>OW152820.1:1693836-7388836 GCA_933534255.1 Iphiclides podalirius
GATGCTTTGGTGAGTACCTAAATAGAATTGGACGCGAACCGACAACGCAATGCCACCATTGTGGTGGGGACCGGGACTCCGCGCAACACACTCTTGCAGAGTGCCCCGCTTGGGAGTCAGAACGTCGGATCCTGGTCCAAAAGATCGGGCAGGACCTTTCTCCACCAGTTGCAGTGGCGGCTGCACTGATGGAGAAATCTGCTTGGACGGCACTGGTCTCTTCTGCGAAGCAGTCATGCTCCAGAAGGAGATCGCTGAGCGGGAACGGGAGAGGGCCGACCCCGCTCGGAGACGAAGGCGCGCGGGTGGTAGAAACGGACGAGCCGCTCCGTCAGCCTGTAGTCTCGGGCTTATAGAATAGGACTAAGGTATCCCCTGCCTGTCGTAAAAGGCGACTAAAAGGGGACACGGATGGGCAGCAGCACGAAGTGGTCTCGTGTTGCTGTAAGAGGATGAGGGGATTGGAGAAGGTTTATCCTTCTCCGAGGCGTGCTCAGGCGTAGTACCGAGGGACACCGGTGCGTTCCATGGGAGATCCCGGAGTCCCTCCAAATGTACAGAAGGTGGCCACCGAGGGGGTTTTAGTGGGTAAGAACCCCACATAACCCTGTCATGTAAAGTGACAGGGTATCTTTTGAAGATTTCCCCCCGATACCAAAAAAAAAAAAAAAAAGGGTGGGTACCTAGCTGTCGCCTATTGCAACAAGCACACAGTTAATAAATGAAACAATGCCGCCTCTGAGGAGAGAAGAGTGTGTAGGATTCTACTTACAAAACAGGAACCTGCCTACGAGCACAACACTACACTAACACTAAACTACTGCACTATTTGCACAAGATTTAAATTGCAACCGAGGTTGCGAGTGGCGTCTAATTCGGGTGGCATGTGCCCTCCGTCTTAGAGAGACGTCCGTTCCGTACGAGAGCACGAAGCGGAATGGCCTTTTGAACTCTTTACAGCGTTCAATCGTCAGCGTTCAGCGGACATTCTGTGCCGTTACAATAATAGTTTCATTAAGTAGTGAATTCATATTGTTGGAAAAACGCCGAGTGATCGATATTCGGTCATCCAAGTGCTACAGAATATAAACAGATATCTGTTAACATTTGAACTCTAGTGACAGTTACCGTTAATACTCGTAACTCAAAGCTAAAAATAAGTCACTATCCTAGTGAATGTATAATCAATTCCGGCCGTATTCTTAACTAGCTTTTCGCCCGCGGTTACACTCGCGTTGAAGCCCTTAAATAAATATCTTTCTGTAAAAAATAGCCTATGTCCTTTCTCAGTCTCTAGACTATATGTGTACAAAATTTCATTTAAATCGGTTTAGTAGTTTTGGCGTGAAAGCGAGACAGACAGACAGAGTTACTTTCGCATTTATAATATTAGTATGGATAAGTATTAATGCTTAATTTTTATTAGAATTTTTATAAAAAAAAAATACTAAATCACAAGTAAAACATGAAAACTTCTACATGCTTTCTAATTATTGTAAAGGCACAAATAACCAAGAAAATAAATATTTGACTTATGCTTGTGTAAAAAAAGCAAGCAAGTTTATTTACCTACGTTATGCGGCATTTGCATGCATGCATAAAAAAACTTAAATATCACAGTCATCGAGATTTAGCAACACAACTTTTTCTCTTAAACTCTTGTTATATCCCAATGCTGAGATTTACTCAGCTGCGAGATTTAAACCTGGGTGCCATTTCAAGGATGAAGTTTTTATGTCTCGTCGCGTCATCGCATTGTTTTCTTACCGGTTCTACTATAAGGCGTTAAACGTGAAATCGTAAAACGAGTGCCCGTTTTCATAGGCGCAAACACCCCGTCCGATTTTACGGCGTGTCCCGATTCGTATGGGGCTTTAAAGTGATAGCAACATATATGTTTATCAAACACCGCGGACGGACAAACAAAAGACTCGAGTGCAGCGCCGTCTACGGATTTAGCGGCGGTTTTCTTTGACGAGGCAATTGCGTTGTAAATCACTGGCGGACGGAATTAACCGGAGCTCCTTGGTGCCACGCTGTAACTGTACGGCGGCGGACAATGGACCAAATGCCGGCGTAATGCACTTTTCTCATACGGAAATCTCGTAGCAGTTATCATATTTGAGTTAGTGCGGGGATCGCTGCAATAAATTCTCGTGTGTGAAGCTCTCAGTAGCGAGTGAACGTGATATTTTTTTTAATTTTTACCACAATCTCTTCCAGCTTTGGGTACTTATGCAAACAAGAAATTGCCAAATCCAAAAAGAAACAAATAACGCGTTAAATGTTAGCAGATGCAGATAAAATAGAGCAGGATAAAATATGTATACTGGATTAATGTAAACATAACTTATTTAACAAAATTTCATTTTTCGACTTTTTGTCTAATTTCAAGTACTTGTATGATTTTATGGTTGGAGCGAAGCATGATATTTCGTGAGGTCGGTAACATGAGGTTTCTTTTATAGGAAATATTAATATGTGAGTTTTATTTGTATCTTGATTTGCCATAGTCCCAATATTTTGTCCTTATAACATTACAATTACCATCATCAGTTCTTTTTTAGTCATATAAATATTGCAGCAATATGAATATGAGTCATTAAATTCTGAGTATTAATTTAATTCTAATAAAAATTATATTTTATGTATTAATAACAATATAAGCCACTATTAAATGAAACTATCATGGTCACGGCACAGACTGTCCTCTGAACGCTGACGAATGAACGCTGTAAAGGGTTTGCAAGGTCGGGAATTAAAACTAAAAATAAACGCGATAAATCCGTATACCTAGTTTCATTTAGTAATGTATAATCGCGTAAATGTATAATCGCATAAAACATGGAAAAAATTAAATATATCCGAGAGGACCCTGCCGACACCAAGCCAACTGGTGGATGGAAGCGAGGTACTGCGTGATGGTCGTGCAGTACCACGCGCTCGGCTGGCGTCCCGCATGCTGCCACGTCCAGTGCCAGCTCCAGACGCGCCCTGGCGGCTCCCAGGCAGCGGCCCTATGCGCATTCTTCGGAGTCCATCATCCATTATTTTAGGGCGTCATTTAACGGAAGACGCCCCCAGACCAGCACCGTTTTTAATAGTGCCCTGCCAGCGCTTGCCGCCTCAGCAGCCTTATCGCGGGTAGTAACTCTCCTATTGCAAGTAAGGTGCGCTGGAACATTCAACGCGCCTGTCTACTAGGCCCCATTTACGCACAGACGGGCCTACGCACCCTCACTTTTGCCGAGGCACGGGGCAAACACCTACTGGCAAGGCGCTAACTAATTGCGCCGACGTAACAGTTCTGTCTGTTAAACTGTTACGCCGGTGGGCGATGGCGTCGTCATTTCCCTACGCCATTTATTATTATATTATTATTGCAAGCTAATTCCGGGGGTGATTATATAAATAATAAACAAATTCTGGAAAATGTTTAAAGCGGTGTATTTTTTTTATTATTTTTAAAGTTATTCCGCACCAAAGATGAAACATTAACACAAAGGACAAGGAAAAGTTTTTCGTCGCTGCGGGCGAGCGTCTTCTTCGTCCACATTTTTTTCTAAATTTTAATGGCGTACTTTCATAACTATGACATGAATGTATTTAAAACGTTAAATATTCAACATTGTCGAAACTCAAAAATCTTGGCGATTAATCTTCTGTCACGTATATTCGCAGCACCACCCCGAAATCTCCCCTTGTATCGATTAAACACCGCATCTGTAGTCGGCAACTCCAATAAATATGTAAATTCGGCCCAGATTAACCCGGATGGGAAAGAAATTCGCGCCTCGTAGCCAAACTCTCTACTGATGGCAAACTGGAAATTACTTATTACGGCTGGGCGTCTGGTAAAAACTAATTTCAAAAATCAGAACAAGTCTGCGCCCTACTTATGTGTTAGTTTTTGATTTTTTTTAAATACAAGATGATATTATTACGGCGAGTACTACGATAGAGTACTATATCTACTAGCATGCTTTTCTATATTGAGTACTAGCTGCTGCCTGCGACTACGTCTGCGTGTGAAGGTGTAACATTAAAACAGAAAGAGAAATATACATAAAATATGTACATAAATGCCTACGTCTTATTGTGATGTATAAGACATTATTGTAAAGTTTCATTACATTCCATTCAGTAGTATTTGTGTGAAAGAATAACAAACATCCATTCATACATACAAACTTTCGCCTTTATAATTTTAGTAAGGATTATATTACTTTGGCAATGTTATTCTGTACATGGCAACAAATTTCGAGTGTGTTAGCTTTACTTTGTTTTATCGAGATAGAAGGTAGAAATATAAACGCAGCACTATCTCGTATACTTCTTGCTGAAGTAGAAGACCATGAAATGCTTCGACCAGATTCATTTATACCTCATAGAATGACACTTCTTTTAGTGTTGCCAACAACCTCAAGGAATGACTTCTTTTAATGTTGCCAACACATGTTAATCTGCTTAATGAAAACTTTCAGCAGAGTATAACAATTGCCTTTAGATTGCCAATGGCGGATCTTTTTTTTTTGTGTTATATTTCATGTGATGACATAAAATTTTAATCTACCGCCGTCATGGCTTCGCGTTCCGCCGCGACGAAAATTGCCCTGTAAATTCAAAATGTAGCCGAAAGAATTCCGCGGCCGCGGGATTTATAGTCCACCGGCGATTTATATGCGGCACTAAAGGAGTTTTAGCCACAGAGTATACGCGACAGCCCCTACGAAAGTATACCAGGATAAATTCATCGTTGATTACTGTATAATCTAATCTAATTCACTACATAAAGCTTTCGTATCCCTTAACCCTAACATGTTACTTAATAAAACTATGTTTACGAATATATCGCGTTTATTTTTTGTTTTAATTGCCGACGTTTCGAACCTTTTACAGCGTTCATGATCACACGACAGACAGTCTATCACGGTATCAGTTGTCCGAATTAAAACCAAAAATAAACGCGATAAATCCGTAAAATAGTGTTATTTAGTAATGTGTAATCGCGTGAATACAAAAAAATTATTACCTAATGTGTTGCTACTCTTATTGTGTAGCATTTTCTCACTGGTATCTTTTTGAATACTTGCTTTTATTTTTGTCCAAAAGCATTTGAATAGATTCATATTCATCTGCGAAGAGAATTCTTCTGAAAACTCAAAATAACCGTCTAGAAAATATTTTTTATTTTTTAATTGAAACCATTTAGGTTCTTATTAGTTAAATTGTTTCAAGTAATGTTAATTACATATTTTAGCATTTACACTGATAGAATTAATTTGAAGACAATAAATTTTTACCTTACTGTTTTTCCCAAATATACAACTCAATATTTAATAAAAAAAGCTTTCTTTGAATTTTATATACTAATTAAACAAATAAATTATGTTTTAAAAGTATTTAAATAAAATCGTAATTCTTCAAAAACGTAGACGTGAAAAACGCCATGATCTTTTTTGAAACAAAGCTTTTTGCGCTCTACTTTTAAGGTGAAATTAAAATATAATTATTATGCATTTAGTTTATGCATTACGTAGCGCGTAACTATAATTTATTTTTATTGCTCTTTATGAGTTTGTAATTGGTTCTACATAGAGAAAGTTTCCCTCTTCTTCTCTGTTCGTTGGCTTTGAAATAATAATAATTTATAGTGTATGTTCAGAATGTTGATATAGTTAGTAAGTGAAAGTAAGTAGTTAGTAGTCTATATTGCTGATATTGTTTTCCGTCGCAGATTCATTAATAACTATTATTATTATGTTTTTCATTAAATCTCCTTCTTTCCGTTTTAAAACTTTAACATCAGATACAGGTATTGTTAATTTATCCCAGAGAATGAAACCTAATATCTACGTTAATTGTATCAATTGTACAAACTGAATTTCAAATATCTGTAATTTGCAAATAAACTTACCTGCCAGCTTAAGACCAATCCTTTTCCCAGGAGGTTTGATGAGCTCTATGTGCGTGCGCCGCAGTCCTCGCTCGGTGCAAAGCCCAGAGTCCGTAGACAGTGATGTTTGAGATTTGAAAACTGTAAGAAAAATATAAACTTTAGTAAAAGTGCCAACGCGTCTACAACCCTACGGGTGTCATAGCGGACAGATGCCAATGGGCGGCGGTTATCACTTAACATCAGGTGAACCACTAGCTCGCTTGCCTCCTTTTCACATTAAAAAAATCACATAGGCCTTCGAATTTCGAGAGGCCCTGGATGAACCTGCTCATTCAAGAAGAAATCTTAACGTTAAAGTAGAAGTAAGACGTACTGCATGTTGTTCAAATTTTGTGCAACTGACAGAAATGTGTCCAGGTTGTGAAATATAGATTGATGGATTAATCCAAATCCCTTGCATGACACACACACACAGGTGTGACCGTAATCAATTAATTATTCTGTTCCGACATTTCGATTACTAGGATAATATAAGCGGTGATGTAATTAATCATGTATGTATGTAAATTTCTAACAATTACCTTCGATAGCAAAATTTTACGGTTCAATAACTTCCCCTTTACTTTTCAACTACTAGCTATGCCCGCGACTTCGTACGCGTGGAATTTAAAATAAATAAAATTTATAAAATTAAAGTAGCCTAAGTAACTCCTTATTATATCACCTATCTGCCAGTGAATCGTCACAAACGGTTTAGCAGTTTCAGAGATTAACCGGAACAAACAAACAGACAGACAGACTAAAATTGTAAAAAATAAATTAAACATTAACATTTAGTAAAAAGCGGTTACTTAATATAATACAAACAGACACTCCAATTTTATTTATCTGTATAGATAGTTATCTAACTGTTTGTTATTAACTCTATAGTGTAATTAAGATCTTGATCATTGTAGAGATTCAATTAATTTAATCCCTAACCATTTCATACGACAATTACTGTCGCATGAAATGGATATTCATTTGACATTCAGAGCATGGTGACAACTCGAATTTTTATCGGAAAAGAAAAGTTTTTAGTATTGTTTAATGAGTCTTAGGGGAGCGATTATTACTTCAAGTATCTTTCTTGCTTAAACTCGATTTTACGAACTGCGTTTAGAAGCTTTTGTTTTTTTGGTAGCTTTTTCAAGGGATTGCATATAGAGTAGAATTGATGCTTATGATGTGCTTTAACATTGGGTTTTCTCGAGGACATGCATGTCGTGATTTTGACGGAAGAACTGAATTAAAAGAAAAACTATTATACGCATTTAGAAACAATGTCGTATTTATTACCTTCAAATGCACATACATTAAAATACCAAATTTTACAAAACCTCACAAATATGTTAGCCCACGGGCACTTCATAAATGACTACTTACACACTACGCCCGTAATAGATTTTATTAGAGAATTATTTGGGTGTTAAAGATTTTAGTTTTCGCAATAAAATAAATAATAAAGTATATTTCAAAATAAATAACATTAAAGTAACATCTTTAGGATGTCTCACTGCTGGGCAAACGTCTCTTCTGTACGGAGGGTATTTGGGTGTAATCCCTCTCGTGTTCCCAACGCAGATTAGTAGACTTCACAAAATAGTAATAAAAATGTTTCCAAGATACGAAACATTATGGATTTAAACTCAGGTCGCTCGAGAATATGAAATTAAAAGCAAACGTCCGGGTACTGAGCTATCATGACTACCAACAAATACTAACAAAAATGCTTCGAAGGCTAAGTCAGAAGCCTGGACCGCCGTTTACTATAGGGACATTCGAATATAGGTTGTTCCTATTGAGAGAACCACATCACAAATCTCTTGTATGGCACATACAGGTAGCAGTAATTTCGACGCTAAGTTAAATAGCAAAACTTCGACTCTGTCTCAATCTTTTACGCCATGTATACAATCCAACATAATATAAAATCCAACTAACTAAATAACAATAAGCTGGCTCGCCGTGAAATAGGTACGCGTCTCATCAATTTGAATGGAAACATGTAATTCGCGTTTTAATTAAATACGACGCGGCAATTTCGACAAATTCGAACAAACACAACAAAGGGCGAGCTTACAAATCTCCCGCGTCCGCTCGTTAGCGCCGACTTTTACTCTAACTGCAGTTGTAAACTCCTAAAATAATACCGCAGGCTAGTGCTGCACCGCCGTATCGATAGCTAAACTCAGTGGTACTAAAGTTAGTACGTTCTCCTCAGCTCAGTGGCTTTTCTTTTCCGAACCGGGGTGGCGGCGTTTTGACATTCAATAAGTAAGAATAAAGATATTTTAATTTGACTAGGAAGCAGTTTAAAAAAGCGTTTCACGCCCAGTTCTAATAAGTCACTACTACGTTTCATGCATTCTTATTTCTATAAGAATTCTCACAGGAGTTTGAAAGCTTATTACTAACAGATATATTTATGCAGACTTCGAATATGGTGGTATTACTGCTGTTTTATTTTGAATGCTTATGTTTAATACGTTTGCCGCAAAATTAAAAGTTTACAAAAAAGAAAATCTTGAATTGATTCTTTTATAACACAACAATTAATTTTTATGCGACTGAAAGTTCAATTAAATAAGTAAATAATTCATCATATACAAATCTCGATAATCGCTGATATAAAAGCTTGGAAAAGTTATTATAGTTCTGATTCAAATATATTTATGTTACTTTAAAAAATATAACCTAAAATGTTTAAATCGCAAAAGCGAAAAGGTTTTGTGCGAAGTACGTGAACACAGTTATACACAGAACATACTTATAATAAATTCTTCAAATGAATTACAGCATGAACAACCATTCTAAATAAAAAAGGTCATATTAGTTTTTAAAAAAAAAATTTAAAAAACTAATTTCTATCGACAAACGAAACGCGCTTATGACGCACAACATTAAAAGATCGGGGAAACACGACGCGGCCCCGCGCATTTTTTTAGAAGTGGAAACGAAAGTTAGGCACAGTATTGTTGCGGCCTAGCATTAAAAGTCCAAGTCTCGGGCACAAACGATTCTTTAGGAATACTCGTTATATTTAATTACGATGCCATTTTCAAAGCCGGCGCCCGAGGTTTCACCGGCTTTACGAAGATTTACGTAAGTACAGGCACTTTCGTAATCTTTTATCTACATGCGGCTCGCGAGTGATCATCCGACCCGTAGTAACTGAGGCAAACACACACATATTAAGTAGAAGAAGGACACCTTATCTATTCGACCCGTAAGGATTTCATTCGAACAAAAATGTAGTCACTAAGTAAATACTAGTAACACAGTCCTAATATCAAATATTTCATTGTGCCCTTCCACTACATATATAGTTTGCTAGAATGCAAACAGGCAAAACGAAATTATGACATGCTCAGAGGTGAATGAATACATCTGAATGAAAAAACCTGCATATTTTCGAAATAATAACAAAAAAAGTATAGCAAAGATAAGTTCCACTAATCCGCAGCGAGCTTGTGTGGAGGACTGTGCCCTTCTATACAGAGAAGGCCTTTGCCCAGCAGTGGGATATAGTTATACATGTTAATTATTTCACATTTACATTTCACTAATGCAGTATTTACTGTGATTATGCCATTTAGTAGCTTGCTATTCTTAATTCGTAAATATCATAATCATCATATACTGGAAGACGGCCACTGCTGAACAATGCGCTCCCCCTAACAAATCCATAAATATAGCTTATTTAATATTTATATATATAGCATTTTACGCAGGTTAGACTAATCGTTTGTTACACTTTTTTTTACAAATTTTAATTGATCGTTCATAAATTAAGCCAAACGACATTTAGCAGTAAATCTCATGGATGGCCGGGGAGTAGTTCGAAAAACTTGGCTTTCCATTAAGAAAGAAGAATTGCTTTCTATCTTGTTGTAATTAAAAAAGTTATGAATTATATTTTCGATATTAGTAATTGCTGGTTTCACAAATTATAAACTAATTTATCACTTGAAGAAACAACTGATTTATTCGTTGAAATAGAATACTAAAATTAATAAAATTTACGCGAGACATTATTGACGGAATAATAAAAACTTTTATTAGCCGTTTTATTATTCTGAAGAAATACTGATTGTAGAATAAAAATCTCTGACTTTATTAACCTGGGTTAGTTCTGAAGCATAGTACGTGACGAACTATTCATAGAACATCATGTGTATATGAGTTCATTTATCAACAAAAATCACATGTAAAGAACCGGCCAAATACGAGTTGGACTCGCACGCGAAGGGTTCCGTACGTTTACCTATAACAATGGCAATAAAATTATGTCTTTTGTATGGGAGCCTCCGTGGCAGCAGAAATATATCATCTATGAAAATTTCAACAGTCTAACTATCCCAGTTCATGAGATACAGCCTGGTAACAGACGGACAGTGGAGTCTTAGTAATAGGGTCCCGTTTTACCCTTTGAGTACGGAACCCTACAATATAAGCAATGACAATCCGACAAGGATCCCAAATGAAAAAAACTAATGTCTGGTTCTAAAAAGGATCGACCTCCACAACCGCGGGTTGCTGGTTGGCTTTACATTTATAAACATTGCACATTTATGATCATTTTCCAACGCACTACTCACTATAATTTTTATAACTGTGTTTCATATCAAATAAATAAATGTTTATCATGGGCGTCGTATATCGTCCAATATGCAGACGTCAAAACCGCACACTAAACAGGGACGGCTGTAAAGCAGATAGAGATAGCGGCTTGGCCCACGGCGTTTATTTGTGATGCACCGCATCCGGAACACGTCACGGCGGTATCCGCTATGCCCACTTACGAGCAACTGTCAGCTCGGAATGAAATACAACACGTAGCGCACTGCGCAGTTCAAAGCGGTGCCATGAGAACACGACTAGCGTTTCGAGGTCCGTGACGTGTGTAATGTGTGCACACTTTGTACAATTATGTACGCACACATGTACATAAATCAGTGTGCTTACACGTGCGTAGATAAATCAAAGACTTACGCCGAGTTTCCGAAAGCTCAATCAATTTTAATTTACGCTTGATTCCTAGTAAACAGTAGTTGTTTAACAGTAGGTAAGTCCAACTTCGATGCAGAGGTCAATCGGCGGATCCAACTCGGATAGGCGGCGTTTCGGAAAATCTTCTCATCAAATACGGCTGCCATCGAATACAATGAGAAGATTTTCCGAAACGTACCTACTAAAGTCTTCAACCAATGTGTGTTGCCAGTCATGACCTACGGAACTGAGACGTGGTTCAGATAATCGACATAGCACAGAAGGTTAGTACGCTGAAATGGCGATGGGCCGGCCATATAGCTCGTAGAACTGATAACCGTTGGGGAAGAAAGGTTCTCAAGTGGCAGCCTCGTACTGGACATCCACTATCGGGCGGAACGACCTCGGTGGAGTGACGACCTGTGCAAATGTGCGGGAAGTCGATGGATGCAGGTGGCTCAGGATCGTGCTTCGTGGCAGTCTGTGGGGTGGCCTATGTTCAGCAGTGGACTCAAACAGGCTGAAATTTTGATGATAACGTAGTTAGAACGCCTGAAAAGATAGTTGATTTTGATTTGCAATTAATCACTAATTAACGGAAGATCAATAAAAAATCTAGTTTCTGAATCTGCGTTTCGTCTGGTGAGTGAGGTAACCGCCGGCCCCCGTTTATTAAAAGGTAACGCACCTGTTAACCTACAGGTGTTGCAAAGTTCATGGTCGGCGGTTAATACTTAATATCAGATGAACCGCCAGCTTGCTTGCCATTTCCTGACGGTACTTCCCCGGACAGACTTGCCCATTTATGCAACAGTGAAAACTGTCCACTTAAATCAAATTTGAATTAAAGGAGATGTAATAAGTAAAAATTATTTAAACATAACAAATTATTAGACAATCCGTTTGTTGAATTATTAGTTAAATCATATAAATTTCTTAAAAAAAAATCTTACACATACTGCTGAATATCTGCATGATTGATAGATTACAAATAAATCATTAATAAATAAAATGTACGTTTCTCACGACCTTTAAACGCGAAACTATTTTCAGGGTACACGAAAGGAGAGAAATTTTAATATTCATATAGTTTTGTCTGAGGATGTTTCATATATAGCGTGGCTATGTTTCTGCCGCCGACTTGCTTTCAAAGCAAAAAGTGGCTTTGAATAAGACGTGAAAACTTAAAATTTCCGCTGAACGTAACTAAGTGTACGGAACCGGAAACTGGAATGTTCCAGGTAATTCTTTCCAAGACCGCGTTTACCTTCAAACGCGGTTTTGCATTTTAATATTAAAATGCGAAATAACTTACATTAGCGTCTTGAGGTATTTATTAACCTTTAGAATCGAATGTAAATTTTGTTAAATCTTTGACTTATGCACAGTCAAGCGCGCATTTTCTCATAAAGAGATTATTTTTTTTAATAATTTCACTTAAATCAATAAAGGAAATTTACCAAGAGCAAATCTAGGCATATTATATTCTCTACGTATAATGACCAACCTTGTAACTGTATTGTGATTAAAAAACTCAGTGGAATGTGGTCAGCATTAGCTATTCTGCCTAAGCCTATATTATAAAAAGTAGAGCTAGTATAGCGATATAGTTTAGTTTTGAGAAGTTTTAAGATATGCAGTTTTGAGAAGAACCTTGGTTTCTTCTTTAATTTCTTCTTCAAGATGTGGCAAAATACCGGTTGAAAGAATGGTTAAGCGTTTTGTATGGATATTAGCAACAAAGGATGTATTTTTTTTAATGAAGCCCCATTCAATACGCGGTTCATAACACCATGTCTAGTTTCTTAGTCATTCATTCTATTTTGTCACTTATGATGATAATGGTGTTCAAAGTTTAGTGTTATACACATAAATAAAGAATTGATTCGACGTGAAGTATCGTGTTTATCAGCTCTTGTTTCTTACGGTTTGCGTACACAGGCCTTTGCCTTCCTGAATAATTATGAAGTGTCACGTTCCATAATGCAATATGCAAAGTCGGAACGTTTAAACTGATTAGTCGCCCTTTCTGCGTACCCTATTTAGATAAATTTAGATACAAGAAATGTAATGTCAGATGAGTTACTAGCTACTAATATGTCAGACGAGTTACTAACTAGTAATATAGTCTGTTTGTTTCCGATAGCCAGCACGAATGTCACTTTCCAGTTTTTATTTAGTATATACAAAAATCACTGAACTTCTGAACGAAATTCTCCACGTCCTTTATCTACATTGTTTTTAAGCATTCGAAGCAATGCCTGGCGTATCCATTGTTATTACCTTTCCAGCATAGAAACAATTTAGAATACGGTTTTACAGCGATAATTCATTGATTCAAATGCTAAAAAACAATGTAGATAAAGGACATTGAGAATTTCATCGGTGTGGCAATCAGCCGTTTAGCTTAGTGGCTATAGCCTCAGGGCGCGAATTCTGTAGACGTGGGTTCGATTTCCACAGCGCGGCGTGAAACTTTTCGATTCTTTTTTCTACAAATTCTGCTGTTTAATATTAAGTGCATAGATTAGCACTATAAAAGTTTAAATTTCTAGTTAACACATTATATAATGTGATATATGTATATTGTTAAGTCACTGCTATAATAACATTTATTACTTCGTTCTTCGAATATTTACAGTTCTGTGTCATTTTAACATAATGTATCTCTTATGAATGGAATGCTTCAATATTTATAAAGCAGAGTTATCTCAAGATTTTCCTGTAACAACAATTTTTGACGAAGCTTATCCTGGAGAACTTTGAACTTCTAAGACCCCTTAAGAAGTTAGTATTTATTACTAGATAAAATCGGTTGTTAAGTGAGGTCGTAGATTATGCGAGCCAGGTTCTCAAAGCTCGCCGTTTTAAAAGCTTACGAGAGAAATGGGAGTTGTTGTGGTGCTGAAAATAAAAAAAGAAATCTTTTCGTTTAAAATCAGAGTTACTTGTTTAATTTTTAATAGTACTAATCTCTGTTAATCTTATCAATAGATAAAACTGATTTTTCTATAAATCTAGTAGTTTTCATAATAACTTATGATATTTACTTGAATGTAATCTCTTAATCTATATATCTTTTAATAAAATTAATTTACAGAGCGGTTTATTTTATCATTAAAAACCGAAATACCAACAGTTAAAGTAAATATGCAGTCAGCAAACATACACAAAACCTTACACAGGTTTTGTGTATGTTTGCTGACTGCATACGCTGGTAGCATTACATCCCTATTAAATATAAAGTTTCATAAAATTTTAATCACGGATGTTATCACTTCGATGGCCAAAATCCAATCACTTATTCGTCAAATAATTTGAGATTTACATTTGTGTATTTCAAATAACACCAAGTAATTTTGAGGGAAATAGGAAAATAGAAAAAACGGGAATTAATCAAATTGTTAAGCGGAACTCTGAGTAAAAAATTTGCTGACATCCAGCCACCACCATTTATCATGTTGGCAATATAAGAAGTCAACATAAGTAGATCGCGAGGGCTCGTTAAACCTGTAGAAAGTGTGGTCTTACTTGCAGCGATATTCGTCGATAAGCGTCGTCACTAAGTAATGTAATGTTATCAACGTAAGATAAATAAAAATAAACATACCTAAAAATATGTATGACTTTCATTAAAACGTTAAAGTGTGTAATTAAGCACTCTTGATCTTAACAGACAATTAAAGATTTTTTTAATTAAACGAGCATACTACAATATCTTAGAATTATTGAAGGAAGACACTTTTCGTAGTACGTAAAATGAATTTCTTATTTTGATATAATTTAATTTGCATTATATTATGTACTAAAATTTTTGAAGTGTTTGAATAATATTATTATATAAATTGTATTTATTGTATTTTTTGTATAATTGTGTAAATGTTATTTTAATATTGACATTATTCATTATAACAATTTTATTAAACAATTTATTTTTAAATATTTAACATTTTATGTAGCATTATTTATGTCTACATTTTAATAAAAAAATGTATACACTTAGAAAAGCATAAAGTTTATTCAAATCACGATTTATACTGTATTAACTCTGCATACGCTACCACACAGTCCACAAACGGCGCGAAGCATTAAAAAGGAAACAAATGCGGCACGCTTCATTGCCGCGAATGCCTGCTCGCTATTTGCGACTTTGCGAATTGCGAGGCAATCCGCGCTCGTTACGAGCGTAACGGACATTTTATTCCCAACGTTGTATATTTAGCCGTCAATTACCCGATATGGATAGCATAACGGCGGAACGCTGTTTTGCGCGAAATGTTTGTTCGGGAATTGTGACTAAGTTTAGAAATATGTGCGGGCGGGCTTCTGAATTTTAATAAGTTACATCGTCGTACGAAGACCTAAGTGTGACTTATTGGCGTTTCATTTTTGGGCATTAGCATTAAAAGAATGCTATGAATACCTATGCTTTTCAATAGAAACGTCACATAAGTTAATAATAATATTCTCCATAATAATTTGTTTCAAAGTTAATATTTATTGATCTAGCATTTTTAATATTGTAGCAAATTTATACTTTTATTACTATTTATTATTACTTTTGCTTAAAATTTGCAGGCAAATATTATATTACAAACTAAATTGTTAATATCGAATAGTACACACTTCTTCGATCCTGACTCAGATAAAAAAATCCGATTGGTTATTTTTAACAGACAAACTAAAACTTATGTATGTTAAGTTCGGAAAATTTTCGGATGTAAATTATACACATTTTACATTGTGTAACACAATAGGACGCATGGTAACTTGATAAATCGTTCGCAACACCTAATATTCTCTGTTTAATAGTAAAAATTTACTATAGGAAACAGGTCATTACCGTCGCAGGGCTCAGAGAATTACACCATGAAGTCCGGCGATCACGTAATCCATTACCGAGGCGCGCGTGACTCCTACCGACTGGAACAAGGCGCGCCTGTAATTTTATTTGAAGCCACACCTTCGGACACCGTACACTGTAAGCGCTGGAGGGCGGAAATTAAAGAGTTCATGTTTCCGCAACACTAAATCCGCACTCTACTTGGAAATATACATAACCTCTCTGTTCTGTGCATAAGGTAGATTAGGGATCTACGTTTTAAAAAGCTCTTTTAGTCCCAAACGTGAAAGTTGTGGCCGAATCCTGGGCACAATTGTTAGTGAGTAATATTTGCAGGAGTCCACTCCGGAAGTATGTGAGGGGTTCTTGTACCCATCATTTTATAGGCAATCAGGTACGGGTGTCTAGGTGATGATTTGGGGGTGAAATTATAAACTTGAGGCGAAATCATGAGGCGTCGGTATGGGCTGTACGTCTGCACCAACGTTTGGGACTACACGAGCTTTTTAAAACACCGACCTCTTAATATGAATTATTTTTACTTTAACCTCTCTACTTTTCCGCATTCTTGGTCACAACACGAAGTGTTTACCGTTCTAGCTTCTATTTTACTATAACATTCGATCTGCCCTGACCTATTGAGTCTGAAGTTCCAGAGTCAAACGCTTTTGCGCAAACCACAGAGGTTGTGGTATCCAAACCGGGGCTACCGGACGATCTGCGGTGAGGCGGCTTGCCTGTTGGCGGGCTTTCTGCCTTGGGATCTAGAAGTTAATATCCTCGCGTCATTGTACTCCTGAAGCAAAAAGGCAAGGCAGGCCATAGTTATCCAGAGTCATGGGAATCAGCGAGGCGGATACGGCGCAACCTCTGCGGAGAGAGTGGCATCAGCTGCTAAGACGGTTGACGAAGTAAACTCAACGTTAGGCAGATTGCCTCTGCGGACTTCAGCTGGTAGTGAACTAAAATACTAAAACAGATAATGATAGTAATGATAATAACGTTAAAATAACGAATAGCAGTCTATTGATTCTGTGGTTAGCTTCAAGAACAGGTACAACAGCTAATTGGATTCCGGGATACTGAACGGAAATTACTCCAAAGTTCACCATTCGCCGGTGTTTACTGGAAAATATAAAGAACAGTTAAAACCTCTACAGCGCTTCAAATGGGAGAGAAGTTGGAAATAGAAAACTCATTAATGAGAATCCACTTTAATTCCTTGATTAAAAAATATTATATCGCAAAAGCTTAATTAACAAACGGTTAAATTCGGAGTGATTTAATTCTGTAGTTACGGAGAATGTAAAATAAATTATAGTACTTATACGATATTTTTTGATTATGTAAACGTTACTTAATATTAAATATTCACTTAAATTAAGTGATCATCGATTTCTGTAACCCTATGAGATAACATGCATATAATTTTGATGGCTAATGTTGTTTCGAGCAAAGCGCTAAATTGGCTAACCCGCTGTTGCCAACAAAAGTATGTTACTAAGAGAAAAAAACGCAAAGACTGTGTTATTAATCGAAAAAAAAGTTCCAGCTAACGCGACCGCGAAGTCTGTTATTTCGTTTGTCACAAAAAGCTTTCCCGAGTAACATGACGCGCGTTGAGCAACGTTTTTCATATGTGCGCTGTGTGTAGCCCCGCCTTACTTCGCGTTCATTTGTGAACGGTTTCGTAAATGATAAATGCTTTGTATCGTCATCGTAGTGTGTAAGTTGTAAGTCGCAAAGGGCATCCTCTCTTCTGATTTATTATACATAACATAATGTGTACGGCCTCGGTGGTAGGTTACTTTAGTGGGCAGTAAATTTTACCGACCGAAACGTGGAACACGATATGATTAATGCATGTATTATTATTGCTTTGGCAAGTATTTCGAGGGATTCGATATTTTCAAATGTGAAATGGGCAAACAGTTTTAAGGAATAAACATGCTCCTTAAAGAGTAAGAAATAAGGGTAATAATAAATGGCTCAACTTAAAGGAAAAGGTTAAAAGATTAAAAAGTAAAAATTGCAAAATTCTGGTTTCCGAATACTAAGTAAGGAAAGTAGTAAGGGAATAAAATATTAATACATATAGTACAGCTCATAGAAGTGTTTTAAGAAAAATATGTATACATTTTAAGTTGAGTAAGATAACCTAGGACAAAAAAGATATGATCGCATCTTCTCAAAAATCATCTTTACTATTTTTATTTTCCATCACATTAAGAAAGTATATTTCTATCGTTTGTCATCATATTGTATCTGGTTGTTAATTTTGTCAAAATATACGTACTAAGAAATATAACACACAATATAAAATTTATGTAGGTAGTACATACTTGCAAGCTAAAGAGACTGCCTAATCTGTTAAGTCCTTTTGCTCCTTTAGAGTGAACTCTGCACTACAACTATGAATCGGATTAAGCTCTGCACTGAAAACATGTACCTATTAGCAACATGAAGGCTCTTACATAAAATGTAAGATTAACAAATAGTGTAAGACGAAAAAAATATTATCATCGGACGAAAAATGGTAAATAGGTAGGTATTTCTCATTGAAGTATTTTTTAATGAATATTGCGTATATTTATAATTTTATGACAGTATACGGTTTCATTGTTTAATGACCATGCGAATGTATACTAGATTCGATACAACTTTAATCTCTTTTAAAACAAACTGGTGGAAGTGTTTTTTATTTTAATATGATAGTTCCTTCTTTTTTTTAAATGAGGTCAATGAAGCATGTTTTGCGCGTCCCTAAGCTTATAAATAGACTTTGTTAGATGTGCAATAGACATTCTATATACTTGTATTTTTTTGTAGGCATTTATTTTAAATTAATTAAAGTCGGTTGTTTTTAACGTAATAATGCCTTAGATTTACAAGACATTTTAATATATACATATTTTCTTTTTTAATATGGATTATTTTTACTTTAACCACTCGACCTTTCCCAGTACTTTACCGCATTCTTGGTCACGAAAGTTACTGTTTACCGTTCTAGCTTGTAAATAAAAAGAAGGAAAATTAGTCCTACCCAAGCAGCCAATGTTATGCCCTTAATTATTTTACAGTATACGTGGGTAAATTCTGAAGTTCACAATATAAAAAAGTGTGAAATATGTGCGCAGTAACCACATTGAAGACAGCTAGCTAACTTTATGCGTTCCGTTGAAGCAGATTTTGAATACGATATTCAATAATTTTGACACGACAGTATTAAACAACAATAAAATATTTAGAGTAACCTAAAGTAATATATACTAATAATATATAAACCTATAAGTTAAAGTTAAGAGCTATAAGTTGACATGGCAGATCTTCTACGTAATACAGGTGCCAAATAATATCGAGCCCAATCCTGTTTCTGATATTTGTAATCCAACAGATTCGACTACCGTTTACTAGGAAGGGGATCATCTAAGGGGGGTTAACACGACATGTATTATTCAATCAGTATACACGGATAATGCTCATAAAATGGTCCCTTCGACACCTACGGTTCACGTAGCACGTGAGAGACGTGCTGTGTTTTTTTACCTCAATTAAACCCGCCCACCGGGGAGTATTACTGTGTCGTGCGATATTATTTCATGATTCACGTATTCCATTCCTTTAGATTCTAGGAAACTTTTTCAAAACGATACGTGAAAACTATTTTTGTAAAGAATTTTAACTATTTTTATGATAAAGGTAAATCCTTTGAGTTGTGAATTAAACAGACACAGCCACACAGTATGATATTAATTAAAACACCGTTACCTTTATTTATATTTCATAGTAACAGACATTTATTCTCTCCTTGGTTTTAGAAAGTTTTCACATCGTTAGCCTTGGTAAAGTTCCACGTTCGAATTTATGTCATATCCTCGTCAGTATCATCTGTTGATATAAATAATGAACAAATGCCTATTAATAAATTCGCTATATTAAAAGAAATCCCCAATAAATTTGTATGGAAAAGCAAATCTCGTTTTAACTTAATTTTCAAAAGATTTCTTATCGAAAAACTCCAGTGATACGTCGTTAAATGTTTCCAAATTAGTTCCCCACCCGCTTTCATTTCTTCACGAGTTAGAAGATCAAGATTAAGGACTCATATAGCTCCGAACGTTTCACGTTGAAACACTACTCGAGTGAAATTTTCTTGCGAAAATGTCATCAAAGATCTCCAGTAAACAACATGAAAGTGATGACAGAAGGGTAAAAATAAATGAAGTGTGCAAGATAAATGTCACAAATGTTAGAGTGTATTTTAATAATGCATAATTTGATATAAGCACTCAAGCCTGTCACTCAGAAGGGTTTGTATATATGTTGTAAATATATAATAATAAATAATAATATATATAAGGGTTTGTATATATGTTGAAATATTTGTTTACATGTTGTAAATATAACTTACGGTAAATCTTTACATAATATTATAAACGCGAAAGTTTGTAGGTATGGATTCATTTGAAACAAACCAAAAGGCAGAGAAATGCTTAAATGAAAGAAAGAATATAAAATATTCCAAATTATCGTGAATGACAGTTAAATATTTAATGAAAAAAACCCTTGTTTTTATAGGTATTTATTATAAATATTTTCTTTTTTTTATTCTATGTCTTAGTATTTGTTGATATAACGGCAACCGAAATACAATATCTGTGAAAATTTCAACTGTCTATCACGGTTCATGAGATACGGCCTGGTGACAGACGGACAGACAGACAGACAGACAGACAGCAGAATCTTAGTAGTAGGGTCCCGTTTTACCCTTTGTGTACGGAACCCTAAAACTGACAGGGCAACAATATAAACTTATCCGTATAAAAGGAACGTCAATTTATTCGTTTATATGTATTACCAACGATATTTGTGTACAGACACGAAGTTGATGGCTACATGAAAGAGATCCCCTTTAGTTATATTAAGAATAAACAATTTCTAACCCCACAAAATTAGTAACGTCAAGATTAGTAACCTTAGCTTATAAATCATTCGCATCCGTCCCGACATGAAAAGCGCTTTTAATTAATGCAGCGGAATAATATTCCAAATAAGCTTCGAAGCGCTAAGTTGACTGGCTTAAGGAAATTAACATATTAAAACGTGGGATCTTAAACATCATTATGGAGGAAGGTATTTTCAGTTGGAAATGAAAGTCGATTTCTTGCATTTATGCGTGTACTAAAAATAGCTGTTTAGAGATTTTCCGTGTTTTACTTTGTTTTTCCCGAAGTTTAGAATAATTATAGTGTGATGAACTAAGCTGCTGTACGGCCTGACCGCGGAGCTTTAAACATACGCTAAAGAGATAACTTACAGGATCCCAAGCTGATAATAATCCCCAACCATCTTTTCTATTGAACTAGAATACTACTATCACTACATAATATAAAACAAAGTAGTTCCGCTGTCGGTCTGTCCCTATGTATGCTTAGATCTTTAAAACTAGGCAACGGATTTTGATGTGGTTTCCTTTAATAGATAGAGCGATTCAAGAGGAAGGTTTATGTGTATAATATATAATAGTATAGAACCACTGATAGTTTTAAAGGTTTAATGCGATGTCGTAAACAAACATTCAGCATTGCACACGTGCGAAGCCGGGGCGGGTCGCTAGTATACTCGTATAACAAATATATATAGTGGTATTAAATAACTGCTGTTTACCGTGGAATATACAAAATGGAAATATCAAAAGACCAGGATCGCGGGGCGTTACTTTACACGTTTACGTTACACAGAGAAAATATGTAATGTTACATCACTAGAGAGTCTGCTACTTTAAACCGTCAACAAGTTTTCTTGAGTTACAACAAAAACGGCGATAACATTAAATTTTTAATTAAAAACATTGTCCTTACTTTAGGATAACATAATCCTGTGTTATAAGGACTTTCGCAAACATAAATTTCATTCGGACAAACACCCACAAAACACCAGACAAACACCAAGAGCCGTGATAGCTCAGTGTCCGGGCTCGCCTTTAATTCAATATACTCGAGCAACCTGAGTTCGATCCCCGGTGCCAGCACCAATGAAGTTTTTAACTATAAGTGCTGACTTATCACGTGCTCCGCGGTGAAGGAAAACGTCGTGAGAAAACCTACATATTTTCGAAATAATAACAAAAAAATATATATTTCGAAGATATGTAAGTCCGCCAATCCGCAGTGGGGCCGCGTGGTGGACTATGCCCTGATACCCTCTGTATAGAAGAGGCCTATTTCCAGCAGTGGGACATGTATAGACTGTTACTTTACTTTACTTTAAACACCCAGATGCGAAACAACCGTCTGTGGGCCACACAAATAGTTGGCCCGTGGGAATCGAACCCACGACCCCCGATGCCGAAGCCAATACCTTGGCAACTGCACCATGGAGTCATCCATTAAAACACCAATACCATCAAAATACGGAGCAATACAGAGATCATTTCGCAACATTCGCCTCCGATTTCTCATGAATAAAGCATGACGACGAAATAGCCCGGTGCGTCTAGTCACTGCTCGTTCCATTTATATGAGATCCAACTCATATTAGAGGACATAGATTAAATTAATCTTTGGACGGTGATACCGTAACGCGTACTGACTGGTATATTCAGTAACAAATGCGAAATGACAGCTGGGCGTCGGCGTTGATGATAGGTGTTTGCACGCACATGTCGGTACCGTCTATTTATATTTATTTATTTATTAAGGCTTACCAACTAACTACGTACAGAACATTGACATACAAATAGTTTTAGCTTAATCATAAAGTTGTAACAATATAATATGTACATATTTAAATTACAGGAAAAAAAAAACCTCTAAAAACCAACTTGAATTTGAGAATAGAAACTTACTCACTTAAAAAATATATTTTTCTCTGAGAAAAAAAAAATCGAAAAACAAGTGGAAAATAATTAAAAAACACTAAAAAGCCGACTGCTTTTCTGTGTAATTTTTTTATTTTGATATAGCCAGTGTCACTCTCACAGTAAATACGAATCTAACGACACCTCTCAAGCTAAAATCCATCCAGCCGTTCAGCCTGCAGAGCGTACCAAACAATTATACATACATACATGCTCTCGATAAACATAACCCTCCTTTTGGCGCAGTCGGGTAACAATAATATTTTATATATAACTTTATAATTACGACCATATTATGACTACTTAATACTAGTTATGCGCAACTGTCGCATGTAGTATGCGACAGCCAACGACTTAATTATACATGCATAATATGTATTTATTATATTTTTGATTATTATAACATTTTTCCGTCTTCTTTAATAGATGGCATTATCTTACAATTAATCAAAAGATTATTTTCATTAAAATATTAACTTTATTGAACTATTTTTTATTAAAAGAAGCTAGGTATAAAATGGGTTAAAATTAAATTTCATGAACAATTAGGGAAATCATTGCGTACCCACAAAAGACACCAAAAAATAATATAATAATATACAGACAATTGAAAAACTTCTTTCGTTTTTATGAAACGGGGTGGTAAACTTTTATATTAAGCCTTAAGTGTTAATGAGTTCGCACAATTGCAGCTCTAGTTAGCAACATTTAAGAGCTTCAGATTACCTCGCTGATCCGATAAAAGAATAAGCATAAATACTTTCCCGGTCGATTTTTTTTTTTGGCTGGATGAGCCACTGTTGGTCTTAGGGGCCTTCACAGATCCAACGGGCTTGGGCGCGCGGGGCGCCTAGCCTGAACCTCGGATTTCCCGGTCGAGCTGACTCTTTAATGCAGCAGCAAAATTTGCCCAGTCTTTATTATATAAAAAAACGACTTCAGGTATAATTCTTCTAAGACCAAGACCATATAAATATGACTTTGCCCGTGTGTATTATACATGATATAGTATTGTAAAATCTTTGAAAAATTCTAATCACTCAGATATTAATTATTTGCTGCTAACAATTGTGCTGCTATGATAATCACTAACAACATTGAAAATTGAGTTTGATTTCGGTGTATGTAATTGCTAGATAATGGATATCGGCGCTACTCGTTATGACATATGTGTATCATCTATGTACCATTCCGAAATTTTCTAGTCCGCTTAATTGAGTGACCTACTGACCGACTATTTATAAGTTCAGATTGGTTCAAGTCGCTAAAATGTATTGCGTAGAAAGAACTAATAAAAAAAGCTCTTTTTAATTATTTACTAGGTAATATTTTCAATGGTGTAGGGTGATTTATCACACTTTATAGTCCCGCGGGTGTAAGAAACAACGCTATGAAAATTGGAAGATGGGGAGCAGATTTTAGGGCAGTAAATAAATTTACTGGGGGTTCCCATTCATCTGCAGGGCGTGGGAAATGAAATTCAGTTATCAATAGGCGTTGATGACGTGTTAACGACTTGATAGCGGGTTTATTGGTGCATCAAAAAGATTTCGGATACTTAAACAACAGGCCAAGTGTGAGTCGAACTCGCGCACGAAGGGTTCCGTACCATTATCTATATTTGTTGTACGAGAGCCCACTTAAATATTTTTTTTAATCTGTTTTATATTATTTGTTGTTATAGTGGCAACAGAAAAACATCATCTGTGAAAATTTTATCGGTCTAACTATTACGTTTCATGAGATACAGCCTGGTGATTGGCGAACAGACGGACAGACAGCCTTTTATAAACACCATTTAATATTTTTTTACAACTAAGATTACAATGCCAAGTAAATGGTTTATAAAATGTATTAGTAGGTGCAAATATTAATTTTAACTTATACCTTCTAAATAAACATCCCTTTAATTATACATTAATTGAACAATTATTCTTCAAATTTCATTGCCCGACAACTACTATGACAGTTAAAGCTCTAGTGAACTTAAGTTGGCGAATGGCGTAGTCGGTAGTGTACCTGCCTTCTGTGCCAGAGGGTGTGGGTTCGATCCCCATTACTGGAAAAATATTGTGTGATGAGCATAGTATTTTTGTAGTGTCTGGGTGTTTATATATGTATAATGTGTATTTATTTACAAAAGAAAAGTATGTTTAAGTATGTCTATCAGTTTTCTAGTACCCATAGTACAAGCGTTGCTTAGTTTGAGACTAGAGAACGACTGTAAAAAATGTGTCCTCTCATGTTTTTTTTTTTTTTATGGCGCGTTGATTAATAATTTACTTCAAGATGTATTGCTGCACTTCAGTAAAATAACATCGAAATTTTTATAATTCTAATCTCTGCACTTAAGATTAAACATTAAAATTTGTAGAAAAAGTACGAATTATCGTTGTAAACCGATATTCTAAATTGTTTGTATGCTGGAAAGGATATATACAATGGATGCGCTAAGCATTGCTTCAAATCTTAATAAAAACAATGAAGATAAAAGACTTTAAGATTTTTGTCATTGTGGCAATCAGCCGTTTAGCTTAGTGGCTAAAGCGTCAGGCCGCGAAAGCCGAAAGCGGCGACAATCGTTTCGTACTTTTTCTAGAAATCTTAATATTTAAAACATTTTAAAATCTTTCAAATCTTAAGTGTTTGACAAAGCTATTTGTTGTTTTCACTGTAAAGTAGAAGTAAATAATATTCACCTGAGTGCTGCAAAATAGATCTTGTTTCCATCTATATGTACACCAGTTAAATCGCTTCTGGTATAATGTTAACTCTTTACAAATTTTTAAATCACATCTCACAATCATGACTGACCTAAAAATTTCTTAGGGTATATCAATATTCATTTCAGTAGGGACTGTAGAAAAAAAGTAAAGTATCAGCCTATACATGTCCCACTGCTGGGCAAAGGCCTCCTCTATACAGAGGGTATCAGGGCATAGTCCACCACGCGGCCCCACTGCGTATTGGCGGACTTCACATATCTTCGAAATATATTTTTTTGTTGTTATTTCGAAATATGCAGGTTTCCTCACGATGTTTTCCTTCACCGCTGAGCACATGATAATTCAGCACTTAAAATTGAGAATTTCATTGGTGCTGGCACCGGGGATTGAACTCAGGTTGCTCGAGTATATTGAATTAAAGGCGAGCGCCCGGACACTGAGCTATCACGGCTCAGTGTCTGGGCCTGTAGGGATTAATAAAAACAAAAATTTAAAACGACCGACGTCATTATCCGTAGGAGAAAATTTTTAACGTAACACGTGGCCCGCAATTGTGGCTTTAGTCCTTTCGTCGCCGCAAGCGGGAGAGCTCGTCTACAAAGCAATTATCACGTCCATTTTTCGTGTAAGCTAGCGGACTGCGCACCGAGCCGGTACCACTTAGAAATACAAACGTTTCACGTTGAAATCACGAACGTGATGTCACCGTCGAATGGTCGCAGATATCACATAGATGATTGCACATGCAGGTCTGAGAGTATTTTGAAAATGAAAATTAGGAGTGAGCGCTAATTTCGAAGCGAATTACAAAAATAACGTTCACCCATACCCAATACTCAAAAGGATCCCAAGAGATGTAAGGACACAGCTTTCATTAAAAAATACTAATTTACTTAATGAGGACTATAATAAGCTACCGTAGGCATTCCACTAGGAGAAGAATTTTTTAATTTAAGAATTAAATTAGTACAAAAAGGTACTAAATGAGACGTACAAAGTGATCCTATCGAAATTATCATACATCACAACATTTTTTTATATTAAATAAATCTGAATGTGAAATATCTATTTTTGAAGTAATTCTATGCTCAAAATTTAACTGCATCATAATACAAACAGATTAATTTTACCTGTTTTTTTTTTTTTTTTGTGTTCCTTTTGTTTTGTTATTAATACCAACTTTGAAAACATTTATTAAATTATTAAATATGGTATCCACGAACGTCCATGCCAAAAAAGTGCTATTCGCTTTTTCCACCACGGTTCCCTAAAGAACGTTTGTGGGAATCTTGTTCTCATCAAACTTCCTTCAATTTTATATACTATTTTTCGTCGCAACGGCAACATACATTGATAATTTATCTTCTGATTTGATTCTGATAACAGGCTCTTGATAGAGAACCTTGGCCAGTTTTTTTTATGAGCTGTGACAGATTATTTATCTCATATTACTAATATTCTCGGAAACTAGGTTCTTAATACATGAAATCATAACACCAAGAAAAATATCCCTACAAAATATTATTTCAAACAAATCATAATAACAACAAAGCTCAAATTACGAATCTCGTACAAGATGCATTTCCAGACAATTGACCAAATTACTATTGCAATCTCTAATTAGGAGCAATGTTCAGTTATTGATTGTAACAAATATGCTACGGGTCCTTTAAAGGCATGTGACAGTTAATATCAACGAGTATCTATTTCATCACGCAGACATATTTACATTATAATCATTCCAGTATGTAACATTTTCTAAATTATTTTTACAATTTGCCGGTAAGTGACGTTTTCAGAAGTGAAGTTTTCAGTGTAAAAAGGTGCATTCGATATCTTTATATATATATATATATATATATAATTCTTCTGTACGTGTACATGTCACTGAAATCCTCCTAAATGGCTGCACCAATTTAAATGAAATTTTTTGTGTGTCCTTCAGTCGATTCGAGAATGGTTTAGTATTCAAAATCGTTTTTTTTTTTTTGGTTTTTTAGTTATTTATAAGTTGTTGTCGGATTTAAGTCGTGTGTACAGGACAACGTCTATTGGGTCCGCTAGTATCCTTTTAAAAATATTAGTTAAAAGTACTTAACTACCTAACATCGTCTTACAACCACTATATGACAAAATATATTTAAAATCTCCTTTAAATTATATGAAAATCTTTGTCGGTGGAAAAATAACTGGAATCCCTTTTGACGTAATTTTGTAAAACAATGGATTTAAGTTTCCTAAAAATCGATGAACATTATAAAACATCTAAAATTTAAACCTAACAATGTTAACTCGGATAATCACAAGATATTCTTGTGTGAGTAAGTGGCAAGAAAGCTGATGGTTCACCTAATGTTAAGTTATCACCGCCGCTCATGGACACCACTGGGGTTGAAAGTTCATTAAATCTTCAAACAATCTAGAACTAAAGTTTATATTATCTTGCCAACACGTCGATGCAGTCATCTATCGAAGGTGAACCGTGCTCTCGAATAAAAAAGGGCTGCAGCTATCGCCCAAAAGCTTTTCTCAACTTCTCGGAAAAGCTTTTAAGCGAATTATCCTTAAAAAACTTGAAGGACGATCCAATAACCTTATTCAGCCAAAATAATTTGCCTTTCAGCTGTAGTACTCCTGTGCAGGACATATCTTTTCTCTAATGGACAAAATTGTAGAGAGCACACATTTTTTTATGTGACGAATTGTTAAACGAGCTGGCTGTTCACCTGATGTTAAGTGAAAACCACCGCCACCTTTTAATAAAATGGGCATTTATGAACATTAAGCACTTACGTCCGTTGTATAATCAACAAGCCATCACAATAAGCCTTATCTGTGGTCGCGTTACATCACTTATTTTATCTATGCCTTTTCTCTTCCTCTTTCTACTTGCGTGTACGTCTACGTCGGTTCCGTCAAGTTTGGTGTGTATTATAAATCTGATTTAATCTTTAATTAAATCAGTCATTTACAAGTAAACATGCTTTTATTTTATCAAAAATATATGTTCTGAAAAGTTTCAACCGCCTGTGTGAAGGTGGTGGTGGTGGTGAAGCTGTTGGGGTAGACTTTGATATTCAACAAGGCCTAGCACAACAGCTTGCTTTATTAGCTGTTACTTAACGTAGCCAACGTGCCAGAGGCGTTCGGGTATCTAGCTGAATCCACCTCCGCATGACCTCAATACCCTATAATTAATATTATCAGGGGGTTATATAAATAATCCCGATATGATAATATTAATTATTACCGGGTTTCCAAAATAAAAATAATGCTTTTAGCTTAACTTGTGAGTAGAATATAATGAACGAACCAGCCGGTTTTAATTTACTCCGCCTATATTTTCTCAAAACTTTCCGGAAACTTTACTCTCTCAGTTTCGCTCAAGGCTCAATCTCAGGATAATTTGCCTCTAAACCGCCATAAACTTTTAATGCAGCACTTAGGCGAAAGTTTTTTCTAACACATGTTTTGTTTACAGTATTCTAAAATTTAAAAATATATGAATGAAAAGGTAATATACTAGAGGATAGCACCGTCTGTTTGTGTGACACCCTAGACAAGTGTGTCTCTTGTCTAGGGTGTCACTTAGCTGATGCATCGTATCTCTAATTGTACTGAGCTTTCTAACATTAAAACCCAGCTTCTGAAACACTGAACATCGTAGAAGTCAACTAATCAGCTGTCAAATGGCTTTTAAAATGTTATTTGAGTTGCCAAAAGTATTTTTAGACTTTTTGAATTGACCATTCTGATAATTAAGGAGATCATTCTGATCAATTCAGAGAGTTTATCAATCCTTTTGACAACTCAAATAATTCAAATCTTCATTACATCACCCATACTTCTCTTGCGCATCGGAGACTGCCCTACTTGCAGTTTACTACAAGTAAAATAGTTTGTGAAGGCCGCGTTCGAAAAAAGCTGTACCATTCCCTACTGTGAATTCTCCTCATAAAGTAATAATTCAAGATTTGCCGATTCATGCTACTCAGCTTGCTATTGTACTGATGGATAGAAAACATTCAAGGTTATTATTTAACAATTAATTTTCTCCATGATATAAAATAGAATTTATAACGAGAACTAGCAACTGGTTAAGAGATAACGATTTTACTTTACTACTAGCGAACCTGACAGACGTCCTGTACACACAAATTAAATCCGAAAACAACATAAATTTAAAAAAAAATTGTAATGGACCGAATTGTGAATCTAAACCATTCTCGGATCGGCACTGAAAAAATCAGAAACACAAAAATTTCACTAAAATCGGTCCAGCCATTTAGGTGGAGTCCAGTGACATACACACGCACGGAAGAATTATATAGATATAGATGCAAGAAATAAAAAACAAATCTATTTTGGGATGCTAAAGATATTAAAGGGTAGAAAATCCAAAACAAAAGTTGGGGCTACAAGTTACAATTTACCAATTGGTTTCATATGTATATTTACAATTACCTAATTAAATTTGTAAACAATTGATCTTTCACCGTGTGTTTTTCCGCATTGAACTTATAGAAATTAGTAAATCGTCAACTGTAATAATTGCCTTGGTTAATGTTATTCTTAAAAGTAATGTACTATTAACTTCGAATAAACTGCGTATAGAAATAAAATTACTGCTTAATCAGATTACTGCTTAATATAATATTCAAACAAAAATTTCATATTGTACTAACATTAGTTATTATCATCAATGAAGGTAGTACTAATGCCTTCATAATTAGAGTAATATAATGAAATATAATGAAATTACAAAAATTTATGAAAAACATTATGAAATTTCCTTTGTTCAACAATGAAACTAAAACTACTAAAAGCTAAAGGAATAACCAACCTTATTTTTTTTGGATCAAGTCTGTTATATCATTTAACCTGATTATGTAAACAGCGATAAAGTATGTCAAGTGTGTCGAGTGTCAAGTATTACATATTTTAGACTTCATAAATTACTAACAAAATCTTTAAACGTAGGATTGTATTCATTAAATGTTTATTGATAATCAAGAAAATGTTTGGGTTCGTGTTTCAAGATAAGGACCGCAAGCTTGACCGAGGTTACTCCAAGATCCCACTAGTCTAGTCACTTAAGATTTGATGTCCACTACGGCGAACCAGCTGGATTTACTTTAATGCCATAGAACTTTATCTCTGACGATCCAATCCTCAATGTTTGGAAAATTTTACACTAAGACTGGTTCTTAAGCTAATTGTTAAGACAAGTTACTTTTAAAGTTAGTTGTCTCCGGGAAATCAATAAAGAAAATCATCACATAACTACTAATGAAACAATCGCTTCTAGAAATCTGGAACACCTTCGTGACCGGAGCATTAGAATACTTTTTTTAGAGACAATCAATAATGCATTTGGCCCCTGAATATGATTTGTCAAGTTCTTACGCAAACATACGTATGTTTGACAAAAGGGAATGACGATGACAATTTTTTCACGAACGATCACGCTCATCCTCCCCTCTCACTCGACACACTGTGACTTTTCATCGGGAAAAATTCCGCAGTGTTTTTATACGCCTCTTACAAACGGCACCGGGTGCGCAAACAGATCATCTTTTGTTCGCCGCTTCCATTCTGTCTGTCCCCCTTTTAAAACTATTCTGCCAAAGAGTACTAATTAGGGTGCTGTGCCGTCTACACAACCGCGATATTACGGGCCCATTGTTCATTGGGACGGAACAAAAGAAGTACAAATGACTAGTTAAGGTGACCCTTGTAATGAGCAATAAGCAACAGTCTATGTTGCCTAAACTGAATACTTTCCTATTTTTCCTTTTCCCACAGGCGCTTGATTCGGACAACGAAAAGATACAGTGGAAAAATTTCGCTTATTTTCCGAAGTACCTTCCCAGCCTAGCCAACATAAGATTCACTCTAGAAAAATCAATAAATTGTCATTGCATTATAATGTTGGCCCGTGATAACTCATTAGTGGATGTTCCTTTAATTCAATGTACTTGAGGAATCTTTGGTGCCGGCACTAAAGAAATTGTTAAGTTTAAGTGCCGAGTTATCATGTGTTCAGTGGTGAAGAAATAAAAATGAAAGAAAACGTATTTCTCTTTCGTTATTAAACCAAGCGTTATGTTGTTTTAGTATTAAGTTATTTAGACAAAGACTTAATAGGTACCTTGACGTCCTTCATGCAAAGGCTGATGGTAAAAGGTTTCTCAACATGTTTAGATCGTAAGGGGTTGTTATCTTCACTAGAATAAATGAGTACAAAATACGGAGACTTACTTCTTGATAATTTAAGCCAATGAAAACAAATTGAAGAAAAGCACACGTTTAATTAATGATCTAATCCTACAACCGTTAACAGACTTCTTACGTTTTACGTTCGTCTTCTGTCTAATCAAAATACTGAATACAGAAATACAGGAACGAGTAAATGTCGTCAACCCTCCTAGAGTAACAAACACCCAGATCTGGAGCAACTATCTGTGGGTCATACAAATACTTGTCCCGTGTGGGAATATAACCCACGAAATCCCCACGGCGAAGCCCATAATAGCTTGGCAATGGTTGAGCTAAAACTGTGGTGGTAGGTAAACCTGATGGTTTACCTACTACAACAATTTTAGTTACAATAGTTTTACTTAGAGAAAATTTCTCGTTGTAGTGCAACTCTCGTTGTAGTTTTTTGTCGGTCAAAAACAAGTGCAAGATCTTTGTCTTCCCTGGAGTACTACTGTCTTCGTTTTAGAATTGTTCGTTTCTGATTTATTCCTGAATTGTATCATTGGTTAGAAAATGTATTCTTGCAGCTGACTCGTAACTACGTAACTGATATTAACTTCAACCATGTCTCATAGATTTCCGCATTTAATTTTAAATTGAAAATATGAGAGCAAATTTTTTTTTTTGTGGAACGCCAGAGATGAATTTTTAAAATCAGAAAATTGGAAGGAGAGTAGAGCAAATAATTATTTGGCATAATGTACAATAAGAACATTAAACCTTGCTCTAATACAGCGGCTTATTAATTATGTAGAAATAAGCCCTCTACTTTGAAAAGCACTTTTGATTTTTATTTCTTAATTTCTTTCTCATTATACTCTTTTAATCTTCATCAGACTCAGTGATCCTTATTTAATACATTAAATTTATTTTCCACGCCAGATCGTTAAATATTTCGTACCCGCAACATCTCTCGCTAATAAATCAGCCGTCAGTTTGTATTTTCATCACTAATGTTTTCATAAAGAAAACATAAAAACACATCTTAGAAACTTTCGCCTTTTCGTTCGCCGCTCAATCTTGGAGTAAATTCTCCCTAAACCACTGAAAAGTTTTAATGTGCCATTTCAACACGAACCCCGACAAAATTTTTTCCAACGAAGCTCTTATATAACAGTTTTTATTACATATCAGCATTATTGTGGTGGAAGTAAAGGAACTCATATACTGCTGTCGTATTGCCGTAATGGGATAGGATGTATAAAATCACAGACAATGGGTATTACTAACCTATATCTAATAATAGCTGCTGCCCGCGACTACGTCTGCGTAGAATAGGCTGAAGGCGTTACATTCAGACAGAAAGAAAGTTAACATAAAATATGTATATAAATTATAGCCTATGTCTTATTCTGATAAAGAAGCTATATCATTGTAAAGTTTAATTGTAGAATTTTTTAAGTCATAATTAGTCAAATATTAATGAGAAAAAATTTTGTACTTAAATTAATGATATGACGCTAGTTAGCACGTCATAACCGCGATTACTGCAGACTCAGCACGGCGAAGGCGCATCGAAGGAACGCTGACACCATTAGTTTTAGTTCATAAGTTTTTGTAATTATAAATCAGTCCATTCCAAATTGTCATACAGTTAACACCTTGTAATTAATTAAATAAATCTTTTTTTATTGGAATACCGATCGCCGATTACTTAACTGGCGCAGTCGGTAGGATCGCAGCACTTTCGTATTGAATCAAATGTTCTATTACGATTGTGTCACGGTTCTCAAATCGTACCTTGAGCGATCCTAAAGAACCTCAATCGCGCGATCGGGCAAGGACTCGTCAGGAGATGCAGAACATCCTGGGGTAAGTACTCTAGTTATCCAAGTGTTCCTGCTCTATTTCCTGTCTTAATTTAGGTTTTTTTTTTTTTTTTATTATTGAGTGTGTATGTCTATAAGCTTTAATCGCAACAGACATTTCCCATTCTATTAGTATATTTATAATAATAAGATCAACAATAAATTATTTAAATAAGAAGTTAAAATAAATACAACAAATTAAAATACGTAATAAAATCAATAACTTTGTTTAAAATTATCATCAGTTCGTTTGTCAGTTAGCTACAATCGCACGAGACATTCGATACTTTGAACGAACGCGAGCGTCATTCCATTGTTCATTAAACTCCTTAGAATCAGGAATTTACTGTACTTAATACGTATCGCTATTGTTTTATGTTAACGGGAATCGTAAGTTAGTGAGAAACAATGTCTTTGAAAGATTGCGATTCACATTTCAAGTCGATGACGGATTTAATGCCCCGATATGACGGGAATCCTAAATTATTAAGTTATTATATTCGTGAAGTTGAAAAATTATTAAAATTATTGTCAGATGAACATGCTCGCGCACATCCGGCTTTAATTTGCCTCATTAAGAGTAGGCTAAGCGGCGCCGCTATAGATGCGTTAGCTTATGAAGAAAATATAGACACGTGGGAAACCATTAAAGACGCTCTTGTAAGACGACTCCGTGAACCGCGAAACGAGATTCAAGTGATACAAGAACTCACGCGTATTCGCCGTTCTAGACAGGAGGACGCCGAGACCTTTGGAAAACGGCTTAGAGAAATTCTAGACACCTTACTCTCGATAGGCAGTCATAACGACAAAAACTTCTATGAGAACATGGTCATAGAACAATTTAGTAATCAATTAGACTTCCATGTCTCACTAGGAGTAAGAATTGCTAAACCTGATACTTTAGAACTAGCTATAATAGCGGCTAGGCAGGAAGAGGCTAGGCTTGCATATAATAGAGCCACTAATTTTAACACACCTTCAACATCTCGAGCTAAGCCGAAGGAGTTAACGAATTCGAAATTTATTTACCCGGTTCGCAATTTTAGTAACCCGTACATGTCACCAACCTATTTAGGGATGCATATGCCACAACCCCCTTTTACCCCCTATAGTAGTGCAGCCCCCGAACAACGACAACAGTGGTTGCAGCCAATGCAAACACGACCGACTCCAGGTAACTTTCAAACAGGTGGCTCAGGCAACATTAGAAGCAGTAATTTTAGGAACCAGCGAAACATCCCTAGACAACAGGTTAACCCCCAAAAATGTTCGGACGTCACAATGAGGTCTGTAGACAAGCCTCCGAGACCGCAGTTCACCGCTGAGGAGCTCTTTTTACACTCCCAGTCACATGAATAACCATATGCAACCATACTTCAACGAAGGTGAGTACTACAACGGTATTCAACCGGTCGACAGCGATGGCTTTGATACTGACGTAGACTGTAACGAGTTAGGCCCCAACCAGGATTTTCGTTTGGAGGAGATTCAGGACGACCAGAGTTAGTACAGATCAACTTCCAAGACAAAGACCACCTCCCCTACATCGAGCTACCCGAATTTCAAGGTAAATTTTTAATCGATACAGGAGCAAGTCGCTCTACTATATATACGCGATGTTATTCGCGGTACTATGTTTGAACAGTATGTCGATTACGAACCCTTTGAAATATCTACGGCTCATAGCGTTTCGCGTCATAATCATGTGGTCTATTTGCAATTACCACCCGCGTTTAATAGTAATATTACGCATAAATTTTTAATTTTTGATTTCGATCCAAAATACAAAGGTCTAATCGGATTTGACTTGTTGCGTAAATTAAAAAGTAATATTGATTTAAATAATAATTCGTTACACACCTCTACAGCGGACATACCGATATATTTTAACTACCCATCCCAAAAGCTTAAAGTAGAACCTAGATGCGAAAAGCTAATGACATTCAAGACGCACTACATTGACGGACAGTACTTACATGACGATTTCTATTGGTCTGACGGTTTAAAATCACCCGCGGCGATAGTTAACGTTAAGAACGGGACGTTTAGAACATCAGTTATTAATTTAAACACCGAAAAAAAATATATCCCAAACAAAGCCCCTATCAGATTAGAAATTTATTTAGAAAATTTAAATAAAAACAGTAGTTGTGAACTAAATTATATACAAGGACAGACTGACGATGACCATGAATTATGTGAAAATTTAAAAAAAATTCGTACCGAACATATGAATGAAGAGGAAAAACGTGAAATAAACAGATTATGCTACAGGTATAGGAATATATTTTTCTCGGAAAATATACCGTTAACGTTCACACACGCAGTTAAACACGAACTCAGACTGACAGATGACAAACCTATTTTCGTCCGAAGTTATAGACAGGCCCCGCAACAGCGTAAAGAGATCCAAAGTCAGGTCGATAACTTACTAAAACAGGGAATAATTAGGGAAAGTATCTCTCCGTGGTCGTGTCCAGTCCACATTGTACCAAAAAAGCCAGATGCGTCCGGAAAAGTCAAATGGAGACTTGTTATCGATTATAGGCGTTTGAATGACCGCATAGTCGAAGATAAGTACCCACTCCCCAACATCAATGACATACTCGATAGAATAGGTCGTGCCCAATATTTCACCACCCTAGATTTGGCTAGTGGCTACCATCAAGTGGAAATGCATCCAGAGGACGTCGAAAAGACAGCATTTACCACTGAAAGAGGGCACTATGAGTTCTTACGAATGCCTTTCGGATTAAAGAACGCCCCAAGTACCTTTCAGCGGTTAATGGATCATATTCTCAGAGGCATAGATAATGTATACACATATTTAGATGATATTATAATTGTATCGACGTCACTGCAAGAACACATAGAAAAATTAAAACAAGTGTTCGAGCGGTTTCAAACTCATAATCTAAAAATCCAATTAGACAAGTCCGAATTTTTACAAAAGCACGTTAACTTCCTAGGACACGAACTGACTGACCAAGGACTTAAACCAAATCAGGACAAAATTAAGGCTGTTTTGAATTTCCCTTTACCGAAAACCCATAAGGAAATAAAAGCCTTCTTAGGACTTGTAGGTTATTACCGCAAATTTATCAAGGACTTTGCAAAACTGACCAAACCTCTAACATTTTGTCTAAAGAAAAACAATAAAGTAGTTCATTCGCCCGAATTTTTAGATTCTTTCAATAAGTGTAAACAAATTTTGACAAACGCCCCAATTTTGATGTACCCTGACTTTAACGAAACTTTTATTCTGACAACTGATGCTTCCGATGTGGCCCTAGGTGCGGTTTTGTCACAAGGCAAAGTAGGGTCAGATAGACCAATCGCGTACGCATCTCGAACATTATCTGAAACAGAGACACGCTACTCCACCATAGAAAAAGAATTGCTAGCCATTGTATGGGCTGTAAAATACTTCCGCCCTTACCTGTACGGCAGAAAGTTTATAATTTATACAGACCATAGGCCTCTTATATGGTTAATGTCGTTAAAAGACCCTAACTCGAAATTAACGAGATGGCGCCTTAAGTTAGCCGAATATGACTATCAAGTCATTTATAAAAAGGGATGTCAAAATACTAACGCGGACGCACTTTCACGCGTGAAAATTTTTCATAACAGTGTAGACTCTTTGGCCGTTAACGTAGAGAACAATGATGTTGATCATGATGACATAATAAATTTTATCCTCGACAACGAACGTAGAAACAGTCAGGACGGATTAGGAGCGGCAAATGATTTTGATCCCGCAGAAGTTCTCGGACCAGTAACGTTTGACGAACCAATGAGTGTTAACGAACCCGTAGCTGGTAGTGAAATGATGAGTTTTAACGGATCCCATCAATAGTAATGTAATAAGATCCCGAGTAGACACTGAATCAGACAGTATGAGCGTAGTCACAATTAACCAAGGGAACTTAATTTCTACAAACCACACACAGCCCGATAACGAAAACAACGGAATCCCTATTATAACAGACGCGATCGATCGACAACTCAAGCAATTTCACGTACGATCAACACCAGGTTCTACGTACAGAGTAGACGACAGGTCTACAAATTCGCGAACTGTAATTAAAGACGTATTCATCCCTATCAACAATACGGAACAAGAAATTATTAAATTCCTCAAGGAACATACCATAGCAGACCGGACGTTTCATTGCTATTTCTATGACGAAAATTTATACTTAGCTTTTTCGAGAGTTTATACTACCGTATTTAATAATAGAGGCCCCAAACTCATCAAATGTACGTCACGTGTAACGCTAGTAGAGAGTAAAGCCGAGCAGTTAGAGCTAATTAAAAAATATCACGAAGGCAAAACAGTTCACCGTGGTATTCAGGAGACTTACAAACAAGTTCATCGGAACTACCATTGGCCGCATATGCTATTAACCATCCAGAGATACATAAACGAATGTGATATATGCCTAAAATCAAAGTACGAACGGAACCCACTAAGACCTCCATTAGCCCTCACAGAAACACCCCGAAAACCTATGGAACATCTATTTATGGACTTGTATTCGACAGGCGGTGGAACATTTCTAACAATAATTGATAATTTCTCAAAATATGCTCAAGCAGTACCATTAAACGCATGTAGTAGTGTGCATGTAGCCGAAGCACTTCTGCAAGTCATATCTGTACTAGGCCTACCCCATAAAATTACAACCGACTCAGATAGTAAATTCGATAACGATGTTATTAAAGAGATCTGCGCGTTACATGACATTAACATACATTTCACCACCCCATACAACCCGAACTCTAATTCTCCAGTAGAACGTCTACATTCTACGTTAGGCGAGATTATCCGTATACAAAGAATGACTAACAAAGAAGATCCTATTCAATCTATTATGAAATACGCGATCATAGGATATAATAACGCGATCCATTCCGCAACAGGCTATACACCACATGAACTACTATTTGGTCACACAGCATCTCGAAACCCATTAGAAATGTTTTTCCCCAAGGAAATCTACCAGGATTATGTACTCAAACACAGAACAAACGCAGAAGCGATACAGGAATGTGTTGCAGCTTACATGTCCGGTAATAAAGAACAGGTTATCGCAAGACGAAACCGAGATGCCGAAGAAGTATCATTCAAGGTAGGTGAAATAGTTTATAAGCAGGTAGCAAAGACAGCGCGGAATGACAAGACGAAGCCTGTCTTCAAAGGACCCTATAAGGTAATCCATCTACACCCCAATAGTATCGCAGAGATCATAGGTAGTCACCCAAATTCAAAGTCTATAAGAGTTCACTTCAAGCTACTACGTAGGCCTCATCTTGTTCCAGGATCATCGTCGCAGGAGCCATCGTGCTCTACGCAACCGCAAAAGTGACCCTTGATCCCATTAGTAACGATAATGGCATATTATTACTCAAACAGGGACAGTTACTTAGACAGACCGACTACTTTAGCCTAGCTTGTGTGTATAACATAACAAACATAAAGTTAGCAACAATTAAAGTAATGGCATTATATGCAAGCACTAAAGATGTTGAAAATACCCTAACATCTAGTTATAGATATAAGTCCTACGAGGATCAAATATTATATAGTATAAGTTTAATAAATAAGAAGTTAGCATATTTGATTCCCCCAGTTAGAGTAAAGCGCGGAATAATAAACGGATTAGGTACAATCGTCAAAACAATAACCGGCAACTTAGATAATGACGATGCTGTTAAATTCGAGAAAGAAATTTCAGATATAAGTAACAAGGTTAATATAGTTCAAAATTCACAAAAGAAATCCTTAATATTAGCAAAAAGTATGATCAATGAATTCGGCAGTCAAATAAGTAAATTAGAGGAAAATCAGAAATATGTAGTTAAGATATTGCAAAATATAACGCAAAACTCTAATGGAATTAGGGACAGTTTACATTTATTAGATATATATTTACAGATAGACTTAAGTTTACAAATAATTTTAGAAAAGTTAATGACTTTGGAAGATGCCGTCACGTTCGCTCAATTAGGAACTATGCATCCAAGCGTTATTGGTCCACAAAATCTTATTAAAGAATTAGTAATTTTGCGTAATCATTATTCAATGAATCCAGTAGATGAGATAAATATTATAAATATACATAAGATAGAGAAATCTATAAAGGTTAAAGCATATAGTACACCATACTCAATAAACTTTATCCTGGAAATCCCCTCTGTTGATTCAAAAATATACGATTTTATTCACCTTTACTCCATTCCTGACCGCAACAACCTAACTATAATCCCGAAGTCCAAATACCTTGCACTTGGTAGCGATGAGTACGCCCACATCGAGGAAGAAGACTGCCAACCAATCACCGATGACACTCATCTCTGCAAATCCCTGGAAGTCAGAAGAATGAAAAACACACAAGATTGCATAGCGTCGCTAGTTCAACATCAGAAAGCCAATTGCACGTATGCCAAGCTGCACCTGACCAAAGGAAAAATCCAGAAAATCCGGGATAACAGCTGGATACTGATCCTGCAAGATGATGAAATTATCAAAATCCAGTGTGGCACCAAGACAGACTACAAAAAGACGAAAGGAACGTTCATAGTCACACTCACTGAAGATTGTCGGATGCATGTCCTGAATAGCACACTACAGACCCACCTGAGAACAGTCTTCAACGACGAAACCATCCCCCTTCCTGAGGCACAGCAAATCACGCAAGAACACATCAAGTTTGAATTACATCAAGAGGATATCTCATTAGACAGCATCCACAAACTCATCAACAAGATAGATGACATAATCCCACAAGATGAATCCAACTGGACAACCCTGATGGCAACCCCCAGCTGGACAACTTTAATACTATACGGGCTGCTGAGTGTAGCGGCCATCTGGAAGCTGTACAAGTGGAAAACCAATAGACTACCACAGGATAGCAACAGCAGCGAGGACGCTGCTAGAAGCTCCAACTCTCGCTTCTATCTTAAGGAGGGAGGAGTTAGCACGTCATAACCGCGATTACTGCAGACTCAGCACGGCGAAGGCGCATCGAAGGAACGCTGACACCATTAGTTTTAGTTCATAAGTTTTTGTAATTATAAATCAGTCCATTCCAAATTGTCATACAGTTAACACCTTGTAATTAATTAAATAAATCTTTTTTTATTGGAATACCGATCGCCGATTACTTAACTCGCTGCGAGATAAAAACCTATGTCTTCTGTTTTCGCGCCCAGAGGAGCTAATAATCGGCCTAGTTATGACCTGACGATGCGAAAATTTCAATTTAATAAAAATTAAATTAAAAAACGGTGGTAGGGCCACGCAGCCGCCTCGGCTGTTGCACGAATGGCAAGGCTCGTCCGGGTAAGTACCACGACCTCACAGAAAACCGGCGTAATGTGGAAGTATAATACTTTTGCGTTTCGTCGGGTGAGTGAGGTGGCCGGAGCCTAATTTTCAAAAGGTTGTCAACGCATCTGGAACCCTCGGGTGTAGCAGATGTCCACGGGCAGCGGTATTCATGTAACATCAGGTGAACCGTCTGCTCGCTTGGCAACATTACACATAAAAAAATATATTTTTAGCAATGCTTGGCACCATATAGTGATGCACACTACAGCACCTTTACAGCATACAGCAATTTGCTTAAATAACCCATATCTTACAGTTGTAATATTAAGTTGCAGTGGATGTGTACGCTTTATTCTGATGCGTTGTTGATCTTCATTTCAAATTGTTTGTTTGTAAAAAAAAATATCCTAACATGTGATCATATGTTAGGATAAGGATATCGAACTCGAAATTGTATTTGCATATAAATAAACCAATGCGGCTTAGACAGTTTAGTTCAGAATTTCTACACTATTAGATGTAAACAATGAAACGTAACTTATTATCTCTTCCTAATAAGAAGTAATAATAAATGAATAAAAAAATATATTAAAACGTAGCTTTGAGTTGAACTGGATTTAAAATAACTGTTTCTGAAATTTAAATGGGGAAAACGTTAATTATATTTTACTTTTACAATGCACCGGTAGCAGAAGATAAAGGTAAACAGGAAAACAAAACAAATAAATAATTCATACGTAAGCCTCGCGAACGTATATTTCGTTACGTAGCAAGCTTTTTGTTTCGCGTCAAAAACACCGTAGTTGTACAGCACAGAATTTATTTATAACCTTATGGTCATTACTTTAATTAATTGCAATTGAAAAGTCACTTGCACTCAATGGAGTGTATGTCAGTGGTTTAATTTTAATTTTGGCGTCCTAACAGGTTTCAACACGGACGTCTTTCGGCTGATGACGATGAAGAAGATTTAGGACCTATTTATTTTTTTCTTGAAGTAATTTAATACGTTGTATTAGCAGGCGTATTATGTAGCGTTAGCAGGTTTGTTAATTGCTAATACCAGTAAATTTTTTAGGTAATTAAACCTTCAGAGAGAATTTCACTTTGTACGAAGACGGTTGATGTTTGCTGACACTATGTAAATTTGAATGTTACCTCGTGAATTCAACAAGAACAGTGATCTAATCACAATTACAGAATTTCATTTCATTAAAATGGATTAAAAAAGTAAAGTAATAACCTATACATAAGTTAAGATAAGTTAAGATAAAAGTTAAGACATGTGTACAGATTCCGGAAATTCTCTGTTATTTATTTGTTATTTTTAGGTCCAGTATATTTTCTCCTTTCTACTCAGGACTGGAATCTGTTAAAAGGAGTACGAGTAAAACATTACATTTTCCGTTACAGATTATTTTACCTTAACAAATTAACAACATTTCTTGTAAATAATACTATAAATATAAATAGAAAGCAAACAAACGTGAAAAGCGATTAGAAATTTTAACATTGATACATAATTTATGTTCTCTGCGATATTTTGTTAATCGTACTTCGTCTAAAAAAGAATACCATTATAAATAATAACTTATGTTTATATATTTTTTTATGGATTTCGTTACAATTTTTAATAAAGTTCAACAATAAGAACACGCTACAAGTGAATACACATTCACACGAGAGCAGCTATAACGACGAAGCAACTGGCGAGACTTTCTGGTTGTTATTTTAAATGGAAAATTTAGATAGTCTACGCTCGGAAAATAAAGGGAATATTCAAAAGCGAGTCTCGAACGAAATTGCCAAATCATTGCATTCTCAGACGCGGCTTCGAGGGCGGTGTTGCTACGAACGATATTGGATGCCGGCGAAATTTTTGGCCCAAACCAGCCGAATTATTGGGTAAGGAGGAAACCGTGGTTGTATCTATATTAAAAAATAATATCAAGCCTGGCTATACCTATAGCTGTTTGTTTTACCCTTTATCCTTGATGTATTTTCCTCAAAGTTCAATATCTTAACCACAATTAATAATATTTATAAATGACGTGTTAAAAGAACAGTGATCGATTACGGATGTGTGGCTTCATCATCAACTAACAAGTTTTGACTTTGATGATGATCGTCAAAGGCAAACTTAAAATATCTTTATTCAACAAAGGCTTATTTTAAGCTCTAAAAAACGTAACGCTCTTGAACGTCTAATACTACAACCAGTTCACTAAACTAGACCAGAGAAGAAACTCTGTGGTCATATAATTCTTTTTTGAATTATTTATTTATTATATTTATATACAGAAAAGTATTTAAGTATAAAATTAGCAGGAGCCAGGGGAATTGCAAGTGCAGAGCAAGAGTCATTTTCACACATCCCTGTGCTCAATGTATTCGTCAATCTGTAATAGGCCCTGGACATCATCATTTCAACCTGTTTGCGTCTACTGCTGAACATAGGCCTCCCACTTAGACTGCAATACGATCCTATGCCACCTGTATCCATCGACTTCCCGCACATATCGTCATTCCATCTAGTAGGGGGTTGTCCTTACACTGCGATGGCCAGTACGTGAAGTTTATCGGATCACTCATAAGAGTTTAATGAACTAAATAATTTAAAGGTAAGGAAAATTATTTTTACATACCATCCAACTCATAGCCCTGTCCGCCCCATTGTGGCAGATCTTGAGAGTAGACCTTGGGGTCAGTTTTGCTGCCTATAGAGATCTTCAGGCTTTTCCACAGCTTCATTTTGACAACATATTTATCGGCACAGAGCTTACACGTCACTTCGACATCGCGGCACTAATTTTCGCGCGTCACTTAGGGACAAAGTGTATCTGAAAAGAAAAGAGCAGGTTAGAAAAAATGTAATCAGGCAATAAGACAAAGGATGTTTGTGGCTTCTACGATTACTTGTTCTGGGTAAATAATTCAAATGTGTTATAAAATACTATATTCATCTATAAATATAGTAATATAATAAGTTAAGTTGATAGATAATAAGTTTTTCTTTTTTTTTTTCTTTCATTAAATGCTATATTTAAAAATGAACTTTCTCATTAAAAACAAGAATAGAAGTTATTTACATAATCCGATAAAATTTATTAAAATTACTTTCATCATAATACCGTATTGTCTGGCAATAAGGCAAAATCCGATATTATTATTAAATAAATAAATACGGCTTTCACAGTTTTAAACTAGTATTTGTATCACGATTGTTAATAGTATATTTTTGATCATATATCATTAGATTTTTTAAAGTTATTTAACAACATCCGCCCGTTATGGGTCACCAACTCTTTTGAACTCGAGACAGCGCTCCTTTGCAGACAATACACAATGCACAACAAATTGAATACGCTCCGCATTTCGTATCAATAGAAACGAGGCATTACGTAGTTCTTCAAAAACAGGACATGACAGCTATGAGTCGGAGCCTAATTTAGAAATCGAAAATTTGCTATGACAATACAAAAGAGAAATTTAGAATTCACATTGTTTTTTGAAATATAAGTTTAGTTATCAGATTTAGTGTTCAACTGAAACTTTATCTTAAACAATGAAAGTTTTTAATTGTATTATATTCACATGAAGTATAAAATGTTATTGCTAATTCCAAAAATATCAATTTAAGAAGATATGAAAGTATTATTTAATACAAACTTTATTGATCTAATATTTACAAGATAAAATCTATCTAAAATTACATATTATCTAATAAACCTAATCCACGCGGCATGGTGCCAAAAACGCTAGCCGCATTTCCTCGCTGAATAGTTATGCTTAACCTTTGAGCGAGAAAAGAACCAGCTCTCTTGTCACCAGCCGCGGTGTTAAGCCTAGGAAGAAGAATTAATTAATTTAATAAGATTTTGAAAAGATTTAACTATTTTGTGAGTAACTAAGTACTAGTTTTCAAGATAATAATACTTTAACCTGTATTATTATTGCGACTTATGTATGTGTATGTTTATTACATGTTTTTGCTAGTGAATTATTATAAATAAATAAATTAAACAACTAAAAAGATATTTTTAACAATTTCCTGAAGAAGATATCTGTACCATAATAAGTGATTATTATTACAATGGACGTTACATAAAGGTGCGTAATTCATGGTTAATTCTAAGGAGTTACACATTTATAGTAGTTAGATTACAGATAGACAAATAATGCAAGTTGAGATGATGATGATTTTAAAGGAGCATCCGATTTTATGTTACAGTAGCAGACTTGTAGTACAAAAATGCTTCGTAATGGCCATAAAATAACATGCGTCACAAGGCCAGTGCCCCAGGGCTTCTCGCCCTGGGGCACTGGCGATGGGGCATTTTAAGCAGTCGCACAATAGTACTGTCGGCATAGTAAATAACACTGTGAGATGACCATATAGTAAATGATTAAGTTAAAAAATTAAATATATCTTGTCTCCGTCAAACATCGTTATTGTGTCTGACGTAGTGTCTGACTTACTGTTGATCTCTCTTAGGCTATCATCATCCTGTTTGTATAACATAGCTTAATTTGAGTACTCTGATATATATGTGCATTACAAGAGGCATTTAGTAAAATTCGAACTCAGTACTGTGTATTGGCTTTTTGAAATATTATACCTAAAGCGCCCCTAAATCCGGGGGTGGCGGAGATAAGTATAAGGGTAAGCGGTCTCTGTGTATGTGGTGAGGGATGTGGCAAAATTATCTCAATAATTTTGCCACATCCCTCACCACATACCCCATTAAAAATAATATGAGACTTCACAATGTTTTTTCTTGTTTGCCAATCAAGTCTCGATTACTTAGCCAAGTCCAATATGTGTAATGTTCTATACAATATCGGTTATTAGCTATTTTATCTTCAAGATCAACGAATGATCGTAACCACGGGCGAAGCTAGTGATAATAAAGCTGGCTTAATATACAAGGTTACACAGTAGCGTCAACAGTTTTGAAAGATTTCGCCAATCATACAGTGACTAATAGAATTCTGACTTGCTTTAACTTATGAAACAACTTCGTAGTAATCGTACCGGAACAGCGTGATTCCCAGAAAACTAGAAGAACGCCGATTCATCGAAAGGAGCATTAAATAAACAAAGAAACTAAATAAAGAGACGGTCTATATATAGCCAATTATAAGAAGAGCGAAAATAGATAATGTACGAGGGTAGGCATACTGAAGTATGTCTCAAATATTTATCACTGTGAACACATTACGTAATCTTCAAAAGAAAGCATTAGTTAATTCATTTGGATCTCTAAAAGATTTACTCTCTCCCGTATCCTAAATTGAAATTCTTTATACATTAACATTAAGAAAATCATCACTTAATAATTATTTATATTACACTAGCGACCCGCCCCGACTTAGCACGGGTGCAATGCTGAATGTTTGTTTTCGACATCGCATTAGAAACCTCTAAAATGATCAGTGTTTCTCTAATATATTATGCATGAATTATACATATAAACCTTTCTCAAGAATATATTACACTATATCTATTATAGAAAACCGCATCAAAATCTGTTGCGTTGTTTTAAAGATCTAAGCATATACAGGGACAGACAGACAGCGGGACAGCTTTGTTTTATACTATGTAGTGATGATAACCTTGAGTCGGAAGCGCTGATTCGATTGGCTGCTTCGGTGCCGTGGTTTGTGTGTTCGATCCCCACACGGTAAGCGTGTGTATTTTGTGTATTGATCTCGGTAGCAAATAAAAAAAATATATTAAATGCCCAAACCTCGTTGGGATAAGGGGTGAAGAGAAACTTAAATCCGTTATTATACAGCATTCCTGGTCACGGCCCTAGTAAAGATACAAACTGATTAATTTGAAAATATTTTAAAGCAACAACTTTTTCGATTGCTGACTTTTGAATTATTATTCTTTTATTTATTCATCGCCAACGAGACGTTGCACGATCAGAATGATGTGAAAACGGTTTAAGTTACATTATGTGATAAGTTGTTAAAACGTATTATATATACTACGTTAGTTACGATCGAGATTGCAAGCGTTTCAAAGAAAAGTTATGAAACACGGAACGTTTAAAAACGGGCGAATTTAATTTGAACTTTCACTCATACGACGTCACAGAAGACCAGCGTGGAAGTATTATATATACTTCTTCGTTTTGTCTGGTAAGTGAGGTAACCGGGGCCCACTTAATTCAAAGATGGCAACGCATTTGTATCCCAACGGGTGTTGCAAATATCAGCGGTTATCACTTAACATCAGTTTAACCGACAGCTCACTTGCCATCACTTATATACACTTACATAAGAAGTAACGTAACCTTCCATGAAATTTTAAAGTACGCCTTCGTTCACTAATCGCTAGCCCAAAGTTATGACATCCACAAACCAAAATCGTACGGTTTTTTCATTTAGCTGCGGAACCCCAAAAACGCACGAATTTAATGGCAATGAATAATGTATCTCCATTTATCCTCCATTCATAACGAAGGCAAAAATAACAGGGGAAAAAGCTAGAAATGTTTTTAAAGAAAAATAAAAGGTCTCGGGAAAGCCGAGTTGTTCTTTGCAAGTGTAATATAAAATAGGCAATATTATTATCTCGTGTCAAAAAGACTCCGTAATTTTTATTGGCTTTACGTTTTTAATACAGAGCCCGTTACAGTGAAAAAGTAATGTTTTATGAAATGTATATATTTACTATAAACCAATGAAATTGAAAAAAAAAAAAAAATATACATACGTTTTCCTTTTTAGACAACTGTTTCCTATATAGTTCACCTTGATCATTATATCCATACTAATGTTATAAATGCGAAAGTAACTCCGTCTGTCTCGCTTTCACGCTAAAACTACTGAACCGATTTAAATGAAATTTGGTACACAGATTGTCTAGAGCATGAGAAAGGACATAGGCTATTTTTTAATTGGAATTTTTTTTTAATAACATTTTTTATTTAAGGGCTTCAACGCGAGCGAAGCCGCGGGCGAAAAGCTAGTATTTTATAAGTTTACGATTATACTTCACCTAAACCACTGCAACGATAACACTACTACATTTCCACAAATCCTTGTCCTCGATGTATTCTGGGACATTATAGTAGGCCCTTGCCATTAGGTATTGCGCATCATGTGCTCCAGCGTGGCTCACGTATCCAATTTTGTTAATTTTCATTTTCATCGACAACGCTTTAAAAGACGCTGAGGCAGCCACGGTTACTTCCATCCTCGTAAATTGGGATTTCTTCCTTTTCTAGCACCCTCCTGGTATGGGTGGTTATAGCCGCACATTAATATGAATAATTCCCATCCCTCTTCACTTGTTACGAACGTAAACGTAACTGGAAGCCGGTAATCAGTTAACTGCCGTCTCTCGTTACGGGGCGATGCGGTCAGCGGGATTAACGTTGCCCGAGGCCCTGAATAATGAATGGGTTTAATAGAGGATTTATATAAACCACTTAAATTATCCACCGATGAAATGATACACCAAACTGTGCCTTGCTACCGTTACTGCAAGATGTGATTACGTAACAACGCGTACTGACCTCGATTTGGTATTTTTTTCGTTTATGCTCCGACTACAACATTATGTAGCCCAAAACGTCTTGTAACGTATACTATTTTAGTTATATATACAAATAAAAGAATGAAAGTAACAGCTCCCATAATTATATCTCACGGCTGAGCAAAGGCCTTCTTTGTATAGAGATTATAAGGGCGTCGTCTACTATGCGGGCCTACTGAGGATTGACGGACACACATTCACATATCTTCGACATATATGCCAAAATATGCCTGTTTCCCCGCGATGTTTGCCTGTACCGTTGAGCACGTGATGAGTTAGCAGATAAAATTGCCGCTATTTCATTGGTACAGCACCAGGCTTTGAATTGAGGTTGCTCGATATTAATGTTGAAAGCGAACGCCTTACACTGAGCAATCTCATAAACATATGACATAAAAGGCACGTGTGTAACGTGATGGTTAGGTCCGATCATATGCAGCATCAGCTGAGGAAGTATCCCAAAAACAAAATCATTTGGGTTACTGATTACTATTTGCTTTTAAAATGTGTATACGTTATTAGAAAATAATCATTGTTGGGCTAGTTTTCAACGTGGTTGATTGCTTTTTTTGAAGATAGCGATGCTGTAGGCTTCGGTTAGCAATTGGCTCTGACTATTTTCTGATGATTTTATCTTGATTCAGTAATTTTGTCACATTTACCATTCTTAAAAACAAGTTAGTTTCGTAAACTTACAATACTTACTTATAACGAAAAAGAATATTATTTATAATAAGTTTTATTCCATTCAAATACATATCACACACACACCTATAAATGAATATAAATACCACACATAAAATTTAGTTTAATAAATACGTAAGTGTATGGGCATTTATATCGACTTCACAGAACTGAAATGTTGAATGCACTCATTCGGTAAAACAAATTTTAATATTTTTTTAATTGTTTGCGAACCAAACATTCACAAAATATACTGTACAGAAATACAGTATAAGTACGTGGAAAAACATTTAACATCGTTTACGAAAGCGTTTTGAGGTAAAGGCTATTTGGTATGGTTAATGAGATAATAATTTCTTGTATTTACGCGATTACACATTATAAATGAAACTAATTTTACGGATTTATCGCGTTTATTTTTAATTTTAGTTCCCGACGTTTCGAACCCTTTACAGCGTTCATGGTCACGGGACAGACTGAGATGTTAGACGTCTGATTGTCAAAGTTAACCCGGGCTACCGTCAGTTTTTGTATTATTGATTTTGTGTCCGATCTTTTAGTTAGGATCCGATTCCTCCCGAGGATGATTCGCGAGGCTATTGAAATTAAAAAACACCCTAATTTCAATAGAGAAGAGGGTTGGGTACTACCATCAGCTTGGGATCCTATCATCGATAAAATTAAATCTAAGCCCAAAAGCCTTCCTATGAACCACTACTGCAAGACAAGATACAATTAGCTCCCTCTGCATAGATCGGACACAAAATCAATAATACAAAAACTGACGGTAGCCCGGGTTAACTTTGACAATCAGACGTCTAACACCTCAGTCTGTCCCGTGACCATGAACGCTGTAAAGGGTTCGAAACGTCGGGAACTAAAATTAAAAATAAACGCGATAAATCCGTAAAATTAGTTTCATTTATAATGGTTAATGAGATGTTATGCTTTGTGTTCATGACTGTGTCTATTGAATCGTGTCCCATTTCACTATTTTTACTGAAATTGCTGCAGCGTCATACTCCATCGAGTTCTTTAAAGAATATCAACAATACGTTGATATTCTGTAAAGAACTCGATATAAGCTTAACAGGGAATGATATTGTGAACTGGAATGGAGAACCAGTTAGTGTTATAGGCATCAAACATCGTTTACCAAACTGTAATGAGATAAACGGTTATTTTTTTTATGGAAGAGTGAGAACAGATTAGAAAGAGACTTGAGAGAAGAAGACTCAAGAGAAGAGACTTTTAGGAAAGAGTATGCTCTGTTCTTGAAGGTTCCCAGGTCTTAACGGTTCGGAAGGACCGCCAGCATGGCTCATGTTAGTATAATCGAGAAAAAGAACGACAATATAACAAACCGTCCAATTGCGTGTTGGTGAGTCCAAAAAGGGTTCCGTATGTCGTATGGGATCATGTCTGTTGTATGGGAAACCCACTTAAATATATTTTTTTCTGTTTTTTAGTATTAGTTATTATAGCGGCAACAGAAATGCATCACCTGTGAAAATTTGAACTGTTTACCTATCACGGTTCATGAGATACAACTTAATGACAGATGGACAAACAGCGGAGTCTTACAAATAGGGTCCCGTTGTACCCTTTTGGGTACGGACCCCGACGTAGGAACTAACATAAACTTTAATATAGGTTGAGTACCGATCACAGCTTAATTCTGATTACATGAGTACATTAGCTAAAAGCATTAGATGGTATGCAGTTTGCAATATTAAATACATATATTAGTAGTTGCGGAGGTGTTAAATATTCGTACCGATTTTGATAATTTAATTAAACGAGCAGCTGTTCATATCGCGTCAATCGCGACTTACAGAGTGCTTGTTCAAATATTCATGAAAATTAATTACAACGGCCTACAACCTCCTCATATTAGCGAATACAAAAATAATAATGTAGTTAGGTAGTCTAATTTAATTATCAATAGTGCCGTGTAGTTATCAATAGTGCCGTTACCTGTAATTTATGAAATGAAATGTTCGGATAATTAATGACAAAAATTATTGGAAACTTTCATATTATCTGTACCATTTTAAATCTAAAATTTCATATGAAAAAAGTATATTTAATTACAATTGGGATGACTTACGTTTCTAATGTAAAGGCTGTGCGAATAAATTATGTACTTCCTTTTTTTCATTTGTTTATTTTTTTAATTTACTTGCAAGACTACTATTTCGATATTTATGCAGTTCATATCTAGACTGTTTTCTAAATTTTGTTCTTAATTTCATAATTTATTCCGAAAGTTAAGTGACCGTTGAGGAATACGGTTTTCTCTGTATTTAACGCACAAGTGACATATATTTAATGATATCAAACACATCATAAAGATTTCGTTCCCTAACAAAAGTAAATAAAAGATTTCTCACACATATTAACCCTTTCTTGAAATTATACAAGAGTAGAAGACTCCAAGACTCGCTTAATGAGATGCTTTGTGTTAATGCCATGTGAATGTTACTTCATTTAATTACGTTATATAAGAAAAGTGCTAAAGCGGAAAGGAGGAATGATGTTTTATTTGTGACGTAAATTTTTAACTTTATATATGTGTCAATTGAATTAAGTAAATATAGAATAAATAACAACAATACATTTCCGTTTTTTTTTGGCAAGCCCAAAGAAAAAAAATGAGTCAATGTTGGCCTTAGGGGCCTTTACAGTTTCGCCGGACTTGAAGTGGCCTGGCGCTCGGGGTTGAACCTTGGCGCCTTAGCTCGAGGGCTCCCCTTAGTTACATTTGTTGTTTAGCGGCAACACATCATGAAGTTGATACAAACGGAAAGAGAGAAAAACCAATATAAAGTTTTGATCCAAGCTGTCGTCTAAACTCAAGTAGAGGTTCTGGTAGAACATCTTGGTTCAAAAATTATATCTTACATCTAAATACATCGCGATTACATAGCAAAGCTAAATCGTCTTTCTCTCCGTCTCATAATAGCTGGTAAATTCGCACGCATGGTGAGGCTGTGAATTTGAGGCGAAAATAACTGAGTGAGTATTTGTATTTCACAAAGACGTGGACAAAAGGAGTTATTAGTCTATCGCCCGGTTTCTGAAACACTGACCATTTGAGAAATAAACTAATCAACTGTCAAATTGATTCTCAAATGTCATTTGAAAATTCAATTGAAATTTCAATTGCTAAAAAGATGGTTAAATAAGTACAAGTTGATCAGAACAATCAGAATGATAAACTCAAAGAGTATAACTACAGAGTGTAATCTTAGTACCTGGAGGACCTTTGCCGGTTTTTTTTGGTAAATCATGTATATTGGAAATAAAAAAATTAAAAATAAAGAAAATTATCTGGTATAGAAAAAGAAGTAAAAAAAATAAGTGTGTTTACCCGATTACCGACCGAGGTATTTTAACATTTTTTATGCGGCGAAATTTACTGTAATTTTCTAAAAACGAAACCTAGCTAGATCGATTTCGCCCCCCAATCTACGCACATACTAAATTTCATGAAAATCGCTGGAGCCGTATCCGACGATATATATATATATATATATATATATATATATATATATATATATATATATATATATATATATATATATAAGAATTGCTCGTTTAAAAGATAAGAATAAAAAGACGAAACGTACTGTTTTTCGTTCTGTTGAAATTGACTGGCTACCTTTGTCCTTTGAGCTATACCCAATTCAATATAAGGTGAATCACTTAGTGTACTTTTGTAGTAGAAAATAACTAGATCGTGGTGCACGACGCATTCAAAATTCATCGCAAAGAATGGTCACCGTGTACATTCTAATGCATCCAACAAAGGTAAGGTTCAATTACTACTATAGTGATGTTGTAACACACATGTTGTGTTTACCAATTAATAGTTTCTTCAAAATAATTTTTGGTTCCTATAGAGAGATAAAGGTCAAGGCTTTGTACATACAGGGAAAGATGGAGGGTGTTACACAGCTGAACTACTGGAAAATAAAAAATAAAACAAATCAAAGTATTTTGCTGAAGACGGATTGAACCACTCAGAATAAATATGATTTCCATTAGTTTCCTCACTAGGCAAGCCTGTATCGAGGAAACCGAGATACGAAATGACATATTTATTCGTATATAATGGTCAGATTAGATTAGCAAATTATACAAATTAAAAATTACTCTTCCAAATTACTAATTACTACTACACATTAAAAATCAAGAAACTTATATCTAATTTTACTGGGACGCTGCACAAGAGCGTAGCTCTTATACTAAAGAGATAATAGTTTCTTAACGCCAGGTTTTTTAGTGAAGGCTTATAAGCTTTGCCCTAAACATAGAAATGTATGTTGCATTTGATTTTGTGTGTCACTTGGACACAAAGGTGTTAACTTCGGTAACTGAATCGGCCTGCTAGAGAAGAATGTAATAACAAATTAATTTATTTTCATCAAAATAACATCCATTGAACAGTGAAATTGTAGAGAAATTGTACCAAGATTTTCTAAAATATAAAATACGGGACGGTTTTTAATGGTTTCAATTACGTGGATACCAAGTACCCATGAAAATTAATTAACGCCCTTTACAACAACTTAGACTTACTCAACGCGCAAATTTCTTATTTAATCGCGATCTCGAGCATTTTACGGCACGGAGACTTGAGCCGCGAAAGGTTTACGACATTATGCAAATTAGTTGGAATTACTACAATCAAACAAATAAAAGGAGGAAAATCTGTGGCGAATAACTTTCAAGATTCTTCCTTTATCGCCTACTCAAAGTGATAGCTTACCAACGTAGCTCAACAGAGTAATAATTGAGATGAAGTCGAAACGGACCGGCATTACTTCTTCTATTTAAGTTAACAAGTTTATTACGTTTTTTATTGATATAGACACAACCACTCTATACATATTTACATAATTAACAAAAAGGAAAAACCAAAAAACAATGAACCTAATACGATTCGTACACCTACTTACATTTGTAGCTAATCGGTGGCTGGGGGCGGTGAGAACCGCCCTGAAACGCGGTATAGAAAGGTTGCCAAGACGACTCAACATCAACATCGTCAACAATGATCTTAAAAATTAAAGGGAACGTGATGAAAGTTTTAGTTTATACATGAGGTTACAAAAATATAGAACACCAAAAAGAGAAGACAATACATAGTAGTAATAATAGTGAGTTAGTAAAAGTTATACGCTCAAAATTCACAAAATTTCGGTTATAAATTACTTTAATATGATTGTTTTTGAATAAAAATAAATAATAAAAAATAATAGTAAATTTCTAAAGTACTAACATTTAGTGTCACTTATTTGATTAAGAAGTGTTGATGAAGTGAGATGGATCATTTAATAAGCTGATAGAGATATCAGATATATTTAGTGCATCAACTATAAAACTCGATAATGTAAAAAAATTAAAACCATTCGAACCGATAAGAGTTCGGAAAATTTATAATCAATTATTATCTTTCCGCAAAACCCTTTTCAACTTGTAATATATTCTATGAGATTTCAAAGAAATCAATATCTACCACGGAGCCACTCTTTATACTTTAATTACAAAACGTACTTAAAAAGTTATGAACTTGAAAAGGGGTTATAATTTTCTTTGAGTTTTCCATGCTTCCAATAACTCCAAAGCTAAAGAAGATTGAAAACTGGTTAATAATAAAGCGTTTACAAAAGACGATCCATATAATTACGTTTCAATCCGGGGGAATGAAGACATTGAAAATGTACGCCCATTATATGATGATAATAAAACAGTCGGTTTTCATAAAATATTACAAGAATAAACATTAGACTGTTGAGAATAAATTCAAAGGTATAACTAAACTATACCGAGAGCCGTATAATTAAGGAAGAGTCAACCGTTTGGATTGCTACTATTAACGAATTAGGCAGTAAAGCTAGGTTTGTTTTTTGTTCGCTTCTCGAAATAGCGTCGATTTCCGTTTTACTATCAGATGTGAGAGAGTTTGCTTTACGTCGCCTTATTGCTTTAGAGTCACACTTCGTACACGGATAAACACGCCGTTGCCCATTCGAAGAATTATCGACGACTCTGGTTTCTTGGTACAGTTCAAGAAAACCCTCAAACTGCCTCTCCGGTAGTAAAGTTCAATATCATTAATAACTACTAACATTATTGTTTACGAGGATAGCTTACTACAGTATCTGCTAGTTGGTACACAGTTTCTTCGATTCTTCCTGTTCAGGTCTAGTTTAGTGAACCAGTGGTAGTTTTGTACTAGCTAGTGGTAGTTATGTACTAGACAGTGGTAGTTTTGTACTAGTTAGTTGTAGTTTTGACTTTTTGACTTCGGCTATGGTCGTATTGTTTTCTCCGAAAATCATTATTTTTTTCAAAATTCCTATATATATATATATAAACGCGTCAACAAGTTTCTGTAGCTAGCAACGACTTATTTTGTTAGCGGCAACAAATTGCCCGGGATTCAACGTTGTGATTCACGTATTGGAACAAAGCCAGAACGGGGTTGACTTAAGATTATCACGGGGTTAAATTGCTTATGAGTTAAATTTAAACCGATTCATGGCCACAATTAAAGTTCACGATTACGCCATGCTTAAATTTGGGTCCCAATGTTCATAATTGGGACTTTTATGTATAAGAACAATTTACTTTTAAAATTATTATTATTTTAAGAGAAATATTGAAATGTTAAGTACAATACATTACCGTAATTTTCAACATCAAAAACACGCTAAAAGACTCACATTTGTAAGATCGAATGTCGTAGTGGGTAGCGTACCTGTCTCCTGCGCCAGACGGTGTGAGTTCGATCCCCACTACTGCAAAAATATTGTATAATGAACAAAGTGTTTTTCTAGTGTCTGGGTGTTTATTTATGTATTATATTGTTACGTGTTAGGGGTTCGAAGGATTTGGAGAGAAAGACCAGCTGACTCTTTTGAAGACTTTATTCAATAGCACTAGGTCCAAACACTAAGCACTAACGGTGTCCTGTTTTGTAGTCGTAGGTTTCACTGGTATCGCTCTTGATCACTAGTTTTCGCTCCGAAGTCGCCTCGAAGGTAGCTCAAACTGAACTGTATTCGCTCGCCTCCCCGCGGCTTTTTATATGGGCCGAGACCGGTTCCAGACTAATCCAGAAAGATCCTTCCTGGAACGTACCCGACACGCCCGAACATGTTCGTGATTCCGGAAAGTTCGCGAATGTACCCGGTTTTCGAGACTATAGTTCCACAGCAGTTCCTCTAACGCCATCTAGTATTGAATAGGGGGTTTTATGTCGTCTTTGTTCTTTAGTGATTTTAATAGTTGACGCTAGATGGCGTTAGTTCCTTTGTGTGTTCATACTACTACTACTCCCCTCTTAGAGATGCTAGTCCCGAGCATCATTGTTACTGCCATGGTAACGCGCCAGACGGTCTATGTGTACCACTTTGAATGTCCCTCTTGGTTGCTTTTGAATCCTATAAGTCACATCATTCAGTCGGGTAACCACTTTGTATGGACCGTCCCACTTGATCTGCAACTTTGGGGATTTCCCTTTCCGACGAGTTGGGTTATGCAGCCACACAGTGACCCTTCTTCGAAGCCGTCCGTGTTCGATTTCCGGTCGTATCTGGTTTTCATGTTCTCACTTGACTGTTACCCATTTTCCCGAACCAAGGCGTGTTATAGCGCATTTTTTCCCTTAAATTGCAGACATAGTCTTGTACGGTCTGTGGTCCCTCCGGTGACCCTCCTGTCAATAGGTCTACTGGTAATCGTAGTTCTCTACCGTAATTGACATACGCCGGGGTAGCTTTTATGCTCTCATGCTCGGCGGTTCGGTACGACAGAAGGAAGAGTGGTATATACTTGTCCCAATCCTTTTGTTTGTCGTCTACCAATTTCGCCAGATGCCTCTCAAGGGTCTGGTTAAATCTCTCAACCATTCCATCAGACTGTGGGTGGCACGCAGTGGTCCTCGTCTTATGCATGCCCAAAATTCTACACACTTCCTGGAATACTTGTGATTCGAAGTTCCTGCCCTGATCGGAATGGATTTCTAGAGGCACACCAAAACGACATATCACTTCTTCGACTAACTTAGAAGCGACTGTTGTAGCTTCTTGGTTTGGTATGGCGAACACTTCGGGCCATTTGGTGAAGTAGTCCATGACGACCATAAAATACTTGTTTCCCGATTCCGTTACAGGAAATGGCCCAGCTACGTCAACTGCAATTCGTTCCCACGGTGCACCGACGTTATACAACCGCAGGTTCCCACGGCTTCTGGTCTGTGGTCCTTTTACAGCAGCGCAAGTAGTACATTTGCGGCACCAATCCTGTACATCATCTCGACAATGCAACCAGTAGAATCGTTCTCGCACTTTTGTTAACGTTCTCTTGACACCTAGATGACCTCCTGATACGCCATCATGTATTTCACGGAGAACATCTGGTACTCTCGTTCTCGGGACAATTATCTGAAGATGGAACTCTCTGCTGTTAGTCTTCTCCCATTTCCGGTAGAGTATTCCGTTTTGAAGTATCAGACTGTCCCATTGCGCCCAGTACGCCTTAGTGACAGCGCCAGTGGGTGCAACCTCACTCCAGTTTGGTTTTACATCGCCCCGCTTCTTCCATGTGATGATGTGCCGCAGGTCGTCGTCACTTTCTCGAGCCTCTCTCATAGCATCATTCTCCCAGAGACCCAAAGGACTTGTCCTCGTTAGCTTTAATGTAACTTCATTAGATTCCTGCTTAACACAATGTTTGCAGTCTTCCGAACACGGCCTTCGTGAGAGTGCGTCGGCATTTCCATGCGTCTTTCCGCTGCGGTGTTCCGTCTTGAAGTCATACTCCTGGAGCTGCTCAATCCATCGAGCTACTTTACCTTCCGGGTTTTTGAATTGCAGTAGCCACTTCAAGGCTGCGTGATTAGTTCGCAGTAAAAACTGTCTGCCGATGAGATATTTGTTGAAATGTTGTAGCGTCTTTACAACAGCCAAGAGTTCTATTGTTACACAGTAGTTTCTCTGGCCGTGTTGCTTGCATCTGTGTCGACTATAAACTGACCTTCCGATTGTGGATACCCCAGGATTGGTGTTTCACACAGATGTTTCTTCAGTTTCTGAAAAGAATCTTCACAAGTCCCATCCCAACTGAATGGTCGTTTATCTTCTGTCAGCCGATGTAATGGCTTGGCTATCTCTGAGAATCCCTTAACAAAACGCCTGTAGTATGAGCATAGGCCGAGGAATGCCCGCACTTCGGTTTTGTCTTTAGGGGTAGGCCATTTTTGAACTGCTTCCGGTTTCTCCGGGTCTGTCTGAATTCCATCACTGGAGATAACATGGCCGAGATAGTTGACCTTGCTCCTGAATAAACGACACTTTTTCGGGTTAAACTTTAATTTGGCTCCCTCTATTTTGGCGAAAACTCGCTCCAAGTTTCGCAAATGGTCCTCGAAGTCACGGCCGACAATGATGATGTCATCTAGGTAGACTAAGCAAGCCTCTCCAACTAAGCCTGCAAGTATACATTCCATGAGTCGTTCGAATGTGGCAGGCGCGTTGCACAATCCGAAGGGCATGACGTTAAATTGCCATAAACCTTTATTTCAGATGCTTATTTGCCTTATTATTGATATTAAAATAAATATAAGAATTTTCGAACGACAAACTGTTTTGTGTTTCGGTTTACACGAAAATCGGTAAATATAATAATATAAAAACAAAAAAAATTTAGATCTAGATCTTAACTTCTTCAAAATGTTAAATGCCTAATTTTTGGATATGGTTCTCCGATACAAAAATGGTCGTCGTCTATATTTTCCTAGTTTTTATTATACATTTTGTCATTTATTTATTCGATCTCAACTGCTTGATTCACTTGCATTATTTCCCAGGCCTACGTCCCTCATCGCTTCTATTTTCGACGGTCGCCGTCCTGTGTCATTGCCTAATATCCAATTATTAAAGTTTGGAGTGTGGCCCTCCCACAAGGCGACAGTTTTAGTTACATTATTTATAGACATACGGTCAAATGATGTGATGTGTCAACATAAATACGTTACGTTACGGTATTATAATGAGGAAAGGGTGAATGTGAACATCTGTGAAATATAATCCCTCTGTAAAATGTTCGTTTCGACGAAGTCTGGTTTTTATGCACCTTTATTTCACTAAGCCCGTTGTGTTGTTTAAAAATGTTATATTATAACATAACTCGTGGTTTACCAGTGTCATTTACATGTGATATTTCCCAGTGTAACTACTTTTTTTTTAAAGTTTCTCTCGTTTTTTATACTTATTTCCCGGGCATTAGTGTAGCATTTAAGTGAATTTCTTTGTAATTTAATTAGTTAATGTTCAAAAAGGAATGACAAAAAATTTTACCGAATTATTTTCAGTTGTCAGAAGTTTCCATTATTTTAAGGTAAGTAGAATTTATGTGTTATTAAAAATAATAAATAAAATAACGTCACGCAAGCTCAAGGCATGAAAATTTATGGCTTTAATTAATTTGACAGAACAGTATTTTAATAATGATACTAAAGAAACTAAGGAAATTGAAAGACCTAATGTGATATGTGATCTACTAGATCATGACTAATGATCTAGGTGTAGGTGGTATAGGTGGAACCTAGCATCATACAGTGCGAGTTTCATTTTTTTACGAAATAACTGAATTAAATCTACTGGGGGCAAAATTACCAAAGTTAAAGCTGAATAAATGATATGAGAATGCACAGTAAACAAAAAAAAAACATAATTTTTCATTTTTATAAATGATGAAGACAAGCTAAATAATAATTTCTAACTAAGTTAGACGATCATGGAAGAATTGATGAGGAAGAATTTTAATCGAGATAAGTACTAGCAACACAAACGTGTGAACGCTGAAAAGCCGAAGAGATAAATGATCGAAATCTGTTCATCTTATAATGAAAGCGATCAACCGATGTAACCCTAATAATAGATAATGGATGGGGGTCTCCTCGCGAGAGCCGATATCGGTCCGTAATTTTCGAGGAGAAATTAGATTATCCTGCCTACACATGTACGAAGTCGAGTAATTAATGCAAGTAATTTGTAAGTGTAGGCCACACTCAGGACTGAGACCGACCGTCAATTAAACACAAGTTACGATCAGAGTGATTTTTGTAATAAATTATATTATGTATGAAGGAATTTAAGTAATAAATAACACGTTAGACATTTGCTTCGCTGCGGTATTTTTAATAGCTAAGATAAATATTTCTATGGCTTCGCATGCTACATTTACACGGCGGCTCCTGCTTGAGTTATTGCACATACATTAAGTCTTATGCACGTAATGTAACTCCACTCTATACACCACTTACGCCATATCCAAAAATGGAAATCTGTGCTTATATACGTGTCTCTGACGGTACTTTTTATGTTGTCCCCTTTAGTAATATCTAACTTGGTATCATATACAAATAATATACAACTCCATAAATAACTGATCAAATCGCACAGATTCTTAATTTTACATCTGACATCACTATATCTCCATCTTTAATCTTCGTAGAAGTGAACAAGAAAGTGAAGGAAGGAAAGATTTCACTAATATCTACGTAGGATTACGTTCGTAATCAGGGAATTAGGGGGCGGAATGAATCCCATTCGAATACAAGGAGGCTCTAACCCGATGTGGAAGAGATTCAATTCAGTACAATACGGAGATTATAGTGATTGATTAAAGCAACTCTTATCGGTAATGATATCTTAGTTTATACAACAGTCAGCAAGGAAAAAGCAGTACGCTTTTCATTACTTTTCTCTCAATACAAACTTCGAATCGTACCATTTTTTTCCTTAACATGTATTTTTGTTGTGCTCAAAAGGGATCATGTGGTGTAGCCTTCACAACAAGAATATCCCCGATAGAATGCCATCACTGATATGTATAAGAGCAAAAACTTTAAGTGTTAGAGGGTGCTCACCAAGGATCTTTTTAGATTTAGATTCTTTCTAGGCCCTTCCTGTTTTGCTTAGCTTTGGACCTACTTACCGAGGTACCAAAAAATGATGCAGCTCTGACTTGATATACCCTGATTATGCAGCCATTTGTACTGAGAGTCAGGCTGAGACCGGCTAAAGACCGGTGGCGTGATTTTGATTGCCAAGAAAAATTTTACGACAATCCGATTTCCATCGATGGGATAAAGTGACCGATTGTGACGAATATAAGTCTATCTGGGAAATATAGGGCGTAAATCCAGAAACATAGAATACAATATTCAGCACCGTACAGCAGCGGCATTGCTAAAAACCGGGATTACCTGCGACAAAAGAATGTCAGTCTCAAACGTCACATTTATAAGATTACAAGTATTTCCAAGGTGCGACAGCGAAATATGGGCATGTAAGTCAGAAAATGAACTGAAAAAAATAAACTTGAGCGTATTCAAAATTTAATTGAAAGAGAGCTAATTTTAGAACCACACGGGTATAAAAGCAAATATTAAAAAAACTCTTTTACAGTCAAGGCCATCTGCTTGTGAAATGAACTTCCTGAGCAAATTCGTCGTGCAAAGACGCTAGACAGATTTAAAAATGACGTAAAGAATTATTATCTTTCCCTCTGTAATCCATAGGTAACATTGACAATATTAATCTATTATACTTTCATATATTTATTTATGTTAATTAAATATTATATATATTTATGTTTATTATAGTTTATTTTGTTATTATTAATTAAAATTATTAAGCAAACCACCTCCCACTATTCATAAGTAAAATTTTCCTTGTCCTAAGATTGTCTGAAAGAGATCGCTCTTTAGCGATAAGACCGCCTTATTGTATCTAGCTTTTAAGATTTATTTTATATCAACTGTATAAAACTTTTTGTGGTGTACAATAAAGTACATATAATAATATAATAATACTATTCTAGTCGTTGACAATATGGTGAGGTGGATGTGCAATGTCACCAGGCTCGATCAAATCCGAACGACATCGTTGATAAGAGGCAAGAAAGTAGGCTGCCATGGTATGGCCACGTGAAGAAAAGGCCACCACCACTCCATCGTCACAGATTTAGAACTAACTGACTTTTCATATAACGTGTCTGGATATAGAAGTTATATACTTGTCGTTTATTTTGGTTTCCGTACCCAAAGAGTAAAACGGGAGCCTGTTACTGAGACTTCGCTGTCTGTCTGTCTCTTCGTCTGTCACCAGGCTCATGAAGCGTGATAGTTAGGCAATTGAAATTTAAAACAGAAGATGTGTTTCTGTTTTCGCTATAACATCAACTACTAAAAATCAAAATAAAAAACAGACATGATTTAATCTATTATACTAATAATTCTATAATATTAGCACATCAGACACGAAACACAAAGAAGGCGAAAAGACCACTATTTAAGCTCAATTATCTCAACACTATTTTGTTCGATCCGGATTAACTAATGAACCATTTAAGATCAGCACCCTACATCTCGGCTGAATTCAATTGACAATGGGGGTCAATTGTTCGATTGGAACGGACAGAATCTTCATTAAGTGTATACACGATTTGATCCGTAAACATCTGGGTCGTAAAGTTTAAAACCGAGTACACATTATTTGTGCCATTAGTTTACCAAAGCGTTATACAACTGCAATAAACTAAACGTTTCACGTCTATAACAGATTCTATTGGGATGACATAGAGATAAAAATGATCTTAACGAATTTATTGAAACGTCACGTAGCTTTATTGGTAGAGTGTTCATTAAACATCACCATTATCGTAACAATATTGTTATGATGATAATATTTTTTATCGTGGTCGTTTATAGTATAAGGCAACAGTGTAATGGTTTTGCTGTTAATAAAGTCGTTTATGACCATTGTGTACGAGTAAGACATTAGAGACAATGGCATTGTGTTGTAAAAAAGAACGCAGATACCAAGTATAACCCGCAGCGATGAGTGTTAGTGAAAATAAAAAATTAAGCTGTATTGTGTTGCTGAGATTATTTAAAGACTTTACTTGCTACAGTTTTTCTCATTACTTTACCAAGATACTAGTCTAAAATCCACGACATTCGTTCGTAATTTTTGTTTAGTACTTAATATTTCGGATTTAAATCAAAATCTAAATAAATCGTTTTGTAGGGAATTTATTTTATTCACGCGAGGAAATATATACGGTAAATTAAAACTAATTTACCGATGTTTCGATATTTAATAACGGCTTAAATCCCCTACCATTCAAACACTTTGCCGAGCCCAAGGCCTGCCTCGTGACAGATAATTAAAACCATAATCAAACGCGAAAAAAAAGTAAATTAGTTTCGATTGGGTTTGTTATAAAATATGAGATATTTTATAGCCTGTTATCGCCAGACCCTTGCAGAAAACATGACATTTAAAAAAGTAATAACTACTTCACAATATCACTCGGATAATCTGCTATTTTAACAAGAGAAATGACAAGGTTTTCTTTGCCCCTCTGTTCTATATTTGCAGGCATATACTATAACGCTTAAGCATCTTCTCCCTGTCGTACAAGGCGAGTGAAAATAGATTTCGGGTTTTCACACCATCATGTTGAAGGGCCTGATTTTCAACTTAAAGTCCCTTGGTTTACTCCATTGAGTTAACCCAGGGAGAGGAGACTAAGTATTTCATCAGGGGGACATTTTGATATGTGAGAAATTCGAAACTTGTTAGCGTATAACACTGGGATTCGAACCTCCAACCTTAAGATTGCAGAGCTTCACAGCCTCCCAGTGTTTTTTTAAATTCATTTCTTTTCCTTCCTCACTTTAAAAGGATGTTTTTTTTTATGTGAACAGTTGCCAAACGAGCAGACAGCTCACCTGATCTTAAGTGAATACCGCCATACATGGACATCTGCTAAACCTGAGGGTTTGCAGATACATTAATAACCTTTTTGGAAATTGGGCTCCGGCTACCTTACTCACCAGACGAAACGCGAAAGTATCATACTTCCACTTTCGGCCGGTCTTCTGTGGGGTCGTGGTACTTATCCGGACGAGTCTGCCCATTCGTGCAACAGCCGAGGCAGCTGCGTGGCTCTACCACCGTAAAATGAATATATATCAGACACATTACACTCGTACAAGACAACAGCACTTGTTATTCTCCAGCTAGCGTAGGCAAATATCGAGCTAGTCGTGGGTCTTTAACAACGAAGATATAAATAAAGTAAGCATATATTAAAATATGTAGAAAAAGTGCGAAAAGATTGTCGCCGCTGTGTGAATCGAACCCATGTCTTCGGCATTCGCGGCCTCACGCTCTAGCCACTGAGCTAAACGGCTGATTGATTAAGCATATATTGACATCGCTCGTCTATGCTTATATAAGTACACACGCTCTCGGTTCATATTAAAAGCCTGCTCTACAGGCGGCTATTGCAACTGAGCTACGTGATTGAGTTTTAGATAACATGACGCGTGCGCTCATAACAACATTCTGGGAAATCCAGGCTATATGAAGCAGACTTTCATAGCGACATGAGCCCTATTTCCTCTTTAGATGATATAAAAGAATTATAATGAGAATAATTATTTTAAAAAAATGTATAATGTGATTGAATAACGTGATTCCTTTGCCAGCGACAATCTATAACAGCCTGTTTGCATCAACGGCTGTTATAGATTGCCTTATACCATTTCTTGCAAAATGGCGATGCGGTCAGGGGTTGGGAAATGCAAGTCAAAGGAAACCTATTCAGTCTTCAAGTTAGTTCAATGTCTCGAAATAACGAAGTATAAAGCGGATTATAAAATGTTTATAACGTAAACCTACAGTGTCAACAATGAAAAGGGTTTTACTATCGAAGATCTATGTCTCTAGTACATTTCACTATATTCTATGCATATCAATAAAAATCAATGCACCCATTGTGGATTGCTCACGAAAAACAAATTCGCAAAGAAAGCAATAAAGTTAAGTGTCGTTGTAAAATTAAAGTGCCACAGATAAAATAGATTTATTGGCGTTTAAGAATACGTAGCACCAGACAATATCCACAGCTGTTTCAGATTTGCCGGATCGCACAATAAAGTGTCGTTTAGTAAATGGTATCTGGCAATTTTAGTATTGGAGTGCTGTGCTATCGAGAACTCGCTGAATCAATACTCGAGTGTGTGACTAATACTTTTTTATGAGAGCTTTAACACTGTTAGAGCGGTGAAGTAAGAGGAGGCAAAAAAATAGGAGTAAATTACCAAAACAATTTAACGAAACATTTTAATTAATTTACTTTATTTAAAAAAAAATTGCAACAAATTTAGATGTTGATTATATTTTTAATAGTACTCAACAATGCTTCCGGATTATAAATTAAAAATTAACACTTAACTCCCATTAGAATCTGAAGTTCAGATATCAGCGTGTTATTTTGCTAAGACATCTAAATACGGGTGCAAATCTAGTATTCATATATAAATAAATACTTTAGTTAATGAAAGTTGAACGAAGTCGGTTATGACTTCAGGAAATTCCGAGAAATATAATTGCAGCGCTTTGTGACAATCAGCGGCAGTTCAAAGAAGTTATAAAAAATAAAGAGTCGGCGTGGCGCGTCACATGCTTCGAATGTGGCGCGCTGTCGTTAGGAATGTCACCCGTTCCTGTCCCCCTTGCCATTGCGGGCATAAGTCTGTCTTTGTTCTGTCTGCAAAACGAGACACCTCGCCGAACGCCCCTAACAGTTTTGTTTCGTGAAGTGTGTTGGAACAAAAATAAATATTTAATATTTGTCTACGTAGGTACTGTCTGTTATCATAAATATTTAAAAAATATGACATTAAACTGGTTGCCACTTAAATACTAGTTAATCTAAAGAGTATGTTTACAATCGGGAGTCGATTGCATTATGGTTATTTTTTTTAGAAAAAAAAAGGAACATTAGTTTATTCTTAACTATTTTATAAATGTTTGCTTATAGGTGTCGACAACCCATATTACAAGTACGGTGTATAGTTTTTCTGTCGCATTCAGAGATATTCAAAGCAAATAAACTTTTTTGATTGTATAGTTCTTTTTTAAAACCTTATTGAAACAAAAAACAATATTTATAAAATAACTCAAACATAATTTGGTTTAACTTTAGTCTCTGTGTACGAATAAATTAGTTCTAAATCCAGATCATCAAGAACCAAACGTGCCAAGGCAACCATACGTAGCTCGTTTTAAAACAAACTTTATTTTGGTCACGACTTAACCGACTTAACTTAACCTAAAGTTCATTTTTGAGAGTTTATCTAATTATTAGAGCTTACTATTAAACAAATTGATGCAGCTGTTGACCGCTTTTGCTTTATTGGACCATGATACTCCGAAAGGTGAAAACGTATAATCAACTAGGAGCGTCGGCATTTTATTAGGTAGTATATTTGATGTCGTTTCCCCACTGTGAGATATTTTCGACCAGACGGTGTACAATTAGAGAAGGCAGATGTGATTTGTCATTCTAGCTGACGGATGGCGATACATCCGGCCGTTAAAGAATATCTCGGCACACGCGCAATTTTGGCTCGCAGATGACGGGCAGTCTTGGCTTATCCTTTATTTTCTTTTGACACGTCTGTGAAATACAAATATTTGAACAGAACGGTTGACATTATCGCGGTTCCTCTTAGGCCGACGATCGTGTGATAGTTTATCGATTATAATTGTATCGTCGATTAATGTTTTAAAGTTTTAGGTTTAACAGAAGACGATATTAAGATTATCGACAAGACGTTATCGATAATATTATGCAGAATTAAGAAAAAAATTATGAGAGAGACACCGTTGCATCTGATGTTGGTATACATAAAAGAATATAATGTGTTGTTTTGTTTGAACAAACGGAACAAAAACCGGCCAAGTGCGAGTCGGACTCGCGCACGAAGGGTTCCGTACCATTATCTATAAAAAACGCCAAATAAATCATGTCTGTTGTAAGGGAGCCCCATTTAAATATTTTTATTCTGTTGTTCATTATTTGTTGTTATAGCGGCAATAGAAATACATAATCTGTGAAAATTTGAACTGTCTTACTATCGCGTGAGATACAGCTGGTGAAGGACACAGTCAGACAGCGGATTCTTAGTAATAGGGTCCCGTTTTACCCTTTGGCTACGGAGCCCTAAAAATGACATCAGCAATTTCAGGACAGCGTAAATGAATTACGGCTATAATAATTCACATATTGACTATTTGATCATGTGATATGGGTACAGATTTATTTATGGACAGTTGTAATTGACTTTCGCGAGCTATTCACGCTCGCGCTTATGTCATATCTTTCATCACTCGAGAGATTCTCTTATTTTACATTTAAGATGAAATAAGTTGCTGATGGTTATGATGACAGATGATTGAGATGTTTTATTTATCGATTTTAGTTCTTAACGCTCTAATATTGCAGTGTGAGCTAACCCAAAAGGGTATTTTCAAATTTCATTTTAGTTGCCAAAAAGAGGCATCTCAAATGAAATTTGAAAACCATTTGACAGCTGATTAGTTGACATCTACTATGGTCAGTATTTCAGAAACCGGCCTTTAGTGTAGGAAGGCGGGGAACAGGATGTGTAAAATGTCCATTGAGAATCTAACCTCATTTAATAAAAGGTCAGCACCTATATCGAGTTGAAATTTTTGGAGTTTAAAAAATAGTAATTCCGTTAGTTATAGATAAAATTACAGGTAACGCGATAAAATCACATTATAATAGAATAAATTTATATCTATCAGAATGGATAACCTATTCAAGACTCGTTCCATGTTCATCGAGACTCGGCGGATTCAATATCTTATCAGGATAAATCCTCAAAATGAAGAGAACGTGTACATATCATGTGTTATTCATGAAATGTTTAGTAAGTTCCGAAATAAATGGAGTGTTGCCTCAATATCGTAAAAACTCTATGAAAAGAACGATTCGTGTAGGCCTATATAAGCGAAATTTATGGACTCGATGCAAAAATCGACTAACACATAACAATATTTAAAATTCGAAACTAGCGCGAGGTCAAAATTGAGGTTGAATATTTAACATAACAACAAACGATAAGTGTAAATTCTAATTAGTTTTCATCGTTCCTTTTGTTTTTATAATTGTTACAGTATTTTCAACCGTCTTCAAAGGAGAAGGTTCTCAATTCAAGTGTATTTTTTATGTTTATTACCTCAGATCTTTTGACTGAGACATAAATAAAGACAAATAAAAAAAGAGAATCATCAAAATCTGTTCTCCCAGTGCTCTCACTCTCTCCTCTTCTAGGCCACGGCCTAAAAGAAGACTGCCGTGCTCGTCCAATGAAGTACCGTGGTGGACGAGCCGGCTCATTCTTGCAACAGCAAATGCCATTTTTCGGTTTCGGGAGGGAATTTTTTATAAGACACCTATTAATAGTCATAATGAATAATTTTACTTCTTTATACCTTCATTTCAGTAAAAATCAATTATACGCTTCCGGAAATAAAGAATGATCATGTATCTGTTCACTCTTTATTTCCGCACAAAAAAAAAGTGAAGAGAACCAAGTTAATATTTTGGCATTTTTTTATTAATATAGTGGTTTGGGTAAATGAATCAAAACATGTTTATGTACAGAATACGATATCTTTATAAAGCATTAGAGTCATAAGAGCTTTATTTAAACGTTACCTTGACGTCTTCCTTTGAACCGCGGGAAGGCTCAGTAAATTGTCTGTTAAAAGCATAATCCTTTGAAGTTATTTTGAATATGCACACTGAAAGAGACTTGAAACAATATGCTTTCCAATTTTTTTCGTTGGAATCAAGTACCTCATAGTCACAAAACATGTGTGTCTTGATCCTTGAAAAGTATATGAAGCATTCGACAATCGTCCGTCGGCCGAACTCAATTTTCATACCGCCGCAAACTGTTCAACTAAAATTCCACTCTATCAATTTCCCCGATGGAAATAAAACGGCCAAAAAACAAAAGGGACGTTCGACCCGACCGCATTCAAGTACGTGGACCCGCAAGATAATTGTGGAGAAATCCATCATTTCGTTTGCGCTGCAAATAAATATGGCGCGCGACTCAATTTGGCTTTACATATTTTTTGACCCGGAGTGGGTCCGGTCGGGGCCGATACGTCGTAAATTCTTAATCCGGACAAATTGAGCGGCGACCGGGCAACGTTGTACAGATCGAGATACCACACCGCCTCCGGTGGCCGGGGAATCCCAGTTTTACACTTCGTTTGCTTGATATACGGCCGTTGCATTTCGCTATTCGGCCCCGCCATCGCCGTTCTAAGGAATAATGAAATACGGGGGAACGTGAACGGGTTTTCGAACGGCCCCTTTGTGATGAAGTAAGTTTTAAAATAAATCTGTTTTCGTTTTTTTACGGTAATCATTGTGTTCATAATCATTGCATTTTCTTTTCAATAGGAGCTGCTATCTAATATAAATGTATGGTATACGGTATTCATAAGTACTCTAATTTCATCGGAAAGTACGAAAACTTTCTTACACATAAGTGATTCATCATGGTTTCCAAAACAAGATCACAATCGAATTTTTGGTGTATTATTGACTAACAAAAAATGTATTAAATAATGCCAGTTTTATCTTTCTTAATATACGCCTCGGCACATTTAATTTTTCTTTACGACTTTTCAAAACTTTTATACACCATTAAATCATCTATTCAATTTTGAATTAAGAAATTCAACAATCGTATTCAAAGATTGAATCTTTCAACTTTTTACGTTTCATTGATAGATTAACATGGAATAGTATGTTGCTGATACATCTACTATTAATCATATTATATTAGATACCATATGGCATCTGATAATAAACTGGTGCACGCTGGTGTAAAATTTGCAATACCCAGAACGGGAATGAGCAGTTGATTGTAAATTTGTTCACATTTGCAGTCCCCACTCGATGATACATCGATTGGGCCGATTTTGATCGTGTTAATTTATTGGCTCCGTATGGAGTGCCGTGCCGTGCGGTGGATATCAAATTTGAAATCAGGCATAAAATATGCAAACGGGACATTTGTTTGGTTATTTACTAGGCAAATAGAGTTGATTGCTGACCAAATTAAAATGTTGACGGAAAATTGAATTCGGACGTAAATAACTTATGGATTTCGTTACGATTTTTGATGTGCGCCAATAGTTGTTCATTCGTATGCTGTGCTGTTATTTGATTTGACAACGGTTTTGGATAACTCGTCATAATCATTCTAAAATTTCAACAAGTTTTCTTTTCAAGAATTTTCGCTCTAAGATAATTATGACAGTACATACAACTCATTACGAAATCAAGTCATTGTTATTTATTTATTAGTTTTCCATTAGCCTAAAAGCAACTTAATGATAGTTTAACATTTAACAAGTTGTCTAGACCTTATACTATATAGCCCCATAGCAGGAGAGAAAAAAACATGTGAAGTCGAAGACGGATGGATGTGAATTGGTTGACGTGGAACATTATTGTTAGATGACATAAGAAAATTCATAACGAGTTTAGTTTTAAATAAAAAATAAAAGGGAATGATAGTACTTCATACATTAACGAGGATAAAAAGTTATAGTTAATCGAAAAAAAGAAGTAAATAACGCCGGATTTCAAAAAAAAAAAAAACAAGAAAAAGTAAGCTCACTAAACATGTAAAATATTCCCGAAATTATAAATAATAAGAAATAAAAATTTTGCTTAAGTTCAATGGTGCTAGGTCTAGTTTAATGGTGCAAAGCTCAGAATACAGAAGGAGAACTTTTCGTTGCTTCTTTCTGAGTTGCCAAGTTATGCCGCCTGTGCATCCCTCTCTCCGATCACATAACACACATGAATGAAACGTCACCAAGTTTTTTGATATAAAATAGTGTATGTTTGTACCTAGGGCCTATAAGCCCTACCCTATCGTAATGTAGATGAAGTTAAACAATAATATTGCACTAAAGTAGCAACAATAACTGTCGGTTTTTTAGAACCTTTTTTGATACTTTTTAGACTGCTGGTTTATTACTGAATTTATTATTTATTTTTAATATTTATTTCTTGCATTACTTCCATTAATCTTTTAGATTTTGAAACTTTATGAGCTCATTAACAATTTACGGTTTAATTGCACACCTTTTTTATCATTTAAATAAAACTGGTTAAAATATTTGTATCATATATTTTTTGTATTTTATGGAGTCAACAGTATAAATAATAATGAAATTGATTATACATTCTTAAATACGCATTGGTCTCTAAATAAAAGCACATAAGTATAAGCTACGAAACATAAGTAATTTTGTACTGACCTAGATAAAAGGCGTCTTAAGCAATATCCAATGGCAGTTATTTCGCCCTGATCTTTTTTCATTAGGGGCCTGTTTCAGTGACTTAAGGTTTATTTTTCGAACCCTACTTCTGGTCGAAGGATGAAGAACTGAAGTGACCTTTATCGTACCATATAAATAAGTTAAGCATGCAAGGGCAACCTGTCAAAATATCAGATAAGTTAAGACATAAATAGAAAATATTTGTTCATTCGATTATTTACTTTATAGATTAGTTGATTGTTGTATGTTATATAACTGCGGGTTGGTCTATGAACCTAAATTAAACTAGAAAAACGTGTTATATATTTCGACATGTAGTTCCCCATTTCCTATTTTTCTATTTAAACTAAAGTTACAGCCTATGACCCGCTGCTAGGCAAAGACCTCTGTACATAGGTCATACACCACAATGCTATACTACTGCATATTTACGAAGTTCACTTGCGTCGTAATATTTTTTTCCTGTTCCAAAAACTAAAAGTTTCATCGTCACCGCTGAACACGTGATAAGTCAGCACTTAAAATCAACAATTCCATTGGTGCCGGAATTTGATCTCAGGTTCCTCGGGTGAGAAGGAATTAAAAGCAAGAACGAATTACTTATATTTAGTTGATTGTTGGCAACACTAAAGGAAGTGTCATTCTATGAGGTATAAATGTAGTTGCATGAAGCATTTCATGGTCGTCTTCGTCGTAGTCGCCGTCTTCTTTGGCTGTCAAACCAGAAGTATACACGATAGTGCTGCCCAATCGGTATCATAAATTAAATCGTTAGAGTGGTGTTTCATTAGTGATATTAAAGTGATAAAATAAGTAATTATACCAGTGTTATTGTTGTGCAAAGTGAAACTACGGTGATTTGGTAAAAGTATTTATATTTCTACCTTCTTAGCTCGATAAAACGCTATAAAAAGTATAGCTAGCATGATATGTAGCAGTTGTCAAATACATTGTAGAATATAGGGGCTTCTATAGACGTTAACGCGTAGATAACTCCGTTTATTTCCAAACCTCTAAGGGGAGATCAAATAAATCCACCGCCGATCGATTCCGGCTTAATTAATCGCCGACGTTTTTTTTTTTACAATACCATCCCCTCGCTTTGACCCCTTTGAAAATGGACGATTTCCAAACAGTCACGGCCCCGAAAATGAGCTTGACGCCAATAATAATAAAGTTAAACGACGATCGCGAACCGTTTCCGAGCGACTTTAATTCAGCCGCGCCACCTCGTTTGGATCCCGGGGGACTGTTTTCTTTCCAGTAACCCTTTGTGATTTCAGACTTAACATGTATCTCATTCCTGTCGATGGCCGATGATATATACAAAGATATGACATTAGCGGACCGAAATTGAGGCACACAAATCACACCAATTGCTGTAATTAGATTGCAATTCAATAGACTGCTATCTCTTTCCATATCATACGTTCTATATCATCTGTCACATTAACATGTCATATAATGTAAAACGGAACAAATTTTAATCGCGTCACAGTATGAACATGCGTCACCTATATTATTTAACATCATTGGCGATGGTAGCAGAAACAAAAGGTATTTGAACCGGTAAGTGAATTGATGGGAGTAGTATAACATCACACGCATATAGGATCGTGATTTTCGATCGATTAAAAAATTAAATTACAGTATCATTTTGTAATGAACGTACTCGTGTTAAAATTATTTATTTTCTGTTCTCCAATGGTTCTATAATTAATTTACGGGTTTTTTCATTGGTTTTTATTTCATAAATAAACGCGGGGCAGCAGAATCGGTGAAGTGTTCGAAACGTAATTAACACGAATTAAACGCGAAACAATCCTGAAATAAATGAAACTACATTTATCGACACTCGAATTATAGTTTGTATATAACTACGTTAAAAGTACATGTACACAACGTATGTACACAAAATTAAAGAAACTTGTCAACCTGTCGATACATTCGTTTCAGCATAGAAAATAAGACATATTTTTCCTTTGTTCACTTATTCATGAATATCCACGAGTATCTCTTGAGGTTCAAATTCAAACAATCGTTTGTTCAAAATTTTTTGTAAAAAAAATTTTTTACTGTGCAGAAAAGAAAAAGAAAGAAGACGTTACTGTGAATTAAAGCAGATTTATTTATCGGTGGAGAGAAAATAATACGGAACAATTAAATTAGAAGTAAAGTAACAGCCTAAAGAGGCTATAAGGGCATGGTCCACCACGCGACCCCACTGCCGATTGGTGAACTTCAGATATCTTCTAAATTATTATTTTTTTTTTGTTATTATTTCGAAAATGTGCAGGTTTCCTCACGATGTTTACCTTAAATTTATCAATATCATTGGAGCCGGCATCATCGGGGATCGAACTCAGTTTGGTTAGTATATTGCATTAAAATCGAGCACACGGAAAATGCGCTATCACGGAAAAACTATAAAGAAATAATCCAATTAAGTTAGGACATTTAAATTAAACATATAATATTACATTCTTACATGTTATTTTTAATGTTACATTTTAACTTTAATAGTTATACTTCTTCTTCTTCTTTCTCCTGCCCTTATTGTATTGTGGTGGGGTTGGGACAACATATCCATCATTTATTTTCGGTACCATGTTGTTATTTCAGTTATGGGCTCGCATATTCTCAAAACTCACTAGCGCACAGCACTAGTGTCATCAAAACACAGTTTTGCCCGATCAATCGCCTTTTACAGCGCCCCCGAGAAATTAAGCGGAACAAGTTACAGTACCCGACGTCTACGTACCGCGGAAAGTGGAAATAAATAATGCACGATAAAATAAAACGCCAGGCAAACATCTTACGTCGAAATAAACGCCGGAAAACCGGTGTCCCCGAACGCCACGGTTCGTGCGCTTTTAAAATGCCCGTCATAATATCGCAGCGCGATTTCCGCGTCCCCTATGTGACGTTCAGCCGCAAAATTCGCGGAATACCCGACGAAACGCATGTCACGAGTTTGTAGATGCAAATTTTATTTCTTCCATTTCTAAGTTTCGTTGTATGTTTGTGCGACGATGTCGAGCATCAGGGTCACTGTCGCGGTTTGGGTCTCAATAAGTCAAACGAGACCAGTAATAAGGAAAAGTACTCGGCAAACACTGCCATATGGTCAAATTTCTTTCAACGTCGTTTTTGTTTAGCCGTTTTTGGCGAAATTTCACAAATTTCCTCCGCACTACTATGTCCGTTCGGATATTACTAAAGGTGTAAATAGAGTAAACAAAATATCAGAGTATTAGGCTCGTACATTAGACGATGTAACACAGTTCTTTCAACTTAAGTGGCACGTGTCAAAAAGTGAGACTCATTGAACATCGGAATGGCTTGTCGAATTTCCGAGGAAAAATATATTGATAATTTCCTGTATACTTTTGTAGTAGTCGCATATTTAGCTTTCAGTATAATCAGATAATTTTCAATTAATTCTTTTTGAAGTACAAGTTGGCACTCTATTGCGAGAGAACAATACTATTTAAAATATTCAGTGCAGTTCTTGAACACATTGCCAGTCGCAATATATAATACTTAAAGACTATCCGCAGTGCTTCTTGTGTATTCTCGGTTTTCCCATCCCCTAGGAGTTTCGGCGAATCTATTTTTAATGCATTTTGAGATGAATTCTAGCACCAAATTTTACCATCCTAAGTCCTTCCACCATCTTTGACCACATTACATTTACTGAGTGGAATAAGGTTCCAGTGGTGGTCAGGAGCACAAAAATGATGTTTATTTCTACAAATGTTATGTAAATTTAAGACTACTGTTTATTAATTTGATGTAAAAGAATAGATCGTTAAATTAAATGAATTTTATTTAATAGGTTTCAATTAGCGACATTTCGGAAACTAGTCAAGGGAGAGTCTTAGTCAAGGGTAGTTACACGTAGTTAGAAGTCCAGGCTACCGTAAAATTTTTAAATAATTTAAATTATACTCGTTTAAATTAAGCACGTTAAAATCCGCAAGTTAGTTTTGTTTAATTTTTTTTAGGATACACTTAAACACAAGATTGTACAGAAGAATAGACCCTATATCCATATTTATAAAAAAAATATTTGTGACGTCTTAAACTGAAAAAGATGATCTTTTCTTCATATTTTTATGTTTTTGTTTCATTTAATATTAAATTAAATGAAACAACAACATAGTACGGGTAGCATAGTTTAACTTAAGTCGCAATCGTTAGTAGCTCTATAATATAATTTCTATTTTATTTACTGTGAGGCAAATAAAAAGGCTTCTTACTTTATTTTGACTGTTTTGTTTGTTTTCAGGCTGTAGACTATTAAAGCTTCATCTAACGTAGAGCTTCTGGGATAATCAGATTCCACGAGGTTGATATGGTCCAACTCATCCAACTGTCTCCAACGTACTATTTGGCTTTATAGGTTTTTTTTCTCTTAATCTTGTTTATGGGCTTTTACACAAATATGTACATGTCCAGTCCCTTCGAACTTAATTTAACGAAAAGACTTCTACGTTATTATATTCTATTTATTTCATTGGATGTTTCTACGTTTTTCAGTGTCGAGTTGATTTGCCCTAGCTTCTAGTTTTAGTGAGCTGAGGTGGGAGATTAAAATTGGCTGTGGCGTTAGACCGTGAAGTTAAGAATGACTTGGTAAAAGATTTTGATCTTTATTGAAACAAATCATGAACAAAATATAATTTTTATAAGTTTTAATTAATAATACGTTAATAAACGTTAATAACTAATTAATAAACGATTAAAATAAAACTATTGTAACATAAAATAACGTAATTAATAAACGTTATAATTAATAATACGTTGACTTTTGTAATTTAAATAGATGCAGAATGAGCATGAATACGTTAATCATCATTTCATTTGCGGAAATTACAGGAAGCTTATCACCAAAAGCAATTTAAAAAATACATAAATTGATTAATATATGATCGGTGGCGCCGTTGCTAATCAAACATCGGGGGTCGTGAGTTCGATTCCCACACGGGAAAGGTATTCGTGTGGCCCACAGATAATTATTCCGGATCTGGGTGTTTGCTCCCAAAGAAGGATTGACGTCAGGCAGGCGGCTTGTCGTAAAGAACATAGCAAAAACCGGATATAACATGATTCACATATTGTCAGGACCCCACCTAAGGGATAAGAACAGGATGATGATGGTGATTTCGTTATCAGATCTTACATACGGTTTTGTATGTGTATAAGATACAGCCTTTTTAGTGTTATACAATTAATGTTTTATAAATGCAAACGTTTCAGCATTATGAATATAAAATACAGAATCTATAAAGCCATATTACGTATAATCAACCTTAAGAATATATTCATTTAAAAATCCGGAAACCTTTGATGTTCAAACGTTCACTGGCCCGTAAATAACGCTTATACGAAATGGAAATAACATAGGATTCGTTTCATAAAAAAATCCCCATGCCAGAAATAAAATTGGAGAAAGGCATAAATATTCTCATTTTAATTTAAAAAGTGCAAATAAGATAAAAAAGTAAAACTGCTTTTAGCATATAAATGCATTTTTTTCTTCCTATGTCGTATTTTATTATTTTTTCACAAGGCTTATGATGTTTTTGTTCACGTATTTGCAACCTGCTCTTGTTTCAAATGCTAATTTTACTAAGAATGTTGAATAATTTGTTGACAAGGCTATGATAATGAAACTAAAAATATTCTTGTACACGTCCTCATATCAACTAACTTCCGATAGTAAATTGGTTTATTCATTACTAGCTGATCCGGCAAACTTTGTTTTGTAGAATTTCGTAAAATTCGTTCATAGCTGACCTCTACTCGGAGAAAGGAATATTGCTACTAAATTTCAAGTCTCTATGCCTTATGGTTCCAGAGACATCGTGATGAGTCAATTATCGGTGGATGTCTCTTATCTATATACTTATAAATAGATTACGTCATTTAAATCAATTCATTCATCTAAATCATTTCTTTCAGTCCAACCTTAAAAATTATCATGAGATAATACGTATTAGTATACGGCAATGAGTTTCTTCTAACATTTTACTTTATTAAAAACATTTCTCTATACCGCTCAAAAGATTTCCACTCATTTCGATTCATCAAAGTCAATGGCAAAGACACATTTTAACAGATTTCTAAGATAAATTAAAAGCAATTTTTTGCGACATCTGCTATAGAGCCCGGCGATAGCAATGATCTACGTGAATTTGAAAGCTGTGCAGCGATGCAATGATTGAGGAGTTATGACCATCTAAATGGAATCTTTATAAAATGCAGGTAATATGTAAGTTTTTTGAAATTGACTCGCTGAAATTAAAAAGACATTTTAATATGCGCATCATACGAAAGTGGTGGAGAGCATCAAACAATCTGATCATCATCAGATAATAGATTAAGAATTTGTAAACATTAAGCCATTTGACTTTGGAACTATGTTTGGAATTTTGTTAACAAGCCATGGAAACCCAATGTCTTCATGGATTTTTACGCGCAGAAACTCAAAGAAATATTGTGCATCGGTGTAAGGAGTCCATAAGGAACCACTCAATTCACTGGTGTTTTTCTATTGAGGTAAATCTGTCATAACATCCAACTTGTGTCGAATAATGAAATAATAATAATGAAATGATCCTGCAAATGTAGTGCATCGCGTTGAGTACGATAAGGTCCGATAACATAACGGTTAATAACGCTCATAGTCTGCTTTCAAGATTCGGTAGATCACTTGACTCTTCGTTCCGGCAAAAATTTCCTTTCGCTCCGATGTAATTTTCAACTTTTATTTCTAGTGCACTTCTCTAGCAATGTTGGCCGAGGCGAGTTTTATTGCTCTTTGTTAAACATTCGACACAAATCGAGATCGGATCTCGGTATTTACTCAGAAGTTTTACAGGGCGCGTTCCGACGGGAAAGTAATCCATTTTGAAGGGTTCCCACATATCATATATTGAAATATGAGAAATGCCTCAGCGACGTGATTACTGTAAGCCGTCTCAGGATACAATACATCAAGTGATGTCGATAGTAAATATAATTTTTTTGATTCCTAAAAGATGAAACGTAGAAAAATTGGTATATTAATTTTGTAAGAAAAAGCCAAATGTGAGTTGTTCCGTGATGGTCAATGGATATTCTAGATATTAGTAATTTACCTTAATAGAACAAGATTTTTTTCTTGCACTAATAAAATTAAAAGAAACATTAAAACAACAACATAATTTTCTAATACTTTAAAAGTACTTTCCTAATTTAGAAAATTAATCCATTTTTTTCTCAGAGCACGTACCCACTTCAATTTCGAAATGTCCATCAAAACATCCGAGATTTGTTTTGTCCCAAAGGTGGCATTCAAACTTAAATAACACGCCAGGCCAAGGGAAATCCGTGACAAACTGATCCATCTGAAACAGATTTAACTTTTGCTAAGTCTTTAAGTACTTTTAACTTTTCTCATAATTCCTATTTTACAAAAAATGGCTATATAAATTTATACATACATATAAATCTATTACAAATCTAAACATAGTTCGTGTTTAGAACACAAGTAAAGATAGATGATTTCTAAATTGGTTCATTAAAAAAATATTTGACATAATGGTTCTTCCAGGTAAGATGATAACACGTACGATCGATACAACACTTTATTTCCATAGTCACAGGGGATGAAGGGCCGTACCAACGTTTCATGAACCCGTCGGATAAAATGCGAAACATCGAAATTTTCATGTAAAAAGCCCGACAAATTGAAAATCCATAGGTAGATTCCTCTGCGCTAAAAAACCCTCGACTTCAGCTAGCAAGTAACTCAGGGATGGAGAATCCTGGCTATAAAATAATATAGAAGTACTCGTTAGACCTATTTGATGTAAAAGCACTGCTTTTGAAAAATATCGTTTTAGGAGAATCAGGCTAAATTGTTAGCATCACCCGCAAGAAATTCAACATGCCCCTTGCATGTACTTTGTTTATCAAATCATTGTACACTTTCTTTTTGTTATTGAGCTTTAAGATTTTGGCTGAAGAAGGCACATAATTATATTTGTGCTATTATGTATACGTACTGTAATACTGTAAAAATGCCGCAACGCGCGCTATATACTACAACCAAACCATGTTAATAAATAAAAAAAATGTTTCATTTCAGCCATTCAATAACTATATCTTTTACGATGAGATAAAAAATACCATGTGTTTTGTTAATAAATGTCTATCTTAGATTCTTAACTAGTGCATGCCAACGAACTTCGCTCTAACCGCGTTTGTGTTTAACTCTTTGAAGCAACTATCAGTGAATACTGGACAAGTCAGCTCTTACTAGTAGGGTATAAAACGTAGAAGATTTTAGTGCGTTCTTCAGTTTGAAATAATCACTAAAGAATAGTTACTGCTTAAACCAGCCCTTCAAACCCGCTATTCTGCTACCAAACAACGAACTTGTGAATGGCTGCGTCTTGTTATACTAGTACGACTGACTTTCACGACTGACCTTCCACTAGTACTACTAATAAATGTTAAATTATTGTTTCACTTTCCTATTTAAAGTTTGCCTCAACTTTTTCTTTAAAGAAGTTTACGTTTTCCCATTTACCACCAAATTAAAATAAATTGAAATAGTGTTTAATGTAAAAACTAACAGCTAGTAGAGACCGGCTGCTCTACTGGTATTTGATGTTAGGTAGCTCAATCTTATTAGGAATGCACAATAATTTTTAAACAAAAAGAAACCGACTTCCGATGATGGCCCTCGATTTCTCTGGGATGCCATCATCAGATCAGAGTTTCCTTATCATGGTACCACCCTTGGGATATCTCCTTTCCGACAAAAATACAATCATCAAAATCGGTTCATAAACGACGAAGTTATCCACGAACACACATAAAAAAAAAAATATATACGGTCGAATTAAGAAACCTCCTCCTTTTTTGAAGTCGGTTAAAAATAAAATGAATTTTTAATGGGCGCTCTGATGTTCTTGTTGAGCTATTTTAAATACAAACTTTTTATATTTATCCCCTTTTAACATTTCTATGATTGACGACATCGCAAGTGACATTCGTAAAATGTCTGAGAATGTTTAATGCTTCAAGCGTGCTATCGAATATTAAGGTATTTGCGAGTTTCGGTTTAACACTTCATTTGTTTGATGCGAAGTTTGTGCTTGGGGAATTTATCCATTACGGCCTCATGTCTCGAATATTAAATTCGTGATAACGTTTTCAAAGAAAATGCTTTCGATATTAGGAACGAAAATATTCATAGGTACCCAAGCACATACAAGCATATTATCTCTGGAGGTACTGAGCCTAATGGGGTAAGCAGGGATTCTATGGCCTTCTCCATTATATTTATAAACATAGCTACTGCCTTTGAATGACTGCTTGAAGCCATTTGATAAAAGAGTCAGCCAATGTTTTTTAACTGTGATAGATAAAATTCATTTCTGTCCATTCTTCAGGTATGAACCTTACTTCTATTTTTAAACGAAAAGCTATTAAGTGTTTTAGCATTCCAAATATATTTCTGTCTTTTATTCACATTGTATGCGCTCATTAAAAGGATATTCTAGAACAAGACATGTTCTAAGGATTCTAAATGAACCACTTATTTCAGGGGAGTCATTAAAAATACTGTCTCGTTTTCTTTGAATCTTTCTTTAGAGTACACTGGCGTACGGGAAGTGTCATGTTTAAAAGGTATATAGGTAAATATTATAATAGTAAGCTTGCCCTGCAAATAAAACTGGATGAATATGATATTTATTGAAATTTCAACATTATACACAATTCACGTAGATGTAACGTTTTCGTACCTATATAATATATATAACATTATTTTAAGCTAGCAATTTACTTATGTATCAGATAGTTAATATATTTTCAAGATGATATAATTTCTTTAACAATCTTTTTTGTTATTTCGTGTCTAGCACGGAGTGATATTTATTTATACAACCGAAGATTTTGTTTCTAAATACTTTTTTATTATTTTTTCAATGAAAAAAGTATAACTATAATAGAATTGGTTTTAACTAACGTTAAATTCTATAAGTTCCTGTTGATGCAAAAAGCTAAAATGTAATGCACATTTAAATTTGTATTACAAACAGTATTATAGTTGCAGTGAGCGATTACAGCATACTGAGTTTTTATTTATAATAAAAAAAATTTAGGACGCAATTTTACACAATGTCCTCTAGTCCCGAACTAAGCAACGCTTGTACTATGGGTAATAAATAACTGATAAATATACTTAAACATACCTTTGTAAATAAATAAATATTATAATATACAAACCCCCAGACACTGAATACACACCATGTTCGTCACACAATATTTTCCAGTAGTGGTGATCGAACCCACATCCACTGGCTCAAGAGGCAGTGCACTACGCACTACGCCAATCGAGTCGTCTAATAATAACATTGCAACATACAAAAATTATGGTATAATGAATAACTCCTGAACGTAAAAAAGCAACGTTATTATTTATGTTCCCTATCGTAAGGGAAGTTTTACACTTCGGCGTTTTGTCCGGTGAGGGAGGGAGACGAAAGAAAAACGAGTAGAATATAATTTAAAAAACTGAAATACCCGACTGCTTTTCTGTGTAATTTTTATTTTGTAATACCTAGTGTCACTCTCACAGTAAATACAAATCTAACGACACCTCTGAAGCTAAAATCCATCCAGCCGATCAGGCCGCAGAGCGTGCCAAACAATTATTTTTTTATTTTATTTTACTAGGAAAACTTACAGCAATTAAGTACTTATTTTAAAACAATACTGCAACATATATAAAGAGCCAATTACAAGTTTCCACCTTTAGTGCATAATTACGTTTTAAGTAAAGTCGAGCAAGTGATGAAAGAAAAATAATAATAAAAACAAACTTAGTACATAAATCAATTCAATTCTTTGTAATTAATTAACTATTTTTAGGAATGTTGCTCTGATAGTTTCTTTAGCCACAGTTGGAGAAGTAAAGAATGGGTCGATATTTCGTGCATTAATAAATTTAGCACTTTACTCTCGAAAAACATAACATTGCTTCTGGCGCAGTCGGGTAAAAAGACAGAAAATAAAGTTAGCTGGCCTTATTAAAAGGTGGCAACGCATCTGGAATCCTACGAGTTTTGCAAATGTTAATGGGCGGCGGTTATCACTTAACATCGGGTTAGCAAAACAACAAAACATCGGGTCTGCAAAATTTTCCGAAGCTATATAGAACAAATTTTGATGCTCAAGGATTCTGATTATTTCGTCTTTACTACCCTAACATATGTGACCCTTATCTCGCTTGCGCGAACATACTGAACAAAAAACTGTCTCGGACTTCCACAAAAACATTCCTAGAGAGTTTTCAAGTAAAGGAGGGGAGGACAAGTAATGGTAGAAGAAAATTTGTTATAAGAAAATAACTTACGCATCGCACATCTTAAGTCTTCGGGCTGGGACACGAAAAATACAATTTCTTTTGAAGTAAAAAGTTATTTTTGTGAAAAGCAATCCATGATAGATACTTAGTCCCTAACCGCGTATTGGAATCGAATATATTTAAAAGTGCTCGACGAGATCGTCTCCGCTGGTTGCTGTTCCCTTGGGCAACATTCAAAGTTAAATTAGCCACTGCACCGAGGGAAATATAACAAATTGATTATTCTGTAGCCGATTCAACTGTGTTAGCCACTTCGATGCTATGAAAATTTAACTTCAACGGCTCGTGATATAAATACAAGTGGGGAATAACTTCCATTGAACTAATTAAACTATACCAAAACATATCATATTTTTTACATGTGGGTAGGTGGCGAATGATGTGACGGTTCATCTGTTTTTATGTGATAACCGCCGCCTTCAACAAGTGCAACACCCGTAGTGCCACCTTTTAATAAAGTGGGCCCCGGCTACTTCACTTACCAGACACTCGTGGTACTTACCCGAACAGACCGAAGATAAACCAGCCAACAACTTTGAATACAGTTCTCTAAGCAACAACCGGTATAGGAGTGACATGGACATGAGACATGGTCTTCGTTTTGGTCATGTTCTTCTTCTTTTAATTTCAAAATGCAGGTAATATGGACGACACGCGAAAAATAAACTCGAACAAAATCCATTAAGCAAATGGCTGTCTACGGCGCAAATTTATGGCTAAACACATTAGTCTGTTAAAACAGAACGCCTAACGCGTTGTATAACCCGACACTGTACTTTAAATTAATATTACAAAGTACGTATAAAAGTATGCTTGTTATGTATGTATTTTTATATAGTTGTAAAAGTCTTCAAGTTTTTTAAATTTTTTATAGTGCTAATCTCTGCACTGTAGAATAAGTACGAAAAGATTGACGATAGACGTGGGTTCAATTCCCACAACGGTGATAGTCTTTAAGTATGTTTGAAATTATTAGGTGATACATACATAGTATATGCATGACATCCTTTTGCTCGGCAAATTATTTTTGTATCCTCAGATTATTTTAGGATACATTCCACCATTCCAGTTGATTCTTATGCAAGTTGATATTATTAATGTTTTATTATTTATTTATTATTTTATTATTGTTTTATTATTGTTGATATTAATATTAAGTTGATATTACTGTGCGGTAAAAGGTTATAGCTTGAGGTGTTTCATCGGATATTAATAGATCTGAATTATAATTGTACCAATACCTGACTCGTACTCTGGTGTCAATTTGATTTTCATCATTCGCTTGTTAAAATTAAGGAATAACAAAAATATAAAAAAATATCTTTTTTCATGTGAGAAGATAGCAAGCGAACGGTTCATCTTATTTAATTTTTTTATATTATTTTTAAATAAATAAATTTTAAGTGATAACCACCGCTTATAGACATTTGCAACACCTGTACGGTTGCAGCTGTGTTGCCACATTTTAATAAAGTGCGCCCCGGCTACCTCACTTTTTAGTTATTACACGCCGGTCTTCTGTGAGGTCGTGGTACTTACCCAGAACAAAATCGTTCACATTTTATAATTACCGTCAACATGTAGCCTTGCTATTCGCGTCTCTCCAAAGATAAAGTAAAGTATCAGCATATACATGTCCCACTGCTGGACGAAGGCCTCCTCTGTACAGAGGGTATCAAGGCACAGTCCACCACGCGCCCCCACTGCGGATTGGCGGACTTCATATATCTTTAAAAAAAAGTGTTTTGTTGTTATTTCGAAAATATGCAGGTTTCCTCACGATGTTTTCCTTCACCGCTGAGCACGTGATAATTCGGCACTTAAAATTAAAAATTTCATTGGTGCTGGCACCGGGGATCGAACTCAGGTTGCTCGAGTATATTGAATTAAAGGCGAGCGCCCGGATAATGAGCTATCACGGCTCTACAAAGGTAACATTTATATTTAAATTATACCGCCGGGCACACAAAAAGAAATTGTTGTAAATTGTCACTTCTGAAATCGATGCACTGAATATGATTAAGGTCGCGTTGGACATTGGATATGTTATTGTCTCTTTACTGTCATGCTAAGGGACTAGAACTAATAATTTGAACAAGGTGCTTAAACTAAAAGCTACCTTTAGCCTCCTCGATTGGCTAAGGGAGTTATCGTTGTTTACCTGAATTATTGGCGAAAATTATATAAATTTAATTATTATACATAACTTGCCACATTTATTTGCACGCTTGACAACTTTAGTTTTAACTTTTATTAAATTTTAACTCTTTATACAATAATATTTCATATATACGATTTGTGATTGTTGTATTTAGCTATAAGCGAGTAACAGATTTGTGTATTATGTGTTCTCTAAATTACTTTTATGTGCCCAGTCCCATCCGAGCTGTCGAATGGATTTTCAAATATTATTTGAGTTGCCAAAAGGAAGGTTAAACTCTCTGAATTGATCAGAATACTCTTTTTAATTATCAGAATGAAACATCATTTGAAAAGCCATTTGACAGCTGATTAGTTGACTTCTACGATGATCATCGTGTTACAGAAACCGGGCGTTAGTCTGCCACTAAAAAGCCGTGGAGACCACAAAAGATCTATCTGGCATGTGGAGATCGCTCGCAGAAGCCCGTCGGCTCCCGATTTAAACTGATGCACTTGCATAACTAGTATGAGTAGATCTTTCCCTCACAAAAAACGGGTTCCGGCTTGATGGCACGAGGTTTCATGTTCAAGTACCTTACGCCACATACATGCCCAAGTTATGGTTAACCTTTCAGTTAAAATGCAATAAGAGAGTAGGTCAGTAGTCAACCGTATATCACTTTCTAAAATTATGTCCCAATACTAAAATAGATAATATTTTAATATTGATCGCAATAAACGAGAATAAATCACTCTGAAATCTAATACATGAAATATGCTATACAGTTGAACGACAATCGACGCTAGCTCAATGTACCGCGAAAACTAATAAAATTAAATGAAACATTACTCATAGCCGTCGAATACTGACAAGCCTTTGAATAATAAAAAAAATGGATTCAGTATCGTCATGCCCTTTGCTGTTATACTATGAATCCTCATATTAAAGTAGTGATTGCTACGCGGGTGACCATTTTTTATATAATGACGAATTTAAACTAAGATAACAAGTTTTCATTAGCATTACTTGAAGTTTAATACAATTATTACTTACCAAAATCTAATGAAATGGTTGGTGGATGGTCATTTTTAAGGCTCCGTACCCAAAGGGTAAAACGTGACTCTATTACTAAGGCTCGCTAGTCTGTCCGTCAGTTTGTCTGTCTGTCCATCTGTCACCGGGCTGTATCCCATGAACCGTTGTTATTTCTGTGGCCGCTATAACAACAGATACTAAAAACAGAATAGAAAATACATTTAAGTGCGATTCGTATACAAGAGTCATGATTTTTTTGCCTTTTTTATGGATAATAGTATGAAACCCTTCGTGTGCGAGTCCGACTTGCCCTTGATTTTTTATTTATTACTTGATTGACAGTAAAGATTGGTGTTTGTTAAGAAAAAAATTACGAATCTTATAATAGAATAAGAAAAATTATCACTAAGCTACTTATGGTAACAGCCCTAATAAAAGTGTCGATGTATGTTTATTCCTATATAAAACTAAAATATACTCGTATAAGCATTGACTTTACATCGAAAAGTTATTTCGTCGTCGTCGTGCTACGATCTTAAGCAAGCTCTAAAACTTTGCTGGTAGGTACACTTTAGATAGTGGCGAACTATGTGTAGAGTCAAAAGGAAGGCTTAGACTATCATCTGTGATTTTATCTCTTAGATCCTTTGAGAGAAAAGCAACAACAGCAAATTAACAATTGTGCTTTAAATAAATACCTTTCTGATAATCATGATTATACGAAAAGGTACAAAATTTGTTAATAAAGATTCGGCGTTAGCATCGTTAACTTTAAAGTTAATTATTGAGCACACAATAAGCATCCATAAAACACGAGTATCACATCGCCTTCCTTAAAACTATATTTAAACGATAATTTTTTTTTTCAGCATGCACACAAATAGCCACCACCTTCAACAAAACATGCGCTGAATTTCTGCGTTAATATATTAACACGGGAAGGTTTTATTTAGTGGAGATAAGACGCCCCTCCATTTGAATTACTTAATTAAACCTGCGAATTCAGAGCAATTTATTTGCAAATAGTACGATGAGTAAATTAAAATTCAGATGAGATTTTATCCCTTTGCGATTTATCTCGGTAATAATATTTCCAGTGGAGGAGAAAGTTACATAAATTTGTTAGCTCTTTTCCGGATAGCAAAGGGACGAGGGAGGAATGATGTTGGACAAGCTTACTGTAACTTAATATGTCCTTATGGACTGTACCAAGAGGCCATAAAACCACTTGACTTTCGGCCAAGTGGCTTTGTAGAATCCCTTAATAAACATCGCATATCGTGGTGCACTATAATTGTGAAATTAAACGCAATATTCATATAACAATATATTATTTTGAGTGCAAATTCGTAGAAATACTTTAGATCAAATAAAAAATGTATGCATTTCACTGTTCTGAATGTCTCTATAAGGTATAAAAAGATTCTATAGATCCTATTAGATTAAAAAAGTGAAATCCAAATATTTTCCGTTTCCATTTCTTGGAAAATATAAAACACAAAAGTGCAGACTAGGCAGAAATATTTTAACCTAGTTTCGTAACAAAAATGGAACTGATTCAAACATGTCATAATTATTTCAAAAAACTACTCACATTATTTTTCTCATTGCCAAAATATATTTAAGGTCTACAATAAATACGTCATTAAATATTAATAAAATGATTTTTTTAACATTGCCCTTACTTTAAGATAACATTATCCTGTGTTGTATGGACGTTTTACAAACATAAATTTCACGCGGACAAACACCCAGTCACACAAATAGTTGTCTCCTGTAGGAATTGAACTCACGACTCCCGCAGCCGAAGCCAATAACTGGGCAACCTTGCCAAAAATAAATTAGTTTTCAGGTGGCAAAGTTGAAATTAACTATAAATTTCTCACAAATTCACGCAAGAAAGAACTTTCTATTGTCTGTCCTTTGAATCGTGTGGACTATGCTCGAATACCTTTGTACAGAGGCTTTTGCCCAGCAGTGGGACATATATAGGATCTTACTTTACTTAACTTTAATTTTACTTTGTAACTGAAAATAAAATTGGAAAAAAATCGTAAAAAATCTCGCCAGCCTACCACTGGTTCACTGAGCGTTGGGCCCATTGCCTCGCATTTGACAAATTGGTGCAGTAATTACAATAGCCATTATCATTGCTGCGGCGAGGTTTCTTACGGCAATTTTGACGTGCAAGTCATAAGTAACTTTGTCGGGGGAAGTATTACCGGCGTAAACACTAAAGCAACTGAAGCGTAACAGCCATCCGGGCGTGACACGTTTCTGGAGTTCCAACTTGGTACTCGAGCAGCACCGCATTGTGGCCTTTACCGCGCTCGGAATAATGCCTCTCGTGTGAAGTGCTCTGTGGACCCCCCCCCCCCCCCCCCCTGTGTGTTTTATTACGGAGTGTTTATTCTCGAAGCTTTGGCAATAAGAACAGAGGTTCAAATGTTTGCGAAACGTTTTGAGCAACACAAATCTCATATGAAATCGTCGATTTCGCGCCCCTGGGAAAAAAAATTTAAAGATATAGTACAAAGTTATTCTCAATTTACTTTTAAATTGAAATTAAAGAAAATATTTAAGATCTTTACGTTTGAACGTTTTGATTTATTTATATTTGTGTACGCGTCTGTGTGTGAGCATCGCTAGTGTATGTTATGTATATATATACAGCGTGTCGTTACCATCGCGACAATAAATGAACACACGTCTAAACGCTACTTGCCAATAATCATAAAAAAAATATTAACGTTAAACAAAATCCATAATTAAAAAAAAATATTTTTCAAACAAACTAATTAATTAAGTAAAAAAGAAACAAAATTTGTAACATCCTATACAACTCGCGCCACACCGTCACATTATAAGCCTCTCCTTCTAACAGCATGTTTTGTCTCTTTTAAATTCATTCAACCCATTCATATGCTTTGTGACCTTTACAAATGAACTTTACGTTACAGTTTTATTCGTAAGGGTGTTCTAAAATTGTTTGTTTTGGAAAATTTAATAACTCGGTAAATATTGATGTCTAAAGAATGTAAATGTTTAATACAATTTTAAAAAGTTATCCTCTATATGTGTGTTCATTTATTGTCGCGGTGGTAACGACACGCTGTATAATATTAAATAGAATTTTATCTATATATATTATTTTATAGATGTATTTTATGTAATATATAAATTTGAATTTGATACATGTTATGCTATATCCAATTTCGTGTGTCTGTTTCTCTGAGAAGGCGTAAGGGAAAATTGTTCTTATAATTTTAGTTATCAAGTTGATTATATTTTCCAAAAATTTTATTATGTTACAATTGGATCAGATCAAACAAGTATATTTTTATCTTTCTGTTCTCTATCCGTCAGTTTTATCAAATAACTTTTTTACATAGAGAAACTAATTTTACGGATTTATCGCGTTTATTTTTAATTTAAATTCCCGACGTTTCGAACCCTTTACAGCGTTCATGGTCACGGGACAGACTGAGGTGTTAGACGTCTGATTGTCATAGTTAACCCGGGCTACCGTCAGTTTTTGAATTATTAATTTTGTGTCCGATCTATGCAGAGGGAGCTAATTGTATCTTGTCTTGCAGTAGTGGTTCGTTTGGGCCTAGATTTAATTTTATTGATGACAGGATCCCAAGCTGATGGTAGTACCCAACCTTCTTCTCTATTGAAATTAGGGTGTTTTTTAATTTCAATAGCCTCGCGAATCATCCTTGGGAGGAATCGGTGTTCTTTTGCAAGGATCTGTGGTTTGTCAAACCTGATGTAGTGGTTGGGTCTATTCAAAATGTGCTCACAAACTGCAGACTTGTTTAATCTATTGTGTTTGATGTCAGCTATATGTTCTTTCACGCGGGTTTTTATTGCTCTTTTCGTTTGACCTATGTAAGAGAGCCCACATTCACAGTCAAGTTTGTACACTCCTGGATCTTGCAGAGGGATATTACACTTGACAGATGGTAAAAACTGACTAATCTTCTTCAGCGGTTTGTAGAATGTATTAATTGAAGCCTGCTTTAAGATATAGCCAATCTTGTCGGTGACTCCTCTGACGTATGGTAGAACAGCAGGTACTCGCTCCACTGTGGCTGGTTTCACTCGGTCACTGTGACGTAGGCGCGGTGCTCGAAGCTTGTTGTCATGCAGAACTTGCTTGACATGTTGAAGCTCAGCGGCCAGGTGTTGTTTGTCACAGATCCCTTGTGCTCTCTGAAACAAAGATTTCACCACCATCCATCCCAGTTAGCTACCGTGGGTAAATCTTTGTTTCAGAGAGCACAAGGGATCTGTGACAAACAACACCTGGCCGCTGAGCTTCAACATGTCAAGCAAGTTCTGCATGACAACAAGCTTCGAGCACCGCGCCTACGTCACAGTGACCGAGTGAAACCAGCCACAGTGGAGCGAGTACCTGCTGTTCTACCATACGTCAGAGGAGTCACCGACAAGATTGGCTATATCTTAAAGCAGGCTTCAATTAATACATTCTACAAACCGCTGAAGAAGATTAGTCAGTTTTTACCATCTGTCAAGTGTAATATCCCTCTGCAAGATCCAGGAGTGTACAAACTTGACTGTGAATGTGGGCTCTCTTACATAGGTCAAACGAAAAGAGCAATAAAAACCCGCGTGAAAGAACATATAGCTGACATCAAACACAATAGATTAAACAAGTCTGCAGTTTGTGAGCACATTTTGAATAGACCCAACCACTACATCAGGTTTGACAAACCACAGATCCTTGCAAAAGAACACCGATTCCTCCCAAGGATGATTCGCGAGGCTATTGAAATTAAAAAACACCCTAATTTCAATAGAGAAGAAGGTTGGGTACTACCATCAGCTTGGGATCCTGTCATCAATAAAATTAAATCTAGGCCCAAACGAACCACTACTGCAAGACAAGATACAATTAGCTCCCTCTGCATAGATCGGACACAAAATTAATAATTCAAAAAAACTGACGGTAGCCCGGGTTAACTATGACAATCAGACGTCTAACACCTCAGTCTGTCCCGTGACCATGAACGCTGTAAAGGGTTCGAAACGTCGGGAATTTAAATTAAAAATAAACGCGATAAATCCGTAAAATTAGTTTCATTTATAATGTGTAATCGCGTAAATACAAGAAATTATTATAGAGAAACTGTTGAGAAGTCACGGTCGGCCATCGTTACATAAGCCAACCGAGGGAATAATGATCCAGAAAACAGTTCAACTAGAAAGCGTATTCCAAAGCCCATTAGGCAGTCACTTACAGACAACTGTTTTGTATGGTACTGTTCGCAATTTGCGCCCCAACGGAACGATACGCACCATCTCTGAAATTACTTATGTAATCACCAAGCATATTTTAATAACAACATAAATTGATTCTACGCAGAACTAGACTGCGTAGAGTAAGCATAAATAAGATTTTAACCCTGCCATAGAATGTATGTAAATTCTAATATGTACCCATATTAGAATTTACATAGTTTCTATCTTAAAAGTGATACAAAATTGAATCTTCGATCGCAATAACTAAATATGAAATAATTATGTACTGTGCCTTGCTCGAGTAACATTTATTAAAAGAAAGATCTTAGATTATTGGTTTTAAGATATACTAGTGGTCGCCTAGTGGTCGAAATTCGACCATAATTAATTATACATGGTAGTTTGTGTTATGCTTTTTTTATAGATTTAATGTATTTTTTATGTCTAATTAAAAAAATGTATTAGCATTCTGCACTCCATGCAGTGTGGGATATTTCATACTCCTCCGTCCACGCGATTTTCGTAAAAGGGGGTATAAAGTTTTTGCTTCACGTATTAATAAATAGATAATAATTCACCACACAGTTACAGTTTAAAATTTAACTAAAAGAATGTCTGATACGTAATTGTTTTTATAATTTAAATTAATATTAACCAAATAATGCTTTAATTATTTTATTTCAATTTCTCTTATTGTACGTCCGAAATGAGAAAACTGTTGACAAAAACAATTATGTAACATGTAACATTGATTATAAACAGCAATAAATGATTATCTCCTATGGGAAAATGAATTTTGTTTTTACAAAAAAATCCTAAAAAAAATTAAAATGAATCAGATGCTAAATTGAAAAAAAAAATATAAAGGAGCGTTTTTGTGTTAAATATTAGGGATTATTTAAACGATAAAACACTGAAAATTAAGTGATCGCTCCAGGCTCTGTAAAATAATTAAATTTAATATACAAATATTGTAAAATGTTTTCTTTTATTTTTTTCAAATAATGGAAAACTATTGTCCCGCTGAGTTTCCTTCGCCAGTTCTTCTGAAATCAGTGTATTTTTTCCTCAAAAGTAGTAGTATTTTAAAAGTCAATAAGCAAGTGTAATTGACAAAATAATAAAGATTAATTAACTAGTAATCGAAAAGGTATTTCTGAAACTATTGAAAATGTATTTCTGACGGTAAAGATTTTTGTAATAACAAAAATTACATGTTATCTCAAGATCCTCGCGGCCCACGCGGCGGGTAGCAAAATAACCCTAGCTGCATTTTCTCACTGAATAGTTTTTCTCAACATTAGATCGAGAGAAGAACCAGCACTCTTGTCCAGCCGTGGCGATAAGTCTAGGACGAAAATCATTAAAAAATATGTACAGAATATGTGATCATCGTAGAAGGCAATCTTCAGATGTTTCGTTCTATACTTTTTACCGTAGATTAGATTATTGCTCCGTTTGAGTGATCAAGTAAAGTAGGTACCTACATGAATACTGCTTCATGCAATTATTTTCCATTTCATATATCACGAAAGTGTGACACCGTTTTTCAATATATGCGTAATTCGATTATCTGGAAATTGGAATGGATTATCCGAAATCTGCGCTCTGATATTTTGGGGCGCGTGTGATCAAATTTTCCTCCAATTATGTTTCACATCTCATCGAACCCAGTGAGTGCTCCGTAGCATGTGTTTATGCCCTTGCCAATTTATAAAATTAACTCGCAGAGCGAATATAAAGCTAGCTCGTGTGACTGCGGCTAAACACTTTAAATTTAAGAAAAAATGGGACCCTATTACGAAGACTCCTGTCTGTCTGTCTGTCCGTTTGTCAAGTCTGTTTGGAAAGTTGAAATTTTCACAGACATACATCATCCGTTGCTGCTATAACAAACAAATACTAAAAAAAAAAAAGAATGAAAATTTTTTCAGTTGGGCTCCCATACAACATTCATGATTTTTAGCCATCTTTATACATAATGTCTTATGTCTTATATACGCGAGTCTGACTCGCACTTGGTCGGTTTTTATTTCAAAATGGTAACTGTACAAATTCAAAGTCTCCATCATTAATAGCAATATTTTCACGCATTAGCACCATTTTTTCTCTCTGATAATGCATCAAGCAAAGCGTTCGAATTTACACATCATCACTTTATTCCCGTATTCTTGTAGACTCGATAACGTTTTGTAATGATCTTATGGTTTCTGAATGATCTTCTTAATTACCAGAATGATCAATTCAAAGTTATTTATTAAGTTAGTTATTTAAGTTACTATTTCCTTGTCACAACTTAGTGAAAGTTCAAAGCCGATGATAGAGTTAATGAACAGTAACATATAACACGTAATATTGCATGAATCGTCATTTTCGTTATCATTACACTAAAACACTGATGTTGCTGAGCCTCATTAACGATTTCTGTGCATAGTAATCGTAGAATATTTTATGGATGACGAAAATTTTAATGGACGCCACGTGCCCTGGTTTCGAAATGTGAAAAATTCCAGTCGAAACAGGATTTCATTTCGCACAATTAGCTGCTCTTGTTAAAATCAATTTAATTTAACAATTGCGTACTTTAACCGTAATTTCCCTTCTTTACTTTTATATCTGGCATCAATTTGTGAATTTTAATTCGTTTCCGTTTCTTTTGTGAGTTCTTCTTTAATGCATTACAAATAACCTATAAATTAATTCGTCGCTACATAAAAATACGAAGTATACAGTCACAGGTGGCTTCGCAAATAAACTTCTATACGATCTTAAGCGAAGATTTATTAGCGCAAATACATTGCGACTCTTTCGGAAATCTAAGGTAGGTTTTTTCAAACGAACGTTAATGCTTACAATTAATTTAACTTATTTATCGATGTACATTTTCTTTCCTTACTCGAAATATTTAAAGGACTCTAGAAATAGCTTTTGATAAATTGCGTGCTTTCGAAGCCAAATATGTTATTCTAGTTATTTTTGTTGCTGTTTTTTGTAATAATAAAATTTAAAAAAACAAGCTTTTATTATTTTCTTATTTCTTAGCTCCGTCCAGTGTGGCAATCGCGGAAATTGACTAGGAGAGTAAAGCTCAAAATATTCCGGTCCAACGTAAAAACCGTGTTGCTGTACAGATGTGAGACGTGGAATATTACAAAGGACATCACGCGCCGGCTTCAGGTCGTCGTCTTCACTAGCCCGAGAAAATCTCCAATGCTCTGAACTGTGGGAACGCTGCGATGAGACTCCGATCGACCAGCAGATCAAACGCCGCAAGTGGAACTGGATCGGCCACACGCTCCGAAGGGACCCTGATCACATACCAAGACAAGCCCTAGATTGGAATCCCCAAGGAAAGCGTAAGCGCGGCCGCCCTAAGCAAACCTGGCGGCGGACGATCATCGTAGACGCGAAGGACATAGGGAAGATGTGGAGCGAACTGAAACGTGAAGCTCAAGATCGAACGGGATGGCGACTCACTGTGGAAGCCCTTTGCCCCATCTAGGGGAAACAGGACCATAAGTCAAGGAAGTCAATAAAAATAACTAAAAGCTTTATATAAATAAAGGCCTGTTACATTGTGCTGTTCTTTTCCTTTGAACGATTTTAATACTTAGATCTCACCGGTAATTTATTTTAATAATAACACGAATTGAAATAAAACTTGTAGTTGAAATAAAACATCAAATAAAGTTATGGAACCGATAAAGAGCTCTCATTGGTCAGTTAGCCTAAGTTTAAGCGGAGTTTATTTTACGTGGCGTTGTTCAGAAACGCACTTTCGTAAGTTATCGAACCAATAGCGCTAACGAATGGATAAACTGCCGACAAAAGTTCCTCAGAAACCGTGCATTATTGATGTCTTATGAACATTGTACTTAGGGTTATCTATAAAGGACTTTACTACTAAAGAAATTATATAAATGTGTCCTATAATTATAAGTTGTTGATTACCTGTATATAAATAAATCAAACTTACAAAAAAATTTTACGGTGGTAGGACCGCGCAGCAGTGTTCGCTGTTGCACGAATGGGCAGGTCCGTCCAGGGTCAGTACCACGACCTCACAGAAGACCGGCGTAAAGTAGAAGTGTTGCATTTCTGCGTTTCGTCTAGTGAGTGAGGTAGCCGGAGCCCAATTTATTAAGAGGTGGCAACGCATCTGCAAACCTACGGGTGTTGCAACTGTTCATGGGGGGCGGTTATTACTTAACATCAGGTGAACCGCCAGCTCGTTTGCCATTTCCTCACACAAAAAAAAACAAATATGTTTATATCCTGGAAAGAACGCGCAGTTGCTATAAGATTTTGGTGGAAAACTCACGGCTGTAAACTTATGTTTACAAACTAATTATAAATAAAATCGGTAGTATTGTGGCTACCGATGCAAGGGGCAACAGCAAATACACTCTGAGCCCCATTAAAATTACATCAGATTAACATAAAATGAATAACATGAAGTTTTATGTGAACACGTAGATTAGACCGTTCATGAACTTAAACAAAAATGTTAAGTTCATAAACGGTTTACCTCCTGTTACCATAAATGCTGCAAAGTATTCGAAACGTTCGGCAATTTAAAGTCAAATTAAACGTAACAAAGTATTTTACAACACTTTTATCTAATTTGCAGTCTTCACTTTAATACAATAAGTCTTTAAAGTATCATGGAATAAAATTGAATGAAATTTTATGGGTGTACATCAGTTAAGTTTTGTCGTTAATTTTTGTGGGCGTTTATATTACTCCAATATTTAATTATCTTTACAGGCGCATGAAATCCCTTTCTATACGACTTCACCCAATCGCTGTAAACATGGCTAGACGTTGTGTCATTTTTATTATCTCTTAAACACAAATATCACAATCCACGCACGGCTCTCAGAAATCCGTCCCTCGGAAGTGATGTTTAGGGTAACAGTGATAATGTTGGACTCGCCCCCTCATAAAATAACAGATATATACGTGTCTGTAATTTATTTTATGCCCCATAAAACGCTCGAAGATACAACAATACAGCGATAAAGTTCAAACCGGTTTCTATAATGGTCGATGAGGGATTCCTTGAAAAAAGTTTATTCATAGATCCGGCTTATGAACTGCACAAGTTTTGACTGGAAACATTTTGCTTGCCACACGCGGCAAAAGAAACAATTTCGCATTTTTCTCAATTAAAATAGTATTTATCACTATTGTACTCACTGCCATCTTTTTCTGATCCATTTCATATAAAAGCAGAGGTGTGCAAATGCCCCGACTATTAGGAAATTATTTAAAAATTTAAAAAAAATTATACAAAATAAAACGTTTATTAATTATTGAATGAAAATGTTTAGATATATACTATTTTTTCTACATATTTGAATTTTTCTACATATTTGAATGTATACAAAAAGATTTGTCTAAATCTATTATGTATATATATATATATAAAGAGAGAGCGACCCCTCTATTTCTTCTACTTTCTATTTCCATTAAATTAAACGTTATTCACCCTTATATTTGCACCCCAAACAAAAACACATCTTCGGACGATAAAATAATATTTCTTTACGGTTACACTAAACTAAAATTTATTTCCATTTGTATTATGATTTTGTACTTTCGAGCATTTCTATTTTGTAAATATTACAGGAACTCTACGTTCGAAGAAAAGATTTGAAATACATTAATTTTCTCCTTTATGACATATTCTGTTATATACTATAATTGTAAATAATACAAAAATTTCAAAACTTTGTAGAAAAAGTACGAAAATATTGTCGCCGCTGTGGGAATCGAACCCACGTCTTCGGCATTCGCGGCCTGTCGCTTTAGCCACTAAGCTAAACAAAAGCTGATTGCTACACTCACGAAAATCTTATCTACAATGTTATTTAACATTTGAAGCAATGCTTTGCGCATCTATTGTTATATCCTTTCCAGCATACTATTATGCTCATCATTTTCAGTAAAGATATTTATAAACAAATTTTGTAAAATCTTATCTTCTTCAAAAATCTTGTCAATAGTTGAAATGGTCTGGTAAGGGAGGTAGCCGGGATCCACATTATTAAGAGGTGGCAATGCACTGCAACCCTACTTGTGTCCATGGGCAGGTATTTATCTTTTAACATCAGGTGAACCGCTAGCTCGTTTACCACTTTCTCACATAAAAAAGGTCAGCCTATTGAGCTACATTTTTTATAAATAAACGTATGTACCAAATAAACTCCCTAGCTCAACTGATAGATCAGTGTCCGGGCGCTCGCCTTTAATTCAATATACTCGAGCAACCTGTGTTCGATCCCCGGTGCCGGCACCAATGAAGTTTTTAACTTTAAGTGCTGACTTATCACGTGCTCCGCGGTGAAGGAAAACATCGTGAGGAAACCTGCATATTTTCGAAATAATAACAAAAAAATATATATATTTCGAAGATATGTGAGGTCCGCCAATCCGCAGTGGGGCCGCGTGGTGCCCTGATACCCTTTGTATAGAGGAGGCCCAGCAGTGGGACATATATAGGCTGTTACTTTTATCAAATAAGTGTACGATTTTGTATAAATAAACCTATGTACTTTCTTTCAAACCGTCTAAAAACTTTATCAACAAGTACACTTGTAAGACACAATGAACTTAAAAAAAATTATTAGCTACGTTTTCATATCTCATTAGAAATTCTGTTCTTAAGAACAAAGGGGAAGTGATCCAAAATTTGTAATCGGACTGAAAAAGAATAGCTAAGTCTGTCAGTATCGAATTGATAAAGTTTTGTAAGTCATAAAACTTTAACAAAAAATGTCATGCATCCTGCATATAATCGTTTTTTGATACAGACGAATCTTTTCTCAAATCAAACGTGATTTGGAGCAGAAGAAACTCATAATTCGGATCGGACAAACTTTGTACAATTGCCAATAAAAACAATAGCTCCAAGCGATGAATCCAATAGCCACACTTTTATTGCTTGCGTATATAATGCAATAATTCAACCGGAGAATGCAAGTGTTGGAAAAGTTTGCGAGCTGCGACCATAGTTTTGAAGTCCCGCAAACTTTCACGTTCGGCTGACTCGCCCGGGCCGGCAGAGGCGAGTTTTGGGGAAAATGTAGTAATTTTGATGGAAGTTCTCGAGTGATTCTGAAGGACTTTTAGTTTCACAGCGCCTGTGTTTATCGAGTCATGGATATAGATGATTTCGTTAAAGGAGGAGAACAGCTGCGGCCACGCTGACTGTGTTCGAATTGACAGTATTTTAACGCCTTGTTTGCTCCAGTAAATAGAAGTCACTAGCCATCTTAATCTAGTCATCTGAATGCTATGATTGAACAGAATGACGCTAACAAATTATTCCATTAATTAGATGGACGAAGGCGTGAACCATTTTGTTCGATTGCGTGGAATTTCTGTAACACGAGGATGCGTAAATCATCTACTGGTCCAAAAATCAAAAAAGGAGGGAGAACGCACGCTCTTAAAAATGCAGTAAAGTAGTAGTAGTATATAAGTACCGCAATTGGCTTTAGCCCCAAGCATCAATACCAACGAGCCAGTAAAGCATTGTTGAGATATTTTGGATGTATAGCTATTAGACTAGCAACAAGCCATAAGTTTTATATCGAGTTATATTTAAAAGCTCACTTTGTTTTGTCTACTTTCAAATAAATCTGTGTGTGGTCCAGGGTGTGATGGTGTGTATCATTATATATCCCTTCATATAATACAAACTCGTTGTCAATTATTATATTATTCCGTGGGAGAAGATTGCAAGAAATTTAATGGTACAACTGTAATGTCTGCCGTACATGGACATCTTCAACACGCTTGGGTTTACAGAAAATATGGGCACCGTAACCTCACAAACCATTAAAGCTGTGGTAGGATCACACAACAGTGTTCCCTGTTGCACGAATGGGCAGGTTCGACCGGGTAAGTTCCACGACCTCACAGAAGCTCGGCGTAAAGTAGAAGTGTTACACTTCTGCGTTTCGTCTGGTGAGTGAGATAGCCGGGGACCACTTTACTTATAGGTGGCAACGCATGTGCAACTTAATTTGGTTGGCTATCACTGGTTATCACTATAATGGTTATCACTTAACATCAGGTGAACCCCAGCTCGTTTGCAACTTTCTTACATAAAAAAGCTTACTTTTACATCATTAATATGTGTTCGTAGATCAAGATTTTCATTTCCCAAAAAAAAGTATTGACTAGTAGCCATACTCATAGTTTTTTCACTAAACATAGCCTTCCTAATACTTTTGTTAAAATAACCGGATCCAAGTAAAAGTAAATAGGTTTAACCCTAGAAATGTTGCCTTTTACATGATGTTCATTGTTATTCTTAAAGACAAAGAAAACTCACGACGTTTTCTTTGAAAGTACAGGCAGTGATAAATATGTATCAGCAAGAAAGTTTTACGTAACGTAACGTCTTCAGGGCTGGCAACGTCTATGGCAAGAAAAAAATTATTTTTATTTATTTATACTTCATTGTTACACCTTAGGCTAAAGACTACAATGGGTGGACTTAATGCCTAATGGCATTCTCTACCAGTCAACCCTTGTCATGGTGAGAAGTAGATGGTAGGTGCTAAACCAAAAAGTAAATAAAAGTAGGAAAATATATACATAAAAAATTAATATAATGTGTGGACACATACGAATATGTATATGAATATTATTTATCATAAACTACATGTATATGACATACATGTATAGATGAATACTTATATATATATATATAAATATATAGATACATAAATATGTAATAATGAACCGTGACACATAATTCTCTTAATCTATTGATCTAGTAGTGTGACTATTTACTACTAACTACTGACTACTACTAACCAATGCAGATTTAACTTTAGTATTCTTTTAATTATTAAACACTATCTAGGTACTCATTGCGAAATTTAAGTGCTAGAGAAATAAAAAAAATATATGTAAGGAAGAGAGTTGGGAACACTATGAACGAATTTCGTACGTTCGCGAACGAAATAAATGGAACGGAAATCAAATTCATCGCAACATGATCCAAAAAGTATTTAACAAAATCTGCCTATTTCACATAAAAATAGGACGTAAAAAATGACCGTCACAAAGTAACAGTGAAAGAATTGTAATTAGAATTGAATCGAATGATTAATTAGCCCTTAATTTATTTTCAAACTTGCCTTGGATGTGTTTATCAAAATGACTCAACATAAAATAAATTACCTGAAATATTAAACAAGTTAAATATATTTTTTAAATTAAATGGTGATTGAAAATTTACTTTAAGAATATCCAGAAATTGTGTGAATTTTCCATTGCATTCCATAACAGTAAAATATCGTGCCACTGTTTGCTATTTTTATGGCCTACTTTATGAACAATATTACCATGGGAAGAAATAAAATAGACGTAAGGTGGTTCACCTGTTGTTAAGCGATTACCGCCGCCCATGAACCTCTATAAATCAACAGAGGGATTCAGATGCATTGCCAACCATTATCATAGTACCCACTACGCCCGGCTACCTCACTCCTCAAACGTGAAACGTCAAAGTATAAGAATTTCATTTCACGCAGGGCTTCTGTGAGGATGTATATGTACTATTTTATCCCTAACAAAAACTTGACTTCTTGTGAACAGCTCCTTTAAGTAGAACTAGAGTAACTCCGTAATTGTTTAAAATAACAGCGTCGTTGTGAAAAATAAATGTCTTAATTTTTAATACCTTCATAAACCTATCCACTGTATGGACTTGCTCTCAATGTACTGTTGGGCTGTCCATCAAAAAACAAGCCGCTTGGCCCGGCTTTAATCATTTAGTTACTAATTAATAATGGAATAAACCAAGATATAAGCAAAATAGCTTTAAGTTCTCAATTCATTCAATCGTTTTTCAAATGCTGGAATGAATTTTGGCAGTAGTTGAATAGTTACAGTACCGACATTTAGAATATTCTCACACACAAAACCTAAAGAAGGACTTATCACTGTCTCCATGGCGCAGTTGCCAAGGTATTGGCTTCGGCGCCAGGGGTCATAGGCTCGATTCCCACACGAGACAACTATTCGTGTGATCCACAGATATTTTTTTCGGACCTGGGTGTTTATCCTCGTGAAATTTATGTTGTAAAAATGTCCTTAAAACACAGGATAATGTTGTTCTACATTAAGGAGGCAATGTTTTGGAAGGGAAGACTATAATAGTTCTCTAGTTGGCAGAGGACGTATTAGCGTTGGGACTGGCTACCCAACCCCTTCCACATAAAATACAAATACGATAAAAAAATTACTAATACAAATAAGATAAATAATATAAAGTAAAAAAAGCGGAGTATTAGTAATTAATACCTTTTGGGTACGGAACCCAAAAGGTACGAATTACTGAAACAGCAATGGGTACCAAAGCAAGGAAAATACTTCTAGTGTACATTGATTTCTTGATTTTACGCGAATATTATACATAAATTAATGATATAAACGCCGGGAACAAAAATCGAAATTTAAACGCGATGAAATCCGTAAATTAGTTTCATTTTATATACTTCAAGTGTAACTACAATTTGTAATTAGCAAAGTGGAGGTAAAAGAAAAATTCACAGTTTCAAAAATAGCAAAACCATTGACATCCTTACACGTTAGGAACACATTAACGCAACCCCATGCTCACGGTAAGTAAAGCCGAAGTATCTGAGTGTTATAGCTTTCGGGCTTTCACTCTTCCACCCGTTTTATATTCGAACGTACTAGAACCGAAATCGATGTGGATATTTTGTGTGAACTATTTCGGAATAGACACGTGCACTCAATCTATATAGTATCGTTGTTGATTTACCGATAACACGAGTTCAGTTTGTATATGTAATATGTGGAAGTATCTAACTGATTTAAGTGTATTTCAAATGTATATTGTACTTGTTAATTTTACTCAATAATTTAAGTCTATTATATATTATAATTTATTTTAATTTAACAATTTCAATAATCGTACAAAATAACGTTAAATACTAAACACAAACTCGCCAAATACTATGTGTGTTCGATATAAATTACTCTACCCACATCATATTATATTATTAGAAATAAAATGACGACCCGAATGGCGTTGTAGGTAGTGTACCTGCCTCCTGCGCCAGAGGGTGTGGGTTCGATCCCCAATACTGGAAAAATATTGTGTGATGAACATAGTGTTTTTCTAGTGTCTGGGTGCTTATATATGTATAATATGTGTTTATTTACAAAAGAAACGTATGTTTAATTATGTTTATCAGTTTTCTAGTACCCATAGTACAAGCTTTGCTTAGTTTGGGACTAGAGAATGTTGTGTAAAACTGTGTCCTAAAATATTTATTTATTTTAAATATTGTTAAACTGTCCACTTCAAAAATGGCCGTGGCGAGCCATTTGGTGAATATTTAATAATAATGAGATTACGCTGTAGGGAAACCCAATGGCTTTGCATGAGGTCTGCATTGTAGAAGTTGCCCGACCGAGTGACTGAACAAGAATGCTAACCCTTTGAAAGTGGGCACCTCACCTTTCATACGCTACTAAAGCACCTCGGATGGTGATAGTCACCTACTAGTACTGTCAGGTGAACTATCTGCTCGTTGACATCTTATAAAAAGTAATGTAAAACAGCCTGTAAATGTCCCACTGCTGGGCAAAGGCCTCTTCTGTAAAGAGGGTATCAGGGCATAGTCCACCACGCTACCCCACTGCGGATTGGCGGACTTCACATGTTTTCGAAATATTTTTTTATTTTTATTTCGAAAATATGCAGGTTTACTCACGATGTTTTCCTTCACCGCCGAGCACGTGATAATTCAGCACTTAAAATTAACAATTTCATTGGTGCGGGCACCGGGGATCGAACTCAGGTTGCTCGAGTACATGTAATTAAAGGCGAGCGCCCGGACACTGGGCTATTACGGCTTATATGAAATAAATAAAAATAATTGTATGATATAAAATGATATTATGCGCACACTATATATACCTAATGTCTAGGTGTGCTTTGTGTCAATGATTTTCCTGTTTAGGAACCATTCCGCGATATGGGAACTACCTCCTATAACAAGACGTTTTCAATGGGAAGATTTAAACATTTTCTAATGGCACCCCTATGTAGTAAAGCAGACTAGTATATGTGATGGAAAAAGGCGTAACGCACTTTTATGCCGTCATGCCACTCTGCACCACCCTACTTCCCTTGCTTGTACCTGTGCATAGTTACAACTCATTCAAACACAAATTGTATAGAATGAGTATAGAGAACTATTGGTATTTTTTATCTTAGATTTACGATTGAAAATATTGCTTCATAATATTTTACCGCATAATCATTTCATAATTACGTTTACTCAAGATGTTTCCAAATAATTTTTTTCATTGAGGGCGGAAATAAGGAAAAATCTCTCAGAAAACAATTTTTGTTTGGCATTATTCAAACGTCAAAATTTAATTAACTTTCACACTCAACCTTAATATCGCTGCCAGTGAAGAATGAATGCTTATTGCTAACAATCGATGATTGGAGAGGTTTACAACAAAGCAGAATTCAATTTGGCCAAAATTTAATTCGATATCGTTCGATTTGCTGAACGTAGTATTTTAAGTAATTTTACATTAACACAGTGGGTATTCCGATCGATACGCAATGTTTATCAAAAAGTTTTGAGTTTTATTAATTTCTGACGTTCGCAGAGACAACGATGTTTTTAGTCAAAGGTATATTAAATTTGTAGAAAAATCGACGAAAAGCTTGACGCCTTTAATCTCCAATTTTTCAACAAATTTTTAATCTAAGTGAGGGGAGTTTCATAATAAAAAGTTATATTAGTCAAGGATATATAAGTCCTTTCAATTTTTATGGACCGAAGAAAAACAGTGGTGTGCCCTAAATTAACGCCCGATTTATAGTAATATATTTTGTAAGCCTAGCCTCCCCTTAAACATGAACAACATAAGGGATGTTATATTACCTCAATCGTCCATGTGGCCCTGCCACGATTGTGTATTTATTTATTTATTTATTTATCACCAAAAAAGTACACACTGTAACAGAATAAATAAACAAGGTTTGCAAAAAAGTGATGAGTGGTACCTTAATTATAGGTAAAAACTACTTTTTAACAGACAAAACCAAAAAAAATTTACAAAACTTAATGTGAAATACGATCATTATAATAATAAAAACATTAAACTAAAATACAGTAAAAATTAAAAAAAAATTAAACAGTATAAAAAGTACGTTACTAAAAAAAATATGTTACGATAAAAAAATATATGAATTGACTGGTGAAGATACAATTTTTACCAATTGTTACCATGATAGAGAAATGAAACAGTCATCGCTGTTGCATGAATTGGCAGGTCCGTCTGTGGTAGTGGCACGACCTGACAGAAGACCAGCGTGAAGTGTTATGCATCTGCGTTCCGTCTGTCGTCTGATGAGTGAGTTAAACGGGCAAACTTTATTAAAAGGTGACAACGCATCTACAACACAACGGGCTGCAATTGTCCATGGGTCGTCTCTACTCCCTTGCCACCTTCTCATATAAAACTTTAAGAAACATTGTCATCTAAGCCATTCGGAAGTATCCCCTACGATCTTATATTTGCAAAATAGTAGACTTAAGACTACAGTGGTTTTCGTTTACAAATAAATAAAAAAGCGAAGCAAAAGAAGTAACGGCAACATTCACTTCTAAATCCGATTTCTTCTCTCGTTCTATTTCATGAGGAACGACGACTTAAAGAGGCTAATAATAACGCGGTCCACCGCTTTGAAAATGGAAAATAACTATTTCCTCTACTAATCCCGTACCAAGTGCAATATATTTTAGAAACGGTACGTATAATACATGTGTTACTATCATTTTTATTTAGTAAGTAAATGAGTGGAAAATGCAGCGGCAGTCGGGGCAGTATTGTCCTCGTGACATCATAGCACGGCGTTATAAGTTACTAGCTGATCCGGCAAACGTTGTTTTGTGAAATTTCGTAAAATTCTTAGCTGACCTCTACTCGCCGAAAGGAATATTCCTACCAAATTTCAAGTCTCTACGCCTTATGGTTCCAGAGATATCGTGATGAGTAAATTATCGGTAGAAATCTTATATACAGCGTGTCGTTACCTTCGCGACAATAAATGAACACACATATAGAGGATAACTTTTTAAAGTTGTATTAAACATTTAAATTATTTAAACATCAATATTTAAACAGTTATGAAATTTTCCAAAACAAAGAATTTTAGAACATCCTTACCTATAAAAGCGTAACGTAAAGTTCATTTGTAAAGGTCACAAAGCATATGAATGGGTTGAATGAATTTAAAAGAGACAAAACATACTGTTAGAAGGAGTTGTATAGGATGTTACAAATTTTGTTTCTTTTTTACTTAATTACTTTGTTTGAAAGATATTTTTTTTAATTATGGATTTTGTTTAACTTTAATATATTTTATGATTATTGGCAAGTAGCGTTAGATGTGTGCTCATTTATTGTCGCGATGTTAACGACCCGCTGTATATATAGATAGATAGGGTTTTTCTTTACGGCAAACGTTATCATATTGAAATTGCATCTGATTAGGAAGATCATTTAGTTGTAATCGTTTCCAACGAATGAATAACCATTTGATCGTACTATATGCTGTTGCAACTTGTTACGAGTATACATACGAATATGTCTCCCCGTGTAAGTACCACGAACATATTTTATTTCCCGGCGAAAACAAACGAACAATACGATACTCATGAAGCGAATGTCACACGGAAAGTATCACGAATACAAGATAAAACTAGTGCCATGTATTATTCAAGTCGGCATGTCGGAAATCGTTGTCGGTCGGGAGCATAAAACCTGATGGAGTGCTGGATATGGCTGTATACCGCTGCTCTATGATTGTAAAGCATAGAACTACATACTTTAACAGTAAACAGGACTTTCCAGATGAGATGTTGTTTTACCTACATAAACCTTTTTGTACGAAGAAATAATGCTTTAGATCAGACATTTTACATTCAGAACTGTTATTATTTATGTCGATATCATGCATATCTAAAGGCTATTTCCAAGAAATTAAAATCGCGCCCTTTAAGAAACATTTGATAAGGAATTACATAAACACTAAGGACAAGAAAAGGATAAAGAAAGAAAGTAACATGTTAACATGTTAACACCTGTAAATATTATTCCACGTTTTTGTTACAATGGAAGCTGATAACCACCCAGCACAATGAAATTTCCTGACACATGGCGTGCTTTTGTCATATCTAGTTATCGAATATACTATCGAGGTTCCGCGTTTGGTTAACGCTGAGCCTGATTTAATAAAGTGAACGCTGCCACTTCAGACAACAGATTCTCATTTCGACTCACTACGCTCAAGTTAGTGTCGTTAACCTGAAGTAAGATCCTTTGCTGCTCCCTTTAAGTGCACAATAGAAAAAGAATACTTTATATTATAAATAGAATTTAACAGGATGTTACTAGTAGTCGCCCGGTCTCATTTTTCAATAATGACTAGATTTCCATCTTCTAGGAAGGAAGCGGTCAGTAAATTTTTGAGTAATTAGTTAATTTTGATTCCCAAGCTATTTCTAAAAGGAAAAAAAATCAGTTGTATAATATTTCAATTTTTTTTAAAGAAAAAAAATGAATTACAAAAAAGAGGATACCTACGGAGTTTCTTTCGCCTGTTTCTTCTCCGCTAGAGGAACCTCATTACGAAACGGTGGTTGATTTAAAAAAAATGACTATCGATAGATGAAATGTAAGTTTCTAATGTCGATGAATAAATGATTTTGATTTTGATTTTGATTTTGAATGCCAGTGGATATTGTTGCGCTGATGACTTGCAGCTGTATTGCTGGCAACTTCTAAAAGTCATTTGTAAAGTTAACTAGCCTATGTTTGTTATTTAGAATTGTTCTGTCAATCCATCAATACACCGAGCCGCCGTTGTTGCGAGAGGTCTGTGAAAATTAGGATTTCCAGTAGGTAATAGTGGAAACCGAAAACTTTTTACAGAATGGCGAAAGATTTTTATTACTATACTAAACATTAAACTAAATTAAAAATAATATCGGTCATTTATTTATCTCATAGAACTAAAATAAATTACATGCAATTTTACTTGGTGGCTAGCTCTTTTGCTCTAGTAGTATTTCTTTCTCATTGTGCAATTTTATGTATGGAACTTTCTTATATGTGAGAAAGTGGCAAACGAGCTGGCGGTTCACCTGATCTTAAGTACTAACCGCCGCCCACGGACATATGCACCACCCGTAGGCTTGCAGATACGTTGCCACCTTGTAATAAAGTCAGCCCCGGCTATCTCAGTCACCAGACGAAACGCAGAAGTGTAACACTTTTACTCCAACCGGTCTTCCGTGAGCCGTTATTTGTGCAACAGCGGACACTGTTGCGTGGCCCTACCACAGTATTTTTATACAGTATAACTTTATACAGTATTTTATACATTTTAAAAATATATGCATTATAAAATTTTCATAATACGTGTTACACTTGTGCACCAGCCTCTCTTTTATAAGTCGTAGATAAATTACTGTAAATTGACTTTTGATGATTGAATGATAGTTGGTTTCAACACCTATCTGAAGTAATTTTATAGTAAAGCGTTGTAGCTTTTTTGAGTGCTTTAAAGTAAAGATTATAATATTTCTCGGAACAGATTTAAATAAATAATAAATTAAATAAAAATGCAACTGTCGATGGATGTGGGTGGCTCTGGTCGTGCTTCGTGGCAGTCTGTGGGTGGGCCTATGTTCAGCAGTGGACTCAAACAGGCTGAAGTAATGGTGATGATGGTGTAATAAATTTTGTACTTATTTATATACTTAATTAATAAGTTAGATCAGTATTTACCAGAATACACTCAAAAAAACTCATAACTTGACTAAGCTGAAAGGAATAAAGCAAGCTATAAAAGCAAAGAGTGAGTAAGCATATAATGCAGTTTAAGAGGGCTGCGACGGTAACAATGGGAAAGGAAAACATTTCCTTTCGCCGCGATTAATCAAAGATTCTAGCGGTGTATAAACGCTGATTCAATAAGGTATGAAATGGAGACTGTCGCATTTCTCGGTATTATTGTGTTTAGTCTCCTATTGTGTGCGAGAAGAAAGGAGTTTAATAAAAAGGACCGAGGAGTGGAGCTGGGATAGCAGAAATGCAATATTCAAAGGCATCGACGACAGCAAAAACACTACATAAAACAACCGATTATTAAATGGCCGTTATGGAATAAATGTCGATATTGCATATTATTATATCGTAAGAATTTGCACCGCCCAGCCCATTACTTACATAAATATACTACGTAATACTTACCGTTAAGTAAGAATGGCAAGTCAAATTTCAGACATATCATGAATTGTAAGAATATTTTAAAATTAAAGCAATTAAAATTGGGAATAACAGTGCTAAGCAACTTTTCGAGAGTTTAAGAAAGTCTGTTATAAGGTGATGCGGGAGTTATAGTTGTTTTATTGGATCAGTTGAGCTAAGCAAAAGTTTCCTACTAGTTCAGGTTTTAATAAGAACAAGAAGTTTTCAATTGAGTACATTTAGAAGTGTACTTTGAAAACTTAAACTTAACTTATAGGGCCACGCGGTAGTTTTCTTTTGCATAAATCGGCAGGTCCATCCGGGGGAAATACAACGACCTCACAGAAGACCGGCGGTACCAGAGCCCACTTTATCGAAAGGTAGCAACGCAATTGTAACCTAAAAGTGCAAATGTCCATGGGAGGTTGTTATCACTTAACATCAGGTGAACCGCCAGCACGCTTGCCATTTTCTGACATAAAAAACTGCACATTAGGAAATCACCCCAATAGTCTTTTCTTTCTCTTTAAATTTTATGCACGGTGTATTTATATGAAGACGGATGCAGTAGCAATGGCATTTTCCTTACTTAAACCTTAGCAATACATAACTTGTATGTAGAAATGTGACGTTTATTATAATCTAAAATACGTTAAAAATATTTACTGTATAATAACAATGCCAGTATCATGTTAAAGGGCATCGAAAGTCAAGCCACCAAATAATGTAATGCCGCTCAAATTAATTACGATATTTTCATACTTTTTACGACACCTTATTCTCAAAGTATTAGGTTCGATTAATCTTTAGTTATCAGTATTTATTTATTCGTCCAATTCATGTAGATATCAATAATTATTAAGTCACTGTAGAAACCTAAAAAGCAGGCAAATAATTGTTCACATTAAGGCCAACGTGATTTATTTATTAAGGTTCGCCAACATTAGACACATTAAGCATGCAAATTGATTAAAGAAGTAAAAAAATCGTAAATCTTCCACCAATTACAGGTGAACACAGATCTCTTTACATAAACTGATACCCCAATTAAATTGTAATACTTAGATAAAGTAATAAAACGCAGATAGAAATGGGGGGGGGGGCATAAAGTAAAATACACTTCATAGTAGTTACTCGATTCCATTCGAGCGTACGTGAACAAAAATCTAGAGGGCTATTTACGTGATTTAAAAGTCGCAACACTCGAGCGTTGTAAAATAGAAAAGGTACACGTCTACTTAAGTATCAGCTACAGACTTGAATGCCAATAGACTTTCAATCTGCGAATCCCTTGGCGTTTTAAATTCAGTAAGCTAGCATTGAATACGAATACTGTGTTTCAGCGCAAATAGATGGTATTTTACTTGCACTAGAAAAGTGTGTATAAATGGATGAAATACTCTGTATTAAATCCAAGTCTCTATTAACTACTTGCTTTATCATCTGCATCTACTTAACTTAACATTTTACTTGCTTTTAAATCTTCGACATGAATTTTTTTTTAAATTATCAGGTAACAACAGGTAATAGATTTTAAAGATTGTATTTCTAAAAAACTCTATATTTTTTTCCTCTTTTTTTTTGATCCAATTATAAATATATTTCCTGCAAATTCTAAGAGTGAGTAGGTCCATAAGTGCGCATTCCAAGCGAGCGGAGCCTTTGGTGCAGCTTTTATTGTGGCACCGATGAAATAACCCGCAAAAAAGTTTTTCCGTCAAAAGCCGTTTCATGTTTGCCTCTTATGGTGTGGTATCTATTACATATTAAAGAGAAGGTGAGCGAAGATACATAATCGTAAAAGAGACAGATTTGTGAGGGCTATTGACAAGCGACTACGTGTTACCCCTAATATAAATTCTATTTATACTTGATAGATATATTTTCAAAACATAGCCGGATAAATAGCAATATGTTACTATTCACGGCTTTCGAAACTGTTTAAGTTCCACGATTATTACTGGTATTGTACTGCAGAGAGTTTTGTAGTTAGGCATCAACGTCGCCTTATCTTTATTTTAAGTATTATGTACTGAGCATAAATATTGAACCATTTCCTTTTTGGGGTCCGTACCCAAAAGGTAATACGGGCCCTTTTTAACTTAGTAAAAGGGGCCCGTTTTACCTTTTATAGACATCTTACCTTTTACAAGTCTTACCTTTACAGATAGACGGACAAACAGCGGAGTCTTAACTCCGTGGTTGTCCGTCTGTCTGTCTGTCCGTCTGTCTGCAGGCTGAAACTCATGAAATCTCATGAAACGTGATAGTTAGACAGTAGAAATTTTCACAGATGATCTATTTCTGTTGCCACTATAACAACAAATACTAAAATATATAATAAAAAACACATGATCTGTTTTGCCGTTTTTATATATAATGGTGCGGAACCCTTCGTGTTCAAAGCCGATTCGCACTTGGTTGTTTCATAAACTTTCATGTCGTTTTCCCATCCTTTTATTATTCATCCCGTGCTTATTACAAGCTAGTTGCTTGTTATAGACAACACCTTTTGCTAACGCTCACAAACTATAGTAGAGAGAACTTTTATTACTACACATTTTGCATAAGTTTTTGTATAAGTTAAGGTTTATAAAAACTATATTACTACGAGTTATATCTAAAACGAAAACTCATTCCATAATCTAAAAATGTTTATGGCGAGAGGCGTGTATCACGGATATTACTAGAGCTATATGACCCACGTTTCACATGCTTCGGGTGAATAAGTCATTTTGAACCTAAATCTACCTAAAAAGTCGCACTATAAATTTTTGTTATATCTTTTTTATAATGTATAAGTTTATTTATGTATATAGTCTATTGACATCGAACTTTTATTCAAAGCTATTAGACTACATTACTGATACTAATAATAGACTACATTTCAATTGCTACGTATATATTATAACTATATCCAAAGAACTTGGATATTATTTGAGGCAGCGGCTTATATAATCATCCAATCTTCCGTAATAGCCATTAAAGTACTCCGATCCCAAAAATGGATACATATATGATTAAAGAATTTAAGATAAAATCTCCGTACGTTTTTCGCCTTTGTATTCAATGTAACGTTTTGTTTGATGTTGAGCTGTGTCTACAATTTTAAATTGGATATTGTTAATATAATACAGTACTGTAAATTTATAATACTGGTTACATTTCAGCTGTGGTAGGGCCACGCAACAATCTTTGCTGTTGCACAAATGTGCAGGTCCTTCCGGGTAAGTACCACGACCTCACAGAAGACCGCCGTAAAGTACAAGTGTGTAACGTTTTTTTTTATGAATAATTGTGTAATGAAGGGATGTTTTAATAAAAGATTTATTTTCTGTTATGAGATTGTATTTTACCCTTCAGTTCATAGTTACAATCCCTTGACTAGCTCAGTGTGCACAGGTCAGCGTTCAGCTAAAAACCAGCAGAGAAAATCAGGCCAAGTGTACTGTGTACAGCACTTTGTTTGAGGGTATGTAGGAGACCTGCTGCCAACAAACACTAAATTGTAGAACAACAAAGGCAGGGAATGAATCTACATATGTATGGTATGAATCTACACATTTTAACCTCCAGTTGGTAATTGTTTCACATCTATACACTTATAAAGATGTGAAACACTTACCAACTGGAGGCAAAAATACAATTTAATCGAGCAACAGCTCAGACCAGCTTGCCAGCCACCTATGCCTTCAGCATCCACCGGTGATATACGAGAAACCACCCTTAGAAACACAAGACAGTAAAATTCTCAACCTACCTTCGTGTGAGATTCTAAATACGTTCTCAATGCAATTAATATAATAATAAATCTTTTACAATTTTAGTAGGAAACCAGTGAAAATTACAAAAGTATCTTACCACGCGGGATAACAAGTCCAGCACTGAGTTTCCCAGACAGCAATCACAAATAATACGACCAGGAACGTGTTCTGATATCAACCTATAGCCATGCACTGTAAATGAGCGGATTGATAAGAAAACGAAATACGTAAACAAAACAACCACTGGCATGAACGAAACCAAGCAATTACTTAACGGTAGAAGACAAGAAGTAACAAATGAACTTAACTTTTACATTCTTCCTTTCGAACAGGCAAAAGTTCATATAAACATGCAGCCTAGTCTTCAGAAAAAACAAAAATTTAGACAAAGTGATGAAATCACCCGTTACAACATCCCCCAAGCACACATAATTCACCTTGGTGAATTAACGGCCTCCAACGCCGAAGTACTATATTGGCAACTGCGCCACGGAGTCATCGCAAGTTATACTTAATATGATTTACCAAGTTTTATCAAGTTTAACTTAGTTTATTAGTTGATACAGTTTAAATGCTTTGTTGCGTAGATAATCAGGGATTGGACTGAAAAGCTTATCACAACTTACAATACATTAAATCAAAGTGAACTAGAGAGGTATTACAAATTCAAAGTAAAAGTGATATAACAGTAACTAGATAAGCATATTTTGAACTTAAATGCAGTACTATCTCTAGTCTTAATATAAACTGACTCAAATGCACTGACTTCACAAAGTGACGTATATAGCGTAAGTTTTTCAAGTTAAAAATAAACGCTCACCCATGCCGCCGGCATTTCGTCTTAGGCGTAATGCGTATAAGCGTTGATAATATGTGGGAACAGATTTTCAATATGATCAATATGGAGTATATTTATGTTTATATTTGCCCTAGCTTTTATAAATTAAAGATAAAATAATTTAAACGTTTTTGTGAATATATAATGTCTGTTATATAATTAATGATTATTACAAACTAGTGTATTCGGTCATAAACAGGATTTGGAATCGATGAGAATTTAAAAATTAATTTAAAGCGGTACAATGCTTACATAATTATAATTAAATGTTATAATTAAACATGAAATCATAATAGCAGATGAATATTCCGATTTTGCGAATTTTAAAATATTGAAGTTGACGGTTTACGTAATCTTTTACGTTATTCATGTTGCGCGCCTTAAGAGAGAATTTTTATATTTTTCATTATTCTCGCTAAAGAAACAGCTTTCTTCTCCAATAACATCACTGGCTCATTTTAACTTCGCCTTCCAGACATTTTAAAATCTCGATAGGTTAAAGCGGTAACTCTCTTCGACAGAATCGATAATGTTGACTTGGTATATTTCCCTTTAACGGAGAAAGAATTACGTACGATGAAATCATTTTTGGCTTATATGAAATAAGTTGTTTTTACTTCTGTTATATATGTTATTTGTACAACGCACTGATAGTTGTTTCGAATCTGGTTGTTTGTCCACGTGAAATTTATGTTTGTAAAACGTGCTTACAAAACAGGAAACTAACGGAAACTTTTTAATAGGAAAAAAAATTATAGGTTACATATTTAGACGAAAGGAGGGCACAATTTTCCTGGCTTTTATCACTTTTTCTACAACTTTACAATAAAACTTCCATGTCATGTTAGTTACTAATTGCCGTATCAAAGTCGAATTGAACTTCGGAAATTCGCGCGAAAATGTGGTAAAGTTTATCTTCTAAAACAAGCTTATAATAAAAAACTTTTTAACAACACGGAAATTTATTAACTTGCCAGTAACCTTTTCAAATTATTAAAAGCTTTGCGTATTGTATTTTTTTTTTTCAAGCAGAAAAATCTAAATCCCCAGTTTACAAAAAGAGTAACTAATTAAAGTAATTGTGAGTTCGATCCCCACTACTGGTAAAATATTGTGTGATGAACACAGTATTTTTCTAGTGCCTGGGTGTTTACATATTTATAATATGCATTTATTTACAAAGAAAAGTATGTTTAAGTATGTTTATCAGTTATCTAGTACCCATAGTACAAGCGTTGCTTAGTTTGAAAAGTTTAAAAATATATATGTATAAAGAAATGGTGAAAAAGTTTTAGTTCTCGATCAAATAAGAAAAATGTATTTTTATTGGGAACTGGCGAGAGATCGACCATTACTCCACATTATGATAAGTGCCATTTTTGTCGTAGTCACATTACGCACTAACTCGAAAAAGCCGTCTCACCTCCGTAAGAAGACACTTAATGTAATCGGACAGAAACCCGAGCTCCGACAATAGAATTCGAGAATTCCACTGGACTGATGTATTTTATGTAAAATATTTATCGATGTAACACGCATTCATGTCAATTTGTGTATTCTTTTAGAATCAATTTGCGCAGTCACTATTGCAGTATGTATTTACATTATAAAGTTATATTTCCCTATATATTTTGACACGCACGCTATTTTAAGCCGATAAAATGATCACAATTTTAATATGGTGAATAGCTAACGGGCTTTGCGTGTATCTGATATTAATTAAAAGTATGACATAATTACTAGTTCAAAGTGGTAAAGCTGCGTGGGAATTTTAGTCATCAACGTACTAATAACTAATAAGTACTTAACATATTACGCGAAGAGCGATTGGCTTTGAGAAAGGTGTCAAGCTCTTGGTTGGTCAATTGCCTGTTGAGTTAAACATTACTTTAAAGCATTGCCAGTTATGGGCCTTTGGAGTACGATAGCATTAATTATCGGCAGGCAGCGGTCAGAACCACCCTTGTACGCGGGTGGTTCCTCACCGTGGTCGTAGACGAGGAATAACTTGAAGTTAGTCATCATGCTTGAGTAACTATAAACTTAGCCCTCGTCTTCATATGAGACTTCAGGGGTGTCGTAGATCACCAAGTAATGAATGAAAAATATGTACTTTCACTTTGCTAACCTTTATCTACATTCACTTTGCTAACTTATGAATAATGCAGATATTAAAATTTGTAACTGCAACCTTGAGAATATTAAGTTATAGTTAAATAAAAATATAAAGTTAGTAAGTATTTCTGGTCAAAGACTAATATTGCGACTAATATTACTCTCATATAGCGAAGAATAAAATGAGCCGGACTACCGCAAACCGATACTACGGTAGCCTCAAGCTTCTCAGAATATTGCCAAACGTTGAAACATAATATGTATCTAATACCATACATGTTCGCAGGCATATTAGATCGTTTTAGGTTCGTAAGACGTGATTTGTGAAAAGAGAGATATTGCAACTTTAACAATAGTAAATAAGTTTCTAGTAAGTAGGTAAGTTAAAACACAGATAGTTCTTTATTAGAACCGGAGAATTAATTAATATTTCGAATATTTTAAAATGCTTAATACTGTAATCAGCATCAAAATTAAACAATGATAAATAAACTAAATAAAAAATTTAACACGCAAATATAGTAATAAACCCACGCTGTTATTAACAATTTTAATATAAATAAATCAATTTAAAGGCTCGGCAAATAGTATTTTGTACTAATATTTTGAAACCGATGCGATTTCACAGTCAATATCACACCTATTTCAGTTTTTTTTTTTATATTGGAAATATAAACTTCATGCACACTTGCCATATATGCTCTCCAATCAACCAACTGGCATGAAGCAGCCCAGAATAGAGAAGATTGGCGTCTTTAATGTCGGAACTGTCGGAGGCCTCTCTTTCTCCAGGTAGCTGAGCCAGCGAAGTAAATAAGTAAGAGAGACTTGCCAGACGTTAAAATTAAAAAAACAAGGTCTAACGAAATTCAATCTAACGGCAAAGTAATTAAGTAGCGACCTTCACCACCAAACACTAAAATTACATTAAAGCCGACTCATCGTTAAAGTGATGATCATTAGAGATTGAACTACAACTATTTTAGGGTAAGTTAAACAAACTTGGCGTTAACTCAATTACATTTAACTCCTTCCAATCAGTGACAGCCTGCGAGATGAAATTCGAACTCACCTCTAAGGAGTCATAAGACTTTCTTAATTACCACACTTGTCGGCGTTGTATCGTATCTGACGGCGCCTGTACATACTAAACAGTAATACATTTTTGTTAACAAAAAAAAAAAGAACATTCAAATGTTTTACTCGCTTATACATTTTCAATTTAATTTTGAGAAGTAAGAATTCCTGATGTATCTTTTGTGCAAGATTGCGTGCCAATTATATTAACGTGGGAGCTAAACCAAGAGACAATACAAAAGTGATTTTTAAAATCGGTTCATAATTAACCGAGTCCTCCTTTTTCAAATCGGTTGATAAGATTTAAAGTAGCGAAAAATGGATCTAATTACGCTATTGACGTATATTAAACGTTCCTACTCGAATGTCTTTTGTATTTCAGCAACCTACTTAATTGTAATAAAACGCAAATTATTTTTCAATATTTTTTAAAAAGCTGTAAATGAATTCTTTATTTCAAACTCGCAGAATTGAACTGAGGCCAATCAAAAATATAAGGAATATTACACTGTTTTCCAACTATTTGAAATTTCAAATCACAATTTACCGAGTCTTGAGTGAAACAATAAGCTAAAAAGCTAAAAATATTAATTTCAGTCTCAAATAACTCATTAAACTACAAAGTCAAATTTAAGAAATAATTTCTGTTAAGGTAGTCTTTACTTCTTTCTTTTTTTCTTTGTTCGAAGAACTTATAGTGTTGTTAATATATGAATACTTTCGCTCTCGTACTTTTTTAAAATTGTAGAAATTAAATTTCGAAAAAATCCGAAAAAAGAAATCAAAGCTTCGACCTTTCGTGTCGAATTAGACCGGTCAAACGAAATAGTTGAGGTGTCAAAGAACAATACAGTGGGTTCTTTTCGAAGAGCAAAAATGTTTTTAATAATATCAGAAAGAAGTGTTTTAATATTATCAACTAGATACTGCAAACATATCGTAAAGATGGTTGTCGTCTGATAATAATTTGAGAGTAGCTTGAAATGTTAAATTAAAAATAGACCTGATTGGTTCATGCATTTGGGAATTGAATACGTGATCTAAGTTCACTGAAGTAGTCAACCCCATTGAAGCTTTCCAGATAATAATAATAGCGATATAATTATTTTAGAAGTTGTAATCAGAAATAGAATATATGTATATTGCACAAAATTTTTGTTATTTTTTATTTTAGAAAAACTCAAGGCTGAAATGCATAATATCTTTAATATGTGAACACTAGTATGTAATTTTCAGTACCATAAAAAGCTATGAACATAGCATAGTACGCACGAAATAGTCATTCTATGCAAATTTTAGAACCAAGACCATGCACGTTTGAACTACTTGTACATGTAGAGTAAAATTGAATTTGACATGATTAAAGTTCCATAAACTAACGAAATATTAATTTAAGTGAGTATTGAAATAATTATGACGACAAAGTGTAAAAAATTTACGTTTATAAGAAATTGTAACATATTAAACTTTTGTGTTTTGTTGTGTTGATAACTGAAAATGTTGGAAAAATGGAACACCATTTTCCAATCAATTTCAATTTTAATAAAACAGAATAATTAAATTTTAATAAGCTTATGTAGTTGTGTTTAAATTATATACACGTATTTTTTTTTTTGAAAAATGTAAGATTAACAAGTAATTAGCGTGACATTTTCCGGGTTATCAAGTATAACCAAATGTGTAACAGCATAAGTAATCGCAGCATGAAAATGAAAAATATCTTCTACTACACCTTAAAGGAGAGTGATTTAACGATTGAATTTTAACGTGACGCAATTAATTTTCTGACCCTCAAACACGATGACTCACGTTGTTTCCATACTAAAGGGTCTTAATTAAAATGCCTATCGGACAAGGGTTTAAATGTACTCACCGGCACCAAAAAAAAATCCCGTTTAAATACTAAAGTCCATCAAACTTCCGGCGGCTATATTCGGAAACCGTTACGCACTTATTTCACTGTCGCATAATGTCACTTGCACTTAACATCAGCGGCCATTAGAAACGCGACGAAAGACAACACTGGCAATACTATTTTCGTACGAACTTTCTAACGGGGAGCGCACGTCCACCCCTCGCGACGGTCGGGACGAGACTGTTTAGTTTTCAGTTGCATCACGCCGTGCCAAAGATTTGGGTCTGTGCAGTGAGGCAAGAAAACTATTGGAGCATAAACGGGATGGCAGAAGAATTGAGGTGATCTTATTGGTAATTGACGATAATATCCTTTAAACTTTGATCTGACCTCTGGGTCCCTCCGGTTTATGCCCCGAGTGCTATTCAGATATGGACGGTTTAGCATTTATCGACAAACACAAGCCTGCTTTTATACAATAACATAATGATTAAACAGGATCACAAGGAATTAATTTTTTTTCTGTAGAGAACGTAACTTATTTTTTTTTTTAAATATTGGCACTACTTTAGGATAACATTATCTTGTGTTGTAAGGATGTTTTACAAACATAAATTTCACGCGGACAAACATCCAGATGCGAAACAACTACCTATGGGTCACACAAATACTTGTCCCGTGTGGGAATCGAACTCACGACCCCCAACACCGAAACCAATACCTTGGCAACTGCACCACGGTATGGTCTTTTGATGAAAACAAATGTTCACAAGTAAATAAGCCTTTGAAACTGTTGGTTCTGCAGCAGCTTCTAGCAGAAGAACACGAGAACGAGTAGGCATCGACATCCCGTATGTTTGTACAAAAGTTTGACGTAGCGTGAAATGAAAGCACTTCTTTGTACTTCATTTGGCGAGTAAAGTAACCAAACCCAAATCTTTTAAAGTTTAGCTAAGCCTCTGTGACCTCACGGTCTTATAAATTAATGGCTGTCAGCGAGATGTACTTAAGAAAGTTTAATAAAACTTGTAAACATCAGCAACAAAAGAATAATGTTCACTGCGAGATACTGAGCTACCAACCCTTTAAAATGAACTCAAGATATTTTATCTAAAACACTCGTACAGTTGCAAAATGTATTTGTTTTACTTTAACTATCTGTCTGATTAGAAAAACACAGACCATTTCCATGTTAACTATACATTAATATGCGTGTTGTTTTATATAATCGAATATCACTGCTTCGATCATATTTAATAAAAAATATTCATATATTTTTAATCAACTTAATTAAATCAGATCATTTCTTTGGAAAATTGATCAGCTTTAGACAAAGTTGTCGATTTTTTGAACAAAGTTGTGAAACTTTAAAGTGGGCAAGTTTTGAAATTCAATTACTGACACCATCAAGTGAGCTTCAAATAAACGACTGAGGTAATGAGGTAAATTAATCAATGTTATTACGAAATACAAAACTACTAAGTTCATTATATACATGGATTAATGGATTTTATAGACGACGGACATATTAATAGAGCATGTGCAGAATTTGATTCTAAATCTGAATTAATACGTACTTGTGACCTAATTTTTTTTAAAGATTTTTAATTTTTTCTAACAATATGGACACCCTAAGAAATTCCTGCATTACTGTCTCAATACAATAATCTATTCACGAGCACTAAAACTTTTCGCTAAACGCATATTCACTAAACCGCTTATCAATAGGGTGACCACTATTAACGGGATAAACAATGGTTGAATTGATATGTTTCTGGTCAAAATAAAATATTTTTTTTTGAATAATGGATCAATCTCAATTAAAATTATGTCAAAGTATGAACTTCTTCTAAAAATCACCGTGTATATGTGCGAATTCTAACTCGTACATAAGATAAATAATTTATAGTCTAATCTAACTTTTCCTTCATAAAATGGTATTTCACAGAATTAAGTTCAGTCTTTAAAGTTTCTAGGATGGGTCCATTCCTATTAGCATGCGAATCGATCCAATCTAGCCATTGTCTAGCATGAGAGACGCCGCTTCGCATGCGATGTCAGCAGTTCATTGAATTTTAAACCATTCTTTTGTTTTAAATTCTCTCTTATTAAACAGCTGTTGACTGCTCTTTGGATAAAATCTTAATTTGTAAAAATACAAAAATGATCACGCTACTTTATTACTACCATCGCGAATTCAATTATAAAAGTCTAAAATATAACATTCACGGGGCTGTCTTATCTTCAATTATACAACGATGACAACTGTCATGGGGTATTAGTATATCAGTATAACTCTCATCCATAATGCATAATTCCAACAACCTATACCGTAACTTGTTCCAGTAGTATCACTGTTTTACGTATTGCCTTTGTTTGAAATCAATATGGCCAGTCCGCCTATGTTTACAACCAAGTGAATAATATTCTTAAATATACCCCATGCAATCATATAACTGCTACAACTCAACTCTCTCTCACATACAAACGCACTGACTCACTCACTCACTCACATTTACACGCACACACGTTAATTTATCTATAGTCTTAGCTGACCATACGGGAAGTAGCGAGTTAGTCCCAATACAAGCGTCTGTGATAACTACCTGGGAAAACTCGGCAACAAATTGTATCCAAGATTACAGAAATATGTTTTTTTTATTGTAACTATTCAGGTAGCGCTCAATATAAGAATGCCTGAGTTGCATACATGCACACACAGTGTATACTGTGTATGTAATTAAGACACCATGCAAATACAGATCTTACAAAATAATAAATAAATAATAAATAAATAATAAATAAATATTTAGGACACATTTTTACACAACGTTCCCTAGTCCCAAACCTAAGCAAAGCTTGTACTATGGGTACTAGATAACTGATAAATATACTTAAACATACTTTTCTTTAGTAAATAAATACATATTATAGATATATAAACACCCAGACATTAGAAAAACACTATGTTCATCACACAATATTTTTCCAGTAGTGGGGATCGAACCCACATCCTCTGGCGCAGAAGGCAGGTACACTACCCACTATTACTAGTCAAAAATATTATGGCTGTAAAAAAACACTAAAATTGAGAAGAATTATACTTATGTAAATTTAAATGGCATTAATTGTTACTACTTGAATTTGTTTTAAAAGATATTATATCCTGAATTTATTTATTATATTATTTGCTTAGTTTGGGATCCATTGTTAATGTTTCGTAGTTTGAGGTTAGTAACAAAATTTTGTATTAATCTTCATTACTATTTTCTTCTTTTTAAGACATGTGTTGTTAAACTATGTCTACTACTATACTAACTATACTACTACATCATTGTAACTTACTTTTGCATCTACTTAGATAAATAAATAAATTATTTATTTATCATAAAGTCTTTTAAAGTTTCGTTATAAAAAATTAATACATTTTTAATCAACCTTTTAAAAGCTGTTCATTATAAATATTTTCCCTTCAACTTCTCGGTAGAGCTTTATTAAAATTTTCATTGAAATTATTTTCGTTATCAATATTAACCTTCTGAGGCAACATTTAAAATAACTAAAATGACACTTGCCTACATAAAATTACCTGGGCTTTGCAATTTGTATAACGATTAATATTCACACTTTAATTAAAATACACAATACACAGGTCAATGATGTTTTTGGATACCGAAAACATAATTTATATTAAAAACAATATTGATGATAGTCTCCTCAAACGAATGTAAATCTCGCGTATTAATGTTGTACTTACGTCATGAAAGAAAAAGGTTTCATCAAAATGTAGCACAACTAGACTAATTTTTAACCGACTTCCAAAAAGGAGGAGGTTTCTCAATTCGACCGTATATATTTTTATTTTTTGTGTGTTCGCGGGTAACTTCGTCGTTTATGAGCCGATTTTAATGATTCTTTTTTTTGTCGGAAAGGTGATATCCCAAGTTTGGTACCATGGTAAGGAACCCCGGATCTGATGATGGCATCCCAGAGAAATCGAGGGCAATCATTGAATGTTATATTTATTAACAACGTTTTTAATTTTCTGATTGAAGTCGGTTTTTTTTTGTTAAAAATTATTTTATCACTATCTGAGTAGTCATTTATCATCGTCATCATCATTTACGTCACTGCTGATTTCCAGAAAAATACCAACACGTATATACATGTATTTCTTTAGGTATTTTAAATAGTCCACCAACTATTATTTAAAAGAAAAATACGCATTTTGTTAAATTTGTTTATAATAAACCTAAAGTTGCTGTCGTCTTGAAATATTTGTCTTAACCGGTATAAATGTTCGATTTGTATGACATGATTAATTATGTCATTAATAAACTTGGTAACACTTTTAATATTATTAATATTTTTAAAAAATAATTTCAAAAGTGGAAAATTAAATTTCTTTTAAGTAATTCTAAAAAGTAATTACTCTCCGATACGAGTAGGATTCTTGTGTTCTTGAATATAATATAAGGATGATTAAAGTTTTAAATAATACAACAATAAATAGATACTTGCACACATATATAACAATATTATGCTTCCATTTATGATAATGTTTTAGCTCTTAAATCTCTTTTAGGGATTGTTGTCACTGAGTACCGACTGTTTATACGTAATCTCCGCTAACCTTCAGCCTTTATGAATTATGTGTGTAATATACACGCACAGTTTTTTATTTATGTATTTACTAACATCATGATCATAAAACATTTGGTATAATAAATAGAGAAATTTTTCGCGTCGTCCATATAGGCATATTGTAATTTTGACATTCTTATTTACTTGCCGAGTATAACATATACTCTTTAAGGTGCTGTTTAAGCAGTTAAGCGTAAACCAAACATTATATATGGTTCTCCAATGACCAATTACAATCATGTCTGTTGTATGCAAGCCCCTCTTAGATATTTTTTTATTCTTTTTTTTTAAATATTTGTCGTTATAGCGGCAATATCCATCATCTGTGAAAATTTCAACTGTCTAGCTATCACGGTTCATGAGATACAGCCTGGTGACAGACGGACAGACAGAGAGCGAAGTCTTAGTAACAGGATCCCCTTCCCCAATTTTACCCTTCGGGTACGGAACTCTAAAAACTAAGAAATCGAATAATAATTAACTTTGCAGGTGCAAGCTTCGAGTTCACTTAACGATCTACCAGCGCGGTTCAATTAAATCAAAGGCAAAAGCGATGTTACAAAGATGCAATTTAGAGAAATCGCAATTTCTCCTAAATTAATCCGGGGCGAGACTCCAGTCTCATCGAGACACCATATCGATCCTGTAGAAGTCGAACTCAAAGCTTTAAGCTGACACCGCTTTAAGGTTAAGATATTGGAAGATATATTTATGAAGAGTGCTTACGTCTTTCGTAACGCCTCAGCAGAAAGTATTGGAAACTTCATGTTGAAGACCAATTTTGATTTCAGCTCAGATTATATACAAACTTGCTTGTGGTTATTTTTAATGAATGTCGAATGGCAAACTGACGCTTGTATTTTTTTAATAAAATGTATGAATCTTGTATATAAAAATGGACTGCTGTTCGTTAGTCTCGCTGAAATTCGAGAACGGCTGGACCGATTTGGCTAATTTAAAATATTTGTGGCAGTCCAGGGAAGGTTTAAACAATGTGAAAGTATGTAAAAATTGCATGGAAAATCGAAATAGTAACAATTTTATTTTCCCATAAAAACTGTACCTGTCAACCTGTCAACTATGTCTGTGTAACGTGTCAAACATTTTATGCGTGCGTTCCGATTCCTCTAGAAATAATTTATACGGCAAAACAACGCTTGCCGAGTTAGCTAGTTACGTATAAAATTCACCAGGAGCTTTGCGTTATAATTATAGGTTGCTGCTTACAACTCTAACATCGTACACGGGAAACTAGTGAATTATAGTTACGCACACTTTATTTACAATTAAGCTCGTTTATTGTATCCTGTAGCTCTTCAAAACCTACATCGTAATTCCATTGTTTAAATAATAAGTTAATTAATTTCATTAGTTTACTACGATTCTTGCTTTTGTCGTTTTTGTTAGGTTTTACGAAAGGCGTCGCCGAGTTTCATCCGCCCTTCCTGGCTTCGCGCTTTGTTCCACTTCTCCCCACTTCCAACATCAAAAGGCTACTTTGCTTTATTATCTTCGATGCCCTAACTAAGTGTAAAGATTGTAACTTCATTTAAATAGACAAATATAAGTTGCGATATTTTGCTGTTATACATGTGTGTGAAACTATATTTACCGTCAATTATAATTGTTAGTTCCCAATGATTCTTACCCTTTTCAGTGTTCATTGTAACAATAGTGTAAAAATATTACATTGTAAAAATAGTTTCATTTAGTAAAATGTTATCGCGTAAATACAAGGAATGCATGTGTTCAAATGAGAACAACCCACATACAGTATGTGTAATTTTTCTCACTTCTAAGGTTTCATTAATTAGTTGAGAACATTTGATTTATGTTAGTGTAGGTACAGTTTTAGTAAAGAAAGTAAAAGTTATCGGCATAACTCTTAAAAAAATCTGACAGTCTTTCATGGAGTTAACTAGGATACCACCGTATTAGATAACCTGTAAATTATGTTCACTAAATGAAACCTACATCTTCCATTTATCTCCATGAATAAATATCGGTCATTAATCAAAAAATTGAACAAGTGACACACTGTTACACTAAACCATTTGCGCTTAGGATACAGATAATTTTGAAACAGTATATTGACTTTCACCTATTGAAGCAGATAAAAGCTTAGCGGAAAACCCTATCCGCGACAACTATTGTGACAAACCAAAGCATGAAAATATATATTCAGCAGCAGCGGCGAGTCGCTTCATCGGAAAGCCTCCACAAAAGAACAAAGTAAACAGTATAAAGCTGCGAAATCAATTCGGGCGTACATCCGCCGTGATATCTGTACATTTTGTAGTACGTATTGGGTGTGGGAACGTTTAAACAAATGACAGTCGTCCGTCCTGACTATGCACACAGCGCAGAGTTTCGCAGATGTGAAATAGTGAAATCCCAACAAAAAGTGTCGAAATCTCTCTGAAAATTTCAAAGATTTTAAGTTGTCTAGCCAGTTTGGGGGAAAATTATGAGTGCGTTTATAATTAATTATACATGCTCTAATGCATAAATAGAAATAGAGTGTATAGCTATATAAAAGTATTGGTTAAATTCCACGCTTTTATTCACTTTAATTAGTCTTATTTTTCAAGATTGGGTTTCGGTGTATTGAACGATTACATCTTGAAAATATATTTTAATATGTACTATTTTTAGGAACTATAAGAGTGTAAGTTTTTTAAATCCAACGAGTGTAGTTTTCCAAACGTTTTATTTCATTAGCAGAGCATTTTAATCTTGAAAATATTTAATGGGTTTGGGTTGCTGTCTTACGTATTAGCTGCCATATCGGTGCTTCGAACCAAAATAAATCCTTAAAGGCAACTAAAAAGTTGAATTTTTTTCTTATATTAATTTATTTTCTACTCTTGGTTTAATGTCATTTATTTCATACTTATGTTTGCAAGCAGCAGCATCTTAGCAAGGGGATTTAATTATATGTAGTACTAGAGATGCTAGAAGCTTGTAGATATGTTCCATAAATGCATACTTTTCGTTTTTGAATGAGTTTTAATTACTTCATCTATTTCAACACAACTTTCTGGATATATATTCATATCCAATTCATTTGTGTGAGATAATTCAGCTTATCAATAACATGTTAAAGAATCAATGATTAAAAGCAGTAAGCAGGTATCTAAATAAAGGTGTAATGAGATTTGAAACTTTCTATGATATTAAATTAAAAAGTATTTAGCAAATTCTGGAAAGAATGATTAGTTCATTCTCATCATCAAAAAATCTTACCATCGGCCTTCAAAACAATTCGACACGTAGCGAAGCCACTCATTACGTATTCATAGAACGCATTCAAATAAAGAGGCGAGATACAATGTTAATTTTACTACTCGTATTCCCTGTACGCACATAAAGAGGTGTTAGCGACACAGCCCGAAAATAAACTTGCAGCGTAAACAAAGACTTTAGTCAGAGAGTACGTAAGTGGGGACGCCTGAGAGGGATCAAATGTTTGGTCAAATGTTGGACGAAAGCTAGCGCTAAAGCTGCCCACTTTAGTGCGAACGTCTGGCGTGGTGCCAATGCCCATGAATCATCGCACGCGGCGCAAACCACCGGCTATTTGTCAGCATTACAAGTCCGTGGACGCGACGTCCCGACTTCTGCTTCGAGAGCATACGTGTAAATATTATCGTTTCTTTCAACTTTTCGTCTCGTGTTTTGTTTTTTACATCATTGTCACCAAATACTTTTTTGCAGGAGATGATAACAGATTCATCAGTTTAATTGTTGAGAAATACTGAGCGCCGCTAATGGATATGTGCGGACCAGAGGCAAATAAATATATTTCTATGCATAAGATACAGTCTGGTAAGCCCATCACCGGCAAAAATTAAAAATAAATTTGTGCTTCAACATTAGTTCGTTCCTATTAGGCCATTCCCTAGTCGGACAGGAATACTCCAGAACTCTCTTTTCTTAAATCAAATTCTGCAAAATGACTCTATCGTTCTGTTCATCTAAACACACCTATGGCAGTCTGCTTTATGCCAGATGCTTTCAACTGCACAGACTATTTATATTACAAGAATAATATAGCGGGAGTCCTTTATCACTCTTGTAATAAAATACACCTTTCTGTTAAGATCAGAAGTGTAGTTGATAGTATTGATAATGTTACGAGGCACTTGTAGCGTTACGAAAACCAAAACGTAATAGCGTTTATTGTTATCAAGAATACATGATAACAACAACTATTACGTTTCGGTTTTAAACGTACAAGTTTCAATAAATATTTAATATAGAATAGTCCATTTAATGTTAAATTTGAATTCAATACAATATAAACTATTCAACCTGATACAACACGTATTTGATAAATATGGTACCAATATAGTAATACCTGCATAAATAACTTGTGTTGTTAGTATTTTTAATTAGATGTTTTTTTTATTTAGTATTTAATCTAATTGTTGGCTCGCTCAATTCCGCTTCTATCATAATTCAACAGCAATAAAATAATTTGGGATTTCACGAACAAGTAAATCATTGTAACCGCTCAACATTTCTGTTAAATATAATTTCAAATGCTAAGTAAATTACATTATTTTACGTTCCAACTGTCTATCTGTGGCGCGGGTTGCCTTTTAACGACCGGTCTCAAGTTATTCTTGACTTGAATGCTTTCTTCCATTAAGTTTGTCTGATCGCAGATATCAATTTCACTGCGGGCAAGGGCTTTGACTTTTGAAAGTTAAGTCAAGACCCAGGTTTTATATATATAATACATGTATAACTTGTCTGACCGTCGGACGCTATATGGCCGTACTATTTGTTAATAAGTTAAGCAACAATTTCATGATTACTTATGCATAGATTGGAAAATAATTTCCCATAAATTCAGGAACAAATTAGGTTCATCGTTTTGATTAAATATTATCTTTAACTGATAACTTGTACATTTTTTCAATATAATTAACATATCGTAATCATGTTGTAATATATACCTCGTCTTAATCTAAATCGCTTAGATAGACAAATCAGTTCTTTCAAGACCAATATATTCTTGGATATTCGTCGTTTTTTATGTTTAATATTTTTAAGAAGAATAATATTGGAGATAAAGTTTAGTAAACGATGAACACTTTCTTTAATATTTTAAATAACATTACCCATGTAAATAAACGATTATCTAAATAAGAATCTGAATCTCTTTGATACGTTTCACCGAGAATAAAACTCTCGAACCTTTCTAAAAGTTATACAAAATAACATGAATATTAAAGTAGTCATTACGCATCAAAACATTTAATCATCGCCCGTTTGTCCCTGGGAAACTTTGAAGTCACGACAGATCTGCCACATTAACGGTGGCGTCGCAGCCCCCGCTAAAACGACTCCAAGGGGACCTAATTCACTTTATGCAGTGGAGTCGTACCTACTCGCTGTGATTACGGATCGCAGGGCGACGGGCTGCGAATGCAATTAGCGCTCTGTGCACACCACAAGGAATGTTTTCAGAGACTGAAAAGATGAATCATTCGAATGGGTTGATTTAGCACTATATAAATGATGCACTATACTAATGTAAATACAGCACGCTCACAAAACCGAAGCTTATCGCCTTGATTTCTATCATGCACTGCAATTTCTGACTCGATATTTAAGCTAAATAGTTCTTGTCGCAAAGGCAAGTAATGCTATTGCAATTCCACTGGTTTTTCGAATGTTTATAGTAATAGTAGTAATAGTTATATGATGACGGAAACGAGCAATTCTCAAAAAATTTAATAATAGCTCGGTCGGTAATCAGGCAACTTCAAAACATACGGCCGCGGCTCGTATCACGATCCTATACACACTTATTTTTTTACTTTTTTTCGATTACAGATCATTGGTTTCTTTGTCTTTTATTTTTTGTCGATTTGTAATTTTTTTCCTTTTTTTTTTTAAAGTTCTTTATTTTGTGAAAAACACCAGTTCATATTTTCTTATTATTACGTCGGTAAGATCGAAAAATATTATGCATATTTCGTTACTCAGTAATTTGTATCTACATGTAATTTCCAAATTACACGATTTACCAAAAAAAAAAAAAAGACAAACCGAGCTTTGATCGGTCTTCCAGGTACTTCTACTTATAGCTAAACTCCTTACTCCCCTCACTTCCAGTCCCTAAAATTAAACAATATTTGACTGTACTGTAATCCTAAACAGAAAGCGTTAAATTAGCACATTAATAGTGTAATGTATAATTTGTTGCTTTTGTTACCTTACTTAAAAATAACTTAAAAATATTGAAACGGCGTATGTTTCCAGAAATCTTTACTCAACTTACTAATAGACTATTTATTTTCTGATTTACACGTTATTCACGTCTGATTTACGCCTATTCTACGTTTGCGTAGAATAGGCTGAAGGCGTAACATTCAAACAGAAAGACAGATATATATTAAATATGTATATAAATTATAGCCTATGTCTTATTCTGATGTATGAGCTATATTATTGTAAGATTCATTAAAATCCATTCAGTAGTGTTTGCGTGAAAGAGAAACAAATATCGATCCATACATACAATCTTTCGCCTTTATAATATTAGTATCTAAGAAAGTAAAGATTTCAAAATAGATTAGTACACGTTAATTTGTAAAAAAGTGCTACGATCAATACCTTACAATATATTGGGAAATAGTGTAGGCAGACATGATAACTGTGGTAGGGCCACGAAACAGCTTACGGTATTGCACGAATGGGCAGGTCCGTCGGGGTAAGTGCCACGACCTCACAGGAGATCGGCGTGAAGTGGAACTATTTGTTATACTTCTGCGTTTCGTCTGGTGAGAGAGGTAGGCGGCGCCCATTTTATTAACAGGTCACAACGCAATAAAATAGGGGTTGCAGATACCCCTATTTTATTTTACTTAAAATCAGGTGGACTACCAGGTCGCTTGCTACCTTCTAACATAAAAAAAATGTGCAATGGATTCTCATCAATGTATAAAACAAAGAATAGAGTAACTGATAATTTAGTTAACCTATTAATTCATTTTTAATATTCGCCTCCTCACATTCCTTGCGCTGGCGTGGACAGAGAGACCGTGTGCAGAATGCGGTTTTAATTGCGGTCATTAAATTTCCATGAGTGCGAGTCGGGCTCGCACACGAAGGGTTCCGTACCATTATCTATAAAAACGACAAAACAAAAAAATTACTGTTGTATGGGAGCCCAACTTAAATATTTTTTGTTCTGTTTTTTAGTATTTATTATAGCGGCAACAGAAATAGCCTGGTGACAGATGGACAGACAAACAGACAGCGAAGTCTTAGTAATAGGGTCCCGTTTTACCCTTTGGGTACGGAACCATAATTTAAAGCAAGCGCCAATATCTTTCGCTATCACGGCTCTCGACTTTAGTGTAAGACTTCAAAATTAATATCCCATTACAATATCCATATCTTCCTCCAATACAACATTTACATTATACAACTGCACAATTGCAAACACACACATACTGTTGGTTTCCGTAGGTCAGCAAGCACTTTATGTAATAAACATAAAGCGCCTAAAATGTTTTTTCGTGAACATAAATAATTCAAAAATGGCTCAAAATGAATATTTCTTGGCAAACCAAAAGCATTATAACAATGAAACAAACAAGCGGTACTTTAATAAATATTTCATGTACTTGGCTAGAATTGAACAATTAATTTACTTCAGAAAACGCTACCATTAATTTTACCTCCTTACTACGAAGTGGAAATTCGAAGAAATGCCGCGAGCCCGAGTACTCCATTGCCGCATGCTGGTGTTTTAGCAAGAAATCAAATGAAATATTGTAAAGAAATCAAATAACATTTATTAATCTATGTATGTTCTGTACATACGTATGTGTTTCATAATTTGTAACGAAAGATATAAATAATATCTTAATTTTGCCCACGGTGGGTATGTATGGTGGATTAGATATCCCTACCGGTCGGAGGCGGCGTGAAATTGCTTTTTGATTCATTTCTTTGAAATGTATGGGTCAGTATCTGTTGAATAGAAAATCTAATAATTAATGTACCGCTCCTTGTAATTAGCACGAAAAATGTACATCTTTGATTTTTGCGGATTAAATAGATTCGCAACTCTTTCGGTGTTCCAAGGGTTTGCTTGAGCTAACTGATAGAATGATAGAAGAAAGAACGCAGTCGACGGTTAAATAAATACAATTCAAATAATACCATGAGTCTATCAACACTTGTTATTGTTGATAAATGATCAATTGTCCGGCTTAAGCCAGTGCAGGTTGCAGATTTACTGAGTAGATTTACGGGGCATTTAAAATAAATCAGGCTTTATTGGCAACGGGAGGGCGGTATCAATTCGGTGGATATCTATTCAGAATCTATGCCAAGCGTACGTGGTCCGAATGCGATAGGAGTAATATCATATGCGCTGGAAACGTCTATAACTACGTTGCCGCAATGATAGGCCGCTTGTTCCTTTTTACTATGAGCATAAAGTACGGAAAGTTTGTGCAAATTTAACATTCCGTTGATCTGCATTTTCAGAGACCGGTGATAGTGAATCTTTAACTTTATCGGCATAATTTTCAACCAAAGTCAGTTCATTGTTGAGAATACCCTCATAAATATGACCACAAAGCGCTACTTGTCTTTCCCAAAAATTTACTATAAAGCACTGTTTGCTTCCAGTGCTATATTGCAGATCTAAGGCCCACGTGGCCTTTCCAATTCGCTCAGCGATTAGCTGATCACTCATTCCCAAGTGTACTATAATTATTATTTAAGGCTACCAGAATACCCTCTATAGTTTAACACACATAACCGAGCATTAAAAAAGGTAATAATAATAAATGATATTTTATAGTAATAAATTGGCCCACTGAGAATGTCCAGGGCAAAGATTATATGACAATATAAAGTCAACAAGTTAAGTATACCGATTTATCGTATAGCTGTAATATAACATTTACAGTTTCTTTTTTTTTTCAAATTGTCCTTACTTTTAGGATAACATCATCCTGTGTGTTGGATGTTTTTACAAACATAAATTTCACGCGGACAAACACCCAGCGAAACAACTATCTGTGGGTCACACAATTAGTTTTTTCGTGTGGGGATCAAACCCACGACCCCCGACGCCGAAACCAATACCTTGGCAACTGTGCCACGGAGTCAAGTATTAGCTTTTTTTATGTGCCAAACGAGTGGCAAACGATTTTACATTGAAATCTGAAGTACGCCTTCAATGGATTTATGGTCTGTTAAAGGTTAGCCTATATCAGAAAGGTTGAAAAGGGTAGTAAGTAATATTAAGGGAAAGAAAATAAGACTAAGAAAATTTATATATTGCCATCAAATGATTAAAAATACACTCAAGTTAGAATTAATATTTCACGACAGTACGGAAATTTACTTCACTGAGCATCAGATCTTATAAATTTACTTTACAACCGACTTCAAAAAAGGAGGAGGTTTTCAATTAGACTGTATTTTTTCTATTTCAAAGCTGGTGCTTCCCATATGGTCCTCTATTAATTTCATTGGTATTGGATTTTGGGCTCCGGGGATACGAAAGGAACTCCTGAAAATCAATTTCAAAATGAATACAGAGCGAGATATTTGAAGTCGGTTTTGTTAGTAAAAAAAATAACTTTATTAAATTGTAGTAAATGAAAATAAATAATAGTAGTAAATGAAAATAATTTACGGATTTTACCACGTTTTTATTTCGTTTTTTTTTTAATTAATAAATGTAACACGAGTGTTGAAAGCATATTCACATTTATACATTGTTTATGTTATATGTACATAGATAGTTGATCGCAAGCATGATTTCCAAATGTTGTCATATGGGGGTGCCAACGCTTTTAAAGGGGCGCACCCCTATTTCCATGGAAAAACACAAAAACAATATTAGGGTAGCGCGACAAATTTGCAAATTGATCATTATCAAGAAAGAATGTGTGGTTGCGAATGGCGTGTGTTCGGTTAAAAATAGTTAACTATAAACATTGTTAAAAAAAAAAATCAATAAGAAAGTTACGAAACAAAATCAAAACTTACATATTTATGACATAACTAGCTAACTCGGCAAACGTTGTTTTGCCATATAAATTATTTCTAGAGGAATCGGAACGTACGCATAAAGTGTTTGACAGGTAACACAGACATAGTTGACAGATTCAGTTTGTATGGGAAAATAAAATTGTTGCTTTTTCGATTTTCCATGCAATTTTTCCGTAATTTCTCATCGTTTAAACATTCCATGGACTGCCACAAATATTTCAAAACCAAAATTAGCCAAATCGTTCAAGCCGTTCTCGAGTTTTAGCGAGACTAACGAACAGCAATCCATTTTTATATATAAGAAGACTAGCCGACTCGGCAAACGTTGTTTTGCCATATAAATTATTTCTAGGAAATTTGATAGGTTGACAGGTACACATTGTATGGGAAAACAAAATTGTCGTTATTTAGATTTCCCATGGGATTTTTCCATAATTTCTCATCGTTTAAACCTTCCGTGGACTGCCACAAATATTTCAAAACCAAAATTAGCCAAATCGGTCCAGCCGTTCTTGAGTTTTAGCGAGACTAACGAACAGCAATTCATTTTTATATATATGATAAGATTGCAGTTGTTTAGATTGTAGGACTTTTTTAATAAAACTTACAAGAAATAATGAAAGTGATTGCCTTTTTGTACTTCCTTGTCGCATAGAAAGTAAAATTTCTTTCACTTCTTTTCTTAAGTTAAAATTTTCGGAATGGACCTTCAATTCTCTCTTCCCTCAATATTACTTTTCTAATCAATTTGAGAGTCTGTCTGTTCTGTTCTGTATTGTGAAATTTTTTTGCTCAAGGTAATCCCATTTAATTTTAATTTAACCCACTGAACAAACAAAATGTCATTATAGTTTATATCAAACAGGCGAGATCTCACGCCGTCGTGCTTTCTCTGAATACAACAACAAACCCTTCTTAAGAAACTGACATAAAAAGTTTAAAAATTTGGAGCTTTACCATGTTAACACGGATTGGCCAAAGAGCATCATGATTTATTACTTTTGGCTATTACCCAAAGTACTTTGTGCCTCTTTGATAATTTCATATTTATTTCTCATCTCTGATTGCAACTTTATAGGATGCGAAATCAAAAGTCAGCATTTTGTTTTTCAAAACAAATCAGTCAGAGACTCTTTTCAGTCAGACATTCATCTAGGTATGTTATGACATATAATGGTTAATTAATATTTATAACTAATGTATTTATGCAAATCTAGATAACACGCGTAAGTACAAGAAATCATATTTGACGCATAACTTTTCCAACTTTATTAATTTTAGCTCAACATAATATGTATTTTCTTTAGCTGAAGATATATGAGCTAAGTGCTGAAATACTATGATGTACGTGTCAGCACATAAGCATGCAAATTTGAAACAGGGTCGATGAGAGTATGTTTATTAGCAAGTCTGAAGTCATAGTCAAGTATGCTTCTCTAGAATGTGTGATAAGAATTTTGTGCACACAGTAAATACTTTTCTATTATGTGCGCAATAATTTTATCACATATTAAAATCAAAATCAAAATCATTTATTCATCGACATAAGAAACTTACATTTAATCTATCGATAGTCATATTTTTTTTAAATCTACCACCGTTTCGTTTTTTTTCTTAAAAAAAATTAAAATATTATACAACTGATTTTTTTTCCTTTTAGAAATAGCTTGGGAGCGATCAACTCATTCCCAGGGGTTATTGTCATTAATGTATTCATTTTTATTATAATAACCCTTTTTATAAAGGTTTTCTTTAATAAATTTCTTAAACCTGTTAATAGGCAGATTTTGCGCATTTACTGGCATTTTGTTGTAAAAGCGTATACACCGCCCCATGAACGAGTTACTTACTCTATGGAGTCTAGTAACTAGCGTTACAAGCTTGTGTATTGAGTTCTGTGTTCTTAATAGAGTCAACACCTTTGTTAAGTTAACACAATAATAGACTACTTTTGTTTATAGGCAAGTTGGAAAAAAATATGCTTTTTATGAGCCGTGTATAAGCCCTCAGACATGTGGTGATTTGAGTTATGAGCGATGTAGGTAAATATATCCACTTAACGCACGCCCCCATAGGGGACCCCACAAAGAAGCTTTACGATTGAAAGCGTGAAACGGAGCACGTAAAGGGAACTGCTATGACGACGCAAAGCTAGTCACGACGTGAAAGGTTCTACTAAGAAAGGCTAAGTGCAGCAAGCAAACAAGGCTATTGGCCTTTGGGATGCTTAATCTGAAATAACCTGACTGCCATATAAGAGGTAACATAATTATAATTTTTACGGTTAGGGGCCTAGTGGCTTTCTAATTGATACTGTGTTCCCTTATGAAGATTCAGTACATGTCCTACAAAAATCAATTAATCACACAAAACGTGTCAGAAAATTTGGCATTCGAAAGCAGTTTTTGTATCGAACACCTTTCTTTAGTTATAACCTCACATGTATTGAAACGTTTGAATTCAGATTTTACATTTTTGACCTTATCCAATAGGGCCTATGTCCATGGGTGGCGGTATTCACTTACCATCAGGTGAACCGTCTGATCGTTTGGCAACTTTTCACATAAAAAAAGTTCATTCTTAATTTGTAATTGTCAATCAGTTAGTTTTATCGTAGGGGCTGCTGGTTTTTATCGTATATGTCACTTTCGTAAAGAATTGTAGCTTTATAAATGGACATTATTGTAGTTAAGCTATTGCATAGCTATTAGCGGGCTTTGAGCGCGGCGACCGAATCAAGAAATTCCATAACGAGAATAAAACCTAAAACCACCAGCTCCACCTACCATGTAAGTGAAAATATATGATTGTTTGTATGCATTGAAAAGGCTCCGAAACTCCTGAACCGATTTGAAAATTTCTTTCAATGTTCTTTCAAGCTACATTATCGCCGGATGACATGGCTATATTTTATTTTCGAAAAACTATATAGGGATCCTTACCAAAACTTCGATGATGTAACCCAAAGTGTACAAAAATTACCTAAAATATTCTTTACATCGCGTGCGCTGCGAAAACGATTGATGATAGAATAAAATAATGTAATACGACTTTGCAGAACGAATCATTATTTACAAAAAGTGCCGCGACAGTTTATGTCTATTAAAGTTATGCCACAATAAGTGTTCTTTCATTTTAAAATTTTTATTGAAATTCCGCCGCTAGAAAAGGCTTTTTATTTGTATCTTGGTATTTATCCTTATAAAAATAAATTACTTCATATTTAAGACTGTGTCATCATAACCTTTTTGAATTGTTAAATTCGGACATTTCATTCGAAAAATATCACAAGTTTAAAAAAATGTTAGTATATTGTAATTTAACTATCCAAACAGCTTAGTGACTAACTTATAGTTTTTATCATTTTTGTAAATAATATAAATAAATTATAATATATATTAATAACCATATTATTAAAAGTATTATTATTTATTAATATTAATATAAATATCAAAGAAAAAAAAATACTGCATAAATAAAAAATAATAATTATAGTTGTATAAGTTGATAAAAGATGCTATGCAATGGCTTTACCGGCAGTCCCCGAGTGTTTTTTATTATTTTTATAGTTTAATTTATGTGTTACATACAATTTCTTTAAAGTTATAATCTATATACGAAAGTGAGATAAATGCTATCAAAATTGTTTCTCTTTTTTATGGAAAACTACACAAATTTACGAATCTTCGCATTATGCGAATATTTAAACTGTTCGGGAATGAACCACAAACCACCACATTGAAGCCACCAACTTAGAAACTACGTGAACAGGGACAGAAAATTTAATATATGACCATTTTGAAATTAAAATATCATATTCGTGTCTAAGATAACATCGCTTTATTTTGATGAAATGAGGGTGTCGGCCCTTGTAATGTTCCGCTTCAAAAATTTTGCCCATTTGTATGTTTCTTTTGAACGTAAAGTTGATATTTTTTTTCGATCACATTGACTCTCTTCTATCACATGCACACAGAGTTCGTCGCATTCGATAAAACTAAAAAAATAAAGACACGCCTAGTAGACTATCTGCAGCAAGTAGAGGCTACTGCATGATCCTTGTATGAAGTAGATTTGCTTATTTTTCGGTTGACTGGTATAGAACACCTATGGACACCATTGGTGTTAAATCCGCTATTGTACGTTATTGTCAATTTTTTTTTTAAATAGTTTTAAATAAGACTACGACACTCAGAACAAATTCAACGCCTAAGACTTCTTTTGACTCTTCAAAGCATGTGCTTAGCAAAATTTTAACACTTGCACGACACCTGGACAAGATTTACGATCTTATCTTCGAAGTTTCAAGCCCGTTTTTTCTATTTAACTTCCTTAAACTCACATGCTTTACCGGATTAATTTGGTCGGTGTTTGTTCAGGCATATTCAACATTAAATAAAACAAAAGGACGCATACGTACAATTTAGTAATAATTTTAAATTGAGCCTAATTTTGTTATTATTTGAACTAACGTTATCATAATAAAATGTAGCAACCTATCTTTGAAAATTCATTTCTTGTTATAATTGGACAGCCTTTTATTTTACACGATTTGCGGCGATTGAATCAATCCTATTCTTACCGGTTTGAAATATAAAATTAAAATTATTTATTCGATCCCAGTTACCACCTTTCTTTCATAATTTTCAATATGTCCTGGCAATATTTTTTTATGTAGCGGCATAAATTACTTAAAACTCACACCAAGTCACTATATACACGAATACTCTGGGTATAATGAAATGCCATTAAGACTTATCCAAAAAAATTAATTAAGTTAAGTTTATATCCACTTTTGTATAAATTTAATATTTCTTCATATATTAATATGATATTGTGCAGTACCAACCTCGGTTGGCATGGCTTTTGAATCTCCCGAAGTAATATCGCTCTCCCGATGCAAATAAAGCCCTGATTTATTTTAAATGCACTGCAAATCCTCTTGAATTGGGCAAATTTGCGCATGGCATCGCCGTTGGCAGTAATTTAACGTAGCCTACTGGACTATTTATTGTGAAAAATTTGGGTGGAATTCTCAGACGAGATCCGTGAACAATAATGAATTTTGATCTCCCTAAGTATCATGCTTACATTATTTCTGGTGTCAACTATTTAAATGGAAAAAGGTGACGAAAAGCTATAGATTGAATCCCAGTCTGCTCCTAAAAGAGTCTTTTCTTGAGCATAAATTGCAAGAAAGAATAAAGAATAGAATCAAATCACGTAGTTCTAATTACGTTATAGAAATCTATTTTACTGGTATAATAAAAATAGACGAAAATTTATGTGATAAAATTTCACTGTTATACTAAGGGGTAAAATATTCCTATAATTGTGTTTACCTTGAAAATTTTATCTTGTTCGCTGTAAGAACCCTTGTCAAAAATGAATAATCATTTCTGGGTACCCCCTAATCGTATAGAAAGTTTATATTAAGTTATAGAAAAACTAGCTATATAGATGATAATGTTTTTTTGTAAACTTTGTTATTTACATATGGAGAGAGAAAGTATACTGTCACAAGTTTAAGGCAGTTTATTTTAACGCCCAATTAGGAAGCTATTTAATAAGACATAACGTCGCTTAACTGTGATGATTCTTAATCAGATGGGAAAAGATAGTTATAATTATGTGTGCGTATATAGAAGTAATAGTTTCATCGAGCTTACAGATCACAAACGTGACACGTAGGTTCACGGTATATCCATTGAAATATACGCGATAAAACGATCATCTATTCACAAAAGGCCTAAATTTCAATTATTGAGTTTACTGAGTTTCCAGGTCCTTCCTACCAAGTGAACCAAAATGGTAGCGTATTTAAATTAGGTTGTTGTTTAACTTTAGGTAAGATGATTATATTTTTAAATGGTTTTCTTAAACCAATGACCATATCAAAAGGACGAATTATTCGATTTTATTGATACGTTTCTTTAAATAAAGTAAAAAGACTAATATATAAATGTAGTAGGCGCGGTGTACGGCTTTTTTTCAGTTTTTTCAACCACTCGTACATTTACGTAATGAAATGGATGAGCGCATCTTTTGGTGGCGGTCTATGGTTTTTGTAACGTTTTTTTGTTGACGACTGTATTTCTGACACATGTCGAGTGCTTAATTGCGTCAAGATTGATATATTTTTCGTTTAAAAAAGTCAAAAGATAAACAGGCCACATGTTCTTCTGATAAATTTTAATAAGAGGTAATAAATTAATATATTGAAATAGATAAGCATAGTTTGGTACGTTTTATTTATAAAAATAAAAGTGGAAAGCAAATTTATTATTTTAAAAATATTTATAAAACAACTTTTAACATAAAAAAAACTTTTAGCAACTTTTAACATAAAAAAAATTATAAAACGTCAGGATGGAATCAAAGCTTTTAGTAAAGGATTATTTTGTAGGCAACACTAAAAATAAGTAGAGTATCAAAGGACGAGTAATCGGTTTGTAAGAAATTTTTGTATACTTGTAGACGGGATACAAATGTGTCATTTCACAGAACGCGTAACTTTTTTACGAGATGAAAATAAAAATGATGTAAAGTTTTTACCTGTACCTTTTGTTTTATTATTTGTTTCTTAATTTTGCTTCAGCTTCGAACAAAATTTTTAAATGTTTCAAATTGTGTTCAATATGTGAATCATTTTGTAAACGGTTTTGTCTATGTTTTTTTACGACTGGCCGCCTGCCTGACGTCAATACTCCTTTTAAAACAAACACTCAGATCTGGAAAGGACAGTGTTCTTTATCCATACATTTATTGCCCCAGTACCAACAGCGAAGGAAAATTACTTTTTGAGTTCTAAATGACAAGTAGAATCCCATAAAAACAATATTTAATGACGGACACCTCGGAGAAAATATTTATTTGAAAAAATAACTTTTGTTTTGAGGTTATGTTTAGTAAAATCGTTCGAACGCCTCACGAGTTGTTGCAAGTTACACACGCGGCTCGCGCGGTTCATTAGACGTTGCAACTCGCATCAACTCTAGTTGAGTGAAATGCAAAGTTACGTTACACACGCGCGCGCGCTGTTCGTAAGGTGTTGCATCTTACTCGCATCGACTCGAATAGAACTCGGTTTGAGTCGGGCTCGCTCGGCTAGGATCGGAAACGGAATTGCGCGAATGAAAAACGGCGTTAAAAGTTTATTTTGATTTTTGATTGACATTTTGTTGTTTAATTTTATTAGTTGACCGTTGGCGAACCGCGTGCGAACTGACCTTTTTGATTTGTTAGTGATCTGTTGTGTTTTGTTTGTAATGACGTCAAATAAAAGAAGTGTGGCGTGGGAATTCTTTGCTATGAAAACAGAAACTTCTTTTTAACTTTTTTTTTTCGATTAGCAATCGACTATGTACAATTGATCTATAAGTACGACTTTGAGGCGATAGATGGCGGTGTTTTGTTTGTCGTATTTTTTAAACACGATGTTGAAATTTACGTTGGAATATTATAGACTTTTGTTGATTTTCGAAATAAATTCCAGTCAGATAATAGCTACCGATCGAGCCGAGGTCCGGCCGTCTCGGGCACCCTCGAATCGGAATGCTAAACGCGTGCTGAGTGACAGCCCAAGCCGAGGTCCCCTTGAGTTGAGCCTGATCACTCCATGGAGCGCCCGCCAAAGCGCCCTAAGAGCTTGGCGGCCTCCCAAACCGGTGAAACTAATAGCGTGACGGCCCGAGCCGAGGCTCCCCCGGGAGCCCTCGAGCTTAGTCACCATAACGCGTAATAATAATACGCCGAGGTTCAGGCTAGGCACCCCGTGCGCCAGGCCACATCAAACTCGTTGGATCTGTAAAGGCCCCTAAGGCCAACAGTGGCTCATCCAGCCCAAAAAAAATCGAAATAAATCGCAATAGTTCTAAACGTTGTCCTTGAAACCCCAACCGTCGGACACTGTCCGAGTTGACTAGAAAAAGGAGAGGATTTGTTCAGATCAGAAAGTTGCGAATCAACTCGAACGCCATATCACATCACGATTCAACATCACTATTATTACCTATCTAATACGCTTCGAGTCGAGCTGACAAAAATCAATTTATCAAAAATCGATTTACTTTAAAAAAAATATCTTATCCAGTACGTAGGTAGTATGTATATTGATATTTTTCTATATGTCTAAACTACAAACTATCTACGAAATGTTTATTTTTAATAAAAACTTCAAGGTAGCTCTGAGACGCCATGCCGCGCGCGCGCTGATCCGAGTAGAAATGGCAGCCGATTTTATTTTAAGAAAAATAGGTAATAAACAAACAGAAAAAGTATTGGTTAGATTTAAAAATACATTATAATGTCAATACAATATTGACTATTGTTATGGTGCATTATTATCCAGAATCGATTAAAATCATGCAGTGACGTCCCTAGTTGAAATGACATCTTGACTTAAGTTGTACAAATGGTGGAATTGTTGATGTTTAGTCGTTACAGTACTTTTAAATATATACTATTTATTTACAGGTGTCCGTTTGATCCTAATATCCGCAATTAGTATAATAAAATAATATAAAAATTAATATGTACGTTGTTTTTGTGTTGGTCTTGGGGCAACTTTCGACAATGTCCTTTATCTGTAGGTCACATAAATACTTGTCCTGTGTGGGAATCCAACCCACGACCCCCACCCCCCCCCCCCCCCCCCCCCCCCCGATAAGGCTTAGCAACGGTGCAAACCGGCGATACTAAGGGTCTGTTTCACAATGTCTGAATAAAATTTTGGATAACTAACTGACAAATAAATTAACTGCCACATAAAACTTCCTGTTAAAATAGTTTGCGTTTCACAAACGTCTTACCATTAACTTTATGTGTCAGTTTGTTACTTGAAAGATAGAGATGGAAACGTCGCATTTTGACGTTTCGATTTACGGGAAATGTGAGAACATACAACATTTTTTTAATTTAATCACTCTTGAAAGCATTAAGAACACACTGAAATACATACTCTTAAACAATTATAATGATACAAAAAAAATTTTTAGATTAATTGCAATATTGTGCAACACCACACATGCTACAATTACAGACTGGACACGAGACGAATGTATATTATCTTTTTTGCTAATATAGGCAACCTATTTTTACAAACAGCGTAAGTACGCTCAAGAAGATTCCTAACTCTTATTCGTTATAGAGATGTTCTGCTGGTGTAAAAGGATTTTGAAGTGGAGTCAATAGATAAAATGTATTTTCTTAACCTTTATCACCAACAAATATACTATTACCAAATTCTCTGTTCAAAAATCTTTGTTTTATTACGAATCTTTAAATATTGTTGGGTCGTGTGTGGCTTCAGGCCATCTAGCCACTATTTCCATTAATTTCAAGTCTGAACTAACTATTGTTTGAAAATTGAATGAGAATCGGCGTTTTCTGTTCCGATAGCTTTCTGCATTGTCACCACCTGTAGATTTTATTGGGACGTGGGTACAATGATAGGCACTATTAAGTCTTGGAAATCTAGCTATCTATATAAGGAGACATTAAAGTTTCCTTATAATTCAGTAACATCTTCTGGGAACTTAACAAACTGTACGGACACAGTTCAATATCGTGCGATTGCTTGTGACACCACATTCACAATTCGACAAGCTGATGCCTTACTCACTCCAGTAAAATCACCAAATACGTTCAGAAAACTTCCATTTGCATAATATCGCAGTGTCAACACAATTCAATTCATAGATGATATAGCATAATTCCTTGAAACAATGATTATTCAAGAACCTATTAGAAACAACATGGATATTAAGTAGATAGACATTTCACTACATACATTATTTATAAAAAATAAAACACATAATGACATTTCTGTACTAGAAGAAATTTTGTCCTCAATAAGTGAATGGAGATAGTAAACAGTATTTTTATTAAATTGAAATTGAACTCTAAATTCCTCATCATCAAATGTCTCCATGTGATTAGAACGTCGTCAAAACACAGGATCTCTGTGTGGCTCCGATAAACGATAAAAAAATCATCTAATTCGTCGTCCAAGGCATTAAATAAATACATTTTTAATATTTTTCTATTTCACAACATACAAAATACGTATACTAATTCCTTCTTCAAAATGACCTGTCAAGTAACAAACTATCAAATAAATTCCTTATCTGACAGATGATCTAACCTATAATTTACTTCGAACTTTATTTGCCAGATACGCTTAACAGAAGATTGTGAAACGCAAACGATGACTTTATTCGTCAGATAAGTGGCAAGTAGCTTATTCGGGACTTTATTTGGACATTGTGAAACAGACCCTAAAACCAATAACTTAGTAGCAGCGTTACCCAGTAAATTAAAAAGTATTCATGTAATTTAAAGATATTCAATAATATGCCGTTTGTTTATTGTTATAAAACAGTTTAAGTATGTATAAGCAATCTATATGCAGTAAGTGTTAGGCTAACAATTAGGCCAGTTGTCTGTCTGTTAGCTGTCTGAAACAGAGATAAGTAGGAAAGGGGATCTTTGAGATTCAAACAACGAGTGAGCAGACGGGGTGTTAAGTGAATACCGCCGCCCATGGACATCTGCTGCACCTGAGGGTTGCAGATGCATTGACAACTTTTTGAAAATTGGGCTCCGGCCACCTCACTCACTAGACGAAACGCGAAAGTATTATACTTCCACTTTACGCCAGTCTTCTGTGAGAGTAATAAAAGAGTTGTAACGCATATCTTACAGTGGCCCTTGTATACGGAGGGTCTTACAGCAGAAATTATTAAAGCATAGATTCTATTCTAATGCCACTAGCATGTCCGTGGTAAAGTGTTACCTACAAAATAATGATTATATTTTTGCAAATGTTTTTCTCACCTGAATATTACATCAACCAACTAATTCAACCAATTTCCTTACTTACAAAAACAAATTGAACTTTGTACAACTTAAATTAAAAAACTTAACTTAAATTTGTCTACAAAGTTAAAGAAAAAGTTTAGTTAAAGTTTAATTTTACATCACATAACACTTTGGCTTTTCCAAATGTTATAGTATCCGGAATGCTAATTAGCGCCGGCACAATTAGCAGGCGGCGTTTAGGAAAACAACCCATTTAACGATGGCTCTCACCACGATACATGATTTACGTTAACAAATCTATAACTAACCATTGAAATAGTTTACACAAACTTAGCGCGAATTGTTGCTAAAACAATGGTTTATCTATATACTAGCTGCTGCCTGCGACTACGTCTACGTATAATAGGCTAAAGGCGTATCATTCAGACAGAAAAACAGACACGTGTAGAAAAAACTCTGTACCCCTTTTTACGAAAATTGCGCGGACGGAGGAGTATGAAATTTCCCACACTTAAAGTTTCAATAGAAAAGGAGTGCAGAGTGCTAAAATTTTTTAAGCCTTACTAAAATTATAAACGCGAAAAATTTGTATGTATGAATGGATGTTTGTTACTCTTTCACGCAAAAACAACTGAATATATTTTAATGAAACTTTACAATGATATAACTTATACATCAGGTTAACACGTAGGCTATAATTTATAAAGATATTGTATGAATTGTACACAATATAGGTAATGATAAGTGTCAACTAAGTAGGAAAAAATTCAGCCATCGCATCTGCGAGAGAAAAACTTTTACTCCGATAATTTTTTCCAAACGGTCCTACCAGTACAAAGGAGTACCTATAACTTCATTAATAAATGCCGGACAATGATGATTACACAAAGATAGAAAGGAATAAGTTTGCGATCTTTCTGGATCTTTCTCTATATTTTAAGGAAATTAGGAAAATATCCGAAATGAAACGTTTATGTGGATTAAAAGAAATTCGCTACAATCGCAGTAATGCACTGAATACACTAAAGTCATTAGATTAAATGGTGCGTTTTCACTGCAGGTGGTATTTCAATGAGATCAATTGCTTGGAATACATTTTGATTGAAATAGTAGCATACCTTAGAGGTTTGGTTACTGGAGTCGTCTGCTTTGTAACGCTAGAAGTGAGATACAGAGAACAAGTGAGATACATACCTGTTTATATTCATATCGATATGGAAATTAACGTGATTATCAAGGAGAATATATGATCATCAAAATTTAATAGTTGTATGCAATTAATACTTGTATGCATGTTAATTTTAGAAAACACATTCCAAAAATGATTGAATAAAAAAATATGAATTTTATGTCGTTTTATTTTGTAGCTTTCTTAATCTGATTTTACTTATGAATATCTTATTATTATGTGTAAATAATATTATGAGTACATATATATAAGTATATATAAGTATATATAGTGTACTTATGTACTTATTTAGTAAGAGTTACAGTAATAAAATACTTAAATCTGATGTTAAGTGAATACCGCCGCCCATGGATTTAATTTATTCGGTAGTATTCTTTTTATGTATTTTTTTATTTAACTTATGCATATCTATAGTATAATATGTAGTTTGTTAGTATCAGTGTTGTCTTCTTTTATCTCTCTCTGTACCAACCTAAGGTTGACTGTGAGATAATGCCTATGGCGTTAAGTACGCCTTTGTATTTTATGTGCATTAAGAATAAATAAATAAAATACCATTATATTGTGGTACGAGTTATTTATCAAATACGTGTAAAATTGTTAACATAATGCTTATCGAACCTTGTATTTTAATCCAATCACTGGTTTGGAAAATTGCCTCAATACTGCAAAGAACTGGAAGGATTGTGAATGAAAATATGTGTTGATACTTTCTAGAATACACATGTCACTGCCGGCTGAACCACCAGCAAAAATTTTACAAGTCAATTAATCTTTTTTATTTCTGGTTCTAGTTTGGACGTCCGTAACGATCGCATAATTACGTCATGAAATTGGCTAACAATACTCATCGTATTAAATTAGATTAAATGATGCCGAACATCTTTACTAAGAAATCTTTTAGAGTTATAGTAAATAATCAATCAGCTATACCGATAGACCAATTGAAGTCAACTTCTACGACATTTTTGCTAATATATCAAATCTCCATTAACGAAATCTGTCCCTTAGATAATTAAAAGCGCTTTGGAGGTAATTAGGTCAAGATGCTTGTCTGAAAGAAAGCGCGAAAAGGACCAGTGATTCTTAAGAATTCTGACTCTTTATGGATGTTGCTTGGGTAGAGTGAAAAGAGCAAAGAAGAGAGGCAGGAGCCTTGAGGAACACCTGCGAAGAGCGATTGTAGACAAAGTGCCCTCGTCTGTTTATCGGAAAGAGCGATCACAACAAGCGGGAACCTGGTTGGAGTGGCTTGTAACTAGTACTATGAAACTTAATCTAACATGAACTTTCTCTGAATATTAAAATTAAAAAGTATAATACGTATCATCATATGTTGAATTATAAATAATTGAAATACACATGACATCATCAAACTATGTTGTTAGGAAGAAAATTAGGCTTCACAGCTTCTTCAATAACCTTTTGACAGGTTACGGCTTGAAGAAATAATAAAAATGATAAATCTGCCAAACATTATTTATTATTATTACAGAATATATTCGTTTTGAAACAGAGTTGCCAGCTTAATTAATTTCAACACTTAATAAATATCAATAATTCACGCTAAACATAATAGAAACATTGATGTATATTTGACGAGAAGATTTGCCGTAGTTTCCCGAACGCTGCCCATCCGAGTTGGATTCGCCGATTGACCTCTGCTTCGAAGTTGGACTTACCTAGCCGGACTAACTGTCCTAGGTAAATGTACTCGTTAACAACTTCGAGCTCAGTGCTCCCAACAACAACCGGTATTGGCGTAACATGGACATTAGACATGATCTTCGTCTTGTCCATGTTCATCTTAAGGCCCACCCGTTGGGAGACACTGTTGAGGTCATTGAGCATAGTACTAAGGTCCTCCAGCGATTCTGCCATAATGACTATATCGTCGGCAAATCGGAGGTGGGTGATGTATTTGCCATTGATGTTAATAGCTCGTCCTTTCCAGTCCAGAAGCTTGAAAACATCTTCAAACGCAGCGGTGAAGAGTTTCGGGGATATGACATCACCCTGTCTTACACCCTTCTGCAGTTGGATAGGTTTTGTACTACTGGACTGTACTTGGACGGACATCGTAGCCTTGTTATACAAACACCTCAGCACCTCGATATACCGACAGTCAATTTGGCACCGCTGAAGAGCCTGGAGTACCGCCCAAATTTCGACAGAATCGAAGGCTTTCTCATAGTCCACATACGCTAGGCACAAAGGCAGATTATACTCTTCGGTCTTCTGTATAATCTGCCGCAAGGTGTGTATGTGGTCTATGGTACTGAAGCCTTTTCGGAATCCGGCTTGTTCGGGAGGCTGGAAGTCGTCAAGTCTGGAAGCGAGACGATTCAAGATGACTCTTGAGAACAGCACATAGACGCGGCTCAGAAGGGATATCGGTCTATAGTTCTTCAAGAGAGCGTTATCGCCTTTCTTGAAGAACAGCACCACCACACTTCTGCTCCACGCCTCTGGTGTAGCACCACCCTGAAGGACGGTGGAGGAATCCCTGAAGAAATATTCTCGTCAAATATACCTCAATGTTTGAAGACTAAAGTCTTCATTCAATGTGTGTTGCCAGTGATGACCTACGGAACCTAGACGTCGTCCTTCACTGCTGGCCGTATGAGGAAGCTCAAAGTCGCTCAGCGAGCTATGGAGCGGGCTATGCTCGGTATTTCTATGCGTGATAGAGTTCGTAACGAAGACATCCGCAGTAGAACTAAGGTGACCGACATAGCTCAGAGGATTAGCAAGCTGAAGTGGCGATGGGCCGGCCATATAGCTCGTAGAACCGATAACCGTTGGGGAATAAAGGTTCTCGAGTGGCAGCCTGACTGGCCATCGCAGTGTGGGAAGACCCCCCACTAGATGGAGTGACGACCTGTGCAAATGTGCGGGAAGTCGATAGATGCAGGTGGCTCAGGCTCAGGATCGGAGCCCAATTTTCAAAAGGTTGTCAACGCATCTGTAACCCTCGGGTGTGGCAGATGTCCATGGGCGGCGGTATTTACTTAACATCAGGTAAACCGTCTGCTCGTTTGACAACTTTTCGCATAAAAAAAAAAAATAATCGTACTTCGTGGCAGTCTATGGGGCAGGCCTATGTTCAGCAGTGGACTCAAACAGGCTGAAATGATGATGATGATGATGATGATAATAAACGTCGGGAATTAAAATTAAAAATAAACGCGATTAAAATTAGTTTGTTCTATAAGTTAGTTAGTTTATCACACACTAATTAGGTTCTTTTAGTTTAAGGTCAATAAACGAATAACCATTATGTTTTACTATCGCACTACGTTGAAATGAAAGCAGTTCAAAGACTTTAACTAACGTTTGGTCTGATAAATCCTTTAATGACCTTTTAATGAAATTAAGGACACCAGTAAATGTGTGATGTGTTCTAGTGGTGAATAAGTGAAATTTTGTAGTGTCCAAATTATTTTTCAACCTATCAGTCCCTCTCGGACGTTAGAACTGACTGGTCAAGTTTTACATTGTTCGCATAATTGTTGAAAAAATACGTACAATGGAATGACTTTCTTAATTTATTTTCTATGCAATATGACTTTATAACTAGCTGCGGCCCTTGACTACGTCTGCGTAGAATAGGCTGAAGGCGTAACATTCAGACAGAAAGACATACATACATAAAAATATGTATATAAATTATAGCCAGTCTTAAAGCTATATTATTGTAAAGATTCATTAAAATCCATTCAGTAGTATTTGCTTGAAATAGTAACAAACTTCCATCCATACATACAAACTTTCGCGTTTATAATATCAGTAAGGAAGTAAGGATTATATAATAAATGCAATCGATAGTGAGTTAACAATCCAAATGTTAAAAATAAAGATAAATTATCATACGAAAGATTAAATGTCTCAATTAATTTGCCAGCGTCGTTCGATTTTAAAGCGGTTGAACGAACGATTAACAACACGTATTTATTTATCTAGTTCGTTTACCGTCTACATCAACAGCTTACGGTCAGATGGTCTTACAGTCCATTTCACGATATGTGAAAAAATATATAACTAAAGTAAATTATCTTAGTAATGCAGTTCGTTTCGTAGTTTACTTATTTGATTTTTATTTCAAAGGACCACTTTGAAGTGAAGTTACTTACTTGAGGAATTTCACAGACATAATTCAAATGGACAAATTTTTATCTATTTATCTAATTTAAATTTTTTATTTATATATTTATATATAAATAAAAATGTAAATAAGATAAATAGTGAATAATAGATATAACAGAAATAGACCTAAAGTCATAATTTACCTTGCAATGATTCTCTGTTACATCATGTAAATGATATATACTAAAAATATAATAAATAAAATATTATAAAAATTAACAAATTTAATATATTTTGAATTTGAAAGTATGTCCAGCAGGAAGACTTTTGTTGGCAATAAATTTAAACGAAGTAGCTGCTCATAGTTTAATACAGGATAATGGGAATCCTAATATTTTGATTTTTTCTTTGAAATCACTAGAATTATTAGATATCTTTCTTACATTTAATTAAAGTCTTTATCCATACTGTTATACTTATTCCATATGGATAATCGGATCACACCGATTTCTTTTGAAATAATTATTATAAAATACGTTCTTCCGTACTTTACAACAGATACATATGAAGTGTGGTTTGTAGGTTTGTTTTGCACCTCTTTTAGGAAGTGATTGAACAAAAAATGGAATAATTTTTGGCAAACAGTTTGTGATTGATGCCTAGGTGCCCGTTGTTAAGCTATTGGCTGCGGCGTCGGGGTTCATGGGTTCGAATTCGCACGGGACAAGTATTTGTGTGACCCACAGATAATTGTTCTGGATCTGGGTTTTTTTTATGTGAAAAGTTGGCAAGCGAGCAGACGGTTCACCTGATGTTAAGTGAAATCCGCCGCCGCAAATCTGCTGCACCCGAGGGTTGCAGATGCGTTGACAACCTTTTGAAAATTGGGCTCCGGCTACCTCACTCACCAGACAAAACGCGAAAGTATTATACTTCCACTTTACGCCGGTCTTCGGTGAGGTCGTGGTACTTACCCGGACGAGCCTGCCCATTCGTGCAATAATCGAGACTGCTGCGTGGCCCTACCACCGTAAAGTGTTTGGTTCCAACTAAGGATTGGCGTCAGGCCGGCGGCCGGTCAAGCTCACAAGATGATTCACATTCAGGGCAGGAGGATGATGAAATCGTTTATGGTCCCTAATGTGACGAAGATTTCCTTTTATAGTGATAAATGCACAGTTCATCGTAAAGAGACACATAATAAGAATAAAAAAAGTAAAGTAACAGCCTATAAAAGTCCTACTGCTGGGCAACGGCCAGTTCTGTACAGAGGGTATCGGGGCATAGTCCTCCACGCGGCCCCACTGCGGATTGGCGGACTTCACATAATGTTTTCGAAATTTTTTTTTTGTTCTTATTTCGTAAATATGCATGTTTCCTCACGATGTTTTCCTTTGCCGCAGAGCACGTGATAAGACAGCACTCAAAATTAACAATTTCATTGGTGCTGGTACCGGGGATCGAACTCAGGTTGCTCGAGTAAATAAAATTATATGCGGGCCGCCCGGACACTGAGCTATCACGGCTCTGAAAATATTTAAACTGTTTTAAATATTATAATTCTTCAATTTTATTTAATGAAAGCGCATATATCCTGTGAGGTAATACAGCACCGGTAAACTCATCTTAGTACATAATACGTAGAGTAAAAGCGAGTGCCTAAGCACTGAACTATAGTAGCGATTCATATTGCGTGATAGAAAGTTGAATAGATGATTTTGTTCAAAAAAACATGAACACATTGCATCATGCAAGTGGAATGAAATAAGCGCTATGCAGGCCATCAACAGCGTGGCGTTGCGAAAGAACACAGGAAGTATCTGACGATGTTTGATTGATTAGCCATCTTGAATGTTGCACGACCAGATGACGAGCTGAAATTGTTGATTATCAATCAATCATCCGGTTACCGATACTTATATCCATGTTTATTTTGTAGTGCAGTTTAGTTGTTAGTAGCGCGTTCTTATATGGGAAGCACCTCTACTCTTCAATTTATCATAATAAGCAAAGTGTAGTTGCAATAAATATTATATAATATATAGACTAACATATATACATGACATTCTATACATACACTAGATTTTCTATTAGATCGTGACCCATGCGTTTTGCGGAATCTATAAGGACCTCAATTAACTTTGCTCGCTAGGAAACACTCGCAAGTTTTAAAAAAATATGAGGCAATGCAATGTATGAAATCCCCTCTAGGAGAAAATTGATTTATGTGCATGGTTGCGTATTTTTTTTTTTATTTTACCGGACATTACTCCTTCTCCACTATTTTTCGTACACACAGCTAACAAGATATATAAAAAAGGGAGCTAATAACTAAACTTGGTGAATATTTTTTCCATCAGTTCAGAGTTTTGCTTCGCTTGTCTTTATCTTGATTATGTGAATATACTCTTACTTAAGATGCGTGTCGTTCATAAGTTTACAAGTGAGTAAGAAAACTCACAGAAGATTTTTAAATGGATGAAATTAAATAGGCTTATATAGCCTATTTAATTTATAGAACTGAGAAAAAGGAAGTTGCGGTCGCTAGTTAGTGCTCCTAACCGGTGGCCACTCTCCGTAGCCAAGCTTAAAAAGTTTTCGATTGGATTTTATATTCACCCTCCCTAGGAGCCCGTGTCGAACTAGTGTAATATTTCTTAGCTAACGTCTCTATTGGGAGCTTGTAGAAAACATTTCGCAGTTTATCGCTTCGAATGTTTCCGAATTAAAACTTTTCAGACGTATTGCCGTTGGCAACATTTTGTATCAATTATATTTTGTGTTGTCGTGATAATATTAAACATTTGAGATTCACTTTAACATGTCTTTCGATCCTTATGAAACAGAGGCAGCTAATGCAATCTTTATTTCACGGAATCTGTTATAGTTTCCAACTCAAAAACTATCTTCATTTATCGGGCACAAATGATGAGAATGGAGCTCCTTAAAAAGGGAAAACTCTACACTGAATCTACAATCGGAATATTGAAAGTTGGACATTTTATTAGCTTTCTTTAATTTACGCGTTGCCTGTTAGAGAGTAACTGGGTCCACTTTTACCAGGTTTGGCAACGAATCTGTTACCCCACAGGTGTTGTAGTTAGCTAAGGGCGGCGCTAATCACTCAACCTCAGGTGAACTGACCGGTCGCTCGCCATCATTACACACAAAAACCATCCCTTCAAATGTAGGTAACATACCTGTAACCTCACAGGTATAGAATATCTGGTCTGTTTTTTTACAATTACATTTTGTCGTTTGAGTTACACTACAAGTTGCTCTTCATTGCGATATGAATAACTCTAATATGATTGTTGGGACAATCACTTACCGATTATTCACTATCTTTTATCCGAATCTAGGCATAGCCAAAAATGTAAGCGTGCATTTTTGAAGCCACATTCTATTCACGTTTCACAAAGCCGCCTGGTTCACTGCAGTAAAAATCTGTGGAGGGGCAACATTAGATTCATGTAACCTAGAACTAGAGCGTGGTAAACATCTTGTGTATTACCAGCAGCAATTAGATGCGACCGCAATAATTAGTAACTAACAAAATAGAAGCCAGATGTCGCACATTAAAAGCACGCGGCGGCGACGGTAAGCTATTAGTGAAACTATTATCACTGTTTTGTCGCATAAATTTCGCGCGAACTTTTGCTACAACATGAAGGGTTTCACCTTGTTCTGCGCAGTTTTGCTAAAGCGAAAGAAGTGAACCGTTGACGTGAAGTAAAACGAAAACATCCTAAAAATGATCTTCTGTTTAATACGACTATGTCGGATTATAACAGGTTCCGTTCTTCAGTACTTCTTCAAACAAAAAAAAAGCTTTGACTGGCTGGGAATTCTAAATTTAAAAAGAATTTTGTTAAACGACTTCAAAAAAGGAGGTGGTTTCTCAACTTCGACCGTATATATATATATTTTTATGTGTGTTCGCGGATAACTTCGTCGTTTATGAGCCGATTTTGATGATTCTTTTTTTTATCGGAAAGGAGATATCCCAAGGGTGGTACCATGACAAAGAAACCCGGATCTGATGATGGCATCCCAGAGAAATCGAGTGCCATCATTGAATCCTATAGGTATTAACAATGTTTTTAATATTGAAATCCAAACATTTTTATTAACAATAAAAAATGTTTACTACTACCTATGTCCTAGGCTTAACGCCGCGGCTGGTGACAAGAGAACTGGATCTTTTCTCGCTCAAAGGTTAAGCATAACTATTCAGCGTGGAAATGCAACTAGCATTCTCGGCACCATGCCACGTTGATTAGGTTTATTAGATAATATGTAATTTGAGATAGATTTAATCTTCTAAACATTAAATAAATAAATAGTAAATGTTCTTTTTTTTATAAGACTCTCAAAGAAGTTTTTAACTTTAAGTCAGCACTTAAAGTTAAAAACTTCATTGGTGCCGGCACCGGGGATCGAACTCAGGTTGCTCGAGTATATTGAATTAAAGGCGAGCGCCCGGACACTGAGCTATCACGGCTCTATCCTGTTAGAGGCAACTGCCACCGTGGATATAAGCCGCCGGAGACTAGGACGCAGGAGACTGGCCTACGCGCGCAACCTTCCCCCCTGATAGCAAGCCCTGGGGCGGCAGATGTGGGACTAACTGCTGCCCCGCGGAGGGCTTGAGAGGGGTGCCGTGTTCATTGCACCGACACGGCACCATTTGGCTGGACCGGGTGTCTAAACACCTGGGGAGAGAAGGCCTGAGAAGGCCACAGTCGCGCCGGGCTTCGCGGAAGATTGCGTTTTCGTGATCCCGTGTCGCCGGCAAAGCGACAGCACGGGTGAAACGTGGGTTTTTAGTGGGTACCCCGTACTCCCACATGCCCCTGCTGCCTACCCACAAGGCGGCGGGGGATCCGTAAAGGATTTTTCCCACGTAAAAAAAAGCTAACCGAGCCATAATATACATAAATCAATAGGTAATATAAAAAAAATCGGTAATGAAATTAAACATGCACCTAAAAAGAAGTTGTTTGAAAAAATTTAAAAAGAAGAAGTAAAAATTTTAAATAACTTCTACATCAATAAGTTTCAAATCAAAGGAGGGACAAACCGATCTAATGTTTACCTAGTTAGCGGGTATAATCCTTCAGCAGATGATAATTCGAACAACTGAGTCGTTTTAGTAAAAGCAGTTTTTAGGGCTATGTACCCAAGGGGTAAAACGTGACCCTATTCCTAAGACTCGGCTGTATGTCTGTTTGTTCGTCTATCTAAATAAATCCATTTATTAAATGTATAAGTATGGGTGATAAACTACATGCAATGATAATCAATAAAATACAAAAAAAAAATACACTGTTGACTGCGTTAACTCATAGGAAGCGATAAATTTAAGTCGAAAAGAAAAACATGAAAATAACTGGTGGTTCCGCACCAAATAAATCGGCAAACATTCAGCCGGGCGATGTTTCATTTTATTTCGTTACCCGATAGATTTAAAAATGGAAAAAATAATAGAAAAATCCTTTCGGAGACCAATAAATGTTTCTCTGTGGTCTCTATCGGTTATAGACGCGCATATATAATGTTAGTATAAACATACACACCTTTATCGATACTTGTGTTTACAGCTACTAAGAACCGTTTATAATTTGTAAAAATCTTGATGCTTATGCATCACTATCGGCATTACATGATGAGCCTTTTTAATAGACTTGTAGTGAAGTTGATTTCGTGAAGTGATGCTATGGTGGTAGGGCCACGCAACAGTCATTTCTGTTGCACGAATGGGCAGGTCCCCGTCTGATAGTACAGAGACCTCACAGAAGACCGGAGAGAAGTTACACTTCTGCATTTCGTCTAGTGAATCAGGTAGCCGGGGCCCCACTTCATTAAAATGTGGCAATGCATCTAAAATCCTACGGGTGTTGGAAGATGTCACTGGGCGGCGGTTATAACTTAAAATCAGGTGACGGGAACTTCTTATATAAAAAAATACGTATCAGTTAAACTTTATACATTTACTTCTTAAGAAACCTTACTGTTTAAAGTAAAACCTTCTTTTTTTAACATTTCTCTTCACGAACATATATGTTTAAACCAATATTTCAATATCAAGCAATATTTAAAGAATTATAATCGAATCGCAGGATAGCATATCATATTAATAGAACGTCGATCAATATATTTTAATAAGCATTAAGAATAAAGTGTATTACTGAATTCTTTATTCTGAATTTATCCTGACGAATTCTTATTCTGCTTTATAATATCTGTTGGTTACCGGAGATTAGCCTAATTTTAATGAAGGGATGTAGAAAGTTTATGGTTTATAGTGCCAATGTCTGCAATTAAGATGTAACATTAAAATTTATAGGATGCAAAGATTTTTTCTACATATCTTAAAGTAATTTTCAATTTGAATTTGAATAAATCAATACCAATAACTCGCCACTATATGTAAATAATATATTACACACTTGCGCAGATAGTTGGTCTTGTATCTTGTATTAACTGATGTTTGTGTTTTCAGTCCCGGAGATAGTTGGTGCGTATGTATTATTTTTATTTATTTAACGTAACCGTTCTTAATAAAATAAATACTATCACAAAGTATTGAAAGAAATGAGACTTCTTTAACTTAGTCCCTAATGGAAGTTTAAAGCGGCTGTTTGTAATGATGTTTACTAACCAGAAATAGTTTTGTTTAATACACAGATATGGAACAATAGAATCCGTGTAGCATACAAACGTTTGGATCGAGCTCAAAGTCAACGATGGCCTCCATGGCAACAAAGCCATTTAGCAAGTGACCCATCCAACAATTAACACGTTTGTTTTGTAGAAACCCAATCAATCCACGTATTCGCCATCTCGCATATCGCATAATGATTGCAGTCAATGTGAAACATTGATTTACATGAGATATTTTTTATGAAATTATATATATTTAAAAGTTAGAAACTTGTTAAAAACACATAAGTAGGATGCAAAATCAAGGTTAATTTTGCATCCTAATAATATGTTATATTTTCTTGATGATTTTTAAGACGCTTATAATAATAATTGATATTTTTTATTTAATATTTTTACTTTGAGCCTATACTAAGCTAATAAAGTAAGTAAGTTAAGTTAATGTAAGGTTGTTGACGTGAACTAATGATCCAACGCGTACACTGTGCATTTTAATCCCTCCCTTACTGATTCATATGAATTAACAATTACAACACTTGGTATAAGCCACGATCAAAAATCTGAGACATCTAATTTCCATTTTTATCTTGTTGAATTATTAAGAATGCCCGGCACCATCTAGTGATGAAACATTATTTTGGTGAATATCGACCGCTCAGTTTCGAGTTGTAAGCATTAAAAAATCCCCGGTTTCCTCACTCACTAGTCGAATCACGAAAATATAATACTTTCACTTCACGCCGGTCTCCTGTGAGGCCGTGGTAGTTCTCTGGACGAGCTTGGCCATTCTTGCAACAGCAGAATCTGGTGCGTGGCACTACCACGGTTAAAAGTAACGGATCTAAATAGGAGTTTCACAAGTTGCTTTGAACTTTCTGCTTTCCATTGCACGAACTAAGTATTATAAAAGTCCCTTATAAATGCAATACACTTTCGGAGCGAAGCGCAACTTTGCAAGTCTCCGCCAAAAACTTTTCCTCAGCTATATTCAGCAGAACTTCCATTTGCACCTTGCTTCGGGCCTTGTCAATAACTGTATCTATGTGTATGTTATCAAGTTAGTCTGCAAAGCGATTGCTAGAATAATGCGTTTTTACTTTTTTACCGTTTTTTAGCCGACTTCAAAAGGAGGAGGTTTCTCAATTCGACCGTATATATTTTTATTTTTTTATGTGTGTTCGCGAAGAACTGCGTCGTTTTTGAACCGATTTTAAATATTATTTTTTTGTTGGAAAAGATTTTTACTCTGTATTTCTATACGTACGTGAATTAAGCAATGTGCTTATCAAGCCTGTCTTACGTCTTTCAAACCTATACACGTGCGCAGTAATTCAGCCTATGAGTTTTTACACAATAAAATAACACGCTGTTTGATAATAAGTCACTGTTTTTTTCGTTTTCAGTCTAAATGTCTAGACGTACGTGAATTAAATAATGTAATGAATTAATAATTTACCCTACCTTCACTAATTATATTTAAATAAGTAAATAATGGATTTCGATATTAAGACACTTTAGAGGACTTTTTTCTGACTTTTCAAGCTCAAAGACTTAAGCATATTGCAACAAGTAAATCCGGAGGACGGTGGGGTTTCGATTGAAATATTTAAATATTTCTTTCATGAATAAGACAGTGATTCTTAAAAAATAATAGAATAAAATAGGTCAGAACAGCTTTTCCGTGAATTTATATTTGAACACAGTTTTTTTTCTATGTGCAACCAATATATCTTCGTTTCAAATATTATTAAAATTCCCAAAACCGTCAGACACTTTTAAAACGTATTAATTGTCATCAAGCGCCTATTAACTGTCGCATTTATTTTATTTCGATATCTTAATTATGCTTCGAATGAAGAATTAACCATTCTGACGCTCTTGCCCTTGAGCCAAGCGATCATACAATAAATCGTCAATACGTCCCACCCACAATCGCTTTGATCAATAGCTTGTCAACGTAAGTTATGTGAGGAGCCATCGGGTCCAGTACAAATGGGATCCTACAGCTAATGCATACAGAACAACGAATTGATTCGATTTCCGCTGATAGAAACGTGTCTTGTAACGTGTTTCTATTTTCATCTTGTTTATATTTTGAAATCATACTTCTTTTGGCGCGTAAATAAATAACGAGAGTGAGTCTTACGAATTATGCGCACGGTTACATGTAATTGACACCATGAAGTTAGTCAACGACACGAAACATGAGCTATTTGAGAAATATCCCTTTATTAATGTGTCAAACATCAATTAAGGGATATCTGTCGAAAAATTTCATGGTATGACTTCGCATTTGTTTTTAATTTTTAACATCAAAGATGACGTGCGCACATAAGTACACAAACGTTTTTATTCATTCTTTATGTCACATAAGCCTCCAAAATTACCAAACAACTTACACTTCCTAAACAGTTTCGTTGTTATTCAGTTCAAATTTTGCCGCCAAGGAAATTTAATCGCTATTTATCTATTTTTAATAAAATATCCTAAGCGTATTTTAATTTGATTTTAATTAACATTACTACAATTTCATATGTTTACCAATCGTTGTGCCATGACCAGCTCTCAAAACTCATGATACCTGGCATACTTTTAAAAAAATAATAACATTTAAGCCCATTAAAGTTTAGTGCAGAATTCTAGGGAATTTAACAAAAGTACTCACTGTGAAAAAAATATTTCTTCTCATGGCAGTGGTTACAAAGTAGAGCAAGGTAAAAAAAAAGTACACATATAGCGAAATAACAAAATTGAGCAATTGGAATGGTGTCCTAGTATCTTTATTCTCAATGACCTCCATAGCCATTAGCTCAGTGTGAGTGAAATAGTCGTCCGAATGTTAGCTATACTTTGTTTTATCGAGCTAAGTAGGTAGAAATATAAATACTTTTACCAAATCACCGTAGTTTCACTATGCACAACAATAACACTGGTATAATTACTTATATTATCACTTTTACACTGAAGAAACACAACGCTAACTATTTAATCTGTGATACTAATTGGGCAGCACTATCGTTTACTTCTTGTTGACAGCCGAAGAAGAAGACGACGAAGACGATGAAGGCGACGAAATGCTTCTTGCAGCTTCATTTATACCCCACAGAATGACACTTCTTTTAGTATTGCCAACAACCTCAAGGAATGACTTCCTTTAGTGTTGCCAACACGAAGTAGACTTTCGGCTCGGGATCTTTAAGAAAATCTGATATGTGCACCAAGGGGTAGCTTCTTACTTAGGGTAGCCAAGTTACGCAATAACTAACACTAATCACAACTAAGCGAAATTATTGCGATACAAACTCGAGGGCGTTTTGCCACGGGCAAGAATCAAGAAAATGATCTCGTATGAAATACGAAAAAAGGAATACCTTATCTATGCATGCTTTGTATTCTGTGTAATATACAATGATTAACAAAAATTTACTTGAAACCGTTTAAAACAGACATTTATGTTTTACATAAACATATTACTTAACCTCACGGAAGCAATATAATTACAACGGAGATGTTATAAATCATAACATTAAAGGCAAACAATCAACCATACAGAGCAGACCAACAGATGCAGACCGTGGTGAATAATTATATTATTCGCAAATTGTCAGGACTTTTGAAAATAGAAATTAATTCCCGATCAAACATTAAAATAAATCGTGCTGTATATTTAAGTAACGAGCAATACATACTTCACATAATTACCGTAGAAATATCTTTTTTGGTTATTATTTTAAACATATGCACGTTTCCCCGCGATGTTTTCGCGGCTATCATTTATTTAATTACTTATTACAATAATGTTGACTTTTTAATTTTCAAGCTCTTTCAATCTAGCGTTAAATATTTTCTTATGAAGAAAACATCAGACTGATTGAAGTTTATTTAACGAAAACAGGTGTTGAAATTTCTTAAATTAAAAATTCTCCAATTTTCCAATATGTCTTCAACCCTAACATGATACGTGTTAATAAAGATACAGACAAACTGATATAATGATGTAAAAGCATAATTTTTCTCTCATGAAGTAAAAAATAAACATTGATTGACAAATCTTCGTTTGGAGAAATAACTTTTCATCACAAAAGTTAAGCAAAATAGATAAGACTTGAATACTGCATTTTTCTTTGTCCCCAACAGTCAAGAGTGATTTGTCTCGTAGATGTTAACTTAAAACACTTACTAAACAGGTCTTTAACCCTAGGAGTGTTGATACACTTACACGCCGTACACTTCTTATCGATTTTACAACGTACACACCAAACACAAAATATATGTATTATGAATGCATGGAATAAATACGAATCATTGAAAGTGATAAACCAATATCTCTGGTTGTTGAAAAATTTTATTATAGAAATCACCGAAAGTAATCAATATGTTCATGGCTATAGATATTTTAACCCACTTAGTATGTTTAATACATATGGGGTTACATCACATTATTTTTCAAGTTAAATCTTAATTATATAGATTTGTAATGTGTTCAGATTATTTTTTTTATTCCTTTCTAATAATTAAATTAATAGACAAATCACTATCTATGAATCAGCTCCGAGCTACTGCGGTAAACTTAGCACCAATTCAATAGAATACAAATACGGACTGACATAATTTGGTAAAACGGTGTCTAAGACAGTTTAGATTTAAATTGAACTCTGGGCAGTTTACAAATTAGAGTCAGGCATATTGATATTTTCGATTCGTATTAATGCGGTTCTTTGGTGTGCTCTTGGTAAATCGTTATTAGGTTTGGATATATTTTCTCATACTCTAAGATAGGACATAAACTGTAACTCTTGGGCTTTAATATCAGGCAAGAAGGGAGGCCATTATTTGGAGAAAATTCACGCCGAGGAATGTAAATTACATGGAATATTTGTCGAAAGCATTAATGGACGACCACCAATAGCAATTTGTGCTTTTTGCCAATGTGAAACCGATGCAGCTTTCACAAAATAAGTTGGGAAAAGTGACAGATATACATCCTTAATAATGTATACAGGGAGGCTTTTCAGTTGTATCCATTTTTTTAATTAAATTCTAGACATAAATAAAGTTATATAAAAATGATAAATATTTAAAATCACTCGTAATTAATTAATTAGTTAATTAATTAATTATCTCAGAAATTGCGTGATTTATGGGCAACTCATTTATTTACGCGCGATAATTCATAACTAACACGCAAACAAGTTCGTTTCAAAAATATACGACGCATTTATGAATGACTACCGCATTGACGATATGACGGATACTCGTATTAAATGTACTACAGAATTTAGGCTTAGGCTTTCTTTGTTGTGCGATATTAAGGTAGGAGATAGGAGATACATTTGGACAGTCTTAGTTTAGCGTATCACAGTCTCTGGACAACAAATCAAACCGCAATACGAGCCCGCGCGCTGCAAACTTTACGCCTATCGTGGTACTAATCTTCAAATTTTTTTAAATACTTGTAATAAGTGCATTTTGTTACTATGCGGTGCTTCAATATCATGCATGTGTTAGTAAAAACTAAAGTTTTATATTCAAAAATATTCGTTTCAGTAACTGTATTTGTATTCATGTTATTGTCAAAGGCACTTAAAGGAAAGCCCCCAAACATTAGGGCTCATATTCCATCAACTGTTTTCCTTGAACATTTATTCTATTTAGGTATTTGTCAAAAACTGCTATCGTCAAAGAGAGATAAATTAAACTGTGTCATCACACGCACGGAGGTTACAACCTTATGAATAATTATGAGCAATTTGCCGTTATGGTTCCACTTAGCAACGCACTCTTTTTACCACGCAAAATTTTATGATTGCAATAAATTACACGTAAGTATACATTTCACTTGATATTTCGTCGCAATTTATTTTGCTATATCTAACGTTTCAGCTACGTATTACATTTGAATGAGACCGAAAACCATTTTTTTATGGAATAGAAGGCAAATGAGCAAGCAAGTCGCCTGATGTTAAGCCATCACCGCTCCCCATCACACTTCCAACATCGGAGGAGTCACAACTGCGGTGGCAGCCTTTCAGGTAGGAGTAGGTAGGCTCTTTTCTGAAAGGTAGCCTCGTCCTATCTGTCCAGAAAATACAGCTGGTTTTACAAATTGTCTGTGACAGGAAATTGCATGAAACACCCTCATTAATACGAAAAATTCCCCAGAGCACCACCCGTGATAAAATCAAATTTATTATATGCGATACAAGATCTAATGGAATGGTCGGAAAGGATCTGTTCATCGATGATTTAAGCAGATCGAAGGAAGACGTCGTCACACAGAAGGTATTGGAGTTCCACAGCCCAAAGATGAGAACAGTATTTCATGTGAGGCCGAATCTATGCTTTATAAAGGTGTGACCCATGGACCAGCAGAAAATACTATGTCGTTCAACTTAGGACACCAAGCTTTTGAGAAACCAACTTGCCTTTCCCCTCCAAGTGATAGTGAAATTGAACGCGACAAGAGGAGTGTCAAATGACGGAGAAATGGCCAAAGGTTTTTTCATATGGTTTTAATATATTTCTTTTTTAAATAAATTGGGTTTAATTTCATCATCATCATCATCATTTCAGCCTGTTTGAGTCCACTGCTGAACATAGGCCTCCCCCACAGACTGCCACGAAGCACTATCCCGAGCCACTCCATCTAGTGGGGGCGTCGTCCCATACTACGATGGCCAGTTCGAGGCTGCCACTCGAGAACCTTTCTTCCCCAGCGGTTATCGGTTCTACGAGCTATATGGCCGGCCCATCGCCACTTCAGCTTGCTAACCTTCTAAACTATGTCGGTTACTTTCTTTCTACTGCAGATGTCTTCGATGTGAACTCTATGACGCAGAGAAATACCGAGCATAGCCCGCTCCATAGCTCGCTGAGCGACTTTGAGCTTCCTCATACAGCCAGCCTGGCTGGGCTTGATTTAGTTGGCCCCAATCCGAGATTTTACTTAACAAACAACGAATGCAGACAAAAGTTTACTCCGATCTATAACAAGATACATAACTAAAAACGTTGAACCAAAATTTATCTGTTTTAAAAGTTTCTTTAATATTAGGATGCGGATTCTTGGTTGTTTATGAAATAATGAAACGGCTCAATTCACGTTCAATTGGTGTATGTACCGATTACTTTTGGACCTATCGAAAGTCCTTCGCGGTAACGTCCCATCTTGCATTGCACGCCTGACCTCATAAAATTTAAAAATATATAGCTTATTTTTTTATGTGATAAAGTGGCCAAAGAGCTGGCAGTTCACTGATGTTAAGTGATAACCGCCACCCATGGACGTTTGCGATTCCAGTAGGGTTGCAAATGCGTTGCCACTAAACAAAGTGGGCCCCGGCTACCTCACTCACCAGACGAAACGCAAAAGTGTAACACTTCTACTTTACGCCGGTCTTCTGTTAGGTCGTGGTACCTACCCGGACGGACCTGCCCATTCGTGCAACAGTGAACACTGTTACGTGGCCCTACCACACTAAAACAACGCGCGGTGCTTCAGAGTTGGTGGCATGGATGCGATTATGACTAATACGGGCGGGGTTCGCTAGTGACGATGACGAATACTATGAGATCGAAGCTTGAATATCACTGTTGGTGTTTAGGGGCGCACAAAATGTACTCACTATGTCCACTACACAAACGTCAGAACTATCGTTCTTATTTCGGATCGCGTTCAACAACACGGGTTTTCTAAGAGGATGGCAGGGCCCATCCCTTTTTTTTTTCTATTAAAATTTATTGATCATGAGCTGTTCCTTACTATTTCCGTTATCAATAATTATAGCTGTTCAAGTCTATAGATGTGCGGGAAGTCGATGGATGCAGGTGGCTCAGGATCATGTTTCGAGACCATAATTATGCACCGATATCATTCTATATGATGTAGACATGCTCAACTGAGTGATTGGCTATTGCAGTAAACAAAGACGCAGGCTCTCCACCCCTAAAAAACTCTAGTAACCGTTCCCATCGCAATGTCTAATGCATAAAATCTAAACATCATATATTATAACTTTATTAAATCTTTGGAAGTTATTTAAACTGTCGGTGTAAACGTTTAAATGTGAAAACAATTAAAATTTACAATAAGCAAAATTAACATTTGTACACATTGAAATACCTGCAACAATTTATCCGCGAGTTAATCGCGTCAATAAAGATAAGCTTTGCGACCGGCCCGCGCAGTATGAATTTTTTTTTTTTTTTTTTTTTTTTTTTTTATGTGAAAAGTTGCCAAACGAGCAGACGGTTCACCTAATGTTAAGTAAATACCGCCGCCCATGGACATCTGCTACACTCGAGGGTTCCAGATGTGTTGACAACCTTTTGGAAATCGGGCTCCGGCCACCTCACTCTCCCGACGAAACGCGAAAGTATTATACTTCCACTTTACGCCGGTCTTCTATGAGGTCGTGGTACTTACCCGCACGAGCCTGCCCATTCGTGCAACAGCCGAGGCTGCTGCATGGCCCTACCACCGTCGTTATAATAGAATAATTCGTTAGTGGCTTATAAATCACGGTAATGAGCGTAATGAGAACGGATTCACTCAATAAGTTGTATGAATGGTTGAACATGTACCGACAAGGTCCGCAACACAATTGCATCAGTTCAGTTTGATTTTCAACCGTCCTTAAAAGAGGAGGAGGTTTTGTTTTCAATTGTATTCTTTTTTATTTCGAAAATTATTTTGATTATTATCTGTAACATTCGCGTAAATAAGATCAACTCTTACCGGGTATAATTACTATTGAAAATAATTGGGTTTAATATGTTTATATACGTTATATATTTTCATGTACATGTTTTAAATATAATTATATATGAATATGTATATAACTTTTATTTTAACTTAAAATTTGATTTGAGATTTTTTACACCTGCCTCTTTTGTCTCAGCGTCGCCCATAGCTGACTGGTAGAGAATGCCTTAGGCATTAAGGCCGCCTATACACAATGCTAACTTTTTGTGTAAAAGTTTAAATAAATAAATAAATAAATAAAATTACCTCGTAGATAAAAATAAATGCTAGACTAATAAAGCATAGTAAAGAAGTTCACGATGAAAACCAATAAGATTTTAGCAAAGTAAAACAGTAATTAACTGTAACAAACGAAGATGATTTCATTCTAATTTCAAGTAAGCCGTAATGTGAAAATTATTTAACATTTATTCACATTCTCTATCTTAGTAAAACATCAAGACGCTGCTTGCTACGTTCTAATTTAGTTTACTCTTGGTCGGCTGGCTTGCGATACATGATTAGTTTAAAGGCGCACTAATTCTTTTACGGGAATTATCGGTTCCCGAAGTAACTTGCATGAGAGTAATGTTCAGTGTGGTTTTCTAAACAGGAACTTAATCCGTTGCAAAGGTTTCTGGAAACGAATAGTTGAACATTGATGCATATTATTACCAACTGTATTTTCTTAGCAAACACTTACAACCAGTTTCCGAAAGCGCAATCAATTTTAATTTACGATAAATCTCTTGTCAATCGTTGTTTAACATGATCTGAGTTGCTAGAACGTCTTAAATAACATTGCAATTAGTCACTGATTAACGGACAATCAACAGAAAATCGAGTTTCTGAAAGCGTTTTTCAATGGTCAACGAGCTGTCAAAAGTTTTATTAAGTAATCTGTCAATTTGGACGATCAATCGTTGGTTAAAAATGTTATCTACAAAAATCTTAGTTTTTATTAAAAATAAACATAATTTCCTAATACGTTGTTAGGACATTCATGCGTTCTATTACATATTTATTATTTATTATTATAAGAACATATCATGTGATTAGAAAAAATACAAAATGCAATCCAAAAGTTAATAAATAATATGGATTTTTTCTTTTTATAATACTTACTTGTTTATTATCGATAAAAGATTCTTTTTTTTCACGTTCTGTAAAGTTTTTTTTTTGACATTTTGCATGTATTTATATAAATTAAATTTTATTATAGCTCGGATTTTTACGTTGGCAATCACACGGTGACAGGACTGGATAGTGACGTTAATTTAAGTTTTGTTTAAAAAGGGACAGCTATACAATAGAAAGAGTTAGTTGAAGTAAATCATTCATTTCATTCATTATCATTGGTTATACAGTGATTAGCTAATTTTTCTTGAACAATCCTTCCAGAAACCCAAGGCAGTTTAACAAGAGATTAACAGCTGATCATTTTTGACATAGTGTTATGTGATTGCTGCTTTGATTGGCCTTTCGGAAACTGGGCATTAGAGTATCTTTTAAGTTTTAAAGTGGGAAGTATTGACGTTTTTTCTTATCCTCGCCTCGTACAGAATGAGAACAATGGTCATATATTTTTATTATTTTTAAATTCATCTAGTTTCGTTATACACGCACAGACCCCAACTAGATAACAATAAAATTGAATACTTATGCAATGTCAACAATATTTTTTCTATTTCTTGTCTTAACTTGGATATTAATAGGTGTAGCTTATCACAATACTTGCCTAGTTTCTATTTTAGCCCTAAACTTTATAATAAGGAAATGGTCAGCTAAGTTTTAAAAACTAATGATTAAATATAAAGTTTACCAGAAAGACTTTCTAGGTTCTCCAAAAACGGAATAAATTTCAAAGCATTCCGAATAGACATCGCTTTTGTTTTTGATTAAGTTTTATAAAATAATTTTATATATTCTCACTACAAACGGTTATGACGAGGCTATGAAAGGAGCACTAGTTTTTTAAACAAATAAATAAAATTTACATAAAATAGACCTGAAACGTGATAGTGAACACATCTGTTTTATCTCAAAGCTATCTTAAACAAATAAATTAACGCCCGGTGTCTGAAACAATGATTATCGTAGAATTAACGTAATTAACTAATCAGCTGTCAAATGGCTTTTCAAATTTCATTTGAGTTGCCAAAAGGATGTTTAAACTCTCTGAATTGATCAGAATGATCAATTCAAATCAAAAAATTCTACGAGGATTAGTGTTTCAGAAACCGAGCTCAAGCTTATTTAATACGGTTAACACAAAACACCTTTTTTTTTTCTTTTTTTTTTATGCGAAAAGTTGTCAAACGAGCAGACGGTTCACCTGATGTTAAGTGAATACCGCCGCCCATGGACATCTGCCTTAGAGGGTTACAGATGGCGTTGACAACCTTTTGAAAATTGGGCTCCGGCTACCTCACTCACCAGACGAAACGCGAAAGTATTTGTCATACTTCCACTTTACGCTGGTCTTCTGTGAGGTCGTGGTACTTACCCGGACGGGCCTGCCCATTCGTGCAACAGCCGAGGCTGCTGCGTGGCCCTACCACCCTATATGGACACCTGAAAATAGATGACTCCGTGGCGCAGTCATCAAGGTATTGGCTTCGGCGTCGGCTGTCGTGGTTTCGATTCCCACACGGGACAACTATTTGTGCGACCCACAGATAGTTGTTTCGCATCTGGGTTATTGTCCTCGTGCAATTTATGTTTGTAAAACGTCCTTACAACACAGGATAATGTTATCCATGTTAGGCAATGTTTTTTAACAAAAAAAAGAAAATACAATACAATACTACAATATGTAGAAGCCCATAGTGTAACAAAAAAACTCGCCTTGTTAACGAGATCCAATGTTGAGATACAAAAATTATCCATGTCTTACGCGTTTATTTGCTATTGCTTTTTCCACTTAAATAGCCCAAACAAATTTTATGTTAATTCACTTAAGATAATGTTTTTTTTACTAAAACGATTCGAAACACATTCAAAAATATCATGAGACAATATTAGTACTAATGACATGAAGACTTTCCTGGGCACAGAGCTCGGAGAAAACTATTTTTTTTTTATTTACTTTTATTTATATAAATTATTATTGAAACTTTTTGTAATTTTTTTGCAATTTAGTTATTTGTTTCATACAAATTTATATAATTTAAGTGTTTCATGATAATGTTAGCTCCTAATAATTTCTTATATACACGCGAACACTCCATGTTATTAAATAAAATTGTTTTCGAAATTTCCGACGTTTCGTATACTTTTTATATGAACTTTATACACATTAATATGAGACCTCAAAATTAGTTTTTCAGCAATTGCCAGTCAGTAAGTGCTCACATACTAAGTTAGATATCAAATTACTCGTAACTTGCGGCTCTCTAAAATGTTAGGTAGAAAGTTTCGAACCATAAGCAGTTTCCTTTACGTCGAGTGCATGTTTCTAAATAGTTTGTGAACTTCGGCAATAACACTAAAACCAATTAATTGATTCAAACCGTTAAAGTTGTGTAAGTTACTCTGAGACACTAGGATTTTCTTAGGTCTTTTTATTGCGATCTTTTTTACAACTATCATTAATTAGTAAAAAATAAAAAAGTATATTACAGTACAGTTTTTTTTTTTTATGTAGCGTAGTTTTTTACGGTGGTAGGGCCACGCAGCAGCCTCGGCTGTTGCACAAATGGGCAGGCCACTCCGGGCAAGTAACACGATCTCACAGAAGACCAGCGTAAAGTGGAAGTATGACAAATACCTTCGCGTTTCGTCTGGTAAGTGAGGTAGCCGGAGCCCAATTATCAAAAGGTTGTCAACGCATCTGTAAACCTCGGGTGTAGAGTAGCATTTCTTTTATTGTTTCGAAACCTTGCCCTATGTGTAGGATAACATTATCCTGTGTTGTAAAGACAGTCTACTTACATAAATTTCACGTGTACAAACACCCAGACCCGAAACAGTTACATGTGAATCACACAAATAGTTTAGTGTAGGCAACTGTACCACGGAGTCATATTTGCTGAAGTAATTTACTAAAATTATGTTTTAAATTGAAATTTTGTTTTAACATAAATGAACAAGAATTCTAGTCTAGAACTACAAGTAAAAATTAATCTTTAAGTTCTTGTTCTTTTTCTTTTCGAGTCAAAATTGCTATTTAAATATCGTTCGACCATTGGCCACATCCAGCGCAGTAGAATTGGCTTCAAGCGGGTCAATGAATATATATATATAAATATATATATACAAGAATTGTTCGTTTAAAGGATACGATTAAAACGTGACACTTATCTCAATTGCAACATTCAACTTATGCAATATTCTCCCCAGTATGGACAGATACAACAAAACACTTCCATTTAACAAAACACGTTAGTATGGTCAGTATAGGTGCGCATTTAATTTTATAAGGTTTATTTCTGGAACTAACGCAAAAGTTATATTTTGGAAATCATGTTTATACCTATATATATATATATGAGTAATTTATTTTAAAAATAACGTTAAAGAAAACTTTTTAGCAACTGCTTTAGGATTGCATACATTTGAATATATTTTAATTATAGGTAATTAAACATAAAGTTTAAATGAATTATTTACATAATAAGTTAAAAAATATTCTCTCTAATTAGAATTGTAGTAGTAATATATATGTCAAAATCTAGATTATGATTTTCTTTGATATAAATCAATACATACTTAAATTTACAATACGAACAACCTTTGGAAAATCTGCAATGGCCCAAAATAACATCAAAATCAAAATTTATTACATAGCCTCGTGAAAGCCCAGATGCTAGACTATCGATCTCTACACCTGCCTGTCATCTCCTCTTGCGACATTCTGGCTTTCTCATCAATCAAACGTTGACGCCTCTAATCAGTGCCGATGAGGAGTAAACTTGCTGACTTGTAGGTTGTTGTTCTTCGTTGAATTATTGTATAGCTGCTGATGTGGCATTATTTGCAACTGCCCATTTGATTTAATTCAATCCATGGATTTTTTTCATTAAATTTAATAGATATTATTAAATTTATATAATAGGAGTGTGTACGAAAATATTTCAATGGATCGCAAACTTAGATCTCATCTAAAAAGAACCGAAAAGACATTGCGACAAATAAATATTTTATAAGCAATCTATTTCAAAGATTCATCGGTTCAGTACTCTACGGTACTGGTTGACTGATTCTGTTGTGAGGAGGAGGGGCAGAAAAAAGCGCTTTGAGGAGGGATGACTGCTAACTAAAATTTCGAGTTTCTTAGGAACACGTGGGTAACAGCTCAGCAGGCTCGAAATGAGCTTGAAGAATGCGAAGAGTATGAGTGAGCGAGCGTACAGTTTGCAGAAGATTTGTGAAGTGATCATAGGTTCGTATTTACCGACCAAAGCTCCAAAACTTGAGAGACGTCATCGTTAACATCGGTTAAGTTTTACACACGAACATCGTTATTGGGACATAAATCAGTAGGGGCGGGTACTTTTCAGTGATGAGTCTAGAGTGCTCCTAAAGCAGATCGATAGAAGGTAGAAAATGTGCAGATGCAAAGGAGAACGATACATTCAGACCAATATTGAAAATACGGTGCCATATGTGTGTGGCACAGTTATAGTTATGACGGAATGAGTAATGGTCGATGGAGGGAATATGACGGCTGATTGTTACATCAGAGATATTTTTGAAGAACGCTTTCCATTTGTCCCCTACAATTATGATAGCCTTATTCTGATGCAGGATAATGTTCGGGCTCACATTGCTCAAGTCCAAGTATATCTAAACCATGAGGTTATGAATCTTAGAGATTGATTGGAACTTGTTAAAGAAAAGTTCGATTTAATCCAGAATACTACCCCCCAACAACCTGAGAGAATGATTATTTTTTAGCTTTTTATATAATCTAAAGTTTTTAATAGTGCTAATCTCTGCACTTAAGATTAAACATTAAAACTTGTAGAAAAAGTACGAAAAGATTATCGCCGCTGTGGGAATCGAACCCACGTCTTCGGCTATCGCGGCCTAATGCTTTAGTCACTAAGCTAAACGGACTAGGCGTACCAGGGCCTCATTTTAACATATGGTACGGGAGTATTATTTAAAGAAGGATTGAATAAATTACTTTGGCGGGTGTTGTGTGTGTTTATACTTTCACTTTACGCCGGTCTTCTGTGAGGTCGTGGTACTTACTCGGATGAGCCTGCCCATTCGTGCAACAGCCGAGGTTGCTGCGTGGCCCTACCACAGAAAAGATGTTTCAAAACCACCGAACCAAAATTCATCCTTTAGCTAAGGCAATCCCTTTGATTTCGCAGGCATTTCAATCAGTTCAAACACACCAACGGCAATGTGCACATTAATTGTGGTCGGGCGCATTCAGCGAAAGAGATTCGTTATCGAGTGAAATTGGAAATTGCATTCATTATACGTTTAACGCAATCGATGAAAAATTATTTTACGTGAATCAATAACTTCATTTGTAGTTTGAGCCTTTTGAAATATTTGCCTTAGATTAACAAATGTGACAATTGAATTTATGTACTACTTGTTAGTTTTTGTATTTACGCTGTATACAGTTTCAACAAAATGTTTCATGAGAGGCGATCCAAGTCTAGCTTCATGTTTTACACGATTTATATGTAGTAGCATGGAGTTCGTTACTATAAACGTGAGAGGATCGTATCACATTTAGTTTCTTTATCCGGAGATGGAACTTACCAAAAACTTTTTTGTTACCAAAAACTTTTTTTTTTGTTTTATTACCAACGATAATTTTTATGTTTTTATATCAATGTACAAAAAGTTTCGGCGCTGCGGGATTCGAATCGGCGTCTTCTGGTTTTAGTAATACTTTGATTTGAAATGAAACTAATTTTACGGATTTATCTCGTCTATTTTTAATTTTAATTCCCGACGTATCGTGTCTGTCCATGAACGCTGTGAAGGGCGCTGAAACTAATTTTTTTCGTTTATAATGTGTAATCGCGTAAATACAACAAAAAATTATGATTCCATCTAGAAAACTGCTATCTATAAGAAATGTTATATAAATAGTGTATTCAACGTTTTCATGAATCTCAAATATTTTAGCACAATGCATCTTGTTGTTTCGAACTTGAAAATGGAGTTCTTTTTAAGCAATATTACAGACACGTGTCTTTAAGTTAACTTTACTACTTACGTTATTTACAGTTAAACTCAAACTGAAAATCTAGAATTTTAAGCACTACAAATGTATCAGGTAAGAAATTGGTTGTATTATTCTCATTTAGCATAATCTCCTATTATAATAGATCAACATAATATAATGAAATATATTTTTTGGAATATTTGCTGATCAAATACAAACCCTCCATCAAGGATTTAATCAAAATAATTTTTTACGGAAATTATATATAGGTTTTTTTTTCTTTTTTTATGGGTATGTTAAAGGCCAAACGAGCAGACGGTTCACCTGATGTTCAGGGAATAACGCCGCCCATGGACATCTGCTACACGCGAGTGTCATAAATGCGTTGAAAAATTGGGCTCCGGCTACCTCACCTACCAGACGTAATGCGAAAGTATTTGTTATTCTTCCACTTTACGCCGGTCTTCTGTGAGGTCGTGGTACCTACCCGGATGAGCCTACTCATTCGTGCAACAGCCAAGACAGCTGCGTGGCCCTAACACCGTAAAAAACACCATGTCTAAGTGAAATTTCTAAGTTTTGTAAATAATTAAATAATAATTGATGATGTTATTTTTTTTTTTGTTATTGACGGCTCGATAGGTGTAATGGTTAAAAGGCGTGCGTTTGAACAACTACAGAAAACTATTGTATGATGAACTAATGGTATTTTAGTGTCTGTGTGATATGTCTATAACACATTTATCTGTTGGCTAGTACCCTAAGATTGGTACTAGATAGAGTTGTCTCAAATGTTGGCAACATTTAATTTGAGGTGCCATCTGTGGACGACAGCAAAGAAACGGACACCAATGAAGGCAGTTTCATATTGCTGAGGTTCCTGTAGTGGGGATACCTGAGGCTTTATAACTGCGAAACTCAAGCGGAGCCAGCACTTAACTTTCAAATATTGGATAGTTCAATATCTTCATACGCGTTGTCATTTATTGTTAACTAATTATTTGTCTCTAATATATATTTAGTAAAAATATAAGTTTATAATTTAACATCAGAATATATACGCAAATAGTTTTTCATGTTCTGACAAAATTATTGGTTATCAACTTTGAGTAAATTAAAAGGCTAAAGTGATGATATGATATTCTATACGTAATGATGGTTCATCATTACGTATAGAAATGCAGGGGCTCGCATGAAAATGGGACGACTAGAAGTTAAAATTGTCGGGTAGTTTCAAAACTACGTCGAAATATGTTCGATCTTTTAAAAGAATTTAATGTATGAATTTTGTTTTGAGGAAAAGTACAAGATAGATGTTTGAGTTCTTCTGAACACTAATTCTATAATTTCAATTATAGAGGTGAAATAGGTGATCACGATATCGTTGCGTCTATAGAAGTAATTATTTTTCAAATTCAGGGCTAATTCATTAAATCTTATAATTTTGGGGGTAATCATAAAACGAATTAATGCGATGCAAATAAATTTGTATGTTTTGGGAAAAGAGGACACGTAAAATCGAATTTTTACTGAAGTGAAACTTGAACACGGAACTAAACTTATTTATCCACTTAACTAAGATTATTAATAACATTTATATGTTAATTATGGGTTGTGCAGCAGAGGATTTTGAAAAAAGAACGATTTAATTTATATACAGTATTTAATAAACGTTTTCAAAAGACCTTAACTAAGTTAATACTAATTACTAAAGACTGAAGTTAAGATGACTAAAGGCGCCGCGCTTTGCTGGTTGTCGATAATATTGAAGGAAGCATCAGTCAATGCGCAATTGATGCACGTGAAATATATTAGTGACTGTGGATGTAACATATTAAATAATTAAAGAAACGTTTATTGACACTGGTAGTAGTTGTTCATTAATATCTGAATCTTTAGCAAAGAATTTCTTATCTCAAATATCTCACTACCTTCACCCGTCGTTTACAAGAATTTTCTAAATGAACTTATAAATAGGTAAATAAAAAGGTAACGGTAAGTCCTTTTTAAGATTTTGTTTGACTGATATAAGTATGTGCGTTTTGGGATGATATTGTTGGGTGCGATATATTGATTATGATGGACTGAGCGATCAGATTTAATGCAGTTGCGTGTATTTACTTTTTAAAGTAATGTAGTCGCTAAAATTATATTAAGCTTCAAGTCATAAAGTAATTTCCATCAGGAGAGGCCGACGAACATAAATTTATTTTTAATAATTTTGAAGTTTTAAGTATGAAAAGTTTATAGGAGAACTAGTCGGGGGACGTAGATTTGCCCTACATGGAAAAAAAATGTATTGGGCAAGATATTTTAATAGAAGTAGAACTGTTTTATTGTTTTTTTGCCACTAATGTTGGATAAAACTGTGTGTATATCTAAAATATTTTAATATTCTTTGAATAGTGTGTTAAAATTAATTTCGTTTTTGAGTAAACGAATATAGATAGAATACTGTACCAGTAATTAAAAGGTTTACAGCATTAATAGTTGTATTGCAAATTATGTTAAAATGTAATGCTTTGCTTTGCTTTATGTTGGACAATATCAACTTGGTACGCTTGAGTGAGTGAAATACTCTTCAAGTGCAAGTGATTAGTTGTCTTGCATATTATGTTGAAATGTAATGCTTTGCTTTGCTTTATGTTGGACAATATCAACTTGGTACGCTTGAGTGAGTGAAATACTCTTCAAGTGCAAGTGATTAGTTGTCTTGCATATTATGTTGAAATGTAATGCTTTGCTTTGCTTTGTGTTGGACAATATCAACTTGGTACGCTTGAGTGAGTGAAATACTCTTCAAGTGCAAGTGATTAGTTGTCTTGCATATTATGTTGAAATGTAATGCTTTGCTTTGCTTTGTGTTGGACAATATCAACTTGGTACGCTTGAGTGAGTGAAATACTCTTCAAGTGCAAGTGATTAGTTGTCTTGCATATTATGTTGAAATGTAATGCTTTGCTTTGCTTTGTGTTGGACAATATCAACTTGGTACGCTTGAGTGAGTGAAATACTCTTCAAGTGCAAGTGATTAGTTGTCTTGCATATTATGTTGAAATGTAATGCTTTGCTTTGCTTTATGTTGGACAATATCAACTTGGTACGCTTGAGTGAGTGAAATACTCTTCAAGTGCAAGTGATTAGTTGTCTTGCATATTATGTTGAAATGTAATGCTTTGCTTTGCTTTATGTTGGACAATATCAACTTGGTACGCTTGAGTGAGTGAAATACTCTTCAAGTGCAAGTGATGTCTGCTATAAACCTGGTCTCCTAAGTGTGGCAAAGTACCTTTAGGTGCAGGAAGTAGCATTGCAATAAATAAATCGAAAATAATTTTAATGTTCAATACTTCTCTAGTGTCCTTGCTTAAGAATGCTTTTATTTATTTGTGATTTAACTTGGACATATTTTGATTTTAGTATCCTATCCAGACTTGAGGTGCCTGGGGCAGGCACTGTGCAGCATGGCCGTGTTGGCAACATTAATTTGAGGTGCCATCTGTGGACGACAGCAAAGAAACGGACACCAATGAAGGCAGTTTCATATTGCTGAGGTTCCTGTAGTGGGGATACCTGAGGCTTTATAACTGCGAAACTCAAGCGGCGCCAGCACTTAACTTTCAAATATTGGATAGTTCACTATCTTCATACGCGCTGTCATTTATTGTTAACTAATTATTTGTCTCTAATATATATTTAGTAAAAATATAAGTTTATAATTTAACACAAATGCAAGTATTGATGTTTTCGTGCCCCTCTTTATTTATTTAAACAGGCAAACAGACTTAATGCTTAATGGCATTCTTTAACAATTAACCCTTATCATGTTAAAAAACAGACGCTAGTTTCTAACTGAAGAGTGAAAAATTATGTCCCACTGCTGGGCAAAGGCCTCCTTTGTGCATAGGAGGCCTTTGCCACCACGCGACCCCACTGCGTATTGGCGGAACTAACTTGTCTTTGAAATATTTTTTTTAATTTCTAAAACATCCTGGTTTCCTTCACCGCTGGCCGTGATAAGTCAGCTCATAAAATTAACAATTTCATTGCTGCCGGCACTGGGCATCGAACTCGAGTTGCTCAAGTACATTGTAGAGATGGTGCGTATTTACGTTACCAGGTATTGATACCAGGTATTTCCTTGCAAGTATACCAACCAGGTACCGGCCCGATATACTTGCAAGACTTGAAAGTATTTTACCATTAAAGTATACGAGCCCTTCAAAGTATTACTACGTCGATCGAACTCGAACGCCAAACAAATCGACCGCGTGCGCCGCGCGATGGCGAAGCAATGTATATCGGTCTCGCCTGGTGTGTTTCCGTCACTTGATTAGATAACTTATAGTCATACATCTAAGGTTTAGTTGTGCTTATACGTTAAATGAAATATTTTCAAAGTATTTTACGTCTTGATTGGAATATTTTGAATCTTATTTGAATAGCAACAAGGTTTACACTTGCAAGGAAACAAGTTTTCGACTCGTTGCGTTGGACAGAAAATACTTTGAAAGTATTTTGATACCTGGTATGAGAAGGTGGACATACTTTTAAGACCTGGTACGCGATTAAGCAAGTATAACCATCCCTAGTACATTGAATTAAATACGAACGCCTAGACAGTTGGATATCACATAAATTAATGAATACCTCGCCGTTTTCTTTGTTTATACAAACAGAATAAATTCCAACCTAAACCATTCTTGTCACCAAGATAAGCAGTAAACTCCAACTTGCAGACAATACAGTAGCGAGTGCTGAAGGTAATAATCAACGAAAGCCTAATTGAGCCAAAGTTAAACTATGTACTGGAGCCAATATGTACCCAAACTTGCAGCACAGGCTGGCAGGATTTAATGAACTATTTTGACATCGCCTTTGTCTTAATACCGACGGCAATTTCGATAAGTGCATCATATTATGAAACATGAAGTTCGCACTTTATCTTACGGTTTGTTTACATTAATATTACAACCACTTTCAAATATTCATGAGTAATACAAACACAATTTGAGTGTAAGTTGTACACAATTGTAGTGTTAAAAATAGAACACATCGAAAGTATTATAAAATAATTTAAGATATTCAGTTTACTTATGTTGTTATTACTACATTTATCTTTGTAAGTGTTATTTTATTATATTATTTAATATAATTATACATTAACACAAATACGCAGCGGAGAGCTATTAAATGTTAAGCTCGAATTTTATACCCTACCTCTAAAAGACCCAACGTAACAAATTAGTGGTTTAAACGATTATTGCTAATGACTTAACTATTTTAAATACTTAACACTAACAAAAGCCGTAAAAGTACGTGCATTTATCAAAGTTTAATCTGCAACATCAAATAGAGGAAACATTTCTAAAAATGAGGACTCACATCGTTTCCCAGAGTGATGAGTGTTCGCCGAAATCAGATACCGCAGTTTGTTTGCTAAGTTAGCACGAATGGACGTCAGTGAATGTGTTCCGTGAACAAAGGGAAAAACGGGACCCTATTACTAAGACTCGGCTGTCTGTCTGTCTGTCTATCCGTCTGACACCAGGCTGGATCTCATGGACGGTTATTTTTAGAGAGTTGAAATTTTTACAGGTTATGTATTTCTGTTGCCGCTATAACAACAAATACTAAAACACAGCATAAATATATTTGAGTCGGGCTCCCATATGACCGACATGATTTTTTTGGGTTTTGCCTAGATAAATGGTACGGAACACTTCATGCGCGAGTCCAACTCACACTTGGTCGATTTTTAATTACGTGCTTATCGTGGCGCTAATGTAGTCCAATAGTAATCCACCAATAGTAATCCACCTAGTGCTAATGTAGTAATAATAATACTTGGATGGTCGATATAAATTAGTAGAGAATGAACCACATCTCCAGCTGGCAACAAATGCCATGAAAACGTATAAATTTTGTGATTATGATGTTAGGTATAACTGGTTGTTAATTTTAAGTGCTGACACTGACTGCTTCTATAGCACCTTGGTGAGCCAGATAGTTCGAAAAAAGTATAATTTCAATAAGTACTTATGTATTTACACATATAAATAGATAAATATTTAAAAATCTAACTGGTAGAAGCGCAAAAATGACATCTAAAGATTATTATTCTACTACTTAGCTATTCTAGCTTACAATAAGCCTAAGGAAGTGGGAACAAGGACTTGGTATTGCCTACATGTGTTGTTAGCGACAAGGTGTTACTTTTCTGAAGAACTTGCAGCCTAGGGGGAACACTGTCGGGTTTTAATGACTGTGGAAGGACATAGTTCGTCCTTGCTACTACGAGGCTGGATTTGCATTGGCGTTTTCCCCTCGTAAAAAATTAAAGAAGCAAAAGATAACGTTAAATAGGATAGTTTGTTATGAGATTTTAATGAATTTTAGAAGTTTCAGTAGAGTCCTAGAACCAATTGGTGTATACAACAAATGTACTAATGAAACTCTATAGAAAGCATTCCTAATTGTGTCAAGCTAGGACAACAATAAAAAGTAGATAGGGAAGTTAACACAGAACGCTTACTCTAATTGATATCGACCAGCAATTCATCTTAATAGTGGTTCTCAACGATAAACGTATTACTGAGGACCCTTTGTTATCAGGAAAAACTAAGCACATTTGGCGGGGCACGGCACCCGGCCATAAATAAATTCACCCATTTTGTATCCGACTGAAAACTATTCAATAATTTTTAAGAACTTAGGTTACTTATATTTAGTTGCAGAGATTTGAGAGACTCTTAATTTATCTTTCTTATCTTTTTCCCCGTATTTAATTAATTATGTTTGACAAATGAGTCAGTCAGTCAATTTAATGTGTGACATACGATAGATGGGGTAAAGAAATACCGAAGTACAATCACTTGTTTAGCAAGTTTCTACAGTAAATTTTCTAAAAAGTATATGTGTATATTATAACAATATTTAAGACAAAGCTATTCACATACGCAATCTAAAACTAGAGATTTATTACCATATTTTCTTAAAACCGAGAAGTTTTTTGGGTGCATTGTAGAGAAATAATAGTAGATACTTATTTCTTCTTTATACTTAAGATCGAAATGACAACCTTAACTTTTTGCTTGTCTTATTTGTAACAAAGCTAATATACAACATAAAAATGGCAGTACACCTATCCTATTCTCTGTATCTTTATCAGTCCATAATGTTGAAGAATTATACGGAGATACATCAATCTCACCACTCCCATTATTTATTCTTCAATTGAAACAATCTGAATTGTTATTTTAGTAGTAACAACCTAAACATATCCCACTGCTGGACAACGGTGTCCTCTGTACAGAGGGTATCAGGACATAGTCAAGCCCACGGCCCCACTGCGGATTGGCGGACTTCACATATCTTCGAAATATATATTTTTTGATTATTATTTCGAAAATATGCAGGTTTCCTCACGATCATACTAGCTGGTACTAATTTTCGTAACTATGGAAATCGCCAATTCATAACCCATGAGGAAATAACTGAAAAACTTAGTAGAGTTCATAAAGATGATTGATAAAACTTGCAGTTGTGATAGTTAGTTTGAACTTGCAGTTAGATAGTTAATTTGTGCTAACTCCAAATTGTGTTTTGATTGTTTTTTTTTTTTTTTTTACAAATCTGCTTAAATGTTTTCACAAGGCAAGCAACATAGGTTGAACTTATTTAATAATTGAGAAATTGGCCTCATTCGGCTATGCAAATACGACAATTAGGATAGTTTACGCTTAAAAAGATATTATTTAAAGAAAAAAAAAAACGCTTATCAGTTAACGTATTGAGTAAAATTAATTTTGTCGAGCAATTTAAACGCTTTCGACGAACACCGGTAACAATTTGACCATTAATAATGGTCTGGCGCAGCCAGCGCGAACAATTAGTTATCGTTTGATATTGGTAATTGCATTTTATTATGTTTTACTTAATTTATATAAATCACCAAGTATCAGTTTATAGAAAACCAGCTCCTTTGTGGATTTCTACCTGATTTTATTAACCGTTGTATTTAAGGAAAATGGAAGTTGTCAATATTAAAAGTTTAATTTATGTAATCGAAATTTTATATCATTTGCTGCGCGTATCACGGAAAAATTAATTACTGGATAGATTGTAATAAAATCTTTTCGGTGTCATTTCTTAGACACTAGGCACTTATCTAAAATAATCTGATATCTTCTATTCAAGTCAAGTTATTTGTCTACGTCTTTTTATCGTGTTGACTCAGGACCCAGTAGGGATAATAGGAATCAGAATCTGGTATAAATTTCAACTTGTTAGATGCACCCATTCCTGAGAGAATCGGTGTTGACACACAGATAGGCAGACGAACAAGAGAGCGATTAAGGGTTCTTTTTTTTACCTTTTAATGTACAGAACCCTAAAATATAAATGGAAATACTTTTCTCTTTTTCTACATATTTTAATGGAAATACTTTTAAGTTGTAATGTAATTAATAAAACACATCTTAAGAACCTTTTCTCATGCTTAAGGAAGAAAACAACTAAAAAATAAAACCTAAAAGACGACAGTTATTTAAATAAAAAAAAAATCTATTTTATTGAAATTCTGGACAGGTTTTATGCTGCTATTTGCAGCATTAATTTTCTCACCACTCACACTTCACCGTACATAGAAATTTGTTATAATTACGTATCACACTTGTTAATATCTAATCTGGCAAGTCTTGTGATTGAAATATATTTGTTTGATCTGTATGCATTGCATCATAAGCTCCATTTATCTCAGAACCTACATATCAGGCAATAAGTTATATTGACAAGCAATTGATCCAACTTTCTCGTAGACGTATTGAGTTCTATGTCCCTTGATTCTCTAGCAATATTGTGATGTATTTCTATGGCTGGAAACATTTCTTAAATATTTTTTATTTTAGAATCGAACATTTATCTTCTTACTTCACAGCCATTGCTATTTTCTGTTTAAACTTTAAAATTTTAATTAAAATAAATGTTATATTTTTATATTACAATTATTTTATATGTTTTATGCTCGCCGCAACGAACTTATGTGATTGATTTGGATTTTTTCAAATTATCCTTTTTGTTTCGACTAATAAATTTTTTGACTCAGAATCTGAGAAGATTCTTTCACCGAAAACGGGATGCCGAGGATTTCAGTACTGGCGGGGTCAAAATGGGTGTATAATTCCGTGGGCCTGAAGACATGTAACCCAGTTGGCACAAGACCAACATAAACTTTAGTTTCGTAAGAATATACTTATAATAGGTTGGATCAAACTGCAAGAAAGTAGAAAAAAAACGGTCAAGACGTGCTAGTCCATCTCGTGCACGAACGGTTCCGTACCATTGTCTATAAAAACGGAAAAAACAAATTTCTGTTGTATGGGAGCAACACTTAAACATTTTTATTAAGTTTTTTTAGTACATTTCGTTATAGCGGCAATAGAAAGAGATCATCTGTGAAAAGTTCAACTACCTAATTATCACGGTTCATGACATATATAGCCTGGTAATAGACAGACAGATAGATTGCGGAGTCTTAGTAATAGAATCCCATTTTACTGTTTAGGTACGGAACCCTAAAAAAGTTCAGCATCGTGGAAAATGAATAATGGAGGCAGTATAAGTATTAAATAAGCAAGGAAATGAAAAGTAGGAAAGGAAAAGCTGCTACATAACTAACCGGTAATCTAAAATCACCAACAAGACATATATTGAGTGTAATGAGTACGCAAAGTAATAATTTTACAAAATTTTTATCCATAAGGAAAGTACAACACCAAACTGACACTGGGGATTAAATGTACAAGACTCGCTAAAGTTTTAATGAAAGTGCTTGTAAATTCCGTGTTTAAATGCCCACTTTCTTCTCCAAATTGAAAACTATGTGCTTGTGGAGTTTCTTCAATTGCTTAGAACTTTCCATTTGCAATTGAATGTACCTGGTATTAGATAAGATAACCTTACAAATGTAATGCGCTTTCGAAGCGTAGTACGCCTTAACAAATCTTCAACCAACTTTGTTTCAACTAGCTTTGCCAGAACTACGTTTTTACATCGCTTCGAGCTTAGTATCCGTGTCAGTTTAATCCTCAAAAATGTTTTTAAGATGGATGATAATGGATATGATAACCACGAATGCCGTGGTTATCATAACAAGTTTTTATCTAGCTTTTCCTATGGTGCATTTATCATTACAGTTTCCAATTCGCTCGGAAACTTATAAAGTTAAGGAATTAGCAGACTTTAGACAAAACTTACAGTAAGAAATAAGTTTAACCTCTTTTTAATTGCTATATCCGAACTTTGAAATCAAATGCAAAACACTCTTACGTTGATTTAACCTTTTTTCAAACTATTTATTCAAACAAGGAAATTCTGCTGGAAATTTTATTTAATCACACGAGATGTAATTTCAAATAGCTGAGAATTGAATATTTGTTAAGATACAGTAACAATTTGAAGCAACTTACTAAAACATAGATTCTTACACTAAGTATATCTAAAATGACACCCGCGATTTGGAAAACAAACCTTTGGCCTTCATGGCCAGTCTTCGATAGCAGCTTGAACGAACATATCAATATCGGCGGCTGATTTGATCAAGGAAGCCTGAAGTGACTCCAAATTAGGGTGAGGCTTTGAGCATATCTTTTCTTCCAAGTGTTGCCATATTTTATAATCCAACGGATTTATGTCTGAAATGAGGAGGGCCAGTCTTCGTGTCGAATGAAGTCATTTCACGCCACCAGCCAGTTTTAGGTGCATTTCGGTCTATGATCTGGCGCAAAATCTCACGATACCATTGTTTGTTATTGAACATAAGTGAACAAGACTCTTGTTCTCCACTTGTAAGTCCCCTGGGTGCTGCTAATTTTATACTTAAATACCATTGTGTACTGACATAATTATACAAAAGAATGGCGGTTGCCGGTTCTTCTCTGGTCAGGTCTAGTTTAATAAACCGATGGTATTTTTTGACTTTCAATAAGAGCGTAAATTAAACCTATATTGAACAAGGAAATTTTGACTTTGACTTTGACTTAGAACGCCCAAAAAAGTATTACTATCACACCCTAAATGAGCCTTTACTAATAATAGGATGATAGAAGATAGGTTATTTGATTAATGACAGGCTAAACGTCACAAGAACTAATGATGGCTAGGTCACATGATCGATGTCGTCATTGATTTGATATTGGTCAATTGTACAACAGTAAAGCAATTACTAATTTAAACGATAGAAGTGTTTTAAACGATAGAGAAACCGTAAGGTGGTAGTAACTTTACGGCTTATTTCGGTAACATGTACCATCCAGTTCACCTTGAACAATAAGATTCGTTATGCACACCTAGATTTTTAACCACATTTGTAAAAGCTATTATTATATTATTGCAACGTATTGAAGTTACAAGTATATAGTCAATTTCTGCCAGAATTTTCGAACTACCGTCAAGTATAGCTTAGCATTTCGTGGGATTGACCGAAACTTCACGAGAATTTGATCAAATTGACAACTTGAGCAATTTAATGCTTGAATGTCATTTTCACGGAACAAGAGTGTACATTATTTATTCTAAAAAGTGATGAAAAATTTTATTCATTATGTGATTATAATTTAAATCTAGCACTATAGTTTAGCACTAGCCTTAATGATAGGCTAGTGTTATATTCACTGCATTATGCATAGTACTCACAAACCCAGCTGAATTTGAATACGATATGCATGTCTGTATTGTTGGAAGAACATCGGCGCCGTGGAAGTTTATAGCCACAAAGATTTCTCGGAAGCGCAATAACAAGTACCTTTAGTGCTAGTTTCAGTTATGGCATTTATGTGCATACAGTTATAAAGCCCTAGTGGAAAGATTGGAAGCGAGCTGTGCCTTTTAGTTATGCCTCATACATAGAGCTGAGAAAGCCGGATAATACAACAATGAAACATCGTTAATCTGTTACTATTACGAATAGGAAATGCCACTGTGAACAAACCTTATTTCATGAAAAGAAAGAATTGAATGAAGTTTGAATCTGTGTTGTTAAAGCGTCTGGGCGCAAATCCGGAAGACGTTGGTTCGATTCCCGCAGCAGCGAAAAACTTTTCGTGCTTTTTTCTACAAATTTGAATAATTATGTTATATAATGTTCACCTACCGCAGGTAATGCCTTTGCAAGATTACTTTCTTAAAGCTGATACGAGTAGTTTCAAAGATATGTTCTTCGAAGAAGAATTCTAAGGCCATCTTTTGAAACCTCTGTGTTTTACATGTTTTTTTTTTCTATTTTAGAAGGTGGCAAATATATGACAAATGAGCTGATGATTCACCTGATTTTTGGTGACAACCACTGCCCATTGACATTTACAAAACCTGTGGAGGGTAGCAGATGCGTCGCTACCTTTTAATAAAGTGGACCCCGGCTACCTTGCTCACCAGACGAAACGCAGAAATGTTACATTTCCACTTCACACTGGATGTCTGTGAGGTCGTGATACTTACCCGCACAGGCCTGCCCGTTCATGCAACAGCGAAGAATATTGCGTGGCACACTTAATACTATCGCTAGCTGCAATCTACCATCTCGATAAGTACGCATTTCTTTGATTGTTACATTAATATAGTAATTATTGATCCGTCAGTCTTTGCATAGTATGTAATTAAATAATCTCCAAATGGGGTATTGCTTTGTATTAAATATATTATATATATTATAATTCCTTGGTTTTAAAGATAACTATTAAATAAAGGGTTTTTTTAAAGAACGAACCATCTGTAACAAAAAACTAAAAAGTAGGAATGTTTTATTATTATGTTACGCTTACTTAGCATTCCATTTATCATGCATAAAGCGCCAAATACATTAAAGTAAAAGCACTTTAAAGGCCTAAACTAATAAAATGGTTTGCTTATGAAGCCATTTTCTGACAAACCCTTTGAGAACATACAGTAATCTCTAAATGGGAAAAGTGGGATGGAAAGATTTATGATAACTACAGTATTTCTAAGTAGTTTTAAACCTGCCTACAGATTAGTTGGCTTGTGTTGTGTATAATCTAATTTTCAAAAAAATTACACATAATTTTTGGCATGAGTAAATTAATGATTTTTGAAAAGGGGTTTTAATCTTTTGAATATTTTATTACTCAGTTACAAAGTGACCGTGATATTTAAAAAAAAAAATCAATTGAGTGAGGCTGTTTTTTAAGGTGTTTCCTTTTGTATCAGTTTTTAGCCCGCATTCTGAAAGTTATTCGTCGACATTATAAAGCATTTTGACATGGTAGATAAAGTAATGAAAGCTGGAAAAATTCTAGATCGGCTCCATCAAAAGAATAACTGATTTTGAAAGAAAGCCATGTACTGTGAACCACGAGATTAACCATCGGACGCATGTAGAACCCAGAAACAACTCGAAGATGTTAAAAAATCCGACGTTAGCGAGTCCTTCGAAGACAAGGATTGCGCTGAGCATTAGCGAGTTAAATGTGGGTACCACCCGACAAATTTCATCGTTTGTACCGCTTACTAGATGGGGCCGTAATAACGACTATCGCCATCGTAAGTAACGAATGACTATTATTCTCTGAATCATCATCAGAGTAAAGTAAAAGTAGAGGTGAGAGTTAACTTGTGAGTTTTATTCGAAACACCGCAACTGTTCAGCAAATATTGAAGGCAAATAGCTTTATGTGCCCTTTTTCTCTGCAAAATTCACAGTTTTATTACTTTTAACGGCGCGCCCTCTGCATGCTTACCACACTGCCGACAGGTGGTGCGGCCGGAAGGCCAGCGCCTGCCACACCGAACACCTGTCTGCAACGCGGCGCTCACCCGGTGCAAACTATTTCCCATGAGCCGCCAGCCACTTGCAACTCCAGTGGCACCTCGCACACCACATGCCGCTCAACCACCTCTAGTGCCAGTTCCAGCGCCAAAGAGTGCGTGTAGTCCATGTATCTCTCCACAAACAAATTCAACATCAAAATATCTTTATTCAAATAGACGCTTGCGCGTTCGTGTGAAACGTCGAATTTTACAAAATATACATAAGTTCAATCATTTAAGTTCATCAATTAAGTGAGTAAGGTTTGAAAATCGCAGATTATTACCGAAAGCAAAAGTCCCAAGAAATAGATAAATTGTTAGTACTTTAATTGGTTACCACGTCTTTTTAAATTATGAGAAATTAAGGCTGCATCTTATTTGTGCCATAAAAGCTTTAAAAAATTTCCCGACATAAAAATAGGTCAGAAAAATATTTAATTTACGCCAGAATATAATATGCATGAACACTTTGTGCGCCAAAAAAGCTTGAATTCTGGTTTGAATTGAGTTAACGGTTGACAATCACTGCGCAATATACATTTTATAATTACTGCCCGTTGCCAGAATAATTCTTTCCAAAGTTATTAACGATTGTAATAAATAAAATGTAATATATAATAATAAAATTAAACGAAATTATATGACTGTTGATACTAAAACAATAAATCAGCTATCGAGTTTTGAGGCATAATCTGAAAATGTTATTTAATTTGTGAAATGGAACAAGTGATAGAAGAAATGCAAGAAATACAATATTGGCAATAATAAACAGGAATATTAGGTCTCAAATTTAAAAGTTGTAGAAAAGTTCACGAAAAGCTTTTCGCCACTGCGAGGATTACATCCTTTGTCCTCTAAATTACTCACGTTTTATACTTTGAGCTAAACGGTATACCTTTAAACTGAGGAAAATATCCACGTATTTAAAAATACAATAAACAAAAGTGAACAAATTAGTCCTCAACCTGTTCCCCGCATGCAGAAAGGCAAGCATCCAAAGGATGCTAAATTAGCCTACCCGAACCAGTTCATGTTCCTCTTAACATCACCGTGGAGGACAAAATCACCAGTAAGCCCCTCGGCTTGACTGGCTAGACAGGAACTTTTTAGTGCGGACACAAGATCTACCTGATACGTACTCTTTTTTTATATGAGCAAGTGGCAAACGAGCTGGCGGTTCACCTGATGCTTAGTGATTACCGCCCGCCAATGGATATTTGCAACACCCGTAGGGTTGCCACTTCTTAACAAAGTGGGCCCCAGCTACCTTATTCAGAACGAAACGCAGAATTGCAACACTTCTACTTCACGCCGGTCTTCTGTGAGGTCGTGCTACTAACCCGGACGGAACTGCCCATTTGTGAAGCAGCGAACACTGTTGCGTGGCCCCGCCACCGTAACCACTGCTTTGCGGTTACTGCGACGGGTGGGTTAGATACCGGTTTTCTAACAAGATTGTTTTTCCGCGATAAGGGTTGAGTTTTCTTCTTCTACTTATTGTTGCGGTCGTATTCAAAAAAAGTAATGAAAAAATGTCCCTGATGATAAGTCAAAATGGGTAACTGCTTCACTGCAGTCATAAAATCGGGTTACACTCGGACATGACAGCGAATGGTAGGAACAAAATACTCTAGGTAGGAACCCTATAAAAAGTTGATGTCCCACTTTTAAAAAAAGGCAAGATATTATGTGATAAAATTATTAGTTCGTTGTAAGTAATCATGTTGGTAAGTCAATTTTTATGTTATGTTTTAGAGACGTCATCTAACAAGAGTAAATTCTCTAAGGGTGTAGGTAGTAAGTTAACTAAAGCTACGCTCCTCACTTCCTCCTCTTCACATCAAGAAACAAAACCTATGCGAACATAAGTTATACGAATCGAAACTTCGCCGATCCAACGTCTGAAAAGTTTCAATTCGAAAACATTCGAAGCGATAAACTGCTAAAGATTTTACGTTCCCAATAGACACGTTAAACAAGAAATATTACTACTCTATAAATTAATATTACTACTGTACTACTCGATTCGGGCTTCTACGGAAGGCGCTAATAAAATGCACTTTGAAATTTACCAGGCTTAAACTATGAGAATAATCGTCGGTCAGTAAAGAGAAGGTATTATTATATACATTTCCAAGATATCATAATTTCTTTTCTTGATAGTGTAAAAATATCTACATGCATCTGCTAAGAACACACTTGGAACTGAACTGAAACACTCTGTGGTAGGGCCACGCAGCAGCCTAGGCTGTTGCACGAATGGGCAGGCCCGTCCGGGTAAGTACCACGACCTCACAGAAGACCAGCGTAAAGTGGAAGTATGACAAATACTTTCGCGTTTCGTATGGTGAGTGAGGTAGTCGGTATTATCAAAAGGTTGTCAACGCATCTGTAACTCTCGGGTGTACAAGCAGATGTCCATGGGCGGCGGTATTCACTTAACATCAGGTGAACCGTCTGCTCGTTTGGCAACTTTTCACATAAAAAAAAAACTGTACTCTGTGTCCAATAAAGATATGATATGTATATTCACAGCCTCAATGCGTCCCGGGCGAGTGATGCATTTTATACACTTTTATAGTATACTATTAAGTAGTAGTATAACTTTAATTACTCTCCCACTAAAACTCATATACGGATTTTGAAGAATTTTAACAATAATATGGCAATAACACTCAAGTCATAACTTAAAAAAAAGTTTGTTAATCATGCAGTCTACGCGGGAGAAGCCTCCAGCGAGTCTAGTTGATATTAAAAAAAATACTTTTTATTTAATTTATTTCAGGATCTAATTCATTAAAAAAATATTAATGCGTCCATCATCCACCTTTTTACCGACTCTTCCACGCTTAAGGCATCTGCGAAAATGAATGTACTATAATCATACATATTATATCTTCATAAAACATTTATTTCGACTTCCTTTAAATAACGTTTTATTTAAAGGGAAGTCGGGCAATACTTGAGTTGCGGAGCGATTGTGTCGTTACACATTGCCTGTTATTCTAATCATTCAATAGATAAAGTTTCGTTATACCTATTGAAGCTGTATAATGAGGTTTATAACAAAATATTTTAGTGCTATCTCAAATTGCGATTATAATATATAAAAATTTGTGGTATTGCCGTATAAGTTAAAATAGGGCAGAAAATGCAGGATTTCGTGTCCTTTCGCTATAAGTAAGTAAAAAGGAATAGCTGCTATCTCACTGAACTTACTATGGATCAAAGTACATGGTAAATCTGACGCCGCTCATCGGCTTCGATTGAAAGCCATTATAACTCTAGTGCTTTCAAATTAGATAACGTTGCGCAATAACAAAGAGGTCTTTATGCTTTTGTCTCTTATGTCTTACAAGCTGTTAACCGCTAAAGGGAATTAACAATAGTTTTTTATTTTACACCAGAACATGTCGCAGATGGCTGAATTTATTCCTACTTAGTTGACACTTATCATTTCTATATCTATATTTTGGACAATTCACACAATATCTTTATAAATTAGCTTATATTTATATGAAAGTGTAACAAACATCCATCCATACATACAAACTTTCGCTAAAAAAAAGATTACGCTAAATTAAGAAATAAGAAGCTACGACAAAGTTATATCCATACCTGTGTGTGCATCTGTATAACCCGTTCATCGTTCAAACGAATATTTAATTACACGGTGACTAGAATGTTGTCGTTTTAATCATTACTCATTACGCCTTATTCACGATACGATTCATTTATTTTCACCGATGCAGAATGCTGAGGATTTAAAATAATTATATGCTATGCAGCCAAAATATTATTGCAGCAATTTCGGTAAATTCCATTGTGATATTTATCTCTTGCACCAGACGCGAGAAATTCTGAGTTATTATTAATGGTTTTGCCTTCCTCACCGTACATTCTATTAATTATCTGAAATTCCTTAAGCACTTTTGTTACTTTTATTTCCACAACAATCATTTCTGTAAGAATATTTTATGTCAATTTTTTTAAGCGAAAACTTAATAAAAAGCATTTTTTCTCTTTGGAAATGTTCCTAATTTTTTGTAGTATCTAAAATTTATGACTAGTACTACACATTCACTTCTACATTTGTGACGGCCTCCTCGTTGTAACACAAGTCCTTCACTTATTCCTTTTCTTCACTTTCTTTTTCCTTCCACTTTGGGTTCCACCACTGAATTGCCGCCTGACTTTTCCTTTTAATGGGTCATCCGCTGTTGGCCTTGATGAGACCGCTAAAGGCAACTAGCCTGAACCTCGGCTTGGTTTAAGGTTGAATAAGATCGAGTGTTACCAAGGGAGCCTCTGCTCGGGCCGTCACTCTATTACATGGTGTAACTAGGCTCAAGAGCCCCAGAGACGGGTGGCTCTTCAATGCTTAGTAGGTTCCTTGATGACTGTTTAGTTTCGATGGTGCCCGAGAGGGCCGGACCTAGGCTCGATTGGTAGCTGTTATCTAGCGTGGAGAACTTCTATAGCTATCGTTACTTCGGAAAGCCTTGGCATTTGAAGAAGAAGTGGTGGAAGAAATTCGAGCACCGCTTCTATCATTAACTGGGGTGATGCACCGGACCCCTTTTATATGCTGAATTGCGATCGGCACTATTTTTAAAATAAAAAGAACAATCTATTGATTCGAAATTCTAAATTATCTAAAGAACTCGGCATTCGATGGTGACTGCCAATACAATGTACGTTTTACGTTAAAACATGTTATAAAATGAGCTATTTTTTATAAAAATTAATTACCTAAAATAACCTTGATAAAGTGATCCAGTAAAAATCCCTGTTCACTCAATACACATTACTTTGCCCGTTCAAGGCCCAGATGCCACTATCGATCTTGCCTCCCCTCTGTCATTGCCTCTTGCGACAATCCGGTTTTATAATCAATCAAACGTCAATGCGTCTAATCAGAGCTGATGGAGCATAAACTTGCTAAATTATGTACAGTTAAATAGTTTGGTTGAATATTTCTGAGGAAAAATAATCTGATAACCGGGGAAAAATTATCTCTTTGTCACAAGTCTGTAATAAAAAAGGGGTCAAACAAGAAATACCGAAAAAGGGCTGTAATACCGTAATAGGAAAGGACCTTACGGTTACAATATCGTACAATAAATTGAGGAAAAGGATGTCTAAAAATGACTCTTGTTCTGCACTTACTGCTACTTGGCTGCTACAGATTTTAAACAAATTTGTATACATAATTTGAAAAAAAGATAACAAGTCAGAAGAGTTTCTTGCCGGTCCATCTCTGGACAGGTCTCAAATAGTGAATCCGTGATTATTTTTGATGTTTAATTATTTATGTTAATTTCAAAATTCATAATACATTTATTCATATAGACGCTTGCGCGTTCTTGTGAAATGTCAAAATTGTACTTAAAAATCAACACGTTTGTAAGTAAGTTACCACCAGTTCGGAAAACAGTTTCTGTTGAGAAGAAACCGCCAAGAAGCTCAACAGTTGCTCCTTTTTAAAAAGATTAGTTTACAATGTAATAGTACAGGTCTGTCATATTTTAGCCTACGTTCAAGAGTACTAACTCCACACATTGACGTCGTCAAGATATTCCGCAATGATAAAATATGCTTCAGCCATAAGTTTTTGTATATATATACTCTGTACATTTTTTATACAAAGTATATATATATACAAAAACTTATGGCATACTTACTTTTAATTTTGCGTTTAAATTTATCAAGTGCCAACTTAATTTCCATTCAATAACAGCTCTAAACAAACCTATATTAAATAAAGAAATTTTGACTTACACTATTGTTATAGCCCGGACACAGAGCCGTGATAGCTCGGTGTCCGGGCGCTCGAATATACTCGAGCAACCTGAGTTCGATCCCCGGTGCCAACACCAATGAAGTTTTTAACTTTAAGTGCTGACTTATCACGTGCTCCGCGGTGAAGGAAAACATCGTGAGGAAACCTGCATATTTTCGAAATAATAACAAAAAAAAATATATATATATATTTCGAAGATATGTGAAGTCCGCCAATCCGCAGTGGGGCCGCGTGGTGGACTATGCCCTGATACCCTCTGTATAGAGGAGGCCTTTGCCCAGCAGTGGGACTTACTTTTACTGTACTTTTACACGATGCCTGTCTACTCTCATATGCATTAGGCGTATGTTTTATACGATTACATTAAAAGAATAAGTAATAAGTGAAAGTAATTTAAAAAAAAATAAGTAATTTGAAACGCCTGCCTCTTGTCTCTGCGGCGCCCATAGGTTGACTGAGAGAGAATGTCTTAAGCATTAAGTGCGCCTATACACAATGTTCATTTTTTTGTGTAAAAGTTTAAACAAATGAAATAAATAAATAATTGTGAGAAAAAGTTTTATAAAATTAAATAAATAAAGGTGGAAATAGTAACGGGACTGCCGCTTGAAATTGGTGCATTAGCTAGAGTAGTAACGCTCTTAATTCCGTTAGGCAACTTAATTTATTTAACAAACAGCCTCCACAATATCTAGATTACGATTACGGTGGTAGGGCCACGCAGCAGCGTCGGCTGTTGCACGAATGGGCAGGCCCGTCCGGGTTAGTACCACGACCTCACAGAAGACCAGCGTAAAGTGGAAGTATGACAAATACTTTCGCGTTTCGTCTGGTGAGTGCCAGTGTGAGAGTTTCGTATGGATGGATGTTTGTTACTCTTTCACACAAATACTACTGAATGGATTTTAATGAAACTTTACAATAATATAGCTATAACAATAAGACAGACTTTAATTTATATACATATCATGTTATGTATATCTGTCTTTCTGTCTGAATGTTACGCCTTCAGCCTATTTATTCTACGCAGACGTAGTCGCGGGCAGCAGCTAGTTTAAAATAAAGGCAAAAATTACACTTAACTAAAGCCTTATATTCTGTTGCCCATAGAGAATTGCCTGTTAGCTGTTAGTGTTCGGGGCATTAATTGAGCGTTAACCCAAAGTTAGTTTAACTCAAACTGTTTCAGTCCACTTAAACCAACATCCGCAGTTACGTACAAGTACGAGTTAATAATTACCAACTACTTTCTAGTTACAACGGAAATAATAGCCTGCTTTTAAACTTTATTATTTTTATGTGAACATATCTAAAATGTAGTTGTGGGGTAGTGCATCTGATATAAATTCAATATTTATTATTCAAAAAAGAGCTGTCCGAGCAATTTATAACATCGGAGCCCGGAATACACTCAGAGATCTTTTTAAAGAGATTAATATACTCACTGTTACGTCTCAATATATTTATTGTAATATTTTGTATGTTAAACAGAATATTAATAATTATCATAAGAATAGTGACAGACATAAACTAAATACTAGAAATAAGGACAAACTAACTACGCCATTATTTCGCCTACAAAAAGTAAACAGATCGTTCATGGGGCAAAGTGTGCGCATGTATAATAAAATCCCACAGTCGATGTTAAGTCTGCCACTTGATGAATTTAAACGAAAAATTAAAAGTACACTTATGGCTAAAGCCTATTATACTATTGCCGAATATCTTGACGACGCCAATGTGTGGGGTTAATACTGTTGATACTCACGTAGGCTAAAACAAGACTATTGTACCTGTACTATTATATTGTAAACTGATTTTTTAAAAAAGAGCAACTGTTGAGTTTCTTGCCGGTTTCTTCTCAACAGAAACTGCTTTCCGAACCGGTGGTAAAGTTTTTAGCAAATGGACCCAGATCTGATCCGTAATGGCGATGCTACATTTCGGTTTCTTTTGCCTAGAATTTATTAAATCTGTTGGGATGAAATAACAGATTGCAGATATTTTGTCGGCGTATATCACAACAGATATAAGGGAATATATACCACCTAATAGGAGACACCTGATAAGATAACAGATGCATTATCATTAAAAAAGTTCAGGTACACTCATGCACCAGATGAAACGCTATAACACTTTTTTTCAATGCCTCTTACCCTTAAGTATCAAATGGCTTTGATTAGTGGTTCGTTGTAGAAAATATAGTATATAATAAAGAGCCGTGATAGCTCAGTGTCCGGGTGCTGTGGTAGGGCCACGCAGCAGCGTCGGCTGTTGCACGAATGGGCAGGCCCGTCCGGGTTAGTACCACGACCTCACAGAAGACCAGCGTAAAGTGGAAGTATGACAAATACTTTCGCGTTTCGTCTGGTGAGTGCCAGTGTGAGAGTTTCGTATGGATGGATGTTTGTTACTCTTTCACACAAATACTACTGAATGGATTTTAATGAAACTTTACAATAATATAGCTATAACAATAAGACAGACTTTAATTTATATACATATCATGTTATGTATATCTGTCTTTCTGTCTGAATGTTACGCCTTCAGCCTATTTATTCTACGCAGACGTAGTCGCGGGCAGCAGCTAGTTTAAAATAAAGGCAAAAATTACACTTAACTAAAGCCTTATATTCTGTTGCCCATAGAGAATTGCCTGTTAGCTGTTAGTGTTCGGGGCATTAATTGAGCGTTAACCCAAAGTTAGTTTAACTCAAACTGTTTCAGTCCACTTAAACCAACATCCGCAGTTACGTACAAGTACGAGTTAATAATTACCAACTACTTTCTAGTTACAACGGAAATAATAGCCTGCTTTTAAACTTTATTATTTTTATGTGAACATATCTAAAATGTAGTTGTGGGGTAGTGCATCTGATATAAATTCAATATTTATTATTCAAAAAAGAGCTGTCCGAGCAATTTATAACATCGGAGCCCGGAATACACTCAGAGATCTTTTTAAAGAGATTAATATACTCACTGTTACGTCTCAATATATTTATTGTAATATTTTGTATGTTAAACAGAATATTAATAATTATCATAAGAATAGTGACAGACATAAACTAAATACTAGAAATAAGGACAAACTAACTACGCCATTATTTCGCCTACAAAAAGTAAACAGATCGTTCATGGGGCAAAGTGTGCGCATGTATAATAAAATCCCACAGTCGATGTTAAGTCTGCCACTTGATGAATTTAAACGAAAAATTAAAAGTACACTTATGGCTAAAGCCTATTATACTATTGCCGAATATCTTGACGACGCCAATGTGTGGGGTTAATACTGTTGATACTCACGTAGGCTAAAACAAGACTATTGTACCTGTACTATTATATTGTAAACTGATTTTTTAAAAAAGAGCAACTGTTGAGTTTCTTGCCGGTTTCTTCTCAACAGAAACTGCTTTCCGAACCGGTGGTAAAGTTTTTTAGCAAATGGACCCAGATCTGATCCGTAATGGCGATGCTACATTTCGGTTTCTTTTGCCTAGAATTTATTAAATCTGTTGGGATGAAATAACAGATTGCAGATATTTTGTCGGCGTATATCACAACAGATATAAGGGAATATATACCACCTAATAGGAGACACCTGATAAGATAACAGATGCATTATCATTAAAAAAGTTCAGGTACACTCATGCACCAGATGAAACGCTATAACACTTTTTTTCAATGCCTCTTACCCTTAAGTATCAAATGGCTTTGATTAGTGGTTCGTTGTAGAAAATATAGTATATAATAAAGAGCCGTGATAGCTCAGTGTCCGGGTGCTCGCCTTTAATTCAATATACTCGAGCAACCCGAGTTCGATCCCCGGTGCCGGCACCAATGAAGTTTTTAACTTTAAGTGCTGACTTATCACGTGCTCCGCGGTGAAGGAAAACATCGTGAGGAAACCTGCATAGTTTCGAAATAATAATAAAAAAAAATATATTTCGAAGATATGTGAAGTCCGCCAATCCGCAGTGAGGCAGCGTGGTGGACTATGCCCTGATACCCTCTGTAAAGAGGAGGCCTTTGCCCAGCAGTGGGACATGTATAGGCTGTTACTTTACTTTTTTTTGTAGAAAATATGACGACATACGGTGGTAGGGCCTCGCAGCGGCCTCGGCTGTTGCAGGAATAGGCCGGCTCGTCTGGGTAAGTAACTTTAGTATACTATAAGTAATACTTTCGTGTTTCGTCTGGTGAGTGAGGTGGCCGGAGCCCAATTTTCAAAACGTCAACGCATCTGGAACCCTCCGATGTAGCAGTATTCCATGGGCGGCGGTATGCACTTAACATCAGGTGAACCGTCTGCTCGCTAGGCAATTTTTCACATAAAAAAAGACATCTGTTGAGGACAATACAATTTATTGAGTCTATAGAAAATCTATAATTCGTTTTGGTTTCGTACTTTTATGGGTAGGTGAGATAGTTTCTAGCCTGTTGTTGTTTTCGTTTCGCTCCTTCGTCTTTGCTTAGTTGATTGTGAATGTGCTTATGTTTGGATAATATAATTATAATTCTTTTCATTTCTTATTTATCAAGTTTAATTTTTTTTTTATTCATAATTATTGATTAGTGACATTATGTGAGAATAAGCATTATTCCGTACTGAGCCATGATAGCTCGGGGTCCGGGCGCTTGCCTTTCATATTCTATTCTCGAGCAACCTGAGTTCGATCCCAGGTGCCGGCATTCACTGTTAATTTAAAGTTCCGAAATATCACGTGCTTAGTGGTGAAGGAAAACATCGTGAGGAAACGTGCATATTTGCGAAATCGTAACAAAAAAAAATTTCTAAGATATGTGAAGTCCGCCAATCCGCCATCCGCCCTGATACCCTTTGCCCAGCAGTGTGACATATATCGGATGTTACTTTACTTTAAACTTACGTTAAACCGGACTTTCATTATTTGAGAGTACATTAAATGAGAGTCAGGTTTAACGTCAATTAAAAACAGTTCAATATTAAAAACTACATGTACATTAGCCATGTAGAAACTTAAGATACCGCACGCTGCATTCTAATTTAATTTACTCTGAACCGCCACTGGCTGGCTCGCGTTCTATAATCTATTTAATGGCGCAATAAGCCAGTTATGCCACTAATTTGTTCAAGAAAGGACGCGCATAGTGATAAGAATTTAAATTTATTTAAACCATAAAAAATTGTCTATGGAAAATTGATCTGCACTCGTGGACGTGTGAAGTACAATAGTTGTTCTATATAGTAACATCCTCGTATATATTAAACTCCTATCAGGCTTCGCTTAAACGTTCAAATACTGCGAAGGGAGGATAATCGTTCCGCGTGAGTTTTTTTTTTGTGAGAAGGTGGCATGCGAGCTAGCGGTTCACCAGATGTTTACTGATAATGACCGCCTATTGACGATTGCAACATGAGGTCCAGCTTCCTTTCCTTGGAGTTTAATGGGAAGTTAACATCATTTGTCTTTGATTCGCAAATAATTTTGTTTCAATTTTTTTTTTTGTTTTATGTGAAAAGTTGCCAAGCGAGCAGACCATTCACCTGATGTTAAGTGAATAACGCCGCCCATGGACATCTGTTACACCCGAGGGTTGCAGATGCATTGACAACCTTTTGAAAATTGGGCTCTGGCCACCTCACTCACCAGACGAAACGCGAAAGTATTATACTTCCACTTTACGCCGGTCGTCTGTAAGGTGTTGATTTTGTTTCGAAAATAAATCATAACAAGTATCTAATACAAAAATCTTTACTCGCAATACTTTATTATTGATTTGTTTACCCAACCATTGTCACTATTGTTGAGTAAAGTAACTAAAGTACCCGTAGTAGTTACTTCTTCCTGTATCTTAACTAATCGCACCAAGAACCTCACGTCCATGAAATACATACTTAAAATGTTAGGATAAATAATTGGTTAATCAATGACAATTATTTTGTACACATGGTATTTTCATAATTTTACTCGGTATTAAAATTTAAATTTTAATACATACCTTCTAGAGAAGTTTCTGGAATTTCTAAGAACTTTCAGTTTAGAGGCGTTGAATGTAAGATATTGTACCTTTAGAAATGCACTACTGGAGCAAAACAGAACTTCGCAAATCTTCGCTAAAAACTTTTATCAACTATCTTCAACAGAACTAAAGTTTGCAACTTGCTTTGACTTTGTTTTGTCAATGAATGTCATTGATTTCTAGACATGAGCTTATTGTAACGTACCTTTAAAGAAAATGGTGTTCATTTATTATATTTTAAAAGAAATCTGAACTGAACACTTAAAATTTTGAACATTAATGATAACGACAGATAAAATTAATCTAATGTTGTAAAGGTCTTGTTCATAATCAATACGGATTGCTGGGAATCTGTCTTCTTAACGCAGATTATGCCTTATCCACAATTCTTGTACTTTTCTTGAACAGCTTTCAACAGCTAAGTAAATCAGTATTCTCAATTTATTTTATTTTTGTTTCATCGCTGACATTTTTAGAAATTCAGCGATTCTGGTGCAGTTTTTGAGGGTAGAAAGAGCACGTAGTCAATCAATTTTAGATCCAGACTTATTTTAAGGCATTTTGCGAATTTTACTAGCAGTGATACGGTTTTGGTATTCTAACTTACCTATTTTGTTTTCAGATTGTTGAATACATTTTCGATTTTTTTTCTACATTCATCTAGTGCTTTCTTTCAATTGACTGAAATACAAAAATAATAAGAGTTTTCCGTGCGATTTCATCCATAAGAAACGTTTCTGCTTCGTCCCCGTGAAATAAACATTTAACCTCAAGAATTTGGCTATCAAATGCAAAAGTTTTTCTCATATCCCACTGTAGTTCCAGAGATTAACGAGGTCAGACAATCAAACAAACTATTCACCTTTATTATAATTTAATATTACGCATAATCTATATCTAAGTAAGTTGACAGAATAAAATCATCAGTAGTTATTGATATCGTATATTATTTATTTATGTATATTAATTAAGTATTTGTGAATATTATAGTATATGTATTCTACTTTGAATCCTTAAATAATGTAATATATTTTTGTTATATTGAGTTTAATATGTTTATATACGTTATATATTTTCATGTATGCTTTAAATTTAATTATATTTGAATATGTATATAACTTTTATTTTAATTTAAAATTTAATTTGAAACTTTTTACATCTGCCTCTTTTGTCTCTGCGTCGCCCATAGGTTGACTGGTAGAGAATGCCTTAGGCATTAAGTCCGCCTTTAAACAATGTAAATTTTTTGTGTAAAAGTTTAAATAAATAAATAAATAATCAAAACAGGCAAAGAAACTTGTTCAGGAACAATTGCAGTATAATAATCGCAGGTGTCCTTATCAAGCGGGTTTGTTTTTATTTTTAACCGACTTCAAAAAGGGAGGAATTCCTCTATTGAATTGTTACGTTTGTTTATTCCAAAACTCCGCCATTTATCAACCAATTTTAGACGTCAATTTTGCATTGGGTTTGATTTATGTCCCATATTAATTTCATTGGAAACTTTTGGATCTTGATCTCCAGAAATATCTTGGAACTCAAAACCAAATAAAAAGTATATAGTGTATTTGAAGTAAGGATTGTTTTTGTTAATGAAATGTTTTCTTTGATACGAAAAGATGGGTATGAAAGAAAATTGAATTAATTGAATTATTAAGACAGTATGCACATTTTTTCTAAACCCGATATGAAACATTTTTTTTTATAAAAAAATTTTAAAATAAAATTTTTTTATGTGAGAACGTGGCAAACGAGCTGGTGGTTCAACTTATGTTAAATGATAACCACCGCCCATTGTCATATGCAACAGCCGTAGGGTTGAGATCCGTTGCTACCTTTCAATGAAGTGGGGCCAGCTACACCACTCATCGGACGAGACGCGAAAGTACAACACTTCCACTCCACACCGGTCTTCTGTAAGATCGTGGTACTTACCCTATTCGTGCAAAAAAGATTACTGCGAGTCTTTACCACAGTTAGATCAACATTAGCTTCTCGTGATCGAGATGAAGAAAACCTCGGCTAGCTGAGTGCTAAGAAGATAGGAGAACGATTTTCAGAGGCATGTTTTGATAAATCATACCTTAAGGCATTTCTTCAATCGATTCTACTAAATTAAATTGGCTTACTTATAGTTCTAGCAATAACATCAATAATAGCAATATCATCACCATCAGACCAGTTACGTCTATATATTTATAGGGAGTATGCACAGCCTTAAGTGTTCTGCTATCCGTGTGCATTTAGGATAAGGAAGTCAATTAGAAACGGAATAGAACAAATACGGACTTCCTTGAACCTTAAAACGATTGTGGCACCTCATTTTAAGGTTCAAAGAAGTCCGTATTTGTTCTATTCCGTTTCTAATTGACTTATTTATTATAAATGCTTATCTAGAAATCCGAATTCTAATTCTATCCGTTACAAATATCTAACAAAACTTGACTGAAGGCACACAGAAATAACAAGGAAACTCTATTACTTTCAGATAGCTTTTTTCTAAGTTGAAACTTTCGTTAAACTTGGCATTGTCAGTTCATAACTGAATACGTAAGAAGTCTCTTTCGCAACAGAAAGTTATTCACTCTTTTATTAAAATATTAAACTGAATAATAGTGTTGTTAAAAGATGCAAATTTAATAAATTTATTAGAGTTTAGTATGTAGTAGATACCTGAAATAAAATTTCTGATGTTGCAATTTGCACCTTATTTCATTATAGCACTTTGTGTTAATGTTGACGATGCGACTATAATCGACGTACTTTAAATAAATCTAGCCGCAATTTACCTAAAATACTAATTAGACTTTCACACAAATTACTTTTAACTGCTCTTTTACTTTGTCACAGGCTTTGGGGCTTAGCTAAAAGTAGGTATTGTTTCATTGATTATAAATATATAATCAATTAAAAAAAACATAAACAAATCGTAAAATCTGATGTTAGGATTTCAAAGGAGTTATAACGACCGTAAAAATTATTGTTTTCTCGTTTCGGCGGTTAGTCTATGTAAATACAAAAGACATAAATATAGGAAGTTATTTTAAGACACTAATTACTTATGTGCAACAAAAAAATACGCAGATTTTAAAATGGGCAGCCTTATTACTTAAAGCAATTAGAGTTCCCACTATTTAACATGTTTTACCTATTATCACTCATTCACTCCGAAAATTATTAGAAATCATTCAAATTATTCAGTATACCAAAATAAAAGGTGACGGTTAATTTTTTTAACTTTCCCTTTGTTATCCTAAAAATTTTTTATATTTTTACAGATGCATTGAGGCAATGTTTGAGTAGTAATTATTATGAGCAGTAATTAATATTAGTACATTTTCTATAGGCATGTCATTCTCCTTAAGTTTCAAATTAACGATTTCAATACTTGGTTACTATAGAACACTTATCTGGATACCATTTTTAGAAGGAAAATTTCTTCATGCAGTTGGATGGTATACCAATGGGATGCCCAATATCTTCCATTGTTGCTGACTCAGTTAAAAAGATTTCGAGGAAAAGGACCTTTAAACAGCTCTGTAGTAAGTTATGACATGCGATATGTTGATAATGTTACCATCAGACGAATTAAGTGCAAAAGTAAATGCAAATAGTGACGTTTAATCATGTATAGAATTCACTTTAGAACAAAAAACATTACTATTTATACAATTAAATTTTATTTATTGAATCTATAGTTGTAATCTGTATAGTTGCATTTTCGAATAAGAATCTATAGAATTTATACTTTCTTCTCCAGAGACAAACGAAACTTGAATGTGAATAGCGACATAAATTGGCATTTTCCGTTCCTTTTTTGCATTGCAATGGAACAACATTGAGCAGTTGACAAATCAGACTAAACTACTTGATTGTAAGGTATAGTACCATTTTGCATTTATGTACATCTTAATGTTACTTTTGATCTATTTGAATACTGGATTCAATAAACTAAGTTACAAACGCGAATAGAAATATAAAAGCGCATACATAATCAAAAACATATTTATACATATCCGTAGATTGGAATGTACTGTATTTGTTTATATAATTGTGTGTATAAACTTGTGTTTATCGGGAACGAGTGTTTACTCATTCCTGTCAACGCGAAGAGATTTAAATTAATCCAAGAAATAATTACTCTACTATTTACCTTATTAAGTCTGTACTTAATTGTCTCTTCAATGAACCAATAATAATGTCTATCTAGCGTTTTAAGAACAATACCGCATGTACTAGGTTTGTTATACGATACGTTAGTGTTTAATATTTTTTGGTCTTATGTATTTTTGACAAACATCAACAGTCAGATGTCAAACTCACAAAATAATAGTTAACATCTTAAAAATGGTTGCGATAAGTTTTCTCTTTCACCTTTTACAACTACAGCTAATCATGATAAACTACAAGATGATGATAGACTTATTAAATATCGTTGCTAGAAAATGAGATAAAAAAAAGTGCTTGGTCGTCCGCAAAGCGAAGCAGGTTACCTTGTTTTTTTAAACCTTAATTAAGGGATCTTTTATTGTTTCAGTAATAGTTTTTCACTTTTCTTTCCACATTGACCCATAAATATTTTTAATGTAGTAGTTTATCATCTGACCTCTCCAATATTTTTGAGTTAAGCAATCAACAAGTCAATGCTCATAAACCGCGAATGTGGACTTGAGCCTTCTCAGCTTAGTGTTTATATTTTGGCCCAAGGTCCAACTCACACTTATACCTTATACTAATGACGATTAAGTTAATTTAAAACTTATCGTTTGTTTAGCAAGTACTCACTAATCGACTGTTTCCTTGCTTTTACGTTTCTTAGCTCAGTAGTGTAGTATACATGGCATCATATAAATACTATTTACAAAAACAAGCAGACTCATTTCTTCTCTTTCTTTATCTGCTCTTGTTTAAACAAACGGTTAGGTCGTAAAAATTGTTTGAAACGATACGAATTATGCATTACTAATAATTATTTCCTAAATTATTTAATACCATAAATAATAGCAATTGTTTGAAACGATACGAATTATGCATTACTAATAATTATTTCCTAAATTATTTAATACCATAAATAATAGCAACAATTTATCAAATAAGGTGACGTAAGCCCTGAAAGGGTTAAAATGATCTGTTAATTTGTTTCTAATTGAATCAATATATTATGTATGTTAAATCTGTTACGCGTAGTTACAGGTTGGCTTGCCTCTAAATCAATTGTAATTATTTATTCCTTTTAAACAGTTGTTTTAAATTGAAAATAAATTTATTAAAATACGAACAGCCAGCATACGAATTGTGTCTTCTGTTACTGCTATGACCATAATCATAAAAAAACCGGTCAAGTGCGAGTCGGGCTCGTACACGAAGGGTTCCGTACCATTATCTAAAAAAAACGGCAAAAAGATCAGGTCTATTATATGGGAGCCTCACTTAAATATTTTTTTAATCTGTTTTTTAATTTGTTGAATTTATTGTTATATTAATTAATTTGTTGTAATAGGGGCAACAGAAAAAATGAAACCTTTGGTACAAGAAAGATAGATACTACAATGTGCAGATTTTACGAGCGGGTGTCGAAGGTAATAATCGGAGCCTAAGCTAAGCCGAAGTCTTAACTGAGAACTAGAGCCAATATATGCTCAAACTTTCCCTATAGACTGGTAGACTTTAATTAACAATATTGACTTAGTCTTTGGTAGGTATTGACTATACTATATATCCCGACACCATTCGTAGTATATTATGAAAGGATAAGTGTCAGAAATATTTTATGCTACGTGTATAATTCTAACCAATTCAAAATGTTCAAAGTTCGCCTTTGAACATTCGGAATTAGTTAGAAGTTTTGTTTTAAATTTTAAGCATATCCAAGAAGAGACCAACTTGAACATTTTATAAAATTTTGTTGATGTTGCTATTATTCCTGAAAACAGTGTCCAATGCAATAAATATTCAAACATTTCTTTAAAATCTAAAATAAAATTTATCTATTCACAGAATTACAATAATCATAACTTAATTCTCTATCCGGATCCTATAGAACTAAATCTAGAGAAAATCGGCCACACATCAGCGCATGGTGTGGCAAGTCCTCACCGAAATCACTTAACTATGTTTGCTAAGTTAGCACGACTGGACGACAGTAATTATTGTGCTGCTGAGAAATTAATATAGTCGGAAAGTTTCTAAGCTTCAACGAAGCTGGAACTGTGCAGAGTGGAACTGTAATACTTTAAACTCGGTTTGCTTATTGCCTAATAAATCGCTTTTCACTGGCTTTAATATATAAAGCTCCTGCCACCGACTGTTCCGGAGGCGTTTATGCGGTTTAAACTGGCTAACTTGTCTGATTACGTTCCCTTGGAGTATTGCAGCTTTAAGACCTTTTGCTGATAAATCTAGACCGCGGCATAAAGCATAATACTTATCATACAATATATGAAATCTTATTTAATAATCAATAGCATTAAATAGTTTCGAAACACGATATTTTGTGAACATTTCGTCTACGTTTACACTTCGCCCTGGAAGGGCTGAGCTGATCTTAGTGTATAGATACTCGTATCTCTCGCGTGATAATAGACGAAATCATCTGAAAATTGTAAGATCGATGCACATATGAATGATGCACTGATGACTCCGTGGCGCAGTTGTCAAGATATTGGCTTCAGCGTCGGGGGTCGTGGGTTCGATTCCCACACGGGACAACTATTTGTGCGACCCACAAATAGTTGTTTAGCATCTGGGTGTTTGTCCTCATGCAATTTATGTTTGTAAAAACTTCCTTACAACACAGGATAATAAATTATCCTAAAATGAGGGCAATGTTTTTCAAATTAAAAAAAAAATATGAATATTTAATGTAACAGCCGATACATGTCCCGCTGCTGAGCAAAGACCTTCTCTGTACAGAAGGTATAAGAGCACTGTGCACCACGCGACTGCACTGTGGATTGGCAGACTTCCATCCAAACAGTTTTCTTTTTTATTATTATGGAAAAATAAGAGAATTTTCTTTGAACCTCCACAGATCACAGCCATTACATATAACTTATAAAAAAGATTTTTCTAAAAAAGGAGACGTATTGTTGAAACTATTTGTACGTAACATAAACAGTATTCAAGTAGTATTAGCTTCTAATTTTTAATTAGGGTTTGCAAAGAAAAATCCATGTTCCACCTGTTACTGCGCTACGGAGTCCTCAAATTGAACTACTACGAATACAATATAATTCATTCTTGATCTATAGCTATATTAGCTGCTTAGTGTCAAATTACCGTGAACCATAGTAGTTACATTGAAAAGCAGCGTCTACCAAGTAATAACAGAAACTGCTGCGTGGCTGTAGCCCAGTAAAAAATCACTATTTAGCCCTAAACAGCTTTTATAACAGAAAATCGTCTACAATGTAACATTAAACCGTTTAAAGGCCACAATCGATGAGTGCAAACCGCGATAACGCATTTGTACCGCGGCGTTAACCATTCGGCGAATACTATTAACGACTACTGTTAATAACTAAAAGCTTTTCGACGTAATAACGCTTATTGCCTGATTTATCTTTAGTTACAGAAGCATAATATAACCGATGAATTTTGTTTACGGTTGTGTTTATTATTAATACCAAAGACACGTGCGCCTATGCATTCAATCAGTCATGACGTTTAATTAATTTATTTGTCATCAAAGATCAAATTGAACCTCATTTTATTTTGTTGAGTATGGTGTTTGTTCGCTTTACAACTGCCTGGTATGTTTATCTCAAGAATGTAAATTCGTTATTAGGTATGAGTAAACACATAAGATATTTATATATTAAATGCAATCTCTATAGACCTGCCGATTTTCAAAATAAAACAAATGTTTTCACACGTCCTAAACCGGTGTCTCGGTTGCGAACAATCTAGGGAAAGTTTATAGCTCGGCTTAGTGGTTGTAGCGACTAGGTGCATTGCCCGGAAGGCATGTATTCAAACCCAGCCCAGCAGCGAAGATTTTTCAATAATATCATCTATAAATTTTAAGTACTGGCACCAAAAATAAAATTTGTTTCAAACTGTTTTTTTTTTTTTTTACTTTTACCAAAGACCCGCTGCGACATTCCTCCGAAATTGTGACATTTCCATAATATCAGCGAGAACCCCAGTTGAATTTGAAGGCGCCGGCCAAAGTAGAAATCATAAAACTGTCAAAAGTCAGTCGGACACTTTTAAACGAGTTGCCGTATTGAGCTCACCGTAGGGATAGCTTGATGTGACTTTTCGTTGTTTATCGAAAGAAAGACTAGGTTCACTTAGATCCAATAACAATAATAAATCTGATAATCATCGATTGTTCTAATCATAAATTTTTCTAAGTTCCTATTTGTACGAATTTGATAGTTTTAATTGCTATAAAAGTTATTTTTCGACCGGTTTTCAATTCGACTATATTTTTTTTATGTTTGTTGTCTCATAACTTTGATATTGATGATTCTTCATTTATTAGAAAGCTGGTAATTCCCATGTGGTCCCATATTAATTTCTTTGGTATTGGACCTTGGGCTCCGGAGATGCTTTGGGAACTCCAGAAAATCAATTATAATAATGAATGCAGAGCGAGATATTTGAAGTCGATTTTGTTTTTAGTTAATAAAAATATACTGGTCTGGTTGGTTCACCAACCTATCCAGCTGGTTAAATATATTCAGGATATATATGTATATTCAGGATATATTTTTGCAGAGTTCTCCTCTAGCCGTGATATCTCAGTATCCGGGCGCTCGTCTATAATTCAATATACTCGAGCAACCTGAGTTCAATCCCTGATGTCGGCGCCAATGAAATTATTAATTTTAAGTGCTGATTTATCACGTTCTTCGCGGTGAAGGAAAACATCGTGAGGAAATTAACTGCATATTTTCGAAATAATAACAAAAAAATATTTCGAAGATATGTGAAGTCCTCCAGTCCGCAGTAGGGTAGCGTGGTGGACTTAGCCCTGATTGGGAGCCTTTACCCAGCAGTGGGACATGTATAGGCTGTTACTTTACTATCTATTCTCAAACAAAGTATAACTTGTGCTATAGGTATAAATAGTTCAACATAATGTTGTTCTTTTTAAATAAATAAATTTTAGATAGGTATAAAATTCTACGGTGCTAGGACAGCAGCAGCCTCGGCTGTTGCACGAATGGGCAGCCTCGTCCGGGTAAGTACCACGACCTCACAGCAGACCGGCGTAAAGTGGTAGTATAATACTTTCGCGTTTTGTCTGGTGAGGTTGCCGGAGCCCAATTTTCAAAAGGTTGTCAACGCATCTGCAACCCTCGGGTGTAGCAGATGTCTATGGGATGGTATTTACTTAACATTAGGTGAACCGTCTTCTCGCTTGACAACTTTTCACATTAAAAAAAAATTTAAGCACAAATTAAGAACAGTCACGACTAAAACATGTCTGGAAAATATTTTGTGATGAAACAAATTATTTTCCAGTAAGGAGCGAACCCACACTCAGGTGAAAGAGGCATATTTATTAACCACTACATCAATTTTGTTTCAATGTTTGAACTCCAAGGAAACACGCGGCGAGGCAGCGAGAGAACGTTTCAGTTTAGGTTCTCGTTTGATTGTATTGATTAACGGCATAGAGTTGACGGAGGACACTCCACTTCGTTTCTCGCTGCCACTGGATCGTCAGAGTGTGCTAATGAAATCAATTCATCACTCGGTCTGAGTAATATTTCTTTTAACTTTTAGACTGGAAGATGAGTTTTACTTCCAAATTCGTTCAAAGTACACCTTGCTATTCATCACTATGCTGAATAACAGTAGAGTCATGTTATATTTAATATTCAGTTTTTATGGTGCCAATCGCTTTTTATAATTGGAATCGCTTCTCTTCTCTCAAATCTTTAACCACTAAGCTAGAATGCTGATTTCCTAGCCGTTTCCGAAATTTATTTACATAATTTTTTCGCATTTTACGCTATTATGGCAGACATGAGTTCAATTACCGCAACTGCGAAAGCCCACAAAATTCAGAACAAGCCCCTAAGTTGAATGTTCAAAATTCGTGGGCACGCTACTGCATAAACATATTACGAAAATGTCATATTATACCATATCGTGGGTCATAAAGTTATATTACTAATAAAGAATTTTTTTAGATTGCACTGTTTATTTTTTATTAACTTGAAAGGATTTTATAAAAAATCATAAATCGAAATATGTATGTTTAATGTTTAATGTTTCTTTAATGTTTCTAATTCTCATTTCTGTGTACGGTACATTTTTGTTGTATTTTTTTCCTGCCAACGCATGTGATCATAAATTCATGTAAATAATAGAAGTATCCGAAACACAAAAACTGATATGATGAAATAAAAATTAGATATTAAGTACCTATCGAAAAAAAAATGGGCAGGTATAATTATATTAAGACAACATATTTATATTATTTAATCCACTACATTATTATTGGCGTATAGTGACAATTATTCCTCATCTCATTAAGCATTTTGTTGATGATAGATGTCACAACACTTGTTTGCTTTTAGCGCCACCTAGTGTATTATATTAAAATCTTATGGTACAATTGTCTCCTTCTTCAAAACTGATAACAATATAATTAAGAACTTACGTCAAGGAAATGCTATCGAAACTTGTTACTAGATGGCGCTTTTCGTTAATTTTAACAGATAACCGCTGCCCATAGAATACCTGAACCTACCTAGTGAATTCGATATTCTTGAATGTGTTTTAGCATATTTCTTATAAATTTTGCATCATCATAACTTAAACTTTTCATTACACAAGATAAAGATTTGAGATGTTAAAGATTTAACAATTCTTTTTGCACCAAGCTAGTGTATAATTGACAGATAACGCCCCTGGCGCAAAAGCGAGTCCATGCAGTCAATAATATAGTATGATAATGTAAATAAGCTAATGCAATATATTATACTTTTACGTTTCACCTGGCGACTAAAGCAACCAGGAAAAGCTCTTTTATAGGTTTACGACAACTCAATGGGTGTAATGTATAGGCGGTAGAACTCATTTAATATCGGCCTACCCACTTGTTTAACGAGTTTTACATAAAAAAAAAACGAAAGCTGTGTGGTATTTTGTGAGTGCGTACAAGTGACATTCAGGTGCATGATGAGGAAAATGAAATTGAATGGATTTAGGTAGAGCTACCGTAGATCATTGCTGCATTCTTTTAATAACTTAATACTTTGGGCTAAGATAAAATACCCCAACCTTTTTTTGATGATTGTGGTGAAATATATAACAATTAAGGAATACCTGCTGCCATTAAGATATTTTAAGATTTATAATAAGATAAGGTATAATATATGAGGCCTTTACCTATGAAATTTCCGTTTTGTATGAAAAACATACATTTTTCAAGTCGAAATTTCCAGAACAGAGCTGGGCATACTAATAACGGGTTGTGCGTCCGTTTGTGACGTTCTCACCGTAAACGTTATTAATGTTAGGTGCCGTTTGTGCCGCGTTGGTGCCAAGAACGGAACTCACATTATTACACGATTTTTTAAAGCAGCCATTACGACGAAAAATGTTAAAATTTAATGCTAAAAACACAAAGCTAATCAATAAACAAAAGACTGACTTTGTAAAAAGAATTTCATTTTTTTATAACAAAATTAGTTTGAATATAGAATTCACAGCCATTCAAAACTTGCTTCTTGTTTGAAATGGTCAGTACTGAAGAACGGCAATTTCATAGGCAAAGAGCTATTATTAAGATTATCTTTACATAGTTTAATAAAAGATAAAAAAATGATAAGGTGCTTTCGGGTATTTACGAAACGATTTGAGAATAGTTGACGGTATGTTAGAATTTTCGTTTACCAGTCAGAATTGGTGTAGTTAATGCTATCAACTAAGGTCGCATAGTTTACTTGAATATACATCTTAAAACATTATTCCAATGACTATTATTAATATCCTCAGTATTTTACAATAAAACTATTTCAAAATCAGATTTTTTTTTGTTGTGTAAGTGCAACTCCGAAGTATGCTAGATTAATTCTGAATGACTAATAGATTAATTATGAAATAAATATAACTAAACAAAATAAAAAAATAAAAAAACATTGTCACCCAGTTCGAAACATTAACTTAAAAATTCACACAGTGTGCTCTTTCTGCAAACTACAGACAATTCGAGTCACATTTTTGATAACGTAATCTTGTAAATTTATCTAGAATTATGAATAATTAATTTAAAACATATTAAAAACTTTAGGTTATTAGTATAATTAGCAAGATTTTATGCCAAAAAAATTAGAAAAAAATATATAAAAAAATACCTAAATATTTAGAACCACTGACTTTTCTTAGAGAAAATCACTATCGGGTAAATCCGAATTCTCCATAATTCGGATTTACTCTCTTCGGCTAATTCCGAAAAGAGCAAAATAAGTGGAGATAGAGCTTTCAATTTAATTTTTTAATCTTTAATTTTTAAAGAAGTTCATTAATTTTAATTACTTATACTTTTCTCCCATTTTATTTAAAGTAATTTTTTTATTAATTAAAACCATTTCTTCTAATTATCAACATATCAAATTGTAAACTAATATTGGTGTAGTAAATTCCATCACCTAAAAGTTTCTCGCCCCTAGTTTTCTTCCCACGCTTTCCTGACGCCAAAATAACGCACCTTCACGATTACACAAACAATTAACGCAAAGATCTACGTGGCGATTGCATCTTCGTCGATTTTTGGGAAGTGAAACTAATTCCTTTAATTATTATTATTAGAATTATTCCGCGCTGTCAGGTAATAACAGTCACAAGGTGGTCATTACATCATAGAACAAAAAACTACAGCAATAGGCTCACTTTCCAAGATTGGGTTGAATTTAAACAATTTAACCCGAATATGTTTAACGAAAATAAGAATGGACAAGTTTAATCGCTCGCCTAACCCACGAGGTAAATGGAAGCTCTAACATAGATGATAGTAAAAGGCCTAAGCTCTAAGACCTGACAATTACGAGTGAAACAGCAGAAAGGTAATTGCTTTAAGGCAATATCGGGTAATTGACTGTTGTAAGATTGTAAGACAGGTGCGGCTGTTGCGAAAAAGTATCCCAAACTGCTTGCATAATACCTTCAAGGGCGGTGCCTCTCACGTTCTGTACCACCAAAACAATAGGGCGCCGTTATGAGACCCGTTAAAACTAACTGCAGTAGTAAGAACCGCGGTCGAGTAGTATTAACACTGAAGGGTTTTTCTGAATCCTATATAGCATTAAACCTTTTAAACCACAACTCACTGCATCTTTGACCGTCTACTTTTAAAACTGGACCCATTGATTGATCTTATTCAATAGTCTCTCACTGGCTACGTTTTGATATATAAATATTTGGTAATGATAAATTACCTACTAATATACGATAGATTAACTTAGGAACTACTAATATTAATAATATGTAGTAGTAATAATAGTGTTCTTCTGTATGGTACCTGTACTTCTGTATGGTAGCGAGTGCTGACCAGTTCTATCTCGGCACACTCAAGACCTTTACGTCACGGAGATGAAGATGCTAAGGTGGATGTGCGGAATCACGCGGGCTGACCGCATACGTAACTCATTCATTCGAGGCAGACTCGGGATCCGCGACGTAGCAGATAAGCTCCAAGAGCGGTGCCTGCGATGGTATGGCCATGTCGCACGCCCCTCGGAAAACTATGTCGGAAGGATATGCTTGATATACCTGTCCCAGGAGCTAGACCTCCTGGACGCCCAAGGAAGCGATGGCTGGACGTCGTGAAGTAGAACATGATAGTCGCCGGACTGACCCCTGACAATGTTGAAGATCGGGCAAAGTGGAGGAGATTGAGTAGGAAGGCGGACCCTGGGAATAGCCGGTATTGATGCCAGGTAGAAGAAGAAGATTAGTAATACTAGTTTTACTAAATTTATTAAAGAAACGCTTTATAAAAAGGGTTATTACAATAAAAACGAATACACTTATGGTAATAACCCCTGGGAATGAAATTATCAACCACAAAATATTTATAAAAAAAGAAATTATGATTAATATTATAATGTTAAGATATAAAAATGACGAAGGGGATAGGTACCAACGAAGATTATTTCGCCTTTTTCTTCTCCGTACCGGAACCGTAAAGGAAGCTCATTACGAATCGATAGATTTTAAAAAAATATTACATTAGTAGATGAAATTTGTTTCTTATGTCATCGTTTTGACGTAGTAGAACCAGGTTGGGCACGAATCATTACTTTTCAAAATTATTTCAAACGGCCTTTTAATATTTTATGCAATTGAATCACCAAGAACGAAAATAAAAGAGTGCATTTTCATTATTGTCACAGATTCGATTGGAATTCTTGCCATTGATTTATTAAGCAACTTTCAATTTCGCTTCTAAACATCTTACTGTCCTTAGCTCTACTAAACAAGACAGTATTTTATGTCAGTCCACCGTCTGCTGTTGTATAAAGCGTAGAAACATGGAATACTGTTGCACCTTCCCAATAACATTACACCACATACCCATACAAAATATCTAATATTTTTGTAGCCTGTTTTTCATTCGATTTGAAAAATAAAATCTATTGTTACATACCGCTAGACGAACATAAGCATATAAAGTGTTTAAGACTCCAGTTGTACCAGTGTTAGCAATAGTTTTAAGTGGCAGTTGTTACTGCGTGCGACCATAAGTTTTAATGGGACATATAGAGGCGCGTGAGGAAAGAACATTCATACACAAACACAATCATTAAGACTATGTCGTGTAATGTGATAGTAATAAAATACTCAATATTTTTTAAACGACTAAATTGAACCGTTGCCCTTTCAACTGTTGTTAAACACTGGTCACAGAATCCGGTTTGTAATAATTACGACACTATCGATAAAACGTTTTTTCTTTTAAATTATTTTATAAATGACCACCAGTAGGATAAACTTTGAACTTGTGTCTTTGAAAATAATTTGATCGCTTCGACTTCGAACTCGTTTACTAATGTGAAACACGATAAAATGACGTTATAAAACGCATATATCATTATGTAATCTTGGTTTCGTTCATTTTGTTTGTATTGAATTATTATCTTGTCACGGTTTTAACTGTACTATATAGTATCATATATAATTGATCACAGAAGCGTTTTTTCGACTAAGAATCGCTGAAATTATTAGAAAACGACATGTTTGCATCCAAGGGACATTATAAATATTGATCTTCCTCTACAAAGGCATCGATGATCTAGATAACGTATCAGCATACTTTGCAGTATTTTTAAAGACTTGCTTATTTTTAAAGGAATAATAGTTATTGTTAGTTGTAAAAGTAGTTGGTCTTCCGAGTCAGCAGGTCGTCTGCCCGCGGACCTCCATGTGCCGATACCCGTCGCTTATAAAACACGCCGATCTATCCTTGCCTGTCCTCAACTGATAAATTTTAATAATTGAAATTATAAAATACATAGTCTAGTTTCGCCCCAAGTAGACCTTGGGGCGTTATATCAAAATCAAAAATCAAAATCATTTATTCATCGACAAGAAAAATTCTTTTCATTTATCGATAGTCATTTTTTTTTAATCTACCATATCGTAATAAAGTTCCTCTAACGGAGAAGAAACAGGCAAAAGAAATAAACTCCGGAGGTATCCTCTTTTTTGTCATTTTTTTTCTTAAATTTAAATTTTTTTATAATGCTTATCTCTGAACTTAAGATTGAACATTAAAAGAGCGTCAGGCCGCGAATGCCGAAGACGTGGGTTCGATTCCCACAGCGGCGACAATCTTTTCGTACTTTTTCTACGTTTTTTTTTTTTTTTTAAATATTATATAACTGTTTTTCTTTTTAGAAATAGCTTGGTAGCAATTAACGTATTCCCTGGGGTTATTGTCATTAATGTATTCATTTATATTGTAATAACCCGTTTAATAAAGTTTTTATTTAATAAATTTATTAAGCCTGATGATAGCAGGCTTTGTGCATTTAATGGGATTTTGTTATATAATCGTAGACACCGCCCCATGAACGAGTTACTTACTCTATGGAGTCTAGTTACTGCCGTTACAAGCTTGTGTTTGTTCCTAGTATTTACATTATGTACATCAGTAATCTTCATATAATTATTATTAATATTTCTACGTACATACATAGATTTATTAAATTTTCATAGATATATTGACAGGCCAAGATAAATATTTATTTCTTTACACTTCTCTCTCAGATATGCTTTCAAGACTAGATTACAAATTGCTGTTATGGCCCTTTTTTGCAAAAAAAATATTTTTATATCGGCTGCATACCCCCATATAATATGCTATTATTATTTATATATTTATTGTACACAAAACACAGGATAAAAAAAAATGAAAATGAAAATAATGTACAAAAGTAAGGTAAGCTTAACTCAATATATGAGTTCTCTGCCAGCTAACCTGGTGAGAAAATAGGTGATTGAAGGTAGCTGGAAATGTGTTCAGTGCACCCAGATATTTCTATAATATACCCTACATAAATATATACACAGCGTGTCGTTACCATCGCGACAATAAATGAACACACGCATAACGCATTATATATTTTATACATATATATATATATACGGAACATACATAAAATATATAGTAAATAAAGATAGAAGATAATAACAAGAAATGTATAGACACGAAAAAAATGCGTTATGCGGATAAATAGACTTCCTTAGCTCTATTCTTGAAGACATCCGATGAGGGGCTGGCACGGACATTGGAAAGTAACAAATTCCAAAGACGCACCACGTGCACTGTAAAAGAGCCGCCAAAACAGGAAGAGGAGTGCGAGCGTAATTTTAAAAGAAGGGATCTGATCTCACGACAGGGTTGACCACGCGGCACCATGTACTCAAAACGCTCTCGGAGGTACTGAGGAGCCGCAGGATTATTGAGAATGGAGTAAAGTGTGGACACCACATGCAAATCACGACGGCGACGTATAGGTAACCATTTCAACTGGGATCGGAAGCTAGAGATGTGATCGTATTTACGCAGCCCGAAAATGAACCGTATACACATATTTTGTAAGCGTTCCAATTTATTTAGCAGCAGCTCCGCAGCATCCAAGTAGCATAAGTCCGCGTAATCAAGATGAGATAGAAGAAGTGACTGCGCTAGTGTAGTTTTCGTTTTGAAGGAACTTTTGGAGACGAATGAGAGAATGAAGCGAGTAAATATATCTTCCTGCTTACTTCATTGATGTGATTGGTCCAGGATAGCTTGCTATCAAATAAGATGCCAAGGTTTTTAGCACACGAAGAGTATTGAATACTTACACCATCGTAGTATAACGTTGGCAAGTTAATGGCATTAATGAGATTGAGCATATACGCGCTGCAAAAAATAACCGCTTGCGACTTTGCTGGATTAACTAGAAGTCCAAATGATTTTGCATGATTTTCTTACATTCGGAAGAGTAAAAAGAATACACGTTTTTTGGCATTTAATACCATTAAATACTTGTACCATTAAATACCATTTAATACCATTAAATACTTTGGCATATAATACCATATTATTTATAGTGAACCAGTGGAGGATATGCCAAAGTGCACCTTTTACGTCGTCATAATTTGATAAATTTCGGTCAACCTTAAAGATGAGCGATGTATCGTCAGCAAACAGTACAAAACTCACTGGCATAAGAGGGGAGATCTTTTATATATAGTAGAAATTATAATGGGCCCTAGATTGATCCTTGTGGGTCGCTGAGACGCTGCGGAATTAACATCATCTATAGATTCTTTTTGAATTCTATTACTAAGGTAAGAGGTAATGAGATTTACGCCCATTGACACCATCGAGCCAGAAGAACTTGCACCATTAATTACAACTTTTTGGATTTTATTGCATAAATATGAATTAATATGTCAAGCACGGTACTTCCAATGCTATAATGGCGTGATTTCCTGATCAATGTTTCATGATTGACGCAATTGAAAGTCTTGGAAAGATCATAAAAGACATCTAGAACATCCCGTGAACTCACCCAAGCCTCAAATATATGATTGATCAGTTTTACACCAGCATCGGTTGTAGAACGACCCCTTGTAAAACCAAACTGGTTTTGATGTAATAATTTATTTAAATTAAAACGTCTTAAAACCTGATCAAGAAGTGTTTCGAAATTTTTACTAAGTGTTGGTAGTATAGAAATAGGTCTAAAGTTAGTGGGGTCCGAAGTACTTGCGAAGAACTTAGTGATTTAAATACAGGTATTACTTTACTGCGTTTCATGAAATCAGGAAATACGCCAGAATCTACACAATTGTTCAAAACAATAGACAAGTGAGGTGCAATTAAATCTATTATTGAAGCAGTCACTTCAACGAACATCCCCCGTTTTCTTTCCGCCGCCTTCTTTGAGGGCATTACAAGACTATCAATTTAAACTGAGGCAAAAATCGTGAAAGTTAATATCTATAAAAATGATTTTGCCGTGTTCTTAATGTTATCCATTTAAGTTTAGCCTTGTTGCCTTCCGACCGGGTTCCCGCCTTGACGAGGCGGAGGAGCTTAGTAGAAGTGGCTTGATCACACACGGCGAAGCTAAGAGGAACCCACACTGGGCCGGCCTATGATTTAAGGCTGTCCCGAGATGGCCGCTCCTAGTGGGTCCCACTCTGGATGCATGTTGGAGGGTGCAGGAGACAGGTCGAGGGTGGTAGAGGACGAGTCACTCTCTCTATCTTCTGCTACTATGCTTCTAAGGGGGAGTCGCGGGGGAATAGGAGTGTCATCGCGCTTCCTATCCTATGCGACTCGGCGGGGCTGCAACATTTATGCAGTGGTGGTGGGGCCGCGGGGGGAGAGGAGTGTCGGTATTGCGGTACACCGTTCTCCCTACCTTCCGCGGCCGAAACGTGGCGAGCAGCGAAGCCACAGACCAAGTCCGCCGCTGGGGGCTGGGAGGCTTGCTGCTTATTGGCACTAGCTATCTTGGCTCCCATGGCCTCTGGTCAGCGACTTCGGCGGGGTTCGTTGGCCGTGCAAAAGTTTTTAACGTGTGGGAAAAGCCTATGCATACTCTAACCTACGCAAATAGCCTCTGAAATGCCTCCGAAAATGGCCTCTGTTGAGCAAACTCGTGAGAGTTCGTTAGCCGTGAAAAAGGGGCCGAGAAGGAAGACGTGCTGAATGTTCCAGCGCGCCTTACCTGGAAGAGAGGAGAAATGCTCTCCGGGAGGGGGCTACTAAGGCGGCCAGCGCTGGCTGGGTCGCTGAAGTGTGTGTGCCTACATGGAACATCGTAGGGGTTTTAGTCGGCGTTGTGTAAGTCCGACATAACCCGCTCTTGCCCCCGCGAGGGCGGGCATGCGTAGGCATTTCCCCCACGTTAACAAAAAAAAAGGCGGAACTTTGTTGAGCCGTGGTGCGAACGCCTGTAATGGTTCAGAACTGTTAAAACATAAAGAAGAACAACAAGAAATTCAAAACACAAATTACTTTACAAGTCTTGCAATAGCTAGTTATGATTCCGTACCCAAAAGGTAAAATTACTAAGACTCCGCTGTCTGTCTGTCCGTTTGTCACCAGGTTTTATCTCATAACTCTTTTTTTTTCATGGAGTATAACTCCCAGTGCCGGCACCAATGAAAAATGTTAAAAACAGCTAATATAAAAAAAATATTTCAAAGAATGTGACGTCCGCTATCCGTGTCCTAATACCCTCTATACAGAAGAGGCCTTTGCCTAGCCTTGGGACATACTACCACGACGACAAAAGCTGCTTATTCGATGATCGTCCCTACCTGTGTTTATGTTGAAATTGCGAAGGCCAGGACGTCGCGGGCTCTTGGTCTATAAGAAGATATTAGTAACTTTTACGCTAATGCTGTCTGTGAGCAGGCATTGCTTTACCTGGCACGAATTTCTGTTTATTGGCAATACTCCAAGTGAATTAATTAAGCCCTGTTGTTACAAGTCGGCTCGCATCTTAATAGACACCGCTATTATTCATATACTTTGTGTAGTAATTGGTTCTGTTTAGTTTTTCAGTAATTTTGTTTATTTACTATCTTTCATAATTTTATTTCCTTTTCTTGTTCATTGTCGATATTTAGACGCGATAAAATACAGGTGACAATTCGTTTTTTTTGGGCTGGATGAGCCACTGTTGGTCTTAGGGGCCTTCACAGATCCGACGGGCTTGAGGTGCCCTGGCGCACGGGGCGCCTAGTCGTATGTAACCTGTCTTCTATCACGAAAATTTAATAATTATCTCCATAAATTTCAACCGTATAGATGAAAATATACAGGCAAAGATGAGCATAATTTATTCATCGTCAACATGTGTTCTTTCTAGTATTACGGTTATTGTCAATTCTTTTGACAGGATATGTTTTTCACGCTGAAGATTATTATCAAGAGATTTTGAATTTTAATTGCAGTAATTGCCTATTTAGATTTACTGAAACTTCTAAGAAACACTTACGCAAGTATTGTATTGATAGAATTGCGAAATGCCTTTTTTTAAAAAAGAGAAAAAAGAACTTAATAGATTAAGAAATTCACAAACATTTTTTGTTCCCAACTTGAGTTTTTATTATAGATCGATAGGCTGACCAAATTATCGAATAGTGGCCTTAGAAGCCTTTGTTGTATAGCAAGAAACATCAACGGACGCTTTTTATTGATAGACAATTAAAAAACTGTACATAAATGTATTTTCACCTTTAGACCAAAGACGTTATGTTAGTTCATGATTTCGAATTGCTAAGAAAGAATTCCACCACTTCAATTCAAGGGTCGTGTGATTATTGGCTATGTTGAGTGCCTCCATGTGGTTTTAGTGATGTGTACATACATACAGGTGAGCTAAGCGCCGCAAAGCTAAACTTAATCGTCGGTAACGAAGGCCGATCATTAGCATGCACATGGTATGGTAATGCTTGCCGTATTGCAGATGTATTTCGAATTTGTTAATACCTTAACTCAGTTTTTCCATTGGATATTTTGGATGGCGGATGAGTGGGTTTGCATCCTCCTCCGTTACCTACAGAACTTGCTGATAGCAAATAGCGAAATAGTTGTCAGAACTCGCGACAACGTATGCGTTATCCTAATTCGGCTAATATTACACGTTATTGCGGGTAGCAGATACGTTAACCGGAATAATTTTCGTACTAACTATTCTAATACACTCTGCATTTGACGAGTTATCAGAAGTTCACCTTCGAGTTGTACCAGCGAGCCATGAAGCGCAGTACCATGGGAATAGAACTGACAGACCGCCTTCGAAATAGAATTAGGTCTTCCTGTACCCGAATCACTAAAAAATGGACATCTGCTACACCCGCGGGTTACAGATGCATTGACTACCTTTTGAAAATTGGGCTCCGGCAACCTCACTCACCAGACGAAACGCGAAAGTATTTGTCATACTTCCACTTTACGCTGGTCTTCTGTGAGGTCGTGGTATTTACCCGGACGGGCCTGCCCATTCGTGCAACAGCCGAGGCTGCTGCGTGGCCACTACCACCGTTAGACAGACGTAACTGCCATAGACAGTTGAAATTTTCACAGGTGGTGTATTTCTGTTACCAGTATTAATTTAGTTATAGGTATTAACAACAAATACTTAAAACAGAATAAAAAAATATCCTCTCCTCCTCCCAGACAACAGACATGATTTGGCCTTTTTATAGATAATGGTACGGAACCCTTAGTGCGAGAGTCCGACTCGCACTTGGCCGTTTTTTAAATTTTTATTAAGGCTTGTAATTTGTATTTAATGGTCATCATCACAGTAATTAATCGAAAAATATTTTATTTCTCGCTTAATTACTGTGGTACGGAATTGTTAAGCGACAAATATTTCATTTCGCACTTAATAACTATATTAAAAAACAAATTCTCACACGCTAAAATATATAATGTAAGCGCAATAAGAATCAATGGAAGTAGCTCGAGCTAATTATCAATTTTACTTTTATAAAAAGATCAAGTACACACGAAAAGTTTTTCCTTAAGGAATAGATATTACTTTATAAAAGAAACTGCTTTAATTACGTTAATTGGATTTTTCCTTCCTTTGTTATTTTTCTTCACATAATATAAGATTGTGTATTTTAAGTTAACTTTTTTAGAATTTAAATAGCTTATCCGGCTTCTCAAGGACGAATTTTTATAAGGTTCTTCATTACAGTATATCATATTTAAGTAATGCGACTTGAATAACTGAAATAATAATGAAATAGTAATAATGAAGAACATGATTAAATAAATATTACAAAAAAATATACAGACCTTCAAATAAAACAGCACTTTTATCATAATAAAAGTAGATACCTGGCTTTGCTCGCATTTTGGTCAATGGTGTGTTTGGAAATTATATTTAGAACAAATTACCTAACAGTGAAATATGAATAATGTTTTTGGATCTTACCGGCATAATAATAAGAAAACTTGTACTTGTTATTTAAACTAAAAAATCACGAGTCCAATTAGTTTAACATTTTATTAGAAACATTTACTTTTTTACAGTTCATCAATCAACTACGTAAGCGTTTTTTTAGCATTACAGTTTAAATTATGAAAATGGGTCTTAACCTAATAATAGTAATAATAATATTTATTTTATATATGCAATATATATCTGCATTTTTATTTTTATTTATAAACCCAACCAGACGAGAAAACAAATTAATAACCCCCCCCCCCCCCCCCCCCCATAATAATAACACATAACGTATATGGATGATATTAAGTTCATTGAAAAAACCACAAAAGATCTTCAAAATCTTATCAACGTAACAGCTCAATTTAGCTACGATATAAAAATGTCTTTTGGACTCTATAAGTGCAAAACACTCCATATTAGAAAGGGCAAATGGTAATAGCATAAACATCGCTCAAATTAATCTGCTTAGTTTAATAGAATCAGATGAGACATAAATATACGTATTTAGGTATTTACCGTCTAATACTGTATAAATCAGAGTGAAAAACCAAGTCCGAGTCGAGGTTGCGCAGGAGGGGTTCGGTACCCATTATCTATAAAAATGTCAAAAAAAAAAAACATCATGTCTATGGTATGGGAGCCCCGCTTAAACATTTTTTATTCGATTTTTTTGTATTTGTTGTTACAGCGGCAACAGAAATACATCATCTCTGAAAATTTCACCTGTCTAACTATCACGGTTCATGAGATGCAGCCAGGTGAAAGACGGACAGACGGACAGACGGACAGACAGACAGACGGACGGACGGACGGACGGACGGACGGACAGACAGACAGACATACAGACAAACAGACAGGGATGTCTTCGTAATAGTGTCCCGTTTTACCCTTTGGACGCATGAGAAAGTGAAAATCAACGATTCAATCTGGTGTACTCTGAATGCCCTCTTTGGCGAATTATACGGCCAGCTGAGTGGTGATAATTGTAGTAATGCGCAAATGGGCTTCATACGTATTTTGGCAAGCAAGACAAGAAATTGTAACAACGAATGTTCATTGTAACCTCATAAAATTTAATGCAGCGCTTTTACTTAATTTAAGACTTGAGTGATGATATTCACCCACAATAATAATATGTAAATCAGATCGCTTAAAACGTCAAATCGTTTAATTTACGCGACAGGATGGCCAGATGGTTTTTCTCACAGACCTCGTGAATATCTAGCACGCACTTTTTAACTGGCCTTGAGATTGGCGTCGTCTGTGGGGTCTTCGTACTGTTCTTCGTTCCAAGTCATAAATCAAACGACAAATTATTTTACTGCTTTATTATTGTAAGCAGAATATAAAAGAAAGAAGGAGGAAGATTAATATTGCCACGGAAAGTTTGGAAACACAGAAGAAGGAAGTTAAGTAGTTAAAGGCTTTGCAAATATTTAAATATGCAACGGTTTTCTGTAGGTAAGCGTCGTGCACTCGATAGCAGCGTCTCGTCGGTACTCCGTGGCAATACCTTTGCAACCTTATGGGTGTTGCAAATGTCCATGGGCGGGGATCACTCACTTCCCATCAGGTGAACCGCCAGCTCGCTTACCATTTTATCACATTAAAAAAAATATATGCGCGGCCCTACCCACAGCGGAGCGACTGAACCCGTGGGTTCTGGCTAGCCCACCGGTTCTCCACTGGAAAGCGCAAACATCAGTTAATACAAGATACGAGTTACAAGAGTATATTATATTGAAAGAAAAATACAAATACGTTAAAAACAGATTTACGAGGAAGCGTATTGAAATTAAACCAAACTTACATACTTGGTAAGGGGAATGTTTTATCTTCGGTTATGACTTTTACCAATTGTGCAATGACTCAAAAATGAAAATATCAAGTAGTTGTTGAAATTTTACGAGTAATAATGATCTATTTTTACACCCTATTCATAAATTTTTACTCTACGACTTTTTTTATGGTAAATAAAACTTAACAAAAAATATGTAGGGATAAATAAGTTTGTCAAAATGATGTGACCATAATTTAAAAACAAGACAAATTGGCAAAATTTAATGAATTTTTAATAATTTATAAATAATAATTTGCAAAATAATCATCAAACTTTATTAAGCACTTTTAATCGTAACCCTGGGTATATTAATATCTGCTGTTGAGTTTTACCACGGTATAAGACGAACGAATTTCTAACACTATGGTTACCACAGTGATAGTATATGTTTTAGATGATGTATACAGAATATGTTTTAGAGAGATTCAACCCAATTTTTGCAACGCTCCGATAGATTTAAAACTAATTTAATGGTTATAAATTGTTTGTGCCGGTTCTTTGTGTGCCATTTGATGTATGAAAAATTCAAATGGGCGGCTTGATATTTCTCCAACATAAATTAAATTAAATGCCTTACTACCTAAACCACCTGAAGAATGTCATTGATGGAACACGCAGCAACCGGTTCATTGATTAAAATCGATTATTAAATTCCTGACTATCTAAATTTTCTAATAATTAAAGCATAAATCCTAAACAATGTTGTCATTTAAATGCCTCATAAATTTTATTGTCATAGATGGAGTTTCATTTGTCGGAGGCGACCTGTTTTCAAGCGTGATGCGAAGTGATCACTGATTTTAAAAGCGCTTTTAGTGCCATCACAATTGGTAGGCAGTTTTTAGAATTTGATGTTGGACTATTAAAACTTAGTCATAGTATGTATATCTGATTAATTTCTTTTGAAACGATGTGACTTGTTTTTTATGTTAAAAGTTGCCAAGCGGGCAGATAGTTCACCTGATGTTAAGTGAATACCACCGCTCATAGACATCTATTACACCCGAGGGTTCCAGATGCGTTGAAAATTGAAAATTGGGCTCCGGCCACCTCAATCATCAGACGAAACGCGAAATTATTATACTTTCACTGGTGGTACTTACCCGGACGAGCCTGTTCATTTGTGCAACAGCCGAGGCTGCTACGTGACCCTACCACCGTAAATTACTGACAGTTAGTAAGGAGATTGCAATTTTGTTCTTTATCCTAGATTTTAATAGGGAAAATTTTAAATATGATCCGTCCATCATATTCACAATTATTAAACAACTATAAATTGTTATCACTTGAGGCAAAACGTACATATTTAGAAGCTAATGTGTTATATAGTATTGTGTGCAACAATTTTGATTTCATTAATTTAACAAATAAGATTTGCTATGTAGTTCCTCGTACTACCCAATAACGAACAGTTCGCCCGGACACTCTCTTTGCCACCAACACTTGCCGAACAAATTCAAGACTACGATGTCCTATACAACGTATACTTAAATCATATAACTCCAATTTTGATGATATTGATATATTTACATGCTCTAAATCTACGTATAAGAAACAAATAGTTTTTTTTTTTTTTTTTTGTGACTGTGTATTTTTATTTTTATTTTTTGTCTTATACATCATTTGTATTTCGTTTTATTGTAACGAATCTAGTACCCACCATTAAAATATTTTTGTATGTTTAATACGTGGATAATGTAGTGGGCTGCAATTTTATTACTACATCAACGCAACAGATATGTTTATATCATATATTGTAACTACTAGCTATCCCCAATAAAATAAAACAAAATAAAACTATCTTTGACATCTGTGGCGTCAATGGAAATGTTTTTTACTGCAAATTATAAATTTAAATTATATTTCTAACAAAGGATCATCATCTCTACTACTTTACATTTTAGAGTAATATATTTCCTTTTCTTATTTCTTAAGAATGTATAAACCCAAATCTTCCGGGCTCTGATTTGAATATAGGATCTATAATCGGCCTATTAAGCTACATCTGCAGACTAATTTAAGCATCTTTCCGGGCTGTCTATATAAGGATGTAGTCTTAGTAACTTGAAGCAAAAAGAAAATGAATTTAAAAATAAAAGATACGAGATGGTAAAATAGGTGATTTATTAAGTCTTTTACTTTTAGATACAAATGCGACTACAAACAATTTCTCACGTCCGTTGACCCAAACGAATTAGATAGAAAGATACATCTAATACAAGCCAAAATTTAGTTCCAAATGTTACATTTGTACAGCTTTGTCGCTTTTGCTTCTGTAAGTGTTCTTTTAAGCTAACCTCGTTTCTGGCAGGTAATTTTTGAGAAAAATGGCTGTCAGAATGGCTATCAACTAGCATTGGGACCTAAAGTTGGGCTCATAAACGCATGGTTGTCCGTATTAATAAATAATTTACCTTGTAATTATAAAAAACGTATATTGCGTTTCATTGGAAATTAAAGAATGCTGGAAGAGTTTAGGTTGTTTAACACTAAAGTTTGTCTACAAAGAATTCGCATCTTTTTTTATGTAAGAAGGTGTCAAAAGATCCAGCTGATTTTAAGTGATAACCGCCATACATTGGCATTTGCAACACCCGTAGATACGACCCGCAGGTGCGTTCCTTTACGACCGGGTCCCCGCCCGTCTTGACCTGGCGGAGGGTCTTAGTAGCCGTGGTTTTTTCACCCACGGCCAAGAGGAACCCGACGGGGCTGCTAAAAGGGCGCTGGGGACAGGCCGCGGGTGGTAGAGGAGGAGCTACTCTCTCTGTCTTCTGCTACCGAAGAGGAGTCGCAGGGGAAGAGGATTGTCGGTATTCAGTTTGACGGCGGTGCTGCACCGCTGATGCAGTGGTGGTGAGTGTAACACCAACTCGTACAACACTGTTGCACTGTTGCGTGGCCCTGCCACCTGTCGATCATCCTTACCAGCCATCCAAACTATATTCCAACGATCCCTGTCCAAATACGTACTGTTGTCGGAGTACGATTATCCACTTCAGCAAAAACGTCACAATTTTAAGACATCAATACTTAAAACAGAATCTTTTCATTGTGGTAAGGGACCAGCCTTTTGAATTTACGAAGTTGCACGAATCCTATCCATATAACATAATTTCCATGGACTCATAGAATACCGGCGTGAAGTGGAAGTTTAACACTTCTTGTTTCGGTTAGTACGCCAAGTTCGGTTAGTAACTGATACGCACATTTTTAAAAGATGCAATGCATGTGAAATCCCACTGGTTTCGAAATATTATGCATATTTCGAAACCAGGCGGTGGTTACCAATTAACAGCAGACGGGGATTGTAGACAAACTTTAAGAAGGGATTGTAGACAAGTTTACCACTGTGTGCATTTCGATTCAAGCCTGCGACCTAGAGATCGAAATTTCAAAGTCTCAGCTATAACATCATTATTGACTTACCCATAATTATCACTACACTGATAATTGTGATCCGACAAATTCATTTGTTCCGCACACCTGTTTCATCGACATTTATTAGCAGGCCATAATTTGTTTATGGCCTTGTTATATATAACTTTTTTAACAGCCTACTAATACAATATGCCAAAGAAACACAATTTGGTGTAAATGGCCAACAATTTAATGATCTTAAATACTCCTTGGCATTAATTAGGTCCGGTTGTTTGCGAATTAATAATAAACTAATCAGCGTCACTAGTTTAAATTTTAAGGGACGGTGCAAGATATTTACGGCAAAACTTTTCACTTTAAATTTTATAATTTAAATGAATGTTGTTAAATGTTTTTAATATGTAGTATTAACGAATTTTCCCAATAAACATAGCGAAATCCATTTACAATATGATTCACATGTTGTACCGACTGTATTATTAAATGTTTACGAATGTCTCCCGAGACTTTTAGTAGCCGTATTTTATTTTTTGATTAATAATCTTCATAAACATAGCAAATGCAGCAATACTCTTCCGTCTTTTTGTAAAAAAAATATAGTTTAATATAAAAAATAAAGTTAAAACGAGCGTTTGTAGATAAGGTAAAAAATAAGTAGAAACAGGCTGCCTCTAAAAACCAGATTTTAATAATCCACTCGTACGCAGTTCTTGTGCCGTATTAAATCATAAGGATGATCTCAGTAATATTTTTTCGTTCGATGTTAATGAAAATGAATAAAGTTTTTAGCGGTTTCAGATGATCTGGCCACTTTTGGCAGAGGGACAAATAATGAGCGATATGTTATAAAACAATTCGTCGCTATTAATGAAAGTATTGTAGTTGCGATAAAAAATAGTAATCCTATCAATATTTGACGACCCGAATGACGTAGTGTACCTGCCTCCTGCGCCTGAGGGTGTGGGTTCGATCCCCACAACTGGAAACATATTGTGTGATGAACATAATGTTTTCCTAGTGTCTGGGTGTTTATATATGTATAATATGTATTTATTTACAAAAAAAACGTATGTTTATCAGTTTTCTAGTACCCATAGTACAAGCGTTGCTTAGTTTGGGACTAGAAAATGTCGTGCAAAAATGTGTCCAGAGAAAAAAAATATACGAGTAGAACTAAATATGACAATGGCTTAATACATGCCGGTATTATTGTTGACCTATTTTTCATGGGAAAAAGAGAAACTTCACCTGAGGTACGCTTAGCTGGAGAATCGTGTATTTTATTACAATTTACGCATCTAACGTTAGCTGTATCTTGAAGTACCACCACTTTTTATGCTCAATTTTATTGATGGCACGTGGCAGAATCATCGTCATGTATTGATGGGGCCATAAAACTAAAATTGGATTGGATTGGATTTATGGCACGATCATAGATGAAAGAACTCAACCTCACTATAGTGCCGATTGAAATTTGGATATTTCTTTATAATGAGCCTCGATCATCCTTGCTTATTAATGATTGTTAGCGTTGTCCTTTTGCGAGTTTGGTTGTCTGTTAAGTCTGATATAAAGGTTGCAGTTTTCTAAGTATTCATGGAGTGATGAATCTTATTATGTAGATAAGTACGGATAATATATCAATGATAATCTGAAGTAATGTATTTTACTCTGATACACCTGATAGTTTTGATGTCGGCTAAATGCAATTATATAACAGGTCAAAATCATAAATCTGGTCACATAAATCAACTTAGATTGTACAAAGAATATTGTCTCCTTAATATCGTGTTCTTTGTTACTAAATGTGAGTTTAATATATTAAATTGTCGACGTTAATATTGGCCTAGCCAGGATTCGAAACTGCGCCTGCGTATAACGCGTGGAGACGCTCTCCCCCATTGCGCTCATCGGCTGATATCCTCATACTGCGAAAATCACGAATAATATCTATTTTGATGACACTCAATGATTCCCGAGTACAGTCGCCATGGTATCGGCTTCGGTGTCAGGGGTCATGTGTTCGATTCCCACACGAGGCAACTATTTGTGTGACCCACAGACAGTTGTTTCGCATCTGGGTGTTTGTCCACGCGTAGAACCTTGTACCGCTGACTCAGGTCTTTAGCTCGTGATTTTCTACAACAGAAAGGAGAAAGGAATAATGAAAATAAATTTATTAAAAAAATATGAAATTATAATCTAATATATGAAATTCTCGTGTCACACGGTGTTGGTCATTGAACTCCTCCGAAACGGCTCGATCGATTTTCGTGTAATTGTATGCATATCGGCCAGGGTAGAGAATCGGACATTTTTTTTTCATGCCCCTAAATGTTAAGGGTGATCCACTTCAAACATTTTTTTTCTACCCTACAAATAATTTATACGGCAAAACAACGTTTGCCGGGTGAGCTACTTATTTATAAAATCCGGATATTGATTCGACGGTACCAGCTGTACCATCGAAACAACATCCGGATTTTACTGTATCGGCCGAATCTTCGTTATCAGTTCGAATAACATATTGCATCGTAGCCATCAGCAGTTCACACATGGGCTGTACGCGATCCGGCTTTCGATTATTTCGCAACGCGCCGTCCTCCTCGAGAACAGGTCTAACTTGACACAAATTACAAAATCAATGCGAATATCACGCACACCAATGGCCGGATGAGGTCCATTGAGTTGTTATTTAATGAGCGTAAGCAATTTTTCACTAGTTAGCGATTCAATATTCAGCGATGGTCGTTCCATTGTTAATTGTGTTTGATGAAGGCTCATCGATGTATTCGCTCGATTGAACAAAAGCGAATTGCGCGGCGCTACGCCTAGGCGAAAGGTCAAGTGCAGGCATAGTTCATCAGAGAACATTGCGAGTCCTACCGGTTAGCTATCAATGTCGACTACGCTTCTATTTTTGTATTTTCAATTTGTTTTTGTGAGAAGGTGTCAAATGAGCTGACGATTCACCCGATGTTATGTGATAGCCACCAACCATTGATATTTGCAACACCTGTAGGGTTGATGCAGGCAGATGCGTTGCGACCTTTTATTAAAGTCGGCCCCGGCTACCTCACTCACCAGACGAAACACTTTCAACGCAAAACACTTATACTTCACGCCGGTTTCTAGGAGGTAGTGGCACTTCTCGAACGAACCTACATATTCGTGCAATAGCGAAGACTGTTGCGCGACCGAACAGTATGCAGCTATTTATTTGTAAATTAGATACTATGCAAAGTCATGTCAAACCAAATTATGATGTGGAAATAGACATAAGTTTATCTTAAAAAATTCTTACACAATTTTAGTACAGTTAAAGGCTTTTCAAATCATTTCTGTAGCGAATCAGTACTGTATTAACTATCTTTATCACTCCCTAATGCACTACCTCCAATGCCTCTGCGAATATTATATGTCAGAATATATAATAGTACATAATAGAAATTCAATTTGATACTGAGATAATATAGAATTTTTCTTGAGTTTCTGTAAAGATTTCGGTAAAAAAAATCATTCCGTTCCTCATTGATGCATATTTAAATAAAATACGAAATACTTAATGCAATTGATAATATTTCATAACTGCCTGATCACGAAGTAACTCCTCTTCGTATTACAATGCACCCTGTAATCACACATAATTATCGCCCGCTGACTAATACGAAATATCAATAAATATTCCAAGAAAAGTCTTATTGTTATGAGTTTTATATTACTTGTATTCTCACGTTTATATTATTTCATTCATTGTTCAATTCGATAGTGGTACAAAAAAATGTATTAACCGGATTGACAAGGATCTCTTGTGACATTATCTGTATTTTGTATATTTAACTCGACCGGCTGATGTTAAATATACATTTGTAAATACTTTTATAAAACAACAAACTCTCACACTCCCTTTGTATTTTGTTCTAATTTCCTTTTTCTAATTTTACTCCAAATTCCATTCAAATTTCTAAACCTTAAAAATATACGTCAGCATAATTTAGAAAACTTTGGTACATGGTATCTTCCTTTTGTATCAGATTGTCTCAAAACTAATATAAACCTTAGCGCCGTTCATGAATTGAAGCCATGACAAAAGCCTGTAAATAACACTGAGCGAATCCTAAATATTGTTGATCGATATTTGGTTCAGTAACTCACAATGTTTAGGTCTCAACATAACGAAAGTTGAAACGTCTGGTAACGATTTCGAAATAACCATCTTTTCTAACTCATACGCTTCGTACAGGATCTTCAATAAAATTCCAAAACTTTAGTTTGTATTTTTCTTGATCCTGTACTGAACGTGATTCCGTTGCGTGACTTTCGTTACTTGCTAAAACAGTAGACACAACAATTAACAATCAACAACCGACGTTGGAATTAGTACTCTGTAAGTTAAATTACTATTACCATAATCATATAATAAAAAAAAAAAACTAACTATAAAAATAAATATCCTTTTAAAAATGTTAATAGCAAAGGGGTGATCACTAGTTTTCAAATATTTCATTGTAAAACATTCCATGAAAAGTGTCGTCGTTTGATATGAAGAGAACACACTTGATTACGCCAAGCATTGTTTAAAAAGTAACAAAAAACAAAGCAGATAAAATGCGTTAACCAGCCAGCTCTCTTGCCACCCTCCCACATAAAAAAAAATGTATAACAACAACACCTTCAGCATGTGAGGTTTCTTAAATCCCAGTAGCCGAAACACTTTTCTGTATGTATATTGTCATTGAGCAGTTGCTCTCTGTGTCACGGCTTTATGAACGTAGGTAAAATATTTTATACTTTCACATTTAGTGCATGAATGTAGTAAGCCCTTTCAAAGTCCCTATCAGCAACCGTTTGGTGATTCGAATCGTTCGGTCACGCGAATTACTTACCACCAAACATATAACGTGTTTGTTTGCCTGCCCTATATCATTCGATGACCGTCTGAAACCCACTTTAAAAAAAAAACATTGCTTTAGGATAACACTATCCTGTGTTGCAAGGACGTTTTACAAAGAACCAGATCTTAAAGATCATGTGGACAAACAACCAGATGCGAAACAACTATCTCTGGGTCACACAAATAGTGGTCCCCTGTGGGAATCGAACCCACGACCCTCGACGCAGAAGACAATACCTTGGCCACTGCGCCATTAAGTCATCATCCTCTCACTCACCTCCTCTCCTACAGTCTATCGATGACATTCCAACTGTATACCTGTGTTTCTAGCTAGGTGAATGTTTTTTTTTATTAAGCACGCAAATGCAAGCAAAGACGCGATATTTCAATTCAATAGTGCTGTAAGTATCAAGATATAAAATTGCTAACGTCCGATTTAGGTATCGAAAAAGACAATAGACTTCCACGTGTAAGTAGTGACAAATAGCTTTTTGGATGTAATAAAAAAGTGTACTCGTACTAATTTTGTAGCTAATGAAACTTTGTATTTAATTAAGGATTAGGCGAGAATTGGTGTTATGTAAAAAATTAAGCACCTCCATAATACACAGGTCATAAACTTATTTAATCTTGATGTATGAAGTACAAAAAGGTAATGAAAATAACTAGCGTGATTTATCTATCGGGATTTTCTATAAATAATATTGATGGAACTGGATCTTTGTGTAGCATGTTGAGCTTCGGTTGCAAATAGTGGTTTTTACGAAGAACAATAATTAATTTATCAATAACAGTAAACTGTTAAGACTGATATCATAATACAATAAGTAGAAATGTATCCTACTTATTGTACACCAGATATTTAAATTTCACATCAATCGGAACGTGAAACGGAAGAGTTTGCGAGATCCTTTTATTGAGTAGGAAATGAGCTGATGATTAGTCTAACATCGAAAACACACAGATACACGGACAAACATCTCAAACTTATAACATCCCTCTGTTTACGTCGGAGGTTATATCTATTTCTAACAACAGAAATGTATTATATGTCAAGAACACCAACGAGAAGGTAAATTATTTATAACCTATGGTTCGACTATTACAAATGTTCCTTTTGTTTTACTTAATTTGTTCTGAGGTCAACTAACTTAACGGTAACATCTTTTAGCTAAAACATTTTATCTTTTTTTGTATTGCTACCAATTGAATATATGCCTTAAGTGTGTCTACAGGGCTAGATAAATTGCGTGAGGTCATCACGTTATCTTGTTCATCATTAATTAACGGAAAGTTTGATACTTTGATTGTCTGATTCCGAATCTGTGGGCTGATGTGAAACCAGAAAACAATAAATAATTACCTCGTTGTTTTAAACTTTAATAAATTTACTGGCTATTGGTTTATTATAATATTTTTAAAGGATTAAGATACAATTTTACACGGATGATCCCGAAACTCCTGACCCATGTCAAGGACTTACTTAAGTTATGAGCTTAGTCTGGTTACATAATCCTCTTCTAAGATATATGGTTAATTGAATTAATAATTTTATTAAATTATAAATAAGAATATGTACTTGAAGTGCCATCAGTGAATTTATAACACCTATTTATTTCATCTATAGTAATTTGCTTTTCTTTAAAAAAAAGTCTAGCAAATTTTCGTTAGCGCCTTATCTCACGAATTGAATTAATGAAAAACAAATTTGCACTAAATTTGAATTCGGGCGTCCATTGGCCTTCGAGGAGTTAAAAATATAGGTACGAGTAAAAAGTATAAGCAAGATCTGTAAAAAGATACAATCCTTATTAAAAATTTGTATTTGACGCGGTCCGTTTGAAACGAATTATGGGCTCGCCGCAAGTGCACTGACCTTGACGCAAAAATTAGTTTATTATCAAAAAAACAAAAGAAGATCGCTGCTTGATAAACATAAAATTCCGTGTAATTTAACGGTCTCAACATAAAGGAGAAAAAATAATTTAAATCTTGAGTGCAAAAATACAAAGTATACACAAGTCCAGAACTTTGGGCCATCCACTTGTGTTAGAATAGAAAATGTTTATACAGACTGTATTGAATGGATCTTTGTGTCTCTTTTCCGATTGATTTTTTTTTCTATTTGTTATTATTTTTAGCCTGGTATTACTTCAAGGCCGTACCTTAACCAATAGTTGCAATAAATTGTCATCATCAGACAAAAATGAACGCTAGACATTTTTGAATATGAAATTTTGTGTGTTAAAACAACCGGTTCCGTTTGCGGTTATGAAAATTAATTAGAATCTTAGATTATTATAACAAATTAAAAGAACTTCCTTTTTAGTATCCAAAGAATTTAAAATAACCTTTTTTTTATTTTAGCCTTACTGGAACTAGTATATTTTTTTAACCGACTTCAAAAAAGAAGGAGGTTTTTAACAGACTTCAAAAAGAGAAGCAGTTTCTCAATTCGTCCGTATATATATATATATATATATATTTTTATGTGTGTTCGCGGATAATTTCGTCGTTTATGAACCGATTTTGATGATTCTTTTTTGTTGGAAAGGAGATGTCCCATAGCAAAGAAACCCGGGTCTGATCATGCCATCCCAGAGAAATCAAGGGCAACCCTCAAATGTTATGTCCGTAAATGTTTTTAGTTTCCGGTTTGTAGTCGGTTCTTTTTAATAAAATTTATATCTTATAAAGTGGCAAAATGAGCCGGCGGTTCACCTGATGTTAAGTAATAACCGCCGCCCATGGACGCTGCCGACCTTTAAATAAAGTAGGCCCCGGCTTACTCACCATACGAAACGCAGAAATGTAACACTTCTACTTTACGCCGGTCTTCTGTGAGGTCGTGGTCTTACCTGGACGGACCTGCCCATTAGTACAAAAATGAGCTGTTGCGTGTATTTACCACAGTTTCAAATTAATCAAAATTAGATACGTTTTTGTTTAAAAAGTCAATCAATTTTGTCGTCTATTCATTCTATATCGATTCTTTTCAAAAACGACTTTTTACAAAAACTTCGATTCAATTTTGAAAGACATTTTTTTTTAAGATTCCAAATCTTTGGTGATACAGCTGGTATGGCCGAGCGAAAACCGGTCATGACATGTCGCATCAATTTACATTATTTAAAACTTTTATGTCGAACCGGATTTATAATAAACTTCTTCTATTTGGAATATCCTAAGGCTTCCTTATCAGTATAATACGTAATACGTACTTAATTCAGTAAAATCATCTTCAACAAAATACTTATTAAGGACAAACTGAATATAAATAGTACATAAATCACCTTCACAGGGTACAAAGCAAGCCTAATACGAGTACTTACGTAATTGAAAATATGAACGGATACAAAAACACTCCTGGCCATCTTTTAGCTTTTTAAAACAATTAATTTAATGTTTAGTTTGAATCAAACACTAAATATGATTTCGATGTACTTGAAACAAAAAAAATGTTATAAAATAAAAAAATGAGATAAATACCGACATAGGCTTATTAAATTTTTTCTGTACGGCATCTATATTGTGTTATTTATTTAATTCTATTAAGCGGTAGCTTCTAGATACTTGTACATGTATCTTACATGTACATTTTTTGTACGTTTACAAATTAATGCGGTCTAAAGAAGCACAACGCTTTCACTTCACGCCGATCTCTTGTAAGGTCGTGGAAGTACCACCCGGACGAACCTGCCCATTTCTGCAAAAGAGCAGACCATATTCTGAAAGACCAAGGTCTAGATTCGTGAACATTTTAAAGATCTCGCCAAAGGGTTCTTCGACAGAGCCGAACATCATCCCAACTCTCTGGTGGTAAGCGCAGCAAATTACCGACCCGACACTAACGCTGACGTCAACAAGCGTCGCCCGCGCAACGTCCTAACAGACCCGCTCGAGGAAGGAGACTTAAGTACGTCGAACCCACCATAGGGGGTCCCGCCAAATAACACTACACACTCAGTTAGTGCATTAACAAACACCATAGTTCGTCCTCGCGTTCGAGCACGGTGAAACCAGCACCCCGGCACCAGGTACACCCGCGTTCCAGGGTGGTTCTGCCCGCTCCCAGCAATTGACTAACCAAGCACAGTCAACGGCCATCGGGGTCACGGTCCTCACCGAATCTCAATGGCCTGTAGACGACATGTCACAACTAACGCATCCATGAGTACACGCGCGTCCCTAGCCACTGAGGAGGGCCTCAAACCTGTGGGTACTGGCTAGCCCACCGGTTCTGTGTTTGAGAATTTAATAGTCTAAGGACTGAAAGCGTAACATCAGTTATATAAAAAAATATGCGTAGGTAGCGCCACGCATCACTCTTCTCTGTCACTGTCAGAATAATTTCCGCATGTAAATTTATAGTTGAAGTTATATCTATATAAGCAAAACGTGAATAACGTCATTATTAAATTCGTCCACATCATCTAATGAGAAACAGACGATTTCCAAGATCAAAGACGGCGAACAATTCTTCGGGAGTCTTCAGTTTATACATCGTCGTGACCTTCTCACCACGAACCTCTTATCTACGTAATGTAGATTTGCCAGTTTAATAAAATTTTGTATCACATCATCTGTTACATGTATTTCTTTTAAAGAGCCACCTCTCATTAAAGTTATGAACGGTCATAATGTTTTGCTAATTTATTACATTTTTTTTTATAAAAAAAACCAGGAGGGCATGAGATTTAAAAAAAAATTCAACTTCGATTTTTATGGTTCCGAATCCAAAAGGTAAAACGGAACCCTATTACTAAGACTCTGCTGTCAGTCTGTCTGTCTGTTTGTCTATCCGACTGTCACCACGCTGTATCAGCCTGCTGAATTGCGACTTTAATATACTCACTGTTGCGTCTCAATATATTTATTGTAACATTTTGTATGTTAAAAATAATATTAATAGTTATCTAAAGAATAGTGACAGACATAAACTAAATACTAGAAATAAGGACAAACTAACTACGCCATTGTTTCGTTTACAAAAAGTAAACAGGTCGTTCATGGGGCAAGGTGTGCGCATGTATAATAAAATCCCACAGTCGATATTAAGTCTGCCACTTGATGAATTTAAACGAAAAATTAAAAGTAAACTTATGGCTAAAGCCTATTATTCTATTGCTGAATATCTTGACGACGCCAATGTGTGGGGTTAATACTGTTGATACTCACGTAGGCTAAAAACAAGACTATTGTACATGTACTATTATATTGTAAACTGATTTTTTTTTAAAAAGAGCAACTGTTGAGTTTCTTGCCGGTTTCTTCTCAACAGAAACTGCTTTCCGAACCGGTGGTAACTTACGAACGTGTTCATTTCTTGTAAAATTTTGACGTTTCATAAGAACGCGCAAGCGTCTATGTGAATAAAGATATTTTTATATTTATTATATTTATATTTAACTCTTATAAGATCACTCTTTTGTCCGTGTATCAACGGATTTTCTCACGAATAGGTGGACGTTGAAATTTATACCAGATACTGAGGTCTATAGTCCCTTTTAAGAGTATAAAAATTAAGATACTGATAAATCACGATAAAAAGATCTGGGCAAATTTAGATTTTCGCGAAAACTTGTAAGTATCAAAATTTTAATTAATTTGCAACTTTTCTAATACTCTTATCTATCAGTGTGCAAGAGTGCAAGCTAATCTAGGGTATCATATTAACGAAAGTTATCGATCATCCATTCCACATGAGCAAGTTACCGATGCATTCATTAATGATTTTTCTAACAGCCGTTTTAATACTTATTGCATTTCATATTGCATTCTGCTGTAATATTTATTAAACTTGGAAACACCCTGGTTCTAGCAGGCCAGTAGACATTTCTGCACTTAACGTGATCGACAGGAGCGATCGTAAAAACAAAGTTCCACCAGAGGTCAAGGTCTGCTGGCTGTTCGAAAATATTAACACTTTCCAATCCCCAATGTGTTTGTTGAAACAATCGTCGACGTTGCCGCAATAGTTGCCCCAGCAATGTCAAGAGTAAACACCTTTATTAGCCAACTTCATACTCAGTGTCCAGTCATAATGAGATCCGGTCTCGTATTTAAGCACTCTTGCACAACATCGTTACTTTTCGTATCAATAAAGTAACTACTCAATTGCTCAATAACCAACAAAAGTCGTCTGGGCAAACAAACACAACAAGACATACCTTTTACACTGCTTGGGACATGTTTGGTTTGGCCTATTACTCGCGTTCTCGCGATATTATTCGCGAGTAGCAGTTGTATAAAGAAATTGCTTATCGGATTTAATGTATACTTTATTTTATTCTCCCCTTAAAAGGGGCCAATTTTAATTCTCTTATTTTGCTTGGAATTTTCTTCAGTTTTCGCCGAACGTTTTTAGGGCATGATACTTCAATCGGTGAAAACTGATCCATTTTAACTTGAACTTAGAACATATATTTCCACTTCACGCTAGTCTTCCTGGAAGCCATGGCTCCCCGAACGAGAACAGTAGAATTAAAATGTGTAGATGAATTGTCGACGAATTGTTATTTTAGACAACTTATTTACACATTTTAAAAACATGTCTTTTTTCATTTACGTCATTTGTAAACCCCTAAAAGACACTTGAACTATTTATTGATATATATAATTATATGATATACAAATATGACGTAGATATGCACAGAAATTGAGGCACTCGAACATTTGGTGTAATTCAATTGCCATTCAATAGACTGCTATCTCTTTCCATACCAGACGTTATAATATGTCAATTGTCACATTCAGATATCTATGTATACAGATAAATAAAATTGGAGTGTCTGTTTGTAATATTAAAATAACCGATTTTTACTCAATGCATATGGGTGCATACACGGTACCTACAACATTTTTTTCAATTTTCGTTTGTTTGTTCCGGCTAATCTCTGAAAAGACTGGACCGACTTTGGTGGGACGTTCATTGGGAGATAGCTGATGTAATAAAGAGTAACTTAGGCTCCTTTAATTTTAGAAATTTGATTTATTTTAAATTCCACGCATCTTTTTAAAACATACTTATTTTATTTCGCACCACGGACTTAAGTTGATAAGACAGTAGGTAAGTACCTCCCACAGATGTTTTAAGTTTTTTGAATTCTCGATTTGTTGTTTATAATTGTAGTTGGATAAGAAATTAAATAACCTTCGATTATTGCAAAGATCGGTTGGCAGAATGAAAGAATTGACACTAAAAATTTAGAATGATAAAATTTTACCAACTCTGGGCCAATCTCTTATAAGCAGCTTAAAAATGATGAGCACTTTGAGAACATTGAGGATAATGTATTAAATTCATGTGTACATAATATTATGTATGTTAATAATATTTAAAACCTACTAGATAACTGCCTTGAAAGAAAATAATTAAATTTTTTAGGATGCATAAAAATGTTTAATGGATGCGTAGCGTAGTATGTTATGTATAATTTACGCTTAAAATTTTTGATATTAATAAAATAATTATATAATATTTGCAGCCAAAAACATAATTTTATTGTTAGTTAGTTAGTAGTATTGTTAGTTAGTGGATTGTGTGATAAAGGTAAGAAAAAGTTGCAAAATCAGGACAAATACCTCAATCGACATTTGTAAGCAGTCACGTTCATCGCGGGTCGGTACCGCATAATTCAATGAAAATTAATATTTTTATAATAGTAATAATAATTTTAAAGATCAGTCTTTCAGTCAGCTGGTTATTGAATCAAAAGGAGTGAATGAACTTTAGCGTGGAAAAACGGTTTCGCGTGTTTATTAACTTCCAACCATTACTGAATTTAATAACATTTTATTAAACAATTTTCATAATGCAATCAATAACTCGGAAAATGAGCGTTCGGCTATAGAAAAAAATGGAAATACGAGTAGTAAACCTATGCGATATGTCTGGTTACTGTCTTAATATCTGTATATTATAGGCGTACACTTGTTTTGTTTTAACATTTTGTAAGTCCAGTGAAACAGCAGTTTTGATTTGTGTCAGGGCTCAAAGCCTGTATTGTAGCGCTAGTTGAAGCGGTCAGCTATGTTTATACAGTTCTCATAATGCAAGTTATTGTCCTAACATATCAACTTAGGTAATGCTTAGTCCCAGAAATATTTACTACAAAATTTTGTGTTCGTTTAGCGAGAATTTTTCAAGTAAAAGCTCTTTACATTTATTAGGCACGATGAACTCTGGACGGGCTTAAATGTTAGGATTGTTGTAAGTTCATTCATTCTTATTTTACCAACATAAGTATCTAATGATATTATCATTAAAAGAAAATTTGTTCATGCAACGATTTTTTTTTTACATATACTAACTAGATATATATAAAATAGAAATGTTTAACTGTGGTAGGGCCACGCAGCTGCTTCGACTGTTGCACGAATGGGCAGGTCCGCCCGGGTAAGTACCACGACCTGACAGAAGACCGGCGTAAAGTAGAAGGTGTGTTACACTTCTGCGTTTCGTCTGGTGAGTGAGGTATCCGGGGCCCACTTTTATTAAAGGTGGCAACGTATTTGCAACATAAAAAACCCTGTAAAGAGGGTATCTGGTCATAGTCCATCACGCGGCCCCACTGCGTGTTGGCGGACTTCACATATTTTGGTAATTTTATGCATTTACTACCAAAAGTGATCTCTCGAATAACCGTTTTATTATTTATATAAAGTTACAGCCTCAAGTCCGAAATCGCTATGCAGATCAAATATTCTGTGATACTTTGCACCAGTTAAAATGTGGATAAATTTATGGACGCTTGGAGGCTAATCAGACGTGAGATTCGGTCCATTTGAAAGTCATTTGTACAGAGTGTCAAGAACAAAGGTGAAAAATATGTTCCTTGAGGAACGCCTGTCTCGATTTTAAGACTCGTGGTCAGTAATTCCTTTAGTCTAAAGAGAAAAGAACAGTTCCACAATAAAGGCTCGAACGATATGTACGAGTCGGTTTGGATCCCTAAGTGCGAACAGCTTATACAGGAAACCTTTGTGCCAGGCATTTTCGGTTGCGTTTGTGATATCGAAATATTTGGTTAAGGGCCCTTGAAATCTGGTTAGTCCAGAAAGTCCCCAATAATTCCGCCATCTCAAATATGCTCTGTGAGATGCTTCATGCAATATAGAAGATATTGAATACAGATATTTGAATGATGAAAATATTGAATGTAGACTTCGTGGGGCCAAAAATGCATTAGAAGGAAGCCAACCGTTTTAAGGTGATGAAGATTTTGGAGTAGACATAATCATTGAATCTGTTAACAATTAGTCGTTCGTATGGATAGCCTAAGTAGTAGCGTAGATCGTAAAATGCAAATTAATAAAAAAATTACTTTAGCCTAAAATAGCTATGAACTGTGAGTGTAAAACGTCATAGTTCGTCCCATGGCCATGGTCTCTGGAAAGTGTTAAACCTTAACACCACTCGTGGATTGAAGAGTTTGTGTCTGGTTTTTTTATAGAGAAAAAGGTTATAAAAAATGCTTATTTTGTTTTGAAATTAAAATTTTCAACAGAATATTACATCTTTGAAGTGAACACTTATAAATATGCGTTGTTTATTTGTAAATTTTGTGGATTGAAGCTTTTATCATTATTTTTCATATTAAAACAGATTTTTTTTATTGAATATATGTTTTTTTTTTATTTTATGAAAATAAATACTGGGTTATTTCAAATTTTTAAATATTACAAAATATGGGGACTTAGATCCCACACGAGTGTAGATATCTAGACTGAAAATATCGACTGGTGTTATGGGTTCATAATTGAGGATGAGTGGCGTAAATAATATTTACGCCAATTGTAAACTATTAATCATTAATTTCATTATTAAGTACATGAATTAATCTATAATTATCATCTTACAATTCTCTAAAACTGTGTACGATAAAATTAATATACAATTATTTCTGCACAATTAATTAATAAAATAATTAAAGTCAATACCAAATATTAACAGTACCAGAACAGTATTTTTAATTTTTTTTTAAATAAGCATTTCCATTACGAGACAAAGCATGAAAAAAATGCATGTTCAACGATAATAATAACATTATTAAAATGTAAGCAGGATGTTCGACTTGGATTTGAACCTAAATAAATATGTAATTTTTAAAACAATTCTTTCGCGACCAAAGTAATATTATTTAAATGTCATACCTATAAAATCTTATATTATATTAAGGTTTGTCGCTTAAATTATCACGCTATAATCGTTCAGCTATCTTTGGGTCTTCCTAAAATAAGAATGCAAAGTACTTGGTTATTTCTTTCATATTTTTTTCACTACTCTTTATTACTTCACGTATTAAACGATATAAAGCAATAAAGCCTTCACTTGCAATCAGTAATATGGTCTGCAACTGCTGATAGCTTGCTTAATCGTGTAGCAGTTTTATTTGGTACGAGTATAAACTGGTTCACGGAAAGCCACGGCACAATCAATGCGAAGAGTCTGTTGAAAGGGTTAATCAAGACAAAGAAAAAACTACAGCGTGTCGTTACATCCCCGACAGTAAATGAGGATAACTTTTGAAAATTGTATTACGCATTTACATTCTTTAAATATTAATATTTACCGAGTTATTAAATTTTACAAAACATTGAACACACTACGGAAAAAACTGTAACGTAAAGTTCATTTGTAGAGGTCACAAAGCATATGAATGGGTTGAATGAACAGTCAGTAATATATATTACTGACTGTTTAATCTTGCCTTCGTAGCTGTATTTATTAAGTGTTGTAAAGGAGCTCTGGTAGGCAATTGTTAGCGACTACAGATCTAGTTAAATAATTATTTAGGCGTGGATTTTTTATAATAATAATGTAGAAGAAAATAATAGTATTCGGAAGAACTAAGCTTTGGCTAGTGCTATAAAATTCCAACAATGGCTTTTATTATTGCTACATGTCAAAGAATTATTATTTTTTTTTGATATTATCTTAGATAAGGGCTGCTCTGTGAGATTATTTAAAATTTAATTCCCTGGGAATCAAATTATTGAAATAAATATCATTTAGTTTAGTCAGTTTGCTTACCAATGTGCTCTGGGATTATTTTTTGAGCATATTTATACTTTTAGTCATATTTTGTAATGAATATATGTATACACATTCATTTAATATTATTTTTTTGTATTAATAGCTTACTGCTATATTTCCCGAGCAAAATTAACGTTTAATTTCCTTAACATAAGACAATTATAGTTTAATATAAGACGTGAAAAGAAATACATTAATCCAAATTCGAAGTGATAAATATGGTGGGATCGCTACATCTATACATACGTGAAAATTCAATAGTAACTACTAATTCCCCTATAAATATATCTTTAACTGTTTCGTTATATCCTTTTCTGTTACAAGATTTCACTTAAGGTTATTGATGATAAGCTGTCGATGTAAAGATAAGAGAACAGCGTTATAATCATGTAATGTTAATTTTTCTTGATAATTGTTACTCAAAGTCTAGATAGCAAAAGCAAGATCTAGTCTAGATAGCAAAAGATTTAGGCTGTCTACTAATGAATGTTTAGTTGGAGCCTAATAATAGTTAAAATTTCAGGCATGTAAACTATTTATTAATAAATTTAAATTGTTATTTAATAAAATAAGGTTTCATTTGTGCGCTCTGAAATGAGGGGAGGTTAATTAATATTAATCCAAGAAAAGAGATGAACTTAACACCATTAAAAAAAAGAGTTCATCGTGTAGCGTCGTGATTTATTGTGACAATGTGTTGATGAACTTCCGCAGTAAGCACCAAGAACGTTGAAAGAAACATAAATTTCGGCGGACGGAATTCGAAATAACAGGAACACTGTTGTCTCACGGTGGGCAGAGGGATATCCAGATGTTGTCGCCAAATTATGCCCACTTGCAGTTCTCGTATTCAAAAACAACAACTTGAACACAGGAAATTTTAAATGCATAATTATTGCGTGTAGTGACATAATCATTTTAAGCATAATGTATAGGTAAACTAAATATTATGAGTAGGAAATAAAGAAAAGGGCAAAGCTTTTTATTACGTGTAAGTGCAAGTTAATACTTGAAATTTTAATTTTAATTGATTTGAAGAAGCAGGTTAAGAAACATTTTTGTTTAAAACGTTATTTTTGCAAGTAAAAATTACGGTTTGACAGTGGTGATAACCTGGTAACATCCAAAAGCTTTAGACATTTTAATGGGAAAATTTTGACATTTATGAAATACCTATAATTTACATGAAAAAAAAATATAAAAACTAATAGAATTCAGAATTATTAATATATTATTCTTCACTACTTCTTGAATTTAATTACTATTTAAAGTCAATTCGATTCTCCAGTACTATTAACATATTTTAGTATAAGTTAGCAATGTTTTCGAGAGAGAATTTCAGGTAGTTTCTCGAAAAAATTGGCCGACCTGAAAATATTTCTTTCCCAACGTTGCTTGCTCTCGTATCACCTATTGGATTAACTCCTAAAAAACTGTATTTTTACATACCTATGAAAAATTTCCTAGTTCAAATCTGAACGATAACTTAAGTTGGATTGTTATCCATGTGTGTTACATAAAGATAATTTCCGAATATGTATACAGGTATGAATACAACATTGTCTGAAAGAAACTTACGTAGACATACTAAATGAAAATAACATATAATGTAAAAGAAACATGAATAAGAAAAACGTCAAGAACTATTTTTCTTTGTAATTCAACCAGATCAGGAGTGGAATAGCTTGCAATTAAATTGTTAGCCTTTTACTTTGAACAATGACAACATAATACATACTCATTTTCTTACTCGCCTTGAAACAATTCAAGGCGAGTAAGAAAAACATTTTTTTATGGTGAAGGACGGTGCGCAATATTAATTAACATAGATAATAAAATATAAAATGATAGTTATAAGGTCAAAGTCAAAATTTCTTTATTCAATGCAGGCTAATTTTAACTTCTTATTGAAAATCAAAAATACTATCTACGACGGATTCAGTCTGCGGTCATTGTATCATTTTTTTTTATTATATAAACACAGAAAAGTATTTAACGGTAAATTTGGCAGCAACTAGAGGACTTGGAACTGCAGATAAAAAGTCATTTCCACACACCCTTGTCCTCAATGTATTATAACAATGTCTTCCATGTCTTCGACATTATAACAATGTCGAAGACATGGCCCTTTGCATTAAGATAGAAAATATTTGAAAATTAATTAATTTAATTAATAACTCTTATTAAATTTTTGAAAATTGTCACTTTTATATTATACAAACGGACCGGACAGACTTTTTCCTGTACACACGATTTAAATTCGACAACGAATTGTGAATCTAAACCATTCTCGAATTAACCTGAAGACACAAAAATATTCATTAAAATCGGTCCAGCCGTTTAGGAGGAATTCAGTGACCTACACACGTACAGAGGAATTATATACAGAAAGATAAATTAATCTACCAAGAAGCTAGTCTAAACCTCCTGGTATGTCTAACGTGTCACCACGGCCCGATGCTATGATTTAAAAAAACACACCTCATATGGATATTGTTTGGTACATACAATAAAAACTGTAATAATGTACTTTAAGGATATTCAGTCGTTTGGAAGTAAAGTGGTCATCAGATTTATTCTTGACGAGAACAGAACGGTATGTTGCAACTGCCGGTGAACTCAGTACGCCAGGCTCCTAGTATCTAACTACGATTTGTAATATTACTAGCGACCCGCCCGGCTTCGCATGGGTGCAATGTAATACATGTAAATCTTCCTCTTGATTCACTCTATCTAGTAAAAACGCATCAAGATCCGTTGCGCAGTTTTAAGGGTCTAAGCATACATAGGGACAGACAGACAGCGGGACGACTTTGTTTTACACTATGTAGTGATTATTCTAGATATAATTTAAAACGCTTTTTTGAATTTCAGCAATATAAAAAGTGAGATTGGGTAAATAAATGGGTATAGTTTTCAGGACATTAAAATCAGGAAAATACTAAATAATAATAAAATCACAGATACATAACTGTTGTTTTTTAGCGGGGCCCAAAGATCTTCATACCTTATCTCAAGTCAAAAGAACCTTAAAGTGGAATGTGGATACTAATTATGAACATTTAACAACAATATGTTAAAGAACACAAAAAATAACAGTTAATAATGTATAATGATAGCTGTATTTGAACATAGTAGAAATAACTACTATATTGCACGTGCGATGTGCGTCAAACTATAAAACTGTACAATCCATGAAAAAAAATCTAGTTGTTGCTTTAACTATTTTTAATTTAATGTTCTTTTTCCCTTGATTTACTAAAGAAGGCTAAACTTCTAAACTTCGCCTAGCACTTTAAAAAAATTTAAAAAATTATTATCAGAAACTTACATTGTATTTTAAAAATCATTAATCTTAAAACATGTAGAAAAAGTACGAAAAGATTGTCGCCGCTGTGGGAATCGAACATTAATCTTGCAATTTTAAACTTAGGAAATCGGCAATTTCTTTGCGTTGTTTGTTTTAGGGTCGCGTACCCAAAGGATAAAACGGGACCCTATTACTAAGACTCCGCTCTCTGTATGTCTGTCCGTCTGCCACCAGCCTGTATCTCATGAAAGGTGGTAGACAGTTGATAATTTCACAGTTGACGTATTTCTGTTGAACAACTTCAAAACATTAATGCAATTTCTTTGCGTTGTTTGTTTTTAGGGTCGCGTATCCAAAGGATAAAACGGGACCCTATTACTAAGACTCCGCTCTCTGTATGTCTGTCCGTCTGTCACCAGCCTGTATCTCATGAAAGGTGGTAGACAGTTGATAATTTCACAGATGACGTATTTCTGTTGAACAACAAATACAAAAAATCAGAATACAAAATTTTAAGTGAGGCTTCCATAAAACAGATATTACATTTTTTGTCGTTTTTATAAATAATGATACGAAACCCTTCGTCCAACTTAGTCCGATAGTTAATATTTGTAGAAAAAGTACGAAAAGATTATGGCCGCTGTGGGAATCGAACCCACGTCTTTGGCATTCGCGGCCAGACGCTTTAGCCACTAATCTAAACGGTTGATTGCCACACCAACGAAAACCTTAACGTCTTTTATCTACATTGTTTTTGCCGATGCCGCTCCGGCCCTGACCGGAGCGGCATCGGCACAAGTAGCGTCCAAAACAAGGGCTTTGCGTCTTTTCCAAGGAATCAAACTTAAACCGTTGGGTCTCTTACCATCGTTGCGAAATATGCCACATGGCTCTAAAATAGATGGAACATTGATGTAAACAAGAGCCGTTCAGGGAACCGTGGCGGCCCGGGCTCATAGAATAGGGGTAAGGTATCCCCATATATGCTTGTGGTAAAAAGCGACAAAAAGGGGACACGGATGGGCAGCAGCACGAAGTGGTCTCGTGCTGCTTCAAAAGTATGAGAGAATCGAAGAAGGTTTATCCTTCTCCGAGGCGTGCTCAGGTGTAGTACCGAGGGACACCGGTGCGTTCTATGGGAGATCCCGGAGTCACTCCAAATGTACGGAAGGCGGCCACCTAGGGCTAGGTTTTAGTGGCTAAGAATCCCACATAGCCCTGTCATATAAAGTGACAGGGTATCTTTCGAAGATTTCCCCCCCGATAATAAAAAAAGAAGGAACCGTGGCGGGAAAAGCGGCCAGCACTTTTTTGACACGTAAGCCCGTGGAGACCAAATTTGTCTACACTGACAACACAAGGGCATCGGTGTGGTTGATAAATCGGTGCCCCTAGACGGATTCCTATAGGAATGCGTAAGCTTACATCGTCAAGTAATGTGCACAAATTACTTGATAGTAAAGCGTGAAGTCAATCAGTCGATTCTTTAGATGAGACGCCTAGGAAACAGGGACGCTCTAAATTACTTTCTAAAGATTGAAACGTATCTTTCTGTACTCCCAGTGGGATATTTTCGTTTGAACAGATAGACAGCCAAGCCATCCTTGCCTCCTCGGCATAGGAAACTTCTGAATTGTGATTAAGGATATTATTAAATAAATGATTTACGCTATGCACGGAAGGCAGGTAGTGCGACACTAGAAATTTTCCTTACACCGATACCATCAAAACGAATTGGCAGCGTAGCTTGACTTCAGCTTAATTCATTAAGAGGTAAATTTAGAATTTTTCTACACCTGATTTAAGATAAAAATCAATAATTCAATAAAAAGATGGGTACAGCATAAAATTCATTTCTTGCAAATATTTTCATGCATCTGCTTCTTTCAAGGAAAGCCACTGTAATCTATGTTAATCGAATAGATTTTCTTTTATTACCGTCTGTTTCAAGTTCAGTTGCATCCGATGAACTTTTTACGACCGGATAGTGTTTACCTTTTGGAAGGGTTTGCTTGATACCAAATCAAAATAATCGTTTTCATATCACGAGAATTTATAATATTTCTTCATACTCTTTATCTTACCTCTATTTCCAATTAGTGTCTAACAAATAACATTAGTAACATATACTGCTGTGTCCGCGACTTCGTCCGTGTGGTATTTAAAATAAACAAAACTTCTTAAATAAAAGTAGCCTAAAGTAAATTATCAGCCTATAGATGTCCCACTGCTGGGCAAAGGCCTCCTCTGTACAAAGGGCATAGTCCACCACGCGGCCCCTCTGCGGATTGGTGGACTTTACATATTTTGGAAATATTTTTTTGTTATTATTTCGAAAATATGCAGGTTTCCTCACAATGTTTTCCTTCACCGCTGAGCACGTGCCGGCACTGGAGATCGAACTCAGGTTGCTGTGTATATTGAATTAGGCGAGCGCCCGGACACTGAGTTAGTCTAAGTTACACCTTATTACATTAGCTATCTGGATCTGATCTTTGAGAGATTAGCCGGAATAAACAGAGAGCCAGAGAAAAATTGTAAGAAACGTTTTGGTGTATGTACCGAGTATACATTATTTTACGCATTTAGTAGAAAGCGGTTATTTTAATATTACAAATTATATTTATATATATATATATTATAGATTGGTTCATCACCGTGGAAAATAGTATGAAATCTCCATTATTAGTTCCTTCGGCACCGCCTACACTAAGCCTAAGAGTCCAAAGAATACATCCAGTAGAGCTATCACGGTCGACACCCCCGTTGACAGCACGCTACAGATAGCCATAAGGCGCGATAAGGATTACGAAATCGGTGACGTAGTGTGTCGTAGCATCAGCTAGTGCGTGCGTCCGCCACACCGGGTCCAGCTCTAACGTGCCGCCGTAAGACAGTTTAATACGGAGACCGAGAGGCGCGCGTCCGCACTCCGCGTCGAATGTACACCGCGCTCACCCGGCTGGCATCACCCACGGTACAATCGCGTACAATCGCGCGCAACGGTGTTCGTAAACTGTGCCACAATTGATTCTTCCTCACGTGTGTACTTTTGCACTTCGATCACGTAGAGCCGGTGCAATTTTGTGCAGACTGTGAACAGGATGAACGGTGAGTTGGGTTTTGCGCAAACTTTTTTTCCGAAGCCGCTGTGATTGTTTGCGTGTACTTTAATGACCTTATAGTTGAACTGTATCAAACTTCAATGTAGAAGCTTTTACGTCGATTGAATTTAAATATTTCTGTCACACATAAGGATGATAAAGAAACTTGTAGTGTACTTAGGTACTAGCTTCGTTTATTGGATAGTAATTGCGTTATAAAACTGTGGACTTAAATCCCAAAAAAACGAATAAATTGAACAAACGATCCTATATACAATTAACGCATCAAAAATTAAAATAAATGTATTTAAATTGCTAAAGAGCAATGCAAAAAATCACAAGAGGTTCGTTAAAAAGTTATATATTTTAAAAATTATATATTTATTTTAATTTACCATCCAAAAAAATAGTTCTCACAAATAAATTTCCACATTACACAGAGAAAAACGAATAAAAAAAACTGTTTTAAAAAATATTCGCAGTGCAAATCTAGAAAGTAATTATATTTACTCTTAAATCGCCTTAGTCAAGAAACACATACATAAGTACTTACTCGAATGGTAAATAACAAATGCCACACCGCAACATATCTAAATGATTCAGCACACCTATATTAGCATTTTAAGTATTAGAATACTAACACATGTTATGATTCCTGTTTACCCCAACATGGTGTAAATATGCTCAATAAAAACGAGAATGACAAATCTAGACTCATTAAAATAAGTAAAACCCTGTCTATCCTCCTAGGGATATTCCACAATGCGTCAGACAAATAGACAATTATGTTTGCGTAATTACATATTATAAACGTTAAGGTATCATTTCTACGTCGTTCTATTGTCTGTGTTTTTTACGCGAGAATGAGGCCAGCGTGCTGGCGGTTCACCTGATGCTAAGTGATGACCACCCTGAGATTTGCAACACCCGCAGTGTTGCCGATGCGTTGCCACCGTCTAATAAAGTGGGATCCGATAACTTTACTCACCAGACAAAACGCTGACACAGTACTTCAACTTCACGCCGGTTTTCTGTGAGGTGGTGATCGTCCACGGACCTGCCCATTCGTGCAACATCGAGGACTATTTCGTGGCCCTACCGCAGTGGCCATTTGATAGATCTCGCGTTAACTTTGTCTCGGAGCCGCGGTGTTTAACGACACCACTTCCATCCTATTCAAAATTAAGTAAGTGACAAAACAAACGAATGGAAATTAAGCCAATAGTTTTACATACGAGCGAACTCATTTAGTCTCAAACTTGATGGAAACCCGTGGTAGCTCAGTGTCCGCTCTCGCTTTTAATTCTATATAACATGTATTCTGCCAATTCGCAATGGGGTCCCCTGGCTGACTATGCTCTAATAGCACATGTAAAAAGGAGACCATTGGGCAGATATGGTGCGTATACTATACGCTAGGCTATTACTATACGTTTTCCGTATGCCTGCCCACGTGTCACCACCAAATTTTCTCAGGAACGGGTGGACTTAGCGAGTTGAAATTTATACAGGAAACTGAGGTCTGTGCCGCTATTTACTAACTAATTTAAAGTTAGCTCAGCGCCCGGACAGCTTGCTTTTAACTACATTTACTCGAGCAACCTGAGTTCGATCCCCGGTGCAAGCATCAGTGAAATTTTTTTTTTTTTTTATGGGAATAGGAGGCAAACGAGCATGTGGGTCACCTGGTGATAAGCGATCACCGCAGCCCATGGACATTTGCAACATCGGTTGAGTCGCAATTGCGTTGCCGGCCTTTAAGGAAGGAATAGGCTCTCTTCTTGAAGGTCCCTAAGTCGTATCGGTCTGGAAATACCGCTGGTATTGTTAATTTTAAGTGCTAATTATCACGTACTCGGCGGTGAAGGAAAACATCGTGGGAAACGTGCATATTTTCGAAATAATAATAAAAAAATATTTCGAAAATATGTGAAGACTGCCAATCCGCAGTGCGGTCGCGTGGTATGCCCTGATACTCTCTTCACAGAGAAGGTCTTTGCGCAGCAGTGGGACATTTATGGGCTGTTACTTTACTTTAATTTAAAACTTTTTTTTGAATTTATGTTTCACTTTTCCTTATAGTTTTGTTTACAGGACCTTGATTTTTATACGCCTAATAGAGGACGATGGAGCTCAGTATCTGGTATAAACTTACTAGATCCCCCCGTTTCTAAGAAAATCGGTAGTGATTATTTACCAATTTAGCACTGGATCGTTCCTTTTAAACTTGAGATTACTTTTAAAGAGTTAGCTTATTTATATTTGAATGTTAAGATTACGTTTATAGAGCGATTGCATAGCTGATATTAAAAGATCTGGATCATTAGTGCTCCTTGTATTTGTAATTATACAAGCACTTTATTCATCCCCTTAAAAGGGTTGCGTGCTTCCATCAGCTTCGTTTGCTATAATTAATAAAATATATATAGTATATTCTGCGCGACCAGACTCAATCAGCACTCTTTGTGTAGATCAGACAAACTTAAAAATTAAAAAAAAAACAGACGGTATTCAATTTTCGGGCGTATTATTTCAGAGCGATATAGAGTTAAAACATTAGACTAGAAATCTTAAACTGTGTAAGTTTCTCCATTAAAATTATTTTAATTAAAAGGATTTTATATCATCCTCATCATCATTTTATCTAAGTCTAGCTAAACGTGAACTATGTGGAAGGCGCCCGCATTTTAAATGGTTAAACAATGCTAACATTATGTTTAGAGTGTATATTTTGAAAACCTATAACTTTAATACTCTTCTTGCGTGATAAAACTTCGATTCGATTTGTTATGCATCACAATTATGCGCATTAACGCGATAATAATTTTATTTACCGCCTATATCCATGAGGTTAAATATCTAGAATCAATTTATTTATAGACCAAAGGCATCATTTACCAGTCAATCCAGGATATGATGAGAGCTTATGTTATGTACATCAAAAGATGCAAAAGTTATATAATTTTAAATAATTAGAATGAATAAAATATATTACTTTTTTTATGCGAAAAGTTGCTAAACGAGCAGACGGGTCACCTGACGTTAGGTGAATACCGCCGCCCATGGACATCTACTACACCCGAGGGGTACAGATGTGTTGACAACCTTTTGAAAATTGGGCTCCAGCTACCTCACTCACCAGACGAAACGCGAAAGTATTTGTCATACTTCCACTTTACGCTGGTCTTCTGTGAGTTCGTGTTAGTTACCAGAACGGGCCTGCCCGTTCGTGCAACAGCCAAGGCTTCTGCGTGGCCCTACCACCGTAAAATTTTATTACACCGTAAAATAAATTACAAATAAAAATAAGAAATATGTAATAAATAAGATTTGAAATATTGAATATATAAAGTACATCTTTATATCCATAAAGTTATATACTTAAATTCATAAATAACAATTTACTTCTAGTTATAATAACGGACGATAACTTAAGTAAAGGTTGTCTTTAGCTGTCACGAACCAGTCTTTTGAAAGAGGTCTTACTCGATGCATTTCTTACGTCATCCGGCAAGGAGTTCCAAAGATGTGCAGCTTACACATTTTTAATTCACACCCCCACTTCTGTAGAAACATCTGGATATAATGTACCAATGTAGTTCAGCGTCCGCATAAAAAAGTAAGGTAACGGTATATAAATGCCCCACGGCTGGGCAAAGGCCGCCTCTGTAAAGAGGGTATCACGGCATATTCTCATCATCATCGACTCAAATGCGGATCGATCGTATTCAATTGAGTATAAACGAATACATTACAATCCAACTCAAACCATTTCAATCGCTCTTTGCAATTTGCAGTGAAATAATGAATCGAAGATTCGCAGACCCAAAAAATACGCCACCCTTTACAGATTTTCGCAACGTTGACCGGTTGACCCGATAGACTGTATCACTGATCGTATAACAATCATAAAAGTTTTCTCACCATTGACATTCTGTCTCGTAATAACGGTGAACTACATTGAAGAATATCTTTAGCAACCTGCAAGTGTGTTCGCATACTTTTTTAGACGATGACTCCGTGGCGCAGTTGCCAAAGTCGGCGTTGCCAAGGTCGGCTTCGGCGTCGGGGGCCGTTGGTTCGATTCCCACACGGTACAACTATTTGTGTAACCCACAGATAGCTGTTTCGCATCTGGGTGTTTGTCCACGTGAAATTTATCTTTTTAAAACGCCCTTACAACACAGGATAATGTTATCCTAGAGTAGCGACAATGTGTTAAAAAAAAGAGATGTTAAAGTCTACGTGTTTTAATATATTACTAGGTTTAACCTTGCTATTTGTAATTTTACGACTGTAAAAAATATATTAAAGATTTATTTGGAGATGCACATATAGTGTGATTTCAAGTCGATACAAGGGTTCTTCCTTCCTTAACCTTTGTCTACTCAATGCAATGGCCTTTTCGCGAGTGATACACTGGCTATTTTACTGAACAAATAATCACGCTTCCTGTTGCAAAATACCTCTCATCATGAAAGGTTATTCTAAAAAAAGCATTGAGGTGTCTATCTACTTAGAATCAAACTATAAGACTTGACCTTTTGCTCCAATCGAAAATGTATAATTAAGGATCCATACATTTAAATCAATAGCGTATGAGTGCCAATTATTTAGTTATTTCATTATATACTCAAATAACCATATTATGACTGGTTTTGATGTACCGGTTCTAGAATACGTGGAAATTATTCAAGACACTAAATAAGAATACAAATATACATAATAACTATTCGAAATCGTCCCTACAATATCACCCGATCTTATAAAACATAAAATTATTTAAAATACTTTTTAATTTAAAACATTAGCTAGTTATTTATTATATAGCAATAATTGGTGACAAATATGTTGATCTCATAAAACAAGTTCCAGTCATAAATATACAACATAACAATATTAAAAAACGTCACCCGGAAAATAACTTACGTCGGATGTTCTTGACATTGTAACAGTTATATAATCGTGTTTACTATGTTGTGACTTTGCAGAGTAAACTCAACGCACACAGGTATATGCACACTCATATTCATGTAAACAACACACACAGACATGCAATCAGAATGATGACATAAAAGTTGTCGTTTACCGTAGTAATTCACGCGTGTTTTATGTATTTGTATATCACCATACATAGTGGCGTAACAACAAAGGCGGTTTTAATAAGGAACCAAAAGGAACCACACGCTAATTCCGGAAATCCACACCCGAAAAAAATCATAGACAAATTATAATATAATTATAGCACCCGAACTGTTTGAGATAACTTTTGTATCAACATACCGCAAAGTTTAAGGAATAACGACGGAGAACTGAACCACGGCGTTTAATATATAGGGTGGCTTTTTTAAAAGTGTCCAAATTTACACAGGAGGTTCAGACTTGGTAGTGTAATCGTTTATTGGAATAAAAACAAACTTTTCTTTTTCAAATAAATTGCAATTCCATTTACTAAAAATCCGAACTTGTTGACAATGCGGTAGTCATTCATAAATGCGTCGTATACTTTTGAAACGAACTTGTGTGCGCGTTTGTTATGAATGATCGCGCGTAAATAAATGAGTTGCCCATAAATCACGCACTTTTTGAGATAACTTAAAATTAATGTAATTAATAAATTACGCGTGATTTTAAATATTTATCAGTTTTTGTATAACATTATTTATGCCTATAGCTTAATTAAAAAAATTGATGCACTTAGAAAAGCCTCCCTGTATATTAAAGAGCATCTGACATTGCACAGAAAAAAGTTGTTTCGTGAGAAGCAGCCAAGGAAAATAATTATAGATTCGTTTGGATCAAACATACGTAAAGTAACAGCCTATACATGTCCCACTGCTGGGCAAAGGCCTCCTCTATACAGAGAGTATCAGGGCATAGTCCACCACGCGGCCCCATTGCGGATTGGCGGACTATATAAACATATGTAATATTCTTATTTATATTTGTTGAAAAGAAACATTTCCAGTGTTCGCTATTCGCTCCAGTAATGATCTACCTAAAATTAAATCAAAAACTAAACTTATTATTTTTAGTGTCTGTCATAAAGTATGTTTTTATAACAACATTACATATGTCTTGCGTGATAAAAATCTTATCATAGTGTAATCATAAAAAAATTACGCAATGACACGTATTTTTTTTTTCTTAACTTTGTGTGTATGCATTTTCTGGCACATGCACTACACTATGCGTTGTTTACGGCATAACGAGCATTCTTCATCGGCGATATGCAGTATTCGTACCCTCTGTGCTGTATACTTTTATGCGATGTACTTAAATATTATATTTAAATATTTGTATATTATGTCTGTTGTACTGAATATTAAACGTTGCAAACTTTATTAAAATGTCAAATATTCTTGTGAAACTTATGATATGTTATAATTTATTTGGTAAACCGTTTTTAAGCATTTAAACTTTGATTTTTTTAATTTACTATCTTTTTAAATTGAGAAATAAACAGACTTATTACTAACATATACATATTTACTTTTTTAAAGTGGCTCAGTTAAATTTTTAATAAATTCTTCTTATATTACTAAAACTATCGAGATTTAAGAACGAGACCTAACACTTTATTTATGAAAGCTTTGAATGAATCTTATGATTTTAACGTTCGTATAGAAACTTGGCTAATTCCTTCAATTATAAATAATGAAGTGTTCGATTCACGTATTTCTTTGTGATCGCGACCGTGCTGCTTGTCGCAAATGCGATCGTGGTGGAGTACTCGTGTCCGTGGGCAAATAAATTTGTGCTTCCCGAATATTTTTGAATACATCACACACTCCGGCAAATGTTGATTATTTTCTTATAATTACCGTCTCGAAATAACTAGAGAAATATTATTGCTGGCCAGTACAAAGTTTGTTGAGGTGGAATATAAACATTCCACCTCAACAACCTTTGGACATGTATGAGACATTTTTGAAACCACTTCAAAATATTTTATTGAACGCTAATATCGACAAATTTTACATTCGTCGATTTATTGTTTTTTTTTTATCTGAATAAGAATTACCACTTATCGGTAAATATATGTCTAACTTTTTAAATTTCTTCAGCGGATCTCAATTGAATAATTAAAAAAATTAACATGGCAATATACACGACTTGTGTATCACAAATTATTCCATTCTCAATGATCAATCGTGTGATCAATTCTACGTGTGCTCACTAAGAATAAAAAATCAGCCGAGTGCGAGTCGGACCCACGCACAAAGGCTTCCGTATCATTATCTATAAAAACGGCGAAATAAAATCATGTCTGATGTATGGGACCCCGTTGTTACAGATATTATTTGGTAAATATTAAACTGTACATATTGTAATATTTGTATATAAAGATAATTTACAGACCAATCATAATCATAATATTTGTGATTCTGTTTCATATATTTGGTTGTTAGTGAATGATGATGCATTTAAATTTTGTGTGGTCATTGACTTTAAATAAAATACAGATTTAGTATTCTTATATTTAAATACAATAACTTCATTGAAATACTTTAGTGTTTTAAAGGAAGTTGCCAGAGACTAGATATAAAGTAGAAATCGTTTAATATAGGTATTGCATTAGTTTTATTACTAAATGTAAGTTTTTACGGTCTAGTATAACATTAATATACGGTATAATGTTCAGTATTGTTATAAATATTAATAAAAAACCGGCCAATGGCGAGTCGGACTCGCGCACGAAGGGTTCCGTACCATTATCTAAAAAAATCTTGTCTGTTGTATGGGACCCCCACTAAAATATGTTTTATTCCGTTTTTTAGTATTTGTTGTCATGGCGGCAACGGAAATACATCGTCTGTGGAAATTTCAACTGCCTAACTATCAAGGTTCGTCCGCTACAACATGGTGACAGACGGACAGCGAGACAGACAGCGGAGTTTAGTAATAGGGTCCCGTTGTACCCTTTGGGTATGGAACCATAAAAATGATATGCCATAAAACGTTATCCTCCACCGGCAATCGGGTAAAAATAGCTCTCATTTCTCAGCAATTAAAACCACGCACTGATTTGAATGACAAATCGATGTCATACGCGGACTCATCTTGCATTTAATAGACTCCCGCGTAGTCATGTTGACATCGTAACAATAGACAATTGCTTGAAGGTCAATGCCTTCGTGTCGTAACGTTTGTATACAAACGTAGTGTTTAAAGTGCTGAATTTCTTTGTTTTAATTAAGCAATCTTATTAATACAGGCACTTGGGGCAAGGCCGCATTAGCTTGACGTATGTGATCGTGTTGCAATTACGCCGATTGTGACTCGAAATTTGTAAAGGCCCATTTACACGGTGCCAGTTTCTTGCCTGTTGTATACAATTAAATTGAAGCAATAAATGAGTTGCATGGTCTAAACAACAAATGGTCTTAACAATTATTGCGCGCAATTTATTGCATTCAATTATTGCTCTTGTATGTACAAGAAAATGGCATCGTGTAAATGGGCCTTTATATCCTTAAGGCAGCCACGTTAAAAGCATGTGTCGACTCGAGCGCGGGAAATTTTTGCGCTTGCAGTTACACTTTTTTTACGAGCTCCGTTCACAGATTGTTACATGAATTGTGCAATTTTGCTTAATATTGAACGAAAACGGATTAAGCGTTGTGATTTCATCAGGTTAAATGAATATTTTCAATTTTAGTAAGTTATAAAGTCATGGCTCCTGCTCGTTTGCCCCTTTTATCCGTAAAAAAGTAAATGTTTAATAAATAGAATCCGATGCAAATTGGGCACGTGGTGGCCTAGCTTTTAACTCGAATGCCATTTTTATCAAGTATATATTTTTATCACTTTTATCAAGTATTTTGTTCGTCAGAATTAAAAAAATTATGGTTACTAATGTTATAAATTAACGATACTCAAAAATAGAACCAAGTGATGCTTCTCAGCAAGGTCAAAGACCGAAGATAAAAGCCAATAGTGACATTCAATATATTAGCACGTGAATAGAATGATCGCTATCACGCATAAGGTCATCGTACCAGCTATTGCAGACGAGTATTCAGAAACCGCCACAGATTACGAAACGATAAGAAAATCCGCTCTTAGTACCATTTGGTGTTCTACATTAAGACCGTTTGTCGTATGAATTTCCATTAACTAAACATAGTTATTGGATTTTCTGTTGATGTGTTAGAACTAGTCAAATTGCCGGTTGTTTTGGTACGACAAATAAATTGATTAACTCACACTTAGTTTACAGTCGCAAATTACGATTGATTAACACTGTAACATTACAAATTAATAAACATTCATCCGTTCCGTAGTAAACATAGCTATGTAGTAAACATAGCTTCGCGTAATAATTACGGTGATATTGATTAACGACGAAGAAACGGTAACTATTATTCTCCAGAGAGTACTTAAGTCACTCTGAACGTTCTTAGGACTGGCCAGTTACAAACATTTCCAATGTAAACTACTTTTTAATTTTGAACATAGAACTCATTGGTATCCTAATGTGATAAAAGAAAAATGAATGCAATATGCATTCATTTTTCTTTTGTAGTAGCGGCAGTACCAAAAGTCTTGTTTCATCTCAAAATGAATTTAACGCGAGAAAATTTTAGGTCCATGATCTATAGCGACTTTCGTTGTGGTCTTACTGAACAAAGCAATGATAGACTTCGATTGGCATTTAATAATACAGCCCCGTCCCGCTGCTTACAAACTGGTTTACTGAAAGTTTCTGGGACTTTCACTTATTCCCAAGAATCATGGAAAAACTTCCAGGTATTCGCTGTACGAGCCCTGAAGATGCGTTGAGCGCGTCCGAAAATGCCGTAGAAGAGACCCCCAAGGAAGAATGGGCCCACAGCTTTTCTCAGTGGTTCCATCGAATGCTAAGTATAGAGAGGGACTTAAACTAATTCGAAGAAAAGAAATAAAAGAATACATTACGTTTTTACTACTAATAGGCAACTATCTACATTGAACCGTACTGTGATTTGACTTTCTGGACATATATCAGACATACATATCACTTTGTCAAATGGTATGTGATCGGCATTTTTTTTTATCCGAACTTTAGTCTTTTTTTTATCGCCGAGTCTAAACTGGCATTTCTTTGCTTGCCAGTTTTCTTGTAATTCTTAAATAGAAGTGTGCCACTATCAGAAATTGACGTTAATAAAATCAAATATCGCTTTTTCATAATAAATTATACTGAAAATATGTACCTACTTACTTTTTTTTTTCATATTATAAAATATCATACAGTTTATTGATATAATAGTATATGTACTTACATATTTAAAATGCAATAACATAAAATTAAAAATATAATATAATTTAATAATATAATATAATAAAATTTAAATTTCGTAGAATGGAGCTAAAACTGTTGCAATTATGTGGTTAAGATAATTATTTTCGTAAGTTGCCATTTAAAAAAAAACACCATTGTATTATTATTTAAAGTTCATTCTTTAAAGTGCGTTCATTTTATGTTTCCACTGCATTAATAAAAAAAAAGTAATTGAAATTAAAGAAAACATTCTGAGACTCTTCGGTAATCACCGCGATTATTATGTCACAATTTACGATTAATATAAATAGGGCATGACGTAAAACGGCACGGCACAATTTAATTCAAAAGGGTTATTATGTTTTTGTAGAATAATTTCATTCAAATAGCTCGGTGCAAATTTACCTCCAATTTTGTTTTACATAAAATTTAAAAAAGACAATTTTTTATTTGGTGGCAAATTAATCATAAATGATATGTGACTTACAAACTAGGTTATTAGGTTAGATAAATTCCAAGTGATCATGATGAGTCAACTCAGAAAGATTTTAGAAGATTATCGTTAAAAAAAAGACAGTTGTGAAGACTTTTGAACTCATACGTAGATTTTACATCGATTTTGATCCTTACATTCTCGTTCACTACCGACGTTTGTAACTTCATATATTACTAGTTTGTTTTCATGCTTAGGTATTTAACGTACGATTAGCTATCGTATATAATATGATGATAGTCAATATTAACATAAATGTAATCATTAATACTAACAAATTGTAAGTGCAGCTGTATTGCAATATACAATTGTGCTTACTCATTTAACTTGCATTGCGTTAAATGTCTAGTCTTAAAGCCAATTCTATAAACGCTCTGACATGTCATGATTGCTTGCTTATCAAATTGCACTTATAGTCTCACAATATAAACACCTGCGGATGGTGAAATCTTTGACCGGTACGATACAACCATTGATTATTATATAGTATTTTGAAAATGTTTTAGCTTAGTCATTTTATTTTGCTACCTAGCGCCATTATTTCATAAATTGAATTAAGCAAGAAACCATACGAGAATGATATTTATTAACCTATTGGGAAGTCTGCATATAAATTCAAAAATCATCAATTTTACAATGATTTAATTTAACAATCTATTTTATAGTGTTAAATCTAATTCATCGTAACGACGCTTTATCACATCCATTTGCTTGCTACCGAGAAACACCGAGTTCCTATTTCAATACACTCATTATTGTTTATGATCCAAATAAGTACCGATAACAAGACACTGCTACGTGCTATTAAGTGATGATGTTAATGATGAACTTACTGTATTGATGAATGTTGATAATTTTCTACTTGTCAAATTACTAGAAGTAAACGGATATTATGTCCATAAGAAAGGAAAGAAGATTGAAAAAACGTAATGTATTGTAAATGAAGACATAGCGATGTAGGTGGCTCAGGATCGTGCTTCGTGGCAGTCTGTGGGGGAGGCCTATCTTCAACAGGTGACTCAAAGAGTCTGAAATGATTATGATGATGAATTTAATTATTCAATATACGTCAAGAAACTGCCAAGATTTCTGGTTCTCTTAATCCCAGCAAGTCCGTTCCAATATATTTCGATACTTGATTTACGAATATTTTTGATCTTAATTTATCAAAAGTTTTAGGGCATAAATCTTTGAATAAATTATTATTCTTTCTTATTCTCTCTATTTATTTGTCAGTTGACTGATAGAGAATACATAATGGTGTTCAGTCCGTCAATGTACGCTATTGTATATAAAGTTTATAAATAAATAAAACATGCACTAAAATTTTACTATAATATAAGATGTGTTTGTACGGACCTAATAATATGTAATGTGAACTGTAATAATTGTTCCTCGATATATATCTACGTATAAGGTTCGCGCGCGGATTGCAACCTACGGTAATTATACACCAGTGATCCATTGTGCTGCCATGACGCAAATATATGTCACAACCAGAGCATGAGATTTCATTCATATATCATGAATTGTATCATTAAGGAGATCATAAAAGTAAAATTTAAATAGTGAAGAGAATGTCACGGTCAATAAATTATTTATTTATTTATACTTTATTGTACACCAATAATAAAAATATATTAAAATTATGAAATGTAGAGCTGGATCATAAATTAAACTTAATAAAAATATATTGTCATTAAAAATTAAATGACGTAATGTGATTATGTATTAATAACAACAAAGGATTGTTTGAGAAGTAAAAATAAAAAGAAAGGACACAAAATGTAAAAACTTTTCCTTTTATCTTTAATAAGAAGCTTGAAGGTGCTGTTAGGGTTGTAAGAGTATATTATAAATTTGAAATTTGTAAAATAAAAGACATTTTTTTAGCTAATGCTATTTTGATTTTCCTGGCTCACAGCATCTTAATGACTAATATGTATGCTATCTTTATATATATATATATATATATATATATATATATATATAATTATTATTCTGTACGTGTGTATATCACTGAACTCAGGTTCAACACTGTGTTCAGGTGAATTCCAAAATAGTTTAGATTCACAAATTATAAAAAAAAAATTAAATATTCGAATTAAAACGTGTGTAAAGGACGTCTGTCCGGTCCGCTAGTTCCATATAAAAAAACGAGTTTTTAATAATGCCTCAACACCTCTAGCTTCATTTTGTGAGTGGTGCTAGTTTTTTCGTTTCATTTCAATAACTTTATTTAACGTCACTGAATATTAAATTAATTCGTTATTCAATGGCCTAATGTATAAATCGAGTATATCATTTTGGGCATGTTGTAAATTTACCAGAAATCGAATTTTATTTAGGGCAATTAACCATAAGAAAAGTAATAATAATATTAACAATAACGCTAGAAGCATTTTTCACGAAAAGTTATGCTCATCTCAATTTTCGAATTCTTGGCCATATTCGGATCATATCAAATATACAAACCCCAATTCAAGTTCAAAGTCACGGTCTATTTTTTTACAATTTAGCAATCTTTATAGTAACTAAATTTAGCATCATTTCAGCCTGTTTGAGTCCACTGCTGAATATAGACCTCCCAAACAGACTGCCGCTTAGCACGATCCTGAGCGACCTGCATCCATCAACTTCCCGCACATTTGCACAGGTCGTCACTCCACCTAGTGTGGGGTCATCCTCCACTGTGATGGCCAGTACGAGTATGTCACTCAAGAACTTTCGTCCCCATCGGTTATCTGATCTACGAGGCATATTTCCTCAGCTTACTTATCTTCTGAGCTAGGGTATACGTCTTTCAAAACTACAAAGACGGTAACGGAGTAAGTAAGTTTGTAATAACAAAAATAATATAAATGGTTGAGGGGATATTCATTTGTTTCCTCGTCTGGTTGGGTTTATTAATAAAAATAAAAATTTAGATATATATTGCATATATAAAATAAATAGTATAGATAAAAATAAACATAAAAATATAAATATTTTATATAATACATATATATATAAATAGGACCCAACCAGACGGAAGCCCTCGGCAGGGGAGACCTAACGGCCGAGGGTTAGGGCGAAAGGGAACGAAATATAAATTATTATTATTATAAATATATTAATGAAATATAATATAATACTTTATTTACAAAATTTACATTTTGCTGAACCTCCTTGGGACTAGTAAAAGTTTGGAACACGTAATACTATCAGGTGTTTACTTTTGGATCGCTTTCAGCTTTCGAAACATCGCTAACGTAACCGAGAAATATTACCCAAATTAGCATACTGGTTTGGGAAGTTCAATGTCAGCCTTGCTGAGCTAACTTAACGAGAACGTCCGGCAGCCTAAAGAAAGGAATTCTATTACGCGAACGACATTGAGGTCGCATTCAAACTAGGCGTAGAGCCTAGCGTCTGCTTTTCGGGCAATATTAATAGCACCAGTGTCTTTGACACGCGCCGTGGTACTTATGAATTCAAACTAATTGATGATAACGCGGCCGATGCATGTTGTTAATCTTGTTAGATTCATATGCATTTATCCAGCTGTGGGACATGTATACGCCGTTACTTTACTTTAACTTTATGCCTAGATAATTAAATGTAAATATTTAATAATTTAGTTAATAAATAAACATCTTGCACTTTCCTAGTTGAACAAATTTTATTTTAAGTGGCAAAGTCTTAATTCTGGTTAGTTCTGAAAAAGTTATAAATTTATTTACACTTTTTCAGAACATGTGCCCGGTTTTTGAGGGTTTGATAACATCATGTAGGATGGCTTTGCAAAAATAAGTTAATAATCTACATGAAATGTCTCGACGATGACCTCTAGACCTATGACCTCATGATTTGATATGAACTATGGGATGTCACAGCTGACATCCCATAGTTCATATCAAGTCATCATCATATTCGCATTTTATGCCAAATTCCTACGGAATTAGAGTTTTAAATATAGCATTACATTTATCCATATTAATTAAAAAAAAAAAACTCCAAGCAAAAAAAATAGATTAAAATGCGAAAGATATGTAGAGGTACTACATTGTGAATTTCGTCGGTGTAGCAATCAGCTGTTTAGCTTAGTGGGCGCGATCCTTGAATACGTGGGTTTTATTCCCGTGGTGGCTACAAATTTTAATATTTCACCTTAGTGCAGAGATTAACATTATAATAAGTTAATATAAAATTTTTATTAAATTCTGTTTGACTCAAGAGTTATTTGAATTTTTTTTTAATTTCGCGCCTAATTATACGTACGGCAGGGTGCTAATAATTCAATCTTAGTCATAAAATGGCCTATCTTAACGTTATGTTGACGGAGTTTGATATCATTACAGTAGTGCACATTCATTAATTACAGCCGCATTACTAGTTATTAAATGGGTGCTTAAGACATTAGTAATGGATAGTCATAACAGAATACGTAATCGTACATGATTACGAGCTAGTTTTAAACCAATTGGCCAATTAGGTAGCTGGGTTCTTGAGCAGTCAAGTTCAATGCTATGGCCTCAGTTAACACTCCAATGTTTCACAGGTTTAAGGTACTAGACGACTTGGCCGCCTTACCGCTTGGAATTAAGACTCCAAGGCGTATTGTCTTTATTGGACCGCAAGTAAATTTTATCATACATGAAATCTTACAAAATCCCATCGACCTACAAATAACTAAACCATCTCGATTAAGCTGTTGTCTCCATACAAGACATCTTAGTTAAATTCTAAGCAGTGATGGTCATAACAAATACGATTAACCAATTATATCGCATAATAGTTTGTAGAAAAAGTACGAAAAGATTGTTGCCGCTATGGGAATCGAACCAACGTCTTAGGCATTCGCGGCCTGACGCTTTAGCCACTAAGCTAAACGGTTGATTGCCACACCGACGAAAATCTTAAATACTTTTATCTACATTGTTTTTTAGCATTTGAAGCAATGCTTGGCGCACCCATTGTTATATCCTTTCCAGCACACAAACAATTTCGAATATCGTTTTACAACGATAATTCGAACGAGAGAAGTCGCCATTGCTTCTGTAGAAATTTAAATTTTTTATAGTACTAATCTTTGCACAGTAAATAACATTAATGGGAAGTGAATAATGAAAAATGTCAATATCGCATTTAGTGTTAAGCATGTTATATCCATGACATATTCTAATAAATGGACTGTTTATGTCAATGTTTGTGCGAACTTAGGGAATTGTTATTGAAGATTTTATTACGTGTTTTCTAGACATTGTACGTCGGACATTAAGAGTTATTTTACTTCTTATACATATCATATTTATTGATGTTATTTACTTATATGTTTATAACATAATGAGATCCTTAAATTTGCGCCAATCGCCTAGTGTAATTTGCAAAGTCACAGCGGTGTCTAATACCGGGAGAATTAAATTCCAGGTGCCTTTTCGTGAATGAATGCTGAGTTCACGTGGCCAATGGAGGTACATTTCATGAGGGGCTGCCTAGGGCTTTATTTCTGTCCCACCTACTTCGTTGATGTTAAATGCAGTATAGCTCAGTTAAAGTCTATTCACTCTAGCTTTCAATACATGGACGGTATCACATAATGAATGACAAAGCAGAACACTTGGTTCGAGTGCGTGAAATTTCATCAAAGAGCGATGGATTTGTGCCTAGCGTCAAGTCATCTAAAGATGGATGGGGGAGACAGTAATTAAGACAATAAGCGGCAATAAAATATATGTTCCTTCTGTTTGAAATTTCAACTTTGTATTGAATTTCGATGCAATGTTACTCACGTTAAATTTTTTGTATAATAAATGCTTGTTGATCATGCTTTATACAAAGGTACACGATAATGGTTTTGATTTTGATTGTGTTAAGATTTGAATAGTAAGTAACAACGGTAATTTTTATTTCGGTATATGGAAATTAAGGTTAGAAATAAATTGTAAAGAATTAAAATAGGCAAACAACGTAGTCAAGTTTTACCCGTGCAAAGCTAAAAGCTGTATAGATCTTCACATTTAAAATAATTTTTTCATGCTGCTAACAAATGCGGGTTTTCTATGTTATTGAGCGACCGATATTCATAAGTCGAGTGGGCCCGATGGCATCCCTCCGATCGTGTTGAAGACATGTGCTCCAGAGTTGGCACCGGTTTTGACGCGTCTTTTCCGGCTCTCCTATACTCTAGGCGTATTCCCGAAAACCTGGAAGGCCGCTTTAGTGCACCCGATCCCTAAGAAAAGAGAGCAAGGGGGAGGCGCTTGCAGCCAGTCTGGACGTAGCGAAAGCCTTTGATCGGGTGTGGCACAAAGCACTTCTTTCGAAGCTGCCTTCCTATGGGCTTCCCGGGAAGTTATGCAACTGGATCACTAGCTTTTTGGCAGATCGGAGCATCAAGGTCGTCGTCGACGGTGCATGCTCTGATCCTAAATTTGTCAATGCTGGTGTTCCACAAGGCTGCGTACTGTCCCCCACTTTGTTTCTTCTGCATATCAATGACATGTTGCAAATCAGCAGCGTTCATTGCTATGCGGATGATACTGTGACTGTGGATGTTTCGTACACAGGCCGTGCTAACATTTCTACGAGGAAAACGTCTACGAGAGCCGGAACAAACTTGTGTCTGAAGTCGAGACTTTGTTAACAAAAGTCTCAGACTGGGGTCGACTAAATTTAGTCCAATTCAACCCCGATAAGACACAAGTTTGCGCGTTAACCGCTAAAAAGTCCCCATTTGTCGTGACTCCTCATTTTGAGAACACTCCCCTGTCTGTCACAGCTAGTATCGGAATACTTGGCGTCGAAATCTCGAGCAATGTCCAGTTCCGTGGTCAATTCGAAAGTAAGGCCAAATTGGCTTCAAAGAAACTCGGTGTGCTCAGCAAGGCGAGACAGTACTTCACGTCAGCTCAACGCCAAAACCTTTATAAGGCGCAAATTCGGCCCCACATGGAGTACTGCTCTCACCTCTGGGCGGGAGCCCCCTGTTACTAGCTTCTTCCATTTGACCGCATCCAACGAAGGGCAGCTAGGGTTAACGACGATCAAGGTCTTTCCGATCAGCTTGATCCTTTGGCTATGCGTAGAGATGTTGGGCCACTCTGCATCTTCTACCGCATCTATTACGGGGAGTGTTCCGAGGAATTGTTTGGATTGATCCCAGCGGCTGAATTTCACCATCGGACATCGCGCCAAAACCAAAAATTTCATCCACACCACCTCGATGTCCAGCGTTCCACACAGCGCGATTTTCAAGGCATTTCCTGCCTCGCACAACCACTCTGTGGAAACCAGCTGCCGCCGGCGGTCTTTCCGAACCGTTACGACCTGGGAACCTTCAAGAAGAGAGCGTACTCATTCCTAAAAGGCCGGCAACGCATTTGTAAGCCCTCGGGTGTTGCAGATGTCCATGGGCGGCGGTGATCACTTACCATCAGGTGAGCCTCCTGCTCGTTTGCTGCTTTTTTCCCATAAAAAAAAAATATTTATAATTAAAAATATTTCTCTATTATATAAAAAGGACCTAGTAAACTGAACGATTTTTATCGTCATCAAAGTTGAATTTGTTAAATCCTTAGTATTTTTAGTTCGTAGGATTAGATTTTGTTTGTTTAACAGTATGTACAGGTTGTACAACTTGCACTGTATCAACTATGTGTGAAAGAATGAGGACGCGTAAGTAAATGGCTGTGTAGAGATCAATTATTTTACATTTTCATAAATTCTAACATTAAAACGATTCCGTTTGAATAATAATAATCTAACTGTTAGGATTCTCAAACATAGTTTTTTATACTTTTAACATTTTGCAGTTTGTTTCATATATCGCATTCGAGTTTTTGTATCATTTTTATACGTGGTATATAAATATATAAATACTTTTCTCTTTAAATTCCAAACAAACATTGGACAGCGACGAAAAGAAAACGAAATCATTCGATATAATCACATAACGAATATTCCACTACCGTATTTCACTTCCATATTCCGTAGCAACAATCAACTCTTGGCGATAATTCTGAAGAATGCAATAAAACGAGCCATAATTATTATAATACCAAATTAATGTAACAATCTGATATTAATTACGAAAACATCTAATATGCACTGGAAGTCGTTAATTCGCGCTCAAATGACATCTTTTCGGAATCCATTTATTAAGTGGCACTGGTGAATAAAAAGGGAAAGTGAAACAGTGCTTTTACGAGAGTGACTCTGGCGTTGAAGTGGGCCAGTGCCATCCCAAGGCTGGTGGAGTTTTCGCAATAGGCTAATTTACTTTCATGTGTTAAATATTCTTGGGTCTCAGTTCCAATCGCGATTTGGGGGAGTGAGATTGCTCTGAGTGCTTATTTACAATTCGGCCTTCGTTCAAACCGACACCGGTGTGTTACGTTCGTAAGGTCAGTGTTTTATTTTTCTTTTCGATGTTTCAAAGTGAACTTCGCCGGTATTGCGACTCGATTTTGAAACTTTGATGGATTTGACATTTGTGCAGAGCGTTACCCGCAAATGTGTTTACTTCATTTTTATCTGTTTCGTTGCGTTAACTAAGAAAGAACACGACACACTTTTGATAATAAGAATTGCGTTGTTTTTCATGAAATCATTTGAATTGCAAAGAATCGCGGATGTGCTAGCGAAGATAGGATAGCTTGTATCGTGTCTATTTTTTTAATTTAACGTTAAATAATTAGTATATTTTCAAAGTTTGACGTTAAAGTTTGTTTGTTTACAAACTTACACCTTAATTGAATAAGAAAAGTTAGAATTTGATTTTGACCGAAATGTAGCATGAACTATATTTAGATATTAGTTATCGTTTGGAACACAAATATTATGTAATAATGTTGTTTTGACCTGATTAAAAGAAACTGTGTTCCTCTTTTACAGGTGTTCCGAATTCGGATTACAATATGTCGTTCGTGGATTCCTATAAAAGGTTTATGGAGAGGAACAGCGGTAAGTGTTTATTATTAAATATTCGGTAGTTTCCGTCCATGCTTTTTTTATCACGTCACCGTAAACGTTGTGTCACATGTTACTTAATTACTGTCCATAATATTACTTTTTTATCCGAAAAGGCGGCAAACGAGCTGGCGGTTCACCTGATGTTAAGTGATGACAGCGGCTCGTTGACATTTTGAAAACCCGAAGGGTTGCATACGCGTTGCTACATCTTAATAAAGTGGGCCACGGCTACCTCACTCACCAGACACATCGCCGTTCTTCTTTGAGGGCGTGGTACATGCGGACCTGCCCATTCGTGCAACTAGGACTGCAGCTTGGTCATACCACAGTAAAAGTCCACAGTCCATAACACACTAAATGTTATATTTATCGTCGTGATCCTTTTCTTATTCATTTTATATTCTTTTGTTAATCATCGATACTAATCTAGAATTTTATAGTCCGATGATTCCACATGCACGTGTGCACCGGCGGAAATAACTTATTAAAGCGGAAATAATTTATTCCATATATAACATTTTGAAATTATAAAACATTTGCTTGTTTAAATAATTAAACGCGAAGCAGTTAGAAATTATATTAAAGTTTAATTGAATCAACCCTTGATAAGAAAATACCAGGCGTTGTTTTTAGTTTATTTAAAGTAGTAATAGAGATATTTTGTTATAGTTAATAATCTGATGCTGTTTTGATTAGAATCGTTGGCTTCGTTTCTCACATGTACTCCGTAAAAAGTAATTTTTATTAAAATTTAAATATGTAGAAATCAATTATTTATCGGTTATTTTTAAAGACTTAAATTTGCATAAGCAATTTTGAGTCTCCATTGTTAATTTTTAAGTGACTTATTTTAATCATTGTCTGTGACATGATTTAGTAGAATACATGAAAAAACCAAACTTTCTAAATGAGAGGATATTGTTGAATAATAGATCATGATATACTTGACACGCAATTAATTGGTTCTTGTCTATGAGTACGGTCAAACCACCACAACCACGTACACAAGGTAAACGCGCGTCCCAGGGCGGTTCTCATCTCCCCCAACCAATGATTAGCATTACAGACATGGTCCGCACCGAACCTGGATGTCCCTTAGGTGTCATCCTCGCTATAAACAACACACGCATGAGCACATTTGCGGCCCTTCCCAATGCCAAGGGCCGTATCAAGCTCGTGGAATCTGGCATTCTCATGAGCTCTGCACTTGAGGAAGCTTTAATAGATTACGGACTGAAAACAAAAACATCAGTCAAAGCTAAGTAAACTTGAAACGCCTCTAACAACGAATGAGATACACGCGTTTAAATATCTACTTTTATTAATGCAGTCAATGAATATTCAGCAGACGCAAGAGGTTGGCATGAAGATGAGCTATTTTTAAGTTCACTACGATTATTGTAATAAGTTAGCGTAAGGCATCTCGTGATGATGAAAATACATATATACATTATACGCAATAAGTCAACAAAGCATCAAGATAGACAACGGAAAATTTTCTGTTCGTTACATATTTATTACCGTTTTATACTTATTTATAAGATAATCACCGAATACTTAAAGGAAGTCGTAACGTCGAAATAAGCTTAACTTGGATACCAATATGCATGCTAGATTTTTGAACATTGACACAAAATATTATCAGCGATAAAACATGTAATGGTTTATAATCAATTAGGACGTAGTAGGCGAACATAGACCAGAAGCTTAGGTGGGTAGTAACAACTTAGTACTGATTCTGCTAGCATAAATACGCCGAAGTAGGTAACTCCGTGCGCAAGAAATAGCTTCCTGTACTGCCAAATTATCATTCGACAGTACGGGAATACCTATTTTCATAAATTACGTCGCCAATCTGTTATTTACAATTCATTTCCGTACTACATTTGTTGTATTATTAAATCAGTTTAACAGTTGTTCCTCATTCCGACGAACCAAACACCGAGGCATTTTCATCTCAACTTTTTTGCGTCTTATCAATCTCTATATTTTACTTTTCAAAGGCGTATTGTTGTGGGAACGCCTTCACTTCCACCCACAATTCATTATCAAATTTAATGATTCAAACCAATTTTAATTTTAATTCAAACAAATTTAAAATGTTTGCCGCTATTATTAAAATCTGACGAAAAATGACACGAAGCTTTCGTGAAATATTATTCACGAAGTAATAAGTTTTATTATTTCTAAAAATAGAGAGATTCTAATGTTCATTCTTTTAATAAAAAATTTAGTTTAAAAACTTCTTATTTAGAATGTATTTTAATTTCTTTTAATTTGTTTAAATGAAAAACGTAGGAAACTGAAATTTACAAATTAAGATACACTTCATTAATAAATGCTTATTAAACGGTTTTATTTAGCTCGACCCGTATGGAATTTGTTTGTTTGGGTCAAAATTAGAAATTGAAATTTAAGCACCTTGCCGTTGTCAGATTGATCTGAAATTTGGTACACACATTTAATTTAGATGGCAATACAATATTAACAAAAAAAAACATAAAATAAAACCGCTTAACTTAAAAGTTTTTAAACGGTTTTATTTTATTTACCGATAATAATATTACCATTTGGTGTGTGATCACTGTACTGTGCGAATTTTTCTTCACGTGTCATCTAGTATTCTATATTTAAATAATAGGTATTTTGTATTCTCTCATAGTAATTTTCTAATATCCCAGTGGGTAACTATTGAATTACTGTGTTAAAAAAATTCCTCTATCCAATTTACCATAATTTTACATGTTATTATTTTCGTTTCTTCACTTTGATGATTAAAAATCATGATTAAATAAGATGTTTCTCCTTGAAACGAACTTAACCTTTCAACGAAGCCGCTATTGAAATTACTTTGAAATGTTTGACCTCTTCTGGAGGTTGATGAGTTGGTAGTTGAGTGGATAACGTTTTTAGTCAATAGGTAGAGGAGTTCTAGAATTTCATTGAGGCCAATGTTTAAGCTTTACGTTAGAGTTTTAAATTACCGGTGCGTATATACTTTTATGTTTTTTTTTTTATTTATATCATCGTAGCTTCGTTTCGTTTAATGAAGTGGTCAATGTTTCCATCTCTCACAAATGAAATGGAAACTATTCTAAACCTTACCTGTTGAATTATTTTTGTTATGTTTACACTTTATCCAATGGTACGCATTTTACATGATACAAACATCTTCAACGGCGTACGTTTAAATTCATTCCATTCCTACTAAAAAACATACAATTAAAACGAGAGGCGTGTTCCTAACCGGTTAGTTGTTTTGTTTCCGTTAGAGCACATCGTCACATTAATATTGTATTAAACGAATTCGATAAGACAAATTACCAGGTTTGCTGGAAAAATTTTCCGTTTGTCAGGTGTTTGTAATTTGTGTTTGTGTTCGAGAATGTTCCTTATAGCCGTCGGGGTGATATATAGATTTATTAGTTTCATTCGGCTTAGTTCCGATATAAATATGCTATATAATAACAAATATCAGAAATCTGCGGTAGGGCCATGCAGCTGTGTTCGCTGTTGCACGAATGGACAGGTCCGTCCGACATGTCCTGTCCAACAATTCTGGTTTCTTCCAGTGGGTGAGATAGCCGGAGCCCACTTTGTTAAAAGGTGGCGATTCATCTGCAACCCTACTGGCGGCGGTTATCACTCAATATCAGGTGAACCGTCAGCCATTTTCTAACTAATTGATATAATTTAAATTGATATATTGAAAAATAATTGAAAACATAAAATCATCTTTGCACCGAATTAATCCGAGAACACTTTGTAACAGAACCACACCGGACATTTATGTTGCGTAACTCACTTTTTTGGCTCTTTGCAAACAATTTTTGCAATTGCAGCCTTCGCTGCACATAAAAGGTCGTGTATCAGTCATATCGTCCGATTTATTTCGCCCATGCCATTCTTGCCCGACTAATTAAAGACTCAGTTCATGTTATACTCTAAAAAAATGACTGAAATGAGTGCAGTAAAATAACTCTCATCTTATCGTAAATAATCAAATAGGAATTGATAATTAATACACAACTTCAGAGAGTTGAACCGAAACGAATCAATGTCTTAGATAGAACAAAATCTAAATTAGTTGAAGTTTGAAGTTTTTTACGAAAATTCGTCAAAGTCGGTTGATACGAAGTTACTTTCCTAGTTTATTATTATTGATAAACGCATTATATTCATTTAATATTTCCAATAACTAAATATCAGCTGTGCCAGTACTCTTTGTTTGTGAAAAAGATTTTAAATGATAACGGTTTATTAGTAGTTATTATTATTAAATAACATGAAATCGAAGGTAACGATATAAAATAATCAAAGGTAAGGAATCGAAGATCATGACGATTTGGTAGTGACGGAAAGTTCTTACACTTTTTTTCGCCTAGCACGAATGGGCAGACTCACTCGCCGTCACACGGAAGACCAGTGGGATGTTTCCACATCCCACTGGGCCAAAGTTCCGAATGGTATCTTCATTTCATATGTAGAGTGAGGTAACCTGGGCCAGCTCTGGTAATGTTTGGCAAAGCATGTGCAATGGCTGTTGTAGACCATAGGCGGTGGTAACAACTTAACAGCAGGTGAACTGCCTGCTCGCTTATCGTCTTCTCGTTTAACTAAAAATACTCTATTATGAGTGACTAAAAAGCATCTATTATGATAGACATATTATGTGCCCTTGTGCTTGTGGACCGGTTACAATAACGCACGACATAACAACCCATAACAGATTAAACATTCTTCGCATTTGTATTCTGTGAAACCCTCATCATATACTACGTGATGGGTATTGAATATTGCTCGATTAACTTTGTGGTAGGTCCCAATAAGGCACTTTTTATACACCAACCGTACTGATTTTGGTTTCCGCATCAAACTTGATGGTTTTGAACACAATCTACGTATCCGCACCATTTGTTCTAATAACTCTGTGATTTTTATAAACATTTCTTCTTAAATTTGCATTTTCTTTTCAAATTTGCTTTTGATTTTAAATTAAAAGAAATGAAAGCGAACAGTGACATTTATTAAATTAAAAATAAATTATGCCTATACATATTTTTTTATACCTCTATGACAGTTAAATCTCAGCAAGCTGTTTCTGAAATTTTAAAAATTCGCGTCATTTCACGTTTAAACTTTTTCAACTATTTCTCAAATATAGTATCACTTCTGATTTTTTTGGTAGGGTACAATTACTCTCAAACGCTTTACTTATTTATTTATTAAGGCTTACCAACTAAATGCATACAGAACATTGACACACAAATAGGTTTAACTTAATCATTAACTTGTAACAATATATGTATATATTTAAATTACAGGTAAACCAACACTATAAAACAAACTTGAGTTAGACAACATAACTTAATTGAAAAATAAGGAATATTTTATCCCTGAGAAGAAAAAACAAAAACGCGAAGTTATCTGTTTTTTAAACCATATCACAGATTTTTAAATAGTGGTAGAATATTCGCTGCATAATTATATAAATCAATTTGAAAGAGGAATCGACATCTCACCTCGAATGTAATAATAGAAATTGATAATCTTTATATAAATGTTAATATCAGACAACGGTTTTGTTTCGATAATTTTATAATTCTTACGTGTTGATAAGCAAGTTCTGCTGTCACTATCTCTTAAAGTATTTGCTAAATAATATATCTGTTATTTATCGGTAAATTGAAAATTATCTAGTCAATAGCGACGCCAATGAATAAATCTGCCTGCAGCTGTATGCAAATGTGACGCAACGTAATCAAGTGATCTTATGCATGTCTAAGATCTGTCACAGTCAAGTATGTATAGATAAAATCACATAGTTGTCTGTATGTTTTGTATAAATGAACGAATTCAAACGACCTTTCACGTCGTTTTCGATACAAAAGCAAGGTTTATGTATGTATATATTATCTTGATACTGAATATCTCGATTACGATTTGATACTATTAAAATTTATGTGATTATTTCATGTGATCTAACTAGTACTCGTCAATGAATCCAGGTGTGTTATAAAACGGTGGGTGGCATAGTTTTAAAAAATGGGAGCCTTACTAATAACAAACGTTATTTTTCCAGATCCACGGACGGAGAATTGGTGGCTGATGTCTGGGCCTGGACCACTGTTGACGCTGCTGGCGACCTACCTTTACTTCTGCACCTCCATTGGCCCACGTTACATGAGGGACAGGAAGCCATACTCCTTGAAGCAGCCCATCATCGTCTACAACGTCACCCAGATAGTGATGAGCATATTCCTTGTCTACGAGGTGAGTACGCAATAAAGCCATGCCCGTTTAAGCTTATTTCAAGTTCTGATCAATGTAGTCCGCCTGCCCTATTTGGGGCTGCATGGTGGCTTAGTATTGGAACCCAGAAGCTGAATATTTATGTTTATGTGAAGCTAATTAATATACTTCTTGTTGTCCTTACATGCTCTTATTGCTATTTACCGTTCGCTAATATAATACACACCTACACGATTTGTATTCAATTAATCTGTTATGTTTCGTCGTCAAGTAGTATGGATACTTCGCTGGTGATACGCCCAATTAGAATGCGATTGCTCCGCCGTAAAATACAGCTGGAGTTTTCTTACTTATAGATAAATAATATTTACAATTTTAAGTGGCATAAAGTGCTTAAGATATTTTTACCAATTATGAGATGATGTTGTTAAGGACCATTTTAAATGTACATAATATTATTATGTATGTTTATTAATGTCATTAAGCTTTATTCACTACAACACTTATAGAGCATAGTTTTTCAAATTAAAATAAAAAAAATTAAAATAAATATATCCTATGCTCATTAGTTTATAAGAAAAGCGCTGACTAAAACTTAACGCTTACAGACTTAAGCAAGCAGTCAGTCAGTATAAGATAAGAATAATTACAAGAGATTTTTTCTTAGTTGATTCGATGTCATCTCAAACAATGTAAGTTATATCCCCACATTTTGTTCTTGTTCTTTCCCCACGAGTTTGTTTTTGTATTTTTTTGCATTGTCATGATATGCTTAACAAATATAATAACTCGAAGAACTAAATCGTTATTGAAAACTAACACTCACAAGCCAAGTGATTCCAATTACGTTTATTTGCTATGCAAAGATGATGTCAAGATTCCGTGCCTTTAACGTATCGGCCAATGTTAAGAGACATGGCAAACAGTCACTCCCATCTTAAGATCATTTGCTATCACGGTCCCTTATGGCGTCGTCGATTATTATGAGTAGGTCACGCAAGACAGAAGGTGTACAACCTCTGTTTTGCATGACCAGATTTTCCGTTATTATTTTTCTTGCAGCTTATTTTGTATATATCATTTTATACTGGTCAAAAGACGATATAATTTACGCTGACTTTCTAACTAGCAAGAAATTTTAATCTTATTACGATTCATCTAGAAAAGATGTAGAAAAAATGAAATACAAAAATAAAAAAAAAATAGATTAACATCATCTGGACTCGGACCTGGGTCTTCTAGTTTCAAGCCTGCCCTATTACCGCACGATCTATTGTAACCTTAAAGACTGTGGTGAAATTCACCTCCGTATTCTAATGATATTTTTCATTGCCCGAAATACGGATAAATAGACTAGATTTATCGCTCCAAAATCCCCGTTTGTGCAAGAAAATTCTTCTTAAATCTCGCTCGTTTAAAGTATTAGATATCTTTATCGGCTAAAATGTTTTAATACGGAAATTAATCCTTAAAGCGATGTCATCACATTCTCGCATGAAGATGCTAATTCAATTTGAGTTCATTGACCACCTGTGAAAAAATTTCATGGTTACGTATTAACTAATTCATACCCATCCACGTGTAATATGGTAAACACGCCAGGATTTGTGTTCATCATTCGCTATTGGTTGAACTTTGATCTTCGGACGTGAAAACTTATGCTCCGTTTAGCAATCTGGTTTGAATAGATTTCTTATATGACGGTTATAAAACATAATTGTCTCAAGTATAAGTATTATTAACTCCCATCATTATAAAGATACATAAACAAGTCTGGCCACGAATCAGGTTTCTATGACCATTAGAATATTATGTCCTTTCTACTCGTAGTTCCTTAAACTTAAATGAAAACAATCCTTGAACTTTATCGATGTGTTCATTACACATTCCTTCGTACGCATTTTGTACTGTATTCATACCTAAAGGACACAAGAACGTCAACAATGAGTAGTTTAAATTTACTGTGTTCCAGAGAGAGAAAAATAATTTCGAACTGGTTATTTACCAACGATGTTATCATTTAATGTTAATAAATTATATATCGCACTAAAATTTGACGATAACCATCCCCGGAAAAAGATGCTCGCAAAGAGAATGTTAAATATTTGTGTAATATTCATACAAATTATGTAAAGCGTGAAAAACCGTTAAAAAGTCTTTGCCTTTCTTTTACTACCCGTGGTCAAGTGTATTGGATTAAGACAGTAAATTCTTCAGATTATAAACTTGTATTCAGTTATAGTAATATTCTATTCAATTTATTACAGGGCTTAGTCTCCGGCTGGTGGAATGACTACAACTTCAGCTGCCAACCCGTGGACTATTCTTACGATCCGAAGGCATTTAGGGTAAAACAGTTATTGTATTTGTGTTAAGGAATTATATTCTAATGAATTTGTTTCATCATTTCTTTCTTTGTTGATGCAATTGCTTGATTGACATGGAAGACGCAATTTATACGTTCGGGAAGCTTTTGTATTTTTTTTTCTTGTCTTTTCTATTATAACTAGCTACCTCACTAGTTTTAATTCTGAACTCGCTCAATATATCAATGTAAAGAAGAAAAGTATATTTCTTATACTTTTCTTCTTAGTAAAGGATGAAATCATAAAAATACAGTGTGTAATTTCTTGAATAATGCTAGATGGCGGGGGCAGTATGGTGGTACTTCTTCGCGAAAATCGTCGAGCTACTCGATACGGTATTCTTCGTTCTTAGAAAAAAGAACAAGCAAATATCATTCCTTCACCTGTACCACCACACAATGATGCCAATTTGTGCCTGGATTGGTGTTAAATTTCTACCAGGTAAGGACTGAAATTGAATTTTAAAAACCAACATAAAAACACCATTTTAAAGCTTTTGTTTGATGTTGAAGAAAATTATACAAGTTTTTTTTAATGTTAAAAGGTAGCAAACGAGCTGTCGATTCACCTGATATTAAGTGATGACCGCCGCCCCTTAGGGTTACAGATGTGCTGCTACATTTTAATTAAGTGGGCCCTGGCTATCACACTCACCAGACGAAACGCAGAAGTATAATACTTCCACTTCACGCCGGTCTTCTATGAAGTCGTGGTACTCCTGGGACGGACCTGCCCATACGTGCAACAGCGAGGATTGCTGCATGGTCCTACCTCATGGTCTAAGAGCCGTTTGTTGTATGGTTACCTGGGCTTTGGGAGGTAAACGGTACTAAAGGTGTGTAAAATACCGATCTACTTTCATCAAATAATAAAGTGCGATTTTTTGGTATTACCTTCAGAATATTAGTAAAAATCACGTTATTCATTGCCAGACACTTTACATAGTGGCAAACCCTTGCCAGACACCTTTAATGTTCATGAAATTATAATTTTACCTACGTTATAGTATAAAAGCTTATTTTTATATATAATACTTGGGTAATAAGTACAAGTTGTTTCCAGACATTTGATAGTTCCAACCCCTTGCCAGACAAAAAAACAACAACAACTCCCAAAACCCAGATAACCCAAACTCCATAATGGTCCATCGTTCTTACCTGTGTTGGGAGCATGCGCCGACAAACTTTCAGCTTATATAAAATGATGAAGGTCTGGCGTTCACGGGCTCTTGCTCTATCAGTGAAACAACTGAATAAAATTAAAGTTTTCATTAAAAAAGACTTTGGCAAATGTCAATAAAATAATGCCATCTATTGACAATTTGTTTAAACGAAAGCTAAGTAAAATGAAAAACCTTTTCTTTCAAAAGACACATTTCATTGATAAATACTTATAATTACATTTTCTTTCGATGACTGATCACTGGGCGAAAATTTCCCATAGGTTAATTAACTATATAATTTGTAATAAGTGTTTTGCGTTGATAGAAACTAAAATCAAACAAAATTTATTTTAAACTCACGTTATTTTGGAATTGACAATGTGGGCAAGGATGCGATTATGATAATGATAAATGTTTGCGATGTTTAACGTGCATTGTCAAGAAACCACTAGTTCGCTGCTAACCATGAATCAAAATATCACAAAATAGACTAACAGATTGAACAAAGGCACATACTCAAATACTTTTTGACGCTGCTCTAAAATCGCTTAATAATTTTAAAGTTTTAAAAAATTTGTTAATTTGTTAAAAAAGTAATAGTTTTAACAGTGGCGGCTTCGGCTGTTGCAGGAATGGGCAGGTTCATCCGGGTAAGTAGTACCTCGACCTTAACGAAAACCAGCGTGAAGTGGAAGGTGACTTTTGAAACCCTACGAGTGTTGCAAGTGTTGAGTATTGTCCATGTTTGTCGGTTATCACATCAGGTGAACCACCAGCTCGCTTGCCACCTTTTTAAACAATAAAATTATTGACAATAGCTATTCTAATTCTGACACTGTTTATTTGTTTCTAGGTGGTCACGGAACGTTGCTGGGCGTCATCAACTCCTTCATCCATGTCATCATGTACACCTACTATCTCATCTCAGGACTTGGTCCACAGTATCAAAAGTACTTATGGTGGAAGAAACATCTTACTAGTCTTCAACTGGTAACAAAATTGTTTAATAGTTACAATATGAACCTTTCGGTACGGCTTAAGTTGTAATACTATCTCAAGCGAATATAATATTATTCCAATATATTTACAACGTTCAAATTGATTTCTCACATTAGAGATGCACAAATTACTTATCAGACGTTGAATCTGGGAATCAGACCTTTAAATTACTGAAGAAACAACACCTCATGATTTTTTTTCCGCAACCAAGAAAAATAAAATTAAAAAAAAAACGAATACGTGTACGCACCATAATTTTGTTGTTTATAAGTTTCTTTATTTACTTCAAATAGGTCCAGTTCATATATACCCTCTGAACAGAGGAGGCCTTTCCCCAGCAGTGGGACATGTATAGGTTAATACTTTACTTTAAATTTTAGGTCCAGTTCGTGATCGTGTTCTACCACAATTTCTCCGTGATGTTCTGCGATTGCAACTACCCGAAGTTCATCAATTTCCTATTGGCACTCAATGCAGCTCTCTTCCTTTATATGTTCGGCACCTTCTACTACCGCAACTACGTTCAGGTCGACACAAAAAAGCGGGATGAACCAATAAACGGTCAAGCCAAAATAAATCATGTAACTGTGGCTAATGGGAAGACGAAAGAATGCTAGCGAATAATCATGTCAATGCTCAGAAATTTAAGCCTCATGTTATGTGATGTTAAATAAGTTAAGTTAGTTTTATGTCATTTTCGAATGTTGTATATATATGGTAATTTATGTATGTATTAGGTAAACTGGTCTGAAAATGGACCAATCCCAAAATAAAAAAATAATTTATTGGCAAACGAGAATTGTATATGCAATGTTTTTACTAATGTACATAAAATATCCACCGAATTATTGCTCTTATTATTATATATAATGCCTCTTGTTTTTTTTTTTATAATAACATGACATTTGTTTTTCATTACTCGTGTATAAAATTTCAAATCCTAGTATGTACCAAGTTTATTATTTTTTATGGATATTGGCCGTGTTATTGTTGCCAATATATAATATTAACCAACAAAGAAAATTTGTACATAGAAAGAAGACTCTGTAAAACATTCGAAGTTAGATAAAGTTAGAACAGGTACGATTTAAATTAAAATGTTTAAGGTTTATTTTTACATGCAAACGCTGTTACAATGTAGGATATATTCATATCGTTTATATAAAATATAGCTATGTGCAGTAATAATTGGGTTCATTGATGTACTTTTCGATCAAATCCTAAATTTGTTGAGTTTATCGTAATTAGGTTTCTGGCAATGATGAACTGCGTAGTATCTTGTGCCCTTGATGGTCTAGTATTACTGACGGCACAGTATTAGTGTGACTTTTGATAAGAACAAGCAGTGCTTCTAACACAATCCTAGGACTTCAGTGTCATCTCCAATTAAGAACCGGAATTTGACTAAACCATATGAATTTAGCTATCTCGATATCAAGATAGATAAAACCACAAAACTTTCTACGTGCGAAAACTTAACCTTAAGTGTAGTTAAATCTTGGGTTATAAAGACTTAAAATATATAAAATTGCAAATATTTCATATGTATTTTAATACGTAGAAGCAGTGATTTTTCATTACGGCATCTACCTTTATTTATGTAGTTTTGAGTCAATACTGAATATGTGTAATTTAGCACATTTTTGTGTCTTTGCCTCTGACGGTCCGGTAAAAATCACATTGATTACAGCACAGTATTAGAATTACCTTTGATTAGGACAATCAGTTCTCATACAATAGGTACAACGTGTGCAGTGACATCCTTTAGTAAGAACCGGGATATGACCAAAATCATGTACAATTTCTGCGACGTGCGACTTAATGAAAAGTGCAATTTAGCCTTTTACTATACTAAGCTTTAATATTAATCGAGCATAACTAGTTTTACAAAAGTCGTTGTGATATATTTTTAAGAGCATCTTCCATTTGTTCTTTTATTATTATTATTGCCCTCAATAACAATAAATGTGATATCGTGTCTAAAGCACCTGACAATACAACAGGTTTTTGTAAAATTAAATTTATAAAAATTTTATTTTAAACTTATTTGTGGTGAATTTATGGAAAAATCAAACAATTTAATAATGGAATAAGTAATTTCCCAAAAATAATTTTATGAACGACATTTGTAAAATAAATGTTTTTTTATACCTTATTATTTTTCTTAAGACCCTAAATGAGCCATTTTTCGATATAAAATCTCAGAAAAATATCAACATTTTAATTTAAGTTTAACCACAAAATTTCAAAATGTGTTGTAACAAGTATAGTTGCGATAATACAAATAACTAAAAAAAAATGAAAATATGTAATATTTAAAGAAAAATTAAAATATTTGAAAAAAATAATGAAATATCATAATGACTAACTTTCAATCATTCTACTTATTCTAAATGTTTTAATGTTTTTTTTTTTTGTTTTAATGTTTTAAAACGTTAACGTTCAATCAAATTTTTATTGTAAATAATAATCATTTTCATTGAAAGTTTTAGTAAACGAATCGACGTCAGTTAACAGAATAAAAAAATGCATTTTAATGAAAATTTTAATTTATTTGAAAGTTAAAATAACATGTTAATAAGATTTTCCATACAATAGTAAATAACTAATGAAAAAAACATAATGAATATAAATTGGTATTTAATTGTTAACTTTACAAGCGACGAAATCATGTACTTTGAGCCTTCTAGAAAATAAAAACAATCGTTTTTTATACCAAATGTTCAATATTTTATAAACAAAAATTTGTATAAAAGAAAAAGTGTGTTTATGGCTTAGAACTTTAAAAAATGGTTGTTCTTTTAGTAAAGTAAAAGTTGTACCTAATTGTTATTGTAATTTATTAAATTGAATAAAATTAAAAAGTAAAATAACCAAGCGGGTACGTGTCTTGACGTCAATTGTATGATACTTTATCCAAAAGAAATAAATTCCTCAGTAACTTGAACAATTTTTCATATTTCCATATTAAGCAATATCTTTCCAAAGCGTCAAGAACTAATAAAACTTAGTATGAGAAAACAGTTAAGAGTCATATTGAAAATAATTAATCGTAATGAAATATAAGAACGGCTGATACGAAAATATGTCGGAGGATGTAATAATTTTAGCTGACATCTGTTAAATAATCAAACCGAGTGGAAGAAATTATATATATAAACATTAGGCAATCGCCGCATAGTCTAAGAGCCCGTGAACCCCAGACCTTCGTTATTTTATAAAAGCTGAAATATTGGCAGTGCTGGACCATTATGAAGTTTGAGTTACCCTGACTTTGGGCAGGTAAACAGTACTAAAGGTGTGTAAAATACCGATCCAAATTCATCAAATAATATAGTGAGATTTTTTGGTATTACCTTCAGAATATTATTAAAAATCACGTTATTCATTGCCCAGACACTTAACATCGTGGGAACACCTTGCCAGGCATCCTTAATGTCCATGAAATTATAATTTTACTATCATTATAGTAAAAAAGACGATTTTTATATATAACACTGGGGTAATAAATAAATGGTGCCAGACATTTTTGATATTTCCAACCCCTTGTCAGACAAACATGTAGGCTAACTATAGGAGCGAGCGCGAGGCACTATGTCATAAATAATACATATGCTGGGTGCGCGATTGATGCCCTTGTGTTTAGTACATCAACTAAATAATGTTTGGAAAATCAATCATAATAATGTTTGGAAATAATAATCAATTATAATCAATAAATCAATCAATTATAATAATGTTGGGAAATAGCACACACTTAAAAAAAACAAGATATAGTTCATAGTTTCTCCTTACTGTCCACCCTAAAAGTAAAAAATAATAATTTGGTGTACCTTGCCTTACATTAACTCATCATCAGGAAAAATTAATGATCATATATATCAATTAAATCAATTATTGGATCACCTGACATGCCGTCATAATGACATATTTAATTTATTTGACACGAATAAATGTATTAATCTTTTAATTTTGACTCAAGATACAGTGTATCTGCCAAATAAATATAAGCACAAGATAGCTATGTTATTAGCATATTTATATAAATAATGACAATCCAGTATTAAATATACTGTCTATTAATACTGAAGCTCATACCTTTTTAGTAATTTAAGGCAGATAAAAGAGAAACCAGATGTTAAAACTGTTAGCTTGTTATATCAAAATATAAACCGTTTCTCTGGCAAGATCCTTGACTTAGAACTTCTAATTGATAAGTATAATGTAGACATCTTATGCTTTACTGAGACATGGCTCAATGATATGTCATTTAGTATAAGAAATTATTCAGTAGCCAGTAAATTTAACAGAGTATCTGCTATGGGAGGGGGGTGTCTCATCCTACATAGAAATATTTTGAAGTTAAAAGAAAGAACTGATATTGTTGCATACTCTGTTGAACGACTATGTGAGATTGCATGTGCAGAGACAGAAGATTATTTATTAATGTGTGTTTATAGACCACCCTCATCTGACCTTATAAACTTTTTATTAATTATTGAAGATGTCTTGATTAAAATAATTAAAATAAAAAAGCATATAGTCATTTGCGGTGATTTTAACATTGATTTACTGACAGATTCTCCAGATAAAGTGAGATTTCTGTCACTTCTTAAAACATTTAATCTTTACTGTGTCTTCGATGAACCAACAAGAGTAACCCCATCCTGTGCCTCTTGTATAGATAATATTATAGTAAATTGTAAAATCGTAAACCAAGAAATATTGATTGGTGTTAGATCTGACCATAAAGCTAAGTTAAAATAGACATCTATGTAAATAACCAAAATAATGTTATTATAAATGATTGTAGGCTTGTAAATAAATTCAGAATTAAACAGTTTAGAGATAGCGTCAAACACAAGCTACCCTTATTAAAGTTAACTAATAATGATCCCGATGACAATTTCAATGCCTTGTTTAATATGGTTACTACAGAATTTAATAAAATTATGCCAAAAAGAAAAACTATAACTTTAGGCAATAAACTTTGCTTTAGTGAATGGGCAACTAAGGGAATTAGAAAGAGCAGGGATAAACTATATGATCTATATGGTATTAAGTCATTATCTTTTGACCCTAACTTCCTTGAAAAAAGTAAAGTAACAGTCAATACATGTCCCACTGCTGGGAAAAGGCCTCCTCTATATACAGAGGGTATCAGGGTATAGTCCACCACGCGGCACCACTGCGGGCGGATTGGCGGACTTCACATATTTTCGAAATATATATATTTTTTGTTATTATTTCAAAAATATGCAGGTTTCCTCACGATGTTTTCCTTCACTGCGGAGCACGTGATAAGTCAGCACTTAAAGTTAAAAACATCATTTGTGCCGGCACCGGGGATCGAACTCCGGTTGCTTGAGTATATTGAATTAAAGGCGAGCGCCCGGACACTGAGCTATCACGGCTACAACTTCCTTGAATATGTTAGGAATTATTCAAAAATTTTTAAAAGGGTCTATACTTTAGCTAAATCAGACTATTTGAGTAATAAAATTAAATTGTCTTCAAATAAAGTTAAAAGTACATGGAATGTAATAAATAAGGAAACTGGCAAAAATAATGAAAAAAGGCAGATTTTACATTAAAAGTTAATGGCAAAGTTTTAAAAGAAAAATATAAAGTTGCAAATGAGTTTCTTAATGTCTTCTATACCTTGTGAAACTACTAGACATTTGCAACACTGTCCCACAGAGGCAGTGACATATCTCGATAAATATGTTAATATTTCTATTCCAGATTTAAAATTTTGCCATATAGGCCCGAACGATATAATTAAAACATTTAAAAATCTAAATAAAAAGAAAACAGAAGACTTATGGGACTTATCAATATGGGCAATTGATCTTATAATCTATGACATTGCTTGCACATAAGCCCAAATATTTAATACATGTTTAGACAGCAGCAAATTCCCAAAGTTAATAAAATATAGTAAAGTTGTGCCAGTATATAAATCGGGTTCGAGAGATAATGCCTCTAATTACCGTCCTATCCCTATGTTGCCGGCCTTAAGCAAAGTGTTTGAGAAAATAATGCTGGATCAAATGATAGTTCATTTTAACAAATATAAAATTTTAAACCAGCACCAATTTGGATTTACTAAAGGTAGATCTACAACTGATACAGGGATAGAATTAGTTTCACATATCCTGCAATCCTGGGAAAGCTTTCATGACACCATTTGTGTGTTCTGTGCCCTTTCCAAGGCATTTGACTGTGTAGATCATACAATTCTAATCAGGAAATTGGAATATTATGGTATTCGCAATAGTGCCATTGACTTTGTTTCCTCATATCTTACTGACAGGGAACAAAAAGTAATCATAAATGGTATATTGTCAACGGGGTCAAAAGTAAAAATGGGCGTTCCTCAAGGATCGATTTTGGGCCCTTTTCTGTTTTTAGTTTATATTAATTTTTTGCCATATATAGTGGAAAAAAGGTCTCAAATTGTTTTGTTTGCGGATGACACTTCATTATTGTTTAAAGTTAAAAGGAAAGATGATGCACTGGAACAACCAAATGAAATACTAGATGTTGTGTCTGGCTGGTTTGCTACCAATAACTTACTTTTGAACTCCAATAAAACAAAATGTATTAGATTTACTCTTTCAAATTTGTGTCACCAATCACGAATCTCTATTGATGAGAAAATCCTTCCCCTTGAGGATTCCACAGCATTTCTTGGAATAAGCGTTGACTCTAACAATAGATGGCGCCAAGCATTGCTTCAAATGCTAAGAAAACAATGTAGAAGAATGCGTTAAAGGATTTTCGTCGGTGTGGCAATCAGCCGTTTAGCTCAGTGGCTAGAGCGTCAGGCCGCGAATGCCGAAGACGTGGGTTCGATTCCCACAGCGGCGACAATCTTTTCGCACTTTTTCTACATATTTTAATGTTCAATCTTAAGTGCAAAGATTAGCACTATAAACAATTTAAATTTCTAAAAAGCAATGGCGACATCTCTCGTTCGAATTATCATTGTAAAATGATATTCGAAATTGTTTGTATGCTGGAAAGGATATAACAATAGATGGCGCCAAGCATTGCTTCAAATGCTAAGAAAACAATGTAGAAGAATGCGTTAAAGGATTTTCGTCGGTGTGGCAACCAGCCGTTTAGCTCAGTGGCTAGAGCATCAGGCCGCGAATGCCGAAGACGTGGGTTCGATTCCCACAGCGGTGACAATCTTTTCGCACTTTTTCTACATATTTTAATGTTCAATCTTAAGTGCAAAGATTAGCACTATAAACAATTTAAATTTCTATATTGAATAAATATACTTTGTGATTGTAGGTAACTGACAATCATACTCAAACGTAATTTCTTTTTATAAATAAATACAAATTATAGATTTGTAAACACCTAAACACTAGAAATATACTAAGTTCATCACACAATATTTCTTCAGAAGTGGTGAGCACCTCATGGCCCAGGAGACAGGGTCTCCATTAAGGGGCAATTGGGTCGTCAAAAAAGTTTAAGTAGTTACTTTAAACTTTTTGACAGTTGTCATACATATTGCATTTGCTATTGCTTGGCATAACCAACAATGGCAAATATTACGTTGCCGCTCTAGTACAGCATGTTGTCCCATACTTATATTTATTTGTTGTGTTATTTTTTATTTACCTTAGTCAATATATACAAGGTTTCTCGCAACACTATCTTTCACAATTGAAATACGTAGTATTAATCAACATTCAAAATTCTATCAAATCAGGTACAGATACTATGTTCGTTTAAATGTATATGGTTTTTAATATTAAATACGGGGTCATGCCTATATCCAAATGCCCATTCTGCAACATCTTGTGCACGTTTGTAGCGATATTATTATTCAAAATTGGAACTTTATTGAACAAGATATAATTTTTTTTTTTTACGATGGGCTTCGCATGAAGTTCCAAAGCTAGACAGACACATAAAGAACAGATACAAAAAGAACATGTTCTTTATGTAATGCCCGTATTAAACGATGCAGATTTACTCTTTGGCTTGTTCTCTAGGAACACTGCTGGCTACCAAGCTGGTCGCAGAGATAGATTGAATGCACCTCTTGGAATCTTTTTGAATATTGGTACATACATGTTTATGGTAATACGTTTCTGTGATAATATATTCCTATTCCGATAAACTTCGAAGACAAAACTTCGCAACTAAACATTTTCTGACAAATTTACAAATAACTTTAAAGACCACTTTCCATTCATTCAACATTTTAGAAATAGTTTCTTTTACCTTCTGATGAAATAAATGTTCGCGTAAACGACATTAAATGATCAAATCTATATATCCTTTAAAGAGTTGCGGATTGACCCAGCATGTTGAATCTACCGGGTCCATACTTTTAACATAGCGACATCTATTAGATACTTAATCGTTCCAGCCTCTAAATATACCTGACATCGCCATTTGTTAGATTCTTAAGGAACTCACAGATACTTAGAACTCCTTGTCATATTATGAACAAATTCATAATTCGAAATAATGGGACTATAAATTGAGATGTAAAGTATCCGATATCTGAAGTTGGATCAGACTGCACACGTTGTGCAAATTTGATTAAAATCAGTTCGGTGGTGTAGGAGTCCATCGCGGACAAACAACGTGACGTTCATCGTTTATACGTGCGACATAATTTATTCAGTGTTGCAGTACATAAAACATAGCCGTATTGGAGCAAAACTAACGTTCAGTAGCACAATGTAAGTCATTGAGCGCGTGAACTTTTAATTGGAAACGACATGTCCGTGGCTTATAAGCAATTCATTTATTTAAATTAAAAACTGAAGCAAAGTAAAAAGTTGAATGCAAATAAATCAGCAATGCATTCCAATGTAGATTCTCGCGATGTTAATCGGTCCATAGAAACTTAATAGGATTTTTTTAATATCTACAAGATCATTCCAAAATAAATGGGTGAAAGAAATCTCATCAAACGTTTCTTCAAGTTGAGATATATGTAATTTTATATTCAAAATGTCAGTTATATTAAGAAATATGTGGGACGGCTATGGATATCTGGTCGAAGATTTAGCAGGTAAGATTTATTTTACGTTATATGATACTAAAAACTGTGTTGATTGCCATCTATAATCGATTAGGAATCAAAAGATTTTGGTAAATGATTTTTAGGTATGCTTTGATATCGTTTCGTCATTATTTCATATACTTTTATATATTAATTTGATAATAATCTTGAATATTTGGTTGCATAAATTGTGTATCAATATCAACTTTTTCAATTCAACTTCTCTCTTATTATATATATATATATATATATATTCTTAACTCGTAACAAAATAGAAATTGTCTAAAATAAATTTGCACATTTGTGACGTGTACTAAATATGCCTCTTATTGAATATAATATGGTTGGATTCGATCTGGGTGTTTGTCTAGGTGAAATTTATGTATGTAAAACGTCTTACAACACAGGATAATGTTATAAAAGCCCCCATACCAAAGCTATCCGAACAATGTAATGAGATGTATTAAGACAAAATACCAATGTCATTTTTAAATACACTTGAAAACTTTCTAGTTTATTTAAAAATGACCACTTAGACCACCTAGTTATTAAAAATTATTTACGACAATATTTTTGCGAAAACAATGTTGGTCAAACAAAAGAATATTTATTATTGCTGCTTTCCATTGTTACAGATCCTCGCACAAAAGATTGGTTTCTCGTAAAGAATCCGTTAATTATCGCATCAATCCTCGTATCGTACAATTACTTTTGTATCAAAATGGGGCCAAATATAATGAAGAACAGAGAACCTTTCGAAATGAAAATTATCATTAAATTATATAATTTATTTCATATTATGCTGAGTATGTTCATTTTTAGAGAGGTATGAAGTAATTTCGTCCGTTGTGTATTAAATTTAAATTGCGTTTTAATAAATCAAATAAAAATATAATTTTCTTTTCAGGCCTGTGTAGAAGTATTTTTCAGAGATTTTAGCTTATTCTGCCATCGGGTCAATCAATCAACTGATCCAACGACTTTACGGGTATAATTTTTATTTTAGTCATGTTTTTTAAGAACATAAAAACACAAAACATTTGTATTTGTAAGTACCAGGTAAGTACCACGACCTTAGAGAAGACCAGCCTGAAGTGGAAGCGTTATACTTCTGGTGAGTGACGTAGCCGGGCCCACTTTATTATAAGGTGATGACACATCTACAACCTTACAGGTGTTGTAAATTTCCATGGGACGTGGTTATCACTTAACATCAGGTGAACCGCCAGCTCAGTTGCCAACTTCTTAAAGTAAAAAAAAAATCCAATGGGTCAGGAGAAGTGAACTGCGGGCTCCGTTTTATGACCATTACTATCTAACCTCGCTGATGACGCAGTCCTACGTATTATTCACCCCGTTCGTGTAAGTGTTATTTACTAAACCTTCTTAATTGCCGACGTGATTTTCTTCGACAGCAGTCAAGTCGGCTCCCCAAGCTTGGCGTGGCATGCATTGTTGGTAAAATCTATGAGCTAGGTCTTCGGATAGCGCCCCATAAGTCACAAAATTTCTAGGCGCAGTTTCACAAAATTTCTAGTGGAAAGGAACCACCCAGCTGGTTGGTTCGCATGGGTGGCTTACAAATCCAGTTGACATCAGTGATGGAATATCTTGGTCTCACTCTGGTTAGTTGTTGGGGCTCAGGATAGAAGCACCGTAGGGGTCTCTGTGGCAGCAGCTTGGCCCACACTGGCTTATGTGGAGCTTGGTTGGTGCTGTGGACCTTGAAGGCAGCGTCAACTGGGAAACCGGCTAAGACCGTACCCAGGCGAGTTTTTATCTCAGCGGATTTCTCGCAAATGTTTCGTGACAACCTCAACAACCTCTGTCTTTTCCGCCGCATCGTCTAGGCTCGAGATGCACAGATCAGCGCCTTTCTCATGCCTGGAGACAAGGGCAACCTCTTTGCCTACCACATGGCGCAAATTTTATTTTTGATTCAATAATAAAAATCTTTATTCAAATTACAAAGTTTCTGGTTACAAAAATTTTACAAGCACATGTTTGTTACCCGTATTTAGGAGACTCAGTTCCATTCCCCAAAATTGGGTGAAGTATTTGCATAAGGTACTGAAGTGAAGTGTGTGCTCATAATCGTGTGTTTCTATGTGTGCATGTGTGTGTTAACCATCAGTTTTATGCCAATTTAGTTTCATGTTCATGTATTTTTTTTTAATGTTTACATTTACAATTTTTTCTTTTATTTAACTGTCGCTGAAAATTCTTCGGTGTCATGATATTTTTGGTTTAAAAGAAAAGAGCGAGTAGCAACTTTGCACCTATAGTAAGATTTGTTATGTACCAGAATAATTGCGTTCATTTTATTATATAGGAAAGGTCCAAGAAAGTAGAAAAATCTGTTTGTAAAAGAAAAATTAAATTTTGGTATAGAGCAAATCTAATCTTTACGACGTTTTGTTGTTTCAATGAAAGGAATCTTACTTAATTTCAGCCATCAAGTTGACTCTTTCGCCGCTATTGTCCTCTGGTACTTCCAGGATCTGCGAAACTTTTGTAGCGTTCATAAACTGTTGAACCTGGATTCCGAGATTAGGAACGCTACGGGTGTTGCAGCACCCGTAGTTTTGTACTGTTTACTGTACGCACTTACTAATCTTTTCGTTTTTTTAGCTTCTTTCAGCTGTTTGGCTGTACTATGTGGCAAAATTGGCCGAATTACTTGATACAGTAATCTTCGTTTTAAAGAAGTCTAATAGGCAAATATCATTTTTGCATCTATACCACCACACGTTAATGGCAGTGGCGGCCTGGGTAGCTGTCAAATATTTTCCTGGTACGATACTTGTAATTTTATAGACTATAATCGCTTCCTCAGTCCGTTTCTATGTTTATTTCCAAAACTAGATGTTCATTTAAATTTAAATTAAGAGTTTAAAGTATCTATCAAATACTCTTCCTTTTCTTGATGAATAAATATGTTTATTTATAGAGAATTTCGTTTGTATATAAGACATAATCAATCAGTGATAATACTTTTATTGGATAATTTTCTAAATTGTCTTAAAGGTGGACAAGCTATTATTATCGGATGGATTAATTCCTTTATACACATAATCATGTACATTTACTATCTTATGGCAAGTTATGGACCAAAGTATAAAAGATACTTGTGGTGGAAGAAATACCTTACCGTAATGCAAATAGTAAGTTTTTCACAATCACTTTATTCCTTTATATATTATAAATTTAAATCACATTATATTTATTTTAATGGTTTATCTGGGCGCTTATAGAATGAGTTTAATACTTAATGTTATCACTTGTTATGTTATTCAGGTACAATTTGGAGTAATAAGCATTCAATTCATAATAAGCTTATTTCATGATTGCGGATTTCCGACTGTTATCAAACTTCTAGTCATTACTGGAACAAGTGCATTCACATGGATGTTTAGCAGCTTCTACTACAACAGTTATATCAAGCCAAGGGAATTAAAAAAATGTAACACTTGTGAATAAATTATTTTCATGATCCATAAAGACACAGTAATAATCGCAAAAGTCAACGTCAAACCATTAATGACAAACAGTACTTCAGTATGATGATAATAAAACCTTCACAAGCAAAACAATATCAATTTATAAAGGAACAGACAGCATTTTAGTACATCCAATCGGGTTTAGTAACTTTTAACGTACCCAGTGCAAGCCTAGAGTTTGTTGGTGCAATAATCTTAGCCAGTTTACCTATCTTGAATGACGTATTTGAAGATTAGACAGTTTTATTGTATTGTTCTGGGTTTTCTTATTGTTTATCTATGATCATTCAAGTTGTGAAAAATTCTCTCTTAATTATAACGATTTACTTTGAATTCACATTACAAAAACTAAGCGCATCAATTCTATTAAGAAGCTTGTTATTATTTTAAGAAGGATGTTATTAATTTTACCAATTACGTTGTAATAAACTTTTTGTACTATAAATCAGTATTTTACTGGATCCGTGGACTTAATTCTTCATAGTTGGTAGACTTATTTAGATAATCCAAAAGGGGAAATTATTTTCTAAAAATGATTCAAGTATGAAATCGCCATATTCTACCCGAACGTCGCGTTCGTTCAGAAAAAAGCAGGGGGGCGAATTATAGAAGGTTTCTAAAAGTAGATCCTTTGTTAAAGAGCAGTCTGGAAGAAGTTAATGTAATACACTGTAATTATAATAATAAAACAAAAAATTCTATATATATATATATATATAGAATTTTTTCTTTCAACGCTGAATACGTGATAATTCAGCACTTAAAATTACCAATTTCATTGGTGCCGGCAGTATTGAACTCAGGTGGCTCGAGTATATTGAAAAAAAAGAGAGAGCACGGATAACGAGCTCCTAACACGGCTCTTGAAATTTTAATGAATACGACACAAATTTTCGCATTAACTTTTAATAAAAAAGACAACAAAATTTACATAATTGTTTAATGGAAAAAAAATGTTTTAACCAGGTCTTTTTCTAAATAGAGGTGTAGCAAACTGGAAACATTTTTTATAAAATAATGAAAGAAAAATCCTTCTTATCACAAATTTATAAAAGTGAAGCGATCGAGAACCGCAGGGAAAGTTTAGATTTTTCCTGATCTGGTAGCGTCTGGTGCTTCTATTTATTCCCTAAAATAAAAAAATGAATTCATAGGGATACAGTTTTCATCACCGGAAGACGCACTATCAGTGTTTGATAAGGCCGTAGAAGAGATGTCTGCAGCGAGATGGCAAAAGTGCTTCGAAAACTGGTTCAGACGTATGAAAATTTCTATGGATGAAGACGGTGGAGAGTCCTTTAAAAAGATTTAATGAAAACACTTTATTCATATAAGTTAGTTTTTTAGTTGCACAAATTTCTGATTGTCCCACGTATGATATGACGAAATTTACATCTTTTTTTTCTTATTTTTATGATTTTTTATATGCAAAACCTACTCGACAAAAATATATTTCCGTTTTGTCAAATAAATGGAATAAAATAACTAAATTATCGTCTACTTCAGCGCACTGACTTGCGAAAAAATTGTATTAAAAAAATGGAGACTTCATTTGAATATCGGACAGTGACGTTCAATTTAAACTTCACCTTCAGTGGGTTTAGGTTAAAGGTTAATTATATCTAAAACCTATTTGTTTTAAGTCCCTTGAAACAATATAATTAATGAACGATTTTATGAAATTAGTAATATAATTATGACTTTAACGTCCGGTTTTTGAAACACAGATCATCAAAGAAATTAACTAATACGTTGTTAAATGGTGTGTCAAATGTCATTTGGGTAGCCAAAAGAATGGTCAAAGTCCTTGAATTGATCATTCTGATCATTCAAGAATATCATTATGATCAGTGTTTCAGAAACCGGGGTAAAGGTATTTATAATTGTCCGTATTTATGCAAAATGGAACCACACGACAATTTTGTGTTTTTCTTTTTTTTAAGAATATTGAATTTAAAAGTGGTCTTAATTCTTATTCAAAAAAGAACCACATGATTTTTCCATTGGAAATAGGGCATACAAAAAGCAGAAAGGAACCAACTGCAATAAAGAACATTACATATAAAGCAAAACGACGGGACTCGATTGTTCAAACAAATAAACTATATTACTACCATGTCATTTTATACAAAACAGATCCACACATACTTGGTTCCATTAAATTTAGCTCAGTGGCTAGAGCGTCAGGCCGCGAATGCCGAAGACGTGGGTTCGATTCCCACAGCGGCGACAATCTTTTCGCACTTGTTCTACATATTTTAATGTTCAATCTTAAGTGAAAAGATTAGCACTATAAACAATTTAAATTACTTGGTTCCATTATAAATTTCACAGATTTCAATTATTAACAATCATTTTTAATATACCAAATGGAACCAAGATTCTGTGGTATCGTTATGCGTAAAATAAATTCATGATTTAATTTCTAATATTTTTTGCAAAATGGAACCACAAGCATTCGGTTCCATCATGTATAAATACATTGTGTCAAATAGTAGAACCACTAGTATGTGATTCCATTATCAATATGAGGTTTTGAAAAACATCATCGCCCAAAGGTACCAAATGTCATAACTTGTTAGATGCCTCTTGCCTTTAAAGAACGTACTATAGGTACTCGTATACTTACTACTTTCGAAATATATAAATTCTCTCGTAAATATCTATTGGAAAAAGTCGAAATGCACCCGAATTTATATATCAAAACACTTGGCGTTTCTACAAAGATCAATAATACCGATTTAATTAAAGTGATATTATAGAATTATAAATATTATATAGAATAGGATGGAAAAATGGAGGTAAGAACAAATGCAGCGACAAAATAGTTTTATACGTGAGATGAAATTAAACCATCTTTCTAAGTATAAATCACACTATAGAAGAAGTAAGCCCGTGACCGAATATCTTATACCAGACTTGACTTTGGACACCATGTTCGATTTGAACTGTGTACATATAGTAGAAGCTAAGAAGATCAATAAGGCAATGTATTGTTTTTATGTAGGAAGATGGCATTGGCATTTGCAACACCCGTAGGGTCGAGATGCATTGTCACTTTTTAATAAAGTGGGCCCTGGGTACAATACTCTCAAGACGAAACGCAGAAGTATAACTCTTCCACTTCACGCCAGTCTGTGAGGTCGTGGTACTTCCCCGGACGGACCCACCTATTCGTGCAACAGCGAAGACTGATGCGTGGCCCATATTTAAATCTTAGACGAGTGCCTTTAAAACAGATTTTTGTAGTATACTTTAAAATCGGAAATTAACTCCTTGCAAACCCGCTGAGAAGAAAACAGCCATAGATACAGATCGCGAAGAACATTGCCGATAATGGAAAGAGGCTCAAAATCGAAACCTGACTTTATTCTTGCTACTAAATGTAAGAAACTAGTCTCAAGTTTTATCTCCAAAACATTACTTACCATAAATGACAGCTTTGGCTGGGTTGCTTTTTTGGATAGAAAGAATGGTTGCCAAAGGTGTTTAGGAAGTAGGTTCTGGTCTTTTAAAATATATACGCGAGCATATTTCTGTAGATTTCGAGGATCTAATTTTATGGACCGATTCATGTAGAGGATTCAATTTCATGTTAAAAGCATTTTTACATCCTCATTTCACCTTCAAAAAATAACACTAACACCATTTTTATACTCGGACATGCTTCCTAACCAACGACAGAGATTTCCCTCATTGAAACGGCAATAAAGAAATATCCGAGACTATACAATTCCGATGATTATAGCCAGGTAATGAAAGATTGCATGAAAAATCACCGCTTACAGTAACAGTTATGCCAAAACCTCACATGGGAACTTATAAGATTGAAAAAAGTATTAGTAACAGACGTGGTATTAATAAAGAATGTATTAATCGGATATAAAGTCAAAAAACATACCTGAAAATAGAATCACCTGTGAGCGGCTGTAATCTTGACAAAACATTTAACTCCCCTGTGATCGTCAAGGAAGCCAATATCATCAGCGAAAGTAGCTGATGTTCAGTTTATATTAAACCTCCTGCCACTAAATGCAGAGTTTTTATAATGGTCTCAATGAGTTTTTATAATGGTTATAACGATGTGAATACAATAGAAGTCGATATAGATGGACTGAATACGGGCGATTTCGAAGGTTCGATTCGATGATAACGTCGAATAAACGCTCTCTATACGTATAACGTTCCTTTTTGCATAAATACGGACAATTACTCAAATTCTATATCTTGATCATTGTAGCCCCTACACAGGCTTTGAACTGTATGAGGCAGCTTAAACAGAAGCTGTGTGATTGAGTTCTTAACGTATTCACACATGATGCAGCTAAAACTGGACTTGCTGCCTGAGTGGCTATGGTATTACAGATGGGGTATTTCAGTCAACAATGACAAGACGTCCGCCATCTGCTTTCAACACATCCTCAACCAACCTACGCTTCAGCTGCGAGGTCAAGCGATCAAAAATGAGAACACAATTAGGTACCTTGGGTGTCAGATAGACCGCTCGCTGCGTATGGCACCCCAAGTCAAATACCCTGTTTTACAAGCCAGGGCATGTAGAGCCTTAATTTACTCTATCATGAAATCTAAGCTGCTGCCAAACTCGGCGTCTGTAAGACCTACATCCGCTTGCGCTTGACCTGCGCGTCTTCGGCGTCGTACGCCCTGGTTTCCGCCTTGCAGCGGCGCAGAGTCCAGGCACAGCAGGACTTACGGCTACGTGGGGGCTGGACGTTACACCAGGAATGACGTAATAGCCCGCGACATCAGGATAGAGTCGAGGAGTTTGCCTCCACTCCATGGGAGCTACAGTAGTTGGAACAGCCCAATATTGGGGGGAGGAGGGGTTAGCAGACTATAGCTCCCTATGACCTAAAATTCTCGTGGTAGACAAAATCTCGTCACATATATATCCGTCGGAAACAAGAGACATATTTCTCTGCACCCGCACTGACAGTTCTTTTTTTGTTTATTTATTTATGTATAGTTGTGTTGTGTACATGTCTATAATAACTATATTTACAATAGCGTATACCTCAAAACCTTCTCACTGGTCATTGTATCCTCTGTAACATGGTTGACTGGAAGAAATCGCTTCTTAGCGATAAGGCCGCCTATTGTACCTTTATGTCACAGTTTGTTACTTTTGTAATTTTGTCTGGTATACAATAAAGCGTATTTCATTTATTTTCATTCATTCACGTTACATTTGGCCCACAATCAATCTTAGATCCCAAGTACATATGCAGATACTTGCGATACTCACCTTATTATGTAGTAGCTACAATAAAATAAAATAAATTAAACATAAAAATTAATAAAAAAACAGCTCTCCCTAGTGAGCTTCTATCGTAACACATATTTAATATCATGCACAAATGAATCCCGAACCCAATGATGTTTTAATATAAAGATGACGCATCTATGGACATATCCATATTGCGCGACGTTTAAATATTGTGAAAATAGGATAGTTGATATAGAACAGATACCAGTCTATAGATTTGCATTTGAAGAACAGAGGTGTTATGATGAACAGTGTTATCATAAATTCAACAAATTTTTTTTTGTCGTTGTGTTATATCTTGCTTGTTTTTGTGTTCATGGGGCATCCGGACATACAGATATTTTTGTACAACTGCACGGACAAGTTGCAGTCTATTCAGTGTAGGGGTGAACAGATATGTTTTTTCGAATTCAAAGTTGAACTCCTAGAAATAGACTAGTAGTTTACAAAAAAATAATTGTATCAAAATTGTATAGAATCTAAAAACATCCAATGCTTATATTAATATCAGTGTAAATATTGAATTAAATTTATGCCTGACATTAATATCCTATGATTTAAAAGATTCCATTTGCAGTTGCATACGTGGTAAGGTATATTGTGCCTATGGTTTCGCTTCTGACTTATTCGTCGTATATGACTCTATTTCTGTCTTTGTGCCAAAATATAAATTTTATGTGAATTGTTTGTACTTATATTATGTGGTATGTAATTTATCCTTTATTCTTCATTATTTGTGAACCATAGTTTTTACACTTTCTAAATACAAAACTCGACATTTTAAAAGATAGTACCTGGAGGACCTGTAATTCCCAAAATACATGATTTACCAAAAAAAAAAAAAAACAAACCGAGCAAAGCTCGGTCCTCCGGGTACTATATATATATATATATATATATATATATATATATATATATATATATATATATACAAGAATTGCTCGTTTAAAGGATAAGATTTAAGTAATTATGTCATACAGTGACAGGCGTGTTAAATCGCTCGATGTTATAATGCGACTAAATCTAAACTATTGGCGTAATTTTTGATATCTAGGTATTGTATGTATATATCATTGCCCGAACCCATAACTGAAACTACATCCAAATCGGACTAGTAGTTTTGGAGAAAAATGGCAACATGGATTTGCACAAATAGTATTGGTACCACCCAAGCGTTTAACATTTGGGGTCGAAAATTTTATACATTTAGTTTTATTGCCATTTAACAGTAAATTATTAGCATTATATCAATGAACTATTTCTAACATAGCATGATTTACCTCGTCAAGTGTTAAAATATGTCGCTCGATTTGAAAGATAAATGAAGTATCACCAGCAAAATGCACGAGTTCCCAAAGGAAAGCTAACTAATATCAAGCCAATTTTGCCAATGTGCTCTGACTTTGTTGACACCCCTAGACGCCACCGCAACGGTCCAGGCCCGATAACTCTCCTTATGGCGAGATGCCGCTTAGCAGGAACGACGGAACAGGGATTGGATCTGCCACCAATGGGAACCGTAGAGAATGGAAAAGCGTTTCATTCACTGAAGCACCACATCGATGACAGAGTCAGCGATATGTCGCTGTAATCATCCTATAGAAGCGAACCTTGCTCTACGGATAAGATGAAAAGAAGGACCGCATCCCATCTGTTCGCGAAGCGCCTATCAAGATCATCGCCGCACCTCACACGACTTAATTTGCATTACATTACATTATATAGAAATTACATAAGTTATTCGTAGTAGGCAGTGTACTTTTAGGGTTCCGTACCCAAATTGTAAAACAGGACCCTATTACTACGACTCCGCTGTCTGTGAGTCTGTCTGTCAGTCCATCTGTCACCAGGCTGTATCCGTGTAACCGTGATAGTTTAAATTTCACAGATGATGTATTTCTGTTGCCGCTATAACTACAAATACTAAATACTAAATATAAAATAATAAAATAGTATTAAAGTGAGGCTTCCATACAAAAGAAATTATATTTTTCGCTGTTTTTATAGTTAATGGTATGGAACCCTTCGTGCACTTGCCCGAAAATGGTCTGAGGAGCCAAGGGGGACGTCGACAGAAACCTGATAGTAGTCCGAATGAGTGGTAGGCAGAAGGTCTAAAAGGGAAGGTAAGTGATTTAACAAATCTGGGTTCCGCGTATGCATAGTGACGAGCCTTGTCAAATCATTCGCTATGGCACAGTCGTGTACAGACCTCCCTGCATGATCAGTAGTATGTGAGCCGATCCGACGTGATGAGCGTTAAATTCGCCAAGTACCAAGATCTTTGCGATTGGGATCCGTTCGAGCACGTAATGTGTCAGCCGGAGATATCAGAGTCTCAGTTAGAAATAGCAAGGATGGCTTTTCCGTCTCTAGGTGGTAGTGAGCGACATTGAGGTTGGAGTGAAGTCCCTTAACATTGAAGAAATCCATGGAGAGCGTGATAGGGGTAGTGTGCCTGCTACGCTTGCCTCGAGAAGAGGTAATGGAGAGCGGAATTTCGCCCTCCCCAGAATACGTTGGGCAGCGTGAGCGCCCACAATCTGCCAGTGGGGAATATTCCAGTACCAGTAGTACCAGTACCACCTTCCTGGATATGTTCGTTTTCAAAGTCAAAGTCAAAATTTTTTTATTCAACATAGGCTTATTTTAAGCTCTTATTGAACGTCAAAAACTACCAACGGTTCACTAAACTAGACCTGCAAGAGAAAAACCGGCAAGAAACTCTGCGGTCATATATATATATATATATATATATATATATTTAACTATTTAAGTATATACACAAAATTACATTAGTATAATTTAGCAGGAGCCAGGGGACTTGCGAGTGCAGAGCAAGAGTCATTTCCACACATCTTTGTCCTCAATGTATTCCTCGACATTATAATAAGCCCTTTCCATTAAGTTGGCTTTTACAAAATGTTTGAAATTATTTACACTTAATTGTTTGTGGATGTTACCTATTGTATTATATAAGTTAATACATCTACCAAGAAACGATTTCCTGGTTTTAGCTAGTTTAAACCTCGGTATTTCCAACGTGTCACCACGGCCCTGACGCGATGTGGTATGTTTTTTTGTAAAATGGTGTATGTTATTTCGTACATACATGATGTTCTCAAGTATGCGTTCTCAATAGCGACGGGAGCGTTAAGATGTTTATTTCTTTAAAAATATGCCATTATATGACCCAGGCCATAGACAGCTCAAGTTTGCAATAAAAAATGATGAGGAACACCCATTTGTACTATTGACCCCGATGACAGTATACCATTTATAGTTACTTTTTGTTTCCGATCGCTTAGATATGAGGAAACAAAATCAATGGCAGATTTTTGAATACCATAATATTTCAATTTCTTAATAAGAATCTTATGATCTACACAGTCATATGCCTTGGAGAGGTCACAGAATACATCAATGGTGCCATGGAACGTTTCCCAAGACTGCAGGATAAGCGAAATTAATTCTACTCCAGCATCAGTTGTAGATCTACCTTCCGTAAACTGATGCTGGTTCAAAATTTCATATTTATTAAAATGAAATAGCATCTGATCCAGCATTATTTTCTCAAATTTTTTACTTAAGCCTGGTAAGATAGAAATGGGACGGTAATCAAAGGCATTTTATCTTGAGCCTGATTTATAAACATGCACAATTTTGCTACATTTCATTAATTTTGGAAATTTGCAAGAATCTAAACATAAGTTAAATATTTGGGCTAATAAACAACAATATCACAGATTATAAGATCTAATGCCCATATTGATAAGTCACATAGGTCTTCAGTTTTCTTTTTATTTAAGTTTTTAAAAGACTTAATAATATCATTCGGAGCTATGTGTGCATTAGAGACACTTATTGGCCCATAGGAGGGCGAAACCTAGCGAAGGCATGTTATCATAAATGTGTGCGATGCCATCGCATGAAGGGTAAGATCTTGACCCTACTTATGGGCAATTTACCAGAGCAGCGTCTCCTTTCAGGTGGCTTTCCTTTTGAAAGAGTAGGAGTTGACTACGCGTGTCCAATTATGAGTGCCTCTCGTCAGGGTCGCGGGTGTCGGATAGTTAAAGTTTATATTTGTATTTTCATCTGCTTTACTACCAAGGCTATTCACTTGGAGTTAGTGGATGACTTTACAAGTAATAACTATTTGCTGGCATTACGTAGATTTATTTCTCGAAGGGGTAATCCCGTTAATATTTATTCCGATAACGGAACCTCACTTGTTGGTGCATACAATGATTAATCAAAATTTTTAAAAAGCAAATGCAACTTACTGAGCGAAAGTATGGCCAATGAGAACATTAATTTTCATTTTATTCCGGCATATACTCCTCACTTCGGCGGTCTCTGGGAGGCGGGAGTCAAGTCGACAAAACATCATTTGCTTAGAGTGTTGGGCAATTGTCACCTGACTTATGAGGAACTTTACACTACACTGACTCAGATTTATACGGTAGTAGGGCCACGCTGCAGCCTCGGCCAATGCACGAATGGGCAGGCCCGTCCGGGTAAGTACCACGACCTCACAGAAGACCAGCCTAAAGTGGTAGTAGAAGTATGACAAATACTTTCGCGTTTCGTCTGGTGAGTGAGGTAGCCGGAGCCCAATTTTCAAAAGGTTGTCAACGCATCTGTAACCCTCGGGTGTGGCAGATGTCCATGGGCGGCGGTATTCACTTAACATCAGGTGAACTGCTCTGCTCGTTTGACAACTTTTCGCATAAAATAAAAATAAATCTTGAACTCTCGACCCCTCACTCCGCTGTCTTCAGACCCTGCAGATTGCACACCACTGACCCCAGGACATCTTCTGATTGGACGGGCATTGACTTCTTTACCACAACCAGACTACCAGCATAGCTCCACTCCCCTTTTAACTTGATTCCAACGCATTGAGCAACTGCGTCAGCATTTTTGGGAAACATGGAGGTATGAGTATGTATCCGAGCTACAGCAAAGGGTAAAATGGCGTTTCTGCAAGGATGTCCTACAGTTAAATCCTTTGGTGGTTATAAAGGAAGATAACCTTCCTCCACTGAAATGGAAGCTTGCAAGAATCGTCGCAATCCATCCTAGGCCCGACGGCATTGTTCGAGTTGCCGACATCAGAACTTCAGCTGGAGTCATCCGGAGGTCGTTCAGTAGAATCTGTCCATTGCCAGTGTCACCTGATTCTGGTTGAAATCGTGGCTTTAACGCCCGGGGGCATGTTAAAGCGCCTGCGTCTTTCGCCCAGGCAATGTTTTCGAGTGTTAGATTAAGTTAATTTTAAGACAGGTTGTTAATCCTCCTTATGTTTTATTATTTACTCTCGTTGTCATTCGTTTTAATACATAGTAAGAATCGTCCGAAGTTAACTATCTAGTTGCATTATTTTAAACCCTTTCCCTATTTAACATCCTTATATACTCCAACACACTATGTTAGACATACTGTAAACAATGCTTTTAATTATAAATACACAAGGAGTATAGTCAAGCACGGTGGCGGTAATATTAAAGTTTGGGAGTGTTTTTCCGGATGTGGAGTTGGACCCGTTCGGAAGATTTAAGGTACAATCGATCAATGGCAATACAAAAACATCTTAGAGCACACAATGATTCCCTACTCGGACGACCATTTGCCTGTAACCTGGATCTTTCAGCATGACAATAAACCTAAACACACGGCCAACAGCGTTAAATGTTTCCTTAGCGAACAGCGTATATCCGATTTAGACTGGCCAGCAAATAGTCCGGATTTTAACCTTATAGAAAATCTCTGACATATTGTTAAAAAGAATGTCTCAAACAAACGTAACACCAGTCAAAACGAACTATATGAAGCATTTGTTGAAGCGTGGAATTCGAATCGACATTCTATCCCTCTAGAAAAATGTACGGAATTTATTGAATCAATGCCACGTCGTTGCAATGCTGTTATTTAAAATAAGAGATACGCCACTAAATATTAATTATAACTATTGGTAGGCTGTGGATAGTAGCTATTTCGTAAATAACAATACGAATTACTAATACATAAAAAAATAATTGTTTTTTATACTTTTTTGTTGTTGTTTCTAATTAGTTGACTATTATTGTTCGTACCTTAAAATTGATTTTAAATGTTTGTCCGTAATGTAATATTGAAACTGCACTGGTGTAATGGGATTTACATTGTTTTTCTAATAAATGACAAATTGTTGAACATATTGTGGTCCTATTTATTGTTTAATTTTAAAATAAAAACGATTGCGGTGAAGTATTTTACATAATGTCAAGGACCGTTGGTAGTGTTTCTAATTATACAACCACCATATATGTGAATCTGGTCCGACTACAGCTGCCGATAATTATAGCATTAAGTTTGGCTTTTGTTTAGCCTTGAGTTGGGGGCTAAATAATAAAGGTTTAAATATTTTTTTTATTTTTAATTCTTGCCAAGAATGATGTACACATTTTTAAATACTAATGAACAATGAATTTAATTTATTGTTTCTGTTAAACTTTAACTAGTGCCGTCTGTGACCTCTATAAAATTCTTATGCTAATATATCCCCAATCGTGTATTTACCGTTTACACGTACAGTTTAGTAACAATTTGTCAACCTTTGAGTACACGTTAAAAGGTCCCAAAAAATTAGTAAATAATGTTAATAAAATAGGACGTAACTATTATTCTTTGGCTGTTTATTGATAATTTTACATTTAAATTTAACAAGCGGACTAGCGGCAACAGGTTAAGAGTGACGTTTGACACATTAATGGTTTACATCGTATCGACAACTTTGTGAAGAATGGCAGAATTAATGACAAAGCTATGGTTAAGTTATAACTACATATTTGATGAATTAGCAGGTTTGTAGATAGGGATACTAATGTGATTTTCTATTGCTAATATCCATAATATTGAATACAAGAAAATATACCTGCACCTATGTATGTACATGAGAATTTTTCTGTCTGTTTAGTTGTACTGTACCTTCTATTACGAAATGTGAAGTGACATGACGTTACATTACACTATAATGTGTTTCGTTCGGTGTATTAGGTTGTCTTTTATGGTCAGGCAAAGACTATATAAGAAGCGCGAGCAATATAATTTCATCACTCACATACACATTTGTAGAAATTCATCCACAAAGATAAACCTAAGATCTTTCATTAAGGACTATTTCTATTTCTTAATCTATTTGCAATCTCATTGAAATCACTCCTTCCTTTAGTAATGAAGTTTTGATTTAAAAATATGTTTCGCCATTATAAAGCATATAAAAATAATAACTATAAATAATTGCGACACAAAGAGCCCCCATGGTCCAAAATTTCTGATTGAAATTGGTGTATTGAAAGTAGGGTCACGCATAACGGTGGTAGGGTCACACAGCAGCCTCGGCTGTTGCACGAATTGTCAGGATCGTCCGGTTAAGTACCACGACCCCACAGAAGGCCGGCGTCAAGTGTAAGTTTAATACTTTCGCATTTCGTCTGGTGAGTGAGGTAGCCGGAGCCCAATTTTCAAAAGGTTGTCAACGCATCTGCAACCCTCGGGTGTAGCAGATGTCCATGGGCGGCGGTATTCACTTAACATCAGGTGAACCGCCTGCTCGCTTGGCAACTTTCACATAAAAAAAAACAAAAAAAATTCTATTAACAGCCCCATTTGATGATAGTGAAACAAGTCCATAATAATCAATGATGTTTTAATTAAGACTGGTGGAAGCCGAGTGGTCGAAATTAGACCATAATTAATTTGAATTTTCAATTGAACAATATTGATCAACTCTCAAATACGACACACAATGAACAAAAGATTATATATGCGTATGTGTGTGTCAAATATATTGTGGTGTGAGTAATGTTTTCTATATTGATTTAACGATTTTTTATGCCAAATTAAAAAAAATATATTAGCATTCTGCACTCCTCAATATCTACTATAAATGTGGAAAATTTCATACTCCTCCGTCCGCGTAATTTTCGTAAAAAGTATACGTAACGAAGTAATACGGAAATAGATAGCATTCTATAGAGTTGCATTTGACGGTATCCATAGATAGAATCGGACCGAACTGAAGAGAAATTACACCATCTGCCGTAATTTGAATGCCTCAGTATGTGTATATAATATCATTGACATTGTTAATAACAACAAAATTACTCATGAAATTAACTTCTTTTATTAATCATTTTGCTTTCAGTCCCGAGACTATTAAAGCTTCATCTGAAGCAGAATAAAAAAAATGGCAATATTTGTCGATATTTTAAATGATGATTTATTGTTATTTATTATTGCTCCTTGTAAACAGATAAACCAGAAAAGATTTTTTACAGAATACTTCTTCACTGTTTTGTATAGAAATAATTGATATGTATATAATTATTGTAAATATGGAAATTTGTCTCGTTTCACATTTTAAATTTATAACATTTCTAAAGTATTAATATAAATGTAGAACTGATTTCAAATAGTTGGAGCGTTGAGGTAAAAGGTAACGGACAAACGTGTATAAATTAGCAATATGTCTGACATTGACATGAATATTTAAAAAGAAAAACTATAAGAAAGAAGAATGCTATCTCTACCTCAATCTCTCTCATAAATACGTTTTTTTTTTTTTCAGTTGAATAAAATATAATTGTGTTTTCAGACGAAAGAACGAAGAAATTATTTTTAGCTGGAAGACCGCTGCCCTTGGTCGTGCTACTTGGGTTTTATTTGATGTTCGTGTTAAAATGGGGACCTTTGTGGATGAAGAAGCGAGCTCCTTTTAACCTAGAGAAAGTTATTATGCTGTATAATGCCGCTCAAGTAGTTTCATGTGCATATACATTTGTGAACGTGAGTTTGTACTATGCTCTTTCAAAAAATTTAATGATAAATGTATCAGAAGGTTCCGAATAGGCCCGAATAGATTGCAGATGATCCCGTGCCTCTTTCACGCATCCGCAGTAGCATCTACTGCTCCAGCGTAAAGGGTCAGTTAGATAGGAGCTGTGAAGTGATTAATCCTGCAGCAATTTCCACCATCCATGACATTAATGTAATCGATGGACGTTAAAATCTCTTCTATAAATCTCCACTAACCGTGCGGTGACGTAAATTTTTAGAAAATTTATCTATTATATGCCCATTCAAAAGTTCCCTATTCATCTCCGTAGGCGATCAAGTTAAGTGTTTACAACTTATTCATATAAATATCTAATCCAATCTTGAAGCGCGTAAGAGATTCGCTTTTCTTATATATAAATCAAATAGCTGATGCACAAAATTTTCCAAATGAAATAAATCGACAAACGTTTAAACGGTATTTTTTTTAAAAGCCCACTTTGATAAAAGGTGGCAATGCATCTGCAACCCTACGGGTGTTGGAAACATGCATGGGAGGCGGCTGTCACTTACCATCAGGTGAATCACCGTTCTCAGATAGCTTGCCACCTTCTCACAAAAAAAAATAAAAAATCCGTAACCAAGACAAATGTAGTCATCGTGAGGTTTACAAGAAAGTTTTCTCCTTTCAGGGATTGAGGTTAGGATGGGGCTGGCACTATAAATGGGTCTGTGAACCGGTTGATTTCTCTAATAGCTCCAGAGCATTAGAAGTAGCACACTTAGTCTACTTCTATTTTATTCTAAAGATCGTCGACCTCATGGATACGGTTAGTATCTAATTAATATAGTATAATTAAATTTTAATTATATATAATAATTAAAATAGGAATTGATGGAGCTAAATAAATAAGCATACAAATTTCATACAACACCTTTAATTACCAAACAATGCAGTCGAAGGAAATAAAACGTGCAAGTGTAAATCGGGGAAATGAATACGTTTATAGCGCATAAAAATGAATACAGAAAAACAATTGTGTTTTGTCAGCTATATGATCAGTAAGTTTGGTTATTGATATCCATTTAGTTTGACCTACAAAGAAGAGTTCATAATCATGATCCTAACTCTAAATTTACTGATCTTGAATACGAATAGTCCACTTGACCTTGGTGTCAAATTGTACCAAATTTTAAAGAAATCTGCAGTACGCGATCATACATCACCCAAACCCTTAGATAAAAATAAAGTTAAAATCCTCATAACAGATGACTGCCTCCGTTCTTTGGGAGGATATTGAATTAAACAGTAGAGTTTCTCTTGTTTCTTTTTTCAACTTCTCTAACTTAAATAAGTTCTGTGGCAATTGATACATAACGTGTTCGTTAGCAATTTGTGTTTTTCACCATTTGGATACAGAGACCACCTTAACCATTTATTACTTTTGTGGTAATACCTAGAAAGGACTTTTCTAACGTCATTCACAGTATCTTCTCTGAAAGTGAAAGATCATAGCGGCTTTTAAGGGCTAGAAACAAGGTTGCAGAATAAATAGAATCATTAATGGTTATGGGTGTAAATCGTTTTATACATATAACAAATATGTTAACATTGTAAATGAACAATAATACAGGTATAATCTTACACGATTAGTAAAAAGTGCATACGTTAGATTAAACTATATTAAATATTTTTAGATATTTTTTATTCTAAGGAAGAAATTCAATCAAGTTACCTTCCTTCATGTGTACCATCATACTGGTATGGCCCTATTAATCTGGGGTGCAGTTACATATTATCCAGGTAAATTCCTTTTCGCTTAATACTGTCACACCTAATAAATATAGCTTAACGTTTAACATTTTTTTTCCTGTCGGTTTAATTTTGTTTTGTCATATATTGCTACAATATGCTTAGCAATTAAGTACTTATTAAATAACTTCATAATTGCTAAGCATATAACATATGTCATCTAAGTTATTACGTGTAATATTCTAAAACAAAATAAATAAATTAATCAAAGACACTTTATGTTAACTGATATTATTGAAACGTTGCATAATAAGAAAGTACACGGTAGGTAAACAACAGTGCGTATCTCAATAATTGGTAAAACTATTATAGTTATTTACGAGTAATACCTAATTATCGTCGAATTTTTATTCTCACTAAAATTATGCACATTAATTCTAAATTATTAATTGTACAAATATAATTTGTACTTACCTACTTTAAATATTTTTCATACGGATTTTATAGCTGTTTACAGTCTCAGTGAAGTATAACCGAAAGCGATGCGTATTTTTTACAATAGATCCCTCTATTTAACAAATTCAAATAAAATTTAATTAAAGAATAACAGTCAAAAGTAGTTGTATAGCAACGATCTTAATTTTTATAGAGACTAGTGCGTGTGATATATTTGTGTAAGTGATCGTATATAGGTACTTTCTCGGAAATACTTCTACAAATTATCTACGGTGGTAGGGTCACGTAACAGTGTTCGCTGTCGCACGAATGAGCAAGTCCGTCCAGGTTAGTACCACGACCTCACAGAAGATCGGCGTAAAGTAGAAGTGTTGCACTTCTGCGTTTCGTGTGATGAGTGAGGTAGCCGGGGCCCACATTATTAAAGGCTGCCAACGTATCTGCAACCCTGCGGGTGTTGCAAATGTCCATGGGCAGGCGGTTATCACTTAACATCGGAACCACCAGCTCGTTAGCCAATTACTCACATAAAAAAAAGAAAAAAACAGATTTGAAACAGAACTGTAAACTCTTATGGCATATTTCTACAGCTTGTGACTTTAGCTTTAAAAATAGTAAGGGAAGTCCTTGTTGTACCTTTTATTTTAGAAAACACTCTTCATGTCATCCGAGTGTTCCAAAAAACGAAACAGTGTTTTCTACCATTTTCTATACGAGTTTTAGTTTAGTTTTTGTTGTTTACTTTATAAAAGAAAAGTTTTTATAACATATGCACGAATAATTACTTATGAACAATTCCTGAACTAATTTAAATACTACTTCAATTAAATAGAACTTGTTTGGATATAATTACATTCTTAAAAGTCACTTTAAGTCACGAGTTTAGAGTCCTGCGATAAATAAAACATAGTATTAAAATATAGTAAACATAAAAATCTCCAGATATACAAAATCAAAACGGTTGTCTTCCACTTTACTTAACGTTATTAACATATTATTTAATAATCTTTACTAAATTATTTTAATACTTTAGGAATAATCATATTTATTTTAAAGATAGTCTTAATATAAAATTTCAGGTGGCCACGGTACGTTAGTCGGTGTAATCAATAGCTTTGTGCACGTCGTGATGTATTCCTACTATTTTCTAACGGTAGCTTTTCCCAGTATGAAGCGGACGTCCTGGTGGAAGAAATATATAACACAGTTGCAAATTGTATGTATTCTTTTTTTATCATTCGTCGCTATGTTATATCCACTGAATTTACAATTCTTTATTTATTTTTTGCAGTTACAGTTTTTATTCACTATAATCCACATGTGCTCAATTATTTTCAAGCCAGATTGTGCGTACCCGCGGTGGATTGCGCTAGTTTTTCTGCCGCAAAACGTATTCATGCTTGTGCTTTTTATTGACTTTTACATAAATGTGTATGTAAGGAAACCGAAAGCCATAGTAAAGCCGCGTATCATGGAAGTAGGATCAAACAATTTAAGTAGAGTAGAAGAAGATAAAAAAGTAAATGAAGATGAAGCTACTTTTGAATCTGCCATGAAGAAAAGAAAGAATATCCTTGATTTAATAATCAAAGACAAAATTGTGCTGCAGTCATCGGACCTTTGAGGATATGTTACGAATGTTGTATTAAAATTCTGTTATTGTATTTCGTTATTGACATGCATATTACTTGGTTAAATATTTATACTTATTTTCTATGTTATTGTTTTCAGAAATCCTTTCCTTTAATATCTCACACGTGATACATAATAAACACCTAGTTAGATATGTTCACTAGTTAGCGTAACCTGCTAAGCCTTAACCTTCGAAGCCGGGAGTCGTGAGTACGCTTTTTACAAGGAACATCATTAGAAAGAAAGAAAGAAAGAAAGAAAGAAAGAAATTTTCTATTGTTTTGATCTATTTTACACAAAATTTTCGGAGAAGAAATTATGCTGTGGGGGGATCCTCATGGGGATATATATTTGTTATACACACAAGTAACTAACATATTTTCAAGTCGGGTCATACTTTGTCTAATTTGATGACGTGACCTGAGGTAGGGTAAGGGCATCGGAGTCTAACTGTGGTAGGACCACGACACAGTTCACTGTTGTACGAGTGGGCAGGTCCGTCCGGGGAAGTACCACGACCTCACAGAATAGCGGCGTGAAATGGAAGTGTTATACTTCTACGTTTGGTCTGGTGGGTGAGGTAGCCGGGGCCCAATTTATAAAACAGGGCAACGCATGGGCAACGCGGAACAACATCAAGTTATCGTCGTCAAATTAAAATAACGACAGTTAATTAGAGTAATTCTCAACCACAACAAAATTTGATATAGACTGGCGAGACGCTCGTAGCCTTTCTTTATATAAAAACGCGGCGACCATAGACCAATATTGGCCGCAACCACCGCAATCACATCACCATGTGGCGCAGTTGCCGGGTGGATTGCGGGTTCAATTTCTACAAGTGACATCTATTTCTGTGTCCCGCAGATATTTTTTTTGAAACTTGGTATTCGTTCACGTGTAATTTATGTCTGTGAAAAGTCCTTACGGCATAGGTTATCCTTTATTAAGGGCTACGTTTTTACAAAAAATTGTGCTTTCGTGATATCTGTGCCTCACCAATTTCACAATTTTTTTGTGTGTTATGTTGACAAGCGACCTGATAATAAGTGATTCCTGCTGCGCATGAATATCTGCAATCTGAGTACAAAAAATTACCCCGTAGGGGGAAAAGGGACTTGAGCCTTCAACCCAAGCGAAATTTTCAACAACATAAATCATATCCTCAATTAATGAAAATACTTACCTACAATAGCAATACGCAGTTCCTATTCTTTAAATTTGACAAAAACCGGCAAGTGCGAGTTGGACTCGCACACGTAGGGTTCCGTACCATTATCTGTATTAAACTAATTGGTAAGTATCTATAGGTTGCCTTGCAACCACCTCGCATTTGTTGTATTGAAGTTCCCTTTAGTATTTTTTATTTTATTCTGTTTTTTAGTATTTATTTTTATAGTGTAACAGAAATACATCATCTGTAAAAATGTCAACTGTCTTATTATCACGGTTAATGAGATACAGCCGGATAGACAGATAGACAAACAGACGGCGGAGTCTTAGTAATAGGGTTCCGTTTTACCCGTTGCGTACGGAACCCTAAAAATGTATAATAATATACATGTGTCTTTAGATATGTCTTTTTGCTACCGCAATTATTATCATGCAACAGTTCTACCGTATAATAATTTCTATTTACTACAGTTTAACCTGACGTATAATAATATTCATATGACGACCCGAGTGGCGTAGTGAGGAGTGTACCTGCCTCCTGCGCTAGAAGGTGTGGGTTCGATCCCCACTAATGGAAAATATTGTGTGATGAACATAGTGTTAGTTAGTTAGTGCTAGTGTCTGGGTGCTTATATTTATATATATATAGGCTGAAGGCGTAACATTCAGACAGAAAGATAGATATACATAAAAATATGTATATAAATTATATCCTATGTGTTATTATGATGTATACTCTATATTAATGTAAAGTTTCATTATAATCCATTCAGTAGTATTTGCGTGAATGAGTAACAAACCTCCATCCATACATACAAACTTTCGCCTTTATAAAATATTAGTAAGGATAAGGAAGGATTTATTTATTTCTTCTTGTACCACTATTCGTTGCTGAAACAAGTAATAGATTCTTACAATATTATGGAACGTCTATGAGTGTACGGCTTCCTAAAGCACGCGGATTAGGCCAGAAATCTACCAATGGCTGGATTACCTTAATAGTCTTTGATTTTAATACTATCACTTACGTACGCGTGTTTGTATTACTCTCAATATTATCATGTTAGTATAGCGAAATTACAGTGCAAACATAATATTCACATAACTTAGACTTCTTAATGACTAGTAGAATGGCCAAAGAAGAACCTATAGGTCTATTTCTACTCGTTCAAACTCAGTTGACTCTTTCTATAAAATATATTATAGTATTAAGGCATCCCTAATCTTGGCTCGTCATTTATACTGTTTTCTTTTGTGGTGTAATAAAACACACAAGTATAAATGACGTATGCATTTTTATACATATGAGATAGAATATATAATAGAATATATAATATATGTATCTATTTAACATTTGAGTATAATTCTTACAGAACCAAAATTACAACCCCTAATTTTAATGCATTTTTAGGTCATTTTATTTGAGTTTTCGCGTTCAACTTTTTCTCGACCATAGTGATATTCTGTCACTCAGCGCGGTGGCATATAAAGGCATTCATATTTGTAATTGTAGATGAAAACGCCAAATTAGAGCACAATGAATATTACGGTTAAACCTTAAACGCAGTCACATTAGAACAAATTAATAACGAAAGACCTACATAAAGTGTGATAGAGGTAAAAACTTTAAAAAAATATATAAACTCATTCCGAAAGTTTTTGTTGGAGTCTTATGTAAGTATGCGGCATTTATAGTGTTGAAGATTTATTAAAGTTTATTAGTAAAATTGTGAAATTTTAATTGTCTTAAATACTATTATAAACAGAAGAATTACGAAACGTTAAATGTGTTAAATTTTATAAATTACTATACTTTTCGATTTTGTTCAATAACGATGCTAAGATATCCTTAGTTTAGGTAAGCATCGACTTGAGGTAACTTGCACTAATTATCATATTTTCCACCCTTTTCTCGAACAATTTCGATTCACGCTGCATCAGTAAGCGTTCCAGCTGCCCAAAGCTGCGAAAGCCGTTAGTTCCTTAGTTGGGCCTCCGACTGTTTGTGTACTGGAACGCTCCGTCCCAAGGAACGTCCACGGCATCGCGTGCCGGCCTATTTGACGCGTGTTTGGGTCGATACTGCGGCAGTGGCGTTCTGATCTCCCGTCTAGCCAGACCATTCGCCCGCCTCGCTAGTTTTCGTGCGATTTTCACCGAAAGCAATCAACGCGCGGGTAAGTTTTGTTTAACTTGATAGCTCACAGCGCCGTAAGTGAAACAACTGTTCAATTGAATTTCATCGTAAGCTTAATACGTTAAGACGGAACTAAAATAACAGACTATGAACTGAAATAAATTTAGTGTTTCATAGCGGCATCTGTCAAAACTTAATATTTGGTGAAATAATTTGCCACTAACTGTTTTACCGTTCGTTAGGTTCGACGTTTGTAAAAATTACAATAGTTTCTCGTAATCTTTAACTTGGAAAATATTTATAAAACAGGCACAGCCTAAAATAAAAATCTCCTTCTTGCTCTTAATTATATAATGTCATGTAAATATTTATCTCGTGCGTAGAAATTATAAAAAAAATCTAGCAAACTGCAAATAAGGTTTAAATATTAACTAACTCTATACTGCGTTGTTAGTAACACGTAAAATAAATTTTGATGTGGTTCAACTTTTCTTATATTATTTGCCGCTTACTTTATTAATTCATGTTTATAGATTCGTAGACGATTTTCTAAGTGCGATAGCCATTTACAGTAGCGTGTCTGGTTTCGGAAATAAAAATATACATTTTAGTAATATCATAAAGTTATTACACTAAAGTACACTAAGTACACTATTATACCAACAAAATAACTTAACTTACTTAAAGTTAACTTAAACGTTTTTTACATAGCCAAATACTTTCAAGACAGTAAAATTACACACAAGTGTCAATCTGGGCAGTGGCGGATTTTTTAAAATTGTTCATAATATTATTTTAAAACATCGATTTATTATTAATTCATGCATTCAAATGTAATTCAACAAACAACCTTAGTGAATGGAAAAGAAAGAAAAGAAGTCTATTAAAAACAAATTATATGGTGATTAGTTAAACTTATATAAAACAAACTGGCGAAAGATTTTGGGTAAATAAAATACACGTAAATAAATTAAGTACCATATGCAACCGAAAATTTTCATCGCATTATAGTTATGCTCAAGATCGATTTTTATATGTTTTAATTTTATACTACAATTTGGGTTAGCTTGAATGTTTTCGAATAAGTAAAGGATATGCTTTGCTCCCATTTCTTTCAGCGAAAGTACTGAAGGGTTCGTTGATCCTGGGTTTCAACGTATTACAGCTGCTTATCTTGATCATTTAGCAAGTTAATTTCGAAACAGAGGTTGAGTAAAGTTAATACGTTGGTGCCTAAACATTTGTTATCCACCAACGTTATTTTTTATACAATTTTTTTTTTTTTTTTTTTTTTTTATATTTGCTTATACAAACGATTAATTAAAAAAACTAACTCAGAAACATATTTCTATTACAAGACTTATTTCTTCTACTCTAATACTTGTTTCAAATTCTCCTTAATATTTTTTATATCGTTTATAATACATTTCCGCTACCAAATTTAAAATTTAACTCGAATACAACATATTCTTACACTCCATTCATAGTAACACATATTATATACAAATTTTGTAAGTTATCAGTTAATGTTAAAATTATTATTATTGAAATGATACCATCAGATTTTTGCTTCTCGCTAAAAGTATCTCAAAAAATAACTAGTGCTTACAGCCCTATTCATTTTACGTGTAAATAAAGAATGTTACAAATCTCTTTTGAACACGCTAACCTTTCAAAGTGATTAAAAGTGGTAAGACATGCAGAAGCGCAGTCTAATAGCCATAAACAGTAGCTTTTACTACATTATTTTAAACTTTCTATGAACGTTGAAAATACAATCTACGACATTAATTTATTACTTAAGTAGAGTGGATATCACGAGAGCCGTGATAGCTCAGTGTCCGAGCGCTCGCCTTTAATCCAATTTACTCGAGCAAGCTGAGTTCAATCCTCGGTGCTAGCACCAACGAAATTTTTAATTATAAGTGCTTGCAGCTGTAAAATAAAACATCGGGGGAAACATGCATATTTTGAAATGATTGCAAAAACATAATTACGATAATATGCGAAGTCCGCCAATCCGCAGTAGGGGTCGCGTGGTGGACTATGCCCTGATACTCGCTATACAGAGGAGGTCTTTGTACAGTAGTGGGACATTTATAAGCTATCAATTTACTTTACTTAATATAAATATCCCCTAAAGACACCAATAAACATTTTTATGTAAGTAAGATGGCGTTATTGTAAGACGAAAAATGATTGAAATAAAAACTATAAAAGTAAACTTTCCATAAGATTATCCTTTAGAGTTATAAGAAGTACCTAGTAATTTAATAGTAATCACGATTGTCTTCCAAAGTATATAAGCATACAAAGTTATTCTGAAAATTTCTGAGTCACTAATATTAATACATTTGAAAAAATAAAAAGGAATACTTGAATTCACAATTAACAAGTCACAAACACATTTATAGAGTTATAATTAATTTAATTCAAATTTTAAACTTAATTTTTGTTTATTACTCTTAATAATTTCTTACGAAAATAAATAAACTGTAGACAAGAGTCCGTGGGACATCGATCTTCACCCATGTGGCTACCAGACGAGACATATTTTTCTGTTATGCTATTAATTTATAAACACGCCAATGACGCTTCGCAGATTGAGAAGTGAGAAGGCTATTATTAATTAAATTCATTTTAATAAATTTTTAACACTAACCTTCACTCTTCGGCAATAAAACAAATTTAGATTTCATCGAGCTTTAATGTGTGGAACATGCCTTGGTAGGCTCTCAGACTTATTTCTGCTCGTGGCTACCTTTCAATAAGGTATAGGATGAAGTAAGTCAATATATTAAAATGAAAATTTGAAGAAAATTAAAATTTGTAGCAAAAGTACGAAAAGATTGTCGCCGCTGTGGGAATCGAACCCACGTCTTCGGCATTCGCCGCCTTTTTCAAGAAATTTTATCCCCTGTGCTACTCTTTATTTGTGGAAAAGACATTAAATATAATTGATAATGGTTTAATTAGTATATTTAAAACATGTAACTATAGGTAAGTGTCAAAAACCTTTGATTTCCATGGTAATACCGTAAAGGGTGTGCGCGCGCATTGTAAAAATTAGTCTCATATTTTTTCCAAACGCGCCAATGGAAGTATAAATTCAGAAATAAAAATCACACCTTATAAAAATAAACCAAAATTATTACGTAAAATGTGTCGACTTACATGTTACTTCAGTTTTATAAAAAACTATAAAGTTAAACGGTTTTATTTGATGTGCACTGAAAACTACAATATTGTATTGTCATCTAAATTAAATGTGTGTACCAAATTTCAGATCAATCTGACAACGGGAAGGTGCTTAAATTTCAATTTGACCTAATTTTGACTAATTTTGACCCAAATAAACAAACAAATTCCGTACGGGTCGAGCTAAATAAAGCCGTTTAAAAATAATTTTAAAATGATAATAATCTTCATAAGCACAAAAAGTTGCGCGAATCAGCTCAATAGCTTGATGGATTACTTATTACAGATTTTATTAGACTACTGCGAAGAGACGTACTTAAAGGTCTGCGCCGGCAATAAAAACCTTTTACAAAAATAAAGCAAACAAATTCTGTTTATAATTTCAGCATATATTATGTATATAAACTGTATTTGCAAATAACGCACTGTAGCTAAATTAGATCGTTCAAGGTGTGTACCTGCCTACCGTCGTGGTACAAAGGTCGAGGTCACATAACTTTGCCCAAACGAATAACGGAAAGGCATCGACGCCGCAATGCGACACGGGTTCAGAGGTGGCTGTAAAGAATTGCTCCCTTTTCACCGCCGCGAACTCATCTTGCCAGTGGAAGTGGATGAATACAACTAGTTTCTTTGAAATAAATTTTAACTTTATTTCACTTTACATAGAACCTTACGATTATTTTTATCGTAATAGTGTCACTTTTTACTTTACTTATAAATTTTTTGTTCAGATTTTTACGAGTTATTTCATGTTGTCTGGTAACTTTTGTTATGCTTACACTATAATAGTAATTGCATAAAAATTTAGCAATTTTCACATATTGTATTATTCTAAGGTAAATCAGTAGTAACTTACACTAAACCGATATGTTAACCTTTTTGCCAATTTCTAAGCAGCTGTCTCAGCATCAAATTTTTCCGATCAAATTTTCATGATCAATTGTCAAGCATCAAATTTTGCCGATCCGGCAAACGTTGTTTTGTGGAATTTCATAAAATCCGTTCTATTCGGCGAGAGGAATATTCCTACCAAATTTCGAGTCCCTACACCTTATGGTTCCAGAGACAACGTGATGAGTCAATCATCGGTGGAGATCTCTTTAAAAAGATCTTCAATAATGGCGTTTTCTTGGCGACACATAACATTATTCTTTGGTGAATCAATCGTTTTGTATCTTTCATAAGCAGTGATCTTGTGTTCCGCCTGACTATCGAATCGTAAGAATTACTGCTGAATCATTACGCCCACTGACCTCTTTAGGTGATAGCACTCAATGTGGTCTAGTATTCACCTATTTGTTAAATATAAGACATTAAACCTTAACCTACAAACGAAAGTGTCTAAATAAGGTTACTTATGTGGAATTTCAATTCCTGGCAGCATTTCTCTTGCTGTTAATGAATACAGCAAGAAAAATACTGCCCGCTGCATTACATTCTTATTTCATAACATAAATTATTGAAGGAATATGTGTAGATTGAATATGTGTATTAATATAATAGAATATGTGTATTAATATGATGTCTTCAGAATCTTCTTATTCTTTCTCATACCTTGGCTAGATTTTTTACGACCAGCCACCTACCTTATATTAAACCTCACAATCATTTGTGGGTCATACTACACTTATCCCATATCGGAATCTAATCTAAAATAAAATGTAAAACATGGAATATATAAATATTTCGACTATTCTTAAAATAGGAGAACATAAACTGACTGACTTTAAGACATTAAGTTTGGTATTTATTAGACTGCAGAAGATAGCTCAAATTCAAATTGAAATATCTTTATTCAACATGAAACTCACATATTGATAGTCAAAATATTACTATCGGTTCGGAAAAGAAACTATGGCCCATTTTTTTACCATCTCAACTGTCAACGAAGAGTCGACTCTTCTTACTTTAACGTCGTCCAGTATAAGCATGCTCTTACCAATGATCTTTATTATTATTATCTTATCAATGACCTTTATTCCCCAACCAAGTCTTAATCTTAGTCGCGTTCGATACCACTAATGATAGTCTCTTAAAATCGATAGTATCTGCAATCGATAGTGAACTCGCTCACCACGACTAATGACAATAATCTTAAAATTTAAAGTGTCAGCAACGAGATGCGACAAGCTTGACCAAAGCGACCGCTTATCTATCGCTCTACTCATGTGTTACTAATCTGCCCAAGTTGAAAATCAGCTCAAGGTTCCACACGCTTTTCACTAAGCGAACAGCTATTGTCAGTTGCCCCATAAATTCGATTGTACCACGCACACGCGTGCCCCTTTGCCCCACATTGGATGTCCCGAGATTTTCGTAATCAACACTTCGACACGATAATTTGAATACAATATATAAAGGAAGCGTCGACCGAGAAACCTCCGATCCAAAGCGAATCGCGACCCACAATGCCCCACTCGAGTCTACCGTTGGTCGACACTAGTCACTCAGTTAACAATCGGACAAAACTTACCTCTTCCGAGAGTAAAGGGGCACAGTTATGTCGTTAGAGATCTTAACCGAAGGACGGCCAAGTGCTTTGTAATGGAGTGAAAATTGCCTTTCCATCAAATCGATTCAGGTTACAATACTCGAGAAGTTAAGACTTGCATATTATTTGAGAAAATTTTCCTACGATGGTCGGCATAATGTTTGTGAGAAAATGAATCATTCTGTCATTACAAATCCTGTGCCGATTGTTAATAGTTTAAAAAAATATATTGTTATCATATGTCTTTGAATTATTTATGGATTTGATTACTATTTTTTATGAAAGTTATATGCATATATTATTTTATAATAAGTAAAAAAATTTAAATTGTAGTGTATACTTACATTTATTCTGATTGAAATTTTTTGTTGTTGTATTTGATTCTAGATTTGATTGAGTTTGATGACTCCGTGACGTAGTCGCCAAGGTATTGGCTTCGGCGCCGAGGTTCGTGGGTTCGATTCCAAAAATATTCGGTTGTAAAAGGTCCTTAAAATACAGGATAATGTTTTCCGAAAGTAAGGGCAATGTTTTAAAAAAATAACAGACTATGAAGACCCACTGCTGGGCAAAGGTGGCCTCTGTTTATAGGGTGTTGGAGCATAGTCCACCATGCCACCGCACGATCCTTCCTTCAACATTTCACGATTTCCTTCAACACTGAGCACGTGATAAATCAGCACTTAAATTAACAATTTCATTGGTGGCCGGCACGGGGGATTGAACTTAGGTAGAGTTGTATTGAATTAAAAGCGGGCGTCCGGCCAATGAACTATCATATTACATAATTATATACACACACTATAACTATAAAAACAAATTATATAATTTGAAGATATCTTCATCCTTCGGGGATGAAGCCATATTTCATTGCTCGTAAACGGAGTTTCAAAATTGACCTTAGTCCGCGATTTGAATGACCACAAAGAAATGGTTTTCAAATTTAAAACTTCAAGTCCAGAAATATATCAATAGAAAAATATACTTTGAAAAATTACATACCTCCAAAAAGGATTGTTGTCTGTCACTCGATGCATACAATCACTGTTATAGTCGTTCGAAGTCACGACTCAATGTACTCGCTCAATGTATTTGTTTCCTATTAATAGCGGTTAATAACTCTTATATTTGAATAAAAGCATCTAAGCATAAATGGGCTAACTGTATTAGAAGTATCGTAAATGTAAGAGAAATAAGTGTTTTTTAATGAGAAAGGAGACAAACTTGAAGATCTAAGAGTTATTCACCGCCACTCTTGAATATTCACAATACCAGATGAATACACGGGTGTGTTGCAAGCTTTTATAATAGGAATAGGCTCTCCTTTAAGATGTCTCCGTCTATGAGTAACTTTAAGATCAAAAGACACATATTATTAAAGCACAAGATTTGACAAGCCTGTACGATAAAATATCATCTGAGAGTTGTGATATGGAGTCTACAGTCGTTTGGCAAAGAATCTCTATCGAGGAATAAAACCAATGCGGTACAAGGAATAAAACTATAAAAGACTATTTTGACTGTGGTAGGACCACACAATAGTCTACGCTGTTACACGAATAGGCAGATCCGTCGCGGTACGTACCACGACTTCATAGAAGACCCGCATGAAGTGGAACTATTGTAGTTCTGTCTCGTGGTTTAGGTAATCGGGGCTCATTTTATTACAAGGTGGCAAAGCTTCTGCAACGCTACGGGTGTTACAAATGTCAACGGGCATCACTTCAGGTGAATAGCCTTCTCGCGTGCCCTCACATAAAAGTATAAATTATACTTTACAAACGTATAAAACAATTTGTTTCTGCAACTATTATTAAAATTTTAGAGGTTTCAAAATATTCATGGACGTCAATAGTAACTTAAAACTTTAACAAAATAGCTGAAGTTGTATTATTTGTATATTTAAAATTTAAAGCAAACGAGAAATCGGCCGTTTGAAAAAAAAAAGTGTAAACGTCAGCTTTGCATTACCTGAAACCATATAAAATCCTGTAAAGAAACGCAGCACGTACGGAAATTTCTGATTGGAGAACTAGGTACGAACGAAAATCCTATTTACTTTTACCGCATCGTGATCGGTTAAAAAAATTGCTTAATTGATAATATTTTAATTAATTTTGTAAATATCTAGCCGAGGAAAGGTGCATGTAATCTGTATATATAAAAATGAATGGTTGAATGTGTTGCTAAGCGCAAATCTTAAGAACTGCTGAACCGATTTCTCTAATTATTTTTTTATAATATTCCTTGAAGTACGAAGATGGTTCTTAGAGTGAGAAAAATTTTAAAAATTGCCTGAGAAAGTCTAAAAACAACATTTTTCTATTTTCCCATACAAAAGATTCGTAATAATACTTAAAAGTCAATTTGAACTTTAATACCATACCATAAAGTTTAAGTGTTAGTGGAGGGGTTCCGGGAAGGCAATACAGTTAAATGACGTTAGTACCGTATAAATATTAATGTCAATATTTGTCCTTTTGTAATAATTTTTTACTAGATAGAGTGATTCAAAAGGAAGGTTTATATGTATAATGGCACCATGGCATCCGTGCCAAGCCGGGGCGGGTCGCTAGTGTGTTATAAATTCCACTCATGTTCAGCTACCCCTTTTATTTTTGAATAAGTAAGATTTTGTTGGAGTACGCTGTGAGGCGTTCAGTGTACATTTTGAGATAAGATTTGATGACTCTTAAAAGAAATGATTTGTTAATGGTGAACGGTGTGTAATAAAAACCTTTAAACCGACTGGTACATGTTTATGTTATTGTAAGAAGCTGTATTTATTTGTTACCATTGTAACGCAATGTTGACTGTAATTGTTTTGCTTCGGATTTAATCCATTTCTACGTGTATTCTTTTAGCATTTTGCGTTTTAATGCAAACCACCTTGTTTAACCGCAATGCGTACGAATAAGAACTTATTGTGTAAATCAAAAGTAATTCAATTTAAAAATATCGCTGGCCGACAAATGAAAACAACGCATTTGACAGCATACGTCTAGAGGCACGAAAAGTTTTATTATTACTTGATTGCAGATAAACCGCAATAATGAGTTACCTGGAAAAAATAGATGGATACTTCGATTCCTTGAAAATTGGAAAAAGTAAGTGCTTTAGATTTAATTCATATTTTAATCAATCTTTCTGTTACATTGCTTTTTAAAGTTGCTAGGCGTTTTAAGTAAAAGACGAACAAGCTAAACTTTACGTCTTTACGTACGATCTTGAGTAAAATTCAGTTGTAACAAAACGACGATACAGTTTACATACATTTAACCAATGATATACAAATACGAGGTAGATATGGCACTAGTACATCGAAACTGAGGCACTCAAATTACGCCAATTGGTGTAATTATATTTCAATTCTATTGACTGCTGTCTCTTTCTGTACGATACGTTCTATATCATCTGTCTCATTCACTTATATATATCATATAATTTAAAGCGGAACAATTTTTAAACCCCGCGCAGTAGGTATATGTGTCACATTTATTAAAACGTTTTATCGTCAACTTCCAGGTGCCGTGGTCGATTCTTGGTTCATGATGTCCAGTCCAATTCCTATCCTGTCGGTGATAGGCGCTTACCTAGTATTCCTGCGTGTTGGACCCAAATTGATGAAAAACAGGCCACCGTTGAAGATGAACAAAGTTATAAGCTACTACAACGCCGCTCAAGTCGTGCTAGCAGCAATGATATGTATGAAGGTGGGTGGTATTTAACCTTTAGAATAAAACCTTTTAATCGGACAATGGATACGTTTGTTACTACTGCACAATAACTACTAAAATAAAATTTATTTATTTATTGTTACCTTAAATAATTAAAATTATTCGTGTATTTGGTTCTTCTATGTAAAGTCAAGTTGGCAAAGGCCTCCTCCAACCTACTTCATTCTGATCTCTCTCTGGCCTCTCTACTCATATTATGCCTGCAACCTGCCTGATATAATTTAACATTTAACATCATTTAAAATATTCAACTTTGAGACGTGATTAATGTGGTACTTCACAATGTTCTGCACTAGCATGATTCTCGACTAAATCGAAAACAATACATGGAAACATAAAGGTATAAAGACTGCGTTAATTTAAGATTTGTTACTAATATTTAAACAAAATAAAACCGGTATGTGGGTTATGCAAAACTTTCCATGGGTTCACAATACATTCACATCACGCTTAGTATGTTTTTTTATATTTTTAGCCGCACCAGTTTCCTCCTGATATTTTCCTTCGCCACTGACAAGAATGCCGTAATAGGCAATCAATCTGACACAGTTAGTTGGCCAGCAATGTATTTTAGGTGTATTAAAACTATTACAGTTTTTAGCTTTATGAGAAAGCTAACTAAAACCTAAACTATGGTCTATAGAATAAACAAAGAAATCTAATGCTTTGATGTTTTCAGGTCTTCAAGTTGAATTTGTTCCGAGACGGTATAATTTACGCGGGCTGCCGGTATCCCTCCAATACACAAAACCCTTTGGTAAACTAGCATTTTTAAATATATCCACTTCTATGTATGAACATAAAATAATGAAAAAGAAACTAATTGAAATTATTTGATTACATAAATTCGATACATTTGAACAAAAAACAGTTAAATTTCGAATAGCTATGGTGACATATCTCGTTCGAATTACTGTTGTAAAACGATATTCGAAATTGTTTGTGCTATAATATCAATTACAATAGATGCCCCGAGCGTTGCATAGTATGCGAGTAAAGAATTTAGATAAAATAGGTTGAGATTTTCGTCGGCGTGACAATCAGCCGTTTAGCTTAGTGGTTTAACCGTCTGGGTGCAAATCGCGTGCGTAGATATAGGCGGCGGTAACCACTTAACATCAGATAAATCACCTCTTCTCTTTCCAACTTTTCAAAAAATACAAGAATTTCGATTATTCAACTCATTTGCCAAGTAATATACAAGGCATATTAATTGGCAATACAACATAACAATTGTGTCTGTGGCAGATCAATACATTTGTTTTATCATTAATTTCAGCTCCTCGACTTGGGCTGGTGGTATTTTTTCGCAAAATTCACAGAGCTACTGGACACTGTGTTCTTCGTGTTGAGAAAGAAAAACAAACAGGTAAATATAATCAGAGACACGTAGATTCATTCTTTTGGAAAACTGAATGGTGAATGAATAATGTAACCTATTTAATAATAGGAAGAATAGAAAGAGTTAACTTATTTGTGATACTTTCTAAATATAAATAAATTAAATCTAAAGTCAATTCTTTCTATAAAATCGCTACGGTATGGTTATTTGCATTCGGATGATGTTATAGCGCCATCAGACAATGTATCATTAGACTAATATCCAATACCAACAATGCAAGTACATAACACCTTACAAGATATGGTATTGTTAATCGTCATCAAAAATTTATTATTTTCCTTTGATATACATGCATTTTGGCTAAATAGTTTCGTATAATTTCATAATTATATTTTTTTAACATAGCCCTTACTGTAGGATCACATTATCCTGTCTTATAAGAAACATTTTACATGAATAAATTTCAACTGGACATACACCCAGATCCGAAAATTTCTAATCTAATCTAATTAATTAAACCTTTTGATGTAATTAAACCTTCTAATCTAATTATCTTCTCGTTTAAAGTTATAAGAAAAAAATCATTAATAACATAGTGAGATGATGGGCGTGTGCCAAATATTATTTTTTGTTTCGTCTACCGAGGGAGTTTGTCAAGGTCCAAATAGTGCCACTTCTAAATTTTACCAACATGCATTTAAAAGATGCGAGTACTGCAATAAAACGATTTCTTTACAGCTGACGTTCCTCCACGTGTATCACCACGTTATTATGGCGCTCTACTCCTGGAGCTATCTCAAATTTGCTGCTGCTGGCGAAGGGGCGGTTCTAGCTCTCCTGAATTCTGGCGTTCATGTTGTCATGTACACGTACTATTTGCTGTCGGGGCTGGGCCCTCAGTTCCAAAAGTACTTATGGTGGAAGAAGTACGTTACAACGATGCAGTTGGTACGTATTTACCATTTATATGATTTTGAACATACCATTCCAATCAAAATGAACCTTTACTTACCTACTTTACGGGTGTTTTGCTCGTTTTTTATGGATCTTCTTTAATGCAAATTAGTTATTAAAATATATAGTCATTATTAAAATAGTGTTTGGTGTTAGATTATTATCTGACTACGCAATAGTACGTTTTGAATGACATTCTTTTTTTGTATCTATCATTTTAAGCAAAATAAAATCATTTCTTTCACTTTCGGTAGCATTCAGAGATTTTACAAACGTTTTTCTCATGGATCCTGTAAAACCACCCGAGGTGTGTTTTCTGTGGTAGGATCATGCAATAACTTTGGCTGCTGTAAGAATGAGTAGGCTCGTCCAGGTAAATTTCACAGCCTGTGGTGAGCGAAACTGGGCCCACATTTTTAACGTTGGAAAAGCATCTGCAATATAATTTTTTCGTTTATTTTCATGTTGCAATATCATGTGGTGTTCGTGTGAGGCAGAAATCACTTAAAATTAAAAAAGTTACAAATTTACAAATTTTATAATTATATAAAAAAAACGTGTATTAAGAATTTTATTTCCAAATTTACAGATCCAGTTCGTCCTTATGCTGTCCTACTGTGCGTGGACGTATTTCTCACCGCGGTGCCAATATGAACCCGGTTTCACTTACTTCATTTCTGCTAACGTCACAATATTTCTAATTCTTTTCATTAATTTCTACACAAAAAATTATAAGCTGCTCAAGAACAAGGAACTCAAAGCAATGTATGACAAGGTTAAAAATAACACAGAGTCAAACGGCGTGACAAGAAAGCTTAGTGACAATGAGATGGAATTGACGGGTGATATATGCAAAGGCATTCCTAATTTGGAAGACAGCCCGTGTGAAGTTGAAAAAGCGTGCGGAGATTTTATAAAAGATGGCAAAGCGTACCTTACTCGACGTTCCGCCAAATGCGCTTTCAGTTCAGAATGTGGCATTGATCGTATAATAAAGAAATGATTTTATTATGGCTTCACTAGTACGTTCACTTGAGACTGATGTTTGTGATGAAGAGGGTTGAATTTTGAATAGGATGATGTAAGGAAGAAAAGATGGTGGGTGGATTTACGCTTATATAGTATTTCAATTTCAAATAAATCATATGCGACTTCGGTTCCTTTATATTTTATGACTCTTATGATACTGTACTTGGTAAACTCTAACTCTATAAAAATAATTACGCCCGCCCTAATTTGTGATGACGATATTATTAAAAAAACTATGCAAATTTAGCTAAGATATTATAATGATTAGATATTGTATTGACTTAGGCATTATAAGCTTGTAATGATTAAGAGTAAAGAATACTGCAATTTCCAATAATAAAATTAACATAGGAAATTTGAAAAAGATAATTTAAGATAATAATAAAAATAATGCTAAACCTTATTTTACGTACAAACATCTAAAATCTACAATTTGTAATTATGGATCATTTACGTGCCTTATAAATTGCATTTTGTCGGCGTATGAACAATTCAAAGCTAGATTTTAAATATTTAAAAAAAAGTGTTAAGTATATTTGGTGCTGCTTATATGAGAAGTATATATGAAGAAAGTATATAAAAAAAATTAAAGTATGATTATGTTATATCGTTTTTCTCTTATAGTATTTTATATTACTGAGAAATAATAAATTGTAGAATTGATGAATGAAAAAAGTTTAATGGTATTAATTGAAACCTCCAGTGAGATGTCACGCCTTACAAAATTAGTTTTGAGGTTATAATTACTAACTAAATATAAGGTAAGACCGCACAATTACCGTTAAGTATAACTAGTAAACGAAGAATTATTTTAACTACCTTACAGGATTTAAAGACATAATTTGCGATGAACAATGTGAAATTGTATGTATCGCGGAGACAAACTAAGCTTCTCTACAAGTTAATTGAAAAGACGCTTTCATATAATCGATTAATAATATATTCGTCCAATATGTCACACATATCACTGTGATACATATCTTCAAAATTTGAAGTGCCTCGATTTTTTTTTAATTTGCCACCAATATGCAAATGAACTAAAATTGCGTCCATAACTTAATCATATAATTTTAGCACCTTATTCTTTATAATGTGTTAACGTTGGGTAATGAGGTTATGAGACAGACGACATAATTACTCGCATAATAAGCTCACAATGCTAAAGTTTTGCTGATGAAATATTTATTTTTGCAATAGTTGCAAGTAATTGTAAATTGTTGTTTTTAAGTTATGAATAAGAGTTAGATTGTGTTAAATAAATTGAATTGTTTAAAGTAAAAATGTGTATTCATTTTGTTACCTTTATCTTATCTTATAGTACCTGGAGGATCGGTTTTTTCTTTGGTAAATCGTGTATTTTGGACATTAAAAAAATAAAGAAAGCAATGATCGCCCCCGTATCTACGCACATACAAAATTTCATGAAAATCGCTGGAGCCATTTCCGAGATTCCGATTATAAATATACATACATATATATATATATCTCAAGCGTCTACAAATAGCACAATGACAGATATAAATATTATATTTACCTAATTAAGTCGTTTATATCGAACCAAATGTCTATTCGAGTCTCGAAAAAATCATCCATTATTGAAAAGTCTAATGACTGATCGGCTAATTGAGATAGCTGGGGGCCAAATGTACTTGGGCGTCGGTTATCACTTAACATTAGGTGAAATGCCAGCTCGTTTTTTATCACCTTCTCACATAGAAAAAATATGGTCTGCCTCAGGTGTTTTAGAAGTACCTAGGTATTCGGTACTTCTAGACGGTATTCACCTATCATCGAGTGAACCAAATACTCGCCAAATTTTCATCCGGTACAGACATTTTCATGATTGGGATTTCTCTGGCAGGCAAGGTTGCAAAACGAAGTCATTTTCCAGAGAACTAGACTCACCGACACTACGCGCAAAATTAGCACGCTGAAGTGGAAGTGGGTTGATCATGTCTCCAGACGTACTGATGGTCGCTGGTGCCGACACATGGTAAAGTGGACACCACGATAACGTAAATGCAGTGTGGAATGGCCTGCAGTACGATGGACTGATGACTTAAGAAAGGCGGTGGGCAATGGATGCATGCAGGCTGTCTAGGACCTGGATAGTTGGCGCACTTTGGGAAGGCTTACGCCCAGCAGTGGACGGTGATAGGCTGATATATTGTACAGAAATTTTACCCCTAACTAGACCATTCCTTGACTTTTTGTCGAACGACTCAGCATCAGCTGATTTACTATTCATATCAATTTAACATTATGGAGGCTGTTAAAAAGCAATAACAATTGTCATATAACTGCGTAGGGAATGTGAAAAAAATTGTTTAGACATACATAATATAGACTTGATGATAACTTTTAGGAATACTACAAAATGTGGTAAAGAATAATTTTTTTAGAGTAGCCTCAGTCAAATATTTGAATCTTTAGACACCATGGAAATTTTATAAACAGCCATGTTCAAACTATTAAAAACTTTTTCAGACTCATACATATTAGTTGTTTTTGTTATATGTATTCCGATTAAAATTACGTTTCGTATTGACATCAAGGGTCATCCAAGGGGCACCGTTTTACTGACAATTAATCAAAATCAATCGATCGCTATACGAATTAACTGAACCGATATCACGCAATTACATTTGCAAGTAATAGTCACAGGCTTTGGTCGTGTCGGAAAAAAAATGTCAGAAAACGGGACAGTGGAGAATTCCTTCTGGCAATTTAAAGGGAACGGTGAGCCTAAAATTTATCTGGAATTCAACGAGTTACGCAACCGTTAAATTGTTTGACTAATAAGAGAAACAAAGCAAACTTTTATTGATTTCCTTTGGTTTCTCCAACAATCTAGATTTTAAAAAATATTACATAACACATAATATAAGGGGTGAATTGACTCTAAAGCTTAATTTTCAGAAGAATGTTAACGGTTATTTTAATACAAAGGTTATCGTACGACTTATTAATCAAATCCAATTGAAGTAAGAAATGTAATGTACATTTATTGATAGAGTTTTTTTAAATCTTCCACTTTTAAATCTTTCTTAATAAGGTTTCTCTGATGGAGAAGAAACAGGCTAAAGAAACTCCGTAGGTTTCCTCTTTATGCCATTTCTTTTCCTCAAACCGTTACAATGTTATACAGTACATAATATATATTTTTTAAAACAGCTTAAGATCGATCTCATTCCGAGGGGTTGTTATCATTATACATTATATCATAATAATCCTTTTAAAATTTTTTATTTAATAAATTTTTTAAACCTGTTAATAGACAGGCTTTGCGCATTAACTGGGATTTTGTTGTAGAAGCGTAAACATTATCCCATAAAAGAGTAAGTAACTCTAATCTTTATATATATAATTCTTCTGTACGTGTGTATGTTACTAAACTCCTCCTAAATGGCTGGACCGATTTCAATGAATTTTTTTGTGTGTGCTCAGGTGGATTCGAGAATGATTTAGATTCACAAAGTTATTAAACAAAGTTTGAAATTTTATAATTTAAGACGTGTGTAGTATGTTTGTTTGTTCATGGTGGTAGGGCCACGCAGCAGTTTCGGCTCTTGCACGAATTGGCAGGCTCGTCCGGGTAAGTACCACGACCTCACAGAAGACCGGAGTAAAGTTAAAGTATGACAAATACTTTCGCGTTTCGTCTGGTGAGTGAGGTAGCCGGAGCCCAATTTCCAAAAACGTCGTCAACACATCTGCAAACCCTAGGGTGTTGCAGATGTCCATAGGCGGCGGTATTTACTTAACATCAGGTGAACCGCCTGCTCGTTTGGCAACTTTTCACATGTATAATTCATTCATAATATAGTAGAGAAATACTGATAACTTTAGAGGTATCTAATGCGATGTCGAAAACAACCATTCAGCACTGCACCTGTGCGAAGACGGGCGGATCGCTAGTTTTATATAAAATATACCTAGTATGATGATAATATTCTTGTAAATAATTATATTCAATCGGATATAAGATAAACTTTAGTAATTACGCGAACATTGCGCATGTTAAGCTATATTTTAATAATATTATCGCAATTGATTATAGTTTATGTTCCTAGTTTCGAACACTACGTAATGTGGCGACAACGTGTTAATCGTGACATTTAAGTAAGAAGAATTTCCAAATCAGACAGTTTAAAAAATAAAATAGAACGCTACAAGGTACAAACTTAGAAATGATAATTATGTCCATTATTTTTAAACTAAGGATTTCCCTTAAGATATTATAGTAATATTTTTTGTTTATAAAAACGCTTACATTCGCCGGATTTACGTCCTTAAATTAAAGAGAAATCTTGGCAATTATTTAATTATAAAATAAAAACAGTTTGTAAGGAAAATGTGTTTTAATTTTTAATAAAAGAAATTGGACATAGTAATTAACGTAAGAAAATAGCGGGAAATCAATTATAAAACACGTTAATGGTTTCAGTGACTTGTAGAAATTTAAATTACATTAATGAATCCATTTGCAATTGTGTGGCATTATAAAGATATATAAATTAGCATTAATTTAAAACTCAGATTACATCGTTCTAAACGTTTATTCAAAATAATTGGTTAGTACTAATGCCATTAGAATTCAGTGTTACGGATTATTACAGCATTACATATGTGACTTACATCACATATGTGACTTAATCAACAATTAGATGTATTGTTCCTATATTTTACACGTTTATCATCATGCAAATTAAGGATCAATTCAATCTTAAAAAAATTGTAAATTATAAAATAATCAAGTAGCTTTAAGACGTAGTAGCCGAAAGCTTTATTGTATATGTTTCCGTAATTCGAGGAAACCACTAGCAAACACTAACAAGCACTTTATATATAAAGATACTATACACGTTATGATGAACCCTATGTGATAGGCTCCTGCCACATGTTTTTTTTTAAGTGAGAAAGTGGCAGAGGAGCTGGCGGTTAACCTGATGTTAAGTGATATCGGCCGCCCATGGATATTTGCAATACCTGTAGGATTGAAAATTCGACGCCACCTTTAAACAAAGTGGGCCATGGCTACCTCACTCACCAAACGAAATGCAGAAGTGTAACATTTCTACTTTACACCCGTCTTCTGTGAGATCGTGGTACTGACCCGGACAGAACACTGTTGCGTGGTCCTACCACAGTTATACATTATATACTCGAATTTGGGTCTTAATAACATACACTTTTTTCATATAATTTAGCTTTTATCTTTTGGAATATATACAAAAATTAATATATACATCAGTTGATAGCATTTCATATCAGTCTAGACGGATATTCTTACACACAATTATATTAAGTTTATTCAAAGCATTAACACTTCGCTTACTTTGCTCGTAGCCGTATGAACAGTCTTGTCAATGCTATTCACGTTTATCACACCGAACTTAACGACGAGTTAAACGTGACAAATTATAAGCTTGTGGCCGTACGCCGGCCATAATTGTCGGTCATGATTTTCGCATGGCACTGTGATTAAACCGACCATAACTTCTGATAACGCGCTAAATTATTATTTTTTATATATTTTTATTTTCAAACCGACTTGAAGAAAGGGGGAGATTCTCAATTCGGTTGTATTTTGTAAGTTTTCGTTTGTATTTTGTAAGTTTCTTAACTCAGAGCTCCGACATTAAATTTATGAACCGATTTCAAAAATCCGTTCCATTTAGTTCCGATTTGGTCTTATAATCATTTTATTGGTAATAGATTTACGGTGGTAGGGCCACGAGCAGCTTCGGCTGTTGCAAGAATGGGCATGCTCGTCCGGGTAAGAACCACGGCCTCACAGAAGATTAGCGTAAAGTGGAAGTATCACAAATACTTTCGAGTTTCGTCTGGTGTGTGAGAAAGCCGGAGCCCAAAAGGTTGTCAAAAGGTTGTCAACGTATCTGTAACCCTCGGGTGTAACAGATGTCCATGGGTAGCGGTATTCACTTACCATCAGGTGAACCGTCTGCTCGTTTGGCAAATTCACATAAAAAAAATATATAATAAAACTAATATATTAATGCCAAAGTATAAATTCAGCTTTCACGGTGGTAGGGCCACGCAGCAGTGTCGGCTGTTGCACGAATGGGCAGCCTCATCAGGGTAAGTACTACGACCTCACAAAAGACCGGTGAAAAGTGGAAGTATAATACTTTCATGTTGCGTCTGGTGAGTGAGGTGGCCGGAGCCCAATTTTCAAAAGGTTGTCAACACATCTGGAACCCTCGGGTGTAGCAGATTTCCATGTGCGGTGGTATTTACTTAATATCAGGTGTACCATCTGCCCGCTTGGCAACTTTTGACATAAAGAAAAAAGTAAAAAAAACTTCTACTTCACCCGTTAGTAGAAGTTAAACTCTCCATTAAACGCTTTGTTTCTTTGTTATTTCAGTGGACTACGTGGACAAATGGTTCCTCATGTCGACACCAATGCCGATTGTAACGATTTGGATCACATACCTTGCTTTCGTTTTGAAAATTGGACCGGCATTGATGAGGAAAAGGGCGCCGTTCAACTTAAATAATGTGCTTCTTCTTTATAATACCATTCAAGTTTTGATATCATGTTTCGTATTCTGCATTGTAAGTAATTCATTTCATTCAATGTATTTACATTATAATACATTTAAATGGATTTCAGTGTTGCTAATAATTGAATTTGTCATTACGTAATTCTTTATTTGTGTCATGATATATTACGTTTTACATAAATTCAATTCGAATGGTGCCGGCGTAAGAACAAGCCACCTCATCTCACCCCGTGGGTGCAAGAGGCGACTAAAGATCTAGTCGCCTCCAATACATGGCGGGATAAGCATCTCAACTTTCCAGAACCTAAATACACATGCCAATAACCACCATCGTTAAAAGTCTGAGTTGTCTGGAAAACAAACTACGGTTACACCATCCAATCGCCAGGCGTGACGACCATGGAAAACCCTCCCTAATGAATGAAAGCTTTAGATGTACGATGTAGTGATAACCTGCGCAAATTTGCAAGAAATAGATTTAGGACTTCGTGGCAGTCTATGGTAGAGGTCTGCAACTAAAAGCGGACTAAAACTTTCTGAAATGAAGATGGATAATGAGTGTCAGACCGTTGTTATGTAGTCGCAATCGATGCCATTAAATTCATGTTTTCTTTTGTAATTTATTTATTCGAAATGATCATTTAGAGAACGTAAAACATTATAATTACCTCTTCTTAGAAATTGAAATTGTTTATAGTGCTAATAAATCAATAAAGATTTATTTTGTTCTTATAGTGCTAATCTTTGCACTTAAGATTGAACATTAAAATATGTAGAAAAAGTACGAAAAGATTGCCGCTGTTGGAATCGAACCCCTGTCTTCGGCATTCGCGGTTTTACAACGATAATTCTTTCGAATTTTTGCGTTTCGTTTGTTTTCGTTTGTTTGCTGGAAAGGATATAACAATGGATGCGCCAAGCATTGCTTTAAATGTTAAAAACAATGTAGATAAAAGACGTTAAGATTTTCGTCGGTGTGGCAATCAATCGTTAAGCTTAGTGGTTAAAGCGTCAGGTCGCGAATGCCGAATACGTGGGTTCGATTACCACAGCGGCGACAATCTTTTCGTACTTTTTCTACATATTTTAATTTTAATTACCTCTTCTTTCCTAGGGATTTAAACTTCTCCTACAAAACGGGCTTATTTTACAACGCAGGTGTATATCTGATAGTGATGATTTAAAGAAGAAAGTAAGTAAAATAATTTATAAGTACTGTAATAGTAATCAATATAGTCAGGATTTATGGAGAGAATATTTTGTTTGCGAGAAAATTGTTTTATTTTTAATAGTTCTATTCAGCCTATTTTAAGTTCGCTATGAGTTGAGTATTTCCCGTGGCTAGGTTTGCAAACTGGGCAAGTGTCTATTGAAGTAGTTCTAAGAATAGTAGTTTAGTTCTATTTGTGTATATGATTAAAATAAAATTGAACTTAAAATAGATTCGCTTAACCTTATGATTCCGAGGTGAGGAAGATACTATAAAGTCGTATTAATTCAGATTACAGTTGGGACCTACTACTACTTGTTCGCTAAAATAACTGAACTGCTCGACACCGTATTCTTCGTGCTTCGAAAGAACTACCGTCAGGTCACTTTTCTCCACGTTTACCACCATTCCATCACGATGCTGGCCAGTTGGTGCGCCCTGAAGTACGAGCCCTCTTACAGTACGGTGTTCCTCGGCACGGTTAACTCCTTTGTTCACATAGTTATGTACGCCTACTACGGACTCTCCACCTTTCCCGATCTGACGAAGTATTTATGGTGGAAAAAGTACATCACGACTATGCAACTGGTACGTTTTCATTTTTATCTGGTATGATTACATCAATTTTCTCGCGTGTCCATATAAAATGATTTTCGAAGCAGATTGGTAAAAAAATACCAACTAGTTTATTGTGAACAACGTTTTTTTTTTTAATAACAGTTTAAAAGAGCATGATATGCTCTTTTTACCGTGTTATCGTTTGAAATCGTGAACGTTAAGTAGAATATCGTTTGCTCCGAGTTTAAAAACATTAAAGCTCGAGTGACTCCATTGTTACAGGTACAATTTTTGCTGATCGTTTTACAAGTCACAATTAACCACAAAGTCTCGTCCTGTCCTACTTCGCATGGCCTTATCGGGGTTATTATATTCAATATCTTATTCTTCATGTACCTATTTTCCGACTTCTACATAAAGTCTTACATCAAGAACAATCATGAACAAAAAGTAAAAGAGAAGCCATATAGCAAAAATCTTAATGCTGTAAGTACTAAGGACGGAGTACATAAGAATAAAATGAACAATCTAAATTTGAGTACCCATAAAAACAAAATAAAAAACGAGTAATTGATTCAAGTTAAAGGTCATTTGACATGATAAACAGCTATGGGGCCCCCTATTAATCACGTGAGGCTCTAGGTGCGGGCAAAAATCACGAAATATCACAAGGGGGAGGGGCTTTCAAGTCAAGTCAAATATCTTAATTCAATATAGAAGCATTACACTTACTTATTGATGAGGCTGTCGCATGTGTATTTATTTTTTCGTGAAACGCGCGATTTATAAACCGAAAAGCAGTGTATAGTCTGACCTTGACTCGGCATTACATTTTTATAATGGTCTTTAATTACAGAATATTAAGCTTACCGTGTAATTAGATTATACTCTAAATCTGTTACCAAGATTATATTCTAATAATTTTAAGATTCTTCGTTGATACAAAAAATAAACGTGCTTTTGGAAGGGGGTAGGGGGGTAGTCTTAAACATTAGCACGTATCACTAAAGACGAGGAAGGGATTAAAAAATGCAAAAAAAACCTCACGTGATTAATGGACGGCCCCTATTCGAATCTGTTGTCAAACCAAATTTTTTTTTTACCATGATAACATCTCAAAGTGGGACTTATTACACTAGTCCCAGCTAGTCCAACTTTCAAAATAATTTCGAACTGAACAATCCAAAAAAGGGAATTCAAAATAATTTATTGTTTATTATAAAAAAATTTCAATAAAAACCTCTGAATAAGGCATAGAAGTAAATAAAGCATAGAAAACGCAAATCATTGTTACACCAGTGGAAAATTATTTCGACCCCTTACTTCCTCGCCAGCCTTGCCTGACAGAATGCAGAGATTTCAATCATCGAGAGTTCTTGCAGGCACCAACGATAATCGAAAAACGGCGTATGGTCAGTTGACCAAACAAACTAACATTCTTCTGGAAATATAACACAAAGATAAATTTTACATTACCTTAACAGAATAGGTATGGATATTTATTGGTTTTATTAAACTTAGAAGCCCCGTGTAAGGATAAAGAGATTTTTTAAAAGGCATACTTACGCGACGTTGGATATGATGATGATGATATTATTTTATTATGTTCTTTTTTTTTTTTTCACAGCCGTGGTATCTCATTGTCGGGGCGCTCGCTTTTAATTCCATATATTCGAGCAATCTGAGTTCGATCCCCAGTGCCGGCACCAATGAAATGGTTAATTTTAAGTGCTGAATTATCACGTGCTCAGCTGTGAATTAAAAATGAGGAAACGTACATTTTTTCGAAATAATAACAAAATAATGTTTCGAAGATATGTGAAGTCCGCCAATCAGCAGCGGGGCCGCGTGGTGGACTATACCCTGATACCCTCTGTACAGAGGAGGTCTTGGCCCAGCTGTGGGATATAGATAGGGTAATCTTTACTTTACTATATAATGTTCTTTTGCCACGCGCATTAGGTCAACTTAAACGGACAACCAGACATAATCCGTGAACCCATTTCCTCTTTTAGTCTCTTGTTAGGAGAGGCCGAGCGTACGTTAGTCCTATATTATGATCTTGCAGGCTTTAAAGAATATGCCATTGAACCTCGCTAGAACCAAAAAAACGTTTTTCCTTTCATGCAAAAGCTCTAGGATGCTGAACGAAAAGCCAGGAGAAAAATAGAGAATAAAACATTACTAATATCATTGAATCTATCTATCGTTTTCACTGCTGCACTAATGGGCAGGTCCGTCCGGGTAATTACTATGACCTCACAGAAGACCGGCGTAAAGTAGAAGTGTTACACTGCTGCGTTTCGTCTGGTGAGTAAGGTAGCCGGGGCCCACTTTATTTAAAGGTGGCAACGCATTTGCAACCCTACGAGTTTTGCAAATATCTATGGGCAACGGTTATTACTTAACATCAGGTGAACCGCCAGCTCGTTTGCCAATTTTTCCCATTAAAAAAATCGTCGTTTTTAAAAATGGAGCTGGCTAAACAGTATATAACGCTTTAAGATTAGTGCAGAATATAAACTAATAAAACCCCCGCGAATTATAGTCGTCTTCAAGAAATGCCTTCAAAGGAATACCCTGTTATTAAAACCATAACAATTGAACTAATATGTACACAGACAGTTCAAGCTAACCTACTAAACACTGAATATCTTAATCTAAATTTAAAATCACAACCATTTTACATATTAGAACATCATGTTCATATTTCAAACAAAACAGCTTGCTCTCGGATACCACCGAACATTAGAATATTAAAATTACTAATAAAATATATGAGTTATTAGTCGGTGACAATGAGGAGGAGTCTAAACAATTCCAACAATTTATGTTTTACGGTAGGTAATTACATCGTTATTTATATTAGATGTTTATTTCAGTGCGTTATTAGGATAATTTCCTTTCTACAATTTACATCGTATTTAAGTGTCACAATAGGTTTTCAGAAATTAAAGTAAATAAATAATACTGTATATTTTAAAAATATATTTTCAACTTACCGATTTTCATTTTTAAGGTTCCGTACTCGAAGTGTAAAACGGGAATCTATTACTAAGACTCCGTTGTCTATCTGTCTGTCTTTCTGTCTGTCTGTCTTTCTGTCCGCCTGTATTTCTGTCCGTCTGTCACCAGGCTGTATCTCATGAACCGTCCTAGTTAAACAGTTGAAATTTTCACAGATGATATAAATCTGTTGCCGCTATAAATAAATACAAAAAAATAGAATGAAAAAAAAATTTATGTGTGGCTCCCATACAACAGACATGATTTTTTGCCGGTTTTTTTGATAATGGTACGGAACCCTTCATGCGCGATCCGACTCTCACTTGGCTGGTTTTTTATTATTTTAATTATAAGTACCTGTAGGACTGAGCTTTGCTCGGTTTTATTTTGGTAAATCATGTATTTTGGAAATAAAAAAACGATTGGTTCAAAAAAAAAAGCCCATCACAGTTTCCATGGTGCAATTTTATACAATCTGGATCGGTTGTATGAGGCCACATGGAATTGACGTAAACAGTTCGCCAATTTTTTTGGTTGTACACATTGGTGCTTTCAAGGTAGCGCACGAAAAGAAAGAAGTCTGCCAGCTTACCGAGGCATATTACAATTAAAAAACTATCGATTTAAACTAAATTTGTTCTGTTATCAAAAGAGTGAAGGCTACGATAGAAATTTATTAAAATTGATTTAATTAAAAATAGCAATGAACACTTTTTAATCTGCAAAGCGTCATTTGTTTATAAATCAATAATATTTCGGAAAAAATATGTTTTATCTGGTTATTAGATGGATTGAGCTATGTCGCCAATCATTTCTCCGAAAAACCTTAACAACGACTCAGTGACAATCGAGCATAAATTCAATACGTCCAGGAAGCAGCGACCTCACAGAAAACCAGCGTGGATGTATTATTCATTATACTTCTTCGTTTCATGTGGTGGGTGAGGTAACCGAGGCACACTCTATGAAAAGGTAACACGTGTGCGAACCTACGGGTGTTGCAAATGTCACTTATAATCTGCCCGACCGCCAGAAATACTCTCTTACCACATCTTCTTACATAAAGAAGTAATAACGTGTATGCTACGATCAGTTATTCTACCAAGATATTTGTCATTGATGTCGACTAGTGTGTATTTTGTTATGACGCTCGCGTAGAGCGCAAGGATGGAATCTGAACATTCCTCAAGCACCCGCCATGAGAGAATTAAATGAAGCAACTAATTGAAAAGTATTACTTAGTATTACCTTCGGAAATTGGCTCAAAAATATAAAAACCTACATATGAAGGGAGAAAAAGTAACTAGAAATAATCGTTAATATATTGGAAAGTTAATATTAGACAAGGTTAATACCTTACAAGTGAATATATAGTACAAGTACAGTTGCTGACTTTTCAAAGTGAATATTAGTGTTATAATCTGAACTTAAAAAATAACTGAGGTGACTTTTAAGTTGAAAGCCTATATGGTAGTTTCCGTTGACCTAGAATCTCGAAAGTTGGCAAAAGGCAAGGTTTTACAGCACAAAAAAGGAAAAATCCCAAAAAAAAAAGTTGAGAATTAAGGAAAATTTTGCTACTACTTAAAATTTACTTAAAATCTAAATTTGTCCCATACCTTTTTATCGCGTTGACTCAGGAGAGGATTTTTGTACACCTAATAGACCTCAGTACCTGGTATAAATTTCAACTTCTAGCAAGTTCATCCGTTCCTGAGAAAATTGGTAATAATAATTACCACCAATTTTCTAAATTATCACCAAATAATTATTATTTACCAATTGTAATATGGTGCTACGTGCCCTCATCGCATGAGTTCGACTCACTTTTGACCGATATTTTTATAAATATCTCATCATTTCTGGGTCGTCGTCACACTCTAGAAGTACCGAGGTTTAGACCGGCTATTACAGAAAATCGTTACTATTTACTACATTAACCTATACAATAAATAACAAATATTTATCTTCACGGCCATTCAAACATCAACAGTATTTATTTATCTGTAACAATGCCTCCGTCCTAAATAATCAATAAAACTTTATAATCTTACATCTTGAGCAGGATAATATCGCCTGTACATGTCCCATTGCTGGGCAAAGGACTCCTCTATACAGAGGGTATCAGGGCATAGTCCACCACGCGGCCCCACTGCGGATGGGCGGACTACACATATCTTCGAGATACATCTTTTGTTTTTATTTCGAAAATATGCAGGTTTCCCCACGATGTTTTGCTTCACCGCTGAGCAAGTGATAAATCAGCACTTAAAATCAACAATCTCATCGGTGCTGGCACTGGGGATTGAACTCGTGTCGCTCGAGTAAATTGAATTAAAGGCATGCTCCCAGACACTGAGCTATCATATATTAAGCAAAAAAAATGTAAAGGTATAACTAACTGCTCCCGGAATGAAATCGGAACATAAGCTATGATAGTGTTTCAAACGGAGAACCTGTTATTTATGTTCAAAGCCAAACGTACGCCAGGTTTCTGAAACATTGATCATCGTAGAAGTTTGAGTTGCCAAAACTGATTGTTAAAGTCCTGGATTGAACATTCTGATCATTAAGAATATCATCCATTCGTACGTGACCGCAGGAAAATGCACAAGCTGTTAAGTTTCGTCACGTACCACATGTTTAAATTAGTTCTAGAATAATCAATAAAATATGACTTTTCTAAACTCATCGTACTTTAGAAAAATCATATTTTAGAGGCTGGAGTCGAGACTAATCGCTGCATAACATCGATTAAACGATGTTGCTTCAAATGCTAAAGAACAATGTAGAAAGAAGGCGTTAAGATTTTCGTCTCTGTGGTTATCAGCCGTTTAGCTCAGTGGCTAGAGCGTCAGGCCGCGAATGCCGAAGACGTGGGTTCGATTCCCACAGCGGCGACAATCATTTCGTACTTTTTCTACGTGTTTTAATGTTCAATCTTAAGTGCAGAGATTAGCACTATAAAAAACTTTAAAATTTATAAATAGCAATGGCGACATCTCTCGTTCGAATTATCGTTGTAAAACAATATTCGAAATTGTTTGTATGCTGGAAAGGATATAACAATAGATGCGCCAAGCATTGCTTCAAATGCTAAAGAACAATGTAGAAAGAAGGCGTTAAGATTTTCGTCTCTGTGGTTATCAGCCGTTTAGCTCAGTGGCTAGAGCGTCAGGCCGCGAATGCCGAAGACGTGGGTTCTATTCCCACAGCGGCGACAATCTATTCGTACTTTTTCTACATGTTTTAATGTTCCAACTTTAGTGCAGAGATTAGCACTATAAAAAAACTTTAAAATTTATCGATTAAACGAGTTCAGCCGTCTTATTATTTCCTAAGCGCTTTTTCTGTTCTTTATGTTTAGGTTATGTTTAAACTGAGGTTAGAGCTTTCCGTAGATTATTGTTTTTTCTGTGACAAAACCATGTCATATATGTTTTGTACACAGAAGATACGGTTAGGCACTGTACTTCCAGCTTGTTTTTGTCTCTGCATGCCTGTCTGTGTTTGTAGCCTTTTGGCACATCATAAACAGCACTATGCAATTTTAAAACGATTCCTAATTAATGTGTTTGAATGTAACATGTGTCCAGAACTTTTTTGTTGTTAATTACGATTAACGTGAAAGCACAATTAGATATTTAAAAGTGTTATGAAATGTAATTAAGTGTCATTGGTGAGTACTAATAAACCGCTTAATCGCATTGTCAAGTATTGTGCATATAATATAGTTGTCATTTCATTTTGCGTTAAATCCGCGCAAGTCGTCACTTAGTCGTGTTGCGAAGAATAATAAAATATAGAAAAATTGATCGAAAAACATGGTAGAAAATGGAAGCGTGCAGAATTTGTTATCTTCGCAACATGAAGGTAATTCGGACTTATTAATATTTTTACGAATTATACGTTTGGATAACTTACAAAATTGAAATTCTTTTCTTAAATATTTACAGAATCACACCAGATACTCGACTTAAGCGATATATTTTACGGTTCCCATATTAATTTCACACATTCTTAGTGAATCTCTATTATTAAAATTAAAATATGTAGAAAAATCACTTTTACCTTAAAATAGCCTGATTTTTAAAAGAAACATTTTTAATGAAAATACTGATAATTATACTTTGTTGGTTTTATTCAACCGGATGCCTGAAATTTCTTTTTTTTTTTATTTACATCGTTTCAGACCTCAACGTCGAAAAATGGTTCCTGATGTCTTCGCCGCTACCAGTTCTGACCATATTGATATCTTATTTAGTCTTTGTACTAAAAACTGGTCCCGACTACATGAAGAAAAAGAAACCGTTCAATTTAAACGGCGTTCTTGTATTTTACAACGCACTTCAAGTGATTTTTTCCATTGTTTTGTTCCACATGGTATGTGAATTTTTATTATAGATAGATACGATGTGTACCGTTCGCAATCCGAAAACTGACATAACTATCCGCGATATCCATAAAAAAAGCAAATTTGAGGCGAGTGGCTTAAGCAATAATTAAAATAATCATCTTTTTTTATTTTTTTATGTGAAAAGTTGCCAAACGAGCAGAAGTTTCACCTGATGGTAAGTGAATACCGTCGCCCTTGGACATCTGTTACACCCGAGGGTTACAGATGCGTTGACAACCTTTTGAAAATTGGGCTCAGACCCTCACTCACCAGACGAAACGCGAAAGTATTTGTCATACTTCCACTTTACGCCGGTCTTCTGTGAGGTCGTGGTACTTAACCGGACGGGCCTGCCCATTCGTGCAACAGCCGAGGCTGCTGCGTGGCCCTGCCACCGTAATCTAATGGGTTACTACCAAAACTAATTTCACTCAAGGTATATCTTTCTATATATATTTGATGTTGCCCCAAAATTTATCAAAGGATTATTTTATCATCATCATCATTTCAGATTGTACTAGACCACCACCGCTGATCACAGATCTCCCATGACTGCCATGCAACATCGACTTCCCGCACATTTGCACCGATAATTTTAACATAAATAGCATTAAATATAAACGCATATACAGCGTGTCGTTACCATCGCGACAATAAATGAACACACATATAGGGGATAACTTTTTAAAGTTGTATTAAACATTTATATTCTTTAAACATCAATATTTACAGAGTTATTAAATTTTCCAAAACAAAGAATTTTAGAACACCCTTACCTATAAAAGCGTAACGTAAAGTTCATTTGTAAAGGTCACAAAGCATATGAATGGGTTGAATGAATTTAAAAGAGACAAAACATACTGTTAGAATGAGAGGCTTGTAATACGACGCTGTGGCGCGAGTTGTATAGGTGTTACAAATTTTGTTTCTTTTTACTTAATTAGTTTGTTTGAAAAATATTTTTTTTAATTATGGATTTTGTTTAACGTTAATATTTTTTATGATTATTGGCAAGTAGCGTTAGTCGTGTGTTCATTTATTGTCGCGATGGTAACGACACGCTGTATATGTATTTATTCAGTATATTATGTAATTGTTCCGTCCACTCATCTTGAAACTTTTCCGTAAGGTCTCATTTACTGATATTTAAAACATAGTTATTCTTGAAGATATAAAGAGCCGTGACAGCTCAGTGTCTTTGCACTCGCCTTTAATTACTTATACTCGAGCTACCTGAGTTCGATTCCCGGGGAATCGTTTATTTTAAGTGCTGAATTATAACGTGTTCCGCGGTGAAGGAACACATCGTGGGGAGACCTGCACATTTTCGAAATAATAATAAAAAAAAATATTTCGAAGGTATGTGACGTCCGCCAATCCGCGGTGGGCCACGTGGTGGACTATGCCCTAATTGCAGTGGGACATGTATAGGCTGTTACTTTACTTTTTATTTATTCTTCGGCGTTAAGGCGATTAGGCGTTTTATACCACCCTAATATTTTTCTGTAAATATTTAAAAACTCAGCAATTCGTCAAAATACTTGCAGTCGTACGAGCAGTGTAATGTTAAGCCCTTGAGTGAAAATAACATACAAAAAAACTTCAGTGAGCTATATTTAGTCCGGATGGGTACAAACAAGTTACACATTTATAATTCGAAAATTGTATTGTGAAAAAGCGACAGTGGAGATAGGAAAATGTACGGGATATCTTGTGTTACATCATTCTCTGCCCCTTCGAAAGCGGACGCCATTCATACATGGTTATAAAATATAAATTACTTATCAGAAACTATGTTAGTGAAACTCTGTAGTAGGGCCACGCGTCAACTTCCACTGTTGCACGAATGGGCAAGCTCGTCCGCGGAAGTACATGCCCTGGATACCACACTCATAAGACCGGCGTGGAGTAACCAGGGCACGCCATTACTAAAGGTTGTACGCACCTGCAATCCCTAGTTGTTGTAGATTTTCACGAGGGAAGGATTTTTTTATGTGAGAAGGTGGCAATCGAGCTGTACTATTCACCTGACGTTAAGTGATAACCACCGCCCATGGACATTTGCAACACCTGTAGGGTTGCAAAAAAAGTAGTGCATGTTAAAAGATGTTCATTGCTTGCATGTCCATAAGAGATATGTTGGTTCTAAACGAATGAATTAATAATTTTACATCAAAGTATTTACGGCTTTGTATCGAAGACTTTTAAATCATACTCGGCTTGAAGGTCCGCCTAATATTTCAGACAAAACTATGTTTTTGTAATATTTTATTTAACATGCGTGTCTGTTTCCTCGTAAATTTTTAATAGGTTGTAAACCGGAATATAAAATAGTAATTTTGCTTTTATTAGTGTCGCCATCGTGATTTGAGCACGCTTTGCACGAATATACTTTTACTGAAATAAAGAACATTAAGCACTTGAATAAACGGACACTGCGATGATAAATTTACATGCATATTTTAACTTAATTTTATTAAGTGTTTACTTAACAGTTAAAGTAGATCAACTTTACCTATTAAGTTTATACGTAAAATTTGATTCTAAATCATATAAAAGTATATATTCTGCTTCCATTCTAAATTTTATTTAATTCACCCAACTGGACCTTTTTTTTGTTCCCGTGGGGGAAATGCCTACGCACACCCGCTACCGCGGGGGCAAGACCGGTTGGAGTTGCACCGGCTCAAACCCCTACGGAGTTCCATCTAAGCGCGTATCGGCAGGGCCACGGGAACGCTTTCGCACACTTCCGCGATCACCCAACGAGGCACCTACCGCATTACCCTTCCCACATAGACTTTATATCATCAACATCCTCCTGCCCTTATCCCTGCGATGAAGTCAGCTCTTCACATCATGTGAATCATTACGACAGGCCACCAGCCTGACGTCAACCCTCCTTGGGAAAAACACCCAGACCCGAAACAATTTTCTTGGGTCAAACAAATACTTGTCCCGTGTGGGAATCAAACCCACGACCCCCGACACCGAAACAAATAGCTTAACAACTGCGCCACGGAGTCATCGTTTGATTCACGATATCAACTTTATTTTTAGGGATGTGATCTCATTTTAAGAAATGGATTGATTTCGCCGAGAAAATGTATAACAGAGAGTAAAGACTTGATGTTATATGTAAGTATATTTCAACTTTAATATTAATTTATATTAACGTACAAGAACACTATACCTGAGGTAGGCAGAGGTAAAAGGTTTTTTTTAAACATTGTCCTTATTTAATAAGATAACATTATCCTGTGTTGTAAGGACGTTTTACAAACATAAATTTCACGCGGACAAACAACCAGATGCGAAAGAATTATCTGTGGGTCACACAAATAGTTGTCCCGTGTGGGAGTCAAACCCACGAACCTCGATACCTTGGCATCTGGGCCACAGTTTCTTCCAGATCTGAGAATATATTTTCTCATTACTTATTGCCATTGATACTCTATTTTGTCATTTTAGTATGCTGACTTTCCACATGTCAAAACTCTCGTGTTTTTTTAAATAATTTTCTACAATCTGCCACAAATGAGAAAATAATTAAAAAAATCACCCTTTATTGCAGATTGCGTTCGCCACTTATTACTACTTCATTGCAAAAGTAACGGAGCTACTCGACACCGTGTTTTTCGTGCTCCGAAAGAAAAATAGCCAAATTACCTTCCTCCACGTATACCACCATACGATAATGGTGGCCATCACCTGGTCTACATTGAAATACGAACCCACGTACAGCACGATATTCCTTGGCACGATCAACTCGTTCGTTCACATAGTAATGTACGCATACTACGGGCTGTCCTCTTTTCCCGGCCTGGCTAAGTATCTCTGGTGGAAGAAATATTTGACATCGATGCAAATGGTGAGGTGGAAACTTTTTCTTATATACATTTTTGGAAAACTTACAGATAGAACAGTTATTGTGTGATGAAATTTAACATATTTAAGGCCAATTAAAAGGTTTCGCAATGAAAAAAATCAAGTGCAGCATTAAAAGTTCAGAAGAAATGTGTTAAATAAACGGAAAGTACTAAACTTTGTATAGTTGTATGCAATTTTTTTTATGTGAGAAACTGGCAAACGAGCTGGCGGTTCACCTGATATTAAGTGATAACCGCCTGCCCACATTTGCAACACCGGTAGAGTTGCAGATGCGTTGCCACCTCTTAATAATGTAGGCCTCGGCTACCTCGCAGACCATACGAACAGACGAAACGCAAAAGTGCAACACTCCTACTTTACGCCGGTCTTCTGTGAGGTCGCGGTAATAACCCGGACGGACCTTCCTATTCGTGCAACAGCGATCACTGTTGCGTGGCCCTACCACCGTAATAAACGTTTTGTTTAAATTAGAAAAAAAAAAGTAAGAAACTCCTCACTATGGCTTATTGCGGTTAAAGAAATTATTGCATGTGCTTTTTTTTAAGTAATAAAAGTTGTGTTTTTAAAGAATTCGAGCTTCATTCCTTCGATCGTTTCGCTCTTCTGACGTGGCGGTACGTCGTTAGCACCGCCCTCGTTGATCCAGGAAAATCATTTTCCTCTTGCCCTTATCTCTTAGTTGGGGTCGCAATATGAGGTTAGGCAGCCGGCCGGTTGTTCTTAAAAAGGCGGCCGGGATCACGCGGCCCTTGGGAAACAATAACTGGAACAATTATTTGTGGGTCACATAAACACTTGTCCCGTGTAGGAATCGAACCCACGCCCCCGACGTTGACCTTTAATATAATAAGCCATAAAATTGGGGACAGAAAAAAAAATTGTTATGGCTATCGTTTGGGGCATCGTTTTTTGCATTCGCCCAATGTAGTAATAGCTTTATACAATACTTGCATTATTTTATGCTAGAGTGTACACATTTTATGTTTTCAGATCCAGTTCCTTTTGATTTTTGCTCAGGCGGTATTAAGCTACAAAATTTCTTCATGTCGACCGTCTTACATCATTTTCTCCACTATAATATTCAATGCAATACTATTTTTGTTTTTATTCGGTGACTTCTTCCTTAAATCGTACACAAGCAAACGAAAAACGAATTAAGCATTTTAAAGTTAAGTGTTCTGGGCTGCAAGGTGACAGTAGCGATGACTATTTTACGCGTAAACAAAAGCAAATATGATAAAAACTGGGTAATGAAATCCGTGAACCATGAAATGTATTGCGGGTACCTTTTAAAAATAAATGTTGACGGTATTGAAAAAAGCGTTTGATTTATTGAATTTATTGTAAATTATTACAATTTGAATGTAAATTATGAGAGTAAAAATTTTACGATGCACGACAGGTTGAGACCTACAATCGAGGTGGAGTAGTTAGAGAAGAGGAGTGTTGGCATTGGCGTCACTATCGCTACTTCTTACTGCAGAAATGTTATGTGTAGCGAAGCCTCAGACTAGGTTCCACCAGGTATCATCCTATCATACGCTGCCGAAACGTTGTGAAGAGTGGTGCCTTAGACCAGTTGCCATCTCTAGAGGTCTTCTGGGTCCCATGGGGCTCTCCTACTACGGACTGAGTCTCTGAGACTGTCTACGGTCTGAGACGAGAGCCTGTAAACGGGGATGGTAGGAAGGCGCGATTTATGTCCCAGTGCATCTTACCTGCCGTAGAGTTGTGGTGGGGTTGCGAAAGTACACGTAAAAAGTCCCTTGACCCTGTAAATATGCACTCTAGGTGGAATGGTGGCCGCACTCGTCCGGGTAAGTACCACGACCTCACAGAAGACTAGCGTGAAGTGGAAATATAATACTTTCGCGTTTCGTCTGGTGAGTGAGATAGCCGGAGTCCAATTTTCGTAAGGTTGTCAACGCATCTGCAACTCACTGTGTAGCAGATGTCCATGGTTGGCGGTACTCACTTAACATACGTGAACAACCAGCTTGCTTGGTAATCTTTCACATAAAGATAGCCGTCATGATTAGCACCCTTGGTGCCACAACGTAACCATTTCCCCCATGCTAATATGAAATGTGTTATCATGTACTAATGCATGAGGGTTTGCAAGTGCATTGCCAACCTAAAAAAGTACTCCAGTTACCACACTCACGCCGTAACGCTAAAGAGTAAATCCTCCACTTCACGCCTGTGTCCTATGACGTCATAATACTTCTCCCGACTTCATTTGGACAATAGCACAAGTACACGGTAACATTTCTATACCACAGCAAGTCTACCGTTTTTTTGGGTTTTGGGTTTTGACCACCATCTGACCTTTATTCGAAGCGTTTGCTCACTAGCTAGTAAGACTAAGTAAAGTATAAAGCGACTTAAGAAAAACCGCCCAAGTGCGAGTCACACTCGCGAAAAGGTTTCCGCACCATTATCTATAAAAACGGCAAAAAAGTAATTTCCGTTGCAGGGGAGGCCCACTTCAATATGTTTTATTCTGTTTTTTTTTTGTTGTTAAAAGGTAACAGAAATACATAATCTGTTTAATGAAATCGGGCTCTAAGTAATAGGGCCACGTTTTACCCTTTGCGTTAGGAACCCTAAAAAGAAAGAAGGTTGTCTTCGGAACATTGATTTTATGCCTGTACTACGGACAAATTTCAACAACATTGTTCGATTTTAACGATTCTTTTTCTCTCAGATAACGGATATATATCAACACTATACTATAGGATGCACAAGAAAATCGTCAAAAATAAAATATATGTTTGAATAATTGTGAAATATTTTAAGGGATTTTCATGACGATTTTTCTTTATCATTTCAAAAGACCAACTACTTGAGTGGATCATCAGGCGATAAATTAGACGAAATTCAGACGCACACCGCACCCGTAGTGAACCCAGAATCTCAAAAGCCCCGAATAAAAGATTATATCTAGTTATAATCTTTTATTCGGGGCTTTATATCAATCATGCCTGTTTTGACACTTTGACACCGGTGTGCTTCCCGGTATTTCCTTTTGTGCAGAAGGAGCTGTTTTTTGAGCTGTCGTTATAGTAAAAGTGTTTATGGTTACTAGAAGGGCAGTTTCATTGATATCTTATGGAATTCATTACAACTACAGAAATTATTTAAATCTTATGAGCACATATAATACCCGGGTTAACATCATTCAGGATACTGAGATTATTTTAATCGTTGAAATTTGGTGCCGATTTTTCTCCCGACCATCACACACCGTTAACTTCTCAACCACACGTAATCTTTATTATTTATTCGTGGTTATATTCTGCGTAAGTTTTATATTTAAATTAAAACTCTGAATTAAAGTAATATCAGATTCTTAAAATTTCGATTACATGAATATTGCTTCTGTCGACATTTTCAAAACATATTATGACTAGACAGTATTGCCTTTATTGGCAATTGAATTAAACCAAATAGAACAAGCCAACTTTACTAGGAGGTTAACATTATCTTATAACCTCTAACTCTTGGCATATAGGTGCCAGTTCCAATTTAAACAAACATAATATTCCTTACGTTGATTGTTAAAAGACAAATAACTATAAAACAAAGACATGTTCTTCGTTCTTATGCGAAGATACTAACGTGCTTCATAATATTTAAGAAGTAAATACTTTTTATGTAATTATTGAAGAGACTGTTTGTTTCTATAAACAAAGAATTTTTTCCTTGTGTGTAAAGTTTTGCAGTTAAAAAGTTATTATTAATATCTAAGAGTAACCTGTTTGTGTGTTTGTTTTCATTGACCAGTCTTTATCCGAATTAATATTATTACATAAATAAAAGTTATCCAGTTGACATGACAGGTTGAGAAGATAGAGGGAATGGGGATTAACATAGAAAAAATGTTCTAATTCCATATTTCCCGTATATTTTTTATTAAAACCAAAAACCTGTTCAATTTAACACTAGGCAAAAGGAACGACAATGTGCTGAGAGTGGATAATTTTGAGTAGACCAGCGGAACCCTAAGGGGGGGCAGCTTGCTAACTTTACGGAGAAGGAGAAACTCTGTATGACGAACTCTTGCTTCAAAAATCAGTGCTAAATAAAAAGTAGCCCTGGAATAGCCCAGATAGGCTTTTGTTAGTGAGAAGCACATTGATTAAAAAACATATAATAAAACTCCGAAAGTTTGCAGCTCAAACAACATATACTCTTCCAGTCGCTGGAAAATTGTAGCACAGTTAATATACTCAATATTAACACTAAGCAGTGAAATCTGTCCGTGTTCCATAAAAACTTGCGTCCGCGATCCACACAAGTATAACCCAAAAACTCTCCAATCACACTTTCAACACCTTGGAAGCATATCGTGAGATGAGGCTGCAGTCTTTAACTGACATGTCAGGTAGCTTACTAAGCAGATCATCGAAATACAGCGATGCGTTTTCAAATACATCTCGTATTGCGGGAGCTATATAGTGAACACTAGTATTTTTTATGTGAAAAGTTGCCAAGCGTGCAGACGGTTTACCTGATGTTAAGTGAATACCGGCCCCCATGGACATCTGCTACACCCTATGGTTCCAGATGCGTTGACAACCTTTTGAAAATTGGACTCCGGCCACCTCACTCACCAGACGAAACGTGAAAGTATTTACTTCCACTTTACGCTGATCTTCTGTGAGGTCGTGGTATTTACCCGGACGAGCCAGCCCATACGTGCAACAGGCGAGGCTGCTGCGTGGCCCTACCACCGTAAAGTATCTAACTTGTTTTGGCTTTATACTATCAGGATTACGAAATGCTCCCATCCGACCGTGTTCCCCTTGTCGTGACGGAGAGGCTAAGTAGCCGTGGCTTGGTCACCCACGAAGGTTACCCTACCTGGAGGAGATGGGAGTTGCTCCTCGAGAATCGGCCAGCGGTGGGCAGGCGCGGAAGTGTGTGAAAGGGTTCCCGTGACCCTGCCGATATGCGCCTGGGCGGAACATCGGTGGGTGGGGGGTTTAATCGGAGTGAGTCCGATATAATTCTTCATTGCCCCCACGAGGGCGGGTATGCGTAGGTATTTCCCGCAGTTAGCAAAAAAGTATTATTTCCTAATACTTTGCTCAGTTGTGTACTTTTCAATAAACAATTCAACATACAATTATGTTGTTTTATCCACTCCTTATAAAGTATTACTATACTCTTATAAACTATTACTATACTGACCTTTAAATTTTTATCACACATGTTGAACATTAATCAATTACTAAGAAACTTGTATTTTACTTCATGCATTTATGATACGTATTGTATATTAAATCTACATTTGGGCACTTCTTTTCCATATAAAATTTCCATATATAACTATGCCAAATCTCTAACCTTGCGTGCGCGCAGTATTTTTATAAAGCAAATATTGACTATAAATCCATACTTTAATATTATATAAATGCGAAAGTTACTTTGTCTGTCTGTCTCGCTTTCACGCCAAAACTGTTGAAACGATTTAAATGAAATTTGATACACAGATAGTCTAGAGCCTGAGAAAAGACATAGGCTATTTTTTATTTGGATTTTTTTTAATGAAAGATAGTTAGTAGTAGCTAGTAGTATAAAACATAAATGAAAATATGATGATTTTTTTTTAAATTTGGTCTTTTATATAATGGTTTGTAAGATACTCTCAATTTGGCTATTCTTTGGTTCACGTACAATCTTTTTTGTAAATTACGGTAAACTTAGACATAGATCTTAACATAAGATATAAATAATAACAATAGTGGATAATTTCTGATATAGCTATCATGACCTGTGGTCATTTCATGTCGAAATCAAAATCAAAATCAAATGTATTTATTCAACATAGGAGCATTACACTCACTTATTGATAGTCAAAACTCACTACCACCGGTTCGGAAAAGAAAGCCACTGTACTGAGAAGAACCGGCGAAAGAAACTCAGCGGGCTTTTTTTTTTTTTTTTTTAAATAAGCAGTTTGACATAAATTCGTTAAAATACAATATAAGAACTCCGATTGAAAGAGCCTGGAGCGATCAGTTCATTACCAGAGTGTGTTATCATTTAAATAATCATTAATATTATAGTATCCTTTAACACACAAACGTTCTTTTACTATTTTTTTAAATTTAGCTATTAATGCATTTTGAACGTTTTCTGGAATTTTGTTGTAATATCGTATACATTGTCCCATAAAAGATTTACTTATTTTTCGGAGTCTACTTGTGGGTAGGATCAATTTATTTTTGTTCCTAGTATTTATATCATGAACATTATTATGTCTTAAAAATTTATCCTTATTTTTATGGACATACAAATCATTTTCAAAAATGTATTGAGCAGCTACAGTCAATACCTTTATCTCTTTAAACAAGTTTCTTAACGATTCTTTGGGGCCCAGATTGTAAACTGCACGAATAGCTCTCTTTTGTAAGATAAAGATTGTATTAATGTCGGCCGCGTTACCCCAAAGCAGAATGCCATAAGACATTATACTGTGAAAATAACTAAAATATACCAAGCGAGCCGTATCAACATCAGTTAACTGTCTTATTTTTTTGACCGCGAAAGCTGCTGAGCTAAGTCTACTAAAGACCTCGCTTTCGTTACCCTGTTTAAAGCTGTAAAGGAAATAAAATGATATGGGTCTTGAAAAATAACAATAAAGCACAAATCATGATTATCGATGTTTATTTACTTTCGCAGCTAAATTACATTGTCAAAAATCGATCACGGATTGAAGTTGATATGTTTAATTTGTGTTATTGTTTTTATTAATTAAATAATTTATGAACTGATAAGTACATGCAATGTACTTCCGACAATTTTACCTAAAATCTATATCTACTCTTCAGTGTCGAACACAGTGCCTAAAGAATTTTACAGACTCATAAGAAGACTTATTTATTAGAAGGCGGTTAATTTTGTTTTTTTCTTTCGGCGGTGATAGACAATTTTGATTTCAAATCTTTTCTCTTCCTTAAATCTCATTCTTAAATGCCAAATACTGCATATGGTGCAGATATTTTACATCACATAGTTATATATAGCTTATAAAGATATTATAAAAAAGATAGTTCACTTTTAATTTTAAAGTATATTAGTAGCCAACAATATACCGTATAGATTATTAATAATAGAATAGTAAGATTGGCCAATATTTTAAAAATTTCACTTATTTCTACAAGATTCCACCTTAATGTCTATTCCAATTTAGTTACTTCCGTTCTAGCGCCGTTCTTCTGTTCACATTTCCCTCTATTCTTCATAAGATATGCCTTCACGTAAAAGTTCGCGAATAAAATGATGAACAGCACTGCATTCAGTGAAATTGTTAGTAATAGTGTGTATGAAGGTGGGCACGGCGTGTACACATAGCTAACAGCTGCTTGTAATATTATACACGCGAATTGTAACTGAAACAAAGAAGAACAAACAACTGCTGTAGGATTACATTAATAAAACAAAACCGACTACAAATCTCGTTCTGCGTACATTTTATAATTGATTTTCAGGAGTTCCAATGCCGATGAAATTAAAATGGTACCACATGGGAAACACCAGCTTTCAAATAAGGAACTTCAGAATCGTTCACTCAGCCGAAAGTTCTGAGGTAACAAACATAATAAGTACAGTCGAATTGAGAATTGGAGTCGTTTGCAAATGAAAATCACCACGTATACACCTTGACGTTATCATCCTCCCGCCTTATCCCACTTAAGTGGGATCGGCACAGCATTCGAATCACGCTGTGAGCGGTTTTGACTGTTTTCTTACAACCGGCGGCCATGACTGACGCCAACTCCCCTTGGTGAACAAAAGCACAGATCCGGAACGATTACCCCCGAAGCCAAAGTTAATAGGTAAGCAACGGCCTCACCGACTCATCTCTCATTCTGAATATTTTCAAGACTGAGAATATTCAGAAAATAAACTTAGATTATATGTATGGATATGTATATTTTTAAGTACGTAGTCTAAAACATTTTAGGACGAACTTCTTAATCTTTTTGTCTAGAAAGGTTGGCTAGTACGAGAACGCAAGTTAAAATCAAGCAAATAAAGGCGAACCAATGATTTTTTTTTTCTCGAATATTCGCCTAATCTACGACGGAAAGCTCGCTTCTACCTCTTAATAATACTTTCAAGAAATGTAGTAGTTCTTTACCGATAAGTACTTCTAGTTAACTTTTCAAAATCCAATATTTTTATCGATGGCATTAGTTCCAATCTTCAACTCATTAGCGATTGTAATTTCGAAATATTTGTAAGTTACGAAAAGGTTTTTGGTAACAACATGTCTAGGTCTTTGCGAAGAACACAATTCTACACTTCTAGTTCATTCGGCCACTCGCTATTTTCAATTAAAACCCTCATTCGTGCGTAATTAGTATTGTTAAATTACAATGATGATTATACAGCTGACATTTAACCTGAACAAGGGCTTGGCAATATTAAATGAATGCGTAAATTGCTCATTCAATTAAGTGTATGCATTGCATACACTTAATTGAATGAGCATCTAACATGTAATTAAAGTTCAGCATTCTGTGTCGATCCCATTAGGATTAAAAAAACTGATTTCCGCGAAAAATTTGGATTTCTCGGTCGGTTTACTTTTTACTAACATGATGGATGATTATCTTGGTTATAGTTACTTATTGATGTAACACTTAGTACTATTTTGTTGTTAATTGGTCAACGTGACCAAAGAGCTACCACCAATTGACTCATTAAGACCTTCTAGAATTTTTAATTTGTAGAAAATCATTCCATACGACTATTATGAATGTTTTTATATACACACGTCTATGTTTATATGTATGTATATAAAAGATTACAGTTAAGTACACAGTTAGAAATACGAAATTAATACTTAGTTTGACCTTTTGTTATAATTTTCAGCAATATGGAGAATATCTCATTGTTACTCAGATTGATAATTGTTGTACGTAGGTCTACATTGATTTATCAGTAACTGCGTTGTTCAATGTGGTAGACAGGTCCGTCCGGGGAAGTACCGTGACCTCACAAAATACCGGCGTGAAGTGAAAGTGTTACACTTCCGCATTTCGTCTGGTGAGTGAGGTAACCGGGGCAAAACTTACCATTTGCATAATAGTAATGTATTTCTTCCACCACAGGTACCGGACGAGGCCTGGAAACGCAGAGAGCGCATAGTATCCGTACATAATTATGTGGACGAAGGAGTTTACATTCCCAAGGAAAATGGTGCTCTGCGATGGCTCATATTTCAACATGATCCAAGTGCAACACATCATCATAGTATGGTGGTATATATGCAAGAAAGTGACTTGATGGTAGTTCTTGCGGAGCACGAAGAAGATAGTGTCCATTAATTCGGTCACCTTAGCGATGAAGTAGTAGTAAATTGAAGATGTGACCTGAAATTTGATAGAAAAAATTATATAGTATCAGCCTATTCATGTCCCACTGCTGGGCAAAGGGCTCCTTTGTACAGAGGGTTTCGTAAACGATGTTAATCTTTAGCATTGGCAAACATAGCTTAGAAGTAGTGTATGTTGTGTAGTGTATAGTGTGTGTGTAGTGTGTGTTGTGTGTTCACTTATTTGGTTTGGCAATAAGACTTTAAGAGCGTTTTATGGCATTACCCGAAGATGGGTTATTAAAGTTTTTTTATGTGAGAAGTTGCCAAACAAGCAGACGATTCACTTGATGGTAAGTGAATACCGCCGCCTATGGACATCTGCTACACCCGAGGGTTACAGATGCATTGACAACCTTTTGAAAATTGGGCTCCGGCTACCTTACTCACCAGACGAAACGCGAAAGTATTTGTCATACTTCCACTTTACGCCGGTCTTCTGTGAGGTCGTGGTACTTACCCGGACGGGCCTGTACATTTGTGCAACAGCCGAGACTGCTGCGTGAAGCTACCACCGTAGGGTGGTTGTTAAAAATAACTTAAAATTGTTCCAAATCCAAATATATTTTACACGAAAATTTTATTTTTTTTTTCATCCGCGAGATGCATGAAGACATTTCAAATGTTTATTCATAAGATACAATGAAAGTCGAGTCCAGAAAACCGGAAACCTGTTTAGAAACAAATTGCTATAGTTCAAAAGTCTTTCATTGCATGGAAAAATGCTTAAACCGGACTAACAAAATTTAAATACAATACCATTGATATTTTTAGCAACATTAAAAAAAATTTTTAGTAAGTACCACGACCTCACAGAAGACCGGCGTAAAGTGGAAGTATAATACTTTCGCGTTTCGTCTGGTGAGTGAGGTTGCCGGAGCCCAATTTTCAAAAGGTTGTCAACGCATCTGGAACCCTCGCGTGTAACAGATGTCCGTGGGCGGCGGTATTCTATATACAACATTAGATTAACATATATACAACATTGAGACAACACCTAAGCCACTTTAATTAAATATTGAACACCAATATACTAGGCATAGGTGGCAAAGAACCTGAAATTGAGCTGTTTCTTATAAGATTTAACATTCATGTCATCTGCTTAACAGAGACATGGTTACATAACTATAAATTGTTAAGTTCGTTCGTAAGAGCAAATGCTATTCGCGGTGGCTCCCCCGTGTTAGTAAGAACTGATATAGTCTGTAAAAATCGACAGGATATAGTAGCATACTCTGTCGAACGTTCTATAGAATTATCCTGCGTTGAGAGTCAACAGTATATTATAGTATGCGTGTATCGACCCTCCTCAGGTGATTTCGATCTGTTTGAGTGTGTAATGGATGATGTCCTTAAAAAACTCTGTTCAAGTAGTAAATCTGTAATAGTTTGTGGAGATTTTAATGTGGATTTATTACAAGTGACACAACTTAGTAAACGACTTTTAAATTTATTTAGTTCATGTACGAGCTACGCTCGACATATTTACAAAACGGCGTCAATTGCACGCCTCATCGTTTTTGTTGTGTTCTAAAATAATCGGCATTAAATCGGCAGTTCGCTGTCAGTCATCAAGCATGTCACGCGTTCTCATTTATCATTATCAAGTTGTTTATTAATTTTCGGACAATACAGTTTTTAACTTATATCAAGAGTGTTTTATATCAAGTTCTAGGAAACCCTAAATTCCTACATGGTCCTTCGAGCCTTCTGTAAACTTGAACATGACACGGTATCAAGACACGTGTTCGTGTTCCGGTTCGGACTTTGATTTTACACGTGGACATTGCCAACAGTGCATAGTTATCAAGAACTGTCGTGTTGTGCTGCAGCATTAACAACAAGACTACAGGCGGGTTACCTGGCAGCAAGGCGTATTAATATATCCTTTCATATCAAGTATAAAGGGTTTTCAAGTAAGATCTTTTTGACTTTCTCTATCATGTCGCGAGTAGAAGAGTTTTTATCTGAGCAAAAGAAGATAGCAGCTGCAATCGAGTCGCTTTTCATCAATTTTAAGAAGGATGGAGCTGAACGCAAGACCCATGACTATATTCAGCGTCGCTTAGACTCTTTAGACAAATACTGGTCTCAATTTAATAGCAATCATGCTACGTTATTGAACATCGGTGACGCGTCTCTTCACTATTTTAAAAGCGAAAAACATTTATTCGTACAATCTCAATAATAAAAAAATTTGAGACGTGATCAAGGATTATTTACCATCAAGGAGTACTGGGGCAGACGAAAGGCCTCCGACGCCCGTACTCAAACCTCCATCATTTTTGTTGCCAAAACCTCAAGGGCAAGATAGGGCAATTAGTAGCAAAACTGAAGAAATGTTGAAAAAACAGTTGAGCAATTTTAGAGCATACATGAGAACCGTATCAGGCATTAACATAGAACTTGTCTCAGAAAAGTGGGAGTTTGAAGACTTGTTGCGTACGTTGCAATCTCGCTGGTCTGTCATTGACCAATTACACTGGTACCAACAAATGGTTTGAAGAAGGAATATGAACAAGAATTTTCTAAATATGAATTACATTATCATGAACTCAAGAAATCTATAAACAAGAAGATGTGGTCGGTCTCACATATTGAAAAAACAACTCCAAGAATGGATATTCCTATTTTTACGGGTAACTATAGCCAATGGATCCCTTTCAAAGACCTTTTCACCGATACTGTTCACCGTAATCCATCTCTTTCGGACGCTCAAAAATTGCAGTTCCTTAAGGGAAAGCTCAGAGGTGAGCCTGAAAAGTTAATTCAACACTTACAAATAAGTTCAAGTAATTATGCCGTCAGCTGGTCTATCCTCACAAATAGATATGATAACATGAGACTAATTTTTACTGCGCGTGCTAATACCCTCTTGAACATCCCTGCAACAACAATCGGCGAATGGTATCAAGCGTATTCATGATATAACTAATAAGTGTTTAAACGCCATTAAAAATTTAGGCATCGACACTGAATCATGGGACCCTATTTTGGTTCATATTTTGTCACAAAAGTTAGATACAGACACTTATCAAGATTACATGCAATCAGTAAAACAGCCGCGTGCAATTCCGAATTTGGAAGAATTTTTGCAATTTTTGGAGAATAAATTTACAACACTAGAATCTTCCCGTCGAAAACAAGAAAACGTCGCTCAAAAATCAAGCTCAAATGAACAGAATCAAGTATCAAGAAAAAACATAAGCAATTATCAGAAAACTAATCATTACAAAAACTCTTTTTCAACAAACTCGCATGATCCCGCCAAACAATACGGGGAATAAAAATATCAAGAATTTATCAATCAATAAATATTGGTGCGTCGTTTGCAATAACAACGAACATGGCATCTATTTTTGTTCAAAGTTTTTAGAAATGCCGCCGCATATCAAGAAAAACGTAGCGGATAAACACAGACTTTGTTACAACTGTCTTTATAATCATTACGGGTATCCTTGTAAATCGGAAAAAAGATGTAAGGAATGTAATAAAGAACATAATTCTATATTACATGAAGCTTTTCAATCAAGCCATATGACACCACGGCGCCCGCGACCGGAATCAAGTTCATCGGCCGCCGCTATGGCGCAACATTCGTCATCGCAAGTGCAAAGTAATAGTTACGTGTCGTTGCAAGGAGACCCGATAGAAGTCTTACTTCCCACTGCAATGATTAAAATACAAGCCGCAGATGGGTCCTATCATGTGATGCGTGCTCTTTTAGATCAAGGTTCGCAGACATCCCATCATCACGGAAAACGCAGCACAGATTTTAAAGCTACCCCGGCAAAGATGCAAGGGCGTAATATCAGGAGTAGGAGAATAGTTGTAGGGGGATGGTTACCATAAAATGCACGTCAACAGTAGATGATTTTACCTTCCAAACGGAGGCATTTATCATGAAAAATTTAATAAAAAATTTACCAAGCTGCTCCATAACTGAACCAAACTGGGCGTATTTACATCATATCAAGTTAGCTGATCCGACATTTTATAAAAGTCGACCCGTAGATATACTGTTAGGAGCCGACGTATACTGTCTTATATTAATGGAAGGTATATCGAGAGAACATCCTAATCTACCTACGGCGCAACAAACGCATTTGGGATGGATCTTAAGTGGCAATGTTAAATCATTTCAATGCAACGTAATTTTAAACGATTTGTCGGAAATAGAAAGGTTTTGGGAAATAGAAGATATCACGGAACCTTCAGACATATCAATGGAAGATCAGAATTGTATGCAATTTTATCAGGAAACAACATCAAGAGGGGAAGACAGCAGATATACAGTTCGGATACCGTTTAAACCTAATTATCAAGAAATATTAGGTGAATCAAAATATAAAGCTAAGGGACAATTTTATCAATTAGAACGAAAATTTCAAAGGCTACCAGATGTTGCGAAACAATACAAGGAATTTATGAATGAATATGAGACACTCGGCCACATGATCCCTAGTGCCAATGACCGCACCGACATCGGCAACGTGAAACCTGGGTACTATTTGCCGCATCATTGTGTGCAACGCGACGCCTCGACGACAACAAAATTACGCGTCGTTTTTAACGCATCGGCTAAAACATCAAGCAATTTTAGTTTGAATGACGTCATGTATAGGGGCCCAAATCTGCAGCAGGATTTGCAGACCCTAATTATCAAGTGGAGGCAATACGAGTATGCCTATAGAGCTGATATCGAGAACATGTTCAGACAGATCTGGGTCAATCCTCTTGACCAGATATATCAAAAAATTCTATGGAGAAGTGATCAAAATCATCAAATCAAGGAGTATCAACTTACTACCGTCACCTATGGCACGAAGGCTGCGCCGTTTCTAGCCGTGATGACACTTAAACGACTAGCGCACGATGAAAAACGCAACTTCCAAAACAACGCTGCTCATGACGCGTTGGAGAGAAGCTTCTACATGGACGATTTAATACACGGTTCGCATTCCATAGAATCTGCTAAAAAACTGCAACAAAACCTGATAAAGCTTCTGAAATCGGGCGGATTTAACCTCCGAAAATGGAAGACAAACTCAGTTGAGCTACTACAAAACGTTGGTTGTGATCAAGAAAATTTTGACTTTAAGCAAGTAGAGTCTACTACAACCCCCGGGCTTGGCTGGGACCCCAAAAACGATAACTTTTTATTTCAGTCGAAAATAACACCAACCTCAAACTCAATTATAACGAAGAGAGTACTTTTGTCGGATATTTCCAAATTATATGATCCACTTGGCTGGCTTTCCCCTATCACTATCAAGCTCAAGATTTTATTTCAAGAAGTATGGAAAGCAAAGCTACTTTGGGATGAACCCATACCTACAGAGATACATAATGAATGGACTAAAATTAAAAACGACATAATCAATATCAATCAAATCAGAATACCGCGATGGTTGCAAACAAGTGCGCAAGACACCATCGAACTCCATGGGTTCAGTGATTCAAGCCTACGAGCCAATGCGTGCGTAATTTTTTGCAAAATAAAGAGAGATCAAGATTCTTCTGTAGTACTAGTATCAGGAAAAACAAAATTAGTACCTAGGGATAAAAATACGTCTTTGCCGAGACTTGAACTGTGCGGAGCAGTCTTGTTGTCGAAACTTATGAAAAAAGTTATATCATGTCTCCATAACTACAATATCAAGATATGTGGTTGGGCTGACTCCACGGCGGTTTTGGGGTGGCTAAATGGGGATACAGACAAGTGGAAACCATTTGTTGCCAACCGGGTCAAACAAGTGACCGCGGTCATGCCTGCCAACTGCTGGCGATATATCAAGTCGAAGGAGAACCCGGCAGATTGTGCCAGCAGAGGATTAAGCGCTTCTCAATTGAAAGAACACGATCTCTGGTGGCACGGGCCAGCATGGCTTTCAACTTATGAACCAGATCAAGAGGTTCGGAAAAAACAATTTATCACGGATTTAGAACTAAGAACATGTAAACAAGTCAATGTTGCATTAGTGAATGGCTCATTTATGCAAAGTTTAGTTATCAAGTTACTGTACAAATACAGTTCAATAAACAAGGCCGTCCGAGTTTTAGCGTGGATTAATCGTTTGGTTCGCAGGAAGAGCAGGAATATAATTATCAAGATATATCAAGCAAATGAATTCTCGGACGAGATAAACTGCTTACGTCAAGGGGAACCTTTAAACAACAAGAGTAAAATACTATGTCTTAATCCCGTATTAGACAAAGAAGGTTTATTAAGAGTGGGTGGCAGATTAAGACATGCCAACATGGACCCGGAAATGAAGCATCCATTGATCATCCCGAGCAACCGATTAGCTGAGCTTATCATTGACCAGGCCCATAAAACTACTTTTCATGGCGGAGCTAAACTTACAAACTCCTTTATCAGGCAAAAATACTGGCTACTCGGTGGCAAGAGAGCCGTTAAAAAGAGATTACACCAATGTGTGACGTGTAAGAAGCAGTATCCAAGAAAGGCTGTTCAAATAATGGGTGATTTACCACCGTCAAGGGTGAACCCTTCCCGTCCCTTCTTTCATACAGGGGTTGATTACACGGGACATGTTTTTGTAAAGGCCAACAAGGGTCGTGGTATCAAGACCACAAAGGGATACGTAGCGGTATTTATATGTATGGCCACCAAAGCCGTACATTTAGAGCTCGTTTCGGACATGACGTCATCTACTTTTCTCGCCGCCCTCCGCAGACTAGCAGCGAGGCGCGGCGTCCCCGGCCACCTATATAGTGATCAAGGCACAAACTTTATAGGAGCCAATAAAGTACGACAACAAGAATACCAAGAAATTCAAAATACAATGAATCAACAAGAGTCAAAATCAGAAATAGCAAAAATGGGAATCGATTGGCACTTTAATGCCCCATCATGGCCTTCTGCGGGTGGTCTGTGGGAGGCCGCAGTCAAGAGCCTCAAGTACCACCTTAAACGCGTCATAGGAGAACAGCAGCTTACATATGAGGAATTCAGTACTTTACTAGCACAAATTGAGGGATGCTTAAATTCAAGGCCACTCTGTCTGGTATCAGATGATCCTGAAGAACTCGATTTTCTTACACCATCACACTTTTTAGGCAACGGGCCATTATTAACCATCTACGATACGGAAAAAGATCTACGTACCAGGTGGCAATTAGTACAAAAAACAGTCAATAATTTGTGGCAGCGCTGGCGTCGCGAATACCTCACGCAGCTAAACACAAGAAGCAAGTGGCGACAGCCAAAAGAAAATATCAAGATAGGCGATGTTGTCGTTATCCAGGATGAAAACCTGCCGCCTGGCAAGTGGGCTCTAGGGAGAGTTGTGCAACTCCATCCGGGATGCGACAGCTACGTGAGTGGTGACTCTCAAAACCAAAAACGGGCTTATCAAGCGCCCAATTATCAAGATTTCAATACTAACGTCAACTCAGACAGATGAAAAACAAGAACCGCAAGATTAGCAAGAAAATACATCTTCAAAACCGAATAGAAAGAAACCGATCAGTTTTACAAAAATGGCCTTGTCTTTATTAATGTTTTTCTTAGTCTGTATACCTTCATCGCAAGCCTTATACAATATCACAGCACTGCAAAACAATAACAGTCTTTATTTTGATTCAATCACTAATATGCACTTAATACCAGACCACTGGCGTCTTATTGTGTATTATGATACTTATCTTTATCAAGAAGAAAGCACCGCTCTACAAAAGTACATTAATTATTTAGAACAATTGTGTCCGAAAATACAAACGGAATCACATTGCGCCGCGATCATATTGCAATTACAACATGGATACAGAGAACTACAGCATAACAACAAGATTTTATTTAACTACGATACAAGCTCAACCACCAGGCGCCGTTCGCGCCGTGGATTAATAAACGGTGTCGGCTACGTAGCCAATAGTTTATTTGGGGTGTTAGATGACCACTTTGCTGAAAAATACGAAAAGGACATAACTACTATCAAGAGTAATCAAAATCATCTTGCAGCGATGTGGAAAAATCAGACGTCAGTAGTAGAAGCGGAGTTTAATTTGTTAAAAAGAACAGAAGATACGATGGAACATCATCATAAACTTATCCATCAAAAGTTAAATTTCTTAGAAACATATTTAAATCGGAATCAAGCGTCATTACAAAACTTATCTCTGTCATCAGATTTTATAGAAACCGCTATGATCGCGAATAACATATTATTTAGTTTGAAGAGTATACAAGTTACTCTTTTAGACACCGTCACAAATATATACAATGGCAAGTTTAATTTCCAGCTTCTCAGTCCCAACCAGTTAAGATACGAGTTGAATATTACATCAGGACAGCTACCGAAAGACTTATTGTCACCTATCGATAGTTTTAACTTAGTTGAAGTATACAATCTACTAAAGGTGCGAATCAAGATGTCACCGAAGTACCTTATCATTGAAATTAAAATTCCTCTGATTGGTAGAGACATGTATCAAATTTTTAAGCTTATACCCGTGCCATTCTTGACTGGCGATCATATCAAAACAGTAGTGCCTATAGCAGATTATGCTGCAATTAATCTAAAGAAAGACGCACTCATATCAATTACTGAAAACGATTTCAGACAATGTACGCAACAGAATAGAAAAATGATATTATGCTATTTGAGGCAACCGATTTATCATATAAAAATGACTATAGTCTGTGTGAAATAGTAGTCGGAACAAGAATATGCAAGACAATTACAACCCCGTGTGTCAATACATGGCGGGGATTAAATAAAGTAAACGACTACTTTTACTTTTGTTGCAACCGGTGTCAAATGAAATTATTGTGCGAAGATCAAGTTACCGCCATTCAGTTATCAGGCAGCGGTTTATTTACAATGGATGCAGGTTGCATGATTAAAACAGTTGATTTCTTTGTATATGCACACAAATCTGAAACAAGTAAAATTAAGACAAATTCTGACATTGAGGTACCAAACATTACTCCTATCAATTACGTATTCAACATATCAATGCCTAACTATGTTCAGTTGGAAAGCTCTATAGCTGTTTGGTTGAATACCAAACAGCTTCAAGATATCAAGGAACAAATCGAAATCATGAAAGATAGCATACCATTGATTGAGACAGTGTCTACTCATGACGTGCATCACTACGCCGCAACATATATAATCATTGGTATCATGTTATTGGCATCGATTCTCTATATTGTGAAGTGAGTACGTAGGCGATGTCAGCCGCTTCAGCATGCAGCTGTAAGAGAGCAAGAAGAGCAGTCGCCGAGTGCAGCAGTTGCGGTCCCGACAAGGGGATCGCACGATATCGACTCCATCTACATCCACGAGAATCAACACTCCAGCGAAGTGCAGTGTAGTGAAAATCAGTGTAGTAGTGATGTGATTGTGCCTCCAAAAACAAAAGTGCGCGTTCTTAAACAAAGTCGCAGTACATCTCCGATACTACGTTCCGTATTCACGCTGTCGGAAACTTAGTTTAATGAACTCTAGATTGTAATATCATGAATAACCATAAACCATTTAGATTTAAAAACAAATTGTTTCATCCTTGTATCACGTATCAAGTTGCATCTCATTATCACATCTACTAACCTCATCTTCTCGGCCTGGGAGCATGTACGAGCTACGCTCGACATATTTACAATACGGCGTCAATTGCACGCCTCATCATTTTTGTTGTGTTCTAAAATAATCGGCATTAAATCGGCAGTTCGCTGTCAGTCGTCAAGCATGTCACGCGGTCTCATCTATCAGTATCAGGTTGTTTATTAATTTTCGGACAATACAGTTTTTAACTTATATCAAGAGTGTTTTATATCAGTTCTAGGAAACCTAAATTCCTACAGTTCATTTAAACTTAAAAATCTTAATCATGAACCAACTCGTGTCACTAACTCATCCTCCACATGTATAGATAACGTTTTCTGCCACGATGATGTATATGAAAAATATGTTATAAATTATCTGAGCTCTGACCACTTTGGTCTAAAATTTTCAATAAATGAAAAAGTTAATACAAGCAAACATAAGATCAAGTGTAGACCAGTCACTACTAATAGAATAAATAATTTTAAAGACAAAGTGGCACATCATATGTTAACCCTAGAAGCCCAATCTAGGTCATTTTTACCTATACACAAACAAATATCTGCTTTATCTTTTGCACACTACTTTCGATTGCCGTGATTGATCGAACCAACTTAGTACCCGCCAAGAGGCTACAGGAGACGGTGGTGTAGTATTGGCAAGTCCCGTCATATTGGAGTTACCAGACTGTTGTAGGTCAACTTGACCTATGTTTAGGCTTTGTGTAACTTTTACTTTTATTTTAAGTTTATAAAGAGACTTATTTCAAGAGGATTAACGTTGTATTTTATTGACTTATTAACGAATAAATATTATTTTAGTAAAAAAACAAGATGGTGTCCTCTAGACAGCTGAGAACCGACGAGATAGTTAGCGAAGAGACTGTTCAAAATGAAAATACGCAGTGGCGGATTTATAGTCTTGGCCGCCCTAGGCACTAGCCCATGTAGTAAGTTCCAGCCGCCCCTTTCTCAGAGCCTATCATATATCTTGTAATCATCAGTGAATTTATTGTTACGATTGGCCGCCCCTAACATTTGGCCGCCCTAGGCCCGGGCCTATTGAGTCTTAGGGCAAATCCGCCACTGAAAATACGTCTATTGAATCAACTTCAAATATACCTCAGTCATCATCAAACAGAATCATTGTATTACCACAACGTTCATTACGCTCAAAGAATAACCATGTTTGGAGTACCGTAAAAGGCAGATCTAGTGGGAGGACTTCTTCAATAAGCGTTTGGAAGCCCCTACTTTGAAGGGTTCAGTGCGGGAAAATATAACGAATATCCTTCAAAATGAGCCGCAACCAGTGCCAGAGGCCCTCCTAGAAGAACCGAAAAAGCGTCGTAACTGTCTCATAAAAAACAGCGGAAAACAAATAGACAGTGCATAAAATGTAAAAAGGCAATATTTCGTGAGCACAATATTGATGTGTTTCACACACTTATAAATAAAAAAAATATTATATAAAACTATTTTATTGATATAGAACATTTATTTGTCAGTAGAAAAAAATATTTTGTTCAGTGTTTTTGTTTAATTTTAGTTTAAAAGAAAAAAAACCGAAAGGATCTCATTTTGTACCAAATTTTAGTATTAATTAGTTATATCTGTTATTTCAAAGTCTAATAAATACATATTATTCTAATTAAGCTTTTTTCATTTCGGAAATGGTTAATATAAATAAATAATGATATAAAATAATAAATTTAACAGAAAAAGTAAGATGTATGTGCATTTACTAACATAGGTTAATTTGACCTATGATTAAGCTTTTTAGACAACAAAATATGATTGGGCTTCTAGGGAAATAAGAATCATTAGGGTTTTTGACTCCTATAAAGATATAGGAGTGAAAAACCCTAATGATTCTTATAAATCAATGGTTGACTTTCTCATATCTTCTTATTGTTAAAAATTCAAAATTAACATTTAGTGACTGGGCAACAGTGGGTATATATAAAAGTAGGGATTCACTGTATGAATTATATAATATGAGGCAGTGGAATCATGACCCCAACTTTCATAAAAGGGTACAAACGTTCTCAAAAATATTTAAAAAAGTCTGTATTCAGGCAACATCTATTCATATAAGAAATAGAATAATAAGTTCAAACAATAAAATTAAAGCCACGTGGGACATCATTACCCGTATATTTGGAAGACACAAGATATTAAGGGAACCTATAAAACTGGTTATAGGTAATACTCCCATAACATCAGATAATAAAATAGCAAGTAGTTTCGAAAGCTATTTATCAGAAATTGCAGTTAATGTCACATGTACATTAAAATCATCTCCTATAGATGCAATTAACGTTTTAAGAAATAATGTTACCTATTGTCCACACACATTTAAATTTAATCACGTAGATACTTATGATATTATAAAAGTTTTGAATTCTATTAATCTTAAAAATACAGGGGATTTATGGGGCATATCCATAAAATTAATGAGCACAATAATGCCATATATTGCGCCACATTTAGCTAATATTTTTAACAACTGCATAGATTCTGGAATATTTCCAGATCTTATGAAATTTAGCAAGATAATCCCCGTCTTCAAAAGTGGGGATAAAAAGGATCCAGGAAACTACAGACCTATCTCCATATTGCCATCTCTGAGTAAAATTTTTGAAAAGCTAATTTTATGATGATATCTGAAGTCCGCCAATTCGCAGTGGGACCACGTAGTGGCCTATGCCCTGATACCCCCTGTACAGAGGAGACTAGCACAGCAGTGAGACATGTATAGGTTGATACTTCTTTTAACATTTATGGACACATTTTCACACAACGTTTTCTAGTCCCAAGCTAAGCAACTTGTACGAAGATTACAAGAAAATTGATAAAAATAATTAAAAATGCTTTTCTTTTGCAAATAAATACTTATTAGAGATAGATAAAAACCCAGGCACTATAAAAATAGTATGTTCATCACACAGTAGTGGGGATCGAACACACACCTTGTGGCGCAAGAGGCAGGTTTACTACTCCCCACGCCAATTGGGTTGTCAAAACCAAAAATATACCAGTATGAATCGAACTATAGTTAAATAAAATATTTTGATTTCTAATGCCACTCGCATTAGAAATCACAATATTTTCGATGTACAAACACTCCAGCTGCGAAATCCTGGTAATTTTTAAATCAACAGATCGACAATGCATGTGCACGTTTATAAAAGTCAATTGTACCTTCAACCTCCTTTTTCAGTAATCATTAAATAATTAGAAAGCCGGCGTGTAGCAGAATTGCGCTTCGACTGGTGAGCGAGGTGGCTGGGACCCGCTTTATTATACCGATGCAACGCATCTGCGACCCTACGACGTTTAAAAATGTCCATGGCCGGCGGTTATCACTTAACATCAGGTGAACAGCTCGCTTACTTAGTGAGAAGGTGAGTATAAGAAAAATGGTATGGGCAGTGGCATTACATGTCAAAATGACAAACTATTGCTTTTTGCACGCTGGCAGATTAGTTATATAAACGTGTAACAGTACGTTAGTTAAAAATTAAATGTTTTGTAAATTTCGTCTCACCGGTAGGTATAAAATTTTATAGATTGATTACTTAACATAAATTTCCGATAGACGTTTTCATGATCAGATATAGCAACAATAAAAAAATATATGTACACGTGTTGACATATAATCTGTATGTATGTGTATATATAATCTACAATTGAGATCATATTTAACTCTTTTTAGTATAAGAAACAATAAAAATTTATAATATACAGTCCTGGATACCATAAATTTGTCACACTTGAAATACATAATTCATAATACAGATGAAATTGGATCATATTTCAACAAGTTATTAACACCACTTAAAGTATGATTCACTTACCGTCCACTTAGAACTTTCATTATCCATGAGGCACGATGTACCTAACAAACCATTATCGATAATTATCCTGGAGCCCTGCGAATAAAAATTAACGAAAATAGTAAAACTAAATTTGGTAACATACTTAATCAAACATCTGACTGTGACCACGTTGATGTCTATAAATTTAAAGGTACAGTAAATCACACAAAATAGAACTAAGGGAGAGAAAATGAAATACTCACAATGGAAAGCAAGAAGCAGGAAAACATCACTTGGAAGAAATTATAAAATATTAGGACTTCACTCAAACTGAACTGAGACCTATTCTTCATAAATTTTGGACCTAATTTTAATACGAATAACAAATACGACGCTGTAAGAAAAAACAGCGGCAGAGGTGATTTCATAAGAAACCAATCATCTACATAGTCCACTGAAAGAAATGGAAACAGAAAATATTTGTATCATATGTATTAGAATAATTGTGGCAACATTAAATGCATAGAGGATTGTAAACAGTAAATATATTCATCAGACTTTTTAACTACATTCTCGTAAATAGTGTAAGTATTAGAAAAAATCTATGTTTCACCTTTGCCTTTAAACTCCCAAAAATCATTGCAAGCTACAGATTCATTATGTGCAATATGCTTTAAGACCATGATTATTTTTATGTTAACTTTGCTAGTATACGTTTTTTTTTTTCTTAACATCACCACTGACTTGATCTGACTGACTGGTGCATATGTCTTAGCTGTTTAATATTAAAATATTCCATGCCCATTGTATACAGTTTTTCAATGTCGATTTGTTTTCTTCTGTTACGGTCCACCGATTCGTTTCAAAATTATTTTTTTTTTTTAATTTTATAATTAATTTAAATGTTTTAATTTATTTTTTAATTTAATTTAATTCTTCTAATCCCTATTTACATTTACTTGCAATTTTCCATAACGCAATTTTTTTCAACTTTGCACTAAACGAATTTGAAACTCTTTAAGATTAATTACCGTGCTGCTTTATTTACTCCTAGATAAAAATTCGTTTATCATAATTATCTAATATTTACAACATTAAATCTAACTGAATAACAAACTATCTAACAAACCTAGTACATGCGTCATGGTGCCAGAACGCTAGCTGCATTTAGAGTTGAATTGCTGCTTGTAGATTAATTTATGAAATATATTTTAGGAATGATACATACATAAATAAATTATAGCAAATTGGAGAGATGTTAAAGGCTGTGGAACTGTAATAATTTCTTTCTAAACATTCGTTTCGTCCTTGATTGTAAACGCATATGTATTTACCAGTTCAGATCAACCTTTTTTCTAGAACAATCAGTTCTCTATAAAATAGCCTGACATGTTTTACTTATGTATAATCTTTAATTGGCGGGATAGTAAAATCGAAAAAATAAAAATAAATCCTATATTAAATTTAAGGAGAATCGAATGGAGCAATGCGGAGCATCTTGGTATTTAAATTTCGAACAGTCTTTTTTTTACTTCAACGAAAGTTTTGAAGCTGTTCCGTGAAAAAGAACGTTTTTTTAATGAAACCAAAATTTATATATATGTTTTCATATACATTTGACGGTGAAAGGGCCACGCAGCATGCCCATTCGTGCAACGCCTCGGCTGCTGCACGAATGGGCAGGCCCGTCCGGGTAAGTGCCTACCACAACCTCACAGAAGACCAGCGTAAAGAGTATGGCAAATACTTTCGCGTTTCGTCTAGTGAGTGAGGTAGCCGGAGCCCAATTTTCAAAAGGTTATCAACACATCTGTAACCCTCGCGTGTAGCAGTTGTCCATGGGCGGCGGTATTCACTTAGCATCAGGTGAACCGTCTGCTCGTTTGGCAACTTTTCACATAGAAAAAAAAATAATGGCATATAATTATAATATCGCAAACTAAGGCATTCGTTGTCTAGGTTGGAAAGTCAATCTCGTATTTTAGGCGAGTATAGCCGTTTCACTGACTTTTTATACAAAAATCATGTTGAGTCCCATATACACCAACATACAACCCGTCAATAAGTTCTTGGAGTTAAATAGTTTCGGTATATCGGACAAAATGTCATGGTTGGCAGTGTCTCATTGACAGAATTGTTGCACGAATAGGTAAGTCCTTCCGGGGATATATTATATTTACGCGTTTCGTCTTGTGTGATGTAAACGGAGCCCAATTGTATTAAAGGTTCTCGACGCATCTGCAAGGCCCCGAATTTTCTAATGCTCATAAATAATTATTAAAAATGGATTCTATTCGACGGTCGAAAGCGGTTAGCAAGTTGGTTAGATACTCGTTCATTAAAACACGTCTTGGCTACGTGAAATTAGAAAAAATCATTAAATAGTTGACGGTAGCGTTCGTTTACTTTGACTTTATATATACGTTATAGCTATTTAATAACAGAACACCATTTAGGGCTATTATATGTGACTAGACAATAATATTGAAAATTTTTTCATTGTTATTACTTGTAAAACGATATTCGAAATTGTTTGTATGCTGGAAAGTATATAACAATGGATGCGCCAAGCATTGCTTCAAATGCTAAAAACCAATGTAGATAAAAGACGTTAAGATTTTCGTCGGTGTGGCAATCAGCCGTTTAGTTTAGTGGTTAATGCGTCAGGCCGCGAATGCCGAAGACGTGGGTTCGATTCCCACATCGAAGACAATCTTTTCGTATTTTTTCTACATATTTTAATGTTAAATCTTAAGTGCAAAGATTGGCACTATAAACAATTTAAATTTCTAAATGATCTTCATAAAAAAAATAGATTTTGTGCTGGGTTTATCACGGTGCACTGCTTGAAACCATTTATTGTAAATATATACATCGTATATACGTATCGTATATATATATTTTATATACCTATATGATACGTCGATATATATGTATAAATATATATACATATATCAACTTTTCCATCTCGGGGAACATTAAAAAACGTTTTACCACTAGTTGGTTTTGGTAGTATTTGTACATAATGCTTGTACCGTTATGTACGAATAACAAGAACGATAACTTTTGAGGTTCAACATTTTCAATATAAATTTGAATATTTAACAATGACAGCAAAATGAAACAAATCAAAACACTGTACTTATTATTTCTACATTAACTGCAATGAGTAAAAACTAACATTTGAGTTGTCAGATTCAAAAATTAATTTTTACTTTGAAATAACTTGAAATATTGCGAAATAGAATAAAAAAAAATAGTTTTGTTATAAAACTTATATATGATCTTTATATTTATCATATTATAAAAATTCAAATCACATACTTATGTGCAAATTCGTGAGTTGAGTTGTATTATCAATTACCTACTCATATTTTTGTAGTATCGATCTGTTTTGATTACCTTAACAACCTATTCACTTTTTTTAATGGACTGAACAAAGTATCAAGGCATAAAAGGAGGCTATTGTAACTGTTGTCGAAGATAAGAAGTAAAATAACACAAGCAGTTACAATTTTGCAGCCTAGGGTATTTACAATTATTTTAGGATACTTATGTAAAGGTAATTAAATCGTATTTGATAATTTGGCCACGCAACTGACTTTGCTGTTGCAAGAATGGACAGGGCAGTCCGGGTAAGTACCACGACCTCATAGAAGACCGGCGTGAAGTGGAAGTGTTTGTTATACTACTGCGATGAAGCTTTAATAGTCTCGGGACTGAAAGCAAAAACATAAGTTAATACAAGATTCCTCTGGCGAGTGAGGTAACCTGAGCCTACATTATTCAAAGTCGAAGCCAAAAACGGCTCTTAACTATGTTACAGCTTAGTGAATTTTATTTAAAATTAGTTTTGGGATCATAATTTTATAATAATTCATTCAACTTTAACGCATCATTCTTCGACTTACACCACTTTCTTATTTTATACTATTACGATTATTTAAAAAAAAAGTCTTGAGAAAACTACATTGGTCTTTCAATTTTCTGCATTTCATATCTAATGAAACATTGCGTGATTAACTAAAACTGTTAACGACATTCATAAGATAATGATTACGCGAAATTGCACAAATTTGATAAACTTAACACTTCGTAAATCATTAAAGAACATTAACTAATCGCTGCTTAATTAACTCTGATATTTCGTCATCGATACTTTTGTGTGCATTCCCATTTACCTTCGGTGTTGTAAAGACCATAAGCGTCTGAATCTCAGTGCGTGCTTACCGTGGGTGTACCCAAGTTATAACACCGCCCGGTCTAATTTATAGTTAAGAATTGCCAAAAAACTCTTTATTACTTCGCGCCAGTCAAGTTCTGATGCAGTTCTGTGTTAATCTCGCATAAGTTAGGTGCCTCACCGGCGCCTATTGTTACGAGTTCGCGTATTGATTCTTACAGTACGTTCGCGCCAATAAATTCAAGATGAACTCGCCGTCCGCTCTAGGTCTCCGTTTTCCAGATTGGGATTTAAACAAGAGCCAGTGTATGTTTATTTTTTAAGTATCCTTAAATATTAATTTATTTATTTTTTTACATTTAACGTACTCACCGAAGCAAAGTTTAGTTTTTCAAATGTATTCTAGGAATCGTATTCAATATTTTTACACAATCTTTCTGTTGATAATATAGAGGTAAGCAATTTAAAACGAGTTCTTGATTTAAAAAGTTTCTAAAATATTTTAGAACAAAAGTTATTAGCTTTAAAATACGTTAAGAAAATTAGTTTCTTAAAACGATATAGTTGATATCGTTTCGTTAATTTTATTTCTAATTTTATATTAACAACTCTCGTGGAGGCCTTTACCTTCCATTGAGAGGGGTTCTTGCACATTTACATTTATATTTAAAATTAATTTTTTCTACATAACGGCACATTTTTTCTTTTTTTCTTGTTTCAAATTGTTTACTTTTATTGTGTTGCAAGAAATAAAAGGCTTTTATTTTATTTTATTTATTTATTATTATATTAACATTGATTTTAGTTACATTTTTTACAGATCTAATTGTTTTAAAGAAAGTTTATTTGTTAAGAAGTGGTTAGTGATTATAGAGTTGATGATATTACACACATAATCTCATGGACACTTTTTATTTATTAGTTTATATATAGCTTTTAACAACACTTTCAAACAAACAAATTTTATTTCCTTATAATATTGGTAAAGATTGTTCTTAAAATTATTTTATCAGGATTAATTTTGATGTTTAATTAGAAGTTTCGATCATTTTGCATACATATTTGTCACGGCACTCATTTATTTTACGTCCTTATGTTAGTCGATCTGAACTGTCTATTTTGCGTAGGTAAAGACAAGAAATTATAGTTCAGTATCCGGCTGCTGGTTTTTTAATTCGATATTCGCAAGCGACCCAAGTTCAAATCAGCTCAACAGGAAAAAAATATCTTAAGCTATTTGTAATAAGATAAGTTACCTTGAGAAGCCTGAATGTTTGGCAATAATAACAAAACAATATTTTGATGAATTAGTACGTGAATCATTTAAAATCATATGGATTTTAAATGATTATCTTATGGATTATATTATATTATGGAATTTAGCCGTGATAGCTCAGTGTCCGGGCGCTCGCCTTTAATTCAATATATACTCGAGCAACCTGAGTTCGATCCCCGGTGCCGGCACCAATGAAGTTTTTAACTTTAAGTGCTGACTTATCACGTGCTCCGCGGTGAAGGAAAACATCGTGAGGAAACCTGCACATTTTCGAAATAATAACAAAAAAAAAATATATTTCGAAAATATGTGAAGTCCGCCAATCCGCAGTGGGGCCGCGTGGTGGACTATGCCCTGATACCCTCTGTATAGAGGAGGCCTTTGCCCAGCAGTGGGACATGTATAGGCTGTTACTTTACTTTTTTTACTTTTATGGAATTTAAATGATATGGATTTCTACAACAGCCGAAGAGTTACAGATGCGTTGCTAACAATTAAAAAGAGACCTAGGGTGCAGTTCTCTGCAGATTATCGATAGGATACATACAATTTCACAAGCAAGATGATAACAACGCCGCAGTTTTCATACGCCCGTGACACTTTACTAGCACAAGGCCGCGTTCATCGACTTGCGCATACAAAAGAATTACAATTACCTAAAACTAAATAAAGAAACGCATAGGAATAATTAATTGAGACCAAAAGTTCGAGATCGCGGCTGCGTAATAATCGGAGATAATTCATTCAAATCGAGGATATTGAATTAATCTTTAGTTAGTTTATTCATGAAGGTTGCTTACATTTAGTTAAATATGTCGCTGACATCACTTACAAAAATATACGTAGGAGGAAAATTTTTCAATCTATTGTCACCTACAAGTGCAGAAGAATAAATTATTACCATAACCCACCCAGTAACTTTACGTATAAACTAAACGGCCAATGTGCCCACAGCGCGAAAGCCCACGGCGCGACAATCTCGACGTTTCCGTACTGTCTTTATATACTAATGTATACTTTACAGCATGAAACACTTTAAAAGTAACAAATGGGTAGCCAGTGCTTTGCCAATTTAACAACATTTGATCCAAGTACGACTGGAATTTTTTGAGTAAACTTAGCAATGAATACATAAAAACAGTGGTTTAAAAATATAATACATATTGATTAATTTTGTTAACATAATGCTAGATGCCAGATTAAGCAACACAAACCTTATAAGTGGAAGGACACATTATGTATCATATGATTTATGACTAAAAATGTAATTGCTTTTAATATTTTTTTCGCCGCCAAAAGATTTAGATTCAGCGTCCTCCGCATCCGAACTAAGAAAAGCCACTGAGCTAAACGGCTATCTCCACACCAACGAAAATCTCAACAAATCTTCCTTATTTTTTGTATTTCATTTATAAGCAGCCTTTTTAGTGCGTTTTAGTGCTTTTCTCTGCAATTTTTCAAATTTTTATAAAAATGGACGAAATGTTTTTCGCCCCTGCGAGGATTTGAACCTGCACGCCGTTATTTCCACTGAGTTAAACGGCTTTTCAAAAAAATCTTAACACATTTTATATACTTTGTTTTATTACATTTGAAGCAGTGTTTGGCGTCATCTAGGGTTTCCTTTAACTGACCATCGACCACTTTGTCGTATAACATTTTATAATGAAATATTTGAAAGCTAGAGATGAAGCCTTTAATTACATTTTTTAAATTATTTTAATTGTTTCAGATGATGAAATTGACAGTCTTCCTATGATGGCAACTCTCGGCCCAGTCCTAACTATACTAGCTACATATTTGGTATTCGTGCTGAAAATTGGCCCATCTTTGATGACGAAGCGCGAACCATTTAAACTGACTAAAACTTTGCTGGTATATAACGGATTACAAGTAGTTTTATCCATATATTTGGTTCAAAGGGTAAGTAAAGCCCGTTTAATGTACAAGCAATCTATGTTGCTCATACTTACCGAGCAACGTAATCAATATTTTAATATTTACATCTTCTAAAGCTACATTATCAGAACCACTGTTTCAAATCAATTGTATGGGACGCAAATAACAGACGTCGTTGTGCAAAGGAAACTATGCAAATTTGACCCCAACTGAAATGCAATGCAACAAATTGGGATCAGTTAATTATCTATATCCTTCAAGTTACGTTATCCATTATCCAGTTATGTCAAGTCACCATTTAATTTTATTTCTATTTTATTAACCACTGCAACATGTCAATTATATCATATTCATTATCATTTGGCAATCTTGTGGCAATTTTCAAATTTCTTCAAATTTTCGCTAATTTATCGAATGTTCACATTATGCCAGTTATTGAAAGACTTAAATATTGTCTACCTTCTGACTTTCAGTACTTCAGAAATTTATTGGATATGGGTCTCATGCCGAAGAAGTGCTACATTCAAGATAATAAACACAGGGATCAAGTATGTATAATTTTAAACATTTGTAATTGAAACAGAGTAGACAAACTGAGCTTATTTATTTATTTATTTGTATGAGTACAAGTTATAAATCACAGATCATCTTATAGCAATGTGATTTTTTTTCTTTTGTTCACGATATTCGCTATAAAAGTATCATAAGTTGCTACGCTTAGGTTTGGCTACCCTTTTAATGATTCAACCAGTTAATTATACTTTAACTTAATTGAGAGTATAATTATATAATCAGCATGAAGCTGTACAATTTACTCATCCTGTTAATGAGGCTATTCTGAGAAACGGTACTATCGGTAGGTGGATACCAAACAATTGAGGTATGCTAACAGAGCTCGTTGGACTTACACGTCAAGTAACTCAGTACCAAAAATAAACACCATTTGCAATCTTATGAAGCACAGATTGGATAATAACATGTCTAACACAAACACAGTTCTTATCAAATAATGGCCACCATATAAAATGATTAACAATGTTATTTCCTGCTGGATTTTCAACTTTGTTTGTGATAAAATATACATTATTTCAGATTTTACTAGGCATTTGGCTGTACTTTGCAGCTAAAGTCACCGAGCTTCTCGACACCGTCTTCTTCGTATTGAGGAAGAAGGATAAGCAGATCACGTTTCTCCATCTGTACCACCATTCTGTTATGATGATTGGGACGTGGGTCTTCATCAAGTACTGGCCATCTCACAATCTTCTCTTCATTGGATTCCTCAATTCGCTGGTCCACGTATTCATGTATACTTATTACGGCCTATCAGCGTTGGGGCCTCAAATCACAAAATACTTATTCTGGAAGAAATACATGACTACCTTCCAATTGGTAAGTAATTTAACCAACAAACCTGTATATCCATCCCCCAATTTGTACAGTCTGTACTAGGTCATACTTCGTTCGTGACCTTCATGGGTTGACAGACAGACCGTCTAGATGCATTCCTCTCTAGTTTCGGTGTTTCATTCAAACAAAATGTTATTTTAAATCGATGATGTTTTAATAAAGTTGACAGATGTCCATATTGCGCGGTTTTAAATTGTTCGGACGGTAAAAATTGTTCCGCTTTACATTATACGACATATATAAGTGAATGTGACAGATGATATAGAACGTGTGATACGGAAAGAGATAGCAGCCTATAGAGTTTCAATCTCAACCAATTTCAGTAATTTGAGTGCCTCAGTTTCAGTGCTGTAGTGTCATATTTACCTCGAATTTGAATATAATGTCACTGTTTTAAATAAATATATTACAAATAAAACAAAAAGAACCGCTATTTTTTTTTCTATGCGAGACGTACGTACGATATGCTTTGTCACGTCACGTCGCTTAGATGAATAATGTTTTCTAATGAGCTACATAACTATATTGAACTACGGGTTAAACCCCCTAAGGTAAATCAACCGCTTTCAATGATTGGTTGCTTATAAGATACCTATTATATTTTACTTATTTATTCCTTATGCACAAACATATATGTACAATGTTGGACTTAATTCTATCAGCATAACCTCCCAGTCAATCTTGGGGTGGTACAAAAAATTTAGGTAGGTGCATTTATTACAAATTAAAAAAGCAGTCATATGAATTTTAAAATATCTACATTATATATATACCTACTAATAAACTGCGTTACTATTAGTATCATATAAAATTAATGAAGAATATTAATCTTGTATCATTTTATTATATTGTAAATCTCTGCCTGATAATACATCCACATTCTCATAAAATCATTAAGTTCCATCCGAATGCGTCTAATTAACTTGGCGTCACATCGATAGAATTCCGTGTATCTCCAGTGATGCTTTTTTAGGAATTAAAGATGTTTTATTGTTAATATTCAAATAAAGAGCCGTGATAGCGCAGTGTCCGGGCGCTCGCCTATAATTCAATATACTCGAGCAACCTGAGTTCGATCCCCGGTGCCGGCACCAATGAAGTTTTTAACTTCCAAGTGCTGACATATCACGTGCTCCGCGGTGAAGGAAAACATCGTGAGGAAACCTGCATATTTTCGAAATAATAACAAATATTTTTCGAAGATATGTGAAGTTCGCCAATCCGCAGTGGGGCCGCGTGGTGGACTATGCCCTGATACCCTCTGTATAGAGAAGACCTATGCCCAGCAGTGGGACATGTATAGGCTGTTACTTTACTTTACTTTTTTTTCATGTAATGAGTTTCCCAAGCATAATTAATCATAAAATTTGTTCTAGGTACAGTTTGTTTGCATCATTATTCAGTATGTTGGCGCAGTGAAGAACTCTGAATGCCCACCAGCGAAAGGTGTTGCCACTTTCGTAGCGGCCAACACCGGATTCTTCCTCGTACTCTTCCTGAATTTCTATCGACACAGTTACAAAAATAAGTCCCTGAAAATCGGCAGAAGCAACGGATGTGAACAGCAGCGAAACATAACTGAACAAATAAGAGTAAAGGAAGAATAGATTCGTATTGTTAGAAATAACAAAGAATATTCACATTTGACATTAATAAGTGGTCCAGTATTTATAATAAGTCACATGATGTAAGTCACATACAATGTACATAACTCAAATTATTATGTACGAAATATCAATATAACATTGTTTTTATTCGTAAAAATATTTTATTTAAAAACTTTTTTAAACTTAAGGCTTATTGTACTCGTTTATCATGCGTACTTTAATAGAATCTGTCACTTTATCATTTTTATATGTAGTTGTGCACGAGACGGGTATATCATATTTTTAAATTACATTTTTTAAGTGTAAAATAATAGCCCAATACTTACAAAGATAGAAAAATTTGTTCAAAAGTAACGGCTACTCGTAACTACTGATTGTTTTTATTTTACTGTTGTTTAAATTGTTTTTATATCTATTAAGGTATTTATTAAAACATTTATTTCATCACCCTAAAAGTTTTAAAAATATATTGGTATGTGATATTAGAATAAAGCAAGAGTTGTATATTGCAATATTAAAGATTGTATAGCTCAAACTGGTGTCTGTTTTGCCTTAAATATATCCCAGTAGCATTTAATTCACACATGTAAATTCTCTAGGTTTTTATTGCGACTCAAAATAATTCTTCTTTCGTCATAACGAAAATCATAAAAAAATCAATAACGTAAACCCATCGCTTAAGGTTTTTTTTTTTCATTGGAAAATAATTTTTCATCATATGAATAGTTCCAGATCCAACACGATGAGAACACAGACTTTCGCATTTATAATATTGGCAGGTGAAACTATCAGGACATCATGATAATAACCGTCATGACATCATAGTAAATTTTTAATTAATAATAAAATCAACTCTAAACATTTACAGCGTTTCACGTGTAGTTACACAGCCTTTTTTCCTGGTAAACAAGTTAAATTGCGTTAATGGGCAGTAAATTTTACTAGCTGAACATCATTATGGTTTCCATTCAATATTTATGTGTTCTTTCCTAAGTCAAGGTTGCCTATGCCCCATCAATGTTGCAAATGTTTCGCAATGGCATGGCATTTGTACCTACTTACACAATTATATAGAATCTACGACTAAACAATGTTTCACGTGGGGGGACTATCTCAGTTACGTCAAGCAGGACTTTAGTGATGAAGATTTAGCATAACATTGCTAATTGTTCGTCATTGGCAATGTCATCTTAATTATACAACTGTCAAATGTATACAACTATCAATTGAAGCGGCTGAAAAAGATAGAGTTTGCAAATACAAGGGTCTAGGCTCCGAGTATGATTTTGTCCGATCGATGTCGAGACCCTTGGTTCGTGGGGTCCTAGCGCTAAAAGGCTTTTAAGGAAATAACAAAAAGGTTTGTCGACATCACAGGAGACCGAGGAGAAGGCTAGCCATTCAAAGGGGGAACGCTGCCAGTATCTTCGGAACCTAGCCTTAAGAGACTCCTTTTAATCATATATCTTAGTTATTACATTACTTTTTAGTTTTTAGTTTTAGTTCCATCGTTCTAGTATATAAATATTTTTATTTATTTATTTATTTGTTTATTTACCCTTTATGCACAAATAGTACAATGGCGGACTTAATGCTAAAAGCATTATCTCCCAGTCAACCTTGGGGTGGTACAGAGAAAATTAGGTAGGTGCACAGAGAGATATCCAACAAGGAAAACGCTAATATTTACAAACTATGTAATTTATGTATGCATAAGTTAAATACAGTACTAAATTATATACAACATATGAGATAACATATATATATATGTATATATATATATATATATATATGTATTTGTAATTATATATATGTATTTATTCATATATGAGAGTATGTACTACGTATATTTTGTAGTATATCCCATATGTTGTATATAATTTAGTACTGTATGTAACTTATGCATATATATATATATATATATATATATATATATACATACATACCTATAAATATACTCTAATACAAAACGATGGAATTGATCTACCGAGACAAGTTTTTTAAAATATGCTCACGAGCTTTGTTTTTAAATACACAGAAGAATAGACTGGATAAAGAAAGAAGAGTGCATGAAGTCAGAACGGTGAGAAGGACATTCAAGAAGTCGATTTTGCGAAGAGCGAAGGTTTTTGTTGCTGACTGCACATAGATACTGAAAATGATGGGATAAGTAAGTCAGAGTAAAAGGAGAGTTCAGGAAAGAATAAAGTGTAGTCAGTGCTCTTAGGGAACGTCGTTGACGTATAGGTAGCCATTGAAGTTGTTCACGGTAAGAGGAAACATGGTCATACTTGCGGAGATTGAAAACGAATCGAATGCAGTTATTCAGAAGTCGGTCAAGTTTATTGAGGAGATCTGCATTCAGGTCAAAGTAGCACACGTCACCATAGTCAACTACAGGGAAAATTAAGGCCTGCACGAGCAATACCTTGGTTTTTGTCGGTAAGAAATTTTTGAGGCGGCATAAACATCGTAGGGCACCTGAAACTTTATAGAGATATTTTGTATTAGTTTATCATTTGTATGTTATTTAAGTTTGCTTATAGCCTTTTACCACATATAATTTTTAAGATGTTAATTAGATTAATTTATACGTTTTAGCACATTAATATTCCAAGTTATATTATTATTTATTTCTGCTTTCCTTCGAACTTCACAAAAAATATAGTTTGTTCTAAAAAAAATCAAATCTTCAATCCAATCTCCCTTAAAAAATGATTTTTTTTTATGCGAAAAGTTGTCAAACGAACAGACGGTTCACCTGATGTTAAGTGAATACCGCCGCCCATGGACATCTGCCACACCAGAGGGTTACAGATGCGTTGACAACCTTTTGAAAATTGGGCTCCGGCTACCTCACTCACCAGACGAAACGCGAAAGTATTTGTTATACTTACACTTTACGCTGGTCTTCTGTGAGGTCGTGGTACTTACCCGGACGGGCCCGCCCATTCGTGCAACAGCCGAGGCTGCTGCGTGGCCCTACCACCGTCGAATCTTACAAATACTTTTTTTTACTTTTGTTTATTTGAATGATATCAAAAGTGCTTTCAGTTCATACACAAATCTCAAAAGCCCGATCCAAAGAGCCCATGTGTAAGTTATTCAGTGGGAAGAAATGTCACCTATAGTCGTTGACTGGGTGAGGGAGTGGGGAAGATGTTCTTAAATTTTTATTATACTATCTGTCTCTCTCTTATCCTCTTCCCATCTTATTGAGTAAACCGCTACAGGCTGCTGCTGTACCGGCTGGAAATGCTTATGCATGACACTTGTCCACAAATCAGGTGATATTATATTTTGAACTACCGATTCAGTTCAATTTCTGAGCTAAATTGTTGAAAAAGTATTTGAAAAATTCGGGATAAGTATAATCTATCCTTTATTAAAACCACCAGCACGGTTCTCTAGATAAATAATCGACTGAGACTAATTTATGCCAACTTATTCATAAAATTACATCAGCAATGGAAAGCGTTTGCTAAGGTATGTCACATGATATTAATTAGGAAGAGACTTGCTTCGCCGGCTTGCCTCTTATTACCGTGATCGAAGTCAGGTGCTTTTAAAAAGACTTTCTGTTTGGCTTTTGTTGTATTTAACTTTTGTTTTCGTATGTAACGAACCCGGAGTAACAATGTTTCTTCTAGGTATTTTTGCAAGTATGGTTCAGCATAGTTACTAGACTCCGTAGGGTAGGTAACAGCGGTGTATACGCTTCTAAAACAAACCCCTAGTTAATGCGCACAGCCAGTTTAGCCTGACTGTCGCAAAGGTTTAAGAAATTTATTAAAGAAAACTTTTTAAAAAGATTCATCCATAATTGATATTAATGCGAAAGTAACTCTGTCTGTCTGTCTCGCTTTCACTGAAAACCGACTGAACCGATTTAAATGAAATTTGGTACACGGATAGTCTAGAGCTTGAGAAAGGACATAGGCTATTTTTTTGGAAAAAAGTATTTGTAAAAGTTCGAAAGATGTTTATTTAAGGGCATCAACGCGAGCGAAGCCGTGGAAAAAAATATACTTGTAATATAAATGAATAGATTAATGATAATAATCCCTGGTAATGATATGATCTCTGCCAAGCTGTTTCTAAAAAACTAAAAATACCTACGGAGTTCCATTCACTTGTTTCTTCTCCGTTAACCTCATAACGTAGTAGATTTAAAAAAAACAGGCAAGTAGGAGTCTAACTCGTACAGTAAGGGTTCCGTACCATTATCTATAACAACGGCGAAAAAGTCATGTCTGTTGTATGGGACCTATGGAGTATTTGTTGTTATAGCGGCAACAGAAATACATCATCTGTTAAAACTTCAATTGTCTAAATATTATGGTTCATGAGATACAGCCTGGTGACAGACGGACAGACAGACAGACAGACAGACAGACAGACAGCGGAGTTTTAGCAATAGGTCGTTCGGTGCGGAACCCTAAAAAATGAGTATCTGTAGAGAAATGTATTTATTTTAATTCAATGAATAAATGATTTGATTTGATATTTTTTTTTAATTTTTAAATATTCCTGCTTCACATTCAATACGTTTCATTGTATCCGTAAACTGCAAACTTTATATTTGGATTCAAAGGACACAGTGCACGCTTTATGCCGTGATAAAATTTACGGACAGTTTCTGTACTGACCGCGGAAAACAAAGTAATTTTCAAGTACTCAATTGTAAATGAAAAAAAAGATTGATCCCACATACAGCGTGTCGTTACCATCGCGACAATAAATGAACACACGTCTAACGCTACTTGCCAATAATCATAAAAAAATATTAACGTTAAACAAAATCCATAAAAGTAAAGTAACAGCCTATACATGTCCCACTGCTGGGCAAAGGCCTCCTCTAAAGAGAGGGTATCAGGGCATAGTCCACCACGCGGCCCCACTGCGGATTGGCGGACTTCACATATCTTCGAAATATATTTTTTTTTTTGTTATTATTTCGAAAATATGCAGGTTTCCTCACGATGTTTTCCTTCACCGCTGATAAGTCAGCACTTAAAGTTAAAAATTCATTGGTGCCGGCACCGGGGATCGAACTCAGGTTGCTCGAGTATATTGAATTAAAGGCGAGCGCCCGGACACTGAGCTATCACGGCTCTTACAAAATCCATAATTAAAAAAAAAAAAAAATTAAAAAAAATCCATAATTAAAAAAATTATTTTTCAAACAAACTAATTAAGTAAAAAAGAAACAAAATTTGTAACATCCTATACGACGCCACAGCGTCGCATTACAAGCCTCTCTTTCTAACAGTATGTTTTGTCTCTTTTAAATTCATTCAACCCATTGATATGCTTTGTGATCTTTACAAATGAACTTTACGTTACGCTTTTATAGGTAAGGATGTTCTAAAATTCTTTGTTTTGGAAAATTTAATAACCCTGTAAATATTGATGTTTAAAGAATTTAAATGTTTAATACAACTTTTAAAAGTTATCCCCTATATCTGTGTTTATTTATTGTCGCGATGGTAACGACACGCTGTATATTCAGTGAACGAGGCTGCTCACTTCAAACTATAATTTTCGTACAAGGATAAGGTAGAGCGAACTCTACATTACACAGGTATGTATTATGTAGATTGTAACACAGCGTATTTCTTCAAAACCTTCATCTGCTTTGCAAGTATTTATTATCTTGGCAAATCTTGATTTCAAATAACGTAGAAATTATCTTGAATTAGACTCAACCCTCGGCACTCTTTAAGTCTGCACCGAAGTACCAAATATAATAATTTCCACGCAAGTTAATCGTCATAAATTTCTAAAAGCAAAAACTACAACGTCCATGGTTCACATAACAAGTATCCTGTAAACATTAACGTCTCAACCTGTTCCTTAAATTTATTTATGCTTCACCTTCAGCTGTGGTCTTCAGTGTGCGGACTTATCTCTCTAATATATAAAATTCTCGGATCACGGTGTTTGTAATTGAACTCCTCCTAAACGGCTCGACCGATTTTCGTGTGTGGTCCACCCCAAACATTTCTTTTCTACCCTACAAATAATTTATATGGCAAAGTAACGTTTGCCGGGTCAGCAAGTCTCTAATAAAATAATAAATACAAATTACGCAAAAATTAATGATTAAACACAATACGAATCACTATACATAAAAACGTATATTGTAAGTACGTAATCTGATATTTACACCTTTCAACATATATAAATGGATGCTTAAATACATTCCATACTAATATTATAAATGCTGTCTTTCTCGTTTTCATGCCAAAATTATTGTACCGATTTTAATTAAATTTGGTATACAGATATTTTAGAGTTTAAGAAAGGACATAGGCATATTTTTTAATTGGAAAAAGTGCTGTAAAGTGTTGCAATTATCTTTCTTAAAAATATACATAGTTTTTAAAGGACTTCAACGCGAGCGAAGCCGCGGGGGCATATAATAAATAAATAAAATGTAATAAAAGAATAATCAAAAATTTCACAAGTCGAATAAAATAAATGATATAGGTATTCTTGAATCCTTAAAGTGTATTTATTTGGTATCTTTCTTAAAGTGTATTTATTTGATTTGTTTTTAGAACTTAAAAAATACTTTCCAAATCCGCAGGCCATATCAACGACAAAAGTCAGCAATAAACCAAATCCATTATGCATGTCTCTCAAGACCTAGTAGCCTGGCAGTCTTTGGCTATCAGCCAACGATGGCTCGTTTGGTAGAATTGGTTATAAGTTTCTGTGGTCGGTCTCCTGGTCGTTGGTTCGATTCCTACACGGGTTAAATATTAGCCTGAACCACAGTTATTCGTATACTTAATTACTTCTTAGAGTGTTTCTCAACATGAGAGGACGATGACCACATTATTTGAGGGCATTCCCTAACCATGTACAAAAACAAGGCTTAAAATTTTTAAAGAACTTAATATCTAGATCAAGAATAATTTGCTTTACATCGTGATATTCTGACTGTTTTGTTTATTCACCAACAAAAAGAAATGATCTCCTTCCAAAAAACAAATTTTTATTTTAATATGCTATATTCCAGCCATAATTTATTAGAACAAAATTGCTAATTAATTATGTCAGGCGCATACACGCATATACAAAAAATTACGAACGAACGAATACTTAAGTAAATTTAACAAGTATGTCACACTTTAATTTATAAATAAAACAATTATTTAATTATTTCTCAATTACACAATTATTCAAACCCACTTGAAAGAACATATAGCTGACATTTAACTAACAGATCGAAGTACAATATGCGAAACTCTTATCTTTATTCAAATAGACTTTTAGTAGTGAGTTGATACTTTCACACATAGTTAAGGCTTAGGCTTCCGTACCCAAAGAGTAAAAAGGGACCCTATTACTAAGACTCCGCTGTCGGTCTGTCCTTCTGCCTGTCTGTTTACGTACTAATTATAAAAATTAAAAAAATCTATATAAAATATAAACTTTAATACCTCGTAATAATAATTATGCAATATTATGCAATGATCTCAACTTGATCAGATGAGCTGCTTTCAAAGACAAATAGCGTAGTTAGCATACGATTTTAATACCTGACTTATGTTTAAAGTAACGGCGACCGTAGTGCTAATTTGGGAAAGTTTAACCTAAATTTTAAAGTTATGAGATTAGCACTATAAAAATCTTAAAAATTTATAAAAAGCAATGGCGACAACATCTCTCGTTCGAATTATCGTTGTAAAACGATATTCGAAATTGTTTGTATGCTGGAAAGGATATAACAATAGATGCGGCAAGCATTGCTTCAAATGCTAAATAACAATGTAGAAAGAAGGCGTTATGATTTTCGTCGATGTGGCTATCAGCCGTTTAGCTCAGTGGCTAGAGCGTCAGGCCGCGAATGTCGAAGACGTGGGTTCGATTTCCACAGCGGCGACAATCTTTTCGTACTTTTTCTACATGTTTTAAATAAAGTTCAGTGCTGGTAAACTGAACTTAGGCAAACATTCGGTTATCGTTCTAGTTTAGCAATCCACGGCCATACCTTCGAATTCAGCATATATACTGAAATCGGCAATTCTCTAGATCTACCTAATTACGTCCAACTTTAAGCCGCTCTTCGTCCTAACTGGTATTAAGTAACCGTAACCGAAGGTTTACTGGTCTGACGTACATTGAAATTCCTAACTGGTATGAAGGAATTATATCGAATTGTAATTGTATCGAAGGTTTGGCTTACTGACATTGGGCATAACTAAGTTATTAGTTAGTAGGAAAATTTGTGGTAAAGCCTCATTACTAAACAGAAGCATAACTGAATATTACTTAGTAGTGAGTGACCCAGCCGATATGCGTCAGGTACGAAACATAAAAAACATAAATAAGTTTTAGTTAATGGTATATTATATAATTTATGATCGTTTACCATATTCGGTGAGAATATCGAATGTCACCTTAGACTGCGGTCGGAATAAAATCTAGTGTTTGCATAACTGGAGTTGTAGGATCAAATCCAGTAATGTAAGTAACAATAAATAATAAATCATAAAAACAGGCAATCGTTTCGAACATTGAATAAGATAGTCTTAATAAAAATTACGATGGTATAATGATACATAAGTATGATTTGTGGTCGTAAAATTACATATGGTTATACAAAAACATTGAATATTTTGCTAAGATATCATACTTTATAAAAAATATATTATTATTCTATTACAAGCATTAATTGTTTCTACTTTCAAGTCATTGTACTAGAGTATCTTTTTATGTATGAATAAAGCTATATGAAGATATCGAATATCTTATATAAATAATATCTAATAATTTTATATATAATAATTTATATAAATAATATCTTTATTTATATATATAAAGATATTCTATATATTTAACTTTATCGAGAATGGTTTACATTCACAATTATTTTTCTTTTGTTATCGGATTTAAGTCTTTTGTCCTGTACAAACGACTTAAATCATCGTTCATCGGGTCCGCTAGTATTATATATACAGCGTGTCTTTACCACCGCGACCATAAATGAACACACGTCTAACGCTACTTGCCATTAATCATAAAAAATACTAACGTTAAAAAAATGCATAATTAAAAAAAAATATTTTTCAAATAAACTAATTAAGTAAAAAAGAAACAAAATTTGTAACACTTATACAACTACAACTGACTGATTCATACATTCAGAGACTTTTCATTCGTTGCCACAGCGCCGCATTACAAGCCTCTCCTTCTAACAGTATGTTTTGTCTCTTTTAAATTTATTCAACCCATTCATATGCTTTGTGACCTTTACATTAAAGTTTTATACGTAAGGATGTTCTAAGATTCTTTGTTTTGGAAAATTTGATAACTCGTTAAATATTGATGTTTAAAGAATGTAAATCTTTAATACAATTTTAATAAGTTATCCTCTATATGTGTGTTCTTACATTTATTGTCGCGATGGTAAAGACACGCTGTAGCGTGTCTTTACCATCGCGACAATAAATGTTTTTTTTTATACAAACTACTACTCAATTTTAAGATACAACACCTTTATTTTTTTAGTTATACAAACTACTACTCAATTTTAAGATACAATACCTTTATTTTTCCAAATTTTATAACAGAAAAATATTCAACCGAGTTCCAATTTGAATTTTGCAGCATGAGGAAAAAGAATATAAAAAAAATTAAAACGTTATTACTTGTGCTTCTTCCCTAATCTAATTGAACTTAGCATAACTTTACCTTCAATTGATAAAACTAAACGTGAACCATTTCCACTCGTTAAATCATAAGATATTTCTTGTAAGATATTTCTTTTGCTCTTTTTTTGAAGAAAATTACTGTATTTTTTTGGGTTGAAGAAAGTTATTGTTTTGGTTAAGGTAATAAACAGCTGAAATGCAAGCAATTGATATTAGCAATTGTCTCGGTTTTTCAAGGTCGAATTCTAAACAATATTCAACATAATCTTTAACAATACAACAAAAACAATAGTAAACAATTTCATATCAAGCGAAGTTGAAAATAAGCTTAAACCATTACTATTTGATAGTCTCGATATGTGCATTCACCATACTAATATGACGAAGCAAAACAATCTCCGATGATTATCTACATTTCAAAAACGATTTTTAAGATATAAAATAATACTTCCTACAATTAGCATGTTGAAACAATTCTTCCTTCATTCTTATTAAGTGCAATTGTTAATTTTCCCAAAATGCAATAGCGTCTTAAGTGTAAGCCATATAAAAGACTGCATAAAATCATACAAACCTCATCTAAAATGCACGAATTTCAGTAATTGCTATTTGAAATTGCGCAAGTAAAATATATGAAGATTGTGAACATTTATATCTAGTCGTGATTAAACAGGGTTGAAGGATAGGGAAGCCTACAGACAGATTTGCTTTACAGTACGGATTATTTATGTAAAAAAATTAAGTTCATTTATTTTATAACATGCGACATATGGTCGTTATTTATTTTTTTGTATTTGTATACGTACTATTTGAAAAAATCTAATTGTAAGATATAATTTAACATTTTATATTATATTTTATCTAGTTATGAAATGTAGGCACAAATTTCTAACTGATACAGCTAATTAGAACAAGGAATAAAGTGAATGTGAGTTATTCTTTTTTACATTTTTTAGACTAAATTTACTATCATTACACTTTAACTGCTGCTGCTACTGAGTATAGCTGGATATTCTATTTGTGATTTCATATTTGTTGGTGGTTGCAACTCCTCGGGATATGAAAATTATTAAGTGCGAATTTTTTTTTACTTCGTTTAAGTGTACTATTGTGTAGATCTATAAATGTTTTTATAACGACTTTATATTTATATATTTCACCTTATACATGCACCGTATAAATCCCTCGAAAGGAAACCCTCTCAGCAACAGATGGTTTCGGATGTGTTTAATGATAAAGTGTCTGGCTGTAGTGATGCGCGAAAACGCAAACGTATGTTTAAAAGAAATTATCGAAAGGTTAAATCTCATTTAATATTATGAGTACTACCCACATCAATATATTTAAACGTGTCTATTAAACTTAGTTTACCGAACCTTTCACCGAACATCTTTCATTTATTCCTTTACAGCTGTTTTAATTTCTTCTAATTAGTCCTTGTAATTAATTCATTAACATAAGTCCGTAATCTTAAGACATTATAATAAACAGCTTTTTTTGAGCAAAACATGCGTTAATTCGGTAAATAAAAAGTGCTTTTATTTCAAATCATTTAATTATACGGTTAAAATATAATAACATAAAAATGATAAACTTGGTATAAAATCTTTATCAATATAACGGAAAACATTGGATTTTCAAAGATGAAAATAATTTGGTTATAGCTTCTTGTAGCGTTATTTGTATTAACCATTGATTAATATACGTTTTAGATGAAGAAGAGAATAGATAAGTATGAAAAAAAAAAGTTTACTAGAAACAAATATGTAAAAAAAATTGCTAAAAGAAAATTTATTCATAGAAAGCTCATGTTACATTACAGTACAACTCCACAACAACTCTACAATTAATCATTAGAGCTTAGGAAGACATCATTTTAATTGTACTAGCCAGTGCTACTGAAACCACAGTCAATTTGTACAACATAGGCGATTGATCTGTGGTAACTTCAAGAACATAACTTGTTTTTATAACTTATATGTATATAACCACTGGTGTGTAAGTTTTATAGCTTTTTGGTAGAGTAAATTATTACAATAAAATTCGTATTATTGAAATCACATTTGTATCGCCTACTTCCACCGTGTAATATATTTAATATTTATAACATAACAAAGACGAGCTATATGACTTAATCTATTTATATAATTCGACTCTATGACACTTGTATAAACAATATTTAGTTATGTATAAACTAAATGTTGGATTAGTCATAATACGATGCAAAAAACTTATATTTCTGTGTTTAAAATAATAACAGACTTTTACAAATATTATGCGCATTTTTACTTCTTAGGAAGAGTTACGAAAACACTAAAGATCAATTAATAGTTGTCCAGATAAAGTGGACTCATATACTCTTATAAGGACCCGTTTTTAAACTGTTCTATTGAACTATTGACTACAGAAGTTAATAAAGGAATAGCTTCGGTTTAATATTATCACCCGAATTCATATGAATTACCAACAACATTGTGCCACATTTTAACATACATTTTTGTAATGTTAAAAGGGCAAATTATTACTACAAACATTTTATATAGTTACAATAAATTTATTTTATAGCCACTCATCCCAACAAAAAGCACAAAACCTTTTATATTTCGTATGTCACGCTTGCAACGTGCATCTACCATTATCATTTTGAAAGGTAGTCGCTGTTGGCGTATAAGATTTATTTACATTAGTCATTAAGCTATTATGTACAAGCCATCTAGTCGCTTTTGTTTCTTAGGCATTCTTTTTTTCATTCTTGTCATTTATAAGAACACCGTTACTCTGGAATTCTCCATAATTCTTGTCGGTAACGTAACCATTTACAACTCCGTTAGTGTGTGCCTGATTGCAGCTGCCAATCCTCGTTTCAACTTTTACTGATTTCTTGTCTTCCGGCTTACCGTAAGCCTTGTAGTAGAAATCGTAAAATAGGTAGTAAAAGAATATAGAGTTGGGCAGGGTGAACACAACAGTCCAGCGAGGGTAACCACAGTCGTAAAACAAAAGTTGCGATGAATGGATAAATGCTATACAGAACTGCAACTGGAAAATAACGAAAGCAAGACATATTAATGGTGAATTAAACTCAAGTATTTCGTATAACCAAAGATCTTGTGCTTGATTTTCCGACATCTGAATTAATTGCAAACTGTATAAATAATTATCACGAAACTGGCTGAGTAGTACAACGTCCAGATATTACAGATAATAAACTTATTGATATTCGCAATTACAAATTTATAATGACTTATTTTCGCCCAACGGAAACGGAACGCCAAAGGAAAAAGTCTGATGAGCCCCATAAAATCAATTACACGCTACGTTATAATATTATATATATACGATTTAATTATGATCAAATGACCAGAAGCGAGTAGTGGTTGTAAATATAATAGCACTCGCTTCATTGATGATGACCAAAAATCTTGCTTGTCACTACTGAATGCAACAAAGGGGACAAATAAATAATATGTGTCGAAGGAATACATTTTTTTTAAATGTAGTTAGTTTTATGCTAATATTTAGTAGCTAAAAATTACAGATTTTTCAGTCTTTTTCTTAAAGGTGGTAGGGCCACGCTGCAGCCTCGGCTGTTGCACGAACGGGCAGGCCCGTCCGGGTGAGTACCACGACCTCACAGAAGATCAGCGCAAAGTGGAAGTATGATAAACACTTTCGCGTTTCATCTGGTGAGTGAGGTAGCCGGGGCTCAATTTTCAAAAGGTTGTCAGCGCATCTGCAAACCCTTGGGTGTAGTAGATGTCCATGGGCGGTGGTATTCACTTAACATCAGGTGAACCACCTTCTTGCTTGGCAACTTTTCACATAAAGTCACCCAAAAACGCAACAGAGTTCTAGGTTTTATCTTAAATCTGAGAGAGCAATGCTAATATTATGGAGTTGGTTAAACATACCATTTGCAATGTGGTGATATGACGCTTCCAAAACAGGAATCTCTGATATTGGGGGCCCATTGCGGACAACATGTAATAAGTGTACATGATGATGTGAACGAACGAGTTAATCACTCCGATCAGGGTACCGTGGCCACCTGGGTAGTATTTGGTCGCGCCCCATGATATCATTGGCATAACTGTATGATGATACATATGCAAGAATGTAATCTGCCTATTCTTCTTACGTATGACGAAGAATATCGTGTCCAGAAGCTCGGACATTTTCGCCAGGAAGTAAATGTAGACCCCGCTCGCAACCTAAAATTCGAATTCGTAGAAAACGATTAAACTGTTATAAAATTACATACAATAGACGGCGAAATAATGTTGCAATAGGTCAAATTGAAGGATCAGGATTAAAATTTACAGGTTACCGCTTGCATTATTTGAAAATTACCTTAATCTAACCGTTACATTATAGCGCCATTTGAATAATGAATAATTTATAAACACATTACTTGACGAGCCCAATACTCAAATACTTTGTATTCAAACTGCAGAGAAAGAGTAGTTAATTACTTTTGTGCGATAATTTGTCGAAAATATCTTAATAAGTAACTAACTTCAAATTGAATTTTTTTCGCAGACAAATGTACAAAAACTTCAGCGCTACGGGATTCGAATCTGTCTCTATTTCAAATTATTGGCTTTCCTACTTTTTTGTAATTTATCTACAAAAACTTACAATATAAAATTTCAACTTGAGTGCAGAGCCTAGCACTATAAAATAGATAATAATCTAAAAAAAAACTAAGGACTACAATATTTATGTTTATTAATAAAAAACAGAAAAAGGTTAATCAAGAATTTAAATTTTGATATCACAGTCACTAGACCATCACATAAGTACGTATTTCCTATACGTCATAACTGTACATAAAGCCGATACCTACCCTCATAGCCTCCGGTGACCTTGAAAAATCCACCGGTTGACATTTCCAACTATAAGACCTAAGCCAAGCGGCGTCGAGACCCTGGAAAAGATTGAATATCATATAAACATCGTAAATTTCTAATTAAAAAAACTTACAAAGATAAAATGTATGTAATCTCTTAAAATCGTTAACTGCAAAAGAATCTAAAATATAAACTTTACGGAAGCTATAGTTGTTACTGATAAAGCCAGTTCAATTCATCATTGAAACCCTCATTATTTGCATTTGTTTTTTGTTTTGTTTTTGTTTTTGGAAATAGGTTTCTTTTTTTATTCTATTCACTGCTTTTTACTTATAGATGTTAATTTTCATTAGTCGTTATTGTGTTACTGTCTTTAGAATAATGTACCAGATTTGTGCTATAATATAATCAATATAATAAATATAATCAGTAGGTATAAGCGGGTACATTAATTTAAGTACAATAACACATATTATCCTTAAATTAATGTACCTGCTTATATAATAAGTGACCTTAATTAATCTTAGTCTAGTTTGTTATTTATAATTTTAATGTATGTATGTACTGAAAATCGGGAAATCGTACCGAGTACATACCTATTTGGTTTCATGTCTTAGATATATATTCTTTTAATTGTTAACATAACTGTGTTTGTTGTTGAAACTAAATAAATATTCATCCATTCATTCATTCATTAGTTCCCGCTTATTGTCTGTAATTGTTTTTTATTCGAGAAAGTGGCAAACCAGCTGGCAGTTCACCTGATGTTAATGGATTACCGCCGCCCATGTCATTAGCAGCAACCTAAGGTTTGTAAATGCGTTGCCAACTTTAAATAAAGTGGGCCCCGGCTACCTCACTGAACCAGACGAAACACAGAAGTACAACGCTTCTACTTTACGCCGGTCTTCAGTGAGGTCGCGGTACTTACCCGGGATAACCTGCCCATTCGTGCAACAGTGAACACTGTTACGTGGACCTACCACAGTTAATACGCAGTAATTGGTAATGGTATTTAAACATTACTGGAAGATTATGAAAAATTTAATTCTTCAGTACACGTATATACGTTTCTTTCCTTTTTCGCGCAATTAACGTCCCTAATACGCTTTAAAAAATAGATGACAGTAGCAAATTTCATAGGCTTTTTCAATTTCTAGTCACCTGGCCCTGATCTGTTGAATTCCATGCTAACCTATTTTAGTTTCAAGAGGAATAATAAGTAGCGTAATCACTTAAATCTCAAAGCAAGTTTCAAATCATTTTTATTTGAAGGACCGCGTCCGTATAAATAACGGTACTAAGACGGCGTCAGTTGAACAAAAAAAAGATGAAACAGTGGATAAAAATGATGTAAAAAGTACCCAAAAGTAGTAAAAAGTATTGCTACTAAGAATGACATTCAATACACGATTAAATCTTAGGTTACTAATAACTACTTTGATTACTAAAAACTCCTAGCCTAATAATAAATTGGGCTTTAAAAATTTCTTTACAAATATATTGTTTTGTTTTGCCTTCTTAAATAATTATTCTTAAATATCATCACGACAGTTTGGCAACGTTAAACGTAGTCTCTGAATACAGTCATAAAAGACACTGTATGTTTGTATTTTTAAAGTTATGATGTACCATCAGTGCGAAATAGGAAAGTACTTTCTTGATGGACAGCTCATTGATTGATGCAACTAACCGTTAGTTGAACTGAAGTGAATGGAATATCTAGTTCGTTCGTCACCGTAACACATTTCCACCGGTCGGAGGATGGCTTCAAATAATGTGAAAGCGTGGGACGAGTCGAAAATTACATGGGATTAAGTGACCAAAGACACCTCGGCACCAACAATGGTTCAACAATGCCGGTGTGTTTGTCGTGTTATTATAATGTCGGAACCGCGCATTGGCTTTTGTGGCTGCATGGATGGAACGGCTTAAGCAAGAAAGGAATGTGGCTTCACGAAACATCTGAGTTTTAAACTCCCTGGTGACTTAGATTAAGGGAGACTTTCCCACTTCAACAAAACCTTAAGTTGATTAGCGGTAACGTTTCACTATTTTACTCTCCAATTACAAATTCATTAATTTTGTATTAAAAATCTGACCTCATAGAACAGCCAGCAGCTGACCAAAACTTGAATGAAATTGTACACCACTAATGTCATCTGTAGCTGGAAGGGTTTCCTGTCTGCCATGTAGCGTGGGCCCCATTTCAAAGTGAAGTACAAATACAGTCCGATGATCGTCAAGCCCGGTACCGGACTAGTGATTAGAAACCAGTCGTTTGTTCGGGGATCTGGAAGTAATAATAAAAATAATTCTTGTTAATCGTTAAATCGAAAATAAAATAGCTTTTTATCTGATTTTTTGTAGACATTTATAATCAACGTATCAACGTCTATTCCATTGTCGTTGTAAAAATGTTTCGTCGCGAACCGGAGTGTAGTGGAAGTGTTATACTTCTGCGTTTGGTCTGGTGAGTGAACTAGCTGGCGCCCCACTTTATTAAAAGGTGGCAACGCATCTGCAACCCCGCGGGTGTTGCAAATATCAATGGGCGGTGGTTATCACGCAACATCAGGTGAACTGCCAGCTCGCTTGCCTCTTTCTCACATTTGAAAAATCTACCAAATCCTTTTTTATCTAATATATAATGTATAGTAGATCAACCTGGGTTCAAATCAAGTACTGACACTAGCGAACTTATTAATTGAAATACTTGTATGATCATAAAAATACCGGACATTAAAGTAATTACTATCGTTAAGTAACTTACAATAAAATTAAACTATAGAAAATAAGAATAATGAATATCAAATCCATGAGTCGGTTATTCGGTAAAGTAGCAAATAAATGTAGAGCGGCATAGTTGAAAAGATAATTATCGATTTAACTTTGAATATTTATAGTCTTTACTTCATTTCGAATTCAAACGACGTTAAAAAAAATACAAACTTTAAACGACGTTAAAAAAATACAAACGTAATAAAGCGACTTAAATCTAAATTCAAATACTACGATAATTCAAACGTTAGTCGATTAAAGTTAATAGTGGTGTGACGCATTCCACGTTAGTGTGAACAACATATTTCGTTTGTCTTCAAGAATGCGTGAAGTTTTATCGCAAATGAAAAATTGACGTTAGATTTTATCTACCGTTGTTTCATTTTAACACCTTGTAAATACAAGGTGTTAAAATGATTTTTTAGAGCTACCTTATTGGTGTCTACGTGCCGTTAGAATTATAAATTTGTTTCACCTTTCATTTTGGTCACAAATACGATACCAATTTTTATTCGCTTATGAAATGTCTTTTTGCGTGTGAAGTTGGTAAGCGAGCTGGCGATTCACCTGATGTTAAGTTATCATCGCCGCCCATAGACATAGCAAAGCCCGTAGGGCTGCAGATGTGTTGCCAACTTTTAATAAATTGGGCCCGGGCTACCTCACTCACCAGATGAAACGCGGAAGTATGATAATTCCACCTCACGCCTGTCTTCTGTGAGGACGTGGTACTTACTTGGCTGTCCAGGTAAGTACCACGACCTGCCCATTCGTGCTACAACCGAAGCTGTGGCGTGACCCTACCACAGTAAGTGTGAATCTTTCTTGGAACGAAAGTATATTATTACTTATTACCTCTAGTCTCTTAAGGAGTGCAGAGCTCCCCCCATAGGATGGGCTGTGCCTAGTGTGGATGTTAGTGTGTACAATTGGAAACCTATATCTTAAAAAAAATTAAATTTTCACCAAAAACATACAGAACCTACATATTTAAGAAATCGTGGTATCCTGACAGAGGGCAAGTGGAAAAGCTTTCGACAATTTATAATACGCATTTTTAACAAATACTCATATAAATCATTCCTTTCATTGCCGACTTTTATAGAAGTGGGACCCGATTACCTCACTCACCAGACGAAACGAAGCGAAATTCGAAGCTACTGCGAGCATACAATTTATTTTATTTTTCTCAACATTTAAACGCCGACTCGAGTAATTTCAAATCGTTGCCAATTTGCACAAACACAGTAAATTTTTTTTTATCGTTGCTCTTAGCTGAGAACCTTATTTTTTTATTCTGTGAGTGAATACCGTCGTTGTCAACGCATCTGGAAAACCTTTTGAAAATTTGGCTCTGGCTACCTCACTCAACTTCACTTTACGCCGGTCTTCTGTGAGGTCGTGATACTTACCCGGACGAGCCTGCCCATTCGTACAACGGCCAAGGCTGCTGCGTGGCCCTACCACCGATAAAATGTTGATAATATGCTTGCACTTTGAGCACTTACCGGCCAGTTCTACAAACAGGCGATGGTAAAGAGAGTTGTTTGACAGCGCCATCGTAGCCGTATCCGTTTCCGGTCTGTTGATCACTTCCGCACTATCACAAGAGGCTCTCCCGCATAGCTGAGAACCTTAGGAGTATTATCTGAAAATATAAAAAGGCTTTTAATTACCATAAATCAGGTTATAACACGATCTACCGGCAGAAATGTAGTATGAGAAAACGTTTTTTAGTCCCAAACTACGCAACGCTTGTACTTATGGGTACTAGATAACAGATAAACATAATCTTCTTTTGTAAATAAATACATAATGTTCTTCACACAATGTTTTTCCAGTAGTGGGGATCGAACCCACAGTCTCTGGCGCTAGAGACAGCGTCACTACCCACTACGCCAATCGGGTCGTCATTATGACGGCAAGGGTGTGGGGTTCGATTTTCACAAGAGAAAAGTATTTGTGTGACCCACAGAATTGTTCCGAATCCGAGTATTTGTTCCAAAGGAGGGTTGACGTCAGGCCGGTCCCTAAAAAGCTAACCAAAGTGACTTACTCATTCAAATGTTGTGCCGACCCCACCTAAGTGGGTTAAGGGCAGGAGGATGATGATCTTAGTGGGCGCACAATTGAAGACACACTCATAGACACATGAGTACGTTTAGTCATTTAAAACGGTAGGCCTTAGTAAAGTTCGTAAATTTTACACTGCCAGGTCTTCGGGGTAAAGTAAAACTACTTACACTGTGGCCATCTGCCAAACCGGCTTATTCGTGCTGCGGTGGCCTAGCTTAACAGCATTGCAGTGGGTGTAGGCCATGGTGTAGGCCATGGTGTAGGTAGGTTAACTTTACATTAGCTTTCGGTGTAAAGTAAAACTACTTACACTGTGACCTTCTGCCAAACCGGCTTATACATGCTGCGGTGGCCTGGCTTAACAGCAATGCAGTGACTGTAGCATACTCAGGCAATAAAATATTACTATCGTAGCACATCAATTATTTCCAAGAATAAACTGTCCATCTTTACGTAAAATATGCATTGCTTTTCACTTTACTTATGTCTTGATGAATCTTTACGACACCTTTTTTTTTTAAGTTCTTGTTCAAGTGGCGTAACGATTAATGGTTTAAACTTAATAACGAAAAAACCCATCTAGTTAAGTTCTTTAAAGTAAGGTTTTTTTACTAACTATTTTTTTATACAATGTGATGATAAAAAAACTATATATTAATGGTTTATATGAGATCATCGTCTTTTAATTCATGTCTACAAGGAAGTTAATTTGATAAAATTTTGAACTTTATTTTAGAGGTGGTTGTTATGTTTTAAAAAAAATATGTGTACACAAACGCGTGTTGTGAGGTATACTAAAAAAAATAGTATACTGAAGAGGTGCCTCAAATATGGATTCAACCGTTCGGTTTGTATTCACAAATCTACGAACCTTTGACCGAATATGTACGGAACCCAACATTTGGCAAAATATTTCGTTTACTTTTTGCGCAGTAAACAGGTTTGAATAACATAAGTTAGTAAAAAAAGTAGCGTATGCCCAGTTCCGCATTTTTTTAATCATACCATATTATTATGTTAATAATGTTGAACTAAATGATGACCCCGCTACATGATGATTAATATACTTATGTTAGCTATACTTTATATTATCGAGCTAAGAAGGTAGAAATATAAATATACTTTTACCAAATCACCGTAGTTTCACTTTGCACAACAATAACAGTGGTATAATTACTTATTTTATCACTTTAATAGCACTAATGAAACACCACTCGTAACGATTTCATTTACGATACCGATTGGGCAGCACTATCGTGTATACTTCTGGTTTGACAGCCAAAGAAGACGACAACTACGACGAAGACGACGAAGAACATGAAATGCTTCGTGCAGCTGCATTTATACCTCATAGAATGACACTTCTTTTAGTGTTGCCAACGACCTCAAGGAACGACTTCTTTTAATGTTGCCAACACTTATTTGATTATAAGACTATTATTTGAATAAATCTTAATATGTTTATATTTTATTTCGAGATAGGTAGATATACAATATTTTGATTTTGATTTCAATATCCGCTAAATACAGATGTTATATTAAAGAGTTGATTATTTTAAATAAAACCCGAATTTAGTTGTTTTTCAAGTTTGTGATATAACTTTGACTAAGCAAGATAGTATTCGCGTTTGCATCGCATACAAGTACTCTGTACACTTCACAGAATATAGCGTTTTTTCGTCATATGTAAATAATTACGGAATATCAAATGAAAACAAACTATTTGACTACTTGGTAATTGTTATCTTTAGAAAAAAAAAGTACGAAAAATTTTTCGCCGCTGTGTTTATCGAACCCCCGTATTTGGAATTCGTGTCCTGACGCTTTAGCCACTGGGCTAAACGGCTTCCAATTGGTCGAAAATCTCCACGTCTTTTTCTTTTGATTCATTGAATTGACATTTTCTTCGGTGGGGCAATCAGCCATTTAATCTATAAAGCAGAAATTAGCACTTCAAACATTTGAATTTCTATTAAGTAATTATTCGGCAATTCAACCTAATTTGAACATGAAATATTAATCACTATTTCTTAACTTTGTATCTTAGAGCGGCATCTGTTGCATGTCAATTTTTTGCAACTATTTACCCTATTGGAGAAACGGGAATGGTGCAATTGCAACAGTTATGTTGAAACAAAACAAGGAAACTAACGTAACCGTGCATTCTTCTCTGTAGTAGTGTCGATTAGTTTCTATGGCGCAAAAGGACGTTTATTTTCATTTAGCAATCACGCGAGAGTCATCTTATAACGAGGAAAACAATAATCAACAATTTGCACTTATATACTTATTACAATGTCTTCTCTGACCACTAGAAACACGTTCTAGTGGTCAGAGAAGACATTGTAGAAAAAGTATACTTCTACAATTTATTAAACACCTAGGGCCACGAAACAGCTTTGGCTGTAGCACGAATGGGCAGGTCCGTCCGGGTAAGTACCACGACCTCACAGAAGACCGGCGTGAAGTGGGAGAGTCATACTTCTCTGTTTCGTCCGGTGGGTGGGGTAGATGGGGCCGCTTTATTAAAAGGTTGCAACACATCTGCAACCCCACTGGTGTTGCAAATATTCATGGGCGGCGGTCATCACTTAACATCAAGTGAACCACCAGCTCGCTTGCCACCGTGTTACATAAAAAAGCGAACTGTTGCGTGGTCCTACCACAGTAGAATAAAAATAGGATAAAACTGAGAAGAAGGGAAACATCGTTAAAAGCACTCTTGTCACATTTTTTTTTTCATATTGTGCAATTTAATAATGGCTGGAAACAATTTTCTGATAAGAAATATTTATTACACTTAATCTTTGGGCGAATAAAATTGCGCTGTAACGGAGAAAAAATGACACTCAGACGTCCAACGCGTCAGTCAATCTGACCCACGACCATGAACGCCGTAAAGGGTTCGAAACGTCGGGAATTAAAACTAAGTGCGATAAATCCGTAAACATATTATCATTTAGTAACGTGTAATCACATAAATACAAGACAATCCTTACTTCCTTACTATCCTTACTTAATATTATAAACGCGAAAGTTTTTATGGATGGATGGATGTTTGTTACTCTTTCACGCAAATACTACTGAATGGATTCTAATGAAACTTTACAATAATATAGCTTATACATCAGAATAAGATATAGGCTATAATTTCTATACATATTTTATGTATTTCTGTCTTTCTGTCTGAATGTTACTCCTTCAGCCTATTTTACGCAGACGTAGTCGCGGGCAGCAGCTAATATTAAACATTTTTATGCACCCCACGGCTCTACGGTTTCTACAGTAAATTGTGTAAATACGTAATCTACAAAACTATTCGTATTTGCTCCGTTTACTTACTCCAGTTACACTTACATGGGAAACCGTCAAAATATGTACGCAAGTAGCATACCACAGCAGGACAGAGGATTTCATCTGCGTACTTGGAATGCTATCAATTCCTCTACTTGTTCCACAAGGCACCACATAAGGGCTTACATCAGTAAAATTTGATAAGATTAATCCATAATATAATATTATATATGCGTAAGTTACTCTATCTGTGTGTCTTGCTTTCACGCCAAAGTACTGAACCAATTTAAATGAAATTTGGTACACAGATAGTCTAGAGCTTGAGGAAGGACATAGGCTATTTTTTGTTGGATTTTTTTTTTAAGAAATATTTATTTACGAGCTTCAACGCGAGCGAAGCCGCGGGCGAAAAGCTAATAGGGAATATTGCAAAGACCGACTAGATCCCCGCAAGACCCTAAACTAATTAATTATTGTACTATTCTCTGGGGGCATTGTAACAGCTTTTAAAAGATTTATACCAAGTGTACCTGTCAACTGAATTGCCTTGCTATTTTTAGCTTAGAACCATAAAACATAAACAGAGTTGATACGGCTGAGAGAAAATTGTCAATGAAAGTCGCCAAGAATCTCTAATTTTGAAATAGTACATCTTATTGTGCCTTTGTTGTAAATTTTTGAAGTTTGCTTTTGTTATAAAGAACAATTTAATATGATCCTGAAAGTAACGTGTTAGGAGGTTATTTGCCTAGCGGTTGTAACTTTCCCTGGCTTTCTAAATTGACCTACGAACATTTTCCGATTTGACCGAAAAAAACATTTTAATTGCCAAGAAAAAATTATTTCCTACTTAGCTTAATATTTGCACATATTATATATATTTGTAATATGAGTTACTTGAAATACATAAGGTAAATTTAATTCTCAAAAACTTACATTTGCCAAAAAAAAACTATAGGGAACCATTAAAATAAAAACATAAGCCTAGGTAATGAGAAAACCGATGGATGATTAAAATCAGAACACTTAATTCCGGGGTTATTAGTTATGCAATTGTTAAGACGGAATTTAATCAACAATATCTTTGGTGATCATAACTGAACAGACACAACAATATTAATTATTGTATTTCAATCAAAAAATTACTATAACACTGCTTTATCATATGAAAGAGTAATTGATGATATGAATTGAGGTCATGATTTAAATTGTTTATTGAAATATAACTTACCTACTACATTATTTTACAACTGTTTTCCGAAAATACGATAATGAATGCCGTGTTAACACTTCCAAGTGCATATTACCACTTCGTTATAACATTTTACCGATAGTTTTTTTGTCACAATGTTGGAATATCATTATTTCCACTCCACCATTGAATGCTTTCGCCACGCAAGCGCTCTGTATACTAAGCTTCCATCCACCCTTAGGCCGGCACCTTTTGTTGGACGCCATTTTGTAATCGGCTGAAAGGGGCAGCTTTAATGTTTATGTTAATGGTAAACACGGTTTAGCTCGATTTTTGGTAAACTACAAGGCCTATGTAGTAAAGTTAAATGGCAAAGTTGTAGGTAATAAAAAGATCACGAAATTTGTTGAAAACTTTCCTATATATACATAAAATACGTGTATAAATTATAGACTATGGCTTGTTCTGGTGTATAAGCTATATTATTGTTAGGTGTCATTCAAATCTATTCATTAGTTTTTGCGTTTTGCCTTGTAGTTTTTTTGCTGGAAATCAAGATAAACAGTGTTTAACCTTAAAACTCTAAAAATAATTTATGTTAAAAAAATGTAAACTAGCACATGTATAAAATAAGTGCAATGACTCCAATAACTGACCATGAACTGTAAAACCTGGGCAAAAGCAAAGTACAATGGCCGTTTGATAGGTAGCTTTGGATTTATTTGGGCTTACAGATGATTTGATTATAAATTATAAGGTAGACCACTCCGTAACTCTGTATAAAGTTAACGCGAGACTTTCCTATATTAGCCCCACAGCTCTGTCCTCATTGGCCGACGAAGTACTAAAATAAACATTGTGCGCCCCGTGAGTAACTTATCTGGAAGGAATAGAGACGATTTCCGCTTGTCACGCGCGTGCAGTGACCAGTTTCAACATCGCCTCGCTCCGCTGACTGCCCCAAATACTTCACCGAAAGAGTACCGTTCTGAGATCCCTACTCACTCTTACTTTCCATAGCCATGTACGTAGAGTCTTAGATGAAATTACTGCGAAGATTTAGTATATTTTGTTGCAGGAATATACAGAAACGTTCATCCGATGGAACAAGGCGTGTTCTCTCACGTCTTTTAACTCTACCAGCCCTCCCTAGAAGAGAGAGGGTTTTTTATGTGAAAAAGTGGCAAACGAGCTGGCGGTTCACCTGATGTTAAGTGATAAACGCCTGCCCATGGACATTTGCAAAACCCAGGTTTGTAGGGTTGCAAATGCGTTGCCACCTCTTAATAATGTGGGCCCCGGCTACCTCACTCACCAGACGAAACGCAGAAGTGCAATATTTCAACTTTATGCCGGTCTTCTGTGAGGTCGTGGTACTAACCCGAACGGACCTGCCCATTCGTGCAACAATGTTGCGTGGCGCTACCACCGTTAAACCGAGTTGCTCTCCGTGGAGGGGCTGCTGAAATGGCCAGCACTTGTAAGGTCGCGGAAGTATGCAAAAGCAATCCTATGCCCTGGCAATATTCCGCCTGAGTAATACATCTCCTACCCTTCACACCGTGGAGGCGTAGACATTTCCCACAGCTCAAAAAAGGACCTGAGACTTACGACAGTAATGTAAAAAAAAATTATGAGATAGGGTAGTGATCATCAATTGTTATTTATTGAAAAAAAATTACGACTAAATTATGCGTCCAGGCTTCCATTCTCTTACTTTTACTATTTATTTAAATAATTAAAAACTGAGGGTACATATATAGTAGGTATGTAGGTTACCTTGTTTGTTATCTTGAATTCATTGCCTGGGTCACACGACCCGACACGCCTTTGTAATAAAGTGTTCCACTTGGTCAGATCGTTGCGAATCTACTCGATACGCTCTTCAATGGTGGTAAAAACCTAACGACAGACGGCCTTTCTCTGTCATAAACACGAGTCGGTTTATAATGTCATTGGTTGTTTCCTGATGTTCATGACTGTCGCTTTTGTAGACGACCATTAGTCTCTCGCGCAGAACGTCATTAGATAATTGCATATGTGATATGATATTGGATTCTCATTATATTTATCTAACCACATACCTATACCTAAGTCTTTTCGTATGAAGTTGTAGTAAAATCTCCTTGCTTGTACTGTTTGTATCTGACTGGTATTAATACCATTAAATATATTATGATATTTCAAAAATTAAAAATAATTTCTTGCTATTTTTCAATGGGTTTTCTGTCCGCCACAACGAGTGCCAAATCAGCCGTTAAGCTTAGTGCATTCCACTTGTTCCGAAGACGTGGGTTCGATTTTCGCAGAGGCGAAAAACCTTTCATTACTTTTTAATGTTTCAGCTTCAGCGCAGAGATTAGCACTTTAAATACTTAGTATAAAATGTAATGAAACCGATTAATTTTTGAAGAGATTGATCATTACCTACAACAAGATCGTGTGAAAAATATCATTATCAAAGGGCAGTCAAGCTCCACACATGGTAGCGAAACCCTGACAGATACGCAATTTTTTCTTAATGTGAGAAAGTGGCAAATGAGCTGGCGGTTCACCTGATGTTAAGTGATAACGCCACCAGTGGACATTTGCAACTCCCGTAGGATTGCTGATGATTGATGTGTGGTCGTGGTACTTACCCGGACGGTGAACAACTGCCCATTCGTGCACGGCAAATCGTTTCCGTATTATGACCCAAACAAGAAATTGATTGACAGATTGATTGATTGAAAGTAATTGATCAGCAGGAAAGGGGTTGTCTTTCATCTTGATAACGCACGCCATACCACACAGACGTATTTATTTGCAATGTTTGTGCAAAAATTTTCCCCAAAAAATATTGATTTGAGCTTACTCTTTCCACGGTAAAAATATATTAATGGATCGCGAACCAGAACCGATATCTTAAACAAAAACTTAAATCAAAACTGAAAACGAGAACATTTAGCACGTCAGTAACACATGCTATAATTATTGCATCTGATATAGAAACCCGCTAGTGCCCAAAATTAAAACATTCGGTGAAGTGGCAGCGTGGTACCTTGAAGGACGAATAAAATTTACGCAAACTCATGCCTACCTCTCTCAACAATTATTTATCTAGTAAATATTCATTAGCTGTTTTGTATACATAATTATATTACATACCTCCAAAATTCTAGATCAGTTTGATGTTAAGATTACGTTTTTTGAAGTTATACTTCTTTAGGCGCGTTATGAAAAAATGATGAGTGAAATTTTGAGATGGAACACAAAAGTCACACCTTTGAAGCTGCCCACAAATTTTTATAGATGGCAGCATATTCTCAATCACATTCACCCGTTACAATTCTCAATAAAGAATGTAGATGGCGCTTTCATAATTTTAATATTTTTATTATTGATATCCTTTTCCAGTCTTTTTATTATTTAACTGTAATTAATTATTTACATGCAATTAAAAACTATTTTTAATGACGCCAAGGAAGTATAACTTCTCACGCACGTACACGCACCCACTTTTTATTTTTTTATGGAGAAAAGAGGCAAACGGGCATACCCATGAACAATTGCAACACCCGAGGGCTCACAAATGCGTTGCTGGCATTTAAGGAAAGAGTATGCTCGCTTCTAGAAGGTTCCCAGGTAGTAACGTCGTAACGCAGAGTGGTTGTGCGAAGTTAAATGAGATTCTCAAACAACTCGCAAAAATACGAAGTCAGATACCGCAGCCATAATTTGTCATGTAAGCTAATGTTATAAAAATTAAATTAAAATATATTTTTTTTTGTGAGTATCGTCCGCGAAAAGCGTGAATTCCCTCGTATAAATCATAAGTGCCCGTGGAGGGCACCCGATCTTCAATATCGATTACCAGAGTTACCCCGTAGTATGGGATCATCATAACCTCCAAATTTTGGTTTCAGCTTGATGAAAATTACGTCATCAATAATACGTTTGCATAAAAGATACGTGAGGTGAAGCCACGGAAATCGCACCAAATAAAAGTTTTAAGGATTTACAGCTAAAAGATGTGTTGTGGTTAACTACAAGTATTTTTACGATTTTACCATGTTCCGAATTTTTGATATGCTATGTCAAGGTAGAATGTAAAAGAATTCTCGTAGTGTACCGTGTCAGACTTATCAAGTTCTAGAGCTTAATAATTTGGATGAATTATTGATATGTCAAATTATTATATTTCAACCGTGATGTTAGGTGTTATATAATATTTTTCGCCATGCGTCAAAGAATTTACAAATTTCGAAAGGACCAGATAAACACGCGCGTGCATTTTCAATTCGCGACGATTTCATCAATAGCGTTGTCGAGTACATTTCAGGTCAATAGCGTTGGTAAGAGGAGGCGCATTTCAAATGTTTGCGAATTACGAAGCTACGTCTCGGGTCATCTCCGTGGCGTATGGCTGCGGTTTCCCAGCAGCCGCACGCGTTGCAAACCGCAATGTGGGACGCCAAATTAGACGTTTCAACGACTAACCGCACACTGCGATCGTCGGAGTTCGATATGAAAATATGTTTGCTGAACTGTGTTTGTTTTTGAATGAAGATAGCTTAAGGTGAACATAGAGCAACGCGCCCCCTGGGAGGATTGACGATCAAGCACGTGATAACGACGGTATGCGCATGTGAACCTAAGTCTTTCTTACATGCTGTTCTAAGTGTATCCATTTTTTTTTATTAAACTCTAGACATAAATAATGTCATATAAAAATGATAAACATTTAAAATCACTCGTAATTAATTAAATACTTACATTCATTCGAACGTATCTCAAAAAGTGTGTGATTTACGAGCGCAATCATTCATAACTAACACGCACACAGTTGTTTAAAAAGTATACGACGCATTTATGAATGACTACCGCATTGTCAACAAGTTCTGTTTTTAGGGAACAGAATGGCAATTTTTTAGAAATAAAAAGTTTGTTTTTATTTGAATAATCGATTATACTACCGAGTTTGAACCTCCTGTGTGAATTTGGGCACCTTTAGAAAAGCCACCCTGTATAATGAACCATCATTAGTGTACAGTTTGAATACTCACGTGTAATGGGTAGTAGAACGTTTTACTGAGCGTTCTTATTCATTCCTTAAATGATAGTTCATGATAGTTCTTGTGTTGATGACTGAAAACTTTAAAATGGTGATTTTAGCAGTTTCGAAATCCCAAGAATTTAAAACTCGTAACATCTGGATAACGAAGTAAATTAGTACAACACAGCTTAAAAATCTTCAATATAAGTTTATTAAAAATTTATTACTTACAAGTTCTCTCAATTGCATTAAATTCATGTTATAACATTTTGATATCGCAATTTTGTACTGTATGTGTAATCCTGATCTGTTGGCAATATAAAATTATTCCTGATATAGTATAAATTCATACAATATAAAATTAAATGTATAAAATACAAAATTATTCGAGAGGTCATATTAGATGTTTTACGATATTTCACAATATCATTTTGAAATATTTTATATATTAGACGAGCTAGAGGGTAATTTATGTACCACATCGTACACACCAAATCTTTACTTTCAAACTTTATTAACCAAATTGATACATAATGATTGTATAAACAAAATTCATATTTTAGCAATTTTATAACATTGCCAGGCGCCCATTAACATTTAGTCCTTTTCAAATCCTAAAATTCGTGATATGCAGTCTTTACATAACAAACACTGTTTGAAAATTAGTGTAACTAGAACAATCGATCAGAAAAGCATGCTAATTCACAGAGGCGCCAATGACCGTAGCATAAATATTACATAGATTAAGGTAAACATAACATTAAGCATTCAAACAAACACTTCGATGGCTTTTTTTTTTAGGCGAAAAGCAGACGGGTCACCTGATGTTAAGTTAATACCGCCGCCCATGGACATCTGCTACACCCGAGGGTTACAAATGCGTTGACAACCTTTTGAAAATTGGGCTCCGGCTACCTCACTCACCAGACGAAACGCAAAAGTATTTGTTATACTTCCACTTTACGCTGGTCTGAAATGGAATCAATGTTTACCGACAAACTATAAATATCACCTGTTCCGCAATTTCATTTAAATCTCGAACAGTCCATCATTATGTCAGTTCAGTAAGTTTCTAGGGGCAAATCAAACATGTCAAAGCTTTTGGATCAGCACAAATATATAAGAAATGTATCGGACACGTAATGATTTATTGCAAAAAGTTTGCAAGTCTCTGCTGGGTCTGGCTATTTATTTGTCTTCGGATAAAATTAATGGGGATAAAATTTCATGTCTAAACTTGTTATGACATGAGTGACAACAATTTTTTTATGAATTTGGACTTGTTTAAAGCTCTATTGAGAGCCACAATAAGCCATTCAATCCTCCTACCTGATACTAGTGTTGGCGGGTGATGAATGTAAAATGTACAAATACGATGCTTAATCTTTACCACCAATAAAAATCGTTTTGTGCTGTTAGCAAAATTTGTAACTTGACCTTAGACCACCTTTATGCACAAACAGTTATAGCGGAAGGTTTATATAGATTATGCAAAACACTTGCGTGAATAACATTACGTAATAAGAACTGTATATGGCGTTTCTTTGACCCAGTCACCGCTACTTAGGTCTACGAAGCAGATATGAGGTCTCAAGGAAGTGCGTTTACATTCTAAAGGCTGGCGAGATTTTAATATTCACTTACATATCCGGCTTCTTTCATAAATGTTTTACTATTCAGACTATTATAATAGACTAAGATATCATTTAAGAAAATGCTGCGATTTCAACATGCCGATTCTGCCGATAGGTAGAGTTACGTACGTTATTCTATAATAAATATATAATTGGAATATATGAATGAATACCTTATTTTCCACCACACATAAACGGATACACTAAATTAACCTTTTTGTGCTTCTCTTTTTAAAAATCAAATTTTGGATTTTGTTTTGCACCTCCGACAAATTTTCACTACTCCCAGGGTCGACTGGCAGAGAACGCTTATTAGCATTAAGTTTTCCTTTTGTTTGGCCTTATGTTGGGGTGTAAACAATAAATAAAAAAAATACCCAACCAAGTAATGTCTATGCGTATGAGAGTAATAAAATCTCAAAATAAATTCTAATCGAGACTTTATTTTGAGATTTTATTACTCTTATGTAGTGCTTTATGTTATGAACATAAGCACTACATAAGAGATTTATATTATGTCAAATATAACAAGAACAGATGTCTTTAGGTCATCGATATAATTAATATTTAAAGGTAATATTTTACTTTGGTCTTTTTACGGTTCCGGGCCCAAAGGTTAAAACGGGACCCTGTAACTAAGACTCCGCTGTCTGTCTGTCCGTCCGTCTGTCACCAGGCTCATGAACCTTGATAGTTAGGCAGGTGAAATTTTCACAGAATATGCTGTATTTCTGTTGCCACTATAAGAACAAATACTAAAAAACGGAATAAAATAATATTTATAGAGGCCCATACGACAAACGCAAGGCGGTTGCTAGGCAATCTATAGGTAATTCACAATAAGTTTATCATAGGCAATGGTACGGAACCCTTCGTGCGCAAGTCCGCCTTGCACTTGCCCGGTTTTATTTAGACGATATTTTCATAAACGATGATATGGAATATAGTCCCCATCATATGGAATGGAGAGCAAGACTGCAATTCTCATGAGTCTCTTTCGCAGAAAATGAAGGATTTTGATGAATTTCTTAACTTTCTGGCCCGTGTTATTTTAAGAGCAGCTAGATGGACCTTTAACAAACCGTATGCAATACGCTTAGGATGCCCTAGTTAAAAATTTCTAGTCACAGCTAAAGGAGCCATAAAATTTTGTGTCATAAAATTGGAATATGCCGAAGATCATTTGATGACCCAATAAACCATATGGTAATACAATAACCTACGCTACTTGATTTAGGTCTTGAAATAAAATAAATATGACATAGTAATCATTTCATTTGATACAATTGCAAAATACAATCGCATAAATTAACGCCTAAGCGATCAACATTTGCGTTGATGAACTTAATATGCCCCTGCCTCCACGTGTACTAAGACTTACACGCTTATGTCGACTGCAATATGGGTGTGTTTTGCGTACACTTCTACAGATAGACTTTTGAACCTAAGGATTGTGCAATACAACGTCAAATGTAAGTGAAATGATTGACGGCGAAAAAACGGTGTATTTGCATTTTCTTCGACTATATTGGAACGTTGTTTTTTTAAAGAATTAGTCATTTCTTAAAAAAACAACGTCACTAATACTTTTAAATTTAAATTGTTTATAGTGCTAATCTTTGCACTTAAGATTGAACATTAAAATATGTAGAAAAAGTGCGAAAAGATTGTGGGAATCGAACCCACGTCTTCGGCATTCGCGGCCTGACGCTCTAGCCACTGAGCTAAACGGCTGATTGCCACACCGACGAAAATCTTAACGCATTCTTCTACATTGTTTTCTTAGCATTTGAAGCAGTGCTAGGCGCCATCTATTGTTATATCCTTTCCAGCATACAGTTTGTATAAAGTGCGTATACAAACTGTATGCTGTGCAATCTTTTCGCACTTTTTCTACATATTTTAATTTCACTAATACTTTATTATCTATATATACAAAAATGAATCCCTATTTCCCTTGGTCACGCCATCACGTGAGAACGGCTGGACTGATTTCACTTTTTTTTTGTTTACTATTATCAGGAGAAGGTTCTCATGAAAGAAGAAATTTAAAAAATTGCGCGGAAAATTAGAAAATTTAAGAATACTTAACAACCATATAATATCATTTCTAATTTAACTTCTTTCAGATATTGTTTCCATGTTTTTCACATGGCCAGTCATATGTCGCCTATTCCCGTGCCGGAATACCAACATAACTATTTATATACGCACAAGAAAAAAAAAACAAGAATATTGTGTATCATAAAGCATTAGAATAATAAACACACTTCTTTTTTTATTATTAGGAGTACAAATAAGTTTCCGCCGTTTTTTAACACAAATTAAATATTTATTGTAGGAGAACGGTAATATAAATTTATTCAAAATATTGCCCATCACTTGCAACCACTTTTTCCCATCTCTCAGGCAGCATTCGAATCCCACGTCTGAAGAACTCCTTGTCTTTTGAGGCTATCCACGAATCAACCCAATTTTTGGTATCCTCATAAGATGTGAACCGCTGCGCCGTCAGAGCATGTGCCATGGACCGGAACAGGTGATAATCGGACGATGCAATGTCTGGTGAATACGGCGGGTGGGGTAACACTTCCCAATCAAGTGTTTCCAAGTACTTTTTCACGGGAGCCGCAACATGTGGACGAGCATTGTCATGCAGAAGAATAATTTTTTCGTGTCTAGAATAGTATTGAGGGCGTTTTTCCTTCAGAGCTCGGCTCAATCTCATCAATTGTGTTCGATAGAGGGCTCCAGTAATTGTTTGGCTCGGATTAAGCAACTCATAATACACTACACCTAGCTGATCCTACCAAATACACAGCGTAAGTTTTTTTCCGTGAATATTCGGTTTTGCTGTTGATGTTGACGCGTGGCCAGGTAATCCCCATGATTTTCTTCTTTTTGGATTGTCATAATGTATCCACTTCTCATCACCAGTTATGATACGATGTAAAAAACCCTTTTTTTATGTCTAGCTAGCAGCATTTCACTTAAGCATAATCGGCGTTCAATATCTCTCGGCTTTAATTCGTACGGAACCCAATTTCCTTGTTTATGAATCATTCCTAATGATTTTAAACGATGTGAGACTGCTTGCTGAGTGACTTCTAATGTTAGAGCAAGGTCTTTTTGTGTTTGAGATGAATCTTCCTCCAATTCTGCATCCTCGTAAATTTTTGGCCTTCCACTGCGATCTTTGTCTTCTGCGTCGAAATCACCGTTTTTAAACTTTTGAAACCACTCTCGACACTCAAAGCACCCTCATCATAAGCTTCTACGAGCAATTAATGCGCCTCAGCAGCAGATTTCTTTAAATTAAAGAAGTAAACTAATATTTCCCACAAATGACGCTTACTTGGCTCAAATTTTGACATTTTCAACTTATAAAAATTATATTTTACCAATATAAAATCAATGATATTAATAGGTTATGTTGTTCTTGAATGTCCAAACTATTTTTTAAGCCGGTTATCATCTGCGAAAGCTAACCGAAGCTCCGTGCCGTACCATCTACAATAAAACGGCGGAAACTTATTTGTACTCCTAATAACTACACCAATTTGAACTAAGAATTAATCGTTAAGATAGGACAACGTCTGTCGGGTCAGCCAGTTTTACGATAAAAACATACTTATTTAAATAATGTTAACTCTGGATATTATTGTTGAGTTTTAAAACTACGGCTAATTCACTAACTTAAGCATTGTTCTATAACCTCAACCTTTCAAGTGCTTTACGTTATTCAAATGCAAATTAAACATATCTTTATTAATAATAGAAGCTTGCTCCCACGAAACACCGAATTTTACATAACTGCTACGTTAAACGTTGTCACCGGCGTTTTAAATAAACACCACGCGAAAATCCGGATATTTTAATTTTAATAGCCAACTTTAACTCATCGACATTCTCTAAGGCTGACATCGTGAAGTATATATAGTTGGATTATAGATGGATTCTAATTACTTTTTCTGATCCCGGCACTTTTGTTTTTACAATTTCGCCAATAATGAGTATTTTTTTTAATTCGCTCTTCGTCAATAAATACGTATTATTAAAAAAAATGTTTGCAAAATAATATTTAATTTTTCTGATTGATTCAACAACTTCAGTAACGCTACTACGATAGGGTCGGTTATTTAAATAAACTAAGACTTCTTACTTTAGTTCGAATGCGCAATAGTTTGGTCTGCGGGCGTTTTAAACGCAGGTTGAACGAAGCTGCCATTCCTCTGCGCAACCCAATGGCCCACTTATATTACAAGCCAGCATTTCAAATCTTGCAGTAACGCGTATTTGATCGCGTGCCTGTCCCCAACTGCGCTATTGCAACTCTTTAATAAACAACACGATGTCTTTAGCAAATATATATATTGGCTGTGTGGAATGTTTAGGTGAATTATAAAGGTGTATCGGGCATACCGATTCTCACTGGTTGGACTAAATAAGCCCGTGTCGAATAGTACCCGTGACTAGAAAAATAGGGTTGAATCCGAATCTGTGTGTACAAAATAATAAAAGTACAAATTCATTAAAGTGGTATTAAAAATAAACAAACCTATAAGAGTGAGAATCTAATCAATAAAAAGTAACAATCTATTCCCCGGAGGACCTATAAATTTGAACGTGAGTTTTAAATTATGGGATGGACAAAGGCATCCTAAAGAACATGGCGAATGTGATTAATGTTAAGTTTTTGCTGTAAATCGAGTTCGAGAAAAGTTAGTTTTTACGAAACAGTTGTTACCTAATAATCCTGAAATAACTGAAAAGCTATTGGTAGATGCATTCTTGTCTCTCTCCCAAAAGAAGAATCAAAATGTAATAAATCTAATAAATCTGCTTATAAAACCAACTTTATCGTAAGTTTTGTATGTTATTTTGTGTTATTTTCTCACCTTAAAGAGGCCCGCAGCCGTAACTCAAATAATACAAAGCCAAGTCATACTAGCGATATGAATCTCGAGGTGAAATTGCTAGTTGGAATGAAATTTAAAGTAAAAAGTAGGTTAATTTAAAGTAAAACATACAACACAGTATGTGTGCTGTTCACCTTCGGTTTGCCTAATAATGTTGCGACGTGTCAAACGAGAATTGCTAACGAAAACATTGCGTAATACGACTCTAGCATTATTTTTGCCATTCCTAAAGAGAAGTTTTGATATTTACAACATTACTAGTGGACGACTTCAATCACTGACGGAGTCGATACGGTTGCCGATTCGCATCTTTCTTATTAGACCCCAACGATGATAGGTGAATTTGCCACCATATAATGAACGCATATATCTGAAGGGCACGTGTATTGTATTTAAGTGAACGAACATATTCCCTGAGGTTATATTTCTTGAATATGAAATAGCTTACTTTTACCTTGTAATAATAACATAAAATAAACGTATACAATATTACTAGTGTATACGTATTTACCGAGTGAGTACTTTAGCCTGTCATGATGACCTTTGTGCTTTATTTGTTAATTATTTCTTCTTCTTAATTGGACACGGACACTTGGCAGAGTGGTCGTGGCTGTAGATGTAAAGAATTGACAGTAGAGCGATTACGGAAGATTTGGAAAGACAGACGTATAAGCAAGCAAGCAAACGAGCTGGCGGTTCACCTGATTTTAAATGATAACTACTACACATTGACATTTACAACATCCGTAGGGTTTCATATGCGTTGCTACCTTTTAATAAATTAGGCTCCGGCTACCTCACCCAAAGTTGTAACACTTCTACTTCACTCTGGTCTTCTATGAGGACGTGGTACTTACCTGGATGGACCTGTCTATTTGTGCAAAAGCTAAGGCTAATGCATGGCCCTACTACATTTAACATAACCGTCTGCTTGCATATGTATTTCTGGTACCAATTTCTCACATAAAAACAATTACACGTGTTAATACATTAAAAAAATAAAATCATGATCATTTTTCTGTTAACAAGCAGTTTGGTAGCCCTACTGTAAAAGTAAAAATAATACTAACAAAAACACACACTACATGTGTAAATACACAAAAAATAAACATCTAGCACTTAATCTGCACAGATTTAAGAAAAAGAATTTAACAAATTAAGCGTTATACAATCGTCATAAGTTTATTAAATCATCAAAATGTAAAAGCAATTTATAACATTACAACTTAAACAAGACAAACAAAACCAAGTGTAATAAATCATGATTTTTTTATTAAACTGCTTAAAGATAAATAGCTGAAGAATCAAAACATATCTACAAAGCAATAAAATATGGAAATAAGCGACGTCTCGTTTATCTTGGAAACAATTTAGCAGTAGCAATTTGTGATTATCTTATCGGTGATTATTGATATAAAATATTTGCTTTGTCTCACATATCTGTATACTTTTGTGAGATATTTAATTGTCATCTGGTTGGGTTTATAAATAAAAATAAACATTAAATATATAAATATGTAATATATATAAATAACAAAAATAAATACACGAGAGAAGAATTTAACCCGAATATTGCCAATGAAAACTATGGGTTTCTTCTAATTTTCACAAAAAAAAATTTTCCACGCTTATATAAAAGTACCCGGATGACCGAGCTTTGCTCGTTTTGTTTTTTTTTTTTGGTAAATCGTGTATTTAAATTACATTTAGATACAAATTACTGAGTAATGAAATATGCATAATGTATTTCGATCTTACCGACATAATAATAAGAAAATATGAACAGATGTTTTTCACAAAAGAAAGAACTTTAAAAAAACAGGGACAAAAATAACAAGATAAAAAATCAACGAAAAAATTTAAAATAAAGAAAGCAATGATCTGGAATCGAAAAAAAAAGTAAAAAAAATAAATGTGTAAATAATGATCGTGACGCGAACCACGGCCGTCTGTTTTGGGGCCGCCCGATTACCGACCGAGCTATTTTGACATTTTCTCTTGCGGCGAAATTTACCGTCATATTCGAATTATATTTTTCATACCCTGAAAACAGGGATAAAAGGACATTTTCTAAAAATGAAACCTAGCTAGATCGATTTTTCGCCCCCGAATGTAGATTCGGGGGCGAAATCCAGCGATTTTCATGAAATTTAGTATGTGCCTACGCACAAAAATCGCTGGAGCCGTTTCCGAGATTCCAATTATATATATATATATATACAAGAATTGCTCGTTTAAAGGATAAGATATTCTATAGAGAAGTTTAATAAGTGAAGAATACTATTTTTTTAAATACAAGCAAAAATAAAAACCAATAAATCAATAAAAAATTCATTACACTACCGTGCATAATTAATTATTGTCGAATTTTGACCACTAGGGTCGTCAAATGGTCAAAATTCGACAATAATTAATTAAAAGTCTATCTAGAATCGAATCCACGTCTTCGGCATTCGCGGCTAGAGCGTCAGGCCGCGAATGCCGAAGACGTGGATTCGATTCCCACAGCAGCGACAATCTTTTCGCACTTTTTCTACATATTTTAATGTTCAATCTTAAGTGCAAAGATTAGCACTATAAACAATTAAAATTTCTAATTAAAAGTCAGTTTTATTAAAAAGAGGCCAACAAAACTCATAGCCCATTTCCCCGATTTGGCGCCCGATTGTAATTTTAATTCAAAAACAGCAATCTGACATCGATGGTGCGGAACCAATAAAGTAGGAAAACTGCTTGAGGATATCTGCATATTTTCGAAATAATAAAAAAAAATCGAAGATATGCGAAGTCCGACAATCCGCAGTAGGGTCGCGTGGTGGACTTTGCCCTAAGATCCTCTGTACATAGAATGTCTTTGCACAGCATCGGAATATTTGAAGGGTGTTGCTTTGCTTTTATACTTTAAAGAAAAGTAAGTGGACCGCCCATGTAGTCCGTGTACCCAAAAAATAATACGAAAACACTTCAGGATATTGGGAGATGGTTGAGATAAAAAGTAATTTATTTTTAATTAATTATTAACTGATATAAATTGCACAATATACTATTAAAAAAATTGCGTAACATCTTTTTGCGAAAACAAATGTTTACTGACCTCGAAACTCACTTTCGATATATGCTGAGATAACTTATTGATTCACTAAAACCAGTTCAGTTGCACAGAAAGCAAAGAGCTGAGAGCTTCTAACTTCTAACTTCGATAAGGACGAATAATATGATTTCTTAACAATCATTCTTTATGTTAAAAAGGCAATTTAACAAATGGTCAAATCTGTATCAATACTTTACTATACATTTTACTAAATACCACCTTCAAAGTGTGTATCGATCTTTGATATAAAAACGACTTTCTGTAACTGTAACATAATTGTGACTTGTTTCAAGGTCATTATCTCGTTATATCTACGAGTGATCACTATTACTAATAACGTATAAAATACTCGTTTTAGCAAATGTCGTTATTTCTTACCGACATTGGTTTATTAAGGTTTGAAGATGTTTATTCTCATAATAACTTGATAAATTTCAAATATCCTTTTGAGAAAATAAACATTCTCTAAATTTCACTTAGACTGAGATAAAAGTATTATTTTTTCATACCACTCGACCGTTGAATACAAAGCATTAAAAGTTATCTAATGTAGATACAATATGTTTTTTCAGTTTAACTTGATACAATTACAATTTTATATTGTCACACTTATTTAATTTACTAATTCGTTGAACAGCTATACTTCTAACAGTAGAGTTTTTATAATTATTTGCTGCAGTACCTAGCCGGAATTTTTTTATATAAACCTTAAATATAGTAATCTTTTAAGAAAATGAATTTATGCTGTCTAATGGAACCAGCGTTGATGTTTTTTTTTTTTTAGTAGGACGCTGATTTTGTAACTATAGACGTATACAACACTTAAGATTTCGGTTAATGTAACTATAGTTGGTTTACGATAATTAGATAATATTTTTATTATACTATTTTTAATTCTATTCAAGGGATTTAAACGCTATCCCCACACTTAAATATTCAATATGTGAATTTACCAAACAATTATATTATGTAATGTTCCGAGCCCTCTTTTGGTATGCAGTCTGATATGATCGTATTTTAGCAATCAATAAATCAAGTCTAGGTTTCTCTGACTTATCACTTGCTACAACAGTATTCACTTATCACATATTAATTACCTCCTACCAGTACGTTTACTGACACTTCAAATCGTCGTTGGCTAAGAATTTTTTTTTATTTTTCGCTATTCATTCGGCATTTGAAAATAGACACATGGGAAAAAATTAACGATTTGCTGTAAACGAAAAGCTTTTTTATACAACAACAATGACCTATGGTGACCTACTACGGCCGTTACCATGTACGGTCAGCAATCGAATTCATATTTCTTCAGATAATACTTCTCAGTAAGTAGAATTAAAAACAGTTGTTTAAACACTTCTTCTTAAAAAAACTTGCACATAGGATTTTTTTTTTAAATATTGCCCTCACTTTAGGATAAACCTTATCCTGTGTTGTGAGGACGTTTTTACAAACATACATTTCACGTGGACAAACACCCAGATGCGAAACAACTATCTGTGGGTCGCACAAATAGTTGTCCCGTGTAGGAATCGAACCCACGACCCCCGACGCCGAAGCCAATACCTTGGCTACTGCGCCACGGAGTCATCAACATGCGGTATGTTTATAAAGTAGCCTAATAACGAATACACGAATCACTTCAGAAAAATAGGTTAAATAACGAATTCCCAATCTCATTGTGATTGATAACTCCCTTCCACCGATAATATGCAATTTACCACAGAATTCCTAAGAACTAGGTTGATAGTTCTTCTCATTTAAGCTGGCCTTCGGTGAGATCGAAGTGCTGGTCAGCAGCCCATCCATTCTTCAATCGTTCTTACGTTAAATGAAAAGATTGACTCTGTTGGAAAACATCTCTAATCACTGCTCTTTTACGTAAAACTTATTGTCAAAGGTGGAAACAGAACGCTCCGGAATAAGGTAAACAGTTCAGATTCTAGACTTTTTCTAATTACAAAACAAACAATTATGATTAACAGATTGTTTTTAATATCGATGATATACTGAGGGAGTTAATTTAATCCGCAAACTAGCAGGTGCCGTGCCAATCCCCGCCCTCTGGTGACAGAAGTAAGATTCGCAAGGAATAGGTACACAAAATGGCTAAATTATTGAGTGACTTCACTTGAATCTCGAAAATCCGCATTCTAACATTGCTACTTTGAGTTATCAACATTTTAGGTATCGTAAAGAAAATCTTCGAAACATCGAGTTTACGAGTAACTTAATAACAGCTCTGTGCGACCACCCGTAGTTTAATTGAAAGGGACTTTGTGTACACTGCATCTGGGATCATCCAAAAAAAGAGGGACATCATCACCCTATTTACCTTAATTTGTGACAATACAAGACCATTACATATTGCCTTCCCGTACGGGTTCGCTTATACTCACGTTATTCGCTCATTTCCATCATGGCCCCTACCCTTATCATTAGTGAACTCATATCCCTATGTCACCTTAAACACAGCATAGGAAACGTTCATACACTACTTGCACGACATTACCTACTATACTATAAGAAATGTAATTTCTATTTTAATTAATTGCGAAAATTCCCGCATCAGACGCTCACAGTTAAGTGACGGTAACGTTGAGATTTTAACTAAGAACCGTCGAGCAAGCCGGCATCCAAGCTAAACGTTCGTCAACCCCCAAACTATTACATAAATGTAACTAAAATTATACGTAATCTGGCCGTGTTACACGCAACTGTTTTATCTAACGACTATCTAAAAAAAACAGTGTCAACGCTTGCGTTATAAAAAGTTGAACAGTAATAAATCATATGCTAATTTTATTATACTTAATTATATGTTACCTTTATTTAACCAAATTCGTTAAAGAAGGGGCAGTATAAGGTTTCGCTCCAAGGTTAGAAAGCAAAATGCGTCTCGGAATTTAAATTTTAAATTTTGACTAAAAATCTTTTTTAATATCTAATTAGCATTATCTAATAAGCATTAGCATTATCTAATAATCTAATAATCACCATCTTTATGCATTATAAATAGCTTATCCAATGAAAAATTCTAGTAATCCTTACTAATATTATAAAGGCGAAAGTTTGTATGCATGGATGGATGATTTTTACTCTTTCCAGCAAATACTACTGAATGTATTTTAGTGAAACTTTACAATAATATAGCTTATACATTAGAATAAGACATAGGGTGTAATTTGTATACACATTTTTAAGTATATCCGTCTTCCTGTATAAATGTTACGCCTTCAGCCTATTCTACGCAGACGTAGTCGCGGGCAGCAGCTAGTTAAGGACATATATTTATGTCATACTGCCAGACAAAGTCCAATCAGCATAATCCCCCGCGAGGCTCTATTCAGGAGACGGCCTCATGTTCTGCAATGCTTTTTTCATGCTGCTTTCTTTAGAAACCGAGCACGTGACAGAATGTTACATTTGTTTCAATGGCAAGTGGCACCCGATATCGAACTGAGATTACACGAGTTTACTAAACGAATGGGCCCATATAATAACACTCATGAAATACATTTAAAATATAATATTGTAACAACTCTTACCGCTGACTTTATCCGTTAAGGTTGAAGTTGCATACGCACCTGCGTAACAGTATTGTGTTTTTGTTTCAACAGCGCTGATTCGTTATTTGTAACATCCAACCATGCGCACATCCGATTGACTCTAACACGCGATTCCAATGACTTTTTAACCATTCCCAAAGAACGTCAGGCCAACCGTCCACTACCAATAATAAGAAAGCGACAAGAGTTTCTTCAATTCTTTTGTACGTACATTGTTCATAAAGTGTTTAGGCATGATATGCAGTAGAATTTTCATTCCATAAAACAAGCAAGGCACTTACTTACAAGTAAGTCTTTATCGGTCATATGTTAAGGGATAATCCTAACTTTTCATGCACTTGCTAAAGCCTTTTCATCCCATAGAGGGATGGGGGTGGGATTAGTAAGACCGACAGGGTAACTCGAGAAAGGTTTACGTTCGACATTGAACTATTAGGAGACGCGCGAATTGTTGGTTAACCGAGTGTTTTGCAAGAGTCCTGTGTCGGTAACGCTGTGTCCAAGCCCAACCGCTAATTTAAAGATATTGCCACGTAATACCTACGCAACGCATATGTCTGTACATTTACGAACAAGTACACTTTAAGGATACTAAACTCAATTTTTCAAATTATGAAACAGAGAACTTTGGCACGGTAGAATTTGAAAACAAGAAAGATGCGATAGATGAAATTTGCAAATAGTAGTAATCAAGTAACAATTATTCATATAGTCACATAGAAAACAAATCTGGAACTCTAGATAGTAATTATTTAACAGACACGTTCAATTACTCTTCATCGTTGGGACGTCAGTTTTCGCTTCAGAGATTCTTTTATGTCTGTATTATTGTTTCGTATTGGCAAAGCCTTATCACTGTCCTTCTTCTATCTCCTTTTTTTATCTATTGCATAAACTAACTTCAAAGAACTTAAAGTAACTTTTTTCCTTTAATACGATAGGCACTATTACTTAGTGACGCGGTTTAGATTATGTATATAGCTATAGCTTACGGTTAAATTGGAACTATTTTGGATGTATAAACAAATGGATAATGTATGTACAAACAAATTGTAAATACTATATTTCTACTATATGTTTGTTGCATAAATATTTGTTTCTGTTATTATATGTATATAATATTTCAGGACAAAGAAGATAAGCCTATAATTGCGGACGATAGTTAAGAATAAGAAAATCATGAGATAAGATATATCTATCCAATTTCTTTTGAGCATTTACAGAATTTGTAAAAATATTCGTCGCAGAAAAGGAGCACATAAATTGATGAATCCATTGGTGTAGTAGATCGAACCCATTCGTGTACTGGATCCCCGCTAATGGAAAGATATGGTGTGATGACAATAATACTTTGGTTATCGACGTATAATATTTACATCATCATCATAATTTACATAAAAACATGTATGTTTAAACATCTTTATTACTTATATAGTTAACTTTGTATAAAAATGTGTACAGAATTATTTATTTATTCATAGACTTTAAGCATTAACTTGAAAGTCTTCGTAGGGAGATGTGATGATGTCTTATAATCCTTTTTTCTTGTGAATAACTTTCATGTTCAAATATCGTATAATGACTCGTTTTTCAGTTGATGATGGAGTAAGTAATCTAAGATGCAAAATTCCTGCTGGCGACAGCCACTGGGCTATTAAGAGAAAGTCGTTTAAGAAACGCCATATGTAAAACAACAAACATTGGTCAGTGGTATGTAATCGTTTTTTTTCTAGGTAATAATTATTAACATAGCTACTATTAATAGTTTGCGTAACACTGAAAGGGATTTTTGCACTTAACGCAATTACGGTAAATTCCATGTTCGTAATTTTGTTTTGCTCGCTTGCTTTGAAAGTTTAGTGATATTTAAATATTTAGATAATATACTGAACGGGTTGTTTTTACTTTTTGCTATATTTTTTTCCAACTAAACTAAAATTTTATTCTTTCTAAAAGTTCAAGCAAGAATATTACTAATGTTATAGTAAATGTGCTTTACGCAAAAGCATTTTAAGTAAATCATATAATAGAATTCTCTACGCTTACATACGTACAATATGGTAATATTTTCAAGAAAATCTCAATTAGCAATGAAATGCCAAACATATTATCACAAAAGTGATATGAACGTATACATACATTCGATTTTTGATTTTTATTCGTCTATTACAATTTTAATGTGAATTTTATAAAATTGAGAATTTTAAGAACATCTTAACATTGGTGAAATTTTGATAACTCACAAACTAATCTATCATTAAAATGAAGAAGAAGAAGAAGAAAGTATCATAATAGAATTAATTAAAACATTAAAAAGAAATCATGCCTTTCCTAGCAGAGGGACATATAGCTGTTAATTTAAAGGGTAGTGAATTTAATAAATTTCTAATCGTTGTTAGCTTATTTCGAAAGTCGGATTACAACGATGATATTATATTATTCAAATACGAGGTAGATATGACACTAGCGCCCCATAACTGAGGCACTCAAATTACACCAATTGGTGGAATTAGACTGCAATTCTATAGACTGCTATCTCTTTTCTTTTTTTTTTATGCGAAAAGTTGCCAAACGAGCAGACGGGTCACCTGATGTTAAGTGAATACCGCCGCCCATGGACATCTGCTACACCCGAGGGTTACAGATGCGTTGACAACCTTTTTGGAAATTGGGCTCCGGCTACCTCACTCACTAGACGAAACGCGAAAGTATTTGTCATACTTCAACTTTACGCTGGTTTTCTGTGAGGTCGTGGTACTTACCGGGACCAGCCAGCCCATTCGTGTAACAGCCGAGGCTGCTGCGTGGCCCTACCACCTTGTTTTCGTATTATACGATCGATATCATATGTCACATTCACTTACATATTATGTCATATAATGTAAAGCAAAACAATTTTGAGCGCCGCGCAGTATTGACTTGAGTCATCTATAGTATTATCATTGGATTACGACAATGTTTATTCGAATAACCAAAAAACAGCGAAAGAGAGAGGTGTCTTATAAAATCCCGGACATTGGTACCAGCTTCGTTTCAGTATACCTTTTTTATTAAGCAATGATTAAATAAAAAACAAAGTGGCAGTATAAAACAATTAAATGAACCGTAAGATGTAAATAAATGGGAAGAAAGTTGGTATTGCATGTAAATTTCAATGCAATCAAAATTGTATATAAGAAAAATAATTTAGTTTCCTTGGTGATTGACCAAAAGTCACTGCAAAAAGATGTCGGTTTTTGGTGTCGTTTTTCATTTTTACACTTTTCTCGGTCTTATAGAACAAATCAGAACGATAACGTGACACGGGACCGTTCCTTAATATTAATTAACCCTTTTGTAGAGAGTTTTTTTTAAACAAATATTTCTAATTCTAACTGGGAGTTAATATAACTGCTTTTAGTTTCGGAGTTGTTACAAGTAATGAAATATGACATATGTAAAATCAAAATCAAAATCAAAAATATATTTATTTATTCACATAGACGCTTGCGCTCTCTTATGAATATGAAACGTCAAGTGGTTCAATTACACTTAAGTAATTAAAAATGTTCCACCGTAGCACAAAAGCACATTTAACTAGGAAGTTAAATGTGCTTAGGAAAAGAATAGGAATTCTACTTAGCAATAAACTTATAGAATATTTTATAATTTAAAGTCGTAACTTATAAATTACCTTAAGAACGCTCCAACTTAGACCTCATTCCTTTTTAAAGATATCTATGTTCATTCCAAATTACTCCAGATACAGAGCGCAAGTTCAGATGCAAGTTTAACGCATTACTATCAACGGTGCTATTGTCATGCTATTATAAGCTACATCGTAGATGGCACGGGTTTGGCAAAGCGTCCGCACATAATTCTATTCGGAAAAATTTCACAACGTCGTAACCCATTGCAAAACTGGGTCGAATATCATAATTCGTTATAATCCAATCGGCCTAATATATGGGAAAAAAATTGAGAAATGCCTCTAGCCAACTAACCTTCGATTTTCTCGCGGGCCGCTCGTCTCGACCTTACTGAATGGATTGGCACACTCGCGTGGAATGCCGGAAATCGGCAGCCCAACCCGTGACGCGTCCGAACGACGCGGTGTCTGGACAACGACTGGCGTTTTCTACGACCCTATCTCTATCAAGCTTGCGCTGGAGCCGGTCTTGTGAAGCCTTCGGACGTTCTTCCATTGGAATCGTTGAACGCGTTTTACGCAACCGTTTAAGTCTTGTTTACAGTTTTCCCCGATCATTGTTTTATGGGGCAGTAAGATAACATATTTTTAATTGATATAGCATTCCTGCGGAAATAGGCATTCGCAGCCCTGAACTGCAGTTGTTATTTTGTTTATTTATTTTAAGACTTCATGCACATAACTCTGTAAATAGGCGGATTTAATGCCGACAGCATTTTCTATCAGACAACCTTAGGATGGTACCGAGATTTTGAGGTAGGCGCACAAACATTTAAAATATAAATATTATACTAATGACACATAAATATATACATAATACAATACAATTAAATAAAAGTTTACATATATATATACTGTACTATAAATATATACATATACATAAATGTATACACAAATACGAATACATATTTTTATCTGATGATATTGATGATGATATTTTAGAGTTTTCTTTATAAAAATCATTGGCTTTGGATGAATAAAGGCCGATATAGACGCGGCGTTAAAAAGTATTGTTCTGAGATCGCGAGACAATTCGAGTCAGGCATTTTTTAAAAAGTTTTGCGTAATCCCATTTCTTCCTGACAGTAATCTGGGTGACCCACAAGACTGATTTATTATAGCTTTTACCAAACAGTATTAATCAATAATAGTTAACCGAAAGTATGTCCAAACAACTATTATAATTCAATCGCACACGATACACGCGGCGGAAAGGAAAGTCGGTTGACCTTTATCAACAATAGTGGTGTAATTGACATAAAAATATTGCACAAAATATTCTAGGCAGGATGTGCTAGAATATTGTGTGCAATATCTTTGAACAATTATTTCGGTGATAGCTAGATTAAGATAGACCCTTTTTGGATATTATAATAGAATTTTCAAAAATAAATTCGAAAAATCTATTGTTGTTTACTGAATATTCATGCACGTGAGGTCGAACTATCATTAGGCATTTTAAAGGAGAGAATATTTATCAAAGGTAAATTATGTAACGGTTGCCCATTTATTATGTCGAGAGCTCCATTTCGGTGGGAAAAGGAACCAAAATTTATGTCAGAGATCGATTTTGGCTACTCGGTACTTAGTGTTCTTAATATTAATTGCAACATACGAAAATATCATAAATAATAATAATTACAGAAAACTGCAATAATACATTTTAATATAATCAAATCTTGAAAATCTAACTTATATAACCTAACCTACCTAACCTCTAACATACTAAATGTATAATTAATTATATAACCCCTAGATTTTCAAGATTTGATTTTATTTAGTTTAGTATTATTTCAAACTTATTTGTGCTAATAGAGTTTTTTTGCAATCGGTTCTATTTTTTTTGTAAAGTTTTCTTTTATTATTTGTGATTTAATTTTAATACTTAAGTATTATAAAATATGGGTAGACCTAGCAAAGATGCTGCTGTTATGAGAAAACGGCACGCACCCTTACTGTAAGCCGTTAAGGAGTACTATTGATCATCATCTTTGACTACGAAAATTACTTGGTCATAAGTACGTTTCCGTAGTTGACTTAAATATCCGGATAGCCTTTAAAAGATATGGCCAAGTATTTGTATTATTTTATAAGTAATTTGCTCCTAAGAATTGAAGAGTTCCGTTTCTTTTTCCTGAATCCCATAATCACAACCTAACCAAACTCTCATCTTAGTTAAATGTACCCTTGAAGTACATCCTTTGCAATAAAAAAAGAATTATCGAAATCGGTCGGCGTGACATTGAGTTATTCGTCCATTTTTCGCGCACATACTACATTTACATATTAATGCAAATTTGAGACTTAGATGGTTTTCTCATCAATGCCAATGTCAGAACTGGGCCAAACATAAAAAATACAGTCGAATTGAGAACATCCTCCTCCTTTAAATCGGTTAAAAAACGGAGAGTGTAACAAAATTATTATCGGTTATTATTAATTTACCAATAGTGGCTATTGGTAAATTAATGTCTACAGCCATTATTAAGTAAGTTTTATGATCTACATCTGATGTCAACTTATTTCTTTAAAGTGTTATATACAGGGCAATAGTTTTATACAACTTGGATAGTTCTTACATAACAAAGGATTAAAATTTTAAAGTGCTAAACTCTGTCGGCACTTAAGAGTAAACATTAAAATTTGTACAAAAAGTACGAAAAGTTTTTCGATTCCCATAGCGGCGAATTAATATCTACAGCTGTTTTCTACAAATTTTAATGTATAATCCTAAGCGCAGAGTTTAGCATTATAAAAATTTAAATTACTAAAAAGCAGTGGCGTCATGCGAAAAGTCGATGGATGGATGGACCCAATTCTCAAAAGGTTGTCAACGCATCTGGAACCCTCGGGTGTAGCAGATGTCCATGGGCGGCGGTATTCACTTAACATCGGGTGAACTGTCTGCTCGCTTGGCAACTTTTCACATTAAAAAAAAATGCAGGTGGCTCAGGATCGTGCTTCGTGGTAGTCAGTGGGGGGCCATGTTCAGCAGTGGAACCAAACAGGGTGATATGATGAAATGATGATGGCGTCATCTCTCGTTCAAATTATCGTTGTAAAAGGATATTCGAAATTGTTTGTATGCAGGAATGCATGCGCCAAGCATTGCTTCAAATGCTAAAAAAACAACGTAGACAAAAGACGTTGAGATTTTCTACAAATTTTAATAACAAATAATGTATTAAAGGTTATTTGTAAAACCATTAGTTTGGATATTTTCTTTACTTTGAATATAAATTAAACGAACCGAAATATCAGTAATTGTTTATAAGGATTGGAGTTTTAAGTAGTATTGTTGTTTTTAAATAATTCAGGAAATAATTTCTTCTAACGGTAGCTGTCTTCCTCCGTCTTATAACTGCAATATGCAATCTAGAAAATTATAAATTAATTTAAATTTTTAATTTAAAGCTATTAATGGGGATATTTACACCTTGAATATGAATTAAAGTATGTTAAAGTATGATAAAGAATGGATAATAAAAATTGAAGAATCAGACATATTTTTCTTATATAATAAAGCTTGTATTAAATTTAAATAATTAATGAAGGCTATTTTTGATTTTGCCCGTTTGAGAAAATGCAGTGCTTCAAACCGTACTTCCTTAATCTAATCGCTTTATCCAACGCTGTTCACCACACTACAAGGCGTTTTCTTTGTATAGTCTTGATAATTTTTTAATTACTAAAACCTTTTTTTCCTGGTGGAAGTTGGCTTGTGGAATCATTGACTGGTCAGGAAGTTGGTCAATCTTTCGTGGAATCATTGACTGGTAGGGCCACGCAGCAGTGTTGCACGAATGGGCAGGTCCGTCCGGGTAAGTACCACCAGCTCACAGATGACGGCGTACAGTGGACGAGTTATATTTCTGCGTTTCGTCTGATGAGTGAGATGGCCGGGGACCACATTATTAAACGGTGGCAATACATCTGCAACCCTACGGGTGTTGCAAATTTCTATGGGTGGCAGTTATCACTGAACATCAGGTGAACCGCCAGCTCGTTTGCCACTTTCTCACATAAATATAGGTACCTGGAGGAGGTTTCTTTTTTTTTTTTGGTAAATCGTGTATTTTGGAAATTACTTTTAGATACAAATTACTGAGTAATGAAATATGCATAATGTTTTTCGATTTTACCGACGTAATAATAAGAAAATATGAACTGGTGTTTTTCACAAAAGAAAGAACTTAAAAAAAAAGGGAAAGGAATAAAAAAATTACAAATTGACAAAAAATACAAAATAAAGAAAGAAATGATCTGGAATCGAAAAAAAAAGGAAAAATAAGTGTGTAAATGATCGTGATACGAACCACGGCCGTCTGTTTTGGGGCCGCTCGATTACCGACCGAGCTATTATAACAATTTTTTTTGCGGCGAAATTTATTCGAATGCCATGTTTCATTCCCTGAAAACAGGGATAAAATGACATTTTCTTAAAATGCAATCACTACGAAAATAATTCTGCGGTATGATTTTATGTTATTCTCTTTCTTTTCCAACTCATTTCAAGAAATAATCATTATCATCATAATCATTCTCCTGCCCTTATCCGACCTAGCTGAAGTCGGCATATCACGGGAATCTTGTTGTAAACGGATTTGACTATGTTTTTACGACCAGCCGTCTGCCTGACATAAACCCTCCTTGTAAAACAAACACCCAGATCTGGAACAATTATCTATGGTTCACACAAATACTTTTTTTGTGTGGAAATCGAACCCACGCCCCGACGCCATCTTATTTTTTTATATTTTAAGAACATTAGCACAAAATCATCAGTATTTAGATATGCAAAGGTATAACTTGCAACACTATGACTTTAAGCTTATGTTTATAAGGTTGCTTGTGGAAGCACTGATAAAGAATTGATTTTCTAATTTTGGCCCGTGTATACACAACTGTTAGTTAGCATAACAAATAGGTAGTTACTTTTTTTAGGGACAAACGGACAGGAGGCAAAACTGATGTAAAGTTAATCACCGCCAACCATGAACACAGATGGTGTAATTACTTTACTTTACAGATTTTATTTTTCTAATTAAAAAACGTTAAATTTCATTCACATTTTTTTAAAGGGTAAATTATAAATATAAACTGATAACATAAATGGACCCAGGTCCGGTACCTGGGGTACACAACGCAATAATGATGATATCGAAGACAGCGGATAATCTACATTGTAAATGTTTAGAACTAAAATAAATTATTAAAAGATGTTAAAAATCTTGACTAGCTAGGATAACTCAATGGCTAGGAAATGAAACATAACAATGAATGCCTTTTTAAAACTATACCAAGTTTAGCCTGACCTTTCAGACCGAGCACAAATGTAAATGATTTATAATATATTACAGTTTAAATAAACACTGAATAGTGCATGCCGTAAGAAATTCAAATGTGGAATCTATTATTTCCGATGGCACGGTTCCGGACGCTACTAAACGTTTATTTTCTTAGTAATTATAATAAATAATAACATAATAACGATGACTTCATTTTTATAAATGTTTTACATTAAAGTAATAAAGAAACAAAAAGCGAAAATTACATAACAAACACGTTATAACAAATATAAATTAAGATTCAAAGTGATCTCCGGGTAGGTATAAAATTGATTTTCTTTATAATATATTAAACTTTAACTAAAACTGTACATACGCATCATGAAGTGCCTGTCAGAAACATGCATGCAACATCACAATAAAGATAATAATACCAAAAACTAGCTTAGGTCCTAAGTATAAGCCAAGGTAATAAATGGATTATAATTTTATGAACATAAGAAAAATTATAAGAGAAGTGAAATATAACATATGAATTGTAAATGGATGGAAAGGAATTTCATCTTTAATGCATTTAGCATTAAAGATGAAATTCTGTTGTTGGTTGATATGTATTCCGTGAATGACACTTAGAACTCATGCTTTGAGAATCCTGGAAGAGCTTAAGGTTAGCCAAAGGCTGAGCACTAAATATTGTGCGGACAGCGAGAAGAAGAAAAAAAAGATGCAAGACAAGTCATAAGTTGAAACACAAAACAATGGTCTGATGGGATGTCAGAAATGTAAAAAAAAATTGTAGTGGTAGGGCCACGCAGCAGCCTCGTCTGTTGCACGAATGGGCAGGCCCGTCCGGGTAAGTACCACGACCTCACAGAAGACCAGCGTAAAGTGGAAGTATGACAAATACTTTCGCGTTTCGTCTGGTGAGTGAGATAGCCGGAGCCCAATTTTCAAAAGGTTGTCAACGCATCTGTTAACCTCGAGTGTGGCAGATGTCCATGGGCGTCGGTATTCACTTAACATCAGGTGAACCGTCTGCTCGTTTGACAACTTTTGGCATAAAAAAAAAATATTGCCATTACGATGTATTGATGATTGATGATTATTAAAACATCAATATCGAATCAAAAATCGATGTGTTGATATTTTTTCAACAAGCTAACTCCGATCCTATTTAGACAACTAGCTTGAAGCCATTTACGAAGCTTTATAATTCAAAAATTGCTTCAGTTTTTCTTTCTGTTTATACATCAATTTTTTTATAACGAACCTTCCAAGGCATAAAATGTACGCATGTTGCTTTCACATCCTGTATTATCCCACGGGATTGCCGGAGTTTTTTCAAAAACTACATTTGGAATAGTCTAATTTATAATAATAGTTCCATATTTTTTTAAATTATTTTATTTTTAGTGCTAGTCTCTGTACTCTAAACGAAAAGATAAATGTTTGTTCATTTATCTACAAAAATTTTGACTTATTTACTCAAAATTTGCAATTGAATCACTAATAGTTAGTACAATTTACATGTTTTCTTTCGTGTAAATTTTGTTCATCGCACAGTAAATTTAGGTAGGTATTTAGTATTTTAAATGAAAGTAAAGAGAATTAATTATTTTAAAAAAATCATTTTATTTTTGTGTCAATCGATAATGTGTAACAGGTATCAGTTGTAGGTAAGTTGCTGTTAGATGTCTGATGACTGTTTGATCGCTTGACATAATTTTGCAGGTAAAACTTCATAAAGAGAAAGATGAAAGAACTAATACTCAACATGCAGAAGTAGTGGAAGAACGAAGGAATGGGACATGGTGTTAACTTCTGCTGGAAATGCAAATCAGTCACGACCAGGATGAACTGGATCTGGAATTAAGAACAAAAGAATGAAAATTTTGAAACAGTAATGGAAATAAATAAATATATTAACACTTTTTTATCTCGGTTGCAATGTGTTTTTTTGTATGTAAAAAAGTGGCTAGGGAGCTGGAGGTTCAACTATTGTAAAGTGATAACCTTTGCCCATGGACTTTACCGAAGGGTTGCAGATACGTTGCCACCATTTAATAAATTAGGCTCAAATTACCTAATACACCAGACGAAACGCAGAAGTATAACACTTCTACTTCACGCCGGTCTTCTGTAAGATCGTGGTACTTCTGCGAACGGACATGCCCATTCATATCCAGACAAGTATTCTTTATAACTATATCATATAATAATAAAAGTATTATTAATAATAATTGATCTACCGTTGTAATGGTCAATACAAAAAGAAAAGTTTTAATGTCATCATCACCATCATCATTTCAGCCTGTTTGGGCCCACATAGGGCTCTCGCACAGACCGCCACGAAGCACGATCCTGAACCACCTACGTCCACCGACTTTTCGCACACTTGCTTAGAATTTCACATGTAGTGGGGATCCTTAACTACGCTATCTAATACGAGGCCGCTTGATAATCTTTCTTCCCCGTCGGCTATTGGTTAAGCTCATTCATCGCGATACTCACAAGCTGTATCTTCGTCAAATGCTTCTTCCACCAAATGAACTTGGTGAAACGCGGACCCATGGACGCCAATCCGTAGTAAGCGTACATCAGCACATGTACAAAGCTATTTATCAGGCCCACGACTACGAAATGGTCTGATGGCTCGTGCACGTAGTACAGCCAGGCCCAAGTGACCATGATGCTGTGGTGGTACACGTGGAGGAAGGTCACCTGGTTGTCCTTCTTCCGTAAGACGAAGAACACCGTGTCTAGTAAGTCTATCTGTTTCGCTAGAAAGTAGGGGAAGATGTCTCGGATGACCTGAAAATTATAAAGGTTAAGAATCGTATTTCTTTATTATTTCTTAAGAAAGCGCGGTAAAAAACTTTAGTATTAACGTGAAAGGGTTTCTTTGGTAAATAATATTTTACGGATTTTATTACATTTAGTTAATAGTTTTATCAAACAATTATTTATCACATTATATTTAAACATTTATCATTTTGTATATTTAGTTTACATAATTATACCAGGCCTTCAGACAACTTCTGTACAGAAATTAGGGTCAATCCCTTTTTCAATTGAATAAGAAGGAAGCAGCAATAGTATCAACGAATTCATTTTTTTCTCGTTTAATTATGATAATTCCGACATTTACGTTTCAATGTCACGAACCGAATGAGATTTTTCCACTTCTTCACTTCTAAGGGCTACCATCAACTTTGCAAACAGAGAATTCATTAATATTAGTATGAATTAATTTTGATGTTACTAACCGATTTCAATAGCTCGCCCCGTGGACACTTCGTTGTGAAGATTCCATGTCTCACTACATACCATGTGTACTAAAACAAAATATACCATGTGTTTGAGTGTTGATTTAGTTAATATAGAGGGCAGGTCAGTACGGTGGCAGGGCCACGCAGCAGCCTCGGCTGTTGCATGAATGGGCAGGGCTGTCCGGGTAAGTACCACGACCTCACAGAAGACCAGCGTAAAGTGGAAGTATGACAAATACTTTCGCGTTTCTTCTGGTGAGTGAGGTAGCCGGAGCCCAATTTTCAAAAGGTTGTCAACGCATCTGTAACTCTCGGGTGTGGCAGATGTCCATTGGCGGCGGTATTCACTTAACCGAACCGTATGCTCGTTTGACAACTTTTCGCATAAAAAAAAACCGTTTTTACCGTAAGAGCACACGGGGCCCATGCCCTGGGCCCTATTGCTAGGGGGCCCCCGGAAGGCCGACATTGCCGAATTTGACACAAATCGCGAAAAACTGACACGACACAGCCCAATCGCGTTAATGGGTAAAATGTATTTAAAGGAGAAAAATGGTTTAAATCAGATATTTAATGTCATATAAACAGTATATTTAAATGGCCAAGTGATGACAATCTGTCAGGTTACATTTTCCACGGGACACCAAGTGCGCTTCTCTGGAAAAATGTAAAAATTTAGGGATAAATTCAATCCACGATTCTCACAATTACTAATTGTTCTCTGCCCGAGGGCCCCGGTATGGCCTAAGATGTCCTTGGGGCAGGTCTGTGGTTATAGGGATATGACAGAATAAATACAATTATTACGCATTCTCCTAAACGTACCTCAGACAACCATAAGCATGTCGCAAATTATTATTAACAGATGAGCGCACGTATGTAAGAAAAACAAGTTACGTTTTCAAATAAAAAAAAATTCGTCAATAAGTTAAGACTTTTTGTATTTCTACACTGCCAAAATTTCCTCCATTTCGTTCTCGTCTGATGTAAAGTTGGTTATTTATAAGAAAGTAGAACAAGTTAATTTGTTTATTAACGAAAAACAAAACCGACTACAAATATCTCGCTCTGTATTAATTTTATAATTTATTCTCAGGAGTTCCCTACGTATCTCCGGAGCCCAAGATCCAATACCAATGAAATTAATATGGGACCACATGGGAAGCACCAGCTCTCAAATAAAAAAAGAATCATCAAAATTGGTTACTCGGTCAAAAGTTCTGAGCTAATATATAAACATAAAAAAAGACAAATATAGTCGAATTGAGAACCTCCTCAGTTTTTGAAAGTAAAGATAAAAGATTGCATAATAGCACTTACTATTATAACCAGATAACTGGAATAGACCACTTGAAAACTATTGTAGCAAATCAACAGCCCTTTCAATTTATACGGTTGTCTATTTTTCATAAACGCCGGTAGGAGTTTCAAAACCAAGACAAGGTATGTGCCAATTATCAAAATTAAAGCGCAAATAGTCTCTAGAAGGCTCCATGTCCCAAGGGAATCTGTAAAATAACAATATTCTAAGAAGCATACAATAATAATTATATATGAATGAATGAATATATTTATTTATTTATTTTATAATTTATGTGCACAGAGAATTATGACAGAAATGTAAATACATGAACGAATTTGTACAAAGGCCCTGAACATATACTTTATTGCACAACAAAAATAAAACAAACAAAAATTAAAACTTAATGTAGAAGTGATGGGTACAATGGGCTTTTGAATAATTTCTTCCAGGCAACCTTTGGATAGACTAAATAGAAAATAATTTAGGAATAAAGTGGGTAGGTTTTTAGTAGGAATAAAGGTGTATATATGTGTTGCATGTTATAATATAGGTAGAACCATCTCGAGCACGTCACCTTTCAAACAAAAAACCGTATGATAAATAGTCTATTCGTATAGAAGCTACGATACAACAGACGGACACGTCAAACTTATAATACCCCTCCTATTACGTCTGTGGTTAAAGAGTGTGACTGTGAGCATCTTTTCAACTCTTCTAGTTTGGTGACCTAAATCACAAACAAAATATACTCACAATCTATAGCATCTTCAGTCTTGAGATTAGGTTTATACCGAACATCCATTTTCACAAATTAATATAAATAAATGTATTTCAGTAACTGTGTTAATCCAAAAAAGTGTTTTCATTGAAATTAACTTAATAAAAATAAGTATGTTATTTATAATAATTTTTGTTTTATCAGCTTAGCACATTAGACGGAACTTAATCAATAACTGAAACAATCAATGTGTCCCGTCTATTTAACAGATCCATATTAAGTGAATGTGGCAATTGTCGGCCAAAGGTTTTGTATGCAAATGCTTTGTTCCAATTTCTCTTCTTTGTCAATATTAAATTGTAGCTTTGGTCAAATCATTCCGATTTGTGATTCATGTCAATTGCACATGTTTTATCATTTAAATTTATTATTATTAAATTTATTTAATCAGAATAATCAAGATTTATAATTCGATCACGCATCGACGACTCGATTGGAGTCGTGGGTAGTGACACTGTCTCTGGCGCCAAGAGGATGTGGGTTTGCTCCCCACTAGTGGCAAAATATTGTGTGATGAACATAGTGTTTTTTCAGTGTCTGTTTTTTTTTTATGTGAGAAAGTGGCAAACGAGCTGGCGGTTCACCTGATATTAAGTAATAACCGCCGCCCATGGACATTTGCAACACCAGTAAGGTTGCAAATGCGTTGTCAGCTTTAAATAAAGTGCGCCCCGGCTACCTCACTCATGAATGACGAAACGCAGAAGTTTAACACTTCTTTTACGCCGTTCTTCTGCGAGGTCGTTGTACATACCCGGACGGACCTGCCCATTCGTGCAACAGTGAACACTGTTGCGTGGGCCTGCCACAGTTAATATGTATTTACAAAAGAAAACTAAGATTATTACAAAAAGAAAAGAAAGTTTTTGTATGTTTATCAATTATCCAGTAGCCATAGTACAAGCGTTGTTTAGTTTGGGACTGACATTTTTACACATCATTTTCTATGCTGTGTAAAAATGTGTCCTAAAATATTTTGTTTATTTACTTATTTTCTTTTAAAAGAATAAACAAAGGTATACTTAAAAGTAATAAGTCTATATAGGTAATAAAGGCTGTTAGAGACTAACAATTCTACCATTCTACCATAAGCATTTCATAAAATTTCATAAAACATGTCATTGCTATTCTGAAGGCAAAAGAAACTACTATTTTGTATTATAAGTTTATGTAGAATAACGAGCTATAAAATGTATAACACTATCTATGGCCCCACCTCTTTTTCTGCAAACGGGAAGCATAATTGTCTACAGTTATTTTACAGGTACTGCACGCAGATTATAATGCTGTTCGTCATATCACGGTCATTCCCAGGTCACCCAAGTCGTTGTAGGTCATTCAAGAGCATGTAAGAGTCATCAATGGGGAAATATTATGAAAAGTTTTAATCAATTCAATATTGACGTGAATGAACTAATGACTATTTATTGCCTATGACTTATTTTTTTTTTTTTGTAATAAAATGCGGCAAGCGAGAACCTCGTCCGTGGACGTTAAATAAACAGATATACTGCCAATATTAAATTGATTAATGACTACATACAACGCATTACATAATTCTAGTGTTAATGAGTCCCCTAAAAAAACTGACGAACTTATAAATGTTGTGAGAACCAGTAATAACGCGCTTGATATTGATATTTTTTCAAACAAATATTTTAAATTTAAAAAATATGTACGTGAAGCCCTTAATTGATTTAATTTTTTATATTTGTTTATGTTTACGTTTATTTTTTCTTCGTTTGATCTATTTTTTTTATTTTTGATTACTTTTTTTGGATTTACTTTTTTTTGTTAACATTGATGCTGCAAACTTCATTGTACTCACTATTCGCTGAGTTTTTATCTTTTATTTAGTGTTTTTTTTTTCGCACAAGTTGCACCTATAATTGTGATGGCACTCACCAAGCTTGTTGTTAATAATATTACCTATAAATTGTTTAAATTTAGTGTTCATCTTGTTGGTGTAAAAAAATAAATAAATATTTAAGGACTTACCCGATTAGTTCACCTATCGGATGAACCATATGAGAATTTTCTAAAAGCAGCTACTGCATGGCGCTATTACAGTTGAAAACGATTCGTTGATGTGAACTTCACATACATCATTGTTCTACTACGAGCAGTCCTCTTCAAGCCCAATAATTGGTGACATTATAAAACATCATGACGTGCTATAGCGTCATAAAAACATCCGCTTCGTTCTAAAAGTTTTGTAACACCACCGCCAAATATGTAACAATACTGAGGTTGTTATTCGGAGTCGATGAACGCAACATTCTCCGATGTGTCGCTAATTAATACCATAATACACGGTGACCTTAATTGTTTGTGTCGACGCTACAGTATAACGTTAAGAGACAGTAAAGCTTATTTAAAGGCTCAATTAAATTCAAAGAAAGTAAGTATTAAGTAAGTTTTGTAAGGCTTTCGTGTTTAAAATATCACTCTAAAGATAATTGTACCATTTTATAAATGTTTTTTTTTAAACAGGTTCATGTTCGTGGTACGCCACACGATTGTAAAATTGCTATTAATATTTTGCAGGCAATGGCACACAAGGAAATTGAAATTTTTATTCGAAAGTCTCTTTGTGCATCACTCGTTTTACATAAATTATAATATATTTTGATTTGATTGTTTGATTTATGTATATACTCGTAACTTGATTATGGTTATATAAATATAATTTTCTGTGACGATGGCAAGATACCCGATGTATTAACTTTGATCCCATGGGAGAGGGTCAAAGCCCTTGTTTGCGATCCTACTTGTGTATATACTTGGCTGCATCTCTTCTAAGGGGTACTTTGGTCAAGGCTGCGGTGGCATCAGAGGCAGCTGAAGTAAATAAATGGGGCAAATATGAGTATCTTTGTTCAGATTATGTATTTGTGGCATTTGTTGTTGAAACTTTCCTATCAAACACACCACGTGATTGTAAAATTGCTATAAATATTTTGCAGACACACAAGGAAATTGAAATCGTTACACGAAAGTCTACATTTTTGTGCATTACTCATTTTGTATAAATATTACAGGCTAACTGGTGGTTCATCTGATATTAAATGATAAGGGCCGCCCATGGACATTCGCAACACCCGTAGGGTTACAAATGCGTTGCCATCTTTTAACAAAGTGGCCTTCGGCTACCTATTGAGGTAGCCGAAGGCCACTTTGTAGCTGGTGATTGCACCAGACGAAACGCTGAAGTATGACACTGCCACTTTACATCCGTCTTCTATGAAGTCGCGGTATTTGCCCGGACGGACCTGCCATTCGTTCAACAGCCGAAGCTGTTGCGTAGTACTACCACAGCTCGAAAAAACTGCTGTTGAAACTTCAAAAATATTTTCTTAACAAAACACCACGCGAGTGTAAAATTGCTATTAATATTTTGCAGGTATTCAAGTCTGAAAGCCTAAATTTTTGTACAGCACTCGTTTTAGATGAACAATACAGGTTATATTTAGGTACTTTGATTAGATTTTTTGATTTATATTTATACTCGTAATATGGATATGGTAATATAATATATAATGAGAACCTAGTATAACTTACAATTATTGTCCAAATGAATGATCCTTCTAGCTTAGAGTCCTGGGGCATTTTCCGTGACGATTGCAATAGATCCGACGGCTTGTCTTTGCTCCCCTGGGAGTGATGCTCCCTTGGGATGATTCATGTGAGGTGTTCTTCGGTCGGGGTCGGGGCAGCATCAGAGGCTGAAGTAAGTAAGAGGCGCAAATATTGGTCTCTTTTCAGTTTATGTACTTGTGCCATTTACTGTTAAAATTTTAGGCCAGTAAAACTATAATTAAACTTCACACTAAATTACCGGTCCAATTTGTTTTATAACGTTAAGGATCGCTGACTTAGTAAAGAATCACAAAATGCTGGCAGCTTCCGGTAGTGCTTCTAACGCCGTATTGAAAAAAATTTTTGGCTATATCTCGGAAACTAAGCAAAAGTCATAGAGACAATTATTGTAGAGCATAATGGGGCCTAAAAATCCACGAACTGTCAGGACTTCGCGATTTTATACTCCGTAAGCGATCCTAAACCTTATATAAAAAATTGCATCGGTGGTTTAGCCTAAAGTTGACCAAAAAGCGCCTATTTTTACTGGCATATTACGTTACTAATTCGTTTGCGGACATTTCCTTTCGCACCTTATAATGCCGCCTGTAATTGCGTTCACTGATTACATGGCGCAAATCATTAACTCCACAATGACTGCCGATCGTGTCATACTGCAACCGATAACCAACTAGCCTAGTTTTAAGTATTTCAATACTGACGCGATGCGAAAATTATTTTGGAATTTCTTTTCTTAGTTAAAGTAAAGTTTCTTCGCGTCATTACATAGTATAAAACAAAGTCGTCCACGCTGTCTGTCTGTCCCTATGTTTGCTTATATCTTTAAAACTACGCAACGGATCTTGATGTGTTTTATTTACGAGATAGAGTGATTCAAGAGGAAGGTTTATATATATTATAATACATTGCACCCGTGGGAAGCCGGGGCGGGTCGCTAGTCTAAAAATAAAAAGTAATAACTCAGACTTCATGTATCAACAGTATTAATGTATATTTTAAAGCTTTGTGGTCAAAACGATCATCAATCAATATTGCTTGACCCGTAGCTCTACATTTAACTATATCATTAATATCAAAGCCCGTGACAGTGTAAAGATCGTAAAAAGTGTCAGGACATAAGTAGCATTATATTGAATATGTTGTAAGGTTAAATAAAGGACACCGTACATGGCTTTGTTTATTTATTTAATACATTCCAAATGACCTTCATCGTTATTACTTTGTACAGTCTTCAGAGGAACATCTATTGCCAGTATGAAACTCATTTGAACGCTCAACTATACCAGTATAAGACTCAGATCTGATGTTATTCGTCGTCACGCTGTGGGCTCTAAAACTTTACTTTGTTGTATAATGATCCTGCCATAAAAATTACGATCGTCTTATTGCTTCATACTAAACTCAACATTAAAAATTTAGATCAATTAATTGCAGCCCAATTAGTTATTAACGACATATGACATTATCGAAGGCGATAGAAAGAAAGATGTAAATATTTTTTTCTTTCATGTGAAAAAGTGGCCAATGGGCTGGAGGTTCACCTGATGTTAAGTGACCGTCGCCCTACATGGGTGGCGATTATCACTAAAAACAAAAAGTTACTAACAAAGAAAAGAACAGACTTCAAATAATTCTATTAGCACTAAAAATTTTATAAAATCTTGAAAATAGTACCTTTATAACCTCGAACCTATCTTACCTCAACTACAATTTGAAATCGGTCTATAAATGACGAAGTTATCCCGGAACATACATAAAAACATACAAACATCCGAATTGATAATCTCCTTTTGGAAGTCGGTTAACAACAACGGAGGAACATTATCTTTCGCGTGATGTAGAGCAGTGATTCTTTACAAATATTACGTTTAACCCCTTTAAATATATAACGAGAAGAATAAATAACTGTTTGCGCCGTGTTGTGTGCTTAAAGTTTTTGATGAAGCTCTGATAATCGTCAATTACTTGTTAATTCGTTCCCTTCAATAAAGATGGTTCAACAAAGTATGCCGAGAAATGGGTTATTGAAATACTTGTCCCATCTATGTGTTGAGGAAGTCACCAATGTGTTCAGAAAGTCATAGTAAGCGTAATAGACGATAGTGAAAAAGAATGTTTATAGATAGATTCCTAAACTCGAACTAAAACATAAAAAATATAGGTACTAATATGTTACAAAATATAAAATATTGTGCCTTTTACATTAATGTATGTAGTAATATTAGTCAAAGTGATGCAACTTAATAAGCTTTTCAGTTCAAAAATTAAGGTGACAAACTACATTATGCTGCTTTTTTCAAGTGAATCAAAAGTTTAGAAACAATTACAAGGTATACAGAACTACATTAACAAACGAACAACGACATTTGTTCGATTCAGTTGTGTTCAACAATCGCTCGTTCGCCACACACGAACTGGCCTCCGAGCTGGACCGCAACTCCGGCCCGTTACCGCCGCTGTCGCCTTGAAGATATCTTTTTAAACGGCCACCGCAACATTTTGTTCACTTTGTCAGATCGGTCGGTTTGTAACGCGGCCTTTCGGGTGTTGCGAGTGAGCAGATCGCTAAGCGGCTGGCTTTGGGGCGGTGATCGTGGCTTCGCTCCTACACGGGACGAGTAATTTTGTAACCCACTGTTGATTGTTACGTATCTGGGTATTCCCAAGGCGCCAAAACCAATCAGTTCGCATAACAACATGATGGGAGTATAGTGCTAACAAGGTGAAGTGAAGGCAGGAGAGAGATAAGAAGAATCAAACATTATAAATAAAAAATAAAGTAACACCCTATACATGTCCCACTGCTGGGCAAAAGCCTCCTGTGTAAAGAGGTTATCAGAGAATAGTCCACTACGCGACCCCACTGTGGATTAGCAGACTTCACATATTTTCGGAATATCTAAAATATATATATATATATATATATATATACTGATTTCAAATATCCCGCTCTGTATTCATTTTATAATTGATTTTCAGGAGTTCCCTAAGTATCTCCGGAGCCCAAGATCCAATACCAATGTAATTAATATGGGACCACATGGGAAGCACCAGCTTTCAAATAAAAAAAGAATCATCAAAATCGGTTCTCTCCGTCGAAAGTTCTGAGTAACAAACATAAAAAAAATACAGTCGAACTGAGAACCGCCAAAGAGTCGGTAAAAAAACGGTGCTTAAGTATTAACGCCACGGCAGCTACATATTTGGCGGTTTAGTTTAGGTTAGGTTATGTTTTGATTTTAATAAAACACCAATTAAAATCTAAACAAACCATTACCGCATGAGCGCAACATATTCCGCTGCGGTGGAGTAAATACATGTAGTACCCAAAAAACCGAACCGATTTCAAATGTCTCATCAGGTATACATTTTCTATTTGATTTTGTAGAATTATCTGTGTCGAAAGACCAATACCAATAAAAATAATATGGGACCGTATAGGAGCTAAACAAAACCAAATGCTTAGAGATCTCTAAAAATCGGTTCATAAATGACGGAGTTCTGAGGTAACAAACATAAAAAGAACATACAACCGAATTATGAATAAATAAATAGATGTAACGAGTAAAACCAATCTGTTCATGTAAAAAGCCATTAAAGGTGTGAAATAAGAGTCTTCTTGTCTGCCGTTAACCAACTTCTATGCTAAGGACCATTACATAGAGATATTTGAAGTCGTTTTGGTTGTTGTTAATAAAAATGTACTTCTTAGCAGGAAGGTTTTTGTGTTTGAGGTAGACCGCGAAATGTTTGGATAGACTGTGTGAAGAATGATATGTCTGTGAAAGGGATCAGTATTCAAATGACGGCTGATAGAGGAAAGTGGAAGGAAAGGACTTGTTGTGCCAACCCAACCTAGTCTGGAATAAAGGCAGGTGAAAGAAGAGTAATAACGTTTTGAAAGTAGGTAGGTTTGATAAAAAAAAAAACATAAACTTGATTGACCGTTCCCTGCCATCTATTCCCTAACGAAAATATTATGAATAAGTTTTAGTTTCTCATTCTAATGTCATTAATTGTCAGCGATGAAAATGTGAGAGGTTACATACATCTGTGTCTTAAATCGTATATTGCATGATTTGCAGTCGACATTGTTAAACAAAAATCTTATAATAAGCCCGTAAGCACCGTGCTCTTTCGTTATACATAACAATACGTCAAAAAAACCTACTGTGCATGTCACAAGAACACAATGAACGACCTCGGCGATTGCATATACGAATTTCACTGTACCTTAGAATCGATGTTGCATCGATTCTAAGATAAATCGATTAAAAGCATAAGCAAAAACATCACTCGCTGAAATACTTTGTATTTATATATTTAAGTGGGTGAGTGACCGCAATTATTTATGCGGACATTCATTATTATTTATGTAATGAAAAACCTTAAAATGGATCGGCTAGCTACATTTTTTACCTACTTTAACGACAATTTCTTCGGTTTAAAGAATTTATTTCCCAAAAGAACATTACATAGTTCACTTAGGTGAGAAACTAAACTAAATTATTTACAATAAAAGAAAGAGAGAAGTCATAAGCAAAATGGAGTTCGATCTGCCGTAGTTATAAAGTTATCTGTAAGGATCAGTTATTAATTAAGTACGTCATCAAAGTATTTTTAAAGGCATTAATGGATACAGATTCTTTTACATTTTTTGGTAATTTATTATATAGTTGAACTCCCTCATACTGTATATTTTTCTTTCCGTACATGGTTCTGATCATAGGTAGTTCTATATTATCTCTGTTCCGAGTATAGTAATGATGAGTTTTATGTTTAAATGTGATTTGTGAGTGAATGTGTTTATTTAGTATTTTTATTATTAATGTGCATGTGTGGTAGGTATAAAGTTTGTTAAGGTTTAGCAATTTAGTTTTATTATAAATTTCTTTGGTCGGTGTTAAATGTTTAAAGTTAAATAGTTGTTTGATGATTTTTTTTGTGTGACTTGCAAATCCTGTAGATTGGTAGAAGCAGCCTGCCCCCAAACCTGGATAAGGTATTCCAGGTGTGGTTTGACTAAGGTGTTATATATTGTATGACGCAATTTAAATGGCTCCGGTTAATCAAAGTAATTTTGATTTGATGTGTTCAATGTGTGGTCTGAAAGTCAATCTGCTATCCAAGATCAAACCCAAGTTTTTCTCATGATAGAATCTGTTGGTTGTTTACTGTCAGCGGCGTGAAGTCAGGAATCTTTTTGTTTTTCGCAGAAAATATTACGTATGAAGTTTTGTTTACGTTAATAGTCAATAAATTTTGATTTCGCCAGATATTCAGTTTATGGAGGTCCTGTTGGGCTTCAGGTACAACACTATGAATCGTGTGTCCAAAATAAAAAAGGCATGTGTCGTCGGCGTATAATGAGATATGTCCCGTCAGTCCTATACTGTTCACGCTATTCATGTAAATTAGAAATAGTAATGGACCCAAAACTGATCCCTGTGGAACGCCGTAGACAATTTTAGCTGCCTTACTTTCATATTTTTCTATGTTTACGACCTGTTGTCTTTTTGTACGGTAAGATTCAAATATTTTATAGGCATTTTCAGTGATGGCGATGTCTTTCAATTTTTTTAATAAGATAGGGTGACTTATTGAATCGAAAGTTTTTTAAGATCTATAAAAATTCCTAGAACTACTTGTTTTTTATCAATATTATTTTTAATCTTAGTCACTAAATCAATAGTTGCCGATAATGTATTTGAACGTGGCCGAAATCCATATTGACGTTCATAAAGGAAGTCTATTTCATTCAGGTATTTAAATAGGCGACTGTATAGTACCCTTTCAAATATTTTTGATATGACAGGGAGCACAGAAATAGGGCGGTAGTTGCTAGCATCAGATTTAGGTCCCGATTTATGTATAGGGGTTACCTTAGCAATCTTGAGGTTATCCGGGAACACACTTTCATCGAGACATTTATTAATACAGTTTCCTAGACTAACTGCGATTAGGTTTTTAATACATTTAACTGCTTTGGAGGTAATTCAGTCTAAACCACTGCCTGTGTTATTGTCCAGGTTTTCTATAAATTTATAATTTCATTCTTTGTGCATAGTTGTAGTGTAGGTAGTACGGTAGTGTAGATATTACCAGAAAAAAGTGTATTGAGGTTAAGTTGATTTGATTGGATTTTTTGGGCTAATATAGAATCAATGGTTGCAAAGTATTTATTAAATTACAGATATCATTGCCATCTTGTACAGTCTTATTTTCAAAAAATAATTTAGGGGGAGCACAACTATTTTCGATTTTATTTTTTGCAAGAATATTAATTGACTTCCACATCTTCTTGGGGTTTCTGTCGAGTTCATTAAAAGCTTCATAATAGTAATTCCTCTATTGTATCTTTATGATTTTATTTAATTTCTTACGTGTTTTAACTACAAAGCCAATAGGGGTAAATTCGAGACAGTCTTTTGCATTTAAGAATTTGGGTTAGGATTCAGCAGGCAAAGATAATGGAAACATTCGCAACTTTGAGTTTTCAAACCTGCGATGTCTCAACCACTAGGTAATTCATCACTGACTTTGGTAATTGTGTAAATTCTATAACAATGGTTTAATGAATTTTTTAAAATATTTAAAATACTTTCTGCCACTCCAAACCATACTTACGCTTGTCAATTCCCTTGTCTTACCCATTTTGGATTATGCAGATGTCTCTTGCTCGGATCTAAACCAAGAATTCTTCTTTTTCTCTATTCTATTCTTAACGACCCCGCTTCTCCTAGTTACTTAAAGGAAAAATTCCAATATGTCTCACAAACTCACGATAGAGCACTTCGCTCTTCTGTCACTAGAATACTTTGTACTCCGACGCATCCGCATAGTAAAAGATTTATGAAGAAGCCGAAAGCTTCTTCATAAATCTTTTACTATTCAAGCTATACTACTTTGGAACTCCTTGCCTCAGTAGGTACATTAGAAATGCAAGCAGTAAGGCATAATTTAAGAAAATGCTGCGATGTCACTATGGCTATTCTGCCGATTGTTAGAGTTACCTACGTTATCCTTTGTATTTACGTAAGCATCTGTATATATATATATATGTTTATGTTTATAGTATGTATTTAGTATATTTATGGTAACATAATGTAGATTACACTTATTGTTATTTTGGAGTCAGTGTCATTTCAATTAAATAAAGATGAATGTAATCATCGTACAGAAAGAAAAACCAAGACAATCATTATGTATACCGAAAGTCATATGCGCATATCGTAAGCGGTTCGTATTCTATGTGATATAATAGCATAGCGATTCCAGCCACTATTTATTCTTTTTAGCAATAACCAAAACTCGTAAAAAGTTTTCATTTCTATTGATTGCCCGAACGAATAACCAATTGTAAATTGTTAAAACCAGTTTAATATCAAATATACATGTATAATAATAAAAATCATCCCATTACCAAGAAGACATAAAGAGGCGTAGACAATTTATTCTTACAACTTTGTGAGTGAGATAACATCTAAATCTTTTTTAAAGTAAGATTAAATATCAATTCTAACTAAGTTATTAAAAAAGCAATTATTAAATAACTTACGAATATGCATTATGGAAGGAGGAGCGCTACATAAGGGGCCGAGTAGTAAGGGGTGATGAATGTTCCAGCGCATCTTACCTGGAGGAGAGGGGAATTGCTCCCCGAGACGAGGCTGCTAAGGCGTCCTGCGCTGGCAGGGTCACTGAAGTGTGCGACAGCGTTCCCGTAACCCCCGCGATGTTTTCTACCTAGGCGCATGGTAAAAAACACCGTGGGTTTTAGTTGGTGCGAGTCTGACATAACCCGCTCTTGCCCCCGCGAGGGCGGGTATGCGTAGGCATTTCCCTCACGTTAACAAAAAAAAGGAGGACCGGTTAGCAATGACTTGCGCAGTATTCGTCATTGTTGTTGAGATATTTATGGGAAAACTCTGAAGAGAATGCCAATGGCATTTCTCTCTTTTATTCTTTTTTAAAATCAAATAAACTTATCGTCTTTACAAAACGTTAAATCTCTGAATTACAAAAAAAGTTTACTATGAAATCAGACAGTTGTAACTCTCTAGCGTTTCTAGATACTATAATTATTCGCAATACTAATAAAACCTTGAGCCACATTATAATCAGAGAACTACTCTTGCAAAACCATGTTTAAATGGTGTTTCTCATCACCATGCGTCCCAGTTAGCTACCGTGGGTAAATCTTTTATTAAGAGAACAAAATGACCTGTGACAAGGAATACCTGACCGCTTAGCTACAAAATGTCCAGCATATTCTACATTAAAAGGAGCTTCGTGACCAGCCATAGTTGCGAGTTGAATTGGGAGACTGTGGAAATTAAAAAAAAACATTCAAATTTTAATACAGAATAGGACTGATAGCTTAGAATCCTTTGATTTATAAAACTTAATCTAAACCGAACTAAAAACTCAAAACACCACCAGTGCAAGACAATTATTGTCACTTTTTATGTGAAAACTTGACAAGCGACCATGCGGTTGAATTAGGCGATTACTGCAACCCATAGACATCTACAACACCTCAAGGATGCCAAGATTGCCTACTATTAAATATTCAATCACCAGAGGTAACACGGAAGCCTAATACTTCCACAGCAGGCCGATCTTTTATGGTGCTGTGGTACTTCCCCGGACGAGCCTACCCAATTGTACAACACCAGAACGTGCTGTGTGGTCCTTGCACAGTCTGCTTAGATCGGACACAAAACTAATAATCATATCATCATCATCATCATCATTTCAGCCTGTTTGAGTCCACTGCTGAACATAGGCCTCCCCCATAGACTGCCACGAAGTACGATCCTGAGCCACCTGCATCCATCGACTTCCCGCACATTTGCACACAGCATTACCTTGTTGCGAGATAACCCGGGTTTTGCCAGAGTTTGTGAAGCCTGACCAGCCTTTGACCACGACCTTTTTCACACGTTCTTGTCGTACGTGATCCACTTTTCATCACCAGTTATCAGGTTTTTCAAAAATGGTTCGGTTTCATTACGTCGTAATAAAGAATCACAAATGAGTGCACGGTTCATCAGGTTTCTTTCAGTGAGCTCATGAGGCACCCAAATATCGAGCTTTTATATGTACCCAGCTTTTTTCAAATGCGCCAAAACTATTTTGTGGTCAATTCCCAGTTCTTCAGCTACATCGTAACTACTGATATACTGATCTTGCTCCACTTTTTCAAAATTGGCATCCATTTTATCCGTAACAGGGCGCCCAGAGCGAGGTGCATCTTTGACATCAAAAGTTCCGGATTTAAAACGCTCACTAATATAAAAAATATCACAATTTTTTTTCGCGGCTTGCATTGCATTTCTACCTTTTTAGTATCGAATTTCTTCATTAGAATCACTCATCTTAACAGTAAGAAAAACAAATGAAAATCACACATTTTCCTAATTTGAATTTCGAATTATCTTTTTTTAAATTTAAACTTTTTAATGATACCAAAACCAGCCAGATACAAATAGTATAGCCAAAGAGATTATATTATAAGTATGTACATACTATTTGCGAAAAGACTTTTTCCCCAATCAATATTATATTTGTGATATCTTAAAATCATTACGGGTGGAAAACAAAACCGTAACGCATGTATAAGTATTGGCAGAAAATAAATGAGTACTTTTTTTCTATTGTTTATTGTGTTCTTTATAATTATTTGCAAGAATTGATTAAGATTACTTTAATTGAACAATGATTGGATGAAATTTATAAGAAGCTGCAAAGGTGAAGACCATTGGATTCCATCCAAAAACGCTTGACATATGTACTCGTTCTATAAATATAGATGCAAACGATTTTTATAACACGAAAAATGAACTGGCAAAATAATAAAAAATATTACAAGTTCTTATTCATGTGGTATCACTTACATACAAAGATCGTACGGTGCTTCACTTTCATGTTAATTTACTACTTATCTTTCTTAATTTTGCCGCGGTCAATATATAGGTAGACTACTAAAAGACCTTGACATTTTGTCAAGGTCTTTTAGTAGTCTACTGATTCTTCGCTAGTTTCTTAGATAGCATTAGACAAAAATCACACTTCCTAAATGATTCATGTTTACCAACTGATATAGGTATGTTATTTTTGGTAAGTCTGTAAGGTTTAACATTTACATTAAAACCACTCATAACATTTTCATTTATCACTATCCAGCTAAATTTTCCACAGCGACTAGTGTATATATAAGAAAATACGTCACTTCAAATAACACAATCGTTGATTTGGTACAATATAAGTCATTAGCAAGTCTGCTCTCATTTCGAAATTCTAAAATTTGAGACGCAGACCACTAAGATACTTATGTAACTGACTGTGCTATTTTGCAAAGGATAGGCGTGACGCACTTTTTAACTTGAATTATATTATTTCTTTTAAGGCTTATACATATGTGATTAGATAAATTTATGTCTCGCTTGGCGCAAGTACTAATCTATTCACTTTTTTTATACAGGAGATGTCAATCAAGGAAATGGCTCACCGCCTACGACTACAGAGGCGGTAACAGCCTTACAAAAGAAAACGGGTCCTGTCCTTGTCTTTAAGACTATTTTAGGAAAATGAAAAATAGATTCCACAACGTCATGTTTGCAGAAAAATTATCGAAAATACAAAACGGACATCCATCCAAACATCAAGATGGCGTATTTACTGCGTGCCACGCAGAACATAAGTAAACGTAGTAAAAATATAGAATCAAAGGTTCAAACCAATGGAAAAGAACTGTCTTCGCTTTCTTCGGTTATTGTCTTATTTATACTGTGTTTTCAATTATTTGAAATAACAAAGCCTATTTTTATCTATGAATATATTTTTGACAAAAGCGAGTTTTAACATATCAAATAACAAATAATAAATATATTCGGACACATTTTTTACACAACGTTCTCTAGTCCCAAACTAAGCAACGCTTGTACTATGTGTACTAGAAAACTGATAAACATACATAAACATACTTTTCTTTTGTAAATAAATACATATTATACATGTATAAAACACCCAGACACTGGAGAAACACGATGTTCATCACATAATATTTTTCCAGTAGTGGAGATCGAACTACACCCTCTGGCGCAAGAGGCAAGGTCATTACTCCCACGCAAATCGGGTCGTCAATGAAACTAGTTTACGGATTATATCACGATTTAATTATGATTTAATTCGGACGTTTCGAACCCTTTCCAGCGTTCATGGTAACTGGACAGACTAAGTTGTTACACGTCTTGAAGTCAAAGTTAACCCGGGCTGCCGTCAAATATTTTTTATTAACTTTTATTCCAATATACGCAAAAGGGGCATAACGAAATAATAAAAACGCGATACAAAATTCAAAACTTAGTTTCAATAAATATTTATAATATGAAATCAAAATCAAGAAATCAATAGGTGAATTTCAAATTTTCATCGTGTTGCCTTGGATGATAGGTTTAGCAACATGAAGATTTATTCAGATGGAGTCGTATTACTGGAAAATTGCGTCAATTTTCACGGGTCGCTGATCCTCCATGCAACGTTGCAATAGTGGACCCTAAGCAAGAAGTTACTTACGATAGATAAGCGACGAACCAAGCGTTCTCGTTTCCTTGTTTCTTGCCTATAAATTTGTTGTAATAGATTCGTAATATGGAATAAGTTAAAAAAACTAAAATATTTTATTAGGTGCAGATGCAAGTAATTCTTCATTTCCAGATTGTATCACCGGTTACAATCGCCAGGTTCAGGTAACATAGATGTAAACCGAAACAATAAAAAATGCTTGCCAAAGTTTTACAATAAATTCTTCCTATCCTCAATAATTTGAGCTGAATAAATATTGAAAATACCTAATATTGTGTTGAATAATTTCAAAGGTACATATCTCATTGTAGTATAGTACTTTAGTAAAACAGATGATAAATATTTAACTCCTACCCAAATAACGTAATTGTAACTACGTCATTTTAATATAATTTTTATCAAAGTTTCCGAAACCTCTAGAATCAAAGTACAGTAAAATTCGTACAATTATTCGCTTATTGTAATAAAACTACTTTCTTCTTTATCATAAATAACACCGTCACAAGTTATTTCATATGGTAACCATTACCCGATGTCTTACGAAAATTCCTATGTGTGGACGTTCCTAATGTCAGCGATCATTTTCTGTGTGCCAACTGTGATCCTTCTTGTATGCTCTACCAGTTTACTTAACCATTATTTGAAATACCTATGGATCTATGATCATTTGTATGGAGTAAGCTCTTTACCTATTTCACTTCCCAGCATAATGTTAACTGCATGATGACATTCACTTATCTTTGTTCCATCATCTCGACTAATGTCTATAATGTTATTTTTAAAACCTGCAGCGTATTTTAGTGTAGAATTACAGAAAGTAAAGTTAGTTTATTCTATTCTTTTAGTTTTAGGTACTACAATTATTATAACTTATGTTATATTTTGTCTTTGATATCCTCATTCACCTACATTTTGAAAAAGTAATCACTTATATTAATCTAATTAGTTATTTATCCAAAACCATAGTTTGTTTTTACATTTTGGGTAACTCGTTCAGAAGATGCAGGTTCGATCGAATATTCACATTTTATATTGATTCCAAACATCATTAGAAATAAAAATTAATCCTAAGAAAATTTGGGACTTTACCAAAACAATTGACTTCATTAAATTTCTCGGCATTAGCTTAGTCAATTTTACTAATCCAGATCCTAACAGTATGTTTCCAAGTCCAAGTTATATCTGCAAGATTTAATAAAAAAAAATCTAATCAATAAATAAAAAATTGAAATTCACAAGCAACAAAAAGAAAATAAAAATTGTTTGCAACAAGTCGTGACCATCGCGAACAGTATGTTTCCAAGTCCAAGTTATATCTGCAAGATTTAATAAAAAAAAATCTAATCAATAAATAAAAAATTGAAATTCACAAGCAACAAAAAGAAAATAAAAATTGTTTGCAACAAGTCGTGACCATCGCGATTGGTGAGAACAAATAATTTCCTTTAGATAAAATATTACTTGAATTTTATCCTAATCCGCTTTTATTTTAATTAATGTAACTGTTTTACTTTTCTAAATCTTTCAATTAACTTCTAATTTTTAAATAATCAAAAACAGTTCTCGTAGATTTTTATTTTATTCATATTATTTTATTTCATACTATAAAGCGAAATATTTCCATTTCTACATAAAATAAAACCAGTTTTTAATACTTTCGGTATGATCCCATCATATTAAAATTTAAAATAAATCGTTCAACGTGAGCATAAAATTATGATGTTCTTAAGTCCCTAAATAAAGTAGAAAATAAACCAGAGGCTTTTGATGCAAACGCCGACCTAAATGACATATTACGCAAAATTTAAGTTGGCACAACATGACATGAAATGATGACACGAAATTGGCCTCTCGAAGAGAGGAAACTTCGGGACGAAGAAGACAAAGATTTGGTGCATAAAGTAACGATGAATATGTTTCCAGAATAATACTAAACAAAACTTAAGCAAGCTCAATTGCAGTTCTAAGTGTTGCTTTAGCATAAGCAACTAACATACCAGCTAGCAAAGTATTACTTCAAGTATTGACTTTTCTGTATATATAAACTAAGTTCACTGTGTCAATAGTCAACTATATTAAAACTTTTCTTAATTTATTACTACTACAAAGTTATATATCGATAGTATTTCTCTTTCTACTCAAGGCAAGTCGTGTTTTTGTTTCTACGCCAAAAATAATCATAGATTAATGTACTTTCTTATAGATATGCTCGTTTACACGAGTATCTTAAAAAAATTATAAAGGCCTTCTAAATTGATTCATGTCTATGTTGTTAAAGTTTCGCTTGGACTTACCTTTACCATGGTACAATCGCTGCGAAATATTAAGACACCACTACACCAGGGTTGTGAAATCGCTCCGCTGCGCCGGCGCGGCTCTCAGTAGTGGACGAGCAACGGTACCATTTAAGCCAGTCCGCGGCGCGTGACCTTCGGCTGACCTTGGGGTGAGTTGAGACACACATGGCCTTGGCTTTCGTAACAGTTGCCCCAGTGAGAAGTACTTCGATTTTAAAAAATCTATTAAGAACACTCCATTAAAATAATGTGGCAAAGATTTACTTTTAAATTATAGCGAATTTTCTATTGCTCACTATTATTCTTCAAATTATAGACACTGCTTCACATGACTTATTTGCAATTTGTCCTTTAACTGTATACTTCTCTATGAGGAATTAAACTATGACACTTGCTTCTGTATTTTATTTATATACATACGTACAGCGGAAAATCTTTATTTTTAATGTAATGATTTCACTTGGTACCAGTAATTTAAGGCAACCATGCCTGAAACATGTAGGTACTGAATTAAATAATTATAGTATACTATTTATCAATACAGAACTTAAGTTTTAAAACAAATGTATTTATTTTTCTGGACTGTCCTTATATGTATTCATAAATTATCTAAAAAACGATTTGAACTTCCTTTTTCAGGACTCGCGATATATTCTTTAGTACTTATATAAAGTTTAAAAGTAGATTAATATAGATTAAAAGGAGAATTAGGGAAATGTAGTAGTTATAACAAAAGGCATCGATAACGAATTATGTTATCTGTTAGAGAATTGAGGATGAAAACTAAGTTATAGGTCATCCTGTAAGCAATAGTTGTACAATGTAATAAATGAGTATTTATCTTTTGATAGATCTTTTTGCTACAAATTTAGCATTCGCTGTATTTATTAGCATACATGCAAAATATTATATCTGGTATCTCTTGTTTTCCTCGTTTATTTTAAAAAAAACGCGCACATTTTCATAACTGGTCTAAAATAATATGTTTATGTCACCGAATTGTGTTTTTCTAAAAAAAACTTCGTCACTTTTAACGACAAGACACATGGCAAAAAATTATGAACGCTTGACGGTTGTAAATATTTTACGAAACAATAATCAAAATTCTATTTTCTGGAAACTCTTAGGAAAACCATCTGTATTTTATTTGACATGTACTGGAATTTTTAAACTATTAGTTTATATCTGCATTCATTTATTTAAAACGGCATACGCTATTTATTTTTAAAAAAATATTTTCGTATTATTCATCGCTATGGAAGATTGCTTAATGCTTATGCGACCATCGACCGACGTCTGGCAGGGTGATTTTCATTTAAGCCTGACACCTTACATTTTTCACTGCCTTATATATCTAAAAGATTATGATTTTGATCATATGTTACCTCAATATTAAGATATATACATTAAGACATATGACAAATTCTATTGTTGTAAGTATAATTATGTATTTTTCCTGCAAGGACGGTATATGCCATATATGTCGACCTCATAGATTAATCTATGTACGAGTATACGTACTTCCAACTGTCGTTCTTATTCAATAAGCTTTAACCATAAACACTTCTTATAAGTTTTATTACTGCACTAGGGTTTTCGGGAGGATTGTGGGTTCAAAACGTTATTACCTACAAGCAATTAGTCCTGAATATTTTTCTATACCTAACTAGTGTTTTTAAAATGACTGCTTTGAGTAGTAAATAGTCTAATAGTAGCGTGTAATGTAATGTTTTGTATATACGTCATAACCTTAATTATTACCTAAAGAATAGTGACAGACATAAAATAAACACTAGAAATAAGGACAAACTTACTACGCCATTGTTTCGTCTACAAAAAGTAAATAAGTCGTTCATGGGGCAAAATGTGCGCATGTATAATAAAATCCCACAGTCGATATTAAGTCTGCCGCTTGACCAATTTAAATGTAAAATTAAAAATCAACTGATGATTAAAGCATATTATACCATTTCAGAATATCTCGACGACGCCAATGTGTGGAGTTAATACTGTTGATACTCACGTAGGCTAGAATGAGACCATTATACCTGTATATTATATTGTACCCTGATATTTTTGAAAAAGAGCAACTGTTGAGTTTCTTGCCGGTCTCTTCTCAACAGAAACCGCTTTGCGAACCGGTGGTACCTTACGAACCTATACACATAATCTTTGATGCAAAAATTTGACGATTCATAAGAGCGCGCAAGCGTCTATTTGAATAAATATATTTTTGATTTTGATTTTTGATTTTGATAAGATACAGAACTTAACAATAGTAACCGAGATGGCGCTTCTTAAAGGAGTGCGAAGAGTTTTAAAGTTAGTCGATGACATTTTTTGGAAGCGGTTGGCGGAATTGAGTAATATGGATTCGTTTTTGGTTAATTTCTATAACGACGTTTTTACTAGATGATCTCGAATCCCTTCTATATGCATGTATAGCCGATTCGAATACTTGTATTTTAATCAAATTACCTTTTTACCTTCAACGTCTGCGATTTTCAAATGCGGGATGGGAAAATAACGGAATGCATGAAAGCTTTGTGAAATGGAACGTAGAGGTGCGAGTTACATAGAAAAATTACGTGAAAAAGCAATTATGATGATGTAAAGAGTATTATGTTTATATTAATTTAGTTGAACCGTTTTGTTCTTTTATTATACGAATAGAACAACAATTAGTATTTTATTTTAATCTACGTACATTTTATTTACATAAGTTTATGAACATTTTTTCAAATAGGATTAAACTTTAAAATGAAGTAAATTTAATTTAATAAAAATTTCGGTTTTGTAATAGTGTTGAATTGTGGAACTAACGTAATCTATGGAAATAAACACCCATAGATTGACTTAAACATGTCTACGATATATAGATGATCTTTTAAGTTTAAAAAGAAATAGTAAGGTAATTTGAACTAGTGTTCAATTTGAATTTTCTTTGTTTGTAAATAAACCATACATGATTGAAAATAGAAATGTAACGAATGTATCCCATTTCATAGTTAGATAATTTTCAATGATACATGCAACCCTACGCAATTTATTCCACCATCTAACCACAATCTAAGACTGAAGTGATATTTATCAATGGAACAACAAATGACTATGGCGTTATTTTATAGTCACTGTGGATTTTCCATCGGACTTCCTCAAAGCCGGCGTGGGCAATAAATACCAAACAGAAGCGCATAAAATCACCATAATTCTGAACAAATTGACAAAAGATATTACGTTATTGCATTTTATATGTATTATTTCACACGTGATCTGACTTGGTGTGGAGAGTAATACTTATTGTGTTCAACATTATATCATTTGAATGCTTAATAGCAATAATGACCTAGTAGCTTGAACGTCAGGACCTCAATGTCGTGGTTTATATCTTAGGCCAGTACTATTCAACTGAAAGTCGCGAGAGGTATTACTTCTTAACTTTTGATAAATTTTGTAGTCGGTAGTGGCCCTACTCGCTGGTTAGGGTCGAGCATGTGTTCGTGGGAGCGTTATCTAGTAGGAAGGAATGTCACCTACAAGCCATTGAGATTCGGTACGGACCGTGACCCAATGGCCGTGGACTGTATGGCTATGTATAATCGGTGGCTGTGTGGGGTCTAGCGAGACCCCCGGTGGATCCCGTACCCATCTCCCCGATCCCGATCGGGTACATGAGCATTACAGCCAGGGTTCAGCTCTTTTCATGAACCGGTCGGTTTTCTTTTTAAAGTATTTGCGTAGGGTCGGGATCCTGTAATCAATATATATATATATATATATATATATATCATTTATCGACAGTACTCGGACACATTGGTGTTTTATCTCTCACGTTGCTTATTCCAACGTGATTTGTGAAGAGTTTGTTTAAATTATAGGTTTACTAAATGGAATTATGTTTACGGATTTATCGCGTTTATTTTTGTTTTAATACCCCACGCTTCGAGCCCTTTACAGTGTTCATGGTCACGGGGCAGACTGAAGCGATGGACGTCTCAATGTCATTGTTGTTAACGCCAATTTTTTAAATTTTAAATTTTTGTGTTGATCTACGCAGAACATGCTAATATTATCTTGTTGTGCAGTAGTGGTATTCCATTTTTTAGTATTTGTTGTTATAGCGGCAATACAAATACATCATCTGTGAAAATTTCAACTGACTAACTATCACGATTCATGAGGTACAGACGGACATACTGACAGATAGACAGACACCGGAGTCTTAGTAATAGAGACCCGTTTTACCCTTTGAATACGGAACCCTAAAGAAACCTACAGACATATAACGATTAACGACTAAGCAAATCAAAACATCATAATAATTTAGCCATTCACAACATCATATTTCTTCAGTAATTGGGACACTAAGACGAACAATATAAAAAAAAGTAAATTAACAGCCTATAAATGCCCCACAACTGGGGCAAATGTCTCCTCCGTAAAGGGTATCAGGGCATAGTCCACTACGCGACCTCACTGCGGATACTTTGGAGACATTTTTTTATTATTATTTCAAAAATATGCAGGTCTCCTCACGATGATTTCCTTCACCGCCGAGCACGTGATGATTCAGCACTTAAAATTAACAATTTCGTTGGTGCCGGCACCGGGGATCGAACTCAGGTTGCTCGAGTAAAGGTAATTAAAGGCGAGCGTCCGGACACTGAGCTATCGCAGCAACAAAGTAAGGTACAATGTTGCAAATTGTTGCGAATTTAATTTGAGTCAGAGCAAAAGGCGCTGTTTCCAAACAGCCGAGTAGTTTACGTAATAATTGTGTTGCTCGGTGTATCCTAAGCTGTATTCACACTGTATTCAATTCCAGCTCGCATTTATCTCTAAGCATTTAAGATTTAGCACATTTATAACCGATTAGGTTGCGCGAAGATAACTCCGTTTTAAAAGATAATTGTCGCAGCACCGTTGAGGGCTTCAAACTTTACTTGTTACTTTAAATATATTTTGATAATATACTTACAAGCTTATACCTGACATGCTTATGTAAAACACGTCTAGCAATAAAACTACATTAATGATATATTTAATAACTATAAAATGTCAAATGTTTTGATGTCGATGGTGAATATAATCATAATCATCTGTATTTGCAGAAATATGGTAGATAAAGATTTTCAGTATAGATAAAAGTACAGACATATTTCGCCTCATTGGCATGCAAATACGTCGTAATGTATTTCATCAAAGATTAAAAATGTTTTTATTTAATCACCAATAACTTTTGTTACTATAACATTACAGTACAGCTGTTATGAACATAATGTACGGATTATAATATTTGGGGTCCATAAGTTTATCAGAAAAATAATATATTTTAAACAAGATTAATCTTTCAATATTTTTAATAACTCTTTGGAAGCATTATTTTTCCTTTGAAATATCAAATAAGAAGATATAGGAAAAATTTAGAATACAGAGAGATTACAATACATAAATTTGACAAAAAAAGGCACATTCAACGCTCCCTTACATAACGCGCGAAAAAGCTAACCAACTTTTAGGGATAGAAATACCAGTGCATTCTTTTAGTACTTTAATATTCAAGTAAAAGCATCAAGAGAATATAAATTAAAACTAAAAACTTTCAACATATCTGTTTTGTGTGAAAACACCTGTTATATAAAAACGATTTTTACAGCAAAATTTTTTATGTGGCAAGTTGTCGAGCGAGCAGGTGGATCACCTGATGTTTAATAAATACCGCCACCCATGACATCTTCAAAAGCCGATGTCTTGTTGATGCGTTGACAACCTTTAAAAAGCGATTCCCGGTTCCTACTTTCGGAGACTCACATCACGCCGGTCTTTTGTCAGGCCGTGGTACTTCCACGGACGAGCTGTTGCACGAATGGGCAGCCCAGTCGTGCAACAGCAGAAGACGTTTCTTGACCCCTACTTTTATCCTTTCAAACATAACTTCCACAACGCAACATCAGGTCAATCAGTCGTTTTATGCACAAACGTCAATATTTGGTTTCAACTTGGCCATGGAAGAACCAAGCTTCAAGGACACGTGCAACTTTACACGTTTGGACAATTTCTAGTTTGCGTTACGATTTATCGTAGCAAAGAACGCTTAGAGGGTGTGTCAGCTCCACAAGGTAAGAAAGCTGAACGTCTGAAGGTTGATTTCGCCAGAACTTATTTGGACAAAGAACTTGTTTGTAACCTTATTCATACTTGTGAGAATTTCGATATGTTTTTATTTCTTAACGGTACTCAGGTAATGCTAGTCTTCTGTTCTCCAAATTATCAAAAGAAATCAGACATATTTTACTTTATCTATAACTATGTCCAGAACTAAAGTTTTATCGAAACTAAAGACTTATCGAAACTTAAAACGTTCTTTAAACATGTACAACACATAAAACATATGTGACATCCGGGTGTGACTTTATCCGGGTGAGGTTTTATAAAAAGGATGGCGATAATTAAAGTTACATGCAATTATTTATATTTCGCACGTCATAGGTGTGAAATTAAGTTGGTGAATTTTATAGCTCTAAAATTGTCACAGGTGTGTGACTCGATACTACACAGATATAGTTTAAATTTATTAAAGCACAATAATAATTCACGCAGTTCCATTTTGCTCACAATTACAAAATTGCTTGAAGTGAACCAATCAAAGGCGTCCTGCTTGAAAAGCGCCTTTAAATTACCGGTATATCCGATAATTGTTACATGCATAACGCTTTTAGTGAAATTTAAAAACTCTTCGTTTTTTGATGAAACTTTTTTTATGTGAAAGTTGCCAAACGAGCAGACGGTTCACCTGATGTTAAGTGAATACCGCCACCCATGGATATCTGCTACACCCGAGGGTTCCAGATGCGTTGACAACCTTTTTGAAAACGGCACTAAAATTAATTAACGAAATCTTTTTATGTTTTTAATAACAAATATTTGAAAAACAAACTTTTGCTTCATTTCTAAAATTTTCCATAAGAAATCATCAAGAAGATCTAAAGTGTTACGTGAAAAATCATGTTTTTCTCTCTCAAAGACTTTTTATGTTATTGTAAATGTATAGGGTTTTCAGGTCATTTTCACAATTTTTCAAAGATTGATAAAATTTTCACAGATGATGTTTATTTCTTGCTGCTATAACAAACAAATATTAAAAATAGAACAAACAAATATTTGAGTGAGGCTTCCATACAACAGACATGACTTTTTTCCTTTTTTTAAAGATAATTGTACGGAACTCTTGGTGTACGAGTCCGATTCGCACATGGCCGGTTTTTTATAGTTATTTTGAAAAGAAAAAAATTTAAAAATGACCTAAAATACATATAAATCTATACAGATAAATAAAATTGGAGTGTCTGTTTGTAATATTAAAATAACCGCTTTTTACTAAATACATATGGGAGGTATACACGGTACATATACCAAAATAACTGTTTTTACAATTTTTGTCTGTCTGTCTGTCTGTTTGTTCCGGCTAATGTCTGAAACAGCTGGACCGATTTTGACGGGACTTTCACTGGTAGGTAGCTAATGTAATAAGGAATAACTTAGGCTACGTTTAGGTTAGAAATTTAATTTATTGTTATTAATATATATAATATAATTCCTCGCGGAAGAAGTCGCGGGCTCAGCTAGTGTACTATAAAATGAGCCACTTGCTTATTTTCCACCTAATTTTTATATAAAAAGTTTTAATGTTTCAAAATAAAAGTATTTCAACTTTTAATCATCATCTAGTTAAAGTGAGCAATACGTTGAAACAGTCCATTTATTATTTATTACCATAACATTGGCGGCTGCTGTACTCACGTCAGCTTGATAAGACTGTCAAAACATCAATGCTGAATGATCAATCATTTTGAAAACATTCGTCAGTCAACACATTAAATCGAGACGAGTCAAATTGACGGAGACATGTGAAATTATCATCATTACATCTGGCATTGTCATTAGATATCGCCAGTTCAATTTTCAGAAGAGTGCGTTAATTAGAACATACGTTTTATTTTGTGTCATGTCTCATTTTCGAACTTATAAACTGTATGAACATGATTAGTAGATTAAAAAAGAAATCAGTACTCACAACCAAATATATTTATTACTTACGTAATGTAGGCTCTTTACTGTAATTAACCAATTAAATATTTAGGACAAGAATGTACATATATAATGGTTACTTAGCCACACAATGCTTCATCGTAAAATACGTGAAAAACTAATTAGACTGTTTAATTAAATTAAACAAAAGAGACAGTTTAAAATTAATAAGGATCAAAGATATTGCAGCTCTACATGTGTCGTAACGTAGCGGTTTGGCGTAGTGCTCGTGCGTAGCCTTGACCCATTGCCGATGACCGGCAGATGAATATGCCAAGTCACAATGTAACTGTCGAAATATTAAAAAATAACCTCAGAAGGAGATTCGTTTATACGAGTTATAATAACTCTGATGATGTTGCTGGATATTGGGGGTCGTGAGTCTACCTAAATAGTTTTCGACCTAAAATAACGGATCTCAGTGTTCTTCGCAGGTGTATCCTGTTTTTTTATGCAAGAAGATGGCAAGCGAGCTGGTGGTCCACCTGATGTTAAGCGATAACCCCCGCCCATGGACATTTGCAACATTCAATTGAGAGTTACAAACGCGCTGCCACCTCTCAATAAAGAGGACCCCGGTTACCTCATTCACCAGATTAAAAGCAGAAGTAGAACACTTTCACTTCACACTGCTCTTCAGTGAGCTCGTGGTACTTCTCCGGGCGGACCTACCCATTTGTGCAACGGCAAAGACTCCTACCACATGAGTAATATTGAATCCCTTTCATCTTTCATTTACCGTTGCTTTGGCTTTCCATCCGTAGACATTTAAGGCAAAAGATGACTACGATATGCAGTTGCCAAGTTATTGGCTTCAGCACAGGGGATTTTGGGTTCGACTCTGACACGGGACAACTATTTATGTGACCCACAGACAATTGATCCAGATTGTGTGTTTGTTTCCCAAACAAGTGACCGATCGTAAATCCATTATCTGGAACGATAGTTAAATGTATGTGTTTTAAAAATAAAAATTCCATGACGTATTTCCCTCGCAGATACCTCTAGTGTTCTTAAATGGAGGATCATCATCATTTCAATCCCTGTTTAGGACAGAACTTACGTCTTGAAATAATTGTCGTTGGCTACTACTACAAAACAATGACTTGCGTGGTTCAAATCACTGTAATAATTATAATACTCTTGCGTTCATGACTCTCGACATGTAAGGAAAATGAACAAACATCATGTCATCATCGAAATCAGTAAAAATTAACCATTCCTTTACTTTAACTAAATTTCTGTTATTTAATTTCTGTTCGGTTCAAACTTAAATCATTCAAAAGAAAATCTAATACTATGTATTTTAAATTACTAAGCTTTAGCCTTTAGCAACATCTAATGTTAAAATATTAGATGTTGCTAAAAGAAAAATATGAAAAACCACTGAGATAACACGAACAATTTTGTAAATATTCACTACAATTTAAAGTCGATCAAAACAACACTTCATCTGATAATTTCTTGTATTAGAAACTAATTTTTACGGATTTATCGCGTTTATTTTTAATTCGCAACGTTTCGAATCCGTTATTAAAATATATTTCTACAGACATTGAATCTGCATCTCCGTGTATTCATAAAATACAGAGCATTTCCGGAATAATTACTTTGTTGATCGATCCGATTAGCTGAGAGTTTTTTAAAGCCACGCAATTGCTCGCTTAAAAGGATGAATGTTGCAAAGTGAGTAACAATTCAACCGATAGATCAAGAGGGAATGCTGCACAAGGATGGTTCAGTATCTTCCGGTGAATGAGGTGACCGAAAAATCCGAGCTGATGAAAGGAACCCTCCTAGTGGTTTACAACTCACCGACGGCATTCCCATTGACGTGTTTGTGAGGATGACACATGTAGAAAGATCTTAAAACATGGTGAAACTTTGTTACATTTACCACTGTATTCTAGAAAAAAAACATAAGTAGTAGAACCTGTTTCCTCAACGAATCATCTTGAATATGTAACAATCTTCTTGTTTGTTAACGTTAATAAATATAATAATAAAATATCTTTATTAATATAGACGCTTGCGCGTTCTTATGAAACGTCAAAATTTAAAAAGAAATTAACACGTTCGTAAGTTACCACCGGTTCGGAGAGCAGTTTCTGTTGAGAAGAAACCGGCAAGAAACTCAACAGTTGCTCTTTTTTAAAAGTTTAGTTTACAATATACTGGTACAGGTATAATAGTCTTGTTTTAACCTCCGTGAGTATCAACAGTATTAACCCCACACATTGACGTCGTCAAGATATTCCGCAATAGTATAATAGAATAAGATTACTTTTAATTTTTCATTTAAATTCATTAAGTGGCAGGCATAATATTGACTGTGTGTTATATATGCGAACACTTTGCCCCATGAACGACCTGTTTACTTTTTGTAGACGAAACAATGGCGTAGTTAGTTTGTCCTTTTTTCTAGTATTTAGTTAATGTCTGTCACTATTCTTTAGATAATTATTAATATTATGTTTAACGTACAAAATATTACAATAAATATATTGAGAAACAACAGTCTTTAAGTGGTCCCTGAGTGTATTCCGGGCTACGATGTTATAGATTGCTCGGACAGCTCTTTTTTGTAGAATAAATATAGAATTTATATCAGATGCACTACCCCACAACAAAATGCCGTACGACAAGATGCTGTGAAAATAACTGACTTAAATAAGTCTGGCAGTGTCGATGTCTGGTAGCTGCGGAGCTTAACCCATTCGCAAGAGATCATAGATGGGAACTCCATTGGAGCTTTGAAGAGCTAGAATACAACGGACTCAACAGGGTTAAGGGTTGCGCTATTTAATTTTAAGCTAAAACTTTGCCTTGGTAAAAAGAAGACATTTGGCATTTAGCATTTAACACCATATTATTAATGGTAAACCAGTGGAGGATACGCAAGAGTGCACTATTCAAGTCGTCATAATTCGATACAATTCGGTTAAACTTAAAAATGAGCGATGTGCGGTATGCAATATCACATTACAACATCACATAACTCACATAACTCACTGAAATAAAAGGCGAGATCATTTATATACACTAAGAATAATAATGGGCTCAAGATTGATCCTTGTGGGACACCAGTTTTCATGGGGAACCCTGCGGACACCTATTGCATCTTGTGACCTATCCCAGGCGTTATAAATATGTTTGACAAGTGCGACACCCGCAGCTGTTGTCGATCTGCCTTTAGTGAATCCATATTGCTCATTGTGAAAAATTTTGTTCATATTAAAATGTACTAAGAGCTGATTTAAAATTAGTTTTTCAAAAATTTTACTCAGAGATGGCAATATGGAGATAGGTCTGTAGTTTCCTAGATCAGTTTTATCCCCACTTTTGAAGACGGGGATTATCTTACCAAATTTCATAAGATCTGAAAATATTCCAGAATCTATGCAGTTGTTAAAAATATTACATAAATATGCTTTTATTAGCATTATATACATTTATTTAATATTATTCGGACATATCCGCATCAAATGCATAAATGTATACATATATAAAGACATCTTACAATTAAATTTCCATTTACCTCGAGATATTCAGATAATAAAAGAGTTACAGTTATATAGTGAGCCGAGATAGTGTCCGGGCGCTTGCCTTAAGTTCACTATGCTCGAGCAACCTGAGTTCGATCCCCGGTGCCGGCACCAACGAAATTGTTAATTTTAAGTGCTGAATTATCACGCGCTCAGCTCAGAGGAAACCTTCCTATTTTCGAATTAATAATAAAGAAAAAAACGCTTGACGGCTGCGACAACATGAATGTAGTGGTATTTTTGTAATGCGCACGGTTAAGCAATCAACATCCAAAGCAGCTGTTGGACAGTGTCACACGTTGCACAAAACGGATCTGGTCGGCGGACCGGTTTAATGAAGTGCACATTTCCCAATTCCTACGGCGGGCCAATAGATTAGCGCCCGTTTCGTGGTAACATGAAAAATGCGCTGAGAATTTGACCAGCGGCCGCCGTTAATGCACGTGAGCGTACGTACCAACGATTGGTCTCACATTGCCCCAATGTCATAACGAAATACAAGCAATTCGCCCGCGACGACTTCCGCGAAAATTTTTATAGCTCGGCTAATTTCTATACTATTATCACATACATAATATACATACACAATATAAAACAATGTCGTCCCGCTGTCTGTCTGCCCCTATGTATGCTTAGATCTTTAAAAGTACGAAACGGATCTTGATGGGGGTTTATGGTAGATAGTGATTCAAGAGGAAGGTTTATATGTATAATACATTGCACCCGCGCGTAGCCGGGGCGGGTCGCTAGTTTATATACTAAAACCTCCGAAACACGCTACATCTTATGGCATAAGTATTATTCCAGTCCGTTCAGTAGTTCAGTAAAAAAGCGGCTCTCCATTTATTAGTATAGATAGATAAAAAAAACTGTTTTTGATATCCCTATTACTTTACGTACATAATAGGTATAATTATAAAAAATCTATCGTATATTTCTTTCACGAATATTTTTTTTTTGTTTTCTTAAAATATTGCCGTAATATTTTAACATTATCCTGTGTTGTAAAGACGTTTCTCAAACATAAATTTCACGTGGACAAACACCCAGAACCGAAACAATTATCTGCGGGTCACAATAATTGTTGTCTCGTGTTGGAATCGAACCCTCGATCCCGACGCCGAAGTCAATAGCTTGGCAACTGCGCCACGGAGTCATAAATTCTTTACTTTACTTCTACCCTCTCCCCGCCTTCAGTAAACGTCCTACCTACACTGATGCTACAAGTACACGTCAATTCTTTTTTTTTTACCATTCTCCGCGATCGAACTATTTTTGCCTTCTCGTTCATAAACCATAAGTGTTTGCAGTTTTGCCGTTAGATTATTAAGAGTGAATAAACTACTACAAAACTGCATTTGTGAGTATACGTGTGGAACCATGAAATACTTGAGAAAATCCGTGCTAGCGAAATACTTTTGTGAGTATTAAGCTTTATTATTTCCTTCAATAACGTCCACAATCTGTTGAGGGTCATTCTCATCTCGACTGACCTGTATGTTTGTATAAGACTGTAATGGTCTTCGATCAAATGATATACAGGTCCTACAGACGTGTTGCTCGCACCAAACGTCCAGCTAAGTGTCCAACCACTCCATGTGTCCCGCCACTGAAGCCGGCCTCACTCTCGTTCGGTTAGCTCGATTCGTGTTTTTGTAGAAAGGCGCCGCCGCTTGCAACACCGGACGCCGGTTGCCCCACGAGCGAGCTGCGTCAAATTCCGCCGGAACGTTCTAGAGCCTATAGAACGCCTAATAGATGAGCCTAGAAACGATTTAAAGATGCCGTATTACTAGAAGAGGGGAATACGAGCGGCTGACTCTAGAAAATTCTTAGAATGGTCAAAGACAACATATACAACTTCCAAATGTCGCGTCACTAAATGTTGGGAATGATGTGCATCCGCTTTGTATGACTGTTCTGACTGCAATGCAAGAACTAACTCCTCACGGCGACCACCGAAGTAAATATATGGTAAATTGCTATTTATATTATCATATATATATCCATAAATTATCAATAAAATTCGTTACACAAATGACTTGAAATGCAGCAATTTTAATAACGAGCATTATAATAAATAGGTATTTTGCAGACTCGTGTAAGTTTACTTAAACTACTTTAACGTATTATCAATGAGTTCTGTTTTATAGGCAATATAATGGCAATTCATACTACCGAGTCTGAAACTGAACTGACTGACTGACTTCTGTGTGAATTTGGACACCTTTAGAAAAGCCACCCTGTATGTAGTAACCAGGCGAATTGCACAGGTATAAATTCAATTTCACGCGCGCGCCGATCTTCTACGAGATCGTGGTTATCCCCGCACGGACCCACCCATTCGTGAAACAGCAAAGACTGCTGCGTGTACCACTGTTTAAATTGCAATCCATCAGATAGTGTAAATATCCAAAGGTTGCAGTTTCGGTTTTTTTTTAATGGACTACTCTAATTGAGAGATTACGTGTAAACTGTTGCCATATAATTTTTGTTTATTTAACTCTGTGTACATGTAATTTTGTTGGTTCACCATCATCATCATCATTTCAGCCTGTTTGAGTCCACTGCTGAACATAGGCCTCCCCCATAGACTGCCACGAAGTTCGATCCTGAGCCACCTGCATCCATCGCTCGTCCTTGTTGGTTATCCAAAATAAATAAATAAATGGAACAAAGGGGCAAACGAGGAATAGGCTCAAGTTATGGTATGTGATTACTACCGCCCATGAATGCCTGCAACACCGGAGGGCTTACAAATGCGTTGGCGACATTTTAGAAAAAAGAGTATGCTCTCTTCTTGAAGGTTCCCAGGTCGTAACGGTTCGGAAAGACCGCCGACTTAAAAAGATGCGGCCTATTCTTGTTGCTCGCCACAACTTTTCAGATAAAACAATCATGCGTCGCCCTTGCGTCTCGGTTTAAAAAAAAAACCTTTCAAAACCCATAATGTGTTCGTGAACGTCAAATCTCACGTGCAAATCTTTAGGTTAATATTTCCAAGAATCGCTTATCGCCTGGATCTTTTTGTCCTTCTATTCGAGGTGAAACTGTACCGACTGTTAAAGTACCATCATATTGTCATATCTGCGCATTTATGATCCGTTGTGTTCGAAAACAAGGTAATCCAAAACTTCTTTGAAAAGGGAATATAATTGATATATCAGTAAACTTTTATTGTCAATTAACTAGAAATTCTTCTCTTTCGTCTTTACTCTTCATTGGTATCTCGTTTTAACTGTGGTAGGGTAACGTAACAGTCTTCGCTGTTGCAATAATGGGCGAGTCCGTCCGGAAACTATAACGACCGTCGGGAACTGGAAGTGTTATACCTGTAAGTGAGGTAACCGGGGCCCACGTTTTAAAAGGTGGCAACACATAAGCAACCCTACGAGTGTTGCAAATGTTAATAAACAGCGGTTAACTAATAACATCGGGTGAAATCCCAGCTCGCGTGCCACCTTCTCACACTTCTCACCAAGTTATTCATTTTAGCGTAACAAAAGAAAAATATCTCAAAATTTTATCCCCTGTGCCAGTACTCTATGTTTGTGATAATGACAGTATATGCAATTGATAACTGTTCAATGAATTAACTTGGAGTTATAGGTAAATTTCAAAACGTTGTCATTGGTTGCCATGGAAATGCCGTGAATTTGGCCACTTTGCAACCACCTGCATCATGTCGCTTTTTTGAATGTCGGTGTGGACGCGCATAGCGAAAACAATACTCTTATAACTTTTTTGGAACGCGCCAAAAGATGTTTAACTTCAAAAAAAATCTAAATCATATCTTAATTGAACGGTAAACATGAGATATATCACGAACTCCGTGCGTGCGTTCCGCGAAGTCTTTAGGCTTCTGTCAAGTGATTCCGACCTTTGAATTGTTTCTACAACGTTCGAATCACGCTCGTAAACAAAGATTACAAAATGGAGCGATAGAGTCTAAGACGGTTGCAATATTGATTTCAAAATTGTTCATCGGGCCACCCGGGCCTTTCTCTATTCTGCTGGTATCCATTTGAATCTAAACGCACAATGGAGTTGCCACAACAATTAAAATGTATAATTAGTAGGTACTTTAAATAGGCTAATTCAAGATGGTCGTTGCACGTACTAATTATTATAAAGCTAATCCAAAATGACATAAATTTGGGTTAAAATTTATTTTTATACGTTATGCGGATTAAGTTTTAACTAACCTACATCACTAGTTGGTAAAGTATGACTATATAAATTAAATGTTAAATGCAATCCAACCTTTTCCGTAGCGAAACTGCAACTGCTGAGTGTACATCATTCAATACGTTTCTTAACCGAATTAAGTATTAGCGATAGGTATTATTTCTCATTAACTAAATCATGTACTTAAAGCTTTGTATATAAAATACAGCAATCTGCGAGATATCACGGCTTAAAACGATTCATAGACTATAATATATATTCATAGCCTAAGTGCCATTTTGTATTTGAACTTAACATTTTATTTTGCCACTGATCTTTAAGCGCATTTCCTTCGTTAACAAGCTTGCAAGTGTTACGTAGGCGGGATGATAAGTAACTAGCCATTGCTATTTAAAAAGTTAAAATTAAAAAAATATATGTGTCATTTTTAAATTCGTATCTCTGGCCACCTGTGTTCTAAATTTGAATTAGGTGGCGTGAAAATTTTATTGTTTTTTTGTCATTTGAAAATATATTTCGTCAACTATTTTCAAAATGGATAAAATTGAACAGAGAGCGGTGATAAAGTTTCTTCATATGAAGGGGATGAAGGCGAAAGATATCTATGACGAGTTAAAGAATGTTTTGGGTGAATGTGCTCTTTCTTATGCCACAGTAAAAAACTGGGTGGCTGAGTTTAAACGCGGTCGTACATGTGTCCAAGATGAAGCCCGCCCCAGACGTCCAAAAAGCGTTACGACTCCGGAAATGGTCGTGAAAGTACATGATATGGTTTTAGCTGATCGACGATTGAAGTTATCTGAAATAGCTGACACTACAGGTATCTCAAAAGAACGGGTACATCATATCCTAAGTGAGGAATTAAATATGAAAAAGTTATCGGCCCTTTGGGTGCCGCGAATGCTTACGCACGATCAAAAAAGGATTCGGGTGCAAAACTCAAAAGAATGTCTGGACCGTTTTCAGAGTAATAAGGCCGATTTTTTACGTCGATTTGTAACAACAGATGAAACATGGGTTCATCATTACACGCCAGAATCAAAAATTCAATCAAAACAATGGACTCAATCGGGATGCCCGGCTCCAAAAAAAGCCATGGCTGTAAAGTCGGCTGGAAAAGTGATGGCTTCCGTCTTTTGGAATGCAGATGGTATTTTGATGATAGATTACCTTGCTAAAGGTCAAACAATTAATGGTGAATACTACGCTAATCTTCTTGATAAGCTTCATCAATGTATTCAGCAAAAACGACCAGGTTTGGTGAAAAAAAAAATCATCTTCCACCAAGACAACGCTAGGGTTCACACATGTGTTAAAGCTATGGCAAAAATCAACGAATTGAAGTATGATTTGCTGCCTCACCCACCTTATTCGCCTGATCTAGCGCCATCAGACTTCCACTTATTCCCTAAGCTCAAAACTTTTTTGGGTGGAAAGAAATTTGCCACAAATGATGAAGTCATAGCCGCCGTAGAGGAGTATTTTGCAAGCCTCGAAAGAAATCATTTTCTGGAAGGCATTACTGCTTTAGAACGAAGATGGAATAACTGTGTAGCGGTTCACGGAGAGTATGTCGAAAAATAAAATTAATTTTATCACGGAAAGTTAAGTGTTTTCTTATTAGGCTAGTTACTTATCATCTCGCCCACGTAATATATCGTGTGTGCAGTTTTGTTATACAATAGAAAATGTACGGCTTTGCCTGTACATAATGTTTCCCATGATGATACTGCTATAACCGAACTAGGAAGCCGCTGATATTCACGGGATGGATGAATCACGTCTTTAACCTATTGACATTATGGCTGATCTTCTCTTTCTTAAAGTAATTACGCTTGCACCGCAATACACTTTGTAATGTTTGCTTGAGAAGTCAAGCGCCTTATAACTTAGTATTATTAAATTACTAATCTTTCTCAGACACAATGCACTTCAGAGAAACAGAATGAATTTACGTTATTGTGGTGCAATGAAAATCATCGCGACGACGTTCCTGACGCTTGTATTATAACCGTAAGTCTAGTGGGTGTAAAGACCAGCTATCGGCGATCCAGCCAAAAAATAACCAATTGCATAACTGCAGACAAACTGCCCGCCCGTTTATCTTACCACGTTCAAAACTATGTGTATATATGTGGACCGTAAACGATTTAAAACACAAATACGCACAAAACAGATATTTAAGGCCGTAAAGAATGAAGGAAATTTTGCATTTATTAACATTGTATTATAAACATATTGTATTAACATATAACGAAGTCTGGGGGTAACGCACTGTCCATTCGAAATAAAAGGTCGTCAGTTCGAAGAGCTCTTCAATCAATCTTCACAGACTAAAAGGAAACTGACTCACACATTAACCAAAATCGTATGGTCACGTGTAAGGAATTCGTGCCTGATATTCATACATTAAATACACACACAAAGACAATCCCCGATGACCATAATGGATTTGTGTTATTTTACAATATTGCTAGAAACTAAAGTAACGGTCTACTTTATGAAAAGTCGGAGGAGGCTAGTCAATTAAACGCGTATTTTTAACCGACATCAAAACGGAGGGGGTTATCAATTCGGATGTTTATATATTTTTTCTTTTTATATATTTTCGGGCAAAACTCCGTCATATATAGACAGATTAGCAAAATTCTTACCCATGCCGAACAAACGCACCGACTACAAAAATGGATAAATTTAACAAAAATATTACCTATACATACTTTCACTTTCATAGTTACACTTTCAAGATTTAATTATATTAAAAGCGAGTAAAGTAGTACACCTATACATGTCTTACCTCTCGGCAAAGGCCTCCTCTGTATAGAGGGTATCAGGGCATAGTCCACCACGCGGCCCGACTGCGGATTGGTGGACTTCACATATCTTCGAAAATTTTTTTTTGTTATTATTTCGAAAATATGCAGGTTTCATTCCCTCACGATGTTTTCCTTCACCGCAGAGCACGTGATAAGTCAGCACTTAAAATTAACAAATTCTTTGGTGCCGGTGCCGGGATCGAACTCAGGTTTCTCGAGTATATTAAATTAAAGGAGAGCGAACGGACACTGAGCTATCAAACCTGTTCAAATCGAAACAAATAAATCAAAATAAATATATTTCAAAAACACACCTATCTGTATGAACACATAACAGATCACCATATTTTTTTATTTAAAAATGTATGGCTTGTTGTTTTACTTATTATTTACATAAGGGCAAAAGAAGACAAACTTAATGCTAATGAACATTCTATTCACCGTAATATAACTGGTAAGTATTACTGCCTAGTAATTATAACCTGACTAGGTAATCAAACAAATTCCTTAAGACTAACAAATAAGTATACACGATGAAATTTAAATTGTTTATAGTGCTAATCTTTGCACTTAAGATTCAACATTAAAATATGTAGAAAAAGTGCGAAAAGATTGTCGCCGTTGTGGGAATCGAACCCACGTTTTCGGCATTCGCGGCCTGACGCTCTAGCCACTAAGCTAAACGGCTGATTGCCACACCGATGAAAATCTTAACGCATTCTTCTACATTGTTTTCTTAGCATTTGAAGCAATGCTTGGCGCCATCTATTGTTATATCCTTTCCAGCATACAAACAATTTCGAATATCGTATTATATATCGAGTATCGTTTCGCATTGCTTCAAATGCTAAGAAAACAATGTAGAAGAATGCGTTAAGATTTTCGTCGGTGTGGCAATCAGCCGTTTAGCTCAGTGGCTAGAGCGTCAGGCCGCGAATGCCAAAGACGTGGGTTCGATTCCCACAACGGCGACAATCTTTTCGCACTTTTTCTACATATTTTAATGTTCAATCTTAAGTGCAAAGATTAGCACTATAAACAATTTAAATTTCTAAAAAAAAGCAATGGCGACATCTCTCGTTCGAATTATCGTTGTAAAACGATATTCGAAATTGATTGTATGCTGGAAAGGATATAACAATAGATGGCGCCAAGCATTGCTTCATATGCTAAGGAAACAGTGTAGAAGAATGCGTTAAGATTTTCGTCGGTGTGGCAATCAGCCGTTTAGCTCAGTGGCTAGAGCGTCAGGCCGCGAATGCCGAAGACGTGGGTTCGATTCCCACAGCGGCGACAATCTTTTCGCACTTTTTCTACATATTTTAATATACACGATGATTTAAGTTTTGAGTAATCATCGAAGAAAACCCCAGCAATTACTTAATTCACTTTACTGTATTAAATTCCGAGCGCGGGTGACAAATAACCATAATAACGTGGCATTAGCCTTTACTTGCCTCGTACGTGTCATTGCACTTTAAAATTATTTCTATTGTGCATAAAAATACAACCAAAAAAAACTAAAAACTTCAGGGTTAAGTGTTCATAAAAACTCAAGTGTCTATTATATTTCACAGAACTTATAAAATTGAAAACACAGGTATACTGAAATATATTTGAGAAAATGTATTTAGCCAGAAACCTTCCTCTAAGATTGATACTATCTTTCTAAAAATTCTAGCTTATGTTCAAGCTAGAATTTTTTGGAGTGAGGTCAGTCGACCTTTAAACAATTTTTTCATCATAACGATACACATCGTCATAAAACAAATACTTTTAAATGTGAGATACACTAACTAGCGTGTATCTAGCCCGGAAAATGAGCCATGATAGCTTTTGTCCGGGCCGACGCTTTTAATTCCATATACTCCAGCAACCTGACTTTAATCCCCGTTGCCGCCACCCATTGGTGTTAATTCTAAGTGCTGACTTGTCACTTGCTCGGCGCTGAAAGAAACATCGTGAGGAAACCTGCATAATTTCAAAATAATAACAAAAGTCTATGCCCTTTTGTACGGAGGAGGCCTTTGCCCAACAGTGGGGCATACATAGGCACACACTTTTTTTTTTTTTTTAACTTTAATCTAACTACTTTTATACATATAAGAAATCGAATCTGTGAAAACATTACAACGATTCGGAAATATTCTTCAGTAAAAAAAAATTACTATTTTCCAAAACGACACAGACACAGACCTTTTATGTCAAAAGTTGCCAAACGAGCAGACGGTTCACCTGATGGTGAGTGAATACCGCCGTCCATGGACATCTGCTACACCCGAGGGTTACAGATGGGTTGACAACCTTTTGAAAATTGGGCTCCGGCTACCTCACTCACAAGACGAAACGCGAAAGTATTTGTCATACTTCCACTTTACGCTGGTCTTCTGCGAGGTCGTGGTACTTACGCGGACGGGCCTGCCCATTCGTGCAACAGCCGAGGCTGCTGCATGTCCCTACCACCGGAGAGCTACCAACAATAAAGCTTATAATTTAAAATGATTAGATAACATTGAAAAAAAGCAAGATGTTGCCTGAGAAACTTCAAATAATACTTGAGTACTGAGTGTTATTAAATTAAAATATTACAGCTGCTTGATATTCCTTAAATAAGTATTATCTAATTCATTTCTGGTACCAGATTTGTCGTCACCTACACACACACATTGAACCAGGGTTAGTACCAGAACCAGGCTAGTTCGTAAATTTTAATTGTAATCACCCCATTCGAAGTCAATCTTTTATTGTTTTCGATTATTGCATTGTTTCCAATCGTAAAATTGTTTTTACAACCGCTTCCTTTTCATAATTGTTTCTGATGAACTGGGAAATACCTCGCAAGGTGCTTGCCTACTTAATGACAATGCTCACGAACTTGGATTAGCCGCCGTCATTATAACAAGATTAACGAAAATCGTATCTGCCAACAAAAGAACAGACAAATATATTATGCTATAGTACCTACTTGTAATATGCTAAGCTAGTAGCCCGTGCGAAGTTCTTTCGCCTGTTTCTTCTCCGTTAGAGGAACCTCATTGCGAAACGGTGGTATATTTAAAAAATGACTCGATAAACGAAATGTATATTTCTTATTTCGACGAATAAATGATTTGACTTGATTTGATTCGAAATTAACGCACAATACCGAATGGTCGTGTATTATATGTGCAGATAAGTAATTATAAATAAAAAATATCTTAAATAAATAAATAATAATAAATATTTCGGACACATTTCTTACACAACATTCTCTAGTCCCAAACTAGGCAACGCTTGTACTATGCGTACTAGAAAACTGATAAACCTACTTAAACATACTTTTCTTTTGTAAATAAATACATATTATACATTTATATAAACACCCAGACACTGGAAAAACACGATGTTCATCACACAATATTTTTCCAGTAGTGGGGATCGAACCCACACCCTCTGGCGCAGGAGGCAGGGTCACTACTCCCCACGCCAATTGGGTCGTCTTAGCCGTAAAACGCAGTCTATTTAACTGTCTTTCATTTAAACAATTTGTGAACGAATTTATCATGCAAAGCAATCGTGACGCCTGCTATGCTGCAAGTTTTCATGGGCAGCCGTTACCATTAGTTGAACCGCTTGCTCGTTTGCCCCTTTTTCCATAAAGAAATATCTTTTTATGATAACATTACCTTTATCCTATATCGCCAATAGGCAGTAGGGCCGCGTGGTGGACTATGCCCCGATACCGTCTGTACAGATGAGGCCTTTACCCAACAGTGGGACATACAGGCTGTTACTTATTTTTTTTTACATTATTGTATCCGTGCAGATGAAATATTACTTTCAAATGGTGTTTAAATCATTAAATTTCATTCACAACTATGGTAGTTATGGTTTACGTTCGGAATAATTTTTTTTTTTGAGAAATACCTATTATATTTCTTATTGAAAATTAATTTTACTATATGTCTATTTTTCGACAATACTGGCAAACATAACCAAGACACTTACCTAAAACGAATATTTATCTTATCAATATCATGTATTATATATTTTGCCGTATTAATATCATATATTAGTTAAGTTAATTTTTCTTCATTGCGGTAAAATACAAACATACTCGGCAACTATAAGATAAAGTCAACGAAAATCTCTTCGCGACAATTGCTAAGATTACTGTGTGACCTTTCATGTGAGTTTTTTCTGCCACGTATGTACGATAATCGGTGTTACGTTGCATCACGGTGCTCGTTTTTTTTTCTCCTTCAATTACAGTTACAAAACGTGCGTTTTTTTTTTTTTTTTTCAATCTGATTATTGTTTGTCCTTTGTAATGGTAAATGTGATTTTACAGTGACCCTGTCGTTATTTTCGACAAATATTATTGTCTACGAGTTTTATATTATCACTGATATCGTTGTAACTCACGTTTTTGAATACGATTTTTATTTTAATGAATTTAGAAAGTTTTTGCATAACGATTCATCTCTTATCAGTTTGACATTAACATTCATTAAAGCGATTTGTCAGTATTTAGCCGCTGAAAGTGTTAATAAAACACATCACCATTTTATTACAATACAATTGAAGACAAACATTAGGAACATAAAAAATGTCATATTTTACATTTCCTAGTCTATAAAAACTTTTAGGACAGTGAAGTGGATGATTTTAAGTGAATGATTTTAAGACAAAGAAGTGATAAACTTGTTAGACTATAAAGTGGATAAACAAAAAAATATTGTGACTCAATAATACAAACAAAAAGTTTAAAAATTCAGGTTCTTTATATTTAAAAATAATGAACTTTAATTGAAGCAAGATTAAATATTATTGCAATGGAAAATAATGTTGGTAAATTGATTAGGTTTCATTTAATACATTTTTCCACTTGTAAATTTAAAAAAAATCGTCATTCTTTGTTTCTTACGTTACATATTGCAAATCAACTTTGAGCACTATAGTACAAGTTGGATGTAGAATAAAATAAATTGCAGCTGTAATGGAACAAATAGCAGCGTATATATGACTTGACTACAGATGTGCCTTTAAGTAGTTGAAAGCTTTATATATACTACAATACAAGTCTTTGTTCGTATATTTATTGTAGGTAATTATTACTAGCAACTTGACAATAATTAACAACGCCAATTTGTTCTGTAGCCATTTTCTACGCTGTGGGTTTGTAACTTAAATTTTTGATCTTAGCGGAATGTTACCCCATGTGCTGACCTAATTTACCGATAATAGGGCGTACAATAAAATATATCTCTTATTGTTGTTATTCTTATTATTGTTTTTATTTTTCCTTCTTTTTATTGTACAGCAGTTATATTTATGTGTTACTTTTGTTTTTATTTATCTACAACGTATTACTAAAATTTTTATTTATTTTATTCTTTGTTAAATCTGGATTTGTTGTGTACGTCATTTTTTTGGTAAATAAATTTATTCTTTCTTTCGTTCTTTCTTTCTATGTACTCCTATATAACATCCTATTCATGGCTTGTTTCAGAAGCTCATCTGGCCAGTATACCAGCGCTATGTTGTTCACGATCCTGATCTACTTGGTCTATTACATGGTGTACACCGTGCTACTGGCGATCGCGGGCCTCTGGTGCTTCGAAGAATGCGTCTTGACGGAGGAGGAGGAACACGAATTCGCCACCCACCATCGAGCGATGCCATATTGAGCGACCGTACACTGTAAGTATAACTGCTTAAAGTACCATCAAAGGCTGCATCGCCGCTTACCATCAGGTGGGATGGGAGTCAAGTGCTGGCCAGTTCTAAATTAAAAAAAAAGTAAAACACTTTTTGACGACCCAATTGGCGTAGTTTATAGACCTGGTCTTCTGCGCAAGAGGGTGTGGATTCGATCTCACTACTGGGAAAATTTTGTGTGATGAACATTATGTTTTCTAGTGTCTGGGTGTTTTTATCTATAAAATGTATTTATTTATTAAAGATACCTATACATATAATATACATTTCGTTTACCCATAGTACAGGTTTTGCTAAGTTTAGGACTAGATAACGTTGTATAAAATGTCTCAAAAAATTATTTATTAACTTAATTCTTTTTTATAAACCATTGCCATTTACATAGATAAATTTCAGGTGGACAAACGATGAAATCCGAAACAATTATCTGTAGTTAACACAAAATAGCTGTCCCGTGTGGGAATCTAACCCACGATCCCCGGCTCCTAAGGCAATATCTTGACAACTGTGCCACGTAGTCAACACACTTTTACTTAACTTTTTAAACTGCATGTGCAAGGAAAAACTGATTCATATATTTCTGTAGTAGACTATCGTAAACAAAGAATGTATGTACTTTAGGCGCACAATGCCCACTTTCGTTGAAGGGTCTGAGGTTGTCGTTCCACCGAAAATTAAAACACCACACATAATTGTAAGAAATAATTCTAGAAAGTTCCCTATTTTATGGGCTTAGGAAACCAAGGACATTCCTTACATGCTACACTTTTATCAGCTAAACAGAATGAAATGTTCAACATACGCCGCATGAAATTATTTTATTAAAAAAAAAATTGTTTCTGACTATGTTTTGACTATGTATTAGTTTATTAGGTTTACTGTTAATAAAACCGTCAATTAAATTATATCACTTTTAATGACCTGTGATTGAATGTTATTCTTTATTTGCTTTCATTATTTTAACATGCTCAAGCTCGAGAAAGCAAACTTAAACTGGTAAATCAAGAAGAGACAAATAACCTAACTCTACTCTTTTGCTTTTCATTAGCTGTTTCTTTTCTTTCACAAAGTTCATTTGTTTCAATTTCCAGAAAGATCTTTGAATGAAAACCGATTCTTCGAATTATAATACTGTCTTAAAAGCGTCATTTCAATTTATTGCGGTGATAAAACCAAACAAAGTTACACAAGACTTACTGTCGTTACTTCGTTTTGTTCTGATGTATAAGCTATATAATTGCAAAGTTTCATTAAGATCTGTTCAGTAGTATTTGCGTGAGAGAGTAACAAACATCCATCCCTACATACAAACTTTCGCCTTTATAATATTTAGAAGGATATTAAATTTACGGATCTCATCAAGTTTTTAATTTTGCCCCATAACCATGAACACTGGAGGTGTTTTGAAATGTGGGAAATTACAAATTAAAATTAAAATCGTTTCATTTTTTTTTTTTATGCGAAAAGTTGTCAAACGAGCAGACGGTTCACCTGATGTTAAGTGAATACCGCCGCCCATGGACATCTGCTACACTCGAGGGTTACAGATGCGTTGACAACCTTTTGAAAATTGGGCTCCGGGCTTCATTTAGTATCATCACTTAGTAATCACACAATGATAATATTTAATAACAGGAACATTCCTGAAGGTTTCTTTTGATGCAACGGCATACTAATTATAACCAATGAATTCTACGAACACGCAAACGGACTCAACAGTACTCGTACTTCCTGTCTAAATGTACACACATCAAGATATCCGTCTATAAATTCAAGCGTAGAAAAATTATTATTATTACAGGAAAGTAATGGCTGGTTATTGAAAGTTACGAAATGAACTACAGTCGTCAGCAGTAAATTTTTATGAGGACCATTATGTGTATAGGTATGTTTGTTTTTGACTTATTTTTTCAAATTTAACGGCAGTTGTAATAGAATTTATGCATAATAATGTTATGCAACCATTCATAGAATCTAATTAGTTATCACAGAATGATAACTAATTATCATTCTATTAATATTAAAAATTTACAATATTTACGCGTTGATTAAAATATATTATACTTATATACGTAACTCGAAGCTGGTGTATCAGTGTTTGTGGGTTTTGTACCAGCACCATTAAAGTTTTTCTAGTAGTGAGTGTTAATTTATCTAGGGGTCTGAGGTTACAATAGCATAAGAAAATAATCAAAGAGAAAAACACAAAAATATGGAAAATAGGACTGTTCATGCACTAGTATGTAACGACTTTTTACATTAAACTATTTTGTACACTTGCATTAAGTTATCCAGTCATTGACAGTTTATCTTACATACTATTTAGGACTGCGAATAAAACACAATTAAACACATTGATTAATTAAAACATGTAGAAAAAGTACGAAAAGATTGTCGCCGCCGTGGGAATCGAACCCACGTCTTCGGCATTCGCGGCCTGACGCTCTAGCCACTGAGCTAAACGGCTATAGCCATAGCGACGAAAATCTTAACGCCTTCTTTCTAGATTGTTATTTAGCATTTGAAGCAATGCTTGGCGCATCTATTGTTATATCCTTTCCAGCTGGAAAGCTGGCCGTTTAGCTCAGTGGCTAGAGCGTCAGGCCGCGAATGCCGAAGACGTGGGTTCGATTCCCACAGCGGCGACAATCTTTTCGTACTTTTTCTACATGTTTTAATGTTCAATCTTAAGTGCAGAGATTAGCACTATAAAAAACTTTTAAAAAAACATTGATTAATTATTTGAAATATATTTAAAAAAAAAGTTAACTTCATGAGGTTTAAGTTGCTACTTTCAAATTGAATTCATCCATTATTAGACGAACACGAGCATGTTAAGCATGTTAGTAATACTACATGACTTTGTATACATCTTTCAAAACGTAAAACGGTTATTTATCTAAAGGTATCAGGAACGTACAGATGTATTGTTTTTGGATATACGTCATAGGAAATAACATAGAAGGACGGTTTACGTCAAAAAAGAAAAAAGCGAATTGCTTAACAAATTCCAGAGTAATAAATGTTCAGACCAAATGTACTGCGAAGTGACTTCATAGTAATTGTAACTGAGTTTGGAGTGAAGTTTTCTTCTACAATAAAGCTCTCTCATCAAAACTGCATCCAAACATTCCATTAAATCTAAAATAAGTAGCATGAAAATTATAAATATACGACACAAGAAAGCAGGTAGAAGTTGTTGCCAAAATATTGAGCAGTAATACAATATTTAAACAGAGTTGTTCCGAGAAAATTACAAGCTATATAAACCTCTATTTTCTTTTGTAGAAACATCGCTCTTAATTTAGGATAACACTATCCTGTGTTGTAAGGACGTTCAACAAACATAAATTTCACGCTGACAAATACCCAGATGAGAAACAACTATCTGTGGGTCACACGAATTTTTGACCCGTGTAGGAATCGAACCGACGCCGAAGCCAATATCTTGGAAACTGCGCCACGGACTCATCAAACCACATTATATAGCTCAAGATAATCTTGACCATTATGTTATAACCATTATGGCTAAGCGCCATATGACATCGAGCATTTACAACCTTCTCGAGTTTTTGGCAATTCGTAGTGTGTAACCGTTTGGTTAACCCAGTTTGAGCACTTGAACCACGCGAAAAGCTAATGCAATTGATCGTTATTAACATACCTTTGGACAGTATGAGACCATGCAATGTCCGTATGCTCTGTCATGCAGGCTGACTAGTGGTATAAATCCTACTGAAACTTTTAAACATTTAAGGTTAGTAACTTACATACATTTCACTACTATGTAGGTTTTATCGTTTTGCGGCTCATTACGACGATGTGTACATTTTGTTTTACTGGTTTCAACCAGTTTGTTAGTTGATGTCATTCTTAGCTACCTTCAACCACGCATCAGTTGTTGCGAAAAAAGCTTAATATATCTGGGGATATACCATGTTATGGAGTTGTAGTAGATGCCAATGACCGGCATAATTTCGTCTGGCATTTATTGTAGCTGGTGCCCACACTCCTGAAACTCGGAAATTCAATTGCAATCACGTGGTTTTTGCGGAGATCCATACGCGGTGGTACTCAGTCACTATCTGGTTGAACATTTGCCCTTTTATCACCTTCTCTCATAAAAAAAAGTTATTTGATATAGTAGAAATATCTTACGGTGTTAGGGCCACGCAGCAGCCTCAACAGTAAAAAACAGTATGTTGAAAGTTGAGTTGAAATAAGAAAAAAAAAACGGTATGTTGAAGAGTATATAAAATAAATACTGAATTATATACAATATTTTAAGATATTCTTAATGTGCTTTATTAATGTCTCGTAGAATTTATTGCTCTGTAACTTTGTGCTACGCAACAAAATGAGTTTTGTGCTTTAAATACATTAAAATTGTCATACTGTGCTCTGTTCAGCCAGTGATGATCGTATCGTTATTGTTATAAGCGGAATAGTGAGTATACCTCCGCATTTTCATCAAACACGATAAATATTTGGAGTTTCATGTGGGAAATTTGTTTCGATATTAAGTATCACAGTGGAGATTATTGCAGGGGTATGTTGTCTTATCGTTTTTTTTTTTGGTTAATTTTTTTTTTTTTAAATCCATTCTAGAATCATTTTACACGTTAAACTTTTCAGATAACAATATAATATAAAAAATTTAGGTTTTCTTTCGATAGAATTATTCACAATTCCATCCTTTATTTCAATCATCCAGTTCATAGATTTAATTCCTCTTAACTTAACTAACTTTTACACAAAAACGATTGTTTAAAACATAGGTGTATTATTATCAAAATGCGTTATAATATTAACTGTTTTGTATATTATTACTAACCATGTTGCTTCATCGTACTATGTATATTGTATATATGTAACTTTATATGAGAATTATTTGAAATGATATTTTTATTTTTGTAATATTTGTAAATAACAAAAAGCGTAAATTTTGAATACTTGTCATTGGAAATTTCAACTCTCAATTTGTTGTAGTTAGAGATTGATTGTAAACTATCTGAACCTTTTAACACGCACTTAATTTTTACTTAAGTGTCAGGCTAACATTTTTCAGTCATAGAATTCCGAGTAAAAGTACTTTAGCTAACAAACAACTCTTTGCCATAGTACAACCATCAAAATAGGTATTTGTCATACGCATATATGAACACAAAACAGAGAGTTTCCGTCAGCACTTCTATTTTTGGTACAAACAGAACAATTTTTATCTAAAAATACTCGGAATCTGTTATGTTTTTGTTTAAATTTGAGTGAAGTGATCTGCGTCTAACGAACACAATATGTTTTCTAAAATCCAGTAATAGTAAATTTTTGAGCAAAATTAATTGATATAAATAAAGAAATTCAATACCTGAATATATATAAAAGTTGAATAAATGTGATAACTTCTTCATTTTATCGTCATTTTAGCCTATCGGAGTCCAATGCTGAACAAACGCCTCCCACACAGACTGCCACAAAGCACAATCCTGAGCCAACTGCATCCATAGACTTCCCGCACATTTGCAAAACTCAATCCGTTGCGACAACTTAATCCATATGAAAGTAATATCAAATTCTTCATAGTTAACACTCTAGACAAAGTCTTAAAAGCTACGGAACCCATAAGTTTCGAAAGGGCAACTCATCTTATTTGTTTCATTGGGTAATTTCTTCAGTTGGAAGGCTCCACAATCTTCAAGATAAGTTCCTACTTCAAATTGAAACATCTATTCCTATGTGTTTCAATTTGAAGTTGAAATAAATCTTAATAATAAAAAAATAATATACCAAATATTTTCAAATGGTGGGAATACTACAGGAGCATGATTTGGTAAATATCACCTTACACAGAATGTTTCCCAAACTACGTTCCTGTGGTATGCGGTGTGGAGAAATAAAAAGTAGTTGTTTTAATTGTAAAACTCCTCTTATTTTTATTGTTACGCAATAGCAGTAACAATTCACATTTTCCTTGAACATTTCCAACGGTTACAATGATTTATTGATCGTTGATTCACAAAATAATTAATAGAACATCCTTTAAATTGTAGTCTCTGGCTGTTACTAAAGACGGGATATCCGGCTTTGATTTCGTATTCGTTTTATATTCGTGCCTGTATATTGTTAATTATCGTAATTAAGAAAGTTTCACCGTTGATAAATAATGGACAATTATGAAAGGTTGATCAGATATACTGTTAAGCAAAAATGTTTTTGTTTTTCAAATATATGTTATGTTTATTGAAAGTGTTTTCATTCAAGTATATTCAATAAATGCCGTACTCTGAGGTAATGCATTCTGTACTCGTAACTGCTCGTGTACAGTCGACGGCAATACTTTCGTAAAATTATCGTTTCGTATTCATGTTTTTTTTTTATATGAGAAGATGGCATGCGCGCTGGCTGACGGTATACCTGATGTTAAGCGATAACCTCCAACAATGGACACCTGCAGCATTCCGTTATGTTTTTTTTTTTTCATTATTTAAATACTAGGCCCCGATTATCTCACTCGCCAGACGAATCAGAAGTTTAATACTTCCTCTTCGTCTGGTCTTCCGCGAGGTCGTGTTACTTCCCCGGACAAGTATGCCCATTCTTGCTACATTAAAGACTGCGTAGTCCCAACAGAGATGTATGTATTAATATATTATTCATCTATTAAATATATATCTTTCATTGCGACTTCTTAAAATCAACAACATCAACCATCTATTGTAATTACCCATTATAATGTGCCACAGAGTTTTACAGGTTATTTTCATACAAAAATAATCATTTTTCATACATTTAAGAGTAACTATTGAGAAGACAAGCGCATGAGGTGAAGATGAGTCTGTGATACTGTTGTCAAGCTATTGACTTCGACAGCGAGGGACATGGGTTCGATTTCCACACGGTACGGTTCGATTAGTATTTGTGCTTCACACAGAAAATTATTCCGCCTTTGCCTCCCGGTTTCCGGTTTAGCCCCGGAAAAAACAGCGAACCAATTCGAAAACACGATTCTGATGATGTTCCGACCCCCTAACTAATAAGATTCGTGAATACATCCGTTAAGCAGTTCCCTTGACCATAAGGGCTATCTCATTAGACCGCAGGTAATTGCAACGCAAGTAATAGCCACAAGGATTAATAGCTTGGGAGCAATTGAGAGTTATACTAAATCTTATTTAAGATTCCGAATCGCACGTCATTTAAACATGTCTTAACCAATAGGTTACTTACAATAATTTCGCTAATAATCTTCTGACGGAAGTATGATTTTCATGGACAACTTGACAGTATTTATCCGACATTTGCGTTTAATCCTCAAGAGACAATAGTGAATTTTGCAATATTTTCAGTGTTTTTTTTTGCGTCATTGTCTAGCGATAGAGTCATTGTCAAGTTCAGGTTACGTCGCATACCGTCTTCATAAACTGGAATCCATCCACGTTTTCCTCAAACGTAGAAGGTATTGCGTCTACTGTTAAACAATGGCGAAAAAAGTTTCTTTATTTATTAAGGTACAACAACCAAATACATATAATACTTTGACATACAAATAAGTTTAAATTAATATTAAAGTTGCGAAGACATAATTATGTACTCGTTTATAAATGAACGAGCAAGAACTCATGCATTGAGTTAAGCTTACCTTTTTACATTATTTTCATTTTCATTATTTTTTTTGTAACTTGTGTTTTGTGTACAATAAATATATAAAAAATAAATACTCGAGCAACCTGAGTTCGATCCCCGTTGTCGGCACCAATGAAAATGATAGTTTTAAACGATGATTTATCACGTGCTCAACGGTGAATGAAAGCATCGTGAGGACACCAGCATATTCTTGAAGTAATAACAAAAAAAATCTAGGATATGTAAAGTTCACCAATCTGCAGTGTGGCCGCGTGGTGGAAATGACCCTAATACCCTATGCACCAAGGTGGCCTATGCCCAGCTGTGGGACATATATAGGCTGTTACTATACTCTACTTTTTCATTCTAGCACCGCATATACTCGTATATTAAGCCATGACCGTAACAAAACAAATACATTATCTGTATGCCCAACGGGGCTCTTAAAGCAATCTCTTTGCTCTCTATTCGTTTCAAAACGACTAATTTGCTTTTAAGAAAAATTACTCGAAATAATTATAGTGAACCATTCAGTTCTAGAAGAGAACATAGTATTCATCTTTTTGTTTCTTTTCTAAAATCATAGATTTGTGCATGATACGAGTATTTTACAACAAATTTTATAATACTTACCTAATATTTGTAATATCCCCTTCTAAATTGTTTGATGTTTTGTATTTGTTACAAAACTTATTGTCGCATATTATTTCTCAATTTACGTTTGACTATCGCTTTGATTTTTCGCCAGAGCAATTTATGGCTCACGAAAATCATAAGGCGTTTCGTAAAACTTTGTATTTTAATAGCGTTCCTTTTCTTCGTCAGTATGTCCCAATCTGTAGCGATCTTATGTCGGTCACTGTGTGTAGTCATGTGTCAAATTAAAAGAAAATTCTTACTAACACTACCATTTGTTGGATACAGAGATAGTATCACAAAAATCCGTATCTTTTATCTGATGTACACTAAGCCGTACGAATTTTAAGACAGATGCCCACACGTATACAACACTAGCTTTTCGCCCGCGGCTTCGCTCGCTTTGAAGCTCTTAAATAAATATCTATCCCCTTTAAGAACTCTTTATAATTATTCTCTTTATTATTATATTTGATGACTCCGTGGCGCAGTCGTCAAGGTATTGGCTTCGGCGTCGGGGGTCGTGGGTTTGATTCCCACACGGGGCAACTATTTGTGTGATTTGGCGTGAAAGCGAGACAGACAGACAAAGCTACTTTCGTGTATAAATAAGCCATTTCAAACCGAAATAAAAAAGAAAGATTTTAGTGTCGAAATTGACTGTTCCCTCGCCGGCCACCGTCGCGGTAACAAACGAGATCAAGGCGATGTTTCATCTTAACGGCGGGCACTTACTAAACAGAGCATAACCCGACAGCCGAATATTACGAGTGTCTTGGTAAAATCGGACCTTGCTCCGTCACTCAGAGGCCGTTGGTGTGTGCGCTGGTGACGAAAATCTGGGACGCGGTGACAGTGACCCGGGCGATTTGGGCCTGGTGCGCATGGTCGAGGTGGACTGGTCTGAAGATGAAATCGAAAGGTCGACTTATGAAACGCTTTTCGCAACGTCCACAAATTCTTTTAAACGGTAGCTCGAGAGCTATTTACAACACTGTCCCTAGTTTTCCCATGACCGACGACATAGTAAAAAAAATCGCTTAAACGGTAGCTCAAGAACTGTCTACAGCACTAATTTTCCTTTGCCCGACGATATAGTAAAAAAAAACCTGCCCCAAACTCAATGGGTATTCTGAAAAAGCGAACGGTAACCACGATCCATCGTATTTACTAATTCACAAAAGCCACAGCACAGAGTATTGTGTTGTAAAAAAATAAAAATCCTGCGTTATTATTCTACTCGCGTACAGACGTTACTGACTTAATAAATCTAAAGATAACACTAGGTAAATTATATTATAAGCTTTGATATTACATAATTATTATAAAGGACAGGAGTTTTAGTTTGAAACCCTGATGTTTCTAACCACAGTGCTTATGATTGTTGAATAAACTGAGACCAAAACGATTGTTGGATACAGACATCTCTGTGTATTTATGATGCATTAACTCTTATCAAATGTTCAATTATATAAACGACGATGAGAAGTTCATAAACAATAACAAGTGCTTCGGGTGTATTAGTGACAAAGGACTAACATTATGTTACAGTATAAAATAGACGTATTTTGAAAAATTGATCATTTATGTAACTTGATAGAAGATTAATGTGTTTTACTGAACGACTGTTATCAAGTTCATTTTGGCGTTTTTTTTTAATACATACCATTTGTTATAATATAAAACATGTATATGCAGCACATGGAAATACATCTATATTTCATCAGTGAACTGAATTTTGCGGTACGTTGTAACTGTACCGCAAAATAACAATGGAATGAATGAACGAGCTGATGAACGGTGGTCAATCTTCATGGAGATTTGTCTGTCCCTAGGGCTGCCCCTGCGGCCAACGGTGACACTTATTACGTAATCATAAATAGCGCTGATGAGAACGCTATGACCAACCTTAACCCAGTTAGGGTTTACCAGTTAGAGCGACGGCGGCGGAACGTGTTAATATTTAACGTGATGTTACACAATGAATTGCGAGAATGAATGACCTTGCGGCGCGCAGTGGCGTTTCTGGAAGCTTTTCTACAGAAAGCCGGTGAACGCGTGTGTAGCGGCCACGCAGAACGGGTGGCCACATCGGCAGCGTATCGATATCGCCGCCCATTAACTTTAATGATTATTTTATTCTTCTGCCGTCTGCTTAGCTTAGTGTAGGTGTTAGGAAATATTTCCACCGGACATGTTTGACATTTGGCTGTAGCAGTGAAACAATAGTGTCCTCAGTAGTTTTTAGTATCAATGTAAATTTTTCACTGTCGCATTCTGTAATGAAATGGATTTACGGTATATTTTATGTCACTAAAAGTACTCTTAGGTAGACAAATTACAAACATCCGTTAAAAGTGTCTACAACAAATCTGTTTTAATTCAAATGCGGGTACCCTTTTGTAAATGCTGCAAAACATTGCTTCAAGTCGATAATTGCGAATTTACCGATGTATAAAATAAATTTGTATCATTGGCAGCAAAATAAATTGCTTAAGTAGCTAAAGCAGCTTACTATTTTAATATTTGGTATAAAAAGCAATGGCGATATCTCTCGTTCGAATTATCGTTGTAAAACGATATTCGAAATTATTTGTATGCTGGAAAGGATATAACAATAGATGCGCCAAGCATTGCTTCAAATGCTAAATTACAATGTAGAAAGAAGCCGTTGAGATTTTCGTCGCTTTGGCTATCAGCCGTTTAACTCAATGGCTAGAGCGTCAGGCCGCGAATGCCGAAGACGTGGGTTCGATTCCCACAGCGGCGACAATCTTTTCGTACTTTTTCTACATGTTTTAATGTTCATTCTTAAGTGTAGAGATTAGCAATATAAAAACTTTAAAAAAAATAATATCTGATAAGACAATAATAAACGTTTCTTCTTCTTCTTCTTCTTCAATGTTTTTTTTTATCTGAGACGGTGGCAAGGGAGCTAATACAAAGTCCATGAGCAGTGATAACCGTTTATGGACATTTGCAACCCCCGTAGGCTTGCAGATGCGTTGCCACCTTTTAATAAAGTGGGCCCCGGCTACCTCACTCACCAGATGATACGCAGAAGTATAAAAATTCCACTTCACGCTGGTCTTGTATGAGGTCGTGGCACTTACCCGAACGGAGCTGCCCATTCATGCCACAGCGTGGCACAGAGCTAAGTTATGTACAAGCAATAGGTTTTTGTAAACATTGTGTACATATTATATTTGTTCTACTTCTATTTCGTGTACACACTATTTGATTTAAATTTATGTTTCTTCCTCCAACATAAGTTATATGTCGTAATAATTAACGTGAACTATAAATAATAAAACGCCACCTTGATTTTGTTCAAATACCAGAGCCGAAAACTATTTGGCCAAATTGCATATGCGACCTTGACAAACATGTTATTACGCAAAGTAATGATTCTATGAAAGTTGAACGTGGCCGATAGATGATAATTGCTTAGTAACTCAATACTTTCAATTCGTTCCGATCAATTCAAACTTACAGAGTTTGATCAGCACTTTTATCGTATAAAGATTTCCGAAAACAATAATCAGTTAAATACTTCTCAAGTGTAATCATTTACTTACTACAGTCATCACTGACTATAACCTTTAGTGGCGAAAAATAGATTACAAGAGATATAATAAATCAGCGTCGGTTTCTAATTTTAGAGTGTCCTTGTTCTCAATCTAATCCATACTAATATTATAAATGCGAAAGTAACTCTGTCTGTCTGTCTCGCTTTCACTCCAATACTATCCAACCGATTTAAATGACGAAATTTGGTACACAGATAGACCCTGAGAAAGGACATAGGCTATTTTTTAATTGAAAAAAAGTAATGTAAAGTCTTGAAAGATATTTATTTAAGGGCTTCAACGCGAGTGAAGCCGCGGGCGAAAAGCTAGTCTTGAATAATTTCGATACTTTCGAATATATTTATTCATTAAGGCAGGGTCTCAAGCTGCTTTTGAAATGAAAAAGGATCCATCAACACAATTTGTTGATTAAACTTATTTTTATTATTTAATTTACTTATTTTTATTATTATTAACTACTTTTTTTATTGAACGATCAAGCACTCATGATAACAAACGACAGCAAAGTTACAATAAGACGCAAAAAGTTTTTATAGGAATAGAAATTGCTCTTACCGTTAAATTAGTTTTTTTTAATTCTTCCTTTATGAATACGTCACGTATCAAATGTATTTCGCTACTGTTAAACATCAGTATTAGAAATACTATCGATTTAAATGAATTGTGTCTATCTTTACCTACTTACCTACATGACTTATTATTGGCTTTCAAAGTAAAATAAAGTTACTAGGATGTAAAGAAAGCTCTAGGCACCAAATTTTTAACACTTTCATTCGCCTTAAAATTCCGAGAAGCTTTGTCTTCCTTCCCTTCTATTTTTCTTGTATTATTTTCCTAAATCTAATTACCTTATGTTTTTTTTTTTTTGCCATTAAAATAAAGATGAGCCTTGTCGAACGGAAGACGAAAGAAGTCATTGCGTTCGCAACATTGCCTGAAAGAACATTAACGGAAAATCATGCATTTAATAGTATATTAATCATTTAATAGGATATTAAATATAAAATAAAAGTAAAGTAACAGCCTATACATGTCCCACTGCTGGGCAAAGACTTCGTCTATACAGAGGCATAGGGGGCATCAGGGCATAGTCCACCACACGGCCGCACTGCGGATTGGCGGACTTATTAATACATTATATTATATATATACTTATTAATATATCTTCACATAATATGTTAAACAGCCACTCCTACATTCTCACACCATCGTTCGATGCTAGAGGTTGCTCTATAGATGGTCTATCTAGGTCGATAGATTGATAAATAACACCAATGACTGTTATGTGGGACTGTTCAAGCATTTTCAAGTCTTTAATAAATGAAAATTTACTTCATATTACCAGAATATAGTTAACGGACTGGTGTTATATATATGTGAAGTATGTGATAAAACAGTAAAAGAAATTGTCAATAAAACCATAATTTTAAAATTATTTTATTATATTCATAACGAAATAATCAACAGTTTGACCAATCTGATATAAATAAGTCATTATATTTTTAACTTTTAGTAAGATTTTAAGAAAAAAATACATTTCCACAACTATATGATTTGTAGTTTACGCAACAGAGATGAAATTTGCTTTATAAATGTGGAAAAACATAAAAAAATCCATTAACCGTTTCCAAAACAAAAAAGCTCGCTCGTAAACTAATAAGCTCTTGACATTGACTGAGGGAAAGAAACCTTCAGTACAAGTTCACAGTAACTGTGTCAGTGAAAGCTGCAAGTAGCGCCATCTGTGTTATGTTGCGTTACCAAAGAATGCTTCGAGTGCGAACGTGAATAAACATCGAATGTTATGTCACGAGATGAGCAAAAGGATTTTTTTCCGCAAAAAAAAATATCTTCGGATGTATTGTAAGAAACCTAAATCAAATTCATTTTACTAACCTTTAATTTAAAAAAAAATTAACTCCATAAGAGCATAGTAAAAACAATTGATTATAAAAATCACGTAGATGTACTTACAAATCATTTTATCGTCGCAGTATCATAGATTATAATATACTTTTCTGGGTATTGCTGCTGTGTTGCTGAATTTTTATAAATAAAATTTAAATAAAAGAACAAAAATCTGTGAATTTATCATAAAAATAACATTTAATTGATGCTGTTAAGATACGGATAAAATAAAATAAAAGAAACCGTTTCGAGAATGGTCCCATATATTTGGGACTTTATTGTTAATGAACCGTAGCTACAAGCTTGAAATGAAAACATAGCTACGTTTCATTGCAACATTCATTGTACTGAGAGTATAAAAACCGCAGCACAGAATCCTCAGTTACAATATTTCCTAACACAATTAAGAAGCTATTATTACGTTGGAATAGCAAATTGGTATAAAATATGTGTGAAATTGAGAAACGGTCGAAGGTCGACAACACGTCCGAAGATGTATTGCTAAACGACAATCACTTGTAGCCCATCAGGAACTCGCGCGTCTTTATGAGAAATAAAAGCGAATAATACACACACAAATGATGTGTTTACTCAAAGAAGCAAACAAAAAAAATAGTTGTTTTTTTTTGTTTGCTTCTTAACTATTTTTTTTTATATATTGTTACGGTTACTTAAAAGCTAGTCCCAGTACTTGATAAATTTAAATAAAATCCTAAGTAATTTACTTTTCTTCAGTTAGTTAAATACAAAATCCTCAGGGTTGGTGATGAACGACTGTCAATTGATATGAAAATGTTTGTTGATATCCAAGTGTACGTCACAGTGGACGGTACGTTGTTCCGCTAAGCTGAACTTTTCGTCAGCGGCGTTAGGTCGCAATTAGGTGGCGCAATCCGTGACGCTTACGTCCTTCTCGCGCGTGGGGAGAGCCGCCCGCGGTGGGCGAAGCGGCGGCGCGAGATTCAATCCCATGGCGGCGTGCGACCCGCGCGCACTTTCACACGAAGCGCAGGTTTTCCCTTTCATCCGCCGCGAAGAGATGCGCCCATGACTCCGCCGACGAACGACATCGAAATGACGCCGCGGCGACTGACGGACCATCGGTACGGGCTAGCGCAACCCTCGGATTCGGTTTGAAAAAGGAACCTCGGATCGGAAGCTCTTTCAAATTTCGAAAACGAAGTGGCCAGCTGCAGTCGCGTGTGAAATTGGAAAGATTAAAACATATGATTTTCTTTTTTTATTTCTAGGTGACAGCTTGTATCCAGCAAATCGTGGCCAGTGGTACGGTGCACAGTGATATCGAACCTAACTTTTCTAAGTGGGGTGTGAGTGTCCAGTGGTTTTAAACGTTAAAGCGAAAGTGAAAAGTGCGCTAATTAGAAAAAAAAAATAAAAACTATCAAAATGTCGGGTTTCGTGAAGATCGCTATCGACGATTATTACTCGGACAGTAATTGGACGACGATAATCAACAAATATTGGATGCTAGCAGAGCGAGTATCAGGTATTTATTATATTTTATTTATTTATTTTTATACTTTTACTATTGTTATTTAAAAAAAATAATTTGTAAGGACAACGATAAAAATAGAAAAGCCTGTAACTAGGGGAAATAAAATAATAAAGTACTATGCTTATTTAAATTTGTAAAAAAAAATGGACGTAGTTTTTCGCGGAATCGAACCGGAATCGCACTCAGATGCTTCAGCCACTAAGCTACACGTTTTATTGCGACGCAATGAAAATCTTAACGTATTTTAACTAGTTTGTATTTTCTCATTATAGGCAACGCTTGGCGCATCTATTGTTATGTCTTTTTCCAAACACAAACAATTTCAAAATACATTAGTATTTAGAACTACAAATTGTTAATGCTTCAGATTAGCACTATAAAACTTAAATATATAAAATATTTTATTTCTTAACCGTTGATTAAATATTTTATTAATAAAAATAAAATATTTAATCAACGGTTTCTTTTTTTTTTCAATATTTGGCCTCTGGCATAATTATTTTATTATTTAAAAGTCATAGGGAAAAAAATGATATTTTTTCTGCACATATATTTTTAATAACAAAACGATGCTTATGCGTCGAGTTATTTATTTTGAAATTTTCCACAAATTAGGAAACTCCTTTACTTTATCTCACAATTCTCATGTCATAAAAGTTTAAGCTTGATGTAAACATTAGTTTTATTTATTGATAATTAAAAAATTCTCAACATGCAAAAAACACTTTGTTTCGTCATAATTTTAAAATGTACCATTTAACTTAATTCCGATACAAAGAGAGCAGTATCGATAAATCAAAGTCTCATGAACAAAAACTAAGGTTACACTATAAACGAAATAATACAACGGATTTGGTAGTTAAGAATTTTGCAACGTAAACGGAACTTGGATTAAATTATTAAAATTGATTGTTTATGGTTTGTGGTTTTGTTCTGTGTATTTCTTCACATAGTATAAAACAAAGTCGTTACGCTGTCTGTGAGTCCCTACGTAAGCTTAGATCTTTAAAACTACGCAACGGATCTTGATGCGGTTTTTTTTACTAGATAGAGTGATTCAAGAGGAAGGTTTATATGTATAATATATTGCACGTATGCGAAGCCAGGGTGGGTCGCTATAAATGTCAGGGGTATGATTCAACGTCTCTATACTTTTTCAACCGACTTTAAAAAAGGAGGAGGTTGACAATTAGCCTGTACTTTTTTTATGTTTGTTACCTCGGAACTTTCGAATGAGCGAACCGCCTTTGATGATTCTTTTTTTATTTGAAAGCTTTTTTTACTTCCCATGTCCAATTAATTTTATTGGTTCTGGATCTGGGACCCCGAAGATACTCAGGGAAATCCTGAAAATCAATTATAAAATTAATACACAGGGAGATTTTTGAAGTATATAGGTTCTGTCGAGCAAGTATTTTTCATTATTTGCCCATGTGAAACGTATGTATGTGAAACGTCATAACTACGCGGGTTAATATTGTTTTAATGGTTAATATTAGTTAGGCCAACTTTTTTTCAAAAAGAAAATATACGGAAAGGATGTTTAAGAAGTAATTTATTATTCTAAAGTAGTATTTTATATTCAAATTCAACAATTACAATACGATTAATGTTTTTTTTAACCTTTATGTCATATATTTGTAAAGATACTAAAGTCGGATATATATAACATCAGCTGAGTACCATTTAGTTATTACGTTTTCCGAATTACAGATGTTTTAGATAGAATATTACTCAAATACTTAACGAACTATTAAGAAACAAAACTGTTAAGAAACAATCCTCTATTCCCACGGAAACTGAGGTAACCTCAGCTCGTAAGTTTCTAAATCCAGTGGCGTTCAGCATTATTGCATTAGTGGGATTGTTCGAATTTTACACGTGACTAAAACCACTACAAATAATTTTAATTTTTCTTTCAGCTTTTTACCCTTTCTTAGTTATTTAATTTCATACTATATTTCATGAAAAACAAGTCAATTAGTAAAAAAAAAGCAGTCAGTACAATAGTTTCACATTTGAATGAAGTATGGCTGAAATCGTAAATCCGTTGAATAAATTGATAACGTTGAATATATTGATATTGAGACAAAGAAACAAATAAACACCATATTATACAGTAGTAGGAATATCAAACAAAAAGCTGCTCTTTAAAAAACAAAGGCTATCTCGGTCGTTATCGAAAACGTTAACAACTCAATATAACAGATTACGGTTTTACGACCTGCTTTAATAACTTGCTCAAGTGCCATAATTAGGCACTTCATAACAGTTCCGAAATTAACACATACATTTTATTTAAATATTTGTTAACTTAACACCACTTACACTTACATCGAAGTGCAAATGATTTTCAAATTTCAGAACGTAAAAAGAGATGACATTAGAAAGTGAAGACCAACTTGTCCGTTTAATTTAGGAAGGAATAAGTGCAATGCCCAAAGTGCCTTTTCAAGCCGACTTTTAACTTTCATCACAAGCATTTGCATAACTTGTGCTTAAACATGTGATCGGTGGCGAAAAAAGTGTCTCGAAAAATCTCTAAAAATAGTATAACCACTTTTCTGTTGCGTTTTTTATTAATTCTCTTGTTATAAACTATTATAATAAATAGTATGTACTTTTTATTACTTTCTGATGAATGAATAATAATATGTATCTATATATATATATATATATATATATATATATATATATATATATATATATATATATATATATATATATATATATATATATATATATATATATAATGATGATTGAACGACATATTCATGAAATAAATATCACGTAACGAGTACAATTTATAGTTTATGCACATGATGTTACTTAGCAATTAATCATGCAAATATTATGACTCAAAGGCCTCAAAAAGTTTTGTGTAATATTTCATACTGAAATATAATTAGACAATATAAACCAATATTTAATTTTGGATTTGTTTAATAGAAATCAAATTATTTTTTTGTCACATATTATTTATCATACTGCTTTACTAACTTACAAATAAATGAACTAATTTCTAGATCTCCTATTCATACAAACATAGCCTATAATGATGATGAATTTCCACAAGGAATCATTCCAGAAACTTACCTAAATAAAATATTATATGAAAGTAAACTAAATTTACAATTGAAGAAAATTTTAACGACATTAATCATGCTTTGACAATGAACTTATATATTCAAGGCATTATAAAATGCTGTATGAAAATAAAATGCATCGCAATCGAATATTCTATGTTTATTAAAGAAACCGTCTACAAAAAAAATATGAAGACTTAAATCCCACTGTTCAACCAAACAAAGCTATGTACCAAAATATCTGCCAGGAGAAACCGCACATGCTAGCACAATCAAGTACTTAATCAAGCATGTTAATATATGTAAAAACTTAATACTCTGCGACGGCACTATAGGCACATGGTTTAAAACACCACCATGGATAACTTTCACATTCTGATTTCTCGATACGTCACAAGGCATAATGTGCTAAACAATGTACAACATTATCCATTGCTATTGCCACCCGCTAATAGACTTTCGAAAAACATTCGTCTTCAGAAGACAAAATAGTCTGATCAAGTTCAGCGAAAACAACTTTTATTTTTATCCCCAATAACCTAAAATATAGATGAAAGATTTTGACCCAATTTGTAACCCCAGTAACATGAGCTTAACGCGTTGAAGTCTTTTACATTAAAAATAATACTGTGCACGTATTCACTTCACAAATGCTGAGATTTTTCTTGGTTACAACTACAAGAGCAATGTAATCATGGTAAATAAAAAGTTTCAAGTTGTAATAAGCATTGTAAGCTAAGTTCAAAGTCAGGAATCAACCTCTTGAACTTGAACTTAAATTAAAGAGAACTCTGACGTTCCAGCCATAGCACTAGCGAAGAGTATCGTCCATATATTTAGCAAAAAATATTTAATAAGCTTTAATAACCATCATTGGAGTTGCGCAAAGATACCACTATTCTGCTTTTTTATTAAAACTGTCAATAATGCGCGAAAGTTATCGAGAACTTAATGTTTTGGAAACCACATAAGAATCAGAGCTGATGTTTCGCTACAAGTTTTAAATGTTATTCTTTTTTAAAGCCATTTATAAATAATGTAATTCACTTTTGGCAAAATTAAACGCAATGTAAAAGGATCATTTTTTATTATTTTGAAGCAATTTCGTCTGTTATTTTAACGTTTTAATTGAATTGAGTTCCGTTTAATTATTTATAAGAAAATAATTTATAAAAAAAGTTAAATGAAATATCATTTAACTTTTTTTATAAATTATTTTTTACAAATATGTAATTAAATTAAACTAATTACACTCCCAATTTTTTTATTTCATTGCAGATTTTTAAGTAATATGAAGTAAATGTTTAGTGTTTTGAAAAAGTTATTATCTTTCGCTTTCTTTAAACTCCTGTCCAGACTCCGTTACTCAATTTATTACTCTTAATTTTTTCTACTACACTACAAAGTAACATTATCTAAAACATTACCTAATCGAACATTAAAAAAATTAAGTATATAAAAAAATTAAGTGTTTAATAACCCTTAATTATCAGAATTTAGGACGGTATTGTCGGTTTTGATATAGGGAAATAGAAAAAAAAAATTAATAGGAAATAAATTAAATAATAATATAATAATAATCGATATAAATCCGTAAATATAGTTAAATTTAAAATCTACCCTTACATTTAATTGTATATGATCTAAAAAAAAGCGTGACGCATTTAAATCCGTTTTGTAAAAACGACGTGGTTTAATGACTTTTAAAAATAATGTATGACTTGATGAACCGTGTAATCTGTGTCAACATCTTTTATAAAGGATCAAAAAAATCTTAAAATAGGACGGTAATCCTATTTTATCATTAAATATTGTTTGTAAAACGAAAGGTTTGAAACACGAGCGACGACATGTACAAATTTATTGGCAATTAGGTGAACTTGTCGAAAATAAGCACGGTTTTTTTTTCTTTTTAACACGCTTTCCGTTTACATTATTCCGTTTACAAATTTAAATTGGACATACAGATCTGGAACAGATATGTTTGGGTCACACAAATACTTGTCTCGTGTAGGAATCGAAACCACAACCCCCGTTGCCGAAGATAATAGCTTGATTTCTTATTCACTGTAAAGGTAGAATAATAATTTAAGGGAGAATTTGTCTTTTTATTGAATTTGTATTTTTCTCATAGCGTTTGATATCTAAATGTTTTTAATAAAATACGTAAGAAATCATAAAAAGCTGGCAATATTGCAACTCGCATTATAATAATATAATCACAAACTAAGCAACGCTTTTACTATGGGTAATAGATAACTGATAAACATACTTAAACTTACTTTTCTTTTGTAAGTAAATACATATTATAGATATATAAACACCCAGACACTACAAAAACACTATGTTCATCACACAATTATTTTTCCAGCTGTGGGGATCGAACCCCTATGGCGCAGGAAGCAGGTACAATACCCGCTACGCCATTTGGGCCGTCGATTATATTTCCTTTTTATGATCATTAAACTAAAGGAATAATTACAAATCAATTTTAAAACCGCGTATTCATTTCAGTACTGAATATTATAATAATATAGTATAAACTGAATAGTATATGAGGGTTTAAACCCAGTACATTGCACAGTGTATTTCTGTTGCCACTGGCAACAAAAGGTGTGAGTTCAATCTCTATTACTGGAAAAAAATCAAATATTTTTCTAGTGCTTATATTATTTATACATGTATAATATGTATTTTTACAAAAGAAAAGTAAGTTGAATCAATAGTTGTGTAGAATGTTCGAGTTTGAGACTAGTACTTCTATAATTGAAATCCAGTTCTGTTTTCGGTGTACGGAATAAGGTCAACTCTTCTTTTTTGGCATCAAAATACCTCCATGAAAATGCCATATACGAGACTCGACACTCTTAAGATATAAGATTCAGTTAGTTTTAGTTTTCATTTCACTTAAATTACAATCTTCAAAACTAATTTACCTTCGGTCTTCACCTTGATAAATACTTATTATTTCAGATCCACGTGTGCAAGGATGGTTCCTCTTCGACACACCACTGCCGACTCTAGCGATGGTCGTGGCCTACCTCAGCTTCGTGATGGTGGCTGGACCACTTTGGATGGCCAATAAGAAACCGTTCAGAATACAAAACACACTTGTAGCATACAATGCAGGACAAGTTTTACTCTCCTTATACATGTTTTATGAGGTAAGTGATTTCTGTATTCATTTTATTAAAGGTTTAAGTTTTACGTAGTCAGAAGCATCCTCTTAGTAGATCATTCAGTCTTTGGTCGGTGTGTGACAAAGACGTGAATACAAACGTTCACATTAATTCAATTTTAGTGTGATATTAAGTCGATACAAATAGCGTTTTGCATGCCACCGTAAAAGTAAACATGGGTACATGTAAAGCTCGTCCCTGGTATGGAAAGCTTTTACATGAGTGTGGTTTCCAAATAGATATTTTGAATACAACTATGAATATAAAAACACAAAAGTTCGTATTGTGAAAGCTTTTAAGTTGAATGCATACAATAAAAAAACTCGTCTGTCACGATTTCTTAAAGTAAATTGCTGTTTCGTTCTTGATAGGTATTTACAGATAAAGCTGTATACTGATGACCAGTGTTTATTTTAATGACACCGCCATTGCTGGCATGTTTATGTGTATATATATCAAAAACAGTATTTTTTTTTTTCTAAATTTTAAGCAAAACCCATCAACATGATGATAAAGAAAAGAATCGCCTCTGGTGTCTATCTTTATCATCGTCTATGGTCCGGGTCATAAATGACGAAATGACGTTAAATACTGTTGTTTTTCAACCATTATTTTTATCCTAAATCACCCAAAAATTATTAATTTTCTTCTAAATTGTCAAATTGTGCACATCTTTGTAACACACTTGTAGCAATAACTGTATTATTGAGTGTTTTTGATTCCCTACGTTCACGTTGGGGATACTTATTTAACTTAAATTTATGTCATTAGAAATAAATTAAAACCAAACATTAAATTTCTTATTTTTGAAGGCCAAAAATTAATGTTGTTAGAATTAATATTCTGTAGTGTTGCAAACATTTATTTAATAAACTCTTCCTTAAATTCTTGAATTCAGTCTCATGAAAAAAATTCATGATATTAATTCTAAGTTAAGGAAGTGATGGTTCGATGACCTGTAGCAAAAACTTGGCATCTTTCGAAAGTATTGTATGACTCACATCGTGAGCGTAAATTATGGACGCGATTGCCTAAATATGCTTCGGCGTGAAATAAGTTCAACATTTTTACTGCTCTTTCGATACAAATATTCCACCAATATCAAAACAAATATATATTATATAATATGGTAAATTCAGTAAAACATAAGAAATTGAAATAAAAGGCAATGCAGAGTCAAGTGCATAGTTTGTTAAACTTAACATAATTGTCTTTTAACATATTTTAAGTGAAATGGTAAATAAAATTAACCATTTTACGGAAATTTCCATCGCCTTCCGTAACCCGAGGGCGATGCACGCAATTAATGTTCGTACGTTCATTAAACGTTTGCATTCTCCTTGGCCGAATTAAATAGAACACAGATTGCAAGATGTCCGCGTCACTTGTTACGAAAATAGGCGGCCACTCGAGCGGACACGTCCTTCACGCTTCAAGGGACCCCTATGATCGTGTAGAAGAGGTTACTTAATGATTTTCCATCTGAGGAATCATGAACTTCCGCGTGTCCGCAAATCGATCATGACAAAAATTTCATTTTTGTAGTTCAAAAAAAAAATCTTTCAAGGAGGTATTATGCCAAGCCAACAACTCTTTCTCACTTTTGCCTTACGAAATATCTTGCTATCGAATCATGCCATTTAATCGTTGTACAATTGCAATTAGAATGGTGAAATACAAGTTGTTAATTGATGCTATACAATTGTTATCGTCTTGTCTTTTTTCCGTCCTTTAGACCGTTTAGTACTAAGAGCTTCGTTTGCCAACCTCTTTTCAAATGATTATTGATCATTAAGTACTTTTTTTGCTTTTTTTAAATGCAATTTAGCCGTGATAGTTCAGTGTACGGGTGCTCATTTTTATTCAATATACTCGATCAACCTGAGTTCAAATCTCGACACTGCTACCTGTGAAAATTCGACTAAATGGTGTACGGTAGTGAAGGAAAACATAATGAGAAACCTGCATATTTTCAAAACATTAACAAAAAATATTTACAAAATATATGAAACCTGCCAATTTGCAGTCGGTCGCGTCATGGAGTATGCCTTAATACGCAAATAATTTTACTTTATTTGTTTTTGTGATTTATCTTATTAGGTAACGGTAATTTATTATTGTATTATAAATAAAGAACGATCAAAGTGATCGTTAAATTTTAGGTGCAGAATTTGCTACAGACGTGATTTCGGAATCAGACTGGCTAGCTTGGTAATTGTAATACGTTTTAACGATGATTAATCTGTTGTGCAAGCGTGAACTACAAACGAGTATTATGTTGTAAAAGGAAAACACTGCTCGAATAGCACAATATTTTATTTTTACGGAGAACAATCACAAGGCCTGCACTCAGAAACAAGGCAAAGAGAAATAGAGAGATGTTGCCATGTACAATAATAAAACGAATGTTGGTAGTGTCAACATCTATTTTGGGTGGACACAACATTGGGAAAGATTTTTGTGAATTTCGCTATTAATATCATATTATTTTGCATTTTATTTATATATATATTAATTAAATCATTTTCAGTAAGACGGTCTGTCTAAACTTACCGCTAACATTACTTTTTGATTTGTTTTACCGAGAATATTGGTTCAAGTTTTTTCAGATGTAAATTCATAATATTTTTTCCAGCACCTAGCGTCCGGTTGGTGGGGAGACTACAGTCTCGCTTGTCAGCCAGTGGACTACAGCGACAGCGAAAAAGCTCGGCGGGTGGGTATTTATTGCCTTTCATACAACTGTGGTAGGGCCGCGCAACAGTCTGCGCTGCTGCACGAATGGGCAGGTCCGTCCGGGTTGGTACCATCACCTCACAGAAGACGGGCGTGAAGTGGAAACGGGTGTTTCATATGTCAATGGGCTGCATTTCACATCAGGTGAACGATCACCTAGCTCGCCTCCTTCTCACATTTAAAAAAAACTAACTTTTATATGATCATCTGGCTATCCTCTCATGCTCTTCTGTCCTCTTCAATTTCAATCGAGTGTTTTCTACTTTCCCGCTATACTTCTAATGATGTCTCTTAAAGTTTTATTGTCGGGTTGTTTCATTTATTTAAAACAAATGTTTACTGCAAGAACTTACGCTTCGTCGGCACTGCTTTATAAGCGTTGTTGTTCAGTAGCATTATAGAAAGTGAAGAGACGATATGTATCTCCGGGAAGCGACCATAGAGCTGCTAAACCATCAAGTAATAAGTATGAACATTTTATACATGTTTTCATCGCATTTATTATTTATTATTATTTATTATATTTTAAAGAAACATTGCCCTTACTTTAGGATAACATTATCCTGTGCTGTAAGAACGTTTTACAAACATAAATTTCACGCGGACAAACCCAGATTCGGAACAATTATCTGTGGGTCGCACAAATAGTTGTTCCGTGTGGGAATCGAACCCACGACCCTTGACGCCGAAGCCAATACCTTGGCAACTACGCCACGGAGTCACCTAAGCTTAATTTTTCTTCAAACTTACGAATACTCAAACGATCAGGTTGTGTGTATACTCTATCAGTACGTATATGGGGATCTATTGACATTTTTTTAATCACAAATACATCTGTTGATAGTAGTCATAAGCCGCGCGAGGTACATTGTCGATAAAAAGTAGAAAATGATCCAGGAACTTTGCGAAACAGAAAACAGATCAAATGCAATAGACAAAAAACAACACAAAAAAGCGCTTAACTATTTTAGCATCCTTAAATGATCATCTTTCGTATTTTTATGATTTCATTTTCGTAGTCAAGAAAATATAATTTCTAAAATTAAGTGAACAAAAGTTTAAGAGTATATAACTGTATAATAAAATTCTATCTAAGCCTCTGAATATTCGTTACTCTGTGACTCGGTCAAGTTCAGTCAATTGTACTCGACTCGCACCATAGAGTTGCACTTTCATAAACCTATTTGTGCTCGGTACGCGCCTTACGAAAGAGAAATAACACGGTCCACTACTGTGAAGCTAATGGCATAGTATTAAAAATCACACTTTTTTCGTAAATCGTAAATATCCTCGCTGTCTAGACTTGCTAATTTCCTAACGACACTGTATAAAAGAAAGTTGCAATTTAGAAATATCTTTAATCAAAAAAGAAAATTGACGTGTTGTAAAATCACGAATGCTTTTCTTATAATTCGTTAGAATAAATGAAATTGTAATTTAACTCAATATCATTATGGTTGCTTCTGCTTTGGTTGTGTCATTTATTTGTCAATTTTTATCTTTATACTTGTTTACCAGTGCTTCTCTGAATTTTTCTAAATAAAGGATGCGGTGATAAGTTATAATGGTTACATCATATTATACTGAGTGGGATTACAGTTAATTTATAGTGACTAAATTCTCTTGTACGTTGAATATATCAATGCGGAATCACCAGTAATTAATTATCACATTATCATCATCTTCATAATCAGGTGTTAGCAAGGTTCTCTTGCTTCTCGCCTATATCACCCAGATACGAAACAAGTATTTATCTGCGAGTCACACACACACATTTCCCGTATGGTAATCAAAGCCACGACTCATGACACCGAAGCTGTACAATATTGCTTTAACTTGGCTACTGCCATGAATTAAAAACATGAAGAAAGTCCACAACGAACCGCTATATTCAATGTAGAGACATTAGCAAAGATAGCTAGATCAGTTATAAGTTCTCCAAACGGATTGAGGAATTCCCCAACCACGAGCAATTCCTCGCACAGTCGATACCCTGCGACGGCAATGCCCGTTGACCGCAACCTCAGAAGTCCGCGTCGCAGCAATGAACTTGTGTCCAATCAAGTTCGCGTAACGCAGTGAAAGCCGCGGCCGGTCGGGCTGGAACGTAATTGTTCTTACGTCACCAGCCAGCCAGAACCGCACCACCGGTGGCGAGACGAAAGTGAAATCCATTGCGGCGAGGGTCCGCGGCAATTGGTCGCTGCCGGTTTGCCATGTGGGATTAATTGGTGGTAGAATCAATGAGAACTTGGAAACTTTTTTCTGTGAGAAGGTGCCAAGCGTGCAGTCTGTTCATCTGATTAAGTAATACGGCTACCCACGGACGTCTCCAAAGGTGGCAGATGCGTGTCAAATTATCAAATAATTGGCCCTCGTTTACCTAATCCACCAGGTGAATTGCAAATGCTTAACACTTCTACTTCACGTCGGTCTTCTTTGAGGCCATCGTACTTACCCAGGCGAGCCTGCACATAAATATTAGTCCCAAAGAAAAAAAAAACGCTTAGTGAAAGATAAAACAATCATCCACATCCTTAAAAGCTCAGGTCGGCGATTGGAAGAATTCGATTATTGTTTACGTGCATACAATTTCGACACAAAGATGTCACATGGTGAAATCTTTATTCCGAAAGTCAAGTCGTAGGAGCCAATTTGATTTTTAATTTAGGTTTAGAGATAGAATACTATAAACAGATAAAAACATTTCAGTCCAATAATTTCAGTACCTATAGCTTCATCAGTCGTAGGTCAACGCAAGCGCGATTATAAAAATCGAGCCCCAAGTTTTGGAACCGAACATGATTTACGGTTAGTTTTAACAGATTCATGTGGTTTGAACATGTTGAAATTAACCGGTGATAATATAAAATAGATTTAGATCTTAAGTCCTTCAAATTGTTAAATATTTGTTTTTTAAACATAGTTGAGGCATTCCTCCTTAACACAAGTGTTCATCGTCCTTCAACTCTTCGAAATTAAGTTAACATTAATGATTAAATCTAATATTAATAACGATCCTTGCTTATAGATGGTTGAAAACCCAATCTTAATTTTGTTATAACTGAATCAAAAACTAAAAGGGCTTCCTTTTTCTCGCAGATGCTGCACCTATGCTGGGTGTACTATTTCTCCAAGCTATCGGAGTTCGCCGACACGATATTCTTCGTGCTGCGGAAGAAGAAGAGTCAGATCACGTGGTTGCACCTCTACCATCACTCGCTGACGCCGTTCGAAGCGTGGCTGCTGGTCAAGTTCATCGCTGGTGAGTTTAAGCTTTTTTGCCTTTTTTATGTGAAAAAGTGGCAAACGAGCTGGTGGTTCACGTAATGTTAAGTAATATATTTCTGCGTTTCGTCTGGTGAGCGATCCCGTCGACTTTATTTAAGGGCGGCGAGGGTGTTGCACATGTCCAAGGGCGGTGGTTACCACTTAACGTCAGGTGAACCGCCAGCTCGCTTGCTAATTTAGACATAAAAACGCACTTTCCGTCTGTATCGCGGTGCGGTTGACCCAGTCTTACAACAGCGGAAAAAGTTACGAGCATTAACTTGTTCTTGACTTGTGACTTTTTGTTCAACTTGTTGCAATGCAATGATCGATTTGGTGAAACACCTGAGTAACGATTATCGTTAAGATGGTATTTCACGAAATCGAAATCTGAACTGACGCTGGCTCAAATGAAGACATTATTCTTAAATGAAGACATTTGTCTTTATTTAAGGCTGTTAATTATGAAGTTAACAGAAGTGGACGATATTAAACTGACCTGGTCGGGCTTATCAACTTCTGATACGATGTCACGGGTTTCAACCCTAATATTGTGCACTAATAACTTTTCTGTTTATAACGGTGTAACCACGTCCATTTTTTAATAAAATATTTCATAAACTGATTTTGTATAAGATTCGCACATTGCCTGCACACGTTTATATATATTTCAGTTAACTTGTGCAAAATAAATATTTGTACCATTGAATTCATATTTAGTTCGGGTTACAGCGAACATGAAGCAATCAAGAAAAAATGTTTTGAAAAAAAGCGTTTTATGTGGAGTTCCACATACAATTCCATTCAATAGTTTTTGTTTTCATTTATCACTTGAGGCCTTGATGACCGATATAATATGTCGAGCATTTTAACATCTTTTAACCTTTACAACATGTTCGCGATTTATATTTTTTTCCTTCGCTTTTAAATAAGGTGAAAGTTTGAACAGTGGCATATTAAATCATACATATACCCAATTTTCACATCCGTTTCGGTGGAAGAACCAAATTAGTTAGAGCTTTCCTACATTTCTCACGTGGAAGCAACTGGATTATAGTATTGTTACTATAGTATTGTTACTATAATATTCTTATTATAATACATCTAATGCCTAAACGTGAAAGTTTTGATACTTCACACTGGTCTTGTATGTGTGGTCGTGGTACTTCCCCGGACGAGCCTGCGTGGCCCACCCTCAGTAAAAAAGTGGTATACACTTCTAAACACCTTCTAATAAAAGTTAAAAAAGTTTTTTTTTTTGGTTGGATCGTTCACTGTCAGCCTTTGCATACCGGTTGATGGCGCGTGTACAAGTTACCGAGATGTAACTTGTACACAACAAATCAAAAAGACTCGTTTGTATTTCTACACGTTATTGGGATTCTTAAGCGTGACTGCTAAGTGCGTGTCGAATTTCTGGCTACTGTACCACCAAAGTTAATTGCATGGCGTTTCAGACGATTTCACTACGTTACTATGGCAACAAAATCGAATAAAAGTAGACTCACCGTCAATTGAAAGTTTTTACTACGTATGATCTAATTTAATGATAAATTAATATTTTAGGTGGGCACGGAACTTTCTCAAACATCGTGAACAATCTAGTTCACGTCATCATGTACAGTTACTACATGATGGCTGCCATGGGACCCCAGTATCAGAAATATTTGTGGTGGAAGAAGCACCTTACGACACTTCAACTTGTAAGTATTATAAGAGTTCTAACTTTTTTACCTTGTACCTAATATTTTAACTATTACTGAACTTTAATATTAACAACTATTGTAACGACAAGCAGCACGAGTGGTTATATCACCGTCCGGCAACGCAGCCGAAATCCAAGTGACTGCTCCATGCGACACTGTGTCCCTTGACTCGGGTAGATAACGCCATATCCGGTATACAGTGTTGCCAGCGCCAACAGTATTTCCTAAATTTTTTGACATTGTTGTCATTACTTAATTCATTATTATTCTTACAATCTAAGTAGATTACTTAAAATTGAAAACTTGACGGTAGCTTAGACTGAATATGATACTAAGACATCCAACAACTCTGAATACCGTCTTCCGTGACCACGGTTTAATTTTTGAACAACGAACGTCCTTAATCTAAAAAAAAAATAATTAGAAACAATAAAACCCGTGTAGTAGTAATATTAACAGTGCTTTTGAATAAAATTTTATGAATTAATTTTAATTATTTTTTTGTATTTATCAGATTTAATATTAAAAAAAAACTGATAATAGGTATTACTAGCCTGCCAATTTATCGTTGAAGTACGCAACTCGAGCCCATAAATATTAAATTACGCTACAAAATGTCATATTGATGTTTGTAACGAAACTGAAAATGCACTTGATAAAATAATTTAATTATAATAGATAATCAGGTTCTTTTTTACTCAATTTACAATTCACAGTTACTGTTTAATTCTATTTTTGTTCGATATTGAAATGACAAATAACGATACGATTTCTAAGTACATCACACTTGTACTCAAAAGAAATACCTAGTCAGCATGCATTGCTGAAACATTTTAATTATATTTTAAGTAACTCCAAAAATATTCATTTTTATAAATTTGTGTATAAATACGCAACTATAGGATCTGCAGTACTGTAAAAATTTTTATCGCAACACATTAGCTGCAGTAGGGACACGCAATAGTGTTTGCTGTTGCCCTAATGGGCAGGTCCTTCTGGGTAAGTACCGTGACCTTTAAGTAAACTGACGCAAAGTACAAGTGTTACACTTCTGCGTTATTATCTTATGAGTGAGGTGGCCGGGGCCCAATTTATTAAAAAGTAGCAACGCGTCCGCAACCCTACGTTAAAAAGTACATGGGCGGCGGTTATCACTTAACATCAAGTGACGCGCCTGCTCGTAGGCCACTTTCTCACATAAAAAATGAACAATTAACCGTGTACTAGGGGAAAAACATCATGTACAACGATCCGCACCTGTATAAATTTCATAACCGTAACCTTACTCAGACGTCGGAAGGACTGCCAGTTGGGTACCACAATCCTTTAAGAGCCCAGCCGCGCCTACGAACGCATGCTACGGGAAATGCTAGCACAACTGTTGCGAAAATTCATCGGATAAGCGGTGAATGTCTCAAACCGCCCAAGCAGCTGTACACCTAACTCAAATCTTTGCAAATCATTCTAATCGAGCACGATTAAAATATGTAGTATATGAATTATTTCAAACCTATAAAGGCAGATCAAATCGTAGTATAATCTTGGAAAAGCATCGTGTGTAAAAATATAAGTATAAAGTGCGGATTTAAACATCAAACCGTTTCGAAATATTGTAAAATTGATTTCATGTTTATTAATTGTGAAAAGTTACCGTTTACGGTTGTTACCATTTACGGTCGGACATTTAGGCTTGGTATTTGATTGTCTTTGATCGCACTTTTAATGGTTGGTTGATAAAACTAAATTATGAGTGTTATAATTTGAATTTATAAAGCTATATTCATTATATTAAGTATTATGAATTTATAGATCATCCGGACAATAAATGTTTTATAGCGCCTGTTTAATACAATTATTGCATTTATAGGATACTAGTTGCTGTGCGCGACTACGTCCACGTGGAATAGAGTAAAAGCCAAAAATTCTGACAGATACAGACAGATATCTATACATATAATAAAAATGTAACTTGTCTGTACATGGAAGATATTTGAGAAAAACTATTATTGAAGATCCCCCTTTATGAACGCAATAAAACCCAAAACAATTACTAAAACATACAATATATTCACAAAACATTATGCCATGTAAGAGTAAACTACGTTGTGCGTATGCTGATTTGGTTCTAGACTAGGAAATGGCAGTAATTTGTGTAGATAATTTCCGCTCTAAATCATTCGAAAATAGAAACGGTTATATAGTTTATTGTCAATTCTTTTCAATTCTACTTAAAATTAACGACCATTGTAATAAATAACATTTTCAATGAATATACATCACTTTAATGATTGCGAAACGATCGATTTCTTTTGTACAAAAATAGTTATCTTCAAAGACCTTATTTTATTTCTTTTTTAAATAACGAACACAATTAGTACTTGGTCGACATACCTAATTAGTTTTTTGTTACAGCTGACTTATTTGTTATAGCCACATACGTCTGTTATCTATTAACAATGTTTTTCTTTTGTTGTTAAAATATTAACAAAGATTTTTTTTGTTGTTCGGTGTGGATTTTAATTTGGCTTAAACGAAAGGTCCACACAAGATGTAAAATAATTTTGATAAGATCGTGTTTTGCGGAATCGGTAACATGTGAATTAAGCTCTCATGTAAAATCACCAAATAGATCATTTTATTCTAATAGATGACAGGTGAGCGGCCATTATGACTGACTGGTGTGAGCTCAAATAATGCTAAGTGAGTGATGCTAAGTTAATGTCGCTGCCCATAGTTATCGCCCTTAAGAAAAGTGGGCTTTAGTTACATCATTCACCCAGATGTCCGAAATTACTATAATTCCACTTTAAGCTAGTCTTCTGTGACGCTGCGTTACTCCCTGGCCTGGCCGTTCGTGCAGCAATAACGGTCGCGCAGCTTTCGTTGATATTCTACGTTTGCCAACAACGTGAACTCCTTCAACAATCATTATTACAGTAAAGAAAGGACTAATGTGGGTGGAGGGTGCAGAGCTAGAGGAAGACCGAGAAAGATTTAGACGGACTGTGAGAAGAATATGTCTTTTTTTATATGGTAAGTGGCGATGCAGCCGTGGACGGTAAGCGCTTGCCTTCTAGTCTGTGACAGGGGTCAGTATTCAGATGACGGCTGATAGTGGAAAGTGAAAGGAGAGGATATGTTGTGCCGACCCCAACTAGTGTGGGATAAGGGCAGGAGAAACAAGAAGAAAGAAGGAGTAGGCAGCTCATAAAAAGTTTAACATACAGCTGCCTCTCACCTCCGAGCCGTACAAGAGCCGCAATGACCGTACCGAAGCGAAACACGCTCGTTGCAAAATCAACGACATTGACGATAGAAACGATCTAATAACAAATCGCTGGAAGCGTAACCAACGGCGGCACCGGGCCGTTGCGTTCTGGTTGCAACACCGCGCGCCGGAACGCGGTATCCCTTCTCCGACACGCAGCCCGCACGACATTCCTCACGCTCGGAAATGGCGGTAGGCCGCCCGCTTGAGCGGCCGGAGGACGTGACGGTTCGCCAAGTCCCGGGAAAGTGTTTCGTCAGCGTCTAAGGTCCCATCCCTAAGCCCGAAGTCCGTTTCGATAACGAGCTGGACGTTGTTGCCGAAATATGGCTCCGGTAGCCGTACTTGTACGAGTACGGCTAACAATTTTGCCCGTATATCACACGTCTCGACACGAGGAGGCATACTTCAAGAAAGTAAACGACTTCCTTCAAGTCAGTTGGCAGTGATAAAAGTAATTATTATCAAAAGAGCAAGAACCCAGACCAAACAATTAATATAAATTACTAGAAATCTTAAGCGCAGTTGGCCATTCTAAATTCTGGGTACTAGCGCAACATTCTCAACACTTCGTAGAACTGAGAATGTGGAGCGTATTTGAAATAGTTGATATATGTTCAATCTGCGAACAGTTTATGGTGGGAATCATTTAAAAGAGAAAAGTTCCACAATTCTCTAATAATGCAAAATAAATTGCACAAACACTAATTGCAAACCCACCACGAAAACGGTATCTAAATTAATCCAGAATTACTGTATTCAGTCACCAGATTTAATTACGAAGCATTCGTAATTAAATTCGATGACTGTAACCACGACTCAGGACAATGACTGCAAGTGAAAAGAAAGTATTTCAAAAGAGAACAGCGTTCTTAGCATTATTGAATACAAAAAAAGACATAACTAGAGAAGTTAAGACTAAATTTATCATTGCTAATTTGTGACTGCTTTCTAAGCTGAGAATAAGTATAAGCCGGTGATAATGAGAGCCCCATTAACTTATTGCATCCAGAGAAGAATTTTTCCACACATCTACTGTGACATCATGAATTGCGAAGCAAAAATTAAGAAGCTGAATTCGAATACATGTCATGTTGGAGCATATCAATAAGTTATTTTAACTTAAAGCGTAGTTCGCGTTTATAATAATTTAATTTCTTAGCCCATAAGATCGTTGTTTTCTTTTTGAAGTTTACCTTCTTTTGGCGCGTTTGGGTCTTTTCCCATTATTAAACGGTTTTATTTAGCTCGACCCGTACGGAATTTGTTTGTTTGGGTCAAAATTAGAAATTGAAATTTAAGCACCTTGCCGTTGTCAGATTGATCTGAAATTTGGTACACACATTTCATTTAGATGACAATACAATATTAACAAAAAAAAACATAAAATAAAACCGTTTAACTTAAAAGTTTTTAAACGGTTTTATTTCATATTTTATAATGATATGAAAGAATTTTTTTACGGTGCGCGCCCACATCGACTTCCAAAAAGCGACATGATGAAGTTGGTAGGTGCTTGAACTTCAAGTTATTACCTTGGTGACCGATAAAATCTTTTTAACTTTTACCTATAATTCCAAGTTATAAACGTTATCGATTGCATTTAATGTCTTATTAGGATAAAATATTTAGTTATTTTTTGACATACACGTTTTCTAAGTACACAGACGATTTTTTTTATATTGTCTTGGTTAAGTTTCTAGGACAACACTCGCTGGTTGGAGTGGAGTTTTGTGAGTGTAAGTTACAAAAACAAAAACTCACCATGTAAACGTAACCATGTATTTGGTCAGCGTTAATAAAAGAAATCATTATTCTAGTACACGGTATTTTAAATGTGAGTTGTTCATTTCAGCTAATGGCAAATGGAGGAAATTGGCATTGACGCGTACATTGCACTCGCTTACTTCCACTCGGAGGCTAAAGCCGTTGCGATGTTTCGCAACCGAGCTTAGTAAGAGCCGAGTGGCTGAATTAAAACTAGATAAGCCAGAACTGGTCTAAGGCTTTAACCAGATGCGTGTTGACCGAATTGCACTTGACTACCCCAAATTCCACTCCATTTACATTATCGATTGACATTTTAGCCCGACCGATTGGCAGTAATTGTCGCTTTAAACCTTTATTTCGAGTTGACAGGAAATGATAAACGTCTTTGGGAGGAAGTGAAATCTTACGAACCGATTAAGGTTTACACTTTCATGATGGTATTTAAGATTGCCTCAATTTGTAGTGTTTCAAAGAAACAATTTTTTACATATACTTCATGTACAAATATGTGGCCTGGGTTGACATGATCATTACTAATTTTGGTAATATTAAATGTTTATTGAACGTTAACGAAAAAGCAATCACTAAAAATGAAAAAGGCAAACAGTGCTGCCATTTAAAATAATGTGAAATGAAAAAAATATATGGTGTACGTCAATACAGTCTTAGACGATTGAGGCGAAATTCACACTTGGCCAGTCCAGGATATCGACTAAAACAATCAATCTAGGTAATACTTATACTTTAGATGCTATGTACTTAAATTCATTACTTGTTGTTGCAGATACAATTCTTCATGGTCCTCTTCCATTCCATCAGTGCCGTCGTGTACGACTGTGGATATCCAAAGTAAGAGATGAAATTTCATCTGAGATCTTTACTGGTTTATGTTATTATTTAGAGATACAATTTCTATTAATAGCTCGGTGGCACCGATGCTAATGCTTGCTATTGGCTTCGCCGTTGGGGGTCGTGGGTTCGATTCCCACACGTCTTCGTGTATAATTGTTTCGGATCTGGGTGTTTGTTTCCCAATAAGGGTTGACGTCAGGCAGTTTCTTTCGACTTTCGATTTAAGATGTAGGTATGAAATCTCAGCTACCCATCAGTTACATGGTTTTCTGATTTCTTCTGCGTACAATATCTTGCGATTTTATGTAGGGGCTCGATTGTACAGAGTCGCAAACGGATAGTAGTGAGTAGTTAAACTGTCCTTTACGATAGACGTTGTGGGTTCAATCCCGTATACTGGAAAAACTGTGAACATAGTGTTTTTCCAATATCTGGACGTTTTCCAGGTTATACCTATAATGTCTGTTTATTTAAAAAAAATAATTTTATGTTTAAGAAACCAGTACCTGAATTACAAGTCTTCTTAGTTTCGGACTAGATAATGCTGCGTAAAATGTGTCCTGAAATATTTATTTATTCATATATTTTTCTTAAGTGAAGAGTTGTCAAGCAAGCAGGCAGTTCATCTAATTTTACATCTAGAACACCTGACGGCAATGAGATGCGTTAACAATCTTTAAAAATAAACCTTTTTAATTTGATTCCTCTACAAATTATTTGTTCCCCTTCAAGGCTCATCGCTTCGGGCTTGATACTTCACTCCATGATCTTCATAGTCCTCTTCACGAACTTCTACATCCAAGCGTACAAGAAGGACGGCGCAAAGCCAGCGGCGGTCAACAACAACAACCGTGGCGAGAGCGCGTCCAATGGCGAGGTGAAAGCAATGGCCAACGGCCACATTACGACCTGCAATGGCCACTTGGCTAATGGACACATGTCCAATGGCCACGTGTCCAATGGCCACGTGTCCAATGGCCACGTGTCCAATGGCCACGTTTCAAATGGCCACATGGCCAATGATCATGTAGCTAACGGAATGCCGCACAGATTGACCAAGGCAAATCTACACGCGCCGCCGAACGATGACACTGTCTACCACGAAGCGAACGCCCACCTTAGGAAGGGCCACGCAAACGGCCACGCGAACGGCCACGTTCCAAATTCAAATGTGACTGAAAAAGAAAAAGTGCAATAAAATAACAGTTCGGTCCATTGGTGACGTAAACCCAGTGATCCGGAATAATTCAAGTCACAACAGCACAAGACACAACGGCACACGAACGTATCGTGAGCGTTTCGTAAAGTATTAAGCTAATGCCAGGTATAAGAGGCTGTTTAACGTTGACTCGGTGCTATACGAACCGATTTAAAAACTCCATTAAGGCTATATTTAATTAAGATACCTATCACAATACACACAAAACGATTCGGATGTAAGCAAAAATTGAGAATTTTAGAGAAATGACACAAACAACAGATAAACAATATCGTTTCGAAGATTAAAAGATATATTACGTATTGACCAGAGGAGCGGGAAACTTACTATTTCAGTGTACAAAGCAATTAAATTTCTTTCGAAGAAGAAAGTTACCATAATTATAACCATTCGACGTGCCTGTTTGTCTACTATTCACACGTAGATCAGATAAAGAGATGCACGTCATAGCTACCTGGTCAATTTACGACGAGAGCGGTACCAGCGCAAAATACGCTAAAACTACTATAAGACAGTTTATAAAATATAAAATCGTTTTTCAAGAACGTTCATTGATTGATTCAAACCCAAATGAATTGAACAAATAGATAGAACTTGTATTAAAAATTAAAACACTTGTACAAACAAAGCTATTAAATGCGTAAAATTTCCATTATTGCCACCAATAATATTGTCCTCATTTAAGTCGGATATATTTATATGTAATCGGTACATTACACATAATTATATGATATTCCAGCCTAATTTAATTGTGGTTGTAATATGGATAATCACATTACAATCATTTTTAGAAGCATTTTGTATCAATCTTGTGATCAAAATGTTAAATCCTCTGGTTTAATTGTTATAGTTAAAAATATCAACAATAAAATTTGTTAATACTTTTATTGAATCAATAAAAGGCAATGCTCGAATTTTGCAACAAATTAAGAACAACACTGTAATTACTAAAACACCTAAATAATATGACCTAAGTATCATATAGTAGTTTTTTTCTATTTCCACTGCGAGCTATACCAAGCTACAAATAATTATAAGATGTATTATTTCACATAATCTTAGTTACAAATGATGTACCTGATTGTGTAAACATCGCATCTTGTATGAGGTATTCGATATTAATTTCATAGATTGTACATAACGAGATTCCATTTATTCGCCCAATTTTATTTAAGATCTTGATCCCTTTTTGTTTCTGGATAAAGACTGACCATTTCACTATCTTCTTAAATACAAAGTTATTTCAAAAATCGTATCGGTACTCGAATAAAACTACCTCAACTTCTCCGTTCTACACTTTAAGTTGACCCTTCCAACTAAGCTTTATTTAGTCTTACTTAGATTTTAACTACGTGAAAAAATTATATCTTGCATAATTATGTTTTAATATACAGGAATGTAATTCATGGAGTTTGAGACAATTCTATTAACAGGTTTATCAAGGTGTCGTTATTAAATTAGAATGGTTCCATAGTTATATTGAAAGTTTTCCATTTTCAAATTAAAGTCTTCAAAAAAATGTGTTCGGAAAGCGATTTTAAAACACGTTATATTTTATAATAAGAGACCGCCGAATTATCTCTTCTATCACTTATAGCTCCCGGTGGAAGCAAAGGCCACGTTAGCGAAGTTAGTATAGAGGCCAATGTACCAGTCAGTTTTAATAAGTAATGATGTATATTTTGTATAAGTAATGCCTGTACACAAATATAGCATGTAAGGAATAGTGTTTAGTGTTATCTGTATAAGAAATATATAAACCTTTTATACTTGTAATAAAATGTAATCGAATTTAATGTGTTTTATTAAACGGATTGATTTCGGATAAAATATTATTTGTTTTGAAAGATGTTGACCGTATAAGATTTCACTATTGACGGTACGGAGGAAACAGTGGACGGTGCTGGTGAGTTATTCGATTCCTTTGCAGTACGAAAAATTAATGACCGGACAAACCACTTGCTTCAAGTGCGTGTAACGTATTTACCAAAATAGAATTATCTATTAGAGGTAGAATTATCACGATTCAGTTGCTAAGATATGCGCTTCGGCGCCGGGCGTCATGGGTTCGATTCCCACATGCGACAAGTACTTATGAGTATTTGTGTGACTCACAACTATCTGGATCTGTTTGTTTATTTCCAAGTAAGGTACATGTTACTCCACTAAATTTGATAGGTGCTGATGTCGGATACAAATGCGAAAATTCAAATGTGATGTTTGATTGGCGCCGATTTTCACACGAACGAAACCCAAAAACGCGATTCTCTCAGTGCACGTTACTGGGTATCGAACTCGTGAACTCAGACTGCATTTTAATATTAAGTTTCTTACCTTGATGAGTCTGTGGCGCCGTTGTTAAGCTTTTGGTTTCAGCGTCGGAGTCGTGGGTTCGAGTCCCACACGGAACAAGTATTTGGGTCCTTGGGAAACAAAATACTTGTGACGACAGACAGGCGGCCGGTCGTAAAAAAAGGCAAAAACCACTTACAACATGATTCACATGTCGTTCCGACTCTACCTAGGATAAGGGTTTATGATGAAGTTTCTTACCTTGTGGTAAACAATACATACAGCATCTTAAACTCTGAGCCCATGGAGACAGTCATGTCGTGGGTTCTTTTCATACTCTAAAAGGTAATTAATGATATAATATAATAATAATAATCAGGACATAAAAAAACCACATATCAAAATTGCATTACCGCTGGCAAATATTATTGTATTGCCTTTTTTCATGTTAAAAATTGGCAAACGAAAGGCCGATCGATTCGCTTGGTATTAAGTGATTACCGCCGCCCATGGGCATCTACAAGACCCGAGGAGTTGTAGACGTGACTTCGACCTTAAGAAAAAAGTTAGCTCAATCACCCATTTATTGCGAGGCGCAAAAGTATAATGCTTGCACTTCACGATGATCTGTGAGGACGTGGTACTTCCCCAAACGAGCCTGCCCATTCGTGCAACAGCCGAAAATACCACGTGACCCTACCACAGTGGTCGAAGCCGTCGAAGTAGTGCCGAGTAGTCTATCGTAGTATGTATCGAAAAAAATGCAAATTAAAAAAATATTCACGAAAGAAACTATGAAAAGACGGCGCTGACCACAACTTTATGAAGTCGATACTAGGGTGTAATGACCTATATGATCACCTGTCGCCAGACTTGTCTTAACAAAAAGCAATGTCAAATTATTGACATGCTGCTAACGTCTACTATACGTATGCTTCGTTAACCATATGCACTGATAATATTTGGGGATACACCTCGCTTTAATCTTATTTAGTCTGAAAACTGTTTCAAGTCTGATTTTACCCATCCGCGGCAGGCCAGCATCTCTTTTACTGGTGCCGAGAATCATCTCAGCCTGATCCATATAATAACTGCTTCGCATTCACGACAAAGCTTCTATAAATATAATACAGAAGCTTGTATCGCAAAAAATTTAATGTGGTCTAGATTTTTGTTAATCTACAACAATAAAGTTGTTGTTCTTTTAGTTTTACTATACATAATATATGTATATACGTCTGCTTTCATATATGTATATATAATATAATATACGAAGGACCAATGATTTTGAAGTTTCACTGACTGTGGTGAGCAGACGAAATAAACTTAGTTTGAAAAAATTAGGAAAAGTTTTTGTTTCAAACTTAATCGAAGAATAAATTATTTATTTATTACTCTTTGTCTTACTTCTTATTTAACTTGTAAAATTAATCTTTCAGCTCTGCATCAACATTTAGCGACATCTTTCGGCGAACCAACGAACCGTTTTCATAAAAATTATTCTTTGAACGCAACCGTTTTCATGTCGCAATACAACCGCTAGGTGTCACTGTTTGTATATTTTACGACTGCATTTTAAACATTTCTTTTTATTTAATCAATATACAAAATACTAATAAAGTAATAACTGTAAACATTTCGTTTAACCTAGGTAGATTCGCTTCGCTTATCTTGTTAAAGAGATAATTCCTCATTTGAGTTAATGATTAAATTTACAAGTTCTTGTCGTAAAAAGTTTGTTTTTGACTTAAATTGTTTTTCAGATAAATATTACTATATTAACTTTTCCTTGTTAGTATTCTTGCACGTCAGGCCCCCATAAGAACTTGCTAAAATGTAACAAAAAAGGAAACTCTATTAGATAATACTTTGGAAGTAATTCAACGGACTAATTGAAAAAAAAGTATAGGCTTTAAAATTTAACGGCACTTCGATACATTTGAACCCTCACAGCCCTTCATTATCGCCCAGTGAAATATCAATAAAAGTAACGTCCGAACTTCGAATGTTTCTTCCCTTTCTAATTTGTTGAACGTAAATTGCAACCCCATTCTATTACATAAATCAATGATTATTGACACGCAGAAATCACAGAAGGTACAACAGTTATATCCAGAGTAAAGTTCCAGTAACGCTGGTCGTTACATTCATGCAATGAGAGGGGTATATAAATTGAAAGATTGAAACTCGCACTGCTTTTCTTCTATAAAATGTGATAGGAGTGACAAGATGGCGCCACGTGTCGATATAGTCTCATCATAGTTTAATTCAAAACATTCAAATTATAGTCCTTAGGAAGTTACAGATTTCCTGCACCACATTTCTGCTTGTAACTATAGTTTGCTTTCCTTGTTCGTTGATTAGGATGGGATTCCTTGTTATTTTAGCGGGAATTTCAAATAGTTAGTTATAGGTAGACAATTCGTAAAATGTGGTGAGTTGGTATGATGTTTTTGTTCATATCAATCTTAAGATCTTTAACGATTAATCGAAGTTTATTCGAAACTGGTACGGGAATTATATTTTGGCCGAACAAAAAAGCTACAATCAATAGCAAAATGTTGGAACGGAACGTAATCACGCCGCGCCGGCCGGGCTAAAACCCCTCGCCCGGGGTAATATTTCTCTTCAGTAGTCCGAGTGAGCGCTTGCGTTGTGCACGCGTCGCCCGCCGCGTCACGCGTTTCTCACACAAAAATAAAACAAAATAAACTGATGGCAGAAAAAAGTTGACACATTAGTTGTTGTTTAACGTGTTGTTTTACCGTCGGCGGTGTGCCTCGGTTAAAGTACCCAAACGGACCTGTTGTTTTCGAGTGGCAACGAGGAGCTTTGCAGCCAGCGTCCCAGTGTCTCGAATAATGATATGAAACAACATTTCGTGCGGCGATAAATCGGCCGTAGCTGTGCGCTTCTATCGGTGATGTGTTCTCCGGCTAAGGGGTTGGGACACTCGCATACAATGCCATCCGTTCAGTGCATCAGCCGTGTAATATGCTAATCGTTCTGTTTCTTTTGGACCGCACACAAAAACCTCTGCACTAGATACTGCAGTGCGATTTGTGTTGCAAATTTTAATGTTTATAGCATACGGTTGTCGGACTGAAGCGATAGAATCGCCCGTTCAACTTCGTATGCGACTATGCTTTGTGGACCGGTATAACCAGGCCTGTTTGTGAACTAAAGGTATGTAAACGCATCTTAATATTTAAGGTTATATTTATAAATTTATCATTATTCAATAGTACTAATCTACGATTGCGTTGTTTTCTTATTATTTGTGCATTTGTATAGTTTAATATTATTGCATAATTTCGTACGTAAGTAATTAAACGTTCTGAAGTAACTGGTGTACTTCCTTGGAAGACGTTGCTATGCTTGCGATAATATCCTAGCATCTTGTGTGTACTATATCTACGCTGATGGATACAGACAGACAAGTTTAACTCGGCTTGCCATTAGACATTATATTATGCTTAATTTTCTTTTCTAGTTCCCATGTATCGTGTAACAAATGTCGTCAATAAAAAATTGTCCACTTTACAATAGAATTTTCACTGGGTGTTCAATAATTTCGAACCGCAAATGCCATTCTCGAAGTCTCCAAAGAATGCCTCGACTATTTCCTCTCTTTTATACTTTTCATCCTCCGGCGGTCGCTTTAATAAACTCAATAAGCGAATTTGTGTTCGACTTCAGTAATCATTTGATTGCCCTTTGAGAGAAAAAAGAACCTCCGCAATGTTTAATATTTGTCAAGGGGAAATAAATCGACGTTTCCTAAATTGCGTTACTTGGGAAAACGAATTGTATCGCTTTTATTATATCATCCATTCGTTCGTGTCTTTAGGACGATGACCACGTGTTATTGGATTTTTATATTAGAACGCTTTTGACGACGGTTTGAGCACGGACAACTAGTTGAAACCTCAAGACGATTATTTTCGGGAATATACAATGGACTATAAATAGTGCAATCCATCGAATATCATATAACATTTTGAACCGAGCGGTCAAGATCTACAAAACTTATTTTAATAAAGTATATAACTACCTACTTTCAGCATCACACTATAGGTCAAGTCTTATTATCTATAGTTCAATAATGGTCATTTACTAACGGTGAAACTAACTTAACGGTGGTAGGGCCACGTAACAGCCTCGACTGTTGCACGAATCGGCAAGCTCGTCCGGATAAGTACCACGACCTCCCAGAAGACCGGCGTCAAGTAGAAGTATAATACTTTCGCGTTTCGTCTGGTGAGTGAGGTGGCCGGAGCCCAATTTTCAAAAGGTTGCCAACGCATATGGCACCCTCGGGTGTAGCATACGTCCATGGGCGGCGGTATTCACTTAACATCAGGTAAACCGTTTGCTCGTATGACAACTTTTCACATAAAAAAAAACTTAAAGATGCGAACAACTGATAATAATTTAAACAATGATTCGAGTATGCAAACTAATTATATGTTTATACTACGAAATATTTACTTTTATGTTTCATTTCATTGGAGACACTAGCAATAAATAAAAAAACAAGTACGAGTCGGACTTGGGTTCCGTACCATTACCTATAAAATGCAAAAAAAAATATGTCTGTTGTATGGGACTTCAAATTTCAACTACCTAACTGTCACGGTTCATGAGATACAGTCTGGTGACAGACGAACAGACAGACAGACGGCGAAGTCTTAGTAAAAAAGTCCCGTTTTACTCTTTGGGTACGGAACCTTAAAAATAAAATTAGTAATAGGTATATTTTCCCACAATTATTGCTTATTATAGTATTTTCATTTTGTAGGTAATTTCTTTTAAATTCTAGAAAAGCTAAAGTTAATATTTATTAATTTTTTTACAAAAAGTACGATTTTTGTATAGTATACATAAAATTTATGTTGAATATTTGGAAAGTTTTCGGAGGAATATGATTTATGAGTTAATTAATTTGAATGGAACTCTAATAAGGCTATTCTTATCATTGTTTTACGTTCTTCAATTAGTGTAATGAGGTTAAAGGAGTAAAACAGAGGTACCTTAAACACCGTACAGAGCTATATACGGTGTATAAGGTCGTACAATTGATTAAAAAACATATCTAACTCTGAAAACAGCGGCTACTTGAGCTGGTTATAAAGTTTTTATGCAAAATAGAGCTAACTTGCAATCCAAGGTTCAGGCTAGGCGCCCCGAGCGCCCGGCCACCTCATGCCCGTCGGAACTGTACAGGCCTAAGGCCAACAGTTGCTCATCCAACCCAAAAAAAGAACTTGCAGTAAGCTGCCGTTCTTAAAAGTCTAGCTTGGCGGTATCTCCGTAAAATGTATTCAAATGAGACATACATTGTGAGCATTGTTTGAGAACTTTAACCGAATACCAACGGGCAGTTTTTGAATGGTAGAGTTCGTGATACAGTTTAGTTTTAAACGGAAAGCTGAGAATGTTATTTCTATGAGTGCGTCTTCAATTTTTTAGTGACGGATTTTTTTTTGGGCGAAAATTTGGCAGGCGAGTATGCGGTTCACCTGATGCTGAGTGGTGTCCACCGCCCATTTATATTTACAACACTTGAAGGGTTGCAAATTAGTTGCCAATATTAAATTACTGGTTAAATTCAATTACTTAACTCGGTAAACGAAACGTGAAAGTATAATACATACTACCATTTCACACCGGTCTTCCGTGAGGTCGTGGTGCTTCCTTATATGAGAGTCTGCCCATTTGTGCAACAGCCCTAGCTGCTGGGTGGCCTTACCGTATTTAAGACCTTATTTTTGTAACAAATTTGGGTTCTATCGGATGTGCTGGCTTAAATTGTCCAGTCCTTTGTTCGTAGGATTTGAGCTGTGAACGGCGAAGTAAATTAACATGACAGTTTTGATTTTATGTGAGAATAATGTCACGTTAACAAGGAGCACACAAGTACACACGAGCGATAAAAGCGAAGACGGTGACGTCGACAACCTTTAAAATATTCGACCCTAGTTACCTTAATGACCGAACAAAATGCAAAAGTACCTTACTTCACGTCGGTCTAGGAATGCCGAAAGTGAAGAAATATATTGATATATCAATATTCATAAAAATATCAACAACAGCCTCAATATATCGAGAGAAAATATCGATATATGGGTATATTGTAAATGTATCTTTTTTGATACGATTTTAAAATTGAATATTTTATATCGATATCCAAATATCGATCCAAATATCGATCCAAATATATTGGTCAAAAATATCGATATATCGATATTTTCGGCATCCCTACGCTGGTCTTTTGGAAGACCCCCGTGGTACTTCCCCGGATGAGCCGGCATGTGGCTGCAGCCGGTGGCTGTATGAAAGTAAAAATATGTTGTACCTATTTAATAATTTCGATAATCTATATAATATATAGAATTCTCGTATCACGGTGTTTGTGAACTCCTCCGAAACGGCTCGACCGATTTTCGTGTGCATATCGGCCAGGTTGGAGAATCGGACAACATCTATTTTTCATCCCCCTAAATGTTAAGGGTGGTCCACTCCAAACATATTTTTCTACCCTACAAATAATTTATATGGCAAAACAACGTTTGCCGGGTCAGCTAGTTTGCTATAAAACACGCATTGCGTCCGTTTAAATATAAGGCATTACTTTATGTTATGAACATTTTCAAACAACTAATTTTATAGTTACAGTAAAGTACCTGTAAATATTCCACTGCTGTGCAAATGCCTCCTCTGTCCAGTGTATGAGGGAACAGTCCACCACGCGACGCCACTGCGGATTGGCAGAACTCGCATACATATTTTCGCCTCAATTTTTTTTGTTATCATATCGAAAATATGCTGGTTTCCTCATGATGTTTTCCTTCACCGCTCAACACGTGTTAAGTCAGCACGCACAATAGTAATTAAGAATTTCATTGGCACCGGCACAAAGAATTGAAATTAATTTGTTCGAGTACATTGAATTAAAAGCTACCACCCGGACACTGAGCTATCACGGTGATATATTATATGGATACTTACTTGCTGATTAAGTGTAAGTGGACATCAATAAATATTGAAGTTAAAATATGCCGAGTATTAAGAAATTGCTTCTAAAATATTCAAATAACTAGAAGTCCTTCGTAATTAAGTTAAAAGTTTTTGGAATAGTAATAAAACAAAGCTACTTTAGTTGAGAGAACATTGGAGTTTAGTCATAATACGTATTTATAAGTGAAAGATGTAAAGCGTGATTTATTTAATAATATTCTAAATTAACTCTTATTATAAGGAATTTAAATATACACATAGTATATAGCTTATACTTCTCCCTTTGTTACCGAACCCATAACCTGCGACGCCCAAGCCAATATTTGCATCCATTGCAACCCAACAACTAAATAAAACGCGAATCTTTAATTAGCCAAGCGATAAACAGTTACTTAATGTGCTTATTATGTTATGCCTTGACATAGTATACAACAAAGTCGTTCTGCTGTCTGTCTGTCCCTATGTATGCTTAAATCATAGTGACTACCCAACGGATCTTGATGCGGGTTTTTTTACTAGATAGAGTAATTCAAGAGGAAGGGTTATATGTAATACATTGCACCCGTGCGAAGCCGGGGCGGGTCCCAAGTAATCTATAAACCGTGTGTTAAAAATGCAAACCACTGATTTAACATCGAATTCTAGCCGGTCAATAAACTGACTACCAATAAAGGATTTGGAGTGAGGGAATCGTCCTCACTTCACAGAGTTTGTCGAAGGCAACACACGCAGCAACAAAGTGGCCAAAATTTTAACTCGGATTTAATGTGCGGGCCACGGCCGATGAAACACAAACGCACAGTGTACTCGGCTCGATAGCGGTGTATTCGGCTCTACAATGATATATTCGGCTCTATAGCGGTGTATTCGGCTGTGGTGAATCTCATCGACGCCAGCTCACCCACAGCGCCGGTCGACCGGACTCCGTAAACAATGGAAATCCATTCCGCTATTGCGGATTCGGATGCGATGCTCGATTGATAAACGGCCGTCTTCGCATCTCCGATGCGGCGTTCGGATATCGAAAATCGAACACATTTCGAATATGCGAATACCCGATTTCGGGAATATTTGAAACGTCGAAATGTTTCGGCGGCCGAATATTTATCAACCCGAAAGAAGACGAGAGAAGAAAGTTACAAACGTTTTGTTTTATGTTTAATGAATATTTAATATGTTTCCTTAAATGTTTTGGATTTGGCTGTGTGATGTTGATAATTAATATTGGATTTGCGAGTTTAAGAAACTGCACGCGACGGTGTATTGGCGAACAGTTGTTTTTTTTATGAAAGGAAATGTTTGGGCGCGGTTAGATCACTTTTTTAATGTAATGATAGTATGTCTTCGCCTATTTTATCGTATACTTTGATATTTACGCTTTTGAAAACTATAACACAACACAATAACCGATGTGAGGCCGAACCATTTAAAATTAAAACGTCTGGAACGAAACTCGAGGCACAAAAGTGTCGGGGCAATAAATAAGCTCTAATAAAAATGAATGAGCTAAGAAAAACCGATGCGCCCGTGGATGCAAAGCCAAAAGGAGCAAGACAGTCATGAGTGAGAGAGATATAGGGAGATGCGGAGCAAACAAAAGCAAGGACTAGGAACAACCTACATCCTTTTGTCGAACGAAACCAGTATTGTTGCTCTCATTTCTGCCGAACAGATCCTGACGGTGAGGCAGTGGGACGTCACGAACGTGGGTCGAATCCCAATGTTATGTGTGTAGCAATAAACAGGGTTGTCTACGTACATTTTTTTTGTTAGGAAATAAGTTTTATCGCCTTATTTAGTGTTTCTTGTATATCGACAGTTTATAATGTTGCCAACATTAAAAGAAGTCATTCCTTGAGGTTGTTGGCAACACTAAAAGAAGTGTCATTCTGTGAGGTATAAATGAAGCTGCAAGAAGCATTTCATGGTCTTCTTCGTTTCGTGCTTGTCTTCAAGAAATGTACGATAGTACTGCGCAATCGGTATCACAAATTAATTCGTTATAGTTGTGATTCTTTAGTCTAAAAGTGGAAATCAGTGATTATAACAGTGTTATTGTTGTGCAAAGTAAAACTATGGTGATTTGGTAAAAGTATTTATATTTCTACCTTCTTAGCTCGATAAAATAAAGTAAAGCTAACAATAAGGTCGGTGAAAAGGTTAAATACACGTAGGTAACTGTTTTAAATATACGAAAGAATAAGTAAATAAAAAAAACTGTGGCTGCTCCTTATGAAAATACGGCAATATCAAAAATTACAGTTTACACTGTATATCATTACTAGCGGACTCGACAGACATTGTACACACAAATTAAATCTGACAATAACTTATAAAAGAAATGTAGTGGACCGAACTGTTCATCTAAACTTTTCTCGAATCGACCTGAAGTCAAAAAATTCAATTAAAATCCGTCTAGCCGGTTAGGATGAGTTGAGTGATTCACACGTACAGAAGAATTGTTAATATAAAGATACACAAAATGAAGGAAACGATAAACGATTAAAATACTGCATGCAACGGTGTATTGGAGACCTATTAAATTGCTTTTCTTAGATAAGGGAACATCAAAACAGTTAAATCACTGTTTTTAGTTGGTCTTTACATCGCTTATGGTCAGGGCACAGACTAAAGATATCATTACCTCTTTTACGTAGATCTGAGTAAAATAAATATATTGGATCTCACATTAGGACGTAAAACAAGAGGGTGAGTGTTAAGAACGCTGTAAAGTGATCGAAAACACGGGAAATTAAAATACATCCGTAAAATTGTTTCATTTAACAATAAAAGTATAGTAAAGTATCAGCCTATACATGTCCCACTGCTGGGCAAAGGCCTCCTCTATACAGAGGGTATCAGGGCATATATATATATATATATATATATATATATATATACACGGTGGACCACGTGGCGCCACTGCGAATTGGCGGACTTCACATATCTTCGAATTTTATTTTTGCATTATTATTTCGAAAATATGCAGTTTTCCTCACGATGTTTTCCTTCACCGCTAAGCACGTGACAATTCAGCACTTGAAATTAACAATTTCATTGGTGCCGTCACCGGGGATCGAACTCAGGTTGCTCGAGTGTATTGAATTAAAGGCTAGCGTTCGAACACTGAGCTGTCACGGCTCTTAACAATATTTGTTATTAATTAATTCTAAGTCACTTCGACTGCACAATTTGTTGCATCCACCAAATCCAGGCTAACAGGTGTAATGGCAGGCGGGACAGAAGAACAGATAAGCTATGAATTGCACTTGCATCTATCCACACACACCTGGTCTCGACCGGGAAGATTGGCGGCCGATTTGAATATTCTATCTGTAGATTTGGTTACTGGAGACGGAATATATATACAGAATGCAGAGACAGGATACAGAAAATTTTGACGTATTATGAAGCTAATGTCAAATAACTATCGCTAGTAACCAGGTCTAAGAATAGATAGCATATTGTAAAGGGCCGTTAATTTTTCATCGAACGCAAAGAAGAATAGGAAGAATTGATACTTTGTCAGTGTTCGTGTCGCATTAGATCGTTAAAGGGTTAAACGGGACTCTATTACTAAGACTCCGCTGTCTTTCTGTCTGTCTGACCGTCTGTCTGTATCTTATGAACCATGATAGTTAGTTGAAACTTTCACAGATGATGAACTTCTGTTGCCGCTATAACAACAAATACTAAAAATCAATATTTAAATGGAGCTCGTATATAACAGATATAATTTTTTTGCCGTTTTTGTAGATAATGGTACGGAACTCTTATTACGAGTCCGACTTGCTCTTGGCCGGTTTTTTTGGGTACCGTAGCTAGCTTCGATGGGTTCTACTTCGCTAATGGTACAACCATTGGGTTATTTTTATTCTTTTTTTTTCTCTCGACGATTGCCTCGGCCGCGTCCATCGGCGTATGTTTAAAACCAATTATTTTCAGTTCAACGTTCGCCGTTATTGAGCTTTGGATTGTACTCGGCGCACCTATACAATCGGATACGATTTTTATGGTCAGCTCGTTTCTAGCAATTATTTCCTACGCTACAAACCAAATATACAACGGGCTACTGAAGAAACCACTACGTATTATCAAACAAGCGGTCCTTGTGATCTCGGATATCGCTTTAAGTTTTCTTCTATGTTGCAACAATTATTGATATCTATCTATAATAGGCAGTAGGTTTTTTTTTATAAAGTTTTCGATTAAACTTACCGCGTATTGAATAGACAAAGCTCACTTTTTCAATTATTCTTTATCACGATCGATATTTTTTTCGTTTTTATTATACAGCTTCTGAAGGTTTATTATGTGAAATTGTTGAAAATATCATTATATAGTAGAAATGAAGTTGTTTTAAAAATAGAGAAAAGCTGAATCTCTATTTCTTTTTGTCAATTAAAAGATGAGAAAGCTGGGAGAAAAAGGTAAAATATTTAGGAGTCACTTTCGACTCGCGTATGTCATTCACAGCGCATATTAATAACGTCCGTAACAGAGCCGCGTTCGTCTCCGGCCGGCTAAGCACTTTAACTAACCAGTCAAGTAAAATGTCCTTAAGACACAAATTACTTTTATACAAAGCTTGCGTACGGCCAATCATGTCCTACGCATGCATGATTTTCGCCCACACGCACCCTACTCGCTTGCACAAGTTGCAAGTAGTGCAAAATAAGTTCATCCGCCGCGCAACCGGTGCGCAGTGGTATCAACGCAACGTCGACCTGCACAGTGATTGCAGACTCCCGATGATTCGCGAATTTTTCAAAGACCTGACCAAACGGTTCTTCGATAGAGCCGAACATCATCCCAACCCTCTGGTGGTAAGCGCAGCAAATTACCAACCCGATCTAAACGCGAGCGTCAACAAGCGTCGCCCGCGAAACGTCCTCATCGACCTGGTCGAGGAAGGGGACTTAGGTACGTCGGACCCACCGTCGGGGGTCCCGCCGGATAACACTACACACACAGTTAGTGTAGCAACAAACACATTAGTTCGCCCTCGCCTCCGAGCACGGCGAGACCAACACAACGCGTACACAAGGTACACCCGCGTTCCAGGGCGGTTCTCACCGCCCCAGCCACCGATTAGCTAAAAACACAGTCGACGGCCATCGGGGTCTCGGTCCGCACCGCTACTTCGATGGCCCTTAGATGACATGCCGTAGTTAAACGCACGCATGAGCACATGCGCGGCCCTACCCACAGCGGAGGGCCCAAACCCGTGGGTTCTGGCTAGCCCACCGGTTCTGCGTCAGATGAAGCTTTAATAGTCTCTGGACTGAAAGCACAAACATCAGTTAATACAAGATACAAGAAGATGAGAAAGCCACATGTTTGACTTTTTTGTAGTACTACAGGCAACTTGATCGACACTCGAGACAATCTTACATTTATGTACTCGTATGTGTTTGCGTCCTCTCTTAGTAAAATTTAATATAGTTTTTGTAACCGTCAATATTATAAAAGATTTGTATCAAAAAATATTTAAGGGATGCCATGACGCCGCTAATCTAATCTGTTAAACCGACACAGAGCGCTGGCCGCTTTGTGATAAAAAAGAAATATTCGCGTTTTGGCGGGAAATCCATTATCCTTGAGCTACCTGAGCGCGTGGCGCGATCATGCGAGAAAGTGGCCCATGGCTGGCACTCGCGGCTGACGGCTGACAGCTGACAGGCCCAGCTGAACACGTCCACCGCAAAACAGCCCTTCGTCCCTCGCGATAAGGGTGCAATTGGACACGTGTCGTCGTCGTCCCCTCCCCCCCTCCCGCCACAAGGTGCCGCGTGACGGACGATTTCCCTAAACACACTTTATTTAAAGACCCGTTCGCGCGGTCGGTAAATAAGATCTCGTTAAGTCGGCGTTTTATTTACGACCGCGCGGCTTCCTAGCTATTGAGCCAGGCGAGGTGCCTAGCGATTTGATAGTGTGGACGTTGTTACGTGTTCGCCATTGAAAGTGGTTTTTTTTTATGGAAAGAGGGGGAAGACGGGCAGTAGGCTCACCTAATGGAAAGTTTTATAAGAGTTCTAACGTTTTTACCTTAATCCTAATATTTTAACTATTACTTAACTTGACTATTAACAACTATTATATCAACAAGAAGAACTATTGGTTATATCACCGACCGGGGACCGCAGCCAAAATCCAAGTGAACACTGCTCTATGCGACCATGTGTCCCTTGGCTAGAGTTGATAACGTTATATCCGGTATACAGTGTTGCCAGCGCCAACAGTTTTATCGGACTTTATTAAAGCCTAGTTAGACTAGGCTATTCGTCCACCTTGGACTGCCGCCCCGCGGAGGACTTGACACGGCACCATTTGGCTGGACCGGGTGTCTAAACACCCGGAGAGAGGAGGCCTAAGAAGGCCACAGTCGCGCCGGGGTTCGCGGGAGATTGCGTTTTCGTGTTCCCGTGTCGCCGGCAAAGCGACAGCGCGGGTGAAACGTGGGTTTTTAGTGGGTACCCCGTAACACCCACATACCCCTGCTGCCTACCCACAAGGCGGCGGCGGATCCGTAAAGGAAATTTCCCACGTAAAAAAAGCTATTCGTCCACCTTGCTTTATTAAAAAACAAATTCAGATAATGATCGCTGCTCAAATCGTAATTAATTTTACACAAACTGTTTAGCCTCAATAAATTCGAATACGGTTGAACCCATGTCAAATGCATTACCGACTATTTCAGTTGGTTCGGCGAGGCGGGCCGCGGCGCAGTTCTTGTATGTACCGCCCGTTCACGCTCCATTTGTTGTTAAACGGCCCTTTATCCGAAACTTTCGCCGGTTAACAGGTCGGGCGTTTGGAGTACGGAAATAAAAAAAAATCTAATGTTTTACTGTGCTGCAGCTAACGATTTACGCAAGAGAGGTTCACGGTACAGCACAGGCTTACCTACGCGACATATGATAAATTTGTCACGGTCAATGAATCGCCGATAAAAATCAAACATAAAAAACACGGGGACCACAAAAGTCATTATGACGATCGAATTAATTGAGAAATATGACAATTAACAATTGTGATATCACTCAATTATGACACGTTGAAACCATAGCAGCCATAAATCGTAATACTTCGACAGTTCACCTAATTGATGACATAATTTTGATAAGAAACGTAATAACTATGATTAGATTAAGTAGTAAGCAACAAAACTAATGGATGGACATTTGGATTTCAGGATTATTTATGTGTACTCATTATCCGGACGATAGTATTTATTTAAGATACAAAAATAGGTTTAAAGTTTATTATTTATCACTTAGCTAGTACCCATAGTGCAAGCTTTGCTAAGGTTGGGAATAAATAACGTGTTTCTTTTTATGGATAAAAGGGGAAAACGATAAGGAGGCAAACCTGATGGTAGGCGATTAACGCCGCCCACGAACACCTACAACACAAATGAAAAAAATATGTTGTGAAAATGCGTCCTGAATCTATTTAATTTATTTAATTATATTTACTTTATTTACTTTATTTACTTAATCCGTTTTTACTTTTATTTCATTCTTAATTTTTAATTCGTGGCGCATGCCATGGTATTCGATTCCCACACTAGACAACTATTTGTACGGCTCATGGATAATTCTAATGGATCTGGGTGTTCGTCCACGGAAAATTTATGCATGTAAAACGTCCTTACAACACATGATAATGCTATAGTACAGAGCAATGATTTAATTAAAAAAAAAACGATTAACTTGGATATCTAAGAAGTAATAAAAATAATAGTTCGAATAGGATAATAATCACTACATAGTATAAAACAAAGTCGTCCCGATGTCTGTCTGTCTGTCTATGTATACTTTGATCGTTAAAACTACGCTACGGAATTTGCGTTTTTTACTAGATAGGGTGATTCAAGAGGAAGGTTTACATGTATAATATATTAAACCCTTTTAATATACATATAAATATATGTATTGATGACTCCGTGGCGCAGGTGCCAAGGTATTGGCTTCGGCGTAGGGGGTCGTGGGTTCGATACCCACACGGGACAGCTATTTGTGTGATCCACAGACAGTTGTTTCGCATCTGGGTGTTTGTCCGCGTGAAATTTATTTTGTTAGACGTCCTTACAACACAGGATAATGTTATCCTAAAGTAAGGGCAATGTTTAAAAAAAGGTATTGAATTTATAACAAACAGCAAGCCTAAAATAATAATCTGCCAGTGAGTCACAGTGAGGCTGCTTGGTTGATTTCAATGGGTTTTGAAAACAGAGAAACCCTATATAGAGTTTTACTTTTAATAGTGCACTACTATAAAAGTACATAACGATATAAAACATAGATATTTTAAAGATTCTTACGCAGTTGGACTTGTTTGGTGTACTCAAATGTCTTAATAAATTCTCTTTAATAAAAAATATACAAGTTAAAATATACGGTACAATAAATTAAGAGTTGCCGCAAGTAATTTATTGTATATTGATAGAAATATAAACTAAATGACCTTGTTAACGGACCACGACGGAGTATCCGAGAGTAATAAAGCGATAGAAAATTGTTTACGATCTTTGTCGACTACTCTGTTCTGTGAGAACATATAAATTTGATTTATTAAAAAGAAGTTTAAGAAGATATAAATATTGATTCCACTTTAATTCAGTATGCTATAATTAATATTTAATAATGGTTGCAGACAAAAAAATTCTTTCATTTTCATCAGGCACTTTACGCTTTGTGATTTTGTCTTGGTATTTTTGTATATTTAGACGTTAATTTTAACTTATTTTTGGAGTAAACATACATTAAAAAGTGACGCGGGGAAATTTAGTTTCTAAACATTGAAAGAGTTAAAAATAAAACAAACACCGATACCGGAGATAACCGACTAAACGAAGTGGATTATATCATAGGTTTGTACAGGGAAGACGGATGCCGATATATGCCTTATTTAAACAGGATATAGAACTATTGTTTTACTTAACTTTCTGTAATTATAGTATTTTTAATGTGTACTGGTAGGGCCACGAAACAGTTCGCTGTTGCACGAATGGGCAGGTCCATCCGGGGAAGTACCACGGCCCCACAGAAGACCAACGTTTCTGGTGAGAGAGGTAGCCGGGGCCAACTTTATTAAAAGGTGGCAACGCATCTGCAAATGTCCATGGCCGGTGGTTATCACTTAACATCAGGTGAAACACCAGCTCGCTTGACATCTTCTTACATAAAAAAATCGTAAAAAATATTATGTGCATTAAAAATTTAGAAACAAGTCCAAGTTAACTGGGATGTTAAAAACAGGCATAAAAACATTTTAAAATGTTTCTTAAAGCAAACCTACCTTTATACAAATATAAAATGACATTTCCTTAAGAGCTATTTCTACTTACTTATTTATTTCTTTATATAAGCTAAACGTTAAGTCTTTACATGAAAAATGGTAACATTTAAGTACTTTCCCTAAAATATCCTCGCATTCATTAAATATGAAACAAGTAAATACGACCTTAATAGAGACGGAACGAATAGCGACTGGGAACGAGATTGAAACAATTTCCTTTTAAATTAGCTTCGTCAATCAAAATAAGTGAATGGGAAATGTCGCAGGACCTCTGCCCGAGGTCCGAAGAGGTAGCCGTATCAACGGACCCCCAACAAACCAACAAATTATCGTAACGAGCGCGAAAGTTAATACGCCGAGAATTTTTCATTCATTCCATTCCGCCCGACGTCGTAATTGGGACTTGCGTTTTATAATAATTCGCTTTAAATTTATTTCATAAACGGAGTTTGTTTTGGAAAGTTGTAGAAACGTTTTTCTTCCATTACATGCTGCTAGCTGCTTAATTATGGCTTTTGGATTGCGTCATTGCATTTAGGCTGTACATTCAGCAATTGGTGTGAAGACGATTTAAAAATGCGTAAATAAAACGCTGGTGGGGCTAATTCCTGATAGCTGAGTGTCCGGGCACTTGATTCAATATACTCCAGCAACCTGAGTTCGATCCCCGGTGTCGGCACCAATAAAATTGTTTAATTTTAATTGCTGACTTATCACGTGGTCAGCGGTGAAGGAAAACATCGTGATGAAACATGTATATTTTTTGAAATAACAAAAAAAAACTATTTTGAAGATCCGCAATAGGGTCGTGCTATGTAGCCCACTATTCAGCACAGCTGTGGGACGTATAATTATAGCCTGTTACTTTTAATTTTGACACTCATAGAATTTAAATTAAATCACCGTGCCGGTACCGGGGGTCGAACTCAGGTTCCTCGAGTATATTGAATTAAAAGTGAGCGCCCGGACAATGAGCTATTACGGCTCTCCATGGCTTTGAGAGTTAAATGAAACTCCACTACGCGTTCTGATTAGATTTTTAAATTCCCGACGTTTCGATACTAATCAAACGCGGTAAAAATTGATACGATCGAATTGAGAAGTCTCCTTCTTTTTGAAGTCTGTTAAAAATCCGTAAAATCGAACCTTTTAACAATATATAATATTCGCGTAGAAACAAGAAATCTATTCTTCGATTTTATTTGAGTACTAATGCAATTGAGTTATCGAATAAACACTGAGCCAACGCAAAATAAATCGAATCGTTGGCGCTTAAAATCTGAGCCGAGAGTTTTTCTGCCACAAAGATCTCTCAGCTAATAGTAACCGCTACCGTTACATTGTACAATACAATATAGGTCATGTTACTAGCCTTAGAGATGATAGAATGGATGACTGACTACATACGTATCGGACGAGCTTGTGAGTGACTCATATAAGAAAATAAAAGCACAAAACAAACCAGACACACAGAAGATTCTTGTTCGAACTCTTGACATTAAATCACAAAGTCAATGTCCCCAGACACGAGGCCACCAAGCCGTACGAGATTTATCCGGCAGCAAGGACCAAATTGCGCTGGACAAGCGTAGACTGGCCGCCGCTCATCTTACATAAGTGCGCCATAAATACTGACGTTCACGTGCCAATGCATTGTCGGGTCGCGACGAAATGAACAACCCGCTCCCCCCAACCCTCCCACCCCGTCACCGACGTCGCATCATGCGCGAAGTGTTTGACCGACTTATTTCCGAATGAGTTGGGGCCCTTGCTACGTGCAATATCAATTTGCACGTACCTAACTTGGCCGGCGTCGCGTATACCGATTGTAGAGACGGATATCTGTTGATTGTTCGCCCTCGGGGGCATTCCTCCCCGTTGATTGGTTTTTTCAAGTCGTGGAGGCTTGTTTCTTTATTCGTTTTCCACGTGGCTTGGCGTTTCTAACAGTCTTATACGACTGTCAGGAATCATATTTACAATGCAACACAGTAGATTTACGTTTTACATAAGGGTACTGATTGCTTAGTGTACCTACTTTTAATGTGCCTATAATTACTGTAGTCTATGATTAGTGTAAATCTTCTGTCTCTAATTTATGTCCGCTCTAACTCAACTATTTCATACTTGTTACTTTCTGCAGCTAATGTTGGATATGTAATGTTAATAGAACTAACATTAATATTTCTATACTTCGTTAGGAATTATTTTATAAGTATAACAATAAAAAGATTAACGTTTGGCACTTAACGATAAATATAAATTTTACTATGTATAATTATGAAAGGAATTTTTATTAGAGCTTTTAAACGAAGGTAATAAACAAAATGCACTTAACCTCGCTTGAGAATTTTTCGGACGCGAGTTTTTCAGATATGAATGCTGAGTACCTACTTTCATCGCTGAACGATGAACTCAGCATTTAGTGGAATACAAAAAGACATTTAAACAGCAGATGCGTGTTATAAAATCATATTTTTTTAACAAAAACGCGTGCGTAAAAAAACTAAATTCAAATGGACAACGCGTGATTCTGGACACGTTTCGCTAAATGAAATTTATATGTTACAGTGCAATGGAAAATAGAACTTACTTGTCATCAACTTTACTGCGGTAGGGCGACGCAACAGCTGGGCTCTATGCTGTTGCACGAATGGGCAGGTCCATGTGGGTTAGTACCACGACCTCATAGGAGACCGGCCTGAAGTAGAAGTGTTTTACTTCTGCGTTTCGTCTTTGTGAGTGAGGTAACCGGGGCCCACTTTATTAAAAGGTCCATGGGCGGTGGTTATCACTTACCATAATTTGAACCGCCGCTATGTACGCTCGGATGGTTTGCCTCTGGTTCCATTGTAAATTGTTAATTTTAAGTACTGACTTATCACGTGCTCAGCGGTGATGAAATCGTGAGGAAACCTGAATATTTTCTAAATAACAACAAAAAAAATATTTCGAACATTTATGAGAAGTCCACCAATCCGCAGTGGGACCGCGTGGTGTACTATGCCCTAACAAATCTGTACACAGGAGGCATTTGCCCAGCTGTGGGATATGTATAGGCTGTTACTTTACTTCACTATTATGAGTTACTGCTTTTATCAACAGCTACATCGCCCGCAGCCACTAGGCGGGATAGTTTTATATAACCCAGCCTATAATAATTGAGATATCAAAATATTTACAACAACGTGATAATGGTTGTGCCTGTGGTAGGGCCACGCTGCCTTCGCTTGGAAAACTCATTCGAGAAAGTACCACGACCTTTCCGGCGTAAAAAAATATTATTTATTATATTAATATACAGTGTGTCGTTACCATCGCGACAATAAACGAACACACGTCTAACACTACTTGCCAATAATCATAAAAAAATATTAACGTTAAATAAAATCCATAATTAAAAAAAAAAGATTTTGCAAACAAACTAATTAAGTAAAAAAGAAACAAAATTTGTAACATCCTATACAACTCGCGCCACAGCGTCGCATTACAAGCCTCTCCTTCTAACAGTATGTTTTGTCTCTTTTAAATTCATTCAACCCATTCATATGCTTCGTGACCTTTACAAATGAACTTTACGTTACAGTTTTATACGTAAGGGTGTTCTAAAATTGTTTGTTTTGGAAAATTTAATAACTCTGTAAATATTGATGTTTGAAGAATGTAAATGTTTAATACAATTTTAAAAATTTATCCTCTATATCTGTGTTCATTTATTGTCGCGGTGGTAACGACACGCTGTATAACCATTACACTGACTTATTGATTTTCAAAATACTACTAACGGTTCAGAAAAGAAAAGCTACTGGCCTGAGAACAACCGACAAAAGTAACTCAGTGGGACAGTTTTAGGAAACGCATCCGTTACTCAGCAATTGTAGATTTCCAAGATATCCATGGGCAGTGCTAATCACTTAACAGAGGTAGCCGTTATGTGGCCAAGTTCGAGCTTTGGTCTTTCGGTTTGGATAAAGCTAACGAATCGAATTAACCTTTTGAAATTCATGTGAGCTCGTGTATAAACCGTCGGTACGTGTATAAACGTGGCAGGTCTGAAATAAATTTAATAGAACTCTTTGAAAATTTAATTTTCTGTGTTATTTTAAAACATTGGAGTAGAGATTAGATATTAAACTGTTTATTATTTTATGTTTATTAGAAATATCTTTCCAATTTAGCTGTAGCACCATAAAAGTTTTTAATTGATTACAATAAATTTCTTTCCTTTGTCAAATTCTATAATCGATAGTTCTGATGTCAAATTTTCTATGATCGATTATGATTATAAATTCGTTCCTAAATTTCCTAATTATGTCGCACTGTATTCAAGAAGTTATCTTGACCTTCTTAGTATACTTCGCTCTGGTTGATGTCATCAAACAATAAGTCTTCGAAAAGTCTTAACAGTATCTCAGTGAGAAGGATAAAAATAAAAAAGGTGATTTTGAAACGTTGGTTAGTATAAAAAAAATAAATTTACTGATGAACGTTACTTATTAAAAAACCACTCGAGACAGTTTAATTGACAGCTTACCGGATGAGTTAGAGATTCTTAAAGATCCACTTACTTGGATAGACTTGACAATTCACCATCTAGTTAAGAGAATCATAATTATCATTATTTAAAATTAAATTTAGAAAAGAGCGATTTAGTGCAAAGCCTGAGGCCTGAGGGCGCTTGTATATTTACAAGAACCAATATAACATACATAACATACATAGAAATGAATAATAGAGAGTTAAAGTAATTAAAAACTTTGTATACTATCGTATAATCATTGGTCCTTGATAAATTTGCGAAATGTGTTTTATATCGAATTTTTAACCGACTTCAAAAAAGGCGGAGGTTCTCAATTCGAATGTATATTTTTTTTTTAATTTTGTTACCTCAGAACTTTGATGATTCTTTATTTATTTGACAGCTGGTATTGCCTATGTGGCCCCATATTAATAAGTAAAAAATAAATAAGTCATTTGTATTGGATCTTGGGCTCCGGGCGCAATATTTTTGAAGAGAATGTAATGAATAGATCTTAGTCGCAGTGTTCTTGGCACTTACTAACCAACCCCTTCAACACAAAATCCAATACATCGCGTTTTATGCATAAAATTAGTGCATTTATTACGGAGGCGATGAGTTCATGTTATCGAATGCACTTCACTGCGGGCTCTCTCGGTACACCCCTTAGAATACGCGCAAACATTTCATCTCCCGGGGATAAGATGTAATGAACAAGCACCTAGTCTATTGTGGAATATGGAACGCTCCGTATCATAATGGCTAAAGAAATTTTAAATAGAAAACTGTTATTTCTTATATACTTTTAATTACTTAACGCAGGTGTACAAAATATCTGAGCTTTTGGAAGCTCTGAGTAAGCGTCTGTAACAAAGAATATTGATTATAATCATCAAAAGTCTGCAGATGATCGTTATTTTTGACAGAATACGTTGGAAACCTGGCATTGAGCCAAAACATCTTGATTTGTTTCGTAACTCGCCATTTCGACCGCTAATTTCATTCACTTTTAAGTTACATTCAATTTGCATTTACTTTGTTTATATAATAAAAGTGATATAGGCTGGTCATTGTACAATTTGTGCTTGCTTCGCTTTTTACATGTCATACGTTAAACCTATTAAGGGTTTTTATTCTACTGCTGTGTATTCAGCATAGTATATGCTAAATGTTAATCCATACTAATATACTAATATATTAAACTAATATACAACTTATTTATATTATAAATGTGAAAGTAAGTCTGTCTGTCTGTCGCACTTTCACTCCAAAACTACTGAATCGATTTGAATGAAATTTGGTACACAGATAGTCTAGAGCCTGAGAAAGGACATTTTTTAATTGGAAAAAAAGGTGTTGTAAAGGGTTGAGAGATAGTTATTTATTTAAAGGCTACAACCGCTTCTGCGGGCGAAAGTATGTTATATGTAATCCTACCCTATGTTGAAAAAAATATTTCGCTATATATAATATTAAATATGACACCGGTGATACAAAAACGATCGAACAATACTTCCTTATAACAAATTGAGCAGGTAAACGCAATGACAATCTTTTCACATAATGCGATACTAATTCTATACTATTTTGTGTATTTTTGTTTCTTTTTAAAAACATAAACTTCACATGGACAAACAAGTGGCAATCATCCCTGGGCCCACAAATAGTTGGGAATCGAACCCACGGTTCCCGACGCGGAAACCATTTTCTCTTTTAAGTTCACTTCACTCTTCTTTCACTTCTCGCAAAATTGTCCTTGTAAGACAGTGACCATCCACTTTCTACCGTATCTTCAAGCCTTCAGGTGCTTTAGATGACTATAGTCGGACTCGCGCACGAAGGGCTCTGGCTGTTGTATGGGAACCCTTAAATTATATTCTGTTTTTTTAGTACTTGTTGTTATAGCAGCAACAGAAATACAATGTCAACTGTCCAACTATCATGGTCCATGAGATACAGCCCGGCCTGGTGATATACGGACAGACAGACACACAGACAGAAAGATAGATAGACAGCGGAGTCTTCGTAATAGGTTCCGTTTTAACCTTTGGGTACGAAGCGCTACAAAGGGAACAAATAAAACCACGCGCTTTATGAACGCGTGAAGATCGGACTTCGCACGTCTCTTCGCCGGCCCCTGCACATAACCAACTCGAAACTTGTTCCCTTTACACGTCGCGACATTTCTAAAACGCCCTTCCTTATGACGCTACACACGTGCGACGGTGTCGGGGCGTGTTCCCGTGGAAATTCAATGCAACAATATGGCGCGACATTTTGGAGTGGCTGAGAAAATTCAGAAGCAGCGCCCCAGCGGAGGTGTCAGGCGAATTGTGATGACGTAACTGACAACCTCGCATGTGTATGTATTGTATGACCCTGTATTGAGTGCCTGGTGACTGCACCAGCTGTAATAAGCAATGCCAAAACTGATCGGCATTGCTTATTACAGCTAATTCAATAAAAAGTGGTTTTTTGTCAGAAAGTGGCTAACGAGCTGGCGGTTCACCTAATGTTAAGTGATAACCGTCGCCCATGGACAATTGCAACACCCGTAGGGGTGCAAATGCGTTGCAATATTTAAATAAAGTGGGCCACGGCTACCTCACTCACCAGACGAAACGCAGAAGTGTAACACTACTACTTTTCGTTCTGTGAGGTCGCGGTACTTGCCCGGACGGATCTGCCCATTCGTGCAACAGTGAACACAGTTGCGTGGCCCTACCACAGTCAAAAGTATCAAGTTCAAATCAAATCAGCTTAATCAGCAAGTACCGTGCTTGCCCTTTTGCGTAAGGCGTAGCAATACGTGCCTCTGAGCTAAGCTTCTCGCACACCATGCTGCCGATGGGATACGGGGTATCGAAATGAATAAACCCAACCCCCCTACCAGCGTTGCCGGCGGTCGACCGACTTATTTCCGAACGCCTTGCAACCCCAACAAAGCCACGGGCGGGCGATTTCCACGCAACGTAATACCGACGGAAATGCACGCGTCCGATTGCCTCCCCCGCTCGCTCTAGTTTCGCTGGAGAGGTGAGCTCGGCGAACCGTGAACGGATGACGTGGCAAATCGATGCTTAGAGTCGCGGCGATCGAGTCACCGATGCCGTGGCTGCGACGCTAGCTCGCGATGTTCATTAAACAAGTTCGAATACTTGTCAGTATATCGAATATCTATCAGTTGTAAGTTCAGCCGTTCCCCGTTTTGTTTTAATCGCTTTAGTTAATATTAAACCGTCATCAAAAGGAAGCGGAAAAAAGTTCTTAGAAAATTGCAATTGCAAATTTAAGCAAATATGATTATAGTTAAATATTTTAATAGTGCCCATCTGCACTTAATGAATCATCGAAATTTGAAAAAAAAATGTTCTATCGATTGTTAAATCTACTTAAGATTGTTATTCAATCTATTGTTAAATCCTTGACATTATAAAAACAATTTCAAATATCGAGTCCGGAAGATCTTTTTCTAAAAATTTTAGAATATTATTGGATTTTTTATTTACAGTTTCATATAGACTATTATAATATCAAAAAATTGTGATGTTAAATATATAAACCAGTGATATTAAATCTTTGTGCCAACACATCATATCACATTAAACTTGGTGTGGTGGGCAGCAATGCCACAACTTACTCAATGGCATCGTATATTGTACTTACCACCAAGTGATCCTTAGTGTGACAAGGTGCTCCACGACAAAGCTAAAACCATCCTTGAGTGTCACTTGCAGAAATCAGTCAACGAAGCGATGTCACAGTCCTTTGGTTGGAATGCGGGGGTCTATCGTAAAAATAGTTATTGTCAACTCCTTTATACACGTAGCCAACGAAAAGTAAATGATGTTTCATTCTCTTTCAATTTACTATTATTTATTAGAGAAACACGGAATGTTCGGGCGAAAATTCGTATTCTGTCTATTTGGCGATAGGATTATACGCCAAAATATTATCATATTTTACGTAATTCGGTGTTATGTAAATTCGGCCTTATTGAATTTTCGGTTTTATTTTCTTTTAACATTTATCTGTGTTAAAAAAGTTTTGTTACGATTGGTTAATGAAAAAAAAGTATCGATACCTCACTCAAGAGAGTAATTTTCAGATTGCCTCTCGATGTTACTGATTTGAATAAGTGACATATAAAAATAACTTAGTGTAAACATTTTTAAAAGCTCTTTCGAACTCCAAAAAGGTCTACTATAATATCGAAGAGTACATTAAGGTCAACGATTTGTGGAAATTACTCTTAATAATATCTTAAATAAAGAAATGTTGACTTACGCCTGGTTTCTGAAACACTGATCACCGTAGAAGTTATCTAATCATCTGTCAAATGCCTTTGCAAGTTGTCAAAAAAATGGTTAAATTCTTCGAATTGATCATTCCGATCATTAAGAAGATCATTCTGATGGTTTGACAGCTGATTAGTTAACATCTACGATGATCAGTGTGTCAGAAATCAGACGTTAGTCTGAATTTTTGACTTTTGACTTTTTTTTTATTGAATGTTAAGTATTGATAGGTACTCATATCGACACTTTTTTACATATATATATATATAGCGATTTTCATGAAATTTTGTAAGTGCGTAGAGTCGGGGGCGAAAAACCGATCTAGCTAGGTTTCATTTTTAGAAAATGTCCTTTTATCCCTGTTTTCAGGGAATGAAAAATATCATTCGAATATGACGGTAAATTTCGCCGCAAAAAAAATGTTACAATAGCTCGGTCGGTAATCGGGCGGCCCCAAAACAGAAGGCCGTGGTACGTGTCACGATAATTTACACACTTATTTTTTTTTTACTTTTTTTTCTATACCAGATCATTGCTTTCTTTATTTAATTTTTTTTTTAATTTCCAAAATACACCATATACCAAAAAAAACCCGAGCATAGCTCGGTCCTCCAGGTGCTTTGTGTTTATTCAATTAAAAACGTTTACAACGTTTTATTTCGTTTTGCATTAACAAAAAATGGAAAACTTCTTATTTTCATGATATTAAACGTTGTATGTTTCAAAATAGTCAAAATATTTCACCTTTTATCTTCAGTTTATACACTTACACAATCATCGAATTAAAGTTATTGAAATAGCCTACTTATAATATAAAAACATAGTCGGACAAGACTACCACCATAAAAAATATGCACAGCTAATAACAGAATCTTGGTTTGCCTTAAAATAATATTTCTTAATGAAGTGTTTGCGCTTTTAAAAATTAGGTCAACGTTTTAATAAATTTCTGCGGCGAGATCATATACGTTGTAATGAGTTTCAGGTTTATGTTTAAATATTTTCAGTTTCATTAACAAGTCCACATTTTTGTTAACGAAAAACAAAACCGAGTTCAAATATCTCGCTCTGTATTCATCTTATAATTGATTTACATATGTCCCCTAAGTATTTCCGGAGACCAAGATTCAATACCAATGAAATTAAGCTTGGACCACATGGGAAGCACCAGCTTTCAAAAAAAAAAACAATCATCAAAGTCAGTTCACTCAATTGAAAGGTCTGAGGTTACAAACATAAAAAAATACAGTCGAATTGAGAACCTCCTTCTTTTTTGAAATCCCGGGAAAAACCCTTTACGGATTTTCAACCGACTTCCGGTTCATCAAAAGATCGCCATAAAACTTTTTATACAAACTAAGAACGTACTTTTAGTCCGACTTGTGAAGTATCAGTCGAATGGGATTTCGTTTAAAAAGATAAGAACGTGGTTTAAAAAGCCCGTCTTTTCATTAGCGGATCGTATTTAGTAAGGCGGCGTCTGTGGAGATTTAAATGTTTCGAATTCAGGTTTACTAATAAAGTTTACGATAAGACCTGACGTAGCTTGAAAGCTTATAAATACGAGACGCCGACGCCATGAAAGCAATGAATACGGGAAACGTCACTAAATGAAACTATTTTTTACGGAAATATCACTTTTATTGAAGTCATATGTACTTCTTTTGGCGCGTTTTTTTTTTTTTAAATAACACCAACCGTCAAAAAGCGACATGATGAAGTCTTTCATTTCGACATCTAATATATAAAATTCTCGTGTCACGGTGTTTGTAATTGAACTCCTCCGAATCGGCTCGACCGATTTTCGTGAAATTTTGTGTGCATATCTATTTTATGTACAACATCTATTTTTCATCCTCCTAAATGTTAAGGATGGTCCACCCCTAAATTTATTTATTATTTTTTATATAATTTTTTTTTGTCACGTCAACATTCACGTCACGGTCACGGAACCGACAGAGGCATGAGACAGTTTATAATTTGTTAAACTATTCATAAAAATGAAAACTTTTGCTGCAATAGTTGCTGCAAAGTTATACATTAAACTATTGTGTTAATTAATGTGCTTTCATCCTTGGGCAGATGGACTATTGCCGAGTTAACAACTAGATTGCATTATACAATTACGGTATAATGCTTGTATATGTTAAATGGATAAAGTGCAAGGCACAACAGCAGTAATTTAGATGATAATAATGTTTATAGTGATATTCTCAGCACTTAGGATGAAATTTAGAATATTTACCTACAAAAATGGTCAAAAATTATTCGCCGTTGCGAGGATTACGGATACGTCCTCCGGAATGCGCATAGCCACTGAGTTTAATGGCTTATCGTCCACACCGACGAAATCCCGGCCTGTTTTTGATTGAAAAAAAACAAAAAGGAATATAACCCAAATTTCGATGAGATTAAGGCTAGAGAAAGAAGTAAACACAAAAATAATAAAATATAGATAAAATCTACTCAATTATTTACTAGAACTTATTTTAACCCTAGAACTACTAGAGCTTTAGAATTTATAGCCGACACAGTTACTATAACCTAAGTTAGGTCAAATTGTAAGGGTGTGGGTAGTTTTATATATCAGACTAGCTTTTCGCCCACAGCTCCGCCCGCGTATACTACATTTTATTATCGTTCTTAAAAAGTACGCACTTGACTGTTTTTTTTAAAATTTATATAAACTTACAATCATCATCATTTTACAGAGCATATATAGTTAACTTTTGTTTCATCCAATACAACTATAGCTATTATATAGCGTTTTTTTTTGCAGAAATCTTCAATGTGGCTGTTTAAGTTGATATAACTTTTTTTTATTTATGAACTACGTTAAATAAAACTAACATTTAATGTTATGCGAAGCTTATTACAAGGGATTAGTGAGAGTTGCGCCCAAATCGGTTGAACGGTTTTTAAGATAAGCGCGCACAAATTTCAAAAAATGATTCTTGCCTAGAAAAATGCAAATAGGAGGCCAGGCCGGATCGTAAACGTGGATTGCAATAATAAAATAGCTCGTAACGTTGAATAAAATAAAATTTGTGAAAACACAAGAAATCATTATGAGCTCGTATATTAAAAATTCCGAATGCGAGTCGAAATGGCGCGTAATTAGAATTCATTAACCGGTTTTAATTAAAAATTATACTCGTACTAGCTGACCCGGCAAACTTGTTTTACCATATAAATTATTTGTAGGGTAGAAAAAAACGTTTGGGGTGGACCACACAAAACATTTAGGCGGATGAAAAATAGATGTTGATGTCCGATTCTCCACCCTGGCCGATATGCACACAAAATTTAACGAAAATCGGTCGAGCCGTTTCAGAGGAGTTCAATTACAAACACCTTGACACGAGAATTTTATATATTAGATATTATGACATAAAATGATGTGATACAATTATGTATTTTGATTGGATTGACAGGTACAACTGGGCGATCCAATCGCATAATCAAATTGCTGCAATTTAATTAGACAAAAGGGTATAATATTGAATTTATTTATTTCGATAGTATTAACAATATATACATCGTTTATATTTAATTCTGGTAAGTTACAAATAAGAGAATATGGAGTAGGTACACTGTGACTTCCAAACTAGACAGTGCCTGTATCTTGTACTAAGCTGGAGTACGCTTTATGTAAAACATTAGTTAACAAATGAAAAGAAACAGACGGTTAGATTTAAAGGATAGGAATTATAATAGCGTAGACGTAGATAATAAAGCACGAGATATTTCTAGGTTCGAGCTTCCTTGTTGATGTGGTCGTTGAAACATGTCTTCAGTTGAGCACCTTGCCAGTTCGCCTGCTTCGCTTTTCAAACTCGACAAGTTACGTTTATAGGGTTCCGTACACAAAGTGTAAAACGGGACCCTATTACTAAGACGCTGTCTATCTGTCCGTCCGTCACCAGGCTGTATCTCATGAACCGTGATAGTTAGTTGACATTTTCACAGGTGATGTATTTCTGTTGCCGCTATAACAACAAATATTAACTACCGTACAACAGACATGATTTTTTTCCCAATTTTTATAGATAATAAATAATTCGGACCCCTCGTGCGCGGGTCTGCCTCACACTTGGCCGTATATTTGAATTTAGGTGTGTCAAAAACGAGGGAAACTTTCTAAAGTAATGATATTTCACGGTGTACTTCTCTTTTGCGAAGGCGGGGGAACATGTTCCCTCAATACGTCACTTCGGCTACTGCGCTCCGACGTCACGGATGTGAAAAAAGTTATATTGTTAAGAAATATGACTTTTTATAACAACTAATAAGATTTGTGTATTGTATGGTGGCGTTCTAAGGGGGAGGCCTATGTTCAACAGTGGACGTCTTGCGGATGATGATGAATATTATTTATATCAACGTTATGAAACTACTGGAACGATTTCAAAAATTCTTTCACCATTAGAATTCTACATTGTCCCACAGTAACACGGGCTATATTTATTTCTAGAAAAAATAGAAATCCCTACTTAAATTAATATTAAATAAAAAAATTTAATTCAATTATTTAACCGAACTTGCAAAGAAATTAGCCATAAAATGTTCACCGCGCTGCGGAAAGTATTGATGAAAGAACAAAAAAAAATTCTAAAATATTAAAGAACATATCAGTATTTAAGGAAGTAAAACATTCGGATACCATATTATGTCCAACTATTGTTTAAAGCTATATAACATACACAACTACTAGTGATATGAACGACGCAATAATTTATTAGTGAATTTATGAACGTAAATCATTTTAAGCTGAAGCCAAATCTAGGATCAAAGCGAACACAGATACCTAAGCGTTAGATATAAACATTTCAAGTTTTGCTTCACTTGCTTACTATTAATTAAGTAATGATCCGAATGACGTAGTGGATAGTGAACCTGTCTTTAGCTCTAGGGAGTATTGGTTTGATCCCGCTCCTGGAGAAATATCGTCTGATGAACATAGTATTTTTTTTCTGGGTGTTTATATGTGTAATAAGTATTTACTTACAAAAAAGGGGTGTTTAAGTATGTTTCTCAGTTCGTTTGTACCCATGACACAAGACTTTGTTGTGTGTGACGAGATAACTTTCTCTAATAAATACGTTCCGAAACACTAATCCTAATCGACACAAAGCCTATATTTTATACATCTCACTGAGCTTGTTAAATCCCATACCTGACAGGTGGTAAGTAAAAATGTTTGTCTATTCAAAGTCGTGGGCACGTTCAAAAGAAACCACATACACGCTTCAAGTTAGAAGCTTTTATCGAATTAAAAAAAAAGCCATCGAAATTCCAAACGGGGCGTATATTGGGCAAACAATAAGAGTTGAAGTGGACGGAGTATAGTCCGATTCGTAGTTCGGGATGAGTCCCTACACCCACGTCCCATTGTGTGGAACTCTGAATGCTTGCGCCCCATTTTTTTTTTACTGCTTTACGGCTTAGACCCAGAACCAATTAAGCTGTAAAGGTGTGTTGTGTAATTCCGAATAAAATTGAGACGATTATTGAAGTATCTTTATGTGAGACGGTAGGAAGCGAGTTGGCGGTTCACCTGACGTTGAGTGATAACCGGCGCCCATGGGCATTTGCAACACCTGAACAGAAATAAAACATCTACAAAATGAAAATATGGCAAATCTTGAATTTAGAAAACACAAAAGGGTACAAGCACTCGAGTGTATTTAATGATTTTAGTTGTATAATGTTTTATAATACAATATTTTTGTATATGTGCGTAATGCAATATTTTTATGTAACAAATGTAAATAAATTAATATAAAGTTTTATACGAAAATGTATTCTAATCTGAACTATTTTTATTATTGCTATAACAACACGGTGTATGATTTTAATTTTTAGTTTAGCACCTTAGCTACATTGTAGAATGCAAATAAAGAATAGTTGCCGTGTGACGTAACAAGCTGGACTACAGAAATCATTTCTCAATCTATCGTCTTTCTCTTTCCCTCATTTCTGTGGCTCTCCCCTCTTCGAAAAGCAATTGTTTGACGTAAGTTTTTGTGCTGCGTTCGGGATTGTTTGTTATTACGTTAACTAGCAATTTGTTTTGAAAGTAGACGGGAAGAATATTATTTAATGCACCATTGGGTGCGCATTAAATAATATTCTTCTTGAACAGTTTCGTCACACACATTAACTGTCTTTTTTGTTAAATAAAACAGTTTTACCGATTTTACTACTTTAATGTTGGTTTTGATTATAGATGTCTAGACAATTGAATCCCGCGTAACGTGGAAAAACGGGTATATACGTACTTTAACAATGTCTACTATTCGCGTAAATACATGAAAAAATTATGTGTGCGATAAAGTAAACAATATTTTATCGCGTTAAATTTATCTTAAACTTTTGATACTGTCCCATAGCCATGAATTTTCTATTGTTGGAAACGTAGTATGTTAAAAAATAAATAAGCAATGCAATATGTAAAGCAACATATATTTTTTACAACCTGGAATAGTGACTCGTGTAAAGACAAAAAACCATTATTTCATATTTTTTATGTCCATCAGTAAGATTGCCGTCAAGCTAAGCTTACACATATCCATAATAAAATATTACAGACATGCCAAGCGATGGCTGAATAATGTATCTATGCTTTGTATTTACATACAAATTTCTACACCTTTCAAATTATTCATAAGTAGGTAATTTGATTCTCTAGTGTTGGTTATGTTGCTGTAGTATAATAATAATAATAAAATATCTTTATTCACATAGACGCTTGCGCGTTCTTATGAAACGTCAAAATTTTACAAGAAATTAACACGTTCGTAAGTTACCACCGGTTCGGAAAGCAGTTTCTGTTGAGAAGAAACCGGCAAGAAACTCAACAGGTGCTCTTTTTTTAAAAAAAGTCAGTTTACAATATAAATAGTACATGTACAATAGTCTTGTTTTAGCCTACGTGAGTATCAACAGTATTAACCCCCACACATTGGCGTCGTCAAGATATTCAGCAATAGAATAATAGGCTTTAGCCATAAGTTTACTTTTAATTTTTCGTTTAAATTCATCAAGTGGCAGACTTAATATCGACTGTGGGATTTTATTATACATGCGCACACCTTGCCCCATGAACGACCTGTTTACTTTTTGTAAACGAAACAATGGCGTAGTTAGTTTGTCCTTATTTCTAGTATTTAGTTTATGTCTGTCACTATTCTTTAGATAACTATTAATATTATTTTTAACATACAAAATATTACAATAAATATATTGAGACGCAACAGTGAGTATATTAATCTCTTTAAAAAGGTCTCTGAGTGTATTGTATGTAGTTAGAAATATTTCGGATAAAGTCCGATTTTTCATTAAACCAAGTCATAACGTTAAATTGGTAGTATCACTATGCACGTCAATTCAAAGCACCAATTTGATCGAGGCGATAACTGGTAGGGCCATGCAATAGTCTTGTCAGGTCCGTCCCTGTAAGTACCACGATCTTACAGAAGACCGGCGTAAAGTAGAAGTGTTACACCTCAGCGTTTCGTCTGGTGAGCGAGGTAGCCGGGGCCCACTTTGTTAAAAGGTGGCAACGCATCTGAAATCATGTGGGTGTTGCAAATGCCCATGGGCGGCGGTTATCACTTAACATCAGGTGAACCGCCAGCTCGCTTGCCACCTCGCATAAAAAATTCTCTTTGGAAGCAAATAACACAAATTTAAACGAGGACACGGACTAAAGCCTACCTTGTCTTACCTCTATATCTTTACGGGCGGCTATCCACTCCGTCGGTACACCGATGTCCGATCTTTACAGCACTACAGCAGGTGTCATTAATAAATGACAGCGCTATATAACTTATATGGCCCGTGTGAATGGATCATAACGGCGGCCATTAAAATAACACCATATAAGTAATTTTCGCGCCCCCCGCGGCTTAATGGCCGCCGTAAATGGTCGTTATAGACGATTTAACATTCCTCACTGTCAATAAAACACCGTCGGATGCCTGTGATTAGCGGGGCCATGACAGCGTTCTGATGTCGCTGTGTTGCTTTAGATCACTGAACTCACCTGTGTACAAGTATGCACGTCCATGTGCCCACAGCTAAAACTTGTGGGAATCTGATTGTGCTCTTAGAGGATATAAGCTAAATAAAGATTTATGTTTATCAGCATCATTTCAGCCTGTTTGTGTCCACTGTTAAATAATAAATAATAAATAGGCACCACAGACTGAATGAAGCACGATCCTGAGCCACCTGCATCCATTGACTTCCCGTAAATTGTTTATAGTTCTTGTTAAGTAATTTTACCAATCGTTAGAGATTTTTTGAGTACCAAACGTAACTTAAAAATGTTTATAGAAGCCGCCGAGCGCAAAAATGCCTTGGTACCTACTTGTCCAATTTACTCCCTTTATCTTCCTGCATCTTGTTATCAAGTATATTTATAAATGTCGATTGATATGACATGGAACAAGTAAATGAGGATTCCGACGAGTAGAATATTTTTGTGGGAACAAACTCGCCGGACTTAGTTCCAACTCCGTTCTAAAGGATAGAGGTCGTAACGGATTGTATAGTATCATAGTTACCGATGAGCCACGCTAATAGGCTTAGGCGAACTATGCCTATGCACGGTAGAAGCTTTTGTGCTGCAGTTGCGCCTGTGATTACAGAAATTGGGTCGGGCTGGCGGGCCTGCATGCATTATCCTTCCGCCTGACAACCGGGCTTGATTGGTTGGATAGAGAGCGGTTTGGTTTCGACGCATAATGACTCCGTGGCGCAGTCGTCAAGGTATTGACTCCGGCGCCGTGGGTCGTGGGTTCGATATCCAAACGTGACAACTATATTTGTGAGCTGTGATCCAAAGATTGTGACTAAGTGAAATTTCTGTCTGTAAAACTCTTAAAACACAGGACAATGCTATACTATAGTAAAAGAAATTTAACTAAAAAAAAATTATAAACAAAATAAAACATTTAGTTTTTCATAATAAGATCCACTCAATAAAGCTGAAGCCGCACATGAAAATTGGTGACGATTTCAAATGCGATGCTAGAATGTAACATACTTATATGACATTAGATTTTAAATCTCGTCAATAAGTTGACACAGTCAATCCTCATAAAGACTGTCGTAATCTATTGTACCTTTCGAGTCAAACATAAAGATTGTTAGCACCTGCAACGCTCCATAGAGCTAATAACAAATATTAGTAACATCTCGGCACCTCTAAAGATGCTCATCATGGTTATTAACACCTGAAATTCATGAATATGTTCCTAATGGTTGTCGACGCCTGAATATCTGGAATGTACGCATGAATGCAACACCCCTGTCTGTGTCTACGGCGGTAGAGACTTTTCACCATCAGGTCGCTATTGATAAATTTTCTTATAAAACAATAACAGGGACATCATTTTTATGGCAGTTTTGTAACGCCATTGTTATATTCAAATATTTCGCTCTCTCGCGAGCTTGTTAGTTAATTGCAGTGATTAAAATTAATGATGTAGTACATAATTAATGTGTTAGGCAGTTGTAACCCACGTACAAATATACGTGTTTAGAAACGCCTCGGGTGTTTGGATAGGCAATTAGTTGTGATTCGTTTTATGTTTGATCTGGTATCAGTGTCAAAGGCACGTGTCCTTATCAATGTTGCGTGTTTACATTTAATGATCCTTCCTACAAAGGAAGAGGTTGAAATAAACTTCAACGTGCAGTTATGTTCGACTTAACGTCGGATTTGATTGTAGTGATAAAAAAATTTTGAAGAAATTGAGAAGCACCTTAAAGTCGTTTCAAAAAAACCGAGTAAGCCATAAACCTTAAATGCAATTTTGTCTCAAAAAGCTGTAAGGACCTATTTTTTCTGTAACAGACGTCTAGGCCGTCCGTAAATCAAGCACTATACAAGACAGTGTCGTTTACAAATGACTTATCCTATAACCGCACTCCTATCACGTACCAGCCGGATCTGAACCCGCGAATTAGGACGTACCGACCGCCAAACCAGCACCGTTCGGGGCTGCATCGACCCGCAATACGCCGTGGAGCGGCGAAATTTATTATTATAATAGCAATCTGATTGAATTGGGGGTAACGGTCGTAACTTCGTGCGCGGGCACCGGGGCTTAATAATGTTATTTTTACTCGGCCAATAAGCGGATCGCGTGACCCGCGACGGCAACGCTAACTGTGCGACCTTCTTAGGCCCTATCGCGTTGGGCTAAAGTTCAGTTTCGTTGATTTGAGCTGTCGCCGTAGGGGCTTCGGAGGAGTATCGTGCGTGATTTACGCAGGCACGGAGGTCGCGTCGTGTGTGATACGCGAGGAATATGTCCCGAGAACTTAGGAAAGTTGTAGCAGTTAAGGATTAATCATCTTTTGCGTGTATAGTTTCGCGACCCTAATATTATAACGCGTTCCTGTGCAGATTGTCGATACGTGGTTACCCTACATTTCGAACGGACTTATACACTACAGGTGCCTACATCAACAACTCATTTAAATTTAATTTTACTGTAAATCTAGATTCATCAAAATCAAGCACAAGTAATACACGGGTCTCTTATAATATTATTTAATAAACAAATATTTTTAATTCGGTTTACTCGAGCAACCTGAGTTCGATTCCCGGTGCCGGCACCAGTGAAATTGTTAATTTTAAGTTCTGAATTATCACGCGCGGGGAAGGAAAACATCGTGAGAAAACCAGCATATTTTCGAAATAACAACAAAAAAATATTTCGAAGATATGTGAAGTCCGCCAATCCGCGTGGCGGACTATGATACCCTATGTACAGAGGAGGCCTTTGCCCAGCAGTGGGACAGTTATAGGCTGTTACTTTACTTTTAAGCTATCTTAGAGGTCTCAATAACAGCTACTTTTTCGATCCGTCTATCCGTTTATTCATATATTAAAAACATTGTTACAGCAATCTGCAGTACGTGAAAACTATACCGGTTTCAACAATCATCTGATTTTTTTTTCACTTGTCCCGATTCCGTGACACGAACCCGTTGTTACAGTACGCCGCCGGGGAGAGAAATAGGAGCAAATCAAATAAGTCACGAATTAAGCCGCCATTAATTATAAAAACACGAGGTTCGACGTCGTCAACGCCCTAAGCGAAAAGCTCGAAGGCCTCGTGTAGGCGACGCCCCGTCCGCACTAAGTCTTATCGGGCGATCTGTTTTAGCGATCCGATTTATTAAGGTCACTTCACGGCGCCTTGGTTTTGACTCGCACGTCACGTTAAGTACGCTTTCTTGCGGGGAGCTTTCAGCTGAGCTTCACGAAAGCTCTCGAATTTTATAACGGCATTGTTTCCTTACTTAATGCCGAGCGTATGTATATTTTAATGCACGCAACGGAAGTATTAGTGTATTATCGTATTAAGTATTAATAAAACTAAATATTGAATGCGCGGGTCGTCAATTATGTATAGTGAGCATGAAAGCCTTATTGCGGGCGGTGTGTACGTTGTTTTTATCCCTTTTTTCTTTCCTTTTCGTTAGCTTATTTATTATTCTTAGCCCTTATCTCGCCTAGGTGGAGTTTTTTCTTATGCGCGAAGGTGGCAAGCCAGTCTATGGTTCACCTGATGTTAATTGATTAGCGCCGCCCAATGAAACTTGTGGTGTTGCAGATGTGTTGCAGGTGGCAACACATCTACAACGCCACAAGTATAGCATATAATAAAGTGGGCCGCGGCCACCTCACTTAACAGGCGAAACGCAGAAGTAGAACACTTCCACATCACGCCGGTGTTCTCTATGGTCGTGGTGCTTACCCGGACGGACCTGCCCATTCGTGCAACAGTAAAGTTTAACGCGTGGCCCTACCACAAACCCGCGAGCCAGAAGAGTGCGCACAAAATGTCAATAAAGTTTTTATTGTTGTTCTCCCGTGTGTGAATTGATACCACGAACCTCAGCGCCGAAGCCAATACCTTTGCAACTGCACCGCCGAGTCCACTGAACTTCCTTTACTAAATATTAGTGCTAGTAGTATCTATCACAAATGTTAACAATTGTAGAAATGTTGACATTTCCGTCATGTGACGGCAGTTACAACAGAATCACCTCGTATCCTCAAAATGTCCGATTGAAACTGTATTTTGCACCCCAATATAATTATGTACATCGTAGTAACTATTTTGTACATACGTATAGATCGGTGTTAACGAGAATAATATCAAGAGATTATAATATATTTCGTATATTTTTATATAATCTTTACAATATGGTCTATTTATTTTATGTTACATTAACTGTAATTAAAATATCAAAAAGTTACAAATGTCGAAAAGCCGTGTCGACGTTTCCTCATATCAAGTTTTGAAAGCCAATAACATTCGCAGCTCTATTCCATTGGCCTAAATAGAAAGATCTGTTTTTCGGCCATTACTTAATTACTATTGTTTATATGTTAATTCTTCTTTTACCGTTAACCGTTCTTTTGATAATCTTTAATTATGCTAAACTTTGTTCCTAAATTGTGTAGCTCTTTCGACGAGCTTTAAAGAAGATGCGAAACAATGAAGGTTGTTAATCACATACTCAATTAGGTCCGATTAAAACAAGTAGTGTTTAATTTAATAAACGCCGGAAGCACTTTATTGGTAAAATAAAAAAAGAAATACTTTTATGAACTTTCTATCTTTTTTTTCTCTTCCTATTTTTCTTTCTTTCTATCATTAATCTGATTAACCACGTTCAAATGTTTAAAAATTACGATAGAAATAATGTTTAGTGACCTCTCTTTTGTATTTGCCTCTTTGTAATTTGTACCTCTGCTTATTATGAGTAATACGTGTTTGAATTTCCAATTTCATAAGACATTTCAATTTTCTAATGAATTTTAGTTTACATTCGCTAATGAATGTTAGTTTGCTTAACATCCGTTCCGTGCTTCGCGACATTTATTTAATTAAAGAAATTCTACCTGGTACATACAGAAACGCTCACCGTCAGTGCCAATCGCCCCCCTCCCCACCACTGTGGAAGGGAATGAATACGTAGGGAACATAAGAGATCACAAACATTATCCGTTCAATAAATCTTTGTTGAGTCAAAAAAGTCACACAAACGTTCGTTGCAGGCGCTGACAAGTATGAACTGGACGCGTGGGGCTGGTAGTGAGCTGGACCAGTGAGCCGATCCCTTTATGACCCTGGAGTGAGGCGAGGGTCGACCAATGCTAGAGCGTGCGGCGGACGCACGATGGCTCGACACCGGCCCACCGCGAGGCACTTCCACAACCAGCCCGAGCTGCAGACGGGCGCCGGCACGGGGCTGATGCTGAGGTGGATCCTGTACGTGTGGCTGGCCGGCTGCGTGCCCCTGGGCAACACGGTGAAGCAGGACGGTAAGCACTCAGTCAACTTTCGGCCCTGTAGTCCCGGGCTCATAGATTTGGGCTAAGGAATCCCCTGCCTAAACGGAGAAACAGACTGCAGTACGAAATGTAGCAGGTAGGTTGAAAGGCAATCTGCTATCGTCATCTATGAGGGCCGCAAAATTGGAAGACCGCAGTTATGACAATATTCACAAGATCAGATTTTAAAAGCTCTACATTGATGGCCCTAAACAAAACTGTGAACAAGTTCTGACTTTTTCCTTAATTTCCAGAACACTGTATTTTTGTTGCGCAAAAAAAGGCACTGTTGTGTTCTCATTGTACTTTTTTGATTCTAAAAATGAGCAGTTCCATTTTCAAAATGATATAGTATTTATACAATATACACGATGTATATTTTTATACCATCAATATCCGACGTGTAGCTTTAAATCAAAACATTAATATCGGGACGTCACAAAATATTGTTGCGGAGTTGTGTGAAAATGTTTGAACAAGAGCGTAAACAGAAAAGCCATCGATTTTTTTTTTCATTACTGTGAATAAAGCAAAAGATCAACTACAATGAGAGCGCATTGACAAAATCGTCATAAATTTGCATCTTGCCCAATGTTCTTTATTTGCGAGCCGAATTATATCCTACTGTATTACAGTCTCCATTATTTAATGTTATTTATATGTATAGAGTCTAGAATATTTTTATAAAATGTACAGTTTACTTGACTGGACATTATTCTCTTAACCGCTTCAGGGAAATAGTAGCTAATCCAAGAGTATTTGAAAGAAGAAATCTTATAAACGGCATTATCATTTTGCATCATATCGACTACCTAAATAGAAATTAAGTAAAGTCAAACTCGTAACGACTGTTTGTGATTTATGAAATAACATGTGGCGTACGGCCACTTAATCCATTGCAACATCTGCGCAGTCTAGTGCACATAAAATGTACTCATTGAAACTTATAAATTCCGACTTATGTTAAATTAGAAAACATAATTATGATTAGAACCAATTCTCGCATAGTCAAGACTTTGCAATTTTTTACACTTTGAAGTTCGAATTTAGATAATGGAAAGAATCTTCAAAAAATTTTTTTTTCTTTTTTTTATTACGAAAATATCCAGGTTTCCTCACGATGTTTTCCTTCACCGCTGAGCACGTGATAAGTCAACCATATACACTTGAAAAATAAAATAATATATAAAAAAGTGGTAAGTTCTAAAATTGCTGTCATACAAATTAAGTAAAAAATGCTATTGACCTGATATCGGGCATGCGTTATAAAAAAAGGATTTTTTTTATTTAGAAAAAAGCGCTCGAGTCTTATTTATAAGGCAAAATCAAGACTTGATTCTGGTCCCATAAATGACATAGTTCTGGGTCTTGTCCATGTATCGAACTCGGATGTAAGACAAATATATTAACCGAAGACAAGAAATTAAAACGGGGTGCGAATTCACAACCAAACATTGCCTGTACGACATTACAACTTCTGACCTCTGGATCCTTTTCATATTTATTCCATTTCCATTATTTATTCCATGTCCCGCATGACATTGCACAAAGCTTTTAACTAAGATATACACTGACAGACAGCTTCAACTAGCCTCTTTATATTCGCCCTCATAGAACTCCCTCCCCAACCTTTCAATTTAAGAAATCCGTAAAGATAACATCCGACGTTTACGATCATTAATCTCACATTGTTCCGGCCTAATGAAGATGTTAACATAAAGAATTGCAGCTTAGTTGAGCTGGTACAATTTTTTTCGGATTCTTGGGCATAGATGGTGTAAAATAATTATGTCCTGTTGAACTACCAAGGTATATTATTTATTTGGCCATATTGGTGAAAATCAACGGTTATTTTTTTATTTTTTTCAATTGAGATTAAAGCAACAAAGTAAAGTCTGTTTATGTCCCACGGCTGGGCAAATGCCTGCTCGGTACAGAGGGTGTCATAATTCACGCTACCCCACTGCGGATTGGTAGATTTCACATATCACACACGATGTTTTCCTCCACCGCTGAGCATGTAAAATTGCAAACAGTTTAATTGGCGAAAGCACCGGGATTTGAACTCAGGTTGCTCGAGTATACTAAGATAAAAGCGCCCGGACACTGAGCTATCACGGCTCTGAATTGAGATTGCAAATTGATTTTTACGACTTATGGACCTTCTACAACAGAGCCTACTCCTACCTTAAAGGCCTTCAACGCAATTGTGATTCCTCCGATCTTGCAAGTGTCCATAGGCGGCGGTGATTACATACCATCAGGTAAACCGCTCGTTTGCCTCTTTAAAAAGAAAACGAATATATAGTTGAATTGGGATTGCAAGTTTTTATCTGTTGATTTAATATTGATAACGTTGCATGTCACTTCTACTTTTCGTGTAGTGGGTAAGTGGTGCCCGGTGTCTTTATAACATTGGCAACGCATCTGCAACCCGTCAGGTCGTGCAGGTCTCCATGGGTGGCGGCAATTATTTAACATCAGTTCGATATCATGTTTTCACATAAGAAATAATTATCCGTCTGTATTATTTAAACTATTGCGTTTTAGTCTAAATAATGATTGGCATTTTTGAAGTGTAACCGTATAAAGTACGGATTGCTTCTTGACTCGGATCAATTACGCAGAAATATGTTGTTTCTTTTAAGAACAATATATTTCACATCATTACATAGTATAAACAAAGACGTTCCGCTGTCTGTGTATCCCTATGTATGCTTAGATCTTTAAAACTATGCAACGGATCTTTAGCGGTTTTTTTACTAGATAGAGTGATTCAATAGGAAGGTTTATATGTATAATACATTGCACCCGTGTGAAGCCGGGGCGGGTCGCTAGTTGACATATATATAATGTGATATATATTGTTCATGCAATTATAAAATATCTCAAGGTTTTTCACATTTATCATTATGTATACGCTTGTGATGAAAATGGATATAAAAAAACCTTCTTTCTCATTTCAAAACACTTAAACGACTCTATATACGCTTATTTAGTTGTGGCGGCTTACGATTCCGCAAGGATGCATGTGCCCCGTTTACTGCGAGGCGTCCCTCGGATCTTCTTCGGTTAAGTATTACCAACCGCATTTCGATCTCAATAAAGTCTGAAGGCCCCGCCAAGAAATAAAAGACGGGGCGAAATTGCGTTCTAGTATTCCGTATGCCGCTACGCTATGCACCATTGGCATGTGGGGAGTGTCTCCTGTATTTGTTGAACATTTTCCAACAGTGAAACACGCCGGTTTTTCAAAGCCGTGACATATAAGCAAATGATTATAGACACATGCTACACTCTAGCAATCTCTTCCCACATTGGTAGGCTAGATAGAAATAGCTATTACTATCCGCGTATGGCCAAATTTGTTCCGTTCCGACAGGTGACTATTGCGATTTATTATTAATGTTATAATATGTTTCGTCCGTTGCATGAGGTAACCACTAGACCACCGTTTCAAGCCGGCATTGAACCCACAAATCATCTGATGTTGTATCTATACATATTGTATGTGTGGTGTATGTGTTGTATAATACACAACCCTGTGAATACACGACCGTGTACATTTCTATTCTTACGTGAGTATTGATCCGGTACAACAGGTATAATGCTTAATGGACCACAAAAAAGTGGTAAAGACCCGAAAAAGTTAACAAATTGTAAAACGGTCTATAAAAAACCGGCCAAGAGCGAGTCGAACTCGCGCACGAAGGGTTCCGTACCATTATGGATAAAAACGGCAAAATATCATGCCATCATATGGGAGCCGCACTTAAATATTTTTTTTAGTATTTGTTGATATAGCGACAACACAACAGAAATACATCATCTATGAAATCTGAAAATTCCAACTGCCTAACTACGACGGTTCATGAGATACAACCTGGTGACAGACGGACAGATAGACAGCGGAGTCTTAGTAATAGGGTCCCGTTTTACTCTTTGGGTGCGGAACCCTAAAAACAGGAAAACAGCGCGCCATTGGGATTCGAACGTGTGTCCCGACTAAACGCCACGCAACGAATAGTTGAGGCATGACAACGATAATTTTAGACCGCCTATTTGCACCGCTTCAAATTTGGAACGCAGTAAATTTGTTTCTAATGGCCCTCGTGTACAGTTTTCGAATTAATCATGTCTGTCTGTCGCTGGCGGCGCGGGCTTTGAAGCGTTAGCAAACATAAACGGCCTTAACGGCTATTTAACATTTATTTTACTGATGCGCACTGCGCCGGGAGATCAACCAGTGGTTTAAACGGGGTTAAGCGTGGAAGGTTTCAATCGAAATAAGTTTCTGTATAGCCTACATAGCTCATTGTCCGGGCTCTTGCTTCCAATTTAACATACTCAAGCAACCTGAGTTCGATCCCCGGTGCCGGCACCAATGAAATTGTTAATTTTATAGCGCTGACCTATCAAGCGCATATTTAATCTTCTTTTTTTTTTAAATAATAAAAAATATATATTTCGAATATATGTGAAATCCGCCAATCCGCAGTGGGACCTCGTGGTGGACTTCGCCCTAATACTCTCCGTACAGAGGAGATCTTTGCCCAGCTGAGACATATATAGGCCGTTACTTTACTTTTTTCTTAAGTCTCTGCTTCATTATGAACTCAATTCCGTTGCATGCACTAAGCAGCGATAACCCGATTTTAAAGTAAGTGCAGTTTCTTCGACATATAAAAACACTATCGAGCCTATATAAGGAATGCGGAAGCTTCTTTGTTGTTATTTATTATTATTGAACAGTTCAAAATAACCTTAAATACCTTATTTCGAAACAAAACACGCACACCTAGGTGCGTTTAAAATCTTATTATTCATAACATTTTTGAAATTCAACGCAACTACGTCGTAGTATCAATATTCCCGTCGTTAAATTTAATAATAACAGTAAAGAGTTGTCGATGTTATCGCAATAATAATCAAAAACCATTCCTGCTTCACTTTCCTAATCAGGCTGTGTAACATGAGCAGAGTGGTCATGGTCACCATTTTACGTTTTCGGGGCTAATGTAACATGGCTTACCATACATTCCTAATAAAAGGCGTTTTCGCGCACTTATTTTATTTATCACCAACAGCAGATCTAATTTGGACCGCAAGGATAATAAGACGACGAAGAAGACCATGTTTAGTTTTATATGCGGTATGGTAAGCTTCTAGGTATTGCCGTTAAAGCTCAGTGTCAAGGCGCTCGCATTTTATTAAATATACTCGAGCAACCTGAGTTTAAATCCCGGTGCCGACACCGACGGAACTATTAATTATAAGTGGTGAATTATCACGTGCTCAGCGGTGAAATGTTCGAAATGATGACAAAAAAAAATATTTCGAAGATATGTTTAACCAATCCGCAGTGGGTTCGCGCTACCGCAGCAGTGGGACGTATATAGGCCGCTCACTTTTGATAAGCTTCATTTAAACATGTAAAACATCGCATCGAAAATCAAACCAGCGTTCCATCGATAGCGTAAGAGCTCGACAATCGAAGCGGGGCCCGTAAATCCTGTCTCCGGTTGTAAACACGTCATTCAGTCAAAGTGGAGCGTCGCAGTCGAATTTATGAATAGACACATCGCTCCGCGGGAGCGTTTCAATGCTTGTCTGAGGGATTCCTTAAATGTCTTATGCGCGAGACGTTTCCAACACTAACGCCCGGTTTCTGAAACACTGATCAGCGTTGAAGTTAACTAATCACCTGTCAAATGGCTTCTAAAATATCATTTGAGTTACCAAAAGGATGGTTAAACGGTTTGAATTGATCATTTCGATAATTAAGATCATTCTTATCAATTCAGAGAGTTGACCGTCCCTTTGTCAACTCAAATGATATTTGAGAAGCCATTTGACAGATGATTAGGTAACTTCTACGATGACCAATGTTTCAGAAACCGGGAGTCCCTATTAAGCATTCAAACCTTAAAGATATCCGTCGACGAACTTATTTTTCGTGACTTGAGGTAGCAAAAGGGAGTTTCTTTCTCACTTTAATGAATGAATGAAATATACCTAATGTATACTTCAACTTATATTGTATAAACAGCAACAAAGAACACAAATCTTTATAATAGGCGTTCTTATCGTAAAAAGTGATTTTTTCCAGTTAAGCTAGAACAAGGAGATAAAAAAAAAGCAGTATCGAGTTAGGATTATGTACACTGGAGTGATAAGAAGAAATTAATGAATTATACATAATTATACGCATAATTATTCTACATAAATCTTATCCTTTAAACGAGCAATTAATACGACGGTAAATTTCACCGAAAAAAAAAATGTTATAATAGCTCGGTCGGTAATCGGGCGGCCGCTAATAAACAGCCACGAAACAGAAGGCCGTGGTTCGTATCACGATCATTTACACATTTATTTTTTTACTTTTTTTTCGATTCCAGAACATTGCTTTCTTTATTTTTAATTTTTTGTCGATTTGTTATTTTGTTATTTTTTTCCCTTTTTTTTTAAAGTTCTTTCTTTTGTGAAAAACATCAGTTCATGTTTTCTTATTATTACGTCGGTAAGATCGAAAAATATTATGCGTATTTCATTACTCAGTAATTTGTATCTAAATGTAATTTCCAAAACACACGAAAACAAACAACCGAGCAAAGCTCGGTCCTCCGGGTACTAGAAGATAAAGACAACACTGCAATCGACAGACTATTTCGACTTCGTATACAATTTCAAACGCAAGCGACAGGCCCGCAATTGGATCCTTTTGAACAAAGCGAGACAGACGGGGCAGAAGTAGGAAACGCGGCCACCGAGCTACACGGAAGCCCGCCGAAAATAAGCAGATTACAAGTAGAAGCGGCCCAAAGCGTAACGTTTTCACCAGCTCGGAGTACAACGATCGCCTACCGTGACGGGGGGTTCCTCGGACAATAGTCACGAAAAAACCCCGACGCCCCATTGTTTCGCCCGCCGCCCCCTCGACGGCAATTAATGTTGCATTTCACCTTAACGCGTCGCTCTAATACAGTTGTAGCCCCACCTGCCCGTTACCCCAACCGAGATCGGATATTGTTGTAAAAAGTCGGGAGGAAATTTATTATTCTTCCGCCGAACACCTGTCCCCCGTTTCGGCTTAGGCAGATCGTTTATGCCTCACAATATTTGGGGTAACGCGACTGTACTTTACCGTTGACTTGCGCGTTCGTTATTTCGTTTACAACTGAGAGTATGACCGTACATATGAACATATCTAGGTATGTGTTTTTATTTAATTAATTTCAGAAGGACTTTTGCAACACCCGAAGGGTTGCAGATGCGTTGCTACCTTTTAATAATGTACCGGCTACCTCACTCACCAAACGCAACGCAGAAGTACACTGCCAATTCGCACCGGTCTGTGAGGTTGTGGTACTTCTACGGATGGACCTCTACATTCCTGCGACAGCTAAGACCATTGCGTTGTTCTAAGACAGTTGACAGTATGTATCTAACATTATCTTACTCTGTAGAGGCTTAGATTGCGCATGACTCACCATCCGTGCTATCTCGATATCTTACAAGGACTATTACCAAGAAAATTGTATAGAAACATATATCAGATATTCCCTGGACAGTTTTAGATGATAGTTTTTAGGGTTCCGTACCCAAAGGGTAAAATGCGAACCTATTACTATGGCTCCGCTGTCTGTCTTTCTGTCCATCACCAGGCTGTATCTAAGGATAGTTAGTTGAAATTTTCACAGATGATGTATTTCTGTTGCCGCTATAACAAAAAATACTAAAAAACAGAAATAAAAAATATTTAAGTGGGGCTCCAATACAACAGACATGATTCCTTTACCGTTTTTATAGATAATGGTACGGTTTTTGATATTCATGGGAATTTCTAACGAAATTTATATGTGTATTGCAACTAAAGAAAGCCATGTACTAAGGTGGCGTATTGTAATATTCTCTCCAGACGCAGCTCCTCGAACTATACACTTACATATTGCAGGGAGGCTGTACAAAATCAACAAAAGAGCCGGGCCGCTAGGGTCCAAAGTTGCATCTTGGCAAACGTTCGTGCGTTGCGTAACAAACGGACGAGTCTAGCTGTTCGCAATTCAACAATGGAGTGTCTTTCGTTCTGTTTGATTGAAATCTTGGTCACACTTCGATAAAGAAGAATTTGTCTAAATTTACAGTATTATTTTAACGGGTTCAAAACATGTTATCCGCGTTGTCTGAGATTGATTTTCTTCTCGGCAACTCGTCAGGAACATTAGTAATATCAGAATTGCCGCAGCATCTTAAACGCGAAATAAAAACCGGCCAAGCGCGCCCTCTCACATATATTTTTACTCTGTTTTTTAGGATTTGTTGTTATAGCGGCAACAGAAATACATCACCTGTGAAAAATTCAACTTATTATCATGGTTCCTGAGGTACAGCTTTGTGACAGACGGACAGAAAAACAGATATTATATACAAATACGAAGTAGATATGACACTAGCGCGCCGGAACTGAGCCTTTCAAATTACGGTAATTGGCGTAATTTCAAACTAGTATTTTAAAACTACTAAATAAATTGTAATAAACTTTACAATAATATAGCTTATATAGCAGAGCCGTGAAAGCTCAGTGAACAGACGCTCGCCTTTAATTCAATATACTCGAGCAACCTGAGTTCGATCCCCGGTGCCGGCACCAATGAAATTGTCAATTTTAAGTGCTGAATTATCACGTACTCAGCGGTGAAGGAAAACATCGTGAGGAAACCTGCATATTTTCGAAATAATAACAAAAAAAATATTTCGAAGATATGTGAAGTCCACCAATCCGCAGTGGGGCCGCGTGGTGGACTATGCCCTGATACCCTCTGTATAGAGGAGGCCTTTGCCCAGCAGTGGGACATGTATAGGCTGTAAAAGTAAAGTAAAGTATCTCTACTTTTATACATCAGAATAACACATAGGCAAAAATTTATAAAGATATTGTGTGAATTGCCCAAAATGTAATGATAAGTGTCAGCTAAGTAGGAAAAAGTTCAGCCATCTGCGAGATATTCTGGTGCAAAAAAAGTCATTTTTAATTCCCTTAGGCCGCGCGGGCGAAGCCGCGGTTAAAAGCTAGTATAATGTATAGAGCCAATGTCGTCATACTCTGTGAATGAAATAAACGATCTGTTACGCGAAAGGTTTGATCAACGATTCGTTAATGGTTCATTAATTCCTTTAATCGGCCGTTAAACACAGGTCCGTTAAATTCGTAACGAAACATTTTTTTTTTTTTGTTAAAATGACGCATAGTTTTATTTTCCGATGTGTAGTTGACAGTCGACAAATAGGAAAATAAATTGTATATGAATTGTGCAATTTTGGCAGCGTTGCTGAGTGCTGTATGTATTGTACCGCCGAATTGGAAGAGATCACACGTCCGCATCGATGAATTAAAACGATGCCCTTTTGTTTTAGTCGTTTTATAATTTGAGTGGAAAATTTTGTAAATCATTTGGCTAACCTCTGATTCATTAATTGCTGAATATGTTTTTGTCATGGACGTATAAAACTTAAAACGGATCGTTCTTTTTAAGATTGTAATTTTTTTTTTTTTTATTTAATCCAGTAATAAAGTACAATAACATAAATTATTCTCTGCCAAACTGTGATGCAGTTTGTCGGCAGCAGTTCCCGTGAATAGTTACATCGATGTACTTCAACCTTACTAATATGACACCTATGTATAATATCTATATATATATATATATATATGTCTATGTATGATATGTATATACATCTAAATACAATTTCTTAATTATAAGTACCTATAATATATAAGTTTATCAATTTATAGTATGTTAGAATAAAATAAAATAAATATCAATTTACTTGGTTCCGTGTGTGTGTGTGTTATTATGTTTGTGCGTGTATGTATGTGTGTGTGTGTGTTATTATGTTTGTGCGTGTATGTATGTGTGTGTGTGTGTGTACTTGTGTGTGACACTATAGAGTTGACTAATTACGGACATAGGGATAGGTAATGTTTTATTAATTTGTTTTTCAGCTCAATTTTATTTTTTGCTTCTAAATAAGTGTTACGTGGTAATTCATTAATTAGGACCGGTGCAATCCAGCGTCGTTCCCGCTTACCATATACATTTTTTACTCTAGGAATTACAAGACTTGGCTTTCTTGTTGAGCGAATTGGATATATATAATCCTTTTCTTGCCTATACTGATTGTTAACAACAATCAGTATAGGCAATATTTGCTCACATAAGATGTGCAGTTTTACTTTAAAATCTACCGGGAGAACTTTACATATCTTAAACAGCCTTTCATATTCGTGATTGAGTGAATTTTTAACGTTTTTATTAACTAATAACTTCAATAATCTTATTTGTAAGTTTTTTATTTTATTTAAGTACGTAGGAAAAGCGAGACCGTAAGCCCCCAATCCGTATGATATCAAATGACCAATTAAAAATAAACTACATAAAAAAGCCTTGTGTTTTAAGTTAATTAAATTCGATAACTTTATAAGTATATTGCAATGCTAATTAAGACAGCGTCGTGAAACAGTAAACGCGATAAGAAATGCTATCAACGTTTTCGCGAACCACAAACGTGCAGGCGGCGAGATAAAAAGAAACACAAACAAGATTCCTTCTCCCCAATATAAGAGCCATTAGGGGCGCGCGTCAATTTTTCCTACATCAGTTATCATGTGTACATCCCATATCCTTTTTGTCTACGACACTGCGACCTTAATATATTACCACTTCCCTTTGTACGGAACGTACGCAACTCGCTTACATGATTTAATAAAGAAGATTCGCACGATATTCGCCATTTTGTCCGCCCGAGTCCGCGGGAATGGCTTGGGTTTATGGTAGCTTTTGATCGTAAAGCTCGAGCCATGCTCATATTTTTTTATGTGAAACGTTGGGAAGGTGGTTCGCCTGGTGTTGAGTGATTGCCACCACCCAGGGACACTACAACACCTGTGATACCTTGCGTAACCTTTAATAACCACTCACCAGACGTAACGCGAATATATAATACTTCTACCATACACTGGTCTTCAGCCGCCACGCCCTTCAATACTTCTACCTCACGCTGGTCGTCTGTGAGGTAGTACCACGCCCTTAAGAGGCCTTACAGAAGATCTGATCAACGACAGAAGCACTTGCGTAGCCCAACAAGAAAAGAATAAATAAACTTCTACGCAAATGCTTTCCCAAATTTCGTTTCTACTTAAATAGATATTTGACTTTCAATGACTTATCAAGAAATAAAATGGGATTATGATAATTCTATTTTTGCATTTGCGAAAATTTATATAAAAAATATTAATTTCACAGTTATTCTAGGCTTTCTATGGAAACGCAACACATAATAAAAAAAGCTTAAGTCGTCTTTAGTAATCAGAATGGAGGATACTAATGTTATTGTTGGATAAAACTAGAAATTTATGTTATATTGAGTGAAATAAAAACTTTTAACGTTTAGAATAAGTACGCCGTGGAGTTACTTAAAAACAATGCCTTTACATCAGGGCGTTCAACATTCCAGAACCGTGCGTATTTCAAGAACCCCATAAAAAGTAATCCAACTCAACTAAAGCGACCAATGTTTCAAAGTCGATAGCGCGGAGGGAAAGCGGACGGGCTGCGGCAAAAATTGTAATAAACAACGCACGACAATGAAGCGAAGTTGCCACAACTTTGTACCCCTTGCGGGAACTTCTCGAGGCTTTCGGCGAAACCAATACACCCCTCGCGGAGCTATTTAAGTGTGGCATTTTTTCGAGCGCTTCGGTAATAAACCCCCCACCGCTTGGCAACTTCGCAGACGCCTAGCTCTGACTACTGCGTACCTACAGAGGCCGACGCTCGAGTTCACGCCGACAATGAATACTAATCAAATAAAGATTCCACGTCCAATGTATCTAGCGAAAACCCGAAGTGACCATACAGAGATAGGGGATTCTTTTTTCCGTATAATTGAACTCTTCGCCCCTTTGTAGCTCGCTGAGATTGGATCGGAATTCCTCCGTGCCGATTTCGCGAGGGTAATGTAAAAAAGGAACGCGGAAAATGGTCCGTGCTATTCCGATTAGTACTCTTACAATTATCACATCGGGGAGTGTAGCAATGTCAATGTTTTAATAGGTATCTAGGTATAATAGGTCCTCCCGTTCGTCTGGTGAGGTAACTGGAGCACACTGTGGTAGGGCGACGCAGCAGCCTCGGCTGTTGTACAAATGGGCAGGCTCATCCGGGTAAGTACCACGACCTCATAGAAGACCGGCGTAAAGTGGAAGTATAATACTTTCGCGTTTCGTCTGGTGAGTGAGGTAGCTGGAGCCCAATCTTCAAAAGTTTGTCAACGCATCTGTAACCCTCGAAAGTAGCAGATGTCCATGGGCGGCGGTATTCACTTAACATCAGGTGAACCGCCTGCTCGCTTGGCGAATTTTCACACAATAAAAGTTAAAAACAAAACTTTATTAAAGGTTTTCAACGCCTCTGCAATCGCTAAGGTGTTCTCTACCATCCGCCGATTCCAGGCGACGATATTCACTTATCAACAGGTGCAGCAGCCTATAAAAAGCCTAGACAACCTTACATATAAAAAAAATCCTTAACAGCTGGTTAGTTTATGCTGAACGTAGTTAAATCTAATTAGAAAATAACAATGAAGTCAGTTTAAGTGCGAAGGTTAACTGAAAAGATGCATGCATTACAAAACCTGGACCTTTCAAATAAAAACGCCAATTAAGCATAATTTAATAATTAAATTAATATATGGTACATACATCCATTACCCTTCCCTTACTCATCCTATTGCACGTACTGCCGCCTAAGGCGTCGCCAGCGCCGCGCGGCGGCAATAGTTTTTTAAAAAGTTCGTTATCCCGCAACCGCACGAGTGACATTGCGCTTCTCGTTATATTTTAATTATCCCGGACATTGAGTCCTAGTAACGCTCCCTATTGATGTGTCGCGTCCTTCCGCGATTATGATAAGTCGAGAGTGTGGAGTGTGGCTATCCAGGAACTTATTGAACACTGCAAAGTGCGTGTACCGAACTACGTGGCGTGCCCGCCGGTGTTGGCTGCATCCCAGGGAGCGCGAGCGCTTGGCTGCCGTCGCAAGGTTAGTATATATATTATTGTATGTACCAATACAGTCCACTAAATTCTATCGAAGAAACCTACCATTATTGGCGCGACCAGGTACGTTATTCCTAATGTATGTATTGGGCGTATATTATGCCTATAAATTATCGCACACAAAGTTTGAATAGGTAGGAATTCTTAAGAGCCTGCACGACATTCTATCTTATCCTTTAAACGAGCAATTCTTGTATATATATAATCGGAATCTCGGAAACGGCTCCAGCGATTTTCATGAAATTTAGTATGTGCGTAGATTCGGGGGCGAAAAATCGATCTAGCTAGGTTTCATTTTTAGAAAATGTCCTTTTATCCCTGTTTTCAGGGAATGAAAAATACCATTTGAAATATGACGATAAATTTCGCGCAAAAAAAATGTTATAATAGCTCGGTCGGTAATCGGGCGGCCCCAAAACAGACGGACGCGGTTCGTATCACGATTATTTACACACTTATTTTTTTTACTTTTTTTTCTATACCAGATCATTTTCTTTTTTTTTTATTTCCAAAATACATGATTCACCAAAAACCCGAGCAAAGCTCGGTCCTCCAGGTACTATAAATTGAAACAGATTGGTTTAAGTTCTAATATTCTACCAATTTTTATATATAACAAAATTTCATACTTGAATCGTGTTTGTGTGGTTTTCATGTTGTCTAACATGTTTGATTTTGCGTAATTAGATGCTCGAACATCACGGCTTTATTGTATGCAAACACTGTGGTAATTGAATAACGTGGGGTTTACTGTGAACTAGCCAGGCCGTAATAAGCATTGGTATCGGTTTTATATTTTTAGGGTTCCGTACCCAAAGGGTAAAACGGGACCCTATTACTAAGACTGCTGTCGTAATCTGTATGTCTGTCCGTCTGTTGTATGTCGTAATCTGTCTGTCTGTCAGGTTGTGTCTCGTGAGCCGTGACAGTTAGACTGTTGAAATTTTCGCAGGTGATGTATTTCTGTTGCCACTTGTTTTTTTTTTTTGGCGTGTTATAGATAATATAAAAATACGATACAATTATCTTTGGATCACACAAATTGTTGTCTCGGGTGGGAATCCAACCCATGACCCCCGGCCAAAGCCGATACCTTGGCTTCTTATTTTATTATTAGGTATAATACACACAAACATTTAATTTTACGAGTACCATTAATTTCCTATTTTAAGCATCGTCAGAAAGCTTAGATTCAGTGCTACCGTAGGCGGCGGAATTTCGTCGGCAGTTGTTATTTTAAAATCAACAATTCTTCATGCTCAAATATTGTCAATGGAAATACAAATTAGAATGCGCCCCGACACTGAAATAGGGGAAAGTCGCAGATTGGTTGTGTTTAGGGTACCGTAGCCAAAGGGTAAAACGGGACCCAATTACTAAGAATCCGCTATCTGTCTGTCTGTTTGTCCGTCAGTTACTAGGCTGTATTTCGTGAACCGTGATAGTTAGATGGTTGATATTTTCACAAATGTATTTCTGTTGCCGCTATAACAACAAACACTAGAAAACAGAATATAAAAATATTTTAGCTGTGCTCCCATACGACAGACATGATTTTTTTTTGCCGTTTTATAGATGGTACGGAATCCTTAGAGCGCGAGTGCGGCTTACACTTGTTTTTTCTTTTTTGTATTCTGTTTGTTTTTTTTTTTCGAGCCATCTCTCTGATTTCGCTCATTATTTAATAAAACCTTGGATGACTTAATTTTGCCCAGCATGGTTCCATTTCAAGATTTGGTCTGCGGTCGGTGCTCTTGAATTTTTTTTTTTCTTTCTTATTTTCAAAACATTGGGATAACATTATCCTGTGTTGTAAGGACGTTTTACAAACACAAATTTCACGCGGACAAACACCCAGATGCGAAACAACTATCTGTGGGTCACACAAATAGTTGTCCCGTGTGGGAATCGAACCCACGATCCCCGACGCCAATACCTTGACAACAACGCCACGGAGTCATTTCGCGATTGCACTAAATGGGTTTCTAAATGGTTTTTTTTTTGCTATTTTTAACTGTAGTTTTGTTTCGTTACTCGTCCCCGATGATGCTTAGTTTTGTTTTTGCGTTGTTATTTCATAGTTTGACCGAGTTCTGGTATTGTCAATTTTCATTTGTTTCGAATTCTCTCGTCCATCTGTATCATCAATGCAATGCACAGCAAAGCTATATATTCGTATGCTTTTCGTAATAAATAGTCTAGGGATAGTGCGTTTACCACCTATATTGTAATTCTTAGGCGGAATTACTAATAAATATATAAGTATTAAATACTTTTGGACAACATCTACACGCTGTGTAGATGTTGTCATCATCCCAAATTAATAAAGCTTGTATTATGCGAGCTAGGTAACTGATAAACATATTTAAACATACTTTTATTTATAAATGAAACTAATTTTACGGATTTATCGCGGTTATTTTTAATTTTAATTCCCTCTGCAAGATCCAGGAGTGTACAAACTTGACTGTGATGTAGGCTCTCTTACATAGGACAAACGAAAAGAGCAATAAAAACCCGCGTGAAAGAACATATAGCTGACATAAAACATAGTAGATTAAACAAGTTTGCAGTTTGTGAGAACACCTTAAATCGGCTCAACCACTACATCAGGTTTGATAGACCATAGATCCTTGCAAAAGAACACCGATTCCTCCAAAGGATGATTCGCGAGGCTATTTAAATTAAAAAACACCCTAATTTCAATAGAGAAAAGGGTTGGGTGTTACCATCAGTATGGGATTCTATCATCGATAAAATTAAATCTAGGCCCAAACAAACCACTAATGCAAGACAATTACAATTAGCTCACTCTGCATAGATTGGACACAAAATTAATAATTCAAAAACTGACTGTAGCCCGGGTTAACTATGACAATCAGACGTCCAACGCCTCAGTCAAGTTCATTATCCACTACGCCAATCTGATCATAAAAAAAAATTATTTCAAACAAACATTAACTCGGCATAAAATCGACCCAATTATAATATTAATATGAAATTAAATATTACAAACAAAAGTATTATAATACCATTAAATAATGCGTTTTATCCAACGCGAAGTTACTTCATACGATTAATAAAAAAAAGTAAAGTAGCAGTTTATATATGCCCCACTTCTGGGCAAAGCTCTTCTCTGTACAGATAATATTACAATATACTCCACCATGCGACCCACTAATTACTAAATTTCTTTTATGTTTTACACGAAGAATAACTTCAAAAATTAGACTAAAAAGTATTGTGTCAATGATGGTAGAGATGTCACTTAATTTAGTTACGTAAGCGATTTCGGAGCCCGCAACTCTCGGGTGATACCAATCACTCGGCTGTACGGGCGCTAATATTAGCAGAGGAACCAAACAATAGGGAATGCGGCTGCGGACAACACTGGCGTCGTACCGCCCCCGAGCAAACAGCCAGTGCACCGAAATGGCGCTCACTGTAATGTGTTCGTGCTTCGACGCCATTTTTTAAATATTTGTTCTATTGCACTGAATAATAAAGTCTGCGTTGGTGGTGCAGTGTCGCTTTTCAGGCTCATATTGTGCATTAAGTTTGACATTGCCTGTAGGGATATAAATTGAAATATTTAGTAACTGTTCATTTTTTTCCCGTGAAATTTTGCTTTTTATTATTTTAACATTTTGTTTTAAGTTAGAAGGTAGTAAGGCGAGCGGGCGCTTCACCTGCCGTAAGTGATATCCGCCGCCCATGGACGTTTGCAACACCCGTGGGGTTTCAGATGCGTTGCCGCCTTTTAGTAAAGTGGGCCCCGGTTACCTCACTCACCAGACGAAACGCAGAAGTACAACACTTCCCCTTCACGCCGGCTTTCTCTGAGGTCTCTCGGACGGGAAAGTACCACGACCATTCGTGCATTAGCGAAGACTGTTGCATGGCCCTACTACAGATTTTTTTTATGTGAAAAGTTGCCTAGCAAGCAGACGGTTCACCTGATGTTAAGTGAATACCGCCGCCCATGGACATCTGCTACACCCGAGGATTCCAGATGCGTTGACAACCTTTTGGAAATTGGGCTCCGGCCACCTCACTCACCAGACGAAAGACGTAAGTATTATACTTACTCTTTACGCCGGTCTTCTGTGTGGTCGTGGTACTTACACGGACAAGCCTGCCCATTCGTGCAACAGCCGAGGCTGCTGCGTGGCTATACTACAGATATCCATGGCGGTGTTCTATGAGGTCACGGTACTCCCCCGGACGTACTTGCATATTCTGCATTGCATGGCTACCACATTAATCTTAACAAAAATTGTATTATAACTTACGTTTACTTTAACGCTTAATCCGTGACATTGCAATATGGCCTTTTCACATTCCTCGTTAAAATTTAATTCATGCAACGCTTTTCTCTCGCTCTCTTTTTTATGTTGGTATTAGGACACTGCCGTAAAAAACATAATAAGTAACCTATCAATTTGAAAATTGTATGGCAATTTTATGTTTAACACAAAAAACCGTCAGTCACCGCCACGTCGGCTGCCAAATGAAACTTTTCCTTTTCGACCACTCATTCGTTATTTACCGCAGAAACCTCCAGCCGACTATAATAAATCACATATTCATACTAACACAAACGCGGACGTGAATTGAATAATATTGAATGCTCGTTTGAAATAGCCCGAACCGCAGACGGAGTCGAGCGCAGACGGAATAGTCCCTAAGGAGTCAGTCCGGCCCCACAGCCTTAACGAGGTTATCGATATATTGAATACTAGCTGTGCCCGCGACTTCGCCCGCGTGGAATTATCACTACATAATACAACAATGTTTGTAATACAAAATCGTCCCGCTGCCTGTCTGGCCGTATGTACTCGTATGCTTAGAACTTTGAAACTACGCAACGGATCTTGATGTGGTTTTCTTTTATAGATAGAGTAATTCAAGATGAAGGTTTTATATCTATATAATACATTGCACCCGTGCGAGCCGGGCGGGTCGCTAGTATCATATATCTAATATATAAAATTCTCGTGTCACCGTGTTTGTAATTGAACTCCTCCGAAACGGCTCGACCGATTTTCGTGAAATTTTGTGTACATATCGGCTAGGGCGGAGAATCTTTTGTCATCCCCTAAATGTTAAGGGTGGTCCAACCCAAACATTTTTTTCTACCCTACAAATAATTTATATGGCAAAACAACGTTTGCCGGGACAGCTAGTATTTAAATAGAAATAGAATTTCTAAAATAAAAGTAGCCTAAGTTACTCCTGATTACATCAGCTGTCTACTAGTGAAAGTTCCGTCAAAATCGGTGCAGCTATTTCAGAGGTTAGCCGGAACAAACAGACAGACACAAAAAACTGTGAAAAAAGTTATTTTGGTATATGTAATGTGTATACATCTATATGCATTAAGTAAAAAGTGGTTATTTGATTACAAACAGACACTCCAATTTTATATATCTGTATAGATAAAATCAAGAGAAATTCCAACGCATGCAGTCCTCAGTATTCGTACCGCTCTTTTATTCCGCTGCGTAATTCGCGGATCCTTTCGCAACGGAACCCTAACAATAGTAGAAAATATCCACATATATCTACTAGTTATTTATTTAATGACAACACAACAATTGAAGTCTAAGAAAGTTCCATTAGAGTCTCGTGCACTTTAGATTATATTCAGACTTAAACCATAACTCCTGCAGTTTCTATATAATTATGTATAATGTTGTACTATAAACAGCTAACACCTTAACAATTCGTTTTATGTAGACGGTACGATATGGATTTATTTCCTGACGAGGTAGACAGGTAGTTTGTTACAGCTTATTGAGCTAACCTACTTTCAGCTGTTGTTTAGTCAAGATAGGCGTTGCTATCGCAGTGAGTCAGGGGCAAATGCCAAATAGTGTTTTATGCTCGTGAGAATGCCAGGAGGCATGGATTTGCTGCTGGATCATTGCGACTCGAATCTATAATTTCATTAAAACAGATCAATGTATGACTCCAATCTTATATGATGGTAAGTAGAAGAAGAGTAAGTATTTTTTTTATGTGAAAAGTTGCCATACGAGCAGACGGTTCACCTGGTTTTAAGTGAATTACGCCGCCCATGGACATCTGCTACACCCGAGGGTTTTAGATGCGTTGGCAACCTTGTGAAAATTGGGCTCCGGCCACCTCACTCACCAGATGAAACGCGAAAGTATTATACTTCCACTGTACGCCGGTCTTCTGTGAGGTCGTGGTACTTACCCGGACGAGCCTGCCTGTTCGTGCAACAGCCGAGGCTGCTACGTGGCCCTACCACCGTTAAAATGTATTTTTATAGATTAGTTTAGCTTGTACTTTGCTATGTTATTTTATTTTTTTATTACTGCCACTAGCCAATATTTTGCTTCGCTTCCGTATCTGAGTGTACTTCACATTTTCTTTTTGCACCGCAACCGCTCAGAATGTAAAATACTGCAAACAATTAATTGCCTCTTTTCGCGTGTAACAATTAAAAGCACTCCTTACTAGAATGTAATATTAGTCGTTTGACTTACATTACAAGAACTTGGTACGGGCTAAATTTAAGTACCAACTTGTTTCGACGGTTATATGCGGGCAACAGCGAGAGTTAGCTGTTGCAGAGCTGAACTGCTGTTCTTCCATCTTGCTACACATTGCCACAAAACCCGAGTCGTGTTTCACTTTAACATACCAAGCGAGGAGAGTGCGGTATTTGTTGACCGGATCGACTTTTGAACCTACGACCCCGATTACTAAATTAATTAAACCCTAGTAATGTTTACGTTATTTTTCTTTTAATTACCTTAAAACGTGACAGAGTAGAAGAAATAGAAGAGTGAGAGTAAGTAGATTTTTAATAATCAGTTAATCCCGACCACTAGGGTAAGAATGAATCATCGCACATGTCTGTTCGGGCACCAGTTCGACTACCAGGACCCCACAGAACTCACAGAAGTCCTGCGTAAAGTGGTAAGGTGGTTTCTGCGTTAAGGTGGTTTCGTCTGGTAAGGTAGCCGGGGCCTAATTTATTATAAGGTGGCAACGCATCTGCAACCCTACGGGTAAGGCAAATGTCCACGGGCGGCGGTTATCCCTTACATCAGGTGAACCGCACGTTTGCCACATTCTCACATTAAAGAAAACTTTTTATTATCATCTGGTGGATGAGGTAACTCTTTCATCTATTGTTTCATTGGTGTTGTCTGTGGAAGCGTTGAACACTTAGTATCGGCTGAACTGCTAGGTCGCTAACTTCCTTCTTATAAAACAAGGATTCCCGCACTGCATTTCTTATTCCACCGTGTTAGCTGATGGCACCGCATCAACGAAGGGTCTGCCCGTAATTTGATTTGGTGACGCGACGCGTCTCCGTATAACTGGTTTATCTCCCGCTATTGAATAAAGACTGGAGAGCTAAGCTATTTAGATCTAACCGAGCGCCGTCTTTAACTACGTTATTCCTCGTTGTTGATGTTTGTTCGTATCCAATGGGAAGTCTAGGCTGAATTGAGTCTGAACAATGTTTTTTCTGCGTATTAAAACAACCGGAAGATGGTACGGCATAAGCAAGTAAAGCGATGCAAATAATACTGTCTACAAGTTTATGTATTTATTTATTTAGTCTATTGCATTTCCTTTAATACGGAACACAATAGGCGGACTTAATGCCTTAAGGTATTCTCAACCAGTCAACCTACGGTGTGGTGAGATTTTTAGGCAGGTGCAATAATAAAGCTACCTAAAATTAAATTTGAAAATAATATATATTTTTATATTAAAAAAAAATATGTACATGTGTTGGCAAAACTAAAGGAATTGTCATTCTGTGAGGTATAAATGAAGCTGCAAGAAGCATTTCGTCGTCTTCGTCTTCTTCTTCGGCTGTCAACAAGAAGTATTCAAACTAGTGCTGCCCAATCGGTATCACAAATTAAATCGTTGGAGTTGTGTTTCGTTGGTGTTCTAAAAGTGAAGATAAGTAATTATACCAGTGTATATTAGAAACAAAGAGCCGTTATATATTTACAATAAGTTGATTTGGGCTAAAGATCAAAATGAGATGTATAATACGAGATCATCTAATTATAAATTAGTTTATCCTTTCTACCGTTCGGCCGCTTTTAGAGGCAGTTTCAAATACAATGCCACTAAGTGCTGGAACAACCTCCCGCCTCCCTTGCGCGATCTGAAAACAATAACTGGATTTAAAAACAAGTACAGATTGTATCTGCTTGTAGAACAAAAAAATGCTGCCGTTTAATTCTAATTCTTATCAGCTTAATTATACGCTATAATATAATATAATAAAATATAATGTAATATGATTTGATACAATATAGTTTAATATAATATATATATACATAATATTTTTTTATAAACATATATCATAATTTATATATAAGACACTCTTCTTACCTTTATCATGTGGCCAACGCGCAACGAGGTCTGTCTCGCATTTTACGTTTCAAATTAAGACACGTGTCCACTGCTCGATCGGTAAATGTCACAGTGCCACAGAGTAGGGATAAATATTGCTAACCTAAAACCAAAATGGAAATAAAGCAGCTGACACCAATATCAAAAAAGAAAACATTACTTCTAATTTTTACTTACCTCTTCAGACGAATAATACCCACTGTCTATATAATTGAAAGGTTCAAACAAAAATAAGTTAATTATCGCTATACTGCGTTGTAGGTATGTATTACAAGTGCACTGACGCAGCCGTCCGAGTTGTCTCGAAGTGCGGGCGGACTGAAAACCGGCGTCGGGATCAGAACGAATCTTAGTTACTGTATCTCGACTTTTATTACCGAGTCCCGTCCGTTTCACGGTCTTATGCTGCTACACAGACCTTCACTTATTAGTATTATTATTTATTTTTTTTATTTTTTTTGTTATGTTTACATTTATTTTAAGTTATTCTAATATTATTTTACATAATGTGTAGTTACATTATTATTTTTAAGTGTTCTATGTATCTATTGTGCTTAGACCGTGAATAAACGTTTCTTCTTCTTCTTCTTTTTCTTCTTCTTATTGTTGTGCAAAGTAAAACTACGGTGATTTGGTAAAAGTAATTATATTTCTACTTTCTTAACTCGGTAAGACAACTAAAGCTAACACATGTAACGTGATCGGAGAGCCAGAATTACCGATATTTTGTTTCAGGATGAGTTAGATTGTATACCAGATGATCGAGATTTTTTTTCTAAATTACAAACTGTCAAAATTGTTTAAGATTTATTTTAATGACTGTAATCACAACTAAATGTAAAAGCGATGTTAAATTTGTTTATCGCAAACCTATTCGGGGGATAATATGTATCTACTAATTGAATTATTTATTTAAATAGGCATACTAAATAAAACTATTATAATTTTGGTGTGATGCAGTTAAAAATTAAATTTAAATGTATTCATTAAAATTATAAGTAAACGCAACAAATAGTCGAACAACATATTTTCATAATATCACGATTCAAAATCGCCTATCGCATAGCCGTGGCGATAAATCACCGAAGTGGTAACCACAACAAAGTGCAAAGTGCTTACTTATACGACGTCGGACTTATCCGTTTAAATACGGAACCCGGGACGCATTAGCGCCGCTGTACCCGCGGGGCCCATACATCGATATTACCCGCCGCAACTAGCCAACGCCAGCGCCCTCTGTCGCCGCGTCCCAAAGCACAAGACGAGGCGCGTTATCAAATTAGGGCTGCTCCGTCTCCTATTTTATCGACAGTTATTCACGTCTTCACGTTTATCCCAGTGTCTGTCGTCTCGTAGCAAATCGTAAATGTTGAAACAGGTATTAGGTTTGTTGGTACAACATAAAGACTGGGTATTAATTTTTCTTTACTACTTCATTCTTTACTAGTTTAGTAAAAGAAAGTTCAAGTTCTGAAGATCTTAGTGTAGTAATGAACTTGGCGAAATACACAGATACAGCTATTACTAGGCGTCCTGTTTTATTCATATATACCTATAAAACCTGAATATTTATTTAATAAATACTGTTCGATAATGGAACAAAATTATAACACAGTTTGAGTGTTTTTGTATAAAGTATAACAGTTTTAGGTTTTACAGTATAGAAAAAATAGACGCCTCAAAGATGAATGAAAATAGAAAAGTCTATGGAAAAAAGAAGAAAATATTGTTTTATGAAATGTTCGATTTATAGAATGTGAGAACAAACACTTTATTGTACCGAGAGCTACAAATTATGCAATAGGTATGATTATTAATGGACGCGTTTTATTCTATTCGCTGACTACACTAGACGAGAGTACTTGTCATTTTGAAGCAGTCTACTCTATTACTCACAACTTCAAGAAGAAAAGAAAATCTACATTACACATATTACTTCAACAGAGAATCGACCTGGCGATATTCCAAGACAACTAGCCGATCTACTACCAGGCGGCCGCCGTACCCTTGTACACGTACTAGATAGCTATTATTCACGCCACCACATAAACAGTCGCAAGTAGGCACCATTAGCACCCCCGTAATCGCCCCCACCCCCCCACAAAGACCACCTGACAACGATAATTGATAAATAGCCCCCATTAATCACCACGCGGGGCGCCCTACGAATCGACGCGTTTTAAGTGGCAACACTAAGATTGGCACGCGACGTTGTTTACATCGAACTAGTGGAGGTCTTCATCTTCAGCGGACTCAAGCTCTAGGGCTAGCCCGGGATTCCGCTCTAAATGTATCCCTTGGGAACCGGGCATTTTCCGGGGTAAAAGTAGCCAAAGACAATGCCGTCATAAATATCATGCCGCTGTCATATTTAAGGACACAAACCAAATAACCAACTAGATTTGTCTACACGCCCGGATTTGTTTAGCGACTACGGCTCGTCGGTGTAATTCCTACGGCTATAGCAATCGCATGATGGCTGCTGCAGTTACTGGGTTCGATTCCGTATTGGAGCAGGAAATTATTAGACATAAAAACAATTTTTCGAAACCTAGACAACGACATGCAGTTATTTTTTTTCCCCAAACCAATACGTGTTTGTTGATGTTTGTGCACGTAATTCGCCTCAGGTAGGTATACGGAAATACGTTACTTTTGAATAATGTTGTTTGTAGAGTATTATAATATTTTTTTTATGTGAGAAGGATAGCTAAGAGTGATAGCTCAGTGTCCGGGCGCTCGCCTTTAATTCAATATACTCGAGCAACCTGAGTTCGATCCCCGGTGCCGGCACCGATGAAGTTTTTAACTTCAAGTGCTGACTTATCACGTGCTCCGCGGTGAAGGAAAACATCGTGAGGAAACCTGCATACTTTCGGAATAATAACAAGAAAAAAATATTTTTCGAAGATATGTGAAGTCCGCCAATCCGCAATGGACTATACCCTGATACCCTCTGTATAGAGGAGGCCTTTGCCATGTATAGGCTGTTACTTTACTTTTTTTTATGTGAGAAGGCGTCAAGCGGGCTGGCGGTTCACCTGATGTTAAGTGATAACCGCCGTTCCAGATTCGTTGCCACCTTTTAATCACAATCTCCAGACGAAACACAAAAGTATAACACTTCCTCTTCTCGCCGATCTGCTGTGAGGTCGCGTTACCTCAACGACGGACCTGCCCATTCGTGCAACAGCGAAGACTGTTGTTTGGCTCTACCACATTTGATATTGTTAAAGAACAAGTAGAAGAAATATTATTTCTTATCTGAAAACGTTCGTACGCTAATTGTCGGCAAACGTCAACTCATTCTATCGTCACTATCAACCATGTGAGCCTTTTAGCAGTTCAATACTCGGCAACTTAGTACAACTGTTTTTGAAACGATCCGAGGCAAACTCCATTAAATGAGGACACTTAACTCTTTGAAATTCAATTTCTATAGTCGCTTCTATCTTTTGTTGATTCTATTCAAGAGCCGCTCTATATCTTTAATTAATCTTCTAGCATAATACGGCTAACGGATGCTTAGAGGCTTTGTTGTGAGATAAATATTGCCTATTGACCTTTGGGACGATTACGTTTTAATCGAAACGAGGCTGTTCTACCTTCTGTTCTTCCTGTTTTTTTAAACACTAAAGCAATTACTTTTTCTATTTGCAAAACCAACTAGATTATTTCTCGCTTTATATTTCTAACACAAATGATGGCATAGAGATATCCGCTCACAAAGTGATTACACAAACAGTATTCACCTAATTAAGACTTGAAAGACAATTAAGGGCTTAGGTATGTACTTGGCAAGCAAGCTAGTGGTTCACCTGGTGTTGGGTGATAACTGTCACCATAGACATTTACACTGCTTGAGAGGCTGTGGATACGTTTCCAATCTTCAGAATACTTGGCCCCGGTTAACTCACTCACCAGAGGAAACGCATAAGTATATATACTTAAATTTCACGCAGGATTTCAGTTAGGCCTCGTTACTTCCCCGAATGAGCCTGCCCATTTGTGCAACAGCAAAAACGCTTGCTACGTGGCTCTACCACATAATAATAATCTTTATTTGCCATTGAACTGGGTTTTTAACCAGATGTGATATAGTGTTGTATAGATTTTGAACTCAAAGTTCAGCCATTACATAACAATCGTGATTACTTCTCTTTGTAGTCTGAAAATCCGGAATAGAATGTGTGTTTTGTAAGCCATTTTTTAAGCCAAAGTGAATATATGCTTACAATACTTTCAATAATTTAAAACGGACCTTGTTTCTTATAACCACGATTAAAGGAGAGCTTTCCGTTTCCGCGGGTCCCTACGCTGGGCCAACACCAAACTACGCTGTCACAAAAAATTAAACCGCTCGAAGCGCTTTAAGCGTCGACTTCGGCGATGAGTAAGCACGATTATTAGCAGCCGAAAGATGGCGCTAAATGCGAAAAATTTTTTTACGTCAAAGGCAAACTTTTGAGCTCTGGATGCACTCGAGGAACGCACGCGATAGGCAGAGCTGTGCGTTAGAACCAGACGCATTAAACACGACTGGCTAATTTAATGCATTGGTTCGTAATTATTCACAGCAGTTAACAGTTTAAAGGTTTTTTTTTAATCTTTTCAAAAAATCCATTATAAAAGCTTTTCCATTCGAAAGCAGCTTTGACCAGGTTCATCTCTGAGGAAACGTCGAGTTATACATAAAAATTAATATATAAGTTGGCAAGGTACCACCGATTCTTCAAAATGATAAGTAATGTAATTAATTGAAAGTAATTTTAAATTCGGAACCTACCTTTCATAAACCTCAACAATGTCTAGTATACCGTTTTAACCAATACTTTATAATGGATATGATAAATGTATTAAATCACACAAATGAAATTATGTTTTATGTGCCCAATAGTAAAAGCATATATTATAATATTTATGACACTGTATCTTTTGCGTTATGTTAGTTTAATTTCACCATTTTTGTGACTTTATGGAGGTAATTTAGTTCTGGACCTTAAAATATTTTATTTGTACTTGGATGCTAAAACGTTTTTGACGTCAACTTCCCCTAAAACATTAGTGATGCTTTTAAAATAATTAAACTAATCAAGACCAGTGAAGAACGAACGCGAATAAAGAGGCCAGCCTAAATTGTTTCTTATTTCACAGATTAATCGCGGTAATTCAGTCGGGGGACAGGGATGGCCGTATGCTAATGGGTATAAATCGGAACGGGACAGCGGAATAAACGCCCCCAAGAATTATAATAGACCTGTTTACCACAAAGTGCTTTGCTATGTCGCAATTCATCATACTCCGAACAGGGGGACACTTTCGCAGGGGTCGCGAAAAATTCAACGATTCGAGACTTTAAAATGATTGATCGCCATTGTTTTCACTTTTGGAAGTGCGATTTTAACTCCGATTAGGGCTACGCATATACGTGCCAAGATATGAGAGATGCACAACACAACTAAGCTTAGCTTGACGTGGGACACTGTCATTATTTTATCTTCAAATTTTGAAAACGTAGAACTAGGTAGAATTTATTTGCTTGTGCATTTAGCATTCGTGTGACAGACGTTTCTGCAAAGGTCGAAAACTGGTTCACTAGATCCTAGTTCGTGCAACTTTCTTCGAGTACTCATATACTACGCGATTTAAATAAGAATAGGACTGACCTCGCGCCATCATGGGACGTCATAGCTGTCAATTCAATACTGTTATGTAGGGTGAGCATACGGATATTTTTGAAATAGTATTTATTTACTAATGATTTTTACACTTCAATCTGTTCATCAACATCACTGCTGCTTTCTCCTATAAAAATAAAAGTATTTGTGTAGGTTTTTAAAATATTCCCGCGACTGTTATTCAAAAGAAAATTAGGCATTTTATTAACTGTGTTTACAATAAAACTAAAGGTATTGATTAAGTAGTAAAAAAAATAAAAATAAAAAATGATTTTAATAGATTGCGTAATTATTTTTATGAATCATTACATAGTATAAAACAAAGTCCTCCCGCTGTCTGTCTGTCCCTATGTATGATTATATCTTTAAAACTACGCAACGGATCTTGATGCGGTTTTTTTTTACTGAATAGAGTGATTCAAGAGGAAGGTTTATATTATATGTATATTATAAAAAACGTTTTTTAAGAACGAAAATTAATTTTCTTGGCAAGGTGTACTTTTATATGTACTTTTACAAATGAGAGTTCATGGATCACGGTCACTCGAGTTCACTGTTCTTCCTATTATCATTTTAAACTTCATATACATTTAGGTTTAATTTATGATCTACATAATACATACTTACATATGATCATGTTTGATATGATTTGTACTTTAAATATACTAAATAAGGCCATTAACCCATCTGTTTACAGAAATTTACAGAAACAATGGACTTAAAAAGTTCCGTGAGCTTAAATAAATCTCGCGAAAAGCTTTTTCCTCGCGACAGTGCTTTATTGTGACGCATATAAATAAAATTTAACCGGTCTTTCTGTTATTCTATTCTGCACTTGCGGATTTGGTAACTGGACTATCTATCTAACTACATATTCATTTCATTGTGTACATTGCGTATGAATATATCTTAAAATGTGAATTGTAACAGCAAAGCTACTTTAAAATTTGTAGAAAAAGTACGAAAAGATTGTCGCCGCTGTGGGAATCGAACCCACGTCTTCGGCATTCGCGGCCTGACGCTCTAGCCACTGAGCTAAACGACTGCTTGCCACTCCGACGAAAATCTTGACATCTTTTATCTACATTGCTACTTGTTTCTATCTGGTCTGATCTATTTGCGATCCGGTAATAAATTATAACAGTCGGAAGAAGTTGTAACGTTGTGTAGTACGTTATAACACTAGATAAAAATCTAACTCTCTAATCACTAGATAAAACACGTTCTAATTTCTTTGATAAATGGCATTTTGATTCACTTACGTTTCATACATATTCTATATATTGATACACGAAGCAAATACCTTGTGCCCCTTTTTACGAAAATTTCGCGGTCGGAGGAGTATGAAATTTCCCACACTTACACCTTATATAGAGATGGAATGCGGAATGCTAACACTTTTTTTTTAAATTATGCATAACTAGTGACCCGCCCCGGCTTCGCACGGGTGCAATTTATTATACATATAAACCTTTCTCTTGAATCACTCTATCTAGTAAAAAACCGTATCAAGATCCGTTGCGTAGTGTTAAAGATCTAAGAATACATAAGAATACTAAGGGCAGACAGACAGCGGGATGACTTTGTTTTATACTATGTAGTGAAAATACATAAAATCAATAAAAAAAATTACACACAATACCTGTATCTGTGTAATTAATTATGGTGGTCGAATTTCGACCACTGGGTGCCCACTAGTAATAACACAATGCACAGTCCTAAACCCGCCTCGTTGTCTGCAACGTCCTGACCATATTAATTTGTCTCCTCGATAACAGAGAAGTCGCCGTATCTCGACTGTTACGTTGACGTGACGCGGATGCGCCGTCTCGCTCGCGCATAGCGCCCGTCCCGCTCTCGCGTTATCAGTTTGACAGCTCTCCGGAGGGTGGGTGGTGAGATATCGCGTTTTTTATCGCCCGGGGCCATTGTTTTGACGCGAAAAACATGTCGTCCCCCATTTGCCGGCGTTAGATTGACTTTTAGACATAGATACATACATAGTACGTTTACCGACGATAGTGTCGGCTAGCGTATTTGCCAAGGTTATGGCTACGCACAGACCGTCGGTTTGAACCTAAGCACAGATATATGAATGATCTAAATTTTAGTTGGTCAAATTTTTCATAAGAGATTGGAAATGTCGTAAAGCCAGCTGGTTATTTGCTAAACAAAAACTAAATGCGATATTTACAGATGGCCGTTTGAATATGAAAGATTCATATTCAAACGGCCATCCGTTATTTCTAATACCAATTATTTACCCTTGCAATGTATATTCCTAAAAGCAACACGATGACGTTGGTCTTTGGGACATCCGGTCACACCCCCCCCCCCTCAAGCCCTCCGCAGGGCAGCAGTTAGAAGCTACTAACTTCAAAGCATTGCCTTGGCAACCAACAATAGCTTTTTGACATCGTTATCAATTGCATTTAATATATTTTTCACAAAAAGAGAGTACAGTTTTCCTTTTGTTACGCTAAAGAAGTAGGTATAACTTTTTGCGTGTGTACACACATGGTACTTGTTTTATTACATTGCTACTATTGGTGGCTGCCATTAAACCATCTGCGGCACAAATCCCTCGTCGATATCTCCACACTCTCACCGCGCTTCCAAATGACACAAACGCGCACAAGTGAACAGCGAGAAAACGTAGACTATCATGAAGTATCGCGAAGCGGACTCGAACCCTCGGCCGCAAACGGGAGCCCGACCGTAATCCGCTGAGCGGCCGCGGCGCGAGCTAACAACGGCGCAGAGTAATCCCCCCGTGCCGTGTAACTAGTTGTCGTAACAGCTTACACTTATTAGAATTCCCGCCGTTGTCGAACCCTAACGATCGCTGATTGTAAACCGGGGGGTTACCCGATAACCCCCCCTCCCCCTGCCCCGTCTCCACGTGCCCTTGTTCGTACTCATTTTGACTGTCATTTCACAGGTAGTTAAACAGTGGCCAAAATTTTGTATATATAGTTTTTTACGTTATATCTAGGTACATTACATTAGTCTACATATTTGTGTAATGTATTTTATTTTATTCGTTATACAAAACAGCAAACAGTAATATCATAATAAAGTTGAATGAGGTAATCGATTAAGATGTTTTTGTTAAGTTATTCGATGCTTTTTTACTGAAGCTGTACCAACTTATGATATCGTATCTTGTTGTCATGTATTGTGAGGAGAAATAAAATACATTATTATTATAGTTATTCGATGCTACCCGCAAAAACTGTCACAATAATATGTGTCTTGGTAAAATACAACAGTTTTGCGATAGTCCGTGTTTCATTCAATACACCGCAGTCGGTAGGATAACAACTAATGGAAGTAACCACTATGAATTAGGTGATGTTTGATTATACATTAAAATGGTTCTAAGTGATATTTTTATGTGAGAATCGCCGTCCAACATTTGTGACACCCGTAGGGTTACGCGTTGCCACCTTTCAATAAATTGGGCCCCGGCTACCTCGCTCACCAGACGAAACTCACGACTATAAAACTTCCACTTCTACCAACAGTTACCTACCTACTCCTAGGCTATTGAACAGACGCATCTATCGTAGAAATAACTAACGTAAATTAAAAAGCATTTCCTAAGTACCTTATACATTTTAATGAAGCCTTGAAGTTTGTCGCTCAACAAATCAATATTCTTATAGATACCAATGAATTCATTGTTCAGTCTACTGACTCTACTTATCAAAGAGTCATGTTCAAGGTTTTTCTTTATCGGCAACTGTAAAAGCTATATTACTCAGCAGTATACGAGTTTGCATAAAAGTACCGCTCATTCTACGGCTGACAGCGAATTTATTTGTTACAGTGTTTTGAACCGAGTACTTAAGATAATCTGTTGGAACCAGTGTAGTAATTACGGTGGTAGGGCCACGCAGTAGCCTCGGCTGTTGCATGAATAGGCAGGCCCGTCCGGGTAAGTACCACGACCTCACAGAAGACCAGCGTAAAGTGGAAGTATAACAAATACTTTCGCGTTTCATCTGGTGAGTGAGGTAGCCGGAGCCCAATTTTCAAAAGGTTGTCAACGCATCTGTTACTCTCGGGTGTGGCAGATGTCCATGGGCGGCGGTATTCACTTAACATCAGGTGAACCGTCTGCTCGTTTGACAACTTTTCGCATAAAAAAACAATAAAAAAAATTGCTTGAATTGTCTGTGTGCTCTTATGAACTGTCGCCAACAGCATCATAGAGCTCTTTCTAGTATTTAACCGTCTGTCTCTTTTGTGTAAGAACATGGCAAGCGAGCTGGCGGTTCAACTGATATTAAGCGATAACCGCCGTCAATGGATATTCGCAACGCACGTAGGGTTGCCACCGTTTAATATATTGATCCCCAGTTCTGCAACTGACGAAACATAGAAGCATAACTTTTCCACCTCACGCCGAACTTGTGTGAGGTCGAGGTACTTCCTCGGATAGACCTGCCCATTCGTGCAACAGCGAAGACTGTTGCGTGTACCACCACTATTGTTGTTGTTTTTAAAACTTATTTTTAAAATAAATAAATATTTCAAGACACATTTTTACACAACGTTTTACATAACTACACCAACACTATGAAAAAACACTATGTTCATCACACAATATCTTTTGAGGAGTGGGGATCGGACCCACACCCTCTGTCACAAGAGGCAGCGTCCCTACCCATTGGGTCAATGATAATGAGAATGAATAATGGACATAAATTTGCGTTGAACTTCTTCAGTTATGTCGTTACTATTCATATGGAGTATGAAGAATGTGAGTATGATGTGTTGAGATGACTACACTCGTATCTCACCGTGATATTTTAAATCAATACAGTACTTAAGCGATCTCAGACTATCTGACCGATAAACCTAGGTCTCAATATGCTATCCATTGGCAGTTGGAGGAGTTGAAATAGCTTCAATAAAGACTTAATTAAACAAATATATTGACTATTCTTCCTGGACAGTATCGCCATACTAAGCATTGAGTTACTTTATTGTCTCCTAATTATAAATATTTTTCGGCTTTGTCCAATGTTTTTGCAACCTATACCTTGTTTAACTATATTACATAATTCATAGCTCTAATATTTTTTTCCAAATCTTTAAAAATCTGTAAATGGATTGTGTTGTTAAGTAGCATATATGGCGATGTGATTTATTGTTGTACTGTGCAGTAGACTGAGATGAATCACGTGTCAGAGAATTGAAATTCAAATTTTATCCAAGAAACATCTCTATGAAGTCTCTATAGTAAAAGTGAAACCACAGACAGTTGACGCCTTTATTGGTATTCCACATATTTCGAGCAACAAATCTTATTGCATCTGTATTATAATGTTTCGAGAATAGATCTGCGTTTTTTTTTTTCTTCTTTTAAAGAAACCTTGCCCTTACTTTAGGATAACATTATCCTGTGTTGTAAGGACGTTTTACAAACATAAATTTCACGCGGACAAAGACCCAGATTCGGAACAATTATCTGTGGGTCACACAAATAGTTGTCCCGTGTGGGAATCGAACCCACGACCCTCGACGCCGAAGCCAATACTTTGGCGACTTTGACTTCAGATTTCTGTAATTGTTGTGATTCCAAAATAAAACTGAATCAGACTGAGTGAGAGATATTAATAAACTCTACATATTTACTCGTATTTTAAGTGGCGGATAAAAACATACTCTTACGTTTTTTTAACATTAACTAATAGTCGGAAAAATTAGTCCGGTTAAGTAGATCCAACTTCGACGCAGAGGTCAATCGGCGATCCAACGCGGATGGGCAGCGTTCGTGAAACTTCGGCATCTAATATCCCTTCTCGTCTAAGATCCCTCTGTGTTTGAAGACAAAAGTCTTCAATCAATATGTGTTGCCAGTGATGACCTACGGAACCGAGACGTGGTCCTTCACTGCTGGCCGTATGAGGGAGCCAAAGACAAAGTCGCTCAGCGAGCCATAGAGCGGGCTATGCTCGGTATTTCTGTGTGTGATAAGAGTTAGTAACGAAGACATCCGCAGTAGAACCGAGGTAACCGACATAGCTCCGGATTAGCAAGCTGAATTGACGATGGGCCGGCCATATAGCTCGTAGAACCGATAACCTTTGGGGAAGAAATTTTCTCGAGTGGCAGCCTTGCACTGGTCATCGCAGTGTAGGACGACCCCCATCTAGATGGAGTGACGACTTGTGGAAATGTGCGGGAAATCGATGGATGCAGGTGGCTCGGGATCGTGCTTCGTGGCAGTCTATGAGGGAGGCCTATGTTCGGCAGTGGACTCAAACAGGGTGCAATGATGATGATGAATAGTCAGAAATAGTTGACTCTATCCAGATCGAAAAGTCGTCACAACCGTGACAGCTGACAAGTCTATCGTCCGCCAAACACGGCCTGTTCACGCCACATTTAGAGTCATCGATTGCCTTAAGTAGAGTAATGATAATATTACTCAAAATTACTTTTTAATTATGTCCTTTTTTTATCTTTCACCATTGTAAAGAATGAGGCATTGTTATGTTCTATTTATGAAAAAGCACTCTTTATAATTTGCTTTTCAGACAGCAACAATTTTATAATTACGAAATTTCGTCTGTGAGTCTATTGTGTGGTTTTTGGCGTTGACTAAGAAAGTATTTGCCAATACTCAACCCCTACGGGCTCTGTTAGGGTGAAAAATTCGAGGCGGGCGGAGTAATACACATGCAAAACTCGTTGCTTGTTCGATTGAAAAGGTATTTTATTGTATAGAGTTTTAAAAGGGGTATTAAAAGTATTGGAGGAGGAAATGGCATCTTAACCACACACGCACACACACACACTTGTGCGTGACAAGTAATCCATAATGTTTTCATGTCTTTCTACTGTCGTAATTTAAATAATTTAGCAGAATAATGTAAATCCAAATGGGCTTTAAGTTTTTAGTAATAAGATTTATATATATATTTAACAAAGTGCTGTGGATTTTTTTACAAAATAAAATAAATAAAAACAAGTGTAGGGTCGAATATCAATCAGTATGTGAGGTCTGCTTTTAAAAGTGAATAAATTCGTAGTGAGTTTACAATTTTATTTGAATTTAATGTCAGTTCAAATAGAGGTCTGGCGAAGTTTGTCAGTAGAGCGCTTTATCGATATAGTTCTAAAGTGGTCACAATGAGTGAATGAATATTAAATGAACTCCTTACACTACCGTATATACTTCAAAGAGGTTTGATTGGCTGTTCAATTTTCGTAGCTTGTAAATGTTGTTTTACTTCCGAACTAGACTTGACTCCGATGTCAATAATCAACTAGAGCAAACCTGGTTACACCCCTCCGTAGAGTTCGAATATAGAAAAAAGTGTTAGGAGTAGTAGCCAACTGCGAGATGAACTATTATATGTTATTAAATATTATTCACCCTGTCTGTCCCATGTCGAATGAATTTAATTGTTATAACATCGAAACATTCCTTAATTAAGGTTGGAATGGTTATTAATATCTCTTAAATATATTTACAAAAACTGGCCATTATTATTTTAACGACATTTTACATATTAAATGAAACTACTTTACGGATTTTATCGCGTTTTTTATTTTAATTTAAATTCCCGACGTTTCGAACCCTTTCCAGCGTTCATGGTCACGGGACAGACTAAGTTGTTAGACGTCTTGATGTCATAGTTAACCCCGGCTACCGTCAATTATTTTGTTTATTTTTATTCCGATCCACGCAGAAGGAGCTTATGGTATCTTGAGGTTTGGCAGTGTTGGTGTGCTTGGATTTAATTTTATAAATTATGGGATCCCAAGCAGATGATAAACTCCAACCATCTTCTCTATTGAAATTAGGATGTTTCTTTATTTCAATAGCCTCGCGGATCATCCTTGGAAGGAATCGGTGTTCTTTTGCGAGGATTTGCGGTTGATCAAATCTAATGTAGTGGTTGGGGCGGTCTAAAATATGATCACAAACTGCAGACTTCTTCAACCGTCGGTGCTTCACGTCAGCTATGTGTTCTTTAATTCTGGTTTTAATTGATCGTTTTGTTTGTCCCATGTAAGAGAGCCCACAATCGCAGTCAAGCTTGTACACTCCTGGATCTTGTAGAGGGATATTACACTTGACAGATGGTAAAAATTGACTTATCTTCTTCAGTGGCTTGAAATATGTTTTAATTGAAGCACGCTTCAAGTGTTCCTTGTCACTGTTGGTAAATGTTTGTTACAGAGAGCACGAGGGATCTGGATCTATAAAAATAAACAAAATAATTGACGGTAGCCGGGGTTAACTATGACATCAAGACGTCTAACAACTTAGTCTGTCCCGTGAACATGAACGCTGGAAAGGGTTCGAAACGTCGGGAATTTAAATTAAAATAAAAAACGCGATAAAATCCGTAAAGTAGTTTCATTTAATATGTATAATATTCGCGTAAAATCAAGAAAACAATACGACATTTTACTTCAGATAATCAATACCGAGAGACATTTTGTATCTCATTATGTCTATTAATGTTTAAATTGCGGGTAAACTTTATATGCTTAAGCGTGGAATACTTAACCGTGTTAGGAAACTTAAAAACTTAGTGAATCCAGTTATCCGCGTGAACGTCAAAATGAACTATAGCCATAACGCACTAATAAGCAGCGAGAGTTGTAAGTAGAGAGAACCTACTTTGGTTCCCTCGTTAGCGATCTCCCGGCACTTTTTCGCCGTGTACAGGGACCACGGCGATAAGAGTCCTCCCGCGTGCCCTAGAAACGGCGGCCCCAAGGCCTTAACACCTGCGCAATAAAGGCCAAACTCCCGCGCTCGGATCGCTTTCGGGAAATTGCAAAATCCATTCGCGCGTCGCCGCACTTTCAAAAGTGCGGTCATGGAAAACCACACGGTCGTTCATCGGTCGCAATACGGTTTAGAATCGTAAGTTTTTATTGCGCTCGAGTGCAATTTAATATTGCGAATAAACATTGTCGTTCCCCCCTCCCCGAGTCGAGATGAGTGTCGGGGGCTTTCGAGAAGTTTTCCCTCTTTCGGATGGCATTTCGTTTTTTTTTTTTATTCCGCTCGTCCCGAAACAAAAGTCCTCGGACACATGAAAGATAACACGCCGGCTCCGAAAAGAAATAACCACCGAATAAAGCGTCATCCATCCGCACAGGAACTGTTATCTGACTCTGAAATTGTTTTAGTGAACTTGCCAACAACAGTCATTCATCGTGGTAGTTTCGTCTGAAAACGTATTTGTTGCTTTACTCTATTAAAAGACAGAATGTTGTGTTGATATGGAATTTAGCTGAGATATGCCCTTGACCCAGGGCTATTCTTAATTTAGCAGTTATCGGTACATTAAATAAAAAGCCCGCTGAGTTTCTTTCACCGGTTCTTCTCAGTACAGTGGCTTTCTTTTCCGATCCGGTTGTAGTATTTTGACTATCAATAAGCGAATGTAATACTACGATCTTGAATAAAGATATTTGATTTTAATTTTAATGAATATCAAGTACAGATTCTAAATTAGAGATATTAATTACAAGAAGTGGAGATCAAGATGCGTATAAACTAAGTCTGAATAAAATAACTTTTATCCGCTTATTCGGCGTACTACTTGGGATTCGAACCTGATGTGAACCGGGGATGGCGTCCGATGGGACGGTGATGGGTCATAGTGATCGCTATAACAAGTATAATTTTTAACAAAAAAAAAACCCGACTTCAATCAGAATTTTAAAAACATGGTTAATACCTATAACATTCAATGATGGCACTCGATTTCTCTGGGATGCCATCATCAGATCCGGGTTTCCTTATCACGGTACCACCCTTGGGATATCTCCTTACTGACAGAAAAAGAATAATCAAAATTGCTTCATAAACGACAAAGTTATCCACGAACACACATAAAAAAAAATATATATACGGTCGAATTGAGAAACCTCCTCCTTTTTTGAAGTCGGTTAAAAAACTAACAGATGATGCGCTTTCTCGTTCGCCAACTTGCCTTTAAAAGCGTCCACAACATACAACAGAGGAAAAGGAGCACACACCAACATCCGTATTCATAATATTATTGTTGTGATTAACATGGGCGCTTATGAAAACACCAAACCGCTCCAGCAACTTCATATAAAATTTGCGATTTTTGCCCAAAATCAACATTACACCGTTGTAATATCCGGGTGGAATATTTAATTAATGAAACCCTGTAAAAGTGGCTGCTGGCCGCTGTTGGAATTACGAATGAAACCGAGAAAATTAATAGCAAAACTCACGAGAAGTGCAGGAAAATAACGGAAAATAAATAATAATAGCGAAACATAGAATAATAAATAAATATGTATAAATATGAACATGAATTATAAATAAATAATAGTAGCAGAACATAAATAATATGCAAAAGGGATGTTGAAAGTCAATGTCATCTCAGCGATGCAAATATTTCACACTATAATTCGTACATTAGTAGACATTAAAGCATGTATATAGCCGAGCAAACATAACATTAAAAGAAACAGTTACAAAACATGAAAACGGATAATTTTTAAACAGGTATAAAAAAAATCGCCCAAATGCGAGTCGGACTCGCCAACAAAGGGTTCCGTATCATTATGGAAGCCCCACTTGCATATTTTTTATTGTTTTTTTTAATGTTTGTTGTTATAGTGGCAACCGCAATACATCATCTGTGAAAATTCCAACTGTCTAGCTATCGCGGTTCATGAGATACCGCCTGGTGACAGACAGACAGACCGACGGCGGAGTCTCAGCAATGGGGTCCCGTTTTACCCTTTGTGTACTGAACCCTAAAAAGTAAAATAAAAAGGAAAGTATAAAAAAACTCATAATAATTCTAGTTGACAAATACGTACGCGAGAAGGATTCATAAAACAAGGGAGAATTATTAGATTGAAGCCCGTTTTCAGCATCGATCCACGATCACGCTTAAGGCTTTTGGTGACACTTAATCGGCGGTAAAAACCAAACTAGCTCTTAATTTTTTTAGGTGTCCCTTAAAGTTAGAGGTCGATGGTGAAAACGGGCATTAAGCTCTTAATTATATTGAGAACGATCCGTCTTTGAGAAACGAGGCCTAACAATCCACAACTCTGAGTTCGTAATTAGAAATGGCGGGAATTTTTTACAGTAAAAGATTAAAGATTAAAGGCAAAATCAATTCCGAGTTGCGGTCCAGATATAGAAGTGGTTCTGAATTGCGAGTAAGGAAATTGCGAAATTGGAATCGAGTTAGAAGAGATTGTTTTAAGCAAAAATTTGAAAGGTATGAAGGCTTGAAGGCGTGATAGCGTGAACTAAGATATATAGACGAAAAGGCTTTATCTTTCAAGAGAGGAAAAAAGCAATGTATGAGACTTGCTTATTCATTAGATCAGATCATTGTAGAGTACTCATTGTGATCTACGCTGATAATTCCATTAATTTATTTAAATTGACATAAACTCCCAAATAACTGGTATGTGTTAAGTCCGAAGACATTATTGGTACTGTGCATACGCAAACCGAAATCTCGAACTTTGTTCTACATTATTTCTACTGGCATTTGTACTTTTGATAAGTTGATTTAAAAACGATCGGACAGAGAAATACGCGCGTACAAATCGAATTTCATCGTCGTACCAAAGCCCGATACGAATTAACGGCAGCGCAAACACAGCACTAAAACGACATTGTTATCGAAAAACAACAACATAAAGCGCTTTAAAATATCGCGCGCGATTTGATTGCGCTGTAAAATTTGCCACCGTAAAAATCGACGCTCTTTACGAGCAGCACGTGCGAAATGCAAGCCGCTGCAGCGCTGGAGTGCGTTGTTCTTATTTCGGAGTCATTTTTAAGTTATTCCGCCATCTTGCGCCAAACGCTGTCCGCCTGAGATTTTTTAAAGTAATCCAGTGTTTGCTCGATGTCTTTTATTAAGTTTATCGTTTTAATGAATTTTAAACTCTAATAATCCGACACAGGGACTTATATTAAGGATTTTTGTTAAATTAATGTGTTATTTATTAATAAGTCTACTGTACTCTTAATAAACAATTACTTCTGAGTGCATACGTTACTCTCATTTATATTTACTTAAAAATTGTTTTTGTATCATTTGTTTTATTTTGTCATTGATAAAGCCGTTTGAAGGTGTCATAAGATGACAGTTGTACTCGTATATATTCAAACATACCGACTCACACTTCCCCCATAATTATTTTTGTTTAAATCTAAAAATGACTTATAACCTGATATTCATAAACATAAGATTTCGGTGCGAAAGTCAATAAGTAACATGAAAGAAAAAAATAACGGAAAAAACGTCTCATTCCAGGAGTTATTTAAAATAACAACCAAACTGCACGGATCAGTTTGTTTGTTATTTTGACTTCTATTCAACGAAGTTATCAATCAATTAAAAACATTCCTTTATCACAGCGTACATTTGTAAACGATTGTAAAATGTTCATGGAGCCCATGATTCTCAAATTAGACCATTTTGTTGCACTTTTATGCCATATTATATGCTACATGGTTGATTAAGACGCTTTGGAGCTTCAGGTGTCTCCTATATTTTATTACATCCCCTTTGACGTCGATAAAGTGGCTCTTAAAGTTGCAATAACAATTTCATTAGCCGAGATCTGAATATGGCTGACGCGAGTGTAATGACGTAGCTACTAAAGGGCACAAAGCATGCCTCTCTTGGCTTAGGTACTTGTAATATTGTAACAAAATAAAATATAAAAATGAACACTTTTTATTTCGAACACTTTTTATTACCTTCTTAACTCTTTCTTCCGTTATGTGATTTTGAGGTTAAGCCAAACTATAACATGCTTAATTTCTGACGACGGATATTTAGCTTCTAGTTTAAGATCTATTGTAGGTATACTGAAGAAAATGTAAATAAGTAATGATGAAGAAAAAAAATGTAAACATAAGCGACAAGCAGGACCAAGTGTAGTGTATAATTTAAATACAAAACGACATGTACGTTGCGATGGATCAGTAGTTATAAAAAAAAACAAAGTAGCAGCCTATAAATGACCCACTGCTGGGAAAAGGCCTCATCCGTGCAGAGGATATTAGGGCATAGTGCAATGCGCGACCACACAACGGATAGGCGGACTTCATAATATCTTCGGAAATATTTTCTGTTATTATTTCTAAAATATGCAGGTTACCTCACGATGTTATCCTTCACTGTTGAGCGCGTGATAATTCATAGAATTAACCAATTTCATTGGTTCCGTCAAGAGTATATCGAATTGAAAGCGAGCGCCCGGACGTATGAACTATCGCGGCTTTCGTATTCACAGCTTGATTCAAATATTGGAGTTGCGTTTTAATTCATAGGACAAGAACTCGCAACCATCTCGAGGGTCCCTCCGTCCCCGTGCCCCTCGGCACGTCTCCCGACGCTAATCATGCGTCTTCACGCCCTGGACGTACCTGTCTCGTGAGGGCATTGTTCTATTTGTGGGCAGGTGAGCCGGTACCTGTTTCACTCGTTTTTTTTTTTTTGTTCGAGCCGACGGTATTCGATAGAGAAATAGACATCTTGTTTCTTCTACACATCAAATGTCTAAGCGACACCGGCTAATATTTCGACGTTTTTTTTTTCGGTTATCAGACAAAATTAGTATATTGTGTATAAACGTAATGATTATTAATTGGACAACAATATTTTTATAGCCTTTCAATACTACAAAATTACAGTTAGACGCATTAAACAAGAAATATTTTGAACAAAAAAAAAAAAAAACCGACTTCAAACAGGAAACTAAAAGCATTGTCAACACCTATAACATTTGAGGATTGCCCTCGATTTCTCTGGGATGCAATCATCAGATCTGGGTTTTCTTCATGGTAACACCCTTGGTATATCTCCTTTCCAACAAAAAAAGAATCATCAAAATCGGTTCATAAATGACGAAGTTATCCCCGAATACACATAAAAAGTATATATATATATATATATATACGGTCGAATTGAGAAACCTCCTCCTTTTTTGAAGTCGGTTAAACATACTAGTCATCTAAAATCAATAAAGTGAATAAAAATTGGTTCTCTCTGGTAATAATAAAAAAAGGCACGAATAAAATATGTTTAACAGAAAGTATGACCATCACGAATTATTAAGAAACCGACAACATAGGCGGACAAACCAAAACAAACAAAAGTAATTTCAATAATACAATACTTAATATGTTACGCACTTAAAACTAAACACAACTTTCACTAATCGTAGAGATAAATTATCATTGTCTAAAGAATTAAACTCTAACAAAATGTTTAAATGTAAACCACAATTGCTTTAGTTGTTTAGTAATAGAATTTATTAATTGTACCAAGAGCTTTAAGACTCCTGTTTTATAATTCACGTCTACATTTCCGACATGACTAATGATATCTACAAATTGCATATATCCGGACATAAATCATCATCCTAGAAAACTTTCTCATAGTCCGCGGACATAGCTGTATTAACTTTATTTGTATAGTCGCGATCGATATCTGCGCTTAGGAATATTTAACGGTTCAAGATATTGCGAAAATATTACTACCGCCGTAGAAGCTAAACAATAATTTCCGAGTCCCACGGCTAGTAACAAAGCCCCTTTATTGAAGACTTATATAAATATATGACCTCCGCCTGAAATTGTTAAAGTAGGTCGACTTTACATGGAACTATTTTATCGGATTCATCGCGTTTATTTTTCTATTTAATTTCCGGTATTTCGAATTATTAGATAGACTGAGTTGGATGTCTGAATGTCATTGTTAACAGGGCTACCGCCACTTTCTGAATTTATCACTTAACATCAGGTGAACAGCCTTCTCGTTTGCCCTATCGCCTTATTCTTAATCTAGAAAGAAAGAAACATACGTCTATTTATTTTCTTTCTTTCTTATTCTTAATCTATTCCATTATTGTATTCAATATGCGAGTATTTTGTAACTTCAATATATTTATCGAACAGGCTGAGTAAAGTCTCAACTCACATCTTTGAATTGGAGTGTTAAATATGTTTTTCTCTAAACAAAAAATATTTACAACTAGCTGGTAGCTGCGGCTCCGTCTGCGTTGCTTATTTTATTAACGACTACAGCACTTGCCCCACTTCTCAACGGCAAGAAAACACACAACTGAACGCGTACTACTTACAAAAATGTTTAATAACTTTACATTAGGTAAATGAAAATATCACATTAATTTAAATATCAGATAAGGGCCATGTTTCGAAGAATGGAAACTAAGAAGAATTAATTGAAATGCATATCGAGTACTTTTTCCGTGATGCGCGCACAGCGACCTCTATCATTTTGTTTATGTAGATGTCTGCAAACGAAATTACCCATAATATTACCTATTAGAATCGTAACGCGTAAAATGTATACAAACACAAATACGCAGACAATAAACGCAAATGCAATGAAATAATTTGTACATCGTATTACGGTATCTCGCGTGAGAAACAAACCGTAATAAATTAGGAACCGAGCCAACCAGCTCTCGCCGCGTCGCAACGTAAAAATCAAACGTCCTTACTTATATAATGCAGTGCTTATTGTTTATACTATTGAATTTACAGAATCGGATTTCCATTACGGATATAGCGGACATTAACCGATTGACCTCGTAATTCTCGGTCTGAATCGAAACCACCGCAGTGTTACTGGCCGTGTAGGTCGAGAGGGCTCAGCTTAGGAGCGGTCGGCCCTTTATTCCGTAAATAACGCACCTGCTCCTACCTCCGAACTTTTCCAGCGGCTTACAGGTGCATGCATCGATTTTATCTCGCGGCCGGGGATTTCGCTTCCGCCCCTTTGTCTCCGTGCACGGTCGAATATATATAAATGGAAGGCTTAAGGGCCTGGCTACGCCGGCGTGGGAAAGTTTAATATATTTTGGGACAGAGATGGAAGATAAGTTAGTGCTAATAACGAGCGAAACGTTGTTCTTAGGGTTCCGTGCCCAAAGCACTAATTAATTTGCTTTAATTATAAATCTCTAATTATGTTCATCTCTCATGTTTTATCATTTGTATTCATGCTGTAGTTTTCCATATAACAATAAATAAATAAATAAAAGGGTAAAACGGGACCCTATCACTAAGACTCCGCTGGCTGTCTGTCCGTCTGTCAATAGGCAGAGTCTGTCATAGAAGTTTCACAGACGATGTATTTCTGTTGCCGCTATAACAACAAATACTAATATCAAATACTATTAGCATTTGTTGTTATAGCGGTCTGCTAAGTATCTCGCCTGATAATGTTATCTTAGATAGTAAACGCTGTAACTCAGTAACAGTGTATTCATTTTTGCCTTGAATCATGCGCTTGCATTTCATGCATGCAAAAAAGTTAGCATACCCTATCGTATAATATGAACACATCCCGAAACAACCACGAGTACGGTAAAGTTATTTTTTTAAGTTTAAAAAAAACAAAACTTATCATACCACAGCGTTTTCAAAGGCCACTTCGTATATCACACTCACAGGAGTCGTCTACACGGCCCTACTTTTTACACACACAGGAGTCCACTTTTTATATCCTTTAAGTGAGTGATTAGCAGGCTTTTTAGTGCATAGCCTATCTCAAATCTCCATCACGGCACTGGCCTAATTTACATTATAATCGAACGGGAAAATTGCAGCTTGCACTTGTATGATGATTGAACAATGATTTACGTATCCAATTACGTACCTGGTGATAGGTAAGCTGGTTCCTTCACGTTTATAAGTGATACTAATTATACTCAGGTTGCAGCAGTTTTCGGCTGTGGCACAAATGGGCAGGTCCATCCGGGGAAGTACCACGATCTTCGACTTTATTCAAATGTGGCAACGCTTCTGCAACCCTACGGCCAATGGGCGTTATTACCTAACATGAGGTGAACCCCCAGCTGGGTTACCACCTTCACATATAAAAAAATAAGTCTACTACTTGCCTAGACGCTCACATTATGTTCGGATCGAAGGACACACTCCGGCGGACTGTTATATTCCTCTATTTACCCATCTCTCTCTATCATCAGCACCGCTGTTAGAAACCTCCCAAACCGTAAATGGGTCAAATCGACACAGCAGACGGGGAGTCTCGCCCCGGCCGGTTTTTGCGAAACCCAGGCAGCCGGCTGGCTGCGTCGACCCCGTTACCAAACATTCATCATCCCGCTTAATATGTGCACGTCATATTTTCACGACATTCCCTGGATATCGATCGCGCGTCTTCGGCTGGCTACGAAACGGCCCAATTAAATACGCACCGTGTTCACGTTGTCAACCTTTAATGACGTATATGAACAGCGCTTTCTGCCCACTCCACTTTGCTCCGAGCCGCGATTAAGTAATCGCGATTAATTATGTGAAATTATTTCCAATCTCATAATTATTGTAGTTTAATAGTGTCCATTAATACAACATTTAAATGGAAAAAATAAATTAAAACTAGCTAACTAATTAACAAAGGATAAAACTAAATTATATATACGTAACGGCTTAATTCTAGATATAAATCGTTCCTTAATTTTGATCCATACTTCTATTACTATTTATAACAAATACGCTTAGATACGTCATAAAGGTGACTACAAATATTGCCAATGATAAAATGTGATTGTCATTTCTACTAGAAGCGAATGTATCGTGATGGAAGTCTTAACTATCGTTAATGTCTTCATTCCACGAGACAAAAACTTGTAGGGCCCAATTCAACAACGCTATCGTAAAACAACTTATTACAAGCACGCTTATTATTTTGACAGTATGAAATCAAGTCTAGAAAACTATTTTCGAAATTAGGATTAACTTTTCTATATTTTGTTATCGTGAGTGATAAAGACTTCTAGCTGAAATGTTGCAATGCGAAATAGAATAATTGAGGTTTCCTGCGGTAGGCCCACGTAGTATCGGCTGTTGCACGAATGGGCAGGCTCGACCGTGGAAGTACCGAGGCCCTCACAGAAGACCGGTGTGAAGTGGAAGTATTCTTTCGCATTTCGTCTGTTGAGTGAGGTAACCGGGGCCCACTTTATTCAAGGTTGTACAACGTATAGGATTGCCCTACGGGTGTTGGCAATGTCCATGGGTAGCGGTATTCATTCAACATTAAGTGAAAATTTAGTTATTTGTTATTAATTGCGCACATCGTTAGTAGAAGGTAACAACGGCGTTGGGCAGGACTATGCTAAGGGATACGAAAGAAAAGTGGACCAAAATAATAACCGAGTGGTACCCTAGAAGTCCTCGAAGGAGGCCTTTGCCGAGAGACAAGGTGCTATAGATTGTGAAACCGATTACCGATACACTTAGAGACCACAATTAGGTGTAACAAGTATTATTTAAATAGTGATTAGTATAACACGTAAGTATAAAATTGTAAAGAGTAACAGTAATAAAGGCTTTTTTTTTTTTCTTATTAATTGAACCAGGCGGTCGCTTGAAAAATATTCACATAAAACATGATGATCGCAAAATAGTAATAAAATATTATTATTGAAAACACCGATGTTGTTATTATGCTTTTCAGCACTCGAATGTGAAAAAAATAGAGTCATCTTGAAAATAAAAATCGTGTACACGAATCGTTGATGGCTCACCAACAAAGGCACGTAAAAAAAAACAAAAGCTCCCCTTCAACGCTCTCGATTTTAATTCGAGGAAGGAACGAATGTATTTTTTTTAATAACGAATCTGGTTTTTTTAAATAATCTCCGCATTGATTTATTTATCCGCCAAGGTGGCTCCGTCTGCTCACTCCAATTAGCGCGCTCATCGAGTTACGAATGCCCTCAAAAATTCGGCAACTTTATTAATTCGCGATCGGCCAAGCAACCGACCGAGTTGGCAATTCACTTCGGAAGGCACCAAATTAAGCGACGGAATAATTAACTCCCATAAACCGTGACAGTGGCATCTATTCAGACTTCGCAATCGATAAAGGGTGAAGGGAACAATACCAACCTACTACAAAGACAAAAACGAAAGTAAGGACAATTTCATTGGAATGATGAATTTTGAAACTTGTAAATATAATAAACTAGCTGACCTGGCAAACGTTGTTTTGCCATATAAATGATTTCTAGGTAATTTGGAAGTATTTGACAGGCTACACAGGCATAGTTGACAGGTTGACAGGTACAGTTTGTATGGGATTTTTCTATAATTTCTCATCGTTTAAACCTTCCCTGGACTGCCACAAGTATTTCAAAACCAAAATTAGCCAATTCGGTTAAGCCGTTCCCGAGTTTTAGCGAGACTAACGAACAGCAATCCATTTTTATATATAAGATAAGGTCGTAATTGTATAAAAATTGTATACAAATATATATGGATGTCTAAATTATGTATATGATGTACATATCTCTACATATATTATATGTCGACATATGCAACTAGCCATATCATATGCCTTTACTTTATGGGTTTGGGAAACAACACTTTCGTAACATAATCGATAGATAACGCACTTGGGCCACAAAGTATACACCGCAAACTATTATAATATATATTTCATAAATAAACTTACTACCTTTTGTCAATATAAGTGAATATTAATAGAGGTAATGATGAAGAGAAGATGATGATGAAAAAATATATAAAAATGTGTGAGAATCCGTAACTTTAAAGTTTTTTCCATTCTGGTTTTTAGATTATTTCCAGCTCATCTTACTAAACTAAAATATCTATAGCTTGAAGATATTTTTTGGTGTTATGTAAGATTCGTGTATGTTCATTACATTTTAAATAAAGCTTTAGAACCAAAACTTATCATATTCTATAACCGTCTTCGCTAGGGGTTCCCTTAACGTCTCCCTAGCGAAGACTGATATTGGAAGTGGTCTTTTCTACCTATACTTTCTTCCATATACGAACTACCTTAGAAAAATAATAATGGACGACGGAATTATATTCTCTACAACAGGTCTATTTTGTTTTAAAAACACGTTAGAAACTCACACACACACACACCGGTATTCATTCTTTATCGATAACTATTTCCAGCGCACGATACGTGCTCAGTTTTCCGTTCCAGAGCAACGTTCTAATACGAAAGCGAAAATACCGAATTCGAAATTCGAAATTTCGAATTCGAAATTAGATTCGCCGGGCGATATTTTTAAATCCGACCAGAGCTAGGGCCACCGAAACGGCTACGGCTACAAATTGCCGAGCGGCGTCCGTGTCTCGCGTACAATCGGGGACGGATCGCCGACAGGGGGCCATGTGACAAATTGATTGGGTTAATCGCGCTCACGAGTGACTAACGAACAGCCGGCGCCGGGATGCGATAATTAAACCGGACCGGCAACTGCGAACTGCCCGGTACATTCGGGCAAACAAAGGTAATTCGCACCGCAGTCTGTTGCCTACGGTTTGCGTTTGTGTTTGAGATGCAGGCGGTCAGTTGGTTGCAGTTTCATAACGTTGCTCTCACCCAATTCATTTTGATATTAATATAGTTAAACTTGAATACTTATTAGTATAATTAAACTATCATAAGTCCATACTGGCCATACCATATACTGGCTTGGTTTAGGTAATAAAGCATTATCATTCGAGGAACAGTCTCACAGGATAACGAAGTAACATATTGGTGTGTCCGCATTTTGTCTAGTGAGTGAGGTAACTTTTAGGCTGGCAACTCAGATGATACAAAATCAAGGGCAGCTGTATACTTAACAGATGAACAGCAAAATTTTCCTATTTCATAAATAATAAACCAACAAAACATCGTCTAAGTCTTCGTGGCTGATAAAGGTATTAAATGATGTTCCTCGTAGAAGGTTTCAAACCAAAAACTATAAAGAAATCGCTCAAAGCTGGATCATGAGATTTCGGGAAAACCCCGCAATGTGAAGAGGAAACGCTTTGACTCCTTACAAACTCCTTACGTAGTTAACGCCTTACAAACGGGATTTACTTTTATCACCTGCCACTAAAGCTTCCTGCATTATCGAGAATGTTTTACATTCGCTTTAAGAAAGTCAGAAGGATTGAGGTAAATGCAAATTGAAATTCTTAAAATGATCTAGAACCTAGCGACACTTGTCAACGTAAACATTCGAACACTAATAAACGAAGAATAATTCCGTTTGCGAAACCCGTTTCAACTCCAGCAGGAATAACAATTTTCCCGGGCGCACTAATAAAGCAATATTAATTTGACGAACGCGCCCGCTTTCGTTTTAGGCGGGAGCTTACTTCGTAATTCCCAATATTCCCGTTAGCTACTTTATTGCTATACTTCGGTGCGCGTCACCCCATCTGGGACAGTTGGGCCCCGAGATAAAAAAGCCCCTGGATTACGCTATCGGCCTGCGCCACGCCTGTCCCAACGCTCTGACGACCCGGGAGGCTTTTTAGGACTCGCCCAGTTTCGAATTTAATATCGGAGCCGCCATTAATTACCTCTATCCGTTAACCGCTTCCGTTTAATCCTCCCCGTGAATAATTCAAATTCAATAAGGGCGCAGCGAGTGTGGACAGATTTCTTTGGCTCCTCTTTTCAATTAGCGCCTCGTTTACATTAAAAGAATTATGGAGCGAAAGGAAGCCAATATTTTTTCTATTCATTCAAACTGTATTGTGAGCATGGATGCTGTGGAGAGTTCGAAACGTCGGACAGAAAATGCAAAACAACTTGAACACTGAATTAACTAAAAAAGGTTTATTTACTTTGTATTTACTCAAAGTGCGGGATATGCTGTTCCCATAAGCACAAACACAAATAAGAGCATGCAAATTTGTCCAACCTTCGTGTTAGAGTGCCAAAGAGGCTTCAGGACGCCTAATTGAGGATTAAGAGCAGACGTCTCTTAATGCATTAGTCTTGAACACATTGGCGGATTACAATCCCTTCATCGTCCCAATCCTACAAAGGGGAATAATTGAATACTCCGTGTTAATAATTCTCCAACTGTACAAATGGTACATGTTTGAAACTTTACGTTCATACACTCGCATTATACGTCTTCCACGACAACTGCGCATTGTGAGAATATGATACTTTACCGAGACAAATATTAAATTCAAATCTGTAAACTAAGGTTAAATACGAAACTAATATATATGTATGTATAAGTGTAAAAATAATCTTCAATTTATTTGCGATACAGTACGTCATTATCATCATATCGGCCTATTTGAGTCCACTGCTCAACGTAAGCCTCCCCCATAGACTACCACGTCGTACGATCCTGAGCCACCTGTATCCATCGACTTCCCGCACATTTGCACAGATCGTCACTCCATCTAGTGGGGGGTAGAGTACGTATCAGCTTCTATTGCTTGAATGTTGATTGAGGTATCCGGGGACACTGATTTTGACGTTGGCAACACAAATGCAACCCGTCGGGTGTGATAGCCATGGGAATTGTTATCCACCTCGTGTGTACCGAGATCCAATAGACAGAGTGACGTCCTGTGCAAATGTGCGGAAAGTCGATGAATGCAAGTGGCTCAGGACCCTGCTTGCTTGCAGTTTGTGGAGGATGATGATACATTTGATGACTCCGTGGCGCAGTGGCCAAAGTATTGACTTCGGCGTCGGGGGTCGCGGATTCGATTCCCACACGGGACAACTATTAATTGTGTGATCCACGGATAGTTGTTTCACATCGGGGCGTTTGTCCGCGTGAAATGTATGTTTGTAAAACGTCCTTACAACACAGGATAAAGTTATCCTAAAGTAAGGGCAGTGTTTAAAAAAAAAGGTATTGAATTTATAACAAACAGCAAGCCTGTTTTCTCATATGATTAAGTCTCAATCCTTCGGCTGAGTTGATCACTTATCATCATGTCGCTCGCCTGACAGCCACCGGAATTAAAAAATGAAAATGTATAAGAAGGCACCGCTGGGCCTCTCATTCCGTCCCATTAAATCGAGCGGACTCAAAATCTCGGTCCTTTCCAAGCACACGCTGTTTCCTTAACTAAGAGGCGAATCATAAGCACGAGGCGAGTCGGGACATTTAATCAAACACGGACGCATCCCTGTTTGCGTATCTGACGCCAGCCCCGGGCTTAGTGGGGGATTTACCTGGTCGAGTACTGGGCACAGCATGAATAATAATGGAGGCCCCCTAAATAATGCAAACAAATCGCTCACCGGCGTCCCGTCGCCTCCGAATGTAACCGACGGCGACACACGGCCGTTCCGGCTGAGGGTCACTCGAATTGGGGCCGTCCAAGCTGCGTGTCCGTGTGTAGCGGCCGCGTGCGACGGAACTTAAAGTTACCCGCACGCTTTCGTAAATAAAAGCTCTTCCGTATAATAATAACGGGGATCTACTGTAATTAGAAGCCATCACACGGTAAACAGCCGTGATAGCTCAGTGTGCGGATGCTCGGATATAATTCAATATACTCGTACAACCTGAGTTCAAATCCCAGTGCCAGCACGTACGAAATTGTTGATTTTAAGTGATGACCTACCACGTGCTCAGCGGTGAAGGAAAACATCGAGGAAACCTGCATATTATCGAAATAATCACAAAAAAATATTCTCCGAGATATGTGAAGTTCGCCAATCCGCAGTGGGGTCGCGTGGTGGTCTATGCTCTAATACCCTCCGTACAGAGGTGGCCTTTGCCCAGTAGTGTGACATAATATATGGTCCGTTTTTATTTTTCTGCATATTTTAATTTTCTACATATTTTCATATGGTCCGTTACTTAACATTTGCATGGTAATGGAGTTTCTATTAAGTGGGAACAAACAGGCGGCTGACCTGATTATATGATTACCGCAGTTCATTAACATCTAAGCACTGCAGTTCCAAACCTTTAAGAGGTTTACCGGAACCCCCTTAATAACTCACCAGAAAAATAATGTTAAACGTCAATTCTGTTCCACGGCACCGTACACACCGTACGGTGCCATGAATCCAAAAAGTCGCTTGGCGCATCTAATGTTATATCATACTTCTTTGGTGATTATAATAATTTTAGGCGATTCCCGCAGCGGCGAAAAGCTTTTAATCCGTTTTTCTGGACATTTTAAAATTATATTATTTATTATTAGCGAAAGTTAAATAACAAATGAAACTGTACAATTTACGATAATTTTAACGAAGCAAGCGGCGCTCATATCATTGTCATAAATGCCGTCGATACTAAAGTTCTGCGTCGATTTGTTGGTGCCGCGTCCGCGCGGTGTAGTTTGCGAAACTTGGCGCGTACTCTGATCGCGTTATTTGGGTTAAACATTGTTAATGCTGTACTTAGTGTCGGGGATTATTATTAACTGCGCGATAAATAATCATACGACTTAGAAACTGGTTACTTTAAATTAGTTCCAGCATTTCGCACTAGTTACGTACGCTATCTAAGGTTATATACGTATAAGCTCTTGGATTTTTTCGTTCTGACCCGGCTTTTTGTGTCTTAAAACATGAACATAAAGCCCTAATGTCAAGAATACTGTCTTATTCTAACCCTTAATTTTTAGTATTATGAATGAATGAATGAAATATACTGTACTGTACACAAAAATGGATGTTGAATAATGAACAAGAACAATACAAAACTGTACAATAGGCGGTCTTATCGCTAAAAATCGATTTCTTCCAGGCAACCTAGTAAAAGGAGAAAAGAGTAAAAGGAGTAAAACGTTTACGTACAACCAACGAGAATAAAATTCCTCTAGTTTCTACAGTACAAATGTGATTACTATCATTTGACTACATTCAATATCTAAACAATGTAGTTAATCGTTGCAATCGATTTGGACCCGCTTCTCCAAATGGTGCGTCGGCGTTTTAACCACAAAGCCACTTTTATTTCAATGTACGTTTTCACCATGTTAGCTCAGTGTCAGGGCGTTAACTTTTTATTTAGTATATATATGCTTAAAACTTGTCGTCAGATCAATTTTATCGTTGAAAATTTGAGTTTATATATGTACGTATATTATTTATATATTGTTAGGAAATAGAAACGATGATTAATTTTTTAAAAAGAACTTATTGGCCAGTAGGCCAAACTTAATAGAAGTTTCACTAAAGTTCTAAGTAACCGACACAATCGTTATTAATTCGGGTAGAGCTTCCGCACTCTACAACGGCTGATGAAAAAGTCCCATGACACTGCGAGCGCTGCTCAGTTTATAGTCTGCCGCAGTGTGCTACTACCCTCCTATCTTCTAACAATATATATTTATCTTTATATATTGATATGTATTTCATTTCTTCGGTAGTATTCTTCTTATGTAGTATGTTACTTTTACTTAAAATTTGCATGTCTATAGTATAATGTGTAGTTTGTTAGTATCAGAGTTGTCTTCTTATATTTCTTTGTGCACCTACCTAAATGTCTCGGTACCATCCTAAGGTTGACTGGGAGATAATGCCTATGACATGAGATTTTTAGGACACATTCTTTTTGAACAATATTCTCTAGTCCCAAACTAAGCAACGCTTGTATTATGGGTACTAGAAAACTGATAGACATACTTAAACATACTTTTCTTTTGTGTATAAATACACATTATACATATATAAACATCCAGACACTAGAAAAACACTATGCTCATCACACAATATTTTTCCAGTAATGGGGATCGAACCCACACCCTCTGGCGCAGAAGGCAGGTAAATTACCGACTACGCCATTCGAGTCGTCAAAGAAAGTCCGCATTTGTACTTCATGTGCATTAAGAATAAATAAATAAAAGAAAATAAAAATACCCGAGTAACACGAGTTTAAATCCCGGTGCCGGCACCAATGTCATTGTTAACTTTAAATGCTGACTTATGGTGTAATCTATTTAATATACTGTGGGTTTTGCTATCAGTCCGTAGACTATTAGAGCTTCCTCGAAAGCAGAGCTCGACGGCTACTAAGGGCCAGAAACCACGCACTTGATACAGCGGAAAATGTATAGTGATACATTTTCTATATGATCCAGAGTAGCTTCCTTGTCTATCTAAAACAGCATACATCCACATCCACAGGATAAAAAGAGATAAGCCGAACCCATTAAAAGGATAATTTACAGAATCGGTTCATAAATGACCGTTTAGGTGACAAACGTAAAAAAATATAACCGAATCGAGAACCTCCTTTTTTGAAGTCGGTCGAAAATAAAAATACGGAATAATAACATCAGCAGCGACGAATCCACTCCGATAGGGATCTGAAACCCAGCACTTGACCAACTATTTGCTGTTCGACAATGTTTGTTTAATTGGAGGCCCCGTCAGCAAATACAAAGCAATTATTACCGTTAATCTACCAATCGATGCTATTCTACATAGGTAATGTACGCGAATAATTGTTAATTTGATGACATGGCTCCTTTGTACCGCGCATATAACTATAATAACACACAAAGACGGAAAATACAACGAATACGCTTTGTCTTTAATCTTATAAATTAAAACAATTCTCCATTGGATTTAGGCTTTTTCAAGCGATCAGTACTCACATTACTTTTTCAAATATACCATAACTTTTTTTTAAAAAACATTGCCCTTACTTCAGGATTATATTATCCTGTGATGTGAGGACGTTATATAATTTTCACGTCGACAAACACCCAGATGCGAAAAAACTGTCAAATACTTGTCCCGTGTGGGAATCGAACCCACGACCCCCGAAACTGAAGCCAATATCTTGTTAACTGCGCCACGGAGTCATCAACTCAACTCTTGCATTAAAATCTCTAACTTCAACGTCGAACTAACATCGATAGCACAAGGAAATATTTAAATCCATTTCCGTAAACCGACAAACATTATGATTCCCGAATAAACATCGCTGAAAACGCCGCCCGTAACCCGGCACTCGGAGCCGGACTAATATTAGACTAATGTCAACAAGGAGGTAAATTAGTTTTCAGTTTGCTCCCGAATTTTCATACAACACTCTTCATAATTCGATGAAATAACAATCTGAAGCAGCGAGCGCGGGAAAATATTTGACGAGGGGCGATACTCCGCCTTGTGTGGAGAGCGGCGCGTTCCCACTGCCGCGGACGACACGACGGACTACAATTAAAAGTTTGCGAACTCAATTTGCGCGTTTAGCATACGGATTTCCGCTTATCCCGCTTACGATATACATCATATTTGTAATTACAACGTCCCGTGTACGTTTAGTTTCGTAATAGTACCACTACAAATGGGATGATCGTTAAAATTGTCTAGACTCTTAGTAAAAGAGGTCAGTTGACAACACTTCCAAGGCGCGTGTAGTTAGCAATTCTCAACACTTTTTTCTGCGAGGCCCAAAGGCACAAAGACTTCGCCAAGGCTGGAACAAAGAGGCTGGCGTGCCTTGGCAAAAAGCTCGTTTGCATATCATTCCGGCATCGCTTCTATATTGATGCCTCGGACAAATATTCAACGGATCTACTATGCAGAAAGTAAGTAACAAAAATGGAGCAAGATACAGAGAAATCTGCAGTGATAAATTCAGTTTAGTATAGCAGGGTGAAACATCAAATGTCAAATGTTATTCATTTGACAGCCTCAGTTATTATAACTTTTATTGAAAAGTGTAATTTCTTTTTTGTACTTCCGTTTCAACAGAGAAGAACTACAATAATTTATATTTTTTTAACTTTAGACAATAAGCACCACTGAGTATAGTGAAGTTAAACACCCTGATATTTTCCATTGTATGCTTCTTTCAAATTTCAATTGCCGACTCCATCTTTCGTAATATGTGTATCATGGGAGTGGAACAATTTACCGGCAATCCGATTACGATGCGATCGTAATGTTCCGAGGTAAGAATAGAGCTTAAATATTGTATCAGCATAGCTTAAAACATTTCAACATTAAAACAAACTTATTATTATACTAGCTGTGCCCGCGACTTTGTCCCCGTGGTATTAAAAATAAATATTTTTTTTAAATAAAAGTAGCCCAACTTACTTCTTATCACATCAGCTATCTGGCAGTGAAAGCCGTTTCAGAGTTTAGCCGGAACAAACACACAGATAGATAGACAGATAGACAAAAGTTGTAAAAAATGCTATTTTGGTGGTAACTGCTTTATATATAGTATACACCCATATGCATTTAGTAAAAAGCAGTTATTTTAATATTACAAACAGATCGTCCAATTTTATTTATCTGTATAGATTAAAAATATCTACTTACGATAAATATCTCTCGCGAAAGTAATGACAGTCAAAATCATGACGTTACTATAAAGGGGACAATGCAACCGCTGACTTGGGAGCGTGGGTGTATCTACTCCAGTCTCGGTATAGATTCCCGACCGGTTCACACCGATTCCCCTGTCTCCTCCAGTGCAGCGCGAGATTAGAAGGGCCTCAGTAAATCGTTGCAGCGTTAGTGTCTTAAGCCTGTGTGGGTGCGGTGAGGTATTTCGTTTCGTCTAGTCGCAGGTGTCATTCGTGGTTTTATCCTGTCATTCCCGTTCCGAGCACTCGAGTCCGATGGTGGTTGTGATGTTAATTCAATACAGCCAAAATGAGTGTCCTTCTGGCCGTATTGAATTAACTGATGTCCTTAACAATGTCTCGGGCATGAGTGATATGATTTTTGAATTTGTTGCATATTACGTAATAATAAAATTTTAATGATGGGGACAAATGAGTATCATCATAAGTGCAGATATTAAAACTGAAAATCACAATTTAAATTCCAATGGCATCTCTTCAAATATTCATCGCAAAAATGGTATTTCAGAAACTGAGATTGCTAGAAAGGAATCACATTAGATATCGCACAAACAACAAGTAGGTAAGAAGTCGAGATTTTCGCCCGGTGAGGACGGCGACAGCTTAGTGGCTAGAACGTCTGGACGCGTAATCCCGAAGGCACCGGTTCGCATCCTGGCAGCGAAAAATTATGCGGCAATCTTCTCTAAGAATTTTTAAATTTTATCTCAAGTGCAAAGATTAGCACTAAAAATTAAAAATTAGGACAGTTCCAAACTCAAGTGGGTACGTGACAGATTTGATCATGTTTCTATTCCTGAATGTTTTAATTATTTTACGGAGCAACAATGCGGTGCTTTCGACAGAAAACTTTGATCTTCAAAGAATAATCTGCATTGAGAATTGGAGATACCTCCTACATTGCCAGCAACGGGAAATATAATGATGTTCCTTTGCTTGGATCTAATTTCTTTTATCTATATTTTCTTAATTACTGTATTAAAGAATCGGCCTTCTAAAAACGCTATTTAGATATTGTTCTGATGATTCCGTGGTGCAGTTGCCAAGGTATGGGCATAGGCGCCGGGGGTCCGGGGTTCAATTCCCACGCCGGACAACTAGTTGTGAGACCCACAGAAATTTTTATCGGATCTGTGTTTCTGTCCACGTAAAAATTATGTTTGTAAAACGTCCTTATAACTCAGTATAATGTTATCCTACAGTTAGGACAATGTTTTTTTTTTTTTTAAATATGTTGCATGGTGGAAAAGGACCATTCATAAATCAGACATTATTGGTGATCATAAAATTATCAACCATTATTTTGGGCGTAAGCATTCTTTCAACTAGTTATTATAGGAAAAATACCACGTCTAGTTATGCTGAAGTTGAAAATTGTTCACTCCATTCAAATATGACCTGATTACTCTGTTTGATGGTTATAATTAACTACGGAGTCTTCACTGTACATAAATAGGCATTTATACTAGTAAGCACTAAGTTATCAATTTTTTTAATGCTACATTTTCCAAGATCACTTTTCGCTACGGTCGTAGCGGCGTCTATATAATTCATAGAGGAAACGGATTTAATGAATCGCTCTATGGTAATATCGTCTACGGATCCCTGGAAATGCTGGGGCGGCCTTTCAGCTGGAGCGAGGGTTATAAATATGAAAGGGGCAGCAGTCAACTCTAGTTCTGTTAAACTAATCGAATGAGAGAAGACTCCCTTTATGTTCGGATAATTAATAAGCTGCTAAATGTCCGAAGAAGATTGCAATTAAGCTCATTAATGCGCTGCCGCCTTCCGTCCGTTGCTCAGTCCTCGACCGAGTTTAATGAGTAAAACTCAACTTTGGCATTAGCACCAAACGCAAGCAGTGTTTTTGTTATTGAATTTTTCAATAACAACTATGACATGTTTACGACCGATACGCGTTTATCTCGTATCGGCTTAACCACGCGAACTTCGGTTTTTGGGGGGAGATAAAAATGCTTTACAGCAAATTGCTATGTGAGATAGCGCGGTTATGCCTGCAGTTTAGATAAGCGGGGATGTCTAATGTGCAATGTTTGAACGAATTGGATTTCGAACTTTTTGCGTATGTTTTATTTCTCTACACATTTAAACACGAACTAAGTAAGTTGAAGCTGTTTCAGATCACCCTTATTGAATATTCATATGTCACGTAACAATGAATCATTAATTATGAATATTATTGAGGTTATATTTCTTTTGACGCGTTTGGAGAAATATATGAAAGTAAAATTTTTACCATGCGCGCTCACACCGACATAAATCACCCCCATAAAGCGGCAACAAGAAATTGGTTACCAAGCAACTTTTAACTACTGACAACTTCTAACACTTTTAATATATGATTCTAAATGATTTAAATAAATCGTTATCAATTGCATTTAATGTCTTTTTCACATACAGAGTACTGACACAGGGGATAAAACTTTTATTTATTTTTCGCTATTTTAAGGAAGTACTTATCTATAACTTCTTATGTGCATACATAAGTACACGCATACTTTTTTGTTTCCATTTATTGTACCAGAGAGACAAATAGTGATATTAATGCTATATGGCAAACAAATTCCTTCGGATTTGGTCGCCTATTATTGGATGAATCACTAACTTTTTTACATTCATTTCTACAAAGGAATAAAAATGGACGAGACGATAAACAATGTTGCAGTGTCATCCCGTTTCGGGTTGTTTTACAAACTTTTAAAAATGATCAAATATGTTTCCTGGCAAGTTTTCAATATACTTTGGTTGCATAATAAGAAGGGGGCACGACTAGTTTAGTATTACCCTATACATGTCCCACTGCTGGGCTAAGGCCTCCGTACAGAGGGGATTTTAAGGCAACAGAGCCCACCACGCGACCCCACTGCGGATTGACGGAGTTCACACATCTTCGAAAAATTTTTTTGTTATTATTTCCAAAATATGCAGGTTTCTTCACGATTTTTTCCTTCACCATTAAGCCTGCACCAATAAGTCAGCACTTTAAATTAACAATTTCGTTAGTGCTGGCATCGGGATATGAAATCAGGTTTAAAAATGCGAGTGTTTTCACAATTGCGTACATTATTTTAAAACTGTCTATATACGACATATAACAATGAATGATACTACTACAATTAGTGATCACATTTCAAATGCGGACGCAATGTAAACACTAGAACTAGTGGTCTCATATATAAAATCACAAATATTACACGGAATTTATTACAAAATCCGCCAACTCGAGATTGCCGTAAAGCGCCACGTTCCGATTCCGAAGTTGGTAATAAATCCCCCTTCTCCTGGACTGACGCTAACTCATTTGTTTGGGAACTTTTGCACTTGGCGCCGCGTTCGCCGTAATAAGACGTTTCGTTTTACAATTCGCGGCGAACTTTGTGTGTCGGCAAACGGTCCGGGCAAACGGATGGAATGCTGGACGGTGCCCTTCAAGGATGTTTTATCTTTCTTCTCTTAACTTTTTTTTCTTTCCTTCTCCACCTTAGGTTGTGTTATCGCTCTAGAGATCGACGACCCGAATGGCTTTGTGGGTAGTGTACCTGCCTCCTGCGCCAGAGGGTGTGGGTTCGATCCCCACTACTGGAAAAATATTGTGTGATGAACATGGTGTTTTTCTAGTGTCTGGGTGTTTATATATGTATAATATGTATTTATTTACAAAAGAAATGTATTTTGAGGTATATTTATCAGTTTTCTAGTACCCATAGTACAAGCTTTGCTTAGTTTGGGACTGGAAAATGTTGTGTAAAAAATGTGTCCTAAAATATTTTTTTATTTAGATCGCTCCACCACAACGCGATCTCTCGTTCGGGATCACTATATAAAGTATGAGTCATTGCAATAATCCGAAAACGGGACTAAAATAGTGGCGGAACATACAAATAAGCGCTGCGGATTGGCGGGTGACGTCCGCCTACATCTTCCATTTTTTTTTTAAATTTCAAAAATATGCAGGTTTCCTCGCGATGATTCCTTTCACCGCTGAGCACGTGACAAGTCGGCACGTAAAATCAAAAAGTTCAATGGTGCTGCCGGATATGAAAAAGGTCGCTCGAGTACATTGAATTCAGAAGCGAGTGCCTGGACACTGAGTTATCACCGCTCTATATACTCGTACGATAACGGATCACTGAACCGTCGATTAGCGACAGGGGCCCGCACAAAGCGTGGCTGGCCAAAATAAACCGCTTTGTTACTTCAGGCGCAAGGAGTTCTCACCTTGAGCGAAATTAAACGGAGCCCCACAATGTATACCTTCCTCTTAGACGTAGATCCGACAAGACTACACAAACCGGAGCGTAATTGAGACGGTATTACTAAAGCACCGTACGTGTATCCCTCTCCGCTAGCAACGCTACGAAACTAAAACGTCCACGTGCAAAAGCTTATCACCCGCCCGGTCGGTAAGGGCGACCTTTGGAACAGATGAAATGGGACTCGCAAATTTTCATTAACGAATACTCAAAGCTTACATTTATCGAAGTCAACGTTTTTTTTAGATCGGGGAAGTAGATCGAGTTCATTTCATCTGATTGCCAGTCGGGGCACCGGCTCCCATAGACACACTACACCAGATATATTGTAGTGTGTTGCCAAAATCTAAAAGAGTGGGCCTTGCGTTACATCATTCTAGCTTTAAAAGCAAATATAAAATACTTATACTTCATGCCCGTCTACTTTGAGACTGTGGCACTTCCCAAAAGAGAATATCTAGAATTACGAATGGACCATACAGAGCTGCTATCTATCCTGTTGTTTCTCTACCACAGGGTAAACACAAAGCCGTCTTAGAGGTGCGTATTCCTCATGGTTACTAAGTCCAGTCATCTTTTGGAACTGTTGCTGTATGTGGTATATCGTTTTCATTACAAAGTCGACGATAGGAATTTTACAGTGATAATTTTTGCTGCCACCATCATCATTCCATTAGATTCGACTTCATTTGAACTTTGGAACCACGCAATAGTCTACGCTGTTGCATGAACGTACAGCTCCGTCCGGGGAAGTACCACGGCCGCGTAGAAGACCGGCCTGAAGGGAAAGTTGTTATACTTTTGCGTTTCGCCTGGTGAGGGAGGTAACGATAAGGATCTTTATTAAAAAGTGCAACGTACATGAAATCCTACGGGAAATTTCCATGGGCGGCGGTTATCACTTAACACCAGGTGAGCCGCCTACTTCTCACACAAAAAAAAACACGTAAGTGAATCGATCAGTTTGATATGCACAGAAGCGTGTATGTAAAAGTTGATACACCCAGTAAAACTTGTAGAGATTTGAATGTATGTACGTAATTATACAAGCAAATAGCGAAAGTATTTCGAATGTTTAGCTACGAGGAGAGCTAGATTCAACATTATTAGCGCTTAAACCGGTTTCTGAGCGAAATAGCGAGACGTTTAATCATAGTGTTAATTAATGCCGCAAATAAGGTGCCCGTCTTCCTTGCCTACGTAACCTTGCTGAATAGTTAAGGAACGACCCTGTGTACGTTTAAATTGGACATTACTGAGTGATGCAAGACGCCGCGGACTAATTAAAATTCTGATGTAATATTGATGTCTATATCCTCCATTAATCCTCTTTGCTTGGAGTCGGGAAAACTTCGTGCAGGCTTGTTTGAACCGTTTTTGGAAGCGAAACCAATCTGTAGCCAAGGATGGAAGTTTTCAGTTTGTTATGTGATGTTTTATAAGAAATTAATCTGTTAGATAATAAGTTCGAGCTTCGGCGTTCAATATGTTTTAAATGATAATTTGATAATTAATTAAATGATGAATATCAATAATTTTACCCGAAAAGTCTAATAAAAAAGTATCTAATATTGATGACGTAATTAATTGCATTCTGTTTTCGCGCTTTCGAGCTATATAATAAATTTTCGAGAAAATTTCTCTCTTCTGTGTCTCTATTGTTCTCTATGGTATATACTAATTATAGCTATTGCTCTAAAAGTCATGAATTTGTAAACCAAACTAAGTTTGAAACTCGGGAAGAGAACAGAGAACAAAGTGCCATTATTTGATCCTCATACCATTCTCCCTTCATTTGCAAATTCTTTTCCTCGGCTGCCCTCTCCCGCGTTTCTCATTATCTGTGTGTTCTCTTCTGCTGGTGCTGGTGGTGCTGATGGCTGCTAAATGGTTTAAACTTAGCTATTCTCCCTTCTACTACGCTGTTTTTATATTTTTTTTTTATGTTTGTGAGGTAGTGAACCACCTGGTGTTGGTAACCACGCCCATGGAAATTTGCAACATTCGTAGGATTGCAAACGCATTGCCATTTTTTAATAAAGTGGGCTCCGGTTACCAGTCAATCACCAGAAGTATTATTATTATTATTATGGGGGGGATATTCATTCGTCTGGTTGGGTTTATAAATAAAAATAAAAATATAGATACATGTTATTATTATTATATACCTTATTGTACACCACAAAGAATTTGATACAATTAGTATAAAATAAGTCTAATAAACTAATGAATAGTGGGAGGTGGTGTGCTCAATAAACTTGCTTAATACCAAAATAGACTTAAATATAATGCCAGTATGATGCCAGTCACTCACAAAACGCAAAATTGTCACACTTCTACTTCGTGCCGGTCATCTGCTCGTTCGTGCGACGGCGAAGAAGTGCCTTTCCACTTTTCATCTACTCTCAACAGCCGTACCAACATTCCGCGTGTTTAAAACAGGGCCCGACGGCCGAAACAGGCGACTTTAATCGACCTAACTATCAGTAGACTGGCGGTTACCTAAACGGGCTGTCAATGCGCGTAACGGGCGCTCAATAACTGGTGCCGGTAATCCTTTTGATGTGCGTCACTACAATGCATTATCTGTGCTTGACAGCTCGCTTTGACCCCCAGCATCCTAGCACGTGATTAACATTACTACATCTGTAATGTAGCTGGGGATAATCACTTGCTAAGAAGTGAAACACTCGCCCCTTTTCTTTTCTTTGTGAATCTTTCATTGTCACGAAACAGTGAACTTGAAAATGTAGATAAAACGGTCTCTAAAGTCTTGTCTACACATTTTTAAGTGTATAGACTAGCTCTTAAAATTAATAGAATTTTCTGTTAAGTGTGTAGAGAGAAATTACATATATGTAAAGTTGCAGGGCAATCTGATAGCATGACATACAAGCTGTTATTAGAAACAATTAACGTGACTGAAATCCAGCAATGAACAGCATTCCAACTGCTCTAACCGCGCTGATTACAAGGTAGAGTTTATGCTATTAATAAAACAAGTCGGCTTCTACTAGAAAAATCTTGTGTAACTAACATAGTGTCTAGGTGTTTATATACCTATCTACAATTCGTATTTATTTACAAAAGAAAAGTGCGTTTTAGTATGTTTATCAGCTACGTAGTAACCATAGTACAAAGCTTTTTGCCAAGTTTGGGACTAGATAACATTGAGGACACCTGAAAATTAAAAAAAAATAAATTCGATTAAATGACGTCCGTAAAGAACCCTTTTCCGAAAATCGTATCCTAACTAATATTATAAACGCGAAAGTTTGTATGTATGGATGGATGTTTGTTACTCTTTCATGCAAATACTACTGAATGGATTCTATTGAAAATTTACAATAATATAGCTTATACATCAGAATAAGACATAGGCTATAATTTATATACATATTTTTATATATACCATATGTCTCTCTGTCTGAATGTTACGCCTTCAGCCTATTCTACGTAGACAAATAATAAATACAGAGTCAAATAATAATTATGTATATTACTGTTGCTGTTGCACGAATGGGCAGGCGCGTCCGGGGAACTACCACAGCCTCACAGAAGACCGGCTTGAAGTGGAAGTGTTAAGCTTTCGCGACTCGTCTGGTGAGTGAGGTAGCCGGAGTCCACTATTTTAAGGTTGCCAACGCAGCAGCTAGCTATCGGCTGTTGAAGATGTTAATGGGTAGCAGTATTCACTTAACAACATGTGAACCGCCTGCTCGCTTCACAACTTTTCACATAATACTCTACACATATGTAAATAGTGTAATAATCGTACTTATTACATTAATCTACTTAACTAGTGTAGTTTACAACTGCATATTTTATCTCTGCATCAGCCGGTAAGTTTAAAATAACAAAATGACGTACGTAATCCTTTGTTAGTTCTTGGTTTCACCAATGTTTGGCAGAATAGACCGCGTTCTTGTTTCTGACGACCTCCTTGGAAGCAAGACGAAGGCTGTATTTATTTCTATATATCAAAACCGCCGGAGCGACGACCTCCGCCCGATCGGTTTGTACCCCGTCGCGCGTGAAATGAACCCGTCGAAAAAATGTATCATTAAGTCCGAATCATTCCCGAACGAACGGATTTCGACGGAGATCATTTTACTTCGGCATCGCTTCACGCCGTTTCGTACACGACCTTCGAAAATTTAAAAAGGGTCCTAATAGACCCCTTTTCAAGGAGTTATTGAATTCCTTTTTATAACATTTATTCGTTCTATGATATTATTATATAAATTATGTACATGAGGAATTGACAAGCGATTCAACTAATTAGTTCCAAGATCCTCATCGAAACGGTCGAGGATTAAATCCTAGCTAAACAAAACTATACTCGCACATAATACGTAAAGGTATGTAGGTGTTGTTTATATATAATATATACACATATAGTGTGTAACACTAACACACGCACACACAAATGTCTATACATATTTAATATGTTGTCATTGTAGTGTGTATGCATATTTAATATGTTCGGTATCGGGGTAAAATCTTCAAAAGATATACCCTGTAATTCCTCACACAACAGTATTCTTAAAAATATAATTTTTGAAGAAAAAAATAAAATTATTGAAGTAAAACTTACTTTGGCGCGTTTGTTTAAAAAAATATATGAGAGTATAATTTTTACGAGCCGTGCGCACACCGACAGCCAAAAAGCGATATGATGAGGTTGTTTGCATAGCAACCAATAGCAACTGTTGACATTTACCTTTATTGCATTTAATGTCTTTTTCACAAACAAAGAGTACTGACAGGCAATGGCAAACAAAGAGTATACAATTTTTGGTTATTTTTCTTTTGCGAAACAAAAGAAGAATACCGAAATAAAGAAATATCATTTCTTACGTGGCTACATAAGTACACACATACTCTTTTTTTTATCAACAAGTCAATACAATAACTAACGGCGTCCAAATGACCAGAACAAATAAATGAAATAGAACGTTAAAATTAGGTGTGAACAAACGCAGATTATCCATCCATCATCTTTTTATCAAATAAAAACGCTTAGAATTCTACTACAGACTGACTGTAGTACTTTGAATTTTTCGTGCACACCTGTGAAATATGCAATACACGTTAATCATAAAGCTTTCAACGAAAACATTGTCATGCGAAATGTTACCAAAAGAAAATCACGTTACTTTCTAGACGGATAGTGATTTTCTACCCTCATGATTTTGTCCAAACGCGCCTAAAGGTGTGTAACTTTAAAAAGATGTTCAATGGTCAACCATAAAAACCAATATGAAATGCTCAAAAATATACATTCTGTCAATAAGTTTTATTTGACGGTACGTATCATTCGTATAAATTTAAGAAACCGACATGCTTCCTTTAAACAAGTCGACACCAACATAGCCCGTGGAATATACAACTGGACGTACGGTGTGCCAGGCGTTGCAACTCTACGCAAAGAAACCAAAAAGGCTGTGGGACGGTCCATTACGCTCACCGTGATCGTGTGAGTATGAGCAGTTAGCACCAGGTGAATCGTCTGTTCGTTTGTCACCGTCTCCGATTTCGCCACCCAAAAGACCATACGAACTGCGCGAAGCGTCAACCCAACGTCCTGACATTCGTGTCGCCGATGTGTGTTTCGGTCCATTATCTTTGTAGGGCACCTGCCTAACGACCCAGCCGCTCGGGTCAGACCCCTGAATCTGCCATTAGTATGCGAAAGAGGCGCATCAGTTTCGGCCCATGAATATTTCGACCGCATTTCCCATCCGTCCCTTGCACAGTCGCCTCAGCTTAGGGCCAGAGTGCCCGTTTTTCAATGCTGTATAGCCGAGCGCCCCGAGTTGAAATACTGGCAACCGATGTTGTTTTGTCTAATGTTACAGTTGTCGCAGTAAAAATAAAACAACGCGAGCAAACCTGAATATGTAAGTTATAACGAAAGAAATATTTCGCCGATACCTAAGCGGAATGTCATCTCGTATTCAAATTCACATCCAAAATATCTTTAATGCTTGATGACGCTTCCGCGTTCTTATGAAACGTCGCATTTTACTTAAAAAGTGATACATAAGCTCATAAATAAGTTACCACGGCTTCGGAAGCCAGTTTCTGTTGAGAATCGACCGGCAAGAAACTCAACAGTTGCTCATTTTTTTAAAGATCAGATTACAATATAACATAGGTATAATATTTTTACTGTAGCCTAGTGTACTGAGTATCAACAGTATTAACTCCACACACTAGCGAATGATATTCCGTAATGAGACTTATACCCCGAAAACTGCATATCAAGGAATGTAAGTAAATTAAAAACGTATGACGGAAAAATGGGAGAAAAACTTTCGGCGCGGCGGACTAAGCATTGTGACAAAATACATAAAAGAACTTTCTTTGAATTTAGAGAAAAATACATAAAAGACTCCAGATAGATTTCGAGATTTTGCGCCTGAATTCATCGGCCATAGCTTAGTTGCTAAAGCGTCTGAGCACATTACCCGAATGAGCGGGATACAGGACAGCGCGAGTTTTTGTCCTTTCATCTACAAAAATTCAAATCTTAAATTTCATCATAAACATATGAAGGGTGCAAATCCGTAATGTCAGGTGGCGGACTACCCTACTAACCTATAACCCTATTATACGGAAGACGTTCAGCAAAATAGTGGAACATTATCCATAGTTTACCTTTCGACGATTACGCAGGTTATAGAAATTATGTTAGGTTTTCGTACGGGCAAATTTAATGTTAAGCTGTCAAATTAAATTATACCCACATTTTTAAAGGTGTTAAACGCGTCAGTAAGCCATCGGGTGTTTTAGATCTCCATGGGAGGTGGTTTATTTAACATCAGGTGAACCGCCTACTCTCTTGAGAGATTTTTACATATAAAAAGTACCTTTAAAGCACAACAGGGTTGTTTTTCGTCTTAAGTATAACGTAGCAAATTCCTAAAGGACATGAGAATGATTTATATTGCGGTCTTTTTGCCACAAGACGAAAGTTTGACCTCCTGACAAGTTTTGGATTAAGTAAGCACAATCTACATGTGATCAAAACAGCAAGAAAATCATGTCTGTGGTATGGGAACCCTACTTAAACATTTTTTATTCTGTTTTTTTAGTATTTAGTGCCATAGCGACAATTTTGAAAATTTCAGCTGTCTATCTATCACGGTTCATGAGATACAGCCTGGTGACAGACGGGCAGACAGAGTGACAGCGGTGTTTTAGTAAAAGGGTCCCGTTCTACCCTTTGGGTACGGAACCTTAAAAATGTCAACAGATATGTCCTTAAACGGACTTATGTTGCAATAATTATGTCGTGATCTAACATTTTACCTCTATCGACAAAGTTTTTGTGGCACTTTTCATATATTTTCGTACTTTTAATGAATATGTATATACAATGTGGAAATCACGAGTTATTTTATTTATTCGGCTGGGAATAATAATAATAATAATGTTTTAAGGAAAGAAAACTTTTTCCTTTAGAGTAGGTAATACTACACTGCGTAGTATTCCATAACTCGATATGAGCAGTTGGTCTTTAGGGAGTTCCGTGACGCTAAGTCGATCTGCAAATAGCGACCATGTTCATGTACGGCTGCCTCGGGACAACACAATAGTGAACGGTAACTCTTCAAAGATAAATAGTCAACAACGACGTTGTACGGAAAGCAATAAATGCATAACAATTAGAAAGAAGTAACGTATCTTCAACTTTTTCGTTTGTTCAGTATTCGTATCGTAACAAATTCAAAGTTACATGGAATCGTTGTTTATAAAGTATATTTAATATGCAACGAGTAAACTTTGTAAGTTGGTCAAACGAAACACCATTAATCGTCTCAAAGTCAAAGTCAAATTTTTTTATTCGATATAGGCTCCATTTAAGCACTTTTCGAACGTAATAAAACTACCACCCGTTCACTAAACTAGACCTGACCAGAGAAGTACCGGCAAGAAACTCTGCGGTCTTTTTATCTCTTTTTTTATGATAGAAAAGTACAAAATTATTAAAGTACTAGCTGCTGCTCGCGACTACGTCTGCGTAGAATAGGCTGAAGGCGTAACATTCAGACAGAAAGACAGATATACTTAAAAATATGTATATAAATATATATAGCCTATGTGTTATTCTGATGTATAAGCTATATTATTGTAAAGTTTCATTAAAATCCATTCAGTATCATTTGCGTGAAAGAGTAACAAACATCCATCCATACATACAAACTTTCACGTTTATAATATAAGTAAGGAAGTAAGGATAGTGTTGATGACGGCCACGCTGCTTCACCTGGAATATAAAATAATTATAATTAGTTTGTGTAAACATTTGATTTTATTTAGCATCAAAATTACTATTGTCATATATAATTACTTACCTTTAAGTTAACTACTTACCTTTTGTCACCTTTATGTATTTGTTCTTGAATTTAAATTAATAAAATGGCGTATACATACGAGGACGGTGATTTGTATTTCGCGCGCTTAGGGTTTATTATATTTTAAAAATAAGTGGAAGGTAGCTGTACTTTGTTGCACAGCCGTTGAATTTGACCGTTGACGCGAGCCTAGTCAGTTGCACTTAGACATCATACGGGGACGCTCATATGTCACTCTCCTCGCGGATGTATACGCGCTCACCGAATTTCTGCTTTCTGATTTGCCACCTGACGACACCAGCGAACTACGTCGCCCACAGATAGTAAGGATAAAATCAACAGCAGCCTCGGGCCTCGAAGTGCAAAGCAAGATTCATTTCCACACATCTATTTAGATACGTAACAAAGAAAATTTAATCATATACTTACTTCAGTCTGAACAATGCGTAGACCTACTAATGAATCTAAATCAATTATTTCGTGTCTAGAACTCCCTCGAACATAAATGCAACACGAACTTTGTTTCACAAACACATATCTAACAATCTAACGGCCCCCGATGACCACAAAGCGCAGCGGTCAGCATAGTTTAGTGCGAGTGGGGTACCGGCTTTGACTCCCAGCTGCCGTTGTTGTTAATGACGCGAGTAGATAGCTTTCGGTACTTGTAATTTATTCGTTATCGTTTAACCGTCGTCGTACATTCAATAATTATTGTTTTCCCGCATTTATTTAAATCAAATGTTACTAGTGTAGATAATAACCCCAGAATATATGGTACCTACAAATATATAGAATAATAGTATTTTAATTTTTAGTTTAGATTTTTTTAACACCCATTAAGTAAGAAAAACATTTAATAAATAAATCGTGCACGGGGTTAATGTTATAAAAGTACATATGTGATATTTACTCAGTGTCTGAAATATTAAAAATAGTGCGTTAATTCCGCTCCAGCAGAATTCAACTCAGACCTTTTTAGTTTCAAATGGTCAACGTACCTGTAACCCTCGGGGGTAGCAGATGTCCATAGGCGCCGGTATTCACTTAACATCAGGTGAACCATCTGCTCGTTTGGCAACTTTTAACATAAAAAAAAACGTTCAAACAAGCCCTTGCTTTTAACCGTATGTGTATATATTAGGAGACGTGATAGCTGTGTCCGGACGCTCGCCCTTAATTCAATATACTCGAGCAACCTGAGTTCGATCCCCGGTGCCGGCACCAATGTAATTTTTAACTTTAAATGCTGACTTATCACGTGCTCCGCGGTAAAGGAAAACATATTGAGGAAACCTGCATATTTTCGAAATAATAACAAAAAAAATATTTCGAAGATATGTGAAGTCCGCCAATCCGCAGTGGGGCCGCGTGGTGGACTATGCCCTGATTCCTTCTATATAGAGGAGGCCTTTGCCCAGCAGTGGGGCATGTATAGGCTGTTACTTTACTTTTATATATTTATCGGCAATCCACACAGCCAATACAAAATCACCAAACGCCAACCCACTTCATTTTCGCATCAAGCCGAAATTGTCGAACGGCAAACGTTTACAAATGATTTGTTAACGCATTTATTAATCACGTTAAAAATTCATCAGCCAGTGCTCGACGGCATTCGAGCTTTGTCCAATAAAAGCCCACCGACGGAAATAAACAAAAATGGCGACCCGATGAAAGCAACGCAAACAGAGAATTGCAGCACTGTCACATTGAAAGCAATTTGCTGCGGCGATATAAAAAAAGAATGTGCCACTCTGCAGACGGCTGGATTGGATTTACCTGCTGTAATCCGATGCGACGCTGGCGAACGAATAAGAGCTGTGAGCGCATCGGAGGTAACCATCAGTGGGCTAGACAGCGTCTCAGAGAATCCTTTATCAGATATCCTCGGTGGTACTTTTAAAATGCATTAATCGAAATGTCTTTTTAACCGACTTCAAAAAAGGAGCAGGCAGAACTTTCAACTGAGTGAATCGATTTTGATGATTATTTGTAGAAAAAGTACGAAAAGATTGTCGCCGCTGTGGGGATGGAATCGCGCGAATGCCGATGACGTGGGTGGTTTTCTACAAATTTTAATGTTTAATCTTAAGTGCAGACATTAGCACTATAAAAATTAAAATTTCGATTTTGATGATTCTTATTTGAAAGTTGGTGCTTCCCATATATATGTCATTGCTATTGAATCTTGAGCTCTGGCGATACGTAGAAAACTCCTGAAAATTAATTATAAAATGAATACAGAACGAGATATATGATGTCGGTTTTGTTTTTGGTTGATAAAAGAAACAAGTCCATTTTTATGTGAAGCTTTCAAATGAAAAAAGAATATTTCTTTATTCTTTATTGTACACAGAGTATAAGTGAAAACAAAGTTACAAAAAAAAAGTACAAAGGCGAGCGTAACCCTAAAAAGAGTTTTCTTCCAGCAAACCCCTGACATAAGATTGATGAGAAACAAATCATTATATTATGATAGGTAGGATAATCATGAAAATTGCTTCACTCAATCGAAAGTTTTGAGGTAACACAAACATAAAAAAAATTCAGTCGAATTGAGAACCTTTCTCTTTGAAGTGATTGACATGTAAAGAAGACGGATAAACAGTTTCCCGATGTTAAGAAGTCACCGCCTCGTCGTAAATGCTCACTTACTGAACGTTTATATCGCCGAAGATGTTTTATGGTGGTAGGGCCGCGCAACAGTGTTCGCTGTTGCACGAATGGGCAGATCCGTCCGGGTCAGTACCACGACCACAGAAGACCGGCGTAAAGTAGAAGTGTTGCATGTCTGCGTTTCGTCTGGTGAGTGAAGTAGGCGGAGCCCACAAGAGGTGGCAACGCATCTGCGGGTGTTGCAACTGTTCATGGGTGGCGATTATCACTTAACATCAGGTGAACCACCAGCTCGTTTGCTTCCTAACATAAAAAAAGACCATAAGGCATGCAGACAGAAGGATGTGGAAGTAAAATTTTGCAAAGCCGGTATCGCGCAAAGTGGACCATAATAGCCTATTTATTCGGGTCCTCGTTCCAATTTAGTCAAGTCGAGCAACTATAATTCAAATCCCAGTGGCTGCACCAATGATATCGTTAGCTAGGTCTTTTTTTGTGAAATAATACGTCAAAAACCTAAAAAGAAGATATTTTAAGTTCCACAATGGGATCGCGTGGACAGTATGTAATGTAAACTATGTTTTTAGGTCATCAAGGTCACTTTAAGCTTTTTAACAACGTACCTAAACTTCTGTTTGTTACGTTAACTTTTGCTGAAATTTTTGAACACGTCAGAAACACAATATTTGCTACACCGGTCCCACCGAAGTTTCCAGACAACAAAGCAAGTAGCTGCTAACATACCGAGTACCTCCATGTGACAAATCCGATTACTTCTCGAAGAACAACTTTTCATTTTATGTTAAATGAGTTTTTTTTCGTATGATCTTAAGTTGTTTTGTAACTTACATAGTTAATGTTATGCTTAAAAGCACGGTTAACAATGTCAACCAAAATCAATATTTGATATTGAAATACATATTGAATTTTTTTAATACATAATGTTTTTTTATCCAATGCCATTGCTTCAAAAGCTAAAAACAATGTAGATAAAAGACGTTACGATTTTCGTCAGTGTGGCTATCAGCCGTTTAGCTCAGTGACTAGAACGTTAGTCCGCGAATGCCGAAGACGTGGGTTCGATTCCTACAGCGGCGACAATCTTTTCGTACTTTTTCTACATGTTTTAAAAATATTACCTCATTAAATACAAATAGGTACGCCCAATCCTAAACTCTGCGCAACAAATTTTAAGAGCCCATGGCTTCGCATGCATATTGCCAAGCCAATACAATAATTTCAAGTAACTGTCACGGTTCATAAGTCACAGTCTGGTGAAAAACGGACAGACAGACAGCGGAGTCTTAATAATAGGGACCCGTGTTTCCCTTTGGATACGGAATCCTAAAAAGTTGCTTTCCTTAATCTTTTTCTTCTATATTATAAAGAGGAAAGATTTGATTGTTTGTATGTATTGAATAGGCTCCGAAACTACTGAACCGATTTGAAAAATTCTTTCACTGTTGGGAAGCTACATTATCCCCACTTGATATAGACTATATTACATTTTCAAAAAATAGGGATCCTTGCTAAAACTTCAATAATGTTACCCAAAGTGTACAAAAATTACCTAAAATATTTTTTACATCGCGTGCGCTGCGAAAACTATTGATGATAGAATAAAATAATGTATTACGAATTTGCAGAACACATCATTATTTCCAAAAAGTGTCGCGAGAGCATATGTCTAACTATCATAGGTATGCCACAATAAGTGTTCTTTTATTTTAAAATTTTGTTTGAAATGCCGCCGCTAGAAAAAGCTCTTTATTTGTATCTTGGTATTAATCCTTATAAAAATAAATTATTTCATATTAAAGACTGTTTCAATAGCTTTATATTAATTTTTCAATATTAGCTTTATATTAAAATTTCGAATTATTAAATTGGGACATTCCATTCGAAAAATATCACAAGTTTAAAAATGTTAGTATATTGTAATTTAACTATCCAAACAGCTTAGTGACTGAGCTTAGTGATCCAACAACTTAGTGGTTCTTATAATTTTTCAATCACATTAATACTGGTAATTCCTGTTTAACAGCTAGGAAATATTTAAATACAAAGGCAGTTTAATTTTTTTTATCACTTGGCCAAAAGATCAAGATCTCATTTTTAGAAATAGTTCCCAGGCCAGGGCATCAAAAATACACCGTAATGAAGAATCTTTACCGGAAAGTGTAAATCGTCATACAAGTCGGAGAGAGTCAAGTAGAGCGGTTTAAAGAGCAAAATAATATAAATATACAAATTCACACTCGGGAATCGAGCTCTAAGCGTTCCCAACGCCTACGAGATGAGAGAGAAAGACAACAAACGTGCAACGACTAGAGTTCGTAATCGACTTTTAGCTCACAGTAACAGATCAGCATTAATGCATTAAGCTCAACAGTCTTCCGTCCAAATCGGAGCAATGAATAAGATCTGCTGTAAGTGTTCTGCCAAAAAATGGGTCGATGAACCAAAAACGGTATGTGCTGTGCTTCTGGAAAAGTTAGTCTCCCCAATATTGAGGAGCACAGCCAATAAAAATCTTTTGACAAATAATCAATCACCATCTGGACATTTTTAACCAACATCCGAAAGTGCAATAGCCTTTTTCAAATGACCTCGTTTGACGCGAACTTTTAAAATAGAGGGACAAGTATACAAGTATCATCAATATACAACAATCATCATCCTGCCTCTTAGGTGGGGTCGGCACAGCATGAATCATGTTGTAAGCGGTTTTGGCTATATTTTTACAACCAGCCGCCTGCCTGACGTCAACCCTCCTTTGGAAACAAATACCCAGATCAAATTTCAAATGTGTAACTATCACGGTTCATGAGATACAGCCTGTTGACAGAGAGACAAACAGACAGCCGAGTCTTAGTAATAGGGTTCCGTTTTACCCTTTGGGTACGGAATCCTAAAAAGGCCCCAGAGATATAGTGTTTCACGGTAGACACGTCCAACTTAAAAGGGTCTCTGAGTTACACAGATTGAATGATCCACTAAAATATTCCTTAATAGTCGTAATAGGAGCTGACGGTTAATATTTGACTATTCCTCGGCAAGGTACTGTGCGTAACAAAACTGTGACATGCATGGAATTTTATGCATATAGGTTGATGGTTAGAGCTACCTGTTCTAATCCATTGCATTATTACTGGGACTTATTAGGGTTCCGTACCCAAAGGGCAAAATCGCACCCTATTAGACTACTAAGACTCCGCTGACTGTCTGTATGTCCGTATGTCTGTCCATATGTCACCAGGCTGTATCTCATGAACCGTAATAGTTAGACAGTGGAAATTTTCACAAACGATGTATTTCTGTTGCCGCTATAACAAAAAATACTAAAAAACAAAAACGTATAAATAAGTGGGGCTCCCATAAAACAGACATGATTTTTTTGTCGTTTTTATAGATAATGTTTACAGTAGTAGTGTTTTTGACAATATGTAAGTGTAATACTTCTATACTTCTATTGAATAAAGGTATTAAAACATAATATTTTTAATGTGATAGAGTGGCAAACGAGCTGCCGGTTCCTCTGATGTTAAGTGATAACAACTGTGTTGCCAACATTAAAAAAGTGGGCTCCGGCTACCTCTCTCACCAGACGAAACGTAGAAGTATAACACTTCTATTTTACGCCGGTCTTCTGTGAGGTCGGTACGGAACCCTTCGTGTGCGAGTCCGACTCGCACTTGGCCGGTTTTTATTCAATACATTGTCGATGTGATGGCAAAAAGATATCAGAAAGATTGAATTACATAATTATGATGTCGTGATCACCAGAGACTGAGGGCTGGTGAAACATTCATCTTAGAGACGCCTTAAATCAAGACATTGGCCCATCAAATATCGGTCAACGCGTAATCTGCAACGTCATATTCATTTACAGGTTCTCCGAGTTATCTGCATTAAAAAACCAAAGATGCGATGATTTATGTCCGAAGCTATGGGAGACCAGACTTATTTGTCACTTTTACGTGTAACCCCGAATGTCCCGTAATTAAAGCGGAACCATTATCTGGTCAGCGGTCTTTCGATCTTCATGACGTAATTTCAAGGGTATTTCATTAAAAGATGAAGAAATTCATAAAGTTATTCACCAAAGACGAAATATTCGTAAGGTTTTATGTGTGTGTATGATAACTTTTTGTTAAATACCCGTGCGAAGCCGGGGCGGGCCGCTAATTACGTAATAAATTCCCAGCCCGAATCAAAATTAGAATTACGATATTACTTTTTGAGAAACACTGCAATTTTTACCGGCCAGGTATCATATGACTAAAACTTGCACGTGATTAAAACCTTTTGCGTGATGCGTTTTTTTTTTTAAGCAGAAAAAAGTAAATGAGTGTCTATAGATTCAAAGCAAAGCCGATGAAGGCCAGTCAGTGATTAAAAGAAATCTACAGAGTACAGTTTTAAGTAAATAAACGAACTAAGCTAAAAGGAAATCAACAACCGATCTCAACATCTTCATTTTTCCAACGTGCTGTTTTCTATCCGGGATAAATCAGTGATTAAAATCGCAATCCGTTAGAGGCGGGCTTTAACTCAAACTATACGAATTTAAAGCGCAGCCATGTTGGCTTTTTAAAAACCTTAAACGTTTTTTACTTTTCATACCATTTACGCTGACTTTTTCCAATATCTACAGTGTCGCTAGTGCAAAGAAATCCGATTTGTTTGTTTGACAATTTTTTTTTTCAATCATCACAATTTTATTTTTCACTACTGAACTTAGGCGTCCCCCACAGACCGCCACGGCATGGCAACCCTACCCCACCCCCCTTATGATGGAAGTCTTTTTTCTAATAAATCAAGTTATTGCGGTTGAATTTTTTAAGTGTTTTTAACCGACTTCAAAAAAGAAAGAGGTATCTCAATTCGACCGTAAATATTTTTATTTTTTTATGTGTGTTCGCGGATAACTTCGTCGTTTATGAACTAATTTTGAAATCTATTTTTTTGATGGAAAGGAGATATCCCAACGCTGGTGATCCCAAGGATCCCAATAAGGAAACCCGGATCTGATGATGGCATCCTAGAGAAATTAAGGGCAATCCTCAAATGTTATAGTTATCAACAATGTTTTTTAGTTTCCGTTTTGAAGTCGGTTTTTTTTTTGTTGAAAATTATAAAGTATAATGTTCCGGAGAATGCGAAATAAGTAAGTATTAGTTCCTTCAATATCTTCCGCCTCAGTAGAGTTAAACGTTAACGGAACGTAAAGATTATGACAAAATAAACCGAAAGTTCCATAACATTATTTTAAATATTCACAAAGTAAATATTAACAGCTATTTCGTTATGAATAATGAAGCACCGGAAAATGTGAAGTTTGCGGAAAGAAAAGTTTTGTTTTTAGAAACTTTACCTTCTCAGGGGAGGTGATAAATTTATAATTATCTTCAGCAAATAGGTCAACCGCTCCGTGAATAGTTTACTAACTTCCCGAATTAAGGGGTTCGGAGTTCGGATCCCGAATGTTGTTGAAGTGCTGCATTTCGTTAAACTTACTTTTGCATAGTGAGAGCCAATGGGCATAACTTGTAATAAACGATACATTTCTACACTAATTTTAACTCACGTGCACACACGATAAACGCGTAATATAATTCTTATACTTATATTTCATTGTGTTTTAAAAGCTTAGATACTTCGCATTGTTAAAGCATGGCTTAAGCTTATTGGCAACACACACACTACAAATGAGTCACAGCCACTTATGTTAGCACAAACTAAGTTTTCCAAATTATTTTAAGGAATCGCCACATCTGACTATGTTAAGGTTACAATTTTACTTTGGTAACGTTGTTATTACATATCTACCACACTATAATACACAATGGTTAATTGATATAAAAATAATAAGTATGAATTAGAACATAAAGCAACACTGTGAATTGTGTCTTATAAAATTAAATAATTTCGGCTTGGTCTGCTTCCGTTCATTCCATTCCAAGTTCAAAGTCAAACCGTCAAGCACGTTCTGTTATTAACAACTATAGACCCGCCCCGGCTTCGCTCGGGTGCAATATACATCTATACAGATAAATAAAATTGGAGTGTCTGTTTGTAATATAAAATAACTGCTTTTTACTAAATGCATATGGATGTATACACGGTAAATATACCAAAATAACATTTTTTATAATTTTTGTCTGTCTGTCCGTTTGTTCCGGCTAATCTCTGAAACGGCTGGACCGATTTGGACGGGACTTTCACTGGCAGATAGCTGATGTCATAAGGAGTAACTTAGGCTACTTTTATTCTAGAATTTTTTATTTTAATTTCCACGCGGGCACAGCTAGTTATACATATAAACCTTCCTCTTGAATCACTCTATCTAGTGAAACAGTAGTTTTAAAGATTTAAGCATACATAAGGACAGACAGACAGCGGCACGAATTTGTTTTATACCATGTAGTGATAAAGAGTAAGTTTGCAGAAGGTCATGTTATATACAAACAGCATCTCGATATCGGACGCAATTAAACTGCAACTGCGAACGTCTCAGCTGCTAGGATGCAACGCTATGCGGCCAAGACAAAGCGAACCAATAAGGTCGCAAGGGAGAGGCGGGAAGCGGACGCCGGACCGCGAACTCCACTTAATCCCCGCGAGATGAAAAAGCACAATGGATCGGAATAAAGGCGGGCGGGTGGAATCGATCCCGCGCACAACAGTCCGACCGATCCGAGGCGCTGGCCCAAGTCAGCGGCGACAGCGACTCAGCGAGATTTATGTTGCCCCGGGCGGGGCGTAATTGATTGCGTTCCGAGTGCGCCGCTGTAATTGGCAGGGTGTTAGGAAAAGGGAAATATATTACCTCCGACGTCGAGTGCCCCCGATAGCGATATTTAGCGTCGGCGTTACGTCACTGCGCTTTATTTGCGCTCGGCGATTTTGGCGGGAAAAATAACGGATCGCACCGCGCACGTTGCTACGAGCAGCCGTCTCTGTTAGCGTGTTGAGTTTTTGCGATCGAGCACCGTATTAGGAACGAATACAGAGTAATGGGATTCGGTTTTAGTTAAGTGAAACCTATGGTTTTGTAAAAATGTAAATTAACGTTTGGTTTTTCTTATAATCATTTTAATAAAGAGATCTCGTGGAGATTTATAATCTTCAATACTTCCTATCTATTCATGTACAAACACCTTTCTAATGAACCGTCGCTAAAACGTAATCACTAAGTTATATATCGACACATGCTCTACATAACTTGTACGCTTATCTACACAAATTCAATGAACTGTATGTAACTTAGTAAGTTATCTTGCTGTGCCAACTTTGCAAAGATCTATTTACACTAACAGCGCGCGCAGATTTATGTAGTTATTCACCAACCGGTATTAATTATTTTAAGAGGAATATTCTAAAAATAATTTAACATTAAATGTAGTGTTAAAATAATAGATGGTTCGTTATTTATTCCAAACATATTTCCCAAATAAAGAGCCTATATGATAGGCTTATGTTTAGCAGTAGACTTAATATGCTGAAATGATGATAATAAAAAAAATATATGTTACATAGTTCCAAATAAAACAATTTTAATCTCAGCATTCATTTTATGTCTTATTATTTTAAAGAGAAATGATATGAAACGGACAGTGAATATTTTATGTTTGTGTAATTGACTTTAAGCCGTCTTATAAAAAAATGTAGTCACTGCATCCCATATTAAAGTTTTTGTTTAATATCCTTACTAATATTATAAAGGTGAAAGTTTGTATGTATGGATGGATGTTTGTTACTCTTTCACGCAGGTACTACTGAATGGATTATAATGAAACTTTACAATAATATAGTTTATACATCAGAATAAGATAGACTATAATTTATATACATATGTTATGTATATATATCTGTCTTTCTGTCTAAATGTGTCGCCTTCAGCCTATTCTACGACGTATTCTAGACGTAGTCGCGGGCAGCAGCTAGTATAATTTAATTCTCCGCATAGCACGGACTTAGGCTCAAGTAGGTTAGTAATATTAGATAATTTAAATTTGTGTACTACTGATTTTTAGTATACCTTAGAATAAAATTAAATTGACAAGAGTTAAAAGATAGCATGCGTGTATTAGTTTCACCGATATGAGACCTTATATTGATAATTATTATACACAAGCATATGTATGTATGTGATGAATTAATGTATGTAACATTTAGGATTTTTTACTTATATTAATATTCCTATGTCAATAATTTGTAGGAAAGAAATGACTAACAGTTTACTTACTAGAAGGCCGATTTACTCGTAACAACTTTTATTTTAGCTTAAACGTTGTTAACAGAAAAAAGTTTTGACGATAACATGGAATCCATAAAACAACGTTGATTAATGAAAGATAACGTATGGATTATAAATAGAGTAAATCAAAACATTCGTTTAATTTATAGAAAAACATTAGTCGATGCCCGCCCCCGCCTGTAAATTGTGGCGATGATATATAGAGTTGAGTTAGAACTCAGAAGTTACTCCACGAATACTCCAGGGCTTTGCGTAACAGATGGGTTTAGCAAATGATAGAATTAATTCTCCATTTAGCCGCTACAACCGACAAAAAGAAGAGTCACGTACTACGAAATTCGCATGCATTCAGTCTGTCAACTTTTTTTCTGCATATACGGCAATTGAGTTGAATGTAACTCGCCGCTTAAAATATATTTCTTTTTTCATTTATACATTGTTTATGGAGAGTCGACACACTAACAATAACGTAAGTAATATATTTGTTTTAAATTAACCAACATAATGTTAAACCTAATGTCTATAATAAAAAAGGAAGGAGAAAGATCTAGAATGAAAAATCGTTACTTAAATTGGGGGATTATCAACTTCCACCCCTATTTCACCCCCGGTTACTGAAACCTTTTACAGTCCTATGAACCCAGATAATATGACATATTAAGTATAAACATTAACGAAAATTCAAGGATATTTTACCACCATCATTAATTAATCATTATTTTTTTGTACAATAATTAATTATACACTGTTATAAGCTACCACAATGGCCACGTTTCTCCTTATTACAGCATTGCCATCGTAAGCCATTGCCACAATTTTCAGTTCGTTTTCACATTGTCATCTGTCAAACCGCGCCGCGCCGCATCGCGTAATTGTGTCGCCTAAAATGTACTGTGTGTTGTATTTATTCACTGTGACGTAAGCGGAGTGAAAATTCGTTCGCGGCTCTGATGAAACGATACTTTTGGCAACGGGTGAGAAAGAGAAAGAGGAAAATTAACATCAAATTACATAACAAATCCCACCACCAGAATACGCCGCCTCGATCTTTGTTACTATTTTTTTGAACAAAAAAATAAAAAAATAAGTGAATATTAATGAATGAATGAATGAATATACCTTATTGCACACCAAAAATAAAACAAACAAAAATTAAAACCTCATGTAGAAGTGATGGGTACAATGGGCGGCCTTATTACTAAGAGTATGAATATTTTTCTGTGTAAAAAATAAAACCGCCATCCAAAACTATTTAGCCTGCTATTTTACTCTTCTAGAATAGTTGTCACCATCTTAAAGTTTTTTAGGTTTTCAGAAGTGACGAACGTATATCGCTGTCCTCTACGCCTTAGCGTCATTCTAGCGCCCCTAGCCAACTGCTCTTAATTGCTCAACTATTAGCCCCGTTAATTGATAGATGCTACCTGCGAGGCTGCTTGGCGCTTCAATTATACTCAGAAGTTTTGCAAGCGTAGCTTCTGATTATGGACGGCGAATTAACGAGCGATCTGACTTCGTCCTTTCATCTATTCCGAGCAGTTCCAATGAGTAGCAATAATTAACCATTTGTTCGTTAGATAGCACAATTAAAGTATATTTTTCGATTAAAGTACAATTCGGGAATCGATTATTATTCTGTAATAATTGATGGATCAATGGGTTTTCTCCCTTTTTACTTTGCAACGGAAGCAATTAATGCGTCTCAAAAACGTGACAATAAATTATGATATTAATTTTAGTTTTGTATACTTGTACTTTTAGTCTGTTTTAAAATATGGCACTGATTCTTAAAGATCTTCTTTTACTAATAAGGTTTTTCCTTCACATTTAAATACAGCCTTTAGCACTACGAAGTAGTTCGGCACCTCTTTAGTAACGGAAAAGAACGGCACAATTTGCCAGCATCAGATTTCTTCGAGTATAATATCGTCCGTGAATAGGTTTTCACTTAGCTAGTAAATAAAAAGAAATAATAATATAATTTTGAACAAAAATAACCGACTGCAAACAGGAAACTAAAAACATTGTCCACACCTATAACATTTGAAGATTGCCCTCGATTTCTCTGGGATCCCATCATCAGATTTGGTATCCTTATCATGGTACCACACTTGGGATATCTCCTTTCCAACAAAAAAATAATCATCAAAATCGGTTCATAAATGACGAAGTTATCCCCAAACACACATAAAAAAAAAATATATACGGTCGAATTGAGAAACCTGCTTTTTTGAAGTCAGTTTAAAACAAAATGGCACGCTTACCATCTGACGGGCGATTTCAATATTCTATCGACAGATAGATTTGGTTACTAGCGGTAGTTATATGACAGGAGCGCCTTTATACCCGTACTTATGTCAAAATTTTAACTCCGTTAGACTACAACACTATTTCGCATCAGGTAGAGTGGTCTGCAAGCAGTGGCCTGGTTCTCATTAAAAACTGTACAACCCTTCTTTGCCAGCAGTATTTAAAAGCTATAATGTATAAGTTCACTTATATTTTATGGCTATGAGCATCGAAAATCAAATCGAAACCGACTCGAGCCCTGGAACTCGTCGAGTGCGCATTTCCACACGAGTCCCCCGTCACCTCGGCACTCGCGCCCGGGGCGAAACGGGCCCCATTACGGAGCATGCAGTTACCGAGCGTAGCGCGTCGTCTGTTCCGCCTTAAACTTGAATTATAGCCTCAAAAGCGCCCCGCGTCAATGAAAGCGGGTAGGGAGCGTTCTTTAAAAGTTGATGCCAAGCCAGATGCGGCCCGAGTTATTTAATAAGACCATATCCCGGGGAATCTCCCGTGCGGCCTCGAGAGCTGCACCAATTTCACAGTTTTCCGATTCGATCTCGCCCAGACGTCGCTCTGTACGCGCCGGCTTAATTATGTTAGACAAGCTCTCGCCCTCCGCCCAGCAAGAATGGCACCGTTTTGGAATGAAACACCCAATTCCATATTGTAGGATAGAGTTTCGTACGTTTTAAGATTAGCAACAACATCAAATCTTCGTAATCGATAAAATCAAGGGCTTTCACAAAGTAATAGAGATATCTTAACTTAGATATCTTAAGTTGGATGTCTCAACTTTCGGATTCATTTATTAGGTGAAGATGTTCTATTAATTTGCAAAGTGATTCTGTTTATTAACTTAAAAAATATATACAAATAAATGAACTTCGTGAGCTTCGTCACCTGGTAAACTACATTTTAACAGCCACTTTGAAGTACTAAAAAAAATCGTTTGTGATATTCTGGCACACGCACAGTGATTCAAGTTGGCTTAACGAAGCTTAATTGAATCCTAGCCAATTATCCATAATTCTCCATATCCAAATTATTAAGCATAAGCCGATGTGGATATTGATAGCAACTTTAAACGGAGTAGCAATTATTTCACTTTGCCTTCGCGTTAATAATGTTTATGGACTTTCGCAATATATTTTATCGAGCGTCATCCATCAAAGCGACCGTTAATGGGCCTTGTAACGACAATATGAACACCAGAGCCCTACCCGGCACTCTATCAAGTTTAATAATACTTGTTGCCGTTCCAATTTAACGTTAAAAATCACCTAACTGCAGCACGCGGCGGATGTACTTATTACGAAATTCGCAAACGATTCACAATTTACTCGCAAGGATCTTCATGACTTCGGCGATTGCGTTTTCGCGGAAATCGGTATCGCATTTGTGCCCGATTTCACACAACGTGTCAGTCGGAACTTAGCTAGCTCCATGTGACAAACAATGTTACGTCATTTTCATGACGTCACATCATGCTGTCTCGCCACAAAGCCCCGGTTACCATGCACCGCCTGCGATGATGCCCATATCATGAGGACTCACCTCAACACCCGTACCTTGTCTGCCTCCTAAAAAGGATGGGTAGAAGAACCCCTCGCACTATGTATCTATCTCAGTCTACTTTTAGCTGTCTCTATCTAACATCATCATCATTATTTCAGCAGCCATGAAGCAGTCTTTCACTAATGGGCAAGTCCGTCCGGGGAATTATCACGACCTCACAGAAGACCGGCGTGAAATGGAAATGTCATACTTCCGCGTTTCCACTTTATTGAAAGGTGTCAACGTTTATGAAACCCTACAGGTGTTTCAAATGTCCAGGTGCGGCGGTATCACTTAACACCAGGTGAACCGCCAGTTCGCTTACCACCTTCTCACATAAAAAAGTCAAATAAATCAAGTGGCAACAATTCCCTAACAATGATATATGTATTCGTATATATGGCATGTTACTTACATATTTATAAATATCTTATTATTATGAATTATGATTGTAGATAAGTATTTTTCTTTTTCATTCATTTAGTTAACCCACACCTTTATTCCTAAATTATTTCTTTTTCAATCCATCCAAAGGTTGCCTGGAAGAAATTACTCTTAGTAATAAGGCCGCCCATTGTACCCATTACTTCTACATTAAGTTTTAATTTTTGTTTGTTTTATTTTTGGTGTGCAATAAAGTATATTCATTCATTCATTTATTCAAGCGGTGGACTGTGTGACGTAATACAGTTTGTGCAGAGGATTTTGGCAAGGCTACAGACCTATAGGCAGTTGTGTTATATTTTTGCGATAAAATTTAACATAGCTTCTATAAATCTCTGCAAATTCCGAGTCAGCCGTCTGCAGTTTGGCGCTGTCCATCGGAAATTTGGTCGCCGGGAACACAAGCCAACATTGATTTGTTTCGGCAACGGTACGAATGCAAATCTAGGCCGCGCTTAACAGAGTGGCATCTAGGTCTCGCTTTTAACTGACCGGCAGATGCCCTAGCGCCAGCGCTGAATCTGAACGTACTCGGTGACGATTTTTTAGTTACGTCAGTTGCGTTATTTCTAGAGATGAAAAATAAACAGGCAGTTCATATATGTTGAAGACATTTAAACGGAGACAAGGAGTGTTTTGCTACCAAGTCACCTCACTTACAGGATGAAACGTAAAAGTACCTATACTTATCCAGTCTTCTGTGAGGATTTGTCGAGATGGATTCGTAAAGTTAAGCTAGGTTCAGCAGGTACAGCTTGGAGATCCAAAATACTCATTGAGTAAACAAAAAAGCCAGTATCTTTTTTAAAACGTTGCTCTTACTGTAGTATAAGGCAGCCAGATCCTAGACAAGTATCCGTGGATCATACAAATAATGTCACGTGCGGAAATCCAACCCACCACCCCCGGCTGCGAAAGCAAAAGCTTGGCAAATAAATTTACTGCCGCCTATTATACACTTTTATCTTCAGATAAAGTCAGACCCCAGCTCAGGACCAAGAAGAACGGAAACCTCAAAAAACGGACACGCTGATGTTAAAATTTATTCACGACTCGCTGTATCGCAGAAATAAAATTTCGTAACGGCGGTAAGTTTTAATGGCGCGCCCTAATAAAACGTTAAATAATTGATGCTAATTATTCAACGTTTTATCAAATTAAGAGCTTCCTTATAGCGAAAGCAACAAAGGCCATTTCCGAGTCCACCATCGTAACGGACCCCTAATATACCCACAAACGAAAAATGTCGACGGTCCGTCGTAATCTACACGGCAATACATGTCTTATTCCCACCCGTGAAGTGTCAAATTGCGGGTGTTTATTTTTGAATTAATTAATGGCAATATTTAACTGTTTATCATTTTGAATAAGTGTCGAATTACGATGGGAACGACGCATACATCATGATTATTACCTCATTAGCAAGTGGAAGATAATAAAATATGATAAGGAATTGAATATACACGCAGTCCACGCGAGGCCCTTTACACGGCACGACATTTACGCTAATTAAGATTAAAAAGAAATTAGAATAGAAAAAATATATCCGGTCGAATTGAGTAACCTCCCCCTTTTTTGAAGTCGGTTAAAAAATAAACCGTTAAAGGCCAGTCAAATGAAGAAAACTGTGTATACTTCTCGCAGTATACATGTAGCAAAAATAATAGTTAGTGGTCTTAAGAATTGGTGCTTACACGGAATAGACATTGCCAGTGGAGTACACTTTTTAAAAATTTGAAAAAATCTTGTTATAGCTTTTATTTTTGTTGGAAATTATTTCAGATATAATAGTAAAGAAAGTAGCTCTTTTGTTCAACGCAATAAAAACAGAAGGTCATTTTATATATACCAAAAATTTTATTTAAGCCTCCGACGTTTTAAAATGTTGTCAACGCATCTGCAAACCCTAAGGTGTTGCAGATATCCGCGGGCATTCGCATAACATCAGGTGAACCGCCTGCTTGAATTTTTACGTAAAAAAACCCATTATCTTACTATTAGTATTACCTGAACGATGGTCATGGACTCTGTAATATGACTTTTTATACCCGAGTCAAATTAAAAAAGTGTAAAGTGTTTTAAAAATATCGAATAAGTCTCCTCCCAATCCCATAAAGCCCTGACGGATTCACTACGGTATCACTGCGACACAAATTTATCGATGTATCTCCGGCGTATTAACATCGACCGGTTCATGTCCGACGCGACGGAAAACGCCGATCGCCGTAAAAGGTTAATTAAAAAGAAACGCAGCGTCCGTTCGTTAGTCCCTCCGCGTAGCCGTGAATTTTTAAGTAGCCAAGTCGTTCGGATTATTTATTTTTACGCCCTCACGATACCACCATCGATATTGACGCCGCCATTTTTAAAATGCGCGGCGTCAATATGGCGATTACACAAAATAGCCGCGGAACGACACGCTCCTAAAACTAATTGCGGCCTTAAGTATACATATTAATGCGTGTCCCGTGTTCACTCCCCCGGTAATCACGTTCAGAAGGCCCATTCTATCACGCCTCAGCCATTAGCCCACCGTTGACAATAATACTAAATTACGCGCACAAATTTACTGTTAGCGCCATCTAAATGCGACTTCGCGTGCCGCCTTTGTTTGTTTTTGATGATACGGAGGGGTTTTTTTTTTTTTTTTTTTAATTCAAGAAGTTTGCCCGAGCGTCAAAAAGTAATTTAAGATTCCATTTCGGCTAATGAATACAAGGCATCGCTTTATCTACATCTTGAATGCCGTGTAGCATTGATTTTTATTCGGAAATTTACTGAGCTCGTATTTTAGACAACGTACCGTCAGACATAATGGACACTTAAGATGAATAAAGATGTTGCTTAGCCCGCTTCTTCGTCCCTATGGCTCCGATAATAAAAATGAAAACTTAAATGATATTTGTTCATTACAATATGTTTGTTATGAAATATTTCTGTTTATACTTTCTTAAAGATATCGAAATTATACATACACGTAAATTTAATTCGTCGAGTAATTTGGGAGCTTTTCAGATAGACAAAAACCAGAAATCGTTTATGTGTAAACATTGTTTTGAACAGCAGTGTTTGGTTAATATTTAAAATTTATTTTGAAACGATCTATCATACAGACAGTTAAATTTTATTACTGGTGTAAAAGACTTCTCATGAATGTCTTTTATTAAACTTCTTTCTCTTTTAAATCCCAAAAATTGGATATCCAATGACAATATCCTGGTCAGCATTTGCAATTTGCTAAATGTCCTTTGAAACTGTTTCGCAAACTTACTGCGTCAACTTCAATTTCTGATATGACTCAACTCGTATTACTTGAGATTGAATATTTTGATCTAAATAACCTCCGAAAGGACATTGCCTTATTACTCAGTCCGTACATTTCAATATATTAAATTTACCATTTCATTATTGAAATTTTACGACATTTTTAATAATTCAATGGCAGCATTGATTGGACGTTGCCTTTTAAAGTTATTAGTTCTCCGCTATTTATGATATATTTATACATTTTTCTTTGGTATTCAACGAATATATCGCCATAGTTTTTCTCCGTGGAAAACATTGTAATGTCAATCAAAGACGTCACACGTCACCTGATTCTAGCATCGGTAGTCTAGTTAAAACCTACGGCGGATCTTTGCAAGTGAAACATACTAATGCTTGTTTATTGCCAACAAATCGAAGATAACAACGTCACGGTAGACGAGTAGAATTGGGAGCATATTTACTTCAGTGTTTCTGGCGCTGAGTGAAACAACGGGGAATCAACCTCTTTAAATCATCGATCGTCCTGGTATTGCGGTAACCTTACCATTAGAACAATAGTTGGACACTTCCAACCATCGTTCGACACTTGATAAATAGACGATCATTTTTTGACCAAAACTTGAGCAAGACACGTTCTCAAAAACTTGTTTTTGGCAATTTATTCTACAAAAGAAGTAAAATAAAAAAGAGTATAACGAGAAGTAAAATAAAGATAAAAATCTTCTGCATAATTTTAGGTAGTGTAGAGATTGCTTCAGGCAGACCGCCTACACAATATCTGTAAAGTCAAACAAAGAAATTACTATAAATCGAATATGACGTTTTATGATCTAATCTATTTCTTTTTACATACGGTAACAAATCTAACTATACTTTCGTTAGTTTTTGAGATACATATTTTATTGTTTCGATCTAAAACCATTGCTTTAATTACGATTAATGTAGGTGCACGTTTAAGGTCGTGCACTCCCGCACATTCCCCAAACTCTGACCGAAAACGGAATGTCAGGCATTTAGAAATTTATTACACACACCTTATAAACGCAAACGAAACATACAGTCGGCGCCGGAGGCGATGGGGTGCGTCGCAACGGTCCCCTTTCCACCCCCAGGGCGAGAGACTGACTCGTAATGTGGACACAATGCACTAGTGTTTTCAGCCCTACCACCGTATGCTAATGCCGTCCGAACAAAGAGGCGACAGATTGAATCGTAGATTTTCGCCTCGATTAACTATTAACGGCACGTTACCTCTCAGGGATGGCGCTTTGAACTGATCTCAGGTTTGTTATCTCTCTCGGAGTGGCCAGAGATGGTGCTGAGATCTAAGCCGAGGTTTTCTAGCTCTTTTAGAGTGGACAAGGATGTTGCTGTGCAGTGAGCTCAGGCTTTTTACCTCTCTCCGAGTGGACATAGATGATGATGTGGACTGATTGGAGAGTTTAAGCCAAAACGTAACGTTATATTTATTGTTAGGGTGTAATTTTTGTTTCTATGAAGTTCGAAGACACTTCAAGTAAAGACCGATCAAAATTTAAAAACAAAATAAATCCCGCAAATCTGCATTTTGCACGAGACCTTCGCAGCGAACCGTGACTGGAAAAAGTGGGCATATAAAACAATCAAACCTAGTTAAAGTGATAAGTAAATAAATAAATACACTCTCATTTTAAACGTTCGTTAATACATCACACAATTTTAACACAATGTCGACAAAATTGCAAGAAGAACCTTCAGTTGGGTATAAACATGACAGCGTCAAGACATATTAAATAAATAGAAGACGATGACAAACATGCTCTTTTTCATCAAAGGGTTCTACCTATTGTAAAGCCGTCACTTAGTAGAGTTTAGAGCGGGCGAAGAATATCGAAACGTTCGCTTATTTCTAAAATAATCAACATCAAAGTTATCCTCGATGGTAACTTTTAAAGTTGAAGCTGTTAAAATTAAGAGGTTTATTTTAAAATGCTTTTGATATTTAATACTTTGAAGAATCAGTTTAAATATGTAAATAAGAAATATGTAAATAATCAGTTTATATAAAAATTAAGTGTACAAAAATAAACTGTATTTATTATTTTGCATCTAAGTAACAAGTCAATTGGTATGAAATATGTTATTGTGCTAATCTCTGCACTTAAGATTAAAATTTTTAGAATAAAACAATGTAGTTAAAAATACGTTGAGATTTTCGTCGGTGTGGCAATTAGCCTTTTAGCTTACTGGTTAAAGTGTCGCGAGACACAGACTTACTGGTTAAAGACGTATGTTCGATCCTCGCAGTGGTGAAAATTTTTTCGTGCATTCTTCTACAAACCTTAATAATCGGTAACAACTACTATTACTACAGATAAATGAAGCGTTTATGCATTACAATTCTCTTACGTAAACATTCACTATTAATGTTCAAGTTCTTATTTAAGAAAGTCCGTTCGTAATAACAATTTTAATTCATATTTCTTCGCGAATGATCTCATCCATCAAGAATAGACCGTGACTCATTTTCCGAGCACGTGAACGATTAAACGCTCAACTTTCCGCTCTGCTGTCTTCGGTGTTCGTTCGCCAATACAAACGTTTCCCCTCGGCTTTACTTCCGCCCGACTATCCGCTTCCGCCCGCCCCACCCTAGACGCGTCATCAATCCTAAAAGCCAAACAATACCTGATAAAAGCCGTCATATCACGGCAACGCCACGCGCGGCGGCGCAAGTTGAAATCGCTCTTTCATAGCTGTGCCCTGCATAGTATAAAACAAAGTCATCCCGCTGTCTGTCTGTCCCTATGTAAGCTTAGATCTTTCAAACTACGCAACGGATTTTACTAGATAGAGTGATTCAAGAGGAAGATTTATATGTATAATACATTGCACCCATGCGAAGCCGGGGCGGGTCACTAGTAAAAAATAAAGTAAAAAAAATATGTGTGTTATATTTATTTATGTATAAAACATTTATTATAATTTCGGGCATATATATGAATATGAGATATAGCTCATAGAACCAATAATCGGTGGGGAAGAAAGGTACTCGAGTAGCAGTCTCGTATTAGCCATTGTAGTGTAGGAAGACCCTACTAAATGGAGAGACGAATGGAAAACTGTGTAAATGTGCCGGATGTGGATGGATTCGTGCTTCGTGGCAGTCTGTGGGGGAGGCCTATGCCCAGCAGTGGACTAAACAGGCTGAATTGATGTTGATATGAATATTAGCGTGGCAAACAACAAATATTTGAAAAAGGCGTTATTTAAACTTTGAACTCAAGATATTCATCATTAGGAGGCTGTAATCACCCTAAATGGGACAATTGTTAAAAATAGTGCCATTTTTGGAAAAGTTATTAATTCATCATCGGATCATATGATAAATCTTTGAGATTTAATTAATTGACTGTTTAAAATTATAAAATTACATCATTTATACCACATACTGTTGGCCCCACGCATACTCTTATAACTGCGAATCAAATACACAATGACAAATCAAGATGTTCTTATTATGTTACTTATTTGCTAAACCGTTATTTAGATATAAGTGTTTCCTATATGCAGTATAATATGATGTAATCCATCGGCAATACCGTTCGTAAACAAACGTAATCAAACCCGCTGTCCGCTTATCGCTCGCGCACCGCCTTTGCTTTGTATAAGTAAAATTCGATTGACATGCCGACAGGCCGCTTTCGGCTGTCATTTCGCATTTTCGCGAATGTCATCGTTATGGGACGAAGGAGGGCTGTTATTCAGGGGTGCTGGGGCCCACCCCTCGCGCTTTATAAAACTAAAAGAGCACGCGTTCCCCTTTGTTGCCCCTCCAATCTTTTCGACCTATTCGCTTATTGTTTCAGGTAAGTTGCCCGAGTAATACCGCCGTTGACATCGGCCCGCCTCCATTGTGCAACTTCCGCGGAGGGACGTCGTGTGGAAAGTACCTTTATCCTGTTAATTATTTTTTTTTTCATATTCTTTGCCACCTTTATGCCTCTCCTTAGGCTCACCTTTGTATTACTGCCATAAGTGTTTCCTTTTGTTAGATGCCTTTTGCGCGGGAGCCTAGGTACGTTTTAATTGTTGTTTTGATTGGAACATCTCGGCATATTATATCGCGCCGTTAACGATGAATGAATGAATATTCTTTATTGCACACACCGTGGTAAAAAGAATAAATTAAAAATAACAATTATGTAAGGGTTGTACAATGGGCGGCGTTATTACTTAAAGCAATTTCTTCCAGGCAACCTTTGGATGGACATAATATGAAAAAAGTATTTTAGGGGTATGGGTAAAATTCTACTTAACGATGTTTATATTTATATGGGAAGTGACAGTATATAAGCGTTATCGCTACACGGTTTTATGTTATACAAAATATAGAACAGGAGCTATGCGGCAGACTATGCTCGAATGCCCATTGTATAGAAGAGGTGGACCTAATGTATACATATAGACTTCACTCACCAAAAATTGTGATAGTTTTATGAAATGTAATTTGCAAAGAATTATTGATGTCTTGATTTTACGCGAAAATTATACATATTAAATGAAACTAGTTCACGGATTTTATCGCGTTTTTATTTTATTGACACACTGTCCCGTGACCATGAACGCTGGAAAGGGTCCGAAACGTCGGGAATCTCGAAACAAAATAAAAAGGCGATAAAATGCGTAAACTAGATTAATTCAATATTATAAAAAAAAATTGAAATTATGACAACAGCTTACGTGTACTCACTACAGTCAAAACGTACGTGTACTTTGAAAAACGTTTTGCAAATATTCATCATGCGAAACATACTCGTAAGAAAACCGACGTAATTAGTTATAAAACTAAAGCTATTAAAGACTTCAACGAGTGTTCCGCGAGCTCGAATTTAATAAAGAGTAGTTTCGCTTTAATTTGCAAACGACATGCCTCGGATTGAAATTAAACTCGGCAGTTATAGCGGGACGGGACGCATCCAGCTTCGGAATTGGCTTGCTCGAATTTGTCGTGTTTAGAATAAAAATAAAAGAGATTGACACAGACAGTTGTATTCCCCTTTTATGTATTTGAAGTAAGCAACTTCACACTTGAAGTAAACCGTCCAAATACACTTCATTTCTTCTTAAAAGGTAGTAAAGCTTATTTTTTTTATCTGAAAACATCTCAAGCGAGTAGGCGGTTCACCTGATGTTAAGTGAATACCCATGGACATCTATAACATCTGGTTGCGTCCTTTCAAAAAGTGAGCCCCGGCTACCTCACTCACTAGATGACGCGAAACTATAAACTTCCACTTCACGCTGGTCTTCTTCTTCAATTCGCACAATGGTGGTGCGAATGGGCAGGCTCATCAAGGGTATGAGCCTGCCCATTCGTGCAACAGTAAAAGCTGCTGCGTTGTCCTACGACAGTAAGCATTAGAAACATGTTTCATTATTCGAAAAACCCATTAAGTATTCGTAACATCGGGAATTTAACTGTCACAATGCGATATAATCCCTTAAATTATCTTAATTCAATAAAGTCTAGTAATAACTTTAAAATAATAAATAGTAATAAAGTATTAAGATAAAATTGTTATATAATATATAAATATTGTGCCGTGATAGCTCAATGTCTGGGCGCAAACTATTTTTTTTAATTATTAATTCAATTCTTTGAAATCCAAGAACAATCAAATAGTCAAGTGCTGAAATATCGCATGTTCAGCGATGAAAGAAAACATGGTGTGGAAGACCTGTATATTTTCGAAATAATAACAATAAAAAGATTTCGAAGATTGGTGGACTATGCTCTAATACCCTCTATACAGAGGAGACCTTTGCCCAGCAGTGGGACACGTATAGGCTGTCACTAATTTACTTTATTTAAAATGTACAATGTAAGTAAATAAAACCAAAAACGGATATTCGACGAGTGTCAATTCGTTCCACAATATTTTTGTTGTTTAAACCAGTTCTGCGTCGCCCGCTTGTGGGCGATCCAACGTTGTCAGGCTGCAGTTTTGTGATCTCTGATCGAAGAAATCTGGCTGGCTATCGCGTAGGAGGCCGCTGAGCCGGTCGACTGGGGAAAATTCATATCGCCACGCCTTATCTAGGCAACCCGTCTTACTACGAGTCCTATCTTTGTTGCAGCTATAAATTGTTCACTGTGATTGTTGTTGTTGTTGCTGACTGTCCTTTCTCAAAATCTCTAAATCTAACGGCAGTGGTGGTTGAGACGTAAATTCCGGTTTCAATCGACTTCAATAAAGGCGGAAGTTCTAAAATTCGGGAGTACTTTATTTTTAATGTTTATTACCTCAACTTCATCATCGGATTTTTAAAATTCTTATAGCATTGGTGTTTTTTTAAGTCCCATGTTATATTATTTATTACCATATTAATTTAATTAGAAATGGAGCTTTTACTCAAAATTAAATGTAAAACAGACGACTATATAGAGTGAGGATATTTGAATTTGATTTTGTTTTTTTGTTACTAAACATTTTTTCCTTGTTTTAAATATTTCTTATTAATATTCTTACCAGTTATCCTTAACCTTCTAGCACGTGGCAACAAATTGTATTTAATGCCAACACCGACATTTGAAATCAATGCAAACAGCTCGAATGTAAACCTAATTCGTGTACCTTTGTTGGAAATGCTTATTAGGTCAAAGAGACCAGTCTCATCATTAAGTATACGAGTTGTAAAATAATCTGTAACGTGTGACGGATTCGTAGGCATGTTTTCGTCTATTGTAGTCTAGCGCAATTTCATGCAATAGCGCGTTATACAAACCAGTCGACGGGTTGGGCGCTTAGTGATTTTTTTGACTGTGCCCGCTCCGACGCATGAAAGCAACGCAATCCCTGCGTAGCACATAAAAGCGTTTTGTTTGTACCGCTGTTTTTATTTTTTTTGCAAGCCAGTAATTGAACCCGCCATGTTACGAGTTACGGTGGCCCTAATAAAACAAACGGAATAGAATTCTTGACTAATACCTCCTTTTTCCGCTCACCTAATATGCCCCGGGTCCCTGACCGAATAATTTTCATAGGAATTTTTCATGTCAAAGATCCGCCGTCCAATTATTCGTAACAGACGCAATACAGTTTTTTATATACAGATAGTATAACAGAAACGCTATTTCGCACGCAATAAAGACGCTATAACTATAAGAATAATGCCAAATGACGATACTATCTAGTAGATCGCTTTTTTATATTGCTTCAGCAGTGATGCTTTTCCAAATGAATCGACTATGAATGCATAGATAGACCATTTTTTTGAAGTTTAACTTTTGGCGCGTTTTTTACAAATAACACCTAAAGCGTACAGTGCACAAAACAGCCAGTTGAAGTGAATTGCTGGTACTTAAAAACCTTAATAATTAATACCTTTCATTAGACTGTTAGAATGCTTTTTAACTTTCTAAACAACACTACGTTTAAAAAAGAGAGAAGTTGAGAGTAAATTTTCCTGCGATCTAAACTTTTGCCGCTTAAACTTTTCAAGGCATTAAAAGCACAAAAATTCATTTTCAATAACCGCAAGTCTTGTTGGGCCAATAAATGTCTGTTTTACTGCAGTTTGTGCTCCCTACAACGAACCGTTCCAACGCTATGTTTACAAACTTTTTTTATCTTAACCAAAAAGTATTAAACATTAACGACTTTGGAAGCAGCAGCTCTAATAACAACCATTTCCAATTTATCCGCGATTACCCCGTTTAACGACCGGACAAAGTTAGAAGCACCCACGTACTAATCCCAAAGTAATCTCGCTCTTAATAAAATATCAGCACCGTCTACACCTACGCGGACTTCGGCGCTACCTTCTTAGTTACCAAAATTGGTAAACTTACACGTCCACCAAAATTTCTTAAGTAAAACGCAATAACGTTGTTTCAGCGGAGGTTTTCGTTTGTCTCTTTCTATTTTCTTTCCGTCATGTATCCACTTAGTGTTAGGACTAAATTAGTTATAGCAATAAATTAACAGAGTAACTTCGTGCAAATCTATGGCGTTTTTCTATTTCCAATCATTCTAATCCAATGAATCCATGGCACAGTTGCAAAATGTGTTGGCTTCGGCGTCTGCGGTCGTGGGTTCCATTCCCACGCGGGACTATTATTTGTGCGACCCATAGATAGTTGTCTCGGATCTGGGTATTTGTCCACGTGAAATTTATGTTTGTAAAACGTCCTTACAAAACAGGCTAAAGTTATCCTAAAGAAATTCCGAATACTCAAAATCGTCTAGAACGAGATGCGAAGCTCATAGCAAAGAGATCTCTACTTAGATGTTGGTCTACTCCGTCAGGGGTTAAAGGTGAGAGTTTGTTGTACTAATATCCATAAAAACAGTGCTGCCATCTATGTACATATACATATTCAATAACAAATACCTCTGAGACAAGTGTGCTCGTGTGTCAAGGCAACAAGCTTTTAGCTTGTTAGTAAAATTTCATTCCATTTTATAATTAAGGCGTATATTCCACTTTGTGACATGTATTCTAGCATTAATATTGAGGCACTAGTGCACTTTCTACATTAAATTACATGCACATTTTAAACCAGTGTATGATGAAGAGAATTTTTGATATTTTCTGAAAACGAAATGTTTAGACGGGGCATTTTTTCTTAATTCATTTCTTTTGTTTATTTATTTAGGTTTGGCAAATACGTATAAATGTTTATTTATTGAAGGAATGCAAACAATCGACATACATACCTGAGCAATTTGTAATCATTGTCTCAAGAACGTGAAGATATATGATCTATTCTGCAATAAGGTCGAGGAAAGTTCAAATGCAGCAGTTAGCTTCTTAATTACCCCGTGTGTTATCAAGAAGTAGTGCTTCGTAATAATTCTCAAAATTATTTGAAATCGGTTACCACGAATTCCAATAGACATCTTTGTCGACTCCAATTTTGGTGACTCCGTGGCGCAGTCGTCAAGGTATTGGCTTCGGCGTCGGGGGTTGTGGGTTCGATTCCCACACGGGACAACTATTTGTGTGACCCACAGATAGTTGTTTCGCAAATTTATGTATGTAAAACGTCCTTGCAACACAGGATAATGTTATCCTAAAGTGAGGGCAATGTTTAAAAAAAATGAGAAAATAAGAAAATCTTTGTTTACTTTACTGATGTTAAGGATACCACAGCTTTTAATCATTGATACTATTCAATTTTAGTATGGCCGCGCAATGGCTTTCTCTTTCACGGGATATATCACAGCCCGAAGGTTTTTATTCGTCACAGGTTCGAATCCCGCAAACCGAACGTTTTTTTGTTCATTTATCTGAAAAAAATCACAATTTAAGGTTCCATCTGGAGTGCAGGGCACTAAAAAAACTTATCCTAAAATATTGCAATCGATTATGAGGTGGTTTAACATCGATTATATCTTGAACCTCATTAGATGTCGCTAACAATCGTTATCGCTGCGATAACTGCGGTAACGACCGGCACCCACGCTATACTGGTCTTTCTAAGACGATCCTTTGTTACAAAGTAGGTATTACTTTGTTGGCGCTGGCAACACTGTATACCGGATATGACGTTATCTACTCGAGCCAAGGGACACATGGTCGCATGGAGCAGCGGTTACTTGTATTTCGGCCGCGTTCCCGGACGGTGATATAGCCACTAGTGCTGCTTGTCGTTGTAATAGTTGTTAATATTCAAGTTCAGTAATAGTTAAAATCGTAGGATCAAGGTAAAAACGCTAGAACTCTTACAACTTTAAAACTTTTACACAATGCACTATTGCTATTAAATAATAGAGAGGATTATCTCACTTTCTATTTGGTTTTCCTTCGGCGTATTTTTGAACATTACGATACACTGATTATACAAATCTAATCTGCCTAATTCAGAGAAAAACGTAACTGACGGAAAGGAATATAAATTTAGTATAATGAAGAGTTATCTCCAAATAAAAATTAAATAAATAAACTCTACAATTGTGTGAGGTAAGCCACAGATAATAGTTGTTTACTTAACAAAACACACGTTAATGTTGCCCACTTACACAGCAACGTCGTGTTGTAATGAAGTTTTTGAACTGTACACGTAGAAAGTCTCGAACCATTATTTGTAGGTTTGCCAATTTATGTTGGGAATCGAACCGACTACCTTCCGATAGTGTGGAATTAATACACCGCGCGATGCTTTCAAACTACTCAAAACAAATCAATATGCATTGTTTAGCCAAGCAAAATATTATAAAATCATGTAATACAAAATCAATAATAATAAAATCAATATAAAAAAAACAATAATACAAAATCAAACCAGCAAGAGAGTTACCTCGTTACCAAAGTCTTAGCAGAATACAGCACACCAGTTCTAGTTACCACGTAATTTAAGACCAGATTATTATCGTGTAATACCTTACATACGCGTAGGTTCAGACTAGCTCTGCGTGACTTTTCTCCGTAGCGAAACTGAGATAAAACTCGGTATCCCATTTGTCCGACGGCATTACTTGGACTTAAAATCCCAGTAGCAAAGAAATATCTACGCTGGGACAAAAACTTCTTTGTCGCCCCTAACTTTCGTCGTTACACCGTCCGACACAAGTTTTGTTGTAGCATGTAACATTGTTAGATATAAATATGTGTATCTTAACAAATGATATATATTAAAAATCGGCCAAGTGCGAGACGAAGGGTTCAATACTATTATCTATAAAAACGGCAGAAAATTTATGTCTGTTGTATGGGTGCCCCACTCAAATATTTTTATACTGTTTTTTAGTATTTGTTGTTATAGATGCAATAGAAATAAATCATCTGTGAAAATTCCAACTGTCTGACTATCACGGTTCATGAGATACAGCCTGGTGACAAACGGTCAGACAGGCAGATAGACAGCGGAGTCTTAGTAATAGGGTTTTACCGTTTGGATACTTTGGGAAAAATAATGATAATATGTAAATCTTTTATGAATTCTTTAAATGGTTAAACCTGGTTAGGTTAGTCTAGAAAAACAATTTAATCGGTAGTTTTCTCTTAAAATATGAAAACTTTTTGAGAATAGTGATAATCCTCACCGGTCAGAGCTTCAGCCTTTTCCCTAAAAATTTTTCTTCTCATCATTAGAATCATTACAAATGTAATGGTTCAGTTTATCATGTCATGTTCCACATTTCCTGTAATTCTTCCACAAAACTTTCTGGATTATACAGCATCTCTCTCACTGTCCATCCACATGTCTCCTTCCTATTTTTAAATATTTTTTTCAGCATGCTGAAAGCACGTCATTACACAGCTCTTTACAATAATTTTTAACAAAACCCACTTCAAACCGGACACTAAAAACATTGTTAATGCCTTTAACATTGGAGGATTTCCCTAGATTTCTTTCTTTTCAACAAAAAAGAATCATCAAAATCGACGAAGTTATCCGCGTACACACATAAAATAAATAAATATATATACGGTCCAATTGAGAAACCTCCTTTTTTTTGAAGTCGGTTAAAAATCAACTTGCTTTCATCGATACGCCTCACCTAAACTAGAGAGACAGACCTTAAAACAAAAGAAAGGCCAACAACGGCGTTCGAACCGAGATATTGCCAATGTAGAGAGTTCCAAATCTCGCAGCCGTATTACATAATAATATCGCCCCAATTCGTTTGGGCCACCAGAAACTGATTCACTGCTATTTCGCACGCCATAAAGCAGCTATAAATAGCGGTTCTAGTCTGATAACGATGCTATCTAAGAGATTACTTTCTGCCTCATTTGCGGCAGCAGAAATTTCGCCCTTGAAGTCGGCGGCGCGATTTCATATTTTTTTTTGCTAGACGAGCCACGCTTAACTCCGGCTTATGTCTCGATAACACAGCTCGGAATGAAATCTGCTGTCGAATCGTTTAGTGCCTACCGACATTATTATAAAGAAAACGAATAAAATCCTACGAGAGAAATATATAGGAAATAAAATCTATCTTATAGTCTTCTGCTAAGTCATAGTTTTTTCCTAAGTCATAACTTTTTACTGTTTGCAATACGTTTTATAATGCTAGTTTCAATTTGAAAAAGCACCAAGAGCAATATTTATTGTTTTATTTCCGTCATGTCAATAATTAAATGCAACGCTCTCACCACTCTCTGTTACGACTTCTGTCTCTGAAACTATGTTATATCTTTGCATGCTCTAATGTGGTCCGGATAAGTACCACGACTTACTTCTGCATTTTGTGAGTGAGGTAGCCGGGGTCTACGTTATTATAAGTGGCAACGCATCTGCAACCCCACGGGTGTTGTCATTGCCCGTAGGCGGCGGTTATCACTTAACCATCAGGTCATCCGCCAGATCGTTTGCCGCCTTTTCAAATTAAAAAAAATGTAAACCTTTTAACGCCTTAGAAGAAGTTTCTTAAGTAGTTCCTTAGCCTCCTTCAATGTTTAGGTCATTAAAAGTTACGAGGGCTGGGTGAGGCTGCTGTCGGTATGCGAATTGTTTCTCACCTCACGCAGTTCCAATTTCACCGCACACTGGCGTTGAGATGCAGAAGATTAAATATTTAAGGCCGCACACGGCCCTTGTAATTTGGCAGAAAAGATCGTGGGCAATTAGTTGATCGATAGGACTTGGCAAGCGTTGAATATTTTATGTAAGCCTGGAGCTTAGGAGACTATTATCTCTGATGTTTATGTTGAATAAAGTATACTGTGCAGGGAAAGATATTAGAGAATTAGATAGATAAGAGATGTATAAGATACAGGTGGAAAAGGATTTTTCTACACACTATGTGTTAAAATATTTTTCTAAATTGTGCATTACTTTATTAGTATATTGATGTTCATAACAGATTATATCTCACCCCAAGTTATTTATAAAGGTAAATAATATAGTCCTGCCGGCAACCGCATTCTGGAATAGCGTATACTTAGCACATATTCGAATTATTTTTGGTTACTACTTCTTAGACATAGATTTCCTCACGATGTTTTCTTTCGCCGCCGATAATATAGTAGTTACTAATTTATTCAATATTAGCTACTTCATTTCATTGTTAACTTAGTTCGATATAAATAAACATTTCATTTACAGTTCAGGAAATGCAGCTAGCGTTCTTGGCACCATGCCGCGTGGATTAGGTACATTAGATAATATGTAATTTTAGTTACATTTAATCTTGTAAATATTTTATCAATAAACTAAAGTGACATTTACAGTTGTTATTAACAATATGAACGCGGAATTTATACATTATTATCCGGTCCGAAAATAGGCTACACCTAAAGATTGGAAGGAATTTAAACCTCGCATTTCAACAAAGAAACTTTCAAGACCAAATACCCGGAAGTATTGCGATTTCACTCCTAGCGCTAAAGAAAAAATAGACCGTGCCTGTTGTTAACTTTCTTCCGGATAACTCTTGCGAAGAAGTCGCGGAAATTTTTGAAACGCTCCGCAGACAAATCGATATTTGGTTTTAAAAATATTCCATAGTTTCATCTCCTTGTACGTGTATATTGCGGTTTAATGATTTGTCACTAAAACATAATAGGCATTTCCTATATAAATATACGTAAAAGTAAAGTAAAGTAACAACTTATACATGTCCCACTGCTGGGCAATGGCCTCCTCTATACAGAGGGTATCAGGGCATAGTCGACCACGAGGCCCCACTGCGGATTGGCGGACTTCACATATCTTCGAAAAATATTTTTTTTGTTATTATTTCGAAAATATGCAGGTTTCCTCACGATGTTTTCCTTCACCGCGGAGCACGTGATAAGTCAGCACTTAAAGTTAAAAACTTCATTGGTGCCGGCACCGGGGATCGAACTCAGGTTGCTCGAATATATTGAATTAAAGGCGAGCGCCCGGACACAGAGCTATCACGGCTCATCGCTAATATACGCATATGTAATAAAATACGCCAAGGCAAAAATCTGGCTCTAATTGAACCATTTGAAATGAATGTTGTTTTTTTTTTTGTTTTCCATATAAGAGACTCTTAGCGTTATTGTCGAAAGGGCCTCATAATGTACGCCTAGTCGTAAAATAAGAAGACGTAATGTACCTGTTACATTTTTCCTTTGTAAATATAGAATTGCGCACTCAAGGAGTCTATTAGAGCAACAAATTGCTGCCGATCTTTACAACTCGGAGGAAACGACGAGAAACTATTTCGTCTTCGTCTCGTTCAATTACAATCGATAGTTGTCTGTTTCGCTTATGTGAGATATATATATATAAGTAGATTTTTGTCTCTACAACGGCATATTTGCTTTTTTAAACTTTAAATTATTATCAATTTAACAAAATAATGGCTACTTAATAGTTTTGATACATATAAATTGTTTTCACATTTAGTTTAGACATTAATGTCAAGTGTAGGTAATCCGATATAATGTAATATTTCTATCGGATTCTAAAATACATAAGACTTATCAAACGTCTTCATAGCTAAATTTAAACTTTTACAAATATGAACGGATACAAAAAAAATTAATACTTAATAGTTGTTATATGAATCACATGAAAAGGATAAAAGATAAAAGACTGATGAAGAATATTGTACTAAAGGAGAAAGGTCCCTAGAGCAACCCTGAGCCAAACCAAATTGACAATACACTGAGGGTTGTAAATTAAACCCCTACCTGACGAACGTATTTGCGTATATTTTGAATATGGGTCGAAAAAGGACCGTCATACTGATGGAACTGAACCCGCAAATTTTGCCTTCCCGCCTCCATGATGTCGTCTGTCATATTATGACAGACATATGAAGTAAAGGCTCTCTCACAAATGTTTCTAAAATTAATTAACTTACATATCCGAAAGTGTTGAAGTCAGATTATATTTTAAATCGTGTCCCCCCCTCCTCCCTGTTAGTCGATTGTCCACCTTTCGTTAGCAGGGTGTTGCGGAGTGTAGCGGAGTGCACAGCGTTGCTTGCAGCTAGGTTGTTCTCCCGAGTCCGTGGGTCGTCTCCCTGCGGACCTCTTCCGCCGAAACTGTCAAAGCCGCCGAGCTAACAACAAACTACACGTCCCAAAAAACCGTCTTCTCTCGCTTTTGTTTCAAGGATTACGCAATATAAACCTCAAGGGTGAAGGGGCCTTACCCACCATGCCAATATCTACTCGTAATATTAAAAGCTTTACACGAGTAACAGTTGGTGCAGTTGTTACGAAGTTTCTTTCTGGGTCGGCCTCCACTTCACATCACTTACGCACTTTATAACTCCCATTATAATGGGAGTTGTAAAGTGCGTTATAACGTGTTCTGCACTTAAACTATCTCCAGCATTATCTGTTGCACTTCCTGTACTTGATACTCGGATAAATTCTGTTAGCATTAAGTTACGAGCACTCCGCAAACTGAGCGGCTCTCAAACTGCTGGGAGACCGCTCGGAAACTCGATCGGTGAAATGATCAGGTAAAGTTGACTGAATATTTTAATACTATTCTTAATATACTTCATACATAGCATGCCGTGACTATATTCGAAACAAGTCAAATACGTAAAATTATCATCCTTATTAATGGGAACATACAGTATTATTATAGTACTTGTATCTTTGTTCACAGATATATATTAGGTTTGTAATGTGTAATAATTCTCTGAGAATTCAACTCTTAAACCAAAACCTCAGTTGCCGGTTTTAACTTTAAGTGTGAGTTTAGTAGATGAATTATCGAAATTTTATTTCGACAATACGGAATTCAAACTCGCCTGTCGAGGTGCGTGAACTCAGTAACATACTACAATTTACTTTTTTAAACTCGCATTACTCTTTGATTGAGTGATGATTATCACTTAAAATAAAAAATAAAAACTTTAAAAATTTTACTCTACCTTTGACCTTACTCTGTTACTTTTAATTTGTAACTAACGAGACGGATACACTCCGTGAAAGTATCACGTAAGCTGTCCAAATTAAAAACAGTGGGTATCTAAGATTTTATTGCGGCTCTAACAATAGATTAGTTATTTTTTACAGCGGCGTTTGCCCAAAACGCTTCCATTATCCTCGGTGCGGGCTGCCCGCAGACGAGATCTGCGCGCAACTCCTAAAAACTGTAAACATTTTGTTTAACCGACGAGGCCGTCGTTAAGGCGAATCTGTTTCCAAATTAAAATTAAAACCGGCCGCATTAAGGCCCGGCGAATCGTTAGTCTTAATTTGAGTTGCCCGATGGCTTGCCGCCGCACACTTGCGAGAGCGTAGCTATAGCGAAAATATCTGTACGCTCACAAAAGTTTAAATTATTATGTATTTTTTCGCTTAAACTTGTTAATTTCTTGAATACTTTTAATGGACTTCAACTAAAATATATTTTATGATTGTTGTTGTATCGTTAGTTAGTCAAATATTTCTTTCTTTAATCAAAAATTTGTAAAAAACAAATTTGTCTTTAATTCAGACAGTCAAATGGAATTAATAATTTGTTACGTATGCCCACTTAATTGAAAATAATAAACACTTTTGCTCCCGTTTATAACAATTTGAAAAACAACCACAAATCCTCAGGCGGATTTCTTCTACTTTTTCACGGGCCAATTAAAATACACAAAGATAGAATTTTTTATAGAAAAAAATACTGCTTGATTCTACTGGTGACATGTCATAATTAGTTAAATTAAATTGGAACACAAACCGTTCACCACCAAAGTAAAAATTATGAAGTCTGTAACGACAAACGTCCCAAAAAATATTCGAAACGGACGAGGGACTTAAAAATCAACGATAAAAAGCAATCCAATGTATTGTTAGCGATTATGTAATAATATAATAATAATCATGTTGTAGCCATACATTTCATGTAAAGCTTATCACGTTTATATTTGAGGAATGTACGAGAGCAGTCTAGACTAAAATGATATTAATAGTAAAGGCCCCGGACTACACCTTGTGGAACTCTCGGACTCAATCTAGCAACAAAATATAAGTTGATCATCGACTTTCAATTGACTGCTGACGCAGGATAGGAAATATCCTAGTAATAACTTGCACGCTGCCGATAGAAAACAGTAATTCCTTAACAGAATGAAGGCATGACTGGAGAGTTGTTCATTACATTAAACATGTTTTTGCTGATATTTATGTTTAGTCCATCAATCCTCTAAAACCCACGATGTAATGTTTTGGCTTTTATGTTTATTACCTTCATACACTCGTTCCTTCGAACTGCTGCCTTCGGTGGGTTGAATGATATACTTAAACTGGCCTCTTATACAATCATGCACATTATGTAATATGTATTCCATTGAAATCAACCCAGTTCAACAAGTACGCATACTTCAAATCGGTCACAAGCCATAATAATTCAGTGGTTATAATGCGATTGTATCGCTTTATCGCATCGATCGCGTCGCGTGTACTGAGCGCGCGCCTTATATTGAAATGCACAGTCAGCTTTCGGAGCGTGATTGACGAGCGGCCGCGGTAGGCAAATACTGAGCGAGAGCGCGTGCACTTACACTGGACGACACGACATCAATCTAAAAGTCACAAGGACGAGGCGTCGCCTTCTAATAGGTTTTACTATCGAGAAGCGTATCTCTACATCAGGGTTGCCGACCCTTTCACGAAGCAAGAAATGAGAAGGATGAAAAAAAGAAGAAAGTGAGCAAGTGACTCTCCCGATGGGAAACGACAGCCTACGCTACGCCTTCAACCTTATATTTACTTTTTAAGTAAATATAAGGTTGAAGGCTTCTAAGACAATCAGATTACATTATGACAGTGAACTCTGCTCACTTTATTTTTTATGTAACATTAAAATATCAATGTAATCACCTCTATCGTAATACCCTGATATCTGCATCGTAACTGATTTTAAAGTCCAGTAATGTGGCCCCTATATGGACGGGGCGCTTGCCTGTTTGCAATATCCTCTATAAATAAAACACTATTGATTGTCTACAATCCCCATGTGAAGTGCCATTCTGCTGTGTAGACGGTACCGCCCCGTCTCGAATATTCTCCATGCACTGTGACAGAGATATTTGTACTCGTACGTGCAAACCAAACACGCATTCTAATGGGAAGTTGAGAGTATCTAAGAAGAACAGTTCTAATCTCAACGGTAAACACCTAACGTGTTAATAACTTTTAACAAAAAAAACCGACTTCAATCAGAAAATTAAAAACATTGTTAATACCTATAACATTCAATGATGGCCCTCGATTTCTCTGGGATGTCATCATCAGATCCGTGTTTCCTTGTAATGGTACCTACCACCCTTGGGATATCTCCTTTCCGACAAAAAATTAATAATCAAAATCGGATCACAAACGACGAAGTTATCCGCGAACACACATAAAAAAAATAAAAATATATACGGTCGAATTGAGAAACCTCCTCCTTTTTTGAAGTCGGTTAAAAATATGTTACTTTATGTATACCACATTTATAACAAACATTTGTCTTCGTCACTGTGAAAGTCTAGTTGTATATTGGCCTTTATTCGTAAGGCTTAGTTTAACAAGAATTTTCGAAAAATTTAAAGGCCTTTATCGCTTTGATACTTAACGCTATGGATAAAAAAAAACAAAAATTTAATTCGATAACGTGATAACTATATCTACTAACAGAGCCATTATAGAGTCCCAGACCACTGTACGTTGGGGAATACACCAATTGAATTGAGTATGGAGGAAGGGTCACACGTTTTCCTTTTAGCCATATAATATGCCGCCAATGACGCGCCTAAAAATATTAGGAAACGTATAATTTTGAGAATACTCAAATCGAAATCTAAATATTTTTTGTAAGTAATAATTTATTGAACAAAACGTATTTAAAATATTAAAAACTAACCAGATCATTTGTACAAATCTAGCCTAAGCGGAATGGTGCCTAGAACTCTAGCTGTATTCCCGCGCTGATTAGTCAAGCTTATACTTTGAGCGGGAAAAGAACCGACCCTCTTGTCACCAAGCGCAGCGAAATTCTAGGACGTAAATCATGGCATTTAGTAGATTACGGAACGATATCGCCGAGAAAACAGGAACACTACCTGTTATAGTCAATTTGCTACCTGAAAAGTATCCTATATATAAAAGTAAAGTTATATGGTGCAGAATCATATAATCTTAAATGACATGCATATTTTAGTGCTAGACCTAATAAAATGACTGCTAGTAAGGAACTTTTAAAGCAATACAATTCTTTTCCTAAGAAAAGAATAACTGGATATCAAGCCAACTTTATCTCATAACACTAATAAATAACAAAACAAATATTTTATTTCCCCGAATTTATCAATAATACGAATTAATATCGCCAATCTGAGATATGAATTGAAAATTAGAAAACTATGTCGTAATGTAATTGTAAAATGCAAATTATGTAAAATGTAATTTTAATACGGTAATAATGGCAACATTACTTCAGTTAAACGTATCTAATCTTTGGCTGCTTGTTATAAACAGAGGCTTTTATGCAGTCCACTTTGTTTCAATTTGACCGAGAGAGAGATAGTATAGAGACCAGAAGACCGCACATCAACGCTTCATCGTACAAAGCTTTTCCAGGAAAATTTATTATCTCAACCCACAGTCGTGTCGTCGCCGCGTCGTGGCGCGTAAAAGCTAAGCCCTCGCCACACGAGGGTTATTAAATTTGCACGCGCGCCACTAATTATCGGAACGGACCCGGGGCGCGGCGTTCCCGACGTATTTATCGGGAGAGCGGACGCGATGCGCCGAACAATGGAGGCCTCCTACGCTCACCGAAATATACGGAGTTCGCTCTAGCAACGATAGGGGGCAATTAAGCAGGGATGGAGCCGTGCATGCGTGAACGTAAGCAAACGGAACGTAGATTACCTCAGACCCAGAGTAATGCTGATGTGGTCCGTGCGGTGTAAGTAACTGTAAATTATATCGGCCAGGTTTGATTGGGTCGTGAAATGTTTTCTTTGCCTTTTCTCTTTCGATTGCGTGTTTTCATACGATAGTTTTCGTTATAGATTTGTATATGAATGAGGATATTCTTTTGTTTCGGAAGAGGATATTAAGATTATCATATTGGTACGTAAACGTTTCCAAGTTTCTGTTTTTGATGGTTGACAAACCCTCCCTCCCCTTAGGCGGTAATTCATTTCATATAATAAACGCTATAATGCAGATCGATAGTTCCACGAATTATGTACAACATGGTTAACAAATTTAATCGCACACACATGTTATCACGTAGACGTGATAACGTTCGCCTTTAATTCAGTATACTCGAGCAACCTGAGTTCGATCCACGGTGGCAGCACCAATGAAATTGTTAATTTTAAGTGCTAACTTTAGCACGTGCTCAACAGTGAAAGAAAACATCGTGAGGAAACTACATATTTTCGTTATATTAATATAAAAAATATTTCGAAGATATGTGAAATCCGCAGTGGGGCTGCGTGGTGGACTATGCCTTGATACACTCTATATAAGAAGAGGCCTTTGCCCAGCAGTGGGTTGTGTATAGGCTGTTAATTTACTTTTTTTAGCAACGTTAATGCAGCATCAACTGTGCTAGCTGATGTATGCCGTTACACATGCTCCACCCGGGAAATATTAAGACCTCAAAGATGATAAAAAAATGACCGGTGAGTTAGGTAACCGGGGTAAAACGGGGGTTTATAGTATAGTGGGACTCTCTCATCATCTAGGATCAACATAAAAGCCTGAACTGATTGAAAATCGAATTAAATGACTACTAAATGACTGTTACAAATTAGAAATAATTGGCATATTCTTATCGATTACCCGTTTGGCTTGAAGTTTCGATATATGAGTATAGTATTTCTCTAGATGTTGTGTATTTATTTATTATATTATATTCTATGACATATATTTATTTGCAAAATGAAAGTATGTTTGTTTATTTCCTAATAGAATATCCAGGTGAATATAGTAGAAAGTCGTATATTAGTATATTATTTCCTGAAGTATTTTATCGTATTAATTATGCTTAAATGATTGAGGACTTTCGAGAAGCATTTAAGTTTAAAACCGAACAAAGATAACGTCGATAGTGACTATCGACTGAATTAGGTAGCAGCAAAGTTCTGCTTTAGTTACTACGTTCAAAACGATGCCAGCATCACGTCCGCCACCTGCAACGAACTCTTTGTTTACTTAACTAAGTTAGATGAACTCGTCCTAATCTCCCGTATTTAGACCGTCAATATTGCCGTGTAACAAAGTGAACGGATCATTAAAACTTGCTCTTCTTTCCGATACAAGCGCGTTATTAATTTACTTTCTAAACTCGCCTTGTTCCGTAATTTCTTTGACACGCCATCTATTGTTCATTAACAGAATTACCATCACGGTCTTGCTACGTGGCCGGTTAGTGTATTGAGTTTGTTCTGCTAAAATAAAACGTTTATTTGTGTTAAATTAATCGATATAATGTCAGTAAACATGACAAAATACAAACACACTCATGAAAAAAATGTTTATGCTTACATATTTTAATATACATGTATATTTTTTATTATGATGATTTTTCCGCTTGCGATTAGGTGAGATATTATTATATATCACCTAATTATAAACGATTTGATGACTCCGTGGCGTAGTTGCCAAGGTATTGGATTCGACGTCGGAGGTCGTGGGTTCAAATCCCACACGGGACAACTATTTGTGCGACCCACAGATAGTTGTTTCGCGTTGTTTTGGGTGTTTTTCCACGTGAAATTTATGTTTGTAAAAACGTCCTTACAACACAGGATAATGTTATCCTAAAGTGAGGGCAATGTTTTTTTCAAAAGAATAAGATTGGCCCACACTCCTGGCATTGCAGTTATCATCATATCTCACTCATCAGATGCCAATTAAGATTGTCATCGCACCTTCACAGAATTGTGAATTATTACTGGTAAATGAAAAAAAAAATTGTTCGCAGTAACAATTTCGCCGGAATGATATGATCGAAAACAGCATCACTATCATTCTTAAAATTCTTACAAAAAAGTATGTACAGATTTCTTAACCATATTTTTTTACGGTTTAAATGATGAAAAAAAACTTATTTCACCCCTACAGTCCATAAAATATGAGCTCAGCTCAAAGATTAGGTTAGGTTAGGTTTAAACTATTATATACCTCAGTTTTCGTCCGTAGCGCGCATTTTTTATTTGCTTATTTTAAAACGCTGGAAATGTTCCAACGGTGAAATGATGACAAAGTAACATATAACTGGAATTGCGATGAGACTTATAAAGGCAAAGAATAAAAGGAGCTGCGATAAGAAAGAAGGAGCGATGCCACTGAAAAGTTGAAGTTGAGAGAGTAATATAACTTATGTAAATGGCATCAGATTTTTCGAGAACCGTCGTAGAAACTAAGATGACATTTGATATATCTATTTTTTTCTATATATGATGAAATTGAACTGTCTATCAATTAATTTTTTAATCTTTTATCGTTATTTTACGTCACCAAAGCACAAATATGCGATCTTTAAAGTTGTTTGTTTATCTGTGCTTGTCCATCAGAGCTAATTTTCGAAATGAACTAACCAATTCTTGAGGGGATTCCGTACGCGCGTAGTCTAAGATAGTATAGTAATAAATAGTGGACAGTGGACAGGAATTCACGTGTCTTAGTTTTTAACGGGTGATCTTCGCATATAAATAAGATAAGTTATAGTCAACTAAGACAATTGATTGTTAAAACAAGTAATGTTGCGATTTCGGGTATCTCAATAAACCATATATTTTATAATAATTCTAGATTATATATATGCAATACCTAAACTTACACGATGATGATTTCGATTGCAACGACGCGTGAAAGATAAAGTGCGAACTTTGCGAGGGAAAATGTAAAGAAAATTATTATATAAAGTGTCTAAAGAACTTTTATCGGATTTTCTTAATTGCACTGAAAACAAGAATTTACTGTGTCACTTGAGTAGCAAACACTTTTAGGCACGATAGTATACAAAGTTACCGTGTACGGGGTGTATGACAATTATTGACAATGTCTTTACTATCTAATTAAATCACATCTTGTAAAGTGAAATAGTTGCCAAGTGGTGGCAGTGTGACCAAAGTAACTGTGGTAGGGCCACGCAACAGTTTTCACTGTTGCACGAATGGGCAGGTCCGTCCGGTTAAGCACCACGACCTCATAAAAGATTGGCGTGATGTGCAATTGTTATATTTCTGCGTTTCGTCTGTTGGGTAAGTTAGACGTCGCATACTTTACTTACTTAAAGGACATTCGCAACCCTACCGGTGTTGCGAATGACCATGGGCGGCGATTATTACTTAACACCAGGTGAACTGCCAGCTCGTTTTCCACTTTTTCACAAAATAACAAACAGTTCGCCAAAAGTACAACCAACAAATAATCACTGAACATCACTTTCACAATTAAACTCGAGAGAAGAGTCATTGCATAAAATTGAACAGCTCGAGGCTTGTAAGTACAAACTTTTTATCAGGTATTTATCTAGGAGGTGTCATTCCTTGTTTTTCGAGGGAAAACGTGGCTGGGTAGTCGCGCTTTTATCTCTCATCCGCGAAGCGCTGAATCTTCTCATTTCCTTCTTAATATTATTATTTATTATGAAACAGCTGTGAAATTTTGTATACAGCTCTAAGAATTTTAAATATTCTTGTATTCTGTTTATATAAAGTTATCGTTTATAACAAAGGTATTTATTAAATTCAAAACATCGATCGACGCTGGAATATATGTCGTTGAAATAGTGTATTAATTTAGACTAGCTGTGCCCGCGAGTTCGTTCGCGGGGAATTTAAAATTAAAAAAAATCTGAAATAAAAGTAGCCTAAGTTACTCCTTATGACATCAGCTATCTGTCAGTGAAATTCCCGTCCAAATCCGTCCAGCCGTTTCAGAGATTAGCCGGAACAAACAGACAGACAGACAGACAAAAGTTGTAAAAAGGCATATTTTGGTATATGTACAGTGTATACGTCCATATGCATTTAGTAAAAAGCGGTTATTTTAATATTACAAACGGACACTCCAACTTTATTTTTCTGTATAAATGAAACAGCGGAAGACAAATCACCAGTTTCGAGAAAAATTTAATTGCTTAACGTTTCTACACCATAGATTATTTCTTGGTAATTATTAGGGTTCCATGCCCACTAAGACTCCGCTGTCTGTTTGTCTGCCCGCCCGTCTGTCACCAGGCTGTATCTCATAGACTGTGATAATTAGGCAGTTGAAATTTTCACACATGATGTGTTTATGTTGCCACTATAAGCATGAATACTAAAAAACATAATAAAAAAACATTTAAGTAGCGCTTCCATACGACAGACACAATTCTTTTGCCGTCTTTTTAGATAATGGTACGGAACCCTTCGTGCGAGATTCCGTCTCGCATTTGGGCGGTTTTTTTGAAGGCATACTTCTTTTGACGCGTTTGAAAAAAATATAGGTGTAAAATTTTTACAATGCGCGCACACACCGAAAAAGCTAGGAAATTTTTGAAGTTGGTTGCAAAGCGCACCAAATTCACTTTATTACCATTGCAACCAATGACGACCCGAATGGCGTAATCGGTAGTGTACCTGCCTTTTGCGCCAGAGGGTGTGAGTTCGATCCCCACTACTGGAAAAATGTTGTGTGATGAGCATAGTGTTTTTCCAGTGTCTGGGTGTTTATGTATGTATGATGTGTATTTATTTACAAAAGAAAAGTATGTTAAGTATGTCTATCAGTTTTCTAGTACCCATAGAACAAGCATTGCTTAGTTTGGGACTAGAGAACGTTGTGTAAAAAGAATGTGTACTAAATAACAACTTTTTGACATGTTGTCGCTGACAACACTATACCGGATATGGCGTTAACTTCTCGAGCGAAGGGACATATGGGCGCATGGAGCAGCGGTGACTTTTTTTCGGCTACGTTCGGACGGCGATATAGCCACTAGTGTTGCTTGTCGTTATAATAGTTGTTAATATTCAAATTCAGTAATAGTTAAAATATTAGAATCAAGGTAAAGACGTTAGAACTCTTACAGGCATTTACCTATTACTCCAAGTTAAATAACTTGTGTTATAATTAAACCGTTATTAATTACGTTTACTGTCTTTTTCACCAACAAAGAGTTAGTTATTTTAGTTATACAAAAAGTTTTTTTGTTTTGTTACGCTAAAGAAGTATTACTTCTTACGTGCGTATACAGCGTATCGTTACCAACGCGACAATAAATGAACACACATATAGAGGAAAAAGTTTTAAAATTGTATTAAACATTTACATTCTTCAAACATCAATAATTACAGAGTTATAAAATTTTCCAAAACAAACAATTTTAGAACACCCTTACGTATAAAACTGTAACGTAAAGTTCATTTGTAAAGGTCACAAAGCATATGAATGGGTTGAATGAATTTAAAAGAGACAAAACATACTGTTAGAATGAGTGGCTTGTAATGCGACGCTGTGGCGCGAGTTGTATAGGATGTTACAAATTTTGTTTCTTTTTTACTTAATTAGTTTGTTTGAAAAATATTTTTTTTTAGTTATGGATTTTGTTTAACGTTAATATTTTTTATGATTATTGGCAAGTAATGTTAGACGTGTGTTCATTTATTGTCGCGATGGTAACGACGTGCTGTATACGTACACACACATGTCTTATTTTATTTATCCAACTGCTGCAGTTACAAAAAGCGTCAATACTGATTTTTATTTTCAATCGATAAGTTTGTTCCCAAGCAAAACGTTTTACTAACACAAATTTGTACAAAGAGCATTGTGCGAAAATCGCTAATTGTTATTGGAACTAATGTTTTGCGACGTTACCGCGACGAGATTTTAGCGCCCCAGGTGTTTGTGGTCGACGACAAAAAGTTCATTTGGGATTCTCATTAATGTTTTTTATAAACTCCAATCGTAACTGACATCCTATAATATTTATTTATTTACAAAGTTTAAGTTTGTCAGTTATTTAATACCCAAAGTACAAGCGATGCTTAGTTTGGGACTGGAGAAAGATTTGGAAAAAGTGTCTCAAAAAAAATATTTATTTATTTCCTAAACTATTCCTATCTACATATTTACTGGTGAAACATATCTTTTAACATCGGAAACTGATTGGTGTTTTACTTGAGCTGGACAATCAGCGTTTATATATACGAGTAATCTGTGGCAAACGACCTGGCGCTTCTGCCGATGTTTGCAAAACCCGTAGGGTCGCAGATGCGTTGCCACCTTATAACAAATTGGGCCCGGGCTACCTCAATCAACAGACGAAACGCAGAAGTGTAGCACACTTCATGGCGATCTTCTGTACTTACCCGAATCTGATCCCATTCATGCAATAGAGAAAACTATTCCGTGAAATATTTACCACTTAGTTGGTGACGGTCCAAAACGGCTTTTTCGGGAGGGGTGAACAAATTAAGCTATTATTTTAAGGTTATGATTGCTTATAGTCATTAGTTATTAGGGGTCGCCTGTGATTTTTTGTTATTAGAAAAACGTTTAGGGGATTTGTATAACTTGATAATACGAGTACACCACCGCTCGGGTATTGCTCCGTATATAATATGAAACCTGCTTAGGTCGGAGAAGCATTTTCTACAGCATACGGAAAACGGTATCGAACTTTATTTTAGTAATGCACACAAATGAACACGTTACAAACTAAGGGTGGAATTGACGTGAAACTACGGAGGGATTTCTCTTTTATATCATGCACTGAAATAAAGCACTCAACGTCGCCTCCATAGTATATTTGTGCTTGTCTTTACATGTTTAGAGAAAAAAAATCTCGTACTAAAAATCGCACATACTGAGAAAACTCACAGTCCGTTTGTTTGTTGCAATTATATCATACTCAAGTCACAATTGCAAGGTCACATACTTTATTGTAAAAATACAATTTAAACTAAGATGTCCACTTTGATTTTGGTAAATCGTACAGCGAAAGAAAAGTGAACCGTATACCAGCGTATCCATCCTTCTTACACAAAACCGGATTGACGAAGCGTTATTAGGGTTCCAAAGGTTAAATCGGGACCCTATTATTAAGACTCCGCTGTCTGTCGGTCCGTCTGTCACCAGGCTGTATCTCGTAAACCGTGATATTTACGCAGTTGAAATTTTCACAGATGATGTATTGTTGCCGCTATAACAACAAATACAGAAATAACGCTATAAAAAACAGAATAAAAAATGTTTAAAAGGGATAAAGAATAAAACATGTTTGTTTAATACAAAAGACAAGATTTTTTGTCATTTTTATAGATAATGATATGGAATCCTTCGGGCGCGAGCCAGACTCGCACTTAGCCAGTTTTTCTTATACGTTTCTTTTGGTGAGTGAAGTAACCTAGACCTTGCGCTTTCAACCATCTCTTTTGCAATCCCGCAGTTGTTGATTTCCTTAAGATCAAGTCAACCGTCTGTTCAATTGCCACCTTGCACTTTCAATTATAAACAAGCCCACACTAAATAGGAAATAACTTAGCATTTTTAATCACCAAGACAAATTACATTTAATATCTACCTAACTATCATTCGAAACAAAATTGTCTATTGGCTTCCGTATAGCTATAGAATTTTATTTTGCAGTGTTGATATATTATTATTTTTTTTTATTATACATATTAAGCCGCACACATCTCCCTATTTTGGGCGAGTGTTATATTTTTAAAAGCGAAAAGGCAACGGGGAATTGTTTAATCCCGCTCTGTCATTGTTATTATTGTTTCCGCGCGAAACTGAAATGCTATTCCAGTTTTTGCGTTGCCCGCTGGTTGCGGTTTTTATTCTGTATTTTTCCCCGTACTCTCCCGCTAAGTTGGAGTCGAGCCGTGTTCTCAGCAGTCGCCGTTCGATGGCTGTTCTCGATTTGTGGAAATAAATAAGCTGTTCGTTTGTTTTTCGGTCGATTCGCCGCGGCTTTTAGGCGATGAAGTGGCGCCGGTGCAAACCAAACGGAACGCTTGCAACCTGTGTCTGAACGGTTCGTGCATTAGACGATTGGTTTGTTAACTAGCTATAATTCTACTCATTGCCCGAGCGCTCGATTTTTATTCAATACACTCGAGATGGAATTGTTAATTTTAACTGCTGACTCATCACATGCTCAGGTGAAGGGAAATATCGTGAGGACACCTGTATATTTTCGAAATAATAACAAAAAAAAATATATATCCAAGATATGTGAAGACCGCCACTCCGCAATTATTTCCGATATATAATGTAATTATTTCCGATCATTTTACTGTGAAACAAAAGCTTATGAATTACACCGTATACATTCCATCTGCTCTGATACTATTACTGTAATTGCTATAACTGGAGTATTCATGTTACTAATGCAAATAACGTCTTTATTAATTATATCGGTGACTAATTATTTTAATTAATCTATTCTCTACTCTATCATCTTATTCGATATTAAATAAGTATTATATTCGAGGCTTGGTTTTTCTTGATGCGAATATACAGCGTGTCGTTACCAACGCGACAATAAATGAACACCCATATAGAGGATAACTTTTTAAAATTGTATTTAACATTTACATTCTTTAAACATCAATATTTATAGAGTTATTAAATTTTCCAAAAGAAATAATTTTAGAACACCCTTACCTTTAAAAGCGAAACGTAAAGTTCATTTGTAAAGGTCACAAAGCATATGAATGGGTTGAATGAATTTAAAAGAGACAAAACATACTGTTAGAAGGAGAGCCTTGTAATGCGACGCCGTGGCAACGAATGAAAAAGTCTCTGAATGTATGAATCAGTCAGTTGTAGTTGTATAGGATGTTACAAATTTTGTTTCTTTTTTACTTAATTATTTTGTTTGTAAAATATATTTTTTTTATTATGATTTTTTTTACTTTAATATTTTTTTATGATTATTGGCAAGTAGCGTTAGACGTGTGTTCATTTATGGTCGCAATGGTAACGACACGCTGCATATGCGATAATGTATTTCAAATAAATATACTTATGGAATTTTGTTTTGTCGTCAAAATGCGAACTCCTTTTAAAACGTAAACGGAGAGCCTATGCAAAGGCAAACGTTATATAACTTTAATAAACCATACGTCGTAGCTTTCTAAAATATATGTAGGCAAAACGTGGGACCGTCTTATTACGGGGCATTGTGCGTAGCAACGCTATGAAGCCGCGTAGCACCGAGCTCGTAGAACTTTTTACGGAGTTGTGGATACCGGTCCTATTTTTGGAGGTTTTAATAACTGGAAAAAGCAAATTAGCTCCCCGCTCAGCGTACGTTATAATTCGTTGTAAGGAACTACTATATTTGGACCCAGTATTCGGTGATAGACACCTCATACGTTCTGAAAGTTCAGACAAAAAGTCAGACGAAAAATAGTCAGCTCTAGTTTAAACGCTTTTTAAATTATATGCAGCCAGAGTTCAAGGAAAAGGTTAAAAAAATGTGTTATCGTTTAATCTTAATTATTTTATACATAAAGTAAACAGGGAAATTAAAATGTTTCTAATAATTTAAGCGACAAGTTGCAAAATTATACGGGGCGATGAGAAACTCTTTAACCTTGTACTCCGCACTAGAATTAAATACAAGTTGTCTGTTGTGTGCCGATATCATGTACATGTCTGTATTTCGCTGTGGTCTAGTGCATGTAAATTTTATTATATGAATAATTTATTTGCAATTATAATGATTGAGCCGTGATAGCTCAGTGTCCGGGCGCTCGCCTTTAATTCAATATACTCGAGCAACCTGAGTTCGATCCCCGGTGCCGGCACCAATGAAGTTTTTAACTTTAAGTGCTGACTTATCACGTGCTCCGCGGTGAAGGAAAAACATCGTGAGGAAACCTGCATATTTTCGAAATAATAACAAAAAAATATATATTTCGAAAATATGTGAAGTCCGCCAATCCGCAGTGGGGCCGCGTGGTGGACTATTATACCTGATACCCTCTGTTTGGCTGTTACTTTACTTTTTTACTTTTATAATGATTGTGATACATGTCGACAATTCAAACCCTAAAACGCCTTCGAACTTACCATGTGAAGTAAAATCGTGAATTATTGTTTAATTTTAACTATTTTAATAATTTTAAATTAGTTTTGTAGATAAATGAAACAAAAACTTTCCGCGCTGCGGGATTCGAACCTGTGTCTTATTTATTTATTTACCCTTTATGCACAAATAGTACAATGGCGGTCTTAATGCTAAAAGCATTATCTCCCAGTCAACCCTGTGTCTTCTGATCTATTTGAATAATATTAAATATCTATTGAGTTAAATCTGTGAAGTGACATTAATGCTTTGACTACTTACTTAAATAAACAACAAACATGAACAAGCGATTTGCTTCTAGAATTTTCCGCAACACACTTCTCTCGCAGTGAACGCACAGTGACAACATATCGAGAAACCTTTGTAGGTGCCAATGGCATTGTGTTACATTGTTTCTCTCCGTCCACAGCCCATTAGGCCGCGCATCAGGTGTTTGGGGAGGCTGCATTGGCTCGTCGGTGCACAAAAAACGCGCATTTGTCGTGTCCACGTTCGAGAAAAATCGATAGTAGTGTTGCTTTAAAAGCTTTGATGGTATTTCGCTTTCGAGTCGGGTATTAATTTCGTCTTCATTCTAAATTGACAGCATATTACAATAACTTATTTATACTTAGTACTAGCGACCCGCCCCGGCTTCGCACGGGTGCAATGTATGATACGTATAAACCTTCCTCTGGAATCACTCTATCTAGTAAAAAAAACCGCATCAAGATCCATTGCGTAGTTTTAAAGATCTAAGCATACATAGGGACAGACAGACAGCGCGACGAATTTGTTTTATACTATGTAGTGATAAGAAAAAGTCGCTCCTGATGTTTGTACGTTTAGATCTTTTAAACTACGCGACGGATTTTAATGCGGCTCTCAGCAATAGATGAAATTATATAAGCGTAGGGTTTATTTCTGGTATACGTGCATATCATGTGTAGAGAAAAGACGAACAATTCAATATCTATTGCACCCGTGCGAAGCTAGGGCGGGGCGCTAGTTATTCAATATAGAATCGTTACACTTATTGATTCTACTACTACCGGATTGGAAAAGCTACTGACCTGAGAAGAACCGGTGAACTAAACTCAGCGCGGTAATTTTTTTTTAACAATTTTATATTTTTTCCTATGAGGTGTTATTTATATCTTGAAATTATTCTTATGGACATTACCATTTTCAAATATGTGCTGATAACGCAACGCAATTAATATCCGAGTTTCTCAATGTTTTCTGATTAAATTACCAACCAACAGCAATTGCGCAATCGTCAAGTTAATTGACGATTATGCAATTGCCATAACGGTTGGTCAATCAACGTCTACTCGTATCATCGTGCACTTGCAAATGAAGCTTGCACGAGTCTAATCCCGGCCTCACCCCGTTTGTGGAGTGGAGCCAGCGCGATTTACATACTCCGAAGTTTTTCATTTCTCCGCGCTCGGTCTACCGCGTCTTTGTCCCGGGGAATGAGGGTTCATTTATCTTGCACACGGCCCGTCTCCTCGGACCGGGCTCTTTTTAATTTCGGCCCGGTGGGGAAGCGGGACCGCCTGTCTGTCATCTCGATGTCGCTCGTTACGATTGTGGAATATGAAAGCGAGTTTCCCATTTAAAATGATGGCCACTGAAGTGAAGACTATTGGCCATGCGCATTTACAACTCCAGTGACGTTGCAAGCCCCTTGCCAACCATTGTGTGATACTACGGCTACTTTACTCGATGAACGAAACGGAAAAGTTAAAATACATTTACTAAAAGCCAGTAAACTTTTCATATACAAACCTAGTCTTACTGCCATCTACAACGTCAAACGGATTCCTGATGCTTTGTCAACCATTGCAACAGTTGTTCCGGCTACCTCACTCGGCAAACAAAACGCAAAAGTGTAATATATCTATCTTCTTCGCGTTAGTCTTCGGTCTTCTGTAAGATCGTGGTGCATCCCCATAAAAGGCCTGCTCGTTCACAGAAGAACAAGCAGTGAGGTCCCACGGTTTTATAGTTATGTACAATGTTTAAAGTGTAACTTGCATAGTTACATTCGGACCACGCGTGCATGGCAGTGCCTCCCAATAATATTGTATTAACTGACACGGGTGGAGCTTCCTAAAGTTTTATCGCAACTCGGATGAATGGTCAAAGGACGCATGTCTAATAAACTTTCTATAAAAATCTAAAAAGATGAAGGTGCCGTAATGCTTTTTTAAATAAGCACGGAGAATTGAAAATGTCCGTCGGAGTGAGCGCATCGCACGCCTCCGGAGGCTACGCGAAAAGCGGTAAGACGAAATATTTTCGTTTTTATTTCGTAGGCAACTATAGGGGCAAATGTGGACACTTTAAAAAATTGTGGACACTTTAAAAAGGAATTCAAATTTACTATTCCGACGTTCCGATACAAGATTTACACTATTCTCGTTTGTTATCATTAACTTTTAATGGCTCTATTAGTTATTATTAGGTAATTATTAGGGTAGGAGCAAAATGTGTGAGCTTATATCGAATATCTCAAGTTACTTCGATCGTTACGTACCGAGTGGTATTTTTATTTCCTTCATACGACAGCTTGAGTTTAGTACTACGGCCGCGACAAAGTAATGACAAAGTTTGTCGTTACTTACAGTGCCGTAAAGCGGTGTGTGTTGTTTAGACGCGAGCGACGTGGACTTCGTGAATTCTCAACGTAACACCAAATGAATAAATTGAGAAGTGCCTCTCGATTACTTTGAACCACAAACAAAAGTTTCATGAATTGTGCAAAGATTGAGAATAGATTTCTGAACAGCTTGTCTAGACCTGTCTTAGTTGGTTGATTACAAATCTACTAGTTCGCATTTTACATTATACTCATAAAATGAAAACATGCCACCTGCCAATCCAATAAGCTGTGTAGGTTCGATCCTAAAACGGGGAAAAAATTATTCTATCCACAAGTGCTTGTTTCTAGTGCAAATATGCCTATGCTGTTTTTTTGGGTTGATTTGTAGGCTATATCTTTTAAAAAATGAATGACAGTGTATCTCGCTTGCATTGTATTTATATTTGAAATGCAGAAGAAATTTCATTGGTGCCGATCGAACTCAGGTTGCTCGTGTATATTGAATTAAAAGCGATCGCCCGGACACTGAGCTATCACGGCTATTAATAATATACTGTATGCTTAAAGGAAATTCTTTTAATTTTAACTTTTATATCTAATGCGTGTTTTGATGTTTAATCGCTAAGTTAATTCAGTGTATAACTTCCCATAGCGTACATCGCTCGCTTACGCTGTACAACTTGGCGATGCGAAATTCATAAGTAAAACTTTGTATCAAGTACTTCATCTCGGAGCTCCGTTAGGATCCGCCCGGGTCCACGGTGTAACTTGCTTTATTATCTAACATCTAGGAGCCACTCTCGACTTCTTCATTTTCGTACTTCCACGGTGTAATAAAAGTGGTTCCGTGATATACGTCTTGCTGCATTAAGTTTTCCTGATACTTCGTAACAGTATTTGATGAATCGTCAAGTCTCACAGAGTAATCTTTTTACGTTTAATTATAATGTTGTCCTGTATATATCTCTACTTTTGATCTTTTAATTCTAAAAACCACTAGACTGATCGAAAAAGATTTTTTGCTAAAATTCCCTCCCCGGCCTAGCTAATCTTTAATGCACTGTTAATGAATTCTAATAAGGATTTCTCGTGAAAATCTTGACATGTTTTCAATTTAAAAACCTTCAAGGCAACAGTAACTTGCTTTCTAGTAAGCCAGTACGTTTAACACCGAAAACATAACATCAGATGGATGTAGTCAGGAGCTAACCAGGCCAAAATGGAAAAGGACTAGGCTGATATAATTTTTGAGAGTCTGGACCAATTTAACATCAGTTTCGAAGCTAGTAACTCGCTTTGCCGGTTATGAAGTGTGTTATAAGATAGCAAACCAGCAGACGGTGATCTAGAGCGATTTACCTCGCTCATGGACACCTATCTACAACATGGGTTGGTTGCAGATGCATTGCCAAAATTAAAAGTCGGCCTTAAGAAAGTGGGACCCGGCTACCTCACTCTCCGGACGAAATGCGAAAGTATGACACTTGCACTTCACGCGCGTCTTCTGTGAGGCCGTGGCACTGCGCCGAACGAGCCTGCCCATTCATGCAACAGTCGAAGCTGCTACGTGGCCATACCACGTCGAACAGTAGTCTAGCTTGTTGTTGTACTTTTCCTTCCGTCCCGCGGTAGAGGCTAAACGGTTTCGGATGATATTTGAAAGCCGAATGAACTTTGCACACATTGACTTTCTCAACAATGAACATTTTAATTTTGCTCAGAACCATGCGGGTAAAGCCGCGGCTCGCAGATGGTTCATGTTCAAACCCGAGCACGTTTCCCAAATTGCGTTGACACATGTTGCGGTTGATGCGCTACCGGCCCTCGGTCGCGCATCGAAAGTAGATACATGAATTTTAAATGCGTATGTTTATTCTTTTTGCAACATATTTTGCGGGTAGCTTTTTACGTGGCTTTTTTCGTGAGCTTTTCTAAAGTAAACCAAATTTAAACTATCGTTTTTTTTTATGTTTATAGTGTATATATTTTCTCTACAAATTTTAATGTTTAATCTTAAGTGCAGAGATTAGCACTATAAAAATTTTAATTCCTAAAAAGCAATGGCGGCATCTCTCGTTCGAAATGTCGTTGTAAAACGATATTCGAAATTGTTTGTATGCTGGAAAGGATACAACAATGGATGCGCCAAGCATTGCTTCAAATGCTAAAAAACAATGTAGACAAAGGACGTTGAGAATTTCGTCGGTATGGCTATCAGCCGTTTAGCTTAGTGGCTAAAGCGTCAGGCCGCGAATCCCGAATACGTGGTTTCGATTTCCGCAGCGGCGAAAAACTTTTCATTCTTTTTTTCTACAAAATTTTAATGTTCAAACTATCGTTTTAACAACTGTGGGTCCACAAAGCTGCTTTGGCTGTTGCACGAATGGGCAATCGACCGGGGAGTACAACGGCCTCACAGAAGACCGTCATGAAGTGTTGTACTTTCGCGTTCCATCTGATGAGTGCGGTGACCAGAGCCCACATCTTGATGGTTGGCAACACACCTGCAACCCATCAGGTGTTGTAAATATGGCCATGGGCGGTGGTTATCACTTCACATCAGGTGAACCGCCTGCTTTTCCAACTTTTCACATAAAAAAAAGTCTACTGGATGGAATGAGTTGTGTATTTTGACATAAACATCAAAACAGCCTAATCAGTTGTGTAAGGATTATCAATATTACTTGTTAAGCAGGATAAGCAGTGAAAGCTTTTGTTTGACGCCGCCCCGATTTCAAATATCATTAACTAGTTGAGTTGTGTTTGTACTTTTGAGTTCCTCACATACGAAATTGATTGACAAACACACAGCGGACATACAGCGGTGCCGGATTTTAGCCCTCAAATGTTATTAATAGACAAGGCTGGGAGCCCTCAATAAGTACCTCGTAGGCGTATTCTACATAAGCTACGGCCGCCTACGCTCGTACCGATTATGTTTTGAGTTTCGGTACGTCCGACGAATTCGGGCTTAGTACGACTACGCCTTGGATTTCGATTAGAAATAGTGGTAACATGTAACATGTATTTGGTGACTTGTAATTTGTGACCGCTCACATGAAACGAACCGAGTGTCTAGAGTTAGACACTCAGTTCGTTCATGTGAGTAATACGGGATTCACTTATTAGTTTGAGAACATAGAAGAATTATTTACTACACAACCAAAAACGAAAAACGGGTTGACATGACTATGTGTCGCACGGTAATTTCTGTTATTGGTTCAATGGGCCCGTGAAAAAGTCCTACTATATATTGCATTTCTGTGTCGCCTGTTAAGTGAGGTAACCAAACGAGGTATAAATGGTTGTCAATACACGTCTAACTTTGATGTTGCAGACGAGCATAGGCAAGTGTAATCACTTACCAACACATGAATGGCTTACATTTTATAACATACAATTAATAAGATCTTTTGTCACCCTGGGATTTTGGAACTACTTGACCTACCAAGGTCACGTTCGCATAATGAATTTGTTTTATCATGATTTTGTTGCAAAACTAATAAACAGAGGAATTATTTTACTATAAATTTCCGCTATTGTAAGATGTAGACATTTCATCGCTCTACAAAGCTATGGGTCTGCAAAGGGTTCCTTCTTTGCACGTACGCAAAGCGTCTTGCATAGCCTCAATATTTCTAATAAGATACCTAGCAATATCCTTTATATTATATATGTACTTAAGTATTTTCTATTTTGAAAGGAAACTGCGGCTAACCATTATATATGTTACAAAAATATATAAATATAAATTTATATTTCATTTTATAGAAATTCAAATTTTTATAGTGTCTAATCTTTGCACCTAAGATGAAACGTTAAAATTTGTAGATAAATGAAAGAAAACTTTTCGGCCGTAAAAATTTCATAGTACCAACTTGAACAATTTCATTATTAAATAATTAATATCGATTTATGTATTTTTTATATTTAATTTAAGTCTCCAATTTACACGTGTGGTAATTTACAATAATTATGAAATTAGATCTGATCGCTTTATACAAACGATATTTCCGACTCCTATGACTTACGTGACATGGGTTATCAAAGAAGAAGAAGAACAATATTTCTACAAATGAAGTTGTTATTATTAACATTACGGTACGAAATAAAATATTTATAAGACCGAGTAGAGGGGCAGTGCAAAACCAGAACCGAAAACGGCGTCGCAAACAAACTCCAGTTAAGCGTATGGGAGTAACGTAACGAACGTAACCGCTACGGAAACATCAATTAAACGTGGAACACTAAACGCGCTCCAAACGAGGAGTACAGCGTTTCAATAATGCAATTCGCGCTTTAGACTCCGCGACTTAACAATGTGCGAGTCATAAATAAAACTTCGTATCAAATATTTCATCTGCGAAGGGGGTGGGGAGGGAGGGGGCTCACTTGGCATCACCCCGCAGCGAAGCTTACAGTGTTCTCGCACATTCGAGAATAGAACGACTTCTCACGTCCCAGCTTATTTCGAAGTTCCGACGCGATAAAGCAAACGCCTCGTTAATGAAATCTTGATTCGTATTTAAACTTCTCATCTATTAAGAACCGGCTAGGTGTGAGTCGGCAAAAATCGTGTGTGTTGCATGAGAGCCACACTTAAATTTTTTTTTTTTTGTTTTTTAGTATTTGTTGTTATAGCTGCAACAGAAATACATCATCCGTGAAACTTTCAACTGTCTAACTATCCTATCACAGATAGACAGACAGGGGAATCTTAGTAATAGGGTCCCGCTTTACCCTTTCCATACGGAACCCAAAAATGGTCGCGGGGCTCCACAAAAACATGATATCTCGAACAAAGTACAAAGGTTCCGAACAACTGTTCGGTTGTCCCATAAACTTTAGGCTTAGAGTGGGGAATAAATCGCATACAAAGCGTCGGGCCGAAATGGCAGACAAAGTGACCATTTAAAACTACCTCAGCACATAAAAGGGATTCAACAGTTTTATAGACATACGAATAAACAATGTATATTCTGCACACAAGATAGTGTTCATAACTGAGAATTCACTTATATATGCATTTAATTAGATTGATAGACCCATAAAACAAGCGTCACGTTTTCAAACAGTAGTCAGAAGGTTGTCGCACTCAATAAATACCAAACGTGACATAACGAAAGCGTTCAACTATTGACAAACTATTGTTAGCTATACTTTCTTTTATCGAGCTAAGAAGGTAGAAATATAAATAATTTTACCAAATCACCGTAGTTTGACTTTGCACAACAATAACACTTTTATAATTACTTATTTTATCACTTTAATATCACTAATGAAACACCACTCTTACCATTTAATTTATTATACCGATTGGGCAGCACTACCGTGTATATTCTGGTTCGACAGCCAAAGAAGAAGACGAAGACGAAGACCGTGAAATGCAGCTTCATTTATACCCCATAGAATGACATTTCTTTTAGTGTTGCCAACAACCTCAAGGAACGACTTCTTTTAATGTTGCCAACACTATTATCATCGTCATTTCCTTGCCGTTCGTACATCACGTTAATCATATAACTTATACCACAGACCCAAACCTGACCCAAATGCGATCTGCGCGAGTGTTGTCTATTAAAATATATTAATACCCGTAATCGTATAATTCCACGGGAAATATTGTAACGAATAAAACTCAAATTCGCAATGTGTTACACCAGAAGAACAACACGACCCGTATTAAAGGTCTCAATGGACTGATCCGAATTGAATTAGGGACATTAATAAGTTAATTCCATTGAAAATGTCCCGGACCCTCGGTTAATGGCTGTATTGTAAAATATAAAGCGGAACGGTCGCGTGCGATGTTTTAGCCGTTTGAAGTGTTTGATGCCCTCCCGCAGACCTTATTATAACCGTTAGTGGTCAAGAGGAATATGCTGTAATTGACAACGGTTAATATTCAAAATCCCTCATTTGCGTATTAGAAAATCTGTTCATACTTTTATACACATTTCTTTCGCTCATTATGTTGCATGAAGTCTGACTAGTCGTATTTTATCCATGTTATTCTTAAGATATATATATTACTAGCTGTGCCCGCGTCTTCGTCCGCGTGGAATTTAAAATAAAAATAATTCTAAAATAAAAGTAGCCTAAGTTACTCCTTATCACATCAGCTATCTGCCAGTGAAAGTCCCGTCCAAATCGGTCCAGCCGTTTCAGAGATTAGCCGGAGCAAACAGACAGACAGACAGGCAAAAATTGTAAAAAAATTTATTTTGGTATATGTACCGTTTATACCTCTATTGTTATTTTAATATTACAAACAGACACCCCAATTTTATTCATCTGTATAGATTAGTGTACTATCCTAGAGTTCATTGAATAAAATGTTTAACTTATTACAAAGTCAAGTGATCGACATTGAATTTGTTGTTGTTTTTTTATGTGAGAAAGTGACAAGCGAGCTGGCGGTTCACCTGATGTTAAGTGATAACCGCCGCGCAAGGACAGTTGCAACACCCGTAGGGTAGCAGATGCGTTTCCGCCTTTTAATAAAGTATGCCCCGGCTACCTCACTCACCAGACGAAACGCAGAAGTGTAACACTTCCACTTCACGCCGGGCTTCTGTGTGATCTAGGAGGTACCTCCTCAGACGGAGCTGCCCATTCGTGCAACAGGGAAGACCGTTGCGTGGCTCTACCACAGCGTTAATAAATCAGTTGCATAATAAAACACTACCGGTTAACTGTTCTTCTAAAGACAGTAATTACAAGGAAAATATTTGATGTAATGAAATACATGTCTATTGCTGAAAATGCCGTTAATGTCTGATTTTTACCGGTGTTATTACAGAGTCTTACTTTCTGGAATATCCACAGATTCCATTTTATTTATATATACACACACAAACACAAATGGAGCTAATAAAAGCCTGTTAAAAGGGTAAAGCCATAACGCTCAGCCTTACAGCGTAATGCCCCACTAACCTTTGCACGGTACAACTTTAATGTAAAACAGGCCCCGCCAATTATCCAAACTACTAAAATTACTAAACATGAAACTAGCAAACGGCCGCGCCATTCATCATACGCTGTAAAGCTTTATAATGCTGTAAATCCGAAAGCCATGCGAAACACGACACAGTGCTCCATAATTCCGATAAAAGTTGGTCCGAGATGCGAATGTAGGTTTATTCTGTGATCTAACGCTCAATTTCCATATGCATGAGTTGTAGAAGTGGCCGAACAATAAGTATTATATTTCGCGAAATACGACCGCGGAACACTTTATCCCGTCGATATAGAGTTCTGTATTCAATGGGCTGATCCTCTGGAGTCTGTTTGACTAGCAGACATTAGTAAGAGCTCTCGGTCCCCCGATGCTAGGGTGGCCATGACGGTGAATTGTTTGTGGACACGTTTCCTTGTAGTTCAGACGATGGTGAATTGTTTGTGGACTTATAGTTCAGTTGATCACATCCACGTAATCTGTAATATGATTTTATTTTTGTTGACCGTAGACCAAGTTAACAATGAAATAACTACGTAAATCAAATCAGTCTGTCCATGCGTTTGGAATTTAAGAACAACATTCTAGATATCATTTGTCCACGTTCGAAAGTTGCTTAAACGCATGTTTTAACAATTTCTTTGAATAGGCGTCTTTCATATTCTATTCTTCATAATTATAAACATTTGTTAACAATTTATACGGTGGTAGGGCCGCGCAACAGCCTCGGCTGTTGCACGAATAGGCAGGCCCGTCCAGGTAAGTACCACGACCTCACAGAAGACCAACGTAAAGTGGAAGTATGACAAATACTTTCGCGTTTCGTCTGGTGAGTGAGGTGGCCGGAGCCCAATTTTCAAAAGGTTGTCAACGCATCTGTAACCTTCGAGTGTGGCAGATGTCCATGGGCGGCGGTATTCACTTAACATCAGGTGAACCGTCTGCTCGTTAGACAACTTTTCGCATAAAAAAAATTAAAAAAAAAACAATGTAAAGATGATTAAATCACTAGAAATTACGCTTAAATTAATAAAAATCAGACATAGGTATGCTCAGCGCTGACGTTGTCAACTCTTTATTAATCATGAAATAAATGCAGAACATCTTTAACCGAGGTTAAAACTATTCATTGGTTGACAAAATACCAATGATATGGTGTAACATTGTCACCCTACTTTTCACTATCCGAAAATAAAATATTTATAGAGGCGAGAGCGGTTTTTCCCTTAGATTCAGTGGTTTTATTGGTTCGCCTGTTTCGCGGTAATAAATGTGTCGAGGGCGCTGGCGATAAATAAAATTAGTCGCAATGGATGATTCTCTTAGGCTGATTCCTTCATAATGCCGATGGAGTGCTAGTGCGGTCCGTGCTTAATCGCCACTAGGGGAATATTAGGCCGATGTCATACATAGTGCGTGATAGTTAGCGTGTTAAGTGCTTTATAGTTTATTGTTTTCTTATTAATTTAACATTATAAATTTAGTCTTTGTGTTGGCCAGTTCACGACCTAGTGAGGATAATTTAAACGTTATTATTATTTTTTATTTCTAAAAATATCTTCTTTTCGCTAATGGCTTTTGACGCAATACACGTGAACGTTGAAAATGAATAAAAGCTATTTTTGTGTGTGCTCAGTTCCTCTTAAATTTGGAACGACAATAATGAAGAGTGACGTCACGACACGTTGTTCCAGTTAGGAAGTAGGGCCGTGATGCGAGCAATATCAAATTCTTGTAGCTTCGCCCCGCGTGAGGCAACAAAGAAGTAATTTCTCTTGCGAAAAAACTCAACGAATCTTTTATGAAGAGTCAAGGCGTTGTAAATAGATCTTTAATGAACATCGTTTATTTTAGTGAAGATTTCTTTTACATAAATGTAAGAATTTCACAAATAGTAAATTGCAAAGGCAACGCTATCGAACCCCAACAGTGAGTACACTTCCTGTATTCAATTTGAATTTCCCCAAAGCTTACATCACTTGAGAATCAAACGCATGATCCGCGCGACTAGTTTCGTCAATAGGAGCCGCCCGTTTCGTTACTTCGCCACAAACGGGGGTGTGGAGTGTTCTCAACGCGGAATCGAAGGCCCAAATCAAACAGAAAACTCTTGCCATATTTAATCGGCATCGGGGGAAGGGCGATACCCTCTGGCATTATGTCACTGCCAGCCGAAAGATGTATTTATGCAAGTAACATCCGAAATTATTCCGCAGACTCGTTACGACACTCTCGTTCTTGTCCTCGCTGATTTAGAGATCAAAGTCGCTTGCACGGAAGACGTATACGCTCTCGGAGACGAATGTCTCGGTAGACTGAATAATTCCATCACAGCGTAATCATTCTTCTGTTAGAGACGTGAGACAATTATATTTCTTCGTTAGCATTTTCAGCATTCACGCTTGTTACGAAACGAGAATAGGCACATAGCTTAGTTATTTATAATTATTATAATATTATAATATATTAATATAATAATATATTATTATAATATATTATAATACATATTATTATAAAATTCTACGCATTTAAGAACCATGTTTCGTCTCCTTGAAGGTGAATTAAATAAAATATCTTGTGCTTATTAACATTTATTTGTTTATTAAGGTACACCAATAGCATAACGTATAATTACTCAAGAAAATAAATATGTAAATATATTTATTTTCTTTTTAGTTACAGGTTTTGATCTTATATTTATGCCTATTATGGATATATAATGAATGAATATTTAGTTTCAACAACAAACACATGTTAACAATTAAAAAAATATATATCTAAGACATGAAACCAAATACGTATGTACTCGGTACGATTTCTCGATTTTCAGTACATACCAAAAATTAAAATTATAAATAACAAACTAGACTAAGGTTAACACAGCATTTACAATTAACACAGCATTAGACAACATTTACGATCTGAATAAAAGTAAAATTTAAAACAGAAGAATATACTAACAACTAGTTATATATTTTAAATAAATTTGTATAAAAAGACAAGTGGGGAAAAAAAAGAGGAAGAAACATTTCATCAAGCTTATTAAGTACAAGATAATGATTGAAATCCGATACCGCGATCTTAAGTCCGTCGCGAAATCTGGGACGTTGCTGCAAACCACTAAAATTAACCAACCACTGGAGACCGATAAGACTGCAATTCTCGGTAAAACTTTGATTGGCAAATCGAACCATTAAATTGTAAAACTAATAGAGCCAGTGGCAACACTAATCGAGGCGATTTCATAATTCGCTCATGGTTCGCTGCGGTCGCGTTCACTTATTTGACGAACCGAGTGGGGTGGGGAGTAGTGAAACTGCCTCCCAGAGGGTGTGGGTTCGATCTCATAGTGCTTTTCCGGTGTCTGGGTTTATATATATATATATAAACCCAGACACCGGAATATATATATATATTTACAAAATAAAATGTAGAATATATATGTCGTGTAAAATGTGTCTTATATTTTTATTTTCAATCAACTTCAATACCGAAGGATTAATAAATAACTATTTTTAATAACGAGAAACAAAACCGAATTCAAATATCTCGCTATGTAGATGTACTTTATAATACATTTTCAGTAAAGTCCCTAAGTATCTCCGGAGCCCAAGATCCGATACCAATGAAATTAAAATGACACTACATGGGAAGCACCAGCTTTCTAATAAAAATAGAATCATCAAAATCGGTTGACTCAGCCAAAAGTTATGAAGTAACAAACATAAAAAAAAAATACAGTCGAAATGAGAACCTCCTCCTTTTGAAGTCGGTTAAAAATTTACTTGTATTATTTATTCATAAGCAGCCATCTCCGTCTCGCAGTTTATTCTACTTTGACTCGATCTAGAACCTTCGTGACCGTTGCGTTTACGCGAGCGGCAGCTCCTATAATGTAATGCGCCGAATAAATATTTCTTTCTTTCTTTCTTTCGGTCGCGTGTCGCTCGGCGGAGTTTGTCGCGTGTGAGGTACCCTACCGTGGGTCGCACACGCCGGGCCCTAATTCCGAGGCATTTCAGACGCCTAAAGTAACGGCGAGCGACGTTTAATGGCGTACGCTTTTATGGTGGCAAATCGGCGTATAATGCCTACGTATTTAGTGCTCGCGTCGGGCTCGTCGTTTCCAGAAGTTGTTGCCAACTTGCGACACGTAGTCGAACCGGCTCAAGACCTGCTGTATAATAAAATGACTTTTATCTATATACTAGCGCCCCACCCCGGCTTCGCGTGGGTGCAATTTATTTTATTATACATATAAACCTTCCTCTAGAATTCTTCCTCTATCTAGTAAAAAAAACGCATCTTCTTGATGCGTTTTTTTGCGTAGTTTTAAAGATCAAAGCGTTCAGAACAGACAGACAGCGGGACGACTTTGTTTTATACTATGTGAATAATACGTGAAGTAAAACCTTTGCACCACTTTTTACGAAAAATTTTTGGAAAATTGTGCGGACGGAGACGTATAAAATTTCCCACACATATAATTTATATAGAGAAGGAGTACAGAAAGCTAGTATTTTTTTTTTCTAATTATGCATAAAAAATATATTAAATCAATTAAAAAAAGACATTAAAAAAGACAATTATGATCAAATTTCGACCACGGCGACTATTCGCCTATTTGTAGATAATTTATTATTAATACAAAGTGTTTTTCTCATTGTTTAAAGGCGCACTATGTTCGCATCCTTCCAATAGTCTAATGATTAACAAAACCGTAATTAACTAACATACCTGACGGTTAAAGTAGGTTCAGCAGTATTGCGAGAACCAACAGATAACTAATTGACACAGTAAAAATACATTAATGGAAGTAGAATAACACAGACATCCCCTGCGCAACAAAACAATTAAGCAAACAATCCCGCTCGATACGGAAAGAGGCAACTACATCCTCACTGGAACAACAGAAGTGCATTAGATGAGACATTCTTCTCCGTGAATTCCCTATACATATAGTGCCGGATATTAATATACAGCGTGTCCTTACAACCGCGACATTAAATGAACACACATATAGAGGATAACTTTTTAAAATTATGTTAAACATTTACATTCTTTAAACATCAATATTTAAAGAGTTATTAAATATTCCAAAAAAAATAAAATTTAAACATTCTTACGTATTAAACTATATCGTAAACTTCATTTGTAAAGGTCACAAAGCATATGAATGGGTAGAATGAATGAATTAAAAAGCGATAAAACATACCGATGTTCCGAATTTTGTTTCTTTTTTATTTAATTAGTTTGCTTGAAAAATATTTTTTTTAATTATGGACTTTTAACGCTTATATTTTTATGATTATTGGTAGGTAGCGTTAGAAGTGTGTTCATTTATTGTCGCGGTTGTAACGACATGCTGTATACTCTAGAATGTAACGTTTTACTAGAAGAATTATTTTTTTTCTTATTAAAAAATTGTTAAGCAATGTTATTTTAAGATGTTTCAAACTTTACTAATAAACATGATAGATTTATGTGTTCTCGAATAGTAGAAAATATTCAAAAAACCGGACCGGTGCGAGAATGACTCGCGTACGAAGGATTCCATACGAATTTATTTAATTTTTGTTTCATTATTTATTCACCTTCTTTCAGGGTTCATGAGATACAGTCTGGTGACAAACGGACAGACAGACATTGGACTCTTAATAATAGGGTCCCGTTTTACCCTTCATCATCATCATCATCATTTCAGCCTGTAGGCGTCCACTGCTGAACATAGGCCTCCTCTAGGGATTTCCACTTCGATCTGTTTGAAGCGGCCTGCATCCAACGTGTTTTACCCTCTGGGAACCCTAAAAGGAAATATACCTCAGTAAGAACACAACTTTATAACACCTTTAATACCTTCGATGACTAGTATGAAAAGGGAAAAATTGTAGACAATAAATAATTAAAAATCAATAAAGTTATTTTTATTTCAATAACAAAAAAGTATGCGAATAATAGGATATTTATCCATATATCCAGGTCACGTCATATGAGGGATCAGTATCTAGCTAATCTTGTCATTTCTTAGATGAAATTCTCAACCACACTAGGCAAGCCCTATCACGCTCTCTTTTAACCAAGCAATCACCAATAATAATTAAATCCTCTACCAAATTATACAAGAGCGTAGCTCTTTTTTAGGCAAGGATTAGCACTGATTTATGGCCAGACTAATGCGGCTGGAGGAGTAACGCTCAAATCCTTATTAACGACCCCGCGGCTTAAAAAGGGGGTTCCCCGCCACCGGCCGTCTGCCGTCTCGCTCTAACACGTACGATCTCTGCATGTTTTCGAAGCTGTCAATGAGTATCCTCTGCTCAAACATATGTTTCGGCTTAATATCGTTCTATATATAGCGTGTCGTAACAACCGCGACAATAAATGAACACACATATAGGGGATAACTTTTTAAAATTGTATTAAACATTTACATTATTTAAACATCAAGTACCTGGTGGAAATTACATTTAGATACAAATTACTGAGTCATGAAATATGCATAATATTTTTCGATCTTACCGACGTAATAATAAGAAAATATGAACTGGTGTTTTTCACGAAGGAAAGAATTAAAAAAGAACAAAATCATCTGGATCGTCAAAAATAAAAAATAAAGAAAACAATGAACTGGAATCGAAAAAAAGTAAAAAAAATAAGTGTGTAAATGATCGTGACACGAACCACGGCCTTCTGTTTCGAGGCCGCCCGATTACCGAGCTATTGTAACGTTTTTTTTGCGGCGAAATTTACCGTCATATCCGAATGATATTTTTCATTCCCTGAAAACAGGGATAAAAGGACATTTTCTAAAAATGAAACCTAGCTAGATCGATTTTTCGCCCCCGAATCTACACACATACTAAATTTCATGAAAATTGCTGGAGCCGTTTCCAAGATTCCGATTATATATGTACAAGAATTGCTCGTTTAAAGTATAAGAGATAAGATATTTTATTAAATTTTCCAAAACAATCAATTTTAGGGCACCCTTACGTATAAAACTGTAAAGTTCATTTGTAAAGGTCACAAAGCATATGAATGGGTTGAATGAATTTAAAAGAGATAAAACATACTGTTAGAAGGAGAGATTTGTAATGCGACGCTGTGGCAACGAATGAAAAAGTCTCTGAATGTATGAATCGAGTCAGTTGTAGTTGTATAGGATGTTACAAATTTTGTTTCTTTTTTATTTAATTAGTTTGTATGAAAAATATTTTTTTTAGTTATGGATTTTTTTAACGTTTATATTTTTTTATGATTATTGGCAACTAGCGTTAGACGTGTGTTCATTTATTGTCGCGGTTGTAACGACACGCTGTATAGGTGTGCGTGAGATGCGTAGAAAAATAAACGCTATAATACTGCGTCGCTTCGGATGAGCGGAAACGTCGAATGGCGTGGAGATTTCGGCGTGACAGATGTCTGTAGCTATCTACCGTGTCTATTTACCGTATCGTCACAGCGGTAGAATATTTTGTCGCGTCGAGTGCCAATTAGGAATACGTGTTGGCGCTGGCAACCCTGTATACCGGATATGACGTTATCTAGTCGAGCCAAGGGACACATGGTCGCATGGAGCAGTGGTCACTTGGATTTCGGCTGCGTTCCCGGACAGTAATAAAACCACTATTGCTACTTCTCATTATAATAGTTGTTAATGTTCAAGTTCAGTAATATTTAAAATATTAGAATCAAGGTAAAAACGTTAGAACTCTTATTAATTGTTCGTCCTAAATCATTAAAGCGTGCTGTCTTGACAATGACTGGACATGCTAATTAAAAATAATCAAATTGTTCGTCCTAAATAAAGCGTGCAATGAGGAATGCTAAAAAATAATCGTTTATCTGTTTTTGATGCTTTTTTGTAACATTTAATCAATGATGTTTTAATAAAGATGACGCATGTTCATACTGAGCGGCGCTTAAAATTTGTTCCGCTTTACATTATATGACATATTCATAAGTGAATGTGGCCTATGTTATAGAACGTATGATACGGAAAGAGTCTATAGAGTCTATAGAGTTGCTATGTAGTTACACCAATTGAAGTAATTTGAGTGCATCGGTTTCGATGTGCTATTGTCATATCTACCGCTTCATCACTACATACTATAAAACAAAGTCGTCCTGCTTTCTGTCTATCCCTATGTATGCTTATATCTTTAAAACTACGAAACGGATAGAGTGATTCAAGATGAAGGTTTATATGTATAATATTTATATATTGCACCCGCGCAAAGCTGTACTAAACATATACGGCATTTGTTCGATATGGTCTCAATTATTTATCTTTTAGAACAATACCAATATTAGTGGTCCGGGCTTCCATAGCTCAGACCGCAAATATGTTGGAGACACGTAGCCACAGGGCTTGCAAGCATCTCGTATTATGTACCATCCAATGTGTACATATATATACTTGACTTAAAATCGTTTATTAGTTCAATCTGATACACGTACGTGTCTGAAAACGCTTACTGTGAGAAGTTATAAATATTGTTAAACTCATAAACATCCTATTATGTAATTTTTGCTGAAGATGAAAATTCATTCCAATCTTTTTAGTCTTTGTTGCTTTAATAAAAGGGCTCACACACTCAGACGTATAATTGTCATCATATAATAATTTACATTTCTACCAGAAAAAAGGCAAAATTATAAATCTTCCACTTCACGCTGGTCTTCCTTTTGGCCGTGGCACGTCTCTGGACGAACCTGCCCACTAGTGCAACAGCAGTGCCGCGTGGACCTACCACAGTAAGTCTTAAGAGTCAGAAAAAATTAAAAATTACAAGGAAACCTTTTACAAAAATGCCGACGCCTTTAATCCAGGAAGGTCAGCAGGGATGTATATAACTGTAAACTTTCTCCATTCGTCATCTTGACGTGTCCAAATCACCGAAGTTTTTAACTTTTTCTCACTTTATATACTTTCACCATAGCATAACACTGAATTTCTTACTGATTCATATTATCCTTTCGCTACGTTCGTAATTTGTCCTTAATAATCAAATCTGCCATGATCTATGTTATTATCTATCATCTATGTTATTATTTTTGCCCTAGCGTTTTCTCTGTCATAAATTTTCCATACCTCTCTCTAACCTCCTAACTATTAAATGAAGACTGCCCACTTTAGACTCGAACTTTACACTGTGGTTTGCATTTTATTGTTACGTTAATATAGTGTTATAACGTTGTGATGGCTCAGTGTCCGGGCGCTTAATTGAATATACTCTAGCGACCCGTGTTCAATTCCCGGTGCCGGCGCTAAATAAATAGTTAATTACAATTTTAAGTGGTGACTTAAGACGTATTACAGTGAAGAGAACCATTGTGAGGAAAACTGTAAATATTCGAATAATTAAAAAAAAATTACTATTGAGAAGTTTTATTAGTTTCGGAAAGTTTTTCGCCGCTGCATTTATCGAAACCACATTTTCCGCATTCGCGCCCAGACGCTTCAACCGCTAAGCTAAACGACTGGTTGCAACAGCGAAGAAAATCTCTACGCATTTTATCTACAGTGCTTTTTATTTACAATCTATCTACAGGGCATTTTAAGCTATGCTTGGCGAATCCAACGTAAACGTAGTGATTACATTCTCTTTGGGCGAATCTATTGTTATCTCTTTGAACAACAACGCTTTAAGTTTAGGCTCGTTGAAAGAATATCGATATATCGATACAAGAAAATCAATATCGAAAATGGTATAATAATAAAAACAATATTTCTTCAAATTAGATTCTTGCACAGAGTACGTAGGTGTCTAGTATTTAATGTTTGACATACCTGTTTTTCCTACAAAGGTTTCTAAGATTATATTCCATATATCGATATTTTTTCCTCGATATATGGCGGGCCATATTGACATTCCTATTTAAGTTAAAATGCTTTTCGTGTAACGTCAGAGGTCACCCGATTCACCGTCCACCACGGAGACATACAAACAGCGGTGGACTTCGAATTAAAATTGTTTCAGTAGTTTTATGCTTATGGTCACTTATTGCAAGCATGCCCTTTTAATAAATTACTAAAACAGAACTTGCTTCTTCCGAATCCTTTTAAATAATATAGGAGACCATTTTGAAGTTGTACTTCTTTTAGCGCGTTTGGAAAAATTGTGGTAGTAAAACTTCTACGATGCGTAGGCACACTGATAACCAAATAGCGACATTATGAAGTTATTTAAAAAGCGACCAACTTGACGGTATTGCCATGGCAACCAATAAAAACTTTTTGACATTTACCTATAATGTCAGGCAATTTTTATGAATTGCATTTTGCGATATCAATTGCGTTTAATGTCTTCAACATTTACCTATAATTTCAAGTAATTTTTATAAATTGCATTTTGCATTATCAGTTGCATTTATCTTTTTAGAGTACTGGCACGGGGGATAAAGTTTTAAGTTATTTTTCTTTTTACACGCACTATTTTGAGTTCAGTTCTTAGTATAAAATACCCCATCGATAGGTACACCACCCGTCTCCAAACTAAGTTAAACAAGGTCTATAATGCGAGGAATAGAGAGGCAGATGTACAAGTTTGTTGTTTTAGCTGTTTCGAAAATGAAATTTTGTTGCCGTCTTTAGTATGTCAGAATTCTTTATTCTGTTATAAAACATTTTTGTTTTGCTTGTTGTCATTATTCAGAGATAAAAACAAGTACTTTGTATTGTTTTTTCCTAGAAACTAAATTCTATACGTATTATCTCGACTACAAATAAATCTCGACAATGAACTATATCGACTCCTTTCCTATCCTTTCCTCCTATCCTTTTTATAATTCGAGAAAAAATAATGACCCCCCCGACATTAGGTTTATTTTTTCTTACAAACATCTTTCTTTTATATCATCATCATCTAATTTTTTATGTGAAAAGTTGTTAAGCGAGCAGACGGTACACTTGATGTGTGGTATACGTGTACCCCGAATACCTTACTCACCAAACGAAACGCGAAAGTATTGTACTTCCTCTCTATTCTCCTATGAGACCGTGGTACTTTACCGGGCGATGCCCATTCGTGAAATAGCCAAGGCTAGCCTGGCCATAGGTTCGCTTATTAGGAATACGAAATTCACATATGAACTAGTGCACATAACATGTAAGATTTCTGCATTATTTTTTAGCTGAAGTTGTGGATCGTAAAAAAATAAGATAGTTTGTTTTTAGTTAAATGAAACTGTGTATTTTATATTATTTATCTATGTATGTTATAGTTATATCTATATATTATTCAGTATTTATCGCGTTTTAATCTGATTTTAAATTCCCGAATTTCTTCTTTTCCCTTTCCCTTTCCAGCGGTCATATACAGTCAGACAGATTTTTACAGAGATTTATTTTTAATTATATAAGAGAACATTTTGCAGTTATATTTTTTTTGGCGCGTTTGGAAAAAAATATGAGAGGAAAATTTCTACGATATGCGTGCACACCGATAGCAAAAAGCAATCTTTTTTAAACGAAACAAAACTTATCTACTATTCGGGATGATTCCGTGGCGTAGTTACCCAGGTATAGGCTTCACTGCAGGGGGTCGTGGGTTTGATTCCCTCACGGGACAAGTATTTGTGCGACCCACAGATAATTGATTCTGATCTGGGTATTTGTCCGCGCGAAATTTATGTATATGAAACTTCCTCACAACACAGGATAATTTATCCTACAGTTTAGGCAATGTTTTGTTTTTTAAAATATAATATATTCGTATAGCAATACGATATAGGAGGAAAAACCAACATATGTAGCGCGCATTAAGTATTCGTTCCAGACGATATTTCACGATCCAACCGGTCCGAGGCGGTCCAAGATCGAACACGGTCGGACCGTACGTAATTTCGGCCATTAGATAAAGTAACGTGAACTATCGGCATCGCCGCTGCCGTGCGGAGGGCGATCGGTCAAGTAAAGCCGTCACGTAGCGGTGCAGCCGAACCGGCGATATTAATATTCGATGCCGCCGATAGGGCTGCGAAGTTTGCGCGGGAAACACGGCCGCCATGTTTGTTTAGGACTTGGTACTCTCAGCTGTGCGTCTACAAGGAGCGCTGTGTAATCGCAAAAGTATTCGATCGCAACATTGTTTGAAGTCGGCTCCGCGATAGCGATGTTTCGCCGTCGGGCCCCGGCGAGCTTACTCGCGCGGAGTAAACGAAAATCGTGAATAAACAACGACGGTATTTATGTACGATATTGTATAACTCTTCAACGATAGGGGCGTCTTGAAGGGATTAGTTAATGGACTTTAATGTGCAAGTGCGTTTAACAATTACGACTTCATCGCCATTCACTATCAGGTGAGATGGCGTTGTTTGAAATCAGAGATATATTACTTCGGTTTATCTTTATTCAGACGAGTTCATCTTAGCCTTTCTGTAATGGTATAAAATTGATGAGTTTTTGTTTTGCGAGAAGGTGGCAGGCGAGCTGACGGTTCACCTGATCTTAAGTGATGACCGCAGCTCATTGACATTTGCTACAACCTTGGGGTTGCAGATGCATTGCCACCTTCTAATAAAGTGGGCCCCGGCTACATCAACCAGACGAAAAGCAGAAGTATAACACATCCACTTCTTACTTGACTTACGCTAACTGACCTGCCCATTCGTGCAACAGAAGACTTGCATGGCCCTAATGTAGTAACATCAGTAAACGCAGATAAACATTATGTTTTACTAGCTGCTGCCCGCGACTACGCCTGCGTAGAACAGGCTGAAGACGTGACATTCAGATAGACAGATATATATAAAATATGCAAATAAATTATAGCCTATGTCTTATTCTGATGTATAAGCCATATTATTGTAAAGTTTCATTAAAATCCATTCAGTAGTATTTGCGTGAAAGAGTAACAAACATCCATCTATACATACAAACTTTCGCCTTTATAATATTAGTGAGGATTAGTTTACGAGTAACCACTGACTACCATAATGTACAGGTACGGTATGGTGTACGAGTTTTTTTTCTGGTACGAACGCCTGGTATTTCAAACCTTTAGCTTAATCGGCAGCCACCAACCCTATCGCAGCCAATATCGCAGCCCGCTATTTATTTACGCCACTATTACGGGTTAAGTATGGGTTACGTGAAATTTAATACGGCGGCTCCAAGCGGGCGGATCGATTTTTCATTTTTGACGTAATAAAATATTATTTTTCAATTTGATGAGGACCAATTAACTTAATAGTCCTTAATAGCGCCGTTGATTTCAAGTAATGGAGGTATCTGTAAACAATATCGGGCCGAAATTTTATGAATGGTTTATTATAGTTTGATATATAGTGAGTAAATTGGATGGAATGTTATTAAATGTTATACAGTTCTGCTTAAAGTGTATTCCAAGATTAGGCCTTAATTGCAATGACTGTTGTATTGCTCGTATGATTTCAGTAGACCTTGCCTCGTGTTGAAAATACACCAAGGACATATTACACTTGAATCACCAAGATCCGAAACCAATATCTGAGAGCATGCATTCGAAATGTGTCATAAAACTAATGTATAAGGTTACTAATGCCTTTCGTAAAGTCAAACAAAAATATACTATGTAGAAGCAACATAAAATTAGCAGTAAATATTGGAACGAACCCAAGACATCCATCGATAAGGAGAGGAGACACCCACGCCGCGATCAACACAGATCGTAACCAACACAAGAATTAGCATACAAATAGTTGAACATAAATCGTGTTGGAGCACTCCCCGCGTGAACACTGGTACACGTATCACTTCCACTTTAATGTATGCGATTTTTTATGGGCAATGGGTGAATATCGCGCCGAATATCCGTCTGGAGGAGGGTGAGGTGTGGGGCGCTAAAACATTGCAGTTAGCGGCGTAACTTGTTAAATTTTTACTTAATACTCAATGGTATATACCTTCTTCTTCTTCTTCTACCTGGCATTAATCCTGGCTATTGCCAGGGTCTGCCTTATATACCATACAGAATAATTTCCCTGGCAATAGTAGTAAATAGTTCAGACGCTGAGTACACTCGAGACCTTTTCTTGACGTCCTTTCTGTTAAAGGCCTAGGTCGTCCCCAGTCACTAACTGAACTATTTATCTTGAAGAGTCAACAAGTAATCAGAGGCAATGAGTTGAAATTTGTTTTTCGGCACTTTACGTAATGTGTAAACTGCCGATAAATAGAACTGTGAACTATTAATTTCGACTGTGAATAGATATAAAGTTTACACACTATAACCTTAGATACTAAAAGAATTGCAGTCATGCCCCATAAGGTACATTAATTCATGTTGATTGCTTCTCAGTGTGGATCTGGATAAATCATATGTTTTATATATGTTTTTTTATTGGAGTTAAACTTCCTCTTTACGCCGGTCATTTGTGAGGTTGCGATACTTACCATAACGAACTTGCCCATTCGCTGTTGCGTGGCCCTACCTAATTTTTTATTACATAACCATTTTTTTTTCTAACGAAAAACTGACTTCGGATATCTCGCTCTGTATTCATTTTATAATTGATTCTCGGGAGTTCCCTAAGCGACATCAGAACCCAAGATCCAATACCAATGAAATTAAAATGGTACCACATGGGAATCACCAGCTTTCAAATAAGGAACTTCAGAATCGTTTCACTCAGTCGAAAGTTCTGAGGTAACAAACATAAAAAAATACAGTCCAATTGAGAACCTCCTCCTTTTGAAGTCGGTTAAAAAGCCATTGATGCAATGACGTTATTATAAAAAGTGTTCTATATACGCACAGCATATTCGCGCACATTAACAATAAAGTAATGTACTTTCAATAGTAATCTTGCAAAACGTGTTTCTATTCGACACGAGAAAACAGGCAATCAATCGAAAGACATTACTTTCGAACCCAGCAATATCTAAATGCTGAATTTCCAGGAACTCACTTCGGGAATGCCAATCAACCAAGATCTAAAGCAAGTAATACAATATACGTTTAATTCGACGCACACATCCACCGCTGCGGTTTAATGCCCTTTGCCCATGCGAACTGAGACTGGAAACAAAGTCTCAACAACTTTGCTTCAGCTCTTTCTAGCGTCGCTCCCCTAATTTGATGCGATGCACTTAGCTAATTATGAATCCGCCTGCGATGCTACACGTTTCCTCGGCGTTTCTATATGTTTTCTCATATGTTATGTGTTACAATTGCCCTTGCTTTGTCTTCGTGGCTAGAGTGAGTATTACGGAGCTAGTAGGAATCTAAGACCATATCACAGTCAATTACCTTCTTCTTTCATTATCTTCTAATAGTTTAAAAAATTTTAAAATGTGTTCCTTAGCGCTTACCTTGTTCATTTACTTTACCGCCTCAAGATTAGCTGGTAGATAATGCTGATGGCGTTAAGTCTACCTTTCTGCAATATTTCTTGTTGTGTTCAAAAAGTGCGTGATTTATGGGCAACTCAATTATTTTACGCGCGATCATTCATAACTAACACGCACACAAGTTCGTTTTAAAAGTATACGACGCATTTATGAATGACTACCGCAGTGTCGACAAGGAATAAAATGGCAATTATTTTGAAAAAGAAACGTTTGTTTTTGCAACGTCTTGTCATAATTTTATAATTACCATGGTGGAGGGTAGATTAAGTTACTATTTAATAAACCAGTCTGTTGTTTACACACGCCTTTGATTGACGTTCCATTGGCGACGAGGATGGGATTTTTACATTTTTACGCATACGAACTTATATAAATTGTACAAAATGCCGATAGGAAAAATAGAACCATTTAATTTAAGCTCGAAACAGTATACGCTGCGGCCAGACGTGGCGGCCGCAGTGCGCTCTAAGCAAGAGCAGCAGGTAGTACGCACCGCCGGTGCTAATAGGGAGTTTCGCGTGGGGGATGCGGTACTCGCACGTGACTACAGAACGAAGGGAAGCAAGTGGGCTGAAGCCATAGTTGTTAAGAAGACGGGACCGGTCTCTTATAAAGTTGACTTAGGAAATGGTGTAGAGTGGCGTAGACATGTTGACCAAGTTATTCCAACTAAGAATCGATTCTCACTGTCACGTACGAGTGCCGCGCCTCCGGCGGACAGCAGTGGTTTAAAATCGGATACGACAGAGGTCGATAATGGGGCCGAAGATGAAGTATTTGAGGACGCTTCAAATAGGGATGAGACCTTGAATGAACCCTTGGAAGCGGTGGAACAGCCACAGGCACAGTCCGGGATCTCTCCAGCGCCTGTGCCTGAGTCGCCTTCACCACATACATCAGCTCGAGCACTGCGTGCTCTAAAACGAGCTAAACGCAATATTTAAAATTTAGAGTAAGATTTTTATGAAATATAATTATTATAGTGATTGTAAGCTAAGTGAGGAGAGAATGTAACGTCTTGTAATAATTTTGATTGACGTTCCAGTTTTTATTTCAATAAACGATTATACTACCGAGTCTGCCTCCTGTGTGAAATTGGGCACCTTTAGAAAAGCCACCCTGTTATCTCAATCCTTATCGGTCGAGACATTTTCTTCACGCCGTTTTCTGAGCGGTTATGGGACGCTCCCGGTTACACTGACCTATTCTTATCGTTGTATATTGTGGTTGGTGTCGACAAGTAATTCTTCTTCTTTACGTGTCGATGACAAATCATATCTTTCCAGCCCAGAACTTAGCCACTTGGACAGCACAATTTGTGGCATCCATCAGATCCTGCTGCGAACAGGTGAAAGGGCAGGCAGGACAGGACATCAGATGGGATATGGAGTGTACTTCTCCGCACATACAGTCCAGGTCTGAGTTTTCTGAGAATCCCCACCTGAACATATTTTCCTTACTTCGGCCAACCTGAGTCCGAAGTCTGTTTAAAGACTTCCAAGTTGGCCAAGGTAGTCGGAAGACTCTCAGAAAGCGGGACAAAGGGATCCGAAAGCAGAGTTTGAGCACGCCACATGCTGCATCTCGATTTAGAGGGCTCGGTTGTGAGGGGCTCGCCATATTTAAAAACAAGTATTTAGAGAACATGAGTTTAAATCCGTTTTGAATACTAATGCGTATGAAAACTATTTCCAAAACAGGTCCTGCTAAAATTTCAATCTGCTCTTAGATACAAAGTGTGAGGTAAGTGGGTGGTTTTATGCATGCACTGTTAGGACATGTTTATTTTTATTTTATTTTATTTATTGGATTACTAACGTAAGATACAGCCAATTCAGATAAATACAAATTATTTGTTACATAGTACAATAGGTAACTGTTCTCACATTTATAAGTAACCACATCATGCGTTTTATCCTGCTACTGTAATGAACACTATAAAAAATTATGTAAGTTAAAATAAGACAAAGGTCAATCACGATAGTAACGATAAAGGTAAGTCAACATTTTTAATTTTTGCAATAAAAGTAGCGATGCTATCGAAGTGGATGTCAATATCTGAATTCTTCTCGTTAGAAATAGATGTTGCGCTGTAAATATAAAGTGAGAATTCCCGTTCAATGAACTGTGGCAGGGCCACAAAACAGTCTTCGCTGTTGCGACTGGGCTGGTGCGACCTCACAGGAGACCGGCCTGAAGTGGAAGCTTTGTAGTAGGTGAGTGAGGTAGCCTGGGCTCACTTTATTAAACCGCGGGCAACGCATCTGCAAACCTACGGGTGTTGTACAAATGTCCAAGGGCGGCTGTCACTTAACATCAGGTGAACCACCACCTAGCTTACCACTTGCTCACATAAAAAAAATACTGAGAAAAAACCGAGTCGGAATTTCTTTGGACTGTCTTTAAAGACATACGAGATAAATTTTGTCTCCTCAACTCTGCTAAAATAATCTATGTACCCATCGAGTTAAACACCACGCCGTTAATTGCGGGTGTTTCACAATGATGAAACAACGCCCTTGCAAATGTCCACACGTGCGCATCGTCATGAGCGAGATAGATTGCGGGTTTTGTGCGCGTTACATTTGCGATAATGCATTTGCTTCGGCAATATGTACGCGCGCGCCCGGCGTGTGCAAACAACCGCCGAGGCTGAATTAATCATTCGCGCAATATCCGAAAGCGATGCGGGCCACGCAACCCGTTTACGTAACGCCTGACAAATGCCTGTTAGTATCAAACTTGCAGAGCGGCCCGCAATATTGCCAATTAGCTCTGGATGGACCGAATTTCAGTCCGCACACTATTAAAGTTTGCGGATGAAAGTAAGTTAGAGTTAAAGTTGAACGCAGAACCCGTGGTATAGCCTGGTCGCACTTTCTATGAAGTTTATGAAGTCTACGGACAGGGAACAAAAACCATCAGTTAAAGTAAAGTAGGGAGTTAATTTTTTTAAGTGCACTGCACCTAATTATACATACGATTGTTCCACTCCACCAAGGGTCTAAAACCGATCGTGATCGCTGTTAAAAATTTGATTTCAACATAATATACTAAAAGAGACCTTATTGGACTAAGAACCTAGAGTTGGAATTTTAACTCTTCCGTGAAAGAAAGAGAAAAATTGTTTTTGAGAGTAAAATTTTTAAGACACTTGCGCACACCGCAAAAGCGACATGATGACACATATATTTTTTTTAATTTATCACAGTAAAACTCCTAAATGTCTACATAACAAAAAAACGGTTGAATAACAGAGGAGAAAAAGTACCGAACTCTCTAATTTTTCATATAAATGTAATAATATACGTGTTACGTAGTATCGGATTAACTCGAAATGGCCATTTTGTTTCTAGAGCAACACATGGCATTTTGATACTCAGAAAAGGCAATTTGAAAATCAGTGCTTCGGTCGCAAACTTTTAGTATTCCATAACTTTATTTATAACCCTTACTATAACCACAATAGTAGAACCGTACTCCAAATACTAGTGGATAATTTTTATTAAATCTGATCTGTGAGCATTTTAGGGCCCCATCTGGATGCGTTTTCTCGTCACCGTATGAAATGAATATTTAAGTATATACGAGTACATAGGGGCGTAATCAAAACACTGTAGCAAAAATGTAGATCACAAAACATTCATAACAATAGAACGTTATACGGTAATAACAATTGACGTAAATTTTTAAACCAGCACGATCACATAGAGATTCGAAAATTACTTCCACTCGACTCCGTGGCGCAGTTGCCAAGGATTGACTTCGGCGTCGGGGGTCGTGGGTTCGATTCCCATACGGGACAACTATATGTGTGACATACAGACAATTGTTTCGCATCTGGGTGTTTGGCAACGTGAAATACATGTTTGTAAAACGTCCTTACAGCACAGGATAATGATATCCAAATATAATAATAAAAACTTTGCGTTGTGTTCAGTTTTATAGTACAAGCCAGTGAAGAGTGTAAGTTTTTTTTACGGTATAGTTCAACAGCCTCTTTCTAGTAGTTTCTTAACGATCTACCCCTAGCTAGCACCTGAAGAATATCATTAACAGCTCAGTTTGCAAAAGCCTTGGAGAGTTTTTTTTTCTTTCGAGTGTAATGTTTTGTTGTTGAAGAGAAGTGAGCAAGTTGAAGGTCGAATGAAGTTGCTTATGTTTGATTATTTGGCAACTTAATGAACATAGCTGAACAGACTGATGCGAAATATGGTCGAATAAATAGCATGCGAAATATGATGATAGTATAAAAGAAATACGTAGTGGATTAATACACATCATGTTACAGTTAAGATGAAATTTACAATTTGTGTAAAAACTGGCGACAAGTGCGAGTCGGAGTGGCGCTCTTTAAAAGGGGCAAAAACATCATGTGTATTTTATGGGAGCCCCTCTTTACAAATGTTTTTTATTCTGTTTTTTAATATTTTTTTGTTAAAGCGGCAACAGAAATACATTATATATTATCACGGTTCATGAGATACAGATTGGTGACTGACGGACAGACAGACAGACAGCGGCGTCTTAGTGATAGGGCCCCGCTTTACCCTTTGGGTACGGAACCCTTGTCTAGCCCTGTCTTTGTTTACTAATAATGATAATTATTACCGGGCCAAGAACGACGCAATCTACTACTAAGCCGTTAAAAGCTTGCAGGCAGATCACGTAATGAACCTTTTTTGCTATCCATTTCTTCACTCCCAAGTAGGAGGCACTAGATTTATTCTTGCCGCTGTTACGAGCCCCAGCGCCCAATTAGTCCTAAGCGGCGACCCCGTTACCCTCTCTAGACGGCGTTCTTCGAAACTCGCTCGAGCGGTTTACCCGCCTTAATTTTATCGCTGTCAACAAATAAAAGCGCGCGAATCTGAATAAAAAAGGATACGAATCGAACTTTTACGCTTTTAAACGCGCAAATGGCTTGTCGGCCGTAGTGAAATATGTCCCGCCTCGGCATATTTATGGGGGCTGTTTTGTTTTAACTTTATTGGCTCTTAAAATCATCATGGTATGCGTAAACAGAAGTGTAAAAGAATACCGCGATTTTCTCGTATTGAAATATTGTTAAATGCAAAACAAAAAAACGGCCAAGTGCGAGTCGGACTCGCGCACAACCTTCCGTGTGTGAGTCCGACGTACCGTCTATAAAACGGCAAAAAAAGATAATGTGTGTTGTATGGGAGACCCACTTAAATATTTTTATATCCTGTTTTTTAGTTATAGCAGCAACTGAAAATTTCAACCATCTGCCTATCACAGTTTATGGCCCAGCCTGGTGACAGACTGACAGCGGAGTCTTAATAATAGAGACGCTTTGAGTACGGAACCCTAAAAAAAGTCGGAACTTAAATATCTCACTCGCTTTAAATGTTCTACTTGATTTTGAGGATTTTTTTGATGTATCTCCAAAGTCCTAGGTCTCATACCATTGATATTAATATGGGACCACATGGGCGATAAACCTAACCCTGCGCAAAAATATTTTTTAAAATGGGTTAATAAAAGTCGGTCTTCTACACAACATCTACATTCTAACGTGCAACCGAATTGAGAACCTCGTTTCTGTAAGTCGGCTTTTTTATGTGAGAAAGTGGCAAGTGCGGTGGCGGTTTATTTGATGTTAAATGATAACCGCCACCCGTGGACATTTGAAACACTCGTAGGATTGCAGATGCGATGCCACCTTTTAATAAAGTGGGCCCTGGCTAACTCTCACAAGATGAAACGCAGAAATTTAACCCTTCCACTTCACGCCGATCTTCTGTGAGGTCGTGGCTCTTCCCCGAACGGACCTGCCTATTCGTACAAAAGTGGAGACTGGTACCTGGTCGTACCACAATTCATTGAAGTCTTTTAAAAATTCTAACATCATTGGCGGCCCGTTCGATTAAAGAATCTAAACTCCCTCTGTTTCGTGAACAACAAATCAATTTCACGTCTCGTCCGGCTGCTTTCAAAAAAAACCACTTGGGGGTGGTCCACATAAAAGGAGGAAAGACTGCGGCCTACTTTCGCCAAGTCAGGTGTTCGCAACTCCCGGACCGTCATTAATTTCCATTCAGCGCCGGATCGGGGGCAAATATTATCCTCGAAAACTCCCCAGATCGTGGCGGAATGTTGCCAAGTTAAATACTTGCGAACAAATCCGCGATTAGTCTTGACGAACTCTGCTCTCGCTTCGCCCGGGCAACGCCGATGGGCCGGATCGAACTTTGGAACTTTCGCTGCATTGTCGCTAAAATGGTTGCTCTACCCGGGAAGTACCGGAGCCTTACAAGCACTGACGCGAAGAAGTTACATTCTGTTGTATCTATAACTAGCGACCCGCCCCGGCTTCGCACGGGTGCAATGCGGATACTAAATATACTCTACTGTATCACTACTTAGTATAAAACAAAGTCGTCCCGCTGTCTGTCCCTATGTATGCATAGATCTTTAAAAGTACACAACGGATCTTTATGCGGTTTTTTACTAGATAGAGTGCTTCAAGAGGAAGGTTTATACGTATAATACATTACACCCGTGCGAAGCCGGGGCGGGTCGCTAGTTATACATATAAACCTTCCTCCCAAATCACTCTATCTATTAAAAAAAAACCTGCATCACGAACAGACAGACAGCGGGACGACTTTGTTTTATACTATATATACAGCGTGTCGTTACCATCGCGACAATAAATGAACACACTTCTAACGCTACTTGCCAATAATCATAAAAAAATATTAACGTTAAACAAAATCCATAATTAAAAAAAATATTTTTCAAACAAACTAATTAAGTAAAAAAAGAAACAAAATTTGTAACAGCCTATACAACTCGCGTCACAGCGTCGCATTACAAGCCTCTCCTTCTAACAGTATGTTTTGTCTCTTTTAAATTCATTCAACCCATTCATATGCTTTGTGTCCTTTACAAATGAACTTTACGTTACGCTTTTATAGGTAAGGGTGTTCTAAAATTCTTTGTTTTGGAAAATTTTATAACTCTGTAAATATCGATGTTTAAAGAATTTAAATGTTTAACACAACTTTAATAAGTTATCCCCTATATGTGTGTTCATTTATTGTCGCGATGGTAACGACTCGCTGTATATAGTGATAAGTGTTTTAACCGAAGGTCCATCCTAGTAAACGTCTCTACAGCTACCTTACTCGTATTTCGAACGATTAAGAGCATTGGTGATCATTTCCCACCGGGTTTTACTAAACGTGGTAGGGCACCTCAAGTGTTCACGGTGGTAGGGCCACGCAACAGTGTTCGCTGTTGTACGAATGGGCAGGTCCGTCCGGGTAAGTACCACGACCTCACAGAAGACCGGCGTAAGGTAGGAGTGTTGCACTTCTGCGTTTCGTGTGGTGAGTGAGGTAGCCGGAGCCCACATTATTAAGAGGTGGCAACGCGTCTGTAACCCTACGGGTGTTGCAAATGTCCATGGGCAGGCGGTTATCACTTAACATCAGGTTCACTGAATGAAGAATTCACTGTTGCACGAATTGGCAGGTCCGGTTGAGCCCCACGACCTTAATACCGGCGTGGAGTGGAAGTGTGTTCTTCTGTTTCTCCTCTGGTGAGTTTGGTAGCTGGGGGCCACTTTATTAAAAGGTGTATTCGCATCTCATATGCTTATCTATAGTTACCGTGTAAGAATTGCTGCCTCAAATTTGTCCCGTTTACGTCAGAAAGCTTACCGCCTGTCACCTTTCGAGACATGATAGTAGTATCTACTGACGGAATTCCGGCTCAATACAATAAATATAAGCATACATTCATAATACAAGATCCGACTTGCATAAATACACACTTAAATATACTTTTTTAAAACATTACATTAGGTTAACCTTATCCTGTATTGTGACGACGTTTTTTTGCTTGTATATAGTACACACAGTGCGTACTTAACATACGACACGACTACGATACTTTTAAATTTACCTATTATTATGGTACAAAAGTTGAGCAGATCTGGAATATTAAAAATTAATATAATTTAAACAATATATCTGATGATATATCTATTGATGACTCCATGGCGCAGTTGCCAACGTATTGGCTTCGGCGTCAGGGGTCGTGGGTTCGATTCCCACACGGGAAAACTATTTGTGTGACCCACAGATAGTTGTTTCGCATCTGGGTGTTTGTCTGCGTGAAATTTATATTTGTAAAACGTCATTACAAAACAGGATAATATTATCCTAAAGTAAGCGCAATGTTTTATAACTACTAAGACTAAGAATATCTTTAGAACAAATATGTAAAATAAAACACGTGTTACCCGAATTTAACTTTCAAGTAGAATAGGGGTTTCGGAGATTATTTTCTTTTCATTAATTTATTTAAGTGTGATGTAAAAAAATCTTATATTACGCCACCATTTAGTAGCAATAGTAAATGAACCACTGCTTTGAGAAATTTGATTATTTCATCGGTCGATAAGCCCGCGGCTTCGCTCGTCCTTGAATTTTATTTTGTAGTTCATAATTCGGCTTAAAGAATTATGGAGTCCCGCAGGAGAGATATATGATAAATATGATGCAGACCTCCCACGGGAACCATTCTGTTGATTGGAAAAAGAAAGTTAAGTCAAAAAAACATTCATTGCTCAATGAAAATGAGGACAAACCATCAAAGAAGTTATCGCTTTAGCTATATTAGTACGACCGCTTTGAGATAGAATACTAGATAGGTACCAGTATACAAACAATTTCAAATACCGTTTTACAACGATAATTCGAACGAGAAATGTCGCCATTACTATATTAAAATTAAAATTTTTATAGTGCCAATTTCTGCACTTAAGATGAAAGATTAAAATTTTGCTAATCGTTGCACTTAAGACAAACCATTAAAAGTTGTAGAAACTTTTCTACAATTTTTTATGTTTCATTTTAAGTGAAGAGATTGGCACTACAAATAAATATATTATTACAAAAACTTTAACACGCCTAAAAGATTAAAATAATATTCAACGATTAGTAAACGTTTCGTAAATGCTTCAACTTTTTCTGATGTGGAGACTGTAGAGCCCAGTTTTTTTTTCTTCATATTACGCTCCTAATAATATCTCTACATGCCTTAGGGCGTAACGAAGTTATGGTGGGACCAACGTGTGAGATTGGAATTCCGTCTCAAGTGAACCGGATTTTCGATGCGGCGTTAAGATTTATAACTGGCTGCTATTACACTAAATTGATACACTGGACGGCGAAAAAAGTAACAAATTTTATATCGCAGCTGTCGTGATTACAGGCCACCTAATTGAAGGTAATACCAAATTAAGGACTGATGTGTAATTGCAGTGTCAATAGAACACAGTGAAATTTTGATTGTCACCGTTGCCAAGCTGTTGGCTTCGATGGGGATCGCGGGTTCGATTCCCACACGGGACAAGTATTTGTGTGACCCACGGGTAATTCTTCTGGATCTGGGTGTTTGTTCGCCAAGGAGGGTTGACGTCAGGCAGGCCAAAACCGCTTACAACATGATTCACATGTTCTGCCGATCCCACGTATGTGGAATAACGGCAAGAGGATGATGATGAAAGTGAAATTGTGTTATAATTAAACAAATTGTATTTATGTTATATTTCATAAGATTGAACCTGATTACTCTAACCTAATTATTCTCGCATTGAAGATTCATTGTAAGAGTGTAAAAATATAAGTTTCTTATTCCTTTTTATTCTTAATAATGTAAAGTCTATTTAAGGTCAAGTCTAAAGTAAGGTCTATTTTTTAATACAAATAAGCATAATTATGCAATTATGCAATGTCCGTTGTTTGTGTACAATAAAGTATATTTCATTCATTCATTTCATTCATTCATTCATAATTATTTGTGGACGACTTGTAATGATCTACTTCAATAATTAAATATAATAAATTTAGGGACTCTTTCTTTACTTTTACTGTTCTTGCTTTAAGTAGAGACACCTTGTTTTAGTTGAGTTACACACTTGAGTTACACAAGTATCAGGTGGCCCGCCTGCTCGTTTAACAAATTTCCTCTTAAAAAAGGCACCGTAAAATCGAGTATTGGATATAAATTTCAATTACATACTAAAGGTACATATTTACTGAGTACAGTGTATAGTAAGAGTCAGACACACGGATAACATATGATACTTTGTGGTGTTAAGTTTTTACAATTTGATTTTAAAAATATTACACTCTACACAGACGAAACTGTACGCAGATGTAAAAAACAACTCGTATTAATATAAATTTGTGTAACGTAACTGAAAAATTTGCATTAAATATGTGTGGCAATTAAAGAAATTCGGTTTAATTATTCCAGAAGTTACCCACTACCTGCATACAAACGAACTTAATCTGTTTATAATGTGAGTAGATATATATCTCTCTAAGATATTTTTCTCTAGGAGGGCGAAATTACAGAAAGCCAGTTTTCAAAGCAAGACAGCTAACGTGTGAACCACTTGGGCGTCCATAAAAATGCCAATAGTCGGTCTACTTCTGCAGTCGGTCGTAGCCGTGCCGTCGGGGCGGTCATTAATTTCCATTCAGTGTCGAATCGCGGACGTATGTTGTTCCGAACGCGCCCCAAAGGGAGAGAAAATATGGGACCAGGTGGGTGGTTTCAAACAAACTTAGGCTCGGTACTTCGTTTTTGTACTTACACTTGTCTTGCGTACTTTCGTGATCGTCACGTGTACTGCGTACTAACACTGCGTTTACAACACATGTCTTTTAGAAAAATCTAAATATGTGTTATATCAGAATCTTTTAGTATTTATTATCAGCCTAGAGTTTTATTTCTCGACTTCTACTATCACAAATCCATAACGTTTTGGATATGTGTATGTTCATAGCTCCACTCTCCACTGACATTATTAAAATACTTTTTTTTTATGTGAAAAGTTGCCAAGCGAGCAGACGGTTCACCTGATGTTAAGTGAATACCGCCACCCACTGCGTCCACTGTGTGAACGGTGCAAATTAGCACTTAAATATTAGGGCACTATGCCAGCTATGATAAACACTTCGATATCGCTCACGTACATGTTTATATGTCGCAGGCAGTCGCTTAAGGAAATTACAACAAGGCCCGTATCCCGGAGCGGCCTGGAACGGGATATGATTAATTTAACACGTGCATCCGCCCCGCGAAGTTCGCGGATTATGCTAAATAGTTTATGTTTGAACGTGACAACTTCCCATTTGTCGGTTGTCGGTTGAGTTCCATCTCTTATTTCTCATAGTAGCTGTTCACAAAAACTACTACTCCCCCCCCCCCCCCCCTGGGCTGGGGCCAGGTCCTGGGTGGACACAATATAGATTTTAAGTACCTTCAATATTTAATTACTTACATTACTTTCGTTACGAACAACTGCTATCATGAACTGTTTTAAGTGCAAGAAAAGTCTCGATGAAAGGGATGTCATTAAATGCACGGGTTGCAACATGTATATGCATTATCATTGTGCAGAATTATCTGAAGCGGAATTTAAAAAAATACTGCCTATGAATAAGATAAAGTGGAAATGTGTCTCTTGCAAAACTAAAAGGACTGTAGGTGCGCCAGCAGCGTCCCCATCATATAAAACTAAAGAACTTGCTTCCACATCAATTCTAAACATTGACACCGACACCTTTACCGAATACATGGATGCAAAGCTTAACAGTCTACGCCAGCAGTTGCAGGAAGATTTACATCTAGCTATACTAAAGGTATCTAAAACATTTAAAGAAGACATTGATAGACTTGAAAAACGAGTCGTCACCTGGGAAGAACACATCAAGGACCTAGAGCAGGGTATAGCGGTTGCGTCATCTGGTCCGGACGCGTCTCTGAAACATGAAACTAGCGAGCTTCGGCTAGAACTGCAGAAACTAAGTACTAAGTTCGATGACCTCGATCAAGCCTCACGCAGCTGCAATATAGAAGTACAGAACATACCTGAAAAAAAGACTGAAAACCTAATCCACCTCTCTATGGAGATTGGCAAGCTCATTGGTGTTGATATCAAGGAAAGTGACATCCGATCTGTTCACCGTGTGGCTCCTGGGGTACCCTCCAACCGTCCAAAAAATATTGTACTGCAGCTGACTACGCGGCGTTTGCGTGACGACGTGATAGCTGCAGCGCGTGCGCGCCGTTCTTTATCTACAGCCCAACTCCTTGGTTCCCCTAACAGTGCCGCCGCCGCAGCACAAAGCACGCGCTTCTATATAAACGAGCACTTAACACTTAAGAATAAAATATTATTTAGTAACGCTCGGCAACAAGCTAAGGCTAAATCCTATAAATATGTGTGGATTAAGAATGGGTGTATCCTGTTACGAAAGAATGATGATTCTCGGGTAATTCACGTTCGAAATTCTATGGACTTAGACAAAATATGACTATTTCTTGATTGTCATTGTAATTTCTTAACAGTTACCATATTACACATATTTTTATTTACTAGGAACATAATTTTCACGCAGGTTAGTCAATGTGGAGAGCATTTATCTTTGTCACTGTGGAGCAGGAGCAACAATAAAATTTTAGAAATATTTAAACTAGGATACATAAAAACATTAATAATTATTTCAATCTTACTGTACAATATATTCCGGTAATTTATTAATTTATTATCAAAATTGTGGAGGTTTAAAAACGAAAATTACAGTACTTAAAATTGAACTTGCTTACTTGTAATTACGATATTATAGTCTTGGTTGAAACTTGGTTGTCAGATACAATTTTGGATTCTGAAATTCAAACAAATGGATGTAATATTTTTCGACGTGACCGTAACTTAATTTTGTCAAATAAGAAGAGTGGCGGTGGTGTGTTGGTTTTGGTAAAAAAATCGATTGTTGCTGTCAGAAAACTTGATTTGGAAGCTGTTGACTTGGAACAAATATATCTTTTTTTCCCATTTCATTCTGGGTTGTTACTCTGCGCGTGTTATATACCACCAGTGTCTATAACTGCTATATATGAAAAATTATTTTATAAGCTTTACGAAGTTCATTCTAAATCCTTATTTTCAAATTATTTAGTTATCGGAGATTTCAATCTACCGTCCTTAGAATGGTATTCGGACGACACGTCTGAGGGCATAGGGCCAATTAACGCAGTAACTGCTACGGCTAAACTATTGTCGCACGTCATGTCTTTCATAAATTTCAAACAAATAAACAAAATTAGAAATGAAAATAGTAGAATACTCGATCTTGTCTTATGTACTGCATCAAATTGTACTGTTGATGTTTCCTGCGACCACTTCTGACTGCTGTTCCGCATCATCCACCATTAGATATTTTGTACGCAATATCTTCCACTTCTATAACTATACCTATCAAAATAAAATCAAAAAGAAACTTTTTCAAAGCTAATTACGATGTAATAAATAAGGAGATCGTGGAAATTGACTGGCATTCAGACTTGAGTTCTTCCTGTATAGAAACTGTGGTTGACATATTTTACAAACGGATAAATCATATTATTGAATCACACATTCCTCATGTCCCACAGAGATCGTACAAATACCCTGTATGGTTTTCTAAAAGCTTAATTTATACACTCAGACGTAAATACAAAATATGGATGAGATGGAAAACATACAAGTCATTACGTGACTACCAAGAATTTTCTTTACTGCGGAAACGGGTAAAGCTTCTCATATCCAAATGCTATACTACCTACATAGAAAACGTTGAATCCTCAATAAAAAATAACATAAAATCATTTTGGAAATATACATCGAACCTAAAAGAAAGTAATCCCGGATATCCTCGTGAAATGAAACTAGGTTTTGAAACTTCTGATGACCCTAACACCATATCAGAATTGTTTTCACGGTACTTTAAATCTGTATTTGAACCAGCACCTAACGGTGCTTACACTGTTTCGGAAGATGTGGACGAAAATACCAATCAAACTAATCTGAATTATATATTTATCGCTCAAATTGAAGTTTGTAAAGCCTTAAAAAATATAGATCCGAATAAGGGTGCTGGACCAGACAATATTAGCCCAGTTTTTCTAAAACGAACCCATAAAACAATCTGTATTCCTCTTAGTATAATTTTTAATAAGAGTTTAACATCCGGGAAATTTCCAAGCGTGTGGAAGTTAGCATATATAACACCCATTCATAAAATAGGATCCAAGAAAGATGTTGAAAACTACCGTCCAATATCTATTCTCTCGTCAATTCCCAAAATATTTGAGAAATTAATTCACCACCATGTGTACATGGCCTGTAAGAATAATATTTTAGAGGAGCAACATGGATTTGTGCATGGCAAATCCACTCTTACAAATCTACTCGTATTTTCAAACTTTCTTTTTGATAGTTTAGACCAAAAAAACACAGGTAGAAGCTATTTATACTGATTTTAAAAAGGCATTCGATAAAGTTGACCACATGCTTCTCTTAAAAAAATTGTCGTTTAACGGTATCAAAGGTAATTTGCTGCGTTGGTTTGCCTCCTACTTACAAAATCGCAATCAATCAGTAGTTGTTAATGGCTTCACTTCATCTAACGTAGTAGTTACATCGGGTGTTCCGCAAGGATCAATTCTTGGGCCTCTGCTTTTTGTTCTTTTCATTAATGATATCTCTTCGTGTTTTAAGTATTGCAAATTTTTATTATATGCTGATGATCTAAAACTATATTCCACTGTTTCGAAAAGAAATGATATAGATTTTATACAAAAGGACTTGGATAGTTTAGATAATTACTGTAAAACTAATAAATTATTTTTGGCTTATAATAAATGCAAACATATTACATTTACTAGAAACAAAAATGTTCTTGCTAATAACTTGCATATTGGATTCTATAAGCTGAGCTCACAATCCAGTATACGGGATCTTGGAATTATATTGGATACAAAACTTACACTTGATCAACACGTTGAACATATATTACGTAAATCGTATCAAATGCTAGGTTTCATAGCTCGCGTAACAAGATCTTTTAAACGCAAAGATAGTATTATCTGCCTGTACCAGTCTTTAGTCAGATCTCATTTAGAATATGTGTCTCCTATTTGGAACCCTTATTATGCAGTATATGAAGCTAAAGTCGAAATTATACAAAAAAAGTTCCTACGTATGCTTAATTATCGTATGCATTGTCCCAGTGATTCCTATAAAAATCTCTTACAAAGATATCATATGCTGTCCTTGACTGATCGACGTTCTCTAATAGACGCTTCCACTCTTAGAAACATCTGTACTGATGATATCAATTGTCCAGCTTTATTGTCTCAAAATAAACTTCCGAATACCGTCAAAAACAACACGTTCGAAAAATTTATTCCATGTATCTGCAACCAGAACCAACATTGGCAAACGCGCGCCACTGAACCGTATGTGCGCCCTCCACAATAAAATGTTAAATAATTTAGATATGTACTCTTGCTCCCGCTTAACCTACAAGAACTCTATTAAAATGCTTCTCTATAATAAATAGTTTACCCTCAATTGTAATACTCACGTACTTGTGTTTCAATATATTTTATTATTTTATACCTCCAATTACGCATGATTGTACTTTCTTCTTTCTCTTTCTTGCATTGTTTAAATTTTATTGTGTCCTTTGTAATTGCAATAGTTCTGCCGTAAGTGTGCTACCGATAAATAACAAATTTGTTCTCAGTGAGACATTAGTTAAGGGAGCAGCTGTAAATATCCGCATGCTGTATGTTCATTTTTTATTTTTTATTTTGTCTTCTGTTCCTGTTTGTCTCCGATACAGTAAATAAATAAATAAATAAATTAATTTAATATAATATTTTTAACCGACTTCAAAAGGAGGAGTTACTCACTTGGATTGGTATATTTTTTTTTTTTTCGATGTATGTACGATTACGTTCAGATTTATGATCCGATTTATGACGAATTTAACATAGTTTGGCCAAGTAGTTTTCATTTTATGAACATTTTTACAATATTTTAATGTTTGATCATTAAATCTTGCAAATTAAATTTGATCCACTTTCCGGTTACCGGTTGAGCTGAAAGTTTGTATACATATGTAAATCGCGAGACAATGCAATATTATTATGATATGGTGCTGGTCTGATGATGGACTCTCTTATAATAAAGTGGGCCCTGGCTACCTCACTCACCAGACAAATCGCTGAAGTACTTTACGCCGGTCTTCTGTGAGGTCTATGAGGCTATTCTGTTAACCCGTATCCCGACAAGTAGTCTTAGGCTACTTGTCACTGAAGTGGAGCTAGCGTGCGGAGTAGAGAAATTGACAAATATTATAACCAATACGACTACATAAAATCTGGTAACGAAGAAATAAATAAAAAGAAATTTCAAAAATAATTAAGCCTACCCTATAGCTACTTAAAAAATACTATTTAATATAATGACAATAAGAAGCATCGAAATGTTATAGTTCATCTGATGTAATCTAGAAAAATCCTACTCTAGTTTATAGAACAACCGATTACAGACATAAAATAACTTAATAACGATTTAATTTAATACACCTCTCATGCAAACCTAATACCTTTAATATTAATAAATTACGACTTCAAAACTATCAATAAGTAGCACATACAAGTACTTGTACAAGTACTTTATTAAGTTATTTTGTACCTTTTAGTTTTTGAAGTCGTTTTTTAAATGTAGTTTATTTTTTATTTTTTTATGATTAGAAACGCATTATTCGGGAACGAACGCATCGAAAATTTGAATTTTATCGCGCCACCGTCACCTTTCATCTGATGTCAAAATTCGTGTTACACTTACACTGACACGTCGTGACAAAAAAAAATTATAATATAATAATCTTCGATAAAAAATAAAAAAAACTTCAATGCAAAACTATTGCGCGACACAAAATCATTGCGTTTTATTAACGAGAGTTTACAACAAGTAAATAGTAATATTAATTACCTACCTACTACTTTTTACTACGAGATGAGACTACTAATAATTAAAAATGACTCTGCTACTTTAATTTAATGGTGGGATTTTTGGTAACTAACCTAAACAGATAACGCGTTTCGGGAGAAGACGTAAAAGAAAAATTGATTTTGTTATTTAAATATAGGCATTTTCAATAACACTAAGTATACTTGTAAGTAGTTTTGTAAGTAGTTTTTTAACAAAAAAAGAATCGACTTAAAATAAAATTATGTACGTAAGTATTACAACGCTACATGCAAAACGATGCATATTTATGCGATAGAAGCAAACACGGTTGATTTCCTGTCAGATTTCGAGGAGTTCCGTTGCTATCTCCGAAAATTATCATCAGATCTATATGAAATTTATATGGGACAATTTCGAAATGAAACCCTTTCGAACAAAAAAAGAATTTTGCAAATCCGTCTATATACGACAAAGTTATGCCCGAATATACATAAAAAAATGTAAACATCCGATTTGATAACCTCCTTCTTTTTGAAGTCGGTTAAAAATACCTACTTTTTACTTGTATCTATGATTATAAAAATTAAATTAAAACTTCTTATCACTTGACCACGACTATGTGACCCCCCCCCTGGCACCAAAGCTGGATCCGCCCTTGGTTGGCAACGCTAAAAACGTTTCATTCTATGGGGTATAAATGAAGTTGCACGAAGCATTACATGGTGGTCTTCTTCTTCGAGCGAGAGAGATGCACTTTGACATTGAACCAACTTTGTGCTACTCTTGCTGGATTAGGTCCTTTCTTCAAAATATTTTACTACAACTTCGTGCATACAAAATGTGACAAGACTCTTTCCCCGATGCATTATTATAGATAAACACCTAGACACTGGAGAAACACTATGTTCGTCTCACAATATTTTTCCAGTATTGAAGATAGAGCCCACTCTCTTTGGCGCAAGAGACTCTCTGCGCCAATCGGATCTTCGAGGAAGTCCATGACTTGCCTACGAATAGTAAATTGTTTAAAAATATTTTGTACACGCAAACCGGTGCTCCAAAAAACATACATGTATTGACATCATAGTGATATATTGTTGTTACTTATTATTACAAGGCAGTTGACGCCTTCGTAGGCTCGGTATACATTAAAAAATAACCGTTGCCAATATAACTTTCGCACGTTAATCAAGATTAATAAGTAAACCGCATGTTACTTGGCAAGTGAAATATTAATTCTTCGACTCTATCCCTCGCCGGATAAGCATCGTAACTTTAGTACTAAACAAACATGTACCGGGAACAACAAAGCGTCAGTCCTCGGCCGGAAAACGCGATGAAAGCAGCGAAAAGGTGGAAAGATATTAAAGCCAACGATAAAAAACGACAATAAACTGTCATTAAGAGCGAAGGAAAAAACAAAGCAACAAGTGAACCCACACTCGCGCAACAGAACAGCTTCTACGACAAAATGTTACTCCTTATATCTTGATTTAAACAAATTACGCCCGAGGCGAACGCGGGCGCCTTTGCCCCGTGCGACACGGCGGCGACACGACACGTGAAATAATAATAAGCCTCGACGGTAGAGTAATGGAATGTAAACAACGGTAACGATGTAAAAACTTAACGTATTCCGTACGTTTTTGTTTCCATTCTTCTTCGCTTCGTCTATCGTTACGAGAAATTGGCTAGAAATTCTTTGTTATGTTTGTTGCGCCCAAGCTGATGCATTGTGCTATGAATATAAAATGAAATAATTTTCTCTGTATACTCCTTGTAGATGCATTAATTGTAAAAAATGTTTTGATTTGTACGCTTTTTGGGATATGTAATTGATATAGGCATATCAACACACCTTTACTGCACTTTAGATGCCGAAGCTCCCAGTGCCTTCTGTACCTTATAGTTACTAAGTTTTATGGTTAAGTTAAAAATCTAATTTTAATTCCACTCACCTCTCTTGAAGAAGCCTCTGTCGACGAAAAATGAGTAATTGACTAAGTACAAAAAGATCATTATTTCTGAATAATGTTACATGCCTAGATCAATTGCAAATTTAAATGTCAATAGGACACGGACAGGTTCTTTTTACACAATATTCTCTAGTCCCAAACTAAGCAATGCTTGTACTATGGGTACAAGAAAACTGATAGACATACTTAAACATACTTTTCTTTTGTAAATAAATACACATTATACATATATAAACACCCAGACACTAGAAAAACACTATGCTCATCACACAATATTTTTCCAGTAGTGGGGATCGAACCCACACCCTCTGGCGCAGAAGGCAGGTACACTACCGACTATGCCAAAAAATTCATAGATAATTAGGTATCGCATTTTCTTTTATGTATACGAGCTTACAAGTATTTATAGAGATCACCACTTTTACAAGAATTTACACAGCACGACGCCTTGAGACCCGCCGTAGGCGAACAGCAGCCGCGACCTGTAAAGTGTACTCGGCTCATGAGTAATTAGACAAGTTGCGGGTGCCGCTCTAATTTCCCCCCGGCCGTACTCTCGCGTGCCTCACGGACGTGTGCGGCACACGCGACGGCCCCGTCTTCATTAGCGATGGGTGCGCGGCTCGCACGGCGGAGTTTAATTGTTATTTACATTCAAAAGACTCCTAAGACGCCGAAGACGGGACCCCTCCTGGATCCGCTCCGTCTCAGTTTGCGAAAGAGTTTCGAAGTTGTGCGTACATCTGATTGACGCGCGAGCGGACGCTTAGTGATGTCACACGAATTGTCCCGGGGTGAACAATTGTTACGAGGAACGAATTGCGCGATGGTGATTCGAGAGCGACGAGAGACGGGAGACGTGCTATTTTGACGCAGTTGTAAATATTATAAAAGTGATAGTACAGAAATTTTATTAAAACACAGTCAACAGTCCACAAGAGCTAGCTCAGTGTCCGGGCGCTCGCCTTTAATTCAATATACTCGAGCAACCTGAGTTCGATCCCCGGTGCCGGCACCAATGAAGTTTTTAACTTTAAGTGCTGACTTATCACGTGCTCCGCGGTGAAGGAAAACATCGTGAGGAAACCTGCATATTTACGAAATAATAACAAAAAAATATATTTCGAAGAATGTGAAGTCCGCCAATCCGCAGTGGGGCCGCGTGGTGGACTATGCCCTGATACCCTCTGTATAGAGGAGGCCTTTGCCCAGCAGTGGGACATGTATAGGCTGTTACAACATTCCACCGCGCGAACCCACCGCAGATTGGCAGACGTAACATTTCCTTGAAATATTGACAAACAAACAAAGTTGTACAAGAAAAGTTTAATTGTTGAAAGAGTAAAAATCAAAAATCAAAGTCTTAATATGCTAGTAAATAGGTACAAAAATATTTATTCTTGGTATAGTAACAATGGGTTGAGAAAACCTATTCAGCTGTTTTCGACAGCATGCAAATGAATGTTCAAAAATTATAATTGTAAAGACTACATTAGCCGTCATCGGCGTGAATAGCTTAAATGAACTGTAAAGTAATATTCATATTATTCTTATTTTGCTACGTACGTCTCATTTAAACCACTGCTTATAAATGAATGGACGTGAAAAAGCACAATGCTCGTTGAGATGACAAAAGTTTGAGGTGCATTGACCTCGCTCTTATTTCTTGTCCCCGCGATAAATGAAAGAACTACTCCAGCTGATTGCGCGCCGAATAGGTTTTAATTAATTGAATTTATTTCGCATAACCAAGGAGAGACGCCGATGCAAAAGTTTCATTAATAATCCGCTCGTAAGCGATTTGTGAAGTTTGCGCCGGTCCAATTTTAATTAAACAGAAAATGACGATTACTTTGACGGGTGTGGAGTCAACAAGAGCTTGTTTGTTCGCGTTTGACGGAGTCGCAATTATCGGGTAATGAATAATTCACATCCAGATATACTTAAAATTACAAGGATTTTTAGACGCCTTCGCAGTGGTACTTTGTAGTGAATATTAACATCAACATAATTAACTTCTAATAAATGTCTTGGACCGCAATAAGGTCGCCTTTTATTTACTATATTTATTGATCGTTGCGGTACCTTCTGCGGATTTAAACTTCTATTTCTTCACAGATACTGCTCTACGTTTAAGAACCATGAGAACCACTAATTAGTTACACGTGATTTCAATAATTGTAATTTCTATGTTACCGTCTTTATGTTTACTCCTATTTCGGATGCTTACAATAACCATGTAATGGGATACAACTTAGGGTTTACTGTGGCAGTGGTAAGCAGCGGCTTCGTGAGTTGCATGCATGCGCCGATTAGTGTTAAAAATTGCCATTCCATTCCTTAGAAAACAGAACTTGTTGACAATGCGGTAGTCATTCATAAATGCGTCGTATACTTTTGAAACGAACTTGTGTACGTGTTATTTATGAATGAACGCGCGTAAAATAAATAAGTTGCCCATAAATCACGTATTTTTTGGGATAAGTTCAAATGAATGTATTTAATTAATGACGACTGATTTTAATATTTATCACTTTTTATGTAACATCATTTATGTTAAAAATTTAATAAAAAATAATGGATACACATAAAAAAGCCTCCTTGTATATATTTTTTAAATTAACATGGGAACAATCGTTACTCCACGAGCATACGTAAGCATTTCCCACACTTAAATAAAAAATATAGTTTGGTAAAGTAAAAACTGCAATCCACATAATGTTTTTCATGTCAAATGTATCATCATAATATGATACATTTGCAGAGTAACCAAATTTTTTCGTCGAGCATATACAGTATGTCGTTACAACCGCGACAATAAATGAACACACATATAGAGGATAACTTTTTAAAATTGTATTAAGCATTTACATTATTTAAACTTCAATATTTACAGAGTTATTAAATTTTTCAAAACAAACATTTTTAGTTATAAGGGGGGCCCCTTACGTATAAAACTAACGTAAAGTTCATTTGTAAAGGTCACAAAGCATATGAATGGGTTGAATGTATTTAAAAGAGATAAAACATACTGTTAGAAGCAGAGATTTGTAATGCGTCGCTGTGGCAACGAATGAAAAAGTCTCTGAATGTATGAATCAGACAGTGTAGTTGTATAGATTGTTACAAATTTTGTTTCTTTTTACTTATTTTTTTTTTTTAATTTTTTTTTCAATTATGGATTTTTTTACGTTAATATTTTTTTATGATTATTGCCAAGTAGCTTTAGACGTGTGTTCATTTATTGTCGCGGTTGTAACGACACGCTGTATACATGTGGAGATGCAAAGCGGCGTACATACGTAAACGTTTGTTCACATTAATTTTAGACACTAATTAATTAGCGGCCTGGTTACAAACATTCGGTTAGGGAGAGTGGAAAACTCGCAACTTTCGGTAGCGTCGCCGTCAACGCCGCGTAGTCGACTGCGCATCGGGGGTTTATTGTTGGGACGTTTTAATTACTCCCCATTTGTCGAAACGCGAAAGTGTGCTCGGCTTAATAACACACGGTTACTGTGTATTCGATATTGCGGATACGGCAAGTGGATGTTTGCCGCGTAATATATACAAACAGCAAGGTTATGGTGCCGCGCGTGGACTAGTAAGCACCGTCGTGTATTTATGTACGCTGCGAAAAGTTCTTATGCATGTTCTTAACTATTTGTAATCTTACATTATAATATAAATACTTCTATTATAAACTTCATTTAAAGAAAGTAGTGATAAAATTTTATTTAGCGGTCGTTCATAAAAAAAATAGTGTGTTCTTATGTACGTACGTTATACTTTTTTAGCACAAGCACACTAAACGCAATTGATAACGGCTTAAATAACTTAGTTATTGGTAAATGTCAAAAGTTGTTATATGTTTGTCATATCATCATGGCGCTTTTTGGGGGTCGGTGTTTAATTTTTTCCACACGCGCCAAAAGAAGTATAATTTCAAAAATTATAATTGTTCATTTTATAAACCGAATAAAATCTTATTACGTGTTTTAGAATTTTTAATTTTATAGAATGATATTTAGTGTACGTTAACATTGTCGTATATATTTATGATGATAAAATTTAGATATTGCAAGACATTCTTCTAAATATGAAATTATAAGATTAAATAATTAAGTATGTAAACGTTGCCTTATTTAAACTTCGTTCCGTACTTTGAAGTATGAATACATTACGCAGTAGCTTAACGCACAGACTTGACATCCAAACTCCTTTCGATGTTGAGACATTGTGTTACAAAGTTCTGCGTCTAATTATCGGTGTTTCGGAAGAAAACTTCGGCTTGTATAAACATTTGAATAAAATCAATGCCGATACAGCAGCGGCCATAACGGGGGAACGTCGCATCCGGTTTCCGAGCGCCGATCCGTCCATTATTATTTGACTTCGCATTGTTTTCTTACAATGACAGAGTCGTGAAATTAACATACGACATTTGCATTTAAACCGCCATGAATCACTACCGGCGGCTCGTTCCGAATTCTACGAGTGGAACTGCGCGTATATTTCGAATTGATTTGTTCTCGTTGTATTACACTAGAATACGAATTAGCACTGTTAGTATTGTATACGATGGTGACTGATTGGTGCAGTTGCCATTGGCTTGGTACGGTTATACCACCGAGTCTGAACCTCCTGTGTAAATTTTGGTACTTCTCAAAAAATCTCCCTGTATGTTGACTACTTCTTGTATACAGTTAAAACATTCGGTACGAGGAAATCAGCATAATCCACTTTCTTGCGACAAAAAGCTCTCAACTGGTAAATTTGTATTTATACGGTGGTCAGAAATTGACGCATTACAGCAAACCACAACCTTACCATCAAACTTAAACGGCATAAATACTTGCTAGGACTAAATCAGTATATTTAAAATGAAACAAATCACGTAAACGTAAACTGCTTAGGGCCGTTGCTTCTTGAAGTTAATCGTAAGTCCATATTTGAACTAATAGCGTATTAAGTCCCACTGGTGACAGTAAGTTTCGTCACAAGCTTTTTTATCTATTATATTTATTATTTTATAACTTTTCATATTCTGAAAGACTAATACACAAAACAGTATTATTGCTGCGTGCGCTTGTGTGTGTGTGTGTGTTATTTATCTGTGTTATTTTATTTGCCTGTGTTTTTTAAAATGAAAATTATTAAATAAAAAATTATATATTTTCAGTGTCATCGTAATTCAAACCCAGTGAGTCAATGTTTTTATTTTTACATGCAGCAATTTGTTTTATTGCTAGATATATAAATAAAGAATATAATAATATAAAGATAAAATAATAAAATACTTTAAAGGGGAAACTTTTAAAACCGTCAGTTTACGAATCCGACATTCAAACGACGTGGTTAGCTGAACTGTTAGAAGTAGAGAAGCCCATAAAGAGTTTTAATATGGAAAAGCGCCTGCCAGTATTATCATCGTTCAGCAATAAAGTACGTTAGTGAGTACAGTAAAACGTCGTTACAACTTTTCGCTTACGGGCTTTCTAATACTACTAGTCGATACGAATCGAATAGACAGCAGGGATTTTATGTATTGTAGCGAACTTGCCGAAATACGTTCCATCAGCATTTTCGCAACGTTAAATATTTGTTGTTTTTTGTCTATGATTCAAGAGGCGTGATAGCTCAATGTCCGGGCGCTCGTTTTAATTCAATACACTCGAGCGACCTGAGTTCGATCCCCGGTGCCGGCACCAATGAAATTGTTACCCCCAAGTTTATCACGTGCTCAGCGGTGAATGAAAACATCGCGAGGAAACCTATTTATATGAAGTACATTATATTTACAGTATATTTTCGAAATAACAACGAAAAAATGTTTCGAAGCTGTGAAGTCCCCCAACCCGCAGTGGGGCCGCGTGGTGGACTATGCGTTAATTTTTTTTATGAAAGAACTTGGCCTCGACATTCACAACAACCAAGGGATATTGTGATAGCTTTGTCAAAACTATTGAGTCTCCTGGTGAGGGTTCTTTCTGAAGAAACGTTAAAGTATATATACAAATAAGTAAAAAAAAAATTCCTAAAGTCTTCCTAAAAGCCTCGTGTAAAACAACTAACCATCTAAAATACCATCTCTTTCTAACAGCCCCAGCAATATATTAAAAAAATGTAACATTTATTATATATTATGTATATAAATGCAAAATGGTTTATGTATATCCGTGTGCATATTGTATTATCAAGTGAATCGCCAGCTCGTTTGTAACTTTCAGAAATAAAATAATTAAAAATGCTTCCAGCACAGAAATAACGTTGTTTCATTTATTATTTCATTGATATTATATTATTTTTGAATAAGAGCGCTCCATAAACTGTTCTCGTTGTTATAATTACCTATTATATCTTTAATTGTAATTAAATTTTGCTACATCGGTAGCTTAACGAGTGTTACATAAAACCGTCAAAGTTTTAAATGATCCCAAAACTTTACCTAATAAAAAGGAGAATATTTAAACACGGACAATGATTAAGCTGAAAAGAAATTAAATTTTAACCTCAACTATAACACGACCGAATTAAAAAGAGTCTGTTGCAACGCCTTACGCCAACAAAGCGGAACGCATTAAACGCGGTCGGGTGATGTTAATTACTTAATTTCAGTTAAGAAGCGTTAGGGGCACTGATTTATTAACATTATAATGGGGGTGCGATGTGGCTTGGATAGGAACTTTTTTTTTCAACGATTAAGAACAGGGCTGCCAGTTTGCAACGGTTAAAAGCAAGGAGTTTTTATATTTATTACTTTTCTTATGAGAAAATATGAGTATAAGAGTTGCGCGCTTGTTGTCAAATGAGCCCGCCCTTGCCATGTGGATATACAACACCCAGGGGTTTCAGTTTGTCTTATAAATAGGCTTGGCTCCGGTTACTTTGTTCACCAGACAAGTTTAAAAAAATAATTATATTTCACCTGTATTTTCTATGATTCTTGCTTCAGCGGAATTATATTGAATTTCGGACGCCCTTTAGAAGTATTCGTTTACTATCATTATTATAAATCTAATTGTCATCCACAAACAAAGTGTTACCAATTTCAAACATTTTGTAAAAGCTTATTATTGAAAGATCAAATCGTTACTAATATTATAAAGGCGAAAGTTTGTATGTATGGATCCATCCATACATACAAACATTCTCCTTTATAATATTACTAGCTTCTGCCTGCGACTACGTCTGCGTAGAATAGGCCGAAGGTGTAACATTCAGACAGAAAGACAGATATACATAAAAAATATATATATAAATTATAGCCTATGTCTTATTCAGATGCATAAGCTATATTATTGTAAAAAAAACATAACAAGAGTATCCTGCCGGTTCATCTTTGGACAGGTGCAGTTTAGTGAACTGGTGGTAGTTTTGACTTTTTGTATAGTAAGAGCTTTAAACAAACCTATATACCCTAGGCACTACCATAGTTAAATATGAGATAGTGGATAGGATGGTAGGTGGTAGGGCCACCCAGCAGCCTCGGCAGTTGCACGAATGGGCAGGCTCATCCGGGTAAGTACCACGACCTCACAGAAGACTGGCGTAAAGTGGAAGTATAAATAGTTTCGCGTTTCGTCTGCTGAGTGAGGTAGCCGGAGCCCAATTTTGAAAAGGTTGTCAACGCATCTGAAAACCCTCGGGTGTAGCAGAAAATCCATGGGCGATGGTTCACTTAACATCAGGTGAACCACCTGCTCGCTTGGCAACTTTCCACATAAAAGATCGCACAAAGGATAAAACCCGTAAACAGAGATTGGCGTTGACGTTTCGCGTAACCTATTTGTATTGGCACGTGTTTGTTGCAAAAACAACGACAGCCCTGGCGCAATGAAAAATGGCCGGCGGACTTTTTATCTGCCCATGTCTGAGCGCGATTGTCACGCGAGTCCGCGTCGCCCGTTCGCGTGATCCCTCCGTCGTTACACAAACAACGTCTAACGTTCGTGTGTTGCGACAAGCTAATCGACTTTTTTAACCGACTTCGAAAGGAGGCTCTCAATTCGACTGTGTTTTTGTTATGTTCGTTATACCTCAGAACTTTCTACTGATTGGACTGATTTTCGATGTTTTTTTTTTTCATATTAAATGAAACTATTACGGATCAGATAGACAGTCTGTCCCGTGACCATGGACGCTGGAAAGGGTACGAAACGTCGGGAGTTCAAATCAAAATAAAACACGCGATAATAGTATAATGTTCGCGTAAAATCAAGAAGACTTTTTTCATTTGAAATCTGGTGCCACCCATTTGGTCTCATATTAATTTCGTCGGTATCGGATCTTGGGCTCCGGAGATACTTAGGGAACTCCTAAAATCAATTATAAAATGAATACGGAGCGAGATATTTGAAGTCGGTTTTGTTTTTAGTTAGTAAAAATAGACTTGTAAAAGACTGCAAGGCCCAGGAACGGAATTTAATTTGTTACCAGCGAACGCTAATATAACATGGTAGCTGTACGTTCATACAAGTGTTATTAAATAGCACCACAACTATCTGTGACAGTTATCACGCGCCGTCAAACTAAAATGAACTTATCTGTTAGTTCAACTAAGTCTTCATCCCTAAAACAGCCTCGCGGTACGGTTTATAAGTCCCGCGCCGTCACGGTATAGTTTTTCACTGTGCCATTTTGGAGCGACAATAATGCTCCTATGTGTATTTGCGTTCCCTGTTTATAACATATAAATTATAAATAATTTAACTATGACTATGAAGACTAGAATTCTGTGGTAGTGTGACGCCTTTGTGTTTCTGGTGACTGAGGTAACCGTCGCCCAAAGGGCATTTTTTTAAAGCGCGTTTTCTACCTACCGGTTTTGGAGACGCCCGTAGACTGAGGGCTGCATAAATACAGTAGCGAATTATATAATAATATTGGATAAATAACTACAGATCACGTATTAAATTTTACCGAATGAAAGAAAATATGAATTAAATATAAGTTAATAATTAGATCAAATAAACGCGTTTTAAGTACGAAGACGACTATTTACAAAATTAATAAATGTTTTAAAATAAGTGTGAATACCTCGAAACTTCCAGCTGTATGTACCTAGTTGTTAATAAAATGCTTTGATATGCATGAGGTTTTGTTTGTCGTCTAAATTCGTTTTACGCAAAGTGCTCTACCTTAAAAAGTAGATTGACCAAAAGAAATTTGCTTCAAATCAAATACGTGTAGTGTACCAAGCTTTCACGACGGCTTGCACTCCGGACTATGCTATAATATCGAATAAAGTAAGAAATTCTAACGATCACAATGAATACGAAACTATACAAGTCATCCAGATATATAAAATGTTTTATCGTGTTCAAAATATTACCCTCTACGAATATTTTTCACAAACAGTCACTTTAAAAGCAAATGCATGACTAATGCAAATGTTCCGTTTCATATATTTCTTTTGTGAATTACTGATCCACAGCCTAGAAACTAAACGCTACTGAAACACAGCCCACAAAAACCTACACCTTCTTAAAGGTCGTGCTAAAAGAAAAAAGAAATAAGCAGAAGGTTCATTTTAATTCTCGAACGCCGACCTCATCATCACGCTATACGTTTTGTCTCATTTTCGCTAACCTATATCGGTCAAGCGTATCTCATCCAGGATGCTGCAGCGAAGGCAAAAGGAACTCTATTCCTTCGATTTAAAAGCTCTTCTCGCGCGCGAGCTGACACCCACTGAAAGCCCAATTTCATATTCCTATCGGAGGAGCCCCTCTACGGGAACGTCACTGGCAGCTGAAAAAGAAAACTCTAGACAGAAGGGGCACCTCATGAATTTTTCAATCTGGAATAGATAGACAATGTGTTCTTCGTGGCACGTCCGTCTCGGAGCCTAGCGCTGGATTTTAGGTCGAGCTAGGCAGAGCGGGAACGATCGACATTTATTATTTACACAAAGCCCCGTGTAAAACCGTAGGGTGTGGATTGCAACACTCTTTGCGGATACAATCGCCCCCAAGGGGATGTTTTAATACTTTTCAACGCACGTCTGTTAAGGGCTGACGTATGATCGACATTATTTAGTAACGACATATATTTTGTAACGATATTGAAGAGTTAATAATTTCATGAAGTTATCGTAAAAGTCTTTACTCATAGCACCTGTAACTGTCAGTCTTCTCAGATTGAATACAGCGAAGGTATCCCATACACCTACTATACATGAACTGAGCTGGTGAGTATGGCAACATCACTGTGATACTCCTGTGCTGCAGCACGGATAAGCACGCTGATTGGGAAGTACCGCGTTCTCTTCGAACACCGGTGTGCGGCGAAGGCATTATAAATCTGAGATTTTCCGTTCAGTGAGGTAACTGGGTCAAACTTTTTAAAAGATTGCAAAGTGTCTGCTACTCTACGGGTTCTACGGATGACCCTTGGTGTATCATTTAACTTCAGTTGCACAGCTCGCTTGCTATCCTCTCACAAAACACGACATGGTCCCGTATTATAGTCTGGACTGTACACCGCAAGAAGCACCTTAATCGGTTCGTAGGAGACGTCTTCCCTCTAAATAGAGCGATTTTTTTTTTGTGAGAAGGTGGAAGGCCATCGGTCGGTTCACCTGATGTTAAGTGATAACCTCCACTCTTGCAGATGCGATGCGACCTTTTAATAAAGTGGGTCCGGCTACCTCACTCAAGAAACGCAGAAGTATAAGACTTCGACTTTACGCCGGTCTTCCGTGAGGTCGTGGTAATTACCCGGACGGACCTGTCCACTCGTGCAACAGCGAACACTGTTGCGTGGCCATACCACGTGGCTTTTAGTTCGTTAATTTACACAAAATATACTGATAACTTCGTTAAAAAGGAGGCAAAATACAAGCTTTTTGTTAATAAGCAATGTATATTTACTTGTTAATAAAAATATTTCTCGTTCAATTCGAATTTCTCCCGTCCCTCCACCATAAACGCTCCGAGGTATTCGAAACGCCCGGAATTTTACTGTAAATTAAACGCATGTATTTAATATTGTGTAGCGTTCGCAAATACAAGCGCTTACTGCTGTTAACTGCAGGGGTCAGCAGAGATTACGTATTTCTACTTTTCACGTTATTAACCTTTGTTGCCTTCCATATCCAACTAAACAACGGTTAGTTAACTTTACGTTTCCTTCCGTCCTTCCGTTACAAGTAATGCGGTAATTTAACGATTAAGAGGTTGAACAATTTTGCTTTATCTTTTTAAACTGTCAACAACTTTAATCTTCAATTTATATGGGAATTTACGTATAAATAATTTTCGCCCAGTTTCTTAATAACGGGCTTCGCTACCTGGAATAGTAGCACTGGGATCAATGACTTAAAAAGTTATGATAAATACAGACTCTAACTTAAGCTCCTCTTTCAGAAGTTACCCGTCTTTGGGATTTCTTGCGTACTATCGCTATATCAAATGTATAAACAGTACACAGCGAGGCGACTGTCGCTTTTAGGTCTAAAGAAGACCTTCGCCGAAATGTAGACAGCAAAAGTTATATGCTTAGCCCGCTTAGTACAAGAGACGCAAGGGGTTATAATTGCCCGTATCTAATACACTTCTAAACTTACCACCCCGACATCCTAAATAGTTATCTCTGTTATATCTTTAATAAGTGGATACAACTATTCGCTCAATGCATTCATTTCATTGTCGAAAAACCTAAACAAATAGAATATTATGCCGTGATTCCCCCTTATATTAAATAGGAAAAGGGCAGGGATAAGCGCGACTGAAACTAATGCGCCCGGGTTCCGTACCATTAAGTTTTTCGCGCAGAAACGCCGCATAGAATGTTTGTAATTTGATTTCCTCTACCTGAGTGTGGGACCGTTGCGCGTGCCTCGAACGTTTTGATGGTCGTTGCATACCCCGCATTAAGGCCCATTTACACGATGCCCTTTTCTTGTACATACAAGAGCAATAATTGAATGCAATAAATTGCGCGCAATAATTGTTAAGACCATTTGTTGTTTAGACCATGCAACTCATTTATGCTTCAATTTAATTGTATACAACAGGCAAGAAAATGGCATCGTGTAAATGGGCCTTTAGATTCGGCACAAGGCCACGTCTTTCCGTCGACCAATATGTTTATATAATGCTCATAAAAAGATCCGCTTTTATATTGTTGTATCCAGTGACTTATATTATCGTTTTAGAAATTAACAATAAACAATCAAAACCACTAGTGCTGCATCTTGTTATAATAGTTGTTAATATTCGAGATGAAAAATCGTTTAAACATATAATATAGATTAGATTTGGATTAATAACATTTGTGTTTCATTAAAATCCATTCAGTAGTATTTGCGTGAAAGAGTAACAAACATCGATCCATGCATACTTTCGCCTTTATAAATATTAGTAAGGATTTTTTTACCACGTTGTGGACGTTTATTTAAAGATGCATATATTGAGTCAAATGTTAGCAGTTGTCAGAGGTGTTGGATCAATTTAAAAACTCTCAAACGAACAAGTACTGACACGTCGAAGTGCAATATAAATGCATCTTGCATCACCGGAAATCGAACCCGCAACCGATAATACACTTTAGGATTAATACACACAATGGTCCCAGTTTTCGACCGACAATACCCTAGAAAGAGCGTCACTTATTATGATAATAGTATTATGCTGTTGCGCTCATTATCTGTCAAAAGGACCAATATCAGCGGCGATGGCTTAACAACGGCTAAAGGACCTTTTAAATAGGATCATGTGAACTGTTGGGCGCGGTCCCATTGTGAGCCCGTTAACGGGAATAGCCCCGTCGATTGGGGCACAATGGAGCCGGGATGCACTTAACGATTGCCCTTTGCAGCCGCGGTGAATGGAACGATCTCGTCAGAGCCTCTACGGTTTTTAAACAGTGGAACTGATCAACTTGTGAACAGACTCGGAAGACCAGCGTGAAGTGTGAAGTATTCATACTATTGAGGCCCTGGTGAATGTGGTACCAATAATAGACCTATGTTTCAAAAAGAACGCTTTCAACCGACTCTAGAAAAGGAGGTTTGATTCGGTTGTATTTCTTTAATATCTTTGTTATATTGAAATTCAGTAATTTATAAAGCGATTTTAACAATTGTTTTTGCCGATATCTCGGCAGATTTTATTGATATAAATAATAATAATAAATAATAAAATATGGTTTCTTCGACTCCGGAGATTTTTTTTTATGTCAGAAAATGCCAAACAAGCTAACAGTTCAAATGATGTTAAGTGATAATCGCCCGCCATAGACATTTACAACACCTGTAGGGTTGCAGATGCGTTGGTGCCTCAGTCACCAGACGAAACGCGGAAGTGTGACACTGCCACTTCAGGCCAGCCTTCTGTGTGGTCCAGGTACTTCCCCGGACGTACCTGCGTATTCGTGCAGCAACCGAAACTGTTGCGTGGCCTTACCACAGCTGAAACGCTATTAAAACTGAAATTTAGTCCAATCTTTAAAGTTGTTTCAAGTTTTAAGTTCACGTTTGTTAATAAGACCAGTATTTTGTTTAACACATCAGGCACAATTGTGCTACGGCCATTTAAGGACTAATAAAAATTATCTCTGTGCACGCCACCGTAATACAGCTTGCGAACTAAGAGCGCAAGCCCCGCGACTCTCCACTCGGAAATCCGAGTAAGAAATCCTGTATTAAATTAAAAAATTCCATATTAAATAACTCTCAGGATTTCATAGCGTTTCAATCTACCATTTTCGTCTCCGGCGTTTTCGAAGCTTTGCAGAACGGTCTCGTAATGGGATGTCTAAAGGGAATTTTAATATTGGCGTAATAGTTAACCAATCGAATCAATGTTTAAAACATTTCAAAAGGATATTCATAATGTAACCAATTAGTAACCGGTCCTTTCAAACGTACAACTAACATATAAACCGTAAACCGATTTATTAGTAATTACAACGTTAATTAGTCACGTAATTGCTTTAAACATAATTATTCTGAATTGTTATTAGTAACTACACGTGCCTAACATCATTTCACAGTATATGTTGATCGATAATTTAATAGCCACTCAGCATCCAACATATCGAATCCGCAACGGGGAGCGATCTTACACGCCGTTCGAGTAATGAAGGGGGTAATACAACGCGAGTTTTATGTAAAAACGGGCAGTACTTCACCTTCATAAGCGGTAATGGTTGAGTGCACTTTGCCAAATTACCGAAAATATCGCCGCAATGCCGCTTCGTCCCTCTTCGCTGATGAGGTGGGGTCGACGACCCCGTCACGTCGTCTGTTTAATGTCAATCGTTATTCTTTATCACCATAGATACGACGAGGCCCGATTGGGCGCGCGATATTTTTCCGTTTATAAATAATTGAAACAATTTCTCTTTTCCCACTTTCACATTTACCCCAAGTAACTAACGTCTAGAATGCCTTTATATGTATGTATACATTACACACGAATCGCATAGCCGAAGATACCTCATTGACCGCCCTCGCTTATAATTCAACTAGCGACCCGCCCCGGCTTCGCACGGGTGCAATGTGTTATATATATATAAACCTTCCTCTTGAATCACTCTATCTAGTAAAAAAAACCGCATCAAGATCCGTTGCGTAGTTTTAAAGATTTAAGCATACATAGGGACAGACAGACAGCGGGAAGACTGTTTTATGCTGTTAGGAAACAGGAAATTATCAATAATATGGAAATATTACTGGGCTTACATTACAAGACTAAGTGTAAATTTATAATATGCGCATTTCCATATTCCTCCTTCCTTACAGAGGAACAAAATAAAGACATATATAGTCTTAACATGACTATATATAATACAACTCACCGTCATAGTGACGCTTTCTTTTATTTTGACATAAATAGTTTTATTAAGTCTAGTTTTAAGGTGACAAAAAATACTTGGTATTTGCCATTATATTATAAGAAAATAATTGCTACTTTAGTAGCATATAATATACAAAATCCAGTTGTACATTGTACAACTAAGAACATTTTACTTAGCAATAATTTTACAAAAAACAATGTTAGTTTAAACTAAACATTGAGACAACACCTAAGCCACTTAAATTAAATATTGTACACCAAAATATACAAGGCATAGGTGGCAACGAACCTGAAATTGAGCTGTTTCTTAGAAGATTTAACATCCATGTCATCAGCTTCACAGAGACATGGTTACATAAGCATTTTAATATTATAGATATAGAGAACTATAAATTGTTAAGTTCGTTCGTAAGAGCAAATGCTATTCGCGGTGGCTCTCTTGTGTAAGAACTGATATAGTCTGTAAAAATCGACAGGATATAGTAGCACACTCTGTCGAACGTTCTATAGAATTATCCTGCGTTGAGAGTCAACAGTATATTATAGTATGCGTGTATCGACCCCCCTCAGGTGATTTCGATCTGTTTTAAGTGTGTAATGGATGATGTACTTAAAAAACTCTGTTCAAGTAGTAAATCAGTAGTAGTTTGTGGAGATTTTAATGTGGATTTATTACAAGTGACACATCTTAGTAAACGACTTTTAAATTTATTTAGTTCATTTAAACTTAATAATCTTTTTCATGAACCAACTCGTGTCACTAACTCATCCTCCACATGTATAGATAACGTTTTCTGCCACGATAATGTATATGATAAATATGTTATAAATTATCTGAGCTCTGACCACTTTGGTTTAAAATTTTCAATAAATGAAAAAGTTATTACAAGCAAACATAAGATCAAGTGTAGACCAGTCACTACTAATAGAATAAATTCTTTTAAAGACAAAGTGGCACATCATATGTTAAATAAAGATATAGAAGTCAATAATCCTAATGATTCTTATAAATCAATGGTTGACTTTCTCATATCTTCTTATAATGATGTATTTAAATCGCGCACAATTGTTAAAAATTCAAAATTAAAATTTAGTGACTGTGCAACAGTGGGTATATATAAAAGTAGGGATTCACTGTATGAATTATATAATATGAGGCAGTGGAATCATGACCCCAACTTTCATAAAAGGGTACAAATGTTCTCAAAAATATTTAAAAAAGTCTGTATTCAGGCAAAATCTATTCATATAAGAAATAGAATAATAAATTCAAACAATAAAATTAAAGCCACATGGGACATCATTACCCGTATATCTGGAAGACCCAAGATATTCAGGGAACCTATAAAACTGGTTATAGGTAATACATAACATCAGATAATAAAATTGCAAGTAGTTTTGAAAGCTATTTTTCAGAAATTGCAGTTAATGTCACATGTACATTAAAATCATCTCCCATAGATGCAATTAACGTTCTAAGAAATAATGTTACCTTTTGTCCCCACACATTTAAATTTAATCACGTAGATACTTATGATATTATATAAAATTTTTGAATTCTATTAATCTTAAGAATACAGGGGATTTATGGGGCATTATGGGCGACAGAATACAGGGCATTTATGGGGCGGGTATCGCACTTGTCAAACATATTTATAACGCCTGGGAAGGGTCACAAGATGCAATAGGTGTTTTTTGCGACCTTTCAAAAGCTTTCGACTGCGTGGATCACAAAACCCTCCTTCTAAAGCTTGATTATTATGGCATTCGTGACATCGCCCTCAATCTCATTGCTTCTTACCTTAATAATAGAATTCAAAAAGTATCTATAAATTATGTAAATTCCGCAGGGTCCCCCATGAAAATGGGTGTCCCACAAGGATCGATCTTGGGCCCATTATTATTCTTAGTATATATAAATGATCTCCCCTTTTATGCCAGTGAGTTATGTGATGTTGTACTGTTTGCTGACGACACATCGCTTATTTTTAAGGTTGACCGAAATGTATCGAATAATGACGACGTGAATAGTGCACTTTCGCGTATCCTCCACTAGTTTACCATTAATAATATGGTGTTAAATGCTAAAAAAACTAAATGCCTTCTTTTTGCCCTTCCCAACGTAAGAAGGCAAAGTTTTAGCTTAAAATTGAATAGCGTCACCCTTAATCCTTTTGAGTCCGCTGTATTCTTGGGAATCACAGTAGATTCAAAGCTCCAATGGAGTCCCCATCTATCATCTCTTGCGAATAGGTTAAGCTCCGCTGTTTTTGCAATTAGGAAGGTTAGGCAGCTATCAGACATCGACACTGCCAGACTTGTTTACAACAGTTATTTTCACAGCATCTTGTCGTACGGCATTTTGTTGTGGGGTAGTGCATCTGATATAAATTCAATATTTATTATTCAAAAAAGAGCTGTCCGAGCAATTTATAACATCGGAGCCCGGAATACACTCAGAGATCTTTTTAAAGAGATTAATATACTCACTGTTGCGTCTCAATATATTTATTGTAATATTTTGTATGTTAAACAGAATATTAATAATTATCAAAAGAATAGTGACAGACATAAACTAAATACTAGAAATAAGGACAAACTAACTACGCCATTATTTCGCCTACAAAAAGTAAACAGATCGTTCATGGGGCAAAGTGTGCGCATGTATAATAAAATCCCACAGTCGATGTTAAGTCTGCCACTTGATGAATTTAAACGAAAAATTAAAAGTACACTTATGGCTAAAGCCTATTATACTATTGCCGAATATCTTGACGACGCCAATGTGTGGGGTTAATACTGTTGATACTCACGTAGGCTAAAACAAGACTATTGTACCTGTACTATTATATTGTAAACTGATTTTTTTTGTTTCTTGCCGGTTTCTTCTCAACAGAAACTGCTTTCCGAACCGGTGGTAACTTACGAACGTGTTAATTTCTTGTAAAATTTTGACGTTTCATAAGAACGCGCAAGCGTCTATGTGAATAAAGATATTTTATTTTATTTATTTAAATGTAGTGATTGATATACTCCAGCAACCAGAGTTCAAATCCTCCAGTTTTTAGTGTATAAACATTGTCCAATCATACCCCTATAATATCGCCGCTGCAATCAATATCTCTTACAGAAACAAAGGTGAGAAGAGGTATAAAATATTCCGAGGCGCCCCTCACGTTTACACCACAGAAAATTACATAAATATCACGGACGGTAAGAAATGTTCCATTCTTACATAAAATATGAAGAACAATAAAAACGGCTTGGAAAACTCTCGAGGACCCTCGGTTTCGATACGATACTTCGGGGGACAGCAAAATGATTCTTTTCGCTGCTACGACATCTGAGTGGTTTGGTTCGGCCTAGCTTCGAAAACCGGGAATAATATTTATTATTAGATTATCGATTCGTTGCTTTTATCGCATAATTTATTTGTTTATTTCACTTTGTTACACCAATAAGATGAATACTAATTTTAGACAATTGGTACATGGATTGGATGTAATTAACATATTATGTTAATTACGTACTAAGTAAGCGACATCTCAATTATAGATGCAAACCGCAATGCATTAAAATATTTAAATGTGTGATTCTATTAGCTTTCAATGGTTTTTTTTCTAAGATTCGTCATCAAAAACAAGGCATGCAGCTTCAGTTATTAAGAAAGTAGGCCCCGGTTACCTCACTCACGGAATGCAAGTATAGTAAGCTTTTTTTTATGTGAAATCTGGCAAGCGATCTGGCGATTCATCTGTTGTTAGGTGATAAACGCCGCCGATCGACATTTGCAACATCCGTAGAATTTCAGATGCGTTGCCACCTTGAAATAAAGTGGGTTCTGGGTACCTCACCTACCAGACGAAACGCAGGAGTATAATACTTCCACTTTTTTTTTATGTGAAAGTTTGCCAAACGAGCGGACGGTTCACCTGATGTTAAGAGAATACCGCCGCCCATGGACATTTGCTACATCCGAAGATTGCAGGTGCGTTGACAACTCTTTAAAGATTGGGCTCCGGCCACCCCACTCACCAGACGAAACGCGAAGACCTTTTATAGACATTAGCGATCGAATGACTTGGATGCTTTATTTAAATTGAAAAGGGTCTACTCAAATAGGTGCGGATCTCAAATTTTAACGTAGGCTTACTCATGACATGGCATATCTAATCGGAATGTGTAAGTTCGATTTTTCAATTGGTGCTCGAAGTTATTTCTACAATTAAGCGTCACTGTCGCGGCCTCGAGCATTTTTACAAAAAATCTCCTGTTTAGTATAAAACTAAGCCTGATCAAGCTGTTCGATGTCTTTGACTGGTAGAAGGGATCCGAACAAAATCATTTAATTTCTTCCCCAGCGGAACCAAATGACCACTACACGACTCAACTCACAAAGAGATACGCTGCCGTTCAAGATTTTTTTTTGTACTTACGAGCTAATTAACTTCATATCTCCTATAAATCAACGAGTACACTTGTGCCGTCGATATCGCATTTAACGAGTGGCCCGGTTTACAGAACACTCGCCTATGCCCCTCATTATGAGGGCTTTGAGTGCAAGGCCCCGCAGATTCGGTCGATAGAGTTGAGGTATCGAGCTAATTAGCAATTTAGCCAAAACTCGATCAAAACCTTTCATTTCAACACAAGGTTTGAATATCATTAGTAAAAAAACCTTTATTTTTTTTATTTGGCTTCTAAATAATTTATAAAATTTTAAATATAGAATGTGGCAGCGAGCTGCGTCTGTGGAGTAGCGAATGCGATGCCAAGCTTTTAGCCTACTAGTGGCGCCCGGCTAGCTCCCTGATGAATAAAAATATGTACCTTCCACCTCACGTCGATCTCCTGTGAAACTTAGTACGGCCCCGTACGTGAGTGCCCGTTCGTGCAACAGAAACTTATGCATGGCCCCACCTTGTGTTTTAGAAGTTATACTTCTTTCGGCGCATTTGGGGTAAACTGTGAGAGCGAACTTTTACGATGCGTAACACCCAAAAGCGACACGAACTTCATGGTGCTACCATGGCAACCAATAACAACTTTATAACATTCACCTTTAACTCCAAGACATGTAATTAAACCGTTATCAATCGCTTTTGATGTACAAAGAGTACTGGCACATGGGATAAATTTTTTATTTGTTATGCTAAAGAAGTTTAACTGGTTATGTGCGTAAATAAGTATTTTTATATAAAAAAGTGGCCGTAGCTTGATCGCTATCCAAACTATCAAGGGCTGGTGATACAATTTTAGAAAATAAATGCAGTAGTTGAAGTCTACACAGGTAATATTTGTACGGAAAGACTTTAACGTGAATGGGTGTATAGGTGTGTGGGTGTATAGGTGGTCCTTTTTTCTGTCTTGAAAAGAAACAAACAACCATACATGTTGCTCGTATCGGTAGTGGTGAAAAAAGATCCATCAGTCACCGGGCCCGCACTATCTAGCAAAATCGCTGATTATTTTGAATTTGAAATCGTCGTACGCCCCAAAATACCATTACGTGGCGAAGCAATAACAACCGAAGTGATAAAACTTGTGGGCAAAGTGTGTCGGGCAGTGTGTTATTCAATTGCTAAGTTCGCCGAACGCCAAAGATCGGCCCGACATACTCGTATAATCCCGGAATTGTCTGACGTGCGCCGGCACGAAATTGGGGACTGACAAACACCCCCCAGCGAGCTCTGGCACGATTCCAGATCTTAAATAAAAGCAGTAGGAAATCGCTAACGAATTCTAATGACGCGCTTGTTCCCGAACGGATTTTATAGCATATTTTTTTTTGTGTTCGACATAAAAGTGAAATAAGGCGATTTGCATAATTCCGAACGGTGAAACTCGGCTCTGTTTTCTTTCGTCCGTGCTGTGTTTGCTCCGTAGATAATTCCTATCCCAAACCTATGTCCCCTTTAATGAAAAACCGATTTTGGTTTATCTACAATGTTTGTCACTTACATTTACTTAAATATATTTGCAGGTTGATTTCTAATTTACTTGATATCCAAACCTTAAGTTTATTGTGAATGTGATAGTTATAATTTTGTTAATTATTAATGCTCCGATTATAATTATCACATTTCGTATACATAACATTAATTATCGAGGATATTATGTGATTTCTAACTTAGATTATTTTACTTATATTAATGTTTTAATACGATTAGTTGTATATCGAACGAGAGGTGAAGTTATTACCAGCATCGATTAAACGCAGTGTAGGAATGCGTAGGAACGTATTATAGCGTCTTTCTTCAGCGAATAAACAGCCTTCTAGGGGGAATGGCTCGGCAGTACATGAACTGATGCGATCGCCGGTTCCCGCGGCGAACGCGTCGCCTGTCGCATTTTTCGTGTAATGAAAATATGAAATATTCAGAGCGGCGCGGCCCCGCGTTGATAGCCTCGTAACAATTGACGAGGAGCTTAATGACTGTCTTCTGTCAGCTGTTTCGGATTCGGATTCGCGGAAAAAGGATTGGTATTAAAGTAACAATTAATGCAGTGCTGTTTGTTGACTCGGTATAGCTCTATTTTTATGAGCACGCCGTTAACTGGATCGTTAATGATCATTTAATTGATTGCGGGCGTCTTCCGTTGGAAGTTTTACTGTCTGGATGTTTCAATATTCTAATTAAAATGCGCAACACTCTACTTCAAGGTGGTAGTGACGCAGTCCTGTTTCTTTTCCGATCGAATCTTTCAATGCAAAAGACGGCAGATACCATCATTACATGTCTCTAAAATTTCACATTCCGTTTTCAGTTAGAGTCGCATATTATAAAGTATAGAAAGATTGATGTCATTTTTATGTCCTTTGGAAAAAAGTAGAGTTAAAGTATGACTCAATACAAAATGCAGGAACAAATATATTTATTATAAATATGAATATGACATCACGGGTCAAGTCGTGTTCGATTTAACCATTCCTAAGTATGGGATTTCTTATGTCCCCGCATAAGTACTTTTTATAAAAATTCAATTAGTTAAACCCTAATGATAATCGTATAATTTGCAATTACAGTTGAGATATATATTATTTATTGTGATAACGTAGTTAGTAGGACGTGCGCTTCAAATTAAAATATTGGCTTCATGTTGAATTAATTGATAAAAGAAATAAATCTGAGACATGTACAGTTTTCTTCGCAATGTAGTTTGTTTACCGTAAATCTGCACTAAACTACAATTTTATATCTTCATTGGTGCCGGCATGACTAGGTGGCGCAGATTCTAAACATTGTTAGTTATTGGCTTCAATCTAAGTTATTGGCTTCGACATCGAGGGTCGTAGGTTCGACCCACACGGGACAAGTTTTGGTGTGAGCCATAGATAATTTTTCCTGGGTTGTTATAATTGAGGCGGGTTGCCGTCAGTAGGGGGCCGGTCCTAAAATCTAGGTATCCAGTATCCACATGCATATTGTGACCCCTCTGGGCTTAAGGCAAAACGATTTAACTTATATTTCTAGAGCGGAACGAGGCCCCCGGATACTGAGCTATGAAGCTTGTATTTATGGTATCTTGTGATGTTACAAGCTCACATATCTAATGGTCAAAAATCTATTTTATATTGTTTGACACAACCGGTTATAACCCTTGATTAGGTCAGCTAACTGACATTATAATCCGGCAGAAAATCAGACACCGACTGATCCGCACTTCTTCTTTTCTCCTTGCCATTGCTTAAGCCATGTCTGTCCGTTTGTCCGCAGGTTGCACATTCCCCGCGCGGTGGCAGGGCCGCTGGTTCCAGTCGGGCGTCATCCAACCCATCCTGATAGAAGGCGACAGGCTGTCCAACAAAGGGAAGTGCCTTTCCTCCGAAGGCGATAAGTTCCTCATAGTCGACGAGTAAGTAATCGAAGTCGAACGAAATATTTCTATTGATATAAACTAGACTCCCGACTAGATGGAGTGAGTGGAAGTCGATGGATGCAGGTGGCTCAGGATCGTCGTACATGATGGCGTATCTGTGAGGGAAGCCTATGATCAGCAGTGGACCTGTACCGTCTTATATTATTTCAAACACTAAGACTCAAACGTTTCATAAATCCTGTGGTAGGGCCATGTGACAGTCTTCGCTGTTGCACGAAAGGGCAGGACCGTCCGGTGAAGTACCAGCACCTCACAAATGGACAGTGAAGTGGAAGTGATATCAGCGTATTATCTGATAACCGGGGTCCACTATATTTAAAAGTGACAACGAATCTGCAACCTTCGGATGTTATTAATGTGCACGGGTTATCACTTAAAATCAGGTGAATCACCTCACCATTTCTTTATACAAATTAGAAAAGGTTTATTTAAGACAAGAAACTTTGCACCGAAATAGAAATTTTTTTATTTAAGAAGGTGACAAGCGCGCTGGCAGTTCACCTAATTTTAAATGATTTATACATTTAAATTGTTAATAATGCTAATCTTTGCACTATAAGATTGAACATTAAAAAAAAGAATCTTTTCGTACTTTTTCTACATATTTTAATTTATTCATTTATTTATTTTACAATTTTAGGGAAACTAACAGCTAGCACATGAGTAAAGTATTAGATAATAAATACAAAAGGCCAATTAAAAGTTTCCACAATTAGATAAAAAAATAAAGGTATATAAAAAAACTATATAAGCGTACAAAGAAGAATACCGGACGTAGATTTTACAACGACAATTATTATAATAGTTACAAAAATATATTCGCGTCATATTTTTTTTTTAAAAAAGCGTTGCTAAGTAATTTTTTTAAACTGATTGACAGAAGTATTATATAAATCAACGTCGTGTTGCTTAGCTACCGCGTTAAAACATGATATATACATTCTTATCATTTTGTCACGGTGTTTACAATGAGCTATATTCATTCATATCCATAAAATTTGTGGCATCCGAAAGATTTAAATTACAGAGCGATATACTTTTTCACACATCTGGACTCTGAAGGTGTTAAATTGAATTGTTGAATGAGCCATTTTTAGTCCAAATGGAAAAGGGTGAATGAAGAAATTCCGAAACAGAATTTATGGTGCAAAAGTAATTTAGGAGGTCATGAGCGAACGTAGTTATATGTTGTTCCATGCTGCAGATTCGGTAGTTTTGAGTGGGCCAGTAGTAGAGACTATATATAACGCCTTCTGATTAAGAGAAAAAAGTAAAGCTATTTATACTTTCTCTTCGTCTGAGTGAGGTTACCTGGGCCCAGACTATCAGCTCATACATGTGTGTAGACATCCATGGGCAGATATGGTCATATAGAACTTCAAGTAACAATAAATGTTCGTAACATATATGTATTTCGACAGATTATTAGATGAGACACAAGGTAAGAATCGTGTAAAGTGAAATATAGACCTCTGTATATGCCCTGAGAGACTGCTATACATATTTGTCGATGCACTTACAACTAACGGGACATTCTTGCGTGAACATCAATAGATATAGTGGATATACATATATAACAATGAAAATTTATATTCGTAAAGAACTACACTTCGCGGCGTGGAACTTTAGTTAAGCATCAATCTATATGAACATAATTTTAATTCTAACTTCATTAATAATAAACCATTCGTAAATTTCACAGAAAAGGCTGTTATCGCTGCGTAGTGATGCACGAAAAACATACCAATGTTCTACAGTATAAAGAAAGTAAGTATTTTGTATGAACTTCATGGTGTTTTTCGATACTTTTATATAAAACTAGCGAACTCGACTGACGTTATCCTGTACATGTCTTAAAGAAAATTTCAAACTTTTCTGAATAAGATTGTGAATCTAAACCATTCTCCAATCAACTTGAAAACACACACAATAAAAATCACGAAAATCGTTTTTGGCGTTTAACATGACTTCGGAGTCTGTGATAAAATTAAATAGCTAATAGTGGTGCCACTCCAATTTAGAAAATTAATTCGAAGCGAGCAGCGATAGAATTCACGACCTGAGATCTATTTTAAATCGTTCAGCGACCGCTGACAGTTATTTACTCCGAATGTGTTTTGTTCCGATGTTGTTTTAGTTGTCCATCCAGAGGTTTTTGTTTTATTTAAAAAAGCGTTTATAGCTGGAACAATGACGCTGCAATATTTCTACATCTGTCAATGGCAGTATGGCGGATGGATGCTGGGGGATGTCACACTTGAAAGAACCCCGGAGGTGGCGTGGGTTTTTTTTATGTGAAAAATTGCCAAGCGAGCAGACGGTTCACGTGATGTTAAGTGAATACCGCCGCCCATGGACTTCTGCTACACCCGGGGGTTCCAGATGCGTTGACAACCTTTTGAAAATTGGGCTCCGGCTACCTCACTCACTATGCGAAACGCGAAAGTATTATACTTCCACTTTACGCCGGTCTTCTGCGAGGTCGTGGTACCTACCCGGACGAGCCTGCCCATTCGTACAACAGCCGAGGCCGCTGCGTGGCCTACCACCGTAAAACCACCGTTTTACTTGCTGACCTTACATGATGATGGGTACCTACCTTAGTATACCCAGCGTAACAAAGGTCAACGTCTGCCAAGACGTCAGTTAGCTATTAGCTTCCTTTAAAATCACATACGTGTCAGATTGAGTCTCATTAATTAGGTTCTAAGTTCCAATTGAAGTCACTAAGTCCACAGCTCCGGGACTTCAGTGTTGATCAATCTGCCGATGATGATCACTCACTTCAGTCAACGATCGCTGCAGATTGGAACATCACCTATCTCTGTCTACCTCGTCGAGGCGAGTGAGCTTGTCCTTGTCTAAATTTGCGACGCTTTGCAGCATTCTGCCACCGCCGGGACGCTCTGCCCCACCTCTGCTCCCTCATCACCGGCGACGCTCTCCTCTACTCCATGTTCAGGGAAAACGCTGAGCCCGTGGACTGCCCGTTGAAAGGACCCTTCTCCTTCACGTACAACAGGTAATTTATTAAAAAAAAATTTATGTAATTTTTTTTTATTTATGACATACAATCAATATAATATTTAATATATAGAATAATGATTCTAAATAACAATGTTATGCGATGAAATGCAAATATTCGTGAAATGGTTTATTATACATACCAGGTTTTCGTTGTATTAATTCTTCTCGCACTCTTCTATACTCGTACTTACAAGAAATTTCGAAATGTCGTCTGAAAATGGTGTTAAGGCGAAAACTTATGTGGCATAAAATATAAAACGAAAAAGGAGTCGATCCTAAAATTGTTTTAACCGCAACGGGGAAACGGGCATAAATTAATCGACCATTCGTTTTCCCGAACTAAATGCTCAGTCAATTCGACTAACCAACTTCTCGACGCGGAGCGATAAAGCTGTCACGCGACGTCTTATTCATGTGAAACGGAAGCGGACAGCGACGCCGGACTTCGATTCCGTAGTGATGTGCCACGCTGGTCGATAGAAACAACCATTATGTTAATGGCTATTGCCTGTGACGTCACCCATGTGGAACTTGTTTCTACGTGGGTGACCTGACCTTACAGGCACATTCTGCATTTCCTATTAGGGCCATTGCCAATGGGGTAGTGTCCCTAAAAGGAAAGTCCAGATTTATACACATTTTATCGATCCATCGCTGTGCCGTAGTAACAAGAGAAACCAACAATGAGTCAGCATATATATTAGTTGTGGGGTGATAAATCTGCAATAGCTCACTATTAAACAGTATAACCATAGTATGACAACAGAGAAATGTTAATTACATAAGTGTTATAGTTACGATATAATTATTTTTAACATATAATAAAGTTGCAAGTTGATATCAGACTTTAATAATCTAAATATCCTACAGTCAGTAAATCACCAATTCTATTTCGGCAAACGTTTGATGTAATTGCGCCAGTTAGTTTCCTTAAAACTTATAGTTAAAATAAACAAGCTCTCCGTGGATTCCGCCAACTTCTCCAAGTAGCGTAAGGCGTTAATCTTTAAACTAATTAACTGCTTAATGAGAATTAGTGATGCAATACGTCCCTCTGCGAAAGCGACTGAAGACCAATACTCCGCCTGAAAGTTGAACGTATTTCTTTATGTTAATATAATTTTTGATTGCACAGATAGGTCCGGTAGTATAGCCACCGTGCTCACTGTAATTGCGTGCCCGGTGAGTTCGAATCCCAAACGAGACAAAAATTTGTGTGCTAAATAGTTGTTCCAAATCTAAATGTGCTTTGTAGTTGCGATAATTCATGTTTGCCTTCAGCGCACAGGAATAATTTCTTAGTTCAGCAGACGCTTGAAAAGAAAGAAAGAGACGGCGTCATCAATTAGAAACTGTCAAACGGAAACCGTTACGGCTGTTGCTCCTGTTACAAATGTGATGACACCTCGAGATTTATACTCACATCCGTGTTTTAGATTTGTTTATTGATACGCCGAGATTTACATAAGTCAAAATCTTAGGATTTCAATTTCAGTTTATGTTAAAATAACAAAGCGTTTATGATCCGTCTCTATTAAAAGTTTTACGTGTAAAAGGCTGTATTTTTTAATTTTACATATTTAACTACACTTTTTTTTTGCAACAAAATTAATCATCATTCTCCTGCCCTTAAACCACCTAGGTGTGGTCGGCACAACACGTGTAAGCGGTTTTGGCTATGTTTTTTACGATTAACGTCAACCCATTGATTTCTCACCACGCCCTCGGTTGACTGGGAGAGAATGCTAAAAGGCATTAAGTTCGCCCTTTGTAATCCTTTTTATTTAAAGGTTGCAATAAAGTATAAATAAAAATAAAATAAAAACTTGTCCCGTGTGGGAATCGAGCCCTTAAAGCTCGACGCCGGAGCGAATAGCTTAGCAATTGCGCTACCGAAGTCATCAAAATGCGGTGAAAATAAAGCTTGCGACTGCTTCAAATAACACAAACCTGTCTCGTAACTAATCCCGCACGTTCCTAAATCCTGTGCGACTCACAGAAGACCGGCGTGAAGTGGAAGTTTTGGACTTTATCAATAGGTGCCTACGCATCTATAACCCTTCGGGTTTTTTTATGTGAAAAGTTGCCAAGCGAGCAGGCGGTTCACCTGATGCTAAGTGAATACCGCCGCCTGGAATATGGACATGTGCTACACCCGAGGGTTGCAGATGCGTTGACAATCTTTTGAAAATTGTGCTCTGGCTATGTCACTCACCAAACGAAAGCGAAGATATTATACTTCCACCTCATGCCACTACTGTGAGGTCGTGCTACTAACCGGGACGACTCTGCCCATTCGTACAACAGCCGAGGCTGCTGCGTGGACCTAACACCTTCGGGTGTTACAAATGTCAATCGGTGGCGGTTATCACTAAACATCAGGTGAACCGCCAGCTCGCTGGCCACCTTCTCACATAAAAAAGACTCGAAATTACATGTAGATGCAAAGTCAGTCAACAAATGTCGGTCGCACACTCCCGCAATTTGTCATCTACGTAAGACTCATCATTTCGCGGGATCGAATTTACACCTCGTATATCTCGATCCGCTCGATTTACGGGGAAACGCTTGTAAAACTTAATTACCCGCGCAATGACAACCATCATATTATCACTGGGCATGTTGTCTGCTGTCGGCAAGCGGTCGTCGACCATCAATTTAAATTAAAAACACATTACCAATCCCTGATGGGCCGATGATTCGCGATGTAATTGACACATGTCCGCTTTCGGCGGACACTTTTTTGTCGGCGTTCGTAATGCGCCCACACTTCATGTGGACCGCAGGATTGTATCATTGCGTCCAAATAGAATGAGTAATCAAATTAATATTTAACGACATGTCTTTACACAACGGTGTCTAGTTCCAAACTCAATAAAGCTTTTATTTATCCACTACGCATCCAAATTAGATCTTGCTTGAATTGAGAGATTGAGAGAAATTTGATATTATGATCAATCAACAAAAAAATTACTCAATACAAATGCTGTGCAATTATTTTCTTATCTTTTGTTTCATATTAACCTTTTTATGAAATCCCAGTTTCAAATTAACGAATTCGTTCATGTTACTTAGGAAAAAACAAAACTTCTAACAGAGCAGATTTTGCGAGCATCCTACTTTATTATGGAAAAAAGTGTTTTAAATTGGAAGGCACATAACGTTGTCACCCTAAGCATGCCGCGCTTGCAATTAGTGGGACGTGACGCGTTTGATGCCAATTTCACATCGAAAAAAGCTAGGCTTACATTTCTGTAAGGTTTATCGATCAACGCTACACGTGAGCGAGGGTACTGATGATTCGCGTTATGTGAAGTAAAACAAATATGTGATGTCTGCAAATCTACGGTGGAGCTGCATGCTTTACTTAGACTATGCCTAGACGTGAGGCAAATTATGGGCGTATATATTATGTAAACTAAGCTAAAATATGTAATATATGTTTACAAGAGCCGTGATAGCTCAGTGGCCGGGCGCTCGCCTTTAATTCAATTTACTCGAGCAACCTGAGTTCGAGCCCCGGTGCCGGTACCAATGAAGTTTTTAACTTTAAGTGCTAGCTTATCACGTGCTCCGCGGTGAAGGAAAACATCGTGAGAAAACTTGTATATTTGCGACATCATAACAAAAAAAAATATTTCCAAAGTCCGCCAATTCGCAGTGGGGCCGCATGGTGGACTTTGCCCCGATACCCTCTGTACAGAGGAGGCCTTTGCCCTGCAGTAGGACATTTATAGGCTGTTAAGTTACTTTTTTTATATGTAAACACAATGGTTCGCAGGCTTATTTATCTATTGCAATTATAGTTCAACTATTAAATTGAATTCTTCAATGTTCCAGAGGACACGGCGACTGCAAGAGTCCGGTGTCTTCAATAGAGAGCTGCACGGAAGACTCCAGATTGCTCCTCAACTATCAAGCGTGTCCGGACGTCTACGGCTCCGAGAGCACTGGTAAGTTGCCAATCACCTCGTCCCCATAGCTATAGAACATTGACCTACTAGATGAGCTTATAATTCTTCCCTATAGATATAGAGACGTTGATCACTCCAAAGAGAATAGAACTAAGTAGGCTCACTTCTTATGTAGTTACTAGATACAAGCAAAATTAGATATCAACAATTTATAAAGTTATATGTAATTTGATACAAAAGATAATATAGCCTCACCTTCTTGGTATGCGATAGGCTCATCACCTGAACTCATCACCTCACTGGGAAGTCCTAAAAGCCTAGCTCAACGAAAAACGTAAAACATTAACTGTAACTAAGCATGGTAGTGAAACGTATTATTTTTTATTCTGTTGAAAACTCTTACGACAGAATAACATATTTATATGCTGTAATGATCTGTAATAGAAACACAAATTAAACGTGAACTAACACCGAGAAGTGAAGCTGGATCTGTTAATCACGCGCATATTTCCTAATAATTGTATACTTTAAAAGTTTCACTCATTTTTATAAGAATTTTTGTCACTATGTTACAACGTGACTAAATTTTTTTTTTTATATTGTGACTTTAAATATTTATTTATTACATTACCATTGGGGTCTGCACTTGACTGGCATTTAGCATTAATTAGAGTTATTTTTTTTTGTTTCTTTGCAATTATTGCGACTCATACTACGAGTCGCCTTCCGAATTGTTGCGAACTGTAATATTAGCAATTCCTTCAATTAAATCTTCTGTCATTCGGATTTTAATCGTATTCGAAATTATTTATTTTTTTGTTTTTACACGAATACTGCGTTTCGTCTGGTGACTGCGGTAGCCGAGGCCCACTTTATTAAAACGTGGCAACCCATCTGCAACCGTACGGGTGTTGCAAATGTCAATGGGCGGCGATTATCAATTAACATCAGGTGAACTGCCGACTCGATTGCCATATAAAAAAATAATATCCCGCGATGATGTCACTTTAGTTTGCATCCTTGCAAAGGATTAAAATATTAATTTAGTAATTTAGTACTTAATATAACCGGCCAAAAGCTGTAGCTAAAAGCCTAAGTATCATTTCCTTCAGAAAACTGTTTCGTTCGCCGCGAATTCCCTACTTTATTCTCAGACCCTATGGGCCAACTGGAGCCGTGATAGTTCAGTGTCCGGGCGCTAATTGTTAACTTTAAGTGCTGACTTATCACGTGCTCAGCGGTGAAGGAAAACATCGTGAGGAAACCTGCGTATTTTCGAAACAATACAGAAAAAATTTGTTTCGAAGATATGTGAAGTTCGGCAATCCGTAGTGGGGCTGCGTGGTAGACTATGCCCTTTGCACAGAGGAGACCTCTGCCCAACAGTGGGACATTTATAGGCTGTTACTTTACTTACTTATGGCCAACAAATGAATATACTCAAGTGTGAACTTGGCAAGTTGGTTTCCTAAAAAACAGCTGCAATCGAAGCGACGCAACTAAACAAAGGCGCCGCATCCGATCAAATGAAACGGGCAGAGTTCCAACGGGAGGTGTCAACCATTGTTTAGATTTAGCGGACGCCCTGAAATAAACGCGTTAAGGGGACGCCACGCGGCTTCCCCGTCTCGCAAATGAATAACTGCAGTTATGCATCACCCTTTCTCCACGTTAAAAAGGTCACCCTAGACAATTGCAACGATAGAAAAGCTTTACGAAGTAAAGTTGCAGCTTCTAGTTGGATTTCGTTACCGGTATCGCTTTCAATCACTATCTACTTAGTATAAAACAAAGTCGTCCCGCTGTCTGTCTGTCCCTATGTATGCTTAGATCTTTAAAACTGCACAACGGATCTTGATGCGGCTTTTTTTACTAGATAGAGTGATTCAAAAGGAAGGTTTATATGTATAATACTTTGCACCCATGCGAATGATAAAAATTCCACCCCAGCTCTTTCTCTTATGAAAAAGGTGTTTTTCCACAAATTCTCTCTAAAATTCTCACTTGCACGAAAACGGCAAGAAGCGTGGTTTCCTTCCTTAAGGCGAAAAAAAACAAAAGGGCAGATAGAAAATCCGCGCAAAAGATGTCTCCATCTTTCATTACCGAGACAATACTCGCAGCGTTGTCGTGTTCAAACGCTGCCCCTTTATGTCGCCGTCGGCGTATCTACATAGAACTTTTATTTGCACGTCAGTCCGCCAGTCTGTCATGGCGGGCTAACTACCCGCTCTATTCTTGGGAACCTCGGCAATAACTAACTCTGAGCACCTCCAAGTTTATTATTATCGATACAATAACTTATCCGTCTGTGGAATTAGCCTCACAAATCCGGGTTGCTAACTGTCAACTAGTCTAGTGTAGGTAATTATTTATCCATAATTATATGGATAGAACTAAAACGGGCCTACTATTTTTGTATTATCTACTCTACTATAAATACTATTGTTTTATAATTATGATCATAAATACTGACAATCAATTTAACATCGTAAGGATTTTATAAAAGGCGCGAATTAAAACAAAATCGTAAAATTGAGCAAATCTAATAACATTTAAGCAGCGATTAGACTATACTAAAATTAGGGCCCTACAATTGGAGTTAGGGTTTGCCAATTTCAGTTTATTACAGGAATTTAAATGCTCCAGAAGTTTCTTATGTGACAATTTTCTTCTTAGAGGTGAATATTATTTTATACATATTTTTTTCAAATTCGAATCCGACAAAGAGTCGGTACGTATCAAATGTTTAATACTTGACATACCTTTTTTTGGACGAGGTTTCAGGAAAGTTTCGATATATCCATATATTTCTTTACCTTCAACATTCCTACTGATATTGGTAGCGGACTTAGGCCAGTGCAAAACAGAATGCCCTTAATCCAATTTCTACAACGTCAATTTTTTAGGGCCCTAATTATCCCGTACAGTCTAATCTCTGTTTTAATTAGATTTTATATTTCTTTTATCTATTGTAATTACTCCGAACCAACGTGACTTACTCCTTGATGTGCCCTTCGTATTTCTTCTTACTACTTAATAAATAAAATAAACTATTGCAGATTCCATTTCTATATAAAATTATGTGATCAACGTATAAAAATGTTCTGACGCCTTGAACACCAAGAAGATAGTTATTATTATAGAGTTATTATTGTATCTTGTTTTGTTTTCTAAATAAAACTATTTAACAGACAATACTTTAATAAAAAGTATCATGTTTGCGATGGTTGTTTTCATATCTAAAATAATTTCTTTAAACTGTTATATGTCGTATACATATATTTAATCCGTTTTAAAAAAGTACATGAAGGATTTGCTATTATATAATTTTATATTTTATACTATTAAATTTTATTTAAAAAAACGAAAAGTTAAAAATGACAACAAAAAATACTTATTGCATTTTACAAAAAAAAAATATAGTTTTGTTGTTTAATAGTTTGTATTGCCTCTACGAACAAACAAAATTTTTTATACAATTGGTCCATGTTTCAACATTCTTTCACGTCTTCTTCGACTCATAACTGGAGCTATAAGGCATTAACTAACAAGCTCAAGCTATATGCCATATATTCTATATTGAAATTAGCACTTTTATACGTGCGATCCATTTAAACAACTTTGTGAGACATCGCGACCGTTGTTTTTCAGGTCCAGTGCGGTTTAATTTAACAAACGCCCGGCTTCTAAAACACTGACGCCCAGTTTCCGAAAGCGCAATCAATTTTAATTTACGATAAATCTCTTGTCAATCGTTGTTTAACATGATCTGAGTTGCTAGAACGTCTTAAACAACATTGATTTTGATTTGCAATTAGTCACTGATTAACGGACAATCAACAGAAAATCGAGTTTCTGCAAGCGTTTTTCGGTGGTCAACGAGCTGTCAAAAGTTTTATTAAGTAATCTGTCAATTTGGACGATCAATCGTTGGTTAAAAATGTTATTTATCAAAAATCTTAGTTTTTATTAAAAATAAACATAATTCCCTAACACGTTGTTAGGACATTCATGTGTTCTATTACCTATTTATTATTTATTATTATGCGAACATATCATGTGATTAGAAAAAATACAAAATGCAATTAAAAATTAATAAATAATATGTATTCTTTCTTTTTATAATGCTTACTTGTTTATTATGGATAAAAGATTCATTTTTTTCACGTTCTGTAAAGTTTTTTTTTTTTTGACATTTTGCATGTATTTATATAAATTAAATTTTATTATAGCTCGAATTTTTACGTTGGCAATCACACGGTGACAGGACTGGATAGTGACGTTAATTTAAGTTTTGTTTAAAAAGGGACAGCTATACAATAGAAAGAGTTAGTTGAAATAAATCATTCATTTCATTCATTATCATTGGTTATACAGTGATTAGCTAATTTTTTCTTGAACAAACCTTCCAGAAACCCAAGACAGTTTAACAAGAGATTAACAGCTGATCATTTTTGACATAGTGTTATGTGATTGCTGCTTTGATCGGCCTTTCGGAAACTGGGCATGATCATCCTACGATTAGATTAACATCTACATGTTTACTAATCAGCAAATGTCTTTTGATCAGTGTTTCAGAAACCGGGCGTTAATGTGTTAAAACAAAGATTCTCGCTGATCTACTTGTTGTTTCCCACCAGTGGAGGAGCTCGAGTGCCTGGCCACGTGGAAGGAGGGCAGCCTGAGGTTCCTCGTGGGCAAGCTGCACCACAACCACGCCACCAGCAACGAGGATCGCTACCGGTGCTTCGTCTACGAGAAGACGAACGGCATCGGTGAGTGGCCTTCGTCGTGTTTTTTTTTTTATGTTCATCTTAATGTCTAGAGCGTTTCACAGTAATAATTAGTAAAATATGCCAGCGATTTGATCTTCGTCGCGGTTGTTTTATTTGTTCTGATTAGCGTCCGTCAAGGTCGTGGAAACTTAGCCTTTTCCCCAACGATAAATGCTTGTTCCATGAGGGGATTGAACCAACGATCCCCTGCTCTGCAACCAATGTCTTAGCAACTGCGGCAACGCGTCAAAAAGCAGCATCTTATATTACCGAGAACGCCAAATCAGAGAATATATTTGCTAAGCATATAATAATTTATAACAGCTGTTGCCAGTACCGTCTCTACTATAAGGGCACACGAGGCCTGTGCCCAGGGCCCCTGTCATCACGAAGGCCCCGCATAGGCTACGTATTCGCTTAAACTATAGAAATTTCTCGGTATTTTTGGTAGATATATTCCGGCGAGAATAAATAAAAAAACATAATATTTGCGTGTGCCGCCAAAGTGTGCCCTAGGGCCCCGATATGGCCTAAGACGGCATTAGGTGTTGCAAATGTCAATGGGCGGCGGTTATCATTACTTAACATCAGTTGAACCTCCACCTCGTTTGCCACCTTCTCGCATAAAACAATAATAATTATATTTATCTGTGATAATAAATCCATATAAATATAAATATCTGTGAAAAATTCGATGTTATTTTATTTTGGAGACCTTAACTGCTATGAATGTTATTTGGACCCATTGTTTTCTAGTATTTGATGACTTTGTAAGCTTCAAAACTCACATTTATACGCGTAAATAACCATTAACACGTGATTTTATTGATTATTACAACCATATATAAGCTAAGTAAGTCTCAAAAATAACTAAAATTTTGACTGACTCGACTTAAATTTTCTCTCGTACAACAGGTTCCAGTATAACTCTGAAGGACAGTCCGAGCTTGGCTGCCGGGGTTGAATACAGGGTGGCCCAATCGGGAGACGCCACCTGCAATGGTCTATTTAGCGCGACAGAGGGCTCCAGGACTATGGCACTCAAAAGAGGTACATTTGTGCCTTGTGAATTTATCAATCGACTTCAAAATTCGACTGTATTTTTTTTATAGGTTCTCAATTCGACTGTATTTTTTTATAGGTTCTCAATTCGACTGTATTTTTTTATAGGTTCTCAATTCGACTGTATTTTTTTTTATAGGTTCTCATTTCGACTGTATTTTTTTTATAGGTTCTCAATTCGACTGTATTTTTTTGGATACCTCAGAACTTTCTATTGAGTGAACCAATTTTGATGATTCTTTTTTTATTTTAAAGCTGGTGCTTCCCATGTGGTCCCGTATTAATTACATTGGTATTGGATCTTGGGCTCCGGAGATACGTAGGGAACTCCAGAAAATCAATCATAAAACTAATACATAGCGAGATATTTGAAGTCGATTTTGTTTATCGTTAATAAAAAAATGGACGTCTATACTTTCTGTGCGCATGACTTCGTCCGCGTGGTATTTAAAATAAATAAAATTTCTTAAATAAAACTGGCTTAAATTACTCCTTATTACACCAGCTATTTGCCAGTGAAAGTCTCGTTAAAATCGGCCGTTCAGAGATTAGCCGGAAAAAATAGACATTGTAAAAAATATTATTTTGGAATATTTACCCGTGTATCCATATGCTTTAAGTAAACAACGGTTATTTTAATTTTACAAACAGACACTCTTTTAATTTTTTTTACCTGCATGTATGTAGATGTTGAATATCAAGGCAGATTTTACTGTAGTAGAACGCAATAGTCTTCGCCGTCTCACGAATGGGCAGCGTCCGTACGTAGGTACTTCCTGTACCTGTCAAGTGGAAGTGTTAAAGGTTTTGCTTTTCATCTGGTCAGTGAGGTAACCTGGCCCTTTATTGAAACGTGACAACGCACCTACAACCTTGCGGAATTGCAAATGTCCATAGTCGGCGTATATCGATTAACATCGGTGAACCGTCAGCTTATCACATAAAAAAACCAAACAAGTGCGAGTCGGACTCGCGCACGAAGGGTTCCGTACCGTATTATCTGTAAAAACGGCAAAAAATGATGTCTCTTGCATGAGAGACCCACTTAATTTTTTTTTTATTCTGCTTTTTAGTATTTGTTGTTATAACGGCAAAAGAGGCAATCTGTGAAAATATTAACTGTCTAACTATCACTTTTCATGAGATTCAGCCTGGTAACAGACGGACAGACAGAAAGACAGACAGACAGACAAGCAGACAGACAGACAGGCAGCGGGGTCTTAGTGACAGTGCCCCGTTTCGCCCTTCGGGTGCGGAACCCGGAAAATGTGCAACTACGCGCCGTCTATTCAAAGATCCCTCCACCCCAGCATCAGTGCGCTTCAGCTGCCAGTTCCCCGCGTGGATGACCTTCTCGCACACGTGGCACACCCTCGACTTCGGGAGCAACTACACCTTCCACCAGAGGAACGCGACGCTGCGCATAACCGACCAGACGGGGGCCGACATCAAGGTCTACTGCGTGAGCGTGAAGGCGAGCTCGCCCAGCGGCAACTCCGTGGCCCTGGTGGCCCACTGGCAGCACCACTGGTGAGTGGAACTACCAGAATACTCGCCTTTCCAGCTGTTTCATTCATCGGCTCGATTTCGGTCTACTAAGCGTCGTTTTGGCCTCAGCGTAAGGGGCCGTCAATTAGTCATGTGATGTTTTTTAGCATTTTATAACCCCCCCAACCGCACCACTGGTGAGTGGAACTACGAGAATACTTGCCATTCCAGGTCGAATCGACTGCAGCCCACACAAATACTTGTCCAGTGTGCGATCGAACCCACAACCCCCAGCGCCGAAGATACCTTTGCAACTGCACCACGGGTTCATTGACGTCAATTGAAAATTTCGCCGATGTGGCAATCAGCCGTCTAGTTTAGTGGCTAAAGCGTCAGGGCGCGAATCCCGAAGTGGATTCGATTCCCAAAAAATAAAAAAGTGTGTGTGCTGTTGTTCTAACGCATGTACTAACGTACACGCGTTAGAAGTTATACTTCTTTGGCGTATCAAGATAAAAATCTTTTAAAAAAATTTTATCTCTCGCCTACATTTGTAGAAAAAAGGACACTAAAAATAGAAAAAAGGTATATAATACATTGAAAGTTTTATTATGACGCATTATCTAGTTAAATAAAGTTTATTTAAATATCACAAAATAAATATCGTGCATATAGTTGTCACGCAACTATACGTAGATGTCTAGCTAACTTCAGAAAGTGGCGGTTTTCTCTCATCATTTTTCCCTAACGCACCAAAAGAATAATAACTTCAAAAACTTTTCGCACTTCTTTCTACACGTTTTAATCGTTGAAATACGTCCGCAGCGTCTCTCGCTATGTGTGCGTGGTGCTGTACCGCCGCGACACGTACATCGCGGAGCTGCAACGGGGAACCCCCACCGCGAGGCCGGACGAGGCCTGCTCCCCCCACCACTTCAACGCCATCACCGCCCCCTACATCACGCTAGTTGGTAAGTCGCCATCGCAGGTGCGGACGGAACTATGTTGGGATGACGGGCTGAGCCTTGCACTCCATACATGCAAAATACACTGCTTAGGCCGTGAATAAACGTTTCCTCTCCTTCAAAAAGCTTTGCATATCCCGTCGTCTAATACAAACACGACTTATTGTAGTCATCTTTTTTTTTTATTAAAGCAAATGAACTTTTCATCTCACTTTTTCAAAGGACACATCATTTTAGTGACCTGTTCACAAATTGACAATTTTTTTTAGTGCCCTGTCTGAAATTTCTGTGCACTTTCCTTGTAACAATAAAAGCTACTTTGGTTTTTTTTTTTTTGGTATGAAAGAATTGATTTGGACTGATTAAGTCGCTACTTAGAGCTAGATCTCAAACTGTGTGCGACATAAGTAGCACACATAAATATTATACTATTTGTAATTAAAATAAAAAAGGGTTCTGCAAACTAAGAATTGATTGGAATTTACGAAAATGTGGGAATTCGTAAAACTAAAATAGACATAAACAAAAGTTACTTTCCGTTTTTGTTGATTCCGTCTCTGGTTCTTCAGATGAGAATATTTGAATGTCGAAGTTATAGAAGTCGGAAGTTATAAACTGTTTGATATACAACTAAACTTTTCCATTCTGCAATTCCAGCCAGCAACCCAGAGTCAAAAGTGTGTCCGTACTCTGGCAAATACAGCATACAGAACCACCACCACCAGAGAACCGCGAGGTCGCCACCGTGGAAAGAGAACGATATACACAGGAGCAAGAGGGACAGAGAGAGTGTCAGACATAGCAGTAGGCTTAACCACACTAGGTTGTTCAATTTTAGCGTTAGGAACATGTCGGACACCCCGATCTTGAGGAGTCGGAGACAGTCCGAGGAAGGCGACGTCAGCTGCGCCAACAGCAACTACTACAGACTGGAGGTTGGATGCAATTCCGCGAAGAACATGGAGTTTTACTCCACCTGCGAAAATAAGGACCTAGTTACGGGTGAGTGCGCAAGTTAATTTATTCATTTTAAAAGTTTACACGTATAATATTTTAATATAATACTTTTAGATTAATAGGGATTGTTTTATCTTGGAGTTTACTGAGATAAAATTGCAAACACAAGCGCCCTTTGCGCGGATCGAACCCACGACCCACGGTTTCAACAGAGTTACAAATAATTATACTAACACCTATAATTCAATGTCGCAGTGGTCGTAACGATAAAAACTACGCATTTCGTAGCAAAATACTGTTGAAGTACTGAATGATTTCAATACATTGAACACTCAATACTGAAGATTAATAAGACTTTGCTTATTTTATACTGATTCATGTAAGAGAAAAATTTAATAAAATGAGTTTCTTGTCAGTTTTTCCCTTTCACGATTCTAAAGTGTCTGAGGAGGTGTCAGATTTTGACTTTTACATTCTTTTTCATAAAAGAACAATTCGTTTTGAGCCATATTAGAATATACTTAAAAGAACGAATCGACTAAACGCCGTCTTGTTCGACTCGCTTTTTTTTTTTAACGCGCTTAACGTAGCAGCTTCGGCACTTGCCCGAACGGGCAGTCTCATCCGAGGTTTCGCGTTTCGTCTGCCGATTGAGGTATCCGGTGCCCACTTTTTAACGGTTGGCAACGCATCAACAATCAGATATAGTAGATCTCCAAGGGCGGCGGTACAACTGTCTAACTATCACGGTCCATGAGACACAGCCTGGTGACAGACCAGGGCCGGATTCAGGGGAGGGCAACCGCGGCAATAGCCCCGGGGCCTCCACAATAGACTTCGGAAAAAAATTAAAATTCAGACTGGTAAACAATAGTAAACAACTTTTCATTTCATATATTTTTTCGCGTTATACTTTTACCTACAGAACTTTATACAAACGTGATTACATTAAATATTAACAGATATGGATAGAAAATAATTTGGGGCCAAGGGGCCACCACGGCTTTGTTGCCCCGAGGCCTCGAGACCTCTAAATCTGGCCTTGTGACAGACGGACAGATAGACGGACAGCGGAGTCCTAGAAACAGGGTCCCGTTTCACCCTTTTTTTATGCGAATAGTTGTCAAGCGAGCAGACGGTTCACCTGATGTTAAGTGAATACCGCCGACCATGGATATCTGCTACACCCTAGGGTTCCAGATGCGTTGAAAACGTTTTGTAAATTGGGCTCCGGCCACCTCACTCACCAGAGGAAACGCGAAAGTATTATACTTCCACTTTACGCCGGTCTTCTGCGAGGTCGTGGTACTTACCCGGACGGGCCTGCCCATTCGTGCAACAGCCGAGGCGGGTGTTGCACGAATGGGCAGGCCTTCGGGTGCGGAACGCCGTAGATTATCTATAAACGGTAAACACGTCGGCGCGCAGCGTACACGTGCCACGGCGGCTGGTACGAGAACGGCGCCTCGTTCGTGGTGACCACGCCTGTGACGCGCGACAGCACGGCCGCGCGCCGCCACTGCTTCGTGGCGCGGGAGGCGCGCGGCGGCTCGCTGGCGGTCGCGCGCTCCGCCGCCAACTGCGAGCGGCCGGAGCCCGCGGCGGCGCTCTACGACGCCAAGCCCGCCGGTCAGTGGCAGCTCAGTCTCCTCGTCACCGTCATTTCGACGGCCCGATTGGCGGGGCGTCGGTTCGATCCCCACTATTGGCGAAATATGCGAGAGACGCCGCGCGCACCGGTCGGCGGCGGTTCAGTTTCGTCGTCTTAGTCGCTTCGACGACCCCAATGGCGTAGTGGGTTCGATCCCCACTGCCGGAGAAATATTGCGGCCTCACCCACCGACCGGTCAGTGCTGTCAGGGATGCCGGCTCAATTTCGTCATCGTCGTCATTTTGTCGACCCGATTGGCATAGCGGGTGGCGGGCGGCTACTTGAAAAATATAAAATATTTATTATAATCATTTCAGCCTGTTTGAGTCCACTGTTGAACGTAGGCCTCCCCCATAGACTGTCGCGAAGTAGGATCCTGTGTCACCTGCATCCATCGACTTCCCACACAGGTCTTCACTCAATTTAGTGGGAATTACTACAATTTAGTAGGAAAAAATTTACAATGGAAGTTTTAGGTGGTAAATTCAGACCAAAACTCCCTGAATGTCTCTCATTTAAGAAGTTAGTGGTTTTTTGGATTGCTTTAGGAGTATTTTTAATGATCGGTAATACTGGGTCAATGGCTCGCTATCGGCCGAGGCTCCGTGGCGCTGTCGCCGAGGTATTGGCTTAGGGGTTGTGGGTTCGTTTCCCACACGGGACAACAATTTGTGTGATCCACACAGTTGTTTCGCAAGTTGTTTTTTTTTCCGACTAAGAAAACTAGTTCTCCGAAACTAGCCCACGTGAAACTTCCTATCCAAAAGTAGCTGGCACATACCTAGCCTGAACACCGAAATACCGGCTGGCTGAAACTAGTTATCTGAATCTAGCTGGCTGAAACTAATTATTCAAAACTAGTTAACCCCAACCAGCTGCCTAACAATCTTTATCAATTTATTTTTCAGGCGAATGTCAAGATCAACCTAACAAGCAACCGCTGATATCCTCACCCCATTGCGTCTTCATTGTAATAATGGTTGTTCAATTCATCATACCAAGGTGATTCTTGATGCGATAATAAAATTATCCACTTTGCCTGACCCTTTTAAAAGTAATGTTTTAACATACATCGATATAACTAAATAAGACACGTATAAATTTCAATATGCTGCTGTCAAAATTGTAATTGCCTAAGGCTTTTTGGATTTTACCACATGATTCATATTTTTCTAATAAACAAATGGGACAAAATGAATAATATTAAAATAATGGTAGTCTGTCCCTGATAACTGTTTGAATTAATATGGAAAGCTTTTCCGATGGCGAAGACAATTTTATAGTAACAGCAGGTATACTATTTGTGCCCTGTTCAACAGAATACCTGTGGACGCACTAAGAGTATGTATGAAAGACATTGCTTGCTAGGATAGAAATATTTTATCTTGTGCGAGAGTGTTTCTCACTTTCTTAATTATTTTCTTTGCGGTCATTGATTTTGAACTTTTTGTTTTGTAAAAAGTAAGTTAAATGCCTTATTTATAAATTTGTATGTATATCTTGTTATAATAATGTTATGGATACACCGAATAGCTTCGGAAATAAACTGAAAATAGATATGCACTCTTATTAAGTTATTGCTAATAAATGAAATATATATTTATAGCAGCAATATCATATTGGCAAACAGTTGTGATTAAACCATAACATATAGATTTGCTACTCTTCCTGCTAACATTGTACAAATAGCTACATTTTTCATGCATTAATCAATCGAGCAGTTAGTTTGTTTATTAATTTGTTGACTATCACTTCATTATACATGTGTAAGTAGTAATTACTGATTTAATTTTAATGGACTTTATTTTAATTCTCAATAAGTTTAAGTTAGTTCAAGCATTTAAGCCAAGTAATATTAAATGTTTACACACTTTTCTCATTTATAATTTAATGTAATGATTTTGTGTACTATTTTCTACATGTAGTTGCAAAATAATAAAAACTGTTAACTGATAAACTACCGTTTATGGTATCTTAAAGAAAAAAATGAATTTAAAGAAAATCATGTATTTAGTATAACAGTTTTGTACAGATAATATTGCAATTATATTGTTTGTAACAAACAAGTGATGAAAAGGGTAATTAAGATTTGAAAGTAGAAACTCAATCTTAATGAAATTCCGTGTTCATTTCATAAAACCTGTTGTTTTCTGAACCGGTGGTCATTCTTGAATATATATTCCAAGTTTTATTATGTATACTTTCAGTACTTGGAAAAGATTAAATGAAGCAGTTGCCAAAGGTGTGACAGATCTTCATAATAGAATTATGTTGTAATTACAATTGTATATGCAGTGTAATGTCTTCTTATATCTTAGCCCAATAATGAAAGTCAGAAAGGAATCTCATAATTAAAGTTGCATCTGCTTGCCTAATTCGATTTAATGTTAAATGATATCACTTTAAATAGTATACATCAGTTCACAGAAATTTGGTGCAAATGGTTGTGAAATTTACTTGTTGTTTCTGATGTAGGTAGAGTGTACAGATTGTGTGTCTTTCGTTTTTATTAATGAAATCTTATTTACTTGAATAACACTTTTTTACAATAATTTACATTTTATTAAAGAATTTAAATTATAAAATTCAAGTAATTGATTCTAATTAAAGCTTGTTTCTGTTATGTTTCACCAGTTTGAAACAATTTCATTTTAAATAATCTATCAATTCATGTATGACACAATGTAAATGTTTGAATGTAAAGGTATTAAATATTACTTTGAAGAGTTTCAAATGCTTTTTAAATTTCTCCATATTATTGTTTTACAAAATATAAGGTCACAAATGTTAAAAAAACATGTTAAATAAATAGTCAACCAGAAGCCGAATATAATAACCTACCTAATATGCAAATTTATGAAATGTTTAGCAGTGTAATTAGTGAGGTTAGCCTATAGCTTAAAATGAAACCTATATCCCTAATAAAAAGTGTACGTACGATTATTTTGTTTTCAAATTTTTTAAATATGTATTATATCATAAGTAAATTATATAATTACCTTTAATACTTACTATCATGCAAAGGTTTTATTTTTTTTCTCCTACTTATTTAAATTAAAAAGCATTATGTAGAGAGTATTTTCCCCTTTGTTGCTGTTTTATATCAAAAAATGAAAACCATCTAAACGCAATTATTAATATTCTGGAATTTAATTTAAGAACTTGAGTAATGTATTTTTTGTCGCATGTAACATAAGCATCAATTAAGACTGTATCTCTCAAAATATTTTTATTGTATACATTTGTTGAATATATAGGCAAATAGCACTATGTAATTTACAGGATAAAATCATAAACATATACATACATAATTCGTAAACATATATTTCCACACATGAAGCTTAGAACAATGTACAAAATTGTTATAACATTAAATCGCGTAGCTAGAATAATTTAGCAATATTCGTTCGTGAAGCTATGCAAACAAGAACAGTGCTTGTGTTAATTACTAAAACCATAGAAATTGGAAAAAGAGTTTGCTTAAACCACTACCTACGTTGAAAAGACCAAGTTCTTGTATTTGATACACTTGTCACTGTCAACACTTGACAAGTGTATAAGTAAAAGTACTATACAAAAGCAAACTGGGTAATCAAATCACTTACTGTCTGTTTTATTCCACATTAAGATTAGCAGAATCATCAAGCTATCTTTGATGGAGCCAAATTTTGAATTGAAAGGTTGTTGTTGTCAAAATTTATATTTGACAGCTACTTCGACGGCATTTTAAATGTCAAAGCTAGCAAGTTAAATGTCATTTTATGGTCAAAGAGTTCTTGAATGACTACTTCCAATCAAAGTAGACTTGGGCCGCCTTCAACTTTTACCAAGTTTACTTAGATGAGAATTGGTTAATACTACTGGCATCAATTGTTTAATTATCTTCCACAACTGGCATTCTTGACTGCTTAAAGGTAATTGATAAATATCTGAAATCTAAATAAATATCGATAAGTATTAGCCGGTTTCAAAATAACCCGTTCTCAATGCTACTTTGTAAAAACTATTTAATGAAAGAATACTTTGATCGTGTCACAGCGGTCCAAATAATCAGGTAAATGGGTTAGAGGTTACTTCGAAGGACAAATTGATATATTTTTAAATAAAATTATTTTAATAATCAGTATTCTTAATTCAACATTTTATTTCAATTTGCGCCATTGTCGTTGCAGTTTACACTTGTATAGGTTTAAATATTAATTGGCACATATTTCAACTTGCATTTGTCATATAAAAAAATAATAATTTAAAAGTAAAAAATTAAACCTATGTTGAATTGTTTACCAATTCTCTATAATGTAGATGGATGCCATAAAATAGTTAGGAAACTTTTAGATTGCAAGGTATTAATTTTAGTTGTTTTGAATCTTTTAGTTCATATGTATATGCAAAACAATTGAGTTACTCTTAGCCTTTTAATAAACGTTCTTTTTTTATTATAACTTCGTTCAGTATAATGATTTTAACAATTAATTAATTTTTCCTCTGCAAAAACATGACTAACTTTAGGAAATTTTATGTTTTGTTTCTCTATAACTGTATACGTATGCATAATATTGTCTGCATTAATTCGATGTGCACCTTTTGCACCCTGTCGTAAATGTTACAAATGTACCATTTAATGGTCGCTTATCTGATAACTATATAAGAATTTGTTACGCCTATTTTCTAAGGAAAGCAATGTTTTCCTTCATCAAGCAATACTAAAATAGGTAAGATTAGGTTTTAGAATTTACATCTAGATAAGTGAAAAAAAACGAATACTCATTTTGAGATAAATGTATAGTTATCTAGATAGATAAGGTTGAAATTAGATATTAAATCGCGACAGCAATAATATATTTGTATTTATAGCTATTGAGCGTTAAATTTTTAATAGACAGTAGTTAGACAGTTGTGAATAATTGAGCTAGTATTGTTATTTTTAAAGTGTTTGAGAGAATATTTCTTTTGGGAACAGAGCTTTATAGAAAACCACCCTCCTATATATTTTTAAGAGTGGATGTGGTTTTCTATGAGACTTGTCACCGGTTTCCAGTGTGTGATATAGGTACATTTTAATTTAAGTATATAGTCGTCAGCATGAATTATAATAAACAGCGAAATAAGTGATCTGTTTCTTATTTAACTCCTTTCAAATCCCTTGTTCACTAATTACGGAAAAAAAATAAAAATACCAACTAGCCGGTAGTGCGAGTAGTACTTGCGCACGAAGGTTCTGTACTATTCTATCTATAAAACTGCAAAAAAAAATCATGTCTCTTATATGGGGGGCCCCACTTCAATATTTTTTATTCTATTTTTAACCATTTATTGTTATAGCGGCAACAGAAATACATTATCTGTGAAAATTTTAACTGTCTAAAAATCACGGTTCATGAGATACAGACGGACAGACAACGGAGTCTTAGTAAACGGGTCCCGTTTTACTCTTTGGGTACGGAACCCTATTAAAACTTTAAAGAAAAGAACTTTAATTTTATTTACCAATCACTCGTGTGTAATTAAGGGGGCGCCCGTCGTAGTTTAATTTGGCGTATAAACAGTAATAGTGACCAATCATTCGTCAGTCAGTTTTGAGTCCACGTAGGATGACCCAATTATAATAATAAATAATTTTTCACACACCACAAATCTTAAATGCCTCAATGAATTTTTGAGACTTTAGCGCCTAAGCAACCTTATATTAGAATAATTTTCCAATTATTCTATTTTCACGTAGCGGGTTGGTTAACAATAGGGTATTAAATTTCTGACTGCTCAGACTGCATACAGAAACATGTGATATTGCAAACGTTGGGTTTAGCTTTTATTGTTATTTAAGTATTCAATGTGTATGTACGTTCACTATATAAGATCAGAAAGGTATTTTCTCAATTAAATTCTAAATTAACAAACAGCCTTGCATACTTTTAGACTTTTTAACCATTTTTAAAATAGTTTATTAATCGATAAGCAATAAAAAAAACAACACCATCTATAGAGCTTCGAAAGAAACATCAACACGTGAAGTAAGGAATTAATTTTAATTTTTTTTTAATTTCTCATTATTTGTTCATATGGGTAATAAATAACTGAGTAAATAATAATAAGAGATCCGAGATTGATGCGTATCTACGTCTGAGTCGGATTGTATCCACATCAAATATTGAGCATAGCTTTGCTAAGAACCAAAGTTCAGGGCTTAACAATATATTCTCTAGACTTTTTTGCGTATGGCATACTTTGAAGTAATTTTTGGTGAACATTTATGTTATAAAAAAAATCATGCTTAAACCAGTTGCTCACAGGCTGCATTGGTCGGTTGGGTCCCAGAATAAGTACGGTATATACAGCGTATTCTTATACTTTGAAAAACTGCTTGTGGATGAAATTATATTGGTTACTTAGTTTCTTTATCATTCATTCCTCACCTTAGAAAAGATTATTAAATTTATTAAACAGAAATTCAACAACAATTGGAGATGTGAAATACTTTTCAATCAGATAGTAACAACAAAGTAATGATTTTCGAACACAATTTTTTGCGACTTGTAACATTGTCATTGTTGTCAAACAGGGCTACCAATATAAGTGATTGATATGTCATGTGTAGTTTGTTGTAGATGGCAACTGGCAATGCTTCGTTGCTTACTTTCTGCTTTCCTTACATTGCTAAAGAGCGCGTCGTCAGTAAACTGAGCTGTTATTCGTGATATAAATAAATCGCGTTACACTCTAATTAAAGAAATAAACAGAAGTGTTCTCATTTATAACTTATGGACCCGTAAACATCTTTAAAAATAAGTAGATTTGGAGAAATATGTGAAAGTGACAGTCGCATAAAATCCGACTTTTTTTGTGAGTGCATAACAATGTTTCATATAGTTTCGAGTACCGCCACATAAATATTGTGCTGTACACGTTGGAGTATGCGTATGTCGAGGAGAGACACTTGACCACTATGTTTGAAGCGGGATAAACGCTACTTGCGTTAACAACAGTTAGAATGCAAGACGAGTGTAAAGCGGAGGAGGCGAAGTGCATCAGCGCGTTTGAGAGACGGAAGCCCACAAAGGTGCTGAAGATAGCCGAGAGCTTCACGAATTTAGATGAAACGGCAAAGGCGGGACGCTACTTGCGCGGTCCTTATTCTAAGACGGGACGGAGGTACCGCGACGTTCAAGAAAACGGTTGTAGGACGAAACGCGGTGTGTGTTGTGAAAATGAGTGCGAGGAGTCGAGTGTAAGTGAGGATAGTGAGAAACTTGGTGACAGAAGAGTGACTGGGTCGTCATGCACTGCGCTACGGACTGCGGTGGCGGCCCTATATCCTTTCGATGATTTCGTTTTGGAGAAGATTGGGGAGGGTTTCTTCTCCGAGGTGTTCAAGGTGAGTTCTAATAAGCTTGTACTTTTTATTTAAAATATTGAAATTTTTCTTAACCTATATAAAATTTCAAACAATTTAATCAGTGGATTTAATTGTATTGGTAAGTATTTTTTTTCTCAAAAAGATGATGTTTTGGCACAAATAAAAAACTGTTACAAACTTTTCACAAATAAAATGTTCACTTTTAATGATTAGGATTATCAAACAACAACAACAATTCCTCAAATAAAATATTTGAGCAACAAAAAAGTACCTAATTGATTTACAGTGGCAATTAACTAACATGTTATTGCAGACTTTAATGACTTGCAAAAGTATACAGCTATATTTTGAAGTTTTTCGCACAATCACTCTATACTCACTTTTTTACATGTACAGATATTTAACACTTACATTAAAAAATATTTTGAAATATTTATGAATTAATCATTCCATATATTTTTATGAAGGATTACATATCAATGTCATCTCTGTATGTGATAAAAGTTCATTAAGATAGTTAAAAATCATTTGAAGCAATATTTTGGAAGTATGACCTATTCCAAAAAGTTTTAAAATTAGGTAATTATTTATTAGATTTATTATTTATTTACTTGCAAATGTTCTATTTAATAGAGAAACAAGCAAAACAATAATTACAAAGTAAAGATATTCACTGAAGTTTAAGTTTTGAGAAAAAAAAGTTATAACTATTATCATTATTAACAAACACAAGTTTTAAATTTTTTTTCTAAATCAACAATTTTTTTTTCTCTAATCAACTGAAGCTAAATAGAAAAACAAGGTAAACTCATACAGTCCTAATTACAATGATTCATGAGAACCACAATACAGTTTATTTACTCCATAAATATTTTGTTGGGGGTTGTGGGTTTCCATACAGGACAACAATTGTAAGAACCGCAGATAATTGTTTTGGATTTGGGTGTTTGGCCATGCGAAATTTATGTAAGTAAAGTATCCTTAAATGAAGACAAATATAATGTTATCGTACAGTTGGGGTCAATATTTGCAATGCGAAGACTTAAATAGACCTTCCAGGTTGAAATGGTCTTTGAGACTTACTACCCATCCCCTTCCACGCAAAATACAATACAATTTAAATGAAAAATCTATCTATATCTTTTTAAAATTAAAGTGCTTGTCTGTGATTTGAAAATAAATTTTAAGTGGAAACTATTATTTATAATACAAATTCAACTTTTTCATCATTTAGCATTTTTTGTCTGTTTGCCCTGCATTGACAACATCTTAGCGGAATGTAATTAAAATAGTAAGGGCTTAAACAAGAATGGTAACTTAAATTCTTGTGTATATTAAATTACAATATCATGATGGATATAGAAGATATGCATTTAAATATCTGTTATTATTAAATGACACCTTAATATTGTAATTTAGATTTTAATAAGATTTGTTGAGATAACATAAAAAAATTGACACTTAATCTATGACCTATAATGGCTGAGGCCTCAACTGATAAAATTGATTGTTTTTCATATAGCAGTTAAAGTTTTTGTGTACAAATTTGTTTAAGTTGCACTGCTCAACATAGACTTCCGCATAGACTGCCACCGAGCGCAATCCTGAACCACCTGTATTCATCGACATCCAGCACACTTGCACAGGTTGTCAATCCATCTAGTGGAGGGCACCCTACACTACAATGGCCAATGCGAGGCTGCCACCAGAATAGTATAATGGAATACATATTTCATTAAGAGAAAGGAAAAGTGAAAAAAAAAAAAATACAACTAACAATTAGTGAAACAAAACACTTTCAAGGTGAATCCGTGCATGCATACAAAAACATTGTGAGCATTTGGTGTATTTGTAGAAACATCGCGTGACGCCCGCTTGTTTATTTTCCCGCAACAAAGCTCGGTCTGCACCATGGGCTCTCCGCTGTAGGGTTCCGAAAGTTTAGGATCGTTTGTGTGCCTTTTCTTTACATCTAATACTTATAAATATAGATAAAGTAATCTCATACTAAGAAAGCACCCAATTTGCTGTTGTTGGCTCTGGTTGCTATTAAATGTGCATTTGGATTGAAACCTTCCGAATCCGGAACAGTCGGCTACAGATCTCGCAAGCACGGAATCGAACCCACGACCAGCTGCGACAACAATAAAAATTGAACTATAATCTAAAATTTTGGAATTGCCAATATTTTGCTTGGCAACTAAAACTTGAAAAAATAATTTAAAGGTTTTTTAGCTGCCTTACCATTCAGAACTTACTCCTCCATTCATCTACTTCCTGCTACCCTCGATGTAGACCTTGCGCGTTTTAGTGACGTCGTTTTGGTACCGTCGTTTAAGTGCCGTCGCTTCACTCACTAATTTTGGTGCATTGTGTGGCATTAGCTTTCGTTGGGTACGTCTTTTCGATTACGCTGGTTGAGGTTGCACGAAGCTATGTCATGGCACATGACGCGTGTCCAAACAAGTTTGGCTCACATTGAATTGTGTCCACTTATTAAATAATAATAATTTACTTATCTTGTGAAGCGTTCGAAACGTCGGAGATTCGAATTGAAAATGAGCGGGATAGAATCCCTAAGAGTTTGTAACTTCGTCGGCAAATTAAGTATTAGAGAAGATTTTTTTAAATTTAGAATTGGAAAAGTAATTATGTCGAGACAAGTGAACATTCGTTAAGTCGGTGAAGGTGAAAAGCCAGTTTTGACTATCTATCAGGCAGTAACGATTTCTTTTTCGGTAATCGCACAGCTGTTGTCCTAATTTTTGTTCCAATTTCAAATGCACTTTCAATGTAAATGTTTTTTCTCCCTCTCTCTCTTATTTCCGTGTTATTCGTTATTTTTCTTTCTCCTTCGTTCCTAGCAATCGTTGCATAAATAATGGAATCACATTTGTGAAGGAAGTAAATGTGAGATTTCACGTGGAGTGTTAGATGTGTGCGCTGACGTTAGCGCGCGTTCATTTGTTTTGCGTTCAATAATGAAACGAATATTTCAAGACAATAGTTACCCCGGCGATAAAGTGATCTCATAACGCAGAAACACTTTTCGCATTGAAATCGCTCCACTCATTGATAAAGCACGCGCGACGCTTCTGAGCAAAGCATGGGTACAGTCGCCTCCACTCGGGGTTGAGACGTGTTTCTCTTCTTTTATAAATCCATGAAATTGAAACTGAGAAAAATGCTACGTAGAACAGAATATTAGGTAATTCTTGTTCACGTTATTAAATCTAAATGTGTACAGCCGAGAACACACAAACACACCGAAAATATTTAACATAACGTAAGAAAATATTTATAATAATGAACATATGTATGCCATTTTTTTTGTTTTATATGTTTTTTTTGCTAATTATGACTTGCCAGGGCAGTGACGGTCCAGTTTGGCTTTGGCATCTGAAGTCATCATGTTCGAATCCCAAGAGGTTGCAGTAAAACGTCTCTTTTTCATTAGTCTCTTTTTTAATAGTACAGTACCTGGAGCTTTGCTCGGTTTGTTTATTTTTTGGTAAATCATGTATTTTGGGAATTACATTTAGATACAAATAACTGAGAAATATGCATAATATTTTTCGATCTTACCGACGTAGTAATAAGAAAATATGAACTGGTTTTTTTCACAAAAGAAAGAATTAAAAAAAAGGGGAAAAAAATAACAAAATAACAAATCCACAAAAAATAAAAAATAAAGCAATGATCTAGAATCGAAAAAAAAGTAAAAAAATAAGTGTGTTAATGATCGTGATACGAACCACGGCCGTCTGTTTTGGGGCCGCCCGATTACCGACCGAGCTATTAAAACATTTTCTCTTGCGGCGAAATTTACAGTCATATTCGAATGATATTTTTCATTCCCTGAAAACAGGGATAAAGGGACATTTTATAAAAATGAAACCTAGCTAGATCGATTTTTCGCCCCCGAATCCACGCACATACTAAATTTCATGAAAATCGCCGGAGCCGTTTCCAAGATTCCGAAAATGTACAAGAATTGCTTGTTTAAAGGATAAGATAAAACTGCACCGCGATACACGATCTATTCATTTATGACTGTAGATGTGTACTCCGAGAGACATTTCTATGGATCCAGTTATACGTTCGTGATGTGCGCGACTGTACTGCGTCGTATTTACTATAATAACTTTATTGTTACCCGGGCGTCCGTAATTGGGCCCCGTGTTGAGCTTGTCGCGACGCGGTGTTAGCACAAGTGACGCTCTCGTGAAATGCATGCCTCTCGTCTGACATCATTTGTTAGCGGCCGTTTGTGAAATACCGCGACGTGTTTGCCTAGATGTTTCAGTCGCCTGCAAGAAGTAGGTATATTAGTGTACATACGTTACACGTTTCATAATACTTATTACACGTTTGTATGTAACAAGCTATGCGTCCCCGCTTCATTCCGAAAGAATCCAGTTTCACAGTCAATAATTTCTATATACATATATGTAGCGACTGCTACATATATAATATTTTGCATGTCTATTATAAATATACCTATATATATACATATATATATATACACTGGGTCAAAGGCCTCCACTATACAGAGGGCATTAGGTTACAGTCCCCCATGCGACGCCACTGTGGATTGGCGGACTTCACATATCTTCGCAATTTTTTCTTATTTCGGAAATTGCAGGTTTCCTCACAATGTTTTTTTTCTTCACCGCTAAGTACGCGCTAAGTCAGCACTTAAAATTTACAACGTCAGGTACGACCCCGGGGATTGAACTCAGCTTGCTCGAGTATTTTATATTAAAAGCAGAACATTAAGCTATAACATATTAGAAAAACGGTAAATCATTCCTACAAAACCCAACCAAGAAAATAAACTTTTTAATCTTTAATTGAAAAAAGTTTTTACAAACACGTATTCTTAAGCATTCATGCTATCTTTACGGGATATTCGTGTATAGTCTCAATTGTTTATCAGTGTACTTCGATCCCAACTTCTGTGTACCAAAAGGAACGCTCTCGTCTGACCCGCGGACGGGTGCGCCCAATCGTTTGCCGAATAAACCGCCCGCGTGTTCCGCCTCTATTGTCGTTCTAACGACATATCTATTTACTGAATAGACTCACGGTCGCCGGAGTATATGGACATCTGCGTTCTACTAGTTCAACGGCCTTGCGTTATCTGTACGTATTCGCAGTGACGATTCGACGGTACGCGGCCAGACCTTTAATGGATCTTCGATACGCTGAGTACAGTTACATTGTACGACTAGTCATAATAAATATTGCCTCATATGATTTCTCTATGCATTCTAAATAGTGCTAGTAACTATTACTGATGCGTAGTTAACTAAATTATTAATGACAGAAATGCTTAATGCAGAAAACCAACGGCTTCGCTTCTCGCTTGCTCCGGTTGTGTCAGTTTATACGAGTTATATAGCATGTATACAAATGAGCCGTGATAGCCCAGTGTCCGGGCGATCGCCTTTAATTCAATATACTCGAACAACTCGAGTTCAAATCCCGGTGCTAATACCAATGAAATTGTTAATTTTAAGTGCTGACTTATCACGTGATCCACGGTGAAGGAGAACATCGTGAGGAAACCTGCATATTATCAAAATATTTCGAAGATATGTGAAGTCCGTCAATCCGCATTAGAGCCTCTTCGTACAGAGGAGGCCTTTGCCTTGCATATGTATGGGCTGTCATTTTACATTTTTTGGTTTGTTAATAAAAATATAAATCAAGGAATATATACACATCGTATTTCCGAAGAACACTTTGTGTACATTCAAACCGTCTTGTAAATATATAATTCGCAGTCATTCGCGTGACTCGCGCGTTCGTTTTGTGCAGTACAAAGGTCAGAGCGGACTGACTCATTTCCTCCATTCCCTCCGTCGTGACACTCGAAAGAGAGATATTTATGTCGCGGGGAAATCGTTTGGGACGCTTTCAGACTATCGCGCGGCAGAGAGCCACCGAATTTGGATAGCGTTTCTTCGATGGGAGTCCTTCGGCGTTCGATACAAAGGGAGGCGTCTGATTCGGCCGGACGTTAAATCGGAAGAATGATTCTCATATTCATTGCAACCGTGGACTTCTAAATATAAGTAAAAAGTCAAGTAACAGCCTATGAATGTCTCACAAGCTGGGCAAAGGCCTTCTCTGTATTAGGGCATCGTCCACAATACGACCCCACTGCAGATTGGCGGATTTCACATATCTTCGAAATATTTTCTTATAAATATTTTTTTAACTTGCACATTTTCAAAATAATATTTTTAAAATAATGCAGGTTTCCTCAAGATGTTTTCCTTCACCGCTGAGCACGTGACAGCACTTAAAATTATCAATTTCTTTGGTGCTGGCAACGGGATTTGAAATCTGGTTGCTCGAATATATTGAATTAAAGGCGAGCGCCCAGACATTGGGCTATCACGGCTCATCTGTATACACGCTATATAAATTTTAGGCTCATTTGTATATTGTAAAAACTGACATAACAGGAATAAGCGGGAATCGAACCCAACAGCTCTACTTAAACAGTCATTAATACTTAAGTTTACTGCGCATCAGTATTTGTTACTACCAAAACACATCGAAGTTTATCGCTGAGGAATTGCACCAACCAAGACATCACCTGAATACAAAAATTGGAGATAATTGAAAACACAGAGTCGCATAATCAGAAATTAATATGACATTTCCAATACCCGTAGGTTTGTAGCTTTAAAATATTGTTGTTGTATAAATTACTTTTGTTCCTGGTAAACGTTTGCCTGCGATTTATTTCAGTTTTTTATTTTTCATCTATTTTTAGTAAAATTGTTTTAGTGCCACAATTTTCCGTGATTAATTAATTGAAAAAAGGCTAAATGTACATCTCGTGTTACAGCATATTTCGTGTTTTAGCGGTCGTGACGGGAGACATCCTGTCGTGCCGGTTAATTAGTTGGGCATCGGAATGATAATGCAGCCGTCTCGCTCGATTCTCGGGTTGTTTCAATTAAACCGGCAGCTCTTTACACCGATCGTAGATTGAATAATTAACTCGCGCAATGGCGAGTGACTTCGCTAGTTTTAATGTGGACCCTGCGTGCTTTGCTCTGTACCGTTGTCGTCCTATTAGAATATGTGAGTAGAACCGTTGATGGTTCGTTAGTTGTGCAGTTGTTAAGCTATTGGATTCGGCGCCGCGGGTCGATTCGATTCCCGAAGAGTATTACAAAAAGTAAAAAGCTGTTATTCAAAGAGCAACCGAATCTAAGTTACACCAGTTTGCTTAAAATTATTTCACTTGCACTCGACACGATGGCAGGCGCTCCACGCTCCTGTCGTGTGTCCGACCTCTGTAAGACAAAGAGAACGCATTCGGCCGCGTAGATTATCCGATGAGTGATAATGTATAAGTGAAATGCGCCGAGCGTAAACAAAGCTGCCTTTATGGTTCGCTTTATTGGTCGGCCTCTAGAATTGATGAATTGTTATTTCACGCATTGCTACAAATGCAATAGAACGAACGTAGTGATATGTCAAGATTTTCTCGCCGTGAGGTCATCTGCCTCTTAGCTTATTTGGTAAAGCGTCTCGGCACGAAACCAGAACACGCGGGTTCGAATCCCGCAGTGTCGCAAGTTTTTGCTCTTTTGTCTACCAAAAATTCTCAATTTAAATGTTACTACACGTGTTCGCGTAGGGGCGCGGAATATGGTTTTGGAATCAACGGAATCGATTATCACGTTTCCGCAATAAACTTACAGATAAATTATTCCGTTTTGTTGTAAAATGGCGTTCGCTTGTTCATTTTATCTCGACGTGTCGGGCGAGACGAGGCGTCTAACTCTTCAAGATTTACTGATATGTAAATTGTCTGTTCGATTGCGATTTATTTTTGGAAACATTTTACCATAGTGTGTATATTTTTCGGAAGTGTATTTAATATAACCGCGCAACCAGAGTTCAGTAACCAGAGTTTGAGTAGGAAGGCTGGCAATAGCCGTGATTAATGCCAGGCAGAAGAAGAAGAAGGTTTTTAAGACTATTAGTGTCAGTGTTATTTATAACACTGTCACTTACTTTATAAAGGAAACAAATATAATTTTTACTCAACTTCTTTGTACTCATTTGTTGTAATGGTAACAAAACAAATAACACAACCCAATTCTCGTTTCGAATGAACGAAGGAGCGACGGACGATACAAAAAATTATCTAAAAGCAAATCATCTCCCCGAACTGTATACGATTTTCGAGCAGAGAACGATCGCCGGAAGTCGACTGTACACTGAGGGCGGTTTTTGCCCGTCGCCAGTGGCTTTCGACGAAGCTAATTACACGTTTGCCCGCCGAAGAGCGGCTCGGCCGATTAAATACTGCGCCGCAATTATATAAACGACGCGACTTCGGCGCTCTGTCTGCGAACGTGGCCTGTAAAAACACCTGAATTATTGTACAGTCGGCGGCATGTTCTCCGTCATGGGTTACGCGAATTCGTTCCTGACAGACGCACATTTAGACTCTTCCGATAAACATGTCGAAAATTGAGCATAACGTTTTCTATACTCATAGATAATACGAATATTATGCATTTTTTCAGTATTAGGTATTTCATTTTTATCTTCGGCTAATAGAGGTTTTTCATCTTCTTGCTTCTGTCCATATCCCACCTAGGTAGGGTCCGCACAAAATGTGAATAATGTTGTCAACGTATCGTTAGTTATTATAATAAAGGGAACTGAAATTTTGGTGTTTATAGCTCGTTAAAATATTACGCGTTACACATCCAAGTGAATCTTTTATTCTACGTAAATTAATTCTAGTTACATGATTTTGAATCTCTTTTACACTAGTCATCTTAGTGGAAACTGCGACAGATTAAACAATTGGGTGGTCATAATAAGTAAATTAGTTTTGTCAATGAAAAAAATATACGTTAATACTAAATTTAATTTGTATTTGTAACTTAATGGCTACAGACCATCCGGAAGACATGGGTTCGATTCCTGCAGTGGTGACATTTCCTCAAAAACTTTTCGTGTTTGTTTTTCTACAAACTTAAAGTTTGTAGAAAGTTTGTAGTTTATTTCACGTTAAGTGCGGAGATTAGCACTATGAAAATTTTAATTTCAATCAATAATATATCGGAACTTAATGAGTTTACGCACACAAGTGTGTAACTTCTGAAAATCGACAACCATACATTACGTTTGCGTAATGCACGGCCGGCCAAAGCCACGATCGATCGCTAGTCGAGGCGCGTGAGGCATCTCCCTTGCAATTACTGCATCGGTGCCGTTCTTGCCGCCTTAGCTGAGTGCAATTCTTATAAATACAGACGCCGTTACGTATAAGTTCTCGCAGTTAAAGCTGCCGTTAAATTAAACGTCTCTCACTTCGTTGAGGCACTCGAGGCTTGGATGGCGTTTTTGTATCGACGGATACGATGCATTCCGGCGCGCCAGACGACCGCCGAAGTCCATTATGACCTGAAGCTATTTACAATGGAAACGCTTATAAGAGGCTGTAGCCATTTTTAGGGTTCAGTACACAAAGGGTACGGGACCCTATTACTAAGACTTCGCTGTCTGTCTGTTTGTCTGTCCGTCCGTCCGTCTGTCACCAGGAACTCTCATGAACCGTGATAGTTAGACAGTTGAAATTCTTACACATAATGAAATACTACAAAACAGAATAAAAAAATATTTACGTGTAGCTCCCATACAAGAGACATGATTTTTTTTGCTGTTTTCTATAGATGAGGGAACGGAACCCTTCGTGTGCGAGTCCAACTTGCACTTGACCGGTTTTTTAATTGGTCTATACTGTCGAGTAACATATAAGTGCAACGAGCGATTCGAAATAAAAAGTGATTTATTACTGTTATAGTAACAAATCTAGCGCAAACAACATCGCACGGATGTAGAGACAAGGTTACATAAATACATAAATTATGCGACAGGAAGTAGGTAGTATTCTAGAGTTCGTGTCGGTCAGGTTTATTGATCTCCCTATATGACTTTAGAATACACCAACCGATATCCATTTTTCGGATTGTTCTACGTGTAAAAACTTGAGGAGTATTATGGAAATTCACATATGCATATCCCTCCGTTCATCGCTTTGTTTTACTACATATTCTTTTATTTTTGTGAAAAGTTGTCAAGCGAGCAGGCGGTTCACCTGATGTTAAGTGAATACCGCCGCTCATGGGCATCTACAATACCTGATGTCTTGCTGATGCGTTGACAACCTTTAGATAAGCGATCCCCGGTTGCCTCACTCACAAGACGAAACGCGAAAGTTTAATACAGGCAACACCACGCCGCTCTCCTGTGAGGCCGTGGTACTTCCCCTGACGATCATCCCCATTCGTGCAACAGTAGAAGGTGTTGCTTGCAGTAAATATATTTTTACTGCAGCACAACATGCGAGTGTTGCTATTTTTGCGTTAATGTTCTATTGACCTCCATCTTTCCCTCGCATATTTAGCGCGCTACGGTCGTACGCTTATCGCGTGCCTAGCTATTGCATTGAAAGTCGATCCGTCGCGTGCCGATGCCGCCTTTGACCAACTGCGCAAGGTGTCTAGTTGCTCGCGAGACCTCCAGAGCTACCACTTGTTTCTATGGCCGGGCGTCCTTATACTGTGACAGTAAAATCCAATTCTCTATTCAAAAATTCAATTAGGCACACACTATAGCTGCGCCTCGTAACGGAGTCGCGAGTCCAGAGATTTTATCTCAACTAAAAATATGCGTACCGCGCTAATAGAAGTTTTCACTTCAAAAATCCATAACACATGCGAAAGCTTGAAAATGTTTCACAAGGATCAAGGGCCAAACCGAGAGCCGACGGAAAAGTATATCATTTCATAACTTTGGTCTAGATGAGCTCTTGGAAAAGATGAAAAAAAACTACCTGCCCTATGCCTGTAATGTTTTTTTTTTTTACACAAAATTCTAACCATACTACTACTTTGAGTAAGTTCTTATTTATTATATAGCATGTTAGCTACATACATCCCTTTCTAAATTTACCATTGTTACGTTCCGTCACCACATATATTGTTTATGCCAAATTCCTCTCGACTCGCGACCGCCATTTCTCCTGTACACATACACAGAGGCCGTCCCAACGACCTCACGATAACGAACGCCCCGCAGAAAATTTCTTTAAATAGCCACCCGTTTGCAATTACTTATCGGCCTCCGTGCGCACATACGATTCGCGTATGCAAACGCACGATGTTTGAATTGGTACGTAACAAGTGCATTCGTATTTGCGATAGGGCTCTTATATCTTGGTATGTCTTATGTAGAACAATAACGGATAAAATATTCACGGCCTTATACAGCGTGTCTTTACCATCGCCACAATAAATGAACACACATATAGAGGATAACTTTTTAAAATTTTATTAAAGATTTACATTCTTTAAAAATCAATATTTACCGAGTTATCGAATTTCCAAAATAAAGAATTTTAGAACACCCTTACGTATAAAACTTAAATGTAAAGTTCATGCGTAAAGGTCACAAAGCTATGAATGGGTTGAATGAATTTAAAGGAGACAAAACATACTGTTAGAAGGAGAGGCTTGTAATGCGGCGCTGTGGCAACGAATGAAAAAGTCTCTGAATGTATGAATCACTCAGTTGTAGTTGTATAGGATGTTACAAATTTTGTTTCTTTTTTACTTAATTAGTTTGTTTGAGAATTTTTTTTTAATTGTGGATTTTTTTAACGTTTATATTTTTTATGATTATTGGCAAGTAGCGTTAGACGTGTGTTCATTTATTGTCGCGGTGGTAAAGACACGCTGTATAAGAGGGGCACATTGTAAACTGATTTTTGCATTTATCCTAGTAAGTTAGGTAGGTTAGGGAGCTTCTAAGTTGGCGACCGAACACAATACCCGTTGTATTGTGGTAGCACCGGTAATCATATAGGTGAATCGCTTCTTGTTTTCCACATTATCAATTAAAAAATTTAAAAAGTAGACAAAAAATGTCTCATGCTCATTGTCCGAGCGCTGGCTTTTAATTCTAAATACTTGAGGCAAGCTGAGTTCGATCCACGTAGCCGGTACCAATGAAATTGTTAATTTTAAGTGCTGACTTATCACGTGCCCAGCGGTGAAGGAAAACATCGCCATATGTCCGCCAATCCGCAGTAGGGTCGCGTGGTGGACTATGCCTTAATACCCTCTGAACAGAGAAGGCCTTTGCCCAGCAGTGGGACATTGATATACTGTTACTTTACTTTTGGGCAAACAAAATGTTGCGTCGCTTCGTCCGTCTTGGACTCTCGTTCACTATACCCACATCCATAAGTGTATTTTCATAAACATTTTTTTTGTTTTAAATAGCTTTCTTTAATAACGTCATCGATCAGACCAGTGAATGCTATCGGATTTGCAACGCGCGTAATAAATGAACTACGATGTTATATACAAATACGAAGTAGATACTAGACAGCACTAGCGCAACGAAACGAATGTACTCAATCACACCAATGGGTGTTTAGATTGAGACTATAACCTGCGTTCACTTTCTGAACCGTACGTTCAATATAATCTCACACATCCACGTATCCAAGTTTGTATATATGGATGGATGTTTGTTACTCTTTCACGCAAATACTACTGAATGGATTTTAATGATACTAAATGGATTACAATAATATAGCTTATACATCAGAATAAGATATATGCTATAATTTATATGCATATTTTATGTATATCTGTCTTTTTGTCTGAATGTTACTTTTTTATTATTATTACGCCTTCAGCCTTTTCTACGCATACGTAGTCGCGGGCAGCAGCTAGTGTGACATAATGTAAGGCGGTACGATTTTTAAATGTCACGCAGTATGGACACGCGTCGTCTATATTATTGAACATCATTCTAAATGATGCCGCAGTGCGGATTTCGTGCAAGTTAAATCCGACCAGTCCCACGGTCCCAGCACACCGGGCGCCCGCTGGCCTGCCGCGCGGAGGATTACCTTCGCGAAGGCCGTCCGACTGGTTCCGAATGAGATATGGGCACTCGCAACTGTTATGAGGTCGAGAGTAATTACGTCCACTACACTACTAGCGGGCGTAAACATGCCACGCCAATTACGTTCCTTCACATTTTCCACTTCGTTTCACAGACCGACAAAGATAAGGGATGGCTATACATTAAGATTTCATTCATTCATTCCTTCATTCATTCATTCATTCATTCATTCATTCATTCATTCATTCATTCAAGATTGGTAGAGTAAAGTACGAACAGTTTTTCGCTGCTGTGAGAATCGTTACGTCTTCGGGATGCGCTCCCAGACCAGTAAGCTGAGCAGCTGATTGCCGCGCCGAATAATATCTCAACGGATTTCTACATTGTTTTTTCGCTTTCCAAGCAATGCTTGACTCATCCACCTAGTATCCTAAAAGATACTAGGTGGATGGGCTGTAAACAGCATACCGAAATTTCGAATATTGTTTTAAAACGATAATTCGAACAACAGATGTCGCGTTTACTATTAAAAATTCAATTTTTTTATGTTTCATCTTACGTGATATGCGATGTACTAATCACGCGGACAAACATCCAGATGCGAAAAAACTGTCTGTGGGTCAAACAAATAGTTGTCCCATGTGGGAATCAAACCCACGACCTCCGACGCCGAAGCCAATATCTTGGCAACTGCGCTATGTTTCACAGAATGTTACCTCCCAGAGCGAGACAGATGGCGAGCGCATAGTAATCTGGGATCAAGTGTCAAGCGAATATTGCATGTAAAAACAACTGGCAACCTTAGAACGCGATTTTTGAAATTTCTACAAGGCTACAAGGCCATCACTGCTTCGTTTTGAAAACAAAATAATATTGGACAAGAATTTCAATAATATTTTGGCTCACGATAAAAGAAAACTTGTTCAGTCACTTCAATATTGTTTCAAGTTTGCCGTCGCCAAACTGCATTACGTTCGCACCGGGTGACAATAATATTATATAAATTACGTTACGAATTCATGCACATGCAAGAGTGAAAGGTTTCGCGATTACTCGAAACTAACCGGGCGTTCGCAAATCGAAGTTAACAACGGTGGTCCGTTCCGTAAGCTCTTGTTATTCAACCGAAAAGTTCCGCTGCGTATTATGTAATTGCTGCACCCTGCGCGACGTGTTCGCCCTTGCGTTTTTAGGTTAATGGCTCGGCGAGAGATATCGCGCCCGAAGCCTCGCTGCGAAGGCCTCTGAGGGCGTTTGTCAATTGTTCGACGAGTACACTTCACTTATCGCCACCGTCGTGCAACGTAATTGCAACCCGGTTCATTCTTTCTTTTTTGTATGTGAGAAGGTGGCCAGGGTTCCGGCGGTTCTCCTGATGTTAAGCGATTACCGCTTCCCGTGGACATTGCTCAATTCGCAGATGCGTTGCCAGTGCCACCTATTAGTAAGGCGGGCCCAGTTTGCTCACTATCCAGACGAAACATATACTTCTTGTATAACAACACTTGCACTTCACGTCGGTCTTCTCAACAGAAGAAAAAGGAAGTACCACGACTCCACAGTCGTGGTACTTCCGGACGGACCTATCTATTCGTGCAACGGCGAAGACTGTTGCGTGGCCCTAACACAGCTAATAACGTAACTTTTGGGATTTCATAAAAATTTCTCCACCTTTCAATATCTGACGATCAGCCGTTCAGGAGATCACTATTCTTTTGTTGGCGACAATGCTTCGTTTGCCAAACTACATCAAGTCTGTACTATAGTCGAGCTCATTTAGGTATCGTTTAACCATTGCCATTGGTGATTGGTTATTTTTAACGTTGGTTAGGGATAAAAATTGGGTAGCACCAGCTATCTCTGTCCACTCCGTTAAGTTATAAGGAGCGAGTTCCAATTGCTCATTGAATTTACAGAGTCGCAAAAAACTGAAATCGGATGCTTAAAACTTGTCTTTATGGAATTTAATCTCTCAATGTCAACATTTCTTTCACCTTAACCTCTGTCGTGTCTTTTAAAGAGATAAGTGACTTTGAAACATCTCTGTTTTTAATTAACTTTTTCGTGTCTTACCGATAAACCCACGCGATGCGTTCCAAGCATTTAAGATGCAATCCGACCTGTTTATTTATTTATGGATCTGGCGTCCATCCACTTGGCAGTAGTTTGTTATATGGTGTATTATAGAACGTGTTTTTTTTATTCCCTTATCGTTTATCGAACTGTTCCAATTAGGCGTTAAGCGGCGCGACTGAATGCGTGTAGAAATAATTTGGCAACCATTCGATATTAACAACAATGTATGTAATATTGGTCACACCTTAAGTGTTCTACTCGCATGCCAGTCTGAACAATGTTACGTCTTCGTCAATCCCTTTGACATTTACATCGACGAAAGCATTTCGTTAAAATTTAATTAGTACGAATTACTATACACGGCAAAACAAGACCATTGTTCTAATGCTTCCGTGGCATTTGATTCGCCCTTAGTCGCAATCCTCACCATTTAAACGAATTGTGATTATTGAGTTTTAAATAATTGAATCACGTCCGTTCACTGTCGGCACTTCAGACGGAGCCACCGGTATATCTCGTTTCTAATGCAAATCGCGAATTACGAGGAACTTCGAGCTAGGCATCTAATTTCTTACAATTTCGCATCTGGCCGACGATGTTTACGACGCGTGCTTTAATTATTTATCTCCTTAATTAGAACGTTATCAGGCGCGTCACCGGTGTCGGCGCCTTTGGATGCACCATTTGCAAGTCCATCCTTGGCGTAATCTTATTTGTATTCACCGCATTTGCTAGACCACCTGTTTATCAACCTCAGATGTTAAACCGTACGGAATTCTTCGAATGCTTCATTAAGTTGAAGCCTGTTGATTTATTTACCTTTTTCTTGCCTCTTTAATAGAACACGACTCTGAGTTGTCATCAAAATGTTAATTATTGGGGGGCACGTTAAAGTCGAACTGATCGATTTCTTTTCGACCGCACCGCGTACGGATCAGGAATATGAATAAGTATAATTAAAATTCCTATATGAAACCGAGTCGCGTCGGACGGCGAGGAGAAAAATCGATCGCGGAATATGGCGCGAACGGAACAATGCAACGCGACCGGTTCCACTTAACATAAGAATTTCAGCCGTCGAAGAAGAGTTTCGGGCCTTTAGTTCAGTGCATTCGGCGATTGAAAGCGATTGAAAGCGATTGAAACGCGGGACGCAAGCATGACTCGCTCACGTCGCGGGGCCGAGGAGCATCTCATCATCGAACTGATGCGCATCCGTATTGGAAAGTTGCTTCGCAACGATGGAAATCTCGCGGCGAGCCGGCGAAAGTGCGCAACGTTTTACGAAGGAGAACGAACGCGAAACGGTGGAGGCGTCGAAAAACGAAAATTCCGTCGCATCGCGGAAATCGAACCGCCTTCGTCGGTTCCCACAGACAGTCTAGACATCTCGTCTCCGCGTTCGCTTTCCGAACGCGCGACGGTTGCAATTTGTGCGTCCGACACGAGCGATAGACGCTGTCACCGGGAAACGTGATCGAGCGTTTTAACGCCATGCGAAACGATCCGACACTGATCATGTAATGTCCGGAAATTGAAGTACTTAAAAAAATTTTTAATGTGAGAATGTGGTGGTGTTTTTTTATAGTTCCGTACCGAAAGGGGTAATACGGGACCCCATTAATAGGACTTCCCCGTCTGTCCGTTTGTCTGTCTGGCCGTGTGTCACCAGTCTGTATTTCAAGAACTGCGATAGCTAGACAGTTGAAATTTTCACGGATGATGTATTTCTGTTGCCGCTATAACAACAATACTAAAAAACAGAATAAAAAAATATTTAAGTGGCGCTCCCATACAACAGACATGATTTTTTTCACATTTTTATACTTACTGGTACGGAACCCGTACTAGACTGTTTTTTTTTTTTAATTATAGTACGTAGTGTTTTAAATAAAATGATGCAAATCAGTGAAGCCAACGCTAGTAGTTTTGCCGTGAGTGATTTGCTGTTGCAACAAACGAAATATTTGCCTCGGCCGTCGTCTGCAGCCGCAGCGGCGCGGTCAATTACTTAAATTGATGTGTGTACTGCGCATAGATCCACACAAAGGGGCTGGAGGGGGACCTTTGCCGCTAATTCAATCAATCCTCTCATCTTTTGAAGTTGCATGACTCTCTCGCTCTCTTTCCTTCAATCAATCTCTCCCTCTCTCTTAAGAATCGGACGGTTCCTACTGTGTCATTTTTATTTATTTAGATTTGACCGATATGAATCTTGGAACGTTCTACGAAACCTCACATGTTGAGAACATTTAAAGTTTCATTGTTTCTCTTGTGTTTTTGCTTATTACTATTATCTTTTTTTAAGTAAGTCATAGCTTACAAAGTTCTATTGTAAAACCATTGTAAGATTCAATTATTGTGAATAAAAAAAAACTCATCTACCGATTTCAATGGAATGTTCGCATGACTCCGTGAGAATATTCCAAGACGAGACATTGCTCCGTTAACAATTAAATTGACTCGTCTATTACAGATGTCACTATTAATTTTTTATCGATATTCCGAAGTCACGTTGCGGTGACACGTTTTTAGTGCTCCGAGAATTCTGCGATAAAGACCTAGTTATAATAATACCCATTAAATTGTTGCTTTATTAATGGTTTGACAACGGAACGCGTTTCGTGCTGTACAATTTTATCACTTTCTTTTTAAAGTGAGTCGTCATGGTCTGAACGATGACATAAATTTAATGCACATATTTTCTCTTCGTCGAATTAAATATAAAACCAAGACGTAAATAAGAGAATATTTAAAGTTCTCGTGTTTTTAGCTATATTATAATTAGAAATCTAAAAACGAGTGAAGACCTTTCTATTGTGTGAAAACTTTTGGCATTGTAATATATTTTTGTTTTCCAACTTAAGGGTTCTTATATTCGACCCTCATTTTACACGATTTTCTAATTACGTTGTTCGATGCCACTGAATTACGTATTAGTATTTGGGTAGTATTTTGAAATGATTTGACTCATTAGTCTTTACCATATCGTTTTGGCTCAACTGATTAAATAAGATTTGAATAATACAATTTCTATTCTAAATCAATTTCTAATGCAATTAGCATTTTATCAAAATTTACTTGTACTACTGATTTTTATCACCGAATGTTATCGTCTACAAGGCGGCATTTTATATAATATGTAGATAAACAATCACTTAACACCAGAAAATTTATTGAAATTTTCTTTATTCTTCGCTAGCTAAGCTTAGAGCCAATATCATAATTTTTTAGATACCAATTAATGGGATATTTGATGTTGTTTATCGATGTCAAAAGAAACTGAACATTTCCTATTAAATCGCTAACGTTTTATTGTAAGTAAGTAATAAAATATTAGCAATATTAACGATATGCCGATAAGATTACGCCAAATCGAAATCCTTTCGTCCTTGGCAGCCGGCGAGTTGACGCGCCGTCGACGCAAGATGCCACGATGCACGTGGAGCTTAGTGGGAGACTTTCACGCGCCACTCTCGTTAGACTTTCGCCACTAATTAAAGCTGCCAATGGAACAATGGAGGCGCAAGAAGTCGATCTCGAACGGCCCGATGTTGCTATTAATTGCCCGATCGGATCGCCCACGCTTTCTAACACGACGTCAGGTGAATTTTCACCGGTTTGTCGTCCGCTCTATTGTAGCACGTCAGTACGCGTTGAACAACACTCCGAGGAATAGCCAACCCTATACAATATTTTGTATATTGGTACAGAAATCCTGTGATAAGCGTATATCAGTCAGTTATGAAAGTCTTTATGATGCTTAAATAAAACACACAAAAACCTGATGCTTAGATAAAACGCTTGCATGCGTCTCTTCATAATCAAAACCGCACCAGAAGTACTGTAAATGTTTGTTGTATTTTACAGACTACAATTTATTTTCGCCGTCCGCTTGCACAATAATATACCTATGGTCTAAATAAAGCTCTTACCGACCTGTGTGGATCGTCCAAACCAGTTTGCGGATTGCCGCTCGTCGCAGGTGTCGTTTTAAAGGCAAGCGAACGAGCCGCAACAATGCGCATGTCATGTTTCTATTGTGATATCTGATCACCCACTTTTTGCCTATGGCACGTGGGCGAGGAATGTCGTTTTGAGATTTCCACGCAAATGTCATATTTGTGATGGAACCTTTTCATTCTCTTCCATCGGAATCAGATGAGTTGGATATTTCCATCGAGCTCGACTTCGAGCTGTGATTCACAATAAAAAAACGCGTATTTGTATATATATTGTGTATATAATTATGTAATACATATTTTAAAATACTGTTTGTGTTCATATTCTCTTATCTATTCATGCTTTGGATCAGCCAGAGAGAAGAAAGGAAAAAAGTTCAATCTGCGTTGCAATTACAAGAGCATAGAAAAGTACAAAAAAAGTCGTTTGCTTCAAGAGAACGGTTTTGGGTCAATATTTGACCTAACCCTTTTTATAAAAACAATTGTACCATAATTTTATTACAATTTTATTACAAAAGTACAAATGCACCATCTGTTGATTAATTATTAGTTTATCTGCGCTTATTTGTGTTTATGATATCTTTGGTATCTTGGTATCTTTTAACAAAACATTTTTTGTAAAAATGCTATAATAAAGTTTATCGTCCCGCTTCACCAACCATCTGTTTTTTATTTTATGAAAAAAAAAATCTATAAATGGCAGTATGTAAAAATACTAAAAATCTTTTATATTCTGAATCCCTTAGGCTTATGACTTTGAATTGAAATTAAAATAACAAGTTTTAGCAACAGAGATATTGGGAGCAGGCGCTAAAATTAAAGACATAGTTTTCAATGAGTGAGACATAATTTTCAAAGAAAGTTAGAGAGAATTTGTGCGCAATATAACTTTAGTACATCTCTCATTGAATAAAAGAACTTAATATACTCCTTTCGCGACACATAATTAATTCATAACAGTCTGTTTTTTTATCTGTTATGTGTAAACAGTGGCACCGAATTGATTACCAAAATAGATGGTTGTTGACAGGCTTCATCTCCTACCAGCGCCGTAATTTACGACCAAACATCATTCGCACGTCGGTGTGTACGTGACTGCGCTGACGTAACCGTTGACGCTTACGTATATCTATCAAAAATACAGATACGATAAGAATTTATACTATGCTTTTGAGTGAGTTCAAACTGCATCAAACTAATAGGAATGAGTCTTAATCAATAGTTAGGGACCTAATATATCACCTTGTGGCAACCTTGAATGTATCCTTATAATTTTTATGAATTTATTATTCTAAATGTATGGTATTTTGAAAGTCTAAAGTAATAAGTAAATATCAAGTCGTTATAAAATCTAATCGCCAATTGACTAACAACACAAAAATTCGACCTTGAACTGAAAATCTGCCAAAATAAATAGTCTGCCGAACTATTCCATAGACAACAACATGGCTCGCGCTTGTTACTAGCCGGTGCGCAGGTCGTTGACCCTAGCTCGGGTTAAGGCTCGAGATTTCTTAAACCGATCTTCTTATTAGGCATTCTGTATCGTGTGTACCACTCCGCTTACAGTGTAGTCAGCTAGTTCCAAGAGCGCCGTTCTATTTTAGGAATGTGAAAATGTTTATTTTTAGCCATCGAGATTGACATGTATCGTACAATCGGCATATCGGCAAGACGCGGCTGGCTTCTTATCGCTTGATTGATCGCTGTTGAAGTTCTAGAAATGACAGCTCTTGTGTTTTTCTATACGTTACGTTCAGCTCTATCGGCTGTTTTCTTTGTACTATTTGACCAAGGTGAAAATCTATAACTTGTCATCTATATAAATATAAACTTATTGTGTGGTTTATGTGTTTTAATTTCTTTGATTTTTTTCTAGTTTGTTAAAAATTTATATTTAAAGTTGTATATATGTAATTCAATGCTAAATGTGTAAGAAACATATTGATAATGCAGTTCTTTCTCTTGTAAGGAAAGATGAGCCCAGAAAAATATCCCATTCCGAATTAGGTAACAACTATTACAAAAAAATATTGATTCGCGGCTCGACTGTTATCTTAATTATTTCCGCATTAATTATTTACGCTCTCAATTAACAAATTATACTTTAAATTTAATCAACTTATCTATGCATATATACCTACTTAATTTGGTAAAATTTCCACCACAGTTTTACATCACACATTTAACCCAGATTGGTTAGAGAATTTTGTACAGTAGCCTTATATATTTTCAATTTGTCTTGTCTAAATCAAATTATGTTACGTTTTCAAATAATATCCAGTGGATGGTGACTTTTTGTCGTAAAATCTTAGTTCCAAATCAATGCCACTCTCATTCAACTCTACTTCCATTCAACAGATCCCCCTATTGACCATTATCCTTTAGATCCAGATAGCGGGGTCAACGAACCCTCCATAGCCAGGAACGGTGATCCTATACATTATTGTGGATGACTTATTGCCGTCCATATATCCTAGTTTGCACTTGGACTTTATTGTGCCCGCCTTTGTCGGGGCACCGCATGAATATTTATAGGGTCTGTAATGCTTGAAGAGCTATGTTCATGTCTCCATTATAAGATGTTATTAACTGTGGCTAGTAATTATCCTCTGCGATGCGACTTTCTGCGCCATTTACAACGTTCGCTGTTTGAAGTTTGAAGTGCTTTTCTATGCTACGATGATTTATTATCAATACATTCTTTATGGTTCCTTCGTTGTCCTTATTAAAGTTGACTTGTGTATTTAGCCTTAAATCACAGTATATACTATATTTTACTGGATTACACTATAATTTATTAAAGTAAAATTTTTCATCCCTAAAACAGTTCTTAATTATAATTGAAATTAGTTTGGAGTTGATCCTGTTCCGAAAAGTGGTATTAAATCTGATATAATTGAAAATTGCATGATCGGTACAGGAGATTTTGTTCAATTACAGTAAGAAATCTATATGAAATTTCCTCACTTCCACAGCATGAGAGACGCGGTTCCCGAATTATTTCCTATAATATAACTTCTAGGAGAACATGATATACATAAAACACATTAGTAGGGTTAATTTAAAATGTTGAAGTGTCAGCAGAGGTAAAAGAATGTTTAGCGTATTATCGTTATATATGTGGTGTCGTGGTGGGCAAAATAAAAGATTTTTCGTGTCTCTCTGATTTATTCACTCTTTTCTAAAATATTCCTTGTAGTTCTTTTCTTCTACCACGCCTCATGGCTTCCTGCCCTTTTATACTATCTCTCTCTCCCTCTCATACATCTATCCCCCTCTATCAAATCAGTCGTTCATGCATCTCAATCCCATTCATCTAACATTCCCTTTCGCTCAGAAACCACAGACCTACATCTCGGCCATCCTGCAGGTTTGGCTGCCTCTAGCCACACACCATGCTCTCTTCTGTCATACTCTCACATGCTTAGTATACTCTAAAACACCATCTCAAACATACCACCACTACATTATACAAAAATAAAACCAAGACATTCTCGTTCACACAAACATATCAGAATTACAATATTATAATCATGGAAGAACCTCTTTATTTCTACATAAGATAACTACCAATACAAGACAAATTTTGGTTATTATTGTAACTGTTATCTGACCACTCTTGTCTTACACCATGTATCATCTGGAGAGAGATCTGCTTAGGTTATTTGAAAAAAATCAAAAAAAAACAAAAAAAATAAAAATAAACATAAAACCAAAAAAAAATATGAAGGTGGCTATTCACCTAAAGTATCCTGAAACCCAGGCCATGGTTTCATATTGTCTGCTGAACTACTTGTTTTGGTAGGTCCCTCTCTATAGCTATGGACCTTTTCTAGGTCATAACGGTCATTCCCCTTGACCTTTGTTACTACATAAGGTCCCAAAAACTTCTCCTTGAGTTGAGACCCGAACCAAATTGGGTCCTTTTGATGACAACTCTATCCCCTTCACGATACTTAGTGCTTTCCTTTCTCTTCTTATTGTATGACTGAGCATTTTCCGCCTGAACTTTTCCTATCTGTGCCTTAGCCAGACATCTTAACTCTTCTCTTTCTTGCATGAAACAATCTATACTCTCTTGTTGCAACAAATTGTAGATTTCTATGTCTTCATTTGTTTTCATCTTTACTCCGGTTATTAACTGAAATGGTGTAGTGTTGATGCTTCTCTGAAAAGTACTATTTAAAGCTTGCTGAAGGCGGCTTACATGTCTATACCAAAGGGACTGATCTGAAATGCAAAGTTTTGTTAGAATTGATATTATGATCCTATGTATTCGCTCTACTTGACCGTTACCACGTGGCACCCCAGTCGTGATAGTTACATGTTCAATTTTTTCTCTTACACAATAGTCTCTAAATTCCAAACTGGTGAATGCAGTACCCCTGTCTGTTTATAAACCTCGTTGGGTTGCCAAATGTCTGCTGATGGATTAAAAGTTTACTTAAAGTTTCTTTTGAGGGTTGTACCCTTGGTAGGAAAGATCCAAACAAATTTTGAGAAACCATCTACTACAGTGAAAATATAATTATACTGTTTCTTTGTCTGTGATAAAGGTCCAATATGGTCACAATGCAGGGTATGCAATGGTATATTGTGTTTATCAATTGAGTGTAAAAATCCCTCTTGATGTCCCTCCTTTCTTGTAGCTAGTAGACATGGTATACAAGTTACAAGAAATTCCTCAATTTTATTGTTTAAATTTTTAATGAAGTAATCCTTACCAATTAACTCTATTATTTTCTTCTTAGAAAAATGGCCACGCTCATGAACTCTTCTTATTATTTCTGTTTCTATGCTTTTAGGTACAACTAATCGTCTACTCATACCTTTGTAAAGTAAGCCTCTTTCCAAATAATAATCTGCAAAAGGTCTTTCCCGCAAAATTTCCTTTATAGCCTTTAATCCCTCATCACAGTCCTGTGCTTGTTGTATTTGATCATGCAAGGTCACCACCATGCCTGCATCATAACAATTCCTACTTAAAGCATCCGTGTGTCTCATCTGACTACCAGACCTATGTTCTATAACATAATCATACTGGTCAAGTAAAAGCACCCATCTAGCTACCTTAGGTGTCAAATCCCGTTTCCTTAAAGTCATACTAAAAGCTTGACAATCCGTGACGATTTTAAATTTAATCCCGAATAAGTAATGATGGAATTTTTTCACACCCTGGACTACTGCTAAGGCCTCCAGCTCATAGCTACTGTACTTGCTTTCAGCATCAGTTGTTCTCTTACTCATGTAGTGAATAGGATGTAACTCTCCAGTCGGTGCCCTCTGCAGCAGTATAGCCGCATAAGCCACACTAGATGCGTCTGTGTGTAGCTCAGTCTTAAGTTGAGGATTAAACAATGATAAAACTGGGCCACTTGCCAATCTTCTGCTTTTAACGCATTGAATGCCTGTCTCTGTATAATATCAAAAGAAAAATTGGTATCTTTTCTCAAGAGGTCAGTGAGGGGTTTGGCCAATAAAGCATAATTTGGAATGTACTTGCGGAAGTAAGATGTCAGTCCGATGAAGCTGTGCAATTGCTTCAATGTCCTCGGTTCCGGATATTTCATAACAGCCTCAGTCTTATCAAGTGATGGTCTCACTTTTCCATCTTCCACCATATGTCCAAGATATTCCACTCGCTGTGAAATCAGGTTTGCTTTCTTCCAATTGATCTGTAATCCATGCATGGATGCAACTTTTAGAACACATTTTAATCTCCCCAATGCCTGAATTTCATCTTCAGCATACACAATAATATCATCAATAAACGTTACCATTATATTCTGTGATACCAACTCCCTGAATATTATTGACACAAATCTTGTAAAATATTTAGGGCAGACTGAAAGGCCAAATGGAGCTCTAAGAAATTCCCATTGCCCATGGTGAGTAACGAAGGCTGTGTATTTGACGGATTCCTCACTAACTTTCAAATGGAAAAATCCATTTTCTAAGTCTAGGACACTAAAATATCTAGCACCGCTTAACTTATCAATTAAGTCCTCTATTAACGGCAAAGGATATTCGTCTTTAACCATCTTCTTGTTAATATCTCGATAATCAACACAAACTCTTGTGGATCCATCTTTTTTTCCTCACTAACACGATAGGGCTAGCATACTCAGAATAACTTACCCGAATTATATTGTTGTCCAACCATTGCTTCACCTGTTGTTCAACAATCTCACGTTCCTTCAGAGATATCCGTCGTGGACGATGTGCAACAGGGATGTCATCTTTGAGTATGATCTTCAACTCCAATGGAACCTCCTTGGTTCGAACAGGTTTATACTCATCTACGCACTGCAAAACCTCTTGTCGCACTGAAGGACTGCAAGTGTCACCTATAACAACATCACAATTTGCCACACAATTTAAACCCCTGAACCAATTCTCCCCTTTGTCTAACAGATGTACAGATCGCTCTCCGAATACTACGGTGTAGTCAGACAACAATTCCTGTCCCAAAACAACATAATACGGCATTGTATTACACGGTATAATATGGAAAGTAACAGTTAAACACCTATCACCTATACGAATAGGTAGGAAACACTTTCCAAGCGATTGGATAGACCGGTTTCCTAATCCAGTTAACAACAAACGTTCGCTAACACAACTAAAGCTAGTAAGATAGCCCTTGTAGATACGTTCATCTATCAAGTTTATGTCGCTTCCCGTATCAACCAACGCGTTCACTTCGAAATCGTCCAACATAATCTTCACTACAGGTTTTGAATAATTCGATTTATCGATCTTCTCAAGTTCCAGTTTGTTTGAATTCGCGTCGACATATCTCTCCGCCAATCTTTCGGTCAACATAACATCGGCTGTCAGTGTCATGTTACTCTCATTTGGGCCATCTGTCACTGTCTGTTTCGCACGTCCGCGCTGTCAGTTTGTCGGTCAAACCGCTCAACCCGCTCCGGTGTGAAGTTGTTTGAAGCGAACATAGCTTTCGCCTGGCCGGTCGTTCTGCTATTTTGTGATTGGCCCTCCCGCGCTTGTCGCTCCTCATTGGTCGATCGCTCTCGTGTATTTTCGTACCGGCGATGACTCGACCGATCCTTCCCGAAGCTCGTGTTATGATGATTGTCTTTTCTACAATACGATGCAATATGGCCGAACTTATTACAGTTTAAAACACTTTAACCCATGCATTTTATTTGGACATGCCGACGATGTATGCCCCAATTCACCACAGTTATAACACCGTGACTGTTTATGACGATTGTTCTCCGGCTTCATTTTTGATTTTACATTTTCATAAATCTTAATTTTGTCTTTTAGCTCCGAGTATGTAGTCACTCCGTGCAACATAATCTTGTTCATCTCTACGTCTTTTATGCCGTCTATAATGTACTTAATGGCCACATAGTCTGGCAACTTGCCCCTCTTTCCCATCTCCTTCATTGTTAGCATATAATCTAAACATGTTTCGCTTGATAATTTCTGCCGACTACACATCATCTCATGCACCGTTTTTTTGGTCGAGCGTGTCTGGGAACTCCTTAGACACAGCTTGCCTGAGCTCAGCCCATGTTTTAAACGGTCGCTCACTTTATAGCCAAAGCGCTGCAGTACCTTCCAGGGATCTTCTCGCCACTATAAGTTGTTGCAACGGACTCCATTCGAAGATTTCGCTGTGATCTTCGATATCTTGGATCCAGCGTGACACCGGGTAGCAATTATCGGTGCCGGTGAACTTCGGTATGAGCTCTTCGGAGTATTGCAAATTACCTTGGCGTTGAGGTGTTACTCCCGTCATCTCAGCTTTGTCAGCAACTTCCCTCGGCATCTTAAAATTCCTCTCTTGCCACCACCCGACCACGTGTCGTGCGAAGTCGTCGTAGGAAAATTTCGTCTTCTTTACGTCTTTTCGTTCCGTCTTTCTTCGTTTCTTCGTATCCCGGACGAGCCCCCAAATTTGTGGTGTCGTGGTGGGCAAAATAAAAGATTTTTCGTGTCTCTCTGATTTATTCACTCTTTTCTAAAATATTCCTTGTAGTTCTTTTCTTCTACCACGCCTCATGGCTTCCTGCCCTTTTATACTATCTCTCTCTCCCTCTCATACATCTATCCCCCTCTATCAAATCAGTCGTTCATGCATCTCAATCCCATTCATCTAACATTCCCTTTCGCTCAGAAACCACAGACCTACATATATTTTTGTGGCGTTATGTAAACTCGCTTGGTAAAAGACACGATGGGCGAGAGATTTGGAGGCCTGCTCGTACAAATTTCATTCTGTGGTAATAATGGAGGGTCCATTTACATTCTAGATTACATCAAATCACTTGCGCGCTACTGTTATTTTATTTCTTTTTGATTTTCAAGTCAAACTAAATGCACGAGTGAAGTAGACAGAACCGCACAATATTTGAGAACATGGGTAGTTTATAAAGTTTCAGTATGCATTGACGCGTTGTCTTTAATGAGGATTCTGTAGTACTTATTTCTAGAGGAGCGTTGTCACCATAAAATTTCATTCCTCAGTTTGATCCTCGTAGCCTAATCTTTGTTCACACATGCACTTTTCGCTTGATGCGATGACATTGGGGAATCAGTCCTCGTCGGCGGCGTTTCGAAGGACCAAAGCGACTGAAAACCTATTCTTACTTAAAAGGCCAGCAACAGTATTGCATTGCTCTGTTATTGCGAATTACTGTCGGTTGGCGTCCTCTGTTACCATCACTTGAGCCGCCTCCTCGTTCGCTACCGTCTCGACGGCGAGAAGCCTGCGCGATTGTGTAACACCTCAGCACCCGGGACCGGTTAATCTGTTCCGCGACGGGGCACCCGGGGGTTCCGCCCGGCCGTAAACGGTAACGTCGAATTCTTCTTGCGTAAGGTGCTTATCCAACCTCACCGATCACCCGTTGCGCGAATTTCACGCGGACGTATTAAGCGAGATTCCGGGCCAGTTAGCGGCATGGACGAATGCGGGATTGGTTCGTTTTGCCTTTCTCGAGTTCTCTCTACGAGCGGCGTGAGTGATGACGCGACACGATTCGACCGATTAGTGGTGACGACTAGGCAGTTTGTACGGTGAGACTTTGCGCTTTCGTTCTCGTTAGGTTCAGCCCGACGTTCGAATTGTAATCGTGACAGGCTCCGTAATACTCTTTCTAATATAATACTTAAACATTCACCCCCGAACTGGATCTCATATATGGATCATGCTCTGAAATAAATTTGCTTGCATTTCAAATGGTTTAATTAATGTTTGTAACGTTTTAAATTGTAGAAAGTAATAACTCCACATAGTTATTCCGATGGAGTTGAATTTACATTGTGTGTCTTGAGTATTACAACTAGGGCCGATGAAAGTCATACAGGGCGGGAAGCAATGTACAACACACTATGTAGAGTCGGTATCAACTATGATAGCGACAGTACTCGCGAGTTCTGTTTTTTGAAAAGCTCTAGGGCTTTCACCCTTTCGGTGCAACAAAAGGCTGGCCTGTGTGGATACACGCTGTTGTATTGTCGAAAGGTTTCTAACCCCTTGACTGAGCTCGCAAGACAACAATACGTTAACGTTCGTTTTGTGGCGCCAAGTGGTTGCCGAGAGAGTATTGTGCTCTAGGGTTATACATAATCATCGAGCCCTCGAAACCCGTACAGGTGAGTGGTGAAGTGAATTGTCGGTGTTTGAATTAATTGTGGTATGCGTGAACTCGTTTCTTTTGAGTCTTCACCGTTGTATCGTAAAGATAATTCTGATGTCAGCGTACAGTCACAACAAGCTTAAAGAATCTTTAATTTGTATTACATTTAATGTTTATTACAGAAGGAAATTAATGGATCATACCTTATCAATATTTTAACCTAAAACCGCTTGTTGTGAAAGTAAACAGAAACTATATTGTGCCTTAAAGTACTTTAAACGTGGCAAATTACAAAAAAAAAAGCGATAAATCAAAACTATACTAATGATATGATAATTTAAAATAGTGATTCGCACAATAAATACTAAATATATAATACACCTTTTAAACACTTACTCTTGACTTAAGCTATGTTCATTTCAAAAACACCGTAAACCAATTACTGGTACTTGAAACGTAAAAACTTTTATAGAGATGTTAACCTCCGCTCCACCGCGTTAAACCTGTCAATTAACGTGGCCAATTAACGAACGGCGCAGAAGATTAAATATTATTTTTATCCTCCAACCTTGCGTTTTTAAGTTTTGTGCTCACTTGGCCATCCATAAAGTGAGGTGTGTACTTATTACGATTATTTCGCATTAGGGTCACCATGTGTTTTGATTAAGTAGGCTGTCCCAATTTTATAACAACACTGCACTACAACTGTTTTCTATCGCGAACTGTAGTCGTCGAGTAAACTAACATTGATGCAATAAATTAATGCGTGCATAGTAAGTCTATTCAATTCTGTCTTAAAGCTCGCTATGTATCCGAGTGGTAAGACAGATAATTGTGTCACTTGAAAGTGAAACTGTGAACTAGAAAATTGCCGATCAATATCTACATAAGAAAAGGTGGTCATAATAATTTTATTGTTTTATTTCTAAGTCAAAAAATTCTGAGAAACGTCTGTATAAATAGCTACGTTAAAAGCTATTGTCGTAGTATTAGTGATAGTTTTAGGTGTTTCTAATTGCAAAACTTATATGCACAAACTTGATAATCGTTTCGATTATTTAACATTAGTCATTTCGTATTACCATTTTGGGAAAAATACTACTATTCTGCGGACAAGCGCATGAGATGAGATCGATCATTGCGTGTCCATAGTTTTATCGCAGACCGTCTGGCCACCCTACTTATCTCGCGCAAGATATCATCTCGGCCGTAAATATATCAGCGGGTGGGAAGGCGTGCACATGAATTCGCTTAAAACCTCGATGTTTATCGCGAAAGGGCCATACTCGGTCCGAAATTGCTCCCCCCCCCCCCCCCCCCCCCCCCGCCGTTGCCCCTCGCGTCCGTTATGTAATGCCGTTAATAACGTGCGCGGGCAACTCATTTTAAAGACCTCTCTCGTGCTGAATATATGTTTAGAACGAAAACGTCGCCAGGGGCGTTTTAAAATTAGTGATCAAAATGTCTTTAAATCCGTCAATATTTCTATGGAATCTATGAGGCTAACTGAAGATCGTGAGAGGACATTGAGCGTTTCGAGGACGATTAACGGCGTTCTCGTGTTATAATGAGCACGTGTCGACCTTCTAGAGTCCTGTAAGTCGAAGCGAATACATTTCGGTAGGGACACGCCGCGTGGTCCAATTAAAGAGCGGAGTGCGATTTCGCGTTTCACTTAACAGGACTTAACGACTGTAGAGAATGCGTTTAATTTAAAAAAAAATCGCGCTTTGCGAGCGACCTGAGTACAGAGATTCTATAAATAAAATTATGCCTCACGGGTATGTAATATAAAGACCGATAACTTTTCGTTCATAAGACGGTCCGCTGGGAGAGTTTTTGTGTAATATTAAGAATGCACCGATCGGTTCGTAAGTAATTTTATATTTTTTAGCACCTTGTATTAATTATATACTTATAATTATTACTTATAGAATTAGTAGCGAACCTCCCCGGCTTCGCACGGGTGTAATGTATTATACATATAAACATTCCTCTTCAATCACTCTATCTAGTAAAAAAACCACATCAAGATCCGTTGCGCAGTTTTAAAGATCAAAGCATACATACGCACAGATAGACAGCGGGATGACTTTGTTTTATACTATGTAGTGATGGCTAATGACAATAGAAATGTGCACATAAATAATCGTTATTTATATTATAAGTGCGATTACGAATGTGCATAAGTTTATTAAAAATCGGTTATATTACATGCTTATTCGGTAATATTATTAGCATTGCAAATTGGAATATTAGTAACATGAATATGTAGGTCTTCACTTGGCTTTATATCCGATAGCGTGGAAGGATTATGATGGGTCTTTGGGTTCTTTTAGACAGGTTTTGCAATCTTCGCACCAAAGCTGCAAAGCTACTTAAAAAATTCTTAAACTTTTGAATACAGTGCAAGCATTCCAAATTAAAACGTTACTAACTGTTCTCGCAATTTGTACAAATTTAAATGGCAAATTTTGATATTGTTTGCGAACTAACTGTTCTCGTAATTTGTACAAATTGAAATGGCAAGTTTTGATATTGTTTGCGAAGTATTGTCTTGAATTGTCTTGAGAGTGCGGATCTGGTGTAGGAAGCCACTCCGGTGTGATCATATACCGACTGGGCGTTGTTATAATCTGATGCCAGCAGGATTATTTTTTTTATTTACGTACGGACTAGCGGTTAAACAAGAATGGAAGACAGAAGAAGAAGATGGAGACAGTAGTGCCGTACAAATTGTAACGAGCTATTTAACCGTAAAACGTCTTTTTTTCGAAAACACAAGGTGAAAGGTACTGTCGCCTTGTATAGCCCAAAAAACGGCAAACCCACTGGAGTACTGTTCAAATCCACGATAAAATCGTGGGCCCCCAACCGCTACCGGTGACTTAATGTAATTACCCCCCGATAAAATCGCAATAAGTCGAGTTGAAATTTAGCACGGTTCCTCGTATGCATTTACGTGTCACGCGATTCGAAACACCCGTCCCGTCGTCGTCGCGTCGTCGAGCCGTTAATGTGTTAATTGAGGAGGATATTAAATGACCACCGTGGCTGCCGATAGCAGAACTACCGCGTATTAGCAATTAACATACGAGACGTGTCATTATTGCTTAAGTACATTTGTAGTTATTCATTAAAATGCATTAAAAGGTGATTTAGAACCGTTGACGTTAATTTATACGGAATTGTTGTATTCTTTTCTTGTATCATATCTTCATTTGGTTTTGGCCCTGGCTCGTACTACCAAATTGAATTATATATGTCCCACTGCTGGGCTTAGGCCTCCGCTATACGGCGGGTATGGGGGCACAGTCCACCACGCGACAACACTGCGAATAGATGGACCTCACATATCTTTTAAACGAACAGGTGATAAGTCAGCGCTTAAAATTAACAATCTCATTGGTGCCAGCACCGGGATTTGAACTCAGGTTGCTCGAGTATTGAACTGGATTGTTGAGTATTGAACTGTATTGAACTGGAAGTGAGCGCCTGGACACGGCAGATTTGTCCGGTGCCCGGGCTTCTGTATGATGCTAATTAACGTTCATGAAACTGTCTTGAATTTTGTTTACTGTAATTAAATAATTCGTCTATGAAAGGAGAAAATACGGATGATCCCATTTGCCATTTGCGCGACCCAAAATTGGAACCATTCAAACAGTTGGCAAATTGCATTACGGCCTTCCGATAATTCGACTGTATTTGAATGTTGCCACCGCTGCGTATTCACGTAACTGTGTTATATAATTAAACTGGAAATAACATAAACACCGGAACACACAATGGTCGCGCAATTCGACGACGTTGGAGGCGGCTGCACACATCACGTGATTCATCGATTGCTGATTGTGTTCCGATCTAGAATGTTCGGCGAATAGCTGTTATAAAAGACAAGTGAAACGACGCTTTCTCTTTCTCTCTCTCTCTCTCTCTCTCTCTCTATCTCTATCTCTATCTTTCTAATAGTTGAAAAGATTCCCCACGAGCGTCACGGAAGGACCACCCGTTAAGGAGACACGAAATGTATAAAGTTACGTAAACATTATCAGTCGACCCAAGTTCAACGCCCTGTGACTAAGTCACGTCCTCTAGCAACTCAACTGTGCCAATGGGTCGCATAAATACTGCTTCGCTGTCCTTGAAAACGTTTCACGCGTACGCGACTACCTCCTCGTGTTGGTTAGCTAGATTGACTTAAATACCTATACCCGCTTATTAAAGCCCTAAAAGTGTCATTTGTAGGTATGGCCACGTATCCGCTTCTGATGTTTTAGGCTTTAGGTACTGCTGTGGACAGGCTTGTCATAAACTGGCGTGGAGTAGACGGGCCACTTTATTAAAAGATGGCAACCCTACCGGTGTTGTAAATATCCATGGGTGGCGGTTATCACTTAACATCAGGTGAACCACCAGCTCGCTTGCCACCTTCTCAAATAAAAAAAATAGTATTATGTTTTCGCGTTTCATCTGAGTGAGGTGACCAACCTTTAAAAATGTGTGGTAGTTTTTTATATTTAAATTGGTAACATATCTGCATCCCTTTAGGTATTGTATATGTACATGAGCGACGGTAATAATTTAACATCAGGTGAACAATTTTTTCGTTTGTCAACATTTAACGTTAAAAATAAAAAAATATTAAAAGAAACAGTCGGTATTATAAGAAAACGCGAAACTGCGATGCATATTATGTAGTTTCATATGCTATGAAACATTCTGTCTCAGTTGTAACCATATTTTGTGTTCTTTATACAACCGGAAATATGACCGGTACAATAAAGTTAAAACTGTTATAGGTTTATGAATTTAAATCGAACTCAAAAAGGTATGCTATTTTACCGGTATTCCATGTATTGCACTCGCTTAAATAAGAAATGGAATTAAAATATTTTCAATTCAAGTAATTTTTTAGCTATAGCAAAGACGAAGTTCAAACAAATGCTTTGGATTAAATTGTTTTACGAGCCGTTTTTTTAATTCGAGTTCCATATCAATTCTATAATGGCTGCCGTCTTAACGATCTGATACGAAACAAAGGAATTGAATATATTTGAGTGGCGTTTCAACGTGATGTATCCGCGTATATTATGTTGAAGAAACGATTTATCGTAATTTATGTGTTATGCATTTCTAATCATCAATCATTTATTATTGTTCTGTTCTTACACAAAGTTGAAAATACAATTAAGTACCTCAAGGGTAGGTACATCGTTCTTGTTACCATTTTTGTGATGTTCGTAACGGCCGTGTTCGGCTTCATTGGCGAGACAAAATGATGTTGGGATCGTCGCACAAAACTATCGTTAAAGCTGAGCACCATAACGCCAACCACCACATAAAGCGTGAAGTGTTTGTTATACTTCTACGTTTCGTCTGGTGAGTGAAGTAGCCGGGGTCTACTTTATCAAAACGTGGCAGGCAACTCTAACGGTGATGGAAATGTCCATGGGCCGCACATCATTAACATGAGGTGAGCCGCCAGCTCGTTTGCCACCTTCAAACATAATATAAATAGACGAATTATGTACTAGTTTAAAGGCGCTTGCCAAAATACAACTTGAAACGCCATCTAGTTGCCACTTGAGTGCATAGTACAAAATGTTACCATTATTCAATTTACTCACATAATAAACTTCCGACCAGCAGTAGTAAAATCGTTTATAAGGAACAATAACTTCGAGAAAACATTACGTCTCGTCATATAGATTTGAGAAATGAAACCGAATCCAATAATTTGCGCAAGATTCCGCTTTCGAAGAGCGCTAAACGGAAATCTTCACCGAAATCTTAACCGAAATTTACTAGTAAGTACATAAAAGTTGTAAGCAGAGACGGTTCCGTAGTGAAACCAAGTTCGAGTGAAAAGAAAGCGACCTTGCACTGGTGCGGTGTATTAAAAGAAGAAAAAAACAAAGTCACTCGAAGACGGCCCATCTCGCCACGGTTAACGAACGGCGTCGAATCGGGGAGTCATCGAAGTTTCTAGCACTTTTAGTTCAGTTCAGTTACTTTTCTTTTTCGAAATAAGCACCTATCACAGCGGGGTGTTACGAAATCAATTCGAATCTCGCGAAAATCACGTGGCACTTGTTGCGGAATACCTTCAGAGCATCGCGTGTCACGGTGGCAGTGCCAACATTCGCAACCAATTCGCGCAACAGTCTCCGCTGTTGCACGAATGGGCAGGTCCGTCCGGGTATGTACCGCGAGCTCACAGAAGATAGGCGCAAAACTTCTAGTGTTATACTTCCGCGTTTCGTCTGGTGAGTGATGTAGCCGGGGCCCACTTTATTAGAAGGTGGCAATGCATCTGCAACCGCACGGGTGTTGCAAATGTCCATGGGCGGTTATCACTTAACATCAGGTGAACCGCCAGCTCGCTTGCCACCTTTTCGCATAAAAAACCGGGCAAAAAAAGGGTTCCGTACCATTATCTACAAAAACGGCCAAAAATCATGTATGTTGTATGGGTCTCAAAATTTCAACTGTCTAACTGTCACGGTTCATGATATACAGCCTGGTGTCAGACGAACAGGCAGACCGACAGTCATCGGAGTCTTAGTAATAGGTTCCCGATTTACCCTTTGGGTGCGGAACCCTAAAAAACCTCGAGTAACTGTTTTTATAACCAGTTTTGATTCTCTCGAAATTGAATGAACCCCACATGCCATGGATGTACACGAAAATGAGTCAATTCATACCGTCTCTGAAAATTTTGTAGAAATTGATATATCGGTTATAATAAATCTTAACTAGGTCGTTCCATTCATCGCTACCTGGAAATGGTGTCCTTTATAATTTGTCTTATGAACCTTGTTAATTATTTTTTCGCTTGTGTAATATAGAGAAATTTCGTTTCTTAAAACATTATTTCATAGTAACATTTTAAATTTCTCGATGGTTCGATCGTCATCCGTTATCTTGATGTGCTAAAGCGACAACGACGAATTCAAAAGTCCGTCTGCAGTAACGTATCTAGCCGTTAACAATAATAATAAAAAAAATATGCAAAATCTCAATATTTATAGGTAAAACAAAGTCTTATCTTTTTCTTCTGTTTTTGTCAACCTTTATTTCTTTAATGCCTTTGACGATATATATTATAACTAGCGACCCGCCCCGGCTTCACACGGGTGCAATGTATTATTCATATAAATCTTCTTCATCATCATCTTGAATCACTCTGTCAAGTAAAAAAACGCACATTAAGATCCGTTGCGTAGTTTTAAAGATCTAAGCATACATAGGGACAGACAGACAGCGGGACGACATTGTTTTATACTATGTAGTTAAGCAATTTTATGCCTTTATTCGATCATTGCACTAACACCAGTTAAAAAGAATGCAATAAACACACGGATCCACCGATTGGGGTAAATGGATTAATTGTAGATTGATCGCGCACAACGAAACATTCCGTCGCTAATTGGAAATTAACGACGCTGGCTAATTGAAGGCGGCTTATCTTAACTCATTGCCCGAGCTCTCATCGGCTCTCGAGGGCTCAATTCATATTAAACACGTCGGGAGATTGAGAGATTCGTTATTGTGTACTCGTAACTTAACCTGAGCAATCGAATAAGAAACTGGATAGGACGCGAATGGCTATAGGCAATTAATGATAAATGAGAACAGTTTCTACGCAGTGCAGATGATATGGTGCTTTCTTTAATCGTGTAAACGATTTAGAATAGATTGTTAATTCCACAGATTTTCTCGTTTACTCTGCCATATCCGGTTCGTAAACAATTTCTATTGTTGGCAAACTTATGTCTTAACTCATCTTTCTGCCCGCACGCAATTGCACTTTGACGTAAATAAGGTCAAAGTTCTTTGACTTTACGCTGATTTCTGCTAGCTAGTGTTGTACCAATTTTTTTATGTGAGAAGGTGACAAGCGAGCTGGTAATTCATCCGATGTTAATTGTATGCGATATACGCCGCCCATAGACATTTGAAACAATGTTGTAAATGCGTTGCCACCTTTTAATAAAGTGCGCGCCTACATCGCGCCGGTCTTCTGTAAGGCTGTGGTACTTACCCGGACGGACCTGCCCATTCGTGCCACAGGCTGTTGCGCGGCCCTAGCACAGTTAACGCTGGCCCAGGCAATTACATTCGACGGTGAGTCACGGACGTAATCGGTCGCGTCACACGTGACTCACACGAAGCTATTCGTGTCAGACGAAAAGGACCGCCACCGCGTGGCAAGGTCGCGTGGCAACGCATCGGAATTGCAAATCGGCGCACCGCGTCGGAAGTGATGACCCCCCGCACGGTAGAAAGTGCAAGTTGAGTTTCAGCTTTCGCCCGTAGTAGCGTCGTCGTAGCTTTGTTTGTATTTTTTTTTTTTCTCTTTTCTTCAATTTAATTGCGCACGGTCACGTAGGTTTTCACTTTTATTTCTGACGAACCGTGCCATTCGAAATCGTGAAAAATACAACGCTTTAAAGTTACGTGTGACGACCCGATTGGCGCAGTGGATAGTGGAACTGTCTCTTGCGCCAGAGAGTGTTGGTTCGATCCCCCAGTACTCGAAAAATATCGTGCTATGAACATAATCTTTTTCGAATTTCTCAGTGTTTATTACCTATAATATTTATTTAAAAAAAATTGTTTAAGCATGTTTTTCAGTTACCTAGTATCCATAGTACAAGCTTTGCTTAGTTTGGGACTAGATAATGCTCTAAAAAATATGTCCTGATATATTTAATGTGTTTCCGTACGTTTAAAGTTTATTAACGAGTTAAACACACCCGAGTAAACGCCAACTTCTACGCCATGAGATATGTAACAATAAAATGTCGATACGATCTAAATCATAGACGACTCACTTCGTAAGACCCGTTTGTTTTGTTTCGTTCCATTGTATTTGTTGAACTATTATTTATACCTTATGAAATCCACGTTACATAGTTTAGTTTCGGAACGATATCGCCCAGGAGAGTGTGTTTTTATTATCAATCATACCCCGTTTTAATTAACTGTGCTCGTGTAGTTTCAAATAGTATCATCGTAACCGCCGTTGCATCACCCACGCTTCTAACTTGTCACGCAACAAGGTGAGAGGCTAAGAAAACAATTGCAATGAAAGCGCTGACGTTCTATACAGGAAATAGCATTGTCATCTTTTTCTTTCTTTCTTCTTTTCTTCCTCGCATTTCCTAGGAGGTTCTATATAACCTTTTTGCACTTGCCACCAGTCTTCTTGGTTCCGCCATCACCATAGATTGAATATTGGAAATCGCTAAATTTTGATTGTTTTCTTGTTTTTATGGAAGTATTAATAAGTACCCTCTAGATCTAGTGAAATGTTTCTTTCTTTCTTTTATGTTATCATCGCAGTGTACATAAGCTAGAATTTAGCTAGTTTTATATTGTTAGTACATCAAGTTGTGAGAAGTAATTATTTCTCAGTTGACAGTTAATGATCTAGGTTTTTTTACAACCAAAGTAAAAAGCTTACGATTTTTCCACGGAGTCACTATAAATACGATAAACAAACATAGATAAAATATCAATAATTTTATAACAAAGGAAGAAAAGTTTCTCGCCGCTGCGGGAATCGTATTCACATCTATTGGATTCGCGTCCAGACACGTATTAAAAAAATGAGAACAATCCCCGATAAAAATAAAACAATTCTACAATATTTAATGTATCATCTTAAGTGCAGGGATTAGCATTATAAGAATTTAAATTATAGTACATAGACAATTCAATGTGACTTTAATTTGTTCACTAACTCGTGGAAGTTCATCTGCTGGACTATATATATATACAATTGCTATTCCGAGTTATCGTTTGTTCTACGGGTAGGGGAGCCGTCGATACGACCAGTTGCGGTCGCGCCGACTTATAGTTAATTCAATTGAAATGCGACCCCGCTCTTATTACGGTAACGGAGTGCGGTTCGGTTATAATTGTGTACGTACTCGTACCATAACTACGGACACACGCGAACTAGAAATCTCACATTTCGCTACGCGCCGATTTCTAATCCAAACTAGCATTGAATAAACGATATGATATTAGTGTCTTGTTTATCAATACGAGTAATTTTAAATGCAATATATGAAGATAGAATTCTGACGAAAGTATTATGGACCTGAGTCAAATACCTATCGTTATATACCGACCGTTAGAAAACATGCCGCTGAAACGAAATGCAGTTAAAGAAAGCACACAATTTCGTCCTTTTCTTCTATCTTGCTTCGTCACAGGCTGGGCTTTCGTAGAACTTGAACAATTTATAAAACATTTATTCCGTCACCTTGTATACATATAATGATACAAAACTTAAACATAAAAATTATGAAAATGAAAATACAAAATTCAAATTTGTTACAAACAGTAATTATATCAATACTAGTTTCGCACGCGTTGAAGCTCTTAAATAAATATTTTTTCTTTTTTTAAATATATTTTTAATAAAAATAATGCCCTTTTTAATACTAAGAATATGTGTGCAAAGTTTCATGTTGATTGGTTGAGTAGTTTTGGCGTAAAAGCGTAACAAACAAACTTACGTTCACATTTATAATATTAAGTAGAGATTTACAAATTAAAACAATACAATATGTGTTTTAACAAGGTGGCGGAAGCTGATTTTCATGTGCCCCAGGCGTTTACACGCACGTATGTATCGTGATTTTGTCGCTAGTAATTTCTGCGCGCTCACACTGCGCCGGTGTGAAGAGCCAACGCTTTCCGCTCGGTCGGCCGTGATGCACCAGTTTTTGTCTAGCTGCAAAAAAGAACAATAATATCTAAGGACGCCCCACGCGAGGAATGAGGAAATTTGTGCTCTTCGGCTGTTCGCAGTCATCAGATTGCGTTGCGTTTGGATTCAAGTGTTACGCGATGCGCGAACGTTGCGCTCGCTAAGTAATTAGTTTAACAAACGTGTGCCGGTTTTCAATTAGAGCTAACTAAGCTCTTATAAATTATCTGTTTTATTACAAAATCGAAGAAGCCTACAATATCATCGGAATGGAAAGTTCACGCAACGTTTTTAAACATAACATAGTATTCATCGTTATCACTGACCTGATTGGTTCGTTACATTGAAATCTGGTCCGCTTCAAACGAACCGCTACAACTCGGAAACATCCCCTAATTAGTGAGGTATACGCACGCGCCACACTAGGATGTCGTGTTGCCAGCGTATGGCGCCCCGCACTAACGACCGCCCGGGAAAAGCGTTCGAGTCACGAGCGAGGGCTCGAGAAAAAAAAAACGTGACGTCACGAACGTTGTGAAACGACCGCCTCCAAATTTAACGGTCTCTGAGAGTGAGCATACAACACTTCCGGCGCGATGCACTATCAGGGTCGTCACTACGACGGAAATCGTCACAGTTCGGGTTAGAACTAATTGCATTAAATGAATCGATTGATTCTCAACGTAGCGGATGTGAGCATGTATCAATGTAATGGCAATGAGTTGTGAGGTTTAATTATGCTCAGTAACTAGCCTCGTTGCTGGGGTATACTTGCACTTTAATTTGCGATATAAAAATTCCTTTTAAGTCATTTCAAAAATCCAACGGATCCCTCTTAGTTTCAAGCCTCATGATTTAACAACTATCTATTTATCAATCACAAATAGTAATACATATTGCGTTTCATTGGGTAGCAAAGAAGGGGTAACACGCAAAAGTTCCTTTACACTTTTTTTTAATTTAGCAACTGATAGATAGATTCTGAAAGTTTTCTGGGATTTTGTTCTAAAAACCGTATACGCTAACTGCTCTAATAGCAATGGAATGATCGAAATGACTTGATTGCTTAATTCGTTTCCGGTAAAACAATTACGTTTACTTCGTAATGCCTCAAATCTTCTAACGGTATTTTTTCCATACGTTTATAGTCTATACACAAAATGACTTTCTAATCGCATAAGTTTCATTTACCTCTTTTTCTGATGTTATTTGTTTTTCAGTGTTTATGTAAATGTGTGGATTGTAGAATTGTAATGAAATACTTTGTCTCGAAGCAATCCTCTAGAGATGAGCCTGTGCGTAGGGATGACACCGAGTATAAGATTTTATGCGACCAACAAGAACTATGTTAGAACAATTTTGGGAGATGACCTTGAATAATCCTCCCTTTGTGCCCGTCCATGATTTATAAAGAACTCCTGTGCAATGTTAATGCTTTCGGAGGTACTGGTCTTTTGATATATATACGTTGTGTGTCAGATTACGTTTTAGTTAGTCGAAAGTAGATTTCGCTCGAGAGCTTCTCGCGTAACTTCTTGCTGAGCTTTTATGTAATTGCTGAATGATAGGCGATTGCGCCAGTCTTGTGTGTGAGCGTTATCGATTCCTTTGAAAGTGGATCGAGAATTTGGCACGGACAGTTTTTTTTTTAATTGTGAAAAGTTTTCAAGTGAGCAGGCAGTTTGCTTGATTTTGAATAAATACTGCCGCAAAATGACATAACATTCCTTTGTTGCCCCGAGGCCTCCCGACCAGATCTCCAGATCGGGCCCTGGTCATCCTATACGATAAACAATAAAGTCTGACGATTTTCGTCTGCAACAGTACGGTCTTCGTAGGCCCAAGAGTCAGGATGCAGTTGGCCAAATTGCCGCCGTGAGCGCGCGCGGTATGTAGGTTGGCGCGTCGGGAATAGAACTGCGTCCGTTGCTATGGCAACGGTCCGTCGCGACAGCACGGCATTATTTTCTGAACTAAAATTGTTACATTGTCACGATGAAGACTGTTTTGTATTTTAACTCATAAGCCGCCTGTATCCAGATTTATTTTTGGTATTATTGGCCGCGTTTTATTGCACTAACTTTAACGGCCGAGTGCTGGTAATATTTTGATTCGCGTACATTTTCGTAGCGCGTGTCGTATCCGCGTCAAGTGCAAATCGAACGAACGCCGCGAAAGGCGGTTCCTCGTCGGAATACTAATGAGCCCAGCTCCGACCGAAAACATTAATTAGTCACGCTTAATACTAATACTACGCGAAACGCGGATAAGTGTCCGACTTTGCGAGAACACGTTCGGTTCCAAACGGGCGATTTTTCCGTGGAAATCGTTAGGGCTAGTAGCACCGCGAGGTTCCTCTTTTCGTTCGACGTCTGTCTGCGTGATCGAATTGTACACACGGCCACGCTGTCGAGTATTCATCTTCATCATCATTATCTCACCCTGTTAGACGCTGCTGAACACAGATCATCAGATTCATCTAGTGGAGTCCGGTACGTTATAGTTTGATGGCCAGTAATCCCTACCAAAAACCAAACCTTTCTTCTCCATCGACAATCGATGGAGAAGAAAGGTTTCGACCCACCGCCACATCAGCTGATTAATCTTCTGAGCTATGTCCGTTATCTTTGTTATCGCGATGTCGTGAGGTTTGGACTTCTCAAGATGACTTTTTTTTTAGTTATGTCGTCTATGATCACCGCCACCCATGGACAGCGAAAACTGTTGCGTGGCCCTGACGGACAGTTTTTCGCGTGAATACAATAAATCAATACTTTTGATCGCTGAGAATACCATAGCCGAGGACGATTGTGAATTGGTAATAGGCGACATCCGGTTGCTAAGTTACTGTGTAGAGAACTGGACGCTCCAATTAGCCCTAGGCTCTGGTGTAATGACCGAAATTTGCTAACGGTGCATTCGGCGTTATATCACGTCGCGGCCGGGTAATGCCCCGTGACCCACTCGCCTACTTTGCCAATTGTGCAACTCGTGTGAGTATAATTGCACCCTTGCCTCTTCCGTCGATGGCACGCTGCAACAATCTTGAAACTCGGGACCTCAGTAGTTTGACGCGATAGAGCGAGCGTAACGTTCTTGATAATTTTGATTTGTGAAATGAAACTGTTTAAGGGATTCCATCATGTTTCCAACGCTCCTAAAGCTTTAAAGGGTTCTTATGTCGAAGTTAATCCGGGCTACCGTCCGTTGTATTTTATTGTTTATTTTATTCCAAAAATGGATAGTATTCGCGTAAATAATAAAAACACAATACGTTCGATTGCTCGGGATATGAAATTTAAGAACGATTGTGCAATCGAAATATATGACATTTGTTTGCTACGTTGCAAAACAAATCTAAAGTATTTACAACCAAGTGGAGGATCGTCTCCCATTAAATACTCTATATATGATGTGAATATTTTTCTACAGGTCTATCTATTGGCAAATTACAAAGACCGGTAATAACTGTGTAGGTGTCCACCTTCGGGGCTCGAAGCCACGGCAGCAGACGGCGATATTTATTTAGCCTTACCGCATAGCAACTGTCGCCACCGTGACATCTGTTCTTTTCTTGCTATACCAAATGAAAGTGTGTCTTGCAATTAAAGTGATGCGTGTCATAAGGCTATTTCTATTTCGAATTGAAACTTCTATTTATTGTTAATCCATCCGAGCCCACTTTATACCTAGCCGTTAAGCCATGGGATACTAGGTGTAGTGACTCCTGTTAGTCTGACATTCGTATAAGTATATATAGTGTGATAGGCATATTATTGTGGATGCACCATCGCTGTTATTGCTATTATGATTCGGTGTTTATAGACACTGGATGAATGTAAACACCGCTTCTGTCAAACTGGAAGTACTAAACGTTACCTAGGTTCTTAAACGGTAGACATAAATTGTTGTAATGATACTCGAAGAAGCACTAGAATGGGGGTACGTCCGTAGTTCTCACTAGATACACGACCGACGAGACAAAAGCGCGCACATTTTCAAACTATACGGAACGTTTTGAGAGTGAAAAGCACTTTCACACGCGTGAAAACGGTACCGCAAGACTACCGCCACTATTTAATATAATTAATCATGCTAGATAATACCACCGGAGCATGCATACGTTACGTTACGTGCGAGATCTACGGCGCGAGATACACGCCCACGCTTTCTACGTACGCACGTAGGTTACGGTATCTCGCGGATCGCTAATGCAAATCACCGTATGGACGTAAACAGTACGTGGAGCGACGCGAGTGTTGCGTAATCACCGCTCTGCTCACTTTTCCCGTGGAAAGTCACCGAACGAGATGGTACAATCGCGCTCGGTGCGCCGAATTGCAGTCGAAAAAGCGCCAGCACCATACGTGTGTGCGAGTGCACGCGACTGTATCCATAAGGCGCGTACAACTTAGACGCAGCTCTGAAGTTCTTCTGAGCACAGTACGCGGCTCTTGGGTATCAGAGGGGGCGATTGCGGCGTGCGGGGGGAGAGAATAACCTAACTATCCCCGTCTGTATACAGTTGCGAACAGCATCTAGTTACTCGGTTTTGTGATATTGAGCAATAATTTAAACTTTTGCACTCGACGGTACTTGCGCAGCTGGGGCGAACTTTTGCTTGTACGTGTTTGGCTCTGCTTGTTCGTGCGACTGTACCCATTGCACGTTTCCGGTTTCCTTAGCGCGTCGATTGTTTACGCTGCGTTGTGCCGAGTCGCGGCGTGTTCTGGAGTGCGTTTTATCTCGAGCCTCCTCATTAGGAGTGAGGATTGTGCTTTGCACTCAGACGCGGGCGAGGTATAATTAAGTTTCCCTCCCTCTTTCAGCGACTTCGGCTGGCGGGTTAAAAGCGTGGAAGGGTTCTGTATTCTCATGAGCTGCACATAATGCACACAGAAAAATATTGCGAGTTCGTTACAAAGGAATAAAGGAAAAGATTTTATAATTCTCTTTGAGCGTAATTCTCTTTGGAAGTCCAAAGTCTGACGGTCGTGGCCGAAGCGAAAACGCTCGGTTAACTTTTGTGAAGGAATAAGCAAAAAACACTTTTAACGGTTAACGTTAAAGGTTTCAATCAGACGAACGGAAATAAAAAGTTGCTGAGTCGGTTGGACCGACTTTATCGGTTAGTAGAGACTTTATTAAGCGACGAAGATAAGAAGCTAAAGTGCAAATAATATAACAGCCTATATTTCCTACTCTTGAGCAAATAATAACAACTATAATTTTCAACAAAAAAAAATAACTTCAAACCGGAAACTAGAAAAAAATATTGTTGATAACTATAACATTTGAGGATTGCCCTTGATTTCTCTAGGATGCCATCATCAGATCCGGGTTTCCTGATCATGGTACCACCGTTGGGATATGTCCTTTCCAATAAAAAAAATCAAAATCAGTTCATAAACGACGAAGTTATCCGCGAACACACATAAAAAAAAATAAAAATATATACTCCTTTTTTTTTGAAGACGATTAAAAATGCTGTGATGTTATTTTTTGTTGAATGACTATAACAACGTTACAACGACGATTAAAAAAATCTGATCCTATACATTAGAGAAACTAAATCTGTTCCCAATTTTTGGGAACAGATTTAGGGTATTGTTTTATAATGTTTTTTCGTTAATAACTTTGCTAATTTTGGTTTTAGGAGTAAGGCTAAAAGTTACAGATCAAAAGTTGTACATAGTATTATTTGCAACAAAAAATGTTCTTACAAATGTCCTTGTGACGAATAGATCCGATATTGCGTAAAAATCATTCACATCCCTTTTTATAAGATAAGATGACGGCCGCGGGGAAATGGTTGCGACCACACTAACCCCCTCTTGACATCCAAAAAGAATTGTGTGGTCTGACTTTGTTTAAATCCTAATTATTATTGTATAAATATTATAAATAATTCTAATAAAAGAATAATTTTTAATCATGCAAATATGTCCCGTGCGAGAGTCGACTCTTGTACAACTTGAGAGCTGCAATCACGTTACCGAAGGGTACACTTTGTCACGAGTAGACCGCCTCGCCCACGGGAGTACAAGGGCTGGTCTTCTGACCGGTGTGGAGTAAAAATATCTACAATTTTAACGCTTGGATACACGGCCGCAACAATTGTGGCGTGAATATGCCATGGACTTCCCCGAACATCAGCCGAACAGCTTGCTCTGTTGCAAACCCCTTGAAGTTAACTCGCCATTGGAGACCACCGCCACCAGATTGAACATAGCGGGGAAACTCGTTCAGTTAGTGCGGACCCTTTTTCCGGAGCGAACGACTCGCGCGCAAAACGCGCGGTGGGAATTTGAAGAAGAAAAACGACCGGAAAAAAGGCGGCGCCAGTGAAAGTTATACGCCACATACGGGCTCCGCGAATATATGAACCTCCATTGTTTTTTTTTATTATGTATAAAAGTGCAAACAAGCTGACGTTTCACCTGACGTTAAGTTATAACGGCCGCTATTGCAATACGTAGGGTTGCTGATGCGATGCCACCTTACTCACCAGACGAAACACAGAAGTATAACACTTACACATCACGACGGTGTTCTCAGATCGTGGTACTTACCCGAACGGACCTGCCGATTCATGCACAGAGAAAACTTTTGCGTGGCCCTACCACAGTTATTCCGTCGTATTTAGAGACCCGAGATGAATTGTAATTTTATAAATGCTACGTATTTAATATTAGCTCGCTTGATCCGTAGCTGCTTAAGTGACCTTGAGTGAATAAATCGTATTGATTTTCAAATGAGAATTAACGTTTCTACTAAAACACCTTCCTATAACATAAAGGGAAGCAGTGCTTTAATATATTCGTATACAACCACATATTAGATCGGCATGCGTTCATTTATTTTACGTGTCTTACGTGCACCAGTGGTTGGGGGCGATAAGATTGATAGTTTGGACGGGTGTGTGTCGGCGTGGAGACGGCGGGCGAGACGCAGCGGAGCGTCCCCAGCGGCTGTTAAGGCAGGTGCGACGGTGCAACGGCCGTTAGGTGGCCGACACACCGAGCGCGAATATTAAAATGTATATAAAAATGAAAAAATAATTTACTGGTCGATGATTCTAGAGAACGTTTGAGTAAGGCCGGCAAATAGACTTCGTAGATTTTATTTATTTATTGCAGTTACATTAAACAAAGATCGCACACTATAAAACGACGAACTTAATTCCTTTTTGCATTATCTCCCAGTCATCCCGGGTGGTGACAAATCGTCTTAGTATTGAATATGTTCTTTGATGAATTTAATATGCCACTGATTTTCATAAAGTTCAAAATGACTAAAGTTTGTTTTGTTTCTATCTTGTAGGGTTTTATTATTAAACTCCATATACACTCCAATATATTATATATTTAAATTATTTTGTTTGTTTGGTTTATTGCTTCTTATCGCCTCGATGTGTACTCAACCTAAAGACATAGCTATTCGCATGGAAGCACACAATATATTCTACTCATTAAGCGCGTTACGTTTGAGTGAAATAATTTGGGATACTTGACAAAAGACGTAACCTTAAGTTGTGTTCGTTCATTTTTACGCTTCAGCTCCGTGTTTCCATTTGATTTTGTATCGGTTTTTTAATGTTAATTTTAACCTTTCCCGACTTGAAACCGACACATAGCTGTGCACTTTTGAAACAAACGCAACATTCGGTGTCATCGTTCCAATCTTTTGTTTGTCCAGTGTTTTAAAACGCGAAAAAGCATTATGCAATTTAACCAGTGGGTCTGAATCCGATCATTCGACTGCAATATCGTTCGGCCGTTCAATTAACAGACTTCCGGCTAACACGTCTGTTGTCGGTCGTCAAATATGTATGCCGAGTTTTCCCAGCAGTACAGCAACTTCAATAGGATTGTTATATCTATTAGCGACCCGCCCCGGCTTCGCACGGTTGCAATGCTGAATGTTTGTTGTCGATATCGCATTAGAAACCTCTAAAATTATCAGTGTTTCTCTACTATATTACGCATGAATACATATAAACTTGAACTATGAAGAAAACTTCGTTCGCATCAAAATCCGTTGCGTGCTTTTAAAGATCTAAGTATATATAGGGACGGATAGACAGACAGACAGACAGCGGGACGACTTTGTTTTATACTATGTAGTGATATCTAGTTATATCTCGTCACGCGACGTAACCCGCTGGAGCGCCTCCTCTGACGGAATCTGGGCGCGGTGGATGGATGACCTTGACACGACGCCCAAATGACGCCATCCGAAGTGCCATGGAGCGTCTGGTCGAGGCCCCGACCTTCCATCCAGTTCCGCCCTGTCATCGTTTTCCATCGAACTTATACAATATCTTAGTAGGTACTGAGCGTACATGGATCAGTGTCTGTGTACACGAGATACTGAATTTAAATTATGTTTATTACAAAGACAATGGTGAGGTAAATAAGTCTTATTTTCTAAAAGTAAAATGTATGGCTATGAATTTTATCAACAAAGTTGTTTGGTTCTCTCTACTCGTGTAAAAGCGTGCACCGTTATTCGAGATAATTAGAAACATGGAAGATTTAACAACAGAAGTATATTAGAGACATATCAGAATCTTGCAAGCTCACGCATTGTTGGCACTGCCTATGTCGATCTATGTCTCGACCCAAGTCAGAAAGCAGCTTAAATACGTAATTTTACGCAATTATTTAAGATGATATAAACGATCTTAACGATTTGGTGTACACAAAACTTAACTAACTTGATGTATATTTCGTGAATCGCAGTATGAATGTAGTAATTCATGTGTCTTTCAAAAACTAAACAGCAGCTCCAAAGCAGACGGGTTCGATGTTTACCCCTCAAACATGCAATTGGTGATTTATATTTCAGACATACTTGCCCTACGTTCGAGCGAATCGCGTATAATTCAATAAGACACCCTCAAATTGGCGATAGACGTGTCTCGATGTAACATCACCCCTCGGCAAAACCAACACATCAACATATAAATTGCTATAACCTTTGCTGTTTGGTTTGGATGAAATCATTGAATTAAAATATTTTGTTACAAGAAATGGTTGTTAAACAAGAACAGAATTTATCAATAACTGATATTGTAAACCATTTCTTCTAGTTTAAAAAAAAACAGATGCATAATCTCTGTATATTTGTAGATACGTATGCATGTTACTTGCGGTATCGGTATTCGGTTACAATACTCTTGCAAAATGGAATGCATTTCAATGCACGAAAATATCCGATCGTTGTGTTGCTGTAACACGAAATAAACGGCAATCTGTCGTAAAATCGTGCATAATGTATCCCCATATAAAGCTCTCAATGTAGGGCACAGCTTAATTCCGTATCGAAACACCCGTCGATCGACTCTCAAATTTACATTTGATAATCCAGACGAATGATTTCGATTAACAGAATTTTCATAGTGACGATTCTCTTTTTTGACAATCACATTATATATAAAAAGTTTACTTTAGAAGTCGATAAGAGTCTAGCTAGACTATATATCCCTGATTGCGAAAGTATAGTACTTTCGCGTTTCGTCTGGGGAATGAGGTAGCCGGGATCCCCTTTTGGCAACTCATCTGGAAACTATCAGGTGTCCATGGGCGGCAGTAGTCAATATCAGGTGAACCAAATACAGCCTGATGACAGACGGAGAAACAGAAAAACAGACATTACAGCGAAGTCTTAGTAATAAGGTCCCGTTTTACCCTTTAGGTACGGAACACTAAAAATCAAGTTTTAGCATTTTGTTCCTTATACTCAATGCCCTTTATTCCGTTTCAATCTCTATTAAATAGATTGCCTTCGATTGTACAATTTTGCTAAGGTCAAGTGCACACTAAATCACCCGTGATTCCAAACATATGTTCCGCATATCAAGGTTATCAAACATTTCTCATTAATTTATTTACCGCTTACCAGCAAAACTGGTCAATCTACAGTAACAAGTTTTCATTAGGACAAGAGAATGGCTAAAATTTTGGCTCCTAAATCATACATATTTATTTATTTAAGCTTCATTGCTACACCTTAAGCTAAGCGCTACAACGGACGGACTTAATGCCTAATGGCATTCAGCATTTAGTATTAATTTATTTGCGTGTACTATGAGGGGTTCCCATAATTTTTTTTTACGTGAGAAAGCGGCAAACGTGCTTGTGTTTCACCTTAAGTTAAGTGATATCTGCCGCCCATGGACAAATGCGTTGCCACCTTTAAATAAAGTCAACAGACGAAACGCAGAAGTGTAACACTTCTTCACGCCGGTCTTCTGTGGGGTCGTGGTACTTTCCCGGACGGACCTGCCCATTCGTGCACTGTTGCGTGGTCCTATGCAGTGCTGCAATCAAAACTGCAAGTTCATACAGCAGTTGCTCTAAATAGCTCTATACTGGAGCGCGCCCGTGTGGACGAGCGATGCTGGTGTTTCGCGACAGATGGCGTGGTCGCCCACTCGATCCGCGCGCACCGGCATGCGCCTTGGCGCCGCCATAAAGGCCGGGTGACACTTAGCGCGGGCCCGACGGTTATTTACACGACTATCGGCAACTAGCAGAATATAGAATTACATTTATTTCAATTTTTGTAACGGCTGAACTGACGACAATTTGAGTTTTATTTGCGTTAAATACATTTACGTGTTCAGTGGCTGTTTAGGTCTACCTCCGAGCGTTTAGAACAAGTTGAAGGTTCAAAAAAAACGACATAGAATCGCAATTAAGCAATATTTGCTTGATTTTTTACATTCACATTATGTATACATAAGATAAAACACATAAAAATAGAAGAATCGTAAGCGACCTTCAATTCGGTACCTACTTACGAAAAAATGCTATTTTATATTAGTGTTAAAAGTTTTTATTTAACACTGGTACAACTGGCCTTTAAGTTGTACCTTTGGATTATAAATTTGACAATTTATTTTAAAGTTAACACCGCTGCCGCCGCAACTCGCGCCTCGCGCTATCTTAGGCAGTTACGTACATGTCGCTAGTTTTTACAAAGGTGTTGGTTTCATGCGTGTGGGTTGCTTTAAGGCCCATTTACACGATGCCATTTTCTTGTACATACAAGAGCAATAATTGAATGCAATAAATTGCGCGCAATAATTTGTTAGACCATTTGTTGTTTAGACCATGCAACTCATTTATTGCTTCAATTTAATTGTATACAACAGGCAAGAAACTTGCACCGTGTAAATGGGTCTTAATACACGTTGCGACGTGGAGGTTGGGCGGAATGGCTCCACCGCGGTCTCTGTATCTAATGAAGGCCCGTGATAAGCCCTTATGAGAGGCTCATTGTTGATTCGCTACTTTGTTTCAATAGTTCTATTGTCCGTCTCAGTAGCTTTGTCGGTCTACACGCTAATAATCAACCCTATACGTGAGCTATCTTACTCTGTGTTTATCGCTTTTCAAGCCCTAGTTGCTTTTATATGCTGCTTCCTCTATTTAACCCACACTTTTAAACGCACGCTTCTTTACGTAACGAAATAGATTACACTTTCTGTGTGTTATTTCACCGTTGATATTTTCTTGATTCCTAAGTTAACGCGAATCCCGTTGCATTTTTTTATTTGAAAAGTTGCCAAACGAGCAGACGGTTCACCTGAGGTTAAGTGAATACCGCCGCCCATGGACATCTGCTGGTACACCCGAGAGTTACTGATGCGTTGACAACCTTTTGAAAATTGGGCTCCGGCCACCTCACTCACCATACGAAACATTCGGTTAATTTTCTATTCATATTGTTATTTTCATCAATTTGTATAATTCATATTACTACATGTTAAAAATAAGATTACTTACAAGAACGTCAAGGCAAGAAATTGATTATTCAGTGTACTGGTCTCTTTATTCGATGGAGTCTTCAATACTTCGTGCACACTCATGCGTGGTCGAATGAATGGATACTCATTTATTTTCTTTGACCGTTCTTGTAATACGGAACACGATGTCGTGATAATACTATTTAATATTTGGATTTGTCGAGGAATACATTAGTATAAAGTTCAAAGAGAATACATTAGTAGTTTTTTCAATGATGCTTAAGATTTTACGTCAAATATTAACTCCCCACCCTGAACAGAAACCGAAAACGAAATAATTTATTTATTTATTATTCTATCGTGGATTTTGAGAATAAAATTAGTCTACATTAAATGGCTAATTTATTTTGTAGCTTAACGTTCCTTAGTTAAAAAGTTTAAAATGCTGAAACAAAGAAGTTACTACATACATATTTATTAACGTCAAAGGCAGTGGGACGATAACAATAATTCTTTATGAATACAACATTTTCTCGGGGCATGAGCGCGAACAAACTCACGATGGATCGTCGATAAGGATAAATATAGCGCTGTCACCACTTGCTGATGTCCGCGCTCAAGGAGAAGGTTTTCCAACAAACGGCACAAAGAGCCTTTATCAATGTCAGATAAGGATATTCCGCAATACCTCTTCTGCGTTCCTATACGCTTATACTTATGAATGAGTAGATATAGTGCAGCTTTGTTCCTATATGCAGCCAAATCGACTTTATAACATAAATATTGAATCATTCAATAGAATGTCTTAAACTAACCGTTTTTATTACATATACTTTATTTGCCTTCATTATCAGCCTACTCCACTCTCCTGTTGAATTTTAGCAATAAAAATTAACTAATTATTTTTGTACAATTCTTGACGAGAAATTTCTATTAGACTGGTAAAAGTAATCACAACTCAAGCGCTTGCACATACTACAAATACGATAGCGGTGGTAAACTTAACTGTTCCACATGCCATAGTCCTGTAAGCTATACGGCTTAGCGAGTCAAATCAATTCATTACAATTACTGGCTGTGGAAATGGTGCGCAATTATCGGGAGAACATAATTTTCATCCTCAACCTGCTGCCCTTATCCCCCCTAGGTGGGGTCGGAATCATGTTGTATGCGGTTTTGGCTATGTTTTTTACGACGTGCCTGACGTCAACGCTCCTTGGGAAACACACACCAGGAGCACAACTATCTGTTGTTCACACAAATATTTGTCGTTATGACCGCATGTCATTTGCATTAAACAAATAGCCCCATCTTGCACTTGTACTTAGATTCTAGTCACTTATTTCTGTACCCATATAGCCTTTTATGCTAAGTACCTAATACTCGACGATAACGTTGTGCCCCTTTTCACTTTGTTGAAGTGCGTCCAAGTGAAAACAATCTTGCCGCCCGTAATGTAACTCGCGTGACAGATTGCGCATAACCGTTTGCAATTTATTTATATTGGAGGAGCATCGGGTACGGCACGTACTTGTTTTCCTCGCCGTCGAAGTATAAGTGTTATTGGTGTAGTTTCTTTGTTTTGTATCAGTCTCACGGTGGAGAACAACCGCACATTGACGTCATCCTACGCTTTGAACGAATTCAAATGCACCGAATCATTATCATCCGTTGCGATATTCGCACAATATTGTATACACAGTATTTGTTTCTACAAACCTTAGAAACAAAACTAGATCTTTCTAGATCTAGAAGGTTTTCAAGACTCAAAGAGAGCAATTATTATAAGAAATAATTCTTTTTGTTCATTCAACTGTGGTAGGCCCACGCAACAGTCTTCTCTGTTGCATGAATGGGCAGGTCCGCCCTGGTAAGTACCACGACTTCACAGTAGATCGGCGTGAAGTGGAAGTGTTATAACTACTGCATTTCGTCTGGTGAGTGAGGTAGCTGCGGCCCAATTTATTAAAAGGTGGCAACGAATCTCACGAGTATTGCAAATGTCAATGGGCGGTGCTTATCACTTAACTTCAGGTGAACCGCCAGCTCGATTGCCACCTTCTCACATAAATTAAATATTAGTATAAATTATCCTGGTATCTTATAATTTTTATTGCTTATCAACATTCCAAATGAAAGAAACAATAGGTTTTATAATAAAAGAAGAGCATTAAACTTCTCTTCCGTTACGAGAATGGTTATATTCCGTACTATCTTAGTGGAGTATGGTACAAGATGGAGAGTATTAATAGCCGTGAGCCAGCGAAAGTTGGACAATACCGTGGCCGCTTCGTTGGCCGTGGTGTGTTTCGAGCCCCCGCCGCCAGCGACTCGTCGCGCAAGTTTTTCAGCCAAGAATGTGGAATCATTAGCTGGAATTATGTCAGACGCTAAGGTTCGAAACGACTCGGACGCTTGCTATTCGGGACAACGCTTATTCAGTACACACTTTGCTAACATTTCGCCGCTTATCATTAATAATTTGGATAGCGTATAACGGACAAATCGAGTACCACCACGATATCTCTTGGATTAATGACGCTCTTAAGATCGCCGCAACGGTTCCGTAACGAAATCCATACGCTTTGTTACCGAAAAACGAACGGCATGAGTATACTTCACTGTTACGTTTAATAGCTAAATTCCACTCGCCTGGGTATGCGCTAATACTTCTGTGAATTGCTAAATACTGTTTATAGAACCTACAATCGTATCAATCGCCGATTTCTTGTCCTACAATTGGTATTTGATCATTTATGTAATTGGAACTGAAACTTATAATTTTTAACAAACGTTCAGTCTCTAAGGGTATATAATGCGGAACTCGGAATTATCTGTTTCGCTGCGTTTAAACAATTGAACAGAAAACTCCGTTAACTCGGCGCTCCCTAGAAGATAAATTGACCGTGATGTTTTCGTACATTACGCTCAATTGAAAATATCTGTAATTCACGTCTTCCGGCTTTGTCGTACCTTTGTTTGAATTACTAGTATGAAATATGTTTTTCTAGGAATTCTATTTAAGTGTGGGTACACACTTAAATAGAATTCCTTAGAAAAACAGTTAATAGTCAGTTAATAGTTGATTTCGTTTCATAGTTATTATAACCTATAGAAATTTCTTATATATTATAAATCTAATTTTATCTTTTTTTTAAATAATGAAGCTATTTATTTAGAAAACATATCAAATGTTTCCATCTCTAATTGGGACGAAGGAAAATTTTATACGATACACATCGTTCCGATTCAAATCACGCGAGAATCACGCTTATGGTCACAGTTCGTGATCGCACTACTAACCTCCGACTATTAAAGCAACGGTCATGTCTAATATGGCGCCTATAAAACATCATCTGCCGAAATCTGACAAGCGAGTGACGTTAGAGCAATTCAAATCGCTTGTTACCGGACCTGTGAGGTTGAGACGCTCGAAGGCTTTCAGACCATTGTCATGCATAGCAGTGGCTAGCGATATATCCTAACTACAGAACGTGTCCATAATCTTAAAGTTTTACATTTACAACCTAAAGGTTATGGGGTCCCTCAAGAAATTCTTGGTTCCAATACTTTTCTTATCTTGCCCGTTTCACTTATAGGGATGTTTTTTTTAAATGTGCTTCTATTTAATTTGTAAATTTGTAGTAATTATTTCAACAAAATCGTTAAAATCTTACAAAACTGACGATTATTCCATAAATCTCTTATTCAATTCAATTTATTCAAGAACGGAAACTACTCATCTTCGTTGTGAAAACTAATACTTGCAAAATATTTCAAGCTGTATCGATGTAACTCATATTGATTAATGTCGCTATTCACCCAAGTCTTTTATTGTTCGTAACCCGTCGTGTAAATTATACCGGTAACATATAGAATCCTTGCTGTGTAGTGGCGTATAGTGACCGCTCCATTGTTTGCGAGTCGGTTACAGATTTGATTCGCGATAATGTTCCTCGGTATTAATTTTAACTTAGCCTTCGATGTATCGTATCATTTATTTCGACATATTTGACTTTCTCATTCATTTGCGATCACGGAGTTACAACATATATAAATGTAATCACTATCACCGTATTCCTTCATTTTTTATGTCAGATAAAAAGGTATTGTTTTGTTTTTTTCAATATTAAAGTAGGCAAACTTGTACGGCCTCTGTCTTTATCCAATACGATATAATCGGATTGACGGTAGAGATTTAGGTAACTTTTTAACGGGATCACGGATTTCGTAGCCTGCTTGCTGAATTACGAGTACGACGCACCGACAGGTGTATTGAAAGCAAATCATTGCATAATATATACTTGCATGTTTGTTTTGTAATTGTAAAAACTTTAGGTATACCATTCATATTGTGGGAAGAAACGAAATTGAAACTCTGCTTACCAACAGGGACGTACGTTATTAAACGCAACACAGTTCGAGGTAAAAAAAAAAAACTAGCCATCCGAACTAGAATTGCATAATCACCCAACAACATCCATAATGAAACGCCGTCCGCAATGGAAACGTTGCGTCGTTTCGAATGGAGACTCGTGACCAGTTCCTGTGTAGAGTCTTTGAGCACTCCAAATAGCTCCATTCGGACTCTAACGTCGCTATCTTATTAGCAGCAAGCAGTCCAGTTTCGCAATAGTTACCAACTAAGTAAATTAACAGTTCATATATGTCCCACTGCAGGTTAAAGGCCCCACTCTGTACAAAGAGTATAGGGGCCCACCATGCAATACCGCTGCGGATTGGCGGACTACACATATCTGCGAATTATTTTTATTTTTTGATTTATTTCGAAAGTATGCACGTTTCCCCACATTGTCTTCTTTCACCGCCGAGCACGTGATTAGTCAGCACTTATAATTAACAATTTCTTTGTTCCCGGCACCGGGGATGAAACTCTCGTTGCTCGAATGTTGAATTAGAAGCAATCACGGCTTTTTTAGCTACCACTGGTGCGTCGAGTTTTCCTCAACTTCCATCCGATTAGGCCATAAGGAAGTGCGATAGTCCTTCGGAGTAATTTTCGCAGATCTACGGTCACACGCTCATGGACAAACCGATTTGAATTGTTAGGCGTCGCACTACCTCGAGGTCGAAATAAATAAATTAATGCAATATCGTTTATGGCGAGATGTTGTTTTTTTTTTTTTTGATTCTATCGTATGTATCATATGCTTGCTTCAAAAGTATAAACCATTTCGTTTTTACTTATAAACAATCTTGTGTGCCTACGCTAAAGATTTGTTTATTTCGGATTCTCTCGTTCGATATGTAGCCGAGAGATGCGTTTGCATAACCCGTGAAAGTACTATTGCGTCCAAATTATTATTAACTTTGATGGATTCTAATTGTAAAGTTCATAATTTTATCGGTTTTCAACTTTTTCTTATTCGTATTGTGCATGAAGGTCTTTACACAAAGATGGTATAAAGTATAACGTACTGTGCTAGATCGACTCGTAACTTATGGTCTATGACCTCGCCCGTACGCTCGAACCACTGCCAAACCCAGTCGCCAGATGCTCTTAACCAGCGTAGCCATATAAGCGATGTAACCGCAAAATCTAGTTTTTTTTTTTCTATTAGTCTTAATCAATATTAGGCTTTCTGATGTCTTAAAAATACTTAACAAGGCTGGTCTGCTGTTGCTAATGGGGTGCCTGCAACGAATTACACCAAGTAATCAACATACTTTTTGTGTGTATTTATTTTTTATTATGGGCATAAACTTTATTCATTTCATTGCGTATTAAGTTGTTTGAAAAAAGTTGGCTGAATATTAGTCCCCTGCAGTCTATTGGGGAAAACTGGCAACAATTTGAATTATTATTTAACAGCTTTAAGTATTTTACTCTACATATGTTACAAATATACATAATTATAATATTTAATGGAATGCTGTCAAAATGTAACGTTTGCGCTTCCTTTATATAATCAAATTCGCAATCGTACTTCGCGTTCCATAATAAATTTTCTGTAACATTTTAATTGCGCTCTGTTGCACACTAGTGTTTTAATGTTTTCAATTTGAATAAGCTTACGCGCCGTAATTAATATTGCTTAAAAGTATGGCCTCTTATATGGTGCTCGGTTCTCTAGGAACGGGAAGTGACGCAACAATCGATGTTCATCGTTTTTATTTTCTTCTCTTGCGTTTCTTGAGCCACAATTTCTACTCTGCACAACTAATTTTTGGAACGAGTTGTCGCCAGCGGTATCTCCTGACAGATACGACTTAGGGCCCTTCAAGAAGAGAGCCTATTCCTACTTTAAAGGCCGGCAACGCAATGGCGACTCAACCGATGTTGCAAATGTCCATGGGCGGCGGTGATCGCTTATCACCAGGTGACCTGCATGGTCGTGAGCCTCCTTCCTTCTCCTGATCTTATTCCAAACAGGGTCTCTCCTACTTTCCTCTATCAACCATCATCGCAGTACTCACGCCTTTCAAAGACATATCATTCTGCACACAGTCCATCCAAATCTTTCTCGGTCTTCCTCTAGTCTTGCAGCATTCACTTTCAAACTCGTAAACTCTTTTTGCCTCACAAAAGATCGGTATTTTGTTAGGTTTGTGGTACGTCGTTAGTAAAATCGTCGAGGCGCCTGCTCGTAATGCCACCTTCTCACAAAAAAAGCTTATTTTAACACCTATGCAATATATCGTTTTGTAAACTCGGTCCATTTGATGGCGAGATGGACGGTATGGTCGTAATATGCTGAAGATATTGGTGATGATTCTCATATTCGCAAGAACTATCGTAAACACTTTTTTTGTCGGACAAACAAGATTAAGTCAACCGTTTGTCAAAATCTTGTAATACGCTGTCTGATACTTACATAACCATAGACATTTTTAATGATAGTATAGATAAGTTTAAGAAAAAATCTGTCCGTTTATAGTTTTTTTATTTAAATAGTGTAAATTTCTTCTTCTTTATCTGTACAATATTTATTATTGTTATTTTGTTAAATTACTGTTATTTTTTTTTAATCAACTAATGTACCAACCCTTTGATAGCATTTAATATAATTTAATAATTTTTTTTAGCTGTTGTCAATATAAAAACTTTTGAATGTCACCTATAATTGAGATACCATTTAGTTTAAGATACTATGTACTTATTTATGTTATAAGCATATTTTGACGTATATCTTGTTGGTGAAGTAAATGAATAAATAAAGAAATAGAGTCATCCTGAATCATTCTATGAGGATCAATCAGGAGTTCGAAATCGAATCATAATTTCGAAAACACGGAAGCTTTAAGAAAGAATCTCGTATTTATTATAATTCCTAATGCGCTCTACTCACAGAATTATCTAATTCTTCGCGTAATCTTTCTATTGTCTTTCGTTGGCGAGATGAACTCTAGTGCACTGCATTATTCCACTTGTAAGCTTCAATCAATCAAGTCAACTATCATCCTCCTGCCCTTATCACAATTAGGGGCGGTCGACGCTATATGTGAATCATGTTCTAAGCTTTTTAAGCGACTTTTTAACGGCTGACTTCCTGACGTCAACCCTCGTTGGGAAACCAAACACTCAGATCCGCATAAATTATGTATGGGTCACAAAAAAACGACGTAACCCCCGACGCCCAAGTCAGTAGCTTAGCAACGGCGCCACGGAGTCTTTTATTTAAAAAGACTACATATAAAGAGACATGTTTATGAAAAGAAAAATAAAGTAATCCAAACGACTCCGCTTACATAAACAGTTTGAGAGCAAAGACTTAGAAAGTTAACATAGAACAATGAAATTTTTACATAATTTCGAAAACACGGAAGCTTTAAGAAAGAATCTCGTATTTATTATAATTCCTAATGCGCTCCACTCACAGAATTATCTAATTCTTCGCGTAATCTTTCTATTGTCTTTCGTTGGCGAGATGAACTCTAGTGCACTGCATTATTCCACTTGTAAGCTTCAATCAATCAAGTCAACTATCTCTTCCTGGTGAGATTGCATTGAAAAAATGCATAATTTGTATGCGGGAGATGGGTGCTCAGATTTGTCGCTATTTCCATCACGTAGCTTCCTAGTCTTTGACGCGGCAATGCAGAAATTTCCTCGTCTGAATCACGGACACTATTGTTAAGACTTTTGTTTTCTTTTCCACGTGAGCAAAAAAAGCGAACAGGCAACATGTTCCTCATTCCCTATCATTTTAAACAGTTTCATTAAACTTATAAATTCGCACGAGAGTTTTAGCAATTATTCGTTTTTTATCTAAGATCCCCGCTACGCTTTTAAACAGTTGATTATTTCTCAGAAGCGAGCATAATTAAAACGCTTCTGCGTCAAACTTGTCAAGGGCTTTAGAGGAAAATCCAAATTGCTTTTTAAAGAGCCGCGCTAAATAAGTCATAAAAATGAAACCTTGAAAATGAATATCTTCATCTTGACAAATAAAAAGATTATTAAATAAAAAGTTCCCCTCATAGAACAAAGAATAATTCATTATTTTATTTATTTAATCTTTATTGCCAACCGCCGTTATTGAGAGCCGTGATAGCTCAGTGTCCGGGCGCTCGCCTTTAATTCAATATACTCGAGCAACCTGAGTTCGATCCCCGGTGCCGGCACCAATGAAGTTTTTAACTTTAAGTGCTGACTTATCACGTGCTCCGCGGTGAAGGAAAACATCGTGAGGAAACCTGCATATTTTCGAAATAATAACAAAAAAAAATGTATTTCGAAGATATGTGAAGTCCGCCAATCCGCAGTGGGGCCGCGTGGTGGACTATGCCCTGATACCCTCTCTATAGAGGAGGCCTTTGCCCAGCAGTGGGACTTGTATAGGCTGTTACTTTACTTTACTTATTGCCAACCAGAAGTAAAACAAATAACAAAGGCACTCTCTACCAGTCAACCAGGATTTAAGAAGAGCTTATGGTATAAGGTGAATTTTATTCATAATACAAACAAATACTATAAAAAGATGCATTAAAGGCGGCACCAAAAATTGATTGCTCTCCAAGAAACCGTCTGCGTTGGATGATTAACAGATTTCTCGTTAAGACAGATTTAGCAAAACGCGGTTTTGAATCTTCTCGACCATTCCACTCGGCGTTTAACAGTTCGTTTAATAGGTCGCGTTTCGGCCGTTCTGTACACAGGTCGGAATGCCGAGTCTAATTATACTATCTTCACGGCGGCCTTGTCCCATATTTTTTGGCATGAACAGTTGGAAATAGGTTATAGGTTGGATATTCTGAGGAGGCACGCCCACAGCGATGCAGAGATCGCCGCGATGACACAGGGGAACGAGATGTTAATATTTGAACTATGTGCTGATTGACGCTTCAAGATTCGCAACAATTGCACATACCGTATAATATCCTTACTTCCTTACTAATAATATTATAAAGGCGAAAGTTTGTATGTATGGATGGATGTTTGTTACTCTTTCACGCAAATACTACTGAATGGATTTTAATGAAACTTTACAATAATTTAGCTTGTACATCAGAATAAGACATAGGCTATAATTTATATACATATTTAATGTGGATCTGTCTTTCTGTCTTAATGTTACACCTTCAGCTTATTCTACGCGGACGTAGTCGCGGGCAGCAGCTAGTTGCACATATTATTTACTTTAGATGCCTGGTGCCTGCGTTATTTATTTATAAATTCGTAATTGCAATTTTAAGTGCTGGTTGGTAACATGCACGGTGATGAGGGAATAGCATCAAGAAAGCTAAAAGGAGCGTGGAAGAAATTTTTGAAATAAAAATGTATTTCGCACATATGTCTGTGTCAGCAGCGGCTTAAATATCGTCATCCAATGTGCGTTGGGACCCTATGTGTATCTCTCTCTCTCCTCCACATTCTATGCTTTTTATTATGTAATGGTTGGCGTGCGTTGCGTCGCCTCTTACAGGAGAACAATACACATTTACAAAAATCGATCAACTAACGCATTGTTGAAATCACTCGCTCACATTCTATCGCTTGCTAGTCGACGGAGCAACGCGGCGTGACACAATCTCTTTGAAATGTCTTCGGGCGTTCAGGATAGAGAGAAAAAATCGCATGCCGCGCGCGCGGAGACGTCCACGCGACAGATGTCCCCGGTGACGTGTTTCCTCTACCGCTTCATTCATTCCCCGGCCGGCCAGCGCTGCCAGCGTAAAAAACACAAACAAACAAACAAACAAACAGATCCGCTGTTACACAACAACGGCCTCAACGCCCCTATTATCGAATAGCGAACGACCTTGCGGCAAGTTGGCCCGGCACCGCGTGCCGTTGACTCTGCCCACTTTCTTTATTGCCACGTCGATAAATCAACACCGGTTCGCGCGTCACGTCGTCATTACATCGACGTTCTCGATCTGTCCAGCCATGACGTGTCACCTGCGTGACGAGCAAACTATAACGCTCTTGTCTATACAGTGGAGTTGACATGCTTCTGCAGTGCATCGCGAATTCCTTGAATTCGTTACTACATTTTCTGTCATTCATTAAATCACTCGGTCTCCTTCCCGTATGTCACGTGCGAAATCAATCACGTCTTCATTCTTGCCATATATTTGTAAACTTCAACTGAATTATTTTGTAGATATTTGACGGAAACACATTCTTCTATGCGCATAAAATTTACATAATATTCGAGACGCTTTCGTTTACACGGGCTGCCGATTTAATAAGAAGTTACCTAATCGGTAAAGATTTCGATAATTATTCATAAGGCGAAAGAGTCGGTTGGTTACTTGGAATTAATTCGCGTTACTATGCCGACGTTTTCTAAATTTCTTTTTTCTTTGAAATTTGCGAGTAAATGTCTTCGTTATAATGGCATTATTTCTGAAGGCTTTTTTCGGTATGCATTGGCTATTCTGAATATCTATTGCGTCAGCGTTTGTAAGCGAGTTTCTATGTTGTAAACTTATTTGTCGTCAACAACATTTCAATTAAGGTGAATCGACGTGCCCATAAACTTTTTATGTGCGTAGAATATAAAACTGATATATTTTGATCTCGAATATATAAGCAATTAAGTAAGTAATTACCTAACGTATATAATATTTTTTCTTAGAGTCTTAAAAACTACTATGAAACTTTTGTTCAATTTTGATTAAATAAATAAACATACTTTAAACATGATTAGTGGTTCAGACGAGTTTACTTGTATGTAAATATATTTCAATTTTTTGTTACATATTTCATTTATCAATATTGTGAAATAACTTCACCAATTTTTTGAAGCGGAGTGCCATGCTATTTGAGGGCAGATGCTTCAGAAATGCCAAATATTTAGATTTGAGTGTTTATAATCAGACGTCCCACACTGAATTCAAACGCTGTTAATAAATCTGAGGCACCAGCCTACTCACAAAAGACTACTAAAAACCACGGAGTGAAATTAATATTATTCGACAGAGTTACCTTGCGGTATTCCACCAATTTTTCTTGATACCAATTAAATCAAGTTAATCATTAAAAACTACATATTTTAATTAAGAACTACAATTAATTTGCTTGTTGGATTTTTTCAAAGTAAGCGTTTTACACTTACAAATGTCTATGAATCAAATCACACAGTATCTGCATAACATAATCTAACTCGAATTCTTACATATCTTAGTTTACTTAAGAAAAGTAATTTATAACTAGATCATCATATGCGTCTATAAGTAAGACAAATGAATAGGTCAGAAATTCCAGCTTCGTGAACCCATCTGCTTTATTTTGATTCTTAATTGATTCTTCAGTAGTACATCAGCCAGCCACGAAGGGTTATAATGGGAATAGTTATCTCCTTGCATACTTCGCATAAACTAAAACTCCAATACTCATTTTTGAATTATGTAATACGGACGGCACTATTTTACTTTCGAGTTAACCGGCACAAAGAAGTTTCGAGCAGGTCTAATATGTTGCTGTGTTTGCCGTCTTGCTTGCTCTGGTTCTATCTTCCGTTCGGAAGAAGAAAGAGTAGTGGAAGAAGTACTAGTAGTAAGTACATACTGGCTCTCGATTCACTAGCGACAAGTTGCATTTGGTCGTCGCTCCACCGAGCCAAGGGCGTCCCGTCCGCGTAAACTCGCGCTCTCCATTCCACGCGCACGCGCGCTAGGGATGTCCAAAGTGAAGAAATTGTATCGACATATCGATGTTTATAAAATCGGCCTCGATATATCGAAGAGAAAATATCGATATCCGATTTATATATGCATAGTAGTAGACACATGTATGACCAAAAAAGCCGACCAAGTGCGAGTCGGACTAGTGCACCAAGGGTTCTGTACCATTATCTATAGAAACAGTGCATCCGTAAAAATTTCTACTGTGTAATTACCTAATACCACAGTTCATGAGATACAGTCTGGTGACAGACGGACAGGACAGACAGACAGACAGACAACGGAGTCTTAGTAGAAGGTATTTTAAGCATAAAATATTTGACACCAACGGACTCTGTGCTTAATTTTTATCTTTGACATTGAATATTTCGTATCGGTATGTCGATATTAATACTGCATCCCTAGCGCGCGCATGCGATGTTCTAAATACGTCGCGGCCATTAAAACGCGCCGGCGCCACGGAATGCAGTCGAAATCCATTCACGGTGTCCCGTGCGTTTTATTTTGGCGGCCCCTTTTGACCGCCGCACGATCTGTCCGTCTAAAGTGCGGTGACATAACTTAAGAGGCCTCATTTCGCGCTCGAACGACGAGACGTACTCCGCTCATGAATCGGCCGCGTGATGAAGCTACCAGCGATTTGATGATGTTATAATAAAGTTTATTACAATACTAGCGACCCGCCTCGGCTTCGCACGGGTGCAATGTATTATACATATAAACCTTCCTCTTGAATAACTCAATCTAGTAAAAAACCGCATCAAGATCCGTTGCACGTGGCGTGTTTTAAAGATCCAAGCGTACATAGGAACAGACTGACGACTTTGTTTTATACTATGTAGTGATTTATTACTCTTGATATCGAATGGTGAGATCAAAAATCGAAGCGGCCCCGCGATAAATAGACTCTTTCTGTCTTCTAAATCATTATATGGTAGATAGAAATAGAGAGTTGTTGGACTGTTGCATCTAAGTGTAGCAGTTATAAAGTCTGTGCCTCCGAACAAATCAGTTAAAGGAACAAAGTGTTGAATAATCAATGAACTATTTGCACGCCACTAAAACTCGAGCCACCAGCAATCTTAAATATTAATTTAAGAATAATTTTCGCCATATAAAAACGTGTAAAGCGAATCAAAAACAAGTTTATAGTAAAGCGGGGCAAAGACATCGTGTTCTGATAAGGGTCATTAGATCCAATATCAATTGGCGTGTCATCGCTATGTATTGTATGTATTTTATAGGGCTCCGCGGTGGGCCTTCGACCTGAGCGGTACGCGTGGGAGACGCTAGGCGCCGTCGACGCCTGCGCAAATTGCACGCGTTGCGTCAGTTGTACTTACTGTCTTCAAAATCCCTCGGAAATCACCGCCCGTTGTATACTTGATAGATCGGTAGCTTGACGCTCTTTACATTTCATTTAGTACCATCTTGTTGCTTACTTACAAATTGTAAGTAAGGTATTGGTTGTTGTAAGTTACAATAAACTCTCCGCCCGTAAACGAGTATAAAATTTAAACGGATAAAAAACAAATTATTCGAACTCATTGCACGTCATACCTCGTCAAAGATGCTTATATTTTGTTCCTGTAACTTTGTTAATATCGTAATCTCAGAAATTGTCAGATTAAAACTTTTACAGTAAAGGTTATAGAGGAGAGAGAAGATCTTCTATTGAAATTAAAGTGCGATTTTCAAATAACCTCTATCGTCCAGATAATGTATACTTCGACGTTTTCATAAAGTCAGGCCCAGACAGGTGACCCCGTGGGTCGCTGTGATTTTCCTCTGTCCTTGTTTATACATCGCAGATTCGAAATTATTCTCCTTATAAGAATATATACCTGAAAACAATTTGCCACGAGGTGGTGATTTAATAAATAATTCTTGCCTGTATAACTTACAGGATGCCTGCTTTAAAGTGGTTCCCTTATAAATAAATCATTTTAATTCTTCCAACGTTGCCCCGCTTTAGCTTCTTTAAGTAAACAATACATTATTTACTAGACCTGAGATTGATTCCTAGGTAAGGTTCAGTTCTATTTCTTGTTGCAACACTCTAAAATGTTAAATTTAATCTAGATCTGTGTCTATGTCGTCGAAGTTTTATGTTGTGCGTGGGCGAACGGTCCTATAATCACTCCACTTCGATACGCTTCATTGAACGCTTATTCAATCTTCTTATACCTGGACAGTTACTTAAGACAAATTATTTTATGTACAATTATTTCAGCTTTGTTAACTATGCTTGATTCCGTGGGGTGAGGACCTGGTGATCTGTAATACAGGTTTTTTACACCCATAATAGACACCAGCTCCGCACAATTACCTGATTAAATTTTTTACTGAAGCTGTACCAACTTATGATATTGAATCTTGTTGTCATGTATTGTGAGGAGAAATAAATACATTATTATTATTATTGAACGAGCCAAGTGGAAGTAGAGGACTTTAGTGCCATAACCAATAAATGTAATAGGGCCATTCGTGTAATTTTTAAACATTTATTTACTTTTTTTATTTTGGCCCTTACTTTAGGATAAAATTATACTGTGTTGTAGGTATCATGTTCTGGAGGTAAAACAAATAGTTGTCGCATGTGGGAATCGAACCCACGAGCCTCGACGCCGAAGCCAATACTAGCGACGGCGCCACGCAGTCATCGTGACGTCATACCATAACTTGACTACTGTGACAAGTTTGGTCACAAGAACCGATTTTTCCACTTTTTTAACGGTCTCAATCCACAAGATTTCATGTTCCTATGCGATAAGTTCACATTGGGGAGCAGGTTTACCTGATGTCGAGTGATTACCGTCGCCCATGGCGACTAAAGTAACTTCCACGCTGCACTTGCGTAGGCAACCTTTAAAAGAGTACTATACGCTTAACTCTGAGGTAGGGCCACGCAGCAGCCTCGGCTATTGCACGAATGGGCAGGCTCGTCCGGGTTAGTACCAGGACCGGACAGAAGACCGGCGTAAAGTGGAAGTGTGACAAATACTTTCGCGTTTCGTCTGGTGCGTGAGGTAGCCGGAGCCCAATTTTCAAAAGGTTGTCAACACATCTGTCACCCTCGAGTGTAGCAGATGTCCATGGGCGGCGGTATTCACTTTACATCAGGTGAATCGCCTGCTCGCTTGTTAACTTTTCACATAAAAAAAAAACACTTCCCAGACGAACCTCAAAAATGTAATAGCTCCACTTATGTGGTTCTCTGTATGCCCTAAATACTTGAATACCACAGCCTTGATATAACAGTATACATTAGATGATATTCTTAAATATATGCTAGATTCTGTTTAAATGCATTGTCGATTTTATTAATTTTCTATTCAACATAAGTTTAAACTACCGATTGTTACATAATATTATATTAAATTTTATATATATGTTAATCAAATTATAGCGTCATACCAAACTGTTTTATGCGCCGAAGTCATTTGTAGTGCGCTGGATGCCCGATAGCGAATTTGCGCACAGGATGCACTCAAACTTCTTATCAGGGCGGAAACAATTTGTTTCGTTGAAGCATTTATGTAACATTCTGGCAAAATGCGACGTTCAACGAAATATTGGCGAAACATTGTAGCGACAATTACTCAGTTTACATTCATTCGCTTCTTCGTTTCTCTAACTACGCGGTGGCGTGTATATTTTTTTCACGTTTTTTCATAGCTATATCTATGCTTTATTCGTTTTCCATAATTTAAATTTCAAAATTGAATAAACTAAAATTTTAATTATACTTATAATCGAGTAGTAGAATTTTCAAAAATTATGCGAAACAAATTGTCTCGTAAAAATCCCGGTTAGTGTTTTATTTAGTCTACCGTTATGAAATGGACGTTGCGTGCAATTACTTCGGAAAACGAATTTCCACACTCATAACGACATCATTATAACTTTCAAAAGTAACGTTGTTTGCTGTTTAATTGCGAACTCGTTTGGTCCTAATCGAAGCGTCTACTATTCATGTAACGTATTACGATAGCGGCTTAATACAGGGAGGCTTTTGCTAAGTGTATCCATGTTTTTTTAAATTAAATTCTAGACATAAATGATGTTATATAACAATTGATAAATAGTTTAAATCACTCGTAAGTAATTACATTCATTTGAACTTATCTCAAAAAGTGCGTGATTTATACGCAACTCGTTTATTTTACGCGCGATCGTTCATAGCTAACACGCACACAAGTTCGTTTGTGTGCGTGAACAGTAAAGTTCTGTTTTTAGAAAATAGAGTGGTAATTTTTTTTGGAAAAAAAAAGTTTGTTTTTTATTTCTATAAACAATTATACTACCGAGTCTGTATATCATAATTTTTATCTGTCTGCACGTCGCGTTCCCTACCCGCGAAACCGGACTTTGCGCGCGAGGCATCGGAGCGCTTAGATCAACGCCCATGGGGGGAACGGGAACGTGGTTTTATCGCTTATAAGTGCAAACGGCGCATTGTCTTCGCGTTTCGACACAGACATGGGTCGCGATGTGGCGACTCCGAGCCGAATCTAATGCACAGAATGGCCGCTGACGCCAACGTCGCAGCTTTCCTCCCGCCTCGACAGGCCGTTTACGACGGTCGCCCTGACCGCAACTCCCATATCGAATAACCTTTTGAATATTTATACAAAGCTAGCGGACCCGACAGACGTTCTGTACACACGTCTTAAATCTGACAACAGCTTAAAAATAAAATTACTTAATTTATTAAAAAAAAAAAAAAACATTTTGTAGTGGACCGAATTGTGAACCTAAACCATTCTCGAATCCAGTTCGAACACATACAAAAAAATATTATCAACATCCGTCCAGCCGTTTAGGGGGAGTTCAGTCACACACGCACAGAAGAATTAAAAATATAAAAATATACTAAAATATCAGGAAACATCTGGAGACAAATAGGTAAGGTACTACAAAGAGTCAAGTATTAAACTATAAACTTAGTTAATGCTGTTCCAGAAATCTACTGAGTAATCTACATTAATTTTTGTATACGAATTACCAAAAAATCAAACTCGCCTTGTAACCTCATTGAACATGAAAGGTCTGTGAGAAACATTAACAAACATTTTCTCTGTTAAGAGAGGACTATTACAAATTTTTATACCTTGAAAATTTTAATTTTGTAATCTTTTTCATATGCAAACACAGTATTTTTCGAAACTCGGCTCAAAATAAAATAACAATCTATAAAATGTAAAAAATGTTCAGAGAATTTAAAAAGCTCCAGAAATTATAAATAGTTTTGCTTCGTCTCGTAATATAAATCTATTTTCTGTACGTAATAAGAATATGCCTAGCATTTCACGTCGATGGTACTTAAAGGCAATAGACCCTTAGCTTTAATTGGGACCACGTCGATTCCCTTGAGTGTTTCGCGCAAGTTAAAGGTTCCCTTTACAGCTTTTAGAAGAGGTCATTATTAAGATTCATAAAGATCGCCCGATAGCCTTTGCGCTAACAAACAGTCCAAAAGTCTACCGCTCACTAAATTATTATTATTATTACAGGGGTTTATTGTTGATACAAGGAGTAATGATTTTTTAATATTCATTGGTTTCGCTTTGTACGAACTGTTTTCTGTGTCGAGTTTAAGCGTTCAAATGCTTTTGATAACAGATTGGCCAGTACCTCTACTTACTTCCGTCTGTAGTCTTCGAGCTTTTTAACTCGTAACTTATTAATAATAATAATAATGTATTTACTACATTTGTGTAAAAAAAATCAGGTTTGGTTTAAAAATTAAGTCCCCATGTCAGAAGAAGCCACTGTTCCGAAACTAAGATATAATATCTTAATAAACACCTTGTTTCATACAAACAACATTCTAAATCACAACAAAATTACCAGTTTTGCATATGTTATATTGAACAACAATTTGTGAAACCAAAGGATTGTTGTCACGTGATATGATGAATCGAACCCACAACACGTCACTAATTACAGACAACGTGCCGACTTTTTGAAAAATTACTCGCCACTATGCAAGACAACCTCCGTTGTAAAGTCTAGTAACGTTCTGTACGTCGCGGTAACGGTTTTCCTCTAGAAAACCATCCTCGTTACGACGCACCGTGTAACTCAAAGCACTTCCAAAGTAGATCCATCCATCGCCGCGATCAATAAGGCGATAAATCGAAGCCAAGTGGCCCGCGCTCGCCCGCAGCATCCGTTAAGAGGCGAGACGTCTCTCGCGTTACACCTCCGTCGTCCGTCCAGCGCACTCGAGCGCGCGGTACGTTCATCGATTGATTTCTGACTAGCGACCCGCCCCGGCTTCGCACGGCTGCAACGCTGAATGTTTGCTTTCGACATCGCATTAGAAACCTCTAAAATTATCAGTGTTTCTCTACTACATTATGCATGAATTATACGTATAAATCTTCCTCTTGAATCGCTCTATCTATTAAAGGAAACCGCATCAAAATCCTTTGCGTAGTTTTAATGATCTAAGCATACATAGGGACAAACAGACAGCGGGACTTTGTTTTATACTATGTAGTGACGTAGAGTAAATCTCAATGGTATTTCAGTGGCGTTTCTCGTCCCTAATTTTCGATGTCAATCCCCGACGTTTATCCCCAGACAACCCCCCTCCAAAAATAGATAAATAAATATGATAAAGAATGTTTCTTTCCTCATCTATAATGAACAGAAGCACGTGTCCTAATCAAAAGGTTCGGTGATATTAAAACGCTCGAAACAAAATACAAACGACGCTTATTCCGTCGACACTAGGGCATTGTGCGAGGTCTCCCCTCGCGAGGAGAGCGAGTCTGCGAACGGGGGAGCCCTCGGCACCCGAAACAAATCCGGGACTCCCTAATTGGTGGACGCGTAATCATCCGTCAAATGCAAACGAAATTGTTTCCATTTCGTTTACAGTCATCCAGATAAGTACGGCGGCGGTTTCGCTTAATTGGTGCGTTTGGAATAGGGTTCTATCGATCATGCATATAAGTATTCCTTTTTTTTATTGGAAAGGTTACTAGCAGGCGGTTCACCCGACGTTAAGTGATTACCAAAAAGATTATAGATGCTTTGTAAAACCTTTAAGAAAGTCGGGTTCCGTTAAACAAAACGTCCTTATGTAATATATACTTGCACTTCACGTCAGTCTTTTTGCCGTGGTACTTCCGAGTCCACCCATGTAGGCACACAGAACCTGATGCGTGAACCCTATCACAATTATTTATCTATTGTGTATAATAGCCGGTGCCAATAAAAATTTTGTTGCAATTTAGCGCTATCTCATCACGTGCTCAACGGTGAAAGAAAATATCGAAACAATAATTTAAGAATAAAACTAAAGTTTGCATCTCTGCCAATCCGCAGTGGGGTCGCATAGTAATCGACCGTCCCTAATGCTCTCTGTACAGAGGCGGCCTTTGCCCAGCTGTGGGACATATACATACAAACTGCTACTTTATTTTTTATTTACTTTAATAGGCGTTGATGGTAGGAGGAACATGAATAATGTGTTAATTTTGCGACGACAAAGAAACTAAGTTCTAAAAAATGATGACAGTATCGAACAATTTTCAAACTGCCATTACGCCATTATCTCAGATTACTTAGAATTAGAAGTTACATATACATTTTATCATAAGCAAATCTACTTCAATTCACCGCAATAAAATTCCGCTCAGCCGAATCCCGCTCTAATCAAAACAATAACCGCCCGTCACTCCACGACTCTGACTGCAATAAACAAACAGCGATACGATCGCGTGACATGCGTCGTAACGATTTCATCGCTCGTCACCGTTGACGGTCCACCGCGGGCGACCCTTGGCAGCGGCCGTGCGAAACGCGCAATGGTTTTGGCACAAACGCGAAACCACACGAGGAAGTCCGCGTCGCAGTCTCACCCCACTGAAAGAACGGGGTGTTTCTTTCGACGGTCGTTATCGCTTCCTGTGTTGCTTCGCAATCGCTACAGGAAGTGTTTATAGCATGTTCGACGACACGTCGGCTCTGTAGTAACGATTCCTCTTCTTAGTTCAAACTGTATTTTACAAATTACGCACGAGCAAATTGTGATAAGTGCTTACCGCCGTGAAAAGATGTGCTTCCGGTTACGAAACGCTACGATAGAAATTGCGATATAGATCTGCTTCACGCCTGTCTTCTTCCGGTCCGTTGTACTTGCGTTTTTAGAGTATATCTGGTTCATTCTACGAATGGACAATGGACTCATCCCATGGTAACTGAACACCGTCACTCATGCAGAAGCACGGGAATTGTAGATAAGAATTTAGTACACTCCCTTCGAGAGCGGCAGAAGCTAAAAGATTTGTGCTCCCCTTATAAAGACGAGACTTTTAGTCAAAATTTCGCTGTATTTCCTATATTGACAGTAAACATAGTTGTCTAGTTTGTTTATGCCTTTGCTTTTGAGGAAATAAATTATGTTCGCCCAACGACTTGGGTGTTGTTTTTCGATTGATAAATCTCGCGACGTGGGCAGCGGAAATGACGACACAGAGGCACTAGGCCCACGCTCAGCACTCCATAGCTTAAGGGCTTACAGACATTGGAAAGACCGCTGTAGAAAAGACCCGAATGAGTTCAGAGTGAGAGCCCTACACTAGTTTTCAGATCATTACTCATCAAAAGAGTTTTCTTTTGAAACATTTTTTAAATGGACTAAATTAGGGTGGATTGCTGGTTCCTGGTAATCAGATGTAAAAGAACTATTCGTACTCCAAGCACTTTAACAACTAATTAAAACTAGATCTTAATAGAAGCAGTACCGATACACTCATCCAAGTTGATCAGGTCTGTTCTGGTTGTTGATTGACGGTAAGACCTTCGCCTATAGGTGATAAATTATTTTTCGTAATTTTTTCAAGAGTCGAATCAAGAATCATGTCTTTCCTTTTTTAAATCAAAAGTCAACTTTAATTATGACCGTTTATGGTATTTTGCATTCTGAAACTGGGTATGGAATCCATGCTTAATTATTTGAAATTCTGTCGCTATTCAAGACACTCTCTTTTTCCTCTGCTATTAGGTTATTGCCGCAATTATTTCAAGGGTCATAAAGGTTCTCTCGTTTACCCCTAGAAGAATGGACAGAGTGCGATAGTGATGTTGCAAATGTCGAAAGTGAAGACTGCGATTGATCGTGCGTCTCTCGTTGCTATGAAGTAAACATTCGGCGATTATTCGAGTCGAGAATTGAATACTCGATTCTACGACACTCGTACACAACACACACAAGCATGTAGACATGCGCGTACTCCATGCACATCTAAGTACCGCCCGAAAACCATATCACTTTCAAGAGCCCCCGACTGGCTGGAAGGCTATGCACTCTTTAGAACCGTGAGCGAAAACATCGTCCAATATCGACTTTCTAAAACGCCACGAATACAACTATCGTGGTAACTGTACAATTGGCATTTTATAACTGTTACACAATCGATTGAATTCTTGTAATATTCGATTTGATATTGGATCGATCGATTCCAATTCGATTGAAATTTAATTTTATTGTCGCGCTAACTTGAAACTTTTTTCGATCGATGCTTTAAAGTTTTTTTCTGTTTTTCCAGGTAAGTGATACGGACATGGCGCGACCGTAGCGGAAGTGTTACGTTAATCAAGCGAACACCTACAGTGTTTACTTTAAAATGTGTAAGTTGGATGGACATAGCTCTTTTATCTCCCCTTTTTACTATTCCGATAGCTTTATTTCTAACGATAATAAGAGTTACCTATAGGAGTAAATGAGACATTTCCTACATTAAGTATTTCACGTGATTTTTTTAATCGAACTTTCATTAATGTTATATACATCGCTTTCATCGTTATTGCTAAATAACGTGACAATTCTTCTATAGAACAGTATACGTTACAATCATTCGTTTGCAATTTCGTTCTTATTTATACTTTAAACTGAATGAAACGAGAAAAATGCTTTACTGCCAGTAAAATAAAACTGTCTGGTGTAAAGTAAAAGCGCTTCGCTAAAAACAAAACGTAACGATGGAGCCGTCAGACCGACAAAGGGAAGGTGACCTTCAGCAAATTGAATGGACCAACTGGGTGGGTTTTAATCCTCTTATTGAGTGGCAGCGGGCGAAGCGGTGCGCCTTGTCCCCTCCTCCCACCCTCTCCCTCCTCTTTCGTTGCGTCGATTGGCGCAGACGCCATATGGGGCCACGACTCAGGCGAGTTGTGGGTTCGATCCAGAACGGAAAATTTACGTGAGCCACAAACCGCTGCCTCGAACACGCGCTCTCTTGGTGTCAGGAAGTTTATGCTCTTCAAATCTCCCGCGAAGATTTCTATGCTTCTGGGAGCCCACTTATGATAAATAATTATTATTATTGCAGAAAGCACTAGGTTGGTCTCACGAAAGTGCTCTGGAAATTTTAACTCTGGTTAATTTTAATCTTATGGGTAATGTCTTCGCGACGGTAAATTTGGAGAAAATCGAAAAATTGCTCTCCACCAAAGCTGCCAAGTATTACGGTCCACTGTGCGGTCGTCTCGTTCCTTGCTCGGGGTGCTTTTTGCGATGCGCAATTTCGAAATTTATGCGCACTCGCTGACAAATGTGTGTTGTATAGGCCACGCAAATTGATTAAAAATGCACCACTGGGCCGACATAACGTCGCCCTGCCAATGTCCAAGATTATCTAAACTATTAAAGGAAGATGGTTTATTTTGTTTACAGGAATCACCATCTCCCGCCCGGGTATTTTACTCTTCTTCATATTATGTGTGAAGCCGCTAATGATTTCGGTCTTAATATTATGTACATGTAAAGAAATCTGTTTGTAATATAGTATAGCGTCTCTATATAATATTATTTCTCAAAGGTGTTGTTTTCGGCGACGCCATGATTCTTCATCAAGTTTAAATAATTCAAACACCATTTTAAAGCTTTTGTTTGCGGGTATTGGTGGAGAATAGACAAGTAGAATAAAGTTAATGCTTTAACAAAATTTCTTATAAAGAGTGTATTGCGAAGTAGACTGAAATCTTTCATATATAAATGTATCATATATGTATGTACAAACTATGATATTACTTATTATTCGATGAATGATCACGGCTCTAAGAAAGTTTAGTAAATACAGTTGCAATTAAAGTATTACGTCCATTAATACTGCCTACCCCTGACAGGCGACTGTCGAGGAATCTCGCTTCACTGTTATAGCTTTGGTGGCTCTATTTCTTTCTAGACCTACGCTTGACCTACCCTTTGGCTGATATACAAATTGGCAACTGTCACCGGCTCGCCGGTCATGTCGATACAATCTAGCTGATGAAAGGGTTCCGTGATTACGTGTTCTTAAGTGTTCCGAAACGGCTGTGGTCCATATAAATTTTTGGACGCCACATACATAACATTTTGTTTGTGTACACGTCAAGGTATTTTTTTAATGTGTTTGCATGTGTTTCATTAGTCGTCATGCAAGACTCAACTAGATGGAGAGACAGCTGGCATAATATTTATAGTATATATTATTAGCTAATACTTATATTATTAAGTGCAGAGATTAGCACTATAAAAAAGATTAGCACTATAAAAAATTTAAATTTATAAGAAGCAATGGCGACATCTCTCGTTCGAATTATCGTTGGAAAACGATATTCGAAATTGTTTGTATGCGGGAAAGGATATAACAATGGATGCGCCAAGCATTGCTTCAATATGCTAAGAAACAATGTAGAAAAAGACGTTAAGATTTTCGTCGGTGTGGCAATCAGCCGTTTAGCTCAGTGGCTAGAGCGTCAGGCCGCGAATGCCGAAGACGTGGGTTCGATTCCCACAGCGGCGACAATCTTTTCGTACTTTTTCTACAAATTTTAACAGCTTGCGTAATGCTTAGGGGAAGACCTATACGTGTATATATATTCCAACAAAGAATATATAGCAGTGGAATTAAAAGGCTGTAATGATAATGACGATGTCAAATAATAAATTAAGTTCTCTGTATAGTATAATAGTTATATGGGACTTTTACAGGCTTAAAAAAGTTTGGATGTAAAACATTTTCTGCTAAAGACATGCATGGCAAGGATTTGAATAGACTGTAATGGTTACATAACATATTTTTGGCTTCAGGTGTATGCGACTTTACAGTCGGTTATGATTAGAAGCTATTTTTTTTATAGATTAATCAAGGCGTGCAAGGCAAAATAAACTCTTCTTAATACAAATAGTCCATTGAAGTTTTTATACAAGAATGGAATAAATAAACCTCCACTTGCGACATTGTATTAACCTGATTGTGATTTGAGGGCAAGTTTAAACGATATATATGTTTTATTTTTGCTTGACCTCTTATTCTAAATAGTGGACAATCCACGCGATGTCACTATTATTTTTTGCTATAAAAACATGCAATTGCTATGCATAGATGTCTCGATGATGACATAACTATTTGCACGGTTTAAAATTAAGTCTAAAGTTTTCCATAAAAAGAAGAATAACACAGTATTTTTAAAAATAAAGTAAAATGTAAATTATAAAAAAAAGAAAAATCGAAGAATTCTCCTGACAATAAAATTTATGGAGTAGCAATGGACTTTACAAAAACTAACGTAACAAAAAGTATTAAGTAATATATAAAAAAGAAACACGTGTAGATGCGTTGCACGTTTATTAAGTACGAATTCATGTGTGTCTGAATTTTGTTTGTGTTTAGCCTCGGAGTTTACGAAACATGCCGCCGAGAAGCTTGTTTATCTATGGCGTCACCCACGTTTGTTATTTTTCTTTGGGTCCACCTGATGTTAAGTGATAACCGCCGCCCATGGACATTTAGAACACCCGTAGGGTTGCAGATGCGACCTTTTAACAAAGTGAGCCCCGGCACCTACCTAATGGCATGATAAGGCCACACAGGAACAAGTCAAGTTGTGGTTCAATATTCCACATTCTCAAGTTTAAATAAGAATAGAATTCGTTGCTTAATTCCAACGTGTATGCAGTCTGAATACTAAATTTCATTGAAATGGGTACATACTATATTCACAATACTAATGCGATTATTTCGTGCTATTGGGTAACCGGGGAAATTATCCGGGTCGGTGAATTAAAAAAAAAAAATACACAAGTGTTTTAGCAAATACGATCTTTCGAAATGGGCGCAAGCATTTAGAAAGTATTATATTATAGCCGTACAACGTGGCGCGCCTGAGGACGAGCATTGTTAACGCTCTAGATGTTTGTGATGGTTCCGAAAATTTCTCGTTAGCGGGACACCGCTCGAAGACACTAGCGTTCTATTAAAACTACACTCACAACTAGAACCCAGTCCATACTGCGACTGTACACGTTAATATAGACCACCAATCGTTATTTAGTTATTTCAACACGTATAGGAAAAGAAATTATTTTATACTAGCTACTGCCCGCCTCTACGTCTGCGTTGAATAGGCTGAAGGCATAACATTCAGACAGAAAGACAATTATACATCAAAATATGTATATAAATTACTGGTATAGCCTATGTGTTATTCTGATGTATAAGCCATATAATTGTAAAGTTTCATTAAAATCCATTCAGTAGTGTTTGCGTGAAAGAGTAACAAACATCCATCCATACATACAAAACTTCTTATAATATTAGTAAGGATATTAGCAAGGATATAGTGCAATAAGACGAATTCCCGGTTACGATCGAGAAGAGAAGTTGCTGCACGATTATTAGTTACTCCTAATAGAAGTTGATAAATTTATATATATGTATCAACTTCTATTAGTAGTACATTTAAAAACATTTATTGTTTTACACCCCAACTTAAGGCCAAACAAAAGTCAAACTTAATGCTAATAAACTTTCTTTTCCAGTCAACTCTGGGAGTCAAATTCCTCTTATATGTATGTGCAGTTGTTGAGTTGATTAATTTATTTGCGAGTCGTGGGTATTATTTCCACCGGCGATAAGTATACACGGATAAGAATATAAATTAGTAAAAATATTTTGTGTTAAACACTGTGATTTTCTAGTACCTGAGCCATATTTTTCAATATTTATTTATTGTAATCAACAAGTTACGCTTTATCGGGACTTTTCTTTGAATTTAATATTCTTGATTAAGAAGGTAACGACAACTTTTTAAAGCTAGAGCTGTAAAAAAAAACCATTCCGACATATAAGAACACTGAATCTGAGATTTTGAACGAGGAGGAAACGGAATCTCCATTGTTATGCAACTTGTGGCGACTCTCTTATTACAAAAGTGCCTCGTCCGTCCGCAATCCGTTCCGCCGGGGTCATGAACAATTAGTTTGAATAGCGAATTGTGACGTCACCCGGTGAAAGTAAGAAACCGATCTCATCGCAATTGAGACTGTAAATCTACGCTTGTTTTTTGTTTTTCAGATGCATCATCCAATTTACAGTATTTTTTTATTTGAGTACGTGGCAAGCTAGCTGGCGATTCACCTGATGTTAGGTGATGACCGCCGCCCATGGGCATTTCTTTCTTTCTTTTTTTCTTTTTTATTTCTTAAAACATTGCCCTTACTTTAGGATAACATTATCCTGTCTTGTAAGAACGTTTTACAGACATTAATTTCAACGTCAATACCGTGGCAACTGCGCCACGGAGTAGTGTTTGCAACATCCCTAGGGTTGCAGATGCATTGCCACCTTTTAATAAATTGGACCCTTCCTACCTCGCTACAGACGAAACGCGAAAGAATAACACTTCTACTTCACGCAGAAGTATACACTTTTACTTCACGCCAGTCTTCTATTAGGTCGAGGTACATCCCCGACGGAGCTGCCCATTCGTACAACAGCGAAGACTGTTACGTTAGCCCCACCACAGTTTCTTGGATTAAGTCAAACGGAGGCTCACATGAGCCGACGCGCCCATCAATGGCCATCACTTGTTTGTTCTGTTTTCTTTCTTTGTTCTTGCCTCCTGCTGATTAAAAAAGCCACGGCGGTGCTCAGCGAATGCGGAGTGGTCGGTCGATCTTTCGCTCTTTTATGCGCCCATAAAAAAAAACGCAGTTGGCATTATCCACGCATGTCTTAAGATTCGCTCTGCACATATCCGTCCGACGGGATCGTGGGATCTGTCCGGCGGACTGTTTTTTTTTTTTTACGTGAAAAGTTGCCAAGCGAGCAGACGGTTCGCCTGATGTTAAGTGAATACCGCCGCCCGTGGACATCTGCTACACCCTCGGGTGCCAGATGCGTTGACAACCTTTTGAAAATTGGGCTCCGGCAACCTCAGTCACACTTCCACTTTACGCCGGTCTTCTGTGAGGTCGTGGTACTTACCCGGACGGGCCTGCCCATTCGTACGACAGCCGAGGCTGCTGCGTGGCCCTACCACCGTGAAGTGTTACCGTTTATTTTTAAAATAAAACAACGACAGTTTTGCAGTGCCCTTAAGTTCGTCTGATTAGTTTACAATTTAAATGATGAGTATGTTAATCTTCATGTAATATTTATATAATTATGTTATTCTTCTGTGCTCTTCATGTACACGCATATGAATGAACTCCTCCTAAAAGGATGGACAGATTTTGATAATTTTTTTTTTTTTGCGTGTATTCAAGTGGATTCGAGAATGGTTTAGATTCACGATACGGTCCACTGCAAAATGTTTTTAATTATTTTATTTAAATATTTTTTTATTTATACGTTGTTGTCGTGTCCCCTAGTCTTTATATAATTCTTTCGAACGTGTGTATGTCACTGAACTCCTCCTGAACGGCTGGACCGATTTTAATGAAATTTTTGTGTGTCTTCAGGTCGATTCGAGAATGGTTTAGATTCACAATTCGGTCCTCTACATTTTTTTTATATATAAATTGTCCAATTTAAGTCGTTCTACTTTTTTCCGTAGTTCCAACGGCAATGACAAAAAATCCACGGAGCGAAGCATGTCCGAGTTCAACTAGTAATCGTTATTGTTTGTAACTAATTTATAGGCCTCTTCGTACAAATCTTTGTCGAATCGTTTGGTTAAAGTGTTAATCAATATTTTTATTGGTTGGTCGGTTTATATTTTATTTGCTATTTTTAATACAATTTTACCGAGACGAAAGCACAGCTTACCAACACTTCATTTAAGAAAGTCGGGCTCTAATATAGGACATACACAAAATATTATTGCTTCTAGAAATTGACGTTTAACTAACTTATCATCGATAATACTTCAGAGACATCAGGACTTTCGAATTATCGTCCTATTTTTTACTTACTCGCAGACACGGGCGAGTTGATATATACGCGGCAGGCGCGGGAAAGAATTCCTCGCTCGCGCGCTGAATCCCCAGTTATGGCGGAATGCGTCTATTACGGTAAGGTGGCGGGCGGGTACGCGTTCGCAATGGCGGACCGCCAACGGTACTCGCGAGGTTCGATCCGTTTGATGGAGATAAGTTGCACCTGTCGCCGGGGCGGCCCCGAGCGGTCTCATTTGAATTTCGAACAGTCCCGATACCCCCAACCGGTGTGGCTGCCGTTTAGTAAACGGCCCGCGGGCGTTCTCAATTGCAAATCAACCCGCCCGTACTCGAGACTGTCCCGTGTTTTGTGACGTGTGTTCACCATAGTCTCGAGGTTAGCTGTCTCATTATACGCGCCGTGCCATTATTCTTATATAGCAATGGCCCCCCCTACGAAGGTTATTGCGTCAATAGTGGAGCAGATATGAATTCGTAACGGACGTTTAATCTAAAAACTTTGTTACTGATTTTCCCGTTAGATACTGCTGTATCTTATTTAGCGTAAATATGACATTTTTATTTAGAAATATCGAGGATCAAAGCTCGTCTTAATGGCGATTGACGATGCCGCTAATGACGAACAGTCAATCACCTTCAGATTCCGCTCTCCATTCCATCTTAATCGGCCGTCATGTGTGTGACGAATGTTGCCTCGCGATATTCCGATGCTGGAATCAATTAAGGCCCCCATAGCCTCCCAAGTCTGCGTTCGAACGGACGTCCGTTTTCTGGGTCAGGCGACGCGGCTCGCACAGATCGGCGGGCCGTTGCGAATTTCTGAACGTCGAATCTGTTATTCTTTTTTTTTTATCATTCGCATTCGGAACAGCGGTGTTCGGATTCTCGTGTGCCAGTCAGGCTAACCTTGGAGCGCTTCTATATAATTGATCGTTCGACATTTAAATAATCATTCGAGTCGAATCTTCTAGTTCCATTGTCTCTGGCAATCGCAACCGCAATTAAAACGTTATCGTCGCTGATAATTGTTTCATAGGAAAGGTTGAGGCTGATGGCTTATCTTGGTTTATTTCTTTCGCTATTCATAAGCAGATGTGATGACGTTAATGCTATCATAATTTGCATCGCGCTCTGCTTTTTGGTTAATAAGTTAATAATTATGCGATAGGGAGAGTAGACATGTTGTGCTTTCTTTTGTGCATACGTATAGTTATCTCTTTTCATTACTTATAGTATTCAACGAGTAGGCGAGTCAACCGGCCGTGCAATGGATATTAAACCGTTTTCTATAATTCACTGCAATCGAGTGGAAGTTGGCCGATGAAACTTTATCTAATTTCTAATATTGAAAGTTTATACACATACACACAAAGTTTATATACAGTAAGTACAACAGATAAGTTTTTGCTGTTGCAAGAATTGTTACGCTAGCCTGAAGAAGATCGTCCTATATGACTTATTAGTAAAGTTATTTGCGACTTGTTTTATTTGAAGTTTAGAATAATTATCATAGATTTAAGACTATCGTCATCTTTGTCGCACCGAATATCCCTTGGACGTAGTGACACTAGCAGCTAGGCGCGATATGAAGCCCACGCCGAAACCCACAATTATTTGCAAAACCTGTATGTATTCTTTAATGTTCCACCATTAAATGGTAGCAACTACAACCTCTCGGTTGTTGCGGATATCCATCGAGGTGTCAAAATAAGTAGGGGCTCTGTATTTGAACGCATCTTTCGAAACTCTATCGCGTCAAACGAGACCACATAAAATCACGTGCAATGGGCGAACAAATTCACGCCGGGCCATCGGGTTCCGCTAAATCGATTCGCGACGAAAATCGGCCGGCCGCGGCGCGCTAATCCGCGGCGGCGGCCATGGCCGTGCCGGAATGTGGAGTGCGCGACTCCAGCCGCCGCTCCGCTGCTACTGGAAGCGGTACGGTGTTACTGGGCACATGCTTTTTTTTAAAGGACCCTCTGAACTGCCAGCCTTTTTTTTTATTTAAAAAATAAATGTAAACGTTGCTGCCAGTCTGAAAATCGAATGTATTTTTGTATTATGTCAGTGATTCGTTCTGAAACTTTTAAATTGTTACAATGATGTGACAAACAAAATTTGTTGATGATCTTAATACTGATTTCGTACAAGTGATACACCGTATTGATATTTCTTCTTTCTCCTGTCCATATCCCGCAATGAGAGGTCGATATAACATTTTGAATTGTATTTTAAACTTTTAGATTTTTACGACCGGCCTCCGGTCAGACATCAAGCTTCCTTGGGAGAAAAAATAAATACTTGTCTAGTGTGGGAATCGAATCCACGATTCCGGCGCTTAAGCCATTAGCTTTGCAAACACGCCACCGAATCAGGTTATTAAACTTTTGAAGTTTGTTTATGCGTAGCAATCTCAATTATGGGCATAATAACATTATTATATTTTTTATTTACGGTTTATATACATATATAAAGCTTAAAATTTCATCTCTACAAGCGATTAGTTGAAGTGTATCTCCCGCAATACCCATTGGCATCCGGAGACCGTTCCGTTATTCCACGCAAACTATTGTCGTCATCCTAATGGGTGGACGGAGACGGGCGCGAACGCTAGCTCGTATACAATAGCGTTTAGTATTTAGCTGCGCGCGTAAAAAGTGCAGGAGAGACGGCGCCACGGTGCAGCGCGTGTATTTTTAGTCCGGACGAAAATAGCGACCGCTTCGAACCCGCTACCGTCCGCGGCGGTGCCCCGGGCGAGACAGACGATGCTCACAGACACAAACGGTCCGTGCCACTTGTTTCTTTTTGCTCGTTCGTTGTAAAGGAATGTGTTAGACTTGGTTAAAAATCCGCCTAGTGCGAGTGGGCCGCCCTTGAGGGTTCCGTAATGAAATTATATGATATATAAAAACTTACAATTGGTTCCGTACAAAAGTGCTAAATATATTAAATTACATTATATATAAAAAATTTAAATTAGATCTAACCCTTCGCTTTTACTGAATATCTGGCTTATTGTGAACGAGGTATGTCCACTCATGATTGTAAGTTACCTGTATGTATTTAGGTTTACATGACAGAGAGTATATGAGTTTTCATTTACATAAACGGCCCTGACTTCGGTCGAGTTCTAACAAGCTTTAATATTTCGGTGGAAATATTACTGTTGCCGTTTTATATAACTTTGTTCCTTTGATACTTTATACATAAAAAATTGTTTGCATTATAAATAGCTGCTTCGAGTCACTGTGAGTGTGTCTTGGGTCCGTCGCGTCACAGGCATGACTTGCTATAGCAGAGAGGATTCGTCTGTTAGAAAAGAAAGAGAAAGAAAAAGACGCGTATAGTGATTGTCTTAAGCAAGAGCTTTCTTTGTAAACGCCGTGGATCGAAGAAGAGTTCAGAACGTTTATAATATCGACCGATATTAACTTTCAAGTTAGCAGTGACCGAAAACTTCATAAACAACTTGGAACAATACTTTTGTTGTTGGAACACTTTCCAACTTTTCCCATGCAGATTTCTTATTGGAAAACATTTACTTGTAGGGTATTAATTTTATAATCACAGTGCTATAGTTTTGATAAAAATCTTCGAACTTTGCTATTTGGCACGGCTAATTTAACTTGTTTTTCTGATAATCCTAAGCGCTAGATGAGCTATAATTTCCGCTATTTCGTAAAGTTCTTAAAATGAGAATCCCATCCAGAATCGCTAAACGTTTAGCCTTTCACCATATAGTATGAATCCAACAGTCATCAGAATACTTCGCATGTGGTCAAACTTTCAAAAGACCATTAAGATTCCTGCTCAATTAGTCAGCAGCTGTGTGGCTTTAAAAAAAAATTTTTTTTATTTTATTTCTTTTTATTATTCGGTCCGAGACATAGTTTTGGAATTTAAAACGAGTTTACTTTTCTTATTGCGGGGAATTCTTTACCGTCAAGTGACTAAGTTTATGTTTTGGAATGTGTACAATATGACTTTTAGTTTCACACCATTTATCACACCACTGACAACTTAGCATACCAATCATCTAACCATTTTTTTTTTCTTTTTTTTTTTCTCACATTGCCCTCACTTTAGGATAATATTATCCTGTATTGCAAGGACGTTTTACATAGGTACGTAAATTTCATGTGGACAAACACCCAGATGCGAAACAACTATCTGTGGGGTCACACAAATAGTTGTCCCGTGTGGGAATCGAACCCACGACCCCCGACGCCGAAGCCAATACCTTGACGACTGCGCCACGGTGTCACCAAAGTTCCTTTAACCAAAGTTACTTAGCGGGATGAACCTAACTGAGTAGCCATCTTACTATGTCATTTCCCTAAAAAATATAAAATAATTAACCGGTGGTTGCACACGAGCTTAAAAGAAGGCTCAATTGAATGAAGATATATTATTTTGTATTTACGATTTAACATTGCATCATTTAAAGTGCCTTATTTTATACAAACGCTAATGTTTTCTTTGTAAAGCGGTCTTTCTCACAAAAACTATAATATACATTACGAGATTGTATGTAAGGTATATTACATAAATATAAATAGTATATACTAAGTATATAATAAGTATAATATAAATAGTAAATAGTATATATATGTATATATATATATATATGTATATATATATATATATATATATATATATATATATATATATATATATATATATATATATATATAAACTGTAACACACTATTCACGAATACTGTTTATTAGTGAATAGTGTGTAGTATTTTGACAATCAATAAGTTTAACGCCCAGTTTCTGAAAGACTGATCATCGTAGAAATCAGCTGTCAAATGGCTCTTCAAATTTTATTTGAGTTGCAAAATTGTTAAACTCTCTGATTTGATCAGAATGATCTTCTTAATGTTCAGAATCAGTTTAACAAGCCTTTGGGCAACTCAAATAACATTTGAAAAGCCATTTGACAGCTGATTTCTACGATGATCAGTCTTTCAGAAACTGGGCTGGATAATGTAATTTTATTATATAATATAATGTCATTTCCAACATACACGATTTACCAAAAAAAAAAAAAACAAACCCTCAAAAAAAAAGGTCCTCCGGGTACTATATATAAGCCGTCTTATTGACAAAGACTATGTTATATATAAATAGATACCTATAACTAATAAATTTTAATTCATAAATGTCGGCATAATTATTTTATCTATAATGGAGAGTTACTTCATGCAAATTACACTGGATCAGAAAGCGTGGCGGTCTTTGGAGTGGGCTTATATTAAAAAGCGACCTTCATTTATTTTTATAATAATACTAATGTATGTGTAGGTAAGTGGCACAAACTATGACGCGTGTGGCTCAGGATCGTACTTTGTGGCAGGGTAGGCCTATGTCTAGCCAGTAGACTAAAGCAACCTGAAGTGATGATGTTGATGGTGTGTTAGGAAAACATGTAAGGAGTTGAACCAGATTTGTTATGTCCGGCCATCATCGATTTGGGTATATTTTGTGGCAATGGCGTGTAATATTTATGTATAACAAATTTGCTTCCGTACGTTTGAGTCCACAAAACTCAAAAACTAGCCGATAGATCGACTTGATATTTGTTCACAACATAGCTCGTTTTTATATACTTTTTTGGAAGACTTGCGTGATCCTACATACATAAATAAATAAATATTTAGAACACATTACACAACATTTTCTAGTCTCAAACTAAGCAAAGCTTGTACTATGGGTACTAGAAAACTGATAAACATACTTTTCTGTTCATCACACAATATTTTTCCAGTAGTGGGAATCGAACCCACACCCTCTAGCGCAGGAGGCAGGTACACTACCCACTACGCCATTCGGGTCGTCGTAATTCTCGCTATGATGCGAATTTCCATGCTTGCTTGTATGCCATCGCGTTTGTCGACTCGATTCGGCCATTATCACCGCTGTCGCGTCTCTCTTGCAGGAAGTTGCGTACGTGACGCGTAGTTAATATGATGTTGCCGTTTTTGGCGGCGCATTTGGCGTAGAACGGCGCCACGGACGCTTATCAGATCGCGAGACGACGAGGACGACTAAGGCGGCACACACACGCGCGTTTCTTTAAGAGCACGAGGACAAAGGACGATAGGTCCTCCTGATGTTAAGTGGTCACTGCCGCCACTCGAAATGGTGGCTAGCGAGCTGGGGGATCACCTGATGGTAAGTGACAACCGCCGCCCGTGGACATTTGCGACACCCATAGGGTTGCAGATGCGTTGCCACCTTATAATAAAGTGGGCCCCGGCTACCTCACTCCTCAGACGAAACGCAGAAGTATAGCACTTCCACTTCACGCCGGCCTTCTGTGAGGTCGTGGTACTTACCCGGACAAATCTGCCCATTCGTGCAACAGCGAAGACTGTTGCGTGGCCCTACTACCGGCTAGCCGCACTTGCAATATTCAAGAGAATCACACGACAAATGTTGGACCTGCAATGTTTTAAATGTTGCAGATTATTGCTCTTTTACTTTGCGAGCTGATGGGGTTCAGTTTAAAGTTATAAATCCATTTTACTTTACATACTGATGGTTTAAGTACACATATTTTAAGGTCATAATTTGAAACAGTTTTTTAAGGGCTAATGTAAATTTCTTTATGAGAAACCCGCGTCGTCATTTAACCGATATATGTGTGGAAGCCCTCAACAGGTGAAGGCATTTAGAAGTTACGCGATAAAGACGCACAAACTGTTATGTAACTTTACAGATATAATCGTAATCTCGGCAAGCGTTAAATCTGAACCGATTTAGATTTTTATTAAATCACTTTAACAAAACCGCGCGTGTGCAATGGGCCTTACGATAAAGCACACTCGTTAACTTAATGGCCATCCCTCAAGGAGCCCGTTGTTATTAATCTCGACGTATTTCGACAGGACGGTGTAAACATTGTGCCCGGGCCTCGTTCCGATTCGCAAATCGGGAACAATGCTGCTCTGGGTCCGCTTTGTTTATGCCATTTTGTGTGAGCGCGCTTTGTCGTCCGTCGCCAGTTTTATTTCTTCATATGGGGGCCCATGTACAAAAATAGTGTCCAGATTTGGCTGAATATACGACACTGACGGGCCTTCCTCCGTAGACATCAAATATGACATTTGCAGCGTTTGCATAAATATGTCAATTTTGCTATGCAATTTGCAATATGCTTTTTCTTTCGACTTGATGTACAAACTATGACATATGAAATATTTAAAATTATTATCTTTTTAATTATCATAGCTTAGTTGCTAAAGCGTCTGGACGCGAAACCGGAAAACACCGGTTCGATTCCCGGAGCGCTGAAAGTTTTTGTTCATTTATCAGCAAAAATATATACAATTTACTATTGAAGAGTTGAAGACTATAGTTGGGAGCGTTGTTTATGCCATACACTTTATTAAAAGTTGGCAACGCAACTGCAACCCTACCTGCCATGGGCGGTGGTTATCACTTAACATCAGGTGAACCGCCAGCGCACTTGCCACTTTCTCACATAAAAAAATATTAGGATGACCAGATATGTCTGTAATGGAAATACCAGTAAGTGTCCGATAAACCGATCATGAATTTATATTTCTTAACAATGATTAACAATTATATATAAAATTTGTAATGTAGGTATCTTTTTGATTCTAAAATTTTCATATGCTTTTAACCTATTGAGATAATTTAATATTTTAAGTCTGTACCTAGAGTAGTCGCTGTGTTATTAATGAAACATAGTGTAATCGTCTATAAGTATATTAAGTTTTCTGTTAAATTAAGTTTCCAGTTCATCGAGAGACTTGATTAAACAAATTTCTATCGCTTGTTAAGTTTAAATGTATCTGTTAATAACAATTTCGAACTTTACGCCCAATTTTTTTTACAAATTCTACTGAATGTTCAAAAGATATGCAAGCATATGACAAAAGGTTGAACGCAGGACTTATAGAGAAGAAGCTTCTGCCTTAAGAGTGTTGTTAGCACAAAAAACACATTTTGGAGTGTAGTCTCCTACAGAAGTATAACTTCAGTTTCAGAATAAATTCTCTCGCCATCTAAGACAGCTCCGTAATTACCGTCGGTGTGATATAGTCAAGGGTTAAACAGTGCGTGTCAAGAAAATGTCGCCGTTTTCTTTTCAACTTCCATGCCGTTTCACAGCTGCGAAACAGTAAAATCTCACTATCACGTGTTTTTTTTTTATAACACGAATCCCGTTAAAAGCTGAAACGGTGACCTAGCGCACTCGCCTACTTCCAATTTGATGCGTTACAATGTTATTGTCGATCGACACGCAGTCGAACAACTGTGTTCGTCATTTTGCGTGAAAGTTTCCGACGGAGATTTTGACTCCTGTTGTTACTAAGCCTTCATACTTTTAGCCTTTCGAACGCGCCAGAGAACCCGTTACTTTTCTTTTTAATATAACGTGAAAAGTTGTCAAGCGAGCGGGTGGTTCACTCGATGCTAAATGAAAATCGAAATCTACAACTCTCGACGGCTTGCTGATGCGTTGGAAACCGTTAAAAAGTGCGTCCCCAATTACCTCGCTAACCAGACGAAATGCGAAAGTTTAACACTTCCACTTGGAGACGGTCTTCTGTGAGGTCCCGGTACTTCCCCGGACGTGCCTACTCATTCTTGAAAGCATTTAACTTACCACGAAGGTGACGATGTGTTCTATCACAAAGCTAACGCATACTAAACCATACTGGCACATATTGCGCGCCGATCCGTTCCCGAATGTTAATTCTCCAGTAAACTATTGCGTCGAAATGTAAGAGTTTGTATTATTCATTGGAGCCCGTCTGCGCGCCGACTCTGATAATATCGCTCACGCCATTATGTGCGCTGATGCGACGTCTTAAAGAGGACAATTGCGTGCGACCGACCGACTCGAGATATTTGCTTTCGTATATCGCTATCAGATAAGAATTATTGCATAGATGCCGCAATCGAGGCGTTAAATAATAACTCGTGTGTCGTTGTAGAAATTTTTGGTTTTGTTACGTCGCGATAATATCAAAATTATCATCTTCTAAAACTTAATTAAACAGTGTGTTACAACGTACAGCCCAGTGAGATCAAATAAGACGAATGCATTTTATTACGCAACTAAATAAATTTGCATATAAATTTTTAAAGATATTTTTATGTAACTTTCACCTCATTTAATATCTTTTACGGGCGTTCAGTTTCAACACTGATAATAAATAATTGTAATTTATTTTCGTAATAAAAGTATCGTGTAATATCTTATGTAAGAAGGGGATTTTAAACAGCTCTAGGGTAGCTACCGAATATCGGATACAAATCTGAGATTAACTTAACAAATCTTACCCAACCCAATCAAACCCTAATAATAACAGAAACTCCGTTGTCCGTCTGTCTGTCCAAAATCCAAAATCAAAAATATATTTATTCAAATAGACGCTTGCGCGCTCTTATGAATCGTCAAATTTTACATCAAAGATTATGTGTATAGGTTCGTAAGGTACCACCGGTTCGGAAAGCGGTTTCTGTTGAGAAGAGACCGGCAAGAAACTCAACAGTTGCTCTTTTTCAAAAATATCAGGGTACAATATAATATACAGGTATAATAGTCTTATTCTAGCCTACGTGAGTATCAACAGTATTAACTCCACACATTGGCGTCGTCGAGATATTCCGAATTCAGTTGATTTTTAATTTTATATTTAAATTGGTCAAGCGGCAGACTTAATATCGACTGTGGGATTTTATTATACATGCGCACACTTTGCCCCATGAACGACTTATTTACTTTTTGTAGACGAAACAATGGCGTAGTAAGTTTGTCCTTATTTCTAGTCTTTATTTTATGTCTGTCACTATTCTTTAGGTAATAATTAAGGTTATGACGTATATACAAAACATTACAATAAATATATTGAGAAGCAACAGTGAGTATATTAACCTCTTTGAAAAGATCTCTGAGTGAATTCCGGGCTCCGATATTGTAGATTGCTCGGACAGCTCTTTTTTGAAGAATAAATATAGAATTTATATCTGATGCACTACCCCACAACAAAATGCCGTACGACAAGATGCTGTGAAAATAACTAAAGTAAACAAGTCTGGCAGTGTCGATGTCTGTTAGCTGCCTAACCCTTCTAATCGCAAAAACCGCGGAGCTCAGCCTATTCGCAAGAGATGATATATGGGACTCCACTGGAGCTTTGAATCTACTGTAATTCCCAGAAATACAGCAGACTCAACTGGATTAATGGGTACGTTATTTAATATTAAACTAAAACTTTTCCTTCTTATACTGGGAAGGGTAAAAACAATAGATCTGGTTTTTTTGGCATATAATACCATATTATTAATAGTAAACCAGTGGAGGATATGTGAAAGTGCACTATTCACGTCGTCATAATTTAATACGTTTCGGTCAACTTTAAAAATAAGCGATGTATCGTCAGCAAACAGTACAACATCACACAACCCACTGGCATAAAAGGGGAGATCATTAATATACTAAAAATAATAATGGGCCCAAGATTGATCCTTGTGGGACTCCCATTTTCATCTGGGACCCAGTGGAATTAACATCATTTATAGATACTTTTTGAATTCTATTACTAAGGTAAGAGGCAATGAGATTGAGGGCGATCCCACGAATGCCATAATATTCTAGCTTTTGAAGGATAGTTTTATGGTCTACGCAGTCGAAGGCTTTTGAAAGGTCACAAAAGACACCTATTGCATCTTGTGACCTTTCCCAGGCGTTATAAATATGTTTGACAAGTGCGACGCCCGCATCTGTTGTCGATCTGCCTTTAGTGAATCCATATTGCTCATCGTGAAAGATTTTGTTCACATTAAAAGGAACTAAAAGTTGATTTAATATTAGCTTTTCAAAAACTTTACTAAGAGATGGCAATATGGAGATAGGTCTATAGTTGCCTGGATCATTTTTATCACCACTTTTGTAGACAGGTATTATCTTACTAAATTTCATAAGATCTGGAAATATTCCAGAATCTATGCAGTTGTTAAAAATAGAAGCCAAATGTGGTGCAATATATGGCATTATTGTGCTCATTAATTTTATGGACATACCCATAAATCCTCTGTATTTTTAAGATTAATAGAATTCAAAACTTTTATAATATCATAAGTATCTACGTGATTAAATTTAAATGTGTGGAGGCAAGGGGTAACATTATTTCTTAAAACATTAATTGCGTCTGCGGGAGATGATTTTAATGTACGTGTGACATTAACCGCAATGTCTGAAAAATAGCTTTCGAAACTACTCGCAATTTCGTTATCAGATATTATGGGAGTATTACCTATAACTAGTTTTATAGGTTCCCTGAATATCTTGGTTCTTCCAGATATACGGGTAATGATGTCCCATGTGGCTTTAGTTCTATTGTCTGAATTTATTATGCTATTTCTTATATAAATAGATTTTGCCTGAATACAGACTTTTTTAAATATTTTTGAAAATGTTTGTACCCGTTTAAGGAAGTTAGGATCGTGATTCCACTGCCTCATACTATATAATTCATACAATGAATCCCTACTTTTGTATATACCCACTGTTGCCCAGTCACTAAATTTTAATTTTGAATTCTTAACAATTGTGCGCGATTTAAAAGTATCATTATAAGAGGATATGAGAAAGTCCACCATTGATCTATAAGAGTCATTAGGGTTATTGACTCCTATATCTTTATTTAACATATGATGTGCCACTTTATCTCTAAAAGCATTTATTCTATTAGTAGTGACTGGTCTACACTTGATCTTAAGTTTGCTTGTATTAGCTTTTTCATTTATTGAAAATTTTAGCCCAAAGTGATCCGAGCTCAGATGATTTATAACATATTTATCATATACATCACTGTGACAGAATACATTATCTATACATGAGGAGGATAAGTTAGTAACACGAGTTGATTCATGAAAAAGATTTTTAAGTTCAAATGAGTTAAATAAATTTAAAAGTCGTTTACTGAGTTGTGTTACTTGTAATAAATCCACATTAAAATCTCCACAAACTATTAATGATTTACTACTTGAACATAATTTTTTAAGAACATCATCCATTACACACTCAAACTGATCGAAATCACCTGAGGGGGCCGGTATACGCATACTATGATATACTGTTGACTCTCAACGCAGCATAATTCAATAGAACGTTCGACAGAGTGTGCCACTATATCCTGTCGATTTTTACAGACTATATCAGTTCTAACTAATACAAGAGAGCCACCGCGAATAGCATTTACTCTTACGAACGAACTTAACAATTTATAATTTTCTATATTAACAATATTACAGTGCTTATGTAACCATGTCTCTGTGAAGCAAATGACATGTATATTAAATTTCGTAAGGAACAATTCAATTTCGGGTTCTTTGCCGCCTAAGCCTTGTATATTTTGATGCACAATATTTAATTTAAGTGGCCTAGGCGTTGTCCATCTGTCACCAGGCTGTATCTCATGAACTGTGATAGCTAGACATTTGAAATTTTCACAGATGATGTATTGTTGCCGCTATAACAAAAAATAAGTGAGGCTCCCATACAACAGACATGATTTTTTTGTAGTTTTTATCGATAATGGTACGGAACCCTTCGTACGCGTGTCCAACTCGCACGTGGCCGATGATTTTCATATACTGTGGTAGGGCCACGCAGTGTCGAATGAATGGGCAGATCCAATGGCAGAATACCACGACTTCATAGAAGACCGGCGTAAATAGTATATGTGTTTTATACTTCTGCGTTTCTTCTTGTTAGTGTGGTAACCACTTTATCGATAGGTGCCACCGCATTTTTAACACTATGGGTGTTGTAAATGTCAGTGATCGGAAGTATTCACTTAACATCAGGTGAACCGCCAGCGCACTTTCCATCTTACGTAAAAAAATCATTAAATCATGCTATTATTTTCCTTAACTACTACTCTCGTCTCTTTTCGGTCGTAGGGCCACGCAACAGTGTTCACTGTTGCACGAATGGGCAGGTCCGTCCGGGTTAGTACCACGACCTCGCAGAAGACCGGCGTCAAGTGGAAGTGTTACTCTTCTGCGTTTCGTCTGGTGAGCGAGGTAGCCGGGGCTATCACTTCATTAAGAAGTGGCACCGCATCTGCAACTCTACGGGTGTTGCAAATGTCCTATTCCAATCAAAATTATCACTTAACATCAGGTGAAGTGCCAGCTCGTATGCCAATTTCTCACATAAAAAAAAAGTTCTAAGTGCAAACGTTCAAATCGATCTACGGCTACATAATACAATGCCCTAGTACACGTCGACAGCGATGGCCTCGGCAGCTTACGGCTTCATACGCCCTCGCGAAATTCCCCAGCGTTCTGAGTCAAGTTCGAGTGTTCAAGGTCGGGCCCGTCCATCTTCCCTTATCGCTGCAGCGGCGCACTCAAGTGGTCAGACCGGACGGGACCGCCGGTCGTAATTGGATAAGCTCGCGCCGGGTGATGACGCCGGCGTGTGCGTCTAAAAATATAATTACAGTTTTTATTTTTAACATTACACACTTCGTAATGAACAGACGGCGGCGTCGAGCATTAAGTACGTTTTATTTTGATTGTGTTGAATGTTCTAGAAGCCTATAAATGGAGTTATTAGTGATAGAATTCATGTTTTTTTTTTTATCTTTAGAAGAAGAGAACTTTTTAAAATCAATCGTTTTGTTTTCAACACATCCAGGATGGATGATACACTTTTGATTTTTTTCTTTGAGAAGGTCGCGAGCGTGGTGACAATTCACCCGATGTTAAGTGATAACGGCCGCCCATTGATAGTAGCAACACACGTGGGGTTGTAGATACGTTGCTACCTTATAACAAAGTGCGCACCGGCTACCTCGTTTACCCGACGAGAGTCTTCCACTTCACGCCGGTCTTCTGTGAGGTACGGAACCCTAAAAAGGAGTCAAAATCAAAATCATTTCATTCATCGACATAAGAAACTTACATTTCATCTATCGATAGTCATATTTTTTTAATCTACCACCGTTTCGTAATGAGGTTCCTCTAGCGGAAAAGAAACTCCGTAGGTATCCTCTTTTTTGTAATTCATTTTTTTTATTTAAATATTATACAACTGATTGAGTAACCTAGTGATGCAATTACTTCTAAACTTTATAGCTGCTAAATTGTTTTCATTAGCCTTAAGTGTCACAAACTTGTCCGGTGACAAGCTCACCCGATTTGGTACCAAGATAAATATGTTAAAACTTATCCGTCTGTTTTCTTTTATACTTATGAAAGTTACATGTAAACGTGTCCATGTGAACGTACAAATTAATCGTACGCAGGCGACAATTGAACACGGGCAAGGTTTCTCTTATAATTCAGGAAAGACATTAACTGTCCGAGCGTGTCGACAGTCGATAATGATTCTACGAAACGACACTTAGCCTTCCAAAAAAACTAATGACAGCTACCAAGCGTGCGACGGGCGCGTAGAAGGCGCCGTGGTATGTGCAAAAGTCGCCAATCTCAATGCGAAACCACGCGTGACACGAACGCGTTGGCAACGCACCTCTCGCTAGTTTCTGGCTCCGTTTTGCAAGTGCCTAGGCAGGGCCAGATTTAGAGGTCTGGAGGCCTCGGGGCAACAAAGGTGTGGGGAGGCCTCTTGGCCCCAAATTATTTTCCAAAGGAACGTTTTCTACTAAAGTTGTTTACTAGTGTTTACTAGTCTGAATTTGAGAATTTTTCTCGAAGTCCCTATTGTGCCCCTCTTTTGTGGAGGCTCCGGTGCTGGTCCCCGGTTCCCCCCCCCCCCCCCCCCCCCCCCCCTGAATCCGGCCCTGTGCCCAGGAATTTGAATATATCGCAACGGTCGCCACGCGTCGAGGCTCATTGTGTGCAACGCGATCGCTCACTGTCCTCGAAACGCTGCTACCGAGCTCGACTCTGATTCCGAAACGATTTGGTTTGCGTTTTAATCTGTAGTTAGGTTACATTTTAATTTTTTTTTTGTGACAAAGTGGCAAACGAGCTGACGGTTCACCTGATGTTAAGTGATAACCGCTGCCCATGGACATTTGCAACACACGTAGGGTTGCAGATGCGTTGTCACCATTAATTAAGTGGGCACCGGCTACCTCACTCAAGAGACCTGAGACGAGACGACGGTCTTCTGTGGGGTCGTGGTACTTAGCCGGATAGACCTGCCCATTTGTGCAACAGTGAACACCTACCACAGTTAAATAATTAACCAAAATAATTAAATTAACCCTTCTAAAGATAACTTTAACGTGTCTTTTTAATGATTTGTCCATTTTATAGTGTCATATTAACACTAATTTCTCAACCAAAGAAGCAGTTATTATAAACGAAAAGAAAAGGATTTGACAATTTAAATCAAAAATAGCTGAAAAAATTAAGGAGCTTTTAATTTTTTTCTCTTAACATCTAGCTAAACTCCATCTAGTGAGATTTCGTCGAACTATAATGACTACGGACACATTTAAACAATTATTTTAAACAATTTGTATTAACAAAAGGAATTTTCTTACATATTATGTAAATTACTAAAATTCTGTCGAGAATATTGTATAATTATGCATTACTATAAATAAATAAGGGTTCAGACATGTTCGCTCAGCCGAGATTGCTAAAGATATACGAACTACATTCAGGTATTTAAAATTTATAGTCATACTGCCTTTGATCAACATCACAGCTCATAAGAAGTCGATAAAGATTTCTCCTAAATATTGCCGGTACGAATGATTGTGAATTTACTGCGCTCCTTGCAATGGGACATATAAGAACTTAGTAAGCAGATAATATAATGTCAACATAAAACTTTTTCAGTAACAGTACCTAAACTGCATAAACCTTATACAAAGTTTGTGCAGGTTTTCTTGTAACGCAAAAAATGTGAACGACAGTTGAAGGAACATTTAATCAGATGGCGCCACTGAAAAGCCCTCTGGCACGTGAATTAGGGGTGCAAAAACTTACATCCCCTAGCGTGTAGATGGCGTAATTTGTGTACTGAAAGTAGTTCATTACAGCTCAAAACTACACTAGAGCATTGACCGATGAACAATGCCGATGACCAATCTCATCCGTTATACGTTCTATCTCATGCAGATTTATCATATTAGTAAAAGACCGCCACAATTTTTAAGCTACATTGTAGAATATAACCATTATCATACTGTTTTATATCTTATAATTTCATTTCGATAAAGAATTATTGTCGTTGTGCCGTAGATTCGTCGTTTTACCGTCACAAATTTTATTTACAGCACTGACGTACATTATATTGTTTCTTAACAAAATCGCAGTCTTGTAAATAAAACTTTAACATACTCGTAGAACCCCGCAAATGAACTGAGTTAAAGCTAAGCGTCAATGTAAATAACTCGGTGCACACGATGGACAAGCAATCAGATTGGAGTAGACATTAATCGAAACCGAAACTAAATTCACACATAACCAACCGAGCTCTAACTCGCACGAATCGCTGTCATATTGAGTGATGTAAATCGCGACGATCACCGGGGTTCGCTATTCCGCGGCGTCCGGCAGAGGTCAATAAAAGGGCGTCGCCAACAAATGGGACCTACGACCCCATCGAGCATGCGCGGCCGGCTCCCCCCGGCCGACCCCTCCTCTCAACGCCGCCACCGATTCTCGTCCATTTTCTCCGACACCAGCCCAGGGGCGACACGTCTCCCCTGCCCCTCGCAACGGACGCAACGCGCCTACAAGCCGCCACAATGCGTGAGTACCGCTAGCGTTATTCCCGAGTCCAGCCAGTTTGAACTGTTCTAGAATTTCTACTTTAGGCGGTTTGCTCACTATACAAAATAAAACTATGTTTAGGGATTTATCGCGTTTATTTTTGGCCTTAATTCCCGACGTTTCTAACCCTTTACAGCGTTCATTTAGTAATGCGTAATCGCGTAAATACAAGAAATTATTAGGTTCTCACTATTATGTTGTAAGTATCGACGTTATCGACTGACGTAGCAGCGATATTCGCTTGTTTTCATTCTCCTTTATTACTTTGAGATACCCGAATAGTCCTTCTAGCGGGGCGAAGTGATCGTTTAGAAAATAAATTAACTTTCCCTCCTAGTATAGATACGCAATCAAACTCTTTCTAGGTAGTCGAGATATTAATTAGAAGGAAAGATTATATTGGTATCGTAAAGAGACTAAATATTTCTTATTTCGTATATAGAGCAAAGAAATACAAGTTGTATATTATCACGATCGATTGCGCCCTTCTTACATCTTTTCCTAATTATTTTATTTGTCAATCTTATTCATTAAGTAACACAGTCTTAGATATTTTACTTAATAAGCAACAATTAATTGCAACGATTTATTTTTCGCGTTATATCTTCTTACTAAGGTAACATTGTAAAGCTAAAATTTGAAGTATTTCTTATTTAAAGTGTTAAGTGTAATAGTTATGGTGACAAATCAATATAACTGTTACATCGGCGGCCATTTTAGATGATGCCAAAGCTCCTAATCCGAGCACTGCACATGCGCAGAGCCTGTGAGACCATCGATCCCCAGCGTCCTCCAAGAGTTGGATCTGAATTTTATTGTCAATAAAATATTGCCATGAGTTTCGTTATTATTTTACGGATGCGTATATAGAAAATTATCTAAGGACTAAAAATTTCGATCATCATACATAGAATCATTGTCTGCCGTTGTGTTCGCTAATCACTCTAAGAACTACTGCATAGATTTCAATTAATTCTTCTTAGTTTTCTTTCATAGACACTTGTTCCGTATTTAAAAATAAAATATTGTGATATCTTCATCTGATATATAAAATTCTCGTGTCACGGTGTTTGTAATTGAACTTCTCCGAAACGGCTCGACCGATTTTCGTGTGCATATCGGCCAGGGTGGAGAATCAGACAACATCTATTTTTCAGCTCCCTAAATGTTAAGGGAACCTCCAAACATTTTTTTCTACCCTACAAATAATTTATATGGCAAAATGTTTTCCGGCTCAGCTAGTTTAATGTAAAGTTATTAAAAAGATTTTTATTTATCGTAAAATCTTGTTAGCAAAGTTGTTTTTTCCTCATTGCACTGTTGATATAATAAGCAACGCAGTTGAAGACGCGGGTATCAGCTGGTGCTCAAAAAAAGATTGTACGCAATGTATGACAGAAAAATGTTATAAATATTAACACAAGCATACGTCTATGCACGGCTTATGTGTTCAGTCTGCAGCGTTGGTTCGATATAGGCAAAAAAGTCTGTGGTCAATGAATAGTTGCACTTAGTCTAGGTATATTTTGCGTTAGTGTTATATTCGTATTTTTGAAACCACCCGCGATTTTTTCACTTGTGCAAGAAGCTTTAAAAAAATACGTCGAAATAAGCTAAAACAAAAGAATAAAAGGTGTATTGTGTTCATTCTAAAATATATTGAATGTTACCCAATATCTGATAGCGTCAGTTGCGAGGTCTAGTTGAATGCATAATTTTCATAGAGACTGTAAGATAAACACAACAGCGTTCTTATTGGTCGATCTCAAGTTTGTTTTCTTACGCAGTAATTGTCACCTTTCTTCCCTTTCTGGTTTTAATTTTATTTATTTCTACAATGCCCTTTCTTAAGGGTAACATTAACCTGTGTTGTAAGGACGTTTTACAAACATAAATTTCACGCGGACAAATATCGAAACAACTATCTGTGGGTCTCACAAATAGTAGTCCCGTGTGGGAATCGAACCCACGACCCCTCTCAATACATCATCCTTATGTTAGGCATTTGAAATAAATTCACACGATGTTTGCGTGTCGTTAAAGGCCTGTTTATACAATAGTTAATCGACCCTTTTCTTTGGATCGCTTGTTCAATGTTCTCTAAAATAGTTTATCTAAGACTTAAGTTCACCCCATGCTAGATAAAACTCTTGCTATTAAAAAAAACTAAGGCGGTAATGAAAATAACTCCCTCGAAGTTTCTCGTATCAAAATAAAGTACCTGGAGTACCGAGCTTTGCTCGGTGTTTTTTTTGTAAATTATGTATTTTGGAAATAAAAAAAAAATAAAAAATAAAGAAAATGATCTGGTATAGAAAAAAAAGTAAGTAAAATAAGATCGTGATACGAACCACGGCCGTCTGTTTTGGGGCCGCCCGATTACCGACCGAGCTATTATAACATTTTATTTTGCGGCGAAATTTACTGTCATATTCGAATGATATTTTTCATTCCGCGAAAACAGGGATAAAAGGACATTTTCTAAAAATGAAACAAAGCTAGATCGATTTTTCGCCCCCGAATCTACGCACATACAAAATTTCATGAAAATCGCTGGAGCCGTTTCCGAGATTCCGATTATACATATAATATATATATACAAGAATTGCTCGTTTAAAGGATAAGATATGATGGAAAAGAGAACCACGTTTATTAGGACGGTATGCCTTTATAATTTTATTATCTACCCGCGATAAGCAACTAAGATAAATTTTCTTCATAATAAATTCGAGATCATTCAATCGCGATCAAACGCGAAACAACTTCTTCATTATGCAATCGACCTTTTCTTTTCCATCTATCACTATTTTTGTTGTTACAATCTATTACCATTATTTGCCTGTATATTACTCTAACAACAAATAAACTCTAAAAGAACACTAGCCACGACTTATTGCACTCTCCTTTGTAAATGACAGTCACGCCAAAAATGAAAATCAATTTATGAAATCGATCGAATCGTAGGAAGTAAGACGACCTCACAGAAGACCGGCGTGGATTGGAAGTGTTATATTTCTGCGTTTCGTCTGGTGGCCCATTTTATTAAAAGGTGGCAACGCATAAGCCATATATCAACGGGTGGCGGTTATCACTTAACATCAGGTGAACCGCCAGATCGATTGCCACCGTCTTAGAAAAAATCCCGAAAATACTTTGGCTATTTTTTTTTACGTGACAGTGCCTGCAATGCGAATATTTAATGTCTTCGCTTCAGGAAAAACACGCTTCTAGGCATTACCATAAATACTTTACAATAATTACTGCATTCGTTTTTCAAATTTATCTGAATAAATCAATGTTTTAATAAAAAACACGCATGTCCGTATTGCGCGGCGTTTAAAATTGTTCCTCTTTACATTATACGACATCACTACATAGTATAAAACAGTCGTCCCGCTGTCTGTCTATGTATACTTAGATTTTTAAAAGTACGCAACGGATCTTGATGCGGTTTTTTTTACTAGATAGAGCAATTCAAGAGGAAGGTTTATATGTATAATACATTGCACCCGTGCGAAGCCGGGGCGGGTCGCTAGTAATTATATAAGTTAATGTGACACATGATATTATAGAAGTTATGATACGGAATGAGATAACAATCTATAGGATTGCAATCTAATTACACCAATTGGCGTAACTGGTCAGTGCTTAGTGTCCGTTGGCTAGTGTCGTCATATCTACCTCGATTACTATTTGAATATAATATCATTGAAAAAAACGCAATTTTAACGTCCCATGTGAACGTTACTTCGATTCATCCGTCTTTTTATTTATCTCTATTATTGGTACAGACAATGACATTAATATAAGTTACTATGTAAACTTTGAACATAAGCATATGTCCTCAGTTTGTCTACATAAGAAGTAAAATTTCTTTGAAATAAAACTTAAAGAGTTGTCTTACTTTCAAAAGACCTAAAGTTCCTATTCTTACAATCCCTCAAATTTTCGATTAAATATCAATAAACTTTGAAGTTTTGAATGGAAGTCTGTCTCACTCACTGAGCATGCGAAATAGTCTCTTTGCATCTAGTCTTTTTTTTTTTTTCAATATAACACAAAATTATTAAGATGACGCCATTCTTCAAGCACAATATTCAACGTTCTTTTCTTATTTTTTAATTTTTTTCCATCATGCCTGCATGCCTTAGGCAACACGACGCTTAAGTAAACAAAAATCTACAGCTGTGTTAACATTTTTTACCTCGGTCGGAGATCTGTGAATGCGATGCGATATACTATCTAATTTATTACAATATACTATTGTATTAAATTAACTACACCGAAGCGTTATTTTACTGAGTTTATTTGATTTATATTTGCCCAAGCTGTCAAACCGAATAGATTTATATATTTCACCTTCCATATGGATTTGGTTACCTTTTCTGGGCAATGTTAGCATTTCTTCCATTGAGGCTGGTAGATTTCAGTCGTGTTTCGTCATTTAAGAAATTTGTTAATGTTTAAAAGGGTATGACTGAACTTTTTGGGTCTGATTGGACGAGGCCTGCTTGGTTAGAAATAAACCTGCAGTTTATTTCTAACCAAGACACTTAATCTGTTACCACGACACTTATTCAGTTTCAGCTTTAAATGAACCACTGCGCTGCTGTTGCATAAATTTATTATTATTGGTTCCTAATTAATTTTGATCCCGAGAATAATACAGAATTTTATTTGCTTGGAGACTAATTTATTTTAAATTTTTGCATCCACCTAGTGCTATCACATGTCTCTTCCAATACATGACTTAAATATACGGTGTCATTTTGCATAGGTCACACAAATGCTGATCTCTACGAAAATCGGAACTAAAATTCGTTCAACAATTTCCTCACGACATAATTGTAATCGACCAACAAAAAAATTTCAAAAGATCTATATTTGCCATGAGTACAGTTCTGGATCGTGTACATGATATGGCTTTTTTGGCAAATGCAATGAGTAATGTGTACGTGAATTCTTCTTTATTTAACATCGTTCATTCGTTCTTATCTTGCCTCATAAGTCACTACTTATTTCCATTTGGTTATGTGGCGTCATCTTCCAAATAAAAAGAGACATTAATTATTAAAACAAAGATAACTCGAACGACATTCGCAACCCGTACAAACCGCCCAACCAGGCTATCAGCTATTGGCCGATCGGCCACCTCAATTGCTTGGGGAAGATGTGCGCATTATTCTTAACAGGCTAAAAGGCTATATACGCCACCGTATTCCTTACGAGTCGTTCTAGTATACGAACTGAAAGATATAAAACATCAGTCAGAATAAAGTAAAATAACGTAAACGCCACCCACGAATTTTAGTATTTTGCTTAACACCATTATTATTTTTAACATGCTGAAAGACTATATGCTCCAACCTCCTTATTCCTTCCGAGCCGTCTTAGTCTTTTAACTGAAAGATATAAATAACATCAGTCAAAATAAAGTAAGATAACGTAACCGCCACCCATCTTAACAGGAATTCGCGTAACAGTATTGTCATCGGTAAAAACGATCCTTTGTTTTAAAATGACACGTAAAATTACAAATTCAATCGATCGGGCAATTAACTAGGGCGTGGCATAATCCAGCTAGTCTCGGTACACTCCGAATTGCCAACGAGCATGCGCGTTTACGGGGAGCTAGCTGCGACCCCCAAAACGCCGGGATCTCATACGATCCTTTTCGTGCCGACCTCTGCCCGAGCAACACGTCCGCCTCCACTTTGAGCCGCAATCAATTCACCCTCATCCCCTAATCCAAGGCGACATGATGCGTAAGTAATCTCAACCATTGTAGACGCGAATTCATTTCTCTCCGATATCAGCCGATTAGTTGCAACGCTCTTCCGTTTTGGTATTCCGGATGTGATGTGATGTGATTTTATTGAGTTTGATTTTTTTTGTGTTAAGCGCCGCGAATAAATTAATATCTGCATCGATCAAAAATTTCAAATCAGTTTAAATTTTAGTACCTGAAGTACCGAGTTCTGCTCGGTTTTTTTTTTTTTTGTAAATCGTGTATTTTGGAAATAAAAAAAATAAAAAATAAAGAAAGCAATGATCTGGTATTGAAAAAAAGTAAAAAAAATAAGTGTGTAAATGATCGTGACACGAACCGCGGCCTTCTGTTTCGGGGCCGCCCGATTACCGACCGAGCTATTATAACATTTTTTTTTTGCGAAATTTACCGTCATATTCCAATGATGTTTTTCTTTCCCTGAAAACAGGAATAAAAGGACATTTTCCAAAAATGAAACCTAGCTAGATCGATTTTTCGCCCCCGAATCTACGCACATACTAAATTTCATGAAATTCGCTGGAGCCGTTACCGAGATTCCCATTATATATATATATATATATATATATGTATATAGATACGTTCTCTTATTAATTTCTTCTGTATGTAAAAATGCTTCTAAAATATAATAACATATAGAAGCTCATTCTTTGATGAAACCGAATAAATCGTTTAATAGGACGCTAGAAGTAAAAATTTCAGATTAATAAAAAACATTTTGTCTCAGAATAATCTTTTTGACTGGCATTAAATTAGGGCGTGGTCGTGTCGTCCTTTGTCCAAGTACTGAGCGTGCGCAATGTAGCTCAAACCCTAGTGGTGGTTACCTGGTGGTATCGCTATTTTTTATTTGTTTAAGCTCGATTTTCCTTCCGAACTTATTAAAATTTGAGATTGATAATTATAGAATATTATATATTATTTTGCTAGATTTTTAAATATTGTTCGTTCGGTTTCTTTATAAATCTGACTTACAGTAATATTAGTCGGGTACTTTTTTGCTTATGGCTTTCTTTGATTTATAAATTTACTATAACGAAAAACCCGGTTATTTTTTTAACTGAATGGAAAGTATAATAGTGACTTAAGCCTTATCCCGCGCTTTGAGTTTAATTACGCAATTGAGTTTTCATCGGAACAGTCGTTTCGTCGCATGTAAAAAAATCATTAACATGGCCAAGATAATCCCGATATCACTTAACTTTTCTCCGCTTACTCTCAATTATCACATCCACTTTGCTTATACTAGTAATTGCGATCTTAAGTTAGGATTTATTCAGTTTTCATTAGATACATTTTAGGGTACAATATTATCAGGTTTCAAATCACCATTGCACAATGTTCCTTATTTTTATTTATATCACAAAAATATTTCTTAATATGCCTTATTGCGTTTTCATTACTTAATTAAATTCAAGTTAATGTTTTCTAAATTACTTGTATCTGAATGATCTGAACCTGAAAACAGCGACACTATTTAATATCGTATTTATAGTATATCATAATCGTTTTAATATTATATCATCTAATATGTATCGATGCGTAATATGTTAATTAAAGAATCTTAAAATATATACACATTTTGTTTGTTGATAATGCTAGATGGCGTCCGTCAACCTCGAACGGCCAATAATTTCTTAACCAATCGATGTAAAAAGACAAAGACAGCGGCCACCCATCCATTTTACGTTTTCACAGTAATTAACGTACCGCTATTATTTGCAGTAAAAACATGGTACATACAGTTACAATTTTAATCGATGGCGCAATTAGTTAGGGCGTGGCAATATCCATCTAGTCTCGGTACGCTCCGAATTCCCACCGAGCATGCGCGTCGCGGGCAGCTCGCCGCTACCCTTAGGATGCTGAGAGCTCAGACGATCCTTTTCATCTCAGCATCCGCCCGAGCAACACGTCTGCCTCTGCAATAAATTTACTCTCAATCCTAAATCAAAGGCGACAAGATGTGTAAGTACATTCGACTATTGTAGAAGATTACTGAATTCGTTTCTCTCTGCTATCAGTCGAGTAATTCTAACACAAAGAGGATTCGATTAATATCTGCATCTGCTTTAAATTTAATCAGTTTAGATTTATACGCTTTTTTTATTTGTTTTGTATTTTAACTCGCTTCTATAACTTGGATTATATTATTTATTAATTGAAATAAATAGTTAATTGTAGCGTCGCAACTAAATTCATATCTATATCGATCTTAAATTGATTCACTTGTTTTTTTTTTTGTTTAATTTCTAAACTGGTTTCTCCATTATTATTAGAATCTTGTTCATTAATAAAACAAAATTAACTGTCTGAATGTATTATTTTAATGAATACATATTAAAGTGTGCGAATCGTCCTTTGTTCAAACTCAAAGTAGCTTTGTGAGCATGCGCGCTATGGCTCAGCGGCAGATAATGATTACATTTAGGTGTCACCAATTTTGTTTTGTATTAACGCTTGTTTTTACTCTTAGTTTCTCTTACTCTTTATTTCCCTCGTTGTCATCATGTTTTAAACATCGATTATTCGGTTTCTTGATCAATCTCCTATAAATAAAAGTAAAGTACCGTCGCAAAGAAACCTCGGTTTTGTTTTAAATAAAATTAAAGCTTGATGAAAAATCAATACGCGGGCGATTAATTTGGGCGTGGCTCTATCGAGTCTCGGTTGCTCTCAGGTCACCCGCTGAGCATGCGCAATCAAAGCTCGCACTGAGCATGCGCAAATTAAGCTCGCATCGAGCCCTTGTATTGGGACACCTCGTAACGATCATTGTACCGTCGAGCTTCCACCGCGCACCACGTCTTCTTGTACCCTGCTTTATTCAAAGTTCAGTTTCAAATCTCTTGTGATATTAGTTCAGTTTTTAAGTGAAGACATCATAATGTGTGAGTACTCTTCGCGTGTTCTTTTAATTTTATTTAATATTTCGCAACGCGTTTTATACATCGAGTTGAATGTTTTGAATGGACTTTTAGAAATGGTTTCAGTTAATAATTTGTTTCTTCCATTCAAATAATTACGTAGACTTCTGTATCCAGTACCTTTTTTCTCATGGATGTGTTATTGAGACTTTAAAACTTTTTTTTCGTTTATTGGATCCTAAATAGGGTGTGGCCATATCGATATTCTAACGCTTTTACACTGTGCCTGCATCTTGATTCAAACGTCTTTCGGTCGTAGTATATTATCGTTATATTTTTACATCATTAAAAGAACGTACAGATTTTGAATGTTTCAAATTCTCACGCTTTATCTGAATCTCTGGAAGTCGTCATTTCGAAGGCAGCCATTTTGGGCGTGGCTCTATCACCGCTCTTTGTCCGCGCACTGAGCATGCGCAATGTGAGTCTAGATTAATCGATCGCAGCATCCCAGACAGTGTCCATGTGCCCAGCTTCGTCCGGGAATCTAATCTAGTCACTTAGTCTTCATTAGATTTCAAACATAACTTAACAAAAGTCGTCATGAAGCGTGAGCATTTATACTTTTCATATAAAATATTTTGTTTTTTCGTTTATGCCAATGCTTGCTTTTGGTCTAAATGTAACAAATATGTTCATGAATTAAATTTTTACTTCTTACATAACAACTTTCGTTTTTCGAATATTTTGCATCGCCTTTCGGATCATCAAACGTTTATTGCGTGTTTTTAAATATCTCATATTATCGTAAATTATTCTAATCTCGGCTTTGCGACGATAAAGTTCTTTATCATATTGCGTTAGAAAAAGACCAGTGTTTTGTATTTGAAGAAATATGAAATACATGTTATTGATGACAATTTTTTTTTAATTGAAGTTTTCATATAAAGTTTGACTATTACAATATTTTTTGTTTGTACTTGATATAAAATTTTATATTGTCCAAAGTGGTTATTAGTAGTGGTCGGTAACGCAGTTGCTAAGCCATCGAATCAGGCTACGAGGGTCGTGGATTCGATTCCCACACGGGACATATATTTGATTTACGATACAGATAATTGTTCCGAATCTGTGTTTATTACCAAGACGGTTGACGTCAGGCCGGCAACCGGCCGTAAAAAAATCCAGCCAATAACAATACAACTATCATATTGTACCGATCTCACCAAGATAGGATAAAGGCAGGAGAAAGAAGATAATCATATCCACTGTAGTACATTGACGAATAAAGATATCAAAATGTCCGATTGCGGCCATTTTGAATAGGCAGGCACGCGCACCTAGTTTGCGCAGTGGAAGCCGCCATTGTTGCTAGCCCACTGCGCACTCCCGGTTCGGTCGCCATCTTCCTTATAGTATTATTGATGCGATCCGGATGTTGCTAGCGTTTTAGCAATTTAAACTTCGTGATGATTGAATCACTTTTTAATTGAATTGTTGGTTTTGAAATCTCAATATCGGTCTCATGGTGGATGAGGTGTTACCTGTTTGAACTTAATGCATTAATAAATATAAGTACCTACTACTTATTTTTGAAGTTATACTTCTTTGGGCGCGTTATGAAAAAATGATAAGAGTGAAATTTTAAGATGCGTAACACAAAAGTCACACTGCCCGCAAAACCGCTTATTATAGATGGCAGCATATTCTCAATCACATTCGCCCGTTACAGTTCTCAATAAAGAATGAAGATGGAGTTTTCATAATTTTATTATTTTTATCCTTTTCCAGTCTCTTTATTATTTTATTGTAATTAAATATTTCCATGCAATTTTACACGCACCCATTTTTTTTTAATAATATTTTCCTTCCCACTCACTCGCGGCTGTGAAGACTGTTGCGGTGCCCATTTAACTTGAACTAACAGTGCCACGTGGAATTTCAATGGACGGCTAGATCGCGTCGGATCCCACGCAATCGAAAAATAAATCGCAACAACACGGACTACCGCCGAGCGGGCTAATCCGAGCGGCGATCTAGAAATCTAGAAATCCGATCTGGTCTGGAACACGGCACGATCCAGATGTATTCGGATAGCACTTAAAGTCGGCCATTGTTTACAATTTCTGGCCCGAACGTACGCCGCGCTCGTCTCAGTGCTGGATTTATGCACAACAAGTCTAATCGTTACACGTGCATACATATAACTGTTTAAAAAATAATTTATAATCTTGCTTCACAGCCTAATACGATTTCACTTTGAACGACAACCTAATAAGCAGTGGTTAGAAATCGACAAAACCGACACCTTTACTCCTAAATTAATTTCTTTTTAGTCCATCCAAACTCCAAAGGTTGCCTGTAATAAATTACTTTTAGTAACTAGGCCGCCCATTGTACCCAACACTTCTACATAAAGTTTTTGATTTTTGTGTATTTTATTTTTGGTTTGGAATATAGTGTAGATATTCATTCATATATGCTCCATTGTTGCAGGTCACCCACAAGACATCTGGCAAGGTGATGGTGCTGAAGATGAACCAGCAGCGGGCGAACAGGCCCAACATGCTTCGCGAGGTGCAGCTCATGAACAAACTGAAGCACCCCAACATATTAGGGTAAGTGCTTCGACGCCTGCGGTCGTGGGTTCGATCCCTCGCGAGAGGGCTATTTGTATGACCCACAGAGGGTCCCGCCGGATAACACTACACCCACAGCTAGTGTAACAACAAACACAATAGTTCGCCATCGCCTCCGAGCACGGCGAGACCAACACAATGCGTACACAAGGTACACCCGCGTTCCAGGGCGGTTCTCACCGCCCCCAGCCACCGATTAGCTAAAAACACAGTCGACGGCCATCGGGGTCTCGGTCCGCACCGCAACTTCGATGGCCCTTAGATGACATGTAGTAGTTAAACGCACGCATGAGCACATGCGCGGCCCTACCCACATCGGAGGGCCCAAACCCGTGGGTTCTGGCTAGCCCACCGGTTCTGCGTCAGATGAAGCTTTAATAGTCTCGGGACTGAAAGCAAAAACATCAGTTAATACAAGATGACCCACAGATAGTTGTTTCCTATCTGCGTGTTTGTCAACGGGAAATTAACGTATGTAAAACGTCCTTGCAACACAGGACCATATTGTCTTACAGTTTAAGGGCAATATATTCACAGGGTAGTACTACACTAGGTCTTTCTAGGTTGCAGTGGGCGTCGATCGAAACCGAAGTACCACTCGCAGGGCAAATGCCTCCTCCGTAACTAGGTGTGCAGACAGTGCTATACACGTGGTCCCTGAAATATGTTTATAGAAGAAATTGCAACAGATTCAGCTGTTGCACGCGACAGAAACGCGTTGCTTTGTTCATCTGATTTTAAGTTATAACCGATGCCAATGAACGGCTACAACACCCTTAGATAATTGCAGATGCGTTGCTAACTTGTATAGGGCCCCGGGCACTTGACTCACCATACGACACGCAAAAGTATATCACTTCCACTTCCTGGCGGTTTTCTGATTTCAGGATTCTGCGAACGTAAGATAATATCACAAATCATTTGAACCCTAGTTGTTAGGTGAAGCAGATTAAACGTTTTGGAATTGTTTAAATTCTTAAAACCTATTCTGAATGCAGATGAATATTAAAAACGTGTTGTGTAATTTACTAAAGCCCTCCGTGCAAAGCGTCCTTATCTTGTAAGTCAAACAAAAAGTGTTCAGCTCGGTTACGTTAAAATGGTCACCGACCGACCATTTCTAGCATAAGTCGCCAAGTCGCTCGGCAAAATTGGATGACCGCGAAAATTCATTTCGACTATCGATAATTATTTTTGCGACTAAGCGTGGGTAACGCGCGATAAACATCTCGTATTGGGCCGCCCTCATTGCGGAGCCCATATCTTATCTGCATCTAGCGCTCGCTACGCGTAGAGCCGAGATTTTTGCGCATTGCCGCTTCCCAGAAACACCGCCGTGGTGGCGCCAAAACGAGAATGATTCATGTCCATATTTGCGCAAACGTTAGTGGAGCTTTGGATGTGAATGTATGTGTGTGTGTGTGTGTGTGTGTGTGTGTTTTTTTTCTCTCTCGTTCGCTTGCATTTATTTTATAGTTCAACGACCCGACGGCTTGCCCTCGGACCTCGCTTATTTGCCCACTCCGACCTGATCAAACATATAACTGTTAGACGTCCGTGAACATTTTGAATTGCATTCGCCTGTTTGCAGTTTGAGACCAACAACCGAGCTGAAGTCATTCGAAGGAATTATCCTCTTTAAATATTTGAAGTGTATTGTTTATTTCGTACAGGAGAAATAAATACTTCTTGGCCACTGAATTGCGCCATAAATACTAGCGTTCCGGTTTTAAAGTTTTCATTTTTTTATGTGAAAATGCGGCAAGCCGAGCGGTTCACCTGATGTTAAGTGATATCGGCCGCCCGTGGATATTTACAGCATCGATAGAGTTACAGATGCATTGTCAACTTTTAATAACGTGGGTTCCGGTTACCTCTCTCACAAAACGAAACACAGAAGTATAACACTTCCACTTTCCGGACGAATTATTAGACGAATTTTTAAGACGACTTTAACCGAATTATTAGACGAAGACATTAGAGATTATGAAACTTATCACCAAGTAATTCGCATATCAGATAACGCGTCTTCCTATGCAAATGACAGGCTATCCGGTGCAATGCACAAACGCCATTATCGTCTCGTCCCTTTCCAATCTAATCGCTATTAATTAATTATTTATCACGGTCTGCCCATTCCACTTCCACATTGTCGGCGGCGAGAAATATTTCGCACCGATTAAGCGATCAGCGGCCGGAAATCCGGTCTCGGAACAGACCCAAAAGGCGCCGTGGCACGCTCACTCCCCATCCGTTGGCACGCGCTCGCGTAACACTCGTTGCGAAATCGCCCCGAGCTCAGCTTAACAATGGGCAGCTGTGCCTGCACAACCGCCGCCGTCCCCACGGTCAGTGACCGTCTGAGATTGGATCTCGATCTCGTCAACGCTTTCGCCCGATGGATAATCCGCAATAGGAAGTTCCGCTTGACTTTAAATTTTGATCGCACTGGACGGGAGGTCTGAACTCCGATGGTCACACTAATGAAACTCTTAATTGAAATTTTAAGTGATGACTCATTATGTTGTGAGGGAAAACATTGTGAGCACATTTTCTTTGAATTCATTAAATGTTTCGAATGTGTCAAGACTATGCCTTACTTCACGTTTCGAGAACGTTCTCGTTCCACTAGCTACATAAAAGTGCCGATAGCCGTACAGTTTGAATTCGAACGCCATGATTGGATGACAGACAGACGCTGTAGCATTGAAAGACATGCACACATCCCCTCTATGTCCATTATAATCTCTGCAAATGTTTATTCCTTTACCGACAAGTTATTTATTACCTGTAAAATTATAAAGTAAATAAGCATACCCATGACGCCAATATCTGTAGTGAACGCTTGATTTTCTTTTAATTTACATCACTGCAATATTTTATTTTATTTGATCTACTTGTTACTAGGAATTCCCGTCGGCGTCATGCAAATCCAATAAGAAGGCGCTATCAGGCTTTAATGACCGATTTTACGGTTATCTCCACGAAGTATTCGAAAAATACTATGTCAACGCTTCGATCGAACGATTACGTTTGATTGATTAAATTTATTACAATGTTCAAAAACGCTACCGCCGCTGAATTGGTACGCGCGTGTATCGAAACTCTTCTGTACAACACAATGACGATGACGACCTACTTCCTGTTTAATAATGGTCACTGCGAAGTCATCTTATTCCTGACAAATGGTGTCAACTGTCGCAGAGTATATATACATCTAATATATAGAATTCTCGTGTCGCGGTGTTTGTAATTGAAGCTCGACCGATTTTCGTGAAATTTTGTGTGCATATCGGCCAGGGTGGAGAATCGGACAACATCTATTTTTCCTCTCCCTAAATGTTAAGGGTGGTCTACCCTAAACAGATCTTTCTACCCTACAAATTCCCTAGAAATAATTTAGATGGCAGAACAACGTTTGCCGAGAGAGCTAGTATATTTATATTACAGTATTTAATTGCCCTGTTAATTACTTTTGCCAGGCCTTGTTAGCCTTTACTCGCTCACTTGTACGCACAAGAACTTTATTTTGAGCGGAAATAAACATAAAAGCATAAAATAGCAATGTACACTCACAACTGTGAAGGCGGAAGTAGGCAAAAAATAAATCTAAAACTTCTTTTTACGCTTCTGCCGTCTACGGCGATGTAGCAACCATCAAAGAAGCCTTGCATCTCTGTGCAGAGATGAAACGCAGCATATTGGCCTACGGAAGAATCCTTTATCTTGAAATTTATTAGATTATGTATGGCTCTGCATAAAACTCACTGGTCAAATCGTATTCGAATACTCACACAATTCCTTTTATTTATATGCCAAATATATGCAACCGATATTCCATCTTCGTCAGAATATGTAAACTACGAAAGGGTCCGTCATTTCGTCGTCGTTCGTCATTTTCACCCCGAAGAGCCATAAGTGTACATGTATAAAAGCTTTGTATAACCGGTCGTCCCTTAGAAACTTGCCCAAAACAATGGAACTCAAGAGTTACAATAAAGTTATCATTTTTTCTTGATCCAAAGAAAACAAACTTAAAATCTCACAGCCGTTTCAAAGGCTGCTATCATCAACCACTTAAAGAAGTCGGTAACCTTTTTAGTGCATACTCTATCTGAAGTCTCTCTGTACGACACTCTTCGGAAGAGCGCCAGATGGGGGCGTCATCACTTCCTAGGAAGGATATTACTTTCGCCGCGACTTTGCGTCAGCGTCGACGCCGGATCTATTTTGCATGGTTGTTGCATCGCAATGGACCACTATGCGGACGGACTGAGAGGCGATTAGAGGAGTGTCGCCGCCGGGATATAGCCAATATCCCTCTCTGACGAACTTCAATGATCTTTTTCATCTTCAGTAGTACTTCTAGTATTCTTTCACTGTGATAGGGACACAGTAGCATCTGCTATTGCACGAATGTGCAGGCTCTGCTTCAATGGGTTAATTTTTTTTTTTCACTTAATAATGGCTGACAACGCCTCAGCAACGAGTCGTTGTGTGTCCATGGGTGACGGTAATCACTTAATATCTGGTGAACCGCCTGCTCGCTTGCCAACAGTTTACATAAAAAAAGAGATACACATTGAAGTAGATAAAGAGTGTCGTTTTCTTTCCCCCTTTCGACTATGGATAATGCTAACATCTCGTAAGGGCGAGATGTGACCATATAAGGATTTCGTCTGGTTAATGCCGCTACTTGACAATCTCTAGATTTAAAAGAAACGGGAAAAAAATACATCGCCTTGTTTCGCGCGCGAAAATCAAACGGTATACCATCACGAACCCTTTTTGATAGCTATCTGTAAGATGTTAAAGGATTTTGGACATATCTTTATAAGTAATTCGTAAACAATCGCACAATGATTACCATATGACCTTAGATAACAAAACAAGGAACACAAATAAAACGCATTAGACTACCTCGCTTAGATGATACCAATGATCAAGGAATGGTATTCCATGTATGTAACAAGACAATAAGAGATAAGTTCGGAAGTATACCAAATAGGTGTCTTGAACCGTTAGTATCATCTGCCCATTTTTATAAATAATTCTAAAACGGTGCACAACACAAAATATACAGTTATGTAATATGTGTATCAGGGTTACAGCAGCTTTCACTGTTACACGAAGGCCAGCCTCGTCTGGAGAAGTACCACGACGTCAAGTATAGTCTGGTGTGGTAACCAGGGCCCACTTTTTTCGTCTTTGGGTTGGCAACGCATCTCCAATCTCTAAACCTGTTGCAGATGTCCATGAGTAGCGGTAATCACTTGTCAGAGCGAACCAGGTGCTCGCTTGCCAATTTTTCACATTAAAAAACTACAAACGCATATAGCATGTGACAGGGTTACGTCACCCTTGATTACTTATACGTCTTACTTGAGTGTTTATGTATTTATGCACTTAATAGAAGCAATTTGACGATTGCTAGAAGGAAGCCGGTGCTTTCCACAGTTTTCCATTTAACACCGCAAGTCGCATACATGCTTGATCCGAGGTGCTAGCACTTTCACCAGGTTGCAGATTACCCGTTAACCATCGTTAGCACGTCCTCATTTATTTTATACATAACTTAATCAAAAGGCGCACAAATCAATGTTATACAAGTACCTGTCCCCCATTACACATTTTTCTCGTGATCACAGTTTTGTTACATATTCTTTTTCTCTCTTTTTACAAATGCGTTCTTGTGTTAAACGCCATAGATCAATTTCAACATAGAATAAACACGTCATGAAGCTGAATAAAATGATTGTTTCTCTTCTTAGTTGATTACACTAAATACGGATTATAGAGATAAAACTTATTATAAACTAGCGAACCATCTATAGCTGCATTAAAATTCGTTGCATAGTTTAAAAGAGCTACGTGTAAAAATGATCGGGAGCGACTGTGTTTTGATAGTAAAGTTAAAAAATTTATAAAAGTTTATCGAATGATGTGTTCGCTTTAGCGTTCTACAGTTTTATAATTTTATCGTGCACAGGACGCGAAGAAACACGTTTGACCACTGCTTGTTTTTAATTTTATTAAAATTAACTAACCCAACTGGAATTTTATCAAGATGCAAATATAACGTCATTCGGCAGCACCCAACATGGATTACATAGCTGGGTGGGAAATTCCATGTCAATCAAATGTTGACCCTAATAAACTGACACAAGTAGTTGATGTCATTCAGTGTTTCATGGAGGATATTTAGTATCTAACGTACTGAAAAACAGAATCGGGATGGAGACTTTCGGGTTTCAAGCCTAACCTTTAAGTTGCTAGGCTGTCGTTCTATCCACAAAATTAAAAATTTTTTGACTGTTCTTATTTTTATTTTATTTTACTCTGAAACCAACCCACCACCTGTAACAATGGAACGCACCTAATGAGGTACATGCATCATACGCTAAATGTGGATTTATTTTTTTATGTGAGTAGGTGGCAAACGAACTGACGGTTCACCTGATGTTAAGTGATAACCGCCGCCCATGGACACTTGTAACACCCGTAGGGTCGCAAGTGCGTTACCAAAGTTCCCTTCTCACCTTCTATTAAAGTGAGTCCCTGCTACCTCACTCACCAGACGAAACGCATAAATGTAACACTTCGACTTCACGCCGGTCTTCCGTGAGTTTGCCGTACTCTCCCGGACGGCCAACAGCCAACTGCTGCGTGGCCCTACCACTGTACTCCTCATGGTACAAACGAAATAAAGCATCCAACTTTGTCCGTCAGGTTCATGGGCGTGTGCGTCCACGAGGGTCAGCTGCACGCTCTGACGGAGTACATGGAGGGCGGCTCCCTAGAGCAGCTGCTGCTCGGCAGGCCGACGGTGCCCCTGCCACAGCCGCTGCGGGTCTCGCTGGCGGCGGACATGGCAGCCGGCATGGCCTATCTGCACTCGCTGGGCGTCTTCCACCGCGACCTCACCGCCAAGGTGGGTCGGCAAGGTCGTTTCAAGGACGAACATTGCTCCGAATCGTTTATTTATCGAATTATGAAGTGTGAATTTCATCTATCGATACTTAGTCATTTTTTTTTTTCAAATCTACCGCCGTTTCGCAATGAGGTTCTTCCAACGAAGAAGAAACTCGGTAGATATCATTGTTTTTTGTCATTTTTTTACACGTAGATGAAAACGTTGAGATACTTTAGAGTTTCATCGGTGTGGCAATCTACCGTTTAGCTTTGTGATTGTAGCGTCCGGGCGCGAATCGATTCCCGCGGCACGTTCATGCATTCATGTTTGAATCTACCACAGGCTTGCATACCGCCTCCCGTCCGTGAGCCGTCCACAGAACCTGCGGTCGAATGTAGCTTTTTTTTAGAAATATAGTGAAATAAGTTTACAGTAAAATTGGAAATAGCCAAGAGACATAATAATATATGTAGATGCAGCGATTGACATTTATGCGCATCATGATCTACAATTATCTCGCCCTTCTCGTCTCTTTTAATTAATCTCGCCCAAATCACTTTCATTGTTTTGATTTTGCTTATCTATACTTTGTGTTGTTCTTCCAACTAGGAACACTACAGATTGCACTCTTTCTAAAAAAAAAGTTGCAACTGCGTTGGCTAACTCAGATTTAATTCAAAATTATTAATAATCCATTAATTATTAATTAATAATAAAAAAATCCTGATTTGCGTCTGGTTTCTGAATCACTCCTCAGGCCACCCATTTATATGACAGTTGAACTTACTACATGGCCCCAGTGTACCAAAACTAACTTAAGAACATTTCTTTTTTCAGAATGTTTTACTAAAAAAGCACGGAGACGGTGAACTCACAGCCGTGGTGGCTGACTTCGGTCTCGCTGCAAAAATACCTCATCCGGTGTAAGTATCCTCAAGCCCTAGTGTTGAGCAATGTTGACCGTATATCAGTTATAAAGGGATCGGAAAGTTAAATCGTAGATCGGTTTCAAGCTGAACGTCCGCCAAACTAGTTTAATATACATAATCTTTGTTTTTACGGTTCCGTACCTAAAAGGTGAAACGGAATCCTATTACTAAGAGTCCTCTGTTTGTCTTTCTGTCTGTCCGTCCGTCTGTCACTAGGCTACATCATGAACCGTGATAGTTTAACAGTTAACATTTTAACATATGATGTATTTCTGTTAGCGGCATAAATACTAAAGTGGGGGCCCATACAACAGACATTATTTTTTGGCATTCTTATAACGGTACGGACCCTTCGCACGCGGGTCCGACTTGCACTTGGCGGGTTTTTTTTATATTGTATTTATTGTTTTCTAACTCGAACTCTAGCACGAGCCGTTATTTTGCGATTGAGTCCCATTAAATGCAACGCATCATTCGATCTGCCACACGCACGCGATAGTCGTGCGTGGGGCGCGCGTTTGTATCGTAGGCGGACGAAGAAGACGCAGACGCACGCAACTACGAGTCTATGAGTTTTCCGACACGTCGGCCATTGGCACCGGAGCGTTTTGCGCAATTGCGACGAACCGCTCGCGATTTCGAAACGGCTATTAGACGCCCCCGGTGATGTTACGACCGCATGCGTTTCTTGCACGATGTGGAAGGCACACATGAATGTGTTTAAGTGTACAAGAGTATTGAATTAACATCGAGCGTCCGGACACCGAGCCACCGCGGCTCCTACGGCAATATACTCGAGCAATCGGAGTTCGAATCCCGGTGCTGGCACCAATGAAATTGTTAATTTTAATTGATGATTTGTCACGTGATCAGCTGTGAAGGAAAACATTGTGAGGAAACCAGTATATTTTCAAAATAAAAAACAAAAATACCTCGCATGTCGCATAACTATTAGTGAGACTAACACAATAGTGAAAATAGAGCGCGAAGCATCGCTAAAAATGCAATAGAAAGAACCTAGATAGATTTAGATAGTAGAGATTTTCCCGCCGTGAGGTCATCGGCAGCTCAGCTTAGTTGATGAAGCGTCTGCGTATTACCTCACCCACGAGATACAAAGCGAAAGTATAATTCTTCCACCTCACATCGGTCTTTCGTGTGGCTGTGGTAATTCCCCGGACGAGTCTCCCCATTTTTGCAACAGAAAAATCATCCACGTGACCCTACCACAGTCGAAACACTTTGTACTGACTTGGGAATTATCGTCTGACGACATTGAAATATTTGCATTTGTTAAATTTAAACTCAAAAGCGTTTCTTATGAAACGTCGAATTTTACATGAAAATTGATACATAAGTTGGTAAGTAAGTCTCCACCGGTTCCGAAAGCACTTTCTGTTGAGAAGAGTCCGGAACTGGAACTCGACAGTTGTTTCCATTTATCAAAAAGGCCAGTTTACAATATAACATAGGTCATGATAGTCTTATTCAAACCCACGTGAGTATCAACGGCATTGTAAAAACTGTCTTAATGTACAGTATTGAAACAAGTAGATATAATTTAAAAAACTAAAAACCCGACTGCGTTTCTGTGTGATTTGGAAATGATTTTGATACCTAGTTGTGTCACTCTCACATTAAATAAGAATCTACTAAAATCTATCGAGCAGTTCAGGCTGCAGAGCGTGCCAAACAATTATACATACATGCAAACTCTCGAAAAACATAACCCTCCTTCTGGCGCAGTCGGTTAAAAATTTATAATGCAACTGTCCGTTGTACCCTCCCTCAGCAACGGATACCGCTTGCCCAGCGTTGGGTCTCCGTGGTGGATGTCGCCCGAGTGCCTCCGCGGCAGGTGGTACGACCACCGGTCGGACATCTTCTCCTATGGGATCATACTGTGCCAGCTAATCGCCAGGGTGAGTAGATGCCTCGCGTCCCGCTCAGTTTGTACCAGTGCGAAGGAGATGGGCAATACGGGAAACACCGGTTATAGCACTGCGTGCTTGCCCTCGCGCTCGAATCTAGCTGGGCAGCGAGGGATGGAATAATAGAGAATCTATAAATTGAAAAAAATCAACACTAAGTAGATATACAGCGTGTCGTTGTTACAACCGCGACAATAAATGAACACACATTTAGAGTATAACTTGTTAAAGTTACACGCATAGCTTGTTAAAGTTATATTAAGTATTTACATTCTTTAAACATCAATATTTACCGAGTTATTCAATTTTCCGAAACAAACAATTTTAGAACACCCTTACGTATAAAACAGTAACGTAAAGTTCATTTGTAAAGGTCACAAAGCATATGAATGGGTTGAATGGATTTGAAAGAGATAAAACATACTGTTAGAAGGAGAGATTTGTAATGCGACGCTGTGGCAACGAATGAAAAAGTCTCTGAATGTATGAATCTAGTCAGTTGTAGTTGTATGTTACAAATTTTGTTTCTTTTTTTATTTAATTGGTTTATTTGAAAAACATTTTTTTTAATTATGGATTTTTTAACGTTTTATATTTTTTTATAATTATTGGCAAGTAGCGTTAAGGTGTGTTCATTTATTGTCGCGGTTATAACGACACGCTGTATAAGAAAAATGCTAATTTATCTTTACAATAACATAATACGAACATGTTCAAATAAAACAGTTATTTTTATGGTCGAAGGTGGCAACTGGCAAGCAAGCTGTGGTGGTTAACCTGATGTTAAATTAAAACCGCTGACCATATGAACCTTTTAACAAAGTGGGCCCCGGTTACCTCACTCGGTTCGAGTCCTACACGGGAAACCTATTCGGCTAACTCGCAGATAATCCAGTTCCAGATATGGAAATTTGTGTTTGCGAAACCGTCTTGCGACACAAGATAATGCTATTCCATGGTTTTCGAAGGGAAGACTACAATAGATATTCTAGACCGCAGTCGTCGTAGGGACTTACTGTAGAGACTGACTCGTCGTAGGGATTTTTCCCACGTAAAAAAAAGGGACTTACTATAAGGTTGGCCCTTCCACACAAAATACAAATACAATGTTCAATTAACCGAATTAACTCTTCGCCAGGTGGACGCCGATCCGGACGTGCTGCCCCGCACGGACAACTTCGGCCTCAACTACGTGGCGTTCGTCGAGCTGTGCGACGAGACCACGGTGCCGGACCTGCTGCGGCTGGCGTTCAACTGCTGCATCGTGAGTTGAACCAACCCCCAAACCCCACCCCCACACACCCCCATTATGCCACCCCACCCCTAACTAACCCACTCTTTAAGAGGCCGGATGTAATCCTGAACTCTGAACTTCTATCGATTTTGCATCTTCTATCTCATACAATAGCTGAAGAAAAGAGCCAGTGACATTCGGATTTTGTTTTGATGAAACCAAAAGGCTGTTCTCACCAGAGTTGCAACAGGGTCGTACATGATTGGACGCTTTTGCTATCTGTTTTACGATTTGTATCAGCAGGCATGTTCGCCTGGTACACGCTAGCCAGCTGCACTTGTTGTTATTACTCGTATGAAGCTAACCTATACTGTTATGATGGCCTAGTACCCGATAACGTTACAGTCTTATAGAGCCCAAGACTTTGGTTGGATTAAAAAAGACCTTTGTGGTATGTATTAATCAAAACAAAAGATTTTTTTTCGTAACCTCTTTTTCGTAAAGACAGTCTTGAAAATGCTAAATTAACCATACAAACTCTCTGAAATCAAATTAGGATGGAATTCTTACCGACGTCAATTTGCGAGTTTGACAAAAGCCATGACAAATTCGAAGAAAAACAGTTTGATTACCTTAAGTACTCTACTTAAGATTAATATTCCAAGAAATCTTAATAGTTACATCGTTCTGTTTCTTTTTCCCTCAAACGACAGTAACGTTCCGCTTGTCGTTAGTGATAAGTATGACGAGCTTGTCATCGAAAAATCCGAAAGCGTGGCTAACTAGTTTTTGTCTCCATTTTAGTACGACGCTAAAGCGAGACCGCTATTCCCCGAGATAGTGAGCAAGCTCGCCGAAGTCAAGGAGGGCCTGGACGACTCCACGTGGGGTGGACACACGCCAAACAGCACATTCGACAGGTATAAACCTTACCATTTACAAGTCTGGGGATCCCTGCTTTCGAGCCTTTTTACACCTTCGTTAATTCTGAAGTCCTAGTACCGTTGTTCTCTTAAAGCAATAAAAATCTTATATCTATTGGAACCCTTTCGACCATCACGATATGATATTGAAGATGATGATGATATAAGTACAGGTACTTTTCACATCTTCGTTACTTCTGAAGTCCCAGTACCATTGTACTCTTAAAGCAATAAAAATGTTTATATCTATTGGAACTCTTCGATCATCATGATGCTTTGATGATGATGAGATATAAGTATAGGCCCTTTTCACTTCTTCGTTACTTCTGAATTCCTAGTACCATTTTTCTCTTAAAGCAATAAAAAATCTCTTATCTATAGGAACCCTTCGACGCTTCTAAATATGAAATGATTATATGCTTCTGTCGTTTTTTATTAAAGTACCAACAAAACACCTAATTATTCGGATCAATAGAAACCTGAACCGACTACATCAATACCCTTTATGGGTCTATGAATAAATAATAATGCGCAAGACGAATGTATACTCCGATCTTTGGTTGTTGTACGAATGTATACCCCAAACTGTTTGTGTTTGCCAGCGACGAGGCGGAGTCGTCGGGGCCGCGCTCGTGCCCCGGCCTGTGGGCGTGGCGGAGGCCGGCGAGGCACCGCTCCGAGGGCAGCCCGCACCACCGCGACCGTAAGTCACGCAGGGCTAGGGTTGCCACCCTCACTATCTAATATATAAAATTCTTACTGGCTCGTGCCGCACGGCGCTGGCTCGTACTGCACGGCTAGGGTTGCCACCCACACTATTTGATATATAAAATTCTTGTGTCACAGTTTTAGTGTACAAACACTCCTCCGAAACGGCTTGACCGATTTTGATGAAATTTTATATGTATATTTATTAGGTATGAGAATAGATTTATAACAATTCTTTATTATTTTTATTTTTTTCTATCCCACAAATAATTTATATGGAAAAATAAAAATTGCCGGGTCAGCTAGTAATATATAGAATCGTATATACTTTCATTGCCAATTTAGTTATTGCATGACGACCCGAATGGCGTAGTGGGTAGTGTACCTGCCTCCTGCGCCTGAGGGTGTGGGTTCGATCCCCACTACTGGAAAAATATTGTGTGATGAACATGGTGTTTTTCTAGTGTCTGGGTGTTTCTATATGTATAATATGTATTTATTTACAAAAAAAAAGTATGTTTAAGTATGTTTATCAGTTTTCTAGTACCCATAGTACAAGCTTTGCTTAGTTTGGGACTAGAAAATGTTGTGTACAAATGTGTCCCAAATATTTATTTATTATTTACTTTTTGAAGCGAGCCGTGATAGCTCAGTGTCCGGGCGCTCGCCTTTAATGCAATATACTCGAGCAACCTGAGTTCGATCCCCGGTGCCGGCACCAATGAAGTTTCTAACTTTAAGTGCTGACTTATCACGTGCTCCGCGATGAAGGAAAACATCGTGAGGAAACTTGCATATTTTCGAAATAATTACAAAAAAAATATATATTTCCAAGATATGTGAAGTCCGCTAATCCGCAGTGGGGCCGCGTGGTGGACTATGTCCTGATACCCTCTGTATAGAGGAGGCCTTTGCCCAGCAGTGGGACATGTATAGGCTGTTACTTTACTTTTACTTTTTGAAGTAAAACTTCTATACACGCACTTGACTTTGGGGCTGGGTGAATGCGTGACGAGAGTAGTTTCATTTCGTGAACAATTTTATAAATAAATATTTTGTTATATACACTAAATATTCCACGTTTAAAGTGAATAAAATTGTTAATTCATTTTCAAGTTCATGTCTTATGAATTTTAGAATAATGGTGTATAATATTAAATTATGGTGAATAATATCAAATTATGGCAGGAAGTGACACAGAATCTGAAAAAGTTAAGTTTTACTTCGTCGTGTGGTCTAAAGCTGACTTATTTTTTTATTTATATAAAACGGTTACTATATTTTTTCATACGTTTCCTAGATGTACAATATTTTTTTATACTTATAAAAAAATAATACTATATTTTCTTGAAGAAAAAAGGTGGCAACCCTACGTACGGCACTGGCTCATACCACACGGCACTGGCCCGCTCACACCGCCCGCGGGCTCACGCCGCATATTCTTTAACATAGCACTGGCTGAACTCGCGCTGTCTTTCACAACGCTCACACAAACACATGGCGCCCTGCTCAATAGCTTATCCCACCTAATTGTTCACACCGTCGCAGATGTATACCTATCTAGTTTACTGGGCGTAATTATAATGACTCACCACCTGCTTCTTTGGTAGTTACTGAAATCCTAGTACAGAAGTAAAAAAAATTGTAATAGTGTATATTATATGTCCCACTGCTGGGCAGAGCCTTCCCTGTGCAGAGGTTGGCTATAAGGTTCGCAACGCGATACGACTTAACATAGTTTTCTTTCACTGTTGAGCATGACGAGTTAACACTTAGTATGCTAAATTTAAAGCGAGCACCCGGACACTGAGCCAAGAAGAAGTCACCACTCGCTCTTTGATACTTCTGTTATTCTAGTATTTGGCTTATAAACGAAAGAAGTTGGTACAATAAATAGCTCTACAGGAAATGGAACAACTCTGTGTAACGCTCAAAGAATAACATTCACTTGCGTTTTAAGTTCCGTATCATCTGTATCTGTGTCCATTATTCTGTAATGTGAGTGTAATGTTGAGTTTGCGATCCTAAATAAATAAAAAAAATAAACGTAAAAAAATTCCGTCGCGCCAGGTGGCGTCCACCGCGGCTCGCTGTCGGAGCTCGAGTGGGCGTGGCGCGCCTGCGGCGGGGCGGGGCGGCGGCGGGGGGCGCGGCGCACCGGTCGGCGGGCGCGCTGGCCGCGCCGGCCGCGCCGCCGCGCCTCGCGCGCCTGCAGCGGCTCGCGCACGTGATGGTGCTGCGCGACGAGCACGCCGCCCCGAGGGCGCCCCGCCGCGCCCTGCACGCCTTCCGCGGCGTGCACAAGATACTGGAGGTGAGCGCCCCCGCCGTCCTAGCAGCTATGCTCTCCCGGTACTTCGTGATCACAGTCGCCACGGAGATATCGAACGTCAACTGGTTCTCCCTACGTATGCTCACCCGGTTACTATAATTATCAAGTTTATCTTCATGTTCTAGTGAACGAACTCTTAACTGTTATGCTCTCCTGGTACTTCATGTTTAGAGTCGCCAAGGAAATATTTTCTTTAGACGTTTGCTTCTCCCCACGTATATACCTGGTTGGTGCACACGGTTACCATAATTATCAAGCTTTCACCGTAATTATCAAGTTTAGCTTCATGTATATTTCATGTGAGCGAACGCTCGCTTCTTAACTGTTATGCTCTCCTGGTACTTCATGTTTAGAGTGGCCAAGGAAATATCTTTTCTTTACACGTTTGTCAGCAAACCACGAAAATATCTTTAGGATGACGTTTATCTGGGACACTCGAATGTCAACTGTTTCTCTCCCCTTATGATACTCACAGCTACCATAATTATCAAGCGAATATATCAAGTGAATATTTCAAGCGAGCGAACATTTCGCTTTTGTTCTGCTCTCCTGGTACTTACGGTGACTCACTGTGATAAAGTATGCTCGCTTAAAACCAACAAGGTACACCTTAGACTAGTGATTCTCAACCTTTATTTTTGTTGCGGCACGTATTAAACGATTTCAAAATTTGGCGGCACACAAAGAAAAAGATAAAAATTATTTACTTACTACAACACACTGCATAAATAGTTTATGACAAAAATTTTAAATATACGAAATAAACTATATATATTACAATAATAACTAAACGTTTATTAAGGGATTAATTACAAGCTAATAATAAAAATATTTTTAATGCGAAATTTGAGCTTGATGTTTTTTGATAATTTCATTTATATTTGGTCGTAAAAATGACAATGCTACTCTCATATCATCTTCTACATTTAACAATCTTGATCTTTTTTTTTTTTTTAGTTTTAATGTTGGCTAATGCCAAAAAATAGTTTTCTTTTTAAATGATATAATTTAATAATATTAACATTATTATATATTTGCAAAATTTGGCGGCACACAAAAGTGCCGCGGCACAGTGGTTGAGAATCACTGCCTTAGACTATCAAAACTGTGTGAGGCTTCGAGAGCTAGTTGAACAGAAAAAGTGTTAATTACGGCACAACTTTGGCTTTCAGTAGGATAATTTATATTTATATTGTATTCATGTATATTAATTGTCATTGTCTATATAATAGTTTTTGTGTTTAACACTGTTCGCTTAAAACTGTGTTACTTTTTAAATGTTTTCTAAAATTATATTTCATATCGTTGCTGATTCAAAACTATAACTTTGGTTCGGTTTGTTTGTGTTCTGTATTTGTTTGTGTACGCTCTTAAATGTTTTAATTTAGCGACAGGCCGACCGCAATCTGGAGAGAGATATTAGGAGCCGTCCACGATGAATCTCGCGGACTGAGCGCCCCAGGATGCGCGTAGACAATACACCTGGACAATACCCGTATCACGGAGCGCGCAAACCGCAATTCAGCACCGACAAACGGGCGGTTCTGTGTTCCTGGTACTCGCCTAACAGCTCACGAATGTTTCATAGGGAGAATCTCGAGGATGATAGGGCCGTCCGCAATAAATCCGGCGGCCTGAGCGCAACTGGGACACCCGTGAACAAAGTAAACGAGTGTCCGGGGGCGCCCAGTGCGTGAAGAGCATCAGGCGCGGCGATTGCACGGCATTACGCGCGTTGGTGTGGACGGTAAAAATGGCCAGCGCGCAACGGAAATTAAATTAAATCGTTACAACATGTCACGTTCAAGAATGTATGGCGCAGAAATGGACTTATTATTATAGAGTCGTCCACAATAGACGTAGCGGACTGAGCGATAGCTATTATGATAGCAGAAATGACGTCAATATGTTGGATGATATTATGCAACATGTCACGTTCAAATATATGTGGCGCTCCTGTATACTCGTAGACAAAGTAAACGGATAGCCGGGAGCGTAAATAGCACCGGACTTTGGGGTGCCACAATGGACAATGGACGCTGATATAAAAGTATTTATGGCAACACCATAAATTTCAAAAGTGTGTTGAAATGTGGTAAACGAGACATGGGCCATATATGCAACACTCTTGACTTAAGAACATTGCAGGGAAATGAAGCTGGTCACATTGGGTACGGATTATATATGATATAACAGTTTCTTTCAGTTCCAGCGTCTGCGTCTGCGTTTCGTGCGTTTCGTGCGTTTCGTGCGTGGGCCCGTTACGGGTATCTTGTGCACGCCGCGTTTCCCACTGCCGCGTGCACAAGATATTCGTGGCGGGCCCACGTGTTGCCTTCAACGTCCTCGCGGGTACAGCTAACTCAATATCTCCTGCCTATTGCCTGTCTGTTGTTTACTTGTCCGTGTAACATCACCGCCTGTGTGAACCGATTTTTTTATTGCCACTTTTGTATTGTGCCTATTTCACTGTGAAAATTGCATGCCCATTACGATGTTGACAATATCGTTTCGATTCGTTGTGAATAAACAAGGTTGCATTTAAAATGTGTCGGAGAATACTACAAATTATAATTTTTCATCGACACGTCTTCAAAATGTGTCGGAGAATACTACAAATTATAATTATTCATTGACACGTCTTCAATCCGATTTTATGGTATCGGCTTTACGTGAGCTTAATAACATAGTTACGTATGGTCAGTGCTAGTCAAACTTTTCGGGCTAACTAACCGAACAGAGCGTGCATATGTGTACCTTTGTGTATAACGTGTTAGTCGATAATGTTAAATGCACCCAGCCGATAAGCGAGTGAATGGTACACGTTAAAACACAATCTTATCCGCGTCGTGAGGTTTAAACGCAATATGTATGTATTGCGTTCGGTTACTTTGCCCGAACACAAATGGTTCGTGATAAAAAAAAAACTAATAAAATAAAAAGTACTTCTTTGTTGTGTTCAAAAGTTATACTTCTATGGCGTAACCAGCCAGTAATTTATGATTGTGAAAAAGACATTAAACGCAATTGTTATGGGTTTGATTTAATAACTTAGAATTACAGCTAAATGTTAAAAAGTTGTCATCGATCCCCATGGCGACATCGTGAAGGTGTTGCGCGTCATAAAAATACTCTTCTCGTTGACTCAAACGCGCCAAAAGAAGTGTAACTTCAAAAATGAAGCTGCAGTCAATTAGCTAAACACAATTAATTTAACAGTCTACGTGGTAATTATAGTACGCGGAAATAAAAATATTTCGAAGACACACAAACCCACTGCTGGGCGAAGGCCAACTTAGGCTGTTTTTTATAGTATGTTTTATTTTATTTTTTTTGTTTTTCTTTATGGTATTTTTGTTTCTTGCAGGCGGCGCCTCGCTGCTCCTCCGGGTCGCCTCCGCCGGGCTGTGCGGGGTGCGGGGGCGGGGCGGGAGGGGGGCCCGCGGCGGCCGGGGACGAGGAGCCGCGCGCCTCCTCGCTGCCCCCCTCGCCCGTGGCGCGCCGGCGGCTCGACGATGCGCCCAAGCTGAATTACAAGGTGAGCGCTAAGGCTCCGCGACGGCTATGCTCGCCTGGTACCGTGGATGGAACGATTGGCTTGAAGCTTTAATTAATCCAGCTTTAAATATGGACCTGTTGTTTCTTTTTTCTTTCGATAAGATAGACACCCAGTGAGTACTACAAATTCGGGAATGTTTATGTTCGCCTGGTACCTTCTAATTGAATCGTTAATGAATTAAAAAAAATTTGATATACTGTTCCAACTACAGTTTGCTATTTAAATGAATATGTTTGCCTAGTACTGTCTGAAAGATGCCGATTATTATTCTAGCTAACATATTGTTCAACTTCATTATAAAGCAATCCTACCTCCAAGACTAAGCTGTTCGCCTAGTCTTGGAATGAGCGACCGATAGAGCGATCGTTAGATTTTTTTTGAAACAGCGAAGACTGCTGCGTGGTCTTAACACAGTTAAATGTTGAATTCATTTGACAATAATCAATCTGCATACATATTTCAAATAACACATTTCCGTCACGGAGTTAGAAAAGTGCAGGGGTATAATATGTAAGTTTATTATGTACGTTGAATTCGATTTGTTGTAAAGTGACAACGGTTGTACGTGTTTAATCCTTGTATAGCCTTGTATAGCGTTTGCGACACCGCTCGTCCGTGTCCGCAGGGCGACTCGAGCGCGGAGCTGCGGCGGCGCGGCTCGTGCGAGAGCGGCATCTTCTCGGTGGCGAACGAGGAGCTGTGCCGGCAGCCGAGCGCGTACGGCGCCGTGTGCCCCTGCTCGCTGAACGGCTGCCACCGCTGCTGGTGGCGGCGCGGGCCCGAGCCGCCCGAGGCGGGCGAGGCGCTGGAGGCGCGCGAGGCGCCGCTGCGCGTGTGCGCCGAGTGCCTCGTCGTCTACGACTGGCTGCTGGCGAGAGGCCGCCGCTCGCTGAGCGAGGCGGCGCCGGCCGAGGGCGAGGCGCCGTTCCTGTGCGGGCCGCCGAGCGCCGAGCCCGCCGAGTCGGCCGCCTACCACGTGCTGTCGCGCTGCTGCTGCTCGGCGCGCGACGACGAGGAGCCGGCGCGCGCGCTGTCGCGGGCGCAGCACAAGCGCACCTCCAGCGTGTACACGGACAGCTCGGAGGACGTGGCCTCGCTCGGCTCGGACAGCGTCATGTGCGACGAGCGGCCGCCGCGCTCGGCGCAGATCTCGCGCATCGTGGAGTACTTCGAGCGCGCGGGCGCTGCCGTGCGCTGCGAGCGCTCGCAGCGCGGGCCGCGCTACACGAGCGCCGGGCCGCGCGAGCCGCGCCGCCGCGGCCGCCTCACCGTGTGCGAGGGCGCCGTGCGCTCCAAGCTGCCGCTCTTCGACCGCCGCCCCTAGCGCCGCGCTCCCGCCGCCATCGCCGGTCTGTAGCGTCTTTCTGTTTTCGGCGTCATTCGACTTTGCGGCGACAATGCGTTCACTTTGTGGTCGCGACGCAGTATTAAAGCGGCACTTGCCAGTCCTTAGTGTATGTTTCTATCCGTAATTTCAGTCTCGGTTGCGTTGTGTTTCAACTTCGTTTGTGGCAAATGTTTAAGTACTGATACATTGACTTATTACTTAAATTAACGATAGACATTTAGGCGATTATGTTTTTTCTTCGATATGTTATAAGTTTTTTTAGAAGCGAATCTTTATCACTATTATTGTTTACTTAAATTCGAACGTATACTAGATCGGGTCGAATACGTCCTCTTATATTAAATCATATATTTATGTAAAATACAGATAATTTCTATTCAGTGACACGTGTCTAGTCTTTTAAGCGTGCCACAAAGAGTCCGTCATTTATTAAATGCTGCCCTATCGAAAACCTTCTTCAAAAAATATTAAACATCGTTCTTAATATTAATGAAACGGAGGAAATTTAAAGTCCACTCGTTGCTTTCTCTGATTTCGGTCGGATCACTCGAATCACCGTCATGTACAAATATACATATATATACATAATATAGGCAAAAGTTAAAACGAGAAGCACGTGAATTAATCACAAATCAAACGATATTATTCTTTAGCGACGTTTTTCTACGATGAAATCGTGACTGTAAATTGTAAGACACACATTATTACCTCTTAAGCACAGATTATAAAAATTTTCGGCCATGTCGGAAGTGTATGGGACAATTTTGTAATATTCGCTATTTAATTACAAACAATGATATAATACGCTCATTTCAAAATTCGACCCACGTTTCTCCGGTTTCACATAAACAAACAAACAAACAAACACATATATATAATAATAATATATTTTTGTAAATAACCCAGTCAATGTAACGACTTTATTATTCACGTTAAAGCGGTTCCACAAAGGGTCAGGGTACTTGTAACGGTGTTGTAAATAGTATAATTGGATTGTTTAGTGGAATGTTGAAATGTATACATTATTAAATTAATCATAGTAATAATTATAATTAAAAAAAACTTGTTAACGACTAAACAACAAAAATCAATTGAAAATGTCTTCTATAAAACATATTCGCTGGGTCGCACACTAGCCGAAGTTAACGCGTTCTTCTTTCTCCACTCGAGTGATGTGCCGGTACACGATATCGATAAATCAAGAACGATATCGATAAACGCCCCTTCACTAGTCTGCGACCCGTGCGGTTAAGGAATCATCCATTCAGTGCCAAATGAACAAATAAAAAAAATTGTGAACAGTTGAAACTGAGACAGATGAGTTATTTTTCTTCCTATATTTACTCGATATCAACCAGCCGAGTGCGAATTGTACTCGATTGTGATTCAGCGTGTTGCAGTTGGGGCTGCGGTTGAACTAGCCTCATATTAGCCACGATGGATACGTAATGAGAGAGTAATTCCATTCGAAACACTCATTCGTACATATTATAGATGAATTTGTTGTGCGTACGGTGTTGAAACATGATGACGGTTGCACCGCCACGCGGCGTGGTTGGCAATTGACTATCCGTCCATGATTAGATGATGGTATATGTGCCTCAATCCCGCCTCTTAGAGCGAACTAGTGGTGCGCGTCGACTGTTGTAGCCGTTCTCAAAAGCCGTTTCGTCGATGTGAACGTTTTTTTAACGGTTTTTGAACGAGAGCAAGCAATTCGTTGACCATTAAAACAACGTCCCACCACTAGTGTAATGTTTATACGGAGAAAGACTAATATAGGTGCATCTCTTTCGCACAGACGCTTACTGTAAACGACGCACGACCTTTTCATGTAACGTAAACTGGACTTAACTGTTAATGGATGTTACGTTGCTGTTATATCACAAAGTAATAATAGGTAATATTTTTATTTTTATTTTTCATAATAAAATTGAAATAAAACTGAATTTTCATTTTAGTTAAGTAGTTGTCATTGAGTTGAGTCCGTACTATTATTATTACAAGTAAAATGACAATTTAAAAACTGCGGCACTTTAAATGCGTTTCCGATATTAGTCTTTCTCTGGAAGCAATGTACAATTTTCGACTTAAAACTGTTCTTTAAAACTCAATTTCCGTTGTCGTCAATTGTAGCAATCCGCCATTCATATTCGTTGAGTTTAATTGTTTAATGCACTTTAGTCACGTATGTGTTGGTACAGAATTTAGTTAAGTTACAAGTTTTTCCTAAACTGGAAAGTTTTCTCCTGGTAACAATTTCTTTACAAATAACTTATCTAAACTGATGTTATTAATTGGTACAAGTATTTCGTTGTCATAATATCACATTTCCATTTTGAGAGTTTTGATAAAATATTTGTAATTTGCTAAAGTTTTTATATTACAACTTCATCTATGTTTTTAATATGTTGTTGCATTTTTTTTTCGTATTGCCTCTTATTTTAATCGAATTTATTTAATCGAGTTATTTCTTAACACAACGCTGGTACAAATTTTTGGTATGTTTTCACCATATATCATATTCAATTTCAAGTTTACTTAGAATTTTAAATTATTTACTTAATTTAATTTTAATTTTACTTGTAAATGTCCAAAATTATGGATGGAGCTTGACGCTGCTTTTTGTCTGTAGTTAGCGAATAAGGAACCGCCCATATCAATATATTTATTTGTGTATATTCAAATATATGAGAGATTCGCTTTGGCATGCGATATTTCAAAGCAAACAGAGACTTTTCGTGCCGAGTAGAGTTAATATTATGTTCGTCAAATGTACCTGTTCAACGACACACCACATGTAGTTTGTGTAAATATCGTGCAATAAATGGTCACCCCAATTATGTAAGTAAGTTGGGCCAGAATAAAGAAATATAGTATTCCTTCAGTTCTATTCTATTCACTCAGCTCCCGCCAGTTGACAGCCGTCGCCTGCCGGCCAGTGTTATTTTATTTGACAGATGTCAATCAGCTGTCAACGAATGTCATTCAGCTGACACTGCGACGCTGTCGAGTTGTCACAAGCGGCACGCGTTTGCAGTCGCGTCGTTCAGCGAATGTTTCAACACTGGATACGCTGACCTATTATTAACATTTAGGGGAGGATGAAGTGGGGGGTGGGGGTGGGGTGACACCGCGCGAGTCATATCAGTATCGGAACGTTCTAGATATTAGTTATTTCGGTAATCGGTTAAGATTATACTGTCTCGCGTCTGGCGGTCTTAATTGGTTGCTCCGCGGAGGTTTCATTGGTGCTAATGGAACCTCCTTGAGCGCGAGGGACCGACGCCTCCGGCATACGACTCTTCGCCGAATCTTTACAAAGCCTCATAATATTGTAAGTTAGCTTTAGATTTTATACTCTGTACTCATTGTTAGGTAATAACACACACAACCGGTTTCGATTGCATTTATAGCCTCACGTCAGATACGAAGAGATTTTTTTTATCGTGTTACATAAAATATCCATATAGCCAAGTAGCATTATGCCACTGTTCGAGACTTTTCTAAAGAAAATATAGTTCCTGTGACGCGTTCAATGGGCGTTAAAGAGTCGTTAGCCGCCGGCAAGTCGCGTCAAGCGATAATTTATCTTACTGTATAGATCCTAACGTTCCTTGTTTTAAGGCACTAACGTTTTACTTAAGACGTTTTGTTATCGCGGTTGTGTCTTTTACATACCCGTTCTTGCAATAGTTATACATAGTTAGCCGACTGAGGCGTTTTAATTACAATTTGTAAGATGAAAAAGGTGGTATTAAATATATTTTGTTTCAATATTCGTTTCATTTTCTCCTCCCTTCGGACGTGAGAGAACCAAGTCTTATTTCTCTTCGAATTCCTTTATACAAACTATAAAACTTATAGTACAAATCCTGTTGGTCATTTCAAATTATATAATCATAAACCTGTGTAATAAATTAGGGCATTAGCGGCGTCGTACACAGGTTCAAACTAAAAATACATTTTCTTCCATTAGACAATCAAAGAAATATTTTCAGAATTAATGCTTAGACGTGCCCCATGCATGTCTATGCATGGGGCATGTTTAACCAAAGAAATATCAATCAATCTGAATGTTTGTATGCAATAAAAAAATACCCCATTTGTGTGTGCATGGAACATTATTATAAAATGATATCAAAGCAAATTATGGATTACAGCCGTGATAGCTCATTGTCCGGATTCTCGCTTTTAATTCAACATACTCGAGCAGCTCGAGTTCGATTCCCGGTGCCGGTAACAAGGAAATTAATTTTACGTGCTGACTTATCACGTGCTCAGCGGTGAAGGAAAACATAGTGAGGAAATTAATGTTTTCGATATACAGCGTGTCTTTACAATCGCGACAATAAATGAACACACATATAGAGGATAACTTTTTAAAATTGTATTAAACATTTCCATTCTTTAAACATCAATATTTACCGAGTTATTAAATTTTCCGAAACAAACAATTTTAGAACATCCTTACGTATAAAACTGTAACGTAAAGTTCATATTTTGTAAAGGTCACAAAGCATTTGAATGGGTTGAATGAATTTGAAAGAGATAAAACATACTGTGTAGAAGGAGAGATTTGTAATGCGATGCTGTGGCAACGAATGAAAGTCTCTGAATGTATGAATCAGTCAGTTGTAGTTGTATAGGATGTTACAAATTTTGTTTCTTTTTTACTTACTTAATTAGTTTGTTTGAAAAATATTTTTTTTAATTATGGATTTTTAAAGTTAATATTTTTTTATGATTATTGGCAAGTCGCGTTAGACGTGTGTTAATTCATTGTTGCTGTGGTAACGACGCGCTGTATAACAAGAAAAATATTTCGAAGATTTGAAGTCCGCCAATCCGCAGTATTGCCTCGTGATGGACTATGCTTACATAGTAACTTCCTAATACCTACATAGTAAATTCCTGTGACTATGCCCTAATACCCTCTGTGCAGAGGAGGCCTTTGCCCAGCAGTGGGACATGTATAGGCTGTTACTTTACTTTTTACTATAAAATTATGAATTGTATGTGTGGAAATAAGGAGGACAAGTTTGTCCCTCAACTGTTCGTATACGCCAACGTTTAACTTTTCTCTTTATAACATTTATACTTAAAAATAACAACCAAAATTCCAGTCTAAGACACTAACACATCGACGTAGAACAATGTAGGCAACTACCCAAAACTATAGTTAATAAGATAATCGGCGAAAAGGATAGAAGTTTGACAACAAAAAAATTATTTCCTTTAATTCTGTTACTAACTACGTTGAAGCATATTAAATAAAAAAAAAATATTATTAAGTTTAAAAGATACTAAATTGAAATTCAAATGTTTATATGTTCTCCTTTATTTAAAAAAAATATAATTTAAATTTTTATAGGTATGTTCTCCTTTACTTTTAAAAAAAAAATAATTTGCAATCGAAAACAAACAGCGTGTCTCCTTCGATAATCGAATACTTAATTTATTTTCCTTTCAAAGTATTCTCGCTGCACGCCCAACATTACCTTTCACTAAAAATCGAAAGTTTACAATATTAAACGACGAATCCGCGATACGAAACCGTGTATGAGGCTTCCGATCCACAACTAGAGAAAGAGAGGGAGATAGGAGTTTCGACGTCACTTTCCGCCCCTCACCGTCGCGTAGTAATCCCTGGCGCAGTTGTCGAAGCCGCGCTTGGCCTTGGCGGGGCCTTGCACCGGTCTCGCGCCCAGCAGCCTTCGCAGCTTGCCCATGTGCTTGTACAAGAAGGCCAGCATCGCCAGCACCAGAGCGGAGCCCGCGGCTGGCAGCCAGCCCCCTGAGCTTCCAACGCCACAGGAGAAGAAGCCGCACCCATCGCTCCGGACGCACGAGCCCTGATCTGACTGGGAACCCTGGGGCACCCCCGTTCTCTTTCTTCTCTCCCCGTCACGTGGTATCTGCTCTTCGCTCGCTGCGCGCTGGCTCTCCTCTTCGGCCTGTCGCCTCTCCGCCTCTTCGGCGCTTCAAATTAATTGAATAATTTATGTATTTAGTGTATATTGTTATGAGAGAAGATGGTAAACGAGCTGACAGCAGAGTACTTGTACTGGAAAAACACTATGTGCATCACACAATATTTTTGCAGTAGTGGGGATCCACACCCTTTGGTACAATAGGCAGGTTCACAACTCTCCACTCTGATTTGGTCGTCGAGGAATATACGCAAATTTTATTTTGGGATCCGTATATAAATTGTACTATCATCAGGCTGGTATCCATGCTATAAGTAAATATACATATAATACAAAAATAAATAATATTTATATACAGCGTGTCGTTACCACCGCGACAATAAATGAACACACATATGAGGATTACTTTTTAAAATTGTATTAAACATTTACATTCTTTAAACATCAATATTTACCGAGTTATTAAATTTTCCAAAACAAACAATTTTAGAACATCCTTACGTATAAAACTATAACGTAAAGTTCATTTGTAAAGGTCACAAAGCATATGAATGGGTTGAATGAATTTAAAAGAGACAAAACATACCGTTAGAAGGAGAGGCTTGTAATGCGACGCTGTGGCGCGAGTTGTATAGGATGTTACAAATTTTGTTTCTTTTTTACTTAGTTTGTTTGAAAAATATTTTTTTTTAATTATGGATTTTGTTTAACGATAACATTTTTTTATGATTATTGGCAAGTAGCGTTAGACGTGTGTTCATTTATTGTCGCGATGGTAAAGACACGCTGTATATGTATAAAACAAATTCGTCCCGCTGTCTGTCGGTCCCTATGTATGCTTACGCAGCGGATCTTGATGCGGTTTTTTTTACTAGATAGAGTGATTCAAAAGGGAGGTTTATATGTATAATACAATAAACCCCTGCGAAGCTGGGGCGGATCGCTCGTATGGTATATTTGTTACAATATAACAAGATCTGCAGACGGTCCTAAACGTGACAGAGTGAGATCATGGCTCAGCCACCTCCCATGAACTCGACGATCACGCGGTCATATGTTCCAAATGGACCAACCATCCTTGGGAACGACAAAACGTCCCAATCCGGAAAAATTGTCCGTGGGTCACACAAACGCTTGCCTTGTGTTGGAATCGAAACCACGACACCGACGCACAAGCCAGTAGCCTAGCAACTACGAAAGAGGCCGTGTGAGATATATTCGAGAGGGTTTGCTCCCAGTTGAACTATTGAGGTGGCCAGTGCTGGTAGGAAAAAAAGAAAAAAAAAAGGTTGCGGAAGTATCAGAGAGCGTCTAGCCACTGCACGTTCCTTTACACTGGACAATTTACAGTTGTAATTTTGAAACAGCACTCGTTGCACGTAAAATTAACATCTATATTATTCGACCTTGACAAATTATTTTCGATCGCGACTATATACCTAAAACAATTAGTGAGCTTGGAAGTTGTCTAATATAAAATGGCGGGAATAACCGAACTGTACACTTAAACGGAAAATTTTTAAGTATAGCTTCGAGGGACTACTTACCAGTCGCACATGATGGGTCTAACTGTGTATTGTATTGTGTTGATGAAGTGGTATCCCCAAAGAGTGACAGTACGAATACATATTGATTTGTTTCCGGTTAAAATAAAAATAATTGCATTACATATTGAACATTTTTAATTTATTACATTTGATAGGAATTGACAGGTCTCATGAATGACAAGAAAATTTGACAGAAGACACGAATTGCTTCTTTTATTTGTGGTACGGCCTCTATAAACATTTCTTGAGTTTTTGACACTGGAAAAAATACAAAGTAACAATTAAAGCACATTGTTGTTAGTATTTTCATTACAAATTTAAAAAAATTTTTGTAATCTTCACTATTATAGAAATTACAATTTTCTAACGAAACGTAGGTAGGTAATTTATTCAATAAACACATTCATGTACTAAGTACATGAATGTGTTTATTGTATTCCTTGCACACGTCTCTATTGCGGACTGACTTCATGTTACAAACCGGGTGTCTACTTTTATGCAGCAATGATCGTAACTAAAAAGCAAGTGTTATTTCGACAGTCTTAAAATCACCAAACAGAGATGGTTTTGCGTCCTACCCGCTTTGAACTATGGTGCGGAGACATTGACGAGCAGAGCTAGCTGTTTTCAAAGCATTCAAGCTGAAAATCATATAACGGGCGATAGAGATAACTATGCCCGGCGTTTCTCTAATTTTTTTTTAGATTTAATATTTGCAAATTGGAATGATAGTGGATTGGCCGCAACTGTCAAATCACCGATGGCAGATGGGAGGAAAGAAAAGAAGAGGAAAGTCCTAGAGTGGAAGCCATGGTTGGAGAGGAGTGTAGACCATCCGCTATGGTGATGGACTGACCAACTTATAAAGACGACTAGAAGTGGCTGGTTACGGAAAGCGGAGAACCAACATTTGGGAAGGCCAACATAGCTTATTTTGCGAAAGTGAATTTCCATTCCATGTCCGTTAGTCATCAGGGGTAATAGGGAAAATAATTATATATCGTATATATATTTGTCTAAATTTAAATAAACAAATCGTAATCACTTTAAGGAATGTCAGCGTCGATATACTCTCTCTGACATTAAATCCGAAGCTACACTTCAAAATGCATTGGATAGTTAATATAAGAGGAAACGAGGTGACTCACATCGTCCTTGCCTCCCTTCTCGCAAACGCACTTGGGCTTGGCCCCGATCTGATGCGTCTGACCGCATGGCTTGGGACACTTGGAGAAAAGCTTGAAGCCCAGGGCCGTCAGAACCGCGCCCACCGCCATACCAGCCGCGAACGGTACCGCGGGGCCCTCGCGGTCACTCATCTATGCGATCCTGGCGCAGAACCAAAACTGCCTTTCAAAGTCAACATCTCTTTCTGTACGAGAATTGAACATTGTGAACGTCACAACCTATTTAAAAAAACTAGAAACTGATAATTGTGCATTTTTTTTCTTTTAATATCTTTATATAGGTCTTCTTTAATATAGTTTTTCTGTACGTGTATATGTCACTGAACTCCTCCTAAACGGCTGGACCGATTTTAATGAAATTTTTTGTGTGTCTTCAAGTGTTTTCAAGAATTTAGATTCACAACCTTGTTCAAAAAGTTTGGAAGTTTAGATTATGGGAGTAGGATAGGATTTAAGACGTGTGTACAGGACAAAGTCAGGTCCGCTAGTGTAGTATAAAATTGAGTAAAAGTGCAGACAAATCGTTTCGGCACAGCTTGGCGCTCTATGATTTACTGATAAATCTTAAATCGAATATCTCTAATATTTTCTCTCATTCAAGATTATTACTAATTCTATTGTGTAAACGTAAAATATTTACATTAAAAACTTAAGTATAGATATGAATTGGACATTATCATGTCTTTGTAGGCTTTCGCCTATAATAATAATAAACCAAGAAAGGTGACTTGTAATATTTAATAAATAAATTGAGATGTTATATTGTAATAACTTAATATATTATAAAGTTACTTGATCACCGACACAATAAATGATTATATGACCTTTACTACAGAGTAAAAACGCAAAAGTTTAAATCTTTGTTTAAATGAGTTCACAAGCAATGTACATTTCGCGTTTTTATTATAATAAAACCGTTAAACGTAATCTCTGTTTTACAACAGAAATGTATAAATACCTCCGATACGGCATGCAAAATAACGAAAATAGCATTTTCTCGTATACTGAAGTTTCCTGAAGTTAGTTATATAATGTTGTGATAGGTCGAATGAACATTTAAGTTCTGTTGATGACAACAGATATCACGTTGACGGCTTTCATCTTATTAAAATCAAAGAGTTACTACTAGAGTATATATCTATGACTCCACCTATAGAAAAAGAAAAAAGGTGTAAAACTTTGGCTTATTGTAAACATTACAATTTAATTTTGAAATGTAAAATGTTTCTGGAAATAAAGTATTGTTATATGAAAGAGCGGTTAAATTTATAAAAAATAAGTTAAATAAGTATTACTTTTTGGAAGTAGGAACGTAGCTATATGTAGTATAGCTATAGTTCAGGGAAATTATGTACATGGCTTATTTTATTTCATGGACGAGATAACAGATGGCCCTTTTTGCTCTATTATGCTCTCTTTCAGGTACATAAAAGTACTCTGTAGGGATGCGGAAAGTCAAGAAATATATCGATATATCGACATTTATCAAAATATTGGCCTCGGTATATCAAAAAAATATCCATGTATCGGTAAAATTTTCGGTTTTGAAAAACAATGTATTTAATTCAGACTGATTCAATAATTAGTAATAGTAATTTTATAGCAAATTCATATTATTTTAATGTATGAGAAATCTTTGTAAAACGAAGGTATTTTAATCATTAATTATAATCTAATTTCTTTTATAAATTAAAATTTCTAGGTATATTATTGACCATTGGGAAAAAAACAGCTTATGTAAAATAAATTATTTTGTATAGCCCTGAATGAAATCAAAAAATAACTGATCAAAATAATATGTAACTTTGTAAAATAAAACATAAAAAATTGTTTTTTTTTTTATGTGAGAAAGTGGCAAACGAGCTGGCGGTTTACCTGATCTTAAGTGATAAACGCCGCCCATGAACATTAGCAACACCCATAGGGTTGCAAATGCGTTGCCACCTTTAAATAAATTGGCCCTGGCTACCTCATGAAACGCAGAGGTGTAAAACTTCTAATTTACGCCAGTCTTCTGTGAGGTCGTGGTACTTACCGGGACGGACCTGCCCATTCGTGCAACAGTGAATACTGTTGCGTGGTCCTACCACATTTATTACATAAAAAAATATAACATTTAGTTGAGAATTTGATTATAATTAAATTTTGTTGACTTTACATAAATATTAAAGTTTTTTTTTTTATGTGAAAAGTTGCCAAACGAGCAGACGGTTCACCTGATGGTAAGTGAATACCGCCGCCCATGGACATCTGCTACACCCGAGGGTTACAGATGTGTTGACAACCTTTTGAAAATTAGGCTCCGGCTACCTCACTCACCAGACGAAACGCGAAAGTATTTGTCATACTTCCACTTTACGCTGGTCTTCTGTGAGGTCGTGGTACTTACCCGGACGGGCCTGCCCATTCGTGCAACAGCCGAGGCTGCTGCGTGGCCCTACCACCGTAAGTTAAGTAACTTTAGTTGATACCATTAATATTTCGCATGCGAATTATAAATTAGCTTAACATGTAGTTCAATATTAATGATTTTTAACACTTCTATACCACCTTATATATGGATAATATAAAGTACAAAGCATGAAATTGTAAATAAATACCATAATTATAGTACAAAATCCAACACTGCATCCGCAACAACACTAGTCATAGACAAGTTATTTTTTTCCCGTTCATTTTACTTTTACGGCTTTGAATCCTTTAATAATCAGCTGAATTAAATTTGAATAAAAATATCGCTTGTGATACATCGGATCGGATATATCGGATCAAAATACATCGGCTAAAAATATCGATACATTTAATAAAAAATATGGATATATCGATATTTTTTCGACATATGTACTGTAGTACATACCGTAGGGATGGGCAATTAAAAAAAATATACAGCGTGTCATTACCACCGCGACAATAAATAAACACACATATAGAGAATAACTTTCGAAAATTATATTAAAGATTTACATTCTTTTTATACATCGATATTTTTGCCTTTGCCATGCCTAGTACTAGTACATATTAGAGGTGTAAAAGTAACGAAAAAAAGCGTACCCGTATGTCTTCGTTACTACAACAATTAGTACTCGTTACTATAGTATCGTTTCGTTACTCGTTACTTTCGATACCTCATAACATGCTATGTTAGATATTTTTAGACAATATTTGATAATTAATAGTTTTTGTTAAACAAGAAACAATTAAATATCATTAAAACGGTTTTACTACAATATCTGTTTTTGGATAAGAACAAAAAAACATGAAATTACGTGATAATAAAAAACCAAAATATTAATTTGTAAGAAATACTTTCTTATCTTGTTTCTGTTCTAATCTAAAACTTTGTCTACACACACAATACCTTTAATAAACAGTAAAAAATTTGGACGACGAATTTACAAATTATACTTCACTTAATAAACATAAATCTCTCTTTGTAAACGTACGTTTTTAACTTCACCGAATAACCTCGCGCATGCGTAAAACATATGATCAGCAAATGATTCATTCAATACACACATCAACGGTACTTGCGTGAACTTAAACAGTGTAGGTACCCATACTACGAAATATGCGAGCAACGATATGTATTTGTGTGTAACGTTTCGTTACTCGGTACTAGATGGCGCACCCGTTACTCAGTACCGAATACATGCGGTTTGCTACAGCTCTAGTACATATACAATATAGATAATAGATATACATAGTGGAACGAACAGCGCAAAGCGTAACATGTGTAGTTGACATTATTGTAGTTATCAGAGAAACTTATAGATACTTAGTTATTTAATGAAAATCCTTAAATAAAAGGAAATTAATTTAAGCCAGACATATTTTAATAATATAAAAATGTCATTAAAAAAGAGGCGTTTGAATGCCCATTTGATGGAAATTTATAAGCAATTTGTTTCTATTAAAGACGACGATTTTAAAAGATCGCAAGAAGTATTTAAAGGTGTATTTGAGCAAGTCAAGCAGAAAATGGGGGAGCAATGTAATTTCTTCAACAAATACAGTAGTCAGGTAAACTTCGGTGTTTTATTTTTCATATAGGATATTCTTTCTTAGAGGATTACATTTCTGCACAAAGTTAATTTAAATTTTGTCTCATATGCCCTCACCTTTTTTTATTGCAAATGCATTGAGTAAATGCTAAACAAATTGACGGGCTCATATTGCAATTAAAAAAATAAACAGAAATTCATTAATATACTTATCAAGATGAATTCTTGGGTAACTTATACTTTTCGAAAAAAAAGTATTGTATGGGAGCAGAGCTAGCTCTAATCTGCCCGAGTCGCATCGCATTGCTCTGTGACTCGTAAATGAAAAAAAAATAATCGAACAATCGATACGAATATGACGTCGCCCGCTTATAATTATATTTATCATTTTAACAGTTATTCAGTTCTTGAAGTCAATTTAATAAAATGGCGGACTTTTGTTTGTTTCTCGAAAACTAAAAGCGACCCGAGAATTCTTGTTCATTAAATCATTAACGATTTTTCCTATCGTTTAAAATTGTTTTTAATTGCGCTCGTCAATTTGCTTTACATGACATGCTTTGAAATAATGGCAAATGTTCAGCAATTTGAACAATAGAGAAAAATCACTAATGAATTAGGAATCTATTTATATTATGATTTATTACATTATCATTTATTTTATTGTAACCTTAATAATTTTTCTTTTGCAATCACAAATTAACACGCTTTTATTTATAAAAAATTGGGTATGTGGTAAAACCGAAAAGATTTAATACAAGGGTAAAGTTTTATGGTTTATAGGTATGTACCTACTTACGATAAGAGATTATTGTGACGTAGACGAATATAGTTTATTATTCTCAAAGGTTGCAATATAGGTATCTGTATAATGATATTTAAAATGGAAAAATACCCTTGTTTTAAAAAGTTTTTTGTTTTTTCTAACTTTTTAGTATTATTTTATATTTACTTCAGAATGGTATTTGAGAAGGAAGGCGCTTTTCAGTTTGCGACAATCGTAGTTTAACGTCAGGTATAGGCTCAGGTTCCATACTGTTCAAATATGCCTTAGAAGGAGGTACGGACGTGTTACTTTTACTTACGTAATTGTTACAACAGTAACACAGTATCAATTCTTCCCTATTTTCACGAACTCTCGTCGAAGATAAGTTGGAGATGTAGCACTAATTTTATATTTGGTCACTTGATGGGATAACTTCTCTTCGTGCAAATATTTTTATCGCGTTTATTAAAGTACTCAACGCTACCACGTTGCATATTCCTCTGATAAATCTTTTTCTGGCGTTCATCCACTGCTGTTACAATACGTTCCTCTACCCTTTGTGTTAACCGACTTGCTTGCCTGACTCGTCAATTTTACTAATTCACCAGTTTACTTAGTAAACAGTACTAATTTATTGTAAAAAAATGCGGTTTGAAATTGATGGTTTAAATTTTCGCGCGGATCTACAATTGCGATGACGTCACTCCTGTCTGTTACTTGCCATTTAATTTCTTTCATGACATAAGTTTTTAGAAATTTATTATTATTATTTTAAATAAATACCTCAAAGTACAATAAATAAATAAAATGAACGATCTATCAATATCATAACAATGACACCAATGTTCCGAAATAAATCCGTATGCGTGTTTCGTGTCTGTGTCCATCGGCTTCAACGAAGTTCCCAAATAGTTACAGTGCGTAGAAGGATGTGTTAAGGTCGAAAAAAATTACAAACCTTTTTTCACATTGAAAGAGATCAGAAGATTGCGTGAATTTGCTTTTCTAAAGCCTGTGTTGATATTTTTTTTAATACCCAATGTAGACTATGCTATGATCATTTATTGTGCTTTTGTCAATTTACAGTCTTAATGAAAATTGAATAAAAAGCTGTATTAAATAAACAGGGTTTTATTTTATATGTTTATCAAAAAAATTGAGAAAAATGAAAAGTATGATTCAATGTTATATATATCTTTTAATTTTGGGAATACAGCATCTACAGAACTTCATTGCAGCATGAAAAACAGATATGATGCTGTAATCAATTGGCACATAATACACATCTACTTGTTCAAAATTTAGCCTTGCTATGCAGAAAATTGCAATGTTTTCTTCTGCTGAATAACATTATAAGCTATTGCAATGGAATTAAACTTTGATTTTGCCCCCATAATATGAGTAGACAACCAATTCTACTTTTGCAGTAAGCAACTTCATAAAGAGTCGAGCCAGTGATCCTTCCGTACCTGTAAAAATAGAAAATGTATACTTTTTACATATAAGTTTATGCTATTTAAGTATGAAATTTTTGTTTCTATAAATAAAATGAGTATATAAATAAAACTATATTAGATTCTATATTACCTTAACTCAAACCATAATAGGAAAAAACCATGTTAATTTTATCAGACGTCATTTTGTTTATCTTTCAAGAAATTATTGTGGAGAGTCCAAGCTTACTACTAAGCCTTACTAGTACTACGAACAAAGTTTATGTATGTTTATATTTTGTTGGTATTTTCAAAAATAGCGAATAATATTTTTTTGACAATATTTTGTTTTGACAACATTTAAAATATCTACCTAAAATATACAGTTATTGTACTATGTTAGCCTATTTATGCGTTTATATTTTATATTGACTAGAAAATTAGTCTCACTTTGTAAACGATTATAATATTTTCGATTAATTATAAATTTATGTTCGATAAAACTTTTGTAAAATAGCGACATTATATCTTGGAAATATGGCAACATTGAAATGTAAATTATGATCCGATATTTAATTTATTTTGCATAAAGACTTAACTAAAGCTGTAATTAATTGTCACAAATATTATAAGAATTATTAAACTAATTTATTATGTATTTTAAAAACAGTACTCAAACACAATAAGAATTAAGACGTGTGAATGATGCGTTCCGGGTACTGCCAACAGCGGTACAAGGAACAGATGCTCTCTCTTGGCACGGTCGTCGGAAAGGAAAGACATGTAAATTAGCGAAATATTGTAATAAAATTATAAGAACTTAAGGACTACTTAATTCAATGTTTAAAACCTATACTTCTGAAGTTATCCTATAATTAGTATATAACATACATTTAATTCTCTAAATAAAAAAGTATGCGGCGTGTCGTTACCATCGCGACAATAAATGAACACACGTCTAACGCTACTTGCCAATAATCATAAAAAAATATGGCAAATGTAAATAACTTTAAATCTGGCGTAATTCAATTAAAATAAATTTTAAACGATAGAGAAAAATTTCTAATGAATTAATCAACAAGCAGAATTCGGCGGTCGCTTATAGTTTTCGAGAAAAAAATATTTAAAACTTGTTATTTTTACTAATAAATCCACCATTTTATTTATTTGACTTCAAAAACTCAATACACAGTTCTGCCAACATGATAAATATAGGAAGCGGGCGACATCATACTCGTATCGATAGTCCGATTTTTTTTTTTAATTTAATGAGTCACAGAACCGACACAGAGCGAATCCGACTCGGATAGATTAGGTTATTTTTTTTATGACCAACAAGAAATACGAGCAGAATTGACATATTGACAACAAAAAATGGCGGATTTCTATAGTAAAAATCACACTATTTCATTATTTATTTATTCGAAAACTATAAGCGACCGCCGAATTCTGCTTGTTGATAAATTCATTAGTAATTTTCTCTATCGTTTAAAATTTATTTTAATTGAATTACGCCAGAGTTAAAGTTATTTACATTTACCAAAACAATATTTACCTTTCCAATGTTAACCATTTTACGCTTTCAAAATTGACGTCACTAGACGCTGATTGGCGTTTTAAAAAACGTTCCGTTTCACGTTACTTTAATCCGTAATATTAACTGTCGTATTAAAAATCTAAAAAAAAAAAACAAAATAAAAATGTTGCACTAGCCAATTTTTTATGACTTTTTAACATTTTAGTCACAAAGTATTGAAAAATATTAAATCTGCATCTTCCCTATTATTCAATTTCCTGTTGCGCTAGTTTTGCTAGGATGTCAGTTGTCAGTTTTGCTATTATTATATATATTATATATTTGTCAGCTTCGCTAATCGGATGGTTTACCTATTCGTCAGTTACGCTAAGTAGACAATTTTCCCCTCCAGCCGGGTCCGAAGAAGGCCTTTTTTATTTATTTATTTTTCGTTGACGTGGGGGAAAAGCTTAAGCATACCAGCCCTGGCGGGGACAAGAGCGGATTATGTCGGACTCGCACCGACTAAAATCCCCACGATGTTTCACCTAGGCCACGTGAGCGCTTTCGCACACTTCCGCGACCCTGCCAGCGCTGGCCGCCTCAGCAGCCCCTCCCTGCGATCAACTCCCCTCATTCCGGTAAGGCGAGCTGGAACATTCAGCGCACCTTCCTACTCGGCCCCTTTTTTACGGCCAACGAACTCCCCCGAGTTCGCTGACCAGATGCCATGGGAGCCAGGAGAGCTAGTGCCAATAAGCGGCAAGCCTCCGAACCCCCACCGGCGGACCTGGTCTGTGGCTCCGCCACTCACCAAGTTTCTGCCGCGGAGGGTAGGGAGAACGGCGCACCGCATACCGACATTTCTCATCCCCCGCGGCCCCACCACCACTGAACAACGGTGCAGCCCCGCCGAGTCGCGGAGAATAGGGTGCGCTGCAAACGGCAATGAACCGTCTTAACGCTAAAATGTAGTCTCACGCATAGTAGCTAATAACAATTGGGGGCCAGCATGTAATAATTCAATGTGGTAATGACGAAATAAAAGCAAACTAAAATAATGTTTACTACAAAGTAAAATAGGATGCTTTTTCTTATAAGCAAAATCATGTACATTACATAGATACTCTAATTATATTATTTTTATCTGAAAAATATTAAATCTAGATATTGCAGATGAAGTTTTCAAAGGTAATTTATTTATTAAACTATGATATTCATTAGGAAAAGAGCCTTTTTGAACAAAGCGCACTAACATCTGCAGTGACGCGTCTTATCATTAAGCGAGCTCGCTTACTGATAACAGCCCAATCAATGGGTTCGCTTGTAGTGTGCGTGCATTGTAAACAAACCGTAACACAAGCGCCGGCTCGTCCTAGACGGTTATAAGATGAAAACCGTTCGAAGTTAATTATTTTAATGTTACATACCATACTTGTGCTTTGATTTTTAAACGGGTAAGGTATATCATAACTAGCAGTCATGCTATGAAATATTATAAATGTGAAATGACAGGTTATGTGGTGTGCAAGGTTTTTTTTTCATTCATTTAGCAAGATGACATAAAGGTACTTTGATACTTCTAAACTAACACGACAAACGTGCTCTATTCTTAAGACCTCATATACAACGTAAAACAATGAAAATAACTGTGACATATACTGGCAAATATGAAATACAATAATACAACAATACAAATTTTTTCGTCAAGTGAAACTATAACGCAAAGAAACAACAAACAAGTCACCATTAAACCCCCTTGTTAACGCCTTAAGTGATAAAAGCAAACGCTGACATTAGTTTTCTGTATTTACGTAATCGGATAATTACTTTTTTAGGAATTTAATAGGTTTTACGTTAGTATATTAAGACATAACACGACGTAACAGTAAAACACAATCTAAACTAATTAACGAACAAAAAAAAGAAAACAAGGAAAGTAACGGGTTAGCAACATAACGAAATATCAAAACCGACAATCTAAACAAACTGACGCACAAGGAAATTTGCGAACAACGAAAATAATAGGGAATATGACAACTTAGTGAAACTGGCATATATGGAAATTGGCGAATTCAAAAACTCTAATGAGTAAACTGTTGTATTAGTGAAATTGACGAGTAAGAAAACTGAGCAATGGTACGCTTACCGCTAATTTTGTCTAAAGTTGTTTTTGGGCAGCGCATTTCTATTAATCTTACTAGCTTGTTTAAAAAAAGTAACAAATGAGCGGGTGATTCATCTAATAGTTAGTTATTGGTCATAGATATCTACAACACCAATGAGGTTACAGTTGAACAGGATCCAGGTAACACCTGGAACCTGTTCAACTGCGTGCTAAATGCAATATTCTTACATCCTTACTAATATTATAAACGCGAAAGTATGGATGGATGTTTGTTACTCTTTCACGCAAAAACTACAGAATAGATTTTAATGAAACTTAACGATAATATAGCTTATACATCAGAATAACACATAGGCTATAATTTATAGAGATATTGTGTGATATGTCCAAAATATAGGTAATGATAAGTGTCAACTAAGTACGAAAAATTCAGCCATCATATTCTGGTGTATAATAAAAAACACATTGTTAATCCCCTTTGGCCGCGCGGGCAAAGCCGCGGGTAACAGCTAGTTTTAATAATTTTACGATCATGCCCGCACATACGACAGCTGAAGCAACCACAGCCGAGTTTTTTTCTTTTTTGTGCACTTAAATAAAAAGCTTATTGTATAAACATTTTATTGAATTGTCAAAATAAATATATTGCATAGTGACGTTAGAGTCAACGAAGAAGTTCATCAAAAAATAGCCGTCCGAGCATTCTATAATATCGGAGACTCTCTTAGATCGTTTTAAAGAGATTAATAAAATATCCACTGTTGCGTCCCAATATATTTATTGTAGTATTTTGTATGTTAGACATAATATAAATTGTTACCTAAAGAATAATGACAGACAAATGAAATACTAGAAATAAGGACAAAGTAACTACGCCATTGTTTCGTCTACAAAAAGTAAATAGGTCGTTCATTGGGAAAGTGTGCGCATGTATAAAAAAATCCCACAGTCGATATTAAGTCTGCCACTTGTTGGCTACGGCATATTATACAATTGCGGAATATCTTGACGACGCCAATGTGAGGAGTTAATACTGTTGATACTCGCGTAGGCTAAAATAAGACATATGTCCTATTATATTGTAAACTAATCGTTTTAAAAAAAGAGCAACAGTTGAGGTTTCTTGCCGGTTTCTTCTCAACAGAAACTGCTTTACGAACCGGTGGCAACTTACTTACGAACGTATTAATTTTTATATAAAATTTTGACGTTTCAAAAGAATTTGAAGACGTTATGAGTGAGGGGAATTCACAAGAAATGTGTCACCACACTACAGGTCATGTTCGGCGGTAGCGTGTACGACGACATCAAGATAAGCAAGATGGACGAGTTTGACATAAACATAGTCATACGGCTGCCCATCAGCTACGAGGAGGGGGAGGACGGGATAATAATTGAGAACGACCAGCCGGGATTCGTGCGCCTGAGGATCGTGAACGGCTTCGACCACCTCGACAAGCAGCAGGAGTGGGAGAAGTGCCACAAGGTGACCAGGGACTGGCGCGACGGCTCCAAGTACTTCCTGCAGAGCAGGTTCCGCCACTGGATGCACCGAATCGTCCAGAAGGCGCTCAACGAAATGAATGGGCGGGTGACGGTGAACGGGGTGGACTACATCCTCAATTACAGGGAGTCGGGGCCCGCGTACACCCTGAACGTAAGCAGCGGGGCGGCCGACGAGGATTTCAAGCTGGACGTGGATATAGTCCCCGTCATCAGGTTCATGCATCCCCGCTGGCCGAAGAGCTATAGGCGAGTACTAATTTCTCTCGAACCCAATATATTATAGCTTTGTTATACTCACACCTGGGCTAAGGGTATTAGGACATAGTCCACTACGGGACCCCACAGCAGATTTGCCGATCTTTGAAATATGTTTCTCTTTGTTATTATTTCGAAAACACGCACGTTTCCCCAATACGTTTTCCTTCAACGCTGAGCACGTGATAAGTCAGCACTTAAAATTAACAATTTTTGAACACGCGATAATTGACAAAATTTTAACAATAGTCCGCGCGGTCAAAACTTATTTTAAACTTTTAGATAATTTTTAATATCTTCAATCTCACTTTTGGGACCATTTAAACTTGCGCTATACGCGTACAAATGTAACTGTTTTGAAAGTTTGTAGAGGAATTCCCTTTTAGACTTTCTATCTTCATCACGTGGTCAACGGTGAAGGAAAACATCGTGAGGAAACCTGCATATTGTCGAAATCATCTAACTTGGGGTAGTCTGCATTTTTCCAAACGTTGTAGCCAGTCAACAACACGCAAACTGTAGTCGTCACTCGTTCGTGCGAAATGTCTCACTCATAAAAAAAATAATTTCGAATATCAATGGCAACATCTCGCGTTCGAATTATAGTTTTCAATGATATTTGATATTGTTTGTGTGCTGTAAAAGACATAACAATGGATACGACAAGCATTGCTTAAATGCGAAAATTATTACATATCTGATGTTAAACTCGTGGAATAAATAAAAAAACACAAGCTTCTACGTCACGTGGCTCGTACTACTAAAAATTCTGCCAATTTTCCGACTTACTCAAAACTTAGCCCTTGGTTTAAAACTCGCCGGTGATTAGTCACATCTTTCGTCGCTTTTCGAACAAACGTCCAAAACACAACAAAAGATGAAATATTTCACTTGACAACCAAAAACATATATTTTTGCGATTCATTTCCTTTCATTAATAGGAGAAATATTAGTGATAAAATATAATAATACCTAAATTATGGTAGCAGGACAGTATTCTACTTTAGTTCTTAATATTGGTCTATCTTTTGTTAGGACTATTGAAGACAGCCAAGCGAAGGAATGGTATGCAGTGCCGAAACCAATTAAGGGGATCGCAGACGAGAAGGCGAAGAGTAGATGCTGGCGGCTCTCTTTCCAAGTATACGAACGCGAGAAGCTCAAGAAAAATCACAATTTGAAGATGACATTAAGGCTGGTGAGTGTTTGGGCCAAGGCCAAGACAACGATAGTAAAAACTACACAAACTAACTACAGGAAACGCTGTTTAGTGTGCGAGGAAAATATGTTCAGGTGGGGGTTCTCGGAGGAGAGCCCAGACCTAGATTTTGTTTGTGGAGAGGTGCAGTCCATGGCTCATGTGGTGTCCTGCCTTTTCCACCTGTTCGCAGTAAGATTTGATGGATGCCACGAATTGTGCAGTCGAAGTGGCCAAGTCTGAGCCAAAAAGATCAAATTTGTCAACGACACGCAAAGAAGAAGCATGCATCACCATACAAAGAACGTTCAAAAATGAAAATGAACATTTGTAGCGATAGGCGTTGCCTTTGGTCTTAAAATTTTTAGTATAAAGCCGATCTTCAAAAATAGATTCGTCTGATAGCTTTACTCCCCGGGTGAAAATGTGGAAGTTGAAACAGTTACGCCATGAGGCCGTGGTATTTTCCCGAGGGCCCCAATCGGTGACCTTACTATTATAAATTAAATAAATAAATATTTAGGACACGTTTTTACACAACGTTCTCTAGTCCCAATCTATGCAAGGCTTGTACTAGGGGGTACTAGATAATTGATAAACATACTTGTCTTTTGTAAATAAATCCATTTATATTTAAACACCCAGACACTGGAAAAACACCATGTTCATCAAACAATATTTTTACAGTAGTAGGAATCGAACCTACACCCTCTGGTGCACGAGGCGGGTGCACTGCCCACTACGCCAATCGGGTCGTCTCCGTACTCCGTATTCCATAATTCAAACTAGAACTTAGTTAATGAGACTTCTTCAGTGAAGTAACAACGGTTGTCTGTATAGCATCATATTGATCTCCGATTTGCAGATAAAGAAACTACGCGACGCATTGAACATGAAATGCATCGTCAGCTACTACATAAAGACCTTATTCCTGTGGAAGGTTGAGAACGTTAAGAGCAAGGACTTCTGGCAGAACAATCTCACAGTTCTCTTCCACGCGATGCTGGAAGACCTGTACGAGGCGGTCAAAAACAAGAGCATCCCTAACTTCTGGAACAAGAAGAACAACCTGATCGAGAGCATGAAGCCCGGCACTCAGACGGTGTACGCGGCGCGTCTCAAGGTGGTCCTTGATAGCATCCAGACGAACAATATCGAGAAAATCGTACAAGCACTCCTCACCAAGGAGGAGATAAAACAGTTCAAATGCTCGGAATTTTACCTGAAACGGCTCCCGCTTACGAACTTCCCATCTCTGTCACACGAGATACAAAGGAGTGTGTTAGTTGCCTCGTTAAGCAGTGAGGAATACGTAGGCAGGATGATAAGTAACTAGCCATTGCTATTTAAGAAGTTAAAATTAAAAAAATATATATGTCATTTTTAAATACGTATCTCTGGCCACCTGTGTTCTAAATTTGAATTTGGTGGCATGAAAATTTTATTGTTTTTTTGTCATTTGAAAATATATTTCGTCAACTGTTTTCAAAATGGATAAAATTGAACAAAGAGCGGTGATAATGTTTCTTCATATGAAGGGGATGATGGGGAAAGATATCTATGACGAGTTAAAGAATATTTTGGGTGAATGTACTCTTTCTTATGCCACAGTAAAAAACTAGGTGGCTGAGTTTAAACGCGGTCGTACATGTGTCCAAGATGAAGCCCACCCCGGGCGTCCAAAAAGCGTCACGACTCCGGAAATGGTCGTGAAAGTACATGATATGGTTTTAGCAGATCGACGATTGAAGTTATCTGAAATAGCTGACACTACAGGTATCTCAAAAGAACGGGTACATCATATCTTAAGTGAGGAATTAAATATGAAAAAGTTATCGGCCGTTGAGTGCCGCGATTGCTTACGCACGATCAAAAAAGGATTCGGGTGCAAAACTCAAAAGAATATCTGGACCGTTTTCAGAGTAATAGTCCGATTTTTTACGTCGATTTTTAACAACAGATGAAACATGGGTTCATCATTACACGCCAGAATCAAAAATTCAATCAAAACAGTAGACTCAATCGGGATGTCCGGCTCCAAAAAAAGCCATGGCTGTAAAATCGGCTGGAAAAGTGATGGCTTCCGTCTTTTGGGATGCAGATGGGATCTTGATGATAGATTACCTTGCTAAATGTCAAACAATTAATGGTGATTACTACGCCAATCTTCTTGATAAGCTTCATCAATGTATTCAGCAAAAAGACCAGGTTTGGCGAAAAAAAAAATCATCTTCCACCAAGACAACGCTAGGGTTCACACATGTGTTAAACCTATGGCAAAAATCAACGAATTGAAGTATGATTTTCTGCCCCACCCACCTTATTCGCCTGATCTAGCGCCATCAGACTTCCACTTATTAACTAAGCTCAAAACTTTTTTGGGCGGACAGAAATTTGCCACAAATGATGAAGTCATAGCCGCTGTAGAGGAGTATTTTACAGGCCCCGAAAGAAATCATTTTCTGGAAGGCATTACTGCTTTAGAACAAAGATGGAATAAGTGTGTAGAGGTTCAGGGAGACTATGTAGAAAAATAAAATAAATTTTATCACGGAATGTTAAGCTTTTTCTTATTAGGCTAGTTACTTATCATCCCGCCCTCGTACCAGTTGAACTCCAAAGACAATTCACAAATGGGCAGCCAATAGACATCTCTGCTGATATCCATGTTGCTTAAGATAAAAAATTGTGCCTCGAAGAGAAGGTATTCAAATTAGAAGAATTGCCATTTCCATGTCAAAGAATAGCGAATGATATATTTACTATTTCTGTATGTTATTAAAATTTTGTCAATTTGAACTTTAATACCATACCATAAAGTTTAAGTGTTAGTGGAGGGGTTCCGGGAAGACAAAACAAGTGAAGTGAGTGACTGTGGTAAAATGTCACTTGAAATGTAAACGTCTCTTTGCTGTGCATCACTACATAGTATAAAACAAAGTCGTCCCGCTGTCTGTCTGTCCCTATATATTGTTTAGATCTTTAAAACTACACAACGGATATTAAAATATGTAGAAAATTGGCGCCAAGCATTGCTTCAAATGCTAAGAAAACAATGTTGAAGAATGCGTTAAGATTTTCGTCGGTGTGGCAATCAGCGGCTAGAGCGTCAGGCCGCGAATGCCGAAGACGTGGGTTCGATTCCCACAACGGCGACAATCTTTTCGCACTTTTTCTACATGTTAAAAATTATTTACAATTTAACAGGTATACGAATAAAATCGAATTATTTTCTTATTGTATTATTATTGTAACGGTCCTGGAATCAATCGAATTAGATGTTTATTAGTGTTGCCATTCAATAAAATTATAAAATCGAGGGAACTGTAATAAAGTACAGGCATTACCCATGTGTGACGAATTACATTCTTTGGGACGATGTGAAAAGAAAGAGAAGTCCATTTTTTAACACAATTTAATAATTTTTTCCTCACCACTATATTGATTTGTGTCTTTATCATAGAAAAAAGATAAATATTTTACAGCCGAGTGAATATGAACGCACCAACGCGGTGCTACGTGAACAATAAAATATGTTACTAACTAGTTGAAACCTCATTTGCACTCTATTCCTTCGCTACAGACAAATCCAACAATCAAACAAAGCTACCATTACCAAGTTGTAACACTAGAACAGTTAAGATTTCGAGGTATTTAATAAGCGATTATGTAAGCGATTGGATCATTAAAATCAAAATTGCAATCATTTAATTTGAAGATATTTTCCATAATCGATAAATAAAAACGAAACTGTATCAAGTTATAATTATCTACATGATAACAATTGATTTGATTAGCTATGTTAGTCTTGTTAATCCAGCTACCCAAATATTTTTCATAGACAAATAAATGAATAATTTCTGTTATAATTTAAATAAATTTTAATCACAGCTCTAAAAATAATAAGGTATATTTTCTCGTTTACAATGAACTATAAAAATCATAAAATAAAAATCTCGTGGTATTTCAATATTAAAAAAAATTATACTCACAAATAAAAAATCCGGTATATTTTTCCAAAGTGCAATTCTTCACTATGTAGAGATATGATATTTAACTTTACATTATGAATAGAGCATATTACTAGGAAATCAAATCGAATCAAAAGGTCTTATAACAACGGCATCAGTATAAACACAAGATATTATTACATGTTTTGCTATTTTATTTACAGCAAACGCAGAGCAACGCTAGTCCCACACTATATATTCTTTAAACTTATATTTTAGCTAACAATATGAGATAAGTATATAATAGTTATGTAATGCTAATGCTATCAGAAAATCTAATCATTATAACATATTACTCGCACAATCCTCGATATAGCCACTATAAGACAAATTTTCATTTAAAAGAAAAACGAAAAAAAAATGTACAACAATTTCTTACCTTTGAATTTGCGTAATTTTTTTTACAGATAAATCATAATTTATCCATTAGCTACTATATTCTGGATATTGTACATTTTTCCATGTGGCAATATAACGTTTTCAAAAATCACGACGTTAGATCAATCTGTATATTGGCACCATTCAACATTAATAACGCTTGCAATTATTTATTTCTAAAACGCCACATTGCCACATAATAGAGAGTGCACCGACTCAAGCTAAGATTTAATAATGTCCTATAATAATAAGAACGCATTTCCATGCCGAATCACAATTGACTTGATAGGTTCTAGTGATACATTGAAAAAAAAAGTATGAGATCTACCCTTGGAAAATAATTACTGTTTTGCATTGTATGTTTGTCGGATTATAAATTCTTATTTGAAATATTTTGTGTTTTTATTTCAAATAAGTTATTTATTTTTATTATAATTTCATCTTTTTAGATGAAAATTTAGATTAAAAAAACGCCCGGAATTAGCCATTTGATTCAACTAGAGTTAATTTTAACAGAGGTTTAATCTCAATTTTGACCAGTTAATATAATAAAAGGTGACAACGGGTGTTCAATTGTAACCAGTCAGGAAACGATTCGTGCATGCGCCAGCGGTCGACCGATGTGACGGCCGACAACACCGCCTCGACGCTAACGGCCGTTATAACGCATGATAATAGCCGTTATAACGCAACGCGATAGCCGGTGCAACACCGAATACCGTCGGGCGAAATTCATAATTGAATTCGCGGATTTTCCGACGAAACTATCGACGGTCGAACGCTCTCCAAGTTCAATCGCATAACGATTATCCGAATTGTAAGCCGGTGAAATCTCCTATAGCGACATCGCTGAAAATTTTTATTGATTTTTTTTATTTATATATTTCTTTTATTAATTAACCTACAATTTACAAAACGGCGTGACAACTTTTGAATCGATCGCAAAGATCGTTGCATCGAGAGCAAATAGCGGAAAATTTAAATGCCCCTTCGGATATCCGTTCAAACCATTGGGCAGTAGCAAAGGAAGTATTGGAGCCGCATACGAGGCGTATCGCCCTCTCGTTCTCGCCGCACTCAAAATCGCTTTTCGTCTCGCTCGTATACACGCTCCGATTCTGTCCCGTGGCGACTCATATACAACACAGCTAGAGAGTGTAATGTAACGAGTACATTGACGGTTTCCTTTGGGCGGGTGAAGCACTGTCACGTACAAAGTCGGCATTGTACAAGTCATTGTGGCGCGCGCGAAGTACAGTCGCGTAAAAAGGCACAGTTCGTCGGAGCCGCGACTGGTACAGCTAGGCGATTGAGCGATGGGACGTGCACATTGACGGTCTCCTTCGGGCGGGTGCGGGTAAGTTCGGTGTACAACGACGGCTTTGGCGTTGCGCGGCGAGCGCGTCCGCGTACGGGGGCGGCGTTGTACGCGTCGGTCGGCGATCCGTGCGGGCGTTGGTAGCGGCGGGCGCGACTAGCGCGCGCTGCCAGACTTGCTGTGCGCGATGAGCCACTGCAGCGTTATGTCTATGTTGTCCTTCTCCTTGCAGGAGATCGAGTAGCAGCAGATCTCGCGGTCCTGGATCGCCGACAGGTTCCTGAAGGCGGTAGAAGTTCTTTAGATTTTAGATTTTCGTTATTATTTGAGCGGTGCTAGCCAAGTGTCACCACGTCACCTACGTTTTTAGGGTTCCGTACCCAAAGGGTGAAACGGACTGACCTATTACTAAAACTCCGCTGTCTGTCAGTCTGCCCGTCTGTCATCAGGCTGTATCTCACGAACCGTGATATAGACAATTGAAATCATCACAGATGATGATTTTATGTTGCCATTATAAAAAAAATTATACCACTAAAAGAATTTAAAAAATATAAGTGGGGCTCCCACACAGCTGCCGTTTTTATAGATCGTACGGCACCCTTCTTACGCGAGTCCGAGCCGCACTTGGCCGGTTTGTTGTATGTGGGACGGTGGCAAGCGAGCTGAGCCCGCGATCCACCTGATGAGTGATAACCGCCGCCCGTGGACATTTGCAACAGCCGTAGTTTCGCGGATGCGACGCCACCTATTAATAAGGGCCCCTCGGGCTACCTCGGTCACAAAACGTAACGCAGAAATGTTAACGTCCACTTCGCGGCGGTCTTCCGTGAGCTGTGGACCTGCCCATCCGTGCAACAGCCGAAGCACTCGTGCAACAGCCGAGGCCGTCGCGTGGCCCTACCACGCCAGCTGGGCGTTACGCACATTCGCTCGATGAGGCCGTGCTCGTCGAGCGCGTGCGGCAGGTCCCGCTTGTTCCCCAGCACCAGCACCGGGATCCCGGTCAGCTGCTGCTTCTCCAGCAGGCTGTGCAGCTCGTTGCGCGACGCCTCGATCTTGTCCGGGTCCGCCGCGTCCACCATGTAGCTGCAACAGACGGCTCCGTGACGTAAAACGCGGGTACGATGCCCGACTACTTGCGTAACCAACGGACGATTGCTTCGGACGTGTTTGTGCGGCCGCGTGAAATTTGCGTGTGTGAAACTTTTACAGCAATAATATGTAATAACATATTTTTTTTTATTTTGAAAAGAAACATTGCTTGCTGCGATATATGTTGCATGATGCTATTACATTTAAGATCACTTAGCTTAGTTTAAATCTCATAAAGAAAAGATTTGCGCCAATAAATTCAAGACTACATTCGATATTATAGGAGAATATATTAACAGCACAAGTGGCAACAGCAGAAAAATGACAACTACCCTCCGCGCTTACTAAAACTGTGTTGCGGCAGAGCAGTACAGTATCACCGTCCCGTATTGTCCAACTTAAGTAATCAAGTAAAATGAACACCAGTTTGGTACTAACCTAAATTCGCTTGAAACTGTTTCGTAGCTAACGCCCCCTACAGTAAGATAAGGGGGGGAGATGAGGGGATAACTATTAGACTAGGTGGGATAAGAAGTTGCTAAGAGACTGGCTCCGTCGCCGGGGTTTGTGAATTCGATTCCCACGCGGGACAAGTGTATGTGCGACCCACAGATAATATAATTGTTCCGGATCTGGGTGTTTGTTCTCAAGGAGTGCTAGTCATAAAAAAACCTAGACAAAGTTGTGCCGACCCATAAATGTGGATTTGTTGTGGGGTGGGCAGATAAGGATTAAACGAACTTAAGGCAGTTGCTGCATAGCAGACAAAAGTTATTTATCTTTTTACGATGTCGTTCAAGGCCACATGGAAGGCAGAAGATGTCTAGGTCGAGCCCACACGCGCTGGATCGACCTCATCACCAGCACTACGAAAGCCACCGCAGTACAATGTGACAGCCGCCTCCAATGGAGGAACATCGCTAGACGTGCGGCTGCCTTGCAAGCGAGCAGAGATGACGAGACGCAACCCTCGATATATAATACTAGCTGCCGCCCGCGACTACGTCGCCGTAGAATAGGCTGAAGGAGTAAGATTCAGACAGAAAGACATATAAACACAAAATATGCATATAACTTATAGCCTATGTCTTATTCTGATGTAAAATCTATATTATTGGAAAGTTTCATTAAAATCCATTCAGAAGTATTTGCGTAAAAGAGTAACAAACATCCATCCATACATACAAACTTTCGCGTTTATAATAATATTAATGTATATAAGTAAGGAAAAATGACTATTTGCTATGTAATACTGACATTTAATAATTTGACATAGGTATGTAATATCCGTATAATTTTTAATGTTTTAATGGCATAATTTACTATGATTAAATGTTTTTATGTGAATAATTGATTAGGTTTTAAATATTTTAATGTAAATAATTTTATATCGACAGCCACGACCACTCTGCCAAGAGGGTCCGACTAAGAAGATAATGTTGTAGATAACATTAAATGGCAACTTTTTTTTATTAATTTTATAAGAATTAAATATTAATCGTCTAAAGGAAAAGCCAATTATGATAAATAACAATACGCGAATAAGGGCCTCACTCAAAGACTTAAATAAAATATTGGCGCTTAAATAGTTATAAATTTGAGTATTTATTCCAAAGTGCTAAAGAATCGAAGAGAAAGACGGTTCAGAAGTGAAATAAGTGCGAGGGATATTTCAACTTAGTCCCTTGGGCTATTTCAATTTTCATTTGGGCCCGTGGCGATATTTATTCGAACGCGTGAGATAGAGAGCAATATCTTACCCGCTCGCTCCGACGCAGTCCCAATGCTGCAACGCGCATATTTCAAGGCCTTTTTTGAGATGAAACATAAATAAAGTTCACATAACAATGTGAACTCTTCAATGGAATCGTTAAATTGACGATTACTAAGAAATATAAAAAAAAAATTACCCTTTTCATTTTAAATTTTTTGCGTGAAAATATAATTTTTGGTCTAGGACAAATACAACTATTCCTCTTCCATCACACGAAAGTTAACATCTTAAGAACGTTTAACTTTTTTAAACTAACATTACGTAATATTTCGGGTAATATAGATCTTAAGTCTTGAATGATACCTACTTAATTTTTTCTCACAAATCAATAATCAGGTTAAATCAGTAAATACCTCTGAAAGCTCGAAATATCAAAATGTTTAAAATGTCTATAGTAATTTTATATAAGCTTACACAATGGCGTTGACTCCACGGCAATACCTTTCCCACATCGAGCGGAACCTTGGCTGGCCACCGATATCCCACACCTGGAGAAGAAATAATGAAACGAATGAGGCGAAATAAAGAACTTCATTGTATCTACTTAGAGTGGCTCAAAAATTAGTGGAGGTTGACATTCACGTGCTCGTCCCATGAGCAACGGGAAGCTGCTACACAATTTTTTCCTAGTAGTCAGTTTTTAACTTATTACATATATCAAATGTATAAAGGTTTAAATTTTATATATTAAGTTTTTACAGTGCTTGTTTCTACGATTGAGATGAAACATTAAAAGTTATAGAAAAAATGGACCAAAAGTTTTACGCCGCTGCGAAAATCGAACCCGCAACTCCCAGTCCCTCCTGCTAAAAACCTTAGAGGAACACAATAAGTCCTTCCAGGGAGAAGATTAGTATGGAATAGGTTTGGGCGAGTGATGACATATATTTGTAAGAAAAATACTCCATATTCCTCACAACAATAAATGTACACTCAATAGAAGAAAAAGTATTTTAATATGTGGTAAAAATGTGCAAAGGGAAACTTAAACATAAAAATTAGCCAAAACCGTGTTTACTGTTTTGACTAATTTGGTTTGGCTGTCAAGAGGGCCAGACATACAAATTGATAAATGGGTTTACCATATGGATACACCATGGTAAGTACATGAGGTAAATTAAAATGTACAAACTATAAATTTATACTAATATAACCATAATTAAAATAATTATATTTTATTATTTTAGTTATACTCTAAAACAATAAAATATGTGTATTTTTAATTAAGGTTTTATTAGTATAAATTTATAGTTTTAACAATTTTTATCAGGGCAAACAAGTAAGAAGAAAAACGGGAAGACTAACCTTAATTGTAACATTCCCTTTGGTAATTTTCCGCATGTTGAAACCAACTGTCGGTATCATGTCTTCGCTGAATTGCCCCGACTGTAAAATAAATTAGGCCATTAAGCATGTACACCATTCATATATAGAATTCATCAAAACATTCCTCTGATGTATTGCAATAAACACCCTTAATTTGTGGAGACCGCATCAGGAGGCTATCAAAGAAAACACTTCATGTATGAACTTTGGTAAATAGCTAATTTTTTAATGAAACCATTATATAATATGTTTTGCATGCACCTTAAAAACTTATGAATACATGCACTATAACTTAACTACTACACTCATCACTCTTAGCCATAAAAGGCGAAGAAAAATGGCACAATTTTTCATAAAGGGACACTTTTCATCATTTATGGAAAATTAATGATATAGATTAATAATTTTATGTCTTAGAGTGGTATACTGCAAAAAATTAAAGGTGTTAAGACACAAGCATAAATTTTGCTATCTAAATAACTTCTCTTATCTTCATTGTACAAACGAACTCAAGTGCAACGCAAACAAATATAAATGCACAGCAGTAACATTTTAAATTGAAGGTTACAAAGTGTCCTAGACACCAATGTAACACATACTGAATTAATAATTCACACTAAGTTCTATTACAAAGCTTCTATTCTAAGCAATATTTCTTATACACAGATTTTAGTAGTACAAATAGCTTATGTATGAAGTGCATTGTTGAAAATGAAATTATATCCACCTGTGACAATCTCTAATTATAGTAATTAAATTGTGAGTGTAACACAAAAATTAAATTCCATATCAGTCATCTGAGAATCACTGTTTTTTTATTCTGACTTTAAAAACACAGTTCTTTCTATTATTACTGGTATCAAAAAAATTCAATATTGTGCTTTGTATAAGTTTTCAAATTGATTCAAGTGTTTTTTCGGTACAAATATTATCAATTACAAAATGATTACAAATGTGTATTTTTACTAAGTTACAAATAGTTTTTTTTTTTATTTTTCTGTATAATTTTAGACATTTCAATCTTCATTATAAAAAGAAAATAATTATGAAGTTTTAATATTAATATTCAGTTTTCTTTGCTTATTTTTTTATTGTGACTGATATTTGTGGAACTTTAATGAAAACAATTTTAAATGAAATAAGTTCTAAGGTGTTTAATTCATAGAATGTCAAATTTTAAGTGTCATGTGAGCAATAATAATGGGATTATTAAATCATTTAGATATGGGAAATGACCTTAAGGTGCCGAATAATAATGGGCGGAAATAGTTCATTCTATCCATCATTTTTTATTAAATGTGACAATTGCTGAAGTGATAGAGAAATAGATAATATGGCACTGACATTTTTGAAAACCTTTTTTATTTACTCAATTTTCTTATGGATGATAGGGCTGATCAAGGCCACAATCAAAGCTTAAAATTTAACTTTATTTGAAAGAAACATTTAGGTTTAATAATATGGTTAAATAAGTAGAAGATTTGAGATGTAGAGACATTGTTTCAAAATAATATTTACAAAGTATACTAAATAAATTGTAGACTACATTATGAGTCAATCATGAGTCATGTTCATAAATTAGAATATAAATGTTCTATGGATATGACATTCATTATCATATTTTTAGTTTTATTTTTTACATTACTTTTTTCAATATCAAGTAATCAATTGAAAGTAATCTTCATTTATTGTCTACATAAGATTGCTTATGCATTTAGTCATTGATTGTATGCACATGTTTTCATACTTATCTTATGAAGATCATGGACTTACTAGAGTGATAATAATGTATCAAATAACATTTGTCCGGTTTTAAACCGTTTTTTTTTTCAATGATATTATTAATGGCAACTATTTACTCAATGAATTCTAAATAAATAGCCAAAAAAAAAGATTTCAAGTGAGCCAAACAGACAAATTTCAGCTTATATTGATTTATTGATAATCACAATATAATTTATTCCAATAGTTTCATGAAATTAGGAATTTTATCAAATGTAATATAAATATAACAATCTAATTTGTGAGTGTGAAAAGGGGAATTTAAAATTGAAAATATAAATGCTCTTAAAGATGAATTATAAAAATAGTTGCAAGAGTTTGTCTATTTTAGCGAAGAGAGACAAATAAATAATGGGCGAAATTATTGAATGTCGGAAAGTTAAACTAAGTAAAGAAATTAGACAAAGGCGTAACTTTCAGAAAAAAAAGTAGAAACGAAGCGAGAAGTACAACAAATCATTGTTTTGTGGTAATACATACGGCTATGACGTTAACAAAAGTTGTTTTCCCGGAATATTGCAGCCCGACCAGAGTAAGCTCCATTTCCTCTTTCCAAAATAAGCTTTTAATCCAATCAAGGATACGATTGATCAAAGCTAACATTTTTAAAGACAAGCCGCAATATTATATCCAAAAAAAGTAACACTTTAAACGCCTATTCAGAAAATTGCTGGTAGATTTGACAATTCACTACGTACGTTTGGTTATGGTTGCTTTGACGTTCGTTTAAGTTTATTTTATGTATTACAGATTTCATAAAATTTAAATATTCGACGGATTAATAGTTTTTATTTAATAATAATTGAAATATTAATGTACAGTGAGATTATAAATTCATTCCAACCCTTTTTTATTATTTTATTTCAAATAGGACAAAATAATTTTGGAAAAACGAAACGTAGTTGCAAATGAATGCATATATTCAATGTTGCCATTTATTATTAGCTAAATAATTACTCAAACGTAATGAATTGTGCTCTTTTCTTAAATTTTTTAAGAATTAGAAGTAATTTTCTTTCTTTAGGATAATTTTAGTTATATTTTTTTTTCAAATCCATTATCATGTCATTTCAAGTAAGTTCGTTGTAGTTTCACATGGAACTTAGAAAGGCATATTGTTGTTGAAATCGAGTGACTCACGCCCGACTTTTGAAACACTGACGTTCGGTTTTTGAAACACTGACGCCCGGTTTCTGAAACACTGATCATAGTAGAAGTCAAAAGGATGGTTAAATTCTTTGAATTGATCATTTTGATCAATTCAGAGAGTTAAACATCCTTTTGGGAACTTAAAAAACATTTGAAAAGTCGTTTGACACCTGATTATTTAACTTCTACGATGATCAGTGTTTCAGAAACCGGGTGTGTTCATGGATAAACTCTTTGATAAATTGAACAAAAGCCATTTGACAGCTGATTAGTTAATTTCTGCGATGATCAGTTCCACGGAATCTTACGATCATATTTGTTTGACATCTCTAACCTGATCGATGTTTAATAGTACGGAGAATGATTTAGACCCTTGAGATGTTGCCCGAATGGGCACGTCGGTCCGGGTAAGTACCACGACCTCGCAGAAGACCGGCTTCACGCCGGTGTGTCTTCTACGTATCGGCTGGTGTGTGAGGTACCCGAGCCCACTCTTTTGAGACGTGGCTACGTATTTACAACCCTACGCGTCTTGCAATGTCCATGGGTAGGCCATGCAATGTCGCTTGTCGCAGCGTATACTTAAAAAATAAGATTCTTATATTAACAGATAAAAATACAAGGCTCTGGAATTTAAAAATTCGTTTTAATTTTGGGTCAGAAGCAGTCAGGTCTTCGTGGCAGTCAATCGGGGAGGCACATTGGCCTCTCCGCACTGACTGCACGAGTGTCAGCCTATCTGAGTCTTCTGCTGACAGCGGACTCAGATAGCCTGAAATGACGATGACGATGATTTTAATTTCGGGCAGTTCATAGTTACTTCATATTTAGCAAACTTATAAATATTATTCTCCATTAACTTGAGATTGATGTTCACTGATGAAGCGGAAAACGATCGTATTCGGTTTTAAAATGCATTAATATTTGTTAAGGACAAAACAGGACAAGAGCGATCATTGAAGAAGCTTTTATTTATTTGGTCCGAATAAATTACGACAACCCCTTTTAAAACAAAGAAAGGGTCCGCGCTAGCTTAATTTGGCATTGGTGAGACGTCAGTCGTACAAACTACCGTTCACCGTGACTAAAAAAAATTATCTCGTGCTATCTTTGTCATAAAGACATCCAACATAAACTAAATCTGTATCCATTTCGCGTTCAAGGATGCTGCATAGAGTTGGACGTTCATAAAGTTATAACAAGTCCATTTTTATTAACGAAAAACAAAACCGACTTCAAATATCTCGCTCTGTATTCATTTTATAATTGATTTTTAGGAGTTCCCTAACTATCTCCGGAGCCCAAGATCCAATACCAATGAAATTAATATGGGACCACATGGGAAGCACCAGTTTTAAAATAAAAAGGAATCATCAAAATCGGTTCACTCAGTCGAAAATTCTGAGATGAAAAAACATAAAAAAATACAGTCGTATTAAGAGCCTCCTCCTTTTTTGCAGTCGGTTAAAAAGAAATTTACCTTGATAAAATCCGTGAGGTCACAGGTCTGTACAGGAGACAGTTACGACATCAAGCATTTTTTTATGTGAAAAAGCGGCAAACGAGCTGGCGGTTCACCTGATGTTAAATAATAACCGAAGCCCAAGGACATTTGCAACACCCGTAGGGTTCCAAATGCGTTACCTTTAAATAAATTAGGCCCCGGCTACCTCACTCACCACACGAAACGCAGAAGTGTAACACTTCTACTTTACGCCGGTCTTCTATGAGGTCGCGGTACTTACCCGGACGGACCTGCCCATTCGTGCAACATTGTTGCGTGGCCGTAAAATTCTTGTTTCATACTTATTTCGGCGGAACATTACTGATTTTAGAGCGGGCTTCCAACTTTTTTTAGTAGGAACCGTGCGCAAGAACGCCACGTGAAATCGCGAAACGCGGCACGTGTTTTTTTCATGTGGACTGAACGCTGTGGATTGGATAACGTAATTTCTTGCAAGAATGACGTTATCCTCCCGACCCTAAATAGAATCAAACAGTTTGTGGGCTTTTATTGCTCGTACATGCGATAGGTAATGTTGTAAGAAATGAACTAACTTAAATATCTTCTTTATGATTGAATTTTTCACAGCTCCTGTGGTAATAAATAAGATAGCTCAGAGTCATTTCTAGTTTTCAAATATTTAATTGCAAAGTCTCATATTAAATGTGGTCGCTTGCTGCAAAGTAAACAAACTAGATAGCGCCAAGAATTGTTCATGGCCGTTTTTAATCAAATAAATCTTAATAATTTTTTTATCTTAACAAATTTAGTTTTAATCGATAGTTTAGATGTAGATGGGGAATATGCCTTTCTAGACTTGCAGACTATTTCTATTCCTGGTTACCTTTCAAGCAGATATGAACAGGTGTATAGTTAGCAAAATTAGAATAAAATTAATTTAAACAAAAATAGCCATGAACACACTCAATCGTGAAAAAAATTGGTGAGGCGTATGCCCAACGGTGGGCAAACACACGCTAAAGAAGAAGAAGACTACTCAATCTGCAAGTCGTAATTGGCGTGTTTATATATCAATAACATTTAAAAAAATATGTTTTATCTGGTTATCCCATGGGAGAAGGTCAAACTTCCAAGGGCTTTTAGACTATTAAAATGCATTAAAAAAACAAAGTGGTTAAATAGGTTCAGATTTACGTCGGCGTGAACATAATATGCCGTTTAGCTCATTAGCTAGAGCTTCAAATAGAGCGACAAAAATCTTTTCATCCAGTTTTCTAGAAATTTTACATTTCATATGTAATATGAATTAATTGAAATTAATAATTTATAAAATTGTTAATTTTAAGTGCTAACTTATCAATACACAGTGCTGTAGGAAATAGGGTTGATGATATTATAATAATATATATATATATATAATGCGGAACTTCCTCATTTTTTCACGAATCCTCTTCCTCATCCGTTTCCACAAAAAAAAAATTACAAAATCCTTCTCCTCTTCCTCTTATTAAGAGGAATTTTTAGTGGAAGTGACAATTAATCTGCCGGTTTATTATTATTAATTACAACAGCTTCTTAAAATAGTTTATGATTTGACGAAACATTTGTATTGTAGTCCTAATATACCTGTCACTTTTAATATTTTATTTTTGTTTGTATAATACCTATTTTTATTTTATTATTGCAATGTGCAGATGTGTTTTTGATTACAAATAAAGATTATTATTATTGTTATTAAAGTTTTTTTTGTTTGCTACATTTTGTGACTAGATAATATTTCATTTATAAGTTTTTTCTAATAGTTATTTTTAAGTTCAATGAAGCAATATTCTAAATAAGAATGGTTTTCATAAAAAAACGACTAAATGAATTTTGAAATTACGTAGGTAACCGCAGAATATCGAGAACCGACCTTCTTCCTCCACGGCCACTCCTGTGGCAGCGCGTGATGAAAACAGAATTATGAATTCTATGTTAGTTGATATACTTACTGAAGACAGTCTTTCATGGTGGAAAGTAAACCCAAAATATTTTGAAATTTAAGGAGTAGTACGTCAGTATTTTGTCAGCCCCTCCATGAAGTGTTCCCAGTGAACGCCTTTTTAGTAGTGCTGAGTTGGTTTACGATGAGCTACGAAATCTTTTATCTGGAGAAACAGCATCTAAATTATTATTTATTCAATTAAATTTACTAGAAATTAATTTTCAATGTTAGTATTTAATTATTTTTAGCACTACGGTGGTAGGGCCACGCAGCAGCCTCGGCTGTTGCACGAATGGGCAGGCCCGTCCGGGTAAGTACCACGACCTCACAGAAGACCGGCGTAAAGTGGAAGTATGACAAATACTTTCGCGTTTCGTCTGGTGAGTGAGGTAGCCGGAGCCCAATTTTCAAAAGGTTGTCAACGCATCTGTAACCCTCGAGTGTAGCAGATGTCCATGGGCGGCGGTATTCACTTAACATCAGGTGAACCGTCTGCTCGTTTGACAACTTTTCGCATAAAAAAAAAACTAATTTTAACAAAAAATAATAAATAAAAACTTATCCTATAAAAGTTATTTGTTCTTATCTTAAAAAAATACGAAGGTTTTATTTTAATTGTAAAAGCTTAATAATATATATTTTGCGCAAAAGGAATATTGCCATTATGTTGTTACTTATTTCTCATCCTCCTCCTCTTCCTCTTCCTCATAGCAGATCCTCATCCTCATCAACCCTAGTAAGAAAACAACGTAAGGAATCCTGCCTATTTTAGAAATATTAAAGAAAATAAATAATAATTCATAAATAAAAAAAAACATGATTTATTTGCAATTCGAACAGTAGAAAATAATTTTGTAATAAGAATAGTTAGTCCACCAGAGATAAAAGATAAGGATTGTTATATTGGTAAAACTGTTAATTTTTGGTAGAATACCACATGATATTGTATATAATTAATACTTACCGACTAAAATCATACATATAAAAAATAAGGCAATTATTAGGCAAGGATGAAACTATGAAATTGTTGCTTTGTAATCGGATCTGAGCACGTGTGCTTTTTAAACAAATCGCACAGCTAGAAGTTGGTGAAATTAACGTTGAAAGATGTTCTTACATTGATACTAACGAATTACAAGGGAAGCAGTGAGATCGCGTGGTGAACTATGCCTTAATATTATAAGAATACTAGCGGACCGGAGGACTCCGTGGCGCAGTTGCCAAGGTATTGTCTTCGGCGTCGAGGGTCGTGGGTTCGACTCCCAAACGGGACAACTATTTGTGTGACCCACAGATAATAATTGTTTCGCATCTGGGTGTTTATCCATGTGACATTTATGTTTGTAACGTCCTTACAACACAGGATAATGTTATCCTAAAGTAAGGGCAATATTTTTCAAAAAAAAAAACATAAAATAGTACCTTAATACTTAGTACACAGGAGACATTTGCCAAGCAGGGACATTAGTACGTTACGTATAGAGGTTTTAACTTCAATTTTTACCAGTAGTGAATAATAATAGTTTTCCAACAGTTCAATGTACTTTAAAAACGATAGTTATTGAAAATCCCTACCATTGTTATCACTGGTTATCAAAGCGTGAAACGTTATCATGGTCGCAACAACTAAAATAGAAAATTATCGTTATTAAACAGTGTAAAAACGGTTCTTAGAATAGGTCTGTCGATCTATTTATAGCAAATATGCTATAAATATAACGAACGGCTGAGTCACGCGGAGTTAACAAAATGTTGTAAAACTCACGACAACGGCGAGACTTAGCAAAGCGTGATGATATTCAAAAATACACTCATTTTTATCAATATTATTGGGTTTCATCATTTTATCGCTCTAAATATATACTTTAACTTCCTCGTTTGCTTTGAAGTCGATAGGGCATTCGTATATTATATTTCGTATTATTATTTTTCGTACTATTAGTTTTTCTGAAATATCTTCCATATACAGACAACGATCAATTACATTTTCACAGAGCCGTTGTCCGAGCACTCGCCTTTAATTCAATATACTCGAGCAACCTGAGTTCGATTCCCGGTGCCGGCACCAATGAAGTTTTTAACTTTAAGTGCTGACTTATCACGTGCTCCGCGGTGAAGGAAAACATCGTGAGGAAACCTGCATATTTTCGAAATAATAACAAAAAGATATATATATTTCGAAGATATGTGAAGTCCGCCAATCCGCAGTGGGGCCGCGTGGTGGACTATGTCCTGATACCCTCTGTATAGAGGAGGCCTTTGCCCAGCAGTGAGACATGTATAGGCTGTTACTTTACTTTACTTTAATTATATGTATAGATTTATATTATGCGTATATAGTATGTATAAAATATATATTTATTCTGGAATGTCAACTGAAGAAACAAGAAACTGGGAGAAATTCAGTTCAGTTGGCGCAGGTCGAGATGCGTTATCTCTTTGAAGCCATCGTTACGTCAGAAAATTCGTAAACAATTTCCATTCGTCGTAAACACTATATTTCTTGCATCATCGTAATTATGACGTACATATTTTGATACTTGTACATAAAAACATTCCCGTTTGCCCTAGATAGATTATGCGTTATTCGTACTAATTTGCGTATAAAAGCCGAAGTGAAATAGTAGATAGGACGTGCGAGGTTGCACTTGCGGATCGCAATTAAGTAAAATATGTATAGTAACAGCCTACATAAGTCCCACAGCTGGGCTAAAGCGTGCATTTTGGCAGACTTCACATATTTCCGAGTTATTATTTTTAAAGTATGCAGGTTTCCTAACGATGTTTTTCTTTCTTTATGTATACGTGATAATTTTGCACTTAAAGTTGACATAGGTGCCGGCCGGATTAGAAATTAGGTTGCTGAAAAACATGTATCAGCCTATACATGTCCCACTGCTGGGCAAAGACCGCCTCTGTACCTAGAGGGTATCATAGCATAGTCCACTACGCGGCCCCACTGCGGATTGGCGGACTTCACATGTCTTCGATTCTTTTTTTTGTTATTATGTCGAAAATATACAAGTTGCTTCACGATGTTTTCCTTCACCGCTGAGCACGTGATAATTCAGCAATTCAAATTGACAATTTCATTGGTGCTAGCACCGGGGATCGAACTCAGGTTGCTCGAGTATATTGAACTAGCTTTTCACCCGCGGCTTCGCTCGCGTTGAAGTCCTGAAATTAATATTTTTCTTTAAAAATTGTATATATATTTTAAATAAAGATATTTTCAACCCTTTTTTTCCAATTAAAAAATAGCCTATGTCCTTTCTCAGGTTCTAGACTATCTGTGTGTTTTGAATTTTATTAAATTTATTTATAAAATATATAAATTAATTTTATTAAATCGGTTTAGTAGTTTTGGCGTGAAAGCGAGACAGACAGACAGAGTTACTATCGCGTTTATAATATAAGTTATTAGTATGGATTAAAAGCGAACGCCCCCGGACGCTGTGCTAACGCAATAAAGGCTTCACGCAAATTATTTTTAGAAACGACATCGTACTTTCTTCCAAGGTACATAAAGTAAAATTAGAAAGATTTAATTATAACCTTCTGACTGGCGGGTCCCCTGCGCGAAGTCGACACACCGAAAACGTGAAGTGATCCACGTGTTTTTCGCGAGGCCTGACCGCTATAGAACGGATAACGTCACTCTTTTCAGGAATGACGTATTAACTCCCGAACTCAAAATAGAATCAATAAGAGTTTGTGGTCTTTCATCGCTCGTAAACGTGACCGTGGCTAACTTTGTAGCTCTGAAAAGCTGAATAAGATTTTGTATTTCCGCTATACCTTTTTCCCCCCGATACCAAAAAAAAAGGCATACTATACTACACATTAGGTGATTTAGGGCTACACATTAGGCGTTGCTTCGTATAAACTGACGAAGACCGCTGCCGTGGACGCCGCGAGGGTTGAAGTGTAACCCTTCAGGGTTATCCATCACCAGCGATCAACTTACTGCTGGTCAAGGATCTACCGAAGCAAGGATAACTAACACGATCGACATCAGACATATGATAGAGACATACGAAAAGATGTTCTTTATTCTACACTTTTCACAGCTTCATCGTTGAAGAAATTATTTACTATATTCTCCGTTAAAATATGTGTACACAGGTACTGCTTTGTTGCGCGAGCTAAAATAGTTGCAGACAACAACCTCACCAAATTAACTTTTAAAGCTTGATCATGTACAATAGGTCACTTGTTCACCGTAAGTAAATGAGCATCTTGACTAACTTCGTAGTACCTACAATGCAAAACGTAATCTGTAAACCCCAAACTCATTCCACGCATATAAAAGATATACAATAATATTAGTGACAATTGTCCAACACGACACAGACCATGCAGCTTTTATTACTGTAAAATCGATATTTACGCGTATTTATAGCCATCGTGTCTGAACACTTCTGGCGTTCAAGCAAGTTAGCTATCTAAGGAATTTGGTACGTTTATCGAAATTATATATATCGGGTGGATAGTTACTAGTGAATATTTTTAGTAATTAAATACTTATCCTTGCTAATTAATCGACGAGATTTATCTTCAATTATTTCACCGTATTTTTAATAAAGACTATGTTATTCCATATACTATAAGGAGACAAGAGACTAGCGAATAATACGATTAAATAAATTGCCTCATCTAAATATGAAAAAAATACGATCGCTATGGACTTTATGGAGCGCAGTATGTACGGGTCAGTCTGAATTTGTCGACAATCTGTCCACTCTCGAACACAGAGATGCCATTCAAAATCAAAATCAAAATCAAAATGAGAGATGCGAGCGCAAAAATTGCATGACTTAATTCCTCCCACCACCGGACGAGAGCCAATGGGCCTCTTATATACTGACTGTTCTTTATACTGTTACGACATTCCTTGTTATTCGTAATGCGTACAGCGAAGGAATGGTACAATCTGTCCTCGTACCGTCCTTCCTTCTTATTGCATTGTCTAGAATGCAAGAGTGAATAGGCATTTTCTGAACTAGTAAGTTTGTCGCTAATAACTTCATTTATAACTTGGGTTATTACTCTAGAATTAGCTTGTCTATAATGAAAAAATACAAAAAAATGCAAGTCGCGTTTCCTCTTCTTTTGTCCTACAGATTTACAGGATGTAACTCTAAGTGATTTTTTTTCATGTGAATAGTTGGCAAGGGAGTTTAGTTCACCTGATATTAAATGATTACCGCCGCCCGTGGACATCTAAAACACCAGTAGGATTGGCAGCTGCGTTGCCCCCGGGACCCAGTGGACCCCGATTTCCTCACTCACCAGACGAAACGCGGAGGTATACTTTCACCTCACGCCGGTCTTCTGTGTGTGGTACTTGCCCATTCGTGCAACAGCAGAGGCTGCTGCGTGGCCCTACCACAGAAAGAGTTGCAAGTACTTTCCACTGTCCCCGCCACATTTAATCATTGTTGTTTCAGTTAACCCATTTGTTTATCAAAGTGAATGTATTTTGTTCGTTAATATTAGTGTTCAACATATTTGACTGCATCATTTTCAATGTATAATGTTTGGCTTTTTGTTGTTTTTGTTGTGTTTGATATTTTTTTTTTTTATTAAAAAAAGATAAACACTACCTCGTATAGTTTCTGTCGTATGTTGTAGTTGACTGCTGCAGTTGGTAATAACAACACCAGTTCGTCTCCACATCTTAAGTACTTCAAATATTTTTCTTGTATATCCAAGCTTTGTTTTTTCCAGTCAGTTTGCGTTTTGGGATGAGGATTCGCTCGGCCTGTGTTACGTTTACGTTATTCGTTTACTCACGGGATAACTTGGCCCGATATATGATCTATTTGATGTATATCTAATAATAACATCAACACCGAAAAGCTCATATTGTATATATATGAAATATCTAGCATGTGTTATAAAGGTGTTCGAAAAAAGTGCGTTAATTTTATAATGTTTCAAATAATATAATTATGTAAACGAAAATACAATAGGTAAAAGTTCTAACGAACCTAATGTAATTGACGAAAAAATATTGTCCACCTGCAACCAAGAATCAACCTTCTGAGCACAAGGTCGACAAAACACGCCAGCAAACAATGACGCAGCTGATACCCACTTTCTCCCGTGAAACAATCGTGCCGTTTTAAAAATCTAACACATAGTACTTATCAACGCAATGATTGTCGCATGTAACAGAAAACTACAGTAAGAAATAACCCGAAACAGAAAATTTAATAAAAATAAATAATAATGAATAAAATAGTTAGATTGTGAAATGATTAATTAGATAGTAGGTACAAAAAATCATATTTATTTCATAAAAAGTATCTATATTGTAAGATTATTTATTTTTTAGTGTTGGCGTTAAATGTTTATTATTATTTTTATTAATACAAACATTCATCTCTGTTATGCTAGTTTTTATGATGTTAGATCTGACGGCGTTGACGCATTTCTAGTTTCATTGATGAGAGAAAATAATGTTCTTAAATGGCGTCTTACGAAACCGGGTGATTTTGCACGTCTTCTCATCGCTGTAGCTTTTCCTACGTCACGGTATAGTTCGAGGAAGTCACGTGTAAGCGAGCGTGGACCTAACAAAGAATAACAGCTGTGCAGATAAGAAAACGACCACAAGATGAAAGTGTTAACTTAATATACCTAATATATATACGGGGCAAAACGGTAAAAGTACGGTGTTGCGGCTATAAGGTAAATGTTACATTATTATACACGTCGCTCTGTTACCCTTATCCAAGCGGTGGGATGGGGTGATTTTATTAATGTATCGGTTAGGTTTGTCTAGGATAAAATTCTTATCTCGTAAGGGAATCCAACCCACGACCCTTGGCACTGATGTCAATGGCTTAGTAAATGCGCTACCGAACATCTAGTAAAAAAAAGTGAAAAACAATGAAGTGACAATGTAAAAGAATACCGTAAGCGGTACTGAATGATTGACTGATGATGAACGAGAAGGATAGACTGACAGCGGACTAAGACTCCGCTGTCTGTCTATCCTTCTGTCACTAAGCTTTATGAACCGTGTCATGAACCGTGTGTAATAGAGACTGTTGAAAACAGATGATGTATTTCTGTTGCCGCTTTAACAACAATCACTAAAAAAAAATTGCCGTTTTTATAGATAATGGCAATAGCCTTTCGTGCGTGTGTCCGACTCGCACTTAGCCGGTTTTTATAGATAATGGTACGGAATCCATCGTGTGCGAGACCGACTCACACTTGGCCGGTTTCATTAATACTGTTGCAAGTCTGAAATTTTGAATTAATTTATTCATAATAAAAACGATTATTTTGAATAATAGTAAGAACGTATCATCAGACTAACAAGTCTCAATAATATTGTTTGTCAAGTGAACCATCTGAATTATTTTTATCAATATTCTCCGTATTATTGAGTTTTTATTGCCATATTCCCGTGTACGAAACTATGTTTTTAATAATTTTCTTGAATATGTAAAGAAATCTCTAATAACGATGGATAATTATTCTATTTCTATATTAAGTTTTTAAAATAGTATTATAATTATTTACACAGTAATCATATACGATAGAAAGTAATTAATTATTTTTAGTTTAGTAATTATAAAATAATAATTTAAGCAAATATATTGTTTTTATAATCGAATATCATACTAAGAATTTAATTAATGTAATAACAAATAGGACATAATATTATGTACTAGCAAATTGGTTCAAGTGTAAAGACGTTCTTTAGACCACAAATTAAGGCAAAGTCTTGAGTAGGATAACCCTACGGAGGGCTGCACATTCCGGTACCCGTGCCATATTTTGACGGCATAGTCACATGACTCAGGCCGGCCGGCGTTAGCCCGACCGAAGAGCGAAAATCTGACTCAGACGCGCTGCGAACGTTTATCCGTTACGACGTTGACGTTGCCGTGCTCATTGAGAAATACGTAGTATTTATGCACAATTGTGTCAATCGGTTCGACAATAATGGATTCCGATGGTTTAACTTAACATAAAGTGTAATAGTTGTTTTTATGGGAAAGATGTGACAGCGGTGATTCGTGATATTCATTATAACGTGTTGTGGTGACATAGAAATCTCTTGTTTTTTATCGTGACATAATTTTTAATATGGAAACCCGACATTATTGGGAGGAAAACGGACATGCCGTTAAGTATGACAAGTAAGTCCATTAAAATGTTGCACCTTCTTTGGCAAATAAATAGTATTAGGGTAGATTAATGTTATCAAGATGTTTATTTATAGATAATGTGATATCTTGTACACGATTCAGAAGTATCTAATTAATAGAAGGATGCAAAGGGATAACCCGTATTACCTATACGTTTTAATTATTATAATTATGTTATTAGTACAAAAATCCTTTGATTATTTAATACATATATTAAGAAATAATATAAATAATTTAATTACAACATTTAATTTCTTTCTGTATATTTTAATGTCATTACATAGGTATTGTATAGTTATATACTTTCATTGGGTGACGTAATCTTTAAACAACAAATTCATATCTTTTGGTATAAATGTCTTCGATTAATTTGATTGATATCACTTTATAAGAAACGTGATCTTCCTATATTTTGAAATCGACTATTTTGCCCAATTTTGATTGATTTGTTTTGATTTTTTTTTATGCCTGTTTCGTTAAGGTAGAAATTAAAATCTGTGTCATCTGATATGAAAATTTAATTTCCCTGATATTAATTAGGTAATGTTTTTAATTCTAAGGACAACAGTTAATTTGATAAAAATTTATAATCAAGGAAAATAAAGTAATTAGCTGATCGAAGTAAGTTTATAATATTTTCATATTACGTCGGATATGTATCACTTGTTGACAACATACAACTCTACAAATCGAGGTGGTTAAAACCGGATTGTGTTGGGCCATCTTAATGTAATTACACATTGGTTTTGCAGCTTACTGTGCCCGTATTGCATTGTTAGCGACATAGTGTCGGCACGTGACCGTTTTTCGAAAGACACTTGATCATAATTATTATTCAACTAAATTAACCGTTTTTGTGATTTTATTTTTCGAAATTGAAAATGAAAAAATGAACGCATTGCACAGATTAATAAATATTGCAAAAAGTTTTCATATTATGGATGATATCATTACGTTATGTTATTTGAGTGCGTAGAGGGTCCGGCTGGTTTCCTTGTATATTGAAAAAGTCGTAATGTGGAATGCATGTACATATAAAATATATAATAAACTTATTTTTCATCAGAATCCGGTCTTAACGGCGCACAAAATATGTACTTGTTGACAGTACCTAAGTATTTGCCTGGAATTTATTGAACATAATTTTTCTGATATTAAATGTGTCAAAAGCCCTTAGTGGTGACTCGGCGGCGCAGTCTTCAGCGCTGGGGGACATGTGTTCGATTCCCGATTGGAACATGTATTTCTGGGTGTTAGTTCTCAAGGAGTTATATGTACATGTGTACTATCTAAACATAATATTTTAAAAAGAAATTTCCAAATACGTTGATCCTATAAAGTTTAAAACGTTGAAAAGACCAAAAAGCTAAATCATCATACGATAAAGATCGCCAAAGGTTATGTTACCAATATTTATATAAGACTGCGATGACAGTGAACTTTGTCAATTATTAATATTTTTATTTAAAAAATTCCTCGTTGCCTTCTTGTGAAAAGATTAGTGTGAAATAAGGATGACGGCATCGTAACGTTGGAGTACTTTATTGGGCAAAAATAATAAAGGTTATATGTTTATTATGTTTTTATACTATTCAGTGTGAATAGAAATCAAATAATTATGCCATTGATATAATCATTGCAGCCGAGTTATACTCCTGAGGTACATTATTTGTTGTGCATTTATTTTCTATTTTTATAACTGTCTGTACATTGTTTTTAATACACATATTAGAAACAATGTACAGACAACTTGTAAAACTGATCACTTATCAACATCGCGTGAAACGGTATGTTCTATAATCTCTCGGTATACGAAAAGTGTATTATGTATCCAGGCTTTGTTAAACTGATGTATTAGTCATTGGACGCCGAAACCCGAAGGTCGCGTACAACCGAGAGTGTCATAAATATTCGCGCGATCCCACCTATATTGGAGCAGAATGGCGTGGCGTGGCGAAAGCGCGGCGAAAATAGCGCGCCGACACGTGACTCGCGCGGCGGGGGGGTGGGGGGGATGCACGCGCCGTGCCTCGGCCTCCACACGCCGCGCGGAACGTGACCGCGCGCACACAGCCCCATCGCTCCGTGTCGACGGCCACGCACACAGACGTAGTCCGGTCGCGGCGCGTATCGCTGACGGCCCGCGCCCGGCGCTGCAAGGGTTTTTACTAGTTCGCCCCCCGCCCGTGGAAATTAACCGGCGCTAGCAACCTTTTAATACGCCTCAGGAATCTCTTTCAATTAATACCCCTGTTACTTTCGCTTCGCTGCTCCTGTTTTCGACTTCTCCACGGGAAGAACATCGGCGTCAAGGTAGCTGGTAAACGTTACTCTACGCAGTTTCTTTGTAGGTCACAGTTGTATTACGTTTTAGTCACGTTACTTTTATTCCGTTACCAAGTAATGAGTGCCTACTTAAAATTTTATTCGCAGTTACCAGCGCTGTTCTTTTGTAAAGCAACGACGCAAATTGCTTGTCCGTACTTATAGATGTGTTTTTCTTTCGCGACACGTGTCTGGTCAAGCATGAATAACATGTAGGTATTGCGACAAAACGAGGCTTTTACGCCTTTACGATGTTAACTCCGGCCTGAGCGTATGTAAATCCGAGACCTAATCCGGAGCGACGTCAACGCATACGTTAGTTTTAGGTCAACAAGGCCATTTGCAAAGCAAATGGCGAGAAATTGTTGAGAACGTAAAAGGCGTAGTTACGAACGCCCGCAAATATGTCGTTGAACTATCTTTTAATGTGAGCTCACGTTGCGCGGGCCTGACCAACGACCGAGTGCGAGTTTGCCCGATAGAGACGAGAAATCGTTTTCTATGCCGAGAGTGAGAGTGACGGTGAATAGTGCATGGAAGAAAACGTGAGCGCATCGATTTGCCGGAGCTTTGGTAATTCGAATTTCGAATGATTCAGTATAGGCAACATGTTTGTTACACAAACGTTATATAAAGAAATGCTCTTAATGTGAATTACTTGTAATGATGTTGTGATTATCGATTGGATTTGAGGATAAATTTATTGTTAAAATTTAAAAACCGAACATTTGACACTTATTGGTTGCCTAATTTTATAGCTTCGCAATATAATGCTGGACATATAGGAAAACGAAAAGGACTAAAATTTAAAAAGGCCGTACCTATTGTCCTTGGAAATTAACAATGTTTTTGTAATGAAAATAAATCAGAATGTCTTAGAATCATACTGATGGCAATTGGCACTTTTTGCACATATATAAATATGAAAAACTGTGTTGTATTTTTTGCTACATCCTTACTAATATTATAAAGGCGAAAGTTTGTATGGATGGATGTTTGTTACTCTTTGATACAAAAACTACTGAAGAGATTTAAATAAAACTTTACAAACATCAGAATAACACATAAGCTATAATGTATAAATAGCAGCATATAATAGTAATATTTTGTGAAATGTCCAAAATATAGGTGTATAATAAAAAGCTCATTGTTAGTTCCCATTGGCCGCGCGGGTAAAGCCGCGGATAACAGCTAGTCCTTACTTCCTTACTAATATTATAAAGGCGAAACTTTGTCTGTATGGATGGATCTTTGTTACTCTTTCACACAAAAACTACTGAATAGATTTTAATGAAACTTTACAATACTATAGCTTATAAATCAGAATAAGACAGGCTGTAATATATAAAGATACTAGCTTTTCGCTCGCGGCTTCGCTCGCGTTGAAGCCCTTAAATAAATATCTTTCTTTAACCTTTCAACCCTTTACGACACTGTTTTCCAATTTAAAAAATGTCCTTTAAAAGCTAAGCTCCATAAAAAGCTCATTGTTAATTCCTTTTTGCCGTGCGGGTGAAGCCGCGGATAACAGCTAGTCTAATATGATTTAAGTCTCTTATATCAAATTACGAATCAACGTTCCCGCCAATAATGCTAGTGTTGGGAATGGAGTTCTTAAGTATAATTTTTTTTATACAAAATGTAAAACACTAAAAACACCTAGATTTTTTTTTATATCTATACATAATAAAAATGTTAGTTTAACAGTTGTAATATTTCTCAACAGACTTCAAAAACAGAGGAGGTTCTAAATTGGACTGTATTTTTTTAATATTTTTTACCTCAAAACTTGTGGTGGTGAAAAGGTTTTGAACCGATTTTTGTTACTTTTTTTATTTGAAAGCTGCTACTTCCCATGTACGGTACCATATTAATTTCATTGGTATTAGATTTTGGGCTCCAAAGATACGTAGGGAACTCCCGAAAATCAATTGTAAAATGAATACAGAGCGAGATTAAAGTGTGCGTATGTATAATAAAATCCCACAGTCGATGTTAAGTCTGCCACTTGATGAATTTAAACGAAAAATTAAAAGTACACTTATGGCTAAAGCCTATTATACTATTGCCGAATATCTTGACGACGCCAATGTGTGGGGTTAATACTGTTCATACTCACGTAGGCTAAAACAAGTCTATTGTACCTGTACTATTATATTGTAAACTGATTTTTTAAAAAAAGAGCAACTGTCGAGTTTCTTGCCGGTTTCTTCTCAACAGAAACTGCTTTCCGAACCGGTGGTAACTTACGAACGTGTTAATTTCTTGTAAAATTTTGACGTTTCATAAGAACGCGCAAGCGTCTATGTGAATAAAGATATTTTATTATTATTAAAGATATTTGCAGTCGGTTATGTTTTTCGTTAATAAAAAATTTAATGTCAAAAATTTTAATGTGTTGTTAAAACTGTGACAATTTTTTGAATTTATAGTTATTTAGGCGTGTTTGGAAAAAATTATGACATAAAATTTTTTACGATAATTCGCACACTGACAGTCAAAATGCGACATGATGATTGAAGTTGCTTGCTTCGCTTAGAGTTGAAGATTTCTTCGACCAACTGCTGGCAACGGCAATTAAAAATTAAACGAGCTTCAAAAATTGAATTTAAATATAATATAAATATAGTATATATAATAGAAATATTTTTTCTATTATTATATAGTATATAATAAATATACATATAAATAAAATTGAATAAAAATATGTATATACGCCATAAAACTTTCAAATAGGAATTCATTTGTCAACTAAATATTTTAAAAGTATTATTATTAATTCCGTACGTGTTTTGGCTAATTTGTAATTGTTAATTTTATATTAGATCTTCATTCATCTAGATAAGAACTCGTTCACTTCGAACGATCCATAAATAGTTAAATGTCAAAACGGATAGCAACACTCGTTTTGGTTTTGCCATAGAAATATATTAATTTCTTTTCGTTTGGTATACAGCTCTCAGTTAAACACATTTCACGATTTTTCGTTTATTTTGCAGACTAGTTTTTAAATCCGTGTAGATAAAAAAGTAGTAAAAAAGTGTACTTATGTACGAGTGTAAGAAGTTATACTTCAAATAATCAAAATCTATCCCCTGTGTCAGTACTCTTTGTTTGTGAAAAAGACATTAAAAGTGATTGATGACGGATTAATTAAATAACTTGGAATTAATATGTTAGGACACATTTTTACACATTTTCTAGCCCCGAAACTAAGCTATGCTTGTACTGTGGATACTATAAAACGGATAAACATACTTAGACATACTTTTCTTTTGAAAATAAATACATATTATACATAAATAAACACTCAGACACTAGAAAAACACCTTTTTCATCACACAGCATTTTTCCAGTAGTGGGGATCGAACCCACACCCACTGGCGCAGGAGGCAAGTACACTACCCACTACGCCATTCGGGTCGTCAATTATAGGTAAATGTCAAAAAGTTGTTATTAGTTGTCATGATAATACCGTGAAATTAGTTGCTATTCAATTTGCTTCATCATGTCGCTTTTTAGATGTCGGTATGTACCTGCGATTCATAAAAATGTTATTCAAAAATTTCGCTAAACGCGCCAAAAGAAGAGTATAATATATACCTAAAATATATAACCAAAACTCTAAAATATTATTATTTACTGTGTGTAACGGATGATTCTATTAAAATTCATTGTTATTTGTTGCATTTACACGTTTTCACGGGTTTTATCATTTAATTTAAAAATAAATACTATGAAATCTCTTATAAATAATTTCACTTAAAAATAGAGTATTCCGACACATCGTCAAATTGATAACAATTTTATATCGAGCGAACAATTCGATCGCGGCTTCGTTGTGTACAATATTTTAATTCAAGACCGGTGCGAGCGGCGGGCAACATTAAGGCAGTGGAAAATTTTGCCATCTGTTTATTTCCAGTGTCGAATAACTTGAGATATAGAATGAATGTATCATTACGCATTGCACCGTTGTATATATACACACGATATGTACACGATTATCGACAAGTCACAATGAAAAGCGATATCGTGTTTATGTAGATGGAGTTATTGTTGCGAATGTAATCTTAATTATAAATGTTTGTTTTTACTTTTTATAGAACCTCTGTGAAGGTTTTTATCGAACTATAACACCAGGTTAGAGACTGATAGACAGTTTTCGGGCGCTCGCTTATACTCTAGCAACCCGAGATAAAATCCCGGTGCTGGCGACAATGTAATTTTTAATTGAAATAAATTAATGTCAAAACGTCGTAAAGAAATCGTATATATCTTATAAATAGACAGTATTTAAAGAAAAAAAATGTTTCGAACATTTTTAAAGTCCTATCCATGGTAGACTATGCCCTAATACCTTCCGGTCTTTGCCCAGCAGCGGGCCAGTAGGATATATGTAGACAGTTACTTTACATTTCTCACGGAATGTAATAACAGGTAAAGGACCGTTTCAAGGGCGTTGCTAAGCCTTGGGATCCAGTGACGATCGGGTAGCGTGTTAGATTCTCACAAAAATTAGTCTGATACTTAAATTTTGATTTGCTGTTGCACACGTGATATTCAAGGTTGTCTGTTTGTGCGTATTTTGTGCTAGTAGAGCGCTCATACCAGTTGCTTGTCAGTGGGAGTAACGTTACCGATTTAAAAGAAATGCAATAAACGAAGTGTGTTTGTGCAACGGCGCGGACGGTACAAGCGGAGCGCCCGCGACCCCGAACGCTCCAAACGCACTTTCACGTCGCGTGCTAACCGCCCGTGTTACGTCACGCCGCGCCGTACCCGCCCGCGGCACGTGTCCGCCAACGTGACGAGTGACGCCGCCGCACGTGGCGCGCCACGCTGCATTACCAGTAGGGTGTCTTTCCGTGGCTTGGAAATTTTGAGACGAACATGATAGTTTCGCTTGACCTCGTAGTTTCATGTCAGCCGTAAAAACATAGTTATGTTTATATCTGATTTGTTGTATACGTTCATACGTACGTCAGATGAGATATATTTTGTTATAGGATAGCTTCTAAGTTATCGTCTTGAATTGACAACTATAACTGTATTATAATAATGAAAGTTTATTTGAACAAATAGTAGAGAACAAAAACATCATTTTACAACATTAAAACAATATATACATTTGCAAGTCCTATTTACGTATGCATAGTAGTTCTACCGTAATTACGCGACAGTCTTGACTGTATGCACAAATGAACAGGTCCGTCCGGGTAAGTACCACGACCTCACGGAAGACCAGCGTGACGTAGAAGTGTTATACTTCTGCGTTTCGTCTGTTGAATGAGGTACCCACTTTATTATGCGTGAACGCATCGGCAAACCCTAAGGGTGTTGCAAATTTCAATGGGCGGTGGCTATCACTTAACATCAGGTGAACCGCCAGCTCGCTTGCCACCTTCTCACATAAATAGAAAACCACGTCCGACAGCACCAAAACTAATGGAGATCCTACAAGGATCGATCTCATTAATCTGTTGTTTCGTTCGAGGTCCGGAGCTCCACCGTGTTATCTGTAGAAAATGTGTTTAACGGCGGCATTATTAAATAGCAAAGTTTTGAAGCGTCGCGTGACATCGCTAACGCGTACACGTGACACCGCTAACGTGTTCACGTGACTCCGACTTTGTATTCAATTACGGGCTTGTTTGCAACTTTTCGCTAATGGGGCACCTACTAATGTACGTTATAAGAAGATTGACACTGTTTGTTTGATTTCAAGCAGAATTCAATATATCTGTATAAAACGCTGCGGTATAATCGTACAGCCTTTCAAATTATAAGGAAAATCCTCCGTCCACTTTGTCAGATAGACTGTTGATATTTGGTATATAATTATTCATGCATTAAGTATTTAAATATACATAATATGTGAAGTATAGTTTATAATCTTGCTTATTGATATCAGCTATTTTTAAATCGTTAATTCACTCCATCCACCGGCACTACATTTATTTTGCGTCTAATATTTTTTTCATGCGGTCATATTCAGATTCATTCTCATATTATACTTGTATTATATTTTTAAACCTTGTTTTTAATTGTCGTTATTAAATTGTTAGTATCGTAGCAATTTAATATTTAAATTTACCCCGATTATTGCTCAGGACAATAACCAGATAATGTATTATTTAATTTAATTAACTAGTTAATTCATTGACGTTTGATTAAAGAACTTAAATTAAACTCACTATTGACTTATAATACATATATCGGAATGGGGCTAAGCAAATTAAATCCAATCATGTATAATAATCGCACATTATTAATTATAAAAAAAAATATTCAATATAGGTACAGTATAAAGAAGTAATAGTCGAGTTATGGGGGATTGGTAAATCGTAAATCTGTACTATTTCGATTATAAATTTAGTACATTAAAAAGCAATCTTCCTGAACATAAGGTGAAAAAACTTGTAGCTAAATTATTTATAATTATGTTCTCTGTAATCGATTCATGATAAATTGTGACGTGTTTTGCTATTAATAGAATCAATATTATTTGTGTCAAGGCAACAGGCCGTTTCGAATTGAAAATAAGTATTTTTGGACAACACGGCGGCGGGCCTCACGCGGGCGTGGGCTTAGAGGGCTCCAAGATTAATTTAATTTTCAATTTAACTTTATTAAACTCCTTCCAGGAATAGCCATCTTTACACTTTTTACTTTTTTTATTAAACTTGACCGATGAAAGGAAAGAATGAAAGCCTACGTTTACGCTTACTTTTAAAGCTGACCTCTTTTCTACATTAGGTGTAAAGAAAGGTTTTTCACTACTCTGATGTATTATTCCTCACAATTCATTGTTTTAAAACACCCGTTGCCATACTGTAGGAATCAATGACAAAAAAGCACCTTTTTTGTAGGGACAATAGATTGCCTTTAAAAAATGGATTCAGTTATGCAAAAATCAAAGGAAACTCGTGTAACTCAATTTTAGGAAGTGGCCCGTTGAATATCGTTGTAGCAATTTAGTTTTTAGATACATTTTTATAAGAGAAAGTAGAATATGAGCAGGCGGCACCAATGAATTGAAGTCATCAGCAACGGTTAATATACGTAATATCCATGTTTCGCTATGACGGACACAGTGACGACGAGCGACTTATTTAGTAATAATCCAAATTAAACCTAAAACGCTGCCGCGTACGACTGTCATTGTAATAGCGTAACAAAATCACGACGGGAGACGAATTTAATTTCGCCGCTGCAATTTAAGCCGTGTACAGAGTAGCTTTAGGTCGAATTTCGATAATTACTTCGCTGCCATACCGTCCGTCGGCCGTGACCCTCAAGGACAGTGGCATCGGACGCTATACTCGCCGGGCGAACTCAAAACTATAAATACTTCTATTTCATACCAACCTGTTAGTCGTGATACCGGCCAGGCGATCCCATCCGTTAATACCACAAAGGCGGAACAGCTTTTCTACCACAGTATAAATAAATTTCTAATACGATATTTTAAATATAGATACGTTATAGGCAAAATCATTGCACTAAAAACAACACAAACTATCGTGTATAGTTCTAACGCGCACGAGTATACAATGGGCAAGGAAAGGGATAAGAGCGTAAGAGTGATTTTACGCTATCCGATAGTAGAAAGAGATGAATAACTGGTACGGGGCAAATATGTCGCTTTAATTTCCCTAAAACAGCGATAGAAACGTCTCAATGGTTATATAAACATCTCAGTTATAGAACAAATATCTATTTATATCTTATTCCATTAATTAACATTAGTTAAGACAAGAACTACCTACCAATTTACATTCGTATAATTATGTTGTGGCCAAGGTTTTTCGTCTTGTTTTTGTTTAGCGCGATATTGTAACGGAATCTTTAAAACATTGGCTTATTAAATATGATCATGTATGTACAATAATTATGTGAATTATCTTATGTACAAGTTAAAACATAAATAGAAATAAAAAAATATTTTAGTTGGACTACAAACAAAATCATCCTTCTCTCTTTCTCTTTTAAGATGTTATAGGTATAATAAAATATCACTTTCCCTATTATTATTTCAAATGTGAACATTGTGAGCCGTACTACATACAGTTTAGTGGCCATTTACATGCGACTGACGACTCGCATTGCACTGAAGAAATAAAAATCCTGCGCGGGTTTCGGAAATAATAATGGCATATAGCAACAGACGATTTTAAAAATAATAACGAAATGGAAAAAACAATAGGTACATACATAGAGTTCCATTCGATTCCACTGAGTGGTCTCGACGCGCGTGCCCGTGGCGGTCGCACGTGACGCGTGACGTCACGGCGTAGGCTTGCACAACAGCAGATAATGCAATATGCAAGCGAACCGAAAACGAAGCCAACACAATTTGATACCTACTTAATAGAATCGACATATAGCGAACTCACTTTATGTTTATGCTCCCCTGGTACTTTTTCGACACGCTTGCACTAGTTTAACGTGTTATTGTGAATGTAATGAGGACTTTCGATTTACATTTTGCACATGTAAAGAGTGTGCGATAGATGATGATAATACAACTAGGATCTACTTAGATAATTAGAATTAAAGGTTAAATTCGGGTTTCTATTGTCTTAACGATCACACAGGGATCAAGAAGGTTGACAGTAGTGTTTAGTCACGTGACAGCCACGTTTTCGGTTACGGGATTACGGGCAGCGTGACGCGTCAGCGTTTCAGAAAACGTGACAGCGTGACGAGCCTTATATCTTGGCCACGGGCTTCGGTACTTAGCATAGCTATAGCTGCGCGGCTTATTTATATAGCCTAGTTTCGATTTACGCTTTTATAAGCACACACAATACACCGTTATTGGAACGATCATAATAAAGGAACAAGATGTCACAAAAAGCAAATTGACTAAGCTAAATAAATGAATTTCTAGACCGAGATAGTTTTAGGACGTTTGTGTTCCTCTGAAAGGAGGTTTGGAATTGAGTTTGATTAATTATATGAAACAGCTTTATTATTATGACGTTAAGTAACTACTTTGTTTATATATATAAATTTAAGCTAGTGGTGGTCTGGGCATACTGAATATTAGCTAACAACTTTGGTCCGATCCCATTAAATACTCCTGGTCCTGGTATAATGTAGTGTCATCGTGAAATATCAGCAAACTTATGTATATTGAAAGGAGATTCTAAAAATTTTGTTGGCAATGCCTCCAACTCGTGTTTGTAAACATTGACCTTTTTAATTCGCGGAAATTTCCACCGACAAATTATGTTAATAGAGACAAGGATAGAGTAATCATTAAACGATTGGGACCGAACGCTTTTGTGCCCGCGCTGGTGTGTGGATCCTGAAGCCATATCGGCTTGTATTTTAATCATAAATTATAACTCCCTATTTTACTTACGTTTCCACCGATAATTGACTCATCACGATGTCTCTGGAACCAAAGGGCTTAGAGACTTGAGATTTGGTAGGAATATTCCTTCCGCCGAGTAGAGGTCAGCTAAGACGGATTTCACGAAATGTTACCTGTTGGGTCCGCTAGTAATATAATCTTAAATGCCTTATTGTATCTGATGGTATCGTTATTACAGAATTGATTTATATTATAGAATAGCTGAGCCGACAAACGTTGATTTTTTAATTTATAATTATTTATAGGGAATTTGTGTATCTGAACACATTGTGGCGACTCATTTGCTACTGTGTAGCACCGCTCTTATCTTGTACACCCTTACTCTCATCGGTCTAGCATTACCCTAATATTGACAAATAACTATAGCGACGAGTGACAATAAAAGATTATGGTTTTCTCAACACGGCTTGTTCTTTGTACTGCATCTTAATTATCCCCTCCTGCCGGCTTCAGAAACATAAAGAATTTTCGGAATGTACTCATAAAATGTTTGACAGGTTACACAGACACAGTTGACAGATTGACAGGTAGACATACAGTTTGTATGGGAAACTAAAATTGTTGTTATTTCGATTTTCCATAATTTCTAAACTTTTAAACCTTCCCTGGACTGCCACAAATATTTCAAAACCTAAATGAGCCAAATCGGTCCAGCCGTTCTCGAGAACGAGTGTTCGCCAGACTAACGAACAGCAATCCATTTTTATATATATAAGATCGATAAAAGAAGAAGATAATACATGAGCCTTGATAGCTCATTGTCCGGGGACTTGCTTTTAATTAAATAAGCATTAAAAAAGCTCAAGCAACTAGAGTTAAATCCTCGGTGCCATACTGGCGCCAATGAAATTGTCAATTTTAAGTGCTGACTTATCAAATGCACAGCGGTGAAGGAAAACATCGTGAGGAAAGCTGTATAATAGTTTCTTAAAAAATATTTCGAAGATATGTGAATTTTGCCAATCCGCAGTGGGATTGCGTAGTGGACTATGCCCTGATACTCTCTTTGGGACATATATAGGCTGTTATGGCTACTTTTTTAGGGTTCCGTACCCAAAGGGTAAAACGGGACCCTATTACTAAGACTCCGCTGTCTGTCAACAGTATCTCATGAATCGTGGTAGTTGAAATTTTCACAGATGATGTATTTCTGTTGCCATAAAAACAAATACCAAAAAAATTATATCTCTCCACAAACAAAACAATTACAGCCGATACTAAACGTAAATGATAAAATAATGAATATAGTTTGTGGGAGCTGGTACTAAATTCTCACTGGTATTAGATATCACATCATATTACTTCTGGTATTCCACGAATAGCCACGCTTTTCTGGGTGTAGTGCTTTTCTAGGTAAAGGTAAAAAGTGGAAATACCTTTTACCTTTTACGTGATTTTCGGGATGGCTGTAAATGTTAACTTTGTTACGTTCAGAAATGTACTTCTATTTGTACATTTATATTTGTTAGGACTGCGTTACACAGGTACACGATTCTTGCTTTTAAGTAACCCCAGTATATTTAAAAAACCAGGTCCTCCATTCTATTTTTAATACCGAATAGTGGGCGCTCTCTCTACGAACCGGGTGTTTCTCAAGGATCCTGCTTCTCTTCCCCGTTCTTTTCGTTCTACACGAGCGGCATACTTAGAGACTCGCAAGTCGATTTCGAGCTTTTTGAGAAAGACACGCCCTTTTTTAGTTGCGATGTTATCTTACTTTCAGTTAAAAAATTCAAACGTAATCTGCTTGTATTTGTGTTGTATAGTGTGAACAATATTCTCAATTTCGCAGTATTACTTATTGAAGGAAATATGGTTTAGATATGTAAGCAATCTTTCAAATAAGTACAATTAAAAAATGCTTACGTTTACATCGATGATTTAAAATGATGACATTTTAATTTGGATGTTTCATAATTTGAGCCGATGTTATGATAATCATTCTTTATATTTATTGGTCATTTGTCTATTTTATATTTTATTCAATATTGTAACAGTGTTGTTATTTGGGGCCAAGCATTCTTCATAAACCTGGCTTTAGTAGGCTTGCATGTATGGTTTTTTATTGTTGGTTATCCATAACGGGGTTTTTTGTTGTTTTCTCAACTCTGCTGAGAATTATTCTTATGTTTAAAATAATCCAATGAAGACAAGATACGACGAACTACTCATGGCTTCTGGTTCTCTAAGACTGGCTAAGCCATTAGTCCTTTGACTTTACATACAAGATAATGTGTTACATATGCGAATATTAATCATTTAAGTTATTTGAAATGAAATTAAAAATAAATCGAAATCTTTCGTCATAAATTTCCCCATGCTTTAGACAGTACATTAATTTTAATTTGTCATAATTCAACTAACAAAAAAAATTCAAAGTCAAATTTTAACGGTAGAGCCACGCAGCAGCCTCGGCTGTTGCACGAATGGGCAGGCCCATCCGGGTCTGGTGAGTGAGGTAGCCGGAGCCCAATTTCCAAAAAGGTTGTCAACGCATCTGCAAACCCTCGGGTGTAACGGATGTCTATGGGCGGCGGTATTCACTTAACATCAGGTGAACAATAATTAATAATAACAAACATTATAATTATCTTCTGAATTTAGATTGTATAAAGAATGTCAAGTAACTTGAAATGGGATCTACCAATAAAGTAAATTAAAAAAGGCCGCCTTAAGTTATAGTACTGTATATAGTTCATGAATTGAAGCGAGCGAATACCAGAAAGAATTTCACGGTGTGAATGTATTAAGTGAAATATCACTGAATCGCCTTGTTATAGTAACAAGCGCCATATTACCTAATGCATAAGGCTTGCATTTGTAATTTACGTCCGTTATGCCTCATAATCGATATCGAATGCGTTAGTTGTAAATTAAGCCCAACGCACGTACAATAAAGTTTACGTTGCAGTTGAGTTCCGTTAGTTGCGACGTTAGAACGTTGCATACCGATCGGTCCTTGACATCGCTTGGCAGCGTCACGTGACAAAAGCACGCCGAGGCGTGACTCGATGCACGCTAGTCACGTGACTAGCCGGCGGGACTATCTTGGTCCGAACTTATCTTCCGTAATTAACTTATGATCTAACTACCTCAGCAAATTAATTCGTCGTGCAAAGACGCTAGACAAATTTAAAAATGACGTAAAGAATCACTATCTTTCCCTTTGTAATCCATAGGTAACATTGACAATATTAATCTATTATACTTAATTTATTAAATAAATATATACTTTCATATATTTATTTATGTTAATTATATATTTATTTATGTTTATGTATGTTTATTATAATTTATTTTATTATTATTAAGTAAGTTTATTAAGCACACCACCTCCCACTTTTCATAAGTTTATTTTCCTTGTCCTAAGGTTATTAGGACCGCCTTATTGTACCTAGTTTTTAAGATTTATTTTATATGAACTGTATAAAACTTTTTGTGGTGTACAATAAAGTATATATAATATGATTATAATGACAAGTGCCGAGTTAGAACAATTCGCGTACTGACTAAAGTATCAGTCTCTATATGTGTTTGGCCAGTGATGGACAAGGCCTCCTCTGCTTATAAGATACTAGCTGTTCCCGCGACTACGTCTGCGTAGAATAGGCTGAAGGCGTAACATTCAGACAGAAAGACAGATATACATAAAATATCTATATAAATCACAGCCTATGTTCTATTCTGATGTATAAGCTATATTATTGTAGTTTCATTAAAATCCATTCAGTAGTATTTGCGTGAAAGAGTAACAAACATCCATCCATACATACAAACTTTCGCCTTTATAATATTAGTAAGGATTAGGGCATAGTCTCTAATCTCTAGATCGATTGGGTGCAGTGAAACTCTTTCCTGGACGAGGATTTCCAAGTCAACCCAAGGGATTGCGCCAGTGTTCCAAACGGAGATCCCGTGGCCGTGACAGCTGATGGCGGCCACCATGGGTTTTTAGTCGGTGTGAGTGCGACAAGATCTTCCTTCCCTAAGCGGGGCAATGTAACCCATAACGGATTTGCCCACGAAAGGAAAAGTGATCGAATCCACACCACGACACGCCATGATTGGCAGGGACTTAATTAATTTCGCCAACTGTGCCATTGATGTCGTGGGTGTATCATTTCGTCATTGGGTTCAAATTGGTGTAAATTGCTTTGTATTTTACTAGGTCTATGTAAGCTAATGGTGTTAATTGTTAAATATAGTGGGACCTTCACAGTAGACGTTGTTTCTTACATTGTATTTCTCGTTTATTTGGTCAAGACGTTTTATGAAAAGGAAAACTAAACGATCTTTTGACATTATATTTCTCAAATACTAATGTTGTTACGTCTTTTTATGAAAAGATAAACTAATCGATCCTACAATAAGATTTAATTTGTAAAGCATTCTTAAAATGTTGCTAAATCAATGTCATTAACCTACTTCAAAAAAGGAGGAGGTTTCTCAATTCGACCGTATATATATTTTTTTATTAGTGTTCGCGGATAACTTCGTCGTTTATGAGCCGATTTTCATGATTATTTTTTTTATCGGAAAGGGATGTCCCAAGGGTGGTAACATGATAAAGAAACCCGGATCTGATGATGGCATCCCAGACAAATCGAGGGCCATCATTGAAGCCTATAGGTATTGACAACGTTTTTAATTTTCTGATTCAAGTCGTTTTTTTTTAAATTATACTTGTTTTAATGTCATTTTTATAAATCGTTTTCTGTCATTAATGGACCGACCAGTGTTTGGTAAAGAACGGGAACGGGAGGTATGTACCGTATATATCGAAACGATTTTGTTTGTATTAGAAAATTGAAGACAGCCCCCGGGAACGTATGGTATGGGCTTTAGAATGATCTTTCACATGCATTTGTAATACTGATATATATTGTGTTTTGTATGCCGTAAAGAGTAACAAATGAATTAAGTCGTGAGATTGTGTAGATTTACCTGACTAGGAAAAAGCTAAAAAAAATAGACAGGAATGGAAGATCTCAATCTTATATAAGAGTATGCACGCATTTAAGTGCGCTCCTTTCTAGCGTCTAAGATATGTAACCAATTTTAGATACAAAAAAGTGGTCACTAAATATTTTTCGCGATATGTTCATTAGTTTCCTTCAGATTTGTTTCGTGCGATTTGGAATTTTTTTGCATCTTTTGCTCATGATTGAAGGTTAAGCTTAATTTTAAAGGTTAATATATATATATTAAGGTTCGGTCTTACGAGGATATATATATATATCCTCGTAAGACCGAAGAGTTCTTTTACGCGAGCTTAAGTTAATACCTAAACTCCTTCAAAAAGGATTAACTTTTTATACTCTTTAAGTCCGAGCACTTTAGGCAAGTATTTGAATGTGTAAGAGGTGTGCGATTGCTTTCATATTTATAAGACTTGTATATAACATTAGATAGAAGTGATTCATTACAAAAAAAAGTAAAAAATATAGTCCTTTTAAAAGTACTTACGGCTTAACTTACTAAAGAAGGTAATAACTTTGAAATCGTTTTTATTGACCATTTATGCGTTCTAGTTTAAATCAGTTATATACATTTATAGCTTAACTGTTATTTTATACGTAGTGAACCTGTAAGTTAACAAATATTACCAATTTTTGTTAAAATTAAATGTTTTTAGTTAGCCCTTCCATGATGCATTTACAAATAAGTCGAAATTTTTTGTAAATGCTATCGGGAAAAAACAGTAAATTGTAGAAAATAAAGAAGAAGCAATAAATCATACTTTTATTGTAATAAAATGTGATAGAAACATTGTTATCTTTTACAAAATCTAATAAATTGACCACTTTTGGTAACGTAATAGCCCTTAAAGGCCCATTTACACGATGCCATTTTCTTGTACATACAAGAGCAATAATTGAATGCAATAAGTTGCACGCAATAATTGACCATCAAGAATTGTAAGCAACAGTTTACACGCAGATATAGTAAAAAAATTGAATGCGATTATTGTATGCAAGTCTTGACAGGAAATAATTGCAAAGGTCTTTTGTTTACACCAATGCAATTATGTCTAGGCGATTATTGCTTTCAAGTTTTGCCTTGTCTAAACACATGCTTGTATGTGCGTGTACAATTTATTGGCGTGTTGCTTCAAGTATTGCACGTATTTGCGTTGACAAATTTTTCATGCAAGTGTTGAACGTTTTACAAAGGGCTGTTTTTTAAAAAAAATGGCTCAATAATAAGTGTTCAAGTTAGATTATGCCGATTAAATAAATTTCATTGAGATTTATTTATTATGATCCATATATTATTATTCATATTTTTATCCAACTTTTTTTACGACCTTTTCTCAATATTTCTATCCTCAAAAGAACAGCAATGATTAAATACACTCACTCATTGCACAAATTTTTGCCAAAGAAGAGAGAATGCAATTGAATACAAGAATTGCTTAAGAAATTATTGTGTGTGCTGTTTACACCAAGGAAAGTTTTGAAACAAAACTTGAAGCAAGTCTTGTTCAACAGTCAAGAATGTTATGTGCTGTCTAGACAATGCAACTCATTTATTGCTTCAATTTAATTGTATATAGCAGGCAAGAAACTTGCACCTTGTAAATGGGCCTTAACTTCAAGTTTGATTAAATTATTAACTAAAAAATCGTCTTTTTAAAATCGTATAGAAATTTTACTTAGTAATAACAAATAACTGAAAACTCAAAAATGGACAAAAAAATTTAAAGTAATGAATAGAATCATCACATATATGTTCAGGTATGAAAGTCTCTGAAACAGTTTCTCTCCCTCACGATACACAAATGTATCTGGCATCCAGTTTCTCTAGTAATTCATGTTGGATGAAGCAACGACGAGATGAACTAGTTCTTCAGTTAACACCGATAGATACCGTGTAAAATAATGAATTTCAATAAACCCTTCACTGTTCAAAGGTAAGTAAGCTGGTTCAATGAAAGGAATTTTGTTCGGTATCAAGTTATCAGTAGACCATTCTGTTTGGGCGGGTTTACCGTATTCTTAGGCCAGCATATCTACGTCTACCTCTTCGTCGACCACGGAACTGAGTTCTACTCCTTCCTATTGTATAATCGTCGGAATCAGAACATGATGTAGTGTGTTCTTCTTGTGATTGACTACGACAAACATCCGCAGTTTGGTGTGATAAGCTTTGCTCGTGTATCACATCGTAATTAGTCAGTAAACTTTCCGAAGCCGTAGAATCTCTTCGAGTACATTCTTTTTCTAAATTTGTATCTTTTGTACTTGATAATCCTACGACATCGCTCTCTTCACTCTCTTGCTCGATATCCGAATCATTTCAATATTGTTCTAAATTTTCTTCAAACTCTTTTTCAGTGATAACTAAAAACAAAACAATTATACTTAAGACAAACTCAAAAAAAAATATTTGTAATACCACCCATGAGGGGAGGGGGCAATCCTGTTTTTTATAATTTAATTCTAATAAATTCAAATATTTTTAAAAAATCCGTTGGGAACACTTCTAGTCTAAATAAGACCGAGGGTCCTTTGCAAGGGAGTATTATTTTGAAGTGTCCACAAAATCTAATCTTTCACATGAAATTTATAAATGTTTTCATCAGCATACAGATTATTATTTTGTGTATAAGTTCAGTATAAAATTATGCCGGTAAACTCGAAGATCACACAAGTAATAAAGGATTTGCTTACCACGTCCTCGTGGGCGCATCATCTTTCCAGAGCAAATGACAAATTATCTCAAATGTCACTTATGTCTAACACCACAATGCTTTCTAAATGATAGTTTATACTTCGTAGTAACAGATAATATAAGTATGTTTTAAATCAGCGCTAAATTTTTAACAGGGATGAATAGCAAAGTTATGGTTCCTTTAAAGGGACCTCCGGCGTTCATTCAAGTCTAGGTGATCAAAAGTTCAGGACGAAATGACTTAAAATATATAATCCTTTTAAAGGGGCCGTTGGTTTTACGAGGATATATATATATATATATATATATATATATATATATATATATATATATATATATATATATATATACATTATATATATATATATATATATATATATATATATATATATATAATTTTCACAGTGCCATTCTTTGCACTTAAGCCGTTTAGCTCAATGGCTAACGCGACGGGCGCGTATCCCGGGTACACAGGTTCAAATCCCCACAACGGTGCATAACAGTTCGTCCAATTTTTTAAGATTAATATTCAACGCCGTTAACTGAGATGTCACATGTTGTTCGCATGCATAGTCATACTTGATTGGATTGGTAGGGACATTAGTAGAAACTAGCCTATTAACGATCGTGATTTTTTATCAACCGACCTTCGGCGCAAGCATCAACAAAAACTGTCGACCGGTTAGTGACGGTAACAGTTTTCAGGTAACATTCAGCACAGTTCCCCATCCCGGACGTAAGAAGTACTGGAGTTGCCGATTCCATACACATACATACGCGCGCGTCATACATACGCGGCGGCGTCGTACACGTGAGCGCGTCACATGTCGACGGTCACGCGGTGCTCCGCTCCCTCATAAATATTGTTATCGCCGGCCTTTATGAATTTTAAATCAGCGACGCTTCGTAGCACAACCGTTTTTTTTCTAACGAAAAACAAAAACCGACTTCATATACCTCGCTCTGTATTCATTTTACAACTGACTCTCCGGAATTCCCTAAGTATCGCCGGAGCCAAAGATCCAATACCATTGAAATTAATATGGGACCACATGTACACACAAAGCACCAGCTTTCAAATAAAAAAAGAATCATCAAAATCGCTTCACTCAATCGAAAGTTCTGAGTCGAATTCAGAACCTCCTCCTTTTGAAGTCGGTTAATAACATGAGGCATTTCGGGGATAGGCATTTGTTGCATGAAACTATCCAGTCGTCTCGACACGTAGATGCGATCGGTTGGTCTTCTCGAGTATCTCCAAACTAAAAGTCGATATTTCGACAATAATACAATTTAGGTAACCCGCATTGTTAATAGATCCTTCTGCCTTTGTAAGCGGTTTTGGTTATGATTTTTTACGACCTGACGTCAACCCTCCTTGGGAATAATTTTGAAATGCACATTATTTATGTGCATTTCAAAATTATTATTTATCTTAATTGTTCTGTAAATTCAAACGAATAACACGTACATTGATTATAATTCAAATAATTTACAAATTTTATCACATTTTACATTGAATATTCTATCTAACTAATTCCATATTCCTGCGTTTATCTATCCTCATTCAATTTTAATTTTTTTACTTTAAATATTCTAGGACACATTTTTACACAACGTTCTCTAGTCCCAAACTAAGCAACGCTTGTACTATGGGTACTAGATAACAAAGAAAACATTATTTTCTTTTGTAAATCACTACATATTATACATATATAAACACCCAGACTCTAGATAAGCACTATATTTATCACACAATATTTTTCCAGTAGTGGGAATCGAACCCACACCCTCTGGCACAGGAGGCAGGTACACTACCCACTACGCCTTTCGGGTCGTCAATCGAGCATGTATCCCTGCCCCTCGCGGCGTATATGGTCTGTACACACTGACCTCGCACAACCAAACAAGAAGTGATAATTACTCTTTATCTTTCCTTAAATGTATTTATTCAGGACACCTCAGGTTGTGGCCCACAATCATGACTAATGTAATTTAAATTACCGGACGCATCCCAAAACAAAATATTCAAAGGGATTAATAATTTATAACGTTTCAATCAATAAGTTGCAGCTAAAATGTGAATTAATACAAAAACAATTAGGCTGTCAGATTTTGTATATCATATTTTTGTATTCATTTCCTTTGATGATACCGACCTTTTTCAACCGACTTCAAAAAAGGAGGTAGGAGGAGGAAGGAGCTCAATTCAACTGTATATATATATCTATGTTTTTATGTTCGTTACCTTAGAGCTTTCGACTGAGTCAACCGATTTTAATGACTCTTTTTTTATTTGAAAGCTGGTGTTTCCCATGTGGTCCCGTATTAATTTCATTGGTATTCGATCTTGGGCTCCGGAGATACGTAGGGAACGAATGAATGAATGAAATACGCTTTATTGTACACCAGACAAAAGTAACAAACAATTTCATAAAGGTACAATTGACGGCCTTATCGCTTCGAAGCGATTTCTTCCAGGCAACCATGTTACTGAGAATACAATGATCAGCGAGAAGGGTTTGAGGTATACACTATTGTAACTTGTATTGGTACTCCTGAAAATCAATTGTAAAATGAATACAGAGCGAGTTATATATATCAAGTCGGTTTTGTTTTTCGTTAATAAATAAAATGACTTGTTTTGGAATGCATACAATGATCTTAATCATTCTGTAAATTGAAACGATTACTACATACATTTATTTACGATTTAAATAATTTACAATTTTTATCACATTTCACATTAATATTCTAACTAATTAATTCAATATCCCTCAAATTCCTACGATTATCTGACCTCATTCACACCGAAGTAACGTACTCCCCTGAGTCCGATGTCTAGGGCCCCTGTAAGCCAGGGTAGCCAGTGCTGAGCAGCAAGTTTCCCGGCCCCTCGGGGCGGATATGGTCTGTACACAACTGTGGTAGAGCCATCCAATGGTGTTCCCTGTTGCTCGAATGATTAGGTCCGTCCGGGTAAGTACCACGACCTCACAGAAGACCGGCGTAAAGTGGGGGTGTTTTTAACTTCCACGTTTCGTCCGGTGAGTGACGTAGCCAGGGCCTAATTTATTAAAAGGTGGAAACGCATCTGCAACCCTAAGGGTGTTGAACCGCCAGCTCGATTGCCACTTTCTCGCATAAAAAAAAACACTGGCACAACCCCTGCATACAAACCCAAACTGATAATTACCCTTTATCTTTCTTTTAATGTATTTATTCGGGACACCTCACGTTGTGACCCACAATCATGGCTAATGTAATTTAAATTGCCGGACGCATCCCAAAACAAAATATTCAAATGCATTTAATAATTTACAACGTTTTTCAGTCAACAATAAAATGTAAGACAGCTCTAAAGTACATTAGTATAAAACAAAGTATGTGTGAACCTATGTACACACGTAAAAAGTTGTATTTCTTTAGCGTAAATACATTAAATGCAATTGATAACGGTTTATCAAGATAATTTGAAATTATTGGCATAAGATGGCGCAAGTCGATACTGCGCGGATTTTAAAAATTGTTCCGCTTTACATTATATGTCATATATAAATGAATGTGATAGATAATATAGAACTTATTACGCCAATTGGCGTAATTTGAGTGTCTCAGTTTCGCTGAGCTAGTCTCATATCTACCTCGTATTTGTATGAAATATCATTGGTTTGGGGTTACATGTCAAAAAGTTGTTATTGGTAGCCAATATTACCAAGTATAATGTCGCTTTTTGAGGGTCGGTGTGAGACAACTGTTTGTGGGTTCCACGGGCAGGTTTTTCGGATTTGAGTGTTTGACCACGTGAAATTTACTAATGGCAAAGTTTTCGAAGGGAAGAGTACAATAGATCTATCTAGGTCGCAGTGGAACTTACCACCGAGATAGGGGACCACAAGAAATATAAATACCTACTATAGTCGCCTAAATGAATTCACGTAATTCCCTACTTACCGATCCTCCATTACAAATTGCAGAACAAGATACAGTTACGACCTTATAGCTGGCGAAAGTCGAACCGGCCCGGTATAAAAAAGAAAAAAAAATATCCAATTCAAATTTCAAGGACACTTCGAGTCCTTTTTCTTTTTGTTTACGTCGCCGCCGGCCCGGGCGCTATCACGTGGCTCGTAACACGATTTAGCAAATCGAAATCCGTATGAATTTATTGTTTAATGCGACCCAGGCACGTTGCAATTGATAAACGATCGGTTATTCATGACCCAATTTCCAGGGCGGCTCACGTTCGGGTCGCTTTGGAAAAAATGTTTCGATTTATCCTTGGGTCGGTGGCTTTCCCTTTTAAGCGGCCGTCCACGTTGATTCGGTCACAATTGTGCCCAAGCTCGCCCCGGGAAGACGCTCGACATGTTCGACACATCTAATGCTCACTGGTGCAGTCTTTGGTAAGATGATGTCGGTCTTTTTGTTCGTGAGTCGACTCTGCTATCGAATATTCAACAGAGTCTGCCAATTGACTTCACGTGTGTATACAATCGACAGCGAATGATTGTACGGTCAGGGTTAATTTGATTTAAGATATTTCTTTATATTGGTTTACGAGTTCATAGACATTTTTATCACAACTAGTGTTCGCCCAATTCTTAACGCCTGCAATGTGACTCATGACGATGCAATGGATAGAGCGAAGTGGAAGCGAATGACAGGAAAGGCAGATCGCACTACCGTGTGGGAATAATAAATGCACGGGAGAGAGAGAGAGAGTGTTCGCCCAATAGTCTGTGTGTGCCAAATTAGACGTTATGTAAACAAAAGCTTTTCGAGTGATTAAGGGAACCATTCAACCAATTGAAAACCTATTATTTTTTTACGTTATGGTTCTAAAAACCGAGCTGGGCGATTCTCTATTTCTACCTAGTTACCCTAGAAATTGAATGGCGAATTGTCTATCGTTATTATTAGCACTATTTACACATGATCCGCGCGTGGTCGGATAAACGTACTATACAATTTATAAGTGTTATAGTCGTATTTCACTGGAACTCATGCACGTGTTGGAACAATATTGATAATCGAATAAATAATGCAATATGGAGCGAATCTAGATTGATCTGTCGCTAGGAGAATTAACTGACATGTTTACAGAAAACTGATAAACATGTTTTTGTCGTGAACCTTATAAAGTTGAATCTAAAGTGTGAATTGCCTTGTTCCAGCTACAATTCCAATGACGGCTTCGGCAGGGTGGCCGGGGAACAGCTGAACTTCGCAGCGCCGTCGGAAGACGAGGCGGAGTTCCCGCCAGGCGCCTACTTGAAGAAGGGGAAGGTCACGAGGGCAAGTCAAACTGAACATGCCCGATTTTACATCTCTTTCCGTCTCGCTTAGATTCACAAGTTCCCGATACTCTGTCCTCTTTCCCCTGCTCTTGTACCACTTGGTGGGGTAGGTACAGCACGTGAGACATGTTAACGATGGCAAGGTTTATCATGACCTGTCGTCAACTCTACTTGGTAACACACATCCAGTTCCTTTACAGTTGTGTTGGTCACACAAATACTTGTCCCGTGTGGGAATCGAAACCACAAATCATAGGCCTGCTTGAGTCCACTGCTGAACATATGCCACCCCCACAGACGTGCAATCATTACTTGTGATAAATTACCGTTTTACTAATCTGATCTCGGAAAATTCTACAAATCTGAGCTTGCTTTAGCTTTTATACTTCTTTATTAAAGGACGCCTAATTTTTTTTGTGTTGAAAATGTTAAACATTTTATCTTCTATACTAGTCGGCTGTTGAAGTTATTTCGTTGTTGAAGTGTTTCTTAAAATTCTAACTGTGGTAGGGCCACGCAACAGTTTTCACTGTTGCACGAATGGGCGGTCCGTCCGGGTAATCACCACGACCTCACAGAAGACCGGCGTAAAGTGGGGGTGTTACATTTCTGCGTTTCGTCTGGTGAATGAGGTAGCCGGGGCGCACTTTATCTAAAGATGGCAACGCATTTGCTACCCTAGGGTTGTTGCAATTGTCTATGGGCGGCGGTTATTATTTAACGCCGGGTGAGCCGCCAGCTCGTTTGCCACTTTTTCCACCTTATAAAAGCCCTTTTATAAGGTTACGCTAAAGGGTTTCACGATTAACGTCGATGTTAACCCAACAGCAAGATCCGATGTCGCACCGAATAATCGAGAAGAGGCGGCGGGATCGCATGAACAACTGCTTGGCGGACCTTTCGCGGCTCATCCCGCCCGAGTACCTGAAGAAGGGCCGCGGCAGGGTGGAGAAGACGGAGATAATAGAGATGGCGATCCGCCACCTCAAGTTCCTGCAGGAGCGCATCAATGGTTTGTAAGATGGAATTGCTGTTAACGCCGCTTGGTTTCAGGTGAACGGGGTCAAGGTTTCCTTATTCGTTAGTTTAGTATTCTCTGTGGTAGGGCCGGGCAGTTTCTGCTCATATGGAATGCTCGTCCGGGGAAGCACTGGCCTCGCAGAAGACTGGCGTGAAGTGGAAGGAATTTCTGGATTGGTCTGATGGATGGCGATGGGAGGCCACAAGTTTAACGGAAAAGCATCTGCAATTGTCAGTGGATGCCTTGTAGGGTTGCAGATTGCAGTTTTACACTGAACAGGGGCGAACCACCTCGTTTATTTCCACCTTACCTGATGGAAAATAGCTAGTAAGTTCCCGATCTACCACCTGTTCTTTTAGGTAGCTATAGAGAATAAAGCTCACGTATTATATAATGTGATAAATACTGACAGAAGCTAATAAACATGCAATGCAAGTCACCTACGTACTTACGTATTGGTCTGCAATGTCCTGCGTCCGTACCAAGAGTAGAATTGGACAACCATTTGATTGGTTGTAGTTACTTTGTGCTAACGCTATAAGTATTTACGTTAACAGTTTATTAAAGTAAACCTACATTATAAAGGCTTCTAATGTAACTATTATAATCCAAACACAAGATCACTCACAAAATCTTCTTTCTCTTTCAAAAGTACTACTCTCTACTCTTCTCAAAAGTAGCTTAGAAGAATACCGTAGTGAAAGTAGCAAGTTGATCGCGGTACGTTGCACAAGAGACGAATGGGGTTTTATGTTGGATTTAGAAGAGTAAAGCGATACCAGTTGTAAGCGAGACGGCGCTATGTTACAGCGGGCGAGAGGCAAGCGGGGGAGGACCACTTCCGCGCCGGCTACCAAGAGGCGGTGGGCGAGACGCTGCGCTACCTCGCCGAGGGGCAGGGCTACCCCGCCGACAGCCTCTGCGCACAACTCGCCGCCCACCTCCAGAGGCACTGCGAGGTCATCACCAAAGGTCCGTTGGTATCCGTCACCATATCCGCATTAATTCATTTTTGGGGTTCCATACCCGAGGGGTAATACGGGACCCTGTTACTAAGACTCCTCTGTCTTTCTGTCTGTCCGTCCGTCTGTCTGTCACCGGACTGTATCTCATGAACCGTGATAGATAGGCGGTTGAAATTTTCACAGATGATGTATTTCTGTTGCTGTAACAACTAATTGTAAAAAATGGAATAAAAAAGTGGGACTTCTATACAACAGGCATGATTTGCCGTTTTTTTTAGAATATTATGGTACGGAACCCTTCGTTTGCGATATCCGATATCCTCAATATATTGCATGCAATGTACGTATACCATGTTTTTAGAAACAAAGAATATCTATCTATCTATCTATCCTCTCCTATTCTTATCCCACCTAGGTGTCCATTGATATATATTATCACTCTATCCCTTCTTCTCATCCCACCTAAATGACGTAACAAGTCAATTACGTCATCGGCATCCTCTAGGTATTTTGCGACTGATGACGTCAATCCTCTTCGTCACACAAGTACTTGTCAAGCGGGAATCGAACCCAGTTCCAGCGGGAGCCAATAGCTTGGCAGAGGCGCCACCGACAGAATTCGCCCTTTCCGTCTTTTATTCTATGGTTCCTCTTCTTTGTATTAAATCACTCTCTCTTTCACACGCTGCAAGAGATTTCATTCTCTTAAAACTCCTCCCACCTGTATGAACACAATTATCACCACAGATTTTTCAAACGACTATATATTAAATATAGAGCGTGTTCCGAAATCAACGGCAATTTTTCTTTTAGAAATTGTTACGTACTCCACGAGGTTTCGTTCAATTTTATTATTGCAAATGTTACTTCAGAAATTGAAGAACAAAATTCACTTGATGCAACTGTAACAACATCGCAACTAATAAGTATAATAATTAAAGTGCCATCAAATTCGTAGCTTTAATCTTAATGAATTAAATTATTAACAACAATTATTAAATTTCGAAAATACGTAAAGTCGTTCAATTTGCCACTGCAATTTGAAGCTACATCCATCGTCACTTACCATATCGTCATAACGTGATCATTTGAAAGTGGTGGTTTGTGTTACGCAAACATTTTTCACATTGAGGAATCTGACCGAGCTAGGTCGACATTGAAGCTACACCGTCACTCATCACATTATTTAAAAGTTGTGTGACGTGATCATTTTGGAAGAGGTGACCAAAACTCACAATAAAGGAATCTGACTGAGATAGGTCGAACTTGAAGCCACATCATCATCACACGGTCAAGTCGTCATCTGACGTGGTCATTCGACGGATGGTTTGTGACGAGTATATATACTTCCGCAGGGGAATCGGGCCGGGACAAGGGTCGGTCGCACGGCTCCGCCTCGGAGACGGCCAGCTCGTCGAGCAGCTCGATGGGCTACGCGGCCAAGGGGGTGATCCAGCCCCCGCCGGGGCCCGCCCCCTACGCGCAGGACCACTACGACCCGCCGCCCGACCAGACCTACCCCAAGGACTGCGACAGAGGTGAGACCCAACGACCCACTTTCGCCACTGTCGCTTTGGCGACGCGGGACTACCATTAGATAAGCTGATCGCGGAGCTATCACGTACTTTTTTTTATTTTATCGAAAACCTCGCCCTCACTTTAGGATAACATTATCCTGTGTCGTAAGAACGTTTTGCAAACATAAATTTCACCTGGACATAAACGCCGAGACGCGCAACATTTGCGGGTCACACAAATAGTGGTCCCGTGTGGGAATCGAAGAGACTACCTCCGAAGCCGAAGCCAATATCATGGCAACGGCGCCACGGAGTCATCGAAGTCTTTCGATTGGCAGCTGTCAATGAAGACGCCAATGGATGGCCATAGGGCGATTATCGTGTGGTTAGGTTAGGTTATCACTTTATTATGTGTCACCTGATGTTTAGTGATTATCGCCGCTCTTGAAAAGCTATAAAGCCTCGTGCGTTGCAGATGCGTTATTTGAAACTGGACCCCGGCTATCTCATTCATCAGCCGAAACGCGTAAATATAACAAATCCACTTCACGGTGGTCTTCTATGAGGTAGTGGTACTAACTCACACGGACCTGCTCATTCGTGCAACAGCAAAGACTGTTGCATGGCTCCAACATTCGGGATTGTATAAAGGGTCCTTCGAAAGACAGCTCAATCAAGACAGGCTGTTTTATCCTATCGTGTACGGTTAAGGGAACGGCGCTTTTTACCTGGCAACCGTCCGCAGTGGCGGCCCCGGCGGAGTGCGTGAACGGCGCCAGCGCGGGGGGAGTCCCCGGGCCGGGCAAGCGCGAGCCGCCGCGCAATCCCAGGGACACCGACCAGGAGGACTTCATGCACTCGTACAAGTTCAAGAACTCCATCGAGAGGCGCTTCTCCCGCTCCCAGGACTCCGAGGTGGGTCCCCGTCTGGTCCGGGTGGAAGGAGATTGTGGAAGGGAATGCTTTGCTGGTCCGAGCGCGTCTGGTCTAGGTGGGATGGGAGCGACTTGTATGAGATGTATGGATAGACATAAGTGCGAATAATTGCTCCGTAAGCTAACGCTTTGCTGGTCCATGCGAGTTGTATGAGATGTACGGGACGTAAGTGCGATGGATTTTGTGCGAGGCAATTTAGTGACTGTAAAGACATTACCATCATGTTCCGGCTCGAAGCGGGCGCGTTCTGTAATGAGGGTGGTATCGCCGACAGGCGGCCGAGAGCCAGGCGCGCGTCGCCCACGGCAAGGCGTACTCGCACAAGCGGCGGCGCGCGGCCCGCCCCGCGCCCGCCGCCTCCACCTCCGCCTCCGCCTCCACCGAGGACGCGCACGACACCTCGCCGCAGGTCCGTGGCCAGCGCACGCACACTCGCAGACAATGCGTATCACATGTTGCAACACACGACGCACTAACAAGACGTATCACACGTGGCAACACACGATACACTCACATACAAGACGTATCGCACGTAGCAACACACGATACACTCACATACAAGACGTATCGCACGTAGCAACACACGATACACTCACATACAAGACGTATCGCACGTAGCAACACACGATACACTCACATACAAGACGTATCGCACGTAGCAACACACGATACACTCACATACAAGACGTATCACACGTAGCAACATACGATGCACTAACAAGACATTGCATACGTTGCAACACACGACGCACTCACAAACGACATATCACACGTAGCAACACGATACACTCACATACAAGACATATCACACTTAGCAACACACGATACACACACACAAGACGTATCACACGTAGCAACATACGATGCACTAACACGACATTGCATACGTTGCAACACACAACGCACTCACAAACGACATATCACACGTAGCAACACGATACACTCACATACAAGACATATCACACGTAGCAACACACGATACACACACACAAGACGTATCACACGTAGCAACATACGACATATCACACGTAGTAACACACAACGCCACAGCGGAGGGCTCAAACCCGTGTGTCCTGGCTAGCCCACCGGTTCTGCGTCAGATGAAGCTTTAACAGTCACGGGACTGAAAGCACAAATATCAGTTAATACAAGATACAAGACACAACGCACCAACACACGACATATCACACGTAGCAACACACGACACACACACAAAACACACGCGGCAAACACAAAGCACGCACACTCACGACAAAAACGATACACGTACAGTGTATCGTTTTTATTACACACAACATTCACGACGCACGCACAGACACAATGTAAGATACGATAAAAATTTCACTACAAATTTTGTATCGGTACACATTGATATGATGACACAGCTATGATAAATATATAACTCAGAAAAAAATCTCAGTTCATTTATTACAATGCGATAAAAATATTACTGATACAAAAACTTTACACGATACATTTTTGTTATACTTTACAGTGGTGTCAAAAATTCATTAAAGTCAATATTATCATTTTGGATATTCAGGATAAATTATATGCAGGCTGTAAAAGTAAAGTAAAGTATCAACCTATAAATGTCCCACTGTGTGCCCCGGTTACCTCACCAGACGAAACGTAGAAGTGTAACACTTCCACTCACCACGTGCCACAATTCAAGGGCCGGAATTGCACCCATTTTGCGGATACGTAGGCCGGTCAACAAGTTCAAAAACGTGTTAACCTTGATTTGGTTGAAAAATTGGCTTAATTATTGTCAGATGTGCATTTTTTCTTAAATAAAGTTATAAACAACGTTGTGGTATTCGGTAGAGTTCCGGGGTTGGGATTCTTTTATTGGGAAACTCAAATGTTAATAGTTTTTATATCTTCATTTGTTAATAATTATTGCAATTTTTTTATATGCCAACTCATTTCCGAGATACCATTTTTATAGATGTCATTCCGAATGGAGCTTGTCGGTCATATTTTAAGGAGCTTTAACGAGAATTAAAATATTTATCATGTGGCCTGTATAAAGGGCGTGAACATGGTCCTTAAATGATTCTTTCTATAAATCGATATTTTAAAGCGATATATTTGGATCTATCCATTATCGATACGAAATATTCCATAGCGAAAATCGTATGAATAACGATATTTTTTCAAATTCGAATCCAGCACAGAGTCTGTAGTGTCTGTATGTATAGTGTGCACAGAGTCTGTAAGGTATGTCAAATATTTGACATACCTTTTTTTTATTTGGACAAAGTTTTGTAGGTTTATTTCCGATATATCGGGATTTATTTATTTATTGGATTACCAACGCTGTAGTCAATACAGTCACTATAGTCTATATTATACAGGCTAGATGTACATATCTAACTGTTCTTACAATTATTGGTAACCACATCATAATAATGAGATATAATATACAGTTAAAATACTGATCTTCTCTTCGATATATCGATATTGATATTTTTATAAATATCGATATATCGACATATCTCTTCACTTTCGACATCCCTACATTAAAATTGAATTGAATTGAATTTCCGCAGGACACTTCAAGCGAGTCGCCACACCTCCACCAATACGAGCAGTACGAGAAACCGCCCCCAGCTCAGTTCGTCCCCGTGTTCGCACTAAACGCGCTGGGTCAGTATTTAATATTTATCGAACATTTAATTTTGATCATGCGATATAATTTAAAAGATATATAGCTTAAGTGAAGCCTTTTGGAGGCAAGTGAAAGTTTAAAGACGCGTCACGTTTACGTTTCGTTACATGAGAGAAGGAAGATGTGACGTGAGAGGTCAACAATGGTACACATTTTATATATGAATGACAGTTTATTTTCTATCCATACTAATATTATAAATGCTAAAGTAACTCTGTCTGTCTGTCTCTTTTTCACGCTAGTTTTGGCGGGAAAAAGTCTAGAGCCTGAGAAAGGACATAGGCTATTTTTATTTATTTATTTAATTGGAAAAAAGTGTTGTAAAGGGTTGAAAATATCTTTATTTGAAATATTTATAAATTTTTTAAAGAAAGATATTCGTTTAAAGACTTCAACGCGAGCGAAAAGCTATTATGATATATGATAATATTGATTCCCTGATCTTCAGTAAATCTATTATATATTGGTGTTTGTACTCGTGACATTCGAGTATGCAGACTTCACCGTACCAGAGCTTACAGAAATGATAATATATTTTTATTTGACACATTATTGACAAAGATTTAGATGCTGGTAATGTCTTATTAATTTTTATTTTCTGACGCCAAAGAAATTTAAAATATACAGTTTTTTTAATGAAACCCCTTAACTGACCAATAATATACATCAATATATCTTACGAACGAATATGATTGTCGTAATGGATAGCTAAAGCCAGAGGGTGTGGGTTCGATTCCCACTGCTGGAAATTGTGTGACGAAATTGTCTTTTTTATGTTCGGGTATGCTTATCAGGTAACTAGTACGCATGGGTGTTAAATTAAGTTATCCAATTGCGTTTTAGATCTACTGTTCTATAAACATGATTATGGAACTGATGAAAAATTAATTAAAGGCAGAACTATAAATATAGTTGTAAATTTAATTGTACGCTTTGTGTCAAATATTTGAAGTTTTTAATTTTTATTTGAAAAGTTGTCAAGCGAGCAGGCGATTCACCTGATGTTAAGTGAATATCGCCGCCCATGGACATCTGCTACACCCGAAGGTTTGCAGATGCATTATGAACCTTTTTGAATATTGGGCTTCGGCCACCTCACTAACTAGACGAAACGCGAAAGTATCATACTTCCACTTTACGCCGGTCTTCTGTGAGGTCGCGGTACTTACCCGGACGAGCCTGCCCAGTCGTGCAACCGAGGCAGCTGCGTGGCCCAATCAATGTTAAGTTATTCTGCTCTCGCCGCGTTTGCGAGAAAGTTACGAGAGTGAGTTTTCACGGTGCGCGCCTCCTACAACTTCGTGGTTTTCTTTCGTTGGCCTAAAAATACATAGGTATATAGTTTATTCCTTCCTTTATAACGGGCCGGCCCGCTCGCCTCGTCCGACGATCTAGTTTATCCCCGCCCGCCTCTCCGTCCCGTTCGCCTTAGTTGATCGTACCCCACCGCCGGCAGGCAAGTACTACGTGCCGCTGAGCGTGGAGTACGCGTGCGTGTCGCGGCAGCTGCGCGCGAGCGCGGAGGCGCCGCTGGCCGCGCTGCACCCCGTCACCATCCACGTCAACTTCGCGCCCTGCCTCGGCTGCCGCGTCAAGCGCGAGCCGCCCGCGCGCGACTGGCGCCCCGCCTAGCCGCCGCAGCCGCCGTCCGGCGCCCCTTCGACCGTATCGCCTGCGCCTTAGAGCTCACATTGGCTCGCTCTCCGGTGCGACTTCGACCGTATCGCCTGCGCCTTAGGGCTCACATTGGCTCGCTTTCCGGTGCAACTTCGACCGTATCGCCTGCGCCTTAGAGCTCACATTGGCTCGCTCTCCGGTGCGACTTCGACCGTATCGCCCGCGCCTTAGAGCTCACATTGGCTCGCTCTCCGGTGCGACTTCGACCGTATCGCCCGCGCCTTAGAGCTCACATTGGCTCGCTCTCCGGTGCGACTTCGACCGTATCGCCCGCGCCTTAGAGCTCACATTGGCTCGCTCGTTGGGTGTTTCCCCTTCGACCGTATCTCCTGCGCCTTAGAGCTCACATTGGCTCGCTCGCTGGTTGATGCGCCTTAGAGCTCGCGTTGTCTTGGACTGTCTAGCGCGCTCTTTGATGCCACTTCGACTCTAGAACTCATGTTGGCCCGAGCTGGTAACCGCTTTACTGCCAACTGACGCTTAACGAGCGCCCTTGTGTGCTGTTTAGTGCAACTTTGACCATATTGCAAGGATGTTAAAGTACATATTGGCGTGCTGCTGACCGTCACGTGAGAAGAGCTGTTTCGTGCAACTTCAACCGTAGTGCTAACAGTGTAGAGCTCATGTTGGCTTGCTGCTAGCTGACGTTCAACGAGCGGTCTAGTGCGCTGTTTGGTGACTTCATCCACATCACGTTACGGGGGCCGAGTGCGCTCTCTGATGCAACTTCGACCGTATTGCGAGTACTTTAGAGCTCATGTTTGCTCGAACGGTCGCGTGACGCGGTGTTTAGTGAAACTTCGACCGTAATACGACCGCTTCAGAGCTCATATTGGCGTGTTAATCATTGACATTCATCGAGCGGCCAAGTGCGCTGTTTGATGCTAAGGGCGGTCCTCCGACCGCTAGGTACAATACTTTAATTTTTTTTTATGCTCTGGCAACACCAATCGCCCCTTAAATGGTTTGTGATAATCCAATCAAGTTAAATACTAACTTTATTACCACAAACAAAACTTAGTTCGATGTCTATGCTCTTCATATAGCACATTTCACTGGCCATATTCATATAAATTAGTGGTGAGAAAATTACATAATTTTTAGCGATAGACTATTTGTGTATGTGATACATGTATATATAAATGTCACATCATCTAATATTATTGTAAGACTCTTGTAAGTTCTTTATTGAATTATATAAAACGTACATACGTAATTTTGTAAACTTACGTATAAATAAAATATACGCGTAAAAAAATTAAAGCAATGACATTTTATCTATAGACGAGAATGTTTTACTAAACTTTGAACTTTCGAAAACTGTATTATAGAACTCTGAAATGATTTCATTTAAACATCTTTTTATAGAAGAAAGATTTTGAAGATATGGGTATGCCTGATGGGCATTGTGTTCTTTTTAGTCTACGTTTAACATTTGTATTGATTCGTTAAATTTCAGTGTTTGAAGTAATTTCCAACCGTGCTTTGGCAAATCATTTTAGAAACCGCCCGTAACATATTCCCTCATCAAGTATAATAATCAATAATACTCCTATTTACGTATAACCGTATTCATTCGGCGTGAACGCTTCAAACACTGTGATAAATGAATTTCAAGGAAGACAGTATAAGACTCGGCGCGGACAATGTTTAGTGTTCTTTGTTAGGGCTGTGATACAAAAAAATGTACCTAGTCAAGTTGGTTATATGATGCTTGACGGTTATTTTTTCCAAACCATTACATACTAAGACTTGTACGTTTAAGCATTGCTAGATTATTATTTAGTCTTTTAAATTTAGCGGTAGGATTTTTTTTTCTATGATTCTGCATTTTGTTATCCTCTATACCAATGACAAGTCCGGTAGGATTTTCAAAATTTCCCGCCATTTATTTCTATGTGATTGTTTTTATGGTGTAAATGATTGGTATGGATTAATTAAAGGATATATTCTTTGCATGAAGCAACTTTTGCATTTACGTTAGGTTAATCTTTTGACAGATAATATTTATATTATATTTCTTCGATTACCTTACTAAACACATGGCCATCAATAATGTGATCAAAACAGTTTTATTTTCAAAATAGCCGAAATAAGATTTTTATTATTGAAATAAACAATTTTAGTGAGCAATTAATGTATACTCCTTCGAGCATATGATAATATTTCTGAGAATTCACTGGGAAAAGCGTTATCATTATTGCTGATAATGATACATTGACCATAACAGTTGCAAAAAATAATCAGAGGTAATCAATTTATTATCAGAAAATCTTTAAATATGTATTACAATATATATAATTTCTTTAATATAATATATTGCAACCGTCGCTGGTTGACAATAAATCATCAGTTACTCATCGAATATTTTGTTTTCGGTTAACAAGTTTGATGAAATTTTAAATTATTATCGCCATTTTTGCGTATTTGTATAGATGCGAAGATTTTTCCTTTGAAGCAATGTCATACGCGCCACCCTATATAGACTTTGAGACTGTCTATCAAAGTAGGCAATCCTTTAGTAAATATCTAACTCTTTTTTTGTCAAGTAGGCACTGTTATTATTCCAATAAGTCTGTACTTACCTCAAAATATGTGGGAGCGAAAATTTTGAATTTAGTTTTGTTACACTTTGTCATTAAAGGTTCATTTATAGAATATGTTATTTTATTGTAAAGATTGTTTAGCCTAATAGTAAATCTGTTTGTATATAAAACAAAGTTAATTAAAATATTTTTATTATATTTATGTCAAAATAATCCATTCATAAATTTACCGCCATAGTTGTCAGTGATTGTTAAAAAAGATGTTTGGAATTAAATAATTCCGTATAGAATTTACAAAGTTCTAATATTACTGGTATATAGTGTGCAATTTTGTGGGGAAGTAATGTTTTTAAAATATTTAATTTGGTGTAAGAACTCTCGACCGAAGCCTGTAAAGTGGTAATATTTAAGTTTTGTAAATAGATATTTTAAACATAAATGTTGAATATTTTATGATATTTATTTCATTTTAACCTTTTTATATGTCGGTTTTTTTCTAGGTAACAAGCTATACAATGGGTATATGATTTTATTTAAGGTCTTCGAGATGTTCTATTTACACAGGGACATTGATTGATGCCAAATAGATTTTATGTAAATATTTAACTTTATGTAAATTTGATATGACTACTTAAGTGTAAAAATCATAATCTCATATTTTACTTGGATTCCACATGTCAGGAGGCACTTGAGGGTTTTGGACTCTTTCGGCTCATTAGGACCACTTCGCAAAAAGAACGCATTCCAATAGGACAACTAACGAATTATAAAGATAAAACTGTTTTGATAACTACTTTTAGGGAATATACGCTGAAATACCAATACACGAACAGGACAATGGAAGTATAAAAATATATATTATAGAAAATATCTTTACATTTTTTTCTTATCAATTGAAAGCCGTTCGTATACGCACACAGTGGTCTATGACCTAACAAGAGGAGATCTAAATTAGACTTACGGAAAGTGACCTCATGGGAAATGGTCCTTATGAGCCGAAAGGTCGACAATAATCCGAGTATCTTTGCACAAAGTGTTTCATTCACAGCAAATTCAACTTAAGGCAACTCTTTAGGTCGGCGGTCATTGACCTGTCTTTAAGTAAAAAAACGCCGTAGGGGTAAACGAAAGGCAAAATTCAAAACCAAGTTTCATGTAATTAATTATCATAACATCTTTTATTCTATATTATTATTTTAAATTTTACATGCTTAGTTCAAACATTAAGACAGAAATAATATTTAACATCTGGATAATATACAGTCCAACTATATTACGATTCACTTAAGAGATATAAAAAAAAAATATATTGCAAAATATTCCATAGTTACATCGAATACCTTACAAGTGAAACAATACCGGCTTGGGCCGTGGTGGGGATAGGGGAGCATTGAGGGGGGATGGGGGTGTGTGTTTCTTTCTTAAAAATACGTGTTTGTGGCAAATTATAGTTAAATACAGTGCGTTATTGTTTCACTTTTAACAAAATATATGTAGCCCTTTGCTTAATAATTAAAACATTACAGTTATATTTACAAGTACAAGACATCATTTTCTACAGAATGATATTAGAGAAGAATTTTTTTTCTTTATCACATAGATCCCTTCTAATTCGCTACACAGACATTTATTCGGTCTTAACACGCACTACGCTCGAGTTGGGTCGGTTCTATGGGTCGGTTCTAATGGATCCCCGTGGGGTGGCGACATTTCATTTTCCGCCCGGCAAAAGCCCCGTTCCAAATGAGGAACGACGGCGACATCCCATCGGCGTCGGTGGGAGAGCAAAGTGCGCTTTAAGAACTGGACAATAAGCTTCAATTTTACAATCTATTCGACAACCAGATTGAAAAATATGTACAAGACAGTCGCTTGCGCCTCAATTGCGCAGCCGTTCTCGGTTGTTTCGCACGCGATCCTCTGATAAAAGATAATACGAAATAAAATTACCAAATTTTAAATACAAACGTGGCTAAACTAATGTGCTTGTTAAAAAAGAAATTCTCATTTACAAACTACTAACAGCTAACGCTCGCACGCCTTTAGGCGTCGTTTATTGCAACAGGTTGACTAAAGTCTAATGTTTCTCGTTAAGATTATGCATAAAACTCGCGGAGGGGGGAGGTAAGTAGAAGAAACGAAAATTTCATCATACACGTCTACTATAAAAGGAAGAAAATATTAAATAATACGCTAATATAGATTTCTATTAGACAAATAATGAGGATTAAAATCTTCTTATATCGACAAACCATCAAATGCGCAACTTCCGTTGTATTACCGCCGTATTTCTCTTGTATATCCGCAACACACGAATTTAAAAACAAACCTAACCTAAAAATACAAAACGCACCGCCGCCTCGCGCTAAACCAAACTCCTCACTGACACGACGTCATATTTCCAAAACGTAAAGAAAACGATCAAAAACAGTAAAAAAAACGTGTCGACAATCACACGTCTATGGCTGTGCCTATGGTCTAATTTAAATATAAATACACTAGGCGGTAAATTATCAGGCACACTAATCGGTAAAGAAATACTCTAGCCGTTTTAAAGAAACATTCCTCCAAATCGCTGGTCTATCTACCAATCAACGAATCGCCGGTAATGCGAAACATCTAGAAAAATGGTCAACACTGCGTTCGAACCTTCGAAAATTTCAGTCTCAAACATGCACACGCCACACGGACAAATCTAAGAGGCGTGTAGAATACCGACAGAGCAAGCGAGTACACCGACGAACACGAAGCAATTGCAATATTGAGCAACATTGCGGATGGAGTCACTGGGCACATAAAGGCAGTTTAACTGCGTCGCTTATATATTATACTATTTATAAATATTCACGCGCAATGTGTTCATAAATGGAACAGATCATCGTAAGTCCGGTAGCACGCTCGGATGTATTCTAGCGAAAGACGAACGAATTAGGAATGCCCCAAAAATTTTTCACGTAAACCGTCGCCGATGAAATCTGGAGTAACGATTAAAATTTCACTAACAAATGTTTGACGCCATCAAGGCTTTAAAGTTTTGTTCCCATGGTCGATGTATTATTGCTTTAGAAATGCACTATCAAACATCGATGTATTGCTTTTGTACAATCACAAGTTCGCCCTATAGAGAGCACAACACTATAAAACCGACACCGTCACCTATATTAGGCCAAGCATTCCGCGATGATTACGTAAAGAATCTTCGAATACACTGCCAAACGAGCACGAAAGGTGGAAAGCAAAATGCAGCCGATATATACTTAACTAAGCTAACAACGTAAAACATATAACTAATAGAATATTTTGCAAGATTTTAACACCGTAATGAAGACTGGGAATGCCCGCGGGTGCACTGGTATGCCCGTTACTGTTCCTTTCGTTTGTTGTCGTCTAAATTAAATCAGGTACGTTCGCCCGTCGCCGTGTGCGCTTTTGTCGCCCTTATTTCAAAGGTATAAAACGGTCAAATTTCTATGGACTTAGATGGAGCTTTGAAATTCAATCACCTTAAACTGGACGATTCAAAATCGATTGCCGCAAATCAATGCTTAACCTATAAATGAAGTTCATAATGCAGTGCCAAGTCAACCAAATCGACATGAGCGTGGTGCCGCTGAATGATTTGTTTGCAATAATCACTGAGAATAATAGAGAAATCATATGCATCGTATATTATGATATTGCATATTATATACGTGTTATTTCATCTAGAGGTTTAAAAAAAAATTCGCGCCAATAGGGACAGATTTATTACGTAATACAAGCTATACATTGCTATAGAAATTTCCGGTGTAATTTGTCACACATTTTGTTATGCGACAGGTAGCTACATCATTGCACTAATGAACAGGTCAAACTATCATAAATACCACTGACGCATACATGTGTACATTAGGCTAAGAATGAGAAGGAGCTTTATGTTACACTGTTATTAATAACAGTAGTTATCTGGGCGAATGGTATATAAACTATTTGTTTATCAGACATCATCAGATCACAAAACTTCTACAAGATGAAACCTCTTGAAATAACCTGTATAACATTTTCAGTATACGGGCAATCGATTTTTAACCGCACTAATGCTGATGACATCAAAACTCCATTAGCCGACAATCCGGGTTGGATGCGACAGCGAAGCGTCATCGCGTAGGTGACGATACCTTCGTAGATGACAATGTCGTCATCACGTGATTGAGAATCAGTTCTCAGCGTAGACAACAATGTTATCACCGCGTAGGTGACAGCGTCGTCGCGTAGACGACCAAGCCGTCGCCGCGCATGTGACAATGTCGTCACAGCGCATCGGGCGCGATACACAATGGTGGCGTGGGCGAATATTACATTCAAACGGTAGGATGTTGTTACACTTAGGAACGTTCGGTCGGGAGATTTTACGTCGCGCGGCGCGTAGTGTGATGTGATACGGTTATGACACGATCGTGATGATAAACTCGTGATGGGGGGGATGATATGAATGAAATGTAAAGTATGAATATGTCAAATAAAAACTCTGCACAGGCCTAGCGATGGTCGACGCTCACCGCTCACAGTGCAAACGCTCGTCGGCTAGCCAACCTTAAGAACGGAATCGTAAACGCTAAAAAAATACCTAGACGCCTAAACGGCTCACCCCGCCCGAGCGGTCGAAACGGGAACGGTAGAAACATAAACACTTACAATTTACTTACACATTATGCGTACATTAAAAAAAAATGGGGGGGTTCTAAAAGTTAACCTCCCGAGCCGTCAAAAACCCCAGCGGTAATAAATAAACCGATAAGATACATAAACCGTATATCATATAAAAAATCTTCATACACCGCGCCATACATACATGTATCGTATATATTTTTACCCCTATTTATTAAACTCTCCTATATACAATATGTACAGATGGGGAAATTAAAAAAAAAAAAACAATTTGTACTTGCAGAAAAACCGTGACACAAAAATAATTAAAATAGAAATAATAGAAAAAAAAAAAAAGAAAAATATATTATAATAATAATAACACAAGTGTTAAACGAAAAAACCAAACGGAAATATACACAGATTGCTTCTTACACGAAGTTCATAAAAAACTTTTTATATTTTCGATATATTTATAACAAGCGACGGGCCGGCGCCGACGTGAGATTTATAAAAATATGTCTTATTCGTATGTACATACGGACGCGCGCACACTACCTGTCGCACCGCTTGGCCACCGCCGCGCCATCTGCGGACAAGGAACACGAAACACATTTTAAAATATTAATTAATTTATTTACATACACACTTATAATTTTTTTAATACACATAAATTTCACACATTAATCATCATGATCATCACGGCACTGTATACGTTGATGCCGTGTCGCAAAGTACTAAAATGTGGAACAGAAAACATTCAGATACCCTCTTTATTCGGAGAATAAAAATGTTTAGATATTTAAGGCGATTTCTTCGTGCTCTAGTTTAGATTCAAAAGTCTGAAAGTGTGAGCCTGATCAAACTGAACATAGGACTCCCCCACATACTGCCACGAAGCGCGCTCCTGGGCAAACTGAATTCATCGACTTCCTGCACATTGGCACAGACTTTTCCGATCAAGCATGTCACGAATATGGCTTAAGAAACTTTAAAACTCGCCACACTTTCAAATATTCGAAGCAGTCAAATCATTTAGTACGATTTCACTGTTAGCAACAGATTAATCTATAGTTAGCGAGCGCTTCCCTTTATCGTCTCAATATCAATAAAAAATCGGGTTCATCTAGTAATGAGTGAAAAAATAAAGTCTTTAATATTCATTTATCGTAGCGTTTATTTTTCTTTTATATTATGTCTTTAGTTATAAGTCTCTATGACCATTGGACGAGGATAAACAATATAATTATGACTCAACCTGGGCTTGTGCCAAATCTCAAGATTTAATCGGCAAAGCTATTTGTAGCTTGTTGCAAATGCAACACACGTTATTTATTACTGACGGTGTATATATAAAACGTTTCTATTCTCAATTTCAACACAAGGCGATCGAAAACTTTTTTTTTATGGAAAAGGAGGCGAACGTTAGGTGGTATTTCCCACTTCATGGTATGTTCACCGCCGTCCTTGGAATCTCTCTTTGAGGAATAATCTCTCTTCTTGATGGTCCTAGTCTAAATCGTAGCGGTCTGCGCATACCGCTGACTATTACATCTAAATAATTTCGCTGGTACACGTTTCGATATAAGATATGTCTGTTTCAATAACACTGCCACAACATGGCGCTACTTCCTGTGGTTTAATGTGTAAAAATACTAAATGTGCAAAAATACTTTTTACGATCAATTTGTTAAAGTTCAATTTGGACTTTGAGTCGATTATCGAGCGCCGGATGCCATAGCAATGAGATAATCTGCCGGCCGTCCGTTAAATAAACACGCAGCTAACTGCGAACTAGCGACGATGCAGCGCTTATATGATATATCGACATTCGTAAATATATTTAGATCATACGACACTCATTGAGATCATACGATACTTCTGATATATCGCTTGGCTATAAAAAAAAAAAAACATTATTAAAAATTAAAATTGTTAAACCGATTTTTAACCCTTCTTTAGACGGATCCATACCAGGCACATACATATATGAGCACATTAACCTAATCTGGGAGTCAAGGCTATACTAAAACTGTAAGTAAGAGTGGAGCATACTTATTAATATTATTATACAATATATTATATACAATGAAATGTATGTTATACAGACAGTTACGATGCGTAACATCGATAGAAAAGAATACGATAACACTACGTGTCGATACACATGCATTTGATACGGTGACATTCCGATTATCGATACAATATATTCTCAACTTTGGGCGTCCCTACTGCGAACGGCATTGGGGACGTAAGTAGGACCAACTGAGATGATCATTTGTGAGAGGATTAACGACATAACGTTGAAAAATATCGTATTACCTTACGCGGTACGTGCGTACAACTAAATTGTTGTGAAAAAGGAATACGGTACCCATACTGTTTAATATATCTTTTACTTTAAAGTATAATATTGTTAAACTGTATACCTACTTGTAAGTTATTCTATGAGAAATATGTCTATGGAATTTTGATTTAAATATAAACAAAAATATAAACATCTAAGTTATATATATATGACATACTGTCACATCATTAAAAACTGAAAAATGCCTAGCAAGCTTTGAAAAGAGAAATTTTAAAATGAAGAACCATAGACTAACGGCCGTTCCAATATTTTATCTACAGATAGATTCGGTTACTAGCAATAGGTACTTGACTTGAGATCCATTATGCTTACGTTAACATTCTATCTCCAGTGACCAAAAACTATCTGTATATAGAATTTTGTAACCGGCCGTTATAAGTGTCTGTCGTAGTTTAGATTTACCGTTGACCTGATATTTCCATTACTGACAATTTTCTCTCTACAAATAATTCCAGCAACATTATACAAGTAGCAACACAAATATATCACGCGTACTTCGTTAATGACGCATGATGTATATTCAAAAAATAATAGTAAAATAATAAAAAAAAAGATAAATCGCCGAATCATATCACTGTATGCAATAGGCATATCTCATAAAACTACGTCGTTCCGTACCAACTGAAGGTATTAAACGATTTTGAATTGCTCACGCGATATATACAACACTATGTTGTATAAACAAAGATGTACCGACGAGAAACAATAGGTGAACAGTGTATCTCGGGTTGGTTGGAGAAGCGCCTTTGGTAAGTAGCGGAGCGGGAATAACTGACACGAGTTAGACGTTAGGTTTTTTTAGTAATAGCGGATAAATCTATAGACTAGTACTCGATTGAATTGAGAAAAGTCTCGCAAATGTCGCTTATAATCACAATTTCCACAAAGGGAGTATGATTTAAGATAAACGCATGCAGCGTTTATCGTTTACGCCACCTTTTATATCGGGGGTTCGGTTTAGTGGGAAGTGGAGGTTTGTTCTATTGTATTTCTAGTACAAGTTAAAACACTAAGTTTTGCTGCACAGACAACACAATATGGTCTTTTACAGATTATAATAAATGAAAAGTAATTGTTGGGACATTACAAAATGTGAAATGCTATCCTGTTTTAACTCCACCATAATGTTATCAACCATTTCTCGGGAATTAATAATAGTGATAAATGGACTAAAGATATGGCAAAATAGACCCCCGGATCCATCCATCCAAACGAAGAGAAAACGAGGAAGACAAATAAAATGTTGGTCTGATGACATCAAAAATATGGCACAGAGCAACTCAAACACGAGTTGACTGGAAAGTGTCGCTATTTATAAAAGTTCAACTCCTAAGATCGTTAAATAATTAATTATACAAAAATATTTATACTGTGAAAAATATCTATCTTGTAAGGTTATTTATTGAAAAATAATGTTGGCATTAAATGCTTATTATTTTACAGTTATCTGGCCGGTTCAAAAACTCACAAAACGCTACCGCTTCTTACCGCGAGCGCAGCCTTATATCCGCCGATAGCGGTTTCTTCGTAATGCACGCCGCAAATAACCTTGGCCGAATGCCAGACGTTCTCAGCGCGGAGTTGCCGAACAATGTAGGCGAAGCGGCGTTAAAATAATGAGAGAGATCGCTTGACGTAGTTTCTAAACTATGGGGTACTCCGTCGCTACATCCTTATTTATAATTTTCTTTTATTTTTATTCTTTGTATTACTTTAACTTATTTTTTTTTCCTCTTGTAATTACTTTTAGGTTATTTAATTTATTTGCTTATTTTATTTCTATTTTTTTTTATTAGTTTGTTATTTTGTAATTATGAACATTGTAACCGAATGTAATATGTGTGCAGATGAAGTGTCGGATTAAATGTCTTAATGTACTCTTCATTATGGTCGACACCGCGAGTCGCGGGTCTAATTTCCGAACGATCTAGGCGATTGTCTATGACCTTGTTATGGGATAAAATGGTAAAATTCGACCTGTATGATGATTGCTTTAGAAAAATTTAAAGACAACCAACCAAAAGTCTTATAGTTGAATTTATTACAGCTTTCCCACATTTTTCAGTTATTTAATTTAACAACGTAGTAACTAAACACCCGTATACAAGAACACGTTAAATAAGTAGCGAGCGCTAGTGTTGAGTTTCGATAACTGCTATTCATCGCAGCACCATCTGACGACAATCGCAGTAAACTTCTTCGCAGTTAAAATCGTTTGGAACGAAAAAAAATGTCTATGACAAACAATCCTATTGATCTTCCGCATTGTTACTGTTTGAAGACGTGGAAAACAATGCAACACGCTCCTGTTTTAGGTTAGATAATTAAAATTAGGTATGGATATAAAAACCTTAAGCACAAAGCTACCAAATTGTAATAAAACAGTATTTTAAGGCACATTTAAAACTATTCGGCGTTGGAAAGGAAGTAATTTTATTATGCTATCAAGGCCCTCTTTCCCTGTAGACATAAATTAAAACTGATATAATTACAACAACTATTAACATAAATTAGAACTGACTAATTACGTGCTTTTAAATATGAAGTAAAAAGAACTTTGCTTGAATAAAAGCTTTCTATACTATCAGTATGTACTAATAATACTGCTTTTTTATATTCATTAAACATAGAAATTAATACAACGTTTCAACTACGTTTGGAGCGGGAACGGACAGCTGATAACTCGCCACATTAAATAACGAGTATTTAAAATTATTCCATTATCAACTGCACTGTTACAATTGCACTAAATTATCATTAGAAATTAAACGATAACGGCTTAAAAAAAAAAAGAAAAAAGAAAACTATTGAAACATTTTACCTGCAAATTTTTCGGAAGAAAGTATTATAAATTATTTTACAAAATTTCCTTAAATAAAATACAAGAAAAAAAATGAATTTTCAACATAGGCCCCGGCGAGATTCGAACTCGCGATCTCCTGTTTACTAGACAGGCGCTTTAACCAACTAAGCCACGGCGCCGATGTCCGTCGTGTCGAAAATAACGTATCGTTTCAGTCGTTCATGAAAGTTTAAATATTTTTTTTTCGAAGTCGACGATATTACGACGACGATATTCGATATTACGTTTTTAGAATTTTTAATGAACTGCCGCGTACTGCTTTGACATATAACTGTCTCTTTCGCGCAATTATTACGTACGCCCCTCGCGCCCTGCGGGAGATTGCTTTTCAGCCGACTTCAAAAAAGGAGGAAGTTCTCAATTCGACTGTATACATTTTTTTATGTTTGTTACCTCAGACCTTTCGACCGAGTGAGCCGTTTTTGCCGTTTATTTTTTTATTTGAAACCTGGCGCTTCCCATGTAGTAAAGTAAGAGCCTATAAATGTCCCACTGCTGAGGACGATGACGAGGAAAATATGCAAGTTTCCCCACGATGTTTCCCTTCGCCGCCGAGAGCACGTGATAGTTCAGAGCTTAAAATTAACAAGTTCATTGGTGCCGGCACCGGGGATCGAACCCAGGTCGCTCGAGTAAATGTAAATAAAGGCGAGCGCCCGGACACTGAGCTATCACGGCTCTTGAGCTACCACGCTATCAGGGCTTCCCATGTTATTAACATAGGTAAACAACAAAAGTGGTGTGACAGGCGCTACGTCCTCACAGAACACCGGGCTTGAAGTGGATGTATTATCGCCTCTGGTGAGTCGGGTAGCTGGGGCCAACTTTTAAAGTTCATCGAAGCATCTACGAGCGCTCATATGTTGTAGATGTCTCACTTAAAATCGCTTACACCAGCTCGCTTAACTAAAGAATATAGGTACAGCGTAAACTTCGAAACGTGAGCAACGCCGCGAACCGTACCTAGTCGTCCAATGAAAGTAGCACACGCGCCGATATTATGTCCTCGAACCTTTATCAATAAGCCGATAACTTATCGAATTAGCCTTGCGCATGTTTTCCAAACACGCTTGTTTGTTATATAGATGTATAGAATTATTTAATATTTCACTTATTCATTCGCCTGTCGCATAAAATCGATAGAAACATTACAGTAATGCAGCGAAATAACAAGAGTAGCTTTAATTGGACTCTTAGACTGGAAACTATTCTCGACCACAAGAAACCGTCAAAACTTAGCTTGACAACTGTTACGTACCAGTAAAAAAAATCTAAAAATAATTTGAAGGAATGTAAAAAAACATATAAACGGTGTTAACGGTACCTCTGTATTCTATTAGTTGAACCCTACACGAGACTAGTATTAGACAACCCTACACAAGTATTTGACATCAATGTAGGTGTTGCCGCTTCACAATTTACGCATGTACACGGAACCGTTGTGTATGACAGTGATACCATACTATAGTGGGGTTACGGGGTAGTTAAAAATTAGCGAGACAAAGACAATCATGAGCCAGAAATCATGGGGATGCAGTTTTCACTCGCTGTCTATAATCGCAGTCAGTGATATCAACAGTTTTTTTCAATAAATAGATTTCTAAAAGCTTGACTTTATTTAGGCTTAAAATAATTCATAGCATGATAAGATTGTGCCAAGAGCCACGAATAAAAATGACAAGAAATGCAATCTTAATACGAGTTATTCGTGGGCGCTAAGAATGTTTTAATTTTAGTGAAAATTTTAAATTAAGGGTTGGTTAATATGAAAAGGTTTGGTAACCCTGCATAAGTTGCCAGTGTTTTCTTTCGGTAATATTCTATTGTGTGCGAGACTTTTGTAAGGGCGAAAAAAGTTGACCACCCCAGCATTATCTGTGAGCTAATTATGTCCCACGGAGCTGTAAGTATCAGATTGACTACCCTTGACTAGCTGCCCTACGCCTGACTAGCCCCACAGTTTAGTCATGCCTTTGGCAACTGAAATGATATTTGACAGCTAATTAGTTAATTTCTACGGTGATCAGTGTCTCAGAAACCGGGCGTTAGTTTCTCTTTGTAATCGATAGTCGTCACAGTGTGCCAAAATAACATTCGAAAGAACCCCTGACCCAACTAATACATATGTAAGGCTGTGTGTGTGTGTGTGTGTTACCTCGCGGCGTGTGCGCGGCGCTTAGTTCCCTGTGGAGCCGCTGCTCGAGGTCATCGACCGCCGCCGCGGCGGCCGCGTCCAGCCTCTGCGGCGAGAGGGACGCGCCCGCCGACGACTCCGAGGACCACTCGACGCCCGCCTCGGGCGCCTCGTGCGCCTCGCAGCCGTCGCCCGCCTCGTGCGCCTCTTGGGCCTCCTGAGCCTCGTGGGCCTCGTGCGCCTCGCCGGCGGAGGCGGGCGAGCCGGAATCGCTCGCCGCGCACTTGTGCCTCTTCCGGTACTCCGTGATGGAGAGCTGTTCGGAGGGACGAATAGTTACGGACTATAATAGCTCGCTCCAAGACGGAGTACGACTAGGGGATGGTGAAGCCACAATCGGTCAAATTTAAAAATTAGTGTGTAGGCTTCTGAGCGAAGGCCTCCTCTGTACAGAACGTATTAGGACATACTCCATCGCGCGACTTTTTGCGCGCGGATTGGCGGACTTCACATAATTATCTTCGAAATATGTTTTTGTAATTATTTCGAAGATTTGCAGGTTTCCTCAAGATGTTTTCCTTCACCGCTGAGCACGTGATAAATTGCAATTTTAAGTGCTGATAAATCTGCTAAATAATAATAAGCGCTTATTGGGTGTAGCATAGTGCAGCATATTGTTTGAACCAAACCATGCATACATAGCCACATTTGGTGTTCACAGAGTTCTAATCCCAACTCAGGTATCAAATTTAGATAATTCAGTTAAATCAAGAAAAAAAAATTTTACACAGATATATGCTGACACCTGACACTACTTATACACAAGTACAATTTTGTGTGAGTCTTTGGTAAAGCACACACATGCTTCTGCCTTGCTTATACTACATCAATTGTAAATATGTGACCATAACAATAGCTTCATTATGTAGAAACTTTTTATATTTATATTTTAAATGAAAATAAAATTACCATGAGAATCAATTCATTGCATTTAAATGGCATTTGTTTGTTTATAGACTGCATAAATAATTTTTATTACAATAGATTGTAAGTTACATGTTTACCTTCTGCAAGGAGGTAGCAATTGTTTTAATTGTAATTTGCTAGAATATTTTACTTCAGCAGAATACTTCATTCTAAGATATTCAAGATTTACTCTTTTTTTTACATCTTTGGAAATTGCTAAAGAAATTAGAATATGCGCATTATTGGAACTTTTAAATGTTAATCAAAACATTAAATTTTGAGATATGTCACAAAATCTTCCTTGACCTTTACAGCATGTAAATTGTTTGAATCGATATTCAAAACAGAATCCATTTTATTTCTTTATAAAATACAATAAAATTTAAAGTATTTGAATGAGCATATTATCATTGTTAAATACACAGCAAGAATTTATAACGGCATTTAGATAATATGGAATAATTTTACTGCTTAGCATGTAGTCAATAAGTCTCAAACTGGTTTGATTTCATTTTAAACACCGGTGTGTTAATTGGCAACATACAAAACCTTCTGATGTATTATAAAAGTATAACATGTGTCTTTATGCAATAACTGGCTATAAAAATAAATTGCCATGTTTCTTGTTAGTATGAAAAGCAAACACCAGACTGCTTGTATCATTTTTTTATGTGAAAAGATGTAAAATAAAATAAAATAAATAAACAAAATTTACACTGAAATATATATTCATTCGCAGAGCATCATATATAAACTTTGTTTGCAAAAAAGGCTATTAGAACTTGAATTGAAATAGACAATCAGGGGACCGATTTTAAATTCCTCTATGACATTAAACAAAACACCTTGATGTCATACAATAAATAAATCTAAATATAGACAAAATAAATAATTCAATCAACCTGCATTCAATGCAATAATCTCACACTCTTTATGATCTTAACAAAAGACCTAACAATATATATTTCACATATTTAGTCCAAAATATGTTAGAGCTCTAGTGCTATTTATGCCAGCCCATAAAGGTGTGACTATATTTAGATATAAAAAAAACAAATGAAATTAACTTGGTGAAAAGGAAAATGCACTCACCTTCCTTCTAACAGGTTTGGTTTTTCGACAGGCGGTGGATTTAACCTCGGATCGTTACTGCGCGGACAGTAAGGCTTGCCGGCTGGCTTTGGGGACGGGGATGGCGAAGGCAACATGCTCTTGTTAGAGTTCTTCAGCACACCCGACAACAAAACACTATTGTTTGAGTCCATATTATTCACACGAGTCAATATCTCCTGTACACTTTTCAACTCATCCACTGGCGTTACGCTGTCCTTATCAAACAAACTATTGTCTAAACTTGTAGTCCTATCTATTGCACTCTTTATAATCGACATATTTGGTATGTTCTCATTTATTGGGCTATCCAACTTAAATGAACTTGACATATTGCTAAATATTCCCGAGAATAGACCGGTGGAGCTGAAACGCGTGGAAAAGGGAAGGGTTGAGTCCAGAACAGATGGTCTATCCATCGTATTGACTTCCTTTTCCTCAGCTTTATTTGAAGGTGGGGAACATGATGACTCATGGGCAACTACACTAACGGGAGTCATGGGCTCTTCTGGTAGTGGTATTGCCTCTGGTGGTGGTATAACAGGCATTGGACTGGGATCTTCAGGTAGTGGTATATTTTCAGGGGCAGGCAGATGAAAGTTTTCTGAAGCCGGAAGAGGTATAGTCTCTACAGGTGGCAAGGGTATATTCTCTGGAGAGACAAGCATTTTAGCGTCGTCCTGTATAGAGTTGCTGAGTTCCTCATGAAGATCGCCATTGATATCAGACGACTTTGAATTTGAATCGTTTTCAGTACGTAGTTGAATACTGATTTGATCATCGACCATGTTTAGATCGAAGTTAAGATTAACTTTCTTCCGTTTCTCTTTTGGAGGTTTCTTGTTTCTGCTCTTTAATATTAGGATGTTCTCTGTATGAAAAGAATGGATCTTTTTTTGTATATCATCCATTTCATCACGCTGCGGTGAGGAGTTACCACTAGTGTCCGCTGACTGTGAACTATTTACTTCCTTCAGTTCATTACTATTTTCATTTGACTCCTGGATTTTAGCCTGAGTTATTATTGTTGTGTCTATCTCCATTGGTACTACTTTATTGTAATTGCTCTCTTCCATGTCTAAATTGTTGTTATTGCTACTTACATCATTTGATTTCACCAAATCCGGTACAAACTCTTCTTCGGGCGTCGGTACACCTATAATTCTTCTTATATTTTCACTATCATGAGGTACTTTTAGGTTGACATTCAAAACATCATGTTCCATGTTGCATTGGTCATCTGAACCTTGTCCACTATCTGACCTAGTTCTGTCCCTACTGTACATACTGTCCATTATATTTCTTTTGTACTGTTGTGTAATTGATTGTGGGTCATCTTTGATGGGGGAGTCTTCAGACGTCAAAATTGGCGATGATTCGTCCATACACTAAAGAGCAAAAATATACATTTTAATACAGGTTAGATTTACAAAAATAATTGAATTACTAATAACTTGTTATTAAGCTTACAGGAATAATGGGATTTTGGTCACAACTTAATGATTCTCTAGCTACTCTCCGCTTCTTCAGTGGAGTTACCATTTCGTTCGGCGGTGATTCTGCAACAAAAACATCTATACTTAACATATTAACTACTTAAATAATTTCAACAATATAATATGCTTACAAACAAAATTACAATATAGATTTAATTTTATCACAAATCTCAAGTAATTGTGTACGTAAGCAAATAAATTAAATGAGACAAACCAGTAACAGGGGAGTCACTTTCTTCACTGATGGCTTGCCTCAACCAACGCTTCTTAGCACTGTGCTGAGGCAATGAAGCAGGAATCACTTCGGCCACTTCAGCAGGTGGTGTGCTACGCGTAATTCTCTTTGCTTTCTTGGGGGGTCTGTTTCTCTCCCTTCCTGGTGTCCGAGGGGGCGAGGCCACGAGTTGTGGTTCTTCTTCATGTTCCAAATCATGCCCTCCGCTAAGATCACCTATCATAGTTGAAGCAACTCTGACCAAGCTCTCCAGTGAGGGCGCGGAGACAAGTGCTGGCCTATATGGGGAGTGGTATGGTGAAGGTGTCCGTTCAGGGGAGCGTCCGATCCACTCTGTAGCCATTGTTTTCTTCGTTTTCGGTAGTTTAAACGCGGACTCGACTGAACCAACTGCTGCTTCTACTAGCAAACAGGCCGAGCTTAAGCCAAGGTCCTGGGAACAATTGTAATAAATATAAAGTTAAAATACGGAAATTTTCTTTTCCCCTAAATATGGCTACGATTGATATACAAGTGATTTTGCAAATACTCAAGGTTTTAAAGTTTACAAAAACGACCAATTTTATTATTAAACGATATTTGACAATATACCTCGCTAACAACTTCATGGGTCTGCTCTTCAGTTGAGGGGTGCGCCAGCTCCATTGGCGGTGCAGGCCTTTGCGGTGACAACGGCATTGCCTCATCACCAGATGTGACCATATCACTGTCAGCTGAATTTAGACGACGCCGGTTTGACTGCGAAGTAGTCCGAGCTCGTCCCTTGCGTCTGTTTAAAAAAAATCAGTTATATATTAACTTTTTTTTGTTTAATGTTCTAACTGTATAAAATATATTTTCTACCTACTTTTTTCTTTTTTTGGAGTTAACATGAATTTCTTCTTCATCTTCCCTGTCCGCACTATTAGGATGAGGATCGGATTCTCTTCTCTTCTGCCGCTCCTTCACCTCCTGTTTACGTTGTTCAGCCTTTTCCATTCGCTCAAAAGCTTTCATTATAGCCTCCATTTTTCGCTCCTCGCGAGTCTGCAATTTTATTTTAAGGTTATTTTTGGTAGGTGTTTTAATTGTTAAACCACAATCAATGTTTTTACTTCTGGTCATAACACTCACCATTTTTTTCTTGTCTTTCTGGACATAAGCCACAGTAGGAAGTTTATCCTGGGAATCATCTGTTTTATCATCTAAGGAGTCCTGATTAGTACAAGTAGTACGGCTAGATCGTGCAGATCTGTCGTGACATGCCGACTTAGCTATCACATCTTTAATTATTGGTTTTTCTTCTTCAACTTTAGGTAACTCTTTCGGCTTTTTAACTTCCATTATTTCTTCTTTCACTTCCTCTGAAACCTCAGTCTCAATTTTTATCGGTATTTCTTCTTTTATAATTTCCTTAACTTCCTCTTTAATAATTTCAGGTGGTGGCTCTTCAATTAATGGCTCAGGTTCTGGTTCTGGTTCAGGTTCAGGCTCAGGCTCAGGTTCTGGTATCATGGTCTCCTCTTCTGGTTCTTTTTCTTCAATTTTCGGTTCTATTTTAACGAAATCTGGTTCGTCTAATTCTGGTTTCATTTCTTCTTTTGCCATTAAATCTATTTCAGGCTTAATATCATCAAACATTTCACTTTTGATTGGCTCATCGAAACTTAGATTTAATGTAGTTTGAATAGGGGACATAGGTGGTAATTCATGTTTAATAGGTGATTTTTTCTCAGTTTTTATCTGCATAAATGATGGTGAACTCACCTTGACTGGTGTGGTAGGCAATGGTACAAGAGGTGGTGAAACAGGGGATGATGAGCTATAACATCTATTTCTACTTCTCTTTTCTCTCTGTGGGTAATCAACACTTTTTCTAGTAACTATAGGATTTAAGCCATTAACCTTGCAATGTTTTGGATTACCACATGCGCAGGGCTGCTTGCTGCCATTAATATCATGACCAACTGTTATTTCAGTGTTAGATTGGACAACACCAATTGTTACCAAGTAAACATGTAGAGCTCCCTTTATAATGCAATGTTGTAGTTCCGCGTTAGGTTTACACGATCGTCGTACGAACCTTGCCTCGTTGCCATACGTTCGCGTATCAATGCAAATCTGTGTGTTGTCTTTCGGGAGTCTATAGAAAAATACGAAGGGGCCAGGCTTTTGGCTTCCAGCCCTTGCTGTGTTCTGCAATTGGGGTCTATGTTGATTTGATAACATATACTTACCACGTAATTCTATAACGGGAGTATTTTCCTTGAGGTCTTTCGTCGCGATAAGTATTTTCCCACCAGCATGAGGGACTGTTGTACATAGGTGTGCTGTTATTGCTGAAGCCATACTTTGAGTATTCCCCAGCTTGCTGCTGTATTTCATAATTTTAGCTCTCAGCTCGGGACTATAGTGGTTTGTCATTGCAGCCTCATATGAATCTTGCCAATGCGACTGATTTGGTAGGCTGGTGTTGAATTTACTTCTATTAAACATATCCTTCTTTCGTTTAACTCTCTTTTCGGCGAGCTTTCGTTTTGCAACTTTTCTAACCATTTCAGCTTTCTTTGGTCTCTTGGGACCTCGTTTTGGTAAAGATAAACTTGGTTGAGGCAATGGTGGTAGAACAGCGAGATTTGAATTATAGGTAGTAACACAAGAACCACTAGTGTTTGTATAAGTTGTTACTGTGAGTAGTCTTTTGCGGCGTTGTCCAGGCAGACGAGTTGTCTCCGAGGAATCAGAGTCGGAAGCGCCAAGTGCATTTAGCTCTTCTCTCTTCCTTAGCTGTATATTACGAGCGTGTCGCCTATCTATCGGCCGTGGTTGGCAAACTTCACACATATACGCATCTGGTATATTTTGCCTGTCAATACCCATGCAATCCACATGCTGCCATTCCCCACACCTATCGCAACATATCATATAGCCATCGTCATGTGTAAAGTCACATATGCACCTGGTTTTGCCCTCTTCTTCACCTTCAGGGGCTGTTTCTGTGTCGCTCCCTCCTCTATCCGCTTGTCTTTTGTCACCATCTATAGAAGATATCACTGAAGCAGCATCATCATCTTGAGTCTGTGCAGATGGGGTTGGTTTAAACGAAAGAGATCCCATCTGTATAGTTGTAACTGGTGTTGAAGTTCCCGCTACAGTAGTTGGTACTGTTATTGGCAGATCATATGATGCCGTAGACATTATCACTGGTGAAGTCCGTTTTACTGGACTCTTTGGGGAGGTGACTGGTGTTGGGGAAATAATAGTTGGCACAGGTGTAGATACAGGTGGAGGAGGTGATGAGGCTGAAGGTTGTTTTTGAGCTGGCAATGCATAGGTGTGATCTAACATAATAAAAGCCAATGCTTGATATGAATATTTACGAAGTTCTTCTGTCAGATTGGGTCTCTCTTCCATTCCAATTATGTCATCAGTTGTTATAAGAGTAGACTTATCACCACTGGAAAAAAAAGAAATATACAATTAATATCTAGTCCCTTGCCAAAAATCATAACTTAAACGAATGTAAGTTGTATGTTACTTACAAAATAATCCTTCTTTGATTCAATGGTTTTATTTCTAAAGGATCCTCAAAAATTGGTGTAGCAATTAATGTATGGTTAACAGATGTTGGATTTTGATGCAACATGAGCTTTGGTTGACTCAATGACTGCAATATTTGTTCAGTAAGCTGCTGATTGGCAGATACTTGAGAAACTGTAGACATTTGGTTATCATTTGGAGCATATGTTTGAACATATCTCAAGTTTGGAGTTGATCCAGATTGCACATAGTGGGGACCTTTGGGTAAGTTCATATTGATGGGTGCAGTTGATAGCAGTACTGGGCCACAAGGAGATTGGAGTACCAAACGATCGCCTTTTGACACCTTTTGTAATGACATTGACTGATTCTTCTGTGCTGGACTTCCCACTTTCTGAATAATTTTGGAAGTATTTGATTCCATAACACCTTTATATGTTACACTAGCAACAGGCCAAGATTTTCCTTCAGATTTATGAGATGCACCTGCCTGTTGAATTATTTTTATTGCTCTTGATTGATCCTTCTGACCAGAGTTTTGGCTTGAGTTTTTCGAATTTTTAAACGTATTTACAGATTTTCTACCAGAATGGACAGACATTTTATTTGGACCCGACACAACACGAGATAAAATATGGCACTGTGTATTGCCGGATGAAGCTGCTACCATAGTATTTAAATTAGCACCATTATTTACCTTATTCAATGCTTTGCTTAAATTTGTGCTTTTGCCATAAGTGTGGCTATAAGAGACATTTTTAATAGGGCTGTTATTAATTACAGTTGGTGAATGTGATGAACAACCAATTAGACTTTGACTTTTTGGAGGCTTTATGTTCAAAACAGAATTATTCAAGTGCTTTTGGGAAACAACATTTGCACTTAGTTTATAAACATGATTCTGTGTTCCATAAACAGGTGAGGTAATCTCTTTCCCTTGTGATATGTATTGTTGAGAGTAATTTGTACCCTTTGGAAGAGAAATGTTGCTTAAAATCTGAACTTTTGATGACTTTGGCCGACTGATGTAGTTTGTTTCAGTTATGATATTGGTTCTTCTACCCGTTGGATTACTATCATTAACATAACTTTCACTGGTAATTATGATTTGTGATACACTGCCTGGTGTCCGGTCTTCCTCATTCTTATCTGGTGCAGCACTGGTTGCAAGAATTGTAGGCAACCATAATGTCGGGTTACCCACAACATCTTGAGATACATTTTGTATAGCAGTTATATTGCCAACTGCAGCATCAACATTAATAGTAAAGTTTTGCGGGAGTTTAGTGACATTTTGCACAATTGCTGTACTTAATGGTGCCTGTATAAGAGTAGCTGCATTATCTACATAGTTTCCATCACCCGAATCATCAGTTTCTTGCAATATGGGGTAGGTTATGCGACCCACATTGTCTAAAGTGGTTTCTTCTAATCTCACAATTCTTGATAAGGAGTCTACAGACATTTCAGCTTCACAATGCTTCTCACTAATGTGGAATCCTACTTCTTTGTCTACTTTGTGTATAGATTGAATAATGCTTTCTGGATTAGTAGAGTCAGGCTCAGGGTCTCCATCTGAAGATGATAAAGGAACAGTCCTTAAAACAGGAGTTCTAATACTTGGAACATTCATATTATCTGTTAGTTTTTGGTCCAAAACATGTTCATATATATTTTCACTGGAGGTGGCCGGCCCGTAATCCTGTAACAAATATTTTATCAATTTAAAATAATAATTATAATAATGTACTTTAATATTATAGGAATTATTATAAACAATTTATAAAATTATTTTACATTATAAAATTAAATATCAATGATATGATGTCAAATTTCTTTTACCTATATGTCTCTATTATGACTATAGTGTAACATTCCTAATGTCTTCTATAAAATGAATGTATTATCATACAATCAACATAATATTGTAAGTACTTAAGCATTGCAGTGACAAACCATATCAAATGCCCTCATTCAACCATAACATTGATAAACTATTACTAAGATTAGTATTATATTTATAAATTATAAAATAATAAGTCCTCCTCATCAACTAATATAAAAGATAAAACTAAAACAGGTATACAAAAACCACAGTTTTATTTAAAAAATCTTTATTTCTTGTAAACTCTTTCCTGCTTGGTAATGAATTGCTGGTACGAATATTTAAGAGTCAAAAGTGATGAAATGTTAATACACAAAATTACTATATATAACCACTACACAAAATGTTAAAACATGTACACTGACATTTAGTTGGGTATCATAATTGGAAAAATATGCTTTAAATTAATGGTTAATTTACAGAGTATGATGTGGGGGAAACACAGTACTCACTTGCCGGGCCACAGGTTCATATTCTGATGTAGCAGACATGCTGTGAATACCATCTTGGGTCGGGGCCCCAGATGACGCGTTGGAGTGCCCCTAGGCCTCCAAACTTATTTAGGTGACTGCAATCGAAAATCGACTTTTTACCCGCACATCTTCGTAATCCTCACAAATTAGCGTGTTGTACATCATTACGCTCATAGCAAAATATTTTTAGTCCACAAATGTTATAAGACATTCGAGGTCATTGTTCCAGAAAATAGTCGAAAGTCTCTTTATTTCGTTTCCTACGGGAAATAATATAGAATAACACAAAAATAAATCGCAACATAGGCGTTGGATCGGCTAAAAAGATCCAAATAAATAGATAGGTTAAAATTCACTGCCGCCATTATTGTGGCATGAAAACTGAAATGTCTCTAAACATCACAAAAGTAAACACTAATCAGAATTGAAAATTGTAATGAAAATAAGTGAAAATTTTGTTTAGGTGGTCAAAAACAAAGTCTTATTACGTTAACTAATTCCGCTTAGCAACAAAGACATGGAAAATATAAGTACATAGTAGAAGGAGCTTCATATCTTAATAACATTTTAACCAAACAATAATGAATTAAATATTGGAAGTTATCTTTCAAAAGTAGGAAACTTTCAAAGGAAAATACTTAATATTCTGTAAAAATGACAACATCACAAAAGTTATGCTATGAAATCCAGATGTAAACACTTTTAAAGAAAATACTGAAGAAACTGCGTACTAACCTTTATGCGAACGAATTAATAACACCTATGATGTAGCGAAACCGATCCCTTCTAATAATTTCATATCACATTTGAAATAGGCCTCAAAGTCCGAAACTACGACCAAAACATTCACAAGAGTCGAAGATGGCGGCCATTGCATTTTCTTGATACAAAACAACGGGGGGTTTCACGGAACATGTCTAAATACCTAGTACTTCCGGTCAAATATCTTTCAAATTTTTATAAAATTTTAGACCGAAATTAAAATTAATCGAGGTGAATAATTTTTATATGTGTTAATAATAAATATAGCTGTTTATACCTTGTGCAGTACAAAGTTAAGGCTAAATATAATTGTTAAAATAAAAAGTAGCTGTTGCGAATCTCTTTTATCATAGACACCAATGCACTAACTTCTCTATACGTTTGTCTTTGAGTTTACCATAACCAAACATTTATACTTATAAAAGTAATAGACAAATTTACTTTTTATTTTTAAGTTCTTAGATTAGTGAACGCGATCATAATTAAAATAACGATGAAGTTCCTTGTTGAAAAATTACGTTTGTTTTAAATATTGTTTAAGTGGTAAATTAACTATAGTAGGAGAAATAGTAATAAACCAGACAAATAACATTTATTCAGTCAATTTGTAAATAATAAAACCGATGAATCAAAATGCAAACGTTCTATATTAATGTGCCATAGACCATATTAAAAATATTTGGCAAAAGTATTTATTTACAAAACTTTGAAGTATAATTACAGGCACATATCCTTATAAAATAGTGCGGCAATCTACAATACAAGGAGACAAAGAAACTTATTAACTATATCCATTTTTTCTTCTTCTTAGCGTGTTGATGACAAATTAAATCTTACCGACCCAGAACTTAGCCACTTCCATTACACAATTTCTGGCGTCCATTAAATCCTGCTGCAAACAGATTAAAGAGTAGTCAGGTCAGAATACCAGTTGCCCCATGGAGTCACTGCTCTACACACACAGTTCATGTTTGGGTTTTCGTAGAGTCCCCACCTGAACATATTTTCCTTGCTTCGGCCAACCTGAGTCCGAAGTCTTTTTAAAGTCATCCAGATTGGCAATTGTAATCTGTGCCCAACCAAAAGACTCTTAGAAAGCGGCACATAGGGGTGCGGAATTAGCGTTTCAGTCCGCCACATGAGGCATCTCGCTTAAGATGGCTCAGTTGTATTTTTTAGGTAGTAGTATTTTAAAAAACTTTTCCGACTTTTCAGTCCTTGCAGTGGAATGCAGACGTCATGGTATGGCATGGTACTTTATATTTCTGTTCATTTATGATTTTCCTATTAGAGGAAAGTTAACAAGTTCATGTATAAGTTATTTATAATAATTATTAGTAGTGTTTTTTCCCAAATAAATGGCAACTGACTTGCAACACCGAGCAGGACGCGCCTTGAATCCTGCAAGCTCCGCCCACCGCTTGCAGTCCGCCGCGCAGGAGTGTCAACTGTCAGTGGTATAACGTCCGGCGTAGCGGTAGTGTTGTCATATGAAGAAAAAAAGATGAACTAAGTCCTTATCAAAATTCTTCGTAAATTTCTCCGATCATTATAACGTCTCCATTACCACCCTTGCGTACACCAACACCAAAGAAAATCCGATTGTCAGTACTTCTCAAAGCCTAGCCTCCATACACGAACGACATCTCAACAAACTCTATATTTTACACAAAGCTTGAATTCAAAATTAGTAAAGTTTCATCAAGTTAATCCCAACTTTCCGGGCCATATGACATCTACAGCTGCATCGCCTCTTCTCGGTACAAGAACATTAAATTTCTCATTCACACAAGTATCTGCAGTATACAGACTCAATAAAGCAATTCGATAGACTTACTGAAAAATTACTTAATGAAAAATACAAAGTAGTAATGTAGTATGTATGTAATGACCGTTCATTTATAAGTTCTGCCTCTAGCTAAAAATCGTAATGTCAGACTTTGTTCGTCAGAAATACTATTATGCATCATCGGCGTTACTTTTTTAAGCAAATACTGAAAGGTTCAGTCTCAGGTAATTTCGATAGGCGTCTGAATCAATATCTTTTATTAGTGTATCACAGGAATAACTAAATTTCACTGACGAAATTTTTAATAATTTCTTTTCCTACACCCTTTTTAATTTTTATCTAATAACAAAAAAAAAATGATGGATGGCAATGCAGAACAGTTTGTGGGCTACATCCTGCTTCACAGTTCTGCATGGCGGACCAAGTGCTGCCAAGTGGGAGTCGGACTCGCACACGAGAGGTTCCGTACCTAGTATGTAATTGTATTTGTATGAGCACCCATACAACTCAGAGGTCTTAATTGGCGTCAACTATGTTTGTATGGAATTTTTCTTTTATTTGTGCTGTAAATTTGGCAAAAAGCAAGGTCTTATATAACAAGAAAAGGAATGACTCCGAAAAATATAAAAATTCAAAATTAAGGTATATTTGGCAGTTAAAACTTTTCACGAAAATTTAAGTTTACCTATATCTTTTATAGTGTTGACCTTGATTTTTATATAGATAGACAAGGGAATGATCTAAGGGGTTTTTTTACCTTTTGAGGAACGTCTAGCAGGGTGCAAAAAAGTTTAGGGTCAGTTTTAGACATGAATAATATTTTATGCATCACTATTTTGACTGCACAAAATGAGTAAAAAAAGCTAATGTCTCTTAAAGAATATAAGTATGAATGATATTTTATAAATTTAAATATATATTTTATAAAAACAAATTTAAATAATATCTTACAATGCAGGGTTTTTATTGAGGCTTCTTAAATTTGCATTTACGGTTATTTCATCCTGAGTATAAACAGAGTTATACAGTTACCATTCTGGAAGAAGCTCTATTTAGGTAGATTTTACCAATTGTGAACTATAAATAGGACAGCTAATAACAAAGAATTTGTATATATTTTAAAATAAATGAAAAATAATATGCCTTCTTAATATTCTAAATACTTTATTATGAACCCGTGAAATCAATGGTTAACAATATTTTGATATTCCCATTGAAGGATTTATGATTATAATAAGGCAACACCCTGACTAAAAAGTATGGTCGATTGTTGTTTTGTTTTTGTTTTGTTCGTTGAGCAGGTTTTAGGGTTTTGTACACAAAGGGTAAAACCCTATAACTGAGACGCCGCTGTCCGTCTGTAACTAGGCTGTATCTCATGAACCGTGCTAATTAATTGAAATTTTCACAGATGATGTATTTCTGTTGCCGCTATAACAACAAATACTACAAAACAGCATAAAAAATATTGAAGTGGAGCTGCAATACAACATACCCCTTCATGCGCGATTTTGAACCATTTATGCACGAGTCCGACTCGCATTTGGGTGTTTTTTTTGTTTTGTTGTGTTGTGTTAATTTTAGTGAACTGATCCTGATAATCTAGTGATAGGAAAGAGACTATTGCGATTTTTGTGTTTTTAGTGGAGATAGTGTTGTGCTTCATGAGATAAGCACTCCTTTGCGATATTGAAGTTTTTATTATTTTAATTTAAATCTTAAACTGTACAATAAGGATAAGTGATAGTGGCAGGGAAAGGAAGTATGATTTGTGTTCGGCTTTGTAAAGAATGTTTAAAATATGTTTTTTTGGTATCTACTTTATTCATATACATTAATTAGGAAAGTAGCAATCTGAACTAATAACGTGATAACTCGATAAAGTTGAATACACGACAACGTTCTAATGAGTGCCTACATTCTATTATTTCTTATATTCCTGATCCCGCGATATGGGTTAGTTTGGATACATACACTGGAGCGCTAGTGGGCACCATGTGCGTATTTCAAAAGTATGGAGTTGTCGTTCTTCACGCGAGAGTATTAGTGTTCTGCTTCTGTGGTTTATGGATACTTTTTTGTAGTTAGTAAGTGGTAACACTGAATTCTAGCTGTCAGTGCACGTTTTCGGTTTTCTTTTTGAAAGAGGTTATAAATTTATAACATTGCTTTGATTATTATAGGTTGAAGTGATATTATTTTAAAAATGACGGAGTTTGTTATAAACGACAGTGAAACGGACGTAGATTCCGATGAGGAGGTATTATTCTTTATTCATTGCTTGATCAACATTTTACGTTTAAAGCTATTTATATATAGTACTAGCGACGATGCAAAAAATTTCATTAAAATCGGTCCAGCCAGGAGTTCAGTGAAATATATACGTACAGTAGAATTATATATATAAGATGTATTTATTAATATTCAATTTTGTTTCAAGTTACAAGAAGCTTTTTGCAAAGGGTTTATTAAGCCAGGACTAACGGAGGAAATGAAGAAAGCTATTTACAAGGATTATGTTAATAATGTGGCGGATTTAAGGGAAAAACTAAGACAGATCGAGCTTAGTTTACCATGGATAGAAAAACTGGACGTAGTTACTTCAGTTGCTCCAATGGCTCCTGATGTTGCGCTCCAGATACAAGATACAGCTCAGCGAAGAAAGTTAGTTAACAAAATCTTATGTTATATAATACATACTTTTTATATTATGTTATATATATATATACAGGGTGGCTTTTCTAAGTGTATCCATTTTTTTTTATTAAATTCTAGACATAAATAATGTTCTATAAAAAATGATAAATATTTAAAATTACTCGTAATTCATTAATTACATTCATTTGAACTTATCTCAAAAAGTGCGTGATTAATATGCAACTCATTTATTTTACACACGATCATTCATAACTAACACGCACACAAGTTTGCCCAGTAAAATTTAGGTATTTATGAATGACTACCGCATTTTCAACACATTTTGTTTTTAGGGAATAGAATGGCATTTTTTTTGTAAAGAAAAACCTGTTTTTTATTTCAATAAACGATTATACTACTGAGTCTGAACCTCCTGTGTAAGTTTGGGCACTTCTTAAAAAATCTTGTATAATTTTTAGGTTGTATATGACAATTATGTTAAAATCAAGCGAGTAGGCAGTTTACCTGATGTTAAATGAATACTGCCTCCTATGGCTATGTGTACACCTGAGGGCTTGCAGATATGTTATCAACCTTTAAAAAAACGGGCTGTGTCACTTAACAGGTGAAACATAAATTATAATATTTCCACTTCACACTGCCCTACCGGTACCTTCCTGGATAGGCATGTTCATTTGTGCAACAGCTGTTGCATATTCCTACCATGCTTAAATGTGGAATAAGGAGGAAGAGATCAAATTTTTACCATATTTCTCTCTTACTTTTGACAGTATGTCAGATTTTGTTAACACCTAAAATAAATGAAACCAGATTTACTGATGTTAACACCTGGCATAGGCATTTTATCCCATTTTTACATTGTATTTCACTTGATTTTATCATTTGAACTTCTGTTTTTTTGCTCTAATTTAGAAACATAAAGGAGAACACTAAGGGTCATCAGACGTATGACCCCACCCAAGACCCCATCCTAAATGAGTTTAAGAGAGAGAACCTAATTCATCGTCAGGCACAGGCTGCAGTTACCGATGGCATTAACAGGCTGAAGGAACTAAATGTCACCACAAGAAGGTGGGGCCGTGAAATAATAGCGAACTAAAAGTTCAATAGATGTTGTGTTATATGTGATTAGATATTAAGAATATACAAGTATTAACCACAGGCTGGTTTTGAGGAATTTAAAAAATCCACTTTGTGAAAATGACAATTGGTGAATGTTTTTCTTTTTCAAGATATTGGAAGGAAAGTTGAGAGGAAATGCTTCTCTGATTTAAAGAATAAAGAGAAATTATGATTTGTTGTTAAAAGGTGATTGGCAAAGTCAGTCGAGGGATGACACGAAAAATAGGTGTATAGATGTGGAAGATTAAATGTGGTAGTGTGGCCCTACAGTCTCCTTTGCGCGAATGGGCAGGTCCATCTTGGTAGGTATCACAAAATCCACCTCACCGGTGTGAAGTGGAACTCAGGTAAGTGATATAGCTAGAGCCCACTTTATTAAAAGACAACTTATGTGCAACCCTACGGGTGTTGCAAATGTCCATAGGTGGTGGTTATCACTTAATATAACGTGAATTGCCAGCGTGCTTCTCGCATTAAGTCTAAAATCTGACAGTTTTTATGCATTTTCAAAAGATGGGAAAGAGATGAATACAACGTAAGAGCAAAATTAATAGTGATAAAATATTCTAGTAGTCTATTTACAATCTGTGTAATGATAAGAATATCTTTAGTATCTTTGACTACCTCTATGTGTGACTGATGAAAATTTCTATACACAATTGTATGTGTAATGTATGTTTGTTTTGAATGTCAGTTTTTCTATCCAACAATATATTTATATTATAGTTGTGGCAAATAAAAATCTCTTTTGCATAACTCAAAGCCTGCTTAAGTGTTGATAAATATAAAAAGTATAATTCATCTGTTTTTCCTTTTAGTTTATTTTGTTGATCACTGTAATAGATTTTGTTTTACAAGCCTTAAATTTAAACGAACAACAGTAAAATTGGAAACTTTTTCATTCTTCTACCAGTGGAAGTGATACTTCGGATCGAGAAATGGTAATATTGATTTAACTGAAAGTCACAAAATGTTTCTGCAAGCACTGCTTATTTGTAGTGTCACAGGGATACCAGTATTTCCCATCTCATACAGCCTTCTGGAAATGGATTATGGTTTTTGGCAAGTAAAGTGTGCAGATAATTAAAGCGGGCCTTCTTAACGGCTCTCAAGTTGGAATCTCCAACCTGTCCGGAACCTCAGGGACTCTTGGCTTCCAGCTGATGATTTTGTTTGCGGCCTTTCGCGGCTCCCCCCTCCCTTGTGAGTTCTGTCTTATCAACGGTGGGGCCTAGACAAAGTGTTGGGATGGGAAGGATGAAACGTAACATGTTACCACTCCCCAATAGATCTTCCTTCGCCACCCCGCTCCGATCGCACCGTTTTCCTAAATTGCCTCGGCGCTCTACCGCGTCCCCACCTGGCGCAGAGCCCACCGGCAGCCGCCTCCATATCGTAATGTATTTTCAGACCAGATGACTATTTCGCCGAGATGGCCAAATCCGATGAGCACATGCAGAAAGTTCGCAAAAACCTAATGGCCAAACAGGCGGCACAAGCTCGCACAGAGAAAGTGCGTCAGCTAAGGGAACAAAAGAAAATTGCCAAACGCGTGCAGGTAAAATAATATCGAGTGTCTGAAAGAATTTTACCGAGAATAATAATAATAATTTTGCTATATTTACAGTTTGGCACGTGAATAGAGCGAAGTTTTTATTATTATTAGGGTGATGGATATTATTTTACACTAATAAAAATATTAGATTTTAAACTAGCTGTAACGCACTAACATTTTTGTAGCGTAACAATTTTTGTTTCAATGCTTATTTACTTGCTTTATGTATTTAGTTGGGTTTTAGTGGGTTGCTTGTTTTAATGTACACTTCGACATTATGGAGTTAGGCGGTAAGTATATCGTGGGACTTACTCAAGTCGAGCGGATAAACTAGTATTTCGTCAGGGAAGCGATATTAATTATAAACTCTAACCGTAAGAAATGCATATTATAATAACGTTAAGGTATATTACCTATTGCTGGGCAATGTTGCATTTGCTGTTCAGATAGTATTATCTCCTTTTTGATCTTTAGAATATTTCAGATATGCAGGTTTCCTTAGTTAGTTTTAACATAGTTAATGTTTAGCTCTACCAACAATATCAATACTTAAAATTACAATGAAGTTTGATTTGTGCCAATTTGATGTCAGATTGAATTAGCCCCGGCTATATAGCTCCATATAAGGCCCTACATAATTGCTTTAATATTAAGGAATTAAAAAGTATCTGTAAAATGAATGCACCACTTTATATTCGCACCTTTAGAATTATAGTGACCCATTTAAAAATATAAATTTTTTGGAAACGTAAATAAGGATTTATGGAACTTATGAACAAACGCGCTAATTGTAGGGAAGTGAAAGAGACAGAAGTATACGTTATGTAGCTTTCTAAAATTGGCCCATGTTTTAATAGGATTCGAAAAAGGTGGTCGTTTTAGGTCGATTCCTGACATAAAGCCAAAGTAAGTCATTTTCATAATTAGGTCCCTTTAATTCTAAAGGTGCGATATACTTTTGAATATCATACCATCATATGATGCAGCATTGCATGCATTTTATGGCATGTCATCACTTTTTTTAATTCTAGATTGACACAAAACTTAAACAAGCGGCTGGCAAAAAACACATGCTCGAACAACTAAAACGGGTCAGGAAAGGAAAATCATCAGATTTAGACTTCTTAGAAGATAATAATAAGGGCAAAAATAACAATAAGTCTAACAATAGCAAAGATCCAAGGAGTAAAGTGTCTAAAAAGCGCGCGCAAAAGGACAAAAAGTTTGGTTTTGGCGGCAAAAAGAAAGGCTCTAAGTTAAACACGCGTGAATCGACAAACCAAATGGACGGATTCAATAGTTCGGCTAAGAAGAAACCTTTCAATTTTAAAACGAAAAACTTTAAGCCTAATAATAAGAAGAAAAATCAGAGGCCGGGCAAATCAAAGAGGAAGAATGCGAAAAGATAATTATAATATTTTAAGGTGAAGTTATTCTTAATGTCTAAATAAAGTTACTCTCAACATTTGTTCGATTTTTTTACATACCTACCTACTAATAAACCCTTAAATATTGATAAAATGACAAGATGTTACCATGAAGCTAAACAGCTGACTGCCACACCAAAGAAAATCTCAGCGCATTTTATTTACATTATATTACACTTCGTTGTTAAGGTTCAAATATTTTTTCTTTCAATTTCTGTGTACACAATCTGATAGCTAGCTGTTATAATTCTCACAAAACTTTGTGAAAAGAATGCTCCCGTTGTATTCACAAAAAGTTTGCAAAAGCAAATTAAACACACTGCCAGCACAGATTTTTCATTTAACAGTAAATTAACTAAATAATTACTTGAAGACAGAAAATCATTTAATCACTTGCACCAAGAAAAACAATTGAAACAAAATAGCGTTTTTACTTACAACTCTGAAACTTTAATTAGTCAATCAATCTGACAAAACAAGTCGACCATTTGCAAGCGATTTCGATTTGAGACGGCTTTTCAATACGGACAAACACAAATTTTTACTATGTATTGCACGAGACTTCACATTACAAGATGCGTTGTATGAGAAATAAGTAATATGGAAGGACACAACTTTGCCTATGGGAAGCCGTTGTCGAAGAGTGCTGCGATGTTTTACTCGAGACAAGAGTGTTCTTCGCAAAGTTAACAAAAACAATAGGTGGCGCGTAACTCAATAAACACGGAAAGTCACGAGTTCTAGTAAAGTTATCATTTACATTTGTAAACGATAACTGTAAACTTATTGTGCCTTAAAGTAATTTGGTCGTTTTTATATGTGACAAGGGTACGCAAAGCTTTGTTTTGATTTGACGCGCTTGCATAAGAGCGGGATGGGATCAGTGAAACTCTTTCGAATAGAATATGGTATTTGTTGGTTGTTACACATATGGTGTACTACCACTTCGGTGAATTAAACGTTTTCGAACCTAATGTGGTTTTTATTGGTTGTTATGTGACGTGCGGCGGGCTACCACTTGGGTGAATGAAACGCTTTCGAACAGAAAATGGTATTTATTGGTTTTTGTGTGACGTGTGGTCGGGCTACCACTTGCGGCCCTTGCCCTTCTTCTTCTGCTGCTGCTTCCTCTGCCAGGCGCTTTCTGCGGCCTTGTGCTCGACGCGTGGGCTCTTGGCGGCGGCGGCAGCGGCGCCAGCGCTGGGCGTCTGCTTGCTCATGTCGCTGGTGGGGACGGGTTCAAAGTTGCGTCATAAACTACCATATAAACTTCTTGACGCGTTCCATTCAAAGTGTTTATTATAAAATTTGTAGGAAAAAATAGGCCGAAAAGTTTTTCGCTGCTGCGGGAATCGAACGGCTGTTTGCCAAACCGTGCAGCTTGGTGGTTGATTGGCATTATATTAATTTAAATTTTGAACGCGTCAAATGTACGATGAATTAAGGCCGTTGTGTATTGTAGGTATAATATAGTAAAAAATGAAATAGATGGCAGTGCCTCAAATTATTGCGTATCAGGAAACAACGCTAGATTCCGGGGAATACCCGGACCATAGACAGGACCGATCTAAATGGGGAGTTTTTTGCGTACAGTCTGAATAAAATCAGGTTCTCCTGACGCCATAAATCCGCGTATTGGATTGGCGACGCGTACGCACGCGACCGGGCAGGTTTCTACTTTCGCGTTCCGTTTGTCTACCGAGGCCTACTCTCGGGGTTTTATAAGAGGTGTAGAGGCCCGCTGCACTCGTTATGCAAGGGGGAGATTTTTACTTGCTTATAGTATAAATGATAACAGATTATTTCAAAGGTTTTCCCGACGATCGCCAAAGGTCTGCGTATTAGGTTGGCGACACGTCCGGGCAGGTTTGTAGTTTCGCGTTCCGTTCGTCCACTTAGGCCGTCTCTTTCGGGGTTTTGTGAGAGGTGTATAGGCTCGCTGCACTGACTAGGCAAGGGGGAGATTTTTACTTGCGTATAGTCTAAATGATAACAGATTATTTCAAAGGTTTTCCCGACGATCGCCAAAGGTTTAAGGTTGGCGAAGGCAATGTGTTGCTAGAGAAGAGGTTTGGTGCACTGACTATGCGTCGACCGCGGCGGTGCTCATGCCCTGGCTGCCCTTGATGACCTCCCCCCTGCGCCCGCCCCGCCGCTTGCGGAACGCGGCGCGCTCGTACTTGGGCAGCCACCTGCCGGAAGGGAACGGGTTAGTGACTGCGTGGCGCATTGGACGAGCTATTGGCTCGGCGCCGCGGGTAGCGGGTTCGATTCCCACGCGGGACGACTATTTGTGCGACCCATTCATTGTTTCGATTAAACAAGGCATTAGGTTCGGCGCCGCGGGTAGCGGTTTTCACGGGACAACTAATTGTGTGACCCGAAATTGATTGTTTCAGATCTGGGAGATTGTCCACGTGAAATATTGGGTTTGTAAAACGCTCTTGCGATTCAGGGTAATGTTATGCTGCAGTAAGGGCCGCGATTTTAAGAATACGAGAAAAAAAGAGCGTTATAAGCATCCCCTGGCTAGGCTTAACTGTGGTAGGGCCACAGTGTTCACTGGTGTACGAATGGGCAGGTCCGTCCGGGTAATTACCACGACCTCACAGAAGACGGCGTAAAGTAGAAGTATGACACTTCTGCGTTTCGTCTGGTGAATGAGGTAGCCGGGGCCCACTTTATCTAAAGGCGGCAACGCATTTGCAACCCTATTGCAAAGGTGGTGCATTGCCATGGGCAGCGGTTCTCACTTAACATCAGGTGAACCGCCAGCTCGTTTGCCACTTTATCACAAGGCTATTTGTCCACCCAATTTATGCATGTCAAATGTTCTTACAACATGGGATAATGTTATCTTACAGTAAGGACAGTGTTAAAAAAATATCCCTGCAATTGGTGCACTTGAGTACGTTGAGACGAGTGTCTAAGTAATGGTGTAAATAGTAATTATAGCATCGAAATAGTTGATGTTATCTAGCATAAATTTGGCTTATTTGATTGGAACTATGAGATAGTAATAAACACGAAGAACTACCACGGACTCATAGAAGTACGACCCTCACCACTCCTTCTTAAAGGCTGGCAACACATCTGCATCATTTGGGGCTGATTTTTTGTCTTCGAATGCCAACTTTTCGTACAAAAAAAACTTATTTGATCATTCGATAGTTCCATTAGATACATTCAATCGTTCATTTCATTCCTTCCATTCCTTTCATACGTTCATTCATTAGGTACTCGCTAGTTTTATTGCACATATTCACTCATTAATCGTATAAATACTCCATTGTTCAATTTAACATGACCCCCCACCTCTCCGGATCCGGTGGCCTGGAGAGGTCAGCGTTGGGCGGCAGCTTGGTCTTGCGCTTCCTCTTCGCCTTCATCTTCTGCCCCAGCTCGGAGCCGGGAGTTCTGGGAGGAGAAAGAACGGCCCAGCCGCTTTATTGTCTGACATGAGGATTGTCGCGTTATCGCACGTAACTATATAACTCTAAATACTTATATATTTTTTTTACTTTAATGATTTCAAAACAGATTATTTTAGCTTCTATAGACATTATTTAAAAAACACTATGTTCATCATACATTATTTTTCCAGTAGTGAGAATTGAACACACAATCTGGTGCAAGAGGCATGTTCACTACCCACTACCCGGGTTACCCCGATGGGCGTAGTGGCGGTAGAAGACTAATAAGAATTGATTCGCATCTGGGTGTTTGTCCAAGTGAAATTTATGTATGTAAATACGTCCTTATAACAGGATAATGTTGTCCTAAAGTCAAGGCAATGTTTTAAAAAAGAAAAAAAAAAGCCTTGGCACTAACCCGGGCGATTGCTCCTGTTTGCTCTGTACCGTTTTCTTGACGACCTTAGCGCCCATCATCCAGTTGGAGGACTCCAGTGCCTCGATGTCTATTTGGCCCTGCGATAGGATCGACGCTTTAAAGACACTGAGATTTCCAAATGTCCATCAATTTCCTGAACAAAATTCAATAGTGTGTTAAGAAAATTGAAGGACCCAAACAATTTCGGAATGAAGTTCCTTAACTGAACCTGAGATGGTAGAAATGCTCACGTAAGAAAAAAGTATTATGTGCCCTCCATCGTATATCGATGACTATGAAAAACACGTTCATGGGCGTTAGAAATAGTCTGAGGACTATTTCTAACGCCCATGAATCGTGTTTTTCTTCTACTGATTATTCGATTGAATCAATCGGGGAAAAAATATATAAAAATAAAGAAAATTTATTTATTTGACACATGTAATAACGACGAAAGATACAATACAAGAATGAAAAACGATAAAAAACACTGGAATGTGTGATATCAAACGTACCATTTCAATTAATTCCTGTAGTACTTATGTGTTACGAGGTTGATTGTAAACTTTCCGTAAAAACAAACGGTAATGGCATCTACTCTCACATGTGCCATTCAAATTTTACCTTAATGACTTCATCAATATATAACTTGATACTCTCACAGCTGAATAAATTGACGCAGTGCTCAAATGCTGTGTCGTTGATTGTAAAATGTTTTTTGGATAAACATGTGAATGTAAAAAAACTGTGCGACTCTCTACTACTGTCGAAATTGCTCAAGTGCTGAGACGTTGATTATAAATTAAAAAAAAAAAAAAAAAAAAAAAAAAAACGGAAGGGTAAAATGATTATCGCTTCTGCGGCAGCGGTCAAGGTCAAGCGCCGAGAAAATTGAAAAAAAAAAAAAAGAAATAAAAGCTCACCTGCTTGAGTATGGGCGGCAGGTGGGCGGCGAGGGCGCGCGCCCGGTCGGGGTCGAGCGGCGCCAGCGCCTTGACCAGTCGCGCGCGGCCGCGCTCGTCGGCGGGGTCGCCGGCCGCGAGCGCCTCCAGCGCCGCCGCCGCGTCGCGGGCCGCGCCGGCGCGCGCGTGCACCGACGCCGCGGCGCGCCACACCTCGCGCAGCGCCGCGCCCGCCTGCCGGCCGCACAGTGAGCGCCCCTGGCCGGACAAGAGGCCCGCGCCGGCCCGGGCTCGACTGGTACCGCGTTTCGTTTAGCCAATGGTTGAAGACCCCTGGCCGAATGGTTCGAGACCGTGGCGCGTCCGCACGGGTGGACAAAACAGCTGAACACTTCTAACTAGTACCACGACGTTTCTTTAAGCCAATGGTTGAAGACCCCTGGCCGAATGGTGAGAGATCGCACGGGTCGATAAGACAGTTGAGCATTTCTGACTAGTGCCACGACGTTTCGCTTAGCCAACGGTTGAAGACCCCTGCCGAATGGTGCGAGAGCACGGAATTTTCGCACAGGTCGATAAGACGGTTGAGCACTTCTGACTAGTACCACGACGTTTCTTTAAGCCAATAATTGAATACCCCTGACCAAATGGAGCGAGATCGCGGCGAATTCGCACAGGTCGATAAAACAGTTGAACATTTTTGACTAGTGCCACGACGTTTCTTTAAGCCATTGATTGAAGACACCTGGCCGAATGGTGTAAGAGCACGGGTGGATAAAACAGGTCTGACTGGTGCCGCGACCGTGCGATGGGAATGGTACCTTCGCTCGCATCGTTTAGCCAAGGGTTGAGCACTTCTGACTGAATCATATGAGCACCTTCACAAACTGCGGCACATTTGTATGGGTCAACTGATAAAATTGTTGAGCGCTTCTGTCTAGTGCCGCGACCATGCGACGGGAACGGTGCCTTGGCTCGTATCGTTTAGCAAAGTGTTCAACACCTCTGAACGAATGGTGCAAAATTATTTAAATATATACAGGAATTCTATATCACTTTTATTTAAATTTTTACTTGCTGTTTCAAACGTTTTGCAGCACATGTGCTCACAGGACAGAGTATATTGCAAAAGGAATCTACCAAGTAGATGGAGCCCACTTTATTTATAGGTGGCGACGTATTTGCAACCCTACGGATGTTGCAAATGTCCACGGGCGGCGGATATCGCTTAACATCAGGTGTACCGCCAGCTCGATTGCCACTTTGTCAAATAAAAAAAAGATCATCCGTTCATTCACCTGTGCCAGCAGCAGCTGCGCAGCGGCGAGGGTCAGCATGCCACCTTGCTTGACCAGCAGTGCCACCGCCTGCTGGCTGCGGCCCTCACGTGCCAAAGAGGCCGCCTCTACGAGCGCAGCGCGCTGCTCCTGTTTCAACTCACGGGACAGCTTCACGCAGCACTGCTTGCAGAAGTCTGGCTGAATAAATAAAAAAATATTTTACAAAACATTTTTATACAATGTGATGTAATCTCAAACTAAGCACCAGTACTTTGGGTATTAGGTAACTAAAACATGCTTAGACATCATTTTTTATTGTAAATAAATATATTTTTTAGATATACATGCTTAAACAAGAATAGCACTGTGATCATCACGCAATATTTTTACCATCCACTAGCAATATCAAGCTAGAGTCCAGAGCATGAACGTAATTTTAAATTTAATATGTCAAATTCCTTGACTGTGTATTATATTATGTATTTATTATTTTGGTAATGAGAAAAATAAATTTCATGTGAATTAATTAACAACACATTAATCTGATTATATAACAAAGTACCTGGTTGGAGTAGATTGCCAATATGGCCTGGTTGTAGACGATGGCAGCGCGTTGGCGCGAGTTTAGTTTATTCTCCAGCCCATCAGCAGTTGCAGCCTTCATGCGCTTCCGCGAATCGAACACGTTGCTATCCCTGAACATACATGCATAATGACAATATTGAATTTAACACAATAAATAATTACTAACAGATTATCACAGTGTATAGTTCCATCAATTTACATTATTGCTCAACTAAGCATTTTTTTATGGAAAACCCATAGATACTTGCAACACCAGAGGAGACATAAGTGGTACCTTTGAGGTAAGAATAGGCTTACTTTTTTAAGGTTCTGTTATGAGTTTTTTTATACTGATTAGTTGTGCAATAATGAAGTTTTTAAATTAAAAATATAGGTTGTAACCTGTTGATGACGACAAGGTTGTTGCTAGCAATAGCAACTAATGCCTGGTCGCTTGGTTTCTCCTTTAGCACATTATGATACATCGTAGCAGCCTCTTTCTCACGGCCCATCTGCTGCAGGCAGTAGGCATGTTGGACTCTGAAATTTATTTTAAACATCATTTGCAAAATATTTTTAATAATTTAATACACACTGCTAAGACAGGTGGAAATAGGTTTTCAAATTGAAAGTAATCAAATATTTGTCTTAAAAAATGTTAAACTCAAACAAGAAGAATGCATATTTGTGGACCAAAACACAAGAAAAAGTTCAGACAAGGCATCAAAACTTTCTGTTTGGTTATTCTATTTTTTTTCTTATGGCACCTTTTGCTTTTTCTAGGCAACAAGTTTCTGGAATATTGATTTGGTGGGAATTTAGAAATCAACACACTGTGGTAAGTTCATATAGGATTTTGGTGAACAGTAATTTGGAGTTGAGATTAAATGTATATGATTCTCAAAATATTGCTTGTGTTACTTACAGGATTTAATGCTGCTAAATTGGCTACAACAGCAGACATATTAGCCTTCCTCTCATCTTCATACTCATCAGTGGTGTTTTTTACAATTTCACGATATAGGTTGTAGCAATCTTGATATTGTTCTAAACGGTACAAGATCTGAGCCCTGCAATAAATATTACATGACATCTTTTTTCAAATTAAACATATCAGTGATATTTCTAGTTTCATTGCTGCGGCATAATATGGTTAATTATATAAAAAAATATTCAAATAATGTTTTAGATTGAATGTTTCTGTATTAATTTAATATAATTTCTTATTTTCATAGTGTCAATTGTTGCTATTGTTTTGATTTTCTATTCTTGCCACTTTACATTGAACCAAGAAAGGTTCAAATTAAGTGTTAACTTTGTTGTTAACTAGCCCAAGTATCTTTATACATCCCAAAAGCTCAATTTTTTTACCTACCTCAGCTCTTTCAAAGCCAGTGTCATCTCTGGAGCACTATCCACTGTCTCCAAGGCATCTTTGGGGCAGTTAAGGCGGTATTGAACATATGCCTTTTCAAAGTGCAAATCTGCCGCCAGTGGTGCATTTTTAGGGTTACTAAGTACTGCCAATGCCTCCTTAAAATTGTGGAGTTGAATAAAGCAAATAATTTTGCAATGAAAGGCCTTCTGCTCTGTTGGGGCAATCTGTAAGACTAGAATGAAGAATAAAGGTCAAAAGAACTATCAAATAAAAGAAGAATTCTTCTAATTATAATTCTAATATATGTATACAAGTATAGTAAGTATATAAAGTATATACATTTGTGATTGATATTTTGCCATCACCTTTTTGAACATGCCTTCTAGAATATTATCTAAAAATTTTACAATTTCACTGGTAGGTCGTAAAATGAAGTAGTCTAGCCAAAAATCTACGCTTAAGCTGCTGCTCTAATAATCCATATTTATTATTATCTAAATTCACTAAAGCTTTCAAGAACATAAGCAGCTTTTCAATGAGCAAAGTTATCATTTACGTATTTGTTATAAAAAGAAGAAAAGTTGAACATTTCATATAAATTGAACAACTGGTACTAGACTGCCCCTTATTGCTACTAATGTATAGACAGAAACTTGCAATTTTTGTTTTTATAACATTTTGTTGATGTTTTTTTTACCTTTGCCTGCTGCTTTTAACGCTCGATCATAGTCGCCGCTTTGACAAAATTTATTTAATTCAATATACCCCTGGACGAGGTTACTTTCCTTGTTGGCTGACATTTTTTGACAAGTTGGCACTGGATGGAGGAACTGTCATTATTTAATTTGCCTATAAAACAAGCGTTCGGAAATTGTAGTCAATTGAAGTATTTGAATAGTTTTTATTGCAGTTTAGGAAATTAAACCATAATAGCATATTATTTTTATCTAAAATGTAAATCTGATATTGACGCACGTGTATATTAGAATTACTGAATAATGTACCAAAATCGTATTTCATTAATGGATAAGACGTTAACGAGATTTTTCAGTTGTGCCCAGAACTTATTCTTTCTTGGAGAGGACACATCATATTCTAGCCTTTGCCAATTAAAAGCTGCGAGGGTTCCGTAACAAGTATACACAGGACGCTTCTGAAGAACTCATCAAGCCCTTTTTGCATCAAAAAGGCTTTTCGTCATTTAATCTGACCTTCAGCACCAATTTTAGTTTACATAAGTGATTAGTCCTGTATAGTATTTGAAAAAAAATTGTCACCAAGAAACATCACTATCACTTACAGCAGATACGAGACGACCAAAAATTATAATAGTTAAATAAAATTTTAACATTAAGCTGCTGTACGACAAATTACTTCCTTTTGAACTGAGTGCAATTAAAAAGACCAGCGATTAACACTGTTCCAGTTGGTCCACAAACATAAAACTGATATTCAAGATGATATTTTTTGTTTATTCAAAACTAAAACGAATTGGTAAATTGAGTCACCTGCTCGCTAGCAACGTGACCATTTACAAACATCGTTCGCGCAAAGTTTTCATCGACCCGGTCGAGGTTAGGGGTAAAGGTGCATCGGACCCATAGGGGGTCTTTTCCCATGATCATAGTGAAATCCACGAAACTCCTAAAGTATACCCGCAATTCTGTCCTGTTCTCACCGTTCCCATCCATTAATTATTTTAATCAAAGTGAACAGCCACCGTCCGTTCTGAACTATTCGATGCGCTTGATGACATTGACGCACATGTGCGGCCCAACCCAACGCGGAAGGTCAATTATCAAGCTCGTGGGATCTAGCTATCCCACGAGTTCTGCTTACCATATAGCTATGTTCTGAAAGGAAAAACATCAGTTAGATAAAGTAAAAACTTTCAAGATTCAATATTGAGCTTTCGTATGCAGCCATTTGGAATATAGCAGAAATTTGGGATCCAGAATACTAAGGGTGGCACTGAAAATTTTTAGAACTGGCCAGTTAGAAACATTTCCGATGGAAACTTCTTTTAAATTTTGAATATAAGCCTATTTGGTAACCTATGTGATTGTATACATTTGTCATTTGTTTTTGTGTTCCAGACTGGTATGTTAACTGCTGTTCGTCTTCTTTTCCTTGGAAAATGTTCAACAGCAGCGTCCTCGAAGCAGGACCCATTTAAGAGTAAAATTAAAAATCAACTTATGATTAAAGCATATTATACCATTTCGGAATATCTCGACGACGCCAATGTGTTGATACTCACGTAGGCTAGAGTAAAACTATTATACCTGTATATTATATTGTACCCTGATATTTTTGAAAAAGAGCAACTGTTGAGTTTCTTGCCGGTCTCTTCTCAACAGAAACTGCTTTCCGAACCAGTGGTACCTTACGAACCTATATGTATAATTTTTATGTAAAATTTGACGATTCATAAGAGCGCGCAAGCGTCTATTAGAATAAATATATTTTTGATTTTGATTTTGATCCTTCTTCACCACGACTACCAATTGAATATTTGACAATGGCAAGTGTCGAAATACCATATTGTCCAGACCAGGCATAAAAAGATAAACTTCAAGGTATTTGCTTTACAAGCCCCCAAAAGAACCCCTAAAGAAGAATGGGCTACTGCTTTTCTCTGGGGTTCCACACTGGCACATTTGATCCGTTGATCACCTACCTAGGCATATGAAAAATTGCCCCCCATCGGTGTAAAGCACGATAAATGAAACGAAATAAGGTTAAATTAAAATAAAAAAAACAACGAAATTCAATAAATGATATTTGATCCTGAAGTCGAAGAAAGGTACCTACTCATCAGGCCCTCTTGATTTATTATTATTTTACGCAATATCGCCTACGCGACCGAGCGGGAGACGAAATGTGCGACTGCTAAAAATCCCACTAATTTGCCTTCTGCTAAATTTTGTCGCCTTAGGCCCGGGCCTACTCGGCCTATAAAGGAGTCCGCCCCTGGTTCCATCGAATGCAATGATGTATTGCTGGAAACGAGGTTACTTCGAAACTTCGAACAACAATAAAAGTATTGTCTTTTTACTTTTTACATTACATTTATGACTTTCTTACAACTTTCAGTGTGACCTACGTACATTGTATATTTTGATAGGGTAGAGCGCATATAAAAAAGATTTTTGCGTTTTCCTCAATTTAAATTAATAAAGTGTATACAAGTATACATATACCTTATAAGACCTATTTTTAGACTTTATTATCTAATCCTATACCCTAAGGTTGCCTGGAAGAAATTGCTACCTTAGCAATAAGGCCGCCTGTATGTACAAATCTTTCCGGTATCTTTTTCCTTGTATTTCCTTGTGAGCCATAAATTATATTCAATCAATCAATCAAGACCTAGTATTTAGAATATATTAAATTAAAATAAATTACTATGGCGAAAGAGTTGTTATCATGTTATTACTACTGCAATTTATTTCTAATTATCCTTTTCAAAACTTTCCTAGATAAAGTTTTTTCATTCCCAGTAATTGTCGTACATCGTAGTCGATGAATTCCATATTGTATACCTACATTATTCTTGACTTTATTTGGATTATGAGACGTGTGGTTGAAGGCTTGAATAATATTGAAGGTGTATAATTAAAGAACAACACACGACATATCTCGGGGTGGTGGGAAAGTGTTAATTATAAAAGTTATAATGTAAATTAAATTGTAATGTAAATTTGTGAACTTCATAATATAATTTAACGCGCGGCAGAGATCGGGTTCCAACAATTTGTATGCTAATTCAGTCACAGTCCTGTCTGGATCTTGAATAAGAAGCCATTATTTCTAAAAGTGGTCCCTAGAGGGAAAACTTTTTGAACCGACATTTCCCGGTTGACCTTGACTTTGTCAGCCGGATCCTGTCAATCAATATTCAAGAAAATTTTCTTTAAATGGTTTTATACCGCGACAATATTAGCAATAGTTCTTTTAACATTTAACGCAGGTGAAAACGCAGATACGAAATTATTAATGTTAGGTTATATTAATATTTGTCTGTATATGCTTGGTTGTTAACAATCTTCAGAAATATAATATGAATATAGATATGTCATTGTTTTACATAAAAGTAAATGATTTTTAAAATTATAGCCAACTGACAATATTACTACGGATATTCTCAACGAAGTTTTGTACCTTTCATTATCAGGCTGTTGGATATTCCAAGTGTTTCACAATCGATTCGTCATATCTCACGGTAATTGAGTTGAGAGGAAGTTAAAGCAAACTTCCCAGCAGTATACCTATCGTTCACAGCTATCGGAGATCTCCAACTCCAGTTTGCAACTGCTTTGCAATCGAGAGCTTGATTCGAAATCGATTAACGTGAAAATACGACCTTAATTCCAATAAGCTTTATGTAGTTGGCTTTGATCAGATTCATAAACTTCGACGGACTTAAATGGCGTTCGGGATTGTGCTTAAATTACTTAATTCGTTAAATAACATCTCTAGTTGTAGCCTACGTACTTGTGTTCCCGTACTAGGTAACGAGTGCGTATAAGAGGCATGATTTCCTAAGTCCTGTGTTATTGATATCTGTTATAAGTATGTAAATTGAATATAAATTACATTTATCAAAGAAATAGTGATGATTTACGAGTGGTTAGTTAGTGAATAAATTATGAGCCGAGTGATGGCTTATCACCGATGTCAGATGGATTAGAAACATCTCATCTTGAGTGAACGAAAAACTATGAGTTAAATTTAAAACACCAAGAAAGCGACGCTTTCACTCCGGAAACTCGAAAAGCTTTATCGTTCATAGATAACAGTGGGAGTGACCACTTTTTTATCAAAACCTTAAGAACTATATTGGAATTTGAAACTATCAATCATTTAAAATGCTTTATTTAAAGAAGGTTGAAATTGGGAACATTTGGGATGCGTACTTAGGTATCGAAATACAATTGCATTTTTGAAAAAATATCGGCAACAGAAGTATCTTTTTCTGTAGGTATTTTAAAATATTATTAATATTATCAATATTGTACAATATGTGAACAATTTCAATACATGTTGTCTAAAAAATTCAAATATGCAATTAATAATATTTTAAAAAGTTATTACAAATTTGTTGTAATTATGTTGTATACTGCAGAAAGATATAATTCTTAACATAAGTTAGAATTATATCTTAAGCTGGTGACAAGAGAGCTTGTTCTTTTCTCACTCAAAGGTTAAGCATAACTATTCAGCGAGGAAATGCAGCTAGCGTTCTTGGAAGCCGGGTGGATTAGGTATATTAGATAATATGTAATTTTAGATAGATTTAATCTTCTTATCAGTTTTGTAAAAACTGTAATATTCGAGAAAATTCAATAATTCTTGTGGTTACTGTTGAACTGCCCATGTAACATAATTTCTCTTCATTTATGTTCTTCTTTCTTTGATTTATCTTCAATTACGTTATTAGTAGCAGGGGTAAGTAAGGAGTCTCGGTCAGAACGGGACTGATTCGGCACAGGAACTGGGAACAAACACACATACAACATGGGTGTTTGTGCACGTGAAATTTTTTTTTTATTTATTTATTTTAAAAAACATTGCCCTCACTTTAGGATAACATTATCCTGTGTTGTAAGGATGTTTTAAAACGTAAATTGCACGAGGACAAACATCCAGATGCGAAAAAACTATCTGTGGGTCGCACAAATAGTTGTTCCGTGTGGAAATCGAACCCACGAACTCCGACGCCGAAGCCAATAGTCTTGGCAACTGCGCCACGGAGTCATCAAATGTATGTAAAACGTCCTTGCAACACAGGATAATATCCTAAAGTGAGGGCATTGGCCACTGTCTAATTGAATAGAATATCAAAGAACTGTTTTTTGACATTTTATTGTATTTATGAATAAGATTTATGTACGAGTAAGTTGTGATGATTGTTATGATGTATGTAAGTTTCAAAGTTAATTAGAGGTATCTTACCCATTTAGAAACATCAATATAACTTCTCTATTTATCTCTCCTAAAATATAAGGTGAGTATAAAAGCTGACAAATCTAAAATCGTGAGGACATCCAATTTGAAATTTAGAAGCACTTTGTTACGATGCCGTATATATTGATGATATTGTTCCATCAATTTTGATTGAAGTTGGGATGTATACAAGAAATTTAAATTCAATGTGCCTCTTTGTGACCCAGCCACTGTCGTATTAACATATAAATTGTTTGGAATTCGGCCCGTGAAAGCTCAAATATTTCGCTAAGTTCGTGAATCTATATGTTAATTGGTGAAACTCAGAATAAGATATTTATAAGCGTGTTTTCCATATTCCAGTATAATGATTGCAGGAGGCAGGTAGATATGCTGTGATGACATCATCATGTGTCATAGATAATCATCATCATGTGTAATGGATAAATGGGGATGCAAAAGATCAACGCGCCTACTTTTCAGAACATAGGAAGACATTTTATATGGCCTATATTACATAGTAAGGCATACATATGCCTTACTATGTATGTATGGCCATGATACACAGATACAGGACATGATACACTAACAAAAAGCTGATGCTTCCTTTTGTCACATGAGCCAGGTTGATTTATGGTTTAGACGGTTAAGTCGTTATATCAATATTTTTGGGGAAAAAATACGCTATTTTTGGGAAATAAAACGCTTCGAAGCTTTTAGATTTGTAAACAGAAATACTTATCTCGATAGTGGGTTCTATACAGTGCGTTACTATTTAAATATTCCTACTCATAAAGGAATTTAAACTTCTCGAAGAAAAAGTAAAACAAATTATGCGACGTGACTCCGCAGTGACTGGATGGATTTGAATGAACTTACAAACATTAAAAGATCTCTTTATGGAAGCCAACGTGTCAGCCTCAACCTTTTGGCATTTCTTACATTTGTCTTATTTCGAAGTGGATGTTTGAGACAGGATAGATATCTTCTTCTTTCTCCTCCTCTTATCCCATCTAGGCACCGCACCTGAATCCTGAAGTCAATCCACCTTGGGAACAAACACCGAAATCTGGAACCATTACCTGTGGGTAATATTTAATATTTGTTCTGTCCGGATTAAACCAACGATTGCCGGCGACAAAGCCAATGGTTAAGAGTGTTTATACTTTTCCTATTCTGGTGGGATAACCACTATTTCAAGGTCTACTTTGTTTTGTTTATGTGAAAAGTGGCAAACGAGCTGACGGTTCACCTGGTGTTAAGTGATAATCGCTGCCCACGTTTATTTGCAACACCAGTTGCAGATGTGTTGCCACCTTTTAATAAGTTGGGACCCGGCTACCTCACTCACCAGACGAAACGCAGAAGTGTAACACTTCTACTTTACGCCGGTCTTCTGTGAGGTCGTGGTACTAACCGGGATCTGCCCATTGATGCAGCAGCGAATACTGTTATGTGGTCCTACCACAGATGCCTACTCTTTCACTTCTACGCCCGTTCGGGACTTCCATCATTGGCTGCCATCGCTGACCAGCCCAGATGCAGCTTCATGTGTCGAAAAAAAAAGGTGCTAAATTTAAATAAAACAATACATTCAACGGCTTCTACATTTTTCATTTTTATAAAATAAAATGTACAAGTTGCAATGTCGTTTGGTTCCATATATCAATAAAAATGGGAAAAGAGGTTGAAATAAGAGAAAATAGCACTCTTTGTATTCATTAATGGTAACAGCAGTTGGCTGTAATGCACTGCAGAATTATTATGCACTTTGAATGAATGAATGAATACTTGAATGAATGCACTTTACTGCCAAGATAATTTTAATTCTGCACCTCAATACATCAGCGTTGCCAACAGAGCGTCGGTACCATCGACACGTTGACAGGCGCTGGGAACGTTGCCAAGCGACGTGAAGGATTAAAATATTAAGTTTACAATGGTGAGATTAGTCTAGAACACGTGCTCTGTTCAAATTTTCGTTTAAACCCTTAAGTAAGATTCAGCTGTTTAGGTAAAACTTCTATCAAGTATCCGAGTAAAATCACTTACGGTGGTAGGGCCTCGGCTGCCTCGGCTGTTGCACGAATGGGCAAGCTCGTCGGGGTAAGTACCACGACCTCACAGAAGACCGGCGTAAAGTGGAAGTATAATACTTTCACGTTTCGTCTGGTTAGTGAGGTAGCCGGAGCCCAATTTCCAAAAAGGTTGTCAACGCATCTGTCACCCTCGGGTGTAGCAGACGTCCATGGGCGGCGGTATTCACTTAACATCAGGTGAACCGTCTGCTCGTTTTGCAACTGTTCACATAAAAAAAAATGAAGATTTAGATTTTGCACGTGCAATTCTCATGATAAGACAATGTAGTTGTAGAGAATTTGGTCTGTTTTTAACCAACTTTAAAAACAAAGAGATTCTCAATACAGCTGTTTTTTTTTATGTTTATTTGTTACTTCAGGTACCGATCATTTATATACCAATTTGGAAAGTATTTATTTTCTGTTTGTAAGGAAATATTTAAAATGAGATCATTTTCATAGTTCATTGGAACTAGGATTTTGAAGGTATACCATTGAACTCTTCAAAATAGGAATTGTATAGTGAGTGAGATGTTTTAAATCGGTTTTGTTTTACTTTTTTAATAATATATAAAATACTTTAATAAAAACATTTACATCATTTTGTAGTTCCTTGTGTATTAACAGTTGATTTGGTGGTATTGTTACATAAATTCTTTTATATTGCAGTTAAATATTATATCAGGAAAATACAGTTAGTCTCTAATCGTTCGCCGTGTAAAAACAAATTATTAAATATTGTTTCTTAGGGCGTCTTTGTCAAAATAAAAGTTATGTTCAAGTTTAAAATAAGCGCTAATATATACAAACGTTTTGAGGAACATGTTAAGCAACCTAGTTTTGAACAAAAGGCGGTTCTTCACCGTCAGACCAGAAATAGAAACCGTCTCTCCACTTGCCGTTGTAGCTCAGTGTCCGGCCACTCGCCTTTAATTCAATTTACTAGAGCAACCTGAGTTCGATCCCCGATGCCAGCACCAATGAAATTGTTAATTTTAAGTGCTGACTTATCAAGTGCTCAGCGGTGAAGGAAAACATCGTGAGGAAACCTGCATATTTTCGAAATAAAGACAAAAAACATTATTTCGAAAATATGTGAAGTCCGCCAATCCACAGTGGGGTCGCGTGGTGGAATATGCCCTGGTACCCTCTTTACTGAGGAGATCTTTGCCCAACAGTGGAAAGTTATAGGCTGTTACTTACTCCACTTGCAATGAACAATCAACTTCTAACTTAGTTGCATAAGGAGAAGGCGTATTATACTATTGCCACCTTCTCGTTTAAATAAATGTTCAGGGTTGATTCTTGACAATCGAGTTCCGTACAATTTATCAGTCGGCGTCTAATAAAACACCGAATCATTCCACGCGACCCATGTGCAGTAGTGTCAACACAAGAATTTAATCTATAAGGTCTAGAATTTATGAGTATACGCGGGTTAAATTCCGCCGCAAGATAATAAATAATGAATTCAATGATTGTGTCGTGTGAATAAATTTGTTTGTAGACCTTTGAACGTATTTCGCAAATTAAAAAGATTCAACGAAAAACCGTCCAAGTGTGAGTCGGACTCGCGCACGAAGGGTGCCATATTATTATCGATAAAAACGGCAAAAAAATCAAGTCTTTTTATTCTGTTTTTAGGGTTCCGTACACAAAGGGTAAAACGGGACCCTATTACTACGACACCTCAGAACAATGATTTATCGTTTAAAATTATCGTGAAAAGACTCCCATGCCGCCGGCGGTCTTTCCGAACCGTTACGACCTGGGAACCTTCAAGAAGAGAGCATACTCTTTTCTAAAAGGCCGGCAACGCATTTGTGAGCCCTCGGGTGTTGCAGGTGTTCATGGGCGGCGGTGATCACTTACCATCAGGTGAGCCTCTTGCTCAAAAAAAAAAAATGTCCGACTTTTAGTTTGAATTTGACGAGATAATAAATATTAATTTGGTAATAATTGATTAATTTGTCCCTATAGCTCTAGCTCCCCAGTTAACTGATCGTAACTATACCTTTCTTTAATATGCAGTTAACAATTTACCACCAATTTTCTTTATCCTTTATTACGACTTAACGAAGCATAATTACGTCACAGCCGTAGACATTATATTTAAGAAAACTTTGTTGACACTTCACGCAAGTCAATCATTGGTAGGGACATTTGAAATAATAAATTTCAAAGGCCCCCTCTGACCTTTCCGCTAATTTCCGCACTGGATGTAATCGGGCGTGGTGAGTTTTATTGGTATTCCGGGGCTTTAAAACGTGGGAATTAAAAAAAGTTATTGAGTAGGAGGAATACCTGATGCGTTTTTAATAAACTTTTTCTCTGCTGAAAAATCAATCAAATCAAAACCTGTAAAATTATTGTCACGTGTCAATTTAACGTTTTGTCGATTGAAATTGGTTTAACGGATTTTATCGTGTTTTCCTAACGATTCAGAAACAATTTTTATTCATCATTCTACAATGAGCTGATAGGAGATAGATGAAAGATGATTAGAGAAACTTTAATAACTTCATAACCAACTGGCAAACCGCTTTACAATCAGTTATAGGCTGGTCGTGTAGTGATTTCTTTTTTATGGTCATTCAGACCATGTCCATGTCTGAACATGGTCTGAATGACCTATGTGTAGTTTTAATTAATGTAGGACAAAATCCTTTTTTGGGTCGTTGAACCAGCGAAGAAATAATGCTCTTGTTTTTTTTTGTAATAGACGTCTTAATTAAAACCATTGGTTCTTCGGAAATCTTTTCTACGCTTCATCTCTGTCCCATTCCCATTATCCATTCTGTTGCGAACGAAACTCGAAAGTATTATATTGCAGTATTATACTTGCACCTTACGCCTTACTACCTCATCTGTGAGGTCGTGATACTTATCCGGACGAGCCTGCCCATTCGTGCAACAGCGGAGGCTGCTGCGTGGCCCTACCACCGTAAAAACTTCAAACATGTGCCAAAATTTTTTTTGTTATTATTTCGACGATATGCACGTATCCTCACGATATTTTCCTTCACCGCTGAGCACGTGATAAGTAAGCACTTAAAATTAACAATTGCATTGGCGACAACGGGGATCGAATTCGGATTACTGGAGTGTGAGCTAAATGTGAGCTCCCGAACAGTGGGCTATCACGGCTATATTATTGATGGTGTCTGATACTATGTCTCCGTTCGTTTACAACTTCCGTGTTAGTTTCTATTTCCCTAGAAAGGATAAAACAATGTTTTTTATGCCTTTATATTGCATAAACAAGATATAATAAGATATAATTAAAGTGCAGGCCCCTATTAAAGCCCACTCCTGCCGACGAGCATAAAGGGACGGACAAATGTTGAAGTAGGATTCAAGATCACTCATCGGTGGACGTAATTATATTCAAGTCAGGTTCTGTGATCAACTACGGCTGCAATTTATAGAATTTTATTAACCTCTTAACATACATGATTACTGACGTACTTTTATTAAGTACCTACTTAGCTTTTTAATTAAGTACTTATTTATCAAACATTTTTTTTATTTGAGAATGAGTTAAGTCAAGTTATTGTCTTCGGCGTCGGGTGTCATGGGTTCGATTCGCACACGGGACAACTATTTGTGTGGCCCACAGAAATTGTTTCGCATCTGATTGTTGGTCCGCGTGAAATTTATGTTTGTAAAAACGTCCTTACAACACAGGATAATGTTATCCTAAAGTAAGGGCAATGTTTAAAAAAAAAAAAACAACTTTTCCTTTTATATTTCTTTTCGCGTTTTGCTTTTCCTACAGTACTTTGTACAAATGATGACTCATACATTAAATATTAACAGAAATCATCGATCTATATTTGTTCACCGATCAGGCAATCAGTAAAATATCAAAATAATTTGGGGCCAAGGTGCCTCCAGTCCTTTCCTTTGCCCCTTCAGACCTTTAAGGCGCAGTATGCAGTGAATTTTTAACTATTTGGGTGGTGAAGTAAGAGGAAGCGGAGGAGGGGTAACGCCGCTTAGCGGCGCGCAGCGCGCGAGTTTCGTCCACGCGCCGCTAGTGCAAGTCATTTTTTACCTAGTCTGTGTGTGAAACAATCCTTTTTATTAATATATTCTACACCACTGACATTAATTTCATTAAGATTTGTTCATGTATTATTACGTTCATTTTTGGATTTGAATTTCTCTTTTAGAGGTAGTTTCATGATTTTTTTCTATCGAGAAAATATATCGAGAATATGTTTTGGAAACAATGGTCCATTAGAATGTACGATCAAGGTTAACATATATTTTTTTTTGCTGCTGTAAAATGTGTAGATTTTGCTAAAAAATCTTTTGAAAAACCTATTTTTACTGCATACAGCGCCTTAAATCCGGCCCTGGGTTTATGTCCTCGCACGTCATGTCACAGTACTTCAGTACATGTATAGTGATGTTTCGCCCGCCGCGAGTAATACATATCTCATGAACATTCCTTTCTTGAGCGCAGTACTAACCAAAATTAACTCATCATAAAAAAGAAAGTTAAAAAAATGGTATTTTGCCTTTCTCTTCTACCGCTTTTCAAGCGCTTTAGTTTCTGCCTGCATCCGATTTTTTAAAGCGAATTACTCTTTTCATTCATCAAGGTAGTTTCATTGGAAAAAAAATGATGCGAAGAATTGATTGTTACCATCGTGGGGTAGCCGTGGTATCATGAATAGTAAACGACGCCGTACAGGCTTGCTGTATTGAATTTGGCGGCAATTTACTACCTCGCTAAGTTGGCTTGTGAAGCGCATTACTGGCTTATATTCGACATTAACGTTGAATTTCGCCCGCGCACAAGACTCAAAGGACTGGTATTTGCCGACGTTGTACCAAAATAGGCACGTAAATTAACTAAGCTGTGTTTTTCGGGCGTTTAAAAAGGTATGCGGAATTGTGATGGTGTTACTTCCTATCAGATTTAATTAATAGAAGATTTATCTACATGACCGTGATATTTCTTAGTTCAATTTTCGAGCAATAATTAGTTTTGTATCATTTAAATTTTTAAAGCCGATAGAAACTTTTCAATGACAATCAATCATTAAAAAAATTCTGCGAGTTTTTGACTGCAGTACTATGAGATGAATCTTATGTCCTTTTATGCTTTTTTTTTTGCTACAAATGTGTAATATTTTTCAAATTTTAAATGGATTCGGTAGAGAAAAGTTAGCGGGGAACGGGAACTTTAAATATTAAACGAATATGGATGGACGCAGATACGACAGGCCGTGTTGAAAACTTCATAACTTTAACGTCTATTGTGTTTTATGTTTGAGAGATTTTATTGTTCGTGTTCAACTTGCCTTCATGTACTTTGATGCAATATTTTGAAACTAAACATGTGCAATAAACATTCTAAAATACTATTCAGCGGTAAAGAAACTCTAATTTGACGGTATGGTGTAGTTTCTCAGCGTAGTGATTAGTGAGAAATAAGTATTTAACTCTAGTTTAGTTTTCAGAGCAGGTTTTAGACAATGCTTCATTTTTAGGGTTCCGTACCCAAGGGGTAAAACGGGATCCCGTTACTAAGACGCTATCTGTCCGTCTGTTACAAGGCTGTTTCTCATGAACCGTGAGAAATAGCCAGTTCAAATTTTCACAGATAATGTATTTTTGTTTTCAAAAAAAAGTACAAAAAATACTAAAAAAAAAAATATTTACGTGGGACGCTCGTACGACATGATTTTTTACCGTTTTATAGATAACAGTACGGAACTGTTCGTGCGCGAGTTCGACTCGCAATTGACCAGTTTTTGTTTGTAAAATACTTTTACAATACAGGATAATTTCACCCAATACTAGACGGAAAAATAATGGAAAATTTGTATATATCTAGAAAACCTGTAATTATGTTTTTAAGCGTATCTGGTAATTATCGTGTAATCTTTTTACCTGTGACATACATATGTAACTTTCAATTATACTCATTGAACAAGAATAATAGCTGAAAATTTCAAATTCTGCACGGGGATGTTGTAATCTTTAACAAATAAACTATAAATAACGTCATACAGTTTTCAAACTTCTAAAGGGAACTTAGCGCGCCGCGTTTGAGGTAAGTTTCTCACGCTCAACTGTTTTGACATCGCCGTTTGCGCTTCTCTAGTACATCGGTGTGGCAATCAGCCGTTTAGCTCAGTGGCTAGAGCGTCAGGCCGCGAATGCCGAAGACGTGGGTTCGATTCCCACAACGGCGACAATCTTTTCGCACTTTTTCTACATAATATTTTAATGTTCAATCTTAAGTGCAAAGATTAGCACTATAAACAATTTAAATATCTATGTACATACTTAATTTTTATTACATACTATTTTACAATACATTCTGTTTATTTACGTGTGAATATACAACGTACTAACTACTAATTAGTTAATACTACTATTATAAATTAATAAAAATTTTAAGGATAAAGAACTGTTATTTCTTTAATAAGACGCATATTGTTCGGTTTTTTTTAAAAGACTGAAAAATAGACCTAATACGCCAATGATTAGACTGTAGTACACCGATGTAATATGCTACGAAATTAATTCCTAATTTGGTCAATAAACGTAAGAAACAAAAGTTAATTCTCGAGTCATTGATGCGGATCGTGTGTTCTTTTATTAAGAAAACTAGCGGCCCGCCCCGGCTTCGCACGGGTATTTAATAAAAAGTTATCATACACACTCATAAAACCTTACGAATATTTCGTCTTTGGTGGATAATTTTATGAATTTCTTCATCTTTTAATGAAATACCCTTGAAATTACGTCATGAAGATCGAAAGACCGCTGACCAGATAATGGCTTCGCTTTAATTACGGGGTTACACGTAAAAGTGACAAATAAGTTTGGTCTCCCATAGCTTCGGACATAAATCATCGCATCTTTGGTTTTTTAATGCAGATAAGTCGGAGAACCTGTAAATGAATATGACGTTGCAGATTACGCGTTGACCGATATTTGATTGGCCAATGTCTTGATTTAAGGCGTCTCTAAGATGAATGTTTCACCAGCCCTCAGTCTCTGGTGATCACGACATCATAATTATGTAATTCAATCTTTCTGATATCTTTTTGCCATCACATCGACAATGTATTGAATAAAAACCGGCCAAGTGCGAGTCGGACTTGCACACGAAGGGTTCCGTACCGACCTCACAGAAGACCGGCAGAAAATAGAAGTGTTATACTTCTACGTTTCGTCTGGTGAGAGAGGTAGCCGGGGCCCACTTTTTTAATGTTGGCTTTTTCAGTTGTTATCACATAACATCAGAGGAATCGGCAGCTCGTTTGCCACTCTATCACATTAAAAAAATCATGTTTTAATACCTTTATTCTATAGAAGTATAGAAATATTACACTTACATATTGTCAAAAACACTACTACTGTCAACATTATCTATAAAAACGGCAAAAAATCATGTTTGTTTTATGGGAGCCCCACTTATTTATATTTTTTTGTTTTTTGGTATTTTTTGTTATAGCGGCAACAGAAATTCATCGTTTGTGAAAATTTCAACTGTCTAACTATCACGGTTCATGAGATACAGCCTGGTGACATATGGACAGACATACGGACATACAGACAGTCAGCGGAGTCTTAGTAATAGGGTGCGATTTTGGCCTTTGGGTACGGAACCCTAATAAGTCCCAGTAATAATGCAATGGATTAGAACAGGTAGCTGTAACCATCAACCTAAATGCATAAAATTCCATGCATGTCACAGTTTTACGCACAGTACCTTGCCGAGGAATAGTCAAATATTAACCGTCTGCTCCTATTACGACTATTAAGGAATATTTTAGTGGATCATTCAATCTGTGTAACTCAGAGACCCTTTTAAGTTGGACGTGTCTACCGTGAAACACTATATCTCTGGGGCCTTTTTAGGATACCGTACCCAAAGGGTAAAACGGGACCCTATTACTAAGACTCTGTTTGTCCCTCTGTCAACAGACTGTATCTCATGAACCGTGATAGTTACACAGTTGAAATTTGATATGGGTATTTGTTTCCCAAGGAGGGTTGACGTCAGGCAGGCGCTGGTTGTAAAAATATAGCCAAAACCGCTAACAACATGATTCATGTTGTGCCGACCTCACCTAGAAGGCAGGAGGATAATGATTGTTGTATATTGATGATACTTGTATACTTGTCCCTCTATTTTAAAAGTTCGCGTCAAACGAAGTCATTTGAAAACGGCAACATTCGGATCGGATCAACTTTCGGATGTTGGTTAAAAATGTTCAGATGGTGATTGATTATTTGTCAAAAGATTTTTATTGGCTGTGCTCCTCAATATTGGGGAGACTAACTTTTCCAGAAGCACAGCACATACCGTTTGGTTCATCGACCCATTTTTTGGCAGAACACTTACAGCAGATCTTATTCGTTGCTCCGATTTGGACGGAATACTTTTGAGCTTAATGCATTAATGCTGATCTGTTACTGTGAGCTAAAAGTCGTTTACGAACTCTAGTCGTTGACGTTTGTTGTCTTTCTCTCTCATCTCGTAGGCGTTGGGAACGCTCAGAGCTCGATTCCCGAGTGTGAATTTATTTTATAGTATATTTATATTATTTTGCTCTTTAAGCCGCTCTACTTGACTCTCTCTGACTTGTAAGACGATTTACACTTTCCCGTAAAGATTCCTCATTACGACGTATTTTTGATGCCCTCGCCTGGGAACTATTTCTAGAAAGATGAGATCTTGACCTTTTGGGCAATTTAAAATGATAAAATAAATTAAACTGTTGAACAGGAATAACCACTATAAATGTAATTGAAAAATTATAAGAACTACTAAGTCAGTCACTAAGCTGTTTGGATAGTTAAATTACAAAATACTAACATTTTTAAACTTGTGATATCTTTCGAATGGAATGTCCGAATTTAATAATTCGAAAATTAATATAAAGCTATTGAAACAGTCTTTAATATGAAGTAATTTATTTTTATAAGGATTAATACCAAGATACAAATAAAGAGCCTTTTCTAGCGGCGGCATTTCAATCAAAATTTTAAAATAAAACAACACTTATTGTGGCATAACTATAATAGTTAGACATATGCTCTCGCGACACTTTTTGGAAATAATGATGTGTTCTGCAAAGTCGTAGTACATTATTTTATTCTATCATCAATAGTTTTTGCAGCGCACGCGATGTAAAGAATATTTTAGGTAATTTTTGTACACTTCGGGTTACATTATTGAAGTTCTAGTAAGGATCCCTAGTTTTTTTGAAAATATAATATAGCCTATATCAACCGGGCATAATGTAGCTTCCCAACAGTGAAAGAATTTTTCAAATCGGCTCAGTAGTTTCGGAGCCTAATCAATACATACAAACAATCAAATATTTCCTCTTTATAATATAGAAAAGAAGATAGATAAGCAATTTACCCAGACTTTTCTGCATATTTTTCGGAACTACGCGTATAATGTTGATACCGTAATCTAGGGTTATTGTTCATCATCATCATCATTTCAGCCTGTTTGAGTCCACTGCTGAACATAGGCCTCCCCCACAGACTGCCACGAAGTACGATCCTGAGCCACCTGCATCCATCGACTTATTGTTACTCCATATAAATGCAAAGTGATCACAATTGGTTGTCATAAAGATGCTATCCAGAATTGAGTAGTCTTGTCCCAGTTTATTACAATGAAAGTTTAATTCCATTCTCTTTAAAGTCTTGTCTTTCATTTGGACCAGTCTTTGACTTGCTGAAGTTAGCCGGAAAGTTATTGCCACCTTACTCTCTACCTACGTCTTTTGCTTTCTGTATTATCTAAGCTTATTCTCCTGACTATCTTAACATCACCTTCCACTACTTTGTATGATATTGGAACTTTATGGGACAAGGTAGTCCGTCGTCATTGTTCTATTCAATACGATGTTTCTAACACGTGATTCGAATACTCAAGCTGAGCGTATTTTTCTTTGCTCAAAACCGATAGAATTAAAACGTCAATAAAGCAAGTTACTTTAATATACAGGGTGGCTTTTTTAAATGTATCGATTTTTTAAATTAAATTCTAGACATAAATAATGTTATATAAACATGATAAATATTTAAAATCACTCGTATTTAATTAATTACATTCATTTCAACTCATCCCAAAAAGTGCGTGATTTATGGGGAACTCATTTATTTTATGCGCGATCATTCATAACTAACAGGCACACAAGTTCGTGGACAGTAAAATTTAGGTATTTATGAATGACTACCGTATTGTCAACATGTTCTGATTTTTAGGGAATGGAATGGCATTTGTCTAAATTTGGGCACTTCTCAAAAAATCTCCCTGAATTTTGGAAAATATGTTTTAATCACGAGCCGTGATAGTTTATTGTCCCGGGGCTTGCTTTTAATTCAATAGACCATAATATATCAACCCGGGAATTGAACCGGTGCCGGCACCAATAAAATTGTTAATTTTAAGTTCAGACTCGTCACGTGCTCAACGGTGAAGAACAACGTCCCGTGGAAATCTGCATATTGTCGAAATAATAACAAAGAAATAAAATGGCACTTGGAAACTGCCGCGGTAGAGCTGTTGCATAGCATTTTTTTATCAACTTAGGCAATTGTAAATATTTATTTATTTTTCATTTATGCAGTATTTTTTCCTCTTTGATATTAATTCAAGTTACGTACACTCTTTGAGCGTGGTGACCGATAAGAAAACAATTTTTTTCTTTTATTGAATAAATTAGAAGTTAATATCGTTTAAAATATTTTTATTATCTTAAAATACATGTGATGACTCCGTGGCGCAGTCCCCAAGGTTTCGGCTTCGGCGTCGGGGATCGTGGGTTCGATTCCCACACGGGACAACTATTTGTGTGATCCACGGATAGTTGTTTCGCACCTGGATGTTTTTTGATGAAATTTATGTTTGTAAAACGTCCTTACAACGCAGGATAATGTTATCTTAAAGTAAGGACAATGTTTATTAAAAAAATTGAGAGGTGTCAAGGGACACCTGGATGGAACGAAGTTCCTTTCGATTAATTAGTGAAGGAATTGTAATAAAATTTAATTTTTTTAAGTTATAATACTATTTTTTTTATTATTAACAAATATAATCCAAAAAATCCTCTAAATATCATGTCATCATATGATAATATAATATCTTATTATAATATCCATCCGTGCGAGCTTCGTACAGCCGTTCCATATATCATCTACATACACGTTAAGCGAACGCTCGGCCGAGCTACATGGTAGGCTATATAAATAAAAGCTATGCAATAGCTTAAAAACAATATTTTCAAAGGTATGTGAAGTCTGCCGAACCGACGTCGGTATTTGATTGGCTACCCTACTACATTTCATGTCCAAGAAATTTTGTTAAGAAATTTCTTTTAAATAGTCGTTCTAGTACTCGAAAATATGACGTGTAAGTTTATAGACATATCAAATAGGACATATTTTGCCTGTAGAAAAGCGTCAATTCGTTGACCTTATACTACTTCCATGACATGACACTCCGCGTTCAACAGGCGTAGATGAATCGAGGTGGAAAATGTAATAAATTCTTTGGTATTGACGTGACAGCCGTTTGACGTGGTACGGACGTGTCGCGATGATTGATGTGAACCGTGGCTTCGAAGCTTTAACATAGGCTACGAAGAGGGATAGAGAAGAAAAATTTAAGAATTACCGTAAATTAAAATTTTGACCAACTTAAAAGTGGTGAGAAACCAACCCATACCGTACAAATTAGACAGACAGACGGTTTGCCAGTTAATTAATTATATTAAATTTCTCTTATCATCTTCCGACTATTTCGAACTTTAGGGTCAGATGTATTTGTGAGTTTTTGTATACCCCAAATTAGGATATTCTATCAGAAAGATAACGGTAATAGAACACGTTTACTCGGTAGCTCCGTATATTGCGATTCTAACTCGACTCAGCCAGTGTATTGCGAGCGTCACCGAGTAATCTCGATGTCCGAGTGTGTCTTCCAGTGCAATGATGTTTAATAATAAGGATGACGCATGTCCATACTGCGCGGCGTTTAAAAATTGATTCGCTTTACGTTATATGATATGTATAAGTGAATGCGACAGATGATATAGAACGTATGATGGAAAGGGATAGCAGCCTATAGAGTATAGAGAGTCGTAGGGGCGATCAAATTACACCAATTGGTGTAATTTGATCGCCTCAATTTCGCTGCGCTAGTGTCATATATTTGTATGTAATATCAAAATTTGTTTACGCGCCGAACTACACATATCCCTACACGGAGCCTACATAAGATTTTGAAGGCTTTAAAGTTAATGATTATATCTTTATTCAATTTCCTAGCCACCGATTGTTGTAGTGGATAAAATCTTTAATAAATACATTGCGTCCCATCAGATTACTCCAATTCTGTTCGGGACCGACCTAAGGGATTTCTCTAGTTGTTAAACGCCCGGAAGGCCAGTAACTCTCTCATCACGGCCGTTAGCATCCAGTGCGGAAATTACCGGAAATGGAATTTGTTATTCGCATTGTCCCCGCTGACTACGAATAATCAACTTGCTAGAGCTATTAACGAATTTCGCTTGATTAAAATTCCGCCAAATTGAACGTTTCTACCGCTATTTTGATTTTATTATGTTTCTTGAAACGACAAAAGAAACGTAAAAGAATATTTGTGCCTAATTCCCGATTAGGTATAATCGTCAATTATTAAAATGACAGGTTGGAGGTATCGGTTAATCAACAACTGTCGGTTGATTGGGATAACTGTTAAAATTCATTTACTTCACGTTAGAATCCGAATATTCGCGATGTAGAATTATTGCATACATATATATATATTTTATAACGTGAAAATATCCAATTTTAGGTACTTAAATTATTAAACTAAAACTAATGTAATATGCACGTTGCCAACATATTCATGCCATGCCTGTTTTGCCAAGCGGGACGTAAAATTTGTTTGACCGACGCTTTACGCACATTTCTGTGCCTTTCTATATAAAAGTAAAGTAATAATCTATAGAATTATGTTCAACTGTTGGGTATTGGCGTCCTTTGTACAGAGGGTATTACACATAATCCACCACTGATACGGAATTGTTAGACCTCACATGTGTGCGAAATAATTTGTTTTATTATGACAAAAATCTGTAGGTTTACTGACGACGTTATCGTATCCATTATGAATTCCATTAAGAAGACGCTATGCGGGCGAAAAATACGTGAGTAAAGTAATTCGTTACTAACTTTTGTAATTAAGTGGATTGTGGATCACAGTAAAAGCAATTTCTCTTCGATGAATCTCCCTTTTTTGAAACACAATCTGCAAGATACTCCGTCACACTCGTGGGTTGCAGTAAGTTATCACTAAATATGATTAAAGTTCAGCGTTCTCGTCAACTGAACTTGATTGATTGGTGAAGTAAAGACGCGTTTGCATTTTAATTAAATTTCGGTTACAGTTACTCGCATTGATCGTCTTCGAAAAATTGCTTCATTTCTTCATATAATGCGGAAAAGAAAACGTAGATGAAATACGTTGAGATCTTGGTTAGCGTGGAAATTAGGCGTTTAGCTTGACGGTACTCGTAAATCGTCTGGACGCGATCCTGAAAGCCGTGGATTCGATTACCGCGGCGAAAAAGTTTCCTCCAATATTCTACAAATTTTAATCACAAGTGAGTAGTAAGTATGTATATATTTATGTGTAATTAGTATAATATTTATATTTTAAATGTTTGTGCACCTACTTAAAAATCTCGGTACCACCCTAAGGTTGACTGGTAGAAAATGCTGACAGCATTAAGTCCGCCTATGTACAGAGTTATGTGCATGAAGTCCTAAAAAAAAAAAATCTTCTGTGCGTGTGTATATGACTGACCTCCTCCAAAACGGCTGGACCAATTTTGATGGTATGTACTAGAAAAGTGACAAAGAATAAATATTTGTGATCACACATGGTAAACAAAAAACTTAAAACTAATAAATGTATAACTAATATAGTTTAATGGAGAACAAGACCATGAACCATTTAAGGCTGCTTTCAATCACCGTTTAAATGTGAACAGATCTTCACATAAAATATCCAGCTCAGGATGTTTCAGAACCAGGAAGTTATTATTGCGGCTAAGTCTAGATATAGGTTTATTGTAACTTATGTTTCTAGGATGAGTTTTTCAATAATGTTTTTATTTATAAGTTGTCGGATTAAAGATGTCTGTGGTCTGTTGGGTTCAGTATTATTACATAATATGCTTTTAGACGTTTCACGAGGGCCAAACTTTGACTGACGCTGACTTACCATGTTCACTATTCAGTATATAGCGATAATCCACACATTTAAGCTTATCAAGTTTCACTTAAAGCTTTTTCTCAAAGCTCCGACGTTGGAAAATCACCAACACCTTGACGTAGAGCAAGTCGGTCTGTACGTGATCCCGAAACGGCTGGCTTCATTTTATCTAATTTTTGGTACGGAAAACTTCAATAATGACCAAGACGCAATGAAATGGTAAGACAACGATGTCCGTCATTTAACAATATTACGTTTACTTAATTGCACCACCGCCGAATGTAATTTACAAATCATTAATTCGCCTGTAGCTATTCCCTAATTGCGCAATCAATGCAAATTTAACAGTTCAGTGGTTATCTAATCGCGAATCCTAATAGCTTACAGCTAATGAATGTGAATATCATCGGATGATGTCGCATTCGCAGTGCATATATACGCAGTTGGAAGAACATGTATTCTGCCTTAGCAATCGTTAAGCTATAATAATCTTTGTATATATAAGTCAATGAACTCCTAAACGGCTGCACCGATTATAATGCAATTTTTTGTGTGTCTTCAGGTCGATTCGAGAATGGTTTAGATTCCCAATTCGGTCCACTTTACTTACTTTAAGGTACTCTTTCTACAAATTTTAATGTTTAATCTTAAGTGTAGATTAGCACTATTTTAAAAAAAAACTTATTTATAAGTTGTCTTCGGACTTCATTCTTATTTACAGGACAACGTCTGTCGGATCCGCTAGCATATATTATATAAAGCTGTCGCGACAGTCATCCATATCACGATTTGAATACGCGTTTACAAGCTGAAGCTCTCAACTCTGTACGGACCACGAAATCCTATGCTTTTTATGTTAGGAGGTGACAAACGGTCAGGTGGTGCACCTGATGTTTACTGATCAGCTCCGCTCACAGACATCTACGGTTAGGATCTTCGCTCGGTCATTCGGTGCTGTTTTGCTGCAGTTTTCACTGCGCCCCTCAAGAGGCTTTTATTGTGCCTTGTATTGTGTTTTTACGGTGGTTTTCACGTACGCCAAAATAACACTATTATTGTCGACTGACCTTTTTTAAAAAAAGAGCAACCGTTGAGTTTCTTGCCGGTTTCTTCTCAACAGAAACTGCTACCTTACCTGGTAAGTTACGAGCGTATTAATTTCTATATTTTTTTGGACTTTTCATAAAAACGCGCAAACGTCCATGTGAATAAAGATATTTTGAATAGGAGTTTGGTAGCGTTTTGACAATTAATAAGTGTGTGAGTTATACAAAGCTAATTCATCTTTACGTGGCTTTATTTATTGATAGAACCACCAACGGAATAACATGTTGTTTTGTTACAAAAACTGACGATAGATTTAGGAACTAAGATTTACATCCATTTAAAGGTAGTTACAGCGTGTTTAAAAAGATGATTAGTGTACGATAACTCAATAATAATTACAAGTATGAGTAAAATACTAATATGACTTTAATGTGCTCGTAACAAATATTTTACCTCATGTCAGTTCATGATAAAAGTAGAATATGAATGTCATTTGTCAAACTCTATTTGGCATTAATTAAACAAGTTATTTATTGATCGCGCATGTACATTAGTTTGACCGGTTGGATGTTTGCTGATTGCAAATCCTATATAGGGTATGATATACGAAACTTTGAGGCGGAAACGTTGATTGCCAAGATTAACTTATTGATGGTAGAACTCAACTTTGTGGATCCGTTTAATCAACAAACCAATCTTAGGAAGCTAGTTTAAGCTTTGCTAATATTAAGTTAAAATTGAAGTGAACATTGGTGACCCATACGAATATAATGTGTAATCTCTGTAATACTGTACTGACCATATTTTTCTGTAGCTCAGTAAAATAATTTATGGCTCGGAAGTTTAAATACTTCTGGATCAAGTAGGAGGCAAAATCTTTTACTTTGATTTTCATAAAAGTTATTATAGTTTTTGCTGTTGTGCGAATTCAGAATGCAGATTCTCGGGTGACCTAGACTTCCCTGATGACCGTCGTAAAGTTTAAGGGTCACTCTGAGTGATTTGCATGATGACAGTGATTGCAATGATGACGCATGTCCATACTGCGCGGCATTAAAAATTGTTCCGCTTTATATGAAGGACAATGTGACAGATTATAAAGAACGTATCATACGAAGATAGCAGTCTATAGAATTGCAGTCTAGTTAACTACACCGCTGTGATATCTAACTCGTATTTGTATATAAGGTTTGCAAGGTAACTTCAGTTCTTCCTGCGTTATGTGCCCATGGGTGGTAGCTTATATATTGTTTAAACATGTATATGTTTGCACATGTAGATGTTTGCCACTTTTGCTATGAAACAAGTGAACTAGCAACATCGATAGCTCTCTTTGTATATCTAAATGTACCGTTGACTCGCCATAAACTGTGCTGATACACGATAGAGTGACATATATTAATAAAGACAGATAATTCCTGTAAATAACGCACTTTTTTTTGTGATGTTCACATTTTGTGATTTGCGATTTGCGATGTGTTATGTGGAGATACTTAAAAAGTAAACTTTTATTTCACTAAGTAATAGCAGGTTAGAAAAAAGAATTACGTAAAATTACACATAATAATGTAATCTTAACTATGGCGTATTTGCTATCGCGACCGATTTTATCATCTCCGAAATCTCTTTACCATTTATTAAATTCTTCTCTCTTAAATCGACAGCTCAATTGGCGTAGCGGATAGTATTGTATTTGTATTTGTATTTGTATTAACTGATGTTTTTGCTTTCAGTCCCGAGACTATTAAAGCTTCATCTGACGCAGAACCAGTGGGCTAGCCAGAACCCACGGGTTTGGGCCCTCCGCTGTGGGTAGGGCCACGCATGTGCTCATGCGTGCGTTTAACTATGGTGTGTCATCTAAGGGCCAGCGAGGTTGCGGTTCGGACCGAAACCCCGATGGCCGTCGACTGTGCAATTAGCTTCGTAGCGGATAGTGTCTCTGGTGCCAAAGGGCGTGAGTTCGATCCCCTTTACTGGAAAAACATTGTGTGATGAACATAGTGTTTTATAGTGTGTGTGTTTATACATCTAATATGGATTTATTTACATAAGAAAAGTATATTTATCTGTTACTTGTACCCGGTACTAGATAGCGGGATAGTAAAAATCAGATTGCAAAATATTTATTTAATTAATCTCCATTATTAAACTTCAACGTGAATAAATAACACTTCACTATTAAATGGTTTAATTCAGTTCTCCGAGTGTCAGGTTTGCGAATGCCAATAAACGGAAAGATGGTGGGAGGAATCTGAATTTCCTATCTTTCACACTGCATCGTTCGATGGAGTATATAAGACGTCGGTTTCTCGTACAGGCACTAAATTGAATTTGGAACTTATCTAGCGAGTTTGATATAATAAGACGTCGACTATGTCGCGTTTGTTAAATTATATTTACGGACGACTCCGTGGCACTTTTGCCAAGGTGTTGACTTCGGCGCTGCGGGTTGTGGGTTCGAGTCGCACACGATACAGCTATATGTCTATTTGTGTGACCCAAAGATAACTGGTTTTAACAAATTATCCTACCGTAAGTTTTAAAAAGGGCAGACTTACAAACCCAACCCTTTTCACACAAAAAACAATTACAATGTACGGATGATATCCAGTTCAGGCCCATTTGAGATGACCTTAATTAACGCTAAGTTAAGACAAGATAAGCTTTTGCAAATCTTCTGGTTTTCCGAATATCCTTGCCTAGGGTGGTAACTTACCGTCGATTACTCGTTTGCCACCACATCCATGAGAAAAATAACGGTTTGTGGTAAACGCATTCATTGTATTGTATTGTCTGCTGGTACGAGCACCGTTATGGGTTTGTGGGATATGTTTTTTTCTCGGTTCATTATCATCATAATCACTTCAGCCTCATTGAGTCCACTGCTGAACATAAGCCTCCCAACAGACTGCCACGAAGCACGATCCTGAGCCACCTGCATCCATCGACTTCCCGCACACTTACACAGGTCGTCACTCCATCTAGTATCCGTATTTTCTGAAACATTTGAATTTCATCCTCAATACCGTGGTAATTTCTATACCTTGTACCCGAGAATACAAAATATTAGTTGACCCCTGCGAAATTTTGGCATAGTACCGTGATTTCACATCATATTTTAAATAATGTCGGTAAAAATCAATCAATAATATCAATAGATGAAATTATCATATATTGATAGCATCGGCAAACTGATATTGAGACTTACTAGCTATAAGATATTAGTGATCGCGATAAGATAAACAATGAAATGCTACAATTGCAATGACCTCGCAATTAGCGAATAACTACGGACGCATTAATCATTAGTAAATTACATTCATCTCTATAGTGCTATGTGATATATGTATTGCTATTTTGACGACCCGAATGGCGTAGTGGGTAGAGTACCTGCCTCCTGTGCCAGAGGGTGTGGGTTCGATCCCCACTACTGGAAAAATATTGTGTGATGAAAATAGTGTTTTTCTAGTGTCTGGGTGTTTATATATGTATAATATTTATTTATTTTATTTATTTATGCTTTATTGCAAAACCTTAAAAAAGGATTACAAAGGGCGGACTTAATGCCATTTGGGCATTCTCTCCCAGTCAACCCGGGGCGTGGAGAGAGATCGTGGTAGGTGCAATAAGGTAAAAAAGAACATAAACACTAATTAATAAATTAAAAAATGCAAATACTTACATAATGTAAAAACTTTTAAACTTTGCCTTAATATTTATATCTACTCTATAATAATAAATAAATATGAACATATATAGCATATATATTTGATATATACATATACACACACACACACACACACGGGCGCGTATAAAAATTAGTAACAAACGACAACATTCACTTCACTAGTTCATGATATTCTTCTTTTTAGTAATAGTCTCGTACTAACCGCTTAAACGAGGTTCTGCTAGGTGCTCTTCGAATGTCTTCAGGTAAGGAGTTCCAGAGCAGTGCAGCCTGAACGGTAAAAGATTTACCAAAGAAAGTAGTGGCGTGGAGAGGAATTTTAATCTTTAGATTAGATGAAGAACGAAGATGTCTTTCATTAGATTGAGAGAGGTATTGAAATTTATCCTTAAGATAAGACGGAGAAGCTCGATCGTTTAAAATTGAGAAAAGTGAAAGCAAAATTCTATAGTTACGTCTTTGTTGAATAGTAAGCCACTTAAGACGTGTGCGATAATGACTGGTATGATCATATTTACGAAGATTGAAAATAAATCTGATACAGTTGTTGTAAAGGCGCTCCAGCTTGTTAAGAAGTACTTTGTTTAAGTCTGGGTAACACACATCTGCGTAATCAATTATAGGTAATATAAGCGTCTGAACAAGCATTAGCTTGGTCTTAAAGGGAAGAAAATTCTTCAACCGGTAAAGGGTTCGAAAGGCTGCATAGATTTTACGGCTGACTTCTGTGACATGTACTCCCCAGCTCATTGTACTGTCCATATAGAGACCTAGGTTTTTTACAGATTGCGAGAGTGCAATTATTTTATTGTTATAATAGACAGCAGGTAGGCTTGCGTAGTTAATTTTGGACAACAATCTAGAGCTGCCAGCTAGCATGGCTTGGCACTTCATAGGGTTAACTGACACTCCAAATCGTGACGACCAATCGTAAATAGCATTTAAGTTAGAATTTATTTTAGCAATTGCGTTATGTAGCCCCTCAACATCTGTTTGTACGTAAATTTGCAAGTCGTCGGCGTATAGATGGTACGAGCAATCAATACAGGAAGTGATGGAGTTTATGAAAACAGAGAAAATTAAGGGAGAAAGTATACCGCCTTGCGGAACGCCAGATTCTAGACCAGCCCATTGAGAAGACTCTTGCCCTATATGGACCGATTGCTGGCGCCCACGAAGATACGAAGAAAACCAATCCAAAACTGTGGGCGCAAAATTTAAGCGGGAAAAAATGGCGAGGAGGATATCGTGATCAACTGTGTTGAAAGCGTTAGAGAAGTCGACAAGCACCAATACTGTGACTTTCTGATTTTCCATTCCAAGCCTAATGTCATCTGTGACTTTAATTAGCGCAGTTGTGGTGCTGTGTCCAGAACGAAACCCGGACTGATAAGTGCTCAGTAGGTTATTGCTATAAATAAACGTAGAGAGTTGCTTATGAACACAGGCTTCTAAGACTTTAGAAAGGAAAGGTAAAATGGAAATAGGACGAAAGTGATTGGGAAGTGTAGGATTAGGTACTTTAGGAAGGGGTCGCACGTATGCCTTTTTCCAAAGCATTGGGTAGTGACCTGAGTCGAGGGAAAAATTGACAATATGTGTAACTGCAGGGATGAGGTAATCCATTACATGGCCTATCATAACCCTACCTACATTATCACAACCCACAGCTTTAGATTTGATTGCCAGGATAGTTTTTCGAATGTCATCTTCATCAACAGAAGAAAAATTAAAAATTGGAATGTGTGGGAACTGAATGGAAGATAGATAATCAATTGTTCGAGTACGGATAGTAGGGTCTAATATCGGAGCAGAGACAAAATGAATGTTTATATCTTCAGGAGAAACAGAAAGACTACAATCCACAGGAGATGTCTTGCCGACGCCAAGAGAATTAAGGAATTTCAACACATCCCCTGACGAGGAGTTACTTATGCTATTATGGATATATCGGCGTTTAGCAGCTCGTACCATCTGATTACATCTATTTCTGGCGAACTTAAACACTGCCCAGTTCTCTTCGGTCCGATGGTTTTTGAAATAAGAAAAAGCACGATTGCGTCTAGCCATTGCCCTTCGAACATCATTTGTCATCCATGGAGCTGGAGGACGTTTCAATTTTAATTTAGAGGCTGGAGCATGGAGATCGTACAGACTTATTACCATGTTATTAAAAACAGTAACCTTATCATCAATTGTTGATGCCGTTAGTAAAGTAGAAAAGTCTAGAATAGACGCATCGCGGAGAAGCCTTTCTTTGCTCATTCTTCTGAAATTGCGAAGATAAACATAAATGGGACTAGGTTTGGGAACTTTAAGTTTGTAAGAAGCGTAAATAAGGTCGTGTCGAGAGAATCCTGGAGCCGAAAATTGTCCGTGCTTTACCACACGGTCCAGACAGTTAGTGATAATGAGATCAATAAGAGAGTCATCCGTGTCGATATTATGATGCGTAGCCAGCCCTTAACGGTAGAATTTTGAGATTCACGGACTCAATTATTGTTTGGAGCTTTAGAGAACGTAAAGAATTTTTTAAAAGATCAGTGTTCAGATCACCCATGATCATGCAGTGTGCGTTCCCTGAACAGACATTTTCGAGAGCTATTTCTAAACTGGCGAAATAGTCTATAGAAGGGGGATAGTACACTACTCCAAGGATCATCCTCATACCTTTGACATCGAGTTCCAGGAACAGAAATTCAGCTGAAGCGGTGTACAGAGAGGGGGATGTCAAGACAATTTTATATGTTAGCGATTTGTGCAGATATATAGCAACCCCACCTCCTCCTTTCCCCGTACGATCGTTTCGGATAAGTACGAAATCAGGTATTGGATATAATGTTGAATTTAAGGAAGGTTTTAACCAACTTTCAGAGACTAAGATTGCGTGAAGACGTACTGAAGAAAAAGATTCTTCGAGCTCTGAGAAGTGGCTCGGTATACTTTGAGCATTTATATGGCAAATATTTAAAAATTTATCAGTGAATGGAAAAATAGCATTTATTTGATCTTTTACCGAAGGAAAATTATCATTCATAGAGTCACTACAGGAATGAAATGAATTGTCAGAGTCACTATCTGAGTAGTGAATCTCGTAATCCGACATAATTAGAAAAATATAATAAATATATCAATATATATATTTAGAATAAAATAAAAGATATTAAAATAATGATACTACTTAAAACTGAAAAACAAAGAATATTTAAAAAAAAAAAAAAAAACTAAATTTATGATACCATCCCACCAGTTGACTGTTTACAGATTAAAACTAACTAAAATCAAATCAAGGAAAAAAAAAAAGACCTAGTAATACAGAAAACAAAACAAAATATTATGATATAGGAAACGCAAATAAGATATACAGATATGCACCATCTAGTTTCCAGATATTTGATATCATGGCCACAGACAAAATATTAGATTAATATTACAAAATCAAAAACTAAAATTATACACATCAACAAAAAAAAATTATAGTATAAAAAGCAATAGCGGTGTATAATTTTTCTAAAAAAGGCAACATATAAATCTTAAAATGCGATAGATGACATGCAATCATTCATTAGTAATACTTGTTAAGCTGCATGCTTAATGATCTGTACCTGTCTTGGAATTAGTAGTAAACACTAACCAATCTTATTTTTATTATTAAAATTCAAATGCAATGTGTTATTCTATCTATTTAATCTAATTCAATTTAATTCTAAATCTATTCAATTTAATCTAATTGTTATTTTTTTAATACTAAATAGTAATGTATAAAAACTTAGTTTTCAATAGAAATTTTATTTTTTGACTGAAGTTAATTATGAAGAAAAGTGTGTAGATCCAAGTCAAAGTAGAATCATCAAACAGCAAGCATTAAATAATGAAAAAAGTGGCAAAGGACAGATAATTTTTAGAATCTGTACAATAATACATTTATAACATTAGAAATACTTGATTGCACAACTTATCTGAGAACTAGGGTGCTTCAAATTAATAATTATTTCTTTGCTGGCACCCGTCTACATCTCTTGTTGTCATCCTCAAGGGCCATTGACGACGGTTGTGGACGCCGAATTTTCTCAGGCTGAGCAGCAATGGGTGATATACGAGGTGCCTGAATAACTTTTTTGACCTCAGTGGCACAGGGAGCCTTGGTAGCAGTAGTGGATGTGGATATTGCTGGGAACTTGACCATGAGAGCATCTAGCTCTTCCTGAGAGGAGATCTTGGCACGTCCTTCAGGGTATTTAACATATATGGCTCCATCCAGAGACCATACATTTTTTATGCCAAAATGGTTTCGGGCACCCCTATACACAGACTGTCTAATTCTGGTCAAGAACTCACTAACAGAGATGGCAGATCCTTTTAATTTAGACTTCATTTTCCAAATTTTCGATTTTGATTCATGGTCAGAGAAGTAGACAAGAACAGGCCTTGGTCGATTACTGTGTGAAACACCAAGTCTAAAGCATTGTTTCAAGGAAGTACCTGTGAACTCTGAGAGTTGCATCTTCTCATGCAATAACAGCAACACTTTTTGTGATAAATCTTCTTGTGACTCCTCTGCCATCCCGTTAAAAAGCAGAGCCTTTCTACGTTTGTGCATATCTATTGAATCTATACCTTTTACGCAGTCCAGGATCTGCTGTTGCATAAGGCTGAGCATAGAGCTTACTATCTCTTTGAAATTGTAGAATTCATCACGTAGCTGTATGAGAGTTAGGTTAGTGGGAGTGGAAGCAGCCTTCAGTCGCTCTTCAAATTCAGCCATTTTTAATGTCAAGGTTCCTTCAAGTCTTTTGTGCATGTTTTCCACACCAGAAATGGTTGCCATTATAGTCAAATATAATGATAAATTAAATAGAGAAGTTATAGCAGTTTGATTGAGAAAGAAGTTATGGAGGGATAGTGTGATTATATGGGCAAAGTTAATTAATTTACCATACTAATTATTTCCACTTTATTATGTACTTGAGTAATTTACAAATAACTAATCAAACACTCTAAAAACTTATTGTATATATTATTTAAGATATTAAATAACGCAAGGTCAAAATCAGCTGTTTCTTATTCAAAAAGAAAAGAAACAAAAGAAAAGCCTACTCGGCCCCTTTTTCACGGCCAACGAACTTCCCCCGTGTTCGCTGACCAGAGACCATGGGAGCCAGGAGAGCCAGTGTCAATAAGCAGCAAGCTACCCAGCCCCCTGCCGCGGACCTGGTCTGTGGCCCCGCCACTCACCACGTTTCGGCCGCGGAGGGTAAGGAGAACGGCGTACCGCAGTACCGACACTCCTCTCCTCTCGCGGCCCCGGGTGGAGGATAGGGAGCGTGGCGAGCGCAATTCCGACATCCCTCTTCTCCCGCGACTCCTCCTCGGTAGCAGAAGACAGGGAGAGTGGCTCCACCTCTACCACCCTCGACCGATACCCTCCAGCAGGCATCCAGAGTGGGCTGAATGAGCTCACTCGGAGCGGCCTTCTCGGGCCGGCCTTACACCACAGGCCCGCCCAGTGTGGGACCCTCTTAGCTTCGCCGTGGGCGGCTTCGTCAAGGCGGGAACCCGGTCGGAGGAGACAGTTGGTTTGAGACTAACATCGTAACGCAGTTCCATTAACAGAGTCGAATTTAATGCTGCTATCTGAAAACAAATCGTGAAAAGTACAGAGCAGGACTCAAAATAATACAACCGCACAACTGTAAAAGTAAAATTATACAATTTGTTTTATTATTCGGCAAGCTAGCCGTACCCTTGGCGTCACGTACGGTGCGACGTACGCCGGACATTGCTTTGGCGATTTTCCAACGCAAGGACTCAAAGCTAGAAAGAAAAAAAAAACAAAATCTTAACATGAAACGGAAGCTAGCAGTAAATCAAGTGGCAATAATTAAAAAATAATAATAGTAAACTCAGAACTGAAGTAGAAATTTACATGACTGCGTTTCTGTTACGTAAACAGCAACTGTTATGTTTAGGGTGTTGTGACATACAGCGATGTTGTTATGTTTCCTGCGCTTGCAAGCCATCCACTAGTGTTTAGTCACCCATGAACAAGGTTAAGGCTATTCGCCCTCACCGCCCGTCCACCTCAAGCTCGGTGGATCTGTAAAGGACCCATAAACGCCAACATTCAACAACAAAATAACAAAAAAATATAGGACATTCGTGCTCAGCGACGGTTGCCTGTTGCACTCGTTGAAGTTCTGTATTATTCCCTGTCTCACTCATTAATTTAGTTTACATATCTTCGGTAAATTCGTAATGTACTCCAATATCAGTGTCTAGGTCGTTTATTACACCCTTTAGCGCTTTGCCCTTAGGGCTTTGCAGATCATTGTGTATGTGGTGTTCTATACATCAAAGTTTTTATAGAGTGTGTGTCAGAGTGATGACTCAACCGGGAGAGCAGTGATAGCTCAGTGTCCGGGCGCTCGACTTTATTTCAATATACTCGAGCAACCTGAGTTCGATCCCCGGTGCCGGCATCAATAAAATTGTTAATTTTAAGTGCTGACTTATCAAGTGCTCAGCGGTGAAGGAAAACATCGTGAGGAAATCTTCAAATAACAAAAAAAAAATATTTCGAAAATGTGTGAAGTCCGCTAATCTGCAGTTGGGCCACGTGGTAGACTATGCCATGATACCCTCTGTATAGAGGAGGCCTTTGCCCAGCTGTGGGACATGTATAGTATGTTACACCAGGGATTACTTTGCAGTCTTTGAACTTTTCCGCCTGCTCCGCCGTACCGATAACTATTATTTCCGTCTTTACAGCCGTCGAAGTCTTCATCCGTAATCAGCCGTAATAAGCAAAGCCACTGTGTTATACCCCACAGCACTGGGTCCCTGTCTGAACTTAGCTGCTAGTTTACTCCGCCCTACTTATACCTGCGATCTAAGCGTTGGACAAGGATTGCCCTAGTAGGAAAAAGTGAAGATGATTCTAACTCTCCTAGGATTCGGTTCAAAGTCGCCTCGGAAGCCACAATCGAAAATCCACTGTTGAGTAGCCCCAAACTTCTAAGGTATTTTGTAAGGTTGATTAAGTCATTATCATATAGTATAAAGTTTATAATAAACAATATTGCGGTCAATGCACCATCTCTTGTAACGAATTTGTATGCCGTGATACGGCCTGGACATGATAGGACAATGTATATTTAATATCTTGCATGCAATGTATGTATACCATGTTTTTACAAATAAAGACTATCTATCTATCTATCTATCTATCATTTTTTGTAACTGTGGTAGGGCCATGCAGTAGCTTCGGCTGTTGCACGAACGGGTAGGCTCGAACGGCAGAAGTACCATGGCCTCAGAGACGACTGGTGTGAAGCGGAAGTGTGATACTTTCGCGTTTCGTCTGGTGAGATAGGTAGCCGGGGCCCACTTTATTAAAAGTTGGCAACGTATCTGAAACGGGTGTTACACTTGTTATCAATTATCAATTAACGCAGTTATCAATTAACAGGTGAACCGCTAGCTTGTTTGCCACCTTCCCACATGAAAGTAAATAAAAATTAAATGATTACATATATATTAAAACGAAATAAACGTTTCAGAACATTACAGCATGATGAGGGATGTATATAAAATAGTTAAATATTTCAGAATTGAAACTCATGGTACGATGAAAAATTTCCCTTTATTACTGCAGTCGGCACTGTCTAAAAAACTATGGCCATACGGCACGGTGCAGCAATTATTACTGTCGTGCGGACGCGATATGATCTTGCTTTGTTGTGCTTCGATTATTGAAATCGAGATATAATCTATTATCTAATATTTATTTTTCGATTGTTTTAAAGAAAGTAATCGATTTTAATAGCTATCGAATTGAATTACAATACACCTTGGACTATTAAGTGAAGGGGGTACTTAGGTCTCTTGGAACTTTAACCATTCAGTTGTAACTCGCACCCCCCCTTTATTGCGTATATATATAATTATAACTTATATATTTTTTCCCCCATTATATGAATAAATCATATAACATCATTACGTGACCAGGATAAATTATCGATCTGTCTATAGGATCTTTCTAAAGGTAATAATTAGCCGTATAAAATATTATTGTGATCGTCATATTCGGTAGGACCTCATTTACGTTGTGTTTAATTAGTAACTTGATTCTTTTAGGTGTATCTTGGATAGATAAATATTCACTAGTTGTGGTATAAGCCAGAGATAATGCCAGATTGCTTTCTTATTAACTAATCCCGACTCGCTTGAGACGGGCTCAGAGTATATAGTATACTCCCTCTCACGCTTGTAAAGGGCTCACAATATAATTTTAAAATAATATCCCTTCTCTCTTGAAAAGGGCTCACATCAATTTTACATACCCGATACAAGTCTACGGCTCCCCCACATTTTAAAAAAATGTAGGGAAGGCACACGGCTCCATGAAAACACTCACCAACGCCGTGTGCGGTGAGCGCCAACCAACATATTGCGCCCCCCCCCCAGAAGAGGGACAAAAAGTTGGGGAAAGGACCGAAGTCCATTGCAAAGCTGTTTTACCAGCATAAAGAGGGCTTGGCCCCTTGGCAGTGCGTAAGCACAAACTTTGACCGAAGTCGCGCATGTCAATGCGTGTAAACGTCATACAAGCCGACGACAAATCCAGTCTTCGTGAATGTACGTCAATACGGTTTTGGGCATGTGTTAAAGATCAGGCACTCTGGCCCTATGATATAATAAGCCCTCCGTAAGCGCCACCACTTTTGCCAGATCGCCGCGACTGCAGACGTGATTGTTAGTGTTTTGGCATCACCACCATTAAAAAGGTTAGCACGACATTTCGTCGCAGAGCGCGTAGCCCCAAGGGTATGGTTAAAACGTTGCACGGCATCGCCGCAGCCTTGAGAGGTTTTCTCCCGCCAGCTACCATCCACATGAGGTAAACGCATATGCTCCACCAACCATTGAAATAGTCAGATATAGCCATAGTTGTGATTTTATGTTTAGCCATCAGAAGGGTTTATAATTGGCAACATATATTTATTTGTCAGTGTCTCTGACGTTGAGTATAGTGTATTTTCGATCAAGTTTGTCTCACCCACCAGCAAGTTGCCATTATTCGTTCGAACGGTGGGAACTTTACTGAGATTCGTTAATAATGATAAAACGTATAAAGAGGTCAGACAGTCTGCAGTTCCGTCATCAGGAACCCGACTTGGACAAATCTACTGAGATGTGCATCAAACCGAGACGCAGACTCGGCCATTATGAATAGCGTCGTCTCCCAAGCAAATGTCGCAAGACGCAATGTCACCAAAAGCAACATGCATCAATACAACTATCGCAGGTCAACACGCCAACATACAGCCTATCCGCATACACAGCAGACATCATCACCTCGAACCTCCATCAACCAGACTCATACGATGCAATGATATTAGGCGCAGATCACCCCGCAAATACCACAAGACGCATTACTGCATATAGCCGCATGCATCAATGTGACTATCGCGTAGGTGGCACACCCTCACACCACACCAATATAACTCCGATCAACTTCGGCTCCAAAGTTTAGAATATACTCGGAACACACGAAGTGTCCAAACATACTCTTTCACGATCCGAATGATAGTCGACGTATCATAGCGTAAACACTAAAACGCCAACCACCAACGGACCCCCACCCAAGCCAAGTAATAGCCAACGTATCATAGTGGAATACACTAAGACGCAAGCCACCACCACCAGACTCCCCAAAGTCAGATGATCCGTCGACGTATCATAGTGCAACACACTAAGACGCCAACTACCACCAAACTCTTACTATGCCGAATGACAGCCAACGTATCATAGTGATGGTCACTAAGACGCCAACTACCACCAGCTATCGATGATATGTCCACCACTGAAGACATATCCATTCATGGTTCCACGTTTACCGTAGACCATATCGTCGTACAGAAGTACCACGCAACTCCATAGTAATATGTCTTACAAAGTCCCAAATCATTCATTGCTCTTCATTATAATTATATATTCATTAATTTTTCTCTGAGCCTTCACATATTATTACTTTTATCCATTAGACCTTACTTCCATATGATTTTGGTATGGGACGTTCATACAATGTACTTTGACTATAGTACTAAGAGTCGCGATCGACCTCTGTACTTACATATGTGCGGTCATACAAATGTGTCCCCGCACGGTACATAATACTTCCCTTAGAAATCACTAAGTATGTAATTGTATTTAATGGACATAATAGTGATCGTATCTTGCTATATTTTTAATAAATATCCTTTTTTGAGTATTTTAAGTGATTTTTAACTATTTTTCATCAATTTTTGGTAATATCATTTTCTCATTCTAACACTTATATTTCTTTAATTTAAGTATATATTATTAACTTTTATTGTGATTAAACGTTCTTAAACGTTTTATTTTCATCTTAATTGATCTTTATTATGACTAATTAATAATAATATTTATTATTATTAATAGGTCGTTACACAGTCTATGATGAGTCGAAAATTTTCTAAGGTATTCCTCGTTATTTTTTATTTTGTTGTTCATATCAGAAGTGTGCGCACGTTGCATTTTTGGTTTGACTGCTTTTGTTCCTGAAATTTTGATCTATACAATAATTCCCATGGCTGATCATAGACAAAAGTCAATTAAAATTCGTTTTGGTGGTATCGATGTAAGGAAAATTTCTAGTGTCGCTCTACCTGCCTTCCTTGCTTCCGTGCATAGCGTAAATAATTTATGTAATAATATCCTTAATCACGATTCAGAACTTTCCTATGCAGAGGAGGTAAGGATGTCTATATGCTCCAACGAAAATATCCCACTGGAAGTAAACCTACAAAAACAGTGGGATGTTTCTTTGGTGCGGGGAGTACAGAGAGATACGTTTCAATCTTTAGAAAGTAATTTAGAGCGTGCCCGTTTCCTAGGCGTCTCATCTAAAGAATCGAGATATTGGCTTCACGCTTTACCATCAAGTAACTTGGGCACTTGACGATGAAAGCTTACGCATTGCTGTAGGCATCCGTCTGGGGGCACAGATATGTCAATCACACCAATGCCCTCGTCGTGTCAGTGTAGACAAATTTGGCCTCCACGGGCTTTCTCAAAAAAGTGCTGGTCGTTTTTGCCGCCACGGTTCTCTGTACGACATCATCCGTAGGGCTCTTGTTTCCATCAATGTTCCATCTATTTTAGAGCCCTGTGGCATTTTTTGCGACGATGATAAGAGACCCGATGGTTTAACATTGATCCCTTGGGAGAGAGGCAAAGCCCTTGTTTGGGACGCCACTTGTGTAGACACTTTGGCTGCCACTCATCTAAGGGGTACTTCGGTCAGGGCCGGGGCGGCATCGGAGGCAGCTGAAGTAAGTAAATGGCGCAAATATGAGTCTCTATGTTTAGATTATATATTTGTGCCATTTGCTGTTGAATCTTTAGGTCCGTGGGGTCCCCGCACATCAAATTTTTTTAAATGTTTATGTCCTAAGCTTAACGCCGCGGCTGGTGACAAGAGAGCTGGTTCTTTTCTCGCTCAAAGGTTAAGCATAACTATTCAGCGAGGGAATGCAGCTAGCATTCTTGGCACCTTGCCGCGTGGATTAGGTTTATTAGATAATATGTACTTTTAAATAGATTTAATCTTGTAAATATTAGATCAATAAAGATTCTACATTTGGTATTTAAAAAAAATAATTAAAATGAACTGAGAGCCGCCTTAGTCAGCACAGAAGCAGCTTATTTATATTACAAGTAGCGGCCGTTTTTAAAGCGAGTTAATAAGAAAAATAAATTAAAAAAAAAGTTAAATGAACTCATACAACATCCACAAAATCACGTTGAAGTTTACCTCAAAATTTGTAGCGCAGTCACACAAATGTCACAATCAAAAACGAATATTGTGTGATAGTTGATGAATCTTTCGCCCTAAGTGGAAAGAAAAGTAACCACTGGAAATCTCGATCAACCATCAATATCACTACCCTCCTCCTAACCTCAACTGATTTTTCGGTCAATGATTTCTAAAGCAATTCATGTTTTTTTTTAATTTCATAAAAAGGTAAAAGTACATCGACAGTAATGGCTTGGCAGAATTAAATATAAGTTTTTATTAACACGCATCTGAAACTCTACGGGTGTTACAAATGTCCATGGGCGTCGGATATCATTTCAAAATCTCTCTCGCAATTCTTAAAATTTTCAATTACATCAACAGTATCAGCGGTTTCTATTCCAATTTATTCTGAATACTTACTCTACATCCCTTTTCCCAAATTCGTTTGATTTGAGCTCTGTCAAGACATTATTTTTCATCTGACGTCGTTGTATATAAAGATATGGTTAGCCATTGCCACTTAGTTTGTTCATTTGTAAAACGAGATTGTTTTTGTTGTTTGTCAAATTCCTTTGTTTCGGATTCAATCACTAAGAAATGCTGAGAACAGCTCACTATTTGTCGCCGTAGGGCTTTCAAATTGTGGAGCGGGTGAAATAGTCCAAGTCACCACGAGAAGGTCTGGTTAAAAAACAAGAAATAAAACTATTGTAACAATATAATTTCATACATCTATTTCATTCAATATTTTGAATGTAAGGTTTAATAGATAAATTGTCCTTTTTTTTCAGTTACAAATTCTGGGTGACTTGTCCAGATGCTCTAGCCAATCTTTTCACGTCAAGAAAATTTCGACGACTATCTCCTTTTTTATTTTCCAGTTTTGGAATGCTTTTGTTTTTTATGATTACATTTATAATCATATATAACCTATATCTATTACGTATATATAGTTGGGAAGCATATAGCTATTGAGTGTTTGTTATTGTTTATTTCTTTTGACATAATTTATTGTTATTGCTTGATCATTACTAATGATCTGTCTTTTTATAAATATATTGTGGCCAAAAATTTATACACTTATCTTATAAAAAATAATTAAATCGTTTAAATTTAAGACATTGAATCATTGTAACTTAATAATTATATATTTCGAATTTAGCACGTAATATGCGAAGCAAAGTGTTAATAATAAATTCACGGTGAAACCTCGCATACATTATTAAATCGCGACGGATTGGCGTTCTCGTTAGAAATTCACACATCAATTAGACATATAGTATATTTCGCAATAAAAGCCTTCGACAAAAAGGAAATTTTCATAGAAGAAGTTGATGTACAATATTCGAAATACAAATAATTGCAGGTGAATCTGTATGTATGGATACTATGTTCAAATTTTTAGAGAGTCCACATAACCCATCTTTGGGTCCACATCTTTGGCTTCTGGGCTCTACTGGGCTCTGGCATCCGAACATTTCAAAAGCAGTACGTTTTAAACTGTTTCTTTTCTACGTGACCGTACTTTTCTTTTTCACTCAATACTTGAAATGCGCGAACGATTTCCAAGCGGAATCTCTGCAGCTTATTCTCCAGTACGCGCCGTTCCACATGGGCATTGTGAAGTCCTGCTTCTTTCAGAAGCAATATAAAACCTGGGCTTCGTTAGTCGACTACTTATCATCAGTAGAACTTGAACAGTTAGAGGTGAAAGAGAACAGAGTTATAGGCATCATGAAGGATTACATCGCACGTAACCGTCGTATAACGTATTTCTTCTGGGCTTTGGCGTTCTTCTCCAACTTCAGCATATTCTCTGAACCGTATCGGAAGAACCACGCGGTAGAGAACGGAACCAGTGTCTACTTGAACATCTTCAATGGTTTCACGCCCTTCTCCGGCGAGCCTCCAGGGTACTACGGAGCAATGGCTGTCCAAACTGTCCTTGGTCACATTGTAAGCGCCTACGTCGTCGGTTGGGACACGATGGTCGTATCCATAATGATATTCTTCGCCGGACAGTTGAAAATCACTCGATTATACTGCATGGGAGTGGTTCAACCCAAAAACTCTGATGACTCTCATCGAAGCATCGCCAAGTGTCACAAGTTTTATATCCAATTGAAATAGTAAGTTTCAAAATAATAAATGCAATAAAAATAAGAGACGTATGTACAGGATTCTTTTTAATTTTCAGCTATCAAGAATTGTTTAATGCTCTGATATCACCAGTCATGTTTGCCTACTTAATAGTTATATCTGTCAATTTGGGCGTTTGTATAATTCAAATCGTAGAGGTTAGTAAACATAATTTTACATTTTCTTAAAGCGTAATTCCTTACCTACAAACAATCTAATATATAATGATTATTTTAGTTACAAGATGACTGGGCTACACTGATTTCGAGCTGTGTGTTCACGATGGCGTGTCTTATTCAACTGTTACTTTTCTATTGGTATAGTAACGAGGTTACTGAAGAAGTATGTATAGTCAAGATAACTAATGAAAATAATTGTTAATTTATATAAATCACACATTTTGGACACTGTCCAACACAATTTATATACAATATATAAATAGTTACATATCAATCAATCAAAAATATCTTTATTCAAAGAGACGCGTGTGCGTTCTTATGAATCGTCAAATTTTAATTTTTTTTCATAAAAAATTATATATATGTCCGTAAGGTACATACCACCGGTTCGGAAAGCATTTTCTGTTGAGAAGAGACCGGCAAGAAACTGAACAGTTGCTCTTTTTCAAAAATATCAGTTTACAATATAACACACAGGTACAATATGGTCTTATTCTAGCCTACGTGAGTATCAACAGTTTAATACTGTTGATACTCACGTAGGCTAGAACCACACATTGCCGTTGTCGAGATATTCCGCAATGGTATAATATACTTTAATCATAAGTTGACTTTTAATTTTACGTTTAAATTGATCTAGCGGCAGTCTTAATATCGACAGTGGGGTTTTATTATACATGCGCACACTTTGCCCCATAAACGCCCTACTTACTTTTTGTAGACGAAGCAATGGCGTAGTAAGTTTGTCCTTATTTCGAGTGTTTATTTTATATCTGTCACTATTCTTTAGGTAATTATTAAGGTTATGACATTATAAGTTATTACATTATGCGCACAAAGCGCTTCTTTCGAAGCTGCCCTCCTATGGGCTTCCCGAGACATTATGCAATTGGATCACCAACTTTTTGGCAAATCGGAGCATCAAGGACGTCGTCGACGGTGCATGTTCCGATCCTAAATTTGTCAATGCTGGTGTTCCACAAGGCTGCGTACTGTCTCCTACTCTGTTTCTTCTGCATATCAATGACATGTTGCAAATCAGCAACGTCCATTGTTATGCAGACGATAGCAGACGATGTCTCGTACACTGGCCGAGCTAACATTTCTCGGGAAAACGTCTACGAGAGTCGGATCAAGCTTGTGTCTGAGGTCGAGACTTTGTTAACCAAAGTCTCAGACTGGGGTCGACTAAACCTAGTCCAATTCAACCCCAAAAAGACACAAGTTTGCGCGTTAACCGCTAAAAAGTCCCCATTTGTCGTGACTCCTCATTTCGAGAACACTCCCCTACCTGCCACAGCTAGTATCGGAATTCTTGGCGTCGAAATCTCGAGCAACGTCCAGTTCCGCGGTCAATTGGAAGGTAAGGCCAAATTGGCCTCAAAGAAGCTTGGTGTGCTCAGCAAGGCGAGACGGTACTTCACGGCTGCCCAACGCCTAAACCTCTATAAGGCGCAAATTCGGCCCCACATGGAGTACTGTTCTCACCTTTGGGCGGGAGCCCCCTATTACCAGCTTCTTCCATTTTGACCGCATTCAACGTAGGGCGGCTAGGGTTATCGACGATCAAAGTCTTTCCGATCGGCTTGATCCTCTGGCTCTGCGTAGAGATGTTGGATCACTCTGCATCTTCTACCGCATTTATCACGGGGAGTGTTCTGAGGAATTGTTTGGATTGATCCCGGCGGCTGAATTCCACCATCGGACATCGCGCCAGAACCAAAAATTTCATCCACACCACCTCGATGTCCAACTTTCCACAACAGCGCGATTTTTAAGGCATTTCTTGCCTCGCACAAACACTCTGTGGAACCAATTACCGCCGGCGTTTTTTCCGAACCGTTACGACCTGGGAACCTTCAAAAAGAGAGCGTACTCTTTCTTAAAAGGCCGGCAACGCAGTTGTGAGCCCTCGGGTGTTGCAGGTGTTCATGGGCGGCGGTAATCACTTACCATCAGGTGAGCCTCCTGCTCGTTTGCCCCTTTTCTCCATAAAAAAAAAATATGATATTACAATTAATATATTGCGAAGCAACAATGAGTATATTATATAGGTATTAGTATTATTTAATAAAGTTTAGCATTTAGGACATATCACGTGAAAATATCTTGGGTTGTTTTTTCCATCTAAAAGTATTTTTAGTATTGATTCAAAAATTCATCATGTATTAATCATCATCATCAGCATTTTAGCCTCTCCAAGTCCACTTTTTGAGCATAGGCTTCTCCCACAGAGTGCCCTAAATATAGTCAGTAATTATTACTACCAGCTTCATTAAAATCGTTATGCAAATTGGGATAAATGTCACGTGTTTTCGTGTTTTAGTAATCAGGTATTTTTAAATGGATCTGAAATAAATTAGTTACAAGTTGTAAATAGTATTTATTTTTGATCAACTAAAAACGCTGTCATGTACCTATTTCGCAAATAATATGTTTCAGAGTTTAAAAGTGAGTTACGGAACGTTCGAGAGCAAGTGGTTCGATTGTGACCAACGCTAAGAAGAGAAGTGCTCCTTCTTGGTTTAACAACAAAGAAAAGTCTTCTGTTCCAAGCAGGATCATTCAATGAAATGTCTCTCACAACTTTTGTATCGGTAGGTATTTTTAATCATACCTTAAAAATAGGGAACTTGAGGTATATTTCATTGAATATATTATACAAAACCACAGCGCGAACCACAGTTCGAAACTGTATTGAGGACAATGGTAACACAGAAGTAATTTAAATTAAAAACCTTTCCATTAAGAATAATTACTAATGTAATTAAAAGTTAATTATCTGAAATGGCATTTTGCGTTGAAAAGCAATTTTTTGTTAAAGCATCAAATAATTTGTACAAGATTTTTAATTGTTGTTATAAGTGATTGAAAAGACTTTGTCTTTAGGTCTTTGAACTTAAATTAATGGAGCATACGCCGATTTTGCTACATTCATGTCGATTCAAAAGCCTACCACAAAATTAAGTTGCTTTGTGGAAGGCTTTTGAAGACTGTCTTGACTATTTGAGGATTTGAAGAAATTATGAAATATAAAAAAAAACGTTTTTTTACAGATTTTACGTACTAGTTACAGCTTTTACACACTGCTTAGTAAAACAAATCAAATTGGAGATGTTATTGAAGCATATTAAGGAATTAATATAAAACTCATTATTGTTACTTCAATGTAGACTTAGGCATATAAAATAATTTGTATAACATCCAGTCAAAATGGTATACCTACTTCCAGTTTCAATAAAAATTACATTACATTTAATGTTTATTGTACAAAACCACCAGGAATTACTCAACAATAAAATGTAACGGCAGTCTCTGAGTTGTTTCGAGTTAATGAGAGACCATTTACGTAACCTTAAAAGCGCGTGTTAGCTTTGTTTTATAAAAGCTTAAGGTAATTGACGAGGATTTTATTTTTCACTGCGCTGAGATGGATTCAGATAAGGCGGTGATGGTATTATTAACTGGGAGTAAAGAAAATCGGTAAGTTCAGATTTTAAAGGCCTTGCCTTTCAAAATACATACCAAATTTGGAGAGGGAATATGCTTTAATTAAGCAAATGACCACTCATATACTACTTTTTTCGTGAAAAAGAAATGAAAGATGAGTAAGGTACCTGTGGTAGGGCCACGCAACAGCTTTGTGCTGTTGCACAAATGGGCAGGTCCATCCGGGTAGTACCTGCTTCGGCAGTACTAAATACTAAAATAGGAACGATACAGATAGGATGACACGCAAAATCGTGAAGCGTTTCACATTTTTCTTCTGAATCTTCTTTTAAAATATTCGAGCTGCACCGCATTAAGATCCGATTCCAGGAATTTCATTATATCAGAGTACTGGTGGCGACAGCTAGACCGAAGCTTCTGTAGCTTATTTTTGCAACACTTAAATTTACTTTTGAAAAAAGGTCTCACCCTAACTTGACGTGCGGACATTGCCTATTCAGCTGTTTTACCAGAAATAGATAAGACCTTAAGTGTGACGTCTACATATTAGAAACAAATGTAAGACGAGTAGATGACTCGAATGGCGTAGTGGGTAGTGTAGCTGCCTCGTGTGCCCGAGGGTGTGGGTTCGATCCCCACTACTGGAAAAATATTGTGCGATGAACATAGTGTTTTTCCAGTGTCTTGGTGTTTACATATTTATAATATGTATTTATTTTCAAAAGAAAAGTATGTTTATCAGTTATCTAGTACCCATAATACAAGCGCTGCTTAGTTTGGGACTAAAGAACGTTGTGTAAAAATGTGTGTCCTAAAATATTTATATTTATTTATTGAGTTAAGAAATGTTATTGCTGACAAAGTCTTGCGTGTGTTCAGTTTTTAAGTATTTTCGTTTTATCTATCAATGAAATCCCATTTGTTTTGAAAATTTCTAGTACTCGACATTTGATCATTCGTTGGGAACACTTTATAACAGCAGTAACTTTCATTAGAATAATTTTCAATTAAGGAAAAGTATTTTCAACGAGCGACGTTTGGTTGCGTGTGGTCATTGTTTCCGGATTTTCGCTTCGTCTATCAATGAAATCCCATTTGTTTAGAATATTTCTAGTACTCGATCGACCTTTGATTATTCGCTGGGACACTTTACAGCAACAGGAACTTCCATTAGAATAACTTTCAATTAAGGAAAAGTATTTCCGACGAGCGACGTTTGCGGAGCCGGGGCACGTAGCCCACACGGGGCGTTTTAATAACCTCTGTAATTGTCCTAACGACGCTCCGCTAATTCTGCAATGCTCGTCTGCAATTACTTTCCTCTTTTTATTGTAAACTCTGTACCACTGGCTGAGCACGTTATTCCTTTTATCTAATTTTAAAACCTTAGTAATCTTAACATAGGTACTTCTCGCCTTTTTCATGAGAATTTATTTGGATTTGATGCGATTTCAGTTGGTAGCCGATTGAATAATTTTTGGTTACAATAAGTTATATAGTTTACTCAGATAAAGAGTCCATAATCAAAATCGGTTTTGATTATGGAGTCTAACTAGCTTCCGCGACTCGGTTGACTCGGCATACAAGTTCCTTCATCCAGAAAAAGGTTTTTGTACAAAAGAGACAGAGATAAATAGACGTATAATATATAATATTTCTAAATACTGGTATATAGGGCATGATATATCCGCCGCCGACACCGTCATATGGTAGCGATCGTCTTACATGTTTACCATTTGTGCATATTTATTTAGTCAGTGTTAAGAGATTCAATTATTAGATAAGGATTAATCTCAAAATTTCGAAATTTTTATTTTTTTGCAGACATAGTCATCGTAGGGCTGATCGAACTAACGCCACACGTAATAACCGAATAGTGGTATAGGTTTAAGACTTAACTTACTTAATATATCACATCAAAATAAATACCTTGCTCATCTTGTTTAGATCTTATTTAATTCTGCCAAAGATATTGTTGAAATTTAAAACTAGTGCAAGAAAATGATTATCATCGTGTTCAGATATTATTTAGTTCTGCCAAAGATATTACTGAAATTAAAATCGAGCGCCCTTAAAATGAGTCATAAAATTTCCAGTTTCTCTGAACTCGGAAAGAGTCCCTATGAGTTTGAATATAAATATTTCCCGGAACAAGAAAACCCGGCAAGAAAACTAATATTTTCGCGAAGTGCAACTTGATATCGCATCGGTATGCTTTTATGGGGTGACAGCGGGAAAACATATCATACTTCGATACGTTCTTGTAACGTGAGACTGACAAGCGAGCGCTGTATGAACTGCCCCCATTGTTAATTGTTCGGTTCAAGTCTTACACTAAATTAAATAAAAAGGCAAATTAACAGAAGTGGGATAATTATATTGAGGTCATACTAATAGTTGTCCCAAGCGGGCCAAAGGACCACAAATTGTGTCACCGAAGACTATCGCTTAGCAACGGTCGCAAGCGAGTCATTTATCCAGCCAGATAACAGGTACCGATCGAGCCGAGTTCTGGCCCTCTCGGGCACCCTCGAATCGGAATGCTAAACGCATTTTGAGCGACAGCCCAAGCCGAGGTCCTCTCTCGGGGACCCTTGAAACATTCCATGGAGCGTTCGCCAAAGCTTCCTAAGAGCTTGGCGACCTCCCAAACCGGTAATAATAATAGCGTGACGGTCCGAGCCGAGGCTCCCTCGGGAGCCCTCGAGCTTAGTCACCATAACGCGTAATAATAATACGCCGAGGTTCAGGCTAGGCGCCCCGAGCGTAGGGCCACCTCAAGCCCGTCGATCTGGAAAGGCCTACACTGGCCTAAGGCCAACAGTGGCTCATTCAGCCAAAAAAAAAGAGTCATTTATGTCGATTAGTGTGCATGATAGTGCAAAGACCTCGCAATAGCTTCAATTTGTTGCACGAAGGGTCAAGCTCGTCCGGGGGATCTGGGCTCGTGAGGTGTGGTGTGCTAATTACACAGGGACAACACCATATAGTTGGACTGGGTGTAGAGGGGAAGATTCCGTCTTCATGTTACCGTGTCTCCAGCCGGTGCTGCAGAATCAGATGCAACGTGAGTTTCTTGGACGGTACTCGTTCTAACTGGGACTTACATTAACCCCTATCGCCAGGAGTTCCGTGGGTCTGGGGAAGTGCCGACACAGAAGACTAGTTGAATAATTCAACTAGTCTTCTGTGTATAAGGCATGAATTATACTTTCGCTTTCGTCATCGTCTGGGTCACTTTTATAAGGTTACAACGAACTTGCAACATTCCAGATGTTGTAGATGTTCAATGGTGACGAACCACTTGCTCCATGCCACCTTTTCACACGAAAATATTAGCAGGGGCAAAAATATAAGTTGTGATTACAATGATATGAAATACAATTGTATTTTATAACAAGATTTGTATAAAAAACAATTTTACTTTATTTGCTTTAGCACGGGAGTAGTACAGTATTGAAGCAAGGGTTTCCGTTTCAAAGAATCAATGAAGCCATACGATAAACTTGAAGATTTAAGGAAGCCAACATTCTTAGAAATCGAAACAGCTCACTACTACCAGGGCTGAAGTACTTTGTACGAAATACCGTCTATAACGACTTTCAGTCGTTTTAACTTTGTTATGGTAGCGCATACAGTAAAACAAAGTTGAAACGATTAAAAGTTAGAATGTCGCCGAATAAAAGACTGTATAGAAAGAAACTTACCTAGTTTGATATTATGCAATACAGTCCATTTTTTTTTTTGTGTATATTATATTTACGTGTTGTATATTATAATATAGTATATTAAGGAAATCAGGAATCTAAAAATGTGAAAATAAAATGAAGTACTAATTTGTACGAAATGGTGAATTTATTGCCTTAACCAGCAGATATTTTGTTGTATACATAACAATAGATATAATTAACCTACAAAAATCCTATTCTCATTAAACACAAAATACAAAAACATACATTACAAAAATCCTACTCTTATTTTAAAACTATCAAAGTCAAATAATTTCTTAATAAAATGGGGCATACTGTGTTCATGTTAAAGAAAGTTATTTTTTATTAATTTTTCAATTATAAAATTTATATGCATTTAAAACAAACTTAATGCCCTAGTATCTCTTTTTGTTGTACTGTAACCAGGTAGGTTAGCTAGTAGAGAATGCAGTATATCATTAAACTTGCCTTCGTATAATTTATAGTGCAATGCAGGGTAAATAAATGAAATAAATAAAAATAGTACATATAGTGTAATTTTATATAATTGTGCCATAAATGACCATGCATTTTGGTCATGCTTTTTAAAATAGCCTCACGATGACGATGACATGGCTCACTCTATTTATTTCTAAATTTGGACTACATTGTCGTGATTTAATTCTAGTTCAAAACAAGGGCCCTGACTTAAGAACTACTGGTGTTCGATGAAGCATATTTTAGTCCCAAACATAAAAAGAAGTGGGCCGGTCGTTAGACATTTGTAACAAATGTAATTTTTTTACACACATTTACACACAGAAGTTTTTCACTTGTAAATTTCAATACCTTGAAAGAAATCCTATAAGCAATGTTGATTGCTGTTTAAGTTAATATTAAATAGTTTGGTTAAGATTAAATAGTTGTATCTGGTGTACGCCACGTGCCCGTCACTAAGACATCACAGACTATATCAAGAAAAGCCTACTTGCATTATCGCAAATATAATCCTTTACAGTAACATTTCTTGTGTACAAAACGACATTTCTAGGTTACGTTAATGATCTCTAATTAACTTCAAACAACTCGGCGGATGCCATTAGGTTTTATCGTCGACGCAATTATGAGTAAGTTCATATAATGAAAGTAAATGTAGAATGACGTTCGTATGAACGTCAGATTTCGATTAGAAGAACAAGAAAATAAATTAATTTAATATAATGAAAAGCAAAGTAAGTAGCAGTGTTTGATAGTTTTTATCATAAACCATAATTAATATTATTATTATTGGGGGGATATTCATTTGTTTTCTCGTCTGGTTGGGTTTATAAATAATAAATAAAAATAAAGATATAGATATATATTGCATATATAAAATAAATATTATGGATAAAAATAAACATATATATATAAATATATATATATAAATAAGTATTTTATACAATACATAAATAAATAGGACCCAACCAGACGGAAGCCCTCGGCAGGGGAGACCAAACGGCCGAGGGTTAGGGCGAAAGGGAGAGAAACCGGCGGACGATGCGGGCGGTATCGAGGAGCACCGCCTTCTGCATTTGAGCCTGGAGCGATCCGTCCCGGAGTCCCAGTCGCCTCAGATGTTTAGAGAGGCTGACTGGGATCAACCCATTCGCAGACACGACTATCGGGATAATTTCGGTCGGCACACCACCCCACATGTCGGTCACCTCGTGAGCCAGGTCCAGATACTTCGTCTTCTTATCTGTTTCGGCTTTCACGAGGTTTTCGTCATATGGAATGGTAATGTCGACCAAAAATACCCGCGACTGTGCCCGGTCCATCAACACGATATCAGGTTTGTTCGCGACACGATATCAGGTTTGTTCGCGACACGATATCAGGTTTGTTCGTATTATTATTATTATTATTGTGTGAGATCTTTACGTATTTTCTCGTCTTTTATTATTATTAATTTGATATTAAACATTGGGTATTAAAGAAAAATATGAAGCATAATTTTGTTTGCTTTTCGAAAAGTGAAGCATAAGTAGATACCTCAAAAAAAAACCTAGCCAAAACCACTTACAGCATGATTCAAATGTTGTGCCGACCCCACCTAGCTCGGAGAATGGCAGGCGGATAATCATGATGATGAATGTAAAAGAATTTTCTTTTCCTCTCCTAGTCACAAAACGAGTTCTACACCCACGAACGCACAGACAATTAATTGGGCAGAAACGTAACAAGTGAATACGAACGCAGTGTCGAAATGTCATGTCAATCAATCTGCAATATTTTCAGACGAGCAAAATATACACAGGCCGAGTTTTTATACTCGTAAATACAGATGGAAATATCCAACAGTGTTGGGTTGTGATCATCGATTTCGTGGGTTTCCCTAATTGATCTGAAAATGTAACGTTTAGTTTTATCACAAAAAAAGTTGTTTAATTGATCATGTTGAGTATTTTATTTTTACTGTTAGATACTGCACTTAAGATAAAAATTAGCTTAGTGGGGAGAGTTGCGTTTAGGTGCGTAACCCCCCAGTGATCATAAATTTTTCTCTAAATTCTAAGTTTCGACTCGAGTGCAGAGGTTAGAACTAAAAAATAAAATACATTATGTCTCATCGAGACACACAGAAATAAACACATTTATCTTGTTTCAAATGCAGTAGAATATTTGATTAAAATAAATGACTAAAAATACCTACATTAATAATTCAACTAAACAAAAAAAAAAAGAAATCTAAAGTGCCTATCTCTCACATGCTGCCTCGCTCGGCGGAGTTTGTACACTGGCGGTTTTTTGCACAGGAAAGGCATTCAATTGAATTTGGAGCATGTCTGGCGAGTTAAACAACTTTATTCGTGGTAAGCCTAGTACATTTTTGCGACCAACGAATATAAATTCTCTGAGAGCTGTCGGTGACGTCAAATGTCGTACGTACATCCGAAGAATATTTTGTGTTCGATTTCGCGATAAAACCTGGGGAGTACTGTAAACATTTGTACATGTTTTAACTATTTTTTTGTAGCATAGAATATGTACTTGTATTTGGTTTCACTCGTTGCCCCTCATTATATTATTTTCATAGTTGAATTCTAGTTAAATCTCGAGAATATCGAGGCTCCTACATGCTTTAAACTAGATTTCGTACAATGTCAAACTTGTACCCAGTACGTTCCCATAGGTATCAATTTTTTTTTATTTAAGACTTTATAGTATTGGTGTAAATAAAAGAATTGATAATGAATTCTTTTATAATTAAGATAAAAGAAACCAAAAGTGTTAAGCAAGTATGTTTGAATAATATTAATTTTAACACTTTAGTTGATGTAGCTCATTGTATGTAGATCGAGAGCAAGATGCCCCTTCATGGAATAATCTATCCTCATAGGCTCATAGCCGCTGTATAATCCGCTTCTTGTGTCGATGGAAGTAATGCATTTAGTCTACTACGTTAAGTTACATTTAACACTTGTACTTGTAAGGTTGGTAAGGCTAGTTTGAATTTGGCGCTTTCAGTCCGTAGAATATTAAAGCTTCATCGAACGCAGAACCCATGGGCTAGCCAGAGCCCCCGGGTTTGAGGCCCGTGCGTTAACTAAGAGGTGTCGCCTACGGGCTATCGAGGTTCGGTGCGGTCCATGACCTCGATTGCCGTTGACTGTACTTGTTTAATCGGTAGCTGGGGGCGGTGAGAACGCGGGTGTACTTACTGTACGCGTTGAATGATTTCGCCATACTCGTAGGCGAGGACGAACTATGGTGTTTGTGGTTGCACTAACTATGTGTATAGTGTTATCTGGCGCGAGCATATTTCAGTGCAATTAAATGATGAAGTTATTCCAATAAAGTCACGAAAGTTGCGATTGATCTTCTCCTCTCTGGAGAAATTAGTACCTCTAATTCTAAATCTTTTGGTTACAAGCAGAGCTCTAAATGCTTGTTCATTGTGGTGCAGGGAATTGAATACACCGTGTAATGTGTGCTGGAAAATAATCGACATGTCCGCTGGCAATGGGAATCGAAGAAAAGCAATACCCACTGTTTTGCTTTTCTTCGATTTTATTATTTAGCTTCATTTTCCTGACAAAGGTAGATCAGGGAATTTGGTAGCTCCTTTTGTATTCAGTTAATATCGTGTTCTCCTGATTATCTATACTAATATTATAAAGAGGAAAGATTTGATTGTATGTATGCATTGAATAGGCTCCGAAACTACTGAACCGATTTGAAAAAGTCTTTCACTGTTGGGAAGCTACATTATCCTCGGATATTATAGGCTATATTATATTTTCAAAAAACTAGGGATCCTTACTAAAACTTCAATAATGTAACCCAAAGTGTACAAAAATGACCTAAAATACTCTTTACATCGCGTGCGCTGCGAAAACTATTGATGATAGAAGAAAATAATGTACTACGAATTTGCAGAACACATCATTTACAAAAAGTGTCGCGACAGCATATGTCTAACTATTAATGTTATGCCACAATAAGGGTTCTTATATTTTAAAATATTGATTGAAATGCCGCCGCTAGCAGCTTTTATATTTATTTTGTAGCAAGCATTCAAAGCATTACATTGTTGCATAACTGTATTATATATTTCAGTTGTTAGTAATAATAAACTTTACGTTTAATAATAGCAGTGACAAAGTTGAAGCGGAAGAGAAGTCCGCATTAGGTGATAATATTGTTAAGTGTAGTGTCTTTGTTTTGTTGAGATAGCAGTTTATAATTGTATAAAGATACAGCGCCACTAAGAGATTATAAGCACGAGACAAACCTAAATATTATTCAATAGAAACAAATAGTACGGCGGAAGCGAAGCTTGGCAGTATTTTTGTGTATGGACCATTGTAGCTGTAATTTTTTTTTCTGAAATGTTAATATTGTTTTAGTATTAAAATTATTCTAATGGACTTGCTGAGGTGTTTTTGAAATTGATCAAAATTTTCGACGTGTGTCTGAGTGAAGTAGTATTAACTGCCGCTTACCTTAGTTGATTTCTAATGTATAATAGGTACGAGTATGAGCCTTTAACTGCATACAATTTGGAGTTTGAAAAATTGTGAGTAATCTGCTAATCACTGGCCATTAGATGTATAAAGTGTGTTCTTAAGAAAGACCATTATAATTATCAAAAAATGAACAAATGAAAATATAGGATCCATTTAAGATATAACGGATGAAAATATATAATGATAAATAATGTTGAGCTATCTGCCAGGTCTGAGGGAACGAAATTAGACATTATGCAGGGTCGTATACCGGGATTTGTGGATTTATTTTAGAAATTCACTTTAATTGCAGGCTCTATATTAAAGATAACCAAGGGAAATTCAAAATTACTCGAGTTATTAACACTGTCAAGCCAAAAAAGACGATTTTTTAATTTATATAAATTAAATTAAAATTTTTATGTAACGTCTTTAAGTTGAAGTTATTTCAATAAACATTTACAATATTTAAAAGCTCAGTGGCTCGAGCAGCTCTGAATCTTGTTAAGACGGCAAAGTTTATGACGAGCCAACGGAAAACTTTAGAGATATATACAAAGCTGGTAAAGTTGCTCGTCTTCACATGTTCTATGCGGGAAATATGAAATTATAGATTTGGAACACTAGGTAACAAAAACATGTATCTCTAAGCATAAGTAAATATTTTTAATCATATTTATAAAGCCCACGAAAATATATGACACCCGCAAATGTAGGGCTTACTGTGGAGGACCACGCAACAGTATTCGCTGTTGCACTAATGGGCAGGTCAGTCCGGGTTAGTACCACGACCCCACAGAAGACCGGCGCAAAGTAGAAGTGTTACACTTCTGCGTTTTGTCTGGTGAGTCCTTACTCACCGGACGAAATGGCTACCTTTAGCCGGGGCCCACGTTAGTAAAAGGTGGCAACACATCTGCAACCGGTGTTGCAAATGTCCTTGGGTTATCCCTTAACATCGGGTGAACCGCTAGCTCGTTTGCCACTTTTTCACATAAAAAATGTGCAAATACTTTAATGTCTTTCCTAGAGCTTACTCATTCGTGCCACAGTAACAGCTTAATGCATGGTTCTACCCCAATAATATTGACGACGGCAAAAGTTATAGGTTTATTTTCCGACTTCATCTGTTTTTAAGATTTCTATCCGATCCATTGGAATTTTTATTCGAATTGTTAACCGAGTTTTCTTATGTCGCTCAACAGAGCACTCGGTTTAATAGTTTACAAAAACATTTACAAACATTAAGTAGTAAAAGATGGCCAGTTATCTATGACAAGAGGGCTCTGAAAAAAGTATCACGTAGCCGTGTCACCGATGTGTAAAGTTTTTCTATGCGCTGTAATAAGCAATTGTAAGAGTTTCGATCACATTGTCTCCAGCAGCAACTAGACACTTGGGATTGGTAGTTTTGAACAAATATAGTCAATAAAATGGTGAAGTTAACAAGGCTCACTTATGTCAGGGGAAAAGGGAGTGTTAAAAGATTATATATATATATATATATATATATATATATATATATATATATATATATATATATATGTTTATATATATATACAGCTTGTCGTTACCATCGCGACAATAAATGAACACACGTCTAACGCTACGTGCCAATAATCATAAAAAAAAATATTAACGATAAACAAAATCCATAATTAAAAAAAATATTGTTATATATATATATATATATATATGTTTATATATATATATACAGCTTGTAGTTACCATCGCGACAATAAATGAACACACGTCTAACGCTACGTGCCAATAATCATAAAAAAAAATATTAACGATAAACAAAATCCATAATTAAAAAAAATATTTTTCAAACAAACTAATTAAGTAAAAAAGAATTTGTAATATCCTATACAACTCGCGCCACAGCGTCGTATTACAAGCCTCTCCTTCTAACAGTATGTTTTGTCTCTTTTAAATTCATTCAACCCATTCATATGCTTTGTGACAAATGGACTTTACGTTACGCTTTTATATATATATATATATATATATATATGTATGTGTAACTGAACTTCTAAACGGCTGGAGCGATTTTAATGAAATTATGTGTGTGTCTTCGGGTCGATTCGAGAATGGTTTGGAGAATGGAAAATTCGATCCGAAATTTTAAAATTTTTTAAATTTATAGGTAAGTGGTTTTCGGTTTATAGTGGTGTTTACAGGACAATGTCTGTCGAGTCCGCTAATATATATATATATATATATATTTTTTTTTAAGCTCTGCTTAAGACAAATGATGTCTCGGTGTTGCAGTTGATGAGCTATAGGCTTTGGTGCCGGTGGTCGTGGGTTCGATTCGAATACGGTACAAGTATTTTTGCGACTTACAGATAATAATTCCGGTTCATTGTGTTCTCTAGGAAAGCGACGTAAGCGACCTAATATCATTAACGATATGACTCACGTGTTGCCGACCTCACAAAAATGGAATAAGGGCAGGAAAAATAAGAAGCTCCAGTTAAGCCAACTCATTAATTAAAGGATATAGTTGGTGAAGCAGCGAACGACTATGAAAACGTTTCAGTTAGATACAAGCCTACAAACAAAAACTGTTTGCTATTGCAGTAGTAGAGTATTTTTTTCGCACGATGACCCACAGGTGTGTAAAAGTTCCTCTTTTATGATCAGTTATTTTTGCAGCAGACAGCTAGTTTTGAAAATGGGACATTTCAAAATATACCCTTTTGATGACAAAAAAAATGACACATTTTAATGACATACATGGATTAGTGAAGATTTTTTTTACTTATTTACTAAAATTTGATCATTACAACAGACAAACATTTAGGAAATAATACAAGTGTGACTCTTTTCCAAAATGAACATTCCATTTTTAGTTAAGGAATAATACTTTTTTCAACGAAACATCAAATATAATTGATTTTTGTTGACAGAGTTTAAAATTCAGGCTGTTAAGAAACATTATATACTCAATCACCTGTCGATATAGAGTTATAGACTGTTACATCACGAAGACATCACATTCATTAGCTATATGCTTTTAAGGATTCGCTGGTAGATAACATTGAACTGTTATATTTGCAATAATCGCGCAATTAATGAACAGCTGCGGGCGTAATAATGAGTTGTAAATTACCGTCGGCGACGCCGGTGCAATGTAGTGGACGTTCAACTGTTTCGTCACCATAACGCGTAAGTCACCATAACGCGTAATAATAGTACGCCGTGGTTCAGGCTAGGCGCCTCGCGCGCCAGGCCACCTCAAGTCCGTCGGATCTGTAAAGGCCCCTAAGACCAACAGTGGCTCATCCAGCCCAAAAAAAAAAATCAACTGTTTATTACACGACGGACGTATTACATTAAACCAAACCCAGTCAGTTTTCATAGATATTGGTGGCGGTGAATTTATAAAAATACGGCAATTACGCAATCGACGACTTTTTTCATCATCCATTGACGTAATTGGGCCGACTATTAAGGTCATTAAAGACCTTAAACAGCGCGTTTGTGATATATGGATCTTATCTTTAATTAATTCACTACTTACTTACACACACTTTAATGTGTGTAAGTAAGTAGTGAATAGTTAATAAGTTGTGAATAGTTAATAAGTAGTGAATATATAAATCCTGGTTACGCGTCTAGTCCAGGCGCCAGCCATTAAGTTAAGCCTTTTTGCTTTACGCGCAGTCCGGAAGGTCCAGGTTTGAATCCGGGGGTTGGCGAAATTTTGCGACAGGTTTATCAACAAACTTTTGAGACTAGCATTAAATTAAAATCAAAAAATTTGACTGAAAACATGGCCTCGCAAATTTTCACGACAGAAAACCAGAGGGGAACTAACCCAGTACTCTTTGTTATAACTACGCAACAGATTGCAACTACTAAGCTGTCGGCGCTTGGGATTAAATAATCTTAGCGAATATTTGATATTTATATCGTATTGTTTAATTTTTGGACTGTTTGAACATTATGTAAATGTGCGGAAAGTCGATGGATGCAGGTGATTCAGAATCGTGCTTTTTGGCAGTCTGTGGGTGAGGCCTATGTTCAACAGTGGACTCAAACAGGATGAAATGATGATGATGGAGTAATAGTAAGCGTAGCCCCAAAGTTATAAACTCCATTGTTTATAGCTCAAAAGGAGCCGCGTGGTTGACTATGGCATAATGCCCTCTGTACAGAGGAGGCCTTTGCCCAGCTGTGGGACGTATATACCTATATTTTTTATCATTCTATGTCTTCGTTTATTACAAAGTCAAATAGTAGTTTTGAAATTGCTGCTAATTGGCATAAATGTTGGTATTACCCTGTAGCAAATATGGCTTAAGACAACTAAAGCAATAAATATCAACAATGGAAGCCACGAATTTAATATTTGTCCGACCGCAATGGTGCAAATGCTTTACATTAAACTACAAAAGTGCTGATTTCTTTTATATTTCTATACTATCATGTTTTTGTATGTACAACTTAAAAAAAAACAGCATATGAACTTCATACTACTTTACTATTCTACATACTTTTTCAAAGTCCAGTTAATGTTAAAATTTCTGCATTCAATATATAGCCCTGTTTTAAGTTCTCCTCACGTGAAAATGTTAAACCCATATTTTAGTTCGGAATCGCAAGTGTAGTGATGAAACAAAAAAAATAGCAGTCATGGAGATTGCCAACAGATATGAAACCAGAAGACTAGATTACCTATGTAAATTTTTTATTTATAAATTAATTTAAATCAGAAAACATTAATTAAAATTGCAAAACACCTATTTCAATTATGAGAATTTGACATTAATTTTAGTAAATAAGTTTTTGCTTACTTAGCTTGTGTGCTCGTTCGCCTCATTTTCCCTTAAAAATAACTATTTAATAACTAGAACTTTGTTTTTACAGAAAACAAATTTTAGAATACAAAATAATATCACTATTTTAACATAACCGACGTCAATGACAAAATACGTGACTTAAGCAAGTCAGTGACGTGACCTTAAGTAGATTTTTTCCTCATCTAAAATTGCCAAACGCGTTTAAAAAAGTATTTCAAAAAACTAATGCCGCCTATGGAAGGCAATTGGAGGCACGCTAGTTCAATATACTGTGAAATAAAGAAGAAATAATTTAACTTTCATGAGCCACGTTCCATACGATGTTCGGGTTTTGTACATAACATATTTCTGGAACCAATTTCAGCAACTGACATTTTCATCGAAGATCAAAGCGAGTCCGGTAGTGATTACTTATTGACTGATGGACGCGCGACATATGAAATTATGACGTCAGGGCTTTTAAGCCGACGGCTTTTAAAGCCTACAGTGTAAACATGAAACGAGAAGCATTAAATTTTACAAAAAAATCTTAGCTCATACACAGGACCAATAGTAAATGTAAAAAATTATTATAAATTTATTTCAAGACACATTTTTGCACGTTTGCAGTGACAAACTAAGGAACGCTTTTACTATGGGTACCAGATAACTTATAAACATACTTAAACATACCTTTCTTTTGTAAATAAATAGATATTATAAATATATTAACACCCAGATACTGGAAAAACACTATGCTCATCACACTATATATTTCCAGTAGTGGGGATCGAACCCACACCCTCTGGCGTAAGAGGCAGGTTCACTATGCACTACGCCAATCAGGTCTTCATTGTTCTTTTCTAGAATAAATTATTAACATTTGACACAGAAAAGTTTTTTTTTTTAAATTGAATGGGTAGGTTCCGGCCGGGTAACTACCACGACCTCACAGAAGGCCGGCGTGAATTGGAACTGTTATACTTCTGCGTTCCGTTTGGTGAGTGAGGTAGCCGGGGGCCCTTTATTAAAAGGTGGCAACGCATCTGTTGGTGTTACGAATGTCCATGGGCGGCGGTTATCACTTAACATCAGGTGAACCGCCAGCTCGTTTGCCACCTTCTCACACATCAAAAAAGTGGCTTATGAAAACAAGTGAAAAACGCAACGGATTCGGATCGTGTTTCATAATACCATCTGGAAAAGAGCTTCGAAAAGAGCATAGTTACGTTTTTCTGAACCTTGTCGCATTGCAACTTTGCCATCTAAATCTTTTTGCAGTCGATATATAGTGGAAGTTTCTTTTAGAATTGAATACCTCTATATTTGATTCACGCTAATGGGGGCTTTATTATAAATGTATATAAATAATAATAACAAAATAATGAAAAGAAACATATATCTGATAACTTCCGCACTGGATGTTGCGGGTCGTGATGAGAGATTTATTAGTCTTCCGGGGCTCATAACAACTAGAGATATCCCTAAGGTTCATCCCGAGCGAAATGGAATTAATTTGGTGGGCAGATCCGTGCATTTATTGAACATGTTATTTAATAAAAGTGATCGGTGGCTGGCATCGGAATTAGCTTGTAACTTTTAAAGCTACTTAGAAATGTGTAACGTTAACGGTGTTCAATAACTCATGCTGGAGACTAATAGAGATAGTAAAATGGTTTTAGGAACTTAATATATTAACTTACCCAAGTAATAAACCAGTTTACGACCATTGTAGATCAGACCATGTTTAATTTTGTTACAATACTAGGATAGTTTTTGATTGATTGTACTGGATCTGAATGTCTGTATAATTTCTCGGTAAAGTTTTGATCTTGCATGTTGCAATGTACATACCTGCCCACTTAAAGAGTGGCAGGTGATAGATAGATCAACAGTGAATTTTACGGTGGTAGAGCCTCGCAGCAGCCTCGGCTGTTGCACGAATGGGCAGGCTCGTCCGGGCAAGTACCACGACCTGACAGAAGATCGGCGTAAAGTGGAAGTATGACAAATACTTTCGCGTTTCGTCTGGTGAGTGAGGTAAGCCGGAGCCCAATTTCCAAAAAGGTTGTCAACGCATTTGCAAACCCTCTGGTGTAGCAGATGTCTATGGGCGGCGGTATTCACTTAACATCAGGTGAACCGTCTGCTCGTTTGGCAACTTTTCACATAAAAAAAAAAATATTCACGAAAGTGGGTTACTATATTTACTTCAATACGTACAAGCTAAATTATATGTTTCTAACAAACCAAGTGCAGGCGGAATGATGCCAAGAAGTTTATTTGCATTTCCTCGCTGAATAGTTTTGCCTAACCTTGTCAAATATTAATCAAATGTTTATGTGGCAAATAATGAGTGTCAGTATTGTACTAAAAAAATATACAACGAATTTTGTTTTCATTTAAACTATTTACATTAATAACGACTAGCAGTTTTAGACGAATCATCGTCTACGGTCGTGTTGCCTGACACAGAGCCACTCAATTTTGTTCAAATCACAGCAATCATGTTTTTCGATTAGTTGTTACCTTGGATGTTTCTTATTATAAAATCCATTTCATAAACGGATGGTTTCAATGTGAAAAAAAGTCCTCGTAATCTTAACTACTGTTTTTGAGCTTTTTACAATGGATCTGAATTTGATCCGAAGTTTATATTGGGGGAAATATATTTTCACTATTTGTGTCGTTGTTTGGAAAACTTCCAACGTAGCATTTCACGCTAGTTGTAGTAACGTCAAAGAGAAGTCGTGAACGCTTATTCGGCTGAGAAAACAATAGATAGAACTGATATAAAACTATCTAGTCCCATCTTTTGATAAGTTTCTTTCGTAATAATTTTTTTTACGTAAAAATTGATACATAAGTTCGTAAGTAAGCTGCTACCGCACCGGTTCCGAAAGCATTTTCCGTTGAAAAGGGACCGGCAAGAAACTGAAAAGTTGTTCTTTTTTAATAGATATAATAATAGTCTTATTTTAGCCTGCGTGAGTATCAACAGGATTAACTCCACGTCGAGATATTGCGCAATGTTATAGTATACTTTAGCCATAATGAACCGATTTAAAAATTCTTTCTGCATTGCGTGGTCTTCTTAACGATTAGAATGATCAATTCCAATAGTTTAACAATCCATTTGGCAACTCAAATAACATTTGAAAAGCTATTTGATAGCTGATCGGTTGACTTCTACGGTGATCGGTGTTTCAGAAACCGGGCGTTAGGGCGTTAGGGGCACTCCTCCTTTCATCCAAGCCGGTCCATTATCAATAGCGGCAGATATTGCGATCGCATGTTACAGTCTCACGTCACAGCGGCATATCGAATTACAACGCGAGTGCACACCGTCGTTGCATAAAAGCGTCCCCGAGCGTTATAGTGTGGCACGTAGCGAAAATATTCCTCTCGCCGCCCGTTGTTCTGGGAAATATTTTTAAATTCAAAGAGATACACATATTTCCCGGGAACAGGAGACTGTGAATTCGCTCTTAGGAGTTAGAGTTTTTTACCAAATGACCATCTGTCTATCGCATACTTTGGACACTAAGCGTGAATTGTGGCCAAGTCTTATTTTATATACCTTCGCTTTGCGTGCAGCAAGGCAATTTTGATGTCGAAATTCAATAGAAAATCTTGTTAACTTTAGAAGATTTAAAATTCTGAGTACCCATATTAGTCGTCAACCGCCAGGCGTGAATGGAACATAGTTGTTGTAACTCCGTATTTCTTTTAATAATCTTTCATACGAGTATATTAAGAGTACTGTTATTGAGTAAGTTGTATACCAGTGCCGGTAAGTGTTCGCCATTACCAGTAAGTCGTGCGCCGATTACATTCGTAGTTTGTTTAACTTTATGAGTATAATTCTGTAAAAAAATGGTGAACGATGAACAGAGCTAAAGTCTCGTACGGATGTACAAGACTGCTACTCTGAGAGCTACTTACGAACTGAGCTACAGTCTTGTAGTCTTGTACGGACGTACAAGAATACAACTCTACTCTATGTTTGGACATATTATCGTGCAAAACGAGCGGACTTTGGATGTGTTGATCGGTGACGTTATAATAACGTGGCGAAACCCACGTTCGTTGACAAAGAGCCGGTCGTAATTAGACGTACAGTCGCGGGCTTTCATTGTTCCTGATATAATGAGCGATCGTTAAGGGGCAAAATGCAAAACTTCACGTTGGCGTTTATCGACGTGAGCGCTACGCACACAGGCGCAATTAACTATGTTTCAGTTTGGAAACGAATCAATTCGTTTACTATATAGTTCGGTTGGGCTGACAAGTCCATTTATTTACTAACGATAAACAAAACCGACATCAAATATCTCGTTGTGTATTCATTTTATAATTGATTTTCAGGAGCTCCCTAAGTATCGCCGGAGCCCAAGATCCAGTACCAATGAAATTAATATGGGACCATATGGGAAGCATCAGCTTTCGAATAAAAAAAGAATCATCAAAATCGGTTCAGTCAATCGAAAGTTCAGAGGTAACAAACATAAAGTCCTTTTTTCAAGTCGGTTGAAAATAGCCGATTAAGGATGTTCTTCATCGTTCATCATCATTCGTGTCACCAATAAAATGGATCATTCTTTCCAAGTCGAAGTCAATATTCTTTATTCTATACAGGCATATTTTAAGCGCTAATTGAAAGTTTGAAAACTACCACCGGTGCACTAAACTAAACCTGATATGAGAAGAACAGTCAAGAAACTGCGGTCTTCTTCTCTCTTTTGTTATTTTTTTGTGAAGCAGTTATACAAACTCGGTCTTGTTATCTAATTTTTTATGATAAATCTACACAAAACTATTTAAGTATAAAATCAGCAGCAGCCAGGGGACTTGCAAATGCAGAGTAAGAGTCATTTTCATTGCCCCACATCTTTGTCCTAAAGAAAGTCTATAATATTGACGTCTACATACAACATTTTAACGAATTATATGTTCCTGTCGGGCAAGCGCTAACTTTTAATGGAACACAAGCAAACGCAGGTCGAAACGTCTCATAACTTTCTGACCTGTATCGTCTAAGTTTTCTACGGATGAAAGCGAGCGATGCGGTCGATACAAAGGAAAATTTTCCATTTCTTGTGTAGGGTGCCATACCATGTGGTTACTTTTTATGTGAGAAGGTGGCAAGCGAGCTGGTGGCTCACATGATGGTAAGTGACAACCGACGCCCATGGATATTTGCAACACCCAGGGATGCAGATGCGTTGCCACCTTTTAATAAAGCGGGCCCCAGCTACCTCATTCACCAGATGAAACGTAGAAGTGTAACACTTCAACTTCACGCAGGTCTTCTGTGGTCGTGGTACTTAACCGGACTGACCTGCCCATTCGTGCAACAGCGAAGACTGTACCCTACCCTACCACCGTAAAATCTCGAATTAGTGTTCTGGAATTTTTATATGTTGTCGGGCTCACGATTTGGGATTTTTAGATTTAGAATAGATGAGAATTCTGTCTATGCTGTTGCGATTAAAACACCTAAAGGTTACTTTGATTTTTTATATTCAACTGTAACTTGAAACTGCATTATGGTAAGCTGCTGTTAGTTTACATTACTTTTTACTTTTAGGGATATCAATTTTCCTCTATATTCCTTATGTTCTGTCGATACCTTTTTCATCGCACAAAAAATCCAAGGACTTTCATCAAAGAGATATGTTACGAAATATTTCAATACATGTATGAATTTATAATGAGAACACGGATGTATGAATATTTAATAATGAGGTTGAGGTTTCGCCATGAATTAGTTATTAATCAGTTTCTTCGTATATTCCGAAGATATTCCGCATTATATAATTAAGGTTCAATATATTTATGACTAATAAATTTAGAAATATTTTAATGCGACGCGTATTAAATTTTGCTGCTAATTGGCATAACGTTGGTTGTTTGTTCTAGATGATATAGCTTAAGATAACTAAAGCAATAAATATTAACAATTGTGGAAACCACGAGGTTTAATAAATATTAGTACCACCGCAATAATACAAATCCTTTCAGACTGAAGAAATTACTAAAAACGCTGTATTCTTCTAAATTTCTATAGCATTAAATTAAAACACTTATTACTGTTTACTAATTACTAATAATAGAAAATACTTTTATTACCGTCTGGTAAAAATCTTGTTGAGATAATTTGGTTTAAAGGACAGGTAAATTCGGCCTTTGCTAATTTTGACTGATCTCAATTATTAATAAAAACGGTTTGTCTATTTATTTTTGGAGTTCAAATTTTTCTCAATTTTCAATTATATTCGCCCTCGTTTAAATATTGTAAATTATATTTGATTAAAATCAAGAAAATGTCTTTAGGTGCAACACCATGCGGTGAAAAATAACACAGAAGTTACGGTGGTAGGGCCACGCAGCAGCCTCGGCTGTTGCACGAATGGGCAGGCTTGTCCAGGCAAGTACCACGACCTCACAGAAGACCAGCGTAAAGTGGAAGTATGACAAATACTTTCGCGTTTCGTCTGGTGAGTGAGGTAGCCGGAGCCCAATTTTCAAAAGGTTGTCAACACATCTGTAACCCTCGGGGGTTACAGATGTGTAGCAGATGTCCATGGGCGGCGGTATTCACTTACCATCGGGTGAACCGTCTGCTCGATTGGTAACTTTTCACATAAAAAAAAAGTTAATCGTGCGATCAGCACTAAATGTGCGCCTAATAAGTTACGTAAATTTTCATGACTTAGATTATATCATACAACATTTGTGAAATAATAAAAAAATAATTAGGTCTTTGGAAGCAGCGTTGCATAAAATTGTGAAGTGATTTTTTCCATATATTTCTTTGAAATCAAAGAATTAAGCAAGCCGCACGACATGCGCAATTATGACATCAGGGCTTTTAAGCCAAGCACTCTAGCAGCTAACAGTGTATCAATAAAAGTAAAAACGGTAAATTTTGCACAAAAATCCTAACTAAATGAAGGTGAGCAATAGAAAATATTGTTAAGAACTTATTCCTCATTGTGAAAAGCTCTCGTAGTAATATAGTAATTGTTTTGTCGTCGAACTAGCTTACATAGTATTTAATTCTTCGTAGTGGCACTATGTGATATATAAAACATAGGATTCGTTTGGTTGCGGATCTTCATAATACTAATAAATAAATACTTCAGAAAGGGTACAGTAACGCTATTCCATTCTTTGATTCTTTGCGACTTTACCACGTAGGGCCACGCATCGGCCTCGGCTGTTGCACGAGTGGGCAGGCTCGTCCAAGTACCACGACCTCACAGAAGACCGGCGTCAAGTGGAAGTATAATACTTTCGCGTTTCGTCTGGTGAGTGAGGTAGCCGGGGCCCACTTTATTTAAAAGTGGCAACGCTTCCGCAGCCCTACGGGTGTTGCAAATGTCCATAGGCGGCGGTTATCACTTAACATCAGGTGAACCGTCAGCTCCTTCCAGCCACTTTGTCACATAAAAAAAAATTTTATCGCAAGCGATAGTAGAGTACACAATTTGCATGAAGGATCTCTTTGTGCAAATTCTCGCGGTACTTTAACATATCTAATCGGACACGTTAATGTTTCGTTCATCCAACATTCCGATTTTTTAATTTTGAAATAATTGTTGATAAATTCGAAGTTAAAAAAAACAAATTATGTTACATTACATTATATTGATTCTTTGATGTAAAAATTTTTGTATATATGATTTTAAAACGGATACAATCACGGTCCTACAATCTTAGTCAGTAAGTGGAGAGCTGAAGAATGTCAGAGCTAATTGGAAAATATACTCTGATAATTATATAATCATAATGCTTGTTTTTCTAAATGAATTTAACAAAATATCAATTAACATACAATGGTTGATCACTGGTCACCTCAAAACCGCTACCGGCCAATTTTATAATCACCATAGCCCCATTTAGCAGTATTCTTTTACGTTTCTATTACGGCTCCACGAAACATAATAACGGACGCAGCCTTTCCTTTTTGGAGACATTTTAATCAAGTTAAATTAGTTAATTCCTCTCGCGAGTTGATTGTTTGTATTCAGCGGGGACAATGCGAATAACAAACTCCATTTCCTTTAATTTCCGCGCTGGATGCTAATAGCCCTGATGAGAGGGTTACTGGACCTCCGGGCCTTTAGCAACTGAATCCCTAAGGCACATCCCGAATTGAATGGAAGTAATTCGATGGGGGCATCAGCGATATATTTATTAAACACGTTACTCAGTACAACGACGATGCTAGCAACTAGCAACTTTACTGGGGCAGGGCCACGAAGTAACTTTCTGCTGTTGCAAGAATGGAAAGGCTCCTCTGGGGAGGTATCTGTCCCGCGTGGTGGGAAGGGAATACGGGTGGTATTGTGTGAACGCAAACAAAACATTTATAACTGTGGTACACAGCCTTGGCTGTTGCTAGGGTGGCTAGGCTCGTCCGGGTAAGTACCACGACCTCACAGAGGACCGGCGTCAAGTGAAAGTATGATTGTTTTCGCGTTTCGTCCGGTGAGTGTGGTGGTCGGAGCCCAATTTTCAAAAGGTTGTCAACGCATCTGCAACCCTCGGATGTAGCTGATGTCCAAGGGCGGCGCTATTAACTTAACATCAGGCGAACCACTTGCTCATTTGGCAACTTTTCTCATAAAAAAAAAAATTGCCATTTCAAGAGCGCTCTAGTTTCATCTTTCACCAGCAGACAGTACCTTACTATCAAAGGTGCTGACAACTGGTGGAAAGTAATCTGGTTGGTTTATTTCTCTCATGAATTTAATTAAATTTTGCGTTCATGTTATGAGCATCCGGCCAATTCCGGCTTTTAAGGAAGAGAGGAATGCGCAGTAAACAGGCCGTTTTAGTTTGTAATATTTAAAGGTGTTATAATTTTTTACATTTTGTTCAACGCCAATATTTCATTAAATGATCGATATTTTGAATATGCATTGAAACAAAGAGAAAAATGGCGACTTCGAGAGGAGTTTGTAGTTCTTTACGATAAAGTTTTTCATAAATACCATAAGTTTGTAAAAAATGTACACAACCTTGGCTAATAAATAAACTTGATCAATTTTATGACACCATATATCAAAGCCTTGCAAATGTCGGATGATATCCTGGCAAGGCAATTTCATGATGAACATGTTTCAAAAAAATCCATATCACAGGGCGTCTGTAATTCCTACGATCAAATTGTCAACAAACTTTTTCATTTAACATAATCGCATTTACACAACAGACGAAAAAACCACACCTAAATAACAATATGCAATTTCTGAACTTCGAATGTAGGTAGTCTAAAATTCTCTTTAAAGATATGCGCTAAGTTACTCCTCCGAAACTGTTGTATAATATAGTTCCCATCTCCGAAGGAGTTTACGTCACTCTTGTTACGCTAGTTCCGCTTTTAAGTAATACCTTGATATTACGAAAATCTTCCGTTACAGTACTCGGGGGAACCACATCCCAACAGTTTATAATTCCAATCTCCACAAAAGTTCCTATTATATATACCCACAAGCAACTGCTCTGCTGATTTAAATTCAATCAGGTTTCGGGGTACATTTTGTTTATACTATTAAACTCCCTTTTAATTCAATGTACTCAAGCAACCCGAGTTCAAATGGCAAAATGTGCTAGTTGCAAGTGCAATAATAACTATAATAGTCACATATATTTCCATGAAATGGTAAACCTTCACTTTCAGCGTTCGGGTGGCTTGATTGACTATAATACCATGCCTTACCTTAATACCACCTATACAGAGGTCTTTGACCAGCAGAGGGACTTAGGTAGGTTGTTGTTGCTTTACTTTACTGTTACTACTAATAAAAACGTATCTACTTTTCGTAAATAATCTATTAAATACATATTATCTAATAAATCTGGTCCGCGCGACATGGTGCCAAAGCACCTAGCTGCATTTCTTCGCTGAATATTTATGCTAAGTTAACTTTTGAGCGAGAAAAGAACCAGCCTTCTTGTCATCAAAATGTTCTGTTCATACAATAAAGTTGTTCATCATTATGTCTTCATTGACTAACAACAAAAGAATCGGCTACAATGGTATCGTTGTCACATAAAGTGCGAACTGAAGATGTGTGTGTGTATTTCAAAGCAAGGGTAAGTTGGGCGAAAGCTGGTGGGAGACTTAGACAGTGAAATACAACAAAGTTAACTGTAGCTACGGAGTCAGATTGTCAGGAATATTGTGACAAGTCCCAGTGTTACTGCAACTAGACAAGATAGCGTTTCAGATTTTCATTTCTTCTACTCTTTGAAGTTCCTATATGTGATTATAGTAAACTACTATGTAGTAAACTTTAATATAACCTAGTTAATATAACATTTCAATAAATATTACGTCATGGTGAATGTTACCTGATCCCATATATTCGAAGTTAATAAATCACAAATATTGTGCTGTTCGGTCATTGGCTTGACTTCATAATTAAATATCGTATAAATTAAATAACTTATCTTCTAATGTTTAGTCTATATATAATACAGTTACTACATCCGAACTTATCTAATTTCGTATAAATGTGCCTTCTGAAGTTTCTTTACTAATTATAAATTACAAGGTTTGTGTTTATAATTTACGGTTCACCCGTAACCGTAAAAAGATGTATACATAGTAGAGTATATATAAACATGGTAAACTTTTAAAATGAAAAGCATCCTCGGTCGTAACTAATGAGGAAACTGATAATAATGCTTCAATTTCCTGGGGGAAATCCCCTACCAACCTCTTCAATGTCCCTCAATATTCTATCAATAACGAGTGCACATTTCTTTAAAGTCTTCTCTGGGAAATATGTAACTACACGTTTACATTTTCATACGTTAATGAGTTTTATTTGAGTAATGATCTGCAACTAAATCACTGGGCTTCTGTACTGTTTAGGAAATTATTACTTATAGTAAGAATCTGAAGATGGTTTGAATATACTTTGTAAACTTCCATCAATTAAAGTCGAAATACCTGAAAGGTTAATAAACCAGAAGGTTGTGAAAAATGTGTTCAGAATTTACGATATACCTAAAATTTTTAAATCACCGTCTTTTGGCCAAATTCAGCATGTTAGCTACGAGGAATGTTTTATATTTTTCACAGATTATCAGCCCACACAGAAGATGCAAATATATATTCTTTGTAAAATAATTAGTAAGAATTTGCACAATGTTGGCGTTGTTCACTTCATTCGTTAGGAATCGTAACAAACACATTCTCCGCCAAGCACATGTCTAATTCTTCTTCATTTCGACTTCATATCGGAGAGTTTACTATCATCATCTTTTACCATTATTACATCTGACTTTATACACTGGTTACATATCAAATTTTAGTAGAAGCTTTTGTTTCTTTCTCTTGTTTCGTGTTTTCCTAGAGTCCTGACGTTGGAAAATCGCCAACGCAGTGTCCGATGTCACGCACGTCGCTCCGTACGTGACGCCGAGGGTACGGTTAGAATGTCAGATAATAAATCAAATTGTAAAAATTAACTATATACACAGTGCGACGGTCATGCGGTCCGTTCGGTCGTACTATTCCGAGTTATATTTATACTCTTTACAAAATTTTGTCACAGTGCAGCGTTATATTTAATCTGTTGACTGAACTTCGTCACGTGCTCGTCAGAGCTTGCATAACATTGTTTTCGTGCCTGTTTTTTATGTTATTGAAACAATTGACGCCAGACCGATAGTTCTCAGCTTTGCAGATTAACACGAGACACTTACCGGTTGCATGAGTAAAAATCGGTGGTAGGGCCACGCAGCAGCCTCGGCTGTTGCACGAATGGGCAGGCTCGTCCGGGTAAGTACCACGACCTCACAGAAGACCAGCGTAAGTGGAAGTATGACAAATACTTTCGCGTTTCGTCTGGTGAGTGAGGTAGCCGGAGCCCAATTTTCAAAAGGTCGTCAACGCATCTGTAACCCTCTGGTGTGGCAGATGTCCATGGGCGGCGGTATTCACTTAACATCAGGTGAACCGTCTGCTCGTTTGACAACTTTTCGCATAAAAAAAAATGAAATGCACCTTTTGATCGGAATTACATGTTTATTCATTCCTTTATTTTTTTTTAGTGTATATCATAATAACACTATAAGTAAGTGTTATATCAGTCGTGTAATAATAGTAGTACCTATTTTACGTAGGACTATTAAAGCGAATGTAATTCACTAATGATTAATGCGTCCGTAGCTATTCGGTGATTGCGCGTTCATTGCGTTTATAATTATTCAGTGATTATCTATTCGTCATTACTAATGGCTTATAGCCAGTCTGAATTTCACCTTGCCTATCATATTGTACCACGTATTAGTGCATTGAAAGGGAAATAAATCAGCAAATTGGCAACGCATGGAATACTCATCACCATTGGGGATGAAATCCAAATGTTTAACGAGCTACAAGTTTCGGCCTTATTTGAATTTATTAAACTGTACCGCAATACTGTAGGTAATAGAGTACAGGTGTTAGAAGTGAAATATAGGTTATTTATATTTCAAATCTGTTGGATTAATAATAAATGGTAGATGTCAGAGAATTAAAATAAAATTAGAATGTACAAATATTTATCTTAGCATCCAAATATGTACATAAGATGATATTTGAATATTAAGAAATACTTTAAAATCCTAATTTTACTTTAATTTATCTGAAAATAAATTATAAAAAATACAGAAGTAAGAATAAAAAATGTCACTTACTTTATACAACAGTTTTTTATTTTTTTTATTTGTACTTTATTGCAACCTTTAAATAAAAAGGATATCAAAGGGGAACTTAATGCTTTTTGGCATTCTCTCCCAGTCAACCCGGAGCGTGGTGAGAAATCGCGTTTGGTGCAATTATTAGGTACATTGTTTGCCGTAATTATAAATTTATCAATTAATGTTTATATTAAACTTGTACAACAAATAAATTTCATGTTACTCTTGGTCAATTACATGTCACCTCTTTCTATCTACGAAAACATCAGCGTATTTTATCTACAATGGTTTTTGAAATGCTTCGCGTATCTTTTGTTAAGTTCTAGAGGTCACACAAATAATTTCAAATATGTTTTTACAACGATAATTTGTCTCTCACAAAATTCTGCAACAAAGGCACTATGGTTTTTTGAGAGCGGATATAAGGCGCATCGTTCATTGCGGGAAATGTATTCCGAAAGGCATATGACATATGGATCGATTCCCCGATAGCCGCACCTGTGTAACCCAGCCCTAGGGCGTAAACGTGGCCTTCTAAGGCCACGTTTACATGCTTTTCTGTGACGATTTCATGAGAGCCGTGGTACTTTCGTGGTTTCATCATGGCCACTGTCCAACAAAATTCGCAGCACCAAGAGATTTGCAAAAGCGTTATAGGTCTCTTCGCGAAACTTAGGGGAATCTCAAATAGGCCAAAACTAAAAATCTTCCGTACATCTACTGCGTAATTCAGTAAATGCAACGCTGTCGACATCTTATTACATCAAACTCGCTAGATAAGTTCCAAATTCAATTTAATGCGCTCTCCTGCAATGCAACTCGTCGGTGTTTAAGCTACGTCGAGCACGGCAGCGTGTAAAAGATAGGCAATTTAGATTCCTCCCTCCGTGACTTAGTTTATCTACAGATTCGTGATCATAACACTGAATTAAATCATTCGAAATTGCAGAATTATTAAGACACAATTAAGTTTAATTATGTAGTGAGGGTCTTTCGGATATCAAAATCAGTCATAATAACAAACTCTGTTATTACCACATTATGTGTATGTAATTCTTTTTTTACGCTAAAATTTAAGTTTTCTTTCATATTTAAGCATTTCAATAGTTACAGATCAATTAGAAAAACAGTGAAATTAAATTTATATCTAACAGGAAACACGTGCTTTTATTAAAAATTTTCAAGCCACCGCAGATCACATACAAATAAGTAATATGTACAATGTTTAAAAGTAGACCAATTTGATTGGAAATTACCCTTATATCTATTTGTATAGGAGGAACAATAAAATAAATAAAAACCCGAACAGGAATACACGGCTGATGAATGTGAAGCAAGAATGAGTCTCGGAGCTATTGAAAAAATCCTGATTTTAATAAAGAAGATGGTTCGGTATAAAATGTTCGGTACAAAATGTTAATAAGCAAAAAGAAACCTGGTTGAAATACGACATTAGAATGCGATAAAACTTAATCTGACCCAAAATCATAGGACTATGAGTCAAATACTCATGATCATAATCGTGATTGATTTATTTTCAATATAGTTACTATTACGAGAAGAGAATATCTATTAATTTCATAAAGAAACAGACTATGGGGGATTCAGGCTTAGATTGGCTTCCCGTTTTTATAATGTCTCTATCGAGTTTTTTTCTACACTCGTAGTCTGAGAGAGTGATGGTGAATATTAAAGGTATCTTAAATATTTTTAATACAGTAGATTGATTTTAAAAGATTTCTCTTAATCTAATAAAACAAATAAAAAATGAGACCTGACTAATTCCAAAACGAGTCAATTTAAAATGTGTGAATGAAAAATGAAATGAGTTTAAAAGTAAGCATTTACGCTTAGCTGAATGTTTTTTAATATTCTATTTCAATAAGTTTGTGTGAAGGCGAGAGTAGATTGAAATCTGGCATTCCCATGGAAGTTACGTTTATTAAATGAACGCAGGCGTAATGTGTAGACAATAAAGCGTAATGGCAGCCTCAAAGTTGTTTAGAGTTAATGAGTGATCATTACGTAACCTAAAAGTACGTGTTGGAGTCGTTCTGCAAATGTTAAAGGTTGATGAAAATGTTTCCTATTTTGTTATTGCTTTGCATTCAATGATTTGAATATAAGGCAGCGGCGGCTGATGCTTCGAAGGTGCAATCTAAAGAAGCAAACTCTAATTAAATCAGGCAAACACAAAAGAATTCTTTTGATTTCCTAATTTCTTACTCTGTAAACAATGTAACTTATTTAAAGAAACTGTCTCAAATTGCCTAGTTAACTTTCACTTTGGTACTCTAACGAGCCTTTTGACGCATTGGAAATGGTACCAGCTATGGTATTGGTAAGTACAATGATACGAATAAGGAATAAAATATTATGTAAGCGTTCATTCGAGCTGATGATTTAATTATAGATTCTATCCAAATTTTAGGGATGGATCACTAGTTTGATCACAGTCAATTGGTGATTTGTTGACGCATGTAGGTAAGCACAGTTTTATTACAAGCTTGATTATTTCAGTGCCTGCATTTTTCATGTTAATTTCTTCTATCACGCATAGATTTATACTGTGTCATCGGATTTCGTTGCTTTTTTGTTGTCCTGACAATTATTACTAACATATAAACGATATGTTGCGTAGAAGTGAGTTTCATTTTCAGTTCGCACAGGACACTGAAATATACAGCATGTCGTTACTTACCATCGCGACAATAAACGGACACACGTCTAACGCTACTTGCCAGTAATCATAAAAAAATATTAACGTTAAACAAAATCCATAATTAAAAAAAAATATTTTTCAAACAAACTAATTAAGTAGAAAAGAAACAAAATTTGTAACATCCTATACAACTCGCGCCACAGTGTCGCATTACAAGCCTCTCTTTCTAACAGTATGTTTTGTCTCTTTTATATTCATTCAACCCATTCATATGCTTTGTGACCTTTACAAATGAACTTTACGTTACGATTTTATAGGTAAGGCTGTTCTAAAATTCTTTGTTTTGGAAAATTTAATAACTCTGTAAATATTGATGTTTAAAGAATTTAAATGTTTAATACAACTTTAAAAAGTTATCCCCTATATGTGTGTTCATTTATTGTCGCGATGGTAACGACACGCTGTATAATCATATTTATGTGTTATAATTATGTTGTTGTGATTACTTTTTTATCACGTGTATCAACGTGTTCAACGACTATTGAAGTCGACCGACAACTTCTAAAATAGCTTATGGGCCACCAACAATTAAATTAGTTTAGTTTTAAAAAGTAAATTGAGCATCAGTTCTTTTTACGTACATTTGAATATTTAAACGAGTTATTATGAATCCTTGACGAGTTTTATATAATTTTTTGGTTTATTTCTCTAGGATCACGGTATTGCCTCAGAGTACTGGCACAACATAGGTGACGCAAACTCCTTCGGATATAAACTAGGATAGCGCGAACGATGATGTCACATAACAGTTTCACTGGGACAAACTTACCACGTACCTGGGACTTGCTTAACTTCCTTTTGCGATTTTGAAATCTGCATGATATTGTTAATGTTTAATTCAAATACGACTAAGGAATTGTCGTATATAATGTCAATTTTGTATAATTTTTTTATCATTTTCGCGTCATGAAAGATATATTAAATAATATTATTTTTCTATATATTATTGAGTAAACTGTGTAGAGTGAATTTCTATTACTGTAACTATTCTGTGCTATAACATTTATCTACGTTCCGTTGCTTTAAACTTTTAATGATTTAGGTTTTGACTATCGATTTCAGAGTATTCCCGTTAATACTACCATAAAATCAAGAGATTTTAATAAACAAATTTATATTTTCTCACATCACTTTACGATTGGCGATGGGCAAATTGCATCAGCATTAAATAGGATCCCTTAACTGCACTAGTCTCCACCGCGCACAGCAATTTTTGAGTTAAAACTACTTAGTACGACGCATAAAGGCACATGACAGCGATTTGTATACTGTAAAAAAAGTCCTTTTAAGTTTTGCGCACTTCAAAACTTAATGTTTGAGAACGGCCTGCAGTCTCCGCTTCGAAACTTTCTTTACTAACCTTTAGTGCTCCTCTTAATTTTTTGTTCAATATTTTATTGTATACAGTAAAGATTAAAGTAACAGCCTATACATATCCCACTAATGAGCAGAGACTCCTCTGCAGAGAGGGTATTAGGGCATAATCCACCACGCGGCCTTACTAATACGAATCACGCCGAATAATTTTTTCAAATGATAGGACTGGACAATTAGTAAAATTTCTCTTCCATAAATTATTATTACATTTGGGCATAAAAAGGTAAAGATAAGTTTTAGTTTTTGACGTAAAAATTTTCACCGAAAGAGACTTCCAATACAGATAATCTCATTATTAAAAGCTTATAGCGTGAACGTGCAACCGGAAAGATTAAAATAAATGCCTGTCGCTTTACTATACTAAAAAGACACACGGCCGGTTTCTGAAACACTGATCATCGTAGATGTCAACTAATCAGCTGTCAAATGGTTTTCAAATTTCATTTTAGTTGCCAAAATGATGGTTAAACTCTTTGGATTGATCGTTATGATCATTAGAAGATCATTCTGGTCATTTCAGAGAGTTTAACCGTCCTTTTGGCAACTAAAAGGAAACTTGAAAAGCCATTTGACGGCTGATTAGTTGACATCTACGATGATCACCGTTTCAGAAACCGGGCGACAGTGATTGTTGCGTGTCACTACGATTTTAACTAGAGGCGTTGAATAACGAAAACCAAGAACCACGAACGTCACAAGAAATGGATAATTGAATTTTTTGTACTTCTTTGTAACATGTGAGCATTATTGAAATACAAAATATGTGTGAACTAAGAAATACTGCTTACAACGAGATGAAACAAGATTAATAGAGAGACAAGATGTTGCGTCGAATCGACCGCAACGGCATCCTCTGTCTCCGGAACAAACTTACTTGAAGGAAGTCCGAAACTTCGAAAAGTCTTATCTTTTCGACTCGCGTTTGCTTGTATTCTATTAAAAGTTAGCGTTCTTGGTACAATAATCTTTAAATATAATAATAACATTCTTCAATTCAATATAATATTGTCAAAACAACTTATTTAACATTTCCACAGTATAATGTCTTATGGCATTCTACTTTGGGGAAATTCAGCCGACATAAATACTATTTTCATCCTGCAAAAGAGAGCTATTCGAGCGGTTTATAACCTGGGCCCCAAAGACTCACTAAGAAACCTGTTTAAAGAAATAAAAATATTGACTGTAGCTTCTCAGTACATACTTGCTAATGTTATGTATGTCCACAAAAATAAGAATGACTTTTCAAAATTTAGTAATGTGCATGATGTAAATACTAGGAACAAGCATAAATTAGTTCTACCCTCAACTAGATTGCGTAGAATAAGTAAATCTTTTATGGGACAATGTATACGCTTTTACAACAAAATCCCAGAAAACGTTCAAAATGAATCTGTTGCTAAATTCAAAAAACTTGTAAAGGAACGTTTGTGTGTTAATGGCTATTATAGTATTAGTGATTATATGAATGATAACACACTCTGGAAATGAATTGATCGCTCCAGGCTCTTTCAAGTGGAGTTTAATAGGAGTCTAATAATTGTACACATATTTGTAATTTTTTTGGCAAGTAAAAAAAAAATAATGTCCCGCTGAGTTTCTTACGCCGGTTCTTCTCAGGTCAGTGGCTTACCTTCCGAACCGGTGGTAGAGTTTTTTGACTATCAATAAGTAAGTGAATGCTTCTATATTGAATAAAGATATTTGACTTTGACTTTGACTTTGATTTGACTTAACACGTAATAAATTTTTAAAATATCAGAATAATTGATGTCACAAAAGTGGTAAATAAGTAAAATTAAACGGTAAATGTTTATTTAGAACTAGAGATTTTTTATATATTATATTATATTTATTTATAATATTATTACACTTTTTTAATATTTCAATATCTGACACAACAACATACTTATTACATTATTATATTCGTCGTAAATAGGTTTCTTTTACCGATCACTATATACGATATAATTGGGTTTTGTATATAAAAAAATTTGTGTAAAAGGTAAAAATTTTTTTAAAATATTTTATTATTCTTTAATAATAAGTGGTCTTTAATAATGTGGTAACTTACGAACATATTAATTTCTTTGTAAAATTTCGACGTTTCATAAGAACACGCAAGCGTCTTAGCGAACGCGTGAATAAAGATATTTTATTATTATTATTATTATATTATAATAAGTAAACCTTGATAGCTCAGTGTCTGGGCGCTCGTTTTTAGTTCAATATACTCGAAAAAGTTGAGTTCAAATATCTGGGCCTTTCAATTAATTGCTCAGCGCTGAAAGAAAATATCGCTATTTAATAATTGATAACTCATATAATTAATAATTAATATTTATTGAGTCGTGATAGCTCATTGTCCGGGAGTTCGCTTTTAATTCAATATACTCGAGCAACCTAAGTTCGATCCCCGGTACCGGCGTCAATGAAATTGTTAATTTTAAGCGCTGAATTATAACGTGCTTAGCGGTAAACACAACTTTAAGGAATCTGAATATTTTCGAAATAATAAAAATACAAAAAAAGCCGAAGACGTGTGAGGATTTCAAAACTAACTTCTGCCAGCAGCGGGGTCGCGTGGTAGACGACGCCCTAATAAAGGCCTTGGTCCAGCAGTGGGACATATTATATAGGCTGTTACTTTTTTTAACTTTAATTACAAGGCAACGAACTCTCGCTCTTCTTCGAAACATTGGCAGTAATCAGCCATATAGTCACGTACATATGAACTTTCATTGTTCACGATATAATGAGGGATCATTAACTGGCAAAATGCGAGTCCCCACGTTACCATATATCGTTAACTTAATGAGCGTTACGTATACAGAAACAATTACTCTCATTTCAATTGTGAAACGGCTAAAATCGTTGGTGGTCTGTTTTGGTTAGTGTATGAAAGGCTATTAAGGATGTTGAATTTTTCGCCATTTTATTGTTAAACGCAAGCCTCTCCAGTAAAGCCAGTCTCGATATCAGTTTAGAACAGTAGAATGAACCGTGATAGTTATACAGTTGAAATTTTCACAGATGATGTAGGTATTTCTGTTGCCGCTAAAACAACAAATGTTAAAAAACAGAATAAAAAATATTTAGGTGGGGCTCCCATAAATTAAATTAAGATAATCCTTAGGAAGGCTTGACAGTAAACCTGCATGTTTTTATTATAGTATAGAATATGTTGTGATATTAATGGATAAAATTTTCAATTCATCAATCATAATTCGAAATGTAATTAATTTAATCTGACATATTTGTTGTGCATCTAGATTGTCACAATAATTTTACCTTAACGAGTATATAATATGAATAAAGATGGACTAAATAAAACGTTAGTAAAAGAGGGTCGCGCTCGAATTCATTCATTTGATTTAATATTATATCACACCACTGTACGTTGCATGCACTTTATTGGATAGACACAGCACTCTTGGAAGCTTCTAGCTTAGAAGCTTCCGAGAGAACTAGATCCATCGAATGTGAGCATTTTGTGGAATCATACTCTCACGTCTTTTTCCCATTTAATGTTATTCACAAGGAATGATGAACTATTCGCCGTATTGCATATGTTATCTGGGAATTTTTACGAATATAACGATGGCTATGGGTTTATTTAAAACAGGGAATAGGAAGAAAACGAATAAAACACGGAGAGACACGAATAAATCATGTTACGGTGGTAGGGCCACGCAGCAGCCTCGGCTGTTGCACGAATGGGCAGGCTCGTCCGGGTAAGTACCACGACCTCTCAGAAGACCGGGGTAAAGTGAAAATATGACAAATACTTTCGCGTTTTGTCTGGTGAGTGAGGTAGCCGGAGCCCAATTTTCAAAAGGTTGTCAACGCCTCTGTAACCCTGGGGTGTGGCAGATGTCCATGGGCGGCGGTATTCACTTAACATCAGGTGAACCGTCTGCTCGTTTGACAACTTTTCACATAAAAAAAAAGACAATATGAAAAAATGGACAGATATCAAGGACGCCGTCAGTCTGCAAAGACTAGAATAGAGAAGAGTTCCGTGTGGTGGACGCCGACATCCGATAGGATAGGGCAACCCCAAGAAGAAGATGGGTTTATGAATCAGTATGAAATGCAGCCACTGAATAACCGCGAATAAGCCAGTGAATAAACGTGAATGTGTTTCAATTCGTCGTGGATTATTCTAGAATCGTTCTGGAGCATCTTTTTGGCACTAAAGCTGCTTGAGATCAGCTTGTCAATAAAACTTGATTTAATTAATTTATATCAGTAAATGAAATACACGGGAAATTTGCGGGAAATTTCTGGTGCTGTCAACCTTTCATCCAACTTGTAAAATTAAGTGTGATTTAATTTACACTAAGTATGTACGCTTTATGCTTCTGTAAAAAATAGACTGTGTGTATAGTTCATATTGGAAAACTAACATTATAGAACACAAGTATACGCAAGTATTGTTGCTTGAGCTGTTTTTATGAATACTTGTTTAAAGATTGAAATGTTCTTTAACGTAAAACTTGCGCATGTTAAATTTCCCTTGGATATATGATGAATGCTTGGTAACTATATTATATAGTGAGAGATAACGGTTTTTTTTAAATGTGAATTGGGTTGGACAAGCAAGTTTGATAATAAAATTATAAATAACTAGCTGTGCCCGCGACTACGTCTGCGTAGATTAGGCTGAAGGCGTAACATTCAGACAGAAAGGCAGATATACATAAAATATGTACTGATATAATTATAGCCTATGTTTTATTCTGATGTATAAGCTATATGATTGTAAAATTTCATTAAAATCCATTCAGTAGTATTTGCGTGAAAGAGTAACAAACATCCATCCATAAATACAAACTTTCGCCTTTATAAAATTAGTAAGTAAGGATTTCAAACGCCAAACAGCGATTGTTATAGCAATCAAATCATCGTGGCAACAAGAACACAGAAAAAGTAAGCCCGATGGCATATCATAAACCGGACTTTATTATCACATAATGATTAGCACGTTATAAATGTTGTAAATCGGTTAACGTTACTGGCATTTGAACCCGATACCACAAAATATCATCAATAGCTGTCTCACCATAAGAAATACCAACACCACATTATTATTTTTAATGTCATCTTTAATGTCATAGCTGTCTGTTGATCTTCTCAATCTGATTCCTGATTCGATCTCGCAAAGAAACCCCGAGAATAGTCATCGTGCCATTGCCCTTTGGGTGCCGCATTATTAGTTAATTACGTATACGTATATATATATATATATATATATATATATATATATTCATACGCTGTCATTATGTACACTAAAAATTTCGCTAAAACATACGTTTTGGTAAGTATGACGCATTTGACAAATAATGGAAAGAGAAGAAGTTTATTTTCTCATACACACGCTGAGAAACGTTACGCAAAAAATTTAGTATAAGCAAAACAAAGGAAACCTTTTAAGCATATAATCAATAATTTTCCTCTCATTATTGATAGAACATTAAAAGGAAATTGAAGAGTTTGTAACCGGATTTTCCCCAGGAAATTGGAAGTCAATTTCCTTATTAGTGGCAACTGACCGTGATTGTCAGTTTAAAATACGTCGAATGTTTTATGTATTTTATTTTTCCTATAGCTTGGTATACGGAGAAGTCTTGCTTTTTATGCGCTAATAAATAATTAAAATAAGTGACTATTAATAGGGTTCCGTACCCTAATAGGTAGAAAAAAGGAGATCTAATAACATCACTCTCTTGTCCGTCTGTCGGTCCGTGTGTCACGAACAATTTTCTCGGGAACGGGTGGACCTAGCAAGTTGAAATTTATACCAGATATTGAGCTGTATAGATATATAAGCCAGTGGTGATTATTTACCAATTTTATTATGGCGGTATAATGGGACGTTACGGAACCCTCGGCTGTATTTAATGTTGAATAAAGATATTTTAATTGTAATTCAAGTGAATGTTACTTCATTATGAGAATAAATTCTTTAGACCTAAACCTCTTACAGTGATTCAGATGAGTTTTACGATTCAGATGGTCACAGTCTTTGTCGCCATTTATTACGTACTAGCGACCTGCCCCGGCCTTGCACGGGTGCAATGTATTAACATATAAACCTTCCTCTTGAACCACTCTATTTAGTAAAAAACTGCATTAAGATCGGTTTTAAAAATGTAAGCATACATAAGGACAGACAGATAGCGAGACGACTTTGTTTTATAGTATGTCTATACTATCGCCATTGCACTCGAACACTCGACGTGTCTAAAATAAGTTGAAGTAATAAATACAGCCAATGTATAGTTTATTATGTTAATGTATATCATTCAAACATTAATAAAAAATCATAGCATAATATCGCATCTGAGCGATACTATGGTATAATTTTGTGTGTGGAGATAGATAGGAGGCTGGAGAGTGGTATATACAAATATATATGTGTGGTCCTTTCCGTCACTACATGCTTATTTATATATTTCTTTTATTTTTATTCTTTGTTTTACTTTAACTTATAATTTTTTTTCCTCTTGTAATTACTCTTAGGTTATTTAATTTATTTTCTTATTTTATTTTTATTTTTTTATTTTTTTAGTTTATTATTTTGTAATTATAAACATTGTAACCAAATGTAATATTTGTGCAGATGAAGTGTCGGATTAAATGTCTTAATGTCTTAATATTTGTGATAAACAACTCATTGATAATTCCCTTTGATCAGGCGAGAGAAGCCACGGGTAACAGCTAGTAGCGCAATATTTTTCAGACTACTTTATTCTACACTAATTATATTCCATAAAAACTTCCGGGTAATCGATAAAAAACAAGTTAAAGAAATCGGACACAAGTATTAACAATCAAAAAGTCATTTATCGAATTGCGGGAATGTTATACCACTTTATTCCTCTGCTCGTTTGGAAACCCTTCCACTAAGAAAATTGTTGATTCACAACCAAATATTTGCTTAAAACTTATCAGCAGTACATCAAAAGTTTTACCTTTATCAGTACAAATTCAAAAGTCGACAATTGAATCACGAATCAACGTGATCTAACACAAAGTTATAGCTAAATGAAACAAGTGAACTTTTTGAAAGCCGAACGAAGCTAAAAATGTGGCATTTCCGCGTCTTCTTAAAAAGCTCGACGGATAAAACTCCGCTTATTAATGTGCCTATTACGATGCTTAGCTGACTCGCTAACGCCAAATATCTTTGAGCGCACGGGGATTTCAACCTTTGGCCTAACCAGCCAGTCTGCCGCAGTTTGCTACGTTAATGCGGGATATGAAAAGCGGTATAACGCGCTATACAAGCAGACTGCGAGTAATTTGCCATCGAATTCAATCCAACAAGCTTGCCGTCTGAAGTACCTCGTTTGACATCCTAACTGCGAGTAAAATCGTGGTTACTCCATTATAGTTGATTCATACCTTTGCGCGGGAATAAACTTTTGCGCTGAGGTTTTTTGAGAAGAGAGAAACTCCTGTGAAAATGCTGGTGGCTACCGTAAGGCTCTAGCGAAGAGCAGTAACTTATGAAAGAATTATTTTCTTCGGCCTCTTGTATTGTAAGCGAAATTTTTTGCCCTGTTCTTGCAGCTGGATGCACAATAAGACCAAGAATTTTCGTCTTAGAAAGAAATTATCATATACTAAGTCCATAGAGATCTGGATGCGAACAAAAAAAAATTTAAAAATATCATTTATTTATTTATTTATTTAAAGGACACCAGCAGTACATGCATTTCACGTTTAAACAATAAGATTACAAAAAAAAAATTCTGATGTATGTACCTTTTTAGGTGACACAGAATTGTTTCAGCTAAATACAAGAATAATCGAGACAATTAATGTAAAAATATTTAACAGCAAATAATTTCAGTAAAATTAAGAGAAAAAAAAAATTAAAGAATTACAAGCAAAAATTCAAATAGAAAAATAAATTAAAATTAAATTAATAATATAATATTAAAAAAAATCGACATTAATTAAAACTTATAAAATACTAATAAATTTCATTATTACAATACAAAAAAACAGAATGAATACAATAATCTAAATTAAAAACGAATTATCAGATAAATAATAAAAACATTAACGGACATGACTCAGTATTAATTTCTTGAATTTTATAAAATTTAAATGGAATAAATCCATTCTGGGTAGTTCTTCACAGATGGCATTGTAAGAATTACAGAAACGCGTAACGGGAGCATGCAAACCCAAGTTACTTTGATGAGGAGGAGTCCAGAAAAGTTTTGTTATAGGGCGCCGGGGGAGATTGTAGGGAACGGCTAGGGAAAAGTTACTTAGCAGTTCACTGCATGAGGTATGACCATGTATAATTTTATGTAGCATTAATAGGTCGTGAATTGTCCTTCGATCCTTTAATGTTGGCATATTAAAAAATTCAAGTCGGTATTTATATGGGCATCGGTATGATATGCCGCTAGTGATACAAGCGATATGTCTCATGAAGGCTCTTTGGATATTTTCAATTCTTTGAGAATGTACCGCGTATGATGGATTCCACACGGAACTTACGTATTCTAATTGACTCCGTACTAGCATATTATAAACTGTGATTTTTGTTTTAGCTTGGAACCCTTTAGTGTTTCTTTTGCGAAATCAATGTAACTGAGTCTCGAGTCTAGGATAACTCCCAGATCTTTTATTTCGTTCGTTTCCGAAAGCAGCGTATTCTCTATGTGATAATCAGATGGATAGGGCTTCTTTTTTCGTGTAAATTTTACGTTAAAGCATTTTTGGGGATTTAATAACATATCGTTTGATTTACACCATTCCACTAGACTATTTACGTCACGCTGTAGGAGATATGAATGGGAATTTGATTCTACAAGTCTATATAATTTAAGATCGTCGGCAAAAAGTGAAACTTTGCTATGTTTGATTATGGATGTGACATCATTTAAAAACAGGGAAAAATGTATGGGACCTAAATGTGAGCCTTGCGGAATGCCTGATTCTGAGTAGTATGTGTTAGATTTATACCCACCTACTGCAACTAACTGTGACCTTCTTTCAATATATGATTTAAACCACGTAAGTAACGAACCGTGTATTCCCGTCGGTTTTATTTTTAGGTTATATTTATAGATTAGTAGGTCATGGTTCACCCAATCAAACGCACTCGAAAAATCTGTGTAGATGATATCTACCTGTGATCCTTTATCAACCTCTCGTGAAACATGCGAAATAAATGTGAGTAAGTTAGTTTCAGTCGAACGACCTTTGCGGAAACCATGTTGAGAGTCATCTATGATGGTATTAATATGACGCGTTATTTGTGGGCAGACTAATGATTCAAAAAGTTTTGAAAAGCATGAGAGAATAGAGATAGGTCTATAGTTAGATATTACGGTTTCGTCACCTTTTTTATGTATAGGAACAATACGTGCTTTTTTCCACTTTGTCGGGAATTTACCGGTACGTAATGAGTGAGCCGGGTCCCTTATTTATTTCAAGATTATTTATTTTCTTTTTTATACTTTTCGTGTTACTAATATAGCACCAAGCGACCCCGTTGTGTATGCGGGTTCAACTAAAGAAAACTGGTTACAACCCCTTGGTGCGAACACAGATGAAAAGTGCTCAGCAAACAAGTTAGATATGGCGATGCCTGTATCAGCTATGGTCGTTCCGAGGGTCATTCGGGCTGGAATATTAGTGCTACGCCTGTTTTTATCCTTTAAATGACGCCAGAATGCTTTTGGGTTTACAAAAATATTTTCCTGAATCTTAGTGGTGTACTCTTAATAGCATCTGAGCGCGAGCATATGACATCGATTTCGTAGCATATCATATTCCAGCTTGTCGCGAGGGTTCTTGTACTTTGTATACCTATGTCTTAGCTTGTCTTGTTCTGATTTAATTTTTATAAGCGCTGGGGAATACCAGGGGGGAAAGTGCAACTTCTTCTTATCTTTGTGGTCCGGTGTGTATTTTTTTGCTAATTTATTAATGGTACTGCAAAATGTTTCAACCATCTCATCTACGTCCAACTTTTATGAGAATAGAAATACCCAGTCAGTTTGGCCTAATTCAAAATTTATCTTTTGATAGTCTGCTTTATAATAATTTAAGCCTGTACGAAAATGAGGTGAGAGATACTTTTGGCTAACGAATGAAAGATGGAACAATAAACAAGGATGCTTAGGATCCAACGTACTACCAACATCTAGAGGTGAACTGACATATGAATTATAGTTTGAGCTAAAAATCAAGTCTAAAACTCTGTTATCGCAATTAGTGATGTTATTAAATTGAAACAAGTTATTTAAACGCATGAATTCTATCAGAGTGTAGCCGAGTGCTCCTGTACCTTTGGTTCTTTAAAGCTATGGTTGCATTTGTTTGACCACGAAATAAAACCTAGATTGAAGTCGCCAATAATTACTATATCGTCCACGTTATTTATAATATTGCTGACGTTATCTGCGAATTCTGTCAAGCGTGCAAAGGCCACCGGAGGAGGAAGGTAAACCGTGCAAAGAGCTATTTTTTTTTGAACGTTGTGTATATTTAAGTTTAGTATTACCCAAAGATCCTCGCATCCTGTTTCCCAGTTGCTCACACGGGCAGATGGAATATCTAAAGATACAGCAATCATGACACCTCCACCATCGGCCTTGCGGCTAGTTGTGGAACAGCGATCCCTGCGGTACACAGCGTATCGGCCGTCAATGCATTCACTACTATATACCTGCATTCAACCATGTTTCGGTAAAAGCTAAAATTTTGTAGTCATATTGTAATACATTTTTATAAACTTGTGATATCTTAGTTCTAATACCTCTCAAATTTTATAGTATAAACCATAATTAATTAAATAATATAAATTGTATAAATCATAATTTAATTAAATATCATTAATTAATATAGAATGTAAACTCATATTAACAAAATTTTTATATACCAAAAATGGTTGAATATGATTGAATATGTTTGTACCATACTGAAACAAATAAATTTGTTCCATTATATTCTATTCAAACATAAGCATAGTGTATAAAATCCCGTGTGAGTTGCCAAAACGTGTTCAGGTTTCAATTATGATTTTATCTTGGGAGCTAGTTTGTTGGTATCTTGAGTGAGAAGTGGTAGCTTGAAGAAGTTTCCTGGCATCACTGAAAATTTGCCCACATCTTATAGACAACTTTCACGGTGGTAGAGCCATGCAGCAGCCTCGGCTGTTGCACGAATGGGCAGGCTTGTCCGGTACAAGTACCACGACCTCACAGAAGACCGGCGTAAAGTGGAAGTATAATACTTTCGCGTTTCGTCTGGTGAGTGAGGTGGTCAGAGCCATCACACTTAACATCAGGCGAACCGTCTGCTCGTTTGGCAACTTTTCACATTAAAAAAACTGTCTTATGTTTGTTTAAAAGTTGTGCCTACAGTTGGTGCTGTAGAAATCGATTTTAAATTAATAAGTAAATCAGGATGCATGCAATAAAAATATACGCATACATTATCGTATATACGATCCTTATTTGCTTGTTAATTTGGCTTGTGGGTGATACAAACATATAATATTAACGTAAGATGTATTTCAATACAAGAGCAGTGTGACGTGAGAAAGCCCAATAAAAGTCCGTAGAAGGATATTTATAGAGAGGAAAGATGTCGCGATAAGTCGACCAAATCGTCAGCTTCCGTCCGGGCCACAAAAGTCCGAATGTTGATGTAATATATCAAAAGATAACGCTTGCCTGATCACGACACACACACACACACATATATATCAATTCAAGTTATTTAAAAAAATTGGTGATTAATCATTTGAACTTCACCTTTAGTTTCAGTTTAATGAAGTTCAAAATTGAAATGATTACTAAACCTTTCTTTTTTGTTTTTATGTTTAAAAAAATTAAAGTAAAAATTTGTGTGTTTGTTTATGCAAGTTTGCGCGCAGTCGATGGATGCGGGGGGCTTGCCTCGTAGCGGTTTGTAGGTAAGGCCTATGTTCTGAAGTGGACTCAATGATTCAAGTAGGCTAAAACATGATGATGGTGAAAAATTTGTGGGTGTTTTAAGTGTTTCTTACTCGGTTAAGTGATTTAGAAAAAAAATTAATAGTTTTAAATCAAAACCATGCCGTAAATAACAGAGGGCTGTCATCAAGCCGCGTCATCTACCAACTTCCAGATTCTGAAATCACTCACACATTCATAAAATGTTACACCCTGACACAACATCAAAATATTGTCGAGCAAGGAATATTTTAATGATTTTCTTAATGTGCTTGAAGGTAATGCGTATTTCCTGATTTGATCACATACAAAATAATCGAGAAGCTGTAGAAACGTGCTCAGCGGTGAAGGGAAACATCATGAGGAAACCTGCACATTTTCGAAAGGATAACAAAAAAATGTTTCGAATATATGTGAAGTCTGCCAATCTGCAGGGCCTGCGTGGTGGACTATGCCCTAATAATAGGACTCTTACTAAAAACAATTCTCACATTTATCATCACGTAAGTATAAATTGGAAATTTAATGTTCACTTTGGCGGTGAAAGAAAACATTGGGAGGAAACCTATATAATTTCGAAATAATAACAAAAATAAATCAAATTTATATAAAGTCTGAAGATCCGCAGAAGGAACGCGTGGTTGATATTGGTATGCACTAATCTCTATTAGGGAGTACCCACTATTAGTGCATACGGAGTATGTAGAACATGCCTTTGCGCAGCTGTGGGACATGTATAGTGTTGGCAACACTAAAGGAAGTCATTCCTTGAGGTTGTTGGCAACACTAAAAGAAGTGTCATTCTGTGAGATATAAATGAAGCTGCAAGAAGCATTTGATGGTCTTCGGCGTAGTCGTCGTCTTCTTTGGCTATCAAACCAGAAGTATACACGATAGTGCTGCCCAATTGGTATCATAAATTAAATCGTTAGAGTGGTGTTTCATTAGTTATATTAAAGTGATAAAATAAGTAATTATACCAGTGTTATTGTTGTGCAATGTGAAACTACGGTGATTTGGTAAAAGTATTTATATTTCTACCTTCTTAGCTCGATAAAACAAAGTATAGCTAACAATAGGGCTACTTTACAGAGCTACTTTACTTTATTTCGCTTTATAGCGACACCAATTACTTCAAGAAAGATCACTAACTATTACGCCCTCAAATTCATCACAGAACGAAACCATCGGTGGTATACAGCACCGGTGAAATTAAAATATCCATCTGTCTTTGTCGTATCCGTCTTCGCGTTCGTTACAAGGTAAAACGATAAAAACTCTACCACGATAGACCCCCATCACTTACCGACGCTTCCGCTTGGACGGCGCAAATAAATCACTCAACGGTATTCCATGTTCGTAATCAAAATCCCGGGGCAATGGCGCTGTTGCCGTTAATAAGGAAGTAGCTCGCGAACATTCGATTATCGGCGGGAAATTTCGTTCCGATCCCCGCATCTGTCGCACGACGCCAACGTTCCACGCGAAATCGATTTGCATGTTTCGCCCCCGGAGAGCGCGGCACAAATGAAAAACTTTACGTAAAATAGCATCGACACACGATCACAATAACACCCGATATCATTTCATAGCAGGTAATGAAGAATGCTTAAAATTTGTTTGTTCTTTTTCTAGAAATTTTAATGTTCAATCCTAAGTGCAGAGATTAGCACTATAAAATAAAAAATTCCAAGAATGCTTAATTAGCACCGTAGCATGGTGAGGTTGTCGGGCTTAGCTCAGTGGTTAGAGCATCTGCTTAATCCGGAATGCAAAGGTTCGAATCCTGGCATCGCCGTATGAAATCTGTAAAACTCCTGAATTAAATCCACTTATTAATTCACTAATGAAATATAGTGTAATTTAATAGAAGGTCACCATTAAAAAATAATCAACACAGCTTTAAGCGTGTCCTGTATTATGTTATATTTTCATAATATATGAACTTGTCCGTACGTTCGCTTTTAATTTATTATACTCTAGCATCCTGAATTCATATCCAGGTAGCCAGCACCAATGATATAAATTTATTAATTTTAAGTGCCGACATATCACATGCTCAGCGTAAGCCTCGTGAGGAAACCTGAATATTGTCGAAATAATAGCAAATATTTCGAAGATATGTAAAGTCTGCCAATGTTCGTAATCCATGTTGAATAAATGGCGCAATGCTTGTGTGAAATTAAATAAGTAATTACTTAGTAGTAAATACTATATTTATAAATAATAATTCTAAATATTTCTACAAAATAAAATTCGTATTACAATTATGCTGTACAAAACGTATAGTTAAAAAAGTTGATACTAACATAGACTTGCTCTGGCATTAGGACGTAAATCATCAAGATTTCCCTCTCGATACCAAAAAAAAAGACATAAATCATCATAGTCTATTCCGTGGATATGGACTCGGCAGATTCCGAAACTTTGAGAATTAAAACCGTAATTAAACGTGAAAAAATCCGTAGATTAGTTTTAACAATGTACCTAAGATTCCGTAAACGTATTCAGCGTGGGTCGAATTCAAATAATATTTAAGATTACGGTAATCTAGGTCAACGATGATTTCAGACATTTTTCAAACGCGTCAAACATTTTCGTATTAACGAAAGCTACGATGCATTCGAGATTTCGTAAAGATGGTATCCGTAAATTGTTTCATGGACCATAATTATTTTATCCTCTACATATTTTTATTAGTTGCAGCCTAACGCTTAAGGAATTATTGAAAAAAGAAAAGCAAAAGTAAAGTAACAGCCTATACATGTCCCACTGCTGGGCAAAGGCCTCCTCTATGCAGAGGGTATCAGGGCATAGTCCACCACGCGGCCCCACTGCGGATTGGCGGACTTCACATATCTTCGAAAAATATTTTTTTTTGTTATTATTTCGAAAATATGCAGGTTTCCTCACGATGTTTTCCTTCACCGCAGAGCACATGACAACAACAGCAATTAAAATTAAAAACTTCATTGGTGCCGGCACCGGGGATCGAACTCAGGTTGCTCGAGTATATTGAAATAAAGGCGAGCGCCCGGACACTAAGCTATCACGGCTAAGGAATTATTGATTGATAATTAAATTAGGGCAAGGGGGTGAAAAGTTCAATCGAAGATATGTCATAATGCTAGACATTTACGATCGTTCGGTGTTGAAACATTGTTCTGTTTCAAACAATGCTTCAATCGAACTGATTTGAAATCCCAGACTGACCGAACTTCTCTGTGGGTAGAACATGTAGAATAATTACTTGAATACAACAAGTTACGTTAACACGTCAATAGATTGTATGAGGAGAACTTATAGTGTGAAGTATCTGCCGACAGTCTGGATCTACTTTATATTACTAATAGTTTTGTAAATAGATAAATCGATTCCATACATACATCGCTATAAATTGAAATTTATCTCATTTATAGCTGTTTGTCGTTACATTTAGTATTTCTTATGTCGCTTTATAAAATACTAGCTTTTCGCCCGCGGCTTCGCTCACGTTGAAGCCCCTAAATAAATATCTTTCTTTAAATTTTTTTCCAATTAAAAATAGCCTATGTCCTTTCTCATGCTCTAGCCTATCTGTGTGCCAAATTTAATTTAAATCAGTTTAGTAGTTTTGGCGTGAAAGCGAGACCGACAGACAGAGTTACTTTCGCATTTATAACATTAGTATGGTAGTAATTTATAACATGCTTGTGGGAGAGTCTTGTATCTTGTATTAACTGATGTTTTTGCTTTCAGTCCCGAGACTATTAAAGCTTGTAGGAGAGTGCAATGTGCTTGTACGAGGAATATGAATTCACATCAATATTGTCGGAAAGATTTTAGTTATTGTGTGTATATCAGTGACTTGTTTCCTAGTTACTAATTTTTGATACCAGTATCAAAGGGCAAGCTATATTTACTTTAGCCTACTATAATTCCTTGTATTAATCTTAAGTAAAAATAGTGAATATTTTTTTTATTTTTAAACTAACTATAATCAGCTTCTCATTAGAGATCTCATTAAAATCTTCTTATCATTAGTCTCTAAGCTGGCGTGACGCTCATGAGACTTTTAACTTAATTATTAATTATATTGGCTAAGTTGAATATAAATAATACTAGTAGTGTGCCAAATTTACGCAAAGTACCCTGATCTGTCATGTTCCTTCAACGCATGATATTTTTATCTTACATTTATTAATTTTTTTTTTCTAATTGACAATCCGCTGCTTAGCTGATAATGATTATATGAGACGTTTTGCATTTCCTAGTGATATAATATACAATATACCAAAACTAATAAAAACAGATCTTTTGTATTGTTAAACATCAACAGAAGGGTCTGCGTCAAATGATCTAATACTAGGTCCCTAAGGGGTCTAAAAATCCCCAAAGAAACGGACATTATTCCAGAAATCCGCTGAAAGATTCGCAAACAAATTCTTTCACACAATATACTATTCAAACACTCAATCCCTAATTTACGATCGTTGGGATGGAATAAATCTTGCATTCGACTGTACACGTATATGCTGGGCCGTTTAGATTAAATTTTTCAGTTGATGTAAAAGGGTGCTGTAACGATTGGGACGTTCGAAAGAATACGGTGTTTTATTACGTACGTTACGCAATCGAGCAATTTTTTTTTAATTTTATTTCAATAAAAAATAAGGAAGCAAAGTAAATTGTTTGAAGAAGAAATTGTGTTGGCCCGGGCAACACTGTAGACGGATATGACGTTATCTAGTCGAGCCAAGGGACACATAGTAGCATGTAGCAGCGGTCACTTGGATTTCGGCTGCGTTCCCGGACAGTGATACAACCACTAGTGCTACTTGTCGTTATAATAGTTGTTAATATTCAAGTTCAGTAATAATTAAAATATTAGAATCAAGGTAAAAACGTTAGAACTCTTATAATAGACTTATTATACTTTTGCGTTTCATCTGTTGTGTGAAGAAGCCAGGGCCCACTTTATTGAAAGGTGACAACGCATTTGCGACCCTACGGGTGTTGCAATTATGTCAATGGGCTGCGGTTATCACTTAACATCTGGTGAACTGCCAGCAAAGTTGCCACCTTCTCACACAAAAAAAAAGACGACTCATGAGATCAATTAAAAAAGGTTACGATTAAAAAAAAACAAGCTTTTACGTATTCCACATTTATATATTTAATTATAATATTTTTTATTTAGAGTTTACCATATGTTATTCTAAGCAGATATTTACTACGGTGATATACTTTAACTTATTCTACGACAAGTTAAAAGTTACTCTTTAGTGTACTAGGTATTCAACAACTCTTACTTTTTCTCACCTATCTTTAACGAGGAAATTGTATGCAGAATCTTATGCATCTAGTCATATCGTTCTCAGTGCTCTACTGTTGTTTATTTATCTATGGAGTTGTAATAATTATGGCTCTCTGGTATTTTGATGATGGTTGGAGTTTTTATATTCCCTTAAATAGGTGTTAAGTCACGCGCGGAAGGAAGTCTTTTTACAACTGTTTAATTTGTCTATATTTCAACATCATAAAATCAAAAACGTTTTAACCCAAGCGGTATCTATACTTTCATCGGTATAACATTTGGATCTAGAGTAATTTTATGTGTCGTAGCTTCATCAGTCAATAAGCAATCACAGCTGCATATACTTGGGCTTTTGATTACAATTTAAGAGCCAAAATTGATTCCGCATAAGTACAATAATAGTGCTCACTCGACAGAGCTGTAGTACTCAACTGAGCCGTGATAGCCCAGTGTCCGGGCGCTCGCCTTTAATTCAATATACTCGAGCAACCTGAGTTCGATCCCCGGTGCCGGCACAAATGAAGTTTTTAACTTTAAGTGCTGACTTATCACGTGCTCCGCGGTGAAGGAAAACATCGTGAGGAACCTGTATATTTTAGAAATAATAACAAAAAAAAATATATTTCGAAGATATGTGAGTCCGCCAATCCGCAGTGGGGACGCGTGGTGGACTATGCCCTGATACCCTCTGTATAGAGGAGGCCTTTGCCCAGCAGTGGGACATGTATAGGCTGTTACTATAGGTACAATAATTGGAAGACAAGATCGTATAACAAGGTTAATAAAAGTACAGCTCAAATCTCTGGTATCCATTGACTTTATATACTCGTAGCTTGCACTGGAATCGTAAGTTATATTAAATTTTAAATTGTATGATTATTTTTCTGAGGCAGAGAGAGCAATATCAAGGTATTTGATATAAATGAATGATTAAATTTTAGTTCTTTAAATATTTATTTAAGAATGACCTGGAAAATGTTCGAAACAAAAACTTTAGAGACATTTTTTCATTTCACTGAAACAAATTTTAGATGGAAAAGCGTCGAGATCCATAATTGGTATTAGTATGTCATGCTAGCTCTATTAGAAAACCGATCCCACAGTCTTAAAAACAGCCATAAAAGCCTACTAGTCTACTACTTCTAGTAATATATTATAATGTAGGTGTATACATTTTTCGACTCATAGAATTAAATAGAATCTACATCAAGACACAATAAATGTCCAAATCTCCTTGTTATCCTACCGTGGCTGTTTCCAGTTAACGAGTTTAAAAGTTTCTTAACGTTATTAATAGAAATTTCGACGCAGCACGTTCCCAAACAAATCTTATTGCTGGGAATTTGGTATTTTAATCGCTCGCATTTTTCCAGTTCCTCGTATTGATGGTGCCTGGCTGAAAGCACTGATGTATTTAGGATAAATCCCGAACGTGCTTGTGTTATGTGAGGTTAATAATAAGCCTTATCAATAATGAAAATATTACTACATTAAAAAGGAGCTATTGATTATACAAAAACTTTTTGCAGTGTCCTTTCTATAGCTTTCATCTTAGCTCTTAAAGTGGATAGTTGACCGTTGATCGTCATTCAAGTCATACAAGTTTGAAATAATTAAAACATTCCCCGCCGTCTCCCTAAAATTAGACTAGAAACACTCAAAGGCGATCTCAAACTCGTTAGCATTCAGTACGCGAAAAACATCAAACTTAAACCCAAACTTAGTTTTCAAATATTAAAGTCAGCCCCAACATATAAATTAAATGTCGATCCATGTGGCTATATACCTTATTTATTAGCTCTTTGCTTTCAACTCTGATGTTCGACCGCAACTGAATAGATTACTCCAGTCGATTCCTAATCAACAAAAGTGTCATTGTCATAAAGTTTTATCACGAAATGCGGCACTAAATCGTTACCTGATTGTTAAGTCCAGTTACAGTTTTAAAGAGCAGTTTATTCAATTTATCTTTATAGAGTAGGTGAGGATAAATAAGTTCATTTTATCTTTATACAGAAATAAGGAAGAAAAATGTAACACATATGCCATTGAAATTTTAACACTCATCGTCAAATCAGAAGTCGCGTCTTCACCATCGGGTCACTGATACTTAGATTAGGCGATCATTTACTGGTTATACAGCGTGTCTTTACAATGGCGACAATAAATGAACACACATATAAGGGATAACTTTTTAAAATTGTATTAAAGATTTACATTCTTTAAACATCAATATTTACCGAGTTATCAAATTTTTAAAAACAAAGAATATTAGAACACCCTTACGTATAAAACTAAAGTTCATTTCTCAAGGTCACAAAGCATATGAATGGGTTGAATGAATTTAAAAGAGACAAAACATACTGTTAGAAGGAGAGGCTTGTAATGCGACGCTGTGGCGCGAGTTGTATAGGATATTACAAATTTTGTTTCTTTTTTACTTAATTAGTGTTTGAGAAATTTTTTTCTAATTATGGATTTTTTTTAACGTTAATATTTTTTATGATTATTGGCAATTAGCTTTAGACGTGTGTTAATTTATTGTCGCGAAGGTAACGACACGTTGTATATTATGTTCCTTATATTTAGCGGGGATTGTCAAAATGGAGCCAGTTATTCGCTGAATTAGTGAGGTTAGTTGAGTTAATTTCTTAAAATTATTGATTTAAACTCTGTATCAAAATTAAAAATCTCTTGAAACTTTGTGTCGCTTTTTTTAAATATCTGGTGACGGTAATTTTGTTGTAGATAAATTGTTGCTCTTTGAGGTTTTCGAATAAGATAAGAAAGTTTATTTTATTAAATTCCTCCAAAAAGATTAAATAATTGTTTATATTCACTAGGAAGTACGAATTATAAAGTCCATATCAAGTGCTCAAGTGAGCAAATATTGCTACAAAGTTGAAAGTAGCCGTCAATTTTGTTTTATTTCAGAACTGTTGTATTTCATTTTCTTCATACTACGAATGTATCCCGGGTGTGATCGATTCCCGTGTAAAAGTATTTCCATTATCATTAGATAAAACTCAAAACGAGCGAGTCATCTTAGTAAGGGTAATTCCGTTATTAAATGTCAAAGAAATAAGTAAGAAAAATGTAAGAAAGAAAACATTTATTTTATTGCACTAATACGCCACATGATTTAAACCGCAAACTGAACAATACTAGTGTGGGAAATGTTCGAAATACAATTAAAAACGTTTGTAACTTCTTTATAATTTTTTACTTCTTTTCGTCGTTTCCCTCCATTTATCCCCTTGCCATCCCCATCTTCTCTCTCTTTCATAATCGTCTCGCTCACACTCTCGTCGTTCCTTTTCACATATTACTCTTACCCTTTTTACGTTACATTCCCACAATAGTAATAAGGATTTTTTAAATATATCTTACTAGAATTATTAAGTGATGTATGCGAAACAGTTTTCATAGGTAAATTACTTCTGTTGTTATTATTTAGGTGTAGTAATAGGTTATATAATAAATATAGGAAATACTGTAAAATTGTCAATTTTCATATTGTATTGTGAAGATCGATATGGTTAATGTTACTTCGAATTCAAACTAAATACCGCATCGATATTTTTATGCCTATGGATCAGTTACCGTTTCTTCCTCTTGTTTGAATGAACATAACATACAATAACGATGAATTGAAACCCATAGTAGAAGCTGATTAGTTTCAATTGCTGCTCACTCCTTCTTAATAAAGCCCGTCTGAACGACGCACTACCAGTTTCAAAGCTACTGGAGTTAAGACTGGAAACTCTCCGTTAGCCATCGCACTTACAAGTTAGAAGTCCGTTAGGCTGCGTCCGATGAAGCTTTAATAGTCTCGGGACTGAAAGCAAAAACATCAGTTAATACGAGATACAAGAGTCCGCTAGACATTGCACTAAATGATTTAATGGAAAAGGTAGCAAACGAGCTAGCAGATTCCAAGCACCAGTGTTGCCAGCCTTTGAGGTAGGAATAGGCTCTCTTCTGAAGGTCCCTAAGTCACATCGGTCCGGAAGTAGTGATGGCAATGACCGATTCCAGATAAAGGTTGTGCGCGGCAGAAAAACGTAACGTGGTGGACTGGTAACCGTTAAAATATTTTGACCTGTGTTGAACTACAAATTGATAGGGCAGATTAAAGTACGTCTTCGCTTAACGCAGACAAAACATTCCATGCTATCGCATAATATTTAGTTAATAAACCGACTATCCAAATAGCACTATCCGAACACCATTAAAGTTTGTCGAAGTTTATGAATCTATTCAAAGTCAACTCACCGCTTATTGGAATTAAGCTCGTACTTCCATGTTAATCGATTTCAAATCTATCTAGATTGCAAAGCAGTTGCAAATGCGATTTAGAAATCTCAGATAGCTCTGCAGTAAGTACGCCGTCGACGGCAAAGTTTGCTTTAATTTATACTAACCAAACTATCGTCACATATTTCGGATCGATTGTAGAATACTTTAAATGGCCAATATTTAATATTGGTCATTTAAACTATGCCAATAACAAACGCTTATTTTATAATGAAAATAAGCGTTTTCGAAGGGTGGTTTTTGTTCTTCAGCTACATTTATGAACCATCGTTATTCTTTTGAACAACTTGTTCATTCTTCATAGCCACTCAATTGTATTGTGTGGAAGGGTAGTAAATCCGAACGACTACAGCGACCTAGAAAGATCTATTGTAGTCTTCTCTTCGAAAAAATTGCTTCTTACGGTAGGATAACAGTAGTGTACTAGTCACACAGTAGCGTTGAAAGGACATTTTACATACATAAATTTAACGCGGACAAACACCGATACAATTAACTGCGGTCGAACGATATCGATATCGAACCCACGATCCCGGCGCCCAAGCCGTAACCTTAGTAACTACGCCACGTCGTCTAAAAATACCATAACCGTACCCACGACAAATGGTCCAAGCGTTGGCCGTCCAAAAGAAGAAAAGAAAAGTATACTTTTTTTATTTTCTGGGTGCTAGTAAAATAACGCACCAGCCGCGCAAGTCTTCGCTTCATGGTCGTTGCTTAAATGGGCACGTCCGTCCGGGGAAGTACCACGACATCACAGAAGACCGGCGTGAAGTTGACGTGTTATACTGCGTTTCGTTTGGTGACTGAGGTAGCCGGGGCCGGCTTTATTAAAAGGTGGCAACGCATCTGCCACGCCACGGGTGTTGCAAATTTCAGTGGGCGGTGGCTGTCACTTAACAACTGGTGACCCACCAGCTACATTTGCCACTTTTTCAAAAAAAAAAAAAAGGTTTCTTACGAAAAAGAAAAGCAGACAACGTTAGTTTTAAATGTACATGTAAAGTTTTCTGTTCAAAAAGTTTAGCGCTATGAAAATATTGCATTTTACTGGCGTCACTTATTATGTAAAATTATTATCTAATTAATATATAGAATTTTAATATAAGGGAAATAATCTTCGTTCATTTAATTATGTAAAAAGAAAAGTGCAATTTCATTATACAATAAGAAAAATTTGAAAGCAATCTATTCACAAAAATAATTAAACTCCCTTGACCTGAAAGCGGATTGACGTTGTGAAGACGGTCGTCAAGTAATATCCCGTGCAAATATTAAATCCAGACCCTGCAATTAGTCCAAACTTTTTAAAATACGCGAATAACGTGATTTGAATGCGTTTCATCTTACTTTTTTATGTGATTGTTTACCGCCCGCGGATATACAATTTGTCGATGTAAAGGAATAATTGTCATTTTTTAAATTATTTCGGTCTAATACGATTTTAATAATCGACTCAGACGATTCCGCAAAATGGTGATTTATTAAATTTATGTTAAAATATATATCTTAATATATCCTATATTAAGATAGTATACATTAAAAAAAAATCTTACAAATCGTACGGATATACAACTGATTGCTTACTTTAAAATTATAAAGGCGAAAGTTTGAATGTATGGATGGATGTTTGTTACTCTTTCACGTACATACCACTGAATGGATTTTAATGAAACTTTACAATAATATAGCTTATACATTAGAATAAAACATAGGCTATATTTAGGCTATATTATATATGTATTTTTGTGTCTTTGTGTCTGAATATTACGCCATCAGCCTATTCTACGCAGACGTAGTCGCGGGCAGCAGCTAGTATATTATAATCATCATCATCATCATCATTTCAGTCTGTTTAAGTCCACTGCTGAACATAGAACTCTCGCATAGACTAATGTATTATAATACATTATATATTATCTAACGTGTATTACTAACCTGCATCATGTCCCACCGCCGTAAAAAGCTCCTAATGCTCTAAAGTCTCATAATGTCTCCTTTTCAAGAAATTTTGTGAAGCGAGCCGGCGGTTTACCTAGTGTTAAGTGAATACCACCGCCCATGGATATCTACATCACCCGATGTCTTCCAGAAGCGTTGGCAATCTTTATAAAAACTGAGTCCCGGTTATCTCACTCACCAGACGAAGAATCTCTCTCTTTCTTCCAAGCTATGGTTGCCACATGGTGGCGGAGCTTTCCTTACTTTTGTTCTTCACTTCGCTCTATCATCGACACAGTCATCTTGACACAACCATGTCCCGAATCACTACACTTCCCTTCGAATCACTTCACTTCGACTCTACTTTCTCGTAGTCTCTTCAGTTAAAGGAAGTTAGCAGGAAAACATTTGCAGCCGTGGGTTCTCTGCGGCGCTTACGTTCTTTTCTCCCCATTCCTACTAAGATTATGTCAGCACAATCCTTACTTCTTTCCATTCTCGATTATGCGGACGCAAGCTATCTTGATTTAACCGAGGACCAACTTAACAAGCTTGAGCGAATTCAAAACTTAGCTATCAGATTTATTTTCGCTCTACGCAAGTATGACCATTTCTCCGAATATCGTACAAAGCTCAAGTGGTTACCCATTCGCCTTCGCCGGAATCTGCATATTATTGTTTCTCTTCTGTACTGTGTTTTGTTCAATCCTATGACTCCGAGTTATTTGAAGGAACATTTTAAATTTCTTGGTCATGACTGACCAAAAAGAGTTCTGCGATCAGCCAGAGAACTTATCATCACCCCGCATACTTTCCGGACCAACTATTTTAAGAACTCTTACGGTCAAAGCCATTTGCCTATGGAACGCGCTTCCTCCACAAATACAGCGCTCAAAAACGTTACGTAAGTTTGAAACTGACGTTAAAAATTATTATCTGTCACTGTGTTCAAGCTGATTATCACCGACGACATTTGTATATTTATTATTTTTTTCTTCCTGTATATATTTTTAAAGTTATTGTATAGTATATGTTTAGATTTATGTATGTCTATTGTATCTTATTTGGTATATTTTAGTATATTATTATTATACAAAAATACAACATATTCGTTTAGTTTATTTAAATGTCATTATGTAAGTTTATCATTTACACCACCTACCGTTGTCCAAAATAAAATATTTTTAGCCAAAAGGTTGTCTGGAAGAGATCGCTCCTTAGCGATAAGACCGCCTTATTGTTTATACCTCTTAAGTTTATATTTCTGTAACATTTCCTTTTATGTTTTATGGTGTTCAATAAAGTATATATAATATAATAATACACCTTTACATCTCTTTTGGGCCTACCTCTGGACCTTTGCCCAGGTACAGATAGTTGCAGGGCTAAATTTCCTACGTAGTTTGGTGGCCTCCTCTTTACATTCCTGTACCACCGCAGCATACCATCTAACCGTCTCAGCAGACGAAACGCGAAAGCTTAATTTAAGTTTGAGCAATAAATGTTTTCTTTCTTTCTTTCTTTCTTTCTAATACTTCCACTCGCTACTTCAGCTGGCCTACGACAGAATTATAAAAAAAAATTAACTATGTAAAATCTACAGTAAATGGCGACATAATTACCTTCTATACAGTTGATGGTCTATGCTTTTCGCAAGTATAACTATTAACGTATAACAGAACACGAGATATTACTTGGATCAAGTATTGCAATGCATATCAGGCATTAACCAGTGATCAAATTAAAAATATTAAGCGTCGTATATAAAGTGAACTATTCAATTTAATTAAAGCCGGTGGTAGGTCTGTGGCGTTGCGTTTAATTAAATATAATCCGAGCAACCTCAGTTCAAATAGCGGTGCCGCTATCTCGATGGAATTTAAATCGCAATTTTAAAGCGATATACCGTACCCTACGGTGAAGAAAAATTTCGTAAGAGGATGCGCGTTTCTTAGACGTAAACGGAAATAGATAGCATTGCCTAATCACATACGTGCGCGAAATAACACATGAGGCGTAATTTCGACATTTTATCTAAACACCGCTTGGCATATTAGTACTGAACATTTTATGAGAATCTTTACAGTAAAGTAGTCTATAATGTCCCCCTACTACTGGGCAAAGGCCTCTGTACATAGGGTATTAGGGCATAGTCCACCACGCGACCCCAATGGTCTGTAGGCTGTTCCGTAGATATATCATTTTGAACAGAATATAATTAACCGTAGAAGGTAGAATGATTATTAAAGATAGAATAGAAAAGAAAATTTATGGAAATGTCTTATTTTCGAAATTTCGCTAGATAAGTTAAGTAGAAATTCAATTTAATGCTTCCGCCCTTCCTATACTGACATTCGAAGGCGTATAAACTGCTTCGAGCAAGGCAGTATGTGATAGGCAATTTAGATTCTTTATCGATATCTTAGCACCGCATTACTCACCTTAGTGAATGTAAATGTACGAACCAACAGATGAAGGTTGAATTCACAAAGTCAAATATCTTTATTCAATACAGAAGCATTACACTTACTTATTGACTGTCAAAAAACTCTACTACCGGTTCGGAAAGAAAGCAACTGACCTGAGAAGAATCGGTGGAAGAAACTCAGCGGGACATTTTTTAACTTAATTTGACAAAAAAATAACAAACATGTGTACAATTTATTGAATTCCACTTGAAAGAGCCTGGAACGATCAATTCATTTCTAGAGTGTGTTATCGTTAAAATAATCACTTATAGCCGTTAACACACAAATGTTCCTTTATAAGTTTTTTTTTAATTTAGAAACAGATAAATTTTGAACATTTTCTGGGATTTGTTTGTAAAAGCGTATATATATATACATTGTCCCACAAAAGATGTACTTATTGTACGCAATCTAGTTGAGGGTGGAACTAATTTATGCTTGTTCCTAGTATTTACATCATGCACATTACTAAATCTTGAAAAGTTATTCTTATTTTTATTGACATACATAACATTTACAAGTATGTACTGAGAAGCTACAATCAATATTTTTATTACCACAAATTTCAACTGTTCGAATAGCTCTCTTTAGCAGAATGAAGAGTGTTAAACACATTAAACATCATCTCTTTTATATCACAAGTAGTACAAAACCCATAATATAGGATTGAACAGTTATGATTCTATATTGTCTTGTATCTTGTATCTTGTATTAACTGATGTTTTTGCTTTCAGTCCCGAGACTATTAAAGCTTCATCTGACGCAGAACCGGTGGGCTAGCCAGAACCCACGGGTTTGGGCCTATATTGTTGACAGATGAGTGTAGAACATATTTGGTGCTGATGGTAAAGAAAGAGTCTATGCTCGACGTGGCAAGTGATGCTCGACGTGGCGTTAAATGCTCGACTTGGCGAGTAAATCTCTATGATTTCACGTCACCAAGGGTATATTAAAATCTTACGCTCGTGTATTACGGTGGTAGGGCCCCGCAGCAGCCTCGGCTGTTGCACGAATGGGCAGGCTCGTCGGGGTAAGTACCACGACCACACAGAAGACCGGCGTAAAGAGGAAGTACAATACTTTCGCGTTTCGTCTAATGAGTGAGGAGGCCGGAGCCCAATTTTCAAAAGGTTGTCAACGCATCTGGAACCCTAGGGTGTAGCAGATGTCCATGGGCGGCGGTATTCATTTAACATCAGGTGAACCGTCAGCTCGCTTGACAACTTTCACATAAAAAAAAGCTTATATTACAGTCGGTTTTTAGGCGGTATTTTCAATAAAAGGCATGACAACTCTCGACCGCAAGTTGACACAGAAATTTAACATTATTTGCTAAAAGTTGATGCAATATAAACTGTCGAGTACTGTGGACCAAGAGGACGCCCCAGATATTTGTCTTCACTGATACTCACAGATAATCGTTCTGGATCTGAGTGTTGGTTCCCAAAGAGTGGTCAGGCTGGAGGCCGGACGTACGATCAAACGTAAATCTAGCCAATATCATTACCAACACGATAAGGGCAGGAAAAGAATGGAGATAAAACAAGTATGCTGTATGCATAGGGAACTTTACTAGTTTTATATCTACAAAGTTTCCCGTTCGTTATTCAAAAACATTCTTCTCATGGCATCGTAATAAGATTGGAATTTTCCTATGTCACTAAACTTTAATAATATCACGAAGTAATTGTAACTCTAAATTAAGCCAATCTTAACGTCTAAAATAGTAAACTAACTTTAGATTCACGTGAATTAGCGACGAGCTATTTGTATAAAGCGAAATATATAATCTAATTATGCAGTAGTAAGTTGAAAAGCTTTCTATTCATAATTATTATTGATTCACTTGGGAGAGCACTGGAGATGCTACTTAAGTAACCAGTAATCCAGACTGCAATTAATGTCAACCTTTTCAAATAGGAGTGTTCACGAATCACAGTTCGAGCTTCCAGGGTTTTTTAATTTTATCCAATTTTCGCCCCTCCGATCCTAGACGGACAAATATTAAATTAGAAGCTTCCATTCGTTAGCAATTTTTCGAATTAAAAACACTCGCTAATGATGATGAAATTGTATATATTTTTTTCTTCTTGTTTACTTTGCTCTGATACGATTTACTTTATAGGGAAATTTATAAAATAAATGTTACTCATTCTATTAACATTTAAACATATAGTAATAATTCACTTTCAATAAAAAAAAAGATAATTTTCAATGGTCATTAGATTTTTGGGGAAAGATCTAATAGTAAATGATCTTAAAAAGTTTGAAGACGAGAATTGCAAATATATATATACAACGTGTCCCAAAATTATATATCCGATAAGCCAACACCGGAGGATAGACCTGCCCCGGACTAATCGGGGAAAAAAATATATCCCAATTATATTTTAAGTTATATAAAAAAAATGAAATTCTTCAGAAATTGAGACCGTTTATGATATTTTTCACTACCATGACCACAATTTTTTAAACATTTTTTTCTTTTTTTTTTATAGGCAACCTGAATAGTACTGCTATCTACCGCAACTCTTAAAAACTCCAGAATAACTCTTGTTTTATCACGAAAATTGATGAAACTTATTTTATTCCCTAAATTTCTTGAAGACTTTTACTTTTAACCAAATTTAACTTATCGTGGTGTAAAAAAAAAGTATGAACACTAGTATGGCAAGCTTTTTAAAAATTGGATCGGGCGACTGGGTCCTATCTTATGGCCACCCCGTTCACCCGATTTGAACCCCCTGGACTTCTCCTATTGGGGTTGTCTTAAAAACAGGGTCTACTCAAAACCCATTGTGACATTGGACGAGCTTCGTCGAAACATCACTCAGGCTGCTGATTACATTAATAGCAGAAGATATGTAAGACAAATAAAACGATCATTTTTAAGGCGATGTCGTGCATGTATTAATGCTGGTGGCAAACAGTTCGAACATTTGCTATAATGTTAATAACTTAATAAATTACACGTGAAACTGTTTGTACCATTTGTTTTGAAATATTAAACATTTTTCAAGAACTAATACTTTTATTACACCCGACCGTCATTTGGCCCCTGTTTAGAAATAATAGGCCCATATTTTTTTATAACTTGTTTTTCTAGAGTATTATACCATTTTCGAATGTTGGTTAGTTGCGTCAATTTTTAAAAAAACTTGCCATACTAGTGTTCATACTTTTTTTTTACACCACGATAAGTTAAATTTGGTTAAAAGTAAGTCTTCAAAAAATTTAGGGAATAAAATAAGTTTCATTAATTTTCGTGATAAAACAAGAGTTATTCTGGAGTTTTTAAGAATTGTGGTAGATAGCAGTAATATTCAGGTTGCCTATAAAAAAAATATTTAAAAAATTGTGGTCATGGTAGTGAAAAATATCATAAACGGTCTCAATTTCTGAAGAATTTCAATTTTTTATATAACTTAAAATATAATTGGGACATATTTTTTTTTCTTTTTTTCCCCGATTAGTCCGGGGCAGGTCTATCCTCCGGTGTTGGCTTATCGTTGAATTTTGGGACACGTTGTATAAAATTTGATGATACAATTATAAGCCTTTAACTTTAACGTCACAACGTAAACTTAACATTAAAAACTAAGAGTTGATGGATACTTCAATTAAGTTTTGTAGTAAGTAAATACCTGAACTAAACCTCTAAAAACCAAGTTGACACATCATGGATTCAATTCACACTACATTTTTAAACAGTTGGTAATACTGATCTAAGTGGCAAATTGGTCATTTTATAGCATGACCAGTATTTTTCAGCATCATCATTATTCCAGCCTGTTTGAGACCAATGCTGGACATAAGCCTCTCTCAGAGACCACGAAGCACTATCCTGAGTCACGTGCATCCATCGACTTCAGCATTCTTGCACAGGTCCATAATTACTCCTTACTAATCACTCCATAATTATATCGATATAGTGGGGATCGTCCTACACTACGATGGCCAGTACAAAGCTGCCACTCAAGAACTTTTCTTTCCCATCGGTTGTTGGTTCTCCTTTATGACATTGCCACTTCAGCTTACTGAGACTCTGAGTTGTGTCGGCAACCATGTCTTCATTGCCAACTTACAGCGAAACACTAAGCATGAAGTGCTCCACAGCTCGCAGAGCTGTACATATGACGTACATATGAGACACACACTTATGTAACCATCCAAAGGCGAAGCGTGTCCTCAACTATTCCAAAAATGTTCCGGACGTCAGTCTGAGCCAGATTAAAATGACTCTTGAAGAGCTTAAAAATGACAAAGCACCAGGAGAGGACAGAATTACAGCCGAGCTTCTGAAAGCGAGTGCAGACCTGGTACTTGTGGTCCTTCAGAAGCTCTTTAATTCCATCCTCCAGGATGGTACTACTGCAGAGGTGTGGAGTATAAGTGCGGTGGTGTTCTTCAAGAAAGGTCTCTTGAAGGACTATAGCCCGATATCCATACTGAGTCGTCTATGTTCTGTTTTCGAGAGTCAACTTGAGTTATCAAACAAGCCGGATTCCGAAAAGGCTTCAGTACCATGGCGGTATCAGGAAGCTGAAAGTCGCTCAGCGTGTGACATACTAAATTACAGTATAATGAATTAATACCTGCCCGGGGCGGAACACGGAAACATAAATCCGACCCACTGCAAGATAGTTTATTACTCGCGCAAACTTTGCACCTGTCAGTATATTTATTAAATTTTAATGCGATTATATTATATAATATATTATATTCGTATTACGTTTATTATTCAAACACTATTTTTGTTGTAAAATAAAGAATATATAAATTGATTATAATAAGTATATTGCGTTTTCTTCGAAGGGCCTACACATACCCACCCTGGAGAGGGCTAGGGCGAACTCACATCTACTAAAACCCCCATGATTCCCACCGCACGACCACCTGCCTGTCGTCAACCCTCCTTGAGAATAAACACCCAAATCTAGAACAATTATTGTATGTATGTGGGTCACACACGACCCCCGAAGCCAATAGCATACCAATGGCACCATCAAATCATCATAATATGGGCTATTAATTGTGTAAAGAACTTTTTATAGTCGCTATTCTAGAATTTTAGAATTAAATAAATAATAACGAAGGCCCTAATGTAAACAACTCGAAAAACTTTACTCGAATAGCTGGCAGTGAGCTGAGACTCGAGGGCCTTGATTGACTTTGCCGCCAACTGTTAAAAAATATCCGGAAAGATAAGACGGATGAAGACAATGTGCCCTCCGTAAATTTTTCTTAAAAGCCCGATTTTCGAATTGTAACTAGTATATGTTCTTAAATATTCAGCAACCTGAATAGACACCTAGTCATAAATTTCTTCGCTACAGAATTTATATATCAAATTATAACGCCACATCTAAATATCTCCTATTTCAATTAAATGCATGAAACTACATGAGATAACAAGACGTCGTTGACGTCATATTTCATCAATGTCGCTATATAAGTAGTAAATTTAATTTAACTTTACAATACGGGAACTTGACGCCGAATAAGCCCCATGGAGCGAAAAGCGTGCGAAAGATAGGCAATTTAGATTCCTCTATCCACCTGTATTTTTTACGATGTCTTCGTAGACCTACCTACCTAGACGTAACCTGTGTATCTAGCTAGAAGTGCTGATAAATAGATGATTTGTGAATTTAAGTAAGGTATATTTTACCTTTGATGTATTGTTAGGTTCATTTGATGTTTGATAATTTTATTTAGCACAATTGAAAATTAGAATATGGATTAGCAGCGACCCGCCCGGGCTTCGCTCGGGTTCAATGTAATACTATACATATAAACCTTCCTCTTGAATCACTCTATCTAGAAAAAAAAAACTCATCAAGATCCGTTGCGTAGTTTGAAGATCTAAGCATACGGGACGATTTTGTTTTATACTATGTAGTGTATATAAGTGTTGAAAAGTTTAGGGCGTGTTCAAATGTAAAAGCCTTCCAGAAGATTATTTGGAGTAGATTATTACAATTTTTGTATCATAGTTAATAAATAAAAAAATGTTGTCTCATTTTACTGCCGTGTTTACTGCTCAAGCAAATTCGCGCTTTATTATTACAATAATAATCCAACCCTTTATTGTTTAAGAATGGTTTAAAAGGTTGTTTAGACTATATTTCGAGCGGGATACATTAAAAGTAATGACTTATTCAACATCCTTATGCTTTAGCAATCATTTTGTAGATAACATAGTAGTCGTTACTTCTTGACAGACAAACATTCTTATTATTTTCGGAGTTTTATTTTAGCAGATTTTTACTATTTCACGGAGTAATAATATTGCATTCGTGGCAAGATAGAAACTAGCCTACATAACTCAATGATAACCTCATTTAAGACACTGTATTATGGATTCATTTTCCCGCCCAAAACCACTAATTAACGCTCAAGTAAGCGTAGTAATATGGTAAAAAAGAAAAAAAAAGAAGGGCTAGTTAAAAGCGATTCAATCTCTAAGATAAACTATAAAAAGTAGTTATTGTAGTGTAGCAGGCATCGCTACAGAAAAAAATAGTTTCGAAACATGTCTAATATCAGAGTTGGATTTATAATTTGTTACGTACCAAAAACATTTTAATTCCGTTTTGTGGTATTGTTATGACAATTTGTTGACACATAATTTTAGTTTCAAATTTTGTATCAGAAATTGTATGCTGTTACCATAATGCAAGCAACTGATATTTATCTAAAGGAAACACTGGTAGCTATACAAAACCATTTTAATCAATAATTCACACGATCAAAAATAAAATTACAATTAGCAATAATATAGACAAAACTTAAAATAGGTCAATACAATACTTACGTCACAACAACATTATGGATTCATTTTGGTACAAGTCTGTTATATATCCTCCATAATTATTACAAATCTAAAGAACATTTTGTTGCAGTTTGAATCCAAACTCACTTTTAGATATAAATTATCCATAATCATAAATTGCTCAACCCAAAGAATTTCTAATACAATAATCTTAGAAACACTCCGAATAAAGTATCAAAAGCTAAACCACAATAACAATCTTAAAAGTACTTAATATCAAATTAAACAAACTGTAAAAAAAAATTAAAAAGCGACTTACCTAAAGCAAGTAACTACTTACCATAAGCGGTGGTGATGTTAATCATATTAAAGCTAGACCAGTTAGTTATTCATTCTACAATAAATATTTACAAATTTCAATATGGAAAGACAAGTGACAAAAGAAAATTATTCAAAGAAATCTCAGGTACAAAAGAGACAATGACATAAAATTTATTTCATAGCTGGCGCAAAACATACAATATATGATGTAAAAACATTTATTTTTGTATTAATTTGAATATCTTCCTGATATAAAGTAATTTACTTCGAAGTCAATGGAATATTTCAAAGACATATTACTTGATTGACTATTCAAAAACTTTCATTTCATAAGCACATAACATATGAAAGTGTTTTTGATAGTCAATATAAAAAAATATATGAGAAAGAAATTGTTAGTTGCATCATGAATATTTTTATAGACTATTGAAATAGATTAAATCAGTCTGTTCTTTGTCTTATATTTTAATCAGTTGTTAAGACAAGTTAATTTTAATAAATATGCAGATTCGATTCCATATAATTTAGCCAAGAAAACAATTGAAGTCAGATTAGGCTCATGGATATTTAGCAAACAATATCTCAATAGTTGAACATTTTTAGACATAAAAATGTGAACTATCAATTCTTAACTTTTACGCCTTTTAATATCACACAGTCGGCGTATTTAAATGCATAATAGTCAATGTTTTATTATTAAATTAAATTTAAATTTATTTAGAAAATAATGGCTATTAGAGGTATATTATTTGTTCTATGTTTATTAATAATTTTTACGCTTTGTTAAAAAAAAAACAAAAATGTATACACATTATTAAAAGTTGTTAACATTTTTACAAATTTGCCAAAAACATGTTTGGAAACTTTAACATGTAGACATGCATTTGTAAGCAAATGAAAAAGAGAAACACAAGATGGTGCAGTCTTATTATATTTAGGTACTTAATAAATGCTATATTAATTTAGATACAGTTATAAGTTAGATTCTATCATATATTAATTTAATTCTTTTAATTAGTAAAAATATTATTGTTCATAGTGATTTTAGACATCAATATTTCATGGGAATTGAATTTAATTCATCCTATAGTCTATGGTTAATAAATGATGTTAGTTGTTAGGTAATTTCCATAACTGTTTTGCGTCCACAAAATATGTTGTTTATACAACAATAGAAAAAAATGGTATAACAAAGAAATAGCATTCTTCCAGAACGAAGTTTGTTTCGTAATGAAACAGTTGGATATCAATGAACACAATATTTGCAATAGGTATCGGCGTCATACCAGATGAGTTTCGTTTCGTTTAGTTTGTCTAGAAGTTGTTCCAATATTGTCCCGCTTCATGTCCTAATATTGTCCCGATTATGTTCCAATATTGTCGCGCTTCATGTTCCAATACTGTCGCGCGTCATGTTCCAATACTGTCGCGCTTTATGTTCCAAAATTGTCTCGCTTTATATTCCTATATCGTTCCGCTTCATGTTCCTATATATTTCCATTTCATGTTCCTATTTTGTTCCGCTTCATGTTCCTATATTGTACTGTTTCATGTTCCTATATTGTTCCGCTTCATGTTCCTATTTTGTTCCGCTTCATGTTCCTATATTGTACTGTTCCATGTTCCTATTTTGTTCCGCTTCATGGTTCCTAACATGTTCCGCTTCATGTTCCTAACTTGTTTCGACGGTGGGCCGCTGCGGCGCGGGCGTCAGTGCCGCCTGACCGGGAGGGCGCCCGGCCTGGAGTAGGGGTGCGCCTGCACCCTCTCGCGCGCCCTCACCGCTTTGTAACCGACTGACCTTTGAGTGTCACCCGCTTTCGAGCGTTGCGCTTCTGTTAGTTTGTTAGTAGCGGGACGCGCACATGTAATAGACGTGTTAGTCATTAGAACACATAAGGGAATTACGGCTTTGATACTGAACAACTCCCCAAACCCTCCCATGATACACATATGATACATTTTCGAAATTAACTTGGATGATATTAGGAATGTCTTGTTCATTCATTTATTACACTTGTAATAAAGACAGACAAACAAGCAATGACATCACGACACAAAGAATTAGTACGGATAGTTTTGTTACAAATAAACTGATTCTCTACTTTAATGACTATAAAGTTATTACTTTAACTGTATTCAGTTGTCCGTAATATAATTTTGTAGAAATTTTTCTAGTTGTAAAGTATGAACAATATGTTATTGTTATCAAATATATCTTATAATTATATACGTTTAAAATGACAGTCTAAATAACTATAGTTGATTCTTGATTATTTCTAATGGAAAAATAAATTTTCAGTGGTCAATAATAATAAATTGAAGTACAGTTTCCATTTGAAGAGGTCCCTAATTCCGAAACCTATATGATCTTTTGTGCTTACCGCTGCCTATAAGATGCGAGCAATGCCAGAGCGATTACGAAGGCGATTGATCCGTTAGCTAGCTGATAAGGCCCTAAATCACAAACTACCTAATACACAGTGCATAACATACCTTGCACATTCCTCTGGAGGGGGGTTCCGTCTCTGGCCAGGCTGGAACCGAAGCCCGGATGTGGGCGCACGCCCGCTCCGACTGCAGGAGGCGCTCGCCGTAAAGGAAGCGCTTTTCCCACCACCGGCTTAACGATTTTGGCCGCTGTTTCAATACAAATAAGAAGTCTATTAGCATAATCAGTGGGTTAAAAACTTAGAATGAGAACAAATACCTTACCTTTGTCATTAAAAGTTAGTGTCCTGTGTATAGTGTTGGTCCTATCCACCAGCCCTCTCTTGACTGGCAGGTTGACGTCCGTCTTCAACGTTTCAGTCTTGATTGGCAGCTGTTTCTTCAGTATCTCCATTTTGCCCGTCAGGACGAAGGTCGAATTTAGATCGTTCGGGTCGATCGCTGGCGCAACCGGCAGATTCTCCACATTAAGCGCGGCGTCGTACTCCCTCTTGATTTTCTTCGCCGAGTTGAGGTTCCTTGTGGTGTCCAGCATTTCTAACGAATCGTTGATGATTATCGTTTCGTTGCACGGCAGTTTGATCGGTGTGCCTTTGCGTTTCTTGGCTGAGTTCAACGAGGGGTCACGGTTCTCGAGATCGGTGAGTTCGTCACTGTCGGTAGCTAAGTCAACGGTCACGTTAGGGTCACGTCTGTGACTGTAGTCTAGGGTGGCGGTTGGCTTATCCAGGTCCAGTGTTGACACGAACTTAAAGTGAGCGTCACCTTCTAAGCCTCTATCGGACCAAGTTATGCTCTTGGCAGACTTCGCTTTTCTCATGATCTCCAAATATTCCGTTGTCAGCGCCGGCGGTGCCTTATCGTAGCCCTTCAGGATCAGGTACAGCTTTTTAAGCATGCTCGGCATGTCGCTCATGTACTCAGTGAAGGCGTTTATTTCCTCGTTCTCAATGTACAGCAACTTGTGCCTTAGATTGTCCCTAGCACTGATCAGCCGCAATTCGCTTTGCATCTGCACCTTTTCAACGAAATCCAAGAGCTCTGGGCACTCTGAAAGTGCCTGGTTGAACAGGATCTGCATTTTCTTCCGGCTCTCATCCCATTTCGTCCAAGCGACCTTCACATTGGCGTCCAAGTGAACAGATTGCTTTTCATAGTTCTCCGCCGCCCTCTCTTGTCGGGGGATATCTTCTGTACACATCTGGAAAGATATTACAATATAAAAAACATAAAATAATAATTGTCCACAAGTTGCAATAAAGTTAAAACTAAATGTGCTATGTGATATTTTGAGGTAGATTAGGGATAGTAGATATTCCATGTATATTGTATTTATTCTGTATGGAATGGACTAATTCTATTTTTTCTTTTTTTTTTTTTTTTTGCCGTTTTTTATAATTCAATTACAAACAGCACTGGTCATTGCACCGGTTTTTACGCATCTGAAAACTTGAACATAATTTTCTTTTATAGACAAATACATTTTTATAGATGTAAACAACTAGACACAAAAACAAATTCATTATGAAATATTTCAATATTACGGCACAAGAGCCGTTCTCGCAATGCACTGCGCCATCTGTTCGAATTTCTGGCCTTACCTGCTCCATCGCCTCCGATGAAGATCTGTGAGCCAGGTCTGCCACGTGGCTCAAGGCCCGAGTGCGAAGTCGATGACGTAACGCCAGCACCCTCTGCCTCGCCATCAGCGATAGCAGCTCGTTCTCCAGGGTCCCGTGGGTGGAGTCCGCTTCTGTTATGCGCCGCCGCCATTCCAGTTTCACTGAATAACATTACAAATAGGGATTATCCATTAATCATGTGAGGTTCACGGGGAGTTCAGTAAACATAACGAAATATCACAACAGGCAGGGCCGTATAGTGATATATCACGTGTTGTGTTGAATCGCCACTGCTTGGCAATGATTTCCCCACCCACAAATTTTGACAATTGTTCTATTCAAATACTTCTATTGTAGAAAAAAATTTGAAAATTCTTGCAGTAGCTATATTTGCTTCGACACGAGTCATGGGCTCAATTTGTATTTGGAACAAATATTTGCGTCACCTACTGGAGATTGTTCCGTAACTGAGTGTTTGTTCATGTGATATTTATGTGTAAATGTCCTTAAATGTCTTAAAAATCGTATTCAGAACCGTACCAAATTCAGGCTCCACTGATATGACAAGAAAAAGCTTAACTTTCCGAGCATTAACTCACCTTTCTCATTAGCGGCGTCCACCTCTCTAACTGTAGTCTTTAAAGTTGAAAGAGACAGTTTGGCTTCAAGCTCTTTGACCTTCTTCTTAAGTTCTTCGTTAATCTTTACATATTGGGAGAGCCTCATATCACCATCTACTATGTTCTTCTTTATGTGCAGCTGTATTTTATTTGCCCTTGCCGCATATTTCAGAGTGTTGTAAGTGTCCTCGTAACTCGCGTGGGATGGAGATATGTTGGCAATCATAACGGTCTTGCAGTTACCGCCGAGACTATCCTTTAATAGGCGAGTAAGTTTTGAATCTCTGCAAATTTTTAATGAAAATTACAAGTCAATTTAGTAGTTTTTAACATTAGCTCTATTGTAGAAAGTGGGGATAAAGTGGTGATGCAAAAAGAACAGAAAAGGCTTGAATTATAAAGGCTATTAAAATTAAAATCCTAGAAATCACGAGGGCCCAATTAATACTTCAAAGTATAGTTGAGCAAAAAAAAAAAAAATGTTAAAGAGAATTCAGTTACTTAGCACATGTTTTTTCTTACTTTGAGAGTCTTAGCATCTTAGCACAAAAAAGTCTGTTCTGCAGAGTGCTGATATGGAATAAATTGAATGGAAAAATTTAGGCACAAAAATTATTCCTTCACAAGTTTATTATAAAACATTTAATAAAATCAGTTACATTCATAGACAATGATGCTAAATAAGAATTTAAGAATTTATAAAATCAACCTTAAATATTACTAATGATTTCGCTAAATATGCTAATATTATTTTATTGTGTCTTGTTCATTAATTCCCTGGACACATTGAATCTAATGAAGGGAATGATAGATAGATCAGATACATAACATAATGAGTAAGGTAATTTTTTTGTTTTTGAAGAGTAATAGTGTTATACCTATATGGTATATAGCTGCTGCCATCTGCTAATTTATTGATGCAATTGCCAAGAGACAGTAAACTTTTGTTAATATTTGCTCCCTCTTTGAAACGGTCACCAATGCAACCAGTAGCGGAGGCCCGTTCACTTCCCGCTAAGTCTATCATAGATAATTTAACAATTCGCAATTGACTGCTGGTCTTGTATCTCATTTTCACATAAACCTGTAAACAATATTAGTATTTCAAGTACTGATGATGTGACTGTAATTTGTCCATGAAGTATTGAATATTTAATGTGAAGTTGTTATGAGTTAAAGGTCATTTCTAAAAGAATAGTAGATATTAATGGAGATAACATAATACTTCAGAGTTTATATATTTATTTATTAATCATTAACTGGTATTCAAATTGTTTAAGAAAAAAGTACCTGGAAAACAGCATGACTCCTAGAGCTTTCAGCATTGGCATCAGTGGGATGCTGAGTTCGATTCTTATTACCATTCTCTAGCATATTTAACAGTTCCCGTGCAGTCTTGATGTTGTTCAAAGTAAGACCAGCGACCATGACTCCATACTTCGAGTCTTCTCGCAGTTGAAGTGGTGTGTTGGAGGGTTTAAGCAAGTCATAAACATTTTCATTATATACCTAAAATATATAATCATATGTAACAAAATAAGAAACATAATAATGTATTGGTTGAATGTTGTAAGTGGACCTTACAGACAAATTCAAGTTATTGAATAAAATAATGATTATGAGACATCAAATATTCTATAGCACGCTAACGGTAGTAGGACAACCAGCAACGTCGCCTGTTACACGAATGGACAGGCTCATCCGGGTAAGTACCACAACCTCACAGAAGACCGACGTAGACCGGAAGTGTACTACTTTTGCGTTTCGTCTGGTGGCATGAGCCCAATTTTCAAAAGGTTGTCAATACATCTGGAACCCTCGGGTGTAGCAGATGTCCATGGACAGTGGTATTCACTTAACATAAGCTGAACCATCTGCTCGTTTGGCAACTATTCACATAAAAAAAAACAGGCAGGTGAAAAATATGGCACAGCCTTTTATGATCTATTTAAATGGAGATATAACTAATAAAATTTCTATGTTAGCTTATGGCAAATTAACACTTAAATAATAAGTAATTTGTTAAACTAATTTTAAGTGACTTAAAAGCAATTATTTATTTGCACATATTTTAAACAAAACCTTGACCAACCTCTTTAGATTGACTAAGAAACAACAAACAATAGCATATAGACGTTAAAAATTATAAATTAATTTGTATTAAGTCGAAGTAACATTTTGAATGAAGCAAAAAAAATTTTACTACCAGCCACGGATTATAAGAAATCTACAAAATACCTCCTCGCAACTCCTGCAACCACACCCACTGACTTAACAGAAAATAAAAAAATAATTCTATTTCACTTATTTAACTTATTATTCTCTTCATTAATTACTTAAATTAAATTTTAGTAAAATCTTAGCAATTTCTTAAGTGTGAATAGGGCATTAGATAATTGGTTTTATATTTCTCTTATAACTGGAGTGAATGATATTATAACAAGACTAGCGGACCCAACAGACGTTGTCCTGTACACATAAAATCCAACAACAACTTAAAAATAACAAATTAAATGTATAGTGATAAATATACAATAATTAATTTATTGTTAAGAATTAATTAACACTATGATACAGTCAATTATCAAAATCTGCACTTAGATAAAGTTGAGTGTAATCATGAATGTAAAACGAGAAAAGAATGCAATAAAATGATTAATTTGTATAAACTTACTTCAATGTATGAAACACCAATATCAAATTCTCTGTCCTTTTCAAAAGAGTTTATAGTGTAGAAAAGATGCTCCATCGTTAAGTAAGTTATTCCTGGATGGTCCTCACTTCCAATCATTGTGAATGTCTTCCCAGCACCTGTTGCACCATACACAAACACTGAACAGTTGTAACCTTCCATTAGTGAAGCAAGGATATCTTTGGTCGTGGTTTCGAAAACATCTTTATTCGTAGCATTTTGGCCGCAGACATGATCAAACACAAATTTAAGTTCCTTGTTTGCTCGTTTTAGGAAGTTTTTATTTGGCTGTTGTACGCCATGGTAGAAAAATGGTCTTATCTCCTCCTTAGGGTCAAACACCAGCATCTTATCGTCAACAACATCTACAACAATTCGACTGTTTTGCTCCAATTCTCTTGCATTTAATGGTCGTACCCTCACGACAACTTTAACATTAGCGGACATATTTTGTGTTGAGCCACTTCTCGAGGGCGCGACAGTGGTAGGACCCTTAGGCCGGCATGGGCCTTTCTCCACTTTAACCATTTTCTTCAATACCATTACAAACTTCGGTCATTAAATCACGTCAAATATACAACATTCGTTGTATCTGCAACTTTTAATGCACTTATACGTAAGAAGCGAGCCAAATTCGTTAATAAATACACTTAATCAAGTCGCTTGGTTGTAAACAGTCATGAAAGTTTGAATCACTTTTGAATTCGATTCGTAACCGTCAATTTTGAAAAGACGCACAGCGGATGAATTAATAAGAATGTAATAGATACAAGGTTTTTAGCCACCATTGAACATTTTATAAATATTTAATTATTAAGTAAATTTTATATGATAAAATAATGTATTTGATAAATTTAGTAAATTTACATAAATTAAAATCATAATTAGTAAAGAAAAAGACTGGCACAAGTAGTCTTTTTTTATTGTACGGTTTGTCTAATAAGATTAAGAGATCCAAATATTTCAATTATTAAAAAAAAAGATAACAGCTGTTTTAAAATTATATAGTATTAATTAGTTCTCAAGAATTAATTAATTAATTAATTTATTTTATTATTAAAATCCAGTAGGTAGTTGAGGATTACCTCACGACATTATCGTCGGCAGCATTCTATGAGGTTTCTAAAAACTTTATGATGCAGAAGTTCTATAAATCAGCAAACTTTTTTCTTAGATGTTTGTCGTCGTGTGAAAGTTTGAGACAATGATGTTATATACAAATACAAGGTAGATAATTATTATGACACTAATGCACCGAAATTGAGGCACTCAAACTACGCCAATTGGTGTAATTAGATTGTAACCCTATAGACTGCTATCTTTTTTCGTATCATAGGTTCTATATCGTCTGTCACGTTCGCTTACATTATGGCATATAGGAATAAACACCTAATTAAATTAAATCTGTATAGAACATTGATCAATATAATATTACGGTATTGAATATTGATCTACTTTCCACTTCGCGTTCACTTGGATGAAGTGAGGGGGTTTATGGGTAAAGCTCAATACTGATGGCGATACGCCATTAATTTTCATTGAGCGATATTATTAACACAATAAAATATATAAAGATAAAATATTTTAATACTACATAATTTTAAATTAATATCGATATATTTTTATTGAATTAAAAACTACACAGGCCACCGAAATAAACCCTCTATTATTATCAATATGGTATCCCTATGTAATTGTTTGTGTGCTTTAAAAATTACCTAAGAGTTTAAGAGTAGAAATGAATATTGATGGAAACAAAACTCAATTGAACATTACCTTATTAACGCGCAAATATGACACCTACTATCCGAAAATTTTCCTTTTGTGATTATAATTATTTGTTTTCTAATAGTTCCATTTTGATTCTGTTTTATTGCAATGTAATTTCTGAGTCCGTCAGTATAGATTATTTGGCATTATTTGAAGTTGTAAATTATGTTTCGTAGAGCACTGGAATTTATTGAGATGTAATGGATTATTTACAACTTCTTATAAATAAATTCAACGAAAAAAGTTTAGTGATTTAACTTAAAATAATACCAACATAATGCCATGAAGGAAAAAAAAAAAACTAATTTGTGTACACTGCACGGGCACTGTCACAGTGAGAATATATTACGTTGGCTATTATGTGGCTTATGTTCAGTAGTGGACTTTAACAGGCTGAAATGATGATGATGATGTAAATTGATAAAAAAATAAAGCTTATAAGATCCAATATAAATAAAGATTAAAACCCGTACAGCAATGGTGCCATAGAATAATTAACTATTTTACATAGCACTAATAGATACTCCCATTTACCGCTATATACAGTAGGATTAACAACACGCAATGAGTGCAGAGTTTCCACTAAAAAAAAATTATTCTCTGCACTAAAAGTCCTAATGGCAGTCAATACTTGTTTTTTGAAAAATATTGGACTGTTTATAGGGTGAAATCGTTACATTGTTAAAGTCAGGTACGCATCCCGCATGAGTTAGAAAGGTAAACTGTAAGAAACAAGTTCATCTATGATTTTATTTAAATATGAGGTAAATTAAACTCAAAGGCCATAAATGTACTTCATAAAAAAGTGTAATTGAAATCGGTTCGTAATTGGTGATAATATAATTGTGAGCGTGTAGCGAAAGTGAATTACAGAACAACAGCTATACTGATCTCAATCCATGTCTGTGCGATAGCATAATATGTTACGTTATGTATACTTTGTTTTGTATTTCTATTGTTTATATTTTTGGGTACCTTAAAAGGTAAAAAAGGAATTCTTCTAAGATCACTCTCTTGTCCATCTGTCTGTCCGTGTGTCTCCACCGATTTTTTCAAGAGTAAGTTAAAATTTACACCAGATACTGAGGTATTTATAACAGATATTACGGAACTTTCGGCGTACGAGTTCGACTCGCACTTTATCGGTTTATTTTAATATAAATGGTGCAAAGATCATCATGTGCATCTATGTGGTTCACGCCAGTTCCGCCGTAATTCTAAATGATAAGTTAAATGACTTCTGAGTCTGGAGTTTAATCAATGTAAAGGCCCTGTACTCCAAATAGCTATTACATTAAAAGTTTCATGTCAAGTGGTATTTGTGGCTTTAATTTAAGCCTAGGGTTTAAATCAGAAGATTGTTGCGATTATTGAGTCTAACTACGAATTTACGGAGTCATTTTCTTTGTTCAAGAAGCGTCCAAATTATCAAAATGTTGCAGTTATGTTAAATGCTATTGTATCGACATGTTGTAGTATTTTTTAAACATTTTATTTTGCATTACCAACAAAATTATATGTACACACAATTAAGTAAACCCATATTTATATCTTAAACGTTATAAGTCGATTATTATAGGGTACTCTATTGTTGGGTCCTGAGAACAATTTTGTGATACTTTCTAATCGATCTTTGTACGTTCCACGCTCAAGTTTGCTTATAACTAGGCTTGTGTAAAGTAGCTTCCTAGTTTTCAGATTTTTAGATGATTTAAAATATCTGAATACATAGTCTCATCTGCAATCGCGCAAAATTGGCAAAAGCGTCAGGCCGCGAATGCCGAAGACGCGGGTTCGATTCCCACAGCGTCGACAATCTTTTCGTACTTTTTCTACAATTTTAATAACATTTATAATGTTAAATTTAGCCAAAAATAATTCACTCGCTGGACAAGACCCTTGGACCAAACTTTCATTAAATAGTGAAGGTAAAATCTTAGATTCACGTCCTCCGAATTGGAACGTACCGTAGGTAACTGACTGAGATGAAACCGCTATTAATATAATTGTATAAAAACTAATATGAGTTTGACATCACTTAGTCATTACTTAATTGATTTATTTAATTACATTTACTTCATTTAATAAATGATCCTTTAAGTAGGTATCAATCAAAGTATTTTTACGTATTACTCTCATCGTATTAAACGTTCGTAATTTTAAATTTTCGTAATAAATTTAGTTTCTGCCACTCGAACTGCATAATATACTTTTTTTTCAAAATAACTTTGTTTTGTTTGTTTGTTTTTTGTGTATATCTTTATGTAACTGATTTCTCGCCCGGTTTTGGTCCGGATTTTTCGTTTGATAGGGGCTTCTACCAAACACGTAGCTCAGGAGATAGTTCTTGATCCAATGATCTATATACCAAACTACATGTTTGGTGTTTAATTTTTTTGTTTTGGTGCTAATCTGCACTCAAGATGAAACTTGAAATATGTAGATGTGACTGTGGTAGGGCCACGCCTTCTTCTCTGTTGCACGAATGGGCAAGTCCGTCTAGTTAAGTACCACCACCTCGCAGAAAACTGGCTTGGAGTGGTGTTATACTTCTGCCTTTCGTCCGATGTAGCCGGGGCCCACTTATTATAACACTTATTAAAACACAAAACGTGGCAACGCATCAGCAACCCTTCGGGTGTTGCAAAATGTGACTGGGCGGCGGTTATTACTTAAAAACAGGTGAACCGCCAGCTCATTTGCCATCTTCTCACATAGGTAACATAAAAGATAAACTGACAAATTGACAAACTTTTCGTTGCTGCCAGGATTCGAACCTGCCTCTTCCGTATTACGTCCAGACGTTCTAGCCACTAAGCTAAGCGGTCCACAAACTCACCACGCGAAAATCGTCGACGTCTTATTTACTCTGTGCGCGGGCAGTGTTTGCGCTAGTTGTAGAATAGTCGTTCACGGATTTCCCGTTAACGTTAACGTTGATTTACGTTTGTCAACTAGTAAATCAACGAGTTACTGTCGACTTACATATACGACCAACGTATAACGAGTTTCTACTTCATATCTTCCGTCATACTTTAATGTAATTTTAGGAACAATTTCATGCAGTGTACTAATGGAATTATGATTTAGAAAAAAAATTAAAACAATTTTCTATAAAGCATGTTCCTCTATTCATTTAAAACTCGTCTTGACAATTTTACGAAATTTCTTATTTATTTATCTTTAGGTTATAAGACAATCAATCCCGCGCTATCGATCGGGTGAACTTAAATAATTTCTGTGGAAGCTTGGGCCTTATAGCTCCTCTCCTTCTAGATCCGCTAACGGGTGGGTGCTATTCTTTTCTGGAAGGCGTAATGTATAAAAGCCTCCTACAAAGTGCACCGTAGCTTCGCTGGCAACCTGTTGGCTGGTGGGTGCAAATGGTAAAGTTTCGTTCATTGTGGCGTTCTCCTTAGTTCGACGTCTTCCCACTGACGATAAAAATGCTCTGTTCGTGGCAAAACTATAATTTAAGTATTTTTAAATATTTGTGCCCTTTATAATGATAATGATTGCGATGCTATAAACGCGGGAAATTCGGAAAAACAGCTTATTTTGATGAAGCTCAATAGTTCTTACTTAACGCTTTAACTTAACTGGTTTTTCACCCAAGCCCAAGTATCCTCTGTATATTCATCGATGAGTTTGCTGTGTTAAGCTAATAATAATGAAACTCTATTGGCTTTAGCGTCGGGGGTTATGGGTTCGATTCCCACACGAGACAAGTATTAATTGTGTGACCCATAGATGATTGTTCCGTGTCCAGGTGTTTATTTTAAAGAAGAGTCGACGTCAGGTAGTCGCCTACCGGACGTAAAAAAACATAGCCAAAACCAACGATAATAAAGCTTACAACATGATTCACACGTTGTGCTAACTCCACTTACGCCCGGCTCCTACATTCAACGAACGGCCGTCAGATACATGGCTTCGTAACTTTCATAACGACTTGTAGATAAATAGCGTGTACGCCCGGTTCATACATTAACAAAACGAGGCGTTTTCCTTACGAGCCGTTGCATTACCTACGGAAAGTGAGTTACTAGCCTTCCTTTAATCTATGGTGTGAATATAGGAACTGGGCATTAGGCGGGATGAGGGCAGGAGGATGATGAATAATAAATCTCAAACTACCGGTGCATTCCTTATTTAAATTTCCACAGAAGCTACACTTCGTGAATACACAAAAAATGGAGACACTCCACTCTCACTTCCAATGTCGTTAATAACAAACAGGTTCGCGTTGCCACACAATTGCGGACTCTACGACAACTCTCAAGTTTTCGCAATTACCATGTAAATTTGTGAAGTTCACGAAATAATTTAACGCGTTGTAGACGTCGGATTCAAAACAATTTGTATGTTAATTCAGGTAGTGCGGACTGGAGCCCTGTGATTAATATTAGTAAATATTAATTAATAGGGTACAGTGCAAGTTCTGCATAATATATATGACTAGCGACCCGCCCCGGCTTCGCACGGGTGCAATGTATTATACAACTTCTCTGTAATATAAACCTTCCTCTGGAATCACTCTATCAAGTAAAAAAAACGGCATCAAGATCCGTTGCATAGTTTTAAAGATCTAAGCATACATAGGGACAGACAGTCAGCGGGACGACTTTGTTTACTAGATTGAGTGATTCAAGAGGAAGATATAGATATTTATATTTATAATACATTGCACCCGTGCGAAGCCGGGGTGGGTCGCTAGTACTATATAAAAAAAGAAGTCTGTCCGGGCAGCTAGCATTTAAAAAAATCAAAGTAATGCCTAAATGCCTGTTTATTAAGTATGTCTTAAGCTTTATCGGTCAAAGGGTTAGTCAAAAAAAGGTCAATGAGTGTTTTATTATACACCAGAATATTAACTTGCAGATGGCTGAATTTTTTTCTACTTAGTTGACACTTACTATTACCTATATTTTGGACAATTCACACAATATCTTTATAAATTATAGCCTTTGTGTTATTCTGATGTATAAGCTATCTATTATTGTAAAGTTTCATTAAAATCTATTCAGTAGTTTTTGCGTGAAAGAGTAATAAACATCTATCCATACATACAAACTTTCGCGTTTGTAATATTAGTAAGGATAAAAAACGAGCTTAAATTGTTGTATCACTCACTATAAATATTTGATTTTAGGTGTTCAATGGCAATGATATTATATACAATTACGAGGCAGATAAGATACTAGTGCGCCGAAACTGAGGAATTGATTCTATCTATGACTAGCGTACTTCAGATGCAACTCTATACACTGCTATTTTTTTCCTTATCATACGCTCTATATCATATATCACTTTCACTTATTATGTGTCATATAATAATGTAAAGCCACGCAGTATGGACATGCATCATCTTTATTAAAAGAAATGGTCTAATGGAAATGAAAATATAATGGGAACCCTTTCAAAATGTCTCCTTTCCAAAAAAGTATAAAGTGAACTAACGGCATATATATTTCCCACTGCTGAGCAAAGGCTTACTTTGTATAGACGGTATATAAAATATATTAGAGCTTACAAACCTGAGGTAGCAAATATATTAAAAAAATCAAACGAATTTAGAACTTTATTCTTATTGAAGTCGGTTGAAAAAATTACTCGTTTACCTTTAAACAAATACTTTTTTAACCTTAAAATAGATAAATATAAATAAATGATCTAAAACCTATAAATAAAAGATCATAAATCGGCAGTTTTGACCCACTTTGATGTCAGTCGAAGGGCCGGCAAAATACGCAATTTTCATGGAATATGGGAAGGAAATAGATGTTGTGCAAAGTTAAAATGGGATTTGAAATAAAAAAATTGCGCATGCTGACGATCAATTTACTAGGCAAAAAAGCGTTCGAATTACAGAATAAAACCCTAAACAAATTTCTAGACGTATCAGACTTTAGAGCCTTTACGGAAAGAATTCGCCAATACAAAGAAATTTAAAAGAAACTCCTTAAATTTGAACAGCATCCCAATTTCCATAAACCCAGCGGAGCAGGGTTACAACAATTGACCCAAAACGTGAATCAAATTCAAAAAAGTGACTTGCATGTAACAAATAAAAAACTAAATGTAAAACTGATCGATGTGAAATAAAATTAAAACTTGCGATCCAAGCCAAGTGATGGCCTAATGTCAATGGCCATCATTGCTTTTTAATGTAGGCTACAATATTTTAATTTATTTAGTTATTATAAACTTGGATATGGGTTAGTCTACCACTAAGGTGGTAAGTACGTAATTTGTACTCTGATATTGTAAATTGTTAACTTGATATTTAATTACAATAAGAATTATGCGAACAATATTGTGTATATAGTCAAATAGTGAGATGGAGTAAAGCACATCAAAGGAAACGGAAGTTTATAATGAAATTTCGAATCAAATTTCATAAACATTGATTCAAAACTTTCCACTGTCGATGACAATTAATTTCCATTGTCCCTAATAACAAAGATCAATTAAAAGTTCCTTGATAAACAAGAAGGGGACAGATTTGGGGTAGAATGTAATAACAATTTGTAAATTAATTAGGTTATGAGATACCAAATATTGTATTTAAACTTATTAGCATCTCTAATAAGTAGTTTTTCGTAGAAACAGTGCTCTTGATTTTTGTTTGCTCAGTTGCTCTGGACTTTATTCAAACCCAGCTTTCGGGTCGGGGCCTGAAATAATCTATGAAATAAGTCTTATTTATAAAAAAATACAGGATTTCTCAATTCGCTTACAAAGTATGAGTGGAACCAAAGCATTTTTGGATGGTTCATGACAATACCGTGCGCCTTGAAGAGATTTCTTGCAACAATCAACCCTGAAAACTATTACAAATATCACAAAAGCATGTATTGATAATCATGTATTGATATACCTGCTAAGCAGTTCAGTTGAAAGATAGCTGTAATGAAAGATAACTTTAATAAAACAGTCCTGCAATGAAGGTACGAGTGCAGTATGTCAGACTTTCGAGACTTGAGGAGAAAATCAACACGAGTTTATTTGCGCTTTCAACGACCACATCCTCGGAGGCCCTGACGGTGGACGATCCTATAATAACACTTCAAATAAGTCGTCACGTGTGAAATTATCGTTTTACTCACACGACTTAGCCATTAAAACAACATATTCCAATTTACTAGAGGTTTTTTTATGAATGCTTACGATCGCGTAGCTATGAGAATGTCTGTGCAGATTCGAAAAATTTTGAATAATTGTTTACTCCTTTCAATGGAGCTGAAGAAAAGTAGTTATAAGTAGATAATATTTTTTTTTACATTTTACATGAAATGATTTATTTCAGACATTCTCATTAATACATTTTAGACATTCAATAAGGTTTATAATGTTTCAGACAGCACGGATGGCACTATAGTTTTGGCTTGATGTTTTAATATACAGATGACGCATGTTCATACTGCGCGGCGTTTAAAAATTGTTCCGTTTTACATTATACAGCATATACAGCGTGTCGTTACCATCGCGACAATAAATGAACACACGTCTAACGCTACTTGCCAATAATCATAAAAAAATATTAACGTTAAACAAAATCCATAATTAAAAAAAATATATTTTTCAAACAAACTAATTAAGTAAAAAAGAAACAAAATTTGTAACATCCTATACAACTCGCGCCACAGCGTCGCATTACAAGCCTCTCCTTCTAACAGCATGTTTTGTCTCTTTTAAATTCATTCAACCCATTCATATGCTTTGTGACCTTTACACATGAACTTTAAGTTACGCTTTTATAGGTAAGGGTGTTCTAAAATTCTTTGTTTTGGAAAATTTAATAACTCTGTAAATATTGATGTTTAAAGAATTTAAATGTTTAATACAACTTTAAAAAGTTATCCCCTATATGTGTGTTCATTTATTGTCGCGATGGTAACGACACGCTGTATAAGTGAATGTGACAGATGAGACAGAACGTATGATACGAAAATAGATGAAATATAATTACACCGATTGGCTTAATTTGAGTGAGACAGAACGTATGATACGAAAATATAATTATGCAATCTAATTACACCGATTGGTGTAATTTAAGTACATCAGTTTCGGTTCGCTAGTGTCATATCTAGTATTTATAAATAATATCATTGGGTTTTGGTGACAGATTAGTCAACCGCGCGCCATTGCGCACTGTGTGATTCTCGCAAAGGACAAAAAGTAGCTTTGTAAATAGTTCCAAGTTTGTATCAGAGTTTTCGGGTCTCTCGCGACGAACGAATTATAAGTAATATCAAAAATAAACAATATTTTTCAAATGAAACAACGAACTATTCCTTTATTATTATATATATATCATATTGAAATGATATACCCTATGTCCTTAAACAAACACGAGATGAGCCTAGTAACACCTCATATGCTGTAAGAGGTTTAGACTGTAGCGCGTGAGATATATTACATACATTATTAACATACCTATGTTGCGAAAAACATTACCCTCCGTCAGCAGTTGGGTAAAAATGAAATAATACAATAAAGAAAACGTTAATTTACTGCACCAGTGTTTGTCTGTTTACCCTGGTATCATACAGCTTGTGTGTTTGAATACATTCTTATTACTGCCGTTTCATCTATTAAGAGGAGTATCCATTCAGTTTCAAGTTATGTCTACCAGAGAACGTGGTACCTAGTAGTGGATCAGATAAACCGTTCGCTCGATTATCACTTGTCTAGAAAAGATAGAGTCCCTCCAGATGTCAGGTTTTCTGTTGTATTTCCATCCTCACCTGGCGCCCTGCCATTTGTAAACTGCTTAATGGCTATCCTTATCTATAACGATATCTATGAACTTTTAATTGGCATTATATTTTTGTAATTTTTCTCTCCCTTTGGGCATAGTCCGGAAAACTTTTGCGAAGTGCTTATAAACCTCTTTAAATGAATCCTATTTATCCAAGAGGTTGGGACAAATTAAATTTCAGACCCGATTTCGGCCACCCGGAGGGTGAACAGGGCAGGTGACAGGGGTCCTGCTGTGATTCGTTTTTTGGGAATTCATAATGGAAAACATTGTAAACATGTGTTTCTAATTTACTGAAACTTCCGTATTTAAGTGCTCGTAAATTTCGTCTTTGCTGTCAAGGTTGTCGATATTTTGCACTCGAACCAAGTAGTTGGTTTCGTTGTTATGTGTAGATACAGCAAGGAATAGAACGATTTGAATGCCTTTTTTTCCTGACCGAATTTATGTGATATAAAAATTGAATTTCATCCCAACTAATTTCAGTCTACATAGCATATTATACTGTTTCTAACAGATTTCAGTCAGTAAATTTACCCATATCTCCAGTAAAAAAATATTATTGTCATTTAAATCCTTAAATAACTTTATATAAAACATCTAAAATTATGTCTTTAACTATGGCTTCATATCTTCAATTAACATACATATAGCACGTTCTGTGAAATTTGTTTAATATGCCACAACAATTAATATTACATACTTGTCTCAGTGTTCCTATGATACAAATCAAAATCGTTAACCATAATATTTTACTACCAGTTAATAAAGTTTTAATAACAGCGTCAAGAAACAATTGGCAGAATAAAAAAAATATCATCAGATTTTATTCTGAAGCGATTCAATATTTAAACCATATGTCAATAAATTTTCCATTCTCAAAAAGTTGTGGTCTAGTTCCATTCGGCTAACGTGAATCTCACTGCGGAAATTTACACAGCGAATACGTTGACGAAGCTGGTTCAATTCATAGTATTTGGCGTTTTAATTGGACTTATTATTTATTTTAGTAGCTATTTACAATATTTAGGCTATTTACTAAAGTTAGAACAAAATTATATTTTTATAAGAAAGGGTTCTTCATTTACAGTTATATTCATGTTTGTGGGAGAAATGTTTTTAATGTGGGAGAAATGTCTTTTTTCATAACAAAACGCTAAATACAGAAGAGCATTTACCATATTTGGAGTGTATGAAATTAATGATCCCAAACGTCCGTAAAACAACCATGTCACCTCAAATAAATTATCGCAAAAATCTGTCGCAACTTGCTATGGTAGTCACACATTTAAGTGCGTCGCTGAATCGCCCATTCTTATATATGTAAAAGCATAAAAATAAAAACGTAACCCGCTTCAGCTTATGCACTAGACCTCGATCGGCCTCGAGGCTCGAGATTAATTTACCCAGAGGTCGATTTCAGTTTCTGCTTGTTTTGAAAACTAAAATTCCCACTGAAAGACGTGTGCTCGTGCAAGTTAATTAGCGATGGATTGAAATGCGTTCAAACCTATATAATGAAAACCATAGATGATTAAGTGAGGGCTGATTTCATACGTTTTTTTAAGCTTTTCGCCCGCGGCTTCGCTCGCGTTGAAGCCCTTAAATAAATTTCTTTTCTTAAAATATATATTTTTTTAATAAAAAGTATCCTATGCCTAATAATATTAAAAACAGCCTATGCCCTTTCTCAGGCTCTATCTATCGGTGACCCAAATTTCATTGAAATCAGTTTTTTTACGTGAAAAGTTGTCAAGCGAGCAGACGGTTCACCTGATGTTAAGTGAATACTGCCGCCCATGGACATCCGCTACACCCGAGGGTTGCAGATGCGTTTGAAAATTGGGCTCCGGCTACCTCACTCACCAGACGAAACGTGAAAGTATTATACTTCCACTTTATGCCGGTCTTCTGTGAGGTCGTGGTACTTACCCGGACTAGCCTGCCCATTCGTGCAACAGCCGGGGCTGCTGCGTGGCCCTACCACCGTCAATCAGTTCAGTATTTGTGGCGTGAAAGCGAGACAGACAGACAGAGTTACTTTCGCATTTATAATATTAGTATGGATGATTATTCATTGCGCATATGATGTTAAATCATTTTATTTTTTGTGTATAAGATTATGCGTAAACGTTTATTTTTAATTTTGCAATCCTTCCTCGTGTTCATCACGATAAATACTTTCATTGCTATTTTATTTAAACAACAGAAAAGTTTCAATGGGATTGTTGTGTATTTTGTTGTACTATTTATTTAATACTTTTGACTCGGCGAATGCATGTAACGGTATCACGAAATTACAGGTTTAGGTGATACATTTTTTAAAATAATATCTGTAGCGATTGAACTCAGAAAAGTTGGGCTATGGCGCACTGTCTAGTGTTGTATATTCAATTGGAGTTGAACTGTGCAATCGTGCCTGAGGACGTTAAATGAAGCAATCTTGAGATTATCTTGTGTCGGGCATCTGAATAGGGTTTTATTAGTTTTTCACCTTAACGTTGATCACACGCAGTAAACACACTAGCGAAAATTAATCTCGGTGTTTTGGAATACGCTAGTTTAGTTGCCAACTCAAAGGGGAAATTAAGCAAAGAATCCACACGCTTAAACGGTTTAAAGTTTAATATGAACACGATCGCACTGAGTGAATACACCTGCAACGCTTTGTAGAATTTTAGATATTAGTTAAATTTCTATAAAACCCGTTTGGATAGAGCTAACAAGTTTTAAACCAAAATTTGGTTTAATTACTCTTTTGCAAACATAGCATGTGTCTGGCTTAAATTAATTTGTGGATAGGAAGAGAGGACTGTACACTTGTGTGATTAGATATATCAATGGAGAGATGAATGTGTTGTTTGAATAGATATTTTTACGTAAAAAATTGTGAAACAAACACGCAGTTCACCTGATGTTAAGTGAATACCACTCATGGAAACATGCTGCCCATCTAAGACACCCGTGGGCTTGCCGATGCGTTGACCTTTAAAAAGTGGGCTCCAGTTATCTGACTCATCAAACGAAACGAGATTTTTTTTAATGTGAGAAAGTGGCATACTGGCTGGTGGTTCACTTGATGTTAAGTGATAACAGCCGCCCATGGGCATTTGCAACACCCGTAGGGTTGAAAATGCGTCGCCACCTTTAAATAAAGGGTGCCCCGGCTACCTCACTCATCAGACGAAAGGCGAAAGTTACTACTTCCACTTGACGCCGGACTTCTGTGAGGCCGTGAAACCTACCCGGATGCACTTGCTCATTCGTGCAACAGCGGAAGCTGCTGCGTGGCCCTGCCACAGTAAGCTCCTTTAGGTCGCTGGTGAGACTTATTATGTATATCGTCATTACACCGGTAAACTATGCAGAACGGAAGTTTTTGAGAATGTAATGCTTTCCCGACTCTTAACTTAACAATACAGTACAGAATCATAACAGAACAATAAATTACTTTCTTCGGCTCAATTTGGTTTCAGATCTAAAAAATCACCCTCAGATTCAGTTCACGAATTTTTAAACTTCCTTGTCACTAGCCTTGACAGTAAAAAGAAAACTAATTATACAATATTTCTGCACCTTGCCAAAGCATTTGATACAGTTTCTACCCCGATCTTGCTTAAAAAAATTAGATTTTTAGGTATTCGTGATCTCCAGTTGAAATTATTCGAAATTTATCTGACTGATAGGACACAGCGTGTACAAATAGATAATTACTCAAGTGAGAATGCTTGAGTATTTTTTGGTGTACCACAGGGTAGTATCTCGGTCCGTCATTGTTCCTCACATCTGTGTCAGTTAATACTCCCCAAGGCTAAAGCTGATGATACAGCGTTATTTTTTTACGGGGATACATGGGATGAAGTTTATACTAATGCGCATTTAGGTTTTAATATAGTAACACTATGGTTGAGAAACAATGTTTTGACTCTTAATATTGCGAAGACCAAATACATTTTTTCTAAGAATGGCAGAATCCGACACAATTCACCTCAATACATTCCACAATTGTAACGACTGCAATGAATCTTATTGTGTTCTAGTATTGAACGAGTTAGTTCAATTAAATACTTAGGTGTTATAATTGACAGTAAACTGAGTTTTCAGGAACATGTTGAAATGTTAGCAAGTACAATTCGTAAGCTAATATTTATATTTAAAAGCCTACGGCATGTGGCCAATAAGGAGATAATTAAAACAGTCTACCTTGCTCTTGGCCAGTCACAGCTCAGTTACTGTATTACTACATGGGGTGGAGCAACTAAAACCCTATTACTGAAACTCGAAAGAGCTCAAAGAACAGTTTTAAAGGTTAGTTATTTCCTACCATTCTGACGTTAACGTCGTTGACGTCTATAGGTAGAGCAAGATTCTCACAGTCAGACAGCTTTATGTTCTACACACAGTCTCAAAGCAGCATTCTTTGCTGACATATGAACCCCATTTGATAAAGGAACGACGTAGAAAGGACATTGTTTGCCAAACGTCTTATTACAAAACCTCTTTAACTCACCGCTTCTTCTGTTATCAAGGTTGCAACCTTTACAACAAGATAAACAGGATCTTATAAGAATGGTTACAATCTTTAGACAACGATACTACGGAGATTCTAATTGATTAATAGAAACACTAGGCATTTAAATATTTTTTTTTCTTATTTATCAAATTTTCATCACGTTCACTAACATTTCAAGTATAAACTCACACTTAAATCGACATAAGCGGCAACCATACTTTGATAAATAAACGCTAATAATATTTGTGCTTTAGACAGTTGTTGATGACGTTTCGCTTTTTTAAAAAGTAGGAGTGCAGAATTTTCAGATGCTTCATATCAATTCCAAGTGAGTGTAATAGAAGTGTCAGAATGAATTTTGAAAAGTATTAAAAAACCTAAAAGAATATATTCCATTCTTAGTTATTTCGAGGTTGCGTTTAATAAGTGACAAATTTAATTTTTGTAATTAAAATTGTAAATTAGAAATTACTATAGCGCGTTGAGAACTCATGTAGCTATACAATAGTATTTTGTCATTTAAAATAATTAAATGACAAAATACTATTGTGTAATAGATATGTAATTGCAAAAGTATAAAGCTCTATCTTAATTCGAACTAAATTAGTACATGGCTCTCCTAAATTACTTTGTGCAAAAATTTTTTATAATACTTTTAAGATTCAATTACATTCAATGTCAAATGTTTCTATCGTGCAAGTAAACGATAATGAACGATTCTTAATTTTTTGACGTTATTCAAGATCTTTTCCAAGAAAACTAATTGACTGACGGTAAAGGGCCTCATCCTTTTAAAGTGTACGTCAAATTATTAAAATTAGCGGTCAACTGTCAAAGTCAAAGTTTTAAAAGAATTTGGGACGGTTGTTAAATTATAATTTATTTTATTATTTATTTTATCGAATTTAAATACAATCAGTCTTGATTCCCGGTCTGGCCAAACTTCCACTTCACGCCGGTCTTCTGTGAGGTCGTGTTACTTACTTAGGGGACCTGCCCATTCGTGTAACCCCTACCACAGTTAATGAAATATCTTGATAAACTTAGCTAAATCGTTAACCCCTATTTCTGTGTGAATGCCGTAAATCTATTATTTGCAAATCCATCGGACTCTCCGAGTACGTTCAAGTGCAAAACGGAATGTCAAAGGTAGCAAATTGAACGCGATCGGCAAGTCAGCCAGATAGTTCATGGAGTATGCCAGTGACAATTGAGGTCGTAGAGATCGAACGCAATGTTTCGATTTTTGAAAACGTAGCTTTTCACTGTGATTGTACAATCCATACTGCCCTTTGTCTCAAAGTTTATTGTATTTCTACAGTTTTGTTTAAAGTTGTATCGGTAAAAACGATCTGGTGACCATCTTTACCCATTATATTATAGCCATTTATAATTTATCTAGTATATATCAAGCTTATCTACTTTTCTTAGAGTAGATTAATAACTGTGTATTATAATAATAATGAACGTTGAACAGTTAAGTATAACGCGTTACTGCAAGAAACGGAATTCTATTGGTGTACAAAAAACGCGAGTTCACTTACGAAAAAAAATATTTCCGTACTACTCAAAGCCACTGGCGGGTCGACCCTCTTATACCGCACGTATGTCCGAGCCACGTCCATCTTCTGGCTCGCAATTCCAAGTCGCCGGAATAACTGCTGGGGCGGTACTTAGCGCCAAATCGTTTATTAAATTCCGGCTATCCGCGGAGTTGCGGCAAATTAAATTTCGGACGCGATCTCAGCGGACCGCGCGGGTCGACAGGTGACGACGGTCCGAAAAGCCCTCGACTCTTAGGGTTCCGCAAGAATGTGTAAAACTACCCTGACATCATATAATATCGTAATGTTCTTTGCTTTAACTCGGCTGTATAGGTTTAAATCAATTTCTTTTCTAGTTTCAACCAGTTACGAATGTTAATCTACCAGAGCGTCAAATATTCCTTTAATATTATTATTATTATTTAAAAATGAAAGGATAGCAAAGAGTACTTTAAGATTGTTAGATGCAGAACATGAGTTATTTTTTCACATCTTCTTGATTACGTCATTTAGATGACACGTATGTATCGGACCTGTTGTAAGGAACCCTTCTAAATATATACATATTTTTAAGCACAATCGTACAGGTACAGGCTTCGTATTTCATTTAATGCCTCCCTAGAATTGCTTCTATGAACCTGGTTCCAGTCAATCTGCAAATAGGGAGGCCTGCTGACCTTTATCGATGCGTGTACACGCAACGTTAATTTACTACGACAAAAAGTCAAAGGCACGATATTCATTCGGAGTAAATTGTGGCTATTCACGTTTTCCATGCGTAGTCGTCTTGTATGAGTATATTAAATAACACGTTTATTACGAATAAGTATGCTTATTGCTTTGTTATGTGTTAATAAGTATGCTTGAATTGAATTTGTCATGAGTAACACAGGTCGACTCTCCAAAGGTTGGCAAAGCGAATGCGTTCCAACAGATGTCGTGAATGCTCGTGGCCTCCAGTCAATCACAAGTTTGAGGTGAACTGCCGGCTTATTTATCACGAAATAAAAGAAACTGCACTAACATTATCTATATCTGATTTAAACCTTGTCACGTGGACGGACTTTCTATTAAAAACGACTATTTTAAAACAGAACGACAATTATCTTTAATAGACTTTGGCCCGGTTTCTGAAAACGACTGTGCTTTTCGAAAACGATTGTTTATTGATGAAAACAATTATCTTTAATAGACTTTGGCCCGGTTTCTGAAACACGGCCAGTGTTCGTAGAAATTAACTAATCATCTGTCAAATGGCTTTTCGAATGTCATTTTAGTTGACGAAACGATTGTTAACCCCCTTGAATTGATGATTCTAATGATTCAAAAAGATCAATCTGATCAATGAAAAAAAAACCTCTGATTAGTTAATTTCTTTTATTTTCTTTTACTATATATTTCTTTTATTTCGTTTAACAATGAAGGAAACCGTTTTTTTATTACATTACTTTTCTTATTTTAATGTTTGACATTGATATGTGACGTTGAAGATGCTTTTCGTTTGGAAGTTGCTTTTCCCATCATTGATAATAATTTGATACCATATTTTTTAAACACAGAGTTCATTAAAATTAATTTTATTCTATTCTATACACCAATAGGTTTGGTAAAGTAGAAATTGTAAACGGGTACTATGAATTGAATAATTGAATGTCTAAATGATTCCATTAGATAGTCTTCATAATGGCACAAATTGCTTTCTGTTATCATTTCACGCGTACCTGGACGTAGGTTTAATTGGTTGCCCATTATGAAAACAGTCAAGATCAATTACACCATCTTGTACCGTAAAAAATCGCAATATTTTGTATTTTCTCCATCAAAAATACATAATTACACCGCTTCATCGAAACGAAAAATGTAACGTAACCGTATCTCACGAAGATACAGCTTTATGATACGCGTGCAGACATATGACATCGAAAAGCAATTTCAAAGCGATATTTCGCGTTCGTGATATTTAATTTTTTATCGAAATTCGTTTTGTGCGGCAGAATTCAAGGCAACTTGGAACGTAATCGTATAGCGTGGAAGTGCCAATTTTCCGTGCGAGCGCCCGGCTGACGCTCAGCGCGGTTCGTGCTATGATATCGGCCAAATTAACCTGCCGTGGAAAGTTCTACAATGGGTGCAGAATAGATTTACATTTGTCTAAAAATTTCTTCTTTATTTTAAGTTTTTCCAATATTACTTTATAATCTGTAGTTACATTTTTTTAAAGTTTTGTATGTATCCATTGTGCTTTGACCGTGAATAAACGTTTCTTCTTCTTCTTCTTCATTTTGAGATAGCACTGTGTAAGTTGTGACCATAAAGTATGAATAAATAAATAAATAAATAAAATTATCTTTCATAGACTTTTGCCCGGTTTCTGAAACACTGATCATCGTAGAAAATAACTAATCAGCTGTCAAATGGCTTTTCGAATGTCATTTTAGTTGCCTAAAGGATGGTTAAACTCTTTGAATTGATCATTATAGACTTAATGATCATAGTCGGCCTCGGTGTAAGTTTAAATTAAAATTTTATACAATTTCATGATATTTAAGTGAGACGGATTAACTAATTTATTCAAGGTTCATTGCATAAAAACTGAAATTGGTATTCGAGATGTTTTTCCGGATCAATTCGTCAATGTCAACTAGTGACTAACTATATCTATGAAAAATCAATTCACAAATATGTAAGTAAAATACAAATGGACAGAAATGAATTTAAATTGATGAAATGAATTGATTTTAAATTGCGTCTTTGAATGCACGGAGTCATTGTAGAACGCTTTTCAACAGTCGCGCCGACTGCGGTAAACGAATTGTGACGTCTAGTTAGAAGGAATCAAATCTCGATCTAGGCAATTCAGGTAAGCCTTGGCTAGCGTGAGTCGATCTTTATGATTGCGTCGTTAGAATCAGTTTTGATGAAAAACTCCACAGATGTTTTCCTCAAGCAAGCGAATTTTCCATCGGAACTCGGGGACATAGTTATTTCATTTACTTTGAGCTATTTTTTGTCCCTATTATAGTAAAAGCAGCCTGTCTTATAGCATACTTTTTTTGCTATATATATATGTATATACAATGTACTCGTTCTATAGCCGCTGAAGACCTTGCCAAAGGGTTTCTTCTTTGTAATATAAATTTCAGACCAAAAAACTATTACAAAGAGAATCGTCAATGCACTTTTCGGGTTTAAATTTCATAATTAGTGCTGAGCGAGGTAACTTTGTTAACGATGAAGTTGTGCCAGCATTTTGCAGAGGTGGAATAATGTTTTAGCTTAGCATCTAAACTCTTTAAATGCAGCTTGAGCAGTAAACATAAAATTAATATTTTAATGTATAAAATGTCAGCTAAAGTTGAACTTTTAAGCACCGATTTAATTAATGATAAAATAGTGATGTTTTTTAATTAACTCATTGTGTGGCAAACTTCTGAAACAAGACCTGTTATTTTTTCCATTTTTTTATTGTTTTGAAGTTTTCTAGCACAGAAAATGTTTTTTATTTAGCCAATTTTTATGTACTTCATTTATTACAATATGAGTATCATTTTTGAATACGAAAAAGTTTTCTGAATTTATCATTTAAATAATTTATGTTATTGAACGCGATATTCTTTCGGTAATAAGCTAAATGTTTATTTCGGTATTTTTATCATGTTATTGATACAGATTGGATTTCCGCCCCTTATATACAATTATGTAGTGAATCAAAGTTTGATGTTGCGAATATTATTTGATATGCAGTTATAGCTAGGTGATTGATTGCAATGAATTTTTTTGTATGTCATATAACAAAAACTACTCCTCGTACCAGAGTTTCTGACTCGCTAAGAATGTTCCATTCTCAAAGAAACATTTCCAGGAAGGTAAAATTTATTAAATGAATAAAAAATATCTTCTTATCAATTTAGATTTATTGTCTTTTACTTTTACTTATTTCTTTTTATGTGATGAATTGACAGATCGGTTCACCAGGGATGTTAAGTGATAACCGCCGCCCATGGACTTTTGCAACACCCATAGGGATGCCAATGCGTTGCCACCTTTGAATAAAGTGGGCCCCGGCTACCACACTCACCAGACAAATAGCAGAAGTGTACCACTTCTACTTTACTCTGGTCTTCTGTGAGGTCGTGGTACTTACCAGGACAGACCTGCTGTTTCGTACAACACTTAACCCTGTTGAGTGGCCCTATCACAAATTATTTCTTAACAAACGTTATGTTTCTATTGACACTAACCACCAAAATTGTTATTCAAATTGTTAAACGGAAGGACCATAATATTCTCATAAAATGTGACACGTCACCATCGCAATCTGCCTAAAGCGTGCTGAAAATATTTCGAAATATTTCGCTTCACAAAGGAGCTTAATGTGGGCATGTTCCACTTCTAAGGACAGTAAACGGGGCCGGCGTGTTTTTAACACGCTCAACATGTTTTCACTGGAGGCGAGTCTTACAAAAGCACGTTTCCTCGAAGGGGCTGGGTGTTATACAAGTATTAAGTGTGTTTAACGTTTACTGTAAACTGTTCTTAGTTGTAGAACACCTCATGTTCGTGGGAAGGAAAATTGTTTTTTTATAGTTTTGCATGACGATTTTACTTTGATTGATACCTTAACGGCAAGGGTGGTAGGAATTCATCACGACTTTTGATTTTTGATGTTTGATGCATCATACTGATAGCAATAATTTCGTTATTTGATTTACATTTCTCATCAATCGATTGTTTTTAATCTTTAATTTTAATTTTAAAATTTTATCGGAATTAAATGATGAAAAGGTGGATGCTTAATTGATAATATTAAGTAAATAATATTATTTAGTTACTATTAGCATTAGCACCAGGGCTCGGTTCTTAGTCCGTTCTCGTTCAGCGTAGTGCTCGATGCGATATAGGCTCACATACAAGACCAGCCGCCATGTCTGATGATGTATGCCGATGATATAGCGCTCGTTGACGAGAGCCAGCTGGATGTGGAGCAAAAAGTAAATCTCTGGAAGGGTACGCTTGAGAACGGCGGTCTAATACTCAATGTGGCGAAGACTGAGTACATGGCTTGTTGAAGTTCGAACTCAAACACGATCCAAATAGGTTCTGAACCAGCCGTTAAGTCGGAATCGTTCAGATACCTTGGATCTGTTTTGCACGAGTCCGGAAGCATCGGCCATGACCTCCAAGCACGGATACGCGCTGCTTGTGCTAAGTGGCGAGAGGTCACAGGTGTGGTCTGCGAACGCAGAATACCGCCCAGGCTCAAGGGACAGGTGTATAAGAGCATGATCCGACCGGTACTTCTGTATGGTAGCAAGTGCTGGCCAGCTCTATCTCGGCACACTCAAGAGCTTCACGTTACGGAGATGAAGATGCTAAGGTGGACGTGTGGCGTCACGCGGGCTGACCGCATACGTAACACATTCATTCGAGGCAGTCTCGGAGTCCGTGACGTAGCGGATAAGCTCCAAGAGCGGCGCCGGAGATGGTATGGCCATGTCGCACGCCGGTCGGAAAACTATGTCGGAAGGATATGCCTGTCCTTCATATACCTAACACAGGAACTAGATCCCCTGGACGCCCTAGGAAGCGATGGCTGGACGTCGTGAAAGAGGACATGGGAGCCAATGGACTGACCCCTGAGGATGTCGAAGACCGGGCGAAGTGGAGGAGTTTAAGTAGGAATGCAGACCATGGTAATAGACGGGATTAATGCCAGGTAGAAGAAACTTTTGTTACTATTATCATCATAATTTCAGCGGGTGCACGAAAGGAGCCTTCCCGAGTGATGTATGTACGTATAGAGCCCGTACGTCCGGCGCACCCTGGGCAACAGTCAACGAGATCCCACTCTGACTAGACAATCCTTTACCACCATGACAAATCCGAATCATTCACATGATAGTCCAGCGCTGAAGCCGGCTTAGCGTGTAATATCGATTAACATCGATGGGTCCTATTAGGTCATTCAATAAGTCCGTAGGAAGACACATAAATGGCGTTACTAGAATTTTTTAAATTTTTTTTTTAAATCATTGCCCTAACTTTAGAATAACATTATCCTGTTTTGTAAGGACGTTTTACAAACATAAATTTCACGCGGACAAACACCCAGATGCGAAACAACTATCTGTAGGTCACACAAATAGTTGTCCCGTGTGGGAATCGAACCCACGACCCCCGACACCGAAGCCAATACCTTGGCAACTACGCCGCGGAGTCATCGAATTTTTTCCATATGATTTTTATTTAGTACTAACTTTCAAACTATACGTGATTAAATTTAACAGCAATCTGATCTAAAATTCTATAACTCACCAATTCGTGAGCTATAGGATTTTGTGTGAGGCAACTTTTGTTTTTGAAAAAAAAAAAATGGAAGAAAGTGAATTTCGAGTTTTAATAAAGCTTTGCAAGCTAATTTAACAGTATTTTAAACTATGGAAACCAAACATTGGCTTGATAAACATTATCCGAACTCTGCTCCATTGAGACAAATGGTGGAGAAGTGGATTGCTGAATTTAAATGTCGTAATGGTCGTACCAGCACAAATGATGCAGAGCGCAGTGGACGCCCAAATGAGGCTGATATTCCAGAAAACATCCACAAATTGGTTATGAACGATCGCAAATTGAAGGTGCACGAGCTAGCTGACATATGTAAAGATGTTATTATTATTCTAATAGTAGGAAAACCATTTGATGGCATCAAACTTCTTGATTAGTACCGTTGATTTGGTGTTTTGCTCTTTTACGAAAATCGTATCGACACGGGTCAGAATTACCCCTAGATCTCACAATGCACAATAAGGTCTTGGTTATTCGCAATCAGCATGTAAATTTACGAAGTTCTCGGGACAATTCGCGGCGTTGTAGTTGTCGGAGACAAAACAATTTATATGTTAATTGTGACACCGGGAAGCAGACTGATTCACGACATACAGCCGGTAATTAACGCCAAACTAGACCGAGAACAACGCTCGGATTTCGTAATTAAATCATTTCTGGAGCTGAAAGCGAGAGTGCTGATGGTTTTACATAAACATGCAGGATATCATTAATTTATGATTTATAAAATGTTTATAAAATAAAATCGTAAAAAATATGTGAACAATATACACAATATGTTTACAACAAATAGGGGAACCGGGGGAAAAGAATACGTATTGTCCATCAAATCTATCTATGATCTATATGATATTGTATATGAACATATTTTATAATTCCTGGGGATAATGAAGACAATTTTATTAATTGACTTCATGGCCTTTGAGTGAGAAAAGAGCCAGCTTTTAATTAAAATACAGGGTAGCTTTTCTAAGTGTATTCAAGTTTTTTATTAAATTCTAGACATAAATAATGTTGTATAAAAATGATAAATATTTAAAATCACTCGTAATCATTTGAACTTATCTCAAAACGTGCGTGATTTATACGCAACTCTTTTATTTTACGCGCGATCATTCATAACTAACACGCACACAAGTTGCACAGTAAAATTTAGGTATTTATGAATGAATACTGCATTGTCAACACGTTCTGTTTTTTAGGGAATAAATTGGCATTTTTTTTTGAAAAAAAAAAGTTGTTTTTTTTATTTCAATGAACTACCGAGTCTGAACCTCCTGTGTAAAGGGCACTTCTCAAAAAATCTCCCTGTATATTAATTATACAAACAAAATTTGTTTTACAGTGACTGCCCAAAGAATTCTACAGATGCTCGTATGACGGAACACTAAGAATGAAAAATAAATCTAGTTATAGATATTCTTTCTTCTATGTATTTTAAATATCGATTCCTCTATATTTTTTATTTATTTAGAAATTGAAAAAAATATATGTAAGCTACTTTCTGGCTATTTATAAAACACTAGCGGACACGACAGACGTCGTCCTGTAAACACGACTGAAATACGAAAACAGCATATAAATAAAAAGTTAAAAAAAATGTGGACCGAATGGTGAATTTAAACCATTCTCGCATCGACCTGAAGTTGCCGTTTAGGAGGAGTTCAGTGACATACACACTTACAGAAGAATTATATGCATAAATATATGCTTTTCTGAAAAATGTCGGGCACTAAAGTCGTCTGGTGCGGGGAACTCATCAAACTTGTGTCGTTTGTGAATTTTCCACCGCACGGGGCATTGTAAGCTTCTGTGTAGACGGCGCGCACATTAGTTTCCCCGTATTCGTTTTGTTTCGTTTTAGTTTTACAAACGCTTGTACCAATTTATGAATCCGGTGATATTTTATACAGGTGCAGCGTCCATTATAAAGGGCTGCCATACAATAGCGTCTGCGTAACACATTTATCATAGTGTTGTTAGCATTAGCACTAAGCTATTGCCACTCGATAAATAAATTAATAAATGAGCTCGTTTGCTAAGCCTTTTATAAACATAACATTTAATCGCTGTGTAGTGTATTTGTGCAAGCACTAACTCCATATAATTAACATTGTCATGATTTGATTAGGTATTGAGGCTTAAATTCTCGATTACTACACGCGGTTGACTGCATTTGTCATCGGAACTTCATATGAAACATTGGAAAAATACTAATTATAATAATAAAAATACTCAGTTTTTCATTATTTAATCCTTAAATACACTTTTTAAGGATAATGAAAAAAGCTGTTACTATGCTAGAAGCACAAGAAAATATGCCTTCGATAGAAGAAATAAATAAATAAAGAAAATTTTGAAAAACACTGTTTTCTTTCGTCCAAATTCTTTATTTTTTCCTACTTGAAAACTGTGATACGTTTGGTTAAATCTTGAATATTCTGTGTCGGTGTGTACTTTGTTGGTGATAAATAAATGAATAAAAATCACCCATTGCGTTGATACTAGTACAATTCTTGCCTTTAAAAAGAGGTTACACATTTTTTTCTCTTTCGTCGAGGGATTATTAATGCTTTTAACAAGATGGCTATCACAAATCAATTACATATGAAAACGTGAATACTTTATCACATATTTGCCAAAACTTTTGTTATTTTTGGGAAATATACTTTATATAAAAATAAAGTATGTCAGTAGGACTTTATTATAAAGTATGATTGGCAACCCTATAGCCGGGGCCAGCATTATTAAACATTTTCTTGTAACGCATCTGGAACCCTGCGACTGTTGCAAATATCAAATGGGTGTCAGTTATCACTTAACATCAGGTGAAACTTCTGCTTGCTTGCAACCTTCACACCTTTCACATAAAAAATAAATAGAAAAATATTATTTTTTCAGGAAATTTTTATACAGAACGTTTTCTATTATTATTTATCGTTACTAGACGACTGATAAATTTACTTTTGTGCTGTATATAAATACATATTATTATAAATGTATAAATACCCACACACTGGAAAAATACTATATTAATCACAACATCATTTCTAGAGGCGGGTGGTGGGGACCAACAATACACAAACGATGAGAGTTAATACAAATATCGCTTACACTATAATTACTTAGAATTATATCAAGACATTTACCATTTACAATATATGGGTATTTTTGTATTGAATAAGAGAATTCAAATTAGTAAAATAAAAAAAAAGTCCAAGACATTTTTATGATAGAAAAGTGATAGATAGAAAGTTAACGGTAGCCCAGGTCAAAATAGACATTTAGTCGTATGAAGTCTACGCCGTAAATTAAAATTGATCAATGCATTAATATTCAGTTTCAGAACAGTGTAAAATTTTACACAGGATTTGTAGATTTCAACACAGCCGTCTATCGATTCTACAAGTACGATAACAATTCTGCAGCGATCGTAGGCTAGTCGCTTAGCCGGCTATGACGTGTGCTGTGTCAATTGCACCGGCACAGCACCAATTAGTAGAGGAGGCCTAAAAGGCCATAGTCGCGCCGGGGTCGCGGAAGATTGCGTCCTCGTGCTCATGTGTCCCCGGCCGATGCGACAGAGACAGGGTCAACGTGGATTTTTAGTGGGTACCCGTTTCTCACTCTGGTGACACATACCCCTCGCCTACTCGCCTACTCGCCTACCACAGAACTCGCACATACCCCTGCCACTCCCCAATCCAGTGGCAGGGGATCCATAAAGGATTTTTCCCACAGAAAAAAAAAATAAGGCTAGTCACCCAGTACTATAAGCTGTCTCTATAAACTCCGTCTCTATCGGAGTGCTTCTTTCAGTACTGCAGCTGTGTTGGTGCAACGAAAAACAATTTCCATTCGATACACGAAGAACGTTGGCCTCCAATTTCTCATCGGGATTCCCTTTGCAACGGCTAAGGAAACCTGGAACGTAAACGCATGCGTTCGAAGGGCAATTTTCCGTGCGAGCGCGCAGTGAATTCCGAACGTAGTCGCTCTCTCGACACCGGCTAAATTAACCAGAAGCGGGGTTCTACAATGGAGCCGGATTATTTCAACGCGCTTAATATGAGTGGTCTGACCAAGTGAAGCTTATAACCGGGCTTCCTGTTTCCACTGCCTTGAAGAAAGCCGAAGATAGAGTGGTGTGGAAGCAGCTCGTCGCCGATTCACTTAAAAATTTTCAGGACGGACACGACCTTCAGTAATGAAGACCACGAAGAAGAAGAAGAAGAATATGAGTCTAACCTCCGTTTTCATTACGGCTCCGTACCCAAAGGGTGAAATGGGACCCTATTATTAAGACTCTGCTCTGTCCGTCTGTCTGTCATCAGGCTGTATCACATGAGATACAGACAGACAGACGGCTCATGAATCGTGATAGTTAGACAGTTGACATTTTCACAGATGATTTAATTCTGTTGCTGCTGTAGTAACAATAAACACTAAAAACACGACACAAAAAAAACTTGAATTAAATAATATATCCTTGCTTGGAATTGCAGTATAATCGACCAAAAATAAATATGATTATTGTCAAACAAAAGATTTTACAATTATTAATTACATGGACAGGTTTGTTACTTAGCTAAAACACTATTTATTACTGTTTTTGAAAAAAGAATACTTTTAATGCACCAACGAAAATGGGACCATTATAGCAAGCCGTTTAATAATCGCCGCCAAGTGCGGTAAACGGATTGTGACATCTAGAGATAAAATTTAGGTTTCGCTTGTGGTCTTGAACGATTGATGAGTTTGTATCCATCGGCATGAGGATCTTTCTGTAGTGGGCCGAGAAAAGTTTTGTATCTATTAAGAAAAGTACACAAGTATGTAAATAAAATGAGGGCTAAGATTTTTGGGGCAGTTTCACAGTACTCTGTCAATTTATTAGGGTTCCGTACCCAAAGGGTCTGTCTGTCCCTCTGCCACCAGGCTGTATCTCATGAACCGTGATAGTTAGACTTGTTGAAAATTTTCACAGTTGATGTATTTCTGTTGACGTATATTTATCGTTCTTTTACAACAACATTTTGAAGACGGTGGTAGGGCCACGCAGCAGCTTCGGCTGTTGCACGAATGGGCAGTCCCGTCCGGGTAAGTACCACGACCTCACAGAAGACCAGCGTAAAGTGGAAGTATGACAATACTTTCGCGTTTCGTCTGGTGAGTGAGGTAGCCGGAGCCCAATTTTCAAAAGGTTGTCAACGCATCTGTAACCCTCGGGTGTAGCAGATGTCCATGGGCGGCGGTATTCACTTAACATCAGGTGAACCGTCTGCTCGTTTGACAACTTTTTGACAACTTAACGTCGGACCCGCACACGAAGGGTTCCGTACCATTTCTATTAAACGGCAAAAAAATCATGTACGGTGTATGTCGGCACCACGTTAATATATTTTTATTCTGTGTTTTAGTTATTTGTTATTATAGCGGCAACAGAAATACATCATCTGTGGAAATTGTTTCGTTTTTGATTAAATTGGTTAAATCCCGGGAAGTGAAACCAAATTAAAGTCAATAAAATCAGGAAATCAGATAATGGCGTAAATATTGGCGTTAATACAAAGAAACCGCCATGCAAGTAAAAGTTCATTTCACTTTATAGCAATGCGACTTTTTCGTAGAATCTACAAAATTGAACAAATATTTTACAACAAACTTTAAAATTGCACAGATAACTTACGTGGGAGAAATTTCACAGATATTGGCTATCAAGTGATCAAATAAGTTTAAATTGAACGAAAAAAATTGGCTCCGTTACCGTAAAATTGTGTAGATTTCGTTAACACAATTATAAGTACAAAGAATGTACATTTGTATTTTTTATCATACACTTGCCAGTGTCGATTAATACATGTCATTTAAATATTTATAGTATATACTATTCGCCCTCAGCTCCGCCCGCGATGAAACCCTTTAATAAATATTCTTTTTTTTTCTTTATTTAAAAACATAATATATATTTTTTAAATAAAAAAATAATCCTATTTCATTTTTAATACCTCTAAGAATATGTTTCATCATATGTACAAAGTTGTTAAATATGAATGTATGTACAGAGTTACATGATAATCGGTTGGTACTTTTGCCGTGAAAGCTTAACAAACAAACTTACATTTACATTTGCAATATTAATATATATGTATATATGTATGACATTGGGAAAACTCACGTCAAGCAATGTTTAAATACATTCCTGAACCTAGCAATTTGATTCGTCTTTCATTGCAGAGACTAAGAGAGTATAGAAAAATGCGACCATACCCCTAACTCTTTCAGAATTTTTTAGAGCAATAGTATTAAAGAATGACTCAGACATAAATCAGAAGCAGTATTTGTTTTTAAATGAAAGAGCAAAATTACTTATCACTTCACAGCAGTAAGCCAGAGATTATTTGTTCATGTGCCAATTTGAATTTCAAAAGTGGTAAAAATATGAGTCTCTATGTTCAGATTATGTATTTGCGCAATTTGCTGTTGAAACTTTGGGTCCGTGGGGTCCCTGTACATCGAATTTTTTTAAAGGTATAAGGTCATAGGCTTAACGCCTCGGCCGGTGACAAGAGAGCTGGTTCTTTTCTAGCCCAAAGGTTAAGCATAACTATTCAGCGAGGAAATGCAGCTAGCGTTCTTGGCACCATGCCGCGTGGATTAGGTTTATTAGATAAATGTAATTTTAGATAGATTTAATGTTGACAATATTGGGTAAGTAAAAATCAGTGCATTTACTAATTAAAAATAAAGTATTCGATAAAGTGGTACCTGAACCAGCATTTGTAAGTAAATACCATCTTCGATATTGATTAAATATTTAAATGGACTATCACAGTTCTTTGAAGTTTATTTTTTTCAGGCTACTTCAACAATCTTGTGATGAAAAAACGTCAGATTATGAAATGTGATCTTTTTAGCTGAAATAAAATGAAAGCACTAAACGGAAGATGAGAGTGGTAATAAGAGGCATCATTCAACGATAATAGAGGCTTATTGCAAATCTTCTTGATACGATTAATCCACTTGATGTCATATCGCTCTCGAACTGATTTGCTCAAAATTTCAGGGGTCACAACACGTTTAAGGTTCTAACCAAAAACATGTGGTTTTAATGTTTAATCTGTCAGATTATACTCAAATCATTTCTATCGTGTTGGCTGTGTTACAGAAATTAATGAGAAGAATAATAAACGATGTTTAATGTGTGTGAAACGTGTGCGAATGTAAATAAATTCAACATTATGTCCCCTTAACGTTGATAGCTATAAATCCATAATTTGCCAGTCGTATACTATCGAGTTCTCCTGATAAATTGTGTGGGATTTAATTTAAAGGGGTAATTTTTGCACCCTTATTGCCCCGAAACATACTTGACGCCCATAAACTCTGTCGGATCAATGCGCGCCTGAAATATGTTGAGGGTTGCAATGTTAATTGATCCAGCTCGAAGTTACCCAAAGCGGATCTTACGGACTCTCCGTTGGGTAATCATATGTAACAACATAACAATGTTAAAGTTATTTGAGGGCGCACAGGAAGATTGCTTGATTCGTGGCTAATTTTATCTTTAGCGCTAGTCTCTGCACTCAAGATGAAATTCAAAATTTGAACATTTAGAAGAAAAAATATTAAAAACTTCACAGCGCTGCCGGATTAATTTAGTTTCAAACAATACATTCATTATAAAATGTTATCAGTATTTCATGTTTTTTTTTTCTTAACTTGGCAAGTATTTCATGTTGTGAACTAAGCACATCAATCATTTCTAAAAATTAAAACAGATAAATCTTAAGATTTTCGCGTCACGAGATCACGATCATGATTGAGGCGTTTTGCTTAGTTACTAAAGCGCATTATCAGGAAAACGCATAATTCATTTCAAATCCCGCACATTAGCATGATATGCGTGCAGAAAAGCTGCCGTCAATATATTTTGCGCATAGAATAAACACATATTTTGGCTCCGAAAAAATAAAATTAAATATAATTACTTTCTTATGATTACTAAATATTTATTATTCTATAACTAGATGTGAATACTAATAATTCTATAACTAGATGTATGTACGTTGGCATAAGCAGGCTTTTACAATTGATATTATAACCCACATTTTCGAGTCAAAATTCTTTCTGTATCAAAATGTATTTAATTCTGAAATCTACTAAATTACCTCGATATTGCCAGGCGACGGAGCACGAATATTCTAAAGCTTCGGGATATGAATTTTCCCTCAAGAGCTCTTGCGCACATAAGAAGTGCTCTGTAAGTGATCGAAAATATTATTAGCAAATATGCGCTTACGAAATTTCGATCTGTCGCATCTACACAACATTTGTTAGTGACGTTAAAATGACTTGGCCATTTTATCATCTACGGGCATTGGGACTTTCAATTGCTCGCGCTTACGTTGTGTTATATAAATCAATTTATATCACGCATTATATTATATTATATATAAAATTATACTCGTAAATTCCTTCCTTGGTTCTAACGAGAATCTATTACTCGATTAACTGCAATCTGTTTTCAACAACACTTGATACTTTAAACGATGAAAGTGTACGAATAAGAGTCTCATTGGCTTTTTAGACTAAATTAAGTTATCAAATCGTTTGGGATCTACGTGTAATACGTTTAAAGTAAATTTGCTTCGCCCCCGCTTTTCAAGTAATGTTGATTCATTAGAAACTGCTAGCCGAATACACACATGCGCTCGAAGAATCTGAGCCGGCACTCGATTACAAATCTAATTAAACTTGACCCTTCGAATCAATCGATTCTGATTAACAAACTTTCAAGTGCAGCGTGTATGGATGGAATTCGATTAAATGTATGATGAACATTGCAAGGGATCTGCGGTTACATTAATATTACTAGCTGGCACTACTTCATCTGCGTTTCAATTATGTTAAAAATGTATATTATGCGCAGAGCAAAAGACATAAAAAAGACCGCAAGAAAAATATATCTACAATGCATATTATAGTATTAAATATAATGTTTATCTTTATATATATAATTCTTTTGAACGTGTGTATGTCACAGAACTCCTCCTAAAAGGCTGGATAGATTTTAATAATTTTTTTGTGTCTTCAGGTCGATTATAGAATGGTTTAGATTCACAATTAGTTTTTTTTGTTTTTTATTTTATTTATAACTTATTGTCGGATTTAAGCCTTATATTTGTGTGTGCAGGACAACGTCTGTCCGGTGACCTAGTATATTATAAAATAAAAATACATATCATGAATAGAATTGAGGCAGTTCTAGAAGAGCACGGCAAGGAAACACACATCATTGAACGTTACGCTTATAAAACATGATTTCTTAAAACTTTACATTAAATGAACATAGCGAAATATTTTAATAGACAAGGCCCAAGTATTTAATAAGTGAAATTAATTACTTGAAAAGAATTAATTCATGATAAGAACACAAGCCTTCGCATATTTTACGATAGCAATTCAACAAGCTACGGACTAAAAAGCCACTGGCATTTTAGTCCGCAATCTTAGATTGTTAGTTCAAGCTAGCAAGCCAAGTGCAAACCAAAAAGGAAAACAAAAAAAAATATAGCGGAAACAGAAATACATCATCTGTGAAAATTTCAACTGTCTCACTATCATGGCTCATGAGATACAGTATGGTCGCAGACAGACAGATAGACAGACCGACAGACGGCTGGACGGACGGACGGACAGTAGAGTCCTAGTAATAGGGTCCCACTTTACCCTTTGGGTACGGGACCCTAAAAATAATGTGATATGACTGGTACTATTAAAAGATTCAGACTGATATGTTTAGGGTTAAGGAACAAGAACTATATTGGCTTATGTTTCACTTGACATTGAAATGCCATTATTACAGTAAATCGACTCGCGCGAGTGAATGATTGGTCGGCTTAATTAGACCGACAGAGATTGGTGAAGGGCACGAGAGGCGGCGATGAATTGATTGCCTTAAAAGTAAACGTTAAAGTCGCGTTGTTAAACAATTTCATTGGAATGGTATGGAATTCTCATTAAAAAAGTAAAAGTAAAGTAACAACCTATACATGTCCCACTGCTGGGCAAAGGCCTCCTCTATACAGAGGGTATCAGGGCATAGTCCACCACGCGGCCCCACTGCGGATTGGCGGACTTCACATATTTTCGAAATATATATTTTTTGGTATTATTTCGAAAATGCAGGTTTTCTCACGATGTTTTCCTTCACCGCGGAGCACGTGATAAGTCAGCACTTAAAGTTAAAAACTTCATTGGTGCCGGCACCGGGGATCGAACTCAGGTTGCTCGAGTATATTGAATTAAAGGCGAGCGCCCGGACACTGAGCTATCACGGCTCATTAAAACCCGCAATAAATTGCGTTAACAGAAAAACTATAATCACAAACGTAATAAACATAATCTCGTAATAAGATTTCGAAATTTAATTTAATTTTCATACTTAGCCTTATAAAAAAATATAATTTTCTTTCCAAAACTTTCACACTTTTATCTTTCGGTCTTTTAAAGTTATATACTTCTTCAGGCGCGTGATGAAAAAATGATGAGGGTGAAATTTTAAGATGCGCGCGCATCACCGCAACACAAAAGCTTGAGCACCATTGAAGCTGCCCCCTAATCCGCTTATTTTTTTATAGATAGCGGCATATTCTCAATCACATTCGCCCGTTACAGCTCTCAATAAAGAATGTAGATGGCGCTTTCATAATTTAATATTATTTATATCCTTTTCTAGTCTTTTTATTATTTTATTGCAATTAATTATTTGCATACATTTATAAACTATTTTTAATGCCATTGAATGCCAAATGCCGATGCCAAAGAACTATGTCTTTTCACGTGCGTACGTAAGTACACGTACCCATTTTTTATGATTCAAAATATATTTAAGATATTTTACTATTAAAAATAAAAAAGCAAAAATAATTTACTATTACAAACAACTACATGCAATTGAAAGGTTTTAAAAATATGATTAGGTAACTGTACTAGTACTTTTTTAATTAAATTACGATACGCAGGCAAGTCTAAATGATTGAAGGATAAATGAAACTAGAGTTATCCAATTTAACCAGAACCTTCTATCTCAATTACAACTTGGATGTGCGTCGTTTGTTGATTGGAATTTTGATTAAATATTTAGATTTAGTCTGTGTATACTCCTCGTAAATTGTTTCTAATATAATGAGCACACTTCCTTATCAATCATTTGAGGTATTAATGTCAGAATCATTTTTTATTATATACAACGTGTCGTTACAACCGCGACAATAAATGAACACATATAAACGATAACTTTTTTAAAATTGTATTAAGTATTTACATTCTTTAAACATTAATTTTCATCGAGTTATAAAACTTTACAAAACAAACATTTTTAGAACACCCTTACGTATACAACTGTAACGTAAAGTTCAATTGTACAGGTCACAAAGCATATGAATGGGTTGAATGAATTTAAAAGAGATAAAACATACTGAAGATAAAACATAGAAGGAGAGATTTGTAATGCCACGCTGTGGCAACGACTGAAATATTCTCTGAATGTAGGAATCTGTCAGTTGTAGTTTGAGGATGTTATAAATTTTGTTTCTTTTTTAATTAGTTTGAAAAATATATATTTTTAAATTATGAATTTTTTTAACGTTTATATTTTTTAATGATTATTGTCAAGTAACTCTACTGTTAGGCGTGTGTTCATTTATTGTCGCGGTTGTAACGACACGCTGTATATTAAGTTTAGTTGAATTTTTTTTCGAAATCAACATTGTGTTAATTAAAAATGCAATGAATATAGTTAACTAATTAACTCTAGCTGGCTACGGTTAAATACATATAACGTGTCAAGTACAGAATATTTATTCGCAGAACATAAAACACAAGTCCGTTATATTACAGTGATATTACGTCACGTTAAACACTTTATTATGGAAGCCTTTCGGGCGGTTTATCGCTGCCCCTGTCGTATTAACTAATTTTCCAGCTGAACGGTGATTGGTTAGGCCGAAAGGTTTGATACCGAATTATGATACTTGCTGGGAGATTTCATATTACCAGTATTCTTGAATGTGCTTATTACACGATATGAAGGGTGTGTAATTTTGATTTATGTGTAGTTAAAAAAATGTATACGTGCACTTAGTTACGCACGCGTAAGAAGCTGTGCCAGTTCTCTTTGTTTGTGAAAAAAAGTCATTGAACACAATTAGTGAAGGTTTATTTTAATAACTAAGAAATTTTTACCGCGAAAGCTCATGCCATGTTCCTTTTCGGTAGTCAGTGAGCGTGCGCGCCGTAAAACTTTTACCGTCATAATTTTCTCCAAACGCTTCAAAAGAAGTATAACTTCAAATTGTAATGACGTCACAAACAGCCGTGATAGCTCACAATGCGCGGGCGCTTGCTTTTAATTCAATATACTTGGGCAACCTTAATTGTGACTTATCGTGCGCAGGTGCATACTTACGAAATAATAACAACGAAAATATTTCGAAGATATAGCAGGTCCACCAATCCGCAGTGGGGGCGCGTGGTGGACTTTGCCCTAATACCTAATGTACAGAGGAGGCCTTTGCCCAGCAGTGGGACGTATACATGCTGTTACTTCACTGTACATCTTTTAAACCGAATCGGGTGCGCAGATATAGTTTCGAATACTCACATCTCAACGAGCTTTGTGTCGTTGTGCTCTCGATACAAATGTGATGGATTATGTGATTGAGTTAGAAGGCATAGTACTTTTCATTGTTATTTATTAATATAGTAGGCTTTTATTTTTTTAGCGCATAAATCTTTAAATTCATATTACTTTTCCATTTCTGTACCGATTTAAATGAAAATATCTACCAATGTTAAGTGAAGTTTACTACAGTGCATTAGTGAAAGTTGCAACAAAATTGGTAAGGTGTTTCTGAGATAAACGCGCACAAACGCACAGACAAACAGACATTTTATTTACAATCAATGTTTTGGGTTCTACAGCGTAGATAAATGCTTCCATTAATAGTATTTCTCTTCCATGTACAGACAACGATCTTATCGATGTTACATTTTATTATATGTATAGAGATAGAGGACCACTAAAACCAAAATTAATTTTAAATTGCAATGATAGCAAAGGCGACGCCTGTCTAGTCTTTTAAGAATGTGCGTTTGTTGTAAAGGAAGCATTCTAGATGGCAGTAACCATTGCTAATAATGATAATGACAACGTATGATGTGAAAAGAGATAGCAGTCTATAGAATTACAATCTAATTACACCCATTGGTGTAAGTTGAGCGCCTCAATTTCGGTGCAATATTGTCATATTATATCTTATTATCAACCTGTATTCAAAATTGTTTCTCAAATACTGAATCTAGTTGGCATAATTTATTTACCTTTGCGTATTCCCATTTTCACTTTGATAAATCGGTATCGAAATCAATTACTTCTCAGTTAAAGAGCAATTCATTCAAAAATGTTGAATTAAAGACTGCCTCATCCATAACTAAACCCCCCCGTAAATTCGATTTAAAGAGAACTGTAGAGACTAAAGTTATGGATGGTGATTTAAAAAATGCATCGCGCATTTTATTTTCAGACGACATCCTTGCTCCGTATAATGATGAGACTCTAGAAAACCTCCGACAAAAGCATCCATCGATCAATCTTCCGCCGCTCCTACCGCTGCCTCCCGATTCTTCATATCAGGCTTTGCAAATTACCGATAAAGACACTTTCGAGGCAATTATGTCATTTTCAAGTGGCTCTGCTGGCGGCATTGACGGTATAACGCCACAACATCTGAAAGATCTTGTAAGCGTTTCCGCCGGTGATGCTGGCAGAGCGCTTCTTAATGATATTACCAAATTATGCAACTTAATGCTTTCCGGAAAAGTAAATCCTAAATTTGTTCCTTTCTTATACGGGGCAAGATTATGTGCCTTTAAAAAAAAAGATAATGGTATCCGTCCTATTGCTATTGGTTCTACCTTTCGACGCTTAACTTCAAAATTAGCATGTAGGCACATAATCTCCGGCCTTAAAAGAAAATTCCAGCCTTTTCAACTAGGCTTTGGAAGCAAAGGCGGCTGTGAAGCGGCTGTACATTCCGTTCGAACTTCTTTAAATACTAGTGATTTGGATGTACTTCTGAAGGTTGACCTAAGGAATGCTTTTAACTCCATTGATAGAACGACTCTGCTGAACGAAGTGGCTAACCATACACCAGAAATATATCACTATGTTTGGCAATGTTACAGTGAAAAGAGTAATTTATTTTATGAAAACCATATTATTGATTCTGCTGTCGGCGTTCAGCAGGGAGATCCGCTAGGACCAGCATTATTTAGTTTGGGAATTAATCCAATTATTTCAAAATTGAAATCTAAACTTAATGTCTGGTACCTAGACGATGGTACGCTGGGAGGTAAAGTTGACGATGTACAAAGTGATCTTATTGAAATTATTAGACAATTTAAAAATATCGGTCTCGATTTAAATAATTCCAAATGCGAACTTTTCTTTTCCGAAAAGATTTCTTTTTCCGACAAAATCATTTTGACCCAAAATTTTAGCTCTATCATACCGGGAATTAACGTAGTCCGTTCAGATTCACTTTACCTCTTAGGTGCTCCTTTGTTGATACCAAGTTTGGAACCTCATTTAAAATTAAAGTTAAGTCAATTTTTAGATCATGTCAATAAATTGTTTTTACTAAATTCGCATATTGCGCTTACTATTTTGCGACATTGTATTCTTGTACCTAAATTTACGTACCTCCTTCGCTCGAGTCCAGTTTGGAAATGCGGTGACTTTTTGAACGAAATTGATTTCCATCTTAAATCAGCTCTAGAAAAAATTCTAAATTTATCTCTTAATGAATTAAGCTGGACTCAAGCTACGCTGCCAATTCGTTTTGGTGGTATCGGTGTAAGGAAAATTTCTAGTGTCGCTCTACCTGCCTTCCTTGCTTCCGTGCATAGCGTAAATAATTTATGTAATAACATCCTTAATCACGATTCAGATCTTTCCTATGCAGAGGAGGCAAGGATGTCTTGGCTGTCTATCTGTCCCAACGAAAATATCCCACTGGAAGTAAACCTACAAAAACAGTGGGATGTTCCTTTGGTGCAGAGAGTATAGAGAGATACGTTTCAATCTTTAGAAAGTAATTTAGAGCGTGCCCGTTTCCTAGGAGTCTCATCTAAAGAATCGAGTTATTGGCTTCACGCTTTACCATCAAGTAACTTGGGCACATTACTTGACGATGAAAGCTTACGCATTGCTGTAGGAATCCGTCTGGGGGCACCGATTTGTCAACCACACCAATGCCCTTGTGGTGTCAGTGTAGACAAATTTGGTCTCCACGGGCTTTCTTGTCAAAAAAGTGCTGGCCGTTTTTCTCGCCACGGTTCCCTGAACGACATCATCCGTAGGGCTCTTGTTTCCATCAATGTTCCATCTATTTTAGAGCCCTGTGGCATTTTACGCGACGATGGTAAGAGACCCGACGGTTTAACATTGATCCCTTGGGAGAGAGGCAAAGCCCTTGTTTGGGACGCCACTTGTGTATACACTTTGGCTGCCTCTCATCTAAGGGGTACTTCGGTAAGGGCCGGGGCGGCATCGGAGGCAGCTGAAGTAAGTAAATGGCGCAAATATGAGTCTTTATGTTCAGATTATGTATTTGTGCCATTTTGGTTGAAACATTAGGTCCGTGGGGTCCCCGCACATCAAATTTTTTTAAAAGTTTATGTCCTAGGCTTAACGCCGCAACTGGTGACAAGAGAGCTGGTTCTTTTCTCGCGCAAAGGTTGAGCATAACTATTCAGCGAGGAAATGCAGCTAGCGTTCTTGGCACCATGCCGCGTGGATTAGGTTTATTAGATAATATGTAATTTTAGATAGATTTAATCTTGTAAATATTAGATCAATAAAGATTGTCCTTATATCTTTTGTATATAATATCATTGATTTGGCGCTATTTTACTTATGCCAAGAAAGCCTTTAAGACTGGCTCAGTGAAGTTTTAATTAAATTACTAGTTACGGATTGGACTGGATCTTCAGCTATGCTAATGAATTTCTGACCAAAAATATTATGGTATATTAAAGCTACGTTTCACTTTAAAACATTTCGAGCATTAAAAAGAAAGAGACCAGGAGAATAAAGATGCCAGTTATAACTGCGAAGACAAGGTGTCTCATTAGCAGCAGGATTGAATTATTTCAGCCAATTATCAGAAATTTTGGTTAGTATGAACATAATACATTGGTTACAATTTTCAAAGTTATAGATATAGTTCTTTTGATATTGCGTATTGTTACAATAAATTTAAGAAATTATTAATAAATTCATGCTATTCTTGAGGAAACTGGAAATATGGGATATTATAGGTAAATTGTAAAGTTCAAAAGTTTTAAAACTTCGGACTAAAGTTCATTTACTTGCTAACGTTTAAACATTTAGGTTCCTTACATTGTTCAAGTTCTAGTCAACACTGTTCGCGATATAACATAGTTTGGGTTTAGTAAGTTAAGGTTAAAGGAATTCGAGGCAAGTTTAATTGTGTTAAAGAAACTTAATACGATTAGATTGTTTTATCATTTACAGAACCTTTGGTTTTAAAGGTTTACTTTTTACAGTTTATTTAAACAATAATTAAATCATGAAACTTGTTAAAAAAACACAGTGGTAGGCAAATAGTGTTTGACAAAATAAGAGTTTTCTTCCAAAACGATCAAATTATTCAAGCTTAAATTCAGTCTGCATAAAGATTGTATTCAGAAGTGCTGTCACATCAAAGGAGTGATTTGATGTATCAGAAAATGTTTAATCACTAGTTTGTATTTCACATGTGGTTCGTAAAGTTGAAATTGTTCATGTATGTTCATCCGTACGTTTTCGAACAACCATTGGTTTCTGTGAAATATTAACATTGATTACAATTTTTACAGTTTTATACAGATATTTATTAAAATCATAAAATAATAGCTTGGTTAAATTATTCATTTTTACTTAAATTACTATGATCCATCTAATTTGTGGTACAATATCTTATAAGATACTAGCTGACCCGACAGACGTTGTCCTGTCTTAACGATAACTATTTAATTCGAATTGGTATAATTAATAAAAAAAGAAGTGTGTTTATTATTCTAATGCTTTATGATTACAATATTCTTGTTTTTTTTTCTCGTGCGTATATAAATAGTTTTGTTGTTATTCCGACACGGCTATAGCCCGTTTTATGACTATGTAAACATTTTGTATTGATAGACAAATTCTCATAATATTGTTAAGTTGTTCATACAGGGCTTGAATCGGGTAGGTAAATTTAATGTCACACACACACAAATTATTAAGTGGTAGCTCCGTAATATAAATTAAATGTCAACCGTTTTACGACAACAAAATGTAGTTTTCCATGTGTATAAATAGAGAGACGTTTCATTTTATTGTGTTAAGGACAATGAAAATTGTCGTGAATACTGAAAAGGTAACAAAAACTTACAAGTATTCGTCATACTTTACGATTCACAAGTTCACAGTTGACGTTCTATATTTTCAACGCAAAGGGTTGTACTCTTTAAATCGGGATATTTTTATGCACATCGAGAACAATTTTGTTTATAAATTATTTTTGTTGATAAAAGACAAAAAAAGATGAAAAGAATGGTACGAGAAGATAAATTGAAAAAGTTTTCCGTAAATATTACATTGCAGGCAATATCCGAGGGATTCAACAAAAGCATATGCACAGAGCCGAAACGGTATGTTTTTATTAGCGTTGTTAACAAGGTGTCAAAAGTTTAGTTTACGAACCGTTGAATTTAGATTGTATTTTTGTAACGTCCAAATTTTTCCCATTACCTGATCGTATCAATTGCAACGAAAAGTTAAAGGTGAAACATTAATCATAATAGAGTTCATACCAAATAATTTTTAGGACTTCAAAAACTGATTTCGCACAGTACCTGTTCTATTAAATAAGCAGTTCATACTCAAACATGCATCGATCACTTGACATATAAAAATAAATTTAGACCAAGCAACTAGCCAGAGGGCACAGTTCCAAAATATTAAACCAAAATTGGCCAAAACTAAATTCACTCGTAGTGCAAATATTAGGTTATGGTGGCCGTGTATGTGGAAAGGGTGACAGTTTATTAATAGATTCGACTACATATATACTGAATTTATAACAAAATTATTTTCTTACATTATGAAATTTACATGTGGCCACCAATAAAGGTTTTTGTGCGCCATTGTTGAAACGTAGAATTTTTGTTTAGTTCGAACGTGCTTAAAATTTTCTTTAATGCGAGAAGGGTGGCAAGCGAACTGGCGGTTCACCTGATGTTAAGTTATAACCGCCTCCCATGGACATATATAACACCCGAGGTGATGTAGATGCGTTGCCAGCTCTTAATAATGTGGGCCCCGGCTACCTCACTCACCAGACGAAACGCAGAAGTATAATGCTTCCGGTATTCTGTGAGGTCGTGAGGTACTTAAATAATATCGAAACTTTTTTTTTAATTACTTGATGCAAAGATATTATTGGGGAGGACTATGTTTAGCAGTGGACTCAAATATGCTGGAATTATCAGGTAATCAGTCAATCAATATTTATTACATTTTTTATTTATTGTACACTAAAGACATGATACGGCACATACATAATATAAAATAATATAGTGAGAAATGTATGAAAAATAGGCATTTGTATCGCACTGAAAGCAATTTCTTCCAGGCTTCCATTTTAATTGGAATTAATTTAATTAAAACATAAAGATGAGAGCAGCAAGAAGCATTTCACAAATGCACAGATGTAACCATGAAAGTTTTTTTAATAAAGAGGAGGAATGTACAGGAACAAGTCGAAGTTACTAATCACTAAAGTTGGCACATCAAAACCATATAGATAAACTGAAATTGTAAAACTTCAGCATTTTTGTAGGCAAAAAAATCCCAATAGTTGATCCCAAGTAAGTAAGAAAAACTCATTTAAACCCCGTTAATACTTATTTTGCCTTTTAGTCAAGGCACGTATCCCGCACGAGACGTTTCTAAATATATATCTTATCCCAGTCGTAATAATCTTTCAGATGATGTCTGGACGTAATTCCGTTTTTCTAATATTTATTAATTAAAAATTTGGATCATCAAAACAGGCATCAAAACATTAAAAATTTAACAATGCTAATTTTTAACAATTATTGAGATGAATTTCATTTTCACTTCATGGAAAGATGAATTGAATCGTAGTTAGTGTTTTGTCATAATTTATAACCATTTCGATAAGTGAATTGCTCATCATTAATATTATCAATTAATTCTTACATTCCATACTCAAGCTTTATTTTTGCGTCTGATTAAATGATATAAATTATTTTGAAGAAAAATATTTATTATTTTTATACAAGTGTAAAAAAAAAACTGAATATTATAGTAACTAAAAAAAGGGAGATAAAGTATCAATACTAAACATAAGTATTGATATTTTTTCACCCTTTTTTTTTAAAGGACATCCTTTGTATTAAATGAAACTAGTTTACGGATTTGATCGCGTTTTTTATTTTGATTTGAAATCCCGACGTTTCGAATCCTTTCCAGCGCTCATGGTCATGGTTCAGAGTCTGTCCCATGATTTTACGCGAATATGTATGATATTCGCGTGAAATCAAGAAAATAAGACATCCTTTGTATTGAAAATGGATTATAAGTGGCAGCTTACTTTATGGAGTTACTGCAAACATTAAGCAATTAGGAGGAAGAAAAAGTGTGAAAGTAATATTGCATTCGTAATGATCTTTTAATGATAATTTGAAAGCGAGCTGGCAGTTTACCTCATATTATAATATATAATATATAATATTTTAGGACACATTTTTACACAACGTTCTCTAGTCCCAAACTAAGCAACGCTTTTACTAAGGGTACTCCTAGATCACTGATAAACATACTTAAACATACTTCTCAATTGTAAATAAATACATATTATACATAAATAACCAGACACTAGAAAAACACTATGTTCATCACACAATATTTTTCCAGTAGTGGGGATCGAACCACACCCTCTGGCACAAGAGGCAGGTATACTACCAACTATTCGGGTCGTCAAGATATTAAGTGATAAACGGCGCCCATGGACATTTGCAACACCCGTAAGATTGCAGAAGCGTTGCCATCTTTTATTAAAGTGAGCCCCGAACTCTCAGCGGACGTAACGCAGTAGCGTAAGTCTTCTACTTCATCCCAGTCTTCTGTGAGGTCTAGGTACTTCCCCGGACGGACTGTTGTGTGGCCCTACTACAGGGCATTTAGTGCCACTCTTTGCACTCAAGATGGTAATAGAATATGAAGCGGAGGAACTTGAGTGTTAATTTTATTTTTAATTATGTTAGAGCAGTTGAGCGCATTATCTGGAAGGCACTGGCCCCAATCTCATAAAACCGAAAACTTATGGTATGTTAAAATGACATTTAAATTTCATCATAAGTACAGATTGGCAATAAAAATAAAAACAAAATGATCCTAAATCCTACTAAGATCTGTATAATTATAATGTTAGTTACTATCATTTAATCATTTCTTAAATAGAACTAAGTTTTAAATAACATAAGTTTATAATAAAAAAATAAATAAAGGTAATACTTTCTTAAATAACAACGAAAGGTATATTAATGCCATTAGTCAATTTAAAAGTAGATTTATTGTTTGATCCTTAAGTTTTGTGAAGTCCCAGTAAATAACTAATTCATATCCTCAGCCACATAAATCCTCACCTGCAGTATTTTTAGCATAGTTTCCAGTGATAAAGTAAGTAATTTATGTGTTTTGTCCCTTTAACCTATTATCGAAAGAAGCTTTCAGTTTTCAAATGCTCAACAAAATGAGTTTTTGTATTTAGATAGATTATTTTATAGGAATTATAACAACTAGCTGACCCGGCAAACGTTGTTTTGCCATATAAATTATTTGTAGGGTAGAAAAATATGTTAAGGGTGGTCCACCCCAAAATTTGGGGGGGATGAAAAATAGATGTTGTCCGATTCTCCACCCTGGCCGATGCACACAAAATTTCACGAAAATCGGTCGAGCCGTTTCGGAGGAGTTCAATTACAAACACCGTGACACGAGAATGTTATATGTTAAATGCAGTGCTGGCTGCATGAAGTGATCGGTGTTTGTTGCTTACAATTCCACATTCATAGGATAAGGCACAGTGTCGACTAAGAACGGGAGCATATACACGAGCGAAAAGTTTAGATTAATACTTTAATACTACTATTAATACTTTAATAATTACTACTTACTTTTGATTTCAGCAATTAACACATATTAAATGAAATACTAGCCGTGATAGCTCACTGTCCGAAAGCTCGCTTTTAATTATTTTTTGTCAATAGTAACTTTAAATGGTTATTTATTATGCACACTTCGGTAGAGGAACACATCATTTAAAATATTTCGAAGTTTTGAGGTCTGCCAATTCGAGAGGGGCTGTCAAAGTAAGTAGTTGCCAAATTGAGGAATATACATAGATTCTTCTTATTAGTAGCCCAGATTATTGGTTATTCCTAAATAAAACTAATACAATTTAATTGCCCTTATTCATTCCAGCTTGATGCCAATCAACATACAAAGCACTTATTGGGGAACATTGTAAATCTTTCGGGATTGAAAAACCGGCCAAGTGTGAGTCGGACATGCGTACGAAGGGTTCCGTACCATTATCTATAAAAACGGCAAAAAAATCATGTCTGTTGTATGGGAGCCTCACTTAAATATATACCTATTTATTCTGCTTTATAGTATTTCTTGTTATAACTAGTGGCAACAGAAATACATCATCCATGAAAATTTCAACAAACTTTCAAGGTTCATGAAATACAGCTTGGTGGCAGATGGACGGACAGACAGACACAGATAGCGGAGTCTTAGTAATAGGGTCCCGTTTTACCCTATAGGCACAGAACCCTAAAATATGCCATATTCGTTTTAAAAATGTCAAATACGTTTTTTGCCTATATTTTTCACTAGCTGCTGCCCGCAACTACGTCTGCGTAGAATAGGCTCAAGGCGTAACATTCAGACAGAAAGACAGATATAAATAAAATATGTATATAAATTATAGCCTGTCTTATTCTGATGTATAAGCTACATTATTGTAAAGTTTCATTAAAAGCCACTCAATAGTTTTTGTGTGAAAGAGTAACAAACATACATCCATCCATACATACAAACTTTCGCATTTATAATATTAGTAAGGAAGTAAGGATGACGCGATCATCTTAAATGCACTTTAACCAGTGAACGCAAATAAAACATGTTTTATTAGCGATAGGTGTTTGGCATTAGGCCGTGTAGAAGGCAAAAGACCTCGAGGTCGAGCCCCCTTGCGCTGGATTGACCTCATCACCAGCACTACGAAAGCCACCACAGTACAATGTGCTCGCATTGCTAACAGCCGCCTCCAATGGAGGAACATCGCAAGACGTGCGGCTGCCTTGGAAGCGAACAGCGATGACGAGACGCAATCCTGTCCATCGACAGCCACGACCACTCTGCCAAGAGTGTCCGAATAAGAAGAAGAAGAAGAAGTTTGGCATTAGATCCATAATACTTATGTCGCGAATGCGAAGCAGTTATTAATTTGTATACATGAAAAGGAATATTTTAGGAGATAATTAATTGTCATAATGAGGGTAGAAATGTAGCAAGAGGGATATAAAAGTGTGATGGGACGACAGCTCAGGGCAATTAGTCGGTGTGTAGAGATCAGTAGTGTAGTGCGGAAGCTATGTCGGGTGAGGCAGTTCAGTAATATTGCATTCCCGTGTATCTTTTATCAGATGTATCGGTCAGTGTATTCAGTAACCGAGGCGCTCGGACCGTCGTGGACGGTGGTAACCAGATAAGATTCAGTAACCGAGGCGCTCGGACCGCGGACGGTAGTCACAGATCAGGCTGAGATGAGTCTCAGCATCAGTATCAAAGATCCTTGGCTGTCTGCGGACAGGGGAAAATCAGACTAGAAACAATTCACAGACTAAATCAGTATAAAGCGAGGCTTGGGGTGGCTATAGGGGAGGTTGTAGGCCACTGCGGGGTGTATCCCCGAATATTATCTGTGTACAGAATTAGTGTATCATTTTGGTAGTTGACACGTTAGCAGTATCTGTTAGTAATTGCAGCAGTATCTATTAGTAATTGCACTAGATATTCGCCATTCCACTTGTGTTAAGACAGTTTTGGCGACAACTTACGTCAAAATTCCATCTCCAGTAACCAAAACTAATTTTAGATTGAATATTGAAACCGGCCGTTAGTTTATCAATTTATGGTAAGCCGAAGCTTACTTTCAAACGAATATCGCTCAGTCGTTAATAAGATTAAGGGACAAAGGACATTATTTACATTAGCAGTGGACATTTCCTTAAAATCACGGAGGTAAACGCTTTATCTACCCTGTTTAAATAACTAAGTTAAGAGTTAGTTTGACCAACCAAATGAAGGTTAGTGAATGACTTTATCAATTTATTTTACGTCGGTATTTTTCCTTTAATAATAAAGTATCTTCTTTCTTCTATCGAGAAGGAGTCAATGAGGAAGACATTAAACTTTTTTTTTACTATCTTTAGGCTGAAGCCCATCGTTGCATGTGCTTGTGATAAGTACTTATCTAGTTCTAGACAGCAGCACAAATCGTTTTTTACACGTACTTGGAATTACTTAATATTCTTAAGATTAATTATTTTTGTTAAGTAACTTTATTAAATTTGGTTATGAAAATTATAAAACATGATTTATGATGTGTTCAGCCATGCTTTGATTTCTTAAATGTAACATTACACATCCGAATAAGCATAACGCTCTGAGTAAATTTACATTTCATTACTTCGTGTTATTTAGATTTTGCTGAATATATTTCAGGTTACGAAATGAAGGAATTTAAGAATACGACGCTTTGAAATTCCCATAAAAGAACAGTAATGAAAGTTGGAGAATTTTAATTCTGGAATAAACGCCGATATGGGCCACGATATGACAGATTAAGCTTGAATTCTATATAAATGGAAATCTCGAGTGTTATTGAATTTAATAACAAAAAAATTAACATAATTTCGTAAATATGCTAACTTATATAAGTTTTTCAACAAATGGATCCCGTCTTATTGTGGCTTTAGGCTTAGTAAGCGTGGACTAATGTGTAGGGCTGAGAGGGCCGCTACGAGGTGGTCTTCTTGGCCCTATCTGGATGTTCAAGAGAAGAAAGACTATTTGTGGCATGTTGATGAAGATCCATCCGTGTATCCCTCAGCCAGCCACTAGAGAGAGGTTGTGAGGATAGATAGAAGCTTACTCTTTTTGCCACTCCCTTATTGTGGCACTTGTTATGTTGACAAATATCTCGAATTAGATCAAAAAAGCGCACATCCGATGGAACTCGACACGTACCAACAGTCGAAGCACTGCACTTGACCTGCTTTGCGACAGGCTCGACTTTGAAATCGTAGCCCCCGTCGAACATACGCGCTTTTCCTACGTAGAGGGACACACATCGGATGTGCTTGACATTGCAGTCGTCAAAAACATTAGTCTCTCCATATGCGAACCGGAAGTGATACACGAGCTTCACTCCGATCACCGACCAGTTTTTCTCCGGCTAGGGCCTTCAGCAATAGCCGCTCCCAAACCAAAACTGTCATCAGCTGGCATAAAATAAAATTCAAATTCAACGAACCCAATCCTCCACTATTAGAGTCAATCCCTAACCAATTGAATAGCAAACAGGAGACGGAGACCGCAATTCGAGCTCTCACAAGCCACGTCAACACCGTCGTCGAGCAATGCTCGAGACAGGTCCTGCCAGACGATGTGCGGGACTTGCTGAGACGCAAGAATGCGGCCACTCGAGCCTATGATAGATATCCCACCGACTCGAATCGTAGACTGCTACGTAAATTGCAGCGTGAGGTCAAAACACGCATAGCGGACTCACTAAACGAACGGTGGGACTCCACCGTACATCAGTAAAACCATCCCACGTAGCCTTCTGGAAACTTCCCAAATCCCTCAAGGGCAACGCGATAACAACCATGCCGCCACTAGTCCGCCCGATAGGTACGCCAGCAATGTTGGACGAAGAGAAGGCCGAATGCCTGACTGACAGCCTAGAGTCTCAATGCTCCCCTAGTCTGCTTCCGATCAACCCCGAACACCTCGGCAAGGTGAACGAAGAGGTAGAAAGGAAAGCTTTAGAACCATTTCGCGATCCCGTTCCCCCGGTCACGTGCTCCGAACTAGTAGACACTATCAAAAAACTACGCCCACGTAAAGCACCAGGCTCAGATGGTATCACCAATAAGGTGACCAAGCTCCTCCCTACTAGCATCCTTCAGATACTAGTATTAATTTACAACGCGGCCATAACCGAAGGCTTCTTCCCATCCGAGTGGAAGGAAGCCGATGTCATAGGGTTCCTCAAACCCACCAAACCCGCCACTCTCCCAAACTCATATCGTCCAATAAGTCTTCTCAAAACATTTGGGAAGATCTTTGAAAGACTAATATTAGCCCGCTTAAGATCCCTTATGGACACCAAAGGGCTCCCCATCCCAGAGCAGTTTGGATTCTGAGCCAAACACTCATGTACCCACCAAGAAGCGTTACTGGAGTTTCTTCCGCCACTTCTTCTCCCAGCGCCAACGCTCTCCGAAGTGGTAGTAATGTTAGCTCTAAAAAATGTTAGCTGTAATTCCCCCAGTCAGATAATAGCTACCGATCGAGCCGAGGTCCGGCCCTCTCGGGCACCCTCGAATCGCAATGTTAACACGTGTTGAGTGACAGCCCAAGCCGAGGTCCCCTCTCGGGGACCCTTGAGCCTGATCACTCCATGGAGCGCCCACCAAAGCGCCCTAAGAGCTTGGCGGCTAGGCGCCTCGTGCGTCAGGCCACCTCAAGCCCGTCGGAACTGTAAAGGCCCCTAAGGCCAACAGTGGCTCATCCAGGCCAAAAAAATCTAAAAAACTATTCAAAGATAATTAAGATGGTTAGAATGATGACTCCGTGGCGCATTTGCCAAGCTATTGGCTTCGGCGTCGGGGGTCATGGGTTAGTTCCCCACGCGGAACAGGTATTTGTGTGACATATAGTTGTTTCGCATCTGCCTGATTGTTCACGTGGAATTTATGTTTGTAAAACGTCCTTCAAACACAGGATAATGTTGGCCTAAAGTGAGGTCAATGTTTAAAGAAAAAAAAGGTATCGTTTCGGCTTTTAGCATCTTCGAACTAATGACATAGATCACGAAAGAGTAATTTTTGCAACCAAAATCGGACTATTGCTTGTTTATCTCATGGTAAGATATAGTCTTAGCGCTTAATAAATGAAACCAATAGTGAATTTTCGATCCAGAAATGCGTCTAGGACCCAGAGGCACTACGAGATTTTTCATTAGCTGTGCTAGAAGTGTACGCGATTTGGCGTTGTATTTGAGGACAGGTAGCACGCTTTAGTCGATTACTTTTTTCTTTAGGTTTTATGGTAGGAGTGAGAAGAAAACTTGACGAAGTTATCTGTATTCCATTAATTTTTTCTGGATACTCTCATTTAGATGAAACAAATAATCTTTTCCGTATACATAATATGCATAGACAACAAAAAGTGTTTCCACTATTTTGTATATATTTTCATATACAGAAGTTTATTTTTCCGTTATTTTCCTGATACCTTATAAATCGGTTATGGTATTTGACTGACGGTTTTCTGAAACAATCCTAACCTGTACGCGGTATTAAAAACGAATATTAAATAAGTAATCTATTGTTTAAGTGACGTTAGAGTAAGTTATTTTAATGGGTATTGAATAAAACGAAAAGAAAAATAAGGAAATGAGGAATTGGACTGCATCGTTTCAGATTCGATTCCAATTTAAAGTTTCAGGAAAGAATTTCAAGTAACGGAGACTAATTGGACGAATTCCGTTATCCTCTAGCAACAAGCATTTGAGGAAGTTCTATGGAATTAGGTAATTAAAATTTTCATGTCAATGAGTTCGTGACTCATATTATTTATTCTACCGTATTATAACATATTCTTAAGAGACAATCCAAAATTCCAGTACAAATTTTCAATATTATCGACATTTCTTGAACGATTTATTTAAGATTCTAAAATTTTACTAACAACTTTCTCTAATAATTGTAAGGAATATTTAATGCAGAAAATTACTTAATTTCTTAATGAATATTGTTACAATTATATTTTGTAGAGAAACGTGAAAAGATACATGGAACATTAAATGTCAAGTTCTTAACAATTACAAACACTTATATTTTTGAATAAGTAATAAAAGTGAAGAAGGAAAATAATGAAATTTCTCACCGCATCGTGCCTTCTCATATATTAGGGAAAAATACTTACTTACCTAAAGAATAAAGGCATTATTGCGGCTTCTGTGAGATTTAAACTTTTACGAATAACGCTATGGAACCTTGATTGAAATTATAAGATGAGGAAAATATTTAATAAAGTTATCTCATAGAGAAAGTAAATTAAAAAATTAAATGTTGAGCATCGATGAAGAGCGTGATTTTACTGTAACGCGTTTGGGTTGCGCTTTCTCTGAAATATAGTCGCAAGACACATTTTAGCCGTCATTTGTATTTTAGGTGGCAGTTCACCTGATGTTAAGTGATAACCGCCATCCATTGACATTTGTAATACCCCTAGGTTTGCAAAGGCGTTGCCACCTTTTATTGACTGGGCCCCCGGCTACCTCACCAGATGAAACGTAGAAGTATGCCACTTCACGGTCTTCTGTGAGGTCGTGGTACTGACGTGGCCTTACCGCCAACGAGACGTAGAAGTATAACACTTCCAATTCACACCGGTCTTCTGTGAGTTCGTTGTACTTACGAGTACATGGACCTAGCGCCGACAGCTGTCTTAAAGTTGTGTACGATCGTTTGTCTGATTCACGTGTAGAGAGCATAACTTACGACGGCGCAAACTTCCGTAAATTGTGTCTCGATGTTGTACGAAACAATACAGATCTATGAGTACCGGACAACTGTAAAGAATGTGCGGCTATGAATCCCGAGGTTTCTTACGATAATCTTGTACACCTTGGTTTTGTTACGAAAAAAAAAGTTCCTTTTTAATATTTCAAACGTTTTCATTTATTTTAATGTTTGAGTCATTTAATCGCGTGTCAAAAAGGAGCTTAGACATTTTTAGTGTTATAACTTCGATCGATACACTCCATTTCAGACAAATTATTGGAAAAAAATTCTTAATGGCACGAAACGGTAAACAGCATTAGTATTTTATTATAAACCTAGCAATATAATGTTGTTTTTGGCCCGAATTGAAAAATCAGCATCGTCCGATTGCAAGATTATAAGACTATTGCATTAGTTTGTATGCTTTTATAAGTCAGACTTTCAGTAAACTTAATCAGATGTCGTGCATACAAAATTTTTTGCAATCAATCCATAAATAATATCCATACAGAATGCAATCTGTCTGCCTGCGAATAAATTACATTTAAATCAACGATACGCTCCTGATATCTGTATTACTTAATTTATACATTGAAAATGATAAATATTATGTTCATCTGCGCAATGTTATTGCTATTAGCTGTGTGAAAATCACTTTTTTTTTAAAAAAAAAACAAGGTGGCTTCTATGAACAAGCGGATCGGTTGTTACCAAATTTTTTCTTACTTCACTTACTTGAAATTTTTCTCGTTTTTGAACATAAAAGAAGAAAATTCCAAAATTCCAACCTTGTTATTTCAGGTATCGTTTATCATTACGGACCGATTGACTTCTAAAATGACCGATGATATGCCCAGCCCAAGCCCTCTTAAAACGTAGTTTACATGAAGGACGTACATAGCGTATTTTTCAGAAAACAATAATCTAAGGCATTGGCCTAATCCTTGCCATATTTGCCGTAGTTTCCATCTCTGTGTAATAAATCATTTATTGATTGCCGCTGCTCCATAAAGTTTCCTATTAATTTTAGGTTGGGTTATTAGTTCATTAACTTTCAGAATATGTGTATAGAATTCTAGAATGTGATTTAGACTCTTGAAGATTTATAAAATTCTTCCCTATCTATCATCGACTTTATATTCGTCGTCAACGTAGTTCCTTCTTTATTTTTTAAAACTTTGTAACCTTTTAGTCTATGCTTGGTTAATTTTAGTTTGTAAATCATCGTTTGGCTGTAGTGCAGTTTCTGTGAGCTAAAGCTAAGGTTATTTATGTTAAACTTCCCCAAATGTGCCGTTTAAGGATTTTATTCATTTATTTTTTGTTGTTAACTTTATAGAGAATACAGAGGTTTGATATAATTTTATCAGTGGTTACTCTATTAATTTATTTTCAAATCCCGGTTTTCGAGAAACTTCTAAAGAAATTAGTTCAAGCGAGTGCTGCAAAATGAGCGCGGTGTATCACAAGTTGTGAACTTATTTCGCCCGCATGCGTGAAAGTATGTGGTCAGGGAATACAGTCATTAATGTATATGGTAGAAATAATGGATGAAAAGTTTTTCACCGCTGTGGGAATCGTACCCACGTCTTCCAAAATCACGCCCAGACGCTTTAACCACTAAGGCAAATGGCGTATTGTAACACCGGCGAAAATCGCAACGTAAGTTGTCTACATCGTTTTGTCGTATTTGAGCAATGCTTGGCGTATCTATGGTAACTTTCTTTACAGAACACAAATAATTTCAAATATAGTTCTAGAACGATAAACGAGAGATGTCGCCATTGCTATGTGAAGTTTTAATTTTTGCAGTTTTAGTTTAAGTTTTTATACTACTTCTGCACTTAAGATGAAACGTTAAAGTTAATGTACAAAGATGGACAAAAGTTTTTTGCCGCTCCGGGAATCGAGCCCACATCATCTGTAATGTCTAGTAAAATTCTATTGAGTAATTAATTTTGGTAAAATTTTCTTTAAAAGTTCCCGTGATCAGTGAGATCTATCGAGTATCAAATTTTTAGATACATGTTTTTTTTATGCGAAAAGTTGCCAAACGAGAAGACGGGTCACCTGATGTTAAGTGAATTCCGCCGCCCATGGATATTTGGTACACCCGAGGGTTACATATGCGTTGACAACCTTTTGAAAAATTAGGTTCCGGCTACCTCATTCACCAGACGAAACGCGAAAGTATTTGTCATACTTCCACTTTACGCCGGTCTTCCATGAGGACATGTTACTTACCCAGACGAGCCTGCCCATTCGTGCAACAGACGAAGCTGCTGCGTGGCCCCCCACCGTAAATGTTTATCATTATCGATTATATGTATACTTATGTTAAACATATTTGACTCTGATGTCCTAAAACATATTTACCTTGGAATTGAGCTTGGTTCTGTTTTAATGTAATAGCTAAGAATTTCCGTAAACGTAGTTTGAGATTACATCAAATCATTCCGATTCAAACTCAATGATCGGACAAAGTGGAGGCAGTTTAAAGTTTTATTACAAACGGAGGAATAGCAAATGTTCACAACCACCTGGTGTTCACCACAACCTGGTCTGGTTTAAGCTTACGTGAAGTGTCAACTTACTTGACTACCGCTTATGAATCTACTTATCGCTGTAGGATAACATTTTCCACCGATGTACCTAACGTTACTCTTATCTTGAACCACTTCTCAACCTTAAGTGGGAGTAAAGTAGAGAAATAGTCTATGGCCAGGTCAATTACTTGAAATATGGACCGATAAATTTCCCTACTACAAATGTTTGTTGCGTTTGTTTACCGTTACTTGAAGTACATATTGGTTCTGACCCAAAAATCTTGAATATATCGAAGAGAGTAAATCGGCATTATTGGCTCGACCACCCCCCGTGTGAACAAGGGGTGAGTTGTAAGAGCGTTTTTAATCATAAGTATCTCTTTGTTTTGTTTGTCTTGGCCAGCGAGCAGGCGGTTCACCAGATCTTGAGTAAATACGCTATCCGTGGAAATATACAATTCCTGGTTGGTTACAGAAGCGTAACCTATTTACAAATGGAACTGATTACCTCACTCACTAGATGAAACGCGCAAGTATAACACTGGGAGTCTGCAGGTCTTCTTTGACACCTTGGGGAATCGAACCTACACCCTTTGGTACAAGAGGCAGGGCTTCTTAGTGACCCAATCAAAATTTCTTGAAATGTTCATATGAGAAGTCTTCATTATTTTATCACTTTTTTCTCTTATAATACAGCCTGCATAGTCAGAAATATTGAATGTAGATAAATCATCCAGTTTGATGATGAAAATTTTTTAAAATAATACTTTAGTAGATAAATTGTGTTGTGAAACTCTTAAAGTTACACGGGACGTTAAAGCGAAATGAAAAAAAAAATAACGTTTACATTTATAAATAAGTAATAATATGTAATGAAATTTCATACCGTGCCTCACGTATTAAGGAAAAATACTTATTTACCTTTAGAATAAAGGCTTTATTGCGACGTTCGTGTCGTTAACGTCAGAGCGCCTTGAAAACTGGATTGATATTATAAGACGAAGAAAATATTTAATAAACGTGTCTCGTAAAGAAAGTGAATTAAATAATTCTATGTGTATTGAATTGTCGCCCAATTTACTGTGAAGCGTTTGGATTGCGATTTCTCTGCAATGTAGAAGACACATTTTAGCCTCATGTAACTAACACTCCCTTGTCGGTTAAAATGTGATTTATTTTACTGTCAAGTGTTGCTTTTTAACTAATTAACTTGCTTGTCTCATGTGGAAGGTGTTCGATATCTATATATGGTACAATTTTATCACTTACTATGTTAAGTGTTGTTTTTTAGTAAATTAACTTTCTCTTCTAATGTGAAACGTATTCCATATCTATATATGGTTAAAATTGATGACTTATTATATTAAAAGATTTCCTTGTTTATTATTAATAAATTTATATTTGGACATTCCTGTTAAAAAAAATTATAACGCACAAAAAGATTAGGTGCGTTACCAAGAAGAAATGACATTTATTTCCTTTTTGTCTCCTACACAGCTTTTTTATTTCGGAATTATTCATATGAGTGGTGGAGTCGAATTTGTGTACCTATTTGTCAATTATAGTTTTAGTTAGATTTACGCGATACTTAAAAGCAAGAGCCGTTGACGTTAAAAAACTGAGCCAAATATATTGTCATTTAAAATGTTTTCAACATGCGACATTTTTATATCTCCGCACACATATTTATATTATCACTGACCTCTTTTCGGTGGTAATGGTCAAATGATACCCTATCTTTTGGGAGGTAGGACACGGCGTGATTACTAGTGAACCCAAAAGCACCTTTGACCTTGACCTTCGACTTGCAGGCAGAGGATACCTTAATATTCTATACGTCTGCTTAAATGAATGGTTTTCGGGGTGATGTTTCCATTATCCTTACTACGCCGTCTCTCCGACCCCGTTGTGTGGTCACTTTCTTGACCATAATAGTTTCAAATAAAGCCGGCAGGAACAGGTCGTGACCGATCTTCTGTCTCCCTGATTCCCCCACAGGGCCACCACCAGGGTCAAACACCCTTTGTGCTACACGCTATACTACAAAACTTGTAATATTTTAAACAAGGCTTCAAGAATTATTTAGTATTATTATTGAGGTTCTCTTAGTACCTAAATGTGACTCGCGATTATTTTTATCGCTTTGTAGTGATGAGAATCGAAACGAAAAGTTTTAAGAATTCAAACATTGAAAAAAAAATTACTCCTGTAAGGTTATTTAACTAAAACGCCTGACTTATAATTGAGATAACTGAAAAAATTAATACTAGCATGTATCGAGAACACGGTTAGTAATAGATTAGTTACATGAAACGTCAAAGTCTATGACAAAATTTGTCATGTTCAGGTCGCCTTGTTTGTTAGACTCAGGGCCGGATTTTGGGGAAGGCAACCAGGGCAACGGCCATGGGCCTCCATAGATGAAAGGCCCCGACAATAGAAACTTCGGAAAAAATATTCAAGTTCAGACTAGGAAACAATATTAAACAATAGTAAACTATAGTAGATTAGTAAACAACAAAAAAGTTTTCCTTTCATATTTTTTTTCGTGTTTTACTTTTACCTGCAGTACTTTGCACAAACATGATTACATTAAATATTAACAGAAATCAATAGAAAATATTTCGGGGCTAAGGAGCCTCCATTCCTTTGTTGCCCAGAGGCCTCCAGACCTCTAAATCTGGCCCTTTGACTGTTTTAAAGTTTTTACGATCGTTTGTGTCACACGTAGAGCATAAAATGCGACGGCGAAAACTTCCCTGTAAAGAATTCCACCTCGGCTCACTGGCGAATTGTTTCTCGATGTTGTACTGAAACAATACAGATCTACGTAAGTATCGGAACAACTGCGAAGAATTTAGTGCGGCTGTGAACCTTAGATTTATTATGGAAATCTTGAAAATCTGAGATTTGTTATGAAAAAAGTTTTTGTAATACAGTATGGTTGAGTAGTACACATATAATCGCTTGTTAAAAATAGGGCGTGACCCATTTTTAATTTCGTTTGATGCAAATATTTGAAACAACAGATTTCTTAATGCCAAGGAATGGTGAATTTTAATAGAATTCGCATATTTTCAGACCACTACATGTTTTCTATTCATGTGTTTTTGAATAATTGGTAAGAATATGTAAGCATTGATATAAATGTAATAAAAATAATGTAGACAGTGATTTCTCACAAGAGAAGGAACTTGAATAATCCAATTCCTTCTTTTATGAGAAAAAAATTAGAGCAAAGCTCGGTACTACTGTTAATACGGTATTTGAATTGTGTGGAGAAACTTTTTTTGAATTAGTAATAAAAATGGCGAAAGAAAATAATGAAATTTCTTAGCGTATTGTTCCTCCTCATGTACTCGTATTAAGGAAAAGGACTTATTTATAATAATAAAGGCATGTTTTAGTGCTAATCTTAATAATGTGTCATTAAATTGTTTATAGTGCTAATCTTTGCAATCTTAAGTGCAAAGGTTAGCACTATAAACAATTTAAAATTCCAATAAAGGCATTATTGGAATTTTAAATATAAAATAATTTTAAATACGTGGAGTGATACTTAAAATTTTATGAGTACGTTTTGAATCCTGGATTAAAAAAATTATACTATTAACGCGTTCGAATTGCGATGATTTCTTTGTACTGTCGCCACAAGTCACAAAATTGTTCTTCATTTAACTCACTCAACTTTGTTTATTTAAAATGTAATCTTTTAAAATAGAAATATAAGAAATACAAAGCTTATTGCTTAATTAGCTTGCTCGCGTAATGTGATATAAATACATTATTTTTTTTTTATTTTTTGTTTGTCAATTTTCAATTAATGTTTTGGGTCAATCATTCGTGTAACTGCGGAATCTAAACAATTATTATTCGACGACAGGTTTCAGTTAATTGTGAAATTGGAGCGTAACTGACCCGTGAATATTTGTATTTAACGAACTTAATGTACAATGATTTAGTTGCGAAAAAAGTATGCGCTTAAGAAAAATACACGCTTAAGAAAAATATACGTATATATAATAAAAATAATTTTACATAATCGCACTTTGCTGAATTTCAGAACTACGATACTATACTTTTATGTCACTAAGTACTACTTAATTATTTTATAGGGCAACCATTAAATTGGATAATGCGATAAATTTACAAATTAAAGATAAAAATGGATTGAGCACCTTTTCCTTTTCCGAAGTAGGCCAAAAATGTAATCTTCTTTGAATGTTTTAATAACTGTACTGGTGGTAGCCCGGATTAAAAATGACACTCGCACGCCCAACGCCTCAGTCGGCCTCGTGACCATGAACGCTGTAAATTGTTCGAAACCTCGGGAATAAATCTGCTTCATAGTAATGTATAATCGCGGTAATAAATTATTATGTTTTATTAAAATTAATAAATTATATGATATTTTTAAAATAAATTTAATTATATTATATTATAGCTAGAAAAAATTTGAAAATATATAGATATTTTCAAATTTTTTCTAGCTATGATCCAATATTGCTCGCGATGCTTTTTTTCGTCGAAGATCGCGAAGTAAATTTTTACGATTTAACTGAGCCTTGCTCATTAATCGGAGTCATGGCGGATATACTCGCATTCGCTTTAATAATTTGTTTAGATGAATTGAAATTACTGACACGGACATTTTCTTTGTTTATTATTTTATGTTTTGTATTAGATTTCTGCCTTTAACTGTCCATCCTAAATCTTTCGTTGTTAATATCGCCTTTATAGTAAAATGTCTACCATCACGCTGTATAGAATTATTATCCATGCATGATTACATTACTTATTAATTAATTTATATAGTTAAATAAGAAATATAATCATTCTTCTCTTCTTTTTGTATACAAAATTAAGGCATGATCTTGGGCACAAACGGGACGGTAATCGTTAAATGTTGCATCATATCATTTCCAACCAATGTATCACAAGTATCAATATAGTCAATCAATAAAGTTGGGTGGAGAAAAAATTCAAAAGTATGTTAACCGTTAGTTGAAAAAAAATATATTCTGACCCCTTAAACTTGAATGTATTGTAGGGAGTATAGTGCCACTATAGTCTAGACTCACCCCCGTTTGAACAAGGGGTGAGTTATAAGCATGGAATTAAAAAAAAAAAAACTTTTTGTGTTTTGCAGTGACAAATATAACAGAAATATAACTTTAATGTAGATATAATATAACATGGTTATACTGAAGTGCATTTTTTATTTCTTGTACACCTACCTAGATTACCATCGTAATTCATTTGTTTCAATGTAGATGTAGTGGTAGTAGCGTGGTTCAGATAAAGTTATGATTATGATTCTAGGTTTACTAGTTCCGATCATAATAATAGAGTTTTTTAATATCTATGGAAATAATATACCTTGTAGAAAATAAGTTATGAGATTAGAACGTAAGACTTTTTTAAATACGGTAATAATATGCAGTGTAGAAGATAATGATCTTATGTCGTGCCTTTAATACTGTCCATACCTTTGAATTCACTACTTTGAGATAATATGAGATGAACCTGGATAATAAACTAGCCCTTGTATGTTGTTCTTAGCATTTTTAACGCTGCCTTAATTGTTTTTGTTTGGATTATATCCATGTATCTTCTTTATAAGAAAACAGGTAAAAATCGGTGTTCGCTATGAACAGTAATGGCCCTACACTGGGATGGCCAGTAAGTAATTTAAGTTGGTTAGTTAGTCCATTAAATCACTATGAAGTACACCGATGAACATTCGAAACAACTGTGTTTTATTATAAAATTAAAACGGTAAACATAATTACGTGTGTGAAGTTATTTGAATAAAGCGCCTGACTTCTATTTAAAATAACTGACGTAAAAGTAAAGATAATATTTATTGTAAAATGAAATATTTATTGTAAAATGAAATATTTATTGTTTCGGCTCGACGTCAATCCTTACTAATATTATAAAGGCGAAAGTTTGTATGTATGGATGAATGTTTGTTACTCTTTCACGCAAATACAACTGATTGGATTTTAACGAAACTTTACAATAAAAGCTATATTATATATACAGTAGCTAGTGAGTGAAGAAATTTGCGATTGTTCCTTATCCGTATCTATGTCGTCAAAGTCGAGTATATCATCAAAGCAAGCAACGAAGTCCCCAACACTAATGATACATAAACGAGCACTTATCAGTCTATCACAGATATTTGTCACATTGAGGTCGCCTCATTTGAAACAGACTGTTTTAAAGTTGTGTACGATCGCTTGCCCGAGTCACGAGTAGAGCATAACTTACGGCGGCGGAATCTTTTATCTTCCATACAAAGAATTTCACCTCGGCTCACTGGCGAATTGTTTCTCGATGTTGTACGAAGCAATATAGATCTACGCGAGTATCGCAACAACTGCAAATAATTTAGTGCGGCTGTGGAACCCGAGATTTATAACGAACATCTTGTAAGCCTGACATTTGTTACGATAACTGTTTATTTCTAATATCTTAAAGTTTTTTAATCCGTACTAAAGTATGAGTATTATATGTATATTCCCCGCATGTTGAAATACAGTCGCAATAACTTCGTTGGAACTATTATTAAAGTTGTAACTATTAAAAAAAAAAAGTAGTTCTTGTAGACAAAATAGTCTAATTTACTTACCGGCCGCTATCGAGTGGATGAAAATGTTGTCTTGTTCATCGATGTTTATGCTCTTAAAAAGTAAATGTAAAGTAACAGCCTAATTATATCCCACTGCTGGTCAAGAGCCTCTTCTGTGCGGTATCAGGCCGTAGTCCACTACACGACCCCATGCGGTGTCAAATTTTTTTAAATATTAAAGTAATAAATATTTAAAATAAAAAATTATCTATTTAAGCATAATTAATCATATTTCTTTTTGTAAGATGAAGCGAGTAATTTTTTCAGTTTTCATTTAAACGATTTTTACTAAAGTTTTAAAACGAAGTTTTACTAAAGTTGGTTCCGCTTAGCTCACGGCTTCGTCGACTTCGTCTAAGCTGAAGACAGTAAAGTGGTGTTATTTTCTCGACCTACCGCCGTGTGAAAAAAGAGTCATGAAAAAGAGATTTTTAAACATAAGTGTTTTTTACAAATGATACGATTTAAAATGACAACTGAAAAGTTTGTCAAAACTCAATGTTGTTCTTAGCACTTTCAACACCAGCGTAACTGATTTTCATTTCACGAAACTCTACGCAATCACTACCACTATTGTAATTCATACAATATAATATACTATTTTTCTGATGACTCCGTCTTGGTTATTGATATTTCTTCATATTGACGGCATGAGGTAGCACTGCTGAAATTGATAAGTCCATAACGCAGTACTGTACATTTAATCAGTTCTGTAGTTAAATTGTTTCATATAAATCAATCATGGAAGACTAGACGTAGCCGGGTAAAAAAATGCCTCAAAAACATTTATAAATTATGGGGTTATATTAATTGCTTTAAAATTGGTTAAGTCACTACAACTCAAAACTAATAAGCATTGCTAACTACGCTAAAACACCTGTTTTGATTGACGTTGATTTTTAGCACAGCCTAGTAAAGAGTGCACAAAAATTTGGAATTTTCATAATGTCTGTTTAAATTGAAAAATTAAAAAAAAAAAACTTGTATCCGGTTACAATATACTTTTTTTTGGATATTCACGTGTTAACCGGATATCTCCGTGTGATGTCATCGAACACTGTTGAGCGAGAGCTATTTGCATATACCAGGAACCTGTGTTTGGTTTACACTTCACACTTTGCTGGATGGAATCCTTAGAAAAGTATTAGTGATTTTTTTTTCAATTTCATTTGTAGGTAAAAATTTTTATATTTTAAATTTTCATTACTTACAAAAATCAAAGTTCGCGCGACCCTCAAAAAGCGACATGATGAAGTTGCTTGCGAAGCAATGGCATGAACTCACGGCATAATCGTGGCTAACAATAACAACGTTTTGACATTTACAAATAATTCCAGATTATTTTAATAAACCGTTATAATTTGTATTTAATGTCTTTACTCTAGAGAAGTACAACTTCTTACCTGCTTACTGTTCACAAAATTTCTTAATCAGGAAATGTGATAAAATCCTATGGTAAACTAGCTGCTGCCCGCGACTACGTCTGCGTAGGCTGAAGGCGTAACGTTCAGACAGAAAGACAGATATACATAAAAATATGTATATAAATTATAGCCTATGTGTTATTCTGATGTATAAGCTATATTATTGTAAAGTTTCATTCAAACTCATTCAGTAGTATTTGCGTGAACTAGTCACAAACATCCATCCATACATACAAACTTTCGCTTTTTATAATATTAGTAAGGATGTTTATTTGAAATACATATAATCAGACTGATTTTGTGTCGTCCTACAGTGGATTTGTTGTAAGAAACCTGTAATAATAATCTTAATCAATACTTGCAAGTAATTACTAAGAACGCAATAAAATGGATCACCCAATTCCAAGAAAAATTACCCATCTACAATACTTGTACTAACATCTCTTTTTGTTTCATGGTTTTGTGTTCTGAGATTAATGATTTTAAAATGTCAAAGACATAATACATCTACAAGTTATTTTAGTGCCTTACTTATGTTATGCTATAATTTGACATTTTTATAGTATTTAGTATTATTTTTATCATTTCACATCAAAAGATGGCATTATTTTATTTTTTATTAATTGTAATAGTATCTACATAGACGGCGTCGTGCCGTTTTTGTAGGTCTGCTTACTATGATGTAAATGTGTGCGTGAGGCATTTATGTACAAGCGTACGGCATACTTACTACGCTTCACTTTCGATATGCGTGGCGCAAAGTCATGTTAATTTCCTATACTGTATTGACCTTGTATATATGTATATGGGCGTCGGCCAATCTATTATGAAATAAAATCTTGAGTGTAACAAACAGTGCAGAGTGCCGTACCGGTTTAGATTTAAAGCAAATCAGTAGAACTACTATTTATTGGACGGTGAGAAAGTAAGCTCGATTTCAGGTAGTGGTTTGTACGGCAGAAAATTGAATTATTTACGTTTATTGCCTTTACTTTTGTCGGACCGCGTGGATGGAGACTTAAAGTACAATTTTGTCTTCTCTAAATTTAGTAAGCACTTAGTTTCCAAACAATTCCAACATTACAAACAGCAATAAATTTCTCTAACACCATTGTTATGTATCGAGCGTTGGAATAAGAAATTATGTAATAAAATATTTACAACTTATAAAGTACTGGTGGACCTGGCAGACGTTGTCACATCTTAAATCCAACAACAACAACTTATAAATAAAAAAAAATATAAAAGATTTTGTAGATCGAGGAGTCAATCTACAACATTTTCGAATCCACACAATTTTTGAACACACAATTTTTTTAATCTAAATCGGTCCAGCTGGTTAGGATTTCAGTCACAAACACTCACACATTAGAATTATATATATAAAAGATTTCTAATTAATTTTAATCGTATGCTTTTGGTGTTACAGTGGCATTTTTCATTAAAATTTAACAAGTAAAGTTTAAGTAAACGCTTAGTCCTTGGATAAGTGAAACTGTTATCTGCAAACGTACAAATAGCCTCAAAAATATCCGTTTGTTCCGAGAATAGCTTTAACATAACCAATTTACCTGAACGTACGAACAATTTCATAAGCAACTTTGACACTTTCCCGGAATATGTAACTAGTGGTACGGCGTGTTTAAACCGCGTTTAAGATTTGCGTGAAGTTTGTTCGACTTATAATGGACTACTAGCCTGAATAAATATCTAGGGTGAAGATTTTATCAAGACACGTGAGAATTGCTCTTATGTCCTTTCATGGTAATTAATATATTAAATAAAAGCTACCTTTTTAAAAGGTCAGAATTCCAGGTTAGTGAATCAATATACGTTTGGAAATACAAGTAAAAATTAATCCAAAATATAAAATTAAACTCTTTTCTTCACAGAATCTTTTTTTCTTAAACGAAGATGATGTGACCATTTTGTGGAATAGTAGAATACCGTGTTCGACGAAGAAAAAGATAATTTATACGTAGCAAAAGAGTAAAACGGTATTAATTTAATTTAATTAACATCTGTCAACTTTTAGTACTTTGAACGATATTAAAATATGTGTTGGAGATAAATTGCATTCATTAAAGAACGACTATATAAAGGAAAAGCGTCAACAACAATATAAGGATTTACAACAACTTTGAATCTCTACCCTAACTTATCGTTAACTCTATAATCTTAAGTAACACCTTTGCAGCTTTGCAACTTTCGCGAAATTTATAATGACAGTCATAAGTTAACGTATGCTAGATTATAAAGTAGCTTAAGTTATACATAATAATTTCTTGTATTTACGATTACACATTATAACTACTTATATAAAATAAATCTTAAAAGCTAGGTACAATAAGGCGGTCTTTTCGCTAAAGAGCGATCTCTTCCAGACAACCTTAGGACAAGGAAAATAAACTTATGAATAGTGGGAAGTGGTGTGCTTAATAAAATTACTTAATAATAATAAAATAAATTATAATAAACATACATAAACATAAATAAATATATAATATATATATAATTAACGTAAATAAATATATGAAAGTATAATAGATTAATATTGTCAATGTTACCTATGGATTACAGAGGGAAAGATAGTGATTCTTTACGTCATTTTTAAATTTGTTTAGCGTCTTTGCACGAATGAAACGACTACTGAAATTGATAAGTCCATAACGCAGTACTGTACATTTAATCAGTTCTGTAATTAAATTGTTTCATATAACTCGCTATCGCTCGATTTGCGTCATCGAACGTAGCTATCGTCTCGGGTAAGTCTACTAAGTCCTGGGGGTCCAAGGCCTTGAGTTTGACCTCAAGACGATGCCAGTCCACTACGGATTTGGTCGGAGGGACCGCGCCGGCGTTCTGGCCCAGTTTACACAGGACGGGCCTGTGGTCTGAGTCTAGTTCATGGATTGTCTCTATCGACTCGATGTCGAGCGAGACATCCCTGAATAACATGATGTCTAGGACACTCGGTGACGCGTGTTGGTAGTTGTCCACCGTAGGATACCTAGTGGGAGTCGCGGGAGCGACTATGCTAAAGTTTAGGTTATCGGATAAGCTAAAGGGATGCTTTCCGTTGTTATTTGGGATGCTGTTGGTGTCCCATGAGCCGTGTTTGCAGTTTAGATCTCCTGCAATTATCACGGAAGGGCCTAAGTTAAGTAGCGTATCTAGGTCGCTTTGAGGTAAGGTTCTATTCCCCGAGAGGTAGGCTGAGACTAGTACAAGCGGCCTGTGGCCGGTGAGCGCTAACCTACACGCGGATGCCTCTATTTGACTTAGCTCTGGAATGTCGAACGGGCAACAGTGCAAAGACCGTTTGTAATAAATTAATGTGCTTCCCAGACGGTTTGCTAACCGGTCGTGGCGGACAATGTTGTAATTTGCGATTCTGGGATCGCGTACACTAGGTTTCAAGAATGTCTCTTGTACTAGAAAAATATCTACGTTATGATCGCGAAGGAATTCCGCGATTTCGTCCCTTTGACCCTTTATGCCGTTTGCGTTGAAATACGAAACAACCAGAGCCCGAGGTTTGTTCTACCTGCGGTTGTACTTCCCATTAAGGTGTTTTTATGGGTCTAATTAACGACGCGGCCGAGCGCGGTTTTATTGCGCGGACTATTGTTTTTTACGGTTGGCTCGTAAAAGCCCAAAGGGCTTCCACAAGCGTTTTATGTTGGCTAATTGCCCTAAGACGCTCGTGGCCAGATGTGGCGGCCGCTATTTTAGCGGACAATACGGCGAGTTCCTGCCTATTGATCCTATCTAATAAGCTGCAAATATTAGAGATTTGCGCGAATGGGTCGTCCTTGTTTTTCGCGAAAACTGACCGAAAACTGAGTTGGCTGCACCTGCGGCCGCGGCGCCGTTTGAGAGGCGGGCAGCTGTTGTGCGATCGGTCGTGAGGCGACCGAGATTACCGGCGCGGTTACCTGCGCGGCCACCTGGGGTTTCTCCCAGGCGTTTATGACGGGTACGGGCGCGGGAATGAATTTAACGGGCGCGGGTTTGGGCAACGTGGATTTCGCGGGAGATTTCCTCGCGGGAGTTTTCGGGGCCTTAGCGCAGCCTCTGTAGCTAGCCGGGTGGCCGGTGGCGTTACAGTTTACGCAGTCCGGTGGATCTGCGCAATCTTTCGGCCGCGTGCACTCGGTAGTGCCATGGTCACCGGTGCATTTGACGCACCTAGGGTGAGCGAAGCAATTGTTGGCCGTGTGGCCAAAATGTTGACAGTTGTGGCACTGAGCCAAAACTCCTGACTTGCGCGGGGGCTCAATGACTAAGTCACTGAGCCCACAGACCCTCTTCAGGTTGAAGATGGCCTTACCTTCCGGGGTAGGGTCAAGTTCGACCATGACCATGTCCATAGGGACACGGGTGCGAGGGTGTCTGAGGCGACGCACGGCGTGCACAGGGTATCCCTGAGTGCGGATGTCGACCTTAGTCCTATCGACATCCGATTCTTTCGGGACGCCCTTGATTACAACCCGAAGTTTTCTTTCTTCGGGCAACGAGTAGGTGTGGAAACCTATCTTGTTTTCGCGCAAGTACTTAGTTACGCGGCGGAAGTCGTCCGTAGTGTCGAGGTATACGCGGATACCCATATGCGTGTTTTTCGACCGGGGGTCGCGGATATTGTGGCGTTCAAACCACGAACAAATTTGGTGCCACTTAGCCTTCTCCTGAATGATGATGGGTGGAGGAGGCTTTATTTTTCGCTCAGAGGCGATTTCGGGCATCGGTTTAGCCGCGGCGGCCGCCTTTTTAGCAGGCGTCGCGGTGGGACGGATCGTTGAGGCGGCCTCGCAATCGGGGTCGCTGTCGGTAGCGGGGCGTTTCTTGCCCTTTTTACGCGATTTAACGACGGTGAAGCCGTCGGCGTTCGCGTTTTCAGCGGGGGTCGTTTCGACCTCCATGTCCGATCCGCCGTCCAATTGTGAGTCGGGTACGACGGAGCGAAAAGAGGTCGGGTTTGGTTGCGCGGAAGGCGCTACGGGCGAGTTCGCGTTAGCGGATGCCGACGCGACGGGGGCTTCTAAGGTCGCGGAGAGCGACGGGGTAACGGGCGCAGATGGCGCGGGCAATGGCGGCAACGCGAGTTCAGCTACTTGCCTATGCTCGGCTGCATAGGCAAGAAAACGTTCCCACATATCGGGGCATTCCTTGCGTACGAACTCCTCGAAAAGGGAGCCCATCGCGGCGTAAGTGCCTTTGGGGCTTGTAGCCCCGCCGGCGTGTGTGAGCTAAATAAGCCTCCCCACCTTGCGGGAGGGAGGTGTGTGCCTAAAAATAACAACTAATTTGCCAGCGCTTTAGGCGCGCTAGGGTGGGTACCTAGCTGTCGCCTATTGCAACAAGCACACAGTTAATAAATGAAACAATGCCGCCTCTGAGGCGAGAAGTGTGTGTAGGATTCTACTTACAAAACAGGAATCTGCCTACGAGCACAACACTCCACTAACATTAAACTACTGCACTATTTGCACAAGATTGAAATTGCAACCGAGGTTGCGAGTGGCGTCTAATTCGGGTGGCATGAGCCCTCCGTCTTAGAGAGACGTCCGTTCCGTACGAGAGCACGAAGCGGAATGGAGATCATCTGCATACATGTGGTAGAGAGAAGTGATATTTTGAGAAATTGTATTAATGAATACGGCAAATACTAGAGGAGACAGCACGCCACCTTGAGGCACTCCGGCACGCAATTCACAGCAAGATGAGAATTTATCTTCCATGCGAATACGCTGCAGTCGTCCAGTTAAATAACTCTGAAACCAGCCAATCACTGGTGGAGATATGTAAATGGAACGTAACACACTCATCAAGATCTCAAAATTAACGGTATTAAATACATTACAAAAATCAAGCAATACTAATACAGTGAGCTGTTTACTATCCATACCTCGGCGAATGTCATCAGTAACTTTGACCAACGCTGTAGTCTTACTATGACCCGATCGGAAACCGGATTGTAGAGGATTAAAAAGAGAATTTTTGTTCAGATAGAGATTTAACTGAAAAACTAGTTTCTCAAGAACTTTGGATAGGAACGGGAGAATAGAAATAGGCCGAAATTCGAAAAAGTGCAATGCATGGGCTTTTTTAGGGAGAGGAGTTACTTGAGCACTTTTCCAGGATTCGGGAAACTTGAATGAGGAGATTGATGCGTTAAAGATATGGGTGATAATAGGAGTAATAAATTCAAGGATTGGTAAAATCATATTACGACTAACGTTGTCGTCACCGACGGCATTGGACGAGATTGATAATATGTTCTTCTTAACATCACACTCAGTGAAAGGAATGAAATAAAACGGTGGAAAATCAGGAGCTGGCATTGAAGAAAGAATATTCAGAGTGCGTGCTTTATCTGAATTATCTAATGAACTAGAAGATGGGAAATATTGATTAAGGAGTTCAATGTCAATATTATGATGAAGTACACTAGAAGACGCTTTATCAACTCCAAGAGACTGAAGAAATTTCCAAACTTTGGCAGGGTCGCCGTTTTCGACAGATTTGTGAATGTGGCGTCGTTGTGCATCTCTACACAATGTATTGCAGCGATTCCGCACTTTATTGTAGTTTCGCAGTATTTATTTATTTAAAAGGTGCATTTCTAAATGTGGTGTGTTCGTGCCAGTCAGTTATGTTAAGATATATAATACTTATTAAAAACGTCAAGTTAATACATATAATTATTCCGACTTCCCCGGGTCTAAAGTTATTTATGTCGGGAATCTTAGATTGGAAACTGGGAAAAAATATTTCAGATTAAACTATTCACTCAGTTCATTGTTTTTTTTGTCAAAGTTTGGTAATTGATTTGTGGACATGTTTTTCATGATATTAATATATAAAAGAGACAAAATGATACAGTATTTACAAAATATAACTAGGGCGAGATTGAGAGAGGGGGACGAACAAAACACACTCCACGAAACGAATAATTGAGTACTTGACTATCGTAGGTGTCGATAATAATGAGTCATCCACTATGTAGTCCCGACGTGGCACCCTGGGACTTTCATTTGTTCCCAAGAATCAAAGATAAACTTCGAGGCATTCCTTTTATGAGACCGGAAGATGCAATGAGTGCGTTCGAAAATGCCTTAGAAGAGACACCTATAGAAAAATGAGCCCACCGCTTTTATCAGTAGTTCCAAAAACCGTCGAATAGCAAAAAGTATAGAAAGAAACTGAGACAGTAGAGGAACAACAATAAAGATATCGGCAACTTTCTTCATTAAGCCCTTTAATGATTTTATAAGAAATTTCTTTAACAAAATTATTTAATTATTTAAATTTCGTTAAAGAAAACGGATTTTTTTTAAATCAACAGTAATAGCGTAAGCGCAAGTTAGTAGTACCTTGATGAAAACAATTTTTATTAAGAAAAGGTATCAAATACTCCCGAGCTTTCACAACTTTAACCCCTCATTAGGTGGACACATTACTAACCCTTTTCACCGAAACTGTATGACGTCCAAAGGGACATATATAAGCATGTAACAGTAAGCTGGCTGCAATATCTGACAATGATTTTGACATGGGTGGAAGTTTGAGGTCTTTGAACACCTTCTGTTAAACATACAGTAGTTACACGTTAATTTTATCAGCTTTGAACAGGCTTGAATCCTCTTTTCAAGATGCATAAACTCATGATTTAATTTTTTTTTAAATCCTAACATTGTATTTCTTACTAGGGAACCTTATAAATAAATGCGAACTCTTTACATTACAATATTTTTAATTAATAAAAATCTTGCAATAACGTTTTTTTTTTTAAAGTAATGTCGTTTTATTTATAAATAAGACTGATTTTCAATCATATCAAATAAATTTTTTTTTGTTTAACTATTATTCATAGCTAAACAGATTATATTAATCAAGATGTGAAACCTGGAGTTTACAATGATAAAATATTGTACCTTATAGTTAATTCTTATTAGTAAACTGTTCCAGTTGACTAGGACTTTTTGAATGGAATTATCATTATAAGTTTAACGGTGGTAGGGCCACGCAGCAGCCTCGGCTGTTGTACGAATGGGCAGGCCCGTCCGGGTAAGCACCACAATCTCAGAGAAGACCGGCGTAAAGTGGAAGTATGACAAATACTTTCGCGTACAACGCATTTGTAACCCTCGGGTGTGGCAGATGTCTCGGCAACGCATTTGTGAGCCCTCGGGTGTTACAGGTGTTCATGGGCGGCGGTAATCACTTACCATCAGGTGAGCCTCCTGCTCGTTTGCCCCTTTTCGCGATAAAAAAAAAATCAGTTTTGCATATTTGATATAGCAGCAAACTGCATTATAATGTTTCACATCATTTGAATTTATCAAATACTAGCACTTCGCCCTCGACTTTGTACGTGAAAATTGCGTTAGCTCGGCTAATTTGCATAATATAAATATAATTTATTTCACCCGCGTTGTTCCCGTTCGCGTGAGCTAAAATATAGCTTATTTGTTCGCAAACATGAGTACTGTTAATATATATTACTATAACTAATTTATTTATTTTTTATATTATTTATATAAATTATTGTTACTATTATTTATTTATTGCACATGCATTAAGTAATAAAAGGTGTTAAAATAATTAGTAAACAGTTATTTATGGACCCTGTTTATAGGGCACGTCAAAAGTTTTCGCAGCGTCTTTTCTTTATAATTTTTATAATATTCAATATAAAATTTATTTTATAACGTACTACGGTATCGTTGAAATCGTGTTTTAATAAAAAAACAATAGTTTAATTTTTAAATACTATGGATAGGCATGTGTGAATTTTGTTAATTACAAAATAAACAAGCACACCTATATATAAACCGGCTCAAAGTACAAAGTGAAAGTGATTGTGAGAAAGAATCGAAGGAATTAAGTAAGGAAAAATATTAAAATGCTTTCAACAACTTTTCAACTTAAACTTAGACGACATTTGTGACTTAAAGTTTAACAAATAACATTTTCAAATCTATGGTTGTTTTAATTGACAATTTCTAATACAATTATTATTACTACACCGCTTTGTTGACGGAAAATGGAATAGATGTTTCAGAAATTAGTTCCCGGTCCCCATATCCGGCTGTCTCATGTTAGGTGTTAATTGATTTATGTAACCTATTTCCCACGAGGTCCAGTTTAATAGATTTGTTGCTTTTGTTGTCCGCCACTGAAACTAACTTATTAGTTGTTATTATTGATTATTTTGCCAATTGGATTTGTTTATTTGTATTATTGAAATTCATGTTACATTAATATAAATTGCTGCGGTAGAATTGAATGATGATTTTTATTTGTTACCAGCTGTGCCCACGATTTCGTTCGCGTGGAATTTAAAATAAAAAAAAAATCTAAAATAAAAGTAGCTTAAGTTACTCCTTATTAGATCAGCTATCTGTCAGTGTAAGTCCCGTATAAATCGGTCCAGCCGTTTCAGAGATTAGCCGGAACAAACAGACAGACAGACAGACAAAATTGTAAAAAATGTTATTTTGATATATGTACCGTGTGATATTTTGATACATCTATATGCATTTTGTAAAAAGCGGTTATTTTAATATTACAAATAGACACTACAATTTTATTTATCTGTATAGACTAGTTAAGTTAGCAACCTTGGTAAAATACCTTACAATATTGAAGAGAGAAGTAAGCGAAAAGTACGTATTTTTGGTAATGATATTTTATAAATAATTTAATAACTAGTTTGATATTGATTTTGAAAATGTACAGTGAAAATTAATTTCACGTTAATATATCAGCCGAAAATACATATTATAGCTACAAAGAAATAAATCTTACGAGTTCTAAATTAGATTCGCCGAGTTTTATACGAATCCTTTTTATAATAATTATATTATTATTAATATCCTTATGCGAAAGATAGGCCTTGCTACAGGGGATATTGGCGTTATATAAAACTGTGAAATCTTGATCTAAATAATTATCGATTAGCGGTGTTGAAATAATTTAATACATGTGCCATTTATTTTTTCATTACTTTCTCTTTTTCACCTTTAATTGCACGATCTCGTGACTTTCTCCTTTGTCGTAAAGCACAAAGCGCTAATTACCTTCGGGTTTGAATTTCAAGTAACGTTGTGATTGCTACCGATTATATAATATATTTAGTCTTAATTTTTGTTTAAACAAACATGTTACATGTACATAATATCGCCTTCCAAAAGTATGTTATGTACTGCATAACATACTTTTGGAAGGCGATATTATGGTTTCAAAAATTAACCAAAATTAATCAAAAGAGATATTTTTCCTCAAATTCCCCTTGAAAAGTGTTTACATACAAATAACCTCAATAGAATGTTGTTAACATTAACGATCACAAGCATTGCTTCAAATGCTAAATAACAGTGTAGATAAAAGACGTTAAGATTTTCGTCGGTGTGGCAATCAGCCGTTTAGCTTAGTGGCTAAAGCATCAGGCCGCGAATGCCGAAGACGTGGGTTCGATTTCCACAGCGGCGACAATCTTTTCGTACTTTTTCTACAAGTTTTAAGGCTTATAACTTGTTTGGCGCTAAAATCTTCTATAATGTAGTTGTAAAAGATAATTGTTTTGTTAATGAATTAATTTAGTTAAGTAAAACTTTATATAATTAAAGCAATTTTAGAAGTTTAAACACGTGTTTTAATTACAAAAAATGGGTATTTTAAAATTTTTAATTCTTTTTATTTACAAGAACATAATAAAAGCTCGATAATTTCTTGTATTTACAAGACCATGAACCTGTAAAGGGTTCGAAACGTCGGGAATTAAAATTAAAAATAAACGCGATAAACCCGTAAAATTAGTTCCATTTATAATAAAAGCTCGTTAAAAAGTATAAATCATTTAAAAAAAATCTTTGTTTTAATTTTTTTTCGTTATTTCTCTGAGTTTTTCTTAATGCGAAAAGTTGCCAAGTGAGCCGGCGGTTCACCCGATGTTAAGTGAATACCGCCGCCAATGGACGTCTGCTACCTTGACAACCTTTTGAAAATTGGGCTCCGGCTACCTCACTCACCAGATGAAACGCGAAAGTAATCAAACTTCCACTTAACGCCGGTCTTCTACGAGGTCGTGGTACTTACCCGTACGAGGTTGCCCACCCGTACAAAAGCCGAAGCCGCTGCGTGGCCCTACCACAGTTAAGTACCAAGTTTATGAGCCGGTGGTAGGTTTCAGGCGTCATGTGAAACGGTGGCAAACGAGCTGGCGGTTCCCCTGGTGTCAAATGATGATTGTCGCCCATGGAAATTTACAACACCCATAGGATTGCAGATGTGCTCCCGCCTTTTAATAGAGTGGGCCCCGGCACCTACTTCACGCCGGTCTTCTGTGTGATCGTGGTACTTACCCGTACGGGCTTGCCCATTCGTGCAACGGCGAACAATGTTGCGTGGCCCTACCACAGTTAAGACACCGCTTACAAGAGACAGAAACCACGACCAGTAGCACAGAATTGTTGAGCAATTCTAACAAAAGAAAACGCAGAATAAAATTTCTGTGCCTTGAAACAAAGGAGAATAATTTTAGCAAGCATTTTCGTTTACATTTACTATTTTAACCTTTGAAATTTCTCACAAATTTACACTAACCCAAAGGCAGACAGCAGCGAACTTTGTTAATCTTTTTATGTCTGCCAGCTACAGTAACGTGTTTTCTTAAGCGGGCAACCAACGGTTTTGCAGAAATCAGATTTAACATGTTTAAAGTAGCAAGTACAATTTTACTAGTTTATTATCAACGTTTTTTAGATCAAAAATTTGTGCGTTTTTTTATTTTATTGGTCGGTTTGAATCATAATCTGAGGTCGAGACTCATATTAATAACTTTCTTAATTTCTTTTTTTTAAATTTTAATAACATTTCTAAATTCTTATTAAAGACGTCATTAATAGGAATTTAAATTGAATATAATGATATGACTATTTCGTTAGTCTATATCTATAGAAATTTCACTAGCCTATGTTTGAGGGAATGTTCTTGTAAGTCAGCATTATAAATATCGTTCTCTTGTTAAATGTTGTCGCTCCATAATGTGCTGTCTATCTATTTTAAAGTTATGTTGTTAAAGTTAAAATGTATGTATGTAATCGTAATTCTCTCAACTGTGGATATAAGCGTGAGATATCAACATTAACTTGATGTTGTACATTATATCTATGTGAAAATTTATCCGTATTTTAAACAACAAACAAGGTAAGTTGAAACTGAATGATTTTAGTTGTTAACGCTTATAAAGATACTAAATGATACTATGAGTAACTATGAGTATATATGCTTTTCATGCTCTGAGTTGCTCTGAGTTTTGAGATCTCTAAAAATCCGTAAAGTAAAAACTCCCACTATGCACGGAATACAAGTAAACAATTCTAAAATGCTCCTAGCAGAAGCAAATACGTAGCTCCACAAAATAACAGCACCCAACACTTTATAATATGGTTATGTGTCTTAATTAATAAATTAAACAGACACATGATGTTTGACGCCCTGAGTCTTACGAAACGTACAAAATTAAAATTGAAAACAAACCGCGATAAAAACTTTTAAATTAGTTTTATTAACATCCGTTTTATATCCGCGTAAACAAGATAAACTATTGGGTTATGAATTTTTCTTAAATGAACTCCTTTTGGACTCTTGGACTCATTGACTGTGCATACACGTGGACCCAAATTCATCTTAATTTGCAAAAAAGAAAATACGGTTGCCCGAATCTACTACCATATATATCCAATCGTATCGAGCTTTCAATCCTATTAATTTTCCATATTAACCCTTAATAGGATATAAAAGTCGTTATGATTTGATATGATTCAGATCCCACAAGCTTATGCGGGATTTATGAAAATAAAAATACCTTTAATTTTTATTTTCATAAAACATCGTCGATGTCTACAATATTATCAAATATTAGTAAATTCGTATTTATATTAATTTAATAAAGGCCTTATCAGGCTTGGAATCGCAACTGGAGTCTGGAACACATTTGTGTGTGGTACTAGCGACCCGCCCCCGAATAAAAGATAAAAATGGTTACTGTGAATTATCCATAGTAGATAAAAATATAACGATACATATAAGGTTTAGCCAGGGTTTGCAACGGGACAGCCTGTAGCAATATTTCCCACAGCTGGACAAAAGCGTCCTTTGTACAGAGGGTTTTGATTTCATCACGATGTTTTCCTTCACCGATGAGCACGTGAACAATCAGCACTTAAAATTTTAATTATCAATGTCATTGGTGCCACAACCGGGTTTTGAATTCAGGGAACCAAAGATATTGAATGTAAAGGGAGCGTCCGGAGTGCGTCCGTCCTTCTACACGTAGAGAAGTATTCAAAACGAACTCGTTCAAACCACGTTTAAATTGAAAATCCGAAAGCAATTCAAAACGAATCACTAATGAAAAGCAAAAGGGAACTAGAATAATCCACTGAAAACACCTCACGTCAAATGGAGCGCGCAAGGACAGTTGATATACAGGTTGTCTGCGCTTATCTCATCTCTTAAAAGCTTTCGCCGATCGCGAGCCTTTATTTTGATACTGCACGGAATTTTCCCCCGATCACTTTCATTTAGCTGTCTGGTATTTTCTGAACAAGCTGTTGAGGATCTGGTTAGTTGGTCCAATTTCCTTTGATTTATTTATTTATTTAAGCTTTTGCACAGAAAATAAACATAGTGTATAGGCGGACTTAATGCCTAAGGCATTCTCTCCCAGTCAACCTATGGGCGACGCGGAGACAAAAGAGGCGGGTGTAAAAGGTTTCAAATTAAATATTAAGTAAATAAAAGTTATATACATATTCATATATAATTAAATTTAAAACATATACATGAAAATATATAAATTTAAATATATAACGTACATACACATTGGTTTAGTATTACACTAGAAAACTATTGCTCTCCAATTACGTAAGTGATAACTGCAAAGATTTTTTAAGTGAAACTATTTTAAACTGAATCCGTAGAAGTAGTCAAGGAACACGGGTTTACGTTGAGTTGAAGTTTTATTCCTACTTTACTTTAAACTTTTTTACGTGCGGCCGCCTGCTTGACGTCTACCCTTCTTGGGAATAAACACATAAGTGCGGCACAATTATATTTGTGGCACTCAAATACTTGACCCGCATCGAATCGAACCCACGATCACTGACGTCGAAACTAAAAGCTTAACGATTGAGTCACGTTAGAACAAAATATTTCGTAGAAAATACGTTAGTTTTCCCGACAGGAAAAATGTCCACGGCCGATTGGTAGTCGCCGTATGACATAATTGGATTATAGCTTGCGTGACCAACGAACCTATGAAATTTTTCTTTCCTTTTATCTTTAAATCTAAATGCCTTTTATTTTCGTTACATTGCAATTCAAACTTTTTTCTAGTCGTATATGAGAATAGGTATGTACATCTTTACATTAGTAATGCATTTAAAACTGTTTTTAGTAATGGTTTAGGGTAAGGCCATTTAAAAAATCGTTTCCAACAACATTGAGTTGTACGATGATAGATTACGATGAAGAGGAAAATTCCCTTCTTATACACTGAGAAATAAAATTTATTGAAGTAAAAATAATATAACTTATTAATTTTTTGACAATAGGATATCAATATTATTACATTATATTATTATTACAAATTTGCCTTTATTATAAAAGGTTAACAATAACATACGAATAGCCTTACTTGGATTAAGTAAAAATTACTTAATAAAGGCAATAAAATACTTGAAAAATATCAGACAAGAAAATACATTCTCAAAAAATTAATATTCTTGAGTCGAGAAATTTTTCAGCGTAAAATTTGTTTTTTCTTAATGTACTGTTAAGACATAAGGATGCCTATAGAATGTCATTTATGCCTAGAAAAAGCTTTTATGAAAATTGAAAAAACAAACGTTCTTGTTTTATTTTCAAGAGTAAATTATTGAAAAAAATAACACAAATTATGGTAGATTGTTTGATTCCTGTGTCAAAGTATTGACCAATAGCTAAAATAACTGACCATTTATGACCATTTCCTGACCAATTCAGACCACTTGTTGAGATTTTGAAATTTCATCATCCGCTTAATAGATGGCCTAATGAATCATTCTTGACATTTTGTTACACCATCCATTGTTATACCCTTTCAAAACATGTTTGCATGCTGGAAAGCTAAAAACCTAAAGGATATAACAATGGATGCGCCAAGCATTGCTTCAAATGCTAAAAACAATGTAGATAAAAGACGTTAAGACTTTTGTCGGTGTGGCTATCAGCCGTTTAGCTTAGTGGTTAAAGCGTCAGCCCGCGAATGCCGAGGAGGTGGGTTCGATTTCCACAGCGGCGACAAACTTTTCTTACTTTTTCTACATATTTTAATATTAAAGTCTTAAGTGCAAAGATTAGCACTATAAACAATATAAAATTTCCAAAAAAAGCAATGGCGACATCTCTCGTTCGAATTATCGTTGTAAAACGATATCCGAAATTGTTTGTATGCTTGAAAGGATATGACAATGGATGCGCCAAGCATTGCTTCAAATGCTAAAAACCAATATAGATAAAAGACGTTAAAATTTTCGTCGGTGTGGCTATCAGCCGTTTAGCTTAATGGTTAAAGCGTCAGCCCGCGAATGCCGAAGACGTGGGTTCGATTCCCACAGCGGCGACAATCTTTTCGCACTTTTTCTACATATTTTAATGTTCAATCTTAAGTGCAAAGATTAGCACTATAAACAATTTAAATTACTATAAACAATTTAAAATTTCTAATAATTTTAGTAGTCAATTTGAATAATGTGTAATTGTGTACTTGTAAACATTTCCGGGATGTTAAGTATCGTTCGTAATTTAATGATGGAATTACTCCGTTAATGATCTGTTAATTTTCCCGTTAATGGGCGTCATAATAATGGATCTCTCATCAGGGGCTCAGTTAAATAATTCACCGGGATTGATAAATTACATTAGGCGCAATTGTCATTTATGTAATCCTGTTAACAGCATAGAATTTAGATAACGTGAGAATTTAATGAAAATGTGTAAGCAATTTTTTGGAACTGGATGACTGATAAACATAATTTTCTTTTGTAGATAAATGCACATTAATAAATATATAAACACCCAGACAATGGAGAAACACCATGTTCATCACACAATATTCTTCCAGTAGTGGGGATCGAACCCACACCCTCTGGCGCAAGAGGCGGGTGCACTAGCCACTACATTTGTCATTCCTTTTAATGTTTTACTAGTAGAAGCAACTTTATTTAAAGGAAGAGAAATCTCGAGGGTGGGTCCCGGGGCATGCAGGGATTGTATGAGCGCTTGCAATAACTAGTTTTTTCATTTTACTCCGCCATTTTGAATTTTCAGGGTGACATTTGCTTGATTCGTTTCCACCTGTAATGTTAGATCGACAGTACTGCTGGTTCCACTTTCAGTCATATGCAAGATGGTTAATAGGGCAATTAAACTAACGATAACATTTATGTTAATACTTGTATTTACTCTTAATGTCAATAAAATTTATTTTCAAAATAAAATAATTATTACTATATCAGTAAATGTTACAAATGACAGCTCCTACAGAAGCGCTACGTCTTTTAGTAGTTACGTAAAAGTAACGCCATAATATCATCCCATTAGATAGCCTACGCCGTAGCATGAAGTTTGTTGCACCGTAGCGGTGACGCATCACTCCTACCAGATATGACCTCCGTTTGATATGGCATTTTTACTATTATGAAATAATGTCTGTTAAAAGTGTATTAATATTTAAATACTTGGGCGATGTTTAGTAATAACGCGATGACGTTTTACGTACTTTATTTATTTATACTCAATTTTTTTCTTTTTTTAAAAATTGCCTTTACTTTAGGATAATGTTATCCTGTATTGTAATGATGTTTTACAAACAACCCAGATGCGAAGCACCTATCTATGGGTCACACAAATAGTTTTCCCGTGTGGGAATCGAACCCACGACCCCTGACGCCGAAGCCAAGCGCAACTTCGCCACGGAGTCATCGAATATTATAAAAAGTGCAAATTACAAATTAATGTAAAAGGAAGAACAATAAGTAAAGACATTGAACCTATATGTATAATTTTTTATGTATAATTTGACGATTCATAAGAACTCGCAAGCGTCTATTTGAATAAAGATATTGATTGATTGATTGATAGATACATCCTTATGGTTTATACATCCTTGGCCCCGATGACGGGAAACATTTTTGTACGACGCTGAGCGTTTTTGTTTTTTATATTAGTACGAAAATATAAATATCTCGCTCTATTACTACTTAAAAATCTACATTGGCTTCTTAAGTTGTATTAATAAACTAATACGTTAACACTGATCAGAATGACATTCTTAATGATCGGAACGATCAATTCAAAAAATTTAACCGTACTTTTGGCAACTCAAATGACATTTGAAAAGCCATTTGACAGCTGATTTGTTAACTTCTACGATGATCAGTGTTTCAGAAACTGGGCGTGAGTGTAATAATATGAGTATAATTATGTCTGTCACAAACTTTTAACGACCCGAATGGCGTAGTGGTTTCTGCGACAGAGTTCATCCTCAGACAGGTTCGATCCCCACTACTGGAGAAATGTTGTGTGATGAACATAGTGTTTCATTAGTGTCTGGGTGTTTATATATGTTTTATATGTATTTATGTTTATCAGTTATCTAGTACCATAGTACAAGCGTTGTTTAGTTTATGACTAGAGATCGTGTAAAAATGTGTCCTAAATATTTATTTATTTATTTAAACAGATGGTCAGAGTTACCGGATCTTCCACTTCCAACGGTGCCCCATTTTGTGTTACCACATCTGTAAATCAACCATGCTGTGTTGAGTATTTTTTATACTACGTCCCTTTGGTTTATATTGCGAGTGTGACCCGTATTCATTAGTCTGCTCTTCTTTCGCCTGTAGAGCCTTTAAACTGTAACCCATTTAACTAAGGATTTTTTTTCATCTTTCCTATACACCTAATCACCGTTACATTCTACATTAAATAATTATTATCACATTTTTTTATTTGTGAAGGTGGCAACCGAGCAGGCGGTTCACCTGATGTTAAGTGATAACCACCGCCCATTGACATTTACACCGCAGATACGGATCTGGCCATTACCACACCTGCGTGCCTGCGTGCCTTTACCACAGATAAAGCATATACGGCTAAATTAATATATTTTAAAAAATACCATAATTCTGTCTTTCTTTCTCTTTTTTTTTGACATTTGGTATTGGGTATGTTATATTGAAGTCTGATTAAAGGCAAACAAGCGTTTTCGCCATCAAGCCTGTAGCATACTGTTCGACCAAAGCTTGCCACTGATCTGGTTACATATTGTACCTATCACTTAATTAGAAATAATTGAATAAAGTTTGATGCGATTCAGCAGCTATCACTGTCATCTAATATCTGTCATAATCTGATTTGTTTTCCTATTCATTGAAAAACAATGTTTTCTAGGCAGAAATTAATACGTTACATATGAGAAATTTCGTTTATTATCAAGGGTGGCTCCACCAATTATCACAAGGCACTAATCAAGATGCAGCCAGTGATAACCTAAACAAAAAATATAATATTAGGCAAATACTAACGTGCATGAATTATTTGTAAAAAGGTGGTAAGCAACAAGAGAATTAATGTTCTTAGTTTCGGTAATTAAATTTTTAACTATTAAAAACGAAACTTACTACCATTAAGTACGGCTTAGTAATTTAACGAATCTTGTACGGTTACATATTAAAAGAGCTTATAGAAATTTGTTCTACGACGACAGTTCAAACCAAACTTTTTTTAAAACTTAAAGGTTACCTTTTCTGCTAGAAATCAGCATATTGTAGATAGAGTTAGGGTGTCATTGTCCACAAAATATGTAGGAATATGAAATAGAGCCTACATCAAAATCAAGCGTTTATTAATCATATATCCCCGAAAGGGAACATCTGGCAACACGACAAAACTTTCAGACCATCGCGTTCGGTCGTGTGACCCGTATGTATCACATCTCGGATGAAAAATAATAATAACCGAATAATTGAACATTTTCACTTTTAAGTCTAAACAACTCATTAATTATTTAGTTCATGCGTTGCGTAATATGTGTGCGAGAATTATACAGAAGGGAATCCCTTTAGAAACGATAACCTACATTTTTGTTAGAGAACGCATAATTACATCGGTATTCTATATACGCTGGGGGCAGTTGATGCATGTCTGAATAAAGCATGCTCATCTCAATTATATAACAATTCATTTATCTGGGGCTTGTTACTTTATATTTAATATTAGGATAGTAATAAAAAAAAATAGAAAGTTTTTATTCCTTCCTTATAATAAACATAAACGCAAAAATAAAATTTAATAATAAGTAATAATATTTTTGAAAACTCATTTAGTTTAGTTATATTAATAATATATCAATTTTAAAGATTTAACAGTTGTTTCGATCGCTACCAAACCACACAGGAGCCTCCGCTGGACTAATCTGATGACTTCCTCACACATACTACATATAAAGAAAAACTGTGAAACATCCTATTAACCACTACTCATCAATGAAAAAATAACTTCATATTACGTTTTTATAATTGGGTATGGTCAATGAGAATTGTTATAATAAGTATTGAATCCGCAATGGCAAGTATTGAATAATATTAGTGGCCAGAAATTCAGAGCTCACGTGGTCATCTAAAAATACTACTATGGCGCTATAATCCTTAGCTGATGAATAAGAAGAAGTAGCCGTGATTGAAATCCCTTTGTCACGTTATTCTTTCTCAACTGACATAATGGAAAACGTGGGCGCATTATGATTTTTTTCATTCAGCGTAGCGTTACAGAGAATAATAGATGAGAGATTAACTTCAACATTAGCATTTTATATTGCTAAACAATTATAAAAGAGCAATTGAAGATAAATTTACTTCAATAAATTACTATAGTTATCTTACACTCTTGTAGCTTTTTATTTTATATAATACTAGCTGTGTTCGCGACATAAGAAATATATAAAACTTCTAAATGACGATGACATACAAGTATTTACAGTAGTGCAACGATGTTTACTAAAACCTCCGAGTATTGTACATTGTATATGTTAAATTTTTAGAGTTGCTATTAATTAGTATCGTTGCAAGAAATATGATTCTGATACATAGCTATGTATCAGAATCATATTTCTTATAATTTTAACAATATAACATTATAATTATCTAGATAGATAATTATAATGTTCTTTACTAGGAAATCACACTTTTTGTTTAAAACCAACAATAACGGTTACTTGTCAATTTGAATAAGACATTATTGGATTATTATTACCCATCCATTGACGACATCCCAAAACGTTGATAACTATAAATCCATGCTGTATTTTATCGAGATGTCTTGATAAATTTTGCGAGATTCAATTTGAAAGGGTAATGTTTATGCCCTTACTGTTCTGACACATGTTTGACTCTCATAAAGTTTGTCGGGCCATTGAGCAACTGAAATATGTTTAGGATGCCAACGCAAATGATATTACTCACGTATATGTACAATGTACTGATAAAAAAATATTGATTTCTTGTGTTCAGGCGAATACGCACATGAATAAACAAAACCATTCTACGGATTTTAACGCGTTCTACTAAACGCCGGTCTTCTTTGAGGTCGTGGTACTTACTCGGATGGACCTGCGGACGCATTTATACAACGGCGAACACTGTTGCGTGGCCCTATTACAGTTAAAAAGCATGTTGCATTTCTTTAAATGCTATTGATTAAGTTACCCAATAATTATAAGGAACAATGAGATGTAATCTGAAATGGCTGATTAAAGTGTTACTTAAATCGTTTATAATTTTTTTCTTTAGCGCCCTTTTCACGTAATGGTAATTCGTTAGAAACTGGAAACTTACTTCATCGTGTTCAAAGAACCAATGAGCTAGCACAAGATTAGGAATCAAATTAGACTTGACCCTTCATGTGAATCGATTCTCATTAACAAAGTTTCGATAGCAGCGTATAGAGATGAAAGTTGACATAAAGTTGACAATATCAGTAAGTTCTTGTAATCTGGTACAAGTATCGGTACTTTCCGCTCTATTATGCAACTACTTTTAATTGATGAGACTCAACATTAACCTATTACTACTATTTTACCCCACTATTTAAGTTCTATCTTAAAGGCGTGAAATACAGGGTGACTTTTCTAAAGGTGCCCAAATTCACACAGGAGGTTCAGACTCGGTAGTATAATCCTTTATTGAAATAAAAACAAAGGTTTTTTTTTTAATTTCCATTCTATTCCCTAAAAAACAGAACTTGTTGACAATGCGGTAGTCATTCATAAATGCGTCGTATACTTTTGAAACGAACTTGTGTGCGTGTTAGTTTATTTATTTATTTATTTATCGTTTATGCACTAAAAGTACAAAGGCGGATCTCCCAGTCAACCTTAGGGTGGTACAGAGAAGATTAGGTAGGTGCACAGAAAGACAAAAAAAAAGAATAACTACAACTGAAACTTAGAGATAAGTAATATTCTAAAATTATATACTATATAAGAAGATTATGAACATAAACTTCATACATACTAAAAATATAAATAAATACACACAATATATATATAATAAAAACATAAACATATAACAAATATATATATAAATATATACTATGATATTCAACGATGAGGTTGATCTGCCGACAAATTTTTGAGGATGTGATCACGAACTTTTCTTTTGAATATAAAGCGACTTTTAGCCAACCTGATTACGAGAGGAAGCTCATTCCACAGGAGGATGGACTGGATAAAGAAAGAAGAGTGCATGAAGTCAGAACGGTGAGATGGACATACCAGAAGACGATTATGTGAAGAACGAAGGTTTTTGTTGCTGACAGCACATAAATATTGAAAATAATGGGATAAGTAAGATGGGGTAGAAGGCGAGTTCAGGAGGGAGTACAAAGTAGTCAGTGCTCTTAGAGAGCGTCGTTGGCGTATAGGTAGCCACTGAAGTTGAGCACGGAAGGAAGATACATGGTCATACTTACGGAGATTGAAAACGAATCGAATGCAGTTATTTAGAAGTCGGTCGAGTTTATTGAGGTGATCTGCATTCAGGTCGAAGTAGCACACGTCACCATAGTCGATTAAAGGGAAAATTAAGGCCTGCACGAGCAATTCTTTAGTTTTCAAAGGAAGAAAATTTTTGAGCCTGTATAAGCACCGTAAGACACTTGACATTTTTTGGCAGACACTTCCTACTTGAGCATTCCAACTGAGCGTCATGTCAAGGTATAACCCGAGGTTTTTTACATTATGGCTAATAGGTATGCGAGTACTGTTAAATGTTATATGCGGGAGATTACACAAATCTACTCTTCCTATGGTGCGCGAACTCCCAACTATGATGGCTTGGCACTTTGAAGGGTTGACAGTTAAGCCAAATCTGTCAGACCACTTTTTGATGGTAGATAAGTCATGGTTTATATTATGGATTACTTCAGGGAGCCTATCAGTAGCGGTCTGAGCGTACAGCTGCAGGTCATCGGCATAAAGATGATACGCACATTGAAGGTCATGAGTGATTAAGTTAATAAAAACAGAAAACAAAATAGGAGAGAGGATACCGCCTTGAGGGACACCACTTGCAAGATTTAGCCAGGTTGATGATAATTCACCAATAGAAACAGCCTGCTGGCGCCCTCGAAGATATGACGAAAACCATTCCAGCGCTTCATCGGAAACCATTAAATAGGAGAGGATAGCTAAAAGGATGTCATGACTGACGGTGTTAAAGGCGTTTGAAAAATCGATTAAAACCATAACAGTAACTTTAGTACTTTCCATACCTGCCCTAATATCGCCAGTCACTTTAAGGAGGGCGGTAGTTGTACTGTGGCCCGGTCTAAACCCAGATTGTAAAGGACTGATCAATTTGTTACTAAGAACAAAAGGAGAAAATTGCTTAAGGACACAGTACTCAAGCACCTTAGAAAGGAAGGGTAGTATGGAGATAGGACGATAGTGAGCGAGAAGTGAAGGATTAGGGCATTTAGGCAGTGGCCGCACAAGAGCATTACGCCACAGGGAAGGGAAGGATCCGGAATCTAATGAAAAATTAATGATATGGGTAATCGCAGAAAGAAGGTGCTCGAGGATGGGAACTATCATGCGACGACCGATTTTATCGCATCCAATAGCATTGGATTTAATAACGAGGATATATTTTTTGATTTCGTCAGAAGAAAGTGGAGAAAAATTAAAAGAACTAATATCAGGGCGCGTCAAACCATTTATATAAGAAATCGTTTCACAAATCGTTAGATGATCTATCGATGAAGAGGTAGAGAAATGTTGATTTAAATCATCTAAGTTGATTAAGGTAGGAAGGTTTGGAAAACGCGACTTACCGATACCAAGAGTCCCGAGGAACTTCCAGATATCGGCAGGAGTAGATGTAGAAATATTATCGAGGATATGACGGCGTTTAGCGTTGCGTATTATCAGACACCGATTTCTAGCCAGCTTGTAGAGAGACCAATTATCTTCAGAACGACTTTTTTTGAATCTACGAAAAGCTCGATCTCTGCGTCTCATAGCCATCAGTATCCCTTCGGTCTCATAGCCATCCAAGGTGCTGGGGAGTGTCTAAGTTTAATGGTCTTAAGAGGGGCGTGAACATCATACAGGCTAGTTACCAATGAGTTAAGGATGTGAACCTTATCATTTACGGTGCTTGCGAATACCAAAGGCTCCCAATCAATTTTGATCGCATCCTTACGTAGTTTTTCTATGTTCATTTTCGCGAAAGAACGCACGTGTAGAACCTTGGGCTTAGGTTTAGGAGGCTTTAGGGTGTAAGATAGGAAAACTAGGTCATGGTGGGAAAATCCAGGGGCGGGATGCTGTCCATGAAAGGAAACCAAGGAAGGATTAGGTCAAGCCAAGTGTCTTCACCGGAGACGTTATGGTGGGTACCTTGGAGAGGTAAAATATAAAAACAGCTTGACTCAACTATGTGAAGGAGTTTAAGGGTACGAGGAGAATTGGGTGCCAGGAGATTGGTATTAAAATCGCCCATGATAACGTGGTGAGCATACTCAGAACCCAAAGATTCAAGAACCAATTCAAATTCGGTGAAATAGTCAATATTGGGAGGACAGTATACAACAGCTATAACAATCTTAGCGCCTTTGATTGTTACTTCAAGAAAAAGAAATTCTGCAGAAGCGGAGTAATTCTGGGGAGAGGAGGCCAGTACCTTATACGAAAGATCACCTCTTAGGTATATGGCGACACCTCCTCCCCCTTTACCTATGCGGTCATTTCTCACAAGAATAAAACCGGGAAGGGAGTACATGGTGGAAAGCAGGTGAGGTTTAAGCCAGCTATCGGAAATCAGAATGGCATGCATATTACAGTTACCGAAAGCATCTAAAAAAGTTAGTTATGAATGATCGCGCGTAAAATAAATGACTTGCCCATAAATAACGCATATTTTGAGATAAGTTCAAAAAAAAAGAAGTAAAGAAGGACTTCACATATCTTCGAAAAATATTTTTTTGTTATTATTTCGAAAATATGCAGGTTTTCTCACGATGTTTTCCTTTACCGCGGAGCACGTGATAAATCAGCACTGAAAGTTAAAAACTTCATTGGTGCCGCCACCGTGGATCGAACTCAGGTTGCTCGAGTATATTGAACTAAAGGCGAGCGTCCGGACACTGACCTATGACGGCTCTTAAGGGATAAGTTCAAATGAATGTAATTAATTAAGGACGAGTGATTTTAAATATTTATTATTTTTTATAACATTATTTATGTCTAGAATTTAATTAAAAAAATGGATACACTTAGAAAAACCTCCCGTATAGCAGGAGACATATTTGCATATTATTTATTTTGTTAATTTGTAAAATGATTATTCTTCCCACATTTCTAACGAAGAATTTATTCAAGCATAAATTGAATCCTAATGGAAATTATGTTTTAGCATGCTGTTATTCGCACTTCGTGGGAACAGAAATGTACAACCTATGCAGGTAACACATTGTACAATCAATGCAGATAATTGTCAAAGGAGTGCTCTGATGGATCACAAAATGTTCAATCACTGACTGGTGCCACAGACGTTACTCAAATAATAGAACGTGTTGACATTTAATTAACAGCCATTTGATAATAACAAAGCATGAAGAAATCATTTGGATTAATGATTAATTTCATTTGAGCTACGGGCAGTAATTCACTCATAGACATTTTCTTAAAATAGCACAGGTAACGATTTTTGTCCACTTGAGTTAAGCCTAAGTCAACATCGCTAATAATAAAGCTAAAGAAAGTTCCTATTTTTCTATTTTTGTTGCGACCAAACTAATATCCTCGAAAAAGATCACCGACTCTCCAAGGATGACTCGCGAGGCTATCGAAATTAAACAACAATTTCTATTTTCAATTGGGTAAGTTTCGGATTTACCGTTATCTTGGTACCATATAATTCGACAAATAAACCCAAGCATAGAAAGATACTAATATTAAAAAAAAAAAACTATCTTGAAGTCGCACAGTGTTGGAGTGCCTGCAAGAATTTTATAAGGTTTATCCTAATTAGCTTCGTTTTTATATATATGGAAGATCGGAAGTCCAGTCTATGACCAGACAATTTGCCTCGTCACGAAATCGGTATATCTTGCGACCGATAATAATTAATATAACTGATTTCAGAAATCTCAAAAAGAATAGTTATTAAGAGAATAATTTTCTTAGTATATGACATGTCTGTAAGACATTATGGTAAAAAAGTTAGTAACACTCAAAATTATATGGCTCTGATACTTAAAACACCCATAAAGTCTTGAGCGAGCCTCAGTAACTCAGTACAACGCTTAATCTGTCCTTTTCTCCAAAGAAAGTGCGTATCGGAAGATAATGTTCAAGAGCGGCAGTTTATCACGTGTCATCTAATTTCTAATTTTCCAGTTAACTGGACGGTGAATCTTACCGATCCAGTAGGACGCCCCGCACGGAGAGGAGGGAGACGTATTTGTTTGAGTCACTGCGGCAAGCAGAAAAACTCGGCTGTGCTAGCCGATTGATTTGTTTCGTTGCTTTCCGTATATAAATACTAGCTTTTCGCCCGCGTTGAAACACTTTAATAAATATCTCTATTTTAAAGAAAGTCATGAAAAATGTCCTTTCTCAGGCTCTAAACTATCTGTGTACCAAAATTCATATAAATCGGTTCAGTAGTTTTGGCGTGAAAGCGAGACAGACAGACAGAGTTACTTTCGCATTTATAATATTAGTATGGATTAGCTACAGTAAGACTTTCGATTATAGTCTGCCGATATGTCTACAGCAATTTGGGGAAGTAAGAATGTTAGGATTATCAGGTTTTCAATAATAGATTGTTGTTATAGTTAGTTTAGTTTATTTTGTTAATTTCTATAATTATGTGGTTCATTAGGAAACTAGGGACTCGCTTTCTTATAGGTTGGTGACAAAACTGCAACACACTAGGTGATGCATGGTGTTGCAGATGTCCATGGGCGGCAGATAACCAGATAACCAGCTGGTTGCTTCCCAATTTGTCCTTTGCCTTTTTTACCTTACTCAGCAGATGAAACGTAAAGCCGTGGTTCTTCCCCGGATAAGCCTGCCCAATCGTGCAAAAGTGGAAGTTGCTATTCGCCCTAACACAGTGAAAATGTACAATAGATGAATCTAAGCGAATTCCTTTAGGTTTGGACATGTTTTACAAATGAGAACCATTAAGATAGCGATAGAGCGAAAAAAGGAATAAGTAAATTTGTGGGCAACGGAATGAGACAAGTATTTTTAACTTTATTAAGCAAAACATTCGACAGCCAAATATCTGACCTTTCGACGAAGACCATGGTCGAATATTTCGTAATTAATAAAATTTCTAATCGTGGCATCCCTTATGTATACAGACTGCATCTGTTTACTATTGTGGTGGTATATTTATTACAGACGCTTATAAAGTTCATAATAGGCCAAAGTTTTTAATTTATTCACATGCATACATTTGTATGTAGAAAATTTAACTGTGGTAGGGCCACAAGTGAAGAGAATGTGTTACACTTCCGCGTTTCGTCTGGTGAGTGAGGTAGCCGGGACCCACTTCATTAAAGGTGGTAATGCATTTGAAATCCTAAGGTTGTTGCAATGTCTATGGGCGGCGGTTATCACTCAACATCAGCTAGCTCGCATGCCCCTTCTCAAATAAAAAAAACCTACCACGTTTAAACGATGTAGTGTAGATATTTTAATTAAACTCTTACAATTTATAAAAATAGCAAAAAGGTAACTCACTTCTGTTGATTATTTATTGATTCCTTTATAACTCACGCATGTTAAAATCTACCCCTAGATACTCGTAGACAACGGATAGACCCCATAAAAGTCTTTGTCATGCCCTCTAAACAACATACACGAAGGCGGGTGAATGTTGAGGTGTGCTCACGTGCTTTTATGTGAATTTAATAGAGTTATGAGATATTAAATGGTTACGCTTCCATCATCTCCGAAACTTCCCCGATGATTACCGTCATATGTTATCATTGTTAACGCGCGCCCACGTTTCGACCCACATCTCGAGGCAGATTTACGGCGGCGGATTCTTACATGTACCAAATGAGATTACCGAGACTGGGATGGTAAAGGCACGCGTGAGCCCAACCAGAATAAACGTTATCGATCCCCGGATTGAAGGGAAAACGCGCTTAACGCATTAATTCACGGAGTTTCGTATAATGGGTAAAAATAAAATAGTGACCTATTACTAAATTGAATAAAAAATCGTGTGATAGAAGCATTACAAACATTAACCGCTTTCGTTTCAATTCAAATTCTCGATTTTTGTTTCCAATTAAGATAGGAAAATGTGCAGACGTTTAAATTAATGTTACGTAATAACGAGTGCCCGTGGACATCAACAATGCATGTAGAGATTGTCCTGTAAACGCGACTTAAATCCGACAACAACTTATAAATAAAAAAAGAATTAAAAAAAACGAATTATGATTCTAAACCATTCTCGAAACGAGCTGAAGACACGAAAACATTTCATTAAAAATTAGGCGGAGTTCAGTGACATACACGCGTACAGAAGAATTATATATATAAAGATAATGGACGCAATACATATATTTTTCTATATAAAATAATGCTCTCCATATTTCTTTCGTTAAAATAATGTTAACCAATTTGTTTTACTTCGACATTAATTGGCTTATACGAGTATCTCATGTCACTACATTATTTTACATCAATTTAGCATGTTTTGTTTTGTTATACGATATCACAAATTATTCGATGCTCTTGCCTTAAATTAAAACCAATTATATTAAGGTTTCATATTTCAATAACATATTTTTTTTGACATGATTTCGTTAGAAAATATTTATTTATAGTTTGTGTGAGTGCCATTCCCACTACAGATTAAATGTTGTTTTAAATATAGAACTCATTTAAATTACTTTAACAGATAAATTGTCGAAATTTTTTCAGCATTTCCAAGATTCGAACCTGCATCTTCTGACTTTCAAAGTCGACATCTTCACGCCACGAAAATCTGGACAGCTATCTATTTCTTAATTTGCATTATTAGCAATGCTATAACGCAACCTTGTGAGCTTTACACTGTGTCGAATATATCAAATAACATTTTTAAATGAATGCTCGAACAAGAGGTCTTGCCTTTGTTATTAAAATTTAGCATATTTATCATTTGAAATGCTAATCTGCCCTATCCAGAATGTGCAGGTGCGAACACTGGTAGCGCTGAAAACATTTTTCTACAATCGATGCATAAAACTCACATTTAAATTTTAATTGAGCGTAGATTAAACAATTAAAAATAATCATGATATTTTATTTGAAATAAGTGTACATGAATATAGCCTTACTGTGGTAGAGCCTTGCCACCTTCTCTCCCAAAATAAACATCATAAACACCTGTATATTTGATGTAGTAATGAATAAATTAAGAAGTGAGATTTCATTGCTTTAGATTCGATTCCAATATAAGTTCAAGAAAGAATTTCAAGTCACGGAGGCTAATTGGACGAATTCCGCTTTTCTTTAGCAACAAGGGTTCGTAGAACTTCCATCGACTTATCTAATTAAAATTAAAATGTCATTAAATTCTGTGCTTTAAGCTCTCTAACAATTTTATAATAACAGTCTGAATCTTGATCATGATCTCTACAATATATTGAAATATTATTGATATCTCCAAAAAATCTTATTTCTATTCTATTATATTTTTAGAGTGGTAGGGCCAAGCAATAGTCTCGCCGTTGCATGAATGGGCTGGTCCGTCCTGGGAAGTACCACGACCTCACAGAAGAGCAGCGTGAAGTGGAGGTGACATTTCTGAGTTTCGTCTGGATACTGAGGTAACTGGGGTTCACTTTGTAAAATGGTGGCAACGCATTTGCAACCTTACGGGTGTTGCAAATGTCTATGGGCGGCGGTTATTACTTATTTCTAGCATCAGGTGAACCGCTAACGCCCTTACCACCTTTTCACACGAAAAAAAAAAACATTCAAAGTTATGCAAAAAAAATTAAAAAGATAAAAGTACATACCAAAGCTTCTAAACATGCATCTCCATATAAAGGAGAAAATCTTGCATACCTAATAAAAGAGGTTATTGCTCAGTTCAGTAATACGAAAACGCGATGAATACTTAATTTTGTGAGACGCAGAAAATATGAAATATGCGAATCTCATAAACCGAGTAGCGCTGAATAGTATTAACATTCACCATATTAGATGAATGTATTGTTTTGTTACGCCTTTGGGTAGTATAAGTTCACTATAAATATTAAATTCCACATAACATAACATAATTTCATCTCCTAATGTTGAGATGTTTCTCAAATCGTTCTCGAATGTGGTGGCTCTTTCCACATGTGTTAATTTTTATAATTAAAAATAACGGATCTTTTTCATTGTGCTTCTTTCATCTAATTATGTTTTTACCAATGGTCTTCATTCTTTACTATTGGACTATTGGATCTTCATTATCATGACTATGAGCAAACGAACAATCCATTGATTCTTTGACAAAAAGAGCTGGAATTCTAGGAAAATTATTGCTTAATATAAGGCCAAGCACTTTACGAAAGTAGAAAGGATTGAGCCCATACCCCATCTATAATTTCCACTCCTTTATGTGTGGTACGTCAAGTATACGACTTGTTGATATAATAAAAAGAGTATTGGGCTGTGCAGTAATGTACGTTTTGCAAAGGCGGAGACGGAGAGGGAGTGGGAGCAGAGGATTATGCGGATTATGTATCCTTGTGTGACATCAGCATTCCTTCGAAATTATTTAATTAAATAGTTATCAATTGCATTTCACTTTTTTTGTTATTTTATTGTTTTATACGCATGCAGACAGTTTTTCTTTCATTTGTGATCTTGTTTATCTATATTTATTACATTTAGGTTGCCACCTTGGCGCATTGAATGGAATATTTAATAAAGTTTACGTTAAAACTTTGTTAACCTCTTTGTAATCCTCGGTTCTATGTACGGTGGCAAGCCAAATGCATATACTCCAAATGTGCTAGCCACGTTAAATACATTATTTCTCAACAGTTCGTTTTTGTGTTACACAAAAGCTTGTATCATATATGTAGAATTACTTGCGCCAAGGAAAGAATATAATTTGGTCAAGGATTCCTATTTTTTTCATGGAAAAGAAAGAGATAAAATTTTGAATATAAAATCAAAAATATTAATATATTCAGTTTTACGTTTATGCACATAGAAAGCAAAAAGCGGACTAGTTTTGCAACTACTTTTTGAACCACGTTAGACAAAGAAGCAGGATGCTTTTAATAAAGAATGCTCTTTTAGTTCTCATTATTCCTATTGTATTGCATCTGATGTGGAGATGATCATTAAATCAAAATGGAGACGGCTTAAATTCGAAATTTCGTCGTTTCGACGTTCGAAATTTGTATATTATCTGTTGTTTTGAGCTGTGTTTGAATATTTTCTTTTTCACCCTTTTCTTTTAAAAAAGAAGACAGCCACTATATTGCATTACGTTTACCATATCGCTTAGCGACTATTCGTTTTCTTTCATGCACGAGTATGTGCAATAGAACAAATGTGTTAAAAACAACCAAAGTTTTGGAATATTATTAGGTTTATAATACTTTTACTATTTTATTTCAAGCAAAATTTTGCACGAAAGGACAGGACTTTCATGGAAGTACCACCGCCTCACAGAAGACTCGGCACAAAGTGGTATTATTATACCTTGGAGTTTTGTCTAGTGGATGAGGTAACCGGTGCCCACTTTTCTTTAACATCCAGTTTAAGTGAAATAAAAAGAAATCCAGAATAAATTTTCAAAAGGTTGTCAACGAATCTGTAACCCTCGAGTGTAGCAGATGTCTATGGGCGGCGGTATTCACTTAACATCAGGTGAACCGTCTGCTCGTTTGACAACTTTTCGCATAAAAAAAAAAAAAAAACATAGGTTTTAGTATTTTTTTAAATAAAACAGCCACTCGAAACTGGCCCTCCTTGAGCTCCACCGTGACAATTTATTTATTAGGCCCGCATTTCGCGAAAGTTCTTAAAGAAAGTAGTTCATGTGAGTGTTGAAAACTAAGCGTGATATATTACAAGTTGCTAACTTATTTCACCCGCATTCGAGAAGGTAAATAGTCAGTGGAAACATACATTATTATTTTATTTTTATCGCTACATACTGACGATGATAATATGTGAAATTTCGTACATAAATTGACGAAAAAAATTTTCTGTGATGCCTTGATCACTCGCTTTCTTCGAAGATACATTTAACAGTTTTGAGAACCTAAATATATATTTTTACATATTGATACTTCTGTTTATAATTTTCGCTTATTCTTCAACAGCTGTCAGTCATGGTTACCGCAATAATGTTTAAAGATATTTACGAGTATATTTATTTGGGTTGTTAGATTTTTTATGATTATTTCTTGTATTAACGCGAATACACATTATAATTCTTATCATAATATAGCCGTGATAGCTCAGTGTCCGGGCGCTCGCCTTATACTCAATTTCCTCGAGGAACCTGAGTTCGATGTCCGGTGCCAGCACCATTGAAATTCTTAATTTTAAGTTCTGACTTATCACGGGCTCGGCGGTGAAGGAAAACATCGCGAGGAAACCTGCATATTTTCGAAATTGTAACAAAAAATCGAAAATATGTGAAGTCCGCCAATCCGCAGTAGGGTCGTGTGGTGGACTACTCTCCGACATCCCCTACACGACCCCCTACACGACATACGCAGAGGAGGTCTTAATATATTATTACCTATGTTATAAATGTCAATATTTTTAACTTTTCAGCGTTCGTGGGCACTGGAAAGATTGAGGCGTTGACTGACTGACATCTGAATTTCATAGTTAACTGGGTCTACTGTTAATTTTTAAATTATTAACTTATGATCGATCTATGCGGGAGGTGTTAATCGTATCTTTTTTGCACTAGCGGTTGGTTTGGGCTAATATTTAATGTTATTAATGATAGGGCCCCCAAGCACCAAACCCTCTTCTCTATTGAAATTAGGAGGTTTTTTAATTTTGCAAATAATAATATAATAATATATATATATTCCGAAAAGATGTGAAGTCCGCCAATCCGCAGTGGGGCCGCGTGGTGGACTATGCCCTGATACCCTCTGTATACAGGAGGCCTTTGCCCAGCAGTGGGACATGTATAGGCTGTTACTTTACTTTACACAATAATTTTCAATAGTCGAGATCACAACGCGCACCTTTGTCACAAGCGACACTTCACTATCCACTATGCTAATAGGATCGTCAAAATGAAGAGAAGGGGGCTGTCTTTGTAAATATATCAAATATACATTTTAATAGGTCTGTGGATGGAATGGATTACAGAAATCAATTATGGAAGACCAAATGCGGTCGGGATTTTGGGACCGAAAACCCATTTATGCGACAGTTATTCCATTTTAACTACAACATGCCCCGGAGCTATGGTATTAATTGGTATTCAGTTATAAACCTACTAAGGATAACAAATAAGTAGTATGTAGATTCGTTTAATGAAAAACCCGACTTCTTTACGACAAATCATTAATTTTTTATGTTTTAGATTTTTATCTGTGGTAGAGCCACAAACCTGCTTCTGTTGTTGCACGGATGGGCAGAATTATCCGAAGTAGTACGGACTCACAGGAGACGGAGGTAAAGTGAAAGTATAACACTTTCGTTTTTCGTCTGGTGAGTGAGGTAAAAGGGATCCGGAAAGTTTCATCAAGTCTCAATGTCTTAAAATCAGGTGAGCCAGCTCGCTTGTCAACATTTGCCACTAAAGAAAACAACTTTATAAATTCATTGGCTTAATATCAGTTTCGTTTTGAAATTGTATATTGATGATTGATTTTTTCATTTATAAATAATGTCTTTTATTAACTTACAGTTTATAAATGCTATCTCTGTACGTTTCTCAAAATCATGTATAGGAATTTTGAATCAGGGTTCAAGTGATAAAAGGTATCCGAGCTTTTAGTTAATTTCTAATTAATACATTAACAGAAACTTTTTAAACAGTATTTTACATAATAATAATAGCTTGAATTAACCACATGTCACGCAATTGATTTTGATACAATTTTGTAACAACTATCTTAAAATTACCTATTGGAAAAGTTTATCAATATATTGTGCGATCCGACTATTGAAGGTTACCGTACGTAGGCTCTAACGTACCATATACAGAGTTATTGATAATTCGACGTATTTCCGTTAGGAGGTGATGGGGTGACTATTTTTGATAATTTTAACCTACATTTGCGTTATGTGAACCATTTTTGAGTTATCATATTCTTTAGCTTTTCTCATAATAAGTCAAAAACGCAACATCAAAAATTTATTTGAAAAAAGTATCAATTTAAATTTCATATTTTCATCTGATTTATCAAAACGATTAAACACTGGTTATCTATTAATATTAAAACGACAATTATCTGCCTCAATTTAAAAATTCGAGACGAAAAACAATTTTTTTGAGATTTAGCTCCACTAAAATGCCTTCAAACAAAAAAAAATGTGAGACTGCTTGCAGATTATTTTAAAAACATAACCGTTTTCTCATATCATTTTCGCTACAGTCATTCTATTTTAATTGCATCATGCCTTGCAACTATGAAATTATTTGAGTTCAGTTTCTAACCTACTTCTTCTTCTTCTACCTGGCCTTCCTTCTTAAACTCCTCCATTTTAATGAAACTTTTATTAGGTTTAAACTACCGTTGCAGATGTGTTGTCATGAAATAATTCAATATAGGTGCAGTTGGATTCATTTTTTTAACGAAACATTTTATTTTATTTACCTCATCCAACTCACAGCGTTTTCTTCTGCCACCGAACACGAAGCAATTCAAAGTTCGACATTTCACTTAAAGTCCACCAATCCCGGCCATAAAATTTTACCTCAGGTTTTTCTTATGTCATTGGCTTGATCATTGAGTGCATCTTAGTGGACTTGCAATCTTCGGTACCAGTGACCCATGTGGCCACTTGCAACGAATGAGTTTATATATTTTTTAAGTTCGTTCAGTAAGATATTTTGATTTTTAAACACTTATTCATTTAGGCATTGTGAACGGGGACAAGGCTTAGCATGTTATGTATTTATTTTGGATAAAAAAAATTCTTTGTAATATGCAGAAGCATCACATCTGTATACTCCCTTAGGTATTTGGATGTGGCAGGTTTTTTTGTGGTTCAGTCTCAAATATTAATTTATCAAAGTGTTTACACACTAAGCTACGTCTGGTCCAAGTCTGCAAATGTAGCATTACATTTGCATATAGTTTACCTACTAATTGAGACAAATAGCAACAATTAATTGTGTATGTAAACTTTCTAAGCTATTGTGTTCAGATAAAAAAAATCGTGACGTTTTTATAACGACTTACAACTTGCTTGTTGTTAAAATCTTTTATAACTTGGTTTGTAAAGAGAAAGCTTTTTATGCCTATTTGGGAAGTTAAGTAAGCGAATTAATGCAAGAGTATATAGCGATATTAGAAGTTAAGTGAATATTTAAAGATAAAACTTACCTAGTTAAATAACTTAGACGCATGACTTTTTAAATATCTTGCCAGACCAAAGTCCAGGCTTTCGCTTTCGGAGTTGAAAGAATAATATCTTTGGTAACGCATGTCTGAGAAGAGATTTCAAAATATTCCTATGACCATGCTTGCTTACAATTCTAAGGAATTATTGTCTAGTAGTAGTATAGTCTTAACTCCTAAGATATTGTGGTTACTATTAAGGGGGTGGCTTTTTTCCAGCAGTTGATCATGCATATATGTATACAAAAGATAATGTTTGATTGTTGCTATTTAATATAAATAAAATTAAAAAATATTGTTAGTAATAAAATTTGTTTCGATTGTAATATGAGTAAATACGAAAAGCATTACGTTAAAAGTTTATTTTGAAACTAGATGGATAGGCCGTCGCCGACCTTCATAAATCGGTCCTGTTATCAAATGTGTGGCCATGAAACGGGAAGCGTTTGGGCTAATGATAGATTTTTAACATTTGTTTTGTGGCCTGCATTAATGTTTTAACTGTGATTGATACGTTTTCTTTGTTTGTAGTTCGTAATACTGCTTTACAGAATTTGGACCGTTAAATTTCTAGGGCTCATTTAAATAACATTAATTTTTTTAGTAACAAATCTTGATGAAACGCAATTAGGGAAATATTATAATATTGAATGATCGAATAGTGACAATTAAGACTTTGAACAGATTTATTCAAATACAAATTCACATAAATCAAAACGAACATAACATTTCTATTTAACATTGAGATGTTTCATAGCTCCAAAAGGATCCTATGAAAGTCGTCCTAAGTCTACTAGACCTACATTATGTCATCAATCTCAGCGTTGATTAATTTAGCCTTACTTCGCTATCTACAACCGACCTCCGTCAGTTGTGGCCCATGTTAAGGGGCAGAAATAATATCCTGTGTCACTCTATTTTAAAGTAATCATTATATTAAAAGACTTAAGACATTTTCGAGTGTAATTTTTTGATACACTGATGGTAGATGCGATTTCATGATTGCAAGTCAAAATTTCAGCGAAATTTATGTTTTACGTATTTCTTTTGTGAAAGATTTGGTTTTTGTACTTGCAGATCTTTAATTATATACCTTTAATTATACATATTGCGCAAACTTAGTATGTAAATTTTATATATGAAATATTTGCTGAATCTTATATGTATTGTTTTATATTTGTTGTAATCTTAGCATTTTTATAGTTTTTCTATAATACATCTCTAGAACAATCGCTCGATAAGGTTCACCTTAACTTGCAAAGTTACCAGATTTATTTTTTAGACATTTATTTTAAACTTTCGATGGATTCTGATTTATTTCCTATATTTTAACTTTGACACACATCTTGTGTTCGACTTAATGATCTTAATTAATACTTTATCGATTATAAACGGTTAGTAATAATTCAAATATCTAATTTTATTCAGCACACCTTCATCTCGATAGATCAATTAATTTGTTTTTTGTTATAGAATTTATTTAAAGCACTAATAAGTCAGAATATATTTTGTTACTTAAACACGTGATCTCCCCTATTAACTTATCCAAGCTAGCTGTTGCGAGGTTAGAGTAAAGCGTGGGTGTTCTAACATTCACTTTATTATATACTGCATGACAGCTCTTCTGTTCCTCAAATTTCTATCGCACAAATCCGCCACTCATTCTTCTACAGTGCGACAACGAGCGGCTATGAATGAATAAGCTTTTTTCTTCATGTGAAAAGTTGCCAAGCGAGCTGGCGGTTCACCTGATGATAAGTGAATACTGCCACCCAAGGACATCTGCTACGCCCGAGGGTTACAGATGTGTTGAAACCTTTTGAAAATTGGGTTCCGGCTACCTCACTCACCAGATGAAACGCGAAAGTATTTATTATACTTCCACTTTACGCCGGTCTTCTGTGAGTCCGTAGTACTTACCCGGACGAGGCTGCCCATTCGTGCAATAGCCCAGGCTGCTGCGTGGTTCTACCACACCCATGCGGTATGAAGGGCCAAATTGCGCTTGACGATCAAATTCACTTCAATGTTCTTTTTAAATAGAATGTTCCAGAGTAAGAACCTTCTTTTATTCTAGACTAGCAATTTAAAACGAAATTAAGCATGTCTCTGATAATTGTCAAGACATTGACAATCAAGATGTCAACCCAGTAGTCGTAATATTATTAAAGGCCGGTGCTTGGGTCCGTTGATTGATTTTCCGATCAGTTGACAAGCAGAGCGAAGCTACGAGGGGGAATGAGAAAAGAAAACAAAATATAGATAATAAAGTGCTACTGGGAAATAAGTTTTGTATTATGATTGTTTTAATGGCATCCAACATCTGTTGATTATTCTTTGGATGTTCATTTATTGTTATATAAAAATAATTAGTGTTTTGTTAAAAAATATTTTATTTTCACCTTTATTGTAAATGAGTTATTCCATGAATAAGCATAACTTACCCATGTTCAGAATTTTTTTTGACACAATTGGCCTGAAACTTCCAAAGATATTGTACGTTATTTACGCAGGTGTTTATTATGGCAATTTAGTGTAAAATGTGATAAACATTAAAAAAAACTGTCGTAGGGCCACGCAACTGTCTTCGCTGATAAACGAATGGGCATGCCCTTTCGGGGAAGTACCAAGACCTCATAGAAGACCAGCGTCATGTTGAAGTATTACACTTCTGCGTTTCGTCTGATGAGTGAGGCAACCGGGGCCTACTTTATTTAAAGGGGTCATCGCATCTGAAACCCTATGGTTGTTGCAAATGTCCATGGGCGGCGGTTATCACTTAACATCACCTGAACCACCAACTCGTTAGGCACCTTCAGCACATAAAAAAATGAAATAAAAAAGGTATCCTCCTAGTCTTTTTTTTAAAGAAAAGTGTGATAACGAGATTTAGAATAGTTATTTTTTCTTTACCAAATTAATTAAAAAAAATTGCTTTCGTCTAGGTAGGTTTTTTCGGTTTATACGTATTTTCAGTTATATGTAGGTCTTGCTATATCTTGCTTGTTATTCCAATACTAATAAAAAAAAACCTCTAAAAATTTTATCTATTTTTGCGTAGAGACATAATTATTATAGAATTATGGGAACCGTGCATCTTACAGTGAAAATCTTATGTCATCCTAAAAATGTTTGAAGCTCATTCAGCTTTTTATAATTAGTTAAATTAGATTCATACCCAGCTTCATCTATTTAAGAGTATAAAAGCAAGTGTCATTAACATTTTTGTGTAGGCATATTTGTTCGCATTTATTTTTCGGTCCTGGAAACACCGCATACACACCATACTATCTTCATATCAGCAACTACCATGTATAATGTATTTCTTTATGTTTATCCAGACCTCGCATACAAGTGGACGGAACTAATAATAGATATGTAGATGGGGCCTTTAATCTTTACGTAAATTATGTTGCTCCCGACACCGGTGAGCACACGTCATGTAATCCAGGCAGCTGATATGCGATGTTACGGATTAGCTTCCTAACTTCCGGAGTTGTCCATCACGCGGTAAGATAGCTTAACTCTAGAATTTAATCTGAACAATTAGAAGCGTCCTTCTTCGAATACCTTTGGTTACAATATTACAAAATAAACAAACTCGTAGGAAAAAAAAAGAAATTTAGTGGGCAGATTGCAATTTACACAAGAAATGAAATTATTTTTTTCTTTTCTTACTTAAGGTAAATTGTAAATTCTCTATTGTACTCCTAAATATGTTTCGGTCAATTCACGACTGTCGATAAACTCAATTCGATTACGGTCTACGTGCTGGGAGAAAGCTTTGTATTCCTTGTTACATTGAATTGGACAACACGACATTTAGAATTTTTATAACTCTCCACAGTAGCGGGGAATAATATTACGTAATTTTCTAGAGGAAGAAAGTTGAAGATTTTGTTCTTGCCGTAATGAACCGATATGTTTTGATTTTAATTATATATACACTGGAAATATTTTACTGGAACAAACTTGTGAGAATTATAAAAGTAATTTAAAACCGTTTAAAACCGTTGGTATTGATATTTAAAAGCAAAATGGTACATAAATTTGTTTCACGGCTGTTGCATGAATGGGCAGGCTCGTCCGGGTAAGTACCGCGACCTCACAGAAGACCGGCGTAAAGTGGAAGTATAATACTTTCGCGTTTCGTCTAATGAGTGAGGTGGCCCGAGCCCAATTTTCAAAAGGTTGTCAACGCATCTGGTTTAAAGGGTGTAGCAGATGTGCTCGTTTAGCAACTTTTCAGTATGGATTAAACTATTTTTTACGGATTTATCACGTTTATTTTTAATTTTATTTCCCGACGTTTCGAACCCTTTACAGCGTTCATGGCCACGGGACAGACTGAGGCGTTGGACATCTGCTTGTCATAGTTAACCCTGGCTACAGTCAGTTTTTGAATTATTAATTTTGCGTCCGATCTATGCAGAGGGAGCTAATTGTATCTTGTTTTGCAGTAGTGGTTCGTTTGGGCCTATATTTAATTTTATTGATGATAGGATCATAAGCCGATGGTATCCCTCTTTTCTATTGAAATAAGGATATTTTTAATTTCAATAGCCTCGCGAATCATCCTTGGGAGGAATCTGTGTTCTTTCGCAAGGATCTGTGGTCTATCAAACCTGATGTAGTGGTTGGGCCGATTTAAGGTGCTCACAAACTGCAGACTTGTTCAATTTGCTCTTTTTGTTTGTCCTATGTAAGAGACCATCTCCATACCTCTTATAAAACCTTGGATAAATGGGAGCTGTGCGAAGGGCTTACCCTCATTCTTCCATAAATTTGTCAGCGACAATGGGAGATAATAGGTAGCCCATTGTGTAATCGCGTAAATACAAGAAATTAACTTTTCAGTAGCACATTTTTTTTTACTTATATTTTTTTTATTCATGGAAATTATAAATAAAAAATACTATCATTGAATTTTTTCTTAGATAAACATTATTAAATCACAACATTGAGGAAATCCACCATTTCGTTTCTTACAGCGTTTACGGTAGCTCTAGGATGTACTCACAGTAAACCAAAAATTAGCCTACATTAAATTTTATTAAGACTTCTTAATGAGTATTTGCATATAAAGTAATTGTTTACAAAACAATCATCATCCTACTGCTTACCTTAAGATATAAATCACTCCTCTGGTTGAGACTGTCGCGTATGTTAAAATTTATAAACACACTGTGTTACTGTGTAGCTGTATTTCCCAGAAAGGAACAGAATCCTACTAGCCTTCCTCTCATATTTCGAGGAAATTTCGTTAATTAATCGTCACATGTCAGAAGTTTCGTGGAAGTCAGGATCACAAATGTTATTTATTTTAAGTTATATAATGAGGAAGCCGTCTTTTGTGTGTGGTCCTAATTTTGCTTCTGTTATCGGTAAATTCACATTATTAGAGGTAAAGAAAAACGAAGTAAGCGCATATGGACGTTGGTAATACCAATGGTAGCTGATATTATTGATATTTGGCAACATAATTTCCACAGATGCATGGCTCTTATAACTTACCATTAACTTACAATTATAATTTGAGCCGTGATAAGCCAGTGCCCACGCGCTTGCTTATAGTTCAATATACTCGAGTAACCTGAGTTCGATCACTGGTGACGGCATCAATGAAATTGATAATTTTAAATGCTGACTTATCACGTGCACTTGGTGCAACCGAGTCTTCTAGGCCTATAGGAATTTGTAAACATAACTTATCATCCACCGATCACGTCGTCTACCGGTGGGCACACCTATAAGTTTACATAATTATTATTATGTGTTACGTGATTTTAGAGCAGTCATACATTTATTTGCTAGTATACGTTACATCGAAACAAGTAAACAAAAAATTCATAAAATAGACAAGAGAAGTTGGCAACAAATTTTACGACTTACCTCACAAAAAATGAGTTTCGATTTGCAAATACAATATTCAACTCAAATTTTATGTCTATACCTCAAACACTATTACGAAATAGTAGGGCCTTAGGCGTAATGTTCAGTTTCAAAGAGGGGAAACTTTACTGGCTTTTTCTTGTAGATTACACAAAGCGAAAGCTTATAAATTTTTTAGATGTTTTTCTTATAAAAGAATTCTCATAAGTCTGTTGACATGCCTTGTTAGGGCGTACGTGATATTCTTAATAGTGTTTTAGTCGTTTTGCAATAATTTGTTTTTATAAAAGAAACAGCTAATTTACTATTTAGCTGTTTCTTTTATAAAAACAAACTTAGTTTTCTTCAAAATCATTATTTTGAAGAAAACATGGCCTGGAAGTCTTCCTTACAAAGCGGAATTTTAAAATTTAGTTGTGAAATTTGTTAGTGCTCTTGGTATTTTTAAGTAATTCATTATAACATTATAATATCACATATCCTGCAGCAAAAGTTATTCTTAATAAAGTTGAGATTATTTCAGCAAGACGAATTTCTGATTAAATTTTAGTTAATTGGTCTGGTTAGTTTAATGGAAATGTTTAATAAATGAAGACTATAAACTTGATATCTTTCCAATAAGATTTTAGTTAGTTGTTCTATCTGTTTTTTTTATGGAAAAGTTGGTATAGGCACCTGGTGGTAAGTGTTTACCGCCGCCCATGGACACTCGCACCACCACAGGAGTCGCAAATGCGTTGCCCTTGAGGAAAGTATAGGCTCTCTTTTTGAAACTCCTTAAGTTAAATGATTACATAAGTGCGTTGTGAATGGCAGAATGTGACGTGGAAAAACCACAGTCGACTGCTAACCAAGAGGTAGTAAGCGATGGTATTTGTTGGGTCATACGGTGACGAAATTCATCAGCGGAAATTAATCCGAGCAACCCCTAAAAGTAGTCTCCGTGATAGATTCGATAAAAAACGCTAAAAGATTAAACATGACGGAGCTGATATTCGGTGACGAGTTATGTTAAATATAGAGTTTTGAGTTCAAATAAAAGTAGATAGTAGTGGTCGAGATTATTTTGTCATCCGTTGAGTTCAGTTGGCTAGAGCGTTTGAGCTCGTTACCCAGAAAGCACAGGTTAGAATACTGGCAGCGAAAATCAAATACTACTGACATTGAAAATTTTTGAACTGTTAACCTCATATTGTAATTTTATCTAATTAATATTCTCTAGCCTAGAACGCCGCTTGCTAATTTATCGTTGATTGTATCCCACGTTTAATAGTTCAAATAGCTATAAGGATGATTGTAAGGATTTGAACCTGCGTCCTCTGCTATACGCACCCGACGCTCTATCCACTAGCCACTAATGTGTGTGACATTCAGAAAATATTCATACTGAAAAATTCAACGTATTTTACCTGATTCGTTTTTATTACATTTATAGGCAATGCTAGGTTTCATCTAGTGTGTTAAAATTTCTACCAATTCGTCTATATTTGTACCAATTTTTTTAATTTCAAATTTCATCTTAAGTGCCGAGAATAGGACTGTAAAAATATAATATCCTTGAAAAAATATCTTACGGGTCTCATTTACCTTCGTATTTCGTAATCTACTTGCGAAATATCTCTTTTCAGTTTATAATTAATTATTTTATACATCAGTTTATAATTACCTGAAACGAACTGTTAATCCTTGTAAGACATCTTTCAAAGCTATTACCCTAAACAATTTATGGATGCTTAGTAGTCTTTGACCGGTGGAATTACCATCGGGCTGACTTTTTCCAACCTGCTCTTAAAAATGTGAAATGGCTGTCGTCTTTGCTTAATAACTTCGTTATTTGATGTACTATACACAGAAGCACAAAAAGTATATTAAAGTGATAATAAAAAAAGGGTTGAAAGAACGAACCTACCCCTTGTGTATTTGCAGAATATATAAGGAAGATAACAAACGATCCTCTGACTGTTGCTTGATTTTTTCATTTATTTATTTGTTTCTTTTGTTACAGACATAACATAAATTTTGAATTGGAAACTAAAACAAATTCATCACATAGGACGACGTTAGGACCCTTTCTATGTAGACATTTCGCTCGCATTTGTTCCCTGTGGTTCTACAACCCGAAAGAAATCTATTAAAAATTTGGTTCTCAAGTCTACAACAATAACTACTAAAAGTTCGGCGTAGGCGGAGGTCTGAACAGTTTTTTTAAATAATGTCATAAGTTCCTCAATAATAATTGAGAATGTCTATGAGGTATATTATGATTACAAGGTACAAGATCCATAAGACGTACTGGTGATCTCATAGCTTTGGTCATCAAGGTTTTGTAAATGAAGTACCCGACACCACTCTCATCGTATTTCCGATGGTCCTAGAATCTACTAAGCTGAACAATCTGTATCCATCGACTTCTCGCACACTTACACTGGACTCGTCACTATCTATTGGAGGGTCGACCTACTATGCGATGCCAGTACGAGACTGCCACTCGAGCCTTTATTCCCTGTAATTGACCTCAAATCCATATAGAGATCGCAACTAAGAATAACGAATAATCTGAGCAAAAAACATTTGAATGACTTGAACGTAGTTTCATTATACGATGTACCAGCAAAACATATCCCTAGGGGAATAAGTAAAGTGTGGGAAATTCAAGACTGGTTTCAGAGTACTACTATATTACTGATTGGTGTGGCTTAATGTACAGTGGAGAGCGATTGACTCAAGCATTTCTCATTTATGTATAATTCAACTGAATTTTTCCTTTTTCCTTACATGTTATTACAAATTATAATTAATTGTTTGAATGTAAGTAGTGAAAAATTTTTAAACAAAAATAAGTCGCCAATGCCACTAACTTATAACCTTGTTTTTTTTAAGTTTGATAAAAACTTATAAGAATCCTTAATGTGAATATATTGCATTACCCTGCCAATGTTGTCTGTTTTGTATATTTTTATGAATAAAATACCTACTTTATAAGCAATATAAATTGTTTTCTTGATTTTACGCGAATATTATACATATTAAATGAAACTACAAGGGTTCGAAACGTCGGGAATTTAAATTAAAATAAAAAACGCGTTAAAATCCGTAAAGTAGTTTCATTTAATAAGCAATATAAATTTTCAGATACGTCTTTTCAACCCATACTATTTATATTAACAAAAAAAGTTGATATTGAACGAGATAGCTGTAAAGTTTAAATTTACAAAAAATAATGGAATTTCATGAAAATGCTACTCATGAGAATCGAATACATCATTAATTCTTCATCATTCCTTATTCTAAGTACAGGATCAATAATTTTGATACGAAAAATTCTGATAGTTAACTAGTCAGCCCTAGCTAACGAACCAGGTTGATGGGGATGCTAAAATGCATTAAGTTAGCCCGTTTGTAATCTATATTTAAGGCAATTGTAATAAGAATAAGTAATTTAAAATTAATATTTTCGACAAGTTGGACCACATATGTTGCAATGTTGAGATACATTTCAAATAAATCCCTGATGCTTTTGTCGCTACATTCTTACATACCCTTACTGTACTTTAAGCGTTTTAAGTTATTAATGGAAAATGAGCACGAACGAAAAAAAAAAGGAACCACTAGGACACCATCGGGTCTTAAATGACCCTTGCCGTAAATCACTTACTTGCACTCCATATTAACAACACCTTAAATAGATCTAGCTGTGGTTACGTAGTTCGTAATATTTCCCGGATTGGTCAGCCCATTCATTAACTGCTGCGTGGTGGGTGGTACAATTTTTTTTTTATTTTACCTATAGACATTTCCATATTGGACCAGTAAATAACACGAAACTCTAAAAATAAAACTTGTTTACTAAATGTTTTTAACGGTTGTTCAAAATAAAACACACAGTGGTCCAAAATACGTAAATATTTAATGACGGCCGTTGTTTTTTTTCAAACGTGAAAAAAGCTTTATTACAGATGTTTTAATATAGCCGGCAGTGTGTGTTTGCCGTTTCCCATGATGTTAAGTTATTCCGCCACCCATGGTCTAATGAAAGACTGTAAAAGTGATGCCAAATCTCTATAAGCAGTCACATAAAAATAAAGATAAGAAACTCAGCGGAGTTTCTTGCCGGTTCATCTCTGGCAGGTCTAGTTTAGTGGACTTAGGTTTTTACGTGGTGGTTTGTTTGAGTGGTTTTTACGTTCAATAAAAGAATTAAAATAAGCATATATTGAATAAAGACATTTTGACTGACATCATTCACCAGACAAAACGCAAAGATATATTTTATAATAATTTTATAATACTTTTACTTGACGTAGTCTTATGTTACTTCGAGGTACATCCCGGGATGATTTTCTTTTTGTTTTTTTTTTGTATGGGAATGGGAGGAGAACGAGCATACAGGTGACCTCACTCACCTTATCACCATAAACGATCACCGCCACCCATGGACATTTGCAACATCGGTTGAGTCGCAATTGCGTTGCCGGCCTTTGTGATAGGAATAGGCTCTCTTCTTGAAGGTCCCTAAGTCGTATCGGTCTGGAAATACCGCTGGCGACGACTTGTTCCACAAAGTACACACAGTGGTAGACCGCCAGCCATGTCGATGGTACTTGGCGGTTTGACGAGTTGTACCATGGTGAAATTCACCAGCAGGTATCAACCCAAACAATTAACGATCTCAAACATTACCAAAATAACTGTGCTGGAATGTGTATTAAGATATATAATAAAATTCCATAATCGATAAAACATTTGCTAATAAATAGGTTTAACATATCATTAAAAAGTTGGCTGTTGGTTGATAGAAAAAAGATATTATAATGAACATTAAAACATGTAGAAAAAGTACGAAAAGATTGTCGCCGCTGTGGGAATTGAACCCACGTCTTCGACATTTGCGGCCTGACGCTCTAGCCACTGAGCTAAACGGCTGATACCCACTTTTCGTACTTTTTCTACATGTTTTAATGTTCATATTAAGTGCAGAGATTAGCACTATAAAAATCTTTAAAAAGATATTATAATATAAATGAATTTTTAAACTACAATTTACATAGAATTTACATAGAATACAAAATCTCACGAATATTATAATTAGAAATAAATTAGTCAAATTGGGATCTGGATTCGAGTCGATCAGTGAATATTTAATTCATTTCATCGATAATACTTTTTATATTGTTAAAAATGATAGTTCTAGAAAACGCTAAATAAATATAAAAAATAATGAAAAATTGAATTAATTATATTTGACATAAGCACAATTTATTTTCATATCAATTTATAGTATAGACTAATTATTGTTATTATTTGATTATTATTATATAAATTTAAACTTAGAATCTTTAATGAAATGACTTAATCGCCTATATTTTTTGTAATATTGACTAATTCATATTTGCATGCTATTTATAAGTGGAACTTAAATAATTATAATTGTACCATCATAAATTGTACCTTGTGTAATGGCAAATAAATAAATAAATAAATAAAGATCCTTAAGGCTCTTAAGGCCCCATGTCTTGCAAAATAATATTTATTATATTATGCGAACACTGAATATTATTACTACTTATTGAAAAGAAACTAGAAAAGGAATAGGAGGAGTAAGCAAGGAGATTTTGACTGTCCAGATGCGGTTTCAACGAAAACGAATGTGGTGGTGACAACAGTTTTATCGCCGACGCCGACAGAAAGCCATTGTTATCTTTACAATTGTGGCCAGTGGCAGTTCTTTTGAAACAAATATGGTCGTTTTTTTTAATATATGGTTTACTAAAAAAAAATGATCAACTTTCCTTTTTTAGATTTAGGTATATTATACACAGATGCACGAACGCTTTATAAATCAAGGTAAGAAAAATTAAAGTGGTACCTTACGAACCTATTTACATAATTTTTTGATGTAAAATTTGACGATTCATAAGAGCACGCAAGCGTCTATTAGAACAAATACTTTTTTGATTTTGATTTTGATTTTTGAAGACTGAATGGGGTAATATATATGATTTATTAAGCGTTCGTGGGCGTATGGCGAGACAAACCTCTTACTTGGAATCCCTAGAATATCGTGATCAAAATGTAATCTGTTTATTTCAGTACACAAGTTAATGTAAAAATAGAACTGTTAGTTTACAGAGTGAAGATCGTGTAAGTAAATAAAATTTGTAATAGTTGCTCATACGCAGCTGTTAACTGCGCCATACATACATAATAATGTAAAATTCAAGTCGACTATGAAATATAAAAACAAATACTCTACTCTAAAAGCAATTAAAATCTGTCCGAAGGCCTGAGTTGGTTATATTTTGCATTTATATCATTCGCTTTAAAAATTTGCATAATTTATTAAACTACTCATTATTAGCTTTGTTCAAACAGCTATGGCACTCTGTTAAAGCAATTAATGCCTTCAGAGTTATCATATTGTACAATATAGAGCAATGTGTAATGAATTTGAATACATTTCTAAATGATTTGTGATAAATTACTACTACTTGACTAAAAACAGTGTTTTTTACTTAAATATTCCATTAGCATTTTCTACGAGGCTATTCGATTACGATTTTTTGATTTGCTGGTACGATATTTCCTTTTACATTATTATTCATATTTATATTTTGTATTTTCTTGGTTTGGTTTCGGCTTCGTATCTATCTGTAGATTTACAAAGCATGAATCGCATGTGTACGATACGAAATATAAGATTTAGGTTCTGTTGGTTTTTTCAAGTTTGATAATAAGCCTGCAAACATAATAGCGGTGACAAATTAGGCATCAGAGTATCGGAGATTCAAAGAATATTACAAAAGATAAATAAGTGTCGATAAATTCACGTATGCATTAGCAAATTGTCAACACATTATCTATAATCTCATGACGAAGAAGATAGGTATGCCGTAATAAGTGTCTGTTGTGTTCAGTCATCACGTGACATTATAGCGCCATATTCTTAGCATAAACGGGCTAATTTCTACGGTGTCATCGGAACATAACAAACTGAAAAATAATTATGGAACGTTCTTAAAAATGTAAGTCGACTTTACGTAGTCTCGACTTCGAGTTTACGTAGTCTAATATAAGTACCAAGAAAAATCTTAAATCGGTACTTCTTCCAGTGATAAAAGATAATGGTAATTGCCCAAGCACTTCGCCAGTCAGATCCTAAGGTTTCACTCAAGGTCACTATTGCCATATTGTATGAAGTTGCATCAAACTTCATCATGTCGATTTTCGCATCCTATAAATTTTACTCTCATAATTTTTTCCAAGCGCTCCAAAAGAAGAATAACTTTCAAAACTATTCGTTTAAGATTTCTAATATATAATTTTATTCGTTTAAGTGCGGCAAACGTGTACTAGGTTCCGCCACGTACCTGGCAGGTTTTCCCCAAGTAATCATAGAAGCGCTGCTGTAGTTTCTTCCGCCACTTCTTCTCCCAGCGCTAACGCTTTCCGAAGTGGTAGCAATGTTAGATCTAGAAATTCACCCAGTCAGATAATAGCTACCGATCGAGCCGAGGTCCGGCCCTCTCGGGCACCCTCGAATCGGAATGCTAAACGTATACATACGTACTGAGTGACAGCCCAAAGCGCCCTAAGATCTTGGCGACCTCCCAAATCGGTGAAACTAAAAGCGTGACGGCTCGAGCCACGGCTCCCTCGGTCCTCCTACAGTGACAGTTGTGCGTTTATGGAATTCTTTGCCCCTTCACATTCGACAAGCTAAGTCTCTCCTTTCTTTTAAAAACCTAGGAAAAGTTCATTACTTGGAACTTTAAACTCATGCCTTCCTTTTTCCTTTTCCTATTTTTCCCGAAATATTTGACTATCTCATTGATGTATAAATGCCTTCATCCGGTGATTATAAGTTATTCATGTGCACCTCCCTCTGCTCTCTTCTTTATGTCTCATTAGCAAAAATTCTTTTCGCAATGGTTATCTGGAAGAAATCGCTCGCTGAGCGATAAGACCGCCTATTGTACTTTGTTTTACATTCATTTGTAATTCGCTTTGTCTATATGTATGTTTTTGATGTATAATTAAATGTAAATAAATAAATAAATTGAATTTATGTACTTACGACCTTATATATTAATATATTATCTGACCTATTTATATATTTGCGTGCGCAAAGAGCGTTTCAGGCTTGAAATAATATAATTTAGTTAAGAAATAAAGCATTAATAAAATCACGCTCCGATTCTTTATATAATGCCAAATGCGAAGGGGCGACATGGCAAAGCTTTCAGAACATCGGTCATATAATCCTTCTCGATAAAAAATAACCACTTGCCATGGCAAAGTCACAACAGCCGAGCCGAACGGAAAAGTACGAAACAACCGTCATAAATAATTCAGAATCATCCGTGTATTGCATAATATGTTTGTAGGAATTTTATAAAAGCAATTTCTTATAGGTGTAGGTACCTAAAACATTTTTTTATTGCAGTGTCCATAATCGCATCGGATTATCCACATAGGCTGAATGCCGCTAAAGAGTTTTTAAACATTATACAGCGTGTCGTTACTATCGCGACAATAAATGAACACAAATATAGGGGATAACTTTTTAAAGTTGTATTAAACATTTAAATTCTTTAAACATCAATATTTACAGAGTTATTAAATTTTCCAAAACACAAAGCATATCAATGGGTAATTTAAAAGAGACAAAACATGCTGTTAGAAGCAGAGGCTTGTAATACGACGCTGTGGCGCAAGTTGTATAGGATGTTACAAATTTTGTTTCTTTTTTACTTAATTAGTTTGTTTGAAAAATATTATTTTTTAATTATGGATTTTGTTTAACGTTAACATTTTTTAACAAGTAGCGTTAGACTTGTGTTCATTTATTGTCGCGATGGTAACGACACGCTGTATATTAATTAATGGGTTACAATGTCTGTAATAAAGCATTATTATTATGTTATGTTAGATTGTTCACAACTTTATACCACCTATCGTTCTTTATATTTTTAACAACCAAACAACAACTTTGTAAAGTTTACTGGTAGCGCCATCTGTTATTGATTGGTAGGCATTATAATTATCGGATATTAATTAAACATCAAGTATTTTTTATACAGGAAATTAGGTTGTATCATGTTTCCTCGCGTAGATTTTATATTATTTTCTTTTTTTCCTATGAATTATATGCACATTATTAATATTTACACGTTTTATGTGTATTTTATCCTGCGTTACGGGAAATTTGACGAAGTAACACTAAATAAGCTAGGGCCACGCAACAGTTCGCTGTTGCACGAATGGGAAGGTCCGTCCGGGGAAGTACCACGACGTCACAGAAGACTAGCGTGAAGTGGAAATGTTACACTTCTGTGTTTCGTCTGGTGAGTGAAGTAGCCAGGGCCCACTGTATTAAACGGTGGCAAAGCACCTGCAAACCTACGGGTGTTGCAAATGTTCATGGACGGCGGTTGTCACTTATCATCAGGTGAACCGCCAGCTCGCTTGCGACCTTCTCTTCTTAGACGAGGCTAGGAATTATCACGTGTACATTTGCGTTTCGATTGATGGGTAAGCTAAAAAGAACAATTATTTGCAAACCAGTTATATTTGATCTGAACGGGGATCGAACGCACACAGTGCTAAATTGTAATTGCAACACAAGCCTTGTTTAATACGGGATTTGTAAGATATAAAAATAGAGGAGTAATTCAATTTTTTTTATTTACAACTTGAGACATAATGTAGGAAAAATGGATGAAAATATTTTCGCCGCGTCGAGGGTTTGAACCTGCGTCCTCTGGGTGACGTATCCCAAACAGTTGTCACTAACTTTTCGTCTATTTTTCTACAAATTTTAAATTTCTTCTTAAGTCCAGAGAAAAGCGATATAAAGTAAATATCATATATAAAAATAATAAAAATAATAACTGTTAATTTTATTTTCATTAATACTATTTAAAAATATCTATTATAAAAAGTAGATAAAAACTTTAGGTTTAACAAAAAAAGCAAATAAATTGGACGTAAACAAATAGTCCAGTGTTATCATTTATTTCATTAGTGCTATAGATATCAGCAACACCGCCATCTACTACAATAAAGATAAATCGTAGTGAAACCACAGATAATATACATCCGCTTATCAAGAAAACAGTGACGTAATAAAATGTTTGGATTCTCTGTTTTAAATCAAAACCCCACATGTCTCAGTATGTTAATGTAAAAAAAGAAACGTTTTCACACATGACAGTCTGTTTGACATTTATATCTTGGAACTGAATAGTTGGTAAGCATTCTTTTGACGCGTTAAGGAAAAATGATGAGAGTAAATTTTTACGATACGCGTGCACACCGTCACGAAAAACCGACGCCCTGAAGTTAGCTAAACATCTAAGTACGTAAGTTGCGTGTGAACTGACAATTTGTTAAAAGAAAAAGGGGGATGAGAGTACTATTTATGTTGATAATCTTTACCGTTAAAGAATTAAAATATGATCTTCTTAATTAAAATTTAAACACTACCATTTGCTCGGTAAGCGGATTTTACAGTGGCTGGTATTAAATATTTCTACAGATGTTCTAATTATGAAGCTCCAGATATTATTTGAGATGTAACATGAACTTCGAGGCTTCTGCGGAAGTAATTATTGATACAACGTTTTCGTTACGAATATTTTACTTGTAAATATCACCATAATATAATATTATTTTCTTATTTCTTTATTAAATAAAAATATTGATTAGTATTAGGTATCATATTAAATTTGATATTACAGTTTTGGGGATAATGTTTCCATAATTATAACTTGTTAAAAAAAGGGCGTTGTTTAATTAATACTTTCTATTTAATTACTATATATAATTTATTTAATTACTATATATAATATTATAATAATAGCCAAAGCTTATACCGCTTTTATTAAATCTGTCTGGTAGAAATGGATTACATGGATTAACTGCCATCGTCAACTAAAATACGTTACTACAATCTTTACTTTGATAAACTAGAAGATGTCGACTTGATTGTAATTCTATTGTAGTTTTATTCTCAACTGGCATAGTTTAGCGGGCATTTCTTAACTGTTTGTAATTTGAAGAAAGCATGTGAAGTCCGCCAATCCGCAGCGGGATCGCGTGGTGGACCATACCCTAATATCTCCTGTACAGAGGCGGCTTCTGCATGGGACATATATAGCCCTTACTTTTTTATATTTTACTTAATAAAAAATATTAGGACCTAAAACAACTCAGTCTGTCCAGTGAAAATAAACGCTGTAAATTCGTTTGAAACGACTAGACTTTAAAATCAAAATAAAACTCAGTACCAGTACCTATTTATATACATATTTATTTTTTTATTTATAATTTATAACAAAAAAAACCCACTTCAGTCAGAAAATGAAAATCATTTAATTTTTAATACCCATAATGTACTGGCTTGCCTTCCTTACTATCCTTCCACATCCTTACATTAATTAATCTAAAATAAACTCACAACGCCATCTGTTGGCCTATAAGAAGAGTTTGAGCGAGTGAAGTCGACGCGATCGATACCCGCCTTTTATACGTAAAATTGAATCAAGACAATCAAGACTTCATCGGTAACGTCGCTTCTGGTGTGCAGATTCTAAATTTAAAATAAACTTAATTACGTGTTAGTGACTGCATAGGGTCGACCCAGCTTAATGCATAGACTTAAATATCACCTAGAAGTGTGGTCAAGGAAGACCGAAGCCTTCCACATTCCTGGACAACATCGAAGCTGATCCCCGTCTCCATTAACCGTGAGTCAACCTTATTCATTTATCCTTCCTGGTGAGCCAGTCTAATTTTCTCTCACTAAAGGTAAATTGAACAGATTTCCCCACGCAGGTTCTAATTATTATTTCAAAAATTTTATAAGTAGTTAAGTGTCGCTATTACTTCTAAAGTTACGCGCATTTGCTACCACATAACATTCAACGACGGCACTCGATTTCTCTGGGTAGCATCATCATATCCGGGTTTCTTTGGTACCATGGTACCACCCTTGGGATATCTCCGTTCCGACAAAAAAAGAATCATCAAAATCGGTTCATAAACGACGAAGTTATCCACGATCACACATAAAAAATATATAAATACGAATATAAAAAAATATAATATACGGTCGAATTGAGAAACCTCCTCCTTTTTTGAAGTCGGATGAAAATACGTAAAATACTTTCATTTAACCATTCATAGAATGTGCGTAAATACAATAAATCAATATGCCTATATTGAGGGACAGTAAAACTTGACAGCGAGTGTATGGAATATAATCGTTTCAGAATATGAAAAACACTTGTAGCAATATTAGTAAAGAGTCAATGAGCTGAAAAAGAGTTATGGGAGCGATTTGAGGCAACAAGGGGAGGTATAAGCCGTCGTTTTTAGAGTTTAAAAGATGAGACTTTATAACCAGGTTCTATTTTCTACTGGCATTGAAAGGCAATGTTCTGTAACAATTTACTTATATTTTATTTAAATGTACATACTAATAATTTAAAATAACAACTAAGCGATAACAACTTGATCATTCGCTAAATCATATAATTTATTTTTAAAGTCAGCTTGTCGTAGCCTGTAGACTACATTTTGGGGCGAACTGACACTGACAATATGACAAGATGACGGTATATCAGTTATGCGATTCAAAATGCGATGGTTGGTACGGCAAGCAAGCTGCAAGCTGCATTAAAAAAATGGATACGCATGATTTTTTCGTGTTTTGGAAAATTTAAAAGATGCATTAGGTTATTGCAAATTATATTCGTTTGTTTTACTTTTTTATTTAATGTCATTTTTTTAATTTATTTTCTGAATTATTTATTAGTATAAAATATTTGTGTTTGTTTGGGCTATAACAATGTTCTTCTCAGTGGGACACATGCAACTTGGACCTGACGATAGGCAAACCATGGCTGCTTTACAAAATATTTACAAAAAATAAAAAATATTTCAACATAATACTGAAAGCTCTGGGTAAAGAAGTTGTAGTTTAATGCGATCACCTATGAGTTTATATCAAGGCAAAGGTTTCATGCTTTTAAAAAATAAAAAAAACCTTTTAATCACTAAAATAAAATGTTTCCTTGTTGTAATTTATTTCAAAACTAGCTGCTGCCCGCGACTACGTCTGCGTAGAATAGGCTGAAGGCGTAAGATTCAGACAGAAAGACAGATATACACAAAATATGCATATAAATTATAGCCTATGTCTTATTCTGGTATAATATAGGTTATATTATTGTAAAGTTTAATTGAAATCCATTCAGTAGTATTTGCGTGAAAGCGTAACAAACATCCATCCATACATACAAACTTTTGCGTTTATAATATTAGTAAGGATGATACAATGCTATGTAGATGACTCCGTGGCACAGTTGCCAAGGTATTGGCTTTGGCGTCGGGGGTCGTGGGTTCGATTCCCACACGGGACAACTATTTGTGTGACTGGGTGTTTGTCCGCGTGAAATTTATGTTTGTAAAACGTCCCTACAACACAGGATAATGTTATCCTAAAGTAAGGGCAATGTTTTTTTAACTAACTAAATTAAAAATTAAATTATATGCTTGGGTTTGCGTTTTTAACAATAAATTATTATTAAAGCTTCACGTGTAAGCAAGGTTTCAATGTAAATTGGCAGACGTCACGGCGTGCGGACTCGGCTCCTGTTTCGACACCTCGTTACTGGGTTTGATATGGAACGTTTTTGTTGGCAATTATTGGGAAAAAATTTATCTTTCGAAGTAAAATGTGTTGATGGAAGAGCAACTTTGTAAATCCTATAGTAATTAATACCTAATACTACGAAAGTTGGTGTATGAAACGTATTCGGAGTGTCGGATTTGAAGTAGGCTAAGGCACAGCTACGCTACAACTTTATACTTTCACACTTTTCGGGTTTTTGGAGTTTATTATAACAATCAGTTTTGTTAACCCTACGTTTGAGCACACATGACTACTACATTCCAAAAGACTGCGTTTTGTGATATCACTGAAGTAGGCTTCATACTAGGACAACATTTAGAATGTTAAGTTGAAACTAAAAATATAAAAAAAAGTAAAAAAAATAAGTGTGTATGAGATTCCGATTATATATATATATATATATATATATATATATATATATATATATATACAAGGATAGGTCGTTTAAAGGTATTAGATGTTAAAAAAAGGAACGTATGTCTATCTCTCGTAAGGACCTTGCCATATTTGATGACTTATTTATTGCTTATAGTCAAATAACGAGCATACAAAAAGTGACTTGTCGCTGGTCCAGTCTTTATCCGTGAAGATTGCGAGTCCCACGTCGCAGGTGCTGCCAAATCTTGTGGTATTCTACTGTGGTAGGGCCACGCAATAGCTTCGGCTGTTGCACGAATGGGCAGCTCCATCCGGGTAATTACCACAACCTCACAGAAGACCAGCGTGAAGTGGAAGTGTCTTACTTCTGCGATTCGTCTGGTGGGTGAGGCTACCTCACGGCGCTCACTTTATTATAAGATCAACGCATCTGCAACCCAACGGGTGTTGCAAATGTCCGTGGGTGGAGGTTATCACTTAACATCAGGTGGACGGTCAGTTCGTTTGCCACCTTCTCAAACAAAAAACAATGCTCCGTTTCTATACCTTTATAAAACTCTAGTCCGATCCCGCCTTGAACACTGCTGCCATATGTAGGTTGCTCTTTTGCCAAATAACATAGTTGTTCTAGATTCGGTGGAGAGGCGAGCAGTGGGATTTCTGATCTAGTAACAATCAATTTGCTCAGTATCGAGCACAGGTGCAGAATAAACAGCCGACAATGTTCTATACGTTACAATTCAGAGAGTGTGCACAGGAGTTGCCTTATTTACTTTCCTCCTCATTCCAGCATCGGACAACAAGACGCTATGCAGGATTCAATCTTTTTGCCGTCGACATTCCACGTCTTGAACGAAGAGGTTTACTTCTTCTTTCGGAATGCGTGGAACAAAGGAGTGGAATAGTTTGATATCAGTTGCCTGCCCGATTACAATGCGAGTGTATTTATGGCAAGAGTGAATAGGCTATTACAGGGCTAGTAATTTTACCCTCTAAAATTACATCTTTCTCATCAAAAGGTTGGATAGTAGCCAAATAGTCGGTTTTTGAGGAAAAGAAAAATATAAACAAATCCATCAATTTCCTTTACCGAAGGTCGTGATATAAGAAATAAACTGTATGTAATTATAAAAGTTTGACTATTAAAGAATGTATAAAAATGAAAATATAAATCGATTATGTTGCAAGAGATTTTTTTAAAATCAGTTTTTTCCGCCATCTCTTTTATGAAAAAAAAAAAAAACAAAAAACTCGTAAATTATAAAATCGTTACCTCAGCAGATATGTGAATCGGTTGAAATACCTACGGAATTTCTGGTTTAGCTTCCTGTGCTAAAGTTAATAATAATTTATGTATTTTGTCCCTTAATCCCATTAGCAACAGAAGCTTTAGTTTTCCAATGCCCGATAAAATGGATTTTGGTGTTTGAATAGGTCTAAATTGTATAATGTCGCGGTTTAGACTGCATGATTTGATCGTTGATTAAAATTTATACCATCTAAATGGAATATAGTACGGTGATAATAGTTATTTTTTTGTACCGAATGTAACACATTTTGAATTTTTAGTAGAACTTACTTTTCTGCTTCAATATTTTTTAGTTCAACTTGAAAGTACTTACGCATGTGTAATATATTTCGCACTTATTAAACTGTGTTATTTCAATTAAAATTTGTTGAACCCTTTTCTATAATACCGTTAATTTTGATATTGGAAAGGACCCGAGAGAAACTCTTAAGAGAATTCAGTTTAAGTAACTAGTTCCAACGAGTAACGAATTTCACTTACATTTAAAGTTAAGACAACTTGGACCACGTTAAGGAATCAAGTTGGAGTACATTATTTCAATGAGAACAGAAAGTATGGATCAGTTATCATACATTGAAAATTAAGTAATTCCTATCAAATAAAATCTTTTATATTTTGCTCCTCTACGAGTATAATCCCTTAAAATATATTTTATATTTCTTCATTTACTGTCTGCTTCCCAGGTTAGGTAGAAGTGTTTAAGTTGATGTCCGTTTTCCAATTTCAGGCGCTATTGGTTGAGGATTTTAATGAATCTTACATACAATTAACCTTATAAGTGTCAAGATCCGACGTTATGAAGTAAAATGTATACGTTAAATGTTAAAGTACACTGTTAATAAGAACAGAGAGTCAGTTTCGTCGGATACTATTCCAACGCAGTATATAAACAGTATATACAGTTAAAAACGAAAGACGGTATTTATCTAACCAGTGGTAATAGTTAGTTAATAAAATTGCACAGGAATAAAACTTGCTTGTAAAGCAAGTTGATAAGACATTTTCCTTTAAGAAATAAATTAATTTCAGCCATTATTTTTTTTTTTATTTAGCTTAATGCGAACATGTCGTATGTTAACGAACATGTTCGTGAACTTCACTTACCACCAGGTGAGCCTCCTGCTCGTTTGCCCCTTTTCTCCATAAAAAAAACAAAAAAAACTTTTAGTTTTCTTATGTTGAATTAGTAAAAATGTAATATAATTTTATTATATCTATTTTGTTGTTGAGAACTGATCTTATTTCGATTCAAAAACGGTACTTGAATATGAAATATATTAATATGGAGTGACCATAGGCAGGCTTCAGTAACTGAGTACAGCGTTCATTCTTTTTATCTTATAACGAAAAAACTTATAACAAGTAAATGTCTGAGAGTAGTTCATCACGTGTCACCTAATTTCTAATTTTCCAGTTAACTGGACGATAAACCCTGCGAATCTAAGTAGGACGCCCGCACAAAGAAGATTAAGATGGATTCGCTCGAGTCACTGTGGCAGAGTAGAAAAAGTCGATTTCTAGAGCGGATTGATTTGTATCGTTACCTTTCTTCCTTGATACGAATCAGTGCTACCAGATCAGATAATAGATTTGATGATTTCATGGCACAGTTACCAAGGCTTCGGCGTTGAGGGTCGTGGGTTTGATTCCCACACGGGACAACTATTTGTGTGACCCACAGATAGTTGTTTCGCATCTATGTGTTTGTCCGCGTGAAATTTATGTTTGTAAAACGTCCTTACAAGACAGGATAATGTTATCCTAAAGTAAGGGCAACGTTTTTAACACAATATAAAACGGTACATAAAAATAATATATATATTTTTAACAAAGAATTCTTTTATTCATAAATTAGTATTTAGTATTAACTTCTTAGTTGCTTTCGAAAAGATCCCAGTATATGTGTCGACAATATGTTAACAACCTACATTATGTTAGAAACAAAAAATAACAGTAACGAACTGTTTATCTAATCATCTAACGTAAGAAAAGAAATGTTTGTTCTTACGAGAAGCCCTCTGAAACATTCCCGGAGAGTCCAGTCATCTGTTAGCATCGTTAGCCCTCTACTGCGTTTTGATTCACATTTTGAGGATTCTTAGTTGTAGCAAATGCGATTACTGAGACCGGAATGGAAAACGCTTTATGAACCGAAGCGGAATAAACGTTATTGATTCACTTAGTGAAGAAAAATGCGTTAATTTGTTGAATTCGTGTTAATTCTTATAACGTTAAGCTAAATAAGAATTGAATGCAAAATAATAATAATAAGTCTGGTCGTGAAACCAGAAGACGCTGGTTCGAATCCCGCTGGATTTTGCGGGTTCCGCGTCAAAAGATTTTGTTCATTTATCTACAAAACAAAAAAATAGAATAACTCAATAGATCAAAAGTGTGTTAGACGAATTTTGTCGCATTTTATTTTTATTTTGACGTAATGTGTTTCTTTAGTGTAAACAAAAAGCGTCTATTGAATATTGATTCCTTGACGCGGAGTATTTAGGTCGGGGTTAATTTAATATTTATAAGGTTCCTAATAATTATGATGGAACTAAATATTTTATTGTTTATTCTTAATTATTATGCGATAGTGACAACATTCACCAATGTAAAGACACCAATGTAAAAACGTGAACGGGGTTATTTTGTTTTAGGTACTTTATTCCATTTATTTAATAATAGTTAATCAAATAGTTCTATAAATGATTTTGTGGACAAACTCTCACTCTTAATACTTGATTATTTTTAATAACATGTCAAAAATATATTATTTTCAAGATGATATTCTCTATTAATTAAGCACGATAATTCTATAGTTATTTTTTTATCAAAAAACCGGTTACTTCTTGACTTACTATCTCACGTAACGGGATAAATTATTTCCTTTTAAAATCATTCTTTGAAACATTTCGTCGTTTAGATTCAGACCTGGAAGTATCGTTAAACTAAAGTTTAGTTGAGGTCAAGGACCAATAATCAAATAATCTACGATTCATGAAGTTTATGGATTTGCCGTAAACGCAATCGTGGTTCGTCGATTGAAAGAGTTTGAAGAAGCTATATGGAATGAAATAAAACAATGTTTTTTTTTTATTCATTCCAATTCAAAATAAAATAAGGGAAAAATAAGAAAAATAAAATAAAAACTAGGAATTGACAAATACTAACACATTTTTTAGTTTCTAACGATTTCGTGTATTTCATATATTTTCTAACCAGGATTTTCTGATTTATTAGTAATATGCAATTTGGTGATTTACGATTTTATTTTAATTTACTCGAAATTAAATTCTGTTCATCATTATATATATCTGCTGTCAAGGTGCAGCTGTTATTTCAATTTCGCATCTGACAATTCGATATCACTAAATGATAAATTTATTATTCATTTGTAGCCTAAAATATACGAAAAATTTGAGTAACTAATGAATAATAAACCCAAAATAGCAAAAATAAGATCAGTAATGTTGACGAATTTCAGTTAAATGATGCCTATGTCCTAAGAGAGACATTACTGAGACCCAATACAAGAAATAGATTTTGAGTATTCTATAGTGCAGTTAAAAAGTATTTTATCATTAATTAATATTGTTTTTATTGAATTTTGAGCAATGCTTGCCGCCTAGTAGATCTACTGTGTTTCCTGCAAATGACACAGCAAACGACCGCTTTTTGCGACCTCCAGGATACCCGCTGGACGCTCAACCCACTGTAAAATATACATCGTATTAAAACGCTGTAATAATAAACACCTTATTTCAATCCTAACCTATGACTTCTAAGTTAAAGCACTTTACCGTATACAGATGTAGATAATTTTATTTTATTTTTAATTTAATTAGGAAAACTTACAGCAAATTAGATACTTATTTTAGAACAATATTGTAACATGTATAAAGAGCCAATTACAAATTTCCACCTTTAGTACATAATTATGTTTTAAGAAAAGTCGAGCAAGTGATGAAAGAAAAAATGTGTGCGTGTACTAGCGTACACTCGTAAGAAGTGAAACTTTTTTATGACGTTATTTTTCAAAAAATAATTTACTATATGCAACTTTACAGAAATTGGTTAAATAAAGTTAAATTAGATAAAGTTTAATAAAAGGCTTTTATTATCATAGACATAAATACAAATTCTACAATTATTTCATTTTAGCTTTGTATAATATTTAGTTTCTTATTTGTAATACATAGGTGGCGTTAGTAGTAAATTAAAACACACTATGGTTTGACCGTTGTAATTTGTATGAGGGTCCGCAAAAATTGTTGGTCAAAAAACTTGCAACTTGCGTCCTTCGTTGGCGAATAGTCAGCCAGTGAGTAGAAGGCAGACATTCGACTCGCGCGCGAGTGTTGTGAGTTAAGTTTTTTTGGAAAACCGAACTTGCGGACGTTGGATCGACGTCGCAACCGCAAGTTCCAGGAGCCGATCGAGGCTTCGAAGAGCATCATCGGTCAGCTTCAGATTGTGTCTTCGGTGGAAGGCGCAGTCAGGTCACGGTGGGCGGTGCCTGCCTTTGGATATTATTATTGTATTTCATTAATTGTAATAGAATTATTACTATCATTGATGTCGTTATTATATATTTGTGTTATTAATGGCTTATGGTAACTGAAATAAGAAATATATTGTTTACATTTTAGAATTAAAATAAACCCTTTGATTTTGCTGATCACTTTAACTAAATTTACACTAAATTTTTTTCCAACCCCGATAAAGAAGTTTCACTTCAAAAAATAATAAAAAATAAATAAAAAAAGGAGAAACTTAGTACATATTAAATCAAATTCAATTCTTAGTAATTAGTTAACTATTTTTAGGAAAAATATTGTTAAAGTTTTTTTAGCCACAGTTAGAGAAGTAAAGAATGGGTCGATATTTCGTGCATTAATAAATTTAGCAGTCCTAATCATAAAATAAATGCACCTACGAATTACTCGTATGAGCTCTGGGTATGTAAAGAAGTTTGCTATAGGTACATTTATAGTGATGTCTGATAATAGCTCGTGAGAGTTGATTGAACCGTTGCAGAATTTCAGGTAAAAACATACGTCACTAATATCACGCCGAACGGACAAAGGAAGAAAATGGTACCTATGGCACCTATCATTGTAGTCACGTGAATTATTATGCACTCTCTAATCAAGGTATCTTAAAAATCTTTTCCGGATACCCTCAATACGAGACTTGTTAATCTCATATTGTGGATTCCAGACCTGCGAGGCATATTCGAGTATATTGCGTACAAATGAGCAGTTTTTATTGTTTTGAGATTACTAAAAACAGAAGAACAGCGAATAAGTAGCTATTTAGATGTTAAGTTTGGTAAAAAGGTGTTTTGACATATTCGAAGATGTATACACATTGAATTATGAATCAAACTAAAAATTAAAAGCATTAATTGATGCCAATTCTTACAATAATGAAAATTATAAAAAACTTTAATATAAGATAAAATTATCATGTGTTGCAAGGAAGTTTTCCAAATATAAATTTCGCGTGGACAAACACCCAGATGCGAAACAACTATCTGTGGGTCGCAGAAATGGTTAGCCCGTGTGGGAATCGAATCCATGAGCCCTGGCGCCGAAGCCTACAAAGCCTAAAAGCCTAAATACCTCGGCAACTTCGCTACTGAGTTATCAAGTTGGTTATTTTGTTTACTAGCTTTTTATTAGAATTAATTTTTGTATTTAACCCGTCTGACATTACTTTTTTTATTTATTTGTTTGTGATTGTTTATTATAATTTCCTTTTAATTTTAATACATAACATGATATTTATTTTGTAACATAACATAGTGGTGAATTGGCGCCAAGCTCTGTTAATCAGCTTTGAATCTTTCTGTAAAGATATAAATAAATAGGTTAAATGAATTTAATTGGTCAATGATATCAAATTTAACAGAACAACAAATTATGCAATTTAAGAGTGGGACTGCACTGCTTTAGATTTGATTCCAATCAAAGTTTCAGGAAAGAATTTCAAGTTGCGAAGACTAATTGAACGAATTCCGCTTGCCTCTAAGAACAAGAGTTCTTGGAAATTCCTTAGACTTCTCTAATTAAAATTGCCGTGCTATTGAGTACTAAGCTCTTAAGTCTCGTATAAATATTTTTTTTTCTCTGATAAAAATTATATTAACTGTATGGATCTATTTCCTTCCGCTAATAGAATATTACAGCTACTCGTATTACCTCAAACATTAATAAATAAATAAAAAATGTAATGAAAATGATACCTTCGCATTCTTCATTGGGTATTTGACGGTTTTGTCAATAACTATATTTGATTCATTTTGAAAGTAAGATCATGACATTGTCCTCATACCGTTCTCAATTAAATTAGTTGCCCATTCGCCAATTCTGTAGTTTGCATGCACTACACTTCATTCCACCGTTGTTTGTGTCCCAATTCTCCTGCCTACTTAACTCCCCGCTTCCAATTTATCTGTTCTAATCATGACAGGTCTTGATTAATGAATGCAATGAAGGCAATCACAGTAAAACAAAGGTTACTAGTATAACTCAGAGTATGAGTAAGCTGGCGAAGGGGTGACCCAATATCTCGAAGAACCGGTAACTTGCGGGGACGAGAGAATATAGGGCCGAATTTTGACCATCTTTTTACGTAGAGAATTCCATAATAGGTATTTTTATCGAGAATTATAATTTAAAATAAGTACATCTTTCCAAAAAGTCGACAATCAAGACGAGACAATCAATCGAGTCAATGCTTACAATACTTTTGTATTTATGAGTGTAAGAATTAATTCTATTTGTTATCCTTTTTTTATTGTCTTTTTTAATTTTACTTTTATTTTAACTCTGAATCATCCTTCAGGTTTTCTGGTAGTAGCTAATTGAATAATTAGTAGATCTATGACGTTATTTTTTTTCGTTTTCTTCGTCTGTTAAAACTCCTACGAAATTGTCACTAATGATTGTCACTGATGAAATTGAATATTTTGAAAATAATTATCAATTATTATCTGCTTATTCTGGGCATTTTGCGAAATTAATTTGCTTTTCTATTATAACATTAACTTATTTTACAGTTCTATAATAATTGGTACAGTAGTTTGCCTCAAATAAGATTTTTTCTTTACCAACTTATGCGCCACTATACTAAAAATTTGAAATATGATCTAAGAGCAACAACAACGTTTTTGAGAGAGAATTTTAGAAAAGCAGTTCTATAATATATTTTTAACAGACTTCAAAAAGGAGGAGGTTTCTCAATTCGACCGTATATATTTTTATTTTTTTTATGTGTGTTCGCAGATAACTTCGTCGTTTATGAACCGATTTTGACGATTCTTTTTTGGAAAGGAGATATCCCAAGGGTGGATTCCATGATAAGGGAACCCAGATCCGATGAGGGCAATCCTTAAACGTATTAAATCCTCAAAGGTATTAATTATAGGTATTAATTATCGTATTTAATCCTCAAAGGTATTAATAATGTTTTTTGATTTCCGTTTTGAAGTCGGTTTTTTTTGTTAAAATTATCTATGCTCTTCCGAACAGAGTGCGGGCTACTTGGCTGCCGGTAAATGTCGCCTTTATTAATGCGCTTCACACCTTTGCAGGTAAAAATATTCATTTTTTCTTTTTCACTATCTTTTAAACGTTATTAATAACATGAATTTATTATAGTCAGAATTTTTTTAATGGGCAATAATGGGCCAGATGCTATTTTTTATAAACAAAAATAATTAATTTCAAAACATTTTATTCTTAATGTCACATTTATGGGCCTTACTTTTTAGTCAGTGGTAACTTCAATAGATTTTTCAAGTAACTTGAAGGACCTTACTTTACCTTTCCGAAAATAAGATTGAGTTTAATCCCATCCTGGTATTGCGTGGAAACATGGATAAGCTTTTGATAAAGAATACCAAGACCTTGGTATACATCATTGACGCTTATTAGACGTCCATGTTTTCCTACAAGCTTCAAAGATGCTTTCAGATGAGTAAAATTGCCGAGAAGTATAATCAGAATATCGGAGTCTGAGCAGCGTACAACTTGAGCATCTAAGTTTATCTGACAAACGTGATATTGAGTTCGAGTATCAGCTATTGAGTAAACAACTGAATTAATGTATGGAACATTAAATTTGTACTTGTTTATATATAGCAATCCTAAAATAGTTTGAAATTGATATTTTTGTTTTATAAAAAATAGTATCGTGCCAGTAATAAAATGGCTGGCAATAATGAATTCATGTTTTTAATAACGTTTAAAAGTGTTATATATGTGCGTTAATGTTGTGTATGTGTGCGTGGCATGCGTCCCTGCCCAACTTATACCTAACAATAATACAGTGCGATTTTAGCTGTCAGTAGTTTCACTTGTGTCCCTACGTACCTACATAACAAAAAGTTAGCGAAAAGAACAAAATCTTAAAAAGAATAGAATCATTAAAAAAGCAATATTTTTACGAGTAAAGTAGTTATTCACATTAATAAACACAACGTTAACGGCAGCCAGTAAATTCGCTCGCTGTTTGCGAAGATCATAGAAAATATAAATTAAAGAACCAGTTATCATAAAATTCTTGGTTTTCCAATATTGCTAGCTCTCGTACCAATACATGTGCAGATGTTTGACAAACAAATTGAAATAAAACTGCCCATACATCCAGATTTGACTAAACAGAATTTGGAGACATAAAAATCTTAATTACGTAAGCCTGCCTTCCTTGCGAACTTCGGTCGTCGTTGCTGAGCGGAATTTGTCCAATTACTCCTTGTAACTTGTGAAATTCTTCCGTGCAACAGCGTAATCTAAATTAGTTTAGAATGTTACTTTAGATAACGATAATTCGAAAAATCTAAACATAACAAACGTATGTCAACTAGTACAAAATCTCTAAATGTGTACATTCATAATTCATAGCGAAGGCACTACCATTAATTATAAGTATCCATAACACAATATGTTTAGTTAAAAAGTAATAATACCATATGTCACTAACTGTGGTAGGGCCACGCTGTTGCACGAATGGAGAGGTCCATCTGGGTAAGTACCACGACCTCAAGGTAGAAGTATTACAATTCTGCGTTTCGTCTGGTGAGTGAGGTAGCCGGGGTTCACTTTATTAAAAGGTGGCAACGCATGTGCAACCCTACGGGTGTTGGTAATGTCCATCGGCGGCGGTTATCACTTAACATCAGGAGATCCGCCAGGGCGTTTGTCAGTTTGTCACATAAAAAAAATGTGTATCCGTAACACATTGTGTAGTTAAAATTAGTTCAGAAATATCGTTTTCGATGTTTTAACATTGCGATAAAACCCTATTTTTGCTTTTTTAAACTATTTAATTGAGTCAATGTTTAAAACAAACCTTGCAGCTAGAAAAAACTTCTTGAGAGGCGATATCAATTTTGATATTAAGTACAAGATTTAAAAAAAAAATTGTAAAAAAAAGTTCATTTTAAGTTTACTTTCACTTACGAATGCACTTATTAAAGAAGTTATTAAAGTGCATTAAAATTTAAACAATTAATTTCAGTATAAAAAATAAAGATCGAGTCGTAGTAGTTGGAACGATTGAAAAAGTTTAAATATTAATATGTTTAAAAAATTTAACTCTCAGGTCTTTTGATTCCTAATAAAGATTCCATGGGCTTATATTTATGGGCTTATCGTGATCTTTACATTAAGAAAATTGTAAAAGGGGAAAAGCTTACTAGTGCACGTTTTTCGTTTTTGGGAACCCGTGATCCTTTAGCTACGGCTTACTTACTTTAAACATAAAGCATATTGGATTTATATTTACGTAGCTTATATGATTAAAGTAACAGCTTGTACATACCCCACCCCACTACTGGGCAAAGGCCTCCTTTGTACAGAGCGTATTAGGGAATAGTCCACCACACAGCCCCACTGCGGATTGGCGGACTTCACATGTCTTTGAAATATTTTTTGTTAGTATTTCGAAAATATGCAGGTTTCATCACGATGTGTTTCTTCACCGATGATGAAGTGATAAGTTAGCACTTAAAATTAACAATTGAAATTTCATTGGTGTCGGCACCTGGGATCAAACTCCGGTTGATCGATTATATTAAATTAATGGCGAGCGCCCGGACACTGACCTATCACAGCTCTTGCTTTAATGCTTATTTTCAAGACTACATATAATAAAATGGAGAAAAAAAATCTTAGGTTACATGAAAATTTAAGAACGGAAGAATTTGAGAACAGATAAACAATTTAACAATTTCTCCAACTTTTTTTCTTAAATGCGGGCGTAAAGTAAATTTAGCTTGTGGTCGCAAACTCGCTGCACCTGCAAGAACCACTTTATTTGCAAACTTTCATTAAATTAAGGAGCGTAGTACAAATTGAAAAATCTGTGTGGAAGAATCGCGCCTATTTATCTGCGTATTTATTCATTTAAGGGGTTATTTTGGTGATGATTTGCATGAGATTTATTGTTTAATCACGTCTCATCAACGAAAAATTTACACATGAAAAGTAATTTTCCATGACTTTTCTTTTTCTTTATGAGTAGTTTTTGCAAGGTTTAAATTCACAGAGCATCTTACTTTTCTCTATTCGAGCCTCTAGGAGATGCCTTCTCCTACGGGCTCGAATCGAGTTGAAGGAGAGAAGCTTTAGTCTTGCGTATGGCCACTCTCTCTATTCTGCGCGCCTCCGTGGGACTGCATCGCTGATACGCTGCAGTTGTGGAGCTGTCGGGGAAGATGAGTGTCGCTAATGCGATGTGTCGTTCTCTCTACCCTTCGTTGCCGAAACATGCTGAACGGTGGTTTTTGATCATTAACGACAAACAATGGTGACAACCTCGAGAACAATGGTGAAGCACTCGTGGTTTCCCTAGATATCTCGAAGGCCTTTGACAGAGTCTTGCACGCCAGCCCCCTCAGCAAGCTTCCACTGTGCGGCATATCTCCTGGCTAATCGGTTGGTTGAAGGACTTTCTGAGTGAGCGGTCTCTCCGAGTAGTCGTCGAAGGCTGTTCATCCGAGCCACAGACGACAAATGGTGGAGTTCCTCAGGGGTCCGTCCTTTCCGCAACTCTTTTCTTGCTGTATATCAACGCCCGGTGTCTATGGGTACGCAGACGACAGCACAGTTGTGGAAAGATACCAATCGAGTCCTCGGGTCAGTAGAGATCACATCCAGTCCGAAAGAGAGGCCATGGTAGAGCGTTTGAATCTTACATTCCAGGCGGTCTCTGAATGGGGCGATGCCAATCTTGTGAGGGTCAATGCCTCCAAAACGCAGGTGTGTCTTTTTTCCGCAAAAAGGAGCCCTTTCAACTTCGCTCCTACATTCCATAATGTGTCCTTGGAGTATAAACTCCGCCTTCAGTTGTTGAGAGTCGAAATATCCTCAAACCTCAACTTTGGGTGGTTCATTGAGTCTAAAGCCAGGGTAGCTGCAAGGAAGTTCCTTGCAAAGGTGCGACGGTACTTCACGCCGGGACAGCTTCTTGTTCTATACAAGGCTCAAGTCCGATCGTGTGTGGAGTACTGTTGCCATATCTGGGCTGGGGATGCAAAATGCCATCTGGCTGGCTTGGACTCAATGGAAAGGCGTGCGGAAAGGCTCATTGGTGACCATAACTTGGTTAAAACCAATCTCACTAGCCTTGAGCACAGGCGCAGAGTCGCCAGCCTCTCGGTTTTCTACAGGATACGTTTTGGAGAGTGTGCGTTGGAGTTACATGAACTTATTCCTCCCGCCCCTTTCCATCATCGGACAACCAGGCGTTCGGCGGGGCTCCACCCTTATGCTGTCGACGTTCCACGTACAAGAACAAAGCGATTCGCTTCTTCATTTATCATCCATACAGCTAAGGAATGGAATAGCCTGCCGGCGTCCGTCTTTCCGTCCGAATACAACGTTGGCGTCAAGGCAAGAGTGAATAGGTTTCTACTGAGCTAGCGCGCTTACCATCAACGGCTGCATCGCCACTTACCATCAGGTGGGATGGCAGTCAAGTGCTAGCCAGTTTTTGAATTAAAAAAAATAAGATTATCAGGTTAAAAAAGCAAAACGTATTGATGTCTTGTTTTTACGCGAATATTCATATGAAATGAAACTAATATGGATTTTATCGCGTTAAGAAATTTGGCTTTTAATTCCCGACGTTTTGAACCCTTCCCAGCGTTAATGGTCACTAGACAGACTGAGTGGTTTCATGTCTTCGTGTCAATCGTGTTAACCCGGACTACCGGAAATTATATTTTTTTTAATTTTAATCCAGATCTATAAAAAAGAGCCTAAAAAGAGCTCTAGCAATGTTGGTATGCCTAGAATTCAATTTATAAGTTTTGGGTTCCACACTTCTACACTTATATACAAGCTTCTACACTCCTAGATGTTGTAGAGGGACGTGTTGATGTTGAAGGAGGGGAGTGCAATACACTTGATAGATGGTAATTTGACTGGACTTCTTAGGTGGCTTGCAAAAATGTCTCAGTTGAAGCACGTTTCAAGATATAGCTAATCTTGATAGTGACTTCTCCAATATAAGGCAATATAGCAGGCACTCGCTAAACTGTGGCGTTTCACACGGTCACTGTGACGCTACCACTGGATTAGCAGAGCTTGCTTGACTTTGTGTAGCTCAGTTGCCAGGCGTTCCTTGTCACAGATCCCTCGTGGCCTCTGTAACAAACATTTACCTAACTGTGAAGGATGGTGGTGAGAATCACCATATAAATACACCACCTCCACTCACCACCATCCTTGGTTACATCGAGTGCAACAACAACATTCGTAATCAAGGTACATAAATGTAGACTATAAGTAAGGCAATTTAAAATTTTATAGTGCTAATTTCTGTACTTAAGGGGTCATATTAAAATTTGTAAGAAAATGGAAAAAAGTATTCGTTACATCGAGAATCGAACTTCTTTTCGAGTCTACTGGAAAAACGCTCAGACACTTTATCCACTAAGTTAAACGGCCAATTGCCACTAACTAAATTGTTTTCGCATTTTACGAAATGCTTGGTGAATCTATTGTTATGTCCGTTACAGCACACAAAAAATTTCGAATGTCGTTTAACAACGATAACAGATAATTGAAACGAAAGATGATATACCATTGCAAAAATTTATTTTAATGAATTTTATGTTACTATACGTATCCGACTTTAAAGGACCTACCATTAGTCATTTTATCTATATGCCTAGTTTTCACTGTGTTTTTAAAGTATACATGGAAATTTAAATAGATATCAAATAAACGTACACTCAACTTACTCAATAGAACCGATGAAATTTGGGGGTTCTTAGTGATTATTCCAAATATGTGTTCACTTAGCTGTACACAGCAGTATCTGCTATTGTAAGCCTTATTTTTTTTTTTTTTTTTTTTTTTTTTAATCTTTATTGCCAACCTTCAGTAAAACAAGGTAACAAAGGGCGGACTTAATGCCCAAAGGCATTCTTACCAGTCAACCCAGGATGTGGTTTTATGGTAAGCAAAAGATGGAAATTTTAATTAAAGAGAATAGATATGAAAATAATATTAAATTGGATACAAATCATATATTAAGTTATATACATGCATATGTATATATACATATGTATATATATATATATATATATATATATATATATATATATATTAAAATATTAAAATATATATAAAGATGTATACTTGTAAAAATAAATAACAATTAGCTTCTACTTTTAACTACAGTCCATATCTTAGGTCGAATTTGTCTTTAACAGGTGTTCACGAACCAATATTTTAGATGACTTATTCCAAAGATGTATGCTTGGATAGTAAAGGAGTTGACAGAGACCCCGGTAAAGTGCGCTGGAATGCATAATTTATTCAGCACCGAAGTATCATGAGATGATACAAGAATTTGTTTTTGTAAGGAATCATTTAAAATGGAGATTAGAATTATTTTTGTAAGTAGTATTGTTGATTCACATTTCGCCTGGGGAGCGAGACAGCAACGGCCGACTCGTTTAAACGTTGTCATATCTGACCCACTAAATGTGATGTCACATGTTTCATTAAGGTAGAATATAAGTGCAGTATAACCTTACTGCACTTATTTTCTTTTCTTTATCTATTTGCGGTTTTCAGAACTACATTAATCATGTTTATTCAATTCATATTAATCGGCTACTTACCCCAGTTCGAAATTTATGTTTATAGTCAACTAAAACATCCAATTGGAACGATTCATCCTTGACTAGCGCCATTAATTTATTTTAAAAGCCCGCATTTTGTGGAACTTTAAAAAGAAAGTAGTTCAAGCGAGTGCTGAAAACTAAGTGAAGTACACCACAAGTTGCGAACTTATTTCGCCCGCGTCCGTGAAAGTAAATGGTCAGCGAAAACAGCCATTAACGTGAATTTTTGAACAGTTTTATTTAAAAGTTTCTCCTCGAATCCGGCCCGATTTATCGTGTGCCCGAAACTGGCAGGTTTTTAGCTAATGAATACACTGGTATGTTATACCTAAGATTAAGAACCTATACCAAATCTGTATGTAATAAATAGTGGATTAAACATTAGGAACAGTAATTGTATATTAATTAGGTTCCACAATTTAGATGAGTATTGTGAAGCTTCTTTCTGAAAGTTGTTACTATAACTATTTATATATAACTATTATAAGAGCCAAGATTTCAATTCGCAAATTGTTCTCCTAATTAACATTATATATATATATATATATATATATATATATATATATATATACATATATTTTTAAGTGGCACAATGTTCATTAAGAGATTTACTAGATTAATTAAAAAATAAAAACTATTATTTTAATTAATTCATAATATTACATAATAGTACGGCTTACTTCTTTTATGTGACATAAGTAATTTTTTTTACAAAATATTTACTAGAATTTATCAAGGTAATAGTGAACACATAAAACATTTTCCTAGTTTTTCTTTACTAAAATTGACGCGATAATTAAAATTCTGTTCAATTACGAAATGAACCACAAGGGAAGTCGATTAGGTACTAATGAGATATCTGCATTCATTTAATATTTAGCGTAGTAGACACTTGATGGATAGTGAAATCAAAATAGATGGTTAAGTTTTTACTTCTTAGTCGCGGTACGATAATAGTCAACCACTAGTCAGATACTAACGTTTGATAGAAAATTGTTATATTTCAGAAATGAATCAAGGAAACCATTTGTTACGGAAGAGATACAGAGTTGGCACGGTGGTTGACAATTCTTTCACGCAACAATAGCTTAAAAAACGGACAAAATGTTAAGGGCGTTTGAAAAATGCTGGGGCCATTGTTCAAACTTTTTTTTAATCAGAACAATTAATCTCACGTGAAAATAAAGGTCTGCGCACGGTTAAAATAACAATAAAGAGACTTTGTTAACAGTTCTACCGGTTACGATATTATTTTATAACAGAGATAAACTCGTACATAATATGTTCCTCCCAGACAACCAAACATCTTTCGGCATGACATTCTTTTTACATTTTCGTACCCCATGAATAACTATAATAAAACGGGAGCCTATTACTAGGATTTCGCTGTCTGTCTGTCCATCTGTCACCAGGCTGTATCTCATGAATCGTGATAGCTAGACAGTTGTAATTTTAACAGATGATGTATTTCTGTTGCCGCTATAACAACAAATACTAAAAAACAGAAAAAAAAACATTAAAATGGAGCTCTCATACAACAGATATGATTATTTTGCCGTTTTTATAGATAATGGTACGGAACCCTTGGTGCCCGACTCGCACTTGGCCAGTTATTTTACTTAAAACAACAACAGAATTACTATATCAACTACGGTAGTGCAGAGTGAATAAAGCAAAAACTTAAATTATTATAATCGCATGGTTGATCGATTATTTTTTGTATAAAATCCTATGCCGTAGAGCCGTGATTGCTCAGTGTCTGGGCGCTCGCTTCAATTTCAGAATACTCGAGTAACCAGAGTCGAAAGCCCGGTTAAGCTAAAATCAGACGATATTAGTGACATTTTAAAACAAAAATAATTGATGACCGGATTGACGCGGTGGTCAGTGACCCTGCCTCTTGAGCCAGAGGAGGTGGTTTCGATCCGCACTACTGTAAAATATTGTGTGATGAACATAGTGTTTTTCTAGTGTCTGTGTGTTTATATATTTATAATATGTATTTATTAACATAAGAAAAGTATGTTTGTTAGTTATCTAGAATCCATAGCACAAGCAATGCTTAGTTTAGGACAAGAAAATGTGTAAAAATGTGTCCTGAAATATTTATTTAATGATACAATAGCTGAAAAAATAATGAATTCATTCTATAGTGAAAATGACGTTTTAATACGTCTGTAGTCGAAATGGATTAAATAAATCAATTATGGAGGACAAGATGCGGCCGGGATGTTGGGACCGAAACCTCATTTCTGCGACGGCTATTCTATTTTAGCTACAACGTGCCTTGGAGCTATGACAGTTATTTGCTTTCAGTTTCTTACTTACCTCCCGAAATAATAATTTCGTATCTAATGTAGTAAAGTATGCGCAGCAACTTGGACTTATTATCCTATACCATTTTGACAAATTGATTGCAGCAATGTCACTTCCATTTTGACATTAAGTATATTCGGTTAAAAAGAAATATTTTATTGCTCTATCTATTAGGGTTCCGTACCCAAATTGTAAAACGGTCTCCTATTACTAATGCTGCGGAGTCAGACAGACGGACAGCGTTGTCCGTCTGTCTGTCTGTCTGTCTGTCAGAAGGTTGTATCTCATGACACGTGATATTTAGATGACGTATTTCTGTTGTCGCTTCAACAACAAATATTAAAAACAGAAAAAAATATTTAAATGGGGTTTTCGTACGTGCGCGAGTCCAACTCGCACTAGGCCGGATTTTTATTTTCAAATGTCTGCAAACTCTGATGCTGCGAAAGTTCATCAGCGAAGTACATTCATATGTTCTGATTGAAAATGAAACGTTTATTTGTTAAATTAATTTTCTTAATAATCATATCAATGACTAAAACAATAATAAGAAAAAAAAAATGCTTTTAGTCACTTTTCACTTTATCTGTTAGATTTTTTCGCGAATTCATTTAAGGTTTTTTCTTTTCACACTTTCCACGATCGAATTTACGATTACGGGGTTGATGTCTTAAATGTCAACGATCCGTCGATGACGGTTTGAAATGACGTACCTATATGTTCTTTTAAATTATTAAAAATATGATTGTAATTTGAAAGAAGGTTCGAATTTCAGAACTTTATTTGAAAAACGAACGAAATTCCGACTATAAAAGGGGCTCAGAGGTGCTGGACGGCAGTTCAGTGAAAACTCGAGGAAGTAGGAATAGGTAGAAGAAAGTGGAAAATGAAGTAAATAGTGAGTGAGCAGTATAGTAGAGAACAGTGATGCGAAGTGAATCGTGGTGTGTGAAACGTATGGATCGTTGCACCAGTGGACGCGTACGTGGAGGTTGGTGCGAGAGGGACCGCACCGGCATTCGTGTCACTGTAAGATTGGCGCGGAACGGGAGAGACGTCGCACAGGTAGTAGTAGTAAAGACTAGAACGGTATTGAGTGGGTCGCTGTGCACGACTTTGTTGACGACAATAAAGTAAAAATTTAAATGACCGACGTTTCACCCCAATCCCGAAGCCCCAGCTCCTAGCAATAGCATCATTGTTCTCTTAAAAATGTTCATGTGTGTATAAATGCTACAAGAGTTTTCAGAGGATAAATATTAACTAACTTTATTCAGAAAGTCTTTGCTCTTATAATTCATTGTATGTACTTTGCGCTACATTGACCTAAAATTTAGCTTAAATTTCATTAGACCTTAAATATAGCACGAAGTACCTTGTAGAGTATAAATTTTGGACCCTTCGACCACTTTACGGCATTCATGCTAAACTATCTTTAAATTAAACATTGGGAAAGTGTGTAAGTTGAGATCGTATGAACTTTACCACACAATCACGCTGAATTATAATAGATTGATATCTCTAAGAGTACCAATCTAAAATATTTTGACGCCTTAACTCAGTCCGATGTCTAAAATTGTCACGTTATGTACAGACGTTTGGTCAAAGCTAATGTCGTGCCTCACAATCATGGCTCTTAACTAGTTATATAATTATTAAATTAATATTAAGTCTGCCATGCGATCCTGTTGTTACCGTATTGTCAATATAATTATTATGCCCGAAATATAAATTAAATTAATATTATTTACACAAATTGGGGAATTGTCGTAAAACAATAATTAACAGTTTAATTTCTATAGCAGACAACAAAAGCAACAAATCTACTAAAATGGAGCTCTTATTGAATAGATTACAAATAATTCACTTGACACGAGACGAGAGGCAACCGGTATATTGAGACCAGCAAATAATTTCTGAGACATCTACTCCATTATCGCAATGGATAAGCGCGAATGCAATATATAAATATATATATCATCTATAAATATTTAAATTAAAGTACATTGCTCACTACGGTTACTGAGAAACCGTTAAAACTTGCCAGTTTTTCAGTCGTAAATTGTCATTTACGTTTAAAAAAAGCACGAAAAGCTTGTCTCCACTGTGGGAATCGAACATACGTCTTCGGGATTCGCGCCCTGAATCTTTAGCGATTAATGCTTGGGGCATCCATTGCTTTAAATGCTAAAAAACAATGTAGATAAAACACGTTAAGATTTTTGGCGGTGTGGCAATCAACCGTTTAGCTGTTAGTTTAACAAGTTACTGGTAACTGTTAACTTGAACCGTGTTCTTACACTGTTTTAAAATAAATGTACGCATACTAGTGGCTCCATTGTGTTTAACTCTGGTAGGGCCACGCACCAGATTTCGCTTCTGCACGAGAGGGCAGGCCAGTCTGGGGAAGTACCACGACGTCACAGAGACCGGCGTGAAGTGGAAGTGTAACACTTCTTAACATCGGGTGAACCGCCAGCTCGCTTGCCATGTTTTTATTTTAAAAAAAAAGATAATTACTGCTTCTTTAATTCTAGAAATTGTCTTTATAGAAATTATTGTATATGTGGTGAATTGCCGTAGTGTTGTAACACTTTTTTTTCGACGCCTCGTACCCTTAAGATTCGAGTGCCTTATATTGGCAATCCATAGTGGATCGTATAGCGATATCTATCGTGAACAATACAATTTAGTTGAATGGGATCCTTAGAAAATCTATATTTCATTTATCATAGATGGCGTTAGGTCACCTTGTTGTTTTGTCTTTGTTTATTTCCTTAGATTATTTCGGTACTAGTGATTTTATTAGTTTAGTTTAGTTTTTTTATTTTATTGTCTTATATATTATATATAAGACAATAAAATATAAATATAAAATACTATCATTTTAATTATGTTGAACTGATATCAAGCAAATTTGTTTTTACATAATTTTCGATTAGAAACATTGTCTTGTTTAGCATAGTCTGTTGTTTGTATCATCTGTCGTTCCTGCGAGAACGGCAGTCAGCTTCGTCTTGATCATTTCTTATTGGAGCTCTGAGGCGGCCGCCGCCTGGCGGCAGCGCCTCTGCATAGTTCGAGAATGTAGGAAAGGAGTATGTGGCATCCTAGGCCACATCCTTTTACATCCTACTTGTATATGGCTTTTTGGCCTTTATATTTTATATAAAAAACCCACATCGTTGGTAAGTTTCCTTTGTGCATATATTTTTGGGATCTGACTGTTTTCGGTCCATTATTCGTTTGTTAACAATTGGTATTTTGTTACAGGGTTTTTTTTTTATTGGTTTCTCTTTCTTATTCTATTCTACTTTATCTCGCTGATCTGCTTTTCTCTGATGGCTTGATATCGAACCACGCGTTCGCCTTGTATGCAACTGCATATATATTAAGAATCTGAAGTCTTGCTGTCCTCGTGCAACTTGAAGCCGCGGACTAGCTGAATGCCCCTCGGTGGCATGTGAGCATTCCTGAGCTGAGGTCTTCACCCTTATTTGGAAAGTGGGAAGGCAAGCCTGGTTATGTTTCCTTCTGGTATGTGTTTGCTCTAATCTAACTAGCCTTTAAACTCATGATTATATTTATATACTGCTTTGTGACAGTGATTAATTTAATGTATACTTAACTCTTAATGTAACTATTATTATGCCTGATTGGTGAGATCTCACTCCTTCTATATTTTTAACTTGATATAGTTTAGTTTTATATTCAAACCTTGTATCAATAAACTCTAAAACTGTTAAGGAATGTATCTTTTATTTCCACTAAGTAAATCCCTTAGAATAAGCATTATTCTGTCTTGCACGGGACGGGCTGGCGCCTATTTAATATAAATTCTGTCCGTCCCCGTGACTGGGTCACCGAGCCTCACCCTGTGGTCTTGATTGGTCCGATTGAGTCAGCCGGAGCGAATCCCTACACCGATCTCCCACTGGTGGAGTCGGGGAGGATGTCTCAGTGTTTAGTGTGCCGTAAATTAAACACATTCATGTCTTTGCAATTAATTTCTTACTTCGTAGGACAGAAAAACGAAGCAATGTACACAAAAATTTCTACAGTTTATTGTATAGTGTTACATATCGGTATATGTTACGCGCATACTATCAGAATCCACACGAGTAAAGCAATGCCTTTATGTACAAGAATAAAACGTAAAGCGGCACCGTACCAATACGAGTAGGCATGTAATATAAGTTTTTACTTTTCCGTACTCTATGTTGCCAACATAACATTATAAGAATAAGAATAAAGACGCATTAGCTAATTAAAAGCTATAAACTCGTACATGTATGTATGTACATATGCTTCAAACGTTTATCTACAAGTGTTATTTCCATAGATTCCGCATACAGTTATTTTACGATCTACTGTTACTCAGATTTAAATAATTTTAACATATTATTTCCATTAGGCATCATAAAATAACTATCTAATAAAGATTTAAATGAAGAATATTATAATTTCAACAAACTTACGTGACAGTATGTTGATATAATTCCTTATTAATTGTTACTTATTATTTGGCTTTCGGTTTTATTCCAAGAGATTATGTTACATTTCACAGTTCACAGGTCGCGTAATAATTCTCATGAGATTCTAATACCATTATTTATCTTCCACTATCACTCTTTATCTTACCATTCACTGGTGATTTCCACCTTTAAGCTTGTACTAATATACCCATTCTTGATCTTAACTATTCTAGTCACTTATGGGGTTTGAGGGGCAATCGCGAATGAGAATTTTAATGATAATTTGCGAAAAATTCAGTGTTGCCAAGATTCGTGCCAGACTAGCACTACACATAAACACATAAATTTTAATACTCTTCCTCTTAATTTATAAAATCGATGACTCCATGGCGCAGTTGCCAAGCCTCCGGCGTCGGGGGTCGTGGGTTCGATTCCCACACGGGACAACTATTTGTGTGACCCACAGATAGTTCTTTAGCATCTGGGTGTTGGTCCGCGTGAAATTCATGTTTGTAAAACGTCCTTACAATACGGGATAGTGTTACCCTAAAGTAAGTAAGGGAAATTTTATTATAATAAAAAAAAAAAAAAAACACTTCCCACACAGCAAAAGAGTATTTAAATAATTGAATTCTCTTATTCACATTCCATATTGTCGTCCCGAGATACGCGTATTTGTGTGTCATTAGGGAGATTTTTTTTAAATAAACTAATAACAAAACTTCTCTGTACAGTCATGCATTACATTTGTGTGGCTTTCCTGCACAAATTGATTACTTATGAACTGGACTATCCGTCGCTTTTGCATAATATTAACATTAATATTCCTAGGATAAGTGCAAGGATACAAAATTACAAATCTTTTCACCTAAAAACAAGTCGAAATAAATATGGCACGAAAATACCTCTAGCAACTGCATTAAATGCTTACAATGTTCTCTTTCAGAAATGTGATGTAGATATATATTCTGAAAAACTACAAATCTTTAAGAAAAAAATATATACACACCTCAAAGAATTTTATAATAAGTTAACTTCTACGTATTGCTAAGTTCTAATTTATAATTTCCCAATTTTCCTACTTTCGTTTTTTTTTCCTCAGAGATAAAAGAATTTTTTTTGGTTAGGTTCCTGTTCTATATTTCAAGTTTATTTTGTAAGTGTTGTGCTTACCTGTAATTTAGATATGTACATATATTGTTTACGACTTTAGTATTAAGTTAAAAATATTTTCATTTTCAAAATATTTACATTTCAATGTTCTGTATGTATTTAGTTGGTAAGCCTTAATTAATAAAATAAAAAAATAAAAATGAAATTTCATTTAGTAGTCTCGGTTCGCTGACATGTTTAACGATTGTTTTAACTGTTTTATATTTATATTAAACAGGCGAAGATAATCAAAGCGACGCACCGTCTCCCCAATATTATTCGTTTTTTGACTTTGTATATAAAATATGACATCGAAACTGAGAAACACGCGTTATTTACGTGTAAATTATTTGTAATAAGAAGCTATATGTTACGGATGCACCGATCAAAGTTACATGACGCCATCTAATATTCTATTATAAATGTCAGAGACGATGAAATAGATGCGGGCGGGGTCTTGAGAGCTAAAATTATCTGCTTTTTGCGTGCAATACATAACCTTGACAATTATTTCCTTACTCGTAAAACGCAATAAGTTGTAAGTGCTCTCTGCGCAAACACAATTGAATTTGTAAGCTTAAATCGACTTTCATAATGACGTTCTTTATTCCTGCAATTACTGGATTCAAAGCTTTCAAACGGGACCGTTAGCAGATCCTGCAGGGGCTTAATTTGATTCGTGCTTTATTGCAGTGTCTATTATGCACGCTTCTGAATTGAGGGAAGTAAAAATATTTGTTTTTTTAGATTTCCTTATGTAATACAACAAACTATTTTTTTAGATTTCCTTATGTAATACAACAAACTAGTGGAATAAAATTAGTCTAAAATAGCTGCCATTATTTCAAAATTTCTGATTTGCATCAAATTATTGATGTCGAAATACGTGATGCTTGTCTTTAAATACAGGACACTTCACTTATTACAATTTACTTTATTCAATGAACATCCTTTTGATATTATTGTGTTAGTGCTTATAAATGTTGCTATGTAAACTAGCTTTCATGTGTTTATTTCCTAATGGGTCAAACAGTTGGCTAATCTTGTTTTGATTTATCCATTTTAACATCCTAAAAATATAAAAGCTAAATATATATTTTAAAAGATATCTGGCACAGGTAAAGGACTATGATTTGGTTAAGATCTTTTAAAAAAACCGGCCAAGTACCAATCAGACTCGATCTATAAAAAAACCCAAAAAAATCTATCATTCAATGTCTGTTGTATGACAGTCCCACTTAAATATTTACAAATTTTTTTTTTGTATTTTTTATTAAAGCGGCAACAAAATTACTTCATCTTTGAAAATTTCAACTGTCTAGCAATCACGGTTCATGAGATACGGCCTGGTGGCAGGCGGACAGACAGAAAGACTGACTGACAGCGGAGTCTTAGTAATTGGGTCCCGTTGTACCCTTTGGGTACGGAACCCTAAAAAGAGCGCACCCGTAACAAAATGTTTGGGGTGGTTAAGGCCTTTCAGTATACCCGTCAGGTAAAATAAATGTAGGGCAATGTTTAGGGCTACAGCAGAAGCTGTTGTGGCCCTACCACAGTTTAATTACAGTTAATTTAAATTCGTCCTTAATAGAAAGTTTTCAAAGAATAATATTGTTTCATTCCCCTCACTTTTAATACCCGATCGGAATTTAAAAGAAGTATGAAAAATTAAACAAGATTCGTAGATTATTGTATATTCGATCCCGATTTTGAGAGCTGTTTCGTGCCGGAGCTGTGTACAGATATTAAAAACAAAATCTGTACAAAATCTGATTGTTTTTTAACAAAAGTATTGTTAAAATACAATCAGATTTTGTATTGAAGCCAGTAGACTAGAAAGTCAACACCAAACCTGTTTCAGAAATTTCCAGTATCATTTGAGTCAGTTTATTGTATCATAGTGTAAATTACACACTGAATCGTAGAAGTCGTATGTAAAAAGGAGATTATATATGTTTTATATATGTTTACACGATACTTGGTTAATCAAGCTTATTTTAAGATTTTAGTAGAAGTGAGAAAAAGTCAAACACTTTTATTTTCTCTGTTTAGTTAGAGATTTATTTATGGCTGATATAATCAATACTTTAAGCTTTAGTCGTTAAGTCAAAAATCGAATATCCGCAATGGCACAAATTATATTATCATATTGATATATTTTCAGGCATAATTTTCACACAAATAGAAATATTTGTAACTGTTTTCTAAAAAATCATTTTCGTTCTTTTTATCGATATTATCATTAATATGGCAAATTCTTCTGTTATAAAAGTAAAGTAACAGCGTATATGTGTCCCATTGCTGGGCTGAGCGTGTCAGGGCATATTCCACCACGCGGCCCCACCGCGGATTGACGGACTTCACGTATCTTTGAAATGTTTTTTTGTTATTAAAGCGAGACAGAAAGATAGAGCTACTTTCCCATTTATAATATTAGTATGGACTAGTATGGATATGATACCAGTCAATAATTATTTGAAAGCTAGTGTTTCCCATGTGTCAAGGAAATACATTGAAAATCTCACGAATTTTACTTTAAATATGAAATTTGCTCACATTTTTATATGTTAACACATGTTTAAGCTACGTTCATAGTGGGATGTTAATAAATTCACACACGTAAAAGGCATGAACGGAGCGATGAAGAACGTAATTATAATGGTTGTTTGAGTGCTGACGTTAAGGTCCCTATTCAGCATGAACCCCTTTAAAAAAAACATTGCCGACTACTTTCATCTTTTCGAAATGAATAAGAAATAAATATTACGTGGTTAATTTTTCGTGGAGACACGACCGTCGCGTCGGTTCAAAAGCTTTACCGTGTAAGTCGTCGAAACAAAGACACGGCGTATTTGAGATATGATTTCCGAGAAAGTGAGACGATAAGTTCACCGAACTAACATTCGTCACACGTACGTTTCATACGTACGTATTCATTGAAAATCCATCCATGAGCTTGATACCTTTGTTCTGTAAAATTATTTTGAAGAGTCTAGTTATTATTCTTAACAGAGAGATCAATTTATGGAAGCGTAAACAACTCGCCTAGTAATAAGTTTCGCAAAGCCGCTTCTAGCTTTTTAAATGAGAAAACGCTCTTTTCTTGATTATCCATCAAGAAAATCTTAGTCTCTATCTGTTTCTCAGCGGAAAATAGAATAAAAGAATTACGTTAGTTATGATAAGTTTGGCATGGTATTCTATCCTAACTCTATTTTAAAAGGTAAATGAATTGTAGCGTCTTTGAAACTAAAAATTTGTGATAGTGATATCAAAACATTTAAGAAAAATTGAAATGAAATCCGAAGACAATTCAAAACAAACCACTAATGCCTGTTTCTACCACATTTATTATTAATTCGAAAATATGTAGATTTCCTCACGATCTTTTCCTTCGCCGCCGAGCACGTGATAAATCATCACTTATAATTAACAATTTCATTGGTGCCGGCACCAGGGATCAAACTCAGGTTGCTCTAGTAAATTGAATTAAAGGCGAGTGCACTGAGCTATAACGGTTTGACAGAAGACGATCCCAAAATTTGAGCTTCAAAGAATTTGTATTGCCTTAGACTTATAAAAATAAGTTTAAAAAAGGTGGTTTTCAACTTAACTAGAAACCAAGGATCTGTTTAATGGAAGTTCATCAACGCCCCCGCTGTGGGATTCTGGTCCCCTTAACGATTGCGTTCCAAGCCAAGGTACGAACCTCCATCTAGCTCTGCCCTTGCATCTCCCCTGTTATTCGATTGTCCATCTTTCGTTAGCAGCGTGTTGCGGAGTGCAGAGGAGCGGACGGCATCTTCGTGTCGTCGTCGTGCACCAGATACGTTGCTCTACCGAGTCCGCGGCTCTTGCCTGCGGACCTCTTCCGCCGCAGCTGTCAAAGCAGCGGGGCTAACAGCAAACTAGATGTCACAAGAAAAGGGGGATTGGGGAGACGAGAATGGATAAACTTTGCATAAACGTTGTGCAGAGCCTCATTGGGAAAAAGTTTGTCTTGTTGTTTTCTAATGCAGTGTTAAAAAACAAGCATTTTCTTTAACGAAGAATTATATAGAGTGAGTTATCGATTATCGCCGTCGAGCAGGCACAAGACTGATTATTAAAAACATAATTTCAGAAGACGCTCGTGCTTTTAACTGTGGTAGGACCGCGCAATAGTGTTCGCTGTTGCACGAATAGGCAGGTCCGTCCGGCTAAGTACCACGACTTCACAAAAGACCGCCGTGAAGTGGAAGTGTCATGCTTCTGCGTTTCGTCTGGTGAGTGAGGTAGCCGGGGCCCACTTTATTAAGAGGTGGCAACGCATCTGCAACCCTACGGGTGTTGCAAATGTCCACGGGCGGCCGTTATCATTTAAAATCACAATTCACTGATATTGTACCAAATTGTTTCCTCATTTCTGCAAAGACAATCGATAAGCAGTGTTAGGATTAAAATATTTAAGTAGACGCCTTCTAACATATTCATAACTAAGACCTTTAATATGATAAATGCCAAGTCATACGTTGTAATAGGCAAAGGCCTGTCCGAAACATTTTGACTGACGTTATAATGGTCAAAGATCAACGGCGCGTATAAAAGGAAATATTAAGCATACTGAAAATATGCGACATCTCATATTTTATAATAAGGTTTTACTTAATTTGTAAAAAAAAACAGTTTAACCGAAAAATGAAAATCGTATGTTCTTATATGAGCTACAAGTTGGTTTGGTTAAACTTAAATTCTATTCCAATCGTTTTAGTCGTTATTAAGTTAAGAGAAAAGTTTTTCACGCAATAATACGCTTTTATAGTATTGGCACGTGTATTAGGAATCTAATGATTGGCTAACTACTATACATATTTTATTGGCGTAATTATTGTAGCTCGGAGCTACTTCTGGCAAATACCGTTGTCAAAATCATATCATTGTTATAAAAATACGCCTACAACCTATAAATCAGTCCAAAGTTGCCAAATGCACTGATTATGAGAATTTTGATGAATACCCTGTCCTTGAAGCATGTAAACAAAAGTGGTATTAAGAAGTCATTTATATGATCATTTATTTATGTATATCAATTAAAAAAATGTTATTTTGGTACTGGCTTTCAAGGTCGCCAACTCTAACACATTTAAAATTAACTAGTGGTCGCCCAGTGGTCTAATTCGACCATTATTAATTATACATTGTACTGTGTGTAATGTTAGCATTCTACACTCCACTATATAAACTTTAAGTGTGGAAAATTTCATACTCCTCCGTCAGCGAAATTTACGTAAAAAGGGGTAAAAGTTTATGCTTCACGTATTAATATATTTTAAATAGTATTTTTCGGTTTTGTATATCGGATACATAAGTGACAAAAGATGAATATACATATATATATATAGATTTAGTTATAGGATCAATTATGTGTTCACTTGAACTTGTTTATATAGGCTTAGTAAATGAATCTTAATAGAAAAATTCGCTACCGAAAAACTTTAGGCATAATATTAAGAACGTTTCTAGTCTCACTGTACTTTATTCACACAAACTACATACGTTATACACACGTAAGTACGAAAGTAACCTATTTAAGTTTGAAGTGAAGTGAGGACTATCTATTTTCACAGTGATCGTCGATGTAGATTCTCACTTAATATAAAATACAAAGTTTAACTATAATGGTATGGAAAATAATAATTTTGTATCTACTATTTCTAAAGTCTTGTTATGGTTTCTTTAACATATTAGATAAATCTTCTGTTGTTCTAACGTGTCTACCAAAGGATTTTTCTCTAGCCTTAACAAATATAGTTCAAACCATTCCATCCAAATCATTAACAATTGTAAGAGGAAATTCTACAGATATCAGGTAAGCATTGGGTACTTTTTATTATTGATTTTAATATTAGTGCTAATTTCTGCATTCAAGATCAAACTTAAGTATGAATCTTTGTATGTCTTCCGGGTAACTGGCCCAGACGTTTTACCAAATCAATCGCGAAATCTCGACATGTAATATACATTTTATATTCTCTATTTTATTTTAGCAACACTTGGCGCCATGTAGTACACATCCTTGCGCCGTGAATATTTTTTTACTAAATGAATATGAGTGAATATTTGAAATGGCAGATGTCGCTTTGACTATTGTAATTTATTATTTTTAGTGCTTAAAAACTGACACTAAAAAAATGACTCAGTGACGTCGTTGCCAAGTTATTGGCTTCGGTGTCTAGGGGCGTGGGTTCGATTCCCACACGGGACAACTATTTGTGTGGCCCACAGATAATTGTACCGGATCTGGGTGTTTGTTTCCCAAGGAGGATTGACGTCAGGCAGGCTGGTCGTAAAAAATATAGCCAAAACCGCTTACAACATGATTCACATGTTGTCCCACCTAAGTGGGATAAGGGCAGGAGGATGATGATGAGTGCTAAAAAACTAGTTGTTAACTCTGCTAGTTTAAAGGCACAATCTTCTCAACGCTTTCTTATTATACAAACTATAATGGATGCACAGCTTATAATGGACGTGTTTCCTAGGCAATATGGTTTTACTGAGTAAGTACTTTTGACGTCTACGGAATGTAATGCTATTAATCGAATAGAGCGATCGCAGTCAAACATTACCCAGCAATGTAGAAAAAATGTATACCAAAGTATTTTTAGGATATTACATTGTGTATTTTACATTGTGCAAGGTTATAAGCTTTATTCGGAATATTATTAATTTACTACAATTACTGGTAAGTTATTTATTCGACGACCCGAGTAGCGTAGTGGGTATTGTACCTACCTTCTGTGCCAGAGGGGTTCGATCCGCATTACTGGAAAAATATTGTGTGATGATAAACATAGTTAGTGTTTTTCTAGTGTCTGGGTTACATATGTATGATATGTATTTATTTACAAAAAGAATAGTATGTTTATGTCGTTATTAGTACCCATAGTACAAGCGTTGCTTAGTTTGGGACTAGAGAACGTTCTGTAAAAGTGTGTCCTAAAATATTTATAAATATAAAATATTCATTTCGGCAGCTACGACCAAAGTAATTTCTATTGTATTACTATTTCCCTACCTAATGTTAACCTTTGATATATAATAACATGAAGTGTGGAAATGTAGTGAGTTACATTTTCAAATCTCACGTGTGTAGTTACACAGTATACCAGTTGGTAACAGCTGGATAAAGTGAACTGTACTACATCATAGAAAATATTTGCAGGTCATGTGATTTATACGAATTGCTATTCAAGTTAAATGAAAATAACGTTCAAGTCATATATTTGGATTTTATGAAATCAGAAAGCAAAGCAGCGGTAGGGTTATTCTTGTTTAACGCCATATAAAGTATACATTTTTGAAACAAATACATAACAGTTTTTTTAGTATTTCAGTTATCTTAAAGAAGGCCTCGATACTTCTAATGAGAGAACCAGTCTTATTTTATGTCAACCAACTGAATGTGAAAACCTGCTATTAGAGGTATGGGTATATTTTCCTAACCAATAAAATAAAATAAAATTAAAATTAATATATTAGAAAGATTGAAGAAAACCCTATTGATTACGTTAAAATAGAATCAACTAAAGTGTATAACTAAAGGCAAGTTATAGCCAAGCCGTTTTTCTTTCTAGTTTAAATTCAATCACAGTTGATTAATATTTGGTTCGTTGAAAGCCAAAAAGTAGATTTATAATTAAAAAAAAAAAACTAGTTAGCTTTATTTATGATTCAAAGTGACCTAGGTCCTATGCCCTATTAAAGGTGATATTGTCCGAATCACCTTTAACAGGGCATAGCATTATATCATTATAATTAACGTTTTCTTAGGAGTATATACTCACAAACGATTATCTTGTCTAATGGTGCATTTCTAGTTAACTGAAAACAATTTTATTCATCGTTCCATACTATACATGTTTTACTGGCCCGTCGGTGATGTAAGTGCGAAATTTCGCCGAAATCTTAAGGAGGCAATGAGAGTGGCCGTTATCACTAACCCTAGGATGGGCGTGTAAGTTTCCAAGAGTCTTTAATTTTGTGTATCCTATATGAATATTTTTTATTCTTTATATATACATTAAGATAGAAAAGTTCTGTCTTATTTTCTTTTTTAATATATCTATATTTCATCATCGTCAACTGTACATTGTTTATCAATTTTATTTTCAAAATCAAAATCAAAATCAAATGTATTTATTCAACATAGGAGCATTACACTCACTTATTGATAGTCAAAACACTACCTACATATTCCTAATTGTTTACGGCGGTCCTATGCAAACGGTTTAATTCAAAAATGCCAATTTTTTTTAATAACTTTGTGACTCTAAACCATTATCGAACCTACGTTTTTTGTTTGTGTTCACACACAAAAAAAAATTCATTAAAATCGGTCCACGCGTCATCACGCCAATGCATCATGAGCTACCATTAATCGATCTATTTGTTCGTAATTCGTTCATGTGTAAATACTATTATACAGCTTGCTTCTAGGTCCAGAGAATAATTGGTATGATGTGATAAGTTTCAATTCCTTTTTCAGATTTAGGATATATTACAACCAAGCTACTCCTAAACGACTTCACCACCTGAGCTTAGTAAACTGGTGGTCTGGTAAACTCTACCGATCACCGGCATTGCCATCAGCTAACCTCGTATATAAGAACTTTCAAGGACGTGTATTCGACGTGCCGGTATTGAATGTCAGTTTCCCTCATATATGTTTCGACAACGTATCATTGGGTGTAACTAATTCATTCAATGGTAGTATTTTCACTTGCAATTTTGACATGTCAATAACAGCAGAATAAATATTGACTCTGATCGTCATCATCATTTCAGCCTGTTAAAGTCTACTGCTGAACAACTGCTGAACATAGGCCTCCCCCACAGACTTCATTGAAGTACGATCCTGAGCCATCTGCATCCATCGCCACTTGAGCTTAACTAACCTTCCGAGCTATGTCTCGAGCTTTTATCTTTGTTCTAATGCGGATGTCTTCGATGCGAACTCTATCACGCATAGAAATACCAAGCATAGCTCGTTCCATAGCTCGCTGAGCGACTTTGAGCTTCCTCATATGGTCAGCAGTGAAAGACCCGGTCTCGGTTCCGTATGTTATCGATGATACCCCACATTGGTTGGACACTTTAGTCTATGACTATGAACACACATTAATTCTGGAGAAAACCGTATGGTTTTATGCGTCATTATGGCATATAATGACGCATAAGTGTCTCTCTTTTACTCGAAAACTTAGTGTTACGAAAGCGGAATTGAGTTGAGGTTTCCTAATTTGCAGGAAAACCACAATTGGCGATAAAACCACAATTGTGGACAACTCGTTTGCTCAATCTGCGTACAACACTAAGAATAATAATTAACTAATTCATTTATTACCTACAGGCACCACCGTGGCATTTTGTGAAGTACAACAACAATTCAGTAGAGGTCACTGGGGGGCGTGATGACAAATTGTTGTTTTTGATTGCCAAGAGGCTTAATTTCAGGTAAAAAGTTTACTAAAAACGTAAAAATTTTAGAACAGACAAGATTAATGTCAAATGACTTTAACCTCATCTTTTAAATATGTATCGATACATTATTATTTGTGTAGGTAATATTGTATAACATATCTAGACGTTAAATGATATTCACAAATATCTAAACTTTTGTCTGCATTCTAAAAATTATTTATATATCCCCAAAAAGTAAAGTGAAGTAACATATATGCCCCACTGCTGGGCAGAGGCCTCCATTTTTACTGATTTAGAGTGCTTCAGTTTCGGACCACTAGTGTCATATCTACCTCATATTTGTATATAATATTAGCTGACCTGGCAAACGTTGTTTTGCCATATAAACTATTTGTAGGGTAGAAAAAAAGTTTGGGGTGGACCACCCTTTACATTTAGGGGGATGAAAAATAGATTATGTCCGATTCTCCACCCTGGCCGATATGCACACAAAATTTCACGAAAATCGGCACGACGAGCCGTTTCTGAGCAGTTCAATTAAAAACACCGTGACCCGAGAATTTTATATATTAGATTATTGGGGCTAACCGCATTCATGAATTGCCCCTAAATGCTTGTATTACGTTATAGATACCAATACTATGATCCGCCAGACAGAAGTCAAGGTTCAAGCATTTCTGGCAATGGTACGTTTCGCGGTACTCTCGGGTTGATTTGGAAACGGGTACGTAACAATCTCCGCATGTTATTTAAATTTCCATTCCGTATGTTAAGGCCACCTCAGGTGGGACACACCCAAAAATATCATCTCATAGGTCATTATTTGTCGGATCGCCAAACCTTATATAATTATTAATCATCTTTGATGATCGCAATACCGTTTTGAAGCAAACGTTTGCCTCTATTGTCAACAAATAAAATAGGCAAATATATGCTTATAAAAATATGTGATTATGAAAAAGATCTCTATAATTGACAATTTTTATTCTATTGAAATTATTTTTTATTGAAAGGTAGCAAAGTAGACTAACTACTATTTACCATTATTCTTCAAAATGTGTTTCATTAATAAATACTTATTTGCATGTTATTGGCGCATATGGCAAAGTGAGTGGTTAAGTAGCTTATTTATAATACATATTAAAATAAAATGTTTATGTTTGAAAGCAATTTATTTTATAAGTATAAGATTGAAATGGAAAGTGCGCGGGTTATTGATTTTACTTCGAATTATTTTAACGGAGTCTTCCTACAATAGTAGCTGTAAAGATTTTGTAGAAGTGTAATTGAAAAAATGTCGTGATAATTAATATGATAGAATCGTTTATGTTATATATTACTCCTGATTTCAAAGGTATGATTTTGTTTTCTTTTGTTTTCTTTTTGTATTTAGAAAGCGGATTTCTTCATTGGAGACGTGACTATAACATGGGAACGACTACAGGCGGTAGAATTTTCATTCATGACCCTCGCGGATTCCGGGGCTTTTTTAACACACGCTCCTGCCAAGCTCAGTGAAACTCTCGCTATAATCAGACCATTCCGGTGGGAAGTGAGTGTGCTCATTTTAATAAAAAAAAAAAAAAAACAAGTTCGGAGTGTGTCATAAAATAGGAATGAATTCAATTTGAATATACTAAAAGCAACAACGTATTAAACCCTAAAATAAAGCCCTAAGATTTGTATATTTTGCACAGAATTTTACAGTTGTATTTATGGCATGTATTGTCACAGAATCACGTAAACTTGTATTTGTTGTGTTTGCTTATTTGTAATGCTTTTTGCTCATTTCAAAATTGTCAATTCAGTTTAAATTTCAGTTTAGCAGTGGCTTAAGTTAAAAAAAAAATGTTATTTGTGGTATTTGATATTATGTAATGAGTGAAAATTTGCTTGCTGATGCGTTAACGCTTTAATTAGCTAATTTTCTGTTCCTGTGAAAGTCTGTGATAGCCAAAAAGTTGTTTGTTCACAAAAGTTTTTGTTTATTTCACTAAGTATGGCTAATTGTATCAGCCTATACATCTCCTACTGCTGGGCAAAGGCCTCCTCTGTACATAGTCCGACCCCACTGCGGATTGGCGGACTTCACATATCTGCCAAATATATATTTTTTGTTATTATTATTAATTTACAGAAAATATGCAGGTTTCCTCGCGATCTTTTCCTTCACTGCTGAGCTCGTGATAATTCAGCACTTAAAACTGACATTTTTATAGTTGCTGGCACCGGGGATCGAACTCAGGTTGCTAGAGTATATTAAATTAAAGGCGAGCGCCCGGACACGGACGTATCACGGCTAAGGTTAATTGTATTATAACAACATTTGGTAATGAAACGTATCTTTATACAAGGTATGGCCTTTAGTCTTCGCTACGTTATTGGTTACCGGACCTGCGTTGTGGATTGTAATAGCTGCTCCATCGTGTTGGCAACAGAGGCGTCGTGATCTTTTGGGCATGTTGAACGACTGTTGTTGGTTTACAACGACGCTGTTTCTACGACAGTGTAAGAAATTTCATCGTTATCGTTGTGGTTCTCTCGATCCAGTCGTTTCGATATATGTATGCCGTATTGTTACAAGTTATATTTATCAACTTAAATAGTTTCAAATAATTTACTTTCTTCCAAAACTGTTATATCATTTGTATTACAATATATTAACTTCCGCAGTAATAAGTTTATTACGAATAATTTATCACTTTATTTATTACTTCTTATTGCTGATTTTTAGGATGTTATATTTATTTTTGGTATGACTTCCGTCATGTTGATTCATTTGACAAATATTTAAGGACGCGTTGTGTAGCATTTATTGAGGGCTTTGAATCAAATTTATATAATTTTTCCCGTGAGAACAACTATTTTTTGCAATACTTTTACAGCCTCGAGCAAGGAACCTTCCAGTACCCATAAAGCCCGCATGGTGTCAGTCCTAATATCTTTGGGAGCAACTTACGTCATAGGGGATATGTACTCAGCCAATCTCACTAGTCTTCTAGCCCGACCTGCTAGAGAGCAACCAATTGGCACACTCGCTGCTCTTGAGGAGGCAATGCGGGAGAGAAACTATGAGCTCGTGGTAGAAAGGCATAGTTCTTCTCTGACGATTTTGGAGGTAATTTGTATATGTAAATGAAAATTGTCCATTCACAGCTCTTCAAAAATAAGAAATATCATTCTGCGGCGGGTCACACCGCCCCCAGCGTCCAATTAAAACGGCCTTCAGCATTCGACGGTATCGATCCATACCAAAACACTTTTAACAGTGGTAGGGCCACGCAACATCCTTCACTATTGGGCAGGTATATCCGAGGGAATACTACGACCTAACAAACGACCACAGTTAAGTCTGCGTTTCGTGTGGTGAGTGATGTAGCCGGGGCGCACTTTATTAAAAGGTGACACTGGCAACGCATCTGCAACCCTACGGGTGTTGCAAATTTCCATGGGCGATGGTTATCTCTTAACATCAGGTGGACCGTCAGCAGGTTATCTACCTTCTCATAAAAAATAACCATGAACACAATTATGCACAGCCTTGTACGAACGCGGATGGCTGTATCAAGTTTACAGATTCCGGTTAGCCATTAAGTTTGGCGGTCTATGAAGCTTTGATAGTCTAAGGATTAAAAACAATAACATCATTAAAAATAAAGTAAAATGAAGCTGATTTGCACTTCTTCGTTTTTGGTATCGATAAACAGCTTTTTTTTTATTATCTGTGCTTAACGAATGGCGCCGTGAAATGAAGAAAAAATGGACTTGTTAATTTTCGATGATATGCAATCATAATATTTTTGAAAAAGGTTATATACATATTCGGCATATAAATCAATCTATCTAATCTTTTGTATATATATAAATCTTTTTGAAGACATTTTATTTATCAAAATAGAATGGCACAGGAGTGTACGGGCGTCTTGCGAAATTGATGCGACGGCAAAAAATCCAACGGGTTCGCAGTATAGAGATTGGGGTGCGACTAGTTCTGGCGCATAAAAGAATTGCCGTGCTTGGAGGACGGGAGACATTGTACTATGACACTGAGCGTTTTGGTACTAAAATAGTAACACTAATTTTGTTTAATTAAATTTAAAGAAAGGATAAGCAATATGCCGTCTTTACTAAAAGACACATGTCATTAACTCATATTGTGCCCCGCTATCTATATCTATTAAATTCTAGGTTTAATGGAATGGATTATACTAGCGAAATGAATAATTTGTTGTGAAACTTTTAATTGATTAACGTTGTTTTATATCAATTATCATCACTTAACATGATAAAGTATTTATATTGCCACTACTGTATTTTAGGTTCCCACAATTTTCATTTGAGCGAAAAGCTTTACACAAGATATTCGGCTATAGCACTGCAGATCGGATGTCCTTATCTTGAAACTTTTAATAACGTGTAAGTTACGTCTTTGGTAAAATATTATAAATAGCCTGTTTCTGGAACTACTTAAAGCATAAGAGGGTTTTAAAAAAGTAAAGGATAAAATCGTATTTTAGAACATTAAACTTGCCAAATATATCACCAATTGATACAAATTCTACACTTTTAAGACTTTAACGATTAAACTGAGATATTGTGCAGGTCGTTGGATTTCAAACACGTGACGACAAATCGTGGTTTTAAATAAGATTAATACTGTTGTAACGAAGCTTTTTATAATTTTCAGGATAATGAACATATTTGAGGCGGGGATTCTGACAAAAATGACAGAGGACGAATACAAAAATCTCCCGGAACAATCTAGGAGATCTGAACCTGTAACAGAAAGCGATAAAGAAAACGCTGACGTATTGGGCGACTCTATCACCACCTCACAGGTCTTGTTAAAACTAAAATGTCTATAGTGATTTATTTTATTTATTGTATTTGCATAACTGATACGTACTGATACTGGTGAGGTAGCCGGAGCCCAATTTTCAAAAGGTTGTCAACGCATCTGTAACCCTCGGGTGTAGCAGATGTCCACGGGCGGCGGTATTCACTTAACATCAGGTGACCCGTCTGCTCGTTTGGCAACTTTTCGCATAAAAAAAAAAAACTGATGTTACGCTTTCAGTCCTTAGACTATTAAGCTTCATCGAACGCAGTTTTATTTATTATGTTTTACTAGATTATGTTTATTATTTTTTGAATTATCATCAAGACCATATAGTGGGCAGGTATAGTGGGCAGTCAACGGTGGACGCTTTTCATGAAATGTCCTGCCTCGCTTCATCACTTTAAATAATCACTTACAACTGTTGCTGTTTCTGTAGCGGATATACTAAGAGACCTTAAACAAAAGAGACTGTTCCCATTTTCTTATTTCTATAAACTGTTTGCTGCCAAGGTGATTCCTGTTTTATGGGAGGTTTCACAAACATGAAAACAAATGCCTGATGTTCGGACCAGACTTGCTACAAATAATAATGGATCACACAATTTTTTTGTCCTCATAAATGGAGAAAAATTATGTGATCCAATCCTAAAAGGGAATACATTGGGTTGGGAAAATGGTATCCATTGGGATATCCGTGCATTCAAATTAAAGGTTTCATCTTATGTGCATAAAATGGCATGTCAAGGGTAGTAGGAATTAGTTATTATCAGATAAGCTTAAAATCATTTAATTAACATCAGTTTACTAATAATTAATGTCGCAATGTTTCAGACGCAGTCTGAGTCTTCTGGTGGGCTGAAACCCGTTTCATTAGTTATGCTTCGAGGAGCATTTTGTCTATTAGGCATTGGCTATCTTTTAGCGGGTATGTTACATTCATTAATAATTTTTTCATTATTTTTTTGTTTTAGCGTTATGGCAATGTGATATTAATTTACAGAAAATGTGCAGGTTTCGTCACGATGTTTTCCTTCACGACTAAGCACGTGATACGTCAGCACTTAAAATTACAATGAACCATTTCGTTCGACTCATAGCTGTCACGGCTCATAATGGGGCCATAATTATAAACCTATATCCACCACATCAAGTAGAAATTAATAGTTTTTAAGTTGAACTTACATAGCTTTCTTTTCCAGGTTTAATACTGACCATTGAAATTCACACATATCGTCGATCTCAAAATACAAACGAAAACAGGGAATACAATCGAATTAAGAAAATAAAAATACAAAAGAATATACAAATATTCAAAAATTATGTTAAATTTGGATTTAGGCGAGTCTTACGCAATGTTTATCGTGAAATTGATCAAGCTTTAGGTTCGGATTAGTTTAGTTTCAAAAAAAAAAATTTTAAATTCAAATTTCTTGCACTCGGTCATTGTAGATTTTTATTATAAATTTTGCGAATTTAAGAATATTCGTTTAAATAAAATTTCATTTAGAAAAAAATTTCATTTAGAAAAAAAAAATTAAATATCACCGGGTTATCCACCGTCGCAACCATAAGGCAAGAACATAACTATTTTACGTATTTGATTGTGTCGGGATCCCACATACCTTAAAGTTTCACAGCAAATGGAACAAAAATATAGCCTTCACGAAGAAAGTCATATGTGCACCATTTGCTTAATTTTTCTCCGCTTCGACATCTATGGAAAGGGGCTAGCAATGTAGCTACGTCAATGTACTAATAAGTTACTTCCCAGTATGGACCAGTGCCTCTCTTCCAAGGCATAAGTGTCAATCTACGGGTTCTCGTGTTCTTGATACATCATTTTAGAATATGGTGAATTGGTCGACGAGAGTAAAATTTTACAAGGAACATAAGTGGACACGAACCTTCCGAATGATATCGTTAGGGTCAAAAATGCTGGTATACTTTTGGCGTGAAATGTCGGGTATCGACGCAATTTGACAAATATTTTTGCAAAATCGATTTTGTCAATGAGATATGATGATAATTTTGAACAAAAAATAACCGACTTCAAACAGGAAAGTAAAAGCATTGTCAACACCTGTAATATTTGAGGATTGCCCTCGATTTCTCTGGGATGGCATCTTCAGGTCTGGGTTTCCTTCATGGTACCACCCTTGGAATATCTCCTTTGCAACAAAAAAAGAATCATCAAAATCGGTTCATAAATGACGAAGTTATCCCCAAACACACATAAAAAATATATACGGTCAAATTGAGAGAAACCTCCTCCTTTTTTGAAGTCGGTTAAAAACCCAACCAAAAAAAAACTCATGTCATCTTCGATCGAGCATAGACATAAAACTTATATTTCTTCCGCTAAGAATCTTGGAAAAGGAATATAGAACTGTAAATCTAGTTTAGAATAGTATATAAATATCTAGTAACCTCATACGAGCGAGTAGCTAACTTCAACAACTTGAAGATTTCGTTTCAATTCATTCTTTCAATTTAATTTATTTAATTTATCTTATACAGTATCATATTCTTATACAGTATCATATAACATATTAGATATTGAAAAATAAAACACAGTGTAATAATTTAAAATCTTTCCAACAGCTTATAATGGAAGTGTTTCCTAGGCAATATGGTTTTACTGAGTAAGTACTTTTGACGTCTACGTCATACAATGCTATTAATCGAGTAGAGCGATCGTAGTCAAAATTACCCAGCAATGTAGAAAAAATGTATACCAAAGTATTTTTAGGATATTACATTGTGTACTTTATATTGCGCAAGGTTATAAGCTTTACTCAGAATATTATTAACTTACTACAATTACTGGTAAGTTATTTATTCGACGACCCGAGTGGCGTAGTGGGTAGTGTGCGCCAAAGGGTGTGGGTTCGATCCCCGCTACAGGAAAAATATTGTGTGATTAACATAGTGTTTTTCTAGTGTCTGGACGTTTAAATATGTATAATTATGTATTTATTTACAAAAGAAAATTACGCTTAAATATGTTAATCAGTTATCTAGTACCCAAGGTAGAGGACGTTGTGTAAAAATGTGTCCTAAAATATTTATTATTACTCTAAATTCTTATAAAGAAATACAATAGAGTGCTATTTACAACTGATTTCAAAAAATGAAGGGGTTCTAATTTTTTTATGTTTGTTACCTCTGAACTTTTGACTGAGTGAACCGATTTTGATGATTCTTTTTTTTTATTTTAAAATATGATATTGGATCTTGGGTTCTGGAGATACTTAAGGAAATCAATTTGATTTCCCTAAATATGGGACCACATGGGAAGCACCAGATTTAAAATAAAAAAGTCATCGAAATGGGCTCACTCAATCGTAAGTTCAGAGGTGACAAACATAAAAAAAACAACACAGTCGAATTGAGAACGTTGTGTTCTTGTTATTAATTTCTTACTATCTGGGGATGAATAAGTAGGAGATCCCTCTTTCCAATCACGCGTGTATTAATTGTATAATACCAAATGAGACCGGCCGGCTACATGGCAAAGCTTTCAGACCATCGGTCATACAATCCCTCTAGATGAAAAATAACCACTTACCGTATCAAAGTCACTTCGGCCGATCCGAACAGAAACGTACGAAACAACCCTTATAAATTATTCAGTTTTGGACGTCCACGCATTTCGTAATGCGTGTTTGGGAATTATATTAAAGCAACCTGCGTTAGGAGCGACCACCTATGTTTTTATTTAGGAATGGTATATAAACATTGGTATTCCGCATAGGCACTTCACACAGAAGAAGGTACCGATAATCCGTGAATCTAAAACAATATCGATTTTAAAAAAAAGAGTTAAGGATCACTTCTTTTCCTAGACTCTTTACTCTTGCATTAATAAAATAATAAAATAATAAAATAAATAAAGTTTCTGTTACACATTATCAAAAAATAATTTAACCGACTGAACACACTCATGAGTTAAATTACTTCTTGGTGTGTTTTAATTACTTAGCTAAAGGTTCATTAACTTTGAGAGATGAAGAAAGGCGTGGTCAAACTTGACGACCGTAACTAAGGGAATAACTAGGCAATAGATGAAAACCATTACGCAGATAAGCGATAAAATAAACGAAATGCAATAACTTCTGAAAGAGAGCGATTAGGGTTCACGAGATTTTAGGCTTTGTGTGAGGAGGATAGATGCTTATTTTATTTTACAAAGCATCACTGGCTAATAACTGAATCACCTGGGTGTATGAAATGTTACGGTGACACGACGACTTATTTTTTTACCGTGGTAGGGCCACGCCATGGTCTTCGCTGTTGCGGGAAGGGGCAGGTCCATCTGGGGAAGTACCACGACCTCACAGAAGATCGGCGTAATGTAGAAGCGTTACAATTCTGCGAATCGTGTGACGAGTGAGGTAGCTGGGGCCCATTTTATTTAAAGGTGGCAACGCATTTGCAACCCTAAGGGTGTTGCAAATGTCCATGGTCGGCGGTTATCACTTAACATCAGGTGAACCGCCAGCTCGTTTGCCACTTTCTCATATAAAAAAAAACCTCACAGAAGACCATGGGAATTGGAAGTATACATCTGCGTTTTGTCTGCTGAGTATGTTAACCGGGTTCCACTTAAATAAAATGTGGTAACATAACGGTAGCGGATATCAGTTAACATCAGGTGACACGCCAGCTCGCTTGCCGCTTTCTCAAATAAAAAAGCAAGAAAAAGGTTTACCCTTTCAATGTTTCGGATGATTTATTTAATAAATTTTGTAATTTCATAATAAGAAAAAAATAAATTGAAGGGTTTCCCGGAAATTTCTTAAGTATGAAAAGATTTTTAACACAATTTTTAGGTTAAATATTTTCTATGCTCTATGCAATTTTTGAGCTTAATTTTGAATTTCATTTCAATTATTTAAATGATACTTAATAGCTTTGTTATATTGTAAATAAAAAATAAATGAGAAAAAGTTTGAATCTGCTTATAAACTATGAAACTGTTCATAATAATGTGTACATAATATTAAACATACAATAGAAAGTAATTAAATCTAACTATTTTTCACGTCAAGAAGTATGTGTTTCATTTATGCTTTCACTTAAAGCCACATAAGAGTACCTATGACTTTTTACAATAAAGTCACCATAGGATTAATGTTGAAAAAAGATAAAAATAACAAAAGCTATTTTTTATATTGTACGAGCATAGCAAATTGTTTTTGGATCGCATAAATTCTGATAAATTTTTTAATACTCCATGGAGAGCTTTTTTCCGTTGTTTGTTAAACAAACCCATTTATCGTGAATCTGATAAATTTTATCCTCAACGTTTTCAACTACTAATGGAACATATTGTTAACACCAGTATTTTGTCACAAAATGCATTTTATTCAAATAATAGTTTTTGTTTAAATAAATTGCATGCCAGGAAGTGTTATCTTAACAATAAAATTTGTGGCGTTTTATAGCATCTATGAAAAGAGAATATCATATAGCAATATAATCCGGTCTAGTAAAGTTAAACAATCACATATTTGCAAAAGAATTTTCTAAACGAATTTTATTCTCTAACCCCTTTAACCTCTAACTCTACACCTCCTTAGGTAGCCGGAAAGTCCATTGGTAGCGATTAGTTAACTAGGCCCCTAGTGGTCTCTCACTATGAGCCTCATAAGGAAGGTCGGGGTCGCACAGAGAGCTTTGGAAACGGTAATGCTTGGGGTTTCTCTACGAGATCGAATCAGAAATGAGGAGATCCGTAGAAGAGCTAGAGTTACCATAGACATAGCAGAGCGAGTGCTGAAGAATTAAGAAGTCCAAAGAATTTTATTATATCATATAAATGAAAAAGCAGGTTGAACTCCTGCAATGGAACTTTTTCGTTTGCTACTATTTTGAAAAAGTAAAAGTAAAAGTAAAGCAAGGCCTCCTCTATACAGAGGGTATCAGGGCATAGTCCACCACGCTTCCTCACTGCGGATTGGCGGACTTCACATATTATTTCGAAAATATGCAGGTTTCATCACGATGTTTTCCTTCACCGCGGAGCACGTGATAAGTCAGCACTTAAAGTTAAATACTTCATTGGCCGGCACCGGGGATTGAACTCAGGTTGCTCGAGTATATTGAATTAAAGGCGAGCGCCCGGACACTGAGCTATCACGGCTCTTGCTATCACGGCACTTTTGAAAATACAAAAGATTAAATTTAGTCCTTAATATATATAGGTAATAATGGGAAAAGTTAGTTACAAAATGAAAAATTTATATTTCCAATGCTTATAATATATTTCTAGGGTTTTATGTATTTCTGAAAATTAACCAAAACTAAAAACTCTTCTATCCATACACAATTCGACGTGTTAAATCAAGCCTTCAGCTCAAGCCAGTGGTGAAGCTAATAAAAGCATTTTAAAAATAAAGCGCACGACGCACTTTAAATTTACCTACAATATTTTATGCCAGCCATATAGCTCGTAAAACTGATAACCGTTGGGGAAGAAATGTTCTCGAGTGGCAGCCTCGTACAGGCCAGTGTAGGACCACCCACTAGATGGAGTGGAGACCTGTGCAAATGTGCGGGAAGTCGATGGATGTAGATGGCTCAGTATCGTGCTCTGTGGTTCAACAATGGACTCAAACAGGCTGAAACAATGGTGAACGAAACTGGATCGTCTGTCACTTATGATAAATTAATTGCAATTGCACAAAAATTAACAAATTTTTCGAGAGGCAATTACAATTAAACGACTTGTTCGCTTTTTGTTTATGCAGTCTTTTTAAAGATTTTCATTTATGAACCGGGGACTTATTCAGTATTGGTGATGGTTCTTCTTGATTTTGAGGTCTTGACTATTATCACGGCTACTGACCTTTGGAGAGTTGTGTTTCGCTTAAGGGACATTGCGGATATTACTTAGTCACTCCCAAATCCACTGCACTTGCTACCCAAAGGAAGTAGTGCTCAGCCATTTTCGCACAAACGCAGTTGGAGGAACAATGTGAGGACTTTCTTTCTCATGTATTCTGTAAATTTCCATTCCTGCCAGTTCCAATTGATGTTGAACTTGCAAATTAATTTCCAGCTGCTGTCCTGTCACACTTAGCGTTTCCTAGTTGTTTCGCTGATATCTTTAGAGTGCGAAAATATCGACTATTATCATCATATTTATTTTGTTTATTAATGCTTTGCCACTTTTCACGCTATGACCATATTAGGAGCTTAGCTCAGGAGGCTTCTGTGTGCATTTTCAAGCTGACGGTAGCCCGACTTAATAATGATACCAGGATCCCTGACGTCTCAGACCAGCTCGTGACCATGAATGTTGTAAATCATTCGAAACGTTAGAAATGTTTAAAATTTAAATAAACCGCGATAGTGTCTGTAAATTAGTTTTATGAAAAAGCAACAAAATAATTGAAACGATCCACGCGGATATTAATTACTTCATCGCCAATATTTACAATGTAATAAGCATCATTTCGGATTATAATTGTTTGCCAAAGAATGAAATTTCGATTCGCTATGGGTTTGGCATGATATTAAATTATTTATATTAATTTATTTTAAATTAAATGTTTTAATTGCATTGGTGTATTCTCGTATAACGATAACTCTGTATATTTTTTGGAAAACGCAATGACGCAGCAGTTCGACAGTTGAGTTGCCGCACCTTAAGCGATACACGTCACACATTGTGATAACATTGCGTTAGATACATGAATTTCAATGAAACGCAAGTTAGACATGTACGTTGTAATCATCTTGGTATTTTACACGATGGTGAGCGAGCTGGCTGCTAACCTGATGTTATGTGAAAACCGCCACCCATGGACATTTGCAACACCCGTGGAGTTGCAGATGCGTTGCCACCTTATAATAAAGTGGTCCCCGGTTACCGCACTCACCAGACGAGACGCAGAGGTATGACACTTCGACTTCACGTGGGTTTTCTCTGAGGTCGTAGTAGTTACCCCAACAAACCTGCCCATTCGTGCAATGGCTGAAGCTGTTGCATGGCCCTACCACATTAAAGTTATTCAATCCCTGTGGTAAAATTAGGCAGAGGGTGATCAGAATTTGAATTGTCTAATTGTCAGAATTCTAATTGTCTCGCTAAAGTGGACGCAATGCGATCAACAACTTAGGATGAGAGGGATTCGGAGTTGGGGAGCTTTCAGTGTATAAAAATCCCGTTTTATTTCACCCATCCCACCGATTAACATAGAGATGTTAAAATTTGCTACTCAGTAGATGGGCTCGCAGTGATTTCATCGGTACACGAAAAGAGCCTCAATACTTTTGGACAATCTGAAGTAGGACTTCGAATATCCTGAGTCCAATCTCTAAGTAAATAATGGCGGTAATCAAAATTAAACAAACCAAAAATGAGAGAAAATAGCCAAGATCGTTATCAAAAATTTATAATCGCCATTTTAACCAATCAAGAAAAAAAAATAGTCTGAACTTCACCACCTTGTCAAGTTTGACCATTGTATGAGTTTGCAAGTAAATACCTACTTAGTTTGAAAATAAAAACGATGAATAGCTATGTAAACAAAAGATACGTTTTACGTTTTCCGATACGTTTTACGATACGTTTTCGTGTATACTTCTTTCTATAGTCTAAACCGGTGCTTATTAAGTTGTGTACGACGTAGCTCTGTTAGCATACGTCTACGGGCTCCGATGGGGGGGGGGGGGGGGGGGGGGGGGGGGTGGGGAGGGGTGGGTTGTGTGGTGGTTGAGTGTTTTTTTTTTTTTTGTTTTTTGTGTTTTTTTTTTTTTTGATTTTTGTTTTTTTTTTTTTTTTTTTTTTTTTTTTTTTTTTTTTTTTAGTTTTTTTTGTTTTTTTTTTTATTTTTTATTTTTTTCCTTTTTTGTTTGTGGGTTTTTTTTGTCCATTTTTTTTTGTTTGTTTTTTGTCTGTTGTTTTTTGCCAGCCACCCCGAAACGTCATTATTTAGTTCAATTTGCAGAATTAGCTTGATAAATGTGTTTGAATTACCGTTTTCGCGGACATGCGCGCGCCGCGGAACCCTCCAGCGCTCAGTGTGTGCGGATCCGTAGCGGGCGACGGACGTCCGCTCCTGTGCGTGTATCACCGGCTTATCTTACGATACGACGGAACCCGGCAAGTTCTCAGTGGATTGTTCACGTGATAGTGTTGTGTTGTGAATTACTATCACATCCGAGGTAAGACGCCGAGTTTGGTCAAGTTTTATTTATTTCTCTAACTGGATGCCCCGTTCATATTTTATCGAAGATGTTTTTTTTTTAATTGTTTGTTATTAGAGGATTGATTTGAAATAATTAATAACGTATTTTTCGTAAATTGTTGCCATAATTGTTATATAAATAGACTTAGTTAATAGTAAGTATATATAGATCCTTAAGTTTCTACGATAAAACTCTCGTTAAAGGAAACCAAGCAATTCCACTATCAATGAAAGGTATGCGAATAGCTCATTCGGTCTGAATAATTCATAGGATTGAATCGGAATTTTTGCAATAGAAGATCTTTTGTTTTTATTTCATGGATATTCTTTTATATTCTTTTATATTCTTTTGCGCTACTTTTAAGGGGCACCACGAGCATTAACATTTTAAATATATGAAGCGATCATAACGTTAATAACATTAAGAAAGTTATATCTATTAAAAACTTAAAGTACTTGTTACTAATAAATCTATATCAACTTGCAATTTCAATACCACTATAACTCATTCAATAATCAACGCGGCAATATGGATTCAAGAAAGAATTTATTTTTTCGTGATCAAAGTAATTAAAATCCACTTTAAATGAAGCTAACATTCTTATTACAAAAATTATCACAAGATTACTTATCAAAATAAATTTTTCACGCCCGCTTTTGAAACATTATTTACATCGTAGTAAATGAAATATGGAATTGAAAAACCGTAAAATGTACGCAGATAAAATAATTTAAAAATTGGTGCCGTGCCAATATGATACTTATAGCTGCTCCCTTCGTACACATGTTTCGTTTATGAGGTGTTGGTGCAAATAAAGTTGTTACCAATTAAATCAAAAATCATACAGAGCAATAACACTTTAGATTATTTGAGTTTTAGGTAAAGTAATCGAATGAGTCAATCATTGTCAATTGACTCTGTATTTCAGATATATTTCACTTAGCTATGCTTTCTAAAGACTTCTGTCTTATGTATCGAAGATGTTTCAAAAGTATTCAGGAATCAAAATTATAAATAAATAACAAAAAATAATAAATTCGGTATCAAACTTTTATTTATTGTAGTAAATTATTTATTTTGTTTATAAGCTTTCGTAATCAAGTAATCAAGTTTAAGTAATAAATGTAAGTGACCTGATACTTGAATAATAAGGCAAAATTTTTAGGCAAACAGGCATAAGGCAGATTTGCGGTTTAACTGTTATAAACTGATTAAGTTAATAGTTATGTTATTTTCATATTGTAACTTTATATTGGCAGTCTGTGCGGCATTAATGAATTTATTCGCTTATGCAAGAAAATATCTTCGTATTTCTCACTCCATATATTACCCATCGTAAAAAAGTAAAATGTAGATTCATCCCTCCTTAGATGTATAAATATTTAGTTCATTCTGCACAACAGTTCATCGCTCGCAAAATAATATTTCATTTGTCGAACTACGAACTGAAATGCAGAAGCGTTATATAAAAAAACTCTTATGAGCACGATAAGGTTACATTGATTGTATTTCGATGATGCTCATTTATGTGTTTGAACATAAAGTTAGTCAGCTCGTTAGAAAGATTTAAATTAATTCCTTAACTTGCTTAACAAAATGTAAATATCAATGATTGGGGGAAAGTTATTTCCCTTTTTTAAATTCCAGTCAAAAAGTCACATAATATCTGTGGTGCCAATTAATGTCCATAAATTTTCTTGTAATGTATTTTATTATTCAACCGCATCATACTGCTACGCATAGTAATTAAATAACATAAAACAATTATATCATACTTGCCATATAATCACAATCATTAACGTCTTCGTGACAACTGTCACTTTAATTGATATAACAAATGGCCCGTAAAGGATATCGATATAAAGTTGTCCTTTATCAAAAAAATTATAGCCCCGTTTTAAGGATAACCTAGCTTACCATTAGTTACAAGGCGTGTGATGAATTTCTTTCGTGGTTAAAGTCGTAGAAATGTATAAATAACGTATGAAATTATTTTTTACTTTTAGTTCTTTTTGAAATTACAATATAAAACATTTCCTAATATGGTCTATTATATAAAAATAAATTTACTTCCACGTGTGCTATCGATGTTTGTTAAGATATTTCTTCGAATAGATTTAGTAGATAGTGGCGAAGATTCCCTGGCACAATTAATGGTGCTCTGGCAATATTATCGAATTTGCGAAATTCGTGGTTTAAAATAAACGAAGCGAATTTCATGCAAAGAGATTGATGAATACATTTTCACCGGCAATTAATCATTGTGCATGTCACTTGCTTAAGTGGACAATAAATGTCCAATATCGAATTTTGAATTTATAATGCGGAAAGTTAAGTGCAATAGTAATTTTTATGAACTAAATCGGTATGGACTTATGTTGTACAGTGGACATAAAAAAAAAAACAAATAACATATCTGAACTGAACATATCTTAAATGATAAATTGATTATTGTATATGGAATATTGTTTTAGTTAAGGGTTAAAGTACATTATTAAACAAATCTTGTATCTATTAAGTGACATTAATTATTTTATGTTATTTCCAAACCATTGACGCTTCTTTTATTAAATAAATTCACTTAATACTTGTCTAGGCTTTGTTCGGTCAGTTTTTTAATACGAAATCTAAGTAATAATATATTTATTATAGTACAATTTTTCGACAGGAAAATTAAAAAGAAAAGCATATAATGCAGAGTAACCTACATTTATGTCCTACTGCTGGTAAAAGTCCTCCTCGATACTAGGTTAGAGTCCACTATGCGACCCTACTGCGGATTGGCGGACTTCACATACCTTTGAAATATTTTATTTCGTTATTATTTCAAAAATGTGAGGTTTCCTCATGATGTTTTCCTTCACCGCTGAGAAAGTGATAAGTAAGCACTTAAAAATAACAATTTTATTGGTGCCGGCACCGGGATTTGAAGACGTATATTGAATTCAATTGAGTGCGCGGAAACTGAATTATCACGGCTCATTCTCGTGATAATTAAAATCTAATAAATGTTTTCAATTGTTACAGTGCAATAAATATTATTAATTTTAATAAAATATTACTTGTTATGTATACGGAATACTGTTTTATGATATCGGAAAAAAAATACTATTGCAATTCTGTGTTCGTAAATCATTGATAGACGATAGACATTTTCGAATAAGCCGCAGGTAACCTGTAATCAATCAAGTAACTTATCTCCCAACTAGAAAAATGTATTAAGTTGTCTTAAAATATTTAGTACACGAGTTCGGCAGGAAGAATTTAATATTTTTTGTCTAATATACGGTGACTCTAATCAAAGTTATGAAAATTAGCTTAGTTAACTACATTTTTATTTCATAGCAAAATATTAAAACAAACACGTATATAGATTTATTTATTTATAACTACTTAATTTTCAAAACTTTGATTAGAGTCACCGTTTATTAGACAAAAAATATTAAATTCTTCCTGCCGAACTCGTGTACTAAATATTTTATATTAAATATACGGGCGGATGACGTTTTTTAATTTTTAAGGCGTCGTTCAAGATAAGGCAAAGTTAAGAGGAGTACTCGAATTTGAAAATAAATTGGGTTTGCACTTTTGATATAATTCTCTGAATACTTGTTTATCTTTGCCAAGCTTTTTGAGATGTCGTGTTCTATTCGGGGATTAAGTTCCTTGTCGCGAAATCAAAAGCAATTTACAGGTAATAATTACATTCGTATGCATTTTGTCAGTTCATATTGGCTAGTAAAAATAGGTTTTTTGGTCATCTTCGCACTGAACTTACGGTCCGATTTCTGTTGTTTTATACAGCGTGTCGTAACAACCGCGACAATAAAAGAACACACGTCTAACGCTAATTGCCAATAATCATAAAAAAATATAAAATGTTAAAAAAAAAATCCGTGATTAAAAATTTGTTTTCAAACAAACTAATTAAATAAAAAAGAAACAAAATTTCTAACATCCTATACAACTACAACTGACTGATTCATACATTCAGACTTTTTCATTCATTGCCACATCGTCGCGTTACAAATCTCTCCTTCTAACAGTATGTTTTATCTCGTTTAAATTCATTCAACCCATTCATATGCTTTTGACCTTTACAAATGAACTTTACGTTACAGTTTTATACGTAAGGGTTGTTCTAAATAATCGTTTGTTTCGGAAAATTTAATAACTCGGTAAATATTGATGTTTAAAGATGTAAATTGTATTAACAATTTCAAAAAGTTATCCTCTATATGTGTGTTCATTTATTGCCGCGATTGTAACGACACGCTGTATAAGGGTTAGGATCACTCACTTAATAGTATAAAATTACAAAATGCTGAAATAGAGTCAGGTAGAGCTTCAGGCGATCTTATAAATGTATTTTTTCCCGATAATTTGGAAACTGTACACTTTAGCGTAAAAGTCATAGAAACAATTATTGTAGCTAATACAATTTCACATCTTTTGTATCCCATAATTTTTTTGTAATTTACTCCTTACGATATATGGCTGATTGAATTAATAGGTTTTTCTAATTCGGCCGATAACTCTTGTCATAATGGATTAGTCTATCCATTTCAAAAGAAGAAATATATTCTCCACAACTTTTATTTGTAACTTTTTATAACGCGAGTTTATAACCTTTTTTAATTTTAATTGAAAATGTGAACAACGAGATCTCGCTAGTTTGTAACTAGCCGTGTGTATATAAGTTTATACACACGTAAGTTTAACCTCTTTTATTGCATTTGCTATTTTTCTTTTACAGTTCAATCTTAAATCTTAAGGTTTTTGGCACATTATTATAAATAATCAAATATTTTCTCTCATTTAAGCTCTATACTGTTAGTGTCCACAATGGTTAAAGTTTATTTGTATTACATTAAACAATACGATATTCAATTAAATTCCATTTGATCTTCGCCTTACGAATTCTCGGTCGCGCCCAGTTTGCACGGGACCGACGTGAAAACGGCGGGAAAAAAGGAAGTGCTCGTAAAGTCATGTCTTCAGTGAGACACGAGAGATTCCTAACGGGGCTCGTTTAGCTAATTGAAATCTGCAGTGCCCCGTTAATTTCGCCGTCCTAATTATTTTTAGAAACAACAAACGTTCGGCGCTGCATACGTTCTCGACTTGGCGCCCGACATCGCTGGTATGATAACACTTGACTCAGTTCTCTGGTAACGAGTCCGCCCTACGCTACAATGGCTCTCGCGTTAAAAATGCATGCAAACGACCGGGACTTTGTGAGGTGGCCCCTCAACGGGTGTTGATAGCAAATTTCAATATACCCCAATGGCCTGTAGAAGCTCTCCACGAATGTTATTATGTGAATAGAGTGTGTGAAACTTATTATTTTTTTCTTTATGAACATCTCTTTTTAGTCGCGCTTTTTATTTTGTAGTATGGAATATAATAATTTTGTTGGATTTCATGTTATCAGTATTTTTTTAACGCTGCCTTTTCCAGTAAGATAACATTATCCTGTGTTGCAAGGACATTTTACATATTGTAACTCGCACCCCCCCTTTATTGCGTATATATAATTATAACTTATATATTTTTTCCCCCATTATATGAATAAATCATATAACATCATTACGTGACCAGGATAAATTATTGATCTTTCTATAGGATCTTTCTAAAGGTAATAATTAGCCGTATAAATATTATTGTGATCGTCATGTTCAGTAGGACCGCATTTACGTTGTGTTTATTTAGTAACTTGATTCTTTTAGGTGGATCTTGGATAGATAAATATTCACTAGTTGTGGTATAAGCCAGAGATAATGTCAGATTGCTTTCTTATTAACTAACCCCGACTCGCTTGAGACGGGCTCAGAGTATATAGTATACTCCCTCTCACGCTTGTAAAGGGCTCACAATATAATTTTTAAACTAATATCCCTTCTCTCTTGAAAAGGGCTCACATCAATTTCACATACCCGATACAAGTCAACAGCTCCCCCACATTTTAAAAAAATGTAGGGAAGGCACACGGCTCCATGAAAACACTCACCAACGCCGTGTGCGGTGAGCGCCAACCAACATATTGCGCCCCCCCCCCCCAGAAGAGGGACAAAAAGTTGGGGAAAGGACCGAAGTCCATTGCAAAGCTGTTTTACCAGCATAAAGAGGGCTTGGCCCCTTGGCAGTGCGTAAGCACAAACTTTGACCGAAGTCGCGCATGTCAATGCGTGTAAACGTCATACAAGCCGACGACAAATCCAGTCTTCGTGAATGTACGTCAATACGGTTTTGGGCATGTGTTAAAGATCAGGCACTCTGGCCCTATGATATAAAAAGCCCTCCGTAAGCGCCACCACTTTTGCCAGACCGCCGCGACTGCAGACGTGATTGTTAGTGTTTTGGCATCACCACCATTAAAAAGGTTAGCACGACATTTCGTCGCAGAGCGCGTAGCCCCAAGGGTATGGTTAAAACGTTGCACGGCATCGCCGCAGCCTTGAGAGGTTTTCTCCCGCCAGCTACCATCCACATGAGGTAAACGCATATGCTCCACCAACCATTGAAATAGTCAGATATAGCCATAGTTGTGATTTTATGTTTAGCCATCAGAAGGGTTTATAATTGGCAACATATATTTATTTGTCAGTGTCTCTGACGTTGAGTATAGTGTATTTTCGATCAAGTTTGTCTCACCCACCAGCAAGTTGCCATTATTCGTTCGAACGGTGGGAACTTTACTGAGATTCGTTAATAATGATAAAACGTATAAAGAGGTCAGACAGTCTGCAGTTCCGTCATCAGGAACCCGACTTGGACAAATCTACTGAGATGTGCATCAAACCGAGACGCAGACTCGGCCATTATGAATAGCGTCGTCTCCCAAGCAAATGTCGTAAGACGCAATGTCACTAAATGCAACATGCATCACTACAACTATCGCAGGTCAACACGCCAACATACAGCCTATCCGCATACACAGCAGACATCATCACCTCGAACCTCCGTCAAACAGAATCATACGATGCAATGATATTAGGCGCAGATCACCCCGCAAATACCACAAGACGCATTACTGCATATAGCCGCACGCATCAATGTGACTATCGCGTAGGTGGCACACCCTCACACCACACCAATATAACTCCGATCAACTTCGGCTCCAAAGTTTAGAATATACTCGGAACACACGAAGTGTCCAAACATACTCTTTCACGATCCGAATGATAGTCGACGTATCATAGCGTAAAACACTAAGACGCCAACCACCAACGGACCCCCACCCAAGCCAAGTTATAGCCAACGTATCATAGTGGAATACACTAAGACGCAAGCCACCACCAGACTCCCCAAAGTCAGATGATCAGTCGACGTATCATAGTGCAACACACTAAGACGCCAACTACCACCAAACTCTTACTATGCCGAATGACAGCTAACGTATCATAGTGATGGTCACTAAGACGCCAACTACCACCAGCTATCGATGATATGTCCACCACTGAAGACATATCCATTCATGGTTCCACGTTTACCGTAGACCATATCGTCGTACAGAAGTACCACGCAACTCCATAGTAATATGTCCTATAAAGTCCCAAGTCATTCATTGCTCTTCATTATATTTATATATTTATTATTTTTTCTCTGAGCCTTCACATATTACTACTTTTATCCATTAGACCTTACTTCCATATGATATTGGTATGGGACGTTCATACAATGTACTTTGACTATAGTACTAAGAGTCGCGATCGACCTCTGTACTTACATATGTGCGGTCATACAAATGTGTCCCCGCATGGCACATAATACTTCCCTTAGAAATCACTAAGTATGGAATTGTATTTAATGGACATAATAGTGATCGTATCTTGCTATATTTTTAATAAATATCCTTTTTTGAGTATTTTAAGTGATTTTTAACTATTTTTTATCAATTTTTGGTAATAGCATTTTCTCATACTAACACTTATATTTCTTTAATTTAAGTATATATAATTAACTTTTATTGTGATTAAACGTTCTTAAACGTTTTATTTTTATCTTAATTGATCTTTATTATGACTAATTAATAATAATATTTATTATTATTAATAGGTCGTTACAATATGTATATGTATAAATTTACGTGGACGAACAACCAGATTCGAAACAATTATTTGTGGTTCATACAAATAGTTGTCCCGTGTAGAAATCGAACCCACGACCACCGATGCCGAAGTCAGTACCTTGGCAACTGGCCCATTCAGTCATAATTTTCTACTATAAACATACTTAATAAACTTAATTCCATAAGCCTACTCATGCATCTTATAATCAGATTGATTGCTTTTCAGGTGACATAAAGAATGTGTTCGTTTTTGTAACTTTAAATCTTGTGTAACTTTGGGAACATCGCGAAGACAAAATGTTGACGAAAATTGTTAATGCTAACCCTATTTACTGGCTGGATCACGTCCCTCTGTCCCGTGATGTTTCCTACACAATTTTCCCGATAAAAGCGTCCCGTGCGCCCAACAAAGAGGCATCGCACAAAAGAAGCAAGACAGCCTTTGTGCCGCCGATACCGGCGACAAATGATTCTGTGTCTATGCTTTTTGACTGTTACAAATGTTAAATATCGCGTTACGTCAAAGGAGAAGAAAATTTCTATCCGTCAGACTCCGCGTGGTTATTATCAAAATGCAAAATTAATTTCCTCTAGGGAATGTTCATTAGGACCATCGATCCAGTGAACGTTTCCACCAGTCGGGTTCGCCGTAGCGAAATTGTCGATTAAATTTATTACCGAGTTCATGGACCGCAATGGTTAGTTGGCCTTGCCAACTGCTATTGCAGACGTTAGTGGATTCAATCCTCACATGGCAAAAATGTGTGGGCTCGTGTATTTGATTTTATTATCGTGAAGTCTGATTTTGAATTTATTCGTCCTGCAAAAGTCGTTAAAAAACAAAGTGAATGGCTTTGATTTTTAAGTTCAAAATTTAAAAAATATGGCTATGAATGAGTTTCAAAAAGATTTCATTGGTTTGATACGAGTGTATCTGGGTGTCAAGTGTGAATAAAGCTGTATTATTGACCCCTGAAATTGAAGGTTTGCGGTTTTTATGTAAATGAGTTATTATGTCGTTCATGAAATTAAAATTTCGTAGCAATCAACGCTTGGAAAGTATTACACGAAGCGTTAAAGATATAATAATAACATTGTGTTAGTATTTATCCAACAAAAAATACTTGTAAAATGTAAAGTAATTAATTCAGTGTGTTTGTTAGAGAACCGACCAATAAAGCCCAACTTTTTTTTATGTGAAAAGTTGCCAAGCGAGCAGACGGTTCACCTGATGTTAAGTGAATACCGCTGACCATGGACATCTGCTACACCTGAGGGTTCCAGATGCGTTGACAACCTTTTGAAAATTGGGCTGCGGCCACCTCACTCACCAGACGAAATGCGAAAGTATTATACTTCCACTTTACGCCGGGCTTCTGTGAGGTCGTGGTACTTACCCGGACGAGTCTACCCATTCGTGCATCAGCCAAGGCTGCTGCGTAGCCCTACCACTGTGAACTTCAGCTGCTGTTTCAATTGCTTCTACTTACTTTCTTATAGATCATGTTTTCATTTGATGTAAACTAAAATTTACTGAGTTGTTTACGTTTACCGCAAAGCACGCAATAAATCAGCATATAAAATTACCCTGTCAATCAATGTATATGATACAAAACGCTTCACTGTTTCGTTTATTGGGATAATGTCATTCATTTTCAACATAATCCTTACTAGAAAAGGTTATGATAAAATGTACAAGATAAATGTTTTGAAAACATTTCATTGTACATATCCAGGTCTTACATCACCAAAGAAAGCATGTTGAATAAGCATAGTCGAAACTTTTCAGCAACTAAAAGCCGTATAAGTGCAGTTATTCAATTGTACTATAGTTGTATGCTAAATATCAATATACTGCCATACGCTGGTACACAATTTTGCACTCAAACGGAGTACGCAGGATATTTCAAGAATAAGAAGCAAGAGCGAGTTAAGACTATTTTTACATTGCCAATGTTGGTTCAAAGTGGTTATTATATATAACTAGTAATTTCACTTTTACTTAAAATACTTACATTTAATGTAACTTGTGACAACAATCTCGTTTTAAAAAAAAGCATATTATAACACATAGAGGACCAAACAGTGTAGAAACGACTGTTGCACTACACTGGCACATAGTTTACAGTTGATATGTTAACTGGACTAATTGTTTGGTTAAGAAAACTGGGAGAAATAAACTTTCTTAAAGAGACTTTCTTGTCGTTCCTTCTCTAGGCAGTTTTAAATTATCAAATCGGCGGTAGAGTTACTTTCATAAAGAATTGAAACAACCCTAAAACGGAATGAATGGATTTTAACGGAATGAATTTACTACAAATATTTTTTCCGAGTAAAACCTGTTGATATTAAGTTTTAAATATAAAGTCCATAAGTGTTTAGTGGAACAAAAAATTGGGTTTTCTTGGCATTGCCTTTGCCTTGACATCTTGCTTGATATTAATGGTTAATGCTTTTCCTTAGACCGTGAAGGAAAGGAATGTCATGTCAAAATAGTTATGTTGCTTGAGTTTGTTACATCCTTGACCAAATAGAAACACAGTTTTGGTAGTCCTTACAATAAAATTATTAGTTAAACGAAATTATATTATTAAAAGAAAATTTTTATCCACATTGAATTGATATGCACATCTTTAATCAAATCTTGCTAGTGATGTAGTGTTATAAAATTTTGGAGTGGACAGATATTTGTAATTGAGATCGTACAAAGATATAACAACTATTTTGAAAACAGCTTAGCAGCAGATATAGACACGAGAATCTAGATTAATAATGCGAAAGATGCAAAGGTTGGTGAGGGGAAAAAAGCCCGCGCGGACAAGTCACTTTATCGTCGCACTTCCAATGCACCCGAAGTGACACTAGCTTATTCCGATTTAACAGACAATGGGCCAGAGTGTACAATAGAGGTTCCAGTGAACAAAACCGTCTCACCGGCCTTTGTGTTCACATTGCGAATTGTCTCGGCAACTCTTGCCGGGACGAATGAAATTTTAAACTACTGTATCCCAGATGAACGGGCCACCATTGTCCGACGCTAGTTATTGGATGCTTGTTGCGTTTATTGAGGGCCGTTGCCAACGGACCTGATGCTCTGAAGTGGTGTACATTTTATTATAAAAGTTTGACCGCTTACTAGTGGACCGTTTAATCAGTGGATCTACACTCGAGTTCACGTTTTTCTCACTGCTTATTATTAGTCATACATAGTAGCCCGTACAGTGGTATAGCCCGAGTAGTTTTGGCTGAGGTGTCGTAGAACTTAAGAAAGAGAGCTGATTCTCAGTTTCAAACGTCGACCCCATTGTCTAATCGTTTTGGAGAGGCTTAATAGCTTGGTCCTCAGGAAGGGGAGTGTTGGTATGGACCTCGATTTCTGTAGCATACATGTATTGACATGATTATATTCGCCATACAAAAAAAAAGCCACAATCTCGACGTCAAACAATCATTTTTCAAGATCGTATTATATTTAAGTGATGTCTTCCCGTTTCTTTTCCCATGTATATACATGGGAATATACTAAGGCCGTTCGGCAGACTACTGAATTTTTGTCTTAGACGTTTGTTTGTTTGTATATTCTTTATTGTACTAGAAGTTTGTACAAAGGCGAACTTAATGCTAAATAGCATTTTCTTCCAATTAACCTTTGGTGGACGTTGCCGATACTCAGAGCATTTTGTCTCGTCATGCATAGCTAAATAGAGTAGAAATAATCTGTTAGCTTCTGACTATACATCCGACCAAAGCAAGCATAGTTTCTGACTGTATCTTATGTAATATTTACTATAATCGTAAAAAAAAATTAAATAATTTCAGTTACCACTTCCCTTCTAAAATCTGTTATATTATTTAGTTGCTCTTTGAGCAATGTGATCTCTATCTCCTTTGTTGTAGGGTTAAATTTACGACGGGTAAAAAATAGGTTTTATACGAAGAAGAAGCCGCTAATTAGATCCATGGAGGTTGAGACATTAATTTCGTTGTTTAAAAAGCTTTATAAAGGTAGTGTGGTACCTTGTTTTTTTCCGTTTCACTAATGAAACCCCTCGAGGGGGCGACGCTGACGAGACTTTAGATTTTCCACGTAAAAGAGGTTTTTTTTCGTCTTTTCCAAATTTTATAGCACGTCAAAGAGTTTAATTTATACAGTAATTTCAAAGGCATAAATAAAACTCCTTTCCTGTTTTAATTATAACACATTTATGGTACTTTACTTCGTTTGAATAACGTCTCTTTTTACTTAATTGATGAGCAATAGATTTTTTCTTTTAATTCAAGACTACTCAAGAACATTAGGTATATTGTTTTGGTTTTTGGTGCTATATTGATTTAAATTATTCGTTTGGTCCCAAAAAAATTTATAATATATTAAATATTAAAAAATACAATCTTTATTGTTTGTTACTTTTGTAATTTTGTCTGATGTATAAAGCATAATTAATTAATTCATTCATTCGATAGACCAAAATTTGTGATTCAATTTCGTTTCAAGACTATTAATTTATTTCGTTGGATTAACCAAATTCTAATATGCTTATGACATCTGCGATTATTCATCATTTTGAATTCATGTATAAAATCTTCTATACAAAAAGACTACCACAAGTATAAGAAAACTTTCAGTATTTGACATTGAATGATAGACTCCAATAACTTCTTGTTCGAATTCAACCATGGCTTGAGCATTAACTAAATAGTTTGCAATGCACAATTTTTTTTATGTGATGAAGTGACAACACACCTTATGTTAAGGAATAACCAACACCCATGGATATTTGCAAAACCCGTAGGGTTGCAGATGCGTTGCCACCTTTTAATAAAATGGGCCTGGTTACCTTACTCACCAGACGAAACACAGAAGCATAACGCTTTTACTTCTCTCCGGTCTTCTGTGAGGTTGCTGTACTTACCCTGACGGACCTGCCCATTCGTGCAACAGCCAAGACAGCTACTTGGTCTTACAACAGTAAAAAAAGTACAGGAAATTATAAGACGAATATTAAAGTATTTGCAAAAATTGTTCCGTTGTAAGATCTGGATCTGTATATATTCAAATAGACACACTCGTATTTAACCTTTACATGTATGGATTGTATGGGATAATTTTAATAATATAGAACTGGGCCCAAAAGAATACGCACGTTGTATTGGTATCATCGCATCGGTCATAATGGGAAATCGGTTTGGTAAGTTTTCTCACTGAACTCACACTAATCAAAAACTGATCACAAAAATGATTTAATGGAATAATATATATTTTCAGTTATAAATTTTCTATAATCATAGAGTGAAATTAGTAACAATGTATGTAATACTAGCTGTTCTGTGTGATTTCATTCGCGAGACGATTTTACTTCGCCCCCGTAGGTCGTAGCCTAATGTCAAATACCTCATTACCTTCCTCCCAGAGATAAACGCGTTCAAACAAACAAACTCTTCAGCTTTATTATATTACTATAGATTTGTTATATTTGCGCAGTAATCATTCAGCGAAAAAGTTAACGATTCTGGCGTGACGGCTCTGTTTCTTTTGCTGCTCGGAAAAAGCTCACTTCGATATAATGTAAATGAAGAACCCCGTCATGTTTATCTATTGCAATGTTGATTTATTTAGAGATCTGGCTATAAACTAAAACCTTTCTCGAGCTATATAGCGTATATTGTAAAACACTTAGACACTTGTACAGAGCCGTGACATTTACTCGAGCAACCTGAGTTCGATCTCCGGTGCAAGCACCAATGAAATTGTTAATTTTAAGTGCTGAATTATCAAGTTCTCGGCGGTGAAGGAAAACATCGTGAGGAAACCTGCATATTTTCGAAATAATAACAATAAAAATATTTCGAAAATATGCAAGTCCGCCAATCAGCAGTGCCGTCGCGTGGTGAACTATGCCCTGATACCCTTTTTACAGAGGCTTTGTAGGCTGTTACTTTAATTTTTTTTACTTATACAAGTAGCATTTGTTAAGAGAACAGTTATTGATAGAATACAACTGTCCACATATAACTATGTCGCGTAATTATTCCCGCAAGACGTCGACATTCGACCTGACAGTACCTCGTAATATACAATAATGGTGTCGCCTCGGGACGCGGCCCGGCACTCGCGGGAATTTATTCTGACACGTGTGGATTTGCGAACAAGAAATGTAATCAGGGAACTTATTATTTGCCCGCTATCCTGCCACGGGCTTGATCCTGGGCGTCCCTGATCCCATGACGGTACAAGTAAGATTTTACCCTGTCACTTAACATCTATTTCTTGACACGTTCTTTGCATGGAGGCATTTGTTTATGTTGATTTTTTTTTTTATTAACTTCCCGCTTTTATGCGGGATTATGAAACAAAGTAACCATTACGTTATTTTTACTGTAAACATTTTGGTTTATAACGCAAGTGACGGACACATTTATTTCAGTAAATAGTTCTTTAGGATCGACTTGGTTGACGATTATTTGCAAAAGCCTCCTCCAATATTTTCGGGTGTATTTTCGTTGTTGGATCAATTAAATGTCTAAAACTAGTTTCATCTTTAGTAAAATAAGCGTTATATTAAAATATTTAATACATTTTTCGTACGATCACAATGTAACCGTCGCGTCGGCACTCAGCATATTATTTCAGCATCATATTACGGAAAATGGCCTTAGTGATAAATTAGTATCCGATACTGGCATAACTCTTAATCCTTAGGGGAAACTCGTTTCAACATCGCTGAACTTGTGTTTTAGTGAAGTAAGTACACAAGAGTAGAAATCTCGTTTAGTCTTTTTTAACTATGCTGCGATTGTCTTGGATTATACTTTGTGTGTGTAGAATCGACCATCTTGCCGTATTAAATTGTATTATTTAAAACTTTTAAATAATAGTTATTAAACAAAGCCATTAAAAGGCTTTTAAACAAAAATAAAAGACTGTCTAAAACGTTTAATATTGAAGGTAAGATGTTATGGCCATAATTTCTTAGATTTTATGTCCATAATTGCCGTGTGGTGCCGGCGTACGAATAAGTCACCCTGTCTCATCCTATGGTGGAACATTTGGTGGCCTCCGTTAGATGGCGGGATATCCATCTCGCCTCTGCGGTTGCCAATCCGATTGCCACGCGTGCCAACTGTGGCGACACCCCCTTATGATGGAAGTCCAAGATGTGTGGCCCCCAGGCCCTTCTATTCCTGGCTGGCTACGCTAGCGGCCGTCGTAACGGAAGGGCAGGGGCCGCCAAGAATCTCCGGCTAACACTCGGCTTCCAACGACGCCGATTGGACCTGACAGCATATAATGCAAGAGCAGAAATGATAACAGAGTTCGAACAAGAGGTTAACGAGTTGCGTTGGGATATACCTAGGGAGAGTTGCGTTGGGATATACCTAATATACAATGGGAGGACACGATATTAACTCGAATCCGGCAACCAGTTTTACCAGCGTGTTGTGTTCATATGATGAACTCTTTCTTAAAAAGCAGCGCCACAGAAAGAGGACCTGGAATAGCTTAGCATCGTTCTATAAAAAAATGAGATTGACTCCATTATGATGAACAAACAGCAAATATTCAATGATGTCTCTGTGATCACAAGAACCCCAGTAATCACCGATTGGTGAGAGACACATTTATCATTAACAGTAGTGGTTAGATAATTAAAAGTAATAATTTGAAAGGAGTAAAAGTTTTAAATGATTTGTCTCCTTAAAAGTTAATTGTCTGCCATTACTTTCAGCTGTTATTTCATTATTCACTGTTGAATTGTCAAAGAGCTAGTGTATTTGACTTGGTTTATCGCATCTTCAGTGAGGTTCATTGATATTATATATAAAAACAAGGTAGATATGACATTATAGCACCAAAACTGAGGCAATCAAATTGAACCAATTGATGTAATTAGATTCCAATTCTATATACTACTATCTCTTTTTATATTACTTACTCATATATTATTTCATATAATGTAAATCGGAAAAATAAAAGAAAGAAAAAATTGCATTAAATGGGAAAAAATTTTAAACGCCGCGCAGCATGGACATGCGGCCATCTTTATTACGTCATTCGTGTGCCGCATGTAAAAATACCAGGTTGGCCATAACAGTTTCCTAAACATCATTTAATAAGAATTTTATTCCATGAAACGCCAAGAAAACATTCATAGCATTACAGATTATTAGATATTATTAGACAAAATAAAGGTTATATCACAATTCACCACAACAACAAAAAATGTTTTGGTCAAACGAAACGTTCATACTTACTTAAATGTTCGCAGTTTTATAAAGAAGGTATAAATAACTTTAATGGAATCAAACAAGAGTATTTATCTACGATTTGCAATACATTGTACCGTGAGTAACGCCTTGAACCTAAAAGTTGCCATCTATACTCATCAAATCTTCGGCTAAAGATCACTCCACATCTCATTTCCAGTCTTATATCCGAACACTTAAGGTCCATATCGACTGTAATCATTTAATAAATGGGACAGTGAGAGAGGATAGTACAATTCGGTTGAGTCGCCGGATGACTGAGATAGGATCGGGGCAAGGCTGTTGTTTCCTTATTTCGTCAGAGGTTATCTTTATATGAGCGACATAAGAGTCACGTTAGTGCGAAAGGCGCTTTCTACATTCGATCCTTCTCGAGGAATTTGTGTGCTACGTAACAGGGTGTGACGTTTTCATTAAGAACAAGGGATTGCTATAAACGCATCGTAGATTTTATCGTTTCAAGTTATAATTTTTTTTTATTGTGAAAAGTTGCGAAACGAGCAGACGGTTCACCTGATGGTAAGTGAATACCGCCGCCCATGGACATCTGCTACACCCGAGGGTTACAGATGCGTTGATAAACTTTTAAAAATTGACTCCGACTACCTCACTCACCAGACGAAACGCGAAAGTATTTGTCATACTTCCACTTTACGCTGCTCTTCTGTGAGGTCGTGGTACGTACCCGGACGGGCCTGCCCATTCGTGCAACAGCCGAGGATGCTGCGTGGCCCTACCACCGTTAAATAATACTAAATCTTAATCATGAAAGGTTTTAAATAGTAATGTTTTGCGTTCACTGCATCATTACTGTCTTTGCATCGTTAAAATACGCCAACTTACTACGTAAGACGTACCATTTGGACGGTTAAACAAAACCATTATGTTCAATAGCAAAATCTTGTTTCACATTCATCTAGCATAAACGTCGGTTGTTTCATCACAAAATGTAAAAAAATGCACCTTAATTGAGTGGCAGCATTCTGCCAATTTTCACAACTACGTTTTCCGAACACGGGCTATCCATTTCTGATGCGAGCATAATCAGCTTAACTCTGTTCAGATGAAAAAGGCAATGGACTGAAAAAATGAGTGCATATCGTGTCGTGTACATGGAATCATCGCCTTTTACGTATAATTTGTTTTTAAAGGCGGTTTAACTTACTTTTGCATACAACAAAAAATCTTTGTTTAAGTTTAGTTTTCATTTGAAATAAACATAATAATATACTGTTTACAATATTATATATTTTTGTAAATGATTATGACTCTCTACTTGTAACATTTAAATAAATCTAAAGTAAGTACTTGAAAACAAATAGCATTTTGAAATATACTCTAACTCTAACATTTTTGTAATAAATATCTCCTTTGTTCTACAAAATTTTGTACTTAACCATGTATCGTACATTCCTCGTTGAGTTCGTGATCCCATGGAAATTTAAATTAAAATTATTTGCCTAGAACCTGGTGTGCTTAAAAGCAATGCAATTTATTAACAAATACAGCTCTGTATCACTAAACGGATAGCATCAGGCTAATTGTCGTCAGACGGAAGATAATTAGGAATTATTGCCTTCGTTCAGCAAACAAACAGGGTAGTTAGCTAATTTATTTGTGCTCTAGAGAGGGCCGAGCTTTCATCGCATTAAAAGCAGCGCAATTTGTCATTTGGTTTTTGTTTGTTTATATGTATGTATGCTCTATTAATGTGAAGCAAAATAAATAGTCACACTTGTAACGTAGAATACTGGGTAAAGGGTATGAATCTTCAGATATAGCCAGAAGTGCTATTTATGATTTGGTCCAGATTATACAATTCCTATAATTTTCAATATTTAAATAGTATGAATGAATAAAATTATTAATATCCAAGTGAGGGTAACCAATTACTCATAATTTAAGAACAAATTGTTTATGACAATTATGAAGTGTCTATGATGGCCTAGTGTAAAAATTATGATGCTTTAATTGTTTTATTTTTATCTAGCCTTAAAAGAGATACGTTTTAACGTAAAAAATTCCGAGTACGTGAAGTTGTTATTGCAAATTACAAATTACACATTTACTCTAATCTGTTGTAATAATGTCCCAGCATATTGCTTAACTGATGGAAGAAGGCCGTTGTGATTGAATTTGTTGAATGATGTTCCTGTTTTCTTCCCAAAGTCTCTTTAATTTCTAACATCAACAATGTTCTAATAATAACAAGTGAACAATTTTAAATTTAGTTGTACGTACTGCAAGTCAACAATTTGTTTTCTTTTCGTGTGCATAGAGAAGAAAAACTTCGAAAACTACACTGACTACCATCCCACTTTAAATAATTTTTTGATGGTACTTTTTTATTAATTACGTTTTTAGATTGTTTGAAAATCAGAAATAGGTTCTTCTCTCAAAAATCCACAAATGAATCATTCGTCACGTATCCTAATACTAACATTTGAAGCATATTTTAAAGTTACTTCAGAATTTCCCTCGAAATGTCGTTTACTTAACGATGTTTTCGCAAACTTACACTAGAGTTTAAATATAAAATGAACGGTATAGACTTGGTGTTACTGTGCTTTTGATCGCGAAGAAATCTTTTCTGCCAAAGAAAAATTTATCAGCATCGTTTATGTGACTGTATTAAATAATAAGAATCGGTTACTTTATTTATTATTAATGTATTACTACTATTACGGATCACTATTGCGTGATTTCTTGGAAGGTATCCAAGATTCTGTAATACTTTGGAATCTGATACATGTAATGTATCGCAGTATATGAATAAATATAAATACGGCTTTACGTTTTATAGTATTAAAATATGAATACGTTGAAAACATTTGCTAATTATTAAGTTTGTATGCAAGTGACTTTGAGTGTTGTTGAATTTGAGAAATGTTAAATTATTTAAGGGAAAGATCAATATTTTCACACCAGTCTATTGATGTGAAATTGAAAGTGGTGGGTAAAGATTGCGCGGGTAAGAAAATGTAAATTAAATGATTCATTTAGGTAAACAGCAAGCAATGGATGGAGCACTAACGCGGTCAAGAAAACAAGGTGCGCTCGTTAAAACTTTATCAAAATGCACATTACGTATGAGCCGTGAGTGGGCTACAATGGCGGGAAAACATCGTTGCACATAGCGGCAATAACTCAAGCCATTCTCAACTCCTATCGCCCATTTTTCATGTTACAACATTTTATCTGCAAAGTCGCCTGGCGCCAACTTAAGTGTACTTTTGACTTTTGCCTTACGCCGTTTTTAAGTTCACTATTTTGCAGCATTGGGATTGATTAGGAAACAGATTTTTGTTGTGTACCTTGTGAAGCGTCGATATGTTGAGCGTACTTCATACCAATTGCAGCAAACATTTTTCACATGCTTTGTTTGTCCACTGTTGCACGTAGGTCTCCACCAGAAAACGCATGAATTGACTTTGCGTTCTAAGAACCCAGTGGTTGTCATCAATGTTACACTAGTCGTTACTGCACCTAGCCTGTGGGAGTCCTACGCTATTTTTGCCTAAATGTAGTCGCCAGTGAAGACCTCGTCTGCTCCAACGGCTGGTTCTGCTAGCAATGTGACCAGCTCATTATTATACATTTGTTTCTCTGTTGGATCTCCTCGTTCGGATGATACCCCAAGGAAATTCTCTAATCTATGTTTTGAAATTATGGCAAATCACAAATTTTAGTGATTTTAATTACGAATAAAACCTAAATTTAAACGTGACGATTATAGACACATATATACGTAAGTTATTATGGTACGACTATGAGCTAAAAAAATGATAGTCGCAAAAAAAATTATATGTCGAATCGCTAGAAGCAGCCTAGCTCACCTTAACGTTATTGTTCCAAAATCTCGGTTCACTCTTTTAACATGTATACGGCGAAGTGATCAAACATCGAAATCATATTGTTGAAGAAATCTAAGTCCTGGTGCTTTGATCAACAAATATATTTCGATTACAAAATAATAACAAATGGATATGGACTGCATCAATTGTGAAATTTCACAATTCCTATTTATTAGCGTAACTGGCGATTGCGTATATGTGTGACGTAATAATAGGTTTCCGTTTGTTCGATAACAGGTATTCTACTCTATCCGCAAGATAACATCTCAAATTGCCGGAATGATTTACTGCGCGTGCTTGCGCCGAGCTTTGATTTGTTTCCCCCCCGTAGTAAATTCGTGAATTTGATGCTTGATAACGTTCCGATTTCTGTTCTCCGAGGCAAATATCCGAATGATGTAGCTTCTGAATGTAAACATCGGGACCGAACGAATGAGCCTTTCATAAAGCGCGAACCCTTTGAGTGGAGATGCCGCTCCGGAACGTTCATTTTTAAAATCCGCCCGAGTAAGTGCTGCTGGCCGAAATTAAAGTGGGGAAATTGTGCCTGCGAATGTATGTTTTCCCCCCGAACGGTACCGCGACGTTGTTTCGTATCGATGAGCGCTGATGATATTGGGAGTATAATACAGAGTTGGCTCGATGTGCGTTACTTTTTAGTTACGAGTAAATATCCCGATAATGAAACGATATTTCTGGAAGATAAGAAGTAGAATTTTCTTAGGACGTCATGTGGAGAAACGATTGTTTACGTCTTCTAAACCTTGAAGGAGATTAATTATCTTCTATTTAGGTGAAAAGCTGTGAAACGAGTATTTGGTTCACCTGATGATAAGTGATGACCGACACCAATGAACAGATAAATTCTTACATTTATAAGAGTGAACTCCGTTTACATCTATTACAAGACAAAATAAAAAAGTACAAAACGTCCACTTCACAGCCACCTTCTGTAAGGGTCTGGAATTTTGAAGGACAAGCTTGGCCTTTTGTACAACAGAGCTAGCTGTAGTTCTTAAATTTCTAAATTAATATTTATTTAGTTTCAAAAAAGACAGTTATGTTAACAATTAAAAGAATATAATATTATAACTAAGGAATGGAACCAATTAGGTATGATTTACTCGGTACGATTTACCGATTTTCAGTACATACCAAAAGTTAAAATTAATTATAAATAATGAACTAGACTAAGATTAACACAAATCGTTAGACAAATAGAAAATGTCGCAACATTTTTTGGTGGCAATTTTCACGCATAGTGTATTATCATCCAGAATATAGTGAAGGTTCGGTAAGAATATATGAATGAACGAACGAATACGAACAAATCAAATTATTTCTACTTTGGCAGTGGCATATGTGTCTTTTGCTGTTTGTGTTCGATAAGAGACAACACCGGAATTTACGTTGTCGCTCGCTTGAAATCTCAGGTATTTGGTGTTTTGTTGCATTAAAACATGCAATGTTACATAGTCAGTTGCGATCGGTATTCTGCGGCATATACAGGTGTACCACATTTCGTGAAAAGATCTCGTATGCAAAACGTACCGTAAGCGAAACCTGTCGAGATAACAGCAGGATACCACGCTTTGTGAAGCGTCGGGGAATTGCTCGTACGCAGTTGTATTACAACGAAATAAACTGCGTCAACAGATGCAATTGCAAAAGGGTGACTTCGATAAATCATACACCCTTTAACCGGAGTAAATCTTCTTAAATAAAAATGTTAATTAAAATATCATACAACGAAACCCATACAGCTACATATATTTTTGTTACTCACGTAAATATAAATATTTATCGGTTTCGTTTTTTTTTATTTACAGCAGTTCTTCATCCATTATATATATAGAATCCCCGACTACCTACTTACCACAGATCATTGGAATTGAAAACGGTTTAAAAATAAATACGGAAACTTTGTTCATTTCTTTTCGTACTAATGGGACACTAAAAAGTGTCTGCCTGAAATCGTTTTTGCTACATACGACTACATCATGGGATAAGTTCTTTCTAGTGACTTTTCCAGACCAATACAACTTAAGATAACTTCAAGAAGAGAACCAAGTCATTACCTAAATACTCGGAGCTTTTTTGTAGCACCTATGGTATTGTTAATGTCAACGAATGACTGTATTAATGGACACTTACCACAGGCTGAAATATTTAACTGCTTTAGTATTTTTTGGGTGTAAGTTTATTTGCTACGTAAGTTCCATTTTTATATAAGGAATTTCAAAAATAACTACTATAAAAGTGCACGTAGAAGCTAGAGGAAGCTACTGTCATAAACATTTTCAGAACTTTTTACTGAAATAAGGGCTTATGAAACCGCTACGTAAAAGAAACATATCTCCAACGTCGAAGGCCAAGTATCAAAGTCGCTTCAACCTGCATAACAATCCATTAGTACCGTCCAAACGCTACGAAATGAAGTGATTCAGCCGATTGCCTTTTGAAATATCGCTCCGATAATGTTTTTATCGAGAGTCATCTCTAACTTTTATTGGCAAGATTAAAAGCTTCCAAGATTGCTGGGGAAACACAATCATCTGACTGAATGGGCTTCTGGAGAGGTCGGAGTTCAATTGGTCATAAAATATGAAATTAAAGTATTGTATTTCATATTGTGATACAGTCGAGTGTTTCTTTAGGACACATTTTTACGTAACGTTCTCTTGTCCCAAACTAAGCAACGCTAGTACTATTTGTACTAGATAACAGATAAACATACCCAAACATACCTTTCTTTTGTAAATAAATACATATTATACATATGTAAACACCCAGACACTAGAAATACGCTATGTTCATCACACAATATTTTTCCATTAGTGGGGATCAAACCCACACCCTCTGACACAGGAGGCAGGTACACTATCCACTACACCATTTGGGTCGTCAATTGTTGCTGGGTAAAGGAATAACTCATAGGACACCTTACAGGAGAGTTAAAAATAATTTGAGAAAGAAGGCTTTTCCCTTTACTTGTGCTGTTAGACCTTGCTTTCAACCAAAATTGACAATTCTAGGTCAACCGGAAGTAAAGCAACCCTAGAGGTTTTGGGTTGAAATCCTATATGGTAGTTTCCGTTGACCTAGAATCACGAAATTTGGCAAAAAGCACGCACAACACAAGCAAACAGCACAAATAAAGAACATGAAGGTAAATTTTGGTACTTACGACACACATTGATTGAATACTTTAGTCTTCAAACATTGAGGTATATTCGTTGAGAAGATTTGCCGAAGTTTCCCGAACGCTGCCCATCTGAGTTGACGCGGGCTATGCTCGGTATTTCTCTGCGTGATAGAGTTCGTAACGAAGACATCCGCAGTAGAACCAAGGTAACCGACATAGCTCAGAGGATTAGCAAGCTGAAGTGGCGATGGGCCGGCATATAGCTCGTAGAACCGATAATCGTTGGGGAAGAAAGGTTCTCGAGTGGCAGAGTCATATTGGTCATCGTAGTGTAGGGCGACCCCCACTAGATGGGGTGACAACCTTTGCAAGTGTGCGGGAAGTCAATGGATGCAGGTGGCTCAGGATCATACTTCGTGGCAGTCTATGGGCGAGGCCTATGTTCAGCAGTGGACTCAAACAGGCTGAAATGATGATGATGATGGTGATTATGACGGTAAAATAGATAGATACGGAACCGGATTTTTAATGTAACTTAGCGTTAAATCCAACAAACTCAACAGTTATCATATCCTCTGTCTGGCGAAGAATATTTCTTAGTAAAATTATGAACTCATCCATATTTTATTCAGACAATATAACTTTCTCGGACCTTGGAATCTAAAGCAATAACTCTCCTTTAGGGGTGAGTCATTTGTCAGGAACATAAATTGATACGTCCAAATTATCTGATGCGTGGATGCCTATCGTTACATGTTCTTTATGCCTCCGCTTCTATATTTGTAAGGCAGCAGTTTATTCGCTTCCCCTACACAAAACGGGTAAACTTTTAGGAACTATATGTTTTGAAATAGCTATTTTGACTCAGTTGTCATTATTTTTTCAATCATGATATTTGATTTCAATGTTCACGTTCTCTTTACAGTTGGCGTCTTATTCCAGTTTTATTATTAAATAAGCTCGGTAATTTATTCCGAACTTCAGTTCTGTTCACTGATAAATTTAGGATTCCTTAAAAAATTGTAAAGATTTTGATGCTATATAGTTGGATAACCTGTTAAACAACAATTTCTTAAAAAGTACTAAGAAACAATTCGGATTACAGTCATATTATACATTTGGTGGATGATGAATGTATGTTATTTCAGTATGTTATTTTAAAGTTTTCAAACGGGAGTAGTCTACACCGTGATTCGATACCAAGCGATTAGGTAAAATTTAGGAAACCGATTGTATTAAATTTAAAATAAATCTTATAACAGTATTGAGTATGGGACCTAATTAACAATTAGATCATACTACTAACTTCTTAGTTTTAATTAAGATCTACTTTATTATGGCATTAGCGACAAAGTAAAGTTCAGTTAATTTTATTAAAACTGCAAATTAAGTTGCAAGTAAGCAGTGATTCTCTTAAGTTAATTAAGCGTTCTGCTTGCTTATTCATGGATCAAATAATTATCCTACAAACAATCAAAATGGGGAACTTGAAGACAGAGGTACTAACAAAGGAATTGAAAATAATTTAATTATTATATTTTTTATTAGCACAGAAGTATTAGGAGATTATTAGGATTTATATCTTAATTTTTCATGCACAATAAAAACTATTTGTATGACCCACGGATATTTGTTTGGATGTGGGTGTTTATCCAAACGAAGTTAATTTAGTTTGTAAAACGTCCTTAAAACACAGGGTAATGCTATCCTACAGTAATGGCAGCAATTATTGTTTTTTTTAAAAATCCCAAGCAATTACCATAGTGGTATAAAAATATACATACCCGGAACGACTCATTATTGAAGGTGAAATAGATATTTGATCTTGACCTGGATAGGCATCGAAACAATAAACAGCCTCAACGACTTCTAAAATTAAGCACTTGCACCATCGGAATCAAAAAATGCTCCTTGCCAATCAGAATCAAATGCACCACGCTTTTTTATGCGAAAAGTATGCATCTACACGGTTATCAATATATAGGCGAAAATTTCAATCAGAGTTTAATGAATGTACAAAACAGAAAAGAAAAGAATCAATGAGCCGCTAGTCCAATACCTCTACCTCATTAAAAAAAAACTAAATAATAAAGGAATGTGCTAACTACACCGTTTAATAAACAAAATGTTCAAAATCCAACATTTTACTAACACTATTCATTAATGTTTAAGGGTAATATTAACTAATTTAACTATTAGTACCTGGAGGACCGGTAATCGGAGCTTTGCTCGTTTTTTTTGGTAAATGTATTTTAGAAATAAAAAAATAAAAAATGATGAAAGTAATGATCTTGTATAGAAAAAAAAAGTAAAAAAAATAAGTGTGTAAATGATCGTGACACGAACTGCGGCCGTCTGTTTTGGGGCCCGATTACCGGCCGAGCTATTATAACATTTTTTTTGCGGCGAAATTTACCGTCATATTAGAATGATAGTTTTCATTCCCTGAAAACAGGGATAAAAGGACATTTTCTAAAAATGAAACCTAGCTAGATCGATTTTTCGCCCCCGAATCTACGCACACACTAAATTTCATGAAAATCACTGGAGCCGATTCCGAGATTCCGATTATATAAATATATATATATACAAGAATTGCTCGTTTAAAGGATAAAAATAAGATATTTTATAATTATAACACAAGTGACAGTAGGTATATTAAGCAGTGTACTCTAACAAGCTTAAATGGTGATGATGATGATTTCAAACATCTTCGTTACTATTTTTGAAACCATGAAAGCAAACTTGCCCAAAAGTTATTAATAATAATCGAAGTCACGTGCGACTAATATTTCGAAAACGCTGTTAATGTTCTGAAAGCGTTACAGTACGATTCTAAAAAAATTACTGTTTATTTTCACAGTCGCTCACGCGTATTTCAACGGCACACTCGCGTGAGAAAAACACCCGAACAGTTGAAATATGTTTTATGGACTCCACATCCATTCATTCTACAGTCGTCCCGGCCCATTATCCGGCCAATCAGTCTATACGAATCAATTGAAAAATTCCGTTGCGGTTGGCGGACCTATTTAATTAACTTTTCCGGGGCATTATGACCGGTTTATACCCGGATTTAATGCCCGGGCCAGGCATTGTGTAGACACAATATCGGTCGGTTTATTGTCGTCGATGGATCGCAGTGCGACGCTCTTTGTGGAGTGGCAGAGATTGAGCTCTCGATACTTTATGTCTGACTAGACTGCTGCGTCGTAGATTGCCAACGTCGGTCGGTTGAGGGGAGGACCATTTTTTGAATGAAAGCAAAATCAAGACACTTTAAAGTCCTGACAGAGTCCTTCCCCTCTCACGTGTTAGTGATGGGACGTTTTAAATTATTAATTTGTGTATTATTTTTATCCGCGTATTGAAATTTAGGTAATTATATAGTATATATCGTAAATACTTTGTATTACTATAAATGGAAAAAAATTTTAAGCTTTATATAGTTTTTTTCTTTCATATCTGTATATTAAAAATTTTAACCGCACAATCATCTGGGAGCGTATTCAAATTTAGGTCATAAATTAATACTGTATTATTACACATGTCAAAACATTAAGTTTTAATATAATTCTTTGTTACTTTTCACATAAAAAATATGTGAAAAGTTGTTAAGCGACCAGGCGGTTCACCTGTGGTTAAGTGAAGACCGTTGCCCGTTTACATCTGCTGCACCCGAGGGCTTGCAGATACGTTGACAACCTTTTAGAAAATTGGGCTCCGGCTACCTCACTCACCAGACGAAACCCGAAAGTTACAATACCACTTTACGACGATCTTCGGAGAGGTCGCGGTACTTACCCGGACGATCCTGCCCATTCGTGCAACAGCCGAGGCTGTTGTGTGGCCCTACCACAGTTAAGTATAAGTTCATATAGGTACTTACGTATTAAAAAGTTTAGGCATAAAATCAAATTTATTCTTTGGGCTTATACTAAAGTTGCGTTGTCTGAAGATGCCTACATCGCATTAAATATAATATTGATAAGAATATTTTTGCATAAAAAACGTTTCAATTTTAGGGTTCCATATTTTAATTATCATTTTATAATTTATTATCGTTTTTGTATAAGTAACAGTACCTGGAGGACCGAGCTTCGCTCGGTGCTTTTTTGCAAATTATGTATTTTGGAAATAAAAAAATAAAAAATAAAGAAAATGATCTGGTATAGAAAACAAAGTAAAAAAAAATAAGTGTGTAAACGATCGTGATACGAACCACGGCCGTCTGTTTTGGGGCCGCCCGATTACCGACCGAGCTATTATAACATTTTATTTTGCGGTGAAATTTACTGTCATATTCGAATGATATTTTTCATTCCCTGAAAACAGGGATAAAAGGACATTCTCTAAAAATAAAACCTAGCTAGATCGATTTTTCGCCCCCGAATCTACGCACATGCTAAATTTCATGAAAATCACTGAAGCCGATTCCGAGATTCCGATTATATATATATATATATATATATATATATATACAAGAATTGCTCGTTTAAAGGATAAGATTTCTAAAAATAAAACCTAGCTAGATCGATTTTCCCCCCCGAATATACGCACATGCTAAATTTCATGAAAATCACTGCAGCCGATTCCGAGATTCCGATTATATATATATATATATACAAGAATTGCTCGTTTAAAGGATAACATTAGTTTAGAAGGGTTTTTATAGAAAGCTAAAATAGCTAAGAGAGAATTTATTGTACCGGCTGTATAGTTTCTTGGCAAATGTATATAGCTGAAGTTGAAACGTTGTTGTAGCTCGGTGCTCCAAGTTTTTTCCCGCTGTAGTGAGCAAAGTTCTCTTGAAACCAATTGCTTGGAAGACATTTGTTCCAAATAGTACCTAGTTATGTTGTCATTTTCCTAAAGCAACCTTATGTTTATTTTTTAATTTTATAAAGCAAAATCAGCGAGATACACTGAGCCGCTTTTTAATTTACATATACATATTTTTTAAACTTAACTTGTGGGAAAGAAATTAAATACGAGTATCTTATGAGAAAAAGAGTTGTAATTTTACTGTGCATTTACTCAACTAATAAGCTCATTCTGATGATTTGACATACTGTAAACAATTTTTTTATTACGATTTTGTTCTATTTGTGACCAGAGCGGTCCACTTATGCTCTCTTCATCACAAGGGAGGCGGAGCTGGGAAGCACCGTCTAACACACCACCCAAACTCGTCCCATACATTTTCTATGGGAATTTAGGCTGGGATGCGTGCTGGCCACTGCATGTAGGTGAAATGGACTAACTATGCACTATGGGGTACTATGTACTCGTGGATGAAAATAGTATTTCAGCCCAACTATTTGAAATCTCCTTAACGGGTCTGTGATCAATCAGAGACCCGTTGTCGATCACGCCGAACTCTCATATAATAAAGATGTAACTGATGGCTGTACATGGAATATATTTGAGAGAAACTATATTGCGCGCTAATAGAAACGGTTTAACCGATTTTGGTGCAACTTTCACTAATGCATTGTAATGTGGTTCATAAATAAAAAGTTATATCAACTTAAAAAAACACATTGCACAGGTTTGTGCGATAAAATACCAGTTAATTGTATTTAATGGCTACAATTGAATTCGATCAAACTGGAGTTATGTATATAATACAACGAATTAACGTTTATTAAAATTAGATTACTATTTAACGGTGGAAGGGCAGCGCAGCAGCCTCGGCTGTTGCACAAATGGGCAGGCTCGTCCGGGTAAGTACCACGACCTCATAGAAGACCGGCGTAAAGTGGAAGTATAATACTTTCGCGTTTCGTCTGGTGAGTGAGGTAGCCGGAGCCCAATTTCCTAAAAGGTTGTCAACACATCTGCAAACCCTCGGGTGTAGCAAATGTCTATGGGCGGCGGTATTCACTTAACATCAGGTGAACCGTCTACTCGTTTGGCAATTTTTAACATGAAAAAACATTAAAAAAAGCATAAAAAAATAAAAAATATGAAGATGATTTTAAGTTTATATAAATTAAAGAAAAACCGGCCAAGTGCGAGTCGGACTCTCAAACGAAGAGTTACGTACCATTATCTATAAAACGGCAAAATAATCATTCAATCAAATATTTGTTGTTAGAGTGGCAACAGAAAGAAAGGCAAAATAATTTGGTAAAGCACCTTGGCTGCGAAACTTAAAAGACATAAACCATCACGTTTTCGCCAATGCCAATGGGTAGAATAAAATGCTATATCAACTTTTTTGCACTGTTAAAATGACCTTGAACCCAACTCCCTTAGGTCGCCCCTGTATCTGCTATTCAGGAAATGAACCACCAGGACAAGTGGCGGGCCGATATCCGACCTGGACTGAACTAGAAAGAATTTTTTGTAGTGATGGGATGGACAAAAATAAGAGGATATCTACTAATATTATAAAACTGAAGAGTTTGTTTGTTTAAACTTGGTAATTTCAGGGACTTAAAAATTCTTGCACTGTTGGATAGCCCATTTATTGAAGAAGGCTATATAGGCTACTTTTTAAGCACGATATAAAACGTAGTACATGCGGGCGGAGCGATAGTATAGAATGAATATGAGCTATGTCGTTGTTTTACTTACATAGGTATAACTTCGATGACATAATTATGTACATATTACACCGCCTATAAACACTGTAAGCTGCGCAGTATAAGTCGCCCCCGGGCTTCATAGTTCTAGTTAATATACAATGAGTCACGACACATCATTTATCATACGAACAAAACATGGCTGAACCCCGTAAGGCCTATTATTTTTTCGTAATCGTCACATAGCTACTATGGAGTCCGTTTCATAAATACACATATTGTTATAAAACACTGAACACATTGAAGTTATTTGGCGTAGTTAAAAAAACTACACCGACAAAGGCTCGGAACGATTGGCCACTGTTGTAAAATATAAATTTATTTATTTACTGGCACTTCGTCAGGGAATATTCTGTTAGCTTGGCTAATTTGCATTATTTAATATAATTTATATCATTCGCGTAGTTTCCGTTCCCGTGAGAATACGGGTTTAAGATATAGCTTATTTGTAAGCTAACATGAGTACCATAAAATTGAAGACTATATTTTTGAGTTAAATCGTAACAAACAAAAATCAAAAAATCAAATCTTTGCTCTTTATTAGGGTTCCGTACCAAAAGGGTAAAACGGGATCCTATTACTGAGACTCCGCTGTCTGTCTGTCCGTCTGTCACCAGGCTGTATCTCATGAACCGTGATAGTTAGACAGTTGAAATTTTCACAGATAACGTATTTCTGTTGCAGCTATAACGACAAATAATGAAAAACAGAACAAAAAATATTTGAGTGGGGCTCTCATCAACGGATAATGGTACGGAACCCTCGCAACTCGCACTTAGCTGGTTTTTATATTATTATTGCCGTGGATTACTTCAGGTACGGTCCACTCTTTCATTTCATGTCGTTCCAGGCCCAGTGCCAACGAGCGTTGGGTGGCTCCATTTGTAACTGAATTATTCACTTCTCATATCGCCCCTGCCGGGCCGGCCCTGCTACGTCATAGGGAGCAATTGATCACTCACGGGCTCGCGCGTCAACACATTATACCGCATAAATAAATCGACACGAGAGAGAAAAAATGCCGCCCGTTTCTCCCCACACCTGAAGGTTCTTTTTGTGTTTCTCCCCTTTGTTGGACGTTAGTTTTATACGTTTCCCGACAAAGGAACGGGCGGGGTAGATGTTTATTTCCCGTTTCCGTGAAATAGTTTCGCTCGCACGGGAGTTTAATTTGATTGCGAATCATGTTAAGATTTGTTATGGTGTTTATGTGTTGATATGTTTTGTCGCTGTCTCTAAACGGTACACACATCGTATTTATAGTTGCAACACTCACTGTCGATAGAAAATGAAAATGTATGCCGATTATTTATTACCTCTATCTTTTTGAATACAAAGAAAACTTACTTTTCGCTAATATACGCAAGCGCTTATGTAATTATTTTGTAGTTGCAGTTGATATTTAAACACACTGAAGTCTAACTTGTAACCAGTTACTTAGCAATGCATAAATCACAAAAATAAAATATAAATACACAATATCATTTTAATAATTTAAATCATAATTATTAGGTTATTTATAATATTTTCTACAAAGAAACATAAATTATTGTTAGTCTGTTAGTTATTACGTTACCTATGAAAGTGACTAAATTATTTCGGGACGACTTTTATTACTTTTTATCCTACCTAGGAATACCTAAAAAAATATTAAGCAGCCGGTAATTAATAACTTAATTAATATTGCTGCTCCAATATTACTAAAAGTCAAATTGTGATCTTGGAGTTTACTCGAGAAGTCAATCAATTATGAAATATGTTTAACAAATGAAAACTTACGTACACTGATAATAGGTTATAGCGTATTTAACATAGTAGAAAAATTAATAATAATAGATAAAATAATAGATAAAATAATAGATAAAAACTGAAAGCTGCCGTATTTGACGGTCGCCACACAAGCGTTAAATATGTCCGGACGTTGAAAGATATCATAATTATGATAAACTAGCGATCCGCCCCGGCTTCGCACGGGTCCAATGTATTATACATATAAACCTTCCCCTTGAATCTCTATATCTAGTAAAAAAAGCCGCATCAAGATCCGTTGCGTAATTTTAAAGATCTAAGCATACATAGGGACAGACAGACAGCGGGACGACGCGGCTTTGTTTTATACTATGTAGTGATATGATAGTCAAGCAGAAAACTTGACGTGTTTTAATTGTGGTAGGAAAACGCCGTAGTCTTCGCTGTTGCATATAGAAGACCTGCGTCAAATGAATGAGCTGTACTCTGCGTTTCATTCGTTGGGTGAGGTATTAGGGGCCCACTTAATTAAAAGGTAACAAGGCATCTGCAACCCTACGAGCGTTGCAGTTGTCTGTGGGCGGCGGTTATCACTTAACATCGGGCGAGTAGTCAGTTCTTCTAATTCTTACTTTAAAAAAATGGATTTATTATTGTGATGAAACCCATTTAACAAGGTTAAGTCATTTTAATGTTATAGTACCCGGAGGACCGGTTTGTTTTTTTTTTGATAAATCGTGTGTTTTGGAAATTACATTCAGATACAAATTACTGAGTAATGAAATATGCGTAATATTTTTCGATCTTACCGACGTAATAATAAGAAAATATGAACTGATGTTTTTCACAAAAGAAAGAACTTTAAAAAAAAGGGAAAAAAACCACAAAATAACAAATCGACAAAAATAAAAGATAAAGAAAGCAATGATCTGGAATCTAAAAAAAATTAAAAAAATAAGTGTGTAAATGATCGTGATCGCCTTCTGTTTCGTGGCTGTATGTTAGCGGCCGCCCGATTACCGACCGAGCTAATATAACTTTTTTTTTTCGGTGAAATTTTCCGTTGTATTCGAATTATAATATTTTTCCTTCCCTGAAAACTGGGATAAAACGACATTTTCTAAAAATGAAACCTAGTCAGATCGATTTTTCGTCCCCGAATCTACGCACATACTAAATTTCATGAAAATCGCTGGAGCCGTTTCCGAGAATCCAATTATATATATATTATATATATATATATATATATATATATATATATATATATATATATATATATATAAAATACAATAGCTTATGTATTATATAAATCCTCAAACGAAATTTACCGATTTTTATTTATTGCATCACTTTTCTCGTTAGGGAGCTACCTAAAACCAAGGAATTTAAAACGTTCACTAAGTCCACTCATTGCTGTCAGTTATTATGTACAGCGAACAATAGAGCCGTGTGTATATTAAGGACCTCCAGTTACGACCTCAGCGATCCGAACGATGGACCCTTTCATATCCCCCTAAAAATTGTTTCCTTTGTTACAGGTGCCATAACGGGGGTCCCTTATCAACAACGATGCGTTTAAACTATATCTCCTAACGTCCATCGGATGGGAGACCGTGAGATGAAACGAAACTGCCGATCGATCGGAAGTGATTGAACGGAGGAAAATGTGCGAGTGAGATGAGACGTGGTTTGTTTAAAAAAATGGAGACGGTGAGTGCGGGCGTTTTTAAGAGAGTGATCGGTGTCGTCGCCCTAATATGGGTAACAGGTCAGTAATTAATGTAATGGACTTAATTTTTTTCGATATTTTTTATTCGGTGTTTTTTCGGTTGGGGTAGAGGCTAATGTGGGGACATTCAAACTGAATGAAGAAGAGGTGTCTTCTTCATTCGGTTTGAGCAGTCTATTCAATTTTGAAGCGCATATTTTTTGACTAATCAGCAAAATCTTGTAAAAAACATTAAAAACTTATTATTTTTTTACACAGGATAATATCTAATACCTTTAAACGAGCAATTCTTATATATATATATATATATATAATCATGAAATTTAGTATGTGCGAAAAATCGATCTAGCTAGGTTTCATTTTTGGAAAATGTCCTTTTATTCCTGTTTTCAGGGATTGAAAAATACCATTTGAATATGATGGTAAATTTCGCCGAAAAAAATGTAATTAATAAATAGCTCGAGCGGTAATCGGTTGGCCCCGAAACAGAAGGCCGCGGTTCGTGTCACGAACTCACACATTTTTTTATTTCCAAAATACACGATTTACCAAAAAAGTAAAGCTCGGTCTTCCAGGTACTTATATTTATAACTCTAGTTATTTAAATCATACAAATATGGATATTAAATACTGTTTATTGTGAAATCTTTAAAAATTCTGTTATTGTTATTCCCTTATCACTGGAACTTTAAATTAATAACTCGAATTATATAAAGCTCGTGAACATTGATTAATGAGCCTCCCTTAATTGCGGGTAAAGCAACCAAAATTAAAATTAATTTAACCCTTCCATAAAACCGACTCGAAATTTAATCGAATATCCCTTCTAAGACAGACTGCGCATTTTTAATTAAGGTACAAAACAGTGAGAAATTGAGAAAAAAGATCGTCTTCTATTCGCCATAAATTAACTGGTTTCTTAATCCAGGAAGCAGGGGCTTTTAGCTGATTAACTTTTCAACTGACTAGAGGGACGTTCCAGATATAAATCATGAATAAAACAATTACGACGACTGTTTCATCGAATTTAACGTTTAGCGTTCATTTGCAAGATTCAATTTGGCATAGAGCTGACGTAGTTTATCAAAATGATGATGACGTGAGTTTTCGTCACGGTACACATTTATATCTTCGCTAATGATAATCGTTTTATCTTATTGTAAACGTTCAAAAATATCGAATTCGATTCTATACTTAAAAGCCGGAGACAAATCCAAGCATCTTCTGGTGATACGGATACGTCGTGGCTAATTTCCAAGATTCAATTTTGGATTGAGCCAATGAAGTTAATTGAATAATAGACGTAATAAGTCGAGTGCGGTGGAAGTAAGACTGGAGGTTTCAGCATTGTATGCGTTGTGTACAGATGATACTTAGCGGATTTTGTATGTGGGCAGTAGAATTTATTTGTACGTTATCATATTTTTCTCACACTTTTTGCTTTGCCATTTCAAATACCATTATATGGGACGAGAGATACTATTTGAGAACTAATCAAAAGTATAAATCTCTCTCGCAAAATTGAATCGTTTTCATAGTCCCTGACGCGTTCCAAATAAACTTTTACTCGAATCCTCTCGGTTGTTTGGTCATAAACTTTGAAATTCTAAAGTGGAAAGATAAGTTTATAACACAATATATCTATCAATGCGGTTGTCGAGCTGTTTTCTGAGAAGTGGTAACAGATTGAAAGATGCACCTGCGTTCTGGGCTCTCCCGTGGAGCGATACGAAATTGAAGCGGAGCGATTTATTTATTTCAAATAAAGATTTACAGAATTCCGCGAGACATTTCAAGCGCTCGGTGAATAATACGCATTGTATCTAAATGAATGATTGGATGTATATATAAAATCAATGTGTATTTACATTGAATTATACATAACATCAATGGGATACTCGAAATAAAATGTATGAAATAAGGAAGAACTTGCTTATCTTTCTTAATAATCACAGCGTAAAAGTATAGTTTTGGTAGCCTACTAAATTACAAGAATATAAAGAAAGGAATACGTATTTTTAGGGTTTCGTTCGACAAAAAGAAAAAGACTAATGGGATCACTTCTTTTTCTGTCTGTCCTTTTGTATACCTATCCTTGTATCTTTCTGTTTAAATATTAATATTTATAATAATTAAATAAAAAATAGTTTAAATATTAATAATAATTAAATACCCTATTTGTAAGGAACGCGTGAACGTATCACGTTAAATTTAATATTAAAGTACGAACAACCACTAAACCCAATCTCGCCTTCGCTAAAGGAAATAAGATTGTAACTATACGTTTCGGGATCTGATTTTGAGAGAAACCTAAACCTACTCAGAAAAAGAAACTCTCGGTGCTCCAGTCCAAATCGCACTTCCGTCTTTTCCTTAAAATGTTACTGATCGCTATTCAAATCTAATAATTTATCCAACCACCACCAAATCTGCACCATTTTAAGGATTAAAAATATAGTTAAGCACGTTACACGAATTTCTCTTAACTTGGAAGTCTATCATCGATTTTTGCAGCGAATGTAAACAATTTCCGTACGCAGGCTTACATATTTAACCTAGCTATATCTTGAGCAATTAATTAAGTTCCCTTTATTTTCATTGTGCTATTTAAAAGAAACTCACTTAAAACGTTCAACAAAGTAAGAGATTAAGTGCAAATCTAACTTTCAACGAGTAAACTGCTTCACAAGTATTTGGCTTGAGCATCTGTTAGCTTTGAAATAACCTAAATAGCTTCGCTTTGTGTCCTCTGTGTACTTTTCTTCGTATTTTAAACAAGAACATAATTGATTTATTCATTATAGAATCAAAACAAATATTTCATTTTATGATAAGAAATAGATAAAATTTGGCATTAATATGTTAAATATTAATTTTTATAAAGATACATTAGTATTTATATATTATATATTTATATATTCTTTCTCCTGCCTTTTTTCCACGTAGGAGCCGTCTGCAAAACATGTGAATGATGTTGATAGTGGTAATGGACTACAGAACAAAATATTGAATCATAAACCTTGACGTATAAATTGTAGTTTAATCATTGTAGTGGATTTCAAAGTTTCAATATGGCAGAACAAAAACATACTTAAATGTGAGAAAATGAACTTTCATCAAAAAATTATTTGACTAACATGTAAAAAACACAAGAAATCAAATAACGTACAGAGCTCCTACAGCTCCCTAAAAAAAGATATCATTCTCGAATGTCCGATATGATTATACTTGCGCCGCGTCTGCAAATCCAATAATTCGTTATATTGAAGAAACTTTCTTTCTTGCAAAGTTGCCGTCTCGAAATGATTTTCTTTGACCCGGCTTGGGCCATTATTATTATGATTCCGCGTTGCCCGAAATTCCTGCTCGGAGATTTTTAGCCTGCCTGTGGAACGATCGTTTTACAGCGAGACCCTGCCAAAAGAATTGTACGTATTTTTAAGAGTTTTACAAAACAAAAACTGTTAGTTTGAAAGTTACTCAAACGATTATTTTTTTAATGTTACTCTAAAAGGAAAAAAAAACTATTACAAGAAATAGGACGACAGTGAAAGCCGAAAAAAAAATGTTTTAAGAAGATTGAAAAATAGCGTTGTCTGAACACAGAGTATCCCGCTAGGTGCAAAATCGTCAAAGGTCCAAAATTTTGATTTACTGTGTAAGCATATGGGCAGCAAATTATCAACGCGAACGTTAACAAGCGTCGTCCACAAACTTTCTCATCGACCCGGTCCAGGAAGGGGACTTATCTACGTTGGGCCCACCGTCGGCGCTCCCGCCAGAACACTACACAAACAGTTAGTGCAACCACAAAAACTGTAGTAGTAGCACGGCGAAACCAACACAACGCGTACACTAGGTACACCCGCGTTCCTGGGCGGTTCTCACCGCCCCCATCCACCAAACTAATCAAGTTCAGTAAACGGCCATCGGGGTTACGGCACTACCTCGTGGGTTTCGGCTAACCCACGGGTTTTGCTTTCGATAAAGCTTTGTTAGTCTACTGACTGAAAGCGCTTTACTTTTTAAAATAAAAACAAAAAACATATAGAACAGTTTAGCATCATCGACGTTATCATCAATTTCTGAACGAGACAATTTTTAGAAGCTGTTTATCATGAAGGTTTGTGTGATAAACTAAATACCTTCTGAAATTAATAAAAAAATTTAAAAACACCCGAGCTGAATTAAAAAAAACCTCTGAAAAAATGTCCTCCAAGAAACGGACTTCACATATCTTTGAATTATTTTTTCTTGTTATTATTATTTCTAAAATATGCACACAATATTATTTGTTAATGAAAATAGTTTAAACATGCCTCTTATTTAAAATAAAAACCGCGCAGTGCTTACTTAGCTCTACTTATGGATCAAACGTCTTATTAAAAACTTTATTAGGTTTAGCAAAATAGGGATAAATTTTATCTCTAAACTATCTACAGTTTTAAGTGTTGTATGTGAGCAATCTTAGCCAAAAATACATTCCTATCGCATAAAAGCAAAATAAGGGTCGCAACAGCATCGTTATAGGAAACAATTGCCCTCATAATTTATGTAGCCGCAACAAAGCCCCTGTGGGGTCACGCGTAGCTATTTGCATGTATCATTTTCTAGTTTAGTCAGCTCTGCCTCCATTGTATCAATATTATGTAACAGCTCCAAGTGTCCATAGCCAGTTTTTCTTTGGAAATATTCATGTGTTTTTATTTTCATATCCACGTCTCACTGAAGCTGTTAAAATCTGTTGTAGAAAATTAAATGTTCTCATTATAATATCGTTTTCAATAGTCATATATGTATATTGATTAAATTACTAGCATGATTTAATTTTCGAGGTAGAAAAATGTAAGAAATTTACATACATACACTAACAAAGCCATTATGTAGAAATTCTTATGGAAATCGTGCAAATTTAAATAAATTCAACAGCATTATTCGATGAATGAAGGTTCGATGATTCATGACATATGTAGTGTAATGTAGCGAAATCGATATGTTCCGAAATGGCCTACGCCAAGATTATATTCACGTCTTTAAGTGACAATAGACCTTGATTGACTTATCATGCACAAAGTAGAACAACATCACCCGGTTCGGCCTAATTGCCCTTGTATTCATATGATCTGTGTCTTGCAGACATCGGCCTGTACTAAGTCATAGGGATTCGGAAGATTGAATTCCTGCGTAACGACTATGATTTTTGGGATATAACATTAAAATCTCTCACGAGTTGTATATCCAACATGGCTTACTAGTGTTATTTATTATGGTCCCAAACGTTTCGTCGGACATCGGGCACTAATATGAAGTTTACCCTTATAATTTACACGTAATTTAGACCATTGCATCAACACAAGCTCATCAGCTATAGGGTCTTCTTTATGTTGGAGCGAAGAATAAGTGTTCCCAGTTTCTAAGCACAATACTTGAGATCAGGCGCAGATTTGCCTCTTGGTCTATAGTTTACGTTTTGGGGTAGGTGCACAGTATTTGAAAAAAAATATTAGTTGCAATTATCACGCATTTGTCAGCCCTCGGGTGTTGCAGGTGTTTATTGGCGGCGGTAATCACTTACCATCAGGTGAGTCTCCTACTCGTTTGCCCCTTTTCTCCATAAAAAACGTTGGACTCGTCGGAAATCCAAACGATAAGCTGAAGCCCATCATTTTGCTGTCGACATTCCCCTGATTCAGACGAAGAGATAGGCCTGCACTTTCGTAATGCGTTCAGCAACGAATGGAATTATTTTCCAGCGTCAGTTTTTCTATCCTAGTTTAATGTGAGTCACTTCAAAGTAATAGGGAATAGGTATTCACTGATCTAGTGGGTTTACCAATCACTATCTACTGTCAGGTTTTTTCGTGTTGGGTCGTGTTTGTATGTAAAAACGGTTGACCTGAAACACGTAAAGGACATGTAATTTGCATGAAAGAAAAAAAGTATAAACGGAGATTTAGATCAATTCAAATCCAAGCTCCTACTACGTTTACAGATATAAACATTTTTATAAAATTAAGAACATAGAAAGAAATCATAGACATAACATCATTTCAAAGAGCCAGGGATAATGACAATATAAACCATCGTATAATAAATGCGGGTAACGTTTAAAAAGAAACTTATACATCAAACGTAAGTAACAAGCCGCCCGGGCCCGAAGAAATAAGCCGATATATTTCTCCACGTGAACCGTATTTACTTCTTGCGAGCGATGTAACGGTTATTTTGTGAAATATTCGACTGTCGGTAATAAGCGGCGGGAGTGGAAGTAGAGTCGGCGAAGCAACATTTGTTACGCTCTAACGTTGCTCTCATTATTTGCGAGGAAAGGGGAACGTATAAGTAAATGTTTGCTATTAGCCGATACGTTTCATGGTATTAAAAGGCGCCGTGGCATGGTGGTTATGTCAACCCGCAACTGCGGTCCGCGGCTTTGAGTCTTATAAAGAATAAATTGACTCACATTTTACTATTATTAAGGCTACCCATAGACATCCATAATGCCCGTGGATAGCAGTCTAGGTCTTTTGTGTGGAAGGGGTAGCAAGTTCGAAGGATCGCTGCGAGCTAGATCTATTATAGTCTTCCCTTCTAAAACATTGTCCCTCAATGCAGCATAACTGCATTACTCTGTTTAGTAAGTTAATTTTACACACATAAATTCACATAGACAAACAACTGGATCCGAAACAAATGTCACAAAAAGATTTGTGTCGTGTGGAAATTGAACACACGACCATCGGCGTCGAAGCCTTATCTTGCCAACTGTGCCACGGGGTCATCGATGGTGGGTTGCAGATACGTTACTGTGCCTAGATTATCTTAGATACCATATGAAAACGCAAAAGAATGAATATTCCTACAGAAAATTGGTAATTTGTGATACTTCCACGGACGAGAAGAGCGATTTTGCTTATACCCTAGCAAAGCTATTTGAACTATCTACAAGTAAATCATCATTTCCCAATAGAAATGTTTTGACGCTTTTTACGGAGTTGATTTTATAACTGGAGAACTAAAATATAACTTCTCAAATCCACGGAAGTTTCCCAAGCATTCGGCACGGAATTTGCGCAGTCACGGGTAATCTATCAAGCAATCATGTCGCTACCGGAATATCGGTGGAGCGGTACGTACCTACTGCCCGTTATCGTACCAGTTCTTGTTACTGGTACCAATGGCAACGTCAATATTTCGTAAAAACTACATTTCGTAGACTAAGTGTGCAAGGTACACTAGGTGTACTATTTTGATGTAACAGATGATTTCGGAAATAATCTGAAACCAATATTTTATATTAAATTTTATATGAATCCAATCCGGATGTTAAATATTTTTTGAGCGAAACACTATTTTCTTTCCCTTTTAAAAAAAACATTGCCCTTACGTTAGGATAACATTATCATGTGTTTTAAGCACATATTTTTACAAACATAAATTTCACGCAGACAAACACACAGATGAAAAAAAACTTTCTGTGGGTCACACAGATAGTTGTCCTGTGTGGGAATCAATAACACGACCCCCGACGCTGAAGCCAATACCTTGGCAACTGCGCCACGGTGTCAACTTTAGTCAGGAGTAGTCATCATTTTTATAATGCTTATGTGATTTAGTATATACTTCTTTAAAATCTATTCACAATATAACTATACAAACCATAGTAGTCTTACATTAAAGTACAAAATGAAGTCAAACAATCAATTAAGTTCATTTCAGTTAATGTAAGACAGTGAAGTTATAAACACTGAGAGTAAATGTTATTACATAACGTCCTACATACAATACAGGCCAAAAAACCTATAAAAATAATTATTCTTAACTAAACAATTATTCTTATATTTTCAAATAATACATTACTCCTGATACAATTTTGGTGAAATAACTTTCGCCGTGACTACTATTGTTAAGAAAAGGTCCAACTTTTTCGCCGCACAGGGATTGAATTGTGCTGGTGTTGACGTATCTGGGGTTAATGCTATTATGCCGTTTAGAGAAGGCGAAATTGAAATAAAGTTTAACGGTAAATAAGAAGACCTTTATATTATTGAATACGCAATCAATTTAATTTTCTGTTTTTATCTCGTAAAGTTAGACTTACTTCATTACATGTATAACATTATTTTTGGCAGGATATGTGATGATTATGTTTGTCGTGGGAGTAACATTTATTAAAAGAATAACTCGGACGACTAAAAGCCGAGTTTGTGATTACTTTCCGAAGAAATGTACCGTTAAATTGCCGATATAAATCATGTAATTATTTAACGTAACGTACGTTCTTATTTACGTTTTCTCTGTTTGCTTTAGTATTATAATCATTTAGCACATATCATGACAATCATTTGAACAAAAATTGGTAATATGGACTACTTCGTTTAATGTATGCTATTACAGTAAAATATAGCTTTGTAGCTTACTTGATACCAGATCACTTGGAACAACCCACAGTTAATGCATGCCTTGCTGTCGTTATTAAAAATTATATTAAAAAAAACTCATACAATGCTATGATTCCGTTAATACTATTCCGATAATATTGTTAACTCGAACTAAACAGGATTCTTTCTCCCCAAGTATAAAGGCATACATCCAAAAACCGGCCAAGTGTAAATCGAACTCGTGCATGAAGGTTTCCGTACCATTATCTATAAAAACAAGAAAAAAAAAACATGTCTGTTGTAGGGGAGCCCCACTTAAACATTCTTTTTATTCTGTTTTTTAGTATTTGTTGTTATAGCGGCAACAGAAATACATCATTTATGTGAAAATTTCAATCGTCTAAATAATACGGTTCATCTGATGCAGCTTGGTGACAGACGGAGAGACAGACAGATTGATATTAAGACAGACAGCAGAGTCTCGGTCATCGGTTCCCGTTTTACACTTTGATTACGGAACCCTCAAACGTCCGTGACTCTAGAATTATGTTAATAACAAAAAAAAAACTTCTGATCTGATTAGATCTCTGACAATCTGGATTATTACGTGAAAACTACATAATATAATTCATTAAAACGTCCCATCCTATACTAATACGCGTATAGAAATCGCTGTCATCTGCAGACATCTCAGATGGTGCGGTAGAACTAATTAGCCATCGTAGCAACATTACTGTTAGCAATGTACTTAGGAGCGTTCCACACGGAATTTCAGACGTCCCATGACAAATGAACAGTTGCAAATATTTAGGTAGGGCCGGGAGAAATGCAAGTTGATTTATGAATACTTAGAATGGGCTATGTTATGAGGCGTTCGTTATATATGGCTGCAACAAGGTGCTACCGTTGAAAATATTAGCGTTGATTTATATTATTTGTGAAATAAATATGCAATATTCGTGGAAGCTATTTGATTTTTTTTTCTTTTTAAAAATATTGCCCTTACTTTACTAATTATCGTGTGTTGTAAGGACGTTTTACATTGATAAATTTCACGCGGACAAACACCCAGATACGAAACAACTATCTTTGGGTCGCACAAATAGTTGTCCCGTGTGGGAATCGAACCCACGACCCCCGACGCCGAAGCCGTTACCTTGGCGACTGCGCCACAGAGTTATCTAAATATTTTTTTTTATTTCATCGCGTTATATAACAGAAACTGATAGATATGGGGCAGATTATGACAGACTCGTGAGTATGAGCGCTGGCATGGTCGAAGCGTCAGAAATAGGTATTTTAACGGTGGTAGGGCCAATGGGCAGGCCCGTCCGGGTAAGTACCACGACCTCACAGAAGACCAACGTAAAGTGGAAGTATGACAAATAGTTTCGCGTTTTGTCTGGTGAGTGAGGTTGCCGGAGCCCAATTTTAAAAAGGTTGTCAACGCATCTGTAACCCTCGGGTGTAGCAAATGTCCATGGGCGGCGGTATTCACTTAACATCAGGTGACCCGTCTGCTCGTTTGACAACATTTCGCATAAAAAAAAAATAGTCGAAATTAAAACGCGAAAAATTCCCTAGATGTAGTTTCATTAATTTAATCGCGTAAAAACAATGAATCAATATACCAACTATTTATAAATATAACTTTAATATTAGTAACAAGTTATAAAAACTGCATTATATACATATTTACAAATAGTTATTTCTTCGAATAGCTGAATAAAAGTAACTGTTAAACAATTCCCCGGATTGTTCAGTTGCTATTTTCGCCAAGGATGTACTTTGTCTTCAGTAAATCAAAGTCAACTCAAATGAGAATTTCATTTCTAATATCTTATGTAAGCGGCGTAATTCTTGCATTATTATACGTTAAGATATATTTTCGCGTATATTTTGTAAAGTTGTAGTATGGCGTAGTACTCATTTATTTGTTTAAATAAGAGAAGTTATATTGAGTTTTTTATTTTCTATTAGTTATTGTACATTTATTTTTTCATTTTTATGTTATGTTTTTGCATTGATTTATTTGGTAGATTTAATTTAAACCCGAATGTCATAATTGCGTTGACGACCCGAATGGCGTAGTCAGTAGTGTACCTGCCTTCTGCGCCAGAGGGTGTGGGTTCGATCCCCACTACTGGAAAAATATTGTGTGATGAGCATAGTGTTTTTCTAGTGTCTGGGTGTTTATATATGTATAATGTGTATTTATTTACAAAAGAAAAGTATGTTTGAGTATGTCTATCATTTTTCTAGTACCCATAGTACAAGCATTGCTTAGTTGTGTAAAAAGAATGTGTCCTAAATATAAACATAATTAAATATCATGGAGCTTAAACATAAACTTGATTTGAGACAGCGATCAAGATTTTTTTTAAGTAAGAAGGTGGCAAGCGAGCTGTTTCCTCTGATGTTAAGTGATATCGGCTGCCCATGGACATTTGCAACACTCGTAGGGTTGCGTTGCCACCTTTTATTAAAATGGGCCCCGGCTACCTCTTTCACCAGACGAAACGTTGAAGTATGACTCTTCCACTTCACGCCGGTCTTTTTTTAAGTCGTGGTGGTTCCCCGGACAAGCCTGCCCACTTGTGTAACAGGTGATTTCAATAGGTTCTTGCTTAGACCACTAGATCAAACTGCCTAAATACGGCTCTCCAACATGCTTACTCTGCCAGTCAGAGGGACACATAGTCACGCGCACCCCAATCAGTAAATCCTATGTTCCGTCACTTACAGGCCCATACCGCTAGGTACATTCCACCGCAGCTGGCGTAGACCGCGACACGTCCTCGATTACCACGATATGATGAGACGACTATCGCAATCAACAGGATTAAAAAACAACGCAAGCATACCAACCCACACCGCACTCGCCGGCGATTGCGGCAAACATATAATAGGTTCCGCCACGTATATGGCGTTGCTGGAGTTTCTTCCGCCACTTCTTCTCCGAGCGTCAACACTTTCCGAAGTGGTACTAATGTTAGATTTAGAAATTCGTCCAGTCAGATAATAGCTACCGATCGAGCCGAGGTCCGGCCATCTCGGGCACCCTCGAATCGGAATGCTAAACGCGTAATGAATGACAGTCCAAGCCGAGGCCCCCTCTCGGGGACCCTTGAGCCTAGTCACTCTATGGAGCGTCCGCCAATGCGCCCTAAGAGCTTGGTGGCCTCCCAAACTGTTAATGATAATAATAGCGTGACGGCCCGAGCTGTGCCTTCCACGGGAGCCCTCGAGATTAGTCACCATAATAATAATACGCCGAAGTTCAGGCTAGGCGCCCCAGCGCCAGGCCACCTCAAGTGCCAGGCCACCTCAAGCCCGTTGGAACTGTAAAGGCCACTAAGGCCAACACTCATCAAGCCCAAAAAACCTAGGTCAAAACAAACTTCACAGACACTTCTATCATTTTAATTAGAGCGGAGTCGCACGCGGAAGTACAAGGCCAGAATTTTAATAAAAAATATAATAGCTCTGCCGTTAGCAGATATATTGCGTATGGGCCACTGGTCTCGCATTTTCCCACAGCGAAACTTTGATTAGTCATCCAAACTACCGGACGAGTGCGGAACACAGCAGTGTTTGGCGGTCTGAGTTACTTTTTTTTATCGCTCCACAAACAAAGAACTTGTGTAAAAAAACCGAGTTGCATAAAGGGCTCCGTACCATTAAATACAAAAGCGGCAAAAAAGTCATGTCCGTTTTATGGGAGCCCCATTTAATTTTTTTTCGTTTTCTTAGTATTTGTTTTTATAGCGGCAACAGAAACACATCATCTGTCCAAATTTAAATTGTCTAACTATCACGATTCATGAGATATAGCCTGGTGACAGACAGACAGACAAACAGATAGTCTTAAAAATATGGTCCCGTTACCTTAGGTACCAAACCCTAAAACATTACTGTTACCTTGACGACCCGATTTGCGTAGTGGTTAGTGAGATTCACTAACCACTACGCTCTGGCGCCAGAGGGTGTGGGTTCGATCCCCGATACGGGAAAAATATTGTGTGATGAACCTTGTGTTTTTCTAGTGTCTGGGTGTTTATGCATTCATAATATGTAGATAATATTTATTTAAAAAAGAAAAGTATATTTAAGAATGTGCGTTAATTAGTTTGGGGAGAGAATAGTTGTGTAAAAAAGTTTCGTCACATATTATTGTTATTTATTTTCTTTAGGACAACATTATCCTGTGTTGTAAGGATATCTTACAAATATTTTCAGCTGAACAAAAACCCAGTTCCGAAAAATTTATCTGTGAGTCACATAAACAGTTCTCCCGTGTGGGAATCGAACCGGAAGGCACAACTTATATTGTATTTATGAATTAAGTGCAATGCTGACTCTGGATTTTAGCATAATTTACGTAATTCACCTTCGTAATAAGCAACATCAATAATATCCGTGGAAAAAATACTTCAGGTATTATTTGGAAAGAGTTTTCATAACGTTTTTTTTTTAATTTTATTAGCATTAATATTAGTAGTAACGCAGTTTTTTATTGATGATAGTTATTTTATTCATTTCGGAGGAGAGCAGACACAACAAACTTATTATAACTAAAATATGAGACATTCTTTGAAACTCACGATACGGTTATAATTAAATTTGAACTATGAATATGCAAGAAAATTTAAATATAAAAAAAAATTAACAGTGTAATGTATTTAATTAACACTCTATCGAAATCGGTGACGTGTAGCTGCGCATACTTGCTTCTCTTCAATTATTAAAGGTTGTTTCTAGCCCAACTCGGTTCAATGCTTTCAACTGCGTACGCCAAATTGAGATATTGAGAGTAATTGAAAAATTACAAAACAAAACTATATGTGCTTCTTATATGGGCTCTTCAGACGGTTCGATGTCAATCATGTCACTTACGGGACTTAGCTAGACAGCCGGGTCCCGTAGTATCACCTACGGGACCTAGCTGTCTAGCTAGGTCTTCCTCCCCATAGAGCCGGCACACATTACCACATACGCGGCCCTGTTCAATGCGGAGAGCCGCATAAAACTCGTGGGTACTGGCCATCCCGTTCATCGAACATGTTTTTTTTTAAATTCAAAACCTGCACTTGACTGCCGTCCCACCTGATGGTAAGTGGCGATGCAGCCGTTGATGGTAAGCGCGCTAGCTCAGTAAAAACCTATTCACTCTTGCCTTGAAGACGCCTACGTTTTATTCGGACGGAAAGACGGACGCAATGTGGGACATTTATATGTGTCACATATAAATGTCCCACTCCTGGGAAAAGGCATTCTCTTTACAGGGGGAATTAGGGTATAGTCTATCATTTTCAGAGCAGGACGACAGCAAAATACAGACAACGCGAGCATAATTGTGCATTGTATTCTTGTACATTCGAATTTGCTTTTATTATTCATCCTAGCTAATATGCGAATACGCGAACGCTCGAACATGTATTGCAGATGTGCTATTATTTCCATATTTCGTTACAAAATCACCTCTCGTAGGTGTTCTTTCGTTTATTGGAAACTGCAAATTTCCTCATATGTTAAACTTTCGAATGAGCCGTGATAGCTCAGTCAGTCCGGGTGCTCGCCTTTAATTCAATATACTCGAGCAACCTGAGTTCGATCCCCGGTGCCGGCACCGATGAAGTTTTTAACTTTAAGTGCTGACTTATCACGTGCTCCGCGGTGAAGGAAAAAATCGTGATGAAACCTGCATATTTTCGAAATAATAACAAAAAATAAATTTCGAAGATATGTGAAGTCCGCCAATCCGCAGTGGGGCCGCGTGGTGGACTATGCCCTGATACACTCTGTATAGAGGAGGCCTTTGCCCAGCAGTGGGACATGTATAGGCTGTTACTTTTTAAACTTTCCAACTACTGTTTGTTAGCTATACTACTTTGTTTTATCGAGCTAAGAATGTAGAAATATAAATACTTTTAAAAATCACCGTAGTTTCCCTTTGCACAACAATAACACTGGTATAATTAATTATTTTATCACTTTTACACTGAAACACAACTCTATTTAATCTGTGATACTGATTGAGCAGCACTATCGCGTAAACTCCTTCTTGACAGCCGAAGAAGAAGACAAAGACCAAGAAATGCTTCTTGCAGCTTCATTTATACCCCACAGAATGACACTTCTTTTAGTATTGCCAACAACCTCAAGGAATGACTTAAAGAAGTGTTGCCAACATGTTCATGTATGTTATTCACTTATTATAGAATTTGCGTACACAGAATGATAGCGGCCCCACCACAGTATGATGTCAAAAAGACGATTTGTCTTAGTGACAATCTGTGTGTGAACTCCAGCGCTAGTTTTCGCCAATAACATTCACGTGTACCTAATTGTGAATAAAACAAAATTACATTATTTTTAAACAACTACTATAAAATGATGAAATAAAAGTATGAAAAAAAGAGACAACAAATGATAATACACGTCTATAAAGGTAGAAAAATAATGGATTATAATTTTTGAAACCTCGTCTGGTTCAAACCATTGCATTGTAAGTTTTTGAGGATCGCTAACAAGATATCCATACAATATTATCTACGTATATACCATTACCAAAATAGGACATTCATGGTACCATGCCGCGAGTTATAGATCTGGTAGATAATTAGCTACGTGCATGGGACTTTTAACATCCTATTTACCTATCTTAGGGGATGAATTTTAAATTGTTAGACGTCCTTACAACACAGGATAATGTTATCCTAAAGTAAGATCAATGTTTTAAAAGACGAAAAAGAAAAAAGAGTTGTATTGAATAAATTTATCAATTCTTTAGTAAAATTTGCAAATGTAAACAATTTTTTGTGTGGATGGATATCCAATCAAAAGGCGAAATATGTACGGGCGAAGGGTATTTGATAAATATTAATAAGCAGTAGGAAAAGCAACGGAAAATATTTTTACGGGACGTCGTAAACACTCCACGAGCGGGGTAATGGTAATTTGTAAGTTATTTGTCCGTCGACCCTTCTACTATACTCAGATGCGTCCTCCCCCTAATAACTAATACCCAAACCCGTGGGTTCTGGCGAGCCTACCGGTTCTGCGTCAGATGGAGCTTTAATAGTCTCCGGACTAAAAGCAAAAACATCAGTTAATACAAGATACAAGAACTCCCCTAATAGCGAGTACGTTGTCTTCAAGGAGGCAAAATTTAAATTAAAGAGTAAGGGGTGGCATGTATTTGATTTTATCCTGCTGTTCTATTAAAGTTTCTGTGGTTATACTTGTTTTGCCGCGTTTGGGAAAAATGATGAGAGTGAGTTTGTACGATTTTGACACTGTTTACAAATGGTTATGAATTTAAGCGTGGGCGTAGCAATCTCAGTGATGATCTGGGTAAGGGACCTCCAACAATGACATCTAACAGTACTGTGTGACGTGGATAGAGGAAGATAGAAGAGTGACCTACCAGCAGATTCGGACAAGATTAGATATCGGTATGAGTCAAGTACAAACAATTTGACAGGACCGTTTAGCCGTCATACATATTTAATAAAAATCATGAAGAATAAGTGAGTTATTCGTGAAACAAAACTTTTTGTAATTCATTCCATAGTAAAATTATTTTACATGAAGGAACGAACAAATGGCAAAGTGCGATACAAAGAGGAAAACTGTGCATTATTTTCAAAGGCGCTTTGATTGTTTTTTGTCCAGGATAATATGTATATAATATGTTATTGCGAATACCCGAAATTGCATCACTTTATTTTCACTAGTTGCTACAAAGTAATTTCTTAGGTATTAGTGAAAAGTCGTTTTTTTTAGTCTCATGAAATACAACTTTTACTTTATAACTACGATTTTATTCCATTTGTTAATCCACCTTGATTTTTTGCACCATAGGTAGTGTCCGATGGCGGCTACATCTGGCAGTATTTCAACGGCGTCGGTCTAGGAAGCAATTTACACTAGATTTATTGCGACCATAGATGTCTTTCGGAACGATCAACGTGCTCAGTAACATACACTGTAAGGTTATATATTTTAAGTAAATTATCCCACAAAACACTTGATCGATGTGACCTACTGGATTGTGCTTCTGAACATCTTTCTTTATTTTATTCTAATGTTGATTGCACTCAAATAAAAATCCCCGCTTATATAATTAAATAAAATTGAATCCCAGCTTCTTTTATGGTTACGAATTCTCAGAACTCTTATAAAAATATTTTACTATCTCATACAATGACTTATCAGATATATTACCCTTTGCACTGACGAACTGGAGAAAAAGATAACACCTTTATGCACGTTGCTAAATGTATAGCAATTTTTGAAGAATAAACTCTATATCAATACATACCTACTCTACCCTACCTATCAAGTCTTAGCTATACGAGCTACATAAAGAAGCAATCACTTCTATGTAACGTTAATTAAGTTTCTCAAAAAGGAAATGGAGTAACAATTCTGTGCTATTCCTTCTTACAGTGTTCAACTTGCGCGCTTGATAAATGAGAGGGAAAATTGATTTTCTTCCACAGAATGCGAACCTTCCATCCACCTTCTGATTACTAGTTTTATCTGACTACAGAAGGGAAGCTTCTGAAAGATAAAAATAATTATTAACCTATTCTTTACTTTTGCGCTAAGCATTGCTTCTAATGCTAAAAAACATTGTTGATAAAAGTCGTTGAAATTTTCGTTGGTGTAGCAATCAGCCGTTTAGCTTAGTGGCTAAAGCATCAGGGCGCGAATCCTGAAAAGGTGGGTTCGATTAACACAGCGGCGGAAAACTTTTCGTACTTTTTTCTGCAAATTTTAATGTTTAATATTAAGTGCAAAGATTATCATTATAAAAACCTAAAATTTCTTTAATTTTGTTAAAGATCAGAGCTCTTTTCAACTTGTGTGCGTTTAAGACATTGATCTTTTCGGCATGTAATAAATAATATAAAATCTATATAGTAAATTTAATGTTTACAAAATAAATTGACGAAAATATAGTTTAATTTTTGTTCGAACAATATCGAACATATGAACAATATTGTCGTTATTATTTATAAAAAAATGGGGCGTCGAGTAAATTTTTAGAGCTAAGTTTAACAACATTTTTAAGCATTCATACTTCTACAGCCTTAAGAAATTTTTCAGTAATGAAGCTCTTGCTATCAATATAACTTTTAACTGTTTCTATTAATAAATTAAATAAATAGACAAACTCTCAACAAAAAAGGCTCTTTGAATAGTCATTATGTTTAACTTAAAAATTTGGAAAAAACTGTCGTTAAATTTTTTGCCGATGCCAGGATTCGAACCTTCGCCGGATTACACGTACAGACATTTTAGCCACTAAATTAAGGGATCAACATTTTCATTGCACTAGGTATTTATCTTGACATTGTTAAGTTTCATCATATATCTCCAATAACTACGGTCTCTGTAACTAGCAATAAAATTGATAAAAAATTAATAATCAAAATGTTTATTAAGCATACATGCTTATACGTTATCACTATCCCACGCTAAATTAGTGTTATTAATTTTTAACTGGGTTTTTAAGATCGAAAATATGATAAGTATAATGTAAAGTCATTACTTTACATTTCTTATATAAAATCATTATATTAGTACAGGAATAATCTAAGAAATGCAAAATATTGGTACTCCTCACCAAGATTAGACTCACGGCCTTAAACGTTCAGGCGCCAAACCGTTAATACGTATAGTATTGAGTGGAGTAGTTATATTAGCCATGAACCACCCACATAAAATATTGATAAGCTACTCTTATAAAAGCTATTTTATTAAAATGTTATTACCTCATTCTGTATATATTAGGAAACGAATTGCGGCGAAGAGGGATATTGTAGGAAACAATTGCCATTATAATTTATGACGACAGAACGAAACATTTGGGTTCCGACGAACTGGCCGTATTCGGTACGATTTTCTGTTTTACTTTCTTTTTCTTTTTATTTTTTAATTCTTATTACTACCATACTCACATCTGAAGATATTCACTGTTATCATTCGTCAGATAAAACAAGAAAGGAAAAGAGTGGAATTCAGAACAGAGAAAAAAAAGAGAAATAGTGAAAAATGAAAAAGACAGAAATTTTAAAAATACTATATTAGTTCAGACATTATGTACTCTTATATGTACATCGGGTTAATCTATAAACGCTCTCTTTACTGAAGGGCTGAGATCATTTATCGGGTATAACTAATGGTGATCGTCTGAGGGAATATATTATCATTAGATGTTGGCGAAATCTACTTGATAGTGATCGTAATTTTATCCAAAACTATTCTGTTGTAGTATATTATACGAACCACGAGGTTGTTTTGTACAACATAATGAAAAAAAAAAAAAAATTCTCACAGTGTGTTTGCATTCGTTCCATAGCTCGATCAATCTTTGGCACTACGCATTATGTATTGGGAGCCTATCCGTAGCGCCTCATCAGCTTCTGCTGAGGAAAAGGGCAGGCTCGACCAGGATATGGCCTCATTCTAGACTATGGCCTCATACCACGGCCGCATAGGAAAACGCCAGGAAGTGGGAGTATATACTTTTGCGTTGCGTCTGGTGAGTGAGCGGGAGTCCCTTTTCATTGGTGGTCAGCGCCTTTTTAACACATCAGGTGTTATCCATGAGCCCCTTCAACCGGGTTCCCGCCGTGTCGTGACGGAGGGGCTTAGTAGCCGTGGCTTGGTCACCCACGGTGAAGCCAAGAGGAACCGACACCGGGCCGGCCTGTGGGTTAAGCCAAGTGAGCTCGATGAGCCCATTTTGGATGCGAGAGAGGAGGGTGCGGGCGACAGTGGTAGAGGTGCATCCAATCTCCATATCTCTGTAACAGAGAACCCGCGGAGGGAGAGGCGTGCTGGTAATGCTGTAACGTTTTTATTAGGATGGTGTAGTTAATGATGGGAGATTTAATAAAAGAGATATTAGTGGTTAAGAAGTTGTATTTATTCCTTCAGTTTAATGTTACAATCCCTGGACTAGCTCAGATACAATATATTTTCAAAATATAACAATAATAATGAGTTGGGCGCCTTGTCTGTTAGGAACAGACTGTTGTAATAAATACAATTAAGTATCTCAGGGAGTCGTGAGTACATAGGGCCTACACATTACCTTGTGCGACCATAAAAGGTTAAATAATTAAATTAATTTGAGATTATGAAAGTTATGCAATTCAATTTAAAAAATAAAGTCCAATCAGGTAGTTATTTTAAATCTATGTCACCGCAGAGGCACCTGCCCTGTGTGCACAGGTCAGCGTTGAGCTCAGAGCCAGCAGAGAAAACCAGGCCAAATGTAGTGTATACAGCCACACTGTTGGGGGTATATAGGAGACCTCCTGCCAACAAACACTAAATTGTAGAACTAACAAAGGCAGGGATTTGAATCCACCTACAATTATAAGATGTGAAAAACTTAACAACTGGAGGTAAAAAACAATATTTAATAGAGCAGCAGCTCAGACCAGCTTGCCAGCCACCTATGCCTTCAGCATCCACCTGTGATATTCGAAAAATCATACTTAGAAACACGGGACAATAAATTCTCAACCTACCTTCATGTGAGATTTCTAAATACATTCACAATGCAAGTCTTTTACAATTTTAGTGGGAAACCAGTGAAAATAACAAAGGATCTTACCACGAGGGATAACAAATCCAGCACAGAGTTTCCCAGACAGCAATCACAAATAATACGACCAGGAACGTGTTCTGATTTCAACCTCTAGCCATGCACTGTAAAAAAGCGAATTGATAAGAAAACGAAATACGTAAACAAAACAACCACTGGCATGAACAAAACCAAGCAACTACTTACCAGTCGAAGATAATGGATCCACAAAAACTAATTTATCCAATGTCAATTCGAACCGGCGGCAATCTCAAATGACAAGTACGACCAAATGAAGTTAACTTTTACATTCGTCCTTTCGAACAGGCAAAGGTTCATATGACATGCAGCCTAGTCTTTAGAAAAACGACAATTTCGACAAAGTGATGAAATCACACGTTACAATGCATTTGACCAGGCTCCATATTCTCCGCGACTTAGTTGAGCTGCACAGAGCAGGGGCGGGGAAGTGTTCAGTGGCCCTGCCGATATGCGCCTAGGCTGAAAATCGTGGGGGTTTTAATCGGTGAAATATAACTCGTTCTAAAATCATTGTTTCTTCCTTTTCACTAACTTATGCTACTACATAGTGTTCACGAAGCTCTGTCGTTACCAGGTCATTAGTGCTTTAAGTATCCGCGGATGAGTCGTAGTATTGCATTGAGAGATTGCATGAGTTAATTGAGTATTGCACCTTCGTCAAGTTCCTTATACATAAAGAGAAATATTTACAAACCATGAATAAGGTGTTATAGGTTTACGAGGACTCTTTTTCTCTCCGACTCTCATGTATAAAAGTGACTTGGACAAAAAGTTAAACAGAAATGAATAGATAATGATCCATTTTGTGTGTGCATAGATTAATTTGACTATTTAAAAATTTACCCTTTTTTCATGCTGATAACGACAAATACTTTTTAATTATCTCATAAACGGATACATATTTTTACTTTTGACTTAAAGGAGGCTACAAATATTCTTGAAGAATATATCTATTGCTCGCGTTTTGACCGCGTTTGACCGCGTCAACACAACCACAAACCACACCGAAATAGTACATCATGAAACAATATTGTCTGCAACTGACGCTTCTAACAAAGTTTGCACGTTACGCGACGAAATAACGTATTGCTGACGTGTGGCGGCGTGACGTAAATTTAATTATCCACTAACAAGAGCAAGGTGTGGCAATTTTTCTTTTGCAACGTGAATGGTGCTTTGAAAGCTTAGATCCTTTGTCAACACAATAAAAGAATCCTGATTCGAATGGAGATAATTGAAGGGTTTTTACAACACATTCTCTTTGAAAATTCCCGTTAATTATTACGGATATACTATTATTTTTCAGTGTCCGAAGAATGCCAAAATACAATTTTTACAGATTTGATCGTATTTTCATTGCATCTAGAAGACAGCCTTCTCTGTTTCAAAACTGTGTTACATTATGTTGATTCTTTAGAATTAAATTATTTATCCATGAAAGAGTTTTGTTAAAAAAAGCCTGAGGCCTAAAATGGCCATAGTCGCGTGGGTCAAGGGAAGATTGCATCCACGCGTTCCCGTGTCCCCGAGATGCGACAGAGATAGGTGCAACGTGGGTTTTTAGTAGGTACCTGTTTCTTACTGGGACTCCCACATACCCCTAGCTCTCACCCGATTCATCCATAAAGAATTTTTCCCATGGGAAAAAAAAAGTTGCAGATACGTTGCCGACATTAAAAAAGTGAGACTCAGTTGTTTAACTCACCAGACGTTGCGCGAAATTATTACACTTCCACTTCACTGTGGTAGGGCCGCGCAGCAGCCTTGGCTGTTGAACGAATTGGCAGGCTTGTCCGGGTAAGTACGATGACCTCACAGAAGACCGGCATGAAGTGGACATATTATAATTTCGCGTATCGTATGGTGAGTGAGGTAGCCGTAGCCCAATTTTCAATAGGTTGTCAACGCATCTGCAATCCTCGGGAGTACAAGATGTCCATGGGCGGCGGTATTCAATTAAGATCAGGTATACCGCGTGCTCGCTTGACAACTTTTCACATAAAAATTAAAGAAAAATCACGCTGGCCTTCTATGAGGCTGTGGTACTTACCTAGACGAGCATAACCATTCGTGCAAAAGTAATCAAGATAGTATAGTACTTGGATCTACATTCACAAGTACTGAAAGTGTGGGACGAAGCTGTTTGCCTTTATGGGTATGGTTTTGATTATCTACAACATCATTATAGCAGCTCCAAATTTTTCTGATGATTTCAAATGTTCATAAAATGTTTTGATAAACGATGCAAACACAAATTTGTGTACAACATGGCCTGTTTAAGTTTAGTGAAATACACTGGCCGGGGCATAATTAATTATAGCATCAACTAGCATTGTCAAATTTAAGTTGTCTATCAATTTAATGAATATTCATCGCGAAGCTTCGAAACGCTATGGCCTCCAGTAAATATTTAACAGTGTTATCGGGAAACTATTTCGGACCATCCCACCGGAATATAACGTGCAAATAATGTGCATTAGTGTCAATAAAATTATCCACGTAAATACCGCTCACAAATTAACATCCCATTTTCGGTTTCGATGTTGCCCTTTTGTAAATGATGGAGCTGATTTTACGCACTAGTGACGCGCGGTTGGGCGGCCGTAGAGCATTGTTGTCAGCCGAGATCGCGTTTGCAATTCCTGCATAACTTACGGAACGTACTATCAGTTGTATAAAGTAGATTCTTCTCACTATCTTCATCATCATCATGAGTTTCATTTTTCATTCAGTCTATTTCAGTCCACTGCTGATCATAAGCTATCCCCCATAGAACGCCAGCAAAATCCTGAGCCAACTGCATCCATCGACTTCTCGCACATTTTCACAGATCATCATTCCATCTAGTGGGGGTCATCCAACACGACGGTCAATGAGGCTGCCATTCTAGAATTATTGTCTTTCACCAACTTAATTTTCCTCATATCAGTTTAAGATTTTTTATACCTATTTGAGACTTAAAAACAAAGGAAATAAAGTAGAATAAAGGATAAATTAAAAGCTATATATGGGATAACCAAGCCCCCTTATTCAGCGAAGCTACATAGCATTATATCCATTACTGATGTTGCATGAATGGCAAATATTTATTATAGATATTTTCATACACAATTATTAACAATATTACTTAAGGAAAACCCTTAACTTTTGTTGTCTAATTTTTTTTGAAAAAATATCTTCATTAGAACTTATTTTTGTATGTTATATTAGTTAGTACAAATTCCGTTGTTGTAACCAAAGCATCGTCTTTAAATCAATTAACCTTTAGAAAATCCTCGTATCCATAGATTTTTATTAGTACGTAAGAGCCCTTTTAGGATAACAAATATTTACGGCCAACCCAAAAGTGCCAGAACAATGTTTTCACGTTACTGTTGTACTGTAATTTTGTTGCTACATCGATTAAATATTCTCTTTGTACTGAATGCTATTTCTTTATAAAAATATCAAATATTATAATCTTTTTATCTCTTTGTTGTCTTTTTTCTTCTGCTTTTATATAGCTGATTTAAGATCAGATTACAACTGGATAATCTTCAATAGATTTTATTTTATTTAATTAATTCTCTTTAACATGATTTATTTGTTGACAAGATTTCAATTGAAATCAAATTCAAACAACATTGTGTCTGTACTTACGTAATTTAATTTTGTTTTAATAATAATGAAAGTTACCAATAAAAATTTTAATTAGATTATGATTCATGTTATTCGTAACTATGTAATTAATTTGAATGATGGTGTAGCTAAATTTGAATAAATTTCATAAGTAGCACAATTTTTATTAAATAAACTTTTCTCTCTTTAACGAAAAATAAGTTTCCTTCAGTTGTAATAATAAAAAAAAGAGTAGCCGGGTGATTTCGTAGCTGCTAATAGCTACTAGAAAACCTACGAGATCACCCGAAAATTAAATTGTTAAAAAAAATGCTGTATTAGTATTTTTTCACGTTTAATCTTAGTCTTATTTCCCGACGTTTCAGACTCGTATGAGAGGCCATGCCGACGGGATACACTAGGGATTTTTTGTGTCGTAATTATTCTGGGCAATGTTTATACGAGTATACAACATACTAACACTTACAAATACATGAGTATTTATAAGTTTTCCGTATCTTTGCTCGGGTTTATATGAACTATGGGAACCTCAAGAATTGACGATCATCTTCACAACCATGTTTTTATTCGATATCTGTTTACAAAATAAAATACGTATTATATTTTCTTATCATTGCTACGGCCGGGTTATCGAACCCGTTTTAATGATCTATTCTAGATTTACTTTTCTTACAGCAGACCATGTTACGTAAGCTGTTATTGTTCTACCACAGTACAGTCTACAAATAGAAAACTAAGTTTTACCTATTAAGAATTCAGCTAGACGGGAATGCTAATAAATCACCTCATTCCTTTGTTCAAGTTTCTGTTATTTTTTAAACGTCCTGATGTCTCGTCGTCGTTAGAAATTGTTGATTCGGTTGCTTAAATATGATATGATTAATTACTTAATTCTTTGAAGATAACAAAAATCTAATTCCACTCGAGTCCTAGATTCGATGTCTTTGTCAATCCTTAATAATAAATTTCACTTGGAAGGTCCCAAAGGTTTTTCTTGAAAATAAACACCTTTTTCATCGTAAATATCGTACTTGTATTGTATAAGAAAGGCGAAAGTAGGTTCAGTCAGGCAACTATCCGTGTTTCACTGTTTTCTGAAAACCTTTTTTTATGTGAGAATGTGCCAAGCGTGCTGGCGCTTCACATGATGTTAAGTGATAACCGCCGCCCATTGACACTTGCAACAGGTTCAAATCCTGGAAACAACAAAAAATATTTCAACAATTTATCTACTATTATAATCTTTAAGTTTCGTCTTAAGTGTCGAGATTAGCACTAAAAATAAAAAATAAATATCATTATTATTCTTAAAGTTATTATTGTCTCACCGATAGGATAGAATGATATATCATGCCTTTTTCATATATCATTCAGACATATTTATCCTTAAGTACCTATATTGAAAGATTTTTTCTGCGTATTATCGGTATTATCTGCGTGAGTTTATATTCGTGGTAGAACAAAGGTAACAGACATAGCTCAGAGGCCTGGTAAGCTGAAATGGAAAGGGTCCGGCCATATATTCCGTTTCAGTAAACATATAAATAATTATTCATATGTTTACTGAACCAACTTTCCCACGTCCATATGTATGTAAACATTATATAATGTTATAATTGTAATTGTTAACATCAAAGGGACTTAAAATCTCGAAACAATAATTAGTTTTACTGAATGTGATACGTTATTTCTTGTGTCACTTAATTGTGAAATCGGTGTAACGGTGCATCAAAAGTGTGATGTGTTGGGAAATTACTTTAATCTCTACATAGTATTAAACGAATTCCTCCAGCTGTCTGTCTGTCCCTATTTAAGCTTAGATAATTAAATAACTACTCAGTGGATCTTTGGCGGTTTTTTTTAATAGATAGAGTGATTCAAGAGGAAGGTTAGTATGTATAATACATTGCATCTGTGCGAAGCCGGGGTCGCTGGTATTACAAATAAAACTAAAGTTTTATAATGTTTTGTAATAAGAAAGCCAAAAAGTTTTTCGCTTTTATGCAAATATGGACGACTAGCTGTTGCCCGCGACCACGTCTGCGTAGAATAGGCTTAAGGCGTAACATTCAGTCAGAAAGACAGATACATATACACAATATATGTATATAAATTATAGCATATATCTTATTCTGATGTATAAGATAAATTATTGTAAAGTTTCATTAAAATCCATTCAGTAGTATTTGCGTGAAAGAGTAACAAACATCCATCCATACATACAAACTTTCGCCTTTATAATATTAGTAAGGATATTATAAAAGTAACGAAATAAAATATTAATATTAAGCCATAAGACTTTTTTAGAATTTGAATTTAAAAATTATGAAGATGTAACAAAATCAATTCCTTCTTCGTAATCACAAATTCATTTTTGCGATTAAGGACAACAGCTTTATCCGATTATTATGTTTTGGAACAGAGGCTAGCTATTATTGTCTTAGGCGCTATAAGTCGTAGGTGCCATACGGGCCAAGCTTCGAAGCCTGGCTTAGTGCGAGGGGATTTGCGCACGTCACCTTTCGTCTGACGCAGGTACTCACCGGGCACGGATGCTTTGGTGAGTACTTAAATAGAATTGGCCGCGAACCGACAACGCAATGCCACCACCGTGGTGGGAACCGGGACTCCGCGCAGCACACGCTTGCTGAGTGCCCCGCGTGGGAGTCAGAGTGTCGGATCCTGGTCCAAAAGATCGGGCAGGACCTATCTCCACCTGTTGCAGTGGCGGCTGCGCTGATGGAGAAATCCGCTTGGATGGCACGGGTCTCCTTCTGCGAAGCTGTTATGCTCCAGAAGGAGACCGCTGAGCGGGAACGGGAGAGGGCCGACTCCACTCGGAGACGAATTCACCGGGTCGGTAGAAATGGACGAGGCGCCCCGTCAGCCCTGTAGTCTCGGGCTCGTAGAATAGAGCTAAGGTATCCCCTGCCTGTCGTAAAAGGTGACTAAAAGGGGACACGGATTGGCAGCAGCACGAAGTGGTCTCGTGCTGCTGGAAGACGGCGAGGGAATCGGGGAAGGTTTACCCTTCTCCGAGGCGTGCTCACGCGCAGTACTGAGGGACACCGGTGCGTTCCGTAGGAGATCCCGGAGTCCCTCCAAAGGTACAAAAGGTGGCCACCGACACTTGCTATTTTAGGTCCACGGGTTTTAGTGGGGGTACGAACCAAGGCCCACATAACCCTGTCTCCTCTCATGACGGGTCGCGGCATCTTTTGGAGATTCAACCACGTTCCATGGGCGATGGTAATCACGAAGATCAGATGAACCACCTTCTAGCTAGCCAACTTTTTACATAAAAAAAAAATATCTCTGTAATTCACATATATTTATTTCGTTTCTAGTTTTTTTCTTTCCAAGGGCACAATGGTACACAAAGCATGATTCAGATGTTTTGTCGACCCCGCCTTGGTGGGATAAAGGCAGAGAAATGACGAGGACAGATTATTGACGATTTTTTCAAAATGCCACAAAATTTTTCGTTTTGAAATTCGAAATACAAGCTTCTCATTAAGCAAATGCTCATAATAATCATATTTCCCCTGTGTACATTTAAGTTTCAACGTCAAATTAATTTTTTGTCTGACATTCGCAACGTTGTTGATGGGAATAAATCTTTATGTTTTTACATCAATGATGTTTTATAATATTTATAATAAAACATCATCCTCATATATAATGTCATTGTTTTTATATGATAATGAATAAAAACAAAGTAGTTTATTAATGAAACATTTTATATTTCTTTGCATATGAATTACGATGAAAAAATGTGATACGTTAAACATTATCTGTTTCGGTATAAAATAGGTTGTTTTTTTTTATTAAATTCCGGATATCTAATCGTATTATTTAAAATGTACTAAATACTATTAAAAACCTTTGCTTCTTCGTTAAAGCGTGAAATCACTTCTCGATTGTAAGAAAAACGGTTTTTATCAAAATAACCTTAAATATATCTGGCTTCCACGGCTGTTTAGTTTATCTGTATCGCTCGAGAAAATCTCATTACTTTTTCAATTCAGGAGAATTGAAAGGTTGTATTACGAATTTACGTTTTTTCAATTTATCTCTTTCACATCTGGAGAAGTTAATCGTATGTTCTTATCAATTGGTACTACATTTTCTTCTGAATACCAATTAATAAGACTTAATGTTATAAATCATCCTATTCAATAAGATAAAAGATTTAGTAAAAAACATTAGTAACGTCAGTTACTAGACTCTATAGAGTCAGTAACTCGTTTATGGGACGGTGTGTATACGCTTCTACAACAAAATCCCAGTCAATGTGCAAAGGCTTTGCACATTACAATCTATTAACAAGTTTAAGAAATTTATTAAAGAAAAACTTTTTAAAAAGGGTATTATAATATAAATGTTCATTTTATTTCACATTATCGATATAACCCCTAAAAAACTCATGTACTGTATAACAATGTAAGTTTCTTTCGCCTTTTTCTTCTCCGTTAGAGGAACCTTATTGAGAAACGGTGGTAGAATTAAAAAATGACTGTCGATAAATTAAATGTATATTTCTTATTTCGATGAATAAATTGATTTAATTTGATTTGCAGTCTATAGAATTACAATCTAATTAGATTGCAATTCTAATTGTATTGCAATTCTACGGCTACTATTGGCGAAATTATGCCAATTGGTGTTATTTGGGTGCCTCCGTTTCGGTGCGCAAGTGTCATACCTTTATAAACATTGTTAAAACTTCAGAGGGCGATAAAAAAGATTCACTAAAAATTATACGTTATTTTATAAGTTTTACTTCTTTTGGCACGTTCCGATAAATTGTTGTTATCAAATGCATTTAATGTATTTTTCACAATCAAACGTATCAGTAGTAGGTACTACTGCACAGGAGATAAAATTTTTAGTTACGCTAAGAAGTTTAACTTCTTACGTGCATTCATAACTACACACATCCCTTTATCAATTTTTATTAATTTTTATAATCTATATCGTTTATTTCATATTTGACGTTTGCACGGATCTAACCTGTAAATAGTTTTACCTTTGTCTAGCATGCAATATATGCAAATCACTACATAGTATAAAACAAAGTCATTCCGCTGTCTGTCTGTCTCTATGTATGCTTAGATCTTTAAAACTACGCAACGGATCTTGATGCGGTTTTTTTTGACAAGATAGAGTGATTTAAGTGGAAGGTTTATATGTATAATACATTGCACCCGTGCGAAGCCGGGCCCTGTCGCTAGTACATTATAAACAAGAGTGACAGTCGAAAGAAGGGTTGGGCGGGTCTGAATATCGAAAGCGCGCTTTGGACAAAAGAAAAAAAAACTTGTTATTCTCAATAAGGGAATCCGCTATTACTTCGCTATTATTCATTTTATGCAAGTAATATCTCGCGTTTTACTGTGTTGGAAGATACAGTGACACATGAAACTTAGAGGAATAATTTAAACGTATTTTTACGTGACGAGCACGGAATATCAACAATTTCTCGGCGCCCCGCTTCGCGCTCTTTTATTATAATACATATAAATAAATAAATAAAATCTAAATAAATATTTGGGACACATTTTTACACCACGTTCTCTAGTCCCAAACTAAGCAACATGGGTACTAGATAACAGATAAACATACCCAAACATACCTTTCTTTTGTAAATTAAAACATATTATACACATATAAACACCGGACCCTGAAAAGCACCATGTGCATCACACATAATTTTGGCAGTAGTGGGGATCGAACCCGCAATCGATCGAACCCCTCTGGCGCAAGAGGCACTAACCACTACACCAATCAGGTCGTCGAAAAAAAAGTACACATAACGAACTTAATCAATTAGTTAGAGATAAATTTATGTTGATCATTAATTACAGGTCCTAGTTACGTTTCCACTTCGCGGGGCTCTGACATATAAAAATTTACACGTAACGAACCTAACCTGGCAGTTAGTGATAGATAAATTTGAACCTGACTTATGGCAGGTTCTGGTGACGTTCCCCGCACTGAGGGGCGCTTTGATATATAACATTTTACACCTAACGAGTTTTAACCTAGCCAGTCACTTATATAATAATATGAAGTTTAAAATTTAATTTATGTAAAAACCATGAATGAATAAAAATCTCTAAAAGAAGATATCACAAGTTTTGAAAACTATTGTGATTATTAAAAAATAACACGGCTGTGTTATTTTTAGATAGAATTGGACCGAACAGATGAGAAATTACATCAATTTCCGTAATTTTAGTGCCTCAGTTTCAGCGCGCTATTGTCATATCTTCTTTGTATTTGTATATAATATCATTGACAATATTGCCACATATTTAAAATAGTTTTTTCTGCTTTGGTGCTAACCAAACTCTTTGCCACCAAGAATTACACTAAAACTGATATTAGGCGGTCATAATACAGATTTACATTGACTGACGACGAAATAATGTACGATTTTTATAATGTAAAAGAGACAAAAGACGCAGAACTACACTATATACATACGGACGAGGAAATATTTTAATCTTATATTTAGACCAAAAAGACCGTTCATGCAATAACAGATATGAAGCTTCTAATACTCAATGTGAATTCAATACTCAAAAATCTTTCTTATCTTAGAAATTATTTCTGATATCTTTCGAAGTGAGAACTTAAGTGAGTAAAAGATATATTTAACGTAACAAAAACTACAACTGCTTTTTTGTATTAAAACTGTAAAAATCATAATACGTAACAGCGAAATATGTTTTCCGTTTCAGCAACGAGTCCTTTGGTAATATTACGTCTTTGCCAGACCCAGATGCAGCTGTTGCGTTGTGTTCCGCCAGTAAAGAGCTAGTTTATGAAACAATTTGTAGCTTAAGTTTAACTGTTAGTTTCCTTGCTGTGTGAAACAATTATAACAGTGTTTGAGACGAACAACAGATATTTACGTTTATCTAAACAATGTGATGATTGGATGAGATGTTTCACCCATCCAAATTTAAATATTTAATTTGATTATTTCATCAGTCTATACGTGCATATACATAATAATTAATTCTGACATTATAAGTGATATTTTACGCTTATGACAAAAATATATCCTATTTTGCTAAAATACTATCTAAATAAAATTATATTTTAATAACCTAAACCAAATGATAAAGGTCAGCTCTGATTACAACTTAATTATTTCTGCAAATAATTAGTAGGTCACAATTTCATAATGCAAAATGATAGCTGCAATACTATAGAGATGCTAGTAATTGTATGCACTTATTATCTTTTCCTCTTTACCCTTAATTACTATTTCTGTATATAAAATATTTATGCAAATAGAAAATACTCTCTTGATCTCATTTTCTTTAGCATGGAATAATATATTTTTACGGTTATAAGAAAAATATATCTTATTTTGCTAAAATAGGACATATTCATGCAATACATTATCTGAGGGATGATTTATAAATAACCACGATGTGGACTTCTAGATCATCGGAATCTTAATTACAACCGCACATACATCCTTCAATGTCACATAAAAAATTGCGCCGTGAAAGCCATCAATTCTACTGATTAACATTCTTTTCCACTTTATTATTTGTACCGTTTGACGACTTGCATTGTGAGGTGCCGCGATTATTCACTGAGCCGCCTGAAATTTAATAAAACACGTCGTTTATCAAAACAAGCACCCGCAATCCACCAAGTCCCACAGCCATGAGCGTTCGCAGGAAATTCACATAACTTTCCTCCTCTCTCACTAGAGTTGAAAAGACGTTTTTATGGCTTTAAGTACTCTCGATTTATCTTCGCCAGCCCTTAAGCGGTTAATTGTACCTCCGAGCATACAATAACAAGCCATAGTACGGCGTAGCGTTGCGTCTCTTTTTTGTCTTTTGAATTAAGCTCTTTTGGCGTGAATTTCTGAGTGGCGCAACTAATATACTCTTGCTATTTATGTTTGCTTTGATAAATGACGTGAATTTTTCAAATATTCTGATGACAAAGGTAACATGTTCAATCATTCTCAACTTTACCCGATCGACAAAAATGGCCAAGCAATGTTTTTTTTTTTGCTTTCAGTGCTGATAGGGAATTCTTAAGGGATTTGCAATATCACTTTCACGTTCACTCAATACATATGTTACATCATCTAAAAGTTACCCTATCTTTTCGTTAAACTGTTGTTATGCGGAGGCTCCGACCCCTGAGTGGTTATACTCAAGTATTATGGGGGGCTAGAGGATCTTCTATGGAGCATACCGGCCTCTTTCTGTAGTATGTATAAGCACTTCGAGGAACAACTAATCTTCCCCAATCTCTCCTAACTGCTTAGCGGTAACATAAGACAACTTTCTTCCAACTTCGTTTCTTCCAGGAAGCAGAACGATAACCTTAGTTAGGAAGAAATAACCTTTCCTACCAAATAACGAGGCAAGCATCTTTTCTCTCTTACTTCTCCCTTTCTTTACTTTAGTTGGTCGATCCTTAAAACAAAACACCCATTGAGCGGATTGTCTTTTGGTATCGGGTTCGTAGCAATATATCGAGTTTCATAACCTGTGAAAATGTAAAATATAGCATTATAGACATATTCGTTTATCTTTTATAACATATCGCGAAACCAATCTTCGTTTAATATTTTTTGTACTTGACTCATACTAATTTGATGTTTAATTTTTATTTGATTTTTATTTGACTGTTGGTAGATTACTCTCTTATCTTTCTCTAACTTGCGTCCTTCGGCACTGATGTTATCTTCAGATGCTACTGTTGTAGATTTTCCCTCAAACTGATTACAACTGAGATTGATACGCTCTCGCTTATACTCATTAGGCCAATTATAAATAGTGGAACGTGGATGGAGCTCAGTTATTAAATGCTAATCGAAGCTATCATAGCTTTCTTGTTGAGTAAGACAACAACGAAAGTCGTAAAAGATCATGGAGTGGAAATTTTCCGGCGTAATTTATATTTAAGGTGTAACTAGACTTTTGGAATTGCCGCCAATACACAAAATTTTTAACATTCGGTTACCGAAGAGTTCAATATTCAAAATTTAAAGTAAGATTTAATTCGCAATGTTTATAACTGGCCAGTTATAAAAACTTTCAGTATCACCCTGGTATTCACTACATGGCTGATTCTTAACTAGCGTGAATTTTGACGTATCATACATGAGTAGTTGTATTTTATAATAATTAATGAGAAAAACATATTGTTGTATATATTTATTTACTCACGCGAACTCTTAGTAGACCAGGTGCTTTACTACAATCAGAAAATTCATTACTTCAGTATCTCATCACACTTCATCTATTGTATTTAAAATGTGTCTATCAGCGTGATGTGATGCCTAAAACAGTTTCTTTTAATTGTGTCGAGATTAAACCAGAACAGCTTCTTAGGTCCGTGACATGGATATGAAATGTTTTTCATATTTCTAAACAGCCCACCGCGGCTTCTCAAGGCGTTATAAAATCATAAATTCAAAAGGGAAGCGTAGGCTAACTTAGTTTGAGACTAGTTTCGCAACGTGACTGAAGCACCAACACTAGTTAGACGGACTTCGTATTAGTTCAGGCCTGCCTCGTTCGTTTCTATCGGGCATGGTATTTCGGTCACGTGTCTACTAAACGTACAAGTTATCATGAGGTTGCAACTTCCGAAGGTAAGAAATTGGTCTTTGAAATTATTTCAGTTAGTTTTATTTTTCTCGCACCCATAATATGCTCCATCGCATTCCGTAGAGCGTGTACAAGTAACTCTGACTTATTTATTATTTTCTTATTTCTCTGAATGAAGTTGGCTTCAAAATCTCTCTGTCTTAAGCCTAGAATAGTTTCTATTAGTTTGAAGTTTATTACGTTTTTACTTACAATTAAGATCGACTTCATGGAAAACAACTTGTAATAAACAATATTGGATAAACTCAAATACATAAATCGGTTAATTATGAATTATATCTATTACAAGGTTTCCGTTTCAGTAACTCTCACAATGATGAAAGGGTCTTCTCAAATTAGGAAAGGTGGCACACGGGCTTTGACAGTTTAATAAGCAACAAAATCGCGTTGACGTCTTTATTGTACCGGACTTCGCCCTTTGTACATCCCGGGAACCGGTCCCTGGATGCAAACAACCGTAAACGTCGAAATCCCCCATTTGCGGAATGTGCCCAACTGTAAAATTCCGTTGATCTTATCACGGACGAAATACATTTAGAAACGTTTACCATATAAATTGCCTGCGGCTTGTTATATAGGGGAGGGGGCGATAGCTCGCGCGGGAGCAAGCCACGAGAACCGGAGGTTTATTAAGTCAATTCAGCAAATGCTATTGGTGTTTTTACGGAACTAGTGTAAAAAATTTACGACTCACTTCGCCCGGGCTATTGAGCGCTGCTCGAAGCGGTTTAGTTTATGGTCGGTGTAACCGCGAATCACTAGATATTTTCTATTTCGCGAACGATCATTATAGGAATGAGTTTATGTTAAATTTGGGTCAGTAAATTTATTAAATTTCCTGATTCTTTTTATACTTTTGTCCAGTGCAAGATGCAGGATCACACTACTTAAAATATAAGCTTATTGAGAGGAACAGGATGGCATCTCTATTTTTAAAACCGTGTGTGACTCTTTTAAGGATATACAAGTTTTATATATCAGTCAATTTATTGTTTATTTTCACGTAGAATTCACTGTATTTTTAGCCAAATTTTGAATGAAACAAGTACATTTTATTAACAAATAACCAAATCGACTTCAAATATGTTACCCACTATAAGTACATTTTATAATTCATTTTGAGGAGTTCCCTGATATATTTGAATAGAGCAACTGTTGAGTTTCTTGCCGGTCCCTTCTCAATAGAAACTGCTTTCCGAACCGGTGATAACTTACTTATGAACTTACATATCAATATTTATGTAAAATTCGACGTTTCATAAGAACGAGCAAGCGTCTATTTGAATAAAGATATTTTGTTTGAGTTTCAGTTTGAGTTTATCTCTGAAGTCCAAGGTCCAATACCGATGAAAAAAATAATTTTGTTTAAATAACTAAAAATGACGCTTTTGTGGATAACCGAACAGAAATAGATAAAACAGTTTTCAATAAATTTACATACATAAATACACACCAAGCTACTAAAAGCGTAGTAATAATAGGGGCCACACAAGAGCTAAGCCTAAAAGTAAAAGTAAGGAAGTAATAGCCTATACATGTCCCACTACTGGGCAAAGGCCTCCTCTATACAGAGGGTATCAGGGCATAATCCACCACGTGGCCTCACTGCGGATTGGCGGACTTCACATATCTTCGAAAAATATTTTTTTGGTTATTATTTCGAAAATATGCAGGTTTCCTCACCATGTTTTCCTTCACCGCGGAGCACGTGATAAGTCAGCGCTTAAAGTTTAAAACTTCATTGGTGCCAGCATCGGGGATCGAACTCAGGTTGCTCGAGTATGTCGAATTAAAGGCGAGCGCCCGGACACTGAGCTATCACGGCTCTAGCTAAGCCTAACCCAATAAAAATGTTTTTTTTATAATCAGTTCATAATGGACAATGTTTTGAGTTAATAAATATAAAAAAAATGCAACTCAATGGAAAAGCTCTCCCTTTTTTGACGTTCTTTGAAAATATGATTAACGATATTTCACGTCGTTTCTTAACATTCAACTCGGGTGAGAGCTTTGTTTCCATCGCTGAAAAAAAAAGAAAATCGGTCAAAAATCATTGGCTCCGTCAAAGGCCACTTTATTTCGGTCACGCGCTGGCTTGTTAATGAAAATAATAGGAGACAAAGGTCCAACGTTGAAGTAAAATCTTTGAGTGTGCTCAATAAGTTTAAAATATTGATACGGAAATTAAGATTATGTTCGGCTTGAAATTGGGCCCTTATCATTTAAAATACATTCAAAACGTAAAACCAATTCAGTAGGGAATAATGTAGAGAAATACGATACCTCATCGACGGTAGGAAATACATTGTGTGATGAACATAACGTTTTTCTAGTATCTGGTTTAAATATCTATAGTATAAATTTATTCACAAAAAAATAGTATGTTTAAGTATGTTTACCTGGTAGAAGTACCCATAGTACAAGCTTTATTTGGGACTAGATAGCGTTGTGTGCCGAAATATTTAATTTAATTTATTATTTTTAAAGAGCCCTGTGCTCTGATTCAAAATAGTCGACATTCGAGTATTGCGATTTATTTAAAAATTTGTCCAAAAACATTCAGACTATAATTATACAAATAATAACGAGCAATTTGAACACTGCCAGTAGAAAATATCAAGCATTCGATACTTTGGTGCCTATCCATCCAACACCGGTAGGCCGCTTCCAGCACTAGAGGAGCATCTGGGGCGCGGTCAGTATCGCTCTGTATTCAGCTGGGCCGGTGGACAATAAAGGGCCTGAGGGACCGGCCTGTCACTAAATATCCACTCGCTTTTTCGTTCAGACCTCGGCCCCACCCGTTATTGCGTTATTGCGTAATCGTTGATGGTTATTATTTACAAGGTCTCAGTTTTAACACAAACGGGGCGATTTAGCATAGGCCGTTACTCTTCACCGTGTTCATGTTGTATTCCAGACGTGAAGCGTCATGAAGGCGTGTAGGGGGCTCTAAATTACGGTAATGTTTTTTTTTTGCAAGTTTTTTTTATTATCTGCACAATTGATAAACTCATTAGTGCACATAGCAAGCATTTTATTGATGAATTGCACCATTTCTGATGCATCTTATTTGTTTATTGTGAACTACTCAGTACTAAACAGCAGTCGATAGTAATCTAACTTAATGTAATGTTTAATCGGTTAAGGTGGTACGTGTTTTACCTCAGTCACTATAAATTACTCTTATAACTACGGCGGGCAGTCTCTTTATTTTAATTATAGTTGCACCGATATATTAAGCAGTAAGTTGTGCTAGACACATTGCTTTAATCAGGTTATTGGCCGCAAGATATTCAAAAGATTGCTACCATTAGAATACATTTAATTCTGCATTGAAGCACCCCACGCTTTGTGGCAGACAGAGGTAAGTATTATACAATGAAGGTAATGTTGGCCTGTAGGATTATTAATGATTGCGGTATGGAGTTAATTTTTAGGGTTCCATATCCAAAGGGTAAAACGGGACCCTATTACTAAGAATCCGCTGTCTGTCTATCCGTCTGTCGCAAGGCTGTATCACATGAACCCTGATAGTCAGACTGTTGAAGTTTTCACGGATGATGTATTTCTGTTGCCACTATAACAAAAAATACTAAAAAACACTATAAATAACCCTAGAATCATACATTGAATTTATTTAGCTATGTACCTTTGTAAGAGATTACTTTATAAAAGGATTAATATTAATAGGGGACATGTAATTTTCAAGCAAAACGGATTAGTTATCCGCCGTTAACAATAAATATACGAAACATTTCGTTGGCAACGTACTATCATCAGTTATAGATTCCACTAAAATTCTCATGTTTTGCAGGTTATTATCCCAGAAGTCTGACTTGATTCACTTAGTAATTTATTTCGCTTTTCTGTAAGCAAAATCTGTGCTGTCGTCCTGAATAATCTCCAAAATGTTGGGTCAATTAGTAGAGTCGCGGAATTATAACACTACTTTTTTGAAATTTCGCGTAACTTTATCCTTATTTACGATAAAAATAACATTTAATTAACGTACCAAAACGTTTAAAGTATTTTCTTATGTGAGAAGGTGGCAAGCGAGCTGGCGGTTCACTTGATGTTAAGTTATAACCGCCATCGGCGTTATTGTTATATCCCTATGGTTGCAGACCAGACGAAACGCAGAAGTATAACTTCACGCTGGTTTTCTGTGAGGTGGTCTTACTTACCCGGAAGGACCTACCCATTCATGCACAGAGAAGACGTGGCTCTACCACAGTAAGTAATAATTATACAAAGTAGTAGTAATACATATGTATTTATTCATATAAACTAAGAGTACCTGGAGGACCGAGCTTTGCTCGGTTTGTTTTTTTTTTGTAAATCGTCTATTTTGGAAATTACATTTAGATACAAATTACTGAGTAACGAAATATGCATAATATTTTTCAATCTTACCGATCTAATAATAAGAAAATGTGAAGTGGTGTTTTTCACAAAAGAAACAACTTAAAAAGAGAAAAAGAAAACAAAATCATCTGGATCAACAAAAATAAAAAATAAAGAAAGCAATGATCTGGAATCGAAAAAAAGTAAAAAAAAGAGTGTGTAAATGATCGTGACACGAACCACAGCCGTCTGTTTTGGGCCCGCCCGATTCAGTGTGGTTAATAATTATTTTCGGTTAATTGAACAAATAAATTACAATGAGGGATCTGACAACGAGTTGTCCTATGTGATCCACTTATCTCCGACATATATATATATATATAAGAATTGCTCTCTTAAAGGATAAGAATAAAAAGCAAATAGAGTTAACACTTTCATTTGTCATCCACACTAAAGTAGACGTCAGAAATGTGTCTCAGAACAATGTTTCTAAGTTCAGCTTTGACAATGTATCAATAAAAGTTATTCGATTTATCAACTAATCGAGGAAATGCCCCGTGATCGTTAGATATATTTTGCACGCGCGCAGGATTTATCAACATATTTCTAAACTCGACAGCTGGCACCAATTTTCTTTGATATTTGCAGCGTTTTTCCTCACACGATATTTGTGTTAATTGTGAACGGAATATCTTTTTTAAATTAAGAAATATTTCGACAAAATCTGTCAGCATATATCCGTTACCATTATTTTAGTAATAATTTATTTTGGCCAGAAACCAAAAAGAAACCATTAAGACAGCAAAAGTAAAATATTTTTTAATTGGAAAAAATTAAATCCAAAATTATTTTACGGTATCTAGAACATGTCTACAACATACAGTTTCCAAAAATAAAATATCAATAGCAATATCCTAACGCGACCTTCACAACACCAATTCTCAACACAACCCACGACAAATATCACCCCAGTAAGCCACTCGAAGCATTCGAGTTTTTACGCGGCAAGCAAATTATCGCGCGGGGCAATAAAAGACCGCTCCGAGCGTCCCACACGCCGACTAACATTTGCATATCCGAAGAGCGATTTCATATACCGCGACGGGCCCCAATGTTGTCTCCGCAAACACGCTAGGGCGCCGAGACGCCGATATTGTGTAAACCGGGCTTTGTATCACGCCCCGCATCCTAACGGACGCCCCAGACGCTCGTATCGCTGCGATGCGATGATACTACGGCGGTGATAATTCGATCGCTTCGTTTCGCATGCGAGGGTCGTTATGCTTCGAATTTCGAATCTTGCACCGTTTGTTGTTTATCAGGAGAGTTGTATTGCAGTCGACAGCTAACGCTTTGTGGCTATTCAAGGTTTATAGTAGATAGAGTTGTATTGCAGTCAAAAGCCAAAGTTTTGTGGCTATTCAATATTCAAGGTTAATACTAGATGATGACCCGTGCCGCAGTTAGCAAGGTATTGACCTCGGCGCCGGGGTCATAGGTTCGATTCCTGCATATACTCGCTTCGAATCTGGGTGTTTGTCCTCGTGAAATATATGTATGTAAAACGGCTTTGCAACACAGGATAATGTTTCCCTACAGTATTTTTTTTTTATGTGAAAGTTGCCAAACGAGCAGACGGTTCACCTGATGTTAAGTGAATACCGCCGCCCATAGACATCTGCTACACCAGAGGGTATGCAAATGCGTTGACAACCTTTTTGGAAATTGGGCTCCTGCTACCTCACTCACCAGACGAAACGCGAAAGTATTTGTCATACTTCCACTTTACGCCGATCTTCTGTGAGGTCGTGGTACTTACCCGGACGAGCCTGCCCATTCGTGCAACAGCCGAGGCTGCTGCGAGGCTCTACCACCGTAAAACAGTAAGGGCTAAACCCCTTTTAGATCTAAAGATCATTTACTGTAATTACTTATTTTATTTTTATTATGATGTAAGGATTTGGAACCGTAAGCTGTATGCCGTTGTTTTTACCCGGAAGCTGATTTAGTAAAAAAAAATATATTCTGCCTTAAAGGGTTACTCTTTAAATGCGTGTACATCATTGAAATGTGCAAAGGGCCCGGCGACTCACACGCTCCGAACACAAAAGGGTTTTATGGCCCCCACAAATATGTGAACATATTTCTTTCTTACTGGTTCTTTATATATTTTTTTATTTAGAATAAAATCAAGTAAAAATGAAATGGTGCTGTTGTAATTTATCAAGAGTTCCGTAGTGGAGCATCAACAGGAAGTAATCTATACAAACAGATAAATAAAATTGGAGTGTCTGTTTGTCATATTAAAAAAAACACTTTTTACTAAATGCATATGGATGTATACATGGTATATATACCAAAATAACATTTTTTACAATTTTTGTCTGTCTGTTTGTCTGTTTGTTCCGGCTAATCTCTAAAACGGCTGGACCGATTTCTGGACTTTCACTGGCAGACAGCTGATGTAATAAGGAGTAACTTAGGCTACTTTTATTTTAGATTTTTTTTTATTTTAAATTCCACGCTGACGAAATCACGGGCACAGCTAGTCTAGTATATAAAATTCTCGTAACACGGTGTTTGTAATTGAACTCCTATGAAACTGCTTGACCATTATCGTGAAATTTTGTGGGCATATCGGCCAGGGTGGAGAATCGGACAACATCTATTTTTCATCCCCCTAAATGTTAACGCTTTAAAATTATCTAAAAAAATTAGGGGTGGACCCTAATTTTTTTATATATTTTTTTGTTTTCATTTTTTTATGGTACAGATTTTCTAAGGGTACAGGTACTAAATTTTCACCCCTCTACGCAGACGTAGTCGCGGGCAGCAGCTAGTGATATATAAAATCGTTCCATCTCTTAATGTATACATTTAATATAAACAGCGAAAAGTAGTGAAAATTTATAATGATTAAAATTCAACAAATATTTTATTTAAATTTTAATGATGGCACACTCAGGTGATTATAATATAGTAATTAATTAGGAAAATAATAAAAAATTAATTAAATAAACTCTTTTAAAGAACGTTTGTATTTGTTTCTATTTATATAAGACTTGCAAGCGTTGTCGTGGTGATGGTATCATCGTCATTATCATTATTTCATTTATTTTGCGGATCATCGTCATTATCATTATTTCAGCCTGTTTTAGTCCACTGCTAAACATAGGGCCAGTGACTGTTGACTGACGAAGGAATGTTTGGCGATAATTCTATGCAAATCCAATAAAGAAGGTGGCCACATTTGCGTTGCAAATGGCCTACTGCTGAGGTGTATATGACGTTTAGTGCCGTCAATCAAGCGTTAAGTGTATTTACAATATAGCTGTATAGCCTATCATTACACCTAGCATTGCAAACATATGCGATGCTGTAAATTTTGTGAGCTGAACTCGAGCGTAACATTTCTTCTTCTTCTAAAAATTAAACAATAATCAGCGCTTCAGTTTGCTTACACTTGATCGTTTTAAATTGCAACCTCAAATTTTAAATTAGGTTAACGTAAAATAGAAAGACCAACTATTTTAATTTTAATAAAAAATCCATAAATTCTGTAAATTTGTAATCTAACTAACATATAACATTTAAATTCATAATTATTAAAGAAAATAGTCTTTCATCAGGCTTGTTATGTTTTGCTGATGGTATTTTGACATATTAAATATTTATATTTATTAAACATAAATAACATGACATAAATATATATGTACTATATTATATCAATCTATCAGCACGATAATTGAATAGAAACCGGAAAGAAATGTCCCAAATTATTGCTCCAACCATTTTTCTATTATACTACGAGTATGTATTATTCGTATCCTGGGGCACAGCCCAAAATAATATCCAACATTGTATAGTTTTGTTATTGCCCTGTGAGTTCTTTAAGGCTTTTTCCTATTGCTGTCGTGAAATTGTGTATTTTAAAGTAAAAATTTTAATTCGATTCGTAATTGGTGGATTTACGAAAACCCTTGTAACGAGAATAAGATAAGAATTTATGGAGATGTTTCATGATGGTGCACATTCGCATGAAAAGTAAATAAATAATTATCAACCTTAATATTTATCTATTCTGTTTTTTTTTTAAATTAATTAATTATCAAACACAAAGCAACTGAAATCTCTACGAATGCTTTACGGATTTTCAACACGTCCTAAAACCTGAAAGCGAACACACCAACAGATAAGGAACGACAAATCGCGGGTAGCAAAAACATCCAAAAACCAAGCTTTGTTATGCTTAAACTCGTTCAAACATAACATTAAATGATGGCCCAAAAGCCAGTGGTGCAACTCGAATTCATTACGGTACAATAAAACGTATCGTGTTATTGGTCGGACGCCAGATCTTTGTAAAGCAGCCGCTTCAATTTATTGCGCTTTCAACTGTTAGAGGCTTTCAATAGAATGATTTTGTATTGCAATGCTTTAAAAGACTAAAGTTTGAGTTAAAGTTGACTAAAGGTCAAGTGCATTGAATACTGCTCCACTAATTAAAATACAAATACAGATACTAATCAAGTAACATTTATATATATAACTTTTAAATAAACACAACTTTGAAAACAGTATTCAAAATGCCTTACAAGGGCTATTTTTGATTCATATCTAGTGAATTTTTAAGGCTCTGAGAATGTTAAAATTGGCTTGAGTAGCTTATTTCTAAATAGCCCTTCGGTGTTTGTACTACCAATTTCTCCATCATTATAAAACGAAATAAACCCTTCCTTAAATTCCGACATACATAAAGAAACTCTTGTTTCCTTGGCAATTGGCAAATACAGATTCTGAAGTAAAGATTGAGTCTGAACGGCTGAACAAAGGAAATCCTCTCTTTAAACAAAAACAGCACGCTTATACTGGAAAGCAATATGAGTACAAAGCTCAAAAAAACTCCATTAAGATAAAAGAGAAATATAACATCAATAGCGCAGTATAAAACGTGTGTGCCGGGACTCACAAAATGGAACGGGCATATAGGAACGATTGAAAAAATAATTCTGCTGGTAATACACGAACGATTTTAAACCCTACTCTTTTCACCGAAGGTTTGAATATACTGTGGTTCTATTTCCAAGAACACGCGGTCTGACCACTGGGAACACATTGGGTGATTTATTGAGAGCATAATTGGTTTTGTTTCGGTCAAGGTTTGGATTAACGTTAGTTTTATACGTCTAATGTGTATAATGTTTAAATAAATAGCTTCTGTTACTAACGTCTTATTTTTCCTCGGCCTATTTCGTTAAAGTAACAATATTAGTCTTTCTATATAGCGTGATTTTATGCTTCTCATATTTTGTACATCTGATAAACTAGTGGCATATTTATGTAACTAAACTTTTCATTCCGTGCTTCAACAGACTTTTTCATAAGAAGCTTTGCAAGAACTATTTCAATGATGTTTAAATGTCGAGACATCTGGTGCGACGTGCATTAATGGTTATAACTCGTTAATGAAAACAGTTTGATACTGTTAATATAAAAATTACTCCATCTTATCACATCCAAGCAGCCGCAGCCGCGATCGCCCAAATAAATATGGATTAGGCCGAGGAAACACGATTGCATCGTCCACCGCCGTTTCATGTTCAAATGTGTTTGCACACAATATGGCCACGGTAATAAACCCCTCAGATAAATTATAATTCCTATTTACGACTACTGCTAAAGCTCTTTTGGGATTTTCTTTCTCGATTTAGGTACAAATAGCAAAACAGCTAGATTTCGAATGTTTCATTGAATAATTTCATTAAAAGAAGATAAAACGTTTTGAGCGTGTAGTTGAAAAAAATCAAGTTTTGAGCGTGTAGTTGAAAATTAATATAAATTTTACATTGTTTTAAAAGATAAGATGTTTGATAAGAAAAAAAAGCGAGCAAAAGTTTCTAATTGATTCAGTAATTCATTACAGCGAGTTTCAAGGATTTTTGAAATTTAAACCAAAATTTTACCCGTTAAAATAATAACGGTAACGTTAATATAGCATCATATAGCAATTCGTCTTAGTATTCCTATAAAGGGCCACATAATAATAATAATATTAATAATAATAAAACAGATAAGAATAATAACAAAGTATCTGGACCTGGCTCACGAGGTGACCGACATGTGGGGTGGTGTGCCGACCGAAATTATCCCGATAGTCGTGTCTGCGAATGGGTTAATTCCAGTCAGCCTCTCCAAACATCTGAGGCGACTGGGACTCCGGGACGGATCGCTCCAAGCTCAAATGCAGAAGGCGGTGCTCCTCGATACCGCCCGCATCGTCCGCCGGTTTCTCTCCCTATCGCCCTAACCCTCGGCCGTTTGGTCTCCCCTGCCGAGGGCTTCCGTCTGGTTGGGTCCTATTTATATATGTATTATATACAACATTATGATGATAAAATATATGTTTATTTTTTATTCATAATATTTATTTTATACATATATGCAATATGTATCTATATTTTTATTTTTATTTATAAACCCAACCAGACGAGAAGACAAATGAATATCACCTCATAATAATAATAATAATAATAAAATATCTTTATTCACATAGACGCTTGCGCGTTCTTACGAAACGTCAAAATTTTACAAGAAATTAACACGTTCGTAAGTTACCACCAATAGCTACGGCTATTGCATGAAGTGAGATAACTTAGGCCCATTTTTACGATATTTGCAGCTATGTGTTGTCGATGTCAATGTGGTTTTTAGGGTTCCGTACCCAAAGGGTAAAACGAGATCCTATTGCTAAGACTTCGCTCTCATGAACCGTGATAGTTAGACAGTTGAAATTTTCACAGGTGATGTATTTCTGTACAACAAACAGGTGTTTTTATTTCACAAGCTGGCAAACTTTTGACGTAAAAAAACCTTAAGAAATCAAACGTTGTTAATTGCGGAATCATATGCAGTGAATGGAATACGTAGTGTGGAACCGCCTGCAACACGATGGACTTACGACTTTAGAAAGATGGCGGACAGAGGATGGATGAGGGTTACCGGGATAGTTGCAATGAATATATGTTTCTGACTTGAAGTTCCGTAACATAAGCTGATATAATTAAGGGATAAAAATTTGATGACTCCGTGGCGCAGTTGCCAAGGTATTGGCTTCTAGTCGGGGGTCGTGGGTTCGATCCCCACACGGGACAAGTAATTGTGTGACCCGCAGATAGTTGTTTCGCATCTGGCTGTTTGCCCTCGTGAAATTTACATTCTTACAACAAAGGATAATGTTATCCTAAAGTAAGGATAATGTTTTTAAAAAAAATAAATTAAATAAAAACGAAACTATAAGTTTTATTAAAACCTGCGCTTTCCGGATTATGCGTCCAGACGCTTTAGCCATTAAGGTAAGCGGTTGACATCCTTCCTCTCTTTGCAAAAATATCGACGTGTACTACTACTCCTATACATCTAATACATTTTGTTTCTATTGAATTTTAAGTAATTTGTTTCTATTAAATTTATCTAATTTATTTCCTTAACAGCAAGCATACTTTCTCAAACAAAATTTTTGCAATGAATACAAATTTTAATAGCAAAAGCAACATATCAGATTATCAAATATATAAAATAATATAAAATAATAAAACTGAATTTTATTTGGAATTTTCTGTGTTTTAAAGTAATTGTCTTCCTCATTTAGCATACGTTAAATTTTATACAAAAATAGTTAATATATGTATTTGTGATATGACTCTAAATTTTAACTCTCGGAAATCTTTAAGGATGATTAGGACAAAATTATTTTGGTTTAACTTCATGTAAATCGCCATCATTTAACCGTACAACATACATACAATAGAATGAACATTAAAAAACCATAATTGAAAATAGCGTGCATAAGGCAGATCGAAATTGTAGAATATCGGTGCATTGTCCATTTAAAATACAATAGAAAGAACTTCACGGGATTTAAGCGAACACGTAAAGTCGAAATCAAGCTGCACATTTGTGTGGAATTTCAAAGATACTTACTATATCCCTATCTTTATAAGTACGGAGCGGAAATATATCGTGTGCTAATATAGGAAAGAAAGAAATTTGATGACTCCGTGGCGTTGTCGCCAAGGTATTGGCTTCGGCGTCGAGGGTCGTGAGTTCTTTCCCATACGGCACAACTATTTGTGTGACCCACAAATAATTGTTCCGAATCTGGGTGTTTTTCCGCGTGAAATTTATGTTTGTAAAACGTCCTTACAACACAGGATAATGTTATCCTAAAGTAAGGGCAATGTTTAAAAAAAGAAAAAATAAAAGTGAATAACAATAGTGAAAAATTTTCGTTCATATTATTAAAAATTTAAAATTTCATTTTCATTGATTTGAGCATTTTCAATTATGGTACAAAAATTTATTATTATTGTTTAATAATATCAGTAATGAAATGCAATGCAATAACTGGTTCAAGCGTGTTTTAAGTTAGGGATTTGGTTTTTAATTTCTGATCAGACATATTATAAAGTTTTGTATTTTACTCTTTCGTTATTACTGCCTGTATTTCGTATTCTATAATTTAGTTTTAAAATTGTTCCCATCTTTAATACTTTTTATCTGTATATTTGTTAAGCCTGATGTTTAATAAACATATTCCCCTTTTATTTCTTCAAACCTACTTATAGTTCAAACAAATTTCTAAACGTAGAAATTTTGTTTTGAAGCTATTTTAAGGAAATAATTAAAATAACATCTTAAATTATATCTGTACTGCCCCAAAGATTGCTTAATAACATTAAACGTTGCCGATGTAATAAAAGAGCATTTAAAGAAACATTCAAAGCATAGACGCTTAGAATTTCATCTCGTAACAAATAAATTTAAAAGGGTAAAACGCAATGAAAGTGTAATTAAAACAGTCGTCATCTCTGTGGGGGTTGATGTAAGTGCTATTGTTCAGAGACACTGAAATCTCGCTTTAAATCACGTTCTCCTTTTTTTTTCTCTTTGTTTTCTGCTCATGTGATGACTTAATCAATTGCTTTGTTGTCATTTACTATTTTTAAACTAGTATTATTTGTATATTATTAGTGATAGTAAACATCATCTATTTACCTTTGCTGATATTCTGAGTTTCTCATCCAAATAAGGATGAGAAACTCAGAATATCTGTAAAATACTTTAAAAAAAATTATAAAATAAACAGGACTTTCTTTTTATTAATCTTATACTATATGATGATATTTTTTCTTCTTACTTAAAATCAGAAGAATTGAAATTTACAAATTAATAATTTAAAAATTAAATGTCATATTAAAATTTTTACAAAAATGATAACAAGAATGCTAAATAAACAAAGATTTATTAAGTGCGGCTAGCCCGGTTTTCTCTAGCAACCGCACGCCACGCAAATTTGTTGCCATTAAGAACATTTGCCGAATTAATTCCATAAGTATAATTTATCAATTGGATTTGCGAGGTATTTTAAAATCGAAGTTAGGCTCTTTTATTAAAACTAAATAGATTTTTCACAAGTTCAAGCCATTTTTTTACTTCATCTGGTAATTTAACTAGAATCATAGAATTTGAAAAATATTATGTTAAGTTATTATATGGAATTCTCATGAAAAATCACATTTCAAGTTATTTTATACAATATTTAAGCAATTCATTGTTTTAATAGATGTTCGGAAAGACATAACAGTTTCGTTCCTGTTTAATAATTGTGCTGTACTTTCGTCTGCACTTCTCTCCAGAGTAATGCGTTCTATGAACTTATTTCTTACCTATTATGGTATTTACAGTATTTTAGAAAATCCGAACTGAAAGGTTTGATACGATTGTGATCAGTGTGTCCGGTGTCAGTTGCTGTTAAATATAAAATTATGTATATTTGGAACGAAGTTCCTTACGGCAGGCTTCGAGGGGATAGGGATTTTGCTGCGCGACCGAACTGAAAAAAATGTGATAGTAAAACCGTAAGAAAAAATCCGTGGAAAAAAGTGCGTGGAATAAAACCGTTAAATGAGACGTGCGCAGGCGCGACAGTTGCATAATTTTATGTTGTCAAACAAAAATAAAGAGACATATTTTGTTATTTTAGTTGATAATTTGAATTACGATGTTAATTTTTATTTTAAGTAATTTATTATTTCCTAAAATACTGAATTTCCTAAATACTTTCTTGTACTTAAATAAAAACTAATCAGCAAAATATAAGAGGAAAATCAAGAAAACCTACATAAAATTGAGCACGATTTTTTTTGCAATTTGTGTCGATTCTACATTAGCCGAAGGAACTTCGTTCCTACCTGGTCCCACGACACCACATATTTTTTTATATTCATTTATTTATGTACGTGTGTATATATTGTGTATGTATTGTGTATTTATATATTTAATTTATTTTATATATATGTATGGTATTGTATAGTTTTATCATATATTATTATTATATTGTTTTGTTAGTAGGTTTCACATGTAATGTACATATTTTAAAATTCTTACGATAGCTTTTTTTCTTTTCTTTTTTTAATTTGTAATAAATGCACCTACCTGAACTTTTCTGGACCACCCCAAGGTTGACTGGGAGATAATGCTAATGGCATTAAGTCCACCTTTGTACATAAATGTTTGTGCATAAAGATTAAATAAATAAATTAAAAATAGATCCGATACAAAGCCAGTTATGTTTTCTATAAATTTCCTCCCCTACTCCTACGCCATTGTTATGAGAAACGTTTGTGGTTCAAGATACATGTAAATAACCAGTTTCGCATATTTTCCAATTACTTCTTTGAGTTATCGATTAATGAATAGTTATCAAGAAAAGTTCACCATGTTAAAGTGATTAAATTAACAATGCTAATATTTATTGTATTAATATAAGTAAGTTATACGCTTAGAACTAAATCATGAATTTAACCCCTGTAAGTCACAGGTTTGCCCGTTTATCTCAAAGAATCTCTCTTTCTCTCGTGGTGTCTCCTTCTTTTGAGGGCACTTCCCGTATTGCCACAAAATTATTGGAATTCTTGACGTTCATATTTCGGCGGGCGTTCAAATTTGCAGTCATTTGGAAGGTGAGTCCTAGCTGGCGTCTACAAAACTCGGTTTCCCAAGGGAAACCGAGTTTTGTAGACGCCACTCTACTTGTAGAGCGAGACAGTATATACAGCCGACTCATCGCTTACAGCTCTATAAAGTTCGGATTCAATAAGTAGCACATGGAATAAAATAATCTCAATTTAGGGCTGGGACACCCTAATATTAATTTTCTCCTTCCTTATATTTGACCGCATCCAAAAAGAAATGTTCGAATCATTGAACACCAGTTTCTGTCTAATCACCTTGACCCTATAGCCTTCCGAAGAAATGCTGTATATTTTTATATTTCTATTTGATGCATTTTGGTACTAAAGAAGTGTTCACACTAATATCTGCTGTTGAATTTCACAATCGTCTAATCAAGCTGCGAATTACCAGCGTCACCGTCTTGATGGTTGGCGGTCTATCATAGTGCGTTTTTATACATTTTCTGCCCCATACAGCTGCCTTGTGGAACCAGTTGTCACTAGAGGTTAACTTGGACCGAAATTTCTTACGAACCTTCAAGAACATAGCTAAATATCTATAGATAGAAGATAGACATAAATAAAGAAAAATTGCATATAAAACCAACAATTTAATTAATTATCAACAAAAGACAGAAAGAGACAGACAGAGTCTTTACGACATAAGTTTTTAAAACAAAGATTCAATTAAAAACTTTGAACTTGAAAGTAAAAACGAAGTTGATTTAAATTTTTAACACGAAGTTCTAATTCATATTTCAGTTTTGATGTAACAAAAAGAACAATATCAGTAGTTAAGTAACAAGAGACTGGATAATTCCATCTAATTTCTTTAAGAAACTAACCAATTAAAAACGCATCGTGCTTAACTCAATAAAAATTGGATCCCGCGGGCCCTATTTATGCACACAATTAAGTATAAATCGGGAACACGTCGGTCCTCTAATTGCATTAAGGCACAGGCGACGCCTGATGTAATGTAATTGTTTGCGGTCACGGCGTTCGTGACTGGGGGCAGGGTGTGGGAGGGCGCCCCGGTTTACAGCGGGAAACGTGCAAATTGGATAACTTTGATGAATTAGGTGATTTTTTCGTATTATACTGTGAAATCAACACTTTTTTTTAATATAAGATGGCAAGCGAGCTAGCGTTTCGCTGATAAGTGACAACCGCTTAGCAACGGCGCCATTCATCCTAATTCCACAAAATAAATAATAATAATAGTTTTACTAAATTTACCGCGTTAAATCAGACGGACGAGATTTGTGAACTATTTAAAATTGTAAAGCAAGCTAATTTTAATAATCTTATATTGTAATTTTAATCCAAAATTTTTTTTTTCGTTAACACTGCCATTACTTTTGGATAACATTATCCTGTGTTGTAAGGACGTTTTACAAACATAAATTTCACGTGGACAAACACTCAGACGTGGAACAACTACGTGTGGGTCACACGAATAGTTGTCCCGTGTGGGGATCAACCCACGACCCCCGACGCCGAAGCCAGTGGTTTGGCAACTGCGCTACGGAGTCATCAAATATAAATACTCTTCCGAATGATGTATGTTTTCCATTATGAACAGCGCAATATAGCAGATGCAGGCAGATTTGCTTTGGCTTGCTTCCGAAAACACCGTTAGCTCCCCCATTTATACCGATAAGTTTTCCTTTTTCGGCTCGACAACCAAAGACTGATGGAGTCGTCCGTCATCCATCATTTCATTCGAAATAAAACCCTATTCGGCCTAAATTATCTTTAAAGTTTATGTAGCTATGTAGCAACTAATTTTCGTCAACTTTTAATTACACTTCAATGTTTATAAACGAGCTCATAGTTCTGAGGAATATACGGGATATGGTCAAGTTATTGAATCTGTGTTATATTTTGCCATCATGTGCAAACTATAGACATAATATTGATGAATTGATAGATGTACATAACTGTGTCATATATGAATACGAGTATGTATATATATATATATATATATATATATACAAACTCGTATTCATATATTTTTTTTATATTATCAAGGTGGCATTAAAAAAAGATTTAACAAGTAATAAACAAATGAAACACCTAATGCCTAAGTTTTTATATATAGAAATGATTGTTCATCTGCGAAAAGCGAAGCGTATAAATAAATTGGTGTTTACTTCCTCGAACGTTGGACTTGAATGTCGACTAATGGCCCTTATTTGCTTCCTTTGATAAGATTTAGCTTGTTTATTATATATTAGTTCCTTAAGACCCAGTAACTGGGAGTTTCTCGTTCAATACGATAGTATTTTGGCAAAGAGAAAAGTAAGAATGAGTAATAAGTAACTTCCCTGCCGGTCATAGATTTTTCATAATATTATTATAATTAATAATTAATATTAAATATATAATTATATAATAAATATAATATCAATATAATTAAATAATATAAGTATTAAAGTCCAGCATATGATGTTTCCTTTCAGAATACATATCAAAAAGTCGAAAATGTCAATTTATGGATTACATATAATTGGAAAATACATGCAATTCTACGGTTTGAATTACAATATGAATTTAATATAACTAGTGTCGTAATTCGACCATAATTAATTTAAATTATAAGTTTGATTTTTATATTAATCCATTCTCAAATACAATACACGATAGATAAAGGTGTATATATGCGTGTGTGTGTCGAATACATGGTAGTGTGTGTAATGTTTTCTATATTGATTTTGAATATTTTTTATGCGTAATTACAATAAATATTATCATTCTGCACTCTTTCACTATGTAAACTGTATAGAAAAGCATCCTATTATCAATATCATCCAATTTATACCATCTGAGCAATTTTCGTAAGAAGGGTACCCTTCCCAAGTTTTTGCTTGACGTATTAATATATGTATAGATACGGTAAGCAATATATGTTTACAGCTAGGTTAAAGAAAACTTTTAATATTCTGTAACTTTTTTGATTGCATATTAAAATAATTAACACCTAACTGCTAATTTTGCACGAGTCTATAATTATAATAATTAATTCCTTGTAGTTACGGGAACGCCATTCTTTCTTTAAAAAATCCTGTTTGATAAATGTCTCATATATTTTTCAGCAACCATGGTCAATATAACAATAGTTTCCATTAATAATGGTCCTCGTCGTATAATTTAAAGGCATTGTCAAAGAAAAGGAAATCCATTATATTGGCCTCGTATCCAAGTAAATTTTGCAAAAGGTCTAAATTAATACTTTCCTTTTGTAAACATTATTGTGGCATCATGGAAACCTTATACTTATTCCGAAAGCCATTGATTATAGTTTATGGAAAACTATTCAGCCGGGCGAAAAGGGCTCCTCTTTCAGCGTGTATTGTTGAAGTATTGTTACAGAATATTGTGTCTATAAAACGCTGTATTCCACAATCCTGATTACATATTTACCTCCTAATCGAATTAATGTGTTCTTTAGTTGTTTCTTTAACATAAGATATTTAATCAGTTTATTCTCTTTGTCATATTTGATCATTGTTGGGATAGACTGACTTAGCTAGCATTGTGTAGGATTTTTCAGCGCAAGCCGCTAAAAATAAACCATGTGTCGTGCTACTAATCATAGCATTAAATTTTAAAAAAAGATTTTATCCGTCTATTTAAAATTACTTTGTTAGTGTACTGAAGTTCTTTTTTGTTCACAGACACCATAGCCTTGCGGGACGTGCAACTTATAGCGCCATCCGCCGTCAGACTTGGGGACACGGTGCTGCTTGGCTGCAAATGGACCCTGGAAGGAAACGAAACTTTGTACAGTGTCAAATGGTACAGAGGGCGGCAGGAGTTTTTCAGTTATCTCCCCAAAGAGTATCCATATACGAGAATCTTCGCGCAGCCCGGCATCAATGTTGACGTAAGTGAAATGATTAATTGAATGAGTTTATTGAACTTTATTTATTACAAAATTCTCTAGTGCCTTATTTCTTACAACGTTGGCAATTAGTAAACTCGTATTGCTCCTCCAAGTTCCATCGATCTCATGTCGTGAATATGAGGCTGTGATTTTTGTTTCTTAGATCTGCGCTCATGTTTAAGTGGCCTTATAAGATTTTTGAATAGTTAGTATAAGAATATTTCTTATGATTTGAATGAACTCAAGTATATATTATGTCACTTTTAAGCACACAGATTTTAAGATCTTATCTATTATCAAGTGAGTTTGATATAAACCACCAATGTCTGCTTATTAGATAATTCGTCTCTCATTTATAATTTTTTCTTATTTCCTTTTTTTGTTTTCCGACTTTTGGTGAATCTGAATCTGCGTTGAATCTTTCTTCACAACTTAAGCTCCTTTGATAAATTAATAAAATACCAAAATTTTATAGACGGTCCTGATTGATCATTAATTCAACTTCGAGAAATTAATGAAATACCAAATTTGTTTACCATCGTTACTACGTTTATGTTTAAAGCTTAACCTAACCTGATGGTCTCGGTATACAGTAAACACAGTTTTATTGGTCGTTAACGCACTTTTCATGTTTTATTGTGAACCATTGTTAGGAGGATTCACTTTACGATCACCATTAAAAACCTCCGCCTTTATAAGAAACGAAAATAAGCGATGGCCGACTATATTTTATTGCCTACGCTGTATTTTAGGCCTCTTAAAATTCTTACTATGTTAGCGTACACAACAAGGACATAAACAGGAGCCCTCGGGCACTTTGAACTTAAAAAGTGTATCGATAATGAGAGGTGGATCTTACGGACGGCGAATTGGTTGAGGTTGTAGGTATACAACATAGCAACTTCTATTGCGTGCTTTGCCGAAAAAAACCCGACCAAGTGCGAGTCGAACTCGCGCACGAAGGGTTCCTTACCATAATATATTATACTATAAAACCTGCCAAGTGTGAGTCGAACTCGCACGCGAAGGAAAATCATGACCGTTGCACGGGAGCCGCACTTAAATATTTTTAATTCTGTTCTTTAGTACTTGTTGTTATAGCAGCAACAAAAATACATCATCTGTGAAAATTTCAACTGTCTAGCTACGGTTCATGAGATACATCCTGGTGACAGACGGACAGACAGACAGACAGACAGACGGACAGACAGCGGAGTCTTATTAATAGAGTCCCGGGTTTTACCCTTTGGATACGGAACCCTAAAAAATAACCATGCCATAAGTATTATAGCTATGACACACACTCGGGAATAATTTTAAGAATGAAATAAGCAAAGTAGGCCAAGAAAAACATAACTTAGTAAATTTTTTTTCAAATGGGCATTTTAAATTAATTGTATATTAATCGTTTTATGTAATATGTATTGGTAATATCTCTCAATTTTGCCTTCAAGCACTTTCTGACTAAAAATATTATTTACTAACTAAACGTTTTTATTAATATATAAGGGACTATAGAAGTGTTATTGTTGATTGTAAAATCGAAGTGATAATCGGGTGATAATCGGGTGGTTTTTAAGATTTAACTACTTTTATGTAATCTGATGTGATATGATTTAGAATTTCGTAGTTATTTTATGACAGTGTTAAGCTCTCACGACTCACGTTCTCGTGTGCTACTGTCAAGGTTTTATGAATAGGGTTATGATAAAATAACCAATACCTCGTATTACCTGCGCATCGCTCATAAATGTGATCGTTTCAACAAACACATAACATTTAACGAGCTTATTTTACTAACCTATTTCTCGTGAATTGAATACCTATACGGATATTTAAAAAGAAAAAAAACTAGATTGAAATTTCATAACTTTTTTTTTTGCTTACAAGCTTCATACAAACAATTTAAGATGGACCTTGTCATAAGTTTAGTTCATGGTAGCATAAGATTTAATCAATTACGAACTCCTAATGAACTCTGGAAAAAGAAAATTATCTTCTTCACTACGAATATTTAAAAAACAACTATCTGGGAGACGTATCAACATTTTTTACTAAGAGCCCGCTTTGATGTCTCTGGCGAGAAATAAAAAAAAAAATAAAACTCTAAAATCATACAGTTAATAACTAATTTTCTAAGCTGTGGTCACATGAATGGGGAGGCTGCGACTAAGAAGTAGCACGAACACACAAAATTCCAACGAGAAGTGGAGCATCTGCTGAGTGAGATGACATGATCCCTTTTTAAATATTGCAACGTGTATGTAACTCCGTAAGTGTAATCCCTCAATATCAAGTGTGGTTCACCTGATGTCAAGTGATTACTTTTTTTTATGTGGAAAGTTGCCAAGCGAGCAGACGGTTCACCTTATGTTAAGTGAATACCGCCGCCCATAGACATTTGCTTAACCCGAAGATTGCAGATCCCTTGACAACCTTTAGAAAATTGGGCTCCGGCCACCTCACTCACCAGACGAAACACGAAAGTACTATACTTCCACTTTACGCTAGTCTTCTGTGAGGTTGTGGTACTTACCCGGACGAGCCTGCCCATCCGTGAAACAGCCGAGGCTGCTGCGTGGCCCTACCACCGTTAAATTACCTGCTCGCTTGCTACCTTTCAACATAAAATGGTAATTTAGATATCACCATTGAAAGACATTTCTCTGAAAATTGCTTTGATAGCACTAAAGAAATTGGAGAAACACAAAGAGCAAAAACTGGATGGATAGTACATTATGACATAAATTTTATGAGTATCATATAATTTATATCATAATGTAGTATCTTGAGATAACATTTTCATTATTTTATCCAGTTAGTTACATCTAAAAAGTTTTAGCTGTCATTGTACCCGACGAAAGCCATCTATGAATTAAGTGTGCTATTTACAACTTTCCTTTTAATGAAACAAGTATGCTATTTTCAACTTTCCAAAGCATAACTATCATATCGATATGCAGGGGTTGCCTTCCTGCTATGAAGTCTACGTGAAATAGCTCATTAAAAATGGAAGGGTGGTTACGCCACAAGGGAGCTTATTATTTTTATCCGCCCTCTTACTCCGGCTCGGTGGCTCAGTTGCTAAGATATAGGCATCCACACCGAACATCGTGGGTTTGGTTTGATTCACAGGGAAAGTATTTCTACGACCCACATAGTTGTTCGGGACCTGGGTGCTCATTTCAAAGAAGGGTTACTGTCATGCAGACGGATGGTCTTACATAACGATTAAATACCATGAACTACATTATTTACATTTTGTGCCGACGTTGCGAAGATGGATTAAGAGCGAGAGGAAGTATATACGAGCTCTTACATTTTTTGTTCCTAACGCGCTACGATTTGCGGCTGCGAGTTGTTTTCATCCCAATAATGCCAGACGTGTAGACTGGACAGAAAATTAAGGTCGTGATTAAAGCACGTACTTTTTATGTGAGTAAGTGGCAACCGGCTGGCGGTTCACCTGATTTTAAGTGATAAGCCCCGCACATGGATATTCAAAACACCCGTAGGGCTACAGATGCGTTGCCACCTTTTAATAAAGTGAGCCCCGGTTACCTAAGCCGGTCAACAGACGCACACCAGAGGAGTTGTACAACTACACGCCCGTCATCTGTGAGCTGGTGGTACTTATCCAGATTGTCATACCCTTCGTACAGCGAACACTGCTGCGTGGCCCTAATACAGTTATCACTATAAACACACAAGTAGTTTGTGCTTAGTGCATTTTCAGTTAATATCAGTGTTAAAAAATATGCAAATGAAGAAATGTATGTGTCGATTATTATATCCATCCATGTTTCCGTAATGAGTCGTATGGCTAAATAATCATGCTTTATTTATTGAAATACAAACGTACTGTTATGTAAGGCGAACCATGAATAATGTCAGTGTTCCACCCCGAAGATACTTAATTACAGTACATTTGAGCCTGCGAGCGTAGCTTTTCACAGCGACCACTTAAAAGAGCTACCAATGAAAACGTTTAATGGAAGAAACGGTTTAAAGTATTATTTTTATGGGTTGTCTAAAAATGTCTAATTTTGGAGATAACTTAAAAATTTATCTTCGTTCTGAAAGAGGTGGTACAGGTTGGCTTAACGTGTTAAATCAACTTTATTGATGTACTAAAATTAATATTAATTAAAAAAAAAATAACGGTAGAGAATATGATTAATTGTAACATAATAGAGTTAATATTTAATATTTTTAATTTAATATATATTTTTACCGTTCTGTTATTTTTCCAACATGAAAGAAGCAAAATGGTTAGTGCTACATCAAGTGATTGAATTTGATTTCTTAATATAACAATAATTATATAATATCCAAATCCAAACAAAAATTTCTATGACTATAATATATTTACTCGTAGTATTGGACGAAAGATGATGGGGTTGTAACTAATTGAAATTTTATTGCGAAATGTCTTAACTATTTTTGTACAAAGGCAAGTACAAGTAGTTATTCACAACTTTTTGTGAATTTCTAGATTTATGCAAGCTTATTAATATTATGTAAGAACTTTACATACGGATTACTATGGTGTAAGTAATTAAACAAAGCTCAAACTTCTTCTCGGCATAGCTGTAACGGTAAACAGATTGTTACTTGCTTAAGCATGGGATACGAACTTTCTCGCATTTTGAAGGTGTAATGGTAACCGAAGAGAGTAAAACTTTGAACGCCTGCCTATTACCAGGGGAATCGTGTGGGATTATCCCAAGATTTGTTAAACGCCTTGAAATGATGTCTATAGCCCTGCCTTGTATAAGACTGAATTAGGTGAATTTATTAGGCCACGTTCAACAAAATTTAAAGAAAATTAACTTTATGTAGGTATATCTATTATCTGGTACCCACTATGGGTAAAGACAACAAGCGTTGCTTAGTTTGGGACTAGAGAATAATGTGAAAAGAAAAAAAAAAAAAATAAATGTTTTTTTATAACAAGACATTTTATCTCATTCCGAAGCTTAAGTTATTAGATTGTGGAGTAAATTATGATTAAATCTAACTTATTTCCTACTCACTTCTTATTTCACTCAAATAGAAGATGTAATTGTAGAAATCTATTTGGAAAGACTATTTAGGTAAGTTAATTAGTAGACAGTTTTAGAAGTTGGTTGTCAATTGTCTGTTATAATGGAGAAAACTAACGTCGATATTAGTTTAACACTTTTACTACAACTTAACAAGTCAGTTGCTATGTTTCGAGCGCTATAAGGTAAAACTTGTTACAACTTACTTTATTTACATTTATATGTTATAAAAAACCCTCTGTTGTAACTCGAGTTATATACCAGAATTTTATTCGAGTTTCGAAATATAATTGCCACTTTCCGGTTCGTTTTCTAATAGGTTGTAACTAATTGAAATTTTATTGCGAAATGTCTTAACTATTTTTGTACAAAGGCAAGTACAAGTACTTATTCACAACTTTTTGTGTATTTCTAGATTTATGCAAGCTTCTCAGTGTTTAAGGTTTGATACCCTACGGAATAAAAGCGTCGGGAAAAATCTGATGAAGTATAACGAAAATATATCTCGTTTCGGTTGTTAAAATAGTCGATCCCTAATATGAAGAAACATTATGTCGTGAAGGCGCGACCGGTTTTCTCTAAGGCTGCCAATAAAATTTGAGGATGAAGCATTAAACGGAGTCGTTATTCGGGTAGTTCGAGCCCCGGGTACCTTTTACGATAAAGAACTATAGTTACCATTTGATAGCTTGTTTCGTAAATTGGGACCTGATGACGTCTCTCATGACATTAATAAAAAAGAATATTTAGTGAATTCGATTAAACAAAATTTTAGACAGTCGGAGAGCGTATCTTCGCAACAGAGAGTCTTTCCATTATATAATACTATTGTCTACCTAACGATACTATCTATCTATCACAAGCTATTTTGAGATATGAGTATTTTTATTCTGTTTAGCCATTATATTTAACATTCAATATTGCCGGGTGTAACAGTTGTAAGGAATGATAATGAAACTCTTCTAAATTGAACTTCCGAAATATACTTCGTCTTATTACTAAAGGTTTATATTAATTAGTGACCTCCATAACCGCCCTTGTAAAAAACCTTCACAAACTCACAATACATGTGTTGGACACATTCGGGATATAGTTTGGAAAAGTTAACGTGACTAATGAACATATTATAATGCGAAAAGGATGCATAAATTATAACATACATAATTATGTTCGCCTAAATGTGAAATGGCAGCAAAATTTCAGAGCGGAACAGAATTTAAAAGCGTAAAGAGGTATTCGTCGATAGTAAGACCTTTCGATTAGGGACGCCCACGTGATATTGAGGAATGGCATCTTGTGCTATCTGACCAAGACTCTTTTGAGGATTGGTGCACATATATATTTCAAAAGGAAAAACCCTTGATTTCAAAAGGATGAATAGAAACACCTATGTATTGAAGAAAAAAAATTACGAGCGTGTTATCCCTTGATGAGAAAAATAAAGCAAGGAACATTGTATTGATAAGTCCGAATATATAAAAAACGCAGACATACAATAGGAGTGATATTTCTCATTAGCTTCGTATCTTATACAAATACAGTGCAAAATAGGAAAACGATTCGAAACAAACAGAAGATAACATAAGAAGCGAAAGCGAGAATGAAGTGAACGCGTGGGTGTTTAAACAACGCCCTTTTTATTTTAGCGTGATGGCAACAGAACAAGAGATAGATCTGATAATTTTTTTATATTAAAATTGGCAAAGGAACAGGCGAGGCTCACCTGATGTTAAGTGGTTATTGCCACCTGTGGACAACTACATCAACGGGCAGGTTGTTGATGCGTTGCCAACATTAAAAAACCGGTCAATTGCGAGTTGCACTCGCACATGAAGGGTTCCGTACCATTTATTTATAAAAATTGCAAGAAATCATGTCTATTGTAAGGGAGCCCCACTTAAATAATTTTTTTACTCCGTTTTTGTAGTATTTGTTGTTACAGCGGCAACACAAATACATATTCTGTGAAAATTTCAACTGTTTAACTATCATGGGTCATGAGATACAGCCTGGTGATAGACGGACGGATAAACATAGAGACAGGAATGTCTCAGTTTTAGGGTACCGTTTTACCCTTTGGGTCCGGAACCCGACAAAGTGGACTCAGCTACAAGAAAGAATAACACTTCTACATCACGCTGGTCTTCTGTGAGGCTTACTTACTGGAATGAGCCTAGCCATTTATTCAAAAGCTGAATAGTGAAAGATAGCTGCCCATGGAAACGGCTAGTATCAGGGATGTCACTGGCGTAGCAGATTTTTTTTAATGTAAAAAGTTGTAAAGCGAGCAGGTGGTTCACCTGATGTTAAGTGAATACCATCGCTCATGGACATCTGCTACACCCAAGGGCTTGCAGATGCATTGACAACCTTTAGAAAAATGGGCTTCGGCCTTCTCACTCACCAGACGAAACGCGAAAGTATTATACTTCCAGTTTACGCCGGTCTTCTGTGAGGTCGTGGTACTTACCCGGACGAGCCTGCCCATTCGTGCAACAGCCGTGGCCCTACCACCTTCTCACTCACCATACGAAACGCGAAAGTATTATACTTCCACTTTACGCCGGTCTTCTGTGAGGTCGTGGTACTTACCCGGACGAGCCTGCCCATTCGTGCAACAGCCGTGGCCCTACCACCGTTAATTTGCGTCTTCGTGTTCCCGTGTTCCTTGCCGATGCAGTTGTGCAGGTGCGTCGTGGGCTTTTCAGTGGATGCCCGTTCTGGCTTCCACACACCCCTGCCACTCCCCCGATTGGGGCTCCATAAAATATTGTTACCAATTTAAAAGGTAGGGATGTTACAGGCGATATCCAGCGCGTTCTTTCTTCCCTTATACGTAAATCATTATACCACAAAACTGTCATACATTCAATTTTTATAACCGCTTGATAACCTTGTGAAGCAAATTTTTTATTGTTGCGTTACCACAGTCAAAACGACAAAAGTAGTCGGCCACTTTTATACACATTTTTTTTTATTTTTTCAACTTTACAAATGGTCCTCTTCGATTTCGAGATAACAAAGAAAATAAATTGGCAAAATTGATGAAGCAAAGCCTTCCAAATTCAATTATGTTTGAAGAGAACAACAATTGTCCTTATATTTTCTGCCGTAAAAACAGTCTTCCCTATTAAATAAGAGCAATTGAATAACATTCTAAGAACCATTCAATATTACTTCCAATTTGAAAGATTTATATTTTATTGAAAGGGGTTTCGTATGTTTTATAGAGTGAAAAAATACCCTTTTCCGTATAATTTCATTGGAGCTTTGAATATACAAAAATATTGCAGGCTTGCGGTGGTGTAGTGTAATGGTGGTCTGCCATGCTGTCAAAGTAGAGCATTAAGTACATTACTTCAGGTATCGATACTATTATCTCAGATCAGAGGTTGTTCAGCTACACTGTTGGTGGCTGAAGTAATACTACGTTTGCTGTTGCCACTTATACTCGTATTTAATAGGTTATATTATCATCAAATGTTTTCAATCGTATTAATTTGTATATGTATATTTATATTATTTGTATATTTGTATATGTTCTTAGTAGGGCTGATGATGATATAAACTTCCAAACTCTTTATTTACCGAAAAATTGTTTATTTGTAGTCCTTAACAATAGAAATAATTTATTAATTAAATTATTAATTAAAACAATAAGCACAGGAACAGGATACTCGTCCTGTCGTAGTCGAATTAATTTACTATAATAATTACTTTAAGCAATAGAAGTACACATCTTTTAAAATTTACATGTGCAAAATGAAACCTTATTTTTTTAAAACTACTCTAAAATAACTTTAAAGCTATGTGCACTATTTCCTAAATTCAAAAAAAATCTGTGCACCATGAGGTTTTCTAGAGAGAAGATATATAGGCCGGATCTCTGTATGATCCTTTACCGTACGTAGTTGGGTATAGTGTCATTGTAAAATCTTAGTACTTTGGTAAATGGAATAATATTTTATTATTTTTGATGAATGAATATTTTAGAGTGGTCGCAAGTTATGTTACATAACTACATGAAATAAAACTTAATATATAATAAAACTATGAAAAGAACTAAACTTTACTCATCAAAAAATAACCAAATTTAGAAAGTTTGGTAAATGCCTGAGCTAAAAGGTAAAGAATTGCATGTATTTATTTATATTTTCATTTATAAGCAATAAGCGACTTTCCTTAACTTTCTCGATAGTGTAGTAGGTCTCCGCTTGATTCCACACTGTTGCTCGATTTGCTCTTATTTTAAAACTGTAAAAATATTTTATTTTATTTTATACAGCAATTTACAATTATCATTACAGGCTAAATCGAACGCCATAGTGAATTTCGAATATAAATTAACTTAATGTATATAATTTAACAAAATTACCAATCCAGTGTTTTTTTCGTTTAAAATTTTTAGGATCACTTACTGAGTATAACAGCAAAAAATGCTGACAGATTCCCGTGGAGCTTCAAACGCCATCATGAAAAAAAATTTCATCGATATCTCAGAAACTAAGCACTCTAAAGGAAAAAAAAAACCGTTTATAGAAACCATTCTTGTAGAGAAATAAATTTCGCATCTTTTTTTTTTCAGGTAAACTTTTTTTTAAATCTTACTGCTTACGATTTATGGCTCATTCAATGTACAGGTTTTCTATTTAGGCCGGTAAACCTTGCAATATTGAATAAATCAATAAACTGTATCTATAAATTTTTAAAGATAATTCGTTTACTAATATTCATAACTTTTGATGTATTGGACATTTAATGAGAAATGGCGATTCCCGATGGGTTGCATTTACAGACATTTTTGCATCCGAGCGATTAAATTGCACACATTGAAAATTATATTATTTCATCGAGTTTTGTTCAAACATGCATATTTGAATCGTCGCGTTGCCGCACACTACGCCGCGCTATCGTTTTACAATGTGATATCATAACAGTAGAACGATCGTTAGGTTTTTATGTTATGAATGTATCTAATGTAGCCGATTATTGTTACAATTCCAAGTTCTATTGTACTTGTTGGCTGTTTATTTGGATCTCTTTATATTCTCCGCTAAAAAGATGGCTGTTTTTAATTTTTATACGTTATTTTAATGCGTATGTTTTATGTATAATTCATGTGAATAAACGTTAAAGCATAATACTGTATTAATCCTGTTCTTTAGAGGTGCTTACATGAATTCTCGATCTAAAGATCTTGAGCAATACCTGAATCACCGAAAACTGGACTGGTGATTCATTACCAGTTAAAGGGATATTTTAATAAGAATTGAAGCAACTACGTCACATAATTCTTTACATGTCTTTCTCTGTCTCTTATAGGAAACATTAATATTACTCTAGAATATTCGATAATGATCGAAAGACAAGACGCTTAGGAGGCCTCCATCTCTTTTTACTGACAGTTTCACTTTAACATTCTTAAAGCATACAACAAATGAATGAAACAATCTTCTTGCCTCTGTGTTCTCATCTGATTGTAATGAATCTTTTTGTAAAACTGAAACCACCCAGGAATACGCCAATCGGGTGGAGGTTCCGCAAAAGTTTGCATTTCTTCAAAAACGTTATATTCTTTAGTTTAATTTACGACATTACGACACAGTCGTAAAATACAGATAAATACGTCACAGGACCCAACAAAACGTCTATTAGCAATAGAGACTTCCACTAAAACAAACGTAAGGCCCCCAGATTATACGCAAGTAATCTATCTTAATTGGCAGTTAGGTACAGTGAGCCATCTAAGACCAATTAGGATCCTCTATTGCGTCATCCAAGATCCCTTACTTGTGGCGCAACTCTGTGTGTTGTGCATGATCAAACGATTTTTCTCTGCTTCCTTATTTCGTTTTGATAAATTATATAAGACATTTCTTCTATTTAGATTTTTTAATCAACTATAATTTACCCATTTGATTTCGAAATCCTTTGAAGAAAATAACACAATAAAATGATACGCAGTGCATACATAATATCTTCTTCTCAATTGCTACTTACATGTGCATTAGTCACAGTCGGTGTAACACAGCGCTCTCAACAATGTTGACTTTATTTATAGTCTAGAAATAGGTTGAGCATAAAAATATTGTAAGCGTAGCTTGAGTATGCGGCGACTATCCATGTAACATTGTACGATATTTTATTCAGCGCTTTCCATAAAATTCGAGTGGTTGGTTATTCAATCTTTAGAATTAAACATTAAATGAAGTCTATAATGAGCCGTGAGGTAATTTAAACTTAATATTCTCAAGTTTTAAATTTTTGAAAAGGCACTTAAGACAAATTAAATAAAAAATTTCATTTAGACGTTGAAACGAATAAAACGGTATTAAAATTTTGTCATTTAAATCAGCTCAAGCCTAATGAAATTACATATTAATCAAACATGAGGACTATGACTTACTTACAAACATTAATACTTTTACAAGCTCCTTTAAAACCTTGTGGATGATCATTTTCTCCAACGTTTTAAAGCGGGTCGTATATCGTAAACGTGATACCAATAACGATCTCTTCCATGCCCGAAATGGCCGCTTTCCTAATAAACACGCAGTAGCAATGAATGACAATGAAGGTGTAACAGTAATCGCTTCGTATCGAATCGTAACGTAACAAAACGATCCCCGTATTGTTATTGTATCGGTCTGCGGAATGATAGCCCGCTGAAGGCTATCACAGCTGCGGAATCCATAAACGTTGTCAACAAAAGCATTGTTAAATGGATTCGAATGGCCGTTTTTACAAAGCCATCATGAGAATAATCGAACTTTACTATAATGCCAAAGCTTTTGCGTATGGGATTGTTCCTTCTTGGTGTTGAAGAATATCAGCAATGGCAAGTATATTATTGATCAATACATTAAAAAAAAGTAAAGTAACAGCCTATACATGTCCCACTGCTGGGCAAAGGCCTCCTCTATACAGAGGGTATCAGGGCATAGTCCACCACGCGGCCCCACTGCGGATTGGCGGACTTCACATATTTTCGAAATATTTTTTTTTTTATTTCGAAAATGTGCAGGTTTCCTCACGATGTTTTCCTTCACCGCGGAGCACGCCATAAGTCAGCACTTAAAGTTAAAAACTTCATTGGTGCCGGCACCGGGGATCGAACTCAGGTTGCTCGAGTATATTGAATTAAAGGCGAGCACCCGGACACTGAGCTATCACGGCTCTACATTAATAATAAATTAAATTATTAACATACACAGTCACATTTTTACGACCGTCTACCAGCCTTTTTTTGTTAACGTGGGGGAAATTCCTACGCATACCCGCTCTCGCGGGGGCAAGAGTGGATTATAAACTTCCGCAACTTTACCAGCGCTGGCCGCCTCAACAACCCCATCTCGGGGAGCAATCCCCCTCTCCTCCAGGTATCCTTCCTACTCATTCCCTTTTTTCACGGCCAACGTACTCCCCGAGTTCGCTGACTACATGCCGCTGACCAGAGGCCATTGGAGCCAGGAGGGCCAGTGCTAAAAAGCAGCAAGCCTTCCAGCCCCCAGCGGCGGGCCTGGTCTGTGGCTCCGCTGCTCACCACGTTTCGGCCGCGGCGGGTAGGGAGAATGGCGCATCGCAATGCCGTCACTCCTCTTGCCCCACAACTTCTCCTCGATAGCAGAAGAGTGGATCCTCCTCTACCACCCTCGACCTGTCCCCAGTGTCCCTCTCGGGCCGGCCTTACTCCACGGACTAGCCCAGTGGAGGTTCCTTTTAGCTTCACCATGGGTGACCAAGCCACGGCTACTAAGCCCCTTCGCCACGTCAAGGCGGGACCAATATCTTAGGAACTGATCCACCTCAGGCCCCATATAATAAGCGTCCCAAATTATGAAGTTTAAACTCTAAAAAAGTGATTCGAATTGGTCAGTGATTATAAACAATTGATCATAACTTTGACATTAACTAGAGAGCGTAAAATATTTCAAGGACATGGTAAAAAATTTGGAGGCTCAAATTAATCCTAGAGATCGTATCTAAAATTATTTCATTTAACGATTCGGGTCACAATTTCTGTTCACAATTGGGCAATTAATCATTATATTAGGTCAATGTTATTTAAGTTTCAATAAAAAAAATATATAAAAATCGAAATTATAAAAATCTAACTTTTTTTCATAATTGGTCAACAGTTAAAATTAGTCACAAGGAGCTTAAAATTTCAAGGACGTCTATCATCATAAAAATTAGATCGGAGGAACTTTGCTTTCAAAGACAAAAAGCATTGTTGCAACAACTATGCAAAAGGTCAGAGTATTCTAGCAATTGACGTCAAATTATATATTTGGGTATATAAGAAAAAATTGTCGGGTACCAAGAAAATTTGAAAACAGCAAATAATCAAATATAAACTATGATCTGTCATCTGAAATAACACTGAAATTAAAAAAAAATACTATTATTTACTCTATTTCAGAAGTCAAATTATGCTTTATTTTTCGACTTTACTGTATATTATTCAAAGCACATATATCTCTAAGTAATGCTTTTAGTATAATATACAAAATGGGTGATATAATATTGAAATAAGTTTAAGTTTTATCGTAGGTAGTTTTCGTATTTCACCATCATATATGTATGCCAATGGTATTTGTTATGTAGCCACATAACACAAAAAACCAAATTTGATGTTCTTTTTTGTTAATGCTAAACGATTATAATTATTTTTGGGTCTGTCTACATAAATTAATAAATATTTAAGGAAACATTTTTACACAACGCTCGCTATAGCCCTACACTAAGCAAAGCTTGTACTCTAGGTACTAGATAACAGATAAACAAACTTTTGTTCTGTAAATAAATAAATATTATACACATATAAAAAACACCCAGACTCGAAAACACTATTTTCATGACGCAATATCATTCCCATTGTGGGTATATTATTTTATATGCGTTATAATGTTTTAGATCTGTAAAGCCAATTGCTGGCATGTGCAGTTAATTAATAAGTTTAAAAAAAATACACTTCTATACTTTCTTTATTATTATTTTTTCAACCTATACATTTTTCATCACATTTATCAACCTTTACAATATTTTATCAAAATCAATACCTATTAACTTCATACGTTCACATACATTACCTAGCGCATCAAAAGTGTTGCTAATTTTTATAACGAAAATAAAATTCAACCGTTGCTACGCCAGCGTATTCAAGTTCATAGTTTAAGAGCAAATACTAAATAGAACAAAAATAATAGAGTAAGAATAAATACTAAATGATTTTTGACCCAGATAGAAAAAGGTTTCAGAGAAATAATTTAGAATAAGTAGGTACGAAATATATAAATATTTCTACTTCTATGAGGAAGTTTGCTTTCTTTCGACGGAAAAGCGGAATTATCAAAATGTAACAAGGAAGCAAAAAATATCGACGATAGTCGGACGAGAACAATATAAAAGCCCGCGAGCGTTTTCCATAATGTTATAAAAATGATCGTTAAATAAAAGAGGGCAATAGAGGGTTACTCAACTGGTGTCGCTGAAGATAATAAAAGGCGGGGGCGAATATCGTGAGAAATTAAAATGAGCCGAGAGCGTGGTCAGTGTAAACAAGTTGGAGGGGCGGGTGGTGGGTGGCACCGATCTTATTTTCCAATGTCGGATCGATAAGTGGAAATGGGCCACAGGGTATTGCCGGACATTGCAATGGAGAAAAAGAAAACACGCCTTAATTACAGACGGACGCTTTGAGGTGCACTGAGCTGTGAAAGTTGCACTGCGTCTGTGAAGCGTGTGAATACCCTTAATGTTCCTTGTTAGCTGTTAAAGAGTTGTCTCGCCAATACGTCAAGTTACAAAGTTATAATTGTATGAGCGTTCAGAAAATTTAACAATATTCTGTAATTCATTTAATACAAGAGTATGTCTACATGGACAGCTTCTTAGTGTGGACTTAAAAAGATAAAATTTATTCTAAGCCATCGCCCACAAAGCGTCCTCATCAACTATCTACCTATAAAGTCAAAACATTTTAACTATATTGTTCATTCTATTTTAAATATATAATTATTCAGAATTGTAGAGCTGGCAATATTATTCTAAACATCTGAGTTCAAAGGGTTGTGTGAGAAAGAGTGATCCCAAGTCTGTTATCGTTCACTACCTATAAAATCAACTGGGTAGACATTTTAACTATATGGATCAAACTATATGTATTCTATTTAAATAGTTTTGAAATATATAACTATGCAGAATTGTGGAGCTGGTAATAAATTCTAAATATCTGTGTTTAAAGGGTTGTGTGAGAAAGAGTGATCGCATGTTTGTTAACGTTTTCGTTTAATTTCTATATTTTGTTTGCAGATTTCGAAGTCGTCGTCGCAGCAAGTGGTTCTGCGCGATGCCACACGCGCCCTCGCAGGCCGCTACCGCTGCGAGGTCTCTGCAGACGCGCCTTCGTTTCACACGCAGGTCCGCTCCGCTTACATACACGTCGTGGGTAAGTAGCTTTGCACTTTTATGACGTATATCACATATATCCCTTTATCAGATATATACAGCACGAAAGATCTAATAGCTCCAATTGAATAGCAATAAGACAAAAAGCAAAAGGGACATCACAAAAGCTCTAATAACAGGTCAAATTCTGAAAGTAAGAAGCGCTAATTGAAAAAGATATTTCTAAGAAAGTTTAAAACATGATTTTCCCAACTGTATCATGGATGATGGAATGACGTTTAAATCATTCAAATTTAATGGTTCACTTGCAATAAATTTTATTGGAGGCCTAGGTTAAAAATAATAGAAAACACATTATTCACTCCGAATGTGTTTATATTTACGTGACAGCGTTATTGCGAAATGGGGCCGACTAAACAAATAGAGATCACCCAAACAAACCAATACGGGAATGTCGCGATTGAGTCCGCAAATAGGAGTATCGATATAAAACAGGCATGATACTCTATTCTGGATCAGTGTGGGAATACGTCGGACATATCGACGATATCCGCAAAGTCCGCGGGCCCCGGGGATATTTGCATAACCGAATGGGGACCATCGATCGCGATATTCCGCTGTCTCATCACTAAGCTGCCCACGCATATTTAGAGCAACAAAACACAGAGAAATGCTGCAGACTGTGGTTATTTTAAACCTGCAAAATCCTAAAAGACTTAACTGTTTTCCTTTTTATTATATATAGAAGTACGTTTTTATTATGTTACGTTACTGACAACTTTATTTGCATTGCTTGAATATGTAATGGCGCTATACTACTTGAAAATAGAGAAAATAAATTCACATTCAAGTAAAATCTTCTGTCCCAACGGTTCTACGAGTATCTGTTACTGATAACGAAAATATCATTCAATATTTTCTAATTTACTAGTTTTTGAGACTTTTTAGCTTTCCTAGGATGAGATATAATTATCATATTGCCAGTCAGTAATGGTACAGTTGTTAGTATATGGATCCTGTAAGTATTTGATCGAATTGGCATAACCATTGAATTGGATGTGTTTAGGGTCAAAGTTTAGCGGTCTAAATATTGCAAAGATACTTACCCTTCCCAAGTCTGTGCGATATTAAAGTAAAAAGAAAAAAAAAAGGTAAGGGCTAAGGATGCTGCCCTGTGGTTCGCGGTAATCGATGGGAATTTAAACACTGAAGTGATTGCAGAATCATACAAACTATTTCCGATTTTTAAGGTAGCTATCAAACCACTCAAATGTGATATTCTTTATGCCAGCCGTCTCTTGTTTACAAAGAAGAAGAACAATAGGGTTACAAGTCCGTAAAACGTCTCGTGGGTAAACTCAATATAGGTAAACTCTATTCATAACGTAACTCATGATGTGCGACATTGGTTCATTGAAGTGATCTGAAGTCATCGTATTGCGACCATGAAGCTACTGGAATAGACAGCATAGGATAAGTTTCAATGGTCGTGTTTGTCTCCTTACGAAAATCTTGCGACCCATTATGAACTGATTCGACTATCGTACTACGCTGTCAGTGCAACGATTTAAGCTATTCTATATGTTCCGTTAAGACGAGGCCTGAATGAGCTACCTGGAGATACACGATCCAATAATCCGCAATGTAATTGCAACCCAAGACGCTAAAAATCGTCGCGTTTCCAAAACACGTAGAAATCCTTGTGCAATTAACTATTTTAACCAAAATAATTTTACTGCTACTAAGCTCAGTGTCCAGCCACTTGAGATTCAGTATCTATACTTGCTTGCCTATGGATAGCGGTGATAATTTACTTACACCGAACCACCAAGCGGTTAAGTATAGATGAAGGAACTTTATACAAGAAAGATGAATTTCGCTGTGTTTTTTTGTGGTAACATTCACGTTCGTGTTACATACGGTTGAGCGAAATTCTTTATTCCTAAATAACCGACACAATTTATATAATCAACAAATAGTTTGTATGTTGGTAAAATGAGATCATACATACAGTTGACAAAATCAGACTAGCTACAATTTAGTCATTTGGGTTAATTTATAAACCTGAACAACATGGGTCTATAGTACGAAAACAATTTAATCAATACGGAATTGGAGGATCAAGTGAATATGTCGTAACACAGTGAAATGCAACCAAATGTATAAACAATCGTAGCGAATACACGTCAGCTTATTTACCATTGCTATTTTAGTTTACGGTTATATCCATTACCTCATTTCATTTGATATAGATAAATAAAATGATAAATTTTAAACTGTACCGCAAGTGTAAATTGCTCATGGATATATTAATATTTACGAAATCATTTTATGGCCTCGGATCTGATAAATTTTTTACGTTTATCACAAATTGATAAACAGCGGTCTAAAACGATTATTTGTGGCTTGACATGATGTTTTCAGTTCGTGTGTAAGGAAAACATCTGCATTTGATTACTAATCATACAGTTCAGCAATTGCTCTAAGTAGTTTTTGAAAATAATTTTACTAAATAGAAAGTAATTTAATTTGATAAATATTTTTTTCTTCTCTCTGGCTAAATATGAACAGAACGAAACTTAATTAAATTAAAACATGTAATATAAAACTGTGACAAAATACTTACAAACGACGAAATAGTTTCGCGTGAAATAATTGAAATGGTTTAACAACATATTTAAAAGAGAAAGCTTTTGAAATTTTAATGAACACGCTTTTTCGTTATGAAACAAAAATTGCACAGAAATTCAAGTGGTATTTGAAAAAATAAATGGTCGAATATAAATAACAATTTAGGTATGGAAAAAAATCAAAATGCGAATTTAGAATTTTTAAAAGTAATTAGAGTGAAAGATTAGAGCTTATAATGTTTTCTTCATAATTATGCTTTTTTATTTTGGACGTATTTACTTTCGGTATGGTTAGATTTCTTTTTCAATTTATTATTATATCTGTAATAGTATTTTTCTTTGACCACGATGAAAGTAGAAGCCTTTTAAAAATCCTGAAATATCTACCTTTAATTTGTCTAATCCTTTCAGTTAATACAAATGTACTCTTAAATTTAATAAATAAAAAAAATGTTCTAGATAAAAATCTCACGACGGAACGCTATATTACCATCTAAGCTTAAAATAAATTTCATTTGCGCATCTCGTGAGTGAAGCATTAATTTTTTATAAATAAGTTGTTATTATTGTGTTAACAATGTCCCTCTTGGTCTTCCAAGACGTCCACGGATTTGTAGTTACTAACAAGAAGCAAATAACATATAAAAGAGGAGAAAGTTTGAGAAAGTTAATAATCAGAATGGGAAAGCAATTAATGTTTGGACATGGACATGGATTTATGTTACAGGTGCCCCTATACATAAGCGAGCCCGAATATGCTGAAAATCAGTCTCACGCAAACGTCTAATTGCGAATGTACAAGACAACTCTGATTGGGCTTTTGTTATTAATTGGGTAGGTTTCAACTTTCGGAAACATGCTGTATGAGTGTTATACCAAAGTCTATAATTCGGTATACCAATCTTCCAAGATTTAATTATGTCTTTAGTTACATAAATTATATATTAATTAAGTTTAAACTCATTTTTAATTTGTATTAAAGGTGCAAGGAATTACTCTGAGCTGAGAAATATCAGTGTAACGGACTTTCTTGTTAGGTTTTGGAAGACGTATATATTACAATTTTTATTTTGCACTTTCGGCAAGACATGTTATAAATAAATGTGTGTTATTTGTTTCACAGCGTGTCAACCATGGCTTTGCACGTTATTGCAACGAATAACGAGGAAAGTCATCAATAATAAATATTATTGTATTATAATAATCGTATATCTTCTTAAGAATTTAACCAGCACGCAATTATCTATTTGTTTTGTTGTCAACGTGAATAGCCATAACAGGAGACGTGGACTTTACTGGAAATGATGAGCCAGCTGGACCGACATATTATAAGCTCCAAGAGCAACGTGTTGGATTATTGCATTCTCTCTGAGTAACTTGCCTGTTTCAGCGATTGACAGCGTCTTTAATTGTGACTATGGTAAATTCCCCATCACAGTGACAGGCTTAGCTGTAAAGTAGTCTTTATAAAAGCGTCCGCTGATGATCGAAGATAATGTTTTGGCGAATGTTAAGACTCGTAAATTTTCGATACAATTCTTATTTTAAAAATATAAATATGTCCCATAAAGCTAGGTACTAAGTCGTTGAGGTGTTATCTTTCGCTGACCCGTTTATGGTTGTAACATACTAAGATAACGCGACACGGCTTGAATCTATTTGTTCAGCGATTGTACTTAATTTCTGATAAATAAAGTAGCCTTCTTTATATTCACCAGAAGCAAGTTAGGTACAGTCGGTATTTTCTTGTTCGCACTTTTTATGTGAATTCTAGTAAGAGATACTCGCGATGTTTATTTTTCTCCATTCTTATAAACAGGAATTGTTGATATATGAGTGAGTGAAATAAAGGTGACGAGTATTATATATTTATGAAATGCTATAATAACTTAAAGGAGATTATCTAGTAACTTCCGATTAAATAAAATATGATTCTTGGCATACTATACAGCTAACTTATAAATGAATGTGTGTACTTTTTTTACCTATTAAAATATAACAAAGAATTAATACACTTAAATAATGTGTAATGATAACTTGAACCATTTTCGCATAGTACGGGTAAATATTTTTTTGTTTTCTGTAAGCATTAATATCATCATATTTATAAATATCATATTTATAAATATTAATATCATCATATAACATCAAATTACCAATAAATAGCTGCATATTAATTTAACATTTGCCTTGTAATACTCACTTAAATCAGAACTTTTCACTGTTATCTAATTTATAAAAATTCTGTAGCTGTAGTTAAACATTTTTTGTTTTGTAGTATAATTTTTTGTATTTCACGAAAAAAGTGCAGAAATTATATAATGATACAATCTAATGTAATGAATAAATCAATTGTGTTGAGTGCTAAAACCATTCAGCCCGAGTATTGTGTCGAAATAATGATACGATTGTCTGCATCGATAAATACACTAACAAATAATCCCACATCTACACCGGAGCACAATGCACCCCCGCCTACACAATCGTAATGAAGCGAGATGATTGAGTTAATTCAATCCGGCAGAGCCGAATGCGAGATTGGCAAATTAAAATCCAAAATCGACCCAACTGGCGGGTGTGTGATTGAAATCTATTATTAATGCCGAACTCAGAACGGCAAGTGTTCATTAGTCGCTCCAAAACGTGACTCTGTATTCGTTTCCGGGTTCGTTTGACCTTCTACGAGGATCGATTTTGCAATGGCCTTTCAAAACCAACTTAGCAATGTCATAGGAATTTAATTGACGCTTACTCTCTTCGTACTCAGTGATCATTATAAATGTTGATGTTTATTTATTGCATGTAGTATTTTAGCCTTTGAAGAAAAATTTGAAGTTTAATAAAATTCGAAGCCTTACGTAATAATTAAAAAAAAAAAAAGTAGAAATAGAATCGCCATGTTAGAATACAAAATGTGGGATCAAATAAGCCCTAACTTGCGTTATGCCTTGCGATTCAATGTAAGGAGAAAAACACGTCACATTGTTATTTCCAGTGTACTTTTTACAAATGATAATCTGTTCGAAATATAAACGAATTGTTATTTGGGATACCCTCTGTGAAGTAGGGACTTATTCCCGAGTTGGTGTTGTTTTTTTTTTTTTTTTTTTCAGATCTTCAGTCGGATGCTTTTTAGCTTTAAGCTACTTTAAGTATTTTTAGGCACTATATAACTACCACAAATTCCAATCGTCCTTAAATAACCGCAGTCATTACCAAGTTTCTTCATTAACGGGTTAAAAGCAAAATTGCTTTTGTTAACCAGTTTTTGAAGTGATAAACTCAAACTATGAAACAATCGAAGTAAAAGTTCAATGGTTTCGAGGTTTCAGAAAGAAAAATATTTGCTCTCGCATGCTCCACAACGTGGCGGCGGCGTCGACAGGTGTCGGACAGGTAGGGCGATACTGCTTCCCCCGGAAGTGGGGTAACAACCTACTTCCGGCACGTCGACGCCTCAAGCTAGTCGGCTTATTTACGTAAAATTAAACTCTAGTCGACGAAATAAACTGACGTCTTTTATTTAAATGACACTGGTTTTTCCTGTTCCGCTTAAATCTCTAACGATACATTGTAGTACATAAGCATAAAGTTTTTTTAAACGATTTCTTTACTATCTTAAATAATTATTACCGTTCATGAACAATTATTGACAGGAAATCCTTCAAATCAAACCAGTTGTTATCTATTTTTATTAGTATTATTAAGTAGAAGGTTTAACATTGAAAACGAAATATAAATGTTTAATTATGAATTGTTTAGTGGTTAAAGCGTCTGGATGCGTTACCCAGAACTTGCAGTGGCGAAAAGATTTCGATAATTTATGTAGGCACATAAAAAATATAAATATATTCAACAGATTTTGTTACGACTTACAATATAAACGTATTATATACACACTGAGTTAGTACTAAAAGAAATATAATAATTCTGATTGTCTTTAACGATAAGTAAAAGAAGAAATCCTGAAACGGAGAATTGTCAAATGAAATGAATACTCTATAGGTAAAATTTGTAAAATTTTTAACCAAGCACTTTATAAAATAGTTTAACAAACAAAGCGCAAATCTTTCGTGAGAAGCAAAGTTGCGCATTAACTTGACACGCTTTGAGTAGACGGCGCCGACAACTTCCGTTATGAGCATCGTAGAGCCTACTTCCGACACGTTGAAGCCCGTAACAAGCATGTCGGCTGGTTAAATGTGATACCGTGAATTAAGTTCGTTATTATTATGTAGATCCTCCTATTATTACGCATAACTAATTGATGGGTATTGTTAATACGAGTTGAGTATTTTACATATCACTTAAGATCTATGTACTTGTGGTCCGTAACATAGAATATACTTATATATATCTTATCTGCTACAATTTTAATAATAAGTAGAAATATCATCATTTAATAATTATTATTACGTCAATTAGACACGGTGCCAAGTCACTTCGTTTGAAAATCATTTCCCGATCCCCAGTGCCGGCACCAATGACATTGTTAATTTTAAGTGCTGACTTTCACGTGTTCAGCCACATATTTTCGAAATAATATAAAAAGAAATCGAAGATATGTGTAATATGCCCTTACGACCTCTGTACAAAAGAGGTCTTTGCCCATTAGTGGGACATTAATATACGCTGATACTTTGTATTATTTATTTATTCGTAGGTTATATTATGGTCATGGCCGTATGAGGAAGCATAAAGTCGCTCAGCGGGCAATGCTTGATAGAGTTTGCAACGAAGACATCCGCAGTACAGTAAAGACTACATAGCTCAGAGGATTAGTATGCTAAAGTTGCGACGGACCGGCCATATAGTAGAACCGATAACCGTTGGGGAAGAAACGTTCTTGAGTAGCAGTCTCGTACTGGCAATCACAGTATAAAATGATCCCCACTAGATGGAGTGACGACCTATGTAAATAGGTTAATATAAAAGATAATACTAGCATTGTTTAACATTCACTTCCCTTCACTTTTACATAAAAATCTTATTACATTTGCACTTCTTACTAAGAGGGCTATATCTTTTTCCTTTGGGCAATGCGGTCGTCACTTTTTTATTAATAAACAACAATAGTTATTCCCTCTAGAGCATAAGGTCCCCATCATTATGTGAGAGCAAAAGAGCGTTGTATACTCGGCTCGCTGCTCACTGCCATTGAATAGTTTTATTCGGGCGTGTTTCGTCACAACGTGGCGGTCCTCGCTACGAATAATGATTCAAAAATATAGTTCTTTTATTACGTTATTGTCTAATGCGAGTTTTCAATTGCGTGATAATTGTAGAATTAGTTATTTGTGCAAAATATATTTCGAAAATTTGTAGAAACATATGCGTATTTGAGAATATTAACAAAATGTCAGTAAAATTTATAGTTACAGTGTTAATAGCTTGATTAATACAGGGTGATTTTTAAACGAAGTAAATACTTTGACATAATGTTAATTGAGCATTGCCTAATTAAAAAAAATATTAATATTTTGTTTTTACAAGAAATAACCAGAAAAATATCAATTATTCATTATTTGTTTATCCCGTGAAGAGTGGTCACCCTATTGAAAAGCGGTTTAGTGATTATGCGTTAAACGAAAAGTTTTAGTGTTCGTCAATAGGTTATTGTATTGAGACGGTTAGGCAGGAATTTAGTTAAGGTGTCCATAATGTTTGAAAAAAAAAAAAAAATCTTTGAAAAAAAAAATGGGGTCATAAGTACGTACCACATTTAGATTTAGGATCCAATTCTGCATATGCTCTAAAGTCCATCGTCTATAAAATCGCCATATTTTCATACTAAAAATAATTGGGTGATGTTTAGATTTTAAAGTGAACAATTGTCCCGCTTCTGCTAGAACTGGCATACTTTAGAGTGATAAATGCGGGATTAAAAGATAATAATATGAAGAACTGTTGTGAGTAACGAGAAGATGCAGTTAAAATATGAGAAGTAGTGGAAAGAGTATTTAATATAATAATAATGTTTAATTGATGGCACTGTTATCCCCTTTAATTAAAACATAATAACTACTGTCAAATAACAAATAAGAATAGATTTACATTTATAGGTGTAAATCTATCAATCTTCAAAATTTAGTTCCTGATAAACATATAGCCAATATTTAAACATATCAGAGTCCTTATCTCCGCAGATTGGAGGAAATTATTTTTATAGAATCGGTATCTAGACCAAAAGGACATAAATATGACGTACGCGACATCATAATAACGTAAAAGTCGGCCACTTTTGCTTTGGCGAACATGCATGTGGCACAGCAAATTCTGTGCAAGCGCAGATAATACATAATATCATAATCCTCAACTCCCAAGGTGTCAAAAGACTTCCTACGATATTTCACCCACAGCTGTCAAGTGCAGAATTGACAAAAATGCAATTTCTCCTCATACAAAATTTATTATCTAAAACATATCGAACAAGTGGTTTGGACACACGAGCTTTGGAATGATGTTACGGAAAGTTTTATGTTTGTTTTCCGTTAACATACAATGAAGTAAAAATAACAAAAAAAAGTATGTTGCGACGGAGACAGGGGTCGCTCGGGGAGTGTTTGTCAACTAAATTGGTTACATTGCAGTTAAGGGTCATGTTAGCGTTCAAAAAAAAGTGCGTTAGAAAACAATGCAAAAATTAGGCATATTGCGTAACCATTATATGTTGGTTCAGTTGGTACAGTCTGAATTTATATTTAAGATCCCGATTTTTAAAACACTTCAGACAAGAGTTTTCTATCTCTAATAAAAACGCTTCCAAGTATTAAAATTAATAAATAATCAAACTCAAATATCTTATGCAAGATACGATTTTCTTTCTTAAAAAGCAACTTGACTGTTTCCGATATTTCGTTTGTATTAATAAGAAACTAAGTGTTGTTTTATTTATGTATTCTAGTTGACGCCAGTAGTCGATAATCGACGATAGTTAATTTAAATTATAAGTTTGAACAGTGTTAATCTATTCTCAATTTGACCACAGACTTCAACAATAAAAATTATACATGTGTGTGTGTGTGTCGAATATATGGTAGTGTGTGTAGCGTTTTTCTATTGATTTAATGTATTTTTATGCATAATTAAAATTTATATTAGCATTCCGCACTCCTTCTCTATATAAACTAAACGTGAGGGAAATTTCATACTCCTCTGTCCGCGCAATTTTCGTAACAAGGGGTACAAAGTTTTTGTTTCTCGTATTAATATATAGATAAAAGATAGTATGAGATAAAATAATTCCTTGACGCGAATAACTCTAACCATAACATGAGGAATCGGATAGCGCTCTTGCTGACAGCTGATCCCTAAGGAGCGTGCTACGCGAACTAACCTCTCGTAGTCAAAGAACTGTCAAAATATTCCACGCCGAATTTCCTGAATATCATGTCTTCATATCCTTAGGGATCTGAGGAAATTTATATATTAATGTTAGACTAAAAATGTATGAATTTCGTTAATGCAGTATAATGGATAATGGCGATGAAATTACAATTAATATAAGTCTCTACATACATTTTAACGGTCGGCTATATCTAGAAATCCAGCGAAAACGTTGCAAAACGCAAATGTTTTTATTAGACGATATATGTACGTATGTTTGTCCCTTTGTGCTGCACTAGATAACAAACTCGTGAGCCGATTTTGATAATTCCATACTTCTGTGAAAATTAACTTCCAAGTGTCACTAAACGCATGATAGTAATCAAAATTTATACAGCGACAATCGGTATCCATGCTGTGAAAAATTTATAACAGCGTATAGAAATTATATAACATTCAAACAGAGTTTATATTTATCGGCACTTTCACACAATTTAGCTATTACACTGTCTAGTAAAGTTTTCTAGTTACATATGTTTATTATTTACTTATAACATCGATACGAAAGCTTAATGCTAATTGGTAGAATGGCAAAGGTAATAGTTTTGCTTGTAGTTTTGCCATCAATCACTATCCTAACAAGTTGTACTAGACAATGAATGAATGCCATGTAGATTGTAGACTGAAACTATGGTCATCAATCCATGTTATTTGACCTTGTACAAGGCTATGGAGGAATGCCGTGTAGACTGAAACTATTTAACCGACTTCAAAAAAGGAGGAGGTTTCTCAATTCGACCGTATATAAAAAACTAAAAAAAATATTTTTTTTTATGTGTGTTCGTGGATAACTTCGTCGTTTATGAACCGATTTAGATGATTCTTTTTTTGTCGGAAAGAAGATATCCCAAGGGTGGTACCATGATAAGGAAATCCGGATCTGATGTTGGCATCCCAAGGAAATCGAGGGCCATCATTGAATGTTATAGGTATTAACAATGTTTTTCCGATTGAAGTCGGTTTTTGTGGTCATCAGTCCTTGTTATTTGAACATTGATACATCGCAAATCCTTATCATTGTAGAGACTGTATATTCAGGTCTTTAATCTAAATCACTCCCGGCGAACGGCCGTTGGCCGCTGAAGTGAGTTCTGGACAAGTAATTTGAATATAATAGGAGCATTCTCCACGAGGTCAGCAGGCAGCCTAAATCTTGACCGAGCAGACATCTGACTACGTTAATGTTGACAAACTGCACCAAAACGGAAGCGTTTTCATGATTTATCATGATTCATTTAGTATAATATCAAAATCACTTCTCTATGAACTTACACAGTTATATTTTTCCAGCACCATGTTCTATTTTAACAGTTGTTACACTGTTTGAAAATATGTTGTACTTGGTTTATATTTTTCTTTTTTTAATATTACACCTTACTGTAGGATAGCATTATCCTCTGTTTAAAGGACATTTTGAATATATAAATTTCACGTGTATAAACACCCTGATAAGATACAATAATCTTTAGGTAGCACAAATAGTTGTCTCGTGTGGGAATCGAACCCACGACCCCGGCACCGAAGCCAATAACTTGGCCACTGCGTCACAATTAAGTTTTAACTTTTGATTTTGAGTATATGGAGCACAGTGCAACGTACTTTCAGATTATATAAAACTGGCCAAGTGCGCGTCGGGCTCACGCACGAAGGATTCCGCACCATCTCTATAAAAAAGGCAAAAAAAAATCATGTCTGTTCTATGGCGGTTGTTATGCAAGGAAGCCCCACTTAAATATTTTTTCATTCTGTATTTTTTGTAATAGCGGCCACAGAAATACATCATCAGTGAAAACTTCAACTATGTAACTATCACGGTTCATGAGATACAAGCCTGGTGACATACGGACAGGCAGACAGATAGCGGACTCTTATTGATAGGGCCCCCTTTGAGTACGGAACCCTAAAAATGTTTTATGTAATGGAAATCTATTTAAATAAAACATACTGGGAAATCCTTTCTGCACTATGCTTTACACTGAGTAATTTTACTTGTTTACCGCTACGAAGGGTGTGCCAACATTCATCACGGCAAAGATAAAGGCAGATGGAATAAGATTTAATTTTGGCACAGGTATTTTATTACTTGGCACACATACCAAGTTAGATTTCAAACCGAAGAAAATTTGACGTATCTGTACGTATAAATATAATATAACGTATGAACTAAGTTTAAGGAACTCTATTTGTAAAGAGAACAACAGCTTTATAATTTATTTAGTTTCATATTATCATGGTCTAAATTCACATTTAAAGTTGTAATGGGTTGGTTATAATAAACACATTTGAAAGAAATAATCTAATATAGATTTGGAAAAAAAATAGTATTACTAAAACTGTTTTTGAAATAAACTAGTTTACTTTCTTATAAAGTTTTTTCAAATACGAATTCAAATATCTTTATTCTTGTCATACTTATTGATTGTCAAAAACACTAATATCGGTTTGGAAAAAAGCCAACTAACATGAGAAGAACCGGCGAAAGAAGCTCAGCGGGACAATTTTTTTAAAAATAATTTGGCAAATAAAAAAAAATGTATTCAATATATTCAATTCCTGGAGCGATCAATTCATTTGCAGAGCGTGTTTTCATTTAAATAATCACCCTCTAACACACAAAGGTTCATTTACAAGTTTTATGAATTTAGGAACTGATTCATTTTGTACATTTTCAGGGGTTTTGTTCTAAAAATGTATACATTGCCCCATAAAAGATTGACTTGTTCTACGCAATCTAGATGAGGGTATAATTATTAATTTATTCATGCAATTCGTTCAACTAATTTCACTGTAATATGGCTTTGGATCTTGTCTTTGATTGCGCAGCACTTGAGTAATTCGGGATGAAGCCGTTTCAGGTAGCAAAGAAATAGCTAATTGCAGTTTAATGGGCTCTGTTACGGAGTGCTAAATAGATCTCTTAGTACGCGGCAAAGGAAAACATCCTTGAGTGAACTATCACTAGCAAGAAATTAAAAAATTAATACGTGCGAGCATATTTTTTTTCTTTACTTACAATCATGTGATAAAGCAAAGTGGACTCCAGACGAGTTGGATGTGATATTGTAATATAGAATACTTTTTGAGTGTGTTCATACGTAAGTCAATTGTACGGTAGCCGTGGTTAGTTGAATGGAATCTAATTAAACTTCATAGATACTTAAGTCTACGATGAAAGAAGCATTGCTTTAAAATTTAAGACATTTGATCGTTAACAAAAGTTATTTATAAGACGATCAATGTTTGTTTCCTATTATTCCAATTCCATTTTCTTGTTAAATCTTATTCTTAAAGTGCTATTGACAAGATTTTGTTCATTGAATATTTGTGAAAATTCGCTGCCCGATTTTTGTTAAGCAAATAAAAGCTTTCGTTATTAAAATATATTGTTAGGCATTTTTTTTAGAGGATTGTAATTCTCTGGTTAAGGTCGACAAAAGAAATAATTGTTAATACAATTAATGCTTGCTCGTAGTATGTTATAGCATTAACACACGTCGTAATTCGTCGACTTAAGTATACCATTATACAGAAATTATTGCGTTATAATACCATGTACAAAATCGGTATTGGCATAAAAAACCTTTCCCTCTTGTTATAATCATGATTTTTTGATGAATTTATTATAATTGAAAAAATATTCTATGGAAAGTCAGTTTTTCCGTATTACACTGTATGTACCCGTGCCACAAATGTTATAAATTTATAATAATTTAAATTTATTGACAGCATAATAAGATTTCAAAGACACGACGAATCCAACTATGCACGAGTGAAAGTTGACATCGAAAGGGAATACACAATTTTGAACTATTCGTATATCTTCAATACGTAGCTGTCGATTATTTGAGTTAAATATAGTTTCCGTTACGAAATCCTATCTTTTGCTTAGCCGCAAAAACATTTCTTTAGAAGGAACGGAACGAGGGAGAACTCTTAACTGAACAATATCGTTGTCACGCCAGCCACGTGCCGAGTCATTAGAGGCAACATGTCGCACAGAAAAATAAGGTCCATAAGCAAGTGAGAGATGACAAAAAGCAGACCGTTTTCAGTAATTAGACGATACATTCTCGGCGAGGGTTATTAACGTAAATTGCTCCATTCCCTGTCCCTTTCAAGCGCTTTGGTGGAAAAAAATGTAGCAGAGGATGGAACGAAGCGAAAGCTGGGCGCATTACGTGGCTTACAATTTTCTGGCCATTTACCTTGATTAATTGCCTTATTTGTTACGATGATATGAATACTATTTTAAAAGATGAATGCTTATTATAATAATGAGGCCAGAACGGTATTGAAATATAAAATGGATAAGTTGCTACGGTCAGTGTGCCTAATGGTTGCGTAAAACAATTTGGAAATATCTCCTCTATCTGATTCCATAACAGACTGCTCGATTAGAAATTAATATTTTTTAATGTAACAGATGAGCCATGCTCGCTCGCCTTTAATTCCATGTACTCGAGCAACCTGAGTTCGATACCCGCTGTCGGCACCAATGAAGTTGTTAATTTTAAGTACTGACTTACCACGTGCTCGGCGGTGAAGGAAAACATCGTGAGGAAACCTGCATATTTTCGAAATAATAACAAAAAAAAATATTTTGAAGATATATGAAGTCCGTTAATCCACAGCGCCGCATGAAGGACTATGCCCAGATACCTTCTGTATAGTGGAGGCCTTTGCCCAGCAGCGGGACATGTGTAAGCTGTTACTTTACTTTTTATGAAACATTTAAGGCGTAAACGGTAGAAATCTCGACGTAAAACTCTAAATATACCTGTCCCAAATGTTTCGATAATATTCGTCTTTTTAAGTAGCTCTTTTTGTTTTTAGTTTGGAACTAGTTTAAAGTGTTTTATAAGATTAAAAAAGTATGTAAGTAGTAATATCCAGTTGAATATAAACAAACGTTTTATTTAAATAATTTCAGCGTATGCATCAATTTTTACTCCATTGAAGTAAACGTAATTCTAGTCGTAAATGCCCGTATGTGCTTGAGATAATTATTTAGCATTTCTGTTAGCAATTATGTGAGATGCATATAACTATCTTGATATTTTGGTTCCTGATTATACAATATAGGCAACTTTATACTATATTGATAAAATTTGCTATTAATAATTACAATAATTATTTAAAATCAACTGTAGAGTCATCTCAATGTTTTTTAAAGTGATATCTAGTATATTAAATGAAACTAATTTACGGATGTTATCGCATTTTTTATATTGATTTCAATTCCCGACGTTTCGAACCCTTTCCAGCGTTCATGGTCACGGGACAGACCAAGTCTGAGTCTGTCCTGTGACCATGAATATTATCAAAATATAATAAAATCTGTAAAGTAGTTTCATTTAATATGTACAATATTCGCGTAAAATCAAGAAAACAAAAAATACAATGACTTTCCATGAGTTTAGTTTCCAAGGTTTAAAGGTTTTTTGCTTCAGTATAAATTATGTTAACCAAAATATACAACTTTCGATGGTGGGTGGTAAGGCCGTGCAACAGCCGTAGCTGTCGAATGGGCAGGTCTATGGAGTGGACGTGGCGTTTCGTCTGGTGAATGAGGTAGCTGGGGCCCGCTTTATTAAAAGTTGGCAACGCATCTGTAACCCTGTGGGTATTGCAAATGTCATGAACGGAAGTCATCACTTAACATCAGGTGAACCGCAAGCTCTCTTGCCACCTTCTCACATAAAAAAGTCGAAAAATCGATATTAGATACTTAATACTTTTATTATAAGATTTATTAACTTTTAATGGTGCTTATATACACGATACCACATGAAAACATTTTCTCTAATATTGATTTTCGAGTAATAGTAAATTTGTTTTAGACAGGAACGGGCTATTGTGATTTACTGAATTTTCACTCGGATTTAATTAGCGGAATGCTTGTATAATGTCACATAATTGCTCATGTTATACGTCATTTCAAATTGATGAAATTTCCACACAAGAATTTTCACATTGTATTCAAAGTGTCGGTGTTATTTTTAAGGTCTTTTGTTTTATTTATCTCCCTATTTTTTTTTAATCAAAAATAGTGGTTGAGTCTTTTAGTATATTAAAATGAAATCTCTGTCACTCTCAATGCTCTTTGTATTACGTTCATTTGCCCTAGCTACTATTTATAAATATCAATGATTTCAATATCATGTTTGTTACATTATTTTTAAATTAAGCATGTGGGTCCGGTGCTTAAGATGCAATCATCAAAATATTTAACGTTTTATTGTGTTTTATTTGAAATTGATAAGAATTAACATTTTAAAATTGGATTATAGGAATGAAAATTGAAATTCGATTGAGATTGAAGTGTATTTCATTATTTACACGAACTTTGTGATCCTTAGATGACCTGACATAGTGAGTCAAGAGTTCCCATTTGTAGATTAAGTACATCATTATATTAAAAATGAGTTTCAAAATATTTTTACTTAACCTTAATAATATAGAAAAAGGATATGATATAAGGCTCCTAAATATATAATACTAATTATAAGTTTTAAGATAACAAGTTAAGCCGTGACGTCATTAACCGCTTAGCTTAGTTGGTCGCGAAAACAGAAAACGCTGGTTTTTATCCCGCATCTCCGAAAGTTTTTGCACATTTACCTATAACAATTATTTAAAAATTCATATTGAGGGCAGAACCTACAGAGACTACACTAAAAATAAACATTAATCCTAAAATTAACATATTTTAAAATTATCTATGATATACCATTTAATAACTTCTATCATTAGAGTGTGGAAAAACTATAAATATGATGATTTTTTTCCTTCAAGGCTGAGCTGCTGTGACCTAATTCAAACAACCGCTCTCTCTACAACTAATCCTCTCGTTCCATATTCGCAGCTTTAGTTAGAGACATGTTCTCAATGCTCCAATTCTGGCAGATGCTTTGAACTATTTAATAAGAATTTGTTATAATAATTTGTAATAGGTTAACGTGTGTTTAAACCCTGGATTAAATTCATTCGTCATCACAAGACCTATTTTAAAAACTACTCTGCCTCTTTCTTGTACATAATTGAATGAAAAAATTTTTCATGCCACCCAAAAAAAAATTCCAGTCTTAAAGAGAGTTAAAAGGGTAAAGGAAATGGTGTGTTAATTATAATTTAATATAGCCAAACCTTTACTCATCAATGAGTAAGTCTCAACCAATATCCACATCACACCGCCAGTATCTCATTAGTTGAATTATATCGAAACTGCCAATCTCAACTTCCTTTTATTAAATCGCGACATCAATTGGGGCGTTGATTTTAGATAATTGGGCGTACGAAACAACTCGTATTTAGCAGAACTAGACCTGAACGCAGATAGTTGGGTCGTACGAGGCGTGCGGCCAACACAAATTAAATTGGCGACTTGGATTAACAGGGTAAATGGCTCAATTAGTGTTTCGGTGGGTCGACACAGTAGTTCCGAGTTGGGACAAACGAGATTGCCTACTGCAGGCACCTGCTTGGTTGTTTACGAAATGTGTTTCTACGCCGTCTTGATTGCGACTCGCTATCGCGCTGGTCTGTGTGTAATGATCTTATCAGGTCACGTCATGTTAGCCAGTGAACAGTTTTCTACTTTGAATTAAGTTGGCGATACACCGAGAATTTTTGATATCGTTTTATTTTAATAACTTGTTAATCTTTCTCCTGGACACCGCATTGTTATGCGAAACTATTTTTGCGGTCCCTTGACTGATACAACATATACGGAACGTGGAATTTTTTTAATTTAAATTAACCCTCAAGCGGACGTAAAGCCCCACGTAAAGTGTATTCACAGCGCCTATGCCAAAGTTTAAATTATTTATCAGTATAGAAAAATGTTTTTGAAAATCTATTTTGAAAGCTTATTATTCAGGTCTTCGTGAAACGGAACACATTTCTTTTTTGTGTTTGTAAGAGTAAATTATTACATTCTTGAGGTTATATACCTTGTTCAGTTGGTATTGTGCGAGGAAATCAGTTAAAGTTTTACTCTTTAATAAAACTTATACGATTGTTGAAAAATTGTATATTTGTGAACCCACGTTAAGGTATTTGGAGTTTGAAAATTGTTGCCTGGTTCCTAATAACATGCTTACATAGGTAGTGAACACATCGTGAAAAACAATACAAAGTTGTCTGTATGATTGCTGCTATACAATTTGCAACTCTTCATTTCCGAACATTTCAGTAAGTCTGGTTATTTATGATGGGAAAAACATAAAAGAATATTAACATAACAACCACAAGTAGACCCAATACCTAAACCATCGAGCCATGACGACACTCCATCAGAAGTTATTACTAAACTTACTTACGCTACCTCACTCTCAAGACCAAACGCAGTAGTTATACACTTCCATTTCACACTAGCCTTCTATGAGGTTATAGTATTTACCCCGGACGGACCTGCATTACCAGGCAAATACCACGAACTTAAACTTACTTTGAACGATGGTAGTTCCACGCAACAGCGAAGACTGTTATGTGGCCCTACCACCGTTAAAAATTAAGCTTAGTTGTGTAGCCAATTAGTATAAATTAAAAGAACTTTACTGTTTTAAGATTATTATGAAATTCAAAGCTTACTTCGACATTGAACAAAAGAAGAGAAAAGTCAATTCACAGCGGACCCACTGTGAGCGCAATTTTTTTTGTTAAGCTACCGAGTTTTTGATAAGATTACTTAAGTAACATTATGTTTAACTTTGTACTATGGAATCAAAAACCATCAAACCAGTTTTTGAATAGCGGTATTAAATATTTAATATTTGATGCCGCTTTATATATTGATCAACGTATGGATTGCAAATATTTGCCGATTGGGCATTACCTTTGGGTAAATGTAAATTAGGCCTTAAATATTCACATTCACATTAGTCAAAATAATACACGATAGTTTGTTAAATTTCATATGTGTAATATGCGACATGTTTATCGGAGGGACAATTGATTAGGCTGGCTTTCAACACTTCATCAACATTAGCAATTTACCCTTAACCAGCCATGAAGTGCTCTTTATATATCGAATTAGACTTTACCTAGTCGCGTCATAAGCTGTGTTTGGTGTGGAATAATTGACTCACGTTTGTATTAACAGTAACCGATTATATCAAAAGAAACTTACTAAAGTGTAGGTTATCATACTTATCAAGCATATACAAAAAAACAGTCTTCAAACAGGAAACTAAGAATATTGTTAATACCTATAACATTTGAGGACTGTCCGCGATTTCTCTGGGATGCCATCATCAGATCCGGGTTACCTTATCATGGTACCACCCTTGGGATATCTCCTCGTCAACAAAAAAAAGAATCATCAAAGGCATGTCATAAAGGACAAGGTTATCCCCAAACACACATAAAAAAAGTAAAAATATATACTACCTCCTTCTTATAATACCTCCTTCTGTTTTGAAGTCGGTTAAAAAGTCGTTTATAGCAACACGAACGAGGTCCATATCAATATCGGCGGCTGACTAAGGAGTGCCGTTGTTTTCTTCCAAGTGTTGTCATATTTTATAATCCGACGGACTTAAGTCTGGACTGGATGAGCTCCAGTCTTCGTGTCGGATGAAGTCAATTTTTCGTACTTTTCGCACTATGAGTTGGTGCTGAACCCTGGTGGAATACCCAGTGTCTGTTATTGAACACGATATGAGAAAAAGGGTCCATAAGGTTTACGAAGAATGTATTTTAACACTTCTCTCGTCAATACATAGTATAAAAAAGTTGTCCCGCTGTCTGTCTGTCTCTATGTATGCTTAGATCTTTAAAACTACTTTACGGATCTTGATGCGGTTTTTAACTAGATAGAGTGATTCAAGGCGAAGATTTATATGTATAATACATTGCACCCGTGCGAAGTGGGGGCGGGTCGCTGGTTAGTTATAACTGCATTCGTTTTGATGATTTTTTGACTAAAATGTACCTCAGATAAGCCCGAATATGAGACTTCCAGCTCAACCAGGAATGACGACGGAAAATGTCCTCGCTGAACACGCGGAATGCGGCTGCCTCGCTTTTCTTCATTCTTGTACCAGTATATCTTATTATTTTGTTTATTATACATCTCCTCGCGGTAAAATTTCTTCATCCGAAAAATAACTTCACGTCATATTTGCCCGCATACCGATTAAAAAAAACGCGAGATTAGGAAAACAGTAATAAATTCAATTCGAAATAGATCACATTTTTTTTATTTTTCATAAAACATTCGAAATGGGAATACAATAAATATTTTTTGCCAGCAAAATTCAAATGTTTTCAATATGCGACTTCGGTCCGACTTTTTTTTATTTATCTTATAACCTTCGATTATGTGGAGGTCTTAAAGTTTCTTTCACCATGCTGAAGATGATAAACGCGAATGCATCCCACCCTCATTCTTAGAGATAAAGCAAAGAATTGAAGCAATTATTTTTAGGCTAAAATACAATGTGATTCTAATGTAGTCTTCCAAGCAAAGTAATGTAAAGAAACTCCTACTAAGCTACTGCATTTACAATTTGAGACTATCTCGCCACCTATTTCTGGGTTAAAAATGGCAGTCTCGTATGAAAAGTCACAGAATATAGAAAATGTCTGCTACCTAAACCCAAGCCACAGATAAAGCCAAAATAAATAACAAATACAAAATATCTAAGATGGCATGACCGCTATTTGCATAACAAAATTTAAATAACAAAATTAACCGCAACAAAGAAAACTATATATCTTCTTCTAAATGTCTTAAAGTTTTCAGAACTCTCTGTGCATTTAAAATATACCTCATGGTCTGATGAGTTGGTTCCATTTACTCAGCCTCTAAAATACACTATCGCGACACGATGCAAGAGATCATAATTGTCATCTGAATGATAGATAGCCATCGCGTTCCAAGAAAATGTTCTATCTATCACAGGCGACTATTATGTGCAACCAATTATCGTAAATCATTTCAGAAGAGTAAGAAGTAAGACGCTGTGTTATTTTCTGAGATTCAAAGCATATACTGCTGTTCCATTAAGAACTTTGGTGTGATCACTTACGGTCAGACGAGACGCGTGTTAAAAAAATTAGCACATCTTTTTAGGTCAAAGCCGTTTCACATACTTTATGTAGTAATGATATATAAATATTGTATATCTGTTATTTATGCGGTCATTGTAATATTCAAATGAGTTTTACAGCTATTTAATAATGAGTTATACTAGTGACTCTCTTCTATGTGCGTAATGATGAAGTCAGGTATATCATGGTGGGTATTGAACGGTTCGGCAGTTTTTTTTTAATTGATGATGATTTTTTACTTTTTTCATTAGATTTTTATAAAGTTTAAAACATTTATTTGTTTCTAAAGTAAATTTTGAATGATCAACTTCGGTATCAGGCCCTGTGTGCTCGATTCCCATTCGAAAAATATACTTCTTTAGTTTTAGTTTTAAATTTTTGTTTGATTTGTGTGACAAAAATGATTCTACGATACTGATAACAGGTTAGGGTAACATAAAATAACGATGAAACTATTCTCCGCAACTAATCCAAAATTCGACTAAGAACTGCAATCGTAAATATAGAAATGCACGCTGGAATGAATTCTAAGCGAGCACATCACGAGAACATCTCATTTTTACGAGGTACCCTTAAAATTTTCGGATAACCCCGCAGCGGATGTAATGAACGTAACTAAGCGAGTGTAAGTGGAGCTCGGAATGCCAGGGCCTGGCATGGTGCCACTCACCCGACTCAACCTGGCTATTTGGTAGCACATAAAGTATGTTATACAGTGATCTGGGTCGAATACATAGATTTTCTCCCCAGGCCGCCCGCTTTTCCGATTATTCTGAACTTTTTTCGAACTCCTCTATCTTGTGGTTGGAATGAAATTTATCATAAATTTCTTCCTTGAGAAATATGTTTAAACAAGATCATTTATTATGATATTTTAGTAATAAAATTTTAAACATTTTTTGGTACTAAAATTAATGAAAATACTTACAACAGTATGTATAAATTGTCTTGCACTGCACGAATATAACATAAACCTTGCAGGGGTTAAGACTAAACTCAATAGTAATATAATTAATCCAAATTCTCTCTTGAATAAGTTATCAATATGGCTGGTGAGAATTTATTTCTCGCTGCTTCTTAAATAAGTCTAATATTAAAAGTCTAGTAAAATTAAATAACTAATAAAAGTCATGAATTTTGAATCTTAAATCATTTATCTTCAACTATTTGATAACAACATCAAATGAGACAAAGAAACATTTCATTCTTATTTAATTTTACTCTTTTGACGTTACTGTCGTTACTGACGTTTTGATATCATAGTTTTAGCTTCATTTAAAACACCAACATTAACTATGTATCTTGCAGTTTATTATTATCATTTATTTTAGTTTTTTTTATCCATAGTAAAATCCACAGCTCTTTTTACCCGACTGCGCCAGGAGGAGCGTTATGTTTTTCGAGAATATGTATGTATGCATGTATAATTATTATTTGGCACGCCCTGCAGCCTGAACGGCTTGATGAATTTTAGCGTGAGAGGTGACGTTAGATTCGTATTTACTGTGAGAATGACACTAGGTATATCAAAATAAAATAATAAACCGAAGCGCAGTAAATAAATAAAAACTTATACAAATTTTATTTATATTAATGCTTTATTGAAAACTAACCTAGTATATATTTATTATCGAAATTTCCGTATAAACGATGCACCATAGACACTGTACATTAAGTAATAAACAGATTAGAATTAGACCAACATTTTAAATGGAATGTAATAAAAGAGAAAATTTGTACTTGAGTTTTTAATAATGATTTACTAAACGTTTGATACCGCCATAAAGAATGCCTCCTGCATAACTGCGTAATATAATAGTTACAATGATGGTGAATAGATAAAATATTTGTATCACGTCGTTAGCATAAAACGGAAATTCAGGAAAGGACGAATAAGACGCTTAACGACGCCATAAAAGTTTGCGGTTCACAAAAAATCAAAGCTTGCACTTTTCGTAGTTCACCAACGTTAAGTTTCAGCCCCGGACTCAAAGCGGGTCGGAATATTTTGTACCAGACATTTTACAGCCGCGTGTTATTTATACGTGGTTCTTTTAAAATTCTTACATGGCATTCTCTGAAGGTGAAAAATATTTCCGCTTCACAACGACCGCTGCTTTCAACACACTTTGTTAATATCCGCCATGTAGCTATGTTTTAGGTTTAAATAATGCATTGTATATAAAATGTAAGCATGCTTTCCTTTGTGCTCGACCATAAAGGCAAGACTTAAAAGACGTACTTATTTGTCACTGCAAGATCTCTGAAATTTTGTGGACTCATTTATTTAACCTACATCATCTACTTTATTGAAGATCAAATACTCTTCGCCCGTTGAATTTCGAATGAAATCGAAATGTATTAATTATTGTTCACGATGAACTCTTCGAACGAATATATTTGCTTATTCTTTCGTAATGTGTACAGATAAGGAAAGTAATTGTTCCAGCATAAATTTTCCTGTCTAATTACAAAGTGAGTGTTTCTCATTAGATTAGATTATTTTATTAGGTTGTTCAAAAAATAATGTACAGCAATTGGCCAAAATTCCAGTTGCTGTAAAGCTACTAGAGTCAGTGTATTTACAACCTAAGACTATATCTGAACTAACCAGCAATGCCCAGTTTTTATGTAAGTATCATTGCAAATGCAAGCTAACATCACAAGAAAAGCAATGTAGTGCATTGCTTATTTGCGGTTTGACTTTCTCTTTTTTTGAGAACCGAATTAAGTTTCGGCTACTGAGCTTGCTTTGATCACATATCCAGCGTGCTTCAATTAGGTGAAGTGCATTAACAGTAGTGTATTTAAGCTTAACGTTATGAACCCTGAACGCATTAGTCGTGGGTGGTCAGTGCAGACAATTATCGAGTCTAAACCCCGCATTAATAACACATAACGGGCTTTGCGCCTGACTTGCGGCCACCGAATGCATAATTCTGTCTGCGACTGCTAATCGCTTCAATGGCTCTAGAATTTAAATTTAAGCGTTCTAGAATTCAATTTAGTTCAACGTTCCGTCCGTTTATTATTTCGATCCGTGTTTAAATTTAAGAGCGTTGCATTTGAATTCTAAATGAAGCAACATTGTTTATGTTATTATTTTGTAAAAAAATGGAATGGAATAATTTAAATAACTACCAATCGCGTTTAAAACGTGTGTATTAATTTTAGTTCTTCAAATCTAAGTGTTGGAAAACATTAAAATTCGGCTCCATAACGTACGATGATAACACACTCTTATGACCGAATGTAATCATTGTAAAAGCACTACAAATGAAATCGTTGGATTATAGTAAAATTCACGAAGACAGCCTTACTTATCTCCCGCATTGTAAACGTCAAAAATATTAGAAGAACAAAGTGTCCTCTCCACGAGGAAAAGAACGGAATTTCAATGAGCGTGCTGTCTACTTAAATCAAAAGGAGACCCCTATTTGTGCTTGTTCATTTCTGTGTCAGGTAAATTATCATATTGTCGTTTCAAGCCCACTTGAGATTCGCTGACATTTTTGTCAGAAATAAAAGAAGCGTGTACCGGAATAAGCCGAGGAATTATATTTTGCAATATTTTCCACTCTTTCAATGAACATATACATTTTTATAGGACCAACGGTAAGAACAAAAGTTATTTAGACACATTATTTTTTATGTGAAATGGTGGCGAACGAACGGGAGCTTCACCTGATGTTAAGTGAAATCCGCCACCCTTGACACTTGTAACACTCGTAAAATTGCAGATGCGTTGCCACCTTTTAATTGAGTGGGCCCCGGCTAGCTCACTCACCAGACGAAACGCAGAAGTCTGCTACTTCCACTTCACACTGGTCTCCTGTGAGGTCGTGGTACTTACCCGGACGGACCTGCCCATTCGTGCAAAAGCGAACACTGTTGCGTGGCCCTACCATCCTGCAAAGCTAAATCAAATGGTGTTCACGGCTTTGAAGCAATATCTTATTTTACAAAAACGAATGATCTTCTTTCTGATAGCCTTCTACCGGTTATGAATTTTTCCATTGAGACACTATTTTACTTATAGCGGCGATCGAGGTGTCTTTAAAATAACAATACTCGCACTACTACTACTAGGACGCACCTGCCCATTGGTGCAACTGCGAGAACTGTTGCGTGGTCCTACCACAGTCAAAATGTATTCAGAGAGACTGCACATTTAGCTCAGCAGTAAAGTCGGTCACGATACCAATTGCTTAAGTTGTTTTGGGATCAATACTCACACGAGTAGTTCTTCAAGGCGGGATTTTCTATGGATCCGTGATTTTCATATCCGTGCAATTATTTCCCAGTAATTCATCGAGAAGACTTTTCATAATTGTATTACCACATTAGTTGGCCTGCGGGACACAGGCCTGCCTACCTTTAAATTATAAAGCCTAATCAATTACAAATAACTAAAAGCAAATATATTTAACTCTTCATAACTGCGTGTGTATTCACAATATACATACATACATACATATATATATATATATATAATTGTATATATGTCATAGTTGCATAGGCACTTCATAGCGTCTTCATAGCGCATGAGCGCGACGACCGAATCAAGAAATTCCGTAACGAAAATAAAACCTAACACGCCCCACTCCGCCTACCATTTAGCTCGACCGAGCGTTCGCTTCACGTGTTAGATATGGTACGACTGTACAAAGCTCGCACGGATGGATATTATAATATTATATTATCAGATGATGTGAAATCTATGTTTGTAAAACGTCATCACAATACAGAATAATGTTATCCTAAAGTTTTTGCAAAAAATAAAACATAAAGATGATATGATATTTAGAGTATATAAAGTGTCAAACTTATATTTCTTATTTCAGTTACCATAAACCTATAGTTTCAATGATAAAAAATCCTGAATAACCTACATGTCTTGTAGGATAATAAAAAAATTTAAACGATAATAACTTATAATTTATTCAATAAAAGAAAAAAAAAAATGTTTTTTATCGGTCACCACGCTCAAAAAGTGTAACTTGAATTAATATCAAAGAAAAAAAAATTTACAATTACATGAGTTCATAAAAATGCTATGCAATAGCTTTACCGCGGCAGTCCCCGAGTGACACAGGTTTTTTTTTATTTTTTTTATTTTTACTATCATTAGCAGCCCATAATTCACTTCTGATGAGCACTAGCGTCCATGTGAATCCTCCACTCCTCCCTGTACTTGCTTTGTTCGACCACTCCTTGTTAAATGCCTCGTATATTTCATAATAAATGCATATAAAACATAAATGCATTTCATGCATGAATTTAACGTAATGTTTTGACGTGTGCATGACTGATTAACAATAATAAGCTGGAGGTTCGGATGTTGCTCCGTCATCGCATCAACATCTCGCATCATGTTGGCGTATAAGTAATCTTTAAATATTTGTGGGTATTTAATGTATTTGCGGGTGTTTTTGACAGCATTTAAATGAGTTCCGTGATAGCTCAGTGTCCGGGCGCTCGCCTTTAATTCAATATACTCGAGCAACCTGAGTTTGATCCCCGGTGCCGGCACCAATGAAGTTTTTAACTTTAAGTGCTGACTTATCACGTGCTCCGCGGTGAAGGAAAACATCGTGAGGAAACCTGCATATTTTCGAAATAAAAAAAAATATTTTTCGAAGATATGTGAAGTCTGCCAATCCGCAGTGGGGCCGCGTGGTAGACTATGCCCTGATACCCTCTGTATAGAGGAGGCCTTTGCCCAGCAGTGGGACATGTATAGGCTGTTACTTTACTTTAAATGAGTTCCGTTCGCAAGTTACCTCTCGAGGTGTAATTAAAACCTAACTTCCAGATTAGTTTTTTTTTTATATGAAAGAATGTCAAGCAGTTTCACGTGATGTATAGCGAATGCCATCAGCCATGGACATGACATTTTGCAACACCCAATGGTTTTCTTCGCTACCTTTAAAAAAGCGTGCCACGGTTACCTAATTCACTAGACAAAACGCGAAAGTTTATACATAAAACAATTAAATGTCTAACATGTTACATGATTAGTTGTGAATTTTAAAATAATCGAAATAGTTTGGCCTTTTATTTTGGTTTATTTAATTTTCGACAGTCGCCAGGAATAGGGTATATTTTTGTTGTGGACTAAAACTAACGAGACTAAACATTTATACAGGGTGGCTTTTCTAAGTGTATCCATTTTTTTATTAAATTCTAGACATAAATATTGTTATATGACAATGATAAATATTTAAAATCACCCGTAATTAATTAATTACAATCATTTGAACTTATCTCAAAAGTGCGTGATTTATGGGAAACTCATTAAGCGCGATCATTCATAACTAACACGCACACAAGTTTGTTTCAAAAGTAATCGATCAATAAACGATTATACTACCTCATGTGTCAATTTGGGCACCTTTAGAAAAGTCACCCTGTATATGAATACAGCATACTTAGATAAGAGTTATTATGTATAATATATGTTTATTATGTATAAGTTAGATGCTCTGCACTGACATAAAACCTTTGATAATGCATAAATGAGTTTATTCAACTTAGAATGTTTATTTTTGTGTAAAAAGTTGTAAAACAAGCAGGTGGTTCAACTGATGTTAATTGCGATATCGATCTACAACAACCGAGAGGCCTTGCACATTCGTTAACAACCTTTTTAAATGTGATCCTCGGTGACCTTACCAGAAGAGACACGATAGTACAATAATTCAATTTCACATTGGACTCTATAAGGGCATGGTACTTCCCCGGACGAGGGCGTACCCAAGCTCAATTCGAGGAAAAGCAACATCACATGGCCCTACCAAAATAAAAAAGGCCTCATGGTTAAATACTTATCCATTTGAAAAATTGTCAAAATTGAAATTTTGTCGCCAAAAGACCTTTCTCGTCAAACTTTACTACGCAAGCTTCAAGAAGCGAGATGTAAGTGATGAATTGTCATATTCCAATGAAGCGATCATCCATGGAAGTATTGAAACGGCGCAGCGCGAGAATAAAAGATCGAGCAGTGAATTTATGGATGCGATGAGGCGTTAACTTAGACGGGGCTACAACGAAAGAGGAGACATGCATATTTGATTCCATCATAAACTCAATTTACTGCTAATCTCATATCGGATTGTCGATGAAATAAAATTTCACGCTACGTTGCCTACGTCGTCAATGTAAATAACTCGGGCTGAATATAGACTGCCTCCGAGGCTGCTTTATAATTAAATCGGTTAAAAGAAGCCACTGCTGCAGATAACAGTACCGTGCTGATTTGCATTGATGATATCGACTTTATTAACTTGCAAGATTATTTTTTTTTTACAAAAGTTTAATTATTTATATAAATATGGGTTTGCATTGTATATTTTTGTAATTCGAAATCATGATTCGAGCTTCGGTAACAGTCTTAATGATGGTTAACATGTCGACTTAATTAGCTTGATTTATTGCAGCCAACCTTAACCAATGAAATCGGTTAATGTCTAAGCTTTTAAGAATACTTGTCTGGAATAATAATGCATGTAGTTTGATAACAAAAGCAAAATGCGTCAGTAGTCATGTGATTAAAGATCAGTTCGTTTTCAGTACGGTAAAATAATTTATTTGAACTAAAGGTAATCATCATTCTGATCTGGAATTGCGTCAATGTGTATTTCTGTATGTATATGAGCAACATGACTTCGATAGTGAATAGCAATTTATGTTTTAAAGGATATTAATTTATATAGTGCTATTCTCTGCACTTAAAATGAAATTTAAACATTTGTAGAAAAATTTACGAATGGTTGTTCGTCGCCGCGAGAATTTGAACTTGGGTCCTACGGGACAAATGCCCGAGACTTTAGCTCTGTGCCAAAAGAAATCCTCTGTTGCCAAAGAAATCCTCAGAGCAGAATCGAAAAACATTTCGTTCATTTTTCATCTTTACAAATTTATAAGCAAGTTAATCTTGAAGTTTGGGTAAAATTATAAACCTATTGAGGTCGTCGGGATGGGTACTAACCTGCGCCCTGGACAAACAAAAGTATTTGTAAAGTCATTGATGAGATATAAAAGCTTTTAAGAATATGACAAGAAAGGCGGACCATGTGGATACATAAAAGATGAAGGAGTGAAAGCGGGATGTATTAATCTTCGAAATTCAAATTCCTCAATCAGACGTCATATTACGTTCCTCCAAACGCAAGTCGGCCGGCAGTTTTACGTTCAGTCTACAAGGGAGACAGTGAATTAAGCCCGCACCACCCGTAATCCCGAAATCGCTATTAAATTTTTGCTCCCGCGATCGGTATCGGCGCGGCGGCTGATCGATTTAACGCGCCTACACCGTACCGTTTCGTACGGTTATAAATTTTTAGTGCCACTTTTATTACGACGAACGGTTTTAATCAAACGAGGATTCTGTTTCAGCGGACGCCGTTAGCGAGTTCGCGTTGAGGAAATTGGCTGTTAAGTCACTTTCGAAATTCGAACGATTTGCTCGAGGTGCCCTGGCAGCCCTTTGTTGATGCGCTTAAACTTAGCAGCTGCACAGATGCTGTTGACTTTAGGCCTCTAAATGTGTTAGTACTAATACATCTTAAACTACTGCTGATACTTACACAACTCCAAACTGTTTAATATCTCAACGATTATGTAGATTGTATAGATTAAGCATAAATATAACATTTAAAATTTTAAAGTCGGTATATTTTGCTTATATTCTAGTAATATAGTGAGAGCAAATCAACGTATTAATTTTTGGTACAAAGGCAGGGTTTGACATTAGTTAGTGGTGAACATATGCCTCCCCCACAGACAGCTACGAAGCACGATCTATCAATTATTATTATTAAATTCAATTTGGTGCCTATTGACTTTTCTACTTGATTAAAGAAAGCTAGGCCAAATACAGAATTATAGAAGGTTTACGCAGCTACTGTGGGAGTTGGGTCACATGTAGCCTCACCCATTATAACGCCAAAATCCTTTAAGACTACATAGCAAAAAATTATTAAAAAAAATGTTCTTCTACTAGGCGTTTATTTTTATTATTAAAAGCACTTCTGGTCATCTGTCTTAATATTCGTGTGAGCCAAGTTAATAATTGGGTGGTCAACAAAAAGTGGATGAAAGTTGAATATTTGACAGATTTCAGTACCATCAAAACACAACTGGATATTGGGAGTCTTACGTGTTCACACATTCTACATTTTGATCACGCAAGTACACAGTTATTTGTATTTGTGTTTGTGTAGATGGGGTTGGGTAGTAAGTTCCAACGTCCACTTCTACCTGGAAGATATATTGTAGTCTTCCCATAGAAAACATTGCCACCCTTACTAATTGTCCTGTGCTGTAAGGACGTTTAATTTACATAGATTTAAGGTGGACACACACCCAAATCTGAAACAATTATCTGTAGGCCACACAAATAGTTGTCACGTGTGGGAATCGAACATACGACCGCAGATAATAATTTGGTATCTGCGCCATGGAGCCATCAAAGTCAGTCAGTGAATAAAAGTGAAAAAAAAAAAAATATCTATGCTATATAAAAACGATTCCAACTTACAACGGCTGGTGTATAATAAATTCCGTCAAGTCACTCGTGAAACGTCTCATTCGAAGTTAACAACACTTGAAACGTGTCGGGCCAGGAAACTTTTGCTGGTACGCCGACGACCGAACTTGCAGAATGATTTCGAACTATTCAGAGTATGGGAAAATGGTGTAGCCCTGGCGCCCCGTATAATAAGACTGTCCCTCGTTGGGGCTTAGGAATATTGAATAACAATAAGTCCTCCGCAAAAGTTCCACTTTTATTTGTTAATATTCTATGTAATATAGAATTTCTAAATGTAGTCGTATATAAAAGAGTGAGATGTGATCTACTCTTGGAATTTTAAATATATAATCAGAGTTTTCATATAATTTAATAATTTAAAAAAAAAGGAAAAAATCCACCATGGTGTAATAGAAAACGTTACTCCCTTCAATTAGTATTCAACGACAACATTTAAACAAAGTGCAAAAGTTCCGTGATCTCTGTAATAATATAATGAATAGAATAACGCAAAAACAAAGTTGCCCAAATCATGTTGTGACCATTGTCTTGGATTGTCTTATACGCTTAAGGAAATAATAAGCCGAGTTATTTTATCAAGCGCAAATGTCTGAAATATTGGATGAAAGTGGATTACTTCCTAATTCGGCCAATTTATTGATACTTAGAGACAATACCGATAAAGATGATGGAGAATCAAATTCGAGTGGGGCCGGCACAGCTGCGAGACCTTTATCAGTAAACTGTTTGAAATATCGCTGCCGTTTCAAACTTTGAGCAATATTATTGAATGAAGCTAATATAAGCGTACCTTGGAAGTTATAACGCAGCGCAAGTGATAATTTAAGTTTACAGCTTTAGGGAGCCTGCGTAGGCTAGTCTTTTAAATTTTTTGATTAAACTACGCTATCGAATTTACTTATTTATTTTACTTGAACTGGTGAAAATGATTTTCGTTTAATAAATATATGTATTTAAAACAATCCTTACTAATATTATAAACGCGAAAGTTTATGTGTATGGATGGATGTTTGTTACTCTTTCACGCAAATACTACTGAATGGATTTTAATGAAACTTTACAGTAATATAGCTAGTCTATGACAGCAAGTTATGTATAAGGTTCAATTTATATGTTTATAGTAACTTATCTTCCATCGAATCTAAGTGGGAAAAATATGGTATATACCACAAAATAGGTTAAATGGAGTACTATTTAGGCAGCACACGAAAATCGATTATACTGTTAAATGCTTAGCGTTTTTTTATTCGTAGTATAAAATAGCACAACATAATGAAATTATTATTTGTGATTGTCACTAATTAGCCGTAATGATTTGCTCCGACATTTTATATTTAATAAAAATGTTTGCCTTGAAAAAGTGTCTTATACATCGTTTTTAGTTAACGATTTTAAGGTTCCGTATTCAAAGGGTAAAACGGGACGCTATAACTAAGACGCTGTCTTGCCGTCTGTTTGTGTGCCTCTCTGTCACCAGTCTCGTAATTCGTGATAGATAGTCAGTTAAAATTTTCACTTTCAACAACAAGAATTACTAAAAAAACAGAATAAAAAGTATTTAAGTGAGGCTACCATACAACAGACATGATTTTCTTTTACCGTTTTTATAGATAACAATCAATTCAATTATAAAATATTCTTATTTCATATTATAATATACTAGCTGCTGCCTGCGACTACGGCTGCGTAAAGGCGAAAGGCTGAAGTCATAACATTCAGACAGAAAGACAGATATACATAAAATATGTATATAAACTATAGCCTATGTCTTATCCTGATGTATAAGCTATATTATTGTAAAGTTTCATTAAAATCCATTCAGTAGTATTTGCGTGAAAGAGTAACAAACATCTATCCATACATACTAACTTTCGCCTTTATAATATTAGTAAGGATGGTTCGAAATCGTACGTACGCGAGTCCGACTCGCACTTGGCCGGTTTTTTTTAATTTAATGCGATAGTTATAAAGGGATGTTTTTCTATCATAACTGAATCATCTTCGGTTTATAATCCGAGTGCTTTTAATAGTTAACAGCTAATGTTCTTTTGTAAAATGGGCTACCAAAATTCGATATAAGTTGTTATACTTTGCTTGTCCTTAAATTTTCTATTGGAAGTATCAAAAAAAACTTTACATTATTGTTAGGACCTTTTGCCGCGAGTTCCTTACCGTTGAATGGTTGTTATATTCTTAATGTAAACTTGGCTGTGATTTTATCTAATTTTGCTACTATAAAGTTTAGGTGATCAAATTTTTTAAATGAATCATGTCAGCCCCGTAAATACACAAAAAAACTAAAGATGTTTTAAACTAATATTGTGATATCCACATGTGCAATGATGAAACATTGATCAGTCTCTTGATTTACTTGTACTGCCAATATTTTTAAAACAATATTTGATTTTATTCTTGAAATAATATGTAATATTAATGCATAGACATAAAATAATTGAGATTGGAGACTTTAAAATAATGTTGTGAAAAACTAAGAATGAGCAGAGTTAGTAGTGTCGTTTATGGCTTGCATAGTTCAATTGCGTTTGTTTTAACACAATTGGGAAATAGTCAGGGATATACTCGTACGTATTTCGAAATTTAACAAGCAATTTCTTCAATGAATTATGAAACCACTCCCATTAATTTAATTTCATAGAGGGCTTAACATATCCCTAAACAGAAATGATAGTAATTGATTGGCTGGTAAGAAATCAATACTAAGATGTATTTATAGATATGAGTTGGCGTTTAATCTGTTAAAAAAACTACATTCTTTAAGTCCACCATCTTTTGTTAGTTTAATAGGAAAAGAATGTAAATTTTTTCAAAAATTTCCAAGTGCTGAGAAAACTGCTTTTCACTCGAACTCTTTCGTGCACCCTTAAAACTTTTCATCGAAAAACTTTAGGTGTTCTTGAACAAGAAGTTTTGAGAGTACTTGCGTATTTTTATGGTATCTACATGTTTTTAGTGTGACATCTTGCGGAAAGTCATACGTGTGGAGTGCAAGTATTTTCTTTATTTAATCCACTTTCATACAATTTTATATTATTACATAATAAATAAACTAAAATAGTCTAATTTTTCATTTCAAGTTTTCCAAATTTATTTTCAGATAAGTTTGAAAGCAACTGTTGTGTTAGAATTAGCTTTATTTTTTTTTTTCAGTAAATAATAACTAACTGATACTAACACATTTGTACACATACTGAATCCATCACAAAAGGAGGATGCGATGGATACATTTGATCCATCCAGTCAATAAACAACGTCATACATTGGATCCATACTTGAAAGTAATAATTACGCGGGGGCAAGCTTAACATGCGAATCATGTTGTCACGTGAATTGGCTAGGTTTTTTTACGACTGACTCTAGCAGTCGTTAACCTGGCGTTAACCCTTCATGCGAATAAAGACCCAGATCCGGTAGAATTATTTTGGTGAATCGAATCCACTACCCTCGACACCGCTGATGCTGATGCTGAACCACCTGGTCACCTAAGAAAAAACATGGATGCGGAAATAATGAAATTTCATTAACTAAGTCAAATTATTTCGAAGAAAAGGAATGAGTTATAAAACGAATAGAGCGATAATTTCAATATGGCGCATCACGATATTGCTTGGGTCTCAAATCGAATCTACTGTTCGAGTTTATTGTTTAAATTGATTTATATACCGAAAAAGTTTTTTTCTTGTCTAATTGTCCCTTAACAAATGCATATATATCCTATTGAAAATAATAAAACCTTGATTTTTTTTAAACACTCATTTCATGTAAAAAAAGAAGCTTCTGATAGTTAAAATTTTATGCATATGAATTTGAAGCATAAGTATCACTTATAGAATAAGCTCTCTAGACAGGTATGTTAGCAATTTGCCAGTATCTTACAGCAAGCCTCTGAGGCGAGGCAGCTACCAAAGGCGCGCTGAAAGCAAGCTTAATTTGGTCGAAAGGGCATTTTCAAAGCAAGTTTCTTACACCTAACATGTTTTAGAACATTTAATGGAGCTAATATTGAAGAGAACATACTAGACTTGTGCGGTTCGGTGCATTGCAAAACAGATAATAGTACTTATTCAATGTTCATAATACACAAATCTACAAATTGAAATCCCGACAGAATAGATAGAGATAAATGAGATTCCTTTATCAAGTCATAAAAATGCAGGTGGTGTGTCACAGCTTTACTCAAATAACGACCTGTGATCTTTGTAGATCTAAATATAATAGATAGATAGAGATTTCAATATAATTTTCTGACTGTATTTATAGCATTTCGCATCTAACTAACATGAGATCAATACTCGGGTTCACAACACTGTACTTTTGATGTTTATGCGAATCGATTATGGAAACGAAAGAATTAATGACACCGAGAAAAGGCACAAATTGATATTTAAAATTTGTATAAAATTGGACGAAAATGTCTTCTTCGTGGCTTGGTTTACTCGGTAGATGCAGGATCAAATCCTGAAAGTGTCGAAATCATTTAAACCCAGTTTGATAGATAAATTTGTCGTCACCTTACTGACTAAAGATGACGACAAATTCCAAATCACAGCAAAGTCTCCTATACCGCCTACAGCATTTGAACTTAATAAGATCGATGAAATGTAAAAAGCTTTTATAATCACTGTCTATCCCATCAGAGCTTGTAGCTTGAACGAAATCGAGCCAGATCGTTATTTAGGCTCATTGCAAGCAATTTATCACTCGCATGCCTCGCGACGATTTCTGTAAGTGATTGCCCATTAGTAGGCGATGATATAAGAAATTTCAATGAAACTCAAATCAGAGTTTGCGTGTAGTAGGTTTTATTGATTCTGCCAAGGATATACGATTATTATTTAACTGTATTTCAACCTTTACATACATGCATACATAATTATATGTGTAGAGAAACATAAAGTAATCAGCCTTTACAAGTCCCACTGCTGGGCAAAGGACTCTTCTGTACAGAGGGTATCAGGGTACAGTCCACCACGCAGTCCCACTGCGGATTGGCGGACTTCACATATCTTCAAAATAGTTTTTTTTATTATTATTATTTCGAAAACATGCAAGTTTCCTCACGATGTTTTCCTGCACCGCTGAGTACGTGAGCCGTGATAGCTCAGTGTCCGGGCGCTCGCCTTTAATTCAATATACTCGAGCAACCTTAGTTCGATCCCCGGTGCCAACACCGATGAAATTGTTAATCTTAAGTGCTGTATTACGACATACTCAGCGGTGAAGAGAAACATATAAAGATTAATATTTTGACAACTACAAGATTAAACTTACCATTTTATATCTGGCCTAGTCTTACCATTATATATACTCCTTAATGTATAAAATTTATTTACGTATAAGTAACACGTTGTACTTCACTCAATCATTATAGAATTATTATTTCCATGTATCTACACCTGTTGCCACCATATAGTTATTAACTTCCTTGCCACTTCGGAAGAATCGACAAATTATCGAGATAAACATATATTATATATCACAATTTAGAAAATATTATTATTATATACCAATAACCCTATTAGGCAATATGTTAACACTATTGCTGAAGGGTTATGTTACCTTTTAGATCTATATTATTAATATCAGGAATTACCCATTCCGCGCAAGTGTAATATTATTTTATACGATATTAGAATCTACAACTATTTATTTGACCATCTTTTGTATCTTTAACTTGAACATATTACTATCATAGACACATTATTTATAAATAATAAAGGAGAGCATCACTATATTACTAAAAAGGTCGTCACCGTAGGCCGTTGCGATCGTAGCGGAATCACTGAACGTTTGTCGTCAAATCTCCTTCCTTAACCCGTAACGCACAATTTGCCACCCTCGCATGCCTCCCAGCGTTTACTTCTGGAACCAATTGCCCATTACCAGATGACGATATAAGTAATTTCAATAAAGCCCGATAGGATATGGGGTCGACAGCCGCACGGATCCGCGTAATATACGAACGGCGTATTTTAGGGTTTATTGAAAATTTTGCATATCGTATTTCGGTGGTAAGTACTGACTTTGCAGACATATGTGTAGTCATTGTTATGTATGTTTAGGCAAGGTAGTTATTTCGCTACAAGAATGATTTTAAATTTATGTATTACTTAGATCTCGTGCAATGTCCAATGTCACTGTTCCACTCCCAATTTAACGGATATTCACATGCCATGGTCTGATATTGGGTCTAGTATATGACGACGGGCTCACTTTCTTATTTAGGATTATGAAAAATTATGAAAATAACAGAAATAACCACAAAATAGTAGATTGTATGAAATATGTAATTAATGTAAAAAATATACAGCCGTACGTAATAAAGGTAAACGGAAAATGTTAGAGATTATATAAAGCAAGCTAAAGTTAGTGTTGTCTCGGCTTATAACCGATGTCATATTGACTGTCATAAGAGTTTAATTTTACAAGTTCTTTCTCAGCAAAACCAGCAAGCGCCATTAAATTTTTCTTAAGAAAAGGAACACTAGCGATATCATTCGCATAAAACTACTCCGATGACTGAATACATAAAAACTCGTAGTGGTCGCAGTTTGTAGGTGTTAAAAAGAATTTCGCGTTGAGAGCAATTTCCATGAATGTTCAATTCCCCCTTTCTTGGATTTCTAAAACTTCCCGCTATTTGGTTTACACAATTGCCTGGGATATTAAACTTTTAATGCACGCGTTCGTGTCGAATTGAAATTTAATAGAAAATTCTAGCAATATGTATGTACTGCTAGAATTTTCGAAAGAACATTCATTATTATTTGATGAGTAAACTTTCGATTAAAACTTTGTAGAAAGGTTTAAGAATTGTGAGAATTTTTTCTATGGTGTTGAAGATGATTTTTAATATAGAGTTTATGGCAAATACTTTTAAAAATTATGTTTAAATATCCATAAGCGCAGAGAAACATTTATATCCAACGCTAAGGTAAGGTAAGACTTGCCTAGGCCTTTTAGAGCTAAAAGAACGCCAAGTAAATCGGAAGACATGTAATCTTCAGGTCATCTCTTATAACTATTCTTCATTGATCTCAAGACCACATGAGGCTCATATTAAATTTACTAAATTTGCCATAAGTTACATCATTATTATTTCACTCATCAATTCAATGTTTGATAGAAGCTTATAAAGTAATTCTTCGTACAAAACTGCTACTACAAACCCGCTACTCATTTTATTCGTTAGAAATTACATTATAATCCCTTAATCGTTTTGCGTCCAACTTGAACGATAATTCTCTCAAACTCAAGGCCTGGTTTAGAAAACTCTCGAGGGACTACGAATAAATTTTATCGAATATTTCCAATCCTTTCGTCAAACATTATTTTTACAGTACAGTTCATTACACAAACAGATTCTAGATTAGTTTTATAACAGAAAAAAAAAAATTCAACTCTATTTAATTTCGTGCTTTGAAAAAAATACCTACTTATAGCTGACATGGAAAAAATCGAGAGCTTCAGTTTACTATTAACGCCTAGATCGTTTTATTGGGAAATACATACGAATCATCATACTGGACTTAAGTTAAAAATATTAGAACTGGATGACTTAAAATTTATAAATAAATAAATAAATATCTATTTACCCTATGTAAGCTTATCCCAATACGGAAGGAGTGGAAGAAATGGAAGGAGACCTTTGCCCAACAGTAGGACACTAATGGCTGATAAAGTAAAATTAAAAACCTTATCTCAATTATCGCAGGCTCGTCCGGGGAAGTACCACGGCCTCTCAGAAGACCAGCGTGAAGTCGAAGTATTGTACTTTCGCGTTCCGTTTGATGAGTGAGGTGACCAGGCTCACTTATTTTAAAGGCTCTCAACTCGGAGGTGATCATTCAACATCAGGTGAACCACATGCTTAGCAATTATTCACATTAAAAAAAATATGCCATCACAGCTAGTCGTATATGTCATACGAATGGCAATAAATGTACTACAGCGCGTGCTTGTTAAACATTTTTAAGCGCCGTTCCGTCCGTACTGCCATGACATTTTGCATTTTCGAAAGCTGATATAGGAGATTTTCGTACGTGAGCACAGACAATGACCCGATGTATGTACCATCGAACCATCAATATCGCATGTGCCACCCACTGAATAAATTTATCGGGTGCTCGCTTGCCAAGAAACGAGTTGTTAGTTCAGTATCGGAGCCGCTGACGTATCCGCTCGGGGTAAACTTGTGCCGTGGTGATACGAGCTGTCCTCGTGTTATTTCTATTATCTTTACCTATATTAAATGATGTTCTCGGTTGAAGACCGTAGACTACTAAAACTTAATAGAATACAGAGGAGGCCTTTGCGAAGCAGTGGAACATGTATAGGCTGTTACTTTAACGTAAAAGTCACTTGGAATTTAAGCCCTTTCTATCATTTATCCTTTTCAATCAATCAAAAGATCACTAGGACTAACTCTAAACAATTGTTACTAAAACAATGTTTTTTTTTGTTAAATTCTTAAAGTTTATAAAGCTTAAAGTATCAATAATCACGGGAGAGAAGGCGGGTGAAATCAATTTAAATATTTTAACTACTCGTATTGGATGTACTTATTTCAAAAACTGTTATTTAGGAATCAACGTTGTATGACTTGTTAGTTTTATTCCAGAACATTATAAGTATTTTTCAAAAATCATTATTAAGTTCTAACGTGTTTCGAATATATATATATTTGTATAAAAAATAATATTTTATGATTGTAATTTTAAGCATTACATCTTTGTTAATATATGAGTACCTGGAGGACCGAGCTTTGCTCGGTTTGTTTTTTTGGTAAATCGTGAATTTTGGAAATTACATTTAGATACAAATTACTGAGTAATGAAATATGCATAATATTTTTCGACGTAATAATAAGAAAATATGAACTGGTGTTTTTCACGAAAAAAGAACTTTAAAAAAAGGGAAAAACGTACAAAATCATCGGGATCGACAAAAAAAATAAAAAATTAAAAAAGCAATGATCTGGAATCGATCGCCTTCTGTTTCCGGGCCGCCCGATTACCAACGGAGCTATTATACATTTTTTCTTCGGTGAAATTTACCGTCGTATTCGAGTGATATTTTTCATTCCCCGAAAACTGGGATAAAACGACATTTTCGAAAAATGAAACCTAGCCAGATCGATTTTTCGCCCCCGAATCTATGCACATACTAATATTCATGAAAATCGCTGGAGCCGTTTCCGAGATTCCAATTATATATATACAAGAATTGCTCGTTTAAAGGTATAAGATATGAATTATAATAAGTTATATTTTCTACGTTTTATATATAGTTATATTTTGTGTCCTTTTTAATGCGAAGAAAACATCGAGTACTCATTTTTAAATAACTTGTCAAAAAGTTATTACATCAAAATATACTCTTTGATTTTCTTGGTCATTCTCCAAATCCCACGTCGAACGTTTTTTATTTTCTGTCTATCATATAAAAGCAAGAAAATTATTTATTACTTTATAGGAATTTCTCATGCAAATGATTGTCTTTTAACTTCCTTAAACCGTCCTGATCAAAGAACAGCTACTAAATTAAGATTATGTCTATATTGGACATTCGATAGCACAAACAAACTGAGCCCGAATCGAAGCCACTGTTATATTTCAGTGAGTTTACCGATAAAAGCCTCGCAGCTGTTCCGATGCAAACATATCCCGAATTGATACCACATAATCTTTATTGAAAATCTGTAGTGTTGTACAAGAACACCAAAATGTGTCTCATTAAAGTTGTATAACGATGTTCACCTTTTTCATTGTGAAGTTAAATTTGTATATATTGAGGAAAATATCAAAATTGAGTAAGATTCACTACGCTAAAAAAAAAAAATTATCTCTGGGTCACACAAATAGTTCTCTCGTGTTGAATCGAACCTCCGACGTCGAATCCAATACCTTGGTAACTGCGCCACGGAGTTCTCAAGTCGTTTTCTTATCTGTTTCTCTATTTGCTATTATTTTCGATCCATATATTCTAGCCGTGATAGCTCACTCTCCGGGTGTTCACTTTTAATTCCAAGTACTTGAGCAACATGTGTTCAAATCTCGATGCCGTTATCAATCGAACTATAAATTGCAATTTCAAGCACTGACTCAACGCGCGCTCAACGTTGAAGGATAAAACATGAGAAAACTTCCATGTTTTCGAAATAACAATATTTCGAAGATTTGTACAGTCAGTCATCTATGGCTGGGTTATGTGGTGGACCACGCTGTTTGCCCAGCAGTTGGACATATGGACCTTTTTACTTTATTTATCATATGTTTATGCCTATGAAAGGATAATAACTGAGGATGAAAAGCAATATTGTTTCATTCCTGTTATGATCTTGTGATCTAAGCATGTCGACTAAGTTTACGCGCATAAAAATATATGGGTTCGTCTTATGAGTTTAGTTTTATTTGTTTTAGTGGTATCCCACAAGTTTTGTTATAATTCTACTTAAAATCACACTTAAATTTATTCTAACCGCATTCTATGACGTTATTGGCTAAACAAAAAATAAGTTTTTTATTTTTGTTATTTGCGTGGGTAATAAATGCATTTAGATAGCATATTTGAGATATTTCGATTGCGTCGCTAGTCTGCGCGTTATTCCTATTTGAGATTCTTCAACCAAATCAAGATTATCCTGCTATGGTAATTGTTTTCTTTTACACTAATGGTATTACATGACTTGCGAAACTTCCTTTTCTTATACAGAAATTAATTCCAACGACTTGTCCTACTTTTGGCTGTGGTAGGGCCACGCAGCAGCCCGTTGCACGAATGGGCGGCCCGTCTGGGTAAGAAATATGATCTCACAGAAGACCGGCGTAAAGTGGAAGTATGACAAATACTTTCGCGTTTCGTCTGGTGAATGAGGTAGACGGAGCCTAATTTTCAAAAGGTTGTCAACGCATCTGAAACCCTTGGGTGCAGCAGATGTCCATGGGCGGCGGTATTCACTTAACATCAGGTGAACCGCCTGCTCGCTTGTCAATTTTCACATAAACTGAATTTACTGCAATAGTTGTGACATTTTGTATTATGTTATAATTATGTTCTTTTATTCTTATTTTCGGTATTAATTAATTTATTTATTATCCTCCTATCAATTAATTTATTTGTTCTAATAATAACTAATTTCCTCATATGTAATTTATCATTAAAGGTATTTTATGAAATGATCTTTACATAGTTCTTAAGCGTATAACTAATTTCTACACTTGCTGGGCCCTATCATATGTTAAGGTGTGTAAACAGACAAGTTGAATTACGGCACGTCTAGTTCCCCTGTAAGGGTGCCTCTAACAAGGGTTGTGAAATTTAATTACTCAAGGCGTACGTTTGCACATGTTCTGCGATACGGTAAAACGATTGGACGGGCAAGGGATTCCGACTAAGGTCGGAATGCTACCGCGTATCAACTATTACTGACATAAGTTCAGAAATCTATTTAAAGTTTACATTTAACGTGTGAGTGAGTTAGCGGAGGAAATATGCGATAAACAAGAAATGTAACATTTTTATTTACAGTATACTGCTGTATTCGGTAAATAGCTTGCGCTTGCATTGTATCATTTTAAATTGGGTGCACCACATTTCACGCTTTTACACTCCACGAAAACAACCAAATACAAAAGACGTTTCGGCTTCCACTTTCGCAAAGCAAATTCGAGGAGCGATAATGGGAACGTTTCTGCGCAGCACTACCAAGTTAGCATTATATATTTAAGACTATAAAATGTTACGCATTTCTCTTTGAAAAGGAACACTCTACTGTCCCAGTTTCGTTCTCTTCGCGCTGCTTCTATTTAAAATGAGAATTTAACATTTCTGTCCCTGTGCACTGACGTAAAACGACATGAATTCTGAAGCCATTAACAGATGGCGCTAGTGAGCAGACTTTTTAATTATTCTGAAAATTATCCAGCTGCGTATCCATTCTTTAAAAATATAATTGGTATAAGTTAGATATTAACACAGTTCCATGATGTACTTCCAGAGTTATCATGGAAAAACTAATAATACAAATCACTAAGCTACTGACTTTTAAAAAAGAAAAAAATATGAAGGCTATTGCTTTTTGGCAGTCTTTACTTATTAATGTTAGGTCACTTACCATAAGTGTTGTATTAAAATAACGCCTTAGCAGAAACTCTAGTTATTACTTCAATAAACCTTAACTAACTAAATAACAATGGTATTTTAGGCATCGCATTTTTAATTTGGGGTTCTAGTTAAAATTTCCGTCACGAAAAACAGCTCTAGGTCGTTTAAAACAAAGACCTTTAGGAATTTTAATTTAAGAACGGTAATGTTCAACATATTCCAGCTTGATTTGAAGAAAATGTGTATTTACAATATTTTCGGCATTCCCGATGTGGGAGCTTCACGACATTTCAAATTATTGACATTATATCTAGTATATTAAGGTAGTAATAGATTTTTAACACGATTTTAAATTGAAACTTTCCACACTTCATCAAGGGCCGATGGCACTGCCTTCAGGAATAGTGATTTTCTAAAGCCGACATCCGGTAGTGTCTTTGTGCCAAGTATGATTTTGAAAAATATGTATGACAGACATCATATCACAACATTTACATAACAACTTGGGATATGTTAGTACCGAATGCAGAGTTTCATCGGCCATTCGGAAATGAACGGATTTCATTGATGCCTATCGAGGAACGATTTGCCAAATGGAATAATAATAATAGCGTGGGTGCAGTAGTGCATGGATTAAAGGTAATTTTGCTCACTAGACCCCCAGTTTGGCTGAATTACCATCCAGTTCATTTACTGAGTTAATGCCTCAGGTCTACTTTGGTGTCGCGGAAGATTGCGTCTACGTGTTCCCTGCCGATGTGACAGAGACATGTGCAACGTGGGTTGTTTAGTGGGTACCCGTTTCCGGGACTCCCACATACCCCTGCCAATCTCCCGATCCAGTGGTAGGGATTCCATATAGCATTTTTCCACAAAAAAGTCTACTATGGTTTTATTCATAACTTCAACACCTGAGACAGTAAAAAAGATTACTCAAAAATAATTTTATCTCGTCAAATTCACCAAAGGGTAATTCGAAAGCAATTCACCGCTTAGCCCTTAACCAATTCACCCCTAGCCCTTAAAGTTACGATGGTTATTGTTTACTTATCAAGAACAATCTTTTGAATAATCATATTCGTCTGAGTATAGGCAGCAATTACACTCCTTTTATGTTCATAATTGGTACACATGGTTTCTAGTAAAAAAATAGTTTAATGCCACAAAATAACTAGAATGTAGTTTTAAGAAATACGTTTGTTTACGTTTTTTTTTACGATTTCTAGTAAAAAAATAGTTTAATGCCACAAAATAACTAGAATGTAGTTTTAAGAAATACGTTTGTTTACGTTTTCTACGAAATACGTTTTTTTTGGAAATAATACATTTTTTAATAAAATGAATTTCGTAGAAAATGTAAGTGTAAAAAAATCGAATTTCGTTCCGGTTCGATTCCCAAAGGCCTGCAGTAGAGTTGGTTTTGCTAACGTAAATAGCTTTAAGCGACTGACTGGCCTACTATCACATTTTAAGATCATTAAAGCTTGTAGAACAAGCTATTTCGGCATATCACTATGAATTCACGACATCGAAGCATGTAGCCTACATATATTTTTGACGGATAGTATACATAAGTTGGCCTAATTCACTTTATTGATCAGATTATTGTACTGTTTGCTGTTCTGTTAACCAAGTTAAATAAAATATATAAAATAGAGTCATATGAATGCGTTACGCTATTATTAAAATTTACACTTAGATGAGTCAAAAGTTTTCAAAAAGTCCGACCACAAAAAGAACATGGTAACTCTTCGTTTTTATTTCGTTTATAACCTATGTCACTCAAAACTGATATATATCTAATGACTCATGTTATGTTAAAATTCGTAATTCGATGCCTAATTATCGGCAGTTGAGAAATTATTAGTGTAACCATAGTACAATTTCATATATTTTGTAAAAATTTTAGAGTGCTAAATTTAAATTTAATTCCTACAACTAAATATTACAATGTATTTTCATGGTTCAAAATCATTACTAAAATAAGTGTATTTCGAAAACGAATTTTATTATTAATATTTTATGACGATACATTTAATGTATTTATTTATTTATTTTATTTATTGCAACCATCGGTAATCATTACCAAAAATATGATTTTTCTGTTGACCTTACGTTTCAAGGTTCGGCTTAAGTATGCCAAGTTCTGGAATCAAGACAACTTTAAGCGATACATTAAAGGTCTTCGTTATTGTCATTAAGTCACAGAAGCTAGGTTCCTATGTAAGGAAATTACTCGCGACGTCGACAAAATTCCCAAGTTCATTAGTGGTCCGAGAGGTTGAGTATAAGTCGTCATCACTAACTAGTTTCCTAGTCCGCTAACTAGCGGACTAGGAAACGTTTCGACTCTTCGACGTTTTTGTAACAATTATTTATTATGATTATTTATTAACGTCATTAGCCTGGAAATATTATGAATATTAATTTAATATTTCAATTGAATTTTTATAATCGATTCTTTTTATAGTCACCAACCAGTACTCAAAGTTTCAAATCATATTCGTTTTTTATTTATAAGTTATTTAAAAGTGTTTAATTTTCGATATAAAAAAATAATACTTTGCACAAGGTGTAGAATGCCGTAATATAAGAAAATATTATAACTAGAATTTTAAATAAACAAGGGTGTTTTTTAAAAAAGGTGAATTTTAACTTACTATTTTTATTATTACTGCATATAGTTATTAACCGGTCTCTTGTGCAAATGCCATAAAAAATCAGAACAAACCTACTTCCAAGTTCTCTCGTTTTTCTATTAGTTTTTATTGTGACTTTATATCCACTGCGTCTGATTTAAGTGACCTAATTAAAAATTTTCGCCATGAAAAATTATTTTCTAGAGCACTACAAACAAAGTTAGTTGTTTGATGGCTGTCGTTCGTTTCATATTCTTTTTGAACAGATTGTTTTACTTGTTGACTTATATATATGTCAACAATGCAATTAGGATAATTAAAAAGAAATTTATTGTTCTTTGATGCGCTTGCGAATTAAAATTTGGATAAGTTTTACTTCATTTCTTCCATGATAGAGTTTAACAGTAGGTATTTCTTTATCTATGACTGAATATCTTAATAGATTTAAAGACTGCAAAACACCTACGTATGTAAATATAATCATCATCATTTCAGGCTTTTGGTACACTGCAGAACATGAGCCTACACAGATTGCAACGAAACGTGAATCCACCATCCATCGATTTCCAGCACATTTACACAGATCGTCGTTCCATATAGTGGGGGGTAAGGGGCTACTAATAGGCTACCACTTGAGAACCTTCCTTTCCCATCGGTTTTCGGTTCTTAGAGTTCTACATGGCTGGTATTACCACATGCTAATCTTCTGAGCTATGTCGGTTATCTTTGTACTAATGCGGGTAACATTTTGAAATGTTCGTGTGTTGTTACTGCTTGGTTATAATATAAGAAATTGGTTCTGCATACAGAATGCTCCAGTGTGAGCTGGGTATAGACTTAACAAAAAATTTTATAAACCTATCTCATTTGCCCCTGGATGGGGATATTCACTGAGTATTATGTTATTTTAAACACACGTCGATGGCCGCTATAAGTAAAAATAGTGTCTCAATGGAAAAATTCATAACCGGTAGAAGGCTATCAGAAAGAATTTTCTTTTTGTAAAATAAGAAATTGCTTCAAAGGCGTGAACACCATTTGATTTAGCTAGTGTTAGCAGGAACGTATAGAAAACTGACATTACTGACAGCTATCCCAGCTGCCAACCCATCGCTCACCATAATTCGGCCGCGGAGGTTAGAGAGAGCAGTATATCACAATACCTGCTCAGCGTGGGTTCCTCTAATATGGGAGCCACGACTCCTCCGCTTCGACAAGACACCTGGTCTAGATAGGATATAAGCGGAATTCTTTATAAATAAAAACTTTAAAAATAATTCTTTATAGCATCTATCTTATTACGCAATCGGAGCAAATCGTCACTGTTTCGGAGAGTTGATGCTGATATTTTATAATTTGTATGCAAGTTCTTATTTATCCAGTTAGGTACGACTTTCTAGTCTGTATTGAAAAGTTGAAGTGGTTTTTGTGTAATTTTGATCTTCACACTAGTCTGAGTGAAAAATCGGTAAATTCATCGGTAAGGAACTTAATGCCTTATCTTTCTGCACAGTTTATTCTCATGTCTAATGGCCTGAGGTAGCGCATATCAAAGACTTGGAGTGAATGAGCTTAATTTAGTTAAAAGGATGATTTCGCAGTTGGTTTCCGACAGCGTCTGTATTTTGAAACATTAATTAGAGCAAATATTGGCAGTTGTAGCACAGTGCTCTAGCCGTTTCAGTTGTAGTTAAACAACTATTCATTAATAATATTAGTCTTAAATGGAAGTTTTACGTAATGTTTAATGCTTAATATAACTAAGGAGTCTATGCTAATATGTCTTCTTGAACAAATCTGAGATCAGGTATATTATCTTTCTAGCATCAGAAATACTTTTAAAATAAGGCAAGCAAAATTACTGAGCCGAAATGTTTTCAATTAAGAACTATATAATTATACAATGAAGTTTTAAATTTGCACTTTTAACTTAATCACAAAATCTACTTTATTCTGTTAGCACTAAATTGCCACTTGTTTAAATGAATAAATTGCGATAATTCTTCTATTAGCAATGAGTCTGCGTTTGGGTTCGATCTCAAGGGTCATTGTCCCTTTGAAAGTTCATTTGCATAAATCAAATCAAGACGCGCTACTCAACGATCGCTGGAAATAATACTTGTCACCCTTGATTGACAGGCGGGAGGCGCCGATATTTTTCTATAATAAAATCTGAATAAATAAATTTGAAAATAAGATTTATCCCAAACAAGTTTTTGTTATATTTAAATGGAGTCACTTTGAATTACACAAGTACAATAATATTTGGTTCACATTTAAGTAAAACTTATTTAATAATTTCTGTAAAATAGCATGAAACTTTCTATAATTCACACCAGAAACTATTCCTGTCAAATCAAATGTACCTTAATCTTTACATATCATAAGTAATCCACTCGTTTTTTCTTTAAGACAAACTTTCAAAATCGGCTCAAGTATTGAAGTCGATTCAAAAAGTAACCTCTTGAAATCGTCCGAGACCATAGATTCCTTAATGGATTTCAAGCGGATTTACTCTAGAGCTCTGATTGTTTTGCGCTATAAGAAGCCAAAAAATGGGCATACTTTCTTCAAAGTTCCTTGAAAAAGTATAAAGGACTGTTGAAGTCGCATAACACTGATTTCCGCTTAGCTTTGGACAATGTAATGAACTGCAGCTAACGAACTCTTCGTGTTGGCAGAAGGAATATTTCAAATGTAAATAAATAATTTTAAAAAAATCAGATCATCATGTTTCAGTGGGGGAGTCATTCGGTTACTCGTGCCCTGTAAATAAAATTTCGTGTTTGAGATTGCTTATCAGCAGAAATGTCTTTTTTTCTTCACCGACACCGTGATGAATTTAATTGCGAAGCGATTAACTTCACGTCATTACCATGGCAACCAATAACAACCTTTTGATATTAACCTATAATTCTAAGTTATTTGATTAAACCATTATTAAATTGATCACTCGCTTTTAATGTCTTGTTCACGAACAAAGAGTACTTTCACAGGGGATAAAATTATTAGTTATTTTTCTTTTGTATTATAATCTATTTAAAAATTGTTAAATCTTAAGTGCGTACATAATAATAAGTACACATAATTTTCAAAAATTATTCGCAAAGGTGTGCAAAAGTAAGCCGTCTGGTTCGGCGACTTAATCAGAATTCTATATTGTAGACAGCACACAAGTTGTATCTTTCTGCCCTGTGAAGGTAACTGATATGGGAATAATTCGTTTTGCCAGCTGGAGATTATACCGCATTCAGAGCAAATCGCATGCGAATAGTCTTATGGGCCTAAATAGTACTAATTATATACGCACGATCTGCTTTGAACTATTCAAAACGATCGGCAATGCAGCTCCCATTCTCGTAGAGCAATAGCACCATAATGCTTAGGGGATTATTGATATAGATACTCGTCGTCTAAATTTGTTTCGTGAGCGAGTATAGAACAGCAATTTTGTAATTTAGCTTTATAATTATGTACTGTGTGTTTCTATAATAATGATGCCAACTTAAATGTTATATTAAAATACTATCAATGTCACTAAAATTTATCAACCGTTACGAGAATCTAATATTTCAAATATGACACTTGTGGTTCTTTAATATTTTCATATAAGATTCATTTATATTCGAGAAGCTGCTAAAAACAACCCATTGTAATCAATATGTTCATGTTTATTATAAACATTACACTACATTCTAGAAATTAGCAAGAGTCAATATAGTAGCAAGAGAACAATGTCCCAAAGTTATTTTACAAAACGGTGCTCGTTTATTTACAGGAAAATATGTGTACGAGTAACTGGCGATCCATTGTTTGTCACACTCTGAAAGTTTTCTTATAAAATAGATAAAATCTTGTATAAAGCTGAGAAATAAATCACAGCATTTCCATAGCCGGTACGTACGTTATGACTGCGAATGAAATAGATGCTGACAGAATTTATTTATAGCCGAAACTGCGTGAGGGAAATCGAATTTTTAATAAAAAGTCTTCGAACCCTAAAAATGTTAAAGACAATAGGGATTTTTAAAAATAGTCAACGAAAAGTTAATCGGACAAATTTCCTATCCCTTGATGTAGATTTACCGTTGGAGGAAATAAATGATTAATTCAATTGCCTGGCGGTTATTAATTTTTGTTAAGTATCTGATTTTTTATGAGAATTTGTCTTAGTTTCTAACTTTGCAGGTACAAAGAGTATGGTCTATTAACTGAGCGTGCTTTTTCTTCTACCATCAGAAAGTTGTACATAAAATTACAAATAGGTAACCCAGTTGCTAACCTCATAGCCGAAGATGGTTGAACTTGCGGCTAGATTTATTCGTGTATTTTCGGTATGAACTGATTGTTCGGGATGTCGTGACATAGCGCAGTTTTCCATGCCCGTTTTATTTCGTCCCATTGTCGATAAGGACTGTGTTTTGTGTAGCGTGACAACGTTGACTGCACACGAATACAGTCGTTAACTACTTGCCGAATGTGAATCTTTTTTCTAAATAAAGTATTTTGTGTATTGTTCATTGCTCAGGGCCTTAAAATGTAAATGCTGGTGCAGTTTGTGTGTACTATTCACAATAAAATACATAAAATTATAATACGCACGCTAATTGCTACATTTAAAATAAATTCAGCAACATTCAAATTGTAGAGTTGTGTAATAGCTACATACATGTATTATATATGTATGTATCTTTGCCCTGTGTAATGAATATTGGCATAATATGTATGCGTGTACAAACCAACCGACAAAAAGCGACATCATGAAGATGATTGCAAAGCAACATTCTTCATCATGCTTTGTTGCCATGGTACTGGCATGAAGTTGAAACCAAAACCAGAAACAACTTTTTGGCATTAACCAATAATTCCAAGTCACTTATATAAACCGTCATCTATTGCATTTAATGCCTTCACGCTAAATAAGTGTAACTTCTAATTCGCGTACATAAGTACACACATACTCTTTATTTATTGCTTCAGGTTTAAAAAAATGCACATAAACTCAATAGTTACAAAAATGGATATGTATCCGGACTTAGATTTAATACTATTAGGGGAACAACAACAGAAAAAACATTTCTTATAGAGATTAAATCGTTAAATACCTGTCCATATCAAAATTGATTTATTTAATTTTAATGTTAATTCGTTTGATTAATGAAAATCTTTCGATGAATATCGGATAGTACAACTCTCAATTAATAGTCGGTATATGTGGGGGAATGAATGTTGTATTACACCGTAAAGTATATTTGATGATTTGTAATCCCTATTTTATTTACTGATAATTTCAAAAACAACCATTTTATTTAATGTAATCACTTTAATACATTATGCTTTCCACTGGCCACAGAGCTATGAAAAAAAAAATCTCTGAGCATTAATATTCATAAGCAATCACAAGGGTTATTTTGACTCGTTGAAACGTATTCAAGCGCAAACTTGGCAGATATGACGCAAAGATCATTTGCTCGGCGTGTTAAAAAAAGGCGTCGTTAATTTATTTGATAATTTTTTTATCCCTTTTTCCCTCTACTTTTAAAATTATTTCAAAATATGTATCATCATCATCATGTCTGATTTATCTAAGTTTATGTTTGCCTTTTAACATATACGTTGTCTTCGTAATTTATTTACACGCGACCGCTAGCGTTCAAAGTTTATAAAGTCTCGATCTAATATAAAAGAGTAAAGCTTTTGCATTATTTGTAACATTCACAATTTCCACATGTTAATATTTCTATTTGTACATCGAAAAAAAAAAAACAAAATTGTTTTTTATTAATGATAACATTTTTCTTAAATCAAAAAAGAAATTGAAAAATGTATTCCGTCCATAATCTCTTTAACTGAATCAATGTTACATTTAAGAACAGCATCAAATAAAACTTGTTCTTCTCAGAATTAAATTAAGATTATGTTATGAATGGTCTACATTAAAAGGATTCTCTCAACGATAGGATTTGTAATTATCCTAACAAAGATGTGATTATCTATTAATTAACATTGATGAAAGGCTCTTAAGAGCCCTTGCAAGGAAATCAAATCATAGAATTCAAGAAGAATACCTCCTCGCACTACAATTTAATGTTGTGCAACACATAATGAATGACAACACGCTTCGTTCGATTGTGTGGAATGTCAACAACAAAAGGATGGAATTGTGTCTAGCGTCTGGAGCATTTAGTAATTACGATGCACACTCTCCAAAATGCAACCAGTAGAAAACCAAGAGACTAGCCTTTTTACTGTGGGAAAAATCCTTTACGTATGTGGGAGTCACAGTCAGAAACGGGTCCCAGTCAGAAACGGGTCTCAATCAGAAACGGGTCCCAGTCAGAAACGGGTCTCAGTCAGAAAAAAGCCCACGATGCCAGTCTCTGTAGCATCGGCCGGGTACACGGCAACAAGTAGACGCAATCTTGACTATAGCCTATACATCAATGATACTCTTATCAAATATCAGGCACACCTCTGCATTGTTTTTCTGTTGTTCGCGATTTCAGGTTGCAGGCGCCTACAGGCGTGTAGATTTGCAGTCATCATTAATCGCTTAACATCAGATGAACCATTACCACCACTTTATTACAACCACCTCTAGACCTTTTTTCCATAAAAACTGATGAATGAAGATTCAAATCAATTATTGGGTAGTGTTGTACATTTCAAAATAAATACACATTTAATATTAAACATTTATTTATGTTATTTCAATTACAGCATAGCTTTATGGAAGCAACACTTGAGAATAAATTGAATAGAATCACTAAAGTCGGCTTTGACGGTTGAAATTTAATTTCGCACAAATACCTAAAGGTGTGTCCCGACGTGGCAAATTTGAAAATTTCAGGGGAAGCTTAGCTCTAATTACATCTGTATCTTTGAACGGATCCGTGCTTAATATTCGTTAATGAGAACGTGCGGAAATTAAAATATTTTATGGCCATGTTACCGTTATTCGCGAAGAGTACGAAGAAATTTGCGTTTTGTAGTATAACTACTATGACTTTCGCAGTAAAAGTTGATTCAAATCATTAGTTTTGTGGGCGGGTCGAGTTTATCGATGTATTGTTGTTTCTCAAATATACCTATTGAATTAAAAGCGAGCGCCTGCTCATTTATGACTCACATATTATTAGATCTATTTAGACTAACCAACTCTTTCTCAAAAAATTTCAATTTGTTTTAAGTAGTAGGTTAATAATATTATCTGGTGTTGTAAGGACGATTTACAAACATACATTTCACGTGGACAAACACCCAGATGCGAAACAACTATCTGTGGGTCACACAAATAGTTGTCCCGTGTGGGAATCGAACTCACGACCCCTGACGCCGAAGTCAGTAGCTTGGCAACTGCGCGACGGAGTCATCAAAATTTCTGAGAAGTTTTAATAGAAACTTTAAAAACTATTTAATTTTTTGGAAACTACTACAGAAAAGCACGAGGCGCAAAAAATGGTAACAGTAAATCTAGTAGGCCACACTTTAGCTTAAGCAAGAGTATAGACGAACCGAAGATATTGGCGAGAAGTGGAGAGATTAAGAGCAAAACCTCATCCTATTAATTACATTTGCACGCACATTTGCCACTCATCAATACCAGAACTAATCAATACCAGAACCCTCTAAACTGACACTACTCGGAGAATAATCCGATATTAGCTTAATGGAAATTAGAATGACTCTTTAACAAAGTGAGTACAGTAAGGATACATTACTACAGAATTAATGAAGGTGTACAGAATCAGCGAAAGAAACCCGATTTTAATGGAAAATTCATACTTATCAACAAAAAATTATTAAAACCCTCGTGAAACATTATTAACTTAATAATAAAACGGCTGAGCTCACGTTATGCCGGTGTATTTACAGACTAGTTTCAGACTTATCAGAGGTCCTTCATCAGGGTGAGTGAGATTAGTTCAGTTGGGTACTTGTGTAAAAAGAAGCAGCTGTTATGGTTTAAATATAGTGAAAATTAGAATACTAGCCTTTTCCTCCAATCCACGACTTTTATTTTGTATCATATTTTGTTCGCATATATTTTTTATTTTACATATATTTTGTAACTATTCCTATCATTTATTACTTATTAAGGAAGTTTTAATAATTAAAAAATATTACTTTGCATTAAAATAACATTTTAAACGAAAAACCCAGTTTCATTGCTGGCGGACGCCATCAATGCACGTTTTCACAAGAGCCAGTTAACCAATAAATTGAAAGCTTGTATATTGTTTAATAAAGAAACAAGGAGTTGATTAATCATAACCCAGTGAGAAAGTAATTGCCGTCATGTTACAATTGTATATAATTACACCCCTACAATATAGGGTATTTTACACTTTATTGGGAGTTACATTTTTAAGAGCATCAAGAAATATGTAATTGCCAAATAATAAAACTGATCCTAAAGATTTAAACATGTAAAACCCTCTAGAAAATTACCAAAGTAATGAGAGTAATTCCCTTCCCTTCATTTTTCCCCGTTTTCTTTCATTCCATTTCTGATAACGCATCAATCATTTCAAACTTACCATTTCCAAGATCTCTGACATTACCCTCTCAAATGTAATGAATTCACCTCACGGCGAGGAATATAACAGACTTTCTTTTAAAACATTATCGACCAAGTTTTTTGCACGTGAGTGTTATCTGCCTTTTAATTATTCCGCTGATATAAAACTTGAGCTCTTAGATTAATGATACAATATTATTATTCGGGAAAAGGCGGAACACTGACAGCAAGCCATCAGTCTTGTTTGTTGAAATAGGATTTTACTGTTTTGACACAACTGCATTATTTTTTTATGCAAATTCAGTTCCACCATGAGTTCTAATTTCAAATGGTTATGTTAAAAATACATATACAATGATTGTTATTTGTATGGAAAATATTTTATCTGGAGATGTGCCGTATTTCTAAACGTCGGAACCTAAAAATATGGGTATTGTTATAGTAGTATCCTGAGGGAATAATCTGCTTTGTAAACATTAATTATAAATGTTAATATCATATAAATTAAAGTCCATTTAAATTACTTAATTATTGGGTATCAAACATGTTTATATATTTTCATTATTAATTACGAATGCATAAGTAAGCTTTTGTAATTAAAGAACAATATCATTTCTCCGTTAATCCCCATCTGTGTATTTAATAATGCTATAGTCGCAAGTCTGCTCCCTAATTTTATTTCGTACAAATTGCTGAATGTTTTCCATGGCACTAAACTCGGAGAATCACTGTTTCTTGCTTAAATTACGAGTGAAATGGAATTACAATTTCACCTGAAGCACGTCCAGACGAATTTTCGCAGATAAAACATTTGAGCTAAATAAATCTAGTAATTGAGGTCCTTGCTTTTATAACGAAAACATTATGTCATAATGAATTGCTTTCAATTTCTCACTGATTTTATTTTTTTAGACATTTGATTTTTCAGTAATTTTTATTTTTTTTTTATGGAGAAAAGGGGCAAACGAGCAGGAGGCTCATCTGATGGTAAGTGATTACCGCCGCCCATGAACACCTGCAACACCCGAGGGCTCACAAATGCGTTGCCGGCCTTTTGTAAATCGCCAGAATGAATAACATCGCCGTAAGTCACTTTAGCTATATCACTTAGTTCTTTAGTTTTCCTTCATTCCCACTTTCCTCGTATACAAACTAATGAATCATCTCTCAATATTCTTGTCTATACTATAATATTATTTTAAGATACATTTCTTCATGATTTTATAAATCATGAACAAGCTGCCTTAATGGCAAACTCAAAGCTTGAATTAAAGGCGAGCGCCCGGACACTGAGCTATCACGGCTCAGTGTCCGGGGGCTCGCCTTTAATTCAATATACTCGAGCAACCTGAGTTCGATCCCCGGTGCCGGCACCAATGAAGTTTTTAACTTTAAGTGCTGACTTATCACGTGCAACGCGGTGAAGAAAAACATCGTGAGGAAATCTACATATTTTCGAATTAATAAAAAAAAATTCAAAATATGTGAAGTCCGCCAATCCGCAGTGGGGCCGCGTGGTGGACTATGCCCTGATGCCCTCTGTATGGAGGAGGCCTTTGGCCAGCAGTGGGACATGTATAGGCTGTTACTTAACTTTACTTTTATAAATCATAAATGATCGGAATGAATTTTATTCACATGTATATATTGAAATATTATACGTTGATAGAGAAACTTTATTGTTAAGAATCTAATTTTGGAATGCAAACATAAACTCTGTATTATTTTAACAACAGAATAGGTTGAAATCTATCTATTTACTTGATATTGAGGATTTTTAAATTCCATTCATGTTTAAACCCACATTCATAATGCACTAATATTTAACTAAGTTTCTGGCTCAAACCAATACTAAAGTGAGAACTCAATGTGTAGTATGTGTAGTATTCGTTTTATATTTAATTTATTTACACAGCACTAGTAAAATATATTTGTTAGGTAGTTGTTTGTTTATTGCATAGGCATGTAAAATGGGTAACATCTGTTTATGACTAAAATATGGGCCTATTTACAATTTTTCTGAGTTTTCTACTATAGAAAGGACTCGATTGTCTTCAACATTGCCGGCGTATCTCACACGAGACAGCTATTAGTATGACTTACAAATAATTGTTCTTAATTTTTGTATTTACAAACAGTCTGCTTATAAAACGCCATTAATAACAGATATATCCTTTAGTACAGCAAAAGTATTTTTTTTCCAAAAAAAGAATGACTTATTAACAGAGTAAGTACTTTGCTTTAATTTATCAAAACTTGATTGACATCGCGACATTTTGTGTATTTGTAAAATGAAGTTGTCTAAAGTATGCTAATTATTGATTTCTAAATCACTTAGCAATGAATGAGAACTTCTAGAAATGTATTCGCCTCAATCGTCCCATAACGCCCGCGGTAATGGAAAAATCCCAGGGCATTAATATTCATAAGCAGAAACAAGGGTTCTTTGACTCGTCGAAATGTTTTAAGCAAAAACTTTTCAGATATCTCTGAAAGTCGATTTAAGATGGCGTTATAAAAATACCTCCAATGATATTAGTTTTAATTTTTTTCCTTATTTTAAGCTATTTTATTTCTTTAGCTTAGTGACATTGATCGATATTATTTTGAATTCATTTAATAAGTAATATGCATAATTTATGTGTTATAAAATGTTGTAATATAATTAACAAAAAATAAATTATAGTAAAGAGGTAGACATGAAATGAATACTTTTCCGGTCTGCTTGCCCAAGTATCGATTATCTTTCGACTCGGGCGGCTTTTGGGCCTTAGGCTTCTTAGCGACAGTTGCCCACGTGTTCTTCTCTGCAGGTGCTGTTAATTGGTGCACGGGCTCAGTTACTAGTTACTAGGGGCAAATCCAGTACCGACGGCTGAAAGGCCCTTTTCCTCTTCCGCTTAGGTTTCGCTGATTTGGACAGCGACTGCACCGACTCAGTAGTTGCTATAGTCATCGTTCCCAATGGCTGACGATGCGTGGCACCTGGGAATAATCTGGACTCAAAAGCAGCCAGCTTACTCTCAACCAAGGCCCCAATGCGTTCCATCATCTTTTCCTCATCGCTCTTATACCTTGAACCTGATGGCGTATACTCAGCAGAAGAGTGGGTCTTACTGGCTCGCTCTTGGGTCTGCTTACGGAGGTGTTTAATTTCTTCCGTACGTTTCTCCATCCTACCGGCAAGACTGGAAAGCTCTGAACGAAGTTCAGCGTTTTCTTTTTCCAGTCTTGCTACAATTCCGGTAGTACCGGACCTCCTCGAAAGTTCATTGGCTGCAGCTCTCACGTGTACATTTTTGTTTAAATAACCGTAATGGTCTTATATTCAATGTCGTTAATTTATCGCGACAATATTACCCTAATGAATGATTTTTTTATCAAGTTTTATCAAAAGAATAAATTAAGGGACATTAGGGTAACGAATCTAAAAAGTATTTGCCTATTGAAACAATAAAACGCATTTAAATCTATGAAATCCATTCTTGCAAAATACCACGTTTTCATACCTAATCTGCCTATTAGGAATTTCCCTTTCAGAATATAAAGAACAACACGGAACAAATATAATTAAACTGTTTCGCGATATGGGCGAAAGTTTCGCACAGCTGTGCTTTCATGATTGCAAAATATATGCTAAATCTGCGTATAACAGTTTTATACAAAATCGCACGACAAATTTTATTAATACTGCCGTTCTTTTTCATAAATTGTACAACTATTTAAATGCTTCGTTAAATTCTGAAAGTTTAGTTAATGTAATTTCGTTCATATTTACCAAACAATCTTAATCAGGATTCGGTTGATTTTTAAATCGTTAGAAATGTTACTTATTATGTGATACTATACATTTTTCATTTTGATAAAATCATAAAATCATAAATAATTAGCATTTTTTTAGTATTCTACAAAAAATATTTCACTACAGTAAATGGTTTCAGATAATTATTTATAAGAATCCACAGTTCTTATCTTAGCAAGTTAAGTATATGTTTTTATATTGCAATTGACAACTTGAATGATTTCCGGTGTAGTTTCCAAGGTATTGACTTCGGTGCCCCGCTCGTGGGTTCGATTCCCACACGGGACAAATATTTCTGTTACTCACGATTTTTTCGAAAAATTGTTTCGAATCTGGGTGCTTTTCGACGTGAAATTTATATTTGCAAAATGTCCTTAAAACCCAGGATAATGTTATCCTACAGTTAGGGCATGTGCAACCGCACAGCACAGGTTCAATGTTTTATACATATAAACCTTCCTCTTGCATCACTCTATCTATTAAAAAAAACCGCACCAAAATCCGTTGCGTAGTTTTAAACATCTAAGCATATATTATGTATGGACAGACAGACAGCGGGGCGACTTTTTTGTACTATGTAGTGATAACACTCCAATTATAATTCACCTCAGTATAAAGAGAATTAAGTTAAATCTTAACATGCACTGCGCTAGTTTAACTCGCTAGTTTATCTACTTTTTTAAAATATGTATAATAACTGAAAACGTGGTTAAAATTAAGGATCTATATCATTTAAGAATTTGAAATAACTGGTATTGAATGTTTACCAGAACTTTTAGCGCTTCTCTCACTTAATGTTTGCCAAACACTATTGAATAATTTATATTACAGCGACAAGGTGCAAAGTGGGCTGTATAATAGTGCCCTTACAGTTTACAGTGCGGATAACAAAGTAAAATCTATTACGGCAAATAGCTTTGCTCCATTAGAGGTGAAGTCGATAAATGTTCACTACGTAGAGGACGTATGGCTGATGCCAAGGGTTAGTGCTTTTGTTATGTACCGGAGCTAACGTTGCGAGTGAGAAGCATGTTTATTTACGGTTTGCATATATTACTCTCTGAATAAATAATAGAAGGATAAGCAAATCTATATATATTACATAAAAGAGAATGTATGCCTGTATGTATGGTCACCGTTATCGAGAACCTAAATCGTTATAGAAACCTAAGGAATAGTGACAGACATAAATCAAACACTAGAAATAAGGACTAACTTACTACGCCATTGTTTCGGCTACAAAAAGTAAATAGTTCATTCATGGGGCAAGATGTGCGAATGTATAATAAAATCCCACAGTCGATATTAAGTCTACCGCTTTATCAATTTAAACGTAATATTAAAAGTCAACTTATGGTTAAAGCATATTATGCACTTGCGGAATATATCGACGACACCAATGTATGGAGTTAATACTGTTGATACTCACGTAGGCTAGAATAAGACTATACCTGTATGTTGTATATGACTATACCTATATTGTAAACTGATATTTTGTAAAGAGAGCAACTGTTGAGTTTCCTGCCGGTCACTACTGTAGTCAAGGTGGTTCCTTACAAACCTATATATATAATTTTTATGTTAAATTTGACGATTCATAAGAACGCGCTAGCGTCTATTTGAATAAAGAAAAATTTGATTTGATTTGAGAACCGTTAGCCTAATGGATATGAAATTTAGCATATATGTAAAGGACGACATGACCACTCCGACGAATAGTTACGTTAGTGCCGGTGACACTGTTGACAGTGTTTATTTCTAGGTCAAGGGAACGCACCGGACACTATCTCGTGCTTAATATTTTAGAGATGCCCTTAAGCTAGAATAGATAGATTTTTAGCTGTGTGCTTTCTCAATCTTATTGCCATTTCGTGAACAATCAACTACTAAATTCGCAATATAATGGTGTGACAAAACGTTTCTGACTAGGAAAGAATATAAAACTTAAAAAATAATCGATTACCTTTTTTTATAAATCGTTTTGTTATTTCCATATAGGAATGATTATATGCTATTCGTAATTAGCTACACAGTTGCTAAGTGCTTTCCACCGAAATAAGGTACTAAGAAATGCTAATTACTCATCAAAAGCGTTGGTAATTTGCGTACACCAAAGAAGCGTAGCAATTCACCAGCTTCCGTTTCTCCGTCTTATTTTTTTTTACTTTTAACAACTATTTCATAAAAGGCAAAAACGAATATGTTTCAACTGGGATAGTGCAGTTTTAATCCTCAGTAATTCTTGCTAGTTTATTAATTAAAAAGATTTAAGAGAAATATCTAATACCTAGCTACGAGACAGGTGATCCAAAAGTATCTAAAACTTTTATTTATAGTTTGCATAAAATTCCAAATAATTTTTTCTAACTGCTAGAACCACTAAGTTGGCCACACAAGCCACGATTCGTTGGCCACAACCAGCCACGATTCGTTGAAGAAAATACATCAAAACGGAGAAAATGAAATTATGCCTGTCATCGGACTTACTCTGATTGAAAAAAAAAAGTCTATCAATGACTTACACAATGATTTGCTGGAAACTTTACTGTTACATTTTCCACGGAAGATGAATTCCTCGAAAGGTTTCCGTCCCCGTCCCGCGCTAAACGTGAAAAATGTCGAAGATGGCATGTTAGCATATTGAAGAGTGATGTCTGAGTGATCACTCAGATCAGGAATGTAGCTGGGATGACAGGGGTCTCGTATGGCAGTGTTAATAGTTAAGTAAAGTAACAGCATGTATACGTCCCGCCGCTGGGCATCCTAGGACGCTAGGCTCCTCCGAAAAGAGGGTATACTGTGGTAGGGATACGCATCAGGCTCCTCTGTTGCATGAATCGGCAGGTCCGTCCGGAGAATTTTCACCTCGTGTGTCAGAATAACCAGGGCCAACTTTAAAGTTGGCCCTGTTGGTTGGCCCTTTAAACTCTAAAGATGACAACGCAGCTACAAACCTGTGTGTTGCTAATTTCCATGGGCGGTGATTTTCACTTAACATTAAGTGAAACGCTAGCTCGCTTGCCACATAAAAAATAGTCCACAACGCGACCCCACTGCGGATTGGTCGAATTTACATAATTATCATCGAATTTTTTTTGTTATTATTTCGAAAATATGCAGGTTTCCTCAAGATGTTTTCCTTCACCGCTGAGCACATGATTAATCATCAGTTAAAATTGATAATTTTATTAGTTCAGGCACCGGGATTTGAACTCGGGTTGCTCGAGTACATTCAATTAAAAGCCTATACAATGAGCTATCACAGAGCTGTTAATGGATCCTTGCCATTTAATTACATATGGTCTCGAACAAAACAAGAAACAAGTCGACATTTTGAGGGAATTTTGAATCTCGAAGAGTTCCAGAATTTTTACTACGTTTGATCATGGGTGAAAACTGGATCCACCGTTTCAATTCGGAAACAGAATAGAAATCGATGACCAGCAAACAAATCTCTTCACCGCCGCCGAAGGAATTCAAGGTGTCGAATTCGACATGTAAGATTATGTCATCAGTTCTTACTAAGAAGATTAATTAAGAATATTACAGAAGCTATTAAAATGAAAAAGACTTGAGCCAAAGTTCTGTTTCATTTGTGTGTTACAAAGGTTTACATGGCTGCATGGATGATTTGACTTGACGTAGAACCCGTTCTACTTGCGAGATCAAGATTCCAGTGAATTTTACCTCTTTCCTTGGACCAAGGAATATATTCGGGGAAAGAAGGGTGCGAAAAGTAAATACCTATGATTTACTTTTCTATATACTGTGCTCTGCATTTCAAATTCTTGAACCATTTAAAAAAAAAACGCGCGAAGACGTAATTATCCACACTTATCGGTATCGCCAAAGAAGCCCGAATCGTGAAAACGTCCCTGTAATGAAATCAAATCTCTGGCAGGATTAAAGGCGGCCGCTTTGCCGCATCACAATTTAACGTAATTCCCTCTAAAGGAAAATTCCATTCTTTTCGCAATTTGAAAAGACAGCAATTTCGTCGGCGAGGTTACTTTGACAGTGTCCCGGATATCTTTTGTCAAGTTTCGGCATCGGCATCGATTGGACGATTTATTTTAATCAAATAGGAGATGAATTCGAAAGCTGAAAGCGAAACTTAATAAAGATATCGAACAATATACGTTACTTGATTGTATTTATAGATATTATTGGTAATTTTGACTCACAGTAGTGGTTTATTTACGTAAATACAACACTTCCCTGCAACACGCGTTCACCTTTAAGCTCTCTAAGAGCAACCTTCAGTTGATTTGAAAAAAGGTCACTAACCGTCAAATATTTTGAAAGATAAGGATATATAAATTTCAATCGTGAGTCGTTTTGACTCACGTTATGTATTAGGGTTAACGCGTTGAAAGGCCACAAGTATTTAATGTCGGCATTAATATTTGGTATGGAAATATTACCGCTTCTCAAACTTATAAGGCGTCAATAGGCGAGAAACCTTAAGAATTTTAAATAATTATCTATGTGTGTTCATCTCAAGATCAGTGGACATCGGTACCACCAGTAAATGTTAGCACGTGTCTAACCTAGTCTTATTCTGTTTTATTTACTTGCGGTAAATGCCTATGCACACTCGCCATCACAGGCGTAATGGCGAGTTAACTCGGACTCACTCCGACTAAAACTCTGTTGATTGACTCTGCTATGCATAAAGAAACGCTTTCATTACAAGCGCACGCGGCCTTAGCAGCCCCACCTCAATGAGTAGCACCGACTTCTCCTATGGCGCGCTGGAATCTAAAGCGCGGCTTCCTACTCGACCTCTTTTGTATGGGGAACTGACTCCCCCGAGCCAACTGCCCGAAGGTTACGGAAGCCATGTGTCAGTACAACAAACAGAAAGGCCCCACGGCCACCAGCGGCTCTTCACGAGAATGCCTAAATGTAACACCGACACTCTTCCTCCGCGACTCCACTAGGATTAGGAGAGTGGCTCCACTTCTAACACCTTCGACCTGCCCCCCAAACCTCCTCGCATGCATCCAAAGTGGGTTCTAGATCGCACTTGGAGCGGCCCTTAAACTGGTCTGAACCCAACAGATTGGCCCCATGTGTCCACCATGCTTCAACGTGGGGTACTAAAATACCGTTATTAGACCTTTTACTACTGAACGTTGCATTTAATATATATTCCTTAACCTGTAAATCGGTAGACCTCCTTACCCGACTCACAAAATAAAACCCAAAAATATTTGTAAAGTCCACACAACTAAAATTTGTCATGAATACTAAATAATGCTACGTGCTAATGTGTGATATTTAAAAAAATTCAAAAAAGCTTCAAATTTAATACATTGTTAACGTTAAAATAAAAGCATTTGTTTCAAACGACTATTACATATCTCTGTGTCGCTACATTACCAAAATGATAATAAATAATATACAAAATAAGAAAAGATAACCTTTTACACCTTTTCATGAATTTTAAACTACGAGATCATATCACCATATAACTTATGAAGCGACACAGCTCTACAAACTTCTGATTACTTTGCAAAATCACATTGTGTAATCTGTGCAAGTTGGGCAATAAAATCTCAACTTCCCGTCATACTTGAAGCTGGAAAGGTGAACTAGGTTACACTATAATTAGTTGGTGTAACGGGCGTGGTCGAAAACGCGACGCTATTTGATGTTTGCTAACTGAACCGTGCACACAAATTCGCTGAAATTCACCGCGTGTTATTAACTATGTTGAATCGCTCGACCCTTTTCAAATACTCGAGGATTGTGTTCGGAAACTGGGCTATAAATAATTGAGGTGTTGAAATTACGTTCGTTTTATGAATAGTACAATTCTTTTTTTTTAATCTTCGACTACCGTAATTAAAAGTTAATTGAAACGCCGATTTTTTTTAAATTAGCTAAACTTCAAATTAGGGCCGTTTATGTGCTTATTAGATTGCGAATTTTCAAACTTAGTTAAAAAGTAAACGTTTTAATGAAATCTTTAAAAAAATCTCCAATCATCCCTTTTGACAAATCGGTATTTTGATCGAGTTACAAGTTAAAATGTGTTTGTGTACGCTTTTGATCGATGTGTTTAACTTCAAATTGGTTTTGTTGCGTTTGAAATATTTCTTGAAAAAGTTTCAGATTTGAAACCATATTATAAATGTCGATTTAAACACTTTATGTATGGAGTAAATGAAACTTATGCAGAACTTCAAAATTTAAATTTTATTAAAATTGGTGATATACAGCGTGGTCGTTACCATCGTGACAATAAATGAACACACGTCTAACGCTACTTGCCAATAATCATAAAAAAATATTAACGTTAAACTAAATCCATAATTAAAAAAAAATATTTTTCAAACAAACTAATTAAGTAAAAAAGAAACAAAATTTGTAACATCCTATACAACTCGCGTCACAGCGTCGTATTACAAGCCTTTCCTTCTAACAGTGTTTTGTCTCTTTTAAATTCATTCAACCCATTCATATGCTTTGTGACCTTTACAAATGAACTTTACGTTACGCTTTTATCGGTAAGGATGTTCTAAAATTCTTTGTTTTGGAAAATTTAATAACTCTGTAAATATTGATGTTTAAAGAATTTAAATGTTTAATACAACTTTAAAAAGTTATCCCCTATATGCGTTTTCATTTATTGTCGCGATGGTAACGACACGCTGTATACAGCTGAAGAAAAAAGAAGAACAAGGGAAGGAATGTTGAAGAGAACATTTTAATTTCAAACTTAATAGTAATGTTAATTGTTGAAATGATCTGTCGGGATGTATCGAAGCGGAAGGTGGTTATTTCTACCTAACCATCTTATTATATGAGGTAAATAAAAATATTTTAAAGTTTTTAATGGCTTCAAACTAACGTAAAATGAATTACCTAACTCCAGGTATTTCTTTTCATACTTTTATATATCGGTAAGTTAGGTTAAGTAGGTTATGTATTTAAAGGTTTTGACTGGTTATTTGAAGACATACATACTAGGTACAGTATTACACGGTAGGTCAAAATCGTAATGAGCGCATCCACACTAGCCACAATGTGCGTGGCAATGGTTTCAATTGTATTGCGGGCAGAAATGGACATGGCCACACCCGTGTTTTCAGTAATAGAACACTAGCGACCCGCACCGGCTTCGCGCGGGTGCAATGCTTAATGTTTGTTTTGTTTTAGAAAATGTTAGTTTTAGAAACCTCTAAAATTATCAGTGTTTCTCTACTATATTATGCAAAACTTATACATATAAACCTTCCTCTTGAATCACTCTATCTATTTAAGAAACCGCATCAAAATCAAAGTTGCGTAGTTTTAAAGATCTAAACATATATGTATAGGGACAGACAGACAGCGGGACGACTTTTTATACTATTATTAAAGACTGTAGGTTGGTCGGCCAAAATAAAATAGTGAGGATAGCGTTAACAACTTTATATATTAATTAGACTACTTCCTACTTATTAGGACAGAGTAACGTCCTATACAAAGGATAAGAGTGTTCTACCCTATCACTGAAACATTATGCGCTTTGATACAAAAATATAATGAGTCATCACAACTACATTACAAATCAATGCACTTATTAAATTACAAATACAGTTAATAAGATTGACCTATTAAATTATATATTATTATTAAGCATGGTTTATTATATAATATTATACCAGATATGGTTCAATGTTTATTAAGTATAATTGCTCGTATATTAAGCAGTGTTGCCAGTAGATTGTAACACTATAGTGATAATGCGTATTTACCAAAATAAATTTAAAGTAAGTATATAGGGTCAACGGAGGAATGCCATCGGCTGACAATAGAAGATGAAAAAAATTTTTGGAGATTTTTTTGTGTAAGAAGGATGACGGGTAAAAATAGACAGTCTGAAAAATTTTCGATCTTTCCCATTTAGTTTTTTTTTAATGTGAAAAGTTGCCAAGCGAGCAGAAGGTTCACCTGATGTTAAGTGTATACCGCCGCCCATGGACATCTGCTACACCCGAGGGTTCCAGATGCGTTGGCAACCTTTTGAAAATTGGGCTCCGGCCACCTCACTTACGAGACGAAACGCGAAAGTATTAGGTATACTTCCATTTTACGCCGGTCTTCTGTGAGTTCGTGGTACTTTACCAATGAGCCTACCCATTCGTGCAATAGCCGAGGCTGCTGCGTGGCCCTACCACCGTGAGTTAGAGAGTATTTTCCTTCATTTTGCGAAAACATGACCTTTTGCAGATTTTTTCTCAGTGAATACCACTTATAAATCGCTATACGTAGCTCATATGTTGTAGCCCTGTCGAGTAGGTAGATCTTTCCCGAAATAATTCTACCAATCTTGTAATTCTTAAAATGGATCATTAATTGGGTTCGTGCCTATTCACTTTAACAAGGCCAACGATGATATCTATTGTTTTATTTCTAGGAAATTTCCTTTTATTAGTAAAATTTTGTTATGGTTACAATATACATGCCCATTACGAGTGCTGTTATATTTTTGCGATTCATCTGAAGGTTATTTTTTGATGTTTTCAAATTCAAATATATCTATTCAATATAGAAGCAGTACACTCACTTATTGATTGTTTAAAAACACTACTACCGGTTTGGAAAAAAAACACTGCGAAGAACTTATGTTGGTAACAGCATGAGAAACCCTTAATTAAAACTATATGTAGGTACAATATTTAACATTTAATGTTACTCAAATAAAAATCTTTTTCCGCTAGACTACTGTATAGAAATGATTTTGTCGTAAAAAACAAAGCAAGAAAACTGTTTTGCATATGACTCTCCTAAAAGTAACGAGTCTCAAAGTCGAGACATATGAATAAATGAATGTCACTTGGGATGACATTTTGTCGAAATTTAAATATGAAACCCAATTACGTTGGGGAACAAATAGGATTTTTAGCCTACGTTAGTGTCATTAATAATAGTCATAGATGAAACAAAAATCGGAGGGTTATATAATATGTTTATTTATATAACATGTTCTTGGCATTCGTATTATTTGTAAAAGAAATATTGTAATAGAAAGGATAACTTTGGAGTATTATTTATGTAACTAAGAATTGAAGTGTGAATAAGCATTAATTGTTGGTTTCAATCGAGCTCTTAGGTATTCAGATCATTAAGTTATAATACAGACATGGTCATTACCAGTTTACAGTCAAATCTATAATTGATATATTTATATTTATTTTAAATAAAAGTACCCTGACAGTTTAAAATAAAAAAATTCCAACCGTACAAGCGAATAAAGAAAAGTATGTGACTTATTTTCTTTTTTTGCTTTTGAGATGTTAAGAGCATCATTTAAGAAAGGTCAACCGTTAAAATTATCTCGAATCAACTTGTGAACGATTTTGGAGCAACCTCATTTGTTTGATGTATGGACGCTCGGCGCCGAGGGGAGTTTGAAAATTTTCCCACAATTTATACATGTACAGGCAAAGGGTAAAAACAACGCGAAGAGCCACACAAACTCTATTCGATGAATGGTTCGCCCCAAAAAAGGGTTCGGTGCAAACTTTTTGTGTGATAACGTTTTAAAAGAGTTATTATTCGTCGTTTTACTCGAATTGGTTCAACCCTGCCGCGTGACATCTCTACGTAAAAAAACCCAAGCTTGTTTGCAGTTTCAAAGCGAAGTCTGCCCTACATTCCTGTGATGCGTTTTTGCAACATTCAAATGTTGTTGGATGATATTTTTGAATTCTAAGTCAACTAGTTCGTACTCTCCATTTCCACACTGTGTTCCTTTGTTGTGATTTAGCTTAAAATTAGTAGCTCACATCAACATCTTTTTAGTTTTAGTGTAGAAAATATCAAAAGAAAAAAGAAATGAAATATCAAATGAAAAAATAATTTATCATAAACGCGCCTTCATAAAGAGAAGTGAAACCAGAAACATTCTGAATAAAAAATAAAATCATTTATACATGTTGGTTTTGTCATTATCTTTATAACCAGAATTGTTGAACGCTGAACTTCATACTGATGAAGTTTATATAAAGATAAACATGTTACATTATTCCGTCTCGAAAAGGCGATATTTTTGTATGAAAACCGACGCTATTTCATTTTCCCATCCACATAAACTTACAGCTGCCGAGTCGGCGGGCGCAAAGTGGCTTGCATAATAGTCCCATTACAGTTTAAAGTGCGGATAACAGAGTAAAATCTGTTACAGCAAATAGCTTTGCTCCATTAGTGGCCAAGTCGATAAATGTCGGCCACGAAGGGCGTGGTGACACTGATGGTCTGTTGTTTACTTTGGCGCTGGAACGCCTTGAATTTGCATCTGGAATTTCATAGTCTATCTTAATCAATTCAAATACAAATATTTTTATTCAATTTTGAAGAATTACACTTACTTATTGACTGTCAAAATACTACTACCGGTTTGAAAAATCCACTGAACTGAGAAGAACCGGCGAAAGAAACCATAATTTGACATTGAAAAAATGTTGACGATATATTAAAGTCCATTTTAAAGATGGTATACAGCGAGTCAAGTAATTTCCAGTGTGTTATTATTTAAATAATTATTATTATGAAAACAGACTTTGATTTTCTTTCAGTATACTTTGAACGTTTTCTGGGGTTTTGTTATAGAAACGTATATAAAAATTTTGTATACGTTTCTATAACAACTATTTAGAAGCATCTGCTTATTGAAAATTGTTCAAAAACTGGTTATGGGCAAAATTGTTCGATGACCTGAGCATAATTTTAGGGGATAGAAAAAAATGTCTTGTGTAATTTTGCAGGAAAACGTGTGTTATTTCGTCATCTTAAAAGCTCATTCCATTTACAATTTCTTCGGTTCCATTATGTGGCTTAAATTCAACGAAGGTGAGCGCGATTTATTCTATTGCATTAAGCCACTGAAGACACGAGCAATAAAGCTGGTAACTTAGCCCGAGTGAGCCCCAATCTACTATCCGTGTGATGACGTAGATAGAACTATCTCTCCTCCACTGGTAGTCTTGTACTTCAAATTATACGTATAAATGCAACGTATACTGAATACCCTTTCTAAATGGATTAATACATTGAATTATATTAACTCCATTATTATTTCCTTAGATAATATTATATCGAATACTTAATTATAACCGTAAATTATGGAATAAAGTCCTAATTACAAAAATCACCCTGCGTCACCCTGCGTCGAACAACGTTGCATAAGCAAAATAACAATTTTTCAGGACAACCGGTTCAAATTATATTCTTTTTATTTTGGTTATAGTTTTCTTATACATAGCAGTTGCTATTAGAATTTTTGAGGTTTGTAATATGATTAGTTATATAAACAAACAGTATATTTTTTCAATAAATAATTATAATAAATATAGGAAATAAGCGGTTTAGTGTGTAGTAATGACGTTTTCCTACAGAAAATGGCAAAAAATTAAGGGTCACGTTTAATTTACTATTTGTCGTATGCTCAAAGGAAAAAGGAAAACATCGTGAGGACACCTGCATATTTTCGAAATAATAATAAAAATAGTAATGTTTATTTTTATGCATAATATTTATTTTATATATAAAATATGTATCTATATGTTTATATTTTATTTATAAACCCAATCAGACGAGAAATCAAATGAATATCCCCCAAAAATAATAATACGCTGTGCACAGGCGAGGCCTTGTCCAGCAGTGGGACTTTGTGTGGACTGCACATATAGACTGTTATTTTGCACTCGATTATCAAAATTTCTCAAGAAATATTCAGTTTGTAGGTCATCATAAAACACAGACGGTTGTTTAATTCATATGTATTTTTAAAGATTATGATGTAATTATTGGGATACAAAGCTAAGCTTTACTACCAAAAGAAATCTATACAGCATTATTAGTAAATAGAGCCTATTATAATTCATTATGCTTCATTAATAGTATTAATTTTATTTATGAAGCAACTATTTTAGTCTATTCAGTTATAAATTTCATTAGGTATATTTCACAATTAATTTTCTTTTAATATTCTGTTATGATGTCCAATTAGATGCGTTCGTTATTAAACGTATCTATTCTTATGTTCTGTGAAATATGGTGACTGCTGTAAATTATAAGTACTACGCAATCTCAAACACGACATACAAACCAATTGTTTTTATGACTAGAGTTCACATTCCCCATCATTAAGGATAGTAGATATGGAGTAAATATACCAGTAAACACAACTATATGAGTATATCACTTAAAACATTTTAGTTTATTGTGGTAATCAATAGAAACGACAAATAAGCTAAAATTGACATTGTTTGTCTGCAATTTTCTTTTTTTTTTTTTTTAATAAGCGTCTGTCATGTATAAGACTGCTATCCTACAGATAGTTAGCAGCCTTAACTGGTAAATTCACTTGCTTAATAAAAGCCTCACGTTCACGGAGACTGAGAAGTTCTATCCATTTTTACTGAATTCATTTTGTCCAAATTCTAATAATAGTTGATATAAACAAAAGTATGAGAATTATAATCGCTTTTATGAAAACCAAACTAAACTGCAATTGAGATTTGGATCCGCATTATGTATTCTAGTCTTCGTAGCCGCCTATAAAACCACCACTAATCAACTTGAATTTAATGCTTATATGATATCTGTAGAAGTAATACGTTTCATAGTTGAATATCACAGAAAGATATATTTCCCTTCTTCATATATGGCTCATAGACGAGAAAGCATCTTAGAACGAGAACTCTATTGCCCCCTTTGATTTACAACCCACTTACCAAGTGATTCTGGAAAGCGAAGTTCCCTAAGTTACTCCATGGTAACGCCATAAAGATTTATAATAATTTCCCCACGCACATTACGGCGGCCTTTTTTTACGACTGGAACAATTTTGTTGGCTAAAGCGCAAAACGTAAGTGTTTTCCATCCAAGTTTGTTAATGTTTTATTACGTTCCAAGCATTCCTTTCTGTTAGTTGTTGTTAAGTTTTTGGTGTGAAGAAAGTCTGAGTAATGGCCGTTTAAATCGTGCATACTTTAAAGTGAGCTTAAGTGGAAGGCTATTTATGTAGTGAAGGCGAGATTGGGAAGTGCATTCTCGGTGTATTAGCGTAGAGCTTCTCGTTTATTTGTAAGATACTTTAAAATTGCGCTAAAGTTCCCTAAAAGCAAAGAGAACGTCATCAACAATGTTTTCAATGATTAGAATTGTTTTAGTATTTTTTCCTAAACAAACCTTACTTCTTCTATCCCTGCATCACCTACTCGTTTTTAAGATCGCCTGTTTAGTAGATTTGTGTTAAAAAAAAATTAACAGGTTTTTTTATGTGAAAAAGTACCAAATGAGCTGGCGGTTCTGACCTGATGTTAAGTGATAACCGCCGCCCATAGAAATTGGCAACACCGGTTATATATGGGCCCCGGCTACCTCACTCACCAGACGAAACTCAGGTAAAACTGCTACTTTACGCCGGTCATCTGTGAGGTCGTGGTACTAACCCGGACGGACCTGCCCATTCGTGCAACAGCGGATACTGATGCGTGGTCATACCACAGTAGGACCCCACAACTTTTCTTTATTTTAATCATTGCTTTACCTCTCTATGAAATAAAGTAATAAGATGTTCACAAGCTCAAAACCTAATGAATAAATAATGTTATACGGTTGAACCAAGCCACTTCAACGCGTTTTGAAGATTACCCGCGTGTAATTAACACAAAGAAGTCTCAATCCACATTTGGCTTTATCAGTAGATTAAAAATGCAAATGGAGGTAGACTCAAAGGCAATAGGTAAAGCTTTTAAACGAAGTCGGTCTGGAAACCCTGTATAATTAGTTATTCTGATACCTCTTACCTCTTATGTCTAAATACTAACGCTATCATACAATATGTAATATAACTTGTTTAACCCTTTTTTTTATAAATTTTATTATATAATAATAGCGATAACAAAATGAAAAGTTAAATATGTGGGATTATAATCATCCATTCGAATATTTTCTTCATTATGGATTAATGCAGTAGAATTTTAGTGCATAGTTAAGTTTAATTTATAGTGTTTACTAGCTGCTGCGTAGAATAGGCTGAAGGCTTAACATTCAGACAGAAAGACACAATACATAAGATATGTATATAAATTAAAGCCTATGTCTTGTTCTGATGTATAAGCTATATTATTGTAAAGTTTCATTGGAATCCATTCAGTAGTATTTGAGTGAAAGAGTAACAAAAATCCATCCATACATACAAACTTTCGCGTTTATAATTAGTAAGGATTTAAGAGCCATAATAAAAAAAATATCATAAGCGAGGAAATTCTTAGCTCTTGTTTGGACGTGTTGACATTTTTGTGAATTGGTGAAAAAAGAAATTCCAACTCTTCTTAAATTTTATTTCGTTTAATTTCCATCCCTAAATCGCTAGCAGCACAGCGATTTCTATCACACGAAATAGAAGGGCTTTTGTTTTCGGAAAATCTGTCGATTCCAGGAAACAAACATTTGTCTGGGCTGAGTGTAATCTGTCACTCTGTCCGTCACACGTCTGTCGGACGCCAAGTCGGTGATTCTTCTTTGTGATGCTGATTGACACGCGCTGATAGGGTGAAATCCCTCCAAAGTAAAGGGCTTAGACCTGAAATGTGCTTGATTTATGCGACCGCGACTGCTTTGCCTAGTCTAGCGTTGAGTTTTCGCATAAAGCCGCTCCAATTTCACGTTCTGTAACTATTTTCATGATGTTTATTATTATTATTTGTTACAATTGTTGTATGCCAGTTACATTGCGACAAAGGGATGTTTTATTAGAAATCTTTAATTGATATTTAAAAACTATTATTAGTATTAAAGTAATGTCTAAAAAGAAACTATTGACACTAGAGAAATCATTATGATGTGTGGAAATAGAAGACATTATTATCTGTGGGTCAATATTCAATGTAAGAAATATAACAAATAAATTGTTTAAATAAAACAAAGTAAAGTTTCTTTAGACAAAAATCCTTAAAAACAAGCGCATTTCATTTTAAGAATTGAACCTGAAGATCCTTGATTAAAGATAAGGTATGAATATTAACACATTTATTCTGATGATGTATAATTTTTTTTTATGTGAAAAGTTACCAAGCGAGCAGACGGTTCACCTGATGTTAAGTGAATAGCGCCGCCCATGGACATCTGCTACATCCGAGAGTTCCAGATACGTTGACAAACTTTTGAAAATTGGGCTCCGGCCACCTCACTCACCAGACGAAACGCGAAATTGTTATACTTCCACTTTATGCCGGTCCCGGCCCATTCGTGCAACAGCCGAGGCTGCTGCGTGGCCCAACCACCAATATTAATAAATGTAGGCATATTTTTTGTAACTACATTATAGCTTTAAGAATTATTTGGGCAAATAACATTTCGCAGTCGGGTCTTTAAATATCTGCATAAAATGATAATGTAAATCCATGCGAAGTTACCTTATTCTATAAAAAAAAATCTCTATAGTATAAAAAACCAAGTAAATAGTGGTTACGCTTCTCTAACAATGAACTTGCAATTAACAAGAAATTATTAAAACTCTGGAAAGCTCCTAGTCGTTATCGTGGAGCTCAGACTATGAGGCCGCTGTACCGTTCCTGAATAAAGTTTATTAGAGGTGAAATAATATTTACCAAGTAACTGAAGGCAGCTCGAAGACTCGTTAACAATGCTTCCCTGTGTATTGACTTTGTCATCAGGGAGGAAATTTTCATACTTCATTTACTGTGTTGAGCTCTTCGGGCTCTATGGCATTTCCTACATTGGGCAACATTAGTACAAGTATTCGTCCATTAACGCTGAAATTAAATTTTAGCCTACAACATTCAGTTTTTTCCATCGTTTAGAAAACGTTCACTTGCACAATTATAATGGTTAGTGCTATGCATCGGCTAGCTCAGACATTTATATTTCCAGGCAAGGTCTCTACGAAACACACATGGATTGGCTAAAACAATATACTGCGCATGTTTTATATATCGAATTTAAGAGGCTGACAACTGACTTGATGACATTTTTAGGTCTATTATTATTAACTAAGACTTAAATTTTGTTTGATACGAAATATTTCCTTTTATATACATTGTCTTAGGTAATTAAAATAAAACTCTTTCTACATTCAGAGAAGTTTTAACAAAAATTAAACTTGCATCACGAAACATTTTTGTGTGAACAGTTGTTTTAAGTAAATAATTCCGCTCCTATTCTTTCTTTTGTACTTATTGTTATTTCATTTTAAATAAACTGAAATAAAAATAGGATACATGAATAATATTGATAGGAATTAAAATGAAATTATTCTTATAGCATTCCAACATCATGGTAAGTACCTACATGTATTATGTACTCATACGTATCTTATGATTTGAAAGCCAATAAATAATTAAAAATCAATATGTTATTTCAATTAACTTAAATACCTACTCAATCTCTGACGTCTATCCTGTAACGTCCATTCATTAACACTAACGATTTGAAATAAAACAACTAATGAAATTTCACTTCCAACACGTTTTTTGAGTACACACTTTCTTTTTGTCCACAAAATCGGACAGAAAAGAACGATAATTGGTGCATTACACTAGGAATGTAATGAAATTTAAAAATTTGGAAACATTTGTCGTTAATTTTTATAACTTGTTTTGCTGTAAAATTTATTTAAAAAGTCTGAAAATTAATCCACAGATGTCACAAATAAATGCGAAAGGATACCTTTAATGAATACAAAATTTTGCAATCTTAAGACGACAATTTATTTCTCAGTTTCATTCACAATTTAAAAAAAAACGTATTATAAATTTCGCAGCACCGTCTTAACAAGATACCACCAGCTTGGAGTATTTGAATTACAAAAGTCGACTAACACTTTTTCTCGACCTGAAATTTTCTACCGCTATGGAAATAGCAATTACGTAAAGGAAGGATAATTCTATGATAAAAATTGTGCCGACGGAGTGTTCACTGTACATTTTTTATTATTTCATGCTTGATGGAAGATGGGATAAATAGAGAATTCGTTGTCTATTTTTTTTTTTTTTTCGCGAAATCATGATAAAGGTACGTATAATAGTGCATTATATTTTGAGTTAAGTAGTTCTATTTTATTTTAGTAACATTGTTAGCTACCACAGGGTTATGTTAACATTCTGCAATCGTGTTGATGAGTTCCTTACTTATAGTATATAGTATTGCGGTAATATAACGTGGTAATGCAATTGTCATATACATATTTTTTTTATTACTGATCTCAATATTATGGTTTCAAAAAAATTTTTATATTTAATATTATCGTTTCAAAAAAATTTTCAAAAACATTTCTTAAACTGAATTCTAATCGCCTTAATAACTTGAGCATGTCTTTTTTGATAGAATAATAAACCAAAATTATATCTATAACAAACAGTATTGAACTCCTTACCATTAATATTGTACATATTAACCTTACCTCTATAAAAAGGAGAACGAAAAAGCAGTTTACTATATTCGAAATTTGAGCGTTCACAAAATTCACCTGTGCAAGCCATAAAATCGACCAGCCCACCTTTTCCACAACGCATAGAATCCTCGTATTTCTAAACTCGGTTACACTAACCCATAAAGTGAATCTAACACGGAGGGTACAGCGCTGGCGGCTCACGATAAATGTATCGTCCCGCCGGGCTCATTTCACGCACAAGCATTGGAGATACCAAAAACTGTCTTAAGATGATTGAGTTATATTTTACATATTCGATGTTAATTTGTTAAAGATTATTGAGAATTACATCTTTATTTAGTTCTGCGCATGTATTTTCGCGTCTTTTGCGCTAAGCTTGAGAACAGTATGGTCTATTGGAGTTATAACATAACGACCCACAAAAATTACCAAAATTACGGGTAAAAACTAGTTTCTGCGCAATTATCCATAATCCTAATGACTAAAATTAAAACCGGCCAAATGCAAGTTGGACTCGCGCACGTAGTGTCCCGTACCATTCTGTAATCTGTAAAATTCTGTCATCTATAAAAATCGTGTATCGGCAAAAAAAATCATGTCTGTTGTATGAGAGGCCTCTTAAATATTTTTTATTTCATTCTATTTTTTAACCGACTTCAAAAGATTTTGTCGATTTCATCAGTATAATTATATATAATAAAAAAATATATTTATAATTATATAAATTTTTTTTTAGTTTTTGTTGTTATAGCGGCAACTGAAATATCATCTGTAAAAAAACGGTTTAAAAATCACACCCAAAATTCTCATTTCCACCAAAGCCTATTTTTCTAATACCGAATCAATTTGGAATTCACTGGACGTTCATGAAAGCCATTTCTGAATGCAAACTAGGTGAAATATCAGTTTGAGATATCAAAACCAAATTCCCTCCGAAACTTCAGAATTTTAATATTGATTTAATCTAAAGGTGAATGGGTAAAAATAAATGGCAATAAAAATGTAAAAACATCAACGAAATTTTGCGGGAAAACTTCCTGTCGTCTGATCACAAATTCAGAAAATAAAAGTGTGTCGACGTACTTAATTTAAAATGGCCAATTTTTAAGATTAGGTAAGAAATAAATCAAAGACTCTTACTCTGCTGAATACGATATTGTATTTATTTTTTAATAATAACCATACTTAAGTTACGTGATATGGTTATAGACCAATAAAATTATAAAAGCTAAAATAAAATAGCCCAATAATGCACGCTTGAAGCGACTTTAGATCTGCCACATATTTTTTTTTTATGTCAGAGGGGAGAAAGTGAGCTGGCGATTCACCTGATGTTAAGTGATAACCGCCGCCCTTTAACTTAACATTTGCAAAACCCGTCACTTGCAGCACCCGTAGGGTTGCAGATGTGATGCCACCCCTTAATAAAGTGGGCCCCGGCTACCTCACCAAATGAAACGCAGGCTATATACTTGTTCAGCGAACCTCATTCTACTATGGCAAATTAATTAGTTGATGCATTATTAGACTGATGCTCGATAGTGAGAGACATAGTATTTTTTATAATATTTGAATTAAGAAAGAATCCTATCGAGCTATCTATTGATAAAAGTTAATATAGACATAATGCTTGAAAGTGAATTAACGTTGATCACCTTTTTAATTAGCATATTTGACTAATTATACAAGAAGAGAAAAGGAAAGAAAAAACGCATCATTGTTGTTCGTAAGATTGCTACAAATTCCTACGTGGTTTCGGATAAATCTTCTTCCACTATGGGTTTCAATGCATAAATAGCAACTTTGCTTTCCAGTCGATCACGGGCATCATTGTTCAGACCAAACTTTCTTCGGCGAGAAAAGGTTTTGTCTTAACAATGACCCCGTATCGTGAGACCTCTCTCCATAACTCATACTTATACAACTTGAAATAATATAACCAATGTTAATCAACATTGGTTAGGTTATTTCAATTTATAAAACCAGAACTCCCTAGTACGGGCCGGGACTCAAATTGAGGTCACTAAATTCCGAAGCAGATAGGAAAGATTGTGCCGCTATAGAATAAATCAGAAATGGCGTTGAGATATGTGCGTTGAAGTTAAAATTTATTTTCGTCCCTGCGTTTAATATGTTCATAAAGCGACATGTGAAATTCGAAATATTAGATTATGAAAACACATAGTTTGCAGACAAAAGAAGTCAGAGTTCTAATTTATTACTTTTATTACGTGAAAAGTTGTCAAGTGATCAGGCAATTCACCTGATATTAAGTGATTACTCGAACCCAAAGACGTCTAAAAATTTTGAGGGCGTGTAGATGCAATGACAACCTTAAAAAAGTGGGTCTTGGTTACCTCACTCACAAGAAACGCGAAAGTATAATATAATAAGTGTAATATTTTACTGTGGTAAGGCCACGTAACAGCTTCGGCTGTTGTACCAATGGGCAGGTCCGTCCCGGTAAGTACCACGATTTCACAGAAGACTGGCGTGAAATGGAAGCGTCATACTTATTAAAGGGTGGCAACGTATCTGGAACCCAACGGGTGTTGCAAATGTCCATGGGCGGATATAGGTGAACCGCAAGTTCACTCGCCACCTGATCCCATAAAAAAGTCATAGCACTAGAACCTCTTCCATTCTTCTCTTCCAATTCGTTCTTTGTTAGTTTGTGTTTGATAGTTCTTGGTATATATTAATATAGAGAAAATATTAAACCAGAAAACGAAGTGTGAATTTTCTTTGCGTCAAAGGCTGTGCATTAGAGAAATCCCGCCGAGGCGTTGAAGTCGGAAATATCACGGTGTATTTTGAGCCGCACTGCGCGTGATGCAACATTGTTTCACTGCCCGAAATACAATTTCCCAGCGCTTCCATTGTTTGTTATTACTCTTGCACTTGTGGTTTTCGGTGCGCAGCTGGCCAATTAGCTCGTCAGTTTTTACACGGCGCAATGACTGCGTTATCATTTGTTCTGAAAACGAACGAGTTTACCCATTCTATTAGCTGTTCACTAAAGCCTTTTTCGTTCAAATCTTGAAATTGTATTATTTTACTTTTAATTCAATTTCAACATTTTCACTGTTGGTTGAACGATGACCAGAGTAATACGTGGGTATTGGTGGATATTAAGTAACTAGATTAATACATGAAATTACATAATTACTCGTTGTACAAATTATTTCTTTTATTTAAGAAGACGGCAAGTGCGCTGGCGGTTCACCTGGTGTTAAGTGATATCCGTCAGGCATGGACATTTACAACATCAGTAAAGTTACAAATATGTTGTTAGCAGCTTTAAATAAAGTGGACATCAGTTAACTCTTTTACGGTAGTAGGGCCACGCAACACTGTTGCACGACTGGGCAGGCTCTTCCGGGTAAGTACCAGGCCCGCACAGAAAACCGGCATGAAGTAGAAGTGTTACACTTCTGCGTTTCGTCTGGTGAGTGAGGTAGCCGGGGACCACTTAATTTAAAGGTGGCAACGTATTTGCAGCCCTACGGGTGTTGCGAATGTCCACGGGCGGCGGTTATAACTTAACATCAGGTGAACCGCCAGCTCGTTTGCCACTTTTTCAGATTAAAAAAAACTCACTCACCAGACATATCAGAAGTGTAATACTTCCACTACACGTTGGTCTTCCGTAAGTTTTTAGTACTTCAATGGACGGACCTGTCTATTCATGCAACGGCGAAGGCTACTAGTGTGCAGTACTCGGATATAAATATTGCACATCGACCTCTGTCAAGAGATAATCGGCTAATTTAAGTTTCGTCTCACTAACATCTTATGTCTTATGAAACCTTTATTTTATAAAATTATTATGAGCATGCTTTAGTATTTGCCAATGTGCTCTTTGCTAACTTTTCCTAAGTATATAAGGTAAAAGTAATAAAAGGTAAAGGACCTTTTCTTTACGTCAAAGAGCCGAATAAAAAAAAAACACTTACTTTAAGGATTCAGTATTGCTTGTATTTGTAAACTTGTATTAAAACAAAATTAAAATTATTAAATACTTAACTTTTCGCTCCTACGACTGAATCTTCGAAAACTAGCGCTAAATAGTCTTTTGAACATTGAAAACTTGATAAAATGAGACCTTTCTTAAAGGTTGTGAAACATTGCTTGAATGTAAATTAATTATTACGAAGCCAAACTTCGGGATATTTGCGCACTGGCCTAATTTTATGCTTTAGCGTTTTTCAATTTACGATTTGGCTGGCCCTAGATGATATAATATTTGCCTTTTGCCTTGGGGCGAAGAATAACATCTCGACATGGCAGCTAGGAGGGTTTTTACAGTTGACTATAAGTTTGAGGATTACGTACCCGTACTATTTTATTACCTACATAGCTTAATTGCCTTATATGGCATCACTGGACAAAAATGATCCATGTCGCAATTTATATAAATCAAAGTAAAACATAGTATATATATATATATATAGTATATAAAATTAAAATAAAGTCAAACAAGTCAATTTAATCATAATAATTCATTATTATTCAAGTCTTCATTGTGTAAAGATTTTATTAATTTGAATTAATTAACAATCTATTATTTTATAACAAAACATTAATTTGAATTAATTAACAATCAAAAAATTTGTAGTCAATTAAATGTTTTTAATTATCTTAAGTTACATCAAATCAGGTCTATAGCAGAGAAGTGTTAAAATAAACATGAGTGGCATAGTTTTTAAGGTTCGGTACCCAAAGGGTAAAAAGGAACCCTTTTAATAAGACGCTGTCTGTCTGTCCGTCCGTCTCATGAACTGTGATAGTTAGACAGTTGAAATTTTCACTGATGATGCAATTCTGTTGCCGCTATAACAACAAATACTAAAAAACAGAATAAAAAAATAATAAAGTGGGTCAATCCCATACAACAGAAATGATTTTTTTGTCGATTTTGTACATACCGGTACGGAAACCTTCGTGCGCGAGTTCAATTAACACTTGGCCGGTTATTCAAAATGATCCTCACGTTGTCTTACATTAATTGACATTATAAAAGGATAATCAAATGTAGAATTAGTGTTGACTGCATCAATTTAGCATTGTAATATATTCTGTACTACAATTCCGATGGAAATAGATTTTACTGTCACATATGTATGACATCTAGCGTAGGTTTATAAACAAATGACAACGACCTCGCAGGCGCTCTTCTGAGGGCACCTACAACATTCATTTCATTTAAAATGATCCCAGTGGCGCAAAGCGTTTATCGTAAATTGCGGTGGCCGTGCTCCCAGTGAAATAGTTATTTAGCGGAGCGTATGGGTAAACTTTACGTATTTACTGCTTTCTTAATTCCTATCTTTAGAAATGGTAGAGCATTTTATGTGAGCTCTCTATGCATCTAAAAAGCAGTAAGATTTTCAATATCTCCAAAGGATTTAATGATTATTTACAATAAAAATCCTTTTTAAAGCTTACTTAAATTTTATAAGGATATTATATACAAATCATTTGTAGACTTTTATGAAGCAGAGAAGATAAGAGGAAGGTATTATATATTAATAAGCGTTTAGAATTTACATTAATGGTCTATATATTTCTTGTGTTGTTATTGTCACTTTCGGAGACAATAGATTTTTTTTATTCTGATTTATAGTATTTATAGTTATAGATGCAACAGAAATACATCATCTGTGAAAATTTCAAGTGTCTAACTAGAGATAATAGAGTCCCATTTTACCCTTAGGGTACGGAACCCTAAAAAATATTTATGTAATTACAAACTCAACAGTTCTCGTATTTTTTTTTAATTCAAAACTGGCCAGCACTTGACTGCCATTCCACCTGATGGTAAGTAACGATACAGCCGTTGATGGTAAGCGCGCTAGCTCAATAGAAACCTATTCACTCTTGCCTTGAAGACGCCAACGTTGTTTTCGGACGGAAAGACGGACGCCGGCAGGTTATTCCATTCCTTAGCTGTACGGATGATAAATGAAGAAGCGAATCGCTTAAAATAAAAAGAAAAAAAAAAATAAAGCATTTATTAACTTTTTCCGTTATCATATAAAATAAATTTGTTGACATTACAGCCGTTGGTTTCGTTAATCGAAAATCTATTGCAGGCCACACGGGTCAGGGCAAAGGAAAAAAAAAGACATAAAATCACTTTAAAAAGAACAGATGCTGTCTGCTCGGGCCGGAGAGTTGTTTTTTGAGTGCAGGTTTCGTAACGGTTTCCCGATAGAACCGAGTACGCGGTTGGTTTAATTGAGAACAATTAAATTTTATACGTACATGTGGGAATGATATTGAACGCAGAGAAACGGAACTTTGAATGAAAGAGCAAGATAGATAGTGCGTAAATGAGAGTGAAGACGTATGGCGAGTGTAAGCTAGGTGTAAAGACGGAAGACGTGGGTTGAGTTTTTTTCAAATACGAAATAAATACCTATTTTGTAATTAACAAGAAAATAAATAATTATTTGGAAACTAAGACCATGTCCGCTAATTCTGAAATTCTTCCCCCACATACATATAATAATCGTCGAAAAATAATTGGGTTCGGCCGAGGTCTATATGGATATAGTCCACGAGTCATGGACGGTGTATTATGAAGATAGCATTAAAATAGTAAAAATGTGTAGTAAAAGAATGAGATGGCTGATGAATACTGAGCGTTAAGAAGTCCTAAATTAATGTCGTGAATTGGAAGAAACATGTTTTCATAGAAAAGTTATATAAAGAGGCGAAAACATGAATGGCCACCAATAATACAAAAAGTATGGTGGTAATGTCTAAAGCCTTTGCTTCTTGACAAAGTTAGCTAATGGTATGTCAATATCATCACGCTTATTTACTCTAGTCACGCGACACACTCGTATATTCGACCAACCTGAGTTCAATCACCGGTGCCCGTACCAATGGAAGTTGTTAATTTTAAGTGCCAACTTATTACGTGTTCAGCGGTGAAGTGAGGAAAACATCGTGAGGAGACCTGCATATTTTCGGAATAATAACAAAAAAGAAAAATATTTCGAAGATATGTGGATTCCGCCAATAATATTAGTAGTGTACCCAAGACTTGGGTTGCGTGGTGGACTATGCCTTAATACGCTCTGTACAGAGGACGCCTTTGCCAAGCCTTAACACAACTGGTACATAATTATATATACCTCTAGGCCTGTACTTTACTTTAAGTCACGCGGACTTATTACAAATGTAAGAGGTCTTGCCCGTATACAATCTTTAAGACAAATATCAATCATGTTATCTTGGATGCAATGCACTACCCCAGACTACCAATCTACCCCCTAACCCACCGAGCTGCCAGTTTTGAACATGAGGGTGAGTATATTTTCTTTTAAATCAAAAGATACCAAGTTGTAGTGAAATAAAAGATTTTTAACAAAAAAACCGTCTACAAACAGGAAACTAAAAACAAATACCTATAAAATTTGAGGATTTCCCTCGATTTCTCTGGGATGCCATCATCAGATCCGGGTTTCCTTATCATGGTACCACCCTTGCGATATCTCCTCGCCAACAAAACAAGAATCATCAAAGTCGGTTCATAAACGATGAAGTTATCCGCGAACACACATAATAAAAAAATATGTACGGTCGAATTGAGAAACATCAAAAGTATACAACGCGTATGATTTTAATTTAAATTCTAAAGTATTATTAAATCCGGCGTCACACAAAGCGGAGGGTGCCGTAACCGCTCCGAAGTAGGAAACCACACATTTATTATTTCTCGCGACAGCAATAGAACGTCAAAATGGAATCACAGGTGACGCCTCGAAAAGCCGTTCGTTGACTTTGTAATTCAAATTCGACTGCGCCCTGGGTATCCTGTTAAGGGTCTGCCTTTTGGTTTAAATGCGACGCGAGACCGCACAGGCGAAAATGTTTTACGAAGTGAATTAAACATGAAAGGATTCGCGCTTAATAGACGTCGGTATTGATCTTCTATATTGTAGGATTATCGCGAAAAATCTATCGTGTAGTAAGAAGCAAGTTTTTGTTCAAATACGTAATACGTATGAAAAGAAAAGGCTCTGGTACATTTCTCGTCAGAGTTAAAGGCAAGTCTGACTCCGCCCCAGGGGCAACACCTACCAATAAGTAACTTGTAATTGGACTAACGAGAATTTTTTCAACTTACCACGACCAACGCGATGAGGTAATAAAAAGATTTTTCACAAGATAAACGCTATTGTATATTTACTATTTGTCCCAATACAATGAAAAAAAAAAAGCGATTTATTTGTATATGAATTTTATTGTTTATAATCACTGCCACTGTATGAGACATTTATTTATTTATTTATTAATGATTGACTGAATACAATCTAGCATAACTACTAAAAAAATATGCACATGATAAAATGATTACATTCTGTGAATGTGTAATGAATGCATATTTAAATAGGTACATTTCAACGTTGGATCCAAAGGGGTTTACGTACTGATTGTTTGTAAAATGTTATTTTTTTTTGTTTTCTCAAACCCAAATAAATCTTAAATTTAAATGACTAAAATCAACAAATAATATTTTAAAATTATGTTATCAAAGCAGAGTAAAATATTTTTTTCTTTCTTTTTTGTAGAGGCCAAAGAACCGGTGTGCATACGGTACATAGGAGAGTTCTGGCCGAGTTTGGTTCTACAATTAGACAAATTAAATATTGTTTATACCGCGTTATACCGCAAAGACCGGTAGCACATTTGTGCCGCACGCCTAAGCTGGGTGAGTCCATAAATCTGGATCTTACGTATGATCAGATGATCCGCTTGTTAAGTTGGTGTAACTGTCTTTTCCAACCAACCGGACCCCACAAACAAGCAACATAAATTACATATCATTATAGGGTAGGTAATTACAAAGGTTTAAGATGCGTCAGAGGGTATTTCATATTTAAAACAGTTATTTAAAATTTTAAATCACTGTGGTAGGACCACCCAGAACTGTTGTAGAACCACACAGTAGCCCCCGCTGTTGCACTAATGGGCAGGCCCGTCTGGGGAAATTCCACGGCCTCACAGAAGACCGGCGTGAAGTGAGAGCTTTATACTTTTGCGCCTTGGATGTCTGTTGAAAGGATAACATTATACTTTAAGTAAGAAAATTTAATTATATAGATAAAAGCAAATGGTTTTACATATTTATTTTACAGAAATATGTGATTGCTTTCGTTTATTGGCTTAACAAACACTAACTTTTGACTCATTTAACATTCCAACGTATAGTTTTTAAAATTTGCATACTGATTTTTCAGTTAATACATTATTTTTATTGGTCGGATAATATATAACAAAAAATACAATATTAAATTCTAAGTTACAAATTGTCTAATAAGCCTAGGCATTGTGCCAAGAACTCAAGCATGGTATTTAATTGCATTGTAAGCAATTAAATTGGTACCTTTCTACCTATCTTAATTTATGTAAAATAGTTTCGACAGTCACCGTTTACATACCTTTACAATTAAGCCTATGTTTTTGCTTTAATGAACTAATTAAGTTAATTTAAACATCCACTATCTTTGCATTCGTGATCTTACATACATAAGCATGATAATTCCATGCAAAATTGTTGAAGCAAATTAAATTAAGCTAAACTATGTTCATATTAATTTTGGAACCTGTTGTAATGTAAAAAAATGTTAGTTAAACCTTAGGTGAACTTATACATTTTCAAAACATTATCCATTACTGTGCGTAAAACTTTTTTTATTTTAGCAAACACAACGGTAACCATTTATACCAAATATTTACACATTTTTCTGACTCTTTATCTGGTTCTTTGTATCTTTTGATTTCCATACATTTTCAAAAAGATTGATATTGAAATGATGAACAACATTTCTCATACAAATAAGCGTAGACGAACAAACATTATCTAAAATGGGTGTCTCTACAGTTTGTAGTTACTTGAAGGCAGAATAAATAAGTTGGATATAAAAGGTATATCGATACGTCGATATACCAGCACCGGTTCACCGACGAAGGCGCTGTAAAACTGAGCTGCCGATATCGATTATCGCAGTCGCTTGAGCGAAGCGATCGGTGCAATCGCCTACATAAATCACTCGAGTAGAATCGAATATGCTCCGTAGCGGACGATCATCGATTCGCTTACTGGGAATAAAACGGCTGCAGAAAAATACGCAGCAAACACAGTATGATGGGATGAAAATGTTGTGCAAAGGATTATTATTTTGATACTTCAGGATAGGATATAATTTTAACTAACATTATCTAGCCCCAAACTTAGCAAAGCTCGTATTATGGATACTAGGTAACTGATAACATATTTTTCTTTTGTAAATAAACACGTATTACGGAATATAAGCAACCATCTGGTTGCTTTTATTCCGTAGAAAAAGACTATATTCGTCACACAATATTTTTCTAGTTGTGGAATCGAACTTACAACCTCTGGGGCAAGAGACAAGTCATCCATCTACTATGCCAATCGGATCGTCAAATCGTCGGATATAATTGTTTCTATTATTGAGATAGGTAATCAGAAACTGGTTTAACTCGGGATGTACCTGCATGGTGTTAAAGGTAAATTAAGTGAACTTCTTATATTATTTCTGATTGGAGTTTTCATTTCGGTTGGTGCATTAGAAGCCTGCTCCCATAAATAGACTCACGCGTTTGAAATTATGTCTGAGTTTTCAGTATTCACCAAAACTATTAAGCTTAATACAGAGGCAATATGTCCACGTTTGACTATAATGTGTATATTTCTCTTATTAACAAGAAAAATATTAAATAACTTCCTACGAAAAATTACACCATGAAAACTTGAATTTGGCAACTACGGTACAGAAAGTACCGCATGGAATTAACATCTTATGAAGATGGAAACTTTAAAATTCATAATTACGGTATCCACTTAAACGATGAGGTTTTACGTCCAAAAAATATCCTTTTAAAACATAGCAATTAAAAATAATTTCAGGAACTAAAATTTATGCGCGTCGCAATACTTTTAAGACGTGAATTTAAATCGAGACGATTAATTTCTCTTCATCTCTTTTCAGTACCAAATAGCCTATCATTCAAAAGTATCATATTATTTTTAATTACCTTGATAGATGCAGGTGGCTTAGGGCCGTCCTTAGCGGTAATCTGTGCGGGAGTCCTGTGTTCAGCAGTGGACTCTAACAACAACTAACTCTAAATGATTATGAAGATATATCACATGATAACTGCGGTAGGGTCGTGCAACAATCTTCTTTGTTGCTCAATTGCACGAACGGGTAGGTCCGTCCGGGTAAGTAGCACAACCTCACAGAAGACCGGCGTGAAATGAATTATATCTTCTGCATTTCGTCTGGTGAGTGAGGTTGTAAATGTCAATGGGCGCCGGTTATCACTTAACATGAGGTGAACTGCCAGCTCATTTGCCACATTAAAAAAGTAATGCTAGTAGAACCTATGTAATTGTGCGTAAATAAGTAATTATGAAAGATAACTTATTTTTAAGAATAAGGTTATTCAGTCTACATCGCTATCTTCCATTTTAACAAATTTTCTATAGATGGCATTATCATAAATAAGTTATAACAATTTTGCTAGTTAAAATATTACCTTTATTCTACTTGTTTACTTTTCGTTATTAGCAGCAAACATAAGTTATAAAATGGTGTCTGAATCATTAAATTTGGTGAAGACTTACGGAAGTTATAAGCATATCGACAAAAAAAAACAGTTTTGAGAAATAATATTCTTTAATTTATTTAATCCAGTAATAAAGTACAATAACATAAATTATTCTCTGCCAAACTGTGATGCAGTTTGTCGGCAGCAGTTCTCGTGAATAGTTACATCGATGTACTTCAACCTAACTAATATGACACCTATGTATAATATCTATATATATATATATATGTCTATGTATGATATGTATATACATCTAAATACAATTTCTTAATTATAAGTACCTATAATATATAAGTTTATCAATTTATAGTATGTTAGAATAAAATAAAATAAATATCAATTTACTTGGTTCCGTGTGTGTGTGTGTGTGTTATGTTCGTGCGTGTATGTATGTGTGTGTGTGTGTGTACTTGTGTGTGACACTACAGAGTTGACTAATTACGGACATAGGGATAGGTAATGTTTTATTAATTTGTTTTTCAGCTCATTTTTATTTTTTGCTTCTAAATAAGTGTTACGTGGTAATTCATTAATTAGGGCCGGTGCAATCCAGCGTCGTTCCCGCTTACCATATACATTTTTTACTCTAGGAATTACAAGACTTGGCTTTCTTGTTGAGCGAATTGGATATATATAATCCTTTTCTTGCCTATACTGATTGTTGTTAATTTGTTCACATAAGATGTGCAGTTTTACTTTAAAATCTACCGGGAGAACTTTACATATCTTAAACAACCTTTCATATTCGTGATTGAGTGAATTTTTAACGTTTTTATTAACTAATAACTTTAATAATCTTATTTGTAAGTTTTTTATTTTATTTAAGTACGTAAGAAAAGCGAGACCGTAAGCCCCCAATCCGTATAATATAATTGCATCGGCCAATGCATGATAAAGTAGGTACATAACACCTGTACTTACGATAAATTTTAAGTGTGGCAATTTTCCAAGAATAGACCGCAATTTGTTACATACATAATCAATGTGTAACCCCCAATTAAAACGATTGTCAACATTTAGCCCCAGATACTTGTAATTAGTTACGTTTTCCAACTTCGAACATTTGCAATCAACTTGGTTTCTGTGTAAACAGTCATATGTGTGTCCAGTTATTGTAATGTTAATACCCTTGTTTTTGTGTGGAGACACTATTTGCATACATTTAGTTTTATTTAGATTAATAATGAGCCCATTGTCGTGAGCCCATCTGATAATATTATCAAAATCTTGTTGTACTTTTTCCTGAATAGCAAGTTGGTTTCTGTCGCTGTATATAATGCACGTATCGTCAGCGTACATGTAAGTCTTACAGTTTTTAATAATATTAGGCATGCTGTTTACGTGCATTAGATACCCGACAGGACCAAACACTGATCCAGTAGGAACACCATACTGAATGTCACCCGCCTTACTATTCATTCCACATATGCGAACTTTTAATTTACGGTCCTTTAGGTACTCTCTAAACCATACATTAATCGGTCCCCTAACACCACATTCCTGCATGGCCTGCAGTAAGCCCCCGTGATTTAAAGTGTCAAATGCCTTTTTGAAATCTATGAAAATAGCAAATACTGTTTTTTTTATCTTTAAGAGAACTATTTACGTCATCCACGAATTTACATAGAACCGTAGCCGTGCTTCTCTTAGGCCGAAAACCATGCTGAGCGTCGTTAATTATTTTGTGATTTTCCATAAACTGTGTTATCTGGCTAACAATATTTTTTTCTACAATTTTATTTATTACATTCAGAATAGCGATAGGTCTGTAATTAGAGAATTGATCATGCGGTCCCTGCTTATAAATTGGCCTTATAATCGCTAATTTTAGGTCGCTAGGATATGCTCCTTTTTGTATACATAAATTTATAAAACGTGCAATTACGGGGGCAATTTTAAATTTTATCTCCTTCAAATCAATTACTCTAATACCGTCTGATCCCGGCGTTTTACTACAGTCCAAATTCTCTATCACTTTTAGCACTTGATTAGGTAATACTTTTCTATATCTAAAACTCCCAATACTTTCTTTAACATATGTATCCCGTTTTAAAAATAATAACTCTGAAATTTATGTTGACTTTTAATTTGTTCATTTTAGTAAATGTTGAACTTTTTAATTTGTTCTCAATTTCAGTAGTAAACTAACCCGTAGCACAGAATCCTTCGCATTAACTTGCTGAGTAGACTGTTCTAATTGTTTAAGAATGCCTGGAGTAAATTTTCTAAGTAGACGTTTTTATGTATGACTTCACTTTGACACGATTCTTGTTGAAGCAACATATTGAAGGCCGTTTAGATCATACTTTTCATTACTAGGCATTCTCTCTTTCTTTTCCTTTAACTCTTGTAGCTCCGTGTATTTGTGATACATTTTATGACTTCTTTGACCGATATATTTCCTCTTTCTCCTTTAAAGATAGTCCTAGTGATTTTTCAGTCTAGTGATTTTTCAATCTCCGACGTTTCCCTTCTTTATGTCGTTTATCTCATTCTTCAACTCATAGAAACGGGAGTTCTGTTCATTTTTGAATGTATTTAGGAGTGATGTCAGGGAGCTCATCTGTTCACTTAGAAGAACTAAGGTTTTATTGATGTCTTCATGATTACAGCAAGATGTTCTCTGCCTCCTACACTCACGAGTCCTACTGGAATCACTGTCGGAATCCTCGTCTATTCTTTTCTTCTTTTGCCGTACATTTATCCACTTATCGATAGTGGGACGTCTTTCTTGTAGGTTAGCCACATTTGGTTTAGAGCCATAGGTCTTATCTTTACTAGGCGTACGTTGCATTTCTACGTTTAAATAGGCCTATGAAATGTTTAAATAGGCCTACGAAATGTTCCCGCCGGCACCGTGCTGAGTCACAGCGGAGGTCCGTTGTTGTTATGCGTGGGGAGGAAGGGCGGAGCTACCTGCGCTTGCACTGCCTATAAAGTTAACTGCAATCTAATGATCCTTGTCTTCCGCATATGTTTGTCTCTGTCACTTCTTAATAAATTACGCGTAACCCAAGGACGCGTCCGACGCGTGCACGCGATCCACGAGAACATATATTACACATGTGAAAACGAGATAAAAATTATGAATATTATATAAATGAAGCTAGGACATTTAGTGTGCATTTAATTATTGTTAGAATTTATTTCTTTTTAATGTTTTAAAATTATTTCATATAAATACTCGTACTTATAGTTTGGTCAACATAACAACTGTGAATATTAAAATAGGAAAAAATAAAATAAAAATACTCAAAAATCTTCTATATTGCAAAAACTAACAATTTTATTTCGAAAACAACCGCACGGGTTATGGCGTGCGAGCGAAAGTTAGTCGGGTGTATATAATGTACTTTTTTAAATCAACTCACAAGGTGTCGGAATGTGCACGCACGGGGATAGAAGCGCACAGTCGGTAAATTAATTTGAATAGCATTAAAGTTTACCGGAGCTTTCAAATATACTGCGAATGGAAGGCCGGATTTGAATGACAAAGTCAACTGGCGTCATTTCACGGCGCCTGCCACCTGCTTTCATAGCTCCATAGCCGCAATACTAAATACGAGGATTACTGCGGCTACCGCGCCGTACTTTCCGAGTCTTGCGCTGCGTTTAATAATGCACCGCGCTGAAATTCGCTTAATTGAAAGCGCCGCCGGAGATGTAAATCCGTTTGCTTTTCTTGTTTCAATAGATAATGCGGAACTGTAAACAGCTCAAGATAATTAGGTACGGACCACGAAAGACCTTACACCTTACGCTTTTTGTAGTAGCTGTTTTTGGTGGACGTCTCCTCTCTTCAATAATCCTCGAACATGCATATTTACACTTCATTAGCATTTCAAAAGACGCTTTTTATACATTTGTTTTAAAAAATCCACTGTTTTAACTAAAACTCTTTTTAACCGTGAACCCATTGTGACCTGAATTTATTACGTGAAAAGCTTTTTACTATAAGCAAAATTTCCATAGATATAGATTAATATTCGCCTATGAATTTTCATTAGAGTGAATCTTAAAATTTAAAAACTAACCTAGAATGAACCATGTTCGGATATATTTGTACAAGATGGGTGATTTACATATTAAGAAGACTTTGGTTGAATTAATTTTATTGATCACTTTAGGTGTTTCTCTATATCTGGATATGTTATAAGTTAAATATCAGACGCATAGAAAATTATACTAAGCGATTTTTTTAATGATTTAGCACCGACCCTTAGCAGAATCTTGAATGAATTCGGCTTTAAATACGTCTCGTTTCCTCGTAACGATTAGTTCATTATATTATGAATATAGCCATTGGAATAGTTGCAAGCTGCTCATTTATATGTTTTCGTTTGCTTTTGATTATAATTCTTTTTTAAACTAAGAATCTTATTGCATTTTTTTTATTTCGAACTGGCCAGCACTAGACTGCCATCCCACCTGATGGTAAGTGGCGATGCAGCCTTTGATGGTAAGCACGCTAGCTCAGTAAAACCCTATTCACTCTTGCCTTAAAGACGCCAACGCATATCCATTGTGTTTTTAAAACAAGCTATCACATTCGGAATTTACGGAACGCTTTATTGATGGTGCCGAGTATGAGTTAATAGATTGTCTGTCAAAAGAATTTCTCCCGGCGTAATAGATGCCAACTTGAAATTTCAATCATTCCGACCAGCGACCGTATTGCAACTGAAAGATGAAACATCTCCTTGGACAGTGTTGAATACCGCAAAATCGCCGAGTGTCACACACGATTTGATCGTGCCGCGTTTAACAACATTTTTTTTTTCTAACATAGATTTTACACAGCCACGCTTGACACCATTAACAGAGATTAGTTTTTGGGGAGTCGTATGTGTTTCCACGATCTCCATATTCCTGTTCTATTTTTGGCTACTATGTCTATTTTTACATAAAACATTGCCCTAACTTTAGGACTTTATACCGGACTTTATATTTATCCTTACTAATATTATAAAGGCGAAAGTTTGTATGTATGGATGGATGTTTGTTACTCTTTCACGCAAATATTACTGAATGGATTTTAATGAAAATTTACAATAATAAACCTTATACATAAGAATAACACATGCGCTATAATTTATTTACATATTTTTATGTATATCTGTCTTTCTGTCTGAATGTTATGCCTTCAGTCTATTCTACTCAGACGTAGTCCGCGATTAGTATTTAATAAATCGCAGCAGCTAGTATTTAATAAATCATCATCATCATTTCAGCATGTAAGAATACACTGCTGACATAGGCCTTCCCCATAGACTACCATGTAGCACGATTCTGAACCACCTTCATCCACCGACGTACCGCATACATTCAAAGATCGTGATTACCCCTAGCGGGGGGTAGTCCTGCACCATTTAAAACTGTTTTAGCAAAATAAATATCAAAACGTAAGAGCTGGTTGAAATATATTTATTTTATCCCCAACATTCAATACATCTAAATATCTGATCTTACATTTCTATCAGTAATGGTGCAAATAAAAATAACTATTTACTTTTCACGAAGCTTATTAAGCTCCAGAACGTGACTGAAAATCAAAACGGTGGGAAATATGAGAAATTGATTTTGAATACTACTATTGTGAATTATAAAAAGACACGAAAATATGGATGGGGCACAACACTATTTCCTTCCGTGAAAATTTCACGTAACATGACGCAACGCAAGTCACACTTCTAGAAAACCACGTTTTCTCAATAAAGTAAAATTTTAAAATGGCTATGGTGGTTGAAATATCAAATGAGAATATATTTGTTCTTTCACGCAAATCCCTCTAGCGGACTCGTAAGCTGAATCTAGTGCCATACATTCATCCTTGAGACCCTTATCCATCCGAATTTGTTTGGAAAGCCTCTCGTGTACAATATTTGCATATTTTTGCGTTACGTCTACTTCCAGTTTGTTTTACAACATTTCCTTTGAGATGTTGTGTATAGGAGTAGCACGAACCTCCAGTTTGGGTTTTTATTATAACGTTCGTGTTGGAATTATTTATAGATATAGTTCTACCAACACAAAGTCTGCGTATTCATCATGAACACATAATAGATATTCGTATTATTCTTAACCTTATTTATATCTTCTATTTAGATTATATTTGTGTCCTTTTTTCATTATGGAATGACTCTGTAAGGCAGATTAAACCCGGTAAAAGGGTAATTTTGTACAGTAAAGGTTTTTACTATATAATTTAATAACGTGCAAGCAGTTAAGATGGATGAGCTTGGAAACCTTTTCTCTTCAGAAACTAAATAAGTTTGTTATTCTTTGACAGATTTTCTTGTCGTGATAATGGATGCGGGGCTGCTTTTTCTTCTCATCGGATAACATTATTGAAATTTTAATTAGATTACTTGAAGCTACAATAAATGGCTAAATATCATTTAACATTATTGTGATTCGAAACTAAGCTACAAACAATTTATGATAGTGTTCAGTTCAGTTCTTTTCGTTAAGTTTTTTTCTTTCGTAATATATAGAATTCGTACTTGCCAAAAAGAAGCTATGCTGATATTTAGCGGACAAGATTTGCAAAGCATGGGTATGTGAGAGAACTAAAGCTATTACTAGAAATCGTCATGTAACGTGTTATATGATGATTTCTAGTTCTCGACCGCGATGCCGATGTGTTAACTCTTTTCAGCGTTCATGATGATGAGACTGGCTGAGGCATTGGACGTCTGAATATCATTGTTAGCCCAAGCTACCGCCAGGTTTAAGTTATTATTTATGTGTCCGATTTACACTAAATGTACTAATTCTATCTTGTCCTGCAGTATTGTTTCGTTTCAGCCTAGATTGAATTATATCGGTGATAGGATCCCAAGCTGATGGTAGCAACCATACACTCTTTCTCATTGAATTTTTATACTACTAAATTTTCCTATAAAAATATGTTGAATATCATTTCAATATATTTTTGCTATTTTTTCATAGATTTCAGATATTATATTTCCTAATTAATAATTTCATTTTTCCATCTCTATAGCATTCCGTACCTTGGTATATCACTAATGCATTCTATGTAAGAATACAGTCATATAATACGTCCTCTACGGATTTTTTTTTCTTTCGAACCTCAAATTATATTAACATTCTTCCTTCATGACCCCTAAATGTTTCAAACGTGAGCAACTGAGTCGTTTAGTTTTTCTTCTTTTATCTACAATTTTGTTAACTTCGCTTCTTGTGAATGTTAAATATTGTTTCTATCTATAATTTTGGATTTTCGTCCGCGCCGGTTCAGAGAAATATTTGCCGAGGGCCGTCAACCAGGCTCCAGTCTCGTTACGAGGCTCGCAATTGAGTGTATTGACATTGACGGTTCGTTAAAGACGGCAGCATGCAAATTTCACGCAGCATAGGAGAAACAGCGTTATAGCAAGCTCTGATATGGCAGCTGAACACGTCACAGTTGACTACTTGTACTATTAACAGTTGACGTCAGCCACTGGCTGCTAGGCAGCCGGAGCTATATCGGCGTTTTCTTCATTTATCCTTACTTACTTTTTTTATTTATGTATTTTAGCTTCATTGCTACACCTTAAGCTAATATAATAATAGGCGGACTTAATGCCTAATGGCATTTTCTACCAGTCAACCCTTGTTATGGTGAAAAGTAGATGGATGGTAGGTGCTAAATGAACACTATAAAATTTAAGTTAATAAATGTGCCATGAAATGTAACATATAAGTAAGTATAAATATGTACATAAATAAGTAAATATATAGATACATACATATAGAAATATATTTCTATATGTATGTATCTATATATAGAAATTTTTAACTTTTAATCACATTTCAAAGTAGGCAAGAAGGTGGCAAGTGAACTGGCGGTGCACGTGTTATTAAATGATAACCGCCGCCGTCGTAGGGCTGCAGATGCGTTGCCATCTTTTAATAATGTGGACCCCCGTTACCTCAGTCATCGCAGAAGTGTAACACATCTTCTTCACGCCGGTCTTCGGTGAGGTCGTGGTACTCCTCTCGTGGCGCATCCGGACCAGCCTAATAGTTCAACACCAAATCTTTTTTGCTTCGACCTACCTACCTCAAAAAAAGAATTGGTTGATATGATTTACACTTATGACAATTGTTCAGCGATTTAATATTTTGTTATTTTTATGCCACACTTGTCATTTAATCGATATGCTGACATTATAACAATGGCACAATGGGGTTACGGAATATTTTTACTGTCATAACAGATGCAATACCGATTCCCTGGTAATGTTGGTTCTGCCGTTTTTATATTCGACACGTTAGACGCCGTTGCGCATTGTTCTGGGCTCGCCTGAACTGCCCGTAGTCGGATTTGAATTACAAAGTCGGCACGGGCCTTTTTGCTGCCCCATCTGTGACTCCGTATTACTATTCTATGGCCACCGGGTGAAACCCTAAGTGTGTTAGCAGCGAAAAACCAGGTATCACTTCTGACTTATTGTATAACTAGCTATTCGCCCGCTGCTTTGCTCGCGTTGAAGCACTTAATTAAATATCTTATACCCTTTATAACAATTTTTTCCAATTAAAAAATGTCCTTTCTCAGGCACTAGACTATCTGTGTACGAAAATTAATTTAAATCGATCCCGCAGTTTTGGCGTGAAAGCGAGACAGACAGACAGACAGACTTCCTTTCACATTTATAATATTAGTTTGAATGTGTTAATTGTAAATGACTTTAATATGTGATGTTATTAATAACGATTTCGTAATCATATGAATTTAAATTAATTTTGAATTAATCGTAAGCATATGAATTTAAAAGACAAAAAGATGTATTTTTAAGCTTTGAAATTATCATTAAAGTGATTTAATTAATATTCAAGGGTGGAACTTTCACCGTTGATTAAGGCTCTTTTAAATATTCTCTTATTTTTAGAAGACAGTTGTTTTTGGTAAAATTGTTGCAGTAAATTATAATTTTTTTGTGGCCAGTCAATGTAAAGTTTAGTATACTAATATGGAAAGGGGAAGCACTTGAACAATGTTACTGACTTTATATTATATTGAATATACTCGTACGAGTGGAATTGTAAGCGAAATGTTGTGCGATACATCCATCTTAAGCCCCCTTATCCGACCGAATTTGTTTCGAAAGTCTCTCATATGGAAATTCTGGAGGACTGCATACTCCTTGCTTACAATGACCCACATTTCAGCGCTGCCACCGATTGTTTTTAAGAATCGTGGACCGAACATAACAGGAGTGTACATTTTAATTTTATTTTATAGTAAAGCTTTTGTGGAAAGTTAAGAGAACGGCTTGGAAAACAATGTTTGTAAAAGATAATTTTATACTTATGTCGTCAGATTTCTACTGTTGTATACACTGTTGTATTTAACCATTGTCTCAATACTTACCAATGTAAGAACTGTTAGTTGCTAGAGTAGAAAATCGTATACATCGTTGTATTCAAACATCGCGATGGTTCTTACATTGGTAAGTAATGGGACAATGCATTGGTAAATTCAGCAGTGTATACATTAGATGGTTGTTTAATGTTATGCTAAGTAAATTCATAATTGCCTTAACTAAATGTTTCGTTCTTGAAATCCTCTGAATGGATTATAGCAAATCTTTGCACACGCCTCGAGCGGGGAAAGCTAATACTTTGGCCTTTTCACCGAGCACGTTTGTTTACACGTGCAGTTTATACTAAATCCTTAAGTTGTGCTGCTGAGAGCAAACATTACAGGGGAACATATATAGAACTTATAGGGGAATAGCTATTTACCCCGAGATATACGGGTACTCCAAATGTTTCCAATGGAACTATGTTTATTGTATAAAGGCAAAGAGCAAAGAAGCGACGTTGTCTGTACATTATACGACAACAAAGTTTAGAAATATTCTTCTTTGATAAAGACGAATGGCATCACGAATGGCACGTGTCTCAATGTTCTTATACCGTTTCAAAACGTGATCGACCTTTTGTGCAATGGCTTTGTAAGATTTACAATATAAAGACAACGTTAAACAACAGCAAGTATGAGAACGTGCTATATATATGTAATATATCATAATAACCTTAATTCTGTTTCAATAACCTATTCTATTTTATCTATTAACTTGTATAACCATGTTATACAGTGTAAACTATAGCCTTGGTATAGTCAAGCCAATGGTAGTGATGGTAACACAATTTTTTATAGAGAAGGCTCGTAAGAGCAAGAAGCCAGATTTCTTTTTTGGAATTTTTATCTGTTTTGGAATTAGAATGAAAATAAAACGAGAAAGTATTATTATTTAAAAGACAACAATAAAAGTACAATGTATTTTATGTTGTGCTCGTTTAAATGTTAGCATTGTTTACAACTTTGACTCGTAAAAGTGGGAAGGATAAACTTCTATTGGGTACAGTATCCTCATAAAGAAATAGTGCCTTGAATTGTCTTAGAATGAGTGATAAAAAATCTGAAGATGCACTTCATTATCGAGAGGATGTGTGACACTTTCTTTAATTAGGTTAGTGATTAAGTATATGGAAATCATGATTATTTTCGACGTATTTAAAAAAAATTATGTAACTAAGCAATATCAAATCATAGGTATAGTATAATATTATAAAGTATAAAGAAAGAATAATGATGATGAGAATTGTTAAAAAAGTCACTATCTTGATTTTATTTAATAATTTAGATAACATTCCAAAAAGTATACCATTATCATGACTTAGCCTTTCTGAGCCGACGGCTGAACATATGGTTTCCCCACCAGACTGCCACGAAGCACGATCCTGAGCCACCTGCACCCGTTGACTTTCTGCAGATTTGGGAGGTCGTTAAACTGCATTGGCCAATACGAAGCTGCCACTCGAGAATCATATTTAAATATATAGATATAATTGAGAATCATTATAATCTATACAAATATGATTTAATTCAAAATGCTCCAATTAAAGATTTTACGTTTACAAATTCGTCCTTGCCATTATTTTTTAAGTCATAACTTTTTCTTTGTTATTAGAACTGCCTGCCGAGAAGCCGTCGATCAAGGCAGAGAAGGGTTGGTACGCATCAGGCGATTCTCTCAGAGCACAGTGTTCTTCGCCACCCGCCGACCCGCCGGCCAATCTCACGTGGCTATTGAATGGACGAGACGTAAGTTTTTCTGTTTCTTTAATTTCGCTTTAGTAGAATATTCCGTATAAGCCACGTCTATTGCATAGACGGTGTACAATCAAAATCATGCCCGGTACTTTACCATAACATAAAAAGTATGTATTATACATATTAAAACAAAAATTCTAGTAAACAGTAGAACAAGGCTTAGTCCTAATGCAATGCAAAACAAAATAAGTTAAAAAAATTAAGGTAAAATTACTGGTCTATAAAATACTTATGATTTTTACTTTTAGAAAATTGCTCCATCTACTTCTAGCACAGATTGATCACTTATTCATAATTAACAATCAATTTAAAAAAAGATCATTTTAACTACAACTAATATTACCATAGAAAAATCCAGAAAAACGTTGTTTCCTTAAACGCACTGTTTTTTTTAACACGGAGGAAGATAATAATAGGAATGAAAGAAAAGGTAAAAAAGTTTTTCCCTTTTTCCGATTTCGGGAAATATTAATCGCGTTGAGCTATAGGGGTTACTTGAAATCGAGCGCACCATCGTGCAAGTGGAGCACCCTTTTGGTCAATTTTGTTATTTTTCCATCAAAACAGACGTAGTGCAGACTTCTAGCATAGTTGTAAAAGAGCCGGTCAAGTGTGAGTCGGACTCGAGCACGAACGGTTCTGTAACATTATCTATAAGAATTTGATAAGTAAGTACCGATAGTTTGTCTGTCAACTGTTGTCTAGCAACCGCTTCGCGTTTGTTGTGTAGGAGCCCCCTTGAATATTTTTTATTTTATTCTGTTTTTTAGTATTTTTTGTTATAGTGTCAACAGAAATACATCGTCTGTGAAAATTTCAACTGTTTATGACAGTTCATAAGATACAGCCTGGTGACAGACGGAGAGACAAACAGACAGACAGATAGACAGACAGAGGAACACTGAGCTATCACGGCTTTAGCAAGTAATATATAATATTAGAAATGCCAATTTTTAATCACATTTGACAATTCGCTAATAAAGAAAGTACTAGATTAGCCTTCTAAACCTTATATTATTAACGATAACAAGACATCTAAAAGCAGCTAAATTCGTTTCCATTAAGCAAAACAGATGCGATTTGTGATTGTAATTGGTTTTTCCTTCGCTTCTTACTTGCTTTGTCCCACAGCGTTTTAACAAATTGTACATTAAAATCTTTACGAAGCAAATTTATTCAGAGCTCAAAAGCATTAGCATGTTCAATTATTTATTGGGACGTTTTCTAAAACATTTCAAATAGATTATTTTACGATAGCTGTTTATTTATTGTATAAATTTGTTAATTGTTTAAATCTAAATAATTTTTTTTCAATCAAGTAGTTAATAATTACTTATTATATTTTAAGTTTTATCTTAATTTTGCTTACAACTACCCACAACGCACTAACTTTTCGTTTCAAATTTAATCAGATTAACAAATCATTGTAAACTACAAAAATTATATAGAAACCATAAATTTATTTCCCGAAGAAAATATTTTACTTTGTATTATTTCGATCTATGAAGGATTCAAAAATAATTTGAAATATATTTATTAATTAAATTAGTACAAATGTGTATGTAGTTATTTTCCGGTCTAGGCAGGCGAACTAGCCATATAGATGACTCGTCGGTGTCGGGGGTCATGGGTTCGATTCCCACAAGGGACAACTATTTGAGTGACTCACAGATACTTGTTTTACGTCTGCGTGTTTGTCTACGTGAAAGTTACGTTTGGAAAACGTCCTCACAACACAGGATTATGTTATCCTAAAGTAAGGGCAATGTTAAAAATCAAAAAATTACAGTTGATTTTTACGACGTATACTTGTAAATGTTATAATATTTGTGATGCTTACATGTTGATTTTAAACATGTTTAACGGCTTTTATATGTTTAACATAATAAGGATCTATTAAAAACACCGTATTCCAGTTTGGAACCGATCAAGACTTCATGGAGGGGCAATAAGTTGTAAATCTCCTAATTGCATGTAACTGAACGTTGGTACCCAAACAGCTAAATTTAATCAAAATCAAAATCAAAATCAAAAATATATTTATACATTGACGCTTGCGCGTTCTTATGAAACGTCAACATTTTACATAAAAATTGATACGTTCGTAAGTGTATTATAGTATCATGCTTTTATTTTGTGTTTGTATATCTCTAAATAGGTATAACTTTTTACTTTACTTTTTACGAATATTCCACGAAGTGAATGAGTTATACTTCAGCATTTCGATGGGCGAGTAAGGTATCCAGGGCCCACTTTATTTCAAGGTGGCAACAAATCTGCAACGTGTTGCAAATGTGCATAGGATGCTTATCACATAACATCAGGTGAACCGCCGACTTTCAAGCATGCCAAGTTTTCAAAAATAAGCACAATAGGATGGAACTCAATGTGTCCAAGTAAATCGATTTCTGAAAGAAAGCGGACTTGGATGCATTTTAAAAACATTTTATTAATGTCAAAAGTGGCACGAAGATGTGAGGAAATTCCAGCTGACGTTTCCACGTACTCTTGAACAATGTTCAATTCGTGTTTGAACAAATTCAATAACGGCGGGCAAATATCAAGTCTTTTGCGCGCGGCCGCGAATATGACACGGCATGTGCAACTTTATCGATATCGATTTTGCACGGAATGCGAATGCCGTTCTTAGTTTTACTAAGTTTGTTGTGGCGTAAATATCGATTTTTACACGATTTGTTGCGGCGCAGCCTTACTGCGGCAGCTTTTTCTGTACTAATAGCTGGTTTGATGGTAAACTGTGACCCACATAGTTTGATGTCGCGGTCAGGTCCGTCCGGGGAAGTACCACGACCTCACAGATGAACGGCGTGAAGTGGAAGTGCTATACTTCTGCGTTTCGTATGGTGAGTGAGGTAGCCGGGACCCACTTTATTAGGTGGCAACGCATCTCCAACCCTACGGGTGTTGCAAATGTCCATGGGCGACGTTGATCACTTAACATCAGGTGAACCGCCGTCTCGCTTGCCACCTTCTCGCATTAAAGAAAAATAATTGTAAATTTCACATTTAAATATACTTATATACGATATGTAAGATTTTCTACCCAAGTGTATCACTCTAAAAAGCATTTTCAGTTCATGAAACCTTCAGTTAAATATATACATGTGTGGTTAAATAGAAACGAACCATTGCACGTGAATTTATTTGGGATGGTTTAAATGGAATTAAGTTGTAATTAATCCCAAAGGCTCGGAGGTCAAAGTCATTGCTAAGCGAACTCGCCGCGAATAATTTAGAGGCGTTCAAGTTGGATTACGGTTGAGACATCTTAAACCTTAATTAGGGATTTATGTTCATACTGTGGCAATCTTCTTTAATAAAAATATATGAAAACAATTCTTTCGAGCATTATGTTTAATAAAACTGATATTACACACATCTCACTCTTAAACTGTTAGACAGATGCTGTCAATTTTCATGTCGTGTCGTCTTCTAACCTGTTTTTAGAGTTCTTTATCCAAAGGGTAAAACGGGACCCTATTACTCAAACTCCGCTATCTGTCTGTCTGTCACCAGGGTCTATGTCATGAACCGTGATAGTTAAGACAGTTGAAATTTTTACTAACGATGTTTTTCTGTTGCCGCTATAACAACAAATATTAAAAAACAGAATAATAAAATATTTAAGTGGGGCCCCCATACAACGGATGTGATATTTTTTTCGTTATTACATTACACGGAACCCTTCGTGCGCGAGTACATTTTGTGGGTTTTATATTTACGTGGGTAAAATGCCTACGTATAATCGCCCATACAGAGGCAGTGACGTACCCTATGCCAGCCCAGGGTGCCTATAGTCAGAATTAGATAATGCTTCTTTAAACAATCAACCTATCCCCCACAATCTCCTCGTATCCAGTGAACTCAATGAGCCCACGTGGAGCTACAAGAGTCAGTTTTATGCCTGGTTCAGTGTCGGTTCGCCGAAGAGGGGGAACCCAAAAAACCTCTTCAAAACTTATCAGGATAACATTAATTAAAATCAGAAGTAAGTATACTTTCACCTCTTGCTCCCTGACCCCTTTCTTCCTTATCTTTTCAACTTTCTTACATTACGGTAAACTGTACGGACTAGTTAAGAATACCAATTCGGTTTAACCCCGTATCCACAAAGGCGCTTAACAAAGGCGAACATAATTTTCCCATATTTATTGCGTTACAATACCACCTACGTTGTTATTGTTTGGATTGTAAGCCGACTCTTCGAGTGCGTTTACTTCGGTACTCGCCAATCCTTTGCCCTCATTTGTATTCCGGTCGCGCATTTTATTCCGCCATTACGCGTTTCCAGTGTTCCGCGTCTACTCTCATAGAATTACACATTCGACGTGAATCGTGCGTCTACATGAAAATTATTACGTTGTTTACATCTTTATACACTCCACTGTCTGTTAAAATGAAAGCTGATTTACGTTATGCTCATTTCATTTGTACTTTGAAGTTGAATTTGCTGCAAGACGGATTTTATAACACATTTACTTAGTACCATTTGATATTTATATTTCTCATATACATTCTTCGTATTCTTTTTTTACAAAAAGAGACGTTTTTATCCGTCTCACATTATTGCTACGTTTTTAATTATTAGATTTTGGATAATGGTGATAGATCTTATCCCATCATTTCTAATATCCTGAGGCCACATAGCAGCTTCTGTCATTACATGAATTAAACGGATTGGCACTTCTGTTTAAAATAACTTAGATTCGCCCTTTTTAATAATAACAAGTTAAAACCAACCCTTTATTTAGGTTTAACTCACCTCGCTTTGATAACCTATTTAAAAGATAAGTTATTTTCAATAGGAAAAAAAAATAACTAGAAATATAAATCTAATTCATTGCCTTTTAAAGTAAATGCCATGATTAATTCAGGATTATCTGGATTCGGAGAATATGAGATATGAGTCTCAGTTACTCCGAATATAATTTTAAAACAAAATTATATTTGCAAGGTTAATGTTGGCAAAATAGAAAATTATACAATGAAATTAGGAGCTCAAAGAGTATAAGAGCATGTGGCAAACGCGGTTTGAATAAATTTCTCATGCACGATGTACGATGTAGGAACTTCGATTTTTCAACACTGGAATATTAAATGGCCAAGTTGAGTTAGAAAGCCGAAAAAACTTGACAAAAATTGTTTAATAATTTAAACTTTAAAACTTCCGTTGTGTTTGTTTTTAATTCCAAACATATTAATGGAATTGATTCGTCTATGGGCTGCGATTCTCATTTAACATCAGGTGAACCACCAACTCGCTTGCCACCTTATCACATAAAAATTACACCTTTATTTTATTTAATGCGCTCACAAAAAAATTCTCGGTCTACTTTGTCCGCATAAAAATTATAAAGTGCTTTCAATCTCCGATTTTTAATTTTAACACATTTAACACTTTTTTCCTTTGAATATTTTGTTATAATTTTTCTTTAATACTGTTAACGGAAATTACCTTAATGGCCTTTAATGATTTCCAACAGGAGTTCTCAATGTTTTTGTGCAATTAAACATAGTTCTAAAACGTCAAAAACATTTCACGAACAACGCAGTACTTCAATACAAGCTGTATAAAATTTAAATGAATTAAGTTTTGAAGTTATATTTCTTTTGGTGCGTTTAGAAGAAAAATATGAGGATAACATTATTACGATGCGCGCGCACCCCGACAGCTACTAAACTTTGGTTTACCAAACCAAGAGTTCTGGCACAGGCGATAAAATTTTTAGTTACTTTACATTTTTTTACGCTGAATTAGTGTAACTTCTTACGCGCGAACTTACACCCAAGATTCTTTTAAGTGTTAATTGAATTATCAAAATATTATTTGAGATGAATTACGATTCAGCATAAAAGTAACACCGTGTACACGTCCCACTGCTGGGCTAAGGCCTCCTCTATACAGAGGGTAACGATTCAGCATAATAGTTACATTTTTATATTTAAATTTCTTTTGCCGTTCGTTATATGAAATAACAAAAGCCTTTATATAACTTTAAATTATTCCGTTCCAAAATCATTTTAACTACTACTACAATTCTATTTTATGAATAAAATATTACGACAACATACGACACTAATTAGAAATTCTCTGGAATCTCAAGTTCGTTTAAATAGGTCGGTAAAATCTCGTAGAATGACGAAGAGGCATTCGTCAAATAATCTTGACAGACATCGTCTAAATTCATCATGGCCTACCGCTGACAGTTGTTCCCTCGTGGCGGCGTAGTATTTATTCATTTCATTCTAATATAACGTTTGCCGAATGTTTGCACAAATTATTTCAATTACGCTTTAGTATAGTAGTACGTACAATTCACCGCCTTAAATAATAAGATTTTTTTCAGAAACCATGAAATAACATGTTTCACGTTTGTTCTTAATTTTGCAACATGCTATTAGGATTCCATTATATCAATGCCTACGGGATATGTTGTGTCAAATTTACGCATACATTAGTGGCTACATAAGGAGGCTTTTTAAAAAAAAATACGTTTAATTTTACTTCTTATTTAGTAGTTATAACCAATTTGTATTTTTCCTTTTTTTTATTTTTTTTTTTTTTGAATGAACTGTCTGTGGGTCACACAAATAGTTGTCCCGTTTGGGAATCGAACCTACGATCCTTGCTGCTGAAACCTAAAATGCATAAATTTAAATACTATACATATAAATGCAGTTATAACCTATTAAAATACATGCCAGGTAAAACTGTACGTGTAGAAAAATTGTGACTCGTACAATGGAAGTTAAAAGACAAAGATGAGAAATTTATTCAAGCTGCGTCCGCTTCATAATCTTTGTGTTCCTAATTTCATTTCATTCTTTTCTGTTCTACTGTCAAGGACCTCGTGAACATCGTTTTGTTACATTTTAAAACATTATTGAAATGGGATCCGTTCGCATTTTGAAGTCGAAACAATTTCAACGCTTTCATTCCGAAAGTTTTTTAAGTTTCTATTGACGTTATGATTGTCGAAATCATATTAATCGCAGTGTCAGGCAGTTTAATGTTTTTTTGGTCTTCCTGTTACCTATACATGCCTCATTTAATACCGTAACTTTTCTACTACTTCCTTATATTAACTTTATAAATTTCTTAGTTTGTACTCACATGTAATTATCTCTCGAAGTTGAAGAAAATTTAACAATCTCAATGAACTTTATTTTTATTAAATCAGCACCCAATACCCAAACTAGTACTACTGTATACGATCCATTAATCTTAATTAATCTTAATCATAGGTATTTAATTATATACATATTTTTTAATTTTTAGCTATATAATTTGTATGTTCCATAAAATGAAGCATAAAATCGGATTACAACTCTATTTGTCAAATACAACGCAATTCCAGAACTTTCTTCTAACAACATGAGCTAACGATGACAGTTACTCCTGAGAGGAGACGACTGCTAACGCCTTATTCAGTTTTATGTCACAGTTCTTTTTAACAACAGTTCGCATTACAAGGGAAATCTTAAGACTGCCCTACGAGGGAACTGCTTGTTGCTTGTGATAATAAAACTCGCTTTGCTATGTAAGTGAGGTTTTCCTGAAGCTATTTGTTACACTTATTTAGGACTTAATTTGGAAGTTGTCAAATACAATAGGTAGTTTTGGCCTAATTTCGGCCTTGTTGTTGAAAGTTATGGGATTGTATCCCAATGGCATACAACAAGCAGACCTTTTCAATTTAAAGATTTTTGTCTAGATAAAATTAACATGTTGGCGAATTTTTGGCACATATTTTTATTTAGCTATAAATTCGTAATTGAAGTTTATATAAACAACAGCAAGAGATTTTTATTTAATTAATTTTTCTTTATTTTTCCACACATTTTAACAGCAAGAGATGATTAAGTTGTCTACTGGAATCGAATGGTGGCAAATATACCTTGTAAGACGTATTTATTTTCAGTTTCTGTAATTTAATTATATGTTATAATTATAAAAACCAAAAACAAAAACCATTACAAATATGAATTCTAAAATATTGATCTTACCGTAAAATTTTGTAAGTACTTAATAAAGGGATTAAATGGCCTGTCTTGAGTACCTTAATTTCTAAAACTTATAAACGTTGCATAAATACTTGGAATGACCAAAAATAACTGACGAAGTCCTGATGAGAAGACCTCAGTCTTCTAAGCCTACCGTCTGATAACAAAGTTCAGGTGATTTATCAGTTTCCACGGTTGATCATAACATAAATATCCATCGATATCATCTAACACCTATCCGAGACCACGTATGATGAGTGATGAAAACACTCAATCAAGTGGAATTGTCCCTATCGATGTCCCGATCTAGCAAACTTAGTATCGGGTCACGACGAAGTTTGTCACTGACAGTTATACTGATGTTCTCGAGGGATTGAGTAGCAAAACAGAATGATGAACCTACACTTAATGTCCTATAATCGGTTGCTTTCATTTATCTGAAATTAGTGTAAAATATATAAAAAAGTGTCATGTAACACTATCTCTTGACATTATTTTGTTAATATTTAATGGTATAATAGTTAAGTTTTAGAAGATGAGGGATTTTGATGTTTTTTTTTATTTGGTTTGATTAATATCGTAAGCGAAATATTTACTTGATTTTAATAAAAAACTTTCTGGTTTCGGACAAACCATTTTAATAAGCTCTTATTTCCATCCATTTACTTACTAATTTTGGTTAACTTCTTTAAACTTTTGTTTTATACTTTATATTTCAATTTTCTTCGTGTGTTCTAATATTTCGAAAATTTGTGAAGTCCGCCAAACCACAGTGGGGTCTCGTGATGGACTATGCCCTGATGGAAGGCCTGCAATTTACAGAGGAGGCCTCTGCTTAGGAGTAGGACTTTTATGTTACTTTACTGCCTGTTACATTACTTTTTTATAAAAAATAATTACTTTTCAGCTCATCGTTTAAAGATCGATGCTAAGAGCATACCTTTGAGCATACATATGATACCATACCTTTGTTTGGCCCTCCGTGTTAAGGAGGGTTCTGCATGTGCAGTGTGCTATCGTGTTATTTAATGGGTACGAGTGGAATCTCAGTGATGTCTCATCAAAGTTCGGTACGGACTGTGACCGCGGTGGCACCAAGATGGCAATGCAGTCAATGTTCGAAATCACAGCTAAAGTTTTATCCGTACTGAGACTATTTTAAGCAACGAAAGAGGAATGCTTGGTATCAAATCAAATCAATAACTATTTTCTTATCCAAACGCTACTCTCATCGTTATCCTTACATGTGCATTATTTCAAAATATTTGAAAAAAGTTTCACACCTTTTTTTAATTATAAAATAATAACCCAAGAGACACAGCAGGACACACTTGATAATGTCAGCTAGTTTACCAATGTTTATTTTATAAGAAGATCACGTAAACTATTTTGTATGTTATACGAAGACTAATTAATATTTATTTCTTGTATAAACTAAACAGTATTTATAATTTATACCCTAGATAAAATTCTTAAACTTATTTATTACTTTCGGTTGATGTATTCACTGAGCGAAATCGCTCTGAATTATTTAGAGTCATAGGAGTGGCATCAATGTTTAAAGTGGTGATTACGTAGATACGTTCGTTCCCGTATCAAATGGAACTATGTTTTTAAACAGGAGAACTATTTCAGGTAATATGAAACGTGTAGCTTAAGGAGAATCATTTATGCAAAAATAATTAAAAAAGAAGATTCCTTATTTTATTGGAGTTTAAGTCTAAGGGTTAAGACTGACAAACGTTACCTATCGACGTTCGCTACATTAGAGGATTTTTTTTAAAATCAAAAACTCATATGTTGCGTTTGTGAATGCGTTGCCATCTTACAATAAAGTGGGCCCCGGTTACTTACTCAACAGACGAAACCCAGAAATATAACACTCCTACTGCGTATAATAAATATCGTTTAAGGCGTAATATTTCAAAAGGTACCTAATTACATTGAATTTACGAGAATTGTACGGAAAGTTAAATGGAACGATTTTATTTTTGTGTTATTAAATACCTATGGCGGTATCTTTATTACTTTGGCTTTAACAATGTGATAAACTTTCTCTTTAATCAACAGAGGAATTGAAATAATTATTTTTTTAAATGCACTTAGCAACTTCGGTAAACAGCCATTTCAAATTAAAGAATTCTCTAGCGCTACAATGGAACAAAGCAAAAAGTGAACCATTCTGAACAGGAAACTTTTATTTGCTTTGCAAACTTTCTGAAAGGGTGCTAGTTGGTGATAAGAAAGTTCTGGAAGCGATTTCTAAGGTACTCTTAACGAGAGGTAATAATATTATGTTGATTATTTAAATGTTCCGATCTCAGTACAACAAACAATGATCTATAAATAGATTAAAATATTTAACAACAATAAACGAGAAATTCAGAAGGTATTCTTATATAGTATATCTTATTCTTTATATTGCATTATATTCAGTATATTATATTATTCTACTACATTACATGTGTTAGGAACAGCGCTATTATATAATGATTATTAAATAAATGTGTCAATTAAAAGCATATCCTCGTTGCGATTAAAGAAAAGGAAGGATACAAATACTTTGATATTCCATGTTCGAACCGAAGTAGCATATTCCTTCACTACATAGTATAAAACAAAGTCGTCCCATTGTCTGTCTGTCCCTATGTATGCTTAGATCTTTAAAAATACCCAACGGAGCTTGATGCGGTTTTATTAAATAGAATGAATCAAGAGGAAGGTTCATATGTATAATACATTGCACCCGTGCGAAGCCGGGGCGGGTCGCTAGTTGTTTATAAATCAGCAATTTCGAAGTACGAATGTTTTAGTTTCAGAAAAATTGCTAGAATGTTTTTCACAGTCTATAATAGTGTAAGAAGCATCGCGAAAAGGATCAAGCAATTAGTTGCGCTGGTTTTTGAACCAAAATTTCCTTACATTAAAAATCTCGTAAGGTGAAAAAGGCAGCGGGATGAATGCTCTCACGTTCTGTTTTTGTATCACAACAAAGGATATTCACAAAAGATAGAGCGGATGTAGAGTTCGTATTTTTACTGCATTACTTGTATAACCACTCCGACATTGTCTCGCCTGTCTGCTGGCTTTTTAGTACGTTTACGTCGCTAGTCTTCAGTACTTTGTCCTCATTTGTATTCAATGTACGCGCTATTTTTCTAGTAATAAGCGTCGCCTGTATTCAGTATCTGCATTATCCTATATTCTATATTATTCCTATATTATTTTATGGCACGTCCACGAGCTTAAGTGCTGGCGTTCAATTGTTTTTTTCGTAAGTAATCATAATGTCCCGTTTTGATCACGTCATTCTTGGGTTGTTCCCACTAAATATTTATAGTATTGTATTTTTATACTCCTTATACTATTTTGTTGATTAGAGCTTTAGCAAGCATTAAAAACGGCTTTTCTGTAATTCTCTTTAGGTTATGTTGATGCGTAGATGCCTTTACCACAGTACTACATTTTAGTATAAGAAGCAGACAAGCCGCGATAGCTCATAGATCAGGCACTTGCTTTTAATTTGGTATATTGGAGCAACCTGGGGCCAATAAAAAATACTTCCAGAATATGTGAACTCTGCCAATCCCCAGTGGGGTCGCATTGTGGATTTTAGATAAACATGTGGATGTGGCCCTAAAACAATGGCCCTAAAATCAGATGGTAATGTAATTTTTTTTAATATTATTTTTATGCATTCTTTTAAAAAGAATAGCTTTCTGGACTCCTTCTTTATATTAATTATACGTGTGGGAAATTTCGTACTCCTCCGTCCGCGCAATTTTTGTAAAGAGGGGTACAAAGTTTTTGATTCACGTATTAATATATAAAAAGTTGTTGCTTTACGTTTATAGGCTACTTGCGTATACCGATGGTCTAGATGAAAGTAGTTAACGGCCTAACAATTATTAAGACTTGTTTCAATATTTTACCATAGCATATAGCCATTGGTTTTCATACACATGTCATGAAGTCCTGTGTTATAAGGTTACAATAATTATTATCTCCCCGAGTTACAAGGGAGCAACGGTTGTGAGCACAAATATTCCATTGAATACCTTAGTTTCAACAAAACTGACATTAATATATTTTTATCTAAAGGAATTTGAAATGGTGTTCAAAATTAAAATAGTAGCTAGAGGTGCCGAGATAAAAGCCATGTATGAAAAATTTATTCCACTCGCATCCGTTCCTAGCTCTTTGTGTTCGTAATTCCATTTTACTCATTTCTTTTCCACTGTCATTAACCCCTTGAAATGTCATTATAATTTACTAGTAAGTGAATTACTCGACGTATAAATGTAATAAGAAAACGAGTATATATTTTTTTTTTAAACTTTGGCTTTACTTTAGAATAACATTATACTGTGTTGTAAGGATATTTTACAAAACACGTGGACAAACAACCAAATGTCGCACAAATAGTGTCCCGCGTGGGATTCGATCCCCGACCTCCGACGCCGAAATCAACACTTTGGCCACCGCGCCTCGGGGTTATCAAACAATTTAGGGTTATCGTGATAGTATGTAGTGTTTACATTACAATAAAATTATTGCTAAGTTTAATTGTTTAATATCTCTTGATCGTGTGATTTATATCGAATGTTTCCGATGATCTGAATACAAAAACGAATGTAATTAAAAACACAATTTATGCGGCAAATCTTTAAATGGAGTGTTGGTAATTTAGTACTGCAATAAAAATATTCTCTGCACTATCATACAATCAATAAATTAGTTAGGAAATAAATTTTATCATCATAGTCATTTATTTTTTACGACAGCAAGTAAGACTTAGTTTAAATAAAAAAATACAGTAATAAACACTGTCTTTAAGATGAAAAATTTAAATTTAGGTAGAAAAAATATACGAAAACTTATTCTTTGGTGCGGGATTAGAAGCTATATCTTTCGGATTCGCGCCCAGACGTCTTAATAATTTACCTAAACTATGCAAGAATCCGGAAGTAATTAACTTTCCGTACATTTTTTCTACAAATTTTGAGCTAACTTTGCTCGTGTAAACGTTAACGAAATAAGTTCAAGTCTTACTGCATCAAGTTTAAACAAAACTAAATTACGTATTAATGTTAAATATAGGTTTGCGAAGGATCGGAAAGTTGGAAAGCAAAAATAGAAACAAAATCTCTTAAAGTGTACGCAGATGCGTATATGGAAACTTTGTTCAATTTAAATAAAATTCCCGTATTAAGGGCTGTTTCAACTAAAATTTTACAATTCAAGATTTATCCGCTTAGAAGTATATAAGGTTTAATTGATTGATCATCGAATTATACTGATTGAAACTATCAACAGTGTAATAACTGTACGGCAAATCATAATATAATCCCATCCAATGTAATTTTATGGATCTGTTATGTTTATGTTAAAAACATGTATACTTAGTTTACACGTTATGATCATATTATAAATTTAATTTTACTATCCTTTTTTCTACAAATTTTATATTTTCATCTAAGTGCAGCGTACATCACTATAAAAAATATTGTATCATTTAATTTGGAACTAAGTTTATTGATTTTATGTCTAAAATTTGTTTTAAGAGTTATACACTTCACCATTTCGCAGATCCATGGCAAACCCATCATACAACAGAGAATCCTTCCAAGTCCAGCAGTGGCGATTGATGCGCCACATCTGCTGGACCACCGTACACCGCCACCTGGTGACGAAAATAGCAACATCATATTCAGACCGTGGAAAGCATTTGGACCATTCGTCGATACAATACAGGTAATTTTTTTACCGTATGAGACTGTCAGGAACGCTAACCCTCTTTCCATTGAGTTATATGTTGAGCCAGTATGAAACAAGAAGGGAATTAAAATTTAGAAAGTATTTTAATTCACATCGTCATAAATGACTATTATTCACTTTAACACCAATGTCACGATCTAATAATATAATAATGAGGTCAAAGGGTAACATTTATATCTACATTTATTAAAGTCATTACATCCATAATATCCTGTATGGGCGAACTTACGAATTCGGCGAGGATTTTTTTTTATGTGAAAAGTTATGAAGCGAACAGGCGGTTCAGCTGATGCTAAGTGAATACCGCCGCCCACGAACATCTAAAAAACTTGAGGGCTTTTTAGATGCATTTAAAACTTTTAAAAAAGCAGGCCCTGTCACTAGAGCAAACACGAAAGTATAAAACTTCCACTTCAAGCTGATTTTTTGAGCCGATGAGGCCGTCGTACTACCCCGGCCTGCCCATTCGTACAACACACACATACATATAAAGTACATATAAAGAAGTAGTAAAAATGTTGTAGATTGTATTGTTATTATTTATTTATTACATACAGGGAGATATTTTTAAAGGTGCCCAAATTTACACAGAGGTTCAGACTCGGTAGTATAATCGTGTATTGAAATAAAAACTTTTTTTTTTCAAAAAAATTACCATTCTGTTCCCTAAAAAACAGAAACGTTGTTGACAACGCGGTAGTCATTCATAAATACCTAAATTTTACTGTTCACGCACACAAACGAACTTGTGTTCGTGTTAGTTATGAATGGTCGCGTGTAAAATAAATGAGTTGCGCATAAATCACGCACTTTTTGAGATAAGTTCAAATGAATTAATTACAAGTGATTTAAAATATTCATCTTTTTTATATAACATTATTTATGCCTAGAATTTATTTAAAAAATGGATACACTTAGAAAAGCCTGGCTGTAAATTAGTAGCACACTCCGCTGTTTTGAAGCAAAAATTGTTACACCAGCTTAATATTTCTTTTCTTTGAAATTTAAGGGGCAGGTCTTTTCAATGCCTAATTATCTATGATGTGCACAGCTTAAAAAAGCGCTACTTGCTGTTATAGAATGCTGTTTTCTGACTTTATTAATAGCAAAAATAAAAAGTCTTCAATTTTTAATAACTTTGACGTAACTTCCATCAAAATAATTATATTTTACCGCCGTCATTAATTAAAAAAAACTGCCACCATTAAAAAATAACACGCACTTCGATGTAGTGAAATTTTAAATGATTTACGAAAGAGGAATTAAGAATTTCTTGAACAATTATTATACACTAATTGCTTTCAGACATTGATTAATGATATTCCACCCGAGCGATGTTTCCGTCCTCAATCATTTCGGTTTTGGAACGTATCCATTACTTAGATGAAGTTATATTTGGAAGGAAATAGATTGGCGATTCCCTCGCACTTAATTTATGATAAGTAGCTTATTACGGAGCTGTATTTAGTTGTTATTCCCCCGATATCCCTATGTCCATAACATTGAATATTACATGCCAAAGAGTTTATACTTACTAAACTTTTATATTAAGTAACTTGTGTTTGAAATTTTGAAAACGCGTTTGAGAAAAAAAAACAGTTTTACAATTACATATGCAATAGCATACGATTACGTCACTAGCCATAAAATTATATTTATCATTATGTATATTCCTCAATACTTTCAAATTGCTAAATGTACTTCTGACACTAATAAAATTACATTATAAACTATCATATTGGTAATTTAGAAACTTTTAATGTTATATAGGTATGCAAATAGATATTATTCTCATGACTGAAATCCTTCACTACAGCTTAAATCCATGTGCGTGGCAAAACGAAGAAGCAATATATGAAAATCCATATTCTTTCTTCGTAAAAAGTTCTTTTAGTTAAAAGCATCAATTTGTCTAATATGTATTCTTTTTTTACTTCGTCTCTTAGCTTCTCTTACTCTTTTATTAGGATGGTGAACTACTGCCTAGTCAGGATACTGTGCTGTTTCCTAAACCACGACAAAACGACGGTGTCTTAGAAGATGACGTCACGGACCCCATGCCTACTGTGGAGTCATCGAAAAAGGTATTTTAAAATGGCATGGTCGTTATTTAATAGTTCGTTATTTATTTTTAAATTTTAAAGTTTTTTAAAGTGCTAATCTCTGCACTAAAGATTGAATGCATTTGAAGCAATGCTTCAAATGCATTCAATCTTTAGTGAAATCTAAATAACAATGTAGAAAGAAGGCGTTAAGATTTTCGTCGCTGTGGCTATCAGCCGTTTAGCTCAGTGGCTAGAGCGTCAGGCCGCGAATGCCAAAGACGTGGGTTCGATTCCCACAGCGGCGACAAACTTTTCGTAATTTTTCTACATGTTTTAATGTGCAATCTTTAGTGCAGAGATTAGCACTTTAAAAAACTTTAAAATTTATAAAAAGCAATGGCGACATCTCTAATTCGAATTATCGTTGTAAAACGATATTCGAAATTGTTTGTATGCTGGAAAGGATATAACAATAGATGCGCCACGCATTGCTTCAAATGCTAAATAACAATGTAGAAAGAAGGCGTTAAGATTTTCGTCGCTGTGGCTATCAGCGGTTTAGCTCAGTGGCTAGAGCGTCAGGCCGCGAATGCCGAAGACGTGGGTTCGATTCCCACAGCGGTGACAATCTTTTCGTACTTTTTCTACATGTTTTAAAGTTCGTTATTTTCTTATAAATCCAAGTTGCTTAAATAATAAAATCTACAACAATCGGATTCTTCTTACTCATCAGTAGTATCAATTCCTTTTCAACTCTATGAACTGGATACAGTTTTTTGAGGTCTTTTGATTATTGAAACTTTGCATAATCCACGGAGCTGAAAGCGAAAACATCTAATATATAATAAGAAGGTACTGATTGAGTGATCTATCACCGCCCAGCCTAAACCGCTGGGATTAGGAACTTTAAATTTTGAAGTAGTTTTAAAGCTTTTGTGATTTAGAAAACACAGCCTTCAGCTAGCATCTCTAGGGGGTAAAATTGGATGAGATTTGAAACTTTTCGTTTAGGAAACTTTCAGAATGACAAGTATTGAGTGCTAGATTGGAAATTATCGATTTTGAACGGACCTTCTTACATGTCCCGTCCGAGAACTGAGCGGACTGATAAGTTTTATAGAAAACTGTAATTAGGATTTTGGAAAATCTCCAAAGATAAAAAAAAAACGTTATGGAGTATTGTATAAATATTATGTATTTTATAATCGGACCGTTTTACATGTTCCGGTCGAGTGGAATGATAAGAAATTTGTAAAGTGTAATCTGATGAAAGTAAACAATCTCTTAGGTAGCCTCCATAAGCCAACTGTCCTTCATGGTGCGGCCGGACAGCTTCGAGCGCGGGCAGCTTCGTCTCACGTGCATATCGACAGTGCACTCGCTGTACAGCGAACAGGCGGAGCTGGTCATCAACGAGGAGCGGCCTCAGATCGCCTCCGTCCTCGGCACCCGCGATCGGGCTGGTGCGTACTGCTCATACAATAGCTTCTAGAAAAACGAAACCATTGTTAGAAAAAGTAAAAAGATCTTTCACGCTTTGATCTTTGCCGATTTAAGTCAATTCTTTGTTACGTTCGAACGGACGTTTTAAGTGTAGCAAATGTACAAGTGTAATGGAAAGCTTACATTGAACCAATAGTGACGCAGAATTAAAAGCGTTCAACTTCAATCGAGATCGTTGAAAGCTTTTGCTAAATAAAGTTATAAAGAAAAAAAACTTTAGTGTCGGCGCAATTGTTGCAATAATATAGCCTTTTTGAACCATCATAACTCACAAAGATAAGTAATTAATCAAGATAACCTGTGGCTGGGACATCTATTTTCATCTGTTCTTCCAGAAATACAACCTTGTCTTACAATAAGCACATATTTAGAGCTTTTGAGATCTATACAAACAATAGAACAAGACAATTTATTAAGTAGTTTATTAAATTTCTATGATCGTATGTATTCTATATACCATGACTATGTGGGTGACGAAAATTAAGACTTTACGAGCTTTTGAATTTAATATAGAACATGAAATCTAAAGAACGACAAGTAAAGAGCAATTCACTGCTGTCACCTGCACGATATTAAATACGGCAAGAGGTTCTAATAGTAAAGTGAAACAAGAAAACCGACCGGACTTAGCCAACGAAGAATTTTTATATTTCGGTGTAAACACCGCCTTTGAATACGTAGAAAGCGAACCAATCCCACTCAACAATTCAAATATTTGCTGCAACTGACTGGCACTGCAATTTGCCCGCTGAGAACTTTCGGCCAGAAACGAGAGTGCTCCTCGGTGAGTGAATAAATATGTTGAAATGAAAAAAAAAAATCTGTTTCCAGCCACTATGTCAACATAATTACGGGAGCAGTATTCTAAATTAAAATATTAAGCGAACCGTGAAATTGTCGACTCCACGAAGGAAGTTGCAAGTAAGAATAGTTCGTAAGTTAAGACTTTCAATTCTGTGACAGAAACACTGAAAGTTAAAAAAAGTTGGAACTTCAGACAGCGTATCAATATTTAATTTAAAATAAGTAGTAAATTAAAAAAATCAACAATTTACCGAGGTCCTTGATATATAAATGTATCATTATCATCGAATTATACTTACACTCGCATTGATGTTTCAAAATTAAGTTATAGTTCAGTATTCAAACAAGCGATCTTTTCAATTTACAAACAAAAAATTTGTAATAAAAGACAAAAAAGTCTATGTCCTTTTCCTTCGTTGCAAACATAAACTTTAATTTAAAGCAATAATACTGTAATCGCAAGATGAAATGTCCGTGCTAGACATATCATCTACTCTGAAGCCTTCAGACTAGTGGAAGTCTGAAGGCTTCAGAGTAGAGGATATGCTTAGGCTAGGCTAGGACTGCCATGCTAAAGTCTGAAGCACTAAAATATAGATCGATCGTTTATATCAATATTCAAACGCCACCCGCTTACAAAACGCGCTATGAAAGTTCACGGGGCAATTCTGCTTCGATAACAAACATAATAATGGCGGTCGTCAATAATAAAGCACGAATCGATTCGAATAAGCGGCGTACGAGCCTACAATTCACCGTGTATGGAGGCAATCACTAAAATATTTGCAGCCATTGGCTTTCACCCCAGTCAGCTTGTATACAGTCTGAATATTCCGGCCGGCTGAGCAAAGGTAATGTTTAGTGTAGATGTGATGTTGCACCGACTATGTTTGCCCGGCATCGCTGGGAGCAAATACGAAACGCTGCGTAAGTCACAAACTACCTTGTCGAAAGATTCTGTGCTTCGACCGGCGCTGTGTAAATTCAATTGGTGTGTGTGTGTGTGTGTGTTTGTGATTCGCTCCCCCGGAAGCAGAATTAACGTTCATAGTATTGCCATAATGTCCTGGAATTTACGTTTGAATAACGTTTTTGTACAATATTAGTCACATCAGAGAAGTTATATATTGTACCTGTAACATTTCACTATACGTAAGTACAAGTAACTCCTTTTGAACTGCAGATTCTAAGAATAAATTAAAATTTAACGTAATTGCTTATCTAGTAAGGGAACGAAATTTAATAAGGTTTTTATAAGCATTAAAAATGAGACATAAGACAATGTATAATATTATAAATTTAAGGTTAGCTATAATGAAAAAAAAAATAATTAGTAGCTATAACGAGTATCACTGCTTAATGCAGTATCTTTTCACATAAAAAAAACCACTGTCACATAAATAATGCTACATGAAGCGTTGTTCCGATAAACCAATCGTTGTCTGAAGACCGAAACAATGCGAGCCGAATATCACATACAATAGACAATTCTTATAAAACGTTATTTCGAACTGTCTGTGCGCTCGAATAAAAATTCACGGTGAATAGACAAGGAACTGGTTATCACTTGGCGTACCTGAAATAATGAGCTTACTGAACATATTTCTTCCAATAATATAAAACAAACGATATTTCGTCGACCTAAATACTTCCAATTTAAGAGTCTTTTCTAACAATAAGTGCAAATATGTAAGCTAAGTCTGTATTAGATTGAGTTAGTCTATATCGGTTATCTCGAAAGATATTACTCGTAGTTTATATTACGGAACGAAAGAATTTTTCGGTCTGCTTTACTTCTGGCTTAAAATTTATGACAGGAATTTAATAATATTTTACACTAAACTGAGGTGTAAAGAGTGTTATTTCTTATATGCGTGTGTATTTGTCTTATTAATGTGTCTATGTTTGTGTCGGTGATTAATCACTTTACTAGCGCCACCGCTATTATACCGCTGGGCAGGCTCTTCTGCGAAATAAAACGAATTCATAGAAGACTGACATAAACTGGGACTATCATACTTTTGCTTTTCGTCTGGTGAGTGAGGCAGCCGGGGCTCTCCGTTTTAAAGGTTGTAAGCATAACTGCAATCCCTCTGGTGTTATGAGTATCCAAGTACGGTGGTAATCACTTTGCATTGTCTCATAACAGCCGCATTAAAAAAAAGTGCTTTTTTTTCTAAAAATATTTAAATCGAAAGTTCTCCTTCAACAAGCTTTCCAAATTCACACTCTTAACCGTACAATAATCATAAGCCTTAAAGAAGAAGTATACAGAAATAAACATTCTCAATCTCTTCTTCTTAGTTACTCACCATTCTGTTGTTTTGTTAATTTTCTTTTTCCCTTTTTCTAAGTTCAAATACGTATTGTTTATCATCATTATTATACCACCTCGTTCATATTCCACAACTAAATTCACAGAAACAAGCATTTTCATCTAAAAGCAAGCCTTCCAAAAGTGTACCCATAAAATCCTAAGTAAGCAGTGAAAATTGATAGGGAAACAGAAACAACTTGCATATTACATCACATAAGTAACCAACTCGCGCGGAAACTGTTGCGAACTTTCGCCGAGCGTTAAAAACAATTTAATTATTCGTCTAACTCCGTTGCCCACAACTTGCAACCAACTTGACGCGCCGCGTTCACTGTAACTTTGCACTGCGTTATAAGCTTTTGTGAAATATTATATCTCGCGCAGCGGCAGATCCTACTTACTTGCGTGCATTTCAATACTTTGTGTTTTTATTTTTGTTGAAGTTGATGATGACGTGCGTTGAGAATGCACACTATTATATTATAGCATTGCAGATACTTATAATTGAGGCAATATTAAGTATTTGTACAAACTGTATTAGCTTTACTTTAACTTAACGAATTAAGAAGGTAGAAATATAAATACTTTTATCAAATCACCGTAGTTTTACTTTGTACAACAATATATTAATTTGTGATACCGATTGGGCAGCACTATCGCGTATACTTCTTGTTGACAGCCAAAAAAGACCATGAAATGCTTCGTGCACCTTGATTTATACTACATAGAATGACACTTCCTTTAGTGTTGCCCACAACTGTTTATTTCGCATGTCAAATACATTGAAATCAAACATTAAAAAATAAATATCAAACAAACAGTTCTTCATCTTTCTTTCCACATCTGTTCCGTCAGCAGCTACAACACTTCTGTTTCTCATTTTGCTTTATCGATATCGAAGTATATTTATTTATCGATATTTCTTTGCCACGAATGAGTTAGGCTTGTCCAGGTACCTTGGCCACTCAAAAGACAAACATCAAGTGAAAATGTTACACTTTTGCGCTTCGTCTGCTGAGTCATGTAATTGTGGCTAGATGTCCATGGTTGGCGGTAACCACATAACATCAGGTGAACTGCTTGTTCATTTGTGAACTTTTCACATAAAAAGCGACTTCTACTATACTTTATGGATTTTATCTATTACTTACCTGTGTTATATAAATTTTCAAAGCATGGGAAATAAAATAAAATTTACTATAACGTATTATATATACCAATTAAATCCCTTAACAATTTCTGTTGACGACAGTTTATATATTTGTCTATGTAAGAAGATGTCAAGCGATCTAGCGGTACACTTTATATTCACACCGCCGCCAATGGACATTTGCAATACCTTTAGGGTTGCAGATGCATTTCCTCCTTTAAATAAAGTGGCCCTTATTGTTAGTAATGGTAGCATAATAATATATTGGACTGTGTGAATAAAGATATGACTGTGTAAGAGGTGAGTATTGAATATTGAGATTAGCTGTCATCATGGAACAGCAGAATGTGAAAGGGAAGCACACGTTGTGTCGACCCAAACTATTGCGTTACAAAAGAAAGAGAAGGAAGAAGATTGTCAATATCTCTTTAATGCATTCGATCTTTTCCAATTTTTCTCATTAAAAAAGCTCATGAGCCGTGATAGCTCAATGTTCGGGTGCTCGCCTTTAATTCAATATACTCGAGCAACCTGAGTTCGATCCCCGGTGCCGGCACCAATGAAGTTTTTAATTTTAAGTGCTGACTTATCACGTGCTCCGCGGTGAAGGAAAACATCGTGAGGAAACCTGCATATTTTCGAAATAATAACAAAAGAAATATTTCGAAGATATGTGAAGTCCGCCAATCGGCATTGGGCCGCGAGGTGGACTATGCCCTGATACCCTTTGTATAGAGGAGGCCTTTGCCCAGCAGTGGGACATGAATAGGCTGTTACTTTACTTTTTGCTTTTTAAAAGATATGAATAGTTTTGCCGTTCCATATGTTATGTCCTTCCTGCTCACTTCACTGAATTAGAGACTGCAGATACAAATTGACTCATTGGAGTCTTCGATATTTGATCAGGGAGCAATATGAGGTATCATATTGCTCCCTGATCAAATATTTAATGTTACATTGTAGCCGTTTTAACTGACCACGCCTCTCATCGTTCACATGACATTCTATCGTAAAATTCGCAAATTAAATTTTATAACGCTATTGAACGTTTTAATTCCATCGGGGCCTTTAAAACAATTTAAATAACAAATGTGGCGGCGGGCACTGGAAACTACAGGTCCCAAAAAAAATAATAAAACAACAACAAACCAGTTCCGGCGCCCCCGAAAACGTACAATAAAACAAATGGTTAGGAGTAATTTATGACACACATTAACAATACACGCCGACTAACCGTACAGTTACAATTACGAATGAAACGACAGTGGATGTTTTTGATGTTTCCTTTTCGTTATTAAATTTTGAATACATGATTAAATTTGAATGGAGAACACTTGATGACCGCTCATGCCTTTTCATATATTATTTTGGAATAAGTAAAAAAAAAGTTCTTTAAAACAAAAAATAAATTGTTCAAAGTGTCCATCATTAGACATTAATACGTTTAACAAGTCCAAAATATTATAACTAATAGTTAATAATCATGATCTGACATTGTATATGCAATTGTAAGAAATAGCAGAAAGAATTCTATCGAAACACTGATCACTGTAAAAGTCAACTGCGTCAACTTCTGAAAACAACTGCCATTAAGATTTTCAAATGATCATAAAGAAGATCATTCTGATCCATTCAAAGAGTTTAACAATCCTTTGTGCAACTCAAATAACATTTGAAAGTCCATTTGACAGCTGATTAGTTCACTTAGATCAGTGTTTCAGAAAACAGGCGTTAGCGCTGCCAGATTCACTGTGGATATGGGGATAGAATTCTTTCTGCTATTTCTATTTATTTTATGTGAAAAGTTGCCAAACGAGCAGACGGTTCACCTGATGTTAAGTGAATACAGCCGCCCATGGATATCTACTACACCCGAGGGTTACAGATGCGTTGACAGCCTTTTGTAAATTGGGCTCCGGCTACCTCACTCACCAGACGAAAGGCGAAAATATTTGTCATACTTCCACTTTACGCCGGTCTTCTGTGAGGTCGTGGTACTTACCCGGACGGGCCTGCCCATTCGTGCAAAAGCCGAGGCTGCTGCGTGGCCCTACCACCGTAAAAGTATCAGTATTTCAGAAACCGGGCGTGAGTCACTTCCATGATGTGTTGTTAGTGTAAGAGTATTCGCAGTATATCCACGGTATGGTCTATTCTTAATACTCTCCGTACTGAGGCGGCCTTTGTTTAATTCTTAAAATTAGCACGAAAAAATCGTGTAATAACTTCGAGTTTATTATTTCTTTTTAAAAAATTAAGTAACATCTCCACCCTTCCTGCCGGCACCCTCGGTGCGAAGCGGAAGTAATAACCTAACCGGCCCGGACGAGCCAGCGCTAGCTTTTTCATACACAAAGGCAATAACGTTAAAGTTTGCGTTGGAAGCGTGGCAATGGAATATCGTGTTAAATTTATTTATACTCCGGGCTCAGAGCACTTTGTGAATTTGCCAATTCCCGTTTGGTTTACGCGACGCTCGGCGCGTCGGTTTACGTTTTACCTTACTAAGGTATGCTCCAGGTAGTTATTCGCTCACTTTGTAACTTAAGCATATTATGTCAATTTTTAGGGTTCCGTAACAAAGGGACAAAATGGGACCCGACTACTAAGACTCCGCTGTCTGTCTGTCTATCTCTCTGTCACCACGCTATATCTCATGAACCGTGATAGTTAACAATTGAAATCTTCACAGATGATATATTTCTGTGGCCGAGTGTGGCCGCTTTCGCAACAAACACTAAGAAACAGAATAATAAATATTTCAGTTGGGCTGTTTTTATAGATAATAGTACGGATCCCTTCGTGCGCGAGTCCGACTCCCACTTAGCCGGTTTTTGTTTAACTTCCGACACGAAGTCACTACATAATCCGCGCCTCTTCGTCATAAGACTAGTGTGCTGATATGTATGAACTATATTATAAAACAGCAATAAGTTTGTTATATAGCACTGTCAACTGCAAAGGCTTGGTTTTAGGTTTTTTAGGTTTGAGATGTTTATTTTCTCAAAAGATTTACTCCAAATTACGTACAGAGAAATCTCAAAATCGCTTGGTTTCATAATATCGTAAGTTAGCAATAACGTAAAATTAAAACTTTAGCATAACATGAACATTTGTCAATGACAGTGATGGTATACCGTAACTATCTAGTAATATGATATAATTAATTAAACCGAGAAGTCATTACACGTGACGTAAGCCACAATCCAATTCAAGAAACAAAGCTACAATATATCAGTTGGCAGGCATGGTTAGGTATATATGTATATATATAAAAGAGTCTTTAATACAAGGGGTATTGAAAACTCTTTTACCATCGGCCATTTTACCATGACTACTGCGGATGATACGAAATTTATGGGGAACATTTATTTCGCAGGTTTCTTTGTAGACTAGTCTTTACATTTAAATGTATCTCTATACTCACGGCTAGCTATGATATATAAAAATATTCGTAAAGCACAGACGAATTAATCAACAAAACACATTTTAGTAACTAAAAATAGAATCGACTTCAAAGTCTCACTCCCTACATTTTATATTTGTTTTTGAGGAGTTCCCCGATCCACTTCGGGAGTGAAATTATTACATGGGACGATGTGAGAGCTAAATCGAACCCAATGCAACAAAAACTTTTAAAACCGGTTCATAAATGACAGAGTTCCGAGTACACAAAAACACAGAATTGCTAACCTCGTCCTTTTTTGAAGTCGGGTGAAAATAATAAAGCTATCATGATATAGACTTCCATAGGGGTTTTGCCATAGTTGCCACGCCTGGCAAGCGGGTTGGCATCAATCGCAGTGTTAGACGACCCCCCAATGGATGGCGTGATCTGTGAAAGTGTGTGGGAAGTCGAAGGATGTAGTTGCTCAGGATCGTGCTTCGTGATTGTCTGTGGGGGAGGCCGATGTTCAGCAGTGGACTCAAACAGGCTGAAATGATGATGTTCGTGATATGTAGTATATTTGTGGAAATATATGGGCAACCCAGGCTGTATGGTTCATTCGAGCGACGCGGTCTGTTTAAAACTGTCCCGTGACGTAGTCGGTTGTCATTTACGCGCGCCGTTAATAAAGCGGCTGCGCCCGCAAGGCTCCCGGGCGACGCGACGCGCAATCGAAGCATTGCACCAACGTTGAAACGCCCGCGAGCATTAATTTCCGACGTGGACGATAATGAACCGGTTTTCGGGTCATTTGCGCCGATATTTCGAAGCCGTCGCATCGTTGTTATGTACGAAAAGACCACGGTCGATACGATACGGCTCGTACGATACGAACGGCCCGCACGAATTTCGTCTGTTTCACATTGCAGAGGAAAGTTCGCGTCAGCATACGTCGCGCTGAATTGCAGAGTCCGTCGCAACACAATAGGGCTAGCCGCTTTGCAATACAACTCAATTTAGGTTTGGTCGAATTTTTATAGCGAGTTCATGAAACGGCTTTTTAGTTTATTTGAATAGAATAGAATTTCGAAAAAGTTTTTAAATGATTTATAGAATTTTTTTAAATTTTTATAGTGCTATAATCTCTGCACTTGAGACAAACAAATTTTAAAAGATTTTTGTTAAAATCTTTTATAATTTAGTCGAATTAGCACAAAAAAGGGGCCAAAAGTATTCTGATCATTAAGAAGTTTATTCTGATCAATTCAGAGAGTTTAACCATGCTTTTAGCAACCTAAATGACACTTTAAAGCCATTTGACATCTGATTAGTTAACTTCTACGACGATCAGTGTTTCAGGAACCGAGCGTATGTATAGATAAAATATAACTGGTTTTTAATCTGCCTGCTGTGATAAGCATTTTTAATTATGAATATGCTCTGATGGAAAATATCTTAAATCCGCTTTTTGGTTTAGTTGCCTAAAATTCTCCTTGTAATTGATTTATGTTTCGTACAACTATGAAATTAAGAGTGATAAAATGTATAAAATCTTGTCGTCAATTATTATCATATTATCATTAATCTAGAGATTATACCCGCGATATAAATATTTTACATCTAAATGCTCAAATCATATTTCATTTGTCTACGTATACTGAAATTCTAAATTCTTACCCCTCCAATAAGCAATCGCCTTGTTTTTTGCTGAATCAGAAGGGGTGAAAAATAAATCAACTTGTTTTGAAACGTCAATTTCTCACGAGCGAAAAAAATTTGGCACTAAGTTTCGTATTCCAAAAATTTAAGAGAAAGCTTTTTTAATGGAATACCGCTTCGACTCTGAAATGTAAGCGACAGCGACCATTAGTCACATAATTGAATCAAGTTTCTTTGTTAAATCGAAGCCTGTTAATATATCGGCGCTTAAGAAATTGTAAGGATTTCAATTTTCTGCTTAGTTTTTGTCGTTTCCAAGTTAAATTATTCTTTATACTTCTTAAGTAAGATATTTTAACGTATCAAATAATATATATTGTAAAGAGATACAGTGTTATGCATAACATCGGTGGTTCAAAATTTAGTTCCTCCATTTTTAAGCTCGGTAAGCCTAAGACTTTAATTTGTTTTATGAAGCCCAGCTTGCAGTGCCAATTAATCATAACTATGTTTAGCTATAGTGAGTAATAGAAGAGGTCCAAAATTCAATAAATTTTAAATGTCGGTTTTCAATGGTGTGAGCTGTCTGCTCGTATAATAGTTGACTTATGTATTCTTTTATAGAAGGTGAAACAGAACAATAGTTTAGAGTAATTGTAAGATAATAATTGAATAAATCAAATCAAATCATTTATTATTTCATAAATAAAGTATAAATTTAATCTGTCAATAGCTATTTTTTAAATCTATCGCCGTTTCGTAATGTGGCTCATCTAACAACGAAGAAAATGGCTAAAGAAACTACGAAGGTATCCTCTTTCTTGTAATTTTATTTATCTCAAAAAATTTAAATATTGCTCAGAGTATTGTTTCATTTATTGTATGCAATTCTATCCGTTGAGGTGATTTCCGTTAGATATTAAGTGAATTAATGGTCACCAGTTCTTAATAAGAATAATTTAATAAGAAATATTTTTCCTTTAATCTAAATATAACAATATTTGCATGCCAATATATAACAAAAACTGGACTATAAGATAAAAATTATGAATTGTTGTTGCTGTAACATATCATGTACTGCTAGTATTGTCACATTTTTTTTTCAATTCAATCACTAATTAAAATTCAAATAATTGAAAAATCTGTTTATTTTTTCAGTTAAATTTAACGTCCACATTTAAACACAGCTTACGTGCATGAGCTTAAATTCTCTTTACGGTAAGGACGCAAATAAATTTAACTCCAGATTTAGCTTCGGTACGAACCGGTTAATTAAAAAGCAGTGGTTTATATAAGCTCTGCTATCAAACATACTAAAAAATTAATTATAGTTAAATGCTGAATTAATTGTATCCATACATGAACGCGAAAAGCATCTCATCTAGGGGGTAGGCAGAGATTAACAATTTTCGTTGTCCATTTCTTTTTTATGTGAAAAGTTGGCCATCGAGCATGAAATTCACCTGATGTTAATAGACCTCTGCCCATGCCCATTCGGGCACTGCTGCATGACCCATTACCACAGGCAAGATCTATATACTTTTGTAGCAAGAGATTCTACGTAGCCAGATCGACCCACCTATCAAAGGGTAATAAAAATGCAGAACCCTAGATAATTCAGACATTTAACTGCGGTGGGGCCATAGAACAGCTTCGGCTGTTGCACGAATGGGTAGGTCCGTCCGGGTAAGTACCGTGACCTCACAGCAGACCGGCGTGAAGTGGTAATGTCATACTTCTGCGTTTCGTCTGGTGAGTGAGGCAGCCGGGGCCAACTTTATTATAACGTGTCAACGCATTTGCAGCCCTACGGGTGTTGCAAATGTCCATGGGCGGCGGTTATCACTTAACATCAGGTGAACCGCCAGCTTAGTTTCCACCTTCTCACATAAAAAAAATCTTAATGGCCAGCGGCAATTACGTGCCATCATTTTAACAAGTAGCTCTTAGCATAAAATTTTAACAAGTAACTCTTAGCACGCCTGTAAAATATAAATAAATAATTGTATTAAAGGTCGACAGATATGGACACAGAGACACAACTCTCACGCGCTCTACCGCACTCTCTTCTACACAAAAGCACATACAAACCGGCCATAAATTCCACCCTAACTTGCACCATGCCACCACACGTGCATGCGCCTTTCGTTCGTTAGAAATGCCGGCTCTCTATTTGCGAACACTAAATTTTGAGCGAAATTTTCGTAAAATCGCATTTTCGAGCGAAAGTTTCACCGCATTTCAGACACGCGAAGTCACATAACGATTTATTAAAAATTTACTTATTTACATTCTCTGCTCACCTGCTGGCGCTGGCGGCTTCAAAATGGAAATTTTAAACTGTTTACAGCTCAAACTGAAAGCAGTTTAAACGTATAGGGAATAAATTCAAAATTCACCTGCGTTTCCCCTTTGAGAGGAATTGAAATTAATATTTGCTCGTTGATTTTTCACTGCTTATAACTTTTTCTCCGATAATTATTCATGATTTAAAATGAAAATTCGTTTCGTAACATACGCTAAAATTAAACGATCACATCTTAATTACGTAATTAAATATACTATTTTTTATGCTAAAAGAATTTGAGTAAGCAGGTGTTGAAGTCGAGGGTTTACCAATGCCAATGAAGATCTAAATCACCTATGGGGTTGCATACGCGTTGCCGAACCTTAATAAAATAGCCCCAGTTACCTCATCACATGAAATGAAAAATATAATACGATGAGATGCTTGTTATTCGATTTTGGAATTTCACATTTCGAACATCAAATGTTCCCCTTTAAGTTTTACAATCGAACAAAAAGAATAAATAGCCGAGGAACTTGCGTATAAATACGCAGCCTGAATAAAAATCGCTAAATTTGTCACACAGCACAAGAATTGGAATTAGACAAATTCGTCCGTTAAATTAAGGCCATTCCGGATTGCGAACGGAATTCGATTTAGGGTAAATCTCCCCGCTCGGCTGGGGAAATGGCGTGCGCCTTACAGCTCAGAGGTCTTCGTCGACCCGCTTTGCACGTGATCGGGTGAAATGAAACACATATTTCTATCTATAATTTACTATCAATATAATGAAGGAATATAATTCCGCACATGGTTCAGATCCCGTAATTCCTGTGCAAAGCCCAGGATTTGTACACAAATTATTAAAAATTAATTTCGTAGTTCCATGCCTATATAACATGTAAGATGTCTGGAAATATTTCTTAAGATTTGGAGGTAAAAATATTACTCCTTTCCAGTTAAATAATGTTTTGAATACACTATCCAAAAAGCAATGATTCGGATGGTGTTTTGGATTTTTTCTTAAAATCGATAATTATGCCCAAAACAGGTCGATAAAATATTTTTTTTGTCAACATTTAAAATGTTTTAGTTAAATGATTGCTTCAATAATATTAATATATAATTATCATAAAGAGACTAAAAATGTTGAGATAAGTTGAGATAGAATTTGAAAAACATGATTTTAAAAGAGAACAATTTTCCATAAAAGTTTTCAGGAATTTTCAGATTAGATCAGCAGGAGATGTTTTGTAGCATTCGGAACATATTTTTCTTGATGATGATGATTCGCTAATAGTTTACTATCTATAGATTTGAGTAACAATACCTGATCAAATTGTACAAGTATGTCACTCGTATTTGTTCCGTAAAAATGCTATAGTTTTAAAAAAAAAGTTTAACAGTTTTTAAGTAATGTAATCGCTGTTTTCTCTTTTGGATTATTGTATCAAGATTTTACTTATTTATTACTTAATTGTAATAATTTTAGTACATACGTTTTAGTACCGTTAAATACCATTTACTGGTGTAAATGGCGTACCGTTGAATGGCGGTACTGGTACTTGTAGACTTCTGAAAAATAGAATAAGGTGAAATTGTGGGTACAATGTACTTAAAATTTTATTTTGCCTAATTATGATTTCACAAAATTACGGTTTCACCCAATTTTGCCCAAGTAATGATTTCATTAAATTGCTATTTAAGCAAGTTTAAATGTTTGTTATCCTCATAAAACTCATTTCTAAAGTTTGCGCAAAAGGTATTGGGTTGTCCACTCTCACTCTCACTTTCTCTGGTTTGCCACATTTCCTACGCATCTCTCATCTAACTATCTCCTTTTTCATGTATATTTATTTTTATTCTTCTTGAGGTGATACCTAAATGAAGGTAATGTATATAACAGATGTGAATAAATATTGGGATGACGTTGATAAATAACTAACGATATTAAGTTACAAATCCTTAGGATTCCCAATAAGAATCTCGTTTCGTATTTCAAATGATTTACATTATCGCTGGATAATGTAAATTATTTGAATTTTTTTTTTATTAAAAATCTATATTAACATCAAGTTTAGATTTTTTTTTGTTGCCTCACAGAAGACGAAGCATTAAGTGGACTAAATCCAATCCACTTTGTCCACTACTAAGCACTAGAGCACTTTGAGCTTTGGTTTGGTTTGGCTTTGGACTTGGATTTGATTCAGTCCACTTAATGATAAATACATCTATAAATTTAAGCAAAAATGCTTGATGATTAAGGAAAAATTTTACTTCACGTTTCTGACGATGAACCAGGTTGATAATATTGTGAGGTGCTTTATCAGTCTGGCTAATATTACGCAACGCGGCCTAAAAAGTGACTTAACATCAGGGAATCACCCGCTTGGTTGCCATCTTTTCACATAAAAACGATTGAGTCACCGCGTGCATATGTTTTCTCATGTACTCTGGGTTCATCATTTCTTGTAACACGTCTCTTAAAACGCGTAATATAACAAAACCAAACGAAACAAAACGAGAGACATTTGGCTTTACGCTGTTCGATGTGTCTCTTGGTATGTAATACGTTTCTTAAGCTACATATAAAACCTCGGCGGAGCGGAACGGGTTCTATCTGCCTGCGACCCGTCAATCTTTTTGTCGTTCAATTTGAATTTTCGTTTCAGTATAGGTTTTTGCGAGGCCTAACATGTGGGCCACGAAAGTAGCGAATGAATGTGTCCACAGGACCTGAAAATACTTTATCATTCGTCGTATATCGTGAAGTATTTAGTATGTTTGTATTGTTGTCTTATACGAAAAATATAGAATTTTAATTTGTATCTGTTGTAATTTATTTTTGTTTACATTAAATTATAGGTTGCTAATTTCTTAAAACTAGAAAAAACTGACTTTCACTTTGTAAAATCATTAAAAATAGTATAAAGCCTACTTGGACTATACTAACGTTAACTCAACGATGTTGACTAGTAGTTGAAGTACAAGTAAATTTTAAATATAACAAAATTGCATTCAGTTTATCAAACTCATTTGGTAAATCTAACAATTGAAATTCTTTGGAGACAGTCCTTTTCATCTATGCAACTGTTTGACAACCAAATAGTTTGTTTAACGGTGCCTTTTACTATATGTATATAATGAATGTTTTATTTTATGTCTATTATAGTTTTCTGCACTTCTTCTCCGCTAAACTAGTTTGTTCTTACAAATACTACCGTCACCCGTAACATTCTTAAAAATATATCCGAAGTTTTCGCTTCACGTTATTGTTATGTAACATGAAAAAATTTCGGATCTCTTGTTCTGTTTTTTATAAAATACTAAGAAGATAAATAACTTTTTGAACAATTAAAAACTACTATTGCGCACTAACTTAACGTTCCTTATGTCATTTCAAACATTATATTACATAACTTATGTCAATATAGCAATCGCAGTTCCTATGGCCACAGTGCTAAACCCTACATTTCAGATGAAAGAGAAAAACCGACATTTGTCACTGCATTGGAATGTGTTAAATTAGGCGCTCGGAGCACTGAGTGACGATGAGTATCTACTATTTCTGCGTATATTCCTGAAGATATGTCAAAATATATACAAACTGTAAAGAAGAGTCTGTTCGCGTATAAAAAAGGGTTGGATAAAAAACTGTCCAAGTCTACGTGTTAAATACAATTTGATATTATTATAATTAACGCGTAGACCTACGACGCTTGTCTCGCCTGTTTCTTCCAGAGGAACGTCATTACGAAACGGCAGATTTAAAAAAAAATACTCATGATAGATGAAATGTATGTTTCTTATGTCGATAAATAAATGATTTTGATTTTGATTTTATTTCGTTTTAACTACTTCTGTTTGAAGTAATAATGTTGAATGCATGTTGTTAATAGTACAACGTTTGTGCCAGTGCATTAACATTGAATTTTTTCAACTATCCTGAAATTGATAATGTTAGTACTAGTAATTTGATAAATCATACAAATAGGTAAGATTTAGAAGTGTTCTCTTACTTCTATAAAAAAACCTTTCGATTTGAGGATTTAAAAGCGGGTTTACTTAAAACCAACAACAATGAAACTAAAATACAAGCTTTGATTATATACCTGCATTTACATATTACTATGGGATGCAACATTTGTTACTTTATATTATACCTTATATTGAAATCCCAGTCTACAAATTACTTGAGAATTTAGCTGCCTACGTGGTCGTTACTTAAATAGGTCACAACTTCAGTGATATTTTATTTCGAGTGTCCCCAGTGCTTCCGACGACAAATTAATCTACTGGTCCCAATCTACTGGTGCGGTAAGTCAGGCCCTACAGGAGATCGGAGTTGTCATGACATAGACTTGAAATTAACTATGAAATTAACACTAAACTAGAGTTTTCAATCGATTAACTTGACTACGTTGGAAGGCACGTTCTGCACACAATTTCTGAAACTTTTTCAATTCTAAATTATTTTTCTCATGCTTTTATTTTAACATGGATTTACTTGAGCACTTAAAAATTTATTTCTTTGATGAAAACATGTGTGTAATCAATTGTCATATCCGTTGAATTATCGTTGTAAATATCGTCGATATTCGAAATTGTTTGTATGCTGGAAGCAAGCATTGCTTCTAATGGTAAAAAAACAATGTAGATAAAGGACGTTGAATGAGCCGTTCAGCAGAGTAGTTAGAGCGTCAGGGAGCGCAACCCGAAGACGTGGGTTCGATTCCCACCAGAGCCGCGAGATACTTTTCATTTATTTTTTTTTACAAAATTTAATGTTTAATCTTGAGTGCAGACATTAGCACTCTAAACATTTAAATTTCGAAAAAATGAGTTTTTTTTAAAGGGCAAATATATTTCGTTTTATTTATTAATTCCTAAAATATACCATCGATCAGTGAAGGGAGGAAATGGAGGAGTACAAAGTAACTAAAGTCAATATCAGTTGCTATTAACTTTTACATTCTACCAGTTCGCAAGTAAAAAGGAAATAGTGTACGTTTATTTGAAACTCGGAACGATTTTCGTCGCAGCATTAACTGAACTTTGTAAATTAAAGCAGACTTATTTAGAGTAATGACTTAAGTTTCGTAAAGGAGCAAAATAGGAAACGATTGCGACGAATGAATTCGCCTTACGTATTTTGTAACGGAGACAATAAAGGATTGGATAGAAAATTCAATAAAGCCCTTACAAAATTGCTGTTAATCTTTTACGTTTATAGAAGGGTACAAAATTGTGAATTATATACAATTTGTATATACTAAAAGCAAAATCGAATGATTGTGATGGTGAAATAATGAATTTAGTTTTTTATATAATTATTAAATGTAAATGTTTAAATGTGATTAAATGGACATATGGCGTATTAGTAAAAGTACCCGGAGGACCCGAAGGTGTTTTTTTTTTTTTTTGGTAAATCGTGTGTTTTGGAAATTACATTTCGATACAAATTACTATTATAATATTTTTCGATCTTACCGACCTAATAATAAGAAAATATGAAGAGGCGTTTTTCACAAAAGAAACAACTTTAAAAAAAGGGAAAAAAAGTAACAAAATAACAAATCGACAAAAAAAATAAAAATAAAGAAAGCAATGATCTGGAATCGAAAAAAAAGAGTTGTGTAAATGATCGTGATACGAACCACGGCCGTCTGTTTTGGGGCCGCCCGATTACCGACCGAGCTATTATGACATTTTCTTTTGCGGCGAAATTTACCGTCATATTCAAATGATATTTTTCATTCCCTCAAAACAGGGATAAAAGGACATTTTCTAAAAATGAAACCTAGCTAGATCGAATTTTCGCCCCCGAATCTACGCACATACTAAATGTCATGAAAATCGCTGGAGCCGTTTCCGAGATTCCGATTATATATATATACATAGAATTGCTCGTTTAAAGGATAAGATAAATGTTTTCTTCCTTCTTCCTTCTTCCTTATTATTTAGTTTAAAAACTTATATTATTACACAAGATAATTAATAGTAGGTAGATTTTTGTCATGCAATAAGTGCTTAAATAAAGCCTAAACTCAATAGAGAAATTTTGACTTTGACGTTAGCTTTGAATTTGAAAATGAAATTATGCACTTTTTGCACTATAAACCCTTTTGTTACCCTACAGTAGAACATTGTGAAGTTCTCTTAGTTACATAATTTTATGCACTACAGACAATTTTTCGTCAACATTTTCTTCACAGTAGTTTTCTTAAACTTTCCGTTAGGTGAATGACATAACATTCATACATAGAAGAGAAAATAACCGATTATGATGCATATCGTATTGAGTCAATATGTATATATCGTATTATTTATATAATTATGTGTGGACTCATCCCTAATTGGCAAATGTGCTATGAAGTTTTCGAAGTGCTTTGAATTATTTTCAACCCTAAATTTAAAACTTAAATCACATAATTATATGAAATGAATAAGAGAAGCCCAATATTATTATTATTGCGTGTACTATTCGAATTCTATGTTTATGAAGTTTTACTGCAATTTATTTGTTAGAGATGCAATGCATCTCTTTTGAATAATCACCGCAGTCATAACCCGGTCGCTGTAGAGATATTCTCCATATAGGGCAAGATGAATCGCTTTCAGATCTGTCTTCACAAACGCTAAGGCCGAATCTCATTCAATTGATTGATGAGGCGCCTAAGCCTCATAAGTTGAGTGTTGAGAGTAATGTGCTCTTTGCTTTTAGCTTTTCACAAAAGCTCGCCTGAATTCGATTCTTATTCAAGGTAAGTTTATTTATAACACAACTTTAAAACAATAGAACATAAAACAATAGTATCGATAAATAATATACCATATATAAATAATCTTCCACCTAGAAAAAATTAACGGCGTTATGAAAGTAAACTGAAAATCGATATTTGAAACGTTAATCTCAGAACAAAGAAAGTAATGGCCTAAACACGTCGTTAACAATTTCGCTGATTGAGTATATTGAAGTGAGCACCCGGAAATGACACTACTGATGACGAATATAATCATATCTATTCCTTCAACAACATAACACAGGAAATATTGTCCCCGCATTGCGGCAGATTCACAAACTCGAAAATCGCAGAGAAACAGTGTACCCAGACCACACAACCAGACAACAATTTTGATCATACATTTTGTCTCATGCGGGTATCGAAGCCACGACACATCGTGATGGCAGTAGCCCGCCAAGCTAAATGACAACCTCGCTATTGGCCACCAAATTATTATACCATAAAGCATCTGCTACTTCTTTTATTTTGGCATCGCATATGAAACCCGTCAAGTCCTGTAAATGTCCATGGGCAGCGGAAATCACTTAACATCATGTGAACCAGCCTACTCGTTTGCCAACTTTTAACATAAAAAACTCTGGCCTAAAGAAAGAGTTATTACCTACATATGTGGTTACGATTAAATTAAATTACATTTATTTGTTCTTGATAGGATCAGAAATATTCGAAGTAAAAATATAATGGTTTAAATTAATTTCATTTACATATTAAGGAAACTTGAAAATACATTTACCTATTTGATTTTTATGTATTTTTAAATGCACTATAACTATTACTAGATGTCATGTAAGAACTTAGTCCTAGTTTATTCAAATGCTCCAAAACGTAAAGAATCGGAAACAGACTATTTTTCATAGTTACTCTCTCTTTTTTTTTTAATGTAAACTGAAAACACCTTTAGACGTTAAATCACAACGACCGACTGAAGCACTCGACAATCGAAACGATCCGTTATTATTAGCGCAAACGAAATTAAACGAGAAAGAAACAAGAGCTGATGTATCGGATTCGCTGCAAAGACGTTACTGGAAAAATTTCGACCGTTAACAAGTTGCCGAGTAAATCAGCGCGGCAGTTACAAACACCTGATCGCCGCCGCGACCCGCGAAATTATTTATAGCCGTCGGGCTTTTTTCTGCGCGCCGAAAGTTTTTTCGAAAGTTACGAGAATTGAACAAAGCGCGGCGTTGTTCAATTCTCATAAGAAAAAAATAAACGAAATTCTAATGAAACACTAATTATCAGCCAAAAGAGTGGACAGGCACTATGGGTTAGCGTTTTTCACTATTACTACGTAAAGGATTTATACCTAAAAATAATATAATTTATGTTATGAGGCTTCCCACTCCATGCGTAATGCGTGCATGATACTTGCCAGATACGTTTTTGCGCTCAACGATCCTAGAATGTACCGCAATTATAAAAATGGTATGTTTGCCAGCACAATTACAGCCCTAGGTAGTATTTCAAGAGTATCTGATGTTAAATGATTACCGCCGCCCATGAACATGTGCAACATATGAGGGCTTGATGGATAGACAAATATGTGAGTAATGTTTTATGAAACAAGATTGGACACCCATTATTTAAACCAACCGACAGTAATGTTTTTATTTCGCGCAATTATTACAAAATTTGTGAAAAAGATGCAAATGTTAGACAGAAAATCAGAAATAGTATCTCGTTATTTATGTTAAAAATAGGAGCAAAAATCTTCCACCTACAATAATTGTATCCAAATTAAAACAAGTAACAAAACAACGGATAATCGAAAGCCATTTTTGTCGTGGAGCTGTCTCCCTTCTACTTCTATAGCCGAATGTTTAGAAAAAGTTAGGGGAACTTTCTTCCATTATCCCGAGCAGTTTCTGTGAGATCTTTACCCAAAGTTTTCTTTATGTATCTTTTCATGTGTATTACAAAGATTATACAAGCTGTTATTTTAACGATGAGATCGATTCGATTACTTTTTTTTAGAACAGTACGACAAATACAATGCATAATAACTTTATATTTATACATAAAGTTTTTTTTTTATTGGATCAATCACTGTTAGCCTTTAGGAGGTCTTTACAGATCTACTTGGCTTGATGAACCTCCTTCATAAAGCCTCATTAATGAGTGAGACGCAAGATATTGTGAGAGTAGTATAAATAGCACCAAGTAAGATTATGCATAAACAAAAGAGTATTATTAGAATTTTGTAGACGTGCAGTTTATTTTTCCATATAAATTATATCTTTAAAATTGGCTGGGTTGCGGGTTTAAATCCCCACTATCTCACATTTGTACTACCTTTCACGTATCGGGTATAAATTCTTCAAGAAAATGAGTATAAAATTATTATTTCCTTTAAAATATTCTTTTATCACCATAATTGGATTCAGTAGAATCTTGAAAATACAATGGAAATTTTCAATAAAATCTCGTGCAGTCAACATTACATAACGGAAGTCGCCGAGCGGAGGGGAGGAGTACGGTCCGACATAATTATAAAGAGTCGGTCCCTTATTCCGGATTACGGGTATTACGATGTCCAACGGCCCTATTAAGAGTTATAGCTAAGATTTTCGAACGCCCCTATTTCTATGTGATATGTTTTAAAAATCTGATGAATGTTCCACTCAAGACCATGGCAACGGAAGCTTATTAGAATTGTAATGGTGGGAAACTCACTTTTTATGTTTTTTTTTTAACTAACATTGCACGATTTTCAAATGTTTCTTATTCTATATAAACGTTTAGATATAATTCTCACAAATCATTTTACACTTGTTCTAAGGAAGGTGAAAATTTATGCTACTTTAGAAGTTAATCAATCGTTATTATGTCCGTGTCATAGACAGTTTCGAATATTCAAAAGTTTACACGTTTATACCACGTGGTCGTCATGTACGGTATCATTTTACGGTGGTGGAACCACGCAACAGTCTTCGCTGTTGCAAGAATGGGCAGGTCAGCAGGTAAATACACAGAAGTAAGTACCTCACAGAAGACCGGCGTGAAGTGTTATACTTCTGCGTTTCGTCTGGTGAGTGAGGTAGCCGTGGCCCACTTTATGATAAGGTGGCAACGCGTCTGCAACCCTACAGGTGTTGCAAATATCCATGGGTAGTGGTTGTCACTCAAGCCAACCGCAAGCTCGCTTGCCTCCTTCCACCATAAAAAAATGTTCACCAACGCCAAGCTAGGTCTTTACCAACTCGTACTGCTTGCTCAAAACGTATTCGTACTTTATAAACGAGGAATTAATTCTATATAGTAGTAGAATAGTTATAGTACCTACGTCCGCACAACTTACACCTGGATAAACACATTTGAAAATGAGTTCAAGCGAGCTGAGTAATCCCAACTTGTTACTATATATCATGTGATATGGCTTCACAGTTTCACAGTTTGCTATTTCATGACAGTTGGTAAGACAAAACAAAAACCATTACGCAACGTAAGCGATAAATAGCAACACAAACAGCAAAAACCTCAACCACTAGTTTCATTTTTCAACGTTTAATTGCACAAAACGAAGTTTTACTCGCTTGTTGACAAATAAACAACGACCGCAACAATTTAGCTGTCAACGATTCAAGCGTTCAAGTGAACCACTGGCAGTATTCTTAATCAAGAACTTTGAACAATTTCGCCGAAGCAATAACTGAAGTTCGCGTGATTAAGGAAGAAAATAAATACAACACTTTTAATCTCCGTTCGACCCAAGTAATAATGAAGACGTTCACAACATTGGGTACTATTTCATAGAACATCCAAAATGCAAAAAGTAAGCACTATATTCCCTGCCTGGGTCAAGATCAATCTGTCCATTCTCTTACACAGCACTCGTAATACTCGTATTATTTCATAATATTATTTCATCAAGTTGTTAGCTGTAACTAGCAAAAATCTATAATTATGTATCATTTTTACACTAAATGATGGGTAAAGTTGCATTGATATCCAAAATTACGAAACAACGAATGTTGGGAATATAATGGAAAGGTAATTAAAATAAATTTGATTTCCCGAGTCAATGTTAAAATGTTTAGTTTCCCATGTTTCGGACCTTAAAATTAATTTTGTTTCCAATTATTATATTAAAAAAACTGTCTGTGGCACAGATAAAAGTATAACATTCGGACATATCCAACCTCAGTCTATCCCGTGACCATGGTTAAAATTGTAAAAAGAAACACTATAAATCGCGTAAAAACACTTTTATATAATGAAGTTAAATAGTATTCGCGAAGATTTTAATTAAAAAAAAAAAACATATAAAACTTCGCATATTGATTGATCTCTGATAAATTATTATTAAGTTTTAAATTTTAATTTAATTAACAAAACCATTTGTATCGAGACAGATGAGCTGCTGTTTATATTCTTTCAAATGTTCAGCATACCGTAAATTCACATAGAAGCGCGTACAAACACCACGATCCAATACTAATTATTATAATGTAAATGAAGCAAAGCGTTGCTTAATTCTGCAAACAGATTAAAAGTCACGATCCGGCAGTATTAATGTTTGATTTTAATTAAATTAACTCACTCTTATTTTAATTAGGTGGATCTGAATAAAATATTATCCCGAGAGTGATTTATTACAACCATTATACGGTGATTGTGTTCAGTACGAATTCGGAGGGGAATAATAAAGTTATCAAATTTAAGATATTCTATTTCGTAACGTGTGTCGTAATCGTTTACAGTAATTAAGGAAACTTCGAAAATTTTAATTTTTTATTTGTGTTGTGCCCAAAGCCGTTAATGGATTAACGGTGAACAGAAAAACATAAAGAAGACAAGTGAAATTTGTGTTTTTATCACAAATCATTATGATGTTTTATTTAGTTGTGGTACAGTCTAAAGTCTCTTTTTTACAGTACAAGGAAGGTGCTATCTTGTTTGAACAATTACCGAGAAATTTTAGATTAAAAGCTTGCATGCACGAAGCAGTTTCAATTAGTTAATTATATACTATTGTATATTTTATAGTATGATACTCGGACTAAAATTTTTCTCACAACTGGAACTCCCGCAAAACATTTCTGCAACTTTATCGCAATCCATTAGGCGCTGTAAAAACACTTAGATCACAAGCGACAAAAAACAAAACAGTTGGTTAGGGGAAAGGACAAAAAGAAAACGGATCCCCGTAATGGAACACGTTGAAGTAGCACTTTTGTTAAGCGTTTACTAATGAAAGCGGAAGCATACGGAATTAGGTCAAGATTTTGTAATTATCTTTTCAATTAAGATTATAGAAATAAATTTGAATCATATCATTATGATAGGAAATAAGTTTAAGTAACCCTGCTCACATTAAATATTATTATTACACTATTCTGTTACAACATGTTTCTTTCGCACCCACAAAACCCGATTGGAAATTAATTCAAAACATTGTGTAGAGCTTATATCTCAGTTCATCACGTGCGAAAGTGCTTACCGCTTCCCATAAACATCCTCCAAAATAAGGGTTCGTTGTTAACCATTAAAATATCTGGTCCTCAGCTACGTCACCTTGTTTTGTCCAGCAGTGGGACACATATAGGAAGTACAAATGAACAAAGAAAATCGCAACCAGTTATAACGAGATACAGCAATTTTCGAACGTTTGCCGTAATTCACTGCGCTATTTACGAACCCTCGCATATCTCACTTCGGTTGAAGTTTAAAAAAAAAAACTCCCTGACCGTACACAGGGCTTTTTTTATTATTTTCAACGTTAAAAACATGTTACTTTGTTGCACATGCCTTGTAAACTGCTGCGGATAAAAACGTTTCCTCTTTTTGGTACTACTACGTTGTTATTAACGAGAAGAAATTGTCTTTGTGTAGTACAGTTTTAATAAAATCCTTATTAAAATTTACTGATTTTGTTGTGTCTTAATATTTAGGTAAGAATTTGCATTTACATTTATTTATCAGCCATTAGTGTCCCACTGTTGGGCAAAGGCCTCCTTCCATTTCTTCCACTCCTTCCTGTCGCGGGCTATAGTATTAGGCTAGGTAAGAATAATAGGTAATATTTTTCTTTTGCTTTTTTCTATCTCTTAGTTCTTTTCGCGAATAAAATGGCCCATAAATTCTATTTGAATTTAATCATCACATAACTTCGGCTTATAAGGGATAGGTAACTAAGGCGTCCGTCTGTGATTTGAGTTTATGAGTTTGTAGCCAAGTGGCGGTAATCGATAAACTGTGAAATCCGTAAAGCTATGAACATCGTCACCAGCCACCGAGTGGGCCAAAGGAAAATAAAACAGCGAAAGTTTGCTAATTAAATTGAAAACAAACAATAATATCACTCACTTAGCGTGACTTTCACGGCGCTGGTCGAATTACGGAAAGCGTTTGCCTATTTTACATTTTAATAACAAGCTTTCCGTTGACGGTGTTAAAACGCTCTCTTTTCATGTGAATTTCGATTTTACATAATCAGAGAATATTGGATTAAGCTTCGGTTATTAAAGTTGCTTCATTTTCGTTACATAACGTTCTGTTTTAAGTCTACACATTCAAAAAGAAGAACTTATTACAGACTCCATTTTCTGAGTCCACAGTTGAAAGAGGTTCACTACACTTTATGATTACAATTAATAATTTAGAAGAATTGAGAAGGTATTGTCATGTCTCATGTCTGTTTGTATTTATGTTTTAGCTTTTATCGTGTAAGTTCACTAAAGTATCAGCTTGGTATATTTGAAAATATAAAAGAGAATTCATTCAGTGTCCGTCGTAGCCTTACGCTGACAAATGTCAACGGACCTAAACAATTTTCGTCGGTCAACTGCCCGAAGCGATACATTTAATCTTCGAAGTCGCCCCGGCTCGACTCCGCTGTAATATTTAACAGACGAAGAATCGCAAACAATCCAGACGGTCGGCAATTTGTGCGCTGTGTATTAAAAACTTGCCGACCTCGCCCGCCCTGCGTCGGTGGTTGAATCTAAATTACATTAACTTTCAATACCGTAAACTAACCGTCACCATTATGTAATATACGAACCATATGCTACTTTCAACCATTCGACGAAGAAATATTGAGTTTTCCATTAAAACTACACTATTTCCATTAAAATTAATTTTAGCCCGAGCCACACAAATGTTGTTGAACGTTACATAAGTTTATAAATCTCTTAACATTTTTTTTTTAAATTGGTTAAGCAGTCATTAGTAAAAACTAAGTAAGGCACATTTCTGAACATACTGCAGGGCTACCAAAGATATTCAGCATACCTCCTCAAAGTATAAAGTAGTTGTCCACCAAACATGGTCTAGATATAAAGCAGAGGCCCATATCGAAGAAAAGAATAAATGAGGAAAAATCTCATTTATTATTTAATCTTCCCAAGTGCTTTATTACAAAATATCAGTCGTTTGTTCATTTCATTGTGTATTTACGTGGGAAAAATGAAACGTAAAGCCCGAATCGCACCGACTAAAATCTTATTGGCAGAGTCACGGGTTTGCTTTCCTACACTTCCACGGCCCTTCGACGGGAGAACACTCCCCCGGTTAAAACTCGCTGGGATATAAAGCAAGCCTTCTTACTCGGCACCCGACTCCCCCGAGTCCGCTGTCCAGAGGCCATGGAATCCTTTTTTTTTTTTTTTCGTGGGAAACATCCTATATGGATGCCACTCCCCCGATCCAGTGGCAGGGGTATGTGAGACTCCCGGTGAGGCCATGGGACCTGGAGAACCAAGCCACGACCTGTAAACCCTTACGCCACGACAAGATGGGAAACCTTCCTGACAATATTTTCTATTCCTTTAGTGAAATTCTCAAACCACAGCTTTTACAAACATCAGACTTTGACGTAATTTTTCAAAATGATATTCTTTTATAAATGATAAACTCCAATCAGCGGTCAAATGTCCCTCATCGGTTAATTAAGGAAATAGAACAGATCAATCAGTACAAATTCATTACAGTCAAGTATTATTTTGAAAACACAGTGAAGACAACTTTGTCGACTTACTCGAATCGCAGTTATTCACATCAGCGACTATAATATATGATCTTCCTAATCCGCCACCGATAACAGATTAGATAACAGATTAACATACTCTACACGTGTCTCTGTGTGTAATACGACGGTTAATCATGTTTTAAGATGACTTCGTGGAGAGTTGGATTAGTTTCCAAAATGTGTACCTGTTTAATGATAAGCACGACCACATCATATCGACGTGCTAATTCTAGGATGTATTGTTAGACTAAGTAATGAGCCGTTATAGCTCATAGCCCGGGCGCTCTTTTAATTCAATATACTCGAGCAGCCTGAGTTCAATCCCCGGTGCCGGCACCAATGAAATTGTTAATTATAAGAGTTGACATATCACGTGCTCAGCGATAATTGAAAACATCGTGAGGAAACCTGCATATTTTTGAAATACTAAAAAATATTTCGAAGACATGAGAAGTCTGCCAATCCACAGTGGGTTCGCGTGGTGGACTATGTCCTATTAACCCTCGGTACAGATGAGGCGGATGGTTTACCTAACAACGTCACCTGATACCTGACGATTACCACCGCCATCTATCGCTCATAGATATCTACAGCACCGCTCAAAAACTAGGACGCAGTTACAAGACGCTACTAGAAAATCCTTCCAGTTCCAATTTGAAAATGTTGTACTCAATTAGTAAGAAAGGGAGCATGGAATTTGCACAAGCATTCGCGTCTGCCAATTTTGCGAGAATCCGCCAATGCAGGATGCTAACACCATATACACTGTATCTTGGCAAAGTGCGCATAAACTTCGCAGTTATCCGCCGTATTACAACTTGATCCCGGGCGAGTCGGCCCGAAGGGGTTGAAATTAAATAGTTTCATAAACACGCCAGTTAAGATACTTCGTTCCAGTTGAAAAACTTTCAAAACTAACTAGCCGCAAGACTCGTGTGGGTGAAATTTGTGAAAGGAAATTTCATTAAAATGTAGTGAGAATTTTTCCTTCATTTCATATCATTTCTTTTTATAAACAGTTTACAAAAAGGAATGATATGAATAATATGATATAATAATATTCACTTGATATTTGAGGATCAGTTAAAACTTACAGTAATATGTTTGCTATTCTGATAAATAAAAATCTTTATGAAGACAACCAATACAAATATTTGCAAATTCAAGTGTCTTACGTGATTAAAAACGGTGTAAGGAAATGTAAATAAGTGAGGTAGCTAATCTTCAAGATAAATACAGGAAAAGCAGCGCCCGTAATAAACTCAATGAATAAGTGATTGCGTTGAAAGTACTTGTAGTAATGAATAATAAACCTACGCTTTTACCGCGTTCGTTGTATTTTATTTTATCTTCAGGGAATAAATTTTTTTCCTCCTAGTAAATATCGGTAATACTGAATTGATATTTAAACCTTATGTCTTTATTTCAACGCGCTGTTTTCATAAGATGTGTACGTGAAAAAAAGGAAACGAAATACAGAAAGCATGTGAAGTTTTGCATCCATTTTTTCTAACATTCCGCTTAATCGTTTTATGAATGAAATCCAGTTAGCCTGTGAAATAGTTACCATTTCACTCCTGTTTCGTTTGACGTTTATTTTTTTTAATTCTCCTAGGCTTGTGACTAAACGCAAAATATAAGTGTAAGCAACTCGAGAGTGGAAAATGTTTAATCTGTTATTGAAAAAACTACATATGTCGTAATCATTTTTTTTTCCTCTTATTAAAAATCCTTATGAATTAAAGCTAGATCGTTTAAAGCAATAAAATGTCTAAAACATGTTTAAATAAAAACAAATGCTTAATAGTAAATTTATCTTGTAAGAAAATCGATAGCGTCGGGTAGATCTGAATATGTACCAAACTAAAACTCGATGCTTTCTGGATAAAAAAATCGAAATTGAAACATATAAAACGAACAAAATCAATACGCTTTTACAAAGTTACGCTAAGCGGCAGTTGGGAACACCTGATCAGCGTCTGGTTGGAACGGCAGTTGCTAAATCATAACTTTGTTACTTTTTACTACGCCAATTTATATTTCCCTTTTAGAAACTGTAATGCACTAGTTTGAATACGATAAAAAGTTTATTTATTTGGGAAACGTACAATACACAAGACTTATAATTATTGTAAATAACTTGTACACACACGTTCCGATAATACGACAATCATAAGTGAACAGAAAATATAAAGTATTAAGAAAGAAAACAAAGAAAAAAATAAGAAAATATAAAAAAATCTATCTGTTTGATTTTTATAAAATTAGGATCACTTAACATTTTCATCATAACTCAGTATTTTGAGTATTTTCCCCAACATTAGCACTTTTGATTTTCACGTAAGTATATTAAATGAAACTAGTTTACGGATTTTATCGCGTTTTTTATTTTGATTTGAACTCCCGACGTTTCCAACCCTTTCCAGCGTTCATGATCACAGGACAGACTAAGTTGTTTTACCCGTTATCCCACCTAGGTGAGGTCAGAACAACATGTGAATCACGTTGTAACAAGTGAATCATGTTGTAACATGTGAATGATGTTGTAAGCCGTTTTGGCTACGTTTTTTACGAACGGCCTCCTACCTGACGTCATCCCTCCTTGGGAAACAAACACCCTGATCCAGAACAATTATCTGTGATCACACAAATACGAGCACTTTTTCCGAGTGGGAATTGAACACACGATCAACGGCGCCAACCTTATTAAAGGCGCCACCGAGTTATAATATATTGAGTCATAATCTACTTGTACTCTTTTGATACAACTATTATTTATACGCGAAAATAAATGCAGGTTATTTGACGTCGATCAAAATAAACATTGATGAACTTCTTAAAATTGTCAAGTATAAATATCAAAACGTAACAATACATACCGATAAGTTAAAAACTATAGTTGAACAAACAATTTGGCGCCAAACGTCGCATGCGTACGAAAAACAAGGCGAATCAACGTTTACTACACTTCGTCATTGCGCTGGCTCCCTTCCATTTCCATTAGTGAATGTTTAGCCAAATTGTTTCCTGAACTTTACTCCATTAGACGAAGCAGTTTCTTTCTCGTCTTCCCCCTTGCTAATTTTTTCATCCTGTTTGCGAGCTAAGTGTTTTTCGTAAGCAATGTCGGGAGAACTTTTAATTTATAACTGTTCCTTTCCAACTGTATCCATGTTTTATAGTTTGCTTCGAAGACTTATCAGAATGAGTTCAGCTGTTTCAATTATGTTGCTTTAATGGATTTTTACAAAGTGATATCAGTAATTGACGAAAAATCTAGAACTAATGTAATTTGCTAATCTAGAATTTATTTGATTCGCAAAATATAATCCAAAATTGATCAGTAAGTGAAAATAAAATGACTAAAACACTTTACTTTTTATGATATATATATAATATACACAATATGTATAATATCTCCAAATTTAATCATTTCAAGTTTCAAAAATGAAATAAGAACTAGTTCAGATACGGACATAGTCGGAAGTTAGAGTGAAAAAAATTAATTTAAGCGCCTTGATTCACTTCTTATGCGTCTTACTAGCTGAATTGAATTTGGTACAAATTATACTAATGGATTTGATGGAACAGTAATGTAGTAGATGTTTGTTACAAATTTTATGTACTGACTTACTGTTACTGCTGTTCACTTTGTTATAAATCAAAAGTAAAATCTAGTCACGTACGCTTTCTAATAATGTGCCGAGAGAAATAAACTTTATAGTTCCTAAACAAGTAAATCGAAGTCTTTAAAACGTTCACTGGCGGTTTGATTATTCTAAGGAACATTGTAATTGCCATTTAAAAACATAGGTAAGTGTTCAAGGCTCTTGATCCTGGATTACCGTGTGGTAAGTGTTCATAAAGACGTTGTTTTGTTCAAAGTTCACATTGCTCTTTGAAGATATCTTTAAAGGCACCATTTAGTTCTACACGCCTATAACATCTTGCGAGATTATTTAGATACACTGAGGTTTTTATCGAATGATTAACACTGTTACCAGTATAAAAAAGGGCTAGGTATTGGCTGAACGGACGTATGTTTACTGCATATTTACTTTTTTGTTCTCTCATCTTGTATTTTCCGTCCAAGTATACGTTGCAAAAACTTCTATTTGAGTATATTTTATAAAATCGGAGAATATTTCATCTCGTCTTTAAAATGTAATAAGACCAAGAGTTAAAAAAATATGTAAGTGACAGTACAAGCATTGTAACTTTTACACCCGTGAAAATTTCAACTGTCTAACCATCACGGTTCATGAAATACATCCTGATAACAGACGGACAGACAGACAGAGGGACAGACAAACAGACAGAGGAGTCCTAGTAATAGGATCCCGTTTTATCCTTTGGGTGCACAACCGTTGGAAAACCCTAGGGAAAAGCATTAGAAATGCCGCTAGATAATAAAAAATTATAATAATTTAAAAAGATTAAATCTTTTCATGTCCGGTGGTAGTAGCTTAGTCGTAATTAATTCCCGCCGGAAGATTTCACCTAAATTGAACCATTGCGAAAGAAATTAAAAATAATGACAATAATATTGTAATTAGCAGGAGAAATCCTTGTGAAATATTCATTGTTACGAAATACGGATGTAGGCTAGGAATTCCGAATGGTCAAAAAAGACTCATTATATTCATAGGAACAAATTGATTTCGTAGATTTTGCATCATGTCCTCGATACAAAAGATTATTCTCATAAGGCGTACAAGTTGACAGTTTCGAAACTTTTGTTATACAGCGTGTCTTTACAATCGCGACAATAAATGAACACACATAGAGAGGATAACTTTTTAAAATTGTATTAAAAATTTACATTGTTTAAACATCAATATTTACAGAGTTATTAAAATTTCCAAAACAAACAATTTTAGAAATTTACGTATGAAACTGTAACGTAAAGTTCATTTGTAAAGGTCACAAAGCATATGAATGGGTTGAATGAATTTAAAAGACACAAAACATACTGTTAGAAGGAGAGGCTTGTAATGCGACGCTGTGGCAACGAATGAAAAAGTCTCTGAATGTATGAATCAGTCAGTTGTAGTTGTATAGGTGTTACAATTTTGTTTCTTTTTTACTTAATTAGTATGTTTGAAAAATATTTTTTTTAATTATGTATTTTTTTCACGTTAATATTTTTTATGATTATTGGCAAGTAGCGTTAGTCGTGTGTTTATTTATTGTGGCCGTTGTAACGACACGCTCTATAGAGTATCATAATCAGCTATAAACATATGGTGATGTAAAACATTCATATTATTATTTACTAATAATATACAGGTTGATTTCATAGACGACGGACATATTAACATATGCAGAATTTCATTCTAAATATAAATCTGGTACGTACCTACTTGTGACCTCATTTTTTTACACCCTATTAAAAATTCCTGTCTTACCGTCTCAATATAATTACCTATTCACGCACGAGCACTAAAAGTGTTCGCTGAACGCATAATTACTAAACCGCTTATCAATAGGGTGACCGCACTTAACGGGATAAACAAACAATGTTTGAATTGATATTTGTCTTGTTATTTCTTGTCAAAATAAAATATTAATATTTTTTTTAATTATGGAATGCTCAATTAACATTATATCAAAGTATTTACTTCGTTTAAAAAATCACCCTGTATAAGTAATTTCCACTGTGGTAGGCCCACGCAGAAGGGCTGTTGTACGGATTTGCAAGCTCGTACCACGCTAGCACGGAAGACCGGCGTAAACTGGACGTATGTATCATATTTCCGCGTTTCATCTTATAAGTGAGGTAAACGCGGCCCACTTTTTTTATGTTAGCAATGCTTTGCAACCATTCAGGTGTTGTACATGTTCATGGGCAGCGTCAGTCCTTAAAATCAGGTGAACCGCCTTCTCGCTGCCAACTTTTATTTAACATAAAAAATAACAAAAAAATGTGACAATTAAATGTCACTCTCGAAAGCCCTCACTGTTCATAGAGTATTAAGTATAAAGTAGCAATTTACAACGCAAACTCAGTGCGGGTTAGTGGCATTTTTATGTTCGTAATGTTTTTCTTTTTATTTTTTATGTTATGCTGTTTTTTATTAGAATTGAGGTAAAAAAAAGTAAAGTCACAGTCTATATATGTCCCACTGCTAAGCAAAGGCCTATTCAAAACAGGCAACTTGGTGGGTAAGGGCGTAGATCGACAGTCTGAGGTCGTGAATTGCATCAAAGATAACATGATTCTTTTTTGTCTTAAAGATTGCTTACATGCAAGGTTTCTTACATTTGTGATCAGTATTCGGCGATGAGTCTGCCTGACTTAAGGTAAAGTACCAGCCTATAGGTAGGCGCCCTCTGTACGGTGTATCAGGGCATAGTCCACCACGCGGCCTCACTGAGGATTGGTGGACTTATCTTCGAAATATTTTTTGTTATAAAAATATGCAGGTTTCCTCACGGTGTTTTCCTTCACCGCTGAGCACGTGATAAGTCAGCACTTAAAAGTAACAATTTCATTCGGGCTGGCATCGGGGATCGAACACAGGTTGCTCAAGTATATTAAAATAATGGCAAGCGCCCGGACACTGAGCTATCACGGCCATTTTTCAAGAAATGATGCCATTATTTATGCAAACATGTATTTAGAAAAGACAGATTTTTGTGAAAACTTGAGATTTCTTAACACTTTTCTGAATATTTTTCATCTTTAGCGGCAGACACAACGATATATCAATCAATAATTTGGATAAAGTAGTAGTAAAAATATCGAGCAAATTATTTACCAAAATAATTTTACACGGCTGAATGTATGAAGAGTAGATATAACTAAACTTGAATTAACGGAGTTCTTACAGGTTCTTAACTGTTTAAGTTTTTAGTGCACATAATTAGAAACCAAACACATTACTTTCGAAGTATTTTTATTTCTAAAAACACATCTATTTATACAGACCCTTGTTTAAAATTTAGTTTTAATGTAGCATGGAATTCCCAAGATAATATTATTCGATCTGCTACCTGCGTGGTTGCTTTATTTAATTTTTGATAACACATTCCACCGACGATGTTTAACTAAAGATCAAAGCTTTATAAAGTGTAACACCTTTGCTTTGCCGAGTTTATACAATATTTGTTTATACTGTGTGTGGTTCTATTTATTTTGTGATTTTCAAAATCACTCAAGATTTTCAACTGTGATACCACGCAACATTCTTCGCTGCACGAATGGGCAGGTCCGTGCGGGGAATTACCACGACTTCACAGGAGACCGGCGTGAAAGTTAGATGTGGTTCAGCGTTTCGTCTGGTGACTAAGGTAACAAAAAGTTAATAAAGGTGCAAGGTATCTGACACACCGCAGTTGTTACAAATGTCCATCGGCGGCGGATGTCACTTAATATCTTAAGCTGGCCACCTTATAACGTAAAAAAGAGATTTACTTTTTTTTTATGTCAAAAAGTGGCAAACGAGCTGGCGGTTCACCTGATGTTAAGTAATAACCACCGCCCATGGACATTTGCAAAACCTTTAAATAAAGTGGGCCCCGGCTACCTCACTCACCAGACGAAACGCAGAAGTGTAACACTTCTACTTTACGCCGGTCTTCTGTGAGATCGTGGTAATTACCCAGACGGACCTACCCATTCGTGCAACAGTAAAATCTGTTGCGTGGTACTACCACAGTTAAATTATTATTTATTATTATTACCACAGTTAAGTTTTTATTTTGATTAAGGTTTTTTTTAATTTTTAAAACTCAAACCGAATAGAAATATTTATCAAAATCACTAAAAAGTGGTTTAGCCAAGCTGCTGCATGAATGAGCCTGCGTAGAATAAAAGCGTTTATACTTTTGCGTTTCCCTCGACTTTTACGGTAACCAGAGGCCCACTCTCTTAAAGATGGGCGACACAACTGCAAACCTTCAGAACAACCGGTTTCTTTTTAATAAACAGCACTGTTTCACCATACCGCCATTAAAATGGAGGAGATATCTCAACTCATAACGTTTAATGTTTTGTTGAACTTGTAATTTATACTGACATTGCTAAACTAAACTTTGTTTGGTGCCTCGGAAGTAAAGACAAATTAGAAATATATGTTATTAAAACTACTTTATGTATTTTTTTATTTTTTATTTTACCACTCGATAATTTCGGATACTTTCAAGAATTCATAATTATGGGACGGGCTAAAGAGCTTCACGTACTGATCTCTGAACTTTCTGTCTGATACTCTCAGTTTTTTACGTAAATTTGGAAAAAAAAAACAATGAAAGAAAACTTTTATAAAGTACTCTTTGTAAAATAAATGAAATGATAATGCTGGAACCGGGCTTGAACATTTTCCAGGAAAGTTAATTATGTGTAAAATTTCAGGAAACGCGAAGTTCGTCTTACCCCGACGCTTGGTAGCGAGCTACAAAGCTGAGCGCGATAAATCTAAATCACGGGAGCGTTTCGGTGGAGCGGCATTGTCGCCTAGACTACGGGCGGACATAAATAATACAATGCAATAACAAACCAGTCGGCTAACTGCGGCGTTCCACTGTTATTACTTCCCACCTTAGCGGGGGATACCCCACTGGCGTCCACATACCGACGTGAACCCCGCCCGCACCTAATGCGACATTCTTACGTGACAACGATTTATCCAGCGTGTATTGTCCCAGCTTAATTTATGGCCGCGCTTGAAACCGGCGCGGACAAAATTATTTTCTCATATTCAAACAGAAAAAAAAATGGCGGACAGTTGAAATAAAGCAAAGGAAACGGCGGGAGAGGTCGGACACAAATCATTCTAGCCTCTATTCGCCCCCGTTTTCGTTTTCGTAACTTTTAATAACCGTTTTAAACGTTAGATTGTCCGAAATATTAAAATAAAAATTTTTCTTCACCAAAATTTCGAAATACCGCCTTGGTTTACGTTCATTACATTCGATACGCATCTATTGAAACAGTGTAGCATAACTAAGTATCTCGCGACAGCCAAATGTACGATACATTTCCAAATAAATGCAAATCATTGCGCCCCTGCTATCGAATATATTGGTGGCGCTAAGTCAAAGACTCCGATATTGTATCCGAATTTTCTTCGAAGCTATCGATCAGGCGTCGCAACCAGTGTAGGGAAGTAAAGACAAATGGATGCCTCCGCGTCTGTGTGAACACTTTATTACTACGGGCCCATCCTGCCTTGATGACGTCTACTGATAGTCGATGTTGCTTCAGTTGACTAGAGAATTATGAAAACAAATGGCGCTAGAACAGTATACACTTACCCATGCCATATACTTTTATTTCAATGTGAACAAAGTTTTAGTATCTTAATGTGTTAATATTTTAATGTATCAAACATTGGTACTTACAACAGAATAGTTTCTGTCGTAGTTTTAACGGTGGTAGGGCTACGCAGCCGCCTCGGCTGTTGCACGAATGGGCAGGCCGTCCGGTTAACTACCTCACAGAAGACCGGCGTAAAGTGGAAGTATAATACTTTACGCGTTTCGTCTGGTGAGTGAAGTAGCCGGAGCCCATTTTTCAAAAGGTTGACAACGCATCTGGAATCCTCGGGTGTAGCTGTCGTCCATGGGCGGTGCTATTCACTTAACATCAGGTGAACCGTCTGTTCGCTTGGCAACTTTTCACATAAAAAAGAGTTCAAAATATGAGCAAATCATAGTTGATTTGCTTATAATAAAAAGAGAAGATGTAGTTCAAATTCATATACATTCTCAGCGGATTAATGGTCAGGGTATCAACGTTTCCTCGGTCAGTAAACGAGTATTTATATTATTTATATATTTAAAACTTTGCCAAAGGCATTTTCTGCCAGTCAACCTAACGGTTGATCCCGAGAGGTACGTGCACAAATAAAATAAATTAAGAAATATCAAAAGAAACAAATATACATCATAAATTAGAGACTGCTCTTATTTTGCAGTTTAACTTACTTTGCAGAATAACTGGACACAAAACTACACATACATATAATGAACCTACTTACATATAGTATAAATATAAATCCAAAATGAAAAAATACGTACACAGACACACACATACATACATAAACATATACATACATATTCTATAAAAAATAGTGGAATGATTCTTTTCGAGATTTCTTTTTGAGAAGGTGCTCGCGAGTTTCCTTTTGAAATTAGAGGGAACTCTTAGCCATCCTTATTTAGATCGAGTGGTATTCCATAGTAAATAAGCACCTAAATGCATAAGCTAAAATATGATATTTTCATATAAATTCCTAAAACCTAATTTTACGAGGTGGTTATTTTAGGAAGGTAATATTTACAGAGTAAGTGATAATTACCGCAAAGAAATATAAGACAATGTTTTTGCAATTATTTCTTTAAAATTAAGTATCTAATATATAATAATATAATTATTTGATACAAGTCATTTACTATGAGGCGGTACTTCCGGACCGATACCTTAAATCCGGCAACGCAATTACGACTCAACCGCGACGTTGCAAATGTCCATGGGCGCTGATCGCCGACCATCATGTGATCTGCTTGCTTGCGTTTGCCTCCTTTTTCCATAAAAAAAACAATTATCTAATTAATAACAATGTAATAATTAAAATAATTTTTATTCATCATATCCAAGAACAAAACGAAACTTAGAGGTCAATCTTTGCAAATGACGATGTAGGTAGTTTTTAATAAGGGATAAGCTGAAAATCAGCACTGAGAAATTCTTAGAAATCGCTGAGCTGATTATCTTATTGCCAAAATGTAATTTATATATTTTTGTGCATTATAAGTTTATTTCACATCTTTTTTCTGTTCATATTTTTTCTCTGTATTTTCTTTTTTTTTTTCGGGTTATATGGCAAATGAAGAATTATTATTACTATCACCTTACGCGAAACCATACGAAGTTCGTCTTATAGTTGGCCCCGAGTGTAGGCGATTCGTTACCGCGATCGTATGGATCGCTTGTTTGTACAGTCTGCTTGTATAACGGATAAGAGAGAGATAAAGCAGTATTTATTGCGTATACCATTCTCCTGTTTGCTTTTATCATAAAACAACATTCGCTATTTGTTGAAGTAGCTCGCGGAAAGTTATTATCGTGTCAAATGTACTAACCATGGGATAGAAATCGCTGCGCGGAGCGAAAAGATTTTTATGGGCAATAAATGTAGCAATAATATAATGCGCTCGGCGTATTATCCGATTGAGGTTGACCGGTTCGTTCTTTTATCAGGATTTCATTGCCAAGTGAACATATTTTCTTTTCGTCGTGTAATATTAAGATATAAAAATAACCGCAAATAACCTAAAATAACAAAATAATCGCTATATTTTCGTGAACTGCTTAGTTTTAGCAATCCTTCAAATATCCGTGTGTATTCATTACACGTGCCGGTTTTTAACATTTGTTGTTTTTAATAAGTACAACTGAAATAAAGACCTATTGTCTTTTATTTACAAATTTTCCCTAAAGTAAAAAACGCAATGTCATAAGCAAGGAAAATAAGTCAACTTTTTATTTTTATTTTGACATCGTACACATAAATTGCGAGTAGGTATATGATACTTCATCATACATTTTAAGCAATTTTTGGTACCGTCTATTGTGTTTCCATTACAACCAACGACCAATTTTTGTGGATAGAGCGTCGGGTGCATATCCTAAAGGAGGCAAGTTCAAATCTTCACAACGGCGGCGAAAAACTTTTCCTCTATTTCTTATAAATTTTATATTATTATCTGTTACTGCAAGTGATTTGAACACTTGGCGAAATTGCTACGAACATAATATTATTTTACGCTTAAAAACGCTAAAACTCGCGAAAAGTAGATATCAAACATTCACTTCATGTAGTTTTTAAACTGACAGATTTTAAGAAACTAAATTTAATGTTGGTATCGGGCATTAACTGATAAGGATTCGGAATTCATGATATCTTTTAAAAAGCCGGCAATGATTTTGGGGCCCTCTAAATTTAAGGGCCCCTAAATTTTGTTGCAACGGGTTTTTTTTGGTCGTCTCTTAAATCGCAGTCTGTATTAAGACTTGCACTTATCATCAATGTAAGGCGAATGATTTTATTGATTTTAAGCCAAATAAAGAAATAGCCTGTATAAATATCCTACTGCTGGGCAAAGGCGTGTTCTGTACGGAGGGTATTAGGACATATTTCTCAACTCGACCCGATTGGCAGACGTCACAATTAAAAAAAAAAATATTTCATCACCATCATCATTTCAGGCTGTTTGTGGCCACTGCCGAACATAAGGCGCCCGCACAGACTGCCACCATACATGATCTGAGCCACCTGCATAGATCAACTTCCTTCACGCTTGCACAGTCTTTTTTATATTTTTGAATAGTATTTTATACTTACCTAAATAATTATCCCTCAAGTTCCATAATAATTAATATTATTTGTTAATATATTTAGCAAAGCATTGAAACACTTTACTTTCTTACTTCTTTTAATTCGATTGTAAAGTTTCTTCAAGGATGGGTTTTATTGAGTTTTTCATCGTATTTTTATAACCAAGGCCTATAACCTATATAATAGGTTATCCGATGATATTCACTAACCCACTCTTCATAAGAATATCTGTTAACAGTGATGAAAAGGCAATCTATCTAATTTCATGCAAATATGTCTTATTAGGGGTCTGTACCCAAAGGGTAAAACGGAACCCTATTACTAAGACTCCGCTGTCTGTCTGACGGCCGTCTGACACCAAGCTGTATCTCATGAACCGTGGTAGTTAGAAATTGAAATTTTCACAGATAATATAGCTTCAACAACACAATTTAAAAACATATTTTTTCTTTTCCTGTGGGGCTCCCATACAACAGACATGATTTGTTTGCCGTTTATATATAGATCGCACTTGGCCGGTTTTTTATACACATGTAAAATTATACATTAGAGCACATGGTCGTTTGACCCGTTCTCCTTACAAAAGTACACAAGCCCAAAAGAAAAAGTTTGCTTGGATATTTATTTATTTAATTTTAAATTAATAAAGAAATTGATTATTACAAAAGTATTACAATATGGGTAGGTACTTATATGCGATCGCTGATCTTTTGTGGATATTGACGTTTTACCATGTCATGGGGCGTTCTAAGCGGCATATGCAGTGTATGGCCGATAGTAACGACCATCCATGCATGGTAATGTATGTAATGCTTACATCTGAGAGACTGTTCGAAGATCGTTTCAATAACAAGTTACAACTAATCTTTATAAAATTAACGGTTATTGTGGAAACAGAAGTATGACTTTAATGGTTAACCTGCTTGCGATAAGAATTACGACACCTTAAACTTTCCTAACTTATGGCACGGGTGACTTTTATCGAGTAATAAACTTCATGAAATACCACTTGTTTCAAATTCAAATAACTCATAAAGACATCCAATGATAGCGTATCTTTGACGGGCACCATTAAACAGAACCATTCCTTTACGACATTAGTAATAATAGCATTAATAGCTTTAATAATACATTTCTTTTTTATTTGAAAAGTTTGTAAGCGGCCTAGTGGCGTCGTCAAATTCAAATATTTATTTGCTATATTTATCTATTAGACGACTTAAATAATTTATTGAATCAAAAGACATAATAAATCAAGTCCTCCAGTCAATCAGTCCAAAGGTTAGAACAGTATTCCACCCGTCGCCGAATCTGTAAGCGATGAGCCGGAATAAAATGCCAATGACTCTGTGACGCAGTTGCCAAGGTATTGGCTTGGCGTCGGGGGTCGTGGGTTCGATTCGCACATGGGACAACTGTTTGTGTGACCCACAGATATTTGACAGACCCACACTAATCGAACTTTAAAAGAAAAAAATTACATTGATCTAAAATAACTTTGGTATTAATAGAAGACACAATAAAAAAAATCTATATCACAAGTTATTGCTTCAACGTTACCAATACCCAGCGTCATATAAGAGGGTTTTGTGTAATGTCTATATGAATATGTAATAAATGTATGTATATTATTATAGAGACCCCTAATCCTTTGTCCGTTGGATCAGGTTTATTAAAAGTATCATAGTTTGGTGACATCTGTTTTTGGAGTATGTACGAATGAATTAAGAAAGTAAACAATCAGAATTTAACTCTAAATAACGTCAGTAAATTATTCGTCATAAAAAAACAATGACTACTGTGAATACACTATTAGGCCTTTTTTAAAAAATGGTGATTTAAAAATGAATGGCCATTTTAGAGTGCCGTAAGTTCTTTTTCACTGAGTGGAGGACCTGAGAGCATACGAAATTTGTATTATTTCATATTAGGTCTATTGATACAAAAGAAAGGACCGAATCTTAATATACTGCACTTATAGGATTTGAAATAATGATCTGCAAATCTAACACGAATAATAAAATTAATGTTGTGATATAAATATTAACTTAAGCTGGAGTCTTGCAGTCGTAATGTGCTGGGTTGATATTTATTTTTTTTAGTGAGCACTCTTCACAACACATTCGTTAGTTCTTAAGTTAACAAACAATGATTTGTTCCATTATATCAATTCTTCAAAACCACTTAATTTGTTCACAGGGTCCATGGCAGCTTCTTTATGCCTGACGGTGCTGTGCTCGACAATAACGTTCTGCGAAATGTTAAGGTGCGTTTTAACTGCCCTTTTATAATTTATATTTTAAAGATGGAAAGAAGTATTTCTAATTTAAGTCGTTTAACAATAATCCAATTATATAAAATTGATTCTAAATTTCATTTAGTACAATTTTTTGTTACCAAAAGTTACGTCACCAAAGTCGTCACAGCTAGTTTTATAAACAGATGAATCTATCAATATATACCGATAAAAAATTTCAAACAGTTTGAAAGAAATAGTTATTCTGTTTTTGTTAAAAACACTGACTTTAAAACACTCGCTTACTTTTTGATAAAATATCTATATTATCATTATTGTTGTAAGAACGTTTTACAAACATTAATTTCACGTGGAGAAACACCCAGTTGCGAAACAACTATTTGTAGGTCACACAAATAGTTGTCCCGTGTGGGGATCGAAACCACAACCCCCGACATAGTGAATACATGACGTATATTATTTTTAGTAAAGGAACTTTAAGATTGAAATGAACTTGTATTAACAACAATATCATTTTAATTTAATGAGTCTCGAATATGTTTAGATACAAAGGAATACAACTACAATAACTTATTAAAACATTCAAACAGTAAACTTACTATAATTATTCAAATTAAATGTTTCGTACTCAGAGCCGTTATATCTCATTGCCCGGGCGTCATATCTCACTTTTAATTCAATATAATAATCGAGCAACCTGAGTTCAATCTCCGGTGCCATAATAATTATGTGAAGTCCCCCAATCCACGTCGCGTGGTGTAGTATGCCCAGTTCCCTTTATACCGAGAAGGCATTTTTGTCTAGCAGTTGGACATACGTAGGCTGGTACTTTTCTTTTTACTTTAATGTTTCGTATTTGTTTAATATTAGATATCAAATAACTTGAAATAAATTCGATTCGCTCATGCTCAAGTTTTTTTTTATAATCTTCATGTTAGGTTATAAATAAATTCGAATAAGTTAAAGGAAATGTCAAAGTACTTAATTATGTAGCAGAGATCTTAATATATTCTATTATTTTTACAGACAAATCCTGCGATGATGGCTGGCCTTCGGCGAAAAAGCTGTCCTCCTAAGTTCTCGTGTCACTTGTAAATAACAGATATTTTAAAATAGACATGTTGTGCTAATTTACGATTATTGAAATGTAGGCTATTGTCGTTTCTACATCTATATTAGTGTGTGCGTTGAGTCTTTAAACAGCAAAGAATGAACAAAGGCTTCGAACATACTCTGTTCAAGTTACTTACGTTTTTATTATAATAAGCTCTATTATAATGTTCACCCATTCCAACTAAATTGAAAGCTTTGAGTTCATTTTGAGGTACACGTTTTGTGTTATAATTTATTTTCACCACAGTATTCTAGCAACAGTGGAGCGGGATGCATTAATACAAACATTGAAAGTTAAAAATAAGTTTCAATATTTCTAAATCTCCACAAGTACACTTTGATTTCTTTCTCAAATGTGCATGTTTAAAGATGATCATGATTTTATGTGTAGTATGTAGTTCTTATTTCATCTAGCAAAACAGTTATTGAATGGCAGAGTTGGGAAACATTACAGATAGATATAAGCCCAGATATTTTAAAGTTAATCAAAAACTTATAATTATTTACTTAAGTATTTCACTAATCTCAATTTAACCACGATGTATCGCACAATATCAACCGATTGACTGTCTGGTAAGTCACAGACGCTTAAAATATCTGCTTAGTTTATATTTAAAGTTTAAAGATTCCTCGCCGCACTTAATTGAAATTAATATTTAAGCCATTAGAACTGTTGTTTCATTTTCAAAATGTACTGAAAAAAACAATGAACTAGACCTAGCGTGTATAACTTAATGTGAAGTAAACATTAACTTACGCTGGTGTTTTCTTCTGACTATAAATTTCTGATACTAACATTTTAAAAATTCATGTGAAGCTGAAAATGTTCTATCTCTAATCTTCTGTGATTTACGTATGTCGTTTTTTATTTCGTATAGTAAAAGTCGGTAATAGGACTATTATACTTCCTTCACTAGCTTCAGTTCATCACTAGTTGAACGCAAGTCAAAATACATTTACATTATTCATTATCCTAATTGATTATGGTCATAATTTAATTAAAATTTCAAGTAATTTAGTTCTGTTATAGTGTCACCTCAGACTAATACCTATCCTTTTATATACCAGATAAATAAATAACTCAATGCGAAAATATTTAGTAATGTATAAATCTTTCAATAACTCATACGGGAAAATTGATAAATTTTTGCGTTTATGGTAATTGTATATAATACTTTAATAAGTGAAATAAAATGATAAAAATGTAACATATTCCACGTCTTTGTCATAATATGTGATGTGTAGATGAATTATAAGTAGAAGAAACTTAGCCAAATTATTCTATATAACAATTATGTGTAATGTAATTAAGTGTTTCTGCAGTGTCTGTCTACGTTATTTTTTATTACGATGTTAACGTGTTTCGATAAGGAACTAACGAAATATTCTCAGAAACATGTATTATTTTATAGGGATTTAAGTTACTTTTTCGTTACTTAAATAAGACATTTTGATGTCAATCACATGCTTGCAATCATGGTTCTGTATATATTAATAAACATACCTGCAGCCGCATTATATAAGCGCTGCTCACAGATAATAGAAAAATATTAATAAAAAAAATATGAGAACTATTCGCAAAAAAGCATAACTTGTCAATCAGTCTACATTAAAAAAAGCATATGGGAAATATCTTCCGACAGAATTGAAACTATTGTTATTATGTAACAAAAGATTACTAAGATATATGAAATCTAAAAGCAAAGAACAATGCTAACTTCTTATATTTGTGTTTACTGTCGAAAATTGTTGTGCCATATACATATTTACATATTTCATTAAGTTATGTTTTTATAAGTGTAAGTTTAAAAGTATTTATAGGTCAATAAACAAAAAATACGATTTCAATCTAATTAGCAAAGCTGTAAACAGTGTGTACTAAATACTAGTACGGTTAAATACTAATTATCATAACGTCTATTTATTTTTTACACTTACTGTGTGTTCATGGAAAGTCACGACGTAGTACACAATCTACGCGGTGATTAAAAAAACGGTTCTTTTTGGTGGCTTTTAGGAAAAACATGGCTTGGTAAATTCGATAATATGACCCAAAGGACTAGCAATGTTTTATGTATTTAACTTAATTTTTGTTTAAATCATGATATCATCATTATCATTATGCTGCCCGAAATAAGTAAATCAGTCGATTCTACTAAAAGTAATTCGTCTCAACCGAATAAAACAATTCTTGCTACAAGCGACTTTTATTCTCAACACTCAAATTCAAAAATCAACAATCGTCGTGAAAGCCAAAAAAGGGTCTTGGTTGTATGTGTTTTTTGAAACCGCATTTAATTCAAAAGATTATTGCGATTACAAATCCGAATAGCAGATATTGTATAGCTGTCGGAAAATTTCCGTTTAATCTTTAATTACAGGTGTTAAATTGTTCGGAAGCTTTGTGATGTAAGTAATGCTATTTACACTCACTGCTTTGTGACTTACTATAAATGTCCATTAAAACTTCGTGGCCTAAAGAAACCAGCCTTCTTCTAAGCTCGTAACTTCGTTAGTGACTTTTCAAGATATCTTTATTGAAATGTTACTATTACCTACGTGTGACGAAAGTAGACAATATTTACGTGAGGTGAAACTTGGAGAAAACCCGTATGTTGCAATGTTTTTTCGGAATAGAATTTGTTCTAAATTTAAATTAACATGTAAAGTTTTAAAATATAATTATTTGTAATATATGTAAGAATGTGATATTTTAAAATTCGTTACTTGAAGTTCACGTCATATTTCAGGTAAAGCAAAATGCAGATGGAGTTTACAGTTGATAGCTTATTAATTTCGTTGTTTATTTTATGTAATAAAGTTTTATACGATGAGATTTCGTGTTTCGTGTTTATTTGCTCAATTAATTATTTTAAAGAAACTCTGTTATAATAAATAAATTATTATTAAAATAACAAGTGTTTTCTTTCTTATCAGCGTGTGATGAGTTTGATTTCGTGTATTTTGGATCAATTTTCCTCGATCGGTCTTTATGACTACATAGTAGCAAAAAAAAATTACTTTTATTAGGTGCTCGGTTTAACGTGATATTTATTGACATAACTGATAAAATTATGTAATGAAATGGTACAGTCATAAAATTTGGATGGCCAATTATAAATGAAATTCAGTCATAAAATTTTGTGAGAGGCATGCCTTACCCATGTCCGAAAGCTAGATAGTTTTTAAATTAAAAAAAAGTGTGTTTATGAACTTATGTACACACGTAATCACTACATAGTATAAAACAAAGTCGTCCCGCTGCCTGACTGTCCCTATGTATGCTTAGATCTTTAAAACTACACAACGGATCTTGATGCAGTTTTTTTACTAGATAGAGTGAATCCAAAGGTAGGTTTTTATGTATAATACATTGCACCCGTGTGTAGCCGGGGCGGGTCACTAGTATAAGTTATACTTCTTTAGCGTAACAAAAGAAAAATAACTAAAAATTTTATCCCAGTGCCAGTACTCTTTGTTTCTGAAAAAGATATTAAATGCAATTGAAAACTGTTGTAACCTGGAAATATAAGGAAATGTCTCATAATTCCAGTTGTCAAGTTCTCTTGTATCTTGTATTAACTGATGTTAACGTTTTCAGTCCCGAGACTATTAAAGGTTCATCTAATGCAGAACCGGTGGCCTAGCCAGAAACCACGGGTTTGAGGCCCTCCACAGTGCGTTAGCTAAGGAGTGTCCCCTACGGGCTATCGAGGTTCGGTGCGAAACGTGACCCCGATAGCCGTTAACTTTGTTAGTCGGTGGCTGGAGGCGGTGAAAACAGCCCTGGAACGCGGGTGTACCTAGAGGACGCGTTGGGTTGGTTCGCCGTGCTCAAAGGCAAGGGCGAACTATGGTTTTTACTATTGCACTAACTGTGTTTGGCGGGACCCCCAACAGTGGGTCCGACGTACTTAGGTATTAGAGAATTCGCGTCGTCATCATCGCAGTGGTGGAACTCAGCGGCATCAGTAGTGGGCGGGTTCATGTTCCCAGTTTTAGTTTTCAAGTTCTGCATGGAGCACTAACGCGAGTTCTCACGGAACCTCTGTCATACGTTTTTAATATTCATGGACATGCGGCCTCAAGACACGTATAATCAGTACCGTCTTTACCATAAGAGCACACGCTGCCCGTGCCCCTGTCGTCACGGGGGCCCCATGGCCTACGAATTCGCTTAAACTATAGAAAATTTTCACTATTTTTGGTAGATATATTCTGGCAGAAGTTTATAGAATAAATAAAAAACATAAGATATAATGTTTTTGTCATTCACTTTTTTTACTTTCCATCAGGGCCCCAAAGTGTGCCCTAGGGCCCCGATAGGGCCAAAAGACGGCATTGCGTACAATCTTATACAGGTGCTGCGTGAAGTTATTTTGAACCTTCTATAACCTTATCATATGTCATCATGAAAATGTTTAAATCGGAAGGAAATACGAACGTCCATGCAAATTATTATTACTCAATAAACATATGCTAACACGATACAAATGTTAAATACAGAGTTACTACAAAAACAAACTTCCGAGGGAATGCCGTAATCCTTCGGTGTTCCACGCGCAGTAAAACTTGAAGACAACAAGATTATCGCCGGCAATTAAAATAACACTCGCTCCGATAGGGTGGCGTGTAAAATCTTCGCCGTTCACACGGCGGCTCATGAATATTACGGGCGCGGGATAGCAGGTATTACGGTGGGATTACGGCGCATTTCGGCGTCGGATATCCGAATGACAAGCATTGCGTTGACAGATACGCCGGGGACGTATTACCGAGTTGAGACACACGTAATACCGGTGTAGATAGATTTAATATCTGCGTTCAATTGTTGTTATTTTAATTAGGGAAACATTTTCTGGCGAGGCGATTTTACTATCTCAATTTTTTGCCATGTCTTTACAAATTTTGCAAAAGATTTATTCTGTTGAAAATTACTTGCTTATTTACTAACAAGCGACCCGCTCCGGCTTCACACGGGTGCAATGATGTTTTCGACATCGCATTAGAAACCTCTAAAATTATCAGTGTTTCTCTAATGTATTATGCATGAACAATACATATAAACCTTTCTCTTGAACGACTCTACCTATTAAAGAAAACCGCATCAAAATCCGTTGCGTAGTTTTAAAGATCTAAGCATATATAGGGACAGACTTGATTAACCAGATTTAGATTTAGTTTTAGCTAAAGGACAGCAGACGAAAATATAAATTAGTGCCAAAAAAACACAAATAAAAAAACAACTTGTTTACTCGGATTTACAAAATACATATTTGAAATGTAAATTTTGACATTTTCATCATATCCTTTCTCGGAGAAATGTGATATAAACGCGAAACGGTTAAGCAGTATATTATATATTTTATTCATGTATGTTTGATGTACGTTTAAGCATTTCTGTTCCTTCCACTTTCGTCTATGCTCTGCACGCTCTCCGCGCTGCCTCAACTGTGCTTTAGTTCGACTTGAGGGAAAGTCTTTCCGTATCATTAATGTTATTGCAATCTTTTGATTGCAGTTGCGATTCAAACACTTACATGTGGTAGGGCCCCGCAAAGGCCTACGCTTTAGGACGGATGGCATGAAGTACTTAAGTTTATTTTGGTGAGTGAGATAGCCGGGGCTCTCTTTAGTAAAAGATTGACACGCATCTGCAACTTACGGGAAATGTCCGTGGGTGGTGGTTGTAATAACATAATATAATAATAACCTTTATTTACAGCAAAAGCACTACACTTTAGAAACTACAAAGAGACTTACTTAAATACACTTACTTCAAATTAGAAAACAATATCAACTTGTAAATAGCATACACAAAACATTCTTTAAGTACAATTTGCTGACACTTTTTGATGTATAAACGTAATTTCTGTTATTTCCTCACCCGGAAGCCTGTATCGAGGAGGGACATATTGCTTTATATATACATTTTTCATCAAGCAGACATTGACTGAAAATTATACACCTTAATCACTTCAGGAGTAATTAGTGGAATAACTTCTTTTTATTGTTGACCAGTATTTTAGAAATTTCCTCAAAAGATTAATACATGTCAGTCTAAACATAACAAGAACGAACATTGAACTTTATTATTTTGTTATAAGCTACTTCGTTATTCTAAGACCTATCTGAAGACCTACCAAATTCTCAAAGCACTATTTAGGACACTAAACTCTCCTAACTTTTAAAACTCTATAATGTATATAATATAGGAGATTAAATAAATGTAAATGATGGTTACATTTAGATACCTCATCAAATCATATATGCCTTTTTAAGTTTTTTAAGCACAGCTAGACTGCAAATTGTTTACAAAATTGAAATCTTAATTCTTTTAAACCTTTCTACAGACCTATAGTTTTAAGTCAAAAGCAATTAATATACGGTAAATGCTGCAAGCACACTTATATATCTTTTGCTAAAAATAAAGCTCATAAGAACTTGTGACTTGTAAAGTAACACTTTGTAATCTTTATAATTTAAGACTGTCTTCTTTTCAAAATGTAAAAAATAATTGAAATGATTTTCTACAAAAGTTTCAATGGGATCTTGATGAATAAATTCCGTAACTATTTTATTTTTCGTGGCATATCGTAACATATTGGGGATGTTGGCAAAATTAAAATTATTTTTATGCATGGCAATTATATACAATACATACTTGTATACTGAACGCTCTCGCATAGACTTGTAACTAAAGGCTGTACACAAGAAAATAAATTTATTAGTGTCTAAAAAAGCTTTTAGTTACACGTCTATGCGAGAGAGTTCAGTATACAAGTACAACAGTTTGCCGCAGACCCCTCGTCTTACTGTGGGATTATTCTCGTCGCATTAAAAAATATAAGTGACAATCTTTTTTCCCAAGGAAAGGGAGTTCTAGTGGTGATCTCTGACATGACGAATATTATTACTATAACGAGAGTTTGCAGATATGTAGATATGCTCATGAGAATCATTTAAAATATCAAAGTTCTGCTGCTGAGTGTACATTATTTATTACTCTAAAGGTAAATTCTGAGTTATTTTTTCATTTAGATGAATGGGATTTTTCTCTTTCAGAAATATGTGAGCAGTAAATTAGCCTTAGAAAACAATGTGGAAGCGCGGCTGTGAACTGCCGGAAATTTTTTAAAAGACATTTTTTAACAAAAGCGGAGGTACCTATAATTCCTTAGGAAAAAATAAAAAAAACAACTTTTATTATTAAATTTACAAACAACTTTTATTATTAAAAAAGTCATTCCTCGCTTGAAGATTATCACTAAGAATTGGTATGTTATCTTTTGCATCGGTATCAAACTCCTCAAGTACGTCGCAAAAAGGGAGTCAGAATAACCAGTGCTAACAAGTGGAAAGCCTCTTGGCCCCCGGTGGGCCTATTCTGTGGCACCGCCCCTGTCGACGTTCCAATCGCGGACAGAAGGGAGAACGACACACTCCACACACCCCACGGTCCCACTACTGCTACATCAGCGGTGCAGCCACTGAGTCGCAGATGATATGGAGAGTGACGAAACACCATGCCACTACAACTTCCCCTACGATTCCGCCTGAGTTGCAGATATCAGCTACATAGCTGTAAACAAAGCTGGTAGTTTAAGTTAAACTTAGCAATTTATTTTATGATTGCGATGTAACTGTCAATTATGTTAGAATATATAAATATAATATGATAATGTATCAATTGGTGTTACTTTAGTGAATATGTCCACTTCAAGGGTTTCAAAGGAACCAAAACAAAGCAAATACCAAATGAATTGAGCCAAATGTATACGTTAAATTAAGGTACATGTTATCGGGAAAGAATTGCACTCTTAAATATTGAGTTCTCTTTTTAAAATTAACACAACGCCGTTAATTTGGGGTCGTCGCTTTTTTCTGATCTTTTTATTTTGTTTCGAATCTCACTTAATGTTGCTGTCTTTTAAAGTTTCTTTGTAATCTTGTATCGCCTCATATAAATAAAACTGAAAGTGAATTGATCGTAACTGCCGATTTTGTTTGTAAATCGTTTAAGTTCACCATGAGCGATGTTGATACTTTAACCATTCTGTAAAACAAAAACTCTATAGTCTGATTTACCAATATCATAATATACCTAACTTTTGAGGAAATTATTAGATATAGATTGTTTGTTTAAATCACTGTCATAATAATATTAAAGGAACAATAGTATCCAAACTAATATTCAAAATGCGACAGTGTGTTTGTTTATCATTATTTCACGTCGCAACGGAGCGATGTTATGGTAAATTTTGGGGCTCATCTATTTAAAACTGGATTTTGAGGTCTTCCAGTAAAAATATCCTAACGATACGGCATGTATTTAGGATTGCGGCTTTTTGCATGTTAAGTTAATGTACATATTCGTAGGTAATTTTAGCAGTTTTAAAAGTTGTGACACCTGTGCTGGAGAGAACCAATGGTACAATATATACTTGGTTCATTTTCCAAATTCTTGTAATTTCTTCTTTTAATTCTGTTTACTTAGTCATCTTGTCGTTTATTCATTTTTATAGATGGGTTTAGGAACTGAAAAGATGTATTGAGATTTTTTGTTAAAATGTTTTGATTTTTTATAAAATAACCAGTTTATATTTTCTTGTTATTACGTCGGTAAAATCTAAAATTTTTATGCATATTTGATCTCTCAGTAATTTGTACCTAAATTTAAATTCCAAAATACACGATTTACCAAAATAAAACAAAACCGAGCAAAGCTCGGTCCCTAGGTACTAGATGTATTAAATAAGTTAGGTTTCTGTCTTCTTCTGTTTCTGTTTGTTTGTTTTATCTATAAATTTAATGTCAGGTTTTGTCAGTTACTATAGCTCTATCAAAGTATATCTTGTGAGTACGTCTCTCCAACAACACAGGTACCACAGGATTTGATAATAAAACTCTCAGATTCTAGAATATAATTTCAGCCATTTGTTCGAGGCGTACAAATCAGCATGTGCTTGTTCAAGATCGTAGAGATGCCGGCCGTGTTTTACTTTTTTACGCCAATCATCCGATTTTACTTTTAAATATTTATATTCTATTATTCGGGTTTTTAAATTAAGTGGTGTAATTGTTAATTGTGTAGTTTAGTTGTAGTAAATTAAGTGTGTAGTTCACACACTTAATTTATCGTAGAATGTAAGTCACTTTCTGATGTTGAGTTAAATAAATCTCTTATATTTTTAACTTGGCCCTCCCATAGTACTTTAAGGTCTATTAGTTATCTACCACCCATTGCTCTGTTAACTGTCATTCTCGCTTTCGGTGATTTTGGGTGTAAATAATTTTAAAACAAAAAATTTTTAATATCTGTACTTGTTACATTTTATTACACCACACAAGACTGGAATAGCATAAGTATTTAACGCTATATAAAGATTTTTTGAATGAAGTTGCTTTTTACATATTTAATTTAATCGTTGTGTATATAACGTAATAAGATTTATTTTATTTGGACGAAATTTATAGTATTTGACTGGAGAATACCTAAATACTTATATATCTCATCTCATCCTATTAAGCTAAACAGATTATTTTCAGAGATATTGATGCTATTATATGTTTTGCCATGAATATGAAACGTTTTCCACTTATCGAGTCCAAAAGACATTTTTATATTGTGGCTAAATTGAGCTGTCATATTAATAAGGTTTTTAAGATCTTTTGTGGATTTTGCAAAAATCTTAATATAATCCATGTACATCAAATATGTTATGGCAGTGCTACTATTTAATTTATATCCACATGTCACGTTTCTTCTTTCTTCTATAATGGTTTTTCTTGCAATTTGTAACGTTTTTTATTCTTTTTTTTTTTTCTTGTGCCTTCATCCCGAACAGCGTTCCAGTCAAGTCACAACGACCGTCACCGATGGTACCAGGTAGCAACAATTACGCAAGCAGCCGTAGTGGTGATATGAAACTGCAACTGAGGCTTCAAGTGGCTTATTATTCCAGAGGCATGAGCTGTCAGGTCTCAGAAAGGATCGTAGCGTTTGCGAGCGGGATACGGAATAGCATTTGAGGGCACTTTGGACCATAAAAAATTCAATCATTCAGCAAAGACGTTGTTCAGAATAAGAAGAGGGCAGTGGCTTCCGCCAAAATAACGATTGTAGGTATACATGAGGCCTTTAATAACACCCCCGTGAAGGTTGGACACCTGCTGGGGTCAATGAATTAAAAGGATCGTCTGCTTTAAGTAACGCAGCCCTTATTTCGATAACCTTTGAACCACCTTTGAAATACATCTCACTTCGAACTCAATCGACGTGTTCTTGAGGTGGCGTAGATAGTAGGTCTGCACATTTACCACATGGCATTCTCTTCACCCGCTTTTTCAGAGTCATCAAAAGTCAGAAAAGCAACTTGGTTCGAATTTACGGTGATACGGGTTACGAATAACCTTATTGAGTCACATAAACGAAAAAAACGCCAACTAAAGCGCTTTCACACAGATACAAAGACAATAATGATAAATAACAATAAGCAAATAAAGTATCGATTTATACAGTAAAATATTTAACAAATTTGTGGGCAAGGACAATAAATAATATTACATGTAATAATGAGTATTTTGAGATAAATAAGCTTCTGCAAACGTTAAATGGCAAGTTTTACTTGTATAAGTATGATTGTGCTGATCTACAGAAACAAGAAGCAATTGAATAAACCAAATAAGTGACACTATTTGTCATCGAAATCCGTGAATGTCATAGATAAATTTCTACAATTAATTATTCGTATCTCATTGAGTTAATATTTGAACGTTGCAAACGATAGCTTCATACGAGGGAATGTAGTTCTGTACATACATTCAAAATGGTTACTCGCGAAGAAGAACCTCTAAAAGAGAAAAGCGAAGTAAAAAAGAAGAGTTTCAAAGAAAAAATAGCTTATATAAAAGAGAATATTACTTTAGAACCTGTTTTGGCAGGTTACGTGATACCCGGAGTGTTGTCTAGGCTTGCAAATCAAAATCTCAATCTGGATAAAGCATGCAGGGTCAACTTACGATACGGTGATACAGTATGCGATGCTCTTATCGCCAAAGAAGGAACCACATATCAAAAAGAAGAACTCATAGTTCAGGAACTAATAGCCTCAATGGAGACGTGGAAGAATTTAATATTAACGGCAGTACCCAGTATCCTAATTTTGTTTTTAGGCGCATGGAGTGATCGAACGGGAAAGCGAAAAATCTGCATTTTACTTCCAATACTAGGTGATCTATTCGCTTGCTTAAGTGGTATTTTCAATGCCTACTTCTTCTACGAGTTGCCGGTTCAAGTTACGATGTTCTTCGAGGCGTTCTTTCCAGCGATCACTGGAAGTTGGATAACAACATACATGGGTGCCTTTAGCTATATAAGTGATATATCCAGTGAGGAAACTAGGACGTTCCGAGTCGGCGTGGCGAACTTGTGCTTGACAGCTGGGGGCCCAATAGGGACGGCACTTAGTGGAATTCTGCTGAAATATATTGGCTACTACGGGGTATTTACGATTAGTTCAGTTTTGTATATTTGCAGCATATTGCATGGCGTGTTTTATATTAAAGATCCTGAAAGACCCAATCAAGAAAAAAAGAAAGAGGTAATAAATCAGTAGGTATTTTATTTTAGTAAAACTTATCAAGGCATTATCATCTTTTGGTACAAATATATTTTGCAAGTTGTTTAAATAACGGTTTAACTACTAATTAGCCACTAAATTTACCCATTTCAATTGATATGTTTTTGTTAGTTTTTCAAGTAGATTTATTGCAAGACGGAACTAATAACACGTTATATTTATATTGAATTATTTACTATAGACTGATATTTAGATATCAAAAAATATCAAACTCAAGAATAATAGTAAACACTTTAATAAATTGCAGGATAAAACTTTAGATACTTGGGGTTTCTTAAAAACGTTTTTCGACATACAACATGTCAAGGATACACTTACAGTTGCTTTTAAGAAGGGACCCAACAATAGAAGAATGAAATCAATATTGGTCCTTGCGTCTATTACTTTTATTTATGGACCAGCGTACGGTATGTTAAATTCACATTTTTTGCTATAAAATAATCTTATAAAACATAAAATAATAATCTCATATTTTTGTTAATGTAATAATGCAATAAAACCAATTTTCTAATTTATGTATTTATTATTATCTACTTACAAGATAGACGTCTTTATTAGAAACTCCACACCTCAGTCATGATAATATTAAACAAAAAGAGAAACAGTTTTACAAGAACTTGAATGCGAACTTCGAGTGACTTCAAACATAGTTACTGTCAATAAAATAACATACGCATTAAGTAACAATGAAAGACAGCCTTTTGCTCTTTTGTTATTAACAAACCAAGAGAAGACATCACCAATTTATTAAAAATTAAACTTCCAGGGGAGTATACGGTTCGCTATCTATTCACAAGATATCGGTTTAATTGGGATGCGGTGAAGTACAGCTTCTACAGCACATTTTATATTTGCATACATACACTTGGTACGTTTCGTTTTCTACTTTCATTTACTTTTGAATAGATTAATTTATGCGACAAACTTAAAATACACTCATAACATGTTTCCTTTCCGCTAATTGGCATTTCGTTTTAGGGGCACTCATTTCCATAAGTATTTTTAGTCGAAAACTAAAATGGGACGATTCTCTATTGGGTCTTATTTCGAACGTGAGTAAAATTGTTGGTGGTTTAGCGACAGGATTGGCGAGAAACAGCCTGGAAATGTACCTAGGTATTATTTCTATAACATTTTAACTTATTGTTAATGTATCGGTTTTACTGATTTATTTCTATTAAACTGAGTTTTTAATAAAATATTTATCCTTTCAGCGGTGGCGATTGAAATGTTCAATGCAACGTCATTTACAGCACTAAGATCTATTTCGTCGAAGCTTGCGACCAGTGACGAATTGGGTATAAGAAGCTTATTGTAAAAAAACAATAATTATTCATACACCTAAAAAGCATTTTTCGCATACAATCGAGAGTTTTTTTGGAGTTCTTGACTTCTTAGGCAAACGAGCATAGCGTGTACTTAATTAAGAATATATCCTTTTCAATCTTGAGATACAATCTTGTATTACACATAACTTTTTTTAGAAATTTATAGAAATATATAGTTTTATATTTATCAAACTTAGCGAGAACTTATTAAAAATTATAAGAGCATATGGGTGCATGTCATATCGCCGATGACCTACGTAAATAGTATTTTGACCTTTGACCTTACATCTCGCAGCAACATTCATGGCTAGGATATTTGATCGCCTTTATTTTAAATCGTTTCCATTTACCGGAATGTTTCCTTATTTTTGCTAAATAAGTCTTGATTTTTTTGGCATAAAACTTTTTAATTTACTCGTTGAACACAAAACCTTCCTCAAGCGACTTCTTCGCGAATCCTTTACCCGCAAAACAAAAGTTACATACTATAACAGATTAGTGACACTATATTAGTATACTATATAGTATTTTTTTTATCAAGTACGGATTAATTTAATTGCATAAATAAAAACCATTTAATTACACTGAATGGAATTTAAAATTTAGAATACTTTATTTTATTATATAATATAATACTCTCAATATTGATAAAGTCGTTTATTATGTACATATGTATAAAACAAATCGTTTTATCTACATCGTAGTTTTCATGTTTCTGTTATATAACTTTGAAATGTTTTTGATCTACAATGTAAATAATTTCTTTTCATAATACAGGAAAAATGACTTCGTTTTTTAATTTGATGGAGGTGGTTACGTCGATGATATTTGGACCTGCGTATTCGTGGTTGTACATGATGACCTTGAAAGTTGACGCTGGCGTTGTTTATTACTTAAGCACTGTCTTGACCGTTCCACCAATATTAATTTTTGTGTAAGTTTGAATTTACGTTTATGAGAAAAACATACTTGAGAATTTTAATAAACCTAATTTATGGATCAAAACCTTTGTAAATCATGTCTCTTGTATTGATTGATCGTTTGCTTATACGGGGTTAGAGCTGATATTGAAAAATTAAAGGTGTACTTAAATTTTTTACTAAAAGTTTAATAAGGAAGTGCTAATTGTTTTCGTGAACGTTGTAATAATACATTTAATATTAATTATTATCAGGTGGTTTTTCAAGGAACATCGCAAAAATAAAGGGCGAGAAAAATTCAAAGAAACTAAGAATGACGAAGAGCACAAAGATAGACATCTAAGCATTGATTTAACAGATAGTAAGATATTCATTGAGTAAAATAAAAGTTTTTCATTTTAATCAGCGCTGAAAAGTAATAAATAATTATTATCGTTTATTATTTCTTTTATTCTAGATTTAATTACCCGTAACTAAAATATTATAAGCGATTTTCTGTAATTTATTGAAATATCTTATAGTATTAGTAATTGATGAGTGTAGATACTGATGAATGAGCTTCCTCATACTGCCATCAGTGAAGGACCACGTCTAGCTATTCTATTTCTCTGCGTGATAGAATTCACAATGAAGACATCCGCAGCAGAACAAAGATAACTGACACAGCTCAGAGGTTTAGTAAGCTGTAGTGGCGATGGGCCGGTCATATAGCTCGTAGAACCAATAACCGTTGGGGAAGAAAGGTTCTCAAATGGCAGCCTCATAATGGCCATCGCAGAGGAGGATGACCCACCCTCCACTAGATGGGGTGACGACATATGCAAGTATGCGGGAAGACGATGGATGCAGGATGCATTTTGTAGGGGAGGCCTATATCTAGCAGTGGAATCAAACGGGATGAAATGATGACGAGCAGACGGTTCACATGATGTTAAGTGAATACCGCCGCCCATGGACATTTGCTACACCCGAGGGTTACAGACGCGTTAACAACCTTTTGAAAATTGGCTCCAGCTACCTCACTCACCAGACGAAACGCGAAAGTATTTGTCATACTTCCACTTTATGCTGGTCTTCTGTGAGGTTGTGGTACTTACCAGACGGGCCTGCCCATTCGTGCAACAGCCGAGGCTGCTGCGTGGCCCTACCACCGTAATTTTTTACCATTTATCTCACTTAGCAAATCATTCAATTGCTTACTACTCAAATGGCATTTTTTTACATTACATCATAAAGAATCGTCTTAATTTGGTTGTTTTTAACACTTAAAAAAATTAAACAGCAGTGACAATTAGGTTGGTTACATCGTTATGTTATTTTTATCATATACAACTAATACAGTAATCTCCGAACAAACATTCCTTTAATGCATTTAAGTGGTGTTGTAATTCATAACGATCTTTTGTTCAAATCTTTATCTCTTCATAGTCGATATGGAAGCAACGTCAACATACTGTGCAAATAATAATTACTTCATTTGTGAAGCAAATAGATACACATACATATAGTATGTTTCACTTTAACTTCTGAAAGTGAATGTAATAAATTATGTAATATTTATTTTTTAAACTCCATTATTGATTATTGATAATAAACAAAAGCTATATTATATAACCTGAGGTGGATAAGATAGATATGCACCTATATCATGGCCTTATGATTTTAGTACGTAATAACTACGTAGTGAATGCCTGTGGACATAATAACACATATACAAGATCATCACATTGTAGGACTTATCATATCCGCGTTTCCATTATGTGAAAGATGGAGAACCTATAATTCCTTACATCGCATACACGTGTGCCACTTATTTTTGTAGAAAAGAAATTTGAGGAACAGAAAATCATTGATGCTGGATAGACAATTTGATTATTTAATATAAGCCGAAACAACAATAGTATATTTTATCCAATTTTTGTAATAGGTCAAGCATCAAGCGCGATAGTACTGTTTTTCTATGAGAAACTCATATAGCACAATACGAATAATGTAAATAGTACATGCAAGTCTTATCAGGTAAAACCTGTAACCACTTACAACAATAAAACGTTGATGCACTTACACTATTGTGATGTTATCAATAAACCTGCACCCTTAATTTAATATTTGTTATAGGCAAATATCAGCTTAAAACATAATTATCTATCATTCTCCAAGGGCCAGGCTTTGTCTAGTGTTGTTGTAATTAATTTAACATAAGATATGAAATTAGAAATCGAGTGAACACGCATATGGCAACGTGCGTTAGGCGAGAAGTAAGAGTTATAAAAGTAGACAAGTAACCCTAAATAACTATAATCCTTTGGTGTAAATGGAATTTATCAAAAAAATTAAACGATACAAACACCCTCTGTGAGAAATTTGTTGCAATATTTTGTTTTGTTCTTCCAACCAGTTCTTTTTCGCGATAAGCCACTTAAGGAACTGATAAAATTAAAAACTTCGTTAGTATGTTTTAAACTGTCAAAGCGTCTGAAGCATACAATTATGACAGAATCTCAGGACAAAGGTACAGAAAGTCCAGAAGAACAACCTTTGGACGCATCAAAACACAATAAGGACCAATTTGAAAAGAAGAGTTTCTTTAAAAAATTATGTTACGTAAAATCAAATATCTCTGTGGAACCTATTTTGGCCGGACTTATAATACCATCGATGTTGGCTAGACTTGCGATCCAAAACTTGAACTTAGATAAAACGTGCCGAGTAAAACTTAATTTCGGCGATGAAATTTGTGACTCTCTAATTCAACGGAAGGGTAACTTAACATATTACGAAGGCGAAGTTCAAAAAGTCATTTCGTCAATAGAAGCATGGAAAAGCGTTATACAAACAGCACTACCGACTTTATTAGTTATATTCATGGGTGCATGGAGTGACCGAACTGGCAATAGGAAATTGTGCATACTTCTACCGATCTTTGGCGAGTTTCTTGTGTGCATTAGTAACGTCATCAGCACCGTGTTCTTTTATCAAGTGACAGTTGAAGTTACGATGTTCCTGGAAGCCATTTTTCCAGCAGTTACTGGTGGGTGGGTTATGGTTTATTTGGGAGTATTTAGTTATATCAGTGACATAACAAGTGAGGACTCAAGGACGTTTAGAGTTGGTCTAGTGAATTTATGCATGACTGCTGGCATCCCGATAGGCACAGCGCTTAGTGGAATTTTATTAAAATTGTTAGGATACTATGGAATATTTGCAATTTCGGGCACAATATACTTGCTGACGTTCAGCTACGGATTCTTTTACTTGAAGAAATGCACCAAGCCTGGAGTATGCGAAAATGAGAAGGTATAAATGTAAAAATAAATACTCATCATAAGTAACATGAATTTTGTTATATTTCTGATATTCGTTAATCTAAATATAATTATTTATTTACTAACAATATCGATTATTTATTTTAATTTATATAATCTTCTACATTTTTCCAAATTTGAGTTCTATTATTGTTCCAAGGTCACTTAAAAGCTGAGTCAAATTCAAGATCTGAGGAATAATTTACATTTTTGTTGTCTTAAATATTTTAGTTTAATGTTTTCTAACAAATAAATCAAAATAACAACCTACCCAATATATCTTACAACATGACTCACCTGTTATGCCAATCTTGATGGGATAAAAGCGGGAGTAGGATGGTTAAATTTAGTCCACAGAACTGCGATTGCAGCATTCACTATTATAGTTCTAACAATTTTTGTAACAAATATATAAATTTCTATTAAATACATATAAAATATTATACCGAATAAAAATGTTTTAACTTTTCCGTTTTAAGGTTGAGGCAGTGACTATTTCCGAGCTTGCAACTTTAATAAAAGAAACAGTCGTTGTTGCTTTCAAAAAAAGGGACGGAAATATCAGAAAAAAGATCATAATAACTCTACTGACCGTCGCTATAGTTTATGGACCAAATCATGGTAAGGACTGTTTAAGGGCCTCATTAATCTTCCTCTGTCAGCCGAGTATTTTACAAACTACCACTTCAAATATTGACTCGGTTATGCACTGAAATATTAATAATGATGCCAAACTATGTCCTTGAAGGACAAAAACTGTATTAAATTTAAAATAAACACGTAAAATCTAAACAAATATTAAGTTAATATGATGACGTGAACATTGTTAACTTCTATGTTCTACGTTTTTATTACAGAAAAAAACATAGCGTTACTATGTTGCTTATATTATAATTTTTAAATTAAAATACATATCAAATTACAGGTGAAAGAATAATTACATATATGTTTGTAAGATATCGTCTTAAGTGGGATGCTGTCAAATATAGTATGTATTCAACTTATAGCATCATTACACATTCATTGGGTAAGTGGCTTAAAATTTTTATGATTTTCCAGTAATTTTTTCTTTCAGTCGTATATCATACAATTCATATCCTTATAGCATCGGTTGTATATTATATAATTATATTAATATCGTTACGTGAGTGATAAATCTCGTTTCATTTAATAGTTTGGTTATATTTAATGTTTAAATTGAATAAAATGTGTATGTGTATTAAATTATAACTTCTCAACCCGTTAACTATATAATATTATTTATAAAACTTATTGAAGAAATATCTAAAAACATTCTTCAAAACTAAAGATGATTAAAATAGCGGTTGTTTTAATTAACTTCAGCAATGAAAAGTCATTTAAAAGTACCCATGTTGTTCTAATTATTTTAAAATAACATACTTAAGTTACAGTTTAGGCCAAAAGTCTTCTACATGCTGGAGCAATCAGTGGTACCAATCGTTTGGGACCAGACCGTTTGGTTAATATCAAATTCATAATGAAATTGCTTCAACTTTGACAAATATATATGATATATCCAATACCTTTAAGTTTCACAGACTATCTTAGTCTGTTAAATAGAGTTCACTCCGTGTTACTATTTACTTTAATTTGTTAATGAATCCCTCATTCAATATTCCAACTAAAAATTAACTGTTTAATTTTACAGGTGCTTTGTTTTCGATAAGCGTGTTCAGTAAACGATGGGGCTTCCACGATTCGGTACTTTGTCTCATTTCCATTGTCAGCAAGTTGGCCGGCTCAATACTTATTGCTTTCGTCAGAACTGACTTGGAAATGTTTATGGGTAAGTTGGTAAACAAATTTATAGATTATCGAAATAACCTTATGAAGCTTGTCTTATAAATGAACGATTTCCGTTTCATTCTTATTTATATTGAGAATATCTATATACTTAAGCTATGTAATTCAAATATTTGTTCCATTCTTTCTTTTATTTATTCGAATACCATACATGTTTAAATTAAACTATTATAGGAATTTTATAAACGGAGTTTTTTAATATCCTAATGTCACAGTTAATCCAGGCCCATGTCAATTATTTCATTATCTGTTTTATTCCGACCTACTCAAAAAATGCTTATGTTAAGATGTTTATTCATAATAATAGTGTCACGCATCATGTTTTGGAGGCTTTGGTGCACTTTCGCGAGAATTTGAGATATCTTAAATGCAGAACCAACAATTTTCAATGCTACATGTTAATCAACTTGTTAAATGTATTTTTATTTATTCTAAAAAATTGTGGCCACATTCAAAGTCAAACTTGGGTCTTCTTCGTGGGCTTCCATGTCAATCTCTTCCATGACTCCTCTATAATGTGGCTAATACAGCAAGCACTCGCTCAATTGTGGCTTTTCTCGATCACTGTGACGCATGCGTGAAATTTTAGTTTGTTATCTTCCGGGTTTTGCTTGACGTTCTATAATTCAACAGCTAGTTGTTTTTTGTCACATATTCCTTGTAATCCCTGAAATAAAGATTACCCAGCTATTAACTGCAAAAAATGGTGGTCGAAATCAGATTCTCTTAACAGTTCATGTTTTCCGTAAAATACTTATACTTTTATTCAGTGTAGTCATGTTGAGGTAAACATGAGGGAACACGAACCAAAATGGTTACTGCCAGAAAATATATTACAACGTAATACAACTCAAAGCATCTAGTAAATTCCGTGCGGTCGTAAAAACAGGCTGAATTTACCAAATTACGGTCTGCCATGAAAATGAAACCATAACTATAAATCGTTCATACTTTTCTTTTATTAATCTAAATGGTTCATTGCAAACAGACTACATATGAAAAAGAGAAGTCTTAGGCTATCTCTTGTTATGTTAGAACGATGTAAATTTTTAAAATTACAAAGTGAAGTAAAATTATAGTGACAACCTATATATGTCCCACTGCTGGGCAAAGGCCTCCTATCTACAGAGGATATCAGGGCGTAGTCACCACGCGGCCCCACGGCCGATTGGCGGAGTTTATAGAAAATATGCAGGAGGAAATCCCGATGTTTTCTTTCACCGCTGAGCACGTTATAAGTCAGAACTGAAAATTAACAATTTCATTGCGGACACCGGGGATTGAACTCAGGTTGTTGAATAGTACTAACTATTCAACAACCTGAGTTTCTAACTTAGTATGTTGAATCAAAAGCGAGCGCCCGGACAATGAGCTGTCACGGATTACAGATTATAAGTTACAAGCAAATGTTCTATTTCTGAAGTAACTATGATAATATATACTCTATTGCATTTAAGCATTGACTTATCTTGCAAAAAATAAGCAACAGCTGACGTACCTTGACAAGTTATAAAATACAACAGCTTGTTTAAGACCTAAGTCGTTTAGCATATAACGAAACGTATGTGGTAATTTAATAATTTAAATAGTTTCATATTTTGAACATATTCAATCAAATATGACACAACGAAAAAGTAATGATCTTAGGCGTATTTAACCCATATCCGTCACAAACTATTTACTGATTAGTAATCAATATTTATTTATTATTCTTCCAACACGTGAACATCATTTATTTGTCTGGTCTTTTGTCTTTTTCGATTCTTTCCATTTATATTTTCGTTTATATTTTATTTTCTTTCCATGTATTACAGTGCCGATCGTCGAGATTCTGAACGCAACAACATTCACATCGCTAAGGTCAATGGCATCTAAATTGGTTCTTAGCAAGGAAATGGGTAAGTTTATGGACAGAATATTGCCTCAACATTAACTCAAGTAAACCTCAGTTTCGAATTGTTTCGTGTCACAAGCATTTCTATATGTTAGTATTTTCTATATTAGTAGTCTGTACTTCTATTATTAAAAAAAATAATAGAATACTTAGATAACTTACATAATTTATTTTGGTACATTTTCCGACCGCTTACAAATTAAAAATTATTTATTAAACTTATTATACTATTTAGATAACTTACATATTTTTGTTCGCTTTTGTACAAGAACTCACGGAACATAGGTAGTGCTTAAGAACATCGTTAGCTAGCACCTGAAATTGCATTTGTATAAAAACTAAAAATGCATAAATTATGCTTTCAACCATCGCAGTCACCTCTGCTTGCAGTTACAAATACCAAAAAGTTTTATTTTCTATGTAAGGAGGGAACTATGGCATCTGAGCTTAATTTTTTTTTCTAAAATATTCATGAGTCCACTTTACCTCTAATTGTATATTCTTTACAAAAATAATTGCTTACAATACTGGAGGAAATTAGGTTATTACTACTTACACTTTTTTTTCTTCCAATAAACGCTAATTCCAGTGCATTAAAAATTTTATTTCAGGCAAAATGAACTCTTTATTCAGCCTAGTTGAGACACTCGCTGCCTTGTTCTTTGACCCAACATACTCAACGTTGTACTCAAAAACGATACCGATTTTCGCCGGGGCAGTGTACATATTTAGTGCTGTTATGACTTTACCTGCGATAGTTATGTTGATGTGAGTTTTTTAAATGTGTTCATACATTTTTTTTTAATTGTAACAAAAGTAGCATTAAAGCAGATCAAAATGTAGAAATCAACATCCAACATTCTTAAAGTGATAAGGCCATGTAGGAGCTTACGCTGTTGCAGGAATAGGCAGGCTCACGCGGAGAAGTACCAAAGGCTCATAAATGACCAACATAAAGTGGAAGTATTGTATAAGTATTATACCTGATATTAGGTAACTTGGTCCCACTGTTTTTGAAAGATTGCGACTCATCTTTTGTTTTATTTTTATTTTTTGTCATAAGTTGCCAAGGGAGTAGACGGTTCACCTGATGATAAGTGAGTACCGCCGCCCATGAACATCTGCTACACCCGAGGGTTGCAGATGCGATGACAACCTTTTGAAAATTGGGTTCCAGACACTCACCAGATGAAACGTGAAAGTATTACACTTCCACTTTACGCCGGTCTTCTGTGAGGTCGTGGTACTTACCCGGACGAGCCTGCCCATTTGTGCAAGAGTCGAGACAGCTGCGTGGCCCTACCACCGTCAAACTGATGCAATCCCTTAAGTGTTTACATTTCATGGGTGGAGTAAATCTCTTAACATCAGGTGTATTGCTTGCTCGCGTGCGAAAAACCTGGCAATAAAAAGCACTAAAAACTTTATTATTTCTTTGTAGACTTATCTTTAGGATCATCAAAAAAGGGAAAAGTAAGGCTAAGAGAAATTAAATTTCTCTCACAGAATAAATACAATACATTTTTAGTTTCGAACGTATAGAAACTATAGTAAAGACGCTATTTAAAAAAATCAGCATGAGCAATAAAAGGATTTTACAGTACCACTGTACTTGAATAGAAATCTTCATCTTTTCGTCTGGTGAGTGAGGTAGCTGGAGCCCAATGTCCAAAAAGATTGTCTACACATCTGCAAATCCTCAGGTATAGCAGATGTCCATGGGCGGCGGTATTCACTTAACATCAGGTTAACCACCTGCTTGCTTGATGTGAAAAATTACATAAAAAATCGGTTTTGCGGTTTCAGCAAGGTCTGGATTTTTTTTTCAAAATGACTATTAATGTAACTATTAATGTAATAATACCATATATGTATTTCTTACAGATGGTTATTTATGCAGCATAGACTAGAGTCGCGATCGGAACGCGAAAATAGAGTTAACACTTGTGATGAAAAAGTGTTAAACGTCTGATCATCAAGAAATCGACCATGTGTAAAGCTATATGTAATATTATAATTTTTGGTCAAAATAAAGTTAATTTATAAGCTGTGTTAGTTTAAAGAATAAAGTTAATTTATAAGCTTTGTTAGTTTAGAGAAGCAGATAGAAAATAAAGTAAATAAATGTTTATTAAGTTGTATACTTTAAATTTCGGATAACAACTCAGATAATCGCCACAGATTTAAAACATGTAAATAGGATAGGAGTTAATTTAGGAAAATAATGATCTCTATACTTTGTAATAAGAATATTTTATTTTGTAAATATTTTTCTGTACACATAATTATGTTTGTTTATAATTTAAACTACTGTATATGAATAAACTTCAATTATACTTACCAAGTTGACTTCATACAAAAACTTCTTTTATAGATTTATCTCTTTTAATTTTTTTATTGCCCCTTAGAAGTCTTAATATCATTTTAACCGCCAGTTCTTTTACTATTAATTTTGTGTTCCATCGAGGCGAAAAGTACTGTTTGAATCTTGCGTTGCAGGCTGTGGTGTTTGGGCTTATATTTAATTTTATTCATTATAGGATACCAAGATAATGGTAGCATACAACCCTATTGTCTATTCAAATTTGTTTCTTTTTAATTTTAATAGCTTCGCGAATCACTCACGGTCCTCCAAAGCACAATGTTCTTTTGCAAGCATCTGTAGTCTATCAAATATAACGTAATGGTTCTGGTGATATAAATTGGATTTAGACAGTGCAGACTTATTTGGTTTTATCGTCATCATCGTCATATTTTCATCCTTTCAAGTGCATTGATGAAAATAGGCCTACCTCATAAACTGCCACGAAGCACGACCCTGAGGCACCTGCTTCTAGAGACTTCAAGTCTTTGGTATCGTTTACATCTGATAGATTGAAATCAATTCCTCATCCGTTATCGCTTCTTCGAGCAATATGGCAGGCACTTCAACTAACGGAAGGGGAAGAAAAGTTTTCGAGTGGCAGCCTCGTATTGGCCATCGCAATGTATGGAGTGAGGACGTGACCAAACGTGCGGGGAGTCAATGGATGCAGGTGGTTTAGAACCGTGGATCGAGGATCTGTGGGGGAAACCTATGTTCAACAATCGACTCAAAGAGGCATAAATAATGATGCTGATGATGAAATCTATTAATATAAACAATGCCAGGGTGGAATGAAAATACACATATTTAGTTAAACTATTCATCGGCTCGGTATCAAGTGCCATGAATATTGCAGCGTAACTTCCTACTATCATAGTTTTCAAACCACAAAGGACGCCTCTTCTACCCTGTAGCGATAAAGTTACGAGTCACTTGAAACTGCTAGCAGGTGTATGTACTTATAGATCTATCAAGTACTTGGATTTATAGAATTCGAATAGATGTATTTATATATTTGTCGAACTTATTCTTAAGTTATTTTCTTCCAGTCTTAATATATGTATGTACATTCATAGCAGGGGCCACTTGCTTACGATGATCCTTCCTAGGTTGTGCAACGTGCTGGGTATTCTATTTCTACGCAAAGAAATTTTTAACGTTCCATACCTTAAACCGCCCCGACACCAGAGCTCAGTGTCCGGGCGCTCGCCACCATATAAGTTTTCAACTTTAAGTGCTGACTTATCACGTGCTCCTCGGTGAAGGAAAACATCGTGAAGAAACCTACATATTTTCGAAATAATAACAAGAAACATTTTTTTCGATGATATGTGAAGTCCGCCAATCTGCAGTGGGGCCGCGTGGTGGACTATGCCCTGATACCTTCTGTATAGAGGAGGCCTTTGCCCAGCAGTGGAACATGTATAGGCTGTTACTACTTTACTTTACTTTACCTTAAAAGATAAAAAAGGAACCCTTATAAGATCCCTCTCTAACCCGACTTTCTGTCCGTATGTCACCACCAACTTTCTCTAGAACGGGTGAATCTAGGACGTTAGATCGGAGGCTCAGTGAGCCCACTCTGGATGCTTGCGGGAGGGTGCAGGGGACAGGTTGAGGGTGGTAGAGGTGGAGCCACTCTCCCTGTCTTCTGCTACCGAGGAGGAGTCGCGGGAGAAGAGGAGTGTCGATATTGCGTTGGCCGCGCTATATATCGCGGAGGATAGGCCGCGACTCGGCGGGGCTGCACCGTTGATGCAGTGGTGGTGGGGCCGCGGTGGGAGAGGAGTGTCGGTATTATGATGCGCCGTTCTCCCTTCCCTCCGCGGCCGAAACGTGGTGAGCGATGGAGCCACAGACCAGGTCCGCCGCTGGGGGCTGGGAGGCTTGGTGCACAAATAAAACAAGATAATAAACAACATGAGAAACGAATACCTACACATAAGTTAGAGACTACTTGTTTTAAAACTTACTATTCAGGATAACTGGACACAAAACTACACTAACATATAAGAAATTTTCTTACATATATAAATATATTATATACATGCATACACGGACATATTATATACATACACAAATTAATATATAAACATACTCTTATATAATATAAGAGTGGGTAGATTCTGCCGACTTGAGTAAGCGCTCCGTTTTCCTTTTAAATGTATAGCTACTCTTAGCTATTTTATTTAGAGAGGTAGCGTATTTCACAGATAAATAGACTGGATGGAGAGAAGAGTGCATAAAATTATAACGGTGAGAAGGATATTCCAGAAGACGATTGTTCGTGGTACGAAGATCCTTATTGTTCACGGTTCAAAGGTATTGAGATATTTATAATTGCATCGATGTAGGCTTTCTTTAAAACTGCGTCACACTACGTGACGTCTAGAACTCCGAATCTAGCCTGTTAGAATGGAGTACTTAATATGAATCATCACTTTCTCACAATAACTGTGTAAAAGTTTTTGTACAGTTTACAAATACAGCATTTTCCCCCTGCAACAACTTAGTTGCTGATGTGACTACAATGAATTCGAAAAGTCATTGTTAATCCAATGCAACAGCATTTAGTGGCCAAGGTCGATTTGACAAACAAACATCAATTACATGATTTACGTCACGGTCGCTGATTGTGATTACCGGAAACTGACGCTTAACAACAATCATAGAGGCAGCAATGCGATTAACACAAATAAAAAATATGTTTTTATTACAGGCCAAGTGCGAGTTGGACTCGCACACGAAAGGTTCCGTACCATTATATATAAAAACGGCAACAAAATCGTGTCATGTATGGCAGCCCAACTTAAATACTTTTCATTTTATTCTATTTTTTATTATTTTTTGTTATAGCAACAACAGAAATACATCATCTGTGTAAATTTCAACTGTAACTATCACGGCTTATACAGCCTAGGGACAGACGGACAGACAGACAGACAGGGGAGACTTAGTAAGGAAACAAAGGGTCCCGTTTTACCCATTGGGTACAGAACCCTAATAATTATTGGTATTCTTGGCATTATTATGAAAATATACGTGGTGTGTTGCGAATTTGAAGATACAGGTATTGCGTATTACTACAGTACTATATTACTAGAGTACGATTATCGCACTGATATAGTTTTTATCTATTTCAAAATAAAATTTTGAAAATCTATCTATAAACTGCTGAGTAACTTGATCGAATCTCATCCCTAAATAGAGTTTACAAGAAATCCATTAAAAAAAGTATGTGAGGACTTATACACGTATGTAAGAAGTCATGTTTTTTATCGTAAAAAAAGAAAAATAATAAACTTTTCATCCCCTGTGCCAGTACTCTTTGTTTGTGAAGAAAACATAAAATGCAATTTATAACGGGTTAATTAAGTAACTTGGAATTACAGATAAATGTCAAAAGTTGTTATTGGTTGCCATGGTGATACCGCGATTGGTCGAAGTTCGTTGCATGGCGATCATTATTATCACTCTTTGGCAGTCGGTATTGGCGCGTATCGTGAAAATTATACTCTCATATTTTTTCCAAACGCGCCAAAAGAAGTATATCTTCACAAATTCAATTGTAACTGTATATTTTGGTTATCCATGCCAACTTGAAAGTCTTACAATCGTATATACATATGTGATATTATATTGTTCAGTACGCGAAAAGTAATTAATAACAACAACATTTTATTTTCATTCTGACACTATATCAAAGTCTCAAAACTATTATTTCCATTTATAAAATTTATGTTAACATCCTTCGATACATAATGAAATGCAAAACCTCTGCACTGTTTTATAAATTAACTCAGTTGTGACCGTCCATTATTTAGAATCTGACACAGTTGTTGAATAAATATTGGCTCAAAGATTCTTTCACACGTGCATTTATATCGTAGGTATATTAATCAAAAGCATCATTGAATTATGATGCACTAGCTGCTGCCCGCGACTACGTCTGCGTAGAATAGGCTGAAGGCGTAACATTCAGACAAAAAGACAGATATACATAAAATATGTATATAAATTATAGCCTATGTCTCATTCTATTAATTTTTTAAAAACATTATAATTAATTAACACATTTTCAATACTTTACGTAAATACGATTTCACGATTGTCCTTTAAAATTAAATCGTTAATTAAATTTTATTACGATTTAAAATGTCTTGCTATCGGTTATTTGAAAAGTGATCCATTTAAAATCTTTTTCTTCAAAGTTCGCAATAGTCCCATCAAGATTAACGAAGGTTTTGCAAACAAAATCAATTCATCGTCATCGTCATTCATATCAATTTCACAAACTATCTTTAGTTAATTTCGTTATGATTTTATAATTTTTTCCTGTTGGTTACTATTTGAAAATTTTAGCAACAATTCCATTAAATTTAAGCATTCTGGAGTATAAGGCGGTGTTGACCCTCTAAGTGGTGGCACTTACCCTGCTATACCCTAAAGATACACTCATCGCCTTTAGTGTTTTGCCAGACGTCTAGGTGCTGCTAGCAATAAGGAAAGTGGGACGCTAATGCAGATTATGGCTCAGAACAAAAACAACATATCAATAAACTGTCGAGTCGATTATCTAATGAGGATCACCTTATGGTCTCATGACCATGGATGTTGTAACGTGTTCAAGGGTCCAAGAATTAATTAAATACTTACATGTGAGACGAGCCGTGGTGGCTCGTATCACATTTAAGTATTTAATTAATACATATTGACACAGGTTAATGTTATGCTAAAGTGAGGGCAATGTTTTTAACAAAGAGAGAGGTGGCTTTTGCTCAGCGTCGGTTCATAATTATATACGCTGCATCTTTACTAAATACATTGCTTTCATTCTTTTTCTGTGAAAAATATATCCTTCAATTAGGGCATTCCTTTAGGATAACATTTTCCTGTGTTGTAAGGACGTTTTACAAACATAAATTTCACATGTACAAACACCCAGATGTGTACTATCTGTGGGTTACACAAATAGTTGTCCCGTGTGGGAACCACAACCCCCGACGCCGAATCCAACACCTTGGCAACTGCGCCACGGAGTCATAACTGCTTAGAAGATTAGAAAACGATCCGTTAAGAATTTTATGAGACTCGCGATTTTGAACAAGCAAGCACATTTATATGTATAAGTAAGTAGGTAAGGTATTGATAGATGTATAATAATGTCAAATATTGAAAATTTGTTAAATGAAAGACGTGAAGTAGACTGCATTTACCGTTGTTCTTCAAAATAAGTTATTATAAAATACTTATTGGCAAATGATTATATAACAATTCGTCGTCGTCGTGACTGATTACTGTTACTGTGCGAAAAATTGACGGGAGTCAACTAGAGTTTTATATTCGTATTTATGTAACTAAAATATCCTCAGCATTCTAATAAAATCAACGGCTATTTTTTATATTTATATATTATGCAGTAACGGGAAGAACTTGTTAGTTATTCTATCCACGAGCTTGAATTTATAATCAGAGTAATAAAATTTAAAAGCTCAAATTAAACCTAAACTTGTATGGCCGATGACCTTTTGCAACCAAACGGCAGGAGCGCACAGCCTGGTAGAAAACATATAAATATCCTTTGAAGCACAAGGAAAAACACATTTTGTTATTATCTTAATTGCCTGTCCGATTTTTGACCTGTCTCTTCTCTTAAAATTTAATACATGATTATAAAATTCAACGAAATTTGTCTGACCGACGGCGTTCACCTGTTTTTAAATTACAAATACGCAAACGAACTTGATTAATGCCCTCATGGACACCTACAACACCTGAGGGGTGGCAGATTGCGGTCAAACATAATTACGAAAGTGTGCCCCGGTTACCTCAGTCACCAGACGAAACGCGAAAGTACAATACGTCGACTGCACGCCGGTCCTTTTTTTACAATTCCGCTTCGTGCTTCCACATGGAACGGACGTTACTCTGAGCCGGAGGGCCCATGCCAACCGACCCGGAAGCCATTTTGCAACCGTTGTTGCTACTTATATTATTTTTTTTATCTCTTGGTGTGCACTGCTTGCCTCGTCGTTGTCGTGTTTCGCGGTCTACGGTTAGGGAAGTCTCAAGCAAGAAGAGTGAAGAAAAGTTATAGAAGAAAGAAGAAACATTATAGAAGAACGAAGAAACTTTGCCCGACTTCCGAGCGGATAGTGTTAGTGTAGTGTTGTGCTCGTAGGCAGGTTCCTGTCCGTAAGTAGAATTCTACACACATTTCTCGTCTCGGAGGCGGCATTGTAATTTTTACCTGTGTGCTTGTTGCATTAGGCGACAGCTAGGTACTCACCCTAGCGCACCTAAAGCGCAGGCGATTAAAGGTTAATTTTAGGCACACACCTCCCTGCCGCAAGGTGGGGAGGCCTATTTAGTAAACCACACGCCAGCGGGGCGCAAGCCCCACAGGCTCAAGCGTCGACATGGGTTCCCTCATAGAGGAATTCCTGCGTCAAGAATGCCCCGAATTATGGGTAAAATATTTGAATTTCGCGAGGGAACGACGCATCGTCGTCGAATTCTCTAGCGATAGTCCGGCTTCACCGGCTGCCGCCTCGCCGCCATCTCCGGTGCCCTCTGCACCAGTTATTGTGTCGCCCTCTGCGACAATCTGAACAAGTAACAGCTGATTTTTAAGCTCTTTGTTTTATCCACTTTTAATTAATTTTGAAATCATTATTATATAATAAATATAATATACATAAGCAAATTTTAGCAAAAATTAAGTTATACATCAAAAGTATGTTCTAATAAAAGTGTTTAATTTTATTTGCATCTTCCTACAGTGTCATAAAGTGTATTTCATTTAAACTTTTGTGTACAATTTTAAATCATATGATGGCGAATTTATCTGATGTGGAGAGTATTCAGAAGAAGCTTGAAGGTTGCTGGACCCAGAAGATGGCTGACTTTGAAAAAATATTAAAGGCAGCATCCACCCCATCGAATCCTACCCTGGTACAGCTTCAAGAGGGCTTTAGTGCATTTAAAGAGCTGGTGGGGTCAATGCTCAACCTTCTACAACAACAAGTTAATGAGTGTTATAAGACTGTAGACACTCTTGATATGCAGCACCGACGGAAGGTTATCCTCTTTAATGGCATCTCGGAGGCTCCTGAAGTAAGTGTGGTTGAAGAGATTTTGGGTATAATCCACAACAAGTTTGCCCTAACTCATGTAAGTGATGCTTCTTTTAAGCGCTGCCACAGGATTGGACTTCAGCAAAGTGATAGATTAAGACCAGTTCTTGTTCAATTTGTTGATCATACCTTAAAATCACAAATCTGGAACTCAAAAAGTAAGTTGAAAGGCTCTGTAGTATCCATGTCTGAATTTCTGACTAAAGCGAGGCAACTTATTCATAAGAGAGCCAGAAAACATTTTGGGTTTAGGAATGTTTGGACTCTGGATGGTGTGATAAACATTAAACTTCCATCTCAAGCCCGGGTGAAGATTACAACTGAAGAAGAGCTGGTTCTCTGAATTTCAAACATCGTTTACTCCTGACTGCATACACGCAGTTCTAGTGTCCGAAAGTTGGCTCAAGCCTTCCTTGCAATCAACATTCTATCCGTTATCTGGTTTCGTGCTTATACGCAACGATCGCACGGAGAAAGGAGGAGGAGGTGTAGCTATCTATTTGCATGCATCTATTACGTATAGAGTTGTGCTGACATCTCCATCACGTTATTCTGCCTCCGCAGAGTTCTTATTTGTCGAAATAGAACTAAAGGGGACAAGGATGATTCTCGGAGTTGTGTATTGTCCACCTGCTTCTGACTACTTCTCCTCTTTAGAAACGGCTCTCGAGAGTATCTGTTCCGAGTACTCACACTGCATGATAATGGGTGATTTAAATACTGATCTTTTAAAAAGCACCCCTCGTTCTCATAAACTTCACACAATCATTGAGTCAGTTAATCTTTCTATACTCCCTCTTAGGGCTACTCACCGTAATATTGGCACTGATGACTCCTTGATTGACCTTATTATAACTGCTTCTCCTGATCATGTGGAGACATATGGTCAATTTTCTGCGTCGGAGTTCTCGCGTCATGACCTTATATTTTCTTCTTATAAGCTTAAACCTCCCAAATACAGCCCTCCTATCCTACATTTACGCAGTTTTTCCAGGATAAACTTTGAGGTATTCATGCGTGATGCTTCAAATTTTAATTTTACAGCACTGGTAGCAGCATCTACAGTTGATGAAAAAGTCTCTATTCTCAACAACATGGTTCTTAAACTGTATGATCTGTATGAACTGTATGTTAGATTAAAACGGCCTCCCGCTCCTTGGATGACTGAAGAAGTAAGAATGGAAATGGCGAAACGGAATCGGGCCTTTTGTCGGTTCAAAAGGAATCGCACTGAGGATAATTGGTCTATATTTAAGATAGCAGGAACAGGTGCAACCAAATGGTACGGACAGCTAAACGCCGATATTTTCATAATAATATTGTTAATTCATCATCTGCTAATGTTTGGAAATTCCTTAAATCTGTCGGTATTGGTAAACCAGCAATGTCGGAATGTGTCTTTTCTCTTTCTCTAGATGATATGAACCGACATTTTTCTTTCTTCTACGTCTGCCATGGACCCCGGAATCCGCTCTCAAGCTATATCAAACATTGCGTCTTTACAAACCTATTTAATTCCCCAATTCAATTTCAGTCCTGTTGATCAAAACGACATTAAGAAGTTTGCGTTAGCTATTAAGTCCAAGGCTATGGGCTGTGATGATATCAGCAGGTTTATGGTAGTCTCACTATTAGAGCATCTTCTTCCAGCAATTACCCATATTATTAACTATTCCCTTGATTCCGGTCAATATCCTACTTGCTGGAAGAAAGCCTATGTCCGACCTCTTCCTAAAGTTCCTAATCCTACGCAACCGAACCATTTCCGTCCAATATCAATTCTGCCCTTTCTGTCAAAAATTCTGGAAGCCTGTGTTCACAAGCAAATCTCCTTATTTTTAAATAAACATAACCTACTGAGTATCTATCAGTCTGGTTTTCGTTCTGGCCACAGCACTACCACAGCCTTAATCAAAGTTACCGACGACATTAGGCAAGGCATGGAAAATAAAAAGGTAACTGTGTTAGTGCTTGTGGACTTTTCAAACGCTTTTAACACAGTCGACCATGATATACTCCTTTCCATGCTCTCCCATATTAATTTTGCAGACTCTGTTGTAGAATGGTTTTCATCTTATCTTCGTGGGCGTCAGCAGTCAGTCACCTTGAGGCAAAAAAGCTCGGCTTGGGCTGATGTTGAATCTGGCGTGCCACAAGGCGGCATACTGTCTCCCATAATCTTCTCTATTTTTATCAACTTTCTTACTGCTTTTTTGAACTGTTCGTATCATTTGTATGCTGACGATCTTCAGCTTTATGTGCAAGCCGATATAGACGACCTTCATGTTGCGATAGTAAAATTAAACGAAAACCTTGACAAAGTTTGGAGTTGGTCAAGTTCTCATGTAGTTTCGGTCAATCCCTCGAAATGCCAAGCTATAGTTGTTGGTAGTTCAAGAATGCTGTCAAAAATTGATTACTCGTCTGTACCTCCTATAAAATACAATAATATAATAATTCCTTTTTCAAACGTGGTAAAAAATCTAGGTCTGCTTATTGACAATACTTTGAATTGGAGTGTATACGTTACCGAAATAAGCCGCAAAGTTACTGCCACCTTACGATCTCGTTTAAAACATTTCCGCCCTTTCAAAACTAAACTTTTGCTTGTCCAAACGCTCATTTTACCCATTATCGATTATGCAGATGTGTGTTACCCGGACGTATCCCAACATCTACTAAACAAGTTGGATCGCCTCCTTAATAACTGTATCAGGTTCATTTTCGGCTTACGCAAGTATGACCACATATCCTCCTATCGATCTCAACTTAATTGGCTTACTATTAATTTTGACCTAAGATATGGACTGTAGTTAAAAGTAGAAGCTAATTGTTATTTCTTTAAATATTTGAATATATATATATATATATATGCATGTATATAACTTAATATATGATTTGTATCCAATTATAATATTATTTTCATATATATTCTCTTTTAATTAAAATTTTATTATTCTTGCATCTTTTGCTGCACCTACCATAAACTCTCACCACATCCTGGGTTGACTGGTAGAGAATGCCTTTGGGCATTAAGTCCGCCCTTTGTTACCTTGTTTTACTGAAGGTTGGCAATAAAGATTAAATAAATAAATAAAAAAAAACAATCGAAACGCCCGTCGCGTCGACCTCCGCCGCCGCGATCGATCCTAACGCGCCTTCCGCGCAATCAATTTCGGCCCCCTTCCGCGCTGTCGTTCCCGACTCACAATCGGACGGCGGCTCAGACATGGAGGTCGAAACGACCCCCGCTAACAACGCGAACGCCGACGGTTTCACCGGCGTCAAATCGCGCAAAAAGGGCAAGAAACGCCCCGCTACCGACAGCGACCTCGAAAGCGAGGCCACCCCGTCAAACCGTCCCACCGCGACGCTCGCCAAAAAGGCAGCCGCGACTGCCCAGTCGGAACCGACATTCGCCTCCGAGCGAAAAATCAAGCCACCGCCGCCAATTATAATTCAAGAGAAGGCAAAGTGGCATCAGATATGTTCATGGTTCGAACGCCATAACATACGAGACCCCCGGTCCAAGAATACACATATGGGTATCCGCGTATACCTCGATTCTACGGACGATTTCCGCCGCGTAACTAAGTACTTGCGCGAAGCTAAAGTAGGTTTCCACACCTACTCACTACCCGAGGAGCGTAAACTTCGGGTTGTAATTAAGGGCGTCCCGAAAGAGTCGGATGTCGATAGGGCTAAGGTCGACATCCGCACGCAGGGATACCCTGTGCACGCCGTACGTCGGCTCAGACACCCTCGCACCCGTGTCCCTATGGACATGGTTATGGTTGAACTTGACCCTACCCCGGAAGGTAAGGCCATCTTCAACGTGAAGAGGGTCTGTGGGCTCAGTGACTTAGTCATCGAGCCCCCGCGTAAGTCAGGTGCTGTGGCACACTGCCACAACTGTCAGCATTTTGGCCACACGGCCAATAACTGCTTCGATCACCCAAGGTGCGTCAAATGCACCGGTGACCACGGCACTACCGAGTGCACGCGACCGAAAGATTGCGCAGATCCACCGGACTGCGTAAACTGTAACGCCACCGGCCACCCGGCTAGCTACAGAGGCTGCGCTAAGGCCCCGAAAACTCCCGCGAGGAAATCTCCCGCGAAATCCACGTTGCGCAAACCCGCGCCCGTTAAATTCATTCCCGCGCCCGTACCCGTCATAAACGCCTGGGCGAAACCCCAGGTGGCCGCGCAGGTAACCGCGCCGGTAATCCCGGTCGCCTCACGACCGATCGCGCAACAGCTGCCCGCCTCTCAAACGGCGCCGCGGCCGCAGGTGCAGCCAATTCCGTCAGTTTTCGCGGAAAACAAAGACGACCCATTCGCGCAAATAGCTAACATTTGCAGTTTATTAGATAGAATAAATAGACAGGAACTCGCCGTATTGTCCGCTAAAATAGCGGCCGCCACATCTGGCCACGAGCGTCTTAGGGCAATTAGCCAACACAAAACGCTTGTGGAAGCCCTTTGGGCTTTTACGAGCCAACCATAAAGGACGATAGTCCGCGCAATAAAACCGCGCTCCGCCGCGTCGTTAATTAGACGCTTCAGTAGCCCTAGATGACTCCGAAAAAGCCGAATGCCTTGCGGACAACCTAGAGCAGCAATGTACGCCATCGCGCGAACACACCGATTCAGTCCACCTAACGGAGGTGGACCGCGTAATCGAGACTAGGGCTGCGCTTCCACCGGAAGGCGAACCTTTAAATTCAGTGACCCCCGAAGAGGTCCAAGATATTATTAAAAATTTAAAACCAAAATCCGCCCCGGGCCCAGATAATATAAGTAATAAGATTCTCAAAGCTCTCCCTGGGCCGCTTATCTGTTTACTGGCGACCATTTTCAATACCCTTCTCTCCAATTGCTCCTTTCCGGACGACTGGAAGCAAGCCACGGTTATCGGCATTCGCAAGCCGAATAAACCAGCCCAATCAGCCCTCTAGCTATCGTCCCATCAGCCTCCTCAGTTGCCTGGGGAAGCTCTACGAGCGGCTATTGTTAAACAGGCTCAAAGAGCACGTATTTTCCAACGGCCTTCTGCCGACGGAACAATTCGGCTTTCGAGCTAGACACTCTTGTCGCGATCAGTTATACCGCCTAACGGAGCACATCCTAAAAGGCCTTAACCACCCCAAACACATTAGTACAGGGGCTCTCTTCTTCGATGTCGCAAAAGCATTCGACAAAGTCTGGCACAACGGCTTGCTTTACAAGCTGTACACACTCAAAGTGCCAGATAGGCTCCTACACACCATCCGGGCCTTTTTGTTGAATCGCTCTTTTCGATATCGAGTCGAGGGCACCCTCTTCACAAGCCGCCGCCTCACGGCCGGCGTACCACAAGGCTCCTGCCTCTCACCCTTGCTATTTATGCTCTACACGAGCGACATACCTAGAGACCCCCACGTCAATCTCGCGCGTTTCGCGGATGACACGGCGCTCTTTTACTCAGACCGCAACCTCAGTCAATTAACGACTCGACTCCAAAGCGCTGCCGACCGCCTCGGCGATTGGTTCCGCAAATGGAGGATCGATTAATATCCAGAAAAAAGTGTGGCGATTCACTTCACTCGTAGCACCCCCAACCCCCATCCACCACTACCTACTTTCGACTCGCGTATGACTTTCACTACGCACATCAATCAAGTCCGAAACAAAGCCGCGTTCGTCTCCGGCCGGCTACACAATTTAACGAATAAAGTAAAATGCCCTTAAGGCACAAATTACTCTTATATAAAGCTTGCGTAAGGCCAATCATGTCCTACGCATGCATGATCTTCGCACACATAAATCCTACGCGTATTAACAAATTGCAAGTAGTTCAAAGTAAGTTTATCCGCCGCGCAACCGGTGCGCAAAGGTATCAGCGCAACGTCGACCTGCACAGCGATTGCAGACTCTCGACGATTCGCGCACATTTTAAAGATTTGACAAAACGGTTCTTCGATAGAGCCCAGCATCATCCCAACCCTCTGGTGGTAAGCGCAGCAAACTACCAACCGGACACAAACGCGAACGTAAACAAGCGTCGCCCGCGAAACGTCCTCATCGACCCGGTCGACGAAGAGGACTTAGATACGATGGACCCACCGCCGGGGGTCCCGCCGGATAACACTACACCCACAGTTATTGTAACAACAATCACACCAGTTCGCCCTCGCCTCCGAGCACAGCGAGACCCACACAACGCGTACACAAGGTACACCCGCGTTCCGGGGCGGTTCTCACCGCTCCCAGCCACCGATTAGCTAAATGCACAGTCGACGGCCGTCGGGGTCTCGGTCCGAACCGGCGACCTCGACGGCCCTTAGATGACACACCATAGTAGTTAAACACACGCATGAGCACATGCGCGACCCTACCTATAGCGGAGGGTCCAAACCCGTGGGTTCTGGCTAGCCCACCGGTTCTGCGTCCGATGAAACTTTAATAGTCTCGGGACTGAAAGCAAAAACATCAGTTAATACAAGATACAAGATGCACGCCGGTCGTCTGTGAGCCATTCGTGCAACAGCAAGACTGCTGCACGGCCCAACCTTAGTTAAAACTGTATACAAAATGCGCGCAGAGGTTTATTCTAATTTATTATTTTACTTTATTTTATTAGGGATAACAAACAGATACAATATAATTATGATATAAACAGATCTGCTGCGTTGAGGTAGTAATAATATTGCAATCCACTACATTATCCACGTAGTGAACATATAATATTTTAATGGAAGCTAAGAGATACGTTACAATTAATAAATACAAATATATAGCAAAAATATTTTAGAAAAAGAAACAATTATGTATCTAATTCATTATACATATTACCATATTATAATTACACACATTACAATAATCCATTAACATCGGAGAGTGTAAATAATTATGGTTGACTCCCAAAATTATAACGGCTTTGTATTTATAATTTAATACAATGATGTAAAAATAGACATACCACGTATCGAAAATTTGATATGAACTGTATTCTTAACGCATAATGGAGACCACAGTTGTATCTCCAATTACCTACTTAAGCAATTGCCATCAACCGGAACGTCCTCTCAACGTAACTCTTGGTTTATTCACTTGCGTTTTAACAATGGAAAAAGTCGTAAGTTCAGCGTTAGATTTTTAAATCTCGGGAAAATTCATCAAATACCCGGGGTCCCCCATAGACTAAGTGCTCATCCCCAAAAATTATAGCAACGTCCAAATTCTGGTGGAAGCGTTTGTGTAATTGTTATTTGCAGTTTTGAGACGGTTTAACTGAACTAGATGTTCATAGAAAAGTTCATAGAAAGCTTCTCATGTGGTCCCATGTTAATTTAATTGGTATTGGATCTTGGGCTCCGGAGATACTTAGGGAAATCCTGGAAATTTGATGAATTTCGGAATAGAAAATGACACCAAAATCATTTAAAGGCTCTTATCGAGCTCCATTTAAAGGCTCTTATCGAGCTCTTAGCGAGCTTTGTTCTAATTACTATTATACATCTTTCCCAATATTGGAAAAAGACTCGATGCAGAAATTTTATCAAATTCAGCACACATAATAGCTACCAATGATAGAAACTGTACAATATACCTACATATCTCACATCATAGATAACGTAAAAATTCACTAAAGACACGTAAACGATAAAATATGCGCTATTTAAAAATGCCATTCAGACTTCCGATAAGTAGGTATGTTTAATTAATAACAAAGTTTACGATTGCAGTTACAAGTATTTTCAAACATAATTAATCTTATTAATTATTAACGCAATTACACCTAATGATAATATATAAATAGATAAATTAAAATAATTATATGATAATAAAATAAATAAATATATGGTAATATTATAATATGATATATATATATATATATAAATGTTAAATATATATATATATATATATATATATATACATAATGTCTTACAGCCCAAATAAAGGAAAAAATCCGAAAAATAAAAACGGTGAAAATACCTTGGCGTACAAGTTCGACTCGCCCTTGACCGGTTTCTTATTTTATTTTTTTTAGATTTCAGAAGATTTTTTATTTTTTGAAATAATTGGATTATTAACAATCATATCAAAGCCCGGTTATCCAGGTACTAATATTTACGAATGAAAAAAGAAATACAATAATTATGATTAGTAAATACTATATAAATTTATACTAAAACTTAATTCAACCAATCCTCTACACCTGTTATATATCAATCTTTATTTAGCTTTTTAGGATGAATTTAACCGTTTTACAAATATCAATGTATCATAATATAATCATATTCTGTTCTATCATTTAGCGCATATAAATGTTTATCGCCAGTATTATTTACAATATGTATAATTACTTAGGCGAATATCGGATGTCTTTCTAATATAATATCTCATTACATAATGGTCATTAGGTAGTATTCACTAAAGGTCAGTATGGCTTTAGCATCGCATTGATTCGGTGCGCGCGAGTGTCTGTCCACATGGGACATTTTAAGTATTGAAAGTCAACGTTGAATACATAGTTGTGACGTTTAGTGTGTGTAATCCCGTAGAAGTGCAATTAAATAAGACACGGATTCCTTACTATTCTTGTTAATATTACCTATTTTTTTCCAACCCGCAAAATAATTGTGGGATATTTGAATAAAATCCGAAAATAATAATTTCGCCTTACAAACACTGAGACCGGTTTCCTTCATGATTTATACATATGTGTTTTATTTATATTTGGTCACTGTTTTGGGCTCCGTCTAGGCGTCACATTGAAATCGTTATACGTGCCTCTTAATTGTTTATTATCGCACTATATTCAAATTTTATTAAATTATAATAGTAAGTTAAACCATTAAAAATAACATCAAAAAATATGAACGCTTAAATTTTAAAAATAATGTAATATAATAAATTTTAAGTTAAAGGAAGTCGAGTGAAAGTGCTTTCACATTTTACGAGTTCAATTTAATACTTGGGCACGATCATCAAAGAATTATTAATTTTGTTAATAGTTGGAAAACGGTGAAGTGTACTATCAATAGTCTTTGTTCTTATTGTAACTATTATACAAGTTATTGTAGTATATCATCTTTTAGATTTACAAAGTCATAGGAAACGTATGTTGATCCGTCCAATACAATACAAAGCCCATTATCAACAGTCTATGTCTTATCTTTATCTACATTTAATTGATATCTTACAAACATATCGGGCAAATAAATAATAAAGGCAATGAATGTGTCTTAGCCACAGTCGTGTGTTGTGTTAAGTTTAATATTAAAATTATATTTGTACAGTAAGTGTAAAACGAAAGAAATGGGAGTAGTACCAAATTAAACGTGGAATATTTTCGCTCACAAAATGGCAGAGAAAAATCAAGCTATAAAAGTAAAAAGAGAAGAGAAGCCGTTAAACGATGACATCGAAAAAGATATCAAAAAGGAAACCTTTAAACAAAAACTATGGTATATCAAGGATAATATTACTGTTGAACCTTTACTAGCGGGATTGATTATACCAAGTGTTATATCAAGATTCGCCATGGGAAACTTTAACCTGGACAAAGCTTGCAGAGTTAATCTACAGTTTAGTGATGAAATTTGTGATGCGCTGGTTAAAAGAACCTCGAATTATTCGAGTTACGAGAAAGAAGTGCAGAAGTTGATTTCTTCAATAGACATCTGGAAAGGTGTTATACATACAGCTCTGCCATGCATAATAATAATGTTTTTGGGTGCCTGGAGTGACAGAACGGGCAAGAGAAAAATTTGTATATTGTTGCCAATTTTTGGCGAATTCGCAACGTCAATTAACAATTTAATTAATGTCTATTTTTTCTACGAAATACCAGTACAAGTCACTGTGTTCTTAGAGACTATATTTCCTTCTATAACTGGAGGATGGGTCACAATGTTTCTTGGAGTTTTTAGCTACATCAGCGATATTACCTCTGAAGAGTCGCGAACATTCAGAGTTGGTTTAGTAAATTTTTGCATGACTGCCGGCCTCCCCATAGGCATTGGACTAAGTGGAATCCTGTTGCAGAAAATGGGTTACTATGGAATTTTCTCGATGACAGCCATACTATTTGTTCTGGTTCTTACATATGGATGTTTCTGCTTAAAAGAACCCGATGAATGGCTACGGGAAAAAGGTCTTCCAGTGGTACGGATTTCTTTATTATAATCCCTTACACATCAGTGACTATTTCACATTTTACTGAAATGATTTTAGTTAGCTGAAAATAAAAATAAACCGTGACAAAATCTGTTAGACCATTATTTAAAACAGCATGAAAATATTTTTTCCATAACATATTTAATTTTCATAACTGCATGTTTATTTTCATACAATATCGATATTTCTTCATCGTGTCCACAGTTTTAATATTATGTGAATTTGTTAATCAAAATTCATTTATCGTGAATTATCTAAATATCGATAAACATAAGTTGGTAAATGGTAGGCTGCGAGATTAGCTTTAATCATTGCATGAATGCTATAAAACATTATCTTAGGTGACCTTAATATTAGCATGATACCCTTTTTGGTAAAAATATTTGGATTAACATAGATAATAATAATATCGTATATAAAGAGCAGAAGGTCACGTTTTGTTGGTTGGTTTTGACCTTTCAGTGCAGCCAACAAGTATATGGTCTTTACAGCAAATCGTTATAGATTATATATAATACGATTGTATTGTGTATATGTCGTCTGTGTGTTATAATATATGATACATTTGAATGTCAGTGTAGGCGACTCAATAACCAGATACTATTTGCGTCCAGTCCGTGTCCAATTTTTTATCATTGCATACCTTCACATGTCATGCAGTCCGAAAAAAAAACTGAAGTAAAAAGATTCATTTAAATGAAATTTTTATACGTATTATTCTTATTAATTTATTCCTTGTTGTTATTTTATTCGTTTTAAAACTACGGAAATCAGGTCTTACATGCAGATGAAAGACGTTTTTGATGATGCAGCTTCAAAGAAAGGAACAAAATAAATGTTAGGACAAGAAAAATATTATTAAATGTTCGTACTTAATGATCCTCCATAACATCCCTTGCCAAAATATCCTCATAAGGAGAAATATTAGGCATAATCTGGAAATTCCACATTATAACAAAAAATAGCAAAAACATTTAGAATTTGAATTAAGATGTTTTTGTAGTAGTTAAGTTTGGGAGTTACCTTTGATTTTTAATTCAATTTGTCATTTAACCGAAACATCGAGGTAATCCATTATCTTGATTTAGGTTCAAAGAAATATTTATTTATCAAAAAAGAATATTACAATATTCACTTAACAATGAGAAAATTTTACATAGTACATGTTAAATAACAATTTAAAAAGTGTGGATAATCGAAGTTATTGCTTAACTTTCCATTAAAAACATTTTTAATATTTTTTTTTGAAACTCGTTAAAGAGGAACAATTTTTGACATGGGGTGGTAACTTATTATATAGCTGAGCTCCTTCAAACTGTATATTTGAATAAACCAATCAATTTAAATTAACGAAACACATTCGAAATAAAGAAATAGTTTCCCATTAAGATCGAAAATAGCCCGTGATGCTGCATAAGGGAACATTAATAATTATTATGAGTATTATCTGTACATGAAATCGATTCTGTAAACGAACCGGGCGCTGCTCTGCATAATATAAACTGGGAAATAATCGCGACCGTTAACACTGCATCGGATGTTTTATAATTGCAATTTTCTCGCGCATTGACTGTATACTTCCGGCTGTATATTTGCATTAAGCAATTACCGACAATCCCTTTATCGAAATAATCATAGTAAGAAAATTTAAAAGGTTGCCCCGCATTTAAATATTTACATTTAATTAAACACAGTCAGGTCTTTTTTATTTATTTGCTAGCTGCTAAAAACGAATGCGAATAATGAGTCCATTGAGTTTTGCCCAACGTAAGCTCAAGATTTATTATAGGAGAATGTTTAATACGAATATTGTCAGTAATGTATAATTTAGCAACGTGCCTAAAGTACAAAATAAGATTCATTATTATGCAATACCAATAACTATGCTTAATTAGAGAGTACCACGAATACATTTATAAATGGTTTTTTATCCCCATTGGGTAACATTTTACAAAGGAATTTATATAATGATGAGACAAGACATAAAATTAACTTGATGAAAACAAAAAATTGAATCGGTCTCCTTCCGGTATTTAAAATTTGCCAATTGCCACAGCCTGCTTCTGATATTCGCTATTGGCAAATATTGAACGCTTTCTTTCTTGCAGGTAGACCGCACAGGGACGCCCAAAGTGAGTTTCTTTAATATATCACACGTGTCAGATACTGTGGCAGTGGCAACCAGGAAACGACCATCTAATAGGCGTGTAAAAGTGATCCTGACGCTTTTTAGTGTCTTCATTTTATATGGACCATCCATGTGTGAGTAATCTACAAAGGTTGTGTTATCTACATTTAACTGTGATAGTGCCACGCCGCAGCCTCGGCTGTTGCACGAATGGGCAGGCTCGTGCGGGTAAGTACCACGACCTCACAGAAGACCAGCGTGAAGTGGAGGTCGTTTCGTCTCGTGAGTAGCGTGGGGCCAATATATTAAAAGGTGGCAACGCATCTGCAACCCTACCTACGGGTGTTGCAAATGTCAATGGTCGGCGGTTATCACTTGATGTTAACATTAGCTGAACCGTCAGTTCTTTTGCCACCTACTCACATAAAAAAGCGACAGTTATCACTTAACATCAGCTGAACCACCAGCTCGCCTGCCATCTTCTCGCATAAAAAAAAATATCGTAACAGTTTCGTTCGTCTGAGGGTGCTAGTGTTCATTAATCGCATGTTATATAATAATGGTATTGTAAATCAATAGCGACACACCTGTTACGTCCAGGGTAGTTAAATTCGGTGAAATTTTATAGCATCAGCCACCTCTTTGTATGCCATAAGGCAAAAGAGCATGACTACTAATCTTTTAAAAATAATTGATTGTTGATCGTGAAATGTTGAATATATATATATGAAATTAATCGATAATAATATGGTTTGGTCATGGTTGATAAGAATATCAGAAGAAATCATTACTCAGAATAGATCGTGATGTGCGTACATTTATATTAACTTTCTTCTGTGGAATGTTATAATTACATTCTAAATGTATTACGTTCATTTTTTTCTAGTATAATATAAAATAAAAAATAATATTTCAGCTGAACATATGATATTCTATCTGTTCGTGCGCAATAGGCTGAACTGGGATATGGTCAAGTACGGTCTCTTCACGAGCTACTCAATTATTCTTCATTCATTTGGTGAGTATTTCGTTATAGATCGATGTGAAAGGTGGGTGACGGGTTTTAAAACCATGTAGAAGATGGAAGGAATCTAAACTATTTAAACTATTTGAAAGTCGAAAGCCGCTATGTGAAAGTCAAAAGGTCGTAGAAACACTACAAATATTCCGAAAACACGTTTTGGCAAAGCATCCAAAATTGCGCCAATAAGCTTAAATAGCAATAGTATCATATAATGATCTCAACACGTTTTAAAGCAAAAACAGTATTGTTACTATGGATTAATTTAAATGATTAAGAACTTCCTTACTAATATTATAAAGGCGAAAGTTTGTATGTATGGATGGATGTTTGTTACTCTTTCACGCAAATACTACTGAATGGATTTTAATGAAACTTTACAATAATATAGCTTATATATCAGAATAAAACATAAGCTATAATTTATATACATATTTTATGTATATCTGTCTTTCTGTCTGAATGTTACGCCTTCAGCCTATTCTACGCAGACATATTCGCGGGCAGCAGCTAGTTCTTTATAATTTTACACGAATAATAACCATACTAATATTATAAATGTGAAAGTAACTCTGTCTATCTGTCTCGCTTTCACTCCAAAACGACAACCGATTTAAATTTGGTACACAGACTGATAGTCTAGAGCCTGAGAATGGACATAGGCTATTTTTTAATTGGAAAAAAGTGTTGAAAGATATGTATTTAATAGCTTCAACGCGAGCGAAGCCGCGGGCGAAAATCTAGTATTTTATACTTTTACGAAGAAGTTCATCGTATAACTGCCTTACAACAAAATGTATCCCAATCATTGTACTAATAAATGGAAAGTCCTTTATGTTAGAATTTCCTAAAAGATAAAAGTAAGGACTGATACTGTCAAGTAATATCTTTGGGCATGAAAACAAATACACTGGGGTATATTTTACATTTTATTATATGCATTATTTGAAGATTATTTATTTTCAATTTATTTTTAGTGCTATTTACTGTACGTAGCATGAAACGTAAAAGTATACGAAGGCACAAGTTCGATTCTTGAAAGCAGCGGTAAAAAATTTTTCACCTATTTACCTTCACGTTTTAAAGATTACTTATTGAGTATAATTGGTTTGAAAATACAACGGCAATATGTACCAGTTAGTACAAGATCTCAAATGTTTAGATTATTTTTAGACTTAAAATAAAAATGAATCAGCGATCAAATTCTAATCAGAACAATTGACCGAAGATTCTCCGACCAGTACGCAATTAAACAATTAGAACGTGATTGACAATTAAACAAATATAACAATCGCTTTAAGACAGTAGTATATGTTATCGCTATCATTTTAGGTGCAATGTTCTCAATAACGGTACTGAGCAAACGGCTTCAGATCGATGACTCTTTCCTTTGCCTCATATCAATCGCCAGCAAGTTCGTTGGATCTATTTGGACGGCTTTTGTACAAACAGACATAGAAATGTACCTAGGTAAGATGAAAACTTTTCTGTTAAATAATGTATGTATAGTATATTAAAAAAAATATGTACTCATTTTCAGTGCCTGTAGCCGAGATACTGAATGCCACCACGTTTACATCTCTGCGTTCAATTATATCGAAATTAGTAGATAAACAGGAGACTGGTAAGTTAAAATAATATTATGTATTCCAAACTTTTAAGTAGTCAATGTGTGGAGTTTATACTGTTGATACTCACGTAGGCTAGGCTATTATTACTATTACACCTGTATGCTATATTGTAAACTGTTATTTTTGGAAAAGAGCAACTGTTGGGTTTCTTAACGGTCTCTTCTCAACATAAACTGCTTTCCGAACCGGTGTTACCTTACGAACCTTACGAACATATATATATATATTATGTAAAATTTTACGATTCATTTTTTTTTACTTTAAGAACGCGCAAGCATTTATTTCAATAAAGATATTTGATTTAATTCAAACCTCGATAATTTTAATTGTAACATACCCTAGATATTATGGACGTTGACGTGAAGAACGTCTAGCGATTGCCACAAAGGCAGGAAAAAACATTTCAGGAAGTGTTGATCTCATTGCGATACAGCGTCTCTTTATCTTGTGTAATGAATGCTACAACTGCATGTTTTTGTTATTGCTCGGCATTAATTGATTGCAATATTCATTGGTACTTGCACTGGAATTTAAGTTTTTTACAAGTTGCTCGAATGTATTGAACTAAAGGCGAGCGCCCATACACTCAGCTATTGCGGCTGTTCATAAGTACAAAAATAATGTCATTTAATATATTATGTGTAAAACCTAAAAGTGTGTTTATTCACAGAGAAATTTTGTTACTTTGTAGGTACCTAGAGTACTTACCACCCGAAAAATCGAAACACATAAATATTTCCTATTCTGACGGGAAGGATAATGACTCTTTACTTGACTTTTATTAATATAAATGTATTTAATAAAAACTACACTTTACTAAAAACTACTGTGACACGTAGTTTTATTGAAACAAAATAGTTAATTAATGGTGTGTTTTCACTTTTTCACTAGTCATATCAGTACAAATGAATTACTTTATAATATAATTTCTTAACCTTAAAGCATACATCTATGACTTAAGTTTAAAACGGCAAAATGTCACTAAGTTCAAAGGACACGCTGGTATACAAAGCCAATTTTCACCATTTAAGCTATTCCACTTACGGTTAAATACTGTTGCTCCGTTTTCTAGACTCACTCAAAGTATAAGTTTGTAATTTGATTGTAAAACTGTGACCAGTAATTCGACTTGGTTCCATCTGCAATTTGATGTTGATAAATAGTAAAGTATAAAAAAAACATGTCTGTCTTACGTTTTATAATTGCTAACAGTACCTAGAGTTCATCCAGTTTTTATTAACCTGGAGAATTAAAATAATTAATTTATCAGTCAATGCCAGACTTGTTAATTAGCTTTCGACACAAAATATACAGTTAAATGTGAGAATATAATTTAACGGTGGTAGGGCCACGCAGCAGCCTCGGCTGTTGCAGGAGTACCGACCGGTTGCCGACCGGGTATGTACCACGACCTCACAGAAGACCGGCGTAAAGTGGAAGTATGACAAATACTTTCGCGTTTCGTCTGGTGAGTGAGGTAGCCGGAGCCCAATTTCCAAAAAGGTTGTCAACGCATCTGCAAACCCTCGGGTGTAGCAGATGTATATGGGCGGCGGTATTCACTTAACATCAGGTGGACCGTCTGCTCGTTTGGCAACTTTTTACATAAAAAAAAAAAAAAAAAAAGTAACATTTCTGTCACTAATGATGGCCAAGTTCTGCATTATTGCTATAATGACATTAAAGATATAGTGTTATGTTAGTTTACGGACGCTATGACGACCACAATGTTGTGCTTCGTGGTCTAATTGAAAGTTATAACTTACTTGAACGTATTGTTACTTAACTAGGTTAAGTCGCTGTGCCATTACGACGTTGTCGAGAATTTGAATTTTTTAATTTAGATCTTGCAGTATCATATAAATAATTTTATAAGTGTATGACGATTAAATATCTTTGTTTCGTATCACACATCGGCTTTTTTTTTCATCGTAGCAGTGTTATAATTTTATACCAACACACGACAATAAGCGCTCGAGCACCGTGCGCAGATTTAAAATTTCGGCATTGCTAATAACGAGCATAAGACGTCCCTGGTTTTTTTTAAATCATCATTATGTTAATGATTTCTAAATAAGGAAGCGAACCCATTGTCTCATTTTCAAATGTATAACGGTTATTTCCCTTTCTTCCAGCTAAAGTGAACTCATTGTTTTCTCTAACTGAGACGCTTGCCTCTCTCGTGTTCCATCCATTCTACTCCTGGATGTACATGAAGACGCTTTATGCACTTCCCGGGGCGGTGTTCCTCATTAGTGCAGCACTTATTGTTCCCGCCGCTTTTATTCTCACGTAAGTTTATTAATACGCGAGAACACACAACCCAAGTCTGGGAAACACATTATTAAATATATCTACACTTTTAATAATAAAAATGCAGATATACTTAGGTATTTCATTCCAGGAACAGTTGAACTTGATGTTTAGAAAGTGAATTGATAATGTATTTTTACGTGCATTTGTGCTTTAAACGGCGTGTATCGGAATACTAACCACGATGGTATTGAGAGAAAAAAATGGTAATATTACCCACATTAAAAATTTTACATCCACACGTTAAAAACTCCCGCTGGATATAGAATTACGTTATAAAAATCAAATCACTAATGTCACATAACTTTCCCAGAAGAAAAGGAAATCTATTTTGTAAACGATTCCGTACTTTCATTTTCCAGGTCATTCTTCATTCAACACAGGAAAGAACTTAGAAATGCTAGAAAGGCAGCTTTGGAAGCTGAAGAAAAAAGAGATGCCACTAACTGTATAGCATCCAAAAGCAATTATTTACCGGAAACTATAAAACGGATAGAAACTGAAGAACACAATGGAAAAATATAAACAAACATCGATTTCACATATTGATTAGATTATTAAAGTATCGATAAATTAAAGTGGGATCATTGTTTCGTTAAGAGCGATTCAACTTAGATAAGCAATATCTGAAGAGTTAAGGAGCTCATTTTGGCATAATTTTTAGAGCGAAAGAGTATTAGTGTATATTGTATATTGCCGCATTTAAATCTTTACCGTGTTTTAATATAAGCATATAATGCCACCTTACTTAGCCCTTTTAATGTTATTAGTTTTATATTAAAAGTATTTTAATTTTGTACAACTTATACACTGTTTTCAAGAAATATGCACAGCCTCGATGTGACTGGAAATTCTGGACTTGTGTGTACAAGATTATAACAATAATTGACACGATAACGCTACAAGAAAATGTTTTACGTCTCAGTAGTTGACCAGAGAGCTGATCTCGAAAACAAATTGTGATATCCGACTTGCCATCTCGTTTTTTTCGCAATGCAATTTCAACCAATGTTCTCAAAATTCATTCATCGTAACTAATCAAATGCATAAGATTTTTTCTGATTTATTGGTGTCGAATATAATTTTTTAATATTGGGTCTATTAAGTCAATAAGTTAACTTTACAGAAAAAATATGGTTTAAGTTGGATGGAAAATATGGCCTACCCGAAGTTTACTTTTTACCCGACTGCGCCAGAAGGAGGGTTATGTTATTCAAGAGTATGTATGTATGTATAATTGTTTAGTACGCTCTGCAGCCTGAACGGCTTGATGGATTTTAGCTTGAGTGGTATCGTTAGATTCGTATTGACTGTAAAAGTGACACTGGGTATTGCAAAATAAAAAAAAATACAAAAAACGCAGTAGATTTTTTTAGGTTTTTAAATTTTATTTTACTTGTTTGGCGTCTGCTTACCTTAGACGAAATATTTCATGACCACTTCTTATTGAAAAAATAAGAAGTGGGCATGAAATATGTCGACTAATTTATCATTCCATACAACAGTAATTCTACCACCATTTAATGCCTAAACTTTTATATACGAAATTCTTCTAAACTAACGTATAAAACTTAATTTAACGAAATAGTTTATATTTCACAACAATTATCATAAAACAGAGAAACAAATTTTAACCTTAACAGATAAAATAAAATGATGAGTCATTATATTGGATAGATTCCAAAAGAAAAAGTTTTTCACAGCCAGTTGCAGGAAGTTTACTGTTGCTGAGATCTTATAATGTTTAGGAAAGACTCAAAAAAAGGAAACAATTTAATACAAGATCACCGACTTAACGTAAGTCTCGCAAAAATTCCGATCGTTAGTATTTTAACCGTACGTGATTACTTAAAGACCTTAAATAAAACAGTTACAGTATAGGCTTATGCCAATTTTGTGAACAAATGTTGAAAGTTAAATAAAGTATTTGTATTTATAAGAATTTGTGGATCAGACATTTTCTTTACCAGTATCCTCCATAGCGTTTAAGCGAATGTTAAATACTGAACAGAATGCTATTTTAAATACAACTATTAAAGTAATTACAGGAGTATGTCCAGTACCGCACAAAACGGTAGTACAGTACCCACATGGAACAAGTGTTTGTGTGAAATACAAATAATTTTTCCGGATCTGATGTTTCCCAAAACGGGTTCAGGCAGAACCACCCTAGGGCATGAGAAAATTAATACTTTATTGCATAGTCTAAAACCATGTCATACATTTTGAGTGAACAGTAACGTTAAGACAACAAAACAAAGTCTACGCAACGAATTTTATTACAGTTTTTGCCAATAGATAGTGTGATTCTAGATGAAGGTTTATATAATTTATATATAAGTTACATGCAGGTAATAGTAGAAAAAAAGAAATTCAAAGATTTGTAATGTGATGTCGTAACACGTCGTACATTTTGCAAACGCTCATTAAGCCTTTCGAGATAAATCAAATTAATATTTGTTTTTTAGTAATTGTTTATCTTGAAAAAAGATCGATAGCAAAGTCTGCGATAATAATCTTTAATTGGATGAGTATTATTACTTATCCAATTAAAGACATCAGATAAGTTGTGCATTTCATGTAGATCAAAATTGCCCTTTACAGCATATCATTAGAATGAATATCTTTTTTTTTTATGTGAGAAAATGGCAAACAATCTGGCGGTTCACCTGATGTTAAGCGATAGCCGCCTGCACATGGACATTTGCAACACCCGTAGGGTTGCAGATGCATTGCCACCTCTTAATAATGTGGGCCCCGGCTACCTCACTCACCAGACGGAACGCCGAAATGCAACATCTTCACTTTACGCTGGTCTTCTGTGAGGTCGTGGTACTAACACGGACGGACCTGCCCATTCGTGCAATAGCGGACACTGTTGTGGTCGTGCCACCGTTAAATCTTAGTTTTATCAGGTGTTTAAAAAGCGTAAGCACAGCGGCTAGCGGCTATATCTATCTCGTTTGGCAACGGTCGGCGGGCTCACGCTTTCAAGAGTAACATCTAAAGAAAACATGTTTGCGCTGTCATGAAAAAAACAACTGTAAATAATTCAAAAAAAAAATACAAGGTAATTTTTTCGATGAAGTACGTACTTTTACACAATGTTGATTGACCATTCCATAATTAAAAAAAATGTTAATATTTTATTATAAGAAATAACCAGAAAAATATCAATTCAAACATTGTTTGTTTATCCCGTTGAGAGTGGTCTCCCTATTAATAAGCGGGTTAGTTACTAATTATGCATTCAGCGAACACGTTTTAGTGCCCTCGAACAGGTTATTGTATTTTTTTGGTAGAGGATAAGTTCAAAGGAATTGAATAATTTGCCAGCGTCAGTCTATCCGTCCGAATATAACGTCCGTGTCCTAAAGACAAGACGCACTGGCTTAATAAAAGCCTAGACAGGTTTTTACTGAGCCAATACGTAAAGCATTTATAAAAGATAACGTGTAAAAAATGTCTTTTAAAAAATGTATTTTTTGTGATTTAATAATAATTTATATTAATTATTATTAGTAAAAAGAAAGATTCATCCGCCATTATTTTTTAAGTCTTTTAACTGTAAATGTTAAATTAATTCATAATTATGAAATCTTTTTGATTTGAACCATCTACTTTATATAACACTTTATATAGCTGCTGCCCGCGACTACGTCTGCGTAGAATAGACTGGAGGCGTAACATTCAGACAGAATAAAACATAGTTATAGCCTATGTTTTATTCTGATGTATAAGCTATATTATTGTAAAGTATCATTAAAATCCATTCAGTGGTATTTGCTTGAAAGAGTAACAAACATCCATCCATACATACAAAGTTTCGCCTTTATAATATTAGTAAGGATAGTAATGATTGTAAAAAGCACTCTACACATTCGTGATAATCTGAGAAACAAAGTAATAAAAGAATTTAGAGTTGAAGAATTTTGACAACAGTAGAATTATTTACTCGTAATTATAAACCGCACAACAATCTAACCAATTTTTTCTACTACTTTTAAAAATAATTTGAGGAATTATAACTACTTTTTTACAAAGTGTGATCTATATGATCCAATAATATACTTACGAATGAAACTTCAAAACTGCGGCTTTGCGTGCATCAAAATCCCAGGCAACTTCTTCATTTTAAAAAATTAAAAAGTCAAAAATTACTGTAAAAGCTTACTGTAATATACTCATCAGAGTTTAATCATTAGTAAATTACAAGTGGCTTATCGAAAGGAATTTCAATTTATTTTTATAAACTTTTTATTATTCGTAACTCGGTTGACTTGCTATTAAGACATATGTAGTATATTGTATTTATGTCTATATTTTTATAGAGTAAGTCCACTGGGCCTCTTATAAGATACACATTATTTTGTATTTGCTATTGTTAAAAAAAAAAAGAAAACAAGTATTGATACTTCTTCCCACGATTATTTATTCACATTATGATCAGAATAGAATATCTATTATCGTAAACAAATGTAAAGTAATTCCTTTTACACTTTGAAGGCAGTCATATTTTACAAATATAAATCCCTGTAGTATTCCGTTATGACTTTTAGACTGTCTGCGACACATACATAATAAGCCTAAAAACGTCATAAAATAATGTAAATATAAGTAGTTTTAGGGTCTTCACCTTGACTTCACCTTTACGATTTGTTTTCCCTTCTTTATTTATAAACATGATATCCTAATTATGCAATTCTTAAGAATAGAATAGAAAAAATATTTAAACAATTCATCAAATTCCTTAAATATTATTTGGTCGCAACCTGATCCTTACTCAATTATAAAAATAATTTGATCACTGATTTCTTTAACCCGATCAGTAAATGCGTTTCAAACATTACAGAGGCATCATTTAATTAAAACCATGAATGCAAATACTGAACTTGACATTATTATAACTTGATTCGCTTAATCCTCACTAATATTATAAAGGCGAAAGTTTGTATGTATGGATGGATGGATGTTTGTTACTTTTTCTCGCAAATACTACTGAATGGATTTTAATGAAACTTTACAATAATATAGCTTATACATTAGAATAACACATAGACTATAATTTATATACATATTTTTATGTATATCTTTCGGTCTGAATGTTAAGCCTTCAGTTTATTCTACGCAGAAGTAGTCGCGGGCAGCACAGCTAGTTTAATATAATCTTCAAATACAATGTGATTGTTTTTGTTTTGTGGTGGACACATAAAATATCGAAGGCACCTATTGATTTTATGCTTGTTTCTTATTAATATTAGTAAGGATATAAATATAATAGTTAAATGTATAATACGTTATCACTACATAGTATAAAACAAAGTCGTCCCGCTGTCTGTCTGCCCTTATGTATGCTTAGATCTTTAAAACTACGCAACGGATCTTGATGCGATTTTTAACACTAGATAGAGTGACACGAGAAAAAGGTTTATATGTTTAAAACATTGCATCCGTGCGAAGCCGAGCCGGTCGCTAGTAGCGTATAAGAAATGGTGCATTAAAATGTGTTAACTAATTTCAAGAAATACATGGCCGGTACTTTGAATATAATCACTTGTTATTAACAAAAATCACAATAAAAGAACACTTAAACTTTCACCTCATAATCAAGAACCTAGTCATTTTGTTCAATTCATAACACATAAAACAAAAGAAAAATATAAAATACAGTAAACTGTTATATTATTATTACAAAAAAATAATATACATATCAAATAAATTAATGTTGATTCTTTGAATAGCTATGGGTCACTTTTTAGGGTTCCGTTATTCCCAAAGGGTACAACGGGATCCTATTACTAAGACTCCGCTATCTGTCTATCGGTTACCAGGCTATTTCTGATAGTTAGACAGCTGAAATTATCACAAATTATGTATTTCATCTGTTGCCACTATAGCACCAAATACTAAAAAAACAGAATAAAAAAAATGTAATTGAAGTGGGGCTACCATTCAACAGACATGATTTTTTGCCGCTTATATAGATAATGGTACGGAACCCTTCATGCTCGAGTCTGACTCGCACTTGGCAGGTTTTATTTTAAATATATCTCTTAACTCCTGAAATTACACAACCTTTAGTTTAATGAATAGTAAATAAATGACAAACAAGACAAACAAATATTTAATCGAGCACGATATTATGCTGCTGATAACAATTTGAAAATAATTGATACTTACCTAAACTAACTTTTATCAGAAATCGATATACGTTACTAAGTCATTTGTATATGAACGATTGTGTTGTAAGCATTCAAATCACAAAATAAACAATATGTTAGCAAGTGCAACACAAGATTGTAAGTCTGATGTCCAAAACCATGTAGAGGGATTTTGTGAGAAGGATCCTCTCAAAGAGAATAATGAAGACACAAAACCAAAGGATAACAAGACAGTGAAAGAAACACTCGAATATGTTTTCAGCAATATAACGGTGGAACCAACGGTGTTCTTTTTTGCATTTTCAACATTGTTCACCATTTTGACTTCGCAGAATTTAAATCTCGAAAAGGCTTGCCGAGTTAACCTTAACCTTACCAAAGAGATCTGTGATTCCCTCCGCGCGCAAGATGTAGAAAGTGAGAATCAGTACGAAAGAGAGACACAGAAACTAATAACTTCTGCTATGGCGTGGAAGACGTATTTGACAGCAACCATTCCTTGTTTTTTCGCCCTTTTTGTCGGATCGTGGTCTGACCGGACCGGTTACAGAAAAGTGTTTATTCTGATTCCTATAGCAGGACAGATCCTTATATGTGTGAATGGAATGATTAATACATACTTCTTTTACGCACTTCGCCTGGAAATGTTTGTACTAAGCGAAGGAATTTTAGAAGGTTTAAGCGGTGGTTGGTGTATTTGTTTCCTAGTCGCGTTTGCGTACATCAGTGCTATAACAACGAGTGAGACAAGGACGTTTCGAATGGGATTAGTGAACTTCTCTTTGACTGTTGGATTCCCAGTAGGAATGAGTATGAGTGGGGTGTTTCTAAAAAACTTTGGGTATTACGGCAGTTATGGATTAGCATTCAGTATGCACACCATTAATTTCATGTACAATCTCCTCTTCTTAAAAGACACCGCCAAAACTATGGATCAGAAAAAGGTAAATTTAAAATTATTTTACGATAAGTTTAATGCAAACGAAAATGATACACATGACAAAAATCAACAATTCTTGCGTTATTCGTTAAAAAGCACATGTAGAATTTAACAAAATAATACATGTTTCAGAAACTTTTCACTTATTCTTAATAATATTATAAAAAAAATTGAGATTGTAGTTATTTAGATAGTGACATGGAATCGTTATGGTGAACTATATGCTCAAATGAACTAGTATAATTATGTTCAATACTATCTTTTAAAAGTTAAGTAAAAACATTTTATCCAATAAACCTGGCATACTGAGAGCATCGCTTTATTTATATGTGAGCAAAAACAAACAAACAAATAAGTATGCAACAGTAATTGGTTATAATATATGCACAAACTTTTGTGTATTATTTTTGTACACAATTTTTGCTATTGACTATTTAAAAAAATCTTTGTTCTATGAATTTCCGTTGTATTTTATCGCTTTCATCTATTCCTGACTATCTAAACTTTGTATCTCTGTAAGTAACAAATAATAAGGCAAATAGTTACTAGCGACAGGTATTTTCTATTAGTTCCATAATAATTATGTCAAAATTCTGTATCTAGTAACCAAATCTATCTGTAGATTGAATATTGAAACCGGTCGTAAAAGAACAATAACAAAGAATCAAAATAAATAAATAAACAAACTTTAAACACCAGTATATATTGCTACTGCGGTTTGCTTTTATTTATTACATTTCGATGATTTCATCGTGAAGGTAGTTCACCGTCACCAAAAAGGCCGTCTCCAAGTCTTTTTATAGTGCTCAAAACGAAGACAAAAATTATTGAGTAGATCTCAATGCTTAATGTTTTCAATGTTCTGTGACATCTGCTTGAAATAAAATAACGCCGCTCGAAATAAAATGAATCAAGTTGAGCAAAAGAAACGTGCCTACCCATTCATTAATTGAAATTTAGAAAAAGCCAGGACATAATCAATTTTGTCTTTTGCAGGAAAGCGGCCAGGGGTGTGTTCATTTTTTCCGTACGTTCTTCGATTTTACTAACCTAAAGGCAACTATAAAGACTGTTTTCAAAAAGGGACCTAACAATAGAAGAGCGCGTATTATTATTCTTTTATTAGTGGTAGCTATATTATTCGGACCTATGCACGGTAAATAATTTCTTTATTTTTTTAGTTTTGTTTTTAATTCTATTCTATTCTTGATTTTCACATTTATACTGTCCAAAGATTTTCATAAAATGTGATCCTGAAATGAACATTGTTTTTTTATAACAGTATTTGGCAAATGAGCAAGCTATTCACCTGCAAAGTGATTACCCGCATTTATGAAAGTCCATAGCAATTGTAAGTTGGCAGTTGCATTGAATTAGAATGAATCATAAAAAGATAGGACCCTGATTTCACTTACCAGACGCAACATAAAATCATTCTTATTCCGGCAATGCAATTTCAACCGGCCTATTCATGCAATATCAAAAACTGTTACATATAGTAATCAATTGCTGTTTTGTTATTAATATTATTTTTATTTCAGGTGAATTATCAATATATTACATCTCTACGAGATACAGATTCAATTGGGACGAAGTAAAGTTCAGTATTTTTCAAACATACAATTTTGTAGCACATACTCTTGGTAAGATTTATGTCTTATTACATCAATGGAACATATTGAGGTTACTTTAATAAGTAATAACTGAACGTTATTTTAAAGAATATAATAGTTCTGGAAATTTAGTTCTAAACTTCTTCAGAGAGCTTCAATCATATTTTATCAAAAATCATATTTTATCCTAATGAATCTAAAGATTCTATATCTTACTAAATTTCTGTAACTACATTTTTAAAATGGTTTCTTAATGATTATTAATTCGTTTCATATGAAAACAAGTCACCCAACGACTGAGTTGTTTTAAATTGTAAGAAAAATTTCAGGTACTCTCTTCTCTTTAGCCGTATTTAGTAAATATTTAGGTTGGCACGATTCTCTTCTTGGAATCATTTCCACAGTAAGCAAAATTGCAGCTTCCTTCGTGTATGGTTTTGCCCCAAATGAGAAGATATTCTTCTTCGGTACGTATTACATTCAATTTAAACTATACATTGCATGTTAATGGTTTCTTCAATTTTATATTTCTTTAACTTAAATTTATTTAAATTTTACTGCATAAGAACAGCAACTGCTCATATAACACTGCTGCTTTTTCTACAAAATTTAATAACACCGCTCTTTCTTGTCTCCATTACATTTTAAAAGAAAACATTTTGATCTTGCCCTAGAAAAAAATCTTAACCTAGCATCAGTAATTTGAAAAACAATATCTATTACCAACTATTGAAGAGGACATAATCTTGTGGCTCACTTGGCTTAAGACATCTTCAACTCCTCAAAAGTTGCCGTCTAGTTGCTAATGTTTGAAAAAAGTTAACCTCGGTTCCTCCTTACTAACCAGACGAAACACAAAACTATAACTATCAGCAGAACAGGCAGTTCACCTGATTTTAAGTGATTACTATCACCTATTAACATCTGCAACATGTGAGAGGTAGCAGTTGCGTTGAAAAAGAACCCTTTGAGCTAAATTTTTAAAAAGAGTCAGAACTTTTTAAAGGGAGTTACCTCATTTTATATTGGTAATACCAGTGGCAAGTCAAATATTAAAAATTAAAGACATCATCAATAAAGACAGGTTATCAACTTTGCTAGTATAACCAATTTTCAAAAGGTTGTCAACGCATCTGAAACCCTCGGTAATTGCAGATATCCATGGGCGGCGGTATTCACTTAACATCAGGGGAACCGACTGCTTGCTTGGCAACTTATCATAAAAGAACTTAACTCAATATCATTCAGTGGATTAGTAGAATCAGTAAAATAAATTTGAATTGATAAAAAGTTATACTAATTGGATTGGAGTGATAGCATCGAAGAAACATTGCGATTTCAGACATTGTGACCTATGACTGGCTGAGGAATAACCTCTAAACCCTCAACTAGAATTTTTCTCTTTGCGGGGTTTTTCTAATTTTTAATAAGTAATGTACTTCTCATAAGTGTATTTATAACAAGACATTCGGTCATAATTCCCAAGAAAGTAAATTTTATAAAAACATTAATATGCGTTTCAGGACCTGTGGTTGAAATTTTGAATGGCACTTCATTTTTGGCTTTAAGATCTATCATTTCAAAAATGGTGGCTACTGATGAATTAGGTAAGATATAGTGTTATTATTCCATTCCTTTTTTGGTTACCTAATTTCATAATCATTTTTATAATTATGTATATTTTGTTTAACAACCATTATAGATAATAAAAAAAATATTGAGATGAGTCACTTTTGCCGTCAATAAGAAATGTATAAAGTTAGTGATTAAAATTTTATTAGTATAAATATTTCATTACTTCATTTCTCCAGTAATTAGCAATCTAATCACGTTCCCATATTCTAGATATCTTTTCAACTAGGATGAACGTAATATTTTTTAACTACCCTAAAAAGTACCGGAACATGCTGAATCTGATATTTCCGTTAATTTTTATTAAACTATATACCTAATTGCCTCATATTACTTCACATTGTTAATAGGTAAAGTGAATTCTTTATTTGCCTTAACGGAAAATCTCATGCCCCTGCTATACATTCCCCTGTATACGAAAATGTATTCTGCTACAATGGAGGTCCTGCCAGGGGCTGTATTCATGATAGGCGCAGTGATGACTTTTCCGGCTATTATAGTCTTCAGGTGCGTATCTGTGGTACATATAAATTGAAAACTTTAACAACTATCTTATCTTCAACATGTCCGTTAAAAATTGAAAATACTACTTAAATAATGTAAATCCGTTTTAGGCTATAACGTTCGATCATAACATGTACGTACGATGTAAAAAGCTGTGGATTTTGTGTGAAATAAAAATAGAAACAAAATAAAATAATATAGAATAAATAAAGAATAAAATAAAATAAAATAAAATAATGGAAACGCACATTATATGAGTATTATTACTTCGCAATTACTCACTTCCTCTTCCACGTGATATTGCTTCAAATGAAGTTAGTAGCTTATTAATTGTACAGTCCGATTTTGACCTATGGGTACGCAACCCTAAAAACTTCATTTAAAAATTGTTGAATTAATAATTAATGAACGCAGAGTATATTGTAAAATGCCTCAGTATTGTAATTGCCTCAGGTATAGTAGATTACATATAATAATAATATAATCATAAAATTAATTTCAGCTGGCTCTTCTACGAACATAGGACGAGTTTGAAAAAACTAAAGAACCATAGTTTTGCCGAATAGCTTACTGCGCATAGAATCGGTTAAAGATATCTTTGTGATAAGAACATGTTCTAAGTCATTACTAACAAATAAATATGTCATATACAATTTTGTTTCATTTAAATATAGGTATGTACACGTTCCATAAATACATATATACAATCCATTCAGAAACTGTAATACTTTGTGCGTGACGTTTAACATATAAAAGAAAAATTCATACTCGTATTGAACACTATTTAACACAAAAAATATATTTTATTGCCGATTACAAGTAGAGTTTTTTGTTGATTTAATATTTTATTTGCGCTACGAACCCGTAATTCATTAAGACGATGTGGCATGCTGTAAACCTAAAAATTTTAATAAGTACCATTAAGACTATGTGTGACCATTCTTCTACTAACGCATTCTTCAACATACCGTAACGTAGCTTGTGCTGGAACACGTTGTCTTACACATCCCTTAAAACCTTTTCCATACATCTAATATATAAAATTCTCGTGTCACCATGTTTGTAATCGAACTCTTCCGGAACGGCTCGACCGATTTTCGTGAAATTTTGTGTGCATATCGGCCAGAGTGGAGAATCGGACAACATCTATTTGTCATCCCCCTTAAATGTTGGTGGTCCATCATAAACATTTTAATCCACCGAATGGCACGTCTTATTCAAGCGAGCTGACGATTTACTTGATGGCAAGTGATAACCGCCACCCATGGACATTGGCAACACCCTTAGGCTTACAAATGCTTTACTACCTTTCAGCAAAGTGGGCCCCGATTACGTCGCTCACCAGATGAAACTCAGAACTATAACACTTCCACTACACGCCTGTATACAATACTGTTGTGGCCCCCCAACAGTATTATCTGATTGCTATTAATTGGCTCGTTATAACTATAGATTAAAAATTTTCGCATTTACTCACTGCCTCTTCCACGTGATGTTGGTTCAAATGAGGTAGCTAATTTTTAAATATTTTAAAGTTTTTTATAGTGCTAATCTCTGCACTTAAGATTGAACATTAAAACATGTAGAAAAGTACGAAAAGATTGTCGCCGCTGTGGGCCGCGATGGCGACATCTCTCGTTCGAATTATCGTATCGCCGCGAATTCCGAAGACGTGGGTTCGATTTCCACAGCGGCGACAATCTGTTCGCACTTTTTCTTCATGTTTTAATGAGGTAGCTAATTACTAAAATTCTCTAGTCCCAAACTAAGCAATGCTTGTACTATGGATACCAGATAACTGATAAACATACTTAAAAATACTTTTCTTTTGTAAATAAATATATATTAAACATAGGTATATAAATACCCAAACACTAGATAAACACTATAAACTAACAGCCTATAAGCACCCATTGCTGGGCAAAGGCCTCCTATGTACAGAGGGTATCAGGGCATAGTCCCACCGCGAGTTGGGGATGCGGATTTGCGGACTTCACATATCTTCGAAATAATTAATAAATAAAAATAAATTTTGTTATTAATGAATAAAAATAAATTTTGTTATTATTGATATATTGTCTAATAATAGAATTAATCGAAAGCTGAAATAGCTATTTAATATCTCATAGCTGTTTAAAAGATAATTAAGCTTTCTCAAAAACATCTTGACATAGCGTCGGTTAATATATGTCCGGTATCAACCAACGCTACACTACAGTAATCATGCTCTCAAATATTTACTAACAATTGTGATATAAGTAATCACAGTACAAACACTTACAATACATTAATTGCACAGCTTTCTGCAGCTGACGGTTATACTCGTAGTTGAAAAACAAATGCGAAATGTGAATAACATTGATAGTAATTTTCTATTGGGAATAATTAATTTTACCTTTTTAACATCAACAATGACTTCAAAAAATGAGAATAAAATACCAGACTCTGAAGATAAAGTCAGAGAGGCAGTTGAGCATAAATTTGAATATGCAGAGACATCTCCTTTAAAAGTAGATCTTGAAAATGCAGAAAAAAATGTGAAAAATACTAAAAAAAGCCAACTGACAATTAAACAAAGATTAAAATTAATAAAAGAAAATGTAACAGTAGAGCCAATTATGGCTGGTTATATAATGCCTAGTGTATTAGCATCGTTAGCAACGCAAAATTTAAATCTCGAAAAAGCATGCCTCGTAAACCTTAATTTTAGCAGTGAAATTTGTGAAGCTCTTAAATTACGACAAACTGAAAACTATACAGAATATGAAGAACAAGTTCAAACATTTACCGCTGGAATTCAGGCATGGAAAAATGTTGTCCAAACAGCAATACCTGTTCTCATAATACTGTTTGTTGGAGCATGGAGTGACAAAACGGGCAGACGGAAAGCGTGTATCCTAATGCCTATAGTAGGAGAATTTGTGACGTGCATTGGATTTATTATCAACACCTACTTTTTCTATGAGCTGCCTGTAGAAGTTACCGCTTTAACGGAGTCTATTTTTCCGGCTATAACTGGTGGATGGTTTACAAATTTTATTGGTGTATTCAGCTACATTGGTGACATTACGACAACGGAAGATCGAACGTATAGAGTCGGAATCGTTAACTTATGCATGTCTTTAGGATATCCAATTGGTAGTGCTCTAAGCGGTGTTTTATTAACATGGATTGGATATTATGGTATATTCTCTTTATCGGCTTTACTATATTTGTTTAGTTTAATCTATGGATACTTCTACCTGGAAGACTCAAAAAAGAAGACCACTGAATCGGTAAGCTTTATTTAATTAATAACAATAATTTTATATTTTAACGAATTTTACATATTTTAGTAATCATAAATTGTTACAGTTAATGTCAACATGCCAATAATCATATTATTAAAAATAATTGGATTAGAATAAATATTTATGTTTTCCATATTACTACTTCATAAAATATTTTATTTACAAAAAGTTCGAACAATCATGTCCAATGAAAACAAAGCATATAACACTTTCTTTACTAACTAGCCCGTAAATGTAAACACTATTTCAGTAGTCGTACGGTTTTTTATAAGAGATATTTATTTAATAAATATCTTAATTTAAGCCACGACAAGCTTTATTTGGTGTAAAGAGATCGAAGAAACAACGACATTGAATCATTTGTGATTTCAAATAATAACCGACCTTGTAGAAAATAACTCAATGTTTAACAATAATGAATTTATCGACCATTACAGAAACACAAAGGATGTGTGAGTTTTATTTTTGAATTTTTCGATTTCAAACTAGTAATGGAAACTTTTAAAGTAGCTTTTCGCAAGGGATCTGATAACAGAAGACTACGAGTGTGTCTGCTTCTAATAGTCGTATGCGTAGTATTTGGACCATCACAAGGTATGTCTCATAAATATTCTTAGTTGATTTCTTGTTCTTCTTCAATTATTAAAATATACACTTCAATAATTAAAATTACACTTTACATTTCACGTTACACTTTACATTTACATTATTATAATTATTGTGCCCTAGTTTTATCAGGAAATAAAGTTGTTACAAAATTATACTACTATCAAGCAAACAGTAACGAAAGTTATATTTCAGGTGAATTCAGCGTATTGTATCTGTTTACTAGGTATAGGTTTAATTGGGACGAGGTCCAGTACAGTATGTGGATGACTTATTGTATTGTAACAAACTTAATTGGTAAGTTTAATGGCTTTTACAATAACGTTATGCATTAACTAAAAAGTACAACATGTAGTAAAAAAAACTACAACATGTACTCTAGACAAGTTTTAATTTAATGCATAACATAAAACTGACATATTTTTGCCACTTTGATCCCGCATATCGAAAACTATTGAGTAGTGATGAAGTTAACAATTTTTGAAAAACCTTTTGAGATTAATTACGGACTAACTTAGTATTATTACCAACATTTTTGGTAAAAATTACTTCCTTTAATATTTTCTGCTCCTCACATCTGGAATAATCCGCTACTGTCTTGACTAATTAGTTCAGTTTGATAAACGCTCCTTAATTATATACCATTAGTAGTTTTACCGTTAAATAAACCTAATTTTTACATTAAATAATATCTATTTTTAGGAACCGTGTTTTCAATAAGTCTGTTCAGTAATTATTTAAAATTGGATGACACACTTTTGGGAATTATATCGTGTACGAGTAAAATCATAGCATCATTTGCGTACGCTTTCGCCAGGAATAATTTAGAAATATATTTAGGTAAGTAAAAATAACAGTTATATACGATTGACCTTATTTTTTGTCTAACAATAATCGCTTTGCACGAAACAGAGCCGTTGTTATTCTTATTTAGTTTTTATAATACGAAAAGTCATACTGTATCAAATAATTTTCTTCGTCGGTTATAATAAGTTCGCTAACAACGATGTTATAAATATGCCATTGATAATTGTTTCGAGCTTACACATATAATACTAGAAATGCGGGCTTTCCCAACTTTAAAGTAATTGCCTCATTAGTGTATCTGCTTAAACGGGGACAAAATTTCAGATACTTAAAAGGCGAAGAATAAATTACTTCATTAATAGGTACTGCCTTCCAGGGTTGGAAACCACGAAATTTTATTTGGAGAATACCTTTGGTGTGGGTGTTTTGATTTAACTTTTCAATGAAGCTCTTTATAGTTCTTCCTTTTAAATTTACCAAAACACACCGCATCGTACGTTACATTCGAACCAAATCACTATAATATCGTTTAACATTTCTTAGAAATCAATAAAGTCACCTAATTAGATGTAATGACATCATCGTTTCGAATTGATTGAGTCGTTTAAATCTATTTAATACCTAAATACCTTTTCGCGCGATATATTTATGAGAACTACGTAAGCAAACGCGTTTTATGTTATATGATAACAAAGGTAATTGTGCATTTCAGACAATCTCTATGCTAATACCAAAATAAATACCACTGTTCACAGCGTTACCTTAATATAATAGCATTTGAACGATAAGCTATGTAATTGAAACTAGTATAACATTAATATAATTAAATGCAACTAAGTATATTTATAATTAAATGTAACTAAGTATAATTTTATATGAAGTATTAATAACACTTCATGTTAAATTTCAATTTAATGCCCTTTATCCTAAGCTATTTATTAGCAAAAACTATAACTATTTTAACCGACTTACCACTGCAAAGTATTTTCAGGAAGAAATAGATTTCAATAAAAATAACAACGACCCTAATAACACTCTAGGATAACCTAGGCCATATCAATAATATAGAGAGCACAGGCCACTTTCTTTAACTTACTACCTTTTTATGTGCCACGCTTACCATCTTCTCACGTAAAAAAAATAACCTGATTTTTTTTTCGAATTCCAAAAAGAAGAAAAATTTTGAAGAAAAATTTTGCGTTCAGAAGGAGGTTCTCAATTTGGTTGCATTTTTTAAGTTTGTTTCCTCAGAACTCTGTCATTTATGAATCGATTTTCATAATTATTTTTGCATTGGATTCGGTTTAGCTTTTAAATTTGTAGACAAAGTACGAAAAGATTGATAATACGAAAGAGCTAAACGGCTGATTGCCACACCGACGAAAATCTTACGCGAAAATCTCAGTGGCTAGAGCGTCACGCCGCGAATGCCGAAGACGTGGGTTCGATTCCCACAGCGACGACAATCTTTTCGTACTTTTTCTATAAATTTAAATGTTCAATCTTAAGTGCAGAGATTAGCACTATAAATAATTTAAATTTCGGTTTAGCTTACAAATATTGTGGGCCTCAGACTTCTCCGTTATCATGAATGCGCAGGTCAGGCCAGGTAAGTGGGAGTGTTATACTTCTGCGTTTCGTCTGGCGGGTGCGGTAGCCGGGCCCATTTTATCAAATGGTGGCAAAACATCTAAGTGGCTCGTTTGCAACCTTGTCAAATAAAAAATTGGTTTTCGGAGATACACTAAAGCACTTCTCAAAATCAAATAAATATAAAATGCATAGTAAGTTAGATAACTATTTGAAGTTTCTTTCTGTGTTAACGAAAGTGAAGTTTTCAGAGTCGATATTAGCGACGGCACGGATTTCGTTTCCGTATTTTTTTTATTATTCCTACATTTGCAGAATATGCATATTAATACTCTATTAACAACGAAAAGTGTTTTATCTTAAACACATAGAAACTAGTACAACAACATGGTTAACTGAAATTTGATCGTCGGCCTAAAACGTCCGTCCATCTCCAAAATCGATTATCTCCTTTGAGCGGACATGCGGTTAATACGTTGGCGAGTATCGATTCAACGCACGATTAGACTTATACAGAATCGAGCTCTATCGTTTTAATGTTTTGAATCACCTAGTTATCTAACTATTGTAAGGATTTCGTTGCTTTTTATTTAAACAAAAGCTTCCAATGATTCCATCACTTTGCAACATTTGTGATCACGGAACGGACCAAGTCATAATGACGCTGTAAGACTAGACTGCCATCAGTTATAAAAACTAGTTAATTAAGTGAAGTAAACGATTATTTAAAAATAATAGCCTCTTCTGCCGATACATTTAAGCATTTTATTGGAGCTGCGATGATGGAAATCGATGAACCCTCTAAAAGCCATTCATTTCGTCCCATTGGATTAAAAAAAATTCTACGTAGAATGGTATCCAAAGTTCCAAAAAAATGAGAATCGGCTGTAGCAAAGTGCGAGAGCTTGATGAGTATTGTTGCTGATTCTCAGTTTCCAGTTGTAATCCATATGATAAAAAGTTTCCAGTCGTAGGAACAAATCTAGCTTATTTGTTGGCGAGCTTGTCCACCATATTTTACAGCCCTTTATAATATTTCTTAGTATACGTTTTATCTTCTAACTCAGCAGTAACTGTTTTGATAGGACCGCAAAAAACGGTAATGAACAGAACCGGTGCTGGTCCGCCACATTTTTTTACATTGAGAAGCAGTTTCCTTACAAAGGGTATTAGGGCATAGTCTACCACGTGACCTCACTGTAGATAGGCGGACTTCACATATCTTTATTGTTATTTTTTCGAAATAATTTCCTCAATATGTTTCCTTCATCACGGGGCACAGGATAAGTCATTTCACTTAAAATTAAGAATATCATTGGTGGTGTCATTCATTTGGAACAGGAGATTGAACTCATGTTGCTCGATAATCATATTCATATTCATCATATTTAATTAAAAGCGAGCGCCCGAACAACGAGCTCTGAAGCAACCAATAGTGCAAAGCAATAATTTTGATCATACATGGTCCACGTTTTATCACCAACGGTAATCGTCGCTAAATTTTTATAATTAAATCACCTAAAATCTGCTTCCTAGAAGTTAGAAGTTTGCTGGTGGTAGGGCCACGCAGCAGCCTCGGCTGTTGCACGAATAGGCAGGCCCGTCCGGGTATGTACCACGACCTCATAGAAGACCAGCGTAAAGTGGAAGTATGACAAATACTTTTGCGTTTCATCTGGTGAGTGAGGTAGCCGGAGCCCAATTTTCAAAGGTTGTCAACGCATATGTAGCCCTTCGATGTATCAGATGTCCATGGGCTGCGATATTCACTTACCATCAGGTGAACCGTCTGCTCGTTTGGCAACTTATCACAGAAAAATAAATAAAGAAAATTAAATAAATAAATAAATGTTTTAGGACACATTTTTACACAACGTTCTCTAGTCCCAAACTAAACAACGCTTGTACTATGGGTACTAGATAACTGATAAACATGCTTAAACGTACTTTTCTTTTGTACGACACCCAGACACTAGAAAGACACTATGGTCATCACACAAAATTTTTCCAGTAGTGGGGATCGAACCCACACCCTCGAGCGCAGGAGGCAAATACACAACCCACTAAGCCATTTGGGTCATCAAGGTATTAATATCACCAACAGACAACAAATGCTATATATGTATAGGCTAGTGGTATTAACGATTTATTGACCTTTTAATTCTCAAAACGTGAACGTAAATGGGATTGTATCCCATTGCGAGACATTGATTTCTGTACTCCATAAAACAATAAGCTGATCGTTTGCCAGTCTCGGATTTAGGGATCCGATTCTTGACTTCTAAGCACGAGCCGACATCCACAAACAATTTGTTTTCATGTCGTGAATTTTTGGGCACGTACTGATTAGTAATTTTTTTGAATTAATTTGTTTGGACCACGATAACTTAGATGTTCAAAAACATCTAATATTCTATAATAGAAGACATATAAATTATATTTTTATCTCTTTATTTCATATGTCCTAATATAGTAATTAATTTTTAGTATATCGAGAATCAATTCGGTTTACAAACAGCTATCTATGGTTAGTCACTATAATCATATTTTTTTTCGTTTTTTTTTTTTGACACATTTTTACACAACATTCTCTAGTCCCAAACTAAGCAATGCTTGTACTATGGGTACTAGAAAACTGATAAACATACTTAAACATACTTTTTTTTGTAAATGAATACATATTATACGTATATAAACTCCCAGACACTGGAAAAACACGATGTTAATAACAAAATATTTTTCTAGTAGTAGGATTCGAACCCACAACTGGAATTACATTTATTAACACCTTTTCCGTATCTTAACATTTTTTTTATATGAAAAGTTGCCAAACGAGCAGACGGTTCACCTGATGTTAAGTGAGTACCGCCGTCCATGGACATCTGCTACACCTGAGGGTTAAAGATGCGTTGACAACCATTTGAAAATTGGGCTCCGGCTACCTCACTCACCAGACGAAACGCAAAAGTATTTGTCATACTTCCACTTTACGCTGGTCTTCTGTGAGGTCGTGGTACATACCCGGTCGGCAACCGGTCGGTACTCCAGCAACAGCCGAGGCTGCTGCGTGGCCCTACCACCGTAAACACCGTAAACATATGTAAAACAATAACAAGTCATGATTTATTATTAATTTTAATTTATTTTAACGTATTAGCAGAGATTGTAGGAAGTAAAACTCCTTGAACTTGGAGAATGCTATGAATTCCTTGTGGAGATTCACGAGAATTTAAAATGTCGCTTATAAATGCAACTCAAATTGAATAGAGCAGTTTTACAAAAATACTATTTTGTAAATTTAAGAAATCGTGAAGTAATAATAAGTTTACGTGTGGCATTTTCTAAACAAGCATCAGAGTGACTATACTTAGTGGATACAATGAAATATTAAAAAATGAAAATGGAAAATTATTTTATAAATAAAATATTTTTATTCAATCAATCCAAAAAATGTAATTATAAAAAAATTATTATAAAAAAATTTATTATAAATAATTTTACAACACAAATTGAACATTTGTGTTGTAAAATTCCAAGTACTATTGAAATATCACTTTGCATCAAAGTGAAATTCAATCATGCAATTAGTTACTAATTATATTGTAATTATAAACAAATACATAGATAATGCAAGAGTAAAAGCGCGTAGTGCGTTTCCCATCTATTACTATATTACTGTTGTTTTATTTTTAGGGGATGATAGTCGATAGGGAGATATCGTAGTTTATTTTTGATATAAGAACGTTGTGAAAAATGAGTAATATACATTCGTTTTATATCAAATCTGTTGCTGTATTATCTATTATCAAGGCTGAAAAGAAGCACGTGTAACGTACTAATTAAAGTTAACGCGGTTAAAGCAGACTTAAAGCATACATGTTATAAATTATACAATTACTCATATTTTCACGAATGTTACTAATAATGAGCTATGTAAAAAGAAAATCTTTTAACTAATTAAAAATGTAATAATATTTTAAGACTGATCAAATTTTGATTTTATTTTGCATTTTCGATTTTTCCTCCACAGCTCCGCTTCTGGAAATATTAAACGGTACATCTTTTATTGCAATGAGGTCCATAGCCTCGAAGCTCGTTAGTGGGCAGGAATTTGGTAAGATATTTGCGAAATTAACATTTTATATTACTTAAAGTTATCTTAATGTTGAGCCTTTTCTTCAAAATGCCTAAAGATTCTTTTTGACTTTTGCAATTAACATTAAAACAATTAGAAAAATATAAGGAGCTAAGCGATATAGTGATTTGCTTAGGAATCAGTGACCCCAATGATTTTCTTAATGATCAGAATGATTAATTCAAAGAGTTTAACCATCCTTTGGGCAACTTAAATGACATTGGAAAATTCATTTGACAGCTGATTAGTTAATTTCTACGATGATCAGTGTTTCAGAAACCGGGCTTAAAATTGTCAAAAGAGACGATTTAAACCAAGTTCTCCAAATTTGATTTATCCAAACAAGATACGTACAGAATTTTTCTTACATCTTTCAAACTTCATTTCAGGTAAAGTCAATTCGTTGTTTGGATTAGCTGAAGCAATGACACCCCTAGTCTATGGACCTTTGTACTCCAGGACATACATGGCGACTCTTAACGTTTTGCCGGGAGCTGTATTTCTGCTCGGAGCTTTACTAACTCTGCCAGCTATCGCAATATTTGGGTGAGATATTTGTGTGCCATTTCTTTTTTATTTCGCAAGAAAATCGTAGATCTATTTGGGTATTCAAAATCCGTCTGTATTCTTTAAATATTTCCTGACGAAAATCTAGAAACACTTAAAGCATAGCTTCTTTTCTCTATATCAAGGGATAGTTACTTGCAGAAAATCGGAAACATACAATCATCGTCCTCCCTGGCCGTTATCCCACTTATGTTGGGCCGGCTTAATATTAGAGTCAAGTTATTAGTGACAGTAGTAACAGGGATTTTTGACCGATCGCTTGCCTGACGTTAGCCTTCCTTGGGAATAAATTGAAATTGAACCCGAGGCCCCCAGTACCGAATTCAATAGCTGAGCAACTGCCATAGAGTCATGTGACCATGGTTACTCACAATGTCAAACAGGACATAAGCCGCAAATAATAAATACCGTTGCATATTATTATTGTGTGACAAATTTGTAGTATATTATTTTGTGACATCATTAATGGTTTTCTTAATCTTTAAATCGTCGGAACGGTTGTTTATACGCCTTTTTACTCGTGTTTCATTTTTTATTTTGATTTTTAAGTTGACAATTTTTTTACTAAGGATACATTAATGCACGTAATATCCGTTTATAACTTACTAGTTCTTGTATAGACTTTTGTTTTTTTATTATTATTTTAACTTAAATGCAAACAATAGTAATATTAAATGTTTATATTTCAGATGGCTTTATTTCGAGCACCAAAAGGACAAACGAATAGTGACTCAAAACTCATTAGATGAGGAAAAGAATTAAATAATTTTTCACTTAATTGTAAGCTGCTTAGTGATAAGATACATTTATACAGATCTGTATACTTTATATTGTTAAAAAACATATTATCGAATAAAAATATATGTAGTTTACGTATTAATAAGTTTCTTCAACAAACCAAAATCATATTGTTTGTCCAAAGAAAACTACATCTAAAGAACAAAAAGTAAAAACTGTTTAAGGTAGATTCATCGCAAACGTTTAATTGCTTTTATACTGACGCTAAGTAAAGGTGACACTAATAAAATGCTTATTATGGTAGCACAAACAGCGGAGCAAACACCACAAAGATTATTTTAATATCCATTTACATGGAAAAAATCTTTGTTCTGTTTACAGATAAGTCAGTTTTCATAGTAAAATTACAATATTCGAATTGTGTTCAATTCCAAGTTACTTTAATAAATGAAACTAATTTTTACGGTTTCATCGCGTTTAGTTTTTATTTTAATTCCCGACGTTTCGGACCCTTTACGCGTTCATGGTCACGGGATAGACTCGTCGGGAATTAAAATTAAAAATAAACGCAATTTTGTAAAAATTAGTTTCATTTATAATGTGTAGTCGCGTAATTAAATTATTACTTTAATAATGTATAAAAATGTGCTTTAATTCCACCATTTTATTTCTCTTGGAAATCGAGCCAAATATTTATATTAACACAAACGCTTAGATTAACCCATAATAAACTATCGGTGCTATTTGGTGGCCGGGGTACCCGAGTACTCATTTATTGCAATATAGAAAAATCTCCCTCCTGCCCTTCGTCACAACATGTGAATCATGCTTTAAGCGGTTATGCTAGTTCTTACGACATCATCCTTCCTTGGGAGCAAACACCCAGATATGGATCGCTGGGAATCGAACCCACGTCCCCTGGTGCCGATAAAGCCGAAGCTTAGCAACTGCCCCACCGAGATTAAATTATTAATATGTCTGTCAAATAAAGCAAATTAAAATTTTCAACTATTTTGCTATCCGGTTAACCGGTTCGTACCTAGCGGAAGTAAATTGGTCAGTTGGACGCACCACTTCATGAAAATGTCTGTGAGGCGTAATTTCAACTCCCTTAACAGCTATCAAAATCTCAAGTCCGAGTTAGGTGGCTCGTCAGAGTATGGAAAAAATTCAAAATGCAGTAACATGAAGATTCTATTCGCGTATCCCTTTATATGGAGCATATATGAAAATTAATTGTTTCACAATTTTTTTAAGTAGGCTAATTTTCGTTTCATTATTTGCTGCTACTTTTTTGTTTCAATAAAAAAATTCTTAACGTTTTTTACGACACATTGCGACATTGTTATTTCGACTTTAAAACTACAAACATTCCTTATTAAATACATTAGATACACACCTTACCGTGTACAAACAAGTAATAGTCTTTATATCTCCTTATCACTTTGTTCATAAATCAATGACTTATTCATGATAAGTGAACTAAATCACCTTTAAATTTATAACGTACATTATATTTCAAACAGCGTCATTTATCTGTGCGTAGATTAAACTTTAAAGTAAGCAAGTTCTTTGTTTAAGAAACAATCAAACGTAATAAAGAAATTTATCAACTAAGTTTCATTTCTATTCTTTATTTCACGAAAAAAAAAAAGCAGAAAAATACGTCCAATAATGCAATCCTAATACATAAATAAATGTATCTTATTTTTTTTATACATTGCCTTTACATTAAGGTAACATTAATGGTAAATGTTATAAGTATAGATTTCGTAAAAAATTGACAATAAGCCAGATACAGAGAAGTTATGTTTTGGAATCACCAAAAGAGAAAGACTGTATACTATCTTTCCAAATACTTTCGAGATTAGACTAATTTTGATATAGGATGATAATTATCTAATTTATTGGTATTCCCTTTTTGAATCACAGGTGTAATGTACACCTGTTTCCTAATTTTAGGAACAGCTCCTTTAAAACTACTCAATGGATTTTGATGCGTTTTTTTTTACTAGATAGAGTAATTCAAGAGGAAGTTTTATATGTATAATAATTGCACCTGTGTGAAGCCGGGTAAGTAGATAGTTGTAATATAAAGTAGCGGCAGCATATCCGTTTAGTCGTCCTATTTTTAGATAACGTTGCTTCAGATTTTCAATCACTAATAAAATTATACAAAAATAGATAATTTTTAGCTCATTATTCGATTTTTAACTCTTTTTGATCTCATGGTAATTATATTTATTCAAAGTGGTTTAAAGAGGCGGTAAATAACAAAGGCCAGGAATCACTCCTACAATAAATTTGTATAATATTTATAACATGCTATTACAGAGTGTATTACAGCAAGCAAGACTTGAAAATTTCATATTCACGTCAAAGATGATTCAGAAATGGTAATAAGAGTTTATAAATAAATTATAATACCAAGCAAATAATCATTAATTCCTTTGCTACGTTATAACTAATGATTTCATACAAATGCAGGAGTCATATACATAATGAAAACGGGTATAAAAAGGACGTTTACTTTTATCGAAGGAACTACCGGCATGAGAAGCTTTTAACCCGTAGCTGCGCCAGTGCTCGGTTTCAGCCCGGATGTTTGAAAACAAACTGCGCAATTAGCTGCCACTAAATGCTACTCTAAAAGTATTCGCAAACGTTGAAAAATATTGCGAACATCATGCCACATTTAAATATGACGGAAATATTTCATGAAAGTTTGATAGATTCTATGGACAAAAAGGATTGTTTAATGTTAAAAACCGTGTATGAATTTCAGTAAGATTACGATTTCACTTAAAAGGTTTGAAGATGACAATAATAACTCTTTATTGGCTTTTCTACGAGTGAAAAGTGCTGCGTCATATTTTAAAGTAAAAAAGTAAGGATAAGAATGTGTTATTCTAATGTATAGTCTATATTATTGTAAAGTTTCATTAAAATGTATTCAGAAGTTTTTGCGCGAAAGAGTAACAAACATCCATACATACAAACTTTCGCGTTTATAATATTAGTAAGGATAATCCCCATAGCCATACGGCAAACGAAAAAGGCCAAATATTTTTTTTTATGTAAATAGGAGGAAAATGAGCCAGCAGGTCACCTAATGGTAAGCGATCTCCTGAGACCATGGACACTTACAACATCAAGGAGGGGTACATTGTCGGACTTTTAGGTAGAAATAGGGTCTCTTCTTGCAGTTCCCTAAGTCGTATCGATCCCGAATTTCCAGTAGCGACAATTGGTTCTGTACTGTGGGTGGTGTCCTGGGCTATGCGGGCAGAAAATTATGTAAAAAACGCCATTGGTGGACCGTCAACCATCAAGTTGGTGTCGATGGTAATTGATGGTTTGACAAATGTTACGATGGTGAAAGTCAGCAGCGGGTATCAATCTGAACAATTCGTCGGGACAATCTCGATATTATATCAGATAGAAACAGCAAATGCAACATCTTTTCGCAAAGTCAAAGTGTTGAGGCAATTGGACAGGACCCGGCCGTTGACGATTCGAGCAAATCTTCGTTGGATGCAGTCAAATAAAATGAGCCACTAGATTTTGGTGCCACACTTCAAGGTAAGAAAAGTATTCCATGTGCGGCCGAACCTTCTTGTATCTTGTATTAACTGATGTTTTTGCTTTCAGTCCCGAGACTATTAAAGCTTCATCGGACGCAGAACCGGTGGGCTAGCCAGAACCCACGGGTTTGGACCCTCCGCTATGGGTAGGGTCGCGCATGTGCTCATGCGTGCGTTTAATTATGGTATGTCATCTAAGGGCCGTCGAGGTCGCGGTTCGGACCGAGACCCCGACGGCCGTCGACTGTGCATTTAGCTAAGGTCGAACCTGTATTATATAGAGCTGTAAGCGATGAGCAGAATTCATACATAAATACCTTCTCGCTCTACCTGAACTCTACTGTGGGCCAAAATGAGAAATATTTGCTGAGCCGGTATATAAGATGTCACTCGTAGTGTAATTCGCATAGCAATGTTAAAAATGAAATAAATCATTGATATGCAGAAGGAACAAGGTAGGAACAGTTAGCAGCTAGTGAGACCGACGGAATTCATACTGATAATCCTTAATCAGCTGGTGCTCCTCAAGAAAATAAAGAGCTGACAGTTAATAATTAATTACATTATTTGAGAGAACAAAGACGTAAAGGCGATAGGCCTATTGTTTGTTGGATTTATAGGCACTGTGTGCACCAGAGCCGCCTTCATAGAATTGGGAAAGAATATCTAGGGATTTGAAGCACCGGAAAAGACGCTTTAAAACCGGTGCCCACTCAGGAGCACATTCCTTAATACAATAGGATATAAAAACAGCAATAACAGCATATTACGCATACGCATACTCCTGGCTGAGTTACGGTATATTACTGTGGGGTAAAAGTGTTGATGTAGAATTCTGTAAAAGATTCTTTGGAGAGCTGTAAATCACATTTCATTAAACTTAAAGTTCTAACATTAATCTGCATATATGTACTTGAAATTAGTAGATTCGTTAGAAAACACCTATCTTTATTCCCTCTCGTACATAGTGAATGGCCTCAATACCGAAACCTTCGATATAGGAATAAATTAGCGCTACCAAGCTCTTCATTAGGTACCTTCAATCAGGACCTTACGCGATGTGTGTAAAAATATACAATAAAATACCAAATAAAATTAAGGCTCCATGGCGCAGATGCACAACGTATTGGCTTCGGCGTGGGGGATCGTGGATTCGATCCCCACACGGGACAACTATTTGTGCGACCCAAAGATGTTGTTTCGTATCTGAGTGTTTGTCCGTTTTATAACTTTATAATTTATGTTGGTAAAACGTCCTTACAACACAGGATAATGTTATCCTAAAGTAAGGGCAAGGTTTTTTTAAAAAAAAAGTAATTATGAAATAAGCAGGGCCTTTGTACAAATTATTTCATCTATTTACATCTCTGCCATAACTCTGTGTACATAAATTATAAATAAATAAAAGTATGTTTACTTCATTTATTCAATACCCGGCGAAAAATATTTTAATCGGTTTCGAATTTCACCTGGAGTAAAAACCGTGATCATAATTAAAAAGTTAGCTTATCTGTAATTGTTTCTTATAATTTGTTAAATTGCAATTTATTTCAAAATCAAAAATATATTTATTCACATAGACGCTTGTGCGTTCTTATGAAACGTCAACATTTTACATAGACATTGATACGTTCGAAAGTTAGCTACCACCGGTTCGGAAAGCAGTTTTTGTTGAGAAGAAACCAGCAAGAGACTCAAAATTTGCTCTTTTTTTAAAACGATTAGTTTACAATACGATCGGTATATAAAGGTATATCTTACTTTAGCCTACGTGAGTATCAACAGTATATATTAATCCCACACATTGGCGTCGTCAAGACATTCCGCAATGGTATAATACGCCTTAGCCATAAGTTCACTTTTAATTTTGCGTTTAAATTGATCTATTATTGACTGTGGGATTTTATTATGCATGTGCACACTTTGTCCCATGAACGATATATTTACTTTTCGTAGACGAAACAATGGCGTAATTAATTTGTCCTTATTTGGTCTTAATATCGTTAATTAAACAGAATCCATAGCAGTACGAGTAGTAGCCATATGCAAAAAAAGTCGGCAGATTAGATGTGAGTAAGTAGAAATTTGCTCATCAATTAAATACGTAAAACAAAGTTTGACATTAAACCCTAACAAAGACACACAAGCTCTCGGCGAATGAATTCCGCTGCGAAATAATAGGCAACTTTAGCTTACCCATTAATCGTTATTAAATGAAGACATGATAAAGATGACGCTCGAAAGTTGAATTAATTAGAAGAGTAGGTAGGCGTAACGATATTATAACACGGCTCTTTACTTATAACATTGTTGTTGTTTCAACAAGTATAATTTTGACTAAAGCGGTGAAATGATATATACATTCAATTAGTTACCCCGATGGTATAACAACCTTTTCAATAGTTAACTAAATATGTGATACGGTAACCAAATCAATAATCCGCCAGAGTTTTGCATCAAAGGCCGCTTTGATTAGAGCTCAAAGCAATATGAGGGAACGAAGGAAAACGAATTTCTATCTATGCTAATAACCGATTAAAAATAATTGTTACTAACGAAAAGTGTTACGATGTATACCCAAGAGTCCCCGTAATCTCTGCTTTTGTAGATAATCGATGATCAAGTCTAAACAAAAAGATAAGTCGACTGATAACTTGACCTATTTGATGACAGTTGCCATGCAATAGTTAAGAAAGTTAGCATGATGATTATCGATATACGATAAATAATTAGAATAGCTAATTTCATTTTGTAATATTTCAAACTCACATAACCGGTGCTAAGTCGAAGGTTTTTGTAGTAAGATTATGCTTTTAAAAATTGGTGTAAGATTATCATATAGGTAGTATTATGATATGTATCATATAGGATTATGATGACGTATATACTACGTAAATTGACTTACAGAAAACGCTGACTGATTTATTTAATGCAATGATCCAATTCACTTTCTAAGTAAAAAAAAATTATCATTTCAAAACACCTTACTAAAATTGTAAATTTTTGTAGATAAATGAACAAAAATTTCGGCGCTGCGAGATAAGAACCCGCGTCTTCTGGTTTTATGCCCAGATGCTGTAACAACAAAGTTAATATTTTATATATTATGACAAATGTAATCAAATTATAAACAAAATTAGGTTTTATTGAAATTGCTCGCATACTTAAAAAAATATTGTGATATGAAAGTGTAATCTAATGATAAGTAGGAATGTAAATTGTATTTTAATCTTAACACTCTTGCTATGCCGTAACAAGGTCCATGATGATTCTTAATTTTAAGTTTTACCACCCAAGCTACGTTGTGGTATGATAAAAAAATAAAAATAAAAAAGCTAAACGGTCGATGACCTCACAACTCCAAAATCTTGACATCTATAATCTACGTTCGTTCTCTCGCTTTTTAGCAATGCTTGGTGCCATCTAGTGTGCATCCTCTACAGCATACAAGACATTTATCGCTGAGAATTTTAACGAGAGATGTCTCTACTGCTATTTCTTAATTTTTATATTTAATACTTGCTTTTCGCCCGCAGCTTCGCTCGCATTGAAGCCCTTAAATAAATATCTTTCTTTAATAACCTTTGAAGTCTTTACAACACTTTTTTACGATTAAAAATATCCAGTCCTTTCTCAGGCTCTTGCTATCCGTGTACCAAATTTTATTTAAATTAGTTCAGTAGTTTAAGCGTGAAAGCGAGACAGACAGACATAGTTAATTACGCATTTATAATGTTAGTAAGGACTAGTCCAGATTAAACATTAACAATTTAAAGTTTCATCACGAGTGCAGTCAAATTGAAACTTTAAATTGTAAATTTCTTTTGATAAGTGAACAAAAACCATCCTACTGAAACTCAATATTTTTCATTAAGAAGCATTTTGATGGCGATCTCAATCATTATCACGGGTTTCGCCGATCCAATTAAAAGAATCGGTGTACTTAAAACTTTTGCGTGCGCTCTATGGCTCCAAGCTGTGCACTGTCAAATTTGTAAGCAAACAAGCTCTATAAAATATTGCTGGAATTTATTATGTCGTGACGGGCGTTATAGCTGTTATATATTAGCATATATTGATGATTATTCTGATGAAACAAACGAAGCCAGGATGACTTTTATGATATTTAAAATTCAATTTTTTCATTAACGAAAAACAAAACCGACTTCAACTATCTCGCTCTGTACTCATTTAATAATTAATTTTCTTGAGTTCCCCAAGTTTCTCCGGAGCCCAAGATGGTCCCATATTAATTTCATTGGTATTGGACCAATGAAATTAATATGGGACCACGTGGGAAACACCAGATTTCAATCATCAAAATCCGTTCACTCATTCGAAAGTTCTGAGCTAAAAAAAACATTTAAAAAAAATACAGTCGAATCGAGAAACTTCCCATTGAGAAACTTTTTGAAGTCGGTTGTAAATACCGTAAATCTAATTAATCTATACATTCTCCCCTAGCATAGAGGTTTTTCGTTCCAAAAATTACTGATTCGCCAATACTTGGCATAATTTATGCAGCCGACTATCAATTGATTACTCCGTGGCGCAGTCGCAGGCTTCGGCGTCGGGGGTCGCGGGTTCGATTCCCACAGGGGACAACTATTTGTGTGACCCACAAATAGTTGTTTCGCATCTGGGTGTTTGTCCGCGTAAAATTTATGTTTGTAAAACGTCCTTACAACACAGGATAATGTTATCCTAAAGTAAGGGCAATGTTTTTTTTTCAAAAAAAGAAAGAAAGAAATTAATTTAAGGTAATTTTTATCCGGCTACTTATAGTGACTTTATTATACCGCGCGACATTTTCAAACTTTTATCAGTTTATGATACACTTGATATACTTCACAATTTTAATGACATCTTAATCGAATGAGTTTTATGGTATAACTATTCTACTTATATACATAGATATGTAAATTGCAGGCACATAAATTTTATTTACAACACTTACTACGTAACAGTTAAACATGCTATATTTTCAAAACTCGTGCGTGGTAAAAAAAAGGAATTAAAATTAAATTTCAAGTTATTATGTTTGTTTTTCAAATTATTGATTGATTTTAATAATGGGTAAAAGTCTCTGTCTTTTACATCTCTTGCCATATTTTTTATCCTCTATATTCAGCCTAATGTGTACATTCAGCAGCCATCTTATGATCATGGGCTTTTAAAAGCAAAAGGTTTGTCCACAAATATCCCCTTTTTGTTATTTTTTATAATGTAAACGTCCCGTACATTACAGATTTGCATATAGAAACCGTTTAAATCCCTGACTCTGTACTTACTTAACCCTTAATTTTTATCATTAAAGTCTAAAAAGTAAACAATTTTCAATTATTTTTTTTTAAGTTAGTTTATATAAAACTGCTTGATATCGTATTAACAAATCTAAATATTTTAATTTTAATGTGGAAATTCTCTATTTATTTCGATTATAAATGGTTCTTCAAGTAGAAGATTCTTTTTTTATTTTAGTTTGTGTAAAAAATTATTTTGTTGTATATACCTACTTAACAGCCAGGCCCCTAAGGACCGGTCGAAGTGGAAGTCAATGGGGCCTATGTTCAGCAGTGGACGTCCTACGGCTGATATGATGATGATATATATATTGTTTTTATGTGACAAAGGGGCAAACAACTGGCGGTTCACCTGGTGTTAAGTGTTAACCGCCGCCCCTGGGCATTTGCAATACCCGTAGGGTAGCAGATGCGTTCACATCCTTTATATAGTGGGTCCCGGTTACCACACTCACCAGAAGAAACGCAGAAGTGTAACACTTCTACTTGACGCCGGTCTTCTGTGTGGTCGTGGTACTAACCCGGCCGGGCCTCCCCATTCGTGCAACAGCGAACAATTTATAGATAATACAAGTAGTTTGTCCCAATCTCTTTCGCTGTGTCTCTGTTTGAAGCAAGTAACAAATTCGACTGTTGCAAGAATAGGCAGGTTCATCTTCACAATAGACCAGATCGAAGTGGAAGAGGACACTTTTGCGGTTCACCGAGTGAGTGGGGTAGCCGTCTGCTATTGCTGCGGGTACTGCTTTGAAGGTGTTCGGCGTACTTGCAACTCCTCAGACGTTGTGGATGTCCCCTACCACCAGGACCTCAGAACCGCAGACCGGGTCCCTCGGTGGGGACCAGGGTCCGTGTTGCTCGCTAGCAGAAGCTCTTCTGGCTTTCACGACCTCTCGGCAGCGGGCTATTGGTAGTAAATTGGCTATACTCAACTTCTTTTGGCTGAGAAGAACGGCACTCTTCTTGTTCCAGCGCAACCAACCCCCTTTTGTGATTGTAATTGAAATTGTTAATACAATGACTCTTCTAAAGCTTTTACAATTTAAGGTACACCTTGTCATTAAAATAATATAACGCAATTAGTATTCACATTAATGATAAAAAAGTAAAATAAAGTATCAGCCTATACATATCCCACTGCTGGGCAAAGGCCTTCTCTGTACAGAGGGTATCGGGGCATAGTCCACCACGCGGCCCCACTGCGGATTGGCGGACTTCACATATCTTCGAAATACTTTTTTGTTTTGGTTATTATTTCGAAAACATGCAGGTTTCCTCACGATGTTTTCCTTCACCGCTGAGCACGTGATAATTCAGCACTTAAAATTGACAATTTCATTGGTGCTGGCACCGGGGATCGAACTCAGGTTGCTCGAGTATATTAAATTAAAGGCGAGCGCCCGGACACTGAGCTATCACGGCTTAATGATAAATGGTATGTAAAATAATTTGCTATTAATAATTTATGATAGCACCAGATTCATATGAATACTTTTAAAATTACAAGTGAATAATTTTAGCGAAGCAAAATCTATCTTTTTATATACAGTTGCTGTAATCAAATTTCGACTTTATTCTCTTCGCGAGTATTATTGGGATGGTCACAATATTATGTAAAGATATAAATCAAAAGCAATATGAAACAATTAAACACTATTAAATTATTAATTTCATACAAAATTACATTATAGACTCATTATCTTTTCGTTAGATATCGTTTATGATTTATGTAAAATATTCGAAAGACGCATGCCCGCATCCTGCAGCACTGAATCTGTTTGACCATTTGTCTAAAATTATTCACATTTTAAATTTGTGCTCATATTTATAAGCCACAATTTATTTGCCCTGCCGCCCGTTCCCCTGTAGGTGATAAACTGCGAACTTGGCACGGGTCTGGGGGACATTCGGAACAATAAGGATTCAATTTATCCGAATAAAAGAAAATTAAATTATATTTAGATCCCACAGGTTTTGAATGTACTTTATTTAACGCTTCTAGCGCAGATTTTATTTACATAACTTTGTTTACACGATTTACGAATAACGTGATGTAAAATATTCGAAAAATTTTATATTTAAAATCTATCTTACAAAGGATATCAAAAGTTTTAATTACTTTGAGAATTACGTAGTGTTAACCTGAGATAAATCGATCTGTTATGGTAGGACCACGCAACAGTTTCGACTGTTGCACGAATGGGCAGGTCCGTCCGGGTAAGTACGACGACCTAAAGGAGTAAAGTAGAAGTGTAACATTCTTTCAATTCTACTTCTGCGTTTCGTCTGGTGAGTGTGGTAGCCGGGGCCCACTTTATTCAAAGGTGAACCCTACGAGTGTTGCAAATGTCCATGGATGGCGGAAGTCACTTAACATCAGGTGAACCGCCAGCTCGTTTGCTACTTTTTCATATAAAATAGGGTCATAAATGAAACAAAATCTGGCGACAAGCATACCAAGTACATATCTTATGATACCCGAATATTACTTTAATGACTATCACATGTATCACACGTGAACGTACTTTAGTATTATCAATTGATTGTTCAAACAAAACGATAAATTGAAGAGTTTTGGTTATATCTTTGGATGGCAACCCAAACCTATGGTTCGAAGTCCTGATCTATGGCAGTTGCAAGCAAGCTTAATGGCCTTTGGATGTTGCGGCGATATTTCCAACCGCCGAGCTATTATAACATTTTTTTCCGGCGAAATTTACCGTCATATTCGCATGATATTTTTCATTCCCTGAAAACAGGCATAAAGGGACATTTTCTAAAAATGAAACCTACCTAGATCAATTTTTCGCCCCCGAATCTACGCACATACCAAATTTCATGAAAATCGCTGGACCCGTTTCCGATATTCCGATTATATACATATACAAGAATTGCTCGTTTAAAGGTAATAGATATAAAGTTACTTGAATACAGTCATGTATTACTGTTCTATTTAGTATGACGCTCAGTATTATTCTAGTTTTGACTTAATTCTCATACGATAACATGAATCATCGCCTCTTCTAGACTACCTATGTACAATGAGCTGTATTTAATCAAAATATCACTTCCCATCGCGGCATATTGTTTTATATTATGCTATTCAATCATTAATTGCACATTGTGTAGACCAAAAGAAAAAAAATATACAGGGAGATTTTTTGAGAAGTGCCCAACTTTACACAGGAGGTTCAGAGTCGGTAGCATAAACGTTTATTGAAATAAAAAACAAAGTTTTTTTTCCCCCAAAAAAAAAATGCCCTAAAAAACAGAACGTGTTGACAATGCGGTAGTCATTCATAAATACCGAAATTTTACTGTGCACGAACTTGTGTGCGTGTTAGTTATGAATGATCGCGCGTAAAATGAATGAGTTGCGTATAAATCACGCACTTTTTGAGATAAGTTCAGATGAATGTAATAACTTACGAGTTAAATTACTTACGAGTGATTTTAAATATTTATCATTTTTATACAACATTATTTATGTCTAGAATTTAATTAATAAAACGGATACACTTAGAAAAGCCAACCTGTATATTAAAATTTTTCAGTTATGAGTTTTGATGATTTTTATTAAAAAGTACCACTTGTTCCTACAAACATCCTTAAATTGCTTTACTGCAATAGCTTTTTGAACTTAACTGGACGGATTTCTCTCTCTAAAATATTTAGCTTTCAACCAATGCCGAGCAAATTTTAATCCCTTCGAGGCACTTATCGGCTTCTTGTAATAAACATTCGCTCTTCCGGTCGCCATTGATACTAGAAAAGAAATATCGATAACGTCGAACGTTTTTCACAAGAGTGCAAACCCACTTAAGGCAATCCAATTAGGTTGGAGTTTTAAAAAAATAAAACATGAACGCACCGATGGAATTAAGAAAAGTGGACTGCCGGCAAAAGCGAATAATTCATACAATAAACAAATTGACTTCATGGTTTTTCATTGACTTAAACATATCCAAACAACTAGATCTACGAGTATGTATGTATGTGATATGTAATCAAATTTATAATAGAGTAACATAAAATTTAGTCTAATTTTATATACTGGTAACCATTTTTTTTAACTATGGCACAATATATCACGTAATAGTTTCGGCTGTTGCAGAGATGGGCAGGTCCGTCCGAGTAAGTGCCACGACCTCACAAAAGATCAGCGTGAAATGGAAGAGTCATACTTCTGCGTTTCGATTGGTGAGTAAGGTAGCCGGGGAACACTTTATTAAAAGGTGGCATCTGCAACCCTACGGCTGTTGCAAATGTCCATGGGCGGCGGTTGTCACTTAACATCAGGTGAACCGCTAGCTTACATTAAAAACATATATATGTAGTATATATATCTAGTAAAAAAATATAAACATATATATCTAGTAAAAAAAAACCGCATCAAGATCTGTTGCATAGCTTTAAAGATCTAACCATACATAAGGACAGACAGACAGGGGAACGACTTGGTTTTACATTATGTAGTGACAGTGAAGATATAAGTTCTGTTATGTTAAATTATAAACTTATATTTTTACTAAATATATAGTCGAGACAAACGATTGGTTAACAATAAATGACAGTGCGTATGAAGATAGTGAACTCTCCAATATTCGAAAGCCAAGTGACGGCTCCGCTTGTGCTTCGCCGTTATAAACTACCCCCACTGCAGGAACCTCAGCAATATGAAACTTCCTTCATTGATGTCTGTTTCTTTGCTGTCGTTCACAGATGGCACCACAAGTGCAATGTTGTCAATAGTTACGGATAAAAAGGAGCGCTAAGTTATGATTTCATCCACATTAATGGGACTACAACACAATGGTCTCATCGCCATATCTCGTGTCACAACTTTCCGTATCCCGAAAGACAAATGAGGCGGGTTGGAAGTGAAAAGCGATGTTTTGCTCCGTGTGATTTACCCCGCTCCTTAATTACGGTCTGCGTTGCGTGAAATTATAAATTCAACTCGTTTTGCATACGCAATTAGTACAGGCAACTTCCGAAATGTTGAACTTCGGCCCTGACGTACGGAACGGTAATTAGCAAGTGCGAGTTAAGCGAAGGAGCGGTGGAGTGATTTAAGACATTTTACATTGCGATTTTCCTCGAAGCGTGGTGCAGTGACTTTGGAGACATTATTTAAATAACCTCTATTAGGTTTTATCCGAATATAATTCAGCATCCTATAAATCCATAACAGTAAAGGTTAATCCACATAGAATGAATATCACTGTGCTAAAGGCAACATGCATGCAATACGACTATCGCCGGTCACAAGACCTCCCTAATATCCCTCCCCTCCATCTACTACAAACATAGGATCTGCACCTCTCTATCAACCAGTACCTTACGCTGCACTTACCGTGGTCTCTAACACATGGACGGTATCACGCAACTCATATATCAATATTTATCAAGTCTAAATTCTATCCATTATGAGGGTTCCGTACCCAAAGGATAAAACGGTACCCTATTTCAAAGACTGCTTTCTCTCTGTCTGTGTGTCCGTCTGTCACCATATTATATCTCTTGAACTGTGATAGTTAGACAGTTGAAATTTTCACAGCTGATATATTTCTGTTTTGAGCTATAACAAAAATACTTAATGAAATAAAATTGCAGTAATACGCGAACACCTTCCATTAATACTGGAATGCAAATATCACATTTTTTTAATGAAATAATAGAGATTCAACCTCTTTTTATTTAATAAGTTTTTTAAACTTTTTGATTATTTCAAATGATTTAAATAATATTTATTTCTTACTAACTGACTCGGCAAACGTTGTTTTGCCATATAAATTATTTCTTGAGGAAACGGAACGCACGCATAAAGTGTTTGACAGGTTACACATAGTTGACAGGTACAGTTTGTATGGAAAAATGAAATTGTTGCTGGTCGACTGTCACTGTCACCAAATCATCTTTATTGAGGAATATAAAGATATACATTGGAATTAATTTAATCCACCATGATGGATTTTTGAAGTTTTTATTTGCCTATTACAATTTTAATGTGAATATTATAAAATTGAGAATTTTAAGAACAACTTGACATTGGCGTAATTGTGATAACTCACAAAGCAAGCCATTAATAAAAAGAAGAAGAAGAAATTGTTGCTATTTCGATTTTCCATGCAATTTTTCCATAATTTCTAATCGTTTAAACCTTCCCTAGACTGCCATAAATATTTCAAAACCATAATTAGCCAAATCGGTCCAGCCGTTCTCGAGTCTAAGCGAGACTTACGAACAGCAATTCATTTTTATATATAAGAAGATTAGCCCTTTTCAGCCGTGATAGCTCAGTGTCCGGGCGGTCGCCTTTAATTCAATTTACTCGAGCAGCCTGAGTTCGATACCCAGCGCAATGAAATTGATAATTTTAAGTGCTGAATTTTCACGTGCTCAGCGGTGAAGGAAAACATCGTAAGGAAACCTGCATATTTTCGAAATAATAACAAAAAAATTGTTCTAAAACATGTGTCCGCCAATCCGTAGTGGGGCCCCGTGGTCGACTATGCCCCAATATCCTTTGTACGGAGAAGGTCTTTGCCTAACAGTGGATCATTTATAGGCTGTTACTATAATTTACTTTTCTTTTTTTGGCCCTTTTATAATACTATACCCTTTTATAGTACTATGATTACTAACTAATTTTTGTGGTTAATCTTTCCTAAAGGTTTTGAGAACTTTATGGTGATTAATTATTATTAATAATAATTATTATTAATAGGTCATTATAATACTAACTGTGCATATGCTAATATTAATGGGTCAGAGCTTTTGTCATTCAATAATCGAGTCACCCTCAGCCAAAGTTAATCACAGAGTTGATGAGTTGAAATTAGCCAGGTAGCCAGGGCCCACTTTATTAAAAGGTGGCAACGCATGTGCAAACCTACGGGTGTTGCAAATTACAATGGGTCGCGGTTAGCACTTAACATCAGGTGAACCGATACAGAATTTTATAGTTAACTAGACATGAACATAATTATATTATTAATATAATTACTATCCACACATTTTTAACATAATTATGTGTATGCGTCAATACTGGTGTTAACTTTTACGGCTTTCAGATGAAGTATATGAATATATGCGGTTTTTAAAATAGTATCTATCATGAATAGCGAAGGTCGTTTGACAAGAAACCCGGCGCGTTTCACGCGAGGTCGTTAATTATTTTCAAACAGTGTTAAAATATGAAAGCCTCATTAAGACACGCGCGGACGACGTTGCAAAGGGTTTGGGAATCAAACAAAGGATAATTTTTGCGTATTCATTACGTGTAATTAAAAGGGCGGTGCCTCAGATGGAGCCCGCAATTAATTCAACGGTAGCAGCATCAGGTGTGGTGAGAATGATTTGACTCGATTAATCATTTAAAATTCTTCAACATCAACCCTCGCCGTTTAAACTGTACTATGGCTTGGGTCCCCGTGAGTGCCTTCGACATATTTTTAAGCAAATAAACATCTTAATGCTCCCGTCGCTATACATACTGGAGAACATCATGTATGTACGAAATATCATACACCTTTCCTTACATTTACCCGTGGCGACACGCTGGAAATAATGAGGTTTATACTAGCCAGGAAATCGTTTCTTAGTAGATATATTAACTTACAAAATAGAATAGGTGACATCCACAAACAAGTAAGTGTAAATAATTTCAAGCATTTTGTAAAACCCTTAATGGAAAGATCTATTATAAAGTCGAGGAATACATTGAGGACAAGGATGGGAGGAAATGACTCTTGCTTTGCTATTGCAAGTCCCCTGGCCCCTGCTAATTTTAAACTTAAATACTTTTGTGTATATACGTAAATAATTCAAAGAAAAAAATTAAACACCGCAGAGTTTCTTGCCGGTTCTAGTTTAGTGAACCGGTGGTAGTTTTTTTACGTTCAATAAGAGCTTATAATAACCGTTAATTCATGAAATTTTGACTTTGAAAGATTAACCAGAAGTTTCTTTTGGAAATTCACAAGTTACAGGCTAGTGTCATCGGCTTAGGCCTGTTCCGTCTGATTTTAAGTGCAAAATGATGTTATGCTTTTTAAGACCATTCTTAATCATGACATTAAGAAGAAAAATGTAAAGTATATGGAAAAATACATTATAATGACGCACAGTGCACAAGTAATATAATAAGTTTTTCCTGATATCAAATGTTAACTTATTAACGACCAGTATTCAATTGGGTAGTTGTAATTATTTATTGTCAATTACACTGTAAATCGTTTAGCCTCTAAATAAAATAAAAAAAATGGTATTTCAGTTTCATTTAACGCGATTGTAGCTGTGAGAGAAACCCGTTAAATAGAATTTTGCTAAACTTTATAGACACTGCGGAATGGAGAGTTAAGACCGCAAGTACCAGTAAAATAACTTGCGGATAATTTTAAGTCTTATTTATAGTCTCAGAAGCTCCGTAAACCCTACACATCACGGGAAATAACATTTATGCACCGTACGTCGAAGTAATAAGAGCGGTTTTGGCTTTTCACAATTTTGGTTGCTCTTCACTGTCACTCTGTGTGATGAACTGATCAATATCTATAATACAATATCATGGAATAACCTCCCTTATAGTGATTTTAAGAAATTTTTATCAATGGACTCGATTTAACGGAGGACCTAAATAGTAAATGGAATGAATTGATAAGGATTGATGTCTACAGATAAGTACTATAATATTATAGCCATTTAAATAGGTCAAGTAACAATGATAAACCTAATCACACACAATATGCATAATACTAAGAAATTGTTAGTTGGGTTATCACCCTCACAAATCAATTTTTATTAACGAACATCAAAACCAACTTCAAATATCTTGCTCTGTATTCATTTTATTTTGCAGCTAATATGTTTTTACTATAACTCGATTCATCTCTTAGATGTCAACATTTTGTCTTCAACCTTTTTAATTTTAAACTGTTACTCTAGAATAATAGTTAGTTCTTATTTCAAAACGTTGTATTAAAAAATTAAATCAAAATTTACACGAAAATGTGATCAAAATTCAGCCCTATAAAAGGAGCCCAAAGCGCGATAGAAAGCAGTTAAAATACAAAAAAATATAATATAGCAGTTAAATAGAAAGGCAGGAATAGCTCGAAGTTGAAAGAAGATGAAGAAAGTAAAGAAAATAAAAATGTATCTAATCGATATTTTTAAATTGGATCTAATTTAATTTTAACTGTTTACAGAATACATATCGGGACCGGCTCATGTACTATTGGTAAGGTATGGTAAAGTTTTCGAAAAGTCAAGATAAATTCAAAATTTAATACGAAAAATAATCCGTAAATTATTTTCATTTAACAATGTGTAGTATTCACGTAAATACAAGAAATTTGTTTAGTCCAATTAAAGGACCTAATATTCCATTTTTTAGAGGACGGAATTTTATTTTTGTGATATGTGTGTTTGTGTACCGTCAGCTAATTCAGGATGTTTCTCCGTAATTCTTATAAATTTTAGTTTAGCCATATTATAGGCTGCTGATGTACCACATGCATAAAAATTGAAGGCAAACTTAAACTTGAACTTGACCTTTTCTACCTGCTTAACATTCTCGAAAATGTAGAAATTACTATAAGAAACAATAATTTGGTAAGATCTATAGTAAGGAAAACCGTTAGGAATGAATAAGTAAGGATTCTAATGAGCATTGAAGAGCCCGGTAATCTTTGGAGCGCTGTAACAGCGTTTTAAATGAATTAATTTAATAATTTAAAAAAATTACGGAGAAAAATTCTCCTCGAAAGACCATCTACAAAATTGGTTTGAGGTAATTTTTTTGTAAAATGTAAAAAAGTTATAGAGCAAAATAAGAAAATTTTTATAGATGTTCTCACTTTTTTGCTTATAACTTCTTTAATTTTAAATTTAGGGCAAAAAGTTATATGAATATATTTGTAGGCAAAGAAATTTGCTATGGATTATGGCTGAACGAATTTTTTGTAGGACGCATAGTTTCCGAGATATCGCGAAAAAGGTGTTTGCGCCCCTTTTTCCAAGATGACGGACGGGGGCCAGGGACAGCGGCCCCAAAAACTTGGGGTTAAGCTTCTATTGACCCAAACATATCGAAAAAATAAAATTTCGTCCTCTAAAAAATGTAAAGCTCATGTAAAATTTCAATGGACTAGTTGTACATTGTTTTTACGCATTCAACTAAAGCATTTTAGTATTAGCGAGTCCTTTGAAGTCATATTTTTCTAAACAAGCGCGCGATACGTCGCCTTTTATTTGCACTAGACGTCGGTCCTCCGCATTTTCACCGGACTCAAAGCGGTATTTCAATGAAAGGAATGCATTTATTTAAGAAAAAGAATGACATCGACATAAAGCGTAGTGGGAACTGGATTTACAATGCTTTCAGGCATAAGCTTGAAAAAAAACCCTGTTATTTTATGTAGATTTTGTAGTCCATTGTATTTAAATTAGAATTTATTTAATACGAATTGTGCATAACATTATTAATGTCTTGTTCTTCGTTAACATTGTTATTTATTTTTTTAATAACTGTTTATATCTATTTAAAGCATTTCGCCATCGACACTGACAAGTAGTATGCACGACCAGTAACATAAAATATAGAATTAACTATACTACATTCTTAGTAAGTTAAGAGTAGTAGAAGTTAAGATTGTCTCTAATGGCTTTAGATTTTAAAACAATTAGTTTTTAGTCTTCAGTTTAATATACCTATGGTTTTAATTATACTCGCATACGTATTTTTTTTTCTTTATTTTATTTCGAAAGTAGTCTCTTCTTTCAATAGCAATACAAAAAGACTATGTTTTTCTTTTCTTTATTTACGTTAAGTAAATAACGAAAAGAAAAACAGAACTGAAATTTTTAGTTAATATTATATTTTTAGAATTATCACGCTGCTCAGCCGTGAAGGAAAACATCCTGCATACTTTGGAAATAATAATAGAAAAATATAGAATAAAGAGAATGAAGTGCGGGCAAAAGCGGGTATTTCTTCTTTCTTCTGCCTTCTGATTACCTCACCTAGTAGGGCAGGCAAAAAATATTTAAATGATGTTTTTAAAGATATTTACTTGGTTTTGGCGAGCTGGCGGTTCACCTGATGTTAAAAAGGTTAACCGCTGCCCGTAGACATTTACAACACCGTATGGTTGCAGATGCGATGTCACCTTTTAATAAAGTGGGCCCCGGCTACCTCACTGGTCAGACGAAACGCAGAATTTTAACGCTTCTACTTCACGTCCGTCTTCTGTTAGGTCGTGGTACTTACCCGGACGAACCAGCCCAAGTGTTATGTCTTAACATCAGTTGAACCACCACCTCATTTGCCATCGTCTCATACATACCTTTCACTAAAATCTAAATATTAGTGAACCACGGCACGACCGGACCAAAAGAAAGAAAACTGCCGGGGCTACAAGTGGACCACTGTCTTGTCTCGTTCTCTCTTCAGACTCTTGTCAAAACACGATGAACTGCGTCAAGATGTTTTATTTTACTAACAATGTTACTTTATGATTAATTTTATTTCCAATGCTAGTTTACGTGACTTACAAATCCGCAAAAAATTACTCAACAATTTTTCACTGCTTTTTAATGGGAGTAGTGTTACACGCACAAGTTTGTCCAAAGTCACTGCTTCTTCTTTTATACCCGGTATAACTGATATTCACCAGATACCTCTATTTCATTTATTTTATTTTATTTTATTTAAACATCAAAGCTAAATACTCTACGTAAAACAAATATAGTTAGTTATATTATTATACTAAGATTCGACTTCTCTTTTAGGTTTAAGAGACCAAAATTTTCTGTATACGTATTCTAAATAAATCAAATGCGCAAAATTGTAATCTTAAAAAAAGGAAAGCTTTTAACTTTTGAAAACGAGAAAACTATTTCTAGTCGATTGTTAAAGTCTGTTTCTTGCCGTGGAGATGTGGAACAAGCCATGTAGTTAATATAAGCCATGCAGAAGAAGTTGCAGGTATCAGCTGATAATATATCCAATGATAAATTCGAGATTATGTTAAGGTTAAAAAAATTAAGTAAAAATACATCTATCTAAACAAAAATGCATATATATACCTAAAATAGCATATATATGTATGATATTTTTGCACTTTGAATAGCTTAAAAACTTACTATTTATAATATATACTATACGATATCAGTTGCACTTTCTCATAATCACAAGCACACAGTTAAAATAAACAACACGGATTAATAAACTAATTCATATTTCATTAGAGAAATCCCATAAATTAGAAAACGAGTCACATCATGCTGCGTAAATACCTGACGCTTAACTCCTTAAATTAATTCGCAGGCTCCATCAGTGGCGCCCTCTTTTAATTACCAACGTTTAACGTGTAAGCCGAAATTACCTTTTGTCGGGTCCTGAAACCGGTTTACGCGACACTCTCGCTTATCTTAATGAGATTTTATTATTTACGAAATAACCTGGCCAAATTGATTGACAGCGGGCCTAATATCGTCGCCGTCTATCCAGAGCGGACATTTCGAAAATTAGATCAACAACCGACGGCTTTCTGGTACAATTAATAGCCTATGATTATTTTCATTTTTATATATCAGACCGTAGTTTTTTTTATGATAAGGTGGAAATAAGCGAGATGTCAACCGATTCGGTGTCTGAAAATAAACATTGTTGACAAAATTATTCTAGCAAATACTAATTTACCTACTTACTCTTAGAGATACGTAGTCGTTTTATATACATTAGTTAATATGAAGTAAATTTTATAAACAACATAAATTACCTAGTCATAAATTACTGTTTTTTCATAAATTACACATCACATTTAATACTGAGTGGCTGTTGCAGCTATAGCAACACTAAATGTTACAAATACTCATTTTATACATAGCATATGGCAACGTTATTGAATCTCTTCCTCTTCCACTCCAGCGATTCCGGGCCAAATACACGCTTGTCACTTGTCCTGTGATTTTCATAAATATTTATTTCAAAAAAAAATAAAGTAGATAAAATCGAGATAGGTCTATAGTTGTTAACTAATGCCGTATCTCCTTCTTTAAATACGGGTACCACTTTTGCTAATATCCATTTATGTGGGAATGTACCAGATTTCAAGGATTCGTTATATATGAAATATAGAGGGGTTGCTAAATTTTTTGCACATCTACGTATAAAAAAAGGACCAACGTCATCAGGACCGCTACCTTTTTTATCATCTAATGTTTCTAATTTTTAAGGATACTCATTTTATCTATAGTTATCATTGTGAGACATAACCCATTCAAATCGACATCCAAACCCAATTCATCATTATTGTTCCCTTCTTGACAGTATACTGATGAAAAACAGTCTGCAAAAATTTTACTTATTTCTAAAGCACTAGTTGCAGTTCTGGCTCCATCGGATATGCAGATCGGATAACTCGAAGAAGTTTTACGTTTTTTCTTAATGAATGACCAAAAAAGCTTAGTGTTTTTTATCATATCTTTCTCAATGGTGTTAATGTAAAAATTGTAACATTTTGTGGAAAGAGTTTTACATCGTTTAGAAAGCAAATTCAATACGACACAATCCATAGGGTTTTTATATTTATTATAGCGTTTTCTAATTCTGTTCTTTTCATTCAATGAGTAATATAATGAATGAGAATAATTTAATGAGACTATGATTGAACCAGGGAGGGTACTTAGATTTGTAAGGTTTATAGCATGGAACAAATTTATTTATAACTTCTTGAAGTGTTTTATAAAATACAGCTACCATATCATTAACATCATTTAAACAACGACCATCACTAAATAAAGCAACCCAATCTATTTTACTCAGATAGTCATTGATACCTAAATAATCTGCTTTCCAAAAATTTGGGGTCGAGTTATTTTTGTAATGCAAAAAAATTTTTTTGCTAGATAGTGGAAGTTTTACTAAAAGTGGTGGATGATATGGGTCTATTTTGCTTAAGGTGTTGAAAGCTTCTGTTGTTTCACAATCGGGTAAATCGGAAAATGCTAGATCTAATGTCTTATTCAAGCTGTTGAAAATGTGGTTATATTGTTTTAGATTGTTTATACTACAGAAGTCAAGGAGTAATTGGTTTAAGTTTGATATTTTATGAGGGGAATAATTTTGAGACGACCATTTCATATCACTAGCGTTGAAGTCACCTAAAATGCAAAAATGTGTATTGTACCGGTCAAAAACTGAGTTGCAGTTAGCTATAAAATGTTGAAGTACATCTTTACACAATGGTGGTGGTAAATAAGTTACACATATCAATAAATTACATTTGGCGTCCACTGTAGGTAGTTCCAGGGAGATCCAGAGAAATGTTTCGGTTAAGCCATGTTTCCGTTAATACAATTATATCATAGTTATTACAACAATCATTTGTATAAAAGGAATGAGTTTTGGATCTAAGGCCACGACAATTCTGATAGTATATATTAATTTGAGGTAGTGCTGAGCTAGAATTCATTACAGAAAGTGAAACTAAAATAACAGAAAAAAATAATATAAATTGAGAGAAAAAGAAAAAATAAAATAACAATAATAATAAAAAAAAAGACTTATGTAAGCACTTATATAAAATTTGAAGAATATGTTTGTTCATGCATCATATTGAAAGCATATTTGGGTTTTATCATTGAAGCCTGTATTTTAGAGAAATAATTTATGTTTATATGAGTCAAGTGAGCAGGCGGTTCATCTGATTTAAAGTGAATACCGTCACCTCATAGACATCGACAACAGCCTTGCAGATGCGTTGACAGCTTTAAAAAGTGAGCCCTGGCTACCTCACTACCAAGAAACGTGAAAGTTTACGAAAGTAACGTCTTCTGTGAGGTGAGTGGTACTTCACCTAACGCGCTTTCCCCTTTATGCAACTAATATTTTTCAATTATATTATTTTTCAAGCAACAAAAATGAAAATTCCTTATACAGTTGTATTCGTTCGGAATTAAGTTCCATCTAGCCGTTGTGATGTAAAGAGGAAATAAACAATAATACAAATAAAACAAGTTAATTAAAGAATGAATTGATAGTTGTAATATTTATTTTTTACACTCTATGAGGAACATAGTTATGTTAACTATCAAAACTAACGTAGATACACAATTTCGAATATTCTAGTTCATTAAGTAAATAATCGGTCGTGAATACAATGAAGTCTTTATTTAAGGTGATAATTCTGTCACCGCAGCCTAAAAGTTCTTAGCTTAAATAATTTTATTTAAAATAAAATCTCACATTAAACTACAACTCGAAAAGAGTTGAATTAAACTAAAGCCTTCCAATGAGCAATTTACGACTCTGAGTAAATACTTAAAAGTTCTTTAAAATTTCATACAAAAGTAATAGAAAACTTAATGCTCGATTTATTACGTTACTACTTCTTCATTTTATCCTTTCCTAAAAAAAACAGGGGGAGCTTTCAAAACTAGTACAGCCAAAATTAGCAAACTTACACTACCGTTCTTCTTTTTGCTATTGCCAATACATTCTTCATAATCTCTACAGCTATACGTTTATTTTTTTATTGCTATATTAACTTATTTGATAGGGATTTTTTTTACTTTTTCACACCTCAGTCCGTCCTGTCACCATGGACGCTGGAAGTATTCCAAACGATACGAACATTAATTTAAAATGTAAATTGATAAAGAAAAAATCCCTGAAACAGTCATTTAATAATTTTTTGTATTGGCTTAAGTAAAATAAAGCATTCATAAATGTTAGTTCTCGCTCATCGTATATTAAATCATAACTAACTGTTTGGAGAAGCAAACCGCAAAATTTTAAAACTAATTTACTTACAATAAAAAATATACAAATAGAAAAACGGAATAAGAGTGTGCCTGAAAAATCAAAGGAAATTGACACCATAATGATACGTAAACAATTATTTGCAGAATGTTATGAAAACTTTATGTAAGTAGTTACAGATAATGATTATAATAAAAACATAAACTATGGTTCTGTCATTATCTTGCAATTTTTTCTTTAATATTTTAAAGCTACTCTTCCTACACCTGCAACTGATTCGAACAATAATTAAGTCACTTAATCATTCGTTAAGTTATGATTGATTGATGCTGATCGTTTTTCTTCATGGAGGAGACCTATAAAGATAAAAGTTTTTTTTATCAACACGCCATAATGAAAAGCTCAACATCCCATTAATCCGGACTATTTGTTATTCTCTGTAAGGATAGAAAACCCTATAATATACTCAATTAAAGCACGTCAAGCTCTCATAACCATGATAAGCTATGAGATCGGAAAAATAGATTATCCTGATGACTTTCTTCTCAATGTGGTACACAACGTTAGCATCTGGTAAAACTTCCTATTAAATTTTTAACAATTTTCGGTTGGTTATTGTTAGAGCAGCTTGTTCGTTCTAAATGCAGTTCTCAATACATATTCAAGCCAAATTTAAATCAAGAAAACATTTAAATTAAATTTTAACACTCACATTCGACTTGAGACTCATGATATGGTATTTGGGCATGGCCGGCTTTATCAGCTTCATCCGATTTTGTTATAGTCTGTAATTCTCTCTCATTTGCTCCCTTACGATGGTCATAATAGAACCAACTGCAAATTAAGAATGATTTTAAATGAAGATAAATCATCTTTTTTATGTGAGAAAATGGCAAACAAGCTGGCGGTTCACCTTATCTTAAGTGATAACCACCGCCCCCAGCCATTTGCAACACCCGTAGTGTTCCAGATACGTTGCCACCTTTTAATGAAGTGGGCCCCGGCTACCTCACCCACCAGATGAAAAGCAGAAGGTTAACACTTCTACTTCATACCCGTCTTTTGTGAGGTCGTGGTACTTACCCGGACGGACTTTATCTCTTAACAGCTGTTGAACCACCACCTCCCTTGCCATCTTCTCAAATAAAAAAAAATAAGACACATTTGAGCTCCACAAATTTATATTTCAATTCATCTTAAAAATGAAACGAATTCCTTGTTGAGTTTTTAACCCTTAGAAAGTTGATCAGACATATTAAATCAATAACATTGTTGGAAATTATTAATATAACAATCAATAATTCTAGCAAAATTCTATTGAATGACATTTTTTTATTTATTTATTTGGTTACCAAAATGCTTTTGCAATCCCACTGAAACTTCAGTTCAAAGCCGTGATAGCTCAGTGTCCCGGCGCTCGATCCCCGCGCCGGCACCAATGAAATTGTTAATTTTAAGTGCCGAATTATCACGTGCTCAGCGGTGAAGGAAAACATCGTGAGGAAAAAATGCATATTTTCGAAATAATAACAAAAAAAAAATATTTCGAAGACATGTGAAGTCTGCCAATCCGCAGTGAGGCCGCGTCATGGACTATGCCCTAATACCCTCTGTACAGAGGAGGCCTTTGCTCAGCAGTAGGATATGTATAGGCTGATACTTTTTTCAGTTCAAAATGGTAAGGTATTAAACATTAGATAATTTTTGTGTATTTCCTTTCAAACTTTTGCTTCAGTATATAATTATGTCCTTAAAATTTGACTAACATACATCGATGTATAGTAAAGTATTGATGTTTACCTAAATATAATCAAAGCAGGCACTGTTGATGCAATACTTAGTAGAAACACTGTTCCCGGAAGAAAATGGAGGGTCGCAACGTAAACCTTTGTATATACCGGTGCGTATATCAAAGGCATGATAGTTTCCACAAGTCCAAACAGCGAGTTCAATCTACCTGAAATCGAAAGACCCTTTCAAATGAATGTCAATTTCATTACGTTGTGTTAGTTTGATAATTAAGAGCGTTCATAGTCCTAAGACAGACTGAGGTGTTAGACGTCAGAGCGTCGAGAACTAAAATTAGAATTAAAAAATAAACGTGATAATTCCGTAAAAAAAAAAGTTACTTAGTTAAAAAGTAGTTAGTTTTGCTTTATTGCATTTAATTTTTTTTCTATAAACACCAAAAATTAAAGTGTCAGACGTAGGTATGATTCCTTTGAGTGATGTGGCATGAAAAGTAAAGAAACTTAGTAAGTTTTAAATTAACAAAATTTGATTACACAATTTCTCCACGCATTATTAAAATATTGAACTATTTTTCAAAACTATACCGTGAAAATTGCAAAGTATTCGAAAAGTCCGATTATTTGAATTTGAAATCCGATTATCTTTGCTTTGAGCAAATTTGTATAAAACGGTATAAAAATATTCGTTTTTGATAAATATCGGTTAATGAAGAGATCGTCTCGTTACCCAATTCTTGATATGACACCAACTTGGAGGAGAGGGATCGCAGAGCAATTGCTGAAGTTCCATTTAAGATCTCAACCAGAGGACCTGAAATGAGCACAAGAAAAATATGACGCAAATTTACCCTATACAGCGTGTCGTTACCAACGCGACAATAAATGAACACACATATAGAGGATAACTTTTTAAAATTGTAACAAAAATTTACATTCTTTAAACATCATTTTTTACAGAGTTATTAAATTTTGCAAAACAAACAATTTTAGAACATCCTTGCGTATAAAACTGTAACGTAAAGTTCATTTGTAAAGGTCACAAAGCATATGAATGGGTTGAATGAATTTAAAAGAGACAAAACATACTGTTAGAAGGAGAGGCTTGTAACGCGACGTTGTGGCAACGAATGAAAAAGTCTCTGAATGTATGAATCAGTCAGCTGTAGCTGTATAGGATGTTACAAATTTTGTTTCTTACTCTTACTTAATTACTTTGTTTGAAAAAAAAAAATTAATTATGATTTTTTTTAACGTTTATATTTTTTTATGATTATTGGCAAGTAGCGTTAGACGTGTGTTAATTTATTATCGCGATGGTAAAGACACACTGTATATTTATTTTAAATGAACACAATATTCAATAACATTCCATTTAAAGAACGTTATAGTTCCTGTTATTTATAGTTAGCAATTCCATGACAATCGTCAATCGGTACACACTGAATTATTGAACATAAAGTTCAACAGTGGCATGTCCACTTATAACTTTACCGGTTTGATAAGAGCTAGTTATAATATTTGCTCTTCTTGAACAGTTATACAACTTGCTATCAACAAATCCTTACTTATTTTGGTTACATCGCCCGTAGGCAGCCAAAATACTTAGAGAAGCTGGTGGTAGTTGGGAAAATGGATGGAAAAAGACCACATGGGCGATCACGTACCGGTTGGTCTGATCAAATAAAAGTTATAACCGGGCTTCCTGTTTCCACTACCCTGAAGAAACCTGAAGAAACCCGAAAACAGAATGGTGTGGAAGCAGATCATCACCGATTCTGTCAAAGATTTTCAAAACGGACACGATCTTCAGCAATGAAGACAATGAAGAAAAAGAAGAAGAACACAAATAGAGTAACCAACTATCGCGTAGAGAACTAAAATAAGGTTCGTTGAAAGCAGGCATTATGGTATATTGAATAGATTGGCGAAATTGGTTAGCTATAGTGTTGGTCATAGCCTACGCATAAATAAATTCTCGGATTCAGGTGTTTCTGTTGTGCAAGTTTGTTTTTATACATCTCGACAATACATTTGTTAGAGCTTAAGAAAAGGAGAAAGCGAGAGTTCCGATTCGTCCAATTGATATATCTCCAAAATACATTTTACTTGTCTTTCTTTCATCGCACATATACGTCGTTATAATTTGGAAAAAATTATTTATTATTAAAATAAGAATAGATAAATTATTTATTTACATACAAAGATACGCCTGATAGCCCTTTACAGCGAAAGTGAGCACCAAGGCACCGGCTATCTTGCTGGCCGCCGAGATTATACCCAATACGGAGTCATGAGCTTTCAATTTTTTACTGAACACGCTGATTGAGAATATAGTGCCTGAAAATAAATAAAGCTTTAACTTCAAAGGGGTTCAATATAAGAAAAACCGATATTAGTATATGGAGAAGAACTCAAATAACTGGAAGATTCGTGGTAATTGAAAAATCTGTAATAAATGTTAACACCTTTGAGTTATGATGAAATACCTGTACCAGCCGTACAGTTATTTCTCCAGCTTTGTATATTCTGAGTATAACCACCAGATTTTTGTGGCTTATCCCTTATTCGCCTCGTACGACACCCACAGGATGAGATGGGGTGGCTTATTCTTAAGCGGGCACCACATGGAACTTTTATTATTACTTACGCCTTTATTTTTTCATATAAAAATTTCTCAAGCGAGCGGCGGTCATTAGTATATTTATCCACTATAGAATATTATAATTTTTCATTATCATATTTTTACATGTACATAATTTATAAGTACATTTATATTATATTCATCGATCTTTCATATTTCATTAAAGCATTAGCACCGGAGTAATTTGGAGTGGGGCATATTTTAATTATGAAATGATTGGAAAAGAATTTTTAGATGCAATGGAATTTATCCGTCGCCTTTTAAAGCTTTAATTGGGTCGAATTTACCTACGTACGAACTCGAGCCTCGTGATTTCCTTTCAGTGTTAACTTGCTCTAATTAATAATGTTTAGTGACTGCCTCGACAAATATAACCCAATTTCGAAGTGACCTTATTTATACTAATAAATTGGAAAGAAAATTTTTGGGCAACTATGGATAGCAACTTAGATACTCAATATTATAGGTTGTTCGGATCAAACCCAGTTTTGAATTTTTATTGCGCAATATTTAAGGATCAACATAAGATTGAGCGTTGGATTCAACCACCATATTCCCCTGACTTAAGTCCGTGTGATTATTGTTGCTTTCATCAGTTATAGAGAAGAATTGGTGGTGTTGCTTACTCTGATGCCAATGCCTTGCGAAAAGCTTTGGATAAAGAAAACCGATGGCAACAAACATGGAAGGTGAGAAAATTACCTTAGCGCTGACAAGCGCAGCAAATTCACAGAGTGTCTACCCCTACTTGATATTTGAATATAAGTTCGTAAAAATTAAAACTATATCTTTTATTGGAATATTTGTGTGGGCGGGTTTGATCCGAACAACCTTTTGTATTGAAACTTATTCATAGGAAGATTCGTGGTGTACACAATAAGTTTTTGTGAATTGTTACGACAAAAACGCCGTAGGTATGTTTGCACACTTATGGATGTTAGTCTTACGTGTTTGAGTAGTTGTGACTATCGATGTTCCAATTATGGATAAAATTAGCTCAGTGATAGCTCATATATATCCAAGCTTAAAAAACGCGAAAGGTTGCAGTCCTGATTTCGATGCCGTTATCATTTAAAACAAGATTTCAAAAACAAGACATCAAATTAAAAAGTGGAAATGAAAGCAGAGCAACGAAAGACAAAACCAAAAAAAAGCGACAGTGAAAGAGAGACAAAAACATTTTCGCATATAAATCCGCGTTTATACTTACCAATGGAGTGCATAATAAGACTGTAGGTTGAGTAAATACTATAATGCATTTCATCCCAGTTGAAGCGGTATCTTACGAAGATGTACATGACGCTTAGTTCACCTGAAAAAATAATATCACCTATAGTTAGTATCCAAAAGCGAGTTCATATAATTAATATCATTTTATTTATGAAATGTAATTCGGATTCATATATACATTCTCGAATTATGCTTAAACCATTCCTTGTAAGGAAAAAATTATAACAGGTCACAAATTATTGCTTCTAAACGATCAAACACGGCAACGCCTGAGAAAAGCTTAACATCTGAACGAAACACTCTTTAAATTAATAAACTAAATTAAAATAATCAAATTCAAAAAAAGTTAAGTGATTACTAGTTACTTATGTCTTGTTGAAACTATAAATCGAGCGCTATAGATTCTAAAACAAATCGAAAGAGCGGTAGCTACATTAAAGGATTTTTGTTGTGTTTAATGTTTTATTTTCAATTTATCAAAATTTCAGTTTCGCCTCAAGCTTTATGCAAGATCATTCGTAGGACTCAATCACCAACGAATATTTAAGAGATTAAATAAATGTATGTTTTATGAATCAAGAGTCACTTATAATTAAGCGTAAAACTCAAATATTCAAATGTCATTTAAATTTTTTAGATCGCCGTATTTAAATAAATATATGGATAGCCATTTTTTTTAATGGACATTATGTATTCAAATAATTTTACGAAGTTTTTATGTTTATCCGTTGCCATGTCTTTCATTCAAAATGAACACTGAGTATTAATTTGAAAGTATACTCTATATTTACCCTTTAAGAATAAAATTATAAATTATATAGTTAGTTAATTATAATTAGCTTCGAATTTGTGTCTGTATAAACATTTTTATCAGTTATTAACATTATTTAACTTGGTTGATTGAAGTTTTCAACAAAATATTCTATTAATTAATTTATTTCACTGTTTACATAATATTTTAAGCAAAAAATAACTTTTAAGTGCCTAACTTTTATAATTAAAGAAAAAAAGTATTAATCAGTATAAGTAAATTGAAACGTTGAATATTTTATATCAATAAGCCACAGGTTTTGCATTTACGATTAACTCCGCATACTGAGGTGCATATCTTTGAATCATTTATTATATAATCGTCCGTTTGTACTACCCGAGTAGGTCTGGTTCTTGAAACAAGAGGCACACTTTTTATTCTTGAACCGCCGCGATTCTCAATTTTTTTTTCTTTCCTTTTTAATCGAGTCCTCAAGGCCAGCCGAGAGTTATGTGGATAAAATGTTTTATCTTACGCCCTTGTACAAGTATTTTTGACCACTGCGCGGCCTAGCGAATTTTAAACCTTGATACTGAAATACCTCTTGGTATTAAAAATACCCGAAACCATTCAGGTATACATTAAGTTTTTCTCATAACCTATAGTCACGCAACCCAATCAAAAATATTTCTCATTTGTTAATTATCATTGAGGAAGTAAGCGAACAGTAATTTTTATTAGTAGAATTTGCTGTGATCGTTTGCTTAGATAGCTAGACCCAGTTTATTTTCTAATAAAAATATGTGGCCTTTTTTTCTACTTGTAAACAAAGTTTACACAATTTTATATAAAATTTCGAACCTCGCGAGTATCAAAGCGAACAATGACGCTCCAATACTCGCGTATAAAAATTATTTATGGACTGCACTAAACCTTATATCAGTCTATAGAACAGTATATGTTTTATCAACACATTCTGTCCAGGCGTCCCGTTTTCTATACACAACGGTTCTCTTTCGAATGTCCAAGCATTGTTCTCAATTGAAATCGATATTAATGTGATCATTGTTGAATCTTAGCTATTACAAAAAAAAAACAAACTGTAATAAATATGCAATCACAATTTTCAATAACTACAAATCGTGGATAATAAAATTACTGTAAGACCAAAAACATTTTCCTACTTTTCAGATCAACAATGTCTACACAGTAACATAAATGAAAACCAACTCACCCATCAATGGACCGAAATGTAAACAGACGCACGTGAGAATTAAACAGAGATGAAGTCTTCTGTTATTCCTTCCTTTCTTGAACACTATGCCCAAAGTTTCTTTGAGACTTTTAACGTCAAAGAACTCTATAAGAAAACCAATACAGCCCGAGCGCTTTTTCTGAAAAACAGTCATTAATTATTTTACCGTGTCATTGCGACACTGAAACTAAAATAGGAGGAAAATTGTAGTCACCTTTTGTTTATTTTCAAGCCACGTGTGATCTTCTATAGTGAAGTAAAGATAGCAAAAATTGAACAAGTGAATGCTACCCGCTATGCTAAACACACCGTAGTAGCCGAGATACTTTATCAAAACCCCACTAAAACCCATTCCTATAGGGAAGCCTATCGTTAGGCAAAGGCTTAATATTCCTAGGCGAAAAGTCCTAGTCTCTTTCGACGTTATATCGCATAAATAGCTGAACGTACCGAGAAACATTGTGTACCAGCCACCGGTGAGCGATGGAAATATAATATCTATTAACACAGTCCATTCCACTGATATCTCATAGAAGAAATATGTGTTTATTATATTAAGCAGGCACGTCATTAGCTCAGCAAAAATTGGCATCAGCATACAAATCTTCCTTCTTCCAGTTTTATCGCTCCACGCTCCAATGAAAAGCATCAATAGCGTTGGCACGATCGTATTGACAACACTCCTCCATGACTGTACTGATGCGATCAGCTTCTGAACTTCAATCTCCTGGGAAGTGTGATTATCTGTCTTCCTCAGTCTAAGGTCCATACACACCTCGTCACCAAACTGAAGATTCACTCGGCATGCCTTGTCTATGTACAAGTTCTGCGCAGCAAGCAGGGTCAACACACTAGGCACCATGAACAAAGTCAGTATTGGTTCTACAGTAATATTGGATTTGACGTATTTCATTTTCTCTTTTCGAGTCATAGCATTCAAATCAACAGTATCTATCGGTTTAACTAGCACCTCCTCCACAACACATTCGACATTTTTCGATGTTTCGTTATTCATTTTAATTTAAATGCTCTTCTTGCACTCAGTGATCTTTTTTAGTGAATATGTATATCTTGCAACACAGTTTCGAATTTTTCGTTTCGGGAAATCACATCGCATGCGTTAAAAAGAAAAAATATTGATATATCGCGCGGACGTAAGTCAAAAGTCATATAACTGACGATGACAAATCAACACTAGTGGTCTATTGTATGATTCTTCGAGATCTATTTTGTTTCCAACTATAACATATCATATCACGTAACGAATGTGAAATAAAACTAATAGAAACTGATTAAGCATTTATATAAAGAACCAGGAATTAATAAGGCTTTCATAGTCGTGCAATTTAATAGAATAAGAAACACTTGTTTGCAGCTTTGTTTTTATTATGTTGAACACTCAATTGCTTTACGTATTTATATCCACGATACGAACGTCCATCACTAAACTTCCTTATTCAAGTTGTCCACTTCTTCAACTTGTTTGGTGTCCTCCCTCTGTTCGAAATACATCCATCTGAAAATCACTATCGTATAAGTTTGTGTTGCAACATTGTTACGTGTTGGCCGTTCGCACAAGACTGATCGGGGGCGAAGTGTTGTGAATAATTTAAGCTCATTTGACGCGAATGAATCGGAAGAAATTCACAATCACGAGGCACGGCCGCAGCACTGACCACTCTCTCAGGAGCACTTGAAACCGGTCCGGTGGATAATCGTTTCAGTATATAATCATAAAGCTTCTATTATCTATCATCCGCATTATTTGTCCTATTAGAGTTCAGCGCTAACTAACAATTAGTATTCGAATCTGTCTAAATGTTATGAATATTGAATCTTACCGCTGTGAATTAAGTGTTAATGAATATTTAAAATTTGGCTACTAGATCTGTGGGTCACCTTGAAAATGTGTATAATATTGCCAAAACTTAGACTGTATAGTTTTTGACTATACGGACACTTACTTGAGTGATAATGTTCACATGGCCTTAAAACATGAACACGTTAATAAAGTAATGAATGAATCTATCTACATTAACCAATTATGTTATTCTGTCCAAAAGATTTTATAACCCTTTACTATCGATTGCAAGCGAGGTCTTAAACATGAGTAGTTAACATACATTCATTCATTCCTAAACTATAGTAATAACGGTTATAGTTGTAACTGTTACAACTTTAGTTATATACTATATTGCATAACGTTTTGTAACAGCATCCGAAAATGAAAGAAGTAATTAAAAACATTCTTTCTTCGACGTTTGAATGGGCGTTATTTACGAAATACGTTTTAAAAATAATTTTAGAACATAGTAACCATAATTTCAAAAATAAAAATATATTACTTTTAAGAAATAAATTTCTTTCTGTTTGTTATTATTATTGTTGCAATATTTTCTACTGCAGTTGTGAATGCTTATATATACAAACTGTGTACAACTGTAAAAGTAGAAAATATATACTTCAATATAATCATATTAGTACAATAAGAATACTAATAATAGTCTTAGTACCCTAAACTAAATTTCTTTTTTAATGGCATAAAGTTAAACGTTTATGTTATGCCTAATATAAACCTAGCTGTACCTAATGTTAGGTTAACCTTAATGAATAAGAAATAAATAAGTTTTTATTGCGTGAAATTTAATTTACACAGAGCAGATAGCATTGTACATATCAGGTTTTTTTTGCATTTTGAGTATCATATGTATGTATATTTTCTTTCTTTTTTAAACAACATGTTTAACGTTCAGGGCTATGACAACTTTTATATGGGAGCATGACCTAAACATGTCTAAAAAGTAAATATTTCACATTCTAAAGATCTCAGTCTAGATATAGTGTTTAATTATTTGATTTGACGTCTGATATTTTTTATTTGTATGTCTGCATTACAACACGCATCTGATATAGTTTAAATATTAAAAATATGCTATTTAATTATTAATTTCGGTGATTTGAATTAGTTTCGAATAGTATGCTAAATAAAATATTTGATTATATTTAATCATATACTTGAGTATTTCCCAACTATAATAAAAAATCAAGTTCCGTTAATAAGGGATACTTAAAAATTAATGTTCTAAAAATTTTAGGACATTAGTGGTCATCATCATTTGATAATCACAATCACACGAAATTGACTCAAAAAATAGTTTGTGGGTCATTATGTGTGACCAGGTTGGCAGTAGAAACCATGACAAGTGATGTGCCCTAAGCTTGAAAAATTTTAGGTTTAATGATTTGTTTTAAATGCTAGTCTCGCTCAAGATGAAACTAAATTGTCAATTGAAATGCTAAGAAACAATGTAGAAAAGCACGTTAATATTTTCGTCGGTGTGGCAATCAGCCGGTTAGCTCAGTGGCTAGAGCGTCAGGCCGCGAATGCCGAAGACGTGGGTTCGATTCCCACAGCGGCGACAATCTTTTCGTACTTTTTCTACATATTTCAATTTTTCTAAAATATTTTAAATTGTCAAATTTGCAGATAAATAAACAAAAACTTTAGGTGCTGCGGGATTCGAACCTGTGTCTGTTGTTTTCGCACCCAGTCGCTTTACCAAATAAGCTAAGCGGCCGATGACCGCATGGTGCGAAAATCTCGGAATCTGTCTACGTCGTTTCTATAATATTTTTATCAACGATTTGCGCCATCTAGTGTGCATCATTTACATAATGCAACACCTTACAAAATATGAAGGATAAACATTTCTAACGAAAGATGTCACCGTAGTAGCTAGTCTCTGACCTCAAAATGAAACTTTAATTCGGTTTTTTCTAGATAAATGCACAAAAACTTTCGGTACTGCGAGATTCAAACCTGCGTCTTCCTATTTCGCGCCCGTCGCTTTATTGTCTAAGTAGGCAACCGATTATATCACGACGCGATAATCTTGACTTCTGTCTACGTTCTTTCTATTACTATTGCATTTTTTGCAATGCTTGGTGCAATCAGATGTGCATCCTTTAGAACTTGCAATACCTTACAAAGAATATTCAATGATGAACTCTAAATCGACTAACGATCTAACTTCAAAATGGACGTTCGAATCCCGCAGCACCTAAATTTTCTATCTACAAAAAAAAATCACAATTCATAAATTGTGTTTTACCTCTGCTACGTTCTTTAACCCAGTAATTTGAACTTTTATAATGTTTAGACTTACCCGAAAATCGCAACGGCTGGGACCGTCATACCCGCTCCAAGCAAGAATACCGCACCAGGCAACACGTTCAGTGTTGCCATATACACCCTCGAGTAGAGAGGCCCATATACCAAAGGCATCATAGCTTCCGCCAAACCAAAGAGAGAGTTTACTTTACCTGTAATAGAGACGTCTTATACAGCAGACGTTTTAAACATTGACTCAACTGTTTTGGCTGTATCGTATTAGTCATGAGAGCCATTTATAGTTTTATTTTCACGAAGTTGCGTTTCTGAATTAAGTATTTGTTAGATTTTGCGATTTATGTGAGCAAGTAGCAATTAAACGAGGAGTTTGGTTTTCACAATAAAATTTGGTAAACGAGCAGAAAAGTAAAAATATTCCATGCCATTTCATAGTCAGGGATCGTTTTGGTGACAGTATAAAATTTTTGTAACTATCATTCGGATTTCTAAGAGCTGTATGCTGATACTTATAAAGGTTTTAAAATTATTTAATTAGAATATAAACAAACGGAGTGGGTCAGCGCGTTTGATTTACGTTATTTAAAAAAATATACAATTTACTCGTCTTTTGCTAAATGATACAAAGTGATTTCAATCGTATGTATTAGAACGCAAGGTACTTTCTGAGCATGCGCAGCAAACATTCAGTTAGAAATCAAAACACGTGTAAAAAATATCCTGTCCGAACCGTATTAAAATTATACATTTTAGTGCAATACATTTTAAGGAAACCTGACATTGGTTTGATACACAGAATCAATTAAAAGAAATAAAATAACGGGTGAAGCAGAAACATGACAAACAACGATAAATGTAAAAAAATAAAGAGCACATTCATTTGAGGTGATTCATTTGGATGATGTTGGTAAACATTGTATAGTTTTTTATTTTGTGCGGAAGGGGCACAAACCCTAGGACGTTCCAACGACCACTGTGATGTAGAAAGATCTATTATAGTAATTCCTTCGAAAACTTCGCCCACTTACTTATGTATAACATTATCCTGTGCTGTAAAGACGTTTTGCATATATATATTTCACGTCAACAAACACCCACATCCGACACAATTATCTGTGGATCACACTAATAGTTGCCTCGTGTGGAAATCGAACCCACGACTAAACCAATCAAACGGAGTCATCGTTATGAATTGGTGAACTTAGATCTTAGACCATCTCGCTACCTCGAAACGAAATAGCTTACTTATGATTTTTAACGTGATGTAATGAGAATGTCATCATTTGTGCGTACAGGAAAAAATAATTGATAAAGAGTTGAAAATTAATGCCATTATTTGGCATTCCAAAATAACATTCAAGGCACTAAAAGGCCGAAATCGAGATTGTTGTTTGTTCGCGAAGTGCTTGATTTCCCCTCTTTAATGGGCACTGTCCGTAAATTAAGCTGGTTACCGAATAAATAAAGTTTAATTCCGAAAAAAAGAACATAATGTTGTTGTTGTTCATCAAATCAAGAATATGTAAAACGTTAAATTGCTTTTATAAAATTAAACGAAAATTACGAATTTTAAATAACAATAAAACGTGATAACGATCACTTAAAATCGGACATGGAATAAAACCAGTCAAAATGTTTTTATATGCATGGTTAATTTGCTTGGACTTATTAACATTTTCGGGTAACATACCCCCTCCGACCGGGTTTTCGCCTTCTCATGGCGGAGGAGAATAGTAACCCTGGCTTGGTCGACCATAATAAAGCCAAGAGAAACCCGCACCGCTTATGTTGTGGCGGTGGGGCCGTGGGGGGAGAGCAGTGTTGGTATATATCGAAATACATAGTTCTCCGCGGCCGAAACGTGGTGAGCGGTGGAGCCACAGACCAAGTCTGCCCCTGGGCGTTGGGAGGCTTTCTGCTCATCTGTAAGGACTCTCCTGCGTTCATTGACCTCTGGTCAGTGAACTTGGGGTTCATTGACCCTGCAAAAGGGGCCGAGTAGGAAGTCACGGTCAATACCCAACCGTGCGGGTGCAATGGCGGTAGGGACGCAGAAGTGTCCGAAAGCGCTCCCGAGGCCTTGCGGATATATGCCCTAGGTGATTTACTCAACCGACTACGAAACACAATTACTCAACCTTCAGGGCTCGTAAATCGAATACATCGAAGTTTATCTATGATTATTGTCAATATATTAAATTCTTAGGGTGGGTGAGAAGTCGAGACTATATGGCGGATGAATCATTATCTCGACATCTGTCACAGAGAAATATTTAATTGTTCGTTTTGCGCAGAACGCTGAAGCGTATTCGTGATGAAAGAGGATCTTGTTTCAAGAACGCTGTCGAATGTTTTCCAAGACAACATGAAAACAACAGTTAACATTTGTCTGCAGTAACTGTCTTTCCATCTTCCAGTAAAACTATGGCGAAGTGACCTTTTCAACCAAAGAGCGGGCAATCATCTTTATTCCTTTCTTCACATTATTTGGCCGATCCTCAAAACGAAACAGCCACTGAGGAAACATATACTGAGCAGTTTTTGATTTCAGGTTCAAAGCAATATATCCTGCTTTCGGCAACTGTGACAATGTCAAATACAGCATTAGAGTCACCTCCGTTGAACTTCGAACATTTGGCGACACGGAAAAGACGTTTCTAGTCTTTGGTCAAAGTAGGGGGAATCCATCTGGTACTACTGGTAAGCTTCTTGACGCCTAAATTATTAATGATAATCTAGGTATCTTTGTAGTAGATTTGTTGTTCAGTAAGGCCATAACTAAAGTCGCAATAAATCATGGAACGAAAATTTTCTCAGTGACTTTGTTCATCACATACTTACTTTATTCTTATACTTTACTTATCTTCTTGTACTTATTTTTTCAGTAGTTGAGATTGAACTAACACCCATAATAGCATCGGCAAGATATACACAAACTCATTTATAAGACGCCTAGGGTTCTATTCCAACAAGGAACAACTATTTGGGCGACCCACAGATAATTTTTTAGGATCTGGGTGTATGTCCACGTCAAATTTATGTTTGTTAAACGTCTTTACAACATAATATAATGTAATCTTACAGTAAAAATTAATAAAAAAGTCGCCTTAAAATATTTGACAATATATACAATATATAACTTAGACACGATTGATGTTAAAATGTCTTCGTCATGATAAATATTTATGTAACCGAAAATAATTTCAAAAGATAACATTTACAGCTTTAAATTATTTCCCTAACATAACTTATTATGCCAGTAACATAACTTATCATGCCAATTATAAATATTGTACGTGAGATTGTCCGTTTCTAAAATAGTCGCATTGATTGAATATAATAGTGTCTATTGTTACGATTGAAGTTTACGCCATTAATAATTACGTCACAATAGTTGTTTTTAATTGAAAACGCGTCACTCATTTATTGGAGCAGATAAGTGAAATATTTCGTGCATGTATATGTATTTATCGGACAGTATAATATTTTAATAAAGAATACCTTATCATCATGAATAACTAATTCTTTTAAACGTTGATTATTCAAATGCTTATCAACCCAACTATGATAAGTTAATTTAACTGTGTTAAGTAATGTGATGTAACACTGTTTGTTTATTAACCACGTTTTCTTTAAAATCGAAGTTTGTAAGGAAAACTGCACCCCAAGTAAGACTGTTTTGTGATATGATATGTGAGGTAATATGATAAATTGCAACTAGAGGAAAGGTTCCAGGCTAGTAACAACTTTATTTAAGTTTCTTTTCTTGATAAATACCTTATAATTTTTATAACCTTGAATATTACATATATGTATTATAGAGTAACACCTTTACAATGTTATTCCAACCGGTTTCATCCTTAATAATTACATACGCTAAAAGTATAGAACTACGGCCATAGTCATTTTAATTTGTCATAATCACAGTGACCTAGAGCTGAAAACAACTCAGCCTTAAAAAAGGTAACCTGTTCTTCTATTCAACTATTGCTATATCAACATGAACAACATCGAGGTAAACGTAAAAAAACACGTGTGTGCGTGTGCGTGCTTTGCACGTGTGTTTTTATCATAGATAAAAGCATTGACCTTTACGACGTGTCAGATGTATGCGAATTCTTATCTAACGGCTCTAATATTATCATATGTGCATATACTTATTTGATGGTAAGCGATCATTGTGGCTACCTTGCTAGTAAAACTGGACGAACTCCATAATACGCTCTCTCTCTGACGCCTTCAACCTACAGAGTTTGTACAACCGTCCAATCATTTCAATCAGTTAGATGGATGTCTAAATGCTGCCTACATATGTAACCAGTCATTAAGGCGCAAAAGCTGTCTGTGGTAACTGTAACACCGACGTACAGCCCATGAGTGCCGTGGCGGGTCTACTGACCTTCAGGTGATCCTTCTGATATTTCGGCGCTTTCTTAAAAAAAAAAACAAGATTGTTGTCCAGAAGGAAACCATGCGCGGATGCTTATGTGAAATATGAAGGAGGTTATATTGAAATTAGTTGATGTCGCAAAATTAAATAAATGCGTATATTTGAAAAGATACAGGTTTTTCCCAATGTTTAAAGAGGTTATTTTTCATCATCGGTTTCCAGTAGAAAATCGTGTGATTTAATGAGAACAAATAAACTTTTTTAGATTCTTCAATTTCTTTTTGCTCATGATTCTGCAGAATTTTATTTATGCCATTTAAAATATTTTAATAGTGTACCAATTATCGAAAAACCGACTTCATATCCACGAGCTCATCACTGCCAATGTCTCGAACAGCATGCTTAAGTGTACTACTTAGCTACTACGTTAGCTACTATTTTCAATTTGTATTATATGTGTTTAATAATTATTAAAAACGTTCAGTCAATCCTTTATGCTTATAAAACACAAAAAATACAGTTGAATTGTGAACCTCCTCTTTTTTTTAAATCGGTTAAAAACACGTCTGTCACAAAAAGATGTACGGATTTCTTTTTCCACCGTATATTAGAATAACCACTTAAATAAAATGTTTTTATGATACGTCAATTAAAGTTCTTTGTATGAGACAACATCAAATGAAAAATATATTGCCAGTAATCATTATTCATTTTTATCATTAAAGTCATCATCTAAAGGCACAAGTGTCCAAGATAATATGTCTTAGATGAATATGCCCTAACATTTTGCAAACAAGCGGTATCAAAGTAAACTTATGCGAACTACATAATATGTAGTGGAATCGAATTTCCCCACCTTACTTTAATTCTAAATATTATTTATAACGGCTTCTCAAATTTAAACATTTAACATTCACAATTTAAATGCAAACATTTTTGTTTAAAAAATGGTTGAATTAGTAAACAAATTTAAATACAAAATTTCGACATTTAACGGAACGCAGAAACGGGTTTACAAAAAGCATTGCCGTCACTTTGTAGTATTTTTTGAAAAAAATATGAGTGTAATATGGCTGTTTTTGTGCAATAATCAGAGTACCTACATATGCAATATTAAAAAAAATTAATAAACATAACTAAGAAGTCGAGGTAATTAAATTCTTATCAATAATATTGACAAACAAGGCAATAAAATAATTTTATCAATAAAAAATTATAATATAAATAGTAAAAAATAAGCAAACTAATTGCATTAAACCATTTCGAAAATTAATTCGATTAAATACGGATATATGACTTTCAGGTACTAGCTACTTTGATCTGTTACGAAGGATTTCGTAAAATCGAAACTCATATATTATGCAATGGAATTCGAATCTATAACATTACACAACTGATTAGGTTGTTTTTAACTGTGGGTCATATTATGTGGTATTATTCAAATTGTTCATTTTGTACTTTACAGTTTCACCGATACGAATGACGATGACTTCAGTAATGCAACCATCCAACCCAACTGTAAATTTCGTGGGCTTTTCGTACAGTTGAATGTTTGATTGTCCTAAAATATTACATTTTTATTATTTGAGTAGGTGGCACGCGAGCTGGCACTTCATCTGATGTTAAGTGATAACCACCGCCCACTTGCAACACGGTTTTTTTTTTGGCTGAATGAGCCACTGTTGGCCTTAGGGGTCTTTACAGATCCGACGGGCATGAGGTGGCCGGCATGAGCCTGAACCTCGGTTGCAACACGGGTAGGATTTCAGATGTATTGCCTCTTTTCAATAGGGTACTTTTAAATACATTGTACCCTTTGTTACTGGGTCAACTATTGGAGCTTTACTCTGGGAAAAAGACAATGGAATTTATTTAGCAGTTCCCAGTATTGCCATTATACACAAGAATACTAACGAAGTATTAAAAAAGATAAGTACCATAAAATAATTTAAAAAAAAACCAGTGCTAAACCAGAGTCAGATACGGCATTTACCAAGATTTAAATGCTACGAGCCTAGAACATAAAAAAAATCAAGTCCAATACACGCGGTATGTTACCTCCGCCTTATAGAACGATGAAGTAGTTGTGCTAAGCGTGTACCACACCAGACGCATTACTTATGTTTTTCTAAAATGTATGATATTGCCTCTATTTTGTTTGTTTATGTTGCAAATAGTTTAAAAATTTCTTTTGATATCAGATGATTATATAAATCTTTGCTACTTTAATACTTACTCATGACCCGTAGAGTGGATTGGAGTGTTTATATTATTTGAAGCTAATTTACATAACAAAGACATAAAAAATTTTAATAAATTATTTATTTCAATATCAAATAGTTATTCTGATAACTTGATCTACACTAATGTACTTATTTGCAAAATTTAACAACCTCTTTTTTTATCGATTACTTTATAAGTAATCTCCTTAAAAAAACTTATTTCATATAACATCTGTTAATTAAACTATCAACATCCTACAATGTAGGACAACTGATGATATTAATTTGTACCTAATATTTTAACACAAACTTTAAAGAATTTGTTTCCCCGAACAGTTGTTATTTTATTTTAAATAATCTAAGGTCGCCAATTTTATGGGCACTAATTATTGTATAGTCTAATCGCTGCTATAGTCCTAGACAAAATTCTTGCATTTTGTCTAGCTATAGTAGCGATTAGACTATGGGATTTCTTGGGATTCTTATGGGATTCTTAACCTACCGCTAAAAGCGTGATAGTTCGGTGTCCGGGCGCTCGCCTTTAATTCAATATACTCGAGCAATCTGAGTTCGATTCCCGGTGCCGGCCACCAATTTTTAATTTTAAGTGCCGACTTTTCACGTGCTCCCCGGTGAAGGAAAACATCGTGAGGAAACCTGCATATTTTAAAATAATAACAAAAAAATCATTCGAATATATGTGAAGTCCCAATCCTCCCTGATACCCTCTATATAGAGGAGGCCTTTGCCCAGCAGTGGGACATGTATAGGCTGTTACTTTTCTTTTTTTAAACTACCGCCATGAAAGGCACAACAAACAAATTCGCGTCTCTTAATAACAAAACTTCAATCGAAGTCGCTCAGTCTAAAATACCAGCGAACTCTAAATGAGATGAGGGAGTGGTGCACCTGACACAAACATGCACCTAATAAAAACTTGAGGGTTCCTCGAACCTTGTTATGGAGTATCATGAGACTCTAACTTCTACGCCACCACTGTCACGTTTAACTACCGATTTTCCAGTACAATTTTTGTAATACATAGCAGTGCAAGTTTCACCACATATTAGAAATACCTCACTTGCTTATATACCAACATGATAATAACTAGTATTACTGGCTATTTGTAAAAAAAACTTTAAATACTTTTTCAATGGATAGCAACTTCGCGTTGTGCCGCAAAGGAAATCGTTACAAACTGGTCTTATAAATACAAAAACTCAAAAGCCAGTTGCTTCGCTTGACTTCAAATAAAAAATGTATTAATTATACCATGAAATTTGCAGCTAGTGATTCAAATTATATATTTATTGAATTCGCGGAAACAGCATTTCCACACAAATAATTATATATAATGCTGACCAATTGTCGGAATAATGTGACCATTTGCAAAGATGTTGCAACAATGTTTGTCTTTAAAAGCAGTTCATCCAATCAAATTGAGGTGATATGATAAAATACATCCTTGAAATTCGAAACTCCTTGTGATTATTTATATGCTGTTGACCAGTTATTGCAAACTTCAGACCAATTGTGTGTATTTCGTACCTGTACGGTGTACGGAGACCGTAAGGTGCTAATCAGAAAAAGGTAACTTAGACTTTTTTAATTATTCGAATTAATACGTAAATAACATTGATCAAATATCAAAATTATTTTTTTTTTAATTAAAAGAGACCATTTTTTGACCAGTTGAAATTATTTTAGATCCGATATCTAGGATTAATTTGAGCCGTCAATTTTTTTCCGATGACCTTGTAATTTGAAACTATCTATAGTTAGTGTCAAAGTGTTGACCAGTTGCTAAATGTATCGATTACGATCGACATTAGATTCACTCATTTTGGGGGACAGAAAAGCAATAGCGGGAAACTGTTCTTTACCTTTCTTTTAAATGTAATATATTTAATGGCAAGACTGGCCGGATACAAACAGTACAACCAAAGAAATTTTACTACAACTTTATAAATCTAAAATAAGAAAACTTTTTCCCCGACATACGGAACATCACAATTCTGATGATCGTCTTATCTGAGAATATAAATTAACATATAAATAAATATTTATCATAATATATAAAGAAAATGTAAAAAACTGATAGTTCTTAACAGGAAGGATATTATTATTATTAATTTTGTTTTAATTCTATTTGCTTCGATAAGGATCCCGCCTATTGTATTTATTAGCAACTTATCTAAATACTAACGAACTCTTTGTATATTTATCGCATTGTAAACAATGGAGTTTACAATGTTAACACCAATAATCGTTCCATGCGAATGTAAGCAAATTTTATAAGTCAAAGATAAATAAATAACAGTCCTTATTTTCAATCTATTCTCAGTAACTATTTTCGCTTAGTTAAACTTGGAACATTCTTAACAAATAATATTATTTTATTTTTCAATCAGAGATTGAATCAGATTTATTCAATCAGCGAATATATGTACGAAGAATTAAATATTCGTAAGTTTAAAAAACCGGTTTAACTCACCAAGTTCTTCACTAGTCACCAGTTTTGACGCAATAGAACGCATGGCAATGAAAGAAGTACCATTAAAGATTTCCACCAGGGGTGCTGAAAATAAAGAAGCCTATCAACAAGTTTACAGCTGTGGAGGGATATAATTCAAACGTTATTATTATTTCTATGCAGAAATTATAATAATCTTGAAATATTATCATATAATAATTAATAAATCCATTCTATTCTGTCTTATCTTAGATCGATATTTCGCCAAGCTTAGTTCTAAAAGTGTCAGAAATCTCTTTAAATCGTTAAGATAAAAATAGGTTTCTTAGTATGTATAGGTCAAATTGTATTGTAAGCCTTTACTGGATGATGCTTTATTTCTTATTATGTTAGTTGTATCTGCCAAAAATCAATGGTATTATATACAAATACGAAGTATGACACTAGCACACTGAAACTGAGGCGCTCAAATTACGCCAATTCGTGTAATTTTATACACTGCTATCTCTTTACGTATCAAACGTTCTATTTCATCTGTCTCATTCACTTATATATGTCATATAATGTAAAGCGGAACACTTATTAAACACCGGGCAATATGGACATGCGTCATCTATATGATTAAACATCATAGGGCAAAAATAATGTTCACGAGCATGTTAGATCGGTTTTCAAATGATATGCGATATCAAATCGAAAATTCGAAAAATAAAGCATTGGCGGCGTACCTATGTATATCTCAGTAGTTGTAGTTGCGAAGGCGAATATAAACGACGCTAGAATCTTACTAGTACAAGATATTATTCCAACAACTGTATCGTCCAGCTTCATAAAGTCGCTGAAGATGCTGATAGAAAACAAAGTGCCTGTGGACAAAAATCGCATTTTTATTACAATTAATAAAATTGTTACACATGTTAATACACTCTTTAATACAAACAATAATGGAATTCATTCCCTACCCTAACATTTTTACAATTTGTTGTAAACAATTCTGCAAATTGTCAAATTCAATAAAGTGGAAACGGTTAATATCTAAAAATTTAAACAAATAAGATTTGATAAAATAAAATGCAAAAGTAACAAAATATTATACGTTATTTCAATTTCACTTCCAAGGAATATACCGCAAGGAAAGGTGGAAGGGAATAGGCATGATTAATCTTAGGAACAGCGACACGGCGACAGCCAAATTTCATTAGTGTAGTAACATACGGTGAGCTTCTAGGAGAGCGTTACTACAATACTACGTACTAAATCTAAATTAGCCGCTAAATCTAACTTTACGTGGTGGTAACTATAACAAGATTTACGAAATGAGGAAATACTGGTATTAATATTATGCAGTTTTTGATTATAACGGGAATTCCAAATGCCTGTACTGTGAACCAATAAGAATTCTGAGTTATGTTATTGTTAGAAATGAAGTATGCGGTATATCAGTCTTAGTATGATTAATGTAGTTTATTTTCATGGATATTTATGAAGGAGTTATCGGGACTATCAATAGAGATGGACTAAAGAGAAGAATTTTTCATGACAATCACGCTTATATTATTAATATTAGTGCATTAAATCAATTTAAGATAGATCACTTAATAAAACCTACTATGACGATGAAATGATATGGATTTTAATTAATTCTTTTCTTTGTGCTTAAAACACACAAGCGAAATGTGACAATAGTGGAATTCAAATCTCAGCCTTTATTCCAGTATTCCTGCAATTGTTGTTGTTGACACCAAGCCATCTATAAAAACTGTTAAATTTAAACGAGTGGGAAATTTGTTAAATGATCACAAGTATATAAGCCAGATTATTAAATACATTATTTACATACAGAATAATTCACCTCAGATTACAATTTCGTAACGTTGAGGGAAACGTCATTAAATCATAAATATGAGATAATAACTTCACGCCATTACTAAATGTAGGCCTGGGATAATTTATTTCACTTAATAAGCTGCTTCGTTTTGAATTATTTCAGCAATGGAGACACTTTAGTTTATTAAGGAATAAATATTAATTAAACTAATTTATTGCCACCTCAATAGATCGAAAACGTTATTATAACGCAGAGGCAATTTCGAATTAGTTTTCCCTTTAATACCGCTTTAATGTCTATCTATAAGGGCAAAATATAAAATGTGATGCTAACTAGGGCTACAAAGTTTGATGATTAGCTCTCAACTTTTTTTTATTGCTGTGTTTTATTCTTAATTAAATTCAATGGTATCGTATCAGGCCATAGAAAATAAATTGTCAAGATGTTGTCAATAAGTCAACAGTGGTAGGGCCACGCAACAGCGAAGACTGTTGCATGGCCCCGAATGAGCAGATCCGTCCGGGTAAGTACCGCAACCTCACAGAAGACTGGCATAAAATAGAAGTTTTTCGTCTGTTAAGTGAGGTAGCTGGGGCCCGCTAGCTTTATTTAAAGGTGGCAACGCATTTGCAACCCTTAGGGTGTTGCAAATGTCCATGGGCGGCGGGTATCACTTAACGGCAGATGAACCGCCAACTCGTTTGCCACTTTATCACATAAAAAAAGTTATTCTTTCTAAGGAAGGCTGTTTTAACAGGTTGCTTACTAATCATAGGCATACATACCCACTAGGTTGGTGATAATGCTATACGTGCAAAACATGCTGAATTGCACCTCGTCCCAATTGAATCTGTACCGCATGAAGAGATACAACACGTTCATCTCGCCTGGGCCATAAACAAGTTATTTTAATAAGTTCATAACAAAAGGGATGAAAGCGAAACAATAATTAATAATGGTGAGTGGCATTATTGGCTTATGCAGCAACTTCAAATTTTGTGAAGGAATATTATTTTTTACTGTAGGAGTGGGTTCGGTTACTTCATTCGCTAGAGAAAACGTAAATATTTTAACTTAATTCAGGTCTCCTTTGCAGTCCTGATACTTCCCCAGTAGAGATTGATGGACCCTCCCACGGTGAATACTCAAGATTTTAAGCACGATTTCGAATATTAGTCGCAAACGCGCTAATGTGATTTCGACCTTCAGGATTTTCCAATTTGCGAAAATCACTAATATATACTTGTTACATATTTTGTTACACCATTACATACATATCCTTTGATCCGAAATTCTTGACATTTTTACCCGACTGTGCGAGGTCATGGAGGGTAATGTTAATGGAATGTTATTAGCCAAAAATAATAGGTGTGTATACATGTTTCTTTTTTTTGTGCTGATTTAGAGACCAATGGCATAGACCGATTTTGATGTCACCAAAATTCTATATACAAATATTTTATATTCAAACAGTATATTGACATGTACAAGAATTTGTGAAACTAAGCAATTGAGTATTTTGATCATTTAGATTCATGTACTTCTACATATTCCTTTAAGTAAATGCCTTTTTCAACAACTTATAATATACTAGCGTTGAAGCCCTTAAATAATTATCTTTCTTTAAAAACTATGTATAATTTTTAAAGAAAGATATTTTCAACACTTCACAACACTTTTTTAAATTAAAAAATAGTCAATGTCCTTTCTCTGGCTCTATACTATATGTGTGCCAAATTTCATTTAAATCGGTTCAATAGTTTTGACGTGAAATCGAGACAGGCAGACAGGGTTACTTTCGCATTTATAATATTAGTATGGATTAGCGAACCGGGACAGACGTTGTCCTGTACACACGTCTTAAATCCGAAAATTTCAAACTTTTTCGACAACGAATTGTGAATCTAAACCATTCTCGAATCCACCTGAAGACAAAAAAATTCATTAAAATCGGTCCAGCCGTTTAGTAGGAGTTCACTGACATACATACACACATACAGAAGAATTAATATATAACTAACGACCCGCCCCAGCTTCGCACGGGTGCAATGTATTATACATATAAACCTTCCTCTTGAATCACTCTATCTAGTAAAAAAAACCGCATCAAGATCCGTTGCGTAGTTTGAAAGATCTAAGCATACACTGGGACACACAGACAGCGGTTCGACTTTGTTTTATACTATTTAGTGAAGATAACGGCTTAGATCGATACGTACCGTGTAGTGGTCCGAATATTACACAGACGACGACTATAAGCAGCGACACCCGAAGCCGCCTTCGCCGTGGCCCGCTCCTGAAAGCCACTGTCAAGGTCTCACGGACATGGCGAGCATCGAAGAACGAGCACACCCAGCCTCGGCAACCAACCGGCTGGTCCTAAAGGGAGTCCAAAGGAGGAAGCCGTATCAGAAACCCATTCCTCAAAAGCAATCGTCTTAACCACTTAGAGGAATAATACATGAATAACATTAAACATCAGCCTTCAAATAAATGCAACACAAATATCTTATTACACTGTGCAGATTGTGTTTACGTTAAAAATTATTTAATTGGGTTATCGTGTTTAATGTTGTTTTTCAATGTACAAAAACAAATCATCAATGTATTTTATGACTTTCGTAAATGACACAAAATTCGTTCCGTAATATTAAATATCAAGATTTTATACAAAACACTTTTATCAACACGAAACATTTATAGGTATACCGAAAACATGATACTAAACGTATATTAAAAGTTCTGGTTCGTTTTGGTAAAAGTTTCTTATGTAAATGAAATATCTTGAAATCAAATGCGGTAAAGAATAGCTTGAAATAAACCTGAGTTCGATCCCCGGTGCCGGCACCAATGAAATTGTTAACTTTAAGTGCTGAATTATCACGTGCTGACTGGTGAAGGAAAACATCGTGAGGAAACATCCATATTTTCTTAATAATAATAAAGAAATATATTCCAAAGATATGTGAAGTCCGCCAATCCGCAGTGGGGCTGCGTGGTGGTCTATGGTCTAGGTATAGATGAGGCCTTTGCCCAGCAGTGGGACATGTATAGGCTGATGCTTTACTTTTATTTTACTAGCAACAGAGCGAACCTACGATAATAACAATTAATACAGTGAGAGTACTTCATTTCATGACGGATTCATGAAATGAAGTACGTGTAGATTATAAAGTCCTTGGCATGAATAGCGCACAATTTATACAAAAGCTGTTACAATTGTGCAGTGTTATTTAAAAAATTATCAATGATAATTAGTCAACTACTTTTTTTTATTTTTTAGTTTTGGTAAGCGTATATAACTTATTTTGATATAAAGATGAATTAGTCCGATTAACGAAATTTGCGTTTAAACCTCCTCTTGTATCCCTTTAATTACCCGAATTCTGATATACGATGTCGAATTTATACAAGTTAATACTTTTTACAAAAAGACTACTGCGTCAAACATTTGCGTTTTTTTATGTGAAAAGTTCTCAAACGAGCAGGCGGTTCACCTGATGTTAAGTGAATACCGCTGCACACGGACATATCTGCTACACCCGAGGGTTTGAAAGTTGGGCTCCAGCTACCTCACTCACCAGACGAACCGCGAAAGTATTATACTTCTACTTCACGGCGGTCTCCTGTGAGGTTGTGGTACTTACCCTGACGAGCCTGCCCATTCGTGCAACAGCCGGGGCTGCTGCGTGGTCCTACCACAGTGATTACCAGAGTTTTTACGCAAGAAATATTGTGTTATTTTGTTTTGAATAACTTAAAAAAATTGAACTGAAAAAAAGTTTAGGTAAAGAAAGTTTAAAATTTGTTTCATCTTTTTAGTATGCGAGAAGGTGGGGAACGAGCCGCCGATTGACTGGATGTTAAGTTATAACCACCGCCCATTGACATTTCCATCACCCGTAGGGTTTCCGTTGCGTTGCCACCTTTTAATAGTGTGCCCCGGGTACTTCACTCACCATACGAAACGCAGAAGTATAATACTTCTAGTTCAAGCTTGTTTTCTGTGAGGTCATGGTATTTCCCCGGATGAACTTACCCGTTCATGCAACAGCGAATACCGTTGCGCGGTCCTACCACAATGAATGGCGTGTATAAGTTACCTGATTCCAATAAAATAAATGATTGTAAACTATACGATATATTATCTTAGAAAAAGATGCGTAAAGAAATTATTATATATTTCTTAGTGATAAATTTTCAATTAAAAAAATTAAACAGCTGCTCCTCCCAAAGTAGACAAATATATTTGATACTTTTTCGATACGAGTTTCTCACGCTACAAGAAAAAAAATAAAGTTTTGTTTTTGATGAATTTATTTATATATTGCAGTTACGAGTCGTACATGATACTCGTTGTTCTATCTGGCTATAGGAGCCAAAATCCTGTCGCAACATTTTCAAACGTAAAGGACTCCTGTTTGAGCCTCACGTTAAAACAGCGATAGTGATACGAAGTTCCCCTTCATTCGAATTTGCGTTGTGAGCTCTTAGCAATTTATCACTTGCTTGTAGGACTAACCGAGCACCGACGATACAAATTGTGCCCGAGCCGTATACGATATCGGAACAATTCGGCACTAACCACACACGCGGATGTCGCAATACTTGCTGTATTAATTATGCTGCTACATTTTCCAAAGCATTTACTATATTTGTTGCTTAAGAAAGCATAACCCTTAATATTACTTACTCTCTGACGATCTTGAGATATAACGGGATCCTTGAGTCGTATATATCCATAAATGAGGCTCGTCAGGTAAAGGCAATTTGATATTAGGAATATTCCGTAATACCCGATCTGTTGCAACAGTATACCACTGAGAGACATACCAATCGGTATTCCAAGGGACATGCACAAATTGGCCACTCCCACCCTGAACGTCCTCATTTCTTTTGTTGTAACGTCGCCGATGTAACTGAATACGCCGACGCAGACAGTAATCCAACCTCCGGTCAGCGACGGAAACAAATCTGAGAGAGCTGTAACCTCCAAAGGCAATTCGTAGAAAAAATATGTGTTCAGAATGAAACTCGTGCAACAAAGGACTTCACCGACAATTGGCAAAAGGATGCACGCTTTCCGCCTTCCTGTTTTGTCGCTCCACGAGCCAACAAACAGCACCAAAATACAGGGGAATGCCGTTTGAACAATATTTTTCCACGCTTGAACTGACGCCGTCAACTTTTGCACTTCCGATTCCTCCATTGTATAATTTTCCGTTTGCCTCCTGTTCAACGCAGAGCATACTTCATCACTGTATCCGAGATTTACTCGGCAGGCTTTCTCCAAGTTTAAATTCTGGACAGCAAGCCCTGAGAACACATTTGACATGATATAACAGGCTATTATTGGTTCTACGGTTATATTTGACCTTATTTGCATTAGCTTCTCTTTCACGCTGGCCCTCTTTGGCTTTGGTTTATCTCTGCTGTCTACCTCCACCCCAATTTTGTCAATAGGTAAGTTGATCCCGTTCATTATGACTAAAAATTACATTTGCTGTTAATAAATATAAATTAAATGCATCTAGTCCATGGACTGTTTCATAAATATTTATGTTATAAATGCTTTTTCATTGTTCATCTTAGTTCTATTATTTGATTTATCACTTATTGATAGCATTAGAGACTTATAGTCTTCATGCAATGGAGATGTCGTTGCATTTTGTTAGAAATCTTTTTTCACTTAATAGTCGCTTCACTGTGTCTCACGTTTATTTAGATCACTGGATTTATTTTTATCACCGATTTAGTACACCATCGTCTCACAGGCCAGAAAGTATACTGAGAACTCTTGTCTTAAACGATGATTAGGCGGATACGCGTTGAAGTGGTGCCATTAGTGACAATTGGCCGGCCGTAGTGTCGGCCCGCGGTGGCGGAATGGACCGGAGCCCGCAGGACTGCCTGGATCCGAGCGTCACAACCTTGCAATAAGCAGCCGTTTATCCCATTAGAGCAATGCCATTATGTAGTGGAACAGTGGGTACGGCAGCGTACCCGATTAGAGCACGGTCAAGGTACGCTTTATGTGTGCCTGTGTGTGGTGAATTCTCCATTAACTAAATTTTAGGAGTAAGAAAAGAGAACAAATAGAAAAAGAAACAAAAACCACAGAATGAATGACTCCGTTATTTAACAATATTTAGGATTTACAACATTTATTTGGCACTGAGCCACTGCCAAAACCCTTCACTTTAATGTATTTAGTGTCCTTACTGAGATTTTAAAAAATAAGGAAAAGAGATAAAATTGCCTAAATAGTGATGTTTAAATAATTAAATGTGTAGGTACTATTCGCAGAAATTACAATATAAATCTTATCCTTTAAACGAGCAATTCTTGTATATATATAATCGGAATTTTGGAAACGGCTCCAGCGATTTTCATGAAATTTAGTATGTGCGTAGATTCGGGGGCGAAAAATTGATCTAGTTAGGTTTCATTTTTAGAAAATATCCTTTTATCCCTGTTTTCAGGGAATGAAAAATATGTTTCGAATATGACGGTAAATTTCGCCGCATAAAAAAATGTTATAATAGCTCGGTCGGTAATCGGGCGGCCGCAAAACAGACGGCCGCGGTTCGTATCACGATCATTTACACACTTATGTTTTTACTTTTTTTTCGATTCCAGATCATTGCTTTCTTTATTTTTTATTTTTTGTCGATTTGTTATTTTGTTTTTTTTTCCTTTTTTTAGTTCTTTCTTTTGTGAAAAACACCAGTTTATATTTTCTTATTATTACGTCGGTAAGATCGAAAAATATTATGCATATTTTTATTACTCAGTAATTTGTATCTAAATGTAATTTCAAAATACACGATTTACCAGAAAAAAACAAACCGAGCAAAGCTCCTACAGGTACTTATATTAATTTACCCATTGTGTGTTAACGATACGTAATGGTAAGCGTAGCCAAGTATAACGTATCGATATTTGGTGATAAAACTTTTTTGGCTGGTCTGATCTCTGAGTAATTTACTGACTACAAAAAAATCAACAATATTATTATTAATTTTTTTCTTTTATAACTATTATTAAATGATTATAAAAAATATTATTATTAAATAATTATAAGAGCAAAAAAAATTATTAAATAATTATAAGAGCCATCATAGCTCATTGTCCGGGCGCTCGCCTTTAATAATAAATATTCGAGCAACCTGAGTTCTATCCCCGGTACCAGTACCATGGAAATTGTTAATTTTAAGTGCTGACTTATCACATGCTCTGCAGTGAAGGAAAACATCGTGAGGAAATTTCCATAATTTAGAAATAATAACAAAAAAATATATATATCGAAGATATGTGAAGACCGCCAATCCGCAGTAGGGCCGCGTGGTGGACTATGCCCTGATACCCTCTGTACAGAGGAGGCCTTTTCCCAGCAGTGGGACGTGTATAGGCTGTTACTTTACTTTTTTTTTATTTATTATTACTAAATCAGCTTGAAAGCTAGTATTCAGGTCAATGAATTTATTTGTTAGATGATGAAACACTTGTATCCAATTATATAGTACACAATAACTGAAGTTCATTAAATTACAAGAAACGATTTACGCCTTACAACGGAAAGTTAATCGAGTTATACTTTAAGGTTGCGAAGTAAACGTTCCCAATTACAAAAACGGCAAGAATGATTTCCTTTAAGTGCCATATTTACATAACACGAATTATTTTATTTAAAGCCAAACGGTACTTTGATTGTACATATAATTCTTAACAAAGTATGTGCATGTTCAATAAATACATACAAAAATTGATAAATTCTGGAGTAATATTGATTCATGCATCTTTTGCCCCAAAATCATTCTAAAAGTAGTTCCCATTTCCGTCATTTTCTTCAACTCGATACGTTTATGTCATAATATTCGTTTTCCCGGAATAGCAAGCGAGTCTCGTTTGTTATAAAGTGAATAATTGACTTTAAGCAGTTCAAATTGTTAGTATCAAGTTAAAGACGTGACCTTTTATACGAACGCAAAACCTTTGTAGATTTTAATCACACTTTTAGATGAAAAATAAACACTAGTATTTTTTAATAAATAAGTACGCAATTCTACTTTTTTTATGTAAAATTAAGTTCGTAAATACTTTAATCTAATATGAATTTGTAATCAATTTCAGTACTTGTATAAGGTTTGCTTAAAATTAACAAAGTCATTAATACAATACAATATAGGACAACATTATGCCAAATTACCTTTTCTGTATTTCTTCTGATACGGGCATAATTTTAACATTTAATTAATTAAAAAATCATTTGAAGTAACTAAAATCTTCTCGGGAATCAATTTTTTACGGTGGGCTTCGTTGGAGTGGAATTTGGTTCGAAAATTATTAAATCGTACATTCTCACTCAATTAGTTCTTACGGTTCAATAGTAAGATCATATCAAGACGATCGTATGCAGATATCACTTACCTTCCAATAATATCACTCAAGCAGCGAGGACTACTTAACAGCAACGACTAGTCTTAGCGGTAAGCGATTTGTGTGCTTGAATTAATAACGATGCGGCTAGTTTCCGTATGATGCATATTTTTCTATTCCAATAATCACCTAAGAACGGCTACTTTTCTTCGCATGTTACCTCCATTTTCAGTATAGGCTACCGATTCAGCTACTCGCTCACAACAGTTTGTAACAGTTTTTCTTCATTCATCCTCTGCATATAAGAATTATCAGACTATTGTGGTCGCTTTCAGTTTTTAAAGGAAAGCATTGTTTTAATAAGACATATTCTGTTTAATTACGAATTTTTAGCGTTTATAATGTGTAATCGCGTAAATACAAGAACTTATCACATATTCTATTTAGTTGGCTTAGAAATATTAATAGATGTAACCGTAAAGGTCTGGATAAAAACATTTTTCAGTTTTTGGTACGGATTACGCCTAAAAAAGAAAGTCTTAACTCCCCGCAATTCCCATCCCGCTTAAATCGGCTCAGCCGTTTATGAGATTATCCCAGGGATAGAAATTTATATACGGGTGCTCTAGTTTTGTGGTAAGTTCTGTAGATTTGGAAAGTATATACCTTTATTAAGGCATCTTACACACGTCCTTCAGGGGCTCGCTTATTTCCTTTTTTTAGTAGGTAATAAATAGATCCACGGATAAACATCACACGTTTACGTTCTCATAGAGGCGAATGTTGCACCCAATTACTTCCTGCATATTATCATTTATGCACATACACACGAGCATGACCTGTTGTACTTTTATCTGTCACCGAGATGGGTAAGCATAAATTACGAGTTTTCACTTCGCGCGATTCCAACAGAATTGTTTCATTTTCTCCACATCCACGTATCCACCAATCCATTATTTTTATCAGATATTTATCAGGTTTTGACTGAAATTTGAATATGGCACCAAAATATAAAAGGTGTTAGCAAAAAGCGGGCTACATGCCACAGCACTTGCAACGATTGTCCCGGTCAAAGTTGGAGATGTCGGAAATGATGCATCAACGCTGATTTATTCCGACATTAATTCTGTTAACGTACTTATGGATTTATGGAAATGGCTTGTTTATTGCTTACACGCGAAATAACGCCGAATGTTTTCATGCATTTACGCATACTTACTTCGTCATTACTCGAAATTTTATTCATGCCGTACGTACCGTAATAGATTTGTCGAGTGTCATGAACAATTTTTTTAAGGTGCAATCTGTCTTTTTAACTTTTATGTTCACGATACTATGAGTTTCTTGTCGGAAATTTAAGATTATTAAAAGAATGGCACTGTAAATAAATACTCTGTACATGAGCTTTTATATAAATTAATATAATATGTACGTATAATAAAATAATATATTACCGCAACATGTTTAATATAAAAAAGGAGATGGAAATTATTTTATTTACATGTTTACATTTCAAATATTTTTTTACTGTTTATAAGGTATGCTTAAATTAATATACGTAGCCGTAAAGCCCATTAAATATTTACTGCTGGCGTCTGCACAAGCTGAGCCCTCTATTTTAATCAGCAAACAGTACGTCATTGCAACATTTTCTTGTATTATTATACAAAATGTCTCATATGATAGTCACTTTAATTATATCAAAACCTTGTGTTAAATGTCGGTGATGACGCAAGAAGGAAATGTTTGTGAGGTTCGCTCTAGTTAATTGTTTATTTGTACCTAGAGAATACGAAGCAAAGTTCTTTTTTAGATCAGCCATATCTCACTGGTTTCTACACTTGGATGATAAATTTAAGATCTGAGTTTGGATAACGCCTAAGCTGAACTTGAGAACAGCATTGTCCGTTAATTTGAGATTGCCGTGAAGGCGTAACCCGTTAACTTCTTACACTTTGTTCTTAAATAATGTTATTTAAAAATATATTAAGGGATCGTTGCTTTGAAAATTTGTTTTTTTTTTACTTATGTGTTGGCAAGCGAGCAAGCACTTTACCTAATGGTAAGTGATTCCCGCCGCCCATTGCATCTCCAAAACCTTGTGGTTCGTATGTTTCCAACCTTTAAGAAAGTGGGCTCCGGTTCCCTCACAAAATATCAAAATCAAAATCAAAAATATATTTATTCACATAGACGCTGGCGCGTTCTTATGAAATGTCAAAAATTTTACATAAAAATTAATACGTTCGTAAATTACCACTGGTTCGGAAAGCAGTTTCTGTTGAGAAGAAACCGGCAAGAAACTCAACAGTTGCTCTTTTTTAAAACGATTAGTTTACAATATAATAGAACAAGTATGTCATTTTAGCCTACGTGAGTATCAACAGCATTAACCCCACACATTGGCGTCATCAAGATATTCTGCAATGGTATAATATGCCTTAGCCATAAGTTCGTGTTTAATTTTGCGTTTAAATTCATCTAGTGGCAGACTTAATACCGATTGTGGGATTTTATTATACATGCGCACACTTTACCCCATGAACGATCTATTTACTTTTTTTAGACGAAACAATGGTGTAATTAATTTGTCCTTATTTCTAGTATTTAATTTATGTCTGTCACTATTCTTTAGATAATAATTAAGATTATGTCTAACGTACATAAATATATTGGGACGCAACAGTGAGTATATTTGAGTATATCCCGGGCTCCGATGTTATAGATTGCTCGGACAGCTCTTTTTTGAAGAATAAATATAGAATTTATATCAGATGCACTACCCCACAACAAAATACCGTACGATAAGATGCTGTGAAAATAACTAAAGTAAACAAGTCTGGCAGTGTCGATGTCTGTTAGCTGTCTAACCTTCCTTATAGCAAAAACAGCTGAGCTTAGCCTACTCGCAAGAGATGATAGATGGGGACTCTACTGAAGCTTTGAATCTACTGTAATCCCCAAGAAAACTGCAGACTCAACAGGATTGATGGATACGTTATTTAATAATAAGCTAAAACTTTGCCTTCTCACACTAGGAAGAGTAAAAAGAATACATTTAGTTTTTTTGGCATTTAATACTATTTTATTTATGGTGAACCAGTGAAGGATATGCGAAAGTGCACCATTTACGTCGTCATAATTGGATAAATTTCGGTCAACCTTAAGTATGAGTGATGTATCATCAGCAAACAGTACAATATCACAAAACTCACTGGCATAGGAGGGGAGATCATTTATATATACTAGAAATAAAAATGGGCCCAAGATTGATCCTTGTGGTACACCCATTTTCATGGGGGACCCTGAGGTATTAACATCATTTATAGATATTCTATTCCACTTCTCTCCCGTCTTCTGTTAGGCCGTGACACTTCTCTGAACGAACCCGCCCATTCGTACGACAGAAGCTTGACCGCGTTGAACGCGTGGCCCTGTCACGCCAAAAATATGTATATTCCTGTTGCCTCACATAAAATATGAAGTGACATCCGACGATTGAATACATGCAAAAAATTCGAATACATGACCTTACCATCTCATTAAGAGAGTGAATGTCGCCAACTATTCGACCAATTCTCCAACAGTGACATTTATGTATACGTTAAGTGCTATTGCCAAACATGACCAACCAAGCTACACCCAATGCCGAGTGGAATGCACGATAAAAATAAGAAAGTCGAGGAGTTTGATTGTTTGTTTCAACGCGCTAATCTCTGGAAGTATCAATAGGATTTGAGAAATTCTTTCTAGTATTTGATAGGACAATTCTAGAAGGTTATATGGTATTTAACATCACGCTACGATCTACGAGTGCGAAGGAACGTTTCACGCTGAAATCGCACGCAACAGCAAGCGCATGATGACCGTACCGGTACCCTCTTCTCCCCACTGCTATCCCTTAAATGTCAGCCGTATGGTATCGCTTTACATTGTATATGCGTAACTATTTTTACACCTTAAGGAGCTGTATGCAGTGAGTTTTTAACAATTTGGGTGGTGAAGTATGAGGAAGCGGAGGAGGGGTAACGCCGCTTAGCGGCGCGCAGCGCGCGAGTTCCTCGACGCGCCGCTAGTCCAAGTCATTCTTTACCTAGTGTGTTTGTAGTGATGGGCCGTAGGATACTATCGATAGTATCATGGAAGGCTTTCGAAAATGTACACAGATGATCCCTATAATATCTTTTAAAGACCATGATTGTATTTTACTTTTATATTATAATAGGAACAATAATAAACAAATAAATATAAAGTATGAGAAAGCAATCAACAATTTTGGAATATCTTCTTCCTGTTTGTTATTATTTTTTAATTAAATGGAAAAGTAAATGATTAAAAATACATCTTAAAGTCAAATAAATTAATAAAGTCAAATTACTTATAATTATTATTTTTTGTTTTTATGGTTTATATTGTGATTTTAAAGAAATGGCTCATAAATTTTTTGCAGAAATTACGAATACAACTTTTTTTAGTACATTTTTTTATATATTAGGAATTTTAATTTATCCTTTAAATTTTCAAGACCTACTTTGTAATATTACTTTTTCAACTAAAATAAAATTTAAAAAACTATCGATAAAATCCTTATTTGTGTCGATAAACGACAGCAATTATAACTAGAATCGAAATTTTATCACTGCATTTGCACAGACCTCGCGTAGCCTGTTGGTCCGAGCGTCATACACAACGGTAAACTATTGCTGTAGTCTCAAGTTCAAACCACTCATCGAGTGGAGTTGTATTTTGTAAATTATTTTCACTTTTAATGTGTTAGCCAACTAATTATTTTGTTTTTATTTTATAACATGGCTCAATTTGGGAAATAAACAAATTATTTATAAAAAAAAATATAAAATAAATATATTTCGTGTACAAGATAAATTTTCGTTTTAGGGTAAACAATTAAATAAATTAATAAAAAAAATAGATGACGTTAAAAAAATTAAATAATAAAAGTTGGTTTATTTACTGATAGATTGTCCTCCAACTGTTTCAACTTTGAACAAATACAATAATATTTTGTTGTAATTATTTATGAAAATAATAAAATCACAATAATTAAATGGTAATTAAGAAATACTTCCAAATCAGAAAATCAACAATAGGTACAACAAAAAATTTAGGGATTTGAACCCAATCCATAAAGAATGATGGTCCTATACACTGTATGTATAGGACTGATAGACCAATCAATCACGATATAAGACATTGAAAGTATGCTTTAAATAAGTTAATTAACAACTATTAATACATACAAATAATTTATAAATACGTAATATGTGAATATATATTTTTTAGTTTCGTGTTTTCGAAGGAATAAAATTAAACCTCTCAATAATAAATAAGTACCCAACATATTTCGTAACGGTGAGCGAGCGATGAGCGGCATAGGTCCATCTAGCAAGCCGCCTCAGCACTCTCTGTGCAACGTGTGCTGTTGGAAGAGAACCGAAACAACGCCGCGGTGGCGCGGTGTTTTGGCCATCGCGTTTGAATTAATTTTAATGAATTAAATTAATATTTACAAATGTCTTACTTCAATCAACAAATTAGGACAACAGTGTTTTTTATTAATATATTCTACACCACTGATATTAATTTCATTAAGATTTGTTCATTTATCATATCTATTTTTTTTTATTTGAATTTCATGTTTAGAGGTAGGTTCATGATTTTTTTCGATCGAGAATATGTTTTGAAAACAATGGTCCATTAGAATGTAAGATCAAGATTAACATATCATTTTTTGCTTCTATAAAATGTATAGATTTTGTTAAAAAATCTTTTGAAAAACCTATTTTTACTGCATACAGCGCCTTAAAGAAAAACTCGATCTTGAGCCCATAAAGGGCCCGTTCGAGTTCTTTGGTATACCCACTGCTTAAATTAAACAAAATTTAAATATTTTATTAAAGGCTAGCTACCCTTCTCTGCTTACGTTAAATTAAGTTAAATTTTCTCGCTCATAATAAGACTTAATATACGCATATTTTGTCTAGTCAACGGCGCGGCGTTCCATGATTACCAACAAAAGTTGTGTCTAAATTTTTCTTCCGAACAACCTACGTAAAAAAATTACTTTTATTTTATTTCTTATATTTTTATTGTAAACTTTCTTAAGGGATGTATTCTAAAATGGTAGTGTACTCAGATAGTACAAAGAGTTTACCTCTGTTTTATAAAGTGATAAAGTGAAAAAACCCTCTTCATTACAATTATTGACGAGATAATATGGAAACCCCCTTCTCCCCGGCTTCCCAATCTAGAAGATGCGAAATTACTGTAATACAAATAACAATAGTCTTCTCGTAACCATCGTGTTCTACCATTCCTTTTTGAATTATATTAATAAAAAAAACATTAAAAAGTATTTTAATGTGGTTACAAATAAAAAAAAATCCCTGTGATTCGATTAATACTGTCGGGTAAGAATCTGAATGAATATGTAAAATCAATCGAAGGTATGTGGTAAATAAACTTAATAAGAATGCACCTCAAGAACTTGTTCTTACAATCTTATTTAAAATCTACCATACCCGTTCTTTTATATATTTGTTTTTCCGTAGCCCGCATACCATTGCAATGCCTCCTTAATTCTACGCGCCGAACACAATACTCGTCAAGTTTTGTCCTAGTTGAAAATATAAAATTCGTATAATAAATAATACATATAATAAACAAATAAACCTCAAAATTTATATTGACCGATAGTTATTTTGACATGGCAATAAAACACGAGGAATAAAAGTTTAGTATCTATGAATTTCACTCCGAAAATGAGAATATTGACTGAAGTAGTAAGATTGGGAATGAGCGAATGTCGTCACTATAGAAACATTACTAAAAGTTGAAAAAATTACAAAACATTCATAGAAATCAATTAATGATAATAAATAAAAAAAATAGTAGTAATGGTTAGCCGGGCGAAAAGAAGCCAATGTTTATTATTGGATTGGGTTAGTTACAATTTGAGTCACAGGACCGCCTGCTCGCTTTACAACTTTTCACGTATAAACAAAATGTATATAAAACACCTGGACGCATATGGCTCTATTAGCAAGTAATGAAACCAGATCCCGAATCTATGCAGTCTGTGGCATGTGGCGTGCCTTGTAGTCAATTACGAACGAATACTAATACATAAAGTACATCTCTGCTGTTAGGCCGTCACCGATTAGGGTTGAAAAGTTTCATTATTGACCTCTTTTGACGCCTTTCAACTCCAGCGGGAAAGCCAGATGGCTTGCTTTGAAAAAATCACTGACCTATTTTACCCCTTGGTGAACCCTAAAGTTCGTCGTTAAAACAATTGAAGGCATGAGTGGATGAAGGGGATATAATACAATTTGTAAATGTTGAGAAAACGGGCATCAAAGTTTTGTTGCTTGTTGTTGAGATAAATCGTATTTGTTTTTGATTATTTACTAACTATTTATACCAAATTATAGTAATTATTGACATCTACTAATATGGAGTGGAAAAGTAAGATAAAAGTGTAAGAATAAGTATTTATTGAAAAAAAAAACATAACTCCTTCATTCATTTCTTGATAATAAAGAAGTTTCATACTTAATTTAAGGAGGAATGAATCAACTACATAATTAACGTAATTAAAGAAAAAAAAATTACATGTCTGTCGAGTTAATCTGGACCTACAAAGTTTTCATAATAGTAACGATATTCCGGTTTCAAAAATTTTATCTGTTCTTTAATATTGGCTTTCTTTTCTTCAGAAATTGTACCATATTTTCTTTGTACTCGTTCAACTAAATGATATTTTGACTTTTGACGTTTGACTTTTCTAAATGACATGTTTTCATCATAACTTTCTTTGTATAAGTAGGCACCGAATTCTTCTACCCTTATCCACTGAATACCATCCCTGAAGTTAACCCTTTGCTTGTTTTTGTCTTTTTTTTTTTCTGTTTATCAAATTGAGTTGATTTTGCAAATAGTTCTTTTTACGAAAATGATCCGTCATATCGATAACAACATTGTTGCCTCATGCTTGCGCATGATCTTTTCGATGCGGCCAAACAAAATTCTTTATCAAAGTCCAGATAAGAATGATCCACTTCGGGAATTTTGTGGTAACAATGATTTTAAAATAATCCTTCATGATCATGTATTGGTAGATAATTTCTTATTCTATCCAGCACAGGAGTCCGACCATATACGTAAATGATTTTTTTTGCGACAAGATGGATCCACTTCAACAAATCTTAGTAGGGAACTAATATCTTCAACATTACCTCTGTCAGTTACATCTTCTGTCCACAGCTTTTTGTTTGGTCTGGTCAACAACATGGATACCCAGATTATACTGAAATGCCGTATAATATTAACAAAAAAAACCGATTTCGAACCGGAAAACATTATTATTAATACCAATTACATTTGAGGATTGCCCTCGGTTTATCTCAGATGCCATCATCTGATCTGGATTTCCTTATCAGGGTACTAATCTTGGGATATCTCCTTTCCAACAAAAAAAATCATCAAAATCAAAATCTAGTCTACTGTAAGTTATAATAATCCATTATCTTTTTCGGGTTTGCTTCTATCTGTTGTAATGGCTTCAATCGCAGCGTGGTAATTCAAATGAAAAGCATGTATCAGCTTTTCATTTTAATTTCTAACAACATAAGTTGCACATGGGGTATCCAAAAGAGAGATTAAATTCAGTAACGAAAACTTTGTTGTAGTTATGTACTTTTCTTAATTTTATATTTTGCCGGTAAATTCAACTTCTTAAGCATCGTTAAATAAAATTCGTGCAATTTAGTGATATTTAAAACTGGTGATAAATAACGTTTGTATATATTTTTGCTACGTGAGTAATGAGACTATTGCGCCGGAAAGATTGACATATGCAGTTTTATGCGTTGTGTAAGCTCTTCGTCCGTTTTATGGAAGTGGAACAGAACCGCCGCTCTTGATTTTGTGGATTATAATATACACCTTCTATACATATATTTGGTACAGACCACACAATCCCAAACCTCTGTTGTTATGCTTTTGTATTTTATGTTAGTACATAACCCCTTCATCTCTTGTTATCTCTAAAACTAAGCTTAAACAGCGGTGTTTTAAGGTTTAATATAGTTTTTAAGCACATAACACTTTCATTGAATGCAAAAAACAGATTTTTAAAAAAATGTAACATAACCCCTTCATCCACTCACGTCTTCAATTGATATTTTGTTTTAAATGCTGTGATGTTTTAAATCGTAAAGGACACTACCTAAACACCAACTTCATAGATGGAATATTCCTTAGAATTTTAATTAATACTATGAACTCTAGTGAATGTTGTAATAATACGAAAATGTCTGTGTAGTTAAAACAATAGTGAGAAGTATCTCTTTTGAAGTATTTATACACTAGAACCACCCCCACACTGGCTATTAGCTTCACTAGGGTTAGCGGTAGGTAAAACAGTGTGAGAAGAGATATTATGTAAAACCGAATTCGAGGCAAATCACGTTTTGAGAATAAAAAAAGCTTAGTTTCAAGAAAGAGAAGTGAGTGCGGATCGCCGGATTAATGAGTTCCGGTTAGGCAAATATTCATAGATTAGACGACGACAGTGCTTTTAAATTACTATGTAAATGTTTCATGTTTAAATTATGTAAATTTATATCATTGGAACTTTTTTTGCAAGCAATATTAGAATGCCAAATGGTGGAAGCACTCTTACCAGATCCTACATTGAGGTTAAGTAGTATGAAATACATGTATTAAATCAGAACCATTATACAATGATATAAAAGTAAATAAGCGTCTTGTCTAAATGTCCCATTGTAGGCATAGTTCACCATGGGACCCCACTGCGGATTGGTCGACTTCACGTATCACCGAAATATTTTTTGTTATTATTTCCAAAATATGTTGGTTATATAATATGCAGGTGATAAGTCAGCACTTAAATTAACATTTTCATTGGTTCCAGCACCGGGATTTGAAGTTAGGTTTCGCCAGGGTATTTTTTTTTTTAATTAACTTTTCATATTGTGGGACTGATGCACCAAACTAAGCTCAAGGCTTGTAAAATTGAAAGGAGTGCCCGAACAGTGAGCTATAATAGCTGTACAATGGTATACTGATGCTGATTTAGTATATGTCTGCTCTTCGGAGTCAATTGATTTTATTAACAAATCACAGGGTTTTTTTATAATTTAATATTCACACAACTCTTATTAGCCGAAATTCCTACGACATTACTATAGAATTCCAGCGTGACGACTTGTTTTAATAAACATCTTTTATCACTTTATCTATTATTTTTGAAACTGAACTTTAGTATAAAACATCAAAGAAATGAGATAATTTAATGAAAATTATCTTGAAATTATTTAGAATAAGATATACAGCATAGAGAATTTATACATTTGAATTTGTAATGGTATAAATTGCTATCACTGCACTTACTTTCTCTTTTTTTAACACCACGGCAATTTTATGACCTGCATGTTTATTTATAAAGTATATATATTTTATGTCGACATAATTAAAACCTTTATCGTATTGTATTTTTCGAAAAGAAAAAACCGCATGTTTTATTTCAAATTATTGCAACAGATATAATTTTAAACGTCAATAAAAATTTAATAGACTTAAACTTGAGGGAACTAGAGCTACTCGTACACTATAGTTCAATTCAACACACTAAATACGACCTACATTCAAACTCTAAGAAGCGTGTCATGGGCTAAGCCTAAATATAAACACAGATGAAACCTATAAAAATGTATACAATTCTTACTGTACATTAAAATAGTATCGCTTACAAACAGTCATATTAATTGCCTAATAGGCTCCGTTGACACATTTATTATTCAGTTCTTTACAATAACAAGTATTTTTAATGTGATAAGTCGGCAAGCGATCAGGCGGTTCACCTGATGGTGAGTGATTACCGCATTCGATGGACATCTATAACTCTCGAGTGGTTGAGTATGCGTTGGCAACCCTTAAAAAAGGAACACCGGTTACCTCATTTTTCAGTTGAAACCCGAAAGTGTAATACATCCACTTCACGTCGGTCTTCCGTAAGGTCCTAGTACTTTCCCGTTCCGTACCTGCCCATTCGTGCCACAGCAGAACCTGATGCATGGCTTCACAATTAAAGAGTTCATATCCAAGAATTTTACAGCGTATTTTTTTACACTCTGTCCACTGCTATTGCTATGCTATGTGCTATTCCCTGCCCTTGAGATGAGAGTTAAAGTCAACCGCTTACCTCAGTTGGTTAAATAATCTGGGTAACGCACACAGAAGACGGATGAAGGATTCAAATCCCATTGTGCAGAAAAACATTAAATTTATCCAAAAAAAATAATACATTTCGTACTTGACTACTATCCCACCTAGTGCTAAGCAGTTATGAAAGACCTTTTAATCTCAACTAAACACTTTATATAATTATTTAACAAGAAATATACCTGCAACCCACCATTCTTGTCGTCAGAGCACTTTCTTTAAAAATGTAATCGGACACCTCACATCAAATACACAGTCCAAAAATAAGCTCTCTAGAAATTATTTCGTTAATACTTCAAAAGACTGACAGGCCTTTCAATTCTAAAATTAGTCTACTTTGCGTAAAGGTATATGAGTGACATACATACTCGTATCGGAGCCCTCAACTATTTAAATGTCAGAAGCATAGGATAATTGCCACGCACACGAGTACGACCGGTTTTTGATCAACTTTTTTTTAATCAGATGACGTTTTCCAGTCCCGAAGGCAATGAACCATCATGACGTCAGTTGCAGTACCCGCAAATGTGCTACTCCTCCTTTTTTCGAGCAATTTTGTAAGCAAGCTTTGAAAGCTGTTTTAGCAGCAAACATGGTGTGTGGGATTTAATTAATGCATATGGGATTAGATAGATAGAGGAAACGAAGGTCAATTTTCCAATGATTGCAATATGCTTGTCGCTTAAAGGACCATTGCTAAATATTTGAACCACGTGTTTACTCTTTAATAGTCCATGAATTTTATGTTTAATTTATTTCTTTTTCGTTTCTAAGCTTCAAACGATTTGTCCACGCTGAGACTTTTTCAAATCCCAAAAATATTGATACGGAAACGTATCTTGTTGGCCTCCGCATCAAAGTTGGCAGGCTTAAGCGCCTGATAGTTGAAGGGATAAACTGAACGTTAATAGGCTTACACGCATAATAACATGCGGATTCGGGTGATTTAAAGAAAATAATATCTCGCAACCATACTATTTAGGAAGGACTGAAACGAATCGCAAAGAATGCGTATTATATAACAGGTATACCTTATGCTATATAACAGGTATGCCAATATCAAGTCCGTAGCTATGAAATCTGAAATAATGACGCGTATTTAAATCAACATATTTTACCTTACTTACATACAAATTATTTTATTCCACCGCTCAATATTTTTTATATTACTATTACTGTGACCATGGACAAATTAATATTGCGCAATATTTTTGAATAAGTAAGAGTTGCGTTGTACCACTAACATCGCACAGACAGCAAATAGAAAAAAAACAAGTGGCCGACCAGATAAGAAAGTTGCCAACGATAAATTAAAAACTAAAGGAAGCCGATGACTTTAAAAATGCGTTGTAATCAGCAGCAGTTATTTGAATACATCGTTTTGATACAGGATGACTTTTCTAAATGTGCCCAAATTCACACAGGAGGTTCAAACTTGGTAGTAGAATCGTTTATTAAAAAAAAAACTTTTTTTTTTTCAAAAAGATTGCCATTCTATTCCCTAAAAAACAGAACTTGTTGGCAATGCGGTAGTCATTCATAAATGCGTCGTATACTTTTGAAACGAACTTGTATGCGTGTTAGTTACTTATGAATGATCGCGCGTAAAATAATTGAGTTGCCCATAAATCCCGCACTTTTTGAGATCAGTTCAAATGAATGTATTTAATTAATTAAGAGTGATTTTAAATATTTATCATTCTTTAAATAACATTATTTATGTCTAGAATTTAATAAAAAAAATTAATACACTTATAAAAGCCTCCCTGTATTCATATGATATATTTATATACAATTATACATATATTCATATAAATGTATCACATTTTACTATATCGTTTCATACTTTAGAGCATAGGTAGGTAGCTAAAACAAGTTCTCAGTAGAAGTTTCTTGCTAAAAAAATTCCATCTTAGGAAAAATCTCTGTGAAAGATCTCGTTCCTTATATCTAAGGTTTATTTTGAATCAGACGGGATTTCGTAGAAGAGTATTCTTGTCATCTAAGTAAAATTTTTGCATATTTTAATGAAATACATACATCAATACCCATATTTTGCCAATGAAATTGTGTAAAAGCCAAGGTTAATTGGTATTGAAATTCAAAACTCTTTCCTTTCAGCCCACCATACTATTATTCTTCATTTTAACTTATTTAAAATATAATTACAGAAATAATAAATAAAATTTAAGTCTTGCATTTTGTTAACTATCATCATCCGTTTAGCGTATTGCAAATATGCTTATATATATTCTACACCATACATATTTTTCATTGTATAAACAAATTATTGTTTAATAGAGATTTATTCAGTTGCGAAGCGCCTACTGAAAGTTGGTCGTAGCAATATGTCAGGGAAATGAATCTTGTTTGTTGCCACATCAAAGTTTGCAGGCGCTTACTGAGTACCGCTTTAGTTAAAGAGATAAAACCCGGCGTAAATAGGCTTACGAAGCATTTCCCCCGCCTTTAAGTTATTCAGAAAACATATCTTTAGTATCTTTAAGCACCTTTACAGAATAAGCATTTATTGTAACAAGTATACCTACATTTAAATTAAACATTTAATAGTTTTCTATTTGTGTGTTTATGTTCGTTGCATTTTCAATTTCTATAGATTATTATCTTATCTTATCCTTAAAACGAGCAATTCTTGTATGTATATATATATATATATATATATATATATATATATATATATATATATATATATATATAATCGGAATCTCGGAAACGGCTCCAGCGATTTTTATGAAATTTAGTATGTGCGTAGATTCGGGGGCGAAAAATCGATTTAGCTAGGTTTCATTTTTAGAAAATGTCCGTTTATCCCTGTTTTCAAAGAATGAAAAATATTTATTCGAATATGATTGTAAATTTCGCCGAAAAAAATTGTTATAATAGCTCGGTCGGTAATCGGGTGGCCCCGAAACAGAAGGCCGTTTTTTTAACTTTTTTTTCGATTCCAGATCATTGCTTCCTTTTTTTTTTGATGATTTTGTTACTTTTTTCGCTTTTTTTTAAAGTTCTTTCTTTTGTGAAAAACACCAGTTCATATTTTCTTATTATTACGTCGGTAAGATCGAAAAATATTATGCATACTCAGTAATTTGTATTTAAATGTAATTTCCAAAATACACGATTTACCAAAAAAAAAAGTCCTCCAGTTATTAGAGGTTAAATGTAAATCCGTAAATGCAAAAATAACACACAGAGAGCGCCGTACGATTTGGATTTTGAATTTTTTAAGGTCATCGCTTAGTAAAAGTAACATGTTTTATATATGTTGTTATGTGTTGTAGATTTCTAGACTAATAATAGGTATGTAGGTTAAGTTGGGCAATGGCCGTTTTTTTGTTATTATAATTTTGTAATCGAATAAATTGTCGTTTCGGCATCGAGTTACGTGATATTGATAGTTATCAAAAAATTAAAAAAAACTCTATGTGTGTACTTATACACTCACGTGAGAAGTGTAACTTCTTTTCTTTAACATAACAAAAGAAAAGTAACTACAAATTCTATCCCCTCTGCAGTACTACTTGTTTGTACAAATAAATTAAATGCAATTGATAACGGTTTAATTAAGTTAGAATTATAGATGAATGTCAAAATTTGTTATTGGTTACAATGGATAATACCGAGCAGTTGGTCGAAGTTGGTCGGTCACCTTGCAACTTCATCATGTCTCTTTTAGCTGTATGTGCGCGTGTATCGTAAAAATTTAACCGTCATAATTTTTTCCAAACGCGCCAAATGAAGTGTAAGTTCTAAAATTAGTAGTTCTCCTTTAATTGGCTTTATATTCTGAAAAATTAGGGACTCGCGATATGAAAGTATTTTTATCAATGCTAGGTATCTATTTTATTTGGGAGTAACTTGATAAATGTCAATCCTATAAAATTTTATCATTGTTTTTAATATCTTTAATTAGATTAAGTGATTAGTACATGGATCTTGAAAGTGCGGAAATGATATTGTCAAGGGAGTATGGCACGCTCCGCTCTATTTTTTAAGATCCAAGATAGCTTCACTTCGCACGCACTCCACTTCGGTAATACTAGTAACTTACCCGTAACTTACCCACTTCGGTAAGTTACGGTATGTTCACCTGTACCTATTAGAATCTGGGCATTTGTCGTGTGTATTTATTTGTAATAATCGTAATAGCTTGCATGTATGCCTTACCTCGTCATGAATTCCTTAGGGATGAAGTGATTGTCGCTAATTTGCTACCGCGGTAGAAAAACAGTCATGATTAAAGGGGTAAGCGAACGTTAAAATCTTAATTTATAATTTTAAATATTGTCATGTACTTGCTAGGCCGTGTTTGACTCGTATTTTTAAACATTAATATTAAGGGATTTTTTTATTAAAATCTTAATTTATAATTTTAAATATTGTCATGTACTTGCTAGGCCGTGTTTGACTCGTATTTTTAAACATTAATATTAAGGGATTTTTTTATTAAAATCTTAATTTATAATTTTAAATATTGTCATGTACTTGCTAGGCCGTGTTTGACTCGTATTTTTAAACATTAATATTAAGGGATTTTTTTATTAAAATCTTAATTTATAATTTTAAATATTGTCATGTACTTGCTAGGCCGTGTTTGACTCGTATTTTTAAACATTAATATTAAGGGATATTTAAAAGAAAAATATGTTAACTTTGCTCATTAAGCCTTTATCCGCAAATGCAATTTGCTCAGCGGTTTGAGAAAAACTTCCCGTTTGAAATAGAAAACAGGAGGTAGCGTCAATGAGTTCACAACTGCCCTATTTTTTCTAACACCTTTTATTGTCTTCTCGTTATGACCAAGACTAGACAAGAGGGTATTTTTATATATCGAAATATTTTTAAGCCAACAAATAATTTAGGGCAATGGAACCTACTAGTTATTGCCTCACACTGGGCATCCTCTCTACTGCGCTCGTTCCCATACAAACAAAAAAAAGCCATTATTTTTAAAATAAACTTTTTCTTCTGATCTTTACATTTGAGCAGTTAACGTATATACTATTTTTAGCAGCCATTACCTCCATAACTTTGTTTCTAGTCATTAATTTATTTGTAGGCTTGCATAAACAACATAATTTCTTCTAAGCAACGTCTGCTACGTATGTTATACTGGTTTGTCAATTAGATTATATTGTTTTATTGCGAGTTTAAGTGTATTTTGCTGACCGAACCAGCAATTTGATCGTCAAGGTTGAAACGTTTAAGAATAAAATGATAAACGGTTTCCTTTATCAGCTGTCAAAATAATAAACATGCCAAGACACGTTTTTAAACAACGTTATCTAGTCCCAAACTAAGAAAAGCTTGTATTATAGACTTTAGGTAACTGATAAAAACAAATATTACATACGTGACAGAAACTATCAAAGGAATATAAAAAGAAAACATATGCACAAAACTATGTTAATCAAAAAATAGTTAATCCAGTAATAGCAAGGACCCTCTGTAGCAAGGGAAAGGCCAATCGGTCTTAAGCCAATTTCTAACTGTACAAAGAATCTATGAGATTTAGTTTGGGAGTTTAAGTTATTGTTTGATAGTATCGTAAAACGTGGAACACTAGCCTATTTGTTATTAAGTTACGACAAGGTCATTAAGTTTTGCCCAACGATAAACATGTTTTATGTTTCAGTCCCTAAGTCGATTGACAGGCTGTCGTAAACGCTGTAATTACGAGTTAAAGGCACCGGAATGTAAGTGTACGGGTTTTACAAGCCCACTGCAATTTGTAAATCATTATGCTAAATAAACACAAAACCTAGAGACGCTCTAAACACCTGATATCTGGCCTAGCCAAAATAAATTATCTAGGAATTATCGGAATTTTGATTAGAGAAGGTGTGTTAATGGCATAATCTGAAACGGAGGATTGCTTCAAACAAAGTGATGTTAACATTAGTTATAATTAAAACATGTAGAAAAAGTACGAAAATATTGTCGCCGCTGTGGGAATCGAACCCACGTCTTCGGCATTCGCGGACTGACGCTCTAGCCACTGAGCTAAACGGCTGATAGCCACATCTACATTGTTATTTAGCATTTGAAGCAATGCTTGACGCATCTATTGTTATATTCTTTCCAGCATACAAACAATTTCGAATATCGTTTTACAACGATAATTCGAACAAGAGATGTCGCCATTGCTTTTTATATTTTTTTTCTTTTGTTAATTATAATGCTCACCTCTTATTTTCTATTACAAGTATTGCAAAGAAATACCGTAAAATTATCAATATACTGTTTTATATACGAAGAAAATTACCAAAATACTTATATTATTATCTATTTACTCAACATTTCTTTTTTTTTAAAGAACGTTTGCGTTACCCGCATTTCAACAGCTCTGTTCCCGTACTTTCTTTATTTATACTATCTCATTCTATGCTATTAGATAGTTGTCTCATTGAGGTTCAAGCGTCGTTCGCCATACCTTTTTGTGTCGGAATCGATAATCATAATTAGGCAGTTTTTATTCCCCCGGGCTACCCTCAATTAGGGCGGTGTGTTACACGTCTTAAATTTCAAAAGGTGGCGAGGGATAAGCCATATGAGATATTTAGGTGCACGTTGGGAATCGTCCATTGATATAGATCCACTGGAATCGGTCTGAAGTATTTAAATTAAATGTATAATTTTACGTACAGGACGAAATGCAAAGTTTAGATAGTATTCTACTAAACGTAAAGTGATAGTATGTTCGCGGTTGAATACATTGTATATAGCTCTGCCACAGTTTTAATCTTCTATGACAGATAATAAACTATTCTTCCCTATTCACGACAACGAATATCGGGGTCTTATTGGGACTTTAATTTTTAGTCTCAGTATTAGTTGTCCTGTGTGGGAATCGAGCCCACGACCCCCGACGCCGAAGCCAATACCTTAGCAACTGCGCCACGGAGTCCTCATCTCAGGTTTACTTTCAATAAAGTCAAAAACGTTGCCTCTAACTGCTCCGTTAGGGTTTCAGCCAGAGTATTATGTTGCCATATATTGACTGAATAATAAAACATAACATACCAGTTCTTTTCGCCTTGTATCAATGGCTTGGGGCCCGAAACTTATTAAAATGTCGCCTTAAAATATTTTATGTCGGAGCACCACTGGTGCATATATTATCCTACGGACAAACCTTAACTTAAATAGGTTTATGTAACAAATGTTTAACGTAAAAATTAATATTTAACACAACCATGTTCTAGCCATACAACTCAATGTTAGACGAAACAAATTCCCTACAATGATCCTGAGTTACTAGAAAGGTACCAGGTTCGACTCACGATAAGGTACTAATAACTCACTTTTAAAGAAAGCGCAACTTCACCAAATTCCCTGTAGTGAAACTGATAAAATAAATATGCTAGTTATACTAACCCAATACTATTTGCTATGAGCCACACACCTTGAATAAAAATACCAGCTAAATGTTTTCAATCCCAAATTGAAAGTGACAAAATAATAATTACACCGAAGAACAAAATTCTGAACACGAAACAGCTCCCTTTTCTCATTTCTCCTGCATCCAACTCGCCTAGGTGGGCTCAGCACAAAATGTGAATTATGACGTAAATGCTAATGGCTAGTTTTTTTTTCGACCAGCCACCTGCCTGTCTTCAATCCTCATTGAGAATAAATACCCAGATCTGAAACAGTTAGTTTAGGAATGTTTGTCCGCGTGGGATGATGTTATCCTAATGGTTATTTAAAAAAAAAGGAATTGACATTACGACCTCCAGCTTTAAAGCCATTATTACATAGTATCTTAGCTCACCGAGTCATCATTCAAACGACGAAACAGCAATTCCCAAAATAAAAATAAAGTAATACTAGTTGACCATTCGAAATCGCATAGTGCCGTAATCATTCACCGAATAATAATACAATAATTTGTAATAATAATTCATCAATGACAGTTATCGTATTTTAGTAGTAGCTAAACTAGTTTTTGAGATATTAACTTTTTTCTTCTTATCATCCATAACGGCAAACATGGGATTTAAATTGGGGTTTGAATCATTATATTAAACTAGCTGTTGACCGCAGCTACGCCCGCGCGGTCAAAGAGAATTAACAATGAGTTATTTATAATTATATACCAGAATAGTTCCCAGATGGCAGACTTTTTTCCTACTTACTTCAAACTTATCATATTATATTTTGGACAATTCACACAATATATTTTTAAATATAGCCTATATTTAAAATCAATAAGCTATATTATTGTAAAGTTTCATATAATTCTGATGTATAAGCTATATTATTGTCAAGTTTCATTAAAACATTCCATTCTTTTCATTAAAACGTAGTTTTTGCGTGAACGAGTAAGAAACATCCATACATTCATATATACAAACTTTTGCGTTAGTAAGGAAATAAGGATGAAGAATTATAGAAGTTATTGTAAACTTCGAAGGAAAATACATTTTCAGCGATGAATCATAGCGCGTAATTTGGTTTATTTTGACATCAAATATAAAATATTTCCTTTTGAATGTATAAATAGATTATTTTAAAGGTAAAAATTGTAACCTTATATAATTCAAATATGCCTCAGAAATATGAATCTTTTAAACCGTCAGCTAACTTAGCGCTTAGAGCTTATTTGGACATATATTTGTGTTGCAGTTTTGTGAAACATACCGTTTCAGCCCGTTAAAATATTCAGCATATGCAATGGCCTTCACACGAATACGATTTAAAAATGGTTGAACTAAGCAAAACGTACACTCCGTATATCCATTTAGGTATAGAATACGAATTTGTTGCAACGTGCATTTACGAAAAGTTTCAGCATTCCTTAAATATTATAAGCTTACATTTTTTACCTGATCAAGAAAACTTAGCACCAATAATTAAGTTTAAAATTTAGTTTCATCAAAAGTTGAACTCTTTGGTTGAGGAAATCTACATGAAAGTTTTTAGACTCCAATTTTTGATACCTGCAGTTGAATAAATGCACATGCACGCATGCGTGACTACACTAGTGGTGTAAATACCTTTTTACGGGATTTGGTGACCGATGAAATCTCTATACAGTCTCATAAAAGAATAACATCATTCATCATAACAAAATATATTAATGAATTGTATGTAAATTGCCTCAAAATGATTGTTTGTGACGTGTTTAAAAAGCTAAAAATTATTTATTCCGACATATAATTTTCTCTTAGCTCTATTTATTAGGCCTCTTAATTAATATAGGTATACCTTCAAAGGGACATGTTTTATATTTGTCGCCGAAATAAGCCAAATCGCGCACTATGGTTCACCGCTGAAAATGCACTTTACTTCGTAGCTCTTTTTGTATTTTGTTTGCATTTGCATCCGGTTGCGCGCAAATCTTGCAATGTCGTCGGTCCTTCCAATGCATCGTCTTCAAATTCGTGATCGGATCTCAAGATCTTTTATTTCCCGGCGATCAACAGTGCTTCAAGTGATGAGGCCTGCCCATTGCGACTTCGACTTGTAAATACATAAAGCTAAAAGTTTAAGTTAAAAAAAAGGTTTTAGTTTAAAAGTCAGTCAATTTAAAATTATAGCATAAGCAGGTTCAGGTGAATTTCCTCGTTCCGGATTTGTCACGCAAAGAAACTCAGAGCATAGCCCTCTCTATACCCGTTGTGTGTATAATTACTATACTATTATATTTTCTATTACAGCTTTTTATCTCAGTGCAATACGTCGTTACTGACCACACACAGAGTATACCCCTTTGTCTTCAGACACTGCAAATTTGGACGAGAAAATATCGCGTAAGTTCCCAACGCCGTCCACTCTGGTGAAGTTCGACCTGTGGCATTTGTCCAAGGAAGACATTGTGGTCAACAACTTCAAGAGTATCGTTTCCAACTGCAATCCGCAATGCAACGTGGTCGTTCGACATGAGATTCGTCTTCTTCACTGTTTACATCCCAGTTGAAAAACGTAACTGAGATTGCAGAGCATAGTATTAGTGTCGTTCGTTATGGAGAGACCAACAGTAGACATTTTTCGGCTGATGATGTAGTGATATGCACTTAGACAAATTCCCATATTTCACAAATTTTGTCAAAAGGATACCTGTCGCCCATTTTACATGTTAATTTTAGAGCCTTTTGAAAATAACTCATAAATTTAACTGTCACATGGAATACACTACCATATTCACCATTATATTGTAATGTGTACTTATTGATATTCATTACATAATTTTTTAATATAAAATTCTTAGGTGTTTCAAATTTCTTAGCCAAGCTTACTAGGCGTTTGCTTTAATTTGATGCACAGTTTTGTTTTACGCATTTATATACAATTTATTTATAGTCAGTGCTCTTAACTTAATTCTTGATACGCTGGCATAGCTATATCTTGCATGAAATGCAAGATTTTTATTTTTATTATTGACTTTTAATAATAAAAAACACATCTGGGCAAACGCCTCCTCTATAGAGAGGGTATCAGGGCATAGTGCAGGCATACCACGCGGCCCAACTGCGGATTGGCGGACTTCACATTATTTCGAAAATATGCAGGTTTCCTCACGATGTTTTCCTTCACCGCGGAGCACGTGATAAGTCAGCACTTAAAGTTAAAAACTTCATTGGTGCCGGCAACGGGGATCGAACTCAGGTTGCTCGAGTATATTGAATTGAAAGCGAGCGCCCGGACACTGAGCTATCACGGCTCTCGTAATAATAAAATATATACATGTATATAGTCGTTGTTTATTAAATATCCTGTAGACTATACCGAATTTGCGCTGGCACACATTGTTAAAATTGAATGCGAAATCGGAAAGGAATCTCTCTGTCTTTGACGTACTTCGCAACACCAACTGCTCTAGAGCGAATAATTGGGTCAACGATTCTTGTCACGAACACAGCATATGTATTCTCTAGCATTGGTTTTCGTATCGAAATGACGAATATTTTTCGTACATATCTGAACGCACTACTCTCGACTTCGGACCTTAACCGAATTGGGGACTTATGAAATATTTACAGAGCCTCCCGAAGAAAACCCGTTTCATAAATATTTTAAGCCCTGAAAAGAAAAGTGGTCACGAACGCTGATATGCGAAGAACCGCTGAGGAGAGGAGTGACAAAGTCACGGTAATACTCGATAGCTTCTCCGAGATTAACTTCGCAGCTACCTTAAACCATTGTTCGATTTAGCAGCTATTAAATGTGTAGTGTACGTATGTATTAACTGATTATTGTTATAGGTAAAACATTGTGCTTATAATTGAACTAGCGACCCGCCCCGGCTTCGCACGAGTGCAATGTTTTATACATATAAATCTTCCTCACTTTATCCAGTAAAAAACCGCATCAAGATTCGTTGCGTAGTTTTAAAGATCTTAGCATACATAGGAACAGACAAATAGCGGGAAGACTTTGTTTTATGCTATGTAGTGATAAATAAATGACGCATTTAGTTCCCATTTGTAGTGTATTAGTGTAATATCTTCACAACAAATGTCATTAAGAACAAATACGTCAATAAATTAAATTTTGTAATAAATTATGTCCATTCTGTTAAAAAGGAAAGAAATAAGCAAGAGGTACAAAAAACGGTCAATTGCGAGTCGAACATATACGCCGGGGGTTCTGTACCTACCGATTATACCGCCGTAATAAAATTGGTAAATAATAACCACCGATTTTCTCAGGAACGGGTGTCAACCAAGTTAATATATATTTATTTATTTCCTATTAGGCGTTTAAAATCACCTGGTCAACACATAGGGCATAGTCCACCACGCGGCCCCACTGCGGATTGGCGGACTTCACATATTTTCGAAATATATTTTTTTTGTTATTATTTCTAAAATATGCAGGTTTCCTCACGATGTTTTCCTTCACCGCGGAGAACGTGATAAGTCAGCACTTAAAGTTAAAAACTTTGGTGCCGGCACCGGGGATCGAACTCAGGTTGCTCGAGTATATTGAGTTAAAGGCGAGCGCCCGGACACTGAGCTATCACACCAAACAGTACCAAAACTATTCCTTAATTTTCAAAGTTTCGTGGATTTAGGTCAACAGGAACTACCATATAGGTTTTCGACCCAAAACCTATAGGATACTTCCGCACAAATAGAAATACACGAACTCCCTTAATAAATCGATTAACGAAAGTAATTTATTTTACAAATATCTTAGAAAACCTGTATAAATTACGACACAAGCGCTCGCTAACTATGCCTCTGTTTTGGCTGTAACAATCAAAAGTTTTAAAATTCAATGTAATAATTAGTTACCATGACTAGCGCAGTTGTTAAGCATGAAGGTTCGGTGTGGGCCCGCGGGTTGGCTTGTTTTGTGACTGTGTTTTGGTGTCAGCATGGCGGATTTGACAGATTCGATGGAAGGCGACTGAAACGGGGAACAAGGGCACGACATGAACTAAGGACCACCCAGATATAGATTCGAACTTCGCAACTGCGCCAATGAGTTGTCTTGATTACAAAGTAACAATAACAGTCGTCTTGATTACAAAGTAACAATAAAAAAAATTACACAATTCTCATTCTCATTTCTCAATTATTTGGTAGAAGAAACTTGATCAAATCAAATCAAATTTTATTAACAGGTTATATACGAGTAGTTCTATATAGAATTAGTTCTTTTACACACTATTGGTTCGTTCTTGTTACAGACTTCAAAAATATGACAGATAATCAATTCGATAGGTAAATAACCACCGAGCTTTGTGATCATTTTTATAGGAATAGTTGCCTATTCGCTGCGAGGAGCGTAATTCACATAGTTAAGCTGCAGGAAACGGCTTGTAAGATATCTGTTCCATTACTAATTTTTCGGCTGTTAATATTAGCTAAGCTAGAAGTATCTTAAAGGGAAGAATTCAGTTACAAAGTATATTGGGTACTTTCAAATATGTTACACGAACGCGACAATACATCCGATCCGATCGGTTGTAAACTTTTTTATTTTCTCGGAACGTTAAAGGCTTTTTAAGGCTGGCGGCTGTGCAAATAAAAAGCTGATGAGACCCATTACGACGACACTAAAACGCAACATAAAATTACAGCGTAAAGGTGAAATGTTGCAAAATAACGGTACATATTACGTGGTAGGGCCACGCAGCAGCCTCGGCTGTTGCACGAATGGGCAGGCCCGTCCGGGTAAGTACCACGACCTCACAGAAGACCGGCGTAAAGTGGAAGTATGACAAATACTTTCGCGTTTCGTCTGGTGAGTGAGGTAGCCGGAGCTTCAAAAGGTTGTCAACGCATCTGTAACCCTCGAGTGTAGCAGATGTCCATGGGCGGCGGTATTCACTTAACATCAGGTGAACCGTCTGCTCGTTTGACAACTTTTCGCATAAAAAAAAAAAAAAAAAAAAAAATATTTTATTTGTGGTGTATACAGTTTAATAATAAATTAGATTTATAGGAAATATTAAGACCCTAACATGGAGATTGAGGTTTTTTTTTTGTGAGAAGGTAGCAAGCGAGCTGGCGGTTCACCTGACGTTAGTGGAATCCGCCTCCCATGGACATTTTTTTTGTATTGTATCAGCCTATAAATGTCCCACTGTTGGGCAAAAGTCTCCTCTGTACAGAGGGTATCAGGGCATAGTCCACCACGCGGCCCCACTGCGGATTGGCGGACTTCTTATATCTTCGCAATATTTTTTTTTGTTATTATTTCGCAAATATGCAGGTTTCCTCACGATGTTTTCCTTCACCGCAGAGCACGTGATAATTCGGCACTTAAAGTTAAAAATTTCATCGGTGCCGGCACCGGGGATCGAACTCAGGTTGCTCCAGTATATTGAATTAAAGGCGAGCGCCCGGGCACTGAGCTATCACGGCTATCACCATGGACATTGCAAGAAATGAAAAAGGCTGGCTAGTTCAGTCCAGACAAAAAGCAGACGTATACCACTTCCACTTCACGTCGGTCTTCTGCGAGGCCGTGGTACTTCCCTGTAATGACCTGCCCATTCGTTAAAGAGTAAATAAAATATGAAAAAATAAAAAAATTAACACTACATCTAAATATAGCTTGCGCTAATCATGTTCCCTTTACATTTAGCAGTCTTTCAGAACATAAAAGGCACACATATCACAGCAACAGCATCAAATAGCTAAAATTACTAACAATCTGCGAAATGTTTGTTAAGTTTGAGAAAAATTATAAAATTAATATAGGTATTTACAAATTTTATGATATTTTAATATCTATATAATAAATTATTAAAATAATTGTTCAAATCAATCTAAAAAAAAGTTGATTCATTACTATACTATTACTTTATTTCATAATACATATTATTTAATTTATTGATTTATTTGACCAGTACCTTATTTCAGAGCTCATTCCAATCGATCACAAGAAATACTTGATTTTTTTCCGATATAATGTTTTTTATAGAGAAAAGGCCAACGAGCAGGCGGCTCAACTGATGGTAAGTGAAAACCACCGCCCATAGACACCTGCAAAACACGAGGGCTTATAGGCCGGCCTTTTAGGAAAGAGTATTCTTGAAGGTTCCCAGGTGGCGGCAGCTGGTTCCACAGAGCGCAAAATGTAAATATAAAATTTTACTATACAAACATATTGAAGAATAGAATTAAATCTTGTTTATACATTTTGATAATTATGGGATATCGGCCGATTTCCTTAAAGGATTCTTTGGGGAGGCTTTACCTTAATAACTTTCTGTTGTTGGTATGGTCCCAGTAGTCCGCCATTGCGTACTGTCTTGAGCTTTAAGATTTGCTTCGAACCAAGTCAGCACGTTTCTCTTCAGTTCCGACGCCACGGAATGCCTTTTATGACGGTATTTTAACGACGGCCAAGTTTCCTCTTCCCCTTTAGAGTCCATTCTAGAGCCTGCTTAGTTAACGAACGTGTTGGTTATCGTTCCTACATTCAAATTATATATAAACCAGCGACTCGCCCCGGCTCCGCACGGGTGCACTGTATTGTATCACTCTATCTAGTAAAAAAAACCGTATCAAGATCCGTTGAGGAGTTTTAAAGATCTAAGCTACTAACTAAGGACAGACAGACAGCGGGACAATTTTTTTTATACTATGTAGTGATTTTCTGAGTCGATGCTTCTTAACATCACCTTTTACATACAAAGAATCAAATTTCATGTCGCTGTAGTTTCAGCATGATGTAATATGGATACACAGATACGAAAAGCAAATTGCAAGCCGAACTCACCTCCAATACGTCAAACGTCGAAATTGTTCCCAAACAGCCTGAATGCTTTGGAACATAAATGAACTATTGTTGTATATCACTGTTTCCAACTCGTATTCGGATAAATAGGTCGAGTAAATATGGCGCCCCGTGTTTCGCGTTATCGGTTCATCTTATATGAAAAAGTCATAATTTACTAACTTGTTATTATATATATTAGCTGGTGCATTAAGAATGGACGGAGTGTAGGATATTATTTATTATTAACTGGCGCATACCTGTCTTCTGCGCCAGAGGGTGTGGGTTCGATCCCCACTACTGGAAAAATATTGTGTGATGAACCTAGTGTTTTTCTAGTATCTGGATGTTTAGAAATGTATAATCTGTATTTGTTTACAAAATAAAAATATGTTTAAGTATGTATATCAGTTATCTAGTACCCATAGTACAAGCGTTGCTTAGTTTGGGCCTAGAGAACTTTGTGTACAAAAGGTGTCCCTAAAAATATTTATTCATTTATTATAAATACGATCATTTCTTATGGCGGTAGGTGTAGGCCAAAATATACTCACCACATGACTACACTACTACAATATTACTAGCTATCATTCTATCTACCTCGTTAGGTTTCACATATGAAATGGGCCATAGCCTATACGGCATAACCACTACTACAAGACTTCAAGGCTCAATTAGAATGCACTAAGATCAACAATAAATAATTTCAAGAACTGTCGTTCTATGAAAATGACCTTGAACTACACCCGAGCATAATTAAAATCAATTACTGGCCATTGCAGTGTAGGACGACCCTCCACTAGATGGAGTGACGACCTCTGCAAATGTGTAGGATGTCTCAAGTGGCTCAGGGTCGTATTTCATGGCAGTCTTTGGGGGTGGCCTATGTTCAGCTGTGGACTACAATGATGATGATAATTAAAATAACCTGATTATATTGCGAATTTTTAGTTACATTTATGTTCATACTTATGTTTCCTTAATGAGAACAGCTGAGTAAAGACATCCTAACTACAATGCTAAGCTGGAACATGCTACGTACATGATTATGGGTATAAGATTATTTTTAGGGAAATTATTCCATATGAAACAATATGAATAAACGTCACAATTTGCATCTTCTATTTGATTGAACATCAGTGAAGTTGAATTGATTGCTCCCCGTTTTCTCGAAGGCTTATTCAAATCAACGTGACAGGTTGTCACGTCGTCACGCTGATTGAGAGTTCAAGCCGAGAATACGAAATATGAAAACATTTTGTCACGCATCGAACGCAAGACATTTTTTTTTAATGCTACTCCACTTAATAACTACAATTAGTTCAAATAAAGATTAATTAGAACATAATATATCTTTTCTTATCTTAACCTGAAAAGATACATCGCTTAATCTTATCAGCGCAGACTTCTGATTACTATAATAGTAAGGTTTTTCCACGGTTTAAAGGCTTTCTTTAAATCCAGTGACAGTAAGTGGCTAATGAATTTTAAACATACGAGATCCAAAGTCATTAATAGTATAGATGACGTATGTCTACACTAAACTATATAAACCATTGCATAGCACAAGATATGCACTATGATATTAAAATAGCAGAAGTTGTTACGTTGCTACACATAATAGAATGAATATCGAGACTTCTTGTAATAAATAAGTAAGTTTTATATTTTTAGCATAACACAAATAAATAAAACTAAAACGCATGAAATCAATTTATAAATGCATTTCATTCAAGTATGTTTTCAATATTGAAATGGATTTGACCAATAAATGTTTTGCTGAGTAATTTTCGAATCGTTCCATGCTCACCATAGCATAATATTTAAAGGTATCGGCAAATAATCCGCTTGCTATTTCGAAATAAAAATACTGTTTTAAAATCGAACTAATAGTGTTTGACCAAATGTAAATGTGCAAATTATCATTGTTTTTGTTATGATTGTAAGTGAATCAAAAATTTGCTTTCAAAAACACTTCTCTAGTTATCGTTAAGGCAGAAACACAAATTCTATAAACATACTAGAAACTAATGTTATTTTGTTTTTTTTTTTTTCTAGGAAACAACTTGTGTTAAAAATGTAAAATAAATGCTCATAGAAGGAAGATATTATGGTTTCTTAGTTATTCTCAAAACAAAAATTACTTTAGCTGTGGTAGGGCTACGCCATTCAAATCTAATCAAAAATATCTTTATTCAAGTAGACGCTTGTGCGTTCTTATGAATCGACAAATTTTTATATAATTAAAAAGTTATATATAGGTTCGTAAGGTGGTTCGGAAAGCGGTTTCTGCTGAGAAGAGACCAATAAGAAACTCAACGGTGGCCAGTAAAATATCAGTTTACAATATAACTTACAGGTATAATAAATAGTCTTATTCTAGCCTACGTGAGTATCAACAGTATTTACTCTACCGATTGCTTACGCGTAGGGAAGTACCACGACCTCACAGAAGACCGGCGTGAAGTGAAAGTATCTATTATGCTTTGTCTGGAGAGTGAAGTAATCGGGGACTATTTTTTTTAATTTGTCAACGCATCTGCAAGCCCTCAGGTGTAGCAGATGTCCATGGGCGGCGGTATTAGCAGGTGAACATCTCACAGGAAAAAAGTTTGCCTATTCAATCCAAAACTCGGACATTCACTACAGCTGAATAAACAAATTAGTAAGACAAGTTATAATAGCAATAAGAAAATCTCTGCAATGCAGTACCTCTGTAAAAAGATATTATATACAGCTATCGAGAGATTTCAATAGAAGACTCTTTAATTGCTACTAATTAAAAAATATAAAGAAAAAACCTTCGAAATCATTGTGTTAGTTTCTAAATCGGATTCTAATATAAACAATGTCCTACAGTTTTCAAAATTCGAAGAGGAAGTAAGCGCGCCACATGTTTGTCTCGTTGAACTGTTGTGGCTCATCGTCGTTCACACTGTTGCAATCTATCTCCGAAAGAGTTTTCGATACGTTCGTTAAGCACACTTCATAGTAATGTTATGGTATCACGAAGACCAGCTACAATGTTTCAAAAAAGCAAGTCGAGGAGAAACTTTTAGGTAATATAAATAAGTCGAAATGGTTTATATAACTTATTATAATATTCAGAGATAAGTGTTCAGTTACATTGAACTTAGAATCGGGAAGCTATAATTAAAATTCAGTGAATGAAAAAGTCAAAATCGTGCGTCATAAATGCCAAAAATTAATTTGTAATATTTGTTTCATCTACTACGGCGATCACCGCCGCCCATGGACACTTGCAACACCGGTTGAGTCACAATTGTATTGCTAGCCTTTAAGGTCCCAAAGCTTTTAAAGTCGCATCGCTCAAATACCGCTGGTTACAACGTTTTAATAACAAATCTTGCAAATCAGCAGAATTTCAATTGCAGGGTGCATCACCACTATGGAACGAAAATGCACATGACTCTCTAATCGAGAAATTCATCAACAGAACCTACAATTTTAAATCCTATTAGTTATAACTACTACTGTCTATGTCATGATCATTTTTGTATCACCGGTTATCGCCCCATCGTGTGTGACGCACTCCCTGAATGTCACCCAATCAAGCCGCTAAGCAGCTTGGCGCGTTAAGAGGCTCATGTCGTATCCCAGAGTTGCAAGACCTGTATATAGATGTACTCGTAAGACCGCGCCGCGGTCTATGATGTTTTTATTAAGATGACGCATGACCATACTGCGTGGCGTTAAAAATTGTTCCGCTTTATATTATATGGTATATGTGACAGTGTATAAAGAATGTATGACACGGAAAGAAATCTATAGAATTTAGGTCTAGAGGTCTTTCACTCTTACTATAGCAACTAACGTGATTTGAGTTCCTCAGTTTCGGTGACCGCGGTTACAAATTTATAATACTCGATAAAGTTTTGTCAAACGAGGCTGAACTTCATTTTTTATCGACTGTATTCTACCAAGACCAACAAAAATGTATTATTAATGGTCTTAGATATTTTATAAAACTTTCTTACATTGTAATTATTTTTTTTTCGCACAATTTTTTAAAAAAAATTTTCTTTGTTTTCATTCGAGCTATTACAGCCATAACGCCATGAACCACTGCCTAATTTTCGTTTGTTTACACATGAAACATTTACAATACATTTAGTTGCGATATGTAAATTGGTTCTTAATACATGAACGGGTAGCCGCAGGCACAGCGAGCTTATTGATATGTTATCGTAAACACTGGTGCGGTTCAGACATCCGTTTGAATTTGTGACCTGAATGCTCAGTTGCGACTTGTTCAGTTTGTGAAATAAAGTTTTCTACATTATTGATACGCCAACGTGAACAGCCGTGGAATCTACTACAATAGACTTGCCGTCAGATAAAATACGAACTAAAGATGACCCCGAGTTCTGAAATATGTTCATAGTCCAGTGCAATATTTGTTAAACAGTCGAACGCAACGAAGCAATTCGCAGTAATGAAATATTTTACATTGTACAGAAGTAAACGACAAATTCCGTCAGTATTTGAAAATATTCCTTTCTGACAAAGTAAACGATTTTCAGATCATTTTAACCATTCAAATCAAAACCAATTTACTATGGCTTTTTTGAACTGAGGTAGGGCGAAGCAACAGACTTCGCTGTTACGCAAATGGGCTGGTCTGCCCAGCCGGTCTTGCGGAATACCGGCGTGATGTGGAAGTGTTATACTTTAGCGTTTCGTTTGGTGAACCAGCTCGCTTGCCATCTTCATAAACTAACTGACTTTCTCCTCTGGCTAACCGACCCGAAGTGGATATTGGTCTCCCATACGAGTTGGCGCCAACGCGCCCTATCTTGTGCGATCTCTTCCCAGTTTTCTGCGTTCAGGACGCGAAGGTCCCTCACCACTTCATCTTTCACCACTTCTTCTTTCATTCCAGCGGTTTCTTGGCCACCCAAACGGCCGTCGGCCTCCAGGTCGTCCATCATAGACTGTCTTCGCTGCCCTATCTGCCGGCATCCGTTCGAGGTGCCTAAGCCAGCGGAGTCTCGCGGATTTAATCTGGCCTATAATGTTGGGCTCAGACACCAAATCTTCATGGTTCTTTCGTATCCTCCAGGCGCCGTCTTGTCTCGGGCCCCAAAATCTTACCGTTCGGCGACGAGAAGCTTATTCTCTTCCCTTAGTGTCAGTGTCCAAGTTTCGCGGCCATACATTAAGATATGCCTTATATATCATCTTCATAAAGAGAATTAAGTTACTACCGGATCGTTTATAATAATAATATTAAGCCTCTTTATTCCTTAACTTACAAGGTTTTGATTAAATTTATGAAATATTTGTAATAGTGTGTTTTTTTTTTTTCTAAAATGTATAAAGTCAAGGCCCCTGGCGGGTATAGGCCTCCTCCAATAGCTTCCAAGTTTTTCGGATCGTTTACCATTGCCTTATAAAAGGAGCTAACTACATAATATACTCGTATTTATAAATCCAAAAATATGACCGCATCTAGGACGCTCCCTTTCCGTAAATGCGTGTTCATTCCATCATATATCCGTTTTCAATGCCCAAATGGATATACAGAGGGGACGTTTGCTTAGAACCGTTTCAAAATCCTATTTGCGCAAAGCCCATTGCATACGTTGAATATTTAACGGACAAAACCTCGTTTTACAACAACTCAACTTTCGCGAGTATCGGCCAATAACTTGCCAGTTCGGAGGTTAAATAATTTGATATAAGATTTTCCGTAAATTAGATGACGATTTAAATAAAACCTTTTGTTATTGGTTTTTTCTCCCGAAATATTAAGGTTCATGGTTGAAGTAAAAAAAGTCTTATCTTCTTTCGGAGTCACTTATATTTAATCTGAAATTTGCCAAATGGGCAAGTAGCTCGTCAGATGATGAGGGTTATCGTTACTGATAAACACTAGAAAACTACGGGAAATGCGGGTGCGTTGTTCGCCTTTGAGAAATCTAGTTGGTACTATGTTGAGTACCAATTTCTCGAATAGTAGTTTCATAGTGAAATGAAACCCGATGAAACACGTATAATGCACAGTTTCATTTAAACATTTATAGTATTCGCATAAGGTTAACTTAAGTTACCTTAAGCATTCGAATACACTATGTAAGTTAAATAGCGCTGCAAATTGCTTGCCGAATAAAAGATTGAATGACGATAACGTCGGGACAGAGGCAAAAACTATTAAGCGCAATAGTTTTGGTTCCCAATAATATAGCGTTATTTAATACGTAACCTACTGAAAATAAATTTATTCTAGTATTCTTATCAAGTACTGTAATTGTGACATAAAAAGACTCTTACGTGAACAATCATACGTCACAGTTATAAATCCTTGCATGCGCGGCAAGAAGCCCCAGGCAAAAATATAAGTAGTTTTATTTTTACAGAACATGTCTAACATTGTAAAATTACAAAATATTTTTTGTAAGTAAACCTGACTCATCTGTCGGTTTTTCAGCAATGATTGGTACGCTGCACCTTGGGAGGGTGTCTATGATCGCTACGCACAGAAACCATGTCCACTGCATATTCATAAGACCATGAGAAGAATGACTTCCTCACTAGCCATACTGATTTGCAGCAATATGAGGCCGTTAGCTGTTACTCATCCACCGGTGAACCCAGTTAGTTTCCTCTTATAATAGACAGTAGGTACTGTTCTTTCGCCATGAACAAAAAGTTGATGACAAAAAGTTACCTATCTACATAGGTGGCTCGGTCTTAAATTAATCACGTTTCAAAAATAGCCTAATATTCCCGTGACATCTCTAGCGTATGGCAATACAGCAGGCTGATGGCTTAAACGGGATATACCTAAACGATATAACAGCGTGGTACCGCCGCTTCGTAACCGCCCAAACCCGTGGGTTCTGGCTAGCCCACCGGTTCTGCGTCAGATGAAGCTTTAATAGTCTCGGAATTGAAAGCACAAACATCACTTAATACAAGATACAAGAAGCTTCGCAGCCGCGTCGTACTACCACAAATCAGTACCGTTAAGGAGGAAAGATTATCTTTCCCATGAACGTTTAAAGAGAAGTAAAAAGGGGTACTGATGCGAGGAGATCCAGAAGTCGCTTGCAAGATATAGAGGGTGACCACCGAAGGGTTTAATCCTCAATGTACATAACAATGCCATACATATAAAATCATATTTTCAGAATTAGTTACTCGTAACCGCGTTACCTCTGTTAGTTCATAGTAACCTAAGTAATTCCTCAAGTTTGAAGCATTCACATCGGCACTCGGCGTAATCTTGTTTTAATAAAAAAAACTTTTAGTTATTTTTTTTTTGATAAGACAGGATGATGTATGTAAAACATACGCATTTTTATGTAACATAGTAATGGTTTAGACAAATTGAAGTTCTCTGTAAAACCGTTATATACAACCCATTAACTATCCTGAACAAGTAATTACAGCGTTTACGACGGCTTGTCAATCGACTGAGGGACTAACACATAAAACATCTTTATCGTGGGGCAAAACTAAATAACTCTGTCGGTACTTAATACCTAAAAGGCAAGTGTTCCAAATTTTACGATAATGTCCATCCAAATAACAGTTTTAGTAGCCGACCTAAAACATTTTTTTTTAAATATAAATATATTTTTTATTGCGGTAGGACCACGCAACAGTTTTCACTGTTGCACGAATGGGCAGGTCCGTCTGGGTTATTACCAAGACTTCTCAGAAGTGAGGTAGCTGGGGCCCACTTTATTTATAGGTGGCAACACATTTGCAACCAAAAGGGTAATGTCCATGGGCGGCAGTTATTACTTGAACCGCCAGATCGTTTGCCACTTTTTCACATAAAAAAATATAAATTCATTCAAATGTGCAGATAAAGTAAATGCATGTATGGGCAGAATTTAATATTTGTTTAAATAATTTTATAAACTATTAACAAATATTATTAGGACCGTTGTTTAATCTGTTAACGATCGAACTGATCTATATAAGGTTAACTGGGGCCCTCCATTCATCTTATACGTGATAATTCACGATTCAGTACCGGCTTTTCATTCATATGAATAAAATGTATATCCATCGAATACAACGCTGACTCGAAAACGCTCGTCGACTGTCTTGGCCACGTTCGCACCCTCAGTTTTATTAATTTGTGTCAAAGAATGTTCTAGTCTTGCCACAGATTAAATAGCCAAATCGAACGGACATCCGTTAGCTAAGAAAAAGGGAAAACAACCCTTGACAGTTCTAAGGTACAAGCAACGACTACAATTTTTTGATAGTTTCTCTTGTATTTTATAGAAATTGTCACATAAATTTGCTTTAATTTTATTTTATTTTCCCCTTCTATAATGTTATCAAAATAAAAATTACGGAATGATATTTTTATTAAAATGGTTCTCTAATAAAACGAACACCATTTATCATAATCATATCTACAGAGGCTATCGTGGTTCATTCAATTTCTGATGTTCCAAATACTTTAGGGCATCCATGGTTAAGGGTCATAGTATTTTTAACGCACATTAATAACGTTCGCAATAGAGCCGCGTTCGTCTCCGGCCGGCTACACAATTTAACTAATGCTAAAAGTAAAATGCCCCTAAGGCACAAATTATTATTATATAAGACCTGCGTACGACCTATTATGTCCTACGCATGCATGACCTTCGCCCACACGCACCCTACTCGCTTGTACAAGTTGCAAATAGTACAAAATAAGTTCATCCGCCGCGCAACCGGTGCGCAGTGGTATCAACGCAACGTCGACCTGCACAGCGATTGCAGACTCCCGACAATTCGCCAATATTTTAAAGACCTGACTAAACGGTTCTTCGATAGAGTTGAACTTCATCCCAACACAAACTCTGGTGGTAAGCGCAGCAAATTACCAACCCGACACAAACGCGAACGTCAACAAGCGTCGCCCGCGAAACGTCCTCATCGACCCGGTCGAGGAAGGGGACTTTGATACGCCGGACCCACCGCCGGGGGTCCCGCCGGACAACACTACACCCACAGTTAGTGCAACAACAAACACACTAGTTCACCCTCGCCTCCGAGCACGGCGAGACCAACACAACGCGTACACAAGGTACACCCGCGTTCCGGGGCGGTTCTCACCGCTCCCAGCCACCGATTAGCTAATTGCACCGTCGACGGCCATCGGGGTTTCGGACCGAATCGCGACCTCGATGGCCCTTAGATGACACACCGTAGTTAAAAGCACGCATGAGCACATGCGTGGCCCTACCCACAGAGGAGGGCCCAAACCCGTGGGTTCTGGCTAGCCCACCGGTTCTGCGTCAGATGAAGCTTTAATAGTCTCGGGACTGAAAGCAAAAACATCAGTCAATACAAGATACAAGAGTATTTTTAATTAAACTTCAGTCGCGCGCACTGTTATCTCTGTTTATTATCACTGTCCCTAACGCCTCTAACAACGGTCCAACAATTTTAACATAATTTCTTTACAATAGAATAGCTTAAGATTCCTTCTTCCATAATTAATTACACACATTTGTTAATCTCATGGGAATAGAGCCATTTAAGGAAAAATGAAGAGTTAAAAGAAAAAGGCGTAAAGGATGATTTTATACCTAATTTCTTTTTGTTATGTAAGTAAGCTTTAATCAAGTTCCTGTAAACTTAGATTAAATCGGACTAAGGCTTAGCCTTAGTCCGATTTAATCAATAGCAAATTTTTATTTTAATATATTTTTTTGTTGTTACACACACTTCATGATAAAAGTAAATTGTATGTAGTTATATAGAATCACATATCACATTTCCCTCTTTAAAAATCAGAAATATTTTATATTATTTCTGATTATAAATCTTTTTTTTACACAACATTTTCTAGTCCTAAACTCAGTTTTATAGTACCCACAGTAAAAGCAAGCAACGCTTTTAAGCAAACTGATAAACATACTTAAACATACTTTTCTTTTGTAAATAAACACAAATTACACATATATAAACACCCAGACACTAGAAAAACAATATGTTCATCACACAATATTTGTCCAATAGGGGATCGAACCCTAGGGTGTGGGTTCGATTGGAGAGACCCTCTGAGTCTGACACCAAAACGGCAAAAAAAATCATGTCTGTTGTATGGGAGCCGCCCCACTTAAATATTTTGTATTCTGTTTTTCAGTATTTCTTGTTATAACTGCAACAGAAATACACCTCTGTGAAATTTCAACTGTCGAACTGTCACGGTTCATGAGATACAGCCTGCTGACAGACGGACGCCTAAACCCAAACAGTCCCAAATCTGGTAATAGTATATGTTTGCCGTTAACTGCACCCTGTATAATTGACCATGTATATTTGCGATCACCCGAACTACCTTTTGATGGTCGCCGCATAAACTCTCGTTTCTATATCATTTGATAGAATAATTTCCCTCTTTCCAGTTAGAATACGAGGGGCTAAAACTAGTTATAAATTGCCGAAAAATTATAATATAATTTTAATTTATTTCATTATCTATTTTAGTTGCAATAACAACATATTGGACGCATTTTTTCCTTTATATGCCGTCAAATTTTTGATCAAAATCTTATTACTAGCCTAGCATTTTAATCTTTGTTGGATGTGTTCCTTGATCTTAAACAAAGTACCGTAGTGTGAACACGCCACGTTTTTTTAGTACTGGCCCGATATCCCTAACCCATGTTAAAATGATAACCTGAATGTATTTAACTTTATCATGTCAAATTTACATAACATGAAAAAGTTAAGCCCAAAACCCGAATGTGTACGAAATCATTTTCGATATACATTTTAGTCGATATCTATTTTCATTATTGAAATGGATCTGGCATGAATAAAGTTTTACTGAGTAATTCATGTTCGTTATGCTATGGATATCGCTTAGTTTAGAAATTCAACAATTTATTATGGCAAAGGCAAAAGGCAAAAAAAATAGGCCACCTTTCAGAATAAGTAGCTATAATTATAATTAATATTTAAATATTTGAATGCATCTTTCAAAAATATTACTTCACGCTACACTCTACATAAACCTGTATGGATAACGAGGTCGTTTAACGCAAGAATCGATTTTATGACTAGATACTGTAAACATCTACCCATCAAAAACATAAATGTCAAATGAGAGCCAAGTTCAATAATATGATATACTATGTCTTCGTTGTTGACTTCAACGACAAAAGAAGTGAGATCTAAATGGGTGCCAAGTTCAATGCTCAGTCCTGAAAATTATTACTTAAATTTATACAAAATTTATACAAGTTTATAACAACTTAAAACATAATTTATCTTAATATAATTTCTTATAATTGTTAATAACTTAGGATAATATATTGAAACTTATTAGCAACATTGCATTTGAGGGGCCATCTGTGGACGGATGGATGTCATATTGCTGAGGTTCCTGCAGTAGGGATACCTGAGGCTTTATAACTGCGAAGCACAAGCGGAGCCGGCACTTAGCTTTCGAATATTGGATAGGTCACTATCTCCATACGCGCTGTCATTTATTGTTAACCAATAGTTTGTCCTGAATATATATTTAGTAAAAATATAAGTTTATAATTTAACAAGCTTAAGGTCTGACTAGTTTTCATATACGAATTATATTAAAGTCTTCGCAAGTTCTAAAGTTTTAAGTTTTTATTTTATTCTTCTGAAAATTTGGCTTGCTGGTAGAAACTAGCCATCGAACATAGGACTCTTCCTTGACTGTTTTAGTATCTACTTAATAATAATAAGTATTTCGAACTAGCCAAGTACTGGTAATGACAAACTTCAAGTTAATCTTCGTTACAGCCCGTCCTTAGCCGGAGGTGACGACATAGCGCTACCACATTCACTTGGATTTGTCAACCCACCAACATAACGTGCACGTCCATTTATTACCCGGCCATTATCGTGAACTTGGAATTTAATTATTTTTAAGTAATTAAACTATAAAACTTGAAGAAGAAAGGTGCTCGAGTGGCAGCCTCGTACTAGCCATCGCAGTGTAGGACGACCCGCCACTAGATGGAGTGACGACCCGTGCAAATGTGCGGGAAGTCGATGGATGCAGGTGGCTCAGGATCGTGCTTAGTGGCAGTCCATGGGGGGGCCTATGTTCAGCAGTGGACTCAAACAGGCAGAAATGATGATGATGATTTATACTATTCAATCCAGGAGTCAGATACTTATTAATTTAACTTTACACCACCCCGCTCGTGTACATCTTTGTTCAATCAAAACTGATTCAATTATCACGCGCGCTAAGTTACCGCAATACGTTAGGGGAACAAATCTTGTTAGTATCGCATCAAACTTCACAGGGATGCTTCCCGGGCACCGCTTCAGTTAAGGAGATAAGATCTCTCGTAAATAGGCTTACGAATCGTGTCCCGCCTATAAGTTATTCAAGGGACATAATATTTCTGATATCTTTTAAGAATCTCTGATGCAAAGTCAGTATTAAGTACTGTATATAATGTAAATAGGTCAAATGTAACTTGAAACTATTTTATATGGTTGTGTTTTATTTTATGTTGGTTTATTATAATGTTGTTGTCAACACATCTGGAACCCTTGAGTGTAGCAGATGTCCATGGGCGGCGGTATTCACTTAACATCAGGTGAACCGTCTGCTCGTTTGGCAAACACATAAAAAAAATGTTAATTATTGGAGCAGTTAGAGCTCTGTAGGATGTCTATTGTAATGTTATATTTGAAAGTTAATTTATTTTTGAAGTTTATCTTTGTTTATTACAATTTCAATGTGAAAAATGTTTTAAAATTGAAAATGAAATAAAGAAAGTGATAACTCACAAAGCAATTTATCTTTGTTTATTACAATTTTATTGTGAAAAATGTTTTAAAATTGAAAATGAAAAAAAGAAAGTGATAACTCACAAAGCAAGCCATTAATAAAATGAAGGAGAAGGAGCAGTTATTTTATAGCCGACGGATTTAGTAATATGACTTGTAGTTTTAAACGTGAAAAGCTAGTAAGCCACCTGATGTTGTGTTCACCGCCCATGGACATCTGCAACACCAGTGAGTTTGCAGATACGTTACTAACACTTTTTAAAAATTGGGCCACGGTTACCTCACTCACCAAACGAAACGCAGAAGTATAATACTTCCATTTCACGCTGGGTCTTACTGCTAACGAGCCTGCCCATTCGTGCAACAGCAAAGACTAGCGCTTGGCTATGGCTGTTTCATTTATGTTTAAAATATTTTTTTGTTTTTTAATATAAATCATTCTTAATGAATATAATTCGTTGCTAAGGTTTTTACTTTGATACGTAATTTGGATTTTTTTTTAACATTGCCTTTACTTTAGGATAACATTATCTTGTGTTGTAAGACCGTTTTACAAACATAAATTTCACACGGACAAACACCCAGATGCGAAACAACTATCTGTGGGTCACACAAATTGTTGTCAATTTCACAATTCATTGGTCTAATTAACTTTGTCATGGCATTGGTGGATTTCTTAGCATTTATTCATTAAATATAAATTTTCTGATCTAGTTCTAGCGTCTAAGTTTTAACTTCCTTATTGCGTGAGGGTTGATCGAAATCACTATCGATCTCTGAAATAAAAACTCTTTGACTTCACTTGAAGCCACTAAGGTTCAATAGAATTACCAGAAACTCAATATCCCTAGTTCAATTGAATTGTAATATGGAATAATGAATCGATGCTAACTTTAATTTCTTTTTTCATGAAAACCGGTTCAATATAAAAACGCAATCGGAAATGAGATCAGTATAACGACAAACAGTGATATAATATTTACAATCTTTCTTGAATAGTTGCAAATTTAATTCGATTTCGAATTCTTCCTTTGAGATATCATACATAGTATTATGAGGCTTGTTTCCATCTTTCTAACTGGGATTCGATTTGAACACTTCAGTGCAGCAACAGGATATTTTCACTGTAATCCGGAACTAGGAAATCATTTATAAGAACGATTGGTTGAAACTTTGAGAGAGACTGCACTCCTGTATATGTGCACTTAAACATTTATGGAGCGGTCGAAGTAAACGGATGAAGCTTTCCCAAGCGATTGACGGCTGTTGTACATTCATTTACAACTTCCATTTGAACTTAGTTACCTTATTTTATCGGAATGAAAAGTTTTATTGAACTCGGTCAACACTTGGTTTTAGTAAGTTTAAATATATTTGTACGTATTAATATTCTCATTGCATTACAAAAAAGGAAATTGAATGTCATTTGGAATTACTATTGTTCTTTTTTTTAAGCGAAAATTATCTAGGGTACAAGGAGCAGAGATGAATATAGACTGAAACTAAATATAAGGACGTGTATTTTTTCAACAAATTAAAAAAAAAACATTTCAAAAATAACACCAAGCTTGTACATATACTTTTATCCAATAAATCTTTTGTTTTATCGCGTGGTTAATTTCATTTTATTAATACCCATTAAGCATTTGTAATATTTTAATAGTTTAAAAATTCCTCAGTATTTTTTTCAGTAGGTATATGTTTTTATAGTTCTAATCTCTACACTTAAGATTAAACATTAAAATTAGAGATCTTTTCGTACTTTTTTACCATGGCGACATCTCTCTTTCGAATTGTCGTTGCAAAACGTTATTCAAAATTGTTTGTATGCTGAAAAGGATATAACTAACAATGGAAGCGCCAAACATTGCTTCTTCGTCTGTGTGGTAAACAGCCGTTTAGCTTAGTGGCTAGAGCGTCAGGCCGCGAATGCCGAAGACGTGGGTTCGATGCTCACAGCGGCGACAATCTTTTCGTCCTTTATTACAAATTTTAAAATCAGTTCAATTTTAAAATCAGTAATGCTTCTATATTCAAAAAAGATATTTGAATTTTAATAGATACGGAGAACAGCGTACTGTCCGCATACACTTATTTCTTTTTCCAATAACATAATGGTTAAAATACCATAAATAAAAATATAATTTTCAGCAAAAACTGGAAGCGGATATTCCTCTTAAGTTTGTTATAAGTTTGTTATGTTAAATATATCATAAGAATTTTTAGAACTTTTACTACTTAGCAATTTAAGCCTAATCTTGGTCAGTGTGTTTTATATGGTTAATTCAACAATAATTGCCAACACTTTGGTGGCGTGAATAGAATTTTTAGGGATTAGCGTGAAGAACTATTGCGAGAAGGAAACTGATCTTTTAAGTTATGACTGAAAATGTGTACTTATCAAAACGCAATATAAAAAAATTATATTGGATATTAAACTGTTTCAAGCTTTGTAGTGGTAAAGTGGTGAATAAAGCATGTAGAAAAATAACAATAACACTAGATACAAGAATATAATTTTTAACTATATTTTTTAATTTCTCAAGTCAAAAAGTTACTTTCAAAAACCTAAAACGTAACGTTGTTGCAACATCGGTTGTTAATTACTTACAATATTTGAATTTGTAAAGAGAAAAATAACAACGTAACAGTATATAAACCATCTTTATTTACTCTATCATTATTACCCTATCAAAGTCGTCTCACATGCCAAATTTGGCCTATATTGAATAAAGAAATTTTGACATATACTTTGATTTTATATGATGTTGTGCAGGTGTTCCGTTTAGCCGTTTGCCTTTTTTCCGTAAAATAATAATAATAATAAAAGTCGTCTTAAGGATCAAGGTAACTACGTCTTAGCTTGTCGAAGCATTTACACTTTCACGGGTCCTGTGACGAATCATAATAGGGGTGAGTTTTTAAAATCTTCATCCCTAAGGATGGATGAAAATTGCATGCTTAATTGCTGCATTGTACGGAAATATATAAGAAGAGCTATCTTGTTATTTTCGTTAAAACTTAAGAAATATTATTTGCATCATGATTTCTAATAATTTTACCTTTATCAGTAGCCCCAAGTCTTAAACACGCAACTTACTGACTAAAACTGACAAAAAGTAACATACACAAAAATATAAATAATGTTTGAGGGCATCAAACTGATAAAGGCCGTAGAAGTCTCGCTTTCTTACAGACCTCTTATTGAAATATTCCTAATGCCTTTAAGAACGTTTACTGCCTGCCTCTTTTGAAGAACTCTTATCGCCGGAACCAGACGCACTTCAAACCCAATATAAGAATTAAGAAAACATTGTACAATAAGGAGGCCGTTAGCCATTATGGATACCGAATTGCTTTAGTTGATTTTTTTATTAATTTTTATGTTGGGGCGCTTATTATGACTTCAAAATATTTTTCTTTTACTATCTTACTTAAATCTTGTAAAATCTTTAAGATCTTGCAAAATCTATTACTGTCGCGCCCTGTCCGAATGCATCGGTGGGATTGTCAATGTGTGAGTGCCTCTTGCCCGCCCCCACTGGGCCACGCCGTGAGTGTATCAAATATAATTATATAGATTTTATTAAAAGTTGTCATCGATTTTCTACCAATCTGTAGAGGTTTCTTGTAAGTTATCTGTCACATTTACTAATAAATTTCGTTTACACCGCAATTTTGCACCAAAATAAAAACACAACTACAAAGGTAGGGCCACAATGCAGCCTCGGCTGTTGCCCGAATGGGCAGGCCCGTCCGGGTAAGTACCACGACCTCACAGAAGACCAGCGTAAAGTGGAAGTGTGACAAATACTTTCGCGAATACTTTCGACATTTTGAAGAATTATAGAACGAAAAATTAATTGCGGTCTGCAAAAACAATACGGGATTACGTTTAAAGAATAATTTAAACGGTAAAGCATACGGGCGAATAATTCTTAACAGGTTCAAGAACAATTTATATTTCAACAAACTCATTACTTCAAAGCAATTGGCGTCCGAAGGACTCTTGTCTTGGACAAGTCTACAGAATATTTGAGCACTGGTACGGCTTTTGTCAACACAGTATTTCATGCAGAAACCCGTTCTTCCACTATGATAATACCATTCGACAAATCTTAAACAAAGGCTTGCTGTACCGACTTTATTGGCAATTCTCTTTTTCTTATTCCCCCTCTCTAGTGTGGTTAATTCATAATATATACTAGCGCTTCATTTAGAAAGCAAAGGGCGGATGATGGAATTTAGACGGTTAACTCTTCATATGATTCCACTCGGCAGAGAATCAGCTTCATAGGAAACCTTTATAGTAAACGATACCATTCTGCCTCCCAATTCATACCTGTCCAATAATCTTGCGGAATAAAAACAGCGAGCAGATCGGCATTGCTGATTTATGACGCGATAGGTGTTTTAATTTCCATTCCTGCATTGTTATTGTGTTAGATGAACTATGATTTTATTACAACATTGATAGAAATAACTTTGAGAATGGTTTAAAAAAAAAGTAAAGTATCAGCCTGTATATATCCCATTACTGGGCAAAGGCCTCCTCTGTAAAGATATACCCTGTTATATATACGATACACGGACTTCACATATCTTCTAAATATTTTTTTTATTATTTCGAAAATATGCACGTTTCCTCACGATGTCTTCCTTCACCGCTGAGCACGTGATAATTCGGCACTTAAAATTAACAATTTTATTGGTGCCGGCACCGGGGATCGAACTCAGCAGGTTGCTCGAGTATATTGAATGAAAGGCGATCGCCCCGACACTGAGCTATATGCTGCTCACGGATATGGTTTAAACAAACGTAAAATCAAATTATATACTTATAATTTAAATGGAAATGGATGTGTAAATAGAACAGACGCAATAAACTATAAGAAATGACTTTTGACTTTTGACTTTTTTTTTGATTTGACCTATACAAATGTGTGGGAAGTCGATGGATGCAGGTGGCTCAGAATCGTACTTCGTGGCAGTCTACGGGGGAGACCTATGTCCAGCAGTGGACTCTACACTTAACCTGTTTTCTATAGACATAATAGAAGACAGTGCACAATGGTAGGTACGACATTAGTTCAATATTTATAGTGATAATGCTAATGTTATGCTATTCTTAAGATCAATTATTATTTAAATTTGTAGAAGTCATCACTGTACATGACATAAATCAATACGTTTGAATTAACCTAGCCTTATACATGAATCGGTTACATTAAAACCAAAGAAGCTTCGGCGTGATAATATTTTCGCAAAAGTACACATTATTGAATAAAACTACTAGAAATTATATTTTTTTATTCAAACTTAAGTTTCAGGCATTCCGTTGCGAATATTATTCAACCCGTAACCATGAATTCTGCAAAGCAGACACTAAAGTTATTTGCTGTTCATTACTATAATTACATTTATAATGCTTAATCGGCAAACATATAAAGTATTTCATATTCTTAGATGGTATTGTATTCCCATGTCCTCGCATATACGAGGATGCTTAATAATGTAATGTTATTTATTATACCCAATTCGAAAACGTAGAGGTTAAATGGGGTGGAATCGACTTTGAGGTGGTTTCCCGGTAACCGTATTTCCTGTCTGAATTTATGCAAATATAACTTCGCACACCTACTACCTTCAGACGTAGGATATTTAAACTTAAAATAATATTCGGAAAAGTAATTTCGTTTACTTTAAATTGCAATTGTTAGGAAATAAATGCTATTAAGCTGTATACACTTTAATCTAAGAAACAGGTACGAAAGAAAGACCCGGTGGAAATTCTCGCCACGATAATAGAGTGTCCATCAAGGGAACCCCGGCTCATAAAGTATATTTACGATCTCCCAAACTGTTGTCTTTATGGCCGTCGCATTAATTCTCTTCCTTTCTGTCCCATTTCATGGTAAGAATGATCTCGCTCATATAAAACTAAAGTACGGAGGGCGAAAACTGAATCCGTTCATAATTTCGACGGATATGTAGTTATGCAAAAGTGTACTCAACTAAATACCAGCATTGATTTTCTTGCTTTGAGAGTCCGCGAAACCCTTTCATTTATTTTTAAAAAAACATTTTATGATTCCAATTTTTCTGTCCCTTATTTAAACTCGTAACACGCACTTCTTGTGCATTTCAAAGTCACAAGAACAAATATGGAATCTCGATTGGTTCAACCATTTTGTTGATTTCAAAAATTGTTCACCAGCTCGGTTCCTTTCGAGCATAAGTAACGTAAAAAATAATAATTCATTGCCAGAGCAGTTTCCCACGTGCAATAACCTTATTTGTTCACAAAATGGTGATAAGATATCAATGAAGAGCCATTTAATTCGGGAAATTGAGTTATATTAATAAAATAATTTAAAAGAAAGACATTTCAGTGGACCCTATTAACTATTGATATCGAAGTTATAAGAAACACGATTTTTAAGAAATCTTAGCCTCGTAATGGAAACCGAAGTCTGAAGCCAGCTTCTTCATGGCACTCACACCGCGTTCACGCTTCGGCTACAACGGTTACTGTCCTGTATTTCTCATTCTTTACTTTATAAGGATTAATAATTGGGTTTAGAAGTCCGCCAATCCGCAATGGGACCGCGTGGTGGACTATGCCCTGATACCCTCTGTATAGAGGAGGCCTTTGCCCAGCAGTGGGACATGTATAGGCTGTTACTTTACTTTACTTTTTTATAGAAAAGTCAGGGATATCAACTCGCAATTTGTACAGTTACTTTGCAATGTTATTTAATAACCATACAATAGCTTTTTATCGTACTCTGGAAGATGTGTATAAGGATATATGTGTGTATAAAAGTAAGTAATTAAAAAAGTTAGTAAGCTACACCTTTCATTGCCCATAACACATTGAACAATAGTAGACTTCTGAATTCGAGAAAAATTCAAACTAAATTAATTTTAGATAAATTTGTTTTAATATAAATTTAAAAAATATCTACGTCAATATACAAATCATTTCTCGAGTTTACGAAAATATTATGTTATGTTATATAAAACTAATTTACGGCTTTTATGTACGGCTTATATTTGTGATCACGTTCCTACAAAAGGATAAATTCTAGAATAAAAAGACACATAAAAAGGACAATAAATCGTTATCACCTTAACTTAAAAGTAAAGATTTAGAATAAGAAACATACAGGAATAGGATGTATACATGTTTAATTTATTGCTGATACTAAATAGAAATATCCGCATAATATTAAATCGAAAACAAAAGCAAGTGTAGTTAAAGTCAAATTCCACTTATAGAACGTTCCCTATTTTATCGACTACTTGAAATACGAGAGCAAAGTCACAATTAACCAACTTATTTACGTAATTCCAACAAGTATTGGTCAGTCCAAACTTTTTATAACAGTAAACGGTAAAACCATTTCACAATGCTTTTAAGACGCTACGTCAATTTTCTTAGTTACTACAGCTACAGGAACTTTTTGAGTAATGAACTTCTTAATCAAGGCCTTACAAAAGTGCAAGACAATTACGTTCCGTACTCCCTTTAGTTTTAATAATAATACTTTCTTTGTTTAAAACGTAATTGCTTCACTCCGGAGTTTATTATTATAACGGCAATATTATAAGCTGGGGTGTAATTGAAAGATCTTGTTTTTATTGAATAAAACTCATTCATCATCATCATCATCATCATTTCAGCCTGTTTGAGTCCACTGCTGAACATAGGCCTCCCCCACAGACTGCCATGAAGTACAATCCTGAGCCACCTGCATCCATCGACTTCCCGCACATTTGCACAGGTCGTCACTCCATCTAGTGGGGGGTCGTCCTACACTGCGATGGCCAGTACGAGGCTGCCACTCGAGAACCTTTCTTCCCCAACGGTTATCGGTTCTACGAGCTATATGGCCGGCCCATCGCCACTTCAGCTTGCTAATCCTCTGAGCTATATCTGTTATGTTAGTTCTACTGTGGATGTCTTCGTTCTATCACGCAGAGAAATACCGAGCATAGCCCGCTCCATAGCTCGCTGAGCGACTTTGAGCTTCCTCATACGGCCAGCAGTGAAGGACCATGTCTCGGTTCCGTAGGTCATCACTGGCAACACACATTACAATATTTTAATAATAACATTATATGTTAATAAAAGCTGTAACAAGGTGACATGCAAATAGGTGTAAAAAATCTGGAGGGGAAAAACTATAACCCATTTTCTATACTGTCTGTCTAGCGACTTTTGCTAAATTTAGTTATTTGAATACACTTACGCCCGGTTTCTGAAACACTGATCATCGAAGAAGAACTAATCGGCTGTCAAATAACTTGTCAAATTTCATTTGAGTTGCAAAAAGGATGGTTAAACTCTCTGTATTGATGAACTTCTACGATGATAGGTTTCTACTGAGCTAGCGCGCTTACCATCAACGGCTGCATCGCCACTTACCATCAGGTGGGATGGCAGTCAAGTACTAGCCAGTTTCTTAATTAAAAAAAAAATGATCACTGTTCCAGAAACCGGGCGTAAAACCCAACATTAAACATAAAAAAATTAAATTAGATTATTTTAAGTTATCACATTACGTATCTGTTAACACAATAACCAACTCCGTTGGCCTGCTGTATATGCCAATACACCAGTACTACCACGTTCCTTGTAACAGGTTATAGTAGTTTTGTTGCGTACCTTGTATACTGTACAGGTCTAGTATCTGTCTCATGCCGAAGCAAGGCGCACCATCTTGTCATTCCATAAATGCGCAAACTCAAATGATGCACGTACCAGAGCATCAGAAAGGGTTCCAGCGTTTTCTAATGTTTGATCTTGTATCTTGTATCTTGTAATAACTGATGTTTTTGCTTTCAGTCCCGAGACTATTAAAGCTTCATCTGACGCAGAACCGGTGGCCTAGCCAGAACCCATTTGCGCGTATTTTGCTTTACACCTGCGTCAAACTTTCTCTACTCCCAGGGTTGACTAGAAGAGAATGCTTATTAGCATTAAGTTTGCCTTTTGTATTTTATTTTACAATAAATTTTAAATAAATAAATAAATAAATAAACCTACGGGTTTGGGTATGTTTGATCGCTTATTAAGTATACTGAAAATAAACAATGTTATTTTAGTACCCCTTTCCCAGTAAGTTTTAGGTATTAATCTTATCTGTGAATATATCATGTCTAAAGGCAATTGGCAACATTCTGCGCAGCACCCGGAGCGTTAGCACAGTACGTCTCCGAGAACCTGCTTATATTCTTACGGCTAGCATCAATTTTTTCATAATACTTTTACGCTAATCTTTTGGCATAAGTGATGCCTTCTCTACATACATGAATAATGCAACGAAAATAATTTTACAGGACACAGATTTTACTTAAACCCGTTGCGTAATTATACGGGAATGCGCCGTAATAAAATGAAAATTTTCTTACAACAGAATTTTAAGAACTGCTCCTTACTTACGTTATGAAATTTCTTCTTCCTTCATAATTTCGTGTGTAAAACAAAACAAAAGTTACAAGAATCGTTTTCAGTATACAAATGCATATATAAAATTGAAAGCATTGCATAGATCTATACCGGTTTCGATTTGCATGAAGCCCATTGCATATGTTGAATATTTTTACTTGCTTATACGACCCAGTTCTCTTTTGAACTGAACAAGGCTGTCGAAACGAAAGCTCGGATATTTAAATAGTACGAAATATTAACACGTTGTTATGGATGTGCACTCTATCTTTCAGCAAATAATGGACTTTGTTGTTTAAGTTGCCTAAATTATTTTCTTTTAAAATACTGCCAGTGACAACTAATGTCTGACTCAAGAATGTGCTATGCTTATCAGAAAATCACGTGATCCGTGAAATTACAAGCAATAAAAACGTTAACTTTTTTTCAATACATCTCTCAACGTTGTTATTGGAAATAATATTGTTCCTACAAATTTGTTTGATTTTCCTCTGCTGCTTTATTTCACCCTTTTTTTTGGTATCGGGGGGGAAATCTTCGTAAGATACCCTGTCATTCTGTGACAGGGTTATGTGGGGTTCTTACCCATTAAAACCCTCTCGGTGGCCACCTATACGTTTGGAGGGACTCCGGGATCTCCTACTGAACGCGCCGGTGTCCTTCGGTACTGGGCGTAAGCACGCCTCGGAGAAGGATAAATTCCCCGATTCCCTCGCCATCTTGCAGTAGCTCGAGGCCACTTCGTGCTGCCGCCAATCCATGTCCCCTTTTAGTCGCCTTTTACGACAGGCAGGAGATACCATGGTCCTATTCTAGAGCCCGGGACTACAGGCCTAGCTTGATTAGACCCTAACCCTAGAGTGAATGTGGAAAGGCGGAGAAAAGAGTTCTGGCGAAACACATACTCAAATTTAATAACATGAAGTAATAAGACAACAATTAACATGACATGACAACAATAAGTAACATGAGTATAAGAAGACATGTCACCAACAAAATGGCGAAATCTTTTAGTGAAGATAACAAGTTTTAAATGTTGTTTTTTCTCGAAAATTATGAGCGACCGGAGAATTCTGCTCGATTTTTCTCTACCGAAGAAACACTTTTGTTAGGTCGAAAAACGCCCGGTGCTAATAGAAAAAAATACTTTTACATCTAACAATGAGCGTTTGCTACCAGAAATTGTAGACCACGTTAATAGCCATAGAGAAGCACGACTTTCTAATTTGATTTATATTTGTATGTTATTGCTTACGTACTGTGTCATTTTGGCGATCAGCACATAGTACTTTTTATATTAAAATTTTTGTATAATTTATATTACAATCAGTTTTATGCTCAAATTTTACGGGTATGTCTAACTGATGGGCCAAGAGAGTTCTTGAATAGAATTTGATTCTTGCAATTGAAGAAAAAAGCCCTATTACCCGCAGTGGATAAATGCGATAATTAATCAGTATTAATATTACAATATAGCGTCCCGTACCAGTGAGTATGTCATGCTATATATAATAAAAATATAAACCTTACGCGTCAATCGCTCGTTAGTGAAAACCGTATTAAACCCGTCGCGTGTTTTAGAAATAAGACCCGTTTGATCCCCACGTGATCAGCAACTTTAGCAACTTTTATTTAGCTTTTCACTCACGGTTTTGCTCGCGTTGAAGCCCTTAAATGTTGTTTTGTATATCTTTCTTTAAAAAAATATGTAATAATAATAATATATATATATATATATATATATATATATATACATATATGATGATGTTTTAAAGAAAGATATTTTCAACCCTTTACAGCACTTTCCAATTCAAAAAGAATAGCCTATGTCCTTTCTCAGGCTCTAGACTCTAGACTATCTGTGTACCAAATTTCATTTACATTGGTTCAGCAGTTTTGGCGTGAAAGCGAGACAGATAGACAGAGCTACTTTCGCATTTATACTATTAGTATGGATTTATAGATGCCAAAGTTGTTTTGGTGGTTCCTTTGTCCTTTTTTCACACTACAATTCATTCACAGCATCATTAAATTTAGTAATATTTACAATTCTTTCGTCAGGATTAAATAATTCATGTGTAAAGAAAAATAAACTGCATAAATATTACAATACTAGTATTATGTTACATCTATTTGTTTCATATAATCGAAGCATTGTTTTATTCTACATCAAAATCCCATTTAAATATTTACTATTACTACAATAGTTCAATGTTTAACTATAATAAGATAGATCAAATTGCATCAACGCAGAGCAATTAATACAAGAAACATAAGAGAAATCATAAAAAAAATCGCTCTTAAAACTTTTTCAAGTATTATTAAGTAAATTTGAATATATTGATTCTTTGGTAGAATTAGCGCAACATTTTTGGTCCATAGGGATTCGAATCTACGATAAATTTAAACTCTTAAACTCACATTTAAATTTCACCTTAATGAACGATTTTTTTTATGCGAAAAGTTGTCAAACGAGCAGACGGTTCACCTGATGTTACGTGAATACCGCCGCCCATGGACATCTGCCACTCCCGAGGGTTACAGATGCGTCGAAAACCTTTTGATAATTGGGCTCCGGCTACCTCACTCACCAGACGAAACGCGAAAGTATTTCTCATACTTCCACTTTACGCTGGTCTTCTGTGAGGTCGTGGGCCTGCCTATTTGTGCAACAGCCTAGGCTGCTGCGTGGCCCTACCACCGTCACGATGATTACTAAATTTATATTTTTAATACAAATGAATGGTTCGAACGATTACACTTGCTTATATTAAATATTCCTAGCAACGACTAAAGGAATAAATTTCTGCAATCTTTGACGCAGAACTAACGGGTACGCTTACGCTTAAATGTAGTAAGTTAACACTTTATGGGAGCACTCGCTCCAGATATCATCTTATCCTAGCTTATACCGAAGCTTTTTCAATTTTTTATGTCTTCTTTTGAATGAATGTAAATTCGCTTGAGTTTTAAGAATTTCTGGTACACAAATACAACTTCCTTCAGCTGTTCCAGCATCTGCGCTGAGGACAAGGTTTTCAGAAGATGAGTCACAGTTGGTAAGGACCAGACAAAAGGCACTCATGTATATAATGCTTTGCGCATACACACACACACTTTGATCACACTTCTTAATGACCTGACACTACTATGACTTTCCATGGTTTGACACAGAAGCTGCTGGCTTAACCACGGTAATAAGTCTTATTTAAATTCTCGGGTCCTCTGAATTAAGCTAGGGCTGTCACGCTATTGGATTTGCTACATTCAAATTCAAACTTAAATTAACGAAAAACATTCCAAACGGGAATTTCAAAAGAATAACATATTAAATTCCCGAAAATCATTTCTATTGTTACTGTTTACATTTCTGTGTATTTAAGAATGTTTTGTAAGTGTTTTTAAGAATGGACGTGAATACGTTAATTTGAAACATGAATAGATTTTGCATTATGACAATAAAAGGTGGTATAACAAGAAAATTTTTTTAATAACGAAAAACAAAACTGACTACAAATATCTCGCTCTGTATTCATTTTATAATTGATTTTCTGGATTTCCCTTCGTACCTCCGGAAACCAAGATCCAATACCAATGAAATTAATATGGGACCACATGGATAGCACCGGCTTTCAAATAAAAAACGAATCATCAAAATCGGTTAACTCAGTCGACAGTTCTGAGGTAACAAACATTAAAAAAAAATACAGTCGAACTGAGAACCTCCTCCGTTTTCGAAGTCGATTGAAAATACAGAGACACGCTTAGAAAACTTCATAAACTTAGAAAAATTCCGTCTACTTGCTCTATAAATATTTAAGTGCTCTTCAGAGCGCAGCATTTCATTTCTCACTTGAAATTGCTACGTAACATTCATGAAAATGTTTTTCTAATCCTCTTCTCAGGTTCTGCGACATCCGATCCGGTCTGAATAAAAGTTGCTGTGCTGGTGCAGTTGACACACATGGATGTGACCCTGACGAGACCCATATTGACCGGACACACACCCCATGGCTGCCGCTCAAGACGTCTCACATCCTAGAATTGAATTACCAGTTCTTATGCATACATGCTTATTTTTAATTTTTCACCTTATGTTAAGTGATAACCGACGCCCATGGACATTTGCAACACCCGTAGTGTTGCAGACGCATTGCCATCTCTTAATAAAATGGGCCCGGGCTACCTCACTCACCACATAAAACGCAGAAGTGCAACACTTCTACTTCACGGCGGTCTTCTGTAAGGTCGTGATACTAACCCGGACGGACATGCCCATTCGTGCAACAGCGAAATTAGTTAACCACTGTAAAATATTATACACAAGCAGTCTTATTTATGAATGGTAAAATTTTTCAAGTTAAAACGTAACCCATTTAACCTCTGCCGACTTCGGATACACCAAAGAGATACGAAATTGGCACAGTGCCAAGCAACTATTTGTGACAATTTATCAATAATCGATTTCACTCTAAATCAGTTGACTGCCAAAATAATGATACAATCTACATCAAATCTGTGCAACGATTCCACAACATGTGTAGCACCTAAACGATGAATGATTGTTTTTTGTTTGCAAACATTGATGTCAATTTATGCTTTCTATACATCTTCTTAATCTTCATCATCAGTTGCACATCTCTCACTCCTCCGTGCGCGCCATATTTCATATATTCAAAAAGATATTCAATTTTAAATTTGTTTATAGTGATTCCCACAGCGGCGACAATCTTTTCGCACTTTTTCTACATATTTTAATGTTCAATCTTAAGTGCAAAGATTAGCACTATAAACAATTTTAAATTTATAAAAAAGCAATGGCGACATCTCTCGTTCGAATTATCGTTGTAAAACGATATTCGAAATTGTTTGTATGCTGGAAAGGATACAACAATAGATGGCGCCAAGGATTGCTTCAAATGCTAAGAAAACAATGTAGAAGAATACGTTAAGATTTTCGTCGGTGTGGCAATCAGCCGTTTAGCTCAGTGGCTAGAGCGTCAGCCGCGAATGCCGAAGACGTGGGTTCGATTCCCACAGCGGCGACAATCTTTTCGCATTTTTTCTACATATTTTAAGATATTCAATGAAAAAGACTCAAAGTTTACATATTAATACTCGTAGATGGACACAAAATTGCTTCATTTGAGTCAGCCGTCATACTAGTTTTTATATTTAACATTTTTTTAGCTCAGATCAGAAAGAGTGAAAACTGCAGTAACATGTTATGACAAAAATACTCCTAATACTGATGTACTAGAAAGACTCGCGAAAAAAAGAAATTATAAATAAAATATAATCTTCCCCAATCGGCTAAATTTGGAGGGTTTGTAAGATGGATTGTTACTTTTAAGATTTATTTAGTTGCATTATAAAACTTGTTTTACCAAAAACCTAACTAAGGTTTTTATTAAACACAAACCTTGATCGTAAGTTCCTAATCAATTGATTATACACATAACATTTTATGTCTATAATAAGTGACAGATATTTCTCGACTTATTTCTCGTTTTATTTTTCTCGACCCGACTGTATTTTGCTACCACATGCTACAAAGTTATCTTTACGGTGTGTTTCTATTGTAAAATGTTGAGAGAGCCGATCTAATTTCTTGAAAATACCGCCTTTTATTTTTGCGGTGAAACGTGCTCTTGTATTATTATTTCTAATCCTTGCAGACAAAAACGAATAAAGTTACAGCTTTGAAGCTGTTGGACATTGTTAACAAAATCCTTAAAACTTCGTTAACACGTGGCTAATCATTAATTTTATTTTTAGTGCTAGTCTCTGCACTCAAGATGAAACTTGATTTGAATTTTTCTACAAAAAAATCACATTAAAAAAATATTTGTTTGAATTTTTATCTAACATTACATTTTAAATAATTATGATATAGTATAGGATCGCTCGCAGCCGAAATGTAATTGCAGCAAATCAATGGAGCTATTACTTAAATGTACGATTCGAAAATTGTACGTGCTCTCAAAGTTTGAAGTTCTATTCTGTATGGATAATCGCTATACTTGTGGAAATTCTCTTTTGTACTTGCAGAAACTAGTAAGTAGTAATTTCCAACGCACGTTCTAGTACCCCAGTTTGTACCATCTTCTCAAAAATCGAACGCCAAAAGTGAAACATTCACTTCATGCCGCAGTTCTTATATAAACAGCGCGTGACGGTGTAAGGATACGTTTGAAATTTCAACAAACCAGAAACAGGAAGTATGTACACTGCAAATATTTTTCAAAGAAGAGTTATTTGTAGCAAAGCTGGTAGAAAATTTAAAAGTGACCTCGACGTTTAACTAGCGTTGTGTATCATGAAAACATGAAATTTTGTATAAATTAAAAATGAGTCGACTTCTTCAAGCATAAATCGTCATCATAATTTTAGAAATCATAATCTTAGAAATAATATAAAGACTGTTTAGTTATTTTTATACTATTTTCGGCCTTTAAATATTACTTTAACTTGAGGAACTTTTGACGTGGTCATTCTTTTAAAACCTTGTACAGGTGCATAAACCATAGATTTATTTACAGAAATTAGTTGAAAAAAAGAAAATATTTAAAGGTAAATAAAACGTGGCGTACGTGCTATTTGCCCTAACTAGTTTGCCCAATTATATTTTCTACTAGCAGTGCCCGCGACTTCGTCCGCGTGGAATTTTAAATAAAAAAAATACTAAAATAAAAGTAGCCTAAGTTACTCCTTATTACATCAGCTATCTGTAAAGTCCCGTCCAAATCGCTGCAGCCGTTTCAGAGATATGCCGGAACAGACAGACAAAAATTGTAAAAAAAATTATTTTGGTATATGTACCGTGTATATCCATATGCATTTAGTAAAAAGCGGTTATTTTAATATTAACAGACAAACCAATTTTGTTTATCTGTATGTATAGATTTGTGTAAATCCATAGCATTAAGTATGATACTAAGTTCGGTAATCGCGAATTGCCGTTGCTGCTATTATTTAGGTAGGGGGCTTGCTGCTATTATTTAGGTAGGGGGCTTGCTGCTATTATTTAGGTAGGGGGCTTGCTGCTATTATTTAGATAGGGGGCTTATTGCTATTATTTAGGTAAGGAGTTAATTTTCATATCGCTTTTTGAAGGTCAGTGTGCGCGCCCATGGTAAAAATTTTAATCTCATAATTTTATCAAACGCGAGCAAAGACGTATGATATATTGATCGTTTCTGCACTCTAGATTATTGAAGAAACTATTACTTAAATATAAAAAATAATCATAAATTTCGTCGCGCCAATAATGGTAGGTTTCTTCGATGAAATATAGTGGACTGTAATGGTACATACAATACAGCTAGGAAGACTTTTCAACCATGGTAGGGCCACGCAGCACCGTCGGCCGTTGCACGAATGGGCAGGCCCGTCCGGGTAGGTACCACGACCTCACAGAAGACCGGCGTCAAGTGGAAGTATAATTACTTTCCCGTTTCGTCTGGTGAGTGAGGTAGCCGGAGCCCAATTTTCAAAAGGTTGTCTACGCATCTGGAACCCTCGGGTGTAGCAGATGTCCATGGGCGGCGGTATTCACTTAAGGTGAACCTTCAGCTCGCTTGGCAACATTTCACATAAAAAAAAAATATGTAGATGAACGCAATGTCACTAGTGCGTTTGCGGGATATAAACTTTTTAAACTTTTGCGGCCGCACGGCGATGGCGACACTTTAGGCTGAATATAGTAAGGAAGGGGTTATGGATCTTAGGTATACCTCATTACATAGGAGATGCTTTCCTTACCAGTTAAATGAACCAGATGAAAGTTTATTTAATGTAGTGAAAGGCATTTATTAAAGATTTTTTTTAATCCATGACATACTACGCGGTAACCCGGTAACATGCAAATGTGACATGTAATATCGTAACTTTATATCTAGACAGAGTATCCATTCGGTGTATCCTGATATTAATATGGAGAATGGGCTAACAAAATAATCAAGACTGTTCGTAAAACAATACATCATTAATATAGGTAGGTACATTTCATAATATGTTGTACCTACATTGTAAAATACAATGAAGATAAATAGAAAATTTTAACCACATACGTAAAACTGTCTCAGGTAGCCAACAAATACAAATACAAATACAAATTACTTTATTTTCAAAAAAATTTCTACATTTATGCCTTATGAACGGTGGGTGTGTGTGTGTGTGTGTGTGTGTGTGTGTGTGTGTGTGTGTGTGTGTGTGTGTGTGTGTGTCGGGGGGGTGTGGGTGTGTTTGAAGATTAACCAATTTCAGTAGGCTATCGACAATACGCTTTGTGTGATTCATTGTATGACCATGGTGTGTTTGTGTGTGAATCTCGTTAATGAAGATTTGAAAATTTTCAGATTGCAATACTTTAGATTGCCTAAGTTGACTAATTTATTATAAATAAAAGGGAATAGATATACACCAAAACGCTTTTCTTTTTTTCAGTAAGTCGAAGTAATTGGCGGAATTAAGAACACATTTATGTACTAATACTGAAACTCGTAACAAATACAGCCTCCTGACACTAAGAACATTTGCCTCTTCATATAAGTTTGCAGTCGGATATCTGACAGGTTTTTTCAAGGCCACTTTTAAAACTGCTCTCAGTGCTCGTTCTAAAGGTATAAGAGTGGTGGATGCAATGCCTCCCCATGTCAAGATGCAGTAATTTATAATCGATTGGCATAGGGTCAGGTACACGGTTCTTAAAGTTTTTCCATCGACTATATCGCGAAGGGTCTTGATAACGTGTATGACTTTTCTTACTCGTCCCGACACGGATGCCATATGGTCCTTAAAAGTAAATTTATCGTCAAGTGTGATTCCCAGGTACCTTATCGTGCCAGCACGCTGAATATGTTCACAGTTACAGAGATTCTCCTGATGACGATTGGAACAATGAGGAGAATGTAGTTTGATGCATTCAAAGAAGGGTGGCGGAGCCAAAGAAGCCGATTTATGGAAACATAGGAACTTTGTTTTACCAGCGTTCAGAAACAAAAGAAAAGAGTACAGAAATTTTCGTAAGTACAATTGAAGTCGACTTATTTGTTTTTTAACTTTTCAATAGCTCCGTCGAAGTAAAGTTCGAATAACCATTGAGACATTATATACTAAACTTTATATTACATTATATCTCGATGAAAATAACATCATATACGGCTTAATGTCCGGGCGCTCGCTGTTAATCCAATATTTTCGAGCAACCTGATTTTGAACCCCGGTGCCAGCCAATGAAATTGTTATTTTTAAGTGCTGACTTATCACGTGCTCAGCGGTGAAGGTAAGCATCATGAGGTAACCTGCACATTTTCGAAATAATAACAAAAAAAATGTTTCGAAGAAATGTGAAGTCCGCCAATCAGCAGTGGAGCCGCGTGGTGGACTATGCCCTAATACACTGTACAGAGGAGGCCTCTGCCCAGCAGTGAGACATATATTTTATAGGCTGTAATTTATTTACTGCGGTTTTATTTACTATACAGCTAATTAAAAAATTAGTATTTCACCCATTATAGCCTACATAAATAGTGGATGACAAGCATGAAATTCGTACTAGTAGCGTTTAGCCTACAATAATTGTAATTTTCTTTATAACTATTTAAAATGATATATCCATATATTTTCCTGTTCTTAAATTAAAATACTGCTCATTGTTGAAATAAATTGACATTTACTGATTGTTATTTAGTATGGCGTTTGTTATTAGAGTTACGGGCAGTAGTCCCGACCGCAACTAGTAAACAATGGCGCAATAAACATTTAACTGACAGTAAGCACCACAAAATATTTTGTTTGATCGCTTCGTATTTTTTCCTTTGGTTGCTCGTTCTCATAGTACTCTTATTTTAGAATTTAGTAAGTAACTTTTAAGAATATTTATTCATAGATAAAATGCAAGTCGTTACGGTCATAACGGTCGACAAGAATATAGTCAAGAAAATAAGAAATGCCTTGATCGTAGTAATAATCGTAGTAACGGCAAGAAATATATCTATAACAGAGTGTAAGGGGGGGGGGGGGGGGGGGGGGGGGGGGGTGGACAACAAAGACTGCGATGATCTTTTATATAACCACTAAAGTGATGAAAGGTTGGAAGTTCTTTTCTTGTAAGAGAAACAACAATGGGGACTAAAATTGAAAAAAATGAACTTTTCCAAGAAGGTTCCTTGTTTGTCCAAATTTTAAAAGTGCTGAGAAATAGTTTTTACTGTAGATTTTTATCATGCCAACTTTTTGTTTCCATACTTACATGCCTTCTTTATTGTATTAAAAAGTAACAGTTGTTTGTTATGAAGAAATTGAAATAAAGATTTGTCTCTAAAAATAGTCAAATCAAAATTATCAATAAAATGCGAATTGTAAGTTATAAAATATATACGGAGATATCTATGATTTTTCGCGTTACATTATCGAGATAAATGTAAGGGTATTTTCAAAATACATGCGGTGCCATTTGAAAAACTGTATTACTAAGTTACTTATTATTAAGTAATACAGCGTGTCTTTACAATCGCGACAATAAATGAACACACATATAGGGGATACCTTTTTAAAATTATATTAAACATTAACATTCTTTCAACATCAATATTTACAGAGTTATAAAATTTTCTAAAACAAAGAATTTTAGAACACCCTTACGTATAAAACTGTAACGTAAAGTTCATTTGTAAAGGTCACAAAGCATATGAATGGGTTGAATGAATTCAAAAGAGACAAAACATACTGTTAGAAGGAGAGGCTTGTAATGCGACGCTGTGGCGCGAGTTGTATTTACAAATTTTGTTACATTTTTACTTAATTACTTTGTTTGAAAAATATTTTTTTAATTATGGATTTTGTTTAACGTTAATATTTTTTATGCATTAGACGTGTGTTCATTTATTGTCGCGATGCTAACGACACGCTGTATATTAATTAAGTAAAATTATTTAATTTGAAGAAGTCGTTTTATAACCAAACACAAAGATTATTTCGAAATTTGCCTAATGGGTAAATTCCTAATGTTTAATAATATTGGGTTTTCTCGCATGTACTAGGATTTAACAGTTAATTATTGGGCCCCAATGCCCAATAGCGCAGCTTGTTTGAGACTGAATTAACTTGAAAGTTGATTCCCAAAAGCCGTATTTTCAGTTGCCAACTACTTTGCATTTATCCAAAGTCCCGCCATAGTTCAAGAACTCCAGAGTGCAACTTCTATTTGGTAACTTTGACTTGACATATATGATTCTGCATCTCCCGTTTTCGTTGGTTGACATATTTTAATTGCAAATTTTGGCCTATATAAAATAATCAATGTATTATCGTAAATATTTAACGACTTTCAATAGCAAACGCAATCACTAAACGAAGTATTTTTATGTGTCAATATCTTTAGAAGCAATTCAGTAAATGTCTAATAGACAAGAATTGAATTTAGAAGAATTGAAATTAGAATTCTTTGACATAAATACCGTGGTATTTTAGATTTCAACTATAGTTGAAAAAATAGGTGCTTATAAAAAAATTGTGGTTTCCGTTTTGAAAAAGTATGGAAGGGATGTGAGTCGTAATAGCTCAGTGTCCGAGCGTTCACCTCTAAATATACTCGAGCAACCTGAGTTCGATCCCCGGTGCCGGCACCAATGAAGTTTTTAACTTTAAGTGCTGACTTACCACGTGCTCCGCGGTGAAGGAAAACATCGTGAGGATACCTGCATATTTTCGAAATAATAACAAAAAAAAAATATTTCCTTACATGTGAAGTCCGCCAATCCACAGTGGGGCCCCGTGGTGGACTATGCCCTGATACCCTCTGTACAGAGGAGCCCTTTGCCCAGCTGTGGGACATGTATAGGCTGATACTTTACTTTTACTTTTATTGAAGGGGTGCCGAGAAAGTGCCATGCCATCTTAAGCCACAAAAAATATTATTATAGTCCGATATCGATCAGCACTGACAGCAAGAAAACTTATTATACATCTTCGAAGCCAGAAATGAGCCTCATCTCTGAGAATAATTTATTTATGAAATCGGGATCAGGCGCCATACGCTCTAATTCCAATCGGCTATACACGATGTGGAAAACGTACTATCTGAGGCCATTAAGCTTTGGTTATTGAGTTCTTTGAACTTTTTTGATTAAAATCGAAGTCGGCGTGTACCATTCCATGGTGAAATGTCAAGACTTAAGTATCCTCATCATATTTTGACAGCCGTAGCTTTCTCACGATGGCTGTCTGTTGTCAAACTTCGAGCGTTCCTATTTTAAAACCCTATACAATGCTAAAAACAAGTTCACAGTAATTATGTAGTTTTTATGCACCGTGTGTGAAAAAATATTATAATATATAACTGGTAGTAGAACAACTTTATTTTACAAACATCTCATCGAAAATCCCTCTTTCGCTTAGTTTTATTGGAAACTCATACGGGATTTTATAAAAGCCCCGTTTTCCACGTAGATTTTAGGATTTGTTATATTTGTTATCCATTTTATGTGAAAATTCATTTTGTTTTCTATTTAATCGCAAAATTTCGATATGCCTAAACACAATAAACATAATTTTTTTTTTTTTTCTCTATTGCAATCTATCAATTTGCAGATATTCAGCAATATGTATAAAATGAGAAGGGCTTGCACGATAGCAGTCCAGTGACTGCTTCGTTGATTCATGTGCCTTTCAGAGAAGGTCTTGGGGAATCTTTCTCTATAGTCTACGAGCCACTGTTTGGGTGTTCATTAGATTGACTGCCAGCATATTTGGATGATTAGTGATTCGCTTCTTGTACGCTTTAATCCTTTCGGAGATTTCTTCTATGACGCTTTTGACGCAGAGGTCGTGATGGAGTCTAATGTTAGAGATATACCAAGGTGCGTTCGTTATTATTCTTAATATCTTTGACTGGAATCTCTGTATAATTTCAATGTTGGATTTAGCTGCTGTTCCCCAGAGTTCTAGCCCATATGTCCATATAGGTTTTATTATGCATTTATATAGCAATAGCTTGTTTTGAAGTGAGAGTTGTGATTTTTTATTAAGTAGCCAGTACATAGTACGCAACTATTGGCCCTGGACAGATTTGATTTCGTTGGCTTTGATTCGCCAGTCTTTGAGCCATTTGGATAATTGATCGAGACTGTTTTGAAGCTTTTGTGCTGCAATGACTGGTGAATTATCCATGGATATAATTGCTGTGTCATCAGCAAATGTTCCAGTAACTACTCCATCGGTGGTAGGGACTCCCACGTTGTATCAGCTGTAAACAGCAGATACAACGTGGGAGCCATGACGCTGCCTTGCGGAACTCCAGCTTTAATAGAATATAGAGACGTTATCTCTTCTCCTTGTTTAACAAAAAAGTGTCTGTCGCTTAGATATGACTTTATTAGGTTGTAGAAGTTTATAGGTAGGGCTTTTTTTATTTTGAAAAGTAGTCCGTCATGCCACACTCGATCAAATGCCTGTGAAATATCCAAGAACGCCGCAACACTGTATTGTTTTGATTCAAGAGCTGTGTTTATAAGTTCCACTAGTTTGTGTACTTGTTCACCATGCTTTCGACGAAAACCAAATTGATGGTCCGGTACTAAATTGTTTGCGGCAATAATCGGGGATAATCTATGCAAGATAAGTATCTCCATCATTTTTGAGCGTATGGGTAACAGACTAATAGGTCTAAATGATTGCGGCTCAACTGGATTTTTTCCGGGCTTAGGGACCATTATAACTTGGGCTATTTTCCATTGAGGAGGGAACGTTCCTCTTCGTAAGATAGAGTTATACAGGAAAGTGATAAATTTAATTCCTTCCTTTGGTAGCTCCCTTAGGATTTTTCCTGTTATAAGATCGTAACCAGGCGCTTTATTTGGATCTAAAGCCTTAATTGCTGTTTTTATTTCTTTATAACTCAGCTTATTAATGGGAGGATCGAGTTGGTGGATTTGGCCCAATAATTCTGTGACTTCTTGAATTTTAGAGGAGCCTATATCTGGATTTGGTATAAAGACCTGTTCGTGATGGTCAGCAAATGTTGCAGCTTTATCCGCATCGCTAGAAGCCCATTCTGAGTTACTTTTACGGATAGGAGGTTGATTACTTGCCGGGCGTTTAAGTTTTTTAGTGACTTTCCACAAGGAGTAATTTGTCTCTGCGGTAGCATCAAGGTTTCCTAGAAATGTTTGTATGTCCTGGTTTTCATTGTCTTTTAGCAGGATTTTTAGTTTTTTTTTTGAAGATAATTTAGATGTTTTTTATCGGTACCTGTTGTTTGCCACTTTTTCCGAGCTTTTCGTTTATCAGCTAATAGTTCTCTTACTGTTTTTGGGTAATGATTTTGTTTATGGTACGAGTCTGTGGCAGCAGGTGTAGCAGACCAGGCAGATTGTTGAACGCATCTATTGAAGTGTTCTACCGCTTCAGTTATATTGTCTTCCGTCTTTATAGGAATTTTTAGATCTAATTTTTCTGTCAATAGCTGTCTGAAGAGCTCCCAGTTGATTTTATTGGAGTGTAGCTTACTAGGTTTAGGTACCACTGTAATTTTCCTTTTTAGTACTATTTCTACCGGGGAATGATCAGAGCATAGTTCGGTGCTCGTTTTGCTTGTTATAAAGTTGTTAGGTATGCCTTTTGTAATATAGAAGTCAAGCAAGTCTGGTAATTTATTCAAGTCTGTAGGCCAGTATGTCGGATCTCCGGGGGAAATAATATTTAGTTTTAATTTCTCAATGGCCATTAACAGCTGCCTACCTTTCGTAGTTATGGTACGTGAGCCCCAGTAGTGGTGCTTGGCATTGTAATCACCTCCAGCTACGAATCTGTGGCCCATTGTAGAAAGAAACCTTATGTAGTCTTCTAACTTAAGTTTGTGTTTAGGTGGACTGTAAACAGCCGAGATTGTAAAAGGTCCTGCCCAATCTTCGATGACCACATTTGTAGATTGTATTTCATCTGTGCAGTAATGTACTGTTTCATGATGTTTAATATTAGATCTTATTAGAACTGCACTTCCAGCGTGTGCTTTGCCGTCGGGGTGCATTGTGTGATAGGTTTTATAGTTGTGGATGTTAAAGTGGCTCTTTTTGGTGAAATGTGTTTCCGTATCTAGGAGGATATCTATCTTTTGTGTCTCTAAGTATGCCTTTACCTCAAGGGTATGTTGTGACAGCCCATTGGCATTCCATAGGGCAATTTTTAAGCAGTCGTATTTGACAGCTTGGTTGTGAGAGCTAATATCAGGTTTGTCATAGTGGTCAGATGCTGCATCATCTGTTTCATAAGGTTCATTAATTCAAGCATATCATTTTGGTGAGTGTGATTTGTCTCTGTTGTTATATTGTTCAGATTTTTATTGGTTAGTGCTTCTTTGTATGACATATGTTGGCTATTTAGAGGTTCTTTATCCTTAGATTTTTTATTTTCGGCTGTGGCTTCTTGTTCATTGCTGCAAACATAGGTGTTTCTGCGTTCTGGTGCCTTTGGAAATTTAAGATTTTGAAGCTCTCTGTAGATTTTACAACCTTTATAATTTGCCGGGTGATTTCCATCACAGAGGACACATTTTACACTGTCTGACCTGTTTCTCCTTGAGCATTCGATCGAGAGATGGTCACCAGCACATTTAATACATTTAGGGCTCCGGCGACAGTACCTTTTGGTGTGTCCGTACTGTTGGCATTTGGCACACTGTGGTAATTCACGTTTAGGTCGGGGAGGTTCAAAAGTTATTATGCAGTTCATGAGATTTTTAACCTCATATATGCTTTTATTGTTTGGGCTTGTTTTTAATTCAACTATAAATAGTGACAGTTTGATGTTCCATATATTGGTACTGCAATGCCCTATTTCTTCTAACGCCGCTTTGATTTCCTCAGGATCGGTTGAGGGGTGCATGTTTTTAAGAACCACTTTAAAACTCCGTTCATTCTTGGGTTTGTATGTGTAGAACTCTGTGTTTCTAATTTCTAGTTGTTGTACAATGGTCCTGTATCTCTCTGGATCTTTTGGCTGTATTTTAACTTGGTCGTTGTTAATAACTTTGAGATTATATATATCAGGGGCGTGTTCGTTAAGAATCTTAAGAAGGGGTTGGATATTTCCCACTTTGTCAACAAATATTGGTGGAGGCTTATTTATCTTTTCAGTAGCAGTAGTTTTCTCTCCCTCAGAGTTATCAGCATCTAAGCCAGCAAATCTGTTTGTTATAGGTGTTGGTGGATTCTGGGACAGCCAGTAAGTATCTAGTTTTATTTGTTTTTGGTGCCCATTCTTTTCTGGACTTGAGTTAGGCCTCTTTTTTCCAGAGACTTGTGACCATTCAGCATCGTTGCTTCCACTAGGTCCGGGAGCTATGTCTTGCGTTATGGGATTAGTATTTGGGTAATCACCAAGTGACAGTGTTCTGGGTCTAGATTCAAACATTCCTTTGTGGAAGATTTGTTGTGTTAGAGTTTTGTGGTTATTAATATTGGTTTTTTGGTTGTTTGTTATAGAGTAAACATCATGTTATTAATTTTCATTTGCATCTGTGTGTAATAGCTGCAAACACATATGCGTGAGATTTTTATGTTTTATAAATAGTTAATACACTATTAGGACTGTATACTGGTGCAAATTTAAAAAATCATAAAATTTCACCAAATTACATGATCTGTAATTAAACTGCTATTATGACTATGTTCTCTATTTTTGCCGTCCTTTAAAAGAGTGTGCCCCGGTTACCTCACCCATCAGACGAAACGCGAAAGTATAATACTTGCATTTTACACAGCTTGTATTCGTGCAAAAGGAGAATATTGTCAGTCATTTAAGGCGTGAAGATTTTGTGTCATCATCAGCATCCACCAACTTTGTTAAGGGTATAGGCTAAGTTTTTTATCACCGGCCACCTCTAACTGGCCTTAACCCTCCATGGGAACAAACAGATCACACTAGTACTCGTCCCGTGTGGGAACGAAATAAATGCGCCCTTTACTGAATCATATGTTTTCTTTTGTTTTAGTAGTTAAATGTCAGTACGTATAAAAGAAAAAGTGAAGTAACAACCTACATAATATGTCCCACTGCTGAGCCACTTATCTGTCCCACTTTCAGTTTATATACTTTTAGTAGTGTGCTTCTGTACTTCTAATAGTGTGCTTTTATACTTATTAATTTGGATTAAAATTTTGTTTCCTAAATGCTATTTAAAATAAAGCGGCCAAGTGCGGGTGGGAGTCGCACACGAACGGTTTCGTATCTTTAAAAACAAAAAAAATCATGTCTGTTGTATGGGAGCCCTATTTAAATATTTTTTAACTCCAATTTCTTGTTATAGCGGCAATAGAAATACAGCATCTGTGAAAATTTCAATTGTCTAACTATATCGGTTCATGAGATACAGCCTGGTGACAGACAGATAGACAGACAGACAGCAGTCTTAATACAAATGTACATAAATATAAAAAATGTACATAATGTAATTATTATATATAATAAATGTACATAATGAACGTACAGATATAACAAAATCATACCTGTTTACACCTGGTTGCCAAGAGTAAAGATTAGTCAGTGCAATGGCTTCCCGCGCAGTCTGTAACGGTTCATCTCTTGGCCGTGTCGAGCGAAACTGGGGCCACCTGCGCCGCAGTTTTCTTTCCTTGACTTTAACGTATTCCTAAACATAATGTGTAACAGCGCTTAATCATGTTTATTATGTTTGGTCCTATACTATGTGCTGTCCGACACTTGGGTGACCCCCCAAAATTTTGTAGCCGAATTCGCCGACATAGGCACACATATTTTAAACTCAAAATGAAAACAATCATGTAGACATGCATCTGACCACGATGACATTAGCATTTTCTTAGCTCTCAAATCGCTAAAGCCCATAAAGCTCAGAGGATTGAAGGCGATAATATCGTCATTTCAAAATTATGGCTGAACAGTGATTATGTACCCCGTAAATACATTAATTTGAATGGTAGTCATGCGCTAGAAAGTTGATAAAAATATTTTAATTCGAAAAAGATAATTTGTCATTGTCTGTGGAAAGAGTAAATGGCTAATAATGGCTAATAATAACAAATAATACTAATACGCAGGGAGTCAATATGGAAATGCTTATTAGGTCTTGTATTTTTCCTTTAACAAAGCTTTAATCTCTCATGAGACCGATAAAATTATCTTCCATTGATGTCTACTCTAATTTATGAAAGTCCGTATATGAGCGATGATCATATAAGTGTAATTCTTAGTTTCAGAACTGCACTAAGCTTTCAAATTGGTAGCAGATTTTATTCATGAATGCTTATTTCAAAGCCTAAATTGAACAAAGGATTTCGACTCTGTCTTTGACGAAAATTGCGATGCCAACGACACAGTAACTAGTGCTGTGCCTACACAGAGATGGGTAATTGGGTCAGCGATTCACGTCACAAACGCTGTATATGTATTCACTGGAAATGGCAAGGGTCAAGTGTTTAGCACCCTCTGAACCTATTACTTCTGACCTGTGCAGACTGACCTGTAAAGGACTGTGGTCGATAAAATGTATTTATTCTGTGTCATTATTATTTTGAAGAGCCCGTGCGGAGAGTTTCGCCACTTCACGAAACGGATGTTCCGGGGAAACATCAGCCTGTCAATTAACGCAACAGCAGAAGAAATTGCTTTTATATATGTCTCTATGGACTCCAAGACAGCTGCACTAATTGAAATTTTCAGACAACATTCAGAGGGTATCAGGGCATAGCTCGCCACGCGGCCCCACTGCGGTTTGGCGGACTTCACATATCTTCGAAATTTATATATATTTTTTTGTTATTATTTCGAAAATATTTAGGTTTCCTCACGATGTTTTCCGCGGAGCACAAGATAAGTCAGAACTTAAAGTTAAAAACTTCATTGGTGCCGGCACCAGGGATCGAACTCAGGTTGCTCGAGTAAATTGAATTAAAGGCGAGCGCCCGGACACTGCTATCACGGCTCACATTCAGAATGACCTAGCGGGTGATTGGATTAACAGATTTTTTTTTGATATTTTTTTATTTGAGACGGTGGCAAGTGAACTGGCGGTTCATCTGATGTTAAGTGATAACTGCCGCCCATGGACATTTGCAACTTCCGCAGGGTTGCAGAATATGCGTTTCCCCCTTTTAATAAAGTGGCCCCGGCTAACTCACTCACCAAACGAAACTCAGAAGTATAAAATTTCTACTATACGCCCGTCTTCTGTGAGGTCGTGGTACTTACCCGGTCGGACCTGCCCATTCGTGACTGTGCCCCTACTACTACTGCGTGACCCTACGCCAGAAATCGCTTCCAAAGAAATACGGGATAATATTTCTGCTTCTTCCTTGCTTTTATTAAAACCTTTCTAGAGTCGTTTTGGATTCCACTTACAAATTTTGAAGACTCCTCTATTTATATCGAGATATAAGCTAACTAATTTAATCTATTATCGTTTATTTATTAAACTTAATTAAAATTGGAGAAATCACTAAACTCGTGCTTATTACTACGTATCTTCTATCTCTTTTCAATCTTACAAAAATATGTTAATTAACATATAAGAATGTTAAAAAACACCACATGCACAAGTCAATTTCATTTATTTACTATTTCTATTACTGTTTTAAACTAAATTTTCATTAACTCCTCATCGACACTCAAAGCCTTCTCATTCATCTCGCTTCTCATGGGACAGCCGATATATCGTTAACAAATTAGATAAGTACAATACTCTAATTAACCAAACCAATGTTACTTGTTGGGTTGGACACCCGGAAAAAAATCACAAATAGACTTAGTTTAAAACTTTATTAAATAACAAACCGCCTGAGCGCATTCTGTAACAATTTATAATTTTTTACATGTTTATGTATTCGCTTAATTTGGTTCCGAAAATTACTAATTGCATTTATTCCGACCTCCAACCGACAAGTTGGAATTCGATTTCGGCATTTCCGAGTTAATTTAATATGCACAATCAACGTAAAATACAATTAATATAACGCGTATTTGTTCTGTTTAAGTAAACCTTTCTCCACTCAATTTTTTTTTTTATGAAAATTGAAATAATAATCAAAAGTAATAACAATTTGCGAAGCAATTTTTTCTTCGGACGAAAGCGAAATACGGAACGAAACGGTGAAATGTTTCTCACTTGGCATAACTATTGTTACGAATAATATTTCAGAATATTTATTATATTAATATTATAGCTGAATGTAATGATATTTCATTTCTCGTAGTAACTTCTTTTGTTATTGTTTCGAGAAAACATTTATTTTCTATTCACTATTTTAGTCTCAGTGTTTGTTAATATTAATTAAAGATACATTTTTAAATAGTAGTAGCAATTTTAAACATCTAAGCATACAAAAGGACAGACAGACAGCGGGACGACTTTGTTTTATACTATGTAGTGATGGAACTAGAAAAATGTTCCGAAGAAAGTTCCTGTAAATTCTTCTTTGCATTAGGTATCTGGTGCGAAATCGGTACAGATGGAGATAATTTTAAATTTGTGCTTACACAAAATTCACTAGAAGGTCTATTGCACTATTATTCTCAAGCTAAACAAAATGACGATGATAATAATATTATGAATAATTTTTATCCATAGATAAACGGTAAGGAAACAAAATGGGGACATATCCCCATTTTGTTTCCTTACCGTTTAATTTTAAACATCATCAGATATCCAATAAGTCAGCACCTGTTATATTATATTTATGTGAAGAAGTGGTAAGCCGGTGGTTCACGTGATGTTTAGTGATAACCGCCTGCCCATGGACATTTGCAACACAGATGCGTTGCCACAATTTGAAAAAGTGATCCCAAGCTACCTCATCCACCAGACGAAACGCAGAAGTATAACCACTTCACGCCGGTATTCTGTGAGGTCGTGGTACTTACCCGGCCGGCCCTGCCCATTCGTGCAACAGTGAACACAACTGCGTGGCCCTACCACAGTTAAATAGGTTGTTAGTAGAAAAAAACCAACTATGCTACTGACCCAAAAATCTCTTCCAAAGAAAAAGTAAAGTAAAGTAAAGTAACAGCCTATACATGTCCCACTGCTGGGCAAAGGCCTCCTCTATACAGAGGGTGTCAGGGCATAGTCCACCACGCGGCCCCACTGCGGATTGGCGGACTTCACATATCTTCGAAATATATTTTTTTTTGTTATTATTTCGAAAATATGCAGGTTTCCTCACGATGTTTTCCTTCGCCGCGGAGCACGTGATAAGTCAGCACTTAAAGTTAAAAACTTCAATGGTGCCGGCACCGGGGATCGAACTCAGGTTGCTCGAGTATATTGAATTAAAGGCGAGCGCCCGGACACTGAGCTATCACGGCTCAAAGCTTCCAAAGAAATACCGTATAATATTTCTGCTTCTTCTTTGCTTTTATTAAAACCTTTCTAGAGTCGTTTTGGTTTCCACATGTTAACTAGATACAAATTTTGAAGACTCCTCTACTTATATCCAGATGTAAGTTGTACCAGACATGTTAGGAATTCGAACATAGCCTGACGAACCTGCCACAGCTATAACATTGACAGTGTGAATAAAAAATTTCAATATTACCCATATTAGTTTGTTCGTAGTTAGTGCACAAAAATTAGTTTATTCATGAAAAAATCCTTAATAACAACTAAATAATTAACACAAATAAATTCCAAACACTTTATATCGCAGCATGATTTTAATGTCTTTGCAAAAATTCTCGACTTTCAAGCGTAAGCTAAATCAGTTTGCTACGATAACATTATCGGGTAAATTTACCGCAACAGAAGTTTTTTCATTTAAACTTGAGTTCGACAACGCCGCTGGCTATGTTTCGTTCGACATAAAATTATCGGTCGAAACAAACGAGTGAAAACATTTCAAGACATTTCTGTATTGGTTATTGGCTATTCTTTACGGTTAGTCGTATTGTAACGGTGTGTTGCTGTATAATAGTGATGACTCTATCCTGACTTTTTTTTATGCGAAAAGTTGTCAAACGAGCAGACGGTTCACCTGATGTTAAGTGAATACCGCCGCCCATGGACATCTGCCTCACCCGAGGCTTACGCATCTGGCGTTGACAACCTTTTGAAATTTGGGGGGCTGATCCTCTTGATATTTCATTTGCGGGTCTGTTGGAGTTTCTCTGAATTTGGAAAGCAAGTACTTCTGGCGTGGGAGAGTTGCAGTTTTACAGGCCTTGAGACCGACGAAGTTACACATAGTATAAGTACTAAGACTTAAGAGTTAAACATAGTCTACTTAGTCTACTAAATCTCGCGCATTTCGATATTTTTTATTTTTTTAACCTTTTTTAATTGTACTGATTTCTTACTTCCAAATAATATAAGACAGGTTGAAACTCTGATTAGCTTCCGTGCTGAAGTTATTTTATCGGTTGCTAAATTTATCAAAATGAGCATTACCACGCTATCCTAATGGAGTCTAATTATATTTTTTCTGTTTAAAAGGTGGCTTAACTTCCAGAATTCTACAATTAATATTAAAGATTTAAACATCGTATATTTAAAGTTTATATTTGAAGTAATTGACGATAAATACATTAAAAGAAGTTAATATTTCAATAAAAAATCGCATTAAAATGCTTTATAACCAATGTGTATACTTATGATACTACCTATTGACACTTTGTAAGTAGATTTAAAACGTTATTTTTCAAAATAAGACACCATTCATTGATAAATACTTTTACACATGAACACGAATGATCAATCGTAATATATATGAATAATTAATATATTCATATATATTACTATTGATCATTCCACTACTAATTACGGCACTGTACGAAAATTTCTCACGGGTTAATTGGTCTCATCATATTATTAGTGAAGAGCGTTTTTTTTTTTCAGAGCGCCATAACGTCCATAACGGTGGATAAAATATTTAAAAAAAAAATTATAGTGCTAATCAATGCATTTAAGATGACGAAATGATATCAACACATATTCGGTATAATTTGTGATCCTCAACTAGGGTACTCCATTTCATAAATAAATCATAATGTTGTTATAATCGTTTAAAATTAATTAATTTTTAAAATTTAATTACTTTATTTTTAAAATGTAATTAAGGGCAATGTTTTAAGAAAAGTTGCATAATACAATATGTATGTTTCTTTTCTTCTTCGCTCCAAATTAGCACCTAATTAACTAAATGATATGCTGAAGCTTGTCACATCATGACAGGCTACAAATCCATTTTTTATCCGATTTCAAAAAAGAAGGACGTTCTCAATTCGAAAGAATGTATTTGAAAGTGGGAGCTTCTCATGTGGCCCCATATTAATTTCGTTGGTATTAGATCTTGGGCTCCGGAGATGCTTAAGGAACTCCTGAAAATCAAATATAAAATGAATTCAAGGCGAAATATTTGAAGTGAGTTTTGTTTTTCGTTAATAAAAATGTGGACTCGTTATTAAGAAGATCAATCATCAAGATCCAATACCAATGAAATTAGTATGGGACCACATGGGAAGCATCGGCTTTCAAATAAAAAAAGGATCATCAAATTCGGTTCAATCTGTGGAAAGTTCTCAGGTCTCAAACAAACATAAAAAATAAATAAAAAAATACAGGCGAATTGAGAACCTCCTCTTTTTTGCAGTCGGTTGAAAATGATGATATACTTTAAAATGTTTAATACAATCATACCTAGTAGAGCTTAAGGGAACTATAAATGATATTTTGCAAGTTTAATGTAAAATTAAACCTAAGTCTTACCATTCATTCTGATGTGAGGTGTTCAAGACAGCTCTTGAGACGCCGAACAGAATGAGATGCTCCAGAGACTCTAGACAATGACACAACTGACTGTAACATTTCTATAGTTCGATGCTACAAAGACATTTCCCCACTCATTTCTACATGGTGGTCCGGATGCCCTTGTCTTAGTCAGCAATTTCTTATGTTCGGCAGAAAAAAAGGAAAAAATATTTTATATATATATATATATATATATATATATATATATAATTTCGTGTTTTAAAGGTAAAGCCTTAACACTTTCATTAAATTTCAAAAATGTAATAAAATCCTATTATTTAGAAAATATTCACCGTATGAATTTTCTTCTAATTCCCTACCCATATCAAGGTGATATTGGGATTATATTGATAAACTAGAGCAGAAGAATGTTTCTGATTAATCATATATTCTATCTTTGCTCATTAAGAATTAAGAAACACATAATACAACACCAATACAAATTGGTACGGTTATTTGAAAAATATTATTTTCGTCAAATAACCGTACCATATACATGGCTATAATATAGTATATGCAAACATCACCCATTACAGATGTTATATTTTAAAATATTAGATAAGGGCATTATAATAATTAACCGTACCATACACATGGCTATAATATAGTATATGCAAACATCACCCATTACAGATGTTATATTTTAAAATATTAAATAAGGGCATTATAAATAATTTAATCATAATGTTGGGTAATATTTGCTTAAAAAACAAGTGCGTTTAAGTACCTTTTTCCGGTACAAACAGGCTTTGCGACGTAATGACATTTCTATATAATGTTATTATTGACGTAATGTATCATTATGTAATGGCTATTATTTATACAGCTTAATACATGGGAACATAACATAATACTTACTGTTTACGCTTACAGTGTAAATGCAGCCTCCTTTCAATCAGTGCTTAATATCCAATCAGGTTAAATATAAATTATATTTATAAGTGTAATTTGAAATTAGTAGTTTCAATTGAAAAGTTAATTAATATTTCGTACTAAAATGTTACGAATTAAAAATAAATGACCGATGGAATGAGGTTAAATCGGTCGCATTCGCAGACAGATTCGAAACTGATTGATTTATTGATGTAATTAAAATTTCGCCCATAATAGGCGATGTTTATATTTAAATTTGATTACAGCGTTATTATTTAAAAAAAAATGTGTGAAGTTTTTTGCACGGGTCTTTTGTTTTCGAATAATCAAATAAGCAGTCTATCGGTATAGGTTTATAACTAACTGGTGTGTTAAAGCTTTGTACAAGTGATCTTATCACTTAGTTAACGACAATTAGCTTAGCAAGTGTCCAAATGAACAGAATTGAATTACAGATATTAAGATTTCTATTTCTAATTTCTAAAATTTCGGAAGGAATCGCGATTTTCACTGATGTCTCGCTGAGGCCCACTCGTGCACTTCAACCCGCGCGCACGCATTATTCGCCCGTCCTATGTAAATTCAAAAATTCAACAGTTTTTACTCCGGTACGTAGTACGTGCGGTACGTAATAGCGTACGTGCAATATCTGATTTGTTTATTTTTAGGATTCTGCACCTTACAAGGTAATGTTCTTCTTCTTCTTTTCGTGTCGATGGCAATACCTATTTACACGATATCGGCCCAAAATTCAGCCACATGAATTGCATTGTCAGTAGCATTCATCAGGTCCTCCCGTGTGCAGTTGGTTGGGCACGCAGGGCACGACGTCAAATGTTCCATGGTTTGGGGAACAGCACCACATTTGCATTCCAAGCTGGAACCGTCTGAGAATCTCCACATGAACAAGTTCTCTTTACTTCGGCCCACTTTCGTCCGAAGTCTATTTAGAGAGAGAGAGTCGTCCAAGTCAGCCATGGCAACTCATGTCCAGGCGGTAGTTTCTCAGACAAAGGGACAAAGAGGCTAGGGACATTGCCACAGCCTGCATTTTTCCTTAGATCGGTCACTATCGTGAAGAGGAGACACACACTTCATGAAACTTCTGCGGCTTTTCAGTCTTTGTGAAACGAGATCGTGACTGAACAGTGGATGGCGAAAAGACTTTTTTTTAAAAGGTAATAAAAGGAACCCTTATAAGATCACTCTTGTCCGTCTATCACCACTAATTTTCTCAGAAACTTGTGGACCTAGCAAGTTGAAATTTATACTAGATAGTGAGGTCTATACTCCCTATTGGTTGAATAAAAATCAAGGTGCCGAGTCAACACGATAAAAAGATACCACCGTTCCTGAGAAAACCGGTGGTGATTTACACCAATTTTATTTCGGCGCTATTATGGGAGGATGGAACACACGTCATACGAGTTAGGTCAGTTTTTTTATTTTGTTCTTTTTTTTTTTTTATTATGGATGAAGTCTGTTTAGCAGACTTTATTATAACACAAGAAGACAACAGAAATAGAAATAAATCTCCTGAGTAACAACAGATTTATAATAAATTTGTGTAACGATTCCGAATGGATTATACTATTTTTTATAATAAACACCATTACCTAAAAGGTGCAGTACACCTTTATCGGATCAAATGACAAAATTTTTCCAGTCCATTGTGAAAAACAGGCAAATGGTACAGAAAACCTGCGATTGATTTGTTATCGAATACGTCAATTGTCCATACTTTGACATCGTACAAGACCACAAAAAATCAGAACATCCAGATTGTGGACTTCACAAAAGAAATTCTGAAAACTTGTGACACAAAACAGAAGAAATTGTGTCCGCTCAAAGGCGTAAAATAAGCGAGAGAGAAATAAATATAACATCAAGAAACCTGTGTCATACAAAAAATGTATGTTTGTAATTTAATTCATTTTTATAAAGAAACATTAAAAAACTAATAATAGAATCTCCTTTATTGCAATTTATCCACTTTTTTATTTTTAGTAGTGAACAACCCAACAAAGTAAAGAAAACTGTAAATAAATTCTAAGTCTATTGCGAGACATGAGAACCAAGCTGACTGGGTTGTTGTAGGAGGCCACGTGGCCCACACTACTAACATTTTTGTATGATATCAGCGCGTAATGGCCTGCAAAATAGGTTTCAATCTAAGTTGTGGTGTGGCTCACGGGTGACCCGCGTGGCCTTAACGGTTCGGTATGGTTTGGCTCACCGGTGACCCGCGTGGCTCCAATGAAAAGTACTATATTTTCACGTGGCGTTCAACGTGGGCATCGAATGGTGCTCTTTAAATGAAAATGATGGTAGCATGCCTTTGCCCCTCCCACAACAAAGTTTGCTTCCCCCCGTACGAATTAAGTGTGTACATAAATTCATATCAAAAAAATGTTATCAACAGGTGGCTAATAATTTAGTTCGATATCTACTTTTATTTTACTTGTAACTGTAGTAGCGCCCCACAACAGTCTTCGCTTTGGGGTAGGTCCGTTCGGGGAAGTAGCATGACCTCACAGAAGACCGGCGTGAAGTGGAAGTTTTACACTTCTGCGTTTCGTCTACGGGTGTTGCAAATATCCATGGCGGTGGTTATCACTTAACATCATATGAATCGCTAGCTTGCTTGCTAAAAAAATATGTTGAAATATTTTAGCGTACATTTAATAATACAGTGATGGCCTCATTATTATCATAGTAGTAAGATAGTATAGTATAATTATAAGTACTTATGTCAAATGTTAATTTTGATTATTGTTTTATAATGCTACAGGAATATGTGTTGTTTTTTGCATCACACAACGCAATTGTCAAATGAAAACAAAACTCGCATCAAAATGTCTTAGAAATTCTGAACTTATTTCTCGATTTTTGTATTTTGCACTATTTATTTATAATTTATATGTAGTAATAATTAGTAATTGTATAAAAATTTAAAAAGAAAATCATAAAGAATATCAATAATTTTCTTAATATTCTTTAATGGAAAGGCCGATTGATTTACGTGAATATTCAGCAACAGTTGCAACAAGTTTTTTAATTTCATTAGGCAACACTGCATTTCGTTTAATCTGTGAAAATTAAATAGTTAATTTATGGAGCTCCTGTTGCGAGACGCTACGTGATCTAAATTTAACAAATTGTGCACTGTTTTCTTTAAATTTTAAAGCTTGCACAGAGAGCATAGAACAGTCGATAAGAACCTTGAATGTACAATGAATAAAAAGACGATTTTAAAAATTTTCTAATTGAAGTAGTTTCGTTATTATAGTTTCAGTAGTAAACTACTGAAACCACAGGTATATTTACCGTGTAAATATAGTATATTTACCGTGTAAATATAGTATATTTACCGTGTAAATATACCTGTGGTTGGGTCACATGGCTTGCATTCTAATCATTAAGAAGATTATGATCATTCATTATGATCAATTCAAAGAGTTAAAACATCCTTTTGGCTACTCAAATGACATTTGAAAAGCCATTTGACAGCTGATTAGTTAATTTCTACGATGATCAGTGTTTCAGAAACCGGGCGACAGTTTTGCTGAATAAAATATGTGCTTGATATGAGTCCATTCGTATCAGGGTATTATACAACAACTTTAAGAAATTAAATTAACATAACAAAAAACAAATATGTGGCACATAAAGTACAAGTAGTTAATTAACGCCTGTTATAAAGCATGCTAAACACACATGTACATATGTGTTTAATTAATAACATTAAATTCCACATGGTCCGGTATTGTAGCTTATTTAAACATTTTGATGTTTGCGCGACGCTGTTATTCCATTTCGAAAGTTTAGTTTGTGTGTAAGTAGGATAACATAAGTATACTCATTTACTTTAATGGACCCAACTTTACGGATTAACTACCTACTGTGTAAAGTGCAGCGTGGTTGTGCAAAGTACATTCATTAAGTTCACGAAATACAAAAATCTTGATACTTGAAATGTCATTGAAGTTTTAAGTGAGCGTTTATCATCGATTAAGTACATTTAATTTTTATACATCGTTACTAAATGTTGTAGTGTTCCATGAGTACATTTGTATATTATTAGCGATGAAACATACTGCTTGTATTAAATGACTTTGTAATATCGGAATGCGCTGTATGTATGTACGTACACTAGGAATAACAGTATTTCATATTAGGTAATAAATCCCAATAACAACGCCTATATGGCCATTCCATCGCTCGTGCTGATAATATATTATTGCTCAGAATTCGTTAATGCACAGTCATAAATATATACGATTATACAATAAATATACGCATTGTTTATAGAGCTTTAACGTATAGTTACGTATGCATGATTTTGCTTTTAATTGCCGACGTTTGGAAAACTCTACAGAGTCCATGGTAACGGGATAGACTGAGATGTTTTACATCTTAATGTTAGTCAATGTTAGTCAGTGCAATTAGTTATTCAGGTCAATTTTAAGTGAGAAATTAATAAATGATCTGGCGGTTCATCTGATGTTAAATGATAACCACAGACCATTGACATTTGCAAATTCACCTGAAGGTTTATAGATGGCTTTAGTTTATATAAGGCTTTCGCGTGGCCCTGCTACAGTTAATCTGTATGTAGTAAGTAATTACAGTCTATGGAATTTAAAATTTTACTCTAACCCTCCACAAACTAGCGCAAGTGCTGGCGATGGTTCAATCCGACAGCACCCTCGCGGCAGAGGTGCAGTTTGCTCCACACTCTATATTCATGGCGAAGATAAAATTTAATCTCGCCATTCACAGATTGAATTTTGAACGTTAGCTTCGAATTTATTGAGGGAAGTTCAAATAATTTCGCTGTAGAGCGCCCACTAAAATGTGATATTCGCACGGCGGGGTGTCTCTGTTTGGTGCTGTTTTTAGGGTTCCGTACCCAAACGGTAAAAAGGGACCCTATTACTAAGACTCCGCTGTCCATCTGTCTGTCTATCTGTCTGTCTGTCTGTCTGCCTGTCTGTCGGCCTGTCTGTCTGTATTTCTGTCTGTTCACCAGACTGTAATCTCATGGACCGTGATAGTTAGACAGTTTACCGCTATAACAACAAATACTAAAAAATAGAATAAAAAATGTTTATATGGGCTCCCATACAACACATGATTTTTTGCCGTTCTTAAAGATCATGATACGGAACCCTTCGCGTTCGAGTCCGACTCGCACCTGGGCAGTTGCTAGCAACGTATTATAAAAAAACTAGTATTTTAAAATACTAGTATTTTTTCAATCAGTGTTACTGTACTAAATGTGGGAAATATGAAGGATATCCGCTAAATATAATTTTTTTGGTAATTGATTTAAAAATATGTATTATTCAGTAACCCATTATAGCCATTTTAAATTCAAAACTTCATTTTATTTTTTCAGCTATTAGTCAAACAACTTTTACAAGTATTAAACACCCAATGCCTTGCTGTATTTCGTTTATTATTTGTATAAATATAAGAATTATGATTCAACAAGTACACCGAATAGCTATTTTCTAAACAAAAGATTAATTTTAGTTTTTCAACTATAAGCCAAAAATCCTTCACAATTATTACACAGCCAATGCTGTTTACTTACTTGGTATAAAAATTCGAGGCGTAAGCACGTACCTCTTATTTCTTTTGGAAAGAAGTAACTTTCGCCCCACTAGGTAACTGAATTTCATTTTTGACCCGAACGTCTTATCTTTACGTGAATAGTGGCTACCATAAAAACTTTGCGAATAAATGGATATTAATGAAATACCGTTTATTTAATGAGTCACCGTCATGAATTTCCAACCCCTTTGCGATAGAATGTGTTTGTATGTTTACAACCGTGTGTGTATACTGTATAAATAAGATGTATTATGTACTGATTAAGTTTATATTAAGGTAATATTTTTACCATACCTTTAAAAATATTAATTAAAATTTAGTGCCATTAGTTTTTTTTTAATTCATTTTAGTTTTTCGTTTAATTCAAACGATGTTAATTCATTTTTAATTGTGTCTGTCATCCATTGCATAACATATAGCGAAAGGAAAGCTTCGATCAAACCATGATATTATGTTCATTTATTTGTTATATTATATAATCGTGATAGACGGTTGATTATTTATCGATCGCTCAAATGGCGCAAACTAGTCGATATATTAAGCATATTATATTCAACACCGGACGTGCGATAAACAATGTTATTTTGAACATCAAAGGTTCAAATTGGAACGGTTAATTTCATTCAATTTGTGCGACCATAAACACATTTTACGAGCCGGGCTTTAGTTGACGAATAAACTGTCGGACTATTTGAATACGAAAAAATAGCGAGAAATGTTTTAGATTTAAGTGCAAGTACAGTTTTTCACTTTCCATTAAACTGACAAGCAAGGGGACACAAAGGTGTTCATAAAACACGTATTTGTTGCAGATTTTAATTGTTTGTGCCAGCCGGCGCGTTTATATTTTTTTTACATTGCCCTTACTTTAGGATAATGATTATCCTGTGTTGTAAGGGCGTTTTACATACACAAATTTCACGCGGGCAAACACCCAGAAGCGAAACAACTATCTGTGGGTCACACAAATAGTTGTCCTGTGTGGGAATCGAACCCACGACCCCCGACGCCGAAACCATTGTCTTGGCAACTGCGCCACGGAATAATCATCACGGTTTAATGTGTAATTTTTACGTAATTATGTATCTTTATCTTCAGGGCCGAATTTAGAGGTCTGGAGGCCTCGGGGCAACAAAGGAGTTTAGGCCCCTTAGCCTCAAATTATTTTCCAAATAAAATGAACAATTTTTTTCAGTCGAATTTTCTAACAAATAGTTTATTGTGATTACAGCGTCTTTAATTATTTAACGAACATTTATATATGATCTGAAACAAGAATTATCTAAAATTAAATTTTAGCGTTAACGAACAGAACTTGTTTACTAGTCTGAATTTCAAATATTTCTCCGAAGTCTCTATTGTGGGCCACTCTATTGTCCCCTGTTTTGTGGAGTCCCCGGGGCTGTAGCCCCGGTTGCCCTCCCCTAAATCCGACCCTGTTTATCTTTGTAGAATGATGTTTACGCATTCAGTCTATAGGGTACTAGAATTTAACCGAATCCAGAGGTCGCGTGAGATAGGGTCGCGCATGTGCTCATGCGCGCTTTATTTACTGAGAAGTTGTCACCTTGGGACCATCAGGGTTTATTGCGAACTGTAGCCCACAGCAGCCACAACACACAACAAGCCTGTGTTAATTGGTGGCAGGTGGTGGTGGGAGTCATCGTGGAATGCAGGTGTACCTTGCATACGCTTCATGTTGGTTTCGCCGAATATACGAACTTGGTTATTGAAAGCGCGGAAAATATTGTTAAAAATATTTCAACGACACTATTTTCAATATGATTAAAACTGTCGTTCTCGAAGACACTTGTAACAAAAATTATGAAACGAAATAAGTTTAAGTAACACCTGTATCTATTTATAAAAAAGTAATATCAGTCTGTATAAAGTATAAAAGTAAGATAAAGTACGTTTTCCAACAAAGAATAAAAATATTTTTGGATGTCTTGTGAAGCTTTAAAAGAGCGCTAATGGGCTTTTTATGATATTTTCGCATCTCTGTCGACCTAAATAAGACATTATGGTGGTTCTTTTGTAATATTTACATAATTTAATTTAATTTACTTTCATAAAATTTTCAATCACAAAAAATAAATTTTGTTAGTGAAACTCAATATATAATGACTTTGGATTTTCTACATAAAATATGTAGTGTATTACACTACATATTTTATGTAGAACACTATTGTTCTAATCTCGAAACTATTTGCGAATAAAAACAAACTAAATATGGCTTTTTGCAAAGATTCTTTGTATCCTTTTTCTTTTTTCACTTTATCTTTCTAACAGGTTGTATACGAGAACGATAAAAGGTCATGCGGCAAGAAGATTATTATAAAATTATGCAAAATTTCAAATACATTTCTTTATTTTCATACGGTAATAAAGATTGATTTTTACAATTAGGATGATCTGTTTCCTCTTTGGCCAAGTTGAATTATTGCTTTACGTTTGTCAATTAAATTATACAAGGCTTGAAAGACGAAAGAAAGAACGAAAGATCACTTAACTTAAGTTAAAATTTGCAGAATCCAAATGTACACGACTTACGCGCGTATCATATTACACATAGAAAAATTAGGGAGAATTAACAAGATAATAAATTTAAAAAAATCTATAACAAATTTTACAAAAGTGAAATCAGAAAAATTGATCGACTTTCTTTAATAACTTTTAAACGGTTGTGAGTTCAGTAACAAATATCAATTGATTTAATAGAATTTATGTTAATTCATTACTTACATTTCTTTAAAACGTAAAGAACCACCGCGCACAGACCGCACTGGCCGACGGACGTCGCCCATAATTTTTTTCATCGCATTGTTTTTATACAATCTAAAGAGATTCAATCGGAAAGTGATAGCCATCTTTTTTACTAACGAAAAAAACCGACTTCAAATATCTCGCTCTGTATTCATTTAATAATTGATTTTCAGGAGTTCCCTAAATATCTACGGAGCCCAAGATCCAATACCAATGAAATTAATATGGGACCACGTGGGAAGCACCAGCTTTCAAATAAAAAAACGAATCACTAAATCGGTACCCTCAGTCAAAAGTTCTGACGTAATAAACATTAAAAAAAATACAGTCGAATTGAGAACCTCCTCATTTTGAAGTCGGTAAAAATATCTTACAATTTAATATCGCTCGTTGTTTAAGCATTGATAATAATATGGATTTAACGTCTGGGTTAGAGTATAAGAACGATTTTATGTAGCGGAACTGGAGTACGTCCACATATCGAAAGTAAAGCACTCTAAAAGGTGCGTTGTGAATCGTGCAATAAGCTTTTATTACTTCCGACTTTATAATAAACCACGGTCGTAATATTTCATTTCAATACACGTGCAATAGAGAAACACAACACAAGGTTGGAGTAAAGAAAATTTATTTTACGATAGATATCATGATTACGAATTCCACAGCCGAAACACATTAAATCAAAGCAACAATGGATTACATTGAACAGTCGTTACACTCATATGAAAAACGTTACGGATTTTAAGTGGCGCTCTCCGAATGTAATAAAATATGGAAAATGTTCCAGCATTCACAATTGGCACAAAAGTGGAGGCTACGATTTTTACGCGAATTTAATTGTGTGATATAAATTTTCTGGACGGTAAATTTTTTTTTTTTTGGTGATCTCATATTAACGGTTTGTGTAGATTAACGGGCTTAGGATTTATTATTGTGTTTTTTAATTTGATCCTCACATAGTTCACGACCAACCAGGTTTTTATCAAAGCTTTTATTAAAACGCTTTTAATAAAAGTTTTAATATTAAACGGTTTTAATGAAATAGTTGTAAACTAATGGCATTTTAATTTTAGGGAATGATATATTACAGTTAAAGTGTACAAAATTGTCTAGAAATTGTCATTATATTTCTGACTAGACTTTGCATTCCTTGTCTCACTTTTCTTTCATTATCACGCGTATGCCACCACTAAAATATCTTCTTTTTCAGCAATTATTCGCCGATTAATAACAGCACCAGTTTTTTATTTAAAAATCCTCTATGGAACAACGACGTTATTATAAGTGATAAAAATAAATGAAAGGGTCAGTCTTACTATTTGCAGTTCTTGTGAACGCGCACGATGAAGTTCGCTGCAAAGCGACATACTTGACGGCATTGTCGTGTCAAAAAATAAAAAAAATGACGTTCACTTACAATTCGCAGTTCTTCTTCTTCTTCTTTGATTAAATGGCCTACAATTCGAAGTTATTTAATAAAACCCTTATCAATTGTATTTAATGTATTTTTCACAAAGAAAAAGTTCTGTCACAGGGGATAAGATTTTAAGTTTTTCTTCTTTTGTTAAGCTAAAGAAGTATAATTTCTTATGTGCTTACATAAGTACAAACATACTTTTTTAGTGCTAGTCTCCGCTCTCAAGATTAAACTTAAATGTGTATATAACGATTGTCAAAAACTTATTCACTGTTACCAACATTCGAGCCATCGCCTTCGGGGTTTTATCTTAAGAGCAGAGACTGGCACTTAAAATAAAACCGTTTATTTTTTGTAAAATTTTTTTTTGTTAATATTGTATTGTCATCTAAATTAAATGTGTGTACCAAATTTCAGATCAATCTGACAACGGCAAGGTGCTTAAATTTCAATTTCTAATTTTGACCCAAACAAACAAATTCCGTACGGGTCGAGCTAAATAAAACCGTTTAAAAACTAAAGTGAATACCGCTACTTAAGGTATTCAGCTCGAGGCCACTTCGAGCTGCTGCCAATCCGTGTCCCCTTTTAGTCGCCTTTTACGACAGGCAGGAGATACCTTAGTCCTATTCTACGAGCCCGGAACTACAGGGCTGTAGGGGCAGCACGTCTGCCCCTGCCGGCTTGGCGCCGCCGTCTCCGAGTGGGGTCGCCCCTCTCCCTTTCCCGTTCGGCGACCTCCTTCTGGAGCATAACAGCTTCACAGAAGGAGACCAGTGCCTGCCAAGCAGAATTTTCCGCCAGCGCAGCGGCCAAAGCGACTGGTGGAGAAAGGTTCTCCCCGATACTTCGGACCAGGGTCCGTCGTTCGGATTCCCACGCAGGGCACTCAGCGAGTGTATGTTGCGCGGAGTCCCGATCACCTCCACAGTGGTGACATTTCGCCGTCGGTTCGCGTCCAATCCTTTTTAGGTACTCACCAAAGCAACCGTGGCCGGTGAGTACCTGCGTCAGCCGAAAGGTGACGTGCGCATACCCCGTTGCACTTAGTCAGGTTTCGAAGCTCGGTAGGAGCGCGCTTACAACTCGCTGGCGCAGGTTTCGTGACTCTTCCAGCCGCTCGCGCCAAACCTCGAGCGCGCGAGTGCGCTCCTACTTCCGCACCTCTCCCGCATCCAGGGGCTCGGCATCCTCCCGCGAATGACGGAGGCGAGTATAAACTCGCGCATCCATCTCTGCCAGTATGTCCATTGGAGGAAACCGAGCTAGGATAGTGGCCGCCTCGAAGGATATTGTACGATATCCTCGTGCGATCCTGATGGCCATCTTTCGCTGCAGACTATAAATCTTAGCTTTGCAGTGACGGACACCCGTTAGTCGATGCGACCATACGGGCGCCCAATACAGAGCCATCGATCGCACGACCCCTCCATAAAGGCGGCGAACTCCTTCCCTGGGACCCCCCAGATTAGGTAGCAGTTTGTGCATAGCACCCACCACCTTTTCGATCCGAGGGGCCAAGCGGTTGAAGTGCGCTTCGAAGCTCAAGCGACTATTTAGAGTGAGACCAAGGTAATTCATCTCTGATCTCACCTGTATATGCACGTCACCAACGCGAACCGAACGGCTGGGTGGATCCCTTCCTCTTGGAAGTTTGTAAAACCAAATGGCCTCAATCTTTTGTGGTGCTATTTGAAGACCTAGCTCGTGAATTTTTTTGACGACGCATGCCACACCAAGCTCGGCGAGCCGACTGGTGCTCTCAAAACTGTCCCCGTCGGCAAGTACCAGAGTGCATCATCTGCATAACAAATGAGACTAGCACGGGGAGGACAGTCCGTAGGGCCGCATCATAGGCGAGGTTCCACAGTAATGGTCCTAACACTGACCCTTGTGGAACCCCACAATTCACATCCCTCTGATGTACTGACGCGTTCCTGCCCACGTATTGGATGCACCTACCACTCAAATATGCCCCTATGATGCGCTGCAAGTAATGAGGCACCCGGTGGAAAGTAAGAGCCTCCCTGATAGTTCCCCAAGGTAGCGTATTAAAGGCATAGATAATGTCAAGGCTAATCGCCAATGCTACGCCACCCCGGGTAACTGCCCGTTGTGAATGCTCTCGGACACGAATAATCGCGTCCAAAGTTGACCTCGCTTGCCGAAAGCCAAACTGGCAGTCCGACAAGTTGGGGCCTACCTGTCGCAGGTGCATTTTGAAGACGGTCGGCAATAATCCTTTCGAATAATGTGCCCGCCTCATCCAGCAAGCATATCGGTCGGTACGCAGAGGGGGAATCAGCGGCCCTACCATCCTTCTTTAAGAGCACCAGTCTAGCCTCTTTCCAGCCTGAAGGAAAGACTCCGACTCTGAGGCAACTGTTGAACAGTTGTCTTAGTCATCGCCCCAGTCCGGCGGCGAGAGCTAACACCCAGACTCGGCCATGGATTCCATCAGGGCCAGGTGCGGTATTTCGGCTCCTGAGACGCCTAATGGCTCGGTTCATCTCCTCGTCAGATACCTCAAACTCATTTGACCAGTCGATTGTGTCTGATAAAAATGAGGGGGGAACAGGTCTTTCCTGGATCACAGGAAAGAGAGTATTTACTACCGTTTCAACGAAGGTGGGATCCAGGGTCTCCGTTAGCGGAGGAACCCATGGTCGCAGCTTACCCAATACCATCTTGTATGGGCGCCCCCATGGGTCCCTATCTAGACCCTTGAGGAGCTCGCTCCAGGACCGAGACTTGGCATCCCCAATTGCTTGTTGGAGTGCTTTCGTAGCGCCTCTATACTCCTCATAAGCTCTTGCCTTATCGTTGGCAGTAGCTCGCCTTCTTCTTTGGGTTCTGGTGTATCGTCGTCGAGCTCGCAAGCAATTGTCACGCAGCCGTGCAATGTCTTCCGTCCACCAGTAAACTGCCTTTGGATGAGAAGACCTGGCCCGGGGCATCGATACATCGCAAATTGATGTCATCGTTGCCCGGGACCAAGTTGCCTCCACTTCCGGATCAGGTAAGACATGACTAGCTTGGGCCTCCGGCCAGGTAGCAACAATGGCTGCAGCTTCGAGCAGATCTGTATTAAGCTGCTTGAGGGACCACCGTCGATTAAAGAGTAAACCTGGCTACCTCGCACATCGGAAGATTCGCAGAAGTGCAATTTTTCCACATTCCGTCGGTCCTCTGTGAAGCTAACCTGCTGCTCCGGACAAGCTTATTCATTTGTGCACCGAATGGCCAAGTGGCAGTTGCCATAAATTTCAAAAAGGTCAAAAAATTACATAACAACCATCTAAGAATGGATGATAAAATTTTCTACATTCCTACACAAGAAGAAACATCTTCCTAGTAAGAAAGCTCAGTGCTTAAAAACCTAAAATTTGGAATATAAAAAAATCAGCCCTGAGGTTACGGAAACGTTGACAGAACACTAGTAAATCAGTCCATTTCTCCTTTTATCGTCCCACTAACGGGATTGACTAACGAAGGAGCATTATCACGTAAATAGCAAATAAGTGATATGTTCCTTCATAAGCATAAGCAATCTTCCGTCATGACATTTTTATGCAGCATCGCTGACTTTTATTACTCGCAGATGTTGATATTGATATTCTCGCTGACGATAATCATGCGGCTGAAAGCACGTTCTCCAGAAATAAAGACGTTAAGGTTTAAGTAAGACGTTATTTGTTCTATTTTAGATTATTTCTGGTGTTAGAAGCTGTCTCCGTAGGGTTTCTGGTGAAATAGACCAAATGTTACAATCAAGCATCTCGATTAAAACATATTTTTAATTAAGTATTTGTCGAAAATGAGCTTAAGATTAGACACAGATTTTTAATATGACAAAGCGAGAATTAGAAAATATCAACAAATCCACTGAAGGAATTGCACATAAAAAGCAATACTGATGGATTTTTTCTTTCTTTGCCAATATAATTTATGGCAAAAACCACCCAAAGGATCACGTTAAACGATAATTCTGTAATCGCTATGACAAGGTGGAGCTATTTACTTAAAACTTTGGAGAGCCGAACACAATAACTCACTCTTTCAGCGAATTTTTTCTCTTGGAATTAATTGGAAAGAAATATTTAAACGCTACTGGGACAATTTAAGATAAGCACGTGAAATCGGGTGAATATATTATTTATCTATCTATTAACACCAAAAATGACTAATCACAAAAAGTTTTATACAATAAAACTTATACTGTTATATTTAATAAACAATAATTAGACAAAATAAAAATTTCTATTCGAAAAAGATTATTGACTGGGACTTAAAATGTTATCGGGGACAAATACTAGTCCCGTTTTTCTATACATTACTTTCCTACGTGCAGAAATCTCTGGCTTTTAAGTAACACTTGCCTAATATGCTCACTATGTTCACCTTTGGACACGTATCCAAGTGTATTATAAGATACATTTATTGTGAATATCTCATTCACCCAGTCCCGAGAATAGTTCCAAAGCTGTCTGCCTTAAGATTTACTATAGGTTGCAATTCGGCGAGTGCACACTTGTACAGGAAATAATTGGGTCAAATTGAATTCCTACTACCTCCTCCATAATTCGATGACTGAATGTCCTATCCTAGAGGCATCTTCTCAGAATCCTCTTCGGTTTGTACCATATCATGATGAAATGTGTAAGAATTGAAGGCGAGAGGCCGGAATTCATTTCTAAAACATTATATTATAGATTAGACGTTGGCTTTTGTAATAGTGTGTTAGATTTTCCAACTACTGGAGATGCTAGAATACTATAAAATATTGTCCAAAAATGTTAAAGAAGGCATTAATTTTTGTTTTTTGGTTAAGTATTTCTGTAACTTGTGGACCGATTCTCAAAATTCTTTTTTTTTTTATAATGTGTACAACAAGGAGTTGGAGGATTTACAAGTGTCAATTTTTTAGACCAAGCACAACAACTTCAGTACAAGAGCAATTAGGATTTTACTCACTATATCACTTCTTATCGGTAGGTGACATAATAGCCAAGACAAGAAATACCCGAGCCTCACAAAATGCTAGCAAGTAATTTTGCCTTTATCGAGTAAGTACTAAACTCAGGCTCACCCCGTTAAAACGTCCTTACAACACAGGATAATGTTATCCTACAGTAAGGGCAATGTTTAAAAAACAAAAGAAGAATTATTATTAGACAAAAAATTGCATTTCTTTTACAGTTGTATTTCAGGACTGATTGTAACCGCTTCTCTGTGTGAAAACAGCAATGTTTTTTGCGTCATCCAAAGCCGTCTTTGTAGTTTAATTGCAAATAATTCAAGGCGCTGCCAACATTAAAGTCGTGCAGCCATGGTCGGGTGAAAATATCATTAAAAAAACAATTACGCCCCCGTAACGAATACGCCATTTCTAGGGAGAAAAAACCGCATCTTTGTTGAGGTTTACCGCGTTCGTAAAATAAGTTTCGACCCTTTTTTTTGGGTTGATGAGCCACTGTTGTTGGCCTTAGGGGACTTTACAGATCCGACTGACTTGAGGTGGCCTGGCGCACGGGGCGCCTAGCCTGAACCTCGGCGTATCATTATTACGCGTGACTAAGCTCGAGGGCTCCATGGAGTGATCAGGCTCAAGGGTCCCCGAGAGGGGACCTCGGCTTGAGCTGTCACTCAGTACGCGTTTAGCATTGCGATTCGAGGGTGCCCGAGAGGCCCGGACCTTGGCTCGATCGTTAGCTATTATCTGACTTGAAGTTTTGACCCGTTTTGCATGTGTTCTATGTATTGATTTACCGGCAAAATCTAAGCAATATTAACGCAATCTTATTGCCTGGAGAAGTGTTGCTAAAAATGGAAAGTAAAATATAGACAGTTGTCAAGATTTTTACGCTGTGACGACATCTACCACTTAGCTCAGCTGGCTACAGCGTCTGGATTCGTTACTCATAAGGCACGGGTTGTATGCCGCTGTGGCGGGAAAAAATTTCAATTAGCGCTAAAAAAAAAACTAAACTCCAACACCTCTGCTTCAAACATTCATGGCATCTTTCAAATATTCAATGTATTCGAGTGTCCTCATACTGTAAAGCAACGCCAAGCTTTGCTGAAAATACAAAGTAAATGTATACAGGTGTCATTCCGATCGTTTCTTAAAATTATATAAGGCCGGCTTAATAAATAAAACATAATTAGGTTGCCACGGTTTCCGACACTATTTTAAAATATACAAATTAAAAATGAATCCCTATTTCCCTTGGTCACGCGATCACGCGTGAACGGCCGGACCGATTTCGCTAATTCTTTTTTTATAATATTCCTTAAAGTAGGAAGATGGTTTTGACGGAGAGAAAATTATAAAAAATTGCCTGAAAAAGTCTAAAAACAACACTTTTCTATATTCCCGTTCAAAAGATTCGTGATAATACTTAAAAGTCAATTTGAACTTTAATACCATACGATAAAGTTTAAGTGTTAGTGGAGGGGTTCCGGGAAGGCAAAACAAGTGAGTGACTGTGGTAAAATGTCACTTGAAATGTAAACGTCTCTTCGCTGTGCTCACTACATAGTACACTAAATAGTCTGTCCCTTTGTATGCTTAGATCTTTAAAACTACACAACGGATCTTGATACGGGTTTTTTTTACTAAATAGAGTGATTCAAGAGGAAGGTTTATATGTTATAATACATTGCAAACATGCGAAGCCGGGGCTGGCCGCTAGTCATGAAAAAAATTATGCTTTTAGATTTATTTACAAGTCTTGTGGAACACTTATCAGCGTAAGATAACTTTTTCTCCTCAATTCATAGTTATTTTGGTTTCGTTTCTGAGAGGAAAGAAGTATTTTTTTTTCGATGACCACTTAATTGTAGGTTTGTTAGAATTTTAAAACATTAGTTGTTAGAATCGAACTTACGTACCGCGGTGCCATAGTCTACACTCAGATCATCAATTTTACCGTCAAAATTCGGTCAAATCTGTTCTAAAAATCTCAGAATTTTCGTAAAATCAAGTACCCCAGTCTATTGGGTAGGCCTGAATTGAGCAGTTGACTCAAATATAATAAGTATAACAGATTAAAACAATGATGACAATGAGAACGAGCTAACCCAACAGCTGCGTCGCTCTTCCTGGCGCTATCCTATCCTATTTGACCGTTGAATTTCTAATGAAACCTGGTAATAAACTTTGTCGTTTAAAAGTGCTTCGAACAAGGATTAATTCGGCATCAAGTGGATTAATCCACTTACATCAATCAATCAATCAAAAATATTCATTCAATAGACGCTTGCGCGTTCTTGAGAATCGTCAAATTTTACATAAAAAATTATACGTATAGATTCCTAAGGTACCACATATAATGAGCATTAAGAATAAAAACAATTTTCTTCTTAAAAAACAAAAAGTTTCCTTGCATTACTCAGAGTCGCTTCGCCAAGCCGAGCAAAGATAGTTAAAGCCACGCAGTCATTTTCGGTGGGGGTTCAAAATATCATGAAAACACCATTAGATAGCCGTTATCAGAACTGCTATTCCATTTCGGAGAGAAACTCGCAGATCTCCGTTTAGATTTACGTCGCGCATGAGAAAAGGTGAACGGTTTATTTCAATTCACATTTCTTTACAGCGTCATATATTATTTGGCATATTTTGAATGCTTTTGAGGCTTAAAACTAAAAGTTGGTGTTCGTCTAGTTGCTTGGAACTCAGATTTAAGGTCTCAAGGGCGACGTTGGATATCAATGTCAGGCACATATGTCTATTTTTCGGATTTATCAAGTGCATAAATCGTTAATTCAAATTTGATTTCGTTCATATCTCCTGTTGATCGATCCCATCCTTCGTTAGCAGCGGAGTGGACGGCGTCGTCGTGGAGTCGTCGTGCACCAACAACATTGTTCTTCAGTACGCGGGTCGTCTGCCCGCCTACCTCTTCCGCCGAAACTGTCAAAGCCGCCGCACTAACAGCAAACACGTCACAAAAAAAACCTTTCGTTCACAATTTTTACGTTTATGACGAAATCCTAGTATATATATCCTAAAATATATATGTATATATATATATATATATATATATATATATATATATGTGTATATATATATATATATATATATATATATATATATATACGATCGAATTGAGAAACCTCCTCCTTTTTGAAGTCGGTGAAAAAAGGCGACGTCATGACGCCATCTTCTTTTTAATGAGAAAAGGTGGCAGAGAAACTGACGGTCTTAAGATGTTAAGTCAACACGGTGACCATGACCGTTGGATTATCGACCTTATATCGGGACTAAGCTATTTATATACACAGACTTTGTTTTAGGTACTTGGTAAACACGATGTTACAAAATGACATACCCGTTCAGCTATATTCATATTTACAAACCACTTTTCCTCTATTTACAAGTATATTAATCATAAGACGGTTCGACAATTGAATAAGTACTTCCATGTATCACATTTCTCCACGTTACGTTTTCCTCAAAAATGTAAATGAAAATAGACACAATAAATTCTCATTGTAGCGGAATACTTTCCGTAGCAAAAAATATTATCCCAAAAGATTTTATTACAGTTCGTTGGACCCATCGGCAATTTATCCGGCGTGTATATTGTATTGTTACCTTAAAAACTCTTAAGGCAAAACATAGATTTTTACTATGGCTTCTGAGGTGTCACTTCAACGTAACGGTCGTCTCTTCTGGCCTTGAATATTTTAAGAAATCATTCGTTTGTTAAAAATGTAAACTTCTTCGAGTCCGTAGCCCAGAGCCAGCCCAGAGCGGTTTTGGCCGTGGAAGATCCGCCAACACTCTTTCTCCCTGGAACCGCGAATCGTAATTATGATATATTAACATAGTGTGGCCTGTGTTATCGACGACCAAAGATTTTCGGATCGGCTTGATCCTTATCTCTACGAAGAGATATTGGATCACTCTGCATCTTCTACCGCATTTAACATCCAAGGAATTGTTTGAACTGATCCCGGCTGCTGAATTTCACCATCGGACATCGATTCAGAACCAGAAATTTGATGACAGCCAAACCTCGATGTCCAGTGTTCCACAACAACGCGATTTTCAAGGCATTTCCTGCCTCGCATCACCACTCCGAGGAACTAGCTGCCGCTGGCGGTCTTTCCAAACCGTTACGACCTGGAAAGCTTCAAGAAGAGAGTGAGAGTATATTCTTTCCTCAGAGGCCGGCAACGCAATTGCAACCTTCAAGAAGAGAGCATATTCCGTCCTTAAAGGCCGACAACGCAATTGCAACCTTCAAGAAGAGAGCATATTCTTTCCTCAAAGGCCGACAACGCAATTGCAACCTTCAAGAAGGGAACATATTCTTTCCTCAAAGGCCGACAACGCAAATGCAACCTTCAAGAAGAGAGCATATTCTTTCCTCAAAGGCCGGCAACGCAATTGCAACCTTCAAGAAGGGAGCATATTCTTTCCTCAAAGGCCGACAACGCAATTGCAACCTTCAAGAAGGGAGCATATTCTTTCATGAAAGGCCGACAACGCAATTGCAACCTTCAAGAAGGGAGCATATTCTTTCCTCAAAGGCCGACAACTCAATTGCAACCTTCAAGAAGGGAGCATATTCTTTCATGAAAGGCCGACAACGCAATTGCAACCTTCAAGAAGGGAGCATATTCTTTCCTCAAAGGCCGACAACTCAATTGCAAGCCATCGGGTGTTGCAGATGTTCATGGGCGGTACTGATCACTGAGCAACAAGTGAACCTCCTGCCCGTTTTTCAATGTTTTTCATAGAAAAAATATTTATTGCTATTTTAATAATAGTACAAGTTCTATGATGACACAGTCAACAATTGCTAGGAAAACTTCCTCTATTTTCTTCGACCACCCCCATAAAATATTTAAGTGCTCGTGCGTTGAAGCATGGAGTTTTATTTCTCCTTTAAATTCTTTCATTACCGTTTCTGCAATTGCTCTCCACGTCTCTAATTAAAGTGTAAAAATACATTCTATTGGATCTTTAGTTTTTGTTCCTACTCGAGATATTTTTTTATTGATAAATAGTTATCTGGTATCTACAATTAATTAAAGCTTTCATACTTATAATAATGAAAGCTGCGTGACACCAATAATAAAAATATTTAAAAATACATTTAAATAAATGTTAGTTCTGAGCAACAAAGGGCTAATAATAATGTTTTCGTTTTATACAAGCGCGATATAGTTTGAATATACACCTCTTGTCACGGTGGTCGTTGCTTGGTTTTTGTATAGGTAACTGACCTGATTTTTAAAAGAGAGAATGAAAATTAATAAATTTTCATAATGACTCCTAGGGTTAAATGTAAAATTTTCTAGAAAAAAGGCTGCGAAGATTTGAACCCGCGAGATACACGCCCCAAGTGACAGCCTATAAATGTCTCACTGCTGGGCAAACACCTGCTCTGTAAAGAGGGTATCAGGGCATAGTACACGACACGACACCACTGCGGACTGGCGGACTTCACATATATTCAAAATATTTTTTTTGTTGTTATTTCGAAACTATGCAGGTTTCCTCACTATGTTTTCCTTCACCACTGAGCACGTGATAAGTGAGCACTTAAAATTAACAATTTCCTTGGTGCTGAACTCGGGTTGCTCGAGTAAATTGAATTAAAGGCGGAGCGGCCGGACATAGACCTTATATATGCCTAATATTTATTTTAATATTATTTTTCTTCAGGATATTTTCTTTGACCGCTAGAACCTTATACGTTAGATTAACGGTTAAAGTTTCAACATACAATTATCTTGCATTTTACTTTTATTAAATGCTGCACTCAATCTTGTTATAAAATCAAATTCTGATCATATTTTATCTAACGCAGAAACAGAAAACACTGCAGGAGTGGAAATTAAAACACCTATCGCGCCATAAATCAGCAATACCGATGGGCTCGGTGTTTTCATCCTGGACGATTTATTGGACAGGCATGAATTGCGAGGTGCAAAGGTATCCTGTGCCTTAAAAGCTTGTCTTTAAAACAACGTTATTTTAAATCCGCGTCAAGCGTCTGCTTAAGGAACCCGAATCTTGAGATAATACAGACACATTGTGAAATACCTTAATTGAAAGAAAATTATGAAACACGAGAATAAATAAGCCCAGTTGATCGACAGCACCACATTTTCACTATTTGACTAGGGAAAAGTTTTAATCCAATAGAAATATATATTACTAGCTGCTACCCGCGACTACGTTTGCTGAAGGCGTAACATTTAGACAGAAGGCCTGCTATATATAAAATATGTATATAAATTATAGCCTATGTCTTATTCTGATGTATAAGCTATATTATTGTGAAGTTTCACTAAAATCGATTCAGTAGTATTTGCGTGAAAGAGTAACAAACATCCAACGATACATACAAACTCTCGCCTTTATAATATTAGAAAGGATATATTTTAATGTCTTCCGGCGATATATTTTGTAATTGATGGATTTTGATATGTTTATTTCTTTTATAGACGTCAATAATTTCAGCATTCTAACATATAATTTCTGCTTACTTTTGTCTGAAATATGTACCGTTTTTTGTATATTTATTATAAATAATATAAAAGCTACAAATTATTTTAAGGCGTTAGGATTTAGCTCAATACTATTTGAACTCAAGAACGTCACTTCAAATCAATTCAATCAGTTTCCAACACCTATAAATTAACTTTTAACACTGGAATTACTCTTTTGAATTGCGAAAGTTCTCCGCACAGCCTTACACATTCTTTATCCTAAAGCATTTGGGGTGCATTTTTGTGACAAGTCCGAATAGGCTACTATTTTCCATCGACATATAAATAGTAAATTAAGTTCAAACTCTTCAAAACATCTCATTTAACATAGCATCCCCTGAAATCAATAGAATAACTCAAAGAAAATAATTCTTAAATGTGCAATTATAACGTCATTATTCAACAGCATGAATTAGCCGTGTTCTAATTACATATTTTAAACGACCCTTAGAGATCGTTTAACAAGTATTAACGGTGAAATTTTGCATTACAAATCTAATAAGTGAACAGCCTAACCTTCAAACGAAAAAAAAATAATAACCAAATATTTTGTAGGCACCATTTGCACACCTGTTACATTTCAGTGTAAACGTTGTACCTTAATAATTAACACATTAAGTTAATTAAACGCTTCTGTGCAAACGCCTGCCTAAATGCGGGCCCGATTAAGTACTTTTTTCTGTAACCGTAAGCTACTTATTCTGTTATTCAGTACCGGGGAATGATATTTAAAATCAAAAGCATACAGTTTATTGATATAATATTTACAAGATTATATCATATATAATAATCTAAATTTACATATTATCTAATAAACCTAATCCACGCGGCATGGTGCCAAGAACCAGCTCTCTTGTCACCAGCAGCGGCGTAAAGCCTAGGACATAAACCTTTAAAAAAAATTGTACGGGGACCCCACGGATTTAAAATAATTTCACTTTTCCCCTCAAAAGGCCGTATTGAAAAGAAATCTCATTCTTCAGAAAAGTGTAGGACAGTCTTCCGATCATGTTATTTAAACAATAAGGAATTTGTAACCATACCGAACGGCAGTAAAAACTATTACCCAACACTTTTACACTTTATAATTTGGGCAATCGGGAAAACTTTGTGCGTAATAAACTGTGTAAGGTGTCAGGAAATTCTATACGATCACAGAGCGATATCCGTTGGCTGTAATGGGGATAACGATTATACCAGTTTTTTTTACTATTAAGACTATAATACAAGAGTGCAGCACAACTTCCAACTTTTACATACTTCCAACATAAAACTCGTAATATTTGAAGTCACAAATGCGTTTTGTTTCATCTCAAAAATTAACGGTTCAGTTAATTTATAGTTAATTTTGTGACATAGTATAAATTACTACTATTATTATATTATAAGTTATTATATAATAATAGTATATAATATATACAATATACTGCTGCTACTATATATACTATTTACTAAATTATTTCCATCGATTTGATCTTGATCAGTTATGTTATCTTATATTTGTCTAACCATTTGAAAACAGTATCAGTGACTTTATTATCTATAAGTATTAAGTTTTTTTTTTTGTGACAAGGTGACAAGTGAACTGACGATTCATTATATGTTAAGTGATAACCGCCGCCCATGAACATTTGCAACATCCGCGGGGTTGCAGATGCATTGCCACCTTTTAATAAAGTAGCCCCGGGTACCTCACTCACCAGACGAATCGCAGAAGTGTAACACTTCCACTTCACGCCGGTCTTCTGTGAGGTCATGGTACTTACCCGGACAGACCTGCCCATTCGTGCAACAGCCCAAGCTGTAGCGTGGCCCTACCACAGTAACATGGTGTTTATTATATAACTAAAAGTGGTTTATTGAATAAGTAAAAAACTATGGTTTTAATCTCACCGATCCTGAATTGTGAGGCAAAACAAAAGCATAACAGAGCACTCAAATTCGGTATTTACGTGTGCTAACTGTCAAACTTAAATATGTTTATTGCGTCATTGTTCAGTAGTTGCGGTCGGGGCAACTGGCTGTAACTCTAATAACAAGCACCATGCTAAATAACAATTGGTAAATGTCAATTTGTTTGTAGCATGCAACTATTAACTGTGTCCGTCGCTCTATTTAATAAAACGTTGTATATGTTTATATTGGTGTGTATTATAAGTATAAAATTCAATTACTTTTAAACATTATTCATAAAGATGTCGAAATTCGAAGCAAGTAGGTTTTCAATCGTGTATAATTAGCGTTAGAATGAATGAACTTTATATAAATGTTTAAAAGGAAACTTAATAATTTAGTTACTTTAATGTTATTGGGCCAGCAAAAAGTATCAATATGTAAGTGATTGGTTGTGTATGACGTGTTATAACGATGATGCTAGTTATAGGTAAACGGCTTCTTCAATCCTTCTGCAGATGGCACTACAGTAGCCGTAACACTATACTCCAGTACTTTTAAGTTAACACTATAAAGAACCGTTTTTAAAGCGAAACACGATACAAGTATTATATATAAAGGACTAGCTGCTGCCCGCGACTACGTCTGCATAGAATAGGCCGAAGGCTTAACATTCAGACAGAAAGACAGATAAATTATAGCCTATGTCTTATTCTGATATATAAGCTATATAATTGTAAAGTTTCATTAAAATCCATTCAGTAGTATTTGCGTGAAAGAGTAACAAACATCCATCCATACGTACAAACTTTCGCCTTTATAATATTAGTAAGGATACAGCGGGCACCATGAACTTTAAACTAAATATCACGTAGTAATTATTTAATACAGTTGTAAATTGCATTCATCCCTACCCGCATAATGTTTCTCCAAAAAAATTAAGACAATGTTTCAAATAAGAATATTTGGGCGTTCTTGATCATGTTAAATATACATACGGTAAATACAAATGTTTAACATTAAAACAATATACAGTTGCACGAGATATTTGACAATTGAATATTAAGTCTCCATCCTTTTGTTGTCCACATTCCACAAAGTGCTTCATAGTTCATTATTCGTAACTAAAAAAAAAACTGAATAAACTTTTTGTTGAACAAAACTGAATAAACTCACATCTATGATATTGTATAAAAATCTTCTTTTTATTTTGAGTTAGCACTTTCTAAATTTGATAAAACTAAAATGTTTGGTATATCAACGCATTCTTCAATGTTTTCCAGGTTACCAACCGCTTTGTTTGGCCTCTTATATTCACTATACGCAAAAGTTTAATTGAGTAAATTCGTAGAGTGCCTCTACGGTCGCAGGAGTCCCCTCTACATGATCTTAATATAAGAAAAATTGTGTACAATGTTAATAAATGTTCTTATAAAAATCAAAACCAAAAAAAATCAAAATCATTATATTCATCGACATAACAAACTTACATTTCATCTATCGATAGTCATATCTTTTTTAATCTACCACCGTTTCGTGATGAGGTTCCTCTAGCGGAGAAGAAACAGGCGAAAGAAACTCCGTAGGTATCCTCTTTTTTGTAATTCGTTTTTTTTTTCTTAAAAAAAGTATTATACAACTGATTGCTTTTCCTTTTAGAAATAGCTTGGGAGCGATCGACTTATTCCCAGGGATTATTGTCATTAATATATTCATTTGTATTACAATAACCCTTTTTATAATGTTTTCCTTTAATAAATTTCTTAAACCTATTAATAGGCAGGTTTAGCATTTACTGGGATTTTGTTTAAAAGCGTATACACCGCCCCATGAACAAGTTACTTACCCTATGGAGTATAAGTTGTAACACGTCAAGCTGTAACAGGATCTTAATTTTTTCTTATTTTAATTGGTCCTTATATTGCAAGATGCCTCTAAATGTTATTTTGTTCTCTACTAACTAACGCACATGCTAACTACTGATAGAACTAGTAGCCGAGGCGTAATTAACTTCGCTTCTGTATTATCGCGGAGATAATAAATAATAACAATAATGTATTTTATTTCTCCTCACAATACATGACAACAAGAGACAATGTCATACGTTGGTACAGCTTCAGTAAAAAATTTAATCAGGTAATTGTGCGGAGCTGGTACCAGGTCCTCATCCCACGGAATCAAGTTAAGCATAGTTAACAAAGCTGAAATAATTGTACATTAAATTAATTGTCTTAAGTAACTGTCTAGGTATAAGGAGATTGAATAAAAAGGGATCAACATGTGTGTGTGGAGATAAAATTTGATCTATCGATATACCGATTAAATTTGAACGCTTTAATAATTTATTAATGGGTATTCAAATGAATTTGCTGTAGACCACAAGTTTTTAAGTATTGCAGCGCGCAAAGCAAACATTTGTAATTTAAGTAAAACTTAATGAAAAAGACATAGCTTGGTACTTATAAAAACTATCAGTAAGTACGCTTATGATGACATGGTCAATCTATTGTTAAAGCTACCTTTTAAACATTTAATAAATACGGAGAAAATTTATCAAATACTTAAAACGTCTAATTCAAAGTTGAAATTGATTAATCTAAAACTAAAAATTATTAATAGTAAACTATAAGTTTTTGTATTGTACATAATTTCTTGTGAATAAAATATGAAGAACGTCATAGTACGGCTTAGTTCAAACTTATATTTTACCTTAAGGAATATAGAAATTATGAAATGTTTTCCAACATTTTTGCTACAATAATGAAAATGTTGGAAAACTTTCCTTTAGTTTTAACGAAGGGTATTGAATACTCATATATTTTTGGTACGGTAATTAGCTTCGTTCAAAGAGAATATATTTTCTCCAAGTTTACGCGAACACATTAATGGGCGATTGTGAAACATTAATTTATTCCTAGAACCGCCGAAACATCCCATTATTCTGTTTATTTTTAATGTCAATAGAAAGAAAATGGTTTCTTAACACAATCGTAACATTGAAATCAATTCTCACGTAATGTTATTTATTGTATTTATTATTGCAGATGTCAATAATTCAATGACACGCTAGTGTCTGTATTGTGTAGAATTAGAAAAATACTAACATACGTCATAACATGCAAGGTTTTAAAAACTCTAGCACCCAGGGCCTAAGTTTTATCTGTTCCTTTATAAACTTCTATTTGGACTATTTTTATTTTTTAATGTTTTACTTTCCTGTAGTTGTTTATAAGTTTCCACACATTCTACATCCATTTCATAATAAGTATCATATTTTTTATCTTTCAATTGTTAAAAAAAGACTTGCTTACACTACAAAAAAAAAGACATCCATTATCTCGTTGGTTATTACGTTATACATTGTAAAATAAATGTACTTGTTTCTAAGTTCAGTTTAATAGTTTTCCCTCGTGAGGATAAAAGTTGTTAATAAAATGTAAGTGCAAGAGTCGACGCTGCAATCGCAAGGAAAAAAATAACCTAACGTCTCCTTCTTGCTTAGGTACGTTTCTTTCATAAATATTGGATTGCCCGCGTATCGAAACGTGTGGTTAAACTCTTAAAATGCCAATTGTTTCAATGGATATTTTGCAAGTTGCAAATCTATTTCAAATAACTCGGCCGAGTACTCACTTGATCAAATAATTGATGTTTGATCGAATACCATCCGGCTCTTATAATTATCCTTAAAGCGTGTCAACCCATCAGCAGATCATCGGGTGTTGTAGATGCCCGTGGGTAGTTTGACATAAGGTAAACCACCACTTTTCACATAAAAAAAATGATGGACGTAGAGATGAAAAGGAACAAATATACATACGTAGAATTACACTTTCGATCTTTAAAATATAGCACTTGTACGATTCAAGTGAACACCGAATTTAAAAAAGGTATACCTAAGGAAAGCGAAACGGTCAATTTATAAACACGTCTGCAAATTAATTAAATATGAAAGGCCTATACATGCAGTAAGTTATCTCAATTTGTTGCAACTATCTCCATTCCGTACGATTATCTATAAAAAGGAAAAAAAAAACATCTGTTATATGGGAGCTCCCCTTAAATATTTTTTAATCTATTTTTAGTACAATAAATAACGTCACCAAGTTGTATCTCATGAACCGTAATAGTTAGACAGTTGAAATTTTCACAGATGACATATTTCTATTGCCGCTATAAAATACTTAAAAGCAGAATTAAAAAATATTTAAATGGGAGCTCCCATACAACATACATGTTTTTTTAGTCCGACTCGCACTTGGCCGGTTTTTTAATAAAATAGCTAAATTACAATATAAACTTGAATTTGGATGTCTAACTAGTCATTTAGAGTCATTTAGGGTGATTTTATAGACGACGGACGTAATAACAGAGCATATGCAGAATTTGATTCTAAATCTGAATCTGGTACGTACTTGTGAGCTTATTTTATTTTAAGATTATTTTTAAATACGCCTTACTAATACAATAACCTATTCACGAGCACTAAAACTGTTCGCTAAACGCATAATTACTAAACCGCTTATCAATAGGTTAACAACTCTTAACGGGATAAAGAAACAATGTTTGAATAGATATTTTTCTGGTTATTTCTTGTCAAAATAAAATATTAATTTATTTTATTTTGAATTATGGAATGCTCAATTAACATTATGTCAAAGTATGTACTTCGTCTAAAACATCACCCTGTATAAACTAGTCATTGAGTCCGCTTTTCAACCGACCTTTTAACATTCTACTACTTTCCTCATTTGTTTATTTACCATTCATATATTACACCATACATATATTACATGTATATATTAATAACGCGAAGGAGTTGATTTTTTTTAAAGAGAGTGTACCATTTCTACGTACCTCGATTTCCCCCAATGCCTCGGAACTAAATTGAAAGACCGCATTAAACTTTTCTACACCTTTTACAAATAGCTGCCACAGTTCGTTTTACAACCGTGGACAATATTTATCGCTTGTGGGTTTCTAAGTGTTCTAAAATTTCATCTGGAAATTTCGAGAAGCAATTGCTAAGCGATAAGTATTGGCACCGCGATTGTAAGTACAATTCTTGCAAGAGGCAATTTATTATACTGTCAAATTATATCATTCCGTATTCGTAGAAAATTTGAAGACGTTTTAAAATATTAAATTTAAAAAATAATGGAAATAAGTAACTATTGTTTTTTTTTTTTAATTCGTAATAAAATGCACTGATCAAGAACAGTGCAATCAATGGCGTAAATCCCAAAATGTTTCAACAAGTTTCACGAAGTTGCTACAGAATGTAGATAAAATAGAGCAGAGTTTCTTTACTCTCAATTGTAGCAGACTGTGAATTGCGTCGAGTTTTCGCTTCGCGCCGGAATAATTTCTTTTGTTTCCCAGCGTAACACACCTAATAATAAAGAGAAAGTTTTTAAAGTCTAATTAAATTTGCCTAACTTCTGTTTAGTTTCTTAAAGTTGATTTGAGTCATTTCGTGATTTAACTGAATTATAACAGCGGTCATAATGTAAAATATTACGATAATGAGGATGTTGTACAATAAATTCGATTGTAAATCATCAGGGCAGTAAAACTGTACCAGTATTGGTACATTTGAGCCCATACATGACAAACTCTATATATTTAATTAATCGCATAATGAAAATACTTATATGACAACGCATTAAATTCATGTTACACTATAAATATTTCTTTTGGTCCCAGTTAAAAATTAAATCATGTAAATGGAACTCGAGGTGATGCATGCGTATCTTGACATTACTTTTTGATTTTACAACTTTAACATAATTATATGTACTTTTATCTAAGCTTTTTCCTCTTCTATCAAAAGGATAATTCTTATTCTAAAATATTACAGATTTCCCTTTCAATATGAGTGATGTTCAGACGAGGTTAATCATTACTGTCTTTATAACAGAGCATCTTTCAGTTAGAAATTTTAAAAGTATAAGTTTTTAATCAAGACAGCTTGAGGTATGTGTTTATATGGAAGCAATTAAATAACATAATTTGAATTATTATCATTATTTTGGGATATATATTTGTTTTCTCGTCTGGTTCGGTTTATAAATAAAATAAACATATAGATATATATTACAAAATTATTGTTATGTAACGTATTATGAATATTTTTATTACGTATATATTATTAAGATTTATAAGTTATTTCAGGTATTTTTTATTTTATAATGTTTTTTTTTTTATATTTCAATAAAAATAATTTAACGTGTAATACACCTTATTTTTATTTTAAACACACGTTCGGCCCGTGACGATGAATTTGTAAAGTTAAAATCTATTTTTATTTAATTTACTAAAAATTAGTTTAATTATGTATATAGTCATAATAAATTACGCAAATCTTACTTTTTTAAACTAAGCTCATTTAATGATAATGATTTAAATTATTGTTACATATTTTTTTAATATGAGAAAGAGAAATGAAACCGGCGAGAAGCTGGTTCACCTGATGTCAAGTTACCGCCACACTTTTTTTTTACGTGAAAAGTTACCAAGCGAGCAGGCGGCGCATCTGATGTTAAGTGAATGCCGCCGCCCATGGACATTTGCAACACCAGTAGGATTGCAAATGCGTTGCCACCTTTAAATAAATGGGCCCCGGCTATCATTACATTAATTAATTAATTAAACAAATAAAGGTACAAAGGGCGTTATTATTTCTGAAATATGCTTGTTATCTTACGATTTTTTCCGAACCACTAGCTTTCATTATAAACTCGCGCACTATTTTCTTTTAAATTTTAGATTTTCTTTTAAATAGTACACGGAAACAAAACACTTTGAAAGATTTAAGTAAAAAGTTTGACATAACAATTGAGGACAGATGGGCAAGAGCTATTGATAATGGACTAGAAATAAATACAAAAAACTAACAATTAACATGCTCCTACGTTTTTTAACCATAATATAACAGATATCTTTAGCGTCACCATAACGCAAATTCAACGCGATTACTGTTATACAGCGTGTCGTTACCATCGCGACAATAAATGAACACACATATAGGGTATAACTTTTTAAAGTTGTATTAAACATTTAAATTCTTTAAACACCAATATTTAGAGAGTTAAGTTTAAGTATAAAATTTTCCAAAACAAAGAATTTTAGAACAGCCCTTACCTATAAAAGCGTAACGTAAAGTTCATTTGTAAAGGTCACAAAGCATATGAATGGGTTGAATGAATTTAAAAGAGACAAAACACGCTGTAAGAAGGAGAGGCTTGTAAACAAAATTCGTTACAAATTTCGTTTCTTTTTTACTTAATTAGTTTGTTTGAAAAAAAATTTTTTTTTATTATGGATTTTGTTTAACGTTAATATTTTTTTATGATTATTGGCAAGTAGCGTTAGACGTGTGTTCATTTATTGTCGCGATGGTAACGACACGCTGTATATCGATAATGACAAGTGTTGAACCCGTCACCGTGCACTAAGCATCAATGTAACTGCTAATATCGCGTACACACATAACGTTAAATATCACAATATCTATGTGAACCGTCCTTACATCTTGAAATATTTATTGTAATATCGAGTTAATATCAGGTGCGCTTACAAAAAACTATTTTAAAATTTATAAAGCAGAAATAGTCATGATAAGAACTTAAACGCTCCACCATGTAGTAACCTAAGTAAGATATTTACTAACTATCAACCACCGTTCAACTTGAGAGTTTTAAACGGCTGTTAGTCTTACGCCAAACGCTATCAAAACAAGTATCAGTTCCTCGACTTGATCAGGTGAGCTCACCGACGTGATGTTTCTAGTTTAATCCGCGACTTGGGAAACATTTATAGGAACGGAAGGTATAAATTTTAAAGAGAGAAACAAAACTCTACGCTCAGACATCGGTGCACTTAAATATTTATGACAGTGGTCGAAGGAAACGGATGAAACTTTCTAAGCATTTCTAGGCAATGCCACGGCGCTTGCACTTGTATTTTATTAGTAACTTTGCCTGGTGGAAAATTACACAACCAAGTGTAAACAATTTTTGTGTACAGTTCATATTATGATGTTCCGAATCGATTTAAATATTCTCAAATTCGACAAAAATTCGACTATTGAGATTTTTATTCTACAATGTATTTAAAGGAGCCATAATTAGTAATAGACTCAACTAGTAAACCTCTATTTATATTTTTGTTACCGACACCGCTGTGCACTAATTGTAAGTTTCGTAGAAAATAACATATCATTCTTTATATTCGTCTCACCTCTATTCACGTGAGATTAATTACGCGCCCATTCTCGTAACCAGCACTTTTTTGTTTGAGAACATTTCATAAGGAATTTCACCTTCTTGTAATAAAAAACTTGTAAGAAAATAGTTATGCTCTTACTAACATTCATTTTTATTTATTATGATTACATATGAATTATTATTGGCTTGCCCAAAAACGTAAGCTTTCATCGTACATTTCATTATAAGAAATTTTCTCTTACTTTCATTAGTCTAGGACTTTTAGAAATTTACTTTTACTGTCCACAAACTAGCGCAAATGTTAGGAATAGCAACGGCCGTCAGTGAAATCGCGACCGAGGCGCAATTTTCTCCGCATTCTGTATTCATGGCGAAGATAAAATTTAATCTCGCCATTTGGAGATTGAATTTTGATATTCTGTCATTTATTAAGAAAGGAATTTGTTTTGAACGATTTTACACTAAGAAAGCTAAAAGTATTTCAGTTCACACACCCAAAGGGTAAAACGGGACTCCATTACTCCGCCCGTCTGTCAAAAGGCAACACGTAACACGCAAGGCAACACGACAGTTGAAATTTTCACAGTTGAGATGATGTATTTCTGTTGCCGCTATAACTACTAATACTAAAAAACAGAATAAAATAATATTTAAGCGGGGCTCCCATACAACAGACATGATTTGTTTGCCGTAAGGGTTCCGCCCTTCGTGCGCGAGTCCGACTCGCACTTGGCCGGTTTTTTGAGATTCAATTGAATATATTAATGAAAAATGAATACTGACAGTATTCATAACAATAACGGTTTATTTTTTTAGGTATAATTAATATTGTCTTATACTATTGAAATATAAATATAATCGATGACTCCGCGATGCAGTTGTCAAGGTATTGGCTTCGGCGTCGGGGATTGTGGGTTGGATTCCCACACGGGACAACTTGTGTGTTCCAGAGATAATTGTTTCGCATCTGGGTGTTTCTCCTCGTGAATTTTATGTTTGTAAAACGTTCTTTCAACACAAGATAATTTTATCATAAAATATGTATATAAATTATAGCCTATTGTGTTATTCTGATGTATAAGCTATATTATTGTAAAGTTTCATTAAAATCCATCCAGTAATATTTGCGTGAAAGCTTAACGAACATCCATCCCTACATACAAACTTTCGCGTTTTTAATATTAGTAAGGATTAGTAATTAGTAACGATATGAACCGTAAGTTATTTATTGGATTAATCTGCAGTCAGGTATTGACCAGAATTCTTTATCGATATTTAATAGCCAATTATTTGTACCTTGAGTACTATTTATATAATAAATTACACATCACATGTGTTGCGGACCTCTTTGCTATTTTGATAGCTGATGTAGTTTTTTTTATTTTTTTGCTTTTGACGTTGTCTGTTCTACTACCTATTTCTTTCTGTTTGCTTGATTTTTCTGTTTTTATTAAAAAATAATCATTCTTCAACTTTTATCATCTCTTTATCATTTGCAGAGATTAATTTGGTTTTTTCATTTTAACATGTGTATTATTTATAAAAAAAAACACTAGAGGCCGGATCACGTACTGGCAATTTCTTTTGGCTGGATTCGCGTCGCTAACTAACCGAATTCAATTTTTGACTCGAACGCATTTATGTTACGTGACCCGTGCCTATCACAAAGGGCTCGACAATAAAATAGCAGAAATCAAATGACACTTGTTCAAAATGCGAATGTTTAATAGCCACATGCATGATCCGTTGCCTACAAGCCTAGCTAGCGGTTCCCTCTATTTACTAATTAAATAAACAATCGGTCATTGACTTTTTAGTAGTCTGCATATTTCGATATTTTTAATTTCAATAGCATAAACCCTCAGGTGTGTTGGTTCACGTCGGATGCTGAAAGCGAACTGATTTAATTAGCGGAAAATAGTTACAGAGCGTTAACAAGTCAAACAGAAGAAGTAATTACAGTATGCATGATGCCAGCTATTTATACCTTTTTGGAACTTTTACAAGCCCAAAGTAGCCTCTAAAGTCAATTTGAGTCCGGTGAGAGTTTTATTTAATTCTTAATTAACTAATAAGTCTTCATGTGGAAAGTAATAAAAGAGAATAAATTCATAAAGTTTCTACCGACCATATTTCACAAAACATTTCGCGGAGACCCTTCAGAATCTCTTAACGGCGTGCTAATAGACTTTTCAACGCATTTTTCTTCAGTATCCGAAGAAAATGTTATTCAATGACCCTCATTTGATTTATTCCTCTCTTTATTGTTAATGTAACTATATCTTAGAGCGATAGAAGGTTTAAGAACATTTCCAATATATATTATGGCAGCGTGTTGTTAATACATTAAACGGGGGCCCACTTTCTAATAATTTAAGAACCGACTTTAAAAAGGAAATTAAAAATATTGTTAATACCTATAACTAATAACATATATACCCTTGGATGGTCCTCATATGTTATGTACAGTCGAATTGAGAAACCTTCTTTTTTGGAGTCGGTTAAAAAGGCACTGGCCAAGCTTTGCGTTACCAGATTACTACTTAGATGTTATACTAGTATTTTCTTTTTTTTTATTATTATTGAAATAACTAAATATTTTTCCGGTATATTCTTCTTGAAAAACGACAAAGGTTCAGTTTATTATTTATGTTGAAGCTACGAATCGTGATGTGCCGGAATGCAGTCGGCTTATAAATTATGTTGGCTGGCCGAACTGTAGCTTGGTTTCAGGAAGTTGAGATAAGTTCCTGTGAGTTTATTGGACGTGTTTACAATTTAACGTCTTTCTTTATGATATTGCGACGTTCACTTGTTCACATTGATGTATCGTACATATTTGACTATGTTTTATGAGATTGGAGTGTTATGACCGGGCAACCAATAATTTTTGGAAATGTTATCAATAATCGGCAAGGATACAAAAAATATCACTACTAAAACACCCTTAAAATTAATGTTATGTTTTTAGTACTTTAAATTAATGTTACATTTATAGTTAGAAAATTCCATGATAGCTGAAAGCCTTTTACGGGATCTAGCTTCTATAAATGCAAGATATTTCATAGTATACCTTTTGGCAAGCATATTAGTTCCTTTTATTTCTATCATGGCATCAGAGATAAGTGGAATATATATTTTAACTCAGAAAACACACAACTCATTGAAATTGGGCAGAGTAATTATTATATGACCCTGGCCTATGCATATTAAATCCTCTTTACAGCTATTTATCTAATTTGTTTGTGTATTAGAGTCTAATTTTTTCTACCGTATACCGTCATATAAAGTGGGAAAATATTTTAGATCCTACTTGTGAACAGAAGTGCTTAAAACATAACGAAGGAATTAAAATTCATAATTATTTTGATGTTCTTTTTGTATATGAAAAGTTGAGAATCTAATTAGTGATAAAACCTTAAAAAGTCCATATTTTAAGTTAGTCTTTTGCCAGGCCGTGGTAATCTTTCGGATGAGGCTGCGAAACCACAGAACTGCTACGTGGTAATACCACAGAACATATTTATATTTCACAAACCCTCATGCCCTTCAAACCTCACAGTCCCATAATACTAGCTAATGCTAACCATCTTGTGCCAATCATTTTTTAATCAAAACATGGCCAATGCTAGACTTCCATTAAATAAGTGGTCTAGTCTACGGCTTGGCTTTTTAACTCTAAAGGATGTGTTGAGCTTATCCTTTGCATTATCCGATTTTTAATTGTCACTATTGAAAAAAAAAGTCACCGTTAGCAAAAAAATCTTTGGGAGGATAGGGAGTAGAAAAGACGATAAAGAATAAAAAAAGTACTGATAAAAAGATATAAAAAAGTATTCACGTTACAGATTTAATTTTTCTGTATAAAATTGAGTTTGTTGTTCTCTTTTTTTTTTTTTTTTTTTGGGCTGGATGAGCCACTGTTGGCCTTAGGGGCCTTTACAGATCCGACGGACTTGAGGTGGCTTGGCGCACGAGGCGCCTATCCTGAACCTCGCGCGACCACCATAACGCGATTACGCGTTATGGTGACTAAGCTCGAGGGCTCCCGGGGGAGCCTCGGCTCGGGCCGTCACGCTATTATTATTACCGGTTTGGGAGGCCGCCAAGCTCTTAGGGCGCTTTGGCGGGCGCTCCATGGAGTGATCAGGCTCAAGGGTCCCCGAGAGGGGACCTCGGCTTGGGCTGTCACTCAGCACGCGTTTAGCATTCCGATTCGAGGGTGCCCGAGAGGGCCGGACCTCGGCTCGATCGGTAGCTATTATCTGACTGGGGGAATTACTAGTGCTAACATTACTACCACTTCGGAGAGCGTTGGCGCTGGGAGAAGAAGTGGCGGAAGAAACTCCAGCAACGCTTCTATCATTAATAGGGGAAAACCTGCCAGGTACGTGGCGGAACCTAGTATATGTTTGCCGCACTCGCCGGCGAGTGCGGTGTGTGTTGGTGTGTTTCTTGAGTTTTTTGATCCTTTCGATGGCGATAGTCGTCTCATCGTCAGGGAAGTCGAGAACGTGACGCGGTCTTCGGTAATCGCGGCGGAAAATATTTAGCGGCAAGGGCCTGTAGGTGACGGCACCTACGATAAGTGGGTTGGGATGCGCGGCGGCGGAATCGAAATATCGGCGCGACGCCGACTTCAGGAATTGCGCGATGGTGGGCAATTCTAGATCGACATGAAGGTCGATATTGCGCATGAACCAGGGTGCTCCCGTGGCTCTGCGCAAGAATCGATTTTGAATCACCTGAAGCTGGTGTATTTGCTTCGGAGCAATGTGAGGGAAGACGGGGCTCGCGTACGTCATGATAGGGCGAACTACTGCCTTATATAAGGTCACCTTGTTCCGAAGGGACATTTTTGACGTTTTATTGAGGAGAGCGGGTAGAGGCGACCGAGTACAAAGGCCGCCCGGTTCCTGACCTGGGTCACGTGCTGGGTGAATTTAAGCTGGGAGTCGAGGACGACGCCTAGATATTTGACTTTATTAACCCTTGGTACTGGGCTGTCCAAGAGTTTAACTGGGGGTGGTATGGGTATGTTCTTTTTGTGCGCGAAAAGGACGGCCGCGCTTTTGGCGGGATTGATCTCGATCCTCCATTGCCGAAACCAGTCACCGATGGTGATGGCCGCAGCTTGGAGGCGTCGATGGATCAATTCGGGTGTTCTGCCTGTGGTATAGATACAGGTGTCGTCGGCAAAAAGAGTAAGTTCTACATCTTTGACACGCGGTATGTCATTGGTGTAGAGGGTGAACAAGACTGGGCCCAACACCGACCCTTGGGGCACCCCGGCTCGAACGGGATGCGTAGTCGAACACACGCCCTCAACGCGATAGCGAAAGGTTCGATTCGTTAGGAAGTCTCGTATTATGCATACGAGACGGTCAGGCACTCCGTACCCGTATAGCTTGTATACGAGCCCGTTGTGCCAGACTTTGTTGAACGCTTTTGCCACGCCCAGGAAGAGTGCACCGGTGTTGAGTCCACGTTGGCGTTTGGTTAATATGTGCTCCGTGATGCGGTGCACTTGGTGGGTACACGAGTGTTTGGCTCTAAATCCAAACTGCTCTGGGATGGGGAGCCCTTTGGTGTCCATAAGGGATCTTAAGGGGCTAATATTAGTCTTTCAAAGATCTTCCCAAATGTTTTGAGAAGACTTATTGGACGATATGAGATTGGGAGAGTGGTGGGTTTAGAGGGTTTGAGGAACCCTATGACATCGGCTTCCTTCCACTCGGATGGGAAGAAGCCTTCGGTTAAGGCCGCGTTGTAAATTAATACTAGTATCTGAAGGATGCTAGTAGGGAGGAGCTTGGTCACCTTATTGGTGATTCCATCTGAGCCTGGTGCTTTACGGGGGCGTAGTTTTTTAATGGTCTCTACTAGTTCTAGGCACGTGACCGGGGGAACGGGATCGCGGAGTGGCTCTAAAGTTTTCCTTTCTACCTCTTCGTTCACCTTGCGGAGGTGTTCGGGGTCGATCGGAATCAGACTGGGGGAGCATTGAGACTCTAGGCTGTCAGCCAGGCATTCGGCCTTCTCTTCGTCCAGCATTGCTGGCATACCTATCGGACGGACTAGTGGCGGCATGGTTGTTATGCCGTTACCCTTGAGGGATTTGGGAAGTTTCCAGAAAGCTACGTGGGATGGTTTTACTGAAGTTAGGGTGGAGTCCCATCGTTCGTTTCGTGAGTCTGCTATGCGTGTTTTGACCTCACGCTGCAATTTACGTAGCAGTCTACGATTCGAGTCGGTGGGATATCTATCATAGGCTCGAGTGGCTGCATTCTTGCGTCTCAGCAAGTCTCGCACATCGTCTGGCAGGGCCCAGCGATGGTCTTCCATCGCCGGGACCTGTCTCGAGCATTGCTCGACGACGGTGTTGACGTGGCTTGTGAGGGCTCGAATTGCGGTTTCGGTGTCCTGTTTGGTATTTAATTCTCTAGGGATTGACTCTAGTTGTGGAGGATTAGGTTCGTTAAATTTAGATTTGATTTTATGCCAGCTGATGACAGTTTTGGTTAGGGGAGCGGCTGTTGCTGAAGGCCCTAGCCGGAGGAGAACTGGTCGGTGATCGGAGTGAAGCTCGTGTATCACTTCCGGTTCGCATAAGGAGAGACTGATGTTTTTGACGAGTGCAATGTCAAGCACATCCGATGTGTGTCCCTCTACGTATGGAAAGCGCGTATGTTCGACGGGGGCAACGACTTCAAAGTCGAGCCTGTCGGATAGCGAGTCGAGTGCGGTGCCTCGGCTGTTGGTACGTGTCGAGTTCCATCGGGTGTGTTGTTGTTCTTCTCAATGCAGGAGCGAACTTGATGCATTTCCATTGCAAGCAAGTTTTAATGATCCTCTATGATAAAGTTGAGATACGTCAGTCGACGTACTGTTAGCAACAGTCGTAATGAAAATAAAAAAAAATGTTAATCACTATTCATGGTGACTAGAGAGAAAACTAATAGCCAACATTAAATCGTTTTGGCGAATCTTACTTTTATATTTGTGACAAAGGAAATGTATAATCTTATTAACTAAAAGAAAATAGGGGAATTTAAAAAAAAATCTCTCTAAATTTCTATAAAGCTTCAAATTTCAAAATATGATAGCTTTGGTTTGAATCCAAGAAGCACAGGTTAGAAAGTCGAGGCACGTCGAGGAATTTCAGTATTATATCACTCTGATACGATCATAAAATAATAAATACCAACGGCACACATATGGTTATAAGAATGTCTTTAAAAAAATAGACTACAAAACAACCTTAATTGGTTAAGACCAATTAAGATTAAATGCACGTACATTAAAAGTAAGCTCATAATGTTAAACAAGAAAAACTACTATTATTTATGTACATTTAAGTACATACTAGGACAACTGCCTTCTTCTAGTTCACTATTTTCAAACAAGAAATTTTTCTCAATTCACTGCAGATAATACACGTGCCAGCAGAAACTTTAATGAGCAAAGTTGGTTCACGTAAAAAGATAATTTAAAGAACAATTTCCCCTTAATTAGACTGTAAAAACAGGACGGCTATAAAACCTAATAAGTATTCCGTAAACATTTTATAATACCAACATAAAATGTTTATGTTCACTTAGTTCTTTTGCCTTTTTTCCATCCGAGATATAAAATTAGCTTTCCCATTAAGTAAAGATAATTTTATTAGCAACTTCTTGTAACTAGTGGTTTACACTTTAATGTTTACTGTGATAGCTGAAACTGTTGCGTGGCCATGAAAGTGTCGTCCGAGGAACTACCACGGCCTCTCAAAACATTGGAAGTAAATAATAATAAATAAATAATAATATTTTAGAACACTATTTTACACAACGCTTTCTTGTCCCAAACTATTGCGAGGTCGTGGTGCTAATCCGGACGGACCTGCCGGGATAGTAGTAGGGATCGAACCCAAACCAGTGTCTGGGTCTTTACATATATATAATATGTATTTACTAGACAGATTAACATAAGAAACGGCTTGATGACTCCGTGGCGCAGTTGCCAAGGTATTGGCTTATTGTGTAACCATAATATTATTTATCAACTGTGACTCAAATGTGTAAAAAAGAAAAAAGTAAAGTTACAGCCTATACATGTGCCACTGCTGGGCAAAGGCCTCCTTAATACAGAGGGTATCAGGGCATTGTCCGCCACGCGGCCCCACTGCGGATTGGCGGACTTCACATATCTTCGAAATGTTTTTTTTTTTTTGTTATTATTTCGAAAATATGCAGGTTTCCTCGCGATGTTTTCCTTCACTGCGGAGCACGTGATAAGTCAGCGCTTAAGTTAAAAACTTCATTGGTGCCGGAACCGGGGAACGAACTCAGGTTGCTCGAGTATATTGAATTAAAGTCGAGCGCCCGGACACTGAGCTATCACGGCTCAAATGTGTAACCCGTTCTTATTTTACTTATTTATTATACGTGAAAATCACTCTGTAACATCTTTTCCAGTGTTCCGGGAAACTTTTGGATCACATCTCTTGTCCGTAACTTGCCCACAAGCTGCTTCGATCAAAAGTTGAAGGTACCAACCACGTTAGTATTACTTACTACGACATGAGGGCGTGTATATTGGGCGTGTTTAAACAGCGAAATATTTAAACTTACAAAAATCCGCCATTAAATCATAAATTAAAGCGGAAGGTATGGTTGCCTGGAAGAAATTGGTACCTTAACAAAAAGGAAAATACAGGAAGTATATACACACTATGCTTCCTGTATTTTCCTTCTGTGTATCCTTGTGTGCATAAAGTATATTCTATTCTATTCTAGGGAACTATTTCGGCAATAATTACTCAACTTTATACCGGACACGCGAACCATCAAATTACAATAATAAAACTCATTTTATAAGCAAACACTGTGGCTGATCGATGTTGTACATCATAATAAGAGCAACGAACCGCCATTGCCAACTTAACCTAAACAACTTCTATTAGCTTAAGCCTACAATACAAACATGTTACATTTACAAAGCGATGGCTCAATGAACAACAGGCGATGGGCACATTAATAATATTGGTTTCCTAGAAACTCTTATTACCATAACCACATCCTGCACAATACATAAATTTATAAGGTGAAAATTTATAAAGTTTAAGTTTTATATTTATAAATTTGTAAATTTATAAACAGTGGGGCCCCCATACAACGTATATTACCACTTAGTATTTGTTTTCATAGCGTTTACAGACAAGTACATCATCTGTGAAAATTTCAATTGTCTAAATATCACGGTTCATGAGATACAGCCTAGTGACACACGGGCAGACGGACAGACAGACAGCGGAGTCTTAGTAATAGGGTCCCGTTTTATCCTTTGGGTACGGATCCTTAAAAATAATGAAAACAGAATAGGTGAAAGAATAGGTGAAGAACAAAAAAAAATTTATAAAAAAATATGTAAATAAAACTTCTTCAATGAAATCCCGTGGAGTAACAAATAAAACTTCGTTATAAGAAAAAACGCACGGCATATTTTCTGAATTGAAACTGTTTTCCTACAAAAGCTATTAAATGGCAACTTATCATCATTTTTCATACTCGATAAAATATGGTCTGCAAAGTGATACTGGCCATTTATAATAAGGGCATATATGTCAAAAGGTAGTAATGGAAAACCTGGGAAACTAAAGAGATATTATCTAGAGTAACTATATCGATTAGCAGGCAGCTGTATACGTAGTAATTGCATGTTAATATGGGGTATCTTTAGTGGGAAATTGTGATATTATAATTAATTAATAAAACCTAGAACTTTACAATATAATCTAGTCTAAATATATAAATGTAAAAGTGTTCCTTTCTTGTACTTATATTAACTTACTCTTAATTTAGGTCTGCCCGAAGACGTGGGCTCGATTTCAACAGCGGCAAAAAACTTTTCGTACTTTTTTCTACAAATTTTAATAATTTTTGTTGTTATCTCGAACGTAGGCAGGTTTCGTTACGATGTTTTCTTTCACGACCAAGTACGTGATAAGTCAGGACATAAAGCAATTAACAATTTAATTTGTGCTGGCACCGAGATTTACTCAGGTTGCTCGATTTTAGAGTGCGACAACTAAAAGCGAACGTCCGACAACTGAACTATCATCATTTAATTGGTGTTTCCGCCAGTAGGTAATCAACTCATAACTGTACAAAAAAATATTAAATAATGATTCTCACCCCGATTATTGGCGCTAAACTATTGTAAGTAAATATATTTTAAGACAGGTAGTATCGATAAGATTAAACAACAAGTCGCTGAATTACATACAAAAATATTTATCAGTTGAATTTCAGTACATTTTTAACTTCCTTTTACACACAGTTAATTAGTTAGTTTTACAGTTAATTTATCACAATTGTTAAAATCGCTCGAAACATTCCTGGTCCACTTTTCATTCAATTAATAATCAACATTTACATAGAATATTTTATAAACGTCTGTGCAATTTCACGGAGTTATGACACGAAAATTCCTCGGGCGTTCCACGTTTAAATGTTCCGAAACAAAAGACCCAGTTACGAAATAGTACATGTGCAATTACACTCACGTGAATGGAGGTGAGTAAAAGAATGAAAAGTTATTTTCTACGACTCGTAGGTACCAAACACGAGCAGTTTGAAATACAAAGTATAACATTATTTTTATTAGTATTCCACTGTAATGTGTTTTCCGTCTCATCATACCTGTATGAAAATATTGACAATGTTCCTAAAATAATCTAAAAACAACGATAAGTAATCTAAATCTGTATATGCTTTGAACAATCAAAATCCTTACAAACTTTCTATTAATTAAAACCTTTTTAAATTACTGCGATTCAAAATGGAAACAAATAATTATTTAGCGTTATGAAAAGGGACGTATATGTGTGTGTAACGGTACATTTGAGTCAATATTATGGAGGGTAGAATAAAGGAGGACCGTCTCGTATAGGGGATTAGTCGAAAAAGTGTTCACTGGTAAACAGCAAATTATTGTTCGAACTCTCACCGAAATAGCGCTAGTGTAGCAAGTGGAAATGATATGAACTTAGCAGTTATAAGCAGAGTGAAGTGTGCTGGGTTGAAAAATTTAATATTTCTCTTGACTTCTGTAGTTTTAATTTAATTTTTTTGTTTCTTTAATTTTATTCCATACTCCTTTTTGTCTATATATTACAATAAAATTTTAAAAATTGCACTGTAACAAAGCGGAAATGTTTCTTTCCTTTTTTAATTTAGTATCCTACTCTAATAATTTGTGGCGTTCTATTTAAAATTCTCCCACTTGCTACTATAGCGCCACCTTAATTTGCTCCCTTTCAACGGACACTTTTTAATACACTGAGATGGTCCTCCTTTATTCTACCATCCATAGTCAATATAACGTTAAATTTGAAACATTATCTGAAAATCCTTACTAAGTTTGTATGTATGGATGGATGTTTGTTACTCTTTCACGAAGAAACTTCTGAATAGATTTTGATGAAACTTTACAATAGTATAGCATATACATCAGAATTACATATGGGCTAAAATTTATAGAGATATTGTGTGAATTGTCCAAAATATGGGTAATGATAAGTGTGAACTAAGTAGGAAAAATTCAGCGATCTTCGAGATATTCTGGTGTATAATAAAAAACTCATTATTAATTTCCTTTGGCCGCGCGGGCGAAACTGCGGTTAACAACTAGTTACATATAAATGCAAAGAACGAACTACGACTTCAGGGTAACTGCTCCCAAGTTGATTCAGCCCGTGCTAATCGCAAGAATAAACAGCGGGAATAAATAAATATATAATAGAGTTCATATTCAAGACAAATAAATGATAAATGTTTTATATCGTCTAAGAATGTTTAATGTAATCTTTGTGATATCAACAACTCAATGATCATTTTATTAAAATATAGTCATTTGACGCTTCTTAAGAATTAAACATATCTAAATATTTTATGTTACTTGAACAAAGATTAAAATCACATCGTAAGGCTGTCATATAATTTATAATTAGCTCTGCCTTATATTTCACACATACATTCAAATCACCCTTAAAAACAATTAACCTAAACAAACTCGCGAACTTCGCTTTTAAAAGAATAGCTACTTTTGGCCAACCTGATTTCGAAACGTAGTGCACTCCACAGAACGATGGACTGAAGAAAGAAAGAAGAATGTGGGAAATTTGAACGATGGGATGGACATAGTAAAATACGATTATGGGTAAATCGTATAGTTTTACTTAAAAAGCCACAAATGTGACCAGTGGCAAGCTCGTCGCTTAGCCTAGAACTAATTTTTCAAAAGATGTATTAAGTTACATGATTAAAACTGTTAACTTTTATCATCTGCCCTCTGTTTTTGTGTTTTATACTTAAGCTATCCACAATGAAATTGCCTTGAAATATACTGAGACGTAGTTTTATTTCTAAACTGATTAGTCTGATGTATAGACTGAAACACCTAGTTTTTATCTCGATTAAACTTTAAATTTCATTAGGCAACACTAGATCAAGTAGACGTGCTTAAACTGTAAGAATTGGTTTCAATTAGTTTGTAGCGTGCCTTCTGTTACAGGACGCGATGCTACGTGATCTACATTTAACTAATTTTCAGCAGCTTTAAAATCATTTTATTTTTAATCTTTTTGTTCAGTCATAGTTCAGGTGATTTACTTTGGCAATCTAAACTTTTTCAAGCAAATTTTTAAATTTTTCTCTCCGTAAGAACCATCCTCGTACTTCAAGTAATATTTCAATAAAAGAATAAGCGAAATCGATTCAGTTGTTCTCGAGATTTGTGCTTAGCAACACATTCAGCGATTAATTTTTATATATAGAGATATACAATAAAGTCAGTAGATCACATGAACCAGTCACGATTCTCAATACAATACGTCATTTCATGGAAGTTATTAAGTATTCAAGAAATAATCCCACTTATAAACAGCTTTCCGTATGTGCAAATACGGAAACACATTTTATAATACAGTTCAAACAATTTTTCTAAAAACAAAAAAAATAGATTTCATTAAACGATAGCTGTGGTAGGGCCACGGGGCTGCTTCGGCTGTTGCACGAATGGACAGGCTCGTCCGGGTAAGTACCATGACGTTATAGAAGACCGGCGTAAAGTGGAAGTATAATACTTTCGCCTTTCGTCTGGTGAGTGAGGTAGCCGGAGCCCAATTTTCAAAAGGTTCTCAACACATCTGCAACCGTCGGGTGTAGCAGATATCCATGGGTGGCGGTATTCACCTAACATCAGGTGAACCGCCTGCTCGCTTGGCAACTTTTCACATAAAAAAACGTTGCAATGAATATTATGTTTGCATAAAGTAGGTTTAATGAACTATATCAAATTAATATATATGTGAGTTTAATAGATAAATTGTTGAAAAAAATTCTAACCTGTTTCTAACCTTCTCTTTCTGGGAAACGTCACTATCTACTATCATTTGCACTTTTGGCAAAGCTTAGTAAGAAACTTAACATTATGCCGACACTCAAAGAATAAATATTTGAATGAGAGGTATTAATTATATGTTTTTATTTCCACTTATAGTCTGCATTTTATCTTTAAAGCGCTAAAAATATTTTATGGATATAATTGATGGCACATGCAACAGTCAAGTGTTAGGAGCCAGCTATAATATCTAGTCTAGAGCTCTAAATTCTAAATTATTGCTCCAGTGATTTCCAGACACATGAAACGAATCTTTTCCATGTTGGCGTACAAATGTTTTCATGTGCATGTACACATGCACATACATGTATTTAAATTTATATTAACATTATCTACATTGTCCGGTAGCGTAGGCAGTGTAAACGCTTTGACGTTAGCCAGACGTTGTTATTCTATTCCGAAAGTTAAACCCCTGTTTTGTTTGTACATACATACATAGAAAGCTATAAACGTATTCATCTACGCTAATGGACTCAAGTTTACAGATGAACTACTCAGTGAGAGTAAAGCATCTGTTGACAATACTACCTCCATCAAACGATATTGATACTTGTAATATCGTTAACTAAAAGCATTTTCATAATTAAATTAATCCAAGGAATTTTTGCACGCTCACGCCATTATAATATTAACAGACGCATGTTCAACATACATATAATGATTAGCAATGATGCTTAACTCGTGAATTTCGAGATATTGTAGCTTTGGAATGCTCCGTATATATCAATACTAGAATATGAGCATTTGACATCACGTTGGTAATAGAACAAAGCCTATCAATATTCCATCCATTGCTCCAATAGTTAATTAATGGAAAGCGTTTGATAATTTACAGCTATAAATAATTATGATTACATAATTAATCTTTTTTTTTTTTTTTAATTTAAATTTCCTTGCATTTCGCAAAAAAATTTCATAAACTACAATAAAACGCAATAATTTAACATACTATAATAGTCTTAAATATGAATATTATTACCATCGAAATCTATTCAGACAATGAGTTAAGTCATAAGTAGCAAGAAAGTAAGTTTCTAGACGAAGAATTTTAAAAAGTATTTAATGTTGAAGCTCTTGTAAATCTGTTAGCGTGCAAATGGACTTTTTATGATACTTCCGCCTCTCTATCAGTCAGAGTGAGGCATTACGGTGGTTAATTTTTTCCATTGTGTGAAAAATGTAGCAAACATAAATGTAGCAAACAAAATTGTCCGTGAACGGCTTACCTTAACATCTTATATTGTGTATGCATTAAATACGCAAAGCAACAATAACCTTCTAATGATTTACATATTATGTAAATCAATACTTAAACGCACATTAATCGTTGTAATGTCAACATGTAACGACAGCAAGCAATTAAATTCACAGCAACACGGTAACGTCAAATATATCAGACTTTATTACGGCTACTTATGCTTACCATTTTTTAAAACATTGCACCTGCATATGTGATAAAAATTATACACAATTAACGAAATAAAGAGGTATTTGCATGAAGGTGTTCATTTGCTCTAATATAAATGTTGTTATAAAATTATCAATATATAAAAGATAGTAAAAAAAAAATAGCATGAAAAATGATATTTCTCACAATATGTTTCTGTAAAATTATTTATTCCGGTTTTTATTACTCTGTCATCAATTTTGCAAGGAAACAACTTGTATAATACTTACAAGCGGAACCAATTAGGCCAAGTAAGCAAAGCTTATCAACCTTTTTCCCTGAACACTTCATCTTTGCTCCACTTTAACAGCTCTATTCAAAACAGATTATTAGGTGTGTTACGTTGAGAAACAAAAGCAATTATACCGGCAAGGGGCGAAAACTCGACGCAGTTTACAGTCCGCTACAATTAAAAATAAAGAAACCCTGTCGTATTTTATCTCCATTCTAAAGCAAATTCGTGAAAGTTGTTAGTCTACTATAAAAATTTCCGCTAATACTAATTATGTGTTATATTCTTAGATATTACACTTTACGATCTAGGATATATCCCTATACTTCTTTCATCGTTTTTAAACTTCTAAAATGTCGATTTATGCCTACATATACATACTTATATCGGTTTCTTTATGTTTTTGTATTCCAATGGGCAGTAATGCACCCATCAGTATATTGTCGCCAGAAGCATGGTGCAGGAGCGAGTAAATTAGCCGCAAGAGCGATGGGATAAAATCCTATTTTGTGACGAGTCCCGATTTGAATTTAAAACCGGATTCAAGAATAGGTCTATTCAGCGGTCTATCGACGTCCTGGAGACAGTGGGTCAAGTGTGATGGCTTGGGCGAGAATCATGAAGGTCGGACAAACTTAGGTCAAATTCATAAATTGTAACTTAGACGCTGATTCTGACCGCAAAAATATTCTGCAGCCAGGTCTTTTCTTTTCATAGAGTAATGGCTCAGATTTTACTTTGATGCTCGACACTAAAAAAGTTCTGTCGTGGCCTGCCGAATCGCCGAATTTATACCCGATTGATCATGCGTGGAATATGCTCCACACGAAGTTTTTAAAACGATACACTGTCCAGACAGTGTATCCAACTCCCAACAACTAAAGGACCTATTGAATTCATTGAGAACTACTACCCCAGATCAATAACCTCATAAAATCAAAGAACCGCCGAAGTCAGAACCACCAATAACAGCAGTGGCCATCATACTGTCTATTAAAAAAAAAATTATCTTGCATTTTTTAAATATAAAAACAGTTTTTATCAGGTGGCTCAGGATCGTCATATCATATAATGAACGGATAATTTGAAAATGAGGGTATTTAATATGAGATTTGTTTAAGAGAAAATTATACTTTTATCCTACTTTTATACGCTTCAACAAAGTCGAAAGCTGATGTAAACATTACAATAAAATAAAACAACTTTATGATGAAATAATAGAAATATCTGCAAATGTTTCAACTCATTTGAATTGGTATTGCTACATAACTGATTGCTCAAATAAGGTCCCTATCCAATACCATTGAGTGGCAACCCGCTGGTATAAGCACCAATACTAAACTATGTTGCATTCAGGAATTGTAAATTAATATTCATTTTGTTCAGTGTGCTTTGATTCAATTCCGAATAAATATCGTACAATTGTTTCGATGATTTAGAAGTTTTCTGCCACCCACGAATTAGAGACGAATAAGCATTACGGTTTTTAAAGCAGGCAACTCTCCTGCTTTTAATACACGCTTGTCCAAGTGGCTTGGCTCTACTTAGGCTATATTATATACTAGCGACCCTCCCGGCTTCGCACGGGTGCAATATATTATACACTAGCTGCTACCCGTGACTACGTCTGTGTAGGCTGAACGCGTAACATTCAGACAGAAAGATAGATATACATAAAATAAGTATATAAATTATAGCCTATGTCTCATTCTGTTATATAAGCTATATTATTGTAAAGTTTCATTAAAATCCATTCAGTAGTATTTGCGTGAAAGAGTAACAAACATCCATACATACAAACTTTCGCGTTTATAATATTAGTAAGGATAGCTCCTTTTCCAAGAGCGTGATAGACTCTGATCAAGCTCATGGATACGTAGCCACTGGATGTAATCAACGGACTGAAATAAACGCAAATATCTGTCATGACGAAGACAAAGGCATGCTTCCACATGGAACTTGGTGTTGCAAATATTCATAATTATTTACCGTTGTCATCGAACCGCATATTTGCTCCTTATTATATTTTGTTCGAATCTACGAATCAAGACGTGACGTGTTATGTTTATACATAATTTTCGTTTGTGTCGAATCCTTGTTCACAATAATTTTAGACAACTCACTGTTCTGCTTGAAGCGTATGCGGGGATGTCGTTTGTCACAATTCAAATAATTTCCCTTCACTTTTATTTGCTTAGTTTTAGTTTAAGTCTAATAGAATATATTATATGATCAAATCCATTACAACCGCATAAATTATCATCTTAAATTTCTTCATCGCGATGCAGTTAATGTAAAAACTTTCGATTATCCTACAGTTTCGTTCGGAGTTGATTCAAATTACATGACTACTTTTTAATATGCCAAGTAGTAGGTGCGTAAATACAACAATATTATATTATGTTGAAATTGAAGTTCGTTTAGAGTTTGATGATAAAAACTCTTTCAAGTGTCGCGCAGTCTTGGCGAACCTTTTTAACGGCTTTATGAATATTTCCATAGGAGGCCGAGCTATGTGAGGTGATATTTCAATAACAAACCTATGGAATTGATTCTTTGTTGCCGCGAATAAAGTTGTTTTATGAATATCAGATATTATTTAGCAAACAAGTGACTTATTAAAAGCTGGACTGTAAGAGCATGCGCACGATGCAATTGTATTATTTCACAAGAAGAGTATCTAGCGTGGATGAACTAGTTGTTTGGCTTCATTAAGCACCACTCACCACAAATGAAAGTATATGCAAAAGTGACAATAGAAAAACAAATGTGTGGATATACAATTTGGCGGTGAATACTTTTGAATTAAGGAGAAAATAAAAACTTCATGTTCTCAGATATTATAACCGTGTAATGACCAGAAGCTAACTCACAAAGAATAAAATTGACGGTGGTTGTACATAATAAAGCATACTAGCAAATACATAAGAACCGTAACTGCGTATAGCATAATTTTGTAAGGCGCTTAGCGCGTCAACAGCCGGCCTTATCGCTCCATAGCGATCTCCTCCAGGCAAACAGATGATAGATAACAGCGCTTTCAGGCCGTAGACTACATAAACATCATCAGGTACAAAAGTCGAGATACTAAGTTTCCACCACCTTGATAAGTCTTTACATAAGCAAATACACGCAAATGGGCATGCGTGCATTAACGAAATAAGTCGATTTAATCAAGTGAGCTCAGCGACTTCATATTTTCATCCGTAACTACGAAATGTCGCAGGAGTCGTAAGTAAAGATTTATAGAGAAAAATAAAACTCTACGCTCCCATACTCAGGCACTGAATAAGGAGAATGCAGGTGAAATCTGAAAAGTGTACTGGAGCATATTATATTTACAAGAGGCCACGTCAGAATTAACTCCACCATCATCAATTGTCCGCCTATTCGAGTAAGCCAAAACGAGAAGTTAGGGTAAATAACCCGTTTTGACCAACCGATTCCTTCGGAAAGGAAGGTTAAATATCTATGAAAATTAAAAAAAATATTTAAGCACATATTTTTACACAACGTTGTCTAGTCCCAAAGTAAGCAACGCTTGTACTATGGTTACTAGATTACTGATAAACATACTGTTCTTTTGCTGGAAAAACACTATGCGTGTATTCATCACACAATATCGAACCCACATCTAGGTGTTATGTTCGACGCTGAGTCATTCCGTCCCCAAGTATACGTCGTATATGTGATCCACAACGTAAGAAAAAAGCAGCGTACTTTTCCTACTGACTGTATTATGTCACGAACTATTCGAGCAAAATGCCCTTAAGGCATAAGCGCTTGCTACACAAGACGTAAGACCGATATTGGCATACACTTGCATGTATTTCAGGCACGTTCGTCAAACACACCTGAAAACACTTCAGGTAGTGCAAAATAAATTCATCCGCACTGAAACTTGTGCAAAACGGTATCAAAGAAATGTCGATCTGTGCAGCGGTTGCTTGGACAAAACGTTTCTTCGGGGGAGCCTAAACTCATCGAAATTTTCTGGTGGTACACGCAGCTAATTATCAACTGGACCGACTAAACATTCATTAACTTACCATATACTGTTAGTTCGTCCTCGTTTACGAGGACGCCGAAACGTACACGCGTATATAAGGTACGCCCATGTCCCGGTGTGGTTCTCACCGATTCTAGAGAAGGAATAACACGACCGTAGCAGGCAATCACTTCATTTTACATGCCATACTCATGCCTGCTCTGCTTAGGTAGGGCCTATCAAGAACAAAGGCAAAAAAATGTTTTGTTTAATACTTTATTACTATCGGTGTGTAAATTAGTTAACCAATTGATTTTATTCTCGACTCTAACGCGGTGGAACGCTTAAATGACGCAGTTTTGCTTCGATAACGTTCTCCGCAAAATTTACCGGCTGAGAAGTTTTTTCATTTAAACTTGGGTTCAACAACGCTGCAGGCTCTATTTTGACTACTAATTTAACATCCGGATACCACTCAAGATATTGGTCGTAGGTTGTTCTTTGCAATTCTACGTATTTGCAATTCTACGCATGAATGTCCATCGCTTCACTTCATTCCCTCATTATTTTACTCCGTGGACAATGTGGAAAACAATGGCGATTCTTAATCTTTTTTTTTTAATAGTCAGTTCAACATTCCGCTTAAAATAGATTGCAGTTGCACATTAAATAGCAGAATTAAGTTACCATCAGGAAGAAAAATGTAATCGAAACGATGAAACTCAGAATTTGCTATACCCTATTATTTCAGTTCTACAAGCTTTATTGCTTGGGGCCCGAGCTGAATTCGCCATTTTATGGGGTCTAATAATCGACGAACCTCTATATAGTCACTAAGCAAACAATAAGGTAGCCTCACGTCCTAAAATATAGCGTCGAACAAACATTTGTGCACGTCCGTCATGGGATGTAAATAAGTACGAGTAGTTTCTGTTTCCATTGTAATTAAACGTAAACGATTCCTAATTCATGTATAAATTAAACTTGTGACAACTTTTTCACCATCTTTTTATAATCGGGTGAATTAAGTGTCGAACAATCGTCAGTTTTTAAACCAACTGATGATAGTGATTTCTTGTTATTACGCGAATATTACACATTGTTAAATGAAACTATATTTGAAATTTTATAATATATATTCTACGCGTGTCAAACAGTAAAGTCTGAAGAGATTACAATAAAAAAGTGTTTTTGTGTTTTTTTAGTGTATTGCCTTAATACAATCCGCATTAACATAATTCCAGTGTATGTAATTGCTTTTAATTGTCAGATATAAAATTAGTTCAAATTGTCAGAAATAAACCAGGTCTTTGTGCAATTTAAATAAGTATTTGAAGTGTGAAGTCTTAAAAAAAACATACCTATTCCCGTTTTAAGTTGTCAATTTTGTCGGCAGTCCCTGACTGTAGTTGAGCCGCAACTTTTAGCAGGAGTAACACCACAAATTAACTCCAATTTCCACAGCTAAAAACGAGTCTACGTGATTTAGTGGCCCCTAATGAAATGTAAAGTTTAATCACGATGGAATCCCATCGCCATAACAAACATAAAGCTTTTTCTGTTTGTTATGGCGATGGGAATAAAAACTGTAGGTACTCATGAGCTTGGACATTAATTTAGTTAGGGAAAAGGCTATGATGCAGTAGCTAATAGATTATAGGCAAGTTCTGCGATCTTGGATATATTAAAGACACGAAATAAAATGCAGATTAGTAATTTTATAAAACTGAAAACAACTGCATAAATGCTGGAATTTTTGCGGAACCCGTGCTCGTAGAAACATTACATCCTTACACTTAGCCAAAAACTAATCCTGTAAAATTCTTTCAACTACCCTAGCTTATAATTTCTTTTAAAATATCCGAAAATAAGATTTGTTTATTACCTAATGTCAAAAGGTTATGAATGCTAACAGAAGGCGAAAAATCACAGCACGCCGCGCAATATAGCGTCGGGCAAATATTTGCGGACTTTGGTAGTGTCGTATAAATGGAAGATAATTATTTTGTGCGTTTTCATTGCAACAAAAGGTAAAACAATTCTTAAGTATGGCAGTGCATTTTCTATTTCTTTGCTTGCTTCTTTTTTTTTTTAAAATTGCCCATGCTTTAGGAGAACAATATCCCGTGTTGTAAGGACGATATACAAACATAAATTTCACGTGGACAAACACCCAGATGCGAAATAACTATCTGTGGGTCACAAAAATAGTTGTCCCGTTTGGGAGTCGAACCCACGACCCCAGACGCCGAAGCCAATACCTTGGCAACTGCGCCACGGAGTCATCAGAACGGTGAAATTTCGATTTCATGTATGCATACATATGAAATAGTCATCTATCTCTTTAAATAGTAGTCTTTCTTATAGGACAGAATTCGAATTTTAACTTATAATTTACTTGATAATAAGTAATGTTGTTCTCGTAGTAGTAACTTTGTACAGTAGCACAGAAGGTAAGTCTCTTTTATAGACACCTGTTCTTCTTTCCTTTCGAACTCTGTCAGTTGAGTGCTTTTCTTTCAGTGCCCTACGTAGAAGAATATTTAAAATAATTATTATTTTTTTTATCCACTATATTTAAAAGTTCTGAATAATACACCACTACTTTTTTTTTACAAGTAGTGAACGAAAATAAAACATGGAAGCATTATTGTCGTTCCTAAATGTCATAACGAAAACTGTGCCCTTGGGCGAGGCTTTTAGATTATACCGCGACTATACGCGAGGCGGTAAATTTTTTTCTATAGAGATGACATTATGATATAAATTAATTAATTTAATCAAAGATTTTCAAAGTAATAAATTTAATTCATAAATTTAGTTACTTTAGTTACCTTTGATATTTTTATTTTATATTTAAATTTATAAAGAACTCATAAATGCCTTACATAACGTTTCTTATTTCTGTCCTTTTCTATTTAGATTGCAACAAAACCCTAAACGAAGACAACTATGAATGAAAGCTGCTCAATTAAAGAGGCAAGAAAGTGGTCGTATGCCTCCCAACACTTCAAAAATGAAGCTGAAAAGCGTAGAACTACATTGCTATTGTGACATTTAGAAGGCCGTTCATTAACTAAGGCGATCACACAACGCAAGCGTGTATTTCTACCTCACTCACCAGACGAAAGGCAGAATAATACTCCCACTTCGCGCTGGTCTTCAGTGAGATCGTGGTACTCACCTGGACGGACCTTCCCATTCGTGCAACAGCCTTCCTGTTGCGTGGCCCTCCTACAGTTCTATTAAAGAAACAATTTGAAAATAAACACTAATAAAACTAGTTTGAAAATAAATAAATATATAAAACTTTTTTTACTTTACTTTACTTTATTATACTTCAATATTTTATAAAAATATACGAAGTTTAAATCATACAAGCCTTTGATTAAAATCCAGAGAGCTTTACTCAGCACAGTTATTAGATAGTTGGTTCAAAAGTTAGCATTCCGCTCTGTTAAACACTATCATTAATGGAATTGTGAGATTTACATGCCGGATACTATGTAAATCGAAGGCATTCAGTGTGGAGATGGTATTAGTTTACTTAACTGAATACATTCCGCGAACGTATTCACACAACACACATGTAACTAACCGTGTAAGAGCACTCAAGCTCTATAGATCTACTCAGAGATTTAAGATTTGATAGTTCTTCATTTATTACTAGATTTTCACCCGCGGCTCCGCCCCCGTTAAAGCCCTTTAATAAATGTCTTTTTTTATTTATTTTTAATAAAAAGAAATCCTATGTCCTTTTAAATACCTCTAAGAATATGTGTAAAAAGTTTTGTGATAATCGGTTGAGTAGTTTTGGCGTGAAAGCGTAACAAACAAACTTACATTCACATTTATAATGTTAATAGGGATTAGGGATTTTTTTTATGTGAAACGTTGTCAAACGAGCAGACGGTTCACCTGATGTTAAGTGAATACCGCCACCCATAGACATCTGCTACACCCGAGGGTTTGCAGATGCATTGACAACCTTATTGGAAATTGGGCTCCGGCTACCTCACTCACCAGACGAAACACGAAAGTATTTGTCATACTTCCACTTGACGCCGGTCTTCTGTGAGGTCGTGGTACTTACCCGGACGAGCCTGCCCATTCGTGCAACAGCCGGGGCTGCTGCGTGGCTCTACCACAGATGTAGAATCTCTTTTTCTCATTAGATCGACAAAGAGTATTTGCTCAGCGTTCATAGCTTCCCGATTATCTATGATTTCACGCGAGTTGCATAGAAGCTGAAAAAGTCGATAGCTATTTCTACTTCTGTGTCTTTTAAAAAGTTTTAATCGAGTCCGTTGTTATAGACTGACATTCATGAAAAGAAATTGTAGCATTTCTATGTTTCTTTCTTTTGTTTTTGATGGAATGAATATAGAAAAGAAATAAATAAAAAATGCATGAAGTAGAAAGGCAGTTTGTAAATCAAGTCACCTCCAATACGTCAGTCGTTATTTTAGCCAGAAACAGCCTCAATGTTTTAGGACACCAATGAACTATTGTTGTAAATCATTGTTTCCATCGCGCGTTCGGACAAATGGATCTGCTAAACATGGCTTGCAGTGATTTGCATAGTTATAGTCACGCGGGCTATATATGAAATACGCAAAAGAAAATTTATATGAATTTTCTGTCTGGAATTAACAAGCGTTTCACTTTTTCATTCTGCCTTTGGTAAAGCCCTTAATGAATAATGGATGATTTTTTTTCTTTGAAAACATTCTAGCCTTTATGATTTGTTTGGCTACTTTGCTACAACTTCTTTTTTACTTTTTTATTTGTTTTGCCCACGTAACTTAGGCAACATTCCCCGAATACAGATGGACTGACAGACAGACAGGCAGTGGAGTTTTAGTAATAGTTTTACCCGTTTTACCCCTTGAGTACGGAACCCTAACTAGCGGCATTTTCAAAAGATCCATAACCTCGTCTAGTAATTGCCAGGACCATAAGTCACAGCCAGATTAAGATTCCTTCCTCCATCAAATATTAAGTCATTCCTTCTCAGTTGTTTGTGTCTAACAATCGCTACAGTTATTTGGAAACTGATGCACTAAATCCATGTTCTGTCAAATAAAAGAAAATTGGGTCTATGTATGGTAAATGAAATAAACGCTTCACCGTGTCTTATGCGCGACGTAAATCGGAATGATCGAGGCTTGTGTGTCTTTCCTTGGAAATGGAATAGCTGTCGCGGATCTGTAAACGACTGTGTAATGGCGTTTTCATGATATTTTCTCAACGACAAGAGCCACTGAAGCTCGCCTCTCTGTGATTTATTTACCACTAGGTGCCTTTGGGTGGTAAAAGGAAACTTTGAAGTGGAGCGGTGAAACACTTTTTAATTATTGATATATTTTAAGGTTATGTTATCATTGTACAACAGCCGTGATAGCTCAGTGTCCGGGCGCTCGCCTTTAATTCAATATACTCGAGCAACCTGAGTTCGATCCCTGGTGCCGGCACCAATGAAATTGTTAATTTCAAGTGCTGAATTATCACGTGCTCAGCGGTGAAGGAAAACATCGTGAGGAAAAACCTGCATATTTTCGATTCGAAGATATGTGAAGTCTGCCAATCCGCAGTGGGGCCGCGTGGTGGACTATGCTCTAATACCCTCTATACAGGGGAGGCCTTTGCTCACTAGTGGGACGTGTATATGCTGATACTTTTATCATGGTAACGAAGGTAAAAACGGGGTAATCTGTGTGAGAATTTGGTACGCGAGCGACGGCTCACCTGTTTGGAAGTGAATGTGGGGTAATATGCCTTACAAAATTTCGAAGAATTTGGCCCCGATCACCTCACTCGCCAGATGAAACCCTAAAAGTATAACACTTCTCGTTCACGTTAGCAATAAGCGATTCAACAGATGTTTATTGCTACACGTCTGTACCGAAGAAATTTAGAAACCTTGTTGAGTCAGGTCTTTTGATAAGAAAACAATTACAGAGTCATCTATTAAATTGGACCTTTCGTTATTTATTTGAAGCGTAACACATTTTGATAGCTTTACAAAAATGTTAGTTATACCTAATGCTAAAAAACGAGGATGTTTTCCATGCCATCTTTAATGATGTTACATTTCAGACGGGCTTTTAGAAACTTTTTAATTGTACCTAACTTTTTTTTAAAAAGAAAATGGAAATGATGATAAAGGTGACGATTATATCCTCGTCATGGACGGATGCAACTCCTGTAGGATTCCCGTTGCCTTTTCTGTGTTTAAGAAGGTATGCCTTGCCTTATGAATATATAAATGCTCTCAATTTACTTGTTTTTGTGGGTCGTGGTTCTTTTAAAAGAACAAGCTGATGCCTCCTCTCCACAGTAGGATGGTTTGTTATTTCATACCTTTGAACAGGTCCTACAGTTTGAATCTGGGTTGAGTCAAGTCAAGTTAAGATCAAATAAGGATTGTCACGTTTAATTTAAATGCGTTAGACAGTGTATTCCAAATGTTTAATGAATTTAAATTTAAGTAAAAATTTAAATGCTAAAATTCGGTCCAACGTCATAGTTTCTATGTTCAGTATCTTGCATAAGTTATGATTTTAATCATTATAGTCTTTTTTATTTTCTGCAGTTTTGCTAGCATCACGTAGAGAGGCGCGTTTTTGTACAATCTCATTAAAACTTGTTTTAGTTGAAATGCAACAAGTTCGCTGTGTGACCAGATTCTATAAAATAATAGGAATGTATATCTGAATAAAATTCTTATGGAAAGCTTTCCTATCCAGATGCATTGGTTTTCTCTTGAAAAAATGTAAATCTGCAATACGATTTTGCCTTTGTTATTATTTTCGTCAGCATTAAGTTAAATTAGTTACTTAAACTTTTTGCGTGACATCCTTAACGTATGTATAGCCCATGGAGTACAATTTTCTAGAAAATAAGTTGCAGTTTCAAATTGCACCACGTTCCATAGAACTTTTAAATTGAATTTGGTCAAATAACTGAGCCAGGTTGAATCTTGTTTAGTAACAATGCTTGATTTAGTGTTTTTTAAACCCATAACCTATTCTACATTATTCCGTGTTCGCTTAAAATAAATCTGCTATACATCTTTTATATATACGATGTATGTATACCAGATATATATTTTTTATAAAGTGAAGGCACTTAACACAGACGTATTGTTACAGTTGCCTTACATTCATGTTATATATTTCATTCATATCATATTATATACAAGATGAACCACAGGTCCACTTTGCTGACAGCTTTTTAGTTAACATTTCTCTGTCAAAACAAACTTGTGCATTGTTTCAACTTTAATTATAGAGCTACAGAATAAAAGGAAAATTTAAACTCGGTTACACAAAACTCATTGAAAGTATCGACGCATAGACGGCCATTTTTGTTATCGCTAAATTATTAAGTACACTAACTTTAACTGTAGTAGAGCCGTAGAACAGCTTCGGCTGTTGCAAGAATATGCAAGTCCGTCCAGGTAAGTACCACGACCTTACAGAAGACCGGTGTGAAGTTGAAGTGTTACACTTCTGCGTTCCGTTGTGGTGAGTGAGGTAGCTGGGGCTCATTTTATTATAAGATGGCAACACATCTGCAAATGTCCATGAGCGATTATTATTACTTAAAATTGGGTGAACTGTTAGATAGCTTGGCGCCTTCTCACATAAAAAAAACTATATGCGCACTTGGAGCAAAGCCTAACATTTCTCCCTTGAATTTCTTCGATTAGTGTTTTATGTTTAGTGAACAAGTTCAAATCGAAGAACCTTTGATTGATTTAATTTAGATGTTACAAAAAGAAACACCTAATAAACTCTTATTATTTATTAGATGTTACTGACTTTTTGAAATTGTAACTCGAAAGTACAAAATGATCTTATTGCTGTAGTACCTGACTACCATAGAACACGAAAAGTTCCGTATAAAAACGGCAAAAAATAATGTCTATATCGGAGCCCTACTTAAATATTTTTTTATTCTGTTTTTTTAGTATTTGTTGTTTATACCATGGCCTACCTCGTGTTAAGTTAATTAATTTCATTCGAATGCGAAGGTAAACAAGCAAACCAATTCCATTTCATATTGTAAGTATAGATAGGTTAAACGTTTTTGTCTAGTACACCGCAGTCGCTGACTTTTATCAAACTCATACAACGTTCCTGAGAGTAATTCATTAAAGCGTTTGGCTTCCTTAAAACTTTTCTAGATACATCGTATACAGAAAAGTGTATGATATATTGTATACATTGTACATTACAGTTGCGTCTTCAAGTTGGATAATGCGATTGCTTCATATGGATGAAACTGGTTCAATCAGTTACGTTTACACACAAATTTCAATGAAAAACTAATATATAACCAAACGGCAGGTTTATGAAATAACTTTGTTCGCGGGTTACAAACGAATAAGGTCCAACGGGGTCGCTTATTAAAATCTCGCCTTCTCACGTACCTCGCCAATCTATTGAAATATTCATGCAGCCCTTAAAAAGGTTCACTAAAGACCGCGGGCCTCTTTTATAGAATTTTTGACATCAAACACAGGCGCCTTCCGATTTCAATATTAGAATTAAAAAGGAAAATTCAAACTTAACTGCCCACCGGCTCCACGGATAAGGATATTAAAATTTATAATCAATATTTTTTTGTTCGGGCTCTAAGGTGCGTTTTAGCTGGACTGTCAAGTAGCAAATAAAAATACGCCTTTTTTTCGCTTCTTTTTCTTTTAGTTGCCCCTTCTTTAGGGTAACATTATCCTGTGTTGTAAGGACGTTTTACAAACATATATTTCACGCGGACAAACACCCAGATGCGAAACAACTATCTGTGGGTCACACAAATAGTTGTCCCGTGTGGGAATCGAACCCACGACCCCCGAAGCCGAAGCCGATACCTCGGTGACTGCGCCACGGAGTCATCAAGCCTTGTTTGTTGAATTATCTAATAGCAATTAACTTTACAATTGACTGACCCGCATTTTATATGAAACTAGCTGACTCGGCAAACGTTGTTTTGCCATATAAATTATTTCTAGGGAATTTGGAAGTGTTTGACAGACATAGTTGACAGGTTGACAGGTACAGTTTGTATGGGAAGATAAAATTGTTGTTATTTCGATTTTCCATGCAATTTTTCCATAATTTCTTATCGTTTAAACCTTCACTGGACTGCCACAAATATTTCAAAACCAAAATTAGCCATTTCGGTCGAGCCGTTTTCGAGTTTTAGCGAGACTAACGAACAGCAATCCATTTTTATATATAAGATGATTGAACATACCGCCCACTAAAACAATGTCCAATAAAATTAAGAGCAATCTAAGTTAAGAGCATTGTGAACTGTATCTTTAAACAAAACAAATCAAAATAATAGTTGTATCAGTGTGTGTTAAATCTCAAGTTATACAAAACTAAATGTATTATATAAACCGCCCACCGTTCACTGCGTGATAGGTTGTTTAGGAAGAACGGTGAGTTTAGATAAAGGTTTCTGTAACAAATGATTGCCTTCGGATTGCACACTAACTACGCACACTAAACCGTCTGTAGTTTCAAATACTCCGGCTGCTATTTATGCCAAAAATCTTGAGTCTTTCTTTGAATTGTATGCCATCTAGTCAACGATCGTAATCGATTTCTGGGACACCAACAAGCGGTCTCCCCTCCAGAAAATGCCCTGGTACGAGTGTATTAAGTGTCTCAGTTGTATCATCCAACGTAAATAACAGCCGTAAATTTATTCACGCTTCTATTTGAGCCAACAGTATCGACATCTCTTCATATGTTATGAGTTGATGTTTTATTAATTTTTTGTAAATGTAGCTTAGCAGATTGAACTCGAGCTTTCCGTAAACCATCATAACCTGTTTTTGGTGGAATAAAGTGCCAATTTGTGCCGTCACCACTTAATTTGGGCTACTTTTCGTGCAATGTTTGCTTTCCGCCTTCAAATAATAATTTAAATTCTCGGGCAACCCCGACGAAGTTTGTAACGTTATCGCTCCATAAGGCCCTCTTGACACAAGCCTTCGAAAAGTGGCTCGATCTTTTGACTTTCTGATCTGGACAGGTCCGGCAAAATCTGCTCCGCTGTTTGCCGTGCACTGAGCACATTTCGTGATTGCTGCCTTAGCACCAACTGTCCAATATCTAGTATGTGTATACCAACATAGCTTGAATACCACCGTGACGTGTTATGTGAGAGTAAAGACGCTTCACGGCTTGTGACAGCTGTTTGTTTGTCCTGAAAGAACCCAACCAAGTTTTGTGTTTTGAGCCATTAAATCCTAGTTCTATAATTTTGAAATATAGATTTGCCACTTATCTACATTGTTTGGATCGCAAAACGTATCCCTTATCATCTACTCCGCCTGATTATAAAATGAAAAAAGCAGTTAGAAGTTAAAGGAATACCATAGATTTATAATACACGTGACATCCTTTAAGTACATTTCCAATAGAAACATAGAAACAACTTATTTATATCACACAACCGACGTGCGCAAATGTTTGCTCGACCCTATATTGCAGGGCGTGTGGTGCCTCGGGGCTCTGGATCCTTACTTTATGATGTCGGTGATATCAATTGACCATCTCACTTCTTTCTACAGACACATAATTTCATTTCTAGTATATTTTTTCTCCGGAATTATAAATATTTGATAAGAGAGCAGAGTCATCATTATCTGTATACTATTATATTATAAAACTCCATAAAATGACGAACTCAGTGCGGGCTGAAAGCTAGGAATAAAAAAAATATATAAATTCTAATATGATGTGTATATAAGATCATATTTCTATTGCTGACATTTTGTTTATGAACTACCTAGCAAAGACCCAATTAATTCTTAGTACATTACCTTGGCACCAGCATTTACACATTATTTGCATTTTACATACTAGTTGATCCGGCAAACGTTGTTTTGTGGAATTTCGTAAAATCCGTTCTTAGCTGACCTCTACTCGGTGAACGGAATATTCCTATATTTCAAGTCTCTACGTCTTATGGTTCCAGAGATATCGTGATGAGTCAATTATCGATGGAAATCTCTTATATATATATATATATATATAGATTATTGAATTGGGAAATAGTTCCAAAGCATGTTTGTCCATCAAGTATCTACAACAATGAAATCTATTGTACACTGAACTCCCATTCTGCCAAATAAGAGGGAATCGTATAAGTAAATATAAACTGTAAAAAATATTCAGCTTCTTTATGCACGATGTATGCAAATCTAAAAGATCGAGAACAGTGTCTTTCCTCTCGAAACGAAATAGGCGTCGCGAATGTGTTAAAGTCTGCGTAATGGTGTTTTTATGATATTTCCTCTACTCATAATAGAACTCGGGCTTTACTGGGTCCATGATTTATAGAATCAAGTATAAAACTGCATCTGTTGTCGACTTTAAACGACAGAGGGATTATAGAAATTGTTGATTATAACGCGTATGGATAATTTTCTTTTAATTGAAAGCCAGTTCAATTCATTATCACAGTTCAATTAAATATCACAGTTTATTCCAATTTTAAAAAATTGAGTTTTGTTACTAATATCACGTTGACACATCGTATCGATACTTTTTATAAAACCTCTTTTGACCCGGTCTATATTAATTAATATTACCATATTCTCTTATTTTAACTTACTTAAGATTTTTTACTTTTGATTACAAATGACTACCGTCCCCCGCCTTAGAACAAAATGGTTAATAAAGCTTCTGAAAGTATTTCGTTATTTCTGTTTAGGCTTTAACTTCCGGGAAAGTTGTTTAGAGTTACGATAGTACCAATATCGAGCCGTGATAGCCCAGTGTCCGGGCGCTCGCCTTTAATTCAATATACTCGAGCAACCTGAGTTCGATCCCCGGTGCCGGCACCAATGAAGTTTTTAACTTTAAGTGCTGACTTATCACGTGCTCCGCGGTGAAGGAAAACATCGTGAGGAAACCTGCATATTTTCGAAATAATAACAAAATAAATATATATATATTTCGAAGATATGTGAAGTCCGCCAATCCGCAGTGGGGCCGCGTGGTGGACTATGCCCTGATACCCTCTGTATAGAGGAGGCCTTTGCCCAGCAGTGGGACATGTATAGGCTGTTACTTTAGTACCAATATATTATAGTATAACTAAGCTAAAACGTATTCATGTGTGATGATACATTTACTTCATGCGCATGCATGACGCTTACAACCACGTTTTAAATGACTCACTTATTCGCGAATTATTTATAATGTGATATTCATAGAACAACTTTGTTCGCGGCAACAAACGAATAAAGTCCAAAGGTCGCTTATTAAAATATCGCCTCCTCACATAACTCAGCCTTCTATTGAAATATTCATAAAGCCGTTAAAAAGGTTCGCCAACGACTGAGCGCCTCTTTAGAATAATTTTTATCATCAAACTCAAACGCAGTTCAATTTAAATGAACATCGAACGACAAAGAGCGATTTACATGTTGAATTCATTTATTCGACTTTTGATTTCAATACGTTGTTGCAATTCACCTGAGGTTAACACCGCCGCCTATGGACATCTACGACACCTCAGGTCTGGCATATACGCTGGCAACTTTTAAAAAATGGGCCTCGATTACTTCAGATGAAAAGCAGGGCACATGATGAAAAGTGAGAGTAAAATAATTCCATTTCACGCCGGTCTTCTGTGTTGCCACGCCACTTCTTCAAATACCTGCCCATTCGTGCAACAACAGAAGCTGTTGGGCGGCCCTACTTTCGAAATTGCCAGAATTCGGTTATTATAATGTCTTTCTTTTTTTCTTTTTTTTTTTAACATTGCCCTCACTTTAGGATAACATTATCCTGTGTTGTAAGGACGTTTTACAAACATAAATTGCACGAGATGCGAAACAACTATCTGTGGGTCGCACAAATAGTTGTCCCGTGTGGGAATCAAACCCACAACCCCCGACGCCGAAACCAATACCTTACCGAGTCATCAAAGATGACTGTCGTGGAACACATTCTACTATAATACCCGCTGTAGTATATCTACATCCAAACCCCGTAAGGTTGACATGCAAAACTGTCTGGCATAAAATGGTATCCCCCTTCACAAAAGTTTGCGCAAAAACACTGTATATATAAAAGAACAAATAGTGCACAACATTTAAAATCGATGAGATAGGTCGGTAAGTCAGGACTTTGAAATAATATGACTACCACCATATCACCCCGAGCTGAATTCAAAAGATATCTCGAACAATATTGAACAAAACACGACGACAGTAAAAATTTAATACATGAAGGATTGAACAACATTGACAACACTATCAGGTCAAATACTGGCAAACATGTAGAGAAATTTAAAAGAATATCTGAAGTTCTTGTTCCGCATCTGGGTGTTTGTCCGCGTGAAATTTATCTTTGTAATTACGTCCTTACAACACTGGATAATGTTATCCCAAAGTAAGGGCATTGTTTTTCAAAACTAAAAATCATTATTAAAATTTTAACTTATGAACAACGACAGGGACGTTTAACGACGACAATTATTCTTCACTCATCACGAAGATTAAATTTACGATACAAAATAGGTAGATGTTTTTATTAAATATATAGTGCGTTATACGAATGTACATAATACTAGAGATGTTATACGAATTATCTCTAGTATTGGGGCCCAATGTATAATCGAGGAGGTTTGCTGGAACTGAATCGATTTAGAGGAGTTTTCCCTTAAGTCGTATTTTCGGACTGTTTCTTCTATGCATCTATCTAAAGCCAGACGATGGTTAGTAAAGATACCGCTGAGTGCAAATTTTATGCGGATTTCGTCTTACTTCACATGTCTGAACTCACTTCTACGTTTTTCACGTTCATAATAATAATTAATCGTTGACTTTTGCGTCGGATATTTTTTTAATGATGAAAGTTGTGAAGCGAACATTTGTTTCATTAACATTTTGAAATTGAAGTAAACAAACAAAAATTTTCTTGTTCATACAACTTCACTAAATTAAGGCTATTTCAAAGATCTCAATCATAATTAAATTTAAAGATCCTTGTGTTTTCTTATCAAGAAATAAACAGGATCTACTTGTAGAAATAAGTATGTAGACATAATGTAAAATTACAAATTATTAATTTTTATTTTGGTGTTTTCATCATATTTATAACTCAACATTTATAAATTAAGTGTGCGTCATTTAAAACAGAGAAACATTCCCAAGTTCTTTTATTACAAAATATTCATATTTCTATAATCATTAGACATTAAAGGTGGTAGGGCCACGCAGCAGCCTCGGCTGTTGCACGAATGGGCAGGCTCGTCCGAGTAAGTGCCACGACCTCACAGAAGACCGGCGTAAAGTGGAAGTATAATACTTTCGCGTTTCGTCGGGTGAGTGAGGTGGCCGGAGCCCAATTTCCAAAAGGTTGTCAACACATCTGGAACCCTCGACTTTAGCAGATGTCCATGGGCGGCGGTATTCACTTAACATCAGGTGAACCTTCTGCTCGTTTGGCAACTTTTCACATAAAAAAAGACATCTTTTGTCAAACGTTATATACAAATTTAAAGCTTATATTAACACTTGTAATGTAAGACACGGGTTACTTCCTGGGATGTTATGGAAATGAAATTTCGCATCTGGATATGGATACGGATATATGAATGATATTATACTGACTTTATAGATACGGGTATGTAACTATTTCGGATAATCCGCCAATTGCGGATAGTTTCGCTTACGGATATTAGATATTTTAGAAATTTTAAAGGAAAATACAAATAAAACAAAAATGAATACAAGTTTTATTTTATGTGAAAAGTTGGCAAGCGAGCAGGTGATACACCTGATGTATACTACCCATGCCTATGGACACCTACAATACATACTTTCTCTTTATGCCTTATGTGGAATTGTATTTACTCTTCTTGATTTTTTTTTCAAAAATCCTCTCGCCATCTTGGGAATGGTCAGGGACCATTACATTTACATACGTTATATCATAGACATAAAGTACACCCGGGCAATGTGAAGTACAATGATTTGGTGGTTTCAATTCAATTCAATTCTGTGTATTGACCGAATTAACAACACTCAATGGTATACTAATACCCTCACGCCAGTGGGTATTTCGTGCAGTAGAAAACATTGAAATTATCCCAAAAAAATAAGCGAAAAGGTTGTATTAAGCGACTTTGCTAATTCGATATGTGTATTCCAAATGCTGGCGCACATAAAGTTCAGGCGAGCTGAAAATAATATCTTACAGTCGCGCACATAAACGGCTAAACGTTTAGGAGTATAATATGGATATGGAACGATAAATTCATTATGAATCCACGAGGAAACAATCTGATAGATATTAAACGTTTGGTTATTAGGGTTTGTTGTCAATTATACTAGATTTTTGCAAATACTATTAATGAAAACTGTTTAATTACCTTCCTATTGTTAGTAGCAGGAGCCCCACGCATTTGAGCGCAAAACATGATCATTATACCTAGAAACATTTACATGATAAGTACTAAGCGCCAATAAAGTGAAAGTAAAGTATAGCTTGTATATCCCACTGCTGGGCAAAAACTTCGTCTGTACAGTGGGTACTATTCACGAAAAAAAATTACAAGCGGCAGTATTATAATATTAGAAAGTTGTGTAAGAGAAACGAAGGCAATAGGTCTTCCTCGATTCTAATGTAAAGGCTGAATCTCCATTTGGGAGCTCCTGCTACTATTAACAGTTTGACTGCGGAAGTTCTAATATCTATTTTCATTTTCATTATTTTTGTATCTTGTGTTTTGTTTACAATAAATACATATATATATAAATAAATAAATAAATCTATAAAGCCGAAACGGGACCAGCATTAAAGTGTTTAAAATTACGAGTACCCAAAGTAATTTTTTTTTTTTTTACATTTTTATTTCGTACATTTTTTACATTTACATTTACATTTAATTTAATTCGGCTTTCCCAATAGACTTAGAGACGGGATACGTAAACCACAAGTTCCAAAACCACAAGAATATTTTTGTTTAAAATGCGAGTCGGGCTTCGTTGTTATTAATATTTTAATTTTAAAGAATAAGTATGAAACAAGAGGCGAGGAAAAATCAATCGGAATTGATTGCATCATATATATTGAGATAAAAAGTAAAATCTAAATTTAAAAGGATTGGAAAGGGTAGCAGAAGAACCATAGTTTGAAAAATCGAAGCGTACTTTATTACTTAAATGTAGGGAAGAAATGAAAAGCAGAAGTTTATTAACAAAAGTATTACTCGCTCTCAGTCACCTAGCGGGAAAAACTCATTTCACACATAAACAAACTGACTTCAGCAAATGTTTGCTTGGCGCCATATTGCACAGTCGCACCGCGGAACTCTTTGCTCGGAGCGTTTCCCGCCAACTGTTTTACATCATTCTATGACAGTTAGAGGTACGAAAATGAAAACTGTGTAGACGTTGCTTTCTTTTTGGTAAGATATTCCACGCTCTAATTAAAAATACTGGTACATTACAATCGACGAAAGTATAAGAAAAAATAGTGCTGTAAAAATCTAAGCTTTTATTTATTTTAAATAGGATAAAATTTAAAATAAATAAAACCTTAGTAAAATAAATAAAAAATACAATTAAATTACAGTTTCATTTAAAACGCTCGCATTGCTACAAATTCAATAGAAATAAAATGATTAAAAAATTCTCCAACTTTATTTACATATTTTTAAGATTTTGGTTTTGCTTTGCAACCCTTAAACACGTTATTTTTTAAGGAAACCCAGCACATGTGCTGATTTGTTTTACTATAACGCTAATTTAAGGAACATAGCCGTCTCAAGTCCAGAATTACACCAAAACTTCTTACTTTTTCTTTTCTGCAAGCAGCGTGTATAGGACAAGGATGTGTGGTAATCATTGGCGTATCTAGGGTTATTTTTCAGGGTGGGCCTGGGTCTTTACTACAAAAAAGAATCGAACACTATGCGTCGCATTATAAAAGTAACAGTTCGTTATCGTTAATAATTTTTATTAATTTATAATAGTCGTATTAACTAATTACTAGTTAGTACGTTGTGTAAAGTGTTTAGTACAAGTAAATCAACGGAATGTATTGTAAAATAGTATGTAATAAAATCTAAGTAACTATCTATAGCCGAGAAATCTATGTACATATAGATTTCTCGGCTGTAGATAGTTATTTGATTTCAATGATTTTTTATGAAGTTTCTCAGGTATCCAGCCTAGAATTTCGAATCAGTAACCCAAAATCCTGGGGTGGGCCTAGATGATCCTGGGGTGGGCATGACTCACCCAGCCCTCCTGCTATATACAGCGTGTCGTTACCATCGCGACAATAAATGAACACACATATAGGGGATAACTTTATAAAGTTGTATTAAACATTTAAATCCTTTAAACATCGATATTAAATTTTCAGAGTTATTAAATTTTCCAAAACAAAGAATTTTAGAACACCCTTGCCTATAAAAGCGTAACGTAAAGTTCATTTGTAAAGGTCACAAAGCATATGAATGGGTTGAATGAATTTAAAAGAGACAAAACATACTGTTAGAAGGAGAGGCTTGTAATGCGACGCTGTGGCGCGAGTTGTATAGGTGTTACAAATTTTGTTTCTTTTTTACTTAATTAGTTTGTTTGAAAAATATTTTTTTTTTATTATGGATTTTGTTTAACGTTAATATTTTTTTATGATTATTGGCAAGTAGCGTTAGGCGTGTGTTCATTTATTGTCGCGATGGTAACGACACGCTGTATACGCCTATGGTGGTAATGACTCTTGCTTTGCACTTGCAAGTCCCCTGGCTCATGCTAATTTTATACTTAAATACTTGTATATAGGATGTCCTAAAATTCAACGATAATTGGGGCGCATACGGTAGTCCAGTTTGTACCTACCACGAAAAAAATAAATGTTATATCATTCATTAAAATGAATATTAGCAGATTCAAAACTCGACTTTGCTCTTTATTTTTTATTTGCATCCGGCCAGCACTTGACTGCCATTCCACCTGATGGTAAGTGGCGATGCAGCCTTTGATGGTAAGCGCGCTAGCTCAGTAAAAACCTATTCACTCTTGCCTTGAAGACACTTACGTTGTAATCGGATGGAAAGACGGACGCCAGCAGGTTGTTCCATTCCTTAGCTGTACGGATGATAAATGATGAAGCAAATCGCTTGGTTCTTGTTCTGGGAACGTCGACAGCATAAGGGTGTGTGGGTGCTCCCTCAATAACTTAACAAAGTCATCTGCAAACTAGAATTCGTTGTTATTTTTAATTGTGTGTAAACAACACACAATTAAAAATAACATTTTTAAACAGGGATAATAGTGTATAACCCAAAGCCCTGTGGAACATCAGATTCTGAAAACTGCCACTAACCGTGTCCTTCTGGCTAGGCTAGACTAAGTAAACCAGGCAAATAATGGCCTATGTATCCCCGTTTCTTCACGTTTTGTGATTCGCTCTATTAAATCTCGCATTATACAGGACAGAATATGAGTATATTCGTCTCAATAAAACGAAATAATGGAGAAGGGCCTATCGTTAGAGGCTAATGCTTTTTTCCACGCTATAGAGAATTTTTAATGATAAATTTAAAATTAGTTATAATGGTAGGTAAGATAAGTTGATTGGCGCAACTCGCGATATAAAATGGCGACTTAGCGTTGTGATTTTATGTGAAGACTTAAATTCCGACAATGGCGTGATGGATAGGCGTGAATATTAATGTAAAACGTTTAGCAATTAGGTCCGAGAGACATTTGTGTTTGCACGTTTTTTATTTTTTATACATCCCCAGAATGTCTTGGAATTTATAGAAAGGTTGTCTTCTATTTTGGTTGTGTATTTTCTATTGCATTTACGAACTAGCTTATGGCAACGATTTCTTAATATATAGTATTTTAACTTTTCTCTAGGATTTTTATACTTCATATAGCTCCGTCTCAGCTTTTCTTGTTCTTATTTTGATTATTTTAGTTTCATTAGAGCTTCAGAAAACAAGATGTAGTTGGAAAACGAGAAGGGCTATTTAAATGTTAATCCTCTGAATATATTCCAATATTCTGCAGCGTAAAAAATATCAAAGCCAGTAATAGGTTAAAAAAGATATTCAAACGTGCAACAATTACATTGTGTAATTGTTGCACGTTGCTTCGAATTAAACCACAGTTTATTTTACCACGAGAACGATTTCCCAATGATAAATGTTTCCTGAAAAATGCATATTTCCATGAACATTGTTATAAGAGTTTTTTTTTTATTTTACAATGCTTTTGGTTTTGTTCAATAGTTAATTATTATTTATTTTATTTATAGACTTATTTAATTCACATTTTAGCCTTTAATTTTGCTCTGTCCTGGTCCTTGACCACTGTTCAGATTATTCAGATATAAATGTAGACTTACTCACTGATGTCTTAAAATCCCTAGTTATAATTGGACAAACACATAGTACAAAGCAAAGACTATTGTACTAAGACTTGATATAGAAAAGTTAAATTTTTTCATTCAAATCTCTCACGCCGCCAGTCCATCTGCTCTCCTTACAATTGTCATAAATGAATCAAATAAATCAATTTAATTTGGATGACACCTCTCAAATGAATGCTTACTGCTGACTTTATACTTTGTTAGCACTTCACTGTTTGTTATTGTCCGTACTTTGTTTACTTTCAATGCTTTACCGATGCGCATTTACAGAAATTGTTAATGTAATCATGCAAACGTATAATGACGACGTGGCTAATTTTTTACTGTTGTATTTTATAATTAATAATCAACTTAGATTATCAGAGCTGCTTCTGTATGAGCGGATGGGACCTAAAATGTATCCCAGCCTTACAGAAGACTAGCTTCTGCTAATCTCCGAGAACAAGACGTATATCCTCAACAGTCCTCTGATATCTAGATTAATCAAAGCAGTGGCGGTCTTAGGGGGTGGCAAATAGGTCAACCGCCTGGAGCTAGGCTACGCAAGAGCCTCACGCATCCTCCTTTTAACCAATTACCTTCGTAAAAAAGTAATTCAAGGTAAAGTATTTCAAGGTTAAAATTATTAAAACATACTAAGGAATCGAAGACATACAGTCCCGCTTTCCCGTCTTGTTATCCTCAATTGAAAAAAAAATTAAATTTAAAGTCGACACCATAGAAAAATCAAGCATAGTATATAATTTTAACATGTATAATTAATAAATCTAATCAATTAATTCCACAGATTTACCGTCCAAAGCTTGACAATGACTAAGGCTGCCCCTGAATATAAGAGACAACGAAACGAAACTACTTTGGTGGCTTTTTCCAAAGCACGTAAATACAAAATATAGCCACAGACTTGTTTAACACCGCCTCAAATCCCGGCAAACACGTCTTCGCGTTAACAGTTGCCTTTAATAAAGTTAACTTTTTTCTAGTGTAGTTAACTGTTTGTCTGGTGGATTTGACAGCTTCATCGTAAGAGGTCCTTAGACAGACGACCCGTGGACTCAAGAGAACAACGTAGCTGTTGCACGACGACGACAAGATGACGCCGTCCGTTCCTCTGCCTTCTTCTCTTTCTTCCCCTTTTAATGAAAGATGGTCAATTCGACTAACAAGAAGGGGCCTGACACAATCTAAGGGTCCGTCAGATAAAGCTTCGAACCTCAGCTTAGATCACAGACCCAAGTGAGGCAAATCGACCGCGTAGCAGTTGGCACTCAATCCGAAGTTCTCATTTAATTTTTTTGATATGGTCTGAATTAGCACATGGTGCTGAAAAACTTATTAGATATGACAATCAATACCTTTAATGAAATAATAGAAAACTAAAATAAATGTTATAGGCAATTATTTTTTGCCATAAGTACTTTACGTTTCTTTTATTGTTTAACCTATAGAAGCCACTTACAAAAGTAGTACAATAAATGCAAACATTTAAGTGGTATCAATGTTAGTCCAGTCATTATAATTATGTAATGTACATTCCACGATATTATGTTTTAAAGTACTGCAGTAGGTAATGGAAAATACAATTGAAAGGTGTTCGAAGTGTTTATGTGATAGAAAAATGTAAGTTGTGAATAGACTATAGTATTTATTTATTTATTGCTATTTGCAATTACCTTAAATAGGGATTAGAAAGTGCGAACTTAATGCCTTTTGGCATTCTCTCTAAGCCAACCGGGGGCGTAGAGGCTGATTTTGGTAGGTGCAATAATAACGTTCAATTATCTAAGTAAAAAACATATGAAATATATAATACATACACGTCTTTAAATAAAACATAAATACTTAAATGCATATATACATCATAATATATATATATTTGCACCTGCGTCAAACTTTCTCTACTCCCAAGGTTGACTGGAAGAGAATGCTTATTAACATTAAGTTTGCCTTTTGTTTAGCCTTAAGTTGAGGTGTAAACAATAAATTTTAAATAATAATAAATAAAATAAAAGGTCATAATGATTTCCATAAATCGTTTTTAAAATATTAGGGCAATTTTGCTTTTAATACCAGTTAGAAATAGTAAGTAATATTAGTACAATTTAATTTAATTATCGGTTACCAATTATTATTAATTTTAAAGGTAAATAGATACGAACCTTCAACATTCAATAACCGAGGGATGTATGTGGCACAGGATGTTGATTCGTAGTAGCCTGTGGGATCTGTCAACTAGTGAACGATGATGAGTGATTATGATGATGAAATATATAAAATATTATTAATTATAGTACCTTAAGTACTTAAAAAATAATTAAAAATACTTATATTTAGTACAGAGCAATAATAAAAAGAAGAATATAAAATAAATATAAAGCTATTTTAATATATAGTACCCGGAGGACCGAGCATTGCTCGGTTTATTTTTTTTTTTTTTGGTAAATCGTATGTATTTTGTATATGTATTTTGGAAATTACATAGATACAAATTACTGAGTAATGAAATATGCATAATATTTTTAAATTACATTAAAAAAAAGGGGAAAAAAATAACAAATCGACAAAAAATAAAAAATAAAAAAGCAATGATCTGGAATCGAAAAAAAAGTAAAAAAATAAATGTGTGATCGTGACGCGAACCACGGCCTTCTGTTTTGGGGCCGCCCGATTACCAACCGAGCTATTATGACATTTTCTCTTGCGGCGAAATTTACCGTCATATTCGAATTATATTTTTCATTCTCTGAAAACAGGGGTAAAAGGACATTTTCTAAAAATGAAACCTAGCTAGATCGATTTTTCGCCCCCGAATCTACGCACATACTAAATTTCATGAAAATCGCTGGAGCCGTTTCCGAGATTCCGATTATATATATACAAGAATTGCTCGTTTAAAGGATAAGATAATTATTGAATTAGAAATGAATTACTAAGTTCTGTGTTTTAAGATACTACGTAAGAAAAAGTAAGTGTCATTTCAAAGCAAACTGTCATGTCATGTCATTTTTAGTTTGACAATATTAGTGTACTTCACACACAACATTTTACATTTGAAATCGTAAAAATTTTAATAAAAAAAATAATAATATTTGGACATATACAAAAGTTGTGAAATGTGCTAAAATCTTTATTGTTATAATCAGACTTCATCAGTTTTAATGAGGCATATAGGTTAGTAGTCGCATTTGATCAACATTGTAACTGCTTCTGTTGTCTACCTAAATTTATGAATCATATTGATGTTTTTTTCGTAGATTTTAATTAAACATGACTTCTATACTGCCCGTCGCGTTGACTCCGATCGGTGTTCGTGGTATGAAAGTTCTTAACCGTCAGAAATTCTTGCGTAATGTAGTGGTGCCAATACTTAAAGTGTGCGATGAGAAATTGTCGAAAGTTACCCCAATATGCAAGAATTATCTTTTAAAACTTGAAAACTTCAAACCTATACAAACATTTAATGATGCTGATGAAAATGCAAACAAGGTAATCCATTTAAATCCAGAAAAAATCATACAATGGACTGACATTGCAGATGATGACCGTAAATGCCTAGTTAAATGCGGTGTTACAGAGAAGAACTTTGACTCAAAAGAAATACAACTCACATATGACAATTTTAAATTTGATCAGGTTTTTAAAGCAGTTTTACCAGAAAATGAAGAAATTGTAAGTGGGTTTTCCCAAATAGGGCACATTATTCATTTAAATCTGCGGGATCACCTCTCAGACTATAGACCGCTAATTGGCGAAGTATTAGTTGACAAAATCAAAACTTGTCGTACTGTGGTGAATAAAAATAATGCCATTGATAACACATACAGGAACTTTAGTATGGAAGTTATTGCAGGTGATGAAGATTTTATTGTTACTGTTAAAGAAAATTGCTGCAACTTCCAGTTTGACTTCTCCAAAGTGTACTGGAACCCACGCCTTGGTAAAGAGCATGAAAGAATATTGGCATTCCTAAAACCAGGTGACATTTTGTTTGATGTATTTTGCGGAGTGGGTCCATTTTCAATACCAGCAGCAAAACGTAAGTGCACAGTGTTTGCTAATGACCTAAATCCAGACTCATATAAGTGGTTAAATCAAAATGCCAAAAAGAATAAGGTCAACATGTCACTTTTCAAGTCATTTAACCTGGATGGTAAAGATTTCATATGTACCGTATTCAAAGATTTTATTGTTGATTTATGCAAAAGCCAAAATGCGGTGGAAACAAAAGCTAAAATACACATAACAATGAATTTACCTGCAATGGCTGTAGAGTTTCTGAAATACTTCAATGGATTAGTTGAAGATAGTTCACTCGGCCAAAAGTTTCATGGTGAAATTATTGTTTATGTTTATTGTTTTGCTGTTGGTGAAGACCCATGTTCTGTAGCAAAACAATTGGTTGTAAAAAATATTGAGTATGATATATCAAGTGATATTTTACATGTTTTTAATGTACGAAATGTGTCACCCAAAAAAGAAATGATGCGGATTACCTTCAAATTGAATAAGAACATAATTTTTGGACGAAAAAACAACATGGATTGCATTGAGCCACCACCCAAAAAATTGTGTGTATAGAATAGAATGTAAAATTAAAGTTGTAACATTTAAAATTCTAGTAGTTGTCCATTTTTTAAACAATATTTCTGTTTGAAGTTTATACAAATTGTTGTGAAACTTTATGGATAAAAATGTATTTTGTTTTATCACATTTTCACTATTTGAGTTATACTTAAGTGAATGTACATAATATAATATATATATTTTTGAATAGACTCTCTTTAAAAAATATTACAAATTTGATTTACCTTGCATATTTCTGAATTATATTCATAAAAATATGTTAATCATAAAGTCAAAAACTATATTATTAATATTATATATTCATTTTAGGAAATATGTACATATGTTGCATATATTTAAATATGTTAATTATGCTATTATGTATAATTAATTAATTGTTAAGCGTCAAGATGTTATGTATGATACAAAATGTTTTCTCAAAGAATCAACTAGGATATGGTATTTCATCATTGTATTGTGTTGGTAATAAAATGAAAACAGTATATTTTACAATTTAGATAGTTTACTTGAATCTATCCATTAAGAATCAGTAAGTTATCATTTTGCAATGACCCATCAGAACTAACCCGGATAACGATAATTTATCGCGGTTGTTAGAAACGATTTTGTAGTTTCTAACAATATAACTAGAAAATACCTTTACATGCGGTTAAATAAAAGTAAAAAAAATCTTTAAAATATTCTAAAAATCTATTGATATTTTTTTTACTTTAAATGTACTATACATGAGATACATACATACATACAGAGTAAATATTAAAAAATCGAGTGGTATATAAACGCGTCATCGCTGTAACGCGTTTCCATTGCGTTGTCATCGACCAAAGCATTCAGTTGCGTTCTTAGTCACGACTAAAGAAGGTTTATTTCAAAAATTTTATTTAAACATTAGATTTGTCGATTTTCTACTAGCTGCGCCAATGGTTTCACCCGCGCGGTGATGAAAATTGGTGATGTTGAAATCGAATCAGCCGTTGTGTTGGGAAAAGGTGACAAACAGGCAGTGCTACTTTCGAATTTATAATATTAGTAGGAATAGAGGAATTTCTTCTTTTGTGTAAATTTCCTACGAAAAAAAAATAGGAAGTTGCTCGATTCGTTCCGTTTCCTGTTTTAGTAAATAAATGAATAAAGTAATAAATATTAAAAAAAGATTGAGAAATTGATTTATCTGGTATCTCTCAACTCATACACGCACATATCGTGCAATGTTTCACTTTCGATATGAATGACACCGTACAGCACCATCACATAAGTGATTACGCGAATCATCGGCCTTGGTTCAAAAAATCACTGCCTTGCACGTGTGCCCGATGAATAGCATTAAAGGGATTTCACATTTTCTGTGACAAACGATTATGTGTCATCGACACGCGACGTACCGGAAACGGTGTGTTGTGTTGTTATTAGTTGTGTTTCCACGAGGCCGTCAACGCAACGACACCTCATTTACGGGTTATTTTTGGACTTGCGCCCCATGCTTATGGTATTGGAAATGTTCCGAACTCTCAAACCTTTACTGTAATACCCCTCTCGGCAAACGCCGCCCTAGACAGGCTGAGGTTCCTTCATCGTCCGGCACGTGGCAAAGCAGTGATTAAAATTTATTATTAAAAAATTAACTAAAATTTATTAAGCAGTGATTAAGATTAAAACAATCAACAATCTCATTGGAGCCGGCACCGGGATTTCAACACGTGTTGCGAATGCACAATGAATTAAAAGCGCGCGTCCAGATACTGAGCTGCCACCGCTCATTGTATGGCTTTGAGAAGAAAATGCAATAAGTATTAGATGCGTCCATTCATACTGGAAAGATCTTGTCTATAATAAATCGTGTGTTTGTTTTCTTATAACTGCACTGAAAACAACTAAACAAAAACGTAAACATCATTATAAACTAACTTTAAAACAGTAAAGTAAACAGTATTAAACATACAGCCACTGAATGACGTAGTATCGTGTCGTCGCCGTATCGTATCGTGTCTAGAGCAAGTTCAATCACATTTCTGTACCGTCAGTGCAAGCTAATCGTCACGATTATTCCCCCGACGTAGCAAAAACGTGTGTTGTGCAGTCCAGTGTCATGTGAGAAACAAGTCAATAGAAATAATTATTGGTCTACCAAACCGTCACAACATTTCTGTTGTCGTTCCGTGGTCTCGTCGTCTAATGAGTTTATGGCAGCTAAAAGTCGTGATCGTTTCTCAAGTTTGCCGGGTTTAATTTTTACCCTTTTTTATTTTTTATTTGTTGATGATCGATTTATTAAAGATGTAATAATATTTCGTTTCAAGTGAGGTGGTGGCAAATGAGCCGACGGCTCGCCTGATGTTAAGTGATATACTCCGCCCATTGACTTTTGCAACACCCGCAGGGTGCAAATGCGTTGCCACTTTTTAATAAAGTGAGCCCCGGCTACCTCACTCACCAGACGAAACGCAGAAGTATAACACTTTCACTTCACGACGGTCCTCTGTGTCTTGCCCGGACGGACCTGTCTGAGAAGACTTGCGTGGCCCTACCGCAGTTAAAATTATTGTACGTAATCTTTGTGTTTGCAAACACAAAGATTACTTACAAAACTTCATACCATTAGTGATACTTAGAATAAAAATCACATAAATGTCATATTTATGCCATACAATAACTTAATGCCTGAATAAAAAACCATTAATACTTTTATTAGTTCGCATAACCTTATCCCGTAAGTTACTTTGCCATGGACATGCAGTAAAAATCATGTGTCCACCTTCAAGACTACAAAAATATAACTCGATAACACGTGTTTTCTGAGGTCGTTTCTTAATTTAAATTTTTAAAATTACCAAGACACACACACGCACACACAAACATTCACCGGATCTTGAATAAGCTATAAATAACAGAAAAAAGAAGAGCAGTACTCGTTCAAAAGCATACGAGAGCACATAGAGTTGCGATTGAATAGATCAAATTTCATATCCCAACTTGTCGTGGTAATATGATTAATAAGAAAATTGTGTATGAGTTTTAATTACAGTCGAGCAAAATCTTACAGATAGCATACACATTACTTTGTATTTTAATAAATGCACAGATAAAGGAACTACGAAACTAAATAGTTATTATAAAGGTATAATATATGTTTCGTTTCGTAGTTTTTTTTAAATTAAATATTACCAACGATCGTACTTCTTATCGCAAAGGATATATGAGCTAAAACATCAAACATTTTCTTGTTGAACAAGTACGCCTCGATAACGTACTTAATACCATGCAGGATATAGCGAAAACCTAACGCACATAAATTGTTTCCTTCACGTAGGGAATAGTTTATTGTTAATTTCGCTATAACTACACCGGCATCGCTGAAACAACTCGTTCGTAGCAGCATTGCATACGGGTTGTTTAAAGTACTAATTAAAGATAAATTTCAAATAAGTATACCGTCTATTGTTTCAGACTTTTTAATTTAAAGCAATGCCGCGGAAACTGGGAAACGTTGCGATGGAGCTGCCAACATTTACAGAAGCGTTAGAGGAGACCGAACAGGTATTTTTTTTTACTTCATTATTTAAATTCTTTTACGAACATCTTAGTTAATGTGATGCAGATGCGGTAATAACCATTAAAAAGTAGGCCGCGGATATCTGCCTCACCGAACGAAACGCGAAAGTAATACTTTCACTTCACGGACAAGCCTGCCCATTCGCACACACGCAGAAGTTGCTGAAGAAGCTCAAGCCTTCGATTTGGGAAGGAGAAACCATTATGTTGAATAACCAGTTGTTTGAGGACGTATATAAACTACCAATTTTGTAACCTTCATAAAAATCAAAAACATGAGAAAAACTGCAACCTAACAATTGTTGTTCCACATTTCTATGCTATATTGACCAGCTTCCTTACACTTGACTGTTATAAGCGAATATTTTTGACGATATTCTGTAATCGAAACGTGTTTTTTTTTTCTTTTTTAAAGTAAGACTAAGTAAATATTTAAAAAAATATAAAAAATATACAATCATGATCCCAAATTAATGGTAATCAATTTACAAATCTCTTATCTTTATCGTGAGAGATCATCTAAATTTTTATCGCGGCAAAGTGAAAATAAAAGAAATTCACAATTAATATGGAACATGTATGTTTGTGATTGCGATAAAAGTAAAGAAATATGAAAAAGTACAAAGGAATAAGCATTGGAACCCGTATTCTTTTTTCCTAGGATTCGTATTAAGAAAAATCCAAATGTTTAACTTCCAATCAAATATGTAATCACCAAAAATGACTACATACAAGATATCTATAACGAGTAATATGTAAGAAGAAATTTTCATCATTCCTAAAATCATAGTCTTGAGTTTGACTATTTATTCTCAAATAACGACATAGAATAATTGTTTTACAATTCGCAGATACTCCAAAAATGCTTCGCCCAGTTTCAAACGGACGAAGTGTTCCTGTCATTCAACGGGGGCAAAGATTGCACTGTGCTATTAGACGTAACGATAAACGTTTTAAAGAATATGTGCAAAGCTAAAGACTTGAGCAGGGAACTCAAGGTGATCTACATTAGGACCATTGATCCATTCAAGGAAATAGAGGATTTCGTTAAGGAGATAGAAATGCATTACGGACTAAGACTCATCGTGACCGAGGGAGAGTTGAAGGCAGCTCTACAGAGGATAACAGACAGCGATGAGAAGTTAAAAGCGTGCCTTATGGGTACCCGTCGCACAGACCCGTACAGTGAGAATTTGAAGTTTATGCAAGTGAGTTTAAAGTTCAATTTACAATCAAACTAAGACAAAGTCTGGTGATTTGTTAATTCCCATTTCATAATACTCCTGCCATTAATAAACTACCTAGGTGGGGTCGATACAACAATTTAAATCAAGCTAGTTAGGCTATGATTTTTTCCGCTCGGCCGCCTGCCTCACGTAAACTACCCACACGGAACAATAAATATGTGTGACCTACTGATAATTGTACCAGATCTGGGCCTTTGCTGCCAAAGGGGGAATAACGTCAGGCCTGTATCAAGATGTATGCGTAAAACGAAATTTATTTATTTATTTTTTTAAAAGGCCTATCAACAACTGTTTACACTATATCTTAATAATAAAAAAGAAAAGAAACAATAAGTACTTGTATAAGTGTAACAATAACTTAAAGATAAGCACAGCAAGTACAGTTGAACATCATAACAATAGAAATAAAATTAAAACTATAAATAATGAAATAGTAAAAAAAAATAATAAAAATGTGGCTTAAAATGAACAGCTGTAAAATAAGTTAAATTAAATTATGGCATGCTCGGTATGTTTATTACATAAGGTAAATATATATATTCAAATTTTGTAGAGTGAGGTATACATTATTTTAGAAACTTTGGCTATTGAGTCAACATGAAAATCTATTTGATCGCTAAAAAGATTAATTATTTTGCAGAATTTAATATAAGGGGAATTACTTCCCAGCACTGTTCTGTCTTAGTGGTGGACAAGTGGTGTAATAGAAATAATAAAACTATTTCAAAGATACGTGAAATCTGCCAACCGCAGTAGGATCACGTGGTGGAATATACCCAGTGGGACATTTATAGACTGTTACTAACTGACTCCCGTTTTCTTATCGTATATACGGATTCAAATATGCTATTATTATATATATTACTGTACCAAATGAAGCGGCTAAACGATCATTATCACGTTGAGTCGTAATTACTCCACGAAGATCTAAATTTCCGATTTCCCAGAATACTGACGCAGACTGGCCGCAAATATTGAGGGTCTCGCCACTCTTAAACTGGAGCTACCATCAGATATGGAGCTACATCTTGCAAAGGAGGGTGCCGTATTGCAGTCTGTACGACAAAGGGTAAGGTTTTTCTCACTTTACACGCAATATACAGTTAAGGCCCATTTACATGGTGCCAGTTTCTTGCCTGTTGTATACAATTAAATTGAAGCAATAAATGAGTTGCATGGTCTAAACAACAAATGGTCTAAACAATTATTGCGCGCAATTTATTGCATTCAATTATTGCTCTTATATGTACAAGAAAATGGCATCGTGTAAATGGGCCTTTACTGGTTTGAGTCCCGGAAAGATAGCAACGCTTAATTTGATATTATTGAATTGAACCCCAAAGTATTATAATTTTTTTTATGTGAAAAGTTGCCAAACGAGCAGACGGTCCAAGTGATGTTAAATGAATACCGCCGCCCATGGACATCTGCTACACCCGAGGGTTACAGATGCGTTGACAAGACAACCTTTTAAAATTTGGGCTCCGGCTACCTCACTCATCAGACGAAACGCGAAAATATTTGTCATACTTCCAATTTACGCCGGTCTTCTGTGAGGTCGTGATACTTACCCGGACGAGCCGGCCCATTCGTGCAACAGTCGAGGCTGCTGCGTGGCCCTACCACCGTAAGTAATTAGGTAGGTAGATTGTTTAACCCTCTGAATTGATCAGAATGATCTTCTTAATGATCATAATGAACAAATCAAAGAGTTTAATCATCCTTTTGGCAACTCAAATGACATTTGAGAAGACTTTTGACAGCTGATTACTTAATCTCTACCGTGATCAGCGTTTCAGAAGCCGGGCGTAATTCTCTCCGTTCAACGTCCTAAATCCGCGTCAATTTCAAATCCTCTCAAATTTTACGACAATTCCAGCTACACGTCGATCGGTAGCAGTTCGAACACGCGTCCCAACCAGGCGTTGGCGTGCGTCGAGAACGGCCGCGTGCGCTACCGGCCCGCGTGGCTGCTGCCAGAGGGTCGCTGGAGCGAGCGGGCCGCGGCAAGATCCGCGCGGATCTAGCCAACGGCGCGGATCTGGCCAACGGCGCGGACCTCGCCAACGGCGCGGATCTGACCAACGGCGCGGATCACACCGACGGCGCGATACGCGCAAAGACCGTCGCGTCGGACGAGAAGCGCGCGACAGAGACGGCCATATGCGGAAATGAGGATGCCAGTGAAGGAGGGACGGTCGAGACGATCAAAGCAACACAATCCGCAAATACCGACGCGCAGTGATATTAGGTTTTAGTTTTAGCAAAATCTGATGTGATTTTAGTTTCCAATATAGGTGTCAAATTCTCGTTCTATTTTTTTTATTTATACTTTTATGTATATTTACAGGTTAATTAGCGAATAATAATTTAACTCAATCATGTGTTGTTGTGTATTCGTTTTTAATTCTCTCAAGTTACGCTTATCTGTTCGTCACAATGGTAGAATATAAAAACGAAATGGCCGACCTGTTAGTTTTTCCAAGAGTATCCTAATTTTCATAAAACAAATTATGATAAGAGCTAATCTGGGCGAAACTATTTCTTGAATCAATACATCGGCTAATATAGAACTTTTTTTTTTTTTTTTAATTTTATTATCAAGATGTACAAATTATATGGATACCAAAAACTATATTGGAAAAGTTATATCAGAACTGTCATAGATTATATGTATATATTGTAGAATCAATAATAAAACAAAACCTTTTGGCTGTTTGTTTTTATACATTACAATGTTCAAAATCTTTATTCAAATATTTCTCTTAACGTCCATAACTAAACAAATATCTTACAAGGGTTACTAAGTGTCCTTCTATTTATTATACAAACCGATTCGAAATAAATTAAGGTGCATTCGGCTAATTCCGTAAATCGGGATATTCTGATAATCACAATTTTTATTATGAAATACGGCAATAATTTTGCAGAGCAAACGTTCATTTAGCGATCATCTTAGGATGGCGGCTAGACGAACGTTGCCAGAACAAAATTATTGCCGTATTTCATAATAAAAATTGTGATTATCAGAATATCCCGACTTAATTAATTCAACACCTTACTTAATTTTTCAGTGTGTCTACAAATTCAAAAGACAACTTACTTCGTACTTAAATATGGCAATGTTATCTTTATACAAGTGTAAAAAGAAATATTTCTTTGTTACATTAAAGAGCTTATTTATCAAGAATCACGTTGTTTTTATTGCAACATTACGTGTAATCATATATATTCATAAATACGTATATACAGCGTGTCGTTACCATCGCGACAAAAAATGAACACAAATATAGGGAATAACTTTTTAAAGTTGTATTAAACATTTAAATTCTTTAAACATCAATATTTACAGAGTTATTAAATTTTCCAAAACAAAGAATTTTAGAACACCTTACCTATAAAAGCGTAACGTATAGTTCATTTGTAAAGGTCACAAAGCATATGAATGGGTTGAATGAATTTAAAAGAGACAAAACATACTGTTAGAAGGAGAGGCTTGTAATGCGACGCTGTGGCGCGAGTTGTATAGGATGTTACAAATTTTGTTTCTTTTTTACTTAATTAGTTTGTTTGAAAAATATTTTTTTTTAATTATGGATTTTGTTTAACGTTAATATTTTTTTATGATTATTGGCAAGTAACGTTAGACGTGTGTTCATTTATTTTCGCGATGGTAACGACACGCTGTATATATTCATAATAAGTTATACTCATAAAATTATGGACCAAGGTCCATAATTCTATAAGCAAAATACATTGATATTGATAAACGTCGACAAAAGTCAAAAGCCCAATTTCCAAAACAGCTGTCAACGCATCTGCAACCCACGGGTGTAACAGATGTCCATGGGCGGCGGTATTCACTTAACATCAGGTGAACCGTCTGCTCGCATGGCAACTTCTCACATAAAAAAAAATCGCCGTCAAGCCGACATAACTCGAACCCCGTTTATGGTGTTCTGATACTTGAAAAATTAAAATCTAGTTCTGGTTTAAATGACATTATTTTTTGTAATGCTAATTGACGACCCCAATGGCGTAGTGGGTAGTGTACTTGCCTCCTGCGTCAGAGTTCGATCCCCACTTCTGGAAAAGTTTTGTGTGAGGAACAGTGTTTTTCTACTTTCTGGGTGTTTATATGTATAATATGTATTTATTTACAAAAGAAAAGTATGCTTAAGAATGTTTATTAGTTATCTAGTATCCGTAGTACAAGCGTTGCTTAGTTTGGGACTAGAGAGCGTTGTGTAAATATGTCCTAAAAATGTTTATATTTATTTAATGTTTAAAAATTTTATATCTATTCTCAGCACTGAAGGTGAAATTTAATTATAATAATTTATAGACAAATGGACGATAAGTTTGTTGCCGCTGTGGGGGTTTGAATCTGCGTCTGCCTTCGGGGTACGCGCCCGAAGCTCCCGACGAAAACCGCACCGTATTTAAATTATTGATTTAAATAAAAAAATACTGGAGATTTTAATCGTTCTGGACTACATAACTACATAATTGTTATAAACGAAAAAAAAATGTTAAAAAACACCCTTCATCACAGGTTCATAAAATTAGATACGCTTTTTATTTTAAGTTTTTTTTTTTTTTTTTGGATTTGCAACTTTCAACATCGAGTTTTTTTTTTATACTTAACATCAAACGGTACATGTTCCGTAACCTTATCACATTTTGTCTCTTAATATCACTTTATAAGTACATTATTATTACGTATTGCTTCCACTGTTGTTCGGCTTCACGTGCTTCCTTATAAACTCTTGGAACATTGCGACGTCTTCGGGTTTATCGTCTGGAATAAAAATAAAATATATTAAATGTAACTAACACGTTCGTTTCTAATTCCGCACGTGTAGTACGGTATGTGTTTTCATGACTCCGCGTATATGTGCGTGCGTGCGTGTGTTTGTGTGTGTGTGTGTGTGTGTGTGTGTGTGTGTGTGTGTGTAGTGCATTTTAAATATAAATAATTGCTGCATTGTCAATGGAGGGCGGTTATCACTTAGCATCAGGTGGAACGCCAGCTCGTTTGGCATATTTTCTCATAAACAAATTAAACAAAACGGCCAAGTGCGAGTCGGATTCGCGAAAAAAAAAATCATGTCTGTTGTACGGGAGCCCCACTTAAGTATTTTTTTATTGTTTTTTAGTATTTGTTGTTATAGCCGCAACAGAAATTAATCATTTGCGATAATTTCAACTGTCTAACTATCACGGTTCATGAGTTACAGCCTGGTGACAGACGGACAGACAGAGAGACGGCGGAGTCTTAGTGATTGGGCACCGTTTTACCCCTTCGGTACGGAACCCTAAAAGTCGTGTCTAATTGGGTAAATGTAATTTGGCGATGGGCGTTTGTATGCGTCCCCGCGTGCGTGTGTGCGTGCGTGCGTGCGTGCGTGCGTGCGTGCGTGCGTGCTTGTGTGCGTGTGCAGTGTTAGTGCCATCACTCACCGGCGCCTGGTTCTTCGGCCTCTGTGCCTTCGTCGTCACTCGAGCTCTCGTTGGCAGGATGCTTCAGGTAGACGTCGCTGATCTCCCTACCAGCTACAACCTCCTCAATGAGCTTCTTCTTGTCAATGACCGTGTCCGCTTCGTCTGTTACGAAACGGGACAAATTGGTAGCTGTGCTCAGGGCCGGATTCAGGGGAGGGCAACCGGGGCGACAGCCCCGGGGTCTTCATAGACAAGGGGATCCCACAATAGAGACTTCGGAAAAACTTTCATATTCAGATTAGTAAACAACTTTTCCTTTCATATTTTTTTTCGCGTTTTACGCGAACTATGCTTTTCACGATATTTCCTAAAGGCGTTCTTCTTCAAACCCTAGGTCAATTTCGCGATTAGCGTTTCAGTTCCACACTGCGCAATATTTTAAAGTTTCAGAACATGACATACGCATAAGGTTACCGGTAAAAATATGAACTTTTCTTTTGTGAATAAATATACTGATATTTTTATACATAAAAATTTACCTTCCGTATGTTTGTGTGCACAAAAGTCAAAAACACAAACAAAGTCAAAAATTGTCTTGAATAGCTATTGACAAGGAGAGCGTTTTTATACACTTTTTATTCCTAAATTCCAACGGAAATACATCATCTGTGAAAATTTCAACTGTTTAACTATCACGGTTCATGAGATACTTAGTAATAGGGTCCCATTTTACCCTTTGCATACGGAACCCTAAAAAAAAGAAACAGGGAAGCGAAGCCAGGTTCAATCAGTAGGTTAGCACTATGTTATTCACACAGTATTTTTCTAAGTAGTGTGCATCGAACCCACACCCACTAGCGTAGGAGCCCCACTCCATTCTTTACCCAGATTTCCACTCTTCATCTCTTCTTCCTTCCGCCTTCTCTCCTCCAGCTTCTCCGCTCGCATCTTCAGCCATTCCGCTTTGTATTCCCTGAAAGCGCGCACAATTCGTTAGTAATCGCCCTCACTTCTCAAGTAAGCTACAAACAGACTTTGTAATGTTAATACATTGTGAATTTTTTGTCTCCGTTGCAACAGCTTGGTAGCTCAATCCTGTCACTCACTTCCGACCGCAATTCATAAAACTTCCGAATTGTAAATTCTTAAAAAAAATAATGTCAGCATCCAGTTTTGGAAATAGAATTCAATTATAATGTCCCTATTAAATAAAGATCTTTTAATATTCACACATTGCTTACTTCTCATATTCTTCTGCCGCTTCATCCACCAACTTGAAGAACTCGTCTAATCCCTGTTAAGGAAACAATGGTTGAGTTTTTTTTAACTTCACCTGTATGTGTGTATGCATTTCATTAATCAGATAGGTACTGGAAACTTTCGCTTTGATTTTCATCCACTGTAAGATATCAGAATACTTCAAGAACTGCACTGTCAAATAATAAAATAGAAATAACTGTGGTAGGGCCACGCGTCAGCCTCGGCTGTTGCGCGAACGGGTAGGGTCCACAACCACACAGAAGACCAGTGTTGTGGAAATGTTATACTTCTGTATGTCGTCTAGTAAGATACCTCTTACCATTATATGAAAAGGTGACAACACATCTGCAACCCCTACGGGTATTGCAAGTGTTCATGGGCCGCGGTTATCATATAACGTCAGGCGAACCGCTAGCCACCTTCTCGCATAAAAAACGAACACAATTTAGTTAAACGGACAAAACTTTATTGTTTACATACATAAATTACATGTATTTAAAAAAAAAAACATTATTGTTTACTCACTTCACCCGTATGTGAGCTGACACCGCAGCATTTCAGGTCTGCATAGAAGCTGTCGAGCGCTAAGGCCATTGACCTGGTCAAATTACCGGCGTAACTGCCGCCCTCCCCATCCACCCCGGCGTCCAGAGCGTCTTGGAACGACTCAAAGTCTCGCATCCACTCCACAGCATAAGCGCTGTCCACTACATCCGTCTATTAAATGGAGACAATCTGTTTTTTACTGTAAAACCTAACACAGAATCAAATGCTTATCCTGTAGATGTTGTTAAGGGTTACAATGCAGAAGTACAATGTACAACAATTTAGATTAATCTAAGAACAAATCTTTAATAACGCGACATCACTGATATAACACAGACTAAAACTTCAATTAATTGCTTGAATAATATGTTTATTTGTACAGTAAATTAGAAGTAAACCAGTTGAAGTTGTGTTATATAAATGTTTCTCTAGTTATTATATGTGATACCATATGCTTCTACATAAAGTAACATTACAGTAATTATATTCCGTGCCATATATTTTATTTTTGGAAAAACAGGCAAACTTTACATATTGATTTAGATAAATAAAGTATAAGCAACTTACCTTGTTCATGACCACAATGAATGGTAACCTGGTCTTGTATAGTATAGAGCATGCATACAACATGTTTGACATGAAAGTAACCGGTGACACACTCCTGACCGTATCCATTACATACACCACAACTGTTGGACAAGAGGAAGCAAGGGCCTCCGTCACTATTGTACCTGATGCTGACCATGTGAACACTTCTATTTGACCTGCAGATAACATTTTAAGTTACAATTTTTGTAAATTACACCCTACAATTTATTTTATAAGTTTACACAAGATTAACGTTTTCATTGTAATTAAATTACTTTTGTTTCCATTTTGTTATTTTTGATACTTATGCATATAGTGTTTATATATAGTTAATTGTGCATTCAATTCTTTTATTTTTCTTCAGGTTTTGTAAAACTGTATTAGTGTAACAATGATTGACAAACTGGCAAGACTGTCAGCAACCATCACCCATTTCTTTTTATGTGATAAGTTGTCAAGCGAGCAGATGGTTCATCTGATGTTAAGTGAATACCGCCGCCCATAGACATCTGCTACACCCGAGGGTTGCAGATGCGTTGATAACCTTTTGAAAATTGGGCTCCGGCTACCTCACTCACCAGACGAAATGCGAAAGTATTATACTTCCACTTTACGCCGGACTTCTGTGAGGTTCCCATGGTGTTTCCATTCAATTAAGTTCTCAAATTTCTTCTACTATTAAGTTTGTATACATAATTATAAATTCTTTAAAACAATAATTTTTTTCCAAATAGAATTTTATCATTAATTTTTTTCTTTAATATTTTTACATATTTAGTGTTTATCATTTGGATACCTGGTGTGTCAATAACACAATATTTATGCTTCGTCCCAGCTTTTTCAATAAGATCCACAACTTGACCAAACTTTGTGGAGAATAAGTTTAGAGCAGTCACAATGCCACCATTAGGACCCAATCCATACTGTTTCATCACTTCTTTGTAGTCCACTGTGTCCCGAACATCTGAAGGTTTTATTTGTTATAAAACTACATGGTTAAGCACAATAGTCTTTCACGGTTAAAACATAAAAGCTTTCTTCTTCACCTCTCAACAAGAATTATGTAAAAATAATGTGAAGTTTTGTTAAAAGGAAAACGGTAGGGGAATAGACACATACCAATATTCGCAGGATACGGTACTTCTCTACAGGCAGGGTCTAAATTTATAAGATAGGGTCGGGACCCATCTACAATTTTTCCGGCTAAGCGCCTCGTAAACGAGGTTTTCCCAGCACCTGCCATACCTGAAGTAATTAATAAATCAATTAGATAATTAACTAGCCAAAATTTACAATCACCCACTGGTTGATTTTAACCAATTTAATAAAAATAAATATAATTTATATGAAAACAATGTGTATAAAAATAAAAGTCTAACCTAAAATTATAAGGCAAATGGGCTTTCTACTTTCTTCATCCATATTAAAGTTTTTCTGAGCTCGTATTAAATTTATGCTTTGAGAAACTTTAAAAAGATTTTGTAACGTATTAAGTAAACAGCTTTATCTATTCCAAATTACAATATTTAACAAAAAGACAAGACAAGAATGACAATTGACATTTGACAAACACAAGACAGAGAGACAGAAGATCACAACAATTCGAAACTCACATCAGAGACAAAATAATATACAGCATCAAAAACCAAACGTTGCGGAACTAAGTGCAACTTTACGGGAAATTAAATTAAGCTAAGGAGAGTTATTAGTACATTACATATTACATATTTCCAAAAATTTTATCTTTGAAGGGCCCACAGATCACTTGGATTTAATTTAAAACTAACGTTGACTTGTTTAAATAACTTTCATACCCCAGGATAGCGCAACTTGTCATTCATATATTTTTTAAGCCTATTCACTCTTGCCTTGAAGACGTCTACATTATAAATGGACGGAAAAAGGCCGGCAGGTTGTTTCATTCCTTAGCTTCGTTGTGCATGGAACGTCGTTAGCAAAAGGGTGGAGCCGAACGTCTTGTTGTCCGTTGATGGAAAGAGGCGGGAGAAATCAAATTGTGCAACTCCAACACGCACTCCCCAAAATGCATCCTGTAGAAAACCGAGAGGCTACTAATATGCGGCCTGTGCTTAAGGTTAGTGAGATTGATTTTAACCAAGTTACGGTCACCGATAAGCCTTTCCACATGCCTCTCCATTGAGTCCAGGGCATCCAGATAGCATATTGCAGCCCCAGCCCAGATATGGCACATATAGGAGTACTCCACACATGATCGAACTTTGGCTTTGTAATGAATAAGAAGCTGTCCCGATGTGAAGTACCGTCTGACCTTCGCATGGACCCCCCTTACAGCTGCTTTGGTTTTTGACGCAAAGACAAAGACCCAAAGTTGAGGTTTGAGGATATTTCGACTCCCAACAACTGAACGCGGTCGGTATAATCCAAAGACACATTCTGGAAAATAGGAGCCTGGGTGAAGGAGCTCCTATATGTGCCATATGGTTATATGGCAATTTAGAGGTTTTAGAGGCGTTGAATCTCACACGATTGGCATCGTCTCATTCAAAGACCGCCTGCAATGTAAGATTCAAATACTTTACTATGGCCTCTTTTAAAGTCAGTTCTAAATAATGGGAAATAAAATGAAACCAAAATACCATTTTTTTTTTGTTGTTTCGTGTATATTATGATTAAATAGTAGTGAAATTCGAAACTATTTTGACAAGGATTATTAATTTTTCTTAAAATTCATTCTAAACATCCTAAAAGAAACATGAAAAAGGATTAAAAATAGACACTTTTATTGGAAGGCACTTTATTTTATTCAAAATATATATACAATTTGTACATCTTATGATAGGTAAAAAACTGTTACAACTAATTATCTTTTTCGAGATTTAAAAACATAATTGGATATAGATGGCCCAATTTTGATATATTCTTCTGTATAATTAATCTTAGAGTGTCTGTGTAGGTGGATGGCGGTTTGCATGTAGAAGGATCGCGCCAATGAAGACCTGATTACATAAAACAGCCAATGATTATCTTAAGAAAAGGTTAAAGATTAACACATTTTAACAGTTATTGCAAAAGAAAAAAAAACTGTATGAAAACTCTTCCTGTCATAAAGAAGGATACAGATTTACAATTTCAAAACCTCATTTTTCAAATTTAAGAAAACCAGCTTATGCGGTGTTATAAATATGAATATGAAACCGCTACATTTAAAACAAAAATTCAGACTTACTAAAACTCATGTTTTAATTTTACACTTACCAGAAGAGTCACACGTAAATAATGCCGGCGAAGGCACGTGATCTCTCGTGTAATTCCATAGACAATCGCGTAACACTTGCACAAGCTGTAACAATCACAATTTCGGTTTATTTAAAAATATGTAAATATTTGATGACTCCGTGGCGCAGTTGCTAAAGTATTGGCTTCGGCGTCGGGGGTCGTGGGTTCGATTCCCACACGGGACAACTATTTGTGTGACCCGCAGATGGTTGTTTCGCATCTGGGTGTTTGTCCGCGTGAAATTTATGATTGTAAAAGGTCCTTATAACACAGGATTATGTTATCCTAAAATAAGGGCCACGTTTAAAAAAAAAAGAAAAAGAAAAGATATCATACACATAAAATCCATCAAACACCAACATTGCGTGACCCTGAAATAGCTCATAGCTTAATCTAGTAAGTCTTATCCATTTTTAACACCAGGTGTGTTAAAATCCATTAAATAGTTTTATTTGACAATATGAAATATTCATGTATGTACATTTTTTTTAAAGAAAACGCTTATCTTCTCTGTTAGTTTTTACTGATTAATAATTTTTTTACACCTAACATTTTTGAGTCCTGTGTTTACCGAAAAAACGTTTTATTGTTACATTTACAGTACATTATGTAGTTTAGTTACAGGTTTCAATTCACGAACAGACCGCAGATGCTGCAACCTGCTCAAAACATTGTGAAATAAAAATATTGTCATAAAATAAAATAAAATGTACCTTAAAGTACCCACACAGCAACTTCCGCCATTGCACGAATGATTTTACAGAAGACCATTGTGGAGTTGAAGTATTATATTTTTGCGTTTCTTCGGGTGAGTGGGGTATCCTGAGCCCGATATATTAAAAATTACAATTAAAAGTTTATACTTCTCTAAAGTTTCTTTTAAAAAACTTTATTGTTGAGGCAAATAAGAGAAGTGTTTTTTTTTATTATAACGTACAAAGATAACCACGAAAATGGTTCCTTACCTCACTGGCGGTTAACTCCGGTGCCAATTCCAACATGTGGCTGAGAGGGTGTGGCAGAAGCTGCCCCAAGGTCATCGTGGACAGGAGTTCAGACAGTGCTGCCATTTCAATTGCCGTCTCAGCAGATTGTGCGTGCCGATCTATTATTGTACAAAACTAAAATAGTTAATGGAAAATGTAATACGCATTTATTAACAATTGTTGTGTAATATTATAGTAGAACGAAGTGTATGTAATACAGGTGTTATATAGAAATCATTGGCAGATGCAGTCCTGTTTTTTTTTTTTTTTGTTTAACGTGGACACTGGCACACACTTTGGCAGCCACGTTCACAGGCACGCATTCAAGCACGCACGTATGAACGCAAGCTCTCTAAGATAAGAATTTTATATATCACCTAGGAGAATACAAAAAGTATTAAGGCTATGTAAAGGGTATACATATATTGTGTATGTTATATCAGGTCCCACGATTACCCAAGCCCGTTAATAATAAGTGCTGCAATAGAATATATGTGGTGTATCGAAGGGCAACGAACAGCGTCGCGACGTGCCGAAGCCTGCGGTAGAGATGCGGAAGCTTCGGGACGCGTGGAAGCTTCTGAGCTCGAAGCTAATCGAGGCTTGTGCAACAAAATCAGCGAAGTGCGCGCGGGCTACGCAAGCTCTTCGACGCCTCTCGAAGCGGTCAGCTTGGCGGTGTTGGTGACGGCAGCGACGACGAGTCGCGACAGAGAGGGCTTTGAAAGCTCATCGACGCTTCTCGAAGCTTACCTCACCGAGGTGGGCGTGGGCCTGCAAGCTCCTCGACGATACGTGCAAACTTACCGAGATGATCGCGGGCCTTGCAAGCTCCTCGACGCTTCTCGATGCTTCTCGAAGATAGTGAAACTAACCCAGGTACACGCACAGGCTACGCAGCAGCTTGGCTGTGTTGGCGACAGCAGCGGCAGGGGCAAGATTGGGCCTTGCAAGCTCCTCGCCGCTTCTCGAAGCTAGTAGAACTCACCGAGATGCGCGCGGGCCTTTTAAGCTCCTGACCGCTTCTCGAAACTAGTGGAACTCACCGCGGTGCGCGCCGGCCTTGCAAGCTCTTCATCGCTTCTCGAACTCTAGTGGAACTCGCCGAGGTGCGTGCTCGACGCTTCTAAAAGCTTCTCTAAGCTTTTGGGAACTCGCCGAGGTGCGTGCTCGACGCTTCTAAAAGCTTCTCTAATCTTTTGGGAGCTCGCCGAGGTGCGCGCGTGCCTCGCGAGCTCCCCGCCGCTTCTCGAAACTTCCCGAAGCTAGTGTTACCCACCGAGGTGCGCGCGCAGCCGGTGCAGCAGCGTGGCGGCGTTGGCGCGCAGCAGCGCCGAGGCGAGGCAGAGCGCGGGCCGGGCGCGCGCCGCCCGCCGCAGCGCCGCCCTCGCCACCGCGCACCGCTCCAGCGCGCCGCGCATGTACAGCTCGCGCTCTATGCTCACTTGCTGCGCGCGGGGGCGCACGGAATATCCGCTTAGGTACGCGGCAGGGATGTCGGAAGTGAACAAATATATCGATATACCGGTCGTAGGAACCTTTGTCCGAAAAAAAAATTCCGCATCCGAATTTGGAAAAATATCGTTCCTCTTCCGAAACTGGCACCGTGTAAATGGGCCTTTATACAAGTAATAATAACGTCGACTTTGGTGATGATGCCATCGCCAGTTAATGAACTAAACACAAGCCATGGCGAGTTCGTCTAGTGAGTGCGGTAGCCGGTGCCCACCTCTTCTAAAAGGCCAATGGGCGGCGGTTACCACTTAACATCAGGTGAACTGCCAGCTCGTTTGCTACTTTCTCACATAACACAAACATTTTGTGCCTATTTTTTACACGTAACAGTTAGTGTTTTTAATTAAATTGAAGATTAGGGGAAAAAAATAACCCCACCTTAGTGAAGTCCTCGTCGGGCCATGGCAGCCCGTTGTACATGACGTCCGGTGACACCAGCTCGACCAGCAACAGGGATATGGATGTGGCGCCCTCAACAATGCCGCTGTTACCGTCCTACCGACAAAACCAAAAAAAAAATTAGCACCAAATTCCATTGAAGAATTATTGAAGTTATAGACGTTCAGACAAAAAACACATTTGAGAACTGATATAGAAAGATTTGGTGGTCAAAAACAAGAAAATTAGTTACGGGGACAATCGGAGATACGTCTTGTCCAGTCCAAAGCTGCCGGTCAAATAGACTCTCACCATACAGGACATCAAAGCGCCCATAAGCAACTCGTTGTTTGTGGTCAGGATCGGCGGCAGCTGACCGTTGTCGTCGTGGTCGCTGCTTTTCCGCACGCCCTTGCCTATTATGCCCGCGTGGAACACCGACGTGTGGCTTTGCGTCAATTGGGTTATTGGACCCTGTAAAGTAATTGCAAATATTGAGTAACTCGCTCAAAATGGCAGTGGACAAAAAAGGTACCCTCCAGGGCTCTCCGCTGCTGCTGGGCTCTCAGCTGATTGAATCAGAGCACACATGCATCCAATCGGAGTGCACGTTCATCCAAGCGCGGCGCATATTCGTCCAATCAGAGCGCGGATAGATTCAATCAGAGCACTCGTAGATTACATCAGAGCACACACGCATACAATCAGATCTTATAACTATTTTTATCCCATTGCGGCATATGACATGGATCATCTGAATGATGATTCAAAGCGCACATAAATCCAATGGGGGAGCACATACATTCAATCGCAACGCATATTCATCCAATCATAGCGCATGTACATTCAATCAGAGCGCAACGCATTTGTGAGCCCCTCGGGTGTTGCAGGCGTTGGGCGGCGGTAATCACTTACCATCAGGTGAGCCTCCTGCTCGTTTGCCCCTTTTCTCCATAAAAAAAAAATAACGCACAGGGACATCCAATCAGAGAGCGCAGATTCAATCAAAACGCGCGCGCATCCAATCAGAGCGCACACGCATCCAATCAGAGCGCGCGTACATCCAATCGGGTCGCGCGTAGATCCAATCAGGTCGCAGACGCGTCCAATCAGAGCGCCGCCGGCGGTCGGCACTCACGTGTTTCTGGTTGAGGTGCATGAGCAGCTGGTCGTGGCGCCAGTGCGCGGGCGCGTGCGGCTTCGAGCCGAAGGCGCGCTCCTCGCGGAACATCGCCGTCTCGAGGAGCTCGCGCAGCGCGACGGCGCGGGCGAGCTTGCTGTGCACGCACAGCTTGCGCAGCAGCCGGCACGCGGTCTGAACGCCGAGCGTCTTCTCCATCAGGTCTGAAAAGGGCCACCGGTTCACGCACCACGAGCGCACGCGAAACGCTCTCGGAGCGAGCCTTAGCGAATACACGACGCGGATAAGGGACCAAGTGAGGGCACGCGAAACGCTCAAGAGCGATACCAAGCGAACCCCCCACGCGGTTAACGCACCAGGACACGCGAAACGCTCTATGAGCGATCCGGAATGAGTCGCCGATGCGGAATATGCACCACGAGAGCGCACACGAAACGCTCTTTTGGCCCGTACACTAGAAAGCCGATTTAGAAGAGAGCCGATGTAGTAAGTTAAGATTTTCGTCGCTGTGGCTATATGCCGATATTGAATTTATTTGTAATCTAAAACAAGTAATTTAGGAATAGAGCATTCAATGGCATAGATTTCTTCTCGAAGTCTTTTGTAAATTGTAAATCATATATTCCGTAAACATTATTATCGCAAAAGGGATAAAACGAAAATGGAACCATCCGATACCTTCTATATGCAGGCACCTGAAGAAGTATCTGACCGTTGCTTGGACGACCTTCAATATCGCTTCCACGCTGGGCGGCGGCGCCTTCGTCCCGGTTATGTCGACCCTGTCCAACACCTGTGGAGTTTTGATCATGATCAGACGCAAGTCACTATCGGGTATATCCCAGAGCTCAAACGTTCTGAAAATAGCCAGGTTGACCCTTCCTTCCCCAAGACGACAAAGTATCTTTTGAAGATTTCCACTCGATACCATATAAAGGGGAAGCGGGATCAAATGAGTGCTTAGCTCTTAGTCGTTGGCTAGACATTGTAATTTGTATAAAATAAATGTTTCAAAAGTCTTCATTGGCTACTGTGATTAAGGATAATATATATTTTTTAAATTATATACTTTTAATATTACGCACCAACACCACTTAAATGTTAAGTGTTCGTCGGAAACAAACAGAAATTAAATTCTTCTTATGGACCATCATAAAAACTAAAACAACCGTTCAAAAACGCGTTCTCAAAATACCATAATTATCATATCATAGTGTTCTATCATTAAACCAATATCAATTCTTTAATAAATTCTTTTATCATTTATATAATCATAATCGGTGTAAGGAATTAGCCCAAACATCGTTTTGGTCCTTCGATCCGGATCTGAATCAGTGACCTATGGATTGATATTATCCATACTAATATTATAAATGCGAAAGTAACTCTCTCTGTATGTATCTCCGAGTAACTCACTCCAAAAGTACTGAACCGATTTAAATGAAATTTGGTACACAAATAGCCTACAGGCTGAAAAAGTACATAGACTATTTTCTAATTGGAAAAAAGTATTGAAAGATATTTATACAGTAAGGGCTTCAACGCGAGCGAAAAGCTAGTAATATATATGTACATTTATAGATTTGAAAAGAGAACCTCGGCGAGGGCGTGGCAGGTGGGCATCTCGGGAAGCGATGCCGCGGTGTAGGGCGGGCGGGGGCGCAGAAGGGAGGCGTAGTGGCGCAGGGCGGCACCCACGCGTTGCACATTCGCCTCCACCGCCCGCCCTATCGGCCGCGTGCGCAGGTGCGTCACCCTGCCCCCGTTCTCCCACCTGCGGATTACACCAGACACCTTCACTGTTCGTTTCGTGTCAAAGGGATTTTTTTTACTTTCGACGGCAGCAAATTTGAATGTTTACCGCAAAGTTTCATGGTACTTATGACCTAGGCACATTTTCACAATGGCAATTACTTTAACACGCCTGCGATTTGACGTGCGGAAGGTGTTGTGTAGTGTCTTAAAGACCACTGCGACCTACAAGATCTATTGTAGGTCGCAGTGGTCGATAGATTCGATGTTGATAATTTAATAGCACGGTCATGGTACGGCACGGTATAGTGGGCAGACTCCTATAATCGTAATACAAATTATACCTATGGGGTGGTTCTGAACACACAGTTCTGAGATGGTGTACACATTAAATTTCATAGAGACGCTAGCATAAGAACGCCTGTTATAAATACCTCAGCAACTTGATCAGGTTCAGGCAGAAGTGGTGCAGGTAGGTCTTCTTGTCTTCGGGCACATTGCCCTCTATGAAGCACCTCTTGATCTGGGTGTCCGAGGTCATCGACTGCCTGAGGGCGTACTCCACGCCGGTGTTCACCAGGCTCTGGTACCGCTCCGTGTCGGCGCTGACCTCCGAGGAGTCGCTGGGCGTGTGCATCGTGATGGTCCCGGACAGTATGCGCACCAGCAGGGCGAGTGTGGTGTCGCTGCGGGAATACTGGAGGAGGTAGCTCATGGTGGTGACGAACTCGGAGGGCAGGTTGTAGCCTGAAGAGGAAACGATCGCATCAATTAAACCTCACCTCACATCGAGGATCCCACTTGAAAATGCCTTGTGATTATAAAAACATCTCATAGAGAATATACAATTCGGGTATACTTGTTCCTAACGGAAGCCACAGTTGATGTGTTTAAGCAACTCTTGATCCTATTAGGAATAACGATTTCAATAATACATATTTAAATTTTAGAGTGCTAATCTTATAAGATGAAACAGCAAAATTTTTCTGAACATTTTAATATATATTTTAAAATGTGTGCCTAATTTGGAATTAATATCAGTGATTCTAGATATCAAATCTATCCTATTCCTTGCGATTAACTCTGAACTTAAAAATCTATATCGAATTTTATACACACACTCAATATAAGATTTCCTCCGCATTAGTTTAGCCTCATATTTCTCCACATAAAAAGCACTTTTAAAAGGATTGTAAAAGACATCACTTACAAACTAATATCAGAATCCTTGCGATTGAGTACTGCTCCAGTTGGTTCCCTGTGAGCAGTTTCTCCCTTACAATGTCGATTTCTTCAGCAGCGCTAGTCAACAGAGGTATGTTGCTATCGGGGAACAAGCATTCAAACTCCAGCTTTTGCAAGAGGTACTCTGTGAGCGAAAGTAAACATTTATAAATTTCAAAATACAAGCCGCACGTATATCCTAGAAATATTAATACGGTGCGTAGAATTACCGAGCAGCTGCCTTGAAAATAAGTTTCTCTGGGCATGTTTTAGCAGCAGTAGAAGGCAGCGTATGTCAGAACGAAGAAGCAAAGCCACTAGTGAGGTTGGACCGACACCTTCCCAAGCTCCGCTGTTCCTTTGAGCCGCACATACTACAGACAGACGCTCCATGACGTCATCGGTCACTGCAAGTAAATTTATATTATGGTAGCAAGTTGCGTTGAGAAAAAAAACATACATATGAAGTAACCGCCTATATACATCCCACAGTTGGGCAAAGACCTCTACTGTACAGACCGATTGGAGGATTTCGCATATGTCTGAAATATTGATTTTTTTGTAATTTTTTTTTAAAAATATGCAGTTCTCCTCACAATGCTTTCCTTCACTGCTCTGGAATCTGCTTCTAAATTGATCACATTCATATTTATAATAGCATACCCACCATTTCGTCAGCTTTGATCTAATATGGAAATTAAAATGAAAAATTAAACAAATGCTGCATATTTCATTAAACTTCGGGAGTTCAAACTGAACACAGTAAAATTCGTAAAAATCCTTCCATTTGAGAACAGTGGTCGGGATGATATACAGCGTGTCTTTACCATGACGACAATAAATGAACACACATATAGAGGATAACTTAGCGATAACTAGATCGTTAGATATGTATTCATTTATTGTCGCGGTGGTAAAGACACGCTGTATGAACATTACATACAACCATTTACTTTCTCCAAGTGGTAAAATTGGTCTGATAATATAAATATGCAAGGGATGTCACAAACTCTGCACTTTTATCATTAAGTTGTTATCACTCACACACAAGGCCTTTCAAGGGCATCGGATATAATCGAAGTTCTCATATATGTCTTCATTATTTTTATGATATTCATTTTTATTTATCATATTATTTCATATTTTCTTATAATACTGTTTTGCTTTAAATTGCTATAATTATTTGATAGGAAGCATAAGTAAAGTAAGATTTACCTGTTGTAAAAGTTGTAAAAGTTTTTATTTAAGGATTAAGTTAAACAAACAAATTTAGTTTAAAACTATTTAGTAGACAATTATAAAAAAAGTTGGAATGATTATTATACTTACATGTTTGTTCAATATCTTGTGTAAGGGCTTTTAGCACTATATCCGATTTTAAAGCCAAATTTAATAGATACGGTATAACATCACGTTTTTTTTCAGCTTGACTATTTTCCTTAAGACCTTCCTAAAAATGAAAAATGAAAAATGATATAACTTGTACTAATAGACAATTACATACTTATTTAACATAATAAAGTAATAATACTAAAATTGGTTTTTGAAATAAAACTGTAAATTTTAATGGGGGTAAAAATTATCTTGAGGTCATTGCAGGTCATGACAGGTATGTCATAAGAATTTTAAATCAAAGTCCTTCTTACAAAGTTAACATCCATAAATACGATGCTCACCTGAAAAAGCTCCACAAGCGCAGCTCTCACATGAAGTAGTGCTGGAGGATGGTTTGCAAGATGTGCCAATACCGCTCTCGCTGCATCAGCTCCGAGTGCTAAAGCTCTGGGGGCTACCAATGCAGGCTCAGCTCGGCCAACCCATCCCACAGCCCAGGAGCAAGCTCTACAACCTGCAAGTAGTCTGTCTATTTAGGCAAATGCTTAACAAATTTTGTGCAACAACTGCAGCATCAAGTCATTGAAGATGTTATTATACCCAAGCTAAATATTAAATAATACAAAATTGTACATTCTATATTATAACTTACCTAGCATCATATCAATACATTTGGCTCTTTCCTCAGAATTAAGAAGTGTCAAATTTTGTGTTGTTATATCCAACAATACTCTAACAGGATCTGTTGTCTGTAATGTTGCATCTGAAAAAATTTAAGATAAATAAAATAATTAATCATGTGTAAGCTATAACTCGGCAACATGCCTAACAGTTGCCATTCTCATAATAACATTTTAAAGGGTGATCATATTTGTATGAAGTCACACTTAAATAATTTAATGCTATTTTTAAAAATATTACATGATTTTTCCAACATAAAAATTCATTTAAAATCTGTTGAAAACAGAAAGACAAATGATATGATAACAAAGTGAACACAAGGTAGAACAAGCACAGGTTTGTTGTAATGTGGTTTGGAAGAAAAAAACTTTTAACATCTTTTAAATATCCTATAAAACAAAATGTATTAGTACATACTGTCATATACATTGTATAAAGTAGTTTATGAAGTATTATTACAGTTATTTATTTCACAATGGGGATTTCTCCAAGGCTACTTCCAATAAGAGATTCTGTACTCAGGACATACGTGAATACTATATTTTTAGAGACTGTACAAAAAGTACTTAGAAAAAAATCCTTACTTGGTAGATTTGCTTTATCAGTGGCTATGTCCATAATCAAATTTATGCACCATGGTGCTATGAATGGTGCCCATGCTTCACCCAGGCTGCACAACTCTGGTCCAATCATACTTACACTCTCTAGAGACCCATTTACACTGGAATCAGGCTAAAACAAAAGTTAAATTACCTTATATTTATAACTGATGTTGTTATAGTTAACACAACATTAATACAAAATTACCCAAACACCAAAAACGATCATCAGCATCTTCCTGCTTATCCCACTTCTGTCGAGCGAAGTGGATTGGCACAACATGGGAAAAATGTTGTAGGTAGTTTTGGCTAGGTTTTGTTTGTATTACTTAATAAAATATGATTTTTCTATTCGATATTAGATTCTAATTCCAAAACGTTAAAGATTTTAAAGTTGAAGACTGAAATAGATGATGGTAAAGTTTAGGAATGGACACTTGCCTCATAATCAACTTGATTGATTGCCACGTTTACCGCATCATGAAATACCATTGCAAAATACTCAAGAACCGCATCTCGGGCGGCAGGAAAACTTTTAAGCAGCAAAATTCCAATTTTGGTTAACTCCGTTGCATTTTGAAAATTTCTTCTTGAAACACCATATATGAAGTTGTTTAGATCAGCAGACAGAGTTGTAGACTTAATTTGAGTATTCATATTGACAAAATTACTTATATATCGCATGTAATTTCACATTTCTTATAAAAACAACAACCACAGGGACATCTTTTCAATTTGTACAAACGTACATTTTTTTTTTTTTAATTATAGTGGCTCCATCAAGGACAGCTTGATGATTCTGCCAATGTCAAGGTTGAATAAAACAAACTGTTATTGATAAAATTTCCTAAAGTGATGACTTTTGTACGGTATTTAGAACATCATACTTTATTGGTTGAGATAACGTATATTACTATAGACAATTAGACATACTCTGACAGTGACAGTGACTAACTAAAACGTCAATTTATATTTTTATTATTTAACACACAAGATATCTCAAGATGACGGGGGAAAATTGATTTTTTTGCTTTTATTTTTCTAATTTGATTTTTCATTGTTTGTTTGATTTTTAAAGTTTTGAAAATTTGGCCCCAACCTAACTCTTGCGCATATATTGGTTTCTCGAAAACGGCTCTAACGATTTTGATGAAATTTGGTATAGATACAGCCATACAAATCCGACGATCGCAAAATGTTTCGTTGTGACACGAAAATATTCAATACACTTGTATGCTTAATTGTTCGTCATACAAGGGAAACTTTCGTAGAAAATTTACAAACATATCTCAAATTTAGTTTCCAGCTGTGAACATTTATTATATACAGAGATTGTTCTCCTTTTCAAAGAGAATATAACCACTACGTTTAATGCCTTTATAACCACTACGCAGTACTTTCTGTAGTATTACTTTACTCTATGCCACTACGTTTAGCCTTAATGATTGAGATACAACTTCTGACTAAAGTTTATAGAAAATGAATATAAACTGCCATCTTTTGTTCATAACAACAAAATATAAGAATAAAATTTCATCCGAACTTCAATAGATGTCGCTATTTATCGAATTCCTTAAATTTTCAACAAAACCAATACCACACCAAGTTGTTTAGAGTTTAACAAGTTTGATCTCAATTTTAAACAACACAATAAACCTTGTATTACATATCTCAAGTAGGGTATGCGTCAACTGACCACTTTTTTAACTCAAAACGGAACATTGGCTTACAATGAAAATAAACATAACTTTTTAATTTTCTTTACTCCGAAAAGATTAAAAATTAATAGATAAGTACAAAGTAAAAATCATCAGTTCACTATTTTTATTAAAACAACATTGGTATGTTTTTAAATATATTTATATTTCTCAGAGAAACAAATTTGTTTTAATTAATTTGTTGACGATTTTAAATAAGAATAAAATTTGGCACGTTTCTTTTACGCTGTATGTTACCTTTGTTATCAGCATCGCCTTCAGAACTGGAGCTGTTCAATATCACCAGCAGCAATATGGGAAACACTAAACTGTGCGAAACTTTTCGCATCTGACATCCGAAGGAGTCTTAATTTGCTTAATAAATGAGTATTTTATTTGTAGGTGGGTATTAAATGAACACTTGGGTTTCGGCATTACGATGAGAAAAATTTCAAAACAACAAAACTTCACAAAAACATAAAGAAGTCAGAATACACGTGGCTAGCCTATTGAAAGAAACAAATTACAGATTAATAGATAAAATAAGATTGATGAGCAAATTGAAAGAAAAACATGCGGGGAATAATCGATCGCGGTTCCGCGCTACTCATGATCATGTCGGATGAGCGTGGTTTTAAAATTTCACGCGGTTTCGGAAAACGGGACAATTTTGCGTCCCAAAGATTTGTTCGGGGACAAAGGGACAGCCGGCCGAGAAAAGGGACAGTCCCGTTCAAAACGGGACGTATGGTCACTTTAAGTATGCGGGTCATAAGTTCTGTCACATAACGAAGAATGTTGGCCACAAAAATATTTATTTGTTAAGTTTAGTTCGAATTTCGAATGTTTGAAAATAAAAATATGCACTATTTCAAATTTCGTTTATTTTTAAATATGGAGTGGTCGCTTATTAAAGACCGAGTTGTGTGTATCGTGTTGCATATATGCGGTTACGCGCCGAATCAGATTTTCAAACTGAACGAAACGCCGATTCAATTTTTTTAATTGAAAAAATTTAATATAATAAAAGCGTTCGTATATCGCTCCATCAAACGATATAAACGAGACGCGAAAAATTTGTGGTCGCCCACGCACTATTAAGACTCTAGCAATTATAAAAGCTGTGACGGCGCGAATCCAAAGAAATGTCATGCGTATAAAATTGTTGGGCCTTCAGATGGGGTTAGGCCGAACCACGGTGAAAAGGGTGTTGAATGAAATCTAAGGGCTTTGGGCTTATCAAAGATAAACAGGACGTCCTTTAGATGCGTGTTTAATGGACCTGAAACTGAAGAGGTTCCGCGTATTGTTGATGCGGTACGCGGGAAAAAAACAGTGACATCCTCTTTTAGGATGAACATTTTTTACTGAGGAAAAGAGCTACTATGCAAAAATAATACGGCTATTTGTCCACAATAGTGTAGAAGCGAGCACTCTTATTCCACGTGTCCAGCGAGGCCATTTTTCATCGCCACTCATGGTTTGACTACGAGTTTCATATTTGGACTAAACTAAGGTATATTTTAATGAAAAAGGCGTAAAAACGAATAAAACTGTGTATAAAATGCATTCCTCACAAACCTTGTGGAATAGGAGGAAAAGGCTTGTTCAAGGCCCCAGCCTGATTTGGAGTGACTTCCGGTATTTTAGTTTGAAGCAGCCGCCGAAATTATTTTTTGTATGTGAGGTGGCAAGCGAGCTGGCGGTTCTCCTGGTGTTAACGGACCTGCCCATTCGTGGAACAGCCGAAGCTATTGCGTGGCCCTACCACTGTTTGATATGGATGCAACCCGTTCGCGTTGTTACAGACGACTGGCCGCACAGGTCTTGTACTCAAAATCGCGGGGGTCATTTTGAATTAGCTTAGTTAGCATAGGAATCTGTTTGTCAATTCTTTATTGTATATAAACGGTTACTGTATAAACCAGACGTTTGAATTATACTTATAACTGAGCAGCTATAAAATAGAAAGAAAGATTTTATCACACTAATTACGATTACGATGTAAATGTTTGCATTTAGATTGAATTAAAGCTCAGTCCGGGCGATCGCCTTTAATTCAATATATTCGAGCAACCAGAGTTCGATCCCCGGTGCCGGCACCAATGAAATTGTTAATTTTAAGTGCCGAATTATCACTTGCCCAGCGGTGAATGAAAACTTCGTGAGGAAACCTGCATATTTTCGAAGTAAGAACAAAAAAAATATTTCCAAGATATGTGAAGTCCGCCAATCCGCAGTCTCTGCACAGAAGGGGCCTTTGCCCAGCAGTGGGACATGTATAGGCTGATTGTACTTTACTTTACTTTTAATCCGTGCTTAGTCAATTTAGTTTGAGAAAAATATATTACAAAAATATAGGCAACCACCAGTAATTATAAATGCACCAACGTGGATTCTCTGGAAATATCACATAACATTGTCGATTTTTTGACTGACTAATTTGATCTCATTAAATATATTACTACTTGTATTGTAATATTTACGTGTATTTTGTTACATATATAAATTAATAAATCTCCAAAAATGTAACGTCACAATTAGCTCTGAACACGTAATTTAAATAAACAATACATTCCCACTTTCCCAGGATTAAAGAAGTTAAAAAATGTCAAAGACTAACTGAATAACTTTTATACTGCATAAAATAGCCGAATAACAGACAAAGCTAACATGACTCGAACGGTATATGTAGATATGTATGTAACTAGGCTACTGCATACGCCATACGTATAGTTATTGTTATAGAGAAAAGGGGGTTGAAATGCGTCGACTGTGGGGTCATCGTCTAAAAATCAATAATGTCTGCGCACGCGATTCACGCTAGCCCGACTCCCTGCTCGCTGTCGGATGGAGCGATGATTGTCGTATTTACTATACTTATGTACACACAAATCAAGGAATGAAATATCATTGTGTAATTGTTTTAAATCAAAAGTATTGTGATCAAATGACAATCAGATTATTGAAGAGTTACAATGATAAAATTACAAAGATTATTATGAGCGCGAAATATGTATATCCCAGTTACTAGTTTTTTGAACCTTTTGTCGTAAATCTCACTGTCACGCATGTTTTATTTATTACTACTATTTTATTTTTTACTAGCGACCCGCCCCGGCTTCGCACGGGTGCAATGTATTATATCTACATATTTCCTTGAACCTTCCTCTTTAATCACTATCTAGTAAAAAAAAACACATCAAGATCCTTTGCGTAGTTTTAAAGATCTAAGCATACATAGGAACAGACAGCGCGACGTCTTTGTTTTATACTATGTAGTGATCACAGCAAAGAGACGTTTACATTTAAGTGACATTTTACCACAGTCACTCACTTGTTTTGCCTTTCCGGACCTCCTGCACTAACACTTAAACTTTATGGTATGGTATTAAAGTTCAAATTGACTTTTAAGTATTGTTACGAATCTCTTGTATGGGAATATAGAAAAGTGCTGCTTTAGACTTTTTCAGGTATTTTTTTTTAATTTTTCTCTCCGTAAGAACCATCCTCGTACTTCAAGGAATATTATAAAAAAAGGATTAGCGAAATCGGTGCAGCTGTTCTTTAGATTTGCGCTTAGCAACACATTCAGCGATTCATTTTTATATATAGAGATTTAAACTTTTACACATATAATATACATTGTGTATATTAATATACATTTAGACTTAATGCCTAATATTAAGGCGACGCAGGGACAAAAGAGGCAGGTGTAAAAAGTTTTCCCCTCCATCCGGGTTCCCGCCTTGACGTGGCGGGGGGGGCTTAGTACCCGTGGCTTGGTCACCAACGGTGAAGCTAAAAGGAATGAACAGAGGAGGTTTGCCGCCGATTGGCACTTGCTCTCCTGGCTCCCATGGGCTGTGGTCAGCGAACTCGGGGGAGTTCATTGGCCGTAAAAAAGGGGCCCAGTGGGAAGGTGAGCTGAATATTCCAGCGCGCCTTACCTGAAGGAGAGGGGACTCGATCCCCGGGAGGAGGCTGCTGCGGCTGCCAGCGCTGGCAGGGTCGCGGAAGTGTGCGAAAGCGTTCCCGTGGCCCTGCCGATATGCACCTAGGTGGAATGTCGTAAGGGTTTTAGTCGGTGCGAGTCCGACATAACCCGCTCTTGCCCCCGCGGGGGCGGGTATACGTTGTCATTTCCCACACGTCAACAAAAAGAAAGGTGTAAAAAGTTTTAAATAAACTCTTATGTAAACAAAAGTTATATACATATTAATATAGAATAATAAAATTTATATTCGCATTTTATATCGCTTTTGTTATTTACCTAGTCACCAGACTATTACTATATGATATATGATACTAATAGTAAATTTAACATATTGTTGTGCAACCCGTCAGTGTTTTTAGACGGGAATATTAGTTGCTTCTTTTTATCCGTAATCTCAATAAGACGATCTCAAGACGATCGGTTTTTATACGAAAGTTAAAAAAAATCGGTACAGTATGTCAAGTGTGTGAACTAGAAATGAAGCGTATATAGATCCAGTCTAGGGTAACTGTAACAGATCTATGAATTAGGTATTTTTCGATACTTGGCGTACTTGTTCCAACTTTCAAAATACTTGATCCAGCTTATCTGAAATCACGCTAGTCAATTAGTCAGGTCAGTCATCCAAGGTGGGTCGGATCACTTTTTCTGAGAATCGTATCTGAATCAGATTTCGATTTCCAGTATCTGATTTCGAAACCATGTATATTTTAAGATCGCGTATCCATCTTAGATTCATAAATCTAATCCTATACACGGTTTTAGGTATGATACGACGATATCATAGGTTTTAATATCGGTATTGTGAACATTCGATTATTTATTTATTATTTGTATTATTCGCGGTTGGAAGGGAAATTCACAATGTATTCCATTTTTTCTTTTTATAACTAAATTTATAATATAATTATATAATATATGATAGAAAGATATTATCGTTGATTTATTTAGTAAAGTTTTTTAACACCAGTGAATCCTACGAGGTCAAGCGTACGTTTAAAAATTGCATAAGTACCAATGCACTCCAGCCCCAGGTTAAATAAACAAAATTTAAAGACATCGGTGATACCATGATTAATATTTAACTGAAACAGTTTTTTTGCATGCCGTTAACATTCAAAATTACTTTATTTACATATTCATAAAATCTGTTTAAAAATCTGATATTGTAGCAACTTGCCGTACCAACAAGTAATGCAACTTGCCGTACCGCTCTAACTAGTGTAATATTTGTATCTCACGCGCTTTTTCGCTCGTTACAGCTCAAGCTAAATAAAAGATCATCGATCATAGATATCATCGATGATACCATGATTAGTGTTTAACTGAAACAGCTTTTGTTGCATGCAGTTAAGATTCATAATTGCTTTACATATTCATAAAATCTGATATTGTGATATCTGATATTGCTTGCCGTACCGCTTTAACTAGTGTAATATTTGTATCTCACGCACTTTGTCGCTCGCTAAGCTAGCGGCAGACGCGTACAATATCGGAATTCGTGTCGGTAAAGATATTGTAATAAATAGATTTTCAACAAGCCAGTAAGCGATTTTTGGACATTCTACCAATATATAGTTTTCGTATCTATATACGATTTGTATAGCTCACTTACTCAACCATAGAGATGGGTCGTATCGCTTTTTCTGAGTACCGTATCTGAATCAGATTTCGATTTCAAATATCAGATTTCGAAACTATGTATTTTAATATCTAGATATTTTACGGTCCCGCATCCACCTTGAATTCTAAAAAAAAAAATAATAATAAAAAAAAAAAAATTTCATTAAAAATAGAAATTGAAGTAATATAAAAATGATTTATTTCAACATCTTATATATCGCTTAAAATAATTGAGTTTAACATATTCTTACAACACGCAATCATGAGTGACAATATTTTTATAATTTGTGTAAGAAATAATACATTCAGTATTATAACTTAGGGCGGAAGAATTTAAAATATACACACAAAACACATAAGCCTTGGTCTGATTTCCACCAAAGCAGCACAGCACTATTAAATTATATTTTTCTTTTTGTGTAGTTTTATTTTTTTTCCAAAAATATGAATAAAATTTAACGAATAAAAATATTCACAAAAAATTTACCTCCTAAAAATTTCCATTTAAATTTTTCTTCCTTAATTTAGGCAGAAAATTCTTAAGTAGTAAGTTGGCATCCCTTACTATTACGTGATATGTACCAATGCAATCCAGCTCAAGGTTAAACAGAATTTAAAGACATCGTTAATACCGTAATTCGTATTTAAATGCAACTAAAAATTTTTTTTCTATGCTGTTAAGATTCAAAATTACTTAACTGCGCGCTTTGTCGCCCGTTACGGCTCAAGGCTAAACAAAACAATAAAAATATACTTAATAATATCGTTGTAGTAATCGTTGATACCATGATTAGTATTTAATTGAAACGGATCTTATATGTATGGGTTTAAGATTCAAAATTACTTAACTTATTCAAAATATCTGTTTAAAAATCTGATATCGTGCATTGCTTGCCGTCCCGCTCTAACTAGTGAGTATTTATATCTCACGCGCTTTGTCGCTCGATATCTGATATCGTGCATTGCTTGCCGTCCCGCTCTAACTAGTGAGTATTTATATCTCACGCGCTCTGTCGCTCGATATCTGATTTCGTGCATTGCTTGCCGTCCCGCTCTAACTAGTGAGTATTTATATCTCACGTGCTCTGTCGCTCGATATCTGATATCGTGCATTGCTTGCCGTCCCGCTCTAACTAGTGAGTATTTATATCTCACGCGCTCTGTCGCTCGATATCTGATATCGTGCATTGCTTGCCGTCCCGCTCTAACTAGTGAGTATTTGTATCTCACGCGCTTTGTCTCTCGATATCTGATATCGTGCATTGCTTGCCGTCCCGCTCTAACTAGTGAGTATTTGTATCTCACGCGCTTTGTCTCTCGAAATCTGTTTAAAAATCAGATATTGTGGCAAACGCGTATGATATCGCGATTCGTGTCGGTATAGCGAGCGAGCACGTTACATCAGATTTCGGAAATATCAGATATTGTAAAATACATAGATATTGAACGAGCCAGTAAGCGATATTCGGATATTGTACTAATATCTAGTTTTCATATCTGATACGATATGTATCGCCCACCACTACTCAACCATCAGTGACGACGCGCCCGTTGCGCAGGCTGTACGCGTCCGCTTGATTCCAACCATATAACTATATTATGTGTTAATTATTTGAATTTGAACCTTCATGCTACGCTAAGAAGGCATATTTTTACCCGTAGACTATACGACGCGTACGTACATTTTATCGAATAGAGCAGTGATAGTAGATTATACAGTATATTAATAAATCGTCAGTGGAAAAACACCGTGTTCGAGAAATATTTTTTCCCGTATAGGTATTGTCCGAAATTGTCACCGAGGAGGCCATGAGTCGAAACGAATATAGGGAATAATAATAAATATACGAAACGCAGTGGCGCTATATTCTTGTTGTATAATGCATACGAACAACGTTGTCTCTCGCTTTAATAGATGACATTTGTATATATAGCTCGTCTCGTACTCAACAGACTCACGCGTCTCTTCAAGAGACGCAGTCAAATCCGCCGGCTAACTGCAAACAAACTACACAGTAAAAAAAAAGATGCGTGCGTGCACGTTACGTAAAAATCGAATGGAAATTGTCGTCGCGTAAATATCTCGTATGCAGTAAAACCTTATACGTAACAAGATCGAATCGTATAGGTTACAAAAGCCAAGTCGACGTAAAGGAACTAACGCGGACTTTGCAAGAATATAATTGTCCTTTTTTAACTTCACTAACCCGCAGTCGCTCTATCTCTGTCTGCCAATACTCGAGACTAGTCGAGACTTCAAATATTACACTTCATGGATTAGATACTTGGATCGACGCGTATGAATCAATGAATATAGTGTAGTTGAGCAAAAGAATTAATTTGTGATCTACACTCGTTGCCTACTCGAAGTCGTAATAAAAATCGCGTATCGCATTTAGCGTATTTAACTTTTTAGTTTTAAATATTTCGTAGTTTCTTCAATATACTTTTTTTTAATAGAGTTTAAATAGTGTTTGCTTTTTTAATTTTTAGGTGTTACTTTAAAAAATGGCTCGCAGAGGAAATAGTGTCGCATGGAATTATTTTAAGGTCGTAAGCGAAAATTTTGCCGAGTGTAACATTTGCAAAATGCTATTATGTTTTAGAAGTTCTGTATCAAACCTTACAAAACACATAAAACGTCAACATCCGTCTATTAATTTGATTACAAAAAGAGCAGACGCTCCAGCTCCAGTGGCACCAGTACAGGCTGGGCAGCGGAGGCCACATTTGTCACCATCCAACCTGACGCAATCACCATCCATGACTCTTCCAGCTCAAAATATTCAACAACCTGAAGGTGAAAAACAACGGCCCACTTTTTTTTTAAACATATCCATAAGCATCTTATCTCATGTATAATAAAAAAGTTATATAATAAAAAAACTAACTGTTGCGCTTTACGAGCGTGGTGACCGATTAGAAAACAATTTTTTTTTATTTTATTGAATAAATGAGAAGTTAATATCGTTTAAGATATTTTTATTATATTACATTACATGTAGGTTATTTAGGAATTTTAATCATGGAAACTATAGGTTTTATTTATTTATACTTTATTGTACACCAAAAATAAACAGATATATCTATAAAGAAAATTACAAATGAATATAAAAGGAAGTACAATAGGTGGTCTTATTGATCAGAAAGCGATTTCTTCTAAACAATCATTGCGAAAAGAATTATTGGTAATGAGACATAAAGAAGAGAGCAGAGGGAGAGGTGTACATGAATCACTTATAAGCATCGGATGAAGGCATTTATAAATCAATGAGATAGCCAAAGATTTTCGGGAAAAATAGGAAAGGAAAAAGGAAAGCATGAGTTCACAGTTCCAAGTAGTGGGCTTTTAATAGGTTTTTAAAAAAAAGAAGTGACTTGGCTTGTCGAATGTGAAGGGGCAAAGAATTCCACAAACGAACAGCTGTCACTGTAAAAGATTTGTTGAAGAAGGAAGAGGAATGTACAGGAGTTTGGAGGGAGAGATTGGCAGAAGAACGAAGGGACCTTTCATGGGATAAGGAAAGATACTCGAAGCGATCTTTTAAGTAATTTAAGTTTATGGTAACTGAAATAAGAAATATAAGTTTGAGACTTGATATCGTCTAAATATCATATCATCATATGATAATATAATATTATAATATCATATTATAATATCCATCCGTGCGAGTTGCGTACAGTCGTACCATATACATACACGTTAAGCAAACGCTCGGCCGCTACATGGTAGGCGGAGTGGGGGGTGTTAGGTTTTATTTTCGTTACGGAATTCCTTGATTCGGTCGCCGCGCTCAAAGCCCGCGATAAAAGCTATACAATAGCTTAAAAAAACCTTAGATATAAGTATTATTAAGTTTTGTTGTAGCATTTATGTGTTGCAAGAATAAGGCACTGGTTGATGTACGCAGTGTGATTGTGTCAGTACAAATTGTACTTGAACTACATCTTCACGTATGTATACGTAAAAGAAAGCTGATAAATGTAAATCATATATATGTAGATAACTTTATAATGGACTTACTATAGACTTCCAACCATTCCGTATTTTCAAAGACAAGGGTTTTATTTTTGCAGTCTGCCCTACCTTAGTACGTTATTTTAACTCTCCTACAAACAATTTATTGCTAACTCGTTACGAATATTTGCGATCTTCAAAAGTGACGGAGGTAGCAAATGATGTTGAATCTGTTTCCTTTATAGAATATCTATCGACATCAAGCACAGCCGACTCCACCGATATCGCTAGTCATCATATTTCCAAAGATGACTGCACTCTTAAATACATTTTGTTAGATTGTGTACTTTTAGAGGGGTCAGAACTTAGTAACGGAATTGTTAACAATTACAGAGGAATATAGTGTCCCGAAAGTTTTTGTTAGCAGGTTAGTGTCAGGATAACGGCGCACATATTAGAAATGCTATGGTTCTTATATTCAACTAACGGCCGTTAGTTACATTATCGTTATGAAGTCGTTTCAACGAGTCGTTATGAAAGTTAGTAAGTTATGTAACTAACGGCCGTTCGTTGAATAAAGGAACCGGGCATTAGACTGGAAGCATTAAAAAAAAAAGACTTGCGGCCGCTATAAAAATAAAGACTTGCAAATTTAGATTTACTACTTAAAAGTTCCTGGATCCTAGATTAGATTTCATTGTACTTTGAAGACCAAATATAAGCTGAAACAAACAAATAAACAAAAAAAATACTGTATGATAATCTGTGTAATCATGGCTATTATAAAAAAGAGAATCAAAATAATCCCCAAAATCAAAATGAACAGCACCCATCAGAAAAGCAGACGAACTTCAGCTCATTCTAAAATTAAAATTAATATATTAACGAAGTACTACCTGGAAAAATTAAAATATCAAACCCAAGAGCACAACAACTTCTACGATCTTCTTCACCGAACTTCGTGTAAAATTTTAGAACTTTTAATATATTTCGATGATAAAGTTGTCTTGTGAGAGTATATTACCACTGCGGGTGATGGGAAAATCGAAAAGACGTATACCCGTATTTGTATGATCTACCTACCACTTAAAAAATTAAACGCTACGAGTGTGCCTTGTGATAGACTTTTCCCTCCGGCGGTCTACTAGTGAACGACAGGAGAACGAGCTCAGGCACCAGAAGGGGCCCGCAATCGATGTCTTTACTTATAGTAAAGAGTAAAATAACAACCTATACATGTCCCACTGCTGGGCAAAGGCCTCCTCTATACGGAGGGTATCAGGGCATCGTCCACCACGCGACCCCACTGCGGACTGGCGGACTTCACATATGTTCGAAATATATATTTTTTTGTTATTATTTCAAAAATATGCAGCACTCAAAAACTTCATTGGTGCCGGCACCGGGGATCGAACTCAGGTTGCTCGAGTATATTGAATTAAAGGCGAGCGCCCGGACACTGAGCTTTAATTCAATCTAAATGCAATCTGCTTTACTTATAGGGTCATGATAAAATTCATAAATCATGTGTAAAAAAGTGTTGCCCGCTATTTAGCATTATTGTATATAACTACCATTCGTGACCAAATTCCAGTCAGGTCTGCAAAAAGTGTAGAACAAACAACAGTTGAAGATGAAGAATCATTATTTTTTGTAATTATTATGTAGATTGTGATTTTTTTTAAATAAGACTAATAATAATTAACAACAAATTGACGTTTAACAAATTCTTTACGAATGGTAAAACATGTTAACATAACATATACAAAAATTATATTATAATTAGAAAGAAAATTATTTTTATGCTGTTATTATCATTATGCGAATTGTGAAGTCACGTAGCTCAGTATACGAATGCCCGCTTTCAATTTAATATTCCTAATAGAGAATTGAAAGCGGACACTCGAATACCCTAGAATTCAAAACGAGTTCAAATCAAGTTACTAGCGGCAATGAAATTTTTAATTTTGCAGCTAAATTAAAAGCTCTGTAATTGCTGAGTTGACTACCGCCGTTTAACCTTACGAGTTACTTAGATTCTATCTATCTATGTACAGAAAACATCTAGGTTTGTTAAAAACTACATTAATCTTTTAGCTTTTTTTAATTTATCAAGAATTAAACATAAGAATTTGTATAAATTTTTATTCTCAAAATCTTAACTTTCTGATGGACGGATTTTTTGCAACACCATCAGCCCCAATTATATCAGAAGTTAAATTAAATGTAAAAAAAATATCTATAAGAATAATAAAACTGAAGTGTCTCCCCGTCATTTCAAAATATATTTTTTACTTCAATTTTGATTTAAGTCAAAATATTTAGGATAGTGACTATTTTTATGTTTTCTCTGAAAGTTTATCTCGAATCGGCTCACTAGGGCTAACGACTCGACTTCAATAAAAAATAGGTATAGGATTTGAGATAGAAATCTTAATCTCATGTTCACCTGTTTCTTCTCCGTTATATTAACCATATTACGAAAATCGTGGTTACTGGTAGTTAAAAAAACTGAAAAATATCGATAAATAAATTATTTTTCTTTGATATCTTTGAGGATTCGAAAGACATAAATTTCATAAGAGACATTATTTTTCATTTCAATTCGGTTAAGTCCATGAAGACGAAGTTTCGGGCATAAGATAATAAAATTGTTCACTATGCCTGCTCTATTACATTTTACGGTTCTTTATCTTTTGGTAATGATTGTTATTTATTATTTACTTATGGAAAAAACCGTCGATCAAAGAACTCAGGTGTCTCGACATCATTAAATTGTGATTCATATATTTATTTAAAAATAATTTCTATTTCGACATTTTTTTAATTATTTTCCTTTTAGTAATCTGTAAAGGAAGGTGCTAAACGTTTATTTTTTTATTTATTCAAATAACACAACTGCCGTGATCGAAATATCATCGTCACAGACTTGCAATGATAGCTGAGTAGGTATATAACGAGTGAAATGCTTGGGGTAGAGTTCGTGGTAGGGAGCGATTTGCGCGTGAACAGGGTGGCAATGCGGCACACTCGCTCGTCGCGCCCCCTTGCAAGGCGCAAGCGCGGCCCGCTCCGACCGACGCTCGCGGGCCCGGATCGATGAGATAAACGCGCAACCCCGCTTTTTTAGTTGAATCAATACGAACTCCATCGATTTTCGCAGCCGCAGCCGCCGCACATCGGAGTGGAGGGTCGCACGCGGTGGTTGCGCGTGCCACGTTATTCCGAATAGTACATGGAAACTCTTATCATAGTCACATTTGAGTATGTTAATGTCGTGATTCGTCGCGTTGTCTGTTTTTCATAACTAGCGGACATTTCAGGTAAACCGACTGTATTATAGAGTTTTATATTCCATGGGTCGAAAATTATCGTACGCGCAATACAATATTATTTTCTCATTGTTTCAAGTTGTTGAAATGCTTAAAGAATCGCGAAATAATATTTTAAATTATTTTCTATGCTTATTTTTAAATTTATATTCTATTTCCGCTTCCTCGTAATAAATAGTAATAAACAATTGAAAGATAAGAAAAGTCAATTTTGAGTATTATCATTTCATGAAAATTTCTCCTAAAATAACTAGGTATTGTGAATTGTATAATAAATACGAAAATGAAACACTGAGGAGTTGTAAACAAACCGCACGCCAAAAACTCGTGGTCGTCCCAAGTTCGTGTACAAAACTATGTGACTGTTTTCGTTTTCGCAGGTGACGCGAGTGTCCATTATGCGTCCGAAATGACTTCCTCGGACACTTACCAGTTGAAATGGCACTCGCACAGCTCGCATCTAAACGGCTCCGTGGCGGCGCTGCTACGCTCGGAGCGGTTTACGGATGTGATGCTGTGCACAATGGACGGCTCTCAGATACCGGCCCACAGGTTCATATTGAGCTCGTGCAGCGTCTACTTGAGCACTTTGCTCGAGGGGCAACGCTACGTGACGCGGATGGGCGGAATGCTGTACGTGGTCCTTCCCTCGGAGATATCGACCAAGGCTTTGAAAATCCTCGTGGAGTATATGTACAAGGGTGCGTATTTCATTTGTTGACTACTACTAGGGCCACATAAACGTATGGATCATGAAATCACTACATAGTATAAAACAAAGTCGTCCCGCTTTCTCTCTGTCCATATGTACGCTTAGATCTTTAAAACTACGCAACGGATCTTGGTGAGGTTTTTTAATAGATAGATAGAGTGATTCAAGAGGAAGGTTTATATGTATGCATTGCACCAGTGCGAAGCCGGGGCGGGTCGCTAGTTTTAAATAATTCTTATTACACCATATTCCATTACAGGGGAGACAACCGTGTCTAATGAGGTCCTAGACACTGTTTTGAAGGCAGGGGAGGTTTTAAAGATACGCGGCCTTTGGAGGCAAGCTGATGAGGACACTCCATCAGCAGAGAAGACAGCCACAGCGTCTGTGCCCACAAATTCCAATAAACAAACAACAGCTGCAAAGAAACCGGAGGAGATACAAACAAAAATATCTATTAAGAAGGATGATAAGCTTCTTAAAGCTTTTAATCCTATTCAGCAACAGGGCACTGTCACAAGGTATATTCGTAATGAATTCATAATTTTTATTTCGCAAATGCTTTTAAAGTTTGTATTGCATGTTTGTCTTAAAAGTACTTAAAAGAGTAAAGTAAAATACTTAAAGATTATTTGAAAACAGCCACACATATTTATTGTTCTTAATATAACCGTGGTAGGACCACGTAGGAGTATTCGCTGTTGCACGAATGGGCAGGTCCGTCCAGGTTAGTACCATGATCTCACAGAAGACTGGCGTAAAGAAGCCTACACTTCTGCGTTTCGTCTGGTGAGTGATGTAGCCGGGGCCCATATTAGCAACAACATCTGCAACCAGTGTTGTAAATGTCCGTGGGCGTCGGTTATCACTTGACATCAGGTGAACCGCCATCTCGTTTGCCACATTGTCATATAAAAAAAAATTCTGTTCCGTTAGAATACCTGTGCTTGCTTAAGTATGATTTAAAAAAAAAACATTTTTCTCCATTCTTCCAGGCCAATGTTTATTGGGCCTCCTAAATTGGTGTTTATAAAGACCAGTGAGGGTGGCACGACTGCAGCCTTAAGACCAGGTGCCACTAAGGGCCAAACGATCCTGGTGGCACCCGCACCTCAAACTGAAACAACTATGGCCACCGCAGTGATAACCAACCCAATTCCTACTGCCAGTGCCACATCTACCGTATCAGATGACTCACCAGACGAAGCCCCGCCACAGCGAATACTAAGAAGGCGTGGTGCCGAAAAAAAGTATGGAAAAAGACAGAAGACTGACATCGGGACTGAGACCGAAGAAGGAAAGGACAGTGAAGATAATCAGGACAATGCTTCTGAGACTTCAAGTATGATCTCTTCTTCATTCTTATTCTTCAATCTTCTTTTTTCTTGATATATATAAATTACGTGTCGCGTTGTTTGTCCGCGATGTACTCCTAAACTACTTAACCGATTTTAAGAAAAATTTGCACACCGTGTGCAATTTGATCCAACTTGAAAGATAGGATAGCTTACATCTCAATTTATAGTCGCAATATTATTTTATTGCAAATTATTTGTCCATTATTTGACAATCACAATTATCTGTTAGCTCAAAACGATTCTAACAGATGGCGATATCTGTTGACTGGATTGAGTAAGTATTCAATAGATGGCGCTATGTTAAAAGTACAAACTTCATATTCATTTAGGCTACAATTTATTAGCATAACCTAACCACCACGTGTTTCGGAGGCTGTGTGTGTTGTGAGTGAAATCAAATTGTTCTTACTTTTCAATTTTTGGTGTTAACATAGCAGGCCACGTGTTAATTTATGTGTTAATTCATATTTATAGTGAAGATAATGCATTAAAATTATTAGTGCTTCATGGTTCAAAACTCTTTAATAAAAATATAAACATGTAAGTATTATAACATAGTTTTATTATTATATTTGTTATTAATATTTTTTTTTCATTATTTTTATTCAAACTCTATCAAAAATTATTTTGCACTCCTCATTTGCTGTAGTACGTTTTTCAGCTTTTTTTTTTTAAATATTTAGATGTTCGAATTTTTATTTTCAGTCAAATGCCACGGAAAAAATCTGACCTCAACAACGCGTGCAGCAGAAACGCACGACGCACGCGTATTGCAAGAGCTCGTCAGTCGGCAGAACAAATCGCAACAAGAAATGCAGCTTCAAGAATTAGGACAGCAAATGGTCGTGCCACTCGTGCCCTACCAGTGCTTCCAGAGCGCGAAAGAAGAGAGATTATAGTGCTGCCAGCTAAAAAATACAGTATATTAAAAAATTCGATACAGTGATAATTACAGTAGAAAGTATTTGGTAATATATTGAAAGAAAAACAATCTGTATTTTTCTTTATATCTATTTTTCTTAGTTATCTTTACATTTTTCATAGTTTTTTGTGGTCATTCTCGAATTGCAGCTTGCTAATTGTTAACTGCTTACTGAAGTGGTGTTCACACTTAGTTCAAGTTTATGTTTAGCACTTTGGCTGTCTTTTATTTGACTGTCTTGTATTTTTCCTTTATAAGACAGAGGCGACTTCCTTACTTTATACTACTTCAACTGAACTTGGAGTACCAATTGAATCATCGGGGATTCCCCTCCCAGCAAGTAAAGTAGTGCATTTTGTTATGATTCGTTCTACGGATTAACTTTTATTATTGTGAAATGGATTACAGTAGATCCATACACTATATATTTTCACTACAGTAACAGTAAAAAACTCAAAATTACATGTTATTTACTCACAGCTTGGTAATATAAAAATTTGTTAAAAGCTTGAATAAAAAAAAAATATTTTGTATTAATTTTTGCTTACTATCTACTGTACGAAATTTTAGATCAATCGTGTTCAGTCCTTCTTCTTCGAATCCCATTCCAGTGGATAAATCAACTTAACGTTTCTGTTTTCGATCGTAAATAATAATTTAATTGTATTAAAGGGTAACAGTAGTAGAAAATCAGTCATGGAGGTCTCCATGTTTTTTTTACAAATGGCACCTGTGTAAAAAAGCATGGTGGTCCACATGACTGATGTTCTCCTACCGTTCCCCTTAAATAGTTAACTACAATGGAATATAACAAAAAAAAACTTTGCCACTGCGACGCCTTATCTTTATGTGTATATATAATTCTTCTGTACGCGTGTATGTCACTAATCTCCTAAACGGCTGGACCGATTTTAATGAAATTTTTGTGTGTCGGCATCGATTCGAGAATGGTTTAGATTCTCAATACGGTGCACTATAATTTCGTTTTTATCTCTAAGTTGTCGAATTTAAGTCGTGTGTACAGGACGTCTGTCCGGTCCGCTAGTAATGATATAAAACTGAAGAATAAACCAATGCTTTTGCGACCTCACCCTAGTTAAGCTTTCAAGGTTGTAAAATCAAACAGTGGGAAGAGAAATGTATTAGATATGATATACTTGACCTAGATCAATTAAAAAATTGTATGGAATCACAAGTTTCCCATTTGTTTACAACTTAATCTCATTTTAAAACTTTAAAGATTAATTCTTGCCGCTTACTGATCACTAGAATACTAAAATTTTTGAAACATCTTACAATACAAGATTTTCCATTAAACAGTAATTTTGTGTACAACTCTTTGTGTTTGATTTTCCAACAGAAAAATCATCGCAAAGCACTACGGAAATTAGTACTGAGGTACACGTGAAGGATGAACCGGACTGGGATGCAAGTAGTATAGAGGAGGAGGAGACATCTATTGCTGAGATGTTCCATGCAGAGATGACGGTCAAATCTGAGCCTGCTGATGAGATAGACATTGAAGAAGAAACTTTGGTAAGCCCTATTCATACAGTTCTATTGTGAAAAATATAATTAGTACTACATGTTATATATTTATAACAGAATGAGGAAAATAGTATAACAAGATTAAATATATTTTTAAATCAAAAATATTATGTACTATAAAACAAATTTTATTAAAAAAAGTTAAAGACCTAGACGTTCATAGTGTCATCTGAACAACACACTTGAAAGGTCCGGAATAAAATAAGTTGAATTGCCAGAAACATTTGGAGATAATTTGAACTGCAACCTTGTCATGATGTGATGCATTTAGTAGTCAATACAAAAAGGAAAATTTTCATGCTCGGGAAAGCCAAAAGAGTGTAGCCGTCTCAAAATTCTATTGTGAATCCGAATTTCTTGACCCTATAAACTATATATTTGTTTGCATATAATTGTGTTTCACTGAGCTGAGTCAACAGGCTATAAGCTGAGCGATATTTTCTACAGCGAGTTTCACTTTACTTTAGCATTTATTTCCAATCTTCATTTGTAAACTTGAAGCTGTCCTCGATGAAACAATTATATTAAAATTAGAAATGCGTTATTACAGTTTGTTAAATATACGGTGATATACGCGGGACATTGACACTAATAAGACATTAATAAACTAGTGACATTACGAAACAAAGTACCACATTGTGTTACGTACTGTTATATACACGCTTTTAAATGTTACAGCACCTTTTTGTAACACCCTATATATGCAGCCTCGGCTGTTGCACGAATGGGCAGGCCCGTCCGGGTAAGTACCACGACCTCACAGAAGACCAGCGTAATGTGGAGGTATGACAAATACTTTCGCGTTTCTACTGATGAGTGAGGTTCAAAAGGTTGACAACGCATCTGTAAGCCTCGGGTGTAGCAGATGTCCATGGGTGGCGGTATTCACTTACCATCAGGTGAATCGTCTGCTCGTTTGGCAACTTTTCACATAAAAAAAATAACACTGGTTTTATTACAAAATGGAATTAAAACAATGTATTAACAGGACGGAGACCGGATTGTGACTGAGTAACGACTGTCCTCGCACTAGCTTCCATCTGATGCGCTTGATGATCTGATTCACTATGAATATGCTGACACAGCTCCTTTGTAGAGCGGTAGAATGCATCACCCCTAGTGAATACAATATCAATATATAACAGTACGGTACATTTTTGGTTTAAAAATTACGGTACTTCATATACGAGATCCGTATTTGTATGTCAATGTCAATGTCCCGCGTATCAAGCTATATTTAACAGACTGTAACTTTGGCACGGCCGATTCGGTTCGCTTTTAGATCCGCCCCCAATTTGTGTACTTGTACAAACACATTTCACGGTGTATTTGTCCGCAGATGTACAGCCCGCTCTCGTGCGAGCTGTGCGCGGAGGTGTTCACGGTGCCTGGCGCGTGGGTGCGCCACGTGCAGGGCCACGCCCGCTCCGACCACCCGCACGCGCGCAAACGGAAGCACCGCTCGGCGGTCAGTATAAATATGTACCTGGACAAAATGCCCCCAATATGTCCAATGCCCCAAGACAGCGACAATAAGTGTGCAATTTGTATTAACTGATGTTTGAGCTTTCAGTCCCGAGACTATTAAAGCTTTATCTGACGCAGAACCGGCGGCCTAGCCAGAACGCACGGGTTTGGGCCCTCCGCTGTGGGTAGGGCCAAGGGTATGCAATTTTCTAAAGCCCACGCTGTATACAGCGTTTTTCGGGGCTTAAACAAATACATTGTCTGAATTACTTTCATGTTTTGTTAACGTAAACAAAATACGATTACGTTTTAATCACTTTTCATTGAAAATAGTTGAAATAATTAACAAAACAACATAATATTATATCAACTTCTTGATTTTACGCGGATATTATACATATTAAATGAAACTTGTTTACGGATTTTATCGCGTTTTTGACAGACTGTGATCGTGAACGCTGGAAAGGGTTCGAAACGTCGGGAAGTTCAAATCAAAATAAAAACGCGATAAAATCCGTAAACTAGTTCTATTTAATAAACATAATATTAACTAACATTTCATTAAATACACTCATTAATAGACATTTCACTTTTTTTACTCATTTTGGTCAGTCAAAATAATGCCAATAAAATGATGCCATGAAATATTTTTCTTGCCCCTAACTATTTGGACTCACACTATTTGTTGGACCCCAAAAAAACCTAATATGCATATTTCCGCTGTAATTTTAGGCCTAAGAGCCCTAAGTTGACAAGGCTGCAACACCGCAACCAGTAGACGGGTCGCTAACCTCGCAAAACTAAAGGTCGTTGACCTCTCGCGTTGAACAGCTGATGCTCGACTCCGTGCCGTTCTACGTTGTATGCGAATACAAATCGCTCAATAGATAAAATATCTATTGCAAAATCGGTTACAGTACCAACAAACATAGATATTAGGCATTTTAAAGATTTATTTTTTTAATTATGCGAGAGGGCATAATACTCACACCGCACACCCAAAACTATCTTGAGTTTACTTAACGAATTTTATAAGTATTTAGTTTTACATTTTGCGCGTTCTATAGTGTAGGTTAAAATAATATGAGATATATTAAGATAGTAGGTTAGTGATGCATCAAAATGATGTTGGCCTACACGAATTCATCTCAAATGGCAAAACTTAAATGTTCCCGAGTGTAATTTCGAGTTATCACTTAATATAACTTTATCTACTTATTGTGGTAGAACCACGCAACAGTATTCGCTGTTGCACGAATGGGCAGGTCCGTCCGGGTTAGTACCACGACCTCACAGAAGACCGGCGTAAAGTAGAAGTGTTACACTTCTGCGTTTCGTCTGGTGAGTGCGGTAGCCGGGGCCCACCTTATTAAAAGGTGGCAGCAAATCTGCAACCGGTGTTGCAAATGTCCGTGGGCGGTGGTTATCACTTAACATCAGGTGAACCGCCATCTCGTTTGCCACTTTTTTGCATTAGTAAATCTAATAGTACTTTTTTTGCATCTGAGCTCGCAACAGTACACAAACGTGCAGCGAGAATAAGACAGAATTTGGAATTCCGTTCGGGCGCAGCTGCCACATGCTAATGCGTATAACCTGTGAACTGCAACAATCGCTCGAACGAACTTAATTGCCGCATTTTACATAATCTACATTTCCAATGTCTTATTGTTTAAATAAACTAAAATAATTGATATTTTCAACATTGCAGAGCGACGACACGGAAGAGACGACGGCTCTATTACGCTGCGATTTATGCCAGAAACACTTCCCCAACCCCGCCGAGTGGGTGCGTCACATACAAAGCACTCACACGGAGACAGGTCGGTGTCTAGCGCGTATATCTAATATATAAAATTTGTAATTGACCTCCTCCGAAACGGCTCGACCGAAATTTTGTGTGCATATTGGCCAGGGTGGCGAATCGGACAACATCTATTTTTCATCACCCTAAATTTTAAAGGTTCAGGGTGGACCCTGAATATTTTTTAAATTTCAAAAATTCCTAGGAAATTATTTATACGGCAAGACAACGTTTGCCCGGTCAGCTAGTATACATATATTTCTGCCTCCTACACAAAGCTACGAACTAGCATTTGAAAAGTTGCGATTTGTGAATGGAATAACAGTAAATATTAGAAGTCAATTGTGTGACTATTAGACCAAGACCTGCGGTCTTATAAATTTGTACTCAGGTCCAAAGATATATTAGAAGATTGTTACTACTCGCAACTTGAATTTTCTTTGTGTTAATTACAAATTACAGAACTGTAAAACTAACCGCGTGTACCTATAGTATGGACGACATCTCTCCTCTATGTTATCAATTAAAGAGGTAGGGGTTAAATGTTGGAAAAGGTTCAGGTACAATTGCAGTATAATTAGCATTTCGCACATACACTTGCACAATCTATACGTGAATTTATTCGTTGATCAAACATTCAAAAAAACATTAAAGTGGAATAAGAATTTTGTGCAGAAAAGACAACAAACAAACGTCTCTGTGACATGCGCCTTTCTATTCCTTCTTGACTTTAGTTTTTTCTGTTACCCTTATGCGTATACAGCGTGTCTTTACGATCGCGACAATAAATGACCATACATATAGAGGATAACTTTTTAAAATTGTATTAAACATTTACATTCTTTAAACATCAATATGTACCGAGTTATTAAATTTTCCACAACAAAGAATTTTAGAACACCCTTACGTATAAAACTGTAACGTAAAGTTCATTTGTAAAGGTCACAAAGCGTATGAATAGGTCGAATGAATTTAAAAGAGACTAAACATACTGTTAGAAGGAGAGGCTTGTAATGCGACGCTGTGGGAACGAATGAAAAAGTCTCTGAATGTATGAATCAGTCAGTTGTAGTTGTATAGGATGTTACAAATTTTGTTTCTTTTTTACTTAATTAGTTTGTTTTAATTTTTTTTTAATTATGGACTTTTTTTAACGTTAATATTTTTTATGATTATTGGCAAGTAGCATTAGAGGTGTGTTCATTTATTGTCGCGGTTGTAACGACACGCTGTAAAAATTAGAATTATAAATTAGAATCTTAAGTTTACTTTCTTATAACTATTAATTACACAACTGTAATCATAAGATTATGCTTTAACTTTTAATATTGTTAGATTATTAATAAATTAATAAAAAAAATAATTAAAAATAAGTTGATCTGTTGCAAAATGAATCATCTGCATTTTAAAAACTAAATTAAACACTTGCTTTTATTTAAATGTTATAAATATAAATTGTTAAATTCCATGTGTTATCATTGTAAACCATTGATACTTGCAATGACTTATGTATACAGTAGTTTGATAAGATAATGAGATAAGACATTTCAATTGAATACCTATATGATCTTTCATATCTCTTCTATCTTAGAAATTCGACGAAATTAACTAATATTGACATTATAATTTATTTAAAATGATGTAGGTACATATTGTATATATTTCTAAAAGAATTTCAATTTCTTTCTGTTAACTTCTATAACTCCCTAATTGTAAATATCAGGTTATATTAACTTACTATAATAATCAATTTCCTAACATAGCTGAAAACTGATTGTTATGTATGTGGCTGATTCTCGACAATCGCTCCATATTATGTCTCTATTTTATGTTTTTAAAATTTCTCCGTGGACTCACTCATAGAGTCCACGCATTCGCTGGCTTATGTGAACGTTACTAAATGTCTTTTTTTTATTTTGAAACAAATAACGCTACACCCATGATAATCACCTTCAGTTATGTTCGCTTTTTAAACTTTAAACAAAAAAACTTGCAACGCTCCGTCTGCCTTCGGATTCCACGCCCTTTCGCCCTCCCTCCGGAATCTTGTAGCAAACGAAGCGTTGCAAACTAGAACGTCTCTGTATCGTTTATCTTAATTTCGTTCAATGTCGGTTGTCTAGAATTGGCCATATCAAACAACAGTGCCCCACCAAAACGTCACAATCGTTTCACAGAGGGCGCGCAAAACAAGACTTGCACGCACTGCAAGAAGATATTCCCATCGCACGCATCCATGCTCATTCATATGCGTACACATACGGGTGAGTACAACACGTTATTTAAGTAAAAGAATTTGAACCCTTGATATTTACTTTATTTCTTAACTGCATACAGCTTTATTTGCAATTTTGTTGTTAATATTTTGAATAAAATTTGATTGTAGTAATGAAGATTTTTCATTTACCAAGGCATATGCAAAATTCAGGTGTTTAGCAATAATACGGATGCTGTCCACATATTAGAAGCCTCCACTTAGCAGCACGTGATTGAGATTGTCGGGCGTACGAGCATTTCCCCTGATGTTTGGTGAATACCATCACTCCATCACAACACCGCTTCATATCGAATACGAAATGCAAAAGGACCAATAATTCTTACGCACTTCCCTCTTGTAACAGACAACAGTAAAAATGGCATTTTTTTGTGATAAGGTGGCAATCGAGCTGGCGGTTCACCTGTTGTTACGTGATAACAGCCGCCCATGGACATTTGCAACACTTTCAATAAAGTGGGGTCACTCACCAGACGAAACGCAGAAGTGTAACACTTCCACTTCCGACTTGCCCATTCGTGCAACAGCGAACTGCTGCGTTGCCCTACCCACGCTTAGTCGGCGCTAAAGGGCCGAATGGTTTTTGTCTCTTTTTGCGCGCGCGCGCTTGTGTGTGTGTGTTTGTGTGTCGCTACGCGAGTCCGCTGTGCCCGTGTGCGTTTGCGACGCGCACGCCCTCAACGGTCCGCTCGGCAGGCGAGAGGCCGTTCGTGTGCGGCCTGTGCAACAAGGGCTTCAACGTGAAGTCGAACCTGCTGCGGCACCTTCGCACCCTGCACGACCAGATGGCGCGCGACGAGCTCGAGGAGCCGGGGCCCTCGGACGTCGTCAAGCGCGAGACTTGAGGCCGCGGAGGGCGGGCAGGTGAGCGGGGGCGGGGGGGATTTTGATACTATCGGTCAACGTCACGAGAAATAAAGTAACAGCCTGTATATGATACTGCTGGGCAAAGCCCCTATCTGTATACAGGGTGTTTGGTCAGCCAGGCGACCCCACTGCGGACTGGCGGATTATGTTATGTACCTTTGAAATATTTTTTTGTTATTAGGTATTTCGAAATGTGTCGATGTTTTCCTGTGTCTGTGATAAATCAGCACTTGAAATTGACATTTTTTTTTTGGTGCTGCCACCAGGATTTTTACTCATGTTGTTCAGGCATATTGGATTAAAAGCGCCCGTACGCTGAGCTATCACGACTTTAATGCCAAGAATATTAAGACTTTATAATAGTGTAGAGATTTGTCTCGCAACTAGTACAAGTTAGAGGGTAGTTAAGACACAAGATAAATTATGGTACCATTTAAAAAGTCTGACGGTACGGAAGGCCATAGCAAAGCGAAATTAAGGACGTGTATTGCTATCGTGGGTAAAAGTAATAATAAATACTATGTCGAATGTTCCATACGCTCGAGAGCGAGTGTTAAAAAGCGCTGACCGGTTGGTGGTAAAGAAGCAAACGGAAAGTTTGGTGACTGTCAGCTTCGCTTGTGACATTCCCAGGTAGCGCCATCGTCGCCCGTCATTTGTGAGCTTTAAATTCATAGACCTTGAATTAAACAGTTGGTACTATCTGTGTATACGCCTGTCTTACCTCTGTGCTATAGGACACCTATGTGCGGTGTTACGCGTGAGAAAAGCTGCGTACAGCGTTTACTGTATTTTATAAATACTACTAAAAACCTTCTCAAATCACTCAGTTTTTATTAAGTGGTAATATTATATTTACAATATTTCGTTACTTACACCCAGTGTGTATTTTCTTTGGGTGTCAATAGATTCTATCGAAATAAGGGCAAATAATAAAAACTTGTACAATCAGGTCATGCAGAGTAACTATAATATAACTTAGCTTGTTTTAAGTGTTGTATAATAATTAAAAGTTCTGGAGAACTGTGTTCATTAGCGTATTCTTTAAGAAAGGAAAAGACATAAAGGTTTTGTTACTTTATTTTATTTATCATCATTTCAGTCTGTTATCTCAGAACTCTGTCATTTTCGAACCGATTATACAAAACTAATTTACATTGGGTTATGTTCAGCTGCCATGCGGTCCAATATTAATTTCATTGGTATTGAATCTGGGACTCAGCGAGGTGCACTATGGAACACCAAAAAATCAGATACCACACTACCACGAAGTATTTATACTAATTTATTACTGCCCAATTGGTGTTTTAATAAAGAAGGCGCATGTCCATACTGCGCGGCATTTAAAAATTGTTCTGCTTTACATTATGACACGTGAATGCGACGGATAATATAGAACCTTGCCCCCTTAGACCTACTACATAATTGCGTAATATCTTGACGACGCCAATGTGTGGAGTTAATACTGTTGATACTCACGTAGCGTAAAATAAGACTTATACCTGTACCATTATATTGTAAACTGGTAGTTTAAAAAAGAAGCAACTTGAGTTTCTTGCCGGTTTCTTCTCAGCAGTTCCGAACCGGTGGTAACTTACTTACGAACGTATTAATTCTTCTGTAAAATTTTGAAATTAAATAAGAACACGCAAGCGTGTATGCGAATAACGATATTTTAACCGATTTCGAAAAAGACGGTTTCTCAATTCGACCGTATACATTTTTTTTAATGTGTTCGCGGATAACTTCATCGTTTATGAACCGATTTTGATGATTCCTTTTTTGTTTGGGAAAGGAGATATCCCAAGGGTGGTACCACAAGGAAACTGGGATCTGATGACGGCATCCCAGGGAAATCGAGGGCAACCCTCGAATGTTATGGGTATCAACAATGGTTTTTAGTCTGTATTTTTTTTGTTAAAAATTATGAATTTGAATTTGGAAGCGGTTGTCGATTGGGCAGGTAGGGGGCGCGGCCGTCGCGCTAGTTTCGCGGCGGCGGCGCGCGCGCCCCCCAGTGCGAGCGCCGCCTCTGCGGCGCAGCAGGCGAGCGCGAGCGCGCTGCGCAAGCAGAGCTACTCGCTCTTCCTCAAGCAGCGGGCCGTGCTCTTCTCCGCCAAGAAGTGGAAATAGCGAAGCGAGCGGCGCGACCCGCCCCGAGGCGCCCCTGATCTCCGGGTGTTAAAGCGATTACAGTTCTGATACGACGCGGTACTAGCCTAGTGAACGACACATTGATTTTAAACCCTACCCCACCTCTGTTGCAATGTATATTATATTTTCGCTAAAATACTGTCTGAATAAACGAAGAAGTATTGGTTATACCGTATTGATTCGGGAACATACTGTATTTAACTTAAAGTGGGCGCAAACATTAGTGCCCGAGTTTGTGCACCGTCGTGAGAGAATTGAGTTTGCGTAAATAATTGTAAAATTTGTACGCAATTAGTTTAACAACGCACAACAACTTTGTGCGAAAGTGTACGCCAGCTCAAACGTCACGTGCGGTGGGAGCGAGACAAAAAGTTCTTTGGATATTGCGCGAAGGTTAAGACACATTCCCTCTTCTCTTCGCCCAATAGACAAAATTCTATCACCTATTTACGTCCAAGTACAAACTTCAGTTGCTATTCACGACTTGTGCGTACCGTATAAATTACAAAGCTCAAGTCTTTCTTTCCTTCTCGACTGCACAAAGTATAGTGTCGGTCGCATTGATTTAGTTTCATCCCGAGATCAGTTCAAACGTGGCGGGTTCGCGCTAAATCCTCACACTTCTTCCACCTGCCCACCCTCCTTAATTGTAACTTTGCTTCGTATCTTAGGTTGTATACGATAAACATTTTTTTATGTATTCCCCCGAGTTTAATGTATATTTTAAATGATTTTGAATATTCTAAGCTAGTCTCTAAACTAAGATAAATTTTAATACTATTGACGTTTGTGTATGTTATTTAAGTGCTTAACAATACACCCGCAGTGTGGCACAACAATGAACGGTTTCTGTTCTTGATCATTTAATGTTGTCAGTAAAAAAAAAATATTACTTTGGTCGTATATGATTTCGACTTTACATTCGTTATTCAAGACTCGATTTACGGAAGGTATTGTTTTATTTATTCATTTCGATTTATTTAACTAAAGTTGGGAACAAGCCAGAAGGGCGTCGTGAAATTTCTTAATTTTAATAAAGCTGTTATAAGAATATCTTTCTGAACGGAAGTTGTAAACGAATGTTGATGATTCAAGCCTGTTGGCAGTAATTTTAATTAAAACACATATATTATTTATTTTGAGTTTATGAAAGTAGCATGTATTTTAATATTAGTTTCTTATAGCCTCGTAAGTCTATTTTCAGTAAAAACCAGTGTGCTAGTGCGTTATCTTAGTAAATAGACATTCGTACAATATGTATTCATACACTTACAAATTCACAGATTGTTTTTATGAAAAGGATTTTTAAATAAATTATTATTGTGGTTTATGCTATAAATTTCAGAGGCTTCCTCTATTTCATAATATAGTCATTCCATTTTAGGTCATGTATTTTTGTAGATGTAAGTTTAATTTAATAAAACAAAACTGTTTTAGTAACCACTTAAGAGCTTTAAGTTTGCCATTCGAGAGGATTACATTTAAGTTATTTTTATTTACTTCAATACTCATGTATTACATGGTACATGCATTATTTTGAATGGTTTGTACTATTTGATATGATAGTATGTGGCAATAAATAAAATTGGAAAATGAGCAGTGTTTTACTGATTGTTTGTTTACTTGTTGTTTCATACATTGCTGATTGACATACATTTATAGTTTCTTTAACTTTATAAACAACATCGTTATAACATTGATCTACTAATATCAGGGACTCGCAGTACTTGCTAAATAGAAAATACATTTTCAAAACCAAACAACTCACTCACTATAAATTTACTATTTGATTTTGAGTTGTTCTTCAATGTAGCGTGGATATTAATATTGGAACACATTGGAACTGAATCAAATCCAATGCAAAAATAATTTTAAAATCAGTTCATAAGTAATAAACCTTAAAAAAAACAGAATTGAGAATTCTTTTTTAAAGTTGATTGAAAAACTAAGTCTCTTCTAAAAAAAAGTAAGGGGGCACAATAAGATATCTAGTATAGCATATCTTGTAAGGAATTACTACCAAATCCCTTCCTCAAATAAAAAGTATAACCTATTACTTACAGACAGGACATTAGGTGACTATAAAGGGATACCATATGCCCTAGCATACCCTACCCATGCGCTATGGATACCATAGGGCCTTAATTTCAGACAACTTAATAACCAAATGTTAACAAACTCAAGTTAATAGTTTTCCATGTATGTTAAAAGATACAATTATAGCTTTATTGTAGCAGATTTTTTTTGTAATTATTTCTGACAAATAATAATTGTTGAAATTGGATTTGTCAAACTGGTTTCCGGCAATGATTTACTCAAATTACTAAATACTTGGGTGAACCGAAATGTACAATTTTCATACCATCTAAATTGCTGCAAATTTCTAGATCCTCACATCTGATTGAGACAAATATACAGCGTGTCGTTACCATCGCGACAATAAATGAACGCACATATAGGGAATAAGTTCTTAAAGTTGTATTAAACATTTAAATTCTTTAAACATCAATATTTACAGAGTTATTAAATTTTCCAAAACAAAGAATTTTAGAACACCCTTACCTATAAAAGCGTAACGTAAAGTTCATTTGTAAAGGTCACAAAGCATATGAATGGGTTGAATGAATTTAAAAGAGACAAAACATACTGTTGGAAGGAAAGGCTTGTAATGCGACCCTGTGGCGCGAGTTGTATAGGGATGTTACAAATTTTGTTTCTTTCTTACTTAATTGGTTTGTTTGAAAAATATTTTTTTTTAATTATGGATTTTGTTTAATGTTAATATTTTTTTATGATTATTGGCACGTAGCGTTAGACGTGTGTTCATTTATTGTCGCGATGATAACGACACGCTGTATATTATGGAATTGTATCATTTATTGTAAGACTGTGTTGTTGCTCTAGAGAAATACAAGGAAAAGAGTCACTTCCATATATATCTGTAAATGCCATGTTGCTCATAATAGCCTAGTCTGACTTAAAAAAATACAAACACAAACGAAAATCAACAAAACCTTTCGTGGCTAAATATTTAATAATACAGCTAAAATTGGTAAAGGATAAAAGCATTTGAAAAGAGCAAAGCATTTGCATCTCTTATATTAAACAGAACACAAGTTGCCTTAATTTTTCTAATATGAAAAAGTAACTCATTTACCAAATGGTTAACTAAATATTTGATCAATAACAATTTAAAAATTATGTTTTGTAGAAAAACAGTTTTATTATCAAATCTATCACAATTTGTTATTCTGTACACCCAGTGTATTATTATACATATTTAAGAAATAATGTAGAAGGCACGAAGTTGTAGAACATAATTTGAATTATTATTATAAAAATCTTAAAAATACCTAACAGTCTAACCGTCCTCTTCTTCAATTTTTGGCGCCAAGTAGTAACGGATGTGACCAATGTCCGGAATGCGATATTCAACCACTAATGGAACGTCAGCAGACATGGAAAGTTGAACCTGAAATAAATAAAAGATTTCAATCATGACTTGGACATAAAAGTTATTCAGCAGTGAATTTTTGTCAAGTGTTACAAAAATTTGGAAGCAAATCTTAATTTGCCCATAAATAAAATTGAAAACAATTTTTTGTATATGGGTATGCCATAAAGCTTTATATAAAACTGTGGTCATCCATATGCCTGATGTGGATGGATACTCTTGAAAATAATGCAAACTTTAGTACAGTAATAATTTACATACACTTATTTATGAACTACAGCTTTAAACTAATTCTGAACTAATCAAAAATAAAATCCAATTAATAATGGCTACGTAAAACATGAATTTTATGAACATATTGGGGCAGATATGGTGATTATTATTTAGGACCAACAATAATTAATAATTAACAATAACATACCTGTGGGCTTAATGAAGTTGCCTTCGTAAAGTAGTTTAGGTACTGACAGGCGAATGTAAGTGTAACAGGTTCCTCCATTTCAATGACGACGGCCTCTTCTTCCTTATCAACTGACGCTGTTTGTGCTAATGCAATATTGGCTGATCCAATATCACCCGATGCTGAGAATCTAACACCTGTTCACATAGTTTATTTATTTATTAGACACCAACAGTATACATATTAAAAAATTTTGTGATTTAGCATTACATTATTTTCTTATTTGTACACCAATGACAGGTATGTACAACTTTTACAAATATGGCATGTACCTTCATTAGAAAATAATTTAAAATTGCAATAAATACTTAATAAAAGAAATCTTATTTTTTATCAGAAAACAGAAGTTGTTTCGGAGTTGTTTGAGTTATTAGTATCCAACCAACTACTTTTTATTCAAACTGTATGCTGATATGTTTTTACCTTCTTTGGTACATGAGATAACCATAGACTCTCCAAACTGAGAAAGGTCACGGCAGATTCTGGCAAACTCTGCACTAGACAAACGAATTGTGCAGCTGTATTCAGTTTCAGGAATACCTAGTAAAAATAAAATCACATATTATAATTTGAAAATAATAAGCAAATATATTTGGACTGTATGAAATTCAAACAAAACAAAAGTAAACCATCACCACTTTTTCTTAAAATTTTTTGGAAAGTTGGAAGTTTTATGCTGTTTGGTCCTTTTGAACTTAAATTCACAAGTGTTTTTTACTATAATAAAAGAAAATAATTTTACCCAAGTGTTCAAGATCTAAATTCATAAGCTTCATCTCATAATCTGATACTTTTTCTTGGTTCGGGCTTTCAAATACAAAAGTGACAGTGTCAGCATTATCCTGCGCTTTCATTGTCACTGTGTCCTTGTCTCCTGCACATTTGAGAATCTTCGACATGCTGCAATGTATTGAACACTTTAATTTTATCCTTACATAGAATACAGTTCATTAGCTACACAGAATATAGTTCATTATTATGATGTAATTATTTTAATTACATCTGATAATGAATATGTAAATGCAATTAAACCAGATTATGATAAATGAAAAGGAAACACATTTAATAGGCCTTTTGAGATACTCAGTTTTACAGTGAACTCAAATCCAAATATCTTTAATCAATATTTTATAATTTTTTTTGATGACCCAAATGGCGTAGTCGGTAGTGTACCTGCCTTCTGCACCAGAGGGTGGGGAAAAATATTGTGTGATGAGCATAGTGTTTTTCTAATGTCTGGGTTTATATATGTATAATGTATAATGTATAAAGTAACAGCCTATTTATATTATCTATAAGTATATTTATTTACAAAAGAAAAGTATGTTTAAGTATGTCTATCAGTTTTCTAGTACCCATAGTACAAGCATTGCTTAGTTTGGGACTAGATAATGTTGTGTAAAAAGAATGTGTCCTAAAATTTATTTATTATTTTATTTATATAGAAGCATCACTCTTACTTATTGTTAAAATATTACTAGAAAAGTATTTAAAACATATGGATTACTTAATTTTTCTTTATACATATATATGTATATCTATATAGACAATATGTCAAATTATGTCTCATAACACCATAAAAACTGTCAAAATATACATACCTGCTCAAGTTCATGCCGAGAGAAATATTTCTGTCGCATCTGTATTTATCAAAGCCATCTGCTCGCAAAGTAAGTGAAACTAAAGACACATGTGAATTGTCCATTGCCTGAAAGTGAACCAAATGAGACAATGTTTAACAAATGGAACCTTGTCACTTTTTAAGAACTCCAATCACTATATTCATGTTATTTCCTATTCAACGGTATCAAATAATAGGATTAATTAGTAGGTATAATAATGATAATTTATTTGTAACAGACTTCATCGGTAAATGCCAAGATTCTGACTGTAGAATTGGTTAAAGTGAGGCCGTAGCGCGGGAAATACCCTTAAATTTGTATTGACATAGGAGCCAATTACAACAATATTTTCTAAGCCAAATGTTATAAATCTTGTATAAATTATTTTCCACATGTAATCCAATCAATGATAATAGCGTTTTAGTATCATTTATGTTGAAGGTTTATTGCTTGACTAATTTTGTTCATTATTCTTTCAGTAGACGGCATGTTTATAAAAATCCGCAAAAGTGCCTACCTGTAGTTGTATTCCATTATCATCACAATCGAACGTCGCTTGTGTTAGGAGATCCTTTATAGCCTCCAGAACCTTCTTCAAAATAGAGCTGCGGAGAAGACGTGCTTCGAACATAATTGTCTAAAATCAAAGAAAAAAGTTAATTAAAAACCTCATGGATTCAATAATGGTTTCTAGAATTCAAAAATTCTAGCTCACATCTTATAAGAAGTACAAGCTAGAAAAAGGTATACTTTAGGTAAGAAAGCTTTCGTAGATATACTTACAATTATAAATTAAGTATTTCGAATAGGAATAAATGAAATGAACTTTATTGAGCAAAATTTACAGTACAAGAGAAGCTGATGACCTGCCTGACACAAAGCAAAGCGGCGTCAACGAGAGACCGGTTAAATGGCGCGAAAATTGCTTTACGTCAACGAAGTTCTTGTTCAAAATTATGATTCAACAAAATAAAAATTTAAACTGTAAAGCTTTTTAAACATAGATAAAAAATATTTTAATCGTTTTTGAATAACTGTCGAAATATGTCAATCGATTTTATATTGGACTTATTCTTTCCTGACTACTTAAATGTGATGTGGCGACTCATTTGCTACTGTGTAGCACCGCTCTTATCTTTTACACCCTTACTCTCATCGGTCTAGCATTACCCTATTATTGACAAATTTCTATAGCAACGAGTGACAGTAAAAGATGATGGTTTTTCTCAACACGGCTTGTTCTTTGTACTGCATCTTAATTATTCCCTCCTGCCGGCTCTCCCAAACTGGTGACCCCGACGTGATGTGATAAATATGCGCAACATCGGAGCCCACGTCGCTACGCTCTGCAGTTTCGCTAGGAAACAACAATTTCCGCGATAATCGAGGTTTGTTCCATTCTGCGACGCCGCCTAGGTACGCTTCCTTCTTTTTGTTTTTCCCTCCGTGCAGAGAAGTCTGCTAGGGAGACTAGAAAAGCCACCTGCGAGTGAGACTATGGTATAGCCTGCGAGGGAGATTGTACAGAACAGCCATGAAGCTATAATCGCAACAACTGTAAACGCATCTACGATAATCTACATCGCTATTGGACTCGTATTTTGTCCATTCTATGTAGCGCTGAGCCGGCATTTTTCGCATCGAGGCCGGCCTTTTTTTTTTTCTCTACCGGAGCTACGTCATCTTTGACGAGGAGGAAGTTGAAAAGCGCGCCACGCGCGGCAATCACCCGCAACATTGTGTCAGGTGACTAACAGCTCTCCACTGATACTTCGCGACGGATGCTGCGTTTACATTCGTTCAAGTGAAAGTTTAGTGCTATTTTACACTTAAGATAGTATCATTTTATGTTGTATTTAGACTTACTTTACTTTTCTACCAATTTTATTATTACGTTTGCTGCGCAATACTGAAATTGTTTCGTTTGTGTATTTACCGATTTGTTCCACTGCGTGTATGTGTAAAGCGTTTTTGCGATTTGACCGTTTCTGATTTTACCTTTAAACCATGGCGAGTCAAGGAGAATCTAACGTTTCAGAGGGCCACGTTGGCAACGAGGGTGATGCTACTGCACTAGTCGGTGGCAGTCCCATTTACGTAAACAGGGTCGCAATTAGGACCCCGCCTTTTAGCAAGGATCAGCCCGCATTGTGGTTTGCTAGCCTAGAGGCGCAGTTCCACATTAACCAAATTACCGTCGAAATGACGAAGTTTCATTTCGCCGTGGCGCATTTAGATACCGAGTGTACGAAGGAGGTCGAAGATATTATCACACATCCTCCCGAGTTGCAACCATACACAACTTTAAAAAGCGCAATCATATCTAGATTCTCCGATTCCTTCGAGGAGAAGGTGCGGCGCTTACTAGAAAAGGAACAGTTAGGTGACCGCAAGCCATCTTCGTTCATGCGACACTTGAAGAGTCTGGCTGGGCAATCGTTCCCCGCTGACTTGCTGCGATCAATTTGGGCCAATCGGCTTCCCCGGCAGGTTCAAATTGTGTTGGCCGCACAGAAGATCCAGGACTTGACGGAGTTGGCGGAGATGGCCGACCAGTTGGTGGAGTTGACCGAGAGGCCTACCACCGTGAGCCAGGTTTCGGCGCATCATACCTTTGAACCCACTCTCGCGTCAATGCAGCGGCAGATCGAGGAATTGACGCGAACAGTCTCAGCGCTCAGAACAAACACCCATGAACGATCTGGGAGCTCACGCGTTAATCAAAAGCGGAGCCGCTCTCGATCGCGCTCACGCCCACGTAATCAGAAGCTTTGCTGGTACCACGATCGTTTCGGCAACAAAGCAAGCAAATGCATACCAGGATGCAGCTGGACCATTGAAGGAGCTACCAAACCTTTAAACTAAGGGAGCGGTCGGACGTGGCAAGTACCGACCGCGCACAGTCCAGCAAACGCCTTTTTATTACCGATCAAAATACCAAAATTAATTTTTTGATAGATACCGGTTCGGACATTTGTTGTTTTCCACGAAAACTTATAAAAGGACGTTTCTCAAATACAGGACTTACTCTCAATGCGGCAAATGGCAGCTCCATTAAAACTTACGGCACAGTTAATCTGAACCTCAATTTAGGACTGCGCCGTGAATTTCGCTGGGAGTTTATTTGTGCTGACGTGGATGTCCCAATTATCGGTTCGGATTTCCTAGCTTTCTTCCACCTCCTACCCGACTGCCGTAGCGGCACACTGCGCGATGAGCTTACAAACTTATCCGCATATTGTTGTAACCGCAATATAATGCAGCCAAGTATTAGGACCATAAAAAAACCGTCTCGCGATTCCCTGTTCAGTCAACTCTTTTTAGACTTTCCGGAAGTGACGCGCCCATCTACAGCTGACCGTCAAATAAAACACAGCACTGTTCACTATATAACGACAACTAGTGGGCCGCCTGTCACGTCGCGTCCTCCTCGACTAGCACCCAACAAGCTAAAAATTGCTGAGAAGGAATTTAATGACATGGTGTCGGCGGGTACTGCTCGCCCATCTAAAAGCCCCTGGTCGTCACCACTGCATTTAGCACCCAAAAAGGATGGCATGAGGTGTCCTTGCGGTGACTACAGGCTCTTAAACGCTCTGACAATTCCCGATCGGTACCCTGTGCGTCATATAGGAGACTTCAGTCATAATCTGGCTGGTTCTACTATATTTAGCACATTAGATCTAGTAAAGGCCTACCAGCAGATTCCGGTAGCTGGTCCAGATGTTTGCAAAACGGCCATAATAACGCCATTTGGTCTTTTCGAGTTTCCCTATATGTCATTTGGGTTACGCAACGCTGGCCAAACCTTCCAGCGTTTCATCGATGAGATCTTGCGCGGACTAGACTTCGCTTTTCCCTACATTGACGATATTTTGGTATTCTCACGGGATGCTGAAGAGCACGCCAAACACCTGCGCATAATCCTGCAAAGACTGGTGGACTATGGCATCGTTGTCAATGTGGATCAGTGCGTATTGGGGACATGTGAGGTAATCTTCCTAGGTTATAAGATAACCAAGGATGGTATCTGCCCACCTGAAGAGAAGATCGCTGCTCTCCGCGAGTTATCGCTTCCCAAAACAGCTCAAGGTTTGAGACGCTTCTTGGGGATGGTAAATTATTACCGCCAATTTCTTCCCAAAGCCGCCAAGCTCCAAGCTCCACTTGTGGATTTTTTAACAGTCAGCAACCTAAAAGATTCAAAAGCTATACCCTGGACAGCAGACTTGGAGCGTGCTTTCTACGAATGTCGCGACAGTCTCTCAGAGGCCACCATGCTTGTACATCCGCAACGAAATGCTCGTTTAGGGTTGTACACGGACGCCTCCAGCACTCATGTCGGCGCTGCCTTACAGCAAAGGTCTGATCAAGGCTGGCAGCCGTTGGCATTCTTTAGCAAAAAGCTAACACAGAGCCAAAGTACATGGCCCGCGTATTACCTCGAACTTCTCGCAGTGTACGCGGCCGTACAGCATTTCCGGCATATACTAGAGGCACAACACGCGACAATCTACACGGACCACAAGCCGCTTCTTTATGCTTTCGTCCAACGCCGTGAAAAATTGCCCCCTGCTCAACTTAACCAACTCACGTTTATTTCCCAGTTTACAACTGATATCAAACATGTTGTAACTCGCACCCCTCTTTATGCATATATATAATTAAACTTATATATTTTTTCCCCCATTATATGAATAAATCATATAACATCATTACGTGACCAGGATAAATTATTGATCTTTCTAAAGGTAATAATTAGCCGTATGAAATATTATTGTGATCGTCATGTTCGGTAGGACCGCATTTACGTTGTGTTTATTTAGTAACTTGATTCTTTTAGGTGGATCTTGGATAGATAAATATTCACTAGTTGTGGTATAAGCCAGAGATAATGCTAGATTGCTTTCTTATTAACTAATCCCGACTCGCTTGAGACGGGCTCAGAGTATATAGTATACTCCCTCTCACGCTTGTAAAGGGCTCACAATATAATTTTAAAATAATATCCCTTCTCTCTTGAAAAGGGCTCACACATCAATTTTACATACCCGATACAAGTCAACAGCTCCCCCACATTTTAAAAAAAAATGTAGGGAAGGCACACGGCTCCATGAAAACACTCACCAACGCCGTGTGCGGTGAGCGCCAACCAACATATTGCGCCCCCTCTCCCCCCCCAGAAGAGGGACAAAAAGTTGGGGAAAGGACCGAAGTCCATTGCAAAGCTGTTTTACCAGCATAAAGAGGGCTTGGCCCCTTGGCAGTGCGTAAGCACAAACTTTGACCGAAGTCGCGCATGTCAATGCGTGTAAACGTCATACAAGCCGACGACAAATCCAATCTTCGTGAATGTACGTCAATACGGTTTTGGGCATGTGTTAAAGATCAGGCACTCTGGCCCTATGATATAATAAGCCCTCCGTAAGCGCCACCACTTTTGCCAGATCGCCGCGACTGCAGACGTGATTGTTAGTGTTTTGGCATCACCACCATTAAAAAGGTTAGCACGACATTTCGTCGCAGAGCGCGTTATGAGTCACTGCTCACCCCAAGGGTATGGTTAAAACGTTGCACGGCATAGCCGCAGCCTTGAGAGGTTTTCTCCCGCCAGCTACCATCCACATGAGGTAAACGCATATGCTCCACCAACCATTGAAATAGTCAGATATAGCCATAGTTGTGATTTTTATGTTTAGCCATCAGAAGGGTTTATAATTGGCAACATATAATTATTTGTCAGTGTCTCTGACGTTGAGTATAATGTATTTTCGATCAAGTTTGTCTCACCCACCAGCAAGTTGCCATTATTCGTTCGAACGGTGGGAACTTTACTGAGATTCGTTAATAATGATAAAACGTATAAAGAGGTCAGACAGTCTGCAGTTCCGTCATCAGGAACCCGACTTGGACAAATCTACTGAGATGTGCATCAAACCGAGACGCAGACTCGGCCATTATGAATAGCGTCGTCTCCCAAGCAAATGTCGCAAGACGCAATGTCACCAAATGCAACATGCATCAATACAACTATCGCAGATCAACACGCCAACATACAGCCTATCCTACACAGCAGACATCATCACCTCGAACCTCCGTCAACCAGAATCATACGATGCAATGATATTAGGCGCAGATCACCCCGCAAATACCACAACACGCATTACTGCATATAGCCGCACGCATCAATGTGACTATCGCTTAGGTGGCACACCCTCACACCACACCAATATAACTCCGATCAACTTCGGCTCCAAAGTTTAGAATATACTCGGAACACACGAAGTGTCCAAACATACTCTTTCACGATCCGAATGATAGTCGACGTATCATAGCGTAAACACTAAGACGCCAACCACCAACGGACCCCCACCCAAGCCAAGTAATAGCCAACGTATCATAGTGGAATACACTAAGACGCAAGCCACCACCAGACTCCCCAAAGTCAGATGATCAGTCGACGTATCATAGTGCAACACACTAAGACGCCAACTACCACCAAACTCTTACTATGCCGAATGACAGCTAACGTATACTTCATAGTGATGGTCACTAAGACGCCAACTACCACCAGCTATCGATGATATGTCCACCACTGAAGACATATCTATTCATGGTTCCACGTTTACCGTAGACCATATCGTCGTACAGAAACAATATCGGCGAGCCGTCTTCGATCGCCTACATGGTCTCAGCCACCCCGGCGCACGCGCTTCCGCGCGCCTCATTAGCGACCGCTATGTTTGGCCAGGCATTGCTAAAGACTGCCGCTCCTGGGCACGCGAGTGTCTCGCCTGCCAGAGCAGCAAGGTAACGCGCCATGTCGTTTCACCGCTTGGCAACATTAGCACACCTTCAGGCAGATTCCGTCATGTTCACCTGGACATTATTGGACCGATGCCTTCTTCAAACGGATTCACTTATTGCCTAACAGCAGTAGACCGTTTCTCACGCTGGCCCGAAGTTTGGCCCATGTCGTCGATAACCGCAGTAGAAGTCGCTGATCAATTCACCCATGGCTGGATCGCTCGCTTTGGTGTACCGATCACTGTCACAACGGACCAGGGACGTCAATTTGAGTCCCAACTTTTTAAGAGACTGATGGATTTAGGAGCCACAAAACGCGTTCGTACTACGAGCTATCATCCCCAAGCTAATGGGATGATAGAGCGTTTCCACCGCCATTTAAAGGCCGCTTTAATGTGTCACAAGAGTTCTTGGTACCATGCCCTACCTTTCGTTCTTCTCGGAATCAGGGCGGCACTAAAAAATGACATCAAAACGTCAGCTGCAGAAGTTTTGTATGGGGAACCGCTACGCCTACCAGGCGAGTTCCTGGTGGCTAGCAATTCCCCTCAGACCGTGGACGATGATTTTGTTGCACAATTGCGAAAACGGATGGCAGAACTTCGCCTCGTTCCAGCATCACGTCACACGAATTCTAAAACTTTCGTTTTCAAGGACTTACCTGATGCTACTCACGTGCTTCTCCGCGAAGATTCCATTCGACGCCCTCTACAGCCACCTTATACAGGCCCCTACAGAGTGTTGAAGAGATCTGAAAAGACACTTACCTTAGACATTTCTGGCCGAAGATCTGAGGTTAGCATCGACAGAACAAAACCTGCGTATATTGCACCTGACCCAGGCGGCAATCCGTCCCCTAACAACTTGGCACCGGAGCCCCCAGTCCTTCCGACTCTTTCACCTCCTATTAGCCAAACGGCCGTGCCCATTAAAACGCCCGCACAGCCTGTAACAACCCGGTCAGGTCGCAAAGTTAAATTTAAAGATATTTTAGATTTATAAGTACTAATTTTTAATACGTTATTTTTGTTAAAGCAGAGTTTTTTCAATTTTAAGTTTCCAATGTTTATTTTTTCGTTGTATAAATTAAAATTCCATTAGTTAAAAATTATCCTAAATAATGTTGCTTGTACTTTTATAATAACAGTGAATAATTATTTGATTGTTACATTTTATACTTGTTTTGCCTTCAATGTGTACTTATTTTTCTCCGTAGGGGGGTGATGTGGCGACTCATTTGCTACTGTGTAGCACCGCTCTTATCTTTTACACCCTTACTCTCATCGGTCTAGCATTACCCTATTATTGACAAATTTCTATAGCAACGAGTGACAATAAAAGATGATGGTTTTCTCAACACGGCTTGTTCTTTGTACTGCATCTTAATTATTCCCTCCTGCCGGCTCCCAAACTCCTTTTACGAGGTAGCGTTTTTAAGTTCGTAGAATTAAGAAGTTATCATTTTTTTGTGTAGTTGCTGTTAGCTTGGCTGAATCTCCTAATAATATGGAAGCAAGATGATCTAGCCATTTCGACGTTATTGCAGCCTGCGTCAGCACGATGCTATGGATTATGATCTCCAATTTGCTACCACTACCACTGTCAGTGCTGACGGTGGAAACCATGCGTTAGCATCTCTACCAAATCTGTGGTGGGAACTATTAACTAAGTTAGCTGACTCCCATCGCTCTAATATAACTTTTAGTTTGTGGTCTTCGATTCCCGACTGACAATTTACATATTTTTTATGTTAAGTTGTATAATGAGAACCGTTAGCCATTTAGCATCAGACATTCGTACAGAATATAATTTATTGCACTAGTTTGAATATAGCTAGCTTTAGATTCAACTGCACACCAAGTAAATTAATGAAAAAAACAGACAAAACAAGACACGAGACAAAATAGACACGAGGGAGATGACTTGCGTCTGTGGCAGTCATTCGCAACTCAATCCACCAAATATAATTAATCTATCGCAGCTAGTACCTCCTGTAAGTACTTTCAGTTTTAGCTAGATTGCGAGTCAAATCAGAATCTAAACCATAACTCGTTTTTTATCCGAAGCCAAGAATTGCAAACGAACCTTGTGCATGGCCGCTTACGCATTGAGGCTCTTGGCCCTCACAAAAATCTTGCATTGGTTTTAAAAATAGATTTCAGTCGACTGTTTATCTTAGAAAAGACCGTAGCAAAACACTTCGCGGTCAAAATCGCCTTCTAATCCGAGTTCGCCAGAAGGTTAAATATGTCATTTAATACTAAGTTCGAATACATTAGAAAGATAGCCACTTTGTATCTGGTCATCGCACATCATCATATCATTGTACATACATATAATATATGTAGCTTTTAAGTATTAGTTATCACTTTTCTTTTTAGGGTTCCGTACTCAAAGGGCGCGAGGCCCTATTACTAATGCCCAGTTTCCGAAAGACCAATCAAAGCAGCAATTACATAACACTATGTCAAAAATGATCAGCTGTTAATCTCTTGTTAAACTGCCTTGGGTTTCTGGAAGGTTTGTTCAAGAAAAATTAGCTAATCACTGTATTACCAATGATAATGAATGATTTATTTCAACTAACTCTTTCTATTGTATAGCTGTCCCTTTTTAAACAAAACTTAAATTAACGTCACTATCCAGTCCTGTCACCGTGTGATTGCCAACGTAAAATCCGAGCTATAATAAAATTTTATTTATATAAATACATGCAGAATGTCAAGAAAAAACTTTACAGAACGTGAAAAAAATTAACTTTTATCCATAATAAACAAGTAAGTATTATAAAAAGAAAGAATCCATATTATTTATTAACTTTTGAATTGCATTTTGTATTGTTTCTAATCGCATGATATGTTCGCATAATATTAAATAATAAATAGGTAATAGAACACATGAATGTCCTTACAACGTATTAGGGAATTATGTTTATTTTAAATAAAAACTAAGATTTTTGATAAAATACATTTTTAACCAACGATTGATCGTCCAAATTGACAGATTACCTAATAAAACTTTTGACAGCTCGTTGACCACCGAAAAACGCTTTGAGAAACTCGATTTTCTGTTGATTGTCCGTTAATCAGTGACTAATTGCAAATCAAAATCAATGTTGTTTTCAGACGTTCTAGCAATTCAGATCATGTTATACAACGATTGACAAGAGATTTATCGTAAATTAAAATTGATTGTGCTTTCGGAAACTGGGTGTAACTAGGAATTAGCTCTCTGTATGCGCTTTTTGACCTTCCTTTCTAGGCGAAGCATCTCTGTATAATTTATGAAGTTCATAAACGGTCGAAACAGGCAGCTCTCCAGCAGTTTCAAGCTTTGATCATTCGATCACAGTCCGCTCGAACAGACCCCGACGACTTTTTGATTATGCCCGCCTGATGGGCAGTAAAGAAAACTAAAATTTCTGCCTTTTAGAAGACATGACGAAACGTGTTATTGGCCGGAGAAGTAATGGCGGACGTGCGGAATGGCTCTGGCTCTAAGCACAAAATTCAGTTAGTCATAGTCAGAGATTGGAGTCGCGGGTGCGCTTGCGTTGCGATGGTTTTTACGCAATAGTGGGCGGACGTACCAATTGATGGCCAAATTATATTTGAATTAAGAGATTTAAGCTATAGTCACATTTTTGAAGACCTTAAAAAAGTAATTTTATAAGATAGACTTCTATTTGAATGTTTGAGATTAAAAGTTTTCTGAGGTTCTTTGGCATTTCATTCCTCTGAGGTTCTTTGGCATTTCATTCCTCTGAGGTTCTTTGGCATTTCATTCCTCTGAGGTTCTTTGGCATTTCATTCCTCTGAGGTTCTTTGGCATTTCATTCCTCTGAGGTTCTTTGGCATTTCATTCCTCTGAGGTTCTTTGGCATTTCATTCCTCTGAGGTTCTTTGGCATTTCATTCCTCTGAGGTTCTTTGGCATTTCATTCCTCTGAGGTTCTTTGGCATTTCATTCCTCTGAGGTTCTTTGGCATTTCATTCCTCTGAGGTTCTTTGGCATTTCATTCCTCTGAGGTTCTTTGGCATTTCATTCCTCTGAGGTTCTTTGGCATTTCATTCCTCTGAGGTTCTTTGGCATTTCATAACACCGATAGTCAGTGGAGGAAGGTGACCGGGGATGAAGTAACTTGAGGCGTCCCCCGGAATCCGTGCGGAATCGAGCGCTAATTGCGTGAAGTCTAGAGGGCAGCAAGTTCATGGGATAACCCTTGCTTTGCATAGTACCCAGCTGTGCGGACACGGCAATGGCATGAGGCGACATTCACGGTTACAAAAAATAATTTTATAAGACAGCCATAGACATTTGCAACAGCCGTAAGGTTGCTGATAAGTTGCCACCTATTAATAAATTGGGCACCGGCTTCCTCACCCACCAGATGAGACGCAGATGTGTGATGATAACACTTTTAATTCACGCCGGTCTTCAGTGAAGTCCTGGCACTTACCCAGACAAGCCTGCCCATTCGTTGAACAGTGACTGTTTCGAATATTGAGTTTCGCGCTGTCAAAGTTTCATACTGAGCGGAGAAAAACGTTGCATCATGGAAGAGATGCTTTCCAAATGGCATGGCCATAGAAAATAACTGAAAACGATGACCGTTCGGGTCGACCGATTGATACCACTTTCTCGGATGTTGTCGAAAAAGTGAAAAAATTTGTTCTTGAAGATGTTTGTTTGAAGAAAAAGCAAGTAGTAAGAAAACATTGGGAGAGATTGACTCTACCATTTTGATGATCTTGGCATGTAAAAAGTCAGCGCAAGATGCGTGCTGAGAATGCTCACACTGCGTCAAGAGCAACAGCACATACAGTGCTCGCAGAAGTTTTCAGAACTCCATAGGGACTACCGAGATGAGTAAATGAGCTGTGCATTATTACTGGGGACGAAACGTAGGTTAACCACTTAAGCCTCAGTCAGTGCTGTGGCTTAGAAAAAAGACACCTCACCCTAAGAAGTTTAAAGTGTTGCAATCGGCCGGAAAGATCATGGCCACGATTTTTAAAGCGGAAAAATGTATAAAAGTTAAGGACAGTATATTAAAAAGGAAAAATAAATTTGCACTTAATTTCATTTCCATTCTACAACTTTTTTGATCACCCCTTGTAACACATTTATTTTAATTTTTAAAGCTTAAAAAAATAAAATAAGAAAGTGGTTATATTGATGCATTAATTTTACCTTCATTAATAGTTTAGAATACAGTTAACATATTTCTACAACTTGATCTTGACCTGGATATGTAGGTAGTGTTAAATTGTATTTTGCTACTATGCCAGGTGGTAAAAAGCGGCCTCCCAAGTAATGTTTTGCTTTACCAATAAATTCTGGCTTTGCACACTTTTTAGGTGCTGACAAGGAAACAAGAACTGAAGGTTTCAAATATTTTTCAGAACCAGGGCCTTCCTCTACATCCCAACCACTTGGAATGTCAACACTGAAAAAAGTCACTCAATAAGAATATTAATATATTAATCTTGATCCCTTCCATGTTCTATAGGGATCAGAATTAGTATTGTGTTGCGCTTTACCTGCAGACTGGAAGTCCTCCATCAATTAATGTATCTAAAGCTGGTTTGAACTCTTCCCTTACTGGCGGTTTAAAGCTAAAGCCAAAAAGAGCATCTACCAATACATTATAATCCTTTTGCAAATCATTTGATTGAGGTAGTTTTTCCAAAACATCCACTCCAAATTGCTTGCATTGGTGCAACAAATTTTCATAAAGGGGCTTAGGTGTTCGTTTTGGATAGTAAACGGAAACTTTATAGCCAAACAAGATTAAGTGGCGGGCAGCTACTAAGCCATCACCCCCATTGTTGCCTGGTCCACATACAATTAATGCAGAGTTGTGTCTGCAAAAATAAACTTAGTGAAATTAATTGACACTTTATTGAAATTGAAATCTAAAATTAGAATCGAAGATGAAAATTAAGAAAACATTTACGTGGTAGGCGGAAATGTTTTTGCTACAGCCGCAGCAACACTTAAACCTGCCAACTCCATTAGTTGATCAACACTAAATTTATACTCATTAAACAAATCCTGGTCAAGGGCAGCTGCATCCTTTTGTGATAAATAATGCATGGTACAAGTATTTAACAGTTTTCCGGAGGCTATGGTACTTCTGTAGATGTGTACAAACGGCAGCTGAAAAAGCAATCATATTTTTCTTGAACTTTTAATAATATTATGAGGTTATCAAACAATTTTTTTGACAGCATACCAATAAAACACTTCTTATTACTTTATTGATTAACATTGACACTTATTAACAGATCAATTAAAACTATAATAAAAGACTTTAGTTTTAATGATTAATTGTTTTTGATCTGCTGAGCTGAGCTTGGACTGGAAAGATTATTATAGATAATGTATATATATACATATACATTATCTATCGTAATCTAAAGAAAATATATATATATATATATATTATAATAATGCCTACTGTACTATAATAATATATCAATTACTTAGGTTACCTAAGCAGCACTTTTATATTATAAAAGTACTCCTTGGTACCTATTTTATTATGCTAATACGCAATACAATATTTACATATTTTCAAACTTCAAATCACACTTCAATGTCATTGTCAAAACGTTTGATTTCGTTTCTAAACAATATCATTGATATTATAAGAGCGTAGAAAAAGTAAGAAAAATGATTATTATGTATATTTTATTTACAGTTTATTTTGTATATTTTATCAGTTGTGGAAAACAATTAATTAATGAATTTTGTGTTTCCATATCACTTACGATAAATTCCGAGAATTTGTTTATTTGCGTTAAATAACTGATAACAGAAATAATAATTTGCCAAAACATGTCTTGAAAAATTAAAATGGTTTATAATTATTTACGTAACGAGCGAATGATGTAGTAAAAACAACAAAATAACTTGCGGTTATGTATCGTGTGTAAGTTGCGAATCGAAATGAAATCGACGCCAAAAGTTTGACAAGTAGTCTCGTATGCTTTTCACGGCCTTCTTGTCGTCTTTGACTGCTTTGTTACCATCGGGCAGGCAGAGGAGGCATAGTAAAGATATTCTCTGATTTAATATTTGTTATTGCTTTCTCTCATGACTGCGATATCGATCGAAAGCACGGGCAGTTTAATTTTTCTCGCCAACAGTCCTCTGAGGTTTATTGGCATTTCATAACACCGATCATTCACTAGCCTTTCTTTAGAATGGCAAAATTAAAAGCGCAGGAAGAGGAGGCAGAGATGCCATGTTGGGAATCATGGTGCTTGCCGAAGTCTTAGTCGAGCGTGAATCTAAAACGTTGACCTAAGAGGTAGGCGCAGGCTTGAACCCTAGCTTCCGCACCCCCAAACCAAACCCCACCGTGGCTTACGCATTGACCTATCCCTTAGGTCAATGCGTAAGCCACTGGAAGAAGGTGACCGGGGATGACGGTTGCGTGTGTGGAAGTAACTTGAGGCGTCCCTTGGAATCCGTCCAGAATCGAGTGCTAATTGCGTCTTAATTCTTGAGTCTGGAGGGCAGCAAGTTCACGGGATAACCCTTGCTTTTGCATAGCACCCAGCTGTGCGGACACGGCAATGACACGGGGCGACATTCACGGTTGCATGGCCACATAGCCTTTATGCAACGTGGTCGGGCTGGACAGTAACTTGCCAAGTTGCCATATTATTGACAACAGTGTCGCTGAGCCGGGGTGAGGTGCCTACGTGGTGCTTTGGTATTAAACCGGACAGTTCCAAATAAGTAGTTAATAGGATTTGTTTTCTTTAACTGTAGTTTGTTGTTAGCATGGTAGGTTTGGAATCTTCATCAGAAGAGACATTTAAGTAAACGAAACAGGTACACTACGACGATACAAAAATCCGTGTCGCTGCATCTCCTCGACCCATGTAAAAGAAAGATGGACAATTGGACTAAAAAAGATTTAAGACTAAAACTGAAATAGCTCAGAAGATTAGTAAAAGACAGAAGACTAAAAAATAGGCCGACAGTATAGCTCGTACAATACAACCGATAACCGATGGGGAGGAATGGTTCTCAAGTGGCACTTGGCACTATCCTCGGGGGACGACCCTCCGTTAAATGAAGTAACGTGAGTTATTATCTTTAAACAGTATCTTGATAAATTAAATCAGATGAATAATAAACGAGGAACATTATATTATTCAGATGAAAATGTAAAAATATGTAACTATTGACAAATTGTCTGTATGAAGAAAACTGGAGATGTTCAACTATACATTAAAAAATAAAGGTTAAATTATGATAATTGACAATTTGACATTGACATTTGACAGTGTTGTTGATTGTTCATCCAATCCGTCACAAAAATGGCTGCGCTCAGGGTGTTTAGCCGTAATATACCCTACTTAAGGCAACAATTTTCTGCTTTATTAGGAAACACATCGCCTTCAGTTAAATTTATTTGTGTAGTTGTTATAATAGGGTACATATTATCGTATTCGGAGTCCGTTGTTAATGTTCTTAGTGTTACACCAGGGTTTTTGTTGCCACCTTCTTTTCAGTTGTGGTCTACTTTCACGTTCTGGTTCCTAGAGATACATTTGTGGGAAGTGATAATCGATATTGTGACGGTTGGTCTATGCGGGAAACTCATTGAACCACTATGGGGGCAAATGGAGATGATGAAGTTCTTTTTCCTAACAAATGTGGGTGTTGCATTTTTGACAACATTTTACTACTTGGTGATATATGCATGGACACAGGACACGTCCCTATTGTTCGATATCCATGTTCACGGACTTGCAGGATACTTAGCTGCTGTAAGTGTGGCTGTGAAGCAAATTATGCCAGATCACTTGTTGATAAAAACACCTCTAGGTATGTGGATCTTTTAATTGATTCTATATTATTGCTATGGTAACCATTTATCAATTATAATTATGGTCAATGTCCCCTATAAAGTGATTATTGAAAATTTTACATAATTTTTGCTGTTACTTAATGTTGATTACCTTATTATTAATATTAAACTATGTCACCTATTGCTTCACTTTATTTTAGTAATGTGTTTTCTTTCTAGGGTTTATGGATATGTTTAAATTGAGATATGTTGAAATTTAATAATGCCTAAAATAAGTAAATAAATCATAATTACAGTCTGTAAAAATTGTTTAAATTTGATGTGAGACATCATATATTAAAAGTATTAACTAAGTCAGATATTTTTAAATTTAAATAAATATTTTAATCAAACAACTTTAAAATTACTATACTTTATTTTATTTTCATGATAAGACTTATCACTTAAGTTATTTTGCTTGTCCATTTAAAAGTTGTCCAATGTTACAATTGCATTAATCCAGAACACATGTGGATAGATAACATTGATGTCTTTCAAATTTCTGTTAGTATAAATTAGTAAAATGTAATGAATTATCAGTTAAGGAAAGAAATATGTTTTAATCTTATGACAAAAGTGTTATCTTAATTGAGTTTTTATATTTTTTAACCAATAAAAATATTGCAATTTAATACAAAAAACGATAAAACACAATAGATAGTTTAATTTAATATGGATTGATTAAATATTACTCCATGTTAAAACTTTGTATTGAGAAATTCTGGCAGTATTTTGTAAACTAATACTTATATGGTATTTAAAATGAGTTTACAAGTTTTATAATATTTATATTTAAGATTAACTTACAAATCAAAAAGTAATACTGTAATAAACAGTGTGTCATTACAACCGTGACAATAAATGAATACACATTTTTTTCTGTAACCCTTATGCGTATACAGCGTGTCTTTACAATCGCGACAATAAATGACCATACATATAGAGGATAACTTTTGAAAATTATATTACTCATTTACATTCTTTAAACATAAATATTTACTGAGTTAAATTTTACAAAATAAACATTTCTAAAACACCCTTATGTATGAAACTGTAACATAAAGTTCATTTGTAAAGGTCACAAAGCTTATGAATGGGTTAAATGAAGTTAAAAAGAGATAAAACATACTATTAGAAGGAGAGGCTTATAATGCGACGTTGTGGCAACAAATGAAAACATCTCTGAATGTATGAATCAGTCATTTGTAGTTGTAGGATGTTACCAATTTTGTTTCTTTTTACGTAATTAGTTTGTTTGAAAAATATATTTTTTTAACGTTCTATATTTTTTTATGATTATTGGCAAGTAGCGTTAGACATGTGTTCATTTATTGTCGCGATTGTAACGACACGCTGTATACATTCATTCGTGATTTAACTTTTCAATACATGCATTTCTCATATTTAGCTCATTTCATTATTTGTTATTGAGTTTACTAGGGTACAATTTATAATTTTATTTAATTTTCAGGAAAACTAACTAATCGCTCCTTGCCATTGCTGATATTGGTTGCTGCAATAATACTCTGGGCTGTTGGGGCATTGGAAGGCACCTACCCGTGCATGTGGGGTAGTGGTACTATTCTGTCATGGATATATCTGAGGTTTTGGCAACGGCATAGCAGCGGCTCAAGGGGGGATATGGCTGACAACTTTAGTTTTGACAAGTAATTAAAAAAAAATCTTGAATGTTAGGAAGTTGTTAGTGTTGCTTTTTATATTACATGTTTTAATTACAAAATATTTTTAGGCTTTCAATGGCAGTCTTCTTTGGGTTTTATTCTGGACTGCTGTATATGCAAACTGTTGGTGGATTTAAACATTAATGTTGATGAATTACTTAGACTTCTATTATTTGTGAGAAAAATATACAAAATATTAATTGTGGTGTATATCAGGATACATTTTGTTCTTTGATATAAACTATGGCAAACATATGTTTTATATTGCCTTCGAATTGGATAGCAATCTATTGATTTTGATTGTGTTGTAATATTCATCTGAATTATGACTAAATTATCACTATACTCGGCGCATTATCAACTTTTTGTATCTTGTATTAACTGATGTTTTTGCTTTCAGTCCCGAGACTATTAAAGCTTCATCTGACGCAGAACCGGTGGGCTAGCCAGAACCCACGGGTTAGGGCCACGCATGTGCTCATGCGTGCATTTAACTAAGGTGTGTCATCTAAGGGCCATCGAAGTCGCGGTTCGGACCGAACCCCGATGGCCGTCGACTGTGCAATTAGCTAATCGGTGGCTGGAAGCGGTGAGAACCGCCCCGGAACGCGGGCGTACCTTGTGTACGCGTTGTGTCGGTCTCGCCGTGCTCGGAGGCGAGGGCGAACTAGTGTGTTTGTTGTTGCACTAACTTTGGGTGTAGTGTTGTCCGGCGGGACCCCCGGCGGTGGGTCCGGCGTATCTAAGTCCCCTTCCTCGACCGGGTCGATTAGGACGTTTCGCGGGCGACGCTTGTTGACGTTCGCGTTTGTGTCGGGTTGGTAATTTGCTGCGCTTACCACCAGAGGGTTGGGATGATGTTCGGCTCTATCAAAGAACCATTTGCCTGACCAAACATCATCATCTTTAAAATATTCGCGAATCGTCGGGAGCCTGCAATCGCTGTGCAGGTCGACGTTGCGTTGATACCACTGCGCACCGGTTGCGCGGCGGATGAACTTATTTTGTACTATTTGCAACTTGTACAAGCGAGTAGGGTGCATGTGGGCGAAGGTCATGCATGCGTAAGACATAATAGGTCGTACGCAGGTCTTATATAATAATAATTTGTGCCTTAAGGGCAGCTTCCACTTTATAGTATTGTTGTCTGTCAAAACGGAAAAATTTAACCATGTTGAATTCACTTTACCAGTTTCTTCCCGACCGTGCTTCAGCCGTTAGTCCGCGGCATACTCGGGCCGCCGGCACGTTGTCTCGCGAGGTTAGGGATCTGCACGCCAGCGCCGCGCCGCGTCACTCTGGCGCTCAGCCCTCGAGGAGTCACCATCTCGCTGCCCGGCGTAGAGCCCCATGATATGGAGAGACGGCGGTGTGTATACATACACTTATAATTATTTTTTTTAAAAAACGATACGTACTACGGTACGGTGGTAGGGCCACGCAGCAGCCTCGGCCGTTGCACGAATGGGTAGGCTCGTCTGGGTAGGTACCACGACCTCGCAGAAGACTGGCGTAAAGTGGAAGTATAATACTTTCGCTTTTCGTCTGGTGAGTGAGGTGGCCGGAGCTCAATATTCAAAAGGTTGTCAATGCATCTGGCACCACAAAGCTGATGGTGAGGTGCTTTAACTTTTTAGTCACTATTTAAACGTCAATCGATTTAGCCACATTTATTCTTTATAAAAACATGTTGTACTGTGCGCTCCAGGCAAATCGCGCTGAAAGCATTGAGCGAGCGATTGTCGAAGACTTCTGAGCAGACGCGACAGAAGAATCTATCGACCAAAGTTAATATGGATGCTGTGAGGAAGATGCAGGCCTCTCACGTGATCCCACAGTTCTCCGCGGCTGAGGTGGCGGAAGCAAAACCCCCAACTATACCTGAGACAACTCTTGTTGACATCAGCACGGAACCCTCGACCCCAACAACAAAGACCTCATGATCTTCGAGTCAGGTTTATTTTTAAGTTTGTTGACAGGTCCAATGTGGGAGTACTCTTAATTAATGTTCAGAGTTCCCGCAAGATAATGTAACCAAATCAAGAGTCTTGAAATTAATAATGCTGTTAAAACATTTATGAAAACAACATTTTGTGGATTATAACATTAACATATTTGTTTAGTTGGAAAGTGTTCAGAAAAAATATTCCCATATGATGTATACATGTAGATATAGGAAACGTTAATAAAACAAATGAAACCAATTTTATTAAATATATTATTAGAAGTTTATGTTCTATATATATTTAATATTGTTTGGAGCATATATTTATATAATATACAGAGTACACTTAATTTTTCGTCTACATTTAGTTTTAACAATACATTATTTTTGCCTATCTATAGATAAATATTTTTACTTCCATATACTTTCTATATGATACACAAAATATTTTTATGGAATAACATATGACTTTAATGACAACAATGTTATGTTTTATATATTATGGAACATCTTTTTGTCCAGCTAACATTTCCATTTTGCTGAATTATTAGAAAATTTTAAATAAATCTGGCAACACCAATATTAAATAACCAGAGTGTAAATTAAATAGAAAATTTTAAACAATCTGCAACAATCACAACATTATTAAAATTGTAAAAAAGAATATTAACGCGACTGATAGTTTAAATTGTAAATGTATTATATACATCTATGTACTATACAGAGTATGTAAAACTTCATTGTCTCCCTGAAGTTAGTTAAAATAATTGCAAAGTGCTGCTTATTTTAAGGTAAACGGGGCTTTGGATTCTACTGAAAATGCGCAGTATCAAAGTCGCTTAAAAACCGATCAAAACTACAATTTATGGCGGGAAACTGTTTGCATTTATGGCCATGTGTTTGATGAAGTTTCTGCAATGGCACTGTGAATTTATACAATAGTATTTGTTTTTCTTTTATATAAAAAAGTCCGTTAGCATACTATTACGGTTCTGTGATTGGTGGATAGGGCATATCTGTGGCTATATGCGTTTGTTAACAGTGTCCAGTTATTGGTATGTGTGAATGGAGTTGTGTTGTTGTAAATATAATTAATATTGATTAGTGTTAAATAAATAATTCCCAATCATTTATTTTTATTTCTTATGACCTATCTTGATTTATTATATAATGACGTGATTATTTACAATTACCACATTACATTTTATAACAGATACAATTGATAATGTATAAATTATGTTATGAACAGCCTACAATAATATTGTACTAAAATTAAATTACAGGATTTTGGATTCCTCAAAATATATAGAAGTTTTTCATCTAAGAATTTCATAAATGAAAAGAATTTAATAATTAAATATGTAGTTTTAGAAAAATGTTACAATGTAATATTTTTTCATTAAATATTAATATTCAACAATTATAAATTTTATAGTTTTGTTATCTCCAGTAAATATTTTACTTTATTAGTGTTCAATATGGACTTATTTTATTAATATAAAAAAACATCATTAAAGATATTATCATTTCGGTGTTATAATGTTCTTGTTGCAATTGCCCAAAATTCTTGTTGTTTTTACCAAGCATTTAGATTCAACATAATCAATAAACATATAATTTTTTTCTAGAATTGCATCTAGTCATCACTTAGGGAATAATGTAGCTTTATATAAAATAAAGGAAAACATATCAGTATATCATTCAAAGTTTATTATTAAATTTATGACAGCAAAAGTGCAGTTAATAGGTGTCAAACACTTATTATTTGAGTCTTACCGATTGGGATAAATGTAAAAGACATATAAATGTAGCTAACTAAAACTATGTTAATTCAATTCATTATTTAAGAGCATCATAGTCCATTACATTAGGCTCACAATTTAACGCGAATAAATCTAACATAAGCCAGGATGTATCGGAGAGGATACATGCTAGGTACGGGTGGAGTTAACAATTTTCGAACTGCAGTTTTAACACTTGTTAGTGTATAATTATCAATAAAATTATGGGATTTTTTTATACTACTTAGAGAACTCGCCTAGTCCACATCACTGGGAATGTATCCAAGATTCACTCAACGTTATCAGGGGCTATCTCCACTACGCACGGGACGAGCGCGATGCACAGGTACGGCTATCGGTGGTCCGTCCAGTACTGCGAATGCTACCGGTAGTAGTGTTGCTGGGCGTGGGGCCACGGCTGCACCGGGACGGTGGGCGGCTGGTAGCCCTCGGGCCAGCGCGAGCCGTCGCCCACTCCCACTCCTCCCACGCCCACACCGGCGAGGCCCACGCCACCTGGCATAGGCGACACGCCCGCCACGTTCGGCGTCATACTACCACCTGTAACAGAGAAACATTTTTTTTATGCGTGAAGGTGTCAAGCGTTTATAACACCCATAGTTTTACAGATGCATTGCCACCTTTAAATAAAGTGGGCCCAGGCTACCTCACTCACCAGACGAAACACTGAAGTATGGCACTTTTGCTTCACGTTGGTCTTCTGTGAGGTTGTGGTACTTAACAGGACGATCTGCCCAATCGTGCAACAACCGAAGCTGTTGCGTGGCCTTATCAATTGCCGCAGTTGTTCTGGGCGTTTGTCCTCGTGCAATTTATGTATGTAAAACATCCTTACAACGCAGGGTAGTGGGCTGAAGAGAAGATTACAATGGGCCTTTCCAGGCAGTGGTAAAACCACCACACAAAAATATAAATATAACAGAGGAATATAACACATGCGGCACATTACCTTTTTTCTTCGTTTTGTGTTGTCTTTGGTGAAATTGAAATGATTTTCTACAGGCCTTATATCTGATAGACATCTACAAGACCCGAATGGTGGATATTGTGTGGGTAACCTTTTAGCGAGTCGCAGTTATGGATCGCAACTAATATAATGGAGTTACAGCCAAATAATTGTAATTTGCATCAAAATAATATTAAAATTCAATGATAAGGCGAATATTTTTTTCTTTTTTGTCAGAGATGGTTTGGACCCTGCATATGGGTCGCGTGAGCTAAGGATAAGGTTGCCAGTCTTAGCTAATTTATGACTTGAAAAAATTTGTGAAATATAGTTATAGTACACATTTGCCTATTTCATTCGTTTTAAGAGGTGAAGGATATTCTATTTAGACTTAAGTAAATTTGTATTTTGATACCACAAAACAGCAATGTCTATGAGTCACATTTAACTCAGACGTACAATTTCTGGTCCTCCCAGATGGATAATTCACAAAACGACCTCTATAGATTTCTGTTCGGCAGTAGTTTATTTTCGACTAAGGCTGAAGTTGTCTAACCGGGCGGTGCGTAGTTCGCTGGCGGTGCCGAGTAGGGCGGCACGTAGTAGGGTGGCGGCACGCTCATATTGTGCGGCAAAACCTGCACTGATGTCACTGGCGGGAGAGGATTTGCCCCGACGGATTGCGGGGGTTGCTAGAAACATGGAAAAAAGCCCTTTAAAATTTCGTAGTACGCTTGGAATATTATGGCAATTCCGCCTGGTACAAGTCCTAGGAGCAACAAGTTGTACCGGGTTTGCTTCCTCGTCTTTGTGTAGAAACAGTTGTAGCGCGAATTTATCGCGTTATATCTTTAATAGCACACAATGACATATTTGTTGGAAGCTAAATGTTTTTCACACATTGTTTTTAGGGCAAGCATGTGGTTAAATGGATAACTAATTTTATTAAATACACATTTAACTTTCGGGAAGGCCAGTTATGTTCACCAGTGGACTCAAACGGGCTGAACTGATGATATTGATTAATTAAAGCATCACTAACTGCTTATAGCACCGAAACATTTTATCTGTTAATATTAGTATAGCAAGTAGTGGACTATATGGCGACTTTTGCATGTCTCGTTGCACCTACCATAAGCTCTCACTACATCCTGAGTTGACTGGTAGAGAATGCATTTGGGCAGTAAGTTCGCCATTTGATATCTATTTTTATATATGGTTAGAGATAAAGTATAAATAAGGCCAGTGGTCCAGTTATCACCTGATAGTAGTTGAAGTAGCCGTGCGAGTCGGTCTGGTCCTGTATGGGCACCGTGATGAGGTTAGTGCGGGCGGGGCGGCGCTCGCCTGTCGCGTGGGCGTGGGCGTGGGCGGCCAGGCCCAGCGGGTGGGCGCGCGGATCGTTGGCCGACGGCGCCATCTGTCATATTGGGGCGGTAAGTTTTACTGCGCTCGAGCTGGTCATTTGCTGAAGTATTAGCATAGCTGAGGTAGTGAATAATAGGAATCATTATTTAATTAATGTTGTTCTCTCACAACAAAATCCCTGTTACTAATTAACTCAGTTAGATATGGTAAAGTTCAGCTTATTTAGTGGTATTTCAATACATATCAGTAATCTCACAGTCATAGTTTTGACGATGGCGACAGCAGCGCTGGGTGGTTCTTGCTCAGGTTTATTTTCAACTGGGCCCGACGACACATGGCGATGGTTTATATGGGCTTGCAAATCTCTCTGAAATTGAATAATAAAATGGTATACAGCGTGTCGTTAACATCGCGACAATAAATGAACACACATATAGGGGATAAATTTTTAAAATTGTATTAAACATTTACATTCTTTAAATATCAATATTTACAGAGTTATTAAATTTTTCAAAACATAGAATTTAGAACACCCTTACATATAAAACTGTAACGTAAAGTTCATTTGTAAAGGTCACAAAGCATATGAATGGGTTGAATGAGTTTAAAAGAGACAAAACATACTGTTAGGAGAGGCTTGTAATGCGACGCTGTGGCGCGAGTTGTATAGGATGTTACAAATTTTGTTTCTTTTTTACTTAATTAGTTTGTTGGAAAAATATTTTTTTTTAATTATGGATTTTGTTTAACGTTAATATTTTTTTATGATTATTGGCAAGTAGCGTTAGACGTGTGGTCATTTGTTGTCGCGATGGTAACGACACGCTGTATATTATTATTTTTTAAATATTATTTAAAAAATATGCAGGTTGTTTCACAATGTTTTTGTACACAGATGAGCACATGATATTGCAATTAACAATGTCATTGGTGCCAGCACCGAGATTTCAACTCAGGTTGCTTCAATTTATTGAATTAAAAGTAGGTGCCAGGACTTTATCCAGCTCAGTAGCTGTTGTGGCTCATGTATGTTTTACCTAAGTTTTTGAGTCAATTGAATTACTTGCCTAAGAATATAGACAATGTTTACTTAAATTACCTGTGACAGGTAGGTCCTTCTGCAACCTGTATTTCCATACCTAGTTCCAGAATGTGTACACATGAAAACTGTCCCCAGACCAGTCTGTTCGACCCGCAAAACCTGTGAAACACTCATACATTTATATTTGCTCTTACATTATGCATAGTCTTACGGTGGTAGGGCCACGCAGCTGTCTCGGCTGTTGCTCGAATGGGCAGGCCCATCCGGTAAGTACCAGGACCTCACAGAAGACCAGCGTAAAGTGGAAGTATGACAAATACTTTCGCGTTTCGTCTGGTGAGTGAGGTAGCTGGAGCCCAATTTTCAATAGGTTGTCAACGCCTCTGTAACCCTCGGGTGTAGTAGATGTCCATGGACCACCGCCCACATCTAACACATCTACTACATACCACCGGTATTCACCTACCATCGGGTGTACCGTCTGCTCGTTTGGCGACTTTTCACATAAAAAAAAGTCTAGCACTATTTAATACATGCTATTCAATATATAGAAAAAGTCAATGATGCTGCTTGAATGTAGTGTTGACTAGAATAGTACTTATTGAAAAAAAAATTATTAATTAGTTATTTTATGTTCTGAACAGTTTTAAAATCAGCTTTGATGTTTAGAACTGTTCCCTAATGAATTAAAGGGCAATTAAGCCAAGGCTGAAGTGAAGATATTATAACTTTATAATCATTACATTTAAAAAACTATTCCAATACTTTTAATGAAAAATTAGGGCCGGTCGTAATTCAACAGGTTTGTATATTGTAAGGGTTAGAAGACATTAGGTTTCGTCGAAGTAAATTTGTATTTACTTAATTATTTGTTTAGTCTACAGATATTACAAATATGGCAAAGACGCTGTACCTTCTCTCTACACCGTGGGCAGTGAGTATGTTCAGATCTGGCACAAGACAGGCAGAACACATGTTTGCATGGAATCTAAAAATTAGTAATAAAATTATTTAAATATAAAATGAACACTTTGTTAACCTATTTGTATTTTACTTGCAAGAAATCTAAGTTCTTGATCTTTTAATTTTAATTATGTATAAAAAAATCTTCATTAAAACTAAATAATATACAGCGTGTCGTTACCATCGCGACAATAAATGAACACACGTCTAACGCTACTTGCCAATAATCATAAAAAAATATTAACGTTAAACAAAATCCATAATTAAAAAAAATATTATTCAAACAAACTAATTAAGTAAAAAAGAAACAAAATTTGTAACATCCTATACAACTCGCGCCACAGCGTCTTACTACAAGCCTCTCCTTCTAACAGTATGTTTTGTCTCTTTTAAATTCATTCAACCCATTCATATGCTTTGTGACCTTTACAAATGAACTTTACGTTACGCTTTTATAGGTAAGGCTGTTCTAAAATTCTTTGTTGTGGAAAATTTAATAACTCTGTAAATATTGATGTTTAAATAATTTAAATGTTTAATACAACTTTAAAAAGTTATCCCCAATATGTGTGTTCATTTATTGTCGCGATGGTAACAACACGCTGTATAGTCAAATCATGTTAAATTATTGCAGCAAAAGTAAGAATTTTTCTTAATTACTTTTATCACCTATCAATAATTGGAATATACAGTTAAAAGTTTATGAAATTATTATAACCCAAATTGTTCATAAAAACAGTTCAAAAAACCTATAACAAAGTAATTCTGTGATGTTTTAACAATATATAAATTTATCACAAATTATTTTACTTTTATATTTAACAATATGTTCTATTGAAATTCATATTTTTTCTCCAAATGATAGAAGTTAAACAGAAATGCAGCATTTCTTTTTATTTCTTTTTGATCATTTCATTTAGAATAATTAGAGCAAGGAGTGCTTGACATGTTGAGAGACATACCATTCTTCCATAAATAAGGATTGGTTTTGAGCAAATATCACAGCAGTATATCATAGGGTTGAGAACTTTCTCTCCAATCAAGGTGGCTCGGTGGCTCCAATCCAGACGAAGCATAGGTTCAGGAGGCCCCCGTTGTATTGTTGTGAACACAGGGGCTTCAAGCTGGGATATGTCAGAAGGCACCTCCACTGTAAAATTTTAACTCTTTTAAGCCATATTATGGTAAACCTCATATGATACTAATTTTAAAAAGTTAATATTTTTAAAAATATCATATTAAATAACAGGGCTTTTTAAATAACAGGAATGAGAGAAAAAGCTTAGGATGCTACCATAAACTTTTTCTCTCATTCCTGTTGGAAGTTGTATATTGCAATTAATGATTTATAATTTATTCTATAAAATAATGTAACTTACATTTTGGGGGCTCAGCAGGCTCCGCTTCTTCTTTTGGTTCTTCCGGAGGAGCATCTTCTGTTTCTTGAGTGGTTTCCTCTACAGAGCATTCTTCTTCATCGGACGACATAACTTTGGGTACCTTTTTACCTCGGCCACGTCCCCTGCCTCGTCCTCGACCTCGGCCCCGTCCACGGCCTCTTCCCCGAGAATTTCTCTTTTCATTATTCATTTATAACTTGAGTATTCCTTTCACAAAGGTGATGTTGTCACTGGAAGGCGGCTATATAACCTGTTCGTACGGTCCAATTATTTAAAAAAATACTTTGATGGCAAAATAAGGGCGAAAAATATTACTGCAAAAAAGTAATAACGACAAATTAGATAATAAGAGCGTTATTTCATGGAATTTAATTAATTTCAGTAATAAAATACAATCAATTACGGATACTACAGATAAAACCATAAAAAATAGATAACTGACTGAATAAATCATTAACTTTGACAGATTATACGAAAGGACAAAGCGATGTAAAATAAAACCATCATTTGAATAAAAATATGTGTATTGCAATGCAATGTATGAGATGAGAAGAAACACAATTTGTTATATATAGCGGAAATGTGTACTTCCATTTCCACTCTTATTTTAATGCCATATAAAATCTGTTAATTTTTGTACTAGCTCATGTAATGCCCACTAGATGACACTAGTATTAACAAGTTTTTATGCCTGATTGTCAAATTACGTTTTCAGACTCATCAATTTTCAGTTTTCAGACACGGAAAGAGCAAAGAGTACTTTTATTTATTTATTAGGTCTGCAGTAGGTGTTACATTAAAAACAATATTATACGAAACATGAATTAATGTTACACCTAAATGTACATCTAATTAAGAGGCAAACACAACATGCTTAAAAATTAAAACAAAAAAAATTAATAAAAGTTAAACGAAAAGTGTGGACAAAATATCATTACTTATTACTAACTTATTACTAAATAAATTAAGATTAAAAAAAGCAGATTGTAATTTTATAAGGCAAGACAAAAAAGAGAAAAATCTATGAAGAAATTTAAGCAGATTTCAGAGATATAAAAGTACTCTTTGAATTTAAGTCATGTGGTATATGGTATTGTTTTAAATGACAAAATGATAAGTTACATACAACATCAAACAGAATACAAATGACTCATTTGTATAATGACTTATACAAATAAAAATTACTTAAATCTTAGCATTAAATAAATTTTAAGAGCTTCTTATTTTAAGATATTCATTTATTTTACTCCGAAATACTATTAATGAGTCAAAATGAATATCAACGGTTGTAGTGCATTCATGAATTAAATTAGACAGGCGAGACACTGGTGAGTTTTTTCCCAGAATAGTGCGTTTAATTTGCGGAGCTAAGAGAGCGATACTTGCGAGGTATACGGTAGTTAAAAAGAGCAAGGAGTTGTAGACAGTCAATATGGTTACGAAGTAGCTTATATGCAAACAAAAGATCTAAGATGTCTCTACGATGCGCTAATGATTCCATATTTAAATGTGCTAGTTGATCTTGGTAGGACATGGTTTTGTAGGGTATACTACTTTTTGTAGGGTATACTACTTTTATATATCTGATATAGAGAAAAAAGTGTGTGTTTTCAGAAGAACTATTATTTACTAATTTATTAATTTTAGAAATCTTATGGATATTAGTTTAAATATATTAATTTTTAATAACTACCGTTTAGTCATAGTATTATCATATGTAGATTTCAGCGTTACAATGCTTAGTGTATATTGCAGCTATACATCTAATAATAAGTAATTCTAAACTTTAGTATAACTTATTATTACGTGCGACAGATTTACTTGAGAGCTTGAGACCACTCAGTAGACACGTGTGCAATATTAATATTTGTTAATGTATCCTACGGTGCTTAATGGGATACATTTTTGTTAAGCTGAAGCTATTTTCTTTATCAATCGATATTTATTGTCAGCGTCCATCATAATAAATATGATACGGCGGCACGATATAGATATCCCATAGTGGCAGATGTTTTCATGGTCGATTATAATATACGATAGGGTACTTGTAAGTTAATAAATAATTTAATACAAAACCGGTCTTTTAAAAATTACAAATACATAAACTTGATCTCAGTATTTGGTAACAGACCCATTGTCTCGAGAATAATGCATATTTTTTGTTGTATAATGATTTATTTATTCATTGTTCTTCTCGGAATCATGAGGTCAATGTCTTTGCCACAGTTCAGAGTCTGGTAACTTTTATTCCCTCAAAAATGTTTTTCAAGTTATCGTTTTAATTTACATTGTAAAAGATCGTCACAGTCATGTATAATGAAATTTTTAAAATACCGATTATAATAACACGCGTTTATGTAATCTGTAAGAATATTTCAAAGTTTTTTACTCTTCAGAGGGTAAGCAAGCGTAGGTGTTTTTCCAAATGATAATATGTCAGCAGGACTTATTTGGCAAACTGATATAATATACCGTATATAATATAGGTACCTTTCATCTTGCTGAAAAACACAATTTTGTTACACTGAATATTTTTTCGGTTCTGACCGTGTCTGGATGCTAAAATTATTGTAGTGCATTAAGGTAATAAATGGTTATACACAATTTTTTCTAGTCCCAAACAGCAAAAACTGTACTGTGGGTACTAGTTAACTGGTAAACAAAGGTACTTAATTATACTTTTCCGTGGTAAATAAAAGATTTCATATATATAAACACCCAGGGAATAGAAAAAAGGTATGTTCATCACACAACCCTGTCCAGTAGTGGGGATCGAACGCACACTTGTCTCTAACAACCCTCTAGCGCAAGAGATAGGTTCACTATACAGCGTGTCGTTACAACCGCGACAATAAATGAACACACGTCTAACGCTACTTGCCAATAATCATAAAAAAATATAGGTAAGCTTTAAAAAAAATCCATAATTAAAAAAAATATTTTTAGAACAAACTAATTAAATAAAAAAGAAACTTTTAGAAGAAATTTTTAACACCCATAGAACTACAACTGACTGATTCTTACATTCAGACTTTTTCATTCGTTGCCACAGCGTTGCATTACAAATGTCTACTTCTTATAGTATGTTTTATCTATTTTTAATTCATTCAACCCATTCATATGCTTTGTTACCTTTACAGATGAACTTTACGTTACAGTTTTCTACATAAGGCTGTTCTAAAATTGTTTGTAATGGAAAATTTTATAACTCTGTAAATATTGATGTTTAAAGAATGTAAATGTTTAATATAATTTTTTTGTTTATATGTGTGTTCATTTATTGTGGCGGTTGAAACGATACGCTGTATACTACGCAAATCCGTATGAACAGTATCAAATGAAGATATTAAGCATTTTTAAACTAATATTAAACAATATCTTATGTATATGTTTTTATCGATTTATTTTTTAATATTTATTATTTAAAAAGCTAATTTTTTAAGTGAAATGAGAATAAAATCATGTAGACTTCATCATAATTATAATATTCCTACGTTTTTTTTATTTTAAGAAATCGTAGCTGGAGCTTTTTTTCTGCGTTTATTAAAAGGCGATCGGAAATTATTGCAATTGAAATAACGTAAGTGTAAGTCCACATAGCACAATATATCCTCTAAAAGTTCGGTGAAAGAACAGTTAAATATAATTAACCGACATAGGACTCGCTCTTTGTGCGTAAATAACAGTTACGTATAAATTTAATAATCCCGAAGACGAAGATTAAAAATTATAATTTTCGAATTTTTTCTCAGAATTTTGCTTCTTGCCAATGATTTTTAATGACGATTGACTATAAAACTCAAAATTTCTGATAGGAATCTCAATATTATATTATTTAAGTTTAAATTAGTATTTAAGTATTCGTTTAAACTTCAAAACTGCGAATGGAACATAGAAGAGAAACTTCAGTTTCTAGGACGGACAAGCAATGGACAGACGGATGACAAATTGTTTCTATATTAAATTATCAGCCTAACTTATTGAGGTACGGAACTAAAAGGGGTAAAAATTGTCTGTTTACATTGTGCGGCACGTATGCACAATGTAAGTGGCACTAGAAGAGTGTTGAATATGAATGTGGTTAGAGAGTGTAAAGCTAGAGATGAATCGAGAAAGATTTGGATGGACTGAGTGAAAATTATATGTCTAAGGGGTAAGAATTGAGATGACGGTTGATAGAGGATAGTGGAAGGAAAAGACATGATGTGCCGATCCAACTTAGCGTGGGCTGTAGAAAGAAGAAGATATATGGCGATTAAGAGGCTATTAATGCCAACCTCACACTTGCGTTACGTAAGCGATGCAGTTAGCTGTAGGGTCATTTACAACGCGGTCACGGCCGGTCGACGATCCGCGGGAGCCACCGCCGTTGGTGAACATGCATTATTTAATTAGTCCATCGCAAACGAACGGCTCAGTTTGTGATTCGATGACGACCTTAAAGAACGTAGACGTGGAATTAATTGCTTTTCATCCAGCGAGTCAGCTTGTAGGCCTGCCTATCTAAAGGTCGGGAACCCCAGGTCCCAAGATGGTGAATAGCGTACGCTTGAAAAACTATAACATATTGTGCATATACGTCGTCGGCCTTGGATGTAGATTCTTCAAAAGTATTTTTTTTCATTAAAAAACAATCAATCAAAAAATAAAATCCAATCTTAACAATATTACCACAGATAAAATTTCAATCATCATAGAACGAAACAGTCATAACTTTCGACATCGTGAATTGATTTTGATGGTTCTTTATTTATTTGAAAGCTGGTGCTTCCCATGTATTCCCATATTAAATTCATTGGTATTGGATCTTGTTCCACGAAGATACTTAGGGAACTCCTGAACTCCTCCGTATTAATTTTATAATTGATATAAAATTAATACGGAGCGAGATATTTGAAGTTGGTTTTGTTTTTCGTTATAAAAAGAACTTGTGAATAAATCCCGTCACTAAACCCAAGACATGTCGGTGTTGTATGCTCGAAGAGAGAGATTTATTCGACGCGTTGTATCTACATATTATGTGACTAAACATTCCCGAAATGTTTCTCACAAACTTAAAAAGAATCTGACGTAATGCAATTCATTTCAACTTTTCACTTTCTAGGAAAAGCGTTCCACGTATTCTCATATTAGATGTTTCTCGTCTATAACACACTAATTTCTTCACCAGAAACCGCTAACCGATAACGGGTCAGACACAGAAATAGTCTTTGGCAAGCTCCTCATACTTCCTTGAACCGCAAAATCCACTATGACGCGCTCACATCTCCTTGAAATTCGCAATGATTATATTCTTTTGCAATGTTTATGGCTTTCGGCGGTTGTTCCGGTTAATTTTTCTTTTTTTTTGACGGCTTTAATGTAATGTGTTTAATTTTACTTTTCCGTATGCTGCCAGCTTTTTTGGGCTTTTTTTTAATAAACTTGTTCTTTCTTAGCTGGCAAAATTTAAAATATATATTAGTGTCTTGGAAGTCAGTAGTATGTAAATTTTCGTATATCATTTACTTGGTACTAGTTGGGCCAGTTAACAAAATCTTTTTTTTATAAAAAATAAACGCTGTAATTTTTAAAATGTACCATTTGTCAGCGCATATGTTTCCGTTTGAATTTCGAATGGCTTCTTAGAAAAAGCGTCGTTGTCTATGGCGCGAGTGGGGCCGCCAGTGGAGTGCAGTGCCCTTCTGTCGCATTTTTTAGCTGGCTCCGTCTAAGCCCTGAATTCGTTGAATGCGTTATATCACTGGTGACCCATTTTTATCTCGGACGAATGTTACTGACTAGTAAACGCATTGAATCAGTAAAAGCCAATTCAATTTTGCCTTGATGTCACCCACATAATATTAGTTAGAAAGACCCTCACGTACAAATTATTCTAACATCCGCTGCCCGTATTATTAACGATAGGACAAATCCTTCAGTACGAATCCGGGGAAAGTCCACAACAAAATTATGGAGACCTGCTGGACGACTAATGGCGAAGGCACTTGCTTCTAATGATAAGGTTATTGGATAGCTTAGAGACGGAATAGAATAGAAGTCGTCGAAAACGTACGCGGGCTCTGGCGATATTAATAGGCGAATGGCCCGAGAATGTTGAATTTTCGCAGTCTCGGTGACAACTGAAGCATCACATATCGCGACGTAATCCATAATCAAATATTTCCCGTGATGTAGCAGAACCTGTATAGATTAACACATAATAAACACAACTGATTTTCAACAAAAATTGTCGAACTGTGATTTCGAACTTGGACTGCAAATCCTAAATTTACCATCAGGGTAGCGGTAACACACTAAGCAGATTATCATAAAAAGGTATCATATAGTCTATCTCACCATTCTGAATTTTGACAAATCACAATGGGTGCAATTCCCTTGCCTTATAAGTAAAAAAGATTGCACTAAATCCGATAAAAACCTGGTGAAGCCTGCGACGGTATTCCAGAGGGCCCGCCTTCCACGAAGTAACTGCACATCGCGACTTACAGACCTCGTTCTCAATCGACACACGTCCACCGGTGCTTTCGTGGAATGGATGCCGCCATTTTATTTCTCCTATCGCGATGTAGAACTTAAACCTCCTTATAACTCATAAGGGCTCGTCCGGGGAAAGTACCACGACCTCACAGAAGACAGGCGTGACGTGGAAGAATATAAGTGGTGAGTGAGAAAACCAGGCCACCCAACAAGTGCCCCCTGCACGCTTGCTAACTCTTCACATATATGAAAACCCTTAGCAGTAGAAACATTGGTAAGGACGTCCTCGAAACTATCTGAATAGAGAGGTTACTTCGCCATTTAAATAGTGTTCCTCCGTCCCTTTGTAGTACACGAGGGGCTTAAGCTTCTTACCTTCTTCTCTGAGTTAGATTAGGTCGGAGCTTGCGATCCAAATGTCTCGAGGAGTTGGGAGTTGTCGTCGTTTTTCAACTCCCAAGTAGAGTTTAAGTTTATTACATGAAAGTGAGCTAGTCTTAAGATTCATAAAATTCCTCATTCATCATTTTTATAAATGAAACTAATTTTACGGATTTATCGCGTTTATTTTTAATTTTAATTCCCGACGTTTCGAACCCTTTACAGCGTTCATGGTCACGGGACAGACTGACAATGAACGCTGTAAAGGGTTCGAAACGTCGGGAATTAAAATTAAAATAAACGCGATAAATCCGTAAAATTAGTTTCATTTATAATGTGTAATCGCGTAATTACAAGAAATCATAATTTTTCTACATTTGGACTTAAATTATTTGTTAGATAACAATTATTTACATTATTAGCACTGTTATTATTATTGTACTGTATTAGTATTGTTAGCACTTCATAATCATTAATTTAATCATTAATTGGGTTAAAATTATACTACACAAATTAAATTTCCAAAATCAATTTGCATTACTTTAATTTTTATACAACAATTGCTGGCTGAACCCAGCCACACCTAGTTGCGCCTTTTTTTCGTTTCCGTTGGAAATTCGAAATAAAAAGCTCTTATACAGCGTGTCGTTACCACCGCGACAATAAATGAACACACGTCTAACGCTACTTGCCAATAATCATAAAAAAATATTAACGTTAAAAATAATTCCATAATTAAAAAAAAATCAAAAAAAACTAATTAAGTAAAAAAGAAACTAAATTTGTAACATCCTATACAAATACAGCTGAATGATTCATACATTCAGAGACTTTTTCATTCGTTGCCACAGCGTCGCATTACAAGCCTCTCCTTCTAAAGTTATCCTCTATATGTGTGTTAATTTCTTGTCGCGATTGTGAAGACACGCTGTACAATAACACTCTCCTTCTGTTCAAAAGCTATGTTGTGAACAATTATCAATACAATCCATTATACGTAGAGCCGTTGCAAGCTCTAGGGAGAGGGCTAATCTGGACGAAGTCATGCGGCATCCTACATTAGCACGAGCTTCCATCGCAAAGACAGAAAAGGCGGAAAAGTTTTTTAAAAACACGTCGACCACCTTACAAACGAGCGATGCCAAGCGAGATGCAGCATGTGGCGTGCTCAAGCTTCTGGATCCGTTTGTCCCGATTTCTGAGAGTCTTCCGGCTAGACATAGGTTGGTACGGCCAATCTGGAAGTCCTTAAATGGACTTCAGACTCAGGTTGGGTTCAGCTAGGAAAATATGTTCAGGTGGAGGACTCTGAAAAACCAGACCTCGACTGTTTTTTTTTACCCTCGCGGGGCCAAGAGCGGATTATGTCGGACTCGCACCAACTAAAGCCCCCACGATGTTCCAACTACGGGCATATCGGCAGAGCCACCAGCCTTACACCACAGGCCGGCCCAGTGTGGGTTCCTCTTAGTTTCGCCGTGGGTGATCAAGCCACGGCTACTAAGCCCCTCGCCACGTCAAGGCAGGAACCCGGTCGGAGGGGTATGGCGAACAATAATCCAATCCATTGCATACATTTTTAGCTATGTGCATTCGAATGATCATACGTATGCTATTTATTTTTATTCTTTATTGTACACAGAGTATAAGTGAAAAACAAAGTTCCAAAAAAAATGTACAAAGGCGAGCTTAACCCCAAAAAGAGTTTTCTACCGGCAAACCCTGACATAAGATTGATGAGATTAGATTATTGAAAGGTAGGTGTTTAAAACTAGACATACTTATACTCTAAATTCCAAATATATAAAGAAAAAAAACAGACGTAAATAAAATCATAAAAAGTATAATACTATAAAATAATATTTAATAAATAATACTATAAAATATATAGAAATAAACATATTATAGATGACTCCGTGGCGCCGTTGCCAAGGTATTGACTTCGGCGTCGGGGGTCGTGGGTTCGATTCCCACACGGGACAACTATTTGTGCGACCCACAGATAGTTGTTTCGCATCTAGGTGTTTGTTCTCGTGCAATTTATGTTTGTAAAACGTCCTTACAACACAGGATAATGTTATCCTAAAGTGAGGGCAATGTTTTTTAAAAAATGAATGAATGAATAAACATATTATATATGTAGTAATATTAAAATTTAAATGTATACTTACCGATAATTTTCTATGCTACGTAATTTATATAATCACGAAGATTGACTTAAAATCATGTATAGTCATATAACAAAATGATGTATAGTCGTAATTAAGCATTTACTTAATAGATTAATACTTTTACTTAATAGATTTTGTAATATGCAAACACTGTACAATGTAACAATGGACCGGTTCAAACCGGCTGCGGTAAGGTCGTATCGATAAGCGGTCTACGCGATATGTAGGGAATATTGCTGCCGTTATAAATTGCTAAAATGCAGGATAAATTCCTTCTTAGGGATTCATAATCGCGATTAGATGCCTAAACGATGCTGATGTTATACCTCATGTGACAAGCTCGTCATCTTATGAAAAGACGGGTTAGTCTTATTAGCGAGTGGAATAGACAGAATAGCTAATGTTGTTATAGCTAATGATGTGTTGGGATCGGTTTACTTTAACCACAATGGATCGCAGATATTGCTACTCGTAATCGACGGGACAAAAGTTGACTATGTGTACGTAGAGCCAGTATGCACAATAGTTACTTCTGTATGGCACCAACAATTTATATTAAGTACCCAAAAAATCTTAAAGAATTAAATATTTTACTTACAATACAGAAATGCTCTAGAATACAATAGATTTTATAGGTCACAGGTTTTTGGGACTGACTACGCAAAGCTTTCCACACAAAAATTCCAAAAAAAATATGGTGGTAAAAGTAGAGAGGAATTATTCATGCCGGAAAAATAGATTTAAATGCGAGTTTATGCATGATTAGGTGAAAGTTGAAACGAGAGAAGCGGTTTTGTTGGGATAATTGAAGTCTTCGCGCAGGAAACATTCAGCGTTATTTATTAACTAGCTGTGACCGCGACGTCGTCCGCATGGAATTTAAAATAAAAAAAAATTCTAAAATAAAAGTAGCCTAAGTTACTCCTTATTACATCAGCTATCTGTCAGTGAAAGTCCCGACCAAAAATCGGTCCGGCCGCTTCAGAGATTAGCCGGAACAAACAGACAGACAGACAGACAAAAATTTAAAAAAACGTTATTTTGTACGTATATGTACCGTGTATACATCCATATGCATTTGGTAAAAAAGCGGTTATTTTAATATTGCAAACAGACACTCCAATTTTATTTATCTGTATGTACAGATATCGCGTCGATATTAGATTCGCTTGCTTTGCTCGACGTTATGTTAACAGCGGTGCAAGGGAAATGCTCTATTTTGATAAAGGTTTATTGACATGGCATATACGATATAATGTTGCGCTAACGTTATTCTGTTTCCACTTGTTTTATGCTAAAATATGTATATTAGTAAAATATTTAAATATTTGTAATGTTTAATAAATAGAATGTTATGACAGTTGCATAGTTACGAGTTCGTTCACCCGAAGTTCGTTCTTTGGAATATGTGTGTGGGAGACTGAGATGCTATTTTATATGTAAACAAAATTCAACAGAAACAATTTCTTTCCTTGATACCGAAAATGCAGCAAGAATAATACCTGCGTGAGGTAAGAACAGTTATGTATTTATTTTTTTGGTATCACCGCACTAAACGATGAGGAAAACCGAGGGACCTATCTTATTTGGGCAATGATACCTTGTCTAATAGGAAGAAAAACACGTTTAGGTGGGGTTGTAACCTTGGGAGAAGCTCGTTCCCGTCCTTAACGAGTGGACAAATCTAGACCTAATCTATCGCCCTTGAAACAAGTGCCGCTTTTTGCCACATTTACAATACTGTGGCGACACAATGTAATTTGATATATTAGACGAACGCCCCATGCGCCTTACATTGTGCAGCACAGTACAGTTCATCGCAAGTAGCTAGCGAACGCACACTGTCATGTGAATATCTTGTAGATTTAATAATAAATAATATATATAATAGTAGCGTATTTATTATATTATATAAGTATTTATCTCATCTCCTCGTCACAATAGGGAACACATAATAAACTATAACCCTATAAAACATTAGTCCTATCTTTTGAAAATAAAATATAAATCCCTAGAGTATAATATAGTCTCCAGCACATAAAATAGGGAAAATTTCCGAGAACTCCCTAGCTAACGCACTTATCAATCTTGTCAGTTGTGAAATGCATCACTTTATTCACTTATCCAGTTACATAACATTCTGATAGAAATCTTTCGTACATCATACGCCAATAATAAGAAATGGCCGATAGCGCAGCTTATGGATATGGCTAACGTGTCATCAACCGAATGAGCATTACTTGTGTCTTAATATAAATACAACGTGTTTCGCAAATAGGGTACAAAAATAAAACTACAAATATCCATATTAAATGAAACGTTTTTTATTTTGATTAGAAATTTCCATAATAATAATCTTCTCATATATAAAAAATTATTATAAATTATAAAATTATTAAAATTGATTGGTTGTTAAGATATATTTACAACCCCAGTGATGTTGTGCCCATTACTGCCCCTGTTACCTCATTCACCAGACGAAACGCAGAGGTACCGCCTAACACATCCACTTCACGCCGACCCTTTGTGAAGTCATGGTACTAACTCGGACGGACCTGCCCATTCGTGAAACAGCGAAGACTGTTGCTTGGCCTTACCTCAGAGGAATTGCAATTAGGTCTTAAACGACGCCGTGGGACTTCCCCAGTCGAGCTAACCCATCATGCAACAGCTGTTTGCCGGGGAAAAATTAATAAATAATTAATTTTAACGACCTGTGCAAGTGTGCGGGAAGTCGATAGATGCAGGTGGTCCAGGATCGTGATTCGTGGCAGTCTGTGGGGGATGCCTATGTGCAAGCACTGGACTGAAACAGGCTGAAATGATGATGATTGTGAAATAAAGCATTTCTAATATAGGACAGAGGTCGCTTTTATTTGTTTTGCCACGTTTCATCCAGCTTATTAAGGCCTGAGGGTGAGATGAGGCGAATTGCGAAGAAAGCAATTCGAATCGCATAAAACTCGCCTTCGCTTGGCCCCAGCATCCGAGCCGGTGACAATAGACTGGTTAACTTATCACGCTGGCTTATAAAACTAACAATAAATAGCAATATTGTAGACAGATATACATACACACGCAAAACACCTCTGTCCCGGCCAGGTCTTTTGCGCGTGAACGTTGTGAAATTGAAAAGGTTAAAATTAGCTTATTCGGCATCCCCGGCCGCTAGGCAACAACCGGAGGGTATTATACCCATAGAGAATTCGAGCAAACTTTAAGTATAATGACGGATACGTCACACTAGAGCTTTGACCGTTCACATCACGCGCACGGAAATAACCGAGCCGTGGTGCCTTGGCATCGCCGACCGCAGCTGGAGTCGTGAGTCTTAATTCGATTCCTAGTTACAGCTACAGTCGCGCCGTTTGTTTCGACAACGGCAACTGCGTTAGCCAGGAACAATGAACTCGCTGTTCAGAATAGACAAGGATGGCCCGATGAATTTTTGCCATCGCGTCTTTGCCGGTAGGGTTTAGCAAAATTCAACGAAGTCAAAGTAATAGTAAAAACAAAAATTTATTATTCATCTGAGGCCTGTGTCAAACTGTGGACAGATCGTAATTTTCAATGTAGCAAGGATACCTTTTCAAGCTCAACTAGCATTATTCTGATGAAATTAGGAAACAGTCATTCGCAGTACTTGCTCACTAATGCGTTTAGTAAAGAACGGGTTGTTTGATTTATAAATTAAAATGACATTCTTCGATTGATTTTGGTTGCGTTCTATTTTGAAATGATTTTGAAATTTTGGCCGATAACAAATCGTTAAAAAACTTACCTAGATATTTGTTCTTACTTTCAACTTTATATTCGTTTCGACATGCTGTTTAATGCTCTAAATAAATTACCAAAACTCACGCAATAAGCTAAAATTTCAGAGGAATTAATGAGCATTAGAACTTCAACGTCTTTTACTTTTATTTCGAACGACGTAATTTATTTTCATTTTGAGTTACATAAAAATCCTTACATAAAAATACAATTATAAGTTGAGCGCATTTCGTAATAGTTCTATCACAGACGTCAAGTCAACATTTGTCGAAAATTTGTAATAATAAACTTTTTGTGACTCGGGAAGAACGTTTTGTAGCAATTAAAGCGATTCGATAACAGTAATCCAATTTGTTTACAGTATGTAATAATCAAGAACTGGTTTGAAAAAAAATATTAAAGAACTGTCTTGAAAAAAGGCAATGTTGATAATCCCGAGTTCAATTTTCATTCGATTTAATATTAGCTGCAATAGTGTATAATATTTCCACGTCATTACGGTGGGCCACGTTTTTCCCGAACTCTTGTCTGATTATTTTTAAACGATGATATAAAACTGCAATGGCTGAAGTAGGATAATTGCTTACATTAGCGCTTTTCCCGCGTGATTTCTTGTCATCTTATTTTTAAACGATGACATTAAAATGCAATGGCTGTTGATAATGTTAATTGTTAATTGCTCACATTAGCAGTGGGAATAAATCGCCTAGCTACAAATAAACCGAAATTAAAATAAATTATCCGACGCAATCAGATTATGATTGACTAGCAGTGAAACTAATTAATACCCATTAATATTACTTATTCCTATTTTTACTCCCGATAACGACATGAGACATTTTGTAAATAGAGAAACGTGCTAATTGTCTGGATGAATGTTTTTTTGTTATCGGGCATGTTTTGTTTTAGTAAAAATTGATATGTCCTGAAATTTCCAAAACATAATACGAGTGACAAATCGTGACATATCGAAAACATCAATCTTCAGTAATATTTTTGTTAATTAATGTGTCGATTTGAGCGTCAATATCAAAGTAGGTACTTGTACTTTACATACGATCTTCTAAAAATTGGGATCGAGGTAGATTCGTGATAGATTTTTTTTTATGCGATAAGTTGCCAAACGAGCAGACGGGTCACCTGATGTTAAGTGAATACCATACCATGGACATCTGCTACACCCGAGGGTATTAGGCAAGATGCGTTGACAAACCTTTGAAAATTGGGCTCCGGCTACCTCACTCACCAGACGAAACGCGAAAGTATTTGTCATACTTCCACTTTACGCTGGTCTTCTGTGAGGTCGTGGTACTTACCCGGATGGGCCTGCCCATTCGTGCAACAGCCGAGGCTGCTTTTTTAATTTCATAATTTATTACGAGACTTATTAATATGAAATACTGGCAGGAACATTCATCAGTGATTGTGCAAGCCCACTACACGACAACAATGTCACTATACATAAACAATTTTTTTTAACGCGCATCTAAATCACCGTACCGTTATAACATCAAAAAGGAAAGTGGCAAATATTGGCAAAGGAAACGCTAAATCCGCCGGTTTAGACGCGAGTACGCCTATAGAGACGTCTCAGCTTTATTTTTGCTTCGTAACGGCAGGCAACCGGTCCCGAATGGCTTGACGCAAATCCTAGACTGGATTGGGCAAGTGTCCAACGTGCTTAGAAACGTCCCGTCTCTTGGATACACGTACATACGGTGTTCATAACCTATCCAGCTGAATGATGACGACGAAGACTACGACGCTGCCGAACGACTCGGATTTTTTGGCAATTAGTACCTGCGCAGTAAATATATTGTTTTAATAAAATTTTTCTTTATATTTATTTTCAAGAAATTTTGTGTACACTTAAGAAGTATTATAGGTAAACTAGCTGACCCGGCTGACGTTGTCTTGCCGTATAAATTATTTCTAAGGAATTTGTAGGGTAGATAAATATATTTGGGGTGGACCACTCTTAACATTTACGGGGATGAAAAAATAAGATGTTGTCCGATTCTCCACCCTGGCCAATATGCACACAAAATTTCACGAAAATCGGTCTAGCCGTTTCGGAGGAGTTGAGTTCAATACAAACACCGTGACACGAGAATTTCATAAATTAGATCAAAAAGTTTTAATTGGTTGCTGGTCGCATTACAAACCAACTTCACCATATTGCTTTTTAACTGTAGGTGTGCGCGCGCATCGTAAAAACCTTACTGTCATTTTTTTCCAAACGCGCCAAAAGAAGTGTAACTTCAATGTAAAGTAAATAGAAATAATACTGCACTAGTACCTACCTATATATTGGAAAAAAATTATACACGGTAAAAATAAAATTGGACCAATAGTGCCACGCCCTCTATAGTTTTAAACTGGCATGCGGCCAAGCGTAACTGAGGCGTAAAATAATATTTTCCCGTAGAAAATTAGACGTATAACAAATATATGCATGGATCTGTTTCTGTTTTTTGTGCACATGGTTCCGTATCATTGATAAAACTTGTACTGCGAAACCAAATCCGGGTATTGTTTAACGACAATGTCTTTCAGTTTAATTTTAGCAGAATTGATTTATTAAACCCACTTATACATAAAATCTATTTATCCTGTAAAGTAACAAACGCTTAGATGTTTTTTATAGCGGTTTCCATGTTTTATTAGCGTTCACTGGTCGGCTACTTATATTGATCTTTACCAATTTGGATTTTCTATATATAATGAGGATAAGTTTTCTGGCCTACGTATTTTTTTTACTTATTAATCGGGTTCTTCTTGAAAACCAACTCAATTTTTGCCTTAATATTTTTCTAATTATTGACTCTTATTAGCCGATGTGCGTATTAGACAGATATCGGTACCGGCGGGTCAAAGACACGATGCATCCTTTAAAAGGTGTCCTTTTAAACGAAAAATATCAAGTGCTTTGTCCTAATAAAAATAATTCTTTAACAACTCAATAGCTACTAAATATTTCTTAAGTTACATGCATTTTAATGATAGTCTGAAGTTAATGTAATTTGCACTAATACAGTTACTAGTAAAGTCGTAATTCAAAAAAATAAATTCATCAATTTGTAGATATTACTTATGATTAAAAAAATTGGAACATTGATGCTACAACTATCATTAGATACATATTTAAAGTTGGTTATCAGACAATGCCATTATTTTGATTGACTAATCTTGTTGTTATTTTGATTAGTGGTCGATTTCAAAAGGAATTAATCATCAAAATAAAGAACAAAAAATATTGGTCCAACTATATTACCCTGAGGGACTCTCATATTGATTCAATTTGTGAAAGTGTTAGTTGTTAAAGAATAGTAGCGTCAGGTAACAGGATAAACGTTGCAAAAATTGTAAGAGAGCGACCACGTGAGCTGGTACACGTAGATAAAAATCTAAATAGATCTTGGCTAGGCGCCGCGCGCATCGGCTAAGAAACTGGGTCGTGGCGATGTTTACCGCGCGAGAAATGCGGCCGAGCCGCGTCTGCTCCCGGGCACAATGTTGGTGTAACCTTTAACGTCTGAAATACAACACGCGGGCGTACCATTGTTAATTTGAAGCGTGTTTGCGTTTCGAACTTTCCGATGTAGCATTACGTGGACCTTAAAACTGAGAGCGAAAAGATCAACCAACAAAGGCAATAAAGACAATATTTATTACTTTCAGCCAATGATGTTTAACGGCTCGTTTCAATAATTTATTTATTTATTATTTAACAGATCGATTTCGTTACAAGCGATAGGTATTTGACATTAGCTCCATAATACTTACGTCATAATTCTATCTGCAGTAACCAAATCTATCCGAAGATAGAATATTGAAACCGGTCGTAAAGATGTCGCATGTCCATACAGCGCGGCGTTTAAAAATTATTCCACCTTACATTATTATATGACATGTATAAGTGAATGCGACAGATGAGATAGGACGTATGATACGGAAAGAGATAGCAGCTATAGATATGATCGGACCGAACAGAAGAGAAATAACACCAATTGCTGTAATTTAAATGCCCCAGTTTCGTCGCTTTTGTATCATATCCGTCTCTTATTTGTATATAATATCATTGCTTTCATCCGCCTTTGGAGATGTCAATCAGCACTTTTCGTCGTTTCATTGTTATTTAGTTCTTATATATTTATTAATAAAACTACTTTTTAAAAATTAAATAAATAAATAATTCATGCCGCTTAATCTCAGCGTAGTCATTAGTTGCCTACAGTTTTTGAAGTACCCGAAAGCGTTTCCTCGAATTTACAAAATTGCTCGTGATTTTCATAAGTTGCTGTGAAAATAGTAATGTCAGTAGTAGTGTCAAGTAAGCTAACGGAATTACGATAACACTGACTTTGGGAGATTACCGTATTAAAGCTTCATGTTAGCTATCTGTTGGGGTTTTCGTTACACCTTTTACACTATAATATTAACATGCCGTAACTGTGTCATTTTGTCACGTAAAAACCTTCACCGCAGTTCACATGATAAGACATCACTTAAAATTGTGTGTGAGAGTGAATAGGTTTTTCTGAGCTAGTGCGCTTACCGTCAACCGCTGCATCGCCTCTTACCACCAGGTAGGATGGCAGTCAACATCATTGCATAATTCTGGAGACAGGAATCTGTTATAAAATGTGATCAGGCTAAGAAGTATAAGATGTGTTTTTGTAATAACAGCGTTTTTAAGCAACTATTTCCGAAATATAACAATCTAAAAAAAAAACACAAATGCCTGCAAAAAAGCCGTGATAGCTCAGTGTCCGGGCACTCGCCTTTAATTCAATATACTCGAGCAACCTGAGTTCGATCCCCGGTGCCGGCACCAATGAAGTTTTTAACTTTAAGTGCTGACTTATCACGTGCTCCGCGGTGAAGGAAAACATCGTGAGAAAACCTGCATATTTTCGAAATAATAACAAAAAAAAATGTATTTCGAAAATATGTGAAGTCCGCCAATCCGCAGTGGGGCCGCGTGGTGGACTATGCCCTGATACCCTCTGTATAGAGGAGGCCTTTGCCCAGCAGTGGGACATGTATAGGCTGTTACTTTACTTTTACTTTACTGCAAAAAAAAAACTAAACGAATTTTTGAATTAAGAATTCATTGAGCAAAACTTTATTATTGTATCGCGCTAAATAGAATTTCTGAATCTGAAATGGAACACGATAGATGAAGTTGTATCCGAGATTTTTATTTAATATGTTTCAAACGAGGCTAAAGGGGTGATTTAGTGCCATTTACTTTTGTGGAATTTCCTCAGTTTCGATTATTCAATACGGAAGCAGAAATCGTTCTACGTGTCGTCCAATTTTTTTGCTCATTACGTAAATTGTGTGTACGTTCGGAATGTTTCACGAATAGCATGTCACCCGGCCGTTTATTTAAAAAAAATGGACCTTGACAGTTTGGCATGGAGTTTTGTCAGAAAATATATCTATCGAAGTTCTAGGAAGAGCGACGTTTCGCGTTTCTAGTTGCAGGTTGGAATACCAGTGCCGTGCTATGAATTTTTCGTTCTTCGGACTTTTTTTGGTTCCAAGCTTAATCTTCCATCAGAGTAAGAGACGAGCATCAGAGTAAGCTTACAACTCGACCGTGGACACTTATATGGATATAATAAAGAAAGAGTGCGAGTTTGAGTTTGTGTACCAATATACGTTTTTTTTTAGTTTGTTATTTTGTAATTATAAATATTGTAACCAAATGTTGTATGTGTGCAGATGAAGTGTCGGATTAAATGTCCTAATGTCTTAATGTCTTAATGTCTTATAATATTATTGACTTTTTAATTAAATGAAACATAAAGAATATACTTTAAATATTTGTATTATAAAGTATATACACAATTACTGACTTTTTTATGTAAAAAGATGGCAAGCGAGCTGGTGGTTCAACTTATATTAAATGATAGTAAGTCCAGCACGCGTAAGGCCTTAAAAAAGTGCGTTGCCTTTTACTTTTCACCAAGTGGGCCCCGGTTACCTCAGCCACTAAACGAAGCGCAGAAGTTTAACACTTCCATTTATCTTTAACTATAGAGGTTTATTTGAAGCCCACCAAGCTTCGGTTACAAGAACTAAGTACTTGAGATGCGAAAAAATTGGGTTCTTGCTACGGGATTGTAGATTCCAGTTTTCAAAAGGCTTTTGCAATCGAGAATTATCTCCAGTAGAGAGAAAAGATTTGTACAAGAATAAAGATTATTATCTTGTATATTATCGTTTTTTTTTATTTCATCCACATGAACGCAAAATAAAATTATGAAACAGTTTAAACTACGTTGTAATGAAATAAAAACATCCCCTGATGAAGATCATGTCACTGCAGAAACAGGGTAGCAATTAAATTATTTCTTCACATCATTTGTATAAATAATGCTGTTGTAAACATTAAATAAATTGAATCTCAAAAGTTTTTCGTTTCATGTCATTAAATGTGGATTGAGAAGAACATAATAAGTAAATATAATCTAAAAAAAACTGCGTTAATATGTTGCAATAAGTCACGTTTTTCCTATTATTCGACAAAAAATCCTAATACCGATTTCACAACAACGAATTGCGATTTCAAGTTAAGTTTTGTAGGCCGGTATGACGGTACAATTCAGAATCAAGAATTTTCGTATGACGCGTCGATCAAGCAAACCAATGAGTAACAGTCTGCGACTCTACAATAGTCTGTGACATTGCATCAGTTTCATGACGCAACACTCCTAAAAATCACGCGTTGGAAAAGTGAGGAAAATTTACGGATGTGAATCATAATGATAAATATTTCTTGTTCGGATAAAAAAATCACTCACTATTCCCAATTGCTTTGGTTTTCGGCCATGAGTTGATCTGCTACAAAATTAACAACGCTTTTGGTACACGTCCCGTAACATTAAACATAATCTTGTAAAAATTAGAACCTTAAATTAATGATTATCTAAATGTTCGCACATGATACAAAACGGCCAAATTAAAACGTGCCCTCGATGTGAACGTTAATATTCTTACAACTTGGCAGTATGAAACATTCCCCATTAAATAATGGTACTAAATGTTAAAAAAAATTATGTTCTTTATTTTGCAAATTTTAAATAAAATTTGAAAACCTCTACGGTTCGACTGAAATTGTCTGTCATCTTTTTTTGTAGTGCAACTTTTCACCTGATGTTAATTGATTATGCCCATGGATATCTACAATACATACGGGCTTGAAAACAACCACTAAAAATCCCCGTTTACCTCACTAGACGAAACGCGTAAGTGTGATATTTCCACATCACGTTGGTCTTCTGTAAGGCCGTGGTGTTTCTTTAGACGCTCCTGCCTATTTTAGAACTAAGCAGGATCCATTATATTTCTAAAGCAGGCATTAATAATATTTATTATATTATTAATCATGTGATGAATCAGTGGTAACTGCACCACAAAGATTCGATGGTGGGAATCATGGATTCGATTTCCACACGGGATAAGTATTTGTGTGAACCACAGAAAAATTCAGATTAATAAGTGCTAATACTACTGTGAAGATCATGACATCTTGAAAGAAAACTAAGATCTAAGAATAACATGAATTATGATAATTTCCTTTTCACATAAATTACCCCCACTGTAGGATTTTATCACACAATAAACTGTAATGAGCAGTAGTGTACGGTAGTAGACAATAAACACAAATTATTCCGAAAGATAATAATTTTTTTATTTTTATTTTATTTTATTATGTATGGAAAACTTACAGCTAACATACAACCATTAACATATAAATAAATAGAAAAGAGATAGCCATTTACAAGTTCTCGCAAATAGATCAAGGAGTAATAACATGAGGTAGGTAGAGATTAATTAAACATTACAACAGATAGAGAACAATTAAAAAAAATAAGAAGTATAACAATAATAAATATTACACTAAATTATACATAAAAAAAGCAAAATAAACACCATAAAACTTAAGTGGAGAAATATTTGTTGGTTTATAGTTTCTTGAGCTGAGAATCGCTGGTAAAGTATAAATCAATGTCTACATTACGTAGTATGTTATTAAAAAATTTGCACGACCGTATCATGAAAGAATTTCGTCGATAATTGCTATTGACCAATGGTATAGATAGGAGATATTGGTTACGCACGTTACGAGTGTGAACCCGAAGTTCTACTTTGCTTAACAGTTCTGAGCAATCAATGGTACCCTTGGCTATTTTAGAAAGGAAGGATATGTCCGCAATTTTTCTCCGCTCGTACAAGGGTAGAGTATGGAATTTGCTACATCGACTATTATAGTTAGGAATGTATTGTTTTGTTCTGAACTGTAAAAAGCGCAAAAATCGTTTTTGAATCCGCTCAATTCTGTCAATATATACATTATATTGTGGGTTCCAAATTTGGGAGGCATATTCCAAATGGCTACGGACAAAGGTACAGTATAGAAATTTAAATGTTTTTATGTTCTTGAAGTCGGTTGCAATCCTTAACATAAAACTCAGCGCTTTATTAGCTTTCGTGATAATATAATCAATATGGGCATCGAACAGCAATTTAGAGTCGAAAATAATACCCAAATCTCTAATCGTATTCGTTCTGGTAATAGACGAATTAAGTAGCTTATAATCATAAATTATTGGCTCGGCTTTACGCGTGTACGAACAAATAAAGCATTTATCTATGTTCAGTTCAAGTTTGTTTATAGCACAATAAGATTCAAGATTATTTAAATCAGCTTGAAGAGTAACACAACATGCAGGGTCTGAAATTGGGCACAATATTTTCATATCATCAGCATAAAGAATTATTTTGGAAAACTTAAAACTTGAACTGATGTCATTGATAAAGATTAAGAAGAGTAATGGTCCCAATAAGGACCCTTGTGGGACGCCAGAAGGAATTTGTATTGATGAGGAATTATAACCATTGAGAACGACTGTCTGATTACGATTTTGAATATAGGATGTGAACCATCGAAACAAATCGCCCCTAATACCCACCGCAAAAAGTTTGCGTAAAAGGAGGACATGATCAATCCTGTCAAATGCTTTACTGTAATCAGTGTATACAACGTCAACCTGTCCTGTCTTAGACATATATGTAGTTAAGTAGTCAGAGCAAACGACCAAATTCGATATTGTTGATCTGTTTCTCAAAAAGCCATGCTGGTGTTCACTAAATATATGACGAAGACACGGATATGCCTGATTGTATATTATCTTTTCAAGCGTCTTTGCAAATAAACAGAGTTTAGATATAGGGCGATAATTTTGTATTTCATTTTTGGGTCCTTTTTTATGAACAGGAGTTATAAGGGCATTTTTTCCAAATTTTGGGCACTATACCTTCACTTACAGAACGGCGGTAAAGTATGCTCAAGGGAATAGATAAGGATTCAGCGCAACGAACTATAAAAGCAGCTGGAATTCCATCTAAGCCCGCTGACTTATTCACATCTATAGCTTTTAACAGTTTTAGTACTTCTGGCTCATGAATTTCTATATGGGTAATGTTTACGGGAGATTCGTTTTCTGTCACATCACTAAAATCAATATAGTCAGTAGAGTTTGTTTCCAGAAAATTAGAGTTGAAAAATTGACTAAACATTTCACAAATATCTTCGCCATTTTCTGAAGAGTTCTGTCCATATTGCATATTTGAAGGAAATGAGTTTGAGGGTTTTTTAATGTTTAACATATTTCCAAAAAGCTTTTGGAGACTTACTTATATTATTTTCCGTAATTTTAATGTAGTTGTTTAACATTGTTTCTTCGAGGATTTTAGCGCGGTCTCGTAACATAAGAAACGAGTCAAGATCCGATGTATTGCCGTATTTCTTATATTTTGTGTGATACTTATGTTTTTCTTTTAGCATATTAATTAACGAAGCTTTATACCAGGGGGGAATTTGGACGAAGATCTTTTTAATGTTCTTGGAACGTACATATTACGAGTAGCCTCTAGTTTATTATAAAAAAAAGATAAAGCATCATCATTTAAGACCCCTTTTCCTGTAAAACTTGTACCATGTAAAATAAATATAAAAGATAAATTTCTAGAAAAGATAGCAATATAATTGAAGTACATAACAAGCCATCACAGCAATAAAGGATTGGTCAAACATTCCGTATTATATCCTTAAATATTCTTTTTTACTTCACCGTGACGAAACAAATGAAATTGGGCCTGATAAATCATTCATAGGGGAACTCAATAGCACATTATGCAGTTGTAGTTATCATAGGCAATGAACGATTAATTAGAATACAAATTGTGACTCCAATCTAATCAACGTGCTAAAATTACTGTTTTAAATAGCCGAAAGAAAATTTCTTAAGTAAGTAAGAAAACTTCGAAATTTCTCTAATTTGCTTTCCAATTTAGAAGCATCACAAACGTTTCAATTAAGAACTTACGTGAACCACGCGCAGGAATCCGAGGAATAAGTAAAAATAAACTAAAATCGGAACCGTGCGACTTGCAAACTTGAAAAGTCGGGAATTCACGGAATAATCCTCGTGTTTCAAAGTATATATAAAAAAAAAAACAGTTGAATATCGCCAACGTGACCTCAGCGGATTTATTTTCGTCTGTAACGGAGAGATTCGCGATTTCAACCGGCCCGATCGGTCATAAGAGGTACGACCTTGCCCGAGACCGTTTCCACGGGTGAACGCCGTGAAACATGTCAGGGGGGGATATTTATATGATAATATTTTTGTTTAATTTACCCGAATCCGCAACTGGAACTTCTCTTCCGTGTTCGCAAATAAGTTAATACCTACTCCAAGCCGCTCGGATGATTTGCTTGTTAGGAAATTTTATTATAAAACTCCTGATGCTACATTATTTTTTCTGACTGACCAGTGACACATCACTTGCGCGCTTGCTTTACTTCTTCTGTGATACAGTGGCTTTTAGGTCTGCTGTTGTTTCGTCCGTCGAACGTGCTAACCAGAAACCCTATTCACAAAGGTCACATCGTATAAATTAACTAATCAGCTGTCAAATGGCTTTTCAAATTTACTTTGAGTTGCCAAAAGGATGGATGCTAAGAAGTTCACTCTGATCAATTCAGATCAGATTGATCTTAATGATTAGAATGATCAATTCAAACAGTTTAACCATCTTATAGGCAACTCAAATGACATTTGAAAAGCCATTTGACAGCTGATTAGTTAATTTCTAGAATGATCAGTTTTTCAGAAACCGAGCGTTAGTGTTGCAGTGGCAATTATTATAGCTTCCACTAAACATGAGTGAACAAATTAAAGAAACTATTTTAGGAATTTTATGGCGTTTAACTTTGCTTTTTAATCCATCCACCATGAGTGGATTTCCAAATTTTCCGACAATTGGCTGTTCGCTTTCTTATATACTTGTCAAGTATTAATATATAGTACACGTATATAACTAATGGCTATTCGAATTTTGCCGCTCCTGCTTAGCTATCTATCTCTAACTGGGGTTTGAATAATGGGTATGGTCGTTAGCCTATTGCTATATCCGCCACTGGTTAACTAAAACAACTTGTGCTATTTGATTCTATTACGCGCCACATTTAAGTTAGGTTAATAGGACAACTCCACATAAATCCAACAAATATGAACGTGCTTATGTCCATTCGGCATTCGCTCACAGCTGGAATTTTTTTACGAGCAACATTTAAATCGTTAAGGAATATTCCTAATTAAATTTTCAACTTTTGTAGAGTGGTACATTCATACGCCGCAAGCGTGCGAACGTTTGTTCGTAAAATCTTATTTTGTAATGTAACTTTGCTATTAAAAAAAAAGTAGTTCAAACAATGGAATACTAAATTTAACTTGTTCCAATTTGTAATATAATACGTAATAATAAGACCAAGTCTGTCGTCTGGTTAAGGTTTTATTCATGTAGCCATGATAGTTAGCTTGTTGTCCGGGACAATCTAAACAAAACGTCTTTGTAACACTTTCGAACGTTCTCGAAATGGATCAATATTAGTAACATAACATGTAATTTTAAAAATCATATTCGCATTAGAATTAAAGTCTTCGTTTTCAGCATTTAACTGTAGAAAGCTCCACGAACTAGGGTCAACTTAAGAATTAATGCGATTTAAAATACATTTTCAAGTAAACTACAATAAGATGATAGAGAGATCCGTACATCTATATAGTTAATCCTTTAAAAGTATTCATTTCTATTAACTTCTCAACTTTAAAGTAAAGTTTATTCTTAGATTACCTAAAAAGACTTTGTACCGTTCAAGTGTCAAGGAAAACTATTAAATAAATAATTGTAAGTAAATTCGCGATGTATAAACGCACCTTCACGCAACAAACTTGAATGGGGAGCTAAAGGCCCATTTACACACCTTCACGCAAGAGCAAAACTTGATAAATGGGGCAATAAGCTAAGAGTTTTTACAGGAACGAATGGGCGTTTACGAACGAAGGCGTGCCGGAAACCAATCCAACCGGTAACATTAATTACAACCGACTGCGCAACAGTTTTATTTCTAAGATTATTTTTTTAAAAACCAACGCTTGACCGGGCCTTTTGACCGGCTTTTAGATTATTGTTTTATAATGTTTTACGTCGTAGTATCTGACGCGTTTTATTCTTTTCTACGACGACGAATATCTAATGGCCAAATATATATTACCGCTTAGTGTCACGTTGTTTTTTTTTTAAATAAAAAGCGTGCAAAAAAGTGTATTTGAATAAAATTCATGTAAAAACACAGCAATCAATAATAAACTTAAACTAGTCGAAGTGAGGTTAATTTCGTTGGAAACCGAGAAGAACTCCATACTTATACTAGGCTACTGGCTACCGTTATGCTCAACGCATCACTTGGGTTAAAAAAAATAACTTCTTATATTTCAACCGCTCTCGCTCACACATATTTGACAACTTGCAGCTTAATATTAGTAACCAAAAACGATCTATTACGCTCACCAACTGGAAGTGACATGAAATATAGTGGCATCTCAACCAAGTTATACTAAATATGTTATATTATATTATTATAAATATAATAAGTTATAGTAAACCAGTTTAGACCCTCTTTTTAGATGACCATGATTGCTCACAAGGAGTTCTTTCAGTACCTCTCACAGCAATTCTAGTTGGAAAATGTTTGCTTGGTAAAAGTCCTATCAATGTCCAAAAATGTCTGGAATCAAGCAATGCTGCAAATACTGATCTTAGGGTTAGAAAAAGCTGACTGACGATAGAGTTAAGATTGATTCCGGCAAAATTAAAAAACGGCAAACAAACTACAACAGAAAATGGAGATACAGACATATGCATAAGTAAGGTTTATCAAAAGGATGCCTAAGATTGCCCCTCTTAACCTAAATAATCGTTAAACAATAATATACAAATATACAAATAAAAAAGGAAATTTACAAAATAATTTCTTGGGTATTTGCCTTATCAAATACAATGAAATTAATACACATAAAAAACTCTAAAATTTTTCTACAATAACTAAACTCCTATAACGCCTAAAGCATAGTCAAGCCGGGTAAATATGGGGGATAAAATGTGTACTGAAATAGTTTTCAAGTAATTTATGAAGTCGTTCCGTTTGATTATTCATGAAAGTTTTTATTTGGTAATGCTTGTAGTCACATTGTTCTATGTTATATATTAGTACCTGCTACCCCCGACTACGTCTGCGTATAATAGGCGTAACATTCAGATCGAAGGGCAGATATACATAAAATATGTATATAAATTATAGCCTATGTCTTATTCTCATGTATTTGCGTGAAAGAGTAACAAACATCCATCCATACATAGAAACTTTCGCCTTTATAACATTAGTAAGGACTGAGTTATCGGATATTAACCACGGGTTTTACTTTGCAGTGATCCATAAAAACTACGAGACCAGAAACAGTTAGCCGAAAGCTATTCTTGCGTTGCGTTATAATATATTTATTTGAAGTAAAACTGTGTAGTATAGAAACTACACTTACCATCAAATTCTGCAATGTAAATCGTGAAAAAATATTTTATGAAATATAGAAATTTGTTGTAAAGTTATAACGTATCGGTCCAGAAATACCGCCGACGAAGTCCTCTAATTAAAGCGAGATATTAAAAAAACCTTATAAGGAATTGATTTTAAACGAATAAAAAAATAAACTTTCAAGACAGTTCAAAAAGTAACACAGTTCAAGCAGTTCGTTATAGCAGTTCGTTATATATGTCAGTCCACGTAGAGAAACTTCAGCTATGAAAAATAGATAATCAACCATTTTTAATCTGTCATTTTACCTCGTAACACGTGCGTACGCGCAGTAAAACACGTACGTGAAACTATAATTCAACGCGCCAATACCTACCGGCAGTAAAACCCGAGGAACTCTGTCGCGCGGTTATCGGGTCAAGGAAGAGTTCAAATTTAGAACGCAACGCCATTCCACCGAAATATTCAGACTTCCCTTTCGTTGTTCGAAAATGGAGCACGTCGATCTTAAATTCTAGCGATACACAAATCTTGACTTCCCTAAAATTCGTTTCAAGTAATTCCGACGTCGGTCGGTTGTTTGAAAGATTTTTAAATATACAAAATATCGGTGATCGGAAAATGAAAAACTAACTTGTATATGAATCAAGAAAATCACTAAGTGTTATAATATAGAACACAATTTTTTTACAGTAAACATACGAAAAAAAACAGAAAATTTGCTTCGTAGATTTTTTTTTAATTATTGTGGCGTTAATCAGATATCGAGAAATTGACTGCAACGTGACACAAATAATAAAACGTTTCATATTTAAATCTTTTTTTTTCACGCATGCAACATTGGTCAGTTTTTTAAACTGCTTCGACGAATGACCTTCATTGAACCTTCAATTAATATGGATTTCCCAAAAATTACAGTTTAAGCTTTCGAAACAGAGAAGACAGTAAAACATTTACGTAAAAAGTTAATATGGTGAGGAGTTTCTGATTCAATCCAACAATTTCTAACTTCTACATCACCATTTCAAACTCAATTTTTGACTTAAATAATTTTTACATTTTATTATTATATTTTTTATATAAAACAATTTAACTTTGAGTGGTTACGGGACAAACGTCTTCACTTTATCGCGTTGTCGCTAATGTCACATCTTTCGCATTTGACGTCATCAAACATAGCAATAGTGGCACGGTCTACAAATTATTAATATAACAAAAGACGTCAAGCCAATGGTTCTCTCGCCCAAGAGAACTCTAAAACACCCAACACCTGGTCTTTTTATGCAAATAGCGACCGCATACATGATTCGTTGGACAAATAAAGATCCATACGGCATAAATAAATACAGATTAGCATTAGATACGACTGCGTTTACTCCCCGCCTTGTGACCTGAGCTGTGAAAAGTTTATTGAAAACAAAAGGTCGAGACGGTCGAAGATACGGCGATATCGCGCGTGACGTAAAGAAAAACACGGATTACGCGATCAAGACTTGCGGACGTTGAAGACACTTCTTTTTCTTTGTATATAATTAATTTCGCCGCATGGAACTACGCTGCCTCCAATAAAACAAAATGGCGGGAATTCATTTAACAGTGACGTCGGGACTGGGCAGTTTTTAAAAATAAATATTAATGCAACAAGATGACATATTAGTCATACAGACAGATCTTGACTATCCTTACTAATATTATAAAGGCGAAAGTTTATATGTATGGATGGATGTTTGTTACTCTTTCACGCAAATACTGCTGAATGGATTTTAATGAAACTTTACGACAATATAGCTGATACATCAGAATAAGACATATTATGCTAGAATTTATATACATATTTAATGTATATTTGTCTTTCCGTCTGAATGTTACGCCTTCAGCCTATTCTACGCAGACGTAGTCGCGGGTAGCAGCTAGTTTTATTATAAAGGTGAAAGTTTGTATGTAAGGTTTGTATGTATGTACTTTTTCACGCAAATACTTCTGAATAGATTCTAATGAAACTTTACAATAATATAACTTATACATGAGAATATCACATAGGCTATAATGTATATACTTACATATTTTATGTATATCTGTTTTTCTGTCTGAATGTTACACATTCAGCCTATTCTACGCAGATGAAGTCGCGGGCAACAGCCAGTATTAAATAATCGTGTATAGTACAAAGATCTCTGTAGAAACGGATCTCTACTGGCGTTCTTAAAATTGTCACTAGTTGAAAGTACATTTATGAATATTTCGAAATGCGAAAGTTGAAAACTGAGTATTTACATTATTTATATCAGATGTGTATAGCATGGCCCATATTTATCTGGAACTCTCTGTGAATATAAACTTGACCTAAAAATGTTTACACCGTTTACATAGTAATATATCTAATTTTTACCTATCTCAAGTAAAGAATACCCAATTAATATAGGACAAAACATTCGAGACGCTAACGATATAGAGGCATGTTACATTTTACGTAAGTTTTTCTACAAACAGTCGTCAAGAATTGATAATACAAACAATAAACAGATATAGCGGTGACGCAAATGTTATTTTATGATCGGTAACGCAGGGTTATCTAAGCGCCTGGTGCATCGATCCCTAATCTCTAACTTTTTCGTACTGACTGCAATGTCAATGACCTCTTTGGCCCCTTTTTTACTTAGAGGGTATACCGTTTTTAAAACTGTACGACATTCGCGGGTTAGATATTCAGTCTTGCAATAACGAGTTTTCACACGAAGAAAAGGTTATGTAAAAGGACGTGACTTTATGAAATTCTCTCAGAAAGCAGAAGACTCAAAAAGTCATCTTTCTAGTTATCATCCAACTACGGACTTTTAGACCAGGGCTGTTAAGAAGCTGTGTAATAGTAACCGAAACTCTTTGATACAAAAGAAATCTATGCAAACCGAATGTGATGAATAATTTCGGACAGGAGCGGAAACTAAATTGGTCCAAGTGAAATATCAGATACATTATAGGTTTTATCTTCACACTATCTGAGTAACTTGCGTTGCATTTGCCAAGTTATTGGCTTCGGCGCCGGGGGTCATGGGATCTATACCCACACAGGATAACTATTTGTGTGATCCAAAAATAATTTAGATCTGGGTCCACGTGAAATTTATGTATGTAAAAACTTCTTACAACACAGTGTAACGTTGTCCTTGGGGTAATATTTTTCTTTTTTTTTTAGCTATTAAGTATATCCGTGAAATCCATGAAACTCGATCTTACAAAAACGAACGTCAGGTTTTCATATAAAATTGATAACGAACGGTTTTACGGTGGTAGGGCCACGCAGCAGCCTCGGCTGTTGCACGAATGGGAAGGCCCGTCCGGGTAAGTACCACGACCTCACAGAAGACCAGCGTAAAGTGGAAGTATGACAAATACTTTCGCGTTTCGTCTGGTGACTGAGGTAGCCGGAGCCCAATTTTCAAAAGGTTGTCAACGCATCTGTAAACCTTGGGTGTAGCAGATGTCCATGGGCAGCGGTATTCACTTAACATCAGGTGAACCGTCTGCTCTTTTGGCTACTTTCACATAAAAAAGAAAAAAAAAAGAAAAAATCGATTTTCCGGCATCGGCAAAAAAATAATTTACTATTCAGAGATCATATATAGATATAGATCCATAGCCGAATTCATATATGCATATCTATACTCAGATCGGAATTTCAAATCCATATCAATTAATTACACTACTTTAAACGTAATGGGATTTGATTTTCATGAGGACGATGTCGGTCGAAAATCGGTTAAAATAAAGAAAACACTAAATTCCTGTTAACGACACTTTAAATTAATATGCTACTGTTTGTGTAATGACCTAAAATAATTTATAATGATATCGATATCATGGAGTGTCTCATTGAAATATGCGTTCGTAGTAGGTACGCTGATCGGTGCCAAGGCTCGAAACCTTATAAATGCGAAATATGTGACGGAGCAGTGTCATTCAAAACACATTCAAAAGTGTTTCATTGACCTGCGTTAAATAAACCTAGTAGTGGTCAAAGCTATATTAGCAGAATAATCATTTCATAAAACTAGCACAGACTAGGAGAGCATAGCTAAATAAGAATATGACTTTGAAACTCGTTCCTATTTATCTATGCTCTGATCTTCGTCTGCGTGGCCGTACTCATTTTCTTTTACTGTATATGTCACTTATTTCCATAGCAAAAAAGATCATGTAAATTGGGCTAGATGTGCCTCAGGTTTTAAGCGAAAAAAATGTCAAGTATGTATTAGATTGGCCTAGAGGTTCTCAGGTTGTAAGCGTGAAAATTATAACAACCACAGCCAGACAGGCAGTAAGATGACCTTTTTAGGGTACTGAAATAATAAGAGTAATCCCTTATAAGGAACCCTTATAAGAGTAATCTTATAAGGGTTCCTCTTTTACCTGAAAAGGTAAAAGAGGAACCCTTATAAGATTACTCTCTTGTCCGTGTGTCTGTCAGTGACTCACCACCGATTTTCTCAGGAACGGGTGGACCTAGCAAATTGAACCTTGGCCTTAATTTTTCAACGAGGTAAACGGGATCTACCATATAGGTTATCGACCCAAAATCTATAGGGTACTTCCCGTTGACCTAGAATTTTCAATTTTGGTTAAAAGCAAGGACTTACAGCACTAGTAAAGGGAAAATTCCGAAAAATGAAAAAAGTTGAAAATTTTGGTAAATTTTGGTACTTACAAGTTTTGGCGAAAATCTAAATTTGCCCATATCTTTTTATCGTGTTGACTTGACTTTGGATGATATGTTGTACTCTTTGACAAAGCATAATAAAAAGAACATGGGAACCTAATTGAAACTATTAAAGCAATCGTAGTGTCGGCAATTTAAAAGTTTACTATTTAATAATGGAATAAAATTAGTTTCATCTGTCGTTCATGAAAATTATGGTGCATTTTATCTCACTAATTACATAATTGTTTTAAAGATATAACTCATCCTTATATATATTTAAACAAACGTACCACAACGGAATGGTTTTAATTAATGTAAATAGTACTATTTAATGGATAACAGTACTTTGTAGATATAAATTTAGCTTTAACTCGTTACAAAACAACGAGTCTTAAATTCCACTGTCACAAGCACAGGAATGCCGCTTTGACAGGTTGACGCCATAATCTAGGTCTGAATCGATCTTAATTACGCCCTACTGAAATTTTATCGACTAGATTGGGCAGCATTCGAGAAACAGCAATCTTTCTTTCGTCAAATATTCCTTAATAACAAAGTTACATTATTAATGCGGTTTGCCAATGGATTATAGAACAGGTATTTTTGTGTTGTTCGTTACTCAGTTGAATTTTTTTTTAATTTATTTGTATAAAAAAAATTACAATACAAACATAAACTCATAAGAGTTTTACCGCGTAACAGTATCAACAATCGTGTATACATAGTTAGTACCATAAAGCACAAATCACCATTTAACAAGACTAATATTAAGACGAAGGTAATTTGAAAAATAGTAAATAATTAATACAGTAATTAGATCAATGTATCACGCTGATCAACTATCATGTTGATAGATTCAAAGTAATCTATCTTTACTCTGGAACGCCACCCAGCAGCTTCTATCCTTACATAAATTGGCCGAATCAAGCGGAGGGAGAAGTATACTTTGTTTTTCTTCAGATTACTTAACTGTTGGGCCATGTCTTTGTTATTTGCAACGCAACTGAATCCGGCGTAAAAAAGAAGAGTAACACTTCTACTTAACGCCGGTCTTCTTTGAGGTCGCGGTACTTCCCCGGACGGACCTGCCCATTCGTGCAACAGCGAACACTGTTGCTTGGCCCTACCACGGTTATATACATACTCGTATGTACATTCCATACATGGATTAGCAGATTATAAGGAAAAAACGGGCTCACAAGACGCTTGCAGGTCTTGGGATTCGAAAGCAAAATGCAAAGGAACCAGATAATATTCAAGCGATCCCGTTTCACTTTCGACCAACAAACTATTAACCTTTCGTTTTAACCGTAGCAACATTCATTTCAATGAAGATTTGTTCACCGCGGCTGTGCGACCTTTTGCGGATTGTGCAATTTCTGATGCAATCCGACAGCTCCTTACATCAGCAATTCGGCGCATTATCTACATGGTATTAATAATGATTTTTCTCTTTATATATCTACTTTGTTTTCCGTTAATGGAACTTGCAAGACCTTTTAATATCTAGATCTGTTTACAACCTTTTCACGGCTCGCCGAAATGTCAAATTTAGAAAATTTTTGACGTACTTTGCAGGCCCGTCCGGGTAAGTACCACGACCTCACGGAAGACCGGCGTAAAGTGGAAGTATAATACTTTCGCGTTTCGTCTGGTGAGTGAGGTGGCCGGAGCCCAATTTTCAAAAGGTTGTCAACACATCTGGAACCCTCGGGTGTAGCAGATGTCCATGGGCGTCGGTATTTACTTAACATCAGGTGAACCGTCTGCTCGTTTGTCAACTTTTCACATAAAAAAAGAAAAACTCAAGTTGCTCCTTAGAAAAATTAATATCAAAATCATTATCAGTTGCCTTCGTTCCTAAAAAAACTAATAACAGGTTAAAGAAAGTAAAGTAAAGTAACAGCTCCTCTGTATTGAGGGTATCAGGGCATAGTCCACCACGCGGTTCTACTGCGGATTGGCGGACTTCCCATATCTTCGAAAACTTTTTTTATTGTTATTTCGAAAATATGCAGGTTTTCCTTCACCGTTGAGCACGTGAGACGTCAGCAATAATTTGCCGGCACCGGGAATCGAACTCAGGTTCATTCATTCGAGTATATTGAACAAAAGGGGAGCGCCCGGACACTGAGGTACCACGGCTACGATTACAGCCTTGCTAACAGTATATTCCTTATAATAACAACCGTGAACCATAACAGTCATTGAACCATCAGAACTGCATATCGATGAAAGTTAAGTATTAGTTTTATCGATAGAAACAAGCATTTCTTCTTTTGATGACTCCGTGGCGCAGTTGCCAAGGTATTCGCTTCGGCGTCGGGGGTCGTGGGTTCGATTCCCACACGGGACAACTATTTGTACGACCCATACATAGTTGTTTCGCATCTCGGTGTTTGTCCTCGTGCAATTTATGTATGTAAAACGCGCTTACAACGCAGGATAATGTTATCCTAAAGTCAGGGCAACGTTTAAAAAAATTTAAAAAAAAAAAATTCTACTTTCACATCGCACACTTGAAATATGTCAAGGGGCGTTTTATATTTAATTTAAACATTGAACGCTCAAGCACCGTTCGTTGCACGAAGAGAATCTCCATGTTTGCATGTCGAAGTCAGCCGTTTGAAATTCTAACGAAGGGTTACTGCCCCAGATTCAAAGGTCGCTGAGTTGTCTAAGACGAGTACGGACTTATCTATCATGTATCTTTGTCTCGATGTAAACTTACTTTACAGTAGTTTATACAGTCCGCACCACTTTAGACCCATCGGATATTAATAGCAATAAGTTATTTGGACTCTATACGGCAATATATACACAGTAATCGGCAATATATAGAGTAAATAATAGTAATAGTGAATAGTTAAAAGTGATGTAAAGTGCAAAAAAAACGACAACATAAGAAAGAGTCAGAAACAGTTTTTGACTATTATCAAATAATTAGGTTCTTAATAATTTTATTTTGATTTAATTTATTGTTTGAAAGAGAATGTTTCTATCGATACATATTCGATTTATATTTAAGCTATGTCTGCTGTATTTAATTATGTGCTATCTCAATGTATCGTTGCTCACTTTTAATTAAGTATATTCGACCAACTTGAGGTTAAACTCCAGGGCCGGTGTCAATAAAATTGTTAATTGCAATTTTTAGTGAACACATCGCGAGGGACGGAGTGCGCATATTTTGGGAAGTATAGAGGTTATAATAAAAGCTGTTTAACAAAAAAAAATAACCGACTTCAAATAAAATGATGTACGTAACTATTACAACGTTACGTGCAATACAATGCATATTTGTGCCATAGCAGCAATCACGGTTGATTTCCTGTCATATTTCGAAGACTTCCGCTGCTATCTCCGAAAATCATTATCAGATCTATATGAAATTTACATGGGACCGCAAAAGAATAAATATTTGAGAACATGAGTATTGTAGACTATTCATCTGTTCACAGTAACATTACATCCACGACTATTTTAAGCAAGGCACGGAAGTTCAGCACTCTCATAATTATACTGGTGGCTAAACGGCCATGTCATTGACCTTTGCTGTTGAATGCAGTTAATAGACAAACAAAATTAAATTCATGCAATTCTTTATATGATTGTATATGCATATTATAATATGGATAATATCTACATTTATAGCATTATGTATTTTAAACATCATAGATATATACTAAAAAAACTGGCCAAGTACGAGTTGGAGTGGTGTACGATGGGTTCCGTACCATTATCTATAGAAACGACAAAAAAATGTCTGCTGTATGGGATCCCTACTTGAATAATTTTTTGTTCTGTGTTTTAGTATTTGTTGTTATAGCAGCAACAGAAATGAATCATCTGTTCATGAGACACAACCAGATCGTGACAGATGAACCGACAGACAGACAGCGGAGTCTTAGTAATAGGATCCCGTTTTACCCTTTGGGTACGGAACCCTAAAAAGCAGACGGTAATTACTCTTTATAAATCGAAGTCTACGGTTAGGGAACTTTGTAGTTTCGATCGCCAATAAGCAGTTTCTATTTCGATATATGAATATGACATATATGTTAAAAATTACTCTGACAAAAACTAATTACACATAAAACTTTTTCTATTAGAGAAAACAGATGTTTCAATATTATAGCCAAACAACACGACTTTGATTTGTTTAGCACAACTGGCAATCGAATTTAAAAAATAGCTTAGCGATAGCTTTTTAAAAAAAATCAGTTATGCCAACATACTGTTTATTTATTCTGTTCATTATATGTCCATTTATAATATTGTGTAATGTCCTATATGTGGAAACTTGCAATTGGCTTTCTGTTTTATGCCGATTTATTTCCTTTATGTACTAGCTGTATGTTTCCAAAGTTTCCAAAGTTAATCTTTGGTTTACAGGCCCGTTGAATTTGTAACTGACGATTAGTTTTCTGTCAAAATGACGTATATTTAATTTTTCAAAGTACCTAGATGACATTTAATTATAGTCAACAAATTGAAATATGCCTATGTTGTATTTGAATTGAGAAGTTAACATTATTTTCAATTAGTCAGCATTATGTAGCTCGGTATGTTGTATTCAACCCAGTTAAAAATGCTTATAACAACAGTGATGTTGTTAAAACTGGTGACATTTAACTTTGATCATTTACGAATGAATGTGAAAATTAGAAAAAATCACTCGGCTAACATCTTATTTAACCATGATCTCTTATATTTTTTTAATCTTAATTTTAGAAAATAATTAGCTTATAAGAGTTGATTTCGTAATTCTGTCACAGTGCTGTATTACTCTGTAAGAGCCTATTTCCTCAATTTTATGGACTTGTTTATTAAAAGACTGCGTCAGATCTGCCATCCGCTATCGCCGCACATTACTTCGTTTCAACGGTCCACGTGGCCTTTTTATTATGCACCCCTGTGGCCTTATCAACCCTTCGATGCTGTCGTCTCACGTCAAACATCCGCATGAAATGGTAAGAAGTTCCAGTAACCACTTTTAACGGCACGCATTTTAGTTATTGTATTGAACCACAATTGATCTCTCCGTCAATATCTTAGGATTTTTCTTTCTTTTTTATCTGAGAAAGTGGCAAGTGAGCTGGCAGTTCATCTGATGTTAACTGATTACCGCCGCCCATGGACATTTGCAACACCCGTAGGGTTGCAGATGCGTTGCCGCCATTTAATAAATTGGGACCCAGCTACCTCACTCACAGTAGTAAGAAAGGTATTAAAAGAGGACCTAGTTCATACCCACATGCTCGAGTCACGTCCCCAACAACAGAAGGGTTCCAGGTGCCACCCTTTAAGAGGATCGGCCTCCGTTTACTTCAATTACAAAAAAATTGCAATTAAGTACATTTCACTTACGGCCGATTTCCTGGAATGCTGGGGCACATTCTCTCTTTGTCTCATATGTTCTAAATAAACGGTTATCCTAGTATAATAGAAGCAGGTGGCATCATATATACAGGTGGCCGGACTGAAAACCGGTGTCGGAAGGAATCTTAGTTACTCTCTTTTACCGAGTCCCGTCCGTTTCACGGTCTTATGCTGCTACGTAGACATTCACTTATTGTTATTATTTTGTTTGTTTTTTGTTATATTTACATTTAAGTTTTTCTTATATTATTTTATACTGACCAATGGGCGACAGTAATTCCAAACGCTGAAACGAACTGGCAACACTTTAGAACTTAGGAATCATCACTGACATTTAGAACAAGTTAACATGTAAAAAAATATGGCCGAAGCTCGAAAAGGCATTGTAAAAGGAGGAATTCATTACCTAGATTTATAGACGTGTGATTTAATCACGAATGCGTTATGCAATTATCCAATTAGGAAGCAGCATTGGTTACACGCGGTGGACACAAATTGTTTGGGAGAGCGGAAATTTATTATTAACATTGTTTTCGTCTTCTTCAACAAGTAAGGAGTTTTACCGTTATATGAATGTCAAATATATTCGTTAGCTCAAAGATCGTGGGCTTGTTCAAACGCCAATGACGAACGTCGATGTATTCCTCGTTTTCCTGATGCACACAAATCACCGTCCTTTAAGTCTGATGTACGACATCTTTTGAAAAGAGTTCAGCTCTTATATTTTGTAATGTAATGTAATGTAACAGCCTATACATGTCCCACTGCTGGGCAAAGGCCTCCTCTATAGAGAGGGTATCAGGGCATAGTCCACCACGCGGCCCCACTGCGGGTTGGCGGACTTCACATATCTTCGAAATATATATATTTTTTTGTTATTATTTCGAAAATATGCAGGTTTCCACACGATGTTTTCCTTCACCGCGGAGCACGTGATAAGTCAGCACTTAAAGTTAAAAACTTCATTGGTGCCGGCACCGGGATCGAACTCAGGTTGCTCGAGTATATTGAATTAAAGGCGAGCGCCCGGACACTGAGCTATCACGGCTCTTCTATTATATTTTACTCCGTTCAAAATACATAAGAGCTTATTTACACTCTGATTGATGACACTAGATTCATAGCGATGTTCAACATGGTATTAAAGAACAAAGTCGATATGCTGATAGAAAAAGTCTATGGCTTCCTAATCTTCCGATTCCGTGGGTCATAGGCTAATATAAAGCTTTTCTAGTACTTACAGGTCTATTCCACAGCAGCCGCGTATTTTATCGGAACAAAATTAATACTCTCCAGTGAAACTATCTCTGCGCAAAAAAATATATCTATCTCGCTCCCTCGCTGCGCGAAATAAAGAGACAACATCAATTAAAACTTTCGCATGTACATCAGTAAGGATGACATTCTCCTTGCAAATGAAAAGAGTGATGTTTTTGACTCGCCAGAAACGAGAACCAAACTGTTAATTAAGATCAAGTAAAGGTCACCGTCAAAAGTTACGCCAGTAATAACTTTTTGCACATTCCCGAATGTCCCGACGTGCAAGTTCCAAAAATACGAGCGAACGACTTTCTGCCGCCCCTCCTTTTATACGAGTCGCTAAAAGTCCAATCCGTTTGAACGGTATTTAATATTCTCTATTTACAATGTCCCGTCATGTAAATATCCTGACAATGCAACTAATTCGTGTAAATACGCTTTGTATTGTCTCGATCTTCATTCAAAATGGTTCTTTCGGATTTATGTAATAGAATATACAACAGTTTGCACACTTTAACTCTTTGTTGCATTTAATTTGATTAGTCATTCCAACAATACTGATAAAACGTACTGAATCGTCTAATATTAAGCCGTTACAGTTAAATAAAGGTTTGCTATGCAAATACTAAAATTTTTATGACATTAATTATATTAGAATCTCTACCTAAATTTCTTCTACTTTACCCTGACCAGCAAAAATAATAAACCTGCGTATTGGTTCGTCATGTTTGATTTATTCATTACTACCCTAATTGTTTGGTAAGAAAAATCAGTTCGATTGGTTTGCCTCATCATGGCGAGGTGTTTTATTGCTCTGGTTAGGAAAAATGCTGCATTTTTAATGCGAGGAAGTCCATCTGTTGTTAAGTTTTTAACGGTGGTTGGGCCACGCAACAGTTTTCGCTGTTCCACGAATGGGCAGGTCCGTCCGGGTTAGTAACACGACCTCACAGAAGACCGGCGTAAAGTAGAAGTGTTGCACTTCTGCGTTTCGTCTGGTGAGTGAGGTAGCCGGGGCCCACATTATAAAGAGGTGGCAACGCATCTGCAACCCGGGTGTTGCAAATGTCCATGGGCAGGTGGTTATCACCTAACATCAGGTGATCCGCCAGCTCTTTGGCCACTTTCTCACATAAAAAAAAGTTATGACATCTGCAACATCCGTGGGTTTGCATATTATGCGACACCACCTTTTAAAGAAGCGAGCGCTCGTTAAATCTCATCAGTGGAAATGCAATATAATACTACCTCTTCACGCCAGTTTTCTGTGGGGCCGTGCTTCCCCGGACGGAACAGCCCGTACGTGCAAAGACTGCTGCGTGATAGACCATAATTATATCAATCATGACATTAACTTATAACTTTTCGATATTCTCGCTCGCTTTCCATATAGATAAAAAAAATATCATCATCTTAAATCATAGAAATAGATGGAGATTTTTTCCCTTTGTGCAATTCAGTTACAAACCATTTTTAAGTTTGTTGATTGAAAGTTACCGAAGATACAGTTATGCATAAAGCGTAATATGAATCTAAAGTATTAGCCATACGTTCTACTTTGTATCATTCGTATACGATTCCCTTTAATTATTTTTAACAGGAAAATTATATTAACAGAGTATTGTGATGACAATCCTTAAAGTCGCAAAGAATATAATGAAAAAGCAATAAGGCATTTCATCTTCTGGACCCGTGAAAAGTTATTATTAATCTTGAAATAATAATAAACGGGAAAAAAATACTTCGTACAGCTCTATTATAATTAAAATCAACGAAGCGTATGTAAAAATAAATTATCTTCTTCGTTTAGCACATGAAATATTCATAGCCGTTCCCAATATTGTGTGTACGTCGAAAGAAGTCTAGCGTGATGAAGTTTTAAAACAATTCAAATGATTTTAATACCGTACGTTGGAAAACTGTTCGTTCAAATAATTACTAATGGACAAACGGACTAAAGTTTTATCTTTCTCGTAATTAGCTAAATAATGATTCTTACTGGGATTCGATCAAAACGTTTGCTGTAAATTTAAAAACCTAAAATTTAGTTTTTATTTAGCAAGGGTAAGTTAATTTCTGCGACCTTGAAATTGCTTAAATTTTATAATTTTTTATTTTTATCTAAATTACCGAAAATGTTACAAATGACGGAGCACACCCCAGATCCATCCATTTTCGTCCTGTCTTGAAGTCGAGCCCACTCAATGGAATCACAAGTAGAATATAATTTAAAAAACTAAAACACCCCAGTGTCACTCTCGCAGTAAGTAGTTAAATACGAATCTAACGACACCTCTCAAGTTAAATTCCATGAAGCCGTTCAGGCTGCAGAGCGTGCTAAATAATTATACATACATACATACAGACATACATAAATACATGCATACATGCATGCATGCATTCATGCATGCATGCATACATACATACATACATACAGACATACATACTTACATACATACACACACACACACACACATACATACATACATACATACATACATACATACATACATACATACATACATACATACATACAAACATACTCTCGAAAAACATAACCCTGCTTCTGGCGCAGTCGGGTAAAAATGTGTTACCTAGTCGTGATTTTTACATGTCATGTAAGTGATAATGATACGATGGACATGAAAGGCTCGTAATCAATGTTTTATCAAACAAATTATCTCCAATCGTATCAAGATATCCTTGATTTATTTATATTTATTGCGCAGTCCGCATTTATCTCATTTATGTAAGTAGTTGCAAGTTACGTTGCCAGTCTAATTTGTTTTTTTTTTCACTTGGGAACTTGTTTTCGATGACGCTGCATTCTTCGAAACGGCTGTTTGTAAATAACACGTAACCTCATATTATGACGATAGGTACGTTTTATTGAAATTAATAGTAACCGTGTTTTTTTTTTGTCAATACAAAAGGTCCATAATTTAAATCAAACGTGTCAACATTTGTGAAATAGAATTTTTTAACAGTTCAAAAGTAGAGTTTGAAAAAAATCTAGATAAGTTACAAAATAGTAAATAACATCCATCACACCAATGCTGTTCTATGTTGTCACTTCGAAAAAGCAGTAACTAGATTATCTTAAACGAGGCCAATATGACTTATTTAAGTAACAAAAGAAATATGTCATTTTAACTATAATTGAATGTCAGCCCTTTTCTTAATTAAGATGTTTACGGATTTAAGGTACGAAACGATCTAATTTAACCGTAAGACCGAACGCAAACACGTGACAATATAAAAATATACGGAAAATGTCGTCCACGCGGCGCTCCATGCCGCCATGTCAGCTGTTTTTCCGCCAAATGAAACAAACTACGCAATACGCGAACAGAGCCGCTAAAAATATGTTGTTATCTGCATCTGTTAATTATTATCTTTTATCAATATTATAGGTAATAACTGAATAAAGACAATAAATCGTATTGTACAACCATGTTTTTAAAGAAATGTTATTGTTTGTATTAACAAATTCGGAAATAAAAACTTGGTAACGTAAAGTAAATCTTGATCAAAATGATTATATAATATATTTTGATTTGAATCTATGAAAAGTTTACTCGATATTCGTAATTTTAGCATAAACGTATTTAAAGAGTTCTTCCGCAATACTTTACTTCGCGAAATTTTAGATGCGTAGATAACTATTTTTGCAACTGTTGAGCCACAAATCGTATCTTGGACTTTATCGCGGTAAAATAAATTGTGAAGATGGCTTATACACAGCTCATTTTAACGATAATATTTTTCATTTTATAATTCTAGATTGCATGAATTAACTTAATAATTAACGTATATTTCGTATTATAATAAATATTTATAGATATTTTATGTGTAATTTTCTTAATTGATCAAATTAATATCGCTTATACAACCGCAATGACTGTGGGAAAGCAATTAAAGTTTGTCTGAAACCACTCGGTAGGATCGAGTTTTAAAATTTAAATTTAGATTGTTTCATTTTAGATCTTGAATAATAAGTGAATATTGATTGAATCCATACTAATATTTTAAATGTGAAAGTAACTCTGTCTGTCTGTATCGCTTTTACACTAAAACTACTGAACCGATTTAAATGAAATTTGGTACACAAATAGTCAATAATAGCCTGAGAAACGACATAGGCTATTTTTTCATTGGAAAATATTTTTAAAGAAATATATTTATTTAAGGGCTTCAACGCGAGGGAAGCCGCGGGCGATAAGCTAGTATTACATAACGCCAACAATATTAATATTTGACGACCCGAATGGCGTAGTGGGTAGTGTACCTGCTTTCTGCGCCAAATGGTGTGGGTTCGATCACCACTAGTGGAAATATATTGTGTAATGAACATAGTGTCTAGTGTCTGGGTGTTTATTAGTGGGGATAAATATGCAAAAAGATTATTGTTATATTTTTGACACCGTAATCGATTAGGTCTAGTGCCTGGGATGTCAAACTTGTGAACTTAATGTCCGGGTCGCTATAGCAGTATAACCGTGCAGAAATCACTTATTACTGCTCGGCACCTCTATTTAATAAGCCGGGTAAAATGTAGATAGCATTATTTACTATAACTAAACCGAAGAGACATATGCATATTACACTAATAGCGCACGTAACTTCGACGAACTGGCCTCTTGTAGAGGGTCCGATAAAAAGAGTCAACAAAGCGGTTTAAAAATATAAAACGACATTATTAATCGATCGGTCATTAATTCAATAATCGACCACAGTCTACTGCGCAGTAGCGCTGGCCGAGAAAAATTACACAACAAACGATAAGGCATTTGTCCTGTGATGCAGCGTGCACTTGCTCTACAACCATTTCAAGTTTTTTCCATAAACAATTTGCATTTATTTAAATATTTTTTATGAAAGTGTTCATTTGTTTCGTTTTGTCTGGGAGGTGTATTGACTAAAATTGTAAGTCGTGTTGTGTTTAGGGACTTAGGCCCACTCTTTTAAAGGCTGACACGTTGTAAATGTAAACCTGTTGTAAATGTAAACGCGTATTCTTAAATATAAATAAAATACCTTTGCATTTTCTTCGTACTTCTAAATTTTACTTCACTTCTAACAGTGATATCTAAGCTAACACATCAAAGTCAGACCATCGAACCATTGCTTGAATTGTATCAAATAAATTATATATTATTATTCGTGAAAGATTTACTTTAAGCACAAAATAGTTATCTTTTTATTGAATTGAATTTAAGTCACACTAGTTCTGTTTGTTTTAAAAAAATAAATGAATGTTTTAATCCCATTACCATGGTCGTTAAAAGATGAATCATCTTGCCACTGCCCAGGATAAATTCATTAATATTATAAAATCATTATTGCTGGCCGTCAAATGCATATTTTTTAATAAGGTCATATTTTTTTAAATTGAGTCAAACTTAAAAGTCTTACATTTTGATCGTTATAGATAAACAGATCCTAAACAAATTTCAAATACACATTAACATTTTAGCATCGTCCTTGACTGTAATCATGCTACAGTTCGATTTCTATCACCTTTATAACATAAAAACAGAGACAGGTTTGACATTTTCAAATAGAAACCGTTAAAAGAGCAGTTTAGGTGTATGTTAAGTACTACTGTTTTCAAGAGATACGCGAAATGCATCATTATGATACAAATAAAACATCAATTTGCTTGATAAATCAAATTACTTTGCGACCATGTGGGCAAGCGCCTTATCCTGGCGATTTTGTATCGGCAGTGTTTTGGCGATACGGCGACATTATTATTTATTCCTGTGCAGTAACCTGTCCTGTGCAGCATCAGGAAGTGCTGCATACCTTATTACGTTGATCGGTTAACCGGCACTACGGATTAACTTCCGCGGCTGTTAATTATTTTTTCCCGTAACTGGTCTGCATTAAACCTCGGCATGTTTATAATCGAGCTACGAAATGCTCGGTCGTGAATGTTGTACTTAATTTACGATCGTAATTTAATTCTTCACCACTACTTATTCGCTGTATTTTAATCAGCTATTTATAATCTGTTGCATAAAGTAAACGTCGTATGATTATATTCACGGTCATTTTTTATCTATGTCACACAGCAATGAATAATGGTTTATGGCTTTTACTCATATAAATAATAATATAATTGAAATGGTTACAATATACGATATATTTTGATTGAGACTTTTATAAAAGACATATGTCATTTGGAGAATTTTAATTATATTTAATATAACTTGATTTCTATTCTCTATTATCTTTATTATAATTATTATTATGTATGGTATATGAGTATCAAATTAAGATATTGAATCAATATTCTCATTATTAAAACTATTTAACGACTTTACTCATGTTCAATTTTGGTTTCGATTGCTGACTTTATGACCACTGTCAGCCCGGAAGAAAGTACTTATTAAACACGATAATATTCGCGATAGTTTTATTGAACAATATTTTAGCGCAAATACAAGAAATAAATTGAATAAATTCTTGTTTTGATTTTCACTTTTAGAGATATTTTTGTTTCAAGTTACATGCTGGTGGCTGAAATAAATAATGGGCGTGTGACACGCTTTGAATTGGAACGTTAATATCTATAGGAAAAAACAACACTAAAGAAGAATGAGGGCTACAAATATTGGTAAACATAAGTAACTTTAACTCCGGCGTAATTGAATTAAAATAAATTTTAAACGATAGAGAAGAATCACTAATGAATTTATCAACAAGCAGAATTCGGCGGTCGCTTATAGTTTTCGAAAAAATTAATAATGAAATAGTGTGATTTTTACTATAGAAATCCGCCTTTTTTTTGTTGTCAATATGTCAATTCTGCTCGTATTTCTTGGTGGTCATAAAAAAAAACCTAACCTCGAAGGTTGAGGCGGGGAGCTCCGCTCCCGCCTGAACCTTCTAACCTTTCCGAGTCGGATTCGCTCTGTGTCGGTTCTGTGACTCATTAAATTAAATAAAAATCGGACTATCGATACGAGTATGATGTCGCCCGCTTCCTATATTTATCATGTTGGCAGAACTGTGTATTGAGTTTTGAAGTCAAATAAATAAAATGGTGGATTTCTTAGTAAAAATAACAAGTTTTAAATATTTTTTTTCTCGAAAACTATAAGCGACCGCCGAATTCTGCTTGTTGATTAATTCATTAGAGATTTTTCTCTATCGTTTAAAATTTATTTTAATTGAATTACGCCAGAGTTAAAGTTTTTTACCTTTGCCCAAATATTATCAGGTAAGGAATATTAATGTGTGTTGACTTTTAGAAAACTGAATAAAGGCGCGATTGAGAATATTTATTATCAACCACGTCAACAAAAGATGCCGCGATAGCTTATTGTCCAGACGCTCGCTTTTAATCCAATATACTCCAGCAACCAAAGCTCAACCCCCAGTGCCGGCACCAAAGAAATTGTTAATTTTAAGTACTGACTGTGCTAAGCGGTGAAGGAAAACATCGTGAGGAAACCTGTATATTTTCGAAATAAGGCCAAAAATGTTTCGTAGATATGTGAAGTCCGCCAATCCGCAATGGGGTCGCGTTGTGGACTATACCTTAATACGGAGGAGTCCTTTGCCCAGTAGTGGGACATTTGTACGCGGTTCTTCTACTCTACTTGATTACAAAATAATGGAAATCGACAAAAGAAGGTCTTTCTATGATGCAAGAACACATTGTTTATTTTTTCCTAGAGAAAATAATACTAAATTATGATTTCACAAAAGTCAGTCAGATAAAATTCTAAGTCAAAAGTTATAAAATTATAATTCAAATATTAACTATTGTGTGCTTCACCTAATGGTGAGTGATTAAAATCAAGACGAATGAAATGACGAAAGTATCATTCTCGCAGTTTAGTGATAACGAGCTTAGCTTATCAAATGTACTAAAATAAACTGCACTTATTAATCATAACGAAGGTTAAGGACCTTTTAATTAGCCATAGCGCGCGTCTCCCTATTCTGTCAGAGTGAGTCATATTGTCTACTACGGAACAATTATCGTTTTTGATCTACTATGTGTATTATCGATTCCTAAGTTCCTAAAATGTGAAGTAGGAGTTATTTTGTAAATCCCTAAGGTTATTTTTTTGAATGTCTTTTCAAAAGTATGTATTAACATACACACACACTATTCTGGGTCCGAAAAAGGTCCAGCACAAATGAATTATTTCGAAATTTTAAACCATAACGTCATAGAGAGAAATCTGATGATATATAAAAAGCTTTGATAAGTCCAAAACATGACATGACATATCTTCGGTGGAAGGGCCACGCAACAGTGTTTGCCGTTGCACGAATGGGCAGGTCCGTGCGTGTTAGTACCACGACCTCACAGAAGACCAGCCTAAAGTGAAGATGTTGCATTTCTGCGTTTCGTCTGGTGAGTGAGGTAGCCGGGGCCTACTTCATTAAGAAGTGGCAACGCATCTGCAACCCTACGGGTGTTGCAAATGTCCATGGGCAGGAGGTTATCCCTTAACATCAAGTGAACCGCCAGCTCGTTTGCCACTTTCTCACATAAAAAAATGGCAGCCTAGATACCAGGCACAATAAAGTTATTATTATTGATTATTATCAGCAATGGGTCTTACTTAAAACCGTGATAACAATACAGTTTTATTCAAATATTATAACACTTAAATCAGTTTGTTTACAAATATAAATTTATAGTTAGCAATTTGTTATGCGACCAAAATTTATAAGTATAAATAATTTAGCATATTTTCGATCAACATTTCCACAAATTATTATTATAAGTGGATCTTATTTAAAACCGAGATAACAATACGGTATAACAATTATATTCATTTATAACCGTTAAATTGGTTAATTTACAACTAAAAAATAATCGTTAGCAATTTCTCGAGAAAAATCTATTTAAAGAATTTAGCATATTTTGAATCAACATTTCCGCCAGTAAGATTCTCGCGCGTAATTAGCGGATGATGACATGAGCCAGGAAAGGAGACGTTTCTAGAATATTTTCGGTCATAACATTGCGTATAGAAAACGTCAGGATTGTCGTATAAATATCAGCCATATCGCGTTACTTTTATGTGCTATATCTAATTGTCGATCATCATAAACAAATGCTTATTAACGCGGTTCATTGTACTAGATCAGTCCAGCTGTGAAGCGAACACATGGATGACAAATTCACAACAACGAGTTATTAAAATGAAAGTCGACTGTGTTTAAATAAAACATTTCACCCACACACACAAAAAAATAATTTTATTCAAAATATACCTTTTGTATTCCTTCAACTAATATGAATGTATGGAATTCAAATTACATACGTCAAACTATTAAGGTTAATGAGAAGGCCTAACAAATATTTTATAAATAAATCCCCACATTCAAAAAACATTGTCCTTCATTTGAGGCACTCGGTATAGGCAGCAAATCCAAAAGTATAACATTTAATAGAATTTATATAAGTTGTACACGAGCAGTTCATTAATTAAAAACAATAAACTCTGCTTCACACATTGAAGCAATATTTCATCGTGCTATTTTCCCGCGCATATCGCTATTTTTAGGGTAAAGGTCATTGCACCATTCAGATGCAGAGCGACCACTGAAAACTCGCAACATTTGCCAGTAGTTTTGTGACTAATTATATAGTTCTAACTTTGTAGACCTATGATCATATCCTGTAAACATCAAGTTTATTTTTATCTCCTAATGAAAATAAAGTCAAGGAAAAAAAACTTGATTTTTTTCCAATTTCCCTTTCTTTCTAAATATTTAAGTTTAAAATTAATTGTCATATATCATATATGTATGAACGAAGAGCGGTAATAAATGGAAAAAAAATTGGAGAGACGTACGCTCAACGGTGGGTGAACTCTCGCTGAATCAATCAATAAATCTACAAAAGAATTAGTTTAAATTAAAAACAATGAGTCTAATGAACATATATTTAATTTTGTTGAAAATAACAAAACAGTAATTTTTTGATAATGAAAATAAAAAAAACGATTTTTATTAAGTTTTTAAATTTGTTTTCTTCAGAATCATCTATGTATCTCGCGTGGGTGGGTTCGTACAATGTAGCCAAACATCCTAAATAAAATAACTTGGCAATGCTTGCTGATTATGTCCCTATATGTAATAGGACGGGACGAGCAACGCCCTCGAAAACAGAAAGTTGGCAACACTGCTCCATGTTTTAATTTTAATGCTATATTCGTCTTAAAAAGTAAAACGGCATGTTTGTAAAACTTGGCAAATCAGCCCGCGTTTTCTTTACTGGGTCCCATAAACAGTGCTTGATATATTTAAAGCGAGCTCTAAATGTATAATATACTTACACGAAATGCAATGAAATAAAATTTTGAAGCTTCTTTTATTCTTTATAATTTTATTACCGTAAATTTATATAAATGAATAGTTATTCATTTATTTAATGATTAATTAATTTATTTATAGAGACCAAATTGTCAACACCTTAAAAGGGATTAAAAATAACCGACTTAATGCCAATTTCTACGGTGGTAGGGCCACGCAGCAGCCTCGGCTGTTGCACGAATGGGCAGGCCCGTCCGGGTAAGTACCACGACCTCAAAGAAGACCGGCGTAAAGTGAAAGTATGACAAATACTTTCGCGTTTCGTCTCGTGAGTGAGCTAGCCGGAGCCCAATTTTCAAAAGGTTGTCAACGCTTCTGTGACCCTCGGGTGTGGCAGATGTCCATGGGCGGCGGTATTCACTTAACATCAGGTGAACCGTCTGCTCGTTTGACAAATTTTCGCATAAAAAAAAATCATCCGTCGTGAAGGAAATATATCAAACCTAACAAAAAAGTTAAATGAGTAATAATAAATATTACCAAATAAGCAGAGGTTATATCATGTTAATAATATTTATATTAATTATTAAATTTAGTTTAATTTTAGGAGACATACCTATGTTTTCAGGAGAGGAGTTCCAAAGGTGGTCCTAATTTCTACTCTTTCAACGTTACCGTAGAAACTGGAAACATGTGGAATAATTTTAATATACGACAGAATAATTTTAATTTTGGTACAAAAGCCTTATTTATACATATTATATGTTTATTAAACAGCTACTTTTTATCGTAAACATTACTAACTGTACAAGTTAGTAGGTTAATAAGGCTTAATAAGGTTATATTACATGTTGAGTTGGTAAGGTACTACAAGTATGAAACAAGTATTAAATTATCTTTCTGTACTGCATTCGGACGTCAGTACAAAGTAGAGAAGCATGCGTCGTCGAAACTCGGAAGGAGGAAATAATTTTAAATTCTCTGTGCACTGCGTCTTGTTGCGTTATTAACAGTGGCCACTTTCATTATATATGCTCCAAACGTGCCGTTTGACGTACTCCAAAAGCCATTAGGTGGTATGTACGTAGCACATAATCAGACAATCAATGTTACTTTTTTACTTTTGCAGTTTGTGTGTTATATGATTTTAAGCATTTCCAGGTATCCTCACAATGCTCCCAATCAGCGCTGAACACGTGGTAGTCAAGACTTGAAATTGCAATTGCTGACTTCATAGGGCCCATATGACGTCGTCAATTTTTAGTTCCCTATGATAGGGACCCATAAACCGCAGGTTAAGCACTGTTTCCCGGTTCACTGCAGTAAAGGCAGATCTAAAATTGTTTTATTTTCATATAGAAAAGCACATTCGAATCAATCAAATGTATGACGAGTTAAAGGTATTAATTTCCCCAATCGGAAATCTTAACCCATCCTGTCGAATTATACTGCTTAACAACTGCTGGAACTAGACATTTTACATAGGTTAGTCAGCTCTACAGAAATCTATCGTGACTCATCGTAAAGACATGCCGCCGAACAATATGAATTAACAAGTTCGTCGTCAAATTTGAATAGCTCTACTAAATGTTTGCGCAGGTGAACAGACCAGAAGTGTGTGGGTGAACCACTACACAGTGGCAGGTTAAAGCCTACACGTGCCCCAAATTCGGCTTCTCTGTTAAAGTTCTGGGGCATATCCACGTGATGTGGCCGCCTGTACATCGCACATCTTCATCTTACTTTTTTTTAGAAATGCCGCTATTTACAAGACGCATTCTGCATCGATAATCATAGTACTTATATACATTCATATTGACATCAGCTGAGTCCCAAGAACTAAACTATAACAGTGCAGTAAATTGAAAGGCTGTGGTATTTTTTCTTAAATTCTAAGTTGTTGTTCCTTCAAAATTCTATTATCTTTTGGGCCGATGACTCCGAAATTTCCGTCAATTTGTATCACATAAGTGTCAAGTAAATGCTCACTCATGTGCCGGTTACAATTGATCACGAATTCGCAACTCTCGTAAGGTTGCTGGTGCGCTGCTAATCTTTAAGAGAGTGAGTTCCGACAACCCCTACATACAACAAATATTTATAGAGATGACATTTATACTAACCCGATAAAATGTCATCTATTAATATTTGTCTATCCCGACCTTCTTATATACCTAAGCTGAAAGAGCTGCGTCGCTATACCGAAGTCAAATGTTAATAATAACCGAATAAATTCCCATCAACACTGAAGCGTTGCCTATGATTGGCAAATTCTATATATTAATAATATCGTTCGTCCGACGCGTTGTTTTCGCTTTCCGTTGCCAATTCGTAGCCGCGAAAGTAGCTTTCGTCTATAATTAGGACTTTTGTTGTTGTTATAAAATCGCCCACGTAGACACGCGACGATGGACTATGTACGTACGAGTACGTGCTGCATTACAGTGCCATATCCCATACAAATAATAAACAAGTTTTCAAATAGGAACAGATTGAATAAACCTAATATGTTATAATAATGTTTACATTATGAGAACTTTAATCCGTTTGAAAATGGTCACTTCACTTGTTACCACGTGGGCCTTTTAGCGCGCCAAGCCGCTAGCGTCGCTACGATCAAGAGACAAATAATTTGCAAGATGTTATGACCTTGGCTAAAAACGGTGGTTCTACGGTGGTAGGGCCACGCAGCAGCCTCGGCTGTTGCACGAACGGGCAGGGTCGTACTTACCCGGACGAACCTGGTACTTACCACGACCTCACAGAAGACCAGCGTAAAGTGGAAGTATGACAAATACTTTCGCGTTTCGTCTGATGAGGGAGGTAGCCAAAGCCCAATTTTCAAAAGGTTGTCAACGCATCTGTAGGCCTCGGGTGCAGCAGATGTCCATGGGCGGTCTAACTATCACGGTTCATGAGATCAGCCTGGTGACAGACGGACAGACAGACAGTCAGCGGAGTCTTAGTAATAGGGTTTTAACCTTTGGGTAAGGAACCCTAAAAATGTTTATTAAATCGAAACTGTGTTTCTATCAAATAGGGTAAATTCACCGTCTCCCTTTATAAATTCCAGTACGCGACTTTGCTTCAACAGGAGATAATTCAATTTAAATTTTCGTAATCTTATCTTCTTTTATATCGTTGCCTTGGCCAATATAAAGGCGATTATCTACCATCCGACAATCTAAAAATTGCCAACTAGTGCGTACTCGCTACTACATTTTAACGCATTTAATTTTAGGTGAATTACTTGAAGTAATCAGGTAAGTGATTACCGCTGCACATGGATCTCTATGATACATGTCGTTGTATTGAGCTATAAAAACAGTACCTTTGAGATTCTAGATAACAGTGCAATAATTCCATAATAATGACTTCATCGATATACGAAGTCGATTAGGTTAAGGACTGTGTTATGAAAGAAATTATAATAAATGTATGCCTTCTGACATATTTTGAATACAGTATATTGTACAATTATATTGTACATATATTGTAGTATACTGAAAAAAATAAATAGATAATTTTTTTTAGGTTTTCTATTGAACTAAAATTAATATTTTTTGCTTTAAAACGAACCAAGGTCTGTGATGACTTGAAACTGATACAACGTAATGAAATTAAAATGTATCAGCCATGACCAAACGTCGTTTAATGAGATCATAATAGAGTCTAATTACAATGTCATTTGTAATCCTTATTAGAACCAACTTTATATATATGTGCGGAGAATTCAAGTTAATAATCCCTTATAAAATAAGGGCACCGAGGGGCACCGATGCTTTCTAGCCAATAAGGGTTCAAGTGGCGAACCTTACATAACTCGGCATTTTTACAGGTAACAGGATATAGGTAGAAGGAGATAGGTAGAAAATGGGGGGGAGATCCCCCAATACCATAACAAAAAAAAGCCAGGTACAGCTTGTATCAATCTGAATTCCTCACTGTGATAGAGCAGCAAGCAATAGCTGCATTAATATACCAGAGCGAGGAAATACAACAGCCAGAACAGACATAATACCTGCGTTAATATCAAAGTACTCCATCTGCGTTTCTACCTGTGAGTCAAAAGCCGGGAGGGAGTCTGCACTCCCAAAAGTTGGTATTTCTGGAGCTGTGAGCGTCTATGGGCAGCAGGATCGGGAATCAATAGCATAGTCGTGCTATCCCATAATAAAAATAATGGATTGTCAGTAGAATTGATAAATTATACTGACATTTTATATACACTTGTTTATGTCATTATATATTTTTAGCTTTTCGCAACACCTCATAATATTTTGCGACAATTTAATAATAATAGAGATAAAAGAATATAGAAATAATGAGCATCTAATTTGCCTGCCAGCTATTTTATTATAAGCTCTCGGCTTGTGTCGTACAAATCGTATTTTGTGGATATTTAAATAACTTTAACTGTAACCGTAAGTGAAAGTCTGCTTTGAAGTTTATTTTATATGTATTTTGACAACGCGTACGTATTACAAAACGTATGACGCGATAAAATAATTCTTTCCGTTCGAAATCTTTATGAAAGTGAAATAAAAACATTCATTAGTCACCGAGTGTTAACGCATCACTTTACGGTGCGATTCATATTTAGTTGCTTTTATTTTATTTATAATTTTAACTTTTAGCGTCCACCTGTTAAACTAAAGAAAAGAAGGAAATAAAAATTCTGCGGAATATGTGGATGCTTATAATGTCTAAATTGTAGATTTGCGCTAAGGTAATGACTTTTGAACAAACACACACATTAATTAATACAGGGATCCGTCCTTGAATCAGCAATTTATTTTATGGCGCGTCGGCTAACCACTAAGCGGCTCACGCGTAGTTGCAAAAAAAACTTTTAAATAAAAAATATTGTCTTCAACGGTTTGAGTTCAAGGGTTGAGCAGTTAAGGGCTAAATTAGTAGGTTAAACCAGCTGAGGAATACTGACGCCAGGTTTCTTAAACACTGATCACTGTAGAAAATAACTAATCAGCAGTCAAATGGCCTCTCAAATGTCATTTGGGTTGCCACCAAGATGGTTAATTAAGTAAAAGTTGATCAGAACGATCACAATGAATAATTAAAAGAGTTTAACCGGCTGATTATTAACTGGTGTTCCCTAAGATACTATGCAGAACTAAGAGGTGATTGTATGGAGGATAACCTGTAATGAATAGTTTCGAGGGTTTACCTTCTTTACGGAATGAGTGCCTTTAAGCTGTCACCCAGCGGTTCGGATCGCACACCAAAAGTTTTGTTTGACCTGCAAAAGCGCGTCCATACCGGTTATACTTATTTTTATGTGAGTGACAAGAGAGCTAGCGGTTCACCTAAGATGACTAACTATACCGTTAACCGCCGCCATTGACATTCGCAGCACCCGTGGGGTTGCAGATGCGTTGCCACTATAATGAAGTTGGCCCTGGCTACCTCACTCACCAGACCAAACCCAGGAGCATAACACTCCCACTTCACGCCGGTCTTCTGTGAAGTCGCAGTACTAACCCGGACGTACCTGCCCATTCGTGCAACAGAGAAGGCTGTTGCGTAGCCCTACCATTCTAAGCCACTAACTTGGACTTTTTATTCATTCAATGATTTTGTTGAAGTTACGTTCAGGCACGAATATTAAAATATACGAATATATATAAAGAATACGAATAATCTATTCATTCTAACAAACTAACACGCGAGAATGAAGACAAACGAGCCACTTACTACGGAACAGACACCAGCATATTGTATGGGACCTGGTGACTGTGATATAGACGCCTTCATCTATTCTCTATGAAGATTCACGATCTGTCAGCTTTGAGAACAAACACGTTTGAACGCCTCGTTCCCAGCAATAAATTGCTCCGTTTTTCATTATACGATGCTTTTGATGTCATTCTACGGTACCGTGGAAGACTGCTAATAAGAGTTTTTAACGTACCGACACGCTATAAGAGTTTATTTCAATATGTTTCACATTTTAAATGTTTCGTAAAAGTTGAAAAGATATTTTTACCATTAGACAACATTTAAATCCAAGAAAATTGTTCATCATTACTTAATTACCATAGTTAATGTGTGATCATGTAAAGTAAAAGTAACTGGCTATATAATTGTGTCCCACTGCTGGGCAAAGACCTCTTCTATACAGAATATGTTCGTAGTCCACCACGCGACCCCACTGCAGATTGGCGAAATGCAGATAAGTACTTTTTTATTTTTACTACGAAAAAATTTAAGCTTATGGCATTTTCCTTCACCGCAATGAACAATTTTATTCATGCCGGCACCAGTATTTGAACTCAGGTTGCTCAAGTAGGTAGGTATGTTGAAATAACAGCGAACACTTGGATACTGAGCTATCACAGCCATGTACCATGTAAGTAAATATATATGAACTTATTCCGGAATATAAGTGACTTATTATAATGCCTAACTGGTCATAATGAATTTTGTATTAATAAAACCGGTTGTAATTATTAAACGTTCCTACAACATCACAAGAAATATCAATAAACATCTAAAGAAATATATTACACTAAAGTTAGTAATAAAAATATTAACATGAGATCGTAAAGAACATGAATACGTCAAGACACTTGGACATATAAGTGAGTAAAGACTTTATCACATGGTTTAAAAGTTTACAAGTCGCAACGGGTATACAAGTAACTATAAAAATATCTAGGTCAGAAATTGTAATTTAATTTTTTTTTGTGGGTTAGTCAAATATGTCATTTGTTTGCTGTAAGAGGGGCAATAGGCACAGCTGCACGGTAATCGAGAAATTGTGGACGCTATAAATAACATTTAATAACATGTTATTGTTACGAATTAATTTAGGTTGGTATGACCTCGTAACAAAACGCCCCGTGTATAATAAAGAGAAAATATGTATAACAGTAATTCAAAAATACTATCTTTTCTTAACATATTTCAGTTTGAATTTAGAATTAATTTTACATTTGAATTACCGACGCTTAGAACAAACAGCTTACTACTTCGAAATGATTATTACAACCTAAAAACTCTATGAACAGTTTTGTTAAATAGCGTGTTTATGGTTTATGGTTTACATTTAGGTACTTTTTCCTTTACATAATGTAACTTTTTAAAATATTTCTATATATTACTAGCTGCTGCCCGTGACTACGTCTGCGTAGAGGGGTGAAAATTTAGGGTTATATGTCTTTTGTATGCTGTATCATAAAAAAATAAAAACAAAAAATTTTATATAAAAATGAAAAAACAAATCTAGCGATGGACGACCCTTAACATTTAGGGGGATGAAAAATACATATTGTCCGATCCTCCACCCTGGCCGATATGCACAGAAAATTTCACGAAAATCGGTCAAGCCGTTTAGGAGGAGTTCAATTACAAACACCGTGACAGGAGAATTTTATATATATATGATTATGGTAATTGTTATAGCAAATTGTCTATCTAGCTGTATCTACAGCCGATAGATATCGGTTGCCACAGAATTAAGATTAAATGTGCATCTGAATGTTATTATACATTCATACTGTGGCAGAATGCACACGCGACAGTTACTTTTTTCTTAAAATAGGGCCTAAAAAATATAAATTAGAAGTTTTGCATTATATGGTGAACGGAAAAGTATTACATTAGACGCCACTGCGCGTACATTTCTATTTACATATTCGTTTAGCCACCACACGAACGTTGCACGGTGTTTGACACGTAACCGAACCGTGTTGCCATAACAAGTCTACTAAATAAAGAATAAAATGTGTTAAATATGCAGTACAAGTACAAAACACCGACGGAAGATTTTTATGATGTTTAGTATTTGCCTTTTCAATGTCGACCATAACTTTTAATATTTGTGATACGCAGCCGCACGTAAAGACGACAATTAAAGGATGCTTATACATCAATATACTTGATAGCAGTTATGTCGATAACCGTGGGATGTCGTTTAGTTCACAGCAAATGATTTGTTATTCTTAACTACTAAAAGACGAAACGGCTTGCGGGAGATGAGAGTTGTAGGAATCGTCACGTAAGGAAATAGCGTTATGACTTTCTTTTTTGCGACTAAACTGATGCAAAATTATACCTCTCCACGGAGTGTTTGTCTAACCATTTTGTTTATTTTTGGTCCCTCCGACACGTCAAGGCGCGAACCCGGTCGAAGGGGCTGTTTGTCTACACTGAGTAGACTAAAATATCGATATACTTCATATGTGTATTGTACCAACTAGTTTTACGTATCAATATTAGGCTATAGGATTAATTTATGGCGCAATTTTATCTTAAATCATCTTCATTACATCTTTATAGGGCAATGAATATCAAATAGAACAAAAATAAATAAATATCAAACTGGAAAACACCATAATGTAGCCTGTGCGATCTTATCCCGAAAACCCTATTTATTATGTACAGTTCGCTTATATTCACGAAATAGAAAAATGGAAAATAATGAGAAAGCATAATGAGAAAAAAACAGGATATTTAGTGAGCTCATATTTATCTTTCCGTTAAGTTAGCCTTTCGAATCATGATGCAGAATTGAGCGGTTGTTAGATTGTCACACTGTCTGAGTTCATCATCGTTACCATCGCTACAGCTTTCTCTGTAAAAATAAAACAAGTATGGTTGTAGTTAAAATATTCCACCGACTTTTGTTTAAAAGGAAAACAGGCATTTTATAAAATATACAGACAAACTGGCTGGCGGTTCTCCTGAAACTAAATGGTTACCACCGTCTATTGACATCCACACAAGCAGTAGGGAAGCATGATATTACCGTAGACTAGTCGGCTCACGAATACAGCAGCATTGATAGGGTAAATAACACTCGCGTACTAATAGCCCGCGCTATGTTCGATAAAGGGCCACAGCACAATCAAAAATGTCAGTCGTCCGAACAGGTTTTGAAATATAATTATTTCGGAACACAGTTGCAAGATATCTTTAATTTCCTCGGCAGCGAACAAATTAACTTGTGTTGCTTTTGAACGATAAATCATTGAAAATTTTCCTTGTAGGGTCGGTGATGTCATGTAGGTTAGGTCGTGTTCACTTGATTCAAGGTTCATGCACATATGAAGATTACATACTATCAAGATAAAAAAAAACCGGCCAAGTGCGAGTCGAACTCGCGCACGAAGGGTTTCGTACTATCTATAAAAGCAGCAACAAATCATATCTGTTGTATGGAAGCCCCCTTAAATATTTTTTATTGTTTTTTAGTATTTGTTGCTATAGCGGCAACGGAAATACAACATCTGTAAAAGTTTAAACTGTCGAATTATCACGGTTCATAAGATACAGTCTGATGACTGACCAACAGATAGACAGACAGACAGACAACGCAGTCTTACTAATACGCTTACGGTACGGAACCCTAAAAATCCTTCTTATGACTTATCAAACAAGGCGTACAGCCGATGAATGGAGCATTTTATATTATTACCTATCTCCGTCTATTACCCTATATAATTATGATTTAAAATGTTGCTTGATTTAATAATAAAACATTAATGTGTATAACATTAATGTTTTATTCGCATATCTGCAAAGTAGTAGCTAGGATTTGCGATTAGCGTTGGATCCTCGAACCCTTACCTCGCAGTCTAAAATTCAACATGCAAATTGTCATCTAATTCATGGGTATACACGATAAGGACATGTAAGAATGATTGGAGTTATTTAACACCTACCACGTTGCGTTAATAGTAACAATAATAATAACATTTTATCTTCAATCGAAAAACATTGTCTGCGACGTATATTGCTATAAAATCTAAGATAACAAACTTAATCCAATAAAACGAAGGTTTATTGTAGTATTATTTTGATTACAAAGATTCAACATTATAAAAACATTGGAATAGTATATACAATAAGATAAAATAAGACAATATTACGTTCTGAATGATGATAAATATGGTGATGTACAACAGACAAAAATAACTCGTTTGTGACTCTTACTGTCAGTAGACCCAGTGACCCGCTTGCTAGTTTAGTTTTTGATTCCGCTTCGTGCTCTCGTACGGAACGGACCTCTCTCTAAGACGGAGGGCTAATGCCATCCGAATTAGACGCCACTCGCAACTTCGGTTGCAATTTAAATCTTTGTGCAAGCAGTGCAGTAGTTTAGTGTTAGTGTTGTGCTCGTAGGCAGGTTCCTGTTCTGTAAGTAGAATTCTATACACACTTCTCGCCTCAGAGGCGGCATTGTTTTTATTTAATAACTGTGTGCTTGTTGCGATAGGCGACAGCTAGGTTAGCCACCCTAGCGCACCTAAAGCGCAGGCGGATTAGTTGTTAGTTTTAGGCACACACCTCCCTGCCGCAAGGTGGGGAGGCCAATTTAGTAACTTACACGCCGGCGGGGCGCAAGCCCCAAAGGCTCAAGCGCTCGAAATGGGTTCCCTCCTAGAGGAATTCCTTCGCCAACGATGTCCCGAAGTGTGGGCAAACTTTCTCGCATTCGCGAAAGAAAAATGTTTAGTCGTCGAGTTCGCCAGCGACAGCCCGGCTTCACCGGCAGTCGCCTCACCGTCATCTCCGGCGCCCTCAGCGCCCGCTAATGCGTCGCCTTCAGCGACACAAGAAAAGCCCGTCGCGTCGACCTCCGCCGCCGCGATCGTACCTATCGCGCCTTCCGCGCATCCCATCTCGGTCCCCTTCCGCGCCGTCGTTCCCGACTCACAATCGGACGGCGGATCGGACATGGAGGTCGAAACGACCCCCGCTGAAAACGCGAACGTCGACGGCTTCACCGTCGTAAAGTCGCGTAAGAAGGGCAAAAAACGCCCCGCTGCCGACAGCGACCCCGAATGCGAGGCCGCTTCAACTAACCAACCCACCGCGACGCCTGCCAAAAAGGCGGCTGCGGCGGCTAAACCGATGCCCGAATTCGCCTCCGAGCGAAAAATAAAGCCTCCTCCACCCATCATCATTCAGGAGAAGGCTAAGTGGCACCAAATTTCTTCGTGGTTTGAACGCCACAATATCCGCGACCCCCGGTCGAAAAATACACAAATGGGTATCCGCGTATACCTTGACACAACGGACGATTTCCGCCGCGTAACGAAATACTTGCGTGACTCCTAATTAGGCAGAAAAATGCAGCCAAACGCGCTTTCGACCGATACCGATCGGAATCGAACCGAACCCTACTTCGACGCCTTCAGCTAGAAGTCAAAGATCGTGTATCGGAACACCGACATACAACGTGGGACACTCTCCTAGAGGACATCGAGCCATCGCACACCGCCTACTGGCGGTTGGTCCGCAGTCTGAAAGCAGACCCCCGCAAATCTCTACCGCCGTTAGTTAGACCTAATAGCGCTTCAGTAGCCCTAGATGACTCCGAAAAAGCCGAATGCCTTGCGGACAACCTAGAGCAGCAATGAAACACATCGATACAGCCCACCTAACGGAGGTGGACCGCGTAATCGAGATTAGGGCTACGCTTCCACCGGAAGGCGATCCTTTGCAATTCAGTGACCCCCGAAGAGGTTCAAGATATTATTAAAAACTTAAAACCCAAATCCGCCCCGGGCCCAGATAATATTAGTAACAAAATTCTTAAAGCTCTCCCTGGGCCGCTTATCTGTTTACTGGCGACCGTTTACAATACTTTACTCTCCAGTTGCTCCTTTCCGGACGACTGGAAAGAAGCCAGGGTTATCGGCATTCGCAAGCCTAATAAACCAGCCAACCAGCCCTCTAGTTATCGTCCCATCAGCCTCCTCAGTTGCCTGGGGAAGCTCTACGAGCGGCTTTTAACAGGCTCAATGAGCACGTGTTTTCCAACGGCCTTCTGCCGGCGGAACAATTCGGCTTTCGAGCTAGACCTTCCTGTCCCGATCAACTATTCCGCCTAACGGAACATATCCTAAAAGGCCTAAATCACCCTAAACATATTAGTACAGGGGCTCTTTTCTTCGATGTCGCAAAAGCATTCGACAAGGTCTGGCACAACGGCTTGCTTTACAAGCTGTACACACTCAAAGTGCCAGAGAGGCTCGTACACACCATCCGGGCCTTCCTGTCGAACCGCTCTTTTCGATATCGAGTTGAAAGCACCCTCTCCACAAGCCGCCGCCTCACGGCCGGCGTACCACAAGGCTCCTGCCTCTCACCTTTGCTCTTTACGCTCTACACGAGCGATATACCTAAAGACCCCCACGTCAATCTCGCGCTTTTCGCGGATGACACGGCGCTCTTTTATTCAGACCGCAACCTTAGACAACTAACCACTCGACTCCAAAGCGCTGCCGACCGCCTCGGCGATTGGTTCCGCAAATGGAGAATAGAAATAAATCCCGAAAAGAGTGTGGCGATTCACTTCACACGAAGTACTTACCCGTCACATCTTTATAATGGCCCTCGTCAATGCAGAAAGTTGGGGCAAATATCCCTTTATGGCCAACCGCTCCCCTGGGAGAAAAAGGTCAAATACTTAGGAGTCACTTTCGACTCGCGTATGTCATTTACTACGCACATTAATAACGTTCGCAATCGAGCCGCGTTCCTCTCCGGCCGGCTACACAATTTAACTAACGCTAAAAGTAAAATGCCCTTAAGGCACAAATTATTATTATATAAGACCTGCGTACGACCTATTATGTCTTACGCATGCATGACCTTCGCCCACACGCACCCTACTCGCTTGTACAAGTTGCAAATAGTACAAAATAAGTTCATCGGCCGCGCAACCGGTGCGCAGTGGTATCAACGCAACGTCGACCTGCACAGCGATTGCAGACTCCCGACGATTCGCGAATATTTTAAAGACCTGACCAAACGGTTCTTCGATAGAGCTGAACATCATCCCAACCCTCTGGTGGTAAGCGCAGCAAATTACCAACCCGACAAAAACGTCAACAAGCGTCGCCCGCGAAACGTCCTAATCGACCCGGTCGAGGAAGGGGACTAAGACACGCCGGACCCACTGCCGGGGGTCCCGCCGGACAACACTACACCCACAGTTAGTGCAACAACAAACACACTAGTTCGCCCTCACAACGTTCAACACAACGCGTACACAAGGTACACCCGCGTTCCGGGGCGGTTCTCACCGCCCCCAGCCACCGATTAGCTAATTGCACAGTCAACGGCCATCGGGGTTTCGGTCCGAACCACGACCTCGATGGCCCTTAGATGACACACCATAGTTAAACGCACGCATGAGCACATGCGTGGCCCTACCCACAGCGGAGGGCCCAAACCCGTGGGTTCTGGCTAGCCCCCCGGTTCTGCGTCAGATGAAGCTTTAATAGTCTCGGGACTGAAAGCAAAAACACCAGTTAATACAAGATACAAGTAGTTTAGTTTGCCTCCTTTTCACTAATAAAAAAAAACAAAAAATAAAAAGAAGTACAGTCGTTTTGGGTAACTTTGAACAATGTTGTGAAAAAGATTTATTAATTTATTAGACGAAAACTATTTTTATTTCAATAGCGTAACTACAACAATCGGCATAAAACGATCGGCAAAATGGTTTGAAATAACGAAAAGTAAAAAAAACAAACTTTTAATGCAATATCACATTGAAACGTTAATTTAGATGTAATTTTTAGAGATAAGGTTTTATTTAATGAAAATACGTCACACAATTTTACCCAAACCTCAAAATATTCGAATAATGATGGTTTTTACATCCTAAAAAAATTATATTCAAAGTTGCACTAAACTCACGATAACTTTGAATTTGAATTTGGGGGAAATTGTGGATGCTGTTGTTTTTTCGTAAATTTATTGTCGACATGTGAACCAACGAACCAACTTAAAAGGACACTACTCATTCAATAAAATAAAGGTGTAATAGATATAAATCAGATTGTAATAGCACAAATTCTGTAAAAAATGTTCAACTTTACCCAAACTGACGTTAGCTTTTATATAGCATTTTTTTTTTTATATTTTGTATAGCAGCTTTTTGTGCTGTCCTATACGCCTATTCAATGGCAACGTACGAGTAGCTAGCTTCACTGGTGTTTCAGATGCCTCTCTCTGTCATAAAAGCAACTGTAGCCCTTCGAAATCCAATTTCTTAATCATTTACGCGACACTAAATCAAATTCCTTGATGTAAAATTGGTAAAGACAAAGAAATAACATCTAATATTGTATTTGAACTTAGAATAAGGTATATTCAATGTAAAAAATATTCAGAACCGTTTCCTTTGAATCGAACGAATATTCCTTCGGATTCGAAACATTAAAATGAGATGCCGCTACACAAAATATCACATGGTGAGAGGAAATTTCAGCAAGATTAACCCCATTCCGCTAGGGTGAGAGAGGTGAATGACCGATCATCGTACACTTGATACCTTTGTTAACAAGACAAGGAATAATGCAACTTAATATTGCAAGTCGCCTAACAAATATTACATAAATTACAAATTTTTATTAAATCAACCAGTATATTTCAAACCCAATGATAATTTATTTGTAGATTAGTTGAAAGATTTAGCAATTTTGTTGAATGTTTGGCAGGTATAAAAGGTGCGAGTTGGTTTCATGATATAGGAGCTGTAATTTGTTTGTGTGAGAAAGCTGGTACTAGCAGGCGGTTTGCCAGATATGAAGGTTTACCAGGTGACTACTGCCCGTGAACGCCTACAATGCTTGTGGGGATGCAAATGTGTTAAAAGAATAAACAAACAACCCTTTAACTTTTTTATGTGAGAACGTGGTAAGCGAGCTGGTGATTGACCTGATGTCAAGTGATAACCTCCGCACATGGAAATTTGCAACACCCGTAGGCACTTTTTGATAAAGTGGCCCCGGCTACCTCACTCAACAGACGAAACGCACAAATATAACACTTCCACTTCCCGCCGGTCTTCTGTTAGGTCTCGATACTTACCCGGACGGACCTGCCCATTCACGCAACAGTGAAGACTGTATGTAGAGTGGCCCTACCGCAGTTAAAAACGTCGCTTAAAGACTTTAAGTCTATAAGTGGCATCGTCATGCCCGTATCCCACCTAGGTGGGGTCGGAAAAACATGTGAATCATGTGGTAAGCAGTTTTAGTCGCTTGCCTAGCGCCGACCCTCCTTGGGAAACAAACACCCGGATTCGGAAAAATTGTCTGTGGTACACAAATCCTTGTCCCGTGTGAAAATCGAACCCACGGCCCTCAACGCCGAAGTCAATAGCTTAGCAACGGCGCCACGGGTCATGTTTTTGCTTTCAGCCCATAGACTATTAAAGCTTCGTCGAAGCAGAACTGGTGGGCTAGCCAGAACGCAGGCTCGTTGTGGCCCTCCGCGTTGGGAAGCCGCGCATATATTCGTGCGTTATCTATAAGGGCAGAATGTCGCCTAAGGGCCATCGTGGTTCAGTACGGACCGTGACCCCGATGGCCGTTGACTGTATTTATCGGTTCCTGGGAGCGGTGAAAACTGCCTTGGAACGCGAGTGTACGTCGTGCAAGCGTCGTGTTGGTCTCGCCCAAACTGTTTCAGTTACCTCACCTATCAAACGATATGTAAAAATATAATAATCGCATTTCACGACGGTCTTCTGTGAGGCCGGGGTCGCCTCGGATTTAGGCCATACCGCCAACAACAAAAACTAAAAAAAATGTGTCACAAATTTATATAGAAAAATATAGAAAATAAAATATAGAGAATAAATTACGAGTACAGTAAGCCGCGATGAAATCCATAATCCTGTTGCACTAAAACCCTTTTTTGGTTACGACCCACTTTGTCCCTAACCGCCTACTTGTGCTTGTCTAAGATCCAATTTGATGGTTAAAACTTTAGTCTGTGTTACACGAAAATTATAAACTCATTAGTGGGTAGGGTAAATAGAGATCCACCCTTTGTTTTAGGTTGGTAATGCAAATGCAACCCTGGCTTATGTCAATGGGTGGCGTTTACCACTGACCCTTAGGTGAACTGTTCGTTCGCATTATCCTATAAAATATATGGGCAATGATTCTCACCGGAAGTCGACATTATGACAGCCTTATCGAATAGCTTCAATTAACGTCTGCGGTTTTAAACGTGCAATTAGCGGGCGCTTGGGTTAACCGCCGTTTGTGGGCGGCCTTAGCGTATCTGTATCGATCCAAGGCCAGCCCTTGTCTACGTGATCGCGGCCCCGTCCGCCGAAGCCGAAACCGACGCACGAACAGACGCTGGCTCTACGGGCCCTTTGTTTACTCGACTAGTGTGTACGCGGCCTTAGATGAACAAACAAAAACACCGTTCGCTTAACGACAACAACACGTTTCGTGTGGCCTTAGGTTATTAAAAAAAACGCTATGTTGTAAACGAAGTTTTATTAATACCTCTCGACGGTTCTGCAAAACAATTTCCCCCCATTGTATAATACAAATTCAATAAAACTAGTCCACGGATGTTATCACGATGTTTTTAATTTTATCTCCGAAGTATTTAATACTTTACAGCGTTTCGCTTCCATGGGCAGACTGAGATTTTATTGAGTCCGATCCAGACAGAAAACGCTAAGTGTAAAAAGTAACAACCTATGTATATTCCACTATTGAACAATGGCCTCCTCTGTACAGAAGGTACTTGAGCACAGTCCACCGCGCGACCCCACTGTGAATTGGCGGACTTCATTTACCTCCGAAAATATTTATTGTATAGTTTTGGTTATTACTCCGAAAATATGCAGATATTTTCATCGCTGAGCACGTGATAAGTCAGCACTTATTAACAATATAAGGTGATATGATAGGTGCCGGAATCGGGGTTTGAACTCGGGTTGCTCGAGGATATTGAATTAAAAGCGAGCGTCCGTAAACTGAGCTATCGGTCCTAAGCATCTGAACAAGCTCTGTTCATATAAAAGTATTTGGGATTACTGCGAATAAGTTATATTCCAGGATTTGTGACCACATTCTTAGTGAAAAAGCATTCGTGACCTGAAAGCATCAATTTGGAATAGAGCTGTACGGTTGCCATTTAAAAATCACGCTCGGTGTTTTCGTTTAAAATTATTTACACAGTAACACTGTAATTAAATTCAGAATTCTAACACTAGAATGAAGAGTATGTCATTTTCGTCCAAACATGAGACATATCTAAAACTCGCTTAGGCCATCAAAGTTAATTGGACGCTAAAACCACTCGCTTGGCATCATTTTCCAAATACTAATTCTGTGGTAAACGCGAATTCATTAAGTAAGGAATAAAACTGCGTTTATGACATAAGTGTACATACAGCGTGTCGTTACCATCGCGACAATAAATGAACACACGTCTAACGCTACTTGCCAATAATCATAAAAAATATTAACGTTAAACAAAATCCATAATTAAAAAAAAATATTTTTCAAACAAACTAATTAAGTAAAAAAGAAACAAAATTTGTAACATCCTATACAACTCGCGCCACAGCGTCGCTTTACAAGCCTCTCCTTCTAACAGTATGTTTTTTCTCTTTTAAATTCATTCAACCCATTCATATGCTTTGTGACCTTTACAAATGAACTTTACCTTACAGTTTTATACGTAATGGTGTTCTAAAATTATTTGTAAAATGTGTGTTCATTTATTGTCGCGATTTTAAAGACACGCTGTATATGTGTATGTGCCATAGGACGTAGAGAATCACATAATAGTACGCTATAGACACTGCTGACTCCAGTGGAGTAAAATATACGGGTTTGAGCTAACGATTAACGTCCACCGTTTCGATTATTAACAGCACGTGCACGTGCGCTAGTCCGCCATTGAAACAATGACAGCCGGTACGTCTCAGGGCTGATCGAAACCGAACTTCAATTTTGACACACCCAAGGTCTGACGCCGTAAATAAAAGCATCCGTTACGTGCACGGTGACCCCGACGAGATCGGAATAGCCGCTAGATGCTGCGCTCGGAGAGTTAATCTTAAATGCTTCTCAATTATCTAAAATACGTAAGCAGGTTAGACTATAGTGCTGAAAGGAGCAGTCATGTTTGGCGATTAAATTGATTTTTGATGTTGTACTTATTTTAGCGTGTTTGGAAAAATTATAAGGGAGACGTGATGCTTGGTAACAAATTATACTTACATGTCTTTTTGACATTTACCTATAATTCCAAGTTATTTAGATAAACCGTTACCAATTGCATTTAATGTCTTTACTTGATGACCGTCGGTCTTTTTCAGGTTACGAAATTAATTAATATCAATCGATATTACGTAAGGTTTTAATCAGTTAATCGATGAATGATAATCGCGAGAACATCGAATTCAAAATGGTGTATTGCAGACAGTGAGCTCTGCACGGGGTAGGCAGTCAAAGTATATAACACAAGTAAATCATTTAAACGAAATAAATTAATACCTCGTCATTCTTTTCTAAAAGCGTTAATTGTTAATTTTCATGTTTCTGGTTTTGTGTATATTGTGCCGACAAATATAAATAATAGGTACTCAAGATTTTACAAATAAATAACTGAAAGCGAGTCAAACACTTCAATGACAAAGGAACAAACTCAACCCTCCGTTTGTACCGGGGGTGCCAGGGGTCATTGGCCTCGCCGTCACTGGGTCGTTGACCTCGCGCCCATCAGCTGTTGCACACAGCGATGGGCCTTCTGACCCACTTCGCGCACGAACGCGACGCATCAAAGTTTCCACTCATTAGTTGAGTCGAACACGTGTTGTATTACGCCTGCGAGCTAAATTTAGTAATCATTCGTCTCCAATTATTTTCTGCGTTTTAAGGGCTTGGCCACCGCCCGTTTTATGCAACGATACACGATAGCGATGTCTCCCATTCGCAAGCCGAGTGTTGTGTCCACTGAAAACGTGTTTGTTTTTCGTATTTCGTATCATTTGCACATCGTCGTATTACCGTGTGTTTGCCAACAAGGAATTTTGGTTGCCACCATAAATATATAGTATGAGAGGACTTTTTGTTTAACGGAAAACATTTAAAATATTAAATAAAAACTAAGCTTTTTTTTTTAATATTCTAGGCTAGCTTTGTAGAGAGCTTATATCCTATCTATTCGATGAACACGCATCATCTGCTTACTTGCTAGAGCATCGTGCTGAATAATAATGATTTTATTCGTATAATGTCACAAGCTTTTTGGGAAGTTAAGTAAAGAATAAAGTCGTCGATACAGACCTGCATTGCTCACCCGTTACCCCCTTTATCTCCGCTCCGCATTTCCCAAACAACAGCTCGCTGCGGTGAAGCGAACTGATATTGTATCTTATCTCGCGTTGTGCGAGACTGTTTTTATATTTATATGCGCCGGACATTACTGGGTCCCGTGAATGAACTGTTGCATAAAAGCTTGGCTTATTTGTTGGCCAAGTTATAACAGGTTGCTTGTACGCGCGCAACGTTGTCGTTGAAATATAATGCTACTCGACAATTTACGCCACGCAAACCAACTAGATTAGGTTTTCTTTTAATAGGCTCTTGTTCGTGATACTTAATTTGCATACAGTCGGTTGTATGTCTTTTAAAAGAGCTTTGTAATGGTAACAAATCTAAATTAAGTAAAATTTTCGTTTTGAAAATTGTCGTGGAGCAAATTATGATGTATAATAAAAAAATGATCAAATACACCACTTGAATATTAATGGATCTTTTGCAAAATTAAAAAAAAAATGGGTCCCCCTGGAGAAACGCGTGATTATAACCTTGTGTTTTTGGAAGTTATAAGTTCTTGTTTCAGCGTTACAATAATTCAAAAATACTTCCAAAGTTTATCCATAAAAACAAATAACAAAATAATATCCGCGTAGATAAGAATGAAGATAAAACATGTATTGAATAAGAATAATGCTATCAGTATAGCATTTAAATATAATTTTGTTACTCAATCAAATCCGTTGCCATCCGCATTACACTTTGAGCTTTACAAAATGTCTAGTCGTATTTAGTCATTAGCAGACACGGTCATCGAGAAAACGACAATATTTTTGTGCTTTTTAACCGACTTTAAAAGGAGAAGGTTCTCAATCGACTGTATTTTTTTATGGCTAACCTAACCTAACATTGAGTGAACCGATTTAGTGATTCGTTTTTTTATTTGAAAGCTGGTGCTTCCCACGTGGTCCCATATTAACTTCATTGGTATTGGATCTTGGGCTCCGGAAATACTCAGGGAACTCCTGAATATCAATTATAAAATGAATACAGAGGCAGATATTTCAAGTCGGTTTTGTTCTTCATTAGTAAAAAAATGGTTATTCTATATTACACCGTGATTCAAAAAGAGACGTGTCTTCTTCGACCGTCCTTGCGCGTCCTCGTTCCTCATGAGTTGTTCAATTATTATCCATAATGCTCAATAGATTGGCTTAGTACTTTTTTATATGCTTCCATTTTCACAATTCGATAAGAAACTAGCTGCGGTAGGGCCACGCAACAGTGTTCACTGTTGCACGAATGGGCAGGTCCGGGTTAATACCACGACCTCTCAGAAGACCGGCGTAAAGTAGAAGTGTTACACTTCTGCGTTTCGTCTAGTGAGTGAGGTGGCCGGGGCCCACTTTATTTAAAAGTGGCAACGCATTATTGTAACCTTGAGTGTTGCAAATGTCCATGGGCGGCGGTTATGACTTAACATCAGATGAACCTCCAGCTCGTTTGCCATTTTCTCACATAAAAAAAGAAATGTCGATTATGCGAGCTGTTTTCTTCGACCTCGTTGAAAACCTCTTTTAGATTCGGTTTATAGACAAGGAAATAAATATTTGGGCTTTGCTTACCGGTACTCTATTCGGCTTCATATAAATCAAACAGCCCAGCTGTCTCAAAACTTTTTTTCACTTTTTAATTATTTTCAATCACAGGTAAGATTCGGCGTTGGAGTCGTGGATTCGATTCTCACAGGGGACAAGTATTTGTGTGAAAAGTATTGTTTTACTTATATTTATGGCTATTTTTGTTTTTTTTTTTATTACCATATTGATATTCGTTGTCTCGCTATTTTTTTCTGTTTTACCCTAAGTAGATGAAAATCTAGGTGAAATTTATTATTTGATGTAGCTAGTTATTCCAATTTATTACGCCATTTTATACTGTGCCTGTTGTTCACCTTTAATTATTAGTCACGCATGTGTGACTAATAATTAAAGGTGAACTAATAATTAAAGGTGAGTTATTGTTATTGTATCTATAGCTATTTAAATTATTAGATAACATTTTATTGTGAACAAATACTGGTGGACATATTAAATAAATTAAAAAAACATACATTGTGTGATCTGTTAAATAAACTTAAATAAAATGCGATATTATCCGTAAAATAGTTTTATTTTACATGTAGTATTTTTGTAAATCTAAAAAGTTATGAAAAAAGATGATTAATAGGATCATAGTCACTTGAAACTACTTGGTTATCTCAATATTAAATAGCTTTATATAACGTCGTATACATTATATAAAAAAATGAAGTTTTTTAACACAACATATATCTGTTATATGTTTATCAACATAGTTTTATTAAAGGAAACAGATAATAATAACAAAAGCACTTAGTAATTAAATTACTATCTACCTAACGTCACGTTTTACTTCACGTTACTATGTATTATTACGTAGCCATGTTTTGTATTGATCTTATCATGTTGGCGAACAATATGAAGGTTAAGAGTACGGCGCGGATTATTTTTTATCTGTATTTATTTTAACTCTATGAAGTGGGAACCAACAAAGTAGTTCAGTGGACCAAAGTTTATAATTGAGAGAAATCACTTTGCGTAACTATCCTAAACTTGCGGCTCCTGAAGCATACTTATATATTTTAATGACGTTGGCTTCACTGGAACATTATAACGCCGACTTTAAGCTTAGCACAACCGGTGTTCTTTGCACTGGTTCCACGTGCTCTACCAAACAAACATTTACCCATGGTAAAGAGCTGTAGGAAGAACGGTAGGGAGAGTCTTATTGGTATGTGTAGTTTTTCTATACAATATACAGATAGGACAATATGGTTATTGAGATTAGGTAATAACACCAGGAAAAATAAACAGTTACAAATCTGTTTATGAGATTTGTTTTGAATTTATGAAGTTGAGGTGTTCCAGAAATTCATGTATGTACCTATATTGTTACTTTATTGAATTTGTAAGGGTGGCATCCAGAGCAAATGTGGTGGGCACGATATTTAAATCTTCTATAATACCTATCGTATTTAAATGAACATACAAATAAACCTTTAATACTAAATGTACTAAATTTATTTTCAAAGAATATTCTAGAAATGGACGTATAACGACAAACAAGTTTTTTCCGCACAACAATTTATTCCGAGTAGTTCTTTATGTTTTTTCACAAAACACTTTAACCTCGAGAACAGTGACCCAAAGATTCCATAAAACATTAGAATCCGTAGAAGGTGCATTAAATTACAATACTCCGAGCGAGGCTACACAACGTGACCGAAACGACGCGTTTTGACGCCGTGACTTGTTATATAACTAGATCATCTCTGCTCGGAGCTTGTAAACAACAAAACAATTAAATGTTTGTTAACTCTTAACTCTATATAGTAGAGTAAAAAAATATTTAATTTGCGATAGCTTATAACGGATACGGAATGATACGTAGATATCATCTACGTATCATTCCGTATCCGAACCGAACGAGCCTAGAAGTGAAACGCCATGAACAAATTTCGTAGTACTTTGATATTTGTGAATATAAAACACATGATAATTCTGTTTTCGAACGTTTTTTAACCAGATACTTTCAGCTCTACACTTTGATATGTTTATTAATGTTACGTACTTACATAAAAAGTGCATAGAATAATTAGACAACTAAGCAAAAAATTAGGAATCAAATCACATATCCTTACTTCCTTACTAATGTTATAAAGGCGAAAGTTAGTATGTATGGATGGATGAATGGATGGGTAACAGCTAGTAGCCTATTAAGCTGTTGCAACTTTGCCTATTCAGACATCAAATGTGAGACATGCTCTTCTAGCCGGTTGTGTTTTTTTTATGTGAAAAGTTGCCAAACGAGCATACGGTTCACCTGATGTTAAGTGAATACCGCCGCCCATGGACATCTGCTACACATGCGCTGACAACCTTTTTGGAAATTGGGCTTGTGTTAGACTGTTGTTATACTTTGTACCTATTTATTTTTTTGGTTGACCACTGCTTGACGTAGGCCTCTCCTAGTAAACAACATAAGACTTGATCATGCTCCCTTAGTATCATCGGATTAATACATTTTGGAAAGGCATACAGCGAATCATCGTAATGTTTGAAAGCCAAGATTTTAGCTGATGTTGTTCTGGTGTTTAAAAAATGCGAGATCCTCCATCATTTAGTATAGGCATCAACTCACCATAACAGAAAAGTACTTATGGCAATTGTTTCGGCTAATCTCTGAAACGGCTGGAATGATTTGGACGGGACTGTCACTGGCAGATAGCTGGTGTAATAAGGTGTAACTTAGACTACTTTTATTTTACGCGGACGAAGTCGCGGGCACAGCTAGTGTGGTTAATAAAAATTTAAATGGAACAGGAATTTTAAATTACTATTTCGTAAATCTTGCAGCGGTGGGCGCAATTGCACCCACGCTTGGGTTTGGCAACTGAGTGTAAAAAGTAAAAGTAATATACGATAGAAATATTTAAGTCTCACCAATCACCATAGAACGCGAATGGAATACAGACGCGTGAGTTTCACAAAAAAAAAAAACAACATTGAAAGACCCTTAATCTGCCTGACCTGACCCCATTCGTCAGCGAAGCCTTTAATTCAATATTGACTAGCAGAGTTAATATTGAATGTTCCGATCGATTCATCTGTAAACTTTATAGTGCGAGGAGAGATGACGCGGGTGCAACACGCTCAGTGCAAGCGGGTCACGGTTTGTAAATAAAACAGACCGCGTTATGTTTGACGCAGCGCATATTTACGTGTGCGCGTGTTTTCTCTAAATGCTGCTGTTACGTTAGTTACAGTAATAGACGATATGTCTACGGTCCACCTTTGGGGTCGACCGTTAATAGTGAACGATAACCCTGGCCTGGGTTGAAAAGTAAATAAGTCTCTTTCTTGAACATCAAAATAATAACAAAATCATGTGATGCTGAGTTTTCTTATGATAGGGCAATCGCCTGGTAATGTTCGTATTACGTTTTTGAGGAAACGAGTGTATCAAGTTCACTAGAGATTGGGTGCTTGGACTGCGGTTGTTTGGACTGTTCTTCTGATAATTAAATTTGTGCCGACGCGGCAGTTCCGTCGTCTAGACTATTTTGTTTCCAGTGCCACGTCATGGAAGTGAGGTATAGTCTAGCTCTACAGTAACAATGCAACGAGTATTAAAACATTGTTACTGTTTCATCATACCATAACTAACGCACAAGACGCAAGATTTATCAGATGTTTTGTCTCTCGCGCGGTTTATCGGAAAGCGCATGCGATCTTAAGCACGTCATTTATGTTGGATACATTCCAGTTGCACATAAGATAGCTAAATTGTCAAATTTTTTTTGCGTTTTTTATAAATAATTCGATGTATGAGTATAAAACGGCGAAATTGCAATTAACATTACATTGAAAATGACGCTCAGTGAGATCATAACAATTATATTGTTGTAAAATAAAATAATGTTTCAATGTTGCAAATTCGATATGTAAATCGGTATGTAAATCGGCCATGTTAGTTACATTTATTTCTCATACAAAATAATGCAATAACTTGGGACAAATTTCAAAAAAGAGAGATCGTCGAACTGAACGTCGACTGAACTGATCGTCGACACTGAACCCCCAATAAAGAATCATAATACTGTGAAAACACGTACTATTATAAACAAATGAACAACCTGTCAACTTGTCAACTTTCACATAAAAAATACTAGCTGCTGCCCGCGACTACGTCTGCGTAGATATACATAAAATATGTATGTAAATTATAGTCTATGTCTTATTCTGATGTATAAGCTATATTATTGTAGTTTCATTAAAATCTATTCAATAGTAATTGCGTGAAATAGTAACAAACATCCATACATACAAACTTTCGCCTTTATAATATTAGTAAGGATAAATAAGTGGACAAAGGTCTGCTTTCATAAAGCGCGCATAAAGTAAAATCTACTGGAGGATTTCAATTAATTCTTCTAAGTTTTAGGTATTTCTCAGATACTTGGACTTTAGTTAAAAAAAATGTGAATTAAATTCAAATATCTTCACTACATAGTAAAAAACAAAGTCGTCCCGCTGTCTGTCTGTCCCTATGTATACTTATCTATATATCTTTACTAAACTGCGCAACAAATTTTGATGCGGTTTTTTTTTTACTAGATAATGTTGTTCAGGAGGAACGTTTATATGTATAATACATACATAATAGTATCTGGAGGACCGAGGTTTGCTCGGTTTGCTTTTTTTTTTTTTGGTAAATCGTGTATTTTGGGAATCACATTTAGATAAAAATTACTGAGTAATGAAATATGCATAATATTTTTCGATCTTACTGACGTAATAATAAGAAAATATGAACTGGTGTTTTTCACAAAAGAAAGAACTTTAAAAAAAAAAAAAAAGATCAAAATCATCTGGATCGACAAAAAATTAAAAATAAAGAAAGCAATGATCTGAAAAAAATAAGTGTGTAAATGATCGATCGTGACACGGACCACGGCCTTCTGTTTCGGGGCCGCCCGATTACCGATCGAGCTTATAATAGCTCGGTTGGTAATCGGAAGAACAGGGATAAAACGAAATTTACTAAAAATGAAACCTAGCTAGATCGATTTTCGCCCCCGAATCTACGCACATACTAAATTTCATGAAAATCGCTGCAGCTGTTTCCGAGATTCCTATTATATATATACAAAAATTGCTCGTTTAAAGATAAGTATAAGATAGTAAAGAAACATAGTACATATGGGCGGGTTGCGAGTTATTTAATATTGAAGCACTTACACTTACTTATTGATTGTCAAAAAACCGGCTAAGCGCGAGTCGGACTCGCGCACGAAGGATTCCGTACCGTTTTTATAGATAATGCTATAAAAACGGCAAGGAGTCATGTCTGTTGTACGGGAGCCACACTTAAATATTTTTTATTCTGTTTTTAGTGTGTGTTGTTATAGCGCCAACACAAATACATCATTTGTGAAAATTTCAACTGTCTAAATATCACATCATGTGACATGTGATAGACAGACAGACAGACGCCGGAGTTTTAGTAATTGGGTCTGTTAACAATACGCTAAAAACACTAATATCTTCATTTAAAATAAAGTTGTTAAAGTTTTAAGAAACAATGATTTTTTAAGCACTACGCTTTTAGCAATTTGTTTTAAAAGGTGTAGTTGTTAATATAATAAGCAACGCAGACTAATTCGAGGATTTCGGCTAGTTTTACTCTAAATCTATTAGAGAAAGCTGACTTCATAAGCCGGTTCCGACACCAATGACATTTATAATTTATTCAATTTAAGTAGTAATTTAAGACGCCATCTGCGTCAAATTAAAACGCCATTATGAAACATGTAGGAAAAATATAAAACATATCCAATATTTGTATTCCTTATATATATGAAGTTTGGTGGTGGTGTCTACAAATATTTATTTTCCAAATATATTTGACGTCTGGTGGTGGTGTGTACAAATATTTGTATTCCAAATGTATTTGGTCGCGTGATGACAGTCCTTTGGCGAACAATGTAAAAGTATCAAGACTTTATTAAGATTTTATTCTACTATATATTTTATAATCAGTCTGAAACATACTAATTAAAACAAATATATTCAAAAGGATATCTATAAAACGCCATAACAGAAGTATTAATTATGGTAGAGCACCTTTGATATGGTGTTATCACATGTCAAACCGGTTTTATGTTATTGTCGACTCTAACATCGACAAATTCGCTGACGACCTTCAAACCTATCGTACGCCGTATGACAATTCAAACACTAAAAAAAGAGCCCGCTTAATAACCCAAAATGGCCGCTGTATGTGTGGAATTAGTTGCCTAGTAGAAATAGCAAGTCTTAAGTTTTGTTTAAGTTTTACTTTTCTTTCGAGGTTATATCTGTCCAAAATGTTTATAATAAAATTGTAAATAGGTACATCAAACTGTTGATAGGTATATAATGTGATTAATACATTACATTAACCCTGACAATTTTTATTTTAAAAGGTATTTGAGGGTTATAAATGAAGTCTTAGTTATTTTAAACATAAGTATTGAAAACCTGTAAAAATGCTCCAGCCCAAAATGCCAAAAAAAGTTAAAGTTGCCAAAGTAATTGTTACTAACGAGGAGGTTAAATACATGATTTAATAATTATTTTATTTATTAACATATAAAAATTTGATCCAAAACCTCAGGTGAAGGTGATGTACGAAAAGTTTCATTACAAATTCCACAATGTAAACATTTTAATCAGCGATCTACTTGTTTTAAAAAAAAATAACCACGTTATATATTTGAATGCAGCATAATCTGTGCCGTCACAACGGCTTACGTAACGATTGAATCATTTCTAACACACCATCATTCACCACGACACGTCACATCTTATGTATTTCGTTCGTTAAACATAGATAAATTAAAAAGGCAAGGCCTCACGTGTATATCTATCCACGTTTTATCTAACTCAGTGAGTCTCAAGATGCCTGTGTTCTGGAAACGAAAAAATGCATTTTTTTCGAAACATATTTAAAAAAAAACAAACACGATCGAACTTCTCGATCTATTGCTGTGTCGAACGACTATACACTAAAGGCCCATTTACACGATGCCATTTTCTTGAACATACAAGAGCAATAATTGAATGCAATAAATTGCGCGCAATAATTGTTTAGACCATTTGTTGTTTAGACCATGCAACTCATTTATTGCTTCAATTTAATTGTATACAACAGGCAAGAAACTTGCACCGTGTAAATGGGCCTTTACTCTTGCCCGCGACTTCGCTCGCGGGGACTTCAATTTAATAAAAACCAGTGAAGTCAATGGAAAACTGAATTTTGCAAAGTAAAAATTCTTTTAAATCACTGTGCGGACTATATACTAATAGTAAATTGGTTGCTCTATTGGTGCGTTAGACAAGGACAAATATAACACACATTAAATTCTAAATACTTGTGGGCAAAATGCGGGCGTAAGTGTAACTAATATCACTATAACAGATGTGGTTCCTTATCATAATTTGCTAAAAATGCATACAATATAAAAATTAAAGTAATAATTTTGAAGCTATCCGTTAATACAGGATATTCTAAACATCTACATCAATCATTTTTATCACGGTTTATATGGACCGTATGTATTAATAACATATGAAACATGCTATATTAAACCTTTATGGTTATATATTAATAGTATAGAACGTTCCAAGAATTTACGTCTGCCTAGTACTCAAGGCCTTAGTGATGCTCTACGCTTCTGTGTACAGTTTTGTTCACCTGTTGTTAAACGAAATTGTTATACTATCGGAGTCGTAGATATGGTACATATCATAGTCATTCACATGACCACCTAAATTTGACCTTAGGATTTTTGACCCTAAAAACAACTTACATAATAACAAAAAAATTGTGACACCCAAAAACAATCTAGCGAACCTAATTTTAGTACGGTTGACTCTACCTTATTAAAATTAATTTCGCTCCAAAGCAACCTTAATTTAAAATGCCTTTTACATTGTTAAAGAATACACCCAAGACCAATCTGTATGCTTATATTAATATATACTTGTTATTACAAGTATTTAATCAAAGCCTATTTGGAAATAACTCATGCTCTACACTTTCCGATCGTCTAACATTTTTTTATGATAATTTTACATTCTATATTAAAAGAATTGTACTATAAAAAAATATTAAACCGTAGTGTTTTATACCATTTCTCGTCTGATAAAAATTAATTAAAACAAAATTTACAAGTTCCATTTCCTTAACTTTGCATCCTTACAAATTATCGTGGATACTGTTATACAACATATGTTTCTCAGCAAGCCACTTGAGCGAAATAACTTCTTCCAAGATATTGCCACTGTTCTCTCATTGTTTTCATATGCTTAAACTTGTGCCGCTTAATTTCTATTCTAAACTTTGTTTTTATATTTTATGCAACAATGAAGTATTTATAAAACACGGATGAGTTATATAACATGTTATTGTGTATTCACTAAGATTACGTCGAGTTGTTATCGTGTTTATAAACAAACTTTATCGGTTGGCTTAATTCGTACTGCGTATCCAATATTTATGTTTTGATCGCTAGGTATCCGTTCTGGTTTTGGGTTATCAGTCGACAATCAATCTTGACTAGGTACGCGGGGAATTTGAAATTCCTTTAAGGCGCGAACGCATTAAATTCCCAGCGCCATTTTGGATTTTAACTTGCTGTTCTGGTTGATTTTAATCGTTCTAGTACAGTAACAGCCTATACATGTCCCACTGCTGGGCAAAGGCCTCCTCTATACAGAGGGTATCAGGGCATTGTCCACCACGCGGCCCCACTGCGGATTGGCGGACTTCACATATCTTCGAAATATTTTTTTTTGTTATTATTTCGAAAATATGCAGGTTTCCTCACGATGTTTTCCTTCACCGCGGAGCACGTGATAAGTCAGCACTTAAAGTTAAAAACATCATTGGTGCCGGCACCGGGGATCGAACTCAGGTTGCTCGAGTATATTGAAATAAAGGCGAGCGCCCGGACACTGAGCTATCACGGCTGGTTAATCGTTCTAGTAAAACTTGTAAAGGGCATAAGAATGCAGATTTGTTTTCTTTTTAAAATAACTATTTTTCTTGTTGTGAGTTCGCAATACATATTCTGACTGACCCCTACAATACCTACACCAACATGACTCACTTAATGTATGGCATGGCACACAACTAACCTCTAATTAGAGCCTGCCAATGTTCAATGTTTTACTTAATAAATATAGCATGAGTTGAATTGTAAATACAATTAACATAGAATATTGAGATAAACGATTACCAGGCGACGACTAATACACAATTATACGTAATATATAGGTTTATTTCGATAGTATTATAACATAATATCACACCATACAATATAATAACACGACGTCCTGGAGAGTAGCACCATCATTACACATGCGAAGACGTAGTGCCGTTTTATGGACATTAGTTTGGCGCGCGCCTATTCTCTACTGAGCATTTCATTTTTTCTTCGGTAGATTTTTTTTATAGCAACTAAGCACGAACCTGTTTGTACGTGGCACCAATTTACAGAGTGATCGCCTCATGTGAGTATTTGTCTAAATGGTTATTATTTTGTCGTGTATTTCCATATTTTGTGGCACAAAATTTCGAACACATAAGTAAGTATACAGTTTTCTGTTAGCATCATTTACAGAAAGACGCTAATTCTTACTCCGGGTACATTATGCATGCACATAATCAAAAATGGAATAATATTTCATGAAGTTTATTTACCTGATTCTATAAGATTTAGCCTATAAATAGGGCTAGCGCAATGTGGATTCTATATTCCATACAAGCTAAATGTCTTAAACTATACATTAAATAAGCACCACATTTCTCTTTATCATTATCGCGTACTGTGGAGTGCCCTTACTTGTACCTTAGTTTTTGCCAAATCGATTTATTAATGATCCTAGGTCAACGTGAATTAACATACGTATGTTAGCCCTATGGGTATAATTAAGTATTTAAAACAAGTGGCCGTATCATTTAAGTGTACTGAGTTCAGATATATTTTAGCTTTCAGACGTACAACAAACTAATCCGGAGCCATAGAAAAGAATTTTATTATAATTATATTTAAATAATTATGCCTTTCAAAACACGGTTTCAAATCATGGGTATGCAGTACAACCATCATTAGAGAAACATTTATTCCTATAGTCAAACGTAATATATACATAGTCTGTGACCAGACCGGTTATGCCTTCATCTGTGGCGTCTCGTAACATTTTTAAATGAATATCTAAATCTTTATAGAATAATGAATATAAATTCATAGGTACTATCAGTACTTCTTCTATATAGTAGTATATAGAAGACGTACGTATTCTAAATCCTATGACAAATATAATAATAGCGGCTTTTCGCGTTCAGTTTTAATAAAAACTATGTTTTACCTTTTGGTAATATTTACGGTGGTAGGGCCACGCAGCAGCCTCGGCTGTTGCACGAATGGGCAGGCTCACAGAAGACCAGCGTAAAGTGGAAGTATCACAAATACTTTCGCGTTTCGTCTGGTGAGTGAGGTAGCCGGTGCCCAATTTTCAATAGTTTGTCAACGCATCTGTAACCCTCGGGTGTAACAGATGTCCATGGGTGGCGGTATTCACTTACCATCAGGCGAACCATTTGCTCGTTTAGCAATATCTCACACAAAAAAGAAAAAAATATATTTTGCTTGCCGTCTAAAATTCACATATCACCGCAACATACTGTGTATATTGGAAAAAAGCCAGAAGAAGATGTAAAAATATTGCAAATAACATCTAAATACGCAATATTAATTCTTCCATGTCGAGTCTACCGTGACGTTGTAACGATTTATTAAAATTTTTAAAATGGCAGACTGCGGGCACTCAGTATAAGAAATTTTCACATCAAAAATCAGCAGAAAACATACATTGACGCACGCTACTGGGATTGGAAGTCATGAACTTAGACCGCAAGTGCGATTTTACAACTCCTGGGACGTTAGAGAATAGAGTGCTTCTTTATGCGATATCGTCAATAAATACTTTATAATTATTCTAAGATGTTTATATAATTACTGCTTCGTTGTTTGCTGCCCGTTTTTGTGACATTAAAGTGAGGTTTTTGCTCGACATTCACTTCAGTCTTAGTTTCTCTAATAAGAAGGTACGAGCGTATCATGGCTTTCATATTATATCTCTTTCTATGCTTAAGTAATATTTGCGTGCGCTAGTTGTATTCACAATATATATAATTTTTAATTTTCATAACATTAGTCATCGCATTACCTTGATTCCTAAAACTTTTCTTGAGAGAAGTCCTAGTAATAAATTGTCGAATTTATCACGTGGATTATGACAGCATAGTGCCATCATATCACCGACCTAACTCCAGTTTAAACAAACAGTATTTTTCTTCATGATTCTTTATTCGAAGAAGGGGTGAAGTGAACCTGAAAACATCCACAACATACATGAAAATAAATTTTTAAACAGTACGCCGCTGTTACTCTCTCACCAGATAAGATACAAAAGTATGAAAATCCATGTCTTTTCTACTCTACTTAACTTACTACGACAGAAATTCTACTTATAAAGAAATTCTAAATAATGATCGTGTAAGCTATGAAAGCCTGGTACCACTGTAGCGCCTTCTTTGCTCACTGCTTCCTTACTTTATATTTTATTAGCAATGGTCGCGTAATTTCTGACCGCCTGGTGAATTCCATAAACTAGCTCCTGTTTTACATTGTTTTATTTCTTCTTACTACTATTTGGACCTATAAATCATATTTTTTTCGCAATTATCGCTTCAGCTAATAGTCACTGAACCGGTAGAAGGAAGCGGTAGGAACCACAGAGCCGTTGATAACTCGATTTGCGAAATAAACATGTTTTTGTCGTTGACAAAAACGCGTGAGCTCGCGAATCGGCCGGCGAGATAGAGGTCAAGGGTGACGTTGCTTATTTGAATAATTGACCGCGTTCGCTCTCGTTCTTGTCGAGGAAACGAATCCTGAACTATAAAATAATCCCCATGCCATACGATCACAGGTTAATCGTAAGGCACAATCTAATATTCGTTAAATTTTCATGCAATCTTGATATTAGCTTAGCGGGTGATTCTGTGAATTTCGTTAGCGAACAGATCAACAGACTTCTTTTATATATTAGCGCTATCAGTGCAAAGTCTTGACGGTTGCTGGTTACTAAATGAACGAGTTGAATTTACTTACAAGTCGTGCGTGGACTGCCCTTGCTTTGTACAGCTTCTACCAGCACGTGATTAAGTGGATTCTTAGAAAATGCGTTCTCTTCAAGAACGTTTAAGCAGCATTTAAGCAGCATTAAATAAGATAAGCGTATAGTTTAGTTCGATTTGTTTATGTACTTTCTTATGTTTACAAAAGTCGCAACTGGGCAAAATCCTGATGGAAAGTGAGGACCACTCTCCCGTAACACCAGCGATACTATCAGGCCCTCAATTTGACTCGCTCAACAGATGAAATGCAAAAGTATAAACAGATTTTTAGGGTTTCGAACCAAAAGGGTAAAAAGGGACTATATGCATTACTAAGACTCCGCTGTTTGTCTGTCTTTCTGTCTGTCTGTCTGTCTGTAGTAGTAGTTAGACAGTTGAAATTTTCGCAGATGATGTATTTACTCGTATGTTGCCGCTATAATAACAAATACTAAAAACGTTATAAATAAATATTTAAGTGAGGCTCCCATACATAATTTGTTTGCCGTTTTTATAGATAATGGTACGGAACCCTTCGTGCGCGATTGCTTAGCCGGCTTATTTTATTTGAGAAGTTGGGAACTGAGCAGGCGCCAACCACCGCCCGTGAACATTTACAAGACCGAAGGGGTTGCGGATGCGTTGCAAGCCTTTAAAAGTTGGGACAATGCCATTATCCTACATACCTGTCGAAACTCGAAATTTTAATACCACTTCATGCAAGGCTACCATTATTTAATACCACCTTTGCGAGGCCGTGAACGTACTTCTTCAGATTAGTCTCCCCATTCGTGCAAAAGCAGAAGCCATGGTAACAATACTACTTCAGCTTAGCTCCGGTCGTATTTCTATAATGTAATACATAAAATTAAATTTAAGTACTTTTCTTTTTTTAAACATAGATAGGTAAGTAAAACACGAAACATTATTAAATTAATCTTTGAAGATAACATTACACGATTCAAAAAACTGCCAAGCCGTTAGCTGTTAAATACAGCATACAATTCGGTGATGAACTTTTGCCGAACAAAAATACTTTCGGTGTACTATATACATTTGGTGGGAATACAAATGCCCCTTATTATGCACTTACTTTCACGAATATAGATATGTTCATATTACCAGAAAAAGAGAAAAATGGGAAGAGAATAAGTAATATTTTATTTTCATTTCATCAGGACGTTTATCTTCTTTAGGCACCTACCACATTTTATTACTATGTATTTTGTTTTTTCAATCAATGTATATTTTCCGATATTCCGGGGTGCCCAACAGCCAAGTTCGTTAAAGGTGCATACGTGAATCGGGAGATTATAAATTAACCTCGATAACATTCAAATTTTATTAGTCCTTTCTATTTCATGGGCTATCGATAGTTGTGAAATATAGAAGAATCATTTTAAATATTCCGAAAATCTTAAATAGAACTGGACTAATCGTAGGATCCCAAAGAGTTACCCAGCCAAGTTGGCTATTTCTTCCCCATATTTTTTCAAAATGGGGTTCTTTTAGCTAAAAGGATTAGGAACCATAAGCGACGTAGATTTAATGTAATCATTTTTTATGTCTCAAACGATAAAGAATAAAATTACCTACATACAACAAGAAAAAAATTTTAATGTGAAGATAAACAGGGCAAGCAATTAAGTAAAGTGTATTTACATTAAAAATAAACAAGCAATTTACATGATCCAATAGATTGACGTTGGAATATCGGTATTGTTTTAGGTTAATAATCCATATTGTAGGTTAATTTAAATTCGACTGCATAAACAATTAGAACAAATAATATAATTACCGTATCATTTTCTTTCGTCACGGTACAGGCAAACTCACCGTATACGTTTACGTATGTACTTTTAAAGTCACGCGAATAGAATATAGGGTCCGGGAAATGACCTTTGTTAAAAACATTAACATTACATTGTAACTACAAGTGATCAAATTTATTCGATTCGCACGAAGGGTCAATAAATACGCACGTTTTTACCCTTTCAGTAAATAGGTCTATAAAGTGCGGCACAAGGCGCTCAACACGAATATATTCAATTGACGTGGGCAATGAATGTTGAAATGCCAAATTGACCGATTTAAATTCTTAGAATGTTTCGAAAAAGTTAAGCATAATTATATTCATAAATATTAAGATACCTACTTAGAGATAAAACAGTTTGGTGAGTTTCTCCTCTGTGTTAATTCATAGCTTTCTTTTAAAAAGTAAAAAAAAAATTATTAATTTATTAAATAAATAAATTTCTAAATTTTATCTAATTATATTTACTTGTACCTTGTTGTCACTACGACACAAGGACTCTATAATAATTATAATATCGTTTCGTTCGTATTGTACTTACCGTACGGTGCGGGGTGCTAAGGTAAGGCCAGGAATGCATGAATCCATTGGCTGGATATGAGAAGTTCTACTAAAGAAATTCTAAATAATGATCGTGTAAGCTATGAAAGCCTGGTACCACTGTAGCGCCCATCAAGGTGCTTCCTTACTCTATATTTTTTTTTATGCCAAAAATTGCCAAACGAGCAGACGGGTCACCTGATGTTAAGTGAATCCCGCCGCCCATGGACATCTGCTACACCCTAGGGTTACAGATGCGTTGACAACCTTTGACCGCCTGGTACATTCCACTAAACCAGCACCTGTTTTAAATTGTTTTATTCCGTCGTAATTAATGATTCTGATAACCTTGTACTATTTAGACCTATATCATATACTAGCGACCAGCCCCGGCTTCGCACGAACGCAATGTATTATACATATAAACCTTACTCTTGAATCACTCTATCTAGCAGCAAAAAAACCGTATCAAGATCCGTTGCGTAGTTATAAAGATCTAAGCATACATAGGGACAGACAGTCAGAAGTACCAGAACCTCATAGACGAAAATTATGGAAAGTATTGTATATATATATAATTACGTTTCATCCGGTGATTTTCATGACCGGAGCCCTCTCAATAGTTGGCAACGCAATTGCGACCCAGAAGCATATTGCCACCCAGAAGTACCAGTATCACTTAGCGCCCGTTTTTGGCGACGTTGTGCATTTGAATCCTACACGGAACATGTATATTTTTGACCCACAGGTAATTGTTCCGCAACGTCGTGAGGCCGAAAAGTGGTGAGTAGCGGAGCCACAGACCAGGTCCGCCACTGGGGGCTGGAAGGCTTTCTACTTATTGGCACTGGCTCTCCTGGGTCAAATGGCCCCTAGTCAGCGAACGCGGGGAAGTTCGTAGGCCGGGAAAAAGGGGCCGAGTAGGAAGGCGCGCTGAATGTTGCAGTGCGCCTTACCTGGAGGAAAGGGGAGTTGATCCCCGGGAGGAGGCTGCTGTGGCGGCCAGCGCTGGCAGGGTTGCGGAAGTGTGCAAAAGTGTTCCCGTGGCCCTCCCGATATGCGCATAGGTGGAACATCGTGGGGGTTTTAATCGGTGCGAGTCCGACATAACCCGCTCTTGCCCCCGCTTGGCGGGTAGGCGTAAGCATTTCCCCCACGTTAACAAAAATAAAAGGTAAGTAGTAGTAAGGTAAGGTACCTACTCAACACCACTAATAACCTAATTCACATGCTATAAGGTGTATTTAGACAGAATGGCGATGAAATACATATATGTAAATTATTATACTCTTGTTACTGGCGGATTATAAGGACTTTACCTATCCCATTATCCCATTATCCCAGTGTATAAACACTTGGATAATGGGATAGGTAGGATCTATAATTAATGTAACAAAATCACGTAAATGCCAAACATTTCATTAAGCGCGTCGTATAGACACGAAGCCTGGCGCAAGCTACATTGTAAATACTGCATAGAGACGAATGTTTACTTATGTAATGCTCATGACATCATTGGCTCGGTCTAATCCGGTCGAACTGGTTGCGAGGAGTTAAGCGGCTTAAAAAATAAGGCGTGAGCATACATACGTATATGTATGCTTTCGTGTTCATGGCACAGTGAACACTATCGCTGTACGGAAATCGAATATGTGTTCACAATCCTTGATACTGACGTTACGGTTCCTTTTTATATACCCCCTACGTAAAAAACGGGGTGTTATAGGTATGACTTCTCTGTCTGTGTATCTGTGCTTGTCTGTGGCGTCGTAGCTTTAAAACGAATGGACCGCTTATGATGTGGGTTTTTTTTGTTTCAAAGCTGACGTGATCGAGACGGCTATCTTAGCTAGCTATAACTTGAGTTTTTTTTTGTGTCAGGAAGCTACTTAAAATTTATCATTCTATATTATAACTAACTACTTCATGCGATTTCATCTGCGTGAAATTTTTCGGCGTAGCTCGTAGCGTGATGTTAAATATCCTATAACCTTCCTCAAGAATTGTGCTATCACATTGTAAAGGATTATTTCAAATCCGACTATATTAGTATAGATTAATATTGATAAAGTTAACCTTTTCAGAACTCCATGACACGAATATAAACACAATCTCGCGTTTAACTTAAATTTCTTCCGAGCGAGCCGTATGCGTTGTTGTATATACGAGTATATTATGCTTCACGCGAAAAGTATGATTTAAACACGAAATGACTCTTGCTCTGCACTTGCAAGACCCCTGGCTGCTGCTGATTTTATACCCAAATAAGTGTGTATAATTGCATTAAAAATATATATATATATAACAAAAAGAACAAGACCGCAGAGTTTCTTGCCGGTTCTTCTCTGTGCAGGTCTAGTTTAGTGAACCGGTGGTAGATTTTTGTTGACGTTCAATAAGAGCTTAAGTTAGGCCTATATTGAATAAATATACTTTGACTTTGACTTTGACTTTAAACAAATAATGTTTCTTTGGGAAAGAAACATTTTTTGTAGGAAATGGAAAATACCTCAAAGAGAGCAATGAGTTACTATATCGATATCGCACGGAGTACATCGACAATGCGAAAAAAAATATTTTTGATGTCTCCTTCACGGCTCGTGTTTGCCGAGCGGTCGTCGAATCACTTATGCAGAAGTCATTGACCGGCGATATGTCACTGAGATCCCCCTTGCGAATAGAAATGCTGATTTTGGGGAATCTGAATTTCCGATCGCGATGTCCTTGACCATCGACTCGGCACGAGGAAGCGCGCAGGTGAAAATATACAATCGTAAACTACTCGTGTCAGTAGTACAGTTCTGAAACGATTTATCAGTGACAATGACAACGGCGGGAGATTGAAGGTGACGTTTTATCATCACCATACTTCTTTCCGAAATACCTATATTGAATTACTCCATGCGCATGCTCGTTACTACAATAAAAGTCTTCAACTTACGTAAATTATTAATCAAAAGTTTGCTTGTTTCATTTAAATTAATCCGTAAAGTCATTAGTGTGTTATAGAAGCACCGTGTTTTTATCATTTTAATTATTTCGACTGCAACCAGATGCAAATTGAGTTATTATTAACCGTAGACAAGTGATTTACTTTCATTGTGCTTAAACAAATTGGACGCTTTGGTATAAGAGTCAAATACTGTTTAGAACACAATAGAAGTAGGAGAGTCTTTATAAGTTTATCAACTTATAAAACTTTTATTATTTTTACTATCCAAGCTGTTTATTTTCTTTCCGAACGGGGTCGTGAACTTAATATCAAATTAAAGTCATGTTATCAGCAAGCGTTTGACGTAGGATATAGAAAAAGCTAGATGATGTTTAGGTATTTAAATCATACGACAGCACATAGCAAATGGCTCGGACGTGTTTATTTTAAGACAATTACATCCTACCCGTTTCTTTAAAACAAAAGTTTCCAAAACTGGAAGAAAACCAAACTGCGAGACATATATAAGTAACGTTATTTAAATGTAATGTGTTATATATAAGAAACGTAATGTATAAAAATGTAATATTTATAATATTTCATTACAGTAGTCGCATAAATATGATGCGTCACATCTGACATCTCGATAATAAGTAACATTAACGTTATATCCACGTCTCTTAAAGTTTTTCCGTATCAAAGAATAATAATTTTAGTAAATAGCGCACAGCTGATGGCCGACAGTAGGTACCAACCTCTCGAAAAATGAGTTAGTACTGTAGTGTATATGTAGAAATCACATACATACATAAATAGACATAATTTAATAAGTGTAGTATATATGCAGAAATAGTATATATACTTAAATAGATATACATTAATTATAAATAAATAAGTATATATGTTGACTGTCGTCTCCGGCTGCGTACGCGCGGGGCACCAATATATGGAGGGTAGTAGTACCCTAGTGGTCACCAGTTCAGCTCCGACCACAGTGGTGTGAAGACGTGTGCGCAAGCCAGCGAGCCGATATTTATTGTGACAAATTATTCGAAGTATTGATCGGTTATTAGTTCCCAGCACAAATAGATACACAACAAAGTGGCGACGACGGAGTAAACTTTAGCCAACAGTAAGTAAGTCATAAAACAATAATCTCGGTCATATAGCTCTGTACTTATTTTATGGTAAAGTATGGTTAATATTTATATATGGTACGGATTTAAGTTGGTAACTACCGACATTAGTCTCGTTCATTTAGTTAAAACTTTAGAAAAAAAAAAAAAAAAAAAAAAAAAAACGCGAGAGGGATAAAATGAGTGCATTCAATTGCGAGTACCTGTGTATTTAATTACGGAGAGTGATAAATGGATGCATTAAATTGCGAGGTATTAAATTACGGTATTTATTACAAAGTATTTGGTTTCAGAAATCAAATTGCGAATCAGCTGTAGCATTAAATTGCGAAGCATAACATAAGAGGGCGGTTAAGACCCTAGGCATTAAATTGCGTAACGTAAGCATTAAATTGCGTATTGCTGTGCATTAAATTGCGTGACAAGCATTAAATTGCGAGATCATCCATCAATACTAGGTATATAGATATCCTTACGGACAGATCACTCCAGTAAGGTAAGTCAAACAACACACCATGGCACAACAATATACACTAGAAAAATTTGATTGTGATGGGGATGAGAGTTCAGTCGCAAGCAGATGGGAAAAATGGAAGAGAGGATTATATGTATATTTGGAAGCTGCAGGCATAGATGGCGAAGGAAAGAAAAGGGCAAACTTGTTACATTTTGGAGGGCAAGAACTACAAGAAGTTTTTGAGAGCCTCCCAGATGCCAATGTACAACAAAATGCAGAAGGAACAGTTAAAGTTTTTGAGATAGCAATACAAAAACTCGATGAATACTTTGCTCCCAAGCAATGCCTCGCATTTGAACGGCATGTTTTTAGGAGTCTCAAGCAGGAGCCTAATGAGAAGTTTCAAAAATTTCTGGTTAGATTACGCCAGCAGGCAGAGAAATGTGGCTTTACTGACAAAAATGAAAACATTATTAGCCAAATTACCGAAAAATGCTTGTCATCTGCATTACGAAAAAAGATCTTGAAGCATGGCGATACTATGACCATCGAAGATATTAAAGCTGAAGCAACAATACTCGAAGCTGTTGAGCGTCAACTAAATGACTTTGAACCAAAATCAGAAGCTCAAAGTGTTAATAGAGTAGCAGAGAGTGGTTCAAATAATTTTAATAAAAACGAATGCTCTAGGTGTGGTAGTACTAAGCATTTCAGTCGTGACAAGAATTGCCCTGCAAAAGGAAAGTCTTGTTTAAAATGCGGGCATCAGGGACACTTTCGAAGACAATGTAGAACGAAACAACTCATGAAAAGGAAACAAGAAACGGAAGTTACAGAAAAGAAAAACGATAATTGGACAGCAAAAAGATATAAGAGGACCTACAATGTCGAAGGAATAGAGAAAGTACAAGATAAACAGACAAATTATATATATTCAACGTAAGCGGAGACGCAACGACTACCTGCAAAATAGGTGGCATTGAAGTAAATATGTTAATCGATTCGGGCTGTAATCAAAATCTAATAACGGATAAAACATGGGAAATTTTGAAACAAAAACAAATTACTGTAACTAATCAAAATAAAAACCCAAATAAACAATTTCTGGCTTATGGAAGCGAAAAGCCCTTGCGACTGCTGGGATCTTTTGAATCTAAAATAGAAGTTGCTGGACAAACTAATAATGCAGTATTTTACGTAATCTGCGATGGAACGCGAGATCTATTAGGAAGAGCAACAGCAACATCCTTAGGGGTTCTAAAGATAAACATTGACGTAAATGAAATTCAGCAAAATTCGTTCCCAAAGTTCAAAGATGCTGTTGAAATTCCGATAGATTACTCCATCAAACCCATATCTCAACCTTATCGGAGGATACCAATTCCGCTAGAACAAAAGGTTGAAGAAAGGATTAAAGAACTTCTTGATAAAGATATAATAGAGGAAGTAAAAGGATCTTCCAGCTGGGTTTCGCCTATAGTACCAGTTTTAAAAGATAAAGGAGATATCCGACTTTGTGTGGACATGCGTCGTGCAAATGCAGCCATTAAACGCGAGAATCATCCTTTGCCTACCATGAATGAATTGTTGCCGAAGATCAGAGATGCAAAGTTGTTCAGTAAACTTGACATCAAAGATGCCTTTCATCACATCGAACTGCACCCGAATTCACGTCATATCACCACATTTATTACAGCCAAAGGACTTTTTAGGTACAAAAGAATGATGTTCGGAATTACGTGTGCACCTGAAATATTCCAAAAAGCACTGGAGAGGATTCTTCTAGGTTGTGATGGTGTCATAAATTTTATTGACGACATCTTGGTCTACGGAAAGGATAAAGAGGAACATGATTTAAGACTTAAAAAAGTGATAGAAGTGTTAAACAAAAATAACGTACTCCTACGTAAAGACAAGTGTAATTACGGACTGCCGAAAGTGCAATTTCTTGGACACGAGCTCTCTGGAGATGGTGTTAAGCCACTAGAAAAATACATCTCAGGGATCAAAGATTTTAGGGAGCCAAAAACCATTGCTGAATTGCAGAGTTTTTTAGGACTTATAAATTTCGTTGGTAAATGGATTCCCCACCTGGCCACATTGACGGAACCTTTGAAGGTTCTATTAAGGCAAAAATCCGGGAGAAATTCCGATATCACAGGAATTTGGGGTGAGACTCAACAAACAGCTTTTAATAAATTAAAAGCTGCACTTGTTGATGTTCCGAAATTGGGTTATTACAATCCGCATGACAAAACTTTGGTTATGGCCGACGCCAGTCCTGTGGCATTAGGAGCTGTTCTAATACAGTTAAATGATAAGGGACCACGGATAATTGCGTTTGGCAATAAAACCCTTAGTGACTGTGAACGCCGTTATTGTCAGACCGAGAAGGAAGCATTGGCACTTGTATGGGCATGTGAACACTTTGATATGTTTCTTTATGGCAAAGAATTTGATTTAATAACAGATCATAAACCCTTAGAGACTATCTTTGGACCGAAAACTAAATCTTGCGCTCGTATCGAACGGTGGGTTTTAAGGCTACAATCTTATAAATATAAAGTTAAATATAGACCTGGCAAAGACAACGTTGCTGATCCACTGTCAAGACTCTGCAAACTCGCAAAAAACCCATCTACGATATTTGAGAGTTATGTTCATAGCGTAGTGGACCACTCAAGACCAACAGCTATACCGCTGCAGGACATTATAGAATATTCTCGACAGGACCCTGAAATACAGAAAGTTAAAGACGGACTGTACAATGCAAAGTGGGACGATTCGGTTAATTCTTATAAAATATTCCAGAATGAACTATGTTTTTATGGGGATATTTTACTAAGGGGAACAAGAATTGTAATACCTTCTAAACTTCGTGAAAACGTCTTAAAAGCAGCACACGAAGGCCATCCTGGTATCGTGGCCATGAAGGGTAGACTACGAGCAAAAGTTTGGTGGCCAAAATGCGATAAAGACACTGAAAATATCTGTAAAGCTTGTAAGGGTTGCATATTAGTTTCCGCGCCTAATCCGCCCAACCCTCTAAAGAATCGTGAGTTACCCACAGAACCTTGGGTTGATATAGCGATTGACTTGATGGGACCTTTGCCGAGTGGTGACTACATATTCGTTGTAGTGGACTATTACAGTCGCTACAAAGAAGTTAAAGTTTGCCGTACGACAACAAGTCCAGAAATTATCAAGCACTTGGCTGATATTTTTAGTAGATTGGGCAATCCGGTTTCTATCACCGCCGATAATGGGAGACAGTTCACGAGTTCTGAATTTGTAGAGTTCTGTAGAGAGCATAACATAAGGATTTACCATACCATTCCTTATTTTCCCCAACAAAACGGAGAAGTAGAGCGGCAGAACAGGGATATTCTCAAAAGACTTAAAATAAGTCAATTTGAGAAGCGAGACTGGAGAGAGGCCTTACGTGAGTACATGACCATGTACAATAGTACCCCGCACAGCGTTACGGGAAAAACCCCATCAGAGTTGTTTTTCCGCCGACAATTTCGGGACAAAATACCAATGCTCAAAGATATGAGTCACAATCCAGAAGACGAAGATATGAGAGATCGAACAAAAGAACAGAAAGAAAAGGGGAAAGAGTACATAGATAGAAAGAGAAGGGCACAGAATTGTGATCTAGAAGTAGGAGACAAAGTTTATATAAAAAATATGAACAGGAATAACAAGTTGAGCTTAACTTACGAACCGACTACACATACTGTAGAGTCGAATAAGAATGGCGATGTGGAAGTACGAAATGATGAGACAGGAAAGACAGTAAGACGGAATGTAGTACACTTGAAGAGAGTAGAGGGACAGTGGAAAATCATGGACACGAATAGTAAAGAACCAGAAAATGAAGCAGATGAAAAGGAAAGTAGCGAAGAATGTGATTAAAAGAATTATAAACATATGTAGATTTAGTAAAACTGATTATTGTATAAGGTATAAAAAATAAAAGATTTTGTTTAATACTGTTACTAGAAAGATAATAAACAATATGATTTTGTCTTATAGAAAACTATGCTTATGTCAGATTCATGCTTTCGTTTAAATCTAAACATGCATCAACACAGTTAATAAAATTAGTCTACGGATTACTAAACGGTTTCTTCTGGATAACATGAATATAAATTTAATGTTAACAAGGAAGGGATGTAGTGTATATGTAGAAATCACATACATACATAAATAGACATAATTTAATAAGTGTAGTATATATGCAGAAATAGTATATATACTTAAATAGATATACATTAATTATAAATAAATAAGTATATATGTTGACTGTCGTCTCCGGCTGCGTACGCGCGGGGCACCAATATATGGAGGGTAGTAGTACCCTAGTGGTCACCAGTTCAGCTCCGACCACAGTGGTGTGAAGACGTGTGCGCAAGCCAGCGAGCCGATATTTATTGTGACAAATTATTCGAAGTATTGATCGGTTATTAGTTCCCAGCACAAATAGATACACAACAAGTACCATCTGAAGGACAACTCTAGCACGCGTGCTCATTGATCGAATCATTTAGCGCACGCTTCCCCGGCTCCCTGTAACAAACTTCCGTCCCTTTTCACGAAATAACACCCACAGTAACTCTTTATAACGGTGGTAGGGCCATTCGTGCAACAGCCGAGGCTGTTGCACGAATGGGCAGGCTCGTCCGGATAAGTACCACGACCTCACAGAAGACCAGCGTAAAGTGGAAGTATGACAAATACTTTCGCGTTTCGTCTGGTGAGTGAGGTAGCCGGAGCCCAATTTTCAAAAGGTTGTCAACGCATCTGTAACACCCCGAGGGTTACAGATGCGTTGATGGTTGTAGCAGATGTCCATGGGCGGCGGTATTCACTTACCATCGGGTGAACCGTCTGCTCGTTTGGCAACTTTTCACATTAAAAAAAAAAAAAGATTTTAGGAAAGCTAGAGGAAAGATCAGATCAACAGATTTGTGAACAGATGAGTGAAAGAATGTAAGATTAGTAAGTTTTTTGTGAATTTTTCTTTCAGTTTCCGTAATTAAAAATGTATAAATTAATGTCAGATTCTTAAATTAATGTCTCAAATAATAATTTATTGTTACCTTCCTACTGTTATTTAAGAACTGATAAGCAATATACATTATTGATAAAAACATAATAACGAATATACAAAAAACAGAAAAGTAACGAATACCTTTGTAATAAAAATAATACCTATGTAGATCACAACGGACTGTCGCGGAGAAAATGTAATTTACTAATAATGCACGTTAACTCGTTAGACGCTTAAAATTTACAATAAATAGGTTTTCTAATGTCTACCTACCTGCACTTTTTTCATACCTCAAAGAAGCGAATGTTTTAAAGAAATTGTCGCCTATGGCTGCTACGATGTAATCACCATCACCTCAAGCGGCCCCGCATGTATAAAACATGGCAAATTGGCAACCCAGCCGAGGCACGATGCTGAGCAAAAGTACATATCACCATTGCAAACGTATTCTTCCGTGACCTTGAAACGGGTGACCGCGGCGCGTACACCGTTGACCAATGGACGCCTACAACGCGCCTCAATAGAAAGCGTTCGGTTTTATTTTAATTGTTATATTCACTCCCGGATAGTTCCGTGTCTGGGCGCACGCTTTTAATTCAAAGTACAGTACTTCTTCCGGTGCTGGCACCAATGAAATTGTTAGTTACAATTTTAATTGTCGACCTATCACGTGCTCAGCGTTGAAGGAAAACATCGTGAGGAATCCTGTATGTTTTTGAAATATGTAATAACAAAAATAAAATATTTCAAAGAATTTTGTAATCTCCTAATCCGTAGTAGAGTCGCGTGGTGGACTACCTATGCCCTGATACCCTCTATTCAGTGGAGGGCTTTCACCAGCAGTGAGGAGCAAATAGGTTGTTACTTTACTTTTATACTTTACTGCCAGATATGCTTATCTGTGCCCGTTTTGTTGATTACTTTGTTACCATCAGGGTCAAAATAACCATTTTTGCTACTTTTTCTCAGCTTTTTTTATTTTACCTTTTTACTTTTTTATTTTCTACTGTGGCAAGACCACGCAACAGCTTCTGCTGTTGTACAAATGGGCATGCGCGTCCGGGGAAGCGTCACAGAAGGCCGGCGTGAAGTGGAAGTATTAAACTTTTGCGTTTCGCCTGGTGAGTAAGGTATCCCGGGCCCACTTTTAAAAGGTTGTCAACGTATCTGTAAACAATCGGGGGTAGTAGATATCCGTGAATATCGCCGCCATCGGCGGTAACATCGGGTGAACCGCATACTCGCTTGACAACTTTTCACATAAAATAAATTTTCCTCTACCTGTACTGCCATGAACTTTATTCACACCTAAATGTTCTAATGAAAGTTAAACTAGTGGTGTTTTTTGAATTTCTTATTTATTTTGAAAATAATGATATACCTACATTTACGTATTCCAATGCATAAATCAATTTACATACGGTGAAGGAAGTGTGCGGCGAAAAAGTATTGTAGATATTTGCAATACATTCGAAACGAATCTTCTAGTTTGCTTAACATAATTATCATTTTGTAAGCAATTGAGTGTATTACGTAGGTTATGGAGTCGTGATAGCTCAGTGTCCGGTCGCTCGCCTTTAATTCAATATACTTAAGCGACTTTAGTTCGATCCCAAATTGTTAATTTTAAGTGCTCACTTATCACGTGCTGAGCGATGAAGGAAAACATCGTAAGGAAACTTGCAGGTTTTCGAAATAATAACAAAAAAGTATTTGGGGCATGTGTGGACTATTCCCAGATATATGTATAGAGGAGGCCTTTGCCCAGCAGTGGGGCATGTATAGGCTGTTGGTAGGGAACTAATCTCGCATACGCGGAATCCCGCATCTTTTTTTGGGGGATCGAAAATCCAGGATTGGATTTCCTAGCTGTTACGTAGGCTAATATACTTTTACTCATTTATTGCAAGCAACTTGTTTATAAAAAGTTTTGATGTTTTAATTTTTAAAATGAAACTTTTTTTTCCATAGCCTAAATTTTTTTCGTCCATCTATCGCATGTCGCATTACAGATGGCCGCGGAGTAGGTGTAAAGTGAAAGCGCTATGGCGGCGCCCAGGGCTCGCACCAGCTAACCTAAGCTAAGTATGTACAACTTTTACAGATATGGCATGTACCTTTATTGGAAAAGAATTTGAAATTACATTAAACACGTAATAAAAAGAAAAAATAATATAAAAGAAAACAGAGAAACAAAATCAATTTCAAAATCAAAAAGACTAAATTAATGGTAATAAGAAGTAATTTAGGTAGGTAGCACTAGCATTAACATTATTTTATTATGTATGTAAGTTAAATATTAATTATTATTTTATAAACAATAATTAATATGTAGCTTAAAATTTTCAGTCTCGTAACTATATTATATGTACCATCTTGGTTTCATAAAACCACACAGTGTTTTTTTGCATAGGTATCGATAAGCCTATCGAAGAATTTATCCTATATATAGAATATTAATTTAGCCTATTTGCGTCCATCAGTTGAGATACAGCTATAATGATAACATCGAAATAGGTACAGCTCATGCGTATTACAAAGCCCTGGACTTCTTTCCTATTTTAATTGCGCATTTTTGATTGAGTGACTATTTTATTCGATTTAATATTTTTAACGCGTTTAAAAGCAAAAACGTCATTTAATAAAAAAGTACATAATAGCGGGCCATTATATTAACGTATTTTTTTTAAACACGCAAGCACAAAAATTACCGAACTTGTTTGCCTAGGCGACTTGTTAATTGCGTCTAATGCTATTTATCTAATGCCTAACAACGTTAACGGGTTGCGAACTGTTCAAACATTTCCTTAGGCCCGCGTTTGCAATGTGGCCTGAGAAGGCTAATTAATCATACTTTATCTATCACTGATTATTTTTGATAGTGTCATTTTTAAAGTACCTAATTAAAGACTTGGTACGCCTTGTTCCAAGTTATCCCGGTATACTGTATAGATTCGATATAATGTTGTCTTTTTTTTATTGTTTTTTTCTTGTTGTGTTTGTCATTAATTTTCAGCAAACCTTTTCTTTGACCGGTACCTGGTGGTGGATACCTTAAAACTATTTAAATAGTACAAATAAGGTCACTAGATATTGTAAGTAATTATAATTAATTGTAACTTTGACCAAAGATGACTTTTCATCAAACTACTTTAAAAAAAACTTTTGTTTTTTATTTTAATTTGTTTTTTAAAAAGCGATCTGTCGTTAACCTAGCCGAAATAATTTTACTCTTGTTAAAATCATAAATTAAAAATAGACTTAACTAGACTAGACAACATATCGCTCGATCAACCGCCATAATTGCTTGGAGAAGATATACGTGTGAATTATTCTTAACAGCTTTCAAAAGATTTTTTTTTATGTGAAAAGTTGCCAAGCGAGCAGACGGTTCACCTGATGTTAAGTGAATACTGCCGCCCATAGACATCTGCTAAACCCGAGGGTTGCAGATGCGTTGACAACCTTTTTGGAAATTGAATTGAATTGAAAATTTGGCTTCGGCAACCTCACTCACCAGACGAAACGCGAAAGTTTTATACTTCCACTTTACGCCGGTCTTCTGTGAGGTCGTGGTACTTACCCGGACGAGCCTGCCCATTCGTGCAACAGCGAGGCTGCTGTGTGGCCCCACCACCGTAAAGACTAAGTTCATTCCAATCACTTAATTCCAACCGAGTAAATCGGTTTTTTCGACAAATCTTTCGCATAACGACAGATCTTTCGGCTTTACGGAGCCCATTCTAAAAGGCCCGAATAATCAAAAACCCATAAGTACGGCTGCACTCTTCGCAAGTTCTTCCGCCTCGCAACTGGTGCTAGGTGGTATAAACTTAACGTCGACCTGTATAGTGTATAGTGATTACTCGCTCCTGACGGTACACGGACGTTTTCAAGAGATCGAAAGAGCCGTAAACCATTTTAATACTCTGGTGGTAAACGTAGCTAACACGCCTCATTCGCTAAGTTAATCGCCTATTAAAAAAAATAATTTCGTCAAATTAAAGAAGTAGCTCGTTATTTATAAATAACACGAATAATTGTGATTATTCGAACGTTAACTTTATTTGAAAACGCGATATGAAGTGGAAAAATTTATAAACAAATGACAAAGACAAATGTGTATAGACTCGGGTCTTTTGTCCATAGTGTTTGTAATAGGCAACCTTTTCTGTATAGTAAGTCTTTGTAGTTACGGCTAACCGTTCTAGTAACCACTATCCACTTTGATGGTGTTCCATGGGGTAACTCGCGGTCAGATAAACATCTCATTAGCTTGCCATCCCTTTATTAAAAAAATCGACTGTCAGCCAGCAATTGCAAACAACTTCAATGGACATGCCAGCATTTCTGTATAATTACGAGTTCATTATTCATACACCACTATAGATATCAAGATGATGTAATAACAAACAAAGAACGCAAACAATGGACGGCGTGCTCACATATTTGCTACAATAAAACCCGTTGCCATTCGAGGCGGCCGAAATAGACGCTCCTGCGCGATTCATTGAAAGCGTGACTGGCACATTCGGATACAAATAAAAAAAAGAAGAAAAAAATCAGTCGGAAAGTATTTTTTATGCCAACTTTTCACGTTGACAGGCGAGCAGGTGGTTCATCGGATATTAAGTGATCACCGCCACCCATGGACCTTTACAATTCCTGACGGATTTCCAGTCATTAAAAAAATTGTCAACAATAAGCATCATGCTTCCTCGCCGGTCTTTTGTGAATTCTTCATAATTCTCTAGAATCCTTAAATTTCGAGCATCAGCCGATGCTGCCGCGTGACTCCACCACAGTGAACTGTTGATTTTTTGAATTTTGAATTTCAAATTCGTTGAAAATTGTAAAAATTGATACGGATTGATACGGATTGGATAACGCGTTTGAGATCAGTCGTTGAAAAATGTTGGGTCTACCAACAATTTTGTTCAAGAATAATATATAGCTTATAATTATTCGTTCATTACAAAGCTCAAATGCAATAAAATTAAAGTACCGTCCTAGCAGCACACACACACTCACACACCTGGCCAATTGTTTGTTATGACTGAATGTATCTGTACTCAAGAAATGGGAATGTCATTCGGCATCTAACCGTTGTAGTTGTAGTAACAAGAAAAGAACAGTTTGATAAATTTATATTCGTGCCAATAACAAATCACAACTGAAATTTCGTAAAAATGTAGTTTTTAATTATTTTTTTAATATAATAACACTATGCGAATTACCTGTGGCACGAAAAGCTGGCCGTGCATTTTTAGTCAAAATCAAATAAATACCAAATAATTGTTAGATCACGATACTTCGTGATAATTCATATTAAATGAGAAAAATCAATATTTTAAATCTCATTTCATATTCCCTGACCATAAAATCTATGGGCGTCGCACTTAGAAATACACTATGCAGAACATTTTGTTGTTGTTCAATAACAATCGCTTAATTAATACGCCGTCTTATGGAAAACATGAACATAAATACGAATACAAGTGCAACCCAATAGCTATGCTATAAATACCGCAACCTTATCTAAAAAAAATAAGTCCATCACCGCTTACGTTAACCTAACCAATTTAAGTTATGAAACAAAACGAGCAACGAACTGTTACGTGAATTCTCTGTCGGGTTGAATTGTTCGTCGATCGACTCGTGACTAGCGGACGCCGCGCCTTCGGGCCTTGACTCTAATATTCAACAGATTATTACTAAGAGCGTTTGTTACACTTGAATACATTTGACTTTCAACGCGCGAAGGACCGGCTGGTATCAATGCTTTATATGATTTATAGCGGCAGATTTACAGCGGCAAATGTGACTGGTTTAAACGCTGTTAAAAGTCTATTGTGGAAGGTCTACATCTTATACTTTTGCACGAATGGTTAGGCTCGTCCGAAAGCGCCACGGTCTTACAGAGTACCGCTGTTCTTAAAGTATTTATACTGCTGCGTTTAGTCTGTTTAGTTAGGTAACCAGTATATGGGTATGTAAGCCCACAAGTTTTGATTTCCATGGGAGACGATTATCACATAACGTCTGTTGAACTGTCTACTCTCTTGCCACCTTTTCATAAAAGACGATCTAGGCTGTATCACTATCCATGCGATGGAGTGGAACGTCCGTTCGGAAGTTTTCATTCTATAAAAAACAAACTGTATAGAAAAGAAACAGCCTACGTATGTATGTCCACTGCTGGGCAAAGACCTCCTCCTGACCTCAGACCCAACTGCGGATTGGCAGACTTCACATACGTTCGGAATTCTTTTTTGTGTTATTATTTAGAAAATATGCCGGATTCCTCACGACGTTTTCCTTCATCGTTGAGCATTTGATAACCCTCCACTTAAAAATTTTATCATATTAATAAATATAATATACAGCGTGTCTTTACCATCCCGGCAATAAATGAACACACATATAGAGGATAACTTTTCATAATTCTTTTCATTTTAACGAGTTATCAAATTTTCCAAAACAAAGAATTTTAGAACAGCCTTACGTATAAAACTTTAATGTAAAGTTCATTTGTAAAAAAAAGACAAAAAGTCACAAAGCATAAATATGGATGGATTGAATGAATTTAAAAGAGACAAAATATACTGTTAGAAGGAGAGGCTTGTAATGCGGCGCTGTGGCAACAAATGAAAAAGTCTCTGAATGTATGAATCAGTCAGATGTAGTTGTATAGTTGTTACAAATTTTGTTTCTTTTTTACTTAATTACTTTGTTTGAAAAATATTTTTTTTAATTAAGGAATTTTTTAACGTTAATACTTTTTAATGATTATTGGCAACTAGCGTTATTTTTTGTCGCATTATTTATTATCGTGGTGGTAAAGACACGCTGTATAATATATATAATATGTATAGAATATGTATTGAATACAATTAATAGATCGAATTAAAATTTCATTGGTAATGGCACCGGTGTTTATTCTCAGGTTGCTCGAGTATGTATTATTTTTACAAATAGGTACCTACATATAGAAAAGACAAAAGTGTTGAACACAATGGAATCAACTGATTATCGCATTTAAATTTACCAGATACAACTAAGATTTATGAATACCTATAAACATACCTAATAAAAATAACACTATTTACATTTACATAATATTTATACGCAAGAAGAAAGAAGATTCCTATGTTATATTAAAAGTAGGTAACTCGTAAACGCGTGATTGCTACAGATCCCCCACGATTTCATAAAAGGGACGTTAATAAAAGTTTGCTACTCTAAAAATTTACTAAGTAACAAATTGCATTCAAATTTAAGCTTTATCTCGTTAACATGAAGTATATATTCACATTTGCCCAAAACATAAATATATGTTGGTAGAAGATGGTTGGTGGGGTTTGCTTCGGGATTCCCTTGAATAATGGTTTTTTATTCCTTTGTGTTTGATTCGGGTGTTGGGCGCTGGGTCACGTAGGTATTAAATCCAGAACACCTGACGTAATAAGGAATGTGCGTCTTCTTAAGTAATGCTTTGTAGTGGATTTTTATTCTTCTGGTCACAAACACAAACGATGGATTTTATCTTGCACTTTGGTATAATTGTAATGGGGTACTTTTATAAGTTTAGTTTTAGTAATCTGTAGTAAAGTATTATTATAGTAAAGTATATATAGTATCAATACCGCTATTAAATTTCTTAAACACAAGTATGATATACATGCGATGTATATACATATATTGGACAACTGCCTGGTCTCACGAAGTACATAATAGTAACTGAAAGCTACATTATTTATAGACTTCACTAACATGAAAGTAGGAACCGGTATGTTACCTGGCATGCTGAGTTTGCAAAGACCAACAGATGAAATATTAATTTAGTGAAATAATTGTAAATGACAACGATTTTATTAAAAATCGCTATGTAACTAATTCTTATATACGTTTGCTGGATACCTTCGAGACAATGTTTGCCAAAAAACATTTCCACAATAAAATGATTGTATTCACAATAAATCATACAGCGTGTCGTTACCATCGCGACAATAAATGAACACACATATAGGGGATAACTTTTTAAAGTTGTATTAAACATTTAAATTCTTTAAACATCAATATTTACAGGGTTATTAAATTTTCCAAAACAAAGAATTTTAGAACACCCTTACCTATAAAAGCGTAACGTAAAGTTCATTTGTAAAGGTCACAAAGCATATGAATGGGTTGAATGAATTTAAAAGAAACAAAACATACTGTTAGAAGGAGAGGCTTGTAATACGGCGCTGTGGCGCGAGTTGTAAGTATAGGATGTTACAAAATTTGTTTCTTTTTTACTTAATTACTTTGTTTGAATTTTTTTTTTTTAATTATAGATTTTGATTAACGTTAATATTTTTTTATGATTATTGGCAAGTAGCGTTAGACGTGTGTTCATTTATTGTCGCGATGGTAACGACACGCTGTACATAGTATCTATTTCGCAATACATATCAAAAACAACATTCAAAAGATGTACTTACCTTTCATAAAGGTTACATTCTCAAAATTATTGTTTCAAAATGATCGATTTAAATCGACATCGTGCAAATTACAGATATGGAATAAACTAAAGGCGAGCGTCCTTTAGCAAGGCTTTTACATTTAATTATTGGATTGTTAATCTATTTTTATCCATGATTCACAGCAACTCCAACATTAACAATTCAAACAATACCTTCGATAAGCGCGTTGTTGGAATGGCTTATGTCTAAAATGCTCTTTAAGTTTCAGGTTATACCTCTTGGATGTATTCTCGCGGGCTTTATTTTCATATGTAAATGCAAGTGTGCAATGGTTTGAATATTTTATTCTGCTTCTTAAAATATCTTTAAAACTGGACTCTTAAAGATGATCAATCTTATACAAAGGGTCCTACTTTAAGAAGATTATTTTATATCGAGTGTTATTTAAATTAATTAAGTAATCTTATAAAGCCCCTAACTTTACTATACTACATTGATCATCGATGTTATTAATAATGATTTTTTGCGTGAATAGCCCAAATAATTATAACTTCCAATTTACTCTGATGAATAAATTCAACGAGTCAATAGTAGAACAAGCCTCGATGGTTAACTGATTCAATCTTCAAATTTTATGGTTCGAGACATATCATAAATTGATACTGGTATATTTTTATATAATTGTATATTGGTACCTAATAAAAAACATCTTATATTTATAGTTTATCCAAATTATAATACTTTTAAGAAAACGGGTGGAGCCCTCTGGCATAGGCGACACTTCCGCCACGTACGGCGTCATACTACCACTTGTAAAACAGAGAGATTAGTGATCTGTGACACAGTTTCCAAGGTAAAATCGAGGTCCGGGCTAAGCTCCATCAGCGCCCGGCCACCTCAAGCTTGGTGGATCTGTAAAGGCCTCCTCCTGTGGTTGATACAGCAAAAAAAATCTAAGGTAGTCATGGGTTCGATTTCCACAAAAGACAACTTTTGCACAGATATTTCTTCAGATCTGGGTTTTTGCCCACGTGAACGTCCATCTTTACAGGCGTTATACACAGTAAGGGGGCGATGTTATCAAAGGGAAGACTACAATAGATTTTTCTAGGTCACCGTGGTCGTTGGGACATATTACCCAACCCCTTCGTAAGAAACCTAGAAACTTAACTACTAAACTAAAATTAAACCATTATCAACGTAATTCACATGTTATGATAATCTCTCCTAGGTAGGATAAGGGCATAGGCGTGTACCTATACACGCCTATGCCTAGGGGGGCCGGGTGGGCCATGCCCGACCCTGTATCGTCTAGTGCCCACCCTACGATTTTGGGTTACCGACTTGAAGTTCTAGGCTGAACACCTAAGAAACTTCACAAAAAATAATTGAAATCAAAAAGTTTGTTAGAAAATCGTCCGTCACACAGCATGAATAGGAAGTTGAGCAAAATATAGAAAATGTTTAAAAATAATGGATGTTAATTTTTTTTTACTTTTTTTTTTTGATAACTAACGGAGAGAGGAGATAAATTAATAAAAATTAATAACGATAAGAAACTGCTACGTTTTTTATTATGATGAACGATTTTTTTTGTAGAAAATACCCACCCTCTAGATACGACAATGGATAAGGGCAGGACAAAGGAGAACTAGCACTACCAGGAAACACTAACTTTTGTACGTATGCGAAATAAACAATGATAAGTATACATATAATAAAAATCAAAAAAATTGAGAATGTTGCATTGAGAATCGGACCCAACTCACAGTAGCCGTATCGTTGATCAAATATTGCGTGATCTCAACTAATAAAGAAGTAACTAGGCTACGTTCAACATGAGTAACGTTTTATATTACTCATAGCAAAAACTTAACAACTATTAATAAAATTGATTGGATTCACTTTTCATATTTTATTTTAAAGATTTTTCAATTGAAGTATTACGTATGTTTTTTTCATATAGAAGACTACCTAGGTCTATTATCTATTTGTCATGTAAGTGCAACATGTACAACTTCGTAGATTAGGTAGAGCTAACAACCTGGTGCCTAAAAACATTCCAGTAGATCTACATAAGCTTATATACGATAATATCATAAGTATGGTAGAAAAACAGATTAGTATGCAACAATGTTGTGGAACTAGCTTATAACGATGTTTAGTTCGAAATGGTTTCGGTTATACGTTCAATGTAATTACAAGCCTACGGTCTGATTTAGTAAGGGTTATTTTATTGTCGGTCACGTAGGCATGTGAGCGAGAGAACCGAGGAGCGACAGAACACTTGTGAGTACGAAGAGCATGGCACGTTAACGAGAACGAGACGGCAAGATGGCGTGACAACAAACATGGCGGCGCCGGTTGCCGGCGGTGGGACCGGTTGGCTCGAACCACGTGCGTATTGCGCCGTGCAGCCGCTCCCGTACATTGTTTGTCAACAAATGCCCTATGAAGGTCATTCATAGAAGGGTTACGAAGACAAAGGACTCTTTAATCCCTATGGCATAATACTATTTTCAAAGAAAGGAAAAAAAACGGCATCTACGGACATTTCAAAGATTCCATTGCATAATATTCTTAATGACATAACGTAAAAGCTAAAAGTTTATATTGAATGATTTGAATGAATGATTTTTTTTTCAGAATTTCTTTAGTAATACATTCTTGCAAATAAATAAACATATTTACAATGAATAAGGGGAGACAATATACAAATACATTTACAATAATGCCTTCTTGAATAAAAAAAAATCTGTTGCTAATTTAATTACATTCCTATAGATTGAAATGATAATAAATACATAATTATTATCGAAACCAGCAGGTGAATTACAAACAGCTGATTATAATCGATATCTTGAAATATACTAAAGGTGTCAAGTGGGGGAGTCAGGATAAAATTAATATGCGAAGATAATGTAGAAAAGACAGTAGGCATGAACCAAAACGGCTCAGCGACGAAAAGAAGAAATAAACGGCAAAAAATGTAAACACGTCAGCGTGTGAGAGAGTACGCATGCGCGGGCGGGAGACCACAACGACGCGCACACTTCTCGGGGGGACGGCACGGGGCGAGGGGCGGGCGGTAAAATGCGCCGCATCGGCACCGCCTGGCCCGAGCCGGCTGTTTTCGTCAGTTGGATTTCAGAACATCGAATGGGCGGGCGTGTGTAGGATGGATCGCTAAAGATACCCAGTAGTTTTTTTTCAATCCGCCTTCTAACAGTGTTTGTTTAAAACCTTCCGGCACAATTTCCGTGAATCCTTCTCGACGGTGGTGCTTTTTAATTATTTTTATTATTTCGGCGTAACTTTTCTACATCTTGTCTCGAACGTCGTTCCGATTTCACGTCGAGAAGGCGGCCGCATAAGTTTGAAAGCGGCTTCACAAGAGTAGTAACACCTACTCGTATTTTTCTTATTATCGCTGTATCAAAGCATCAGGCAAACATCAGAATGGTGAAGAAGATATCAGAAGAAAGCGTAGACAGTGGTAAGTCGTTTTTTTTTGTCAGTTAGTAACGGTTCATTGCGTTTCATAATTCACGGCTATTGTGTAATTTGCGCGATCGAGTCGGCAATTCTAGTGTTGGGCAAATGTATTTATTTCATTTAAGTATTTTGGTATGAGTTTATCATGCAGTAGTAGGTTAAAGCATACCAAAACAGTAAAATAACTTAATTTTATTTCCAACATCTCATCTATTCTTTTTCCTACAAAGTAGGTAGGTAACTTTCTGAGTAGGTATCTTATTCATAGACCTGAAGTACTCAATAACAGCGCCATTTCTGTTTTAATCCGTTAGAATATTGGATTTTTTTTTGTTCACATCTTGTGGGTAGATTTTATGTATTCGCAATATCTACCAAATAATTTATAACTTATTTTATCGATAGTGTTGACCGTACGTAATTTGAATATATAAATTTTCAGGTTATTAATACGGTTGTTGTTTTTAATCAGTAAGTCTTCCTTTATATCATATAGGTAGAACATAATTTTAAAGGAAGTGCAAAATGACGGTATAACTGTGAAATCCAAAGATGTTAAACTATAATTTAACAAAGTTAGACGAAGTCTTAGAAGTACCTACAGAAAACTAACCACGCACAACATTAGTTATTATAGTTTTCAACGCAGTTGTGACGTTGCCACTCTTCACTGTGCTGCACACTGCATTCACAATTGGATTTATGATTTTTTTATTTCTACGCGAGGCTTACTCTTCAAGGTCTGATCTATTAATAGTAAAGAAGCAGTAGTTTCAAGTACCTATTAATCAAAGTACGTTATTACGAGAAATTAGTTTCTCGTTTCGACCACACTTTTACACAATTTAATAAGCGTTCGTTGTTTTATTGAACTATTCTCTCTTTATGAGAATATATAACATTCAACTATCATAATACAGGATTATAACCGTCATAATAAAGATAAAAGGAGTTAATTTTCGATATTCAACAAGATTTCGAACTACATAGGCGAGTTGTCAAATGTCAGAGTTAATTTGTCTCACGGACGATGACCGGTTGGGGAACCCATGTTTCATAATACCCTATGTTCAAGCGCAGGCTGAATTCGAGATGTTTATAAGTATCAGATTCTAACAGGAAGACAGGCTTTGTATCATTGTAAGGTTTTTGCCTCCTATAACAATCCTAATGATGCAAAGACGACCCAGCTAAGGACTTATTGGTTTAGATTTAAGTTCGAATTAAATTGATGTCATTAATTGTTTATAGAATGGTAATGTTTTAAATCACTTTCAACTTTCTTTACTTATCAAATACTTGGAGACAAACACGTATTTTGGAATATTTGTAAGACATATTGATGTGGATAGATTCTTTATGTAGGAAACTTCATTATTCTCTTTGGGATATCACATTCTAATTTAAATATAATTGCCTGATGCAAAATGACATATTTAGTATTTTAATAACTACATCTTATCCTTGAAACGAGCATTTCTTGTATATATATATAATCGGAATCTTGGAAACGGCTCCAGCGATTTTCATGAAATTTAGTATGTGCGTAGATTCGGGGACGAAAAATACATACTACACCAGATCATTTTCAGGTCCTTCAGGTATTTATGTTAATGTTAGTAAATAGTTACTCATGATAACATTTATAACGTGTTTCATAAGCATATGACTAAGCTGTTGATACAACACATGTTACCGCTACGAAACATCTGTTCGTTTTCTTGATTTCAGTGGAAACATCCGCGAACCCGACTCCTTGACACTCAAATTTCAGATTTGAATAATTAATGACCGCATGCAACAGACTCAATTCGACCTCGTCAACAACATACTAATACAAAACAATAGTGTTTTCGCGACATTGTCGGTGTAAAAGTAAATTTTCATACCTCAATTAATTACCGCGAAAAACTACTTGTTATCAGTGTTGACTATTCAAAGCGTGACTTTTATTGGAATGCGTAAATAATTCGAAAACAATTTCACATTACGTATTTTAACGACCATTTCTTTCCGACGCGGTCGCTCAAGCGAAACTCCTCGCGTTCACGGCCAAGGTCACCTAGCGCCGAACTGCGCACTGCTCTACAGCTCTACACGAGTCTCGGTACTAGAAAATTGAGTCGGCCTAATGCGAATGTTACACATCGCAACGTGTATATTTTTTTAATTTATGCGTCACCAATTTAGAGATTCTGCCTTCTACGTTTCTTTTTTTAAATTTTAAAACATTCATCCGAACTGTTATTGAACGCATGTGTCGTTCGTTCTTCTTCATTACGATGAGAATTTGATTCAATTCGCATTTAATGTTGAATGAATTTCGCATTTAATGTTGAATGAATTTCGCATTTAATGTTAAATTAGAGGATTAGTACTGTCTTCATTACTCAGGCCAATAAAGAACTGTTTATTGGTCCGAGCTTCGTTACTATCCTCGATTTTCTTTATAGGCTTAAAAGAAAAATAATTGTATGCATCGTATTCGTTCGAAACGATGCAGTTTATGTAAAACCCATATGAGTGAGTAGTAACTTGCGTTATGCATTTGTTTATGTTATAGAATCGGAGTAACCTTGGCCATGGCCCATGGCGGACTTCGTTTATTACGACGTCATGCACTCGCCCCCCCTCCCTCGCTCCCTCTCCCCCTTCACAACACTGCGTCTGGCTTTGCGAATCGATTTCTCGCGTGCACCGAACGCCCAACTACCCTATCACTAACTGCTGTCGTACTATCCCTTATTTGTAGTTATAACCATCGCTACGTCGAAAAGCTCTTGAAAAGGAACAACTATAACCGACCGAAACGATAATGTCATTTACGTTCAATTCGTAATATATTCATGTGCATTAACTAACAAATCACGAGTAAACTAACGCGTGATTTGTTGATAAATTTATTACAAAAAAGTTATGAAAAAAATATAACAGATACATACCATTTATTGCATCAACAAATATTTAAATTAAAAAAGATAAGGTAAATAAAGATAGTAAATTGATAAACAAAACTATCTTGAACAAATAATATGTAGTAACATGATACAGTTAATTTTGATACAACTTATTAATACTTGGTGACTGAAATTAAATAAACGCTTAACTGAAATTAAATTCATTTAATTTTTTTTAAGACTGAACTCGAGTAATAATGGTAAATGTAATGGCGCGAGTGCTAACGACCGATCGAAGTGGAAGTCAATGGGGAGGCCTATGTTCAGCAGTGGTCGTCCTACGGCTGATGATGATGATGAATGGCGCGAGTTGTTGGTCTTCTGTCGTAGCCACACGGCAACTTACGCTGTTGTGGGAATGGGCGAACTCATTCGAAAAATTATCACGGCATCATGGAAGATCGGCGTGCAGTAGAAGTGTTGTAATTTTTTCTTTCAATGAATGTAAAGACCCAATTTTTTAAAAGTCCGTCTGCTCGCTCGCTAGCTATACATAAAATATGGTTATTTGCGTCTATTAGCGACTGTTAAGTTTCTTGCCGGGCTCTTTTCTACAGAAACCGCTTTCCGAACCGGTGGTTATTATAAAAAAAATTGATATAAAGTTCGTAAAACTTTATATCAATTTACGTTTCATAAGAACGCGCAAGCGTCTGTGTCTATTTGAATAAAGATATTTTGAGTTCGAGTTTGTGTGTGGTGGCAGTTAGTATACAATGCCAGACCTACTTGGCAATAGGCTCTTGTTGCAATTATTGTCACACTGTGACAGACTTTGGTCCCTCATTACATAGTATAAAACAAAGTCGTCCCACTGTCTGTCTGTCTGTCCCTATGTATGCTTAGATCTTTAAAACTACGCAACGGATCTTGATGCGGTTTTTTTTACTAGATAGAGTAATTCAAGAGGAAGGTTTATATGTATAATACATTGCACCCGTGCGGGGAGGGTCGCTAGTATGTAATCAACTTTGCGTCACGTCGCAGTGTCCACTTTTACCCGCGTGCCATATAATCTGATAGGGTGTTATTTAAGACGTCCAATCCACTGAAAGGGCATTAGCAAGCAATTAGAAAGTTGCTTGTTACGCCGCCTCGGGGTACACAAAAGCTAATGAGAGTGCATTCAAATACCGGACGGATTAGAAAGTAGAAAATTCCCGTTCGAGGGCGCTGCGGTGACAAATGGGCTTAAAAAGATAAATTAATTTTTTTTAATTAAATACGCCAAATCATTTACTGGTCTAGGGTCACGCAAGTCTTCACTGTTGCACTAATGGGCAGGCCGGGGAAGTACCACGACCTCACAGAACACAGGTGCAAGTGTTACACTTCTGCATTTCGTCTGGTGAGTGAGTTCCCGGGGTCCACTTTATTAAAGGGTGGTAACGCATCCGCAACCCTACGGGTGTTAGAAATACCCATGGGCGGCGGTTATCGCTTAACAACAGGTGAACTTCCTGCTCGCTTGTCACCCTCTCACATAAAAATCACTAGCCGCACAGTCCCTTCATACTTTTTCTAAAATCGCAATGGAAAAATTTGACAAACTACGGAAGCCAATATTTAAATTTCATCACTCAAGTTACAAATCTACTTCATCGGCTACGTTGTGATAATTATGCATGCTTAATAACACGATAATTCGCTAAATGATCACAAACTAATCGACACTATAAGTGGTTACATCACTAGATTTGTTTAAAAACGAAACTATTACATGTGTTTACTTTTACTGGCATATGTCGCTAAAGGTTCGTTACGCCGCCACGTTGTCACAAGCTGCAACGTGGCAACAACGCGCGACATGCGAACGTCACCTGGACATTACTATTGCTGTTCGATTGCCGATTATCAATCTGTCAACATCCAGAAGATTACATTAGGACAATTGTAACTTTTCATTATTTGCATCATTAACGCTATATATTATAAATTGAATTTATAATAGGTATATATTAAAAGTGACAGTCCATTACTATTTATTTATACAATATGTAATCGTGAACTACAAGTTTAACACCGTAAATATTTAATAGTTTATGGTTAAGCTTCGTGATGTCCCACCTTTTTTAACCGATCCTTTAATTTTATGAAACAAAACATCTAAAATTGTCGTTCGTCGAATATGCAATGTGGCAATAACGGAAACAAATTAATTGTAGCTAATCGCTACATCGCTGTTACATGGCCTCGTTAATACCCATGTTTTTGTGCGAAATTTGTGGAAACAATTTATATTCGTTCGAGGCGACGCGTAGGCGTTGCTCTTTGTGTAATATTCAATCGGGAAACGTGACAATTTACGGAAACCACCTATATATTCATTCGTTTTGTACGACAACAATTCCTGTATAAAAACAGTCCGCGTATCATTAGGAAGTAATGAATCACTTTCAGAGTATCGCTAGGGTTAAACTGTAAATTTCTGCGAAGCCTCGTCAAATACGGTGGGTGTTTTAGGTCAGTTTCCGGCAAGCAAAGGGATGTTGCTGTCTGTAGACGATATGCGCAGTAAAATTAACAGCGTAAATGGAAATAATATGCATTTAAACTACCAGTACTTTTCTACTATTGTCATGTGTGTAATAAAAATGATCATTGCATACCACAATTGATACTTGAAAGTATTTTATTATGAAATATAACAAGTTGTATGGTATATCTTATTAACAGTTTGTTACAATATTTAAGTGGGTTATTGCAAACAATTTCTAACTTCTTCCGCTGTCGTAGCGATTATTAACAATGATACAATTAGCGTCAGTCGCCATCCACATAGTTTATATAATATAGAGCAGTTGTAAACAGGAAGTCGAGTATGAAACCGGCGATCGTATGATAGCCGTCACACTCTAGGGCAGTGTTTACATATCTATGAATTTCCATACGATCGTATCTTGATATTATTCTATAAATTGAAATTGCTACTAAAATTTAAATTTAGAAAAACATAGGGCTAGTCTTATTCATGTTCGCGTTGGCGTGAGATGGCTTGACGTCATCAGAGTATGTGTAACGATTTGGCTTTTTTAGTATCTCAATAGATAGAACATGTAGACGTTCGTGAACTGTACAATGTGGAGCTATTCGAATGTGTACTTTACGAGGCAATTGCAGGGGACAGTTTAGAATGACGGTGTCCGATTTAGAATGACGGCGTCACGTAGTCGCCCTATCAAAATTCAAAACGTCGATCAGACACGAAGAGGAAGCTATGGCATAAGTGTCGATTAAGATTTCGAACCACTGCGTCACTACAGGGTAGTACTTTTGATGTAAAAACTACACTATACTTTGTTAATTTAGTAGACCAAATGTGTTAATCTAGTCGTGTAAGTCTATGGGACTGTTATCATAACACTTCTAATGAAATATAATGTTTTCCAAGTGAGTTTTTTGTAAACCCAGTGACGAAAAATTTTAGCACCACGTCAGGGATATCTATTTGGCCATGTTAACTTAATGTAACTAGAAATTTAAATTGTTTATAGTGCTAATCTTTGGCCTTAAGATTGAACATTAAAATATGTAGAAAAAGTGCGAAAAGATTGCCGAAGACGTGGGTTCGATTCTCACAGCGGCGACAATCTTTTCGCACTTTTTCTACATATTTTAATGTTAATTACTCTGGACGGTTAGAAAAATAAACTATTGTGAGAATAACTGAATTTTAAAGAGCACGATAATGAACGTGTAAAACATTGTAGACAAAAAGAGATTCTTTATCTACCCTAGTCTGTCGTAGAAATAGATTCGTAGTTCTACGTCGATTTCGCGTGTATGAATGAGGTTTGATCTCATTGGGGCGTCGTAAAACGTTGCTAGTCTCGAATAGACGGAACCCGGGACCGCTAGAACGAGCGGCGGCTTACGTGGGCGCGTACGCAGTGGGCGCGGCCGGCCGTCGACCCCGCTTTGTTTGCCAACTCAGCTGCAGTCACGCCACGCGTCACCGCCGCAAACGTATTCACGGCGACACGTTCGACGTTTCCCAGATACACGAACGGTCCCATTCACAAATATATAAAGAACACAATTCGGGCTCTGTTGTTTTATTTAAAAAAAAAAATGATTCTAGCAGTGTATTCATTTGTTTTAGCTGCTTATCAGCAAAAAAATCAAAGCAGACTTCAAATATCTGCCTCGCGATGCATTTCTATTCGATTTTGAGGAGTTCCCTGATGGTTCTCCGGAGTCAAACGTCCAATACCAATGAGTAATGAATCTCCGAACTGCAAGGTCCAATACCAATGATAAATATGGGACCACACGGGAGATTAATCGAATCCAATGGAAAATTATTTTTTTAGATCGGTTCATAAATGACAGAGTTCCTAGATAAGAAACTTAAAAAACAATTTGTACGCATTTATTAGCGCTACAAAAGAAAAATGACTAAAAGTTTTATTCTCTGAGCCGGTACTCTTTGAAAATCGTTTAAAATTAAATAACTGGAATTTTATATAAATGTCAAATTGTTGTTATTTGTCGCCGTAGTAATATTATGAAATTGGTCGAAGTTGGTAGCTTTGCAATCAACTTCATGATGTTGCTTTTGTCGGTGTGCGCGCGCATCATAAAAATGTGACTCATTTTTTTTCCAAACGCGCCAAACAAAGTATAACGTCAAAAATACAACCGAATTGAAAATGTCCTTTAAAAAATAATCTATGTTTACGCATCAGGCATGATAAGTTGGTAATGTCTGTTTTTCACGGAATCCATTTTTTTATTTAGTTTTTATTGGTCCTGTAAATAATTACTTAACATTGCGACAAAATTGAGTCGAATGGATTTAATCGGAATTTTTATATAGTGGAAAAAAAACTGATTAATTTTTACGTCTGATAACTTGTCATGTTATTTACACGTAAATATATGGTCGTTTATACCTCTGTTGATTATCATGTACCTTCTGAATGCTTTGAAATTGTGTTATATTACACTTATTTGTTTCGAGATGATGTGTCTATCGTTCTATGCACAATCATTAATTAAAATGTTACTGTACACAAAATGCAAATGCTGTTGTCAATTTAATAAAGCATTTTAGTGTTTCATGCATATTGATCCTTACAATGGAACATTACAGTCGAATTCGCGGTGCTGCAGACAACAGAAATGTATGTGCTTCAAATTAGAATTAATAAAAAAAAAAGCAAAGTTTTCACTTGTCAGTACCACAGCCTTTTAAAATTACGAATAAAATTAAAGATATTTTCGTTTACGATCGCCATATAAATACTTTTTGAATCAAAGACAAACATTCAGAACCTTTGCCGCAGATCATAAACAACCCGCTACATTTATAAATGTTGTGACGTGTGTCGTGGCGTTTACAAGTGACTTCAGTATATGCATGCGAAACGCGACAAAACCAAACAATGGCTTGGCACGGAAATCGAAGTGAGAGCGTTCGACACTGGTTTTATAGATATCATTACAAACACAGCGCAATACGTGAAGGTACTAACATAATATCATTGCAAAAAGCATTCGAGTACAGTTAGAGTTCGCGTCTGCATTTCGCTTATATCAAGTAAAAACTAATGAGAAGTTCTCCACAAGTAACTCTCAATTCTAGAAACTGTTTTCTATATGTAATCAACAGTAAAATTACTTAACTCTCGACCGACTTGCCTTTAGTGCGAACGTCAAACGCTCCTTTAAAATGACGGTCGAGGTGTCATCATCTTTGTTATCATAATACGCGAGACTTGCATAAATGCGAGACGGCATTGTCAATAGTTATGTCGGAACTTTCGGAGAAAGTGCGTGAAACTTGTAAGCCTATACGCCATCACGTTCTTGAATTATTAAGTAAGAAAATTATTTAATTTCAGGTGTTTTTTTTCTTTAAAGCATTTCTTTCGTCTGCAGCTGAACATGTTTGATTTAGTATAAATTGAACTTCGCATTAAAATATTTCATAACACACCCAGACTAAGCACAATTTCAATGGAACCTATGAAACTTATCGTTTTCATACTCACACTGTTCGACGAATATATTGTTATATTGCAGTTCTCTGCTTCAACCAATAGCCGAGATTGGTTAAAAATAAAATTTTCCCTCTTTTAACTCTACGAAGTAGGTGGACTGCTGAAATTAATTTTTGAAAATAATTTGTGTACTATATGGCAAGCGAGCTGGTGGTTCACCTGATGTTAAGTGATAATCGCCGCCCGTGGACATTTGCAAAACCGTATGGTTGCAGATACGTTGCCTTCTTTTAATAAAGTGGGCCCCGGCTACCTCACTCACTAGACGAAACGCAGAAGTCGTGGTACTCCCTCGGACGGAATTGCCCATTCGTGCAACAGCTGTTGCGTGGCCCCACCACAGTCCTTTCTCAAGCCTTATGGTTGCCCGCCTATACGAAGCGCGCGGGCTGGTGGATTCATCATTGATGAACAGTGCGTAAGCCTCTGCTTTTCTGCAGGTGTCGGCCTCTGCAGCAGCCAGTCCGGCAGCGAGCGGGAGTCGGACGAGGGCGCGCGGAACGCGGAGCCGTCTGCGCCGGTCGCGATCGCCGACAGCGAGGAGTTGCAGCGCCGCAAGGAGGAGGCGCGCAGGAAGCGCCGCAGGAAGAAGCGCTCCGGCAGCTCCGTTGTCACCTCGTGCTTCCAAGGTGCGTGCTGCGCCCGGTTTTTATGCGGGGAGGCTTTTCTAAGTGTATCCGTTTTTTTTTTAATTTAATTCTACACATAAATGATGATAAATATTTAAAATCACTCTTAATTATTATTGCATTCATTTGAACTTATCTCAAAAAGTGCGTGATTTATGGGGCAACTCATTTATTCTACGCGCGATCATTCATAACTAACACAAGCACACAAGTTCGTTTCAAAAGTATACGACGCATTTATGATTGACTACCGCACTGTCAACAAGTTCTGTTTTCTAAGGAATAGAATGGCAGTTTTAAAAAAAAAAAGAAGTTTTTTATTTCAATAAACGATAATTGTTTATTGTACAACTACCGAGTCTGAACCTCCTATGCGAATTTAGGCACCTTTAGACAAGCCACCCTGTATATATTTTTTGTATGTGAAAAGTTGCCAAGCGGGCAGGCGATTCACCTGATGTTAAGTGAATACCGCCGCCAATTGACATCTGCTACTCCCTTGGGTTGTAGATGCGTTGACAACCTTTTGAAAATTGGGCTCCGGCTACCTCACTCACCAGACGAAATGCGATAGTATTATACTTCCACTTCACGCCAGTCTTCTGTGAGATCGTGGTACTTACCGTACGGACGAGCCAGTCCATTCGTGCAACAGCCGAGGCTGCTGCGTGGCCCTACCACGTTAAAACTATGCGGCCATTATTCTATCACGAATGCCATTAGAAGGCGTTGTGTCCCAGCATACATGCGGCCAATATTAAGTTACGAACATTAATAGAACGCGGAGTGTCAATGCCTTTATGGGGCCAGTATTAAGTCGCGAATGCTAATCGATCGCGGTGTGTCACAGCCTTTATACAGCCAGTATTCGGTCAAGAATGCCATTCGAACGCGGTGTGTCCCAGTCTTTATGCGTCCAGTATTAAGTCACGAACGTCAGTAGACAAAGTGTGTCTCAGATTTTTTGCCGCCAGCGTTTACTCACGTATTCCAATAGGACGCAGTGTGTACTAGCCCTTACGTAGTCGGAGTTCACTCACGAATGCCGACAGAACGAAGTGTCCAAGGCTTTAGGCGACCAGCGTTCACTCATGAATGTCAATACAGCGCGGTGTGAACCAACCTTTACGCTACCAGTTTTCCATCACGAAACGAACTAATATAACACGTAACTGCCTAGGTGTGTCTCAGCCCTTTATTCAAACGGTATTAAACCATGAAAGCGTATCTGCCAAAGTTAGCCATAGCTTATATCCGGCGAAAGTTTAATGCAAATAAAACAAATGTCCATATAACACAATTTAAATTCGATAACAAATTGAAGGTCTCAAGTTGTTATCAAAATCAAATATGACCCAAAGTACATACAAGCGCTACTACATACTTCAATCAATCTAAGTAAGTCTGCCGTTTTCCCCTGAGGTAACTATTTTATATAATGTGGCTATAGATAATGCATGAATGCGGTCTAAGTATTGTAAATAAAGTAAAGGAAGCAGTCAATAAAAAATATTTACATTACATTATATCTGCGCATTTATTTTATGTTCATTTATAGTTAATTTTTACCAGTTTTTCGAAATACCAAAGATTACGAATAAAATAACGTAACTGTACAACATAGCGACCGAGTGAACGAGTTTAAAAATTAAAAAAAAAACTCGAGACCTGTTCTCTCCGAATAAATTTGGTCAGACTGTCTACCAAGTCTGAGCTTATATGGTTGCATGAAGTCATCGCGAGTCTATGAAATTGTACCGATGCCTAATCTGTGACATCTTGATAAAATATCTAGGCTGTTTATCATTCACGCTTCCTATCTATGTTTATTTACCTCGAATATTGAAATTATTTATCATACAACAGTACCTACTTAAATATTTTCCTTACAAGTATAGCATTGTTTTTTTTATTTTGTACATAATACTTCTCTGATTTTAACTATAGTCACCAATAGAATACAACATTTGTATAAGATCAGTACTATCGTTCGTTTTCGAGTTGTTTGATCATTTTTCTGAACAGTTTGTGTAACGTCGTACTGTTTGAATTGACATGGCATGGGGGTAAGTAAATATTAAACTAAAAGCCACCAAAATGTTACGAAATGTCGTGTGTCTGCTAATAGAGGATTGCGTAAGCTGATTGGCGGCGCAGACAATGAATACTTAATTCTGTAGGGCTTCTAGACTGTTTTAGGAATTAGAATTCTTTCTACACGTCACGCAGGTATAATTAGTGCCTTTTCGAATATACAACAACATTGACCACTATCTATCATTGCTTATATCTTTAACAAGTACCTTTTTATTAAAAACAACAAAACCAACTTTAAACTTCTCACTAACTATACATTTTCTATTTGATTTTGTGGAGTTCCCCGAAGTAAGTCCGGCCAGAAATCCAAGGTCCAATGAAAATAATATGGAAGCCAAACCAAACCCAATAAAAAAAGAATTTTAAACTCTTTAATAATCGTCTTATGCCGCTTTAATGCAGTTTTTCTTTGTAATTTATCTGTTGTTGTCCGTCATCTGATGGAGGAACGATGATTAGTGAAGAAATTACTTAGGTACAAAATGTACTTTTTATGTAAAAGTGACATGATCTTTCATCATATTGCCCATTGAAATCAATTGAAGTACAAAAAAACAATGAAAAAAAAAAAGAACTATTTCAAAATAACCGTGTATTATGTAGAATAATACTGGTAGAATAATAAATGCACTGGAACTAAAGGTATCAAAAATCAAAATCAAAAATATATTTATTCAAATAGACGCTTGCGCGCTCTTATGAATCGTCAAATTTTACATCAAAGATTATGTGTATAGGTTCGTAAGGTACCACCGGTTCGGAAAGCGGTTTCTGTTGAGAAGAGACCGGCAAGAAACTCAACTGTTGCTCTTTTTCAAAAATATCAGGGTACAATATAATATACAGGTATAATAGTCTTATTCTAGCCTACGTGAGTATCAACAGTATTAACTCCACACATTGGCGTCGTCGAGATATTCCGAAATGGTATAATATGCTTTAATCATCAGTTGATTTTTAATTTTACATTTAAATTGGTCAAGCGGCAGACTTAATATCGACTGTGGGATTTTATTATACATGCGCACACTTTGCCCCATGAACGACTTATTTACTTTTTGTAGACGAAACAATGGCGTAGTAAGTTTGTCCTTATTTCTAGTGTTTATTTTATGTCTGTCACTATTCTTTAGGTAATAATTAAGGTTATGACGTATATACAAAACATTACAATAAATGTATTGACAAGCAACAGTGAGTATAATTAACCTCTTTGAAAAGATCTCTAAGTGAATTCTGGGCTCCGATATTGTAGATTGCTCGGACAGCTCTTTTTTATGTATACATTGGTCATTGAAGTTATGTATTGTTTAACATAAATCCACCATTGTTAAGTGCTCCCTAAGAACTATTTATACGCTCTATATATAATAATAATATGAATTGGGGCGCTATTGTCCAAGGCCGGTCGGTCGAGGGTTGCACCTTTACTGAAAAAGTACACAAAATCGTTAAATATTCAAATGAATGTGTTCACTCTTATAGTAGCAATAATGTTTATTAAATTCTTATTGTACAGTTATATAGTCCAATCCCCACGGTGCACTGAAGGTGACATTATGAAATTAATCTATGAATTAGTACGGAATAAATGTAAGAAGGAACTTTATTGATAACTTCCCAAGTAGTGTCTCGTGTATGGTGTTGGCAGGTAGGCGGTCTTAAATACGAAAGCTGAAATAGCTCTTCAAATTGTCCAGTTGGCATGCCTAAAGTATGTATGTACATTCTGGTTTCTGATTTGGCAGAGCACCAACTACTCAATTTACCGATCTCTTGTAATTTACTTATGATATAAAAGACTAAACATGTGTATAGTTTTCCATATATAGTGGATGTTTTCTATATATAGTGTACCATGTATATATAGTTTTCTATATATATAGTGTTGTTTCAAATAGATTGTTTAAAGTATTCTTACTTTTTTAGCTAAAACAGTGCAATAAATCATGTCTCAATTAACGTTGGAACCATGTAGGTCGATTAATGGCTGCTGCTAATTTTGACAATGATATGACACTCATTTTCAACAGACTTAAAAAAGGAGGAGGTTCTCAATTCGTTTGTATTTTTTTATGTTTTATTCCTCAGAACTACGTCATTAATGAACCGATTTTAGTATTTCTTTTTGTATTGGCTGCCGTGTGGCTCCGGAGACACTTCAGGGAACTCCTGATAATCAATTACAAAATGAATACAGAGCAAGATATTTGAAATCTGTATTGTTTTTCGTTAAAATGAACTTGTTTGAGCAAAAATTAAGTAAATAAAATGAAACTCTTAACTTATTCCCATTCTTCTTCGCAAACGCCTTAACTTAGTGAAACATTGGTAGAGTTTGACGTTCATAGGTTTTGAATACAAGACTGAAAGTGAAATAGTCTGTTGTTGTTACACTACTGTGTGGACAGATTGTTTGATGTTGAGTTGAGGCGTGTCTCTGTCCAACAGACCTTTACAAGCTGACGGGCGAGGTGTTGGGCGAGGGCGCTTACGCGTCCGTGCAGACGTGCGTGAACATCTACACTGGGCGGGAGTTTGCGGTGAAGATCATAGACAAGGTGCCGGGACACGCCCGTGCGAGGGTGTTCCGCGAGGTGGAGACATTCCACTACTGCCAGGGACACCCCAACATAATCCAGCTCATTGAATTCTTCGAGGACACCGACAAGTTCTATCTTGTCTTTGAAAAGGTCAGTGAACCAATCCAACCGTCGTCTAGTTGCACTTATATCAACTGTGGTAGGGACACGCGACAGTCTTCGTGTTAGCACGCATGGGGAGGTCCGTCCGGGGTAGTACCACGGCCTCACAGACCTGCGTGAACTGAGAGATGGCCCACTTTATTAAGAGGTGGCAACGCATCTGCAACACTACTAGTGTTGTTTGTCCATGACATGACTATGGGCGTCGGTTATCACTTCATATCGGGTCAAATGCCTGATCGCTTGTCATCTATTATATAAAGAGGAAAGATTTGATTGTTTGTATGTATCGAATAGGCTCCGAAACTACTTAACCGATTTGGAAAATTCTTTCACTGTTGAGAAGCTACGTTATCCCTGCTTGACATAGGCTATATACTATTTTCAAAAAATTAGGGATCCTTACTAAAACTCCAATAATGTTACTCAAGGTGTACAAAAATTACCTAAAATATTCTTTACATCGCGTGCGCTGCGAAAACTATTGATGATAGAATAAAGTAATGTACTACTGAATGTAAAATAAAGTAATGACTTTGCAGACCACATCATTATTTACAAAAAGTGTCGCGACAGCATATGTCTAACTATTATAGTTATGCCACAATAAGTGTTGTTTTATTTTAAAATTTTGATTGAAATGCCGCCGCTAACAAAGGCTGTTTATTTGTATATCGGTATTAATCCTTATAAAAATAAATTATTTCATATTTAAGACTGTTTCAATATCTTTATAAAACTTTTTGAATTATTAAATTCGGACATTCCATTCCTTTGCAATATGCAAGTTTAAAAATGTTAGTATATTGTAATTTAACTATCCAAACAGCTTAGTGACTGACTTAGTAGTTCTTATAAGTTTTCAATCACATTTATACTGGTAATTCCTGTTCAACAGTTAGCAGATTATTAAATACTGAGGAAGTTTAATTTTTTTATCATTTTAAAACGCCCAAAAGATCAAGATCTCATCTTTCTAGAAATAGTTCCCAGGCGCGGACATTAAATATACGTCATAATGAGGAATATTTACCGGAAACAGAATATCGTCTTACAAGTCGGAGAGAGTCAAATAGAGTGTTTGCAGTGGCTTGAAGAGTATAATAATATAAATATACAAATTCACACTAGGGAATCGAGGTCTGAGCGTTCCCAACGTATACGAGATTAGAGAGAAAGATAACAAACGTCAACGACTAGAGTTCGTGATCGAGTTTTAGCTCACAGTAACAGATCGGCTTTCATGCATTTCGCTCAAGAGTCTTCAAATTATTGCGCGCAATTTATTTCCAAATCGTAGCCACGAATAAGATCTGCTCTAAGTGCCACGTTCTGCCAAAAATGGGTCGATGAACCAAATGGTATGTGCTGTGCCTCTGGAAAAGTTAGTCCCCCCTATATTGAGGAGCCGCCACAACCAATAAATCTTTTTACATATAATCATTCACCATCAGGACATTTTTAACCAACATCCGAAAGTACAATTGCCTCTTTCAAATGACTTCGTTTGCCGCGAACTTTTAAAATAGAGGGATAAGTATACAAGTTATTATCATCCTCCTGCCCCTATCCCACCTAGGTGGGGTCGGCACAACATGAATCATGTTGTAAGTGGTTTTGCCTATATTTTTACAACCACCCGCCTGCTTGACGTCAACCCTCCTTGGGAAAGAAATACCCAGATCAAATTTCAACTGTGTAACTATCATGGTTCATGAGATACAGCCTGTTGACAAAGGGACAAACAGACAGCGGAGTCTTAGTAATAGGGTCCCGTTTTACCCTTTGGGTACAGCATCCTAAAAAGGCTGCAGAGATATAGTGTTGCACGGTAGACTCGGCCACAACTTAAAAGGGTCTCTGAGTTACACCGATTGTATGATCCATAAAAATATCCCTTAATAGTCGTAATAGGAGAAGACGGTTAATATTTGACTATTCCTCAGCAAGGTACTGTGCGTAACAAAGCTATGACATGCATGCAATTGTATGCATTTAGGTTGATGGTTAAAGCTTCCTGTTTTAAGCCATTGCATTATTACTGGGACTTATCAGGGTTCCGTACCCAAAGGGTAAAACGGCACCCTATTACTAAGACTCCGATGTCCGTCTGTATGTCCGTATGTCTGTTCATATGTCACCAGGCTGTATCTCATGAATCGTGATAGTTAGACAGTTGAAATTTTCACCAACGATGAATTTCTGTTGCCGCTATAACAAAAAATACCAAAAAACAAAAGAATATAAATAAGTGGGGCTCCCATAAAACAGACATAATTTTTTTGGCCGTTTTTATAGATAATGTTGACAGTAGTAGTGTTTTTGACAATATGTAAATGTAATACTTCTATATTGCATAAAGATAATAAAACATGATTTTTTTTAATGTGATAGAGTGGCAAACGAGCTGGCGGTTCACCTGATGTTAAGTAATAACCGCCGCCCAATGGACATTTGTAACACCTGTAGGGTTGCAAATGAGTTGCCATCTTTAAGAAATTGGCTCATTAAATATCGGTCAACAAACCAAAGATGGGAATGATTTATGTCCGAAGCTATGGGAGACCAGACTTATTTGTCACTTTTACGTGTAACCCCGAATGTCCCGTAATTAAAGCGGAACCATTATCTGGTCAGCGGTCTTTCGATCTTCATGACGTAATTTCAAGGGTATTCATTAAAAGTTGAAGAAATTCATAAAATTATTCACCAAAGACGAAATATTCGGAATATTTTATGTGTTTGATAATTTTTAGTAATTTGTTAATTGGTAGTTTTGTTAAATACCCGTGCGAAGCCGGGGCGGGCCGCTAGTCTATCATAAAAGTAAGAAGAACCAGTGGCTTTAACTAATCGGTCACGTTTACTGAAACGAAATGTTGATAGTGAAATACCCTAATACGAGTAAATGCACTTTCGATGTGTATTAAGTGACGATATTTTCCCTTCTTAAGGATTCGGTAAGGTACTTTTGTATTTATATTAGACGCACAATGCAATAATAATAATTGTTGTAATCCAAGTTGTAGCCAATTTTTCTGTATTTTAAACTCACCATGCTTCCGTTCATCCAAGTAATGGCAAAATAAGAATTTATTTTTAAATGATATATGGTAATGTAATAAATGTCAGACGACACATATAATACATGATGGTCTCATTAAGTCACGTAAAAATGTATTATTTTATGTCGAAAAAACCACGCTCAATCTGCTTTTAATTTTTTACCACTTTATGCTTACCAATACATTATGTATTTGTTTTTTATTGCCATTACATACACATGCATTGAGAAGGCACAACACATACCGTCTTGTAAATATTCATTAACAGAGATAAAGAGAGAAAATCTAGTTAATATGCAACATATGTTACGGCATTGGAATATTCTAGAGCTGTTAAATATCAAATAACGCTCATTCATACTATGCTTGTATTCGAAAATGACGTGGTCTAAAATAAATTAACATAATAGTTCGTTGTTTTGAAAGCTTATCTCCTTTTTTATTATACTACATATACATATGAATTGCAGTCAGTTAAATTACTTTTATTGTTCTTTTATAATGTACACTAAGTTCGTATCTAAAACATATGCGGTTGTTTATATGCCACAAACGATTATATACAGCTAAATTTATTATAACTTTAAAAAATTCATTACCTTTTCTAGAAGTTTTAAGACCTTTTTATAGCGGTTGGGACATGATAAATTAACTAATAATGATTGGCACCATAGGACACTTGTATCAATTTTCCTCATTGTGTCTAGCGAAAGAATTTGTAAAGCAAATGATAAATATACAGCGTTTCGTTACCAACGCGACAATAAACGCACATACATATAGAGGATAACTTTTTAAATTTTTTTTTTTTTGTGATTATTGGCAAGTAGCGTCAGACGTGTGTTCACAGGCTAATAAAGCATTCCACTGTAACATAGTGTTTTATTTTTTCCCTCGTTTTATTCATCAGGTATTATAATTATCGATTATTATGTATTGTAGTGCAGGCCAATGAAATGTGTAGGGCAGATAAATGATCACTTTTACGTTTTTTAGTAAGTACTTATGTGAGCTGTTGAAATAGCAGATAATGCTCTTCACTCAATTTATAGTGACAATAATCGAGTCTAAGCAGTGACGTAAGGGCAGTCGGTTTTTAGGAATTCACAAGTAAAAAAGACGTTATAGACTAGATAGGCTAATATTATTATTTTAGAATAAACTTGAGCGTAAATAGTTAGTTCTAGCACATTTATTTCGTTATATTAGGTAACTGCAAATCCTAACCTAAAAAGTAACATTTTTTTATAATTTTTGGACTTCGTAGACCAGCAATCGTAAAAATGACTATGATATTAATTTACTAACTTAAAGGTAGTCTTTCTGCTATACCTTGTAACTATACATACACTTTCATTATCAGTTTTTTAAATGTATGGGAAGTGGGCATTGTTCTTTAATCATGTGTCATTATCTAGATATTTCTCTGATGTCTCTCTTTTATCTTGGATACATTATCGTTATCATTTCAATCGATCGGCCGCGTGATTGCAAAAATATATATCGACCAGTAGCCGCGATGGAAGCACATAGTTTGTTTAGGTAGATAGGTATCTCTAGTTATTCAATAATACATGTACCTACCTATTATCTCTCGCTCTGCAACATGGTAACGATGCATTGTTTAGGTAATGTTCCACATATTTGCCTCGATACGATGTAAACAAACGTCTGCAAATATTAGTCATGTCATGTCGAGGGCATTGCTGTATAGATAATTATTTTCAAGGTGACAGCATTAGCCCAGTAGGCTGAACGGTTTCTTGGCTTGTGCGCATAGGGATGCGGGTTTGATTCCCACAGGAAGAGATCAAACTGTAATTATTATTTGTAAAGCGGGTAGTTAAGGAATAAAAATGCCCAATGTGTCCATGTCAATTTTTGTTGTCAATCGACTCATCAAAAGTGTCTTTTTTACATTCGCGTAGAAATTTGAAAACAACAATTTAACCTTAGTCAACTATGACTAGGCTAGTTCCGAAAGTGAGTTTATTATATTGACCTCGGAAACGTATTTGGATAAAGGCGTCGACAACCTTCGGCGGACAAGTTGTTATGACCATTTAGGTTGATACAGCTAGCTCTTGTTTCTTTAAGGGAGTTGTATTACGCTTATTTTGTATTACGAAATAATCAACTTTTAATGTATTTAATGGTGAAAACATAGCAAATGTTACCGGAAACGTTCATCGTAATCACTCTTCTCTCATATTTTTCTTAAACGTGAAAAAGTATAACTTCGAAAACTCTCGGGAATTGAAATCGGAACTCGCGCCACAATCTACCAATAAAACTAATTACCAACAACACAGTTAAACAATCCCTTCCCCGAGCACAGCCTAACACAATTACATAACCTTTCCAGAGCACAGCGTAACTCAATTATTATCATCGCATCACCTTTATAGCCGTGATAGTTCAGTAGAGCCGTGATAGCTCAGTGTCCGGGCGCTCGCCTTTAATTCAATACACTCGAGCAACCTGAATTCTATCCCCGGTGCCGGCACCGATGTATTTTTAACTTAAGTGGCGATTTATCACGTGCTCCGCGGTGAAGGAAAACATCGTGAGGAAACCTGCATATTTTCGAAATAACAACAAAAATATTATTTCGAAGATATGTGAAGTCCGCCAATCAGCTGTGGGGCCTCGTGGTGGACTATGCCCTGATACCCTCTGTATAGAGGAGGCCTTTGCCCATCAGTGGAACATGTATAGGCTGTTATTTTACTTTTACATCACCTTTAAACATCGTTCCTCAGATCAACGGCGGCCAGCTCCTGTCCCGCATACAAGAGCACCACTACTTCTCGGAGCCGCAGGCGGCGGAGATCGTTCGCGAGCTAGCCAACGCGCTCCACTTCCTCCACGGCAAGGGCGTGGCCCACCGCGACTTGAAGCCGGAGAACATCCTGTGCGTGCACCGCGACCGCCTCTGCCCCGTGAAGATATGCGACTTCGATTTGGGCAGCGGTATTAGCTTCACGTCGAGCTTGGCCAGCCCGCTGGCCACGCCACAGCTAATGACGCCGGTGAGTGCAGCAATGATCCCCACACAATTTAACGCAAGGCAAAAAAGCTAAACCCGATACTGTTTGGTACTTTATCTCTGGAAAATGGGAAATATAAAAACAAACTAAGGTCAACACTAATATAACTAAGAGCTGGTGGTAAAAGCGTGTTACAGCTTTGAAAGCCCACTCCTATTGTTCTGTAAATATCCTTCTCCTGGTCCAAGGCCAGTTAAACACATTGCTAAACAAATAAATTTTTGAACAAAAGAGGCTGTTTTGCCATTAAATTTGTTACTAAATTCCATAACCGCTAAATAGTTTGATTCGTGTAAAAAAGTAGTACCACACTCTTTATAGAACCATACTAAAATATTACTTCATTAAATATTCATAAACTTCAGCACTTGGTTTGTTTGGTAAAACTAGTTGGTAATGAGGTTGCATTAAGTTACAACACCGTAATAACAGCCTATACGTGTCCCACTGCTGAGCAAAGCCTCCTCTATACCCTCTGGTATCAGGCCAAAGTGTACTCAGTAGATTGGTGGACTTCGCATATCTTCGAAATATATTTTTTTTGTTATTATTGCCGCGGAGCACGTGATACGCTGCCTCCCTCCCCTATGGCCCCAACAATAATTTTCTCTTCGCCGTTGCTCAACACAGGTTGGCAGCGCTGAATTCATGGCGCCCGAAGTGGTGTCCCTGTTCGCCGGCTCTGCGGCGACCCACTACGACAAGCGCTGCGACCTGTGGTCGCTCGGTGTGATCGCCTACATCTTGCTCTGCGGCTACCCGCCCTTCCGCGCCGACTGCGGCAACGACTGCGGCTGGGAGCGTGGCGAGAACTGCCGCGCCTGCCAGGAGCTGCTCTTCACCACCATACAGGTACCTTTGCCCCCTTGCAATATATTTTTTTTATGTAAGACGGTGGAAAGCGAGCTGGCCGGTTCACCTGGTGTTTAGTGATAGATTTGCAGATGCAGATATTTTAATAAAGTGGCCCTCGATTACTACTCGCAACAGACGACACGCAGAAGTATAACACTTGCACTTCACGGTCTTCACGCGGACCCTCATTTGTAACAGCGAAGACTTGCGTGGCCTTACCACAATTTATATACACACAGATAAACACACACATGCACAGTAATGTATAAGAAAACTGGATGAAATATAAAAATTGTGTTTTATTTATTGTCACAAATAAGTTTACGTCCATGATTATCATTCCAAATGTTCCAATTTTAATTCTCTTGTTGTAATCATTTTCAGTGTGTGTTTTTAGTTGTTCAATAAACAAACAAATTCCAATGATTACGCGACAGTTAACTGGATTGTCTCAGGGCTTATGTCTGGTTGTCGTTCCGTGAGCTTACACCGCTTCCGCTTCCAGGAGGGCCGCTACACGTTCCCCGAGGAGGAGTGGGCGAACATCTCGTGGGAGGCGAAGGAGCTGATCGGGCAGCTGCTCGTGCGCGAGGCGTCGCACCGCCTCAGCGCCGAGCGCGTGCTGCAGCACCCCTGGCTGCGGCGGGCGGACCCCGCCGACTGCGCTGCGGCGCCCCTGCACACGCCGCGCAACATGCAGCGGTGAGTGCAACCCTTGCAATTTTTATTTAAGTCGCAATGACCGCTGAGACCCAGAAGATCTATTTTAGTTGTCCCTTCGAAATCGTTCTCCCCTTACTGTGGGCGAACATTGTCTGTAAGGATGTTTTTTTACATACATAAATTTAACATGAACAAACACCCGGTTCTGGAACATCTGTGGGTCAAACAAATAGTTGTCTCGTGTAGAATCGAATCCATGAACCTCGGCGTCGAACCCAATACCTTGGCATCTGCGCTATGGAGCCATCCCAATGCGCCCCTTTGTCCTAAATATTCAAGTGGTGGACTCCTGGCCGCGCCAAGCATGCCAACATTGATTGTTATCGTGTCTAATGTTACAAGTTGTCAATGCTAAACCATGTCGCTTTAGTTATTTTGATAGCTCACCAGTGCCAGACAAAGTTCATAATATTAATAGTTATTGATGTTCATGTTTAGTATTTCTGTGGTAGAGCCATTTAGTGGTTTCTATTAAATGCACCTCAACTTCACAAAGGATGGGTGTACAATTGTACATTAAAACAATTTATACTTTGGTGTAATTACCAGACCTCTTGAAGGCTGATAAAGCACGCCTCCATCACTTAAAGTAGAACACTTTGCCTGTTTGTATTCTGCTAATTTTAATGGAACATGTTCGTCCCCACAGTAACATGTCGGCGCGCAACTTGTCCAACTTCGCGGAGTCCGCCATGGCGGTGAACAGAGTGATCCAGCAGCACTTCTCCATGAACTACTCGTACATGGAGCGGCCGACCGCCGCGCTGCGCTCCAGCAAGTCGTGCCACCCGAGCCCGGACATTATCGAGGACGAGCTGGAGAGGGCGGGCGTGGCCCTGCAGAGGATGTGCGCGGCGGAGGAGTACTGCCCACCGTTGGGACTGTCCCCGCCCACCGAGTCCCAGCTTCTCCGCCGCCGCCTGCAGCAGCCGACCGAGAAGTCCGTGCAAGTGCATTAATTGAACGCCCGTGTCGTCTACCATTCAACCCCCGACAACCCTACCACCAGCCATGCATGAAGATGCTGCATTACGAATACACCCAGCAACGCATATCCGAAGAGATAGTTCTATTATCTATAGCGGTTCGTAAGCAGAACGATTTCGAGTGAGACCTGTAATGAGTAGCACATTGTCTATAGATATACTTTGTAGCTGTAAGCCCCCCGGATTCGGCTTCTATGTGGCGACGGTCGCAGATACGAGGACCGGAATGTATTTGGTAGTATGATACTGGTGCGTTAAAGACACCCGCCGATATGCGTCAGTCATTATTGTGCGGTAGTGCTTCGTCGGCCTCCACCGTGGCTGAAAGATACACGCGGGCGACGGACGGACAGACTTGTGTACAACAAGCGTGTGATTTCTTCCCTGGTGTTTTTGGGTTCCGTCACATTCCACCGAGCGCCGCAGTACAATGTTTCCACCCACCGCGTTGTGAAGACACCCACTGGGTTTCGTCGCTCGCAACGGCCGCTCGGATCGCCGGTCGACGTTGAAAAAAAAATGCTAATATCACACACGGCGCGCCATTCGTTTTATTATATACACACACTTGAAGAGTACAACTAGAAATTACCTCTAAAACTTTTTTTATATAAGAGATCTTTGAATTGTTTTAAAGCGGTACAGTGCCTTGTGTGATCTTTGCCTATGAAAAAAAAATAAAAAAATTATAATAGAAATATATATTTAAAGAGTGTATTTAGAGGGCCGCGATCCCCAGCTACCAGTGCGAGCGACCGAAGGCTTTTGCTCCTTCGAACAGTGGCAATGAGACAGTCGTCGACTGCGACTCTGTGCCAACCGACAATTTACCTCCAGTGATACACGTCCGATCGCGATTCTTACTGTGAACGGTACTTAGAGCTGTAACAGTTTTATTTGAGCCTTTTAAAGATATATTTTTATGGATAAATAAAAACGACTGAATAGTTTTTATCAATGTGTAGAGAGTATTTGTGAGTTTGTTGAGGCGGTCGACTGCCGTCGGGGACCGACGTTGGTCTATAAAATCGTATTATATGAACATAGTTGAGCCGATCTACATTATATTCGGATTACATTTGATTTTTCTTTATTTTTTTTTTGTTTTCCCCGGGATTTATGAAATCCGCTATTTTGGAATGAGCTTACTGTGTGATCGCCTTCCGTTCGTGGCCTATCCTTTGCAATAAAAACGATGAGAAAATAAAAAAATAAAAAATTGTTACTTTCGATAGCGTGTTCGGATACTAGTCTGTTATGTGATTGTTTTTGCATTTTTTACCAACAATGGAAAAAACAACATCTCATTAATTAAGATTGAATCGAGCTAAGTTTTATATGAGAGTCGGTGGCAGTATGTGACATTTGGGCCGAGAAAGGTTCTCTACTAGCTTTGTATACAGTTGTGTGCATATGTCACTTTGAAAGTTTTTGGATCTTACATTTTTGTGAGATTGAAAAGCTTTGAAATTTGTACACATGCACAGTAGAATGTAAAGATCTAAGTTACGTTACGCTTTTGATTATTAAGAAACAGAATTTAATTCGTTTTTTATTGTATAACGTCGTAAGGCACTTGGAACTGATTGAAATGAAATGTCATATATTTGTTACCTGAAATGTTGGTTAAGTGTTGCATGGTGTTGCCATGGAGCTGCCATAGAATTGTGATCAGTTTGAATACTTTTATATTGCTGAAAGAATGAATAGTTGAGATAATGTTAAGAGTAGACCTGCTAGAATGTAATCCTGCGATAATCTTTGATTGGAGAAGGGATTCGCGCAGTGCCACCACCGTTGGGCCGTTATAGTTTCTATTTTCACAAATTTTATATTTTTTCAATTAATGTAATTATATAAATTTTATAACATTTTTGTAATCCCTCCCCTGGTGGCTTAATCCAATCGACTCTAAAGTTACGCGGTACTTTGTTAAAATTTTGTTTATCGACTAAATCATTGATTTAAACTGTCATTGAAATACAAATGTTTGAATTTTTAAAACCTTGTTTCTCTATGTCTTCTAATCCTATAAAAGTATTTAACCTCCACAGGCATTCAACGTCGCCACGCATGTGTCGAATGCATAGTTTAATAATTTTTGGATTTATTTAATATCTTTGCCTATTTGTTTGGGTTACAGGTGTATGTTGTATATGTATAAAAAAATTCCTGGATCATCATGGTTGCTTTATCAGTAGTAAGATGAGAAACAAAACCGATGTTTAAAAATGCCCGATGTGTGTGCAAATTTTGTTTTTATCGGACGGAAATTGCTTGTTACTAAAACTACAGATAATATATTATAAAATAGATATACAGTAGACACAATGATGTGGCGTAGTTAATGTTCATACTTTGCAAATCCTGAACCCCTCTTAATTTGGCAATTTAGTATCAGTATTATTATTGCTTTGTTATTTTATAATACAAATTCCTTACTGTTCTTTTACATTAATATTTACGGTTGTGTACTAACCTTAATTTTTGGATAATTCTTCTAAACAGATAAGTAGATTCGATAGGTATGAAATGAACATAATTTAAAATAAATAGATGGACTTCTGATGTATTATGTTTTTGCATCATATTTTATCTATATAACTGTTATAGTACTTACTCTTTCGGGGACATTTAATTGGAAAGTTACTTAATGCTTCCGAGTACTTATAATTATGCCATAAGTTAAAAACTATTACATTTGCGATAATATAATGTATGAACTGTCCGTATAGTTTACATCCGTAAACTAATGTGCGTTTAATGAAAATAGTTGGAAGTATTTTTGCGAATTAATAACTTCAGATTCAGAGGCACCGTATTGAGACAAAGTAAATCTAGCAATTTTGAGTGTGATGAAAGCAAAGAGTGCTGACAAAGAATGGATAATCAATATGGATTATGGGAAGGTTGACAAAAATGAGGCGTCTTATTATGAAATAAAGTTTTTTGAAAAATCAACTGTTTCCTTTAGACATTACTTTACTCAGACTATTTAAACATATCTTGTTTTTTTATTTTGCTAGATGGTATAATGTTATTGGCCCTAATCACATCTACGTTGATCAGTGTTTCAGAAACCGGGCGTGATTATCGTAGATGTCATCTAATCAGCTGTCAAATGTATGTAATTTTACAATTTAGAAGTAAAGTTTGACAGCTGATTAGTTGACATCTACGATGATCAGTTTTTCAGAAACCGGGCGTTAATGTCAAACGCTTGGTTTATAAATGGGGAGCAGTCAGGCCGTGGATACGATACGAATTACTCTTGATGCAAAGAGTTTTACCTTGGCCTCTCAATATCTATAGATATATATATACAGCGAGTCGTTACGTCGTATATGAATATGTAATTTATTTACATAGAAACATTAATCGCGTTCATGGGACGATGTCTAAGCTTCAAAATCCCATTTAATGCGCAAAGCTTGTCTATTAACAGGTTTAAATAATTTATTAAAGAAAAACTTTTAAAAAAAGGTTATTATAATATAAATGAATACATTAATGATAATAACCTCTTGTGAAAACCTACACCCCTTGATGATAGATAGATAGATCGCTGTTGGACTACTATAAGGCCACCTGTTGGGTTGGACCCATGTGTCTTGTAATTATAAATACTGTTTGTCTCTTGGTTTACAATAAAGCATATTTACTTTTGAAAATTTAAATTTCTAATAGCAAAGGCCAGCTTGAAACAAGCGAATCTCGTTCAATTAAGTGATCTGTCTAGACAAATCTAGATAGTTCTAGAACTATCTGAAATTCTAAGAGAAGGAGAAGATACGTTGATCTGAATTTAACCCATAAAGTGAAGTTTGGAATCCTAATTTTTATGTTTCGTCTTAAGTGTATATTCTTGCACTTACTAAACTACCACAAAAATAAAAATTAAATATTATAAGCAAAAGCGACAACGCTAGAGCGTTTGCGTGCGTATCCCGGAAGATGCATCTTCGAATTCGACGAATCCATTTTTTTTTTGTATTAATTCTATTTACATTATTGTGTGTCAAATAAAGCTAATCATTATTAAGAATCTAGGACCCAGAAGGATTTTTACTTATGTGATATCGAATAAAGCTACCTTTCTCAACGTGGGTAGGCAATATTTGTGAAACACGAACGAACTGAAAAGACTTACAAGTTCAAAAATGTACAAGAAGGTAAAATATTGGAAGAACTTCCTTCTACCTTCTACTTAAAAATATAGAATAATCAGTACATATCGGATAATCCAAAGCCTTCGTTTCCTTATTTTCAAGGAAAACTTCTTTAGGTGCTCTAAGGGGTAACTGAATGCTTTATACGACAACAATGATCCGAAAACGCGTTACGCTTATTTTTATTATAGATCACCCACTTTTGGCATGGTTACAGATAAAACGGGCTTGAGATGGCCGTGGTGAGGGCGCCTAGTCTGAACCTCGTTTATGGGTAACTAAGTTCAAGGGCTCCCCAGCCCCAGCTAGGGCCGTCACTTTATTTTTATTATCACCAGTTTGAGAGGCCACAAAGCTCTTAAGTCGCTTTGGCGGACGCTCCATGCAATAACTAGGCTCAATAACCCTTAAGAGTTGACCTCGGCTTAGGCTGTTACCCAATGACTGACTGTAATATTTTCATTCAACGTAGGGCGGCTAGGGTTATCGATGATTAGATTCTTTCCGATCAGCTTGATCCTTTGGCTCTTCGTATAGATGTGGGATCACTCTGCATCTTCTACCGCATTTATCACGGGAAGTGTTCTGGGGAATTGTTTGGTTTGATCCCGGCGGCTGAATTTCACCATCGGACATCGCGCCAAAACCAAAAATTTCATCCACGCTACCTCAATGTCCAGCGTTTCACAACAGCGCAATTTTCAAGGCATTTCCTGCCTCACATAACAACTCTGTGGAATTAGCTGCCGCCGGCAGTATTTCCGCACCGTTACGACCTGGGAACCTTGAAAACGACAACATACTCTTTCCTAAAAGGCCGGCAACGCATTTGGAAGTCCTTAAGCGTTGCAGGTGTTCATGGGCGGTGGTAATCACTTACCATCAGGAGAGCCTCCTGCTCGTTTGCCCCTTTTCTCTATAAAAACAAGACTAGATGCATTCCGATTCCAAGTTGCGTGAGAGGGCCGATCGGTAGCTGACTAAGAAAATGTCTATAGCTACCATTACTACCACTTCGGAAAGCCTTGGCGCCGAGAGAAAAAGTGGCGGAAGAATGGCGATAGTCGTCCCATCATCAGGGAAATCGAAGGCGTGTCGCGGTCTTAGCCATTTGCGGCGGAACGTAGCTAGCGGTAAGCGGTGAGTACCACTATCGAACTGGAGTTTGAATAGCGGAGATAGTAACACAGTTTTTGGTTAGAGCGCCCAAAACTATGTTATCTCCGGGATGAGAGCACCTATACAAAGTTAACGACAATTGCTTGAAAATATTAAAGAATGGAAATCGAATCGACATAAAGTAAGGTAAAAACACACAAAATGCTTTATTTCTTTACAGTTTCAGTCGCTTTCTTCTTGCTACGTCTATCGAATGGTGTTTTCAATCAGTTCCATATATTTATGAAAAGCTAAAATCCAAAATATATTTATGAAACGCAAAAAATACATTTTTCTTATTAATAAAAAATCAATTCATAATTTCACTAAGCAAAATAATTCTGGGCTAATTTTTAATGTAAATGCTGTAGTATCATTACACAAGATTTTTGAAACCATCTTCATAAACGTCATCATGCGCTTGACGTATCAAGTCAAAAATCAATTATTAGATCCAGCAGAGGGCGCTTTCAATCGCTCGGCCACGTAAGTCAGGGTCGTATTTTACTTCATTGTGTTATTTTATTACGTTAATTTCACCTTTCAAAATAATATGTGAGAATGTTATAGCATCATAAATCGCATACCTCAAATTTCATGTGTTCTAACGCCATTTGAAATACGGTAAGTTGTTTGCAAGTTTTGTCCTACTGTCATCATCAGTGAATTAGCATTAATTAAAAATCCTTGTCGATAAGAATCATTTTATCACAAAATAAACATAGTATAAGACAATTAGATTTTATTTATACATGGTGTGATTGAACAAAGTTCTATATTTACCGTTTTCAGATTGACAAATCATGTCAAACTTACAACCAAGTCCGTACAACAATATATCGGGAGTGCCACCGAAAAATACTGGGCCACCGTATTCAAGCCAATATAATCCTCCACTCCAGCCATCGATTTTGAAGCAAGATGCAAATTCAAACAGTTCCGTGCCAGGATTAAATAATCCTACCAACCAAGGCCAAATGAACCATTTTAATCAAAGCTCCTCCAATAGCTCACCTGCCTTCAACCAAGCGGGAGTAACACCACAATCAATTTCTAGAATTAACTCATCACCTATAAGACCACCAATCCAACCTACTTTAACCACCACTTCCAATCAAAACTTTCAAAACATTCCTGTATCTGCAGTTAACCCTAATTCTATTCCTAGCTCAAGATCCTCACCATATCATCCAAAACCTCAACCACAGAATCAAATTAATGACAATACACCACCCCTTGTACCATCTAGTCAATTTAATCAACCATTGATGAATGGACCTCCATCACTTCCTCCAATGAGCCAGCCATTAACTCAACAAGGAACACCAACAAGTGCCTACAATCCTGTAGTAAATAAACCTGTTGTAAATTCAAATAGTGCACTGCCCCTGTTTCCCCCTTCATCTATTCCACCTGGACCATTGACTAGTCAACCAAATATTCAGTATCCTTTGCCACCATTACCTGTGCCTATGAGAAACAGTCCTGTAATACCTGGTCCTTCCATGAGTGGTCCCCCTATCTCTAGTGCCCCTAATATGGGACCCGGGGGTCCGCCAAGACCAATTGGAATTAATGGACCAATTGGAAATGTACCTGGCCAATCCATTGGTCCACCAAGGAATATAGGACCAAGGGGTGGTCTTGCCTATGGGCCAACATCTTTGCCTCCAGTAAGTGGATTTATGAAACCACCTTTAGGGCCTCAACTCCAGAATCAACAACCTATGGGTCTGCAAAATAATGGTCCAATGGGTCCTGGCCAAACAGTTGGACCTCCTGTGACAGCACATGCTTATAGTGGACCATCTAGTTTACCAACAGGGCAAATACCACCACAGCCTCAAAGTTTGCCTCATATGGGTCAATCAGCTAATGCACCTATTGGCACACAAGGTGGACCATTCCCTGGGCCACCTAAGTCTAATATACAGAGTAGATACCCACAAATGGCTGCCAGCAGTTATGCCAATCAGCAACCAATACAAATGGCCCCTCAAGTGGTTGGCAAACAATATCCCTCACCATATAGTCCACAAGGAGTAACTCAGCAAATGGGGCAATTGAGTGTAACAAAACAAGGTTTCGACCAGCTTTGGGGACACCAAATGATAGACCTCCTACAATGCAGACAAATACTGCCTGAATACCCCGAGGATCCACCAGAGATAAGGCTTGGTCATCAGTTTGCTGATGCACCAAATTGCAGTCCAGAGTAAGTTTTTATCAATATTTACAGTAAATAAGCTAAACATACAAAGAATACATTTTTGTTTATTATTGTTTGAATGGTTGTTCTTTTGATCAACTTTGCATTCATATAAATAATTCTAATATTAATATGGTACTCATGTTTTTTTTTAAATATTCTTTCAAAATATCATATCAATTAATATTTACATATGTATTTTTATATTTTTATATTATATTTTTATATATATATACATTATTTCAATTTATTGATGTTAATTGTAAGTTGCTTGGAATAATTATTACATTTATATGTCTTTAAAAGTATTTACCATATAATTTTGCTTGATAAATTTTTGATTGGTCAGAACAGCCTATGAATATTTAATTTTCTTATCATAAATTACAATTTTTAAGTTAGTTTTGTCCAGGATTGAGAATGGCCTTCTAATAGCCGTCATATTCAAATTCAGGCTAATGTGCTACATTTATCGCAACAGCCTCAATGAAAGTATTTTATCTGACAACTGGTTTGTTTAACAAGCAATTTCAACATTTGATGTTAATAAAATACAGTTATTTAATTAAATGTTGAGAGTGTTTCTCAACGTCACAACAAAATGACTTATAATTTATATTGTTTATATATCCTACAGCAGTGGACAAAAACAGAATAATGATGTTGTGTATAAATATTTCATGTAATCATGTCAATACTACATATTATTAAATTATAATTTTTTTATGGTTTTATCATATCAGTTTGTAAGTTTAAAGTCTTTAATATTTTAGCATCCTTGTTCACTGGACAGAAAAATTTTATCTTTCACTTCCATAAAGTCATAAAATTGCATATTTCTGACATTATTATCATAATACAAAGAAGATATTAAAATAAAATTTTCCATCTGTAGCCTAAACACAAATTGTTTGTCATGTTACCTTTGATGTGATTGTGGATGTAATGTAAAGATTCAGATTGTGTACAATTGTTCCTTGGTATTCAATAACACTTGTTCCATTATTTTTTTTTAATTGATGTTTCCTAAATTCAATACTTCTTGAAAGTGAATGGTAAAAAATTGCCTGGATTAATGGTGCTTGTTAAAACTTTGAACTTTTTATATACATACATTAACCTACGTCAAAGCGTAATTTACCTATTATTTTCTACAAAAACATATTTATTCAGGTGCTACAGTTTGCATCCAATTTTATGTCTATAATACAATTTTATCAGTCAGGTACTTGATAAATTGATATCTTTTGTATTGCCTAATCTGGTACATTAAATTTATTTTAAAAAACATGAGGTTCATTTTTTAACTGATCTTCAACATTAAAATTATTTTTATTTAGATGCATTCTTTGTTTTGTTCACGAATACTCACAACATAAAAGAAAAAAAGACTTATTCTTTGCTTATTAATTGTGATATGTGATTTATCAGTTTTAGTTCCAATGCATCATGTTCCTCATATTTTTTTTTTATGTTTACCATATGGTGAAGCAAATAATACACCCATTATGTGTTTTGTTTTAGCTTATTAATATGGCTAGTAATAACTTCATATGCGTATAAATATAAATTTTGTGGTTTAGTTGGTAATACAACCTAATTAACATTTTCAATAAACAAATGTGCTTTTATTAATCCTAATTGTAAAAAGATAATGGATATAAATGGTTTTTATGATATCACAATTAGTATGTTATTTTAGCATTTATTAATAACAATATCTGCTAAAGTGATTTATATTTTCAAGTTTTATCATTCCATATTATTAAACTTAATTTGGTTAATACACCTTTACTACTAAGAGTTTTAAATTCATCGAAATGCTATCCATATGGAGGTTGTTAAGCATTTTGCCAAAGCATTGCTATATGTGCTTTTTTGTATTTAACTGTGTTATTCTCTCTGTATAATATTAGTATAAAAATAATAATAAATAACAAGTAACAATTAGACATTTTAAAGTGAAATAAAATTTAATTGGTGAAAAACAAAAACATTAATTATTGACTATATGAAGAGAACTTTGATATTTAGTGTGTCACCATCTATAATTACCATTGTTTGTGTAGACATAAACAAAGGACTTTGTTGTGCACTAAATGGTTATTTATAGTTATATGATAATGTTATCACAATAAGTAAATGCCATTAATTGGATTCTTGTACACATTTGAAATGTCTGAATTTTATTAGTTATTGCAGTAACAAGAACATTGTTTATGCTTTAAGATTTGTGAATATATAGTAATTTTTCATTTTTTTCAGTATCTTCCGATGTACGATAAACCGCATACCTGAGAATAATTCATTACTACAGAAGTGCAGATTACCCTTGGGTATTCTAATTCATCCATTCAAGGATCTTAATGTGAGTAAAAAATGTTATATCTGTTTATTCTTAATAATTTAGATGTGTTTTTACATTATATAAAGTATACTGTATAGGCAGCGCACTGCACATTACATGTAGTATGTAGGGGTATAATGCGGTGCATTACCTGTACACACATGCAGCGTTTTCAAGCAATATAGTGACTTGGTGGTTCATTCCCACATGGGATATTTTTCTGACCCACAAATGATTGTTCTGAAATCTTCATGTTTGCTCGCGAGGAGAGTTGAAGACAGACACGCGGCTGGTCGTAATAAATCTATCCAATACCATTAAGAACATGATTTACATTATGACCATGATTACATACAAATTATGACCGGTTCACCCAAAGCCATCCACACATCATCACCGTCAGCATCTCAAATAAACCAGTGTTTCATCATTATTTTTATAGTAAATTTTTGACGTTGAGGGCAAATGTCGGTTAAAACCCGAACCTTTAGGATTTTGAACTACCTCCAATGACGAGTCTATACATATAGGCTTGTATAGACCTCTTTAGCATGGAGTCTTACCTTCATATGGATAGGTTTACATTTACAATCAATTGTAGTTTCTTACTTCCTTGGACTTCTTTCAAACTAAGTATTATTTCTACTGAGTATTTCTTGTGTCTTAAAGTTTTTTTGCTTTGCAGCACCTCCCTGTCATCCAGTGCACGACGATAGTGCGTTGTCGCGCTTGCCGCACCTACATAAATCCATTTGTTTACTTTGTGGACGCCAAGCGTTGGAAATGCAACCTTTGTTACCGTGTCAACGATTGTGAGTTTATGCTTATTCAAACCTGCTGATTTTCACATTCAACTTCCAAGTCCAAATTTCTTTATTCAATATAGGCTTATTTTAAGCTCTTATGGACGTCAAAAAACTTCACTGATCAACCGGTGGTAGACCTGGACAGGTCTAGTATAAACAAGACTATAGAAGAACCAGTAGGAAACTGCGGTTTTAGTTTAATGTAAGATTTATGTAATTTGGAAGAAAATCTAGGTTGACACCTCAGTCTTCAATAGAATATTGCAAGTTTTTACTTATTGAATATAAACAATATTTATAACACACATGAATATAAACAATATTCATATGTGTCATTAGTACGACTTTATGCCATATGGCCTTAATACTGAACAGGAAGGTTCTTTGGGTAACATGGGATCAGTAAGCAGTAACTGCCTTTCATCAAATTACTCTTATTTCAAACGGATATTATATAAGTTGCAGTCATAAAGTTTTTTTTTGTATGCCTACAAATGGTTCCAGTGCCGGAGGAGTTCCAATACGACCCAGTGAGCAAGTCGTACGGGGAGCCGACCCGCCGTCCGGAGATCAAGTCCGCCACGATAGAGTTCATTGCCCCCGGCGAGTACATGCTGCGGCCCCCCCAGCCCGCCGTCTACCTGTTCCTCTTCGATGTGTCCCAGATCGCCCGCGATTCTGGATACCTGCAGGTGACGTGTCTATCGGCAGATTTTTTTTTTGTGTTAAAAAAAACATTGATCCTACTATGTAGTATAGGATGTTAATATCTTCTATTGTAAGGACGTTTTACATACAAAAGTTTCACGTGGACTAACACCCAGTTGCGAAACAATTATCTGTGGGTCACACAAATAGTTGTGTCGTGTGGGAATCGAACCTACAACTAACGGTGACGAAGCCAATGCACCTTGGACAACTGCACAATGGAGTCATCTTGTCTATATTTACAATAAATAGAAAAAACATAAGAAATTAGTAAGATTTACGTTTAGTTTGAAGATTTAGTTTGAAGTCAAGTTGAAGTCACTCAGTGGCGCAGTTGCCAAGGTATTGGTTTCTGCGCCGGGGGTCATCGAACCTACGATTCCCACGGGACAACAATTGAACGACAACTACACGATTGACACGCGAGAACTATTTGTGTGTCTTATAGACAGTTGTTTTATATCTGGATGTTTGTCCATGTGAAATTTATGTTTGTAAAACATTCTTACAACATAGGATAATATTATCCTAAAGTAAGGGCAATGTTAAAAAAAAGATATTAAGAAAAAGAAAAGATTTAATAGCCAGGTTTGGTGATGATTCCAATGACCCGGTTTCAGGTGGTGTGTGACACACTGAAGGAAAAGCTCGATGAGCTGCCCGGCGATTCTCGCACCCAGCTTGGTTTCATCTGCTACGACGCGCACGTCCATTACTACCTGATGGCGGAAGGGCTTACTCACCCCAAGGAGCTGACCGTACTGGATATAGATGGTACCCTGAACATTCTATTTCTTTTTTGTTTGAAGTTATACTTCTTTTGGCGTGCTTGGGACACATGACTGTGGTGGGGCCACGCACTGGTCTTCGCTGTTACTCGAATGGGCAGCTCCGTCCGATTGAGTACCATGACCTCATAGAAGAGCGCCGTGAAGAAGAAGTGTCATATTCTGTGTTTCATCTGGTGAGTGAGAAAGTAACAAAAATACTATAGGATAAAATTGTCCTGTGATGTAAGGACACTTTACAAACATAAATTTCGCGTGGACGAACACTCGGATCCGAAAAAATTATCTGTGAGTCACACAATCATCAAGTTTTCCTGTGTGGAAATCGAACCCACGAACCGCGACGCCGATGCAAATGGTTTGTCAGGTGCGTTATGGAATCGTCTCGGAGTTTTCCTTCCTTTTTTATGTCAGGCAAGCAAAAAAACAGTTTACCCGAAAGGTGTAAGTGTCCACAACGCCTGAGGGGTTGCAGATAATTCTTGATCTTTATGTAGAATTCAAAACTCTGTCTTTCGTTCCAGATGTATTTCTACCTTCGCCCGAGTCTTTGCTGGTGAATTTGGGCGAATGCCGAGATATGATCAGAGAACTGTTGACGGTGCTGCCCAAGAGGTATTCAACACCCGGGGTACCAGTTTCTGCGCTTGGAGCAGCTTTACAGGCTGGGTACAAACTTATGGTGCGTACTTCTTAATTATTTTTCCATGTGAGAAGGTGGCAAGCGAGCTGGCATGGCTGGATGTTAAGTGATAACCATCACCCATAACGATTTGCAACCTTTGTGGGGTTGCATATGAGTTGCCACCTTTTAATAAAGTGGGTACAGGCTACCTCAATCACGAGACGAAATGCAGAGGTTTAATAATACTTCCGCTCTTCTGTACGGTCGTGGTACTTCACCGTCGGACCTGCCTAGTCGTAGAATAGCTGAAGCTGTTACGTGGCCCTAACACAGTTAAATAAAGGTTTAAAATATTTTGTACCAATATTATAAATATATTAAACCTTTATGGGTTTATATATAATATAGTATGTTAAGCATATATGGGTAATTTTAAGCGCTGACTTATTAGATGCTTCACGGTAATGGAAAACGTGAAGAACCTGCATATTTTCGAAATAATTACAAAAAAAGTGTGGTCTTGTGGTCTAATTACCCCCTGTACAGACCACCTTTGCCCAGCAGCATTAAAAAAATATTTTCTTAATCTGTGAGATATTTGATGATTTTTATTTGCAGATTGTTTAGTAGATTTGTTCATGTTTCCTGTTTAGATTTATTAATGTTTTCAAACTATTTTGCTTTTCAGGCACCAACCGGCGGTAGGATTACGGTTTTCCAAACTTGCCTACCTAATATTGGTCCAGGGGCTTTGCAATCAAGGTGAGAATGAATGGATTGTAATCCAATCACTTATAATTTATGCCTTGTTTCCACTGGACGAGATGGGTTTTATAATATATTCATTAGGTATGAAAGACTTGAACTAGGACTTTTAAGTATAAAAGTATAAAATATTTTATAAAAAACGTATAAAATATTTTATAAAAAAAGTATAAAATTTATTTAAGTCTAGTAAGACTTAAATAAATTTTTTTGCACTTAAAATATCATAGGACAAAAAACTGACAAAGTGTACCTTATTGGAATTGCAACTTGCTTGCGTGTAAGAGTGTTTTGTGTCCAATTTGATTCCGGCATTTTTGTACATCGTTAATTCGGAGACATTTACATTTCCCTCGGATAATTGAAGCTGGTGTATTAGGAAGGATGTGGTACCACATTGAAATTGGTGATGACTTGTCGCAGTTGTTACGCTATTGCCTACTGCGAAGTGTGTGATAGCTTCGATTTCCATATGAGACAAGTGTCTGTGTGAACCACAAATAATTATTCCGGTTCTAAGGTTTTTAACTTAGCCATTTTTTTTAATGTAAAAAGTGACAAACGTGCTGGCGTTTCACCTGATGTTAAGTGATATCCACCACCCATAGATATTTGCAAAACCCTTAGGGTTTCAAATGCGTTGCCACCTTTAAGTAAAGTGGGCCCGGCTACCTCACTCACCAGACGAAACGCAGATGTGTAACACTTCTACTTTACGCCGGTCTTTTATGAGCTGGTGGTACTTACCCGGACGGACCTGCCCAATCGTGCAACAGTGAACATTGTTGCGTATCGCTAACATAATACATATATGCAAGAGCAAGAGTATGAATCTGTTTGTATTGATCGGAATGTTTCTCTTACCAGGGAGGATCCCAACGCTCGCTCCTCGAAGGAGGTGGCCCACCTGAACCCAGCCAGTGACTTCTACAAGCGGCTGGCCCTGGACTGCAGCGGTGCCCAAGTAGCCGTCGACCTGTTCCTGCTCAGCTCGCAGTACTGCGACCTCGCCACGCTCAGTTAGTATCCGCGATTGTCAGTGCGGGCGTGAGTGAGATGGGAGATGCGAGCGAGCGAGAGAGTTGTTGTGTCCAACTTAGTTTAGTTGTTTTCCGTTATTAGTGACGGTCATGCTCAGCTGCTGTAGCCAGCTTTACCACATCGTTGGAACGAATTAATGAACTATTTAAGTTCAGGGCCTTGCCGTTGCTCTGTAGCCAGCTTTACCACATCGTCGGAACGAAGGAACGAAACCGTTGAATTTAGAAAGAAAGAAAGAGGAAAGAAAGAAAATCCATTTATTTACCAAAAAAGGACGCACACAATAAAAGAGAAAAGAAAAACTAAAGTTAACAAAAAATAAAAATAAGAAATGAAAGAAATAAAAAAATACTTTTAAATAATTCAGTAAAGCAAAATTAATGCATAATTAAAAAATGAAACAAACGATAAAGCACTTTAGCAAACCAAAAATATTCTACGCCCCATTCCGGTAAATTAGGTTAGCAGCTCGGCATTATGCTATGCCGGAAGTCGAGGCCCCGATACAGCGCTGATTTTCAGTGCTAACCTTCTAGCCTCGTTATACTTCGACGCCTTACTGGGCTTGCCTCATTTATGCGGCATATTGTCAGGCGGCATGAGCAAGTTCAGCGCCGGCACGGTGTACCACCTGCCGCTGTTCCGGGCGGCGCGCGGCTGGCAGGCGGAGCAGCTGACGCGCGCGCTCGCCAGATACCTCACCAGGAAGATCGGCTTCGAGGCGGTCATGCGCGTGCGCTGCACGAGGTAGCCGGTTCAAACCCCATCTTCATAATAAATTATATCGGTTTACGGATTTTGTAGCGTTTTGAAACTCCCGACGCTTCGAACCCTCTCCAGCGTCCATGGTATGGTAACGGGACAGTCGGGAATTTCGAAACAAATAAAAACCGCGATAAAATCCGTAGACTAGTTTCATATAATATGTATAATATCCGTGTAAAATCAAGAAGTCAGTACTCAAATATCTTCATTCAATATACAGGGTGGCTTTTCTAAGTGTACCCATTTTTTTAAATTAAATTCTAGACATAAATAATGTTATATAAAAAATGATAAATTTTTAAAATCACTAGTAAGTAATTAATTAAATTCATTTGAACTTCTCTCAAAAAGTGCGTAATTTATACGCAACTCATTTATTTTACGCGTATTCATAACTAACACGCACACAAGTTCGTGCACAGTAAAATTTAGGTATTTATGAATGACTACCGCATTGTCAACACGTTCTGTTTTTTAGGGAATAGAATAGTATTTTTTCGGAAAAAAACTTTGTTTTTTATTTCAATAAACGATTATACTACCGAGTCTGAACCTCCTGTGTAAATTTGGGCACTCCTCAAAAAATCTCCCTGTAGAACCATTTTGTCATTTAAGAAGATGGCAAGCGAGCTGGCGGTTCATCTGATGTTAAGTGATGTCCGCTGACCATGGACATTTGCAACACCCGTAGAGTTGCAGAGGTGTTCAATAAAGCGGGCCATGCAGAAGTATAACACTTGCATTTCACTTATTGATTATCAAAATTTTACTTTTACCGGTTGGGAAGAGAAAAGCCACCAGAGAAGATCTGGCCAAAGAAACTCATCAGGGCAATCATTGTTTTTTTAATTATTGTGCCAGTGAAAATGCTTTTACAATATAAATGAGAAAGAGCCTGGAGCGATCAATTCACTTCCATATTGTGGTATTATAATTCTCCTTAAAACAAAAGTTCCTTTACTTGGCGACACTTTCAATGCAAGAACAAAAGTCTATCCTTGTGCCCAACCGAAACAGTGGGGCCTCGCAACAGTTTTCGCTGTTTTAGGAATGGGCAGGTCTGGATCAGTACCACGACCTCATAGAAGAGCCGCATGAAGAGAAAGTGTTATACTTCTGCGTTTCATCTGATTAGTAAGGCAGACGGGGCCCGCTTTATTTAAGGGTGGCAACTCATCTACAACCCTACGGGCGTTGCAAATGTCAATGGGCGGCGGTTATCACTTAACATCAGGCGAAACACCAGCTCGTGTGGCACTTTCCCACATAATGCCAATTCCCAAATTAATCTGTGATGATGTCGATGTGTCAATCGGTTTGTCGCATGCAGGGGTATCTCCATCCACACGTTCCACGGCAACTTCTTCGTGAGGTCCACGGACCTGCTCTCCCTGCCCAACGTCTCGCCCGACGCCGGTTTCGGGATGCAGCTGACGATAGAGGAGTCCCTCTCCGACCTCCAGCAAGTCTGCTTCCAAGCGGCCCTGTTGTACACGAGCAGTAAAGGTGAGACAGAAGCTGCTCCCGTCCCTTTCTAACGAACGACCGTATACGTCTGCAGTGTGAGGAAGAAATGAAAAAAAGTAAAACATTTTTATTACCAAAAATGCCGGCCGAGTGCGGGTCGGACTCGTGCAGGAAGGGTTCCGTACATTATCTATAAAAACGGTCAAAAAAATCATGTCTGTTGTATGGGAGTCCCACTTAAAAAAAAAATTTTATTCTGGTTTTTAGTATTTGTTGTTATAGCGGCAACATCTGTAAAAATCATCACATCATCTGTAAAAATTTCAGCGATCTAACTATCACGGCTCATGAGATACAGTCCGGTGACAGACGGACAGACAAACAGACAGACAGACACAGCGGAGTCTTAGTAATAGGGTCCCATTTTACCCTTTGGGTACGGAACCTTAAAAACTGACTTCAAATAAAATGTATGTGACGAACACATACATTTTTCCCGTATCTTCCGAGTCGAAGGTCGAATACCAATGAAATTGATATGGGGGGGGGGGGGGGGGAACAATTTTTAAAATCTGTCCCCAAAACACGGAGTTGTCATCCTCCTTTTTGATGTTGGTCAATAATAATGGTAAAACAGGTATGCGACCGTTTTCAAGATACATAGATTAGTGAAAAATTCCTTTTATCTTTAAAAAGCTCAAACTTATTGATAAGGCCGTAAGATTGCAGTTGCTGATTACACTTATAACCTTGTAACTATTAAAATAAAGAGTGCGCATGACGTAAATCGGGATAAATATTTAAATGAGTTTAAATTTTTTGCAGGGGAAAGGAGAATACGAGTCCATACACTCGCGCTGCCCATAGCGAGCAACCTGACTGACGTATTGCACTCCGCGGACCAGCAATGCATCATTGGCTTACTAAGTAAAATGGGTAGGTAGCAATAAAATTTCTAGAAATTTAAGTACTTTCTGTCATTTGCGGAAACCTTCGAAAACACTTTAGTCATTGGGTATATAGCAGACAGTAGTTAGTGGTCGATCGTGAAGCTAAATTTTGGACGATCTTTAGTGATGTCTCAACGAATATAACCTTTACGAATAGAATCGTTAGCCGTTAGGTTCAGCTGGCATGAAATGCCTTTGGCTGGAAATCATGTAAACTTTTTGTCAATAAAGTTTTAAATAAACAAATAAATAAACATACTCTTTTATTCTTTTTAACTTTTTATTTTTTTTAACGTGGCCCTTACTGTACGATAACATTGTCCTGTGTTGTAAGGACGTTTTATAAACATAAATCTCACGCGGACAAACACCCAGATGCGAAACAACAGTCTGTGGGTCGCACAAATATTTGTCCCGTGTGGGAATTGAACCCACGACCCACGGAGTGCGCCACGGAGTGTTCAAACGCCACTCTACAAGTGGCCCGTTCGATTTTACAGCGGTGGACCGCTGTGCGTCCGCTTCGATGTCCGAGGCGCGCGAGGCGCTGATGAACGTGGCGGTGGACGCGCTCTCCGCGCACAAACTGGCGCAGAACCTGCCGGCGGGGAGCGTCAGCAGCGCACTGCACGCGCCCGCCTCGCTGCGGCTGCTGCCCCTCTACCTGCTGGCTCTGCTCAAGAGGGTGAGGCCCCTGTGGCCACACAGCCGCCACAGCACCCACAACCACCACAGCCCCCGCAACCACCACAGCCTCCGCAACCACCACAGCCTCCGCAACCACCACAACCTCCGCTAACACCACAGCCTCCGCAACCACCACGGCCTCCCGCAACCACCACAGCCTCCGCAACCACCACAACCTCCGCTAACACCACAGCCTCCGCAACCTCCACGGCCTCCACGGCCTCTACAGCCACCACAGCCCCCCAAACCACCACAGCCCCCCAAACCACCACAGCCCCCCAAACCACCACAGCCCCCACAACCACCTCAGCCTCCTCAGCCACCACAGCCACCGCAGCCCCCGAAACCACCACAGCCCCCATATCCATCTCAACCTCCACAGCCGCCGCAACCACCTCAGCCTCCACAGCCACCACAGGCCCCGAAACCACCACAGCCCCCACAACCACCACAGCCCCCGCAACCACCTCAGCCTCCCCAGCCACCGCAGCCCCCGAAACCTCCACAGCCTCCGCGACCACCACAGCCCCCGCGACCACCACAGCCTCCGCAACCACCACTGCCATCGCAACCACTACAGCCTCCGCACCCTCCACAGCCCCCGAAGCCTCCACAGAGACCTCAGCCCCTACAACCACCACAGCCTCCTCAGCCTCCACAGCCCCCGAAGCCACCACAGCCATCACAGCCCCCACAACCACACAGCCCCCACAACCACCACAGCCGCCGCAACTACCAGAACCTTTTATTTATTTGGATAAATTTATAATTGCAGCTTAAAAGGAAATGCGATGTGCATTTCCTTTTAAGCTGCACTTTCACAGGATTTTCTGAATTTGACAGTAAAAAGATATCCTGTGTGGCCAGTATTCTTAGTTTGCGAAAAAAAGACATTAAATTCGATTTATAACTGTATAATTGAACGACTCGGAATTATAGGGCGAATGTCATATTCTTAGTTTGCGAAAAAAAGACATTAAATTCGATTTATAACTGTATAATTGAACGACTCGGAATTATAGGGCGAATGTCAAAAGACTGTTAGCGGTCGCCATAGATTCGGTGCCGCTTTTTGGTGTCGCGCATTGTGAAAGTTCACTAATAATTTTTCCCAATTGCGCAAAAGGAACAAAATACCACGCAACCGCTTCGGCTGTTGCACGAATGGACAGGTCCGTCCGGATAAGCACCACGACCCCACAGAAGACCGGCGTGAAGTGTTACACATCCGCGTTTCGTGTGGTGATCGAGGTAGCCGGGGTACGCTTTATTAAACGGCGTCGATGCTGCAACCCTTTGGATGTTGCAAATGCTCAGGGGCGGTGCGCTTCGTGTGGTGAGTGAGGTAGCCGGGGTACGCTTTATTAAACGGCGTCGACGCTGCAACCCTTTGGGTGTTGCAAATGTTCAGGGGCGGTGCGCTTCGTGTGGTGAGTGAGGTAGCCGGGGTACGCTTTATTAAACGGCGTCGATGCTGCAACCCTTTGGGTGTTGCAAATGTTCAGGGGCGGTGCGCTTCGTGTGGTGAGTGAGGTAGCCGGGGTACGCTTTATTAAACGGCGTCGACGCTGCAACCCTTTGGGTGTTGCAAATGTTCAGGGGCGGTGCGCTTCGTGTGGTGAGTGAGGTAGCCGGGGTACGCTTTATTATACGCTTTATTAAACGGCGTCGATGCTGCAACCCTTTGGGTGTTGCAAATGTTCAGGGGCGGTGCGCTTCGTGTGGTGAGTGAGGTAGCCGGGGTACGCTTTATTAAACGGCGTCGACGCTGCAGCCCTACTGGTGTTGCAGACGTCCGGGGGAGGCGGTTATCGCTTGCCACTTAATAAACTGTGTCCGGGCGCTCGCCTTTAATTCAATATACTCGAGCAACCTGAGTTCGATCCCCGGTGCCGGCACCAATGAAGTTTTTAACTTTAAGTGCTGACTTATCACGTGCTCCGCGGTGAAGGAAAACATCGTGAGGAAACCTGCATATTGTCGAAATAATAACAAAAAAAATATTTCGAAGATATGTGAAGTCCGCCAACCCGCAGTGGGGCCGCGTGGTGGACTATGCCCTGATACCCTCTATATAGAGGAGGCCTTTGCCCAGCAGTGGGACATGTATAGGCTGTTACTTTACTTTTTACTTTACTTAATAAAACGGCACCGTCCCGCCCGCAGAAAGCGTTCCGCACGGGCACGTCGACGCGGCTCGACGAGCGCGTCGCGGACATGTGCGACATGAAGTGCCTGCCGCTGGGCCAGCTGCTGCGCGCCGTCTACCCGGAGCTGTACGCGGTGCACAACCTGCACGAGCACGCGCCGCGGCCCGAGGACGAGGACGAGGACAGCGACCCCGCCCCGGACCCGCCGCGGCTGCAGCTCTCCGCCGAGAGGTCAGTGAACCCGGATCTGTTTTCCATTGCGCAGGAGGTCAGTGAACCCGGAACCGAATTTGGGTTCGTTTGCCTTTGCGCTGAAGGTCATTGCAACCCGCAATCCGCCCCGCATGCCCCCCCCGCCGATAGGTTAACGGATTTAACCTTAGCGGAAGAAGGTTATTGAAATCACTAGACTCAACCTGTAGCAGTTTCTGCCGAAAGGCCACTGAATACATGTTATCACCGCTTAATAAATGTTGTATTTTAATTGACGTTCCACCTAACGGGAAGTTTTTTTATATTGCACGCTGTAAACGTTACCGGACAGTTTACTTGTGCAGGTTTGCCTACAGCAGGGATCACTAGAAAGAATTGATTTTCGATCTCTCGTTGGTCGCCTGGGCAGGTTCAATGAACTGTACAGGTCTATTCCCACACACGCTCTGGTTTACCTGCGCAGGCATACCTGCATTAGACTTCGTATATTAGAATATTTCAATGTAGGCAAGTTTTAAAAATGATATTTGGAACCAACGAATCTTCTGTTGACAACCCCAGCCTCGGCGCGCGACTCACTTAAAATGACATTCCGCAGGATCAACTCAAATGATTTGGACGATTCTTTTATTGGCAACACTAGCGTCTGAAGGATGAATGATACATACAGTCCAATTTTCAAAAGGTTGTCAACGCATCTGTAACCTTCGGGTGTAACAGATGTCCACGGGCGGCGGTACTCACTTAACATCAGGTGAACCGTCTGCTCGTTTGGCAAACTTTTCACATAAAAAAAAGAAAACCACTCCGCAGGATCAACTCGAACGGCGCCTACCTGCTGGACGACGGCGAGACGATGATCGTGTACGTGTGCTGCAACGTGGGCGCGGACTTCCTGCAGGGGGCGCTGGGGGTGGGCGCGTTCTCGCAGCTGCCGGACGAGTCGCGCTCCCTGCCCCGCCTCGATACCGCAATTAGCCGGCTGCTGCACGCGTTCATCGAGCGGCTCAACGACGAGCGGCCGTACGCGGCGAACGTGCTGGTGCTCAGGTCGGTGGCGGTGGTGGTTCATACCTTTTTTGTTGTTGATGTGGGCGAAGGGGGCGTCTAGGGCGGCCCCGTCGCGCTCAGACTGGTGGTAGCGGTTCAATCGGGGGCAAACCCGTCTAAGCATCCCTTTTTTTTTTTTGTTTTTAACGTGGAGCGAGGGGTTGTCTAGAGCAGCCCCACGAGGCGAAAGTGGTCGTGCTCAGGTCGGTGGTGGTGGTGGTTCATACCTTTTTTGTTGTTGATGTGGGGGAAGGGGGCGTCTAGAGCGGCCCCGTCGCGCTCAGACCGTGGGGCAAACGTCTACGCATCCCTTTTTTTTTTGTTTTTAACGTGGAGGGAGGGGTTGTCTAGAGAAGCCCTACGAGGCGAAAGTGGTCGTGCTCAGGTCGGTGGTGGTGGTGGTTCATACCTTTTTTGTTGTTGATGTGGGCGAAGGGGGCGTCTAGGGCGGCCCCGTCGCGCTCAGACTGGTGGTAGCGGTTCAATCGGGGGCAAACCCGTCTAAGCATCCCTTTTTTTTTGTTTTTAACGTGGAGCGAGGGGTTGTCTAGAGCAGCCCCACGAGGCGAAAGTGGTCGTGCTCAGGTCGGTGGTGGTGGTGGTTCATACCTTTTTTGTTGTTGATGTGGGGGAAGGGGGCGTCTAGAGCGGCCCCGTCGCGCTCAGACCGTGGGGCAAACGTCTACGCATCCCTTTTTTTTTGTTTTTAACGTGGAGGGAGGGGTTGTCTAGAGAAGCCCTACGAGGCGAAAGTGGTCGTGCTCAGGTCGGTGGTGGTGGTGGTTCATACCTTTTTTGTTGTTGATGTGGGCGAAGGGGGCGTCTAGGGCGGCCCCGTCGCGCTCAGACTGGTGGTAGCGGTTCAATCGGGGGCAAACCCGTCTAAGCATCCCTTTTTTTTTTGTTTTTAACGTGGAGCGAGGGGTTGTCTAGAGCAGCCCCACGAGGCGAAAGTGGTCGTGCTCAGGTCGGTGGTGGTGGTGGTTCATACCTTTTTTGTTGTTGATGTGGGGGAAGGGGGCGTCTAGAGCGGCCCCGTCGCGCTCAGACCGGTGGTAGCGGTTCAATCGGGGGCAAACGTCTACGCATCCCTTTTTTTTTTTTGTTTTTAACGTGGAGCGAGGGGTTGTCTAGAGCAGCCCCACGAGGCGAAAGTGGTCGTGCTCAGGTCGGTGGTAGTGATTTATTCAAAATCAAAATCGAAATCAAATGTGTTTATTCAACATAGGAGCATTACACTCACTTATTGATAGTCAAAACACTACCACCGGTTCGGAAAAGAAAGCCACTGTACTGAGAAGAACCGGCGAAAGAAACTCAGCGGGCTTTTTTTTTTTTTAATAAGCAGTTTGACATAAATTCATTAAAAATACAATATAAGAACTCCGATTGAAAGAGCCTGGAGCGATCAGTTCATTACCAGAGTGTATTATCATTTAAATAATCATTAATATTATAGTAGCCTTTAACACACAAACGTTCTTTTACAATTTTTTTAAATTTAGCTATTGATGCATTTTGAACGTTTTCTGGAATTTTGTTGTAGTAACGTATACATTGTTCCATAAAAGATTTACTTATTTTACGCAGTCTACTTGTGGGTAGGATCATTTTATTTTTGCTCCTAGTATTTATATCATGAACATTATTGTCTTAAAAATTTATCCTTATTTTTATGGACATACAAAACATTTTCAAAAATGTATTGAGAAGCAACAGTCAATACCTTTATCTCTTTAAACAAGTTTCTTAACGATTCTTTGGGGCCCAGATTGTAAACTGCACGAATAGCTCTCTTTTTTAAGATAAAGATTGTATTAATGTCGGCCGCGTTACCCCAAAGCAGAATGCCATAAGACATTATACTGTGAAAATAACTAAAATATATCAAGCGAGCCGTATCTACATCAGTTAACTGTCTTATTTTTTTGACCGCGAAAGCTGCTGAGCTAAGTCTACTCGCCAGTCTATTAATATGGGGGCCCCATTGCAGTTTGGCATCAATAGTTATGCCAAGGAATACAGTTGAGTCAATAGGGTCCAACGCTTCCCCATATAAAAGTACATCAGTTTTTACATGTTTACATTGGAAGTTGTAAATTTAATACATTTAGTTTTTTTATTATTCAACAGTAAATAGTTAGCACTAAACCAATGTACTACAGTAGAGTATTGTTTACATCGTCATAACTTAAAGAACGTCGGTTTACTTTAAAGATTAAAGAGGTATCATCAGCAAACAATACTATCTCATGATTATTATTAACAAGATAAGGTAGATCAAAATTGAGGGGCAAGCCTCTTCATACTTAATTTTTTTGTCGACGTGCGGGAAATGCCGAGAGCGATCCTACCTAACCTGATCGTGCTCAGGTTGTTTTTTTTGTTGGGGGGGGGGGGGGGGGGGGGACACCAATTAAAACCGCCACGATGTTCCACCTGGGGCGTCAATTTATTTTGTATACTTATTTTATTTTTAATTTTTTATATTCGGCAAACATGCTAAAACGCCAAAGCGAAGTCCATATGTATTCATCATACCACATGTCTATAAAAAAGCGTGTGTGGTGTGTACGTATCCATGTAAGAAGTTATACTCCTTTTGCGTAACAAAAGAAAATTTTTATTTGTCGGTTGATGCTGCTGTTATTTGTCACTACAACAATTTTTCCCAAAGGCGCCGAAAGAAGTATAACTTCAAAAAATCCTCCACTTAATGCTATTTTGATTTTAGGGATAACTCGCCGTCGCGGCAGCAATTCACCGATCGGCTGGTGGACGACAGGGTCGAGTCGGCGTTCTCCTACTACGAGTTCTTGCAGCACGTGAAGAGCCAAGTGAAATGAGTCGAGAGTGAGTCGTGAGTGAGTTCACACTTGCCCCCTAGAGCTGGACACTAGTGCTTGTGGCGGCGCGGACTAGGGTGCGAAGGACGTTGTATAGTGATTGATATTCCGGATTTTATAGCGACACTGCCCTCGGAACTAAGATTCCTCGGTCATTACGTATCATTAAATTATTAGCTTCTATGACGGTGGTTTACGCGCTTCTTTGTAAATTGCTTTCGAAAAGCGTTGAGAAAGAAACGGCTGACGCCGATTTTTTCTTATGGTTTTTTTGATAGTCTCATGAACTAGAACGACATGCAATAAACAAGCGATGAGCGTCTGACGTCTTTCAGTTTCCTTTTGAGATTGCGAAATTTATAAATCATAATATTTATATCCATATGTGTACATTATCAGCTAGAAATTTTAGGCTAGATGTTACCTGATTGAGGCTATCAAGAAATCGGTGTTAACGAAGAAACAGGATTCAAGTAAGTCTGCGTGAATGAGTTTCGCGAATTTAATTAAGAATTCCGTTATCGCTAACAGGTTCATAGACGCTTGATTAGGTAAATGGGGGATATTTGAAGTAAATTATAATGTTGTTAATGTAAAAAAACCTATGTCGCCTCAAACTTTCGAAAGTTGATCGAAAACGATTTATCGAGAATCGAGCGGATGGTACTAGCCGTAACACAGTATGAACTGCGTCGACAGATAAAAAAAATTGTAACAATATAATGTTTTTAGAAGATACTAAATAGCCGAACATGTTATCGAAATATAATATTCTAAGATATAACTTACGCAATAATAAAAGTTTACAACATATTATGTAATATATACGCTTATATTATATTCCATTATATTTATTTTCGGTCTAGTTTGTGTTGGCTATATTTTAGAACAGTTACTGATGAGGAAATGCGATGGGCAGTTGTTTTTCCATTACATGTATTTATTTGAAATCGGTGGCCTTATATTACGAAAGTGTTCGTATATATTTTATTTGTATCAATTGAAATGGGACTCTGTATAATAAAAATTAGTGTTTAAACTCCCTGTTTTATCTTTGAATGTAATGTTTTATACACCCTATGTAATAAAAAAAGAACTTTAATACTATTATTTTAAAGTAAAACCTTATATAACAAAGTCGATATCAGAGCAAAGTTGAGCAATAGAAAATACGTGTACTTTATGAATAAAAACGTCCAGCCCGCATGAAATAAGTTGCAATATGAATTCGTATTAATTGTAACGATCATGTTTCTTTATAAATTGATAATAATTGGTCTTTGAAGTTTGATTTTTTTAACTTTCTTTTTTCTTTTTAATATTTAACGACCATTTAAAAATATGTGACATATCTTGGAAACGTCTTTCGAATTTTTATGAGTATTTTATAACTCTATTACACGTGTGATGTGTCCGTACAGATCTCGTATGGTTTCATGATTATTCTCAGATAGCAATAAACAACATCATTTCTGGCTAAACATAGCTCTCTACTGTTTAGTAATCAACGACGCGAAAAAGGTAAGATTACTGTTGAAATTAAGAACCGGTCTAGAATTTGTTGAATAAAACAATTTTGAGCATTTTATCGAAGTTTTAATTTTGTGTTTAAATTGTCGATGTCCGATGTCGGTAAAGTAATGGATCTCTTAACGTGTACGAGTATATGTAGTACTCGCGTCGAATAGTAAATACTATGCACACAATAATTGTGAAAACGTAGCTCGTACGTAGAACCGATAACCGTTGGGGAAGAAAGGTTCTCGAGTGGCAGCCTCGTACTGGCCATCGCAGTGTGGGACGACCCCCCCACTAGATGGAGTGACGACCTGTGCAAATGTGCGGGAAGTCGATGGATGCAGGTGGCTCAGGATCGTACTTCGTGGCCGTCTATGGGGGGGTGGGGTGGGGGGGTCTATGTTCAGCAGTGGACTCAAACAGGCTGAAATGATGATGATTAAAGGCAATCGTTAATATAAATAAGGACTTCACATCGCCATATGGTTTTGCAACGGAACTGGATGACTCATTGGAACAGTTGCTAAGCCATTGGTTTCGGCGCCGGGGTTGTATGTTCGACTACCGCACATGTTTGTGTGGCCGACAGACATTTTGGGATCTGGGTGTTTGTTCCCGAATAGGGTTGACGTTGGAAGGTGGCCGGTCGTAAAAACCTAGACAATACCAATAATAACATTTGATGACTCCGTGGCGCAGTTGCCAAGGTATTGGCTTCGGCGTCAGATGTTGTGGGTTCGATTCCCACACGTAATAACTGTTTGTGTGACCCACAGATAGTTTTTTCGCATCCGGGTATTTGTCCACGTGAAATCTATGTTTGTAAAAAGTCCTTACAACACGGGAGAGTGTTATCCTAAAGTAAGGACAATGTTTTTTAAAGAAAAAAAAATATGCCGAAAACACGTACTGATGTTTCTGTTCAACGGAATATTTAAAAGTGTTTTTTCTTATTTTAGCAACCTTATTACACATCGTTGATTAATAGATACTCGTAAAAGGAGTTATGTGCTATTGTAAAGTTTCAAGCATGTATAATGTTTATAGTTTTATCGGAAAGTGTAATGCGAATTCGATACTGAATCCAAATGCAGAGTTTGGGCCGAATTTGCATACTAATTAGCGATGTGACAAAAATATTGTCACAGTGATAAAATCACTGTGATCTGAATGTCTATGGCGTGACTGAGACGTATGAAAAATCACTGTGACAAAATCACTTCGTTCCGTGTCACTGTTTCGCTCACACTCATCACAGTGAATGAAACGGAGCGATTTTCGAACAAAGGCAAAACGCGACGGGATCGCTGCTCCTGGCCGGCCCAGACGATGAGTGCCGTCGCGTGCCGAAGGGTTCCTATCGCCAAATTTTATGGCGCGGGTTACTTCGATAATACGTATGTACAGTTTGTATTGTATATTATGTAAAAAGCTTAACAAATTTAGGCATGTCAGTGAAGTAAGAGTATAATTTAAAACAAGATTTTAATTTTGGAGGTTTCAAAGTTTTATTTATGTTCATTACCTCTTTTGTTATAAAATTGAAAATATATTTCGAAAATGCGTTAATCTCTGCGGGTAATAAATGACTGCAGGGCACAACTCCTAAGAATCGTGTTTTGTAAGCATTGTGATATGTCACGAGTATCGTGTCTTCGTCTTCCCCCGCAGTCATTTATTACCCGCAGAGATTAACGCATTTTCGAAATATATTTACCGTAGTTGTATGATCGAAGTGACAAAGTCGCAGTGATTTATTACTGTGATTTTTATGGAACTGGAACAGCGGTCACAGAGATTAAAAAGTAGCACTTTTTCTCATGCCTAATACTAATGAAACAGTTTTTCTTAGCCCAGGACTTGCACAGTAACCACAAGGATATGTGATAATCTGAAAATAACTTGAAGGTGTTAAATAATATATGCAAGGCTTTTATAGCGTTAAAATCTTAACAATTGTTATATTGAATGTACTTCACGCGTAGATACAAGAAATAATAATGTTGAAACAGTATTGAAATTATTATAATTCCAAATTTTAAATATCAGTAACGGTCATAGAAAAATTTAACGCGATGATTATTTCACAAGATTTTTGTCGCGTCTAATTTCATAATTATGTTACTTAATGACAATGGGTGTCGACTTTTATTATAAGTAAGACTGCTGCGTGGCCACCATCTGGCCCTACCACGGTTAAATTAAATTTTAACTGTGGTAAGGCCACGCAGCAGTCTTCACTGTTGCACGAGTGGGCAGGTCCGTCCGGGGAAGTACCACCACCTACCATCAGGTGTTGCATATGTCCATGGGAGGCGGTTATTACTTAATATCAGGTGAACCACCAAGTCGCTTGTCACATTCATACATAAATGTAACACATGAACGACAAGTTAAGAATTATTACAGCTTTGCCTCGTATTTTTTATTCGCGTCATTATTTTAAACATTGATGATGCAGTTGAACTTTCAAGGTTTGATTCATTGATTTATCAAATCGGAGTGCGCTTGGTCTCGTATATCATTTGGTTCTTATCTTGGCTGTCGTTTAAAATAAACAATTATTATCATTATTAAACACACGTCTTTGTTTCGCTTAATCTATTGTCTGATAACTTTGTCTGATCTTCAAACAACAAAAGGACCTCACTATTTATAGATACTGCATTAAGGTTTACGTTACTCCTTTACATCGCAACGGAGATACATAAATCTGGTTTCACGTTATATTGCAAAACGATAACTTTCTAAGGGATTTTCTTTCCAACCAGCCACGCAATGCATACCGAATCTTCCGTGTAAATTGTTTCAATATAATTAATACAAAATCAGTTGTTTCTCTCGACCCTCCCGCAACCTTGAAATCAAGCATATATCAATATAGTTAAGGAGAGTTTATTATATTAAAAGCACAATACATTGTGTGCGGGGATATTTTGTCTGTTCTATTGTGGTAGGCCCACGCAACAGCTGGTGTTGCACGAATGGGCACTTGTCGCAGCTAAGTCCGATATACAACGTGGCGCTACTAACGCGACCATAAATCAACACACATATAGAGGATAATTTTTTTAAATTATATTAAACATTTACATTCTTTAAACATCAATATTTACCACGTTATTAAATTTTTCAAAAACTATTTGAGAACACCCTTACGTATAAAACTGTAACGTAAAGTTCATTTGTAAAGGTCACAAAGCACATGAATGGGTTGAATGAATTTAAAAGAGATAAAACATACTGTTAGAAGGAGAGACTTGTAATGCGACGCTGTGGCAACGAATGAAAAAGTCTCTGAATGTATGAATCAGTTCATTTGTAGCTGTATGGGCTGTTACAAATTTTGTTTCATTTTTATTAAATTAGTTGAAAATATTTTTTTTAATTATGGATTTTTTTTTAACGTGTATATTTTTTATGATTATTGGCAAGCGGCGTTAGACGTGTGTTCATTTACTGTCGCGGTTTTAACGCCACACTGTATAGGCAACATGAAACTCGAGTCAGTCTTCTTCCTTCTTCAAAACGCCGCAGCAAGTGTGGCAGTCGAGGCATGTGTCGTAGCCCTCGGGCTCCACGTCGAACGGCCAGTGGTCCTTCGGGGCGAAGCCGCTGCGGCGGAACAGTTGGCTGTCGATCAGCGCCCAGAACCACATGTAGGTCCTCGCCCTGGAGAACTGGGCGGACGCGTCCGCCACCGCCTCGACGGCGCGCGAACACACGGGGTCCGACTCGGCCGGCACGTTGAAACGCAGGTTCCGTATGTTGCACCTGAAAACCTGCCCGGAACTCGCACCACTATGCAATAGGTATATCGAAAGTGATGTAATATATCGATGTGTCGATATTTACAAAATTTTCTATATTGGCCTCGATATATCGAAGAGAAAATATTGACATATCGGATGTAGGCGTTTATACCCATTTATAAAATAGAACAGGTATGTCATAATATTAAATATTTGACACCTCTAGTACCATGTGCCGGATTAGATATTCATTTAACTTCAGGTGAATCGCATGCTCGCTTGACAACTTTAACAATTAAAAAAAAAACTGTGGTAGGGCCATGCAACAACTTTGACTACTGCCCGAATCGGCAGGTGAGTGTACCTCACTCACCAATTTTTTTAAGGTGGTACGATCTAGCGGTTCAACTGACGATAAGTGATCACCACTGCCCATGGACATTTTCAACACCTTGAGGTGCAGAAGTGTTATCCACTTCCTACGTGTGAGGTCGTAGTAGTAGTACTTCCCCGGATGATCCGGCCCATTCTAGCAACAGTGAGGATTGGTGCGTGGCTCTACCACAGTTTGCCTTTGTCCCTTTAGTAGTTCTTTGTAGTATAGTGTACTTCACATATCTTCCAAATATATTTTTTTTGTTATTATTTCGAAACTATGCAGGTTTCCTCACGATGTTTTCCTTCACCGCGGAGCACGTGATAAGTCAGCACTTAAAGTTAAAAACTTCATTGGTGCCGGCACCGGGGATCGAACTCGGGTTGCTCGAGTATATTGAATTAAAGGCGAGCGCCCGGACACTGAGCTATCACGGCACTATACTACTACAAAAAATAGGCGGGGTCTAGGTGGGGCCGACACAACACGTGAACCACGTAGTTTATGGGTTAGGTTTTTTACGACCGGTGGCCTGCATGTAGTCTGCCCTCCTTGGGAACATACAACCAGAACGATTATCTGTGGGTCGCAAGAATATTTCTCCCGTGTGGGAATCGAACCCACGATCCGCGGCACGGAGCCAATGGTAATAGTTCAGCAACTGCGCCACCCAGTCACTGAAGGGAAGTAATTCCTGATTCCAATTGAAAAAGGTATCACGTAATAGCTTAGCAGTGACCTCACGCCGATGGAATACAAAAGCGATGACGATCTTATATTATAAATACCTCATGCCCGCACATTTCCAGCATACAGTAGTTTATATACTCGACTGGCACTAAGTCGACGCGATAGCCAAGTTTTTGTAGGCGATCTGATGAATTAAAAACGCTCTTAAACAGAGTTAGTGTTGATTTAGATGACTCCGCGGCGCGGTTGCCAAGATATTGGCTTCGGCGTCGGTGGTCGTTGGTTCGATTCCCACGTGGGACAAATATTTGTGTGACCCATAGTTAGTTGTTTCGTGTGGGTGTTTATCCATGTGAAATTTATGTTTGTAAAACGCCCTTACGACATAGGATAATGTTATCCTAAAGTAAAGACCAAGTTTTTAAAAAAGAAATAAATATGATGAACGTACAGTCTATAATTATTAAATAAATAAACAAAAAACCAGATGAAAAATATAAAGCTACGGTCAATTTAATGTTTCGCATAATAATTTAGACACTTGTTTATATGAATCTTCTTTAAAATGTATTTTTTTTTGTTTGTAATTCGCTTACCTAGTGTAGTTGACCTTTTTTGTTAAAAAATAGTTCAAATACACTAGGTATTTAATTTTTTTTGGGTAAAGCTTGTAAGTATACCAGCAAAAATTCAAATCAATGTAGTGCATTATGTCGAAATTGTCGGATACGACATTGAGATAATTAAATTTTTGGTTCAAGTCTAGAGGCTCTGCACCAGATGAAGAATAAAGCAAAGAAAAAAGGTGTAAGTAATTCAACTATAGTACAGAGAAGCGCCACAAACCTTTTAGGCCTCTTAGTTTCTGTGGTTTGTGGGAAACTGTATTAAATGCGTCGTATGGACCATAATATATCTTAACGTATTGCACAGACATGACAATCAATGTAAATTGAAACTGCGACAATTACAATCGTAAATTATGTTATTCCAAAATTTAAAAAATCAGTACAAAATAGGTCAAAATTTGACAGTTCACAAAATAATCTGTATGTCTACAAAACATACTACAAACATTTTTTATGCAGCTTTTATGGCCTGATAACGAGACCTTCAAGCCAAAATATAAGACAAGTCATATTTTTAAAGACAAGAATACAGGTAAGGTAGTTTCATATATGTATAAATAATTTCATTATGTTAGTACATTTATAAACATGTCTAAAATTAAATTAATTTAGTTAACATTTATATTACAGAATTACAATTTGGTATAATAATACTCAAAAAGTCTCTCGTCGTATGAGACCCACACGAGCCACAAATTATCAAACCAAATTCATAAATGAAAACAATATAAAGAAAATCAAACCCTTAAAGTATATTTCCTACATTTTCTGCTTATAATTATGTTTTCATTTAATATTGTTCATTAACTCACAGTATTATAGATAAAATCTGATAAACGTTAAAACGTTCAGCAAACATTTCACTTTTTCACATTTGTAATAATAAAGAAATTCTATTGTATTATTAATTGTACACAATTATTGCTCGTTTATCAACCAAGTCACCTTTTGACAGACTTCACAATCGAAATTATTTTAACATTGATCTTATGCTGGAATATATAGAGCGAATGTACAGAAACAATTTTAATCTTTACTATGTAAAATTACATTTTGTCTTAAAGATAATTTTAACGGCAAACCTCCAATTACTCCTTGGACGACGTTCATCTTGTGGTTGATTTCTAATTCTCTTTTGGTGTCCTTCGACGGTTTTACTGTAAACTTCTGCAGTACAGCAGCGAGGCCTGCTAACGACTGCATCTCGCCCAGACGGGCCCCTAAAACGTAAGAGATGTCATACCATATTTTAAATAAACAAATAGATGGTGTAAAGTACGTAAAATTTACATATCATGTATGTTACTTGGTTCCGCAATATACTTTTTCTAACCCACAATAGACACCAAGGAAACTATTATACGAGAATGACGAAAAACTAAATTTATTGGAGGAAAATTAAATTATTACGAAGAACAATAAAACATTAGTCGCAATTGTTTACTTCTTAGATCGAACCAAACGGATGTAGCTCGATCGAACCGATATCATTCCTCAGTTTTGAAAAATAACAAAAAAATTTAAAAAATAGCTGTTGTATGCCAACCAAAAACTATGGTATACAAAAAGCTACCAAATCTTTTTTTTTTCAATTTTGCATCAGGTGTGAAAGTGAAAATATTGTTAACTTATCTAATATAAGTGTATATTTGATGTAGATGAAAAGAATGAAATAAAGAAGAGTAGGAATTAAATGTGTTTTTTTATTCTAGTGCCTACCAGTTTATTGAAAACAACAAAATACAATTATGTATTGAGTTGTTTTCAATAAAACCACGGGTCGTATACCTATTTAAAAGAAATTAAGTAAAAAAATAAACCTTCTTCATACTCTGTTCGCTTGCCCGTTATTGATTTATATTATAGTGCTTTGTCCAACTACTATTTACAATTCACGAGGTTTAAAAAGAGTAAATAATTAATTCTTGAGCAAGTTGCGGACCTCTGTTGGAGACCATTTTGTATGGTCAACAGTGATACCATAATAGCAGCTACTCATAAACAGCGTTTCCATTCGAGATATGTCTCGAACTTGATGTATGCAGGAAAAGCTCTTTCGGTTATGAACGGAGTTCGGGCTTCACAAAATGCCAACGTAAAATTAAAGTATCTTTTATACTTTTGCGTTTTTTCTGCTGTGAGTTACCAGGGCCCGCTTATTTAAAGGTCGAAATACCACAGCAGCTTTTCTATCGATATAGTATCTTTTAGTTTCCCTCATATTAGTTGTGCGTTTTGAATTACAAGTGTACAGGCTAAGTCTTATGTTCCTAGATCTTCTAGAATTACACATCCTTCATTAATATTCGTAAATTAGATGATAATTATTATGTATGAATATGAATAAAGCTAGCTTGGTATTATAATTAAAATGATTATCATACATGACAATCATCAAGTACCGAGTTTGATAACTTATTCAAGGAAGGTATTTTAACGATCTCGACCTAGTTGACCAGTCATTAGATTTGTAATTATCCAATGATTTAACTAATCGACGTACGACGTACTAATTGATTAATACGTCGAAATAATTAATGACATTAAAAATAGTCTTTAATAGATTCATACATTTTTGGTCATTATGTTTAAGTTTTTTTTATTCCATAACACCTATTTAAAAGGAAAAATAATAAACATAAATAAAATATAATATAAAAACTTACCGACGCAAGCCCGTGGTCCTCTGCCGAATGGTAGATACACGAAATTATTCAGCTGCTTCTCCTTTTCGGGTGAAAATCTCTCGGGGCAAAACTCCTCCGGATTTTCGAAATAATTGTCGTCGTTCTGTATCGCCTGTACCGGAATTATTATCTTCACGCCGGGGTCTATCGTGATATCCAAACCGGGTATCGTGTACCGCCTCGCGCACACCCTGTTCAGCACTCCGAGCGATGGGAACTTCCTCAGCGACTCCTTGAACGTCATGTTTAGGTACGTCATCTCCGCAATCGCGTCGTAGCACAATCTGTTGTCGTACTTTTCGAGGACCCGGTCTATTTCCCTTTGGGCCCGCTCCTGGATCTCGGGGTGGAACGCGAGCTCGTGTAAGGTGTAGCTGGTGGCCGATGAGGAGGTCTCGAAACCGGCCGCGAAGAAGATGAACACCTGAGCGGCCATGCACATTAGGTCCATTTCCATCTCGACCTCCACAGGGGACCCGTCCGGGTTCGTCCTCTCGATCGAGTCGCCGACTATCTTACCTTTCGCCTCCAGCTCCAGCAGAAGATCGATGAAATCGTTCCTGTCGGAGGGCTTGTAGTTCCTGTGCTCGCGGATCTTCATCACGATCTCCGTTATCGAGTCCTCTATTGACCTCTCGTTGATGTACAGCAGGGGTCTGACCTCGGGGAACAGGTCCCACAGGCCGATCATGACAATGTTCCTCAGGGAACGGTGGAAGATCCGTTTGCCGAGGTCCCTATAGAGGGAGTGCTCGCTGTTTATCGTGTCCATCTCTATTCCGAAGCCGCACGCGCCTATGAATTCCGTAGTGAAGCGCGCCATCAGTTCTCGCACGTCGCAGGTGCCGCCCCTCAACGCGATTTCCTCGCCGACCGTCTGCAGCTTCTCCGCGCAGCGTACGACAAGCGGGAACATCTTCTTCAGCTTCGCCGTGGTGAACGCAGGGGACATCCTCTGCCGCAGCAGTTTCCAGGTGTCGCCGGACACGTGGAACAGGTTGTTTAACAGAGGCTCGCGTTTCGGGTCCCTCCCCAGCCCCCTCGGATAGAAGTAGGCGAAGTCCACGCTCAAGATGTCCCTCGCTATTTCCAGATCCTTGATGACCAGCTCCGGCGTGTTCCCGCGGTAGTATCCGATTACTTTCTCGTAGTGGTACTTCCTGTACAGCTCCGTCGATATCTCCGTCATACTCTTTATGCCGAATACGTTCCGAAAGTGGTTGCCGAATATCGGCACGGGCGGTTCGTGCCTCACTCTCCTCTTGGCCCAGTAGTTGTGGTTCCGAGTTGCGTACAAGTAAAGTACGACGATAAACGCAATCACAAACAGCAGGGCCATGTTGTACACGTCGATGTCGGCCGATAACTGAACCGAAACTGGTCCGATGCAACACGAATGTACGGAGGAATGCGGTTTATTCACTAGTGCACTATTAGTGCAGTGGAAAACGCAAATCGATTCGCCAATGAAACGATTAGTAATTTTTGACTCACTATTTCAGTGTGCTGTGTCCATGTGTTATTTATCACCAATTACTTTGTTACATTTGCTATTAAAATTATCTTAAACAAAGTTTGCACATATCTAAACCAACCTCTAAAGGATCTTGAAGGAAAGGAAAGGATCCATCTCTTAATTTCTTAATTATTCAAGTACATTCTTGACTCGACATAAAGTTTGAATAATCAGAAAAACAATGGATGGGGTTCGTTTAGTTGTATCGTATTGTTGTTTTCACTCCGTTCATGTTATCTTGAAATGATAATACTGTGTGGCAACTATTGAGGACAATAAATAAATTGGGATAGATATTTGTCGGAGCAACATAAATTTCGGTACATCAAATAGTTGATAAAGTTAGAAAAAGTCTTAAAAACCAAAAAGTTATATGTTACACACATATAAACATTTTGGTTTTTAATATTTTGGTTGACGATTACTATGTTCAAACGGAGATTGAAAGCTGATATGTATCACAGGTTTCAACTTTTGTTGACTTTGTTAATTTGAAGTTCACGTTTAAATGTATAGTCATAGTTTGAAGTACTCATTAGGTTTCATTTTTCATCGCAAAAACTTTTAGATTAAAATTTTTAGTGCTTATCTCTGCACGTAGATAAAATGTGCAGATAAAACTGTCACAAACTTCTTCGCTGCTTCAAGCATTCAAACCTGTGCCATCCAGATTAAGTGTCTAGACGCTCCAACCACTAAGCTCAACGGTCGACATCCTCACTGAGCGTAAGTCTCGACGTCTTATCTATTTTACTTATCTATTTGTGAATTTCCTACTGAACACCATTAATTTATATGCGTTTTTGTTTAATAACATGTAACTTGCAGTCGTCGTCTATTTGTAATGTCATATGACTATAATAATAATATTTTTGTATTAATATTTAAATACCTTGTTATTTGTAATGCTTTAAGAAAAAAAATCTATATTTATAACTTTTTATTTTCAGTTTATGTTATTCAACTTAGACATAGTCTAATTGAAGGTTTGACAATTTAGAACAAGCTAATCTTGAAAAAACGTCGTGAGGTGCTTGTCGTGTCTTCGACAATGTTGACTTGACTGTTATTTTCATTGTTGATCCTGTTAGTTGGTTACTTTCTAGTTAAATTGCTGAATTTATAAAAAGTAATAATGTTTAACTGACTGACGCATTAGTGTGTATACCCGATTCAATAAACCTATGCAAAACGAAGTACTTATATCGATATCAAATAGAGCTGTATGAGTAATACAAGCCCTCAATGTCAAACTCCAGACTGTCAACTACTCAAGACTGGCAGTCTCACATAATTAAAATGCTATTCCGCCACAAGAATATGTTACTTATCGCAAATGTTATTAATTAGACAATAAAATTAGCAGTTGTTCGAAAGCGATGGGTCAACCCACAGGGGAAAAATAGTACTAGTAGGACTTAAAATGTAAATATGAGATGTAAAAAACGGTGTAACGGTGTAGATGTAATGTACTTTTCCGCCAAATTTAACATTGGCGCCCGGCTAGCAACTGTTAAAGACTCTTTCACGCGCTCTCGCCATAACTCTTGCATGTGAGTAACGGCTCTGCATTTTTGTGTTACACTTAAGTGCCGATTTATCACCTGCTCAGCGGTGAAGGAAAACATCGTGAGGAAACCTGCATATTTTCGAAATAATAACGAAAAAATAATATTTGGAAAGTATGTGAAGTCCTCCAATCTGCAGTGTGGTCGCGTGGTGGACTATGGACTAATACCCTCATAGTGAGGAGGCAGAGCCCTCTGCACAGCAGTGGGACATTTAAAGGCTTACTTTACTTTTATCACTAGTGACAGTGTATTAATTTTTGTTAAATGTGCACTGGTGCCAGACTAGACACTTTCAATTAATATTCAAAATTGTGACTGTCTAGATTTAAATGGATACCGTATGCACATATGGGATGGGCATGTCTCTTTTATTGGGTTTAAAACATTTGCCATATTTCAACTGCCTTATTTCCCAAGATAACCTGACATGTTTAATGCGTTAGTCACATTATTGGATAATAATATTCAACATATACAGAAAAGTATCAGTGCCATCACATCTCTCAGAGGAAAAAGTCAATATTTGTGAGTAAAAAATATTTTGACTATTTAAAAAAATATGTAATTCTTAATACCACCGTACGACAAATTTATCAATTTCAAAAACCAATCGTATTATTTTTCGAAGCACACTGGGATTGGTTTTACATTTATTTCTTAACATTCAACTAACCTTTCCTTCTTTTTATACCGTGCATACTCATTAAACATCCCAATATTATAATTTATTATACTACAAAGTTATTGCTTTATGTTTTTTTTAATCGACCGATCGTGCTTGTGTCTATCGTTCGAACTGTTTCCAAACAAATCTTCGTGGATAATGTACCTTTATTGTTTTATATACTTTCTGCTATGCAATTATACAATATCTATTTGTTGTGTATTTTTGTGTCTTTTTAAAAAATTACTTAATTTCTGAAGTCTGCACGCCATTTCTAAAATAATTTTTTGCGCCTGTCAATATTAAGCAAGCAAAATTTCAATTAGGGAAAATTGGTCTTTTTAAAATAGGCTGGAATATAACATCAATCGACTATATATCATATATAGGCGGTTATTTTCGCGTGGATTGATTATATATTTTTGTAAAAATCATAACTCCACGTTTATCCATCAATCCAACAGTGACTAAAATTACTATTTCAGCTAAATTATTTGAACAGAGATGACTCACATAGATAGGTTAGGAGATGATAGGCTCCTATTTACTTAAAAGCCCAAAATATATTCTATTATTTATATATGAATGTAGTCTAGATAGTTATAATAATATATTCTATATAGTTCTTAAAAATGTATTGTGAATAAATGGCTAGACAAGAAACCTTCATTCTTCATAAGTTTACGTCATTAACATACATGGTATACATAGAGTTAACTTAACACATAGTAGGCAGTATACATTCGCGAAGAGGTAATTACTCCAAATAAGGCCACGGAAAGAGAAGAGATCACTATCACCCAGAAATCCGGGTACCGAGGTGTAAGAATTTGGCCTGTGGGCCTAATTTTACTGACTGATAGTGTGCCTCTGGATGGAAGGGGGTGCCCGTGCTGAAAGACAGAACCCCCATGGGTTCTGTCTTTCAGCACGGGGCTCGTTTCATAAGGTTGTCAACGCATCAGGAACCTTCGGGTGTAGCAGATGTCCATGGGCGGCGGTATTCACTTAACATCGGCTGGTCATCACCGTCTGCTCGATTGGCTTTTCACATAAATAAAATAAATAATAACCATATAACCTGACCTGAATGCAGATCACCTCAATAAACTAGACCGACTTCTGAATAACTGCATTCGATTCATTTTCAATCTTCATAAGTATGACAACGTGTCTATCTATCGTTCTCAACTTCAATGGTTACCTATTCGCCAACGCCGCTCCTTAAGAGCACTGACCACTCTGTATTCTTTTCTTAATTCTTCTTCTACTCCTTCTTACTTCCTACTTATCTCCACACTTTAAATATCTTTGCTCAGCCAATGATAAAAATCTTCGCTCAACGAATAATCGTCTTCTCCAGTGTCCTTCTCATCGTTCTGGTTTTATGTACTCATCTTTCTTCGTCAAATCTATTCTTCTGTGGAATGCGCTGCCTCTCGAAATCAGGACGGCTAAGAGTCTCTCTGCATTTAAAAGAAAAACTCGCGAATACCTGCTCAAAAAATTGTCGACAGATTCACAGGATCGTTAATCATATAAGTATGTATATTATTTATGTATATATTTATGTATATATTCATGTATATATTTATTTATATAAGTATTTTGTATTTAATACCTTTATTTTTCTATATGTACATAATCATTGCAATATATACCATATACCTATATACCCAGTATAGTATTTTATGTAATATCGCTTATAAATTTGTCTTGCTTTTTTTCAGTAATCTGTTTTTTTTTCTTACAATCAATGCACCTACTTAAACTTCTCTGGACCACCTAAAGGTTGACTGGTAGATAATGCTGATGGCATTAAGTCCGCCTATGTACATATTTTGTGTGCATAAAGTATAAATAAATAAATATGACGGTAGCTGACATTTAGTGCAAGAAAGAGACAGCGATATTATGCGCTAACAGCACGTGCACCGGACGCTTGGTACAGAGTATAAAACAGACCGCTCCGTTGTGTCTGCACGCACATTCCGCTTCGTGCCATTCCGCTTCGTGCTTCCACACGGAACGGACGTTAATCTGAGCCGGAAGCCATCTTGCAACCGTTATTGCTAATATCATTTCTTTTATCTCTTGGTGTGCACTGCTTGCCTCATCGTTGTCGTGTTTCGCGGTCTACGGTTAGGGAAGTCTCAAGCAACAAGAAAGAAGAAAAGTTATAGAAGAAACGTTACAGAAGAACGAAGAAACTTTGCCCGACTTCCGAGCGGATAGTGTTAGTGTAGTGTTGTGCTCGTAGGCAGGTTCCTGTCCGTAAGTAGAATTCTACACACATTTCTCGTCTCAGAGGCGGCATTGTAATTTTATTTGTGTGCTTGTTGCATTAGGCGACAGCTAGGTACTCACCCTAGCGCACCTAAAGCGCAGGCGATTAAAGGTTAATTTTAGGCACACACCTCCCTGCCGCAAGGTGGGGAGGCCTATTTAGAAACCACACGCCGGCGGGGCGCAAGCCCCAAAGGCACAAGCGTCGCCATGGGTTTCAGATTAGAGGAATTCCTTCGACAGGAATGCCCCGAAGTATGGGCTAAATATTTAAGCTTCGCGAGGGAACGACGCCTTGTATACTTTGGGCAAGTAAGCCACAAAAAAATAAAACTTTCATTTCGTCGAATTCTCCAGCGACAGTCCGGCTTCACCGGCTGCCGCCTCGCCGCCATCTCCGGTGTCCGCCAGTCATCGAGTCGCCCTCTGCGACAATCGAAACGCCCGTCGCGTCGACCTCCGCCGCCGCGATCGATCTTAACGCGCCTTCCGCGCAACCAATTTCGGCCCCCTTCCGCGCTGTCGTTACCGACTCACAATCGGACGGCGGCTCAGACATGGAGGTCGAAACGACCCCCGCTAACAACGCGAACGCCGACGGCTTCACCGTCGTCAAATCGCGAAAAAAAGGGCAAGAAACGCCCCGCTACAGACAGCGACCCCGAAAGCGAGGCACCCCCGTCAAACCGTCCCACCGCGACGCCCGCCAAAAAGGCAGCCGCGTCTGCCCAGTCGGAACCGACATTGGCCTCCGAGCGAAAAATCAAGCCACCGCCGCCAATAATTATACAAGATAAGGCAAAGTGGCACCAGGTTTGTTCGTGGTTTGAACGCCACAACATCCGAGACCCCCGGTCAAAAAATACAAATATGGGTATCCGCGTATACCTCGATTCGTCAGACGATTTCCGCCGCGTAACAAAGTACTTGCGCGAAGCTAAGGTAGGTTTCCACACCTACTCACTACCCGAAGAGCGTAAACTTCGGGTCGTAATTAAGGGCGTCCCAAAAGAGTCGGATGTCGATATGGCTAAGGTCGACATCCGCACTCAGGGATACCCTGTTCACGCCTTGCGTCGTCTCAGGCACCCTCGCACCCGTGTCCCTATGGACATGGGCATGGTGGAACTTGACCCTACCCCGGAAGGTAAGGCCATTTTCAACCTTAAGAGGGTCTGTGGGCTCAGTGACTTAGTCATCGAGCCCCCACGTAAATCAGGTGTTGTGGCACAGTGCCACAACTGTCAACATTTTGGCCACACGGCCAATAACTGTTTCGCTCACCCAAGGTGCGTCAAATGCACCGGTGACCACGGCACAACCGAGTGCACGAGGCCGAAAGATTGCGCAGATCCACCGGACTGCGTAAATTGCCACACTACCGGCCATCCGGCTAGTTATAGAGGCTGCGCTAAGGCCCCGAAAACTCCCGCGAGAAAATCTCCCGCGAAATCTACGTTGCCCAAACCCGCGCCCGTTAAATACATTCCCGCGCCCGTACCCGTCATTAACGCCTGGGCGAAACCCCAGGTGGCCGCGCAGGTAACCGCGCTGGTAATCCCGGTCGCCTCACGACCGATCGCGCAACAGCTGCCCGCCTCTCAAACGGCGCCGCGGCCGCAGGTGCAGCCAATTCCGTCAGTTTTCGCGGAAAACAAGGACGACCCCTTCGCGCAAATAGCTAACATCTGCAGCTTATTAGATAGAATTAATAGGCAGGAACTCGCCGTATTGTCCGCTAAAATAGCGGCCGCCACATCTGGCCACGAGCGTCTTAGGGCAATTAGCCAACACAAAACGCTTGTGGAAGCCCTTTGGGCTTTTACGAGCCAACCGTAAAAAACAATAGTCCGCGCAATAAAACCGCGCTCCGCCGCGTCGTTAATTAGACCCATAAAAACACCTTAATGGGAAGTACAACCGCAGGTAGAACAAAACCTCAGGCTCTGGTTGTTTCGTATTTCAACGCAAACGGCTTAAAGGGTCAAAGGGATAAAATCGCGGAATTCTTTCGCGATTATAACGTAGATATTTTCCTAGTGTAAGAGACATTCTTGAAACCTAGCGTACGCGTTCCCAGAATCGCAAATTACAATATTGTCCGCCACGACCGGTTAGCAAACCGTCTGGGAGGCACACTAATTTATTATAAACGGTCCTTGCACTGTTGCCCGCTCGACATTCCAGAGCTAAGTCAAATAGAGGCATCCGCGTGTAGGTTAGCGCTCACCGGCCACAGGCCGCTTGTACTAGTCTCAGCCTACCTCTCGGGGAATAGAACCCTCCTTCAAAGCGACCTAGATACGCTTCTTAACTTAGGCCCTTCCGTGATAATTGCAGGAGATCTAAACTGCAAACACGGCTCATGGGACATCAACAGCATCCCAAACAACAACGGAAAGCATCTCTTTAGCTTATCCGATAACCTAAATTTCAGTATAGTCGCTCCCGCGACTCCCACTAGGTATCCTACGGTGGACAACTACCAGCACGCGTCACCGAGTGTCCTAGACATAATGTTATTCAGGGAGGTCTCGCTCGACATCGAGTCGATAGAGACAATCCATGAACTAGACTCAGACCACAGGCCCGTCCTGTGTAAACTGGGCCAGAACGCCGGCGCGGTCCCTCCGACCAAATCCGTAGTGGACTGGCATCGTCTTGAGGTCAAACTCAAGGTCTTGGACCCCCAGGACTTAGTAGACTTACCCGAGACGATAGCTACGTTCGATGACGCAAATCGAGCGATAGCGAGTCTCCGCGAAACTATTACTTCCGCAGTCGCAGGCTCGGAACGGACGGTGAAACTGTCGGGCGACCGACGGTTTAACTTTCCGCCCAACCTGCGACTGCTAATTACACACCGCCTACTGGCGGTTGGCCCGCAGTCTGAAAGCAGACCCCCACGAATCTCTACCGCCGTTAGTTAGACCTAATAGTGCTTCAGTAGCCCTAGATGACTCCAAAAAGCTGAATGAATTGCGGACAACCTAGAGCAGCAAGGTACGCCATCGCGCGAACACACCGATTCGGCCCACCTAACGGAGGTGGACCGTGTAATCGAGACTAGGGCTGCGCTTCCACCGGAAGGCGAACCTTTAAATTCAGTGACCCCCGAAGAGGTCCATGATATTATTAAAAATTTAAAACCAAAATCCGCCCCGGGCCCAGATAATATAAGTAATAAGATTCTCAAAGCTCTCCCTGGGCCGCTTATCTGTTTACTGGCGACAATTTTCAATACCCTTCTCTCCAGTTGCTCCTTTCCGGACGACTGGAAGCAAGCCACGGTTATCGGCATTCGCAAGCCGAATAATCCAGCCAATAAGCCCTCCAGCTATCGTCCCATCAGCCTCCTCAGTTGTCTGGGGAAGCTCTACGAGCGGCTATTTTTAAACAGGCTCAAAAGAGCACGTATTTTCCAACGGCCTTCTGCCGACGGAACAATTCGGCTTTCGAGCTAGACACTCTTGTCCCGATCAGTTATACCGCCTAACGGAGCACATCCTAAAAGGCCTCAACCACCCCAAACACATCAGTACAGGGGCTCTCTTCTTCGATGTCGCAAAAGCATTCGACAAAGTCTGGCACAACGGCTTGCTCCAAAGCGCCGCCGACCGCCTCGGCGATTGATATCGAGTCCTCCGCACAATGGCCGGCGAATCGATACGCTTAATCCACCTAAAAATCTCGCGCTTTTGTGGCGACTCAGATCGCAACCTCAGTCAATTAACAACTCGTAGCAAACCCGCCGACCCCCCATCCGCCACGATATTAATCCAGAAAAAAGTGTGGCGATTCACTTTACTCGTAGCACCCCCAACCCCCACCGTTACAAAGGTCCTCGCCAGTACAGAAAGTTGGGGCAAATATCACTATACGGCCAAACTCTCCCCTGGGAGAAAACGGTCAAATACTTAGGAGTCACTTTCGACTCGCGTATGACTTTCACTACGCACATCAATCAAGTCCGAAACAAAGCCGCGTTCGTCTCCGGCCGGCTACACAATTTAACGAATAAGCATAGTAAAATGCCCTTAAGGCACAAATTACTGTTATATAAAGCTTGCGTAAGGCCAATCATGTCCTACGCATGCATGATCTTCGCGCATATAAATCCTACGCGCATTGACGAATTGCAAGTAGTTCAAAGTAAGTTTATCCGCCGCGCAACCGGTGCGCAATGGTATCAGCGCAACGTCGACCTGCACAGCGATTGCAGACTCCCGACGATTCGCGCTCATTTTAAAGATTTGACAAAACGGTTCTTCGATAGAGCCCAGCATCATCCCAACCCTCTGGTGGTAAGCGCAGCAAACTACCAACCGGACACAAACGCGAACGTAAACAAGCGTCGCCCGCGAAACGTCCTCATCGACCCGGTCGACGAAGAGGACTTAGATACGATGGACCCACCGCCGGGGGTCCCGCCGGATAACACTACACCCACAGTTAGTGTAACAACAATTATACCAGTTCGCCCTCGCCTCCGAGCACGGCGAAACCCACACAACGCGTACACAAGGTACACCCGCGTTCCGGGGCGGTTCTCACCGCTCCCAGCCACCGATTAGCTAAATGCACAGTCGACGGCCGTCGGGGTCTCGGTCCGAAACGGCGACCTCGACGGCCCTTAGATGACACACCATAGTAGTTAAACGCACGCATGAGCACATGCGCGACCCTACCCATAGCGGAGGGTCCAAACCCGTGGGTTCTGGCTAGCCCACCGGTTCTGCGTCCGATGAAGCTTTAATAGTCTCGGGACTGAAAGCAAAACATCAGTTAATACAAGATACAAGATGTCTGCACGCATTTCCAACGAATGCGTCTCGGTGCACGGACTGCTTTCTCAGTACGAGTCTCTGCCTCCCTCTCAGCCATTATTCGGTACTCTTGCCAACTATTTGGCTGGTGTAAAATCTCGATCTATTGTTTAAGCTGTATTAATATTAATTGTGTGTCCACCTACTGTAATATCATTGCTCATTTAGTGTCTGATCATTTATTAAGTCATTAGCAAGGTTTAAATTAATAAAACATTTTATAACCGTATCCATCCTTGTCTTTTACTTCGGATGTCTGAGCTTATCCCGACAAATATAACCGGACTGGGAATCAGTCAGAGGTCTTTTTTTATGTGAGAAAGCGAGAAACGAGCTGGCGGTTCACCTGTTGTTAAGTGATAACCACCGCCCATAGACATTTGCAACACCTATAGAGTTGTAAATGCGTTGCCACAGCGGCATATATTACAAAAAGCGCATTATAAAGCGGGCCCCGGCTACCTCACTCACCAGACGAAATGCAGAAGTGTAACATTACTACTTTACGCCGGTCTTCTATGAGGTTATTACCCGGTCGGAACTGCCCATTCGAGTGACCCTATCAAGGTTAGTTAGGCCTCTTTTAACGACTTCATTACTAATGATTGTTTGTACGTGATTCCGTGGCATAGATAGCATTTTATTGGGTAATTCGTTTTCCCTGCCGCGGGTGAGTGTAAAAGCATTCCTGAGGTCGAACCGATGTTTGCTCGTGGGATTTTATTTGGTGCGAGTCGGCAATCATCCCCACGCAAATAAAACAAATACACCGAGTACCGGGAGTAGAAAATCTATGGAAGCCTATTGTAATTTTTTTTATTTTTTTTTAACTAGCAAACCTTTTTAAATTTTATCTTTACATATACCACTGCTGTGATAATAGCTCCTCTATGGGTGGAACAGCGGATTTATTTGAACAACCGTGCATTCTTGGTAATATAGCATTTTTAATGAAAAAAATTATGCGTGGACTTATGTATGCACGTAAGAAGTTATAATTCTTTAGTTTAAGAATAGTATAAAAATGAGTAAAAATTATTTTTGAGTTAAACGGTTTTATTGAAAATAAAGATTAAAATGATGTAGACAATGTACTAAAAGCTAAAGAAATAATTCGGTAGGTTCTAGATACTAGTCATCGCACCACTCTCCTCATCAATTTAGGACATTGATCAGATAGAAAAATAAAAACGTTGGGCGCGCGTAACCTAAATATGTAAATGGCGTTTAGATTTAGCGGCTGACTTGATAGAATTTCACACGGAACTATAGGTAAATGCCAAAAAGTTGTTATTAGTTACCATGGTAATACCGTGAACTTGGTCGCTTTGCAATCAACTTCATCATGTCGGTGTCGGTGTGTAATGTCATCGTAAAAAATTTACTCTCATATTTTTATCCAAACGCGCCAAAAAAGGATAACTTCGAATGTTAGCAAATACATATATTTATAAAATATATCATGTTCCAAAAAAAAACCTTGGCTCGGTAACGACTGTTTTGGAATCACAGAATATTTTATTGTATATTTAAAGCCACTTGTACCCTACAAGGTTAAAGGGATACCGAGAAAGATTTTGATGGACTGTGAAAAAAATGATGTCTATGAAAGAGGTGGGTATTGAGATGACAGTTGATAGAGGAAACAAGAAGACCGCTTAAAACAATGGCGCATTGCTTCCGTAATCTGTGTAGTCATAACATATTAGTCGGAATTAATACGAACTTTTAGAAGCTCTGGCATTTGCTCTGTGCACATGAATCAACAAACGTCTTTCTGATACGATATGACTTTGAATATAAAGCAGTAGTGATAGAAAATTGGCACGAGACGACCGCCCGTGTGCATTCCCCCGCAGCATTCCACACTTTATTTTCGAGTCGGGTTTAATTTTATTCCACGTGTTTAGTGTCCGAATAGCTTCATGTAGATCAAGGTTTATATGGTGTATACGAGTAGCGTCGGTGCCAATTTTTTTCTAAATAAGATCTTGTCTTTGCCTTAAAATTGTGTCGCAATCAGACTATGTATTCACGAGCGATTCGTCAAAGTTAGCTTTGACGAATTGCTATGAACTAATGAATTTTTATATGTGTTCACCTTGGTTTGTGCACCGGCACGGCACCTTTAGGCTGGATCGGGTGTTTAAACACCCGGAGAGAGGAGGCCTGAGAAGACCACAGTCGCGCCGGGGTTCGCGGAAGAATGCTTTTTCTTGTTCCAGTGACAGCGCAGGTGCAACGTAACCAACGTTTTTTGGTCTGTAGGGTCGAAGCGACAATTGTAGATTATACAAAATTATTTTATATTTAATCTTAGATGTCTACGGTGAAACTCACAAACGCAGGGGCTTCTGCTGTTGAATGAATAGGCAGATTCACAGAAGAACGGCAAAAATTGGAAGTACAATACCTTTGTGTTCGGTACATAGTTTTTGAAAGTTCACTCTGTTCTATTAAGGGTGAAACTGAACTCTACCTCAACGGTGTGGTAGCGGTAAACCCATTAGGTGAACTGCCAAACTGAAAAAAAACATTAAAAGCTACACAACCTTTCACATCAAGAAGACTAATAAACTTCATCAAGTCGCAAGTGATACTATTGATAGTAAACAACCTAGTGAAATGGACACGACTATACTCGACCATAGAGATCCATCTAAGACAAGGAATGGAGCTAGGTCGTGTGTGTTAATATAACAATTTCCTTGTCAATTTCCGAGACGGAACAACCTGAAGTTACAATAAGGTTTCAGATTTTAATAATTTATTTTTTAAACATAGTCCTATCCTTAATCTTGCATTCCATCCATCGGTGTGTACACTGGTCGATAGCAGTGATTAGGTAAAGACAACATAAAATTGTCGACGTTTTCCTTAACATTCGTTAAATGCTCGAATAAAAGTTTGCAATGTCAAAGTCTGCTATGAAGCAGTGCAAAAACAGCACAAACACGAGGAAGTCAGAGAAAGAGGTACAGTGGAATTGGTAAAATTACTTTAGAATAATGAATATATTCATTGAAAGAGATTCAAAGTATTGAAGCAATTTTAGCAATACCTGGCGCCATCTAGTGAGCAACTTTGTGTAGTTTTGCATTTTAAATTTTGTGCACTGTTAGCGCCGATAAAAATAAATTGGCCCAGAGCGCTAGGCCTCCGGTCAAGTGCGCAATTTCAGAGGTCAGCTTATTTATTGACGCGGATCGCGTCAGACCATTAACATCAGCTGTTAGAGCTTTTCAAGACTATTAGGATTCTTTCGGGTCAGTCACCTGCCACGGGGCCATTATGGAGGGCTTAATATGTCTCATAACAGTATATTTATAACAGACTAGGTTATACGCCACGGTTTTGAACGGAAATAAAAATATACTCAACATTTTCTGTTTGAATATTTACTTTGCTGTGTTTAGTTTTAAGTTGTGACAATGCTATCAAATTTAGACTTTAGCACTTATATATTTAATATTTGCAATGTAAACTTTAAAACTTGAAAATGTATGTTTATTTGAATCGAAATCAGGAAATGCAACTTGAATTATAAATAGTGATAACATTTCGGAAGTGGTAATGCAGTATCTGAGATTACATGATGCACATACATGTAAATAGATTCGACCCCTTTGTAATTTTATCGCGTTTTTTACGGGATTAAAATGATGAGTTTAAAGGTCATATAACAAAGGTAGTTTCAAACACTCGAAACTTTGGAAACTACTAACAGACATACAAACTTACCCATTTATAATGATAAAGCGATGAATTTTCTCTACAAAATAACATTCACATTTTTTCATTTATATTTTTTTGAGTAATGTGGTTAATTTTATGCCAATGATATACTCAGCTATTCCTGGAAGCCATCATACCAATAGTTCTTTATTTTATTTTGTTTTCTTTCGTTTGTTTGTAAGGTATTTATAGTAAAGGAGCGTGCTTATTGATAGGTTCCAGTGCTCTTTTTTGCACAAGTTATTTATGGATTTAATTTGATTCTTTTTGATTAAAATTACATGAAATTGACTAAAAAAATAAATTTACTATGGTCTTGATATGATCGATAATGATATCGTTATTGTAACCGAGTTTTGTCTTTTTACACAGATAAAGTAAATTAATGAATGCAAGAACAACTTTGAACACGTAAATACACACACAATGGTTCTTGCCAACAATTACAATCCATCGACAATATGTAAAAGCTTTATTAATCTACTCCCAACTACATGTATCTTAAGTGGTTATAAAATTTTCATGGTCTAGAAGGAGAGCGACCTGAATTGGAGGCATATATATTCTAAACTATAAGTAAAAACTAGATGCTTAAGACGTTGCACCAACAACATAATGAATAATACTATTACCTACCTAAATTACTCTTCTAATTACCATTAATTTAGTTTTATGATTTCGATTTTGTTTTTGTTTTCTTTTATAATAAGATTTTATTTATTAAGTTTATTTATTAAATTATTTATTATTTTATTATTATTTTTATTATTATTAACATATTTATGGTAATTTTAAATTCTTTTCTAATAAACCTACGTGCCATATTATTTGTTAGAGTTGTACATACCTGTCATTCGTGAACATATAAGAACATTATTTATTCTGATATCACAAAATTTTTTAATATGTATACGTTGGTATGTCTAATAAATAAATTAATAAATAAACATCTGGTGAAGTTACCTGGCTCACGCTTTTAATGGTTGGCAGATAGATATAGAGATATAACATTATGTCCACGTGCGGTTGCCACAACCTGACGAGGTTGTTTGCTCTCCAGCTACCTTTTTCTTACGCACAAAAATATTGACGAATACAATATCTAATAGTTTGATGCTTAAATCATTAATGAAATGAATGATGTGGAACGCCTTCAAAATGCTAAAACGGAACGGGGAAAGAATAACAAGTTATCTTATATACCTGAATACAATACAGTTTAATAATAATAAAACTAATAAAGTTAATTTTTTAAATAGATTTTTAATCATCGGGTGTAAAAATTTAAATAAACCAAAATAAAATCCGTAAATTAGTTTTATTAAAACGAAAAGAATAGTTCGCCAGCAGCGACGTGTAGACGAGCGATTTCTCGGAATTGAAACGGGCAAATGACAATTGAATATTCTTTATAAAAAAAATATTTTGGAATAAAACCGCTTTTTCTTGTATCCTCTCGAATATTTGCTGCGATGGCGGACTTTTATTAGCACCCTAGTTCGCATACTTGATAATATGAAACAGTTGATATTCTTACGCAAATGTGTTAGCCGAGCTTGGAACAACTGTTACGATGTGATAAAAATTACGAAACGTCAGGGAGGTGTTTGTCAAGGTCAATATATGAAAATAATATAATAAACTAGCTTCCGCCCGCGACTACGTTTGCGTAGAGGGGTGAAAATTTAGGGTTGTATGTATTTTTGTATGGTGTATCATAAAAAAATAAAAATAAAAATTTTATATAATAAATAAAAAAAATTTAGGGGTGGACCACCCTTAACATTTAGGGGAATAAAAAATAGATGTTATCCGATTCTGTACCCTGGCCGATATGCCCACAAAATTTCACGAAAATCTGTCGAGCCGTTTCGGAGGAGTTCAATTACAAACACCGTGACACGAGAATTTTATATATAAGATTGATGTACCAAAATTGATATTTTCAAATGATACATGTATAAAATAAAAACTATGTATGTTTTTCCAATTTCATTTCAATCCATTGTCATAGATTAACAAATTAGGCCCCAATACTAAGATTATAAGATGCTCACCTGCCAGTATTCAAATATGTATTTATTTATGTACGTGCGCATCGTGAAAGTTGTGAGAAATAATGTTAGATTCTGTCTATTACGAGCGATTTCTACACGTGTGTAAAATTCGTTAGAACTCAAGGTGAAATAACGGAAGTTGCTGACACCTGAGTAATGAGCCTGTGTATATTTAAACGCATTTGTTCTTATTTACTAGAATTTTTATAATCGTCCTGACGATCGCATTTCTTTTCTTGAAAAATCTTAGTGGTCCGTATCAAGGTATAAGATTTGCTTTATTATTTTCATTTTCGAGTTTCGCTTGAAGTACATCGAAGGAATTTTGAATAGTTGACATTGATTATGTAAATGTTTCGGTTATAATAATTACAATTTTAGAGTATATAAAGATTGTACAAGTAAATATAACAAGGCCGTTTGCCTTCTTACAAGTCGATAGAATATATCTTAGTTATCTTCTCCCGCAACACCTCGGTTTCAGAGTACGGGAAGAATAACTCCTTTAGGCATCTTAGGGGTCTTTCCATTAAGAACGTGAGTTTATGTAGGGCTTCAGGGCAGCAATTGTCTGGGGTTTTTTCTGCATATACCAGAAATTCACCCGCGGTGGTAGGGCCACGCAGCAGCCTCGGCTGTTGCACGAATGGGCAGGCCCGTCCGGGTAAGTACCACGACCTCACAGAAGACCAGCGTAAAGTGGAAGTATGACAAATACTTTCGCGTTTCGTCTGGTGAGTGAGGTAGCCGGAGCCCAATTTTCAAAAGGTTGTCAACGCATCTGTAACCCTCCCGGTGTAGCAGATGCCCATGGGCGGCGGTATTCACTTAACATCAGGTGACCCATCTGCTCGTTTAGCAACTTTTCGCATAAAAAAAATTAACGTATCATCGCAGAAAGTAGCTGAGTGGCATTAAGTCACATGATCTGAAGTGCTACTTCCTTTAAATGGTTCCCATTACCTTCTCATCCTTTAAATGTTTCATCTGTCTTAGGCCACAAAAAATATTTTTATTTAATGAATTTTATTTTTCACTGTTCAAAATCCAGTGATTTAGTTTGTTTCCGAGGGTACTCAACCAGAAATTAGCCTCATCACCGTGGATGATTTTTACGAGAGAAGGGTCAGCCATATACTCCAAATACCAACAGCGTATACACAGTTCTTAAGCTAATTAAACTTTATATTGATGAAAGTAATAGTTTCCACACATAATCTGCCGCATAAATCGTTGTCGCAGAAAACCCAAGCTCTTGAACACAACACGGAATGGTTTACTCGTATACTGGCCCAAACAGTAAAAATATTATTTAATGATCTCAATCTTGATCGTTTCTCAGCCTACTCAACGGTGGGTTAACAGAGCAATGTCTTTGATAGTGTAACATTTCCAATTGGGTAGTTGAAGTGTGCAACGTTCGTATCCTTATTTAATTTGAGAAATGCAGATTTACCAGGACGGTATCTTCGAGCAACCCTACTCAAAAACCTTATGTTTCATCATGTCAAAATTCTTTGCGCGGTGGCGCCGCTCCATGTAAACAGTCTCTTACAGTTATGAAAAATATAGAGCAATGGAGAAATTATTGTGATGTTAGCGCTTCAACACATAATCGCCGAATTGTGTAGTCGTTTAGAGGGCGTTTTTTGTCGTTTTGTTCGAGGCTCGCTCTATATTTATGTATTTATGTTGTTTTGTACGCGAGAACTGATGGTTGCGGTTAAAATGGAATTTTACGCGAAACGATTTTATTGGAATGAAATAAGAAAATCTTCATCAGATAAATTTTTATTATTTGTTTGTTTTTCAATGTACAAATTTAAGTTACCACCTTATCAAGCGTTACATGGGAGGCGACGACCTTCTTTCGTCTCACTTAGAGGGAGTTACAGATGAGAGTTATTTTTACACGCCAAATACGGATTAGTTAGTCGGTAAATGGACAAATTCGAAAAACAGAAAAATAGAATATGCAGATAATACTGGAATAGATCAGTGTGAGCGCTCGCTTTTAATTCAATATACTCGACCAACCTGACTTCGATCCCCGGTACCGGCACCAATGAAATTGTTAATTTTAAGTATTGAGATATCACGTGCTCCGCGGTGAAGGAAAACATCTTGAGGAAACCTGCATGTTTTTGAAATATTAACAAAAAAAATATTTCGAAGATATCGATATTGGAATATGCCCTGATACCGTCATGCCTACATGTATAGGCCGTTGAAACTGGACCACCATGGCTAGATGATTATGGTATTGAGTAAATAAAAACTATCGTTGTTTGTTTCTATACACATTGGTTAAGAGCACGTGAATTGGACCGTTTCGCGTGTTCGTAGCACGTGATCTCAATTAACCGAAAATAATCCAATTCGCCGAACAAAACAAAACATTAAACCACTCAAGCGCTATCGCATTTAGCGTTGTTTAAGTCTCGCAATGTCGCATCGAATTATTTTTGAAAAGAAAATACAAAGAATAAAGCAAACGTAGAAGGGTAATTTTTTACTGGTTGTTTTATTGTGTTACTGTTTATTTTTTTTATTTTTTTATGTGTGAGAAGTTGGCAATCGAGCTGGCTGGTCACCTGATGTTAAGTGATAAACGCCGCCCGCTTACATTTGCAAAACCTATATGGTTCCAGATGCGTCACCTTTTAATAAAGTGGCCCTTTTCAGAAGTAGAAGTACGAGGATAACACTTGTATTTGTCATACTTCCACTTTACGCCGGTCTTCTGAAAGGTAGTGGCACTTACCCGGACGGAGCTGCCCATTCGTGCAATAGAAAATACTTTTGCGTGTACCTACCCCAGCCATCTTTTTTTTTTCATGTCTTCACTTTCTCTGTCTATTTATTTTTTCGGGTTGCATTTAGGTATCAAGATCATTACTAATTAATCCTTACTATGCTTACTAATTCTTACTAATATTATAAAGGCGAAAGTTTGTATGTATGGATGGATGTTTGTTACTCTTTCACGCAAATACTACTGTACGGATTCTAATGAAACTTTACAATAATGTAGATAATAATACAATAATGTGGTAATACATCAGAATAAGACATAGGCTACAATTTATAAACATATTTTATGTATTTTACCTGTCTTTCTGATTGAATTTTACGCCTTCAGCCTATTCTACGCAGACGTAGTCGCGGGCAGCACCTAGTAACCAATATTTATATTCGCCATTGGTGATTCGCAGTTGTTAAGCATTTGGATTCCACTCCGTGGGTCGTCGGTTCTATTCTCATCTTATCGGATGTCGGTAACCACCACACGAAATTCTTCTCTATTCTGCGCTATTCTGCAAAGACGGCATCCTTGATGTCTGTCCATTTTTTCAAATTGTCACTATGTTATTCGTCTTGTTCCCCTTCACCATTATCCTTCTATATCCATACGGAACAAGTATTTGTGTAACCCACTGACTGCTGTTCCAGATTTGGGTGTATATTTTCAGCGAGAGTTGATGGCAGGCGGGCGGCCCGTCGTAAAAGATCTGGCCAGTACGACATGATTAATTATGTGCAGACATAACCTTGAAGCATGAAAAGGATGATTTACATATTCTGCCGATGTCACCTTGACGGATAAGAGCATGAGGATAAAATAATGTCTGCTTAAAACGCGACGAGAAATATTGGTATTCACTGATAGAGGTTTATTGTGATTAATATGTCTGTCGGCAAGTCTCAAACTATCATGTCTTTATAATACTAATACTTCGTTTATTTTCTCACCACAATAGCAAACCATGGATACAGTATTTCTTCACATAAAAATATATTTACATCGTGGACGTCAGGTGCGTAAACTGCTTAGTTTAAAACTATAGCTTTATAAGTTTGTACGAAAAATGGATCAAAAGTCTTATTACTGCGGGAATCGAACCTACGTATTCCGGATTCGCGTTCAGATGCTATAACCACTAAAGCTAAAAGGCTGATTGCCACACCGACTAAAAGAAAAAACTATAAGCTGTAAGCTTGTATTTCACTGGACAATTTTAGATACAAAATTACTTAACATACAAGACGTGAAATTAGGTAACTGATGTTAATTGGGATCGTAATGTATCGATGGCAGATTACCATCTCTCTAATTATCATCGTTTTCTTCCTGCTCCATCCACTTCATGGTCAAGATCATTTAATTCAATCAGTTATGGCTCCAATCAATCCTCAACTGTTATTATAACTTTATTAGTTTATCTATGAATCGGAGAGGTATGCATACCAATGGAGCCCTGGAGTCGCATTGCCGTGTCTCTATCTGTCGTGCGTCTGTACAACATCTTATTTTATCTGTGGCAAGGAATGCTCGGCACTCGGCGCATACCTGCCGTGTAGAAGTGGGTCGCCGGCATCCGTCGACCGGCAACGGAATGCGTCTATAAACTTTTTGTCTATTATTTTCTCAACTGAAATACGTGACATTGCGTAATCCTAGCACGTCGCTCGACGAGCGGTACGCGGCTAGTATTTTACAAGCGGCTTTTTTTTTAAATATATAGCTTTTAACCTTTACTGCCAGTATTCTCAAACTTAAAAATGTCTGCCAGGATTCAATTCTGCGCATTTCAGATTTGCAAGGAAAACGCAGGTTTCGAATTCTGGTTCTATCTACACACTTTTTTCTTCTTGACTTTCAGTTAAACAAATAAATGTTCAGATCATTTTCTCATCAAACGAATAAGTTTTGACTCGTATTGCGAATGGATTTTTACGGTTTCTCTTATTACGGTTTCTCTCAATCTGTCACTGTTAAAGGGTGTTAATCAAAAATGTGGGCCAATCAATTAAAATTCCTGTTAATCAATACCACTTGTTACTACAGACAGTTTTATCTTGATGATTCAAACCGGTCTCTCTGTCTTGATCCTTGCCATCCTAGACACCTTCCCTTGTTGTTAACGTCCAGCAATTTAAAAGATCATCTGTAATAGGGATATCGAATCGGAAAGACAGTACTGAGAGAAGTGGCTACCACGCCACAGAAATGCCCCCAGAGTGACTCCATCGTCACACGCATCGGCGACGGAGTAAGAGACCCCATACTAATAGCTGGAGATTTCTCGTTCCAGATCAAACTAAGCTAAACTTGTTTGTAACTAGTGATTTAACTTTTGTTTTTACATCCGAAAGCGTAGGCTGTTCTTCTATTCAGCGGTAAACATCGCCAATGTTATTAAAAGAAACCGAAAATATTTATTCAGAAACCGCTAGCGTTTGTTGATCGCAATTTTCTCCGCTAACCGCGTACACTAGATTTATTTATGAGGCTGTTGACCCGTGCTCTGTAAAGTGAAATGTATGAGGAATCCAAATGATATAACGAACGTCGTTACATCGGATGGGAAACGAAAATGTATATATTATATACAATAATGATTTCGACGCTACTCTATCCAGAACTCCATTAACCAAACGTCCTCATCAAAAGTTACTGTTTGAATGTAACTATTTAGGTTTCAGTATGTGTTGCCGTTATTGGACGCGCATTCCTCTTTTGTCACACCGGCAACTTGCCAACCTACCTGTTTCTCAACATATAATAATAACACTTAATGAAATAAATCTCAAATCATTCTCCAAAGCTTGATCTTGATGATCTTAATTTTTAAATTCATTTTTGAAAGCTTTGTCACTTTTCACCAGTATTTGAAATGGTGGTGAAAAGTGGATCCGCTTCATATTAGCTAATTTACTTCCGTAGCATTTAAAGACTTTAGCATTATTTGCGTCTAAGTACTTACGGGACATTATTGATGATTTTGCATTGTATCATTGCGAATTTGTATCACATTCCTGGGCAGTCATATAACTTTTGGGTAAAACTTACTAAGTAAAGAGTTGAATATGCCGATAGACTTTTATATGAGAGTTTTGTTAAATAATGACGAGATGGTTTACTACAAACGTATTGGAAAAATCATCGAAAATAACTAGACAGCTTTGAGTGGAATGCATAATATGATAGTTATAAATAAAATTCGGACGGATTCGCACTTAGAAATATTCGGGAGTATCTCTACGACAGCCGGAATGATTCAGCTAGTGCTGACCGTCCTTTTATAAATAGATTGGAATGTAGCGTGGAATTTTGATTGCTCAAAATATATGTATATTAATATACATGTTAACAGATAGCCCCCATTTTATTAGTAAGATTTTTGTTACTGAAGATGTTACTTTAGACGATTCGTTGTTGAAACACAATATTTCAATATATATACAGGTTAGACTACATACACTCCATCGTTCCCGTAATATCGTGTAGACTCGTAAAAATTTCATGAGCCTTGTTACGGGTATGTTTATATTCGTAATTTTATCACGTGCAGACATTTTAAGAGATTACGACTATAATTACAATTTATAACAGTTCATTATAAGTAAACTTGTGAAATCTTCAACAATCGTATTGATTAACTGATTATGAAGTCAAAATATTAGGAAGTGTTATGAGTAAGATTAGCCTGCATCTTCTTGAAACCGCGGTATTTTTGTGAAGTATTTATTTCCTAACCTTGAATACATAAGTATGACGGCCGGTTGGAATTAAAAGAACTTATATGTTAGACGTTGGTTAAATCGATTCTTTTTGTTTAAACTAATTTGTGACTGATGTTTTAGGAAATCAAGATTAAATTTCTTTATTTAATTAAGTTTGATTCAAGTTCTTATAGATGAAATCTAGCATTTGTGGCTTATCCCTTTGAAGAAATGAAACTTTGGTGTATGTATGTATGGACACGTTCTTGTTTTCTTTTTCTGAAAAAATATGATAAAATGAAATTAGTACCAAAGGGCGATTAATGCAACCTCGTTCCTTGCCTATTTGGGGTCGGCGCAACTTGTGAATCATGTTGTTAGTGGTACGTGCTACGCTTTTACGGACACATGACTCACGTCAACTCTGTTTAGGGTACAAGACCCCCAAGAGGAACAAATATGAACAATGCCATAAGACAATTGAAAACGTATAAATCTTGTTAATGCGTCCATGGCGGACCTGTGTAAGAAAGTTTATCCCTCACTTTGCAGTTGCAAAGTTCGGTCCTCTTTTCTACCTAGAATACGAGTGTGAACTAAAACTGTGGTAGGGCCACGCGACAGTCTTTACTGCTGCATTGCGCTATTAATAATAAAATATCTTTATTCACATAGACGCTTGCGCGTTCTTATGAAACGTCAAAATTTTACAAAGAAATTAACACGTTCGTTCCACCGGTTCGGAAAGCAGTTTCTGTTGAGAAGAAACCGGCAAGTAACTCAACAGTTGCTCTTTTTAAAAAAATCAGTTTACAATATAATAGTACAGGTACAAGAGTCTTGTTTTAGCCTACGTGAGTAAAGTACTACGTGAGTATTGTTTTAAGTGGGGTAGTTTTAGTGTGGTGGGGCCACTCAAAATCTTCGGCTGTTGCACGAGTGGGCAGGTCCGTCCGGGGAAGTACCGCGAAGTATCGGCGTGAAGTGGGAGTGTTAAAGTTCTGCGTTCCGTCTGCTGTGTGCGGTAACCGGGGCCCACGTTATTAAAAGGTGGCAACGAGTGTGCAAACCTACGGTTGCAAATGCCCACGGGCGGCGGTAATCCTTAACACCAGGTGAATCGCCACCTCGTTTGCCAACTTCTCACTTATACAAAAATTTCGGTCCTTTTTGACTGCTAGCATTCTGTGCTGGACTAAAACTTAGAAATAGACCTCTTTCCGGTGTCCTCTCCATTATCCGTTTAGTATTTGCGGTTCTACAGAAGAGAACCGCTATACACCGAGTTTATTTCAATGAATAAATATTTGGTGTTGTATCAATCTAACCTAAATTCTTCCGCGTGGGCTAAACGCGGGTGTGCTGGGTTATTGTAACTATATTTCCTTAATGCCAAACAATGCAAAGCTTAATAAAAGCAAATAGTCCTTGTGAGCCGGAACAGAGAGTGGAATGATGATTCACAGGTAAACCAGTATGGCCTAGTTTCTCCCTAGTTGCTCCGTCGCTAATTTGATTAGGGCAATTTATGTTCCTCACACAACTTTCCAAGATATCATACGATCAAACGCACGTAACGGACTTGAAGTATCTAGTAAACTCGTAAATAACGGTCGTACGAAAAATTGGAGCAAAATCATAATGTACAAAAATTTGTTTTAAGATGTTTGTCTAAAATCGGGTCAAATTCTTTCTATTACTATTTGTGAGCTGAATAATATTTTCTATTTAATATATATTCTTGTGATTAATCGTTGTCAACATTGCAAATAAAGTCTATTGTCATTGATATCATTAGTGTCAAAAGTAAGGTTTCGTCAGCTTTAGCATTTGGTTTTGTCGTTTGACATCTGTAATAGCTAACCATGATAGCGTAAAACGTTTCGGACAAGCCGCCGAAAATATTGACAACATATAATTAAAATGGAAATATAATTGAAAAATATTTCCAATTATTTACAAATATTACATTTAAGCTATTCTGATCAGGCCATATAATGCCAGAGCTGAGCAGATTCTAACGTAAATACAGTTTATTTGTCGAGGTGATTTTCTTCACTGCGAGACTTAAGAAGGTCGTCTACAAATTGTGAGTGTCACGTAAATAAATCGGGTGGACTCTGGAATGCTTTAGAAAAAATTGTAAGCTTTTTTATGTTTCAAATATATTCTGAGTAACAAACAGTTTCGAGTAGCAGTCACCACTCCAAGATGTCCGCTTCTCGGTCCACCCTAGGGAAAACTAGCTGGACTTTCTTTCAAGATTTTTCTTCTTCCACATTTCTCAGGCTTGAATGTAGCAACATTATGTCATATTTACAAAACTCAGTGTAAAGTGGGTAGAAGTAATTATATTCATCAAACGTTTTACAGCCCCAATGACATACGGAAGCGTCATTCAGTGCTCTCTCTGTACTCTCCCTAAATAGCCGTTAGATCTTGAACACTGTACATATTTATTTGATTAGGTAGCATTACTATGTTATGCAATTACATACCACAACACACATTTTATAACTCAAACAAGTCGCGTAGAATATTTCTTAATTGGCAATGATGACCGTCAATTTAACGAGACGTGATATAAATAAGCATAATGATCATCCAGATCGACTTAATAGCTGTTATATATAGAATATTTGCGTCTCTCAAGAGGAGACCAAATCGTGCGAAACAAGGACAAATCCTTGGGGACAGTCCAAATGCCATTTTGACGTGCCTTATATATCACTGTTGAGATGTTCAGTATTAAGATACGGTTGAGATTTTATATTTAATCGCGTCAGTACATTATGATGACCTGCTGACCGATATTTATCCAAGATTTTCATATACGGATCGCACTAAAATATATGAATTGAGCGTTATTATGTGATTTTGTAATGCTACCGTTATGTTAAACTATTTAATTTTCATTTTGGAAAATGTTATATGTATATGAATGTGGATGTTATACATATATGGATCATGGGTGCGTATTTAAATAAGCAAATAATGAAAAGTATTTCAGCACCTGTTTTTACACATCGATATGTAGTCTCAAGTAAGCAAAGCTTGTATACTACGGGTACTAGATACTGTTGAACATACTTACACATACTTTTCTTTTGCACACTACAAAAACACTATATTTTTACACACGATATTTTTCCAGTAATAGGACCGAACACACCCTCTGGCGCAAGAGACAGATTTGCTTTCATCTATGGCTGGCTCGTCAAATATAACTGAATAAATATGAATAAGGTTGCATTTTTATGGATGTAAGTTGAATATTTTTTTGAATTTGATGACGTGTACAAATGTCTCTATTAAATCCTTCTAAGATAGATGAAGAATATGCCACCCGCTTTCATTGTGAGCTTTCATCCATCGTCTTCCACTCTTGCTACTTAAGTCTGATTGCATACGGCTTTTTTTCGTTCTACTTCATTGTGACGTAAGGAATACTGGTCTTGGATTTGAGCAAGAAAATATATGAATTGTCGTACTTAAATCAAGTGTAAGATGGAAATTAAAGTGTTTATAGATAGGGCCAATAATAATTAATTTATTTATCTTATAGCATCTAATAGCTTCATCTCTGAGGTTACGATAACAAATGAATATCAAACAAATTTTCTGTTGATTGACTTCTATCGGTTGATTTTGCTGTTTTCTGTGTGGAATTAATAAACTTAAAGCGTCTGAGCGCAATTTCGATAGAATTAGGTTTGATTTCTGCAGCGGTGAATAACTTTTCGTCTATTTTTTCAACTAATTTTAATGTTTTATCTTAAGTGCAGAGATTAGCCCTATAAAAGTTAAAAAAAATACGTAAACTTGTATAAGAATGTTTTGACTTTAAAATGTTTGGATAGATGCCTGAATATGAAAGGGCGCTATCGAGAAAAGTTAAAATTGGCTTTACTTTGTACAGCTAACTGTGTAGCTAACCTGTTGATATGTCATTTTTGACGTTTCGTTTTTAACATGTTTGGATTACACAGATTATTTATTGCCTAATTCTTTATTCACCATTTTTTTTCAAATCTCGTCATTCTTGAGTTTCTTAGAATCCGAAGAGTAGCGTGCGTGGGCGCTGGCGTAATTAGCGGTAGCATTGAACTTGAGAATTGTTATTGCCGACAAAACTCGGCGGCAGCCATCAGGTGTTTTGGCAAAACTTTTGACAGCTTAGGAAAAATGGTGATTACAATTGAAACCTTATTTACTGTGTTTTAAAGAAAATTATCGATAATGACTGAGTGCATTGTTCTAAGGGTACTTGTGTTCGTATGTTTTCTTGTGTCACTCATATTCAAAGACCAATCCTGGCAAGAAACCAAGTTGAGTGTTCAGAGTATTATTTCAACGGTCAGGTGAGAACAATCTGTCGAGACGGTATTTCTGTACGGGTCATAAAAACTTTTGGCTAATTACTAACGGGGCTTTTAGTTTTTTCCGCATTTTTTTTAAAACATAGCTAGACTATGACATCAGCTGTGGCTGTGTATTCTCATCCTTTCCGTTTCATTGTGTTTTAATGACGGAGGGGTTATGTTCGACCTTGTCTACGTTTTATTATCTAAAGATACCATTCAGATGGATATTTTATGGCGGTTACTTCGCACTAGTGTGTCTCGAAGTGTCTTCGCCTTCCCAAAAATTTCTCTTAAATTTCTCAATGATTTATTTTGATATGATCACATAACTGTTTAAGAATTTTATCGTGTTCAGTAAGAATAAAATTATTACATAATAAATTCGTCGTAAGGACTGTTAAAGATTATTGTTATTGATAACGCCGATACAGTAAGCAATCAAATCTTGAACGTAAAACCATGGTTTCCGTAACACCCAAAGGTACTTTCCATACTTTTAATAGAGAAGATCTATGGCCACCTCACTGACCAGAAAAACTCGATTATGTATCCGTCGCCTATTAAATTTTATTTAACATATACATACATACATACATACATAACATACTAATTTAAATCACCAATAACATCATAACATCGTTAAAGTGGGATTTATATACTAAATGACCCTCCTGCTTCACACATGATTAAAAACTGAAGTGTAATTATTTACAAAATGTATTAATATTTTTCTCAAAATCTAAATGTCGGCGAAAATTTTTACTTCCTTATTATAAGTTCGCTTATGTTTTCCTAATTTTAAAAATAATTTGTAAATGAATAACTTTGATCATCCTATTGTAAATAATTACCATAAAAATAACTCTAACAAACATATTTCATTTTGAAAATTTTGAAATTTTGACATAATATTGATATTTACCAGATTTCTATGAAATACATGGAACTAATATGGTGAAATCAAATTCTCTTGGAACATTACAATTCACCTATTCGCCTTCTATGAAATTACAAACTTAACTTTGGCGTAAAATAAATTCGAGGCCAACACACACTATTATTGGTTAGCATCACAAATCTCTGTTTTCCTCTCCAGAGATTTAACACGTGGATGTTTGTGTTTATCGAACGGAAAATCCCTGAAATATTCTGTACCAACTTCCTCGTTCCTACACGCTTGGGGGAGTTCTAACAAGCGGCATGTTTCTTTGTTACAAGCACCAAAACATTCACAATACGAGCGCGAACTATTTTCAGCTGCTATCTCACCGCACACAGGAAGGGCATTTTCAGGGATCGTGAGTTAAGCACTGCGTAGGAGAGCGCGTAGAAATTGAGAATCTGCTAGCGGTGCTTGGAAATGACTCTTGCTCTGCACTTGCAAGACCCCTGGCTGCTGCTGATTTTGTACCTAAATAAGTGTGTATAATTGCATACAAAAAAAATAACAAAAAGAACAAGACCGCAGAGTTTCTTGCCGGGTCTTCTCTGTGCAGGTCTAGTTTAGTGAACCAGTGGTAGATTTTTTGTTGACGTTCAATAAAAGCTTAAGTTAGGCCTATATTGAATAAGTATACTTTGACTTTGACTTTGTGATGTTTCTGCCTTAAGTTTGGATTACGACAAAAGCTACGAGTGCTTGTTGCACGTTGTTTGTTCTTTTCGTATTTTTGAGATTCCGTACCCAAAAGGAAGGGACCCTATTACTAAGACTCCGCTGTCTGTCTGTCTGTCTGTCTGTCACCATGCTGTATCTCATGAACGGTGATAGTAAGACAGTTGAAATGTTCACAGATGATGTATTTCTGTTGCCGTTATAACAACAAATACTAAATAACTAACTACTGCTAAACTACAACTACAACTAAATACAGAATAAAAAAATATTTTAGTGTGGCTTCCATACAAAAAAACTTACAGATAATGGTACGGAACCCTTCGTACGTGAGTCCGACTCGCATTTGGCCGGTTTTTTGTAATGCTAAAATTTGGAAAACGAGTTGGCGTAAGGGTATCTACAACACTACATCAATAACCTAACACGTGACGGTAACAATGTACCGTCTCATCTAACGAAAACCAATCTTAAAATGTGTGTGACTCACAATCGAAAAAATAAAAAGAACGACATTTTTACCGCTCTTAGTTTTTAATAGAAACGATTTTCAGAATATAACAACGTTGCTCTGTTCCATTATAATTTTACACGTGATGAATTTCGATTTTCCGGGCGATAGAATGTATATTTGTCATTTCAACGGCCGTGCCTCCGCAAAACTGTGCTAATCAAGCGTAACACCCCGCCCCCGCTTCTGCCGGCACGGTGTCGTAATCTAAACCTAGATGAGCGTATTTCGGTCAGAATCGCCCAATGCCACGGGGTCAACAACATCGATGGCATTACTCACTGTGTAGCTTCAGCGCAATTAGGTAACGTGTGCGCGTTAATCAATTTGGCGACTCTGTTATTATCTGCGTCGAGCTCAGTGTCTGGGCGTTCGCTTTTAGGGTTCCGTACCCAAAGGGTAAGACGGGACCCTATTACTAAGACTCCGCTTTCTGTCTGTCACCAGGCTGTATCTCACGAACCATGATAGTAAGACAGTTGAAATTTTCACAGATGATGTATTTCTGTTGCCGCGATGACTACAAATACTAAAAAGTGGAATTAAAAATGTTTAAGTAGCGCTCTCATACAACAGACATGATTGTTTTGCCGTTTTTATAGTCCTACTCGCATCTGGTTGATTAATTCAATATACTCGAGCAACTACAGTTCAAATCCTGATGCCAGCGCCATCCTGATACAAGCGTTGCTTAGTTTGGGAGTAGAGCACGTTGTGTAAAAAAATGTGTCCGTAAATATTTATATTTATTTATTTATTTTATTATTAACAGTATGGTTGGATTTAAGTGTGGTAGGGCGACTCAATAGGCGACACGGATGGGTCGTCAGAATTACCACTGCCTCACAGAAGACCCAAGGCAGTATTGTACTTTTTCGTTTCGTTTGGTGAGTGAGGTAGCCGCAGTCCAGTTCGCTAACGTTGGCAACGCGCATGCAACGCCTCTGGTATTACAGATGTCACGGCCGGCGGCGATTATTTAACATCAGGTGAATCACCTGCTCATGTGCCAACATTTCGTGTATAAAAATAAAATGTGGCTTTGTTGAGTTGCGAGCTCTAGTTTCTGTTGCGTCAGGCCAGCTCGTACGAGGTAGGACCACGGTCTCACCGTCGTAATATAGAAGTTGTTATTATGTTGCATCTCCCTGGATGAGTGAAATAGTCTCGGTATTGATTTTTTAAAGATTGATAACACAAGAAAAACGGCGAGGGTATTGTTCAAGTCAATGGACGGCCGATACCAATTAACAGTAGTTTAAATTTTTTGCAATTAAAAAAAAATCTCGTTAGTGTGTATACGATGCTGAAATCCGGTGACACAGGATTGAAAAACAAAAGGTTTCTTATTTATAGTTTTTATTGTGGTCCCACATTTCATATACATAAACATCACTTAAAACTAAAAGCAGAAGTTACTTTATATTATCACATTTTACTATCCTTATGATGTTTCTAAATACATCGCAAATTTTACTTGTATATGTAATGTTTTTTAGTCATATTTAGATTTTTTTTCTTATTTCTATCTTATTTAACATCGAATAAAACTATGTGGAGTCATGCATAACATATTCATGATTAAAGCAATGAGATAAAATTAATTTACGTTTGCTCTACAGTTCTCTTGCAACGCTTTGTTTTTTATATAGGTGCGTATTTATTTTTTGTGTCAGTATTTATTTATTAACCTCTGTCAGTAGGCTGATGACTACCAGACGCAATCGTACTTGTATACAGAGCTGAGTCTCACCAATATACTTGTTAACGTAGATATCCTACACACGCTAGCTGCGTTTAATAATTGTTTATATATAAACTTGAATGGCAATTACATCACGTTGAAAATGTCATTTAATTGGTACAGACAATTGTGATAGTAAAATATTTAGCCTGTATCCATATTTTATTTACTTTGTTTAGCAAATGAGATTCTATTTTTATAAACATATTGATATCGTTCATTCATCAGTCTTGTGAATTGTGTCATAACACAATATCATACCAAACAAAATAGCTTAAAATTGTTATCAAAATACGCAGAAAATTTCACTTTGCTCATTATGTTTTAAACACATACACACATGTGTTGACATAGGCAATGTATGTCAACAAAACTAGTTATTTATCATACAGTGAAATTCGCCATTACTCCATCGTGCTACAAATACTCCGGTCAATTAAAGAACAGGGAGAAATTGTGGATTTCCACCTTCCTACATCTTTACAAACGACTGTCAACCATATCCATACTACGCTTTCGTATACGCCAGTTCAAACTAATGCCTATTTGACTCCTATCTAGCAAATATACGTGTATTAATAATCACGTTAAGAGAATCCTAGGGCTACTTTGCTATACCTTCCCTATCAACTCAGCTGTTTTCTATTGGTCCGTATCGCTGGCGGAACCACGTCATCCCACTGTAGTCCGGTTCGTACACGTCGGGGATTTCCTTGTCGATGGCCTCGCAGTAGACCATCTTCACGGAGGCCTCGCTGTACAGCCTCTCCTCGAACTTTATCAGCTGCTTGAAGAACCCAGTGTTCGGTCGGATTTGCGGTCTGTATACAAATTCAGCACGTGTAAGAATTGAAAGAATACGTCACAAATATTTCAACTTAGATTTCACTGTATAAATTGACGATTAAATTAATTTTACTTGATTTCGGTGGTAGGGCCACGCAGCAGCCTCGGCTGTTGCAAGAACGGGCAGGCCCGTTCGGGTAAGTACCACGACCTCACAGAAGACCAGCGTAAAGTGGAAGTATGACAAATACTTTCGCGTTTCCTCTGGTGAGTGAGGTAGCCGGAGCCCAATTTTCAAAGGGTTGTCAACGCATCTGTAACCCTCGGGTGTAGCAGATGTCCATGGGCGGCGGTATTCCCTTAACATCAGGTGAATAGGTACAAGCAAAAATTTATAAATTGAATCTGGTGCTGCATTTATTTATTCGTATTCCGCATAATATGATTACAATAATCTGTCACTATTATAATCAATATATCAAAATTTGTTTCCATGTGTGCGGGTAATTTTTCAAATTACCAAAACAATTACAAACATTTTTCTCCTATTCTTAAGCTTATATCTACGTAAAAAAAGGTAAACAAATTAAAGTGTTTTTAAATAGAAATTTTAATGCTCGTAAGTGAAATCCAACAAATTTCGTAAACTATGAAAGAACGTAGGTTTCCTTTTGCATAATAAAGAAATATTTATTTATTTACTTAAGCTTCATTGCTACAGCTAAGCTAAGGGCTACAATGGGCGGACTTAATGCCTAATGTCATTGTCGAACATTCAACCCTTGTTACGGTGAAAAGTGGATGCATTATCACTATATGGAAATTTTAAGGTACCTTAGATAAAATATTTCTAAATTAGATGTTGGCAACTCAAATTCTAAATGTGTTGCTTACCGTCGCTGCTTTATATGGTGGTAGGCGTCTCTAAGTGTCATTCTCTCCCATTTGATGAGATAGGCCAGACAGAGAGTGACGGATCTGGAGACACCGGCAACGCAATGTACTAGCACAACTTGCCCCCGTTTGACCACCTAGTCAACGAAGAAATCGTTAAAGCATGAAATATGTAATCACCTCACGCTTTGATACACGAAAGGAAAAGATAGAGATAGCTAGAATGCTAATGATTTCACTCATTTGCTAAGGCAATGTTCCTAAACATTGGACAGGTATTTAGGCTGGGAAACGCTAAAGTGTAGCACATATCTCGTAAAATACGAAAAACGAGAAAACGTTAGTCAACAAAATTTAAACGGACTTAATGAGAGTAAATTTATTCGTGAAATGTATTCTCTATACGTTGGATATGGATATAAATGGCTATTTTTCCTATTTTGTCTTGCCTTCACTTATCTGGATCTGTATGAATGCAATCTTTCGAGCTTAGATAGGGATATAATAGGAACAATATTTTTATTATAATTGTTATTTCTACGAAAAATGATGAACATCTAATTATCATTTAATTCAGAGAAATTATTTGAGAAAATTATTTCATTCTGTTAGATCTTTGGATAGAGAGGAAATATCAGCATGCAGGATGCACTATATTTTATCACGAAATTTCTTCCATACGGTGAAGTCCCACATGGACTCCTATAACACCAGCTGCAAGAGCTGATAGATAGCTCATTGAAAACCCACCCTATGACATTGACCCGCCGAATGAGCTGCCAGTTGTATATGTTCAATTGCGATTATTTGAAATAACCTTTCTCTGCAGTGGAATAACTATTATATATTCTGTCTTGCTTATTTACTTTCTACACACGAGGGTGGTCGCTTCGTGGCTTCATAATAAATCTAAGAGATTTTATTTTAATCTAAGAGAATCTAAGAGATTTTTCATGCGTTGCATTTTAAATGGATGGGAAGTGGATCTTACTCAGGGTCGTCGCTTACATCGTTTATAAGGTCGGCCACCCTCTCCATGTAGGGGTGCATGTCTGAGCTGGGTGTGTCGAGCAGTGGCACGTAATGCCTGGGGGCGCAGTCCTCTGGCGGTGGGGGGAGCTCCGGTGCCGCGTTCACCACCAGACCGGGGCGGAGCGCCTTCACAGCGCCGGGCAGGGCGTGGGCCCCGCAAACGTATACCGAGCTGGTGACGCGGGAGACTCCGAGGGGACATCCTCTGTTAAATAGAACGATTTCGTTTTAATTTTGCGTATGGACGCGTTGTTTTAATGTGAGAAGGTTGTAAGCGAGCTGGCGGTTCACCTGATGGTGTGTGACAAAAACCCCCCCATGGACACCTGCCACACCCGTACTATTGCAGATACGTTTAATCTATTGGTGCCCACTTTTATTTTTTTTATAGTGTGGGCACCAGTTACCTCACTCAGCAGACGAAACGCAGAAGCACAAACTTCTACTTCTTCTATTAGGTCGTGGTACTTCCCTAGACGGACCTATCCATTAGTCCAACAGTGAAGACTGTTGCGTGGCCTTTCCATTTTGTCACGATCCCCTTCGATCAAGTGGACCGTTTGGTTGTTTGTCAGGTAAAATGATAATGAACATGATAATAAATCGGTGTTTCATATGGTGGTTTATCTAGAAACATAGAGATATATGTTCGACTGTGTATGGGAAATTGGACATACCCCGGAAATGGAAATATTACAATTTAGCGTTTCGTCTGGTCAGTGAGGTAACTGGGCCAACTTTTTTAAAGGATGGCAACGCACCTGCAATGCCTCAGGTGGTATATAAATCCTTGAGCGTGATCGGATGAAACCATGAATACTGACACACAGTTTTATTTGCTGATCAAGTTTTATAGCTTAAAATTTTTGGTGCCGCATCATATCGTACAATTACTGTAGGTTTTTGTCACGTTAATTCGTGCCGATGTCATGTACGCTACGAGGTCGAAACAATTTGTGAACGTCACTTTTCATTTAAAAGTTTGACGTAGTAAACTTGCCCTAGTTTACTACGTCAAACTTTTAAATGAAAAGTTTGACGGAGTAAACTAAAGCTCAGAATGTTTGTTGTGATTTCTCAAAGTTACAGTTTAGTTATATAAATATAAAATTTACAGCAAATTAACCGAAACAGAAATAAAGAGCTATTTATAAAACTCTGTGGTCGTTCCTTTTTAATGCGGGCGTCGCAGACATGGCGCCGTTGAAAAAGAAAAAAGCATTCCATCGGTTTCCCGCCCAAACGCACGACAACAAGCGACGCGTCGGCGCGTAAACAACGCATTCCGCGCAGCTGTGTCACTCTGGCGGGCGTCCAGCGGGGTTTGACCTAGCGAACTTGCTCGCGTACGTACCAACTGTTTTCACAATCACGACTAATTTGGCAGTGCTTTCAGATTCCGCGGGATACCTTTGTGTTGGGACAATAAAACATAGCGAGGACTGAGAAGAAATTACGTTTATTTTTCTAAATTAATTAATTAACACAAGTTAAATATATTATAGTTTTTTATATGTTCCTATTCTAACGAATAGTCATTTTTATTAAGAAACATGTTTCGTAATAAAAATAAGTAAGTAATAAATAATACTTCTTGCCCGATAAAATGTTACTAGTTCAAAATGAAAGATAGGTTAACCTTAGACATTTTTTTTACAACCGCATTTAAGTCATGTGTGTTGTAACATGTAAGAAACATATGACGTTTAAATGACATTTAGTATTTGTTCATCTTAATTTTATGACATTTCTGACAATTACATCAAAACCACATTTTAAACCATGTCTACGATTTGAGAAATATTTTTGAGCATAGCAAACGCACAGTTGTTTTTTTAATATATCAATAAATCAACCTGTGATTTGTTAGTTGTTCACCGTTTTAAAAAACATCAAATATATAAGCCACCTGTTCAACTCCTCCTTGGTGAGTTTCGCGTCTACCACCTCGACTGTTGGCATATCTTCTCCAATCGTTTTGTCGTCTACAGTAAATACTTTCATTGCAGTTATTGCCCAGCGTTATCGAGCGTATTTTACGTCGTCAATAACATAAGCGTCGGGTCCAATTCACGGGTCACTACGAAAGCTCGAGCGTTCGACACTAGTTTTTCGCGCGGTATTCGCGTATTATGTATTGCGTCGACGCGACGTACGACCTGTTCGGACGCTCGACGCGTACTGACTTACTGAGACGTCGCGCTGCCAGCCACCTGCGGACCACGTCCCCGAGGCGCAATATCCGGCATTCCACGATTATTTTCGTAACACCTCGAGTGTTATTTTGTTTACAAATCCCGAGCGTTTCTGTGCTCCAGTGCGGCGGATGTCTATGTCCAGCTACGGCGACAGCGTCGGTTCTTGTGTTCCAAAAACGTATTGTACATTTTCCGAATTTTCTTATACATCGGTCGGCGGGCAATTTAACTCTTCAGTGAGATTTGCTTCTCATTTTCGAGCAACCCTAAGTGAAGGCATATAAAGAGATATGTATTCGCTTGATTTCGTTAACGTGGAGAGTTTCTATGGCAGTTGTGGCATCAACGGCAGTGTTTTCGAAAAGAAAAGAAACGATTACGAGAAGGTTTAAACTTTTATTTTTATGTGAAAGTTGCCAAGCGAGCAGACGGTTCGCCTGATGTTAAGTGGATACCCCCGCCCATGGACATCTGTTACACCAGAGGGTTTCAGATGCGTTGACAACCTTTTGAAAATTGGGCTCCGCTATCTCACTCACCAGACGAAACACGACTCCGCTTTACGCCGGTCTCCTCTGAGGTCGTGGTACTTACCCGGATGAACCTGCCCATTCCTGCAACAGCGGCTGGTGCATGGCTCTACCACCGTTAAGTCTTAAAAAGTCTTGAAAAGTATGTACTAGGAATAAAGATTAAAAAGAACTTGAAATAACGACATAAGCTTAGTACAAAACAGACATAACCATACAGAGTTTATATATTTGGAATATTGGAACAGGTATATATATCACCACCATTATCACCAATAGGCCGAATAGCAATCAATAGGAATATTAATACTGTGCAATAAATCATCAAGAATAACAGCATAGAGGATAGCACAGGGCCTTGTGGGACACCCGTGAACATTTTATGGGGTTGATATCAAAGCACGCACCGTCAAAAATCCTGAAATCCGTTAGAAAACGAATGAATTCAAGTACGTACATAATTTCTCACGAATTAGATGATAAATGATGTTGAATGGAGGTGCTTTGGGCATAATCCGACCGAAAGCTTGCGATACGACCAAACTAACTATCAGACCTTGGTGGTTTGTTTGGACGTAGTCCCTCAAATTTACAACTGCTTCCGTCTAGGTAAAAGCTTAGTTAAAAATCATAGCATAGCGAGTCAAGCGAAAACCCTACTGGCTATAAATATAATATTTATGTAAAAAAAAAGAAGATAATGTAAGAAAAAAATAAGGCCCCTGTTCACCCATTTTCTGGGTGAACAGGGGCCTTAATGAAAAAAACTAAGAAAAAAACGATTGTCTAAGTTCGAAGGTCTTCCCTATGTTTTTATTGAAGGATACTTTGTTCACTTTGTGTTAATCATTTATGGATTCGAGTGCAAATGAAAACGTTGTTAATTATAATATGAACATTTTACAACATTAAAATTATTTTTAAACACATCGTTTGATTTCGATTCGACATATTTGTACTTTCAAGTATATTTATGTGTTGATTTATATGTAACAATTAAAATATTGTGATCATATTTAAATTTCACGGACAACCAGCTGAGCTAAACATAAAATTTCATTACATTTTTTAATGAGAATTTTATTTAAATTTGTCCATAACTTAATCCACTAAAATTCTTACAGAATATTAAATGATAATTGAATTGAAAACAGCAACAAATTGCATTACTAAAATTGATAAACGCAGCAAACTGTGCTCGTGCGCTGTTAAAATATCATTCCGCTGATTCGTCGGAACGTAAAAGGCCTCGGCCCCAATACTAATTCGTTTTATAAACACGCCAAATTATTGCTATGGGGCAGCGATGTGACCTACGTAATTTCAGTCACCGGTGATGCAAATTCCATTCATCTGGAGCGGTTTATCGGCGCCGGAACGACGTGTTTTCGCTGGTGAGAATAAAACGCGAGCGTCAGAGATCAATGGTGCGGAATGTAGCGTAGACGTGTACCCATTATAGCGTACGACACGGCTTAATATGTAACTATAAAATAACATAAACATATAAATGAAACTAATTTTTACGGATTAATCGCGTTTATTTTTAATTTTAATTGCCGACGTTTCGAAACGTTTAAAGCGTTCATGGTCACGAGACAGACTATTAAAATTTAAAATAAATTAAAATTAAAAATAAACACGATAAATCCGTAAAAATTAGTTTCATTTATAATGTGTAATCGCGTGAATACAAGAAAATATAACATATACATTTTAAAAATGACAGTATGAATACAGATTTTGTACATTTTCTTAAATTTTTCGATTTGTTGCATTATGTGAAACTCTTTCGAAATTATCTCGGAGTAAAAATCAAATAAATGCGTCTTATCAACATAAGCTTAATGAAATGACTCTTGTTGGGTCAGTGAAATAACTAAGTTACAACTTCATACTTTATGTTGCATGGAGAATGGTTGACCAACATAGAGTGCGACTAATATGTATAGATAAAACTAGTCTAGTTACGGGCTAACTAACCCCTCTATTTACCATTCTTGTAATATACAACAATTAATCTTTTGACACAGATTGGAATTATCTCTTTTAATAAAGAATATTCGCACAATCTTGGTTCATTGAAGGAAGCTTTCCCAAAAATTGTCAAGTCTACGATTTAATCCTTGAAAATTATGCTACTTTATAATAGCTACTGACCCAAAATAACTCCACCAATTTGTTCCACGTACCTAATACTTTTTTATCGTGTGCTAATGGAAACAGCAATGAAATACGTAATGCGTTGGTTTTCACACAAACAAGCACTATTTTCGTACCGCTTGTTTCTTTCAAAGTGTTTTTCACAACTCGTAGGCGCGCTACGTCACGTAAGGGAGCCTACACACTGTTGCGCGTGAAGTAATTAATTGAATGAATTGAATTAAATGCCGCTTCATTCGATCTTTACATTTCCCTTTAGTTACACTTTGAGTTGTCTGGTAGTGGGAAATTAATGCAACTGTTTCACTAATTTCATTCATTCATAAATGAAATGTTAAATTCATTCGAAAATTTATTCTTATATAATCAATGAATCTCATAAATAAAATCTAATAAAATACAAACATATATTTAAATTCTTTTAAACAAATTCCCTTTTAAATGAATGTTACCAAAGTTACACCCAGTTTCCGAAAGCGCAATCAATTTTAATTTACGATAAATCTCTTGTCAATCGTTGTTTAACCGGATTTCAGTTGCTAGAACGTCTGAAAACAACATTGATTTTGCAATTAGTCACTGATTAACGGACAATCAACAGAAAATCGAGTTTCTGAAAGCGTTTTTCGGTGGTCAACGAGCTGTCAAAAGTTTTATTAAGTAATCTGTCAATTTGGACGATCAATCGTAGGTTAAAAATGTATTTTATCACAAATCTTAGTTTTTATAAAAAATAAACATAATTCCCTAATACGTTGTAAGGACATTCATGTGTTCTATTACCTATTTGTTATTTATTATTATGCGAACATATTTATTTTTATTATGCGATTAGCAAAAATACAAAATGCAATTCAAAAGTTAATAAATAATATGGATTCTTTCTTTTTATAATACTTACTTGTTTATTATGGATAAAAGTTCATTTTTTTCACGTTCTTTAAAGTTTTTTCTTGACATTTTGCATTGCGCTTTCGGAAACTGGGTGTAAGTGTTACAATTCTGCGTTTCGTCTGCTGACGGAGGTAGCCGGGCCCACTTTAATAAAAGGTGGCAACACATCTACAACCCTACGGGTGTTGCAAGTGTCAATGGGCGGCGGTTATCGCTTAACATTAGGTAAACCGCCAGCTCACTTGCATGTCCATTATGTAATGCGTATCGATTATAGTAATAATCGATAAATTAATTTTCATAAACAATTTCTCATTATTAATGAATACGTGCCTCGTTACATACCCTATAATATTTAAAAATGCATCCAAAAATACAATTACATTTAAAAATAAAAACACAACACCTGACGTGTCTACACAGCATCTTATGTTGGGACTTCAATCATGTGACAAAGTGGGAGGTCCGTAACTCAATTTATACTTTAACGATGGTAATTACTTTCCGTTCTATATTAAAACTTGCTAATGAATAACATTATTTTACTGCCGACAGAAACAATATAACATAAACATAAAACCCACGTATTGAGTCATTGCCGCGTAAAAGCTCCGTGATTGATGTGTTCACAAAGATTTTTTTCTATCCGCTTGTATTGGATTCTCGTATATTATTGTTAGGTTTTAAAATATTTATGTTTAACATCTGTATTGCTGGTACGAGGCGTTTGGTAGAAGTAATTTTGTGAATGAAAAGGATATCCGTAACATGAAGTAAACACAAGCGCATAGTAGTAGTGTCATGTATAACGACCAACTTCGGTAAGAATAATTTATACATTTTAATAAAAGTCTCTATTTGACTTTGTCGTAGCGAAAGAAATAATTCCTTTTTTCATTGGCATCTTTTTCTCGATGGTGTTTTTTTCTTAAGATGTTAAAAAGTGTACTTGGTTATTGCAAATGTTCAGGACTTAATGTAGTTATTGATTTTGTGGTTTTCCGTATTAATGATGCTAGTAATACGTGCATATATTATATGCTATATCTATTCGAGCTCTTGCGGACAAACTGTTACATAAATTGATAGATAGGATTTTGCAATCTGCCAATTAATTTTCTTTTTTATTTATTGATTTCAGTAGATAAATGTGATTTACAAGTTAGAGTCATTATACTTCTGTTTCTCCTTTCCCCATGTTGCGCTTCTAATTTTGTATTTTGTTAATGTCTGGATTAACGTTAACATTAAAATTGTTTTGCTTTTTTTGTGCTTTTGTTGTGCCAATTTTAAAATTAACATTAAATGTAATTTTAAAATTGATTTAATAATTTACGTTATAATTTATTTTTAACATTGCCTGCTTTAAAATAATGTTACATATCCTAATTCGATACAATGTTAAAAGTGCGGTATATTGTATAATTTCCAGGCTTTTGATAATTCAGGTATTGGCAACAAATTTAAAACGTAAGAAACAAGTTTGAAAGTTTGCTTTTTTTTAATTTGCATTCACGAAAATATACCTAAACAAAGTTAATACGAAAATGAAATATTCATTATCGTAATAAGATTTGAGTGCTGTCCACCAATAGTTTTCTTTGTGCAGAGGAAAAAAGGTCACATTATATCGTCACGTAGCTCCCAAACATTTATCAATTATACTTTGCTCACATTTTTTATGTACGAAGTTAATAAACGGACAGGCGGCTCACATGTTGATGGTTGACTTGATATTAAGTGATAACCGTCATTTACATCTAAAATTCCTTTGAGATGCATAACCAACTTTTAAAGAATTAGGTTCCGTTCACCTTTCTCAACCGACAAATACCTCCACTTCATGCCAGACTTATTAAGCCGCGGTACTTCCCCAGACGAGTTTGCCCATTTGTGCACCAGCAGGTTAGCCTTAGTCAGCATTTGATTAATTTTCCTGTTAAACTGAGTCCTATTAATAAAATATTATTGAGACTCCGCTACCAGTCGTCACTTGCTAAACAAAATGTCTAGACACGGGCTGGGTGGTGCACCTTAGACATTTTTTTGTATCTGTGTCTAAGCTATGGTGGAAAGTTACGTTTTTATACCTCTGTCTAAGCTATTGTGGAATGTTAAGTTTTTGCACCATAACATTCCGCAATAACTTAGAACTTGAAACTTTGTCTAAGCTATTGTGGAATATTAAGTTTTTATACCTATATCTAAGCTATTGTGGAATGTTTACGTGCCGAACTAAATCGGGAAATGCATTACGTCATAAAGTTCTGAGTCACTGAACAATAATATGCCAAGTTCCGAGTTCAATACATTCCAGTGAGTCGGACTAGTTACAATCTAAAATCTGTTTAAATGCTATTTTTAAACTGTCTATTATTATTCGCTCAACAATGCAGTTGTCCTGGCAACATTGTTCAATGGTTACGTGACAACCTTTAACACTAACTCATGAAAGACTTTAATTACTGCTCAGAACCTAAAAATACACTTCAAAGCAATTCGTTTTAAAGAATGTGGTAAATACAAAGTTTTTTTAAAAGAATCTTGACGCATTTTGATCCATGTTTAAAGAAATAAAGAAAGTTCGTTCGCGCGTTCGTTCGTGCAATGTGCAATACTATTTATAACAAGATACCCTCACATATAAAACCATTACCATATAATATGTTTAAAATTTCGTTATGACGATGGCTACTAGAGAAACTATTTTACACAATAAATGAGTTTTTAAATTGTAATACCTAATTTGGTTTTACATTCCGCTTCGTGCTTCCACACGGAACGGACGTAAATCTGAGCCGGAGGGCCCATGCCAGCCGACCCGGAAGCCATCTTGCAACCGTTGTTGCTGATATATTTATTATCTTTCTTGGTGTGCACTGTTCTCCTCATCGTTGTCGTTTTTCGCGGTCTACGGTTAGGGAAGTCTCAAGCAAGAAGATAGAAGAAAAATTATAGAAGAAAGAAAAAACATTACAGAAGAAAGAAGAAACTTTGCCCGACTTCCGAGCGGATAGTGTTAGTGTAGTGTTGTGCTCGTAGGCAGGTTCCTGTCCGTAAGTAGAATCTACACACATTTCTCGTCTCAGAGGCGGCATTGTAATTTTTATCTGTGTTCTTGTTGCATTAGGCGACAGCTAGGCACTCACCCTAGCGCACCTAAAGCGCAGGCGATTAAAGGTTAATTTTAGGCACACACCTCCCTGCCGCAAGGTGGGGAGGCCTATTTAGGCGCAAGCCCCAAAGGCACAAGCGTCGTCATGGGTTCCCTCTTAGAGGAGTTCCTTCGGCAGGAATGCCCCGAAGTATGGGCAAAATATTTAAGCTTCGCGAGGGAACGGCGCCTTGTCGTCGAATTCTCTAGCGACAGTCCGGCTTCACCGGCTGCCGCCTCGCCCCCATCTCCGGTGCCCTCTGCACCAGTTATTGTGTCGCCCTCTGCGACAATCGAAACGCCCGTCGCGTCGACCTCCGCCGCCGCGATCGATCCTAACGCGCCTTCCGCGCAATCAATTTCGGCCCCCTTCCGCGCTGTCGTTCCCGACTCACAATCGGACGGCGGCTCAGACATGGAGGTCGAAACGACCCCCGCTAACAACGCGAACGCCGACGGCTTCACCGTCGTCAAATCGCGAAAAAAGGGCAAGAAACGCCCCGCTACAGACAGCGACCCCGAAAGCGAGGCCGCCCCGTCAAACCGTCCCACCGCGACGCCCGCCAAAAAGGCAGCCGCGTCTGCCCAGTCGGAACCGACATTCGCCTCCGAGCGAAAAATCAAGCCACCGCCGCCAATAATTATACAAGATAAGGCAAAGTGGCACCATGTTTGTTCGTGGTTTGAACGCCACAACATCCGAGACCCCCGGTCCAAGAATACGCATATGGGTATCCGCGTATACCTCGATTCTTCGGACGATTTCCGTCGCGTAACTAAGTACTTGCGCGAAGCTAAGGTAGGTTTCCACACCTACTCACTACCCGAAGAGCGTAAACTTCGGGTCGTAATTAAGGGCGTCCCAAAAGAGTCGGATGTCGATATGGCTAAGGTCGACATCCACACTCAGGGATACCCTGTTCACGCCGTGCGTCGTCTCAGGCACCCTCGCACCCGTGTCCCTATGGACATGGTCATGGTGGAACTTGACCCTACCCCGGAAGGTAAGGCCATTTTCAACCTTAAGAGGGTCTGTGGGCTCAGTGACTTAGTCATCGAGCCCCCACGTAAATCAGGTGTTGTGGCACAGTGCCACAACTGTCAACATTTTGGCCACACGGTCAATAACTGCTTCGCTCACCCAAGGTGCGTCAAATGCACCGGTGACCACGGCACAACCAGGTGCACGAGGCCGAAAGATTGCGCAGATCCACCGGACTGCGTAAACTGTAACGCCACCGGCCACCCGGCTAGCTACAGAGGCTGCGCTAAGGCCCCGAAAACTCCCGCGAGAAAATCTCCCGCGAAATCGACGTTGCCCAAACCCGCGCCCGTTAGATTCATTCCGGCGCCCGTACCCGTCGTAAACGCCTGGACGAAACCCCAGGTGGCCGTGCAGGTAACCGCGCCGGTAATCCCGGTCGCCTCACGACCAATTGCGCAACAGCTGCCCGCCTCTCAAACGGCGCCGCGGCCGCAGGTGCAGCCAATTCCGTCAGTTTTCGCGGAAAACAAGGACGACCCATTCGCGCAAATAGCTAACATCTGCAGCTTATTAGATAGAATCAATAGGCAGGAACTCGCCGTATTGTCCGCTAAAATAGCGGCCGCCACATCTGGCCACGAGCGTCTTAGGGCAATTAGCCAACACAAAACGCTTGTGGAAGCCCTTTGGGCTTTTACGAGCCAACCGTAAAAAACAATAGTCCGCGCAATAAAACCGCGCTCCGCCGCGTCGTTAATTAGACCCATAAAAACACCTTAATGGGAAGTACAACCGCAGGTAGAACAAAACCTCGGGCTCTGGTTGTTTCGTATTTCAACGCAAACGGCATAAAGGGTCAAAGGGATGAAATCGCGGAATTCCTTCGCGATTATAACGTAGATATTTTCCTAGTGCAAGAGACCTTCTTGAAACCTAGTGTACACGATCCCAGAATCGCAAATTACAATATTGTCCGCCACGACCGGTTAGCAAACCGTCTGGGAGGCACACTTATTTATTATAAACGGTCCTTGCACTGTTGCCCGCTCGACATTCCAGAGCTAAGTCAAATAGAGGCATCCGCATGTAGGTTAGCGGTCACCGGCCACAGGCCGCTTGTACTAGTCTCAGCCTACCTCTCGGGGAATAGAACCCTCCTTCAAAGCGACCTAGATACGCTTCTTAACTTAGGCCCTTCCGTGATAATTGCAGGAGATCTAAACTGCAAACACGGCTCATGGGACATCAACAGCATCCCAAACAACAACGGAAAGCATCTCTTTAGCTTATCCGATAACCTAAATTTCAGTATAGTCGCTCCCGCGACTCCCACTAGGTATCCTACGGTGGACAACTACCAGCACGCGTCACCGAGTGTCCTAGACATAATGTTATTCAGGGAGGTCTCGCTCGACATCGAGTCGATAGAGACAATCCATGAACTAGACTCAGACCACAGGCCCGTCCTGTGTAAACTGGGCCAGAACGCCGGTGCGGTCCCTCCGACCAAATCCGCAGTGGACTGGCATCGTCTTGAGGTCAAACTCAAGGCCTTGGACCCCCAGGACTTAGTAGACTTACCTGAGACGATAGCTACGTTCGATGACGCAAATCGAGCGATAGCGAGTCTCCGCGAAACTATTACTTCCGCAGTCGCAGACTCGGAACGGACGGTGAAACTGTCGGGCGACCGACGGTTTTTAACTTTCCGCCCGACCTGCGACTGCTAATTAGACAGAAAAATGCAGCCAAACGCGCCTTCGACCGATACCGATCGGAATCGAACCGAACCCTGCTTCGACGCCTTCAGCTAGAAGTCAAAGATCGTGTATCGGAACACCGACACACAACGTGGGACACTCTCCTAGAGGACATCGAGCCATCGCACACCGACTACTGGCGGTTGGCCCGCAGTCTGAAAGCAGACCCCCACGAATCTCTACCGCCGTTAGTTAGACCTAATAGCGCTTCAGTAGCCCTAGATGACTCCGAAAAAGCCGAATGCCTTGCGGACAACCTAGAGCAGCAATGTACGCCATCGCGCGAACACACCGATTCGGCCCACCTCACGGAGGTGGACCGCGTAATCGAGACTAGGGCTGCGCTTCCACCGGAAGGCGAACCTTTAAATTCAGTGACGCCCGAAGAGGTCCATGATATTATTAAAAATTTAAAACCAAAATCCGCCCCGGGCCCAGATAATATAAGTAATAAGATTCTCAAAGTTCTCCCTGGGCCGCTTATCTGTTTACTGGCGACAATTTTCAATACCCTTCTCTCCAGTTGCTCCTTTCCGGACGACTGGAAGTAAGCCACGGTTATCGGCATTCGCAAGCCGAATAAACCAGCCAATAAGCCCTCCAGCTATCGTCCCATCAGCCTCCTCAGTTGTCTGGGGAAGCTCTACGAGCGGCTATTGTTAAACAGGCTCAAAGAGCACGTATTTTCCAACGGCCTTCTGCCGACGGAACAATTCGGCTTTCGAGCTAGACACTCTTGTCCCGATCAGTTATACCGCCTAACGGAGCACATCCTAAAAGGCCTCAACCACCCCAAACACATCAGTACAGGGGCTCTCTTCTTCGATGTCGCAAAAGCATTCGACAAAGTCTGGCACAACGGCTTGCTTTACAAGCTGTACACACTCAAAGTGCCAGATAGGCTCGTACACACCATCCGGGCCTTCTTGTTGAACCGCTCTTTTCGATATCGAGTCGAGGGCACCCTCTCCACAAGCCGCCGCCTCACGGCCGGCGTACCACAAGGCTCCTGCCTCTCACCCTTGCTATTTACGCCCTACACGAGCGACATACCTAGAGACCGCCACGTCAATCTCGCGCTTTTCGCGGATGACACGGCGCTCTTTTACTCAGATCGCAACCTCAGTCAATTAACAACTCGACTCCAAAGCGCCGCCGACCGCCTCGGCGATTGGTTCCGCAAATGGAGAATCGATATTAATCCAGAAAAAAGTGTGGCGATTCACTTTACTCGTAGCACCCCCAACCCCCATCCGCCACACCGTTACAAAGGTCCTCGCCAGTACAGAAAGTTGGGGCAAATATCACTATACGGCCAAACTCTCCCCTGGGAGAAAACGGTCAAATATTTAGGAGTAACCTTCGACTCGCGTATGACTTTCACTACGCACATCAATCAAGTCCGAAATAAAGCCGCGTTCGTCTCCGGCCGGCTACACAATTTAACGAATAAACATAGTAAAATGCCCTTAAGGCACAAACTACTGTTATATAAAGCTTGCGTAAGGCCAATCATGTCCTACGCTTGCATGATCTTCGCACATATAAATCCTACGCGCATTAACAAATTGCAAGTAGTTCAAAGTAAGTTTATCCGCCGCGCAACCGGTGCGCAATGGTATCAGCGCAACGTCGACCTGCACAGCGATTGCAGACTCCCGACGATTCGCGCTCATTTTAAAGAAACAACATTTAAAGGAACTCATTTTAAAGGAACAAAACGGTTCTTCGATAGAGCCCAGCATCATCCCAACCCTCTGGTGGTAAGCGCAGCAAACTACCAACCGGACACAAACGCGAACGTAAACAAGCGTCGCCCGCGAAACGTCCTCATCGACCCGGTCGACGAAGAGGACTTAGATACGATGGACCCACCGCCGGGGGTCCCGCCGGATAAACACTACACCCACAGTTAGTGTAACAACAATCACACCAGTTCGCCCTCGCCTCCGAGCACGGCGAGACCCACACAACGCGTACACAAGGTACACCCGCGTTCCGGGGCGGTTCTCACCGCTCCCAGCCACCGATTAGCTAAATGCACAGTCGACGGCCGTCGGGGTCTCGGTCCGAAACGGCGACCTCTACGGCCCTTAGATGACACACCATAGTAGTTAAACGCACGCATGAGCACATGCGCGACCCTACCCATAGCGGAAGGTCCAAACCCGTGGGTTCTGGCTAGCCCACCGGTTCTACGTCCGATGAAGCTTTAATAGTCTCGGGACTGAAAGCAAAAACATCAGTTAATACAAGATACAAGAATACCTAATTAATGTTGTTAATATTATTTCATATATTATTTTTTTTGTTTAAAAATCGATGCATTAATTAATTAATATATCTATTAAAATTGTAGGACGATTTTAGTTACATGTAAAAAAAAAAAAAAAATTAGACAACTGTATTATAAAAATTGTAATGTACGGGACAATGGTACTCAGAGATTCAGAACAGACTGGTTTATTGAACTCTCGCAAGTGCGCTCGATGTCTCCGTCTATAGACCCCCACCACACGTAGTTGCGGGCGATCTGCTTCATCTTTACGATGCCGGGATGTCCGTCGTGTAATTCTCGCAGTACCATTTCTTTTAATGATTACGGTATTACTATTCGGTAACCCCAAATTATGCAACCTTGAATGATATGTAAGTTATCTCTTCTATTAAAGTAGGGTTTAGCGGATGGTGAATCGACCTTTGCGGGCCAACCAAACATTATGTATCCATATATCTTACTAAGTAACGAGTCTTTCATCACTTCCTTTTTAATATCCTTAAAATTGAGTGGAAAATTCTCTTGTAACAAATTGTAATGTAAAATAGCTGCAGTCCTCGCCCTCACCCCCAGCTCGAATCGTCGAGCTCAGTGGAAGGCGTGATAGAGCATCAGCTTGGCAATACTTGGATGAGCTTATATACTGTATATCAAAGTCGTATGCAGCTAACTTAACGGCATAACGTTGCAATCTACTCGCGGCCGTGACTGGTATGCCTTTATTCTTACCAAAAATATAACTGAGCGCACGATGGTCAGTGCGTAGAACAAACTTTCTACCGTATAAGTAATGATGGTGACGAGTGACACCAAACACAATGGCGAGCGCCTCCTTGTCAATTTGGGAGTAGTTGGTTTCAGTGGATGAGAGCGTGCGCGACGCGCAGCACACGATGCGCTCGCCGTCCGCGTGCACCTGCGTAAGCACGTACGGGCTGCTGTCCACCGATAGGATCAGTGGGAGACCCGGGTCGTAGTGCGCTAGGACGGGAGCACTGCACAGCACCTTTTTAATTCTATTAAATGCAAACTCACACTTATCATTTAACATTTTTCTTTAATAAATTATATAAAGGTTTCAGAATGTCACTCATATTAACACAAAATCTCCCATAGAAATTAACAAGTCCCATAAAACTTTTTAACTGTGTGACATTGGTCGGTTTGGGAGCGCCTACAATAGCCTCAATCTTTTTCATATCTGTGTGTAAACCATTCTTATCTATTTTATAACCTAGGTATGTTACACTATCCTTAAAAAATTTACATTTCGTGTAATTAATTCGCAGACCGTTATCTTTAAATCTTTGTAACACAGCTTTCAAGTTACTAATATGTTCTTTTCTATTTTTGCCTGTGACACATACGTCATCTGCGAAGACCGCCGTAGACGGCAAGCCACTCAAGGTTTCCTCCATTATTTTTTGAAAATTCTCTGGAATACATTTTATTCCAAATGGGACGCGTCTATAAATAAAAGTGCCGACGTGAGTGGTGATCGCCGTCATCGGCTGAGAGTCTTCCTCTAAAACACACTGTTGGAAAGCGTTGGAGAGATCTAGCTTCGTGAACTGTTCGCCACCGCCCAGTACGGCAAACAGTTCCTCAATCCGTGGCAGCGGATAATGGAAGTCTTTTAAACGTGGATTAATAGTGACCTTGTAGTCACCGCATATGCGAATTCCCCCGATAGCTTTAATAATGGGTACAATCGGCGTTCCGTAATCAGATCTATCAACTTTGTATATAACACCCTCCCGCTGCAGGCGACCGAGCTCGTCCTCTACCCGAGCACGCACTGCCAGCGGTAGGGGCCGCGCCTTTACGAATACCGGACTATCGTCCTTTAAAGACAAACGTATGCGCGACTTGAATGTGCCTAAGCCGTCTGCGAACACCTCGGGGAACTCGGCTCGTAAGGCAGTCGCCATCGAGTCCTCAGCTATATTATGACAATCGGTAATAGGTAGTTTTAACTCTCGGATCCATATTCTTCCCATTAATGGTGGACCAACATTTTCAATTACGTATAATTTTAAGTTAGCGATTTTTTTTTCAAACATAACATTAACATTAATATAGCCAAGTGTCTCGATAACGTCCCCCGTGTATGATTTTAACATTATTTTTTTATTTATTATTGGAATATTAACAAAATTCTTATTATAAAACGATTTAGATACAGCTGAAATCTTACTGCCCGTATCTATTTCAAATTTGCACATTATATTTTCTACTTTAATGTTAGCGTAATATGGACTATCACCATCGTTAACAACAATTTTATAAAAATTACTATCATCTGAATCATTATCAGAGTTATTGTTCATGAAAAACTAACCTTTAGACTTGTAATTTTTCTTCGGAGCGTTACCACCCGTCACAAACTGACCGCACCTAACTTTGAGGTGTCCTTTTTCTCCGCAAGAATCACATGTGTAGTACTTGTAGCGGCACTTGCCTTCAGCATGCTGCCCGTTACCACACCGCCGACACGTGTTGCGCACCGATAGGCTAGCGCCCGCCGCGCCCGCTCCGCCGACGCCGCCGCCGCCGCGGCCGCACGGAGCTCACTCGATGCAAGCCGTCGTCAGCGAGCCGCGCGCCCGCGCCGCCGTAGCCGCTTGAGCTGAGCGCGGTCGCGCACGCCGCCCCCGCATGCCGCTCCGCCGCCTCCAGCGCCAATGATAGCTCCACAGCTCGCGCGTAGTCTATGTTTCTCTCCGCAAACAGCCGCGAACGCATTTCTTCGCTGTACAACCCCGAAACGAACTGATCACGGATGTTCATCTCAAGGGTCTCTTTAAAATTACAGCTTTTAGCGAGATGCTTCAAACTTTGTAAATATGCATGAACGCTTTCTCCTTGTTGTTGCTTTCTTTGCCTGAAGAGGTGCCTTTCTGCTATCTCCGATCTCTCGGGCTCCAAATGCTCTTTAACTAGTCGAACCAGTTCATCGAATGTTTTTTCCTCGGGCTGGGTTGGTGAACACAAATCGCACATCAACTCGTAACACTCTGCGCCAACTAACGTCACAAGCGTTGCTACGTGTAACTCGTCCTTGATACCGTTCAATGTCATGAATTGTTTTACACGACGAATATAAGCGTCCCAATTTTGACCACTAATGTCAAAACATTCGATTTTACCAAACGGCATTGTAAATAGCCAAATACACACGCGTAAGTTTAGATTAAACTAACAAAAACTAATTTTCGTTAATATTTTGTAATCCTCGTCGCCAGTGTAATGTACGGGACAATGATACTCAGAGATTCAGAACAGACTGGTTTATTGAACTCTCGCAACATTGTAAATCGGTAATGTTTTCACATCTACCTACATACACAACAAAAATATATCTTCTGGACATTTGCATGCTGTTTAAAACAGCTAAATAGGTTAGGTTGACATTTGTGACAACAACAAGATAACAAGACCAAAATTTTTTCTGTACTACCTATTTATCAGCAAATAAAGAAACTTAAACTTCTTATAGTACACAATATTTTTATGTGAGACTGTTTTATGGATGCTAAATAGCAAAGTTATATATTACTGTGACGAATCCAAGGACTCAGTGCCTCAAACATTTCACACACTATCATTCCTATGTTAATACGTGACTAAATTTGAGCTAAAGCGTACACTGCAAAATAATTTTTAAAATCGCTTTATAAATGACGTAGTTCAGAGCTAACAAAAATTTAAAAAAATCCAATCGAACCTAGAATCTCCTTCTTTTTTGAAATCGACTTAAAATAAAGGCAAAAAATAACAAAATTTGGATTTATAGAAGCTTAAACGATTATTTAAGCGATGATAGTTCATCGAAAACATCAACAGAACTTTGTACTAGAAATCAATTTTAAGGTGCTGATTTAAAATCAAGAACTGCATTACGTCGTATAGTTCTGAGTCACTGACCAATAATACGCCATGTTCTGAAGTTCAATATGATTGAGTTCACTGTTAGACACAATCTACCATAATTCTATTTATTTACCATCTATTAAAGATATGCTTGAAATATTTTCGTTTATGCGAAATTTTTATATCAATAACATTATATCATATATTTAACATATATCTATAATATCTTATATCTATATATCTATATAAGAATGTTATTGATATAAAAATTTTCCGTGGTTTGTTCCACATAATATAAAACATGTCAGCTTATAAGCTAATAAGTAATTAAAATTTTTTTATAGTGCTAATCTCTGCACTATAAATTAAACATTAAAATTTGTAGAAAAAGTACGAAGAGATTGTCGCCGCTGTGGTAATCGAACCCACGTCTTCGGCCGTTTTCGTACTTGTTTAGTAATTAACGGATTTTTTCATGAAATATCCATATTTTCCAAACCATTTATATGTGGGCTGTTCCCATTTAATCCAGATTCTGTATATTTCAGTAAATGTGTAGCGACGAACAGCTAATGTGGAAAAGAAATCGTCGTTCCACTGTTCGTTTCGAAGACCGTCGTCATCAAAAATACTAATATCGTACTTGTTCTTTAAATTGCAAATTGCCTGTTTTCAATTGAAATGCAATCGTCAGGCAGGCTCTACAGAGCTAAATGCTCTTGTAACAGGACGAGAGTATTTTCCAGTGTTGAGAGATTTCCCGTTAGCTCTTTAATCATCTATGCTCGGCTACGTTTTGCAATTGCAATAAAACAATTGTTTTGAGTAAACTTTTTTGATTCTCCCCAGTGAAAGGAATCTAGATCATTTATCCGTCAAACTGGTTGCCCACAATATCTTACCAGAAAGTCCTATTGTTTGGGGAACTTTTAAATACAGTAAATTATATGAATTTAACCGAGACTCACTTCTAGCAACTTCGATGACTAAGACAAGCTTCTTTTCGGATCCTCTTAAAATAAAACTCTGTCTTTGCAACATTTTATTACAATGTTGACGTTAATAGATTTCACGAAAATGCAATGAAATGTTATCTGTGTCATATTGCGACTATTTTTACTGGCGCACCCTTGGCGTGACCGGATGATGAGTTTACAATAATGTTATTAGTACATTTCTTAATGGGTTATTGTGTTATTACGGCGGAAGTCAAGATGTGTTTTGTGAATAGCGTTGTAGTGTATAAGCAAAGTATTAGCAACGTTTTGCTAATGAATTATGGAAAAAAAGGTGAATCTGATAAATTGATTACTGTCTCCAGTTGTGTTGTGTTTTGGTCTTCAGTACCTAACTCATCAAGCGCATAATCATGAATCTTATCCTTTAAACGAGCAATTCTTGTATATATATATCTTGTATATATACATATATTTAATATTAAATATATATATATATATATATATATATATATATATATATATATATATATATACAGCGTGTCGTTACCATCGCGACAATAAATGAACACACGTCTAACGCTACTTGCCAATGATCATAAAAAAATATTAACGTTAAAGAAAATCCATAATTAAAAAAAAATATTTTTCAAACAAACTAATTAAGTAAAAAAGAAACAAAATTTGTAACATCCTATACAACTCGCGCCACAGCGTCGTATTACAAGCCTCTCCTTCTAACAGTATGTTTTATCTCTTTTAAATTCGTTCAACCCATTCAGATGCTTTGTGACCTTTACAAATGAACTTTACGTTACGCTTTTATAGGTAAGGCTGTTCTAAAATTCTTTGTTTTGGAAAATTTAATAACTCTGTAAATATTGATGTTTAAAGAATTTAAATGTATAATACAACTTTAAAAAGTTATCCCCTATATGTGTGTTCATTTATTGTCGCGATGGTAACGACACGCTGTATTTACTTTTTAAATTTTTTTATTTCCAAAATTTTATCATTTACCAAAAAAACCGAGTAAAGCTCGGTCCTCTTATATATATATATATAATAAAAAATGATCATATGATACGAATAGAGCGATAGATACGAAGCAATGATCTGGTATAGACATTATAAATATATATATTATTTATTTCTTAATTTTTTTATTTCCAAAATACATGATTTACCAAAAAAACCGAGTAAAGCTCGGTCCTCCAGGCACTGCGTTATATTCGTTGAACTTCAGTGTCGGAATTCTACTTCCGTGCTATTGACACCACAGTAGGCCACTACTAGCACTGTGATAACGATTGGCGTAAAGTTGACTGAAACAAATAAACTAATTTCAAATCGTTGCGTCTGGTGAGCGAGGTAGCCGGGGCTCACTTCATTATTAGGTGGCAGCGCATTTGCAACCTTGTGGGTATTGCCAACGTCCATGGGCGACGGTTATCACTTAACATCAGGTGAAACGCCAGCTCCCTTGCCACATAAAAAAAAATAAACTAACACCCACTGAAGCGTGTTACCAGAATGTATCTCGTGATTTCAGAGATACACACATCAGAGTTGTGCTTTCCTTGGTTTTGGACGGGATACAGTTAAGATGATATTGTCATAATTTTTGAAATACTAAAGACCTTATATACCTTGGTTGAGGAGTCATAAGCGGGTGAACTTTAGTCTTGTTCATCATCATCATCATCATCATCATCATAAGCCGCAAGACGTCCACTGTTGAACATAGGCCTCCCCATTAGAACGCCACAACGAACGACACTTTGCCATTTGCATCCATTACGCCTTATTGATCATTATCAAATATATATCGTAACGATAATGGTAAGGGTGTTGCAATTTTAGACAAAAACCTATTAATTAGAGTTGGAGTAGATAACAAAAAGGGAAAAATATGTTATTAGCATGTAGGTATTCAAATTATTTCTAGATTTGCACAATGTCTTTGATGTTTGCGATTAAACTACGCTTCCTTCTTGGCTTGGATTTTTTATCATATCAAGTTTTGCGGGACGATCCGTTTATGTACGATTTTTTTCTTACCCAAACCTGTCCTTGAAAAACGATGAGTGATTGAAGTAGGTTGAACTTATATTTTCTAGTAGATTTTATGTTCTGAAAGATGAAATTTAGAGCTTCGTTCGTTGTGTTGAAATGTTTTATGTGCTTTTGTATAGCGATTAAACTATATAGGGATGGATAATCGCTAAGTGTTTGCCTTAATCTTGTAAATTGTTTATATAGATCAGTTAGATACGTTATATGTCCCTAGTCAGGTATACTTAGGCGTAGTTCCTAATCAGGTATACATAGTAGGTTATTTTATTAAATTACTGCTATCTATACCCAATTTATGTTATACAAGCGTTGTTGTGAACGAAATATATTTTATCGAGTATATTAAGTACATATACTTTTTACATTATTACTACTAAAAATATATATAATATAAAATATGATAAATAAATGCTAAGAAAACAATGTAGAAAAAGACGTTAAGATATTCGTCGGTGTGGCAATCAGCCGTTTAGCTCAGTGGCTAGAGCGTTAGGCCACGAATGCCGAAGACGTGGGTTCGATTCCCACAGCGGCGACAATCTTTTCGCACTTTTTCTACATATTTTAATGTTCAATCTTAAGCGCAAAGATTAGAACTATAAACAATTTCGATTTCTATGATAAATAATATAAATAAACATACGTTACATAAACATAGTAGACACTTAAATGTTACAAAAATACTTTGTTCATTACTAAGTTATTTTCCAATAACTACTCGTGAATTCCATACCTGTTTTGTAATAGATTACTAAAATTCAGGATCATTATGTATTTTTTTTTGTTTACATAAATCTAATTGCCGAAAAATTCTAAGAACTCTTAATCGGTAAATATCCGACAATACAATAAACGACGCCGATATGCAGTGGGGCAGATTCAGGTCACATAATTTCAGGATGATATATATGCATTCGCGCGATAGCAGTTTATGAGGCATAATTAAGGCGAATTCTAGGCTGATTTGTGTTACCAGTACAAGCTTGAAGTGTACGGAGTTCACGTTTTATTATATGCAGTGACAAATAAAAGAATGTAACGCGACAAGTAGGTCGATTGTGTTTGTCTACTGTAAACGTAATAACATTCCATATTTTTCATTTTTACACGAACATCACGTCAAAGCTTCTGACCCAATTTTGATTGTATTTTTCACTTTAAATGTTGTCACATCAGTATGTCTACTATACCCAATTGGGTATTAGCTGTTACTTTGTAATCCTTTCGATCGTAAAAGCTTAAAAATGGATGGCACAGTGGTTTTAGACGCCCCCCCCCCCCCCCCCCCCCCCTCAAACTCTATGAATGTTTCGTTTGCGTTTTTCTTAAGTTAGTTTCACGTTTTTTTCGTAAATTAATTGCTACAGTTATTTAATTTGCGTGAGCGATCGATTTGACGCAGTTTTATCTTGTTATTAATGTTACATCCTATCCAGGATTCTACACATAGATGATTGTGGTTTCAGTCAGAGTTCAAACTTTTAATTGTTCATTAAATTAATTAATTAAAAGGCAAACCCTCGAACACTGAGCTACAAGGCTTCGGGACTCAATTTTCTGAACGCAAATTGTATGGCATTGTCTATATCGGTTTACAAGCGAGAACTTGTTGTTTATAATATTTTTTTTTATGTAAGAAGTTGCCAAGCGAGCAGACGGTTCACTTGATGTTAAGTGATTATCGCCGCACATGGACATCTGCTACACCCGAGCGTTCCAGATGCGTTGACAACCTTTTTGGAAATTGGGCTCCGGCTACCTCACTCACCATACGAAACGCGAAAGTATAATAATAAATATATACTTTCACTTTACGCCGGTCTTCTGTGAGGTCGTAGTACTTACCCGGACGAGCCTGCGTATTCGTGCAACAGCCGAGGCTGCTGCGTGGCCCTACCACCGCGAATAATAACGTATAAGGTAAATAAATATCCATATTCATTTGCTATACTACAATGCAATCTGATGATATTCAGCCTAAATAAATAGAACTTCGAGGGACAAGTAAAATAAAGAAACAATAAAAAAAATTGTCGTTTCATTTTAAGTTTGAGTGTTATAAATAGAAGTAACATATATTTTATATAATATTAATTATTGATTTTTTTACTCTGTTTATTTATTGTTTACTTTATACACAATTAAAACTAAATATTCCTTTTATAAAATAATATGAATAAATTAAAAGCATAAAATTCTAAAAATTGGTAGAATATGTGTTGTGCATTGTTTATATACCGTCAGTGGCAGGAAGCTGTCTAGACTACAAGGTCGTAGAGTCATTCGAATACAATTCTAGCAATGTTTGATATTAATGCGTGAAATATCTGAAGTAAGTTTCTTAATTATAATCAATCTGTTGGAGTCTAGACAGTTTCTTTATTTTAAAGGGGTCGCGATTGAGTTTAGATTTTTTGGAAAGAAAATAAGACTCTTTAGAACCGAACTAGAATTTTGCTGTGGGCGGTCAATGGTTGTAGCAGACGCCAGAAGATTCATAAAGTGTAGCCGTTGAAGAAGTTAACATGATCATTTTATTTTTAATACTTTGTACAGCGTGGAAAGAGAAATGGGCAATTTCAATATTTTTATCAAGACTTCATGCAATTATGAACCACGATAACGGTATTTATGGCACGAGTTAGCGTTAGCCGGAATCAACAGCGCAATCGAAACATTTATGCACACTAGCCCTGACACAAAAACGGCGTGCCACCGCAAAACATACCGTCCTGGTTGCCAAGGACGTTTTCGTATCAATTATTTCAGAAGATACCTTTCATGAATCATAATTGAAACACTCGATTTATGTGTCAATCATTTTATTCTTTACCATCCTTAGATCGGAGTTTGTGCAGTCATGAAGTATAAATACCCTTCCTCCTTAAAGGTTTTTTCTGATACATCTTTGTGACATATATTGCTTATGAATATTTTTAAATTACACACACCATGGTAAAAACTTTGAAGTTACATGTAATTATTATTTATTGATGACCACCGATTTTTCACGTAAATAGTTTTTTTATGTGAAAATTAGTCAAGCGAGCAGACGGTTCACCGCCACCCATGGACATCTGCTACACCCAAGGGTTCCAGATGCGTTGACAACCTTTTGAAAATTGGGCACCGGCAACCTCACTCACCAGACGAAACGCGAAAGTATTACTTCCACTTTACGCCGGTCTTCTGTGAGGTTGCGGTACTTACTCGGACAAGCCTGCCCATTCGTGCAACAGCCGAGGCTGCTGCGTGGCCTTACCACCGTTAAAAGTATCTATCGATCTATAAATATCTATCTAGGTTCTATCGATAAATTTCTTTTATAAGCGCTACATTGAAAGCGTAAGCTGATCAACAATTACCATACCCAACCAAAGACGACGGTCATCGTAAACTGGTGCCAGATAAAAAAGGTCTATGATAATTTCTCTATTAGCGTAGAATTTACTTTAGTTTTTTGTTTTTCTGGAATCACCTATAACGGAAGTTTCACAGCAGTTGTTAACACAATGTGCTCGTGAACTAAGGAGAAATGGTGGATCACAATATTTGTTCCGAATGGTGATCAAACCCAACACACCATGTATTGGGTTTGATCACCAATTCAACCGACAGTTGGCGAAGTTACCACTTAAACTTGAACATATCCTCTCAAGCGTGCAAGGGAAAAGATATTTTGGGCGTAATAATTAGAACAACAAAAACTGTCGTATGTTTGTAAATATCATTGAAATCCATCACACATCTCGTTCTTAGTGTTTTAAATATTGTTTCGTCAAATGGTGATTGTTTTTTTTATTGGGTAGCAAGCTGTCTCGTAATAATATTATACACAGACACCAATTTTATATTATAAAACTTATAGCTTCGCGGTATCTTTTGCGATGAAACAGACATTATTTTGGTAAGATTTACAGCCTATTTGTATAACGTAGAGGCGGCACAAATGGGCGATTAACATAGATTAATGTACGCATTAACAGAAAGGAATTTTGTCTCATCCGAGTTGAACTGCTACCAAAATATATCTTAGGTGTCTTTCAAACAATACGAATGTAAATAACATTTTATGATTTATATTTAGCGTAGTTCTGATTTGGAAGCTCGAGAATTTACGTTCGTTATTTCAGTTGCGCAAACGGAAGTGGTATACCACGCATCTCTGATAAAGACGGGCTTATATTTATATTATTTATAAAAAAAACCAGGTCCTGTTATGATTCTAAACTAGGCAGATAAGGATAGAGCTTTTTAGGTTTCATCGCGAGATTTTTTATCTTAAAGGTATTTTATCGGTGCTTAAAGGGCGCTAATGTACGGTAGTAATTTTAGCACTTAAATATATCGAAAAACCTAAAACGGCTCTGTAATGAATTAAAATATGTCTTAATAATTCGATTACGTGACCACAAGTTGCGAGTGAAAAGCTATCAATCGATTTCTTCCTAAACATAATCAAATCATAGTATAGAGCAGTACATACAAATTCTAGTATTTTAATAGTCTTTCCATTTATACTATACGTATTAAAAACAAGTTTATTTGTTTTCGCGAGCTTTCTTGTTTTCAACCTCTGTCGGTCACGGGAAGGATATTGCGGGCATTGAATGGATAGTATTTATAGTTTGACGTCATTAGATACGTAATTGAATGTGATTAATAATTTTATTAAAAAGTAATTATTTAGACGATTAAAGTAACTATACAAATACTAACTAAATTTTTCGTTATGGTTACCTACCACAGAGATCTGTCGCAGCACTACGTATACTTACTACTACGTATATTTTCATATAAAAGACGACATTGAAATGAGTTTTTAATTAAAGAAAATTGATTTTAGTTTTTGCTTTTGTTTATAAATGTTTGATATATGATATATAATCAATAAATGGTTGATAAAGTTTTTGTGAAACATTTATAAGGTTTCAGCTTATTATTATTAAATCAATTCTAAGGATTCTGAATCGAGAGAAATTCTAAAAAGAGTAAGTAGTAATAGAACATAGGCTATTGGCCTAACGCAGATATAAAAAACGTCATATCTTTTTTTTGTATTTACGTTTTAACTCGTGTTTAAATGAAAAATAATAGTTTAATAGATTTCGCGGCGCAGTTGCAAAGGTATTGGCTTCGCCTCTAGGGGTCGTAGGTTCGATTTCCACATGAAAGAAGTATTTGTGTACCCACAAATATTTTTTTCCGATCTAGGTGTTTATCTTTAAAACCCTAGAAACTGCAATCCAATCTTTGCAATCCCCTTGTCTCTAGTATTGGCTGCTACAACTAGCACACTACACTAATTACGAAAAGAGTGCCCATAGCGGAGGGCCCAAACCCGTGGGTTCTGGCAGGCCCACCGGTTCTGCGACAGATGAAGCTTTAATAGTCTCGGGACTGAAAGCAAAAACATGAGTTAATACAAGACACAAGAAGAAGGTGAGTGACGGGAGATAAAGGCCGGAGCAGTACGGCGTTACTCATCGATCTATTTGAACCTCGGAACGGCAGATATTCCCGCGCCGTGAGTCAGAATGCAGCGCCGTCCACGCGGCGGAACGATTGAGGGCTATTTCGGCACCGCGCCGCAATCAATGTGCATTCCGGCTATAACAAACTGAGGAGCCTATTTATATTACGACCACACTTGGATCTGTGCAAAGCTTCGTCGGCTGGTGAGGCCACGGAATTGCTACTTCTCGCATTTATTATTTTAATACAATTAAAAGAGCGCACGAATAGAGCCTATTCCTACCTCAAAGATAGACAAAAAAATCAAAATCATTTATTCATCGATGAAAGAAACATGCATTTCATCTATTGATGGTCATTCTTTTAATCTACGGTGGTGAACACACATATCAGGTGGGCCGGGCCATCTGAATGCACTTTTGTCTCCTTTTCCTTAAAAAAAAAAGAAGTGCTCGCATTTGAAGCTGAATGAGTTTGACAAATGAATGTTGTTGGTCATGTTTGATCAGGTTTTTTCAATCCCAAATGAGACTGGCGTAGAGCCATGCATGGCGTGCCGTAGCATGACGTTTTATATAAAAAAAATACTATCTCTGCTCAAGTAGTTAATATGTGAAAAGTTGCCCGAATTGATTAGATGCAAGCAACTTTTATTTTTATTTATTTATTCTTTATGCACAGACATTTACATACAAAGGCGGACTTAATGCCATCAGCATTATCTCCCAGTCAACCTTGGTGTGGTCTAGAAAAGTTAAGGTAGGTGCATTTATTACAAATTAAAAAAAAAGAACAAAAGCGATCATGAGAATTTAAAAATATCTACATTACGTATTAAACTTACTAACAAAATACTACTGTGGTGATCTTTGCTAGAGCTCTGGTTAGGCTGCAATAATTGATTGTTATATTGTTCTAGACGTATTTATTTAACGACCAGCTGACTCGGCAACCGTTGTTTTGCCATATAAATTATTTGTAGTGGAATCCGAACGCACGCATAAAGTGTTTGACAGGTTACACAGATATAGTTGTCAGGTTGACAGGTACAGTGTGTGGAAAAATAAAATTGTTGCTATTTCGATTTCCATAATTTCTCATCGTTTAAACCTTCCCTGGACTACCACAAATATTTCAAAACCAAAATTAGCCAAATCGATCCAGCGGTTCTCGAGTTTTAGCAAGACTAACGAACAGCAATCCATTTTTATATATAAGATTGGTTTACTTCTCAAAAATGACAGTACATGTTATGGGTAAAAACTTTTGTTTTACGTGTAAATCTCATTGCTCTTCTTAGATCCAGTTGAGGAATTCCTACAATCGTAGTGATATTTTTTTAACACATGAAAAATTTTATGACATTTCTTTTTTCAGAATAGAATTTACTTGACGTGATAAACACATTACTTGTTCTTTTTTTATTTAAATACTTTGTTTTATGGCAAATAAATGTGTATTCTTAGCAAAGAAGAATTTGAGTGCGCTAAATCACAATGAGCCAAAGTTTTAGTATGATCCTGAAGAATCTTTGGAGGTAATTTTGGCAAAAGGTGTAATAAAAAACAATTTATTATTAAGGAATCTGAATATAGTTTTTACAGCCCCTTAAAAGTGTTTACCTCTTCGTAAAATTTACTTTATTTATACAGAACAGGTGTGTTTATAAAATAATTTCAGAGTTTATACTTTTAATCAACTTGTTTGCCGTTTTTTTATTTTAACTGAAACTATTTCAACTGGCGGTTAAGGTTCGGCTTATATATCATAAAAAATAACGTTTTTACATCTACAATTTTTAAATAGGTATATTTTTCGGAATTTGGATTTGCATAATCGTTTTTGTTGGCAAAGTGCAAATCCCTTTTTTGACTACATTGAATAGTAATTATTACATTTTTTTACTTCAGGATCAAATTAAAATAATATAATATTTTCTGTGCCAATCACCAATATTTTTAAGTAAAACAAAGTTCGGATATATAAATTGCACCGGGAATAATTAATTTTTATTCCTGAGGAATTAAATTCTGTGATTTAAACTGGCATTTATTTTTAATAAACTTAATTTACATAACTTTATCTTGCACGTTACTTGCATACACATACAATGCTTTATTAGAATTTCCTATAATTGTTAATTTACTGTTTTACCAGTAGTACTCTGTCAGAGTCAACTAACAGCTCCAGTGGCGGGTCGCCCGGGAAAGTACCAAAATAATAAACTCAGAAGACAGCCAAAGTACAAGTAATTATAGCTTCATGATTTGTTTGGTCAATGAAGAAAGGAGACTATACCAACTAGCAATCACAAAGTCATCACCATGCGCCTGCCCTTATCCCACCTAGGTAGGGTATGCGAAACATGTGAATCATGCTGTTAGTGGTTTTGGCTGGGTTTTTACGACCGGCCGCCTACTTGATGTCAACCCTCCTTGGGAACCTAGATCCGGAACCATTATCTGTGGGTCACCCAAAACTTGTCCCGTGTGGAAATCGAGTCCATCGTGGGCTCGATTCCCACAGCGCTGAAGCCGAAAGCTTACCGCACCACCGAGTATTTATCGTTAGTCTTAAAGTAAAATAATAAATACCGTTGTGCAGAGATTGTTTTAAATGTTACTGCAAATATCGAGAAGTTAAACGCTTGTTGAATTCATCTATTCACATCGATCACGCAAGTGTGCACTCCCCTTAGTATTGCGTAGCACTTACGACAGGTTACAGAAAAAACCATTGGCAGAAACAAGCGGACCGCAAATAGCTCTTAGCGCGAAAGCAGGTGCGCATTGCGTAGCTCCTCTACGATTGTACGTTAAAGTACGTGGTGAAACGGACATAAATGTATAATTCTACGTAAAAAATTTAAGGAACTTCCTTGTTATTATTTATTTTATTATTATAAGAGTCCGGGCAATTTCAAGTGCTTAATTATCACGTGCTGAACGGCGAGGGAAAACATTGTGGGCACGTATTTTCCAAATAACGAAAAAGAAGATATCAAGATATAAAGTCTGCAAATCCGCAGTGGGGTCGCGTAGTGGACTATGTAGTAATACCCGCTATATAGAATTGGTCTTTCTATATTACTTTTCTCGTATTTCTTAAATTATTCGTATATTATTATACTATTATTCGTATTTCTTAAATTTATTTTATGTGTATTTTTTACGTTTTTATAAAAGCGTTAACACGTTAAGTGTATACTCGATGGATAAGTATTGGATAATTAGGAAAGCTTGTCTATTTTATAGTTGCTATAATATTTATATGGTTTGATTGTGTAAGAGTGGATGAGAGTTTGATTGTGTTGTAGGAATACGTAGCAGGTTCTCTGTATGAAAGCGTTGGCTTCACTAAGAGTATACATACTTCGATATTTCGTCTATTAATTGAGGTGAGTGGGACTTCATCCTTGTACAGTTTGTGTATTACGGGTGTCCATCGGCGAAGAGCCGGATTGCGCATTTGCCAGATAGAAAAGTTTCAAAAGGTCTTTGAAATAAAGAAAAGGTTGATCATTATTAGCATTGGTTTAACAATATTTTATGAATGATATTATTATTAAGAATTAAGAAAGATTATTATTAAGAAAGAAAGAAAGTGATTTATTTGACATAAAACAGACTGACGTACACAACAATCACTTAAAACAATAAAAATTAGACAAAAAAAAAACATGAACATAAAACTCCAATATGCATATTTTCCCTTTTCAATAAAGTACGTCGCGATTCATGCCAAAAAGGATATCACTCAGCAGAATGTTGCAGTGAAACTGCAACGCTGATTTTCAGTAATGACCAAAAATTGGGGGACCAAAATAAAAACAATACATTTATCAAAAACAAAAGTAAGAAACTAAAATTATAATAAAATAAAAACTCAAAAAACAACAAAAATGGGAACGTTAATTAGGATCGAAAATGTTGGATACATTTTCGATTCCAATCCATACATGTGTGTGCATCAGGCACGTGCTTACTTTTTAGTTAATGGTACGGTTTTAGTGCGAGAAACGAGAAAAATGAAAGAAAAGGACAAAAAATTTACATAAGATCTTATAAAAAGTAACAAAAAACATATAATGTTATTAAATCAAAAGAAACATATTACAGGATCTATTGTCGACATTAAAGCATCTTCCAGCAATTCTTGCGTTTGCAGACTGCAGATTAAACAAAAATTGCGTTAGTAAATTATTATGTTTTAAAATAGTTTGAGAAATCTAATTTTTCTACCACATTTTGTGTTCTCTCATCTTTTCATTGAAGAAAATATTAGATATTTATTTGTGACTGACAAGTAATCTTTTGTTTCAGTTAACAACAGATTATAAATGTCTGTTAGGGCTCTTACTACAAATTTCACCTCGTCTGAACAGTTTTACTGCTTTTTCAATGTCGTACCTTCCTTCTGTTTATACATAACGGCGCCAGGGTGTTATAAAACAGGTTATTAGATAATGGCGCGAATTAGAAATTAAATGAGCACTTGAGACAACAGAAAGATGTAAACAGAAAATGACGTTCTTCTTTTATATGTTTATTAGTCGGTACTCAAAGGGAGAGTTAACAGAGGGTTAATTATCATACTTGAAATATTACTGGTGAATTTTACTTTTATAATATGGATAAGGAAAAATTTATATCAATATTCATAATAATAATCATACAGCTGGTTTCTCTCCCTATCGCCCTAACCCTCGGCCGTTTGGTCTCCCCTGCCGAGGGCTTCCGTCTGGTTGGGTCCTATTTATATATGTATTATATACAACATTTTATGTATATGTTTATTTTTATTCATAATATTTATTTTATATATGCAATATGTATCCATATTTTTATTTTTATTTATAAACCCAACCAGACGAGAAAACAAATGAATATCCCCCCATTATCATACCATAAAATCGCTCCGTCGCGACTTGAAAGAAGGAGAAACAAACACACGTTCGCATTCATAATATTAGTTTGGATAATAGGCTGATGGAAAGTGATAGCCCAGTGTAAGAACAAACTGAGTTTAAATCCATAGGAGATCGTTAATTCCACTTTTAAGTGCTGATTTGTTACGTGCTCAGCGGTTAATAAAAATCACGTGTAAAATTTGCTTATTTTGGAAATAATAAAAAAATATTTCCGAATCATCCGCCATCAGCCGTCCGAAATGGGGTCGCGTGGTGCAACATACACTAATATCCTTATATTTAAGCTGTACATGGTACGCAATGAATGCAATGTTACAGTTGGGAGTACAGTAAAATTATACACTAAAATAAAAATACGTTTAAGACATCACTGAAGGTGTCGTCAGTCTTGAAGTTAAGAAAACTGTTATTGGAAGCTAAATAGTCCCAGGCGGAATCTGTCGATTAAAACAGTAGACGTAGCTTTCCTAAAAGCTTGCATTCGGAATTCAAATGTCCGCATTCTGCGCGAACACCGTTTTCAACATAACCATTAACATTTCACTATGACACGTTAATATAAAATCGCTTTTAAGCCCCCCGCCTGATTTTGGTACGCTGCCAACGTACAAATAACAACATACGGTACGCTCATGTCTATCGTTTTTGTTTAATTGCTCGGATTTATGGACGTAAACCTTGCAGGCAGTGTCCGAAACAATTAGTTACGTGATTCAACAAATCCTTATTAATATTTATATAATTGAGCAAATTATTAATTAAAGTAAGATGGGAGAAATAGTATGTTTAGTGATGCAATTAAACTACATATAACAACTACGTAATTGCGTTAGTTAATGAGTTTATTTGATTTTTTTTTTGGATTTACGCGATTATTAAATTTTATTTCCCTACGTTTCGGAACTTATTGTCTATTAATAATATATGTATATAAATAATATAATTAGAATGCTTAAAAGGGGACGAAAAGTTGGAAAATAACATTTAAAAATAAACGTGATAAATCCGTAAATACAGCTTAAATTAGTAATAAGTTTTATTTGTTAATGCAATCAGTTATATTAAGAACGATGTACGGTCCTGATAAATGAAATATTGGTCAGGTTGGTAACTTTAGAATTAATAACAAAATGATATAATGTTATGCATGTGTCATCGTATACGTTTTCACATAATGTAAGTATTAATATTGTCACAACGACTGTGACAGCGATAAAAAGATGTATAAAAATAGTGGCCACATAAAACGATTTCGAAAGTCGAAAGTTCTCAGACTGATTATGAGATATTTTTAAAAGAATAGTCTTAATACACAAATAGCAAGATAAGAATATTTTATGAATGTTAAATAATATTTTGTGTAAAGGTGTCGTTAAAACTTTTTTTTAAATTATACTTCTTTCGGAGCGTTTGGAAAAAAATATGACAGTATTTATACGATGCTCGCACATTAACAGCCAAAAAGTGACATGATGAAATTGGTTGCAAATAGGGTTACCACCCTTTTTTTAGTAAAAATATCATCGTCATCATCATTACAGCCTGTTTAAGTCCACTGCTGAACATAGGCCTCCCCTACAAACTACCACAAAGCACGATTCTGACCACCTGCATCCATCGAGGTCCCGCACATTTCCACAGTTTGTCACTCCATCTAGTGGAGGGTGATCCTCCACTGCGATTGATTCTACGAGGCTGCCATTCAAGAACCTTTCTTCCCCATCGGTCATCGATTCTACGCGCTATATGGCCGGCCCATCGCCACTTTAGATTGCTAATCTTCCGAGCAATGTCTTGTTTTACTGCGGATGTCTTCGTATCGCGTTATTTAACATTAGCACCATAACACTTAAGTCAAATTCTATTTCTCGTACACACCGAAACGGTGGTAGCGTCATGCAACACTGTTGCACGAAGGGGCAGGCTCGTCCGGGTAAGTACCACGACCTCACAGAAGACCGGGGTAGAGTAAGTGTTACACTTCTGCGTTTCGTCTGGTGAGTGGGGTAGCCAGAGCCCACTTAAATCAAAGGTGGCAACGCATTTGTGACCCTACGGGTGTTGCAAATTCACCCTTTTGCTAACAGAACCCAAATGGGCTTTTCGAGTAAAATGTGAATAGCGACTAGAAGCTTCAAAGACACGGATTCGATCGCCAGACATCTTTCGCTAAAGATAAATAAAAACAGATAAAGATATCATCAAAACATCTTTTTCACGAGAGAAATTTGAGTTATTAGGTGAAAGCATTTTACGAACATGAAATGCAACGTTAAAAATAGCAACATCAGTGATCTAAAATCTAGCGGGAAATTGTTGTGCTATTTATAAGTTTAGGATTTTTGCAGTATTTATTAAATAAGAACCTCTTACAGTTTTTTTTTTATTTAAATGGTATACATAGTTAACGAAGCTGGTTTTTCGACCAATAAAGTTTTGGCGCAATCTACTGCAAATCAAATATTCAACAGGAGATGAACATTTAACATTTTCAAAATAACTAAAAACGTAAAATATTATCTTTTATATCCTAGATTTAGAATTCCATATTAAAAGTATTTATGTTGTAGATATTCCAGCGACCTCTACGCAAACCTTTAATAACTTCGTGTGAAAACTGTGCTTAAGCATAAGAAAAGCTCGACCCACAGTTGTTTTCGCGATGTGCGCTAGATGTCGTGACTTTCTTGAAGGAATTATTCGCTCTATTTAAGTATAAATAAATTCAAACCGACTTGGTATTATCTATTTTTATGATTTGTTTTTTTTTTTTTTTGATTTTTTACACTTTTTTCTTATTAAAACTCTGAAATGAGTATTGAAGGTTTTCAAATGTTCATGTTCGTTGTAAATCTTGAATTATTATACTCTTAAATGTCCGTTAAAAATAGATCATAATAAATTGAAGAAAAAAATCACTGAGATCACTTCGATTCTGCGCATTGTCAATTTTAAGCTAAACAGTGGGATGTTGAGCAGGTCGCTTTTTATTCATTTAATAATCATAGGTATATAGAATTAAAAGTGAGCGCAATACTCGGGCAACCAGTTTAAAAAAACGTGCAATGAAATTCATAATTTTACAGACCGACTTATGAAGTGCTCATCGGAAAGGGAAAATATCATCCGAAATACTAAGTTATAGTATTTAAAAAAATTAAGTAATAAAATTAAAAAATAGAAAGAAATTTTAAATATTTCAAAATTTGATAGACAACTATTTGAATGTTTCGATATGGGGTGATAAGACGTAATGAAATTACAAGAACGAAAGTTTTAATCGGATTTTAAGCAGCTTAACTCAATAGGCTTGCGCCCTTGATAAAATCCGTTAATAACACGAGTAGCGGTTATTGAATCCGCTATTTGTTTTTGTAAATTATTTGAGCTTTCTTTTTAAGATTTTCCGGCATGTTCAACTTTTATTTCTTGCTTTAGCTATTGTTAATCACATCATGTTATTACACCACAAATACCCATAGTTTTTGTTTAGATTTTTGAATAACTTGTCTGTCATTTTATTAATTTAAATTTTTTTAACAACATTCCACGGTACAAATTGGTATTGACAACGAAAATGAACATTAATGTAACAATACCTATTGTTTTGTGATATTTATATTAATAAAGCTAATATGAAATAATTACTGTAATAAACATTTTTTTACGTTAGGAGCACGCGAACTAGCGGTTCAACTGATCGATCATCCCGCTCATCAACATTTGCAACACCAATAGGGTTGCAGATGTGTTGCCACCTTTTAATAAAGTGGGCCCCAGTTCCCCACTCACCTTACGAAACTCAGACTACAACTTCGCGCTGGTATTTTGTGAGGTTATGGTATTTCCCCGGGCGCACCCACCAATTCGTGCTACATATTTATCCAGCTTATGTCTTGAATGCAATTAAAAGCTTTTTATTGGTTCATTCGTGTTTGCGTGGCATTTCCTCAGCCGCAGGCAAAAGTTACCCGTTGTAAATAACTGATAATAGCAGCGCTATTCAACGGGCGTCACTTTAGCGGCAACGGCGAGCGTCAACGCTAAAAATCTACATAATCGCGCATCCCGGGGGAATTCATTATGTTGTCTGCATAAATAAATATACATAAGGATAATCCGGGCCACGTAACAATGGACAATTTATTATTTAGATTCCGTTCCGGCTGCGGCCGCGCGATTTTTTATGCAAATCGCTGCTGTTTCATTTCTTGTTTTGTGCGTTTTGAGAAGTTGATTAATGTCGGTTCCATATATTTTTTTATTTTGGCTAAAGAGACACGAATTCGCGTGTACACTGATGTCTCCATTTTCCGCCTCTTACGGGGGCAGGTGTGTTGCAAAGTGTTGCAGTTGATTGGCGACAGTATGGAAAGCCTGTTGCTTGAAACCCTGAGTTAGTTTCGATGCTTCTTGATTTTAATGTGTACAGCATGGGCTCTTGCCTCAGGCGTAGAAAGGCCCTTTTCTTTAAATGAGGTACAGTGCAATCAAATTTATACAGTGTAAACAATAAATTTAAAGATGTAAACATTAGATTTTACATTTACACTGTATAAATTGTGCTTCAACAAGGTACAGGATATCTATCACTAACGGCCGGTTTCAATATTCAATACATATAGATTTGATCGATACTTACGTCAAAATTCTATCTCCAGTAACCAAATCTATCTGTACATAGAATATTGAAACCGGCTGTAAGAGTGTAAGAAACCGTTTTTTACAGCTTTAATGATACAGATTCAATTAACACAGAAAGACAAGGGTTATAGTATTATAAAAATTACCATTAATAATTATCATATATAAATAAAAAATGTTACATAACTCATGTCTTTAGGTGTTTTGGGGCACATTTGTACGTTATGTCAGGGTAAACAGATTTTTTTTTATTCGTATGGAGTGCACGCGCCTGAACAAATGAGACTATTTAAGTCTGAAAATGTTACAGATGGGTCGCCGTTCGCCGCACCTGACCCTAAATTGGGTCCATTATGTTGCATGAGAAAAAGCCCAGTATTAGTATTCAAATCTGTGACCTCAGGCAGGGAGTAGCCACTGCTGTAAGGCTTTCTAACTTTTAACGTCTACCTTCAGAACTACTATAACTATCCACTGTTAATTTTATAGGACAAACTTAAATATAGTGAATTTCAATACAAAAATAAAGGGATATTGTCATATATATAGTGACGCCTGTTGAGTAACGTTCCCCTGTTCACTAATTTGTTTTAGAAAAAATCCGTAAGGAATTTAAATTAAAACAGCGTCTGTCGCGTTTAATACTTTTTATTTCAGTCAAACGAATTCAGTTAAATCGGGCCCTGTCACCGTATAGCTCCTCCCTTTATCCAGACGTTAATTCCGACGCGACAACTATTTGTTTTCATTATGCCAAGCGCTTAACGGGTCCACTGCTTGTTAATGGCAATGTAAGTTTAAATGTTATTTTAATTGTCACAGGACAGACAGAGACTTATTGATTTCTTTTTTTTTTTAAAAGCGGCAAACAAGTAGGATGCCCACCTGATGTTAAGTAACCACCGCCGCCCATGGACACCTGCAACAACCGAGAGCTTACAAATGCGTTGTCGGCCTTTAAGGAAAGAGCATGCTCTCTTCTTGAAGGTTCCCGGGTCATTATTGTTTTTACGCAATTGTTAAATGTATCTATTTTACAGAATTAATTTCGATTCACGAAGTCACGATTTATGGGTAATAAGTAAACAAGATAATAGAAGTAATACTTAATTAATCTGTGCATGTGTATATTTAAAAAGTGTCGTCAATGGTTGATGAAAACCGTGTATTGTTGCTGTATAAAAGTTTAAAATTTGCGTTTCTCATATTTATAATTTAATTATTTGGGATAATATAATGTAGAGTTTTAAAGGTATACCACTGGCGTGAGATTTTATGTGTGTGATTATATAATAGCATTATTTCGTTGAGTTCACAATGTGTTAATGACGGTCTTTGCTCATATTAAATTTGATACATTTGTATTTATATGTATGGCTTTATGTACAACACACCATGCGTATGATGCAGGATAATCCAAAGCGTCTCATTAACTCATGGGCGTATTCGTAGAGCGATGTGGCTATTATAAAGGGAATCTTATTATCTATACACATAAATAAAATCGGAGTGTCTGTTTGCAATATTAAAATAACCGCTTTTTACTAAATGCATACGGATGTATACATGGTACATATACCAAAATAACATTTTTTACAATTTTTGTCTGTCTGTCTGTTTGTTTGTTCCGGCTAATCTCTGAAACGGCTGGACCGTTTGGGACGGGACTTTCACTGACAGATAGCTGATATATTAAGGAGTAACTTAGGCTTTTATTTTAGATTTTTTTTTATTTTAAATTCCACGCGGACGAATTCGCGGGCACAGCTAGTTTATTAATAAAGTTGAAAAGTGGGCAAACCTATTCCACGTCAGGATAAAACTGTGCGAGTTTCTTTTATTCCACGTTCATCAAGAAAGCACCGCTTTTATCATTTTAAAGCAATGTGCTTATGGAATTTATAATAATTTTGTGTTTCAAAAAAAAATATTCCTGATTTGTACCATTGTCCTCGGGCTAACTATGGGTTAAACTGGTAGCTCCAGTCTTCTGGGAGCGTCAGTACTTCTGAATTGTCTTTCGAGTTTATGTTATGAAGTTTAAGTAGGCCCTATTGCCTGTAGGTAGATAAGTTTAAGTGAGCACATGGCTCACATCTTACAAACGTCCACCACGCCTTATACAGCGTGTCGTTACCACCGCGACAATAAATAAACACGCATCTAACGGTACTTGCCAATAATCATAAAAATATATTAACGTTAAAAAAATCCGTAATGAAAAAAAAAAAATATTTCAAACAAACTAATTAGGTAAAAAAGAAACAAAATTTGTAACATCCTATACAACTTCAACTGACTGATTCATACATTCAGAGACTTTTTCCATTCGTTGCCACAACGTCGCATTACAAGCCTCTCCTTCTAACAGTATGATTTGTCTCTTTTAAATTCATTCAACCCATTCATATGCTTTGTGACCTTAACAAATGAACTTACACGATTACATTACAGTTTTATAGGTAAGGATGTTCTAAAATTCTTTGTTTTGGAAAATTTAATAACTCGGTAAATATTGATATTTAAAGAATGTAAAGGTTTAATACAATTTTAAAAAGTTATCCTCTGTATGTTTGTTCATTTATTGACGCGATTGTAAAGACACGCTGTATAAGCAACAAAGAGGTTCAGTTTTCGTAATATAATAAATATATATGTAGATACTACACATGTAGCTAAAAACCTTCTGTTAGTAAGAGTGAACTTAGAGCCGAAGGTATTGTAGATATTCCTAGATTAAAGAATTAGGGTGAGGTAGAAAAAGCTCTCACAAACTAGAGAGGACCTTCGTCAAATCCTTTTAAAGAATTAAAAATGTTAATCGATACAACATTAGTACACAACATAACACATTAGTACACAGCACATGTATAAAAACAGGGAAAAAAGACGCGATACACGTATAAAATTTACTAATAATATTACTGTACTAACTACTAATTAATGTACTGATTGTCTTCACTTTGTTTGTTATGTCTGAAGGTCTCATCATATTAGTCTATTTTTTCTGCTGCCCTTATCCCTTATGCACGACTTGTGAATCATCCTGTTAATGGTATTGGCTACTTGTTTTCCAACTGGCCGCTTGCCTGACGTTAACCATCCTTGGGAATGAACCACCAAAATCGGAACAATTATTCGTGGTTCACACAAATAATTGACCCATGCAGTTATCGAGCCCACGACCCCCATCGCTACCGAGTCATCAGTGCGTAAAGTTTTGCAGAAATAAGATGCTGGTCAATTGACGATGCAAATGAATTTTGGATGCACAGACGTATATCATTTAGAAGGTAATATACGAGTAGTATTCACATGTTAGATACTCGTCGACTACGGTCTTATAAAATAATAAATAACGTAAAGAATATCAAACAAATAAATTATTCTGATGTAAGCCCTGTCGATGTTGCATATTCTCATATTTCCCGTTAGTCAGCATTGTGTTTCTTTTTTGTCTGGGCTCTCGATTCAATAAAATACACCGTTGCGTATGTATAATACGCTAGTTATTATTTCTCCGCTCCCGCAATCTAAGCAGCTTACGGAAAAATCGATTTCGTTCCGCCGTATACGCAAGGGAAGCCATTCGACTCTGTTTGAAAATCGAGACATTTTATTAAGAGGCATGTGCATTATAGACGGGCTAAGTTTTATGCACATTTTAAATATTCGATTTTAAATTTTACAACAATCAAACGTTATGTAAAGAAACTCATTATAATGGTTTAAGAAAAACCAAAGTAATATCATAATTATGTGAGGTAGAGCAAGTGGTGTGTGTCACATTCAAAAGATGGTCTCCAATGGGTATTGAGTAAATAAATTAGTACAAGTAATAGTTAATAAGTCTGCGTGATTGCGGCGTAGAGTGGAAGTATATACTTTAGCGTTTTGTCTGGTGAGTGAGGTAGCCCGGTCCCGCCAAAATGGGGCGGTGTAGGGTGCTGTGCTAATTGCACCGGCACAGCATCATTTGGACGCCGTGGGTACCGTAGCACCCGAGAAGAGGAGGCCTAAGAAGGCCATAGTCGCACACGGGACGCGGAAGATAGCTTCTTCGTGTTCCTGTGTCCGCGGCCAATGCGGTAGTGCAGTGCAACGTGGGTTTTTAGCGGGTATCCGTACTCCCACATACCCCTGCCATTCCCAAAAAGGATTTTTCCCATGTTCAAAAAAAGTTGACCGGGGCCCACTTTTTTTAATAGTTGGCCGCCTCTACAACGCTTCACGTGCTATGATGTACTGACTGCTCACTTTCAAATTTTCACATAAAAAAAATCTGTGTTTATGTCACTAATATAATTCAAACAAGACGATGCAATAAAATATCTCTGTTGTTTCTGATAAATTTAAAGACTCGTTATGTCACAACGATCGGAAAACAGAAACAAACTACACGGGACACAGCAATCGCTACGCCAGCGTAGCGTCCACCGTAACCCTACTTGCGTCGACAGAATTAATTTCCTAGCCTATAACTCTCTTATATTGGAGCTTCGGCGACAGTTGCGAGTGGTGCCGATTTATGGCGCTAGTGTAGCAGCCAGGTGAGGCCGGATGCTGCCTGTATCATGATCCCTCTTATAAGGCAACGACGACATTAAATTGGCCCGCCGTACTTAAATCTCCGGGGCATTTCATTACCTACATACATATGTACATTCTTCCGTTCCTTCCGTTAAATCCGTTTGGGACTTCCCCCTTACGACTTACAATTTCATTCTTATTCATCTGTGCATTGGAGCATTTTTAGGTTCGTTTGGTTTCAATATTTTTTCCTTGCTTTTTATATATGCTTTTTACATCTCGTAGAAATTTTTTTTAAAGTGTTAAATATTATTGCATGCAGTGAACGTTATTTATAGATATGAATTGTTAAAAATACATGATTTAAATTCTTATATGGATGATAATTGCAATGCGTGTTAACTTAATATTTATTGATTTTACTTTTTCAAATTTAAAGATTCAAATTATTATGTTGATAATTATAATATGTTAACATAATTATTACCATAAGATTTTACAATTTTATATGGAAAACGGGTATAAGTCTATACGGGTGTTATGAAATGTGTAATCAAAACTTTTGTGATTGTATTAATTTTGTTCATTGTTATAATAATTACCATATATAAGTAATAACAAATAATCCGATGATATACAAACCCGAATTTAACTAAATATTTAGTTGGGGCATTGGTATAAAAATATTTCATATGACAGGTTTGTACGTTTCGGAAAATATAGATATAGTGAAACTGTAGAAATACATATTTAATACATAGAGTTCTTTTCACTATTTCGACCATCAATCTACAAAAGTAAGAGAGCGATGTGATTAACGTAATGTACATTACATTATGTTATTAATATACTTCGCTTAATGACGACGGAGCCGCAATTGTTTTGAGGAAAAACCATTCCTGGAAAATCTTTTTTAGTATTGCTTTATCTAATAGTTCGAGATAAGTTTCGACGTAAGAAATTAGAATGTAAAGAATAATGGTTCTAATTAAGGAAAATAATTATTTTATCTTTACTTTATTTCAAATACCTTAATCAAGGATTACAAAGGGCAAATTTAATGCCTTTTGGCATTCTCTCCCAGTCAACACAATTATTATGTACACTTTGGTTGCGTCTTTTAAGTATGATATTATTACCAGCGCTGTACATTGAATTTTTGTTTTTGTTTTAATATTTGCTTTGTTTGACAGACGGCGAATGTCCGTCATACAGACGGATAGCGGAGTTTTAGTAACAGGGTCGCTTTACCCTTTGGGTACGAAACCCCAAAAACTAAATAAGTTTCTTTCAAAGCTGTCATGCATGAGCCTACTTGTTGTTTTATTTTTGTTCTAGTTACCTTATAATAATTGTGTGTTTTAATTTGCTATGTGTGTACAATACAGGATTATCAAGTCACTCAGAATTCTCTTACGTTATTATTAATTATTATCTATTTGAAAACGGATGGAACATATATACAATAACTAGTCCCATTCGTGAATCAAGACAGTACTGTCATAAATTTAGCAAGTGCGCAACCGAGTTATCAAAGATTCGACGAGGCAACAACATTCAATTTGCACTGATGCGTAGTTAACACAAACAGCGACGCCTTATATACGACATAGTCGAGTGTTACACCAAACTCGGTGTAAAGTAATAAATTCAAGTTGCGAGTTCTGAACGAAGCGCCACAAACTCCGCTAATGGACCGCGAAGCTTCGAGATCAAGATCCCGACGAGAGTCGTTTGTGGAGGTATTAATCAGTGAATTTGGCGGTCTCGCGATTAGTAACAGTCGGGAGTGGGTTGACGTTAAACCGTTTGATGTCGGCGTTTGATAAGTTTTATTGCGACAAGTTGATATATTAGTTGATAGGTAAAACGCTTAGCGTGGATTTCACGGAACTTAGGAAAACTCATTTTACCTACTAACGCCCGGTTTCTGAAATACTGATCATCGTAAATGTCAACTAATCAGCTGTCAAAGGGCTTTTCAAATTTCATTTAAGGTACCAAAAGGATGGTTAAACTGTCTGAATTGATCAGAATGATCTTTTTAATGATCAGAATCGTGTGTGTCCTTCTACGATTTTGATTTAAGTATTGGCAGAAGCGTTTATAAGTTTACCCGACGGTGAATCAGTTTTTAAGGTTAATTAATTAATTTCACGTATCAATCACTAGGCTGACTGGCATGACTGACTCGCAATATGCGGTCAGAGTTGATTTTTACGTGGGGTACGTGGGGCCCTAACGGGGGTAAGGATGGGTTTTGTCGCACTCGCACCGACTAAAACCTCCACGATATTTCACCCCAGGTGCATATTCTCTGGGTCAAGGGAACAGTTTAGTATACTTCCGTGATCTTGCCAACGCTGGCCGCCAAGTAAAGCAGTGGAAAATGAAACCAGCCCTACTAGGCCCCTTTTTCTCACCAGATGAACTGAAAAACAAAAGAATCTGTATCTTGCCCCTACCACAGTCTTTTCTTCCTCTCTTGTCAGAATTTAAGAAGTATGAATTAGTTTTACATTACATGTTTTAAATGCATCTCATATGTATTCACAAATTTTAAGTTAGCTCTTACGTTAGAGAATTCATTAAAATAAAGGACTACAAGTCGCGCGTCTTAAAGGAGCCACGAAGAAACACAAACAAATAGCGGAGGATGTGTGTTGTACAGCCAGCAATCCTTAAGAGTCCTTTCATGTCTTGCTACACCTAAGAAGTCATTCTTCGCGACGCGTTGAAACCAACCGTGTCTAAGGATGCGACTAGTGAAGAGTCGAGTGGTGACCCCTTCAGGCTGCGGTCGTTATATGAGGATGTTTAGCGGGCGAGCACTGCGTTATTCTTTAACATTTCGTTGGCGTTTATAAGCATTGGTATGTAACTTTGGGGACTCTACGGTTTATGAAGCTCTACGTTTTCGAGAATCTACACTTTTGAGAAGTGTATTATTTTGCGAACGCTGCAGTTTACTGCAGTTCACTTTCTTGCAAAGCTTTTGGCTTTTATAAGCCATTCCATTACTGCAGAAATTAGTTCCAAAGTTGTCCATTGCCACGCTTTATATTTGCATACGATGCGGCGTGCTAGTGTACGAGTGCGTCTATTGTGTATCATCCAAAAAAGCATGTGTGTCTGTGTCTAATCTAAACTAATCAGAAGTTATGTCAATGTAATGCAAATTTAGAACCATCTCCTAAAGTTAAAGTGCAAAACTAACAAAAACATAAAATTCAAAAGGGTTCAATTCTAGTATGGTGATAAATATAACGTTGTAAAATTCAATATCAATGATTACAAAAGAAATTGAATACGTGAACGGGCTCTAAGGGTTTCTCGTTATGGAATTCCGATAAGGCGTGGTAGACTGGTGGAGCTTCGACATCCTCGACATTGACTGGGCGGTACTTCGGCGCAGGTAACTCACGATAAATCGAGCGAATGCCTTACCCGATATGTTCCAATTTAAACTGGTAACGCTGTAAATCACCCGCTCATTGTGTAATCAATTCGGAATGAACATTGACTGATTTGAATGTTGCGATACGAATGCCCGCATTTCCCCTAAACCCGTTAATATACTGTCTTTGTTTACGTGTTTCGGTTCGGTTGTTGATTTTGTAGTGGTGGAATTATCGCTCCTTATGCAGAGCTCACCCATTTCGCCATATAAGGTGGTCGCGTAATCAATGATATATTTCACTATATACATTGTTCTTATAGGGATCACAAATATATGTAGTCACAAATATTATGTAGATTTGTGTTTGTTGTTTGTGTATGTTCTTAACTAAAAATCCTTAACTAAGTTTTGTACTAATTAATTATACACAAACAGGTGTCCAATCGGTCCGAATTTAGGATGGGGAGAGGCACCGCACTTTGCAAGGACAGTGAAAAGTTTTTTATATGTAATGTATGATTTTTTTATATGTAATCGTTTCAATGCTTAGTTAATTTCAAGAATATTTTAACGAATTAAACATATTATAATTAAACATATATGTGACGTTATACATACATACATTGTCATATAAAGTGAACCGTTAGGTCAGTTGAACCGTTTAGGAATTCGGAATTTACGTATTCATTTTAGATTTTAGAACATCCTGTTGGGAACGGTAAAATCAACCAGAGTTATCGAAAAATCTCGTTTTTTTTTCAACCGTTCAACTCTCACATTTTGCTGATTAACAGCTCTTAGATGAATGACCATATTAGATTAGACCATATTGTCTTATGCGGGAATCAGCGATCCTATAAAGGCTAACATCTCCATAGGTTGATGATTGATTTATTTATTTTCGACTAATTATGTTACGTATTAAGGGGCACCTTGTCAACCTTTTACGCACGGCGTCGCACATTCGATATGGCTAAAAATTTTAATTCTACACACAGTTGTTCGAAGCTTGGCTGTTATTTTTTGTCCGCAATTTTATTTTCAATCAATTAACCGCGAGACAGGAAATTTTCCTTATTTAAGCTATACTTCTTTCCGCGCGTTTGAAAAGGGATGAGAGGGAATTATTACGATGCGCAACATCTTCCTTTTGTTAACCCAAAGAAGTTTAACTTCTTACGTGTGTACGTAAGTACAAACACAGGTTTTAGGAGGCGTGACCCATTCTTTTGTTACCCTAAAGAAGTTTAACTTCATACGTGTCTACGTAAGTACTTAGACAGGTTTTTTACCCCGAACCTAGGATCCCGATGCCGAAGCCAATAACGTGGCAACTGCGCCACGGAGTCACCAGAAAATTGATCCATAAGAAACGTAAACATCAATTTGTAGTAGCGAGGGGTCTAAGGAAATATCAGCCGCGCTAAACTTTGCTCTCTAAAGGGGAGCAGAATGCCAAACTCGCAAGTTGTCTAATGATGCATAACTTTGATTCAACATAAGTTATGAGCATTGATAATTTGACCCGAACGTGGTATTTAGTTATGATAATTCCACTTTACGTAAGAGTGGTTAATACATTATTAACCTAAAGAAAGTAACAGCCTATATATGAGCTACTGCTAAACAAAGGATCCGAACAGAGGGTATTAGGGCATAGTTCACTATGTGGCCTCATTGCGGATTGGCGAGCTTCACATATCTTAGCAATATTTTTTTTGTTATTATTTCGAAAATATGTAGGTATCTTCTTGATGTTTACCTTTGACCACTGAGCGTGTGATAAGTCAGCATTTAAAATTAACAACTTAATTAATCACCGGGGATTGAACTCGGTTTGCTCGAGTGTATTGAACTAAAAGCGAGCGTTCGGAAACTGAGATATGAATCTAAAACATATAAAATTTTATATTTATATGTACAAAGAAAAATAACCTTAGTTATCCCTCACTTATTATCATTTTTATAGCTGGTTATTCACCCGCTAAGAAAATGTCAATGGCATCTATTTTCATTCCCAGAGGGGAAGCGAATGTCAAATTCCCAAGTAGACTAATGACATGTTACTGTGAATCACTAAAATAGTCGATCGGTAAGTTAAAAGGGAAAATTTTTCCTTTATCTGTGCGCGATTTCTTGGGTATTTTGATCATAAATTTTCTCTATTGCTTTTTATGATAAATAACTTTCATTTGCAATTTGAATGTATATATTTTATATAAAAATTAAAAGCATTCAAAGTCAAAGTCAACGTTTATTTATTTAATATAGGCTTATTTTAAGTTCTTATTGAATATCAATAAAATACTACCATGGGTTCACTAAACTGGATCAGGCCAGAGAAGGACAGCCAAGAAACTCTGCGCTCTTGTTATATATCTTTTTTAATTATAAAAGTATTCAAAATTATTTAATTATAAAATCCGCAGCAGTCAGCGGATTTGCAAATGTAAAGCAAGAGTCATTTTCACACATCACCAATGAAGGCATATTCGTAGAGCAGAATTTCATATCCCTTTTTATAGCTAGTATTACCATTCCTTTATTGGATTTGAAAAATAGCTTTAATGTGGTGTTTCTGTAACAATGGCGTACGATGAAACTTGTACTTACAAAATTTACTTATAATCGCCGCCGGACAATGTACTTAATAGAAATCGCAAATTGAAAAAAGAAAGAAGATGAAACGTTTATTCACGGTCTAAATTAGAAAATAATGTAACTACACAGTATATAAAACATTATCGGAAAAATTTAAAGTAAATGTAAATATAACAACAAAAACGAAAAAAAAAATATTAGATACAATATTTAATATAATATATGTGTTAGATTCGTGGTAGCTTGAAGACCTAGCGATCACTTTTAATACAGCATGACCGAGCTCACGTGTTCAAATCTCAGTCGTCACCAATGACATTGTCAATTGTAATTTTAAGTGCTATTTTATCACGTACTCACAGCAAGGAAACAATCTTGTAGAAATGCGCAGTGCATCGAAATAATTAAAAAAGTGTTAGCAATCAGCCAATTTTTAATACGAGAACCGACTTCATATACGAACAGGTTATTTAAAACCGATTTGAGCACTTACATGATGTGTGTTGTACACAAAGTGTACTGAAAACGAATGCTTCTTTATTTAAAATGGACTAAGCGTAAAATGGTTGGAACGAAATGATTATTTAACGGTAGTTCGTTGAAATAAATTGCAAGAATGGAGCCGGCTGCTTGCTTTCCGTGCAGCTAAAGCGTTAACTCTACAGCAATATACATAAATCAGAGCAGGCGTTATGTATGTTTGTCCGCCCCGAGCAACGCTTTCCAGGAACTTTAAGATTTGCCGCCGCTTGCTATATTATACCACTACGTCGAAGGCAAAGCAGGGACTCATGTCTGAGGTTCGAACAAATAACTACGTGGCAACGATTGCTATTCATAGGTAAATAAAAATGTATATTGTATGTTTTTTCAAGTTCATTTATTACATTCGTACGCATATTTAACCTTCCACTGGGCTTGACTAATCAAAAAAGGATCGGGCTTCTGATAACTTTATCAGATGAGAGACGACGGTTTAAATGCATCTACTCCATGTCGTTCTACTATTTTGACCTTTTTTTTTAATAATCTTCACAGTGATGATTAACGTTCACAGTGATACTCGCTTACGAGGAAACATAGGTGCTGACAAACTTACATACATACTGGTCAAACACCTTCTTTTTCGCTTTACCGCAGTTTGGTAAAAACACCCAATTTAACTATACGCGTTTGTCCCTTAGGTGAACATAGAATTTCGGACTTCCCACTTCCTGTACAGCTATACAGATTTCATAATATCGAATTAATAGCTTGTCCTAGCCGATATCATTACCATCACTTTCTTTCAACAGGTTTTTGGTCCTTTATGAAAATTCTTTGTTCCATATTTGAGCTTGATATGATTTAGCGTTAAGCCAAGCAACGATCGTAGTCTTGCACCACGTGGTCGCATAAAACTAAGAGAGGGCTGTCTTTTAAATTAAAAAAAGGGAAAAAACTATTTGTGATTCTCCCAAGTAATACTTCGCTTCACTGTTCCTATTTCTTTTAGTGCACTGTTACGCAACAACCCTTCCCAAAGAACCATCAAGAACGGCGAGGGGCTGAGAGCTGAATGTAAACAGCATCAAAGGGCTGTGTCTCACAATTTGTCGACCCTTGATTGGGCACGTAACGCCAGCGCACCTGTCACCTTCGACTAAGTGCAGACCTCAAAACAAAGGGCGGGTGTTTGGCCCATGATGCGAGAGTTGCGCGAGAAATTATTCAGTTAAGTTTTTTTCTAATAATCTATTAATAACGAAGACTAGTTATTGGTATAATGACAGTGATTATGTTACATTTAAACATTTTATTTTTATTAATAAACGATAAAAGTCAACCAAAAAATCCCCAAGTCAACTGGGCCTCTGGAATGAGATGATATAAACTGATTGTTTTCTAATTATTTGGTAATTTAGTTATTAAAAAGGGCCGTGATAGCTCAGTTTTAAGGACTCACTATTAATTCAATTGACTTGAATAACCTGAGCTCAAATCTTGATGTCAGCACCGGAGCTTAGGGTAATCACATGAAATTGTTAATTTTAAGTTCTGTATAGAGGAGACTTTTGCTCAGCGGTATTGTTTTTACTTTTATCTATTATCGAAAGGATACTCTTCTTTACTTTTTATCAAACAGTTTCAGCTAAAATTGCACATGTACAAGGTTTACATTTGCTTTTCATCGTGGAATGTTGAATACCCTTAATGCAACATTCAACGAGGTAGTGCTCTCATGATATGGACTTAAGTGATCGTTGTCAAATATCAACCGCTGGCCCGTTCCTGTTATCTCCTTTAAATGTGTGGTCTTTCTCATATTTCTCTATTTTTTTTAAATATTACCCTTACTTTAGGATAACATTATACTGTGTTGTAAGGACGTTTTACAAATATAAATTTCATGGGTACAAACACCCAGATGTATGTGGTGGTGGTGAATATGTGTGGGTATCGAATTTACGATCCCGACGCTGAAGCCAATACCTTGGCAACTGCGCCACGAAGTCATCAAAAGTGATATATTTTTTTCTTTTTTTTATGCGAAAAGTTGTCAAACGAGCAGACGGTTCACCAGATGTTAAGTGAATACGGCCGCCCATGGACATCTGCCACACTCGAAGGTTTCAGATGCGTTGACAACCTTTTGAAAATTGGGTTCCGGCTACCTCACTCACCAGACGAAACGCGAAGGTATTTGTCATACTTTCACTTCTAATTAGTAGTAACCTTTAAAACTGTACAATTTAGAAGCAATCTAGTTCAACAAAATAATTGTATAAGTTCTTGTACCACACACCATGTTGGCAGGTGTATACGATTGTCGATGGCGTCGCTTGAATGGCTGATGCAGGGGATCGAGTTTTGAGCTTTTAGCGTCGAGTGTCTCGAGTTCTAATTCAGTAAGAAGCACACGTGAAAAGAGCACTACTTTATACTTTTAAGCCGTTGATGAACATAACGTAAAAGAACGTAAAAGTTACGAGAACAGTTTTTGAAAGGACCTCATTGAAACTGAAATAAAATAAGTTTTAAATAATCGTGCAAAACCAAACTTGGATTGTTTTCGATTTGAATCAAATGCATTTAATTAAAATAATGTTATTTAATAAGGAATTTTCTAAAGGGTCACATTATGTGACCGCTTGCTTGTTTGCCTCCTTTTTCCATTAAAAAAACTGCGTCTCTGTAATCTACTTATTTTTTTTTAATCATTGCCCTCACTTTGGGATAACATTATCCTGTGTTGTAAGGACGTTTTACAAACATAAATTTCACATGGACAAACACCCAGATTCGAAACAACTATCTGTGGTCTCACAAATAGTTGTTCCGTGTGGCAATCGAACCCACGACCCCCGACGCCAAAGTCAATACTTTGGCAACTGCGCCACGGAGTAGTAGTAATAGTATTTTAAATAATTTGAAATGAAACCCAAACTAAACATATCCTTTTACTTTTGTTAACTTAACGTATTTGTGATGTGATGACGTTTCAATGCTGACATATCCGAATATGGCAAAATACGAAATCAATTCAAGACACGAGAGCCGAGTGTATTTGCGGCAGATTCAACGAACACATAATCTGTGAGGATGTCAGTTTTCTCCGTTTTTCTTGGCAGTATTCCGTCCCGATTTATTATGCAGGTAATTCGTAGCCTTATTTGCGCTGAGATTGCGATTATATATCACGTGTATTAGGGCGCAGTGTGGCCCATTTGAAGCGAAAATCCTCAAAGAATATATCGCAAAGCTTTTCAGACAGACATGTTTCATTTTTTGCCTAAACATTCGATTCTTATTTTTGGGCAGTGTTTGCGTGGGATTGCATGTAATTTAGGCAACTTTCACGGTAGATATGATACGGTGGTGATGCACACACGACACATTTTATTTGCTGTGATTTAGTTTTGTTTTCATTTAGAACAGAAACAATGAAACAAATATTTTTTCTGGTGTTGGATTGGAAATTTTAAGATATTAATTCACAAAAGCCAACGGTCTTGATAAGCGAACATAATAACTAAATAGTATTACAATTCAAAATAAAAACATATTTACTAAAACATATAACATATTTACAATATAGACAAATCGGTATAGTGCTTTTCCTTTACACAAATTAAATAATATTATAAACACAATATATATACATATATATATATATATATATATAACTTGTATAGGATTGTTCCTCATGTATTTAACTGTAAGAACCGAATTAGTCAGCCGAACTATATTCGTATTCGGTTGAACCCATACTTTAACCGCACTGCGGATTAGCAGACCTTACACATTTTCGTAATATTTTTAATCTATATACATAAAAATGAATTGCTGTTCGTTAGTCTCGCCAAAACTCAAGAACGGATGGACCGATTTGGCTAATATTGGTTTTGAAAGTCCAAAGTTTGGCAATCCAAAGGGAAGGTTTAAATTTAAACGATGAGAAATTATGGAAAAATTGCATGGAAAATTTATTTTATCTTATTTTCCCATATAAACTGTTCCTACCTGTCAAACATTTTATGGGGGCGTTCCGAAAATTCTTTTATATGTGTTCAGATTCACAAATTCTCTTGAAATAATTAATATGGCAAAACCACGTTTGCCGGGTCAGATAGTTATGTAATAATAATATACTAGTGGACACCAAGTTTTCGAAATTCGACCAAGTTTGAACAATATTAATCTATTCTCAAATTATACAATACACAATAAACAAAATAGTATATATGCGCGTGCGTGTCAAATACATGGTAGTGTGCGTAAAGTCTTCTATATTGATTTAATGTATTTTTTTATGAATAATTAAAAAAAATATTAGCAGTCTGCACTCGTTCTCTATATAAACGTAGTATATTTCACACTCCTCCGTCCATGCAATTTTCGTAAAAAGAGATACAAAGTTTTTGCTTCACATATTAATGAGACATATCGATATTGTGCCAATGCAGTAACGTCTATTGAGAATCTGTATATCAATCTAGAATATTTGCACACCGTATGCTGTTTATTCTATGGCAAGGCGGGAAAACGCGCCACTGTAGTACACTACTCCGCGCTTTTATGGTAATTGTTTGGAACGGCACCGGTGTAACCCGCAGATGGTTTAGATTTCTTAATACAAATGAACCCTTTTAGTGAATATTAACAGGGACGGCTTTAATTTTGAAAAGTCTTTGTTAACAATGCGTGTATTGTTTCAGCCATACCATTATGATACACGCGCATTGTCATAAAAGCTTATGTTGTTTTAAATACTATCCTATAATGAAGTTGTATAATATTTATTTAAAGTTAAGGTTTATTTCAAAGATGAAAAGAGGTTAGAGTTTATTTTAGTGGAATAAACTACTTGCAAACGAATCCATAGCGCCGGAAGTTTAAAGAGTACAAATAAAAATGAAATTTTTAAAAAAGGCATGAATGAGGTTAATAAAATAATGATTACGTCTCCTATAAGGCCATGTGTTTGAAAAAGTTAAGTTTCTCAATTATTTTTTCACGAGTATGTCAATACTCATGACAACACAATTATCATTTTCCGCGTTTATTTAAGGTACTTATTGCTTTGGAGTCAAATTATGATATTTTCTCAAACAAAGTCACACAAGTAAAGAAAAACACAAATGTTATTTTTAGAGTAATCGATTTTCGTACTGAATAATTATCATCAACTTTAACCCAAATTAAGTCAAATTCATTTAGGATTTTAATTTGCCTTTTATTCATTATTTATCCTGATCTTGATAAAAAGAGAAAGAGCTCAAACTGAAAATTCACAACCACTATCTGGATTTTGAGGACTTTATTCTAAGAACTTATATTATTTGTCCTTGAATTAACGGTCTGCTTATAACCAATTCTACTTAAGTATAAATAAATTGCAAATGAGGTGAAAATAGAAATATTGTTAATATTTATACGGCCTCCCAGTATCAATGGAAAAATTTTCATATATATTGATGCGTTGCCTCCATTTTTATAACGCTGACCGGAGGTTATTGTCTCTCACGAGATTGCCTGCGAAATTGGACACGAAATGTGATTTACTGAACATTATGATGCAGTTTTAAACTCCACAGATGCAGGGCTTTGCAGGAAATGCTATGTACTTTGGGGGTTTCGTGCAGATATAAAAGCAATGTTCCATAATAAAGTACGTTATAACGCTATTGGACCATTATGTGGTAGAGTTACGTTATTTGTCATGTTTAACAGGGCATATTAAGAAGTAAGATTTATGTTAGTATTTTATATTTATGTTTAATATGATTATCACTTCGAAAACCTTTCTAATGGGTTTTATTTTAATTCGAAATAGTTAAGGAAAGAGGCATTCATAAATTTTTAGCACCGTTAAATATGTTGCAAGAACATGTACTACGAAGAGGTCTACGATGTTCTACGAGAATGTAAAAAACGTTATCCTCAATTGAAATTTTTATACTAGATCTCTTCACATGATACTTTCTTGTATATATGCATTACTATATGGAACAATTTTTTAATATTTTACAGCGTTCATAGTTCCGTGACCATAAATCTGTACAAATAGTTTTATTAAGTGTTACAATCCACTGGCAACACTGCTTAATATACGAGCAATAACAATTATACTTAATAAACATTTAACCATATCTGGTATAATATTATATAATAAACAATGCTTAACAATAATTTATAATTTAATAGGTCAACCATTAACTGAATTAGTAATTTAATAAGTGCATTGATCTGTAATGTAGTTGTGATGAATCATTATATTTTTGTATATAAGCGCATAATGTTTCAGTGATAGAGTAGAACACTCTTATCCTTTGTATAGCATGTTACTCTGTCCTAATAAGTAGAAAGTAGTCTAATTAATATATATAGTTGTTTACGCTATCCTCACTATTTTATTTTGGCCGACCAACCTACAGTCTTTAATATAAGATATTGTTTCACTCGATTCCCTCTATTATTGAACTTTTATAAATTTAACTTAAAAAAAATGAATACAAAATATATGACATAAAATGTACAACAAACACCATTACGTATACTTAAGCTCTTCATTTAAGTTAAGTGAAAGGCGTTCGTTCTTTTTGCCATATTTCCATCAAAAAGGCCGCACTCGTGCGCGAAACATTTACGCGGACCGCAACAAATAGCTGGCGTGTATTAAAAACAAACAGAAAAAAAGTAAAAAGGCCATTCGTATTAAGAACTGAATATAGGTACGGGGAGAATTGTAGACGCATAAATCAGTGAGCATCGAACATAAAGCTGCCCCACTCGGAGCCAGCAACAATGCTCTTGCGCCCCGCTTGTCAGCAGCATTGCGCGTTTCCATTGTACCCCGATGGAATTTAAGCGTTTATCTCTTTTACGAACGTGGAACGCTGTCCACCCCCGCTTATATAATAGCTACGATATACGTCCATATGTAAGAACCAACGAAGCGGTACATTGTATGTATATAGAAATGTAAGCAATAATAATTGCGGTAGCAGACTCGTTTTGTAAAGTCGTGATTTGGGACTGCTTTATTTGTGCCTGGTTGTCGATGACAGGATTGCAACTAGGATTTCTATAATGTTTAAGGAGCTAGTATGGCAAAGAGAAGGTGAAATAGTATTCAAACATCTATCACTCCGAGACACCATTCAAACAGGTTTTCAGCTGTATGATATTTGACTTATAACGGACCATAAATAATTAATGGTTCAACTGAGCTAATATTTTAAGAATTATATATGCGTAACTAGATTTAAACGTACATTTAACGAAATTTATGCTCGAGTATGTAATTTCTGCTATCGAAGGATTCTTGGCGTTAAAATTTCCCTCTAAGTTAGTTTAATACTTTTAAAAATAATTTATATAATTTTACTTTTCTTAACAGTTCTTTCTAAATTGCGGTAGAATTCTGATTTGTTAACTTTCAAAATAAATTTTCCCTGTCTGTGACAAAAATACGAAATGTAAAAAATAACTTCAGCTAACTTAAATTTAATTTATCTTCGTCAATTACTCAGACCCTTAACTCTTAAGTAAATCTGCAATTTCCTCAAGTACCGCTAATTTACCGATGATATTTCGAGTGGAAGTTAAGTAAAAATTGTTTCATTCGAATATAAATTAAATTAAAATAAAAATATATTCAAGGTTTTTATTTTATTTTATTATTAACGTTCTTTGTTATTTTTACTTTTTATTGGAGAACATTTAACATTCATGGTTTCAAGTTAATGTGCACGTCATCCTTTGGTGGGTAAGGTAAAAATACTTTTAATGAAATGTTTCACTGTCCCATAATGGGACTGTGCTGTTGAAATTTAGAAATATTTGAAAAGATCATAAAATGCTTAAGATCTAGATATGTATGCCTTTTGTTTCTATACACATTTTTGGGTTATGGTGAAATGAAGTATAAACAAAAAAAAAAAAAAAAACGATACAGCTTAAAATATTAAACAATTTTCAGTAAAATGCTTAAATTAATATAGTTAATTACTCTAAAATATAAACCATTCAGACAACTACTATTATCAGTGCGACAGATTCCATGTGAATCACGCTATAAATACCCAAATTTAAAAACTAAAAAGTCCATTACGATATGGCACTATGGCAGCTATATTATGATATGCATTTTCTTCGTTTCTTCAGTAATCTTACTCGTGTCGTGTTGTGTCTAATTATTTTCGCATTGTAACCGACACGTTAGATTTTTAACACAATGGAAACCTTACGAAGGCGAAGCGCTAATATTTTCAGCAAATATTCCGACGTCTATGAGACACACCTCACACAAACTCGAGGGGTGGATTGAGCGGGGGCGACTTGAGACTTGTTGAGGTCTCCTACAGTTACACGTCGATACTAACTGTGCTGTGCTGTGTTGTTAATTTGAAGAGTTTGAACCTTAATCGGATGCAGTAAGTGCTTAAATTGGAATCGCGACCGCAAGTTATATTTGCACTCCGCGTGAAATATGATAATCGTTCCGTCTGATGATGGTATTCATAGTTTGCCGGGCTAGAAGCCTTAGATGTACAAGGGGATGAAATTACTGCACATTTCATGCGCAGCTTAGGTCTTGTTGGCTTTATTCCACCCTCTACATGGGCCAGTATCGATATCCTTGTTTCGGTGATAATGACATATGTAACATTATTAGGGTTCTGCACGCAGGATCCCATTTTACCCTTTGGGTACGGAACCCTAAAAATCACCGGAAAAAATAAGTTACCGTTCATTTATTAATACTTGTTCATACATTATTATATTACCCCCCAGTGACTCAACACGGTACTGTGAGAATATTTCGCAAGGGTCAGGTCGCACTTACATTATTTTATAGTCCTGATAATATAACTAATATAACTATAAAATAGTTATGTAAGAGCTATTGAAGAGTGAAGTCTTTTAACACAAGTTCTTATACTTGAATCGAGACCCAATCCCTGGCTATAACATATTTAATCGTTTGTTAAAGTAATTTTATTTATCTCTAATATTACACTGGAAAATTATATTTTATATTAAAATTTTATTTATAGAGCAGCACTGCAAATAGTCTATTATGATGAGCAAAACCAACAGACATTTGGATTTTTGATCAGCTACATACGTGACGATCCAAAGTTGAAATTAGATATTACAATAGTATGTGTTTTAGTTAGGTGACCATTCCATCCATAGGTAAGTGGTACATCCGAAGGAAATCTTAAATGATCCTTTACCTCACTTAGTGGAAATAACAAAGAAGTTTAAGTACTTCTAGATTCTAAATCTAGAAAGTTTAAATACTTCTCCGCCTAAGTAATCAACACTAATTTAGCCTCTTCGTATATTTTCTTAGTTATTAAAATTCTGCCATAAGGCACAGCACCCTTCCTTGCGTGTTTATTAAACCATAAAGTCTTTGGACATAATCCGTTCGTATAATCCGATTTTGGCTGTGTTTCATTACATGACGGTACTATTGCAACTGTCGTTTTAATAGCATCTAGGGTTTTTTAAACATATCTTTCTTTAAAACCACTAACCATTTTATTAAAAGACAGCCCATCCGCAACCCAAGGGGTGTCGGAATGGCCTGTTAAAGTGCAGACCTCGTAATAGATAGATTTAGGAAAAAGAAATTGCAGGCATATGCCCGGAAGTAGAACTGAGCAATTAATAAGAACATTATACATAATGAAAGAAAAACGGCCAATCAAAAGTTTTATTAGTACTTCGGTCTGTAATCAAAACCATGATTATTAGTAGCGTAGTACAGAGTACACTGTTTGACATTAGTCGACGTAAAATAACGCGTAATAAATTATTAATTCGACAGATAGCGTGCAAGTTTGTATATCTTTTTTATGTATATCTTCATTTGCTTTTATACTATTTATCCGCGCAAACTCAGTCGCTAGTAAAAGCTGGTGCGTCTAATAAACACCGAGAAGTTGTGTACGAGCGAACCAGCCTTAATTACGATAGTTCAGCACCTTTGGGAATCCTTAAAGGTGCTTGGGCGACTGCTCAAGTCGCTAGAATTTGTAACACGGAAATGTGTGGAGTGGCTTTCGATTTATAGTTTTTATAACGTTTTTTATTAAGGTTTATTATATATTAATTAACAATCATATACATTAACATAATCCTTGCAGTTGTGTCGTGGCGAAGAAATGTTTACTAAACTCTGATCGGATTATGTATTTAAGTAATAAAAACAGTGTCATGTAAATCGAATGAGTAGTTTGATCGAGTCACAAATCACTACAAAGTATAAAACAAAGTCGTCCCGCTCTCTGTAGGGACCCTATGTATGCTTAGATCTTTAAAACTACGCAACGGACTTTGATGCGGTTTATTACTAGATAGAGTGATTCAAGAGGTTTATATGTATAATAATACATTGCACCTGTGTGAAGCCGGGGCTGGTCGAAAAATTAGTATGGGAAGTACTAACTAGCCAAAAATCTGGTGGAACGATCACTACCGAACTTCGGAGACACCTGCTGGAATTAATACGAAAATTATCTAAAAATTTAATAAAAATAGTTCCATAGATATTGAATTCTTTTTAACAGACATTTAAAAGGAGTTCTGTATCTATATGTATTGGCATCGATGTTTAAATACACATAGTAATACGTATACACAATTCTTATTACAAATAAGTTAAATCACTTTCACTTTGTCCAATAACTTTATTTCCAATGTCTCAATTCCTGAGGCATATATAAGCTGCGTAATTCAATTACGACTCCTTCCGGGCCTCGTGGCGTTCAAGAATCCGGCGGGGGGTTCGGGAGGGGAGGAGTACAAAAGGCGGACAAAAAAGGTTTCATAACTTATTGAAACGGCGGTAATACCCGTGTATCGGGAACTGGAGTGGCTCCGATACTTTTGTGGGTGTGCATCATCTTTATGCGCTCCCATTTCCTGTGAACGGTTCGGTCTTTAATATCGCTTCCCAATTTGCGTCAGTAACATTCGCTTCAGCGGGCTTGGTGTCTGTTAATGGATGGATTTCTTTGCAATTTTCCAAATTTGTATACACGTTACGGGAGACCGTTTCATCGGTACTATAAACAACATGAAGGGATGTGCAAAAAGGTTACGAAGACTTTTGCGAACCGGCTATTTCAATCAGAGTTTTGTTGAACCGGCCATTTCAATCAGAGTTTTCTTGAATCGGCCATTTCAATCAGAGTTTTGTTGAATTCCTCGATGATCTTTTAGTATTGTGCATGTTTAATGCCATATTTTAGGATGTGCCGTAACAGCTAATGTTGTGTAATACGTATTCCTTATTCTAATAAGGAATAAAGAAAGATATCTTCTAAGATATTGACGTTATTAGCGCATTTTGAAAGCAGTCATCTCGTCTTTTTTTTTACATCTGGGACGTATTTTCCTCTCTTAGATATAGATATGGTTATTGATGACTAAGTGGTGTAGTAGAAATGTATTGGCTTCAACGCCGGAGTCGTGGCTTCCCAACCCACACTAGACAAGTATTTGTGTGACCCACAGAACATTGTTCTGGCGTAACATTTTAAACAGAAAGACATATATATATATATATATATATATATATATATATATATATACATAAACATATGTATATAAATGATATCCTATGTCTTATTCTGATGTAAAAGCTATATTATTGTAAAGTTTCATTAGAATTCATCTAGTGCTATTTGCGTGAAAGAGTAACAAACATTCATCTATACATATAAACTTTCGCGTTTATAATATTAGTAAGGATAATCTAGGGTTCGCATTTAATTCACGAAGTTAGATAGGAAACTTAGCAATAATAAGTGGACAAGCGTTACCAACTTAAGTGTGTAATAATACGTGAATTAATGTTAATATGTAAATATGACCGCTTACCATAATGTTCCACTCGGGCGGGAAAATGGTTCGTATACAATAGCACCGCTGTCACGCTATGACGTATACCGTCACGATTTACGGATTTATTCTTTTATTGGGTTATTCGGTTACTGGATTTGTAGCACGGAATATATTCACAGGGTTCAAAGATAAAGAGAATTGTAACTCGAATGATACTAAATTATAAATCTTTTCATTGTCTTTGTAGATTAAAACGTTTATAACTTTTTTTTCATATTAAATAACACAATATATAATCTGTACAATTAAGAACAATGACAGTAAATGAGTTACAAATTTAGGCTACAGTACAAAATAATTACTTTAATAATATATGCGAACGGTAAACCATGAAACTGTAACTTTCAAATTTAAAAAAATTCTGCTGACATATAATTGCATAGCTGCAATACATAGTATTACTATAAGTATTAGTTAATAACAGTTAATATAACAAAAGTATATAACAGAGTACAAAATAGGCTTTTACTGAAATGAAGTTATTCAAAGTGACCCCGAGCAACCTTTAATACCAGAATTTTACCACTATTACTTTCACTACCATTTATTATAAGAAACAATGGTAAGCGAGTAACATTCGTGGTATAGATATATTAGAAAAAGCAGACATATACGTCTGTTTTATATTTTTTATTCGCCAGGTAAAAGTTTCGACACTATATGAAACGCCATCTTATATGAAAAGGTTAACAGGACTTGGGAGAATAGAGTGAAGATCTACAAGTTCTCTTCTCGAAATTTCTTTTCTCATAGGCCATCCTTTGGTTTTGCAGGAGTTGCTTACCCTTTTTTATGGGAAAAAGCGGCAAACGAGCAGGAGGCTCACCTGATGGTAAGTGATCACCGCCGCCCGTGGACAGGTGTCCTTCATAAAAAATATAATTCAACATATTGTATGTGTGTATGTATGTTCACTTAGAACTACGGATTCTACGAGGATCGAAAACAAACGTGCGTGCCACGAAATGCCATAAATATTTTACTGCGCCACTACCGTGTCTCCGATATTCAAACTTTATGGTCGGAAAGCGTGCAGATATAGACCGAATGACCTTTAAGTTGTATATTAATTAGCAACGCTGTCATGAGCTGCGTAAATAAGTTGGGTTGTGTTAGTGTTGACGAAACTTACGTTTTAACACATTTCATTGTAAATAAAGCGTGATTTGATTATTTCTCAATGCTGCCAATAACACGATTTTTTATATTAAATTATAATGAAAGAACATAGTCCGTTTAATAAGCGATTACCAGTGAGAAAGAAGTATTTCATTACGCGTTCTCCTATTGTTCTGTTATCGTATTTATTATATAGTTACGAGTGAGATGATCGTGTTGTGATGATTTCTTGTAAGTGAAGTCATGATCAAAATAATAAATATTTTTAAAAGAAGTGCATATAAGTCTAACCGGTGTCTCAAAAGGAAATCTATTTAGTTTAGTAGTCACTGTTAGATAAAATCTGTAACCACAAAAGACCTACAAAATATTACTTACAAGTGAAGTTGGGCGTAAGTAATCTTTCCTTTAAGTTATTTGATGTATATTGACTATATACTGTATTCGATGGGAATACATAACTATATTATATCACATATATACAACACATTTGTGATTGAGAAACCTTTAGCAACAGATGTGCATATATACGCACGTCTGTTGCTAAAGGTTTCTTCGCCACTACAAAACAATTACAATCATACGCGGCGAAGACAGTCGCAGATGCTGGAGTGCGAGTGTACGAGTTTTTTTCATCTATTCGACGCGACTTTAATATTCTAATTTGGCATGCTTCACGACGAGGGGCGGTATCAAAGGATGCAATTACGGAGGGCCCTTTGGGGACCTAACTGCGCCGGCGACTGTACACCAGTCATTGCAAGTCGTCCGCTTTTCGTGCGGGATTATTGCAAAGTTATAATTGTCCGATATAAAGGTGAAGAGACACTGACGCTTATCTTATTCAAACTATAAGCCCAGTTGATGTTAGCGTGCTGTTAAGATTAAATAATTGACAGTTTACGCTTATGATGTTTATGTGATGTGACGGCTGATTGCTCTATCTTTCAGGAGGGGGGACTTAATCGATGAGAGAGAAAATCGAGTTGGCGTTTATCATGCTACGGGTAATTTGATATTTATGATAATTGCGTGTCAAAGACGATGTCTGTGGTTATGCTTTTAAACACGTTGACGCTCAATTGGAATTTCTAATTTGCAAAAATCATTTTCTCTTATATTTGCTAACGGTACTGGGTAATAGACTTACTATTAACCGATTGAGACTCGATTGAAATGAATAACTAGCTGGCTGTCTCTTTGGTTTGTTAGTGCGTAAAAACTTGGTAGCATGCTAAGTAAAATGTACATAAAAATTTAAGAAACGAATATAAATGTGCAAAAGGGTATAAGATCAAAATAACGAGATACAAGTTTTCACTGAGAAATTCAAGACACCAAAACTGTTCAGCGACTAGCAGGAATTGTTTAACCTGCAATACGAATGCAACGCAACACTCGCCAGAGTTTATGTGAAACTGGAAATTAATGACATACAGTGCTCCGACGCTTTCATTAGCTAACACTAACGTTTTGAACTTTGTGAAATTATTAAGTCATGCACGATATCCAATAAAAAGCATTGTGTCACAAAGTTTCTTTTAATTACAGTCGATACTCTAAAACCTTACATTTTCAGAAAATAACTATGGATTTAAGGATATAACTATCGCGACGTAGTTTTGATCTCCGTTTCGACAGTTTTGAATACAAAAATTCAATATTTCTGAGAACTGTTTCATACTGAGAATTAAATAAACAACAAAATCGTACTGAGAAATTATCAATATAATTGTAAAATGTTAACGAAGTCACATTAAAATTCCAGTAGTAATTTCTTCTAGTAGTGGTAGAGACTACTACTTCAGTTTAATTGGACATGTTATTTCAAGAACACGTTAAGGTGTAAGATTTTTTACCCGACTGCGCCAGAAGGAGGGTTATGTTTTTCGAGAGTATTTATGTATGTATGCATGTATAATTGTTTGGCACGCTCTGCAGCCTGAACGGCTTGATGGATTTTAACTTGAGAGATGTCATAAGATTCGTATTTACTGCGAGAGTGACACTGGGTATGTCAAAATAAAAAAATACACAGAAACGCAGTCAGGTTTTTTATTTGTTTAAATTATATTCTACTTGTTTTAAGTGTTAGAATCTGCACTGAATATAAAAATTATTCAAATTCTCAATCTTTCGAAACCAGCAGCGTCGAAAGTTTTTGTCCATTTATGTACAAAAAAAAAAAACATATTTTAACAAAATAAAGTGCTCTCAACAACTACTTGTTCAGTTACTGGTTTCGCCACTTGATTTACTTCGGTGGTACGTAAAGTATCATCAAAGTCATCTTTGAAATTTACGAAATATTTTCCTAAATAGTAAGTCAAATAGTTTATGCTTCTATAGTTAGGTTTTATGCTTCTATAAATCTTTAAGATTAAAATACGCATTTGGCCAAAATTTTGTTACGCGATAGAGTTGAACGTCTTGTTAAGAGAAACCTAAATAGGTTTTTGTTGATATTTTGCGCAAATAATAAATAGTTTTGTGAAACTATGTATTGAATCTTATCGATGATGGCTTAGTTTTCTCATTAAAGACGTCTCCTTTAAAACCTGCGCAGTCTTATGGCTGTGGAATAAAGAATTAAGGAATTAAAAATAAATAACGTAACAAAATCCGCAGTTCTAGTTAATATATTTAAAGTGATTCGATATCGATTTGTTTGATTTAGGATTATAAAAAAGTCATTTAAAATATTAGGGAAAGCTGGCAGAGCGTAATTATGAAAAAGTTCACCATTGCATTTATTACCGCGAGCGTAGATAAAATCTTTGGTAGACGAAAATTAAATCTTTGAACGTCGAAATTCAATTCCACTTTATTATCATCTCTAATTGTGCTCGACTGAAGAGCGAAATTTGCATAACTCGTGCATAATGTAACCCCGAGGGTGCGATATATATAGTCTGCATAAATAAATGTGAACGCGGCATACTGTGGCGAGAACCAACAAATCCAATCTCGAGTGGTTTAGCTTCGTTTTGGTAGAGAAAATACGAGAAGAGTCAAGAGGGTCAATAGAGATTCGAAATAAGGCAAAAAAACTATATTATTTACTTTATTTCGATTTTCTACTTACTGTCACGTTCGATAAGTTTTTCATCTTTCTTAAAAGGCCAAAGGTCGAATCAGAGACTATATTAATTAAATATATTTAATTTATGAATGGATTAATCATAATTAATACTAGTTAAATGATAATTAAGTACCTATGAATCACGTAATAAGATATATATTGACACATAAATAACCTTTAATTTAGTATTGATTGGGAATGACCATTGAATTCGGCGTTCTTTTATGCGTATTTATACGTATATATTAACACATTTTGTGCTTACAATTAACGTGAATGAATTCGTGGTAAATTGAATTTTTTTTCACAAAATCTTGCACTTAAAACTTTTGTAGCTAAAAGAATGTTGTTTCATAGTAATTTTTTTAAGAATGAGTTCAGTAGTTCCATTACATACAAAATAGGATTCCTTTCCTTTTGTCAGGAGGTCATCTATATGATCTGTAGCCTAAAATGTTTTAGTTAACATGTTTATTATCATTACTATTACTCGTATTTTAAATTGGATTAAATTTCTCCAATGACGAGGTTCTTATATTCTTATCCACTAATTTTTTAATTCGGTTGCGTCGAGGGTTGTCGTTCGTTCCCTTGTCTGTAATACATTTCATTGTACGAGAAAGCAAACAGTTACTGCGATATTAACGGGCATTGTGAGAGGAATTAAGATGTATCCTATAAGTGCAAAGGAAAAAAAAGGCGCCATTGCAAATTGCGGGGCTTCGAAAGCGGGCCCTTTTATTTGCGGCGCGCTTTTCACTTAGCAGTGGTTTCCTGTTAATGACTTTTCATTTGAACTTGATAGTTATTTCGTTATTGATATATTTTTAGTGCTAGTCTCTGCACTCATGTGGTGAAACTTAAATAATATGAAGTTTTACATAAAATGTATGCAAAAAGCCCTGCTAGATTCGAATCGGCGTAATCCTAATTGACCAAAGCGGCTGATATTCTCACGTCGCGAAAATCTCGACATCTTCACTTTCTACACATGTATCGCATTATTAGTAATTATATGCCATGAATACATCTATCCATCCATAAAAAATACACACTCTGAATACAGACTTATTTATTCTTTCATTGGCAGTTGGCATTGCAAAAGATAATGAACGTGATAAGTACTCCTCATGACATAAGTGGCTTGCTTGATAACTATTTCTTACAAATGCCAAAATACCTGTACAAATATTTGAAGTCATTCATATTACAATAATAGTCAACTAGATGATGCCAAACATTGTATAAAAATGTATAAGAAAACAAAGCAGATAAAATCAGTGGCTAAAGCGTTGTTTGCGTATCCCGGAGGATCGATGTTCAAATCCGTACAGAGGCGAAAAACTTTTGGTCTGTTTTACAACATTTTTTTAAGTAATAATTGGTGAAACGCAGCGTCCTTATCGCGAGTGCCTGCTTAATCGTCGATTGTTTGCCGCCGGCATTAAAGCAGCGAATTGTCAATATTTGCCATCGACTCTCCGTAGGCCGGGGTTGTAATCCCGGTGCGTTCTGCAAACACCACCTCAAATTCCTCCACCGAAGCAGAATTTTGCGCGGAAGGCCTTTTCGCGATAGTTAACGATGGACTAATTAGGCAACCAATGAGTCGACAGTTTTCGCGCACGAACGTTCGACGAGAGCGCTCAAATCGAATAAATACATTGAGAGATCTTTCAAGGAAATTACAACTGCCTTTTAATGAAATACAGTGTAACGTTTATGAAAGTGAAGGGAATTAGAATATCTTCATTATATCAAGTAATTATACAATGAGGATCATTACAAAAAGGTTAGGTTGGACTACGATTCGTTTTAACAAGGTAAGAAAACTTGTTTACTAATCTTAACATTACGTTGATACTCATATGCTTACCTTGTTAAAGCGACTGTCGTTATATCTAAGCGACGATGACTATTTCACGAAGAATTTAATTTGCCTGATCCTGTCTAGACATGAATTTTTAGACATTGATAGGAATCGGCATATAAAAGTTGCAAGTTCGAAAATATAGTTGAATAATCGTTGAGAGTTCAATAATACTTACTATCTATATGCTGCAATGATTTAATTTCTTTGTAAAAGTTGTTTTTCATAAATGTTAAAAAATTTGTTAAATTGAGGATTTCGTTACATCGAGGTTACGTCGTATCTGTAACCTCAACTCTATGGAAATTAATAAGTAATTTAAGTGTCTGTCTCTTCTCAAGTAATTTAAGTGTCTGTTTCTTTTGCCTAAATAACAGGTTTTCACTTAAGAAGCCTTGGACGTATACCAAAAAGCCAATAATTTAAAAAGATTGTACCTCTTTCTGTTTGCTCCTGCGAAACGGCAGGGTCGATTATAAATACAAATAATAAAAGGTGTTAGAAACGCCACGAAATTAAAAACGCAATAAATACTTACGTTAACTAAGTATAATACTTGTGTAATTTTGAGAAATAGTCACTTAGTTGAAATTAGTAGTGATTTTATCATTCAAATATATAATTAGTATCGACAAAGGTAGTAAAATCTGGGCACCAGGAGTAAATTGTCAGGATTTTTAATAGAATTGTCGTAAATAAATTGTGCCCGATTTTCGGCAAAACACATTTTAAAAACACAGATTAAAGGATTTAACACTTTTGGGACTTAACAGCATATTTAGATACAAATATTGCCAACACTACTACTACTTGATGTTTAAGGACTTTACTGCTAATTTAAAAAGCCTGACTCGCGCTTTAATGCTCCTTAAGGCCGTGCTGAAAAACAGAGAAATCGTAACTCTAACACAGAACACCGTTGGCTATCAATTTCCCGGGGAAACTCGTGTCCCTTCCTAATATATCCCCGATGCGACCTATTACTCATACTTCACCACCAGGGGCTCCACAACGTTGCTCGTCGTGATATATGACCGACGCTTTGAGGTGGGAATTACGTCACTCCGAAAGAACCAAACGGCATTTGTCAGTATGACTTTAGAGTTGACATTATACGTGCATATATAATTCAATTATAAATAAATTCATCATAAACAAAAATATTTAGCTTCAGTGATCACACCAGCAAAAATACTGAAAATATAAAATTGAATTTCAATAGCATACAGACATCTCTAGTTTTCAAACATTCGTTGTAAAATTTAAATTTGATAAAGTGGACATGCTGTAAAGGAAGCACGAGTAACCCCAAGCATTGTTAAAATACGATAAACAAACAGTTTCATTATATCCCCGGTAATCGTTTTAGTTGTTCTCTAAATGAAATTGGCTATCGCGATGATTTCTGATGTCTATACAAGTGAAATGTAAGCAGGTGATATAATATAAATTAAAAATATAATAAATGTTTTTAGGATATATTTTTACCAATGTTATTTAGTCCCAAACTAAGTTACTTAGGGTATCGGAACGAGGTAACTGATAGGAACTAGACATGCACTTAAAAATCTGCTATTTTGTAAATAAATATATATTAAAGATATTTTAGGTCCTAGACACTAGAAAAACACTATGTTCGTCATGCAATATTTTTACAATATTGGGGATCGAATCCTCACCCCCTGGCGCAAGAGACAGGTACACAATCCACTAAGCCAATCGGGTCACTTGATGACAAGTGGCGCCGCAAAGGCAAAAAGGCTCTGGCATTAAAGTTTTTTATTCATTCTTTACTTTAAGAAATATTACAACCGTAGAAGTGTTACTTAATTGAACAATTAAGAATACCTTAAGACTATCTGAAATATTTGAGTGAGTTTTTGCAATCCTTTTTACACTTTTGGCAATATTCTCCATATCAAAATAAAATTCGTCTTTATCAGAGAAACACCTTTCCTTTAAACATTCCTATAACAAGGAAAAAACTCATACAATTTTACATGCCAGAATTTAATACATCGCAGATGAAATTGTAAAAGCTATAAAGGCACCTTGAAAATTATCTTTAATATTCTGCGAGTGCCTTTCAAACTTCCAGGAACTGAATAAATGTGTAAAAATGGAAAGTTAGAAAATAGCCGTGGCGGACTTGAGAATTTGGAGTGGAAATTATGCGCAGTGGTACTACAGACTGGTCAACTTGTACCAGGCGCCCATAAACAAGAGGCGTCGGCGGGGGCCGTCGCAGACAGCCCCGCGTCGGGTTCCGTACGCGCTCGAGTGGAAGCAACGTTGAAATATTACCGGCACACCACATTAAACGTGATAACCGACGCACGAGAGCGTTTCGACGTTAGTTATGGCGCCGTTGAGGTCACTGGATATTGAATACGTTATCTTTAGGTGGTCGTTTTGTTTGGGACGGTGTCGTGGCTAAGTGATACTGTTTTACGGATTTTATCGCGTTGAAGTCCGTATACATATGTATGTATAGTATTCGCGTAAAAACAAGGAATCAATATGGTGTCCTTCGGTTAAACAAGATAATATCAGTGTTAATATGACTCCGTGGCGCAGTTGCCAAGGTATTTGCTTCGGCGTCGGGGGTCGTGGGTTCGATTCCCTCACCGGACAACTATTTGTGTGACCCACAGATAGTTGTTTCGCATCTGGGTGTTTGTCCGCGTGAAATTTATGTTTGTAAACGTCCTTACAACACAGGATAATGTTATCGGTGAAGTAAGGGAATGTTTTAAAAAAAAAAAAATTGTTCAAGACAGAGGGCCTTTAGCTCGTGTGACTTTTTACAGTTTCCATGAAATTTTCTCCCGTATATTTTTTCGAAGTAAATATTTTCACTTTACATATCGTAGTTTTGACACCTCTTTCCAGCCTGTGCAGGAAATTTGTTTCTGTTGGAGAGTTAATTTAATTTCGTTTACATTTATGGAAAGCCTTTGCACAGCATTGAGACATAATATAATCTGTTACTTATTGAGACAAAAGCTCACTGAAACCTTAACGGTTAGCTTTAATTAAGAGCTATAGAGGAAGCAAACTTTTGTTTAGTTTTATAAAAAATAGTAAATTATATCCAAATTGTTTCCTTGGTGAATGGCGGATTATTTGGTTATTTTGCGAGAAAATATGCCTACAACAAAGTGAATATTGTGACGTTAAAAACAAAAGTTCACACGAGGTTAAGAATATTATATATGGTTGGCTAGCTTCACTGTCCTACGGCCAACTTTATGATATCTTGAATACTGCGTAAACCTATGTAAGTAAGACTTTCTTCTTTTACTGTACTTTCATTAGGTGTAAAATCACTACATAGTATAAAAAAAGTTGTCCCGCTGTATGTCTGTCCATATCTTATTATATGATTAGATTTTTAAAACTACGCAACGGATTTTGATGCGGTTGTCTTTAATAGATAGAGTAATTCAAGAGGAAGGTATATGTGTATAATTCATGCATAGTATCGTAGAGAAACACTGATAATTTTAGAGGTTTCTAATGAGATGTCGAAAAAAAAAAAAAACATTCAGCTTTGCACCCGTGCGAAGCCGGGGTGGGTTGCTAGTTTTATAAATTACCAATGCTTACCGTGCATTTAAGTTTTCTTTAATATGCAGTCAAGCTCAATGTCTGCTGAAAGAAAAATATGTATGTTTAGAATCTCGAAAAAACAATACGTTTCTCCTCGACGCAGGCATGCCTAGTGTGGAGACAACAGATATTACATTTATATATAAAAAGCATTAAATTATACTTGAGGAAACTTTGTATGTATGTTATCAAATAGTTAATTTTAATTTATTTTTAGTGATTTTTGCTGTAAATAAAATGTTTTCAGTTCATAAATAGTTTTATCGCTCGAGACTTCTGTCTTAATGATTCATTCATACCACATACAAGTGTCAAACGATCGGTTATCGTAAACTTATTAAGGCTCTCTCTTCAAAGGACTAGCGACTGATAATTTAAAACAAAAAGAACACGATTAACCGACCCACCGCAATTATTCAAAGGCAAAATGAACTCGACTACACCAGGACGTCTAAAACTGCAAACGGAAAGGTAATTAAAAATAAATATTAACAGTGTCTACCGCATCCGTTCACTCCGTCTTTGTGAAATTCAACAAAGGATTCCTCCGTCACATTCGCGATTCGTTTACTATTCTCCTTGACCGAATAAAAGACTCGAGTTAACGTTTTAATTTGAACCGTAGATCCGTTATAATTGGTTATGTTATCAGTGAGAACCGCACAGCTCTTATAACATTTCGTATATGGGAAAGCGAGCGTATAATAGTGCTAGAAATAATCCTACATGAAAAAGGCTGGAAGGATGCATTCAGTTACAGAGTAAATTATTTAATGCTGTTAGTGAGAATTACTCGGAAGTGAAACGGCTCAAGCCGCAGAAATAAAACACGTGTACAGTGACAGTTTTATTCGATATTAATTATGAAACTGATATATCAGTTATTATTTTCTCGATTAGAATTAAAATGGACTTATGTTACGGACGGACAATATATAATTTAAATTGTGGTCACAAATAAGACTGGGAATAACCAAGCAAACACAACACTCGCCTGTGCGAACTTTTACTCTATGCGAGTAATGCAAGTACTACTAACTACGCAGTACTATTACGCTATATTATTTCTAAATGTCTTTGTTTTTTGTGCCCTTTTAGTTTCTTACAAGGAGCAAACGTTGAAAATATTAATAAAGAAGAAGAAAGCCTTTAAATTTACGTGTTACGTTACGGTTAGTAATATTTAGTAAGGAATGCTTTTAAGGTATTCATTTACAGCAAAATTCCTCAGCAGGTCACTATTGTTCCAGAAGGGAAATTTAACACAATGGTCTTCCCTTAGAAGGGATTATTACGAAATTTTGGCGGTCATGTTTTTAACGTCAAAAATGTTAATCACTTTATTTTTTATCTTGATGTAATTCATTCGGTCGACTTTGTAAGTTACGTATTTTGGCCACATATTTTGTAAGTTTTTTTTGGCTGTGGAGAATACGTAAATCATAACTTTCAATTATGATTTACGTATTCAATATTTAGAAGATATAACAGATATCGTATAACAGATATTTAGAAGAGCAATCTAAAACTTCACGTCATGAATAACAGGTTTTTAATATTGATTATATTTTTTTATATTATGTATTAAAAATAATAAACGTGGATATTACATTAACTATTTTTCAATAAAAATAAATAGGAGCCGTCATAGCTCATTTTCCCGGCGCCCGCTATATACTCGAGCAACCTGAGTTTTATCCCCGGTGCCGGCACCAATGAAATTGTTAATTTTAAGCCACCTGATTTATCGCGTGTTCAGCGGTGAAGAAATAATAACAAAAAAATATTTAGAAGATATGTGAATCCCAATCGGCGGTGTGGTCGCGTGGTGGATTATGCCCTTTGTACTGAGGAGGGTTTTGTCCAGCCGTGGGACATTTATAGGCTGTTCAATCACAGTAATTCTTTTGTAGCTTATGTTAGCGCCTATTCTAAAATATTTAAAAAAGTTTGTTATCTGGCTAAATCAATATTTATTAAAAATAAAATAAAAAGCGCATCTGATAAAATCAAAATGACGTGGAATATAATAAATAGTGAAACGGGTAGACTTACGAAGCGCAACTCTGACTTAACCTTAACTGATGGTATTAATACTATTCAATCTAATCAGGAGGTTGCCAATTTTTTCGAGAAATTTTTTGCTGACATTCCTGTTTCTACAACTAAGTCACTTCTCTCTTCTCCGACAATTGCCGAATCATTACTTAAGAAAAATGTTATGGAATGTAAAGAAAACTTTAAGTTTACTACTGTTAATAAGAACGATATCATAAAAACATTCAAATCTCTAGATATTAAAAGAACTGCTGATCTATGGGGGATCTCTGTCAAGGTGATCAGTTCTATAATTGATGTAGTCTCACCTTACTTAGCAACTATTTTTAATATTTGTATTCAACGTGGCGAGTTTCCTGACCTTATGAAACATAGTAAGATTATTCCGGTGTTCAAATCTGGTAGTACTTCTGACCCCAGCAATTTTAGACCTATTTCAGTACTACCGACTCTTAGTAAAATTTTTTCAAAAATTATTTTGAATCAAATGTTACTCCATTTTAGTACACATAAATTGCTGCATAACAAGCAATATGGATTTACTAGGGGTCGCTCAACAACAGATGCGGGTATCCAGCTTGTGAAGAATATTTTTGAAGCCTGGGAAGAGTCACAGGATGCCTTAGGTATATTCTGTGACTTAACTAAAGCATTTGATTGTGTACAGCATGACACTCTGGTCAGGAAACTAAACCACTATGGTATAAGAGATGCCGCACTCAATCTTCTGACATCGTACTTGAGCTATCGTGTTCAGAGAGTTGACGTGAATGGCAAGAGATCTCCCGGGGCCCTGGTAAGTATGGGGGTTCCACAGGGATCTATTCTGGGGCCTTTTCTCTTCCTCATCTACATAAATGACCTGCCCTATCTTGTAAATAATGATCATGAGATAGTATTGTTTGCTGATGATACTTCTTTAATTTTTAAAGTTAAACGACATTCTTCAAATTATGACGACGTTAACAATACTCTCTCCACTGTAGTGCATTGGTTTAGTGCTAACAACTTAATGTTGAATAGTAAAAAAAACGAAATGTATTAAATTTACAACTCCCAACGTAAAAAGTGTAAAAACTGATGTACTTTTACATGGGGAAGCGTTAGACCTCATTGACTCGACTGTATTTCTTGGCATAACCGTAGATGCCAAATTGCAGTGGGGCCCCCATATTAATAAACTGTCGAGTAGACTTAGCTCAGCAGTCTTTGCAGTCAAAAAAATTAGACAGTTGACTGATGTGGATACGGCTCGTCTGGTATATTTTAGCTATTTCCACAGTATAATGTCTTATGGCATTCTACTTTGGGGAAATTCAGCCGACATAAATACTATTTTCATCCTGCAAAAGAGAGCTATTCGAGCGGTTTATAACCTGGGCCCCAAAGACTCACTAAGAAACCTGTTTAAAGAAATAAAAATATTGACTGTAGCTTCTCAGTACATACTTGCTAATGTTATGTATGTCCACAAAAATAAGAATGACTTTTCAAAATTTAGTAATGTGCATGATGTAAATACTAGGAACAAGCATAAATTAGTTCTACCCTCAACTAGATTGCGTAGAATAAGTAAATCTTTTATGGGACAATGTATACGCTTTTACAACAAAATCCCAGAAAACGTTCAAAATGAATCTGTTGCTAAATTCAAAAAACTTGTAAAGGAACGTTTGTGTGTTAATGGCTATTATAGTATTAGTGATTATATGAATGATAACACACTCTGGAAATGAATTGATCGCTCCAGGCTCTTTCAAGTGGAGTTTAATAGGAGTCTAATAATTGTACACATATTTGTAACTTTTTTGGCAAGTAAAAAAAAAAATAATGTCCCGCTGAGTTTCTTACGCCGGTTCTTCTCAGGTCAGTGGCTTACCTTCCGAACCGGTGGTAGAGTTTTTTTGACTATCAATAAGTAAGTGAATGCTTCTATATTGAATAAAGATATTTGACTTTGACTTTGACTTTGATTTGTTACTTTACTTTATAATAAAAAAAAAATAAAAAAAAGCATATATTCTGTTAAAAGTTAAGACTGCCGCGTCTACAGTTTTCGTATTCTGCACACAGACGGTAGTGTCAGATGATTCATATCGATATATCAATTAGACGGCTCGGGGCCTGTTATTTTCAAAGACGTGGTAAATTACAGTACCGAGGCTTAAACTAACGGATGTCGCTTTCAAACCCGATCGGAAATGTTGCGGATGAAATACTGAAATGTTTGGATATTGAATGGAAAATTCTTCGTCATAACTAGAACCGTTTATACGGTGTGACCGTCTGCGGATTATATTTGATCTGTGTTTATTAATTTCTTACGAATCTTGCAGAGCCCAGAGGTAATTATTTACTCTCTGGAACCAAGATTTAAACAATGAAACCTCGGAAATATAAAATTTGAAATTGTGTTCAGCGTGTTCAGTAAATATTTTTTTTATTATTATATTTCCATTATTAAATTGAAGGTATTAATAGCAGTTTAGATGACATCATTTTATTGTATTGTTATTTCTGTTTTACTTTATATCGAACCGAGCCAACATCCAATGAGTTTGGTGGCGCATTCACAAGCATAATAGGTAAAAAAGGTGGGTTTGTTTTTTCCTCACTATAAATTCAATGATATATATATTTCTACTTTTAATCGGTCTTTGTTGTCTACTTTTTTCTGACCTAGAAATGTCCATTACTATGTGAGATATGGCGTACCATTATTGTTACAGTCTGGTATATTAGTGGATCAACAAACAGTCTGACATTCACACCATTCAAAAGTCGAATGTGAAAGAGTATCTGAGATTGAATCTCTGAATCCTCGTTGGGCTGACGGACAAATCGAGGAATTATTCTTTAAATTATATACCCACGTTATGCTGTCGAATGCGAGTATTTTTGTTTATGAAAACTTCTCTGTGCTGCCTTGCCTGTGTTAAGTCTTTTTTCTTCTTTTACAGCATAAAGTTTACAGTAGAAGCTGGTTTGTTATCATTGACTACTTGTTGTTTTCTCTATCTTTTTATAACATAAAGTAAGAAGTATACAATAGCACAAAAATCTTATGATAAATTCCCGCAATTTCTTCTGTAGGTAAGTGCTCTTGTGTGCGGTTGTATGTCCATGTTCGTGACATTTAATATTGGGTTGGACAGTCTGCAGTTTGTGAAGCGAGTCGTGAGCGTTGATTTACGTAGTATCACTAGTTTGAATTCGCCTAACTGAATTATGATGGTGATGACCAGGAGATGAGAAAAAGTAGTCCACTATTTTTTTCTAAAAAAATTGCCCTCAATTTAGGATAACATTATCCTGTGTTGTAAGGACGTTTAACAAACACATATTTCACGTGGACTAACACGCAGATGCGAAACAATTATCTGTGGATCACACAAATAGTTGCCTCGTGTGGGAATTGAACCCACGACCCCCGACGCCGAAGCCAGTGCCTTGGTAAATGTGGCGTATTGGAAGGAGTCATAATTTTTTATCAAAAACTCATTATCATTCACTTAAAAATAAAATCAATTATCTTATCTTAATTAAGGAAATAGTTTAATCGGTCGAAAGAAATATAATAATAGGATGAATGGAAAAGGTTGAAACATATAAAAATATGTCATCTCCCTCCTCTAAATGTTACAAATAGGTACTTGATTACTATTTCCCACGTCAATTAATATCGGAACGGAGCGCGTTGACAAAATGATGTGGGGAAGTCCGTTATTAAAAAGCTAAATGTCATCAAGTGTCTCGACACAAGCGTCGGCTGCGACTGTTCCCTCATTATTTATTTAAAATTCGATCCGATTGTCGTATGTACATTTTTGGAGGATGGTGCAGGTAATGATCGAAGGGCGGTATGCTTTTTAATAGTGAGATGTTTTTTTAAATTAAATTTCCCAAATAAAGCTGATATTTTGACCGATAATTTTCGATTCAAAGTTAAGGTGCTTTTTCGATATTGAAAAAACATTTTTGTAAAAGATGAAAATTAAAATCCAAAAACTTGCTTATTTGAATTTTTCATATAAATTTTGTGGTTATGTGAAAAAAGTAGTAATACAAAAGTTGTAGGTCTTTTTATTATCTACAACTTTGCTGTTTAACTTTTTTCCATGGGCCTTGTAGTTTTGCTGAAAATCGAGATATAAAATCATAAAAAAAAAATCGAGATAAACCGTTTTTACCCTAAAAAACTCACCCCCTCCCCCCTTTATTATTCCTTTCATTTATATCATATCCTCCTCCTTTTCCAATAAGTTTCCTCTCACTGTATTTTTTTTTCACTTTTTACCATTTTTAAAGGCTTCAGCCCTGGTCAAGAGACAATTATGTTTCTAAAGATTATTAATAATTTAATTTATACAATATATTTAGTTAACAAGATGTTTTATCATATTCAATTTAATAATTCTAAGAAACTATTTATTGATTATATAGTGGAGAGTCTAGACTTTAAAATTTATTATTTTATTGTAAATTTAATAATATCACGCAAACTCAGATGTTGCCACTAATTGGACGATAATTACCGACTAAGCATTCACGTGTCTAAATGTTAGACACGTAATGAATAGTCAGCATAATTACCGGCAAGTTGAAGCTATTGAAGCAGAATTTCGCCACGTTTGCTGCTCAAGCTTAATGTTAACTACTATAATAATTCGACATATACATTTATAGTTGAAAATATTTTTGACTTTTCATAGATTTATAGCTTGATTGAGTCTTTATTAGATTACAGATTTTAGCTCCTGGTACACGACGAAATTGTTTTATCGTAAACTTGACGTTCGTATTGTTCGTATTTGACGACCCGAATAGCGTTGTGGGTAGTGTACCTGCCTTCTGCGCCAGAGGGTGTGGGTTCGATCCCCACTACTGGAAAAATATTGTGTGATGAACATAGTGTTTTTCTAGTGTCTGGGTGTTTATATATGTATAATATGTATTTATTTACAAAAGAAAAGTATGTTTAAGTATATTTATCAGTTTTCTAGTACCCATAGTACAAGATTTGCTTAGTTTGGGAATGGAAAATGTTGTGAAAAATTGTCTAAAATAAAAAAATTAAAAAAAAGTTTGTTAACCCATTGTGAGGCGGATCAGTATAGTATTAATCTGAACATTATTTGAAAATACGGTCATCATCATCATGATCATCATCTTCCTGCCCTTATGTGACATGTGAATCAAAGTCAAAGTCAAAGTATCTTTATTCAATATAGGCTTAACTCAAGCTCTTGTTGAACGTCAACAAAAAATCAATCATGTTGTGAGTGGTTTCATCTATGTTTATTTTATAACCGGCTGCATGCCTGGCGTCAACCGTCCTCGGGAAACACCTAGATTCGGAACAAGTATCTGTGGGCCACACAAATACTTTTCCCGTGTGGAAAACGACATCCAACGCCGAAGCCAATAGCTTAGCAACGGCGCGACCGAGCCTGCGCGACCATTTTCTTACTCAAATAAAAATTCATAATCAACGGAAGATTCCAATATTTCTACTAATAACTTGTAAAAAACGTAAACGAGTATGTAGGCTACATATTTCCATATTAACATGTCCTTTTTGTTCGTTGTCACATGCGTCAACGGTTACACGAATAGGTTAGATTGAAACGCCTATTCTTCGCACCTTTATTCGGCTTGCACCAAAGGCTATTCCGGACGAAGTGCTTTTAAAACTTAACCCTTATTTGCCGGCTTTGAGCACTTTAAAAGATTACAACGGCTCCCCGCTGCTTCCTCTAGTGGCGTAAGAATGCGTCTAATTCCCATCGGCGGCCGGTTTTAACTTCTGTTTCAGAAACAGCTTCTTTACTAAGTTTTATCAAGTTGTGTACCGGGTCGTGAGAAACTTTGCGATCATAATACCGTATATGTAGACGTTTGACGTTCACGATTACCAAGATGTGCTGAAGATATGATTAAAACTTTCGGTTATGGACGCTCTTTTTGAATATTGCACAGTTCAAGGAAAGTAATTTATGGAATTTAAATATTATGCAAAGTTTTTAAAGTGCTAGTCTCTGCACATAACATGACTCATTATTTTTTTTTAGAAAAAATGGAGGAATCGCTGACGCTTTAAACACTAAGCTGATTGCCACAACGACGAAAATATCAATGTATTTTAATTAAATTATTTTTTGGTATTTTAAGCAATGCTTGGCGCATCCATTGTTATCTCTTATCCTTTAAACGAGCAATTCTTGTTATCTTATCCTTTAAACGAGCAATTCGATTTTCATGAAATTTATATACAAAAATGTCCTTTTATCCCTGTTTTCAGGGAATTAAAAATATCATTCGAATATGACGGTAAATTTCGCCGAAAAAAAAAAATTTTATAACAGCCTGGTAATCGGGCGGCCCCGAAACAGATGGCCGTGGTTCATGTCACGATCATTTACATACTTATTTTTTTTCTTTTTTGCGATTCCAGATCATAGCTTTCTTTATTTTTTTAGTTTTTGTACATCCAGATGACTTTGTTCTTTTTTCCCTTACCGTATCGCAACGCATGAACAGACCCTTACAAAGTGAAAGTTATCACGGGCATTGTTTACCTGAATTTCGGGGAAAATAGCGGAGTCCTTTATGGGTCTAATTAGCGGTTTCACTGGATGTGACATGTGGAATTTGGGAGGGAAGCAAATATCAGAGCGGGTGGTAGTCGCAAAAATCCGTCGGAAGGAAATAAAAAAATTTCGGATAGTCGAAAATTATGATTTTTCATAACTTAAAAAAAAAATGACAATTTCATGGTATCAAAATAACAACAATTTCAAAATTATGTGGAGCAGTGACTTAGTCCGGTCCAGTTATATAAGTGCCATCACAAAACAGACTCATTATGTATACCATGAAAGAACGTAAGTATAAGCCAGTATAGCTTTGGGAGGAGATGGATGCTCGAAGGGTACTCAGGTTGGCTCAGTCATTGGTACATCACAAGACGGATCGCTGGAACAAGTTGGGATGTCTAGGACGGGATGGTGATGAAAGTTCTACACTTCGTTAAACGAAAACAAGCATCCGAAGTTTTAAAATTTCCAGATGATAAAACTACGGGCGCTTTTATCGTATGTATAATGAAGAGTTACACTTTATTTCAGTACTTTGATTTATTAATAACTAGCTGTGCCCGCGACTTCGTCCGCGTGGAATTTAAAATAAATAAATTCTAAACCAAAAGTAGCCTATGTTACTCCTTATTACATCAGGTATCTGTCAGTGAAAGTCCCGTCCAAATCGGTCCAGCCGTTTCAGAGATAAGCCGGAACAAACAGACAGACAGACAGACAAAAATTGTAAAAAAATGTTATTTTGATATATGTACCGTGTATACATCCATATGCATTTAATAAAAAGCGGTTATTTTAATATTACAAACAGACACTCTAATTTTATTTATCTGTATAGATTACAATTTTCCAGTCTTCTATACTTAAACAAAAGTAAAGTAGTAGCCTATAAATGTGCCACTACTGGGCAAATATAATAGTCCAAAATAATAGAGCAAAAATAATATAATAGAATAGTCCACCACACGACACCCCTGCGGATTGGCAGAGTGCAGATATGTTCGAAATTATTTCTTCACATATTTTTTCTGTTATCATTTTGAAAGCATGCAGGTTTCCTCACTATGTTTCTTTTCTATTTATCAATGAGCGCGTGATAAGCAATGAAAAAGAAAATAAATATTAATTTTAGTTACGGGGTAAACAAGTTATGTGTGGTCAACCATCAGCTTATAACCCGTAGATTGTAGTAAAGACGCTAGCAGTTGACAGGTCTTTGTTTGATTTATGAAATTCGAAAACAGAATAAGACTTACGAATAAGGAATTATGAAATCGTATATTGTCTGTCAGTGCAATTAGGTAACCGTAACGAAGCGAGTTAATAAACAAAATCAAAATCAAAATCAAAAATATATTTATTCACATAGACGCTTGCGCGTTCTTATGAAATGTCAAAAATTTTACATATAAATTAATACGTTCGAGAGTTACCACCGGTTCGGAAGGCAGTTTCTGTTGAGAAGAAACCGGCAAGAAACTCAACAGTTGCTCTTTTTTAAAACGATTAGTTTACAATAGAACAAGTATGTCATTTTAGCCTACGTGAGTATCAACAGCATTAACCACACACATTGGCGTCGTCAAGATATTCTGCAATGGTATAATATGCCTTAGCCATAAGTTCGCTTTTAATTTTGCGTTTAAATTCATCTAGTGGCAGACTTAATACCGATTGTGGGATTTTATTATACATGCGCACACTTTGCCCCATGAACGATATATTTACTTTTTTTAGACGAAACAAAGGTGTAATTAATTTGTCCTTATTTCTAGTATTTAATTTATGTCTGTCACTATTCTTTAGATAAATATATTGAGATATTACAATAAATATATTGGGACGCAACAGTGAGTATATTAATCTCTTTAAAAATATCTCTGAGTGTATGTCGAGCTCCGATGTTATAGATTGCTCGGACAGCTCTTTTTTGAAGAATAAATATAGAATTTATATCAGATGCACTACCCCACAACAAAATGCCGTACGATAAGATGCTGTGAAAATAACTAAAGTAAACAAGACTGGCAGTGTCGATGTTTGTTAGCTGTCTAACCTCCCTAATAGCAAAAACAGTGGAGCTTAGCCTACTCGCAAGAGATAATAGATGGGGACTCCACTGAAGCTTTGAATCTACTGATTACAGTAGATTCAAAGCTCTTGGGCATTACCCCAAGAAGACTGCAGACTCATCAGGACTGAGGGATACGTTATTTAATAATAAACTAAAACTTTGCTTTCTCACACTAGGAAGAGTAAAAAGAATACATTTAGTTTTTTTTGGCATTTAAAACCATTTTATTTATGGTGAATCAGTGAAGGATATGCGAAAGGGCACCATTTACGTCGTCATAATTGGATAAATTTCGGTCAACCTTAAATATGAGTGATGTATCGTCAGCAAACAGTACAACATCACAAAACTGACTGGCATAGGAAGGGAGATCATTTATATATACTAGAAATAAAAATGGGCCCTGAGGAATTAACATCATTTATAGATACTTTTTGAATTCTATTTCTAAGGTTGTCACGAATGCTATAATAATCTAGCTTGCAAAGAAGGGTTTTGTGATCTATGCAATCGTACGCTTTTGAAAGGTCAGAAAAGACACCTAACGCATCTTGTGACCTTTAAACCGTCAAACAAAATTAAACCGTAAGTCGTAAGGCTTCATATTAGATGCGACTTAAAAAGAAGCTTTGACATTTTTTTAATCAAATAGAGCAGCCAATGACATGTTTTTTCAGTCGTTCTACTTTTATTCAGAACGACGACGAAGACAAAACTATGACACTACCACAAGTCACTAGTTGTCATTTTCATTTTACTGGCGTCATATAACATAATGCCTTTAGAAGTTCCTTTTCCCTAACTCAATTGGCTATGTCGCATCCAGTGGATTTGATTCCGGGCGAGTGTTCCGGACACTAGAGGCGGACCATAAATTCTGTCCTTTGTGTTCTTCTGGGTGTTCAGCGGTTTTTTAGGCGGGCCTTATTAATTGCTCGGATGCAGAAACTTATAAATTGCGCTTTGAAACTTTCGTTGCGGATGACGCTTCGAATTTATCGTGAGCGCAGACAATGGACCATCGGACGGAATGGCTCGCATTAGACTGCCTTTAGACTGAACTAAACGTTTCTGAACGCTGCCCTGAATTGGACATCACAGTATAATGAAGTTAATAATGCCTGAATAAGACAAGTCCATTAGTATTTGACTAATCTTTACTCTGTCGCTAAATCACTGGTAAGTATGGTTGAAGTATTTAGAAGTACATTTTTCTATTTTAATTCCATTTAGCAGCGTTATCGCTGTTATTTTTATCAAATTTATTTACAGTGCTTAGAGCATCCGCGTACGAAAATAATAATTTATTTCTTCAGGATTTGGCAGACTTTGTGTCTCTTTTCTCCAATCTCTATTCCCTTACAATTTTCATACATGTTCTATAAATTATTCCAGAGATGCCCTTATATTATTTTGTGTAAACTTTTCGTAAAAACAAATATGTTTTACTCAGAGAATATTCGTCTTTGTCACTTTTACTACAGTTTCCACCCAAACATGGTACCCACAAATTAGGTTTCAATGTTATTTTTACTTGAAAGCCAACAATAAATACCTCTCTGAAACTGCAAATTTATGATAACCAATTTAAACTATTCGTATTTTATACATACATTTGTACGATTGGGTTTTCTTCACCGTTCCCGATTATCTTATTGTTTATGTAAAATTACTATGATGTTCCAAAGAGTTTAAAAGGTTTCTGAATAAATAAATGATGACAGTCTTCCGACAAGATCAGTTTCCGGCTTCGAACGGTACGCTTTTATCGAATTCTCATTGGATGGTGACAGTCACACTTAATATTGCTGTCACGTTCGGGCCGAGCGGCGGAAAACAAAACGAGGAATCACTCCTTGTTTTGCATCTGAGAGATTTCGTCCGACCAATAAAAAATTCTAAAGTGGCGAGAACTGATAAACAGTGGAAAGTTGGCGTATTTTCTATTGGAGTGAAACTACCGTTGAAGTAATTCTGGCAGTAATTACAACAATCGCCGTAGAAACAGTTTGGTCCGGGATGGAAAAAACAACTTTGATTTTGCTTATTTGCACATTTCTAAGAATTAAGTCTAAGTTGGTATCATGATTGATATCGTGGCGAAATTTGCTATTTATTTAAAGTAGTTATTAAAAACCGGCCAAGTCGCGGCCAACCGCGAGTCGGACTCGCGCACGGACGGTTCCGTACCATTATCTATAAAAACGGCAAAAAAATCATGTCCGTTGTATGGGGGTCCCACTTAAACATATTTATTACATAATACAAGCTGTGATAGCTCAGTGTCCTGGCGCTCGCCCGTAATTCAATATACTCGAGCAACCTGAGTTGGATAACCGGTGCCGGCACCAATGAAATTGTTAATTTTAAGTGCTGACTTATCACCTGAGCGGTGAAGGAAAACCGACAATCCGCAGTGGGGCCGCGTGGTGGACTATGACCTGATATCCTCTATATAGAGGAGGCCTTTGCCCAGCAGAACAAACAGTCATGTAAGTCTGTTACTTCGCTGTTTCTTTTTTACATTTTTTAGTATTTTTTGTTATAGCGGCAACAGAAATATATTATCATGTGTGAAAATTTCAACTGTCTAATTATCACGATTTATGAGATACAGCCTGGTGACCGACGGACAGACAGACAGACAGGGGAGTTTTAGTAAGATGGTCCCGTTTTACCCTTTGGGTACGGAACCCTAAAACAGATAAGACCGATCGACTGCCCATATTCAAAACTGCTCAACAGAAACATTCGCGGGGAAATAAATATCCCTTCCGTACCATTTTATATAATCAACTTAGCTAAGAGCTGCTCGAATAGTAGCTTTTCCCGCCAGAAAGCGTATTAAAGTGCCAAATTCTCCGTGCAACTACCAACTTTGAAAACAATAAAACCGAGGTACTTACGAAACATTTTTTAGGTTGATAACCGCAGCCGGATAAACGAAACCGCAGTTAAAAGCTGTTCAAAAATAATAAAACTGCGCGATATTTAAAGGGAATTCAATACAGAAACTATTCAAATAATACAATAATAACAGTGTTTAAGATTTAATTTAATTAACAGTGGCTAGACGAATTTTATGTTTTTTATTCATCCGCTGTAAATCTGTCATTATAGCGAGAATGATAACTGAGAGCAAAGCGTAGGCGAGGTAAATAAAAAAATGTTTTGTATGAATCACCTTAATCCACCAATTTTTTGTAAGTAAAATACACATTTTTTTACAATAAAACATAATTAGATGAGGATTATCTAATTATTTTTTTATTGCATAATTCAGTCACTCAATTAATCAGGACGAAGATCATAGATAACGATTTCCGGACGGAAGGAGACGAAATGTTTCAGGTCAAAGAGCTTTACTGAGTGAGGACGTCCTTTTTTCACGAGGACGCAATAAAAGGCATTTGTTAATTTTAATACCTATTAACATTTCTTCTTATAAGTTATTTTTAAGATTCTATCACACGTGCTAATACATCATATACTAGAAAAAATGAGGCAGAAATCAGCTCAAAGTCATTTACGGCAACGTAGCTTATATAGGAAACTGGTGGCCAGATTTGTGAGGCAAATTTTTTAATTGGATATAAACGCGATATAAACGCGATCGGCGCTGCGGGATTTGATTCTGCGACTTTCTAGCGAATAACGCGCCTTAACCGCCAAGTTAAGACGCCGGTGACGTCACGGCGCGAAAATCTCGAAGTACAAACATTTTCTTTACTGACAAACACTGTTAAAACGTCGCCACACTTTTAGTAATATTGAATGCAATGATCGACAGGAAATATATTGGTGCTCGCTAATTGGTTTCGCTAACTGGACCTTTGACACAACATCGGTTGGATTATATGACTTCAGGTCGCCACATTTTTACACAACGTTCTCTAGTCCCAAACTAAGCAAAGCTTGTACTATGGGTACTAGATAACTGATAAACATACTAAAACATACTTTTCTTTTAAATAAAAACATGTTATACATGTAAACATCCAGACACTAGAAAAACACTACGTTCATCACACAATATTCTTCCAGTAGTGGGAATCGAACCCACACCCTCTGGCGCAGGAGGCAAGTACACAACCCACTACGCTATTCGGGTCGAATGACGAGAATTGAGCAAAACAGCAATTATATTTTACACGAGAACACAATTGTATTTCCTTTCCGCTTCATAAAGACGTTCATTAAACGAATCTCTATTTCGTCGAATCGTAATAAATCCTTTAGATCAATTCGCTCGCATCTCCAAGATCCGGCGAGATATTAAGCACGATTAAATCACCTGGGCAAGGCTGAGCGCATCTTCTCCCGCTGGTGTCTCGCATTATAAAGGGACTTTCCTTCTCGAATACCGTTGATTGGAAAGAGCCCCGGAATTATCCGGTTCGTGGACTTGTACCGTAACTTATTGCATCGCCGCTTTGATGTTAGCCCGACGGGGAGCGTCGTTTACAGCGTCTACATGCTAATAAAAAGCGCCTTTCTCGAACGGCGTCCCAGTGAAATGGGAGGGGGATTGGAGAGAGGTGAATGTATCGAAAAGAATGAGAAAAAAAAGAAAGGTCGAAGTGAATTATTGAGGTACTAAAACTTCTACAACAATTGTGAAGCTGACCCGTACCCCTAAGACGTATGTTTCCTAAAAGTACATTATTATAAAAAAATAAATAGACGCTCGGTAATTTGGCACATAAAAGGATGTTTGCTAGCAACAACATAAGGCATGAAATAAGATCAAAGCTTTGTAAATGTGAAATGTATATGAAATTCTAACGAAAATTATTACAGTCACTCAATACCAAAACGGTAACAGTGGTTACTACAAGGAAAAATTATAATATAAGAGCAATATAATCTCGTATTACTTTTTTATTCTTTCAATCAGTACATAAAATTTACAATTTCAATACGTATAGTATTAAAATTTGTATGGAGCTTGCTTACTCTTAAAATTTAAATTTTGATTTATTAATAGAATACATGTTTAAATTAAAGAAAAAAAAATTGATGACTCCGTGGCGCAGTTGCCAAGGTATTGGCTTCGGCGTCGGGTTCGATTCCCACACGGGACCACTATTTGTGTGACCCACAGATAGTTGTTTCGTATCTGGATGTTTGTCCACGTGAAATTTATGTTTGTAAAACGTCCTTACAACACAGGATAATGTTATCCTAAAGGGCAATGTTTTTTAAAAAAAAACAAAAACCAAAAAAAACAAAATTAGATGAATTGAAACATTTATTAGTGTTAAAAGTATAGAATTCTTTTATCCCAATGCTATAACAACAATGTCTATAATAAATAAAGCGCTCTTTTATGTTCTCTCAACATAATAAACGGATTTAAACTGCATGAACACCTGTGCACGATTATTGAATGAAAATATGGCCTGCAATAAAAGCTATAATTTTAACGAATGATTCATATAAACAAACATAAAAAAGTATGCGTTGCTTTTTACAACACAAAATTTCACTTTCAGCATTTAGAAATTGAGATGTTAAATGTAATTTAAAATGATTTGTTTGATATGAGCTAATTGTAAAAACATAATTTAGGTTTTTCTCAACCTTAACTGCCAATTGTATAACAGTTTTTCTTATTATATAACTTATTTCGTTAGTTTTGGATATATTTTGATTGAATCCATTATAGTAATTTGTATCAACGTGTTCTATTAAAGGACTGTGAGCTTGTATTTTAAAGCAATGTAACATGCGTGATATGTTTGAAAGTATTGCTATCTAGTTGTAATTCTCCAGTTTCATTTTTCTATTTTACAATTCTTACCAATTATAGACTATAAAATTACAATATTATTTACAACAAAACCATTTAAACTATTACATTTCCATTCAAAGTTAGAGAATAGAAAGGGCTCTCATCATCAATTCATTCGGGTCTCCCCCAAGGATTAAAATTATTACAGCAAATACAATAAATACTTATTTTGCAGTAAGAGACTCACATTGGCCCCAATTGCTTACTTCTCCCGCTTCTGATGCCGCCGCAGCCAACTGTAGAGCAATGAGCAACTGTTGAGATTCTTGCCGGTCTCTTCACAAACAGAAGAAAATGCTTTCCGAACCGGTGGTACGTTACGAACCTATATATTAATTTTTATGTAAAATTCGACATTTCATATGAACGCGCAAGCGTCTCCTTCAATAAATATATTATAAAATTTGAATTTTGAATATTCTTGACGAGCAGCATCTTTGAGATGCTTCGTGTATCCTGCCGGAGAGATCTATAATATCTATAATCTGTATGGTGTGGTCTTAGAGGTAAAATGAAACTTTAAGGCCCGAATAATACCGACTTATATTTTATGACAACAAGCAATATAAATGATTACAATTAATAGAGTAGCATAATGTAGAGAGTAATATAGAGTAGTATATAATAATTGCTTAAACATACATCACATCACCGCACTTAATTCAACTGATTGCCACGCTGGCAAAAATGTCAACGTGTTATTTCTTTTTATTATCCTTATGTGAGTGATTGGTGGCAAGTGAGCTGGCGTTTCACCTTGTGTTAAGATAACTGCCGCCCATAGATCTCCAGCACCTTAGGATTGCAGATGCGTTGCTACCTTTAGATAAAGTGGTCCCCGGGCTTCCTCACTCACCGGACTAAACGCGGTATCATAAGCTTCCCACCGGTCTTCTGTGAGCTCGTGATACTACTCGGACAGACCTGCCCATTCATGCAACATTGAAGACTGTTGCGTGGCCCTAACACAATATTTTATCTACTTGTTTTTTTTCTATCTACCTATTTTAAGCAATGCTTGGCCTCATGTATTTTTAACTCGTTTACAACACAGGAACAATTTCAAATAACTTTTTAAAACGATAATTCAAATGAGATATGATGCGATGTCCATATCCTTCTGATTTACTAATGAGAACCTGGCGAGTGTAATAATAGTAGAGTCCAAGTATATTGCGAAGTTCTTTCCACCGTATATAATAAAATCTTATGTAATCTGTTACTTCACTTAATCTAGAACCTTACTTAATCTTCACACTAAGTGTCCCGTAATCCGACTTTTTGACCCTCGACAAATTAAATCTATTAAGGGACACTCCGTTGTTTGCGAGCTGTAAGTGTCCGCCATTTGTCCAATTCAACCTGACTTTTTTATTTCCCTCCCTTTGTGTTCTTGACAGCCTTTTCCTGGTGCGATATTTCTTTTCGTGTAGTGAAACCTCTTAATTTAAATAATTATGATAATTATCCTAATAATGCTTTTCTCTTTTCAGCCATTTGACGGAGGTTATTTTTATATTAATGTCCATTGAAATTTGGGAACTTAATACTTTATTTGAGAAAAATAAAGACACTAATTTCTTTTTCAGATGTGTTTCAAATTGTCATTTTGATATGTAAATATTATTAAATGGTTGTGGATCAATGACATTACATACAAAAAAGAGGCAGATGACTACACTAGCGCGCCGAAACTGAGGCATTCAAATTACGGTATTTGGTGTAATTTCTCTACTGTTCAGTTCTTTTCTATCCATGGCTAGCGTACGTGAAATGCAACTCTATAAACTGATTTCTCTTTTTGTATCCTAAATGTATTCTAAATATGTCAAAATAATGATAAGAGGAACAATTTTAAAACGCCGCTCTGTATGGATGCGCCAAAATCTCATTGTTGTGGATTGCATTTTGCGGCAAGTTCACGTTTGTGTGAATGTTTAATGCCGTGATGACTTGATACGAACTGATAACTGGCGATTACTCAGAGGAGGTCATTTCTTCTCTCTTTATATCAAGCATGTTACTCGTTAATATGAAGATCAATGAATCCTATGATTTTAGAGAATGTCGCAAAACTTGTTACCGGCTCAAGTAAATTCAAATCGAGATCTGTTTCAGACACGAGGCTAAAAGAGAACAGTCGTTCCGCTTCTTGCAAATTTGTTTTCCGCTACATTAATCGAAACGTGCCGGTAATATTGAGTTGCAGGATTGTCTTCACTCAATAAGACTTCGATGAAAGCAATTTCTTTTAGCAAGCCGGAAAAAGCGTTGTAAAAAAAAATAACAGCCTTTTTTTAAAAGCATTTAAAAAGTTTGCCGCTTTTTCTTGATTCGATAGCAGTATTAATGTTTATGAACATAAACTTAAGACTACACTCATGTGTGTTTATTACAGAAATTTATTAGCATGCCAGCTAAATTCAATTAGAATTTAGCTGGCATGCTAATAAATTTCTTGATAACAGAAGAAAAAACGGCCAAAGGTGGTAGTATTTTATTCATTGTAAGTAAGCAGTGAATATGATGGCCATATTTCATTTCAACACACCACCTACACTTTTATCGCAGAAGTTATATTAGGGTATAGGTTATGGCTGAATCGGCTGCCATCGGATCAACAACATTTTCGTTCATCTTGCTTTGCAAAAAAAAGAAATAATTAATTTATTTGTAACGATGTAATCTTATACTTAATAAATAAAAATGAGTGTTGGTAAGCTCATAACTCAAGAATGGCTGGACCAATTAATTAGTAATTCGGCTAATTCTTTTTTGTATATTCCTTAAGGTCCACGGAAGGTTTTAATACTACAAAAAAATAAAAAAATAAATAAAAAAAAATACTATAAAAAAGAAAAAAGTACGAAGTCTGTCCGGGCAGCTAGTAGTGGCATAAAAATATCATGTGTCATATCGTTACCGTGCGTGTAGGCTGGAAGTAGTAGTAGTATTAGGCATGTATTGTTGTTGTATACCTCAGCTAAGCTTTGAATTGATCAGAACAAAATACCAACAGCTCTTATCTAATTCTGCGCTATTTTATTTTTGTCCACTAAATGAATTATTGTAAGACCCAAAGCGTTGGTATTTTGCTTGGACCCTAAAATTTTAGGGTGATTTCTTAGACTGTTATCAGTGTTATCAATCTGTGACTTCCCAAAATATGTGAAGTGAGTGAAGTGATAGAATCAAATATTAATCATATAGCAAAATTACCAGAAAATGCATCTAGTTGCGATCGCCTCGCGATTTGATAGGAGTGAGTACCTTTAAATCACTTCGGTACCAATAATTAAAAGTAAAACTTAAAAGGTATTTGCTTTTAATATATTGTCCTTGGGAGGCGAAAAAAACCTTTTCAATTGTGCATGATTAAGGGAAAAATCTTTGCCATGTATCTACATGTACGGTATACGCATGATGAAACAGTCACTTAATAGATCAGTAGCCAAATAGGTGTTCTACAGCGGGCGCGCCTTAACTGACCAAAAACATTTTGACTTTGTAAATTCTTACCCGCGCAATCGTAACAATTACTATGCAGTAAACAGAGCTCGATCTAGCAAAACACGAACAGCGAATGAATACTTCGTAGCGAACAAACAAATGAATGGTGCAAATCGGAAGTTCAAATAGAGGTCGCAATGAAACACTAAACAAATGCTACGCCAAACCGGCTACGAGAGCGGTCTGTAGCGCGATTTGCTAATCAGCCTAACAAATCATCATGGAATGCTTGAGTTATTGCACTGCATACGGAGCCTTGCGTAGACTATTTGTTCGGCAGCTTTTATAGTCGAATTGTGTAGGGGATTTACAGATTCTGGATGTAAAGCATATTCGTTATGTATATTAATTGGTGACGTAGCGAATATTTATGTTAAAGCCAAGGGATTTGCTAAAGGTCTGTACTTACCAGTTCCTTAGGTATAAGCTAACAAATGATATAGAACATTTATCGACATCATTTCTATGTTAATAATAGGTTTAAATTTTTGATCTTGGAGATAGAAACTTTCCTGTTTGTTAAAATTAATATTTTGCAGAGTAACTAGCTTTATGCACCTTTCTAGATAACAGAGACAGTTCGGACAAAATTCTAAATGTTTTACGGTATATCTTACATATTTTCTTATAATAAAGATTATTTCATATTTAAGAGAAATGAAATGTAAATGTGAGAAAGTCTGGAAAATATCTCCATAGATAAGAATATATCTTTCGAAATCTTTCTTACGTCCGCAATGAAATCGCATAAACAGGTAGCATGAAGCCAGCATGCACTTAGCATGAAGGAAAAGAATCCGGCCTTTGGTGCTGCATGAAATGAAATATTCAAGATTCTACTCAAGTTGCTTGTAAGGAAGTTATTCAGACCACGCCATATCTCTTTGTGCTTTTTGCGTGAGGTATTAATATCTTTGTTGAGTTTGTAAAATGTCTAAGAAATATATTTTTATATTGGCAATGCGAAATTTTAAGGCTCAAACATCAAAATTTATATATTTATATACATAGAAAGTAATACATTTTTTGACCGCTTACGTTTGATTGTTAACGAATTTAAAGTGATTTAAAAAAGAAACAATAAAGCGATGGGTTATAAAATTCTGTTGCACCGCTTTATTATAACTTGATATATATTTATTCTATTCGAAATATTAAACGAATATGGAATAGAAGTTAATTATTTTCTGTAAAATAAGACGTGAAACAGAAAACTCACACACCCCTTTCTATAAACTGAGTTTGTATGAAGAAGTATTATATGTAATATGTGTACACTAACTGCAATAAAACATTGTTTACGTTCTTCTTGTAAACGTCAAATACACAACAGTCTATCTTCAAACATTTGTCTCTATTAAAATATATTGTCACCAAATAATTATTTTAAACTGTCGGATTGAATGATTAAGAAGATAATAATACACATGTTTACATTGTATGTTTCATGTTTACATTATATATTAGTAATGTAAACATGTGTACAAATGTGTATAAAAATAAACTAAGATTTCATAAAACTATTATTAGGAATGAATTTAAAATGGGAAAACTTTTCTCACTTTAAACTGTCTTACGTGTGCTTATCTTTTTTTATCTAAGTAAAAAGTTTGTTCATGCTTAGGCTCGTGGTACATTATGTATATTTTAATGAAATTTCACTATCGGTATGCTCGTGAACCAGGAGCAAAATAGAATTATTAATATATAGACTGTGGTTTTGTTCATTACTTCTAATAAATGAGTCGCTATAATCGCTTTTATTAATAGAGAGAAACAAGTTAATCAGCGAAATGAGTCACCGGGACTTAAGTTATGCGGTGAAATATTATTCTGGCGTCTGAAAGTCTTTTAAAAATAATAAACTTTAAATCTATTTTTTTTTTGTTTATTTTATGTTGTAGGTAATTTTTAAATATATAAACCGCCCACATCAATCAGTAGAATAAGTTTGGGACTAGTACCTTAATACTTCTTTGGACATCGTTTATGTTAACACGAATCAATTCTTTTGAAGGTCTCAGAAATCCCATGGTCCCGAAGGATCAAGCCGTGCAAAAAAGTAAAAGAAGAGTGCGATGACTGTGTTATTAGAACTGAGGCGGGAAATCAACCAGCACTTTTTCTTTAAATTTCAATTGTTTGCAAATTTGTAACAACGATAATTTACGACGATTTTCATCGCTGTGGCAATCAGCCTTTTAGCTTAGTGGTTAAAGCGCCAGGCCACGAATGCCGAAGACGTGGGTCCGATTCCCACAGTGGCGACAATATTTTCGTACTTTTTCTACATATTTTAATGTTAAATCTTAAGTGCATAGATTAGCACTATAAACAATTTAAATTTATAAAAAGCAACGGGGACATCTCTCGTTCGAATTATCGTTGTAAAACGATATTCAAAATTGTTTGTATGCTAGAAAGGATATAACAATGGATGCGCCAAGCATTGCTTCAAATGCTTAAAACAATGTAGATAAACGACGTTAAGATTTTCGTCGGTGTGGCAATCAGTCGTTTAGCTTAGTGGTTAAAGCGTCAGGCCGCGAATGCCGAAGACGTGGGTTCGATTCCCACAGCGGCGACAATCTTTTCGTACTTTTTCGACATATTTTAACACTTTTTCTTTGTTTTTATTGACGTGAAGACCATATTTGTCAAATGTGCAATTGATTCACGTCTATATTTCCTTTTCGTTTTATATACAAATCATGATTGAACTAGGCGTACGGTGGGCCAACTCCAATCGCAATGAATCCAACCGAATGTTACATCTGATTAGCATACCTTGTTGCAGTACATCTGCTTGTTCCGTATGGTTGCTATTTGTTTCCACCTCACACTAAGGCCCATTTACATGGTGCCAGTTTCTTGCCTGTTGTATACAATTAAATTGAAGCAATAAATGAGTTGCATGGTCTAAACAACAAATGGTCTAGACAATTATTGCGCGCAATTTATTGCATTCAATTATTGCTCTTGTATGTACAAGAAAATGGCATCGTGTAAATGGGCCATAACTCGAGCACTGGCAATGTTATATAGGCAATATTTTCTTATCGATATACAGGCATGATCTTGACTGAGCGCTTATTCGAATGTGTGTTTAGAGACCTATGGCCCTATGAACGTATGGCCCTTTTTTATGTGAAAAGTTGCCAGACGAGCACCTGATGTTAAGTGAATACCGCCGCCCACGGACATCTGTTACACCCGAGGGTACCAGATGCGTTGACAACCTTTTGAAAATTGAGCTCCGCCCTACTATGACCCATTATCTGATCGGGTGAACCTTGAATAAAATCTATGGTCTAATGAATTGTCAACTATTTTATAATAGCTCCGATATTATGAATAGCTGGGGTTAATAACAAGCATTCAGGATCGTTTATAATTCCTTCTCCAATTTCCTGAATTTGACGATAGGTGACCGAAAGCAAAATGTCACATTTGGCAGAACCCATTTATTTAAAAAGGCATGATATGTCAATTTATGACATTAAAATATTGGTAATGTATTCCAAAAATATATGCAATTTTAAATAAATCAGTTGTCAATCAATTTCATGATTACGTTCAATCATTTTCATTATCTGTAAACAAACCAATAACTGTCTGGATATGACGATTTCGTCATAGAGAAAACGGGGGAATCAGCGGTGACTATGCAAATCAATGCTAAACCAATTGCTTCCTCAAACGGAGAATCTACATTTTAATCAAGTATAATCATGTACACGCTAATCCTGCACTAATAAGAATTAATCACACATCGTTACGTCTGATTAAAACCATTTTCATATTTATCTAATGATAAACAAAATCGACTTCAAATATCTCGCTCTGTATTCATTTTATAATTAATTTTCAGGAATTCCCTAAGTACCTCCGGAGCCCAAGATCGAATACCAATGAAAAAATGAAGTACCAGCTTTCAAATAAAAAAAGAATCATCAAAATCAGTTCTCTCTGTCGCAAGTTCTGAGATAACAAAATACAGTCGAATTGAGAACCTCCTACTTTTGTGAAGTCGGTTAAAATAGCGCCTGTTCGTTGCGCTATTGAGGTAAAACTTCTGTAAGCGCGACTAAAGAGTATCTGAATGCTTTGGACGATTACAATGCAATGGAAACGCGTTACGGCTAAGGCCTTTATATAGCATCCGATTTTTAAATATTTACACTGTATGTGTGACGTATGTATCTGAACTATACATTTGAAATAAAAAAAATATAAATAATTTATTATTAAATGATCTAATCATTATTAATGAATTAAACTTTAACGAATTTAATTTAATTACTATCAATTATTTTTAACTTTTTTTTTGATTTACTTCAACCGCGTGTAAAGACCATTTTTTTTGGTAGCTCGTATTTTGACGTTAAAAAATTGTTGACGCAATGCAAGAGCCACTTTTACTATGCGTGGTCGATAGCGCCACCATCTAATATATAAAATACTCGTGTCACGGTGTTTTTAATTGAACTCCTCCGAAACGGTTCGACCGATTTTCGTGAAATTTTGTGTGCATATCGGCCAGGGTGGAGAATCGGACAACATCTATTTTTCATCTCCCTACATGTTAAGGGTGGCCCAACGTAAACAGGTTTTTCTACCCTACAAATTCCCTAGAAATAATTTATATGGCAGAACAACGTTTGCCGGGACAGCTAGTTGTCTTATAAAACTCTAACGGCCGGTTTCTGAAACACTGATCATTGTAGATGTCAACTAATCAGCTGTCAAATGGTTTTCAAATTTCATTTAAGTTGCCAAAAGGATGGTTAAACTCTTTGGATTGATCGTTTTGATCAACAGAAGATCATTCTGGTCAATTCAGAGAGTTTAACCGTCCTTTTGGCAGCTAAAATGAGATTGGAAAAGCCTTTTGACGGCTGATTATTTGACATCTACGATGATCAGTGTTTCAGAAACCGGGCGTAAGTCTACCATTTACTCTGCATCCTCTTGGTGTTGTCACTTACCACGTTATTACTTATCATCAGTTAAGTCACTAAGGCTGTTATGATAAAGGATTCTTTACATAGACCCACAGTTGACCATCTTTTTTCGGAAAAGAAGGATGTTTGATTACCTATAGCTTGCAGGGTTAGTGAAATAAAACAATAGCACAATATTTTAATTTACTTATGCAGATTTCATCGCATGAAAAACAAGACAGAGCGAGTATCACGAACTTCTTTTCCTGTAGAACAGCCGCGCAAGTCTTCGCCGTTGCACGAATGGGCAAGTCCGTCTGGGGAAGTACCACGAGCTCTGGTGGAAACGCATTTGTAACTCTAAGGGTGTTGCAAATGTCCACGGTGAACCATCAGCTCGCTTCCTATCTTGCTATCACTTCATCACTACATTGTATAAAACTAAGTCGACCCGCTGTCTCTCTGTCCCTATGTATGCTTAGATCTTTAAAACAACGCAAAGGATCTTGATGCGGTTTTTTTTTGCAGTAGCATTGCAACCGGGGCGTTAAATAAATAAAAAACTAATGTTAAATAGTAATCAATTCAAAAGAAATCTTACAAAAATAATTTTATGGTGGTTTTTATTATCTTTTATTATTAGTGGCTACTGTATAAATATTAAATAATTTCTTTACACAACATATAATAAGAAGAATAGTTACAATGTAGATGTATACTATGTGATATCGAATAAACTGTATTTTAACACCGAACTAAGCAAAGGCATGACAATTTATGGCAAAAATTAAGGAAGAACGACAAAGACTTTGGAAAAGAAGCGATTTATAATGGAATTCTGATATCTGCCCTTGAGAACTAACTTACAAAACAAACATAAATGGATACTTCGATAGTAGTATTGCACTGAAATGCATAATCCAATGTTCAACTTGTGCTTTAGCGTCGGAGTTGCGGCGCCGCATTATTTCAGCAGAACTTTTTACCGCCGCCGTTTTGTTTCCAACATAGCCGGTTTTTTGTGACCGAGCACGTCCATTGCAACGGAAGTTTCATTGTAGCAATTTGTTACACAATAAAATAAAATAAAAAAATAGTGAATTATGAATATAAAATGCCACCAGTTATTAAAAGGTGGCAACGCATCTGCAACCCTAGGATGTTGCAAATGTCTTGGGGCGGCGGTTCTCACTTAATGTGAAGTAAATCGCCAGCTAGCTTGCCACCTTCTGAGTTAAAAAAATGTGTAATGTTTTAGTGTATAACTCCGGTTACAAGTTAAGTAAGCATAACATTTGCTTTTGCCCTTATTGATTAGACCTGGATTAGACGGATTCCTTGTATACGGTTTTTAAGTTGATAAACCACTTTATTGGCTTACGACGAGCTTCGATATCCGCATGACGGCACGAAATAGAAACTAAAACGCTTTTATATCTGAAAATCTATAAGACACGGACAGGCTCGTACACCCGTAGTACAAGCAAGTACAGAAAAAAATCAAAAAGAAGTGAGAATGTTACGCTTCTAATGTAAGGACCCATAAACATGATGGACAGAGGCTGCCGCTAAATACTTGTACTTAAACTAAGTAATTGATCTGCTAACTCCAGCATCAACTTAGTAAATTATCCGAATTTCTTCCACCCTTATAAAGGTGCTCCTTAAAGAATTACGAGCATTTTACTGCCTCCGACTCGCTGTGAACGGTCCGTCACCGACATCAAAGCCTGAGTTAATTCAATAAACCGTGATACTAGTCTGCTTCGACGGAATCTGTCTAATCAAGGGAGAGCGGTGGATTTTTTTTAACGCGTAATAACGTGAAATTACGTCGAAATCGTATACCTAGATATAAACGGCAGTCGTCTTTTTTGTGACTAAGGCCGATTTTTTTTTAAACTGAGAGTTTAGTGTGACGAATGAATAAGTGATACTAATATAATGATCATGTGAAAACATATAAAAGAAAGGGAACATTTTACAGTGCAAAGTAAAAAGAGCACAATATTTTTAAGATTATCTATTTATATGATCTCATGCAGTCTGTATGATCTTTTAAATGGGGTTTCTAACGAATAGCAGTAAGAAAACGTAGCTGATCTTTTGATTTTAAAGGCAAATCGGGGGTGTATTAATTAGGTATGGATCTGGAAACATACGTGGAACTTGTCGTCCACTGTACAAAATAAACTGTTGATAATACAAGATTTTCTTGTAAAAAGATATAATACCTAAAGATATCCCCCAGTATTAGAGATGTAAAGAAACGAAATCAAGTAGAGTAATTAAAATGATTCACGGAACTCATCGTACGTGACTACCCTAGTATTAATTACATGTTTTGAATGCCATGTGCTAATGGCGGGTGTGAATCAATAGCCTTAATACGACCAGCATTTTCCTTCGCTTCGAGTCAAATCCGATTCCAACGATGCTCATTCCGAATGTACTTACAAACAGGCACCCTCTACAATGGAACATATTTGAGTAGACTAGAAAGCTTTACACTTTACTGAAACAGCTCAAAGTGGTTACTGTTTCCGACAATTGAGATGCAACTGCCGGACTGTTATGTCTACTATACGGATTTATATTTGTGCATCGTTCATATAAGATAGTCATTGCAAATCATCACTTAAGCTTCACCCAAATCTCCCCCAGGAAAGTTATCTAAATTAATAGCATCCTGGTTACAATGGGGAGCCATATTGAAGGATTTTCAAAAGAGCTCTGCGATCTTTGGCTAAACAAATGACACACAATTAGGCAATTAACTATCAAGGTAACATTTCCTGTCCGACTAAATTTTATAAAACTTTTTCAAATTAGGCCTTAACTTATAGATTTCTAACCAACACTATCATAACTTTTATCGTAAATATATCTGCCCAAGTAAGCTAAACATGAATAACAGACGTTTTGCTCGTTGCACACAAACAAAACTGTGTAAATTGCAAGTTCAAATAGGTTAGGCGATACGGCGGCAGCTATCTCTCGGCAAACACCAACCACGCGGGAAACGGTTACACCATTATGTAACGTTTTAGCTAATCAGACATTTAACAAATCATCATGGGAAGCTTGAGTTATCGCACTGCATGTGGAGCTTTGCGTAAACTATTTGTTAAATAGCGATTGCCAATCTAATAGAGCTAATCACGAATGACATTTATAAATCCAGGATTTAGGCTGCAAAATTGCATATATAGCCTGTTAGTGATGGATAATAGGTTTGGTAACGTGTATATAATTATTAAAGAGCAAATTTCTTTATTTTCAATTTAAAATCCAGAAAGACTAGAAAGATAACAAAAGGAGTGAATAGAAGATGTTAAGATTGTTTAAATAATAGATGTTAAGTTGGTAATCGTTTTATAATATTAGTAGAAAAGTCATAAAATTCTAGGATGAAAAGTTGCTCAACTAAATGAGAAAATCATAAAATTTAAAACCTATTCCAGGACTTTATTGGTTGTAAGGTCGCTTAAGGTAATTAGACTTGTACAAAGTAAACACCCAGATCGGAAATTATTGTCTGTGGGTCATAAAGATCTCTCACAGAAATTAAACATACCGGAGGCTAGTGCCCAATCGGCTAAGTAGAAGTAATTAGAAAATCCTTAGGAAAAAAATTCATTTGTTACCTACCTAAGTTGTGAAATCTTAAAAAAATTATAAAAAAATTATAATAATAGTATTAAATTTTAACAATATTAATACTATCGGTACATAGCAAACAAACCTCCCGCTCCAATATTCTCGAGCAACCAAAGTTGAAATCCAATGAAGTAGTCAATTACAATTTTTAAATGCTGACTCAACATGGGTGAAGGTAAGGCCCTGATAACAAGCGTACAGAGGAGGCCTTTGGCCTGCAGTGGGATATAAATAGGATATTACTTGACTACTTTTTTATCCACACATTGTAAAGTTGAGTTCTTATTCTTTGCATACTAACATATTTCGTCGTTACTATTATTTTATGTTATACATTTCAACTCTTTTTACTTACAAACAACTTACGCAAGTTGTTTGCGGACGCCAAGTGAAGGGCGTAATTTTTTTATATTTCAACATAAAGTGACGTGACGGCTGGGTGCCAGTAATCGCAGCTTTGATAAAAACAAATCGGACTAAGTCTACAAACAAACGATGAGATTTAGGCTACGGTCACAGTAAAATACCGCAATATTTTTTTATGAAAAAAAAAAATTAAAAACAAGTTGGTTTTAATAAATTGGTATGATTTTACTAACCTATTTCCTTAATACCATAGAACTAAAAATGTAACATTTCATGTTTCAATTTTTTCTTATGTTGGTCATCGCAGATGTATTAAATGGTGTATTCATTTTTTTTTAGAAAAAAATCTAGCACAGAATGAATGAGCGGGGTTTGTCTGAGATAGTGTTTATCACTTTTAATGGCGTGAATAAAGTCCAAAAGTGAGATATGTTGTAAATATTATATGGGCGAAGTAAAAATTATACGAATGGTGCAGGATGGAGGTATTAGGTATTATTTTATTTAGTGCTCCGTTGGGTAATTTTTAGTTTTTAAAGTAGATGATATTGATAGTTTGTATATGCATAAATTAAACTACTGGGGACTTTCGTTTCGTGAAATAATTATGTTTTTAATATATATATTACTAAGAAATAAAGATTGAATAGGAAAATTATTTTAAATTGTGGCGTTATTTCGGCCAACTTGGCTCTGCAAACGACGGCCAACCCCTCGGCTTGGTCTGGCTACAAATTAAACCAATTAGGGGTTCAGCAAACAGGTTCAGCTATTCGCATTGTCAAGGCCTTTTATTTATCCACTTTAATCTGTCGATGATTCTCTCCGCGTCGGCCGTTGTAACACAGATTTTCGATTTTACTATGTATTTATATATATATATATATATATATATATATATATATGATGTTTATTCCTATCATTGTCGCCGCCGCTACCGCTTGATAAAAAGAAACATATTGATTGAAACCTGTGAAGCATTGGGCGATTAAGGGAGGGCTGTTGAATATTTGTGCCTATATTTAAATGTAAAACACCTAGAGGCGTGATATCTCAGTTTGTTTTTTTTATGTAAGGACCTTTTACAAACATAAATTTCACATGAACAAACACCCAGATCCGGAACATCACAAATAGTTGACCCGTGTGGGAATCGAACCTACGACCCCCGACGCCGAAGCCAAGAACTTGGAAACTGCACCACTGAGTAATCAGTGTCCAGGTGCTCGCTTTTAATACAATATACTCGAGAAAGCAGAGGCCAAATTCCGGTGCGGAAAACATCGTGAGGAAATAATAAAAAAATATATTGTGATTATATATGAAGTCCGCCAATCCGCAGTGGGGTCGCGTGGTGGACTATCCTCTGTATAAAGGAGGCCTTTGTGCAGCTGTGGGACATATGTAGGCTGTTATTTTACTTAACTCTACTAATCTTTAAAAGGTGTTTAGTAGATCAGGGACGGAAGCTGTGGGACAAGATATGTAGGCGTGTGCATCTTATTTTTTACTTATGCCGCAAACTCTATGTCCCTAATCTTTAAAACATCTAAATTTGCTGCCTTTGTTAAGAAATAATCAATGGGCCAGATGGGCTAGGTAAGTGGAGACTACGTCCCAAGTAAAGCGCTTTAAATAGAGAAACAATTTTCTAAAGGAGGCTGTCAGAAACTAATATCGCCAATCGCTTCTGGAAGAATATTTAAATAACACCGGAACATCTACCTGTAACTCATAACTACATTTAACTGTGGTAGGGCCACGCAATTATTTTCTTGACTATTGCACGAATGGGCAGGTCCGTCCGGATAAGTACGACGACCTTACAGAAGGGCGGTGTGAAATAGAGGTTACAGTTTTGTCTGATGAGTGTGGTAGGGTAGCCGGGGTGCAACTTTACTAAAATGTGGCAATGCATCTGCAACACAATTCGGTACACGGTATTACAAAATTCAATAGGCCATGCTTATCATTTAACATCAAACTTCACAAATAACAAAATAAAAATCGTGTAAATTCCTGCCCTCGGCATGCATCGAACAAAATACCAGCGACGAAGAACCCTTCCGACACCAAGCATCATTACAACTAAGGATTAAGTATATTCAGTTAAGTATAAGTAAGCACAACTTACCATAGTCACATCTTTATAATGGCCCTCGTCAATGGAGAAAGTTGGGGCAAATATCCCTTTATAGCCAACCGCTCCCCTGGGAGAAAAAGTTCAAATACTTAGGAGTCACTTTCGACTCGCGTATGTCATTTACTACGCACATTAATAACGTTCGCAATAGAGCCGCGTTCGTCTCCGGCCGGCTACACAATTTAACTAACGCTAAAAGTAAAATGCCCTTAAGGCACAAATTATTATTATATAAGACCTGCGTACGACCTATTATGTCTTACGCATGCATGACCTTCGCACACACGCACCCTACTCGCTTGTACAAGTTGCAAATAGTACAAAATAAGTCCATCCGCCGCGTAACCGGTGCGCAGTGGTATCAACGCAACGTCGACCTGCACAGCGATTGCAGACTCCCGACGATTCGCGAATATTTTAAAGACCTGACCAAACGGTTCGATAGAGCCGAACATCATCCGAACCCTCTGGTGGTAAGCGCAGCAAATTACCAACCCGACACAAACGCGATCGCCAACAAGCGTCGCCCGAGAATCGTCCTAATCGACCCGGTCGAGGAAAGGGACTTAGATACGCCGGACCCACCGCCGGGGGTCCCGCCGGACAACACTACACCCACAGTTAGTACAACAACAAACACACTAGTTCGCCCTCGCCTCCGAGGACGGCGAGACCAACACAACGTGTACACAAGGTACACCCGCGTTCCGGGGCGGTTCTCACCGCCCCCAGCCGCCGATAAGCTAATTGCACAGTCGACGGCCATCGGGGTTTCGGTCCGAACCGCGACCTCGATGACCCTTAGATGACACACCAAAGTTAAACGCACGCATGAGCACATGCGTGGCCCTACCCACAGCGGAGGGCACAAACCCGTGGGTTCTGGCTAGCCCACCGGTTCTGCGTCAGATGAAGCTTTAATAGTCTCGGGACTGAAAGCAAAAACATCAGTTAATACAAGATACAAGACAACTTACCATAGTTCGTTTAAGAAGGGAATGTGAAAAACATTCCAAATTACTACTACACTAATTTATTCATCAAAACGGGAGTTTGTACCCGAATCACGTCTAATTTACGAGCAGGACGAGCTAGTTCTAACAGCAATTAATCGAACCGATCGTTTACTCTGATTAGCATAAGCGTTTGTTGTGCCGCATGTTAAATTATTTGTTGCAGATCGCTTCTAATACTAGCATTTGTTACGCGTTACGCGTTACGCGTACGTTACATCTAATGAACACATAATGATATGTGTTCATTAGATGTGATGCGCCAAGCATTGCTTAAAATGCAATAAAACTATGATAAAGTACATTAAGATTTTATAAGATATATTTAAGATTAAGACTAGCTTAGTGGCTTAAGCGTCTGGATCCGGAAGATGCAAGTTCGTTTCCCGAAGCGGCGAAAAACTTTCCATCGATTTTTTCCTACAAATTTTAATTTTTCATCATAAGTGCAGAGTTTAGGACTATTAAAATTTACCACTATGAAAACATCACAAGGAACCCTATATTCGGAAAACACCAAAAAGTTACCTTAGGCGTGTGACCTATGCCAATAACCTGTGGGGTCGCTATACCTTCTGTACAGATCAGGCCTTGCACCATTATTGGGACGTTTTGAAAGAAAGAAAGAAAGAAAGAAACATTTATTTGGCATATAATAAAAAATAAATAAAAAAACTAAATACCTATGATTAAAATGAACCAAAATGGTCACCACTCAGCTTCATATCGCGAAGTTGACAAACTTCGTGAATGCTGGTTTTCAGTTGAACCTTGGGATTTATAGGCTGTTACCTTACTTTACTTTTAATTTTTATTCCACTGAAAGCTTTGTAATGAATACAGCGTGTTACTACTATAGGTGATTCTTTTTTATCTTTAAAAAAACTTTGCCCCTACTTTAAGATAACATTATCCTGTATTGTGAGGAGGTTTTACAAACATAAATTTCACGTGGTCAAACACCCAGATGTGTGACAACTATCTGCGGGTCGCACAAATAGTTGTCCCGTGTGGGAATCGTACCCACGACCCCCGACGGCGAAGCCAACACTTTGCAACTGCGCCACGGAGTCCTCATATTCTAATGCGTATTGTCACGTTCAACTCGTGCCTTTGTGTTGGAGTTGTGTCGTCGCATAATTTCAGTAGAACTCTCTGCCTCCGACGTCGCCGGTTTTTTGTAACAGACCACGGATACTTTTCTATCTGACGCTTGGGTATGGTTTGTTTTATTTAATTTTCTCAATTGCACGTCGCTTTCGGTCGTATTAACAACCAAGGTCAAAGGAAGTCAACCAAACCTTTTCTGTGACAGATTATACTTTTATCGGACACAAAATATCATGATTTCGAAATTATTGTAGTAAAAATTTAGTATAAGTCGGGCTTGGAAGTTATTATAGAAGTTATATAACCAATAAGGGGCATTACATTATTGGATTATGACGGGCTTTGATGTCCACAAAGACGGCTCGAATAGAATACAGCGAAGAGAAAAATTTAAACGACTACTATAAGGTCCGCAGGCAATAAAAAGTGGTATTCTCATTACATATTTTATGTATAGACAGCACAATATGCACTTCACTTGTACTGTAAATACTAGTTTTGTTCATAGTACACGGATCATGTTACAAAACGATTATCACTTGCGACCTGTTCTGGTAACAAATATTCGATATATTAGTTGTCTTAAGATTCATTTCGCAATACTTTGTTTCGCAATACTTACAATATACTTTGTTTCCGATATTACATTTGTCAAATTTTACATTATGTACATAGTCAATTTATGGCAATTGAATTAGTTTCATCTACTGAGCCTTAGGCAGCAAATTTGGACCACGTATCATGACGTAATCTACCTAACAATACGACGTAAAGAGACAGGTTAACTTATATGCGTGTATATAAGTTAAGTAAGTAATTCATAAGCTCAACCACCATCTGCTTAATAAATTCCCGCCTTCCTTACAAGATGCTTCTTAAAAGAATGACGAGCGTTTTTATTGCCTAATTCGAATTATTTTAGAAGTTAATGTTAATGAAACAATTTTTTTTATTTTTTTATTTTATTAAATAGGGTTTTTACACAAGTAGGTAAATATCACCCTCATAGGACAAACTTAGTTACATAAACACTTAAACAAAAAATTAGCGCCTTCTTAAACATTTTTGATCAATATTATATAGTGTTCTAGCATCTACAGAAGTTGGAAAAGCTAATACACTATTACAAAAACCAACAGCTAATCTATTATATAACGTTTTAGACATGAATTCACTCCTCTCGGCTTCAACCCTTACACATTCCACTATGATATGGTACACATCTTCAATTATTTCACATTGGTTACATTTAGGCGATATAACTTTCTTCATTAGAAATCCGAAGGTACTCAATGGCATGTGCCCAGATCGAAGTCTTAGAGCGATTACAATCTCCGACCTGCTCATTTTGGAATCTGCAAACCATGGGAAACGGCAAATAACTGGCTGAATTGTTTTGTACCATATTCCTTTCATAAGCGACCTCTCATCAAAATATTCACTCCAATAATCGCGACAACGTTCCTTTGAAATAGGTAATAACTCCGAAAAATAAGGAAGACATTGAACATTCATACCATCGGTGAGTGCTTCGAAAGCCAGACCATCAACCTGCTCATTTTCAACTATACCAATATGAGATGGAATCCACTGTAGTGTAACTACTATCCCTTTCTTGGCTAATTTTTCTATAGATTCCATAATTGTATAAGCTATCGGTGTTCCTCGAAAACACGAGGTACATCGAGCTAAATGTTGCAATGCACTTTTGGAGTCAGTTAAAATCACAAATTTGTTATAATCTACAGAGCCAATATATGAAACTGCTTCCGATATTGCAATCAACTCCGCCCGCATAATTGATATGTTGTGTTCAATCTTTAATTTACAATAAATATTCGCCTGAGGACCATAAAGTGCAATGCCACATATACCATTATTTTTAGATGCATCAGTAAATAATCTATAGCAATTATTATAATTTTGAGATAAATCTCTGTTACACAATTCTTTTAAATATGCCTTATTATATTTATTTTTACAGAAGTTTACACGATCTATATTAAATCTAATATGTTTGAAAATATCTACATTACTAACCCAATAATCTAAAGTGAACATGTCCAACAGTTTACTTTGATGGATTGGAATTCCATCAAAACACTTATGTACTTTGAAAAGCAAAGGAATCTTTTTTTTGACGCCAGTACCGTTCTTGACAAATACTGTGAAATGAGTTTAATAAATTTATAACTTCGTTATTGTAAGTTGATTTACATTTAAGCCAAAATTTTTCTGCTAAATACCTTCTCCTAATATTCAGTGGTGGAATATGTAGTTCATTTTGCATAACATGTACAGGTGTAGACTTTATAAATCCTTCGATCACTCTTAAAAACAACAATTTTGTACAGTGTCTAGTTTTGTAAGATGAGTTTGACAACTGCTATCAAACAAAAAGCTACCATAATCCAATCTGCTACGAACTAATGATAAATATAAGCGTCGCAAATGTGAAGGATGTATCCCCCAACCAGGTCCAGCCAAAATGTTTAAAATATTTAGCATCTTCAAGGCTTTTTCTTTAAGTTCATTTAAATGTCTCGACCACCTCAGCGATTGATCTAACCATAATCCCAAATATTTGATTGTGTCAACTACTTCCAAACATCTATTGTTAATTTTCAACTGCACCTGCTCTCTTTTAAAACCTCTTTTAAATACACAAACCTTGCTTTTACTCGCGGATATCTATAACCCAACATCAAATAAAATATTATAAAAATTATTTAATCCTTCTTGTAATTTTTGAGTTCCCGCTGTCACATTATTACATGTTGTGTAAAGAACGAAGTCATCGGCGTATTGCGATATAAATATGGTAGTGATATCTTTGCAAAGCTTTTGGGTAACAATGTTAAATAATAAGGGAGACATAGAATTTTCTAATGGGATTTTTAAGTTACGGTGTTCCAAAAAATTCCAAATATAGTAACAAAATTTATGCCCGACTCCTATTTCGTCTAATTTTTTAACTAAAGATACTAAATCCACATTGTTGTATGCACTATTTATATCAATAAAACACGCAATTGTCGTTTTCTTCTTAGTAAATCCTGCTAAAATTCTATATATAAGGCAAGTTAGGTTATTATAACAAGAATACGATTTTCTAAACCCTGTTGTATGAGAAGATAATAACTTATTCCTTTCACAAAACCAATCCAACCTTTTATATAATATATAGTGTAACACTTTGCATAAACAACAAATTAGTGAAATAGGACGTACAGATGACACATCTACATGCCTATGACCAGGTTTGTGATGTGATGGCTTTAGAGCTGTATAGCAAGGGTTTTATAAGGATATTTCAAATGATACATGAAACCCATTGTACGTGACTGTACCCTCAGTATTCAAAGCTTGTTTTGAATGCCATCTGCTAATGGCGTGTGTGAATCAATAGCCTAAATACGACCAGCATTTTCCCCGAAACGTTCGCTCCAAGCTAAATCCGATACCAGCGATGCGCATTGCGAATGTACTTACAAACAAACATCATGTTCAAAGGAACGTATTTGACAACAATGCCAAAGAGAATGTAATCACTACGTTTAAGAGACGGGACTTCCATACTAGCCAAAAATATCAGTTTACGCGGCACACCAATACCAACCATACCACAAAAATACTACAAAGATGTCAAACAACATGAGTACCAACGTAACGAGCCAAATAGTGCTTATATAATAGTGCTTAACCAAGCTAGCTTAGCTTCTTATGGATATCGATAAAAGATATTAGATAGAAACCGAGGTTACCACTTTTTATTTTTTTATTAATTTTAGTAGGTAAGTATCCAGTCCGTATTTATGTCCAATGTTGATGAGGGGATATTTGGTAGAAGATTGGACTTTAATACGGACCCGAAATAAGATAAAAAACGGTTTCTGTTAATTAAAATAAAATTTTATTACTGAAATGACATTTGTTTCTTGATTCTTCAGCCAACAGCTGTTGTCCTGCTGTACACGAGTCTGGAAATAATTGAAACATAAAAATAGAATCAAAATCCAAAAATTATTTTAGTTTTCTTGCATACTCAGCGCACGAATTTTTTTATATGACGTATCAATATTACAGAGATTATGTTTCAAAATCCTGCAAAATTCAATTCCTATTCCGATCCTTGCTCATTTATGTAGGCACACCATTCAAATACGTAAAACTTTGTGCCCCTACTCTTTCACGAAACATTTTCTTATTTTTTTTCCAATGATAAACATTAACGTAGTTATCGATATGTGGATATTACAGTTGCAGTACATCGCTAGCACACAATTTAAATGAGATTAATTTTGTTAATTTTATTTGTTCTTAGTCTGCTCTACTTACACATGGCTGCAAAGTATCATATTTAAGTGCTTACATTTTTTTTTATTTAGAACTGGCCAGCACTTGACTGCCATCCCACCTGATGGTAAGTGGCGATGCAGCCTTTGATGGTAAGCGCGCTAGCTAAACATGGGCTTCATCTAAGGGAAATCTCGCCATAAACATCCTTTTTTCAAGATTCGAATGACTTGCTCGATTTTCACCAATTTCACAGGTAATAAACCGTCTTTTAGGCATTTTGAATTAAAAGTACAACTCTGATCACCTGTCACTAGTTTTCGTGAGAAAGTTTACCCTAAACAATTTAAATTTACAATAAATAAGCATGTACATTCAAAATACGCGGTGCAAAATTAAGTTTTGACAAATAACATGGCACTTCTTGTATTGCAAGAAACAGAAACCGCATTAAGGGAGAGTGATAGCAATGTCCGCCATTATTTGCCGCGTAAAGTCCATAGAAAATTTTTTTGATCCTAGTTTCGCCTGACTGAACAATGCTTCTGAGTGATTTACTGTCACAGCTCTTAGTGGCTTGCGTTCCTGGCCACAGCGGTTCGCAGATTCAAATTAAATATTTTCTTTTCTACATCATTTGATCACAAGTATAAAGTCATTATCGTGCTAGGTCTATTCATATTGCAGCCAAGACATAGTAAACACGTCAAAATGTACCATAGATTGTAAAATCAAATATAGATATGAATTATTTGTAGATAAATGGTACCATACTGCGTCTTCTGAGTAAATCATCCACATTCATATTTTAAGTTTCGTCTTTTGTACACAGACTAGCAGTAAAAATAAAATTAATCATAAATTAAAATACAAATATTAATACTAATAGATTGACTTTAATGTTGTTTGACAGAAATAGATCAGACACGGCAAATAATCATTAAGACACCGTTTTGACTTCCCATTAAAATCTAATCAGAACAAACGTAACCAGTACCGCCACCAGTATTAAGAAAGCTGATCTAGTAAAACATGAATTACAAACGTATTTGATTAATAAACGACTTTTCGGAATTGCAAGATTAGATCAGATTTTACGGTGGTAGGGCCACGCAGTAGCCTAAGTACTACGACCTCACAGAAGACCGGCGTAAAGTGGAAGTATAATACTTTCGCGTTTCGTCTGGTGAGTGAGGTAGCCGGAGCCCAATTTCCAAAAAGGTTGTCAACCCATTTGCAAACGCTCGGGTGTAGCAGATGTCCATGGGCGATGGTATTCAGCTAACATCAGGTGAACCGTCTGCTCGTGGCAACTTTTCACAAAAAAAAGATTAGATTCGTAAATAGAGCGAGTGGAAGCAGCTGTAAGACTTTCCCGCAGCCCTGCTTAAGGCGCAAGTTTAAATCCTAACAGCGGTGATAACATTTTTCGATAATATTTCTACTTATTTTTAAGTTTCATTTTAAGCACAGAGACTAGCACTAAAAATAAGAATAAAAATTTGAGACTTTCTCGAGAAAAAAAAATCAACTGTACCTTGCAAAGGCTACGTGGTGATGGTATGCTTTAGGTAATTAGATGAGCCTCCTGCTCCTATGTCCCTTTTTTCCATAACAAAAAAACATCATAAAATTAATAATCTACAAAACGCTAAATATAAGACATTATATAAAAATAAACGTAACACAATATAGTTTACTTTTGAATTGAAACATCAGAGTATCATAGAATGGAAAATATTCCTATATATGTGCAATTTTATTATGAACTGCAATTCACAATAAAATCGCATAAGCAGGTGATGCATTTTGCATGAAGGTCGGGGAAAACGGTACCTATGACTTCTTAAAATGAAATATTCAGACTTCGATTTTGAGGAAGTACGGACGACGCCTTAAAGTATTACAGACGATGTAATATCTCTTTGTGCTATTTCCATGAGCTATAAATGCTCTTTCACGTAAATGAAATCCGTATTAATGTAAACGTATAATACATTTACGAAAGATTAAGCAAGGTATTATGGAAGTCTAAATAAATTTTAAAACATTATTGGATTTCCATAAATTTTGCTTGAAAAGATCTAACGGACAACATGATAGGATCATCTATATTCTATGTTATAATACTTGTTTTCAGGGATGATTTTAGTTGGAAGGATATAATTCATCATACTGGTGTTGTGGGGTGGGGGTGCCAATTTGCACTGTTGTGTATTCTTCTGGACTACTACTGTAATGAAATAATCTCGTGCTCAGTGAAGGAAAGTGTGAGGATACCTGTATTCATTCGAAATAATATCAAAAACATAATATTTCGAAGATATATGAAGTCTACCAATCCGAAGCGGGGTCGTGTGGTACTATGCCCTAGACGGAATTCCTCTTAGTTTACCTGTTAGTTCACTTTCTACTGCAATGGGCGTGGTGACCACCTATTGACACGTTCGATTTTGAGAATGTATGTATACAACATATTTACTATACTTATTTTGTATACATCGGCTACTTGAAAATTGCAGCTGTATATTCAAAAACTATATTTAAATCGAATGTTAATCGAATCAAATGAATGCGCCAATTTTAAATTCATGGAAAAATAGTTTAAGGTTTGATTAGCCCCATAAATTTTAAATTCTTTCATGCCTTTTTGATTAGAGGATTCCTTGTCAATGGCTCGCAACAATGTAATGTACCTTATTGGATTAGGCGGGCTTTGGTGTCTATATGATGAGGGGAAGACTTGTTAACGGCGAATAAGAATTTAAAATGGTTTCTTAAGCAGACGACCCGGTCAATAATATATTGGCGAAATTGCAATGAATGTCTTAGGGTTTTGCAGATGACATATTAACGTATTCGCAGAAACTGTGTTGTTAGTGAGGCCGGGCGCTGGCCTTTAATTCAGTATACGTAAGTAATCTGAGTTCGATCCGTGGTGCCGGCACCAATGAAATTGTTAAATTTAAGTGCTAACTTATCACGTCCTCAGCGGTGAAGGAAAAAATTGTGAGGAAACCTGCGTATTTTCGAAATAATAACAAAAAAAATATTTCGAAGATATGTGAAGTCTGCCAATACAAAAAGTACAATAGTGGACTATGCCTTGATGCCCTCTGTGTAGGGACATTAATGCATTTATTTTTATCTACAAATCTCTAATTTTATACGTGCCAAAAATTGGCCAATTTGGGCTTAAATCAAGCGTACGAAAAGCATGATATGACTAAAGGCAATGACCCACGAACTAATTACTAATGATGGTACACGTTCCGACTGCCTGAATTTGCATGTAGTTGCAATAATACGATTTCCACGAAGCCGAAACGTTAAACTGCGGATAAGTAAGATTGATAACTTTCCTAGGATCTATCTACGGATTGATAACAGAAAAATACATTATTTATTAATCTGCAATTCGTAACTTACTATTGCTAACGACACAAGTTCAGTAATATTATTATATCATCCATTATTTAAACAATTGTTATAGTGAATTTCCTTAATAAATTAAAACTCTGGCGTGTGGTGGTTTGCAATGTAAGGAACTCGGCTATATTGTTTGAAAAGTGGAATTTATACATGAAATTTTCCAATTAAATAAACATTTTTGCGAGTAGCTGCTATACCAAAGAATTAATGATTCTGGCCATGATTGTATTTATTTATTGATTTTTAACTTACATCACATATTATTATTATCGTATATTGATTTTCTAGTTCTGGATTTTCTGGACTGCCAGATGGCAGTCTGATTAGTATGACGCGAGTTGTGTAGGTTGTGAATCAACACGGCAAGTATTGTACGTTCTCTTCAAATTAAATACAACATCAGAGATGCGGACTGCAAATACTAACAAACATCCGCTTCAAAAGAATGAAGAATTCAATTGAGTGAACATTAGAGCTGTTCACGACCACCGCTTCTAACCACTACAACAGAACTAGTTCTCAGTCAGTAAATCATTTAACGATGATTCTCTGAAATGAAGAACTCATGTAACTTCACATGTTGAAATGTAACTTCACAAGTCGCATCTAAGTTAGTAAAACATAAATGTGGAAGGAAATTGAAAAAGCCACAATATATCAGAAATTGTGGAATATATGACAACAGTAAATTATCATCAAACAATACAGGAAAACATGAATAGCGAATGTACCACATAAACAAATGACTGCTGCAAATACAAGTTCAAATGCAAGCAGAAACGATGCGCTCCCGCCAAAAACCAGCTCCACGCTAGGCAACTGTCTACATGACTACGTAATGTTTTAGCTGATCGGCCATCTAATAAAGCATCATGGAAAGCGTGAGTTATTGCACTGCATGCGGTGCCTTGTGTATACTATTTGTTCAGCAGCAGGGTATAATTACTAATTGCGATTTATAGACTTTCCATTTAGACCATTACGCCGGTCCTCTGTGAGGTCGTGGTACTAACCCGGACGGACCTGCCCATACATGCAGCAGCGAATACTGTTGCGTGGTCCTACCACGGCTATTCATATCATATCCATGACTACAAATATATTTTTGCGCATTCCTCTTTTAAAAATAGCTCATGGAAAGCGTTCCGTGACGATGATGCGAGTTCCATGATTTTTGTTCACCCAAGTAGTGGTCGACGCGCCTAAAGAAATTTTCACTTCAAAAATCAAAGATGTGAAACATCTCTTCGCAAGGCTAAACAGGAAACTTTTATGCAGGTTAAACGAACTATATTTTTTTGCTGTCTCTGGTTTCAAAAGATCAAGATGTGAGGTGTATATAAGATACTTCATACGTTAAAATCTAACATATAAATCAAGCAAATTTATTTCCGATTTAAAATCGAATATCAGGTAAATCAATCATGTTAAAGCGGCAAAACTCACGGTCGTTATAACGGGCCCATCAATATGCCAATATATCATTAATTACCACTATGGAGATATATTTAAGATGAGCTAAGTAATTGCTCTGCCCAACTTTACTTCATCTTAGAAAATTACCGAATAACTTCCTCCCTTACAAGGTGCTTCTTAAAAGAATTACGAACGTTTTATTACCTCGGACGCACTGTGAACAATCTGCCTCGCAGACATCAAAGCCTGAGTTAATTCAATAAGTTGTAATACTAGTCTGCTGCGATGGAATCTGTCTAATCAAGGGAGAGCGGCGGAGCTTTTTTCTCCGTGTAATAACGTTAAAATGTGTCGAATTCGCAGACGAATCGGACTCGATAACGAAATGATGAATTGGTGCTTAACATCTTACGGGTATTTAGCACACGCAATGGATGTTCGGTTTTTGATTTGCAAAATGACGATAGTGAAGATATATTAAGTCGATAGATTAGTGAAGCAATTGTAATGCAAAGAAATAAATTTAAAAACTCTTAAGAAATCTTGATTATAATTTTTTTACAAATGGAAACTTTTAATTTTTCACTTTGCTCAACGTACAAATATTTTACGCTTTAATTGGTATATCATGACAATTTTTTATAATATTTAATTTGGAATAACTTGAGGATCTTTCTTCTCCATCGAGTATCGGTTCTACGAGGTATATAGCTGGCCCTGGGCCACTTCACATTACTAATCTTCTGAGCTATGCCGGTCACCTTTGCTCTACTGCGGATATCTTAATTACAAACTATTACGCAGAGAATATCTAGCGTAGCTCCGCTCCTTACTTCACTGGGTGACTGAACTTCGTCTTTTCGTCTCATTCCGTAAGTCATCATTGTCATCATACATTAATTGAAGACTTTAGTCTTCAAAAATTGGAGAATATTGGACGAAAAGATATGCCGAATTTTCCGGAACACTACCTGTCGTAGCCTGCTACGACCCGCCACTGGGCCTGTATGATTTATCAAATCGATGGATGCAGGTGACTTAGGATCCTGCTTCCTGTCTGTGAGGCAACAGGCTGAAATGATGAAGAATAAAAACTGTGGCAGTCGTGGACTGCCGCGGTAAAGCTATTGCAAAACATTTTTACAACTATCAATTATAATTATTTATTTATTTTTTATTTATGCAGTATTTTTTTTCTTTGACATCAATCCAAGTTCTTTTCTTTGATATTAATTCAAGTTACATTTTTTGAGCGTGGTGACCGATAAGAAAACAATTGTTTTTCTTTTATTGAATAAATGAGAAGTTAATATCGTTTAAAATATTCTTATTATTTTACAATACATGTAGATTATTCAGGAATATTTATCATTGAATCTATAGGTTCATGGTAACTGAAATAAGAAACATAAGTTTGAGACTGATATCCTCTAAATATCATAATATCAGTATATGATTATATAATATTATAATATCATATTATAATATCCATCCCCCAGCGTTAAGCGAACGCTGGGCCGAGCGACATGGTAGGCGGAGTGGGGAGTAGTTATATATTAGGTTTTGTTTTCGTTAGGGAATTTTTTGATTTGGTCGCCGCGCTTAATCCTTGAGCTTAAAAGATATATTTATTTACCAAAAAAAGGACACACAACAAAAAAGAACTTAACTTTAACAAAAAGAAAAGAAAATGACAGCAATACATACTATAGTAAAATGAACGCAACACAAAATTCAAATTATTTAGTTCTAAAAGAAATATCTGTTAAAACTGAATGCAGACAATATTAATAAGTTTCAATTCATAACATTAAGTATATTTGTATTAAATTATTGAAATTTGCAAATAGTATTCATTGAAATTTGTAGAAAAAGTACGAAAAGATTATCGGCGTTGTTGTTGCTGCCGTGGGAATCGAACCCACGTCTTCGGCATTCGCTGCCTGACGCTTTAGCCACTAAGCTAAACGGCTGGTTGCCACACCGACGCAAAATTTTTTGTTGAATAAATAATGAAATTCAATGTTTAATCTTAAGCGCAGAGATTAGCACTATAAAAATTTAAATTTGTATTCATTATATAAAAATTTTGGTTTCACCATGCATATATCAACCAACCTTTTACTTATGTCCCGTTTCCGCCAAATCATGTCACACAAATGATATCGTTTAAAACAGGCAAACTTATCGCCATTAACGCTACCGTCACCGCTGAACAACATATTTTCCTCACCAGCGGCGCCGAAAATTGCTGGTATTATGCTTTGACGAGCGACTCTTGATTGGGGTGTTATTTTATACCGTACGCAAGGCAATCGGTGCTTATCCAATATTGTTATTCGCATATAATGGTAATTCATCTCGTCCCCGATGGTAAATCATTACAAACTCATTTGGGAAATAGGAAGACATTTAACACTTTAACACTGAGCAGTTTTATTCTCAGACACTAAACAACTTAGAACATTAGGTTTTATAAGTTGTATTGAAGTTCAAAATCTTCGAAATCTTTAGCTTATCCATATCGTGTGGTTACTGGCAAATACGCTACAGTTTTTTTAATAATTCAAATGACACGTGGTCACCCGTCTAATCTGAGCTCCCGTGCTCCGCTCATTGCGCAGTCATTAGCCTGTGTCAAAAACCACTTGGAAGAGAGACACGGCCCGGACTCCCGCGTGTACAAATTGCTCCCCCAGAGAGACACGTGACATTAGCTCCTCTGTTCGCCTATTCAAACTCATTCGGCCGCAGCTAGTGTTGCGACACTGTCCCTTAAGGTAATATCGATGTAAATGCACTTTCGTAGTGAAGCATTTTACCTATTATTTTTTTAAGCCTATAAATTCTCTCTGTTCCAACGTCATACACATCTGTTACATATTAATTAGGGAGTAACATGTTAAGATATGAACACGACAAATTGAGGCGCGCTTTTATTAAAACATACGTACATACGTACATAAAAACGTACGTGTGCAGGTTAAGTAAAATTCGTATGTTCTTCGCGTAATATGTAAATAAGTTTTTGTAAAACATATTCTTGTATCCTCTAAAAATGATTTTTGTAGCCAAAAATTTGTCTTTTAATTACCTCCGAATCCCGTCGCTGTATTTTCATCAAATTGACAGGTCATTTTTGAGTTTAATTTATATCTAAACTATGCCCGTCAGCTGCTAACCTCAGGCATAAAAGACTCAGAGAAGACATTACAAAAAATATTTAGTACTAGACAACAGATAGACCCAGATTTACACTTTCTCTAAATCAAATATTCGCCATCACGGCACGTTTCAGCCAATCACGGTGGTCCGTCACATTTTACGGTCAACAAAGGATAAAATCTTACAGAACTAATGTTAACAACGGTTGTCGACAACAATAAGTGAAATCAATGAATACGCGTTACAGTAATATTGTTTTATTTTAAAACGTTGATTATCGATAAAACTGTCGCAACCCTAATCGCTAGTAACTCGTTATGGTCGGCCGACTGCTTCGGTACTGCGCGAATGACGCGTGCCTACGTCACGCACTTGACGCCTGACCGGATTCAAAAGGCAGTGCTCGATTTTTGTATTCCATTGCCCTATTCACTTGATGATACATCAGTTTTGCTAAGCTCCAATAAAAGTACACAAAACCAACACATTCAAATTTGTGTTCCACGATGTTTACATCGGTTCATTTTATTTTCAAGCTCCACGTCTCGATATCTTTACATCCATACATGGCATCAATGGTAAAAGCTTTGCTTAATTATTAAGCATTAGTATTGAAAGGATAAAGAATCGTTATGTTTTTATATGTATTTAAGGTTAATCCGATTTAGTGTAAAAACTCTACGATAAAATATCGGAGTTGGTGCATTTTAGAAAATGAAACAATTATACGAATCTAATTGCGCTTAATTTTGGTTCTAATTCTCGACGTTTCGAACAAAATCCATGGTCACGGGACAGACTTGAATGTTTTACCTCCTAAAGTCATAGTTAATCCCGACCACGGTCAAATTTTTTAACACATCTTTTAGAATAAAACTTTGATTATATACTGGTCAAGTATATAATCAAAGGAATAAAGTTGGAACAAATTTGTTTACTGAGTGGACCCTGAGCTAAAGATAACATTGAACCATATTTTGAAGTTGGTTTGCTTTGTTTTTCAATAGCTTCGCGCATCGTCCTTGCACTCAGATTTATTTTGCTAGGATTTTTGGATTTTCAAATGATTGCAGCGGCCCATTTTTGAGTAAAGTAAAAAAGTAAAGTAACAGCCTATACATGTCCCACTGCTGGGCAAAGGCCTCCTCTATACAGAGGGTATCAGGGCATAGTCCACCACGCGGCCCTACTGCGGATTGGCGGACTTCACAGATCTTCGAAATATATTTTTTTTTGTTACTATTTCGAAAATATGCAGGTTTCCTCACGATGTTTTCCTTCACCGCGGAGCACGTGATAAGTCAGCACTTAAAGTTAAAAACTTCATTGGTGCTGGCACCGGGGATCGAACTCAGGTTGCTCAAGTATATTGAATTAAAGGCGAGCGCCCGGACACTGAGCTATCACGGCTCAATGATCTAAAATAAAATAAAATGAAATAAAATCGAGTTTGCGTGTTTACAAGAAAATCGTAAACATTAATCGTTACTGTTACCGTTTAATGTCTCGGTGGCAAGAAGAGAAAAAGGAAGCAGAAGGCTCAAAAACAAACGCACACAACCCCAGTTTTACAGTAACGAAAAACGAATATGCTTCGTTTGGAATTCGAACTGCGCAGCTCTTAAGCTTTGGTGAAATCACACTCGTGGAAAAAGCATCCTCGAGATGAGACACGACGCTCCGAAAGTTTTAAGCCGCTTTAAAGTTAAAGTGGGAAGAAACGTCGTCAAAGCACCGTGCAAAGTGCGTGCGGGCCATTCATTTGAGGCCAGGTAATCAGCGACTTAGCATCTCTTTTGATACACGAGATTTTTTAAGCCCCGCCGAGAATCGGTGGGCGGACGATCACAGGGACTTGTTAGCGAGACGCGTGCATCTCGCGTGCCGTCGCGGAATGCCCTAATTGATTACAAAACCCCCTGATATTTACAAAGGGGAGAGTATTGCGTACTAATTGACGCGTATTATTTTAGTGTGAGAATTGCGCACCGGCCCCCTCATCGTACCGATCGCATTGTCGACGCGTAATGCTAATATTTTAAGTGCAGTCACCACGACGACATGCGCGCTCGAATTCGGAATCAATTAGTCATACTGTATTGTGATGAATTGGAGAGCTTCCAAAACCTTTTGTCGTGCTCAAGTTTTTTGAACCATTTGGAGTGGGACTAGCAGACTTTTTAAAGCAGACTTTTTTAAAATCTTCATAAATGTAGAAGAAATTATGTTTAATAAAGTTCCGAAGTGATAAACATTTTTTAAAATCAGATTTCAAACCACTGTAAATAGAACACTTATATACAAAAAGAGATCAGTTATACTTTTAAACAGTATCCGAAATTTTACTTTTACAATTGAATAGAGTTTTTTACTGTTGTAGAACTACCTAGAAGTTTGCAAAAACCAGGTCTTTCTGGAAAGTACAGCGGCCCCACAGACGATCCCTTTAAAGTAGTCTATAACTCTTGCATTTCTCTTGTCGGGTGACCTAACCGGGGTAACCTTTTCTCCTAAATGTTTGCAATTGTAATGACCTCTTAGCTAAGTAGTTAGAGCATCTGTAGTGCTAGGTTCGAAATCTGGCAGCACGGAAAAACTTTAGACAGTTTTATCAACACATTTTTAAGCTTCACCTTTTGTGTAAAGACTAGCACATAAAATTAAAACTTGGAAATTATACTTAGGTATGTAGTCACTAAACTTTACCAATATAACCATAAGTAATAATAAAACCATAAGTATTATAAGTAATAACCACAGCTGTGTTTTATAAATCTTAAAAACTGCACTGTTATGACTATACTGGGAAGTGAACCTAGAACAAACTTAAAATCAAGCCTTTTTAACTGTAAATTGACTTAACAGAGTCGGTAAGACATTTTTAAACATATATTTCATAGTATTGTTTTCGCGTTTCATCTGGTGAATGTGGTAACCGGCACTTTTTTAACGGTTGGCAAACATCAAAATCTCAGATCGTTGTAGATATGCCAATAATCCCTTAACATCAGGCAAAAAATTCTCACATAAAAAATTATGGACCACCTCCGATAGTCCTAAGCAAAGTGAGAGCCCAAATAAATTATTTACTATCACTAATAAGCCTGTTTTCACATTACGCCAACCGCAGCGGCTCCGGCGTAGAAAATAGGATTTACGTCACGGGCCCGAGCCGCCTAGCCATCTGTGCCCGAATCTTCGCGAGCGATACACACGACCATTTGGATCGAAAAATTAAATATTGTCTTTTTTTATTTATTTCCTCTCAACATACTAGGATTGTCTTATTAGTCTTTTAAAGCATTATTGTATTCCTTAGAGCTCACGATGATTCAAGTTTCCCGACTCGAGCGATTATATATTACTTATTAAGAAAATCTAAAGTCGTATTGACTACATATGTAATATACGTACCGTCTGGATCCAGAATTTAAAACAAAATAGTCCTTGAATATGAATAACAGAGAAGACTATTGCGTTTCTTTCGGTCTTTAAGGTTGGAATCGGCTCTCTTCTCAAAGGTTCCTAAGTTCTATTTGGCCGGAAATACCAAAAATTGCGTGGTTGGAAAATCACAGATTTGCAGCGAACTAAAAGACTACTAGTAGTATTATGTTAAGTTTTTGCAGCATCATAATTAAAGGGAACAATAACCACGTTCGACGAACTAGTCGAGCCAGTGTGTAGTTCATATTATAATGGTCGTTAAAATTCAATTGTTGCCGGCCACCCCGCCGAGTCCATCTCAGGAGGACCCCTATACAGCCGTAATAAGTCTATCTATAGAGGCTGCATAATTGCAAATCATTTGCGGGTTTTTGTCGTCACGTTGTGGGGGTCACAATTGCACTTGTGATTGTATCGAGTTTTTTTTAAGTAGTTCCCATTATGTACAGGTTGTACATATGTATTGTGTACACGTTCTGAAGCATGAATGGTTATTTTGTCCGATTATTGAAAAGAGGGTAATGATTCAATTTTAATATGATACCTGATAACTTTATTAGAAGAATATATGTATGCTATTGAGTAAAAATGTGCTAATATTATTCAATTACGGATAAACGGGCCATCATTAAGAATTTAAAGATTTATAAAGATAGTACCGTATATGATATTGACTGTGTAATGTCAATGATTGTACAGGCGCTCCCACTGTTCGAGTAATAAAGATCGTAATGTCTCATTTTACTGCTCAGGATATGACTTGCGTTTACAATGCGCAGCAGTTTCCTTTTAGAGAACGAGATACGTCTCACATGTATTTATTGTGTGTATTTTAGTTAACTTATTTTCTTTGGCTAACGATCGATTCACAGTTAAAACCACATAGTTCCTATGTAATGACCTTGAAAATATTGGTGATATTGATGATTAAGGATCATAGGTTTATTTTATATGTATCTTTGTACTATAAACAACATATAATGTAAACAATTATATGTAAAATAGGCGGAGTGAAAATGAGGAATTGGCGTAAAGGACTTATTTTGTGTTTACGCAATAAAAAAGCTATATGTTATATGTTATGTATATTCCCTAGGATTTCTCTTTCCTCTAATAGATGACTCATTTCGTCCCCTAACCACGGGTCAATGTTACATGATACTACGCTAAGGGAAGACAGTAAACCTCCATCGACATTTTCCACATATTTTCTATAATTCCCCTAATAGTTTCGCATTTAAGGTATATTTTCCTTCGCAGCGTGATGTAAGGACGCTTTGCAAAAAGCAACCTATAAGAATGTTTAATGGGGGTGAATGCGTTACTATTCAACTGGGGGAATGTAATAGATTGACTAGATGATAGGTGACATATAATAAAGAAATTACGAATTGATTTATGCTTTAGTAACTGGTAATGTATGTACATGAGTGTATCAAAACAGTTTGCTACTTGCTTGATCTATTTTTTTATTGTACCAGATGAAAGTGCGTGTTGATTAGAAGCATTATGTATCGTGCTAATTCGTTTTTTCATTTTTTTTACCTCGCTTATACAGCGTGTTGTTACCATCGCGGCAATAAATGAACACACGTCTAACGCTACTTGCCAATAATCATAAAAAAAATTAACGTTAAAAAAAAGCATAAGTAAAAAAAATATTTTTCAAACAAACTAATTAAGTAAAAAAGAAACAAAATTTGTAACCTCCTATACAACTACAACTGACTGTTGCCACAGCGTCGCATTACAAGCCTCTCCTTCTAACAGTATGTTTTGTCTCTTTTAAACTCATTCAACCCATTCATATGCTTTGTGACCTTTACAAATGAACTTTACGTTACAGTTTTATACGTAAGGATGTTCTAAAATTCTTTGTTTTAAATATTGATGTTTAAAAAATGTAAATGTTTTATACAATTTTAAAATTTATCCTCTATATGTGTGTTCATTTATTGTCGCGATGGTAAAGACACGCTGTATATCCTATTAGAAAGAAAGAAAGAAAGAAATATATATTTGGTACATAAAAAACAAAACATAAAATAAAAACAATATAAAAAAAACAATTAAAATTTAGAAATCAATGTACCAAAAAGGATACTCAGCATTACATCGCAAAAAATTTTGCGATTGCTGATTTTCAGTGGAACCTGGATGATCGATAGATGATGAAGATGATGATGATGATTAATAATAAAAATAACATATACTTATAATTGAACAATAACAGATTATTAATAAACATAACAACAATTGCATTTAACGCCTGTTTATATGTGTGTGTGCGTAATTTTTGTTAATGATTTGTGAAAGTGGTAGTGTTTTTGGAATTGTATTGTATTGTTATTTGGAAATAAACTTTAGGTTTTCAATTGCCGGATTTTTGCATTGATATCAGAAAGGCTTTTAATTTAGCTTTTACTATTATTATCGTGGCGTCGGCAGACCACCTGCCCGATGGGTCGACGATATCAAAGCGGTCGCAGGAAAAACATGGATGCGATACGCTCAAGACAGGGAAGAATGGCGCAAGAGGGAGGAGGCCTATGCCCAGCAGTGGGCTGATACAGGCTGACGATGATGATAATGATGATTATTATCTATATTTTATAGCCCATTTTTAGGGCCAAAATTTTTAGGTATTCGTAGTATAATACGTGTTAACGCAGTTTTGATACGAAAGGCACTTCAAAAAAAAAAAAAAACATCAAAACTTGCATTGAAATAAGAATTTCATAAATGTTTTTTTGGATACTTAGTTTTAGCACGAACATCATGTTCATACTGCAATAAAGCTGAAGATATATTCTACATTTTAGAGATCGAAGTTTCAATCGCATAGACTTGTATATCAAAATAGACTACATCATTTTCAAACTGTCGTTGTACACTAGTTGACAGAAGCCGCGGATGTACGTACGTGGGGTAAACAGCGAGGCTATCAATAAAGTTGCAACATAAAATCGCTACAAAGCTCTACCCTACCGCAGTAGGGTAGGGTGCCCGCAATTATCCAGGGCCCCGCTAATTCCTTACGTGCTTAGCGCCATTAGCGCGCCTTATTTAACGCCAAAGTACAGCTGTTTGATTGCTTTGATTAACAGGGGCTTTGCTCTCCCAATCGCCCTTTGTTAGTCGATTCAAAGAATCAATCGTAACTTACGTAACGGTCAAAAACTACAACGTTTCTGTAAGTAAATAGAATAGAAGTGAAATAATTAATATTTATGGAAATCCGTAGGTTTTCACGGAAAATAATTTAGATACGCATGGAGGTATAAATCAAATGAGAACCTAATTATTATGTTTAAGATTTCGCGACGATTATTTAAAAATATTAAAGATTTATTTAAAAGTTATTCTTGTTCTTAAACCATATACAGAAAAAAACACAAATGTTACTAATATAGAGTCACATGTTAAGTAGCGCATTAGGGCTCAATATCAAATATTTGAACCCCATAGGACAGTGAATTAAGCCACTGCAATAGGGCACAATAACCAATGTTGGAACCAAATGCTTCGTAGAGCAATGGGTTGAGCCACTGTTCTTATCGCAGCGAAGAAAAATACAACAGTTTCCAGTAAGTGATGTAAACGAGAAACAACATCTCAAGCTAGCTGTTTACGGGCTAATTTTTCCGCAACGCACACTGAAAAGCTCGCTACCGTCAACTAGCGAAACTGTGTATCAAGCGAGTCAGTAAATCTGCTCCATTCCGCCCGCCCCGCTTAGATCGTATCTTCATCCCTCGGCGAAGGGGGCCGCCCACGTAATTGGTCCCGATGCCGGGAAGATAGCGCGGCCGCCGGCGCTTGATTAAATGCACAGATGCATATTCGCTGCGGACGACCGGACGCGATTTGTGATTTGTTGTATATTGAAAAATCCAAAAGGAAAGTGACTCCGAATCCGCTGATGAGGTATGCATGGCCGTAATGGATTTTTTCATTTATGCACCCGATCCGCTGATGAAGTCCGTAGTGGATTTTTTGATTTGTGCACATTTATTGGCGGTCTTTAAAAATGTCCCAATAAGGAAGAAGAAATTAATTTTTGCAGCAAAAATACGGTTGGTTGATTTAAAATCTTTTTAGATGACAAACCGTCACTGTTATTAAATTTATAAGATGAAACACTATATCCACACATAGTGCTAAGACGCATAATCAATCAATTCTTTTTCATCTACAACCACAGCGAAACCATCAAAACACGTTCACAAATAAATCCCAAGTAAATTCTAGAGGTTTCGAACGTTTTACAGCATCCACGGTCACAGGCTAGGCCGCCATGTTTTAAGTCCAAATTTAAATGTCTACATGTTTACAGATTTATTATTATAGCAGAAAGCCTTTAAGGTTTGTAGGTGTTATGTACAGTTTTATAAATTATAAGATCCATAACCAATGATAACATCAACTCATGTTCTCTAGAAAATTGGATGTTTCCATTTTTCATTTACCTTGCGAATAATTCTTGGTAGTACTATATTGAATGTGTTGTTTTCTAGCACTTGAGGTTTATAAAATATTACGTTAGGTTAGCAAGTATTATCTTAGGATCCAAAACTGTTCAGTTTACCATGGGTCATTTTTATGTTATCAATAAAATGAAATTCTTACAACCGTAAATTATTCATTATATTCGATATGAGTTCCTCTTTTAGTGTTCCTTATTAATATTATGTTGAATTAACAAAATTAAACTAAAAAAACACCTGTTGTACACTCGATCCGTACGTGAGCTTTAGTTACAATAATTTCCGCTTCAAGATGCCAAACATTGCCATGCAGATGATTTTAAAATACCCATTACGATGTTCGAAGCTCAAGACCTTTTTAGGGTTCCATACCCAAAGGCTAAAACGTGAACCAATTCTAAGATTCCGCTGTCTGTCTATCTGTCTGTCACTAGGCTAAAACTCATGAACCGTGATAGTTAGACAGTTAAAATTTTCACAGATGATGTATTTCCGTTGCGGCTATAACAACAAATACAAAAAAAACAGAATAAAAAATATTTAAGTCGCGCTCCTATACAACAGACATGATTTTTTTTGCCATTTGTATAGATAATGGTATGATGAAATGGAACCCTTCGTGCACGAGTCAGACTCGCACTTGGGCAAAAACCGCCCACATTTCGACATTAGAGAACCGTCGTAAACAGATTCATTTGTTTCATCACCACCTTATTTTCATTCTTCATTCCTCATTCTCCGGAGCGGTCGCGAATGCGCCTGGAGTGAACGATAAAGAAAGCTTTCACTCATTGTATTTCCACAAAAGTCTGCCTTGACAGAATGGCCACTTAATCATGGCCCTTTCATACTTTGAACAATTTTGCTTACACTAATGACGTCACGATGACATAGTTTTCGAGATAGGGTTGCCGCTCTGTAATTAAACGAAATCAGGGTAATTCAGGGCGCTGCGTGCGCGGAGGTTTTTGCTCGTTAGCCCCGATGTGGGGTTCGAGTTGGAGCGGACGATGATCGTGTGCAGCAGTCTAACAATACACGCAAGAAAAAAAAATTATGTATGTATATATAATATACAAAATAGTACCTACGTTGTACAAAAAGGTTGTTTTATTATTTTGTTTGCATTGTCTAATTAAAAGAAAGCCACATCGTATGTCTGAAGTATAAATGAACTATACTTTACTTTAATTTTTGTAACAACTACACTGATACTTTACTTTGATTTTTGTAAAAATAGTACTATTTAATATTTTCTATTCACTATCAACTATCATACAACTACTGAATATAATTTTACAGAGGTTCTCTTATAATCGACTAGCAAGTAGCCTTTTATACAACTTTTTAACTTAACCAGAACATTTATTCTGATTGTATTCGCTGTTTGAATACTTAGGTACAGTTACTTAGTACGTAGATAACTGTACTTAATTGTTCAGAGAAAGAGAACGAAATATCATTATGGGCCATAAAAAATTTCGAGATATTGAGGGTAGCGTAGAAATTTTCCTAATCGACGTGCATTAATTGTCAACGTGACGTGCGTAAATTAATGATTAACAAAGACTTGAATGTTTTAGTATGTGTATACTGTGTGTATAGTAAAAAAATGAAAGCTACGATTTTAAGAAATACATTGAAAAGAAATACATGTAATATGGATATAGAAATGTAAGTTTTTAATAGAACCAATATCGCTGATACTGTGACCCCAGCGGGGTCTTGCTTGCTCCATTGATTCGGAAACGTCCCGTCATCGCTGCTCAGATTGCCGATGAAACCATCTTGCACGTGAGGGTTTTGCGGTCGAATACGACGTTTGTATCGCATAAGCGGACGGTTAGTTGACGCATCTTATACTTCACTATAATCAAACTGTATATGCGAACTTTATAAACGCTTTTGCACACTTGCTACTGAGATTAAATAAGACTAAAGAAAGACTAACTGAGATGTTAGTTTCAGATCGTGTTTGATGAATTTTTATGATTGCTTACTATCGCTCTCAGATCTATGGATTGTAAAATAATTACGTGTACTAAAGTAGTCTAATTCTTAATTAGATTTTCGTTGTTTTTCCGTGCCCAAGATGAACTTTAACTCCAAATTTACTAACAAACTATTTGACAATCAGAATTCTTAAAGTGTTCATAGACAGTTTAATGTCATGACTGATTGATTGTAATGAAGAACTATATTGTAAGATGTAAAAGATTTATTTCCTTTTTTCAGTAGCCGTGAAACCATGTTTCCTATTTTTTGGATTTCCTATAATGTATGAAATGATAAGATACTGTATTAACAAATTTACATACATAGCATACCAAAAGATTGCAACAATGAAAACGGTCGCAAGGAGGTATTGGTCTGTTAATTATGTACCTTAAAATGGTTTGTTTTCTTTTAAAGGAATAGATAAAAGAAATTTTTCATTTGAAAAACTATCCAAAATACTAGTTGCAAAACTTGGACAAGCAAAACATTCTACGGGCCGACGACCACGAAAATTTATTCATAGACATGTCCACAGAGTTGCAAAGAGGCTGTAGACTCTGCTTTAATAGTCTACTCTCCAAGCATTTTTTTCCCATGAATAGAGCCTTATACAACTTTAGTACAAACGAAGAATGTGAATTTTAAGACACATCGATGTGATCAACAATGAAGCCATTATGTTATAGTAGTTGGATCGTTTATTTGTCATTTGTTATTCTAACCATAAACTTGTGCATTCCTTTTCTGTGTTAATGTTGCGAAATGATTACGCGTACCTACTGCCCTCGCGGGGGCAAGGGCGTTTTATGATGTACCTACGGCACATATCACAAAGGGTACGGATAGCAACTCCCCTTTTCATGACTGGAGGCCATGAAAGCTAGAAGAGCCAATGCTTGCAAAACTTCCAGCCCCCAGCGGCGGACCTGGTTTGTGGGTCCACCGCTTACCACGTCGGTTAGGGAGAATAGCGTATCGCACAACCGACACTACTCTCCCCCATGGCTCTACCACTACTGCATCAGCGATGCTGCCCCGTCGAGTCGCGGATGATTATTATTGCGCAATAACGACACTCTTATGCACCCGCGACTCTACCTCGATTGAAGAGGATAGATAAAGCGGCTCTTCTTTTACCCTCCGCACTCTCTTAGCACGCCCTATCCAGGTCAAGCCCATTGAACCCAAGGCCCTCTCGGGCTAGCCGGTCCAGTATAGTTTCTTCTTGGCTTCATCGTCGGTGACCAAGCCTTTCCGCCACGACAAGACACGGTCGGAGGGAAACTTGTAAAACTCGACATCACCTTCAATTAAAGTACATAGTGATAAGCTTATGACTTTAACGATTCGTTTCCAGAATCTGGCAATCGTTTCGGAGCCTTGTCACCCGGAAACGACGCAACAATGCGACAATTAGACAATGACGCCGGCACTTGAATGCCTTAATCTACAAGCAAACGCTATTAACATTTCCTTCTTTTTACGGTGGGGGATCAAACGGGCGTTTTAAATGCGCATTTTATACGAAGAAACAACTCTTGATAGGAATAATCACTTTTCCTATACTAAAAAGTTATCTGTCTAAGTAGTGTTGAATGTGCTAAATAGAAGAATGTGAAAAGAGTCTACGGAATATGTCCTTATCAAGGTCTCTTTTCCACAAATGGTACAAAAACATAGCAGATCACCCGATATTACTGGAAAAACACAATATTTTTCCAGTAATAGGGATCGAACCCAAACCCCTCTGGCGCAAGGCGCAGATGCTTGCCCACTACGCCAATCGGGTGATCTGCTATGTTTTTGTACCATTTGTGGAAAAGAGACCTTGATAAGTACATATTCCGTGGATTCTTTTCACATTCTTCTATTTTGCACATTCAACACTACTTAGACAGATAACTTTTTAATCTGAGTGTTTATATATTTATAAAATGTATTTATTTACAAAAAAAAAGTATGATAGAAGTATTATAGTGACTAAGTAAATTGGATTAATGTCATTGGAAACATTTTCACATATTTTATACTTTCTTCGGAGTGAACCAAGTAAAAATAGAAGGTGTTCAGATTAGTTTTCGCTTGCAATAGAAAATTTTGTTATCTGGGGACTGAACTACTTTTATGACAATTAAAATATGTTTAGAGCTGATCACCCAGGTATCGTTCTAACTTGATTGGAAATAATTACTGCAGGCTGTGAATGTCTAAAACATGTTGTTGTACCATTTGCACCTTTTAGATATTGGGCCTTGTGTACTACCACATTCCAGACGACATGCAAGAGTACAAAAATTGCTGCTTTGCGACGATCTGACGTAAGACCGCCTGCTTATTCGTGCCACTATAAAACATGATTTTTTTATGTGAAAAATTGTTAAGCGAGCCGGTGGTTCACCTAATGTTAAGTGATTATCGCCGTCCGATTTCTACAACATCATTTGACGGGTTACAAATGTGCTGCACTTTGCACTTGAAAAAAGGTATGTTAAATAGGATAATATTTTGTATTAGTTAACAATCTGTCACAAGAAGTACTAAATTATAGTGCAGATAGTGAGTGCCAACTTACTTCAAAAATAAAACTACTAAGTGCTGAGAGCTTATATAAATATAAAATTTAGTAAATGACTTATTCTGAGTGCTGATATAATTAATTCACAAGTTTTGAATAGACAAGCACGTCTTGTCTTGAATATATTAGTCGCTACCTAGATTTTAGTCTGTACTTTAGCTCTTAGAAGACTCGATCGATTCAGCGTAATTACTTTATTAAAATTTACCTGTAAAGCTCATTCCTGCTTCGTTTCTCTTCTGAAAGCTACTCTACATAGTTTGGAATATGTAAATTGTTTTGAATGAACGTGATATATTACTGGTGCAAGTTACGTTACTCATGCATGCATAAGTTGTAGAGCCCAAGTTTGCTAAGTCGATAGAGTTCTGAATTCTTGACTTAAGTTTATTGAGTAATTTTTACTCTCGTTTTGTAATTTTCACCGTGGTAAAGCCACGAAATAGTTATATGCAAACTTTGTAGGAATGGCAAGGTCGCCAGAAGAAATTTTACGGACTCAAAGAAGTTAAAGTGAAGTGAAAGTATTAACTTACCTTATTACTTAATTATTAATTAACCTTTTGTTTTTATATCGTAGATGTGGTAACTGGGCTAAGTTGTCTGGCAATGTCACAATGAACCCACAGGTATACTTTTCCAAGAATGTGAAGTTTTCAATCCATTTTGGGATGAGTAGCGGGCTATCGCACTGGGATTATGTAAAAAGGACAAAATAGTATGTATAAAAAAGTTCCCCAACAAAAATGACGATCCTCAACCGCCCGTCTGTAGAGCCCTATTGTATACGTCAGCGACCTGTTTTCGCGTCAGCTCTTGGCAAGCGTCATTTGCACTTTTCTTAGAGCGGGGAAAACATCGCGATGGAATGAGAAATGAAATCTCACCGGCAGCCGGCCCCACAATGCCATTGTGGTCGTCAGCAGGGCTCCGCGGAATAACGGCTAAACTCTTAGCCATTGAATTCTACGTGACGTGTTCTTTCTTATATATAAACGATGACAAAAAGGACGAGATTTTATATTCAATACGTATATTTGTTTTATAATTACTTAATAAAGAATATATAAACTTTAAGTTATTTAGTTTTTGTATTCTTTAAAGGTCATCGCTTTTGTAAAGCAACAGACTACTATGAATAAAAAATATAATAGTATATAACAACCCGGATGTTTGTATGAACGGTTTACGACTGTACTGAATTCTCCTACTTACCTATATACATTTCATTATTATCTGATTAAGGGGGTAGTTTCTATATGAACACAAGATAATATATTCAATTGTCAGAATAAACTTTCCGATACTTTCCTATATGGAAAGAAATTTCTTTAGCCATTTCTTTACCAATTCTTTAATATATACATTTCCTTTACGTATCGCTTATATTTGTTATCATATAGTACTGAATATTTCGACATAAATTAAATCGCAGGCGGTCGTTGTAGTGCAACGCGGCAAGCTTTCCCCTAAACATGAACTGTAGCGAGTTCCGAGTACAAAAGCGAAAACTTTTGAAATGGCAAATGGGCTCATTAGCCCGTGACAGTGACGCGAGGGTGTACCGGAAAGCAGAGTCATGTCCGATGTCTGAGACAAGCGGGGTGCGCCGCTTAGCCAAATCGAATAGCTTGTCTAACTGCTGAAAGTATATTTGTTTGTTTTCTACAATAGCTGACGCCCGGAATCTATTACAACTCTTTGGTTTTTGTTACCAACTCTATAACCTTAGAAGTTGCTGGCGAACAAAACCAAAAGTTTCATTAAAATCTGGTATATGGTAGGGAGTATTAGATATATACGGGAATTGAGAGAAAATAGACTCAAAAGATCCATTGAACTAATGCTTGAAATTGCTTCTTAACGGATATAGTCCATGATAAATGTGGGCAGATTCAACATTGACCCAAATTTGTAAAACCTAAAAAGAATTTTTATACCCATATTCAAATAACGAGGGACCTGAACAAATTTTTGAATTTTTATGTAAGAGATGTTTGAATCTTTGTGCACTGTCTCTCTTTTTTTCTTTAATTCCTCTTTCGAGCCTTTTTTTGTATCGGGGAAAATCTGTAAACGATACTTAGCTGACCGCGGTGCGTTAGGACCCACTCCGGACCGCTTGGTTGTCCTATAGATAGTTGCGCATAAGTGCCCTGATCTCCCTCGCTGCGTTAAGGTAACATGTAACCATATCGTATTCCTCACAAAGCTCATTTAAGTGGTGGTCAGGCCTTTAGTCACCCTAGCTCTATTCTATCTGTCCGTATGTTCCTATATGGCTGACGGAGTAACACGTTCATGCTATTACATTGCTAGCATCATCTCTTGATCTCTAAGCGCTGCTATCTGCTCTGACAATCTTCTGAATACTTTTTATACTCTAATATTTCTCACTTTCAATTTCATTCGTAATTTGTTTTTGAGATATCTTACCGTACACTACATAATATATTGTTAGGTCCTTTTTTCATTTTGATGTATTGGCATATACGCTTATAGATGCGTTAAAATTGCGAATCTAGCCCGTCGGGATTTTTTTTTAACATATTACAATTTACACAAATAAACATGCACCAAAGTCAATTAAAAATGTCTCTCACATGCACGTTCACTTTTAACAACAATTTATCAAACATTGCCAAAAATTTCTTAGTATCAGTCCCATAAATCTGCATTAGTTATGCATCTAATATATATATAAAACAAGATTTTCCTTGTGTTATTGCTCCAGGTCTCTATTTTTACAGCCCTAACACTCGTGAATGATATTCGTAGCCCTTAGTGCTACATCCGTAGCGCTTGTAGCATTGCGCTTACCTGATAGTTTTTAGTCAGCGCATACTTAAAAAAGTTGTTATATAAAGTAAAAGTAAAGTAACAGCCTATACATGTCCCACTGCTGGGCAAAGGCCTCCTCTATACAGAGGGTATCAGGGTCATAGTCCACCACGCGGCCCCACTGCGGATTGGCGGACTTCACATATTTTCGAAATACATTTTTTTTATTATTATTATTTCGAAAATATGCAGGTTTCCTCACTTTTTTTTCTTCACCGCGGAGCACGTGATAAGTCAGCACTTAAAGTTAAAAACTTCATTGGTGCCGGCACCGGGGATCGAAATCAGGTTGCTCGAGTATATTGAATTAAAGGCGAACGCCCGGACACTGAGCTATCACGGCAAAGGGAAGATGAATAATTAATGTCGACCAATGGTAATATGATAATGCAATAGAGAAAAACGACATTTTGGGTACCCTTTTTCTAACTCGACACTAGATGAAAAATGAAAGCGCCGCTGACTATCCCGTGATGTGAGCACGCAATGACAGAAATTAGGTTTCTTCAGAGTTCAGTACGATAAGCAATTTTCTCTTTATTTGTATTACTTACATTGGTGACGTAGACATTTAAACGTTTAAGTTTTAGAAGCTAATTTTCAAAACCATAGTAAAGTAAAGTTAGAGTTTATATAATTATGTCCCACTGCTGGAAAATGGCCTCGTCTGTACCGAGGATTGATGGACTTTTTATATCTTTTTGTTATTATTTAGAAAATGTGCAGGTTTTCTCGAAATATTTTCCTTCGCCACTGTGCATGTTATAAGTCAGCGCTTAGCTTAAAATTCTAATTGACAATTTCATTGGATCAAGCGCCGGGAATGGACCTCCTGTTGTTCTAGTATATTCAATTAAAAACGGGCGCCCGGACAATGACCTAAAACGGCTCTCAATTATTTATCATTACCATACATCTTAAATAATTAATCACAAGCAAGCAATCTTCTTTTTCCATTTTATTTTAATAGATGTTTTTTATTTCCAGTGTAAAGCAAGCATTATCTCGGCGCGGCTCAAGTTACGCGACGCTTTAAATTACATCGCGGAATTTACGAGTTCTCGTAAACCTCGACAGTGTCGTAAAATTTCAGTAAGGAGAAACGCGATTGTATTGACCATTACCGATCGTTTTAGCTACTTAGAGCAGCTGTCACGTCCTACATGTGTCGTTTTCTTGAATTATTCTTATATTGTTAAATTTACAATGTTATCACACTTTATTCTACTAAAACAAACTTGACTATACAATAATGCTTTGAATATGTATTAGGAATATGAATGAGGAGTTAGTGTCCTAAGCATATTTTGTGTCGATGGCGGAAAATGAAAGTGAATACATTTTGGGATTAGGTTTTCTTTAATTATGAACTCAAAGTTTATCCAAACATAAGTTGTAATTTGGTATAAAGAAAGACGCTAAGATTGTTTAATAGATGCATTCGATTTTTTATGTGAAACATGTATTCTAACCTCGAATATAAAGATGCGTAATCGTTAACGTAAAACGCATTACCGAATTACCGTATTAAAATAGTCGCAGAAAAACCTCGTGGAACACGTTAAGCGTAATACACCGAAACCGGTCAACCGTACTAAAGTAGGTGAGCGGAATTTTTGTACGTACGAAAATCCGGGCGCGAACTTTCCGCCAGAAACTTACCGGGGGCCTATTGAAAGTCTTATCATCGCCTATAGACGTCCCCACCTCTGGTGATTGATATTAACGTCGGGCGCTCCGCCGGCCTTATCGGGGCGTCGCAAATAAATCCGTCGTCGGGCGCCCTTTGAGAAAGCGCTGATGGAAATAGTTGGGTAGTTCGGGGATTTTTAAAAGCCGAACCATTGAACAGGCGAGGAAGTTGGCCTTTCGTATTAAAGTGCGCGAAGCGGCGGGTATGAAAATCTCGCGCGATCCTTTGTGCAGCGACTGTACGGATATAAGTTTTTTTTAGTTTGAGCTTTCTCTATGTTTATGTCGTATAGAGAAAGCTCAACTATAGTAAATTTTAAGGATATATTGCTATACTAAATTTCACGGAGGGAAATTCCTAAATAAGCCTTCTGGCCCTTAATATTATAACACACTGATCTTTTGGTAACTTTCTATAAGAACGTACGCAAAAACAAACTCGAAACACTTTACGGAAAAGGAAAAACTTAACACAACGTTAAAAACTTAACAAACTTAACACACAACACAATTACAACGTCAGGCCCATCTCATTAATCCCCGTTAACAACAATCGCATACATCTCTACTCGCAAATGTTACTCACATCAAAGACTTCCTGCTGCAGTAAGCTCGCCCGGGGTGGAACAACAGTCGGAGGCACTTCCGATACATAACGATAAATAACAGGGTTGCGTAGAGCCGCGTCCGGTTCCCGTTCGAATAACAACGTTTATGGTGCGCTTACCACGGAGCAGATAACAGTTGGATTAGACACTTGTCTGAATGTATATTCCCATATTAAACGCGTTTCATCTACAAAGGAAGACATTTTGCATTTAGCAACAATAGGAATAAAATCATAAGGTGTTTTTTTGCAGACGGTAGAAAACTAGGAAGCTACTTACATGCCTTTGTAAAGGCTTGTAAGTAGCTCGTACAAGACTTTTCGTGTTGTACTCAATGTTCTATAAGACCTCTTTGAATTATTTCGCTTATATGAATATGAATTAATCTTAAGATAAGTAAGGAATTATTTCACTTACATGAATATGAAATAATCTTAAAATAAGAAAATTCTACGCAGACGTAGTCGGTTAGTACTATATACTCTATCTCTATCTAATATAATCGGTTTCGTTAAAAATAATTGCGCAACAATTTTAACACAAAGTAATGACACAAACAAGCTTTCAATTGTGAGGCAGCACATGTTACATGTTAATATACTAGTAGTTAAATTGAAATGCCGCATTGCATTTGTTGGAAGAAATCCGTGTACCCATTAATTGTGGCGTAGACGACGAACGGCGCCAGCGTCCTCCAGAGGTTGTTCTTACAAGCTCTAACGCAGCCGCATTCGTTTTCCCGTAATGCTACCAATAAAAATCTTAATAGTGGACACATTGAATCGAGAAGATCGCAAGGAACTGAAGGGGTTTTAATCTTTGAAGACGGTACTAGATACGCGGTCTTTAACGGTAGTTAGATACTATACCAAAGATTTTGTTTCACAATCATTCGGATTCCAAGAGAAACAAGTTCACTGCGACAACTATGGGCGTCTTTATGTCGGGAGGGAGACAAATTTAAATGTCAGTGACCCCTATACTCTGTTTATAAGCAACGCACTTATTGGAATTTGTCAACTTATCAAGAATATTTGTTTGTTTTGGTAGTTTCATTATTATTGTGGTATCGTCGCTAAAATCATATTAAGCTGCTATAGATGATATTACTTATTACGTAATTTACATGACATCTATTGAAGTTGGCAACATTAAATGTTGTAATAAAACATATATTTATATATATATAACGTACTTAACCCTCTCTCTCGTAACACCGTGTAAGGATAAAGGTCTGCTGTCTGATTTATATTCAAAAACAAAAGAATTAAGTAATTTCAACAAATCTTTTATTAAGAAAAGTTCAAAAACATTTATATCATTTCAGCCTATTCTGCTGAACATAGGCGTCCAACTCAGAAAAATAATGGTAATTCCCACACACCCTACATAGCATCTTTCTTCCGGCCTTATCGTTTGACCTTTGTAGTAAATCTGTCTGTAATTAAGCAAATATTAATTGGTCATACAATCTATGTAACATGTTGTAAGCAAGCGGTCACTTGTAGCCGAAGCACAACCATTAATGACCCGATGGTCGACGGAACTTAAATTTCCAAGTCATTAGTCGGCGCCGCCTCACAAGTAATTGGGTCCCACGGTCCAACCCTCTCCCCTAACCGCCCTTGTTTCTACTGCCAATTAGCTTTACGTGAACCTCGTCGTTTCTGTCTCATAATTAACATCAACTGTGTGCATATTTGTGCACTTCGGTTTCAAACTAAGGGGCAGACTGTCGACTGTGGTTTCATTGAGGATTTACAGAATTGCGTGCCACTCTTCGTTTGGCAGTATAAATTAGAAATCTAAATTACAAGTAAAATCATCGAGTTTATGAGGAGAAAATATATATTTTGTGTCGATAATTTTTCATGTTATAAAATTGACCATAGAGAAAGGAATAGTTTATGACTAATGCGGGTCTGAGGTCTCTTCATCAAAGATATCCGCCAAATAAAATGTCATACCATCATAATCTTGGGATCCCATTATCAAAATAAATAATTCTAGCCCTGGGTCCACCACTACACTAATACTTCGAGATAGTGTTTGCTGCGTGGATGGAATGTAATTAGTAGTTTACAAGCTGACGGTGGCCCGAGCTAACAGTGAATCCAGGACGCCTGTCATCTCAGTCCACCCCGTCCACAGATACAGTAAAGCATTCGAAATGTCAAATCAGGTAGGAAATTTCAAAGTAAGCTTGAGTAAGTAAGTAATAAAATCCATAAAATAGCTTTATTACAATGTCAAAATTTCAACAATATTGTCTCACTAAGCATTTCAAAACAGAATTTGAAATGGCAAGTAATTTATCCTGCTGTAAGTCGTTCCGCCGGTGAAAACGAATGTTGTACATCAACAAACCACAGCTCTATCAAAATGTCGTTATATTCGAATTGCGTCACATAATTTTGCAATCTGTACCGGACCTTCGCAGTCAGCGATATGTACGGAAGCATTCTCAGAAGGAGCATTGACAACGGATAACCGTTTGGCCACATATCTATACACGCAAGCGGAAAATTCGCAAGGTCCATAATCCGATTTCTCGTGGACCCTCGCAACGCAGCATCCGAGTTGCAATGTTTCAATTAGATTTCGCGTTATCTCGCTGCCGGTATCTTGCTGTCCCCAAGTCATGCCATTGTAGGGTCGGACGAGCCTGCGATCTTTCCACTTGATAATCCTGTCTGTGTACATAACATATTAATGTGACGTGTCTGCCCACATGTCCTTATGTAATTCGACGTCGGGATTAGTCAGGGATGGCGAAATTAACGATAGAGATCTTGCAGGGACTAGTTATTAGTTTTTGTAAGCGTGTTTATTCGGATATGGTATATATATATAATAAAATAAATAAAACGTATCAAAACTATAGACAAGATGTTGAAGGGGAAATTGACAGTAATTGAAATTTGTCTTAGAACTTTATTTGTATATTTTTCGATTCTTTAACCTGTGTCAATTCCTTCTCTTAGGGCTGTCGTCAACTTACCAAGTTTATTTTGAGTTCATTAACCTTATGGCCCAAAGTGATCTTGATTCTCACTTATGAGAATTGACTGTGGGAGGGCCATGCAGTTTTTTCAGCTGTGACATGATTTCTGACAGGCTTTTCCGGGTTAGTAACACAGCTTCACAAAAGACCGGCGTGAAGTGAAAGTACTATACTTTCGCGTTCCCTCTGGTGAGTGGAGCCGGAGCTCACTTTTAAAGGTGGCCACGCATCTTTAATCTCTCAGGAGTTTTATATGTCATCAGGACTTAACATCAGGAGAACTGCCTGCTCGTTTGCCAACTTGTCACATAAAAAAAAGATAAATATGTATTCTAAGATGAGTACTGGACATCTTCCCTTTCTGGACGGTGTTCCGTGACGATTTTCAAGCTAATTATTTTCTTTTAAAGTTATCGACCATAAAAAAGCTCTAGGCAGAATAAAAAAAACCGACAGTTATAACTCATATATCCCTTATAACCTAACTAGAGACGGGTTTTTGGTGTGTCTAAACAACGTTCACTTTTCACGGTTAACCTCACCTTCTAAAGGTGAACTTGATATCTTCTTGAAATACTAGAGGCAAAAGGCAACAGTCAGAGAACGAGAGAAAATAACCAAGCCTAAGTCTAAATTTAGGATTTTAAATACTAATGGAAATACGCTCTAAACTGTACATTTATAAATTACATTTATAACTGTACATTTATAAACTGATGGTAGCCCGGGTTAACTATGACAATTAGACGTCTAACGCCTCAGTGTCGCGTGACCATAACGCTGTAAAGGGTTCACGTCGGGAATTAAAATTAAAAATAAACGCGATAAATCCGTAAAATTAGTTTAATTTATAATGTGTAATCGCGTAAATACAAGAAATTATCATTTATAAATTGTTGAAGAACATATAACTACACATATATCACTAGAACATATATCAACACTATAATTGTAATAGATTGAGATTTTTTTAATATGTTGCCTAAAGCCATACAAGTATTTCATTTATGTATATTTTGACCTATTATTTGCTAAACCGCTGTTATTTGTTACTCTGCATAAAAATTATCCGGGCATACCATCGCGTAGCATGGCACTTAACAAATTATAGAATGCGCGATAAAAATAAAGCCGTGGAAAGCCGAAATTTTTGCTTTGTTACGACGAGAATTTTGACCTCGGCTCCAGCGGATGTTTTACTGAGTATTTTGCATTTCATACATTAAAACATTTAAAAAGCGCTTGGGTGAAACGAAACAATTATATGGAGAGCGTTTTGAATCATTATTATATTTATGGAATGACACACTAATAACAGCCTATAAATGGCACAAGCCTCCTTTGTATAGAGAGCATAGAGCACCACGAAACTTTTTTTTATTATTTTGAAAATATCCAGTTATACTCATGACGTTTTCCTTCACCGCTAAGCACGTGTTAAGTCAGCACTTAAAATTAACAATTTCATTGGTGCCTGCACCAGGGATTAAACGCAGTATTCTCGAGTATATTGATCTAAAAGCGAATGCCTGGACAATGAGCTATAATGCCTAAAAGAATAACATAATTATATCGCATTAATTAAGTACATCGTTAATTTCCCCTTTCCTGCTATGTTCACTAAATAAATAATAAAAGGTTGCTACGAATAAATTATTCGTAGCAATACCTTTTATTGAGATAAGCCACGTAGGAATCTATTCTGGTGAGTAAATGCTGGTTCGACTGCAGTTCTTCCGGCCAAGCGCAAAGCTATCTTGAACTTAATTATTATATTTATATTTGAACTATATTACATTCGTGATTTTTAGATATTAAGCTCATTGATTATGAGAGAAGAATTTAAGAATTTAAGTAAAGTACCTGGAGGACCGAGCTTTGCTCGGTTTGTTTTTTTTTTGTAAATCGTGTATTTTGGAAATTACATTTAGATACAAATTACTGAGTAATGAAATATGCATAATATTTTTCGATCTTACCGACCTAATAATAAGAAAATATGAAGTGGTGTTTTTCACAAACGAAAGAACTTTAAAAAAAAGGGAAAAAATAACAAATCGACAAAAAATTAAAAATAAAGAAAGCAATGATCTGGAATCGAAAAAAAATGTTAAAAAAAAAAGAGTGTGTAAGTTATCGTGACACGAACCATGGCCTTCTGTTTTGGGGCCGCCCGATTACCGACCGAGCTATTATAACATTTTCTCTTGCGGCGAAATTTACCGTCATATTCGAATGATATTTTTCATTCCCTGAAAACAGGGATAAAAGATCGATTTTTCGTCCCCGAATCTACACGCACATACTAAATTTCATGAAAATCGCTGGAGTCGTTTCCGATATTCCGATTATATTTAATTATATTTCAAGAATTGCTTGTTTAAAGGATAAGATTAATCTTTACTACAAAAGTTCAAGGGTGGTGATAAGAACTACCCTTCTTTAATGATTGGATAATGTTTCTTTTTTTCTAATGATTTACTTGATGTCAAGAGTAACATCCCAGGAATTTCAGTAGCGTGGCCATGTTTGGGCAATCGGCCATAGTTACCTCAACCTTACGGACGAAACGTAAAAGTCTTGAATAAAGACTATTGAAAAAGTCTACTAACTTCTCACCACGGAAGACCAACTTAGTGAATACTAAGCTGGGGTTCTATGCGAGCGTGTTACTTTCCCGGATGAGCCTGCACATTCATGGCGGGTGGTGTCCCACATTACCACTTTACACAGTAACTTTTTATTCAACAGCAATTAATTATCGGCATTACTCTATAATTTTTACGATGGTAGGGTCACGCAGCAGCCTCGGCTGTTGCCCGAATGGGCAGGCCAATCCGGGTAAGTACCACGACCTCACCGTAGACCAGCGTAAAGTGGAAGTATGACAAATACTTTCGCGTTTCGTTTGGTGAGTGAGGTAGCCGGAGCCCAATTTTCAAAAGGTTGTCAACACATCTGTAACCCTCGGTTGTAGCAGATGTCCATGGGCGGCGGTATTCACTTACCATCAGGTGAATAGTCTGCTCGTTTGACAACTTTTCACATAAAAAAAGCACGCCTACACGTTAAAAAGTAGAGTACTCCTGTCAAGCCTCTGATACACTTGAGGCGTTAAGTTTTCTCGGGAACGTTGTTCGGACCACTTAAACGCCGCGGAACAACTTGCAACTCGCTAATTACTTCGCCAAATATTTACTTTGCCGAGATCCCCCTTTCTGCGACGAGTTTGGTTAAACGCGGTCGCAAGAGCGGAGCGGATATGAAAACGGCGAGTCACTAAGAAGCTTCTTGAATGCAATGTAACTAAAGATGTTTTACTATAATAAAAAAAACATCTAAGTGACAGTTGGACACACGCACGAAGGGTTCCGTACCTTTATCTACAAAAACGTAAAAAATCATGTCTGTTATATGGGGCTCCCATAAATCTTAAATATTGCTCTTAAATATTTTTCATTATGTTTTTTAGTATTTGTTGTTACAGCGGCAACAGAAATAACAATCTGTGAAAATTTCAACTGTCTAACTATCACGTTTCATGAGATACAGCCTGGTGACAAAGAGACGTCGGAGTCTTAGTAACATTTCCCGTTTTACCCTTTAGGTACGGAACCCTAAAAATCAAACAAAGTTTAGTTTTATTTGCAAAAAATCGTACATAATGTTTCTTATAACATTATTTGTCTTTATGACATTAAATAGTTTCAGTTCACCAAGACGATTTTTAAAGATTAAAGTTATTTGTGCTATTGTAATAGCATTGCAATTATTATTAGCAACTAGAAAATTTTGTTTTTAAACATATTCAATACTAGCTGCTGCCCGCGACTACGTCTGCATATAATAGGCTGAAAGCGTAACATTCAGACAGAAAGATATACTTGAAAAATGCATACAATTATATTATTGTAAAGTTTCATTAAAATCCATTCACTAAATTCGCTAAATAAGTATAAATTCTTATGTGCATACATAAGTACACGCATACTTTTTTATAGATACGAGTACTGTTGCACACCGAACTATTAGCGTTCTTCTCCCCCGACGCATCCATCAAGGGTCTTAATTGAGTAATGGCCGATGTGGCAGGCTCTGATTGATCGTCACACACAGCTAAATATGATTTATTACCGGGACGCCGTTTACCGTAATGCCGGAACACGACAAACTTGGCCTAAACTAAACGGATCATGTTAAATCGCCGCATTAACTTACGTTATGTTATTTAAAAAAAAGCTCTTTATTACCTTACAGGAAAGGTATTTAAAAGGTTGCCCGTATTTGAGTGTGTAAGGTGTATGATTGCTCCTTAAGTAGCCCAGACATATATTTTGCAAATAAATAGCTAGCAAAACGGGTATATAACATGTTCCTCATGTAGTTGGTTGGCACAATCCACCACACCAACGATTACGCACTATTATTTTGTGAGAGTGGCAAGAGAGAGTGGCTTACGGTTCACCTGATATCACGGAACAACGACCACCCATGGGCATTTGAGTCAACAGTACGCCCCGGTTACCTTACTACCTACACCAGACGAAACGCAGAAGTATAACACTTCCACTTCATGCCGATCTTCTGTGAGGTCGTTTTACTTCCCCGGACGGACCTGCCCGTTCGTGTGACAGCAAAGACTTTTATTCTCCAATCATGCCACAGTTATACATATATTAAAAAAATTATAATATAATCGCAGAGTTTCCTGTCGGTTCCTCTCTTGGTCTAGTTTAGTGAACTGGTGTTAGTTTTTGACGTTCATTAAGAGCTTAAAGTAAGCCTATGTTGGAAAAAGAAATTATGACTTAGCCTTTGAAAAAAAGATTTTATAAACACCATCCCACTAGTTACAAACAATCAAAAGATCGTTTGAAACAGACCAATGACACGTTCGAAACTTAATTCGTCCGACAAAGTTAGTTCGTTACGAGCACTCCAAACACACTGGTGCCACCCCGAAGGAGCAAACATTTGATCACATCCCCGCATCCAAGCACAAAAGGTGTGCCAATTGGCCCAATTTGTCAACAGCACGTCCGGATTGCTCCCGGCACTAAACAAATTGTTTTCATTATTATATTATCATTGGGAAAAAATCTTTTGGCGCTTTCGGAGCAGATGTGCCACTGATATGCATGTTTGAATTATTCTCCTTTTATTTCTTCGAGACACGTATACAAGGTGGGTTAAAACAATTTTTGCATCTTAAACAACTTTCATGACACAACAACACACGGATAATAACGCCCGGCTTCTGAAACACTTATCATCGTAGAAGACAACAAATCAGCTGTCAAATGGCTTTTCAAATATTATTTGAGTTGCCTAAAGGATTGTTAAACTCTTTGAATTGATCATTCTGATCATAAAGGAGATCATTCTGACCAAACAAATGCATATTAGGTTGCGCCACGAACCAAATTAAATGCAAAGCTTGCAATGGACGTTTGTATGACGTTGTCATGGTGAAGCGATCCCTCATTAGCGAAGGATAATCCTAAAAGCGTCCCGTTAATCCGTTGTTTATTTTAACTATCGTTATAAATACCTAAGCGTTTGTTTTCATGACGAACCAAGTTCAGTTGTTGTTCCGAAGTCTGTAGTTCGAAAGTAAACATCAAGATAACATAGTACGTAGATATGTGGATAAATGCACTTGTATTATTTTACTTGAAATTTCGGCAATTAATACTAAAACGATAATAAGAAGCTCATTGAATCGTATATTATTAAGATGATTCATGTTTAATGAAACTTGAATGAAGTAAATTACGCTTCAGTGTTTCTAGCCTGTAAAATTTCTTTAACCAATTTTTAAATGGCTTTCACAAATTAATACACACAGAGTACCAACACACAAATGGAGTAATTATGGGTCACATATATGTTTGTCTTGCGTGGTAATCGAACCTCAATACGACGGGTCCTAGCAGTGAGCACTTTTACCTACCCGCCGTCGGGGCAGTAAAAGGAGTCATCAAAAGGCTAGACTAGCATCCGAAGTAGATTTTAATACGTAACGTTATGGCTTCCGTAACGACACCGCATCTTGCTACAATATTTGACTTTTATTCCGGACAATAAAAGTGCGAATCCGCTTTTGAGAACGACTTTAAACTTTAGTTTGTTAGCGAACTGCGTTATAAAGTTATTGCCTTCTAAAATTTATTTATAGAATTAATTAGTCATTGGCTCATTGTATATTCAAATTAAATTGTGATTTGCGTTTTATTTGAATTTCACTACTGTCAAATCCTATATTTAATAAATTCAATTTATTGGCTCAACTTAACGTATTGCACCTATTTAAAATGCTCTCCTTAACAAATAGCAGACACTTAACTTTTAATATTTAAAAGCTAGCTATTTAGAAATCATATCTCTTAAATATTTGTAATACTATGCCGCCTCCAACATAATCCGTCAAATCGACGTACAGAATAAATTAATTTATGCATTATTCTACTTTATTTATTTGTTTCACACGTAGAACCTATGTTTTAAAAAAACTGTTTTCATGATTTTTATATTTACAGTGATTTCAAAACTAAACAAAAATGGGATTCGTTTCAATTTATCTAACCAATGATTTAATGAAAACATATATCGTTTTCTAACACACAGAAAACTTTTAATACAACGGAACACATTGTACCACAATGTTCCTTTGGATCCTTTTTAAGTGCGATCTACGGATGTAAAGTTGGAACAGCACTAAACGCCCGTGATTCTATTATCAGCAGATTTATCCCATCACAGCGTAAACGTTAACGCCGCGTAAACGTTCGCTCTCCGTTGATGCGATTTGCGACGCTGTCGTTGCAAAGGTTACATTGCAAACAACATCAAATAACTGTTGCAGCTATTTGCTAATAACTACTTGTGTTTAAGCTACTTGTACGAATCATATCGCGTTATGATTATTTAATTCTATCTGTTTATTAATTTAAATTTCAATTAAATGCAATAAACCAAAAATTCTGGATGGAGCGGTCTATTGGTTTAAGAAGATAATTTTTTTTTGCGATAAAATAATTATGTTTGGTTTCTTTTTGTATATTTCGATTATTCCATTATTATTATTATAATTGCGAATGTATTTTATGGTTAGTTTTATTCTTTATTGTAGTACCAGCTGTTAGATTAATTAGTGAAAACAGTATATATATATATATATATATATGTGTAGATAAGTAAAAATTAAGGTGTTTTATATGTAATTAATTGTTTGTGTAATGTTTAAATCTATTTTTTTAACGTGTCAATTCAATTCCAAATTGTTGTTATTTATTTTATAATTTTGTTTTAATTATTAATTTGAATTTTAGTCGATTATTTCTATGGGCTTTTGTCTGAAATAAAGAATTATTAGTGTTATTAATAAAATTGTACCTAAAACCTTAAAAGTGTAGGTAACTATTGAAATGTGATGTTGTCATTGGTGATAGATAGGATTTTGTGATCAAACATAATTATCACACGTCTGTACAACATGGCTTGATTTACACTACTGTTGGAGTTTTGATATAGTGGATTTATATTATTCGATTGTTGGAGATTTACGTGTTGAACTTACAACTAAACGCGATCTCTGGTGTATTTACTGAGCTATAAACTAAGCTTGAAACTTGTAATTAAACCACATGCAACAATTAAACCACAACCACAAACACATTGTAAAACAGTTATAACTAATCTAAACCTTTAATCCTTTCAAAAGGTCAGTACAGTTATTAAAAAACTAAATAGTAGATATATTGTGAAGTAAATAAAACTAACGCGGCATATGCATGTCCCACTGTTGGCCAAAGGCGTCCTCTGTACAGATGGTACTAGAGCGATATGGTGATAAATTTCTAAATATGTGCGTTTCGTTATTATTTCAAAATTATCTTGATGTTTTTTCTTCACCGCTAAGCACCTGATAAGTCAGTATTTTAAATTAACTCAGTTTTTTTTTTAAGTGAGAGGTGGCAAGGGAGCTGGTGGTTCAATACCTGATGTTAAGTGATAACCGCCGCCCATGGACATTTGCAACACCCGTAGGGTTTTAGATGCGTTACGGCCTTTTAATAAAATGGGCCGCGGCTACCTCACTCATCAGACGAAACGCATAGGTGTAAAACTTCTACTTCACGTCAAGTTTTTTGAGGTTGTGTCACACCCCCAGATAGAGCTGACAGTCGTGCAACAGCGAAAATTGTTGCTCACCTGCTCAAACAGCTATGTCGTAACGACATCACTACATAGCATAAAACAAAGTCGTCCCGCTGTCTCTCTTTCCCTATGTATGCTTAGATCTTTAAAACTACGCAACGGATCTTGATGCGGTTTGTTTTACTAGATAGAGTGATTCAAGAGGAAGGTTCATATGTTTAACACATTGCACCCGTGTGAAGCCAGGGTGGGTGGTATTCAGCGTTTCACCGCAGTGAAAGTATCGGCCCGCCGCGGTGGGAAATTGCTCGCAAATTGATACGTCTCCGAGACCCGCGCGGAAACAATTAGACCATCGAGAGGGCGCGTAATGACGCAATAATCCCTCCGGCTATCAACCCTACCGCGTATCTCCCGACCTTTATACGGAAGTTTAGGGTTCCGGCCGCGTAAAACACATTATGGATGACGGAGTTCATGTGAACGTGATAAAGATAAAAAAAAGACACAGACAGATAATGCACCGGACTAGTAACGAGATTCCAATTTTAGTTTCGTCCTAAAACCGAATATTGTACACCAGAATGATTAAAAAAAATTATAACGATGTTCGATATTAGGTTGCTTGCTTACTCAATAACAAATTGTTCTATATAAAGTATGTAGCTATATCGAAGGTTAGACACAAGTAAGGTGTAAGAAAAGAAAAAAAAAAGTGGTGTAGCAACCCGTTACCAGGGTTACGAAACATAAACCAATTTAAATACAAATAAAACCAATTAAACGCCATGTCACATTACAACGCCTATTTTAATAATAGAGTGCAATTGTTGTCTTTGATTAACATATATGCAGTTATTATTAATTAGAGTCAATTGCCAGGTCACTAATTAAACGGATAACATTTCTATTTGAATCGTCTCAGAACCCGTTGCCTACATCGCTCTCGCTTGACGAAACGATGTCGGATCTATTACGTAATCGGATGTGTACGAGGACGTGTGACGATTTCCTTTGTAACGCGCGCTCTAGAGCAGAGCTCTTTGAATCCGTAATACACATGTGGGCCGCCGGAATTCGTGTGAAGAATCTAACACGCAGCAAATGGTAGACATGACAATAGGATAGGATTGAAGAGAGAAGAATGGCAATTGACGTCTCGTGGAAAGTAGGATTTTAAAGACAGAAACACGGTGACAATAGGATAGGATTGAAGAGAGAAGAATGGCAATTGACGTCTCGTGGAAAGCAGGATTTTAAAGACAGAAACACGGAAAGTTGTTTGTATTGTCATTACAAAAACCGATCGTCCACAATAATACATGTTTTCATGCACGTTAATTATTGAAAGATAAATGCAAGTTTAAAAAAGTCTATCAGCTGGGTTCATACTTTCGTGGATCATGCACGATATGTTTAAATTTTTTGACGTTAATCTATAGTGTGATTCATATTTAAAATTGCGATGAGGATGAGAACTGGATATGAAATAAATTCTACCCGATGATTTTAAGCGTAATCAAAAATATCCTTCATTACATGTCTCGTTCCGTTAGTATTTCGACATGAAGTCTTAAATTATACACCGATCAGACAACAGACAGGGCGTTTAAACAAAACTCTTATAATTTATTGGTTGAACTGATAATGGGAAACGAGGTCGAAAGTTTGCTTACTTTAATTCACCAACGATTACGGCATTAGTGAAACGGCGAAAAATCCGTCCAAAATGACACGAAATGCCCATCACTCAGCTCAACATTTTGGCCCTATCAAAACGGTCCTTTTCACGAGTTTCCGCGTAAAAAATGTGGAAAGCGAGTGAAAAATGAAAACATCACAAACACGGCTCACCCCTCCCCCGCCGCGCGTCCCTCACCGCACCCTGCGGCGCATTGTCACACTAGCCACCCGTCGGGCGCAAAAATGACAATCACCAAAGAGTAGACAACTCAGATAGGTCAGCGGTTTTAATATAATTAACTTGATATATATTAACATTACGAGGAAGATTTGTTTGTGATATTAATGTGTTTGTAAGTGATAAAACCAGATTTTATACGATACTGGCTAGTCACAAATTTTCTAATAGACTAAAATTATATGAATTTAAAAATACTTTTGGAACTGGCTTAGTAGTTTTGTTGTTAATCTTAACATTTTTATCTAGAGAATGAGCCAAAAAGCTGCCAGGTTCGAAATAATAATGTTAATAGACTGGCTTTGATGTAGTCTTATTTAAATGTAGAATTTAACTAGCGTAATATTAACAAATATAACATTTTACTAACAAAAGCAAAACCAACTTCAAATTTCTCACTCACTATACATTTTCTGAGTTCCCTGATGTATCTCCGAATGAAATTCATATAGAACATGGAAGTTAAATCGAAACCAATGCAAGAAGCATTTCTAAAATCGTTTCCTATGTGACAGAGTTCTGAGGCAATAAATATAAAAAAAATACATACAACCGAATAAAGAACCTCCTTATTGAATGCGATTAAAATGCTGATAATAGTTGAATGAAATAAAAATCATATTAAAGGTATAAGAACAAGATTAGGAAAGTTATGATTTATTTTAGAAATTCCTAACTTTTTTATGGTAAAAAAGTTAGGAATTTCTAATGATCGATTAAAGAGAAACGTAAAAAAATGAAAACAAAAGTAATACGTGTAAATTAAATTAATTTTTTGTTATTACCTTGGCTAGGACTATATTGAACTGAAAACCTATCATCTGCAAAAGCTGTACCATCCGTTTCATTGGCTAATCTTTGACGGCTCGCGAATGCCGGATACGGCGGAAATTTTTCAAAAGTTTGTCGTTTCCTGCTTGTTGATTGTATGCATCCAAGTGAGAGAGCGACTCTTTGTGTGTACTCCTTTAAAAAGAATTATAGTACAGATTTGTATTTCGACAAAAGACAGCACCTGCTCATACTCTTAGAAAAATATCAAATTCATTTTTGATTCGCATTTTTTTTTCATACCTCATACCGCATTGTCATTTTTTAATATCTCTACAAAGATCCCCTTCTTCTTGATATACTTATTGGTTATCCTCAATATTTATTGTAATATTACAGAACATTCAGCCAGCTTACATAAATGCTCTTGCTGGACAAATACTATGGCCTCACAGAATACCATCTTTAGATAAACGTATTTAGATGTTTTACTCTAAGACTTCAAGTGATTGGCAAAACACGAACGACGTATGTGTTATTCTGTCATTTACTCAAGTCTTCGATTCGCCCTGATTATACTCACTGAAATTCACCTATTACTCGCAATGAAATGAAAAAAAAAATGAAAAAAATGGTAATGTACATTTTTTTCATTTTTTTTTCATTTGAGATTGAGAAAAAAAAATTGAGAAAAAAAAACTCTTTATATCAAACTTTTTATATAAAATAAGTGCCTATTTTATGATCACTAAACATTTCAGGCTTTTTAAATAAGCACAGACTAAAAGACTAAGATCAAAGCTGTCAGAAAAAAATACTTGCGATAAATAATGATTAAATGATACTCGTGTATCCCTGCGTACATTTAACAGTTTCAACGATAGTTTGCAAGTAATATTATGTGAAGTAGTTGTATCTTGCATAATATTACTTTACCGGGATCACAACGGCCGATCCTTGCTGTATTAACGTTACATGAAGTACAAACAAAAATAAGCTTTAACTAAACAAATTACATGTACTTACATAAGAGGGAGTGATGAGAATGTACAATAAGAATGGGTGCTTTTTAATTTAATTTAGTAATTTGCAAAGCTTCAACTGTGGTAGGGCCAAGCTATAGTCTTCGGCGTTACTCGTGAAGACCATGACCTCACAGAAGACCGACGTGAAGTAGAAGTGTTGCACTATAAAAGATATCACTATAAAACTTTATAAAAAATACTTACAACTACACTATCTATACTAAACATAATTAAATTAATTACATCGTAACTACACATACACGAAATATACTTTAAACTCATTACATAAGTAGTAAATTGCTAAAACTTGTGTTTGTTTGAAAGATTAGTATGGCGTTATCGATATAACTCGTCTGATATATCACGCTGAACACGAATATTATAATCCGGAACGATATAAATGTGATTTCCCTCGGAATCGTTGGAAGTTTGTCGGCACGTATGATTCGACCTCGGAAACTTAGACGGTTGTTTTCCTAAGCGAATTGTTTCCGAGAAGGGGGTGACGTCCAGATGTCATCGAATTTCGCCAAGTGTCTACAGTGTAATATTTAATACGTCCGTTAATATTTCGTTTAGTTGTATTTTCGCTTATCTTTCATTTTTTTCACTCTGTTGCAGGTTAAGTACGATGAAGATTCATCTTTTTTCGATTATTTTGATTATCCTAATGAATTAAAGTGATGATTTTATTTATTTTGAATTGGGAGTGTTCGTGTATTTTTTTTTATAATTACAAGAGGCTTACGCAATGGAAGCGAAATCTATTCGACTTGTAAATGTATCCCTAAAATTTGCATTTGTTTTAAGAAAACAAGCTTTATTTTTTTTATTTTTTGGTTTCAGTTTCAATGGTTATTCCATGCATAAAAATAACTATAAACGTTATTCATACAATATTAAAAAGCTAAAGAATTGTAATTTAGTAACCTTTTTGATTCTGACCTTATCATCGTTCACTATCAAATTATGAAGGAATAAGAAAAATACATTTTTTTCTATTGATTTTTGGGGCTACAGAAATAATTTTAAACTTCAATATCACCTAGGGCCAATACATACCCACATATTACACCATATGTATAAGCACTTACTATCGATATTTTTCAAAGCCCTATTTTCAAAGCCGCAGTCCTCGAATAAAAAGGTGCTTGCGAGACTTTCTCCTTGAATCTTAGCCCTAGTGACGTTTCCCCCAGTGACGTTTTCTATAATCCATTAAGTTGTCAAAAGGGAGATTGATATAACGAGATCAGGATCAAGTTACGTGGGTGCATCGTTAACGAACTTCCTTGATCTTACGATCGTATCGAACGTCAAAAGTCGTTTTGTTAGAAATTCGTATATACATAATTACCGAGTAACGTCGCAAGTCGCACATTTCTGTGTAAGACTGGAAATAGCGAAACGATTGGTGGATTCCTCATAAGCTTACTTATATAGGACACCATTCGTCTTCAATGCCGTGATAATTTTAAAAATCATTCGAAATTCGAATACAAGTATGTGACAGATTTTATCGCAGTTTTTTTTTTTACTCATAGCGAACATTTTACAAGACTAATAACATCATGGGATGAATTGAGGAGAGTTATCGGTTTACACCTTGATAAATTTACGAAATCCTTGATACAAACTATAGGTGGTTCAGGTACAGTGGTTCGTGGTTTAGTGTTACTATACAACCACGTAAGAGCCGTAAATGCTGCTTCCACATCTTATGTCTATAGTTTTCTTTTACTTATTTATTTTTAATTGATTTATGCGTTATTGTGAACAGTTTAATAGGCGTGTTTTCCAAACTATTTCCATGCCAATCCGAGGCGTACATAAAGAAATATATTCACTTAGATAAGTGTTTATAATATTCTATTTTTTTATGGATAAACACGTATCTAAGAGAGGTAAGATAAAATGAAAAGTAGATAAAGCTTCTCTAAAACATAAGTTATTCACTTTCGTGGGCACTGATTTCATCGGCTACATTTCGGAACCGCTTTTCCGAAAACAAACGTATTGTTAAAGCGCCTGCGTCTTTCGTCCAGGCAATGTTTTCGAGTGTTAGATTAAGTTAATTTTAAGACAGGTTGTTAATCCTCCTTATGTTTTATTATTTACCCTCGTTGTCATTCGTTTTAATACATAGTAAGAATCGTCCGAAGTTAACTATCTAGTTGCATCATTTTAAACCCTTTCCCTATTTAAAATCCTTATATACTCCAACATGGTCCTGGATCATCGCCGGATATAAAATTAAAAGAACCAGAATTTGTTCTATAATATCGTTAAAAGAGGAGCTTTTTTTGAAAATTATATTTGGATTACGGAGGCAGCAACATAGATGTGGATCAATTTGCAGTAATTAATTAGGCGGTGTAAAAGTGTGGATTTAGTTATTATTTTTATCACCCAACGCTCTAATTAAGGTACTAGTATTTATTGTAAATCACTGGACTTAAGGTTAGTTGCATTTATTATTATATACTGTTTCAATCGATTATCTTAAATTATTACCTATTTGCATTGTGATTAACATTAGCAAGTTTGTAATACTTTGCAGTAAATAAGACAAAATAGTATTGTAAAAATACTGTTAGTGGTAAAGCTACATTATTTTGATTATTTACATTAGTCAATCACTTTAAATAAAGCTGTGCAGTAGGAATAAAATCGTAGAAATAATTGTAGTATATAGGTAAATTTTGTTATTATATACCTTAGCCTTTATAAGTTTTCAAATTAAATCCCACCGTAATAATAAAAATAATTATAGCACTGGACGATTGTTAGATTTATTTTCTAGGCAAATTAATCGTATAATTAGTATATAGAACATTGATTGATTATTTATTACTTGTGTACCGATTATATTACCATTTCACTACTTGATTAATATTTTCGTGTGAGTACCTACATATTAACTGCGTTGTGTAGTTAAGTATTTACATAGCCGTCGAAGTTAGCTTATATACATTTATTATTGTATACATTCCAGGTCGAATACTCTCGTCTTCCAGAATGACTGAGGAAAAGGAGTTGATTAAGAAGCGAGGTAGTTTTAAAGGCCGTTTAACTGCTTTTATCAGTTACTTAGATTCGCTGACAACACCTTTACAAAATCATGACGCGACGGAATTGCAATTGCGTATGGGTAAGCTGGATACATTGTATAACCAATATGATGAGGTTCAGTTACGTCTGGAATGTATTGTCGATAAACTCGACATACAATTAACGGAGCGTTCAAGCTTTGAATCCCAATACTACAAAGCGCTAGCCAAAGCTCAGAATTTATTGAGTGATCATCATAAAGCTGACGAGTCGGCATGTAGTGACAAGTGTTCTAGGTCCAGTAATCACAAACTTGTTAAGTTGCCTACTATACAATTGCCAAAATTCAGTGGATCGTATGAGAACTGGTTGGAGTTTCATGATACCTTCAATAGCCTTATTCACTCTAATGACGAGATAGATGAAATTAACAAATTTCATTATTTGCGTGCGTCTCTGGAAGGGTCTGCTGCTGTGGTCATTCAGTCATTTGAATTTTCTGCCAATAACTACACCGTGGCATGGAACGTTTTGTGTGAGAGGTTTAACAATAAGAGATTGTTAATTCAGAATCATGTTTCAGCATTATTTAATATCGAAACTATTACTAAAGAGTCCTCTGTCACATTAAAACGTTTAATTGACCTGTTAAGTAAAAACCTTCGCGCATTGGAGTCTTTGGGCGAGCCTGTAAAGCATTGGGACACGCTTCTTATCTATATAGTTACGCACAAACTAGATCAGAAAACCTACCGTGAGTGGGAGGAGTTTAAGGGTCGTCTAAATAAAGATGAATCGCTTACATTTGATTTATTTCTTGAGTTTATGCGTAACCGGGCAGATTTAATCGAAACGTTAGAGATGTCGCGTAACATTCATTCGGTGTCGAATAAGTCGAATGTTAAAAATTAAAGTCCATGGTTTCGGTACAGCACTCATGTAACCCCAATGCAGATTCACCTAAAAGCTCTTGTCTGAAATGCAATGGAGATCACAATTTAGTCAATTGTCCACAGTTTCTCGCACTCAGCAATGAGGCTAGGTTGAAGTTACTTCCGTCTTATAAGATTTGTTACAATTGTTTTAAAACAGGACATTATGCGAACCATTGTAAAAAGCCAGGGTGCAAACTCTGTAAGCGTCGACACAACACTCTCATACACGTCGCGGGACCGAAGGTAGGTGAGAACGTGCGTAGCGTAGACAATGGATCTATAGAGAGTGCAACAAGCAGAACACACTCGTTCGTGACGCCTGCCGCAACCACTGGTGTAAACAGCGTAGTGTTATCTACGAACGTCGCGCATCATAGCCAACAACAAGACGTATTATTATCGACCGCCTTGATTAAAGTGCTAGATTGCAGTCATGTTGAGCACGTCGCCCGCGCAATATTAGACAGTGGTAGCACATGTAGCTTTATAACGGAGACTATGCGCCATCGATTAAATTTAGATTTTGTAGAGATAGATAGGTCGATTTTGGGCATAAATAACGTGACTTCTTACGTAGGCAAAAGGTGCAGTGTATATTTAAAGTCATTAGATAATAGTTATGCTGCTAACCTTCATTGTTTTATTTTGCCATCTATTACGAGTAATGTCCCAAGTCGCGAATTAAATTTATCGGATCTAAAGCTACCGTCTAACATTCTCTTTGCTGACCCCTCATTTTATAAACCTGCCGAAATAGATATTTTAATCGGTGCTGATCTCTTTTGGGATTTGTTGGGGTCACAGAGAATTAGGCTAGGCATTGATCAGCCCGTGCTGCAGGAAACCAGGCTAGGGTGGATAGTCTCTGGCCCCATTAGTAATACTCATGCTGCATTTGTGACAAATAATACAGTAAAGTGTAATTTTGCCAAAACTGAATCTTATTATGATGATAAAATTAATGACGTTCAGCTGATTTAACGCGGTTTTGGCAGTTAGAAGAAATAAGTTCCAAATCATCTTATTATTCATCGGAAGAGAAGTTGTGTGAAGATCATTTTGTCAAAAATACGTCACGTCTCGCTGATGGACGTTTTCAAGTCCGTTTACCACTCAAACAAGATCCTGCGCTTTTAGGAGAGTCATTTAAAAGAGCTACGCGTTGCTTATTTTCTTTGGAGCGTAGATTAAACCGTAAACCGGACACCAAACATATGTATTATGATTTCATGTTTGAGTATCAGGCACTAGGCCATATGACTGTATGTGAAATGCCTTATTCGGGTGTAGGTTCATATTTTATACCACATCACGGAGTGCTACGTGAAAGTAGCACGACGACTAAACTCAGAGTGGTTTTTAATGCAAGTTTCCCTACATCGTCAGGTATTTCTTTAAATGAAATACAGATGGTCGGCCCTGTTGTTCAGGACGATTTGTTGTCGATACTCTTACGTTTCAGGCAGCATAGATACGTTTTGTCTGCCGATGTGCAGAAAATGTATAGATGTATAAGCGTCCATCCCGAAGACCGGCGACTACAGCAGATCGTCTGGCGGGATAATCTCCGTGATTCTGTTAAGATTTTTAAATTAAACACCGTCACGTACGGTACGGCGATTGCGCCATTCCTTGCAACGCGCTGCCTTAAACAACTCGGTCTTGAGTGTACAAATAAAGACATAGGTGAAATAATAATGCACGACTTCTATGTCGATGACCTGCTTACAGGTGGTGATGACTTAGATAGCGTTAAAGTTATTCGTCAAGAAGTCACAGCTGTATTAGCCTCTGCCTGTATGCCATTACGAAAGTGGAGATCAAACGAACCTGAACTACTACCAAAGCTCGCGCAGGCATCACTAAATTTAAATATTGGATCTTGTGAATCACACAAGTTGTTAGGTCTTGGCTGGTATTCTGATTCGGATGAGCTTCACTTTCCATTAAATTCATTAATTCCCGATGGCAACAGCAAACGTGCCCTGCTTTCGGTAATTTCGCAAGTCTTTGACCCCTTAGGTCTTATGGCTCCTTATGTCATCACCATGAAAATGTTGATGCAAAGGTTATGGCTAGACAAGCTTTCATGGGATGAGCCCCTGACTCCAGACATTAAAAGGCTTTGGTATGACATCATCAAACATATGCCTATTATTAATAACATTCGCATTCCTCGTATGATTATTTTGTGTGTCATACAAGGTGCTAGAGTTACATATTTTCACTGATGCGTCTGAGCGCGCATATGGTGCGTGCGTTTATGTTCGAAGCATTAATAACAAAGGAGAGGTTACGATTCGATTATTAATGTCTAAAAGTCGTGTAGCGCCAATAAAACCGATAACAATACCACGACTGGAGTTGTGCGGTGCCTTGGTAGGGGCTCGTCTTTATGAAAAGGTTGTTTACTCGCTACGTGTTAAGATTGATCAAGTCTGTGTTTTTTTGGTCAGACTCCACTATTGTCTTGGGATGGTTGAGAATGTTACCTAGTAAGCTTCAGCCTTTTGTACGCAATAGAGTTGCTGAAATTTTAGAAAAGGTTGGTGACCGTCAATGGAGACATGTCCCAACTGATGAGAACCCAGCAGACCTAATATCTCGTGGTGTGGATATTAGTGTCCTGCCAGGTCTTGATTTATGGTGGTCAGGTCCTGATTTTTTGAAGCATGACTCATCAGAGTGGCCTTCTCAGCCTAACCACGTCGAAATATTGCCTGAAATTCGTCATAATGTTTCATTAGCCGTTAATTTTAATAATACAGAAATTAATGAGTGCTTTATCGATTTTAGTCGTTTTTCGAATTATTTACGCCTTCTACGTACCGTTGCTTATGCTTTGCGATTTATAAGGTCCTGTAAAAAAGAGGTATTTACGGCTCTATTCTTAACAGACGATGAACTACGAAACGCGTTAAATATCGTAATTTCGAAGAGCCAAAATGATTCCTTCCCGGAGTACAGATTACTTTTGAGCAATAAAAAATTGCCTAAGAAAAGTCCCCTTATTAAATTTAATGTATTTTTAGATGAAAAAAGAATAATGCGTGTCGGGGGTCGATTAGGTAATTCAAATTTTTCATACGATAAGAAGCATCCTATACTTTTACAGTCCACTCATAGGTTCACGAAATTATTGTTTGATCATGAGCACAAAAGGTTGATGCATGCCGGTCCACAGCTACTGTTAGCATGCATTAGAGACACTTATTGGCCCATAGGAGGGCGAAACCTAGCGAAGGCATGTTATCATAAATGTGTGCGATGCCATCGCATGAAGGGTAAGATCTTGACCCCACTTATGGGCAATTTACCAGAGCAGCGTCTCCTTTCAGGTGGCTTTCCTTTTGAAAGCGTAGGAGTTGACTACGCGGGTCCAATTATGAGTGCCTCTCGTCAGGGTCGCGGGTGTCGGATAGTTAAAGTATATATTTGTATTTTCATCTGCTTTACTACCAAGGCTATTCACTTGGAGTTAGTAGGTGACTTAACAAGCAATAACTATTTGCTAGCATTACGTAGATTTATTTCTCGAAGGGGTAAACCCGTTAATATTTATTCCGATAACGGAACCTCATTTGTTGGTGCATACAATGATTTATCAAAATTCTTAAAAAGCAAATGCAACTTATTGAGCGAAAGTATGGCCAATGAGAACATTAATTTTCATTTTATTCCGGCATATACTCCTCACTTCGGCGGTCTCTGGGAGGCGGGAGTCAAGTCGACAAAACATCATTTGCTTAGAGTGTTGGGCAATTGTCACCTGACTTATGAGGAACTTTACACTACACTAACTCAGATTGAAGCAATCTTGAACTCTCGACCCCTCACTCCGCTGTCTTCAGACCCTGCAGATTGCACACCACTGACCCCAGGACATCTTCTGATTGGACGGGCATTGACTTCTTTACCACAACCAGACTACCAACATAGCTCCACTCCTCTTTTAACTAGATTCCAACGCATTGAGCAACTGCGTCAGCATTTTTGGGAAAGATGGAGTAAGGAGTATGTATCCGAGCTACAGCAAAGGGTAAAATGGCGTTCCTGTAAGGATATCCTAAAGTTAAATGATTTGGTGGTTATAAAGGAAGATAACCTTCCTCCACTGAAATGGAAGCTTGGAAGAATCGTCGCAATCCATCCTGGGCCCGACGGCATAGTTCGAGTTGCCGACATCAGAACTTCAGCTGGAGTCATCCGGAGGTCGTTCAGTAGAATCTGTCCATTGCCAGTGTCACCTGATTCTGGTTGAAATCGTGGCTTTCAACGCCCGGGGGCATGTTAAAGCGCCTGCGTCTTTCGTCCAGGCAATGTTTTCGAGTGTTAGATTAAGTTAATTTTAAGACAGGTTGTTAATCCTCCTTATGTTTTATTATTTACCCTCGTTGTCATTCGTTTTAATACATAGTAAGAATCGTCCGAAGTTAACTATCTAGTTGCATCATTTTAAACCCTTTCCCTATTTAAAATCCTTATATACTCCAACACGTATATTTCACGTCTTCATTAAAACACTAAGAAAGTTCTCCGCAACTACGTCTAATTTCGTTTGAAATTTATCGTTCGCCCGATACGATGGATCGAAATTCCCACATAAATCCGAGGCGTCGCCGCGTCGGCGTCACCGCAAGTTGCGCTCTGGGACACACGCGGTAACCATGATTTCATGTCGTCCACAAAAATAATTAAAAAGTATAAATAAAGGCTTCTTCAGATATTATTGAAGTTCATGTATATAGTTTAAAATTTAACTTATTCATGATTAAAAAATAGGGTACAAAAAATATTTTTTAATTTGTTATTCATTAAGGTTTTCTTACTATGATTACCTTAGCTGGTAATAAATAAAAGAAATTAATGTAAATATAATATTTGTCTTTTAAAGACGTTATAATTTTGTTTACTATCCACATCATATTTTCTTCTAACTGTACATTTTCTCGTAACTAAAATAACTTGTTCATGAAAGGCGTCAATCCAGCGCTTCAACTGGACATACGGACATTTTTATCGTAATTAATATTTTCACAATATGCCATTATAGGACTAACCGAGGCTCTTTGCTCTCGGGAAACCGCTTTCAGAGGTGGTCCCTAGTCAGCGGCGAAAATCGTCCCGTAATTTATTACGTCGGATCTGACTAAAAACAGAACAGAACCCGCGTAGTCTGTACGCAAGCAAGTGCACAAGACTGCATAATGGTGAAATGATGACTTGGCACTGCATATCGGAAATGGGAAGCATTAGGAAGAAATTAAAAGCGAACGGTCGTACTTTGTAAGCTACACTACGGGTACGACAAAGGTTGTATTATATTTATATAAAAAATAAGGAACGACACTTATCTTGCCACATTTTACTAAAACGGGTCATCTGATAAACGATGATCGCAATAGATGCAAAAGTACGTTGTGTCGCCCTACTTTAAGAAGACTTTAAGGGCATTCAGTGGGCATTGTGGCTTGTAGGCATTCAGTTACCTCACTAACCAAACTAAATTGATAAATATAGATAGTTCTAGATTAGAGCGGTCTTTTAGATGTGTCGGTAAATTAGCAAGCACGCCCAACGTTTCATGCATCAAGGACTGCAACAAGACACGTTTGTTAAAATATGTAGAAAAAGTGCGAAAAAAGATTGTCGCCGTTGTGGGAATCGAACCCACGTCTTCGGCATTCGCGGCCTGACGCTCTAGCCACTGAGCTAAACGGCTGATTGCCACACCGACGAAAATCTTAACGCATTCTTCTACATTGTTTTCTTAGCATTTGAAGCAATGCTTGGCGCCATCTATTGTGATATCCTTTCCAGCATACAAACAATTTCGAACATCGTTTTAATGTTCAATCTTAAGTGCAAAGATTAGCACTATAAACAATTTAAATTTCTAAGACACGTTTGTTATACCGTATTGTTCTAATCTGGTATTGACTAACTAATTGTCAATGCGAATAACTAAACTAAACTTTTGAAAGAAGGTTCCTGATGCCATGATGTATTTTGCTCAAAGTATTCGAAACGTGGTGATTGGAAATTAAAACGCGACAATTTGAAAATAATTTTATTTAATAAGATGTAGCGTAAGAGTAAATAAAACAAATAATAACAATTTATTCGTAAGTTAGGACATGTAAAAGTCTTTTCAAGCATAAACAAATAATAATTATTTTATAATAAAAAGTATAAAATTCAGCATAGTAATTTTCTATTTTGTTGATGAAAACTTCTTTGATATTTTAGGCTTAAACTACTTTCATCAGATGCAGAAATGACAAAGGGCTAATACTAAAGGTAAGTGACCATTTATTATGTATGAGCCGTGTCTGTCACACGAGATGAAATTCAGATGAGGAAAAATAAATTTTTATGCATTTGATGCTGCTGTCTGAAAACCCGGAATATATTAAATAGAAGGATGAAACTTCACGTGTACAAGGGTATTTTGAGATAAAATAAAAAAAATACTACCCCACGCAACGTTCCGTTTTAGAATAAACTTAATGAATAATTGATGTGTGAGGAAAAGTTAATCTTTGTCTATATTTATGTTGTTTTTATTTTATTTATTGATTTAATCTTTATTGCACTTAAAATTATAATACAAAGGCGAGCTTAATGCTATACTGCATTCTCTACCAGCTAACCCTAGGTAAAACAGAAAGAAAATGACTAGGGCAGTAAAGTAGAATTAAACACTATGCATACAATAATGGGTAATAAATTCTAGTAATACTTACATATACATAAATACATGTTTATACATAAATACATACATACACATACCTAATAAAAATACTTAAATATTTAGATACAAAATTTACACAGGAGGTTCAGACTCTAGTATAATCGTTTATTTAATTAAAAAAAAAAAGTTATTTTTCCAAAAAAAAAAATGCCATTCTATTCCCTAAAAAACAGAACGTGTTGACAATTCGGTAGTCATTCATAATACCTAAATTTTAATGTTCACGAACTTGTGTGCGTGTTAGTTATGAATGATCGCGCGTAAAATAAATGAGTTGCGTATAAATCACGCACTTTTTGAGATAAGTTCAAATTAATGTAATTAATTACTTACGAGTGATTTTAAATATTTATCATTTTTATATAACATTATTTATGTCTAGAATCTAATAAAAAAATGGATACACTTAGAAAAGCCACCCTATATAAATGTTGTTAAGCATTTTAAGGATTTTTTCTAGTATTTTTCATTAAAGTCGTAATAAAAGTTAAAAATTTTTTCATTTTTACCTTTTCTTGATTTAACAAAGTAAGGTAAACATTTCATTTAATTACCTATTTTAAAAGCCATCATAATATCTGTAATAGACACGTTTTCCTGTTAACTGTTGCACTCATGCAAATCTCATATCAAGTCAATTCCAATCTGAGTGATGCATTCCAATAGATCTCCGTTCTTCTGATTTATAACAAACAAAAACGATTATCCTCAAATGTCTCAACTGGATAGAGTATTGGAGCATATTCTGCCATGCAACCGTAGTTCAGATTGCTAAACTTGCTTATTTTTCAAACATACATAATTGTGTATATATTCATTTTGACAAAATGTTCTTTCCTTTCAACTTAACAAGTATTCTCGCACGTGTACTCTCGCAAAGAAGTGTACTCCCTCATCTACACATCTTACGTCACCGTGTAATAGTTAACTGTACTTCAAGAAAGTTTCCCCCTACGAAAACAGAGCTTGAATCTGAGCCATACCTGCCTACAGAATTCAAAACTTCAAAAAATATAGCCTTAGTACCTTAAAATATAGCTAGATAAACACATCGACGTATGAGTTATATTTATTTGGTCATGACATTAATCAAGTCGAGGTTCTTTCGAATATATCAAAACTTTACATCCTGCTTTAGCGTCGTACAATTCTTTCCGAAACATAAAGCGCTAGTGAAAAACAATAATTATTTTATTGTTCGCGTACCATTACAATGGTGCCTCAGAAATAATACAGACTTTATTAAAATTGGGAGTAAGTTATAGTCTGTGGAGGGCTATTGATCTAATATATTTGTTTTAGACCAATTATGGCGCGATTTATTACAATGATGACTTTATAATTGACATAAAATGTACGGTGTTTACGTTAATAATAATTGTGGATTGTTTATTGCATCCGTGGTAGGACCACGCAACAGTATTCACTGTAGCACAACGACCTCAAAGAAGACCGGCGTAAAGTACAAGTGTTACAACTTCTGCGTTTCGTTTGGTGAGTGAGGTAGCCGGGGTCCACTTTATTTAAAGATATGAGCCGCAGAAAGTGCAGTGAAGGTTTTTGTACGACTGACAAATTTTTTTGCTTTTGCTTTTTAAAAAAAAAACATTGCCATCACTTTAGGATAACAAGATATCCTGTGTTGTAAGGGCGTATTACAGACATAAATTGCACGAGGACAATAACACCCAGATGCGAAACAACTAATCTGTGGGTCGCACAAACAGCTGTCCCGTATGGCAATCGAACCCACGACCCCCGACGCCGAAACCAATACATTGGCATCTGCGCCACGCAGTCATAAATTATAAGTCATTACCTTATTTGTAACCGGTATCGAGCATTAGGAGGATTTTTTTACCACTGAGGTTATACTTCTTTTGGTGCGTTTAAAAAAAAATTATAGAAGCAAAATTATTACGATGCGCGCGTAAACCGACATCCAGAAAGCGACGTGATGAAGTTGGTTGCCACGACGGTTGAAGGCGACCACGCTATCACCATAACAACCAATAATAACTTTTAAATGTTTATTAAATCGTTGTCGATTGAATTTCATGTCCTTTTCACAAACAAAGAGTACTGGCACAGGAGATAAAATTTTCAAATATAACTACACAACTGGCGTAAATAAGTACACACATTTTTCTAACACCCAACAACTTTTAAAGCAATAATAACGCTTGTTACTTATACCACGTAGGCAGTCGGCTATCCCCGCACTCCGCTGAACACGAAATAGACAGGGCCAAGGGGGATTATTTCAAGGGGAGGCTGAATTTGGACACTTTAATGCGAGTTTTGATGTTTTATGCTAATATCGAAAAGTTTCGCGAACAGTCATTGATTCTACGGCGATCCAATGCTCTACGGTACTCCATAAAGAGCAACTGCAACTTTTAATGACGTAATTAATATCGCATTCGTTCGGCAAATTTGTTGATGACTCTACTTTTGCGAGAGGAAAATGAAAAGTTGAAGTGGGCCCCGCCACTTACCGCTGGAATTATTAATGATGACAATTTTATCGATTTACGTCCGAGTAAGTTTAAGTGATGTCGTTATCCGGAAACGGTTTTACGTAGAGGCCGCTTATCGGTTATTTATATTTGAATATTAATTTTGGCATGCGCTGAGACAATGTTGATATTTAAAAATACCTATATACCCTTCGATGCAATGATCGGGTTCTGTAAAATGTATATTTTTCATAAACAGGCATATGTATTAAGAGTAAAGTATATGTTTATTTCTACGCATGCTTTCATCTACGAGTTTATGAAGAGTTATAAAATTTTAAAGAAAATTAGCACTTCTTTTCAATATAAATCTTTATTACTATCGATTTTAAAACTTCCGCACAAATTTAAGCGCCGTGGGAAACGAATCTATAACAAGACGTTCAGTTATTGAACGAATCACTAAAACTATTGCACCACCAGTGCAGTCAATATAAGAGTGAGATATTTATCGCTACATATATTGGGTAACCTCGATGATTAATTATGACAATATCTACTAGATTGTTGCACGTACATATGAGGATAAAGGTTAATATTCATATGTGTTATTGCACGAATGGGCAGGGTGACCGGCGTGAGGGCAAGACCGGCGTGAAGTTAAAGTATTGAACTTTCGCATTTCGTCTGGTGAGTGACGTAACCGTAAATTTTAAAGGTTTTGTCAACGCAAGCCATGAAGTGTTGAAGATGTCAAAGGGGCGGTATCCATTTAACATCAGGTGAACCACCCGTTGGCTTGACAACGTTTCGAACTAAAACATAACATATATGTACTGTATATAGAATTCAACTTAAAACTACCCCGCTCCACCATCGTCCTAGAGACTACAATTTGACATAAAAAAGGACCCCGTTTCCGCGGAAATGCACACACGTCACGCTCTGACGTCACGTCAGTCTTCTTCTCCTCGCGCTTTTGTCTTCGCCGAGGGGACGTTTCCCGCGACGCAGTGAGCCGTCAACGCGGGGAGTTTCGCAGTGCTTGTCTACGAGATAATGTGGCGGAATTCAATGCCATGGTCTTATTGAAAAGTTTTACGTATTTGGTAGAGGGTTGCGCTTTAATATTTGCTACTGATGCTCGAATTGTTAGCGGTTTCTCCGCGGAACCCTGAACGGTTAAATGGATACGTCTGATGGTTTGTCTGCCCTATCTTGGGACCCTAGTGAAGTATACTAATGCAATGTTTATCCACCATTTCGCCTTAATTATTTAAAACCAAACCTGACACATATGACACTATCATCTTACCCAGAGGTCTAATGAAGATGATTGAAGATAAGAAATTCGAGAAACCGAATTGTCTAATGCATTCCTCTTTCCCATACAGTGGACCATAATTATCTTTTGTCTTGACACCATGATATGCATAATAAAAATTGTGATATAGTCAAAAATAATATTACGTAATCACGAAGAGAGTTTTTGATAAACGATCTTAAGTTATTTATTTCGACGAACATATACATAGGTTTGTCAAAATTATCGAAAGCTCCAGAACGTGCAGAATCTTTGATTTGTCTATCTGGCTTTGTCCGCTGTTGATCTGTAAACGTCGCCGGCGGTGGGGGGAGGGGGGGTCGAACAAGTGTATCATAAAATCAGCCGACACTGGAGAGAAAGCGCTCATCACCAGCGATGGGGGAGCGGCAAAGTGCGTTTTCGTGTCGGGTCCGCCGAGCCGAGTTTTCGATCATTGATAATACACGTCCTCCTGTCTTATAACAATCCGCTCGATTATTTTTTTTAATTCGCAAATGGCCCCACCGACGCCATTACTGATTTAGGCGCCCGTAGTTGGTACTTCCGAAAATGCGTACGGGACTGATAAAGCATGGGAGAGCAAAAGTTGGCTTTTTGAAACAATGGTTGTTCTTCGGTCATAATATATTGGGGTTTAAATTTAAAAAAAAATTTAAATATGGTAGGGAAACAAAATGACAAATTATATTCATAAGGAGTTGCAATGTAAGAGTTGCAGAATATGGTTTAAATTTTTTACTTGTACACATAACTTCTCTAAATTTCCCATTTTAAATATTAAAGTGGATTCGGATTTTAAAATTATCATCCACAGGTCCATTTAGAATCCGAAAAACGACGCCCTAGAATTACGATGGAAAACGTACAAAAGACCCCAAGACGTAAACATAAAGTTTCCAACACCCGCTAAGTACGCTGTTAAGAGGTTTTTAAATTTATTCACCCTTCGATTTTCTAAGTTACTTCTCGCAAGTTTAAGGAAACTCAAGCGATTAAGCCGAACTGAGTGCACGAAGTTAAGGGTTGAATTTGCATAAAGATCGACCGTAGGAATGTGTTGTGTCCCAGCTTTGCGCCGGTATTAGTCTAAAAGCTTACATTAGGGTGTCTGAGAACAGTTTATGGATTTCTCATCTCGACGAATCCAATTCAATTAGGACAGAAAGTTTGCGCGAGATACGCATAAAATTTAATTAAAATTAACCAGCACTATCTTAGGTTAACATTATCACACAATTTTTATTAAAATGTTTATTTAATATTTTTTTATTGATGTGATGTTTTTAAAAATTCCATAAAATTGCAATAGTTTACGTTCTTCTTATAAAACTGATTAAACTGATTGTAAATCACCTGTTTATATTTTAAGAGCAATATTTTATTGTAATTGTGAATATATTTTATATTTACAGTCTTTCTTAAAATTGAATTCTTAAACAATAAAGAAATGCGTACCCGAACGAGACGTGTTTAGACCTACGTGAAGTAGAAGTATTTTTCCTTTTGTGTTTTATTATTAGGTCGACATTTACAACTCAACGGGTTTATAGGGCCTATAGGTGGTGGCAAATACTTAACATCAAGTGAACTGTATTTCACATTTTTTTCCAAAAAAAAAAAGCCAAAAAAATTAAAATAGTAATACTTTTTTTCCATTTATTTACCGCCAAGTTCTTAACCGCGCTTGGCCTATATATATTAATATATTACTTAAATAGAGGAACGTGTAGTATAAGCGTCATCTTTGTGGAACCATCTATTAAACGTTTTCTAAGACGTAGACTACTTCAAATTCTCCTTTAAATAACATACGCAGGACATTAGATACAGAATAGAGACTCGTTCAAAGTGCCAGCGTTGAGGAAAAATTGTTCAATAATGAAAGTCGACATTAGTATATTAACTCGTTGCTGAATTCTACTATTTAATTGACTGTTTAACTAAAGCATACAACGTTAACCTTGAAGACCTGAAGACGTGAAAACAATAACAACCCATAGTTCATTTGCAGTGTTCCTCCTATTCTCTCCGATCCCCTTTCACCTAATCAAATGAGTTTTCTTTTAAAACAAATATCATTCAGCACCGCCGCTGAAACGATTACCGATTTCGACAGAACCACTTCGCTCACTTTTCTCCTGAATCGTCATCAGTCTTATCCTTCGCGGAACATTGATCAGACGGCCCCTTATAAATCAGCGTTTTCCCGAGCGCGGTCACAAAAGTACACTTTAATGGCGCAGAACAAGGTGTTAAAAGCACTATTTGTTATGCCATTGTGCTTATCGCGCGGGAAATGATCGCAGTTTGTCTGAGCAGTTGCGAGATGGCTCATAAATCCCCGCTCTGTCTTCGCCGAGTACATCTACGGTAGTCCATTGTTATGACCTCCGATCATTTAAGCCCCGCTATGAGTGTAGATTTATTGTTATTTTACGAACATGGTTAGGATACGTGTCTTCGTAAGTTATATTCAGTCGTCAAAACACGAACACTTTTCATAAATATCCAAACTCTTGCCGTTATCAAGACAGAATTTTAAAACTAGAGCGACACTTATTGTTGTTCGTTCCAAACTTTATTTTTATATTATATTTCTTCGCAAAAAAGCGCATAGGTGAATCTCACAACATGGTGTGAGATTCACCTTAAGTTATACTTATCATCAGAAGTTTAAAGGCAAGTGGAGAAAATTCAAGATTAAAAATGAAAACTTAGTTTAAAATACACAAAAATTTATTTAGGACTTTCGACCAGATATACAGGCAAACAAGAGTGATATAAGTTGTCTTTTCTCTTCTTGATAGAGATCATATACAGGTAGAGACAGCAATGTTCTCCCGTGTCGAAACCGATTAAATGAATAAAAGATGTACACAACTATTTGTTATCTATTATTTAATAATAAAACAGAATAAAGACAACTATTAAAAACCACTACAACAACACTGAATTGATTCGTAATGTTGAAACAACACTACGCTAGAGACTCGTAGTAGTTCAAAAGGTGAGGACACGTTAGGTGTCGACAACAACTGTATATTGATTGACAGCTTAAACTAAACACATGTAAATATTTTTTATGGCATTGACAGGCATATATAAAATACAGTATATGAGTAATCTACAATTACATAAAACTCTCTCTTCTTTTATTTTTACTGCATTATGGGTCTAAAAAGTTGTAATGTTACTTACACCTATCAATATTATTATGAATTGTTTTAACGATAACTCAAATTTTTGATTTCGATTGCAAGATAACGGAGAACTTCAAGATCACATGCCAATCATCAGATAATGATCATTGTCACCATCTATCCAGAGCTTTACCCTATATACTAAGTAAATGTTACAATTTCAATAGTCCCACTGCTGGGCAAAGTTCTCCTCTGTTCAGAGGATATTACAGCATAGTCCACCACGTGACCACGCTGTGGATTAGACTTGACGTTTCTCAAAAATATTTTTTGTTATTATTTCCAGGTTCCTCACGATTTATAAATCGTTATAAGTAATTATTATCCCACAAACAACTTCAGTGCGTGCCCACCCTAACTTAGCTGCAGCCGCAGCTGATGCTTCTTTCAAGAACGAGTGGAGGGCTCGTGAACTAAGCGCCCTCCAATTAGGTGCATCCTCGTAGCACTCCCGCTAACTGGAGGGTTTTTAAATCGCGCCGCAGTCGACCGGTCAAGGCGCTACGGCGACACCTCGGGACGTAGAGGGCCACGCGCACGTCTACGAATGTCGTAGTGCGCGTCACTTTTGACACGAGCGTTTCATGTGGAACAAAGTGCGTGTAGTGTGAACAAAGTCTTTATAGGCAATGTGTCTCTTTGAATCTTTTCAAAACTAGCCATGTTAAAGAAAGAATTATAAATATCAGGTGGTTGAAGTTATGTTGTCAACTTTCATCATCAAAGCATCGTCATTATCAGGCTAATAAGCAACAGTGTGTTTGACGAAATGATTTTGAAGGTTAATGTAATTGTAGATATTTAATTAAGCTTCTAATTAAGATTCGCCTTTTTTTTCTGTTTGCCTTTTTTAAATCAACATTTTTGAATTGTGTTACTTTTATAAATACATGAAAATATACGTTGGAAAATTGTAATTGGCTTTCAATAAGATGTGATTATCTGGAAAAACTATTGTATATAATATGCTGTTGTTTTCCCGAATAAATAAGTAGAATGGGCACGACTGCCACGCTATACCAAATTTCAATAAGGCCATATATACTTAACTGCACAACATGAGGAAATTGTTGACTTTGTTATACCTTCCCTCGATACATGAAATACGTGATTTTATAATATGTAAAGATATTGGTTTATGAACATATTTGTTATAAAGTTATGTTTTGCATTGTTAAGCAGCAAAATTAACTCCGGGACACGTGTACGCGCAGAATACTAAGTAGAAAGTAATGAAATATGCTGCTGCACGCATTGTGCATTCATAAAACAAAACGCTTTTGTTACATTTTTTTTGTTTTCTCCGTAGCACCAATTATTTGGGTGCTCATAGCCTACTTTAGTTTAATACTAGCGACCCGCCCCGGACTCGGACGGGTGCAAAATTGACACTAAAGTGGTTTCAGTGTGGAGTGATAAATAGTGTTACTATTATTATTAGGCTATAGTACCGGATGTCTTTATAAACAATATTTACAGATTCTGTAGTCAGCTTGAATTTTTCTGACTTGACTTATTCGGACGTCTTGAACAATTTTCGTCAACAAATAACATAAAAACGTACTAAGCCTTCCTCTTGAATCACTCGATGTAAAGTAAACACTGACATTGTAAAGTAAAAGTATTTTCGTGTTTAATCATTTTATTTGTTTTATCTACCGATGTTATAAATACTTTACACAGTCTATGGTCAGGACTTTGATATTTTACGTCAATGTCATAGTTTACCGTTTGAAAGAAGCGATATTCCTTTGTCAAGTTTTTTTTTTGTCAAATCTTATATAATGCTTCTTTAATCAGCGGTGTTTCAAATTAGCCAAGTATTCTTTGATGGTCTAAGTGGAAGCACTTTCAATATGTAGGCAATATTTTATATAACTCCTCTAAATATAAATTGGTAGTAGATAATTACATAGAGGGTTTCATAAAAAATTCAATATTCTATTTGATTATTTACTAATTAACACACTCAATTATGATTAAACAGCTTGAACCTTTTAAACGTCATACAGGGTGTCGTTACCATCGCGACAATAAATGAACACACGTCTAACGCTACTTGCCAATAATCATAAAAAATATTAACGTTAAACAAAATCCATAGTTAAAAAAAATATTTTTCAAACAAACTAATTAAGTAAAAAAGAAACAAAATTTGTAACATCCTATACAACTCGCGCCACACCGTCACATTATAAACCTCTCCTTCTAACAGTATGTTTTGTCTCTTTTAAATTCATTCAACCCATTCATATGCTTTGTGACCTTTACAAATGAACTTTACGTTACAGTTTTATACTTAAGGGTGTTTTAAAATTGTCGGTAAATATTGATGTTTAAAGAATGTAAATGTTTAATACAATTTTAAAAAGTTATCATCTATATGTGTGTCAATTTATTGTCGCGGTGGTAACGACATGCTGTATAATACTGAATAATAAACATTTTTAAATTTATTAAGAAAAAAATTGTCTCCCCCAGTTTTCCACCCATAAAAAGTATTTAAATCTCCGTGAAAATGTATTAGACGTAGACAGGAAAATTAAAGCGTAAGACCTTTATAACCCTAAAGTAAACCCGATCGGTGTCTACAAACTTTTCTATTGAATTGAAGTTTGAAAATGAAGCATCCATTGTGAAGTTTCATATGTAAATAACATACACTGCTTACTATACACGAAGATTTGCGAAAATGTCGCTCGTTATTATAAGGCACTGTCGAAGTTTTTTTTATCCATGTTAATAAAAGTGTTGTTTTCTATCATATTAACCTAAAAAACAAAGTGGGTACATAGAAAACATGGATACATAGAAATCGTTACGTATTAATACTACTAACTATATAATTACTTAAATTAAAACAATATTATTCCCATCTAAGAAAAGCGCGTCTATCATTAAAACTTGATGCAATTCGTTTTGTTTGTTTACAAGGCACAAGCGTTTATTATAAGTTGGTGTGTTTATCAAAACTACTATGTCACCACTCGCTGTCGTGTAGGATGGGGCTCAAACTGCACAAGTAGTCCATCATTAAAAAAATGTTCTTATTTTTCGTGTAAGTTATGAAAGATATGAAAGCGAATTTTTATTACTAAAAGGAAGATCTCGTAATTAATTGGTAATTAATTGTGTTCCATTTCAATCACATCGATGCCTCTTTACCGTCGGGTCACTTGTATCCAAAATCAACAGGATTTCCTGTGTGATAACACGAAGAGTAATTGAACCTTGATTAAATAGAATGAGATGTTCTCTGAAATCTCTACATATAATTTCTCAAAGATGTTTTTGTCGCTACACCATAACTTCCATAATTATTCATCACTTTTGATAATTCAAAAACAATTTTATAGCTTATATTTCACAAGAGTTGTTCAAATTTTGTTTATAAAATGTGTGATAATGACATCTTTTGACAATTTGTTTAAAAAGGAGTTAAAACGTTATTCTTTAATATAAGATTATCTTACCATTTATGGCCGTGATAGCTCAGTGTCCGGGCGCTCGCCTTTCATTCAATATACTCGAGCAACCTGAGTTCGATCCCCGGTGCCAACACCAATGAAATTGTTAAGTTTAAGTGCCGAATTATCACGTGCTCAACGGTGAAGGAAAACTTCGTGAGGAAACCTGGATATTTTCGAAATAATATTAAAAAAAATATTTCGAAGATATGTTAAGTCCGCCAATCTGCAGTGGGGCCGCGTTGCTATGACCTGATACTCTTTGTACAGCAGTGGGAAACACTTTAGGCTGATACTTAACTTTTTGATTTTACATACTTTAGGCTGATACTTAACTTTTTGATTTTATACCATGATTTTATTTATAATGACAGTAATCAAGATACTATGCAAACAATTCGCACAGGTCAACCAGTGATATATATTTGCAAACATGAATTCATGTTTATATAGTACTAAAATAACAATTTTTTGTGAAAATCACCACACATTCGTATATTTATGTGTTAAAATCTGGGTGTTTGTTCAGCGAAATTTTAGTTTGTAAAACGCTCTTACAACACATGATTATGTAAGGGAAATTTTTTCAAAATAAAAAATAAATAAGAAACTTTTACCCACGACCACTATTATACATAAGCAGACATCTTCGTGTATAGTTATTAATACGATACGGTATCTAGTTCTCATAGTACGGTAATTAATAAAGTAATATCTACATAAAATACATAAAATGTAGCGTGCTTGAAGTCGATGGATGCAGGTAGCTCAAGATCGTGCTTTGTGATAGTCTGTGGAGGAAACCTATGTTCAGCAGTGGACTCCTTCAGGCGTACAGGCTGCAATGATGATAATCATGATGGTTGATTCTAATTATTAAAAAAAATTCTCTCGTGATTTTTATCACAATTCGACAATACGCTCGTAGTCCGTAAAAAAAATAGTTTAGAGAATTATATACTTTAAAGCAATATTTTATGTATTATTTATCTTTTAATTATTAACTTTATAAATATTAAATATGCCATAACATTCCATAAAATATCACTATCATTTAAGTAAGTGGTAATATATTATGTATTCCAGAAACAGGTAATCGTAACGATTTGTATACATAATTTGGGACGCTTTCAACGGGTTTCAATTCGGTTCTTTTCAATAAAAACGTAAGCGAAAGGCTCTGAAATAAAAGTTCTCGACATGAATATTAGAAATATTGAACACGACTCGATGGCCTGGAGCGAGGCGCCGGTACAACGCTGGAAACACCCTCATCTTTATTAAGGGCATTCTTTAGTGAAACGGAAAGGAACGAAAAACGCTTTAAGCCTCTCAATTGGGACAGTTCCAATACAAAGTAATGTAGGAGCGTGGTCTCAATTATTAAACGATGCAATCGCCGCTCTCGCACAACCCTAGCGTTAATACTTGAATACCTAGTATTTGGGTCAGGGTACGTGGGAATATTATAGTACGTTACGATGTAATGCCAGGAAATTATAGAGCATTTTATATGTTTGTATCTTGGGAATCAAAATATGAAGTTGTGCAAATATCGACTCTATTGTTAACATATAAGATCTAAATCCTCCAGAATGCGCTAATTATAAATAGTCACTGTATAAAATCGTGCAGTCATAGGTTGCAATTTTCTATTGAAGAAATTTTTAAAGCAATTCTTTTCCGGGTATGGTCCGAACAAAGAGGCTTTGAAATGTTCTTTTATTTAATTGTCTTCTTATTTTTAGGAAGGTAATAAGGGAGTTGTGGAAATAATAAAATTGTTATGTAATTATATATATTTACTTCAAAAATTTGTAATTCACTACTAAAATCATTTTCGATTGTCTTAATTAAATAATAATTTAGTTCGTAAACATACAACATTAATGTTTTTCAAACATATGTTACCCTTCCGATGAAATATTAAATTTCTAAGTGACAGCGTGTGGAAAAACTATCAGACGACTCCCGTTGTTCTACGGTATAATTATATACCATTGATTATATAACTTGATTTGGGAGATTTAAAATTTTACGCTACGTGTAGGTGACGAAGAAAGCAAAATTAAGTGGGCATTTTTCTGGGAATTGTAACTTCCCCAAATGAGAGGCGGCAAGTAAAAAAGGTACCATTAACTGAGGTACATTTAAATTATCAAATAATGTTCCAGTAACTAACATATCTTTTAAACATTAAATAAATTTCTTACCTTTGTACATTTTTATATCAATTGCGTATATTTACAATATTTATTCCAAAGAACTATTTCATTTAATTGTAGAAGCCGAAATATAATTACGAAATTATCACCAACTAAATCAACCTTTTTATATGCCACGCCTCATTTGTAGTAACACGTAATGTTATAATATAAACCTAATCATAATTATATCAAATTATTAGCATTATTAGATTTATTTAGTAAAATAACCAATAATTATAATATATAATAAACTAATATTTTAGTTATCTTACTAAATTACTCTAATATGGGCTGAGTAATTGTAAAATAATGCAATCTATTTGTAATAAACAATCATAAAAACATTATTTTTTGCTGAATATACTTTAATTTCTCGTCGCTTACTATAGTAGCATTTTTTAATTTATTTAAATAATTCTGGGTCATTAATTTTTATTTTTTAAATATTCTCGGTATACAATGCATTATAGTCTAATTAAAATGTCTACATACAACATAAAACATACAAAAAGCACTAAATGAATCTAAATCAGTTTATTTTCAAGCTGTTTACAAGCCTTTTTTTTTTGGCTTACAGTCAAACTCATAGTAATAAGACGGAGTATACTCGCAGTATTGTTTCTATACTATGTAAATGAAGACAATCATAGAAATAAATTTGACAGTTATTTTTCCATATTTCTATTCATGAATAACACTTCGTGTCACGTCATATTATTCAAACATGGTTAAATTTTATACAATTTTGAATTACTGAACATCACTTTTGATCTAGATTAAAATTATTATTTTCGTAGAATTTTTAAAACTATATCATCATTTTCACTTGCTTATAATAATTTGTTACAGACACCAGTTAAGAACTATGGTATTGTCCTTAAGCGAACCATCGAGCAAGAAATAAAGCGCTAATTTGTAAAGCACCGCCTTTCAACCACAGTAGCGCAATCGATTCTGGACATTTCGCGGAATATTCTCGATAAATTAACTAGCATGTTCAAATCGTTGTTCCTGCACAGCCAGAGATTCAGAATGTTCTCGGTCGGCGAGCATGTATTTGAGAAGTAGTAGTAGTGAGACGTTATTTTCAATTTCTCAGCCAGCAATCTCCAATCGTTACCTTTCGTTGATTGGGAATCGAGCAGTTTGCACAATATCACTCTATCGGATTTCGTTAGCACGTTGCATCTGTAGTAATTATTGTCGACGTGGTAACTGTTCCTTAGGATGCTGTTGTTCTTGTAAACAAAATCGTAGCGACCCTCTTTTTTAGACAACGAAGAGTAATTGAACGGATTCTCTACGATATTAACACTATAACCAGTTTCCAGTCCGGAGTAGCTGAAACGCTTGTTGCCGTTGAAGCTCGAGTTCAAATCGTTAGTTTTCAGATTGAAGTTCACCGAGTTCGACTGCCTCTGCTTCTGGTATATCGATAAGTTTAACTCCAAGCTGTTTATAGAGTCCAACTGCTGCAGGACGAAGACGCATTGCAGCGAGCGTACTGTCATATTCCATATGTGAGAGCAGGATATCTCCTGATGCGTGCCGCCGTTCTGTACCTTCCATCCGACGCCAACATCCCTCACGCTAAGGCACAGATCCGAGGCGCTCTCCTGGAAGCAGATGCTCTTTGGCTCGCAGAGCAGAAACGCGCCGGCGCGCCTCTCACTCTCGACGCAATCGTAGAGGGCGAACGGCGTGTCATTGAACACGTGGATGTTCAGGCTGTAGAAGCTGTCATCGGTCCTCTTGGCGATGAACAACGCCAACCTCAGCAGCTTCGAGTCCAGACCGTTGAAACTCTGACCGATTAGGACGAAGTCCGTTAGGAATTCGCACACGAGGTAGACCTTCGCGGGGTCGACTTGCGCGAAGATGGGTGTGCCGGGCGTCTCTTGGCCTAGGGTCAGCACCTTCCTCCACTCCCTAGAGCTGGTGTCCTCGGGCTTCTGGAGTACCGACAGCACCCAGCTGGTGCCTTTAAGGGAAGCGCAATGCGGGAAAGACAGGATGACGCCCTTACGGAAGTGGAAGTTCTTCGGACCACAGCGTATAACTGGACTTAGTTGTGTCTCACCTGTTAAGTAGATGTGTTACTCATAAATACATAGCACTATCATATGGATCAGAATATGTTAGATAAACTTTAAGACTTATGTTTTAATATGGAATATTTTTTTTATTATAAATTTTGAATTTACAAACTAGTAAAAGGTGACGTAGCTGACTAAGAAAACCATTAACGACTTGAACATTATCTAGTGTAGTGAGAGTAGCACTTTGATCACGAGAATTTTTTTATGTTAGAAGGTGAAAAGCGAGCTGGCGGTTCACCTGATGTTAATTGATAGCCACCGCCTATGGACAATCGTAGAGTTATTAAACATTTGCAACACCTTTCAATAAAGTGGGTTTCAGTTACCTCACTCACCAGAAGATTAACACTTCCACTTCCATTTACGTAAAAAAAAACGGAATTTATTGCATATTTAGAGTACGGAGTGTGTTAGGAAATATCTGATATTTTTTATATATAGAACATTGAATAATATATTAATATTGAATCTGTTAACAAAAGCTTCACGATTTCAAATTCAGTTCTTTTTTAAAATAGTCATATTATTTTTGGATCAGATAGGGGCATGACATTTACGATTTAGGTCACACTGTCCAAGCCCAGTACAAGTTTTACCGTCGCTCGCACGTACGGACGAGAATAAGACCTTTAAATCATGTAAAACTATTCCAGCTTATTTATTTACTATGAAGTTTAAAAAATATTTGTTAGTTAATTGATTGTTTCACTTAAGAATGTTTGTACTGCATAAAAATGTGCGTGATATCTCTGCAATTACGTCAAGAGTTTCTTCTCTTTCAGTTTCTCTTCATATCTAACGAACCACAAAATATTAAACTCTTTTATATAACTAAATTTCCTTGTTGTTTACACAACACGTTTCCTAGGAAAACTGGTCACGCCAGAAATAAGTTTCTTTTCACTACCCGAAAGTACTCGCCAAGCACAAAGGATTATTAAATCGAAACTGCTCAACAATGCAACACCATATTGTGCTCCAGAGAATTCATCTCGACTCTCGCGAAATAGAACGCAGCCGGCATTGAAGGAAGCTTCGAGTTGAAGCGGCATATTTGCTCCACAAGTGTAGGACCCCTGAACAAACACTTGTCTGTAGAGCACACCGCCATTCAGTTCGAAAGTGGAAAGACGCTGAACAAACGAACGTCTGACCAACGTTTTTGAACATGCTCAATGTTATATCTGCAAACTTTCGTCACGGAATGTTTTTTTAAGAAATAGGTTTCTGTTATTTATTTACACAGTCAATATTCGATACATGTAAATGTATCATGACTTCAAATTGGCTTAGATTCGTATCGATGAGTTTTTCCTTGGTCTAATTCAAGAATATCACTGGGTCCCTTCTTCTGTGAAGGAGCAATTAAGTCTTTTTTGGTATTATAAGTTGGCGGACGAGTAGGTGGTTCACTTGATGTTAAGTGATTACCGCCACCCATAGACATCTACAAATATGGTTACAGATGCGTTGCTAACACGTTTAAAAATTAAAATACACCTACTTCTACTTCTTCTATAAATCTGTAGTGGACCGATAGGGAGGTCCCTGGACGAGCCTGTCCATTCATGCAATACCAGAAGCATAGACGCGTTTTTTGTTCAATACATAAATTGTATAATAATTTATCACTGTTCCAGATCTGGTGAGGAATATTAAGAAATGGATTTACCTTCTTGCAACATCGGCCTGTTCCACTCTTCGTCTGTCACCTCCAAAGAGAACAACTCTTCGCCCTTATCGACTACCCCATCAGGAACGAACAAACTGACACCGCACTTATCGAGGTTAAGCCAATCGCCGTCACTCGTGATCATCTTCGAAGTCGCCGTCTCCAAATAGCTCACGCCAAGGAATTTTGAGTCGACGGACGCGTTGTTCTTTAAGGACGGCGACATTTCTATACTTTCATTACCATACGACGAGCCGGCTGAAAAGGAGTATTCTTCAAAACTCGATAGCTGGCTAAAAACGAGAAGCTTTTATAAAGCAATTAGGGAGACTGAACACCAAACAACTATTTGTATTTATTTAGCTAGTAAGGAACGGTAAGAGTAGTAGCGTAAAGTATAATAACACTGCGTAGTTTTTAAAAAATCTCTACATAAAATTTTTCAAACTGATAATCTGCAAACTACTTATATGAAAACGTATACATTGTTTGGTATGAAGTTCACTCATGCGTTTGCCGGTGCGAATCACGAAACTCACAGCTCAAAAAGCAGCTGGAACCAGATCTATCTGACTCCAAATTATCCTTGCAAGCGTAATTCCTTTCGCTGCCAGTGCGATCGGTTCTTACCTCGTGGTCGATTGGCGAAATGTAGCTGTAAAAATATTGCAATGTACAATGATTTCTTTTATTTATGCAAAATTTTATTGACACGTTTGAATTAGCCATTATAATTATGTTTGAATTAGTCACATTGTTAACTCTTTCAAACATGACCTTTTATTATTCACATCAAACATTTATTGGATTGATTAGTCTCTTTGAAACAAACTAAAGCGGTATCCGCTTCTATGATTCGGTGAAGATTTGTCTTTTTTATTTGTTTATTGCTTTGAGTCTGTAGATTCAACATCAATATCTAATCTCTTTACTTACATTACATTATCTCTTTCATACATTATTTCTTTATTTTTATTTTAAGCCTTCACATCCGTAAAATTTTTGCAGCACGTTTGACCTTCAATGGGGCTTACTTCAATTTCGTCACCCAAAACATTTGATTACAGCCATATATCATAGGACATGCCATTTTTGATTAGTAGGTGTAAACATCATACGTGTGTAAACATTACGGGGGTACGTCGAAATTAAAACGAGTTGCGAATCTCAATTACGGTGCATTGAAACTGCAACGCAATCGGCGCATCGCAGATCCTTATCCTCCATGAACGTGCCGCATTCAAATATTAATTACAAATAAGGCTTATCGTTGTCCGATCTTCATTTACATATGGAAACATGAATATTGAATGGCATTCGAATTTACCGCAACGCGATCGTACTACGATGATAATTTTCAATTGCAACCGCCCATAACTTGACCACTCTATGATATATGGGTGCGCGTAATTAATGAACATACAAATAAGAGCATAAATATACAGACAGACAGTTTCAAAGAGTAGTATTATATCCAAAATATTTGGCATTTAAAAGGATCTCTTAAAATGGGAATGAAGAACTCTTAAAAGAAATCAGTTCATCTAATGAGCCCATTACACGAATGGGCAGGCTCGTCTGGGTAAGTAGACCTCACAGAAGACCAACGTAAAATGGAAGTATGACAAATACTTTCACGTTTCGTCTGGTGAGTGAGGTAGCCGGAGCCCAATTTTCAAAAGTTTGTCAACGCATCTGCAAACCCTTGGGTGTAGCAGATGTCCATGGGCGGTGGTATTCACTTAACATCAACTGAACTGAACAATATGAAAACAAATTGATCAGAACTCATACATGAACTTCCATGTCTTTATCATTTAAGAAAAACTTTCTTTAAGTAAATTGATCCTTCTGTATTTGGTGGCACGTCTCAATTCGGAATAATCAATACAGATTGCATTACCAACGAGATATATTATCTAAATCATCAATTTAAAAAGTACAAACAAATAATCTTACCTGTTCGCTAACTGTGGCACCTCGTACAAATGCTCTTGGCGCGCGTTAATTGAGGATTGCGTTTGGCGACGGGTTCTTCTTGAATCCAAAGTGTGGAACTCCTCATGAATTGTCAAGTCTGGTTGATTTGTCAGAGTTCTCTTCAAGACACTCCCAAAGTATTGCGTACCTTTATACAAACAAGATCATCATACTTTTGAATGTAAGTCTTGATAATTGTATATAAGTACACTTAAACGAGAAATAACTGGTACCTGGTGGAGGCTTCACGTAAGGAGAGTTCTCATTCATTTTAAACTTCATATATTTTATCCCCAATATCACAACAATTATGAATATTAGAAACGCAATTGATAATGCTATGAATAGTGGCCAGTATGATGACCCTGGAAAAATATTATTATATGATCAACAATGGTCTTCAATGAAACATAGAAAGTAGTAATAATATAAAATTCTGATAAAAGACGATGTTATTTGTGACAGTCAATTATCTATCTGTTGCATGATTGAAAATTATGAGGGTTCGTATATTTCTTTACACCTTGATAGTATAATAGAAATGAGAAAAACTAGAACTGATTTTTACTGATACCTATCTACTATTGTCTCTAAGGGACCTTACTAAAGCGTTCCATATCAAAGTAAAAAACATAGCCAACATTCCTGAAATTAATAGCGACTGACCGTCTGTCAACATTTCAGATTTAGAAGTTCTCACACAATGAGGACATTGAGCCACTTGGTAATCCTTTCCCAAGCAAGCTGTGCTGGTGAGGCAACGACGTCTCCTCGTTTGGAGACAGTCTGTGTCACATCTAGACCAATCCGACCACTGGGACCAACGCCCTGAAAACATATTACATTTGACCCAACCTTTTCCAACACAAACATATTTGTAAACAACGAAACATACCTAACACAATATCAGAGGACTCATCTGCCAGTTCGTCTAATCCATCGACGTAAACATCTGGAAATATTTTCAAGAAAGTAATCTTAAGTAAACACACTGAAAGACAAAAGAAATAACTCAATCATATAAACGTATTCGTTACTTATAATCATTTAAAAGGCTATTTTTATGTGAGATGGTGGTAATGGAGGTGGCGTTTCGCCTCATGTTAAGTGCCACCACCACCCAAAGAGATTTGCAACACCCGTGGGGTTGCAAATGCGTTGCTACCCTTTAATAAAGCGGGCCCCGGCTACCGCACTCACCAGGCGAAACACAGAAGTGTAACATTTCCACTTCACGCTGGTCTTCTGTGAGGTCCCTGACGGATCTGCCCATTGTGCAACAGTGACTGTTAGACATAGAAGTATGAGGAATAGCCAATATGATACCTAAATCGCAGTCCACACAGTCCTGAGTTTTCTGCACACTGGGGCCGATACATGGTTGTCCGCCATTTAGGGGTCTTGGAGCTGTGCAAGTCCGCTCTCTTCTACGGCCGTTTCGACCCTCACGTCTTTCCCTCGCCTGCCCGGGACAGTAACAGTCGACCCATGTAGACCATGCGGTCCATCCACCGTTGACTATTTAAAAAAAAGATATCAACGAAAATTACATCTGCCAAAGTAATGTACAAAGTTGTTTTAATAAAGATGACGCATGTCCATACTGCGGGGTATTTAAAATTGTTCCACTTTACATTATATGACATGTATAATTAAATGTGAAATATATAGAACGATACATTATATGATACGGAAAGAAGGATATCAGTCTATAGAATTGCAATCTAATTATACCCATTGGCGTAATTTGAGTGCCTAAGTTTATATAATATCATTGGTTAAAAGAACTTAGACGTCATTTGACAAATGATTAAATTTTTATTAAAAATATTGATTCGTATTGTGCATTTAAAACGTTCGCTTTGTATTTGTCCGGGGAGTAACGTTAAAATTCAACTTGTGGTACATCATTTTATAAATTATTTACAAAAATTCTTCGAATAATAGTCAGTGATTAACAGAAAAAAGATCTTTGACGTTTTTATAAAAGATCCCTTTAGATTATGACATTATATAGCTGTACTAATGCGACTATCAGTACTAGAAAAACACGTCTATAACTAAACGAAGGGAAACAACATTTATGTTAATATTGTTGTATTGAATCTAGACTTCTTATGGCACGTTTTATACACTCACCGTAAACTGTTAAAAGAGCTGGCTCTGACATCCTTTTTCCGGCCAAATTCTCCGCGACACAGGTGTAGTTCGCCATATCCTGAAAATAGACTTGCATCAAACTGGCACGGAAAATTTCCTAACAAAATAAAACAAAATGTGGTGTTTACTGCATCGTCTTCGTCAAAGAATTTTAACAAAACCGTAAAGATGATGGATAGAAATAAATTTGAGGTAAATTTTAGACTTTTCAAACAAATGGTTTCGGATCCCTCAAAGAAAATTACATAACGATAACGTCACACGCTGGTGTATCTGTATACGGGATCAGAGACAAAACAAAGAGAAACGACAGACCATTAATATCGTCTCGTTAAACACACAAAGCAATACATTTCAAGATAAATTTATATCAAATTTTCAAGCGCACATCGCTCACAAAATACTCCAGGCATTCAATTCCTTGAGGCATAAAATTTATTCATACTAATTTGACGATCAAAAACGCTGTATTAAAATATTCGACATTCAAAAGGGGAATAAACGCGGAGATAATGGAGAGCTATGGGACATCGAGAGCAGTAAACATTCTATTGTAGCGCAACAGATACTAATTTCTGCGACCAAAAAAAGTAGGTCGAAGCGTCCACATATTTGAGTAAGGAATCGCAATCCGTGTTACAACGTAAGGGGAACATGCGGGCTTAAAAGTGCGGAGCTAATTAAAATTTTCGCAACAATAAACGCGAATATCAGGCACAGAAAAATTTGAGCTTCTGTTCGGCTAAATTTTTTGGTGTCGCCCGTTGAGACATTTTGTAAACATAACATACTATTTTTTCTGTAAATAACTGGCTTGATTGGTTGTTTCTTTAGTGTTTTATTGTTAAAAATAAAAGTACGTTCCTAATTAGGCCATATGAAAAAATGAGTAAAATAAAACAAAAACATGCTTATGTAATGGAAAAACTTCCATTGGGTCAATATGTGCCAACGTTTTTTTCTGTTTTCTTATTTATGTAATAAGTGTGTTAGCGAACCAATAATAATAGCATTTGAAATGTATTAGCAAAAATTAGGAGTGTATTGCAGCAGGAGTAATTTCTCTATATATTTATCTCTAAATTTTGTTATAGAAACTTAACTAAAAGAACACAAAATATAGCTTACTGTATTATGTTTGTTGATATACTACCCAATTTATTATGTATATCGTCTACTTGACCAATACTCATCGTACAAGCACTGATTTAGGTAAAAATTGGAAATAAAAGCAATGTCGAAGTTATCTTATAATCTAATAATTGAAAAAAATGACTATCCATATATTAGAGAATTTGTCTAGCGTTTTAGATACGTGCTTAAAAACTGACCCCACAGAGGGTCAGTTTTTAAGCACGTATGTTCGAGTACGTATAAAATGACTAAAGTGAAAGAAATATTATTAAATAAGTTATTGTAAAAACACTTGAATTCATTACTACTATCACACCCATTTTTTTATGTGTTAAATTGCCAAACGAGCAGACGGTTCACCTGATGGTAGGTGAATACCGCGGCCATGGACATGTGCTATACCCGAGGGTTACAGATGCGTTGACCAGCTTTTGAAAATTGGGTTCCGGCTATCTCACTCACCAGGCGAAAGTATTTGTCATTCTTCCACTTTACGTTGGTCTTCTGTGAGGTCGTGGTACTTCCGCGGACGGACCTGCCCATTCGTGCAACAGCCGAGGCTGCTGCGTGGCCCTATCACCGTAAACCTACCATACAAATATTGCCCTCCCCCAATCCTGCGACTCGGCCCTATACTCTTTTCGGTCTAGCTAAGTCACTGCCAACTCGGACAGTCATAATTTGCGAGTAAAAACTGCTTACCAATAATGACGCTTGTTTGATGACCAGATCCCCCTCTTTGCTAATTTGCACATTGTCGTCAGGCGCCACCGGTGCGCCATTCTTGAGCCAGTAGAGCTGCGCAAAGGGCGCCGCCGGCGGTGGCTCACATCGGAACGTAACCGGTGAGTATTGCTTCACCAGCTGTGACTGCGGCGCCACCGAGAAATGCTTCTTTATATCTAGAAATAGCTGGATAATTATGTTCAGGCGTACTGATAACGACGAAAGGCAGGCACAAAATGATTTCTATGAATCTTTAGTACATGTGTGGTTTGAAAAAAACATTAAATATCCTTAAGTTTTACTACTACTGTTAATTGAATTTGGAGAGAAACACAAATGTGGGACGATAGTCGAAGAAGACACAAATACGACCCTTTGAAATTTGTTCCGCGGGAATTAAAATACGAAGCTTCACCAAACGAGGGATCGAACCAAATTTTATTCTAATATCGTACGTACGTATCAGGAGACAGCATGGCATGTTCTAGATGTAAAAAAATCATACGCTTACTAAGAAACATTTCATCGCCCGACATAATTTTCGCCCTCATATTTAACATTGGCTTTCAAATCTTTTTTCAAGTTGTATTTTTCGCTTTCGCTGACACATTTCCATTTGCTGTTTATCTGTGACCGCTTAAATGAAAAGGAGAGATCTCGCGCCGGGGGTTTTTAACTGGGTCGCGAACGATGTGCGGAGCTGTGGGTTTAGTCCTTTTTTATTTTATTCCAAATGGCATATCAACTGAGCAAATAATTCATCAGACGAGTCATCAGATCTAATTGTGGTAGGGCCGTGCAACAGTCCTCTCTGTTGCACGAATGAGCAGGTCCGTTCACGTAAGTACGACGACCCCACACGAAGCCCACAGACGGTGGGCGTGAAGTGGAAGTGGTATGCTTCCTTGTGTCGTCTGGTGAGTGAGGTAGCCAGCGTCCACTTTACTAAAACGTGGCAACGCATCTGCAACCCTACAGGTGTTGCAAATTTTAATGGGCGTCGGTTATCACTTAACATCTAGTGAACCGCCGTCAACATCAGGTGAACGTGTTGTCTACAACTTTCCATCAGCTCTTTCTTTAAGGCCATTCGAGATTGCCCATTAGTACTGTTGTTACTATGCCTTGGTCAATTTTATTAAGTGTCAAATTGAATTATTTTTTAATAAGCAATACTACTAAGATTGTACTAAATTCTTCATTGATTGCAACATTGATACAGGTTTAACTTTTATATTATTGTCATTAATATATTTCAACTCAATTTATTATATCAACCCTTCGTACAGTGATGTGAGGCAGTGAGGGCCTATAATGACAAATTTGCCATTAAAATCGCGAAACTAAGTAATATCCCATACATTATATGTGCCATGGCTGCACAAAGGCCCCCTCTCTCTATACATGATGTTTTTTTTTTATGGAGAAAAGGGGCAAACGAGCAGGAGGCTCACCTGATGGTAAGTGATTACCGCCGCCCATGAACACCTGCAACACCCGAGGGCTCATAAATGCGTTGCCGGCCTTTTAGAAAAGAGTATGCTCTCTTCTTGAAGGTTCCCAGGTCGTAACGGTTCGGAAAGACCGCCGGTGGCAGCTGGTTCCACTGGTGTAAACAGTATCGAAGCCCAATTAGTTTAAACGTTTGAAATTTCTTACATGCAATAATTGAGCTTACATGCCCTCGTCACTTATAACTCTCATAAAAGTTACGTACAAAAACTCAATTTTATTAACTCATAATTTATATTTTTTAGTAATTTTCGATTAAAAAAAATTTTTGAATTTTATCTTGCATTATTTTCCTGTAACGCTTGTATTTGTAACGTGTAATTTGTAACGTATGTAGTTATAGCTGTAAAACTTGCCTCCAAAAAGATGCCTGTATTAAAAATGTTTGTAAAAATGTCGCTTTTGCTATTAAAATTTATTTTTTATCTTTAGTCGCGTGCTTGTCTTATTAATTTTCAAAATATTTTGCGAAAATTTCCTCACATTTTAAGTTTCGTATTAAATGCAGAGACTAGCACTAAAAAAAATGGAAGAAAATTATAAGGTTTATACTTTGTCCCTTTCTATTTTTATTCCGCAATAAAACACAAGTTGACTAACTATGTTAGTTAGATATTCAGAGAAGTAAAAGAAATTTCTTTTAATACAAAGAACCGTATTGATTTAAAAACCGATAGACGAGTTTATCTTTCAAAAGAAATTATCTTAGCGATCACATTCACCTATTTATATAATGTATCACGCTGATGTTTAGTATAATTCGGAAGCTTTGTGTAGAAGTGAGTGCATAAACAAGAAGGGTTCTTTCATTTTGTAAATATTTTATTTTGAAACGGACCACGGCGCGGCCAAAAGCAAGTACGACCTTTTTATCTGAACCGGATGTTGCTTTCATGGCAAAAATGTTTTATAGGCTGGAAAATTTTTTAAAGTTATGAATAATCCACAAGCATTTCTACATTTATGTTTTGAGATTGTGTACTCGGGTACAAATCGTGTCATATATCATCGCTGCATCATGCCTACGAAAATAAATCAATTTGCACCCATTTTTATGTGAAAAGCAGGCAAACCAGTTGGCGGTTCACCTGATGTTAAGTGATAACCACCACCCATTGACATTTGCAACGCCCTTTTAACACCTTTTAACAACCTTTTAATAAAGTAGGCGTCTATCTCACTCACCACACGAAACACGGTATAACACTTCCACATTCCACCGGTTTTCTGTGAGGTGGTTACCCGGACGGACCGGCCCATTCGTGCAACAGAGAAGACTTTTGCATAACACTACCACAGAAATATTACGAAAGCTCAGCTAATGTTCACTCACACGCTAGCTCGATGGTGGCCGGCTGACTCCTGATCTGGCCTTGGCTGGTCCACGCGAAACAGGAGCACTGGTACTTCTCGCTGCCGAAGTACTCCTCGACCTGTTCCCTCGTCACTTCGTATTCACCCTCGATTATCCGCACACCTGTCTGCGGGTCCACGAACTCGAAATTCCTCGCCTGCGTCTTCTCGCCGTTGCACTTGAAGTACACCTTGGAACGAACACTCCCTTTAATAAAGTACAACAGGATACTAAACACAAGAACAAAAGAAACGAGTCTTGAATGGAACAGTCTGGATCATTTAAACTAACCTACGTACAATCCATTACGGTAACTTATCCGTTCAGTTGCAAACGAAACTCGTGTAGTTGCATTGATTCGCTGAAGATTTTAGTTTTGTTTTTATTTTTTTTTATTTCTCAAATATGTATAATGGAAGCTAAGCGACAAAATACTACTTATTAAAAATTTGATTTTGAAATCTATTGAAAGATGAAAGAGCATTTTATTGTCAAAAAATTGCTTATATTAATGGACAAAGTTAAAATTATGGACTTTCTTCCGGAACCCTTCTTTCGCTAGTCCGACTCGTTCTTGCTCGGTTTTTATTATTATGTACGCTAAAAACAATACATTCTAGTTATAATAACAGACACATGTGTATCAAGATATATTTATATATAAATATAGTAGAATTATTTATTACGAAAAAAGAAATATTAGACTTTTTGTTTTAAAAGCAAAATTACAAAACAAAGCTTAAATAGCTCAAAAGAGAATAGTGTATGAATGAGTGACTTTGTAACAATATTCGAAAATGTGTCTTGTTTTTTACTTTGATTAAATTTTTATATTAACTTAACGTTTTTTTTTGTCATACCGATTGATTGTTTTAAGCATTTACAAAGTATTTGATGACCCTTCGTTAATCAATTCTAATGAGAACCTAAAAAATGTCGTAAGTCGCATACGCGAAAACCTGTTTTGTGACGGCTCCTTGACATCCATCGGCATTTACCAATGTGATTTCCATGTTTCAGATTTATTAATAACAAAAAAACGGTCTAACATCGGTGTTCGCCGTCAAGGTTATCACTAGAATCGTAATTAACAATCGCTGACTTTCTATCCCTTACAGTCAAGAGGTATTTTTATGCGAAAAGTTGTCTAACGAGCGAGCGATTTTGATGTTAGTGATTACCGCTGTCCTTAGACATCTGCAACACCTGAAGGGTAGTAGATGTGTTGACAAACATAGAAAAAGTGGACCCGAGTTACGTTACTCCATCACCTGCCTCACAGTTAAATTAACTTCCCCATTATTCGGTAGACAGACATCGATCTGATCTTTCTAATACGTGGTGAATTCTAAACCGTGTTGTATATAAGTGTGAATACGGCCTTATGGCAGGCGATTCGTTCAGAGGTTAAATGATAATAAGTTGACAAAAGATCCTAACAACATCTTTGCTTATAAGCTTCTATCCTAATTTTTTTTAAATAATCGACATTACCCTTGAATGTTACAATTTTTCTCAATGCTACACCATTTGTACACGGCACATGAATTTACCATAGACCAACTGAAAGACAGCACCATTACCATTTGCAAAACTCTCGAAAGTAATGTTACAAAGTAAGCAATCATTGTAACCAAATGTTAAACTTATCTTGAACTTTTTTGTAATTACGGTGAACAGTATACTAATTGGCTACAGTCACATTTAAGTGGCGTTTTACACATTTAGTCGTTAACAATGATATCAAATAGCAGTTCTATCTGTCTAAGCACATACATTTTTATATTTTATGTGTATATGTTTAAGTAATTATATATTACTATATATAAATATTTTAATGTAATAATTGCACCTACCACGATTTCTCACCACGCCCTGGGTTGACTGGGAGAGAATACCAAAAGGCATTAAGTTCGCCCTTTGTAATCCATTTTATTTAAAGGTTGCAATAAATTATAATTAAAAATAAATAAGTATAAATCAAAATACAATACCGAGTACAGATGTACAAAAATAAAAAACACAACCATATTGAGAACCACTTTCTTTTTAAAATCGTCCGAAACCCGGACCAAAACATTGGCACCGGCAAATCGTCCACTACCCGTACTCACATCCAAAGCGTTAGCGGCGCGGCACTTCAAGGTGGCCGCCTTGTTCTTCACCACGTAAGTGTTCTCAGGCTCCAGCAGGAAGACGGGTAGGTTGTCTTTCGTGTGCAGCGGTATCTTGTCGTCCGCGGGCTGTTCCCCGTCCAACGGGCGAGCGTCTGCGTCCTTGTATATGACCTCTTTGTGTTCGTAGTCGTAGTCCAAGTAGGAGTGCTCATCGTCCTCCTCGTCGGTCTCTTCGTTGTCGGGGAAGACCGGCGGCAAGAAGTAGTCCCGCGCATCGCTCGGGTGCGCCAGTTCTGAACGCTTATGTCCTACATCGTCTTTGTCGCCAGCTTTCGTCTCCCCGTCACCTAACTGGCGATAGTCTAGAAGGGAATTTTTTTGGCCAAGTGAAGTGTTTGACCAGTTCAAATATTCTATCTAATGTCACTATTCTTGCTAATGTCAAATACCTATATGAATATTGAAACTGGTCGTAAATTAAATTTGACGGATTTTATTGGGTTTTTTTTTTTTTCATTTATTTTGCCGACATTTCAATCACTTTCAGCGATGTTTATGGGACAAAATTAAACTATTTGACGGATTTTATCTCGTTTTATTTTGAAAAAAAAAACAAAAAGGGACAGGCTATTTTTAGCTCGTTCAAACTTAAACGTTATAAAGTAAAATATGTTATTGAACTAAATGATTTGTTATGTAATTTTCGATGTTAGAAAGTAAAATACTTTTATATATGAAAATTGATCATTACTTAATTGACTTTACATGTAACTGTAGTAGAATCCCATTTATCGAATGATTTTATTTCTAAATTATTAGGGTTATTTATAATAAATTAACATTTAACTTTAACTTTTAAAATTCTATTTAAATAAGTTAAGATATATTATTTTACAAAAACAAATAAACTTTTTAAATTATCCTAAAACAAATAAGTAAAATGCATAGAGCAAAGGGTTGTAAATAACAACTGTTTGACGTAAATTTTGTTACGATTACAACTTCGGAAAGTTGATTATTTACTTACCTTTCGCCGTGTTTTGTCCATTTACATATAATACTAAGTGCGTGTAAATAACTAAGACGAATGTCCCCAACTTCACTTCCATTTATAAACCTATAAATTGCAGAATCATTTAGCAAATCGACAAACGCTTCGTAGTAGGCCATAACGTTCCATAACTAGTCTACCTCCCGCTCACATTGTATCTTCGTGTATATGAAAAATAAAGAATAACCCACACACGCACAAAAGTTTCTAAAACCCGCGCCAGATTGCCAGCAACATTTTAAAACTAACAGAAATTCATCACGTCAATCGCCGCATATAAACGAACGGAATATGAAACGGTGTATATTGTCGCGACGAAAAAGTTTCCGCCAAACCACCCCCGGAGCGATGTGTGTCGACCCCGCCGCGAATTCAATTCAACTAAGGCAGAAGGGTCAGATGAATGGGCTTCGACTCAAAAGAACTTTACTGCGCATGCCTCAAAGTTACAAACTTGAGAACCGCTACCGGTATATGTACGTATCCTGTGTGCTCTTGTAATGACGCTTAGCGATATATAATAATCTTTTAGTATGTCTTTGTAATTAATTCGAGACTAATGTGTCATTTGTATAATAATGTACGTGACGTAAACAACATTTCATTGTTTTTATTCCATTTTATTGGCACAAAAGCGTATATTAATTAGTGGATGAGATTGGCTCCTGAAATACAGGATATCCTAGTTTTGGAGTCAAGACTCCATTAAAAGTGTATCTAAGTGTTCAATAAATTACTTTTATTATTATTATAAGCCTATAAGAGATTGTCTGTTACTATATATACTATAAGAGATCGGTCTTCTGTGGGGTCGTGGTACTTCCCGGGACGATCCTGCCCAGTTGTGTAACAGCGAAAACTGCAGCGTGGCCCTACCACGAAACAATCATCCCAGTCATCATCCCGTCATCATCATCATCATCATTTCAGCCTGTTTTAGTCCACTGCTGAACATAGGCCTCCCCCACAGACTGCCACATTATATCATAACCCCTTATAAATCAGTATTTCTCACAAATCTATTTCAATTTTCCTTTAGAAGTCGGCTGTTGACAGTTGTTGTGTAAATTTTTACTAAATATAATTCGCTTATTTATACGTAAATGTTTTTGCAACTTAAAAGGAGTTTGTGCAGTTAGTGCGATATCAATTTATTTTATAGTGCAAAACCATTAATCATCAGTTTAGATGAAAATCTAGTACTATTTAACTGGAATTAAAAATGGGATATAAGATAAAAAATATAGCTTAGCAAAAAATAAAACACTAAAATGCTGTATTTCTTATTCTTAAAGAACATTTATTTCTTTCATTCTTTTTTAAACATTTCCGTTACTGTAACATAACATACATAGAATAAATTTTATTATTAATCGTAATTCAAAAGACGAAACTTGTATTTTACTAATTCGGTTCGACGTATGCTCCCGAGAACAGTTGCTGGTTGGCCGAGAGCACGAAAAAAAGGAAGGGATGGTCGGCTTTAAAATGAGGGATATCCGGTAATAAGTACTTCCAAATTACGACCACTGAAATAAAAAATGTAGATAAATTACAACAGCGTATGTAAAACATTTTGTTTGCCAGCTGGGGTCAATGTGTGCACATATTGGTATTACCTAACATGTCGTGTTAGTCAAGGCCTTAAATTACGGAGCCCAATATTTGTCCCCGCCATGAATTAAAAATACAAAAGCTTATATATATACACACCGGCACAATTAGCGTAACAGAAAAAAAAGTGAGACTATGAGATAATAACGCATATATTTGACGAAAATGTAATTAGACACAAAGTAACAAATTGATTAACATCTTTTAACAACGACTTTGAAAAGTCTTCGTTATTTTTTATTGAAAAATAAAGAAATTTGAAATAAGTGAAATTTTTAGATGATTATGAACCATCACAAAAAATAAAAAAAAGTAAGCATTAAATGATTTAACAATAAAATTAAAGCAAAATTAATAACGAGTGTTTCCCCCTCTTGCTCTGATTAGGGTTTCCATTCGTCATGCATGCTAGGGCATGCTACAGATTATGTTATCGATGATTTCTTGAGGCAACCGATCCCACTCCTCAAGTAATGCGTTTCCAAGTTCATTCAGATTGTTGGGGAGTGGCATTCTGGATTTAACCCTTCTTTTAGCAAATCCCAGATATGCTCTATCGGATTCATATCGGTGGAATTTGCTGGCCACTGCATCACCGGTATAGCTACGTGGCTCAGATATGCCTGTACCGATTATGCACTATGAGCACGAGCATTATCTTGCATTAGAATAAAGTCGTCACCAAAAATGGGGCAAATGGTACAACATGTTCTTCTAAAATGTCTCTGATGTATCGATCTGCTGTCATGGTCCCTCCTGTGACTATCACTAACTCCGTGCGAGCTCCCAAACATATCCCTCCCCAAACCATAATCGAGCCGCCACCATAAGCCTCTGTGTGTTCAAAATTAGACTGTATGTGGCGTTCTCCTTTGCGTCTCCATATTCGCTGTCTCCCATCGATCTGTTTTAAAAGAACTCTGCACTCATCAGTAAAGAGAACCTGCTGCCATTCGTTCAAATCCCAATGACGATGTTCTCGCGCATAGCTTAATCGGTTTACGCGGTGAGGTCTCTCAAGTTTTGGGCCTTTGGCAGGTATATACGACCCTAAACCAACTTCTTCAAATCTCCTGCGAACTGTACGCTCACTTACTCGTACTACTCGAACGTCTTCCAGTTCATTTCGAGCTTGTACAGCCGTTAATCGCGTATTCCTACGAACTCCAAGTTGTAAAAAACTGTCATCTCGCCTCGATGTACATCTTTTTCTACCTTGACCCCTCCTCCTCACAAGATAATTAGACGGTCTGTACCGCTGGATGCTGCGATGAACGTATGCCTTGAGGCAATCGATCTGTGGGTATGGCCATTTCTTCTCATTTCATCAGCACTAATCATTTCCAGTGATGTTAAGTCAGGCATAATAAAGAGCTTTTAATAAACAAAATTTCCTATAGAATAACAAATTTATAAAAAATCATTAAGTGCAATTTTTCAAAAAAATTACAATTACGTAGTTATTACTCGAACAAGTTGACAAAACGTATTGTTCGGGAAAATAAAACAAATGAATGAAAAAAGTGTATGTCATCTAATTTTCTATTTTCAAATTTGACAATAAATTAAAAAAAAATCATAACTGGCCAGTTCCTCAAGTAAAAGATTTTAAAATCCTGCTTTTTTTTGTGTTCCGCTAATTGTGCCGGTGTGTATATATTATAAATAGTATCTCAGTAAAGGAGTCTAAAATCACTGTAAGTCACTCTCCGTACCAGTAGAATTCAAATACGTATATGCCAATTGTGGGTAACAGTGCAACTGTGTAACTAAAATGTTAGCACAAGCAAAATAACTCATTAGTACGTGTAAAAAGACAAGGAACGAAAAATTTGATGATAAAGCTATTATTAGAATACCTTTACTGCCGGTACTGTGGTTTAATTAAAATCACATTTTTTCATTCATATGTTTTTTCTTTCAAATATAAAATATAAGTACATATTTTGTGTGTTATAAGTAAAAATACATATGTTGTGTGTATTTTTTTTAACTCATTAAAAAAATACACACAAAATATGTATTTTTACTTCGTCAGACCTTGAATATACCAGACCGTACCAGAGGCAGAACTGCCAAAAAACTATAAAAATCAGAAATGATTAATAAAAAAAATAAAAGGTACTAAATTCAGTGAGTTATTAATACATATGACATATACATGAGTCGATATACTTTTACTTCTTATTTAAGAAGTAAAAGTATAAGTATTTATGATGACTCCGTGGCGCAGTTGCCAAGTTATTGGCTTCGGCGTCGGGGGTCGTGGGTTCGATTCCCACACGGGACAACTATTTGTGTGACCCACAGATAGTTGTTTCGCATCTGGGTGTTTGTCCGCGTGAAATTTATGTTTGTAAAACGTCCTTTACAACACAGGATAATATTATCCTAAAGTAAGGGCAGTGTTTTTAAAAAAAAAAAAAAAAATAAAAAAAAAAAAATAAAAAAAGAATGCATAAATAAATATTTATAATATATTTTATACTGTTTAACTTTGCTAAAGTGGTTGAATATCCTTAAGTTCCCAAAAGAACTAATTATAAAAAATATTTTAGGAATGCTTTAATAATCCCAAAAAGTCACAAAGGTAAAGTAAAAAAAAAAAAAAAAAACAACTAACTTTTGCTATTAAATTTAATTCATACAATTTATTAGTTTAGAAACATTTCAAGTATTCGTAACTTGGACAAAGATTAATGTTTAAAAGATATTAATTTTTTGGCTTCTAAAATATTTTATTTTCAAATTGTTAATACAAACACTGAAAGGAATAGCTGTTGAAAGCTAAGAATCAACATAAAATAAAAGTTAAGATGAAATTAGAAAAAAGAAATAATACAAACGAAGAGCGGTGAACCCGAAACTAGTAAATATCACAGATAATTATGATATCAGAGATAAGTGAGATAAGTACTAACTCAGTAGCTTCAACCAAAAAGATACCGTCTTTGTAAGCGATGTTTAGCGATAAGATTAAGCGGAAAATAAGATTCCACACACATATAATTGAGAAAAGTAGCATTAAAAGCCATAGAGATTAAATTGTTAACAGAAGGCCAAAAATTTGTTCGGTGATAGAGGTTAAATAAAGGTCAGACAGGGAACAGATTAATTATCCAAGCTGTATATAAGCTGTTTAAAACGCAAGTTCTTGGAATTACCTGAAATGTTTCGAAAATCTTAACTGTAAGTGCCAGAAAACAGCTGCTGAGAATTGGCCATGACATAAAATAGAAACGGACGGTTCGCGACGAACTGTTGCGGTATCACGGCGCTTAAATATACAACAGCTGAAACACCGAAATAAGCGTAGTTTCTATAAAGATTTATAAAGAAGAATTACTTATAAACAAATTGAAATACACCGTAGAATATTTATTTGGGAAATGTTTCAATCAATTCAATGACGTAATACAACTTTATGCATCAAATCCCGTACGTCGTTGCATCATTTGGTGGTAGTGAGCTGAGTGTGAGTGGTGTGAACTGAGAGTTGAGTGGCATGAACTTGTGTATTAATTTTTATGTAAAATTCAACGTTTCATAAGAACGCGCAAGCGTCTATTTGAATAAATATATATTTTATAATATGTTTTGAATTTGAATATAAAATATCCAATTTATCGCGAACCTCTTCGGAATTTCTATAAATAAACATTTCTCTTCATGTCTGATCAAAAATTAGGATTGGTTGGTGCAGATTTTGTTAAAAGATGTTTAGCACGATAAATTTGGCATTTCGCTTACCAGAGGAGGCCGCAGCTTTCGTTCCCAGCTCATTGACCTCAATTACGGCCTTCTGTATCGCTGCACTGACAGCCAGCTTCTCATCACGCACGATACCAGTCAATCCAGACTTACGTCTATCAAATACCGAACTCAGTCCAATCTGTAATAAAATGCCAAAACTTAGTACATTACGGACGTTTTATCTTTATTGATGTAGTAATATATGTTTATTTTAATAGTTGATTTTAAGCAAAATGTTTTTTCAACCTAGGGCGAGAGTAAACATACTGACTAGTTAATTCACGACCTATAATACTGAAGGCAGTTAATCACTGTATAAATGGAGTTATGGTTTAAAAAATCCATAAACACGATTTTGTAGCCAGAAATCCGAAAAACCTTTTGATTTATGAATAAAAGAGACTGCATGATGCGTATTCACATGTTCAGGTCAATTTTAATTTTAATTTGACTGACATCTGGATGATATCAAATTTTGCCACCAGGAGACTATTCTATATTGAAATATTCTCCTAAAAAATAACGCTGTATTAGTTCAAAAATTTAAGGATACAAAAGGTCACAAGTTATCCTAAGATTGGGAACCCAAAGTAAAGTAACAGCCTATAAATGTCCATTACTGGGCAAAGGCCTCCTTGGCAAAGAGAGTATACCGACATATTTATACTATAATACGGCGAATTGACATGCTTTGCATATCTTTGATTTTTTTTACTAATCCGAAAATATGCACGTTTCCTCACGATGTTTTATTACACCGTTGAGCACGTGATAAGTAAGCACTTACAATTGTAATTGACAATTTCATCGATGCTTGCACCGGGAACTGAACTCACAACACGCACTTTTTAAATAACACTTACATTTCTGTATAGGTCGCCTAGATCCCATTGGGACTCGATTCTGAATTTGGGCATGGTTAATTGTATATTCGTCGACTTCATTCCGTCTACCGCCTGTGCCAGCAACTTCGGGTTTCTCTTGAGCCGTTTCAATAAACTCTGCAACCCGCTTTTTTCATTCGGTAGCACTATCAGGAATGAAGATTTCGCACCGACGTATGGTATTCGAATTAACTGTTAATAAAGGCAGTATTAAAGTGTTTAATTGTATTGGATTTAGCTTATAATTATCTAATAAGATTCAGGTCGCAATGCAATCATTCCATTATGTAGTATATTTACTTACAACAGTATCAGTATCTTTTTTTTTATGTGAGAAGGTAGCAAGCGAGCTAGCGGTTCATCTGATGTTAAGTGATAACCGCCGCCGTATACCCAAAACCCATAGGGTTGCAGATGTGTTGCCCCCTTTTAATAAAGTGGGCCCAGACTACCACACTCACCAGACGAAACGCAGAAGTATAACGTTCCACTTCACGCCGGTCTTCTGTGAGGTCGTGGTACTTACCCGGACGGACCTGCCCATTCGAGCAACAATAAATACTGTTGTTTAGACCTACCACTGTAATAGACGTCAAAAATCTTAAAAAGAGAAACACGGATAGCCAAAAAGGCGCATTAGACATGCAATGTAGTACGATTTATCCAGTGTAGGATGATCCTCCTCGAAAGGGATTGACGACTTGTGCAAGTGTGCGGGAAGTCGATGGATGCAGATGGTTCAGGATCGTGCTTCGTGGCAGTCTTTGGGCGAGGTTTATGTTCAGCAGTAGACTCAAACAAGCTGAAATGATGATGATGATAACATATGTAATGTTTTTATTTATCCAGTTCTCTCAAGCTCTTTCTTCCTTCGTTATATCTTTCTTCTCTCTGACATAAACGTGAAATCATTGAAATTACATTCCCAATTCCATTCAATTATCGACTTGATCATGTAGGTTTTAAAGACAGTTTATGTATTAGTGGTTAACTCTATCAGTTCTATCCACAACACCTGCAGCTAATACATATTCAAATACAGCACTGTCCTAAGAGAACATTATAAAAGCGTGCTACGTAATAAAATAAGGGAAATTGAGTAACACACCTGGGCGGATAATGTTTTACTGTCTTTGTAATAGTACCACGCGGTATTAGTCATCATAAAAACTTTCTTATCACGTTTCGGAGAATAGAAAGTGCCTGGTGCCACTTCACCAAAAGGATGTTCCCATTTGCCCTAAAAAAAGAAATTTTCTTGTCATGACTTGTCTAGAATTATAAGAGTGATTTAAAAATTGATTTACTTTTAAGGTAATGGTAATAATTAAAAGTTTGTAATGTCATCGAACTAATATATGTTACTGACTTATACTGATGGGTAAAATTTAGATCACGTGCAGATGAAAGTCAGAATGAAAATGTTTTTGTGTAAGCTTAAACGCATATCATTTAATAGCAGATTCGATGTCGTGGCAATGAAAATCCAAAGAAATTTTTGAAACGTTAGGAAATTAAATTAAATAAGTAATGATTTTACGTAATTCAATGTTCTGTTTATCGTTAATTCAATAATAGTTAATGTTAGTATCACTTATTTACGAAATTACTTATAATTTTACTGTCGAGTTTATTGTAAAATGACAGAAGAAAAATAAGACAGCTGAACTTAACGTGTTAAACCGGTGCATGTACTGACACATCGGATATCCCTCATCCTTCCGATCCCTCGGGGTGAGTTCAAGTTGGTCAGGTAAGTCGGGTTGGCTCGCGGTCGCGCCCCGTCCACATTGTGCGAGTCACCGGTTTAACGTTAGTACAGCTGTCTGATTATTTCGTTAATGTCTCACGAAAGTTTTAATAATTTTATGACAGAAGAAAATTATAATTAACATGAGAAGAAAAATGTCAAGTTGTACAAAACGTCGCCCTTTTGGAGTGTTAATTATTATCATTATTTGGGTCACCCGTGCGGTCATATGTGGACGGATGCACTTATCATGATTATTTCAATAATAAAGAGAGAGAGAGAGAGATTAAATCAGAAAACCAACCGCAAAATATATGGCATTTACAATAAGCAGCGAAGATCTAGGTGAAACATCTTGCGGCGATATTATTTCAGGAATCATTCCGTGAGTTTTCAATGCCACCTGAAACCACATGCAATTTTTGGTAAAGGCATTATGGATACGAGTTATGTTAGAATTCATATTATATTAAAATGTCTGCTACTACATCAGTTTTTTATAGTCATTATAGCTGCTATACTAATCCAGGTGGGTTGTGATAAATTTATTGCCGTCACAAATTTTGTTGAAATTCACATTATGTGAACAGAAATTCAATAGCGACCGGGTAAACTTGTTTAAAACTTGTTTGAGATTTCTCTTAAGCGAATAGGAAAACAATTACGAATTTTCAACTAAGAGAAAAATTCTGTAAGTTACATTTTAGGGACGTGAATTGGAATAACCATTTTTTATTAATGACTTGATGATAAAAAAACCGACAGCAAATATCTCGGTATGTATTCAATTTATAACTGGTTTTCAGAAGTTCCCTATGTGTCACAGGAGCCCAAGATCCAATACCAATGAAATTAATATGGAACCAATAAAAAAAGGATCATCAAAATCGGTTCACTCTGTCGAAAGTTCGAGAATTATTACTTTAAAAAAAAAAAAAAAAAAAACAATTCCTCCCAATATTTTCCTTGAAAAAATAAACTTTCCATAGTTGTAGCCCCGTCTTATAACGCGAACAATGATGTCTTAAACCGCTTAAGACCTATTGGTACAAAGTTGAAAGCCACGTAATAAATAAAGCAGGCTGATTTTTTTTTTGTGAGAAGGTGGCAAACGACCTAGCGGTTCACCTGATGTTATATGATAACTTGCAGCAACTTAAGGGTTGCAGATTCGTTGGCGCCTTTCAATAAAACGGCCCCGGCTACCTCACTCACCAGACAAAACGCACGGACACTTCTACTGCACGCCGGTATTCTGTCGGACCCGGACGGGTAGCCCATTCATTACCCGGACTGGGCCACCCTACCCATCATAGAATAGCGAACGCTTTACAGTTGCGTAAGGTGGCCTGGCGCAACCCTAGCCTGAACCACAGTGATAATAAACATTTATAAATAAACCACACGGTGTGTTACATACCCAATCGTTGACGCTTTTCGCCACTGTAATAGGTTCATTGAAATCAGCTTTCTCTATCGAGGTCTTAAAGATCCTCTTCGCCGCTTTCGTGTAATTCTTAAAAAGTCTCTTGTCGTTGGATATGTATAATCTGCTCGCCACATCCAACGTAACCCCCTCGAGATCCCTCAGGCTCTCGATCAGATCGGATAAGTGTTTCTCCAACTAGCACATAAACAGTATTCATTGTTAAAACACCTAATATATAAAGTCACAACAAAATAAACGAAGCCCATAAAATTAGTTGTTCTTATGGATATTATGGATCACTTGGCGCTGGCGATTTTTCAACGAATATAAAATCCAGGGACTCCTTTTAATAATATATTTTAGTTTTTATATTATATATTTTTTAAGGTTTTTAGTTTTAGGCTACAGTTATATTATGTGAACATATTAGTAATATCATTCAGTTATCTTAAATATGATAATTGCATTAGTTATAAAGCTATATTATTGTAAAGTTTCAGTAAGTGTAATACTTCTATATTAAATAAAAATCCATGTACTAGTTGGGCTTTTCCGCGAATGAAAAGTGATTACAAAATTCAACCGCTCATTTTTAATTCTAAACGGGAGGATGAAAAGGAGTATATGAAAAAATCCCTAGGTGTTTTAGGAGTCATGTGTAAAAACTAAATAAGCATATGTCTACTTATGTACGCACGTAAGAAGTTACACTTCTTTAGCGTAACAAAAGAAAAATAACTAGAAATTTTATCCCATGTTTCAGTACTCTTGGGTTGTAAAGAAGAAATTAAATGCAACGGTTAAATGAAATAAGATGTGTCTGTGGCGCAGTTGCCAAGGTATTGGCTTCGGCGTCGGGGGTCGTGGGTTCGATTCCCACACGGGACAACTATTTGTGTGACCCACAGATAGTTGTTTCGCATCTGGGTGAAAACGTCCTTTACAACACAGGATAATATTATCCTAAAGTAAGGGCAGTGTTTGAAAAAAAAACTAAAAAAAAAAAAAAAAAACTTGCTATTATACGTTACTGTCAAAATCGCTGCTCACTGTAAAATTTGTAGAAAAAAGTACGAATAGTTTTTGCCGTTGTGGGATTCGAACCAACGTCTTCAGGACTCGCGGCCTGACGCTTTAACCAATAATTGTAAGCTGATATCGCATCGCTTTGAACAAATGGCTGATTGCCACCGAGACGAAAATCTCAACGTCTTTTATCTACATGGTTGGTATCATAATGCAATGGTTCGATTCCCACAGGGCCGAAAACTCGCAGTCTGTTATCGAGAAGGCGTTACCGAGACGTGGTCTTTTTCCAGTTAAATTGGAACCCGCACGGCGCGGTCTGCAGTGACGTTGTCGTATAACTTGACGTTTAATCTCGGCGTCCCCGTTAGCACAAAGGGTTCACAATTTTAATTATGAGCATGCCCCATTTCAAGTGCGGCATTTAGCGAGGCGGGGGAACAAAGTGTTTTTTCCTCTTCGCCCGTATTATGTCACGTATACGCGTTCAAAGGTGGTCTCCCGTTGCGGGAGAGACATGTAAACATATGCGTAAGAGTTGAAAGTAAAATAGACAACGAGTGATTAATATTATCCGTGTAAGACGAGCTTGGTATTTTAATCATCTGATTCGGATTACATGTGAAGAGACTTGGCCGTTGTATTTCGACTCGCTTTGTCGTTCAATGAATTACTGTTTCACTCATTTTTGAAGGTTTTTGTTACATTTTTACATGTTATTTAAGCTTACTAAGTGGGAAAGGCAACATTTGGTTTAGCTATTGCCCTCCAATAAAAGAAATTGAGATTTGAACCGAATATCATAACGTATCACAGTGTTTTACGTATAAAATATTTGTATTAAAACGATGACGTGTTGACCCTAGGGCTAAGTAAGCCCATGCTTAATAGTGGCGTCTTCAAGGCAAGAGTATATAGGTTTTGTACTGAGCTAGCGCGCTTACCATCAACGAATGTATCGCTATTTACCATCAGCTGGAATGGCAGTCAAGTGCTGGCCAATTTTGAATTAAAAAAAGTAGTAGTATAATTTTTAAAAGAGAAGGTAGCAAAGTAACATGCGATCCACTTAGCGTTAAGTAGTTAGCGTTGCTATATAGGACTATCTATTATAATAATCTTAAAACTTAGAAGGAAATACTATAAGATTGTAAAGAGTGAGAACTAATACCGAGAAGTTCCCTAACGGTATTTGTCTGTTCACAGAAATGTGAGATACAATTCGACGTGTTTATTTTGCGAGTGCTGAAGTCGCCATGGCTAGTTTCCAAATAGCCGTTGGCGACAAAACGAGGAAGATTGGTTTCAGCAATTTACCTAATAGTTCTATAGACCTTAGAATGTTTACTTTGACGTATTAAATATTATTTTTATAAATAAAACTTAAATTATCATTGCATTATATACAATACAATCTTATAGCAAATGTTACTGGTTGACGGTTGTTAAATATATAAGAATAGAAAGAAATAGATAAAGAAATTTTGATTTCATTTTAGCCTGATAAAAATATAAAAGATCATAAACGATGACATCAAAGCCCTATAGATTACCGATACCAACTTTTTTGGTTTCTTTTTCTTCAGTTTTATCCACGCAGTTTTTTTCCTAAATCCTAAGGAATTTGTCATATTTCAGTCAATTTACACATAACCTTAACGAGTACAACGTTAAGATTTCTAAAGAATCTCGCCGTCCATAAGTGAACCGTTTAAACATCCGTTAATTACTTGCTAAGCTTATCGAGGTCAGACAGACAGACATGATTTTAGTTAAATTATTGTTATATTATAACTTTTAAATGACAGACCACCGACTCTGAATGTTCGTCCGAATAGTCTTCGTCGAGTTCGTCATCGGATGACACCCCAATGGCTTTGTTAAGTTCCTTCAGGCCGGCACCTTGTGCACCCAGGGCCAACTTGCCCAGGGGGAGTAGCGCGGATATCGGCGAGCACACGCCGTTTTCGTCTGGGTCCCGCAAAGACGCAATCTAAACGTACACATACAGTCAAGTTGACTCCGTGGCGCATTGCCAAGGTATTGACTCTAACGAGGGTCGTCGGCTCGAATCCTACATGGGACAACTATTAGTGTGACGACCCACAGATAATTTTTGGGAATACCTCATACATAACTAATAGTACTTTTGGCAAACTTGCTCATGTAATTTTTTTGAATGATACTTATCGTAACAGGGCTGAAGTTGAAATGGATGTGTTTGACTTTGGGCTCACCGGCCAGGTACATTTTCCGAATAGGAATAAAATTCAGTAGGACACTTCCACTTCATGTTCTGACCTATAATAAAATTTATTCAATTTAAAATAATCATTCTTAATTTTGATAATTAAGAATGATTATTTTCATTCATGAATAGAAGGATGCAAAAGGCATAATGCTTGATTTGACGGACATAACATAACACGATTCAGTTTTAAGAAAATTTTGATGCCTAATTCTAATAAATAACTTATTAAAAAAAATACTAACCAGTCCGAAGTGTTGTCTTAAGGTCCCCCTTAAATCGAATGCTTTCGAACTGTCTTGTTCCGTACTTTCATAATCATCCGACTCATCTCTTGCATATTTCTTTTTTGCTGTTACGTCAGCAATTATTATTGCAAACACAGGAACTACAAACATCAATTCTATTCTTTAGATTCACATACTGTTTCTATTGCAAGAAAGTACTAACTAATAAGCACTAATAGTGCATGTAGGTAATGTCTGTCCAGAAAATGAAGTTACAATGGTATCTTTCTGCATTACTGTTAATTGTTATACTTTGTTTTTATTTTTTATGTGACAAGGTGGCAAACAAGCTGGCTGTTCACCTGATGTTAAGTGATAACCGCCGCCCATGGGCATTCGACCCGAGGTCCGTGATTTCACCAAAAATATTAATTATTTTAGTTTACTAATATAGTAAAAAAAATAAAAAATACTTACTCAAGAGGTAGATTTTCATAATATTTTTTATAGGTGAACAAGGCTCTTGCTACCAATTTAAGTGAATCCCATTATAGAAAAATCAAACATGATATCTACTGTTAGATAAAATGACCGTTAAAAATCTGCGTAGAAAATTTTTCAATTACGTTCGTAATCACGGATTTTCATGGAAATTAATTTGTACTTAAGTTCATTACACCTTTAATGAGTATGCAACTCATTAAATGCTCAAATCAATATACCCTTAACACTAGTTACCTACTCTTGTGCATAAAATGAAAAAACAATGTAGTTAGGTAGTTAGTTTTTATAACACACTAGTTTACGTCCGGAAAACGTATTAATTAATTTGTAATAAAGATATATAAAATAATTAGTTATTAGTTAGCTTTTGTTTTCTGACATACCAAAGATTTTAAGTCGGTTTTAGAGTTTAAAACTCTTTATTTTGGTTCGCAGTCATGTGGATTATTGTTCTGTCGTATGGTAGCTATCTTATCAAAATAATATTCAGCGTAAAAAATTCAAAAATTATTTTTAAATAAAATATCTTATGTAAGTGGCGTTCATCGTACAATTCGCGGATACTCTGAAAGATTAGCTCATTTTCAATTGTTATCATTAGAGCAGCGTAGGAATCTGCTGTATATAACTTTCTTACATAAACTTTTTAATAAAGAAGTGGATTGTCCTTTCTTAATATCGCAAATTAACCAAGCCAAAAAGGTGCCCAAAGCTTCAACAAGGTTGTGTAATTATAATCCCTTCGGTGTAAATTTTAATAGCAATAAATATGGTAGCAACTCTCCTGTATGTTTTATGATGTAAATGTAGATACAATGAAATTGTCGATAAATGTAATATAGATCTCTTTAGCAATGATCTGGGTTCCTTAAAAAGAAATTATTTCTAACTATATTCAAACTCGAGATAAAAACCTTTAAATTATAAAATGTTAAGCTCTCCACTATGATTAATTGTATTGCATAGAATAGTATTTTTTTTTGTTTATGTTATATTTACGGTGGTAGAGCCACGCAGCAGCCTCGGCTATTGCACGAGTGGGCAGGCTCACCCGGGTAAGTACCACGACCTCACAGAAGACCGGCGTAAAGAGGAAGTACGACAAATACTTTTGCGTTTCGTCTGGTGACGGTGAGTGCGGTAGCCGGAGCCCAATTTCCAAAAAGTGACAACATTTTCGCATCTGCGAACCCTCGGGTGTAGCAGATGTCTATGGGCGGCGGTATTCACTTAACATCAGGTGAACCGTCTGTTCATTTGGCAACTTATCACAAAAAAAAAATCATCATTTGTTCATTTTAAGTTTCATATATGGAAATGTTGTGCATACCTTTAAGTTAATATTTACAATTACAATTGCCAACAGAAGTAATTTTAAATCTTTATTAATAACGTTATGTATTTTTTTTTTCAAGTAACTCGATTTGATTGGCTATAAAAAAGTAGATTTAACGTTTAAATTTTGTATTAAACGATTCACAAGTAAAGTACTTTGCTAAAATACTTTTTAGCATGATTCAATATAAAAATTTCGAGTCTAAATAAATTTCGTTTTCGGGTGAAAAATCTGTGTGTCCGGTCGGATAAAACTTAAACAAAAGAAGTGTAGTTGGCTTTATCCGAAGAGTTCTGGAGCAGACGACTTCTCAAAGCTATTTTCGGTCGACATCCTTACCATAGAGTACCTTATTCATATTGAGAAATTCCGACCGAACGAAAATCTCAACGTTTTATGTATACAGCGTGTCGTTACCATCGCGACAATAAAGGCCCATTTACACGATGCCATTTTCTTGTAAATACAAGAGCAATAATTGAATGCAATAAATTGCGCGCAATAATTGTTTAGACAATTTGTTGTTTAGACCATGCAACTCATTTATTGCTTCAATTTAATTGTATACAACAGGCAAGAAACTGGCACCATGTAAATGGGCCTTTAATGAACACACGTCTAACGCTACTTGCCAATAATCATAAGAAAATATTAACGTTAAACAAAATCCACAATTAAAAAAACATATTTTTCAAACAAACTAATTAAGTAAAAAAGAAACGAAATTTATAACATGCTATACAACTCGCGCCACAGCGTCGCATTACAAGCCTCTCCTTAATGTATGTTTTGTCTCTTTTAAATTCATTCAACCCATTCATATGCTTTGTGACCTTTACAAATGAACTTCACGTTACAGTTTTATACGTAAGGATGTTCTAAAATTGTTTGTTTTGGAAAATTTTATAACTCGATAAATATTGATGTTTGAAGAATGTAAATGTTTAATACAATTTAAAAAGGTATCCTCTTATTATGTGTGTTCATTTATTGTTGCGGTGGTAACGATGTATAGTGCAGAGACTAGCACTTTATTAGACCTCATAAAGCTGGAATGGTCAATTGGGCAGAAACACTCAGAAAACTAAGAGCATATTTAGTGCTAATTTAATTCTGCAAAATTTTATTTTAATTACTAAAACTGCTATTTTTTTACCTTTACCTTTTGGGTATCACTAGGACTTCGCTGTCTGACCATGACTGTCCATCTGTCACCAGGCTGTATCTCACGAACCTTGATACACAGTTGAAATTTTCACAGATGATTGGTTTTTATTGCCGCTATAGCAATAAATACTTAAAAACAGAATAAATATTATAGTGGGCATCCCATACAACGGACATGATTTTTTTCCGTTTTATAGATAATGGTACGGAATCCTTCGTGCGCGAGTGCTTAATGACCCTGAATGATAATTTTTATTTTCGTAAGCGAAAATTAATGAAGAAAATATGCGAAAATAATTAATTTACGAAACCACTAATCTTAGAAAGTTAAATAAGCGAATTATCATACGCCCCTAAATATGTTAAAACAATAATTAGTTACATTTTAATAATCTCTGTTACCTACCAACACTGTAAACTACTAAACGTCAAATAAACTTCAAATTTCAATTGGGAGAGGTCAGTGTTTATCGTAATCGCTTCAACTGTAAATAATTCAGGTTCAGTAATTTCATAAATGTAATTGAATAAACAAATAAACATATATTTATCCCTTTATTCTAAAATTGTGCTCCCGTACTTATATCATGCACAATTTAGTTAGCTGTAACAATTGACAAAAGAGTTGTCGGTGTTATCGATTTGCTTTTTCAGATGATCAAGATGATTCCGGGCGAGATATTTGCAGAAGATTTGATGAGTACTGTGGTCAGATATGGACTATACATTGGCGCCGCTTTTCAACTGGTTTGTTTGTTAGCTTGTGTAACTCTTACGGATGAACAAAGCGACTCCCACCCGTACGAGAAGGTAAGTCAGTTTTTTGTAACAAGAACCATATACATATATTAATAATTGTTGTGCTTTGTTTTTATTTTGTGCTATTTCTATTTACATTTCTTTCTCCTGCACTTATCCCACCCTGGCTAACGCCAGGAGATAACTCTCAAGACAACAAAAGGGTCACACAAACACTTCCTGTGTAGGAATCGGACCAAACCCACACCAAAACCAATAGCTTCACCACTGCGCCATGGAGTCATCATTTATATTTATGAAATAGATAATTAATATTGAAAAAAGCTTTAAAGTATCTACTACACAGTACTGTTTTCAAACATATGATGTTTAGAAACATTTTCATAAGCTGCAATTCCTGCGTTCGATTTAACTATTAACTTGTTCAGTGTCACCAACTCGTCCTGCAAGTTCATGATGAATTTACTTTTCGGCAACATTCCTACCACATCTTTGGTATAACAAGTACCCATAGGTTGTGACTTGTAGTTATCAATTATAGGTGAACATCTTGCTTCTTTGGCATCTATAAAATAAAGAAATTTATGACGAATTGAACAATAGTGCTTTGTACATCACTTGTTGATGAGACATCATCAATGCGATTGCAACTAAAGGAATGAAGTGTTTTTTGTAGTTATCAACATGGATATTTCTAACACTAGGATCATGGTTGTAACTTGTTTCCAAATAGTGAAAACTGCTTATTAATAATGAAAATCATTGAGTATCACAAAATTATCAGTATTTTGCAAAGTATACTGGTTTATTATATCAACAGGCCTATACAGATAGTGATGAATGTAGCTCTGAAGCAATCTTCTCCGGGTCACCGTGCGACTGTATCACGAGCACGCCGTCATGACAAGAAGAAACGGCGCTAGCTCAAAACTAAAATGTGGAAGTAAACATTTCATTACTATTACAATTTAATCCCAAACTTTTGAAATTCGTTACTTTAATTGTATGGCAAATTATTGTTATAGTATTGTAACTTTTCATTATAAGTCAATAGTTAAGTAAGTATGAGCTAATATACTTAATGTTGATATTTATTTTAATAGTGTTGTTATAAGGACAGTGAAAAAGCCCAAAGCGCATCCCTTTATATTTAAAAAGTAATTTAAAAGTTGCATTGTCGCATTTTTCCTTGTACATTCATATTTGATAGATGCAAAACTAGAAAAATAGAAAAATTCATCAATTTATCATTTAAAACTGTTTTCCTAAATGTTTTTAAAAGTACTAGCAAAATAATATGTTGTGTGTAAGACTTGTCGTCTTGTACTTGTAATGCCGCAATTTTTAAAATTTGCATGTCAGCAAAATAAAAGTGATTATTAGGTTAAATTGATACTTGAATATAGTAAATAGGTTAAATTACTTTTTGTCTTAAGTTAATAATAATCAAGTTCATTCAATTTCTACTAAATAATCAAGTGCAATATCAAGTGACAACTATCAATAATTTCCAATTGAAGACATTGCATGCCAATAAAAGATCTGATTTTAATTTTTTTTTACTCTTTTTAAATATGGAAGTATTATTAGCTCTCATTCTCATTTTCTAGTCTTTATCTAGATAATGTGATATAACACATTTGGTTAATGTAATGTAACACATTACATTAACCTTTTCCTTTATGATATTCTATGTATCTTAATCCATGGAATAATTTTTAATAAATAGACGCAAAATCTAAAAAAGCGTTTTATTTGTTATTTCGGTTGGACTAGAACTTTTACAATTTTAGTTATTGCTCACTTACTACTTTTAACAATTAATAAATCTCATAAAATTATTCAACAATTTGTACATAAGCCCTTTAAACCCAACATTAGTATCATAACAACATTAACACATTTGTTTTCATATTTTAAGTAGCACCAATTTTCAACAGTAACATTCATAAATGTCATATATATATATGAATAAAATTTATAAATACGATATTATTCACATTTCTTGTATGGCACCATGAGGCTTATAGAATTTTGTACTTCCTTCATATCACACTAAGTTGCGGTAAATGTATAAATAGTATATAATTGAAAATATATTAATCTTTCTCAAACGTTCTTACATATATGTATACATATTGATAATTGAGTAAACATTATTTCTGTATATACACTTCTTCCAATATAACTTTACACCAGCCAATAAGCTCAGACACGAGTATTAAAATCATTCATAAAAATCCCTGTCAAAATTATTTCGATGTCGCTGTAAATTAAGAACAGAGTATTGTTCAAAACAACCAGATTGTTTCTCGAGGTATACAAGTAGTTTTTTTTTATTAGTATAATTACAAATACAGCATTATTAATAATATGCCCATTATAAAAAATCTTATACTCAAGATTATATCTCCTTCTTTGTGTCCTTTAATTATGTCCTTGTATAAATATGAAACAGGAGTCTATTATCGCTTTTTTAATGTTTTATTGTTTTAGCTGTTAATATTAGTATACTTATTATTTGTTAAATTTATTAGGAATAAAAATAATTCGGACACAGGCTAACAGGCATATTAACAATAACCCCATAATGAACATAATTATGAAGCATATAACACCCTGTGTTGTGTGAAGAAATGTCAAATAATTAAATATTCTCAAAATACCAGTAATTATTACATTGAGTTCTGATTGACCACTTCACTCAAAACATGTTTTAATGATTGAACTTTAGTTGCAAGTTTCATATTGCCTATTATTAGGGAAGTTCTCAATTAAACATGTTCTTAAATACATAAAACAAATCAAACGACACAACATCCAAAAGAATCAAATGTGAAACTTTTAAAGGTTTGGGTGATAACAATTGAAAACTAGATTTTATGTGAACACTTCATCAAGGAAAAAATATCTTTGGATACAAATGTATACAGCCTTAGTCATCTGCTTAAGTACAAAAGAAATTAAGTCTCATTTGGATATTAATTATTGGCCACAAACATCAACTATGAAAGCCAGGCTACCAAGCAACAAAAACATGTTTATGATTTGCCAGGTTCACGATTCTATAGAGAATTGTATCATGGAAGAGATTATTCAGGATCATCTGACGGGAAAAGTGTAATACTGTAATTAAATGCAATGATACAAAGCAACTAAAGGCCTGTCAGATTCAGATTGTGCAACTTGAGCGCGTGCACCAGATTATTGTCGGAAAGAAACTGCTTGAAAGCATCCAGCTTCTTGAAGCATATCGTCACGCAGCAGGACTTGCCGCCGCTGGCGTTACCGTGGCTACCGCTGCCACCGCATCCACTGCCACCGCCGCATCCGCTACCACCGCCGCATCCGCTGCCACCGCCGCATCCGCTGCCACCGCCACATCCGCTCCCAACGACTCCATGGCCATTGCCACTGCAACCGCCGGCGCCGGCTCTGTTGCCGCCGCATCCGCAGCCACACCCATTGCCACCGCCGCACCCGTTGCCGGCACCCGTCTGCCCCTCGCCCCCGCACGAGCAGAGCAGCCTCTCTATATTAACGCTGGGGGCGTTCTCGTCGCACTCGTGCAGCGTGTACACACCCAACTCCTCGAGGCTCGAGTTGTTGTGCCGCCTGTGGTAGTGGAGGAACGTGTTGTGGTTGGTGTCCGTCGCCTTGCCGCAGCCGACCGCGCACCTCATCTCGGCGTGGTCGCACTTGCAGTCGACGCAGGAGCACTTGTCGTCCGGGCAGGTCTTCTCGTCGGAGTCGCAGCCGCCCCTGCACTCGCCCTTCGTGGGGCTGCACTCGCAGCTGGCGCACGTGCATATCCCCGCTTCGGCGGCCAGCTGCTGGATCCTGTTCCGCTCGCGTCTCCCGAACACGTTCTCTGTGCGCACCACGTACAGGTCGGACGGCGGCTCGCTGTCGAACAGCAGCGTGTCCTCCAGCGCTGTGTCGGCGTTGAACAGCACCGAGTCGGCGGGGTTGATCTCGACGTTGTGTCGAACCCGCGACGGCGGTGGGGTGTTGAGAGACCTGTCGTCGGGCGACTCGGGCCGCTTGAGGTACGCGTCGATTTCGCTGTCCAGGCGCGTTATGGTCGGCGACAGGTTGGTCACCACTTCGCTGTCGTTGAACACCTTCTCGGACGCCAGGACGACGGGGTCGCCGCCGTCGAAGGAGTGCACGTTGGCGGGCGTTATCTCCGAGCTGAGGTCGATGTAGCTCTGCATGTGGGTGGGCACGAAGGTGGCCAGTGTGCAAATGCTCTCGGGCACCTTCTCCTCTATGCTGACGGGGGCGTCCCGTATGGAGCGGCCAGCGCGCTCACGTCCACCCACGGCGACTGGACCTCCACCTCGCTCGCGAGGGCGAGCTCCATTGCGCTCGACTTGACCTCGATCTTAGGGTCCGGCGCGGGGCTTAGCGTGCTCTGTGTAATTGTCTGCAAGCCCACGTCAGCCCAGCTGTCCGGCTTCGTGGTCAGGTCGGACAATGTGGCGTGCAGCTCGTTCAGATCGTATTCGGACAGCGGAGCGGCCGACGGGAGCGAGTCGAACTTGACGGGTTCCGTGGCGTTGTCGAACAGCAACTCGGTTATGTCTACGCCGTTGTTGGGCAGCGGGTTCACAATGGCGATGTCCTCTAGACTGCCGTCGGTCGAGTTCGACTCGGTGGTGATCCTGCCGAAGGATTCTAAGAACCCCTCCCAGTTCATGGAGCCGTTCGTAGACTTTGACGCTTCTGAGCTCTCGACGGCCCCCGCTATTGGCGATTTGGCTTCGACCTGTGCGGTTTAGAGTGAGTTAAATATTCGGTAGTGAACTGTCAATTCTTATATCCCGAGCCGTTCATAATCATGTTGTCTGTACTTTCCTTACCATTGATGTCTAAACAACTATATTATAGTTACAACCCAACTAAAGACAATTTATAGTTAACTATTAAACTGGTTAACTAACCCATCGCCCTCTATCAAGAGGTTTTTACCTTTACCTACTGCTTATTTTTTTTTAATTATACATATATCCGACACGTACCTGGTGCGTGTGGGGCTTCGGTGCGACGGGCCCCGAGGCGGAGTTCGGCCGCGTGCCGGAATGCGTCCGCGCGTGCGCCTTCAGGTGGTGCGACGCGGTGAACGACTTGCTGCAGCCGTCCGTTCTGCATCTGGCGATCGTTTCGTTCGACATTGTTTCAACCGACTTCTTCAACCGAGGCTCTCGATTCGGCTGTATTTTTTTTGTTTCTTTGTTACGTCAGAACTTTCGACTGATTTTGAACCTGTTTTTGTTTGAAAGCTGGCGCTTCCCATGTGGTCCCATATTTATTTCATTGGCATTGGATCTTTCGCCGTAGGAGTTCAATTACAAACACCGTGACACGAGAATTTTATATATTAGATGTCTACCCAATACCGGTTCAGTAAATATTTGATTGACAAAATTACACTTACACTTTTTATCTATTGAAATGTGCAACGTAATATCGACTCGAATTTTAGAAATGTCAGAAAATGCTGGTTGTGAGTTTATTCGAATTTAAAATAGAAGGCAAATCGCACATTATATGGATTTTTTTTGATAAAACAAATATCTAATACTAGTTCGTCTATTTCGTTATAATCGTTACATTGGCAGTTTTTAAGTTTATATAATGAAAAAATGATGAATGAGATAAGTAGATAAAAGACTTTAAAAGTGCAGTGTCTCGAATTGTAATTCTGCTCCGATTTTAAAATCCATAACTTTAGCTAAACTTTAGTAAGTTTATTTAGTGTTACATCTAGAGTTACATCTGTGTTAAAGAACCACTTATCTCATTATGTAATAATCATTAGTGAAAATTTATTAGTTTAAGTGTATTGATTAAATTTACAGAAATAATAAAGTGAAAATTTAATATTGACTCGAGTTACATTTATGTCTGTTTTCTCGTGGCGAATCAATCGATTTGAAAAAATAACGCAAAGCGCGCATTACATGTAACTTTTTGATAAAACAAATATCTGCTCAATACCAGTTCAGTACATATTTGATTGTTCATGATGACATTGTAATTTTTCAGTTTATCTATTGAAAAGTGTTTGGTTGTGGCGAGTCTATATCGATTTTAAAACAACGCACAACGTATATTTAATGGAAGTTTTTGATAAAACAAATTTCTGCCTAATACCGGTTAAGTACAGATTTGATTATCATCGTTACATTGACAGTTTCTATAGTTTATGTATTGAAGAGTGACAATGTAATATTTACTCAGATTACATAAAGGTATATCTTTTTTTTTTAATGCGAAAAGTTGTCAAACGAGCAGACGGTTCACTTGATGTTAAGTGAATACCGCTGCCCATGGACATCTGCCACACCCGAGGGTTACAGATCTTGTTCCTTGTGGCGTAAGGAAATATTTTATGGGGTAAATATTTAATTATCATGGTAACATCGACTTCAACTTTACTTCTTTTTGTATAAACACTATATCTTTTTATAGCGACCACGTAACATCGACTCAGTTTTCATATTATGATATCGATAAGATATTCTTTTCGTTTTAGCCGTTTCACACTAATTCTATTTGCAGTTTTTATGTCTGACTTAAAAACCGCCTGATTTGCTCTAACTGTTGTGTAATACAGCAAGTAATACATCTAAATCCGTTTGTTAAATACATACGGTAGTCGATTTATAAATCATTTTGTATTGACTGTCATATTTCAGCGATTTCATTGAAACGAGTTGAGAGTATTATAGTTTCATCTAAAATTTTCTACAACCGACTACAACCATTTTGCTACATATGTGATAATTTTTAACACGAAGAGCAACTAACGAACACGAATGATTTTGTAAATACTGACAAAAATGCTGACTAAGCCTTCCTCAACCATATCCCAAATTAAATAAGTAAAAATATAATAGAAAAGAAAATAGTATCAATAAAAGATGTTCGGATTATATCAATGCTGGTTAATTATACAGCCTTTATGTCATACATGTGCAACATGGGCCAATTGATAAGATTATTGGGTAAATCCGAATTTTCACGCTAAATAAATATTGTTTCACAATGTTTTAAAATGTCATATCTCATTCATAAACACCGCTATTATACTAGTAGCATTTGTAAGCCTCAAAACTGGTCAAGTGTGATGATATAAAGCGTGATTATTAAAGAATAAGTCACCATGACTAAACACAATATAATGTGAAACGTACACAGAGAACACATGTTGCAATGACATATACGAGGTAGATACGACACTAGAGCACCGAATTTAGGCGCTCAAATTACGTAAATTCTATAGACTGCTATCTCTTTGTATATCTGTGACATAACATATAATGCAAACCGGAACAATTTTTAAACGCCGTTCAGTATGGACATGCGTCGTCTATATTATTAAACATCATTGATATTATGTTGATTTTTGACACAAACAAATGAAAACTGGCCCAGTACTAACTTGTACGGTCTCTCCTGTGTGTGTGTGCGAACATGTTTCTTGAGGTCGCTTAGCGTTGTAAAGAATTTCGTGCAGCCTTCCGCCTGGCAATTGAATGTGTCGCCACTGTGGAGTCTTTGGTGTGCTTTCAGTCTGAAAATCGAAAACTACAAATGAGTGTTGACTTCTTGATATTATACAGACGATGTGATAGTTGATCAACTTTGACATTAAGACGTGTAACTTCAACTCAATTCGTCCCGTGATCATGAACGCCGGAAAGTGTTCGGAGCGTCGGGAATTAAAATTCAAATTAAAAACGAGATAAAGTCGCGTAAATTAGTTTCATTTAATATGTATAAATGAGTAATCAAATCCCTACTTGTACTACAAGCGATGAATGAAATGTTATATAACCGTAGCCTAGAGAATATAGCCTAAGATTCAAATTCCCTGAACTCTTAAAATATATGTATATATACGTGAATTCAAATCGATTAAGTTTTAAAAGCATTAAGACCTTATGTAGATGAATAGATTGACGTAGATTTTATAATCACGTAATACCACGGTAAAATACTCGACACATTGCTTTTTATCATATTTAGACCCTCCACGTAGACGAATTACAGGGGGAAGTGATCAAAATCGCCATAGATAACATCGTAGCGTGTGTGAATCATGCAATTGTTTGAGTTTTCAATTCATTGCGACGTCAAGATAGGGCAAGGCGGCAACTTCCGCGTATTTCGTGTTATCATACTTTTGCATTTCGTTTAATGGTAAACGCGTGGTATAACTGTTGTAGGGCCTCGCAATAGACTTAGCTGTTGCAGGAATGGGCGTCCTCACAGAAGACCGGCGTGAAGTGTCACACTTTTAAGTTTCGTCTGGTGAGTGAGGTAGCCGGGGCCTACTTTATTAAGAGGTGGTAAGGCATCCACAACCCTACGGATGTTGCGTAATAATGTCAACGGGCGGCGTTATCACCTAACATCAGGTGAGCCGCCAGCTCGCTTAGTCGCTCTCACATAAAAAGGTAACTAAGGCCACCCTCTTGGCTTGACAACGCGAATACAACTCCGTGGTTGCTGTGGTAGCCCTTGAGCAGCTGCGGTGGCCGCTTAACACCGGTTAAACCGCATGTCAGTGGGCGAAGTGTTGTTAAAAGACATATATGTATCTATCTGTTTATTTAACAGTGTGCTGTTTGTGTGTATTATATTTACATCACGTATTGCGTAACCAGCTGTCGTGCTGTCGCATCACATTATTACATTAAAACAAGCCAAGTGCGAGTCGCAATTGGCTTGTTCCGGCAAAAAAACTATGTCTGTTGTATGGGAACCCCACTTAAATTATTTTTTATTCTGTTTTTTTAGTATTTGTTGTTATAGCAACAAATACATCTGTGAATTTCAACTGTCTAACTATCACGGTTCATGAGATACAGCTTGATGACAGACAGACAGTGGAGTTTTAGTAATAGGGTCCCGCTTTACCCTTTTCGGTACGGAACCCTAAAAACGAAAGATTGGAACTGAAAAAATGTAATACACAATACTGGCAATCCAGACCTTCAATGTTTTGTGTCAGTCAAATTAAAATGCTGTCAGTTTGTTACATATTAACTAACATATATATTGTGCCAAAATCGTTCGTTGTGTCACTTTTTAATTTTTTTTCCACTTGGCACGTGTCGTTGCGATATATCTTTGTGAAGCGACAAAATAAAATGTCGGGTCGATGTCGTAATCTCTTTATTAGCCACGCTAAGGAATAAAAAAGCGGAACGGCGGTGAGAGCTTTCAATTTTCTCCTCCGGAATGATCCTCTCGTATGTGAACATTCTTCGTATCGCTAACTGTGGGATTACGCAACACTGTTGCACGAATGGGCAGGTCCGTCCGGGTAAGTAATAAGACCCCACAGAAGACCAGCGTAAAGTAGAAGTGTTTACACTTCTGCGTTTCGTCTGGTGAGTGAGGTAGCCGGGGCCCATTTTATTTAGGCGGCAACGCTTCTGCAACCCCACGGGTATTTCAAATGTCCATGGGCGGCGGTTATCACTTAACATCAGGTGAACCACCAGCTCGTTTGCCACTTTCTCACATTAAAAAAAATCTCTAGAATGATGATTTTGCTTTATTATAATAGGTACTATTAAATAATAAATTTCCTAAATTAATATATGTCACTGGTTTAATCAGTTCTTTAGATTTTTTTTTAAATTAGAGATATATAAAAAATAAGTAAGTAGTCTGTCTGTACTGAGGAAATGAGGTCATAGTCTACAACGCGGATTGGCGGACTTTACAATATCTTCGAAATATTTTTTTATTATTTCGAAAATGTACAGGTTTCCTTTCGATATTCACCCTTCACCGCTGAGCACGTGATAAGTCAGCAGTTTAAACGAACAATTTAATTAGTACCGGCACCGGGTATCGAACTGTTCGCTCGAGTATATTGAATTAAAAGCGAGCGCCCGGACAATGAGCTATCACGGCTATACAGGGAGATTTTTGAGAAGTGCCCAAATTTACACAGGAAGTTCAGACTCGGTAGTACAATCGTTTATTGAAATCTAAAGAAAGTTTTTTTTCCAAAAAAAAAAAAATTGCCATTCTATTCCCTAAAAAACAGAACGTGTTGACAATGCGGTAGTCATTCATAAATACCTAAATTTTACTGTGCACGAACTTGTGTAAGTGTTATTTATGAATGATCGCGCGTAAAATAAATAATCACGCACTTTTTGAGATAAGTTCAAATGAATGTAATTAATTACTTAAGTGATTTTAAATATTTATCATTTTTTATATAACATTATTTATGACTAGAATTTAATAAAAAAAAATGGATACACTTAGAAAAGCCACCCTGTATATGTTGTAGTATTTTAAAGCATCAGCTCAAATATAGCTGCAGCAGCCAACACACGGATTTGGAATGCGGATTTTATTAAACAGGCTCAATGAGCACGTGTTTTCCAACGACCTTCTGCCGGCGGAACAATTCGGCTTTCGAGCTAGATATTCCTGTCCCGATCAACAATTCCGCCTAACAGAACATATCCTAAAAGGCCTAAATCACCCTAAACATATTACAGGGGCTCTTTTCTTCGATGTCGCCAAAGCATTCGACAAGGTCTGGCACAACGGCTTGCTTTACACACTCAAAGTGCCAGATAGGCTCGTACACGCCATCCGGGCCTTCCTGTCGAACCGCTCTTTTCGATATCAAGTTGAAGGCACCCTCTCCTCAAGCCGCCGCCTCACGGCCTCCGTACCACAAGGCTCCGGCTTCTCACCTTTGGTCTTTACGCTCTACACGAGCGATATACCTAAAGACCCTCACATCAATCTCGCGCTTGTCGCGGATGACACGGCGCTCTTTTATTCAGACCGCAACCTTAGACAACTAACCACTCGACTCCAAAGCGCCGCCGACCGCCTCGGCGATTGGTTCCGCAAATGGAGAATAGAAATAAATCCCAAAAAAGAGTGTGGCGATTCACTTCACACGAAGTACATACCCGTCACATCTTTATAATGGCCCTCGTCAATGCAGAAAGTTGGGGCAAATATCCCTTTATGGCCACCCGCTCAACTGGAAGAAAAACGTCAAATACATAGGAGTCACTTTCGACTCGCGTATGTCATTTACTACGCACAATAATAACATTCGCAATAGAGCCGCGTTCGTCTCCGGCCGGCTACACAATTTAACCAACGCTAAAAGTAAAATGCCCTTAGGGCACAAGTAGGGTGCGTGTAGCAAATAGTACTAAATAAGTTCATCCGCCGCGCAACCGGTGCGCAGTGGTATCAACGCAACGTCGACCTGCACAGCGATTGCAGACTCCCGACGATTCGCGAATATTTTAAAGACCTGACCAAACGGTTCGATAGAGCCGAACATCATCCCAACCCTCTGGTGGTAAGCGCAGCAAATTATCAACCCGAAACTAACGCGAACGTCAACAAGCGTCGCCCGCGAAACGTCCTAATAGACCCGGTCGAGGAAGGGGACTTAGATACGCCGGACCCACTGCCGGGGGTCCCGCCGGATAACACTACACCCAAAGTTAGTGCAACAACAAACACACTAGTTCGCCCTCGCCTCTGAGCACGGCGAGACCAACACAACGCGTACACAAGGTACGCCCGCGTTCCGGGGCGGTTCTCACCGCTCCCAGCCACCGATTAGCTAATTGCACAGTCGACGGCCATCGGGGTTTCGGTGCGAACCGCGACCTCGATGGCCCTTAGATGACACACCATATTTAAACGCACGCATGAGCACATGCGTGGCCCTACCCACAGCGGAGGGCCCAAGCGCGTGGGTTCTGGCTAGCCCACCGGTTCTGCGTCAGATGAAGCTTTAATAGTCTCGGGACTGAAAGCAAAAACATCAGTTAATACAAGGTACAAGATACAAGGATTTAGACTTTGTGTTTAATCGTTCTCCCATCACATAAAATCTTTAGCCCTAGGCTCATTGATCCATGACTGAGATTTCAGAAAATCTCAGCATTAGAAGCCTGTTTGAGTATTCTAACTAGTAGTACATTCCACATAGCAGGCGTCTAGGTTAACGGGTTTTCTACCATAAAAGGAAATGCCTGAGTTTCATCGGCATTGAATCTTACATTATTGGCATCGCCCCAAAAAGTGCCTGCGATGCGATTATGTTCACAAGATTTACACGAATCGATAATAAATATACATACGCTGCTTAAATACGCGTAAGCAGCAGCCTAAAACTATGTTAAAAAACTAAAATATATTTGCAAGGTTATTTTCCAATACAAAAAATCTTGATTTAATTTCATTTCTATTTATGGCACTGAAAGTTTTAATATTAAGGCAATTACAAAATGAAATAAATTAATTTAGTAGAGTGAGTAATCGATCTCATTAATAATTAGTAATTGCCAATTAAATTAGTTCCATCGCTTTCTTTACTCTTGAAGAAACTTTTACCGAATAGACGAAACGATTTTGTAATGTCTGTAACTTTTCTGAACTCTTATTAAACTTTAGGAGCGGAATAATCGATTCTCCCCAAGTCGGCCCTGTAAATTCGGGGAAAGCAAATGATGACGACCAGAGATTTTACAAATAATAATGTTAATATTTACGTATTTAACTAACATTGTTTTTGGAGTTTTAAGTGAGATAAATTATTTATTTTTCTTAAGTATTACAGTTTATAATAGGCTATAGCATTGCGATTTTTACACGAAACATTGAATTACTTTTCAGTTTCTTGTATTCGATACAATTCTGCGTGGAGATTCCTCTTCTTAGGATAAATGCTCACATATGGAGAAATGAGGACATTCCGTAGAACCTCCCAGGAGCATTTTCCCTACTAGCAATTGAAGTTTTTTTTTTTAATTTGTAGAGTAAGGAATCTAGGGGGCAGTCCATTTCATATCAAGTGCTCGAAGGCATCATGCCATTTGCCAATTACATTAAATCTTGAATAGTCACTAGTCGAACCAATATAAACGCATAGAAATTAACAAAGTAGCCGAGACCGGGAAGATTTACAGCATAGCAGGCATGTATTACGCGCGATGTATGGATTGGCGGCTCTCCAACATGGCTATAAATCACTCGACGGCTAACTAGAGCCACGTGATAATATTTGAATACATCTGATTAACCGACGGAAAATGCCACGGCGCTCGGGAATCTATCATACAATACTAATATTACTACTGTACTAATGTTGTAACTATTAGAAACCCGTTCTTGCGCTCACGAGGGCCGGTATGCTTGGGGCTCCCGGTCAGAAAGGAAGGTGTACCCACTAAAACTCAAGTGGGGGGCGGAGACACAGGAACACGAAGAAGCGACCAGGGTTATGTCTTCCACGACCTGGGCACGACAATGACCTCTTCACGGATGCTTTGACACCGGGCACGGCCATATGGTGCTGCGCCGGTGCAATTAGCACAGTAACCATCACAAGCCCCGTACTGAACCGCAGAGACATCCATGCATGACGCTCAGCCACTCACTATCAGGAGGGAGATGGGAGAAGGCTGCTCGCGTAGTCCAGCTTCCTCTGCAGGGTACAGAAGTGCAGCACCAGCGGTGGATATCCAGGGTAAAAAATGTACACCCTCTTCTCAGAGCGGTTCCCATGAGACAATTCCTCCCTCAACAGATAACACACGCATGAGCACATGCACACCCCTACCCAACGTTGATCCCTACCCCCTACCAATCGTTTTTAAAATCCAAAGAGTGGAGGTCGAATATTGCTTCTCCTCCATTTAGAGGTTATCCACAAAAAATGGGACTAAATATTGGTTTCGTAGGGGATGCCCCACGAAAGATCTGTCACAACTTTGAGGTCTAGATCAGCAAAGGAGGTGGTCACACTGTCTATAAACCGCCAAAAATTTAGGAGCTGTACAACGCTCACCATGATGGTAGTCCTTAAAGCTACTCGACAAAGATATGCTCGGGGCTGTTGTAGACTTCATAATCTAACTGGAGAGTCAACGTGATCCTGACCGAGTCTTATCTGGTCCGGAGTAGTGGTCTGGAGTAGAAAAAACTTGACGCCAAATTACGATTTCTCAATACTCTAGGTCAGTTCTACGCAAGTAGGGCCACGCAGGAGCCTCTGCTTTTGCACGAATGGGCAGGCTCATCCGGGTAAGTACCACGATCTCTCAGAAGACCTGACCGAGTCTTATCTGGTCCGGAGTAGTGGTCTGGAGTAGAAAAAACTTGACGCCAAATTACGATTTCTCAATACTCTAGGTCAGTTCTACGCAAGTAGGGCCACGCAGGAGCCTCTGCTTTTGCACGAATGGGCAGGCTCATCCGGGTAAGTACCACGATCTCTCAGAAGACCGGCGTAAAGTGAAAGTATAATACTTTCGCGTTTCGTCTGGTGAGTGAGGTGGCCGGAGCCCAATTTTCAAAAAGGTTGTCAACACATCTACAAACCTTCGGGTGTAGCAGATGTCCATGGGCGGCGGTATTATCTAAACATCAGGTGAACTTTCTGCTTGCTTGGCAACTTTCCACATAAAAAGTTCTTCCGATGCGTGATTGAGATGGCGCGATGATTGTTTGCGGGCTCGACAATTATATACCAGAAGCCAAAGAAGGTTAGTAACCGACGAGAAGGAAGGTGTTGAGGCTCTTTGAATGTACTCCAACACGCATTGAAGCTTAATCATGGTTGTGGAGAAAACTCTTCAAACAGTTGTGGGGATTTTAGTTGGGTGCTCGTACAAGATTGTTTGGGAAATTTGCGGCCATTGTTACCAGCTTGATAACCCTCAATTCCACTTTCGTGATAGGGTAATCCACAAGCTATCTTAGCATTATCGTCAGACAATCCGACTGGTCTGATGAACTGGGGTAACTGACGAGGAGACGGACCAAGTGTACAAATGCCTCATAAGCCGAATCACCGCTCAGGTCAGAGACCGACAACTGCCTTCACGAAGATGTACTTGAAGCTGCAAGGATTAAAGAGAGATGGAGAACATCCGAGGTTTGAAGATGCGTTGACAACCTTTTGAATGTTGGAAATTTGCTTCATGAGCAAACTGTAAAATGATTTTTTAAATAAACGGAACTAACGTGTCATAACGTGTCTTTATTTCAATAATGCCTTGCATTGTATAATGCATTGCAACGCCGTATAACTCTAGGAGAAATGCTGAATGGGTTTTTTAAAAGCTACACTTTTCTCTCAAATGATATTTTTGTTTGCATATAAGAAAGAGGTTATCTCTGAAAGTTCTAAAGTTGCATCATCCCTGAGCAGTACCGAAATTATATTGTTTACGCATGTTGTCTGTTCACGTCTCAAGGTATGTTACTTTGTATGTGACATTATTCATTTTTGTGAAATGAACAATTGTTGCTGATCAGGTTGAAAGAAGTTGACACATTTGACAGTTGCATTGTTTATGGTGATCTGTGGCATTATTTACATGTATAAAGCATTGTTATTTAAGTACAGTATTCTGTTTGTTATATAGCTGCAATATTCCTAAGTTTATGAAAGATGTCAACTTTTTTTAGATCAAGTCAGAAACGAACGCTGGCGAATTCGACATTTAGGTTTTCGACTGTCAACAAATTATGTATAAAAAAATTGCAAAATATTTTGTGATTTAAGTATTCAGTATGTACAACATTACTTCTTCTAAGGATAAGACATAGATCTGCTTGTTCAAAGTTGGGTCAGCTAGCTATTTTAATTGAGGTGGAGTATCATGGTGCAAGGGGAAAATTAAATAGATTTATCAGTTGAGTGATAGTTACGCATGAGTTCGACTTACGTTTCACTTATCAAAACTAGATTGGACGAAATTTGATTGGAAAAAAACTGTTCGTTTCGTGAAGGTGACTGTATATTGGGTGATATATAATACGCAAAATGACAGCATACTTTTCACTAAAAATTTGCAAGTAATCGTTACAAATCATACGTACAATGACTGCGCATTTATTCATAAAAAATATGCAAGTAACCGTGAGTCTATTCTTTATATCGCACGCGATTCCTTCGTGGTTTTTACTCGTTGAAAGATAAAGTGTAAAACGAATACAAGATATATTTTATTAATAATATCGTCATATATATATATATATATTTGCAAGATTAGTCAAGGTTATGTTTTATAGCTTTGATGTCTTAATAAAAAAATGAAAAGAAAAATCTTATATGATCTAACACCGTTTGCCTATAAACCTTTAAAAGTTATAGTAAAATAACAGCCAAAAATGTTCCACTGTTACGCAAAAACGTCTTCTGTACGTCGAACGAATGCAAATCTCAATCTTCACCACTCAATCCCAGAGAACATTAAATAAAAGCGAAGCTCGGTTTGGTTCGTTTTTGCGCCCTGGTCCACGACGGCGGATTTCCGGAGTGTCGTTGCCGCCTTTTCTCTCACGGCAGCTTCTTTCCGGGTGCTTACGTCCTCGCAAAATGCAAGGACAGCACCCCACGACCAATCGTTATCCAATATAGCACACGAAACACAACGGGTAGAGATAGGTCGCACCCCACGACAGCCAACAGGTCTCTGCAATGCTCCGGCTACTGTCTCTTTGGAAAATACGTCGCAATTATAGCATTTCGCTGTGACACTACTGAGGGTGGGTCTCCAGCACTCGACACAGTGAGAAAAGATCCAGGGCTCGTGGCAGCTCTGTTGAGAGAATTTGTCTTCTAACGGCGTACTTCTCTCTCAACAGAACGCATAACGCTGGCCAAATTCGAGAGCTGCCTAGACAGACTAGGGTAACTTAATCCGTACCTAGTCCCTCCTTATCTCTGCGTTGAGATCCCTGAACGCATTCTGCAGCTGGCGAAATCTGGGGATCAGCGAACACGCTCGGAGCGGATCAGTCGTGGTTGCAGCGTTCGCAAGCCCTGCTTTGCGCGCCGTGGCTGGAAGGGAGTCGTTAGCATAGACTCTATCGGATCACCCATATCCTTCTCGACCTCATCGCTCTACCAGATCCGTTAACCAGCCCTAACCGGACCCCGAAACCTGGCCAAGAAATCCTTAAGGAAGCGGCTATTGTCCAGTCATGCCATAACCAACGGCTTCACACTGCCCTGGGCTTACATTACAGGCGCTACGGTTCCATGGGTTCCACAGGGGTCGATGTTAGAGCCTTTCCTGTGGCATATAGGTTATGAGTGGGTGTTGCGTGGCGCTTAACCTCAGGGGTATCGATATGACTTGTTACGTCGGTACCTTTGGCGGTACCTTTGTGACCGCCCGCGGCACAATATTTCACCGGGGCGCTATTCTTGCCACTCTGGGGTGGCTGGGTGACGTTCAGGAATTAGGACTAGAGGTGGCACTAGGTACGGTCGAGGCCCTTTGTTTTTATGGGCCCCAGAACGCGCTACCTGTGGATGCTCACATATGTGTGTGGGGTCCGTGTCGACGTTAAACCTCGGTCTAGTTCGCGATTTAAGCAAAACGCTTTTGCGCAAGCCGCGGAGGTATCCGGGCCAAGAGAGGCTGAGGCGGCTTGCCTGTTGGTTCCTGCCTTGGGATTTAAAAGCTGATATTCTCGCGTATTTGCTAAGAATTGTTGACGCCATACGGGCTGTTCTCAGGTGTCTTGACAGGGACAATCGACGGTGTCGCCTGTCCAGCCACCTCCTGAGGACAGGACGTTCCCATCGGATCTGCGGTTAGTGGTGAGGTCGCCGTGCAAAGTATATTTTCATCATAACCCAACCGCAAGCCTCAGGTATTGGCATTGATATACTGGTCTCGCTGATGTCCTGATCACAAGCACGTAATGTGCAAGCTGGTGCCGAACAAGAGTAAGGTCCTTCCAACTAAAGCTGCACCTAATTGTAAACCAGCAGTGAAGCTTAGAAGCGTTATTAACTAGCTTCCCCAGGTTTCAATAAAGTAAGCAACAAGTATTAAAAGCCCTCCCGTGCACCTTCATCTGTCTACGGATACTTTCAATGCGTTCATCTCCAACTGCTTCTATCCGACGTTATTCGTAAACTTTTATATAGAAATAACACACGTGACCATATGGTTTGTCCTCGCCTACGTGCACGGCGAAACCATCACTATGAGTACACGCGGTACACCCTCATCCCAGGACGGTTCATACCGCTCCCAGCCAACGGTAATCACAGTACCCGCCAACGGGGCGACAGTCCGCACTGAAGCCCGAACGGCCGTAGGTACCGATGCAGAGCTCGTGGAATCTTGCTATTCCACGAATATTTTAATGACTGAAAGCGAAAACATCATCATCACCACATAGTATAAAACAAAGTCGTCCCGCTGACTGGCTGTCCATATGTATGCTTAGATCTTTGAAACAACGCAACGGATCTTGAAGCGGTGTTTTTTTATTAGATAGAGTGACTCAAGAGCCAGGTTTATATGTATAATACATACAATACATTGCACCCGTGCGAAGCCGGGGCGGGTCGCTGGTTTTACAAAAATAAAGATGTCCACGGCTGGTCGGGTGATATTTCCGCTAATCCCACCCGTCGTATCTACCGTCTAGCTGCACTTATTACCCCATTCCGAAATTCCGTTCTGGACCTAACGGTTTCACAGGAGACCAGTGACACCAAAATTGTTATACCTGCCAATGCAGCCTATACAACCGGCGGGGATAGGTCCAAACTTAAGAAACAGGGTCCTTCTTATTAGCGGAATCCCATTCCCCACTACAGAATATCTAGAAATCAGCCAAAATTTTACCATAGCACAACGTGGCTACAAGGTTGTTTTATTTATAAAAACAAGCGGAGTCAAGCAAACATTATAGATAACGTTGGACGATATCAAGCGTAACGTTTTTAACAGACTTAAAACAATCCCTAAGCTTTCAGGTATTTACGAAAATATATTCATTGTTTTATAAAACTATTTTACTCATTTTTTGTATTCTACAGCGGTCCTGTCCCATGACCATGTACGCCGTAAGTTGTTCAAAACGTCGGGCATTTAAAATCAAAATAAAAAAATGCTCCTAAGGTCGAATGCTGCAATAACTTATCAGTCGTAAAAATAATATTACGTCAAATTTAATTAAGAGATACGACATTAACAGCACTAGAGCCTCGCTATGTAATCGCCAAGTCGTATCTATCCGGAAATTCCGCTTGTATTCCACGAAGCACTGAAGCGTGTCAGAAAATTACCTACTTCAAAAATCATTTTTTTTTACCAAACTTTTTTTTTAACGAAATACAAAATCTTCAAATATCTCGCTCTGTATTCATTTTACAATTGATTTCCAGGTGTTACCAACGTGTGTACAGGAGCCAAAGATCCAATACCAATGAAATGAATTAGCACCAGCTTTCAAATTAGAAAAAGAATCATCAAAATCGGTTCACTCCGCCGAAAGTTCTGAGGTAACAAACATTTTTTTTTTATGTGAAAAGTTGCCGAACGAGCAGACGGTTCACCTGATGCTAAGTAAATACCGCCGCCCATGGACATCAGCTACACCCGAGGGTTCCAGATGCGTTGACAACCTTTTGAAAATTGGGCTCCGGCTACCTCACCCACCAGACGAAACGCGAAAGTATTTGTCATACTTCCACTTTACGCTGGTCTTCTAATCATGTAAAGACTTCCATTTTTTTACCTACGTTAGTTTTGACTCATAAATTCAAAGTGTGACAAGATCATTATTCAATGAGACATACAGTCCAATAAAGAAGTCAATCTTTATGAAAGTCTACAAAATTGAGTTTCGCGCAGTAATAAAGTTCCTTATTCCTTAAGGAGAACCTACTCAGACTATTTTGGAACAGAAGTCTTAGGTGTTTGGGGCTATTGCCCTGGTAAATGCCATTCATTTGCCATGCTATTAACAAGTGGTACAACCTCTTCAAGCGGTACTTTAATTCCGTAGGATACAGCTTTAATAGTTTACTTAGTAAATCTTCACTTCTGGAATATCTGCGAGTTGCTGTGACGGAAAAATTGTGGGAAAAACCCAAATAATTGTTCCCGATGATGAAACATTCTATGAAAGACAATTCCCAGCTATGAAGAGTTGAAGAGCACAAAATCGCTTGTTGTGACGTTAAAAGAGTTAAAACAATGGTAAAATGTAATAAATATAATTAAGAGTTAATCAAGAGTATAAATGAGAAAAAAAAAATAATTTTGGCTTTTATTTATTATTCTTTAACCACCATTCCGCGAACTTTTTGAGCCACTACTATATATTATATCACTGGGGCCTTCTCTAAAACCTCTAAACCTAACCCTATGTATTATTCCATGTATCCCTACCGACAAAAACAAATTTGTACACCGCAAGAACTCCAGATACCTAAATTATTCGCGCGCATATACCATCCGAAGATTACTTTTTAAATTCACGTTTTTACAAAGGGAACGTAAAAATTTCCAAGGACTAGCAATAGAATTCACCTGTATAGTGTGTTGAAGGCTTTATTGCAGTTGGCGCTGGAGCATGCGAACGGTTTCGCCTTGGTGTGCGCGCGTACGTGAATCTTCAGACTGTAGGAAGTGAGGAAGGCTTTGCTGCAGTTCTCCACCGGGCACACGAACCTGTAGTCGCCTAGAATATGGAGATTATTTTTTTTTATGAAAAGGCGTCACAGTCGGCAGATGGTCTGATGCCTAGTCGGATAATTTGCCGGTTGGTCCACACCACCCGTGGGGTTGCAAGCGCGTTGCCAACCTTTCAAGTTCCACGGTTACCTCGGTTGATGACTCAGCGACGTAGTAGCCAAGACATTGGCTTAGGTGCCCGGGTTCGTGGGTTCGATTCCACACGAGACAAGTATATGTGTGAATTGTTTCTGATCTGGTTTGTTCACATGAAATTTATGTATGCAAAACGTTCTGACAAAACAGGATAATGATATCCTACAGTAAGGACAATGTTTTCAAAAGGAAGACTAGAATAGATTTTCTAGGTCGTAATGCTCGTTACGACTTACTGCTCAACGCCTTCCACACAAAATACAAATATCCTTTCAGTCAGTATTTGAGACTTCGGGTAACATTTAAAAAAAATGTTCATTTATCCTATTTTAGTTATAATTGTTATAGGTACCTGAGCCGTGATAGCTCAGTGTGCGGCCGCTCGCCTTTAATTCAATATACTCGAGCAACCCGAGTTCGATCCCCGTGGCGGCACCAATGAAATTGTTAATTTTAAGAATTACCACGTGCTCAGCGGTGAAGGAAAACATCCTGAGGAAACCTGCACATTTTCGAAATAATAACAAAAAATATATTTATAAGATATGTGAAGTCCACCAATCAGCTGTGGGGCCGCGTGGTGGAGAATGCCCTAATACCATCTGTACAAAGGAGGCCTTTGCCCAGCAGTGGGACATGTATAGGCTGATACTTTACTATCTTTATAATTTACCTATATAGATTTTTTTTATTTAGTTAACTAGTCATCAGCCAGGTTTATTTTTACTAAAAGGCAGGTACGCGCCAATTTGAAAATCATTACAGAGTATTAAAGAGTTAAATGAAAATAAATAAAGCGGTCCAATTAATGCTTTATTTTATGAGCTCTTCAAACTCTTTTTTTGGATATTTTATTTAATATAATATAATTTTTACTATCATTTTTTGCAGCAGTTAATGGTGTACGGATAGTCCTTGCCAACTTTTAAATTCGGCGTATAGTCCCAAAGTCATTACCTAGACCAGTTACAGTATTAAAGGATAGCGTTCGGTGCACGGGTCACGTCTGCTGATATCTAACGCCTGAACACAAAAACTTTCAATAGAATATTTTACTTACCCTAATGTGCATAATAAATCATTCGACCGTATTTTGACGTACCTAAACCTTTAAACATACAAATTTCAACAATCAAGATCAAGTCTCTTCCCTGACATCGGTGTATTATTACAGATAAGAGCAAAATTTAAAACACGGAAGTATTGTATTGATATCGGGCGATATAAAACACGACATTGATACTTTATATACCTTTAAAAACTTAAGTATCAGCGTATTTACGAAAAAAATATAATATGTACAAAAATTATGCATCGATATTACGACGGGACGCAAAAACAATGAAAATAGATTCAGTGTCATTTATCCGTTCTATTTAAAAATATGATTTTCGTCAAGAGTCCAAATTGGACAAAAGGATGTGGGACTGTCTTGGTGACGAGAGTGTCTTGGTGGCCATTTAAACTTTTGCTAGTTTAACACAAGACCACAGTTTAATGAATAATTGTCCAAATAACTTACACGGTAACGGAACAGCTATGTAATAAATATTGATTATGGCTTAAAACCAGACTTCACTTCTCAGTGACAATACGAGGTACAAAAAATATCCATGCCTTCGCTCCGACGACTGAAGGTTTTCGGTATGATTATAGATGTTAAAATTTGTAAACAAATATCTAAGTTTGAAACATAAAATTATAATAATGTCGTTTTATTGTAACTAGTGGACGCCGATTGGTCGAAATTCGACCATAAATAATTTCAATTTCAAGTTTGAACAATATTAATCTATTATCAAATACAATACACAATAAACAAAAGAGTGCATATGCGCGTGTGTGTCAAATACATGGGTAGTATGCATATATAGCATTAATGCAGAGAAAAAATGCAGAGTACAGAATGCTAATATTTAGCATTCTGCACTCCTTCTCTATATAAAACGGAAACTTCATACTCCTCCGTCCGTGCAATTTTCGTAAAAAGGGGTACAAACTTTTTGCTTTCCGTATTAATATATGGATTTGAAGTACATCGACATATGATCAAATGATTTATTAAACACAATTAGATGAGAAAAATTATTCCATGTTTTTGTACTCGCAGCACTCGTACTCACTCGGATAAGAGACACTAGCCTTCGACAATGTAATTTTAAAAAAAAAAATTAATCCAACAATGCGTTTAAAAAGCTCCTAAAATATAGTATAAATTCGACTGCTTTATTCATTTTAATTTTTTTAATAAAAGGTAATGGGGTTTCAAATGGCACCTACTTGTCGGCCTCTAACTTGTTAACTACATTTTATGCTGTAAAAATATTTTGCATCTGGATTAAAGACACGTAGATAATTATAGCATAATCAAATATTACTAAAATCTGAATCATCAAAATTTTTATCGCTTCACGTAGATTGCCCAATGTGTCGTTTGACGGCTAATGCCCGTTTTCACCATCGATCCCTAACTTTAAGGGACACCTAAAAATTTTAAGTGCTACAACCATTTCCACCAACGCGTGTCGCGTGAAATTTAAAAGTTCAGAGGTCAAAAATAAAGAAAATCGTTTAGAAAAGTTAGTGAATAAGTAAGTGAAATACTTAATTACGGATTTTATAGGGCAATAAATCGAGAAAAGGTGTGGCCCTACCTCACTATATCAAGGTAAACAGTAATACCATTGCTATTATTTTTCAAAGTGTTGAGACTAATGTAACAAGACATTCAGAGTGCGGTTCATGCTCATTATAAGGATTAAAAATGGATCTCTTATTAACGCATTACACTGAGTTTCAAAAAAAAAAAAAAACCTTTACTATAGCGGCGATAAATACACTGGCTCAGTAAGACTGTTACCTACTTTAAGGACATCCAAATAAATAGGGACGGAAAATGGATCGCTTTTTATTGTATAACTCTGATATTCAAATGGCCTATACTATAGAGGTGATAAATACACTAGCTCAGTAACACTGTTACCTCCTTTAAGAACATCCAAATAAATGGGACGGGAAATGGATCGCTTATTAGCGTATTACACTGAGATTCAAACGGCCTATACTATAGCGGCGATAAATACACTGGCTCAGTAAGACTGTTACCTACTTTAAGGACATCCAAATATATAGGAACAGAAAATGGATCGCTTATTAGCGTATTACACTGAGATTCAAATGGCCTATACTATAGCGGCCTTAAATAAACTGGCTCAGTAAGACTGTTACCTACTTTAAGGGCATCCAAATATATAGGGACGGAAAATGGATCGCTTATTAGTGTATAACACTGAGATTCAAATGGCCTATACAATAGAGGCGATAAATACACTGGCTCAGTAACACTGTTACCTACTTTAAGGGCATCCAAATATATAGGGACGGAAAATGGATCGCTTATTAGTGTATAACACTGAGATTCAAATGGCCTATATAATAGAGGCGATAAATACACTGGCTCAGTAACACTGTTACCTACTTTAAGGACATCCAAATATATAGGGACGGAAAATGGATCGCTTATTAGTGTATAACACTGAGATTCAAATGGCCTATAAAATAGAGGCGATAAATACACTGGCTCAGTAACACTGTTATCTACTTTCATCATCATCATTTCAGCCTGTTTGAGTCCACTGCTGAACATAGGCCTCCCCCATAGACTGCCACGAAGTACGATCCTGAGCCACCTGCATCCATCGACTTCCCGCACATTTGCACAGTTCGTCACTCCATCTAGTGGGGGGTCGTCCTACACTGCGATGCCCAGTACGAGGCTGCCACTCGAGAACCTTTCTTCCCCAACGGTTATCGGTTCTACGAGCTATATGGCCGGCCCATCGCCACTTCAGCTTGCTGATCCTCTGAGCTATGTCGGTTACCTTGGTTCTACTGCGGATGTCTTCGTTACGAACTCTATCACGCAGAGAAATACCGAGCATAGCCCGCTCCATAGCTCGCTGAGCGACTTTGAGGACTACCTACTTTAAGGACATCCAAATATATAGGGACGGAAAATGGATCGCTTATTAGTGTATAACACTGAGATTCAAATGGCCTATACTATAGAGGCGATAAATACACTGGCTCAGTAAGACTTACCTCCTTTAAGGACATCCAATTAAATAGGGACGGAAAAGTAGACGCTTCAACATAATAAACGTGGATGCTAAGCGTTTTGCGTTATGCGTAAAATGTCAAGTCAACTACGGGTTCCAGTTAAGTGTTTAGTCGAAGTTAATGCAGCTACTAAAGTGCACAATTTTGTAATGCTACCAAGAACCCCTTCGAAAACCCGGATCTGAATAAGGGACTTAACATGTCGCGTTGCATTTACACTAATGGTCTGGTTCGCTCAAGGTCAACGACAGAACGTCCTTCAGTGTCCAAAGCGAGCTTTGTACTGGTCAACAAGATTCGTTGGGATGTAATGCGAAAATAAAATTCACAATTAAATGTGGTGGCCGGTCGTGCGGAGGTTGAAATAAGATCATAATTAGTATTGATAACAAATTATGGTTGACACAGAAGCTTTTAATTAATAGTAATGTGTGAGTAAATGGGAAGGACTCGCAATAATATTCAGAAGAGGAAGGAGAATTTGTTGAAAAACAAGTTTTTTCTTAGTCTGGTTGAATGAATTTTTACCCTTAAGGGATAGCCAGGCACAGCTTATGCTGATTATTTATTCTCTATTTTACTGGCACAATTAAATCAGTGAATTTTTTCATTCATAACACATGATTTGAAATTTGCTGGATATGAGAAGAAAAAGTGCTAAAATATTTCATTTTGTAATATCTATTGGTAATAACAATTAACTAATTAGAAAATGCATTTTAATCCTTGAAATAATAAAACAAAGCATTTATTGGATGAAACTGTTTTTTAAGGATGTATTCAAAATATAAACAATATTTATTCATAACAATCATTGTTGTGGTTAGCCTATTAATGCTTCTGTTATTGCTTAAAAGGACTGTCTCATCTGGGAAAGTATCATGATACAATTGCCTTAGCTTTACAAACAATTGGTATAATGTAGAAGTATTTAACTGGCATGAAGTGTATAAAGCCCACTCGTTATAACAGTTTGGACCACAGGTATAAACATGAAATTTACAAATTGGTATCATGAGTAATTTTATTTGTTGTATGAGGAAGCTTGTCACATTCAATTGAATAAAGGTCTAAAAATATGTAAGTATACTTTTATTTATATAGAAAGAATGATAATCTATTGTTTTAACATTCAATAACCTATTTTTCATGTTGCAGCTCAAGTAATGAACTTTTAAAATTAAATATGACAATGAAATATTAAAATGCCGTTCATTTTTTACATTTTAATATAAATACTATTGCTGAGTGGATGATTTAAATAAAGTATTTAACATAATAAGAAATCTCAACCATTCGGCATACCTTTATGTGTTTTCATGTGTGTCCGAAGATTACCAACTGTGCTGTATGTTCGTTCGCAGCCATCATATTCACATTTATATCTTGCGCCACTGTCTTCTACTTTTCTTTTGGCCTTATCCATATTAGCTTGGGGTAATTCAACTTTTGACTTTTGCATGTCTGATGCTTGTTCATTATGCCTAAACAGATAGCATAATAAAGAACATGGAAACACTTAATAGAAGCAGAAAATGCATAGGGTATATTTTGCATTAATGAATGCTAAGTAAACATATTTAAATTGATTATTTATTCAATTTATTTATGCCCTTGAACTTTTTTGTCAAAGATAATATTAGTCTGTAATAATAAGTAATAATCTTATATCAATATTAGTAAGTAATAATCTTAACAAAAGCTAATATTAGACTAACATAATGAAAAAAAAAAAATTATCAAAAGATGTAACATATAACCCTTATTAAATTGATGCACCATTTATGACTTATAAAATAATAAATATAGAAGTGCAAAGATTTTCCTAGCAAAACAATGTTGTTAATTAATAAACAATATCAAAGCGTGAATGTAAATCGAAAAAATCTTAGTAAACATTTAATTGAATTTCAATTTAATTGAAATTAATTGTTTTTGCATTGAATATTGATTCAGTTACCTTTGCGTCATTTCTTATAATCGACCTTAGTTATTATAAAACTCAAAGTTAGGATATTCACATCGCTTCATGATGGTAATGTACAAAAATAGAATGCCCAAAAACGAAACTTGCAAGAAAAAGAACCCATATATAAAATCCTACGAGTAGAAAAGAGACACAATCATATTGACAAACAGCTGATTGAATAAAACACTATAAAAAGCCGATTCCATTAATTACACTTAGATAAATATGACAATATACTGTACAAGATTTAACTTACAGCTCCAGTTTTCTATTATCTTGGGAATCAGCGAGATATGTTTTATTTTCTGAAGATATGACGCTTTCGGCTTCAGTTTTAACATGTTCAGGCACTTGAAAATCGGTAAAGTTTGTGTCAAACACTTGATAAGCGTCTTTCAAATTAACACTTAAACTAAAATCTTCCTCTAAAATATTGTTACATCGTAGAAGGTTATTGGCGGAACCACTGTCAGGGAGCCAAGCGGCCATGTTTGTTAATTTGTTTAAATTGTGTTGTGATATGCATGCCGCAGGCGCGCCACTGTCATATCGAATCGGTAAATGTCAAAACCGGTATCAGTGCTAGTGGTGGACTGACCTGTTGTGATAGATGGCGCTAATTTCAAATGCTCAAATGGGGAGAGCGCCTGGTGCGGAAGTAGGCGCCTGTACTGAGGACTACCGGCCGAACTCCCGTTATAATGAACACCACTTGTTGTCTGCGCGGGCAGTGCGCCGATCGCACGCCCTTCTCATAGCGCGAATGTTTCAACTCCACATACGTAATTTCGCATTTAAAAGTGACTTGGAAAATAGTTAAATATATCTAGTGAAGTAACTGACTATTAAATTTTAAAAAATGTGCTCAAAAACTTTAATTTATTATTTTTATTTGGTAAGTATAAATTAACATTGTGTGCCTTTTAACAAATTGGGCGCCCAAAACCTCATGATGTTATAAAGTAATCAAATTTTTTTACGCGGATATAAAATTATATATATTACTGTATGAAACGAGGGTTCAAAATATTGCTTAATTTGCAATATTAAGTTAGAATTCTATAAAATAAAAAATAAGTTTAATTATATTAAATAAAATGATTTCATTAAGTTGAATTTAAGATATCTTTTCACCACAGTAACTAACAATTTAATTTCACTTTAAATACATTTTTAAACAACATATGCTACATATTATGTTAGTGTAATCGTAAAACGGAACAGCAATGTCATATTCATGAAAATATCTTCACCGTCTGGTCTTCTTGATTCATGCCATTGTCCAATCTTATCAAAAGTAACTTTCTTTGAAAATCTTTGGTTGCATGGTTGATTGACTCATTGCCTATGCATTCAGAGCACACCGTACAGGGAGATAGGAAAAAAAGTATGAATCCGTGGCTGAAGTTATCATTGCTTTACTGTTACTTTACTGAGCGGTCTTCACTGTCTACAGCTACACCACGCATTAGCGTGTCATTAGTTGAAGGTTGCTGACCGAGAGCTTGTTCCACATTCAAGCTACTTAGACCACTTCAATGCTAAAGTAAATTGCAATGTTTCATAGTTCAAACAAATTGTTTTTAGTAATTTTAGTACTCCAAGTGCTGATTACTCTTGAAATTAAATGTATACATAATCAAGTACTTAGACGTGGTCTAGAATTTTTTCTTTACTTTATAATTTATTTCATGCGCCTTGTAAAACTAAATGTTGCTCAACCTGCAACTCGTATAAGAAGTTACAGGAATTCTTATTAAAATACTCATCGTAACGTTGACAATTCTATATTTATAAATAACTCATCGGGAACACGTGCCGTCTAGCAAATATCGATATGTAATTAACCACATCAACATTTTTGACAAGGAAAAGATTGAAAGCTTTGCAAGCACAAATAATCGATAAATATACACAATTTCTCTTGTGGGGAATTCAACATTTGCGACAGGCTGATGTTAATTACTATTCAACAAAATTGGAAAGCACTGAGGAATTTAAGCATGCCGTTCTTTTTGAAAAGAAACAAAAAGAAGAAATGGCATTTTATCATGTCGTTAAAACATTCCAAAGCAAATAGCGACCAACACGCGTTGTTGACATTCCACATTACGTGAGATGTTTTATTCATCATTTTCCCCTGATAACGAGTAATTCTAAATAGAAAGTTGGTTTGTGTATACTTATTGTCTGTAGCAAAGATCGTAATGCTTGAATTAGGTAATCCAGGCTTTCGCTGATGAGCCACAGAGAGAGAGCATGTTCAGAATGCAAGCATCAAATGTCACTTAAAACGTGCTTCCCATACAATGGACCTTAGAGCCCGTTAGGCACTTTCGCTTGCTCTTTCTTTACGTTATTTTCACTTTTGCATAATCGATACATTAATTTGCCGAGTCGCCGAATTTATTAGTGACAGGAGCTTCGATTCATTCAATATAATTCTATGCACTTTTGTTTTGGTTCTCCGAATCAAACGTGTTTTTTGTTGATATTTTTTAAATAATTTTCTTAAACAAAGAGCGTGTATTAACTTTATCATACCGTGTATGAAAAAGTTAATTCGTCTCACATGGGTTTACAACTTTCTTACAAGTAGGTACATTTACTTCGCTAAGTTTTTACGGTTTTTCCTAACATACGTAGATCATTCGTTCTTTACTAACGATATGTAAGAATTGTTAACGGATAACTTTAAATTGAAAGCTATGTATTTTCGAATGAGTGATAGACAACAGATATTAACATATTATTTTGCAGCGCCTAAAGTAACATTATTTTTGGCACCTGAACATTTTCAATGTTAGTTCAATGACATGTTACACACATGACCTAGAAATCGGACACTGGCACTTTCTTTCTTGTTAGTCTTTACGATTCGCCGCACAGCACTTAGGAATAAAACGGGACTGATTTATTATAAATTTCACCTCAATTTTACTTTGAATTAAAGAAACAACCAGTTTTATATATACCTATATGCAATGCTGGGCAAAAGCCTCCTACCGTTGACTGGCAGACTATGGAAAATATACAGGTGTTTCCTTACGATTATCAAATTTTAACAATTTTTTTGAATTAAAAGTAAGCGTCCGGACACTGAGTATCTATAACGACTTTTGAAAATTGTGCTAGGTACATAATGTTTATAATGTTTTTTAAATTATTATAATTTTTTATTATTGCTGGTTATGTTCAAAAATATATTTAATACCAATATTCATATTACCTTATATAATAATTAAGACTTATAAGAGTTTATTTATCAATATGAAATGAAGAGAACATTTATTCTCTTTTTTTCACACATAACGGTTATAGTTACAAGTATATCTCTCATAACTTTTTAGTACGTCACTAGAGATAAAGGAACTGCTTTTTTATAACTATCCAGATTATCAATAAAATAATAAAGGAGAAAAAAGGTAGCTCTAGCTCAGTCACGTCCGCAACAACAATAGCTCGTTCGATTCTCCTCATCTACCGCTATGAAACAAGATAATCGTGAAACTATAGAAATGAACGCGTTAAGTTTGAACAGAGGGACAGGTTTTGTTTGCGGATCGCTTGCGGGAACTGTGTCATTCGGCCGCGACACACATACCCCGATAGCTTGGGCCGTGGACGCTTCGTCTGATGACCAAACATTTCGACCATAAAGCAATAGATATTGATCATGCATTCGGAATAATAATTCGTGAGCCACAGCAAAGACCCACCCGTAAGCTTGAATTAAATTGAATTTCTAGACTTGTGTTTAAACTTTGCCGTTGGAATTGCAGCTATCGTTCTTTAACCTTCCCAGGGTTCGCAGGAGAGTTTCGGGATATCCTTCCGTGAACTCCTCTTTACCAATCGTGGGGCCACCCTTTGTCACGTGGTTTTAGTGTAATATCTAAAACTGCCGTGGATGCAGTGCATCCTGAAGATCTCCCTCGATACCAAAAAAGATGGCTCCGGGCCAAAAGTCTGACCTATTACATGTTACCTGAATATTTTATGTTCATTTATTTACTTATCGGTCATCCATAAAGTGACTATGTAGTAATTATATCTAGATCCGATAAAAGATTTTCGAAAAACGTCTCAAAAAAATCAAAAGGAATTATCTATTAGCCTACTATTTTCGTATTTAGATTTTTATATCACCAACCGACGAATTTAAATCAATGTCATATAGAGTTGATGCTGAGCAGTTTCATCGAGCTAACATGCACTCAACATAGCGGGTAAAATGTTAACGCGCGTTAAAGTGACTCGGTGAATTTAATCGCGGAGAAATCAGACTGAGCGAAAAGAAACGGAAGACAAGACTGAAACAAATTTAGCATTATCGATTCGCGATCCTGCAGAAAAGCCAATTGCGTTATGCACTATACTTATACGAAATCAAAAGTTTCGTTAAATTAGCAATTTGAACATTTATTACAGCGGGTGACGGAGAATGATTTAATTTCGAATAAAGTGCGAACGAATTGGTATTTCGATGATGTTTGTTCCATATTTCGAAAGTTCATCGCGCTTTGCTAAATGCATCGCGCATCGCGTGAACGAATATCTTGCAGGCCAAATGCATTCGAGTCATCGAGCCCATGGAGTAATTAGTTCAAAATCACCTATTTGATTTAAAGAAATAAATAAAAATCATACAGTACTGGAACAGTTTGCCAACGTGAGATAGTAGCCAAGGACTAGCCGGTTTAAAATAAATTAAGCATATGCCACTTTTAATAAATTTTTCTTTCTATGCGGGATGATAGAGTAGAATAGATCGAATTTAGAACCAATAAAAACAACTTATATGATGAACGGATATTTCGTGCGTATTGACTGCTAACTATTGTTTGTAAAAGCATCTTTATCTATACTAGCGACTCGGCTTTGCGGTAGTTCTCTTGTTTTTACCATACTGAAAACTGCATTAAAATCCGTTGCGTAATTTTAAACGATCAAAGCGTAGAAACAGCGGGGGTGACTTTGTTTTATACTTTGTTTATTTTCTTTTATACTTTCACTAGGATTTAATTTATTTTAAATTTACATCACTGGGGATATTAGGGATTAATCTAAAATCTATTCAATAATTCAACACAAAGGCATATTATGTTGAAAAAAAAAATATAAATCAAACACCTAAATCTGATATTAGCTTGTCATCGCGGCCGTTTTACCGCCCGTTACATCGAGTTAACCATTGATACCGTAAGTCAATTTGCATATCGTCACCTAGATGAGGAATTTGCAAGTGTAAAGTCAGTAAAAACAAAAATGACGAAGATGTTCGTTACGTTTCGTTATATTAAATATGAGTATGACTGCAAATTATGGACATTTAGGTACTAAGTATGTGTAAGATTCGACTTAAAATGTATCCCGTCTGCATGTACTACATTTTATATCGTGCTTTATAAAAAAAAAAAATCCCACGGAACCCTTCGTGCGCGAGCTAAACTCGCACTTCGCCGGTTTTTTTAACTTTATATAAACTTACAATGATCATCATTTTACAGACCATAATATACCTATAGCGTGTCTTTACCATCGCGACAATAAATGAACACACATATAGAGGATAACTTTTTAATATTCTATTAAAGATTTACATTCTTTAAACATCAATATTTAACGAGTTATCAAATTTTCCAAAACAAAGAATTTTAGAACACCCTTACGTATAAAACTTTAATGTAAAGTTCATTTGTAAAGGTCACAAAGCATATGAATGGGTTGAATGAATTTAAAAGACACAAAACATACTATTAAAAGGAGAGGCTTGTAATGCGGCGCTGTGGCAACGAATGAAAAAGTCTCTGAATGTGAATCAGTCAGATGGAGTTGTATAGGATGTTCCAAACTTTGTTTCTTTTTTACTTAATTAGTTTGTTTGAAAAATATTTTTTTAATAATGGAGTTTTTTAACGTTAATATTTTTTATGATTATTGGCAAGTAGCGTTAGACGTGTGTTCATTTATTGTCGCGGTGGTAAGGACTCGCTGTATAGTAGAGAGCTCAGAGATCCCAAGAGAATACTCAACAGCCTTACTTTACTGTTCTACTGAGTTATTAACTGTTAGAAAATTATATATTTTGAACACTGTGCTGAGTAAACACAAATCCTTGCCAACAATTATCGTTAATAATTCTAGAAGAAAATGTAACGTGGTGCAACATACACGAGTGAATTCAGTTTTTGCTAAAAGAAAACATGTCACAATATTATTGTAATAAAAAATTATTGTCTTATACAATGAAATTAATAAAGAAATAAATATTTAGGAAATGACATACACAAAATGCAAAATTGCAGTTATGGGATGATTAAAAGCTAAAAATTACGCTGAAATTGAGATGATGCTGAGTTAACACAAACACACACACACACACACACACACACACACACACACACACACACACACACACACACACACACACACACACACACACATACACACACACACACAAAACGCGCGCGCGCGCGCGCGCGCACACACACACACACAATTACACATACACACACACACACACACACACAGAACACCACACACTGCACACACACACACACACACAACACTGTTGCACACAACGCACTTTTTTTTTGGAAATGAGTTTTGAAAACTGTAAAGAAATTAGTTAAGTTGAAATAAATATTATGGAAGAGCGGTGCTGCGTAACACGAGTAAAACTGTTGCTTAAAAGGTTGCTCCAACTGTATCTTCAATGTGGTAATTCTTTAAGTTGATCCCTGTCATGTGGAAATTCTACAGAACATGCGTAATTTAAATAAATGCCTATTTCATACACCGTGTCAAAGACATTTTTCAAATTCTTACTTGTTCTATCATTCTCATGTAAGATGTGACATCAGTTCGGTGTAGATTTCAGTGGCCTATGAGAGCGTGGTTTAAATTCAATTATGTCATTAGCAAGGAGATATTTATTTTTTGAACGTGAATGGATAGAAAAACTCTTACTAGCGATCCGTTGAACATCTGTTGGCTTAAATGCTATTATATCATTGGCAAGGAACTGTGGTGGGGCCACGCAACAGCTTCGGCTGTTGCACGAATGGGCAGCTCCATCCGAGTTAGTACCATGACCTCACAGAAGACCGGCGTAAAGTAATAGTAGTAGTGTTACACCTCTGCGTTTCGTCTGGTGAGTGAGGCCCGCTTTATTTAAAGGTGGCAATGCATTTGCAACCCTACGGGTGTTGCTAATGTCCCTTTGCGGCGGCTATATCTTAACATCAGGTGAACCACCAGCTCGTTTGCCACTTTTTGTCATTAAAAAGGAGATATTTCTTTTTTGAATGTGAATGGATGGAAAAACTCTTAACTACTAGCGATCCGTTGAACAATAACAGTTCTAAATTTTGTGAATCGATACACACTCTTCTAACAAACTACCGCAACATTATCTGTTCAATGGTTGCTATTGTTTTGGAGACGTAATTGATATTCCGTTCGTGTGTACAATGAACGACAAATCATATTTTCCAGATGCGAAATGGGAATAGTAATTTTGAATGTAACGGTTTGATTAACGTGTCTTAAAATGTAAATACTGAAGCGTTTTTTGGCGCCCATATACCGATAACACATATTAAACATTCGCTTATTCATTACATTATATATATATATTAGTTAATTTTAACGAGATAAAAGCATCCTTTACAAAGAGTGTATATGAATAGCCTCACGATAAATTTATCCGCTAGATAAATAGCTCTTCCATAAAAAATATATAATATTAAGGACACAATAATTCATAAGTTTTCGATTTTCTACAAATTCCGTACGGGTCGAGCTAAATAAAACCGTTTAAAATTGTAGTTTGTCACTCAAAGCAATCTTATATAATTTCAGGTGTTGGTAGCAGCAAGCTGCTTGGCGTCTGAATGCGGCCCCAGATTGAAGTACGCGTGGGGCGATGCGCTACAAGCCTCGGACTGTCCCGGACCGGATGGTTCACCATATCCAAGGTAATCCAAGCTCTCACGTCTTTACTCTCTAATCAAGTAGAAAGAGATAGCTGGTTGTGCTGTCCTTTTCCCATCGGTAATGAAGCCGCTTCACAATTCACAAAACTCGACTATGATTCCCGCACGTCCGAAGTTCAAGAACAGTAACTCATAAATGCTCACCGCTGGGGCTAAAACTCCCGACATAATAATGTGAATCGACGTCACGATACCGAAGCAAAGTGCTTCTTAGGTTATCTTACTTAACATTTTAATACAAAACAAAGGTCACGGCGCTGAATTCAAATGCAATTATTTGCTAATGTATTTGAAATACACAGTCCTTTTCACTTGATTATTATTAAATATTACATATATAAATTGTTTTAACTGAGGAACAATTGCTGGTCACACACGTGAAATCAAGCGAATGCTTTTGCTACGTAGTAGAATTGGCAAGTGAATTGCAAGTAGTTTAGAAATTGGCAATTCTAAACTCCTCCAACTTCCAACCGTCAACGGCCCGTAGTCCAGGATAGCCGAACTTCAAACAGGGCGTTTGTTTTGTTTCTACCACAAACATAAGGAATCACGGTACCGTTTCAGTCTTCTTAACTCGCGAGCACAACGCTCCCATGCTCCGTGGGAGAGTTCCCACAAAACCGTGAACTCGAAGCGTGTCGGCATTTTTTCTTGCACTCGCAGCGCAATTTCGAAATTAAAGTCGTTACGACTCGGAGCTACTTGAGCACTGCTTTGGACCGGATTCCGTTTCGCGATCCATCTTTTGTCTTTTATATTTGACCTCTCTTTTTCTTTGTCAGGTGTTTTTATTTATTTTTTCCTCTTGCAACCGTTAGAGACGTCATTAGGTCGTAACTGGCATTGAAGTCGTTTTGTCAAGTGGAGTCTTCTTCATTTATTAGTCTTATTTTATTCCTTCTCTCTTTTGTTTTCTTTTGCTGCACCGAAAAAGATTAATTATTCTAGCTCAGCCTTTGAGACTGAAACAAGAGAGACGTCAAACGGAATTAAATCTGTATACTTGTCAAATAGAATCTTATAAACAAGCGTTCAAGATTCATAAATGTATGTAATTTTGCGTCCCTGCCTGTGGTGATTGGATTATGTGAAGTTTAATCGGAAAAGCTAGGTTACAAGCCAAGGAAAAATGTAAATGTAAATTTTTCCTTGGCTTGTAACCTAGATTTTAGAAAGACAGCGCATTTGGATCACAGTCGTGACTCATTGTCCGCTGAGCCTAGAACAGGGTTGGTCAGCTTTGACATGTATTGTACCTACTTTCAATCAGAAAAAGAAATATATGAATCTACGTGAAGTGACATGGTGACATACTGTGCGGTGAGTACGCGGTGCGTCGACCGTCAGTAGTAGCTCTAAGTGTAAGTAATATCTGTTTGTAATGTGGTCGATTATTATGTTACATTTTTCAAGCGATCGATTAAACTTGGCTTGGCGATCGACAAGTCAGCCAAGCCTGTCTGTAACACGTTTGTTCTTAGTGTTACCTCACGTTTAATCGATGACTTCTTCTTCTTGTGGGTGAGAAAGCAAGAAATCCTTTTAAATTCAAGTCGCTACGACCTACAGTTTTGAAACTTTTTTAATTTTTATTGTTGAAAGATTTTTGCCTCTGGTGCAGAAAAGTCGCTATTTTATGGGTTGACTAGAATTTACTTCAAATTAATAATTTATGTTAAAGGGAGTGAGCTTGAATTGAATGATTTTTTTTAAACATTGCTCTTACTGTACGATAATGCCGTGCGTTATAAGCGCAAAATCCAGATCCGAAACAATTGTTGGCGACTGTGCCACTGAGTCATCATATTGTTTTTTAACTGGTGCTAACGATTTCAGTCCCGAGAGACTATTAAAGCTTCATCGAACGCAGAACCGGTGGCCTAGCCAGAATTAGAGCCGGATTAGAGGCCCTCCACAGTTGGTGAGGCCACGCATGTGCTCATGCGTGCGTTGGCTAAGGAGTGTCGCCTACGGGCTCACGACGTTCGGTGCGGATCGTGACACCGATAGCCGTTGACTGTGCTTGGTTATTCGGTGGCTGGGGGCGGTGAGAACCGCCCTGGAACGCGGCCGTATCTAGTGTACGCGTTGTGTTGGTTTCGCCATGCTCGAAAGCGAGGACGAACTATGGTGTTTGTTGTGGTCATCATGTATATATGTATATATGAATAACGGTTTCTTTCATTTACACGAATTCGAATACTTTACGGCGCCCGTGGCCATGGGACTAACTTAGCAATTGGACGTCCTATTAATAGGAATTACATTATTAACTACCCTGCGTCTCCTTCATAGGTCTTCAATCCAAAAATAATCGAACAAGTCCCATTCCAAACATAGAAAACATCTACATGCTCCGTGAAATCCGTGTAATATGCTCAGCAACCTCAGCAACAATTTCCAATAGGTGGGTCTTAAAAATTAACATAGGCGTGACAAAAACTGTAAGTGTTGCACTCGCAACAGTTATTGATGGGAACGATACTGTCGAATTTGTTGACGAATATTTTGCCCTTTGAAAAACCGGCCACTTAGGTAAAAGTCAAACAATGACAAAGTTATCGCTCGGACAATCTAAGCCGAATGGGCAGTGTTCGGGAAATTACGCGATATCTTCTCATCCTTCGCAGTGCCTTAACACAAGGGTCTATAACCATTGGTGACATATGACGCTGAGACGTTGTCATTAATAGCTAGTCTTTTCGAGAAACCCAGAGTCACACAACGAGCTACAGAGATAGCTTTACTCGGAGTTTCTTTGCATTATAAAATCCGGTACGAGGAAATTCGCCAAAATACCAGTGTCATCGAAATAGCTGTCTGGATTTAAAAGTATAAGTGGTACATAGGGAATTAAAGTTCTCGAATGGCGATCATGAACCGGAAAACGTATCATTGGAAGGCCTCCCACTAAATGGACGGACGACAGTAAGAGTCGATGGCATCCAGTGGATGCAAGCTGCAGTTTCGTTCATTTGGCATGGGGAAGACACTTGTTCCAAAGTGGACAGCTTTTGTGATATCAATAGGCTGGCATACCGATATCTTTTCAAGTAACCGGTTCACTACGGTATATGAACGTCAAACACGATTCTGTCCATAATCATGATCGGGTCCATGGACGATGTAAAGTTTTCGAAACGTCGCGTCTCGTCAATTTTCGTTTTTGATTTACAAATCAATGTTGTTAATCATCGCATTGTCAAGTATAACTCGCTGGTTGGATAATATTTGCTTGGCCGATGATTATTCAGACTAACTTATATGCTTGTCTGTGTATTGTGTAATCTAATCTGTATTAGAAAGGTGGATAACGTCTTTCTTAGATTTTCCCTCCGTACGGTCCTCTACGTTACATGTTAATTATCAAAGCAGACGTTTAAATTTGAAACGTCAACATAAGTGACATTGAAAATCGTTTATAAAACAAACTATTCAAAGGTTCATTGTCTCGTATTACAATTGTTAACTGAATTGCTCTATATTATCTTGTCCCACAAAGTAGATCTTATGCAGACGTTACTCTATTTAGGTAACAAGTATTATGTATGGTTAGGTAACATAGACTGTTTTATAAACTGTGTTCCTAACTGGCCAACTATCATATAAATAATTATAAAATATAATGGAATGTAATAAGATAGTATTGAAAAGTTTTAAACCATTAGCCTTCTGTTGGATAAGATAACCCCACTTTATGGAGGCTTTTTGTGAACTCAATTTGGATAAACGACATACAACAGTTATACGTACTTCACAAATATTCGATAAACACTTAACCACTAAGTTAAACTGCACATAAACTTGTCCCGGGTAAATTGTTTCTATGTTAACATAACATCGACCTAACCTAAATCTTTAATATAGCTTTATCAATACTTAGTGAAGAAGCAAAAAAAACAACTTACTAGCAATCATCAATATCATAATCATTTTAGCTGGTATAAGTCCACTGATCTAATCTAATCTTCAATCTGAGATGTGGATCCCTATGAATGCGAGAAGCACGGAGAAGAGAAGCAATGGAAAGGTTTAGGAGAGGCCAAAGAGGCGACTACTACTAAAAATAATTAATTATATTCGTTCACAAATCAAAGATGCAAACATACCGTATGATATATAACCTAAATTAAGTATAAAAACCTTTTGTTGAAGAAATAAAGGTTGTTTTTACTTTCCTCTGCTGAACATAGGCCTCTCCCATAAGTATAAAAACTTTTGTAGAAGAAATAAAGGTTGCTTTTACTTTTCACGTCCTCTGCTGAACATAGGCCTTTCCCACAGGCAAAATGCATCTGACAATACGTTGTTAAAATTTTTACAGGCACCTGGTGAACAGGGCGTTGAAATCAGGCCGTGGAGTCAGTCCTCAAGGCAGGGACGCGGTCTGAGGACGTTGGACCCCACCGTGATGAGAAGAGCACTCCTGGAAGCCTACGAGGGCTACTCCGAGGGAGCGATGAAGTTCCAAAGCGGGAATAGAACGGGTGAGGAGATTTACAACACTGTTCTTATTAAGTATCTCGTATGCAAGTTTAATTTGAAATTTGAAATATGTAGATAAATATCGATATAGTGGATATTATCGCGAAAATCTTCGCACAGTGACAACGTTGATATTTATATCGACATCGTATTTTGTTTTTATTACATCTTTAGCAATGCTTGGCGTCATCTAATTTACTGCCCACACATTACGCACTTTCTCAAATGACATTTTTACAATGAATATTTGAAAACTAGAGATGTCGCGTTTGCTATTAAAAATAATTTTTAATTTAGTAATCTAAAAAAATATGCCGGTTCATCACCCAACTCTAAAACCGTACAGTTTCGTTACTAAGCAAGCTCAAGAAGATACTACTTCCTACTTAGTGGCGTAGTTGCTTATCCTGGGTTCGTTGGTTTGATTCTAACACGAGACAAGTATTTGTGTGACCCACCCCATCCGGCTATCCCATCTGGGGTAGAACGAATTTTTTTAAGTGAAAACTTCTTTAGGCGCATCGAGCCCTTTTTGGGTGAACGAAAATCATGGAACACGCGTCATCGTCACCGAATGCTTTCCATGAGCTATATGTGTATACATGTGTACTTTTTGGGTGGAAAAAATAATGGAACTCTATTAATTATTGTTAGCTTTCACTTCTATCGCCAGTCCTCAAAGACTGCGCCGCATTTTTTCTCCGCCTATTACGAAAACATAAAAAATGGTATCGTACAAACTTAAATTAAGGTCGTAAAAAACTGTACTGTTAATATAAAGAGAAAGTCTGCTTGAATATTAAATGTGGGCCGTGAAGATAGCGGGAATGCTACGACTGAACCGTATATGAAAAAATCCAACACCCTAAAAATACCATAATGATTTCTTGTGTGACACAAATACAGGAAATTTCTAAATAATAATAAAAAATATATTTCGAAGATATCTGAATTCCGCCAATGTGCAGTGGGGCCGCGTGGTCAACTATGCCCTTATACCCTCTGTACAGAGGAGGCCTTTGCCCAGCAGTGGGACATGTATAAGTTGAGACTTTACTTCTTATTTAACTTCTTTTGTTATCGGTATTGAAAATATCAAGTTGTTTACGAGTTTTATGTCTTAAACACAATACCTAAGAATATTAAAAATTAAGCTCCAACAGGCCAAAATGCAATCGACACAGCATATAATAATCCAAACAAAGGAAACTCGTCTCACGTGTCCAGATTTGAATCCCAATCAGGTGGATCGATAGATCACCACCTAGAACTTCCAACTACCAGAGCTTTAAAACTATCTCACTGCATAGTTTAATAACATTGTCTTGAGCTTGATTAATACCACCTGATAGTAAGCGGTGTAAGCAGTTGGTGTAAGCATCGTAAAACAGGCACACAAACACATACACATTCACGTACATATAAATATACTCGTAAAAACCTATTGTTGTAAATTTTGCTGACACTCTCATGCAAAATTTCTAGATTTCAAATCAACGACATGCCGGCTAGCGGTCGATGATTGATCCTATTGTAGGCTTTGATAAAGCCAATTTGAATACATAACACGAACATATGATACGGGATCTGTTTATAAATAAACGTTTGAACAATACTGCGCCACCGTGGTCTTAAGGCTAAAGCACTTTCGCTTATTCTAATCGGCTGCGTTGTATTAAACAGTTCGAAGCACTACGACACAATTGTTGTTACATGGCAATGTTTGACTAATGTGAGTAGAAGATGGAGAAAATATGTTTATTACTTTAATGTAATGTTAATGTTTTCAGAAAAACAAAAAATGACAAAAAAGAGGATACCTACGAAGTTTCATTTGCCTGTTTCTTCTCCGTTAGAGGTGGTAGATTTAGAAAAATGACTATCGATGGCGATAGATGAAATTTATGTTTGTTATGTCGATTAATAAATTATTTGATTCGATTTGAAAATTGACGTATATGAACCCTATAACTATAGTAGTGCTGGGTAGCTTTTGGTACGTGGTCTATCCCGTCGGGCAGACTGGATACCTAGTAAAGGAAATTGAATAATTGTTTCAGTAGAGTGTCTAAAGGGAGTTTGAAAACTTACATAATTTTGTACTATACCTAAACTAAAATTTTTTTTTATAAAATCGTGTGGACGTATGAAAGAGAAACATGTCTGTTGCGTTAGGATTGTTACATTAATTCTGGGAATGGAACTATCCTGTTTAGTAAGGACGTTTTATAAACAGAAATACCACGGGGACAAACACCCAAACCCGAAATAATTATCTCTGTCACATAAATAGTTGTCCCGTATCGGGATCGGATAAAAGAGCTGTCGTGGAAGGACGTGGGGCCCTACCACGAATTATCTCCCGAGAAAACCACAGAGGTCTCGACCTTCAGCATTGGGAATATACAACGCAAGAACCCTCGAAGCCAATACCTTAGTAACTGCGCCACGGAGTAACACATGCTTATGATGAAATTCCTCCTACGTTTCAGCGCGAGCTAGTAACGTGCCGGCCTTGACAACCGGAAACGGAAATGCCTGCGGCGGCGCCCGCCTCTGCCGGACCCGGTACAACACTACAGCGCCAATGTACGGAGTTTCCCTGACATCCGGTCAGCCGGTCACCATTGTGCAGAAGTTCCCCGATCTGCTGCAGCAGGTCGTCTTCGAGGTTTGCGAGTGAGTGTTCTATCTGTTTGGCAGATATTTACTTAGCTAGTTGTACCTGTGACACACCGTAGTTTATGATTATCCCAAATGTTCAATATTTATATACATATATATTATTCAATATTTAAGTTCGTACACAATTTATATGAAACTTAATTAAATTTTAAGAGGAATTTGTAGTTTTAGATGTCCCTTGTTATTTTCATTAGTACGTTATAAGCATAAATAAGAAATATGTCCTTTATTGTTATCGTATCTTACTTATATACTATGTATGGTTTCTTTTCTACCGATTCATAATAAAACTATGTTTTTTTTAACAACTAATCTGTTTTTCGCAATGCATTAGACTAAAAAGTTGTAACTCTCAATAAGAGTGGTATTAACATTCGATAAGTTAGAATCTTCTTAAATTTTTCTAGAATAACCTCTTACTTTACAGCCAAATGCAATGATGTTTAATAATATAGATGACACATTTTAATACTGCGCGGCGATTTAAAATTGTTCCGCTTCACATTATATGACATATATTATAAGTGAATGTGACAGATGATATAGATCGTATGATACGGAAAGAGACGGCAATCTATAGAATTGCTATCTAGTTACACCAATTCGTTTAATTTCAGCGCCTTAGTCTCAACGCGTTAGTGTCATATATAAGTCTTATTTGTATATAATATCATCGGCCAAATGCGTTGTAATGTCCCTTTTTGAGATGAGTTCCTTTTAATTCCAGAACGAGTGAGTGCTCCCTAATCCGTGGCACGTGCACGCAAACGTACGTGCCTTATCTCTTCCTGGTGCTGCCTCTTGGTCCCGTCACCCTTACCGGCCAGGATTATGTTCTGGTGGAGTCCGGGTGCGTTTGCAAACCGGACCCTATACCTTAGGTGTTAAGGCTCAAAGCTGTCCACTGACTGGATCTCCAACTCCATTAGGCCGAGTTAATCGCTTTACTGAACAGTCTGGGACAATTTGGAATCTCACACGTTTTATCTTACCGGGTATGAAGAGTATATATATTTTATAACCGGATGATACGGATGCATTTATTAGCGTATGTTTACGGAACGTTTGCTGTTATGTTATTTAAGAAAAAGTAATTGATGAAGTGGTTCTTGACGGACGTTTTAGTAAAATAGTCGTAGGGGAAGCAAAAAGGACGGTTCAAAAAGATGGGTTTGAAAGAAACCGTTGTAGTTTTAAACGAAAGGATTTTAAAGTAACTCTTAAAATTGCGTTTATTACTTAACAAAGTTATGTTTGTCGTCTTCTGTCTGAAGCAATAGAAAATTGACTGTTATTAAGTTATCGCTCTCTCAGTAAACAAGAATTTTAAATTGAAAGCGAGAAAGCGCAATTGTGCTAGCCAAAATCTAGATTGAATTTAATTTTCTTTGGTTGTTTGTAAATTCTTTTGGCTGAAATAATGATAAATATATCTAGCCAAACTCTTATTTATACTCTAATTTATATTACATCGAATAATACGAAATCGAATTGTATTATACTTTTAATTATACTTAACAATTGCTCAGGAACTCTTCGAACTGCGTCAGCGTTAAAAGAGTTCTTTTTATTTTTGTCTGTCTTTTGCGAATCTTTATAGACTGAATTTAAATATTGTTAATTTATTTAGTAGATATTTATTTATTTCAAAGCACCGTGTCGCACTGTGCTATTATTTATTTAATAGAAAAAAATTTCGTCGTGTTAATAAAAATGTTAATATTACGAACAACGAATGTATCAAAGATTTGGGTGAAAATATAAGTGATCTTTCATTTGTGACATATTTCGTTTCATTGCACGATCTCAAGTGACCCCAGATGTGGTTCCGATCTCCAGTACCTTAAAAATATTTTGTAATGAACATAATAGTAGAAGAGTTTGTAGGAGATAGACCTTCGCCCATGTGATAGCCAGATGAGATTTTTTCTGAAATGTTATTGATTTATAAACACGCCAATGACAACTTGCAGATTGAGAAGGGTTCATGGCTATTATTCATTAAATTAATTTGATTATTTTTTTTATCCTAACCTCCACTCTTTTGACAACAAAAGAGTGATGTGCTACGATAAACGAACAAATTTAGTTTTAATCGATGGTTTTAAATGTGGGATATACATTGTTAGCCTTGAATATGCGTAACCAACTTTAAAAAAAAGTGGGCCCTGGCTACCTCAATCACCAGACGGAACGCAGAATTATAACGCTTCCATTTCATGCGAGTCTTCTGTGAGTTCGTGGGTCGTGGTACTTACCCGAATGGACTGAAATCTAAATTGTAATAACAAAACAACTTTTAACAATGCAATCGATGCAACATATATCAATAAAAAATTTAAAATAAAATATGTTCTTTAATAATTTTTTTTTTGAGTTTTTAATTCACTGAAGTTATTTCTTTTAAATTAAAGACCAACAATTTTAAAGGCATCTACGCCATCAAATTTAATGTCAATAAAAATAAAAATTCATATTTACAAAAAATAATTTGCTGAAATCACGAATACTTTAACATAAAATAATATCCATTTAGATTTTTTTTATGACTGGTTCCTTAATTTTCTAATTAACAAACTATGATTTATTATTAAACATTGATAAAATCTACTTACAAGCTATGTTTCGATAATAATGTCTTGGATTCTCTTAATATACTTCCACTAATAAATAATACTTGTAAAAGTAGGAATTTATAACGCTAAATAGTTTACTCCAATTAAACTTTTTCTTTTTTTCAGAATTTAGTATTGGTACTTGCCACATAACTGCCTATTCTTCATTTGAAAATGGCACGAAGAATATTTTAAATATATTTTTATCTCGTCCACGCTCACTCATATTTAAAAAAAAATTGTTCCTTATTTCGTCCAAAGAAAAGTTGATGAAATGACCAGAAGAAAGGTTGATCGAAGTTGACTTACATATTATTTTTTTAAATATTGTTCCGAATGTAAGGACAAAAACGATTCACAACTTGAATTTCAATACGTCTCGGTTTGATAGATTTTTGGACTTTAAAAACTGTTATTCTTTTTAATGTAGTTGCGTTTTTTGACAATCAATAAGTGAGTGTAATGCTTCTATCTGGAATAAAGATATTTGATTTGATTTTATTAATTCTTATTATTGTTTTTTTTAATGACATAATGGGCGATTTTCGTTTTTCTGCGTATATCCAACACAGCAATGGCGGAACAAGTTCCGTACACGCGTTACTTTTTTTTAAAATATTTTTATAAATTCTCAAACCGAATGAAAGCGTTCGTTGGAGCCAAATCGCAGACATTATTACGTGCGCACTTCACGAGCCTATTGCTCGTAACGTTGGTAGTATTGGGGCGCGGCTTGTTGTTGCTGTTGATGCTGTGGCTGTTGCTGCAATTGCTGGTGGGGGATCTGGGGTTGCTGGAGCGTTTGTGGTTTCGGTGTCGGTATCTTCACCACGATGTCGGTGGGCTGGCGTGATACCTGTGCAAGGCGTTGGCAATATTGAAATACGTTGCATTTCAAAAAACAATAATAAAACTGTCGTTGAAGTTGGTTGCGAAGCAACTATTGTTGTAACCACGATGAGGTTGGTATATTCAGCATAAATTAAATCTTTATACTATTTCTATAATTAAAGTTAAAAAATGATTGTCATTCTCCTTTTTAAACAAAAAAGGAAATGAAAAAGATTTTGTATTGTATTGTAATTCTTACTCACTCTATATGATAAACGTGTAACTTTAACGTATCTCAAAACTTTAAATATGTAAAATATTCGCAAAGTAGTCATAATAACTTCTTTTATTAACACGAAAAAATAATTTACGGGTTTGTTTTAATTTTAAAATACCTTACGTTTCGAATGCTTTACACCATTCATGTTCACGTGCTTGGCATCGTTGGGTGTTTTAAAATAGAAATAAACCTTGATAAAATCCGTAAATTCGTTTTATCAAAATACTTATTCAGTGGGTAGAAAGGTTTAAAATTTTTAGAGAAATTTTTTTAGAATTTTTCAAGAATTTTAAGATCTGAACCTGCAACTCCGTGTTACGCGTCCGACTCTCTAGGTACTGAGCTAAACGGTATATTTTCACACAGGCAAAAATTTCAACGTTTTTATCTACTTTGTATGTATTGAATTTTAAGCAAAGGTACCAGCTAAGGTACAAAGGTACCAACCTCAGCCTTGAAACCTTCTTTTGGGTCAGCGGTGTAGGTGACCGTCCTTACGAAGCCGTCGCTGTCCACAACGGAGTACGAGCCCTTGATGACACCACCCTCCCTCTGCTCCTTGCGGTTCTGGTAGTTGGTGTACTGGTCGTCGTTGACGTCAAAGCCGAACTGGTAGGAGGGATTTGGCTGTGGAAGGATAACAATTTTAATTTTTAACATTTATGATAACATTAAGAGCCTTGATAGCTCAGTGAAATTATTCAATGAAAAATAATTTTCAATAGGTTGCAATGGCGGGTACTTAGGTACACGCATTGGGCTATCTGTGCCGTCGAGTCAAATACCTTAGTACCTATTATTTTTTATATCTACTTAAAAAAATTATAACGCAGTCAAAAACTCCGCCATTGTCAGTCGTTAATATTTTTATACTAGTTAAATAAATATGTGCAACGTGAACTAGTTATTATTAACACCGTCCGATCCAATTTTACGTAACGGCCTTTAGTAATTGCGGCTGCGATCGGGTTCCGTAATCGCGGGATCGTAATCGATACTGCATCGAGGAGAAAGCCGATCAGTGTATTAAGATAACAACGCTAAATAATTACGGCTGAAATTTACGGCCGAACTAATGTCTAATCAGTGTACGTACCGACTAGTTGCGGACGGTCTCTGAGATGAGTTCGCGGTTAACATTAGGCGGTACATACATTTTCATTTCAGTGGCGCAAGGAGTCGTGGGTTCGATTCCCACACGAGTCAACTATTTGTGTGACCCACACATAATTGTTTCGGATCTAGGTGTTAGACCACGTGAAGTTTATATTTGTAAAACTTCTTTACAACCCAGAATAATGTTACCCTAAAGTAACGGCGGTGTAGTTTTATAAAAATAAAATAAAAAACGCACCGATTGCACATGAGTTTAGTCGTATAATTAATTACTCAATAACAGTCCATTATTTTAGCAAGCAAGCAGTTTATCATCCGATGTTAAATGATTATGTTAATGTATGGTAACGGATGAAATGTCGTCTTTGAAATCCTGGGCCCTAGCTACCTCACGCAGATGGAACGCAAAAATGTGATACTTCAACTCCACGCCGATCTTTTACGGGCTCGTGGCACTCCCTGGACGAGTCTGCCCATACGTGATTTAAAACGTAGCTTAGTCATGCGAAAAGCAGGAGGGTCATAAACCTTATATATACACGAGTAGACCAACTCGTTTTGCAGTACTAGTACCGTACTGAAAGACCAGCGTAGAGCAGAAGTTTTTATGATAAAGTCTTTGCTAAAGGACAGCAATGAAACTGAAAGCTTATAGCTGTTGTGGATGGCCGTGGACTCCGCACTCAGCAACAGGACTTTCTATAACTCAGAAAATCGTCACAGAAATTGTTTGACATAGGAGTTATTGCATACGCACTGAATGTTCTAGACGGTTTTTAAGCAATCACAAAGGCTAGTATTTTGTATTAGTATTAGCGTAGTGGATGATTCGTTGGAATCGCAACCAAAGATCTTGTGCTGAATTCCTAACAGCACGCACTAATAAGCGTGTCGTATTTCTTACAATGACATTACGAGCAAATGACTACTAAATGATAAAAAGCGATAAGGCTGTCACGTTTCGGAACTAAGGAACGTGAAACGTAAAATAACAGCCATCTCTCTGCCTATTTCGATATATCCGAGCTTTGAAAGGACATCGATAGCAGCAGCCACCTCTTTAGAACTTAGGTTTAAACAGTCGTTTAATTGCAACATAACGCTATGCATAGGTTGGCGAAGGCGGCTCAGTTATACGCGATAGTCCAGTTTCTCGGTGAAAGTGCTAATCTTACACCGGTTCGCTCGAATGAACCAATTATAGACAATCACATGACTGTACTCATAAAGTGCAAACTTCAACTTTCACATATTAAACGGAATAAATGAAGACCATACAAATCGTAGAAGGAAGAGACCGCAGGTAACTATTATGTAAGCGATATAGGCAGTGAGCTTTTACCGGAAATTGTTAGATTCCCGTCAGTATACGATATTGTATCATAGCCATAATACAATAAATCTAGTATTAGTATAGAGAATAGAAGTATCATTGTATCATTTGACTCAAAGTCTATAATTTTATGTATCCCAATTGTGCATTTCGTAAAAAACCAAGGATAGGCACGGCATATTAATGAGCCACTGCTACGCAAAGGCCTCCACTGTACAGAGTGTTTTCCTTCAGCTTAGCATGTGATAAAACAATACTGAAAATTATTGTTATTATTAAGTTCATTTATGTAAGTTATGGAACTGGGAATTGAATTTAGGTTGCTCGAACATATTTAATGAAAAGAGAGCTTTTGAATACTTCTTGTATATTGTATTAACTGATGTTTTTGCTTTCAGTCCCGAGACTATTAAAGCTTCATCTGACGCAGAACCGGTGGGCTAGCCAGAACCCACGGGTTTGGGTTTGAATACTTACTCGTAGCTATCATGACTCACTGTTTCGTTCCTAATTAAAATCAAACAATACATTTTGTGAAACCGCTCGATCGCTTTGTCAATTATTTTAGAATTACACCTATCCTCTTAAAATGGTTGATGTCGGCCTCCTAACCCGGCTAGTATATAATAATATTTAAAAAAAAACCTTCCTTCTCTACCAAACAATAGAATATGTGTTTAAGTAAATATAATTTAATTATACATACAATCGCCAGATGCTTAGCATATAAAATGTTAAATTAGTATAGAAAAATGTCTTGCCGCAATCAAAAATGGAAATAAATTAATTTAAATGTTATTTTTAAAAACATTTAAGTTTTAGTTTTTGTATTTGTATGTATTTTTTTTTTTAATTTTTAACATTTTTCTTTTATAAATCTAAATAACGTTAAAATAAGATATTATAATTGTATACCTCTGATGCAAAGTGCATAGTAGCTGGTGGTGAAAACTTTATTGGCCCGCATATAATGTGTGTTATTGTACTATTAATTTATGTAAGTGCTGTTTGTGTGTTCCTAATCAATAAAATAAAAATAAAACTAAATATATCATACAAAATACCAGACGTACTTCGAAGCCACTGACATCAGCACTGTAGTCTATCTTTCTATCGTTTTGCAATTGCATGGCTGGGCTACTTACGTCATAATCTTCGGGAACTCGCTGAGGACCTTCTTGGGCATACTGCTGGCGGTATTGTTGCTGAGGTTGGGGCTGAGGCTGTGGCTGGGGCTGGGGCTGGTACTGCTGGCGGCCCTGGTACTGGTTTTCGGTCTGCACTTGGTACGGCTGTCGGTACAAAGAGTAAGAAATGAAAAACAAGGTCTCGCAAATTTGTTACAGATACTGTCCAATGTTTTGCTGCTCATGTCGAACTAGGTGAGCATGTCCGAGTGGATTTTGTCTTTACTCGAGCCCCGTACTCGAGATTTTGGACCCATCGTAAGATTCTCCGGCGGATTTCACGCCATACCACAGTCACCAATTCGCCAATTCTAGCAAATGTCAAAAATCTAACGTCCTATGGTAGCATCTGGATATGCTTCGAGTTAAGAAGCAGGTTACAACAACCTGTACACTTTTTTTAATGGTAATATTATGTTTGACAACAACTTAATACTCGTATCTAAACTAAAACACTTGGTTCCGTTCATACTAACTTCATAACAATAAAAACAGTCTACTTTGGCACATCTTGCAACACGTCTCGCTTGTTTCAGAGCCGTTTAGCCAAGTACTTAAACTACAGACTATGCAAATTGTAAACGTTAACGCAGTTCACTTCACTACATAGTATAAAACAAAGTCGTCCCACTGTCTGTCTGTCCCTATGTATGCTTAGATCATTAAAACTATGCAACGGATCTTGATGCGGTTTTGTTACTAGATAGAGTGATTCAAGAGGAAGATTTATAATTATGTATAATACATTGCACCCGTGCGAAGCCGGGGCGGATAGCTAGTTACTTAATAAAAATAATACTCTTGATAATAAACAGTTTTAGATTCTAAATTAATTAATAATTAGATTAAATTGAGATTAATTAATAAATTCTAATTACATAATAATATTATCTTCAAAGTGAATCTATAGTACTGTTTGAAGCTAAATATTATATACATTCATAACAATGTCCCCGCCATAGCGGTTGCACGAATGGGCAGGTCCGTTCGGGGAAGTACCACGACCTCACAGAAGACTGGCGTGAAGTAGAAGTTATATAGTTCTGCTTTTCGTCTGGTGAGTGATTGTAACCGGGGTCCAGTTTACTAAAAGATGGCAACGCATCTCCAACCCTGATGCAAATTTCAATGGGTGGCGGTTATCACTTACCATGAGTTGAACAGCCAGCTTGCTTGCCATCTCGTTACATTAAAAAATACAAAGTGGTTTTATTCACTAGGATGTAACTTACAAGTCTCGCGGGTCCTTGGGCAGGTGCGCCGCCTAAGTGCTGTGGGCGGGGAATGATCTGAGTCTGCACTTGGCTAGGCTGTTGGCCACCAATGTACTCTCTCAGTAGGTGCGGTGGAATGCCCTCATCTTGCTAAAAAATCAATAATTTTACCTTAGCAACTTGGTAAATATCACAAGTCAGGAAATAACAGACTGTTGTAGAATCAAAATCATTTATTTATCGTCATAAGAAACATACATTTTATCTATCGATGGTATTTTTTTTAATTTAACGCCGTTTCGTAATGAGGTTCCTGCAGAGGAACAGACGAAAGAAACTCCGTAGGTATGCTCTTTCTTGTCAATTTCAGTTCAAGTCCAATACGTTTATGAATAATCCAGGCCCTTTTTTCAATCTTTTCAAGACCGGATTAATCATATCCCATTCTACAGTCTGTGTTTGTCTTGTTTATTTTTTAGGTACTTACATTTATTTTATGTTTTTTTTAAACATTGTCCATAATTTAAGATAACCTTATCCTGTGTTGTAAGGACCTTTTATAAATATATATTTCACGCACATACCCAGATGCGAAACAATTATCTATCGGTCCACAAATAGTTGTCCCGTGTGGGAATCGAACCCACGACCCCCGACGCCGAAGCCAATGCCTTGGCAACTGCGTCGCGGAGTCATCAACATTATACTAGTCAGCGGTGTGTAGCATTCGGAGTGCAGAAATTTTTATAGTTACCCCTTATCTGATCGCATATTTGTGTATGGCTTTAAGTCTAGACCGTATGGGCAAACTTTAAATCGGCAGTAACAGAGCATAGAATTACGTCACACCAAAAACCAATCCATCTTGCCAGACACGGACTCGGGCGAGTAATCGAAAATCTACGCGTCACGGTTCGAAAAACCGACTCGCTGTACCGTCGTCGTTTACCGGTTATCGGAGCGGCCGGCGCATTGCGACACGACGAAAACCGTAACACGTCGCAACTGGGCCGGTTACGTGGAGCGCGATTTGGCGGGACTGTGAACGTAACACGCGGCTTTTTCGTTGTGATGCAAATGTGCTTTTTCACCGTTGCCGCCGTATTGTCCATCGCCGATTGCGTCGGCGAACGTCACATAAACTAGTCTATAGCTTAAAATGTGTAGATAAAACTGTCAAAGAAAACTTTGCCGCTACTATGATAACCCGCGCCTTCTTGATAAATAATCTTACTTGTACTTGTATTAACTGATGTTTTTGCTTTCAGTCCCGAGACTATTAAAGCTTCATTTGACGCAGAACCGGTGGGCTAGCCAGAACCCACGGGTTTGCGCCCTCCGCTGTGGGTAGGGCCGCGCATGTGCTCATGCGTGCGTTTAACTACGAAATGTCATCTAAGGGCCATCGAAGTTGCGGTGCCGATGACCGAGACCCCGATGGCCGTCGACTGTGTTTTTAGCTAATCGGTGGCTGGGGGCGGTGAGAACCGCCCTGGAACGCGGGTGTACCTTGTGTGATAAATAATCTTGTAAATAATAATGTAATAGACACAAACTTTCCGACAAGCTTACGGTTTCATAGTGTGTGATTGCTAAGGATATCTTTATTCCTTTGTGAAACAAATATCCTTTATATAATAACAATATCCAAATATCCTTTAAAAAATCAAAAAGTTGCTTATATAATTTCTGACTCATTAAAATGTTAATAAAAGATACAAACATTTTATATTCTAAATTAAATCAATCATATGATGTCCCTGAAAGTGAATATTCGATAAAGCTAAATAATTTCACCTTAAGTTTAAGTTATGACAGTTTTAGTTTACGATATTTCATTTTTTATTATTATCGAAAAATATGGAAAAAATGAAAAAGATGCAAGACAAGTACAATAAATGAAGAAGTGCATACAATAATTATGCATCACAAAAAAACGTTTTATTTGCAGTAAAGGCTATTATTTTGCGATCGAAATTCTATCTGCAAAAAAATATGCGTACACTGTACGACTTATTTTCATTGATTTCAAAAATTAAAAAATAACAATTTTTCTTAATATTATATAAGTATACCTAATTAGTGTCTTTCTTAATGTCCAATGTACAATGTAATGAGGTTCTATGTTTTCACATTTCCGGAATAAACCTTTAGTATACTGAGCACGGTCTGATCTCAAGTTCTGATAGTTTCAGACTTTCAATTGCAATTTTGTTACGTCTTTTGCATAATGATTTGGGGTTATATAATTTAATCGCTTGAAGCCGACTAATGTCTGAAGTACGAAGTGCTTTCACAGCCTAATTTTGTTACGTTACGTTATGTTTGTTACGCGGATAATCTTATGAAGACTTGTAAACTAGCTGGTGATTACATATTTTAGATAGAAGGAATTAAGTGCACGTTCAATTTTTCAACTAACAATTTACCGAAAGCAAACACTGAATAAATAATTAACACGCATCACGCAATTTTAATTAATACGGATCAATTATAATCTTCAACTTTTTTTAACATTTATTTCGACTTGATCAATAAAAATCGGTATTCCTAAACCCGTTAAGGAATCTTTTAAGTATATAAATATAGGTAGCCCCGATTATTGACTTTTTAAACGAAGACATTGAATTTCATAATATTTGTATAGCTTTAATTAAATAAAAATTATCTACTGGGTTAAAGAAATCTAATCTTGGAAAAATTGTTATTCCTTCGTTTCTGACTACAAACAAAATATTGAAGTAATTATTTTAGCTTCAATCATAAATTAGTTGATGCTCGATCATGTTATTGTTTTTCAATAAGTCAATCGGTTCCTCTATAGTTTGCATGCAAATAAGTGTTTAAAATTAAAGGTAAATAAAACTAATTTTAAAAAACAATATTTTTCATCTTTCAATTAAACAAATTATTCTTTATTACAAATTTTTAAACGAAATTCTTATTTATGAAGCCACTAACTCTATTCTCGTTGTCTATTTTTCGTCAATAGCGGCAAACATGAATTTAAAATGGTATTTGAATCATTCAATTTGATTAAGAATTTTGTAAGTTACGGAAAAAAAACTTTGAGAAGAGATTTAGTATATTTCACCATTTCCAGATAAATTGTGTGCGGAATAGAGAAAGGCAAAGGCAAACGGTCCAACGTTTGCTTTCGTATCTCCTTCCAATCTAACAGCGTGACTGACCGGCAATTCGGTAAATTATCCATATAATTGCACACGCAACCGCTATTTTTCATAAATTAACTACGTTATCATTATATACCTGAATTTGCTTTGATCCTTTCAGGAGCTAACATTCCAAAAAACGGTGTAAATTTTTATTCATAATGTCTAGTTTAGATTCTTGTCTTATGAAAATACGACAAGAATCCAATTAAATTGAAGTGAAATACATTAGGAATAAATATTTCGGGACATTTTGACACAATGTTATCTAGCATAACAAACGAAGCAAAGCTTGTATTATTTGTACTAGGTTGCTGATAAACATACTAAAACATACTTCTTTTGTAAATAAACACTTATTATAGATATATAAACACCTGGACACTAGAAAAACACTATGTTCATCTCACTATATTTTTCCAGTGGTGTGGATCGAACCCACGCCCTCTGACGCTAGAGACAGGATCAACAAGACCAATGGGGTCGAAAGTAAGTTAAAGTTAGTTGCTTCTGTCTTGTCTATGTCGTTCTTAGTAAATAAGTAAGTGCCCTTAGTAAAGAAGTAAAATCGTAACAACGAACAAAGTTATTCTTATAGCTTGCTGTCCGGCATACGGTGAACAGTCTATATAATTTAAAAAAACAGTTCAGTCCTAATTTAAGAATTTAAATGTTATTGCTATAACAGTACACGGGTATAAGCTTGAGGGAAACTAACCTGTTGTTGCGTCTGATATTGGTGTTGAGGCGCCGCCATAACACACCCCAGCACTGCCAACGTAACGCACTGACGGAACATGACGCCGCGCACCTTTTACTGATTTAAAAATAAAAAAGATAATCAAAAAATACTTCCAACCACCACACACGCGCCGCACGGACCAATGTTGCGTGCAAGCAGCATTCGGCTTATATAGCCGCACCCCTTCTAGTTGGCGTCAAGAGGGAGTGGAGAATTTGGCTGAACGCGACGCGAGACATGTATCCGAACATGTGAATCTGGAATTCGCTAAAAACACCGCGTTCCGAAGAGTTCCGTTGAAAGAAAACGTGAAAATTTTCAGAGTCTGGGGCGAAATTGGGGAAACTTCCTAGCCATGTTGTTTTTTTTACGCAAAAAAAGAATGCAGAACAACCCAAATTCAACACGTAACTATATATTCAGACGACCGATAAGCAATCACCTATTCAATTAACTAAGCAATTATAAAGTAAACTTTACCTTCTTATCTTTTCAAGGGTGTAGTGCCGAACTTTTGTATTAAATCCATCCCATTGACTGTTTGACTGTTTATAAATATATCCGCACCTATTTTTATTCAACCATATCTAGTTCCAAACTTAGAAAAGCTCGTACTATGAGGGTCGAGTAACAGGGTCGAAATTACACCCTCTGGTGCAAGAGACATTAGAATGAGATTTTTGATTTTTGATTATTATTACCGAATCGACATTCCCTTGAAGTATATCAACAACCATGACATCTTGAAGGCAGGTGAATTGCACTTTATACCAGATATTAAATAAAATGAAAAAGGCATTAAATAGGCTTGTTTTATAAAAGACAAGAAAAAATGTCATGAGTACCCATTTCCTAGTTTATTTCTGGTACTTTATGTCCGATTGCGGTGCAGTACTCTGTATAATAAAAACAAATATATTATTAATAATCTTCGAATCTGTCGTCAATCACTGCAGTAACACACATAATAAAAACTGCTTTCGATTTTCATATTGTGTAAAATTTTTGTAATAAAAAAATAACACATTGTTTAAACTATAATGTATTCTTGATTAAATTACAGGTATGTTATTCTAGGTGATGGAAGTAGTGACCTAAACCTAGACATAACTTTTTGGAAAGTGTTACTCGGTTTTGTATGTGAATATATATATATATATATATATATATATATATATATATATATATATATATATATAAAGATTTACTTATTAAGATGTGGCATGTTGACAGATAAAGCATTCAGATTCTATATATATATATAATATCTATATATATAATCATGGACAACTATTTTTTTTTATATAACGCCTACCTACTAATCGCATCTTTGACACACTTCAATAACTGGTCCCTTAATATTATGTTCAGATCATAATCTGTGCCAGAACTTACTGGGTACATGCAGATTACTTATAACATGTGAATAGAATCTGACAAGGTCTCTACAGAAGTCTTATTTGACATTAGTAAAATGTCAAGCATGACTCACGAGGGTAGAATTCATACTAAAGTTTGTAATGAAGAGATACCGCTGTCTATTATTGTAAAGTAGGTTACTTATACTCATGCGCTTTGTCTTTGCCAAAGTGTTAATGCGAGCTTAATGTAAACGCATGAATTGTATCAATAGAGTTACATTTGTAAAGCGGTACTGTCGAAAAATTAACACAATAGATTTTAAATATGCAAAAATATAGTAAGAAAACGATTACAAAATAGCGATCACAAAGAGTACTTCTATGAGCTATTGCCTGTGCTGTGCTCATTTCATTTTCCTCAAGTTAAAACATTCAGGTTCAGTTATTACCCGACTGTCGAAGAGGGTATTGTTTTTCGAGGTGTATGGGTGTCTAATTCTTTGGTGCGCTCTACAGCCTAAATGTTTCGACAGAATTTGACATATGAGATGCCATTAGATTCGTCTCTCGTTGATCGTATGTTTTTTTTCCGTAATTAGGTGGCATACTACTTGGGTTCACCTGATCAAAAACTCAAAATCAAAATCATTTATTCATCGACATAAGAAACTTACATTTCATTTGTCAATTTTTTTTTACCGGTCACCGTTTCGTAATGAGGTTCCTCTAGAGGAGAAGAAACAGGCGAAAGAAACTCCGTAGGTATCCTCTTTTTTGTAATTCATTTTTTTTTTTCTAACAAAAAATTCAAATATTATACAACTGATTTTTTTCCTTTTAGAAATAGCTTGGGAGCGATCAACTCATTCCCAGGGGTTATTGTCATTAATGTATTCATTTGTATTATAATAACCCTTTTTATAAAGTTTTTCTTTAATAAATTTCTTAAACCTGTTAATAGGCAGGTTTTGCGCATTGATGATGTAATAACCGACGCCCATGGACATCTGCAATACTCGTAGGGTTGCGATGCAGACGCGTTGCTACCTTTTAATAAAGTGGGCACTGGCTACCTCACTCATCAGACCAAACGCAGAAGTGTAAAGTTTCCACTTTACGTCTGACTTCTGTGAGGTGGTGGTTCATACCTGGACGGGCCAAAATCCTATTGAAGTAATTTACTCTATATCGCTAATATATCAGAGACGAATCTAACATGTTGACATCACGTAACGTATGTTGAAGCGCGTCAAAAGATTTAGGTTGTAGATCATAGCAATAAATAAGACTAATACTCAATATATGTAGGTTACCTACCTTACGAATAGTAAATGGTACATTACGAGCCTATATATGATTTATGTAAAATTTGACTATTCATAAGAACGCGCGAGCGTCTATTTGACGCTTTATATTTTGGATTTGATTTGACATACATACGCTCGGTAAAAATTACTCTCCTCAGGCGGGCGGGTAAAAATCGGCGCTTTTTGGCTAGGAGGGTAATGTAAGCACCGACATTTGTTTCCGGCAAAACTTTCAGTTCACGAATGGGGCTACAATAGCCAAGTTGTCTTTGTCTATCTTGGTATAAAACGGACCGACCGATGGACTTTGTTTATACATACACATTATTTTTGTTTAACTGGAGTCTGCTTTTAAATTGCCTTTAATGCTAACTGCAACTCGAAGGAAGAAATACGCAGTGTCTTTACATTTTATGAGTGGTCACGACAAGCCAAAGGTAATTTGATCGTTAGAAAAAAAAATACAATATTTGAAATATGAATCACGACGTCAAATTAACAATTGCATGCACTGTACTCTGCAGCCGGAACCTTACCTATAACGTGATAAGTTAACGGCACTTAACGATTAAGCTGACTGAGGTCTAACCTTACTTTTCCTTTGGCTTTACTTGTCGTGAGAAAAAAAAAAACCAGCTAGCATTACGTCACAATATGCTTAAAATTATTAACTCAGTTGTTTGTACTAGCGCGATGTTTTTTCCTATTTTTGCGCATAAAACAATGTATAAACAAGCTCACGACCCGTCGTTTATTGGATTTTAATAAGTAATTACTACAATGATACCGGCGGTAACTAATTCTGTCCTACCTGTTATTATACCTAAGGCGTTAAAGCTTCTATTTGTGATTTATATGCAACGGACAGATTTTTCTGTATATACCATACAATAAAGTCTGTCCATTAAAAAAGCCTTGGAAGACTACGAAATAATATCTTTTAGATTATTTTGGAATAATTATTCTATACCCTTGAGTTTCGATGGTACCCATTGCGTCTCTTATGTTGCAACAAGTTTAAGTAAATATCTTTATAAAAATGGTTACATTTCTGACTGCAATAAAACGCCCCAAACTTGGTTTATTGCCTAACAGTCTGGCACCAAAGCGAATTGTGAAAGTATTCAATAAAACGTTTTGAATGTATAAATGTCATGTTAAAGGACCAGCTTTGTTTTAGTTTTATTTCAAGGGCGCAAGAGAAAAACACAACTGACAAACAGATTTGCAGCAAGCAGAGATATTGTTTTTCACGAGTGTAACGTAAGCTGCTACTGCATATTACGTTATCGTTTCATAAATACCGATAAATATGTAAGATTGTGCGTCTGTAGACGCGTAAAAATAAAAAAAAAGTATAATTTCTTAAATTGTATTAATCTTAAAGTTGCCAAACAAATAGTTTAATAAAAGAATGAAAGCAAACAATAATTATTATTATATAAAGTGGACGTACTTTAATTATTAATTCTTTCTTTTAACGAACTCTTTGAATATTAAGTTAGTTTATGTAATTATATCAGTGATCTATCTGTAAGATCTGATACTCGACTAATAAATAGAAATATAATTGTGTTAGACACAACTATCAAAGCCTTTCAAATACACTTTGCACATTTCATACACTTTGCACATTTCATAGTTCATGCACTGCCTCATCCAGGAAAATACCACAGCAATGGAGGATTAGGACTTTACAGAAGTGTTTATGTTTTTGCGTTTCGCTTGACGAGTGGGGTAGCACACCCACAAAAATTCGGAAAGAAACTGGCAAACCCCACAACTTACTTTCGTTTTCCATCAGCCTTCAACATGACTTTTTTTTTACTTTGGGTATCACTTACCCCTAAACACTATACCTCTTCGCTAATAAAAATATTGATAGTAAGAGATTGAAAATCTCCTGCAATTGATTTAAAATCGTGTCAGTCCAGGTAAAATCGCGCGCTTAGCTAGTAAATATTATTTCGTCGGTTTCAATTACACTGATTTAAACTGGGGCATGACTCTACAAAGCATACACATGTGTGTCTATTGCGTAATTCGTAGTCGGATGTTTGAGATCAGTGGATTATGTCCGTTGCATTTGAATTCACAAATTAAATTCACTTTTATTTATTCAAAACATGTTGGCAATGCTTTTAAATAAAACCTTTTCTTTTTAATCATAGCCTCATTTTCCTGAACGCGTATGCCTCGGTCGTTGTCGTTTTCTCATATAATTATATTTATTAAAGAAATTATTACTATTGTATCCCTGAAAACCTACATGAATACTAGCTTTTGCATAGCATCGGTATAAGATAAAGCTTTAAATAGCCTCCGGAGAAAAAAGCGACTTTCCGCCCACACAGAATACGTTAAAAAACTTTGAAAGATTCATGGAGGACGCATGATTGCAATAAAATATTTTATTTATTTTTATCACTGATATTTTAAAACAACTTCTAAAAACAATAAAGAACATATTTTTATTTTATTTTTATTTTATTTTGATTTTATTTTGATTTTATTTTGATTTTATTTTGATTTTATTTTGATTTTATTTTTAATTTATTTTGATTTTATTTTTATTTTATTTTATATTTATTTTATTTTTATTTTATTTTTATTTTATCTTTATTTTATTTTTATGTTAGTTTAATTTATTTTTATTTTATTTTTATTTTATTTTTGTTTTATTTTTATTTTATTTTATGGTAAAACTGACAGCTATTTACAGATATAATTAAGTGATTTAAAGTACTTAAGAAGCCATTTACAAGTCTTCACATTTAGTAATCTTAATTTATAGGAATTATAGAAAATAAAAAGCATAAGGAATAATAATGCGTATGATCGCTATATCAAAAATATTAATAATTTGTTACTATTCATTTATTTTTCAACAGAATTTTAAAGCCTGGTTAGTAGATAGGTATATATGTTTTTACATAACTTATAACGACAAATTTTTGCAGAACTTAATAAAATGTCCAGATAATTAATAAAAAAAACACAGACACAAAATATATTGTTACTTAAATATAATATTATTAATGAAACAAATAAACAAAATATTTCGGGACATTTTTACACAACGTAATCCAGTCCAAAACTAAGAAAAACTTGTACTATGGGTACTAGATTGCTGAAACATATTTAAATATACTTTTTTTTGTAAATAAATACATATTATAGATATATAAACACCGAGACAGTAGAAAAACAATATGTTCATCACACAACTTGATGACTCCAGTTGCCAAGGCGCAGTTGCCAGGTATTGGCTTCGGCGTCGGGGGTCGTGGGTTCGATTCCCACACGGGACAACTATTTGTGTGACCCACAGATAGTTGTTTCGTATCTGGAAGTTTGTCCACGATAAATTTATGTTTGTAAAACGTCCTTACAACACAGGATAATGTTATCCTAAAGTAAGGGCAATGTTTTTTAAAAAAAGCAAAAAAAAAAAAACAAACAATATATTTCCAGTAGCGGGGATCGAACCCACACCCTCTGGCGCAACAGTCAGGGTCACTATCAACTACGCAAATTAGGTCGTCACATACATGAAAGAAAATGTAAATTGTGATATGAAAGTATATTACGGATTTTAACGCGTTTAATTCGATTTTTAAATTCCCGATTCCCAAAATCAAGAAATTAAAAAGTAAATTTCCAAGGAAAATTCTGATGCTAATATTCTACTACTGCTGGGGCAACTGAATCCAGTATACTGACATCAGAATATGTCACACATCCCGATGTACAAACGTTATACGTCATCAGGTTGATAATGCGAAAGTAAATTTACTGCGGGCATGCTGTAACAGTGTTTTAAAATATCGCTTGTCAGACCAGCTTTAACCGGTCCTGTGCTATATGTGTCACTGTAAAAGGCCTAAAGTACGCCCTCGTTCCGACACTGCGTCGCACGCCTTACTTTTTAACCGACTACGAGAAATGGAGGTGGTGCTCGATTCGTCTGCATATCCTTTTTCATGTTTTATTTTATTTATTTCACAGGGATATATTCAATTAAAGATCGCCCGATCATTACGGAACAAAATTAAAACGGCTGAAGTATACAAAGCATATTACAAAATAAATGTTAGCACTGTACGGCTAGCTTTGTTGGTACAAAAGCTTGTCGTATTTTTAAGCTACTATTCTTTTATTTATTTTTATAACGTGCCATGATACGCTATTAAATGAAACTATTTGACGGATATTATCGAGTTTGATTAGATTTTCAATTCCCGACGCTTGGAACCCTTTAAAATAGTTTTATTAACATTATACGCACGTAACATATTCACGTTAAAATAAGAAATCAAAACGTGACATGACATGTTTTGTAACATAGCATAATGGTGCATTGGAGCAAAGCTCTGTTTAAATCACTATCATCGTTTTGTAAATAAATCAATATTTTTTGTTAAGAAACGGCTGATCAGTTTTTTTTACTTTTTTTCAAAAACATTGTCCTTACTTTAGGATAACATTATCCTGTGTTTTAAGGACGTTTTATAAACATAAATTTCACGCGGACAGACACCCAGATGCGAAACAACTATCTGTGGGTCACACAAATAGTTGTCCCGTGTGGGAATCGAACCCACGACTCCCGACGACGAATAACTTGGCAACTGCGTCACTTCAGTTGTGGTCGTAGTTACGTTGCCAACCCTAAGAGTCTTAACCCTGCCAACCTCATTCATCTTGGGAAACGCAAAAGCTGATTATTACTGATTCACGTCGCTGTTCTAAAAGTACGTACAGCTTCCTTGCATGTTTTAAAAAAAATATGTTAGCAATAAGTCGTCCCACAACGCCCTGTTTAACGAAACATAACTTTAAAACATAAAAACATAAAGTGAATTTGTTTTATATTCGAACTAAGCTGATTGAGCTGATGCGTTGCTTTACCACAATAAGAATTGTTATGTGAAACTATAGAATAATAAATGTAGTGTATGATAGTGTATGTTATAATATAGAAAAGAAAAACTGGTTATAATAAATAACTAGTTATAAATGAAAAAAACTGTTATAAATTATACGCGTGACACTAGTATGTCGTGTTAATCAAAAAAAATTACAAGTTTATCTACTGACCCAGTAGGACTTATATTTTAACAAATAGATCAGTAATTAAAATAAATGTGTATCATTCGTCCATAATACAATATGATTCATGAATTTAGTGAAATGGAGCCATGTCAAATGGCAGACTTTCATTTTCATATAAGCCTATTATCGTAATAAATTATAATAAGACCATCAGCTTCACTGCTCGAAGTAACTGTTTAGACATGGTGTAGCCGATGCTGGATTGATGGGCTGGCTCAATAACGAAACGATTTCTTCACAGCTGATTAGATTAAAGTAGAAGTATTTCTACTCTTGATTTTTTTTTAATATGAGAAAAGTTGTCAAGTGAGCAGACGGTTCACCTTTCCGATGGATCCGCTAACCGCGTTGTAGGTGCGTTGACAACCTTTTGAAAATCCTAAAAGGTCAGCGAAAGTACTTTAGCTGTGAGTACCCCGGAAAAGCCTGCCCATTCGTGCAACAAATGCTGTGTGGAACCTACCACTTGGTATAAAATTATATTTTCCGATACTACAGAGCTCTAAAATCCTAAAAGGTCGGCAGTGCTGCCAAGCCAAAAATCAATCACCGTTAAAGGTACTACAGTTACCTTTGGTTTCTTAATCAGTTACTAGCTGTTTACTGCGGCTTCGTTCGCGCGATTAAAGGCAATTAATAATGAGCTTTTTGCCCAGAATAGCTCGCAGACGGCAGATATTTCCTACTTACTTGACACTTATCGTTATATTTTGGACAATTCACACAATGTATTTATAAATTATAGTGTATGTGTTATTCTGATGTATAAGACATTTTATTGTAAAGTCTCATTAAAATCCATTCAGTACTTTTTGCGTGAAAGAGTAACAAACATACATAAATACATATAAACAAACTTTAGCATTTATAATATTAGTAGTAAGGATTATAAAAGAAAGAGAGAAAGAATCATTTACTGCACCAATACGTCATATAAGAAAAACAATTGAAAATTGCTGTTAAACTTCTGCATCCTTAATGGAATAGTGTTTACTACTATCTTAACTTACTTATCTAAGTTTCATCAGCGGCTTTCTTATACTCGCACATTGGTTCAGATAAATGTTTGAATATAATAAAAATTAATTATCCAATATTATATTTGACTCGTTGTCCGAATTACTTATCGCGAACGGGACATGTCGCCGACCGGAATGCCTCAAACAGAAACCTGTAAAATTATGTCACACACGACTGTCCGAGCAATGGCGACCGCTTCGTACACGCGCGAGCGAGCACCGCACAAGTTTCCCCAGCACCACCCCAAACCTTCAAGCCACAGCAGCCTTAAACGTCGCCGAATAACGGTCGTTTTCGCATGTACATTGCAGGTTGAGGTGTACGCGTATCTTTGCTTTAGTGCATATTTCATAACTATCTCGCTCGCGTGAACGGGCGTGGCTAGATTCGGTCCACTTAAATGTTTGCCTGGAAAAACAATATTTAAATTGGACCAGCACCTCCATATGCGACGGTGTCGTTAAATTAGATCGAATATCAGTAGCATTTTCATCGGTGTTTATCTATACACATAAATCAAATTGGAGTGTCTGTTTGTAATATTAAAATAACCTCTTTTTACTACATGTATATGGATGTATACATGGTACATATACCAAAAACATTTTTTACTATTTTTGTCTGTCTGTCTGTCTGTTTCTTCTGGCTAATCTCAGAAACGGCTGGACCGATTTGGACGAGACTTTCACTGACAGATAGCTGATGTAATAAGGAGTAACTTAGGCTACGACGGGTAGTACGGGAGTAACGCGGACGAAGTCGAGGGCCCAGCTAGTATGAAATATTCCGCTATAAAATTCTTGGATTTAGGTACTTGTTAATAATATCAAGGCCGTAGATTTCGTGGGTAATTTGGAACTCAATCATAGCTGATTGATGACGGACACAGTCGAGCACGTGTTTTACGATTTGCGGTTGCGGTCTCTACGTCCGGTGGATTGCATCGATATGCTTTTGTTTTATAATGGCATTCGTTTAAAAAAGTTACTGTTACTTGTAAAATCATTAATGCCTAGTTATATATATTGTAAGAGATGGTCAAATGGTTATGGTTATAGTCCATGGTTGTGGTCTATGGTTCCGATAGACAAGCTACCGCCATCTATCTAAAGATGGTACTCTATCAGGTCAATCAATTGTTCGTTAGCACTCGACTAGTGCGGTAACTCTGCTAGTTCGCTAATCTAACTGTAACGGACGCATTTTCTTGTTCGTAACTTTTTTAGTGTATGTTTGTCATTTTTTGTTTATTATTTATTAAGGCTTACCAACTAAATACATACAGAACATTGAAATGTAAATATGTTTAACTTAATACTAAAGTCGTAAATAATATATGTAGGTACATATTTAAATTACAGGTAAACACAACACTTACAAAACAAACTCGAAATATAGAACAGGAACCTAACTAAAAAAAAAAAAATCTTTTATCTCTGAGAAAAAAAAAAGAAATAAGGAAATTTTTGTGTGCAAGTGTTTTTATTCAAATTTTCCTTACAATATTATGTCTCACTAATGCGTGGCGTAAACAATAACGAGGACCCACTGAGGATAGATACTTCTTATCTGGAATATGTGCAAGTTCCTCATAATGTTTTCCTTTACCGTTGAGCACGTGATAAATCCAATAATTTCTTTGGTATCGGGAAACGAACTCAGGTTACTCGAGTTACTAAATCAAAAACGAGCGCCCGGACACTGAGCTATTTCGGCTTTTCTCTTAATTATTATTTTTTTTATTATTGTTTTTAATACGTCTTCCTCGTTTTGTTTTAAAATCGAGTGACGTGGTACAGTTGCATGTTATATTGCATTGCATTGCATGTTATATATACTTCAGAAAGTGATTTGTGATACAACACTTGCAGTTAGGCCTGAATGATATAATCCTAACCGAAAACTATTACAACATAATCCTAAAACATGCCGGATTGCATATTTACTCCTAGAATCCTTCTTACTTGTATTGCGTGAATTTTATTTTTAAATGTTTTTTTGACAGACTGTTTGACATCCTAATGTCGTTGATAACTCGAGGTCCAGTCAAATTTTTGTACCAATTTTAATATGTTACGTTAGCTAAACATAATTAATTGTTATTACTGCTAAATGCACCAAATTATAAATACTCGTTTTAAAGTATTTATCGTATTGGTTTCAAGCTCACCCACTAAAATACATTGTAAGCGGTTCATTAAGTTCGGCTTACTGAATGCCTTAGTCTATAATTAATACGTAATAAAAATAATGTATGTATCTGCTTACTCTATTACAAGATCTTATCACTAAATAAGCAGAAATGGTATGAATTTATATTCGAAGCATGTAAGGTTTTTATGCCAAATAAATGCAGGTTTTTCTACCAACATTTTATCATTGCATTGCATAAAAGAGATCTGAAAAAACTGTTTGCATAAATGTTTTAAAGTAATATCTGTTTAGCAGCTAATGTCAGCAAATTCCTATTGCTAGCTTAATACTAAATAAAACCGTTTAAAAACTTTTAAGTTAAACGGTTTTATGTTATGTGCACTGAAAACTACAATATTGTATTGTCATCTAAATTAAATGTGTGTACCAAATTTCAGATCAATCTGACAACGGGAAGGTGCTTAAATTTCAATTTCTAATTTTGACCCAAATAAATAAATAAATTCCGTACGGGTCGAGCTAAATAAAACCGTTTAAAAAGGCCGTTAATGTACTTCCTTCAAACACACTACTTCCAATGATATTTTTATAATGAGTATGAAGTAATGTCAATTTTGCTATTGCATTTTTTTTTCATTTGCTATTGCATTTTTTTTTTCATTTATTTAATGAGTTATGTAAAAAAAAATTACTTCTTCAATTTCAACGAAAGGAAAGATCGCTCGATATTATACTAAGTAACATTTATTTAAAACTAATAATATCACAATCAATAAAACAGGATAAAACTAAAAAACGACAAGTACAACTATCAAATCAAAGACGAGGACCAAATAGATTGCGTAGCAATATTCCCCGAACGAGTCTAGGACGCGTACTTGTTTCCCACGTGGTGGCGGACGCCCCACTTGTAGTTTGCGTTCTTGTCGGTCTTCACGAACGTGTGGACCGGGCCGGTGACGCCGCTGGTCCCGCGATGGTCGTAGTCGTGGTCGTGGTCGTGGTCTCCGTAGTCCCGCTTCGGTCGCCGCCATTGGGGCTCCTCTTGCCGGATGGGTGCTGAAAGAATATCGCTCTGATAAGGTGACACTTACTCACATATACGTTGGTCCAATGTTGGTACGTTGGAAGTTGGCCTGAATTCTTAAACAACGCCAAGGTTAAACTAAATAGATGACATTTCCAATGTAAATGCAATTGCTTTTTTTTTATTTGGGATAAATAAACAGTGTCACAATAAAGAAAAATAATTAAAGTAAATATAACAATACAAGTTCAATAATTGTGACACCAACACCATTTACCACAGATTAATTTTCCAGGATTGAGAGATAAACGTCAATAACAACCTATGAAACACAATGTAAATGTAATTTAACAAATTGGGCAATAATTGCATCTCTTTCTTAATTTCATATCAAACCATGGTGTTGATCTGATACAATTTTTTTATAATGGCAGTTCTATAAATACTACATGAGATTGCTTAGCAACGTTGGACCAAAAAATATATAATATTCCAGGACATATTTCCCAAACTAAGTACAGCTTGTTCTATGGATATTAGGTAACTGATAAACAAGCTTTTTTTTTGTGAATATAATAATTATCATAGAATTATAAACACCCAGACACCAGAAAAACACTGTACATCGCACAATATTTTTCCTGTGGTGGGGATCAAACCCACGCCCCCTGGCGATGAAAACAGATCCGATATCCACTATGCCGTTCGGCTAACGGGTTTGAAAGGGCGAAATTCGCATAATCTTACTAATAATCTTGCTTATGGTCCAGTAGTGGGGTTACAAGTCTTAGATCGACTCAACTTTTAACACTTAAATTTAAGCACATTACATATTGTTGCAAAATGTTTCTTTGATAATTAATATAGAGGTCGTATGTTTGGTTCTGTAACGTTTAATTTATCATTGTTTCAGGCCTGTTTGAGGCCTAGCAGATTGCCACAAAGCGTGATTCTCAGTCACCTGTGTCCATCGACTTCCCGCACATTTGCACAGGTCGTTATTGCATCTAGTGAGGGGCCATTCTAAACTACGATGGGCTGCCATTCGAAAACCTTTCTTCCCCATCGGTAAATGTTGTGAATTTAAATAAATACATAAGTATAATAATGTGTGTAGCTTAAATAAAATACATTACACCGCATTGTTTTTCAATCTAGATCTCGAGGGGAGGAACTTGTATACTTACACGGAATTCTGTGATGGCGTGGAGGTGGGTGGGGAGGTGGGGCAAATCTGGTCACTCTCACAGCCCCAGGCACTCGGTGCACCGGATAGAAAGGCCTCGACCACGCCGACACGCAGACAACGGCGCAGAGTAGCAGCGGCTGCATTCGACAACATTGTGATATAGATAAATTAAAACAAAATGGTGAGGGGCCGTACTTCAGTGGCCAGACACTCATTTGTAAAATCATTGTACTCGAGCAACTGGTGGTTCTAATCCCGGTGAAATTGTTGCAAATTAAATGCCTATTTAATAATCGCTCAGCAGTATAAGATAGTTACGTGAGGAAAACAGTATACCTAAAAACAAAATTCGAAAACATGTAAATTCCGAGTTGTAATGGAGTGAACACCCTGACAACTGTAGGAAATATGTATATAGGGTGTACCTGCTTCACTTTTTTTCTTTTACAATGTTATAATAGACATTCAGGCGTCTCGGTGGATCAGTTGTCACACAGGACAACTATTTGTGTGACCCACAGACAATTTTTTTGGCTCTAGTTGTTTGTCCACGTGAAATAGCGTCCTTACAACACGGGATGTAGAAATCATACAATAATGGCAATGTTTAAAAAGAAAAGACAATTTGATTAAATGACTTGTAGATTCTATCACTGCTTTAAAATCACTATTAGATCCCTTGATCCCTCTTAGAAATCACGCTTGTATACATGCGCGACTTTTTCACTACAACTTTAGACGACCAACGGTATTTGTATTTCTAAGCCTTTCTTTATGTCTAGTGCCCAATGAAGCCCTACTTAGTCGTTACGACTAAAAGCAAAAACATCGCCCTACAAAGTAATAACGGAGACACTTACCTATATGAAAGAAACTACACAAACCATAATATATTGTAATTTTTTGTAATGTTTGTCAAAGTAATGTCAAAAGTTTAAACGATTTGGTGGCTTTTACAATTGAATGAAACAATATTCAATACTCAATCTACGTTGACATTTCAATTCTTAAAACTATTACAACTTTTGCTTGCTCCAGATAAACTAAACAATGGAATGCAAAAGTAAATCACGATAAGTTGCACTCGTTATGTTTCGTAATTATATTCAAAAATAAAATTTAAAAAGCAATAGCAATAACTCTTGTAATACTCTCTTTCATTTGTTGTTGTTTTCATTTATTACGAACTGTAACATGAAGCTTTGTAACTCATTTAAACGGGTCGAATTTTGTATATTTTTTATCAACGTATTATCTACGATGAGATAGTTATTCATATAAAATTACATGTTATCTAATAAACCTAATCCACGCGGCATGGTGCCAAGAACTCTAGCTGCATTTCCTCGCTGAATAGTTATGCTTAACCTTTGAGCGAGAAAAGAACCAGCTCTCTTGTCACCAGCCGCGGCGTAGGACATAAACTTTTAAAAAATGTTGATGTGCGGGGACCCCACGGACCTAAAGTACCTAAAATCTATCTAAAAGTACATATTGCCTAATAAGGCAATATGTACTTTTAGATAGATTTAATCTTGTAAATATTGGATCAATAATTCATATTTATAAAGTTAATTCGAAAGAATTCGTATGCGGACTGTTATTAAATGATTTCGTGATGCTTTTTAGATAAAAACTCTGATCGAAAAACATCGTAAATTTCATCGAATATACAGTGTTAGGCTGCAAAAAAATTATGTAATAAAATCTTTTTACACGCTAAATTATAAAATTAATTTTTAATTATATATCACTAACTCAATTTCTGTAACGAGTCCGATATATCTCGTTAAAACGAAAGGTATCGGCGACTGGTCTAATTAAAGACATTCGGGCAGTTTATTGCGTTAACATCGAAACAAGAGAGGTATGTAACGTGCACTAATTAAAACATCAAGTTAACAAGTATAACTTGTACATTTCGTAAATTGTTACGTTTATAAGAGACAAAAATTATTACTGTCAGAGTTTACACATTAATAATAAACATTACTAACGCCCGGTTTCTGAGAGACTAATCAATGTAGAAATTAATTAATCGGTTGTCAAATGGCTTGTTAAATGTCATTTCAGTTGTCAGGTTGTGTTATTTTTAGTCTATTATAGTTATACTGAAAGATTATAACTCTAAAATGTAACACCAAATAAAAAACCTAATCACTCTACATTTTTTCCCGATGGAATCGAATAAATAACCCACGATCGTTCATAAGAAAAATACTTTACTTAAAATTTGTAGAAAAAGGGACGATAAGTTTTTCGCCGTTTCGAGGATTTGAACCTGCATCCTCCGAGCTATGCGTCCGACGCTCTAACCACTGAGTCAAACGGTATATATTCACACCGACGAAAATCTCAACGTATAACACATACTTTATATTAAAATGCCAAACAAACTCATAAAAATTCGAACATTCGTTGTACACAGCTGCACGCTCCTTGTAACGCAAAGACACCACATTTTGTAACCGAAACTCGGTAAATTACTGTTCATTATTACATTTGCAACGAATAATCTGAAAGTTTATCCTCATTCCGACAATTTATCAGAACGAAAATGATTAACATTGCTAAATATTATTTTCGGCGAGTACAAAATGTAAGGATTAGAGTAGATAAACTTGGGACTGTTTTCTTAACTATTTTACATATTGATTGTAAAGTAAACTGATACTTTACAATCAATTTTGCACATTCTTACAGTTACATTATTCTTTGCTTGCCTTGTACCGATATAAAAATACGTCAAAGCCTTTCTGTTTCTTTACTTATTGTTTATCATTCAGACGTGTTAATTTAAATATTGTACTTATTACTAGTTACTTTTCTCTTTCAAAAGACATATTAGGTGATATCCATATGAAATTAAATGCTATTATTTAATTTTTAAATTACAACAGGCAGATATTTTAAACATAAAATACATAATATAATTTTAAGAATATCCCTTCTCTACAATGACATTAATATTTGTTGTGTTGTTTGAGTTCTTAATCAGGTCCAAAAGATATCGTTGTAATACCACAAATAATGTGCACAAAATTAAAAAAAAGTGTTAAGCAAAATAACAACCTACTTATGTAACCCTACTGCTGGGCAAAGGCCTCCTCTGTACAGAGGGTATTAGGGCATAGTCCACCACGCGACTGCACTGCGTATTGGCGGACTTCACATAATTATGTCAGAAATATGCAGGTTTCCTCAAGATTTTTTCCGTCACTTCTGAGCACGTGATAAGTTAGCACTTGATAATTTCATTGGTTATCGGCACCGGGATTTCAACTCAGGTTGCTCGAGTATATTGAAGCGAGCGCCCGGACACTGAGCTATCACTTTTGTTGCTTCACTGTGCGCGAACAAAGCAACATCAGCCTTGACATTTGCGAAGCGCATAACACACTTTCATTGCTTTTATTACATTTTATTTGTAACTGGTGTAAATTATTAAACTATCACGTCTCGTGTGCTTTAATTTGTGTGACACAGCAGCTTTTGCTGCTCCACAAAACGAGTAGTTTTACCGAAGATATACTATAACCTCGCAGAAGGGCGTACAGTAGTTCATATCTAGAGACCCACTTCCTTAAAGGCACCGCATTACCTTACAAGTATTGTGTATGTCCATGGATCACTTAACATCGGATAAGCAGCTTGGCTCCTACATCCTCTTATAAAAACTACTTGAATAGCGTTGGCTAAGTGTACAAAAAAGTGTTCTTTAGTCACTCACGAAAATGTGTCGATCCATATTCGGCAGCAGTCGACTTTTCCAGTCACCAATGGCAGGCACGTCGCAGATCGCTCTCTTATAAACTAGAAAGAAAACGAATTCAGTACACTTTCTAGTTGGACGATTTTACGCTTCGCCGCGTTACGACGCCGTCCAAAATGCACGGAACGGGATCCCCTTCCTCCGAGTCGTGGGTCATTGAACATTAGGATATAACGTAATCTCCAATTATTTATGTTCATGATTATGAATCCTTTTTACTAAAGACGCAAGAAAGTAGTGGCCGGAGCCCAATCTTCAAAAGCGGGTCACGCATTGTAAGATTACCGTCGTCCATGGGCGGCGGTATTCACTTACCATCAGGTGAACGTCGATTGGCAAGCACATGAAAAAAATCTCCAATGAAACCAAGTGAAACTTGAAGAAAAACCAACTTTAAAAAAATTGAAACCTCGCTCACCAGGCGGAGCGTGATATTCTACTTCACGACGAATAAACGTATAATGTAAGAAAACGTGGGTAAAAGCTAGTTCGATATTGTTATGGTATTACCTACGGAACCTAGATTTGGTACTTCAATGCTCGCTGCAGGAGGAAGTTCAAAGTCTAAGCGAGCTATGAAGACATCCACAATAGAACAAAGGTTAACGACATATTAGTTGATTAGTAAGCTGAAATGGCAATGGGCCGGTCATATAGGTGAAGAATCGATAATCAATGGAGAAGAGAGGTTCTCGAGTGGTAGCCTCGTATTGGCCACCGTAGTGTAGAATGACCTCTCACTAGATGGAGTTACAACTTGCGCCAATGTGCATCGATGGATGCAGGTGTCTTTGGATTTATTATTAAACAGTGGACTTGTAAAGTCTGAAATGATGATGATTATGGTATAGCCGCAAAGGTGTTAAATAATATTTAGGGAGAATTAGGGAAGACGCTAAGGAATAGTTGCATATATTTTTCTAACTCTAAAACTTACCAACTGGAAAAATTTTAAGTTTCAATTGTATTACCTTGACAACTCCCAATGTGAAACATGTAAAAACTTATTTACTTTTATACGAGTACTAGACTCTATTGACTCGACTGTATTATTTGGTATAACTATAGATGACAAATTATAATGGGGGTCCCATGTTAATAAGTTGGCGAGTAGACTTAACAGAATAAAACAAAAAAGAAGTTGATATTGTTGTAAAAAATTAAACTAATTATATCCACAAATATTTTTTTTTTTAATCTAACACATCACAATTACTTTTCTATTCGTGTTAAATATTTTTATGTCTCATTATTCGTTATTTTTGGTTATTATTATTTTTTGAATTAATTACCCCAAGTTTCTTTAAATACCAGATGTTAGCTAATTTGCTCGGTCGCTGTTCAACTCTAAGAAAAAGTCTTTTTGATGTTTAATCATTCGACAGTTCGGTCGGCCATTTGCGTCCCTGAGTGTACCGATCTGACATACTTTCCCAATGACGCGTTTCTCAATGCTCATTGTTCGACGTAGCCCAATTTAAATCGGCAACGCTCGTGTGAAAGTAGCCGCGGTATTATTTGTTATAGATTCGATTCGGTGTTGGACGCACAAGCTAGTTATTATTTTTTATCTATAGTTTTGTTACAGCTTTTAAATGTTAGTGTGTTTAAATAAATCTGCTGAGAATTTTTTTCCTCGTCTCGATTAAACAAAATTAATTGTTTAATCTGTTATATTATTACAAAGACATCTAATCTACTCAGAGATATCACTTGTTAGATTGTTGAAAGTGAATAAATTATTTCCTCTAGGTCTAACTTTGAGTGAAAGAATAATCAATCACATGTAGTATTTCTGTTAATATTAAAATTAATATGTAATTAAAACTTTCTGTCGCCGTGAGAAAAATTCTATAAAACCTTTTATCTACTAAATAAAAAATCTTTACGGATTTACGAATTTTGCGTTTGTTTTTAATTTTAATTCCCGATGTTTCAAATGTTTTGCAGAAGACACTAGACCTGAAACTGGCCATAGTTTTGAGATCCTTTTCGGTCGTTATTTACGTACCTACTAACAGAAGACTGACTTAATTTTAACTAAAACTTAAAGTAGAACGAAGTGCCGGAAAACAGTATCGCCTTAACTGTCTAAATTCCAAAACGCACCATTTAATAGGAGAAATGTAGCTATTTAGCTATCCTAGGGGTTTTGGTCATTCGAAATGAAAATAACAATAAAGGTGTACTGTATATGGAAAGACAACTCATACAAATTGATGCCTAAAAGGTGATTCTAAGGTACAGGTAGTGGACTTGTCCCTTTTGGCAACCGTGGGTAAAACTTTGTTTCAGACAGCACATAAGAACAGCACAGGGGTTGTGACAAAGAACACCTGGCCGATAATAAGTCAAGCAAGCTCTGCATGATTAGAAGTGAAGTACTTCATCTACGTCACAGTTACCGATTGAAACCAGTCGCAGTTGAGCGAGTAACCGCTTTTCTACAATATGCCAAGACACCGATACGATTGGCTACATCTTACGGCAGGTATCGATTAAAAATTTTTACAAGCCGCTGAAAATTCTGCCGATTAGCCAGACTTGACCATTTGGCAAGTGCATCCCTCTGAAAGTTCCTAAAGCATGTAAGCTTGACTGTGAATGTGGGCTTTTTTTCTTACATATAACGAAAAACGACGGCAGTAAAAATTTATGTGATGGAACATAAAGCTGGCATAAAATAGACCAATCAAATCTGCAGTCTGTGAGTAGACTATTAAACATTAAAATCACTATATCAGGTTTGATGGACCACATATCCTTGAAAAAAAAAAAACATCGATGATTTGTGAGGCTATTTAAATTAAAAAGCATACAATTTTGAAAAGAGAAAAGAGTTTATTGGTATTACTTTGGGATCATAATTATTAAAAAATGAAATCTACGTCCAAAGGAATAATAATTGCAAGACAAGACTCAATTAGTACGTTCTACGTAGATTGGACACAAAGTTAATAATTTTGATAATTGGCATTAACCCGAGCTAATAATGACACTCAGACGTGTAATACCTCAGTCTGACCCGTGACTATGAATGCTAGAAAGCTTTCATAGTCACGGGTCAGACTTAAATTTATAATAGCTCGCTTGGTAATCGGGTGGCCCCAAAACAGACAGCCGCGGTTCGTATCATGATCATTTACACACTTTTTTTTTTTTCGATTCCCGATCATTGCTTTCTCTATCTTTTATTTTTTGTCGATTTCTTATTTTGTTATTTTTTTCCTATTTTTTAAAGTTCTTTCTTTTGTGAAAAACACCAGTTCATAGTTTCTTATTATTATGTCGGTAAGATCGAAAAATATTATGCATATGTCATTACTTAGTCATTTGTATCTAAATGTAATTTGTATCTAAATGTAACAAACCGAGCAAAGCTCGGTCCTCCAGGTACTACAATAAATATAGTATAGCTTGACAATCTTTTGTTTATTGATATTAGAGGAAACATAAGAGGCAAAGAATTGTTAAATCTACCAATTCGCGGAGACTCCACATGGTGAACCACTTTGCTTAGCGGTGAAGGTGAATTGTGAGTGAAATCTGCATATTTTCGAAATAATGACAAAGAAAACCTGAGACATGCGACGTCTGCCAATCCGCAATGGGGTCGCGTGGTGGACATGCCATAATACCCTCTGTAGGTACAGCAGAGGCCTTCGCGTGGCAGTAGGACATATATAGACTGTTTACTTTACCATATGGTGAAATTCGTACTTTTTGTAGTTGTTTATTATGAAGAAAAAGGAAAATTCCTAAATATTCGTCATTTACAAATGCCTTTAATTGCAGTTTAGAAGTTTCACCTCTGCAACTGAATCAGTGCAATCGACGATTCTATTAACGCAACAGCGGGTGCTAATTATTGCGTGAACTTGCGCAACGGCGGGTCATTACACGCCGACTAAACACAATTAGACACTTTCCTCTCGAACTCTCCGAAACGCCGCTTAATGCTCGGTCGCTCCATTTGTTTCCAATCGCTTCCGAATTATGTAAAAAGCAATTACGAAGGCGTCAGTTACGAGAGGTGGAAAAAGTTGGAGCGAATTTTCGCTCGCATAATCTAATTTTTTCCCGCAACGAGGTTTTTAAGAGACCGGCGACGTCTGCCGTATAACATTGAATTCATTGCTTTATTTTTAAAATGAACAAGACTCCAGAAGAACAGAAATGAACTTAACTTGAAGGTGACAGCATTGCATGCTTTAGTTTTTGTTGCTACAAAAACTAATGCCAATTGTTGTTCTTCTTCTTCTTTTTCCTTTATGGCGTCATTTTATGTTCATCAATCCTAATGTCATCGACGCTTTGACATTTGATAACATTCGAAAATACATAGTAGGTACCCGATTGTATCCTTTCTTATAAAATCTCACAACGCGGACAGATTTGGAAATCGTTTTCAAAACGACAGTTTTAAGAAATTTCCTGGTACCTCATTACTGTGACATGTTGCGAAGACTTTTTTTTGGCATTATTTAAAGCCGTGGTAACTCAATGTTCAGGCATCCACTTTTATTTGGCACACTTGAGAAATCTGAGTTCAATGACAAGTGTCATCACCGATAAAATTTTTCGATTCCCACTATACGAACTGATGAAATTAAAAAAAAAAATATATCGAAAATAAAGACATCTTTGCATTATTGATGGTATCTGATAAGACAAGTGTAGGAAAAGACGACATTAGTCCCGGAAGTTAATAGCACCAATATGAGTCTTAGTGTGTAGTATGGGTTTGTCCCATATAGTTTATTCCATTTTGGATTTCTTACCTCTAAGATACATGTCTTTTTCTTTCTTGAATGATGCTTTTAACATCATTCTTATGTAGTTTTTTAAAGATACATCAGCCCCAGAAACTTTCAGTTTATAGTAATGATATTGTTCCTTACAGTATATATATATATATACTTACTATTTAGTCGTAGTACTGAACAGTTTCATGATCTATCATAGTTACGTTCGTGTTAAGAAATGTTGTCAATTAAATTGTTCAGTTTCATTAAATTGTTAAATTGTCAGTCATTTATTATTAGCTCATTGCTTAATCCAGTTTAGAGTAGTCATTGAGAATGAGGTTTTAACGAAATTGGCATAAGAAATCGTAATCTCATAAACGACACAAAAAAGCTGCCTGAGTATTAATATGAAGGGAGAAAGATACATGAGTATTAATATTATATTTAGTAAATATCTGTATTATACTAGATTTATAATACAGATTGTATATTCATATTGATTATGACTGTCATAGTTTTTATATGACAATAGAGATTGTATTAATTCGTTTGTTTTTATCTGCGATGATAATTTCAGGCTGGCCACAAATTCGTTGACAAAACAAAAAGGAGCAATATACCATTATTTATATACCAAGATTATGACATTTACTATAAAACTTATCACCGAAGACCGGCATAAACTGGAAGTGTTATACTTCTGCGTTTCGTAGTGAGGTAGTCCACTTAATTAAAAGGTGGCACACTTCTCCAACACTGCGGGTGTTGCAAATGTAAATGCAACAACAAATTTTAAAATAATTAATTTCAATACCTTTTTCTTCATAATCATATACTTAAGCTAGAGATCTTTGTTCCTAATCATAATATCAGTTTTCCTTTTGGTAAATCTGTCACTGTTCAGGCAGCATTACTTTAATGGAACTTCGATAAGCCAATATTTTAGATGTTATTGTTTTAGCTTCAATTAAAACTAGTTAAACCGTGAAATTTTGCACAATACTCTGATCATCACCGAATGGTGATACAACAATGTGCAAAAAAATATTTATCTCATTTTGAAGATTTTTTTATCTTTCTTTTATATGATATATCAATGTTGATCATGTGTTATTTATAAGAAATTTATAAACGAAAGTCTTATGAAGAAATTAAATTTATTCTATCATTAAACCTTTGAAACATTAAGATGACGAATAATAATTAGGGAAATTATGGGACACCGACAAAAAATGCTTTTTGGTAATAATACATAGATATATTTGCAACACAGAACAGTTTATTCGCAATCAGGTGAACACGATTAATTCCAGTACAAATAAATTTAATAACAGCCGTAGAATCTAAATTGGAGAGCCTTCAATTATATTATTAAGGTTTATTCCTTCCATCAATCCAATATAAATACCCTATCTCAGTTAATTACCAGTTGAAGAATGACACAAAATAAATCAACAACAGTTTGAGCATCGTATCCGACACGGTAGACTGTCTCCGAATCGCCTTTTCTACGGTATCTATAAATGAACTTGCAGTTATGGTAAACTCTCATCCACTGTCAACAATTCGAGATGAGTCAACGTCGGCTAGACACCACGGTAGTCAACCATCATTACTTTAATACGATAAAATAGCTTTTAATTATTTTTACAGAAACTTGTCTGAAGAAATATTCGTAGAAGTGAACAGTTTGATATTTAGTGAAAGTGAATCCGGTTTTCGTTCGAGTGTTTTATTTCCTTACGAAAATGTTATTTCGTTAACGATAGTAATAACTTTGGAGTTGATTTAGTTATTATCACAAGTGTTTTATTATCTACGTAAACGTGTTTTTGTATAGTTAGTGGCTCATTTCCATATAAAATTTCATTTGTCACAGTGTATGGTTACATGGTTTATCTCAGAAAAATTAAAGTAAATAATAATGTATATAACATATTTATTTCTAATAATAAACTTGTAAGATTTTTTTGCTATCGTGAATTTTTTTTATGAGTGTTCGACAGGTATCTCTTCACGTTATCATTAACGGTTATGTTATGTTAATTTTATATTCCCCTAATTGATGTTCCTACTCATTCATTTTGACACCACAAACCTCACCAAAAATGAAGTAAATAATAATGCATTTACCTCATTTAAACATATTTCTTTTTGTGTCATAATTAATCTTATAAGGTTTTTTTGCTATAGTGAATCTCTAAATAGGTAGTTGAGGTATATAATGACGTTTTCTTTAACGGCTAATTCTTATTAGCTTAACATTTGTTTATTTTTGTGTTTATTCTTAAACATTGGATGGACCTATGTAAAACAACAACATTTCATGAAAACTCATGTCATGACTTCGTAATGATTATTTTTTAATGTATATTGTATACATTACCCATTTTATATTTTGTATACTGTAACTTTATAAAGGAACTAGTAAATGTTACATAATTCATATATAAAAGATATAAGCAAAACTATAATCTAAATGCAGATCTGATAATTCAATTCCTAATAAATAATATGCACACAGCGCTTGTGCATTACACAAAGTTCCTATGCCGATACGTAATAGGCCCAATAGCGTTTGCATTTTACTAGTTTTTTATTTCAATTTTATTTTTCAGATATGGCTGTGGTACGTTCTGATTATTTCGGGACCAGCTATGAAGTCTGTGAGATGCGTGAAAGTTCTCACACCACCCAAGAATCCAGCTACCGTTGAAGCGCAAGCAAAATTTTTCCAGTTAGTATTTCCATTCTTGGTTTATAAGTAACGGTATACTCTATGATAAATATTGCTCATCGACTTTGGAAAGAGACTTAGGCGCTCGCTTTCAATTCAATATACTCGAGCAACCTGAGTTCAATCCAGGGTACAGGCATCAATGAAATTGTTAATGTTAAGTGCTGATTCATCACGTGCTCAGCGGTGAAGGAAAATATCGTAAGGAAACCGGAATATTTTCAAAATAATAAAAAAAATATTTTGTGGTGGACTATGCCCTGTTGCTCTCTGAACAGAGAAGGCCTTCGCCCAGCTTTAATTTTTTTATTTTATTTTATAGAGCATTACCTCTGTCGCACTCTTGTTCTACGACTGAAAAACGTCACAATACATACGTGTGACAGAGATAATTGAATTTGTATTTTTTGTAACAAAAAAGAATATATATTCGATAGCGGAGTTATTCGCCGCCTCTTCTCGCGCAAAGAAATTTCATGGAAATGTTAAATTTATTTGGACATTTTATTGGGAATTTGTATGTACACCAAATGATTAGTGAAGTGAAGTAATAAGGAGTTAATATCATTAAACTAAATGAGACAAAAATGTTTTTAGTATTAAAACACGCATAAAAATGACTCATGAAACGAATTGGACCACAGCATTGGAATGATCAAGATATATTTACTTTATAGGGACTTTTTCTCGGTACAGTTGAGTCCGTACAAGATTGAGTTCGGTCACGTTTGCGAGGACCCGAACACGTGGGAGCAGCGTTACGAGAGGAAAGACTATAAGAACCACAGGGACATGGGAAAAGTAAACATTTTGCCTCTCGCTTTGTGTCTAACCACATTCTGTTTCTTTCTCTGTCGCGCTTCGCTTGGCTTGGCTGCAGATATAGGCATTTGCCGACCCACGAGGACTACGATCAGGGCCACCGTTTGGGCAGTGAACATCACTTCACCGAGAGGCATGAGCGTGCCCGGCCTTCGACAGGACTATTCTCTGCTAAAGTACGCTTGCGCTTAAACTGTTATTCCTATTGGTTGTTCTGTGTAACTAACTATTCGATTTGAAATTCCTCTCTTTGATGTATCTTTCTCGCCTATGACTTTCTTGACTAAATTAACCGTTAACCTTTACTTGTGCATTAATATTTCTTAACCTTCGGCTCTTCTTACCTTTGATATCTAATGTAATATGTACAAGCCTTTTTTTCTAATTGGAATTATCGATAAGCTTATTTCATTCTCATTATAAAATGAAAATTACTGCAAATAGGAATTTTGTAAATAATCGAATTCTTACCGAATTTAGGTCCGTTGGGGCGACAAAAAAGGTGGTTACGGCGAACACTATTGGGACTTAAATCACGCGGGGCACGCTGGGAACCACGGTGACGATGGATACGACAGCTCGGACGACGGCTCCTATCACGACGAAGATGGCAAAGATTCGTACTACGAGCCGAGTGAACAATCGCATAACTATCGATCAGACGAATACGACCCGGAAGCTGAGGCGAAATACGAAGAAAGCGGTAGAGCGAAAAGAGCCCATTCGAAGGTAAAACGTCAGCAGCGAAAGGAGAACACCGAGCAGCAGTCGACGCAAAGGCCGTTCAAACAGACGAAAAACAAAGAACAGACCCAAACGGTTCCCGAGAACTATGAAACAGACGAAAGTAGTGAGGAGGAAAGGCCTCAAGAATATACAAATCAGAAACAGCGTACCAGCAAACAACAACAAACCGCTCGTGAAAACAGTAGAGATAGACCCGAACAAGCTAGGGAGAAGAATCAAATAGTATTAGTTGTTGGCCACAAAGAAAGAGAAACTCAAGAGCCTAACAATCATCAGGCCAGGCAGTTAGAAGATAAGCTCTATGTTCCCTACGAAGGTGGTGCTGGCATCAGGCAGCATCAGCATCCGGAAAGACAAGTGACCGCAGCTGCCAACGCCCCACGCCTGTTTTTAGAGCCAACTACTGGACACGTTGTGGACAGAGCCACTGGCCAAGCCTACGTCTTACAGCCTCTTATCAAAAATCCCAACTATAGATAACTAATTAGCATTAATGTCATATTTCTAATGATACATTTAAGTAAATTGTAGACAATTGTTTTCGTTTAAGTGTTATTTATTAATAAATTAATTAGCTTTGTATAACACATGGTATTTATTTCGTATTTATTACTTTCTACAGCTATTTAATGAAGTCTCAATATTTCTTTGAAAAAGAAGATGAACGTTTAGAAAAAGAGGATTATGTGGCTTTGTGGCTGCACATCGAAGACAAGGGTGTGCGGAATTGACTCTTGCTCGGTGCTTGCAGGTCCCCTGGCTACTGCTGGTTTTACATCTTGCTTTGTATATATTAAGAAAGTTGGTTCTTCTCTGGACAAGTCTAAATTTTTTAACCATTGGTAGTTTTTTTGACATTCAATAATAGCTTAAAAGTGGCCTATAAGCGAGAGTCTAATTTCTACTACTAGTCAGTCATTTTTTTTATTCAGTATATTGAATAAAAAAAGTTGACTTTGTCTTTCATATCTGTGTCAACCTCGATTCGATACGTCACCTAGAAGTACTACTCAATTTTAGAACGCGACGTACGAAATACGTTCGTTCCTTTCGCCTATTCGATACAGACGACGTATCCGAACGGTTGCGTTAGTAATCAAATGATAATTTTTTGCGATTACTACCAGAATATTAGGACGAAAGTCTTCTCTGCTCAATAACCTTTTTGTAATTTCTATATATTGCTCGCTTCACGTTCACTGCTTTGTAGGCGACGCTTTTTTATACCAGAATGTACCGATTGAAATGAGGATAAATTTATTTTTCACTGCCTAAAGTTTTGGCAGATGTGTTTGAGGAACATATACAAACATATACGATCGTAAAACATTACAAGTCGTACGCAAGTCTTGTATGGTAGATGTTTATGCCTTAAGGGCATTTCATAGAGGAGTTCTTATATGACATTTTGGTGTCAAAAATGAACCCAAGGTATTTCACCGTCTTCTACCAAGGAATTAATTGGCCGTATTATGTCACTTACTTTAATTTGAAATGAGTAACCACCTCTCAGCATAAATTCCGATATAAAGTAAGGATCAACTGGTGATCCACGTAAGTAATTTAGAAATCACTATAAATAAGTATTTAAAAGGGTAACGGCCATAAAGCTATCCAAGTAGATGAAGTCAGCCTTTATAGATCTCAAACAATAATGCCGTATTTTTATTAATCATCCTTGTATAAGATCCGTTAGCACGTACAATCTGTACGGTCAAAAGGTTCGCTTACAACTCCTCGCTTTTGTCTTAGAAACTGGTTTGTCCAGTTCGATTTCGTGAGAAATGCGTCCACTGAAACTTCAACCCTTGTCTCTAGTGAGTGTCCTTTGGGAAACCCTTCTTATTGATGTTGTTGTTCTTTGAAAAAAGGGACAAAAAAGGTATTGACACTTGCTGCTATTGGTGCGTCATTCTCAGCTTGTGTACATCTGATACACCGTCAAAAAGTTCATAACACAATAAAATCAGATTAAATAATAATTTCTTACATGCGTACATAAATACACACCTTTTTCTTTTAAATACTGTCACATATTTCTGAAAAGTTTACCTCTCCAAGAATTTTATATTCCATTATTTATTATTTCATACATATAAATATCCTATTTCATACATTACGAAACAAAAATTCAAGACCTAGTAAATAGCAAATTAATAAGCAGGAATAGTAATAAACTTACTTATGTGTTAGTTTTTAGGGTCCTGTACCCAAAGGTAAAACAGGACCCTATTACCAAGACTCCGCTGTCTGTCTATCTGTCTGCTTATATGTCTGTCTGTCTGCCTGTCTTTCCGTCTATCACCATGATGTATCTCATGAACCGTGATAGTTGGACTATTGAAATTTGCACAGATGATGTATTTCTGTTACCGCTATAAAAACAAATACTACAAAACAGATTGAAAAATAATTATGTGGGGTTCCCATGCAGTAGACATAATTTTTTTTGCCTTTTTTATAGATACAGAACCCTTCGTGCGACCTTTCGTCGAGTCCGACTCGCACTTGGCCGGTTTTTAAATATCATTTATATTTGAAAAAACTGTATACCTGTAACCACGCAAATACTTCTTAAGTTTACTGGTTATTCAACTAGTAAGTTTAATAAATATTTTCGATAACTGAACTTGACGACCGAATGTCAAGGTGACGTGACATTATGCAAATAAAGGGTCACTTAAAAACTGCCCTTTCCCACCCTGCGAAGTGGTCAAACTGGTTTTGGACGAGCCCTTCACCGTTTGACAAAGAAAAAAAATCAAAATTCGCTGTCTTCGTAAATCGGACTTCATAGACTTGAATTGTTTGACTGGTTTACGGCCATGGGAAATATATTTTTTCGATTTGTAACTCTGGAATTCTTGTGCGAAAAATGGTAATACATAATTAATTACACATAGGTAAATGTTAGAACTATGACATCAATATAATTTTTTTAATTATAAAAATAAAGATCGCGAATAAAAGATGCTCATTATAGCGGCATATAAATATGTAACAGGTTATATATTGCTTTATAATACGTCTGGTATTAATGTCAATATTTACGTTTCATCTACATCATCATCATTTCAGACTGTTTGAGTCCGCTGCTGACCATAAAGCCTCCCCTTTATGTTTATTCATAGCTAATGCTCGGTGAAGAATGCAGTAAATTCACTACATACTATAAAACAAAGTCGTCCCGCTGACTGTCTGTCCCAATGTATGCTTAGATCTTTAAAACTACGCAACGGATTGAGATGCGTTTTTTTACTAGATTGAGTGATTCAAGAGGAAAGTTTATATGTATAATGCACCCGTGCGAAGCCGGGGCGGGTCGCTAGTTAGATATATACATACTTCCACCTACATGAATACGTGGTGATTAAAATGCAATTACATTTTTAATATCGCAACAGACAGGTAAACAAACCAAAATTTAATATACACTACGTTAAAACAGAGTACAAGACAATTTATTATAACAATATTTAGGGTTGCGTCAAACTGAACCCCCATCTCCTAAAGATTTTTCATTGTTGTATGTCACGCGACTGAGATGACAAAAAATATCAATGGACCGCCGTCGTCTGTAGTAAAAACTCCATGGGGATCCATTATGCAATATAATAATGATACTGTTTACTTTGACTTTCATATTTCATCACCTCCGAACTAACTTCAAATTTTTATTGTAGTATGGCCACGTAGTAGATTTGCTGTTGCACCGATGGGCAGGCTCCTTCGGGAAAGTACCGTCGCCATATATACATATACTAGTATTACAGTTCTGTGTTTCATATAATAAGTGAGGAAACCGGGTTCCACTTCTTCAAATGGTGGAAATATGATGAAGATCCGTGGTCGGTAGTATGATATCATGAGGTGAACCGTCAGCGTACTTACCATATTGTCATATAAAACAAATCGAAGCCATTGAATTTTCAAATGAATAGGACTTATAAAGCTTTAAAGCAAGTCAGGTAAGCGATTATGTCTAACTTAACAGACAGTGCTTGCTCAGTGATCAGACATGTTTCATGAATCACTTTCTACAGATAATATCATTTCTACCTTTGCCACCATCACTAAAAATATTAAATATCTTTGGGAAATAACTTAAAAACGTACTTAAACACTATAAATGTCTTCACATTATGCTAATTTGTTTGTTAAGTACACTTTATAATAACTAAACTTCCCAACTAAAATATGTCAACCAAGCAACTTATAGTTACCGAGCTTAAAAGTTTTCAAAAGTAATCATCATCTTAATAATAATTGAAAATATATAGTAATCTAAATATAGTAAATTCCTTAGGACATTTTTAGGAGACCGAACAAAAATAAGCAGTAAATTCTTAACCTCAATATGGTCAAATTGAATTTCCCTATCAAAGTTTTACAACCGGGCTGCCATTTGCACTGTTGGGGGAACATTTATAATTAATATTTTATGTTGATGAGATTGACTTTCGTATTGTTTATTCATTGCAAACCTTGTTTAGATCCTAACACATTTAAAGCTTTATATTATGAAAACGGCTGTAACGATTGGGATCAAGATTTCTCAATGTATAGGTTTTGCCTTTAAAATTTTAAAAGGTAAACTAAACTAGGTGTCTTTAACTCTTCTAACACTTTTTTTGTAGCTAATCGTATTATGCAAGGAAGATCAGATAGTGCCATTTCATAACTTCTACTTGTATTTGCATTTTGTGAAATGGACCTATGTGACATTGTGTGAAAATAAATAACTTTATCGAGTAATATTACCAAAAACACGATTGTACGGACAAACATAAAAGAAAAAACTTTAACCTGGCCGTTGGTCGCCCAGGTACTATTACATAAAAGAAAATCAGAATGATTTTATATTCACCTGCTACTCGTAATACGTATATAGCGTAAAACTAACATGTCATTGAAAAACTTGTAACTTAGGCTTATGGTGTGTTTTTTACAGCTGTGTGAAATTCTAGGATCGATGTTCAAAAAAGAAAACTAACCTAACAGTCATGAACTTCTCCGACACAAAAATACAAAGACCACATCGTAGTGTGTAGAACGCAAACAATAATACGACGAATAATCCTTGTGAAATTACCGTAAGCACGAACGGTCAAAGGGTTCGCAAATAACTCCTTACAGTTGTCTAAGAAACTGGTTTGTCCAGTTTAATTTTGTGGGAAATATGTCCACTGCAACTCCGACCCTCGTCAGTAGTATCCCTTGGGCGACGCTTCTCACTGTTAATGCCGTGCATTGAAAAAGGTGTCCCTTTTGCACTTGCTGTTGTGTTGTGCATATATTAATGCAGCTGTGACACACTGCCCAAAAGTGCGTCGCATAACGAAATTTAATCTTATATAGTTTCAATTGATTTATTTAATTTATGTGTATGCAACATTATTTTTAAATGATTAAGGATTGATTTTTTTTTATTTATCCATTTTTTCACATAGCTTATTAATAATTACGTGTTTTTTACATTAATAAAATTAATTACCAAATTTATCGTTTTAATGTAAAATGTAATATTTTCTCATAACCTACAGTCATAATGTAATTATGACTGTAGGTTATGAGAAAATCAATAAGTATAGACACATAAGTATTTTAATATTCCATAAGTTGTATTTAAACTGTAGCTTTCTTTTTGACATTTACAACAACATGATACACTTAATATTTGGCTCTTATGTACAATATTTTTTTACAAGACATCATGCAAATAAAGGGTCACTTTACACTGCCCTTTCTCACACTAAGAAGAGGTCGAACAGGTTTTTGGACCAACCCTTCACCCTTTGGCAAATAAAAGATCGTAAGCCCGTTATCTTCGTATAGCGGACTGCGTTGTCCAAAACTTGTTTGACCGCTTTACGGCCATGAGAAAATAGTTTTCTTTTTTGAATTATAGACATTTTTTTTACAAAGTACATGTAACATGAATTAAGTTTTCAAAGGGATTTTTGTATTAATATATTTTGCAGTTCATCGTATTATGGAAAAAAATGTTACGTTTTTAAAGATTTTAATAAGATAATATTTTACTCAAAATATTAAAATAAGGTAAAGGACTAAATAAAGTTTCGTAAATTCAATATTACAGCCACCCATATTATAATTGTTTTTTACATAATTGTCTACATTGACATTTTTTTAATTAGGCAATATTTTCTTAATAATAATAGAGAAATAAATATTCGATATAAAATTTTTAGGCTGTGTTTTTCATAGCTGAATAAAAGTTTTTGAACATCATTCAAAACAGAAAACAGCGTAATAATCATGTTAGAGCTTCGACATAAAAAATCTGTTATCGTAGTGTGTAGAATGTGAAATCAAAAATCCACACACCGTAAGACGAAGAGAAAATATGTACAAAATGATAATAGTCTTATACCGCTGCTACAAAATAACATCACATAAAAAATACATCATCACAATATTTAGGGTTGCATAAAACTGCAAATTCCAAACCCTCTTCTTCTAAAGATCTTCCATTGTTATTCAATTGCGACACGCGACTGAAGTGAAAAAAAATATCAAAGGTGAAAAAAAATATAAATATTAAGTGTGCGATATGGTGGTTCATAATGCAGTTTAAATTTAATACCTCATTACCTCTCATTTGGCTGACACTACGAAGATATATCGGATTTACGAGTGATTTGAACAACATTTTTATGGAATCGGGTACTTCTTCTCAACATTAAACAACAATGGGCAATAGTTTCCCTACGGTCACATAATTATATTTCTCAAACATCGATCATTTCGAAGTATTTTAAGTTTCCAATTAACTGCACTGTTATTAATGGCGGCTCAAAATCGGGAATGCACTGCGTCAAATAGCATTTGGGGTATACAGGGCATTTTCAAACTCTAGTTCTGGGTTGATGAATGCACTCACTATGACTAGGATTTTGTTTCCAGTACTGCTATGGCATGGACTAGAGAAATAACGGGACTCCGTACCACGTATATCTGAGGTAAATAGAGGCTATATATTGAGGAAAAATAAGTAAGCCTCATACTGGTAAATATATGCCTCGAGCACACATTTACATAACAGTAAGCCGATCGCCGGCCAATACGTCAAATTAAAAAAAAAATAACAATGCCATATTGTGTTGTGAAATTGTGTAAAGGCAGAAACTGTATGCCAGAAAACACAGATAAGACACTTACTAGTTGATTTATTATATTTTATCACTCATACATAGATCGTATGATATCAGTGTCGATATACGTGGTGCGGAGTCCTGTTATTTCTCCAGTCCATGTGCTATGGTCATTCTTCCGTGATCGACTAAGGTCATCTTATTGCACTCTTGTGTGGATTACCCCTACCATGGTGTTCTATCGACGGTCATTCTCACTTGTGTGTAAAATTATTGCAGACGAAGTCACCAGTTTATAACATATGGAGGGTAATAGAGAGTATAATAGAGCTGTGTTAATAACTGCCGTTTGGATGCAGTTAGCATGTCACACAGAGTATAATATATACACAGAGTATGACCTGGAGGACCGAGCTTTGCTCGTTTTTTTTTTGGTAAATCATGTATTTTGGAAATAAAAAAAAAGAAAATGATCTGGTATAGAAAAAAAAGTAAAAAAATAAGTTTGTAAATGATCGTGATACGAACGGTGGGCGTTTGTTTTGGGGTCGCCCGATTACCGACCGAGCTATTATAACATTTTTTTTGCGGCATAATACACCGTCATATTCGAATGATATTTTTCATTCCCTGAAAACAAGGATAGAAGGACATTTAGACAGGCTAGATCGATTTTTCGCCCCCGAATCTACGTACATACTGAATTTCATGAAAATCGCTGGAGCCGTTTCCGAGATTCCGATTATATATATATACAAGAATTGCTCATTTAAAGGATAAGACTATTTCTTAAGTAATTTAACACTAAGTGATATTATTAATTATTATTTACACCATACACTGAAATGATACTGACACTGATGGTGTCAAAAATATGTATACTCTTCAGACACTACTCACTTCACAAATTACAAAACACATAATGCGTAAGACCTTTAATTGCAGCAATGTTCTTAAACACCCGTCCATGGATAATGTTCACAGAATAATGATCCGATATGGTCAAAGTGCGTCCAACCCTATCAAAGTTTAACAACCGGACTGACCACTTTAGGGCCACTGGAATACTATTAATAATAATTTTTGAATAGCTTTCTTGAAATTATTCGTTATTAAGATTAATGATTAAGTCAAGTTATCAGTCTCATTCTGATCATTAAGAAGATCATTTTGTTCAATTCAGAGAGTTTCACCATCCTTTTGGCAACTAAAATGAAATTTGAAAAGCCATTTGACAGCTGATTACTTGACATCTACGATGATCAGTGTTTCAGAAACCGGGCGTGAGTCTTACATCTCTTAATCAAAACATTCAAAAGGCTGATAATTAGCCTTTATATTTTTTGTATTGTATTCAAAATGATACACAATTGTTTTATTATTTAATAAAAATTGACTTAAAAGTTAATTGATTGTAAGTTCATATTGAATTTTTATAGAGCATTCACTTTAAAAAAAACATTTTTAACCACCAGAAACAATATTATAAATTATAATTTAACTTTATGCATCAACAAAAACATCTACGAATTACGAAATACGAATACGAAACAACAAAAACAGCCGTGATAGCTCAGTGTCCGGGCGTTCGCCTTTAATTCAATATATTCGAGCAACCTGAGTTCGTCCCCGGTGCCATACCAATGAAATTGTTAATTTTAAGTGCTGAATTATCACGTGCTCAGCGTAGAAGGAAAACATCGTGAGGAAACCTGCATATTTTCGAAATAATAATAAAAAAAAAATATTTCGAAGATATGTGAAGTCCGCCAATCCGCACTGGGGCCGCGTGGTGGACTATGCCCTGATACCCTATGTACAGAAGAGGCCTTTGCCCAGCAGTGGGACATGTATAGGCTGATACTTTATACGTGCATTGCACGTAGAATGGTAGAAGTGGTACCTTACGAACCTATATACATAATTTTTGATGTAAACGATTCATAAGAGCGCGCAAGTGTCTATTTGAATAAATATATTTTTGATTTTGATTTTGAATCCAAAATACAAAATGGTTCTAAAATAACCCCCGAGACATTGAGACGAAGTTTCGAAACCAAACATATTAGAATTCCACATCATTTATTTATTAAGTTTTAATTTGTCAGCGTATTTCTCACTCATTTGAAGTTCATAAAGAGTAAAACGGTTCGTTATAAAAATATTAAAAGTAAACACAGGCAGCCGTTAACTTTCCCACCGGACAGACATAAGATCTAACTGTAGGACAATAACACAATCTTATCTCAGCAGCAATTGTGTATGCAATCAACGTAATAGTTACACTGCGGTACATGCGGGCTCTTGCATAACCCCGTTCTAAGTTTAATATCTGCTTGAAATTTAGTAATGAAAGCAAAACTATCCATGGATTTCGAACAGTGTAATATCAGAGTAATCTAGTTGTTAATTAAAGGTTATGCTAACGAAACTTGTGTTTTTATCACTACTAGAACTAACCCGAACCCGAAAGTTGTAACCGCGGATGTATTATCCAAACGAAAATATAAATATCCTTACGAAAAAGAAAACATAAATCGCTTTAACTAGCGTTAAGAATCATTATAAAAGAAAGCTTTGGTAGCACAACGTTCATAGTATCGTTACCGTACTGTACAGAACACAAATAAACAGTACGGCAAATAATCCTTGCGGAATAACCGTTAGCACGATTCGTACGGTCAAAGGGTTCGCGAATAACTCCTTGCGATTGTCTAATGAACTGGTTTGTCCAGTTCGATTTCGTGGGAAATGTGTCCACTGTTACGCCGACCCTCGTCTCTAGCGAGTGTCCTATGGGAGCCGCTTCTCATTGTTAACACTGTCCATTGACAATGGTCTCCCTTTTGCACTTGCTACGATGTGTCGTGCATATATTAATGCAGCTGTGACACACTGTCTGTACGTGCGTCGCACATCATTAGATGAATGTGTTTTATAATTTTATAATTTTTTTATTCTTCGAATTGGTTTATTGAATTTTTTTTTGTGACATCCATTAATGCACAAGGTAATAAGGCTGCCTTTTTGTTTTATTTTTACTTAAAGCGGTTATTTACCTTGTTAAGATTGAACAAAAAATAAGTAAAAGTGAAAATGTCAATACGAACGGTTATGCCAAAATTTCTATGTAAAATATCTCTATTTAATGTATGATTTTTGTTTTGAAAATTTATATTTGATATTATTTTAATAACTATTTTTTATTATTCTTGTTCTGTTATATTCTATTATTTTTGTTTCATAGTAACTCTTATCCTTTGTTAAAATCGAGCTTTACGACTGTATGTCACGATACCAAGGCGTCATACAAATAAAGGGTCATTTTAAAACTGCCCTTTATCACTCTAAAAAGTGGTCAAACTGGTTATTGGACTAACCCTTAATTCTTTCGAAAAGTATAGAACCAAAGGTCGCTTTCTTAGTATAGCTATATGCATTGTCCAAAACTGGTGAGACGACCATGAGAAAATATTTTTGCAAATGTAGAACTCACACACAACAAAATTAATGATAAAACTTTTATAGATTGTATTTCTACAACAAATGAATATAAAATTATCAACGTACATAATTTTACTGGTATACAAATATGTGCATTGTGAATATGGTTTTGATATTTTGCAACAGCAGAATAAATATCACGGATATTTTTTTCTAATTATTGAAATCACACATCGTCACGTACTTATTCGTATTTGTTTTCTGTGCTGTCATCGATAATGATCAAATATATTATTTAAACCGAGTGAAATACTCTCAAAGAATGCGAAATAGGTCCAGTCTATTGCTCTAATTTTTTACCCGCTACAGTTTCATTTTTAATTGCCTAATACTGTTAAAGCCTTCGCAACTAATTGTGTTGTTGGTTTCATTACGCTGTTGATTTAAAAAAAAATAAGAATATATTGATAGATCAATTTTCCTACTTAAATTTGAGAAAAGGAAAGCATAAGTAATCAGTCTCCGAAAATAATTTCTTTCGTGTTTCACTAAAGAAAAGTTACGTACAAAGCTTACAGCACTCGCATGGGATAGCAAACAGAAATTATGACTCTTACTATAAAATAACTGACATATTTTATCATTGCTGTATTTAGGGTTGCACCAAACAGTAGGCCCTTCTCTTGAAGATCTTCCATTGTTATTCAATTCAGAATACAGACACGCGACTGAGATGAAAGAAAATATCAATGGACCGCAGCTTGTGGTATCGAAATCCATTCTGCATTATAATAATGCTGCTATTTATTTTGAATTTCATATTTCGTCACCTACGAAGAGAAACTTTACTGGGAAACCATTGAATTTTGGAACTGAGGGGACGAGTGACTTATTTATAGCAAGAGCAAAGAAAATTCACTGTCTCGTTTCACATTCACTTCGGTGTTGCACGAATAGGCAGATCGGTCCGGAGAAGTACCGCTATCTCACAGAAGCTCAGCGTGCAGTCTGTAGATGCGTTTTCGCTTTTGCGTTTCGTCTGGTTAGTGCGGTAACCGCGGCCCTCTTTACTAAAAGGTGGTTGGCAACGCATCTGCAAGTGTGGCAAATGTCTTGTGTAAGGCCGCGCAATTATTCGTGCGTGCGATATAGGGCAGATATCCAAAATAGCCGTAAAGTTCAGAGAAAGTGTCCTCTTAGAGTGAACAATGAAATAAATTTAATACGGAAATGATTTAATTAAATATTAAAAAAAATATTGTTGGATTGTTATTCAAGCCGCTCACTGTTCGGGCGCTAGTTTTTAATTCAGTATATTTTCAAAATAATAACAAAAAAAAAAAAAATATTTCGAACAAATGTCAAGTCCGCCAATCCGCGGTGGGCTTGCCTTCAACAGTGGGACATTTATAGGCTGTTAATTTTCTAGGCCACATTAAAGTCGGGGATAACAAATTACCAAATTAAACCTAAGTTCATTGACCGAAGTAACGAATTTGCTACGGTTGAAATTCAATAGGACTGGAAAAGGGAGACTATAGCATCGAGGTAATGTGAAACCTGACAAAGGAAGGTCATGTTATCCATATTATGTTAATGTTAAGTAAAATTGGTTTGTATTTGATATGGGAATGTCTTTTATAAGCTTTTATTTTAAAAACGTAAAATAACAGCCTATACATGACCTACTGCTGGGCAAAGGCCTCCTCTATACAGAGGGTATTATTTCGAAAATTTGCAGGTTTCATCACGATGTTTTCCTTCACCGCGGTCACGTGATAAGTCAGCACTTAAGTTAAAAACTTCATTGGTGCCGGCACCGGGGATCGAACTCGGTGGCTCGAGTATATGGAATTAAAGGCGAACGCCCGGGAACTGAGCTATCACGGCTCATCATTATATTTTATACTAATACATTTATGTTAATATTTATTTGTAATGTTTATTCATTGGCACGTTATTTTTACATGGCCAAATGATAAAATAATAAGATCTATTTTCCAATGTTGGTCAAAATGTTTATTGCTTCACAAATAGTTACCCCTTTTAAATTCGAACGAGAGTCCAAGCGGTATAAAAACTACGATGCTTTAAACCCCCGTCGAAATTGTCAGGCACAATAGCATATGCAAATAAGGTCATGACTTCTAATGCATCTTTTAAAATTGTCAGTAATGCAGTAGCCGCTCTAGAGGTTACTTCGAATTAATAAAACAAAGTTTAGGAGCAAATTTGTGAACGTAAATAAAAGACATCGTTTCTGGTGAAGAATATTTTAATTAATTTGTTAAATTTGACTACAGGACACGGATATAAGGTAATAATTGAAATAATATTCTTTTTGTTATTAGCTGATTATATAATTTTATGAGTAACTACCGAATAAGCATCACACAATATTATGTTGATTATTTTTAAATGTCGATAATTATATAACGTTCTCTGTAATAACTTGAATAATTAAATCGGTTAAAGAAAAGTTGAATGGAGTGCTACTGTTCGATTAACATGTTCTAGATAATTAAAATATTCCGTAGGCCCTAATTGTATGATGGAGGAGGTTAAGTGGTCGCGTTACTTGCTTGATTACATTTTTTTGTAGATTTTTTGTGAAATTTTTTCTTTTTTTTTGTTTTTTCAGTGTTGTTGAACTGTTTATTCAGGCTCGTTCATCCTGAGGCGGGCGAAGTCCTCGAAAACAATGTTGTCTTCCTCCTCGTTGGCATAAAGCGAGTTCTCGTAGCGGTGTCTCTCGATGGACTGCATCTTCTTCATAGCGTTGAATCGCTGGCGCTCAACAGTTCCTGACAAAGGATGGGATGTAGGTTATTAGCTACTCTCATTTTAGCATTGAGAAACCATGGAAGTTGTTTGAATTCATCATATTCTTACCATCGGCGGGGTGCAACAGCTTGAAGGGCACATCGGTGACGAGTTCACCGCCAAGGGTTCCGCAGTTCAGCTTGACGCGGACGGAGTAGGACACGACAATACCAATAGCGTCGGCAGGGCATTTGCCTTCGCAGACAAGGGTGGAGCTGGCCAGGTTCACGTCGTCCTCCTTCAGGTGTCCGTCCAGAGCCACACCTGTGAAATAAGCGTCATTAATAGTGCTGTCATTGGCCAAATTAAAATACGTACAAAGGTAAGGAGTAATTGTAGAACTACGGTTCAACTATGGAACTGACCACGGATGTCCTTGTTGCTGCGAGCCAGTGGCACAAGGTAGAAAGTCTTCGACAGGCTAGCTCCGGGTGTGACTGGGCAGCCCTCACGGCTCTCCAGAGAGGCGACATGGCGGCTGAACTGCGAGTTGATCATTGTGATTTCAACATGCTGAACGACCATGCAGCGGATGTTGCGCACCGATTTGCGGGAGTTGTTCGAGACGATCAGGTTGGCAGCGATCTTTTCGCCGTGGTAATAGATTTCCTTGTCCAGGGTGACCTCAAGGCTGATCTTTCCATTGCTGAAAGTGAAGCCCTTGCTCACGAGGGAGCTAGGAAGGCGGCGACCACGAGACGCTGGGGCATGTTGCAGCTGTAGTAAAGAAAAAAGTCGTATATGGCATCGGTAAAAAATATATGGAATTGGTTTTGTGTGGGCAAAACTACCTTCTTAATAGCAAGAGTCACAGAGCTCCTCTTGTGGCTCTTTTGGTCTTCACTTTCGGCCACGTAGGTACGGACACAGTATTCCACGCCCATAGGCTTGCCCTGATCTTCCTCAGATGGTTGTAGTGTAACCTGATGACATTCGCAAAATAGTTCATAAGGTATGACATTCTGGTAAAAAAATATGTACCATGAAAAAAAGTAATATTTTTACCGAGCTTGGTGACATTTCAGGGAAGGTAAAGGTGAATGGGAAGGCATTAGGTCCCAGTTTCTTCAGCAGTTTCTCCTGTACAGGTGTTAATTCCATCTTAGAGTTGATCATGGGGACTACTTGTTCCTGGCCGATAACCATCTCCTTGGAGAACTTCACTCCCATGACTTCATCTTCTTCCCTACCGAAGCGGTAGGTAGTGACGAGCTGCGTATAAACATGTCGTGGTTAGAAAAATGCTACTCCATTGGTCACTGTAAATGCTAACACTAACACTTCACTTATTTACCTGGCTGTAAACCTTTCGCCCTTTCAGATATTCCGTGTCAACAACCACAACTCCGTCGATGGGATCGCAGTGCTCCACATGATCAATGAAGTCGCGTTTGCCGAGGTAAACAGTAACCTTGCCATTTGGGGTAGTTTTCTTAAATACTTTAACAGCGACCACTAGGACCAAAGAAAGTAAATCAAGCATGTTGCTTGCTATACTTTTCTGGAGAAGGATAAAAGAAAAATATGAATTAAAAGGATTTTTGATTTCTTCAATAGAGGTAATGGTTTGGTGGCCTCACCAGAAATGCTCTAAGTCGGAATATACTGCGCTTATATAGGCAGATGTGTGAGGTTTCCTGCAGAATTGAATAACGTACTAATAGGATTTAGCTGTAGGTGTACAAATAGGATTAAAATCGCGTGACGCATTCGCGCAATAATTAAATCGATAATTTGGTATCGATGTTTTCTTACTTGTGTCTAAACTAAAATAAGTATATGGTATTATTGGTAATAGTAATACTGAGACTGACGTTATGTTTTGACATTTTAAGAAATAGGTTAAGAAGTTAGATACTATTATTTTTTAAAGAAACCGATAACTTGATATAAAATTGATAACTAATAAGAATCTAATTAGTTAATATAGACTATAAGTAAGAAATGTGACTTTGAATTGGTTGTGCCGGTTAGTATCAATTAGTTATTTTGGGCTAATTTGAAGTTCTCGTATTTCACCATTAATTATAAACTTGAACTAACAAATTAATTCATAATTTCAAATAACAATAGTTGTTAATTTGTTTATTATTAAGAAAAGTAAGGATTTACGGAAGCTTTTGTTTTTGTAACAAAGTTTTAATAGATGTTCTTACAAGTTTTTTTTTTATTCTGACAGAAGTTTAACCATTATTCACATAGAAATCTAACATGCTTTCTCTTGGCACTTTTTAAGCGAGTAGCAGAAAATATTTGTACATACAGTCTATACTGTGCACCAATATTTTGTATTTTTACAATAGCTTTAATCTAAAATTAATTTTAAATGATTGCTTGAACATTAAAATATGTAGAAAAAGTAATGTTCAATCTTAAGTGCAAAGATTAGCACTATAAACAATTTAAATTTAAATTTCTGATTGCTTGAAGTTGATTAATTAGCATGTGGCACATAAACAATTTGGTTTAGATATAGTTTAGTGCAGGCACTTATTTTGCTCCCTTATTTTATCTGCCTATAGAACTAATACATATATTTATAGTGAATCATGTACTTTGGGAAATAAAATATATTCATTCTAAGAAATGTAGGTAAACATAAAAACATACTCTTGGTAAATCATTACAAATAATCTCTAAATTTTAAACTTTCTATGTTTATGTTGCCTGTATTTTAGGAATTATCAAAGTACCTAAGTAAAGTCTTATATATAATTATACTTTTAATATTAGTGGTATCTATCAGAAAATGTGATTGATAAGTAAATATTCACTGAACACATTGTGTATTGATTTTTTTTGATAGTATATAAGTTTCACAACAGAAGATTCAATTAGGTGTGTTCATTTGGTACTAATTGTGTGATATAAATATGTTCTTAACTGTCAATTGTTATTTCAGCTATACCCTCAGCATGCCTACCTTCCTTACTCCAGGCAGGCATGGATACAGTGTGCGATTCTCTCGCACAAGGCCTGATTCCCTGGCAGTGGCAACAAGTCAATACTATGGCCTTGCCGGTGGTGGGACTCTGTTCTTTCTGGAATTGGCACCAGATGGTACAACACTATTGGAGTTGCAGAAACTTGAATGGAGTGATGGTCTTTTTGATGTGGTAAGTTGTTCTCAGTTATTTTTATATAGGGAGACATTTTAAGTGTATCCATTTTTTTATTAAATTCTAGACATAAATAATGTTATATAAAAAATATAAATATTCAAAATGACTCGTAATTAATTAAATACATTCATTTGAACTTATCTCAAAAAGTGATTATGGGCAACTCATTTATTTTACACATGATCGTTCATAACTAACACGCACACAAGTTCGTTTTTAAAAATATATGACGCATTTATGAATGACTACCGCATTGTCAACAAGTTCTGTTTTTTAGATGAAACGGCAATTGAAAAAAAAAAGTTTGTTTTTATTTCAATAAACAATTATACTACTGAGTCTGAAGCTCCTTTGTGAATTTGGGCACCGTTAGAAAAGCCACCCTGTATGTACGATGAAGTTTTATTACTATTTATGTCAAAATGAGCCAGTTGATTGCAGTTATTAAATAATGAATTTTGAGAAATGGGATCAAACTAGTTATAGTGTTATATGAAGGTTTTAATTGAATAAATTATGCGATCCAGTTCAATAACATTATATAGCATTATATTATTTTCCTTGTCTATTTCCTATATTGAATGAAATAAAAAACTGTAAGCCATTTCTTCTCTGATTACTATTGTTGATTTCCATTTAATTTACAGCCTTTTCGTCCTTTTAGTGTGTAACATAGTTAATAATTTATGTTCTCATATGGTTATTTATTACATTACATAATATAATATTTACATACGTATAGCTGTCTGGAGATTTCTATTATATTGGTATTAAACAAATCATTGTAAAGAAAGAGATCATGTATACATCAATCATATACCTACATCTTGCATTATAGTTTTAATTTATTTATCTCTTTGTCCTGTGATTTAAGTCATGACCATTTCAATACAATATATCCTTTTTTAAGTTTTGCATAAAGCTAAAATTAACTGAATCTAATTTCATATTGGCACATTGATGAACTCAAGCATACATAAATTGATTTGAAAGCTATTTTGGTGTGGTTATTATACAATAGGCCTCCATATTGCATTTGTGTTCCACTTCAGGACAAGTACTGGTATATAGGCATTCATACAATGTAAGATAATATTACTTCAGTTATAAAATTTTTATTTAAAGCAAGTAAAGTTTAAGATACATCATCATCATCATTTCAGCCTGTTTGAGTCCACTGCTGAACAAAGGCCTCCCCCATAGACTGCCATGAAGTACAATCCTTAGCCACCTGCATAATTATAAGAATTACAAATTCTCATTTTACTTGACTTTTTATTTGCTTTTTAATTCCCTACTGTTTAATATAGCTCGTAAATGTTTTCTGGATGTTTTTTTGCTAAAATTTTATTACTTTATTGAATAATTAAATACCGGTATATGTCAATATTTGTTATTATGGCAAATAAAGGTCCATATTTACATTAACAGGCTAAAAGTAAACCATGTAACAGTATCATAATAGAGAGTGCAAAGGACAAGAACGTACACATGAAGCCCTACTGCTGGGTTACGTGTGCATACTTTACATCAGCATTTAAGTGGCTTATTTGTTTCTTTGCGTGTACATAATATATATTTACTTAAGCAACCAAGAAAAACTGTTACATTTAATATTTATTGGATTAGTTGATTGTTGGCGTCTGATAAATGTTTGATTTCATTATGTAAATACATGACATTTATTAATTAAAGATGGCCCAGTGTTTTGCACCCTGTTCCTCTTGATTTAAAAATAATGTTATTTAGCATATTTAGTGAAAGTTTTAATTTGTTTATTCCACAGACTTATTTGTAATGTAGTTGTATGTTTGTGTCTTTCTTGACAGAAAATTACATATTGTTGTAGAGAATTTGTTTTAGCAGTTTGAGCATTAAAGGATTTTGTTCTTGACCTTCAGGCATAATTCAGATTAAGGTTGACAGCGGATTAGGGAAGTTGATAATTTCTTTGCTTGTTTTGTAGTGAGTCCTTACATTGATAGTTTGGTTTGTCTTGGAGGGTAACTGGTTCTGATCTGACTTTTAAGAACAAATGACATTGTTGCGTAGTTAAAGGATGGCTTTTTAATCTAATGATATTTAGGCAAAATAAGAAATAAAGGTATAATCCTTTTTTAATCTTGTATTAATTGTTGTTTCGGAAGTATTGTTCAACGGTCAATGGAACTATTATATTGTGGAAGTATACCATATAGGTTAATTTAGTTTAGTATTTTCATTAAATGGTATAAGTTTATTTAGAGATAACATCCTATTGTAGTTTATGTTATGCAAAGTTTTTTTGAAAGTAATGAAAATAACTGCACTAGAATAAAATTATTGTATCAATGGGTAAAAGAAAATTTAAGTTTTACCAGGATATGATTGCTTTCAAATTTAAAGTGGCCCTGTTACAGTAGTTTTTATTGGTTTTCAAGTTTTCCGAACATATTGTTCCTTTGTATACTTACTTATATGTAATTTGACTTTGAATTATGCATATAAGGGGAACTAAACACAGCCGAGTTTCACTGGGGCTTTTTTCCTTTGGAACTTCTGAATAAAAGGTATGTAAAGGCACTCTCCACAATAACAATAATATACAATAGCTATAATGTGAAGAAATATCATGTCAGTCCATCGGTTAGTTTTTGAGTTTTGTGTGTTCAAACTAAAATTTTTATATGTAAAGATTATGTAGAGTCATTGTGTTTGGTGTATGAGCTATCGGGAATGTTTAGGTACTTTAGGCATCCTTTGAACTTCGCATTCCCTAGACATGACGTAACCTCGTCATCTTCATTCTATTTTATACATAAGGCTCACATTTTAGGGGGACGGTGCGACCCCTAAGACAATGTTCGGGTCGTGGGGTTCAGTTCTCGACGCTCATACCTGCACCTGTTCGACGTGATCTAGTCATCCTCCTGCCCTTGCAGACGTGGTCGGGGACTGGTGACGGCGTGGCGGCCTGTGGGGCTGGTGATGGGGCGGTGGTGGTGTGGAGGGGCGGTTGCGCGGCGCCGCTCCGTGTCTTGAGGGCACATCGGGCTGAGGTGTGCTCCGTCGACTGGCCCAGGGCGCACCTGCTCAGCGCCAGCTGGGATACCACCGTCAAACTGGTGGGTGCAGGGGAATCCCCTTTGTTTCGCATCCGTTACTATGACTATGCCAGGATTTGAGAACATGTTCGGGGAATTACCTTTGCTTCGTAACCATTACTATAACTAGACTAGGAGTGTCCCGTTAATTTATATATGAGTTCATAGATATTATTAATATATTTACTTTTTTTCCTCTGCCGTCTGCCTTTCACCATGAAAATAGTTGACTGGTAGAGAATGCCATCAAGAATTATGTTAACAGATCCTAGTCTTTAGCTTAAGTTGTAGAAATAAAGATTAAATGAAAAATTATCGGCGCTGCCAGGCTTCGAATCTGAGTCTTGAAGGCAACGCGCAAATACTTTCTAACCAACTGAGCTAACTGATGACCTCAACATCTGCTTTGCATTTCCACCATGCTAAGCAATGCTTGACACCACTTACATTACAGTATAGGAAATAAAACTGAAAAGAAAATAATAGAAAGAGAAACTTTACAGTATACCAACGCTGTCACACATCACTCTACAGTGAATATTTGAACGCCCACTAACTAACTCCGTCCAATTTAGTGGGACCCCGAATCGGAGGCGTGCCTCAGCACGTTCTCGGGCCACTCGCAGCTGGTCTACACGGCGGCGTTCTCGCCCCACTCGCCGGCCACGTTCGCCACGGTGTCGGGCGACGGCCACCTGAAGCTGTGGACTTGCGCGGAGCCAGCTAGGCCGGCGGCGGCGGTGAAGGCTCACGATGCCGAGGTCAGTGACCTCCCCCCTCCGAAGTATTTGCTGACGCTATGGTGCCGCAGCTCAGCTATGTTCGTTCGGTAGGTCTTGAGATGAAGCCATGGACGCGGATGGAGGTCGGCGATCGCCTAAGCCTAATGCAACATAAAGGGTTTTAGAACTTGCGGAAGTCGGTGAAATGTCGAGGTCAGTGACCCCCTTCGTTAGGTCATTAGCTGGAGCTGTGGACGCGGATGGAGGTCAGTGACCGCCTTATGTTACCTATAGGGCCTTAAGACATGAGGATACCGGAGACGGTGAAATGTCGAGGTCATTGACCCCCTTAGTAAGTCTTGGCCTGGAGACGTGGTTGCGGATGGAGGTCAGTGACCGCCTTTTATAATCTTCAAGATGTAAGGACACGAGAAAGCCAGAGGTGCTGCAATACCACGGTCAATGACCGCTCCATTTAATGGAGGAGGACTTCAAGAGCTTTGGAAGTCCGTGGCAGGCCGACGCAGTTCGAGATCAGATACCGCTTTATACAATTTATAGAGTACCATGACCCATGGGTCCGTTTATTGTGTTAGGGCCACGTAACAGCTTCGGCTGTTTGTAGTAGAAGTGTCATTCTCTCTACCAGCACTTAAAAAACAACTTCATTGGAGCCAGCACCAATGAAATTGTTTTTTAAGTGCTGACGTATCACTCGCTCGGAAGTGAACAAAAAAATCGTTAGGAAACATCCATATTTTCAAATAACAAAAAAAAAACAATAATGAAAGAAAGCCGTGATAGCTCAGTGTCCGGGTGCTCGCCTTTAATTCTATATACTCAAGCAACCTGAGTTCGATCCCCGGTGCCGGCACTAATAAAGTTTTTGACTTTAAGTGCTGACTTATCACGTGCTCCGCGGTGAAGGTATACATCGTGAGGAAACCTGCATATTTTCGAAATAATAACAAAAAAAATCGAAGATATGTGAAGTCCGCCAACCCGCGGTGGGGCCGCGTGGTGGACTATGCCCTGATACCCTCTGTAGGCCTTTCCAGCTGTGGGCATATATAGGCTGTTACTTTACTTTTTACGGTGTAAAGATTGAGGGTAATCAGATTAGCGGCAGATAGTGAGATGGGCAACTTGCAGGTGCTGTCTTGCGATTGGAGTAGGACGGAGAGCCACGCGCTGGCTACGGCTGGCTCGGACGGGCTCATCCGCGGCTGGGACTTGAGAAGACTGACCACCCCAATGTTCACACTCAAAGGTTTGTTCCCGTGTTCGATTCTCAACCGTTACCATGAATTTATTATATTTATTTACACCAACAGCATGATATAAATAGACCGGTACATGAATTTATTATATTTATTTAATTAGATACACCAAGAGCATGATGTATAGTGAAATGTGTTCGTAGCCACATTTACTGTAGTAGAGCCACGCAACAGTGTGCAGGAATAGGCACGTCCGCCCGGGTAAGTACCATGATCTAACAGAAGAACGGCGAGAAGTGGAAGTGGTGATTCTCAGTGAGGTAGCCGGGGCCCACTTTATTAAAAGGTGGCAACGCATCGGCAACGTTATGTTGCAAATGTCCATGGGCGGTTATCACTTGCCATCAGGTGAACCACCAGCTACCTTGCCACTTTCTTACATAAATATGCCTATTACAAGTATGCACAACATTATTAAAAATAAATGCACCTAAAAACTTAAAACGAGAAAAACGGGAAGTGAGTGTTAACACTAAAAGTTAAATTTGAATGGCCTTAGCGCTTGTTCAAGTTCGGTTTAGGTCAAATAACTACTGCTCTATAATTCTCTCAATAATTCTCGGCTCTTAATAAATACCCTATAAAAGGTATTTACCTATTAACAGTATAAACGACTGTGTTGCGAACATAACTAACTAATAATAGAAGATGAAATATTGAATTATCCTTATCTATCCTATTGGTCCTGACTAATTAAACGCAAAAAAGATCGGTCAATGACTTATCTTTAACATTCTCTAGAGTCAGTGATTCTCAACCACTGTGCCGCGGCACTTTTGTGTGCCGCCAAATTTCAAAAGTGTGCCGCCAAATTTTGCAAATATATGATAATGATAATATTATTAAATTATATCATTTAAAAAGAAAAATATTTTTTGGCATTAGCCAACATTAAAACTAAAAAAAAATCAAGATTGTTAAATGTAGAAGACGATATGAGAGTAGCATTGTCATTTTTACGACCAAATATAAATGAAATTATCAAAAAACATCAAGCTCAAATTTCGCATTAAAAATATTTTTATTATTAGCTTGTAATTAATCCCTTAATAAACGTTTAGTTATTATTGTAGTATATATTAGTTTATTTCGTATATTTAAAATTTTTGTCATAAACTATTTATGCAGTGTGTTGTAGTTTATCTTTTTCTTTGTGTGCCGCCAAATTTTGAAATCGTTAAATATGTGCCGCAACAAAAAAAAAGGTTGAGAATCACTGACTCTAGAGACTAGAATATGAAACGTTGAATTTAATTATTTGAATTTAACGACACGGTTCCTTTGGCGTTTTACTTTGGTTTAAATTGATAACATTTCGAACATTACAAATCATGACTAATGAAATGCAAAAAAATATTCGTAAATTAGTTTTCTTTAACAGTTATTCTCGTTTTTTCTTACCCTATCAAATTAGTATAGCAACGCTTATTAGTTACAATTACGACGGACTGTGAAATACGTAAAATGTGTTCCTATTATCGTAGGCGTACCGTCTTTAATGATATTAGTATGGTGACGCCACTAAATACTTCTATCGTACTAATAGTTATTATGCAGACATTCCTTTATCGGGTAGGATGTATGTGGCCATGTATCGATATTTTTGTTTTGACTTTACTCAAACGTTTCCCGGGTACTTAGAAACATCGCGATTCGTGAACACAAAAACGTTAATATTCCGTTTAATGACTTCTTATTCTTAGCGTAAAATTAGGAAAATTGTAATTGAATTGATTTATGTCAACACTTTCTTTAAATCATTGGCAAATTAAAACATTATTTTCGTTAGTTAACTGTTCGCACTGCCTTTTAAAATGGCTTTTACGCAACCGTTTTCCGTTATCCGTATAGACAATAGGTGTTGCTGTAACCAATAAAAAAACTGTAATCTTAGAAAATCTTGGAGATATTTGAAAGATCATAATTAAAGTCATTAACCCTCGACGTGAAAAAATTAAAAAAAAAAAAAGGTTTTATCAGTTTGACGTGTCTGTCTATATATCTATTTGTTTGTCTGTAGTAGCTTCTAAACTAATAGATCGATATTTAAAAGCTGACGTGATCGAGATGGTTCTTGGCTCTTACTTAGGCGTTCATTTTGAGTTAGGGGTTACTTAAAATGTATTCATTATTATTTTTATGTGAAAATGTGGCATGGAGCGAGTGGGAATTTCATTTGATGTTAAGTGATGACCGCCGCCTGTTGACATTTGCAACGCCCGTAGGGTTGCAGACGCAACTGGGTCCCGCTTACCTCACCCACCAGACGAGACGCAGAAGTGTAACACATCCACTTCGCCCAGGTCTTCTGCGAGGTCGTGGCACTTACCCGGACGGACCTGCCCATTCGTGCAACAGCGAAAACTGTTGCGTTGCCCCACCACAGTATAATGTCGTATTATATCTTTTACAGGTTGCGAATGCGCAGTAAGAAGGGTGCAGTTCTCACCACACGCGCCCTCCGTCATAGCGGCCGTCTCCTACGACTTTACGACCAGGTATGTTATTTTAAAGATCCCTGGCAACAAGAGCACGTACAATGCAACTATAATTATATGAACATCTTGGTGCGTACAGAGTGAAAATTAAAGGGTTTACGAAATTATCTTATAATAGTTATACCTCAAACATAAAGATACAGGGAAACGGTCCGTCAGCTTCGATCTGTAACTTAATAATTTAACGAAAAGATTTAACTATTTTCCCATGTCGGAATGAAACTTTACAGAAAACCTGTCTCTGCAGACTCTCCTACTTCAAGAGTCGCAATGAATCACATTTAATACAGATAATTGGCTAACTGCATCCATTCCGCTTCTGTAGAGTCGTGAGTTATCCTTAGTTTAGACGGATCATTGACGAGCATCTCTGCCCACCGGCTTTGGCGTAGTGTAGATAATGATATTTAATGTGAAAAGATCTGACCACTATTGCTTTTTTATATAACTGTGGTAGGGTCGCAACCTAGTTTTCGCTGTTGCACGAATGGGTAGGTCCGTCCGGGGAATTACCGCGACCTCACAGAAGACCGGCGTGATGTGGAAGTGTTATACTTCTGCTTTACGTCTGGCGAGTGAGGGGGGGGGGGGGGGACTCTACGAGTGTTACAAACGTTAGTGGGCGGCGGTTATGAGTTACCATCAGGTGCACTGCCAGCTCGCTTGCCTCCTTGTCACATAAAAAAAAGTAGATGGGTGCAGGTGGCCTCAGGAAACATAAGGAAATCATGATGATGATGATGACGAATGTGATTTACCGTAAACATCGAAATTTCCCTCACTCAACATATATAATTACGTATATAATACGTTCTCACATTAAAAAAAATCTATTGCGGCTATGATCTCTGTAGGGGTCAAGTTGCCAAACGAGCAGACGGTTCACCTGATGATGAGTGAATACAGCCGCCCGTGGACTTATGCCACACCCGAGGGTTTGCAGATGCGTCGGCAACCATTTTGGAAATTGGGCACCGGCCACCTCACTCACCAGACGAAACGCGAAAGTATCACACTTCCACGGTCTTCTGCGAGCTCGTGGTACTTACCCGCACGGGCCTGCCCATTCGTGCAACAGCCGAGGCTGCTGCGTGGCCGTACCGCCGTCCAACCACGAGATCCGTTCTATTGTCCAGGATATGGGACTTGAAGCGCGGCTGCGAACCGCTGGAGACCATCCGCCACCACTCGGAGTTCACGTACGGACTGGATTGGAACACCCTCAGGCCCCACCAGATAGCGGACTGCGGCTGGGATTCGCTGGTCCACGTGTTCGTTCCCCGTTCGCTCGCCTGAGGTATGTAACTCTTTTACGCCTGAGGTATGTATGTATTTCGCGCGGAAAACACACTTTATTTTACTGCTTAGTTATGCTTTTTAACTCCGAGTGTAACCTATGCTAAGTGTGCACTGTATCGTCGATTAATTGCGTTCACGATTTGGTGAAAAGTTTTTATGTTGTATTGTTTTTATAAATAATAAAAGATAAATAAAAAACATGCTCTCTTACTGTAGAACAACGTTATTCTGTTTTGTAAGGATGTTTTACGTACATAAATTTCACTTGGACAAACACTCTGATCCGAAGCATTTGTCTGTGAGTTACAAAAAAGGTTGTCTCGTGTGGTAATTGATATCGAACCCACTTCCTTCGGCATCGAATCCAGTATCAATTGCGCCACGGAGTCATCGAGGTCTGGAAAGTTAGTGTTCATTTATTGAACTAAAACTTCACGAACCGAAGTTTTAGTTCTGTAACTTTGTTATATTGGACAGTGAACCAGTCTCTTCCGCCAGAGGGCGTTGATATGTATGTATGATTATTGTGTGATGAACAGTGCCCTTTTATTCTTTTTCTTTTTCATAAGAAATGTATGTAACTTTATCAGAGAAAGGTATCGATAGTACTTTATCAGCAACATCTTACCATTAGGTGGGATGGCAGTCAAGTGCTAGCCAGTTTTTGAATTAAAAAAAAAAATACATCCTGAAATATTGAGAAATATTAAGAGAGCTCTTTCAACTTTTATGAGAAGGCATAATGCATTGCAGAGCTCAGTGCCCATTTATTCCTAAACGAGAGCTCCATACACCTGAAATAAGAAGAAGTGGTTCCTGCATGTATTGTTCAATAGAAAACAGTTGACACAATACTCTGATTCAAAATTAGAACTAAGTCTTGTTCCAAATTAAGCCATTGCTAACATTTTGAGGGGTTTAATTATATACAATAAGAACAAAACAAGTATAAATCTTATTAAATGAAACTACGTTACGGGTTTTATCGCGTTTTTTTTTTTATTTTAATTTAAATTCCCGACGTTTCGAACACTTTCCAGCGTTCATGGTCAAAAACGCGATAAAATCCGTAAAGTAGTTTCATTTAATATGTATAATATTCGCGTAAAATCAAGAAAACAATAAGTATAAATCTTGCTAGCTTTGGTTGTAGGTAATAACTCCGGAATTTCTGACGTCATATGTAGTTTACATAGCTCTAAATAACATTTCTTCATAGTGATGATATTCGTAAATGATTGTAATATAAATGTATAATATGTATAATAGGCAATAAAGAAAATAGTATTATTAGTTTATCATGTGTGAAAGTTATATTCTTTTTATACAGCTTTGATATGCAGAATGAGTTCATTGTAGTTGCTAATTGCAGCAATAGAAACTTGAAATCTACAGTTAACATATTGACATAATCTCCAAATATATGGATTTCCATTCTATGACAAAATATTTATAACCTAAGTTTATCATGAATAAAATTCATTAACAAAACAATGGGATACTACTTTTACATTACCCTTTGACATTGTCAATGTGAATAGAATATATTAATATGAATTTAATCTGATGTTATTTCATATTAAATATTTTAGTATTTATACATATAAATTTATGAATTTATTATACATACACATGTATAGTAAATACCTTTCATACATTATTATAATACAGAAAGATATATTTTCAGGGTTTCATGTGCCGCCGCAATGGTTATAGTGGATGCTGTCATAGGAAGCGGCTGTGTGCCAAATAAGACGAATTATTCGGAATAGTGACGCTTACTGCCATCGCATAAGGTCCAGAATCGCTCGCTCGGCGGTGTTGGCCACGAAACAGGGATTACTTAGTATTTGTACGGACGCTAAAGTGTAACAAAATGTAAAAAAAAAGTTTCATCAGTATACCTTCTTAGTAGGTGTTTCTCATTATCTTGTAAATATGGTGTTAGTGTAAAATGACTGTTATGTTCATAGCGTTAAGCTTCGCAGTTGCACGGCATTGAAGTTTACATGACAATTTCCAAGTTCTTATTGGTCCTTCGATTCATAGTGGGTAGTGAGTCTGCCTCTTGCGCCAGAGGGTGTGGGTTCGATCCCCACTACTGGAAAAATATTGTGCTATCATAGTGTTTTTCCAGTGTCTGGGTGTTTATATATGTGTAATATAAAGTAAGTTTATCAGTTATCTTGTACCCATAGTACAAGCATTGCTTAGTTTGGGACAAGAGAATGTTGAATGAAGTAAAAGTGTGTCCTAAAATATTGTTTTTTTTTATTACATAACATATTGTTGTATTCATTACAAATATAAATATTTTATGTCCTAATATTGTTGTTTGTTCAACATATGTTTTGAGCAAACTATAGGTGTTATGTAAACTTCGTACTTAAGATAGTTTTATTATTTTATATTATTTTTAATAATTTCGATGAATTGTGATATTTTATAGTATTATTTATCTATGGAAACAATATGGAGGTTCAGGCAAGCTTGCTAATGAGCATTGTAAATAAGATAAAATTTTATTTGAAAAATCAAATTTCGCTTTACTATATCAGTTAAAAGTTCTTTAAGTGTTCCTTGTTCTCTGTTAGGCGTTTGTGTTGTGTAAATTTATATTAAAAAATAATTGTCTGCATTTAACAACCTTCCAACAATCTTTACCAAATAATTAAAATATTATTTGAATGATAAAATCATTGTTAACTGTTTTACGGATTTTATCGCATTTTACATACCGAGTGAAATAGTTTTGTTAAATCATATTTAATTTTCGCGTGATTACCAATTGTCTAATGATTAATCTGATGGTAAATGTACCTTTGAATTTTGTTCCATTCTTAATAAATAAATACCTAGGGTATTCGGTATAGATATTCAACGCTCGAACATTCCAATACTAATAATATTTAAAATCTCCATACCAGTTTTGGAACTTTTTTACTGAGCCTGAACGCCTTGACTGCTTTTAGAGTGTAATATTTTGTTTAAGACTGTAACCGATATACCATCGGGTTGTGTGGTAATCAAGCATTAGTCGGTCTGTCATTTAAATACATTTGGGAAATTAAACATTTATTGGCTTCTGGCAACATTGATCAAATATATGGAACCCCTAGTTCCACGCGGGACATGCTATTGTATATATAGTGTATTCATATTATAAACATGTATTATATGTTATCTGTTAATAATCACTTCAACATGTTAAATACTTATTCGCTACATATAAAATATTAAAATCTTTTTATTGTACACTGTTAAAATTGCTTCTAAATAGATAAATTGCCAAGTGCTTGATCATGTTTCTTGTAAATTGTACCTAAAACACAATAATTTTATGCCTAGTTTTATGATACCGCTTTAAATTTATTAAAACTGACTGACTGGTTCAAAGTTACTTTGGATTGTAATAAGAGTAATTGATGAATCTACATATAGATTCATAGATTTCTACTAGTTCATTGATTTGTAGTACTAGAACATGAATGTTTTGTTATAACAATTTTTACAATTTTTTCAGCAAATGCGGTCTCCATATAACAATCATTGACATTTTGTAATATTGTAACCGACTATTTTATTGTTATTTTTAACTATGTTGTTTAACAATAAATCATTTTATTCGCGAAATCTTGTTTTTTGATGAAGTTTTACGCAGCTTAACTTTTTTCGCACTAATAAAACATATTTATTCTATAGATGTCGGGTCTTGTATGACTGACTGCTACCGTTATTGGTTAATAATCGTAAATTACAGCCATGAAATATTTTTACTGTGACTTCATATCTTCATATGATTTAAATAAAACATTTGATACAATTAGTACAAAACAATAATTTAATTGACTAATAATTTAACACTGAAAAGCGACAAATAAGCAATTGTTAAAAGCGACATCTATGAGAGGACGGATAAACTACTGTGAGCGCACATTTCGCTTCAGTCTTCTTATTCTGCCTTCGATGGCCGACAACATAAAGTAAACAGTTTTCAAGTCACTTTTGTCCCTCCCACTGCATATTTCGGTTAGGCTTAAAGCCGGCGAAAGAATACAGGTGGAGCTGGTGTCGAATTTACCCGCAGGAAGCGACATCAAATTCTGTGTTTGGCAGCTTTCATTCGTGTAACAACTGGGCTTCATTGTGCATGCTTCTATTTGGAATACGTTGGAAATGTTAAGAGAACGTTTTCTATAGTCATCGGTAGATGGCGTACGTTGTCTGAATGCTGAAACAACATTAGCGTTACATTAATTTTATGAGTTAATTTTGTATCGTTAGAATCAATGATATAGTTCAATTATACTAAAAATTATATATATTTGTGGGACAGATTTATGCATCCGCTGTTGCATAAATTGTCCACTCAATTAGGAAAGTCCCACCTGGTCCAAACCCGTGGGTTCTGGCTAGCCCACCGGTTCTGCGTCCGATGAAGCTTTAATAGTCTCGGGACTGAAAGCAAAAACATCAGTTAATACAAGATACAAGATACCTGGTCCCCCTGGCCTATAGAAATCCGGTGTAATGTAAAAGTATTTATATTTTTTCGTTTGACCGGAGCGGTGTTATTTCTTATCATTCATTTGTAAACCGCTGGCCCCTCAGTGAAATTTCCTGATAGAAAAAGTATAGTAATTTATAGAAATCGAGGATTAATTTGATACTAACCTTTGAGTCGCTTGTGTTTAATCGATGAAAACTGGTGCTTTGAAAAGTTTTGATATATTCTATCGTAAGATCCTGGATAAAAAAAAGTTGATATTTGTTACAGATCGCTAAGTAACTCGGACGATGTTGATCATGACATATTTTACTTTGAAAACCGAAGACCAACACTTAGTCGTATTCAAATTTTCATTTATCAGCCCATTGTCTACGTGGTGCATGATTTAGCTTTCGTGGTCTCATCGTTCAGATTTATTTATATTAATTTTATTGTTTTATAACTAAAAGAACTAATAAGGAAAAAAGGTCTAAAAGAAAAAAACTTATTTATACACTTTCTAGTCATTAATTTTTTTAAATAGATTGCATAAAATTTTATTTATTTACTTTTTGAAACTGTACCTTTACTGAAAGTTTTTTTGTCGCCATTATTTCTCCACTCTTTACGAGAAGTTTGAGTGCCAGTATGCGTTCTTGGCCCAAAATTGTTGTCGCGAAAACGCCCTTAAAATGGATAAACACAATTAAAGCTCATAGTTTTTTAATATTATATAATAAATATAATAGGCAAGCGGCGAAACAGAGTAAGTTGTTAGTAGTCTTGTTACTAAATAAATTACTACTAAATTGTTTTTAATGCTCACTACTCTAGATACTATTAAAGCGAGGCATTCTAAAAGTTATGAAGACGACAAAGTACTCGCACCTACACACGCAAAATTTTTAAAGTTATTTGTTTATTTGTTGTTCATTATTTCTTGGATAGGATATAGGTACCACGTGGTAAGCATTGGCGTATCTAGAATTATTTTTCAGGGTGTGCCTGGGCCTTTACTACAAAAAAAAATCGAACACTATGCGTCGCATTAAAAAAGTAATAGTTCGTTATCGTTAATAATTTTTATTAATTTATAATAGTAGTATTAACTAATTAGTAGTTAGTACGTTGTGTATTCACAAGTAAATAAACGGAATGTGTTGTAAAATAGTATGTAATAAAAACTAAATATTTAGTGCATAGATTTCTCGGCTGTACATAATTATTTCATTTCAGTGATTTTTTATGAAGTTTCTTAGGTATCCAGCCTAGAATTTCGAATCAGTAACCCAAAATCCTGGGGTGGGCACTAGACGATACTGGGGTGGGCATGGCCCACCCGGCCCACCTGCTATATACGCCTATGGTGGTAAGTCAGCTATTACTAACTAATTTAATATATGTAGGATACATTGTTTATATTACTGTAAATACCTAATGGACTATTATAAGATGCTAATTTAGTAAATTTCCCCACTTACCTTTCGGCATCATTACTTCACCTATAAAATCGGATCTAAGACTGCAATATGGCCCGGACATATCCTGGACTGAGGTTAGCAACCCCACCGAACGTAGTCTTTTTTCATCTGTTCTTCTTGGCTCTTTGCCTAAAATGCAGTTTCGCTTTTAATTTGAGATTTTCTGAGATTGTGTCTCGATGCCAATGGGTTAAAAAATGGTGATCATTTTTAAATCCACATGCGTGCATTCTAACGAGTATATAATTCGCACATAAATCAAATTTTATGTATAATATTGGTGGAACGTTTAAGTTTCCAAGGGGATAAACATTAGAGACTTGTATCCACTGAAACCGCTAACGGCCAATGAGGGCCCACACCCTAATCGCAAGATTCTTTGCTAATACAATTGAGTCATTTCAAATTCGTTGCAATTTTCGGTCGAGTGAAGGTATTACATAGGCTATTATTATTCATGTGTGCACTAAGATACATACTAAAAGTTGTTTATGCTTACTAGATATTATCGGCTGCACGATTTGTGCGGACGCGTCTTTTTGTATTGTGTGGACAAAACAACGCGGCGGGTCGTAAACGAATAGGCAATCTGAAAAATATTATCCATAAATTAATAATATATAATCTTACTTCAGTTAAAACAATAATCAGCTTTCCAAAAACTTATTCACGCGTAAATCATGAACTTGTAAAACATGAAATTCTAAACGTTAGCTGGTTTTCGATAGATCGTAAAAAAAATGAGTAAAATTGGACGTAGCGGAGATAGCTACTGCATCAGGACCTCAAGCACCTCTTGCCCGTCGATTGTTATGGCAAGATAAAAAATGAAATAGGCAATAAAATGGTTTTATTTCATTCTTGTCTCATGATTGATTGTAATTGTCGTGTTGATGTCAGTTGTTACGTTTTTCTTGTGGCGTATTCTTGCTCTGGCTTTATATATTTTCATTTAATTGTTTTAGTTTGCAATGTCTCGTGAACTTAAGGGGGTCCCCACTGCGGATTGGCGGACTTCACATATCTTCGAAAAATATTTTTTTTTTGTTATTATTTCGAAAATATGCAGGTTTCCTCACGATGTTTTCCTTCACCGCGGAGCACGTGATAAGTCAGCACTTAAAGTTAAAAAAACTTCATTGGTGCCGGCACCGGGGATCGAACTCAGGTTGCTCGAGTATATTGAATTAAAGGCGAGCGCCCGGACACTGAGCTATCACGGCTCAGGGGGGTAACATTTTGGTAAAAATAATTATTGTATTCGTAGCAAATTGGTTTTATGGAATACTTTTGTCCATATTCGTATCTTATTTTACAATGAAAATTACTTACAAGTAACATCTGTTATTAAAAGTTGGTATTTACTTAATTCCTTTATCTTTTTAGGACTATCTGCCATTACTTCCCAGTTAAATGCAGCATTATAGCATTGGATTGGATCATTCATATTTCAAAGTTGTTCATCAAAGTGTTGTAAACATTACAACTAGATGAATTACGATGCGACCTCTGCCACTTGACTAAGACTGATCTTGAAAGTTGTTTCGATCAGAAAATACCACTGGCGATAAATGCTCCTACAGAATACTTTCGCAAGTTGGGAACTTCAGAAACAATACGATGAAGGTTACAAAATTCAAACAAAACTTTTTCTGCTTAATACCATTATTGTACCAATAAAAAGTTTCTTATTTATCTAATATAGTGAGATGTGGATATTGCCGAACCCAAAGAAATGTTTTGTCTATTTGTCAGGTCGTCTGTTGGCTTGTCACTTAAAACCCTATATTTATAATTTCTTCGCTGTTATTTTGGAAAAATGTGATACAGTTAATTTAAAAAGCCCCTCCTGATTTACATTCTACATTTTATTCCCTACTTAAGTCAACACAAATACAATATTTTCCAATTTCCTAATTCTGTTGTAAAGTCTAACTTCAGCATATACATATGTCCTCCTATAGCCTACTTTTTTATACGGCATAAAGAAAGAAATGTGTTAGGTGAATGATCTAAGGGTACCAGCTAAACTGGGGCATACAAAGAAAGAGACTTAATAATTCCGCCTCTAAGGGTTCATCTTGGAACAAATATTGATATATTTATTGCAAGACAGTGAAATACTGGTGTGTGACAATTTTTAATAGTTTATTAATATTTGCACTGTAGGGTACAAGGCAAATAAAATAATACCTGTTCCTTGCACGCATCTGTGGTTGGCGTTGACTCGCAACGTTGCACTCGGAAATATGAAACGCGAAGTGATCGCGCTGGAAGATCTGCATTTCTTCACGAATGATCTCACGCTCGTCGCTGAAAATAACAATTCATCTTCATTTGGTCGGCTTACATTTGATGACGTCACGCACAACGTTTGAACGCCAAAGCCTACCTAATCCGTGGGCTTAGATTTAATGTTAATCAATATCGTACACCCGTTCGAACCGTCCATTTTTAACCGGAAACTGAAATCCGAGTCGTGTATCGCGTTGCTCGTCGTAGCGCTTGGCGTAGCTAGAGCAGAAATGAGTGGAAATGTCAATTCCGTAGCTGTTGTGCAAGTACTTTGCTACGAAAAGAGAGGCAGCGTTACCTTTGTTCTGACTATCCGATTCGTTCCGTTTCACGACCTCTGGTGCAGTTTCTGCAATAACATTTCATTTTTCAGGTTGGTGTATTGTAAATTGTTTTGTAGCACCGTTGTTCATATTACCTTTCGTAATCGTTAGTGGCTTCACAATTTTCCCTCGGTCATTACGGCATTCTAGCGCGAGTTCATTGGGTGCACTTGTTGCTTGCGGCGGCTCCGCTGGAATTTTAATTAAAATCTTGTGTGAGTAGAAAGCGGTTTCTGTGAAGTTCGTTTAAAATAATTCAAAACTCGGTGAGACGTGTGAGATGGTAAATGCAATTTTGTAATTTTGTTATTACACATAATATATTATGCTCAATAACTTAACAGACAAAACATGGTCCATATGGAACATTCCATATTACACTTGATGTTATATATAGATAGGATATTCTACTGAAGACACGAGAGAATACCCGCATGAAGTATTACATTTTTGTATTTCATCGATCAGTGCGGTAACAGGGGGTCTATTGTTGAATATGTGCATTGGCCGCGTCAATCACTTAACTTCAGTTGAAAACGATTGATTAAGAGATTAAAGCGTTATTTTTTACATAATATTTACATTTTAAAGTTATACATAAAATAGTTTTAAAACCGTTTTCTTTTCAGTGCGATGGAGAGTTTGTGTGACATAGTTCTGATAAGAAAGACGATCTCAGTATTGTAAACAAATTTGCTATCACCTTCACTACGTTGTGTTTGTTTTAGTTCTTGCTTGGGTTTGTCCTTATTGAATTCCTTTTCCACGGTTACAGTTTTCTTATAAATCGGAATAACACTTGCCATATATTCTTTGTTTCCGCTTACAGATTGATGATTGCCTTAAAACATAGTTTGTTATTTATTATAAAGTAGTTTTGTTGGGCCTTTGTATTAAGGGCAGTTATTTTCAGATATTTGCCTTTATCTACAGTTATTATTTGCTGCTTATCTAGTTGTTTGTAAAAGTTAAACTAAAGAGGTCGAGTTATTTCAAACCAAATTTTATTGCAAGGAAAATATTGATAATATTCCTTATCTGTTGTAGGGTCACGGCAGCTTCTATGGGGTGAGCCTGCCCAGTAAGTGCAGGCTCATCTGGGGAAGTATCACGGCCTCACAGAAGACCGTCAAGGTGGGAGTTTCGGTTTTCATCTGGTGAGTGAGGTAACTGGTGCCCACCGTTTGTGAAGGCAATGCATTTGCGAATTTTGTAGATGTCCTATCACGGCGGTGATTTCTTTCACCATCATCACCATCATCATCATTTCAGCCTGTATATGTCCACTGCTGAACACAGGCCTCCCCCACAGACTGCCATGAAGGACGATCCTGAGCCACTGTCATTATTAGTTATGATTTCTTTACATCGGATAAATTACCACCTCGATTGCCAACTTTTCATCTCGTTTAAAATTAAAATAAATATAAAATATAGAATATACTCGTACCTTTTATTATCAACTGCCTAGTCATTGTTTGTACCGATACCTCGACTAAGTGACGTGACGTACAAACACCTGTCGAAGTGGTGGGTTCAAAGTCATCCTTCACATCTGTGTGTATCATAAAACGTATAAACTTTAGTTAAGTCTGTGTAAGAGAGTAAGCAATTGCAGGAACTAAAATATGGATTTATAAGGCAGTAAATACACCAGTCCGCTATTCAGGGTTTACTCATATTTATCTTTCTTCGATATTGGTGTTCCATATTGATCTTTAATCTATAACGACCCGGTATAGTTAGTATACGATAGTATAATTCTACAAGGGTTGCACTGTCCCCATTGCTAAAAAATGAGCTTATCTAGAGAATGTTTAAGCATGAATAGTAATAGCATCATCGTAGCTTAAAGTCTGGGCCATCTCTTTTAATTCATCATACTCATCCATAAGCGACCAAAATTGCTACATCCCAGAGAAGTAGCATTCTAATGTAAAATAAAATTCAAATTATAATGCTAATTATTTAAACAGCATTGTAAAATTTCAATTTCAATATTTATATATAGTATGTTTATCAGTTAAGTAGTACCCATAGTATAAACGTTGCTTAGTTGGGACTAGAGAACGTTGTGTCAGAATGTGTCCTAAGTATTTATTTATTTATTCTATTTATTTATTTTATTTATCGTTTTTTTCATTACCACATGCAAACAAAACCATATCGCAACAATTGTTACGCATGCATATGGTAATCGTTCATTTATGTAAGAAAAAATTACCCTCATTCGATTCCAACATAGTGAATGCCGTCTGAAAAGACTTGCCATCGGCATGAAGCGATGTAAAAACTCCCACCGACGACGATTTCGTATTCGTTTCTGTCGAACAAAGTATCTGTATGTATTACTCATTACCAAAAAGTAATTATCGTAGTACAGATTCGAATATAAAAGGCAAGATGCAACATTTTTCAAATGTATGTACAATATAGGTGAAAACAGAAAAACTATCAGACGGTAAAGTTATGTTGTAGCGTATGTTAACTATATTTATCGATTTCAGATCGTGAGTTCAGATGAGTTTTGAATTCGTTGTCACGGTTGAGGTGTTCTATAAAATATTATTACATTCTACGCTACCGTATAAGTTTCTTTTAGAACATATTGGTATAATATAAATATACATAACAATATATATATACAAACATAATAACTGGATAATAATATACAAACATAATAACTGGATTCAGTTTAATAGACTCAGGTACTTCTATTTCGTTGTGTGCCCATTCATTTATTCATTATTTTTTTAACTGTGGTAGGCCCAAGCAACAGCTTCTGCTGTTGCACAAATGGGCAGGCACCCCCATGGAAGTACCACGACATCACAGAAGACCGGCGTAAAGTGGAAGTATGACAAATACTTTCGCCTGTTGTCTGATGAGTGAGGTAGCCAGAGCCCAATCTTCAAATGGTTGTCAACGCCTCTGTAATCCTCGGGTGTAGCAGATGTTCATGGGTGGCATTATTCATTTAACATCAGGTGAACCGGCTGCTCGCTTGGCAACTTTTCACATTAAAAAAAAGAAAAAGAAACGCGCTCTACGCGTCGTAGCGCTACACTCGTAGCACTACGCAACGTAGCCCATAGGTTTAGTCACGCTACGATTTTGAAGGATTGCTTATAACCGCACGGATTGAGAGGCGGACCGCCGGCGCACCTGTCCCCCGCTCAATTTATCTTTCCGACCCATTTCGCCCGATTGTGTTGGACCTCATGAATATACCCTGGAAAAATGGATAACAATTCGCCCGCGCGGCGGAGCTGTTGTAATTACATTGTGTATAATGCAAGGGGCCTCTTACCCAAACGTTATTGTATATTTCCTATTCAATTAGTTTCAATAGCTTTTAGAATACAATGAATAGGCGAGTTACACTAAATAATTATTTACTTTAATAACTCAAAATTAACTAATCCTGGTATAAAGTGTATATTCGATTGAATGTACACTATGTAACGGCTCAGAAAAGAAGAGCCATTGACCTGAGAAGAACCGGCGAAAGAACTGTGGTAGAGCCACGCAACGTAGAAGTGTTATACTTCCGCGTTTCGTCTAGTGTTGAGGTAGCCGAGGCCCACTTTATAAAAAGTGGCAACGGATCAACAAACCTACGGGTGTGGCAAAAGTCCATGGGCGGCGGTTATCACTTAACATTAGGTGAACCGCCAGCTCGCTTGCCACCTTCCACCTGCAATCTATTTAACTCCACTTTAACTCATACGTCAAAAGAAAAACTCTTGTGGTGTGATCTTTTTGTACCATGCAGGTAAGGAACTCAACTTTTATTAGTGCGCGAGCTTGCAAAGACCTGTTTCACTTGGGTGGCTACGTCGCTACTGCAACTGCGAAGGAGCACGTCGAGCAGGCTCCCCTCTAAGCTCCATAAGACATCTGAATCGCCTGATAATGGAATTAAAAATTAATGAACAAAAGGTTTATATACCTAACATTGCCGATGGTTTACAGACTGCGTTCAATGACTCGGAGGCGCAATTGCTAAGCTATTTCTATATCTATAAGTATATTTATATCTATAAGCATATCTTTATCTATAAGTATATCTACTCTCGATATCTGAGGTCGTGGGTTCGATTTCCACAGGACAAGTTTTTAATGTCGATTGTTAAAAAATGTCCCATACCACTATCAGCACGATTCACATGTTCCACCAATTCGAAGGGAGGGAGGATGACGATGAACAAAATATTTATTGGCAAAGTAAAGTCATTATCGAATTAAAGGGCCGATCCGAGGTGGATGATTCGTACGGTTTTTCAACTTTTGAATGGTTTGGAGTTTTTTAACTGGAAAAGTGAAATAAGTATGAATGAATACAATTGGTTGTAATGAATACTTAGTGCTCTATATGATTATCTTGCTAATTACTAATATCGTTTTGTGGGTTCGAAAGTACACGGGGAAAACATTGTGAGCGTCTGTTATTTTCACATCTATGAAATATTCCGCGAGACAGGTATCTCCCGGGAGTCGTAGTAGAGAAGTGAAGTAGAGTGAAGTCGTAAAGCTCACTATCGTTCTGGAGGAAGGCGATCGGTCGTTGCGGCCGACCACGCTGCCCACAACCGACTCCAGTCGATTTGCTCCTTACTGGGTGGCCAGTACTTGTGCATGCCGTTGCCCGTTCGGGGCATACGTCTACAAAATAATTTCACGTTAAAGTATTTCTTCTTAAAAAGTCACTGTATTACGTTTGTGCGGGTATTGTGACAGGCTTAGCATATGCGAGGCACTAAATAATTACTACGAGACGACAACAGAATCAATTAGTACATCATCAGATAGTATCGCCTATTCATGATCGCTTCGTCAGGGCTAGGAGCTATATGATTTCTCGTTTCTTCTGCGTGTTACAATATTATTAATTCGATTGTTAAATTGAAAAGTGCAGAACGCCCAAAGAAATAAGAATCTAGAGAGGCACAGCAACATCTTTTTGATGAAAGTAGGAATGGGGGGGGTGTTTATGTTCAGCAGTGGGCTAAAATAAGCTGGAATTATGATGATCATTATCACTAAGAATAAAAGTTTAAGGACTGAAATTTTCAATTATATCAGAACAAATTAACAGATAATTAATCAAGTCTGAATAAGTATCAAATTACATTTCAGATGATATAACATGATACGCGAATCAAGTCGAGGATAATGTCTTTTCATTAAATTTATGGCTTGAACCGGCGCCAAATAGTTTTGTTGCAAACTGCATCGTTAGTGGGAATATTGTGATGATATATTATTCTTTTGTCGTTACAAGCAGATTAAAATAAATTATGTGCAAGCTGAACACGAATTGTTTTGTTCGAGAAGTAAGTGATATTTGCAAGTGAAAGAATTCTGCACTGTGCTTAAATCTCAGTTATTATCTATAACGAAACAGGTTTAATGCAGTTTTCCCAGCTCCTATATGCTATTTCATTTTATATTAAAATTATTTGGGACTAATCTCATCTATATTCGAGGGCCTATGCCAAAAAAACTCTGATTTAATACAGTTCACTAAATAAGTGAATTGAGGCTATTCATTCAGACGCTAAGATACTTGGGAACAGAGAACTTGATTCTGTACACACTTTTATCATTTTTATTACACATTTCACTTATGTGTGCACATTTTGCGAGCCTCACGCGCGACACACATTAAAACAACGTAAAGGGGTCCTTGGTCGATTTACATTACACGTTTTTGTCATTACTTACGCTCTGATGGGGGGATAAATTGTGGGGTAGCGTTTATGTATGGGATGGCAACGTCATCATTTAATCGTGAAACGTCTCTAATTGTGAGTATCTATGTTTTATTAGCTCTCAGAGAATAAGAATTGGAATGAAATTGAAATAAAATCACAATTTTATACGACCGCCCTGGAAAGTAGTAACGCTTCTTAATATCGTGTGCATATATATTATATGTATATTTAAATAAATTTAAAATGTATATTCACTCGAATGAAAAAAAAATACGTGTTGACATAATTGGTATTTGACGCTAAGTGATTCAAATGAAAATACATATGAAATATAATACTTTAACCGATTATCCGAGAAAGAGTGTAATGATTTCTTGAAGTATGTATGCGTATATTTCCTTGGCAGATTTCTTCCATTAGTGGCTTGATGCATTTTAACACAACAGTAGGGCTAGAAAGTAGGACTCGTTTCGGTTGTGAGTGAATGCAATGACCATTTATATTAACATTATGCTTTTTATGATCGCTTATTGTATTTAGTGATGTATAAATTGTTACTAGTTAATAAGTTTCTATATTGGATATCTAGGTTGAGTTTATAAACGGCATTTGTAATCGGGTTTCTCGAGTAGGAGGATGTTAATATGAATTAATGTGATATAAAAATACTTACTTAGCTGATAATTATACTAACTTGTTGCAAAACTACATTGAGAATAATGCGAACCCCCGTTAAAGGACTTTTTAACGATCAAACCACCAGTTGAAACACCTGTAATAGCAGAGATTTAGAGCGTTGAACAATCTTTAATATATAAGATTCTCGTGTCACAGTTTTCGTTGCCATACTCCTCCGAAACGGCTTGACCGATTTTGATGAAATTTTTTTTGCTTATCCGGTATCTATGAGAATCGGCCAACATCTATTTTTCATCCCCCTAAATGTTAGGGGTAGTCCACCCCTAAATTTTTTTTTATTTTTTAGACAAAATTTTTAATTTCTATTTTTTTATGATACAGCATAAAAAATACACGCAACCCTAAATTTTTATCCCTCTACGCAGACTTAGTCGCGGGCAGCAGCTAGTTCTTTATATAACAATGTTGGAAGCAAGCAGGCAGTTAATCTGATGACGAGTAATTAAAATTACTCTCAGCCATCCACAACACATGTGAGGTTGCGGATGCGTCGGAAACCATAACGAGTGTAGGTATCTTTTCATTTTTTTTTCACGCTGGTCTTCTGTCGAAGTAATTCACCAGAGAACTAAAGTTATCGAAATTGCGCGCACAATTTGAACGCTGAAGTGAAAGTGGGCTGGTCGTGCCCAGACGTACAGATGGTCGATGGAGCTGACCCGTGGTCTGTAAGGTCTTGTGTCTCTCGATGAACATGCTTAATCATGCAGCAACAGAAGTTAATTTTCTACTATTTTCATTATCGATTAATATTTAAGAATTATGAAATATCTTCATACCGCGCGGGTTTATTAGAACCACTAAGTGATAATAATTTAAATAAAATATAATCCTTTATTCGTGGTCGTAATACATGCATAATTATATACAAACACTGAAGTTTGTTACCTACATATGCTATTCATATTTGTAGACAGAGATTTCGTTTCAGAATATAACACAGATACAAAACGAATGTAAAATTTGCAAATAGAAAAAAAATACCTGTAGTAATGTAAAATTTGCTCGTTGGACCGCCTTGAAACGACGATGTCAATTTGGAAGCGGATACACCTACAAAAACATTTTTGTACGTCAATGCAATGCATAATATTCGAGAACTTGCTGGCGCAGTTGTTTTTAAAGTAAAAGTTTTAAAGTAAAACGTTGGCTTTGGCTCGTACTGTAAAAACCGGGACGGTAAAATATTTATGTTACCCACAGATATCTGGGAATGTCTATTTGTCCACGTAAAATTAGAATTGTAAAGGTACATATAGGTCATCTTGGAATACGGGAAATTCAAATCATTCAAATTCAAATTCATGTTTATTGCATATACAGTTTTCCATCTTCTTATTTATCAAAAGGTCGTATGTCATCATTATCATCCAAGGTTCGACTGACGCTTACGTCTAGTAAGAACCTTACTTATTCTCTTTTATTTTATATTGACTTGAGTTTTCGTGAAAGGTGTTGCCAAATTGTCCTCGAAAAGAGATCCCTGGTAGGTGCAATAGTGCACATTCGTGAAGCACCAGCCTCTGCCGTTGCTCGAATGTTCCGGGGAAGTACCACGGCCTCACAAAATACTGTTGTGATGAATTATATAAGTATATCTAGTCTGGTGAGTGAGGTAACCAGGGCTCACTTTTAAATGGTTCGGCATCACATCTGCAACCCACCAGGTGTTCTAGTTTCCCTGGGCAACGGCAGTAACTTAAAATCAGGTGAACCCTGGTGGTTGCTCCATTGCCAACTTTTTACATTAATAGGGAAAAAAAGCCACAAAAGAAACCCGTGGTCCAAGGTCTATGGCGAGTCACGAGGATCTCCCTAAAGGCTTTACTAATTTAATGACCTATAGAATAAGTTGTAATACTGACTGTATTTTGTGCAAAACAACAAAAGAAAATAAAGCTTTACCGTCATACATACCAACGTCTGATTTACGTGCGAAATTCTTTGCGCTCGTATGTTTCTCTTGTACAGGGATATGCATGGAACTTCCGGTGTATGTTCCTGAAGTGAATATTGTTATTTAATTTTAGTAAATTATTACATATAAACATTTTTTTTACTCATGGTAATTTTTTGCGTTTACGCCAATATCACATAAACACCGTAAATAGTTTTTTGACACTGTTTAGATTGAGAAAAATCTGTTACATGAATGATTCACCCGCTAACATTAGATGAGAGTTTTTAAGAAAAGTATTTCATGTCATACACGCTTACCATGAGATTTGGTTTCGTACTGTCGACAGCAGAGATATCTCGATGCGTCCATATCCAAATTTATCTCTTTAGACGTCATTTCTGATCATAAAACAAAATATATTATCAAGGAAGCGCGGTACAACTACACGTTTATGCCTTCGATATTATTATGCATTCCTCACTAAGTTTATAAGGCCCAGTGAGTATTTATGGCGGCTAGTAGTTATAAGTTACGAGGCGTAAACCGGCAAGGAAACGTTGCCAAACCGACCGACTTAGCTTAGTAACTAGTACCTACAATGTCAAAGTTAGCAAAGCAATGTGTACGTTAGTAATTTTACAGATATAGATGACGACTATCTGTGGTAGAGACAATACTTCAAGAATCGCACAGAATGTTTATCTTAGTCTTAATAGTTGCTCGCATGGGTCCGTCCGGGTAAGTATCGCGACGTCACAGAAGACCGGCGCGAAGTTGAAGTGTTATAGTTCAGCGTTTCGTCTACTGAGCGGGGTAGCCGCGGCCCACTTTATCATAATGTAGTGGCAATGCATCTGCAATCCTGCGGGTGTTGCAAATGTCCATGGGCGGCGGTTGACACCATCAGATGAACCGACAGCTCACACTGTGTGAGGTGATTACACCTTCTCACATAAAAAAAAAACTTTATTATATTATTTAAAAACGTAAAATTTCTAGTAAAAATCATAATGACTGCATAAAAATCTTTAATGAAATGCATGATGTGTAAATGTATTGTAAAATAAGGTTAGACTCTTCTTTGGTAGCAGGTTCTGCTGCGGCGTACGCGTGACAGCTCAAAGGGGCTAATACTACGACCTCATTTATACACATACAGGAATGGGAAAATCGAAATATTTTTTTAAATTATTTTTGATATTGAATAAGGCTATTGGAAGCTAACCGACAGCGACACAAAGCCAAAGTCAAACTTTCTTTATTCAATATAGGCTTATTTTAAGCTCGTATTATCAAAATACTACCACCGCGGTTCACTAAACTAGACTTGTCCAGAGAAGAATCGGCAAGAGATTGTGCGGTCATGTTTTCTTAAATCTTTTTCATTTACTTAACTTTACTAGATCACTTAAGTGTAAAATCAGCAGCAGTCAAGGGACTTGCAAGAGCACATGCTGGCTATAAAGTCAAAAGTTGGCAAACGCGCAGCGGTTGACTTGATGATTATCGCCACCCATTAACATCTACAGCTTCTGACAGGCTGCAGATGCGTTGCCATCATAACAAAACAAAATATGCTATCACACAATATCAACTGATCCGCTTGCGTTAAAAATTAATTAAAAATAGTGAAGGGCTGGGATAATTGGCGCACTCTGGAGCAGGCATTACGTTCAGCAGTGGATAGTATAGTAGGCTGATATTGCATTGTATTGTAATAAAAATACTGTTCATGACTATATGTTAATAGTGATGCGGTAACGGCGAGTAAATATAAATACCTGTGCTGACATCTTTCCCTAGCATGAAGGCAACATCCGAGACTGTCGACTGTGTGGATATGACAACACTGTCTGTAAATATAAAAACGTGTGGCTTTAACAATGAGTTGATGATGCATTTGACTCAGGATAGTGCTTCCTTGGGAGATTGTTTCGTTTAGCAGTGGACTAGGACAGGGTGATATGATGATGAAGTTGATTTGCAAGAGATGATATTACCGGCTCGACGATGGGAAACGTCGTTCGAAGGAGACTAACGTGATGTGTCCTACATCATGTTAGTCTCCTTCGATGCTCTAGAAGGTGCTAACCTTACGTACGTAACGTACACACAAGGTAAGGTATCGGTAACGGTAAGCGGCATCGATGAAGGTTACGATTCACTATAAAGTTTTTAAGTAACAATTGCAATATTACAAGAACTTGTGTTGAGGCCAGCAGCTAAATAACTAAAACTGCAATCAGGTTATGTTGATGAATGGTTAATATATTATGGATATTTGTATACATCATGTATTACCTGTGTCAGATACGCGAGATAAAACGGTATCTTCAGATTCAGCTGGTGAAGTGTTATTGTCTTTTTCTACTCTTCTTTCATCTGAATAAGAAGAAGTAATTTTAGAATGGCCGTAACATATTTGTAACTCGAACAAAATTTAATGTTATTAAAGAAAATATGGGACATTTTATAATTTTTCAAATCAAAAGGCGCTTTTAAATTGACCGCGTTATAGATTCAATGAAACAATTAGAGTACCTCGATCTTACAGCTCTTATTTTGGTCTAGTTAAATGTAATTAAAAATGGAATTTTTGAATTACATTTAACATTTGAAGCTTTACGGTTGTTCCATTGAATCAAGAATCTTCAAAATTACAAGTACATACAAAAATTAGGAATAACAATACATGACTGACTGTAAGGCAATTAGTATGTATGTACTAATAATGTATATAAACAAGATACGTTTAAACTGTTTAGGTGCCTAAAGTTATGCATATTCTTAGTTTAACTTTAACTGCCAGTAACGAAGTTCGAATCAAAGGCCTTGATAAAATATGGTACCTGCTGAAGAACCTTCCATGACATCCGCAGATACCATTACCTCGGAGGTTTCATTTCTTGATGGCTTTGGGGTTACCTGGGTTTCTAAGAAGAAAAATATTTGTATTTATCGCGAAATTTATTCCGGAACGTTGTTTTTACTTTCTAATAGACATGGTAGGGCCACGCAACAGTATTCGCTGTTGCACGAATGGGCAGGTTCGTCCGGGGAATTACCGCGACCTCACGGAAGACCGGCGTGAAGTAGAAGTGTTCCACCTCTGCGTTTCGTCCGCGAGTCCGAGTTAGTCCGAGTGAGGTAGCCAGAGCCCAATTTGACATAAAGGTGGCAACGCATCTGCAACCCTACGGGTGTTGCAAATGAGCGGCGGTTATCACTTAACACCAGATGAACCGTCAGCTCATCCTACATAAAAAAAATTAGGTCCCATAAACGAAAACAGCAGAAACTTTGAAAAACAAAATATACTAGGAGTTTTTGGAAAAGTTCTATATTTATAGTGCACAATGTTATTTTCATATACTCGTACAACATTTCCCTTCACAGCTTGACATAATGATTAGTTTAGTTTCTAAAGATATGCGTTATAATAGCTTGGTTTAGGTGATAACAAACGAATTTAAATCTCTGCTCTGCAATGATTACTCAGAAATATAGTACCAAGAATTGTTTGAACAATCAATTATTTAAAAAGGACAGCATATAAAAACTTAAGTATAATAGCCAGTAACATCTAATAAAAGTATTCACAGAACATGAAAACGATCGTTTATCATTATGCACGTTTATACATTTTGATATTTAATAGACATAAATAACAGGCAGGCGTAACTTTATTTTGGTGATGGAATTGACTCACAAATGAAAAGATAAAATAGAAACCTTTTGGCTTCTCGGAGCTGACGTTCACGCTGGACGACCTGTTGAAGTATCCTTCCATCGACTTGTTATAATTGACGTAGGTTTCTGTAAAACAAAACGTATCAGTGTTTTCTAACTCCTTGCAAATGATAAACATGTGTAGAATTAATTTAAGACCTATTTTTAAAGCACAAACAGTATCACCGTCATCTTCACCTAGGATACTAGAAAGGTAATTGGATAAGAGTCACAGCTGTGTAAATTGTGTCGATGAATTTTCAATCTTTGGAAGAATTAATAAGAAAGCCTATTTATAGTCATTCCAAAACATTCGATTATTGAAGTATTACAGCGAGTGTATTTCAAAAATATGCTTGACAACTATAAATAATTGTAAAAAAATAAGTATATGTTCCGCTACTGGGCAAGGCCTCATGTGTGGGGTGGGTATTAGGGCATAGTCCAACGCGACCTCACAACGGATTGGCCGACTTCACGTATCTTCGAATGTATGTGTTATTATTTCGAAAATATGCAGGTTTCCTCACGATGTATTCATAGCTAAGCACGTGATAAGTCAGGACTTAAAATTAACAATTTTATTGGTGATTAAACTCAGGTTGCTCTAGTATATTGAATTAAACGTGAGTATCCAGACAATGACCTAAAACTGGTTAATAATTATAATATTAATTAAAGTGACTTAAAACAAATACTATCTGAATCTTGTGGTTCTTCACAAATAATTTAATATTACAACTAACTAAACTCCGAAACATCGTACAACCCTAAAAACAATAAAATTAATTATTTTAACATAATACGCTGGTACTATAAACCATACTTTTATTCTCGGAGGGTGGTCTCGCGAGATATTCTAACGCTATTCTTAAAGTCGTTTCTCTACTACGTGGAATGAGACAAGAATGAGAAATATTTCATCAATAAAATACGATACAAATAATTTCATTTTTGTAGTCCTCATTTGGCACCTGCCATCTACATTTCACCATGACAAGGGTTAACTGCTAGAGAATGCCGTAAGGCATTAAGTCTGTACATTGTAGCCCTTAGTTTAAGGTGTAGCAGGCTTAAATAAATAAATAAAAAATAAAAATTGCCCTCAATACCTGTTTCGGTGCTGATCACTTCATCTGTTTGGATTAATTCATCGTGTCCTTTTAATACCACAGTCATTGCCGTATTGGTCGTCAACGTAGCAGAAGAGTTGTCGGTTTTGCTAATTAATGCTAGCGAGCCCATCGTATCTAAGAGAATTGAGCAAAAATCATTTTTATTTAGTTATTTTTTAAAGCAGGGCATTGTAAGCCGCTAGTAGCTACATTTAATATCACACACATTATCAATGATACCAACGGAATTAGTTTTACATCGTATGAGATCGTAGTATTAAGAAGTACCGCTTCGCCGTTGGCTTAATTTTCAGTCGCTTTCCACAACGTACTTGCATATGATTTCATCTTGGTATTTTATAAAATGTTGTTGTGGAAATGGAAATGACTTACCAGATAAAATATAAACTGTTGTTGTGGAAAGGGAACCAGAGAAAATGTAATAAGCAATTTATAATTTTATTCGAGCTAACATATAATATGGATGCTCCAGATACGAGTATATAAGAGAGGAACATGGAAATATCTAAAAATATCACTTGGTGTTAATTTTTTTTTGATATGTTGGGTAATAAAACAAAAAGTGCATCACACTTTTATATGTTATCTGTATTATTGTGCATCATTACAGTGAAATATATGAGGTACGAATAACTTCCAAAGGAACATTAGTAATAAATTTTCGTTAAAGGTCACCCAAATATTTGATTCTAACCTTTTTCGTTCCATTAAACAATTTCCTAAATTTATGAGTTGCCCTATTTGTTTACAGCAAAAAGGCAATATCGACAACTTATTTCACTATTAATCCAAGCGAAACGCGAAAAGGAGTTTCATCAGCATCATCATCATTTCAGCCATAGTTCTAGGCCACTGCTGAATACTGCATAGGCCTCTCAGAAAAACTAAGGATTTTAGTAAGATAAAATATTTCTCCAAATTTTCTCTCTATTTCTCTCTTGTGACAGTCAAAGTTTCAATCACCATAGGCTAAATTTTAGCCGTAACGTATAGGGAAACATTATGAAAAAGCAAAGAGTGACAAATCCAGAATGAAGCTCACACTTACCCCAACACAATAAAAGCCAAACTCTAAGGGTGTAAAAGCTTAATTAAACAAAGTACAGAGTTGCTGTGAGGAGGTAGGTCAATGCCACAGAGTAATTTCAATCTTCAAAGTAATGTCCAAGAATAAAATTATCGTATCAGAATCTCATCAGAAAATGGTCATTGCGTCACCTGGCAGGAATTTTCGATGGGAAAATTAATAATCCTCATTACTTACGAATAGCTTGATCAACCATTTTTGTTTTGTAGATCGAGTTTGAATTTCTCAGATCTGTCGCTTTATCTTGACCTAAAACATTTGCATTCAATTAAACAATTGTTGTTTTATAAAAATCTAATATAGTGACGTTTGACAAGCCAGTTGACAGCTGATTAGTTAATTTCTACGATGATCAATCACTGTTTCAGAAACCGAGCATTAGTAAGAAAAAATAAAAAGACAAAAGACACATGACAAGACCCATTAAAATATACGGACGTAGAAATAACATAATCTTTGATAAATATTGGAAAAGTGGTTCGAAATATTTGTTTTAAATTTCATACGTTTTAAGACGCGCGTTGAATTCGCCAAATTAAATTTAACACCTTTGTTTGTTTGGAGTTTGGACGCTCTTATTACTTCATGCACATTGAACGATTCTATACTCGTGGAGATGTGGTTTTTGTATGTTTTTACCGAGTTAAATATGTTTACGATAGGTTTACTGCAAAATTTTTCATTTGCTGCTGTTTCGTGGCCTGGAGATTGGAGAAAACATTTTGTTAACGTGAGACACTCAGTATTCCACGGTGACATCGGAAATTTTAATAACGTGTTAGTATTCCGACAAGAACGATGACTAAAAAGCAAGTTACCTTGCTTCTCTTATATTTTATATATTTATAAAAGTTTAATTTAATTCAACATATAAGTATAAGGTTTGATAGCCAGCCAATCAGCCATATTTAAACTAAGCCGATCAGCTGTATTTAAACTAAAACAAGCTACTGATGAGTCAAATGGCTCGTTAAGCTATAACATTATATCGGAGAGACGCATAAAATCACGTGACCGCAGGAAATGCGCCTACGTACCTGATCCGGTTCCGTCGCAACCCTCCGAGAGGAGTTTTGGGGAGGCGGTGATTTCGGCAGATTTAAGCTCTTTCACGACGGCGTCCGTCCCTAAAAAGTGAAAGCGTGTCACGGACCGCAAAAAGGGAAATGGCGCGCGCGATTTACGGGGCAAAGTGCTCTAATTTAGGGCGCGGCCACACGAGGCTCGCGGATCGCGAGTTTGCGGGATGGTACAGCGCCATTCAGCTCTCGCTGTATTGTTTGGAGGGCGAGTGAATACGTGGACGATGCGAATGGATAACGCTATATATATAAGATTTGTTTTCGGATATGGGAACTAATTGACGGTCTCGCTTTTTGTTGACTTATATAACGTGATAGTCTTTATTAATGTAAGCATGATTGTACATACATTGCATGTAAAATGTTGAATGTAGAGAAATGTCATTTTTAATGATTTACTGCATTTCAACGGTATTTATAAGAACAGCAACAAATAATATTAATCCGAAGATATAACAATAATATGAAAAATATGAAAAAATATTTACACGAACATCAAATTTCTAAAGATTTTATATATTAATTTATACATTCACTTCAAAATAAATAAAATAACAGTTAAGGTGATTTTATGTAAGTCAACCCTTAGTGATTTTACAGATGGATGGATGGACTCTGGAAGATGAAATACAAGTTATGTTATTACTTATCGGATTACGAATGTTTCCATCGCATCTGAGACAGAATGGCGGCAATTTATTCGGATTACTTCAATTCTGTGTTTTCGTTCCGCCATTATTTCGCAGTGAAATAGAGTTATGAAGTCATAGTATGGCAAAGAGTTGGTATGACAGAGAAGTCACCAAAACTTGAATGTAGAATACCGGTTTAAATAAGTTCATTATCTTAATTATATAATCGAATTTCAGTAAAACCTGCTGAAAATGCCTTCTTATGCATATAACACAATTATGTTATATGCCTATTTCAGCCTTATTTTTACTATCAAATCAGGGAATTCCCTAATTTGATAGTGAAGAAGGCAGTAAACGTCATTATTATGATGATTTATTATAAATTAATAACAAAAACCAAAACCGATTTCAACTATCCCACCAACTATAATTTTTCTATTTGATATTTAGAATTTCTTATTAACATTTTCTCGTGGGAGCTAAACCAAACCCAATGCAAAGATGATGTTCAAATCAATTCATAAATTAAACAGTTCTGAAGTAAAAAACATAAAAAGATGCAGCCAAATCAGAACATAATACTTTTTCAGAAGTCGGTTGAAAAACGTTACTTCATTGACAACAATTTAAAGCGTTTTGAAATTTTAAATAAGTCTTTCAAATTGCGAGCGTCAAAAAACGATATTTCAAAATTTTTTGCGGAATACGTATTGGAAGAAAAAGGTTTTTAATATTTATCTTATATCGGTCCAGCTGTCATCGAATTCCCGGACCATTAAGGCCCTTTCACACATCATTTACCTGCTTCATGGTATAGCAGCACGGCAGTTTGCGCGTCGGCATTTTCCCAAAACACAGAGCGGTCCAAATCAGAGGTAGTGTTGACTGTTGAAGTGAAATAAACTATGTTAATATTATTTCATTGTTAACAATAGTATACTCCCGTCGTTGATTTTAATTTTGAAAACATTAACATATTTTCACATAAATAATAGATTTCAAATTTTCTTTACGAATTAATTAGTGGTGTATGTTTCCTAGTCGATATTACTCCTGTTCCACTAGAGCACAAAAACGCTTAAACATCTATTTTGACGAAATATTTCCGAATTACGTTATATAACCCAGAAAGGGTTATGTTAGATATCCGTGGGAGAGGGTTATGTTCAGCAGTGGACTCAAACAGGCCGAAATGATGATGTAGTAATCATACCGCAATTTACTAACATTTCGTATTATCGATGCGTGGAGGTAAACAACCTGATAATTGTTACAATAATATTTGTAGAATGTTTATGTTAGTTTTTCAATAAATGAAACTTCATTCTGCTTATTTGACAAAGCAAAAACCCAGTTTCAGTTACATTAAGAATTGCTTTATAATTAATTGTATTAATTCTACTAAAATTTCGACAACGTCGTCTGCATGTTTCGTTCATTTAATTTACAAAGCACTCAGACATACTCGTATCGTGCTGGAATAATTATGATATTACTTATGCTTTCCAGTTAGTTATTAAATTATTTACCTTTATACGTAGAAAATTATGTATCTGTTTACTGTCAATTTGCTATTAAAAGCGAATCTAACTGTGGTTAGCGCCACACAGCACCTTCTGCTGTTGCAAGACCGGCATGAAGTGGAAGTACCTATTTTACTTTTCCTTTCGTCTGGTGAGTGATGTAACCGGGGCTAACTTTTATCAACGGTTGGCAAACGCATCTGCAACCCACCAGGTGTTGTAGATGTCCACGGCTATCACTCAACTGAACCGACTACTCGCTGGCCAACATTTCGCGTAAAAGAAGTTAGAGAAACAATTTGGCCACCGGATTATCAAGCCTAAAACATTTCGTATTATCTGATGACATTAATTTAGCAATTAGCAATCTTAAGTAGCTTTCATCTTTTATGAGAAAGTCTGATGTAAAATTAAGTCATTAAACGTTCATTATTCCGCCTCTTTTATATGATAATATGGCAAGCGAGCAAACGGTAAAGCGATATTATCTCCGTTCATGTATATCTATGTATAATACTGCTTGTAGATTCTTTGCCAATTTTTAAATATAGGGTAGGGTGTATTACGGTTACTTTTCTTAATCGTTTTCTGTGAGGCCGTGGTACTTCCCCGGACGAAATATTGATTCTAAATGCTTAATTGAATGATAAAAACTGAATTGAGACGTACGCTTTTTCATTTTGGACTGAGATTTAGCCTTGCCCGCCCATCTTTCTTGTGTGTTCTTCCACATTAGATTCCATCGACGCCGACAAATCCTCCCTACAGAAATACGTTTTGGGAACGGCACAAATGGTCTAGGAACTGTGGAGAATATATATATTTTAAATTTAAAACGCATCTAGAATTAAAACTTACGTTACTTAAGTACTTTTATAAAAATACTAAACCGATTTTATCGCTTTTAATTTTGTTTGAGCTTCCTACGACGTTTCGGATATTTTACAACATACACGGGAAAAACTATCATGCTTTAAAATTATATTATGTTGATTTTAATCCGATCTACGCACGAAAGTTCTAGCAGTTTTATAAAAATGTGTAATTTCTGTGTACCCAAAATGATTTTGCGGGATTCAAACCTGCATATTATTTTGGGTAACGTGCCCAGTAGCTCTACCCACTGAATTTCTTAATTGAATTTCTTGCAATGCTAGGCGCCATGTAGTGTGCGCATTTTAAAGCATTCCTACACTTTTCAAATAACATTCGGGTTTGAATCCTGCGGTGTCGCAAATGTAAGGAAATCGAATAAAAGATCACAGTTCTTGTGTAACAGAATAGAAATTTATATTAGCTGATCAGGTTTTAAATTAAAGTAATGCTTGTTTTTAAGTTAACCCTAAACACATCGTTAAATAAAACTTATTTACGGGTTTGATTATTAATTTTTATTCCGAATGATTCGAACGCTTTACTCATCGTCACGGAACATAATAATTTGAGTTACGTGCAAATTTCACAGTAGTCCCGCTACCATAAATTTATGTCACAGGCCGACCCTCTATAATTACACAATACATCAATCCACACAGTATGATTAAGCAGACCAAACATCTTGGCAAAGGAACCCCAGACTCCTTCTAAAGAGAAGATGGTTGAGCATCTTGTGATCCAATAATTCATAAAATTAAATCCACACCAATACCGACTTCAAGATACTTTAAATGCATACAAATGCGAAAAAATCCGTTAATTTAAAATAAAATATTAGACAAAAGCACAGGGCTAGTTTTGCTACCACATACAGTAATTGGAAGCTTATCCTAGTAGAAATGATTTTGTGTGATCAGTGATCGTTGCACTCATATGATTCAATCCCATAAGCCTATTTACCGACCTGTCACTGATTTAATAGAATAGACTAAAAGGTATCCTGTCCATAACCTTGTTTACACAATTTTTGTATATCTTACGAAGATTTGTAAATCTATGGAAAGTCGGGATTCGCACTAAAGAAAATAAAATTTAGCACGAGAGGAATAAGTATGGTAGTCAAAACCATAGTCGAAATGAGTGTAACAATTTGGAGTTTTATCATCTATTTTGAACATTTATGAACATTCAGTCATTAAAGTACCTTGAAATTTATTAAATTTATTTTTTTGGCAATTTCTGCAACGCCCTCTACAGTCTCTATGACTTCTGTCACCGTCTTGTTTAGTAACTTCTCGCCTCCAGCAATAGTGGTGCCGATAATCGTGTGGGTCGCTTAAATCTAGAATTGTAAATTTCAGATATATATTTTATTTTAATTAAGTATCCTATTTTCGGCAGTGAACTCAAACAGGCTGAAATTATTATAATGAACATAAAAGAACTTGACAGTTCGCATTTTCTATGTATGTGTTCAAAGTTTATTCAAAGTCGTATAATAATGAAATCATAACTGACTTATGGAATGGAGCTTTGGTTCCCATTTTCCAAATACAAGATGAGGATAGATATCTTCTCTTGTATAACAAGAGAAGATATCAGTTTACACGAAATTTGTGAATACCCTATTTAAATGCATCTGTTTTACCTTTATCATTTTTAATATGTGATGAACAAAATTGTAAAGGTTTTTTATCGATGCGCGCATTCCGGATGTCCCCTAAGTTTTCTCTAGTGTAGTTCTCAAAACGAAACCAATCTTCACTTTGGCCTTCTATCAAACTCGAGTTATCTTGCTCTATAATGTAATTGCTTGAGAAATCTTCTCGGACCTCAACGTCAGTTCCCGTTATGCTGCTGAGGGTCTCATTACCTTAAAAGATAATACAACTTGGAATATTTTAAAATTTTGACCATGAACCTATTTTACAGATAAATCAAAGCTAAAACCTGCTACTTCCAAATTTGTCATTCTTTGGAGAATTTCCGAGGGACATTCGATGTATGATGATAGTGGTACTGCATCGCTTAGTTGACACACGTTATCAGTCTTAGCGTTCATTTGTTCATCTGGAAGATATAAGTAAGTCTTATGTAATGAATATTGGAAATCAGTATCTGCAATCGTAAAAACAAAAATAGATAATTTATAATAAATATATATAAAATAAAAAAAAAATAATAAAGAACCGACCTGCGGTTGTGGTATGGTGTGGAATGTTTTCTTTAGACATATCAATACATACAGCTTCACGTTCGGTGTGATTTAATTTTTGAAATGGCGCTTTTGTTGATTCTGCGATAAATGCTGATAAATTCCAAAATTACTGTGCATCTATGGTTATTAATTGAAAGTAAAGGGACATATATAAATGATGTTACCGTTTTCGAGATTTTTGCTTCTAGGGTTTTCCTTAGTGTATTTACTAGATTTCTCTCTACGGTTTTCATAAATTTGGTCAATAGTAAATGCAACACCAGACTTATTTGTTTTGTTAAGTTCATAACAACGATCAAGAAGAAGGCATCCTAAAACACATAATTGTTAATTTGTAAATAAAATTAAAAAAAAATCTTTGTTGTGATTCTGACAATAAAGATAAAGAACTGAAGGTTTTTTAAATTCGAAAACTGAAATACATTAATAGTAACACGAACTCACGGATACAGGACGAAAGGAACAAACCGAATGAAAAGAATGAAGAGAATAATGACTTATGAAAAGATAAAAACAGATTTGAAATTTATTTAATTATAGATATATGTTAAATTATTATTGTAATATTATTAACTGATATGTTTATTACAATATAATTAATATTAAAAATAATTCTGCAGTCAATAATATATCAGTTCAATATGTACCACCAGCCTTCAGTTTGATTAAGCAGTCTTTCTCAAATGTTTGATTCATTTCAATTTATCATTTTTAGTTTACAAATTACAAAAGAAAATTAATTTAATTAGTTTTAAATGATTAAAAAATAAACACACATTAATTTTGTAGATAAATGAACATGAAATGGCTTCTGGTTTTGCGCCCAGACGCTTAAATATACTTACCTAAGACTGCACTATTCCTAATATAACATTTACTTTGACTTATTTGGGGTACGATTGTGCTCGATATTCTTGAAATCAAAGAGTTTTCTGGCGGCCTTAAATATTCCCTGGTAGATTCCATGAGCCACTCTAAGCAAAGAGTAAACGTAGGTTTAGAAACATTTCGTATACTGTTGTAAATATTCTATTGTTCCCTATTCCCCTTACCATCAAGTCGATCACTGCCTCTGTTAACATATCCACGAGATTGTTCAAAGTCAAACGATTGTTTTGACTTCGTAGTGCGCACGGACTGTATTTGAATTTCAGAGCCAATACCTAAAATTTTAATTATTATACAATATGTTTTCATTACTATTTAAGAGGAGATAGAAAATCAATTTTCTTTTTTCGATCAAGATTTCTCAGGCCACTCAGATAGTTTTGCGGAAATAAGTTTTTATATGTGAGGCCCTGGCACATTTTAATAATAAAAAACTATGTATGGAGACTGATGAATTCTTTGAAAATATTTAATGATAATATTTTATCCACATACGTTAGTTTTTTAGTTTCTCAAAATTTTCTGAGTGTTCCAAGAAGATACCGAGGTATTTGACTATGCTTGCATTCGTCCGTCGCTTTAAAAGCGAAAATATTAATTTTACACCGGAATTAGAAGAGTAATATTTATAATCGTTAATCTTTTTATTGCTTACCTGAACATTTTTTCATTCCCACCCTTGCTTTTTTCGCGGATTTACTTGACCCAGCAGATTTGCCTTGTAAGAAATAATATGAGATGTTACAGAATTAATTCAGTTCTAGAAATAAAAATAGGCAAGGTAGAAGAAATGTTAAAAATCAAAGTATCAAAATAATATTTCGTCATCGAAACTCTTGGTTTAGGGGGAAGTTGCGAATTCTATACTTCGAAAAGTAATATGTAAAATAAACACAAAATATTTTATATTCGCCGTGCAAAATATATAAAAAGTTGTATTTTATTACCTGTTGCTTTATTCCTGTTAAATTTTAATTGCCCCAAATGAGAACATGTAACTTTTAGCTATACAAAATTTTGATTTTTCAATTGAGTTCATTTCATAACAATTGCAAAGAGCTAAAATCATTGCAAAGCTAGTTATAGTTTCTTATTTTTGAAATGATTATGATCAATGGAATAAATAAACTCACTTGAAGAAGGAGACAATATTTTTGGTTTCGAGGAATCGTACCGAGTCTTAAATGTTTTATAAGTAGTTTTATATCTCTTGTCTTTTTTTTTACTCGTGCAAGAAACTAGACGAATGAACTCTGTTACAAGTAGCTAATTTACCCAGAAGCATTGAATAACACTACATTATATCACCACTACACAATTTTTTTTGCTGCAAGTTGTTAATTAATGCACATAAAAGAAACATCTATAATTATTTTTTAGATATTTTAATATAAGACAATCAATTTATGCTAGATTCTACATTTTATCATTGACGTCCAAAATTTGGCATATCTTGACATTGACGGGAAAAACTTTTTAATTTCTTAAATGTCTTAGTTAATCTCTTTTCATTATTTGTTCTTATGGCTTCTGGGATGATTCTATATTTTTGTTATCGTTTAAAGCTTCTTCTGCTTGTATTGCTTCTAGTTTCTTAAGCAATTCTTCTTGAACACTATCAACTATTTCCTTTAAGTTTTTGGCTGTAACAGACAAACTTCGTTACTATACTTGAAGCATTGTTTAAGGCAAGTAATCTATTTGATTTGTAATTTACTCTGTAAGTTAAACGAGAGTTATAACTTTTGATCAACTTGGATAAATTCTTGGATAACAAATTTCATTTTAACATATCATTATCGGTAATACTTCATTTATTTTATGTAAGATCAAAGACAAACCAAAATGCTGGCCGGAGATAATTAAAAGTTTATATATAACGTAACTCATAACGCTGAATGATCGTCAAGCTTTATTAGTAAACATGTTATTGCAAGTCCTCTTAACAATTTAGACAAGTGTATATTCCCACGGTATTCGTTACGTCTGAGAGCCCGAGTTGGATAATTGGGGAAAATTGAATATATTATTAAGGTTGTATCAAATATGAAATTATATTACAGTAGATGCGTTAATTACTATCTTCGAAATTTCATTCATGTTACTCGCAGTGATTTACTTGTAACTAGTTTGTTTGTGTCATATTGTTTAAAGTTAGTTGTGATTAATAAATTTTTTGAAGTAAAAATGTTTCTTTTTTTCAAGTAGGACAGACACCTTAATAAATTTGATATAAGATGTGTATTTTTAATTGCGAATTACTAGGTTTCCTAGTTTTTTGACGTGTCTTGATATACAATTCTAGTCTAGCACTGTGGGAATTAAGAATTAATAAACAATATTAATGAAAGTGGACGACAAGCCTTGATCACCTTAGGGTTGATGCCTACATTGATGTCCAGTGCCACCCTTGTTGACTCGCAATACGTCCATCAGATAATAAGATCACCAACATTTTAAATACATGTTGAATTGAGTATAATATGACTTTATACAACTTTATACATGGATGTATAAAGTTATATAGGGATGTATAAAGTCATATATACGTAGTAAAGTTGTATCAAGATGAATAAAGTCCTATGTATAAAGCTTACTTTTTTCTGGAGAGATTATTTAAAAACCTTAGTTTTGGTTAAGGTTTTTTGGAATCAAAATACTCAAATCGGTGGAAGTATTTCCTCTACTATTTGTCGATTATAACTACTTGCACTTACCAGTTTTCTTATTAAATTCCTCCGCAATGAGAGATATTTTCTTTAAAGTGTTAACATGCTTAGCCAACTCCACTGCAAGATCATTGCTTTGTCCTGTATTAACACCAGCATCTTCCTTAACTATTCTTTTGCTTCTATCAGCGGCGACTTTCAGCACTTCACTATTAACAACTGGCATTTTAGGCACTTTATAGAACGGTTTACGTGTGGTTTCCTCCAAATCCGTTAGCCGTTTAACATCGGCCACGTTATCACCAGGGGTTTTGATTTCCACGTATGGTATATCAATTTTATCGTTAGGCGTAAGCTCCGGTGCATATTTTTTCAGGTTTTCTAATGTTACTGGCTGCTCCACGACTTCAAAACGTTTTTTTAAAAATTTTATTGGAAGCGAATTCGTAATACTTTCTATTATGGTCTCTGAAAAGGATAAGTCCATGTATTATGAAAGCTACCCACTCTGGAAGCTTTGTCTTTAAATTGTAAAAAATATGTAACTGGTTCTACTTACGTACTATGTTCGTAGAGGATTCCTCCTGACGTTTCTTCTTCGAGGCTAGTCTTTTAGAGATTTCTGCCAGAAACATAGAACACGTTGGTCCTGTGACGGAAAAGCTATCGTTAGATTTTTGCCAGCCAACTGTTTCCACAATAAGTATGTTTACTAATAACCTTCGTTTTTTCGTTTCTTAGCAGTCTTTGGTTTGACCGTAGATTTTTTGTTTTTGGATTTATATTTCGATGCTTTATCCATAACTGTAAAAAATATGTAATTTAAAAACATTATTAGTGAGATTTATATTGTGGTAATTAGCATAATATGACAAATATATTAAGTCTAATAATATTTATCTTGCGTTCAGACTAAAACATAAGCCTCAGAATAAAATAACAAGATAAAACACACACAACCTTGGGTCAAAATATGTTCTAGTTCCTTCCAATATCATTTATAGATGCTTAAATACTTTCAGGACCGTTCCAGCTTCAATTATTACTCGCAAACAGATTAATAACAGAAAAACAAACAAAACTTATTCGCAGTCACAACGACAGACTAATGTTGCCAATAAATACCGAAACCAATCTTATGAATAGGTACTGCTTTCACTTGGCAAGTAACGTAAAAATGCGCACGAATTGTTTCAGTGTAAGTTTGTGGCAATCGTTTAATATCATTACTTTGACTTTTATGACTTGTTTTTGTAATGATACGGTCAGATATTCCTCTAAGTATTATACCTCAGTGAGATTTTTAGCTGTTACTTTTTATTATACTTTTTATATAGGTGTAAATAGCGGTTAGTAAAGTGTAATTAACGCATGTCAAAAATATTTGGAAGTTCTTGCGGGGTGACAAAAATTGTTTTTCTGCAAGCGTTAATTCGAATAAAGATGGCATTAAATGCCAAATCTTGTTTTATCACAGATAATAGAAAGCGGATAATAATCTATTTATTCTGTTCCGAGTTCATCAAGTCTGGTGGAGAGAGGCTAGCTATTCAAAAACACGTGCGATGGGCTTGAAGTAATGTTTTGATAGACGCAATATTTTATATTGATTTTGTTTTTGGTTTGTTGTTTATAAGACGAAAACTTTAGTTTTTCTGACATAAATATACACACTCGTAATAAAATTTGAACGAACGTAGGTAAAAATAGAGCGACAATTTATGAGAAGTCGTACCTATGCAGTTACTGACTTTGCGGAAAAAACGAAGTATCATCATCATTTCAGCCTGTTTGAGTCCACTGCTGAACATAGGCCTCCCCCACAGACTGCCATGAAGCACGATCCTGAGCCACCTGCATCCATCGACTTCCCGCACATTTGCACAGGTCGTCACTCCATTTAGTGGGGGGTCGTCCTACACTGCGATGGCCAGTACGAGGCTGCCACTCGAGAACCTTTCTTCCCCAACGGTTATCGGTTCTACGAGCTATATGGCCGGCCCATCGCCAATTCAGCTTGCTAATCCTCTGAGCTATGTCGGTTATCTTAGTTCTACTGCGGATGTCTTCGTTACGAACTCTATCACGCAGAGAAATACCGAGCACAGCCCGCTCCATAGCTCGCTGAGCGACTTTGAGCTTCCTCATACGGCCAGCAGTGAAGGACCACGTCTCGGTTCCGTAGGTCATCACTGGCAACACACATTGATTGAAGACTTTAGTCTTCAAACATTGAGGTATATTCGACGAGAATATGTGCCGAACTTTCCCGAACGCTGCTTAGATAAACTTCATTAGATATTAAAACAATATCTAATGAAGTGACTTTACTATGTAAGTCATAATAACTTAAGTTCTGCTAGACTCTATGTTAAGTTGCTTACCGGCATTGTTTTATGCAATTTTAGCTTAACAATTTTTTTCATTTATTTAAAAACTATGAAGTCGCTTTAACTTTATGTTTTTTGGTAATTCTTTACAGTAGGGGCAAGCGCGTTTTTGCTTACCAATATATTTATTCGATAGAGAAACTATCTATAAACTATATACATTACCGAAACTATTGTAATTGAGTAACAAATAGGTTGACATTTATATTATGAGAAAAAAATAACTATATTTTGCAATTTAATACTACGTAAATCCGCCATTATCGTAATGTGTACAAGATTCGTTTTCGTCAGTAATTTTAAGAGGGAACTCAAGTTTTTAAAATATTGGAGAATACAGTTACTTACACTAACATTATTATTCATAATTTAAATTGATACATTTTTATATTATGGAGTCCCGAGAAGCCGACCGACGTCACTTAAAACGAAGTTTTATTATTATTTTTCTCAAAATCTAAGGGTCTCCTATTAGTTAATTAGTAATTATTGTTTCGATAATTTTTCACTATCGATTAAAAACATTTGTAAACCGTGCGTGCCCCTATTGTAAATAATTGCCTTTATTTAAAGTAAATTAAAGATTACTTAGTTCAATTTCAATGAGGAAAATCAACTTAATTGTTTTGACGTGACATAATCAGTTTATAATTTTAGATATCTTTAATAGTAGAAATTTTGTTATTACTTTGTTTACAAAATGTCTAATCCATAATGTAATCTATGTATGTATACATCAGAGGTGAATATTGAAATGCCATAATTAGATTAGAGCAGTATTTATTATTCAAAAAACTTACCAAGACTATTGGTTCGGAAAATCTCGAAATTTCCGAGATTTCCGCATGAATAATATTTCTATTCCATACGTAAAATAAGAGGCATTGAATTTAATCTATTCATGGCACTGTCACATCAAGAAAATAATCATAAAACCACACAAAACGACAGTATCATCGCCGTTTCAATAATGACGTAATCTCGTATGACTGCAGATTATATATCATACTTCATTGCCAATATAATTTTAATCGAAGTTTATGAGTTTTTGTTAGTAAAATGGCAACTAAGGAAAGGAATGTTCTGTTAATTTATTTATTTTATTATTTATCTAGTCTACTCAATAGTTAGATGGTCATCTAGCCAAAAGCCATAGCGCGCCGTGCCTGTATTTCAAACAGAACAAAAATTGTGTGATCCTTATAATATAGTTAAAGCTTGTTCTGTGGGTACTAGGTAACACATTGAAGCATATAACAATAGATGCACCAAGCATTGCTTCAAATGATAAATAACAATGTAGAAAGAAGGCATCCGGTCCTTCTTGTTGAATCACTCTTTTCGATATCGAGTCGAGGGCACCCTCTCCACAAGCCGCCGCCTCACGGCCGGCGTACCACAAGGTTCCTGCCTCTCACCTTTGCTCTTTACGCTCTACACGAGCGACATACCTAGAGACCCCCACGTCAATCTCTCGCTTTTCGCGGATGACACAGCGCTCTTTTACTCAGGCCGCAACCTCAGTCAATTAACAACTCGACTCCAAAGCATCGCCGACCGTCTCGGCGATTGGTTCCGCATGTGGAGAATAGATATAAATCCAGAAAAAAGTGTGGCGATTCACTTCACGCGTAGCACCCCCAAACCCCATGCGCCACACCGTTACAAAAGTCCTCGCCAGCACAGAAAGTTGGGGCAAATATCACTTTATGGCCAAACGCTCCCCTGGGAGAAAACAGTTAAATATTTAGGAGTCACTTGCGACTCGCGTATGACTTTCACTACGCACATTAATTAAGTCCGTAATAAAGCCGCGTTCGTCTCCGGCCGGCTACACAATTTAACGAATAATAGAAGTAAAATGCCCCTAAGGCACAAATTACTGCTATATAAAGCTTGCGTAAGGCCAATCATGTCCTACGCATGCACGATCTTCGCACATATAAACCCTACGCGCATTAACAAATTGCAAGTAGTCCAAAGTATGTTTATCCGCCGCGCAACCGGTGCGCAATGGTATCAGCGCAACGTCGACCTGCACAGCGATTGCAGACTCCCGACGATTCGCGCATATTTTAAAGATTTGACAAAACGGTTCTTCGATAGAGCCCAGCATCATCCCAACCCTCTGGTGGTAAGCGCAGCAAATTACCAACCGGACACTAACGCGAACGTAAACAAGCGTCGCCCGCGAAACGTCCTCATCGACCCGATCGACGAAGAGGACTTAGATACGATGGACCCACCGCCGGGGGTCCCGCCGGATAACACTACACCCACATTTAGTGTAACAACAATCACACCAGTTCGCCCTCGCCTTCGAGCTCGGCGAGACCCACACAACGCGTACACAAGGTACACCCGCGTTCCGGGGCGGTTCTCACCGCTCCCAGCCACGGATTAGCTAAATGCACAGTCGACGGCCATCGGGGTCTCGGTCCGAACCGCGACCTCGACGGCCCTTAGATGACACACCATAGTTAAACGCACGCATGAGCACATGCGCGACCCTACCCATAGCGGAGGGTCCCAACCCGTGGGTTCTGGCTAGCCCACCGGTTCTGCGTCCGATGAAGCTTTAATAGTCTCGGGACTGAAAGCAAAAACATCAGTTAATACAAGATACAAGAAAGGAGGCGTTAAGATTTTCGTCGCTGTGGCTATCAGCTGTTTAGCTCAGTGGCTAGAGCGTCAGGCCGCGAATGCCGAAGACGTGAGTTCGATACCCACAGCGGCGACAATCTTTTCGTACTTTATCTACATGTTTTAATGTTCAATCTTAAGTGCAGAGATTAGCACTATAAAAAACTTTAAAATTTATAAAAAGCAATGGCGACATCTCTCGTTCGAATTATCGTTGTAAAACGATATTCGAAATTGTTTGTATGTTGGAAAGCATATAACAATAGATGCACCAAGTATTGCTTCAAATGCTAAATAACAATGTAGAAAGGCGTTAAGATTTTCGTCGCTGTGGCTATCAGCCGTTTAACTCAGTGGCTAGAACGTCAGGCCGCGAATGCCAAAGACGTGGGTTCGATTCCCACAGCGGCAACAATCTTTTCGTACTTTTTCTACATGTTTTAATATCTAAACCAAAATTATTATAAGCATCTTGCGTAGTAAATTGATGATTCAGAGGTGAAAATATATTTACGACGAAACTGCAGGAATAGGTTCAGGAAGTTCTGTTTGAGTTATGATGCTATTCTGCAATTTCCGAATCCTCTTCAAGTTTGAAAGGAAATCTTTTTACAGACCGGTTTTTTTTTACACTGAAGAAGTGAATCTTGATTATGTTGTGTAACTTCAGAATTTCAAATTGATTATACCGTAACCTCTTCTGTAGGTAATTGATATTGAACCAGGGTCTTTGCTGTAACATATCTATTAGCATTACTGTATATGTAACAGTCTTCAATGTTGTACGACTGGGTATGGCTGTCGGAGCAAGAATCACGACCTCACAGATGACCGGCGTAAACTAGAAGCGTTATAGTTCTGAGTTTTGTCTGGTGAGAGGTGGCCAGGGCCCACTTTATTATAAGGTGGCAACGCATCTACAACCCTATGTGTGTTGCAAATGTCCATGGGCGGCGGCAATCATTTAACATGAGTTGAACAGTTAGCTCATTTGCCACGTTCAATAAAAAAATCGCCTGAGTATCACGTGACAGCAGTCTATTTCGTATGAATTCATTTATATTAAAAAATTGTATTCCTAAGTTCAGTACGTCTAAGACGTTAGACAGTTTCGTAGGTCCTCGACTTATAGTGCAAAATAAAAACAGAAATTTCAGGACTATTTATTGTTATATTTATAAGAGTTGCAGTGACAGATTATTGTAGTCTTAGTAACAGTGGCATGATTGGTGTATTGGTATTTAATTATTTTCTTCGAATATGTTCTTACTATTTATTTACTCAGGACGCTTCACCAATTTCTGAAAAAATGAAAATAAAATTAATCTTATTAGTCTCCATTATTGCGCAAACCCTTTTAAAAAAACTAAATGAACACTCCCTACATCCCGCCCTCTCACTCTCATAATTGCTATGCTCTGCTCGTAGGTTTAACGAGTATAGGGTAGTGTATTTTATTTTGTATTCACATATTTTATGAATATTATTTTTTTTATTTTCACGGTGGTAGGGCCACGCAGAAGCCTCGGCTGTTACACGAATGGGCAGGCTCGTCCGGGTAAGTACCACGACCTCACAGAAGTCCGGCGTAAAGTGAAAGTATAAAACTTTTGCGTTTCATCTGGTGAGAGGTGGCTGGAGCAGAATTTTCAAAAGGTTGTCAACACATCTGCAACCGTCGGGTGTAGCTGATGTCCATGGGCGGCGGTATTCATTTAACATCAGGTGAACCGTCTGCTTCCTTTTCCACTTTTCCCCTTTTAAAAAAAGTATTATTATGTAAGGAGTGTTTATTACCCTGATTTCATTTGACGGCGGTGGGTTGCTAATTTGTTCTACCGAATGCTCCACAACTGTCTTCTGTTCCTGAGGTAGCTCAAGATCCTCTCGGGATTCAAGGTCATTGTCATCCATACCAGTTACCTCGCTTTCTAGAAATAAGACAATATTAATCTAGAAATAAGAAAGAATATTAATAACTTGAAATGACAAAGTAAAACAAAAATTTCCAATGTGCAGATTTGGATAAAGTTGACAAAGAAGATATTGACAAATTATTGAATTCATTATCATCTTCCTTATCCCACCTAGGTGGGGTTGGCACTACACGTGAATCATGTTGTACGCGGCTTTAGCTATGTTTTTTATGACCAGCCGCCTGCCTGACGCTATACCACCTAGGGAAATAAACATCCAGATCTGGAACAAGTATTATGTTCCGTGTGTGGGTCGAACCCAAGACCCTCGATGCCGAAGCCTTAACTTAGTAACCGCGCCACCGAGTCATCCATAAAAGTATTGCATTATTTATATTAATATTAATCAGCAGCTTAGGCTTAGGTAGGTAGGTTATTACTATTGAGACAATGTCCCTTGTATTCAGTCACCCCACCAGACAAATTTTTGAATTTTATGAAACACAAAACCGTACACAAAATTGTCTCCAAATTGAAAATATTGATACCGGTATCGGTAATATCGAGTAAGTCATTAACGTACCGGTTAGACCGTAGTAGCTCTCGTGCGCGTCAAAGTACTGATCCTTTGTCGAGTCGTCATTGAAAGATTGTGAAAGTGACGCGTCTTCGATGTCACTGGAATCGCTGCTCTCGGTCCTCTTGATGATGGGTGGCCCCTTCAGCTTTTTCTTTTGCTTCCTAACCTTCGTATCCGTGTGCCGGTCCAGTCCAGGCGCGTCGTTGTGCAATTCGTGGAGTTCGAGAACGAAGTGGTTCCTGTCGAACATGCTAGAAGCGATGCTAGAGGCGGTTGTCGATAGCGTTGTGTCCGTACCGCTCGAGTCGATGATGTCGTCTAGTTCGTCGCGCTCTGAATTATATTCATTATTTAAATATTTGTTATAGTATACGCAATGTTTATTTACTTTAACAATTCAAGGGTTTTATCGCGTTTGTTTGTGTGATTTACCGACGTTTTTGTCTCGTTTTTCCCGTGACAACTTAAGCTGAGAAATTTTAGAAACGTAGAGATTAAAAAGTTAATCAAAACTAATTAATATTAGTAAGGAAAAGATAAAATTATAGTTCTACTCCAAAAATATCACAAAATCCGATAAATATTAGTATTTTAGTAACGCCAAGAATTCCTTGGAAATGATACAAACCATAGCCGTCGCTTTCATCCATTTTGGTATGCTGTCTATTTTCCTATTACAATGATAAAACAAGGTAAACGTCCATATTATGAAATTTTTTGTATGGAATTTAAAGTATGTTATTTCTGTGAACTTTTCATTTTTTGATGATAATTATTAAATATCCATTTTTATTACAAGTGACTGTCTATCAAAGTTTGAATTTTAGAATAGCTAAAACAAATCTTTTTTAATAAGTTTCCAATAAGGTGTTATATTATTTAACGCTCCATTTTGAATATTGGTGTTCTTTTTGTTATTTTATGTAACTTCAATTTTTTTTAATGTTTATATAAATTAACAAATATTTTAATATTTTTTTCATTTAAATAGTTTTCAGTACTTTGCTATACATGTTTACTGATATTAAACAGGTTTAAATAATAAGTTAAGAGAAACTTAATCAATTTGATCGATAATTTTCCGCTTTTCGAATAAACAAATAGTTTTATACAAGTATTTTTTTAAAAATAATTTTCTCTTAATGCGTATTGTGCTTACTGTTAAATAAAACCCATTTTAATGTAATTTACATAAATAGTAATTACTTTATTGTTTGTGTACGTTCAATAATAGTAATAATGTGTGTCATGAATTATTATTGATGTCGAATAGTACTTGGATATAGCTAGAATATAATTGTAAGTCAAGTTTAATTCAAATGCAAACCACCTAACTTTTATATACTTAATCATTTCATTCAGTAAATGAGCCACAGTTATAAATGCAACACTAAACAAATGCTCACGATATAAACTTGTCGGTAACATCGATATAGAATACATCACGCCGAGACATCGTCATTCCTAGGCACGTCACTTAATCCGCAAATCGGCTATGTGCATAGAGTTGCTAACAGCAGTCACGTGTAGAACGTCAATACATCCACCAGGGGATGCTTGCCAGAGCACATTAACTGAATTCTGTCGAAATAAAGTAAAATTTTCCATTAGGTTCCATGGGTTAAAAATGTTATACGGTAAAGAAAAATCATTAATGAAATAATCAACAAGCAGAATTCGGCGGTCGCTTAGTTTTGGAGAAAAAAATTATTTTAAACGGTATTTTCACGAAGAAAGTCAATTACTACAGGTCGTTGTTACTTTGTGCGCTATATTTGAAAGAAACTTTTTTGTGTGTATAATAGGAATTATATCATATATCCGTTACCCTAGTTTAACAACGGATTCCTTCATCGCAAATCTCATTGAACTAAAACATCGTGCGTAGCGCTCTCCACTGTCTTCGCCGTGACGTCTAAATTTTCAACGTTGTGTCGTCGGTGTATACATTTCTCTTAATAGTTTTTCTTTCACAGATTGTGATGTATTCACGCGATTAGATTCTAAGGAGCGAGACACACCGATAGTTTTTTCTAAGATCATTTTTACGTCTCTATACCTCAAAAGGTAAAAAAGGAACCTTTATAAGATTACTCTCGTGTCCGTCTGTCTGTCCGTGTGTTACCACCAATTTTCTCAGGAACGGGTCTATATAGCCCCTATTAGGTGTATAAAATTAAGGTTCAGAGATAAAAAAGATATGGCCAAATTTAGATTTTCGCAAAAACTTGTTAGTACCAAAGTTAACTTTGATTTTAAATTTTTTTCATTTTTTGGAATTTTCTCTTTACAAAAGAGAAAAAGGGAAGATTGCTTGCTTCAACCTTGCTTTTAACCAAAATTGACAATTCTATGTCAACTAGAAGTACCCTAGACCATAGAGACGATTTAAGGAACTCAGGCGCTTAACAACCTGTAGCAGCTCATCATTTGTCAACAATTTATTTTCACACAAACCAAATTACAAGTCGCAACGAATGAAGGGACGAAAACATAATTTAATTGTATGTTGTAAGCTTGATTATTATTTTTTATGAAAAAAGAATAACTGCATATTTTTGGGAAAAAATGTATACACGTAAAACAGTGAGTAAATGATGATTCTAGAATAATTCTAAAGTTAAGAGGTCTCATTGAATAACATGAAATAACAACAAAACTATCAGTCATTTAGATAATACGATAATTATTGGTTCTAAAATATTAATCGTTTAAGTGATTCAAAAGTCACGTTATTCTCTCAACCCTGTTAATTGTTGCAAGTTGATAAAATTAGCTCGAAGTTCGGAACTAAATTAATTGATTGTCAATAAGTGTCAAGTCGTCGTCAAGTGATAATTGTTTGTCCGATCTTTTAGTAGTTTCTCAAATTTGTTTTTGTTAAGAAACTAGTATTAGTCTAGAATGACTTAAACAATTCAAACATGACAAAGAGTGAATTCTATTTACCAACCCTTTCGAGGATTTCTTGTTTCTTTTTTTCATTCGATGAACCGTAATAAATAAAACAATTATTAGCATCGTTAGGGATGATAATTTTTATAAGTTGAAGAACTAATTCTCCGAAAGGAGGCACAGTAATAATATCTTCATGTGCGATACTGATAAAAAGGGTCCTCATTACACTCGTTCTTAAAATGTCCCCCCGGGGAAGTGGGTTTAACGTGATAGCGAATAATCGGACTATTAGGTCCTCGAGGGCAATAAACTGTAATTTGTCGTCATTCTCCGCCATTGAACGAGTTTTGATTTAATGGGGGCTGATTTATACACCACTTGCTTTTAGCCATGTCATAGTCCGCGTGGTTAAAATTATTTTAGCTCTTATCACGGAGTACCGTAAGCAATGTCTTATTAATCCAGAATATAAACTACTTTGATCCTAAGTCTATTTATAGTTTATCCAAGTTCTGAAATTTTCTTTTTTTAAACTTTCACATTAATGTTTTTTAAACTTTCACATATATTATAATAAATATATAACAATTTCTATACATCCAACTTAGTTTCATTAACCGGCTTTCTTCCCGAACTGATAGTATTATTTTGTCAATCAATAAGTGTAATGCTTCTATATTGAATAAAGATATTTAAATTTGAATTTGATGACGATGATGTGACCCACGTGAGGTGATGAATCATTTATCAAATAGGTGTTATTTTGGATGAAACCAATATGCTTGCGTCAATCATTATTTTGGTCACTCCATAATGGGCGAGGTGGGATCGTTAGCTTAGCTTAGGAATAATGGACTACAATGATATTTAAATACCTAGTTTGCCTCTGCAATTATATTAAAACACATGTATTTTTGTAAAACATGTTAAGTATCTTTTATGTTATTGTCAAAGGAGATGTAGTCTTTAATAGGTTCTTGTAATATGTCTTATTACTTTTATTTATTTGATTTATTTTTAATATAGATCGTAATAAAGTAAATGAAGTGATGTAAATTATCATCTCAACTAAGTAATGAACAGCATCATAACTTTCATCTTACAACACTCTTTGTCTAGTCCATCATTACCAGTTTAACACTGCTGTTGTCAGCTAAGTTTGAAAATCTACTAGATGATCTACGAACCTATAAAATTGTATAGGCAACTCTGGAAAGTTTATTTTATTCACCATAATTTATGACGAGCCATGAAACGATAAAATAAAGCTTGCCAAGTCGAATGTTGAATTTACTGGCATTTTATTACGAAAGTTGGTCAATTGTTACGTACAAATAAGACGAAATGACGGAGAAGCATTACTCGCAAACGCCTTAAGTGATTTAAACAAAGTTAGAAAATTAAAAAAAATCTAATCACACTGAAAGTGTGTAAGGCGGCCAAAAAGGCCTCAAACGTTGACAATTCTTTTCGACGTGCGTTACGCTTTATTCTTTATCGTCTCTTGTAGATCTTGTTTAGATCGTTTATTTGGTTTCACTGTTTGTTTTATGAAGAGGAAATAAATTTATTTCATATTGAACGATCGTTTGCTTAAATTCATTGTGAGGTCATTTGCTTGAGATGGATCATTATTGACAGTAAGTATGTTAAAGACCTTTTCTTTAGTTTTGTATTACTAGGCAAATTTTGAAGACGAGACAAGCAATAGGATGAAATATGATTATTAGTAAGGGAGGGAAATATTTTAAAATTGGATGAAATATAAATAAGGGTGCGACATTAAGGCCCGGTTTCTGAAACACTGAACATCGTAGAAGTCAACTAATCAGCTGTCAAATAGATTTTAGATTTTCAGAAACCGGGCGTCAGGCTACTGTTGCTAAATAGCTGTGCAGAGGTCAAATATGAGCAGTCAGGACAGAAGAGGGACAACACTTCCTTACCATATAGTGTTATGACATAAAACATACCAACTTTTGACAAATGCCTGAACTTGTTTCTACCAAACAGCCATAGCAAGATAAAACGCAATTCGATCTTGTCAACAACAATTGAAAACATCCTGATTTATGATGTTCCATGACCTGAAAATTTATTTTCGTATTCTTTTATTTATGTGCACGATTTTTGTGCTTTGAAGTGACCCTATTTTTATTAGTAATTGTCAAGTAAAAGTAAAAAAGGGTCAGCGATTTCTTGTAACAAATTTATAGTTTTGTGAAGAAGGTTGATAAATTAAAATAAAAGAATATCTTAGGATGCAGTTTGTGTATATATTTCACAATTAATGGTACAGAAATTTATTTTTTCTATCACAGTTTCGCAAACTTAAATCCAGATAAGATACGGCAAGAAGCCGTTCGGAGATGTATACATCAATTGTATGTGAATGTATTTACAAATCCAAAATAATTTATTTAATCATTTAAATACAAAAACGGAATAAATGTTTAAAAGTTATACAAAGAATAAAAGAGAATATATAAAACATAAGAATGGATAAGGAGATTCAAATATCAAAACACAATAAAGAATCTCAGCTGACCTGAATAGGAAGTCAGTCAATCAAAAGTTGGGTACACCCTACAGGTAAAAGTATCGACTTAACGCAGCAAATCATTTACCAGTAAGATATTCACGGCAGTTTACTTTGATGTGGGTTACTTTAATGCGATATATATTCAAGGAATTCCTCGTAAATTTTACCATTAATAGACATTGCTTTTATAAAACTAAACGTGCGTAGTGCGGTCACTCGATAAAGCTATATATAGAGAGAGTTTATTTTGGGTATTTTATTTAAAAAGTGCAGATCGTTTCTTCGTTTATTGCTACAAATAGGACAAAAATTACTGCATTAATGCAAGAATAGCTAAAGTATACACCGATTTATGAAAGACATGTTAAAAAAAGTATGTGTTTTTTATAAATAAATAAAAATCTAAGCCGATAAGCGGTTTAAAAGTAAATTTAAATGTATACCAACAAACTAAGCAACGTTAGTACTATGGGTACTAGACTACTGATAAACATACGTAAACATACTTTACTTTTGTAAACAAATACATATTTTACATATATAGACACCAAGACACAGAAAAAACAGTTCATCACACAATACTTTTCCAGTAGTGGGAATCGAGCCCACACGTTCTTGCGCAGGAGGCAAGAACATTACCCACTATGCCATTCTATGTCACCGAGTCGAAAGAGACGAAACGAGTTTATATCCCTTTGACACTGACTTTGATACTTCTCCAGCTGACGGTGTGGCCCGAACCTAACTCTTTTCTTCTCTCTTTCAGAGAGGATCAAATAAAAAACAGCACCAGGCTCATTAATACCTTAACTTTATGCTCTTCTTTAATATTTCGCAAATCTGGCTATACTGCTTTACCTTCCATTTCCGAGATCTATCTCGGCAGAGAGCGCACAGTATTTAACTATTTCAACAGGGATATACGGGAGATAAAAAAAATAAACAAAATGTGTATACAATTTAATCATCTACAATATTTATGATAAATACAAATAGCATAAATATTTATCTTTGCAAAAATGCAAATAACGAATAGCTTAAAGCGGTCACCTAAGTATATGAGAAACGAGGGATACAAGTTTTTGCTAAATAAAAGTGTGCTCTATTTTGACTAATATGACTGAGCTAGTACTCGCCTCAATTGGGGAAAAGTCTTAGAAGTTCACTTCAAAAAGAATTACGAAAATTGATTCAATTACCTTAGAATCCGATATATTTAACGATAAACGATATATTTAGGAAGAATTCAAGGCCCTTAAAAGTTTTGCGGGCTGTCATGAGACGAGGACGGCTTATAAAAGTTTACTAACTTTTATGACAACCGAGACGGTTTAATTTTCCAATTGGCCTCCCACGAAGTTATTTTCAGAACTTTACACCGAAAAAAAAAAATACGAAAGTCAATTCGATTTGGGTACGTTCTTGAGTTCTTGCTTCTTCAAAATGACATGTAATCTCGTTCAAGTAACATTTTCAGCTTTATTATAGGTTAATGTTTACAGCATTTAATCGCACACAATAATCTAAGTTACATTTATCTTATAAACCTAGTCCACGGGGCACGGTGGCTAGGACGCTAGCTGCATTTCCCCGCTGATAAATAATGCTTAATCTTTGAGGAAGAAAAGAACCAGCTCTCTTGCCAACCTAGAACGTAAGCGTTTCAAAATTTCGATGTACGGGGGGGGACCACGGGGACCCAAAGTTTCAGCAGCAAATGGCACAAATACATAATCTAAATGAAGAGTAATTTTCATATTTGCGCTAAGTACTTTCAAGTTAAGTTAAAATAACGCAGAGCTTGAAACCCTAAAGGTGTACACATTCAACTTTTGCGATAACTTTGTTCGATTGATGATTGATTTCAAATAACATGTAATTTTGATTTACCTATGAATTGTGAATTAAAATTTTTCAATTATTGCTAGGTATGACATTGTAATACAATATTTTTAATTTTCATTTTTATTAATTGTTTATTTAATGACAATATTTGTAGAAAGTTGACTGAGAAAAACGCTGTGTGTACTAATTTTAATTTTTTTAGTGCACTTTAGTTCAGAAAATTCTCAAGATTTTACGATGAAACAAAAACTGTCACGGTGCGATAAGCTAAGCTGTTTATTTAATTTAACCTAAAATATATTTTATGTTACGTCCGTTCAAGTAGAATTCTCACATAAAATCCAAGACCAGACAATGTTTCGTGTAATATGTTCAGAAATAAACTTTTCGATCGCCATTACAATGGCAGCTCTGTCTTGAGCTGAGTTCACATATTGCTGACACTATCATCGGTAGATTTTATCACGTGATTTAAGACATGGTATTGATGCCAGTCTCTGTATATCATGTTCGTCGCTATTTTAATATCAAATCAGATACCAGAATGGTAGAGTAGTAAAGGGAGTAACAAATCAATATCGATTATGTGAAAAAATGGAGGAATATTTTTACCCAATAGGCGTAGAGCATAGTAGATCTGCTTTTTACACCGATACCGAAGGTTATCGGTTCAATCCACACTAGTGACAATGTTTTGCTAATATCTGCATGTTTGTATACAAATAATATATTAAACATTAATTATGTAGTCTGTATATCATTATACAAAGAGAGATATTGTCTCTAAAAGCTTTGCTTAATGTGGGGCTATACCTATAACATTTTAAAAATGTAACCAGAAATATTTATTTATTCTTGATTTATAAATTAATTAATAGATTTGGTTAAGAACTTAACTGATCTTATAGATAAGGCGAGCGTGGGTGCATTAATTGAAAATTCAGAGTTATAAAATTAAATTAAATCTTCGAACCAAAATAAAATTTTCGATTTCAAGCACATCCAATGCATAATATTTGATCTACAGATTTTGCCATAAGCGGAAACAAAACAAATATTAGATCAATGTTTATTGATTCACTTTTATTATTCACTTAATTTTATAATGCATGTGTCCAGACGCTTTTGCGGCTATCAGTTATATATTTTTTGCCCGTAGTTGATATACAAAGTCCTGAACATCTGGGGATCAGCGTTGGCGTAGCACTCGACCAAGTGACTTAACGCAACCTGTGAAGACAGCTCATCGATGAGAAACTGAGGAGAGTATCCACGGGATCCACGGTACTGAACGCTTAAGAAGAAGAAGAAGTCGGTGATCTCTGAACTAAAAACTGGAGTTATTATTATTATTATGACATTTATAACAAGCTACATACCAGGGTGATTAAGGCTGTGTTTTATTCAAGTAGATATTCTTACCTTTAACAAGAGACATATTATATTGAACAAAAAGTGGAAAACAACACTTAAGTCACTAAACAACAACAGTAACAACTAGTAAATGTGTAGTATTTTCATATCTTATTCCTATTTATTACATTAATACTAATTTAAACCGGTAAATCTATATGTTCTCGAAATTTAGCTACCCAAAAATTACGTAACTTACACTTAATCAAGAAATAAAGCCGGAAGCTATTAATTATAGATACAGTTGGCGTTCCGCCATATTAGGAAGTGTTTCTGGATAGTTATGAACTCGCCAAACGTACCGACGTCGTCAACACGTATCCGTTACAAAGGAAGACTTTTAAAGGCCCCCCTTGTCCTTTCACGTAAATGGGAATTTTTTGCAGTCAACCTCTCGTAGCACGTACCGCGTCGCCTGAACAATTATGACTTAAAAGGGAATAGAGGACAGCTCTTAGTGGTTACTTTTTATTCTTTTTTATCGCATTACTTTGCCTTGATCGTCTCAACTATGTAATTTTCGTAGGGTTTGCATATTGACGAGGGTTCGATTAAGTATTATAGTTAAACCAGGCTGGTATACTTTCTAGTGCTCCAAGAATGATTGGAATGCTCACCACCAAAATACCCTACCTGCCGGCAGTCTAAGCGCCAAGAACCGCTATGTAACTATGGAACCGTATGTTGGACGTGTGTGAGTAAAAAGTAAAGTAACAGTCTATACATGTCCCACTGCTGGGCCAATGCCTCCTCTGTATAGAGGGTATTAGGGCATAGTCCACCATGCAACCCTCTGTGGACTTCACATATTCTCAAAATATTTGTTATCGTTATTATTTCGAAAATATGCAGGTTCCTTACGACGTGAGCAAATTCTTGTTAAATATTGATAATAAACGTAGGTACGTAAACGTAATACTGAAAAGCTGGTAATATATTCGCGAAAACTGGCAACGTGTGCCCTGTCGTTAGTTGATGATATAATTAAAAGAGATAATCGTGCATATTTTACTCTAATAGGGCCATTCAGCAGCTTTTGTTGTTGCACAGAAGGGTTTACGTCCGGGGAAGTACCACTTTCTCACAGACGACGTTAACTGTAAGTATTATACTTCCGTGTTTAGTTTGGTGGAGGCCGACACAAGATGGAAAAATGGTCTCGCGGAGTCAGGTATCCGTAATGGCTTTTCCCACGAAGAAAAGGCCAACGTGTTCATTTGACGGCACTAGTAATAAAACGACACTCCGCATTCGATCTTTTCGCGCAATAAAATTTTTGCAGTGACATTTTTTTTGATTTACCCAAGTTTTACGAGTTTTTCGATCTGCTATAAGATCATGAACAGCTGGTAAAGCGGGACTATGAATGCTTTATATTGAGGGAAATACGTCCAACCCATACAATACCTTTGATAACATAAGTGTATTATATGTAAGTATTATATTAAGTATTCGTGTTTAATTCATTTTAAGTACTTGTGTTGTTACACTCCATACAAATATTGAGTTTAGTTCGAAATATTATGAGAAGCTATAACAGTATTTAAATTTGATTTTAAGTAAAAGGCAATCTTTTTAAAAGCTGTACTTACATGCTATTAGATATTCGTCACATTATACAGTCATTATACAAACTTGCTTCTTTCAAGTAAAGACGGAATAAATTATTATGATTTCTACATATTTTATTCTACTGTTTTATAATACCCATTAAGGAAGTTGGAAAAATGATGTAAATTTTATCAAATCGATGTTGTCTCATATTATGAACATTTTATTTTAAAACGTTTAAAGGGCGTTTTTGGAACACATTTATTCCCTGATGCTTTTTTGACATGTAATGATGTAGATGTAAGCGTTTCAAAATGTTTTTAAAAAACCTCCAACGCTTATATCCTAAGAAAATTTTGCTAAATCCGAAGACTTGGCTTATCTTCAAGTCGTTAATTTTAATGTAGCTCCACAACTCGAAACTATTGCAGTTTCATTCGCCTTTCTACAAGTGAATGCGGTGGAATATCAAAATGACACTTTAGGCAAAATTCCAATTCCATTCTTGGTGTTCAAACTGTGACGCTTGCATTTTATTGTTCCTTGAACAAACCACAGCGGCTATTTTCTGCAATAGGTTTTTAAATTTAAGGTATAATATATAAGTGGTTATTATATTATACAAGTTAGGAAGTGTAAAAAGATGAACATTTCTTGTTTTTACGCCATTATACACATTAATAACTGAAACTGTTACGGATTTATCGCCGGAAACATTTAGTTTCGGACTAAAAGGAAAAGTAATACCATAAATCCGTAAAAGTAGTTTTGTTTAGTGTTAAAGAAATAAAGGTTAAGTGATCCTAGGTCATTAAATCTTTTAGAATTAATGACAAAAATAAATTTTAAGATATTATCTGAAGTATGCCAAATCACGGTTCCGTCGTGTGTGGACTAGTCACTCATACTCTCTGTGCAGGGGAAGTTCTTGCCGAGCTGTGGGGCATTTATAGGACATATACAGGTGAAGCACCAAACAGATATCCTCAATGCAGTTTCAGTTTGCTTTTTATCCATACGAATTTTGTGAGCGCTGGAATACTGATGATTGAATTGAATTTGCTTACATTAAATTAATACGTGATAAATGGACTGATAAAGTTTCGATCGTGATTTAAACAGTAAAGTTATCTCTAGCAGTTTAGAGTTTAAGATCAAATATTTTCGCTCTATCTATCTCTTTCTCTATTCTCTCTTTTCCCCTGTTACTCTTTCATCTAAGATGATATATATAATCATAATTGTGGACGAGTGAGCGAATAAAAGCTCGAAAGCAATGAAAAAAGTAATTTGGATGTATTGGCAGCCTCCGCAGATAATGATATGATAAATTGTGCCTATATGATGTGCCATTTTCTCGCTTTTTGTTCGGGTAATGGAATATACCCGGGTCGAGCATTATGAGCAAGTTGATCGTTATATAAATGAGCCTTTACTGACCGAATATTTGACGAATACTACGAATTCAATTACAATACTATCATGACGAAAACATTCTTATATAATGGGTTTATGTTACGGTACCAAAGTTTAAAAGTAATAGGGAGTGTTTGTTTTCAATACAAATTTGAAATGATAATTTTTTTTCACAGTAGTATGGGCGCGCAACAGTAAGGGTAAGTACCACGATCTCACAGCAGACTGGCGTTAAGTGGAAGTGGTATAACTTCTGCGTTTTGTCTGGTGAGTGACATCACTCAGTCAGTTTTAAAGGTGTTAATGTCCATGGGTGACGGTTGTCATTTACCATCAGGTCAAACGCAAGCTCGCTTGCCACCCTTTCACATAAAAGATAATTTCATCGAAACGTTACTAATAAAATTTACCATAACTGTTCATTGTAAACTGTTTTCATGTTACTTATATTTGTCATTTACCTCGATTTTCTTTTATTGAAATTGAATGAAATAAAATTAAGGAGCACTAACGATTTCACCAAAACGAGTACCTTACTTGATTTTAACAGTGATTACTGACCATCTCACTTGATGTTTGTTCCACATGCGAGATTCAGCACTAGTAATATTACAATCTACAATTGCATTGATATAGAAAGCGGGATTCTAGAAAATAATAATCATCACGATCATCATTTCAACCTGGTCCACTGCTGAACATTGGCCTGCCCAGACTGCCACAAAGCAAGATCTTCAGCCACCTGCAACATATATAAAGGCTATAAAAATGACTTTAATTAAACACCCATTTCACAGCTTACTGTTTGCTCGCCCAGCACATTTAGTTCTGCACAGGCTTATTTATTGCACTGGAGCTTTTGGGGATTATCGGTCCAAGTTCCGAAGAATTAAGCAGTAAATAATATCCCGAAGGCGGGACGGACAATTAAAACTTCTCCGACTGAACTTCGTCTTTGTGCACGCTTGCTGAAAAATACTTTTGTAATTGGCACTAGATGATTTGTATTCGTATGCGTTTCTTTAGGAATCTACCGACAACTGCTGCAATGTACAAATAACTACTAGCTTTCGGGGATAAAACCACACGTTATAGTTTGTCGTCTTCGCTACAGAACAAAACGATAATTTACTGGTATGGAAATTTTTCACCACGGTGGGAATCGAACCCGCGTCTTTCGGAATCGCGACCAGCCGCTTTAACCACTAAGCCAATTGGGCGATTGACATGCAGACAAATACATGAACGTATTTTATTTACATAGTTTTTCTTTCGCATTGTCGCCGAGAACAGCGCTATAAAAACTTTAGTATGTAAAAGTTGTGGTTCTTGATTCAGCAAACAATTTATGTAGGAGTGGTTAATACAGTGGAGTTGCAGTAGCCTAAAACATTAGGGTTGAGGTATTACAGTACAGCCGGAATTTGTGTAATGTAATTTATCCGGGTATCAAAGGGACTGCGGCCGGATAAGTTTGATCCGGTTTCTCCGCAAAACCCTGAACTGAAATGTATATATTCACTAAGAAAATGATTTCGGCGGATATTACAACTCCGATTCAATGTAACTAACTGATATGTTTATTCAATACAAGCCGAACTTAATGGGACGTACTAGGACATGGAATTATTATGTAAAAAGACTGTTTTAATTTGAATTCTTGATTGGGAGTAAAAAAAACCGTTTTTGACAAGTTAATAATTTTATTTGGTTGTATAGAAATGACAATTAATAACTTAAATATTATATTCACTTAGAAAATATGAATAAAATAGAAAATATAAATAAAAGCTAAGCTTACATGAAAATGCAGTGTGTAACTGCCAATATATTTATTTATTATATTATACATTATCGTCGGTAAGATCATGAAAATTAGAATAGAAAAAACAAAAAAAAAATATGTATTAAGTTCTTCTAAGAATTTTTTACGATGATAATTATTAAGCAATTTGTATACGAGTGTATGTGGGCTTGATATTATTTCTAATTTAAAAATTTAAGCATGTTTAATTCACCGTGTTGACAATTGCGTCACTGTTACAAATATGTTGGTAATTAGAAAGGTAATAGTAATTTGAAAATATATTACCTGTGTAAATTAAAAATCGTACAAATTCACTTTATGTAATATTTCTTTACATGACCAGTAGAATGCAGGAGCGTACATATTTCGTTTTTTTTTTTCGTTTAATTTTTACCATAAATTCTTTCTACTGTTTATCAATAAGGAATGAAATTCTGGAAAATGTGCTTCACTTAATACAACCTCACTGTGACTTAACTGATTTTTGTTACCCCATTAACACGGCGTGACTCTGAAAGTGACTTTTAAAGTCAAACAATGATTGTGTTGTAATTAAACACCGAGCAAATCGCGACTGATATGCCAAAGGACCCAAATCGATGTTTAATCAACCTTACTCAATCAAAGTCGTTTCCAGAGGCATCTTGTCGTTTTAAGTCAGTAATTTGAAAGTCTTAAATTTTAATCTTTAGCTATTGTAATGTAGGTTAAAGATTTTTAATGTTTCAAAATTACTTTTAATCACTTACTGATTAGATTTTAGAACTTTATATATTTTTTTTTTATGTGAAAAGTTGCCAAACGAGTTGACGGTTCACCTGATGGTAAGTGAGTCCCGCCGCCCATGGACATCTGCTACACCCGAGGGTTACAGATGCGTTGACAACCTTTTCAAAATTGGGCTCCGGCTACCTCACTCACCAGACGAAACGTGAAAGTATTTGTCATACTTCGACTTTACGCTGGTCTTCTGTGAGGTCGTGGTACTTACCCGGACGGGCCTGCCCATTCGTGCAACAGCCGAGACTGCTGCGTGGCCCTACCACCGTAAAATAGTAAAACTATGGTAGTTAATTACTGGATTTGAGTATAGTTTCTCTCATGGCTTAAACGACCACAACATAATCGTCAAACATTTGTTTTTAATTGTCGCTAGTGATGATGGGGGAGGCCCATGTCCAGCAGTGGACTCAAACAGGCTGAAATGATGATTATGATAATGATGATAGAAACAAATCTATTATGACCACTACAATCGCAAATGCTCAGCACAGTGATCGGTCCAATAATCTCTAGAAATTTCACCCTTGACGACATGTACCCAGCGGGAATCAAACTTATGATCCTGCGTTGAAACCAAAAAACGTAACAACTACGACAACGAAATAATCAGAAGAATACAATAAAATCATGGTTCCGAGAATGTAATACAATTGACATTAGACGATGGCAAGTTTCTGTATTCGATACAATATTTCTACGCATCATCTTACGAACACAATGCGGTCGAATTTACTACGCTGTTTTGATTTTCACGATTCAATGAGCCTTATATTTCTCTGAATACACTCCAATGAAAAGCGTTTGACGTTGATCCGAAATAAATGTGTTATATTCAAAATTATCAAGACGTCTCAATTGATAAATACGTTATGCTCCAATTGAATCGCTTTAAATGGAAATATTTTTTCATTTAAAGCGATTCAATTGCTTTAAATGAAGATTGTAACGTGATCACAATAAAAAAAATTATTTCGCAGCAAAAGAAATCATGTAGATTTCTTCTGCTCTTTAAAAATTAGCGTAGGCAAGCGACTTAGTTCGCGACATTCGGAAACAGATCCGAAATGTATTAATTACATAAATTCAACAAAAGTTAAGAACCCCAAAACTAATATACACTATTTGACAAATACACATTACATCTACTGCTTTTAGACATAATTTATTGTTGCCTGATTTAAACCACGGTACAAAAAAAAATCTTTCGTATGAAACTTTTAAAAGTTCTTCCTTTGTGAACACCTAATATTTAAAGTAGAACCTACACTTACAATTTATAATCTATAACCAGAGTTTTAGACTTTTCCCATATCTCTTTTTACGTAATAATAAATATTTAAAGACATGTTTTTGCACAACGTTATGTACTACCGAACTAAGCAAAGCTTGTACGATAGGTACTTGGTAATTGATAAACATACTTTTCTCTTGCAAATAATTATATGCACATACAAATTGCCAATTTTAAATTCTTGTCAACCAACAGCTTGCTAGAACTTCAAGGTTATTGTATGAAGTTCGTTAAGCACACAAGATTTACTTATTTGAAAATACTTCAGCAAATGCGACTCTAAAAACAATGAGTATTTAACGAAGGTCACCTCTCTCATGTATTATCGTATAGTTGAACAGGTGGTGTGAAGGTAAACAGTCTAGATCTATCATATTTTCATACCCAGTCTGAAATTGCGTGAGTTTCTTTCGTGAATATCTCGCATGTAAATTGTGTTATTACGGCTATAAATCTTGTCGGACACTTGTTACACGCTTAAATTAAGTTTTAAACGGTAGTTTGCCAACTTAAACGATCAATTTCCGGTTAACAACGTGTTCATACGTGACAAAGGCTCCAGAGGTAACGTCAAAATCAATATTTTAAGAAACAAATACATAGATGCTGACATCTTGTCTATCAAATTATTTTCATTACAAAGTACGAACACTGCAACTATTTTCACAAACTAAAACAAAGAATACGACTATAGAGTCCATTTGTGTCAGGAGAATTTCTATTTTTCTTGGCCTTAAACTGTATAACTGAAATAGAAATAAAATGAGAAAAGTTCAACATTACAATTCTATTCTGGGTGTATATTCAATTCGAGCCACGACTTAAATGCGGATTTATAACTATAATACGTGAACTTTATAACAAAATCTCGCAAGTCTTTGGCATAAAAATGTGATATGTTAATGAATGTGCCACGATATGCGATGAATGAAAAAAGCGAGCGTTGCATGTTAAGGTATATAGATAACGGAGTGAAATGAAAAACTTATTTTATAATGATGAAAAACAGCAAAATCTTCTGCCTACAGCTGTACGAGTAGATATGGCGTGTTTTTGGATAAAGTGTTAATATGAACAGTTCTGGCTTTGTGAGTTTACTCTAGGTGAAATATTTTAACTCACTTTTATAGTTCGTTTTGGTTTACTGAAACATTATTACTTAGTTTTATTGAAGAGATAGCGAAAAATTGAAAGATTGTTGTTGGGCTACGCGGCGGATTCTGTTGCTGTAAGAATGGGCAAGATCGTCCGAAGAATTACCATGGCCTTACAGACGAGCGGCGGTAAGCCGGGCCCTTTTTTTAAAGGTTGGCAACACAAACGCAACCTTTCTGGTGTAGTACATGTACATGGATGGCGGTCCTCACTTAACGTCTAGTGAATCATCTTTGTTTGTGAAGACCGGTCTCCAGTGAGGCTTTATTATTTTCACGGTGGAGCTGGTATACTTATACAACAGGAGCTTTTATTTGATGGCTTGTATGTTTCTGCCGTTACGTCACAAAGGCTAATACTCTACCATAGTACTTTTCAACAGGGCCGCAATGGAAGTAAAGAAGTGCAAACTTTATGCCAAAAAACTTAATCAATGTCACAACGATGTGAACAGTGATTGATGTTGATTACCTTTTCTTTTTCTTTTCTTTAAAAAAAGTATATAATGGGAAAGTTAGAGTTTAATAATAAGGGCTTCGAAAATCGGCTTGGCCGCGAGCTTCATTGTACAGAAACAAGCCGAAACCTTATTATACTAAAGACGATGTCTCAAAGGTGAGACAGGTGATAAGGCTAACATGTAATACACGGTATATGTGTATGACAATAAGATTTGTACATAAGAAATTAGTCAAAGTGAAAATTTCTATCATGAGTATTCCTGTAGTTATTATTTTTCCTTAAAACATTTTAGCCATAGATTCGAATATAAATTTTTATCAAAAACTAGCTGACTCGGCAAACGTTGTTTTGTCATATAAATTATTTCTAGAGGAATCGAAACACATGCATAAAGTGTTTGACAGGTTACACAGACATAGTTGACAGGTTGACGTATTCTATGCACATATTTCGGTTTTCCATGCAATTTTTCCATAATTTTTCATCGTTTAAACCTTCCCTGGACTGCCACAAATACTACAAAACCAAAATTAGCCAAATCGGTGCAGCCGTTCTCGAGTTTTAGCGGGACTAACGAACAGCAATCCATTTTTATATATAAGAAGATTATGTTATAAAGTTAATTTACATGAGAGAGTTACTCACCTTGATAAAGACATCAACATCACGTAAACTTGTGTACGAAATTCTAGTTCATTCGAAACGAGTGTACCAAACTATAAGACTATTGTAATAGAATGGTAAATGTCAGGAAAAACATCGCGACTTTGTCCTTTGTAGAAACAATGCCCAAAATTTATTATGTATAAAACACAAGTCAATAAGTTCGTTCGGAACCTACGCTTTCTCACGTTTACAGAAGGCGATAAATAAAATTTTCGATCAATAGCCGCCGAAACTTATCAATGCTATGAATAATGGAGATGTTATCGGAAATAAATTTCCATCAAAAAGCTGCAGAGATATCAATTCTCTCGGTATATTATCAATTGGGTTCGTGGATAAACAAGCATTCGTAAGACAATGTTATTAAATATTGTTGTTCCCTTACAATGCGAATTTATCTCTTTACTTTTGTATGCGAATTCTATACTTTAAATATGATGATTACGTTTCAAACTAGGGGTATTAATAAAACTGTTAATAATAAAGATATCAATACAATGGTACATAATAACTGTATAATTGAAGCAAACAGTTCAAAGAAAATTGAAATCAAATTTAATATTTTTAAAGTTTGATATAAAACATTGACTGATATAAAACAAAGTCGTTTATTACCTGGTAAAAAACAAAATTAGTTTAGTTTATAATGAGAACAATTTTCTAGTAAGCTTTTTATTTGCGACCACATGCTAAAAATGAAAATTTTAGTCCAGTCACGATTAAAATTGACTTCTCGAGATTTCCGTGCCAAGTGGGTCATGTCGTGTTTATGTGTAGCGAATTGAACAATTTTATATTTTTAGTCCATTTTCCGACAGTGGCATATTATAGTCTCAACGAAAGCTTTATCATATTAAAATTTTTTTAAAATAGTTGAAGACATACAGGAATTAGTATTGGTTAGTTTCTTATTAATTAAGCTAATATGATTATTAGCTTTTCATAGATCCAGGACGCTAGTCTTATTTTTCATTAAATTTCCTTTCCTAGAACAATCTAAAGCGTTATTGTGACCTATTGTTCACTCAAATGAATAATGAACAATCGAAATAATATGATGCCGTACATAGTTGCTGGAAATAACATTTTGTTATATAAGTGTGGATGTAACAATGGGTAATGAAATAAAACCTTTTTACGATTGTGTGTTGATACGTGTTTCAAGATTGATCTTCGCCGCTGCTTGAGGTACACAAATTGTACGACGGGCAATGCACCATTCGTCGGATGACTTATTTTTTTATTTGATATAGTAATTTTATATGAAAGAAAAAATAAGTGTAATAAATTCCATTTCATAATGTATTCCGTGATCTGCTATACACTTTCCATCCGGTATAAAATGATATACTTCAATTCATGGCTCCAAATGCTGCTAAACAATGTAGATAAAAGACGTTATGATTTTCGTCGGTGTGGCAATCAGCCGTTTAGCTTAGTTAGTGGCTAAAGCGTCAGGCTGACTTTATCAATCGACGTCATTCGACGAAGGCGTTGGTTTGATTCCCACAGAGTGGTGACAATCTTTTCGTACTTTTTCTACAAATTTTATATTTTTAATTTTTACTTATTCAATTAATTATGATCAGAATGACTGAAATCCTTCACTCCGTTGACTATTTGAAATGAATCTTTGGAAACAATTTCGTGATCGTCATATGTATTAGTTATACAAATTTCTATTTGCGGGAGCACGTGTCTTGAATAGCTCTGTAAGGTGAAATGGGTCTCACATCCATCAGAGTGTAAATTCTTTCACGGTACTCAGCGAAGTTCTCGGAAACATGAAAGTGTAATTTCACTCATTGTTGCTGATCTTGTGAGGAATATATTAAATAAAAAAAACAGTTACTGACAAAACACTGTTGGAGCGATAGCGGTAGAAAGTACGAGCATAAATAAGCAAACAATTTTAACGATGAATAAATTTTCCAAAAGAGAAAAGAACAAGCAGTTTCTTTTCAGTCGTGTGCGTTTTGTGAGGTTGCTCAAACTGATAGAAATTCGGCGAGTTCTCTCGCGATTGTGGTCATCATATTTGAACTCACAAATAATGACGTAAGTAAGATATCTTCTCTGTGAATATTTCTCTTATAACAAATCCTAATTAAATATAGTGTACCATTATCGTATAATGCTAAACATAATTTTTTAGGGTCCCGTACCCAAAGGGTAAAACGGGACTCTATTATTAATACTCCACTGTCCGTCCGCCTGTCTGCCTGTCTGTCCATGTGTCACCAGGTTGTATCGCATGAACCGTAATAAAAAAAAATGAAAAAGTTAGACAGTTGAAATTTTCACAGATGATGTATTTTTGTTGTCGCTATAATAAAAAATACTAAAAAAAGAATAAAAAAATATTTAAGTGGGGCTCTCGACACACATTTTTTGTCGTATATATATAATTTTACGGAACCCTGCGTGCGCGAGTCCGACTCGCACTTGGCCGGTTTTTATATAAATAGTTTTCATAGGCAAATAGTCAGATCCGATGTCCATAGAAATAAGCACCGAGTGACAACTGAACCCTTGACAGCAGCTGACATTTAAAATTGACGTCTGACAACACTAATGGCAGTTGAAATCCATTTAATATATTAAATACATCAGATTATAACAGTACAGGCAACAGATAATACGTAGTTCACGCAACATTACGATTCGTTAGTCGTTTTTTGGACTTGTCCTTTTAAAATGCCTTTTATTCTTTATTATATCGTTAGAAATATATTTATTATATTACTTATTTTGATGTTAGAACAACTTCCTTATTTTTTTGCTTAGTCCTCATTCTCCTGAAAAATGATTTTTTAACTAATGCATTTCGCGAGAAGACGCATTGTAGCCAAACGCTTTCATTTATTAATAAAATTTCATTTCTTTTTTTTTATTTAACTCTCCTTTACGTGGTGCTCTAAACTCTTTACAGCTTCTTTAGTCATATTATTGTATAACGAAATAATACGACAGCTGAACTCATGTTTAATCGATGTACGTACTGACTAGTTTTAGACCTGTCGGCGTTCCTTCATCAGGGTGAATTGGATAATCATTTTATAGTTTTGGATGTAATAATTTCACTCGCCAAGTCAAATATTCGTGTGACTTAAAGAAGGATTAATAAAAACCAGTGACTCGCCCCGGCTTCCCACGGGTGCAATGTGTTATGCATATAAACTTTCTTCTTGAATCACTCTATCTAGTAAAAAAACTGCATCAAGATCTGTTGCGTACTTTTAAAGATCTAAGCACACATAGGGACAGGCAGACAGCGGGATGACTTTGTTTTATACTATGTAGTGATGTCAAATGTGTATGTATAGTAACAAAACAATTCTCGGCGTGGAGGACTACAAATCACAAACTATATACCATCACATATTTGCCAGACGTTGGCATTCCGGTCACGTTTAATTCCAACCCGATTCTTCTCATGTCGGTTTTTACTTCCATCGATTTCGATTCTCCTTCCTCATACCGAATCCACATCAGTTATAAAATATCCGCTCATGATACCAATTAATAAGTTAACGGTCAATATATTAACCATTTCTTTACTAACGGAAAGCAAAACCGACTTCAAATATCTCGCCCTGTGTTCATTTTGTAATTGAGTTTTAGAAGTTCCCACCTCAGGATCCCAAGATCCAATACCAACGAAATTAATATGGGACCACATGGGAAGCACCAGCTTTCAAATAAAAAAAGAATCATCAAAATCGGTTCACTCAGTTAAAAGTTCTGAGGTAACAAACATTAAAAAAAAAAAAAAACAGTCGAATTGACAATCACCTCCTTTTGAAGTTGGTTAAAAATACGTATATACACAAACAGACACAGGTTAGGCGTCAACCATACACATTCTTATTTCCACGTAATGTGTCTACATGTGTGTTGATGCACTCTATTTTTAGTAAATTGCTTACTGTCTAAACTTGACATAATTTAAATTACGCCAACTATATTCCTATTGCATATTTTCATAAAGGCAATGGGAAATAATTTAAATCAGGTTATAAATTTATGGATTTTTTTTTATTTAGATGCCGTAAATTTCTGCATGTTTAGTGTCTAATTAGGATATTTAAATTTATGGTCATATGATGTCGATGTTTGATAAATGCTTTGTAAGTTGTTTACACTAGACTTTTATTAAAATTTTGATGCTACGAAGATCACAAATAAAGAAAAACGTAAGTAAAAGTAAAAAATATTTAAGTGTACTCGTATAGGAAGTTTCCTTTTTATACAGTCAATTTTAAACTGTGAGTAGAGGGTTTATTTTCTTATTAACTTAAAACTATTCGTTAGAAGACACGTTCTTACGTGACTAATTAAAATTCCTTTGTAGTGACGTTGAATTCTACGATTCAGCTACGCCGTAGCTCTTGTAGAATTTCCATTAAACTGCGGTGACACGGTGAGATATTTTAAGCACTTATAAATAAAAAGTTCACTGTTTATTTCATATTCCTTACTATCTATGTATAAATATTATGTAAATGGTCTTTTTTTAACAAATTGGAACCTCTTGTTTTTATCACCAGTTAAATGGAAAAAGAGAAAGACATTTTTCATACTTAATTATGATAAAATAAACACTCGCATATAATAGTTTCTTAATTGACGTAAATTTCTATAATATTATATACTTAGGCATTGAGATATTTATCGTGACTGTGAAACGATGCTTTATATTAACAATTGACGGGTACATCAACTCGTAAGTAATGAGTACCATCAGTGCTAGTTGTCAAATACATGCCAAAATTGTTAACGTTAAATAATTATTATTCTTTTCAAAGCGACTCGCTCCTTCCGTCGCGAAATCATCAGACACCCCGTTTCTTGATCGCTCCCCCACTTTTCACAACTACTGGTTTTTTTTCCATAAACGAGCTTATTATTTTCTACAAATGCAATTTGACATTGCTCACATCAGGACTATGAGTATATTTTTATATTTAATACAGTACCATAGTATTATACGATGGCATTTATATTTAATGCAGTTCTTCAATGAGGATTTTAAGAGGTTCTTCAGATTTGTTTAAAATTATAGTACAGAAACAATATCCAATGTAAAAATTTCGATTTGCCATACATGTTTCAATGTAAATCATTGTTCTAATTTTGTGTACTACCCAAAACATTAAAAAATAAATTGACAGCCTATATTTATAGCCCGTATGTCCCGCAACTCAGCAAAGGCAAACTTTGTACTGAGGGTACCAGAGCATAGTCCACCACGCGAACTCACTGCGGATTGGCGGACTTCACATATCTTTGAAATGTCATTTTTAATATTATTTTGAAAACGTGCAGGTTTCCTCACGATATTTTCTCTAACCGCTGAGCAGTGATGAATCAGCACTGAAAATAAACAATTTCTTTGGTGCCGGCAATTGGACTCAGGTTGCTCGAGTACATAGAAAGAAGAAGAATAATAAACGAGTGCCAGGACACTGAGTTCTTACGGCTCTTAAAAATAAATATGCATGTATAAATGTATTTAGTGTGTAACAAGTGATTAATTTGAAAGATGATAATAAAGTTTATACATATACATGGAATGTTTTACTGAGATGAGTAAAAAGTTATTCAAATTGTACCCGAGCGGTACAGAGATTACAAATTTTATCACTTTAGGGTGGTAGTAAAACACATTAATACAATTTTATTACATTTATTATTTCAATTTATGTTAAGTATAAAATTACAATTAAAAACATAGATACTCGTATATTCGAATGAACATTGATAAGATTATACCAAAACAGAAGAGTTATACTCGAGTCAAGTTTGGCACTTGTATAAATTAGAAATAACTACGTGAATATACTTGAGTAAGGTTATCGATATAATCAATTTCACAATGTGCATGAGTGACATTTAACGATACGTTACAAAACAGTCGTGAGTTAAAAATTTACACCGACTAGTAGAATGGTTTAATTTTATTTTGATCGGTTATATTAAATGGGGTGCATTTGATTTTAAACTTAAATAATTATGTTTTTACCTTAATATCATTTCAACATAACCTGTTGAACCAGGACGAACAGTGCATGTGTCTAAATCCACAGTTTCAATTATGAAAAAAAAAATTAAAACTTAGCGATGTTATTTTATGGGGAAACTAAATATTTTTATATTTACTTTATATTTATGCAAATATTAATTCTTGTGATTTGCCGAAGTTACACACTTTATTTGCCATTATAAATGGACTATTATTGTTAAATAAGATTTTTTCATCGATATTAATCTGGCTGGGAATGAATTTATTTGCTACGTACATATGTATATGCATTTGAATAGTTAAGTAGCTAGGATTAATTTTATCATTTGGTACAATCAAACTATTTATTATATAAAATGTTAATAGACTGGTAAAGCCAATCTCATTCTCTAAATAATCCCTGTACTCTGTTTTTTTATTATAATAAAACACTTAGATATTTATTTGCCCCTTAATTCAACGCCTAAGAAAGGTGACCTTAACCAGATGGCTTTACGAACACAACTTTAGGTGAAAGTGAATTTTGTTATATGACACAATTTTCTATAAACTATTGAATATAATTTCACCAATTCTAGTAAAATTGTTTCTGGGTTTGGCGCTAACATTTTTATTTTTACGGATTGCAACAGTTAGTCTCGACGTCGGTGGATACGCGGCTCTCCGTTGGTTGACTAAATAGTGAAGCCACACGTAGTCGCGCTAACCGTCTGTCAATCAATTGTTAGTAACTTAATAGTTACAATTACTGTGTGACAAGTCTCTGATAAGCTGTCATGGGCAGTACCATTTATTGTATTGCGATTTTAAAAGCCTCCCACGAGAATTTCCAAGTTATCATTAAAATTCACATATGTTCAATTGCAGTTAGACGCTGAAAGCAAGTGAAAGATAACAGAAAGATAAATTATAAACGAATATTGGCAGGTCATTGTCATGGCCGAATGACAGTCATTATAAATTTAATACCATTAAATAAATAGTGTAGGAAATATTAGGGTCACATTAGCTTTAACCCTGTCGATATTTTTGAACTTACATTTTAAACACACCAATAAACCTTTATTTTGAAACACGTCATCAGAATCCTTTATAAGTACAGCCAATATACACAACTGCATAGGTGTAGGTAGACCTTCCTTTAAAAAGTCTTTCATGCACGTGCTGCGCGGTTTAGTATTCATGACTAGGATTTTTGAATTCATTAGTCATACACGTACATACGTAATTTATACTCAGAAAATGTCACAAATCGATTTCCTATTAGCATTATAGTATTACAGAATAGGCGATCATTTAGTATTTCTTTACTGTTTCTTCACGGGTTTATTACAAAAATGTATCTTCCCTCGTTCTTCCAGGTTGCTGGTGACTGTTGTTATTAATCTGATTTTGTCCTTCCGGTACATGCAGGCGTACCTTGCGGGAGTTGCTATTACACTGATGGATTCGCTGCTTCGGCACCTTTATGCTGTCGTCCTTGAGCTGCGAAATGATACTGAATTTACATTAAATTCCAATGCTTATATAAATACTTAATTAGATAGCTTTTGGGCGTATTGTTATTTTTTCTTTTTATTTACGGACCGTTTTTATTTAAGGGAAATTGCATGACATAGCGAGGTGAGGAATAATAATAAAAAAATATTTCGAAAATACTTTATTATACTTTTTTATGAAATAGCACAGTAATTTAAAAAAATATTTTACACATAAGCGTATTAAGACAGAACAGTATAAAAGCAAAATAAACACCTGTGACAGATAAGAGAAACTTAAACTATTTATATCCTTACTATCCTAATAAATATTGTATGTATGGATGGATGTTTGTTACTCTATCACGCAAATACTACTGAATGAATTTTAATTAAACTTTACAATAATATAGCTTATACATCAGAATAAAGCATAGGGTAAAATTTATATGCATATTTTTATGCATATCTGTCTTTCTGTCTGAATGTTAAGCCTTCAGCCTATTCTACGCAGACGTAGTCGCGGGCAGTAGCTAGTTATTTAAATATGTGACAAATACACGTGTGTTCTTTACGTTGATAACGATGACAAGTTTGTTTATATCGCTGACTACAATCTAATACGCACTCTTATGGTCAGCTCGTGTCTAGTCCTCCGATGTGACGACGTCAACAGCTCGGTGTGGGCCCGAGACTCATTGCCTGTTGGGCTGCCAGTATTCTTCATCCAGCACCAAAACCATTTATACGGCGGAATGTTTCTAAAAGCGTCAGAATGGATAGATGTGGTGAAAACATGTATTCCATTATAGGGTTAGTGATTTATGCCTCCCTATGGTGACGAGGAGATGAGATAAAACTATGCTACGATTATATATATATTATTTATTATTAAATCACGAATTCTACCGCCGCAAAGTGATGGTAGATTACGTGTTTTAAGTCACAAATCTTATTGCGAATTGAAATTGAATTGCGTTAAATGCCATTTACTATATTTCAAAGAAGCCATCATTTTCAAATGGGACGTATGTCTCTATTCTTGAATCACAATATCCTGTATTTGCATGTAGATTTATTAAGTAGGAAGCTTTGAAGTTTCTATGAGACATTCTGTAGCGCAGAAAATTCTTTAGGTCAAGATACTTGCCTAAGACTGATGAATATCCTGTTGGAGAATATGAAATAGATGACTGGATTTGCAGCAGAGTTTAGAGGGGCAAGGCTTTGGATGAGCGACGCTATGGCGATGTTTACTTGCGTGTCTGGTACGTAACCGTACACTTGCAGTAAGTCGAAGATCATGTACGGCGACCAACACAGCACGAAGACTGCGAATCAAATGATAATAGTCTTTATTTACATCAAGTCGGTCATAAACATATTAATATTTGTAAAAATAATTTAATTTTGAAGTAACGAGTTCTAAGTTATGTAATGTAACATAAACTTAGTTCAAGCCTATAATGCATAGAAATATTTTTTGAATCACTTGTTATATAAACAGGATTCCACACGCCCTTTTAGTATTCTTCTGGCCACTACAAGATATGTAAGCTCTAAAACTGTATTAAAGTTTTGCATGCGTTTTGCTAAATTTATGATATTTTGGTTGTTACAGTTTTGATAACTTTTATTGTCCATTTTGTTTTTTATGAATAAAATCATAAAATAGTAATATACTGCGAAGCGAAAGTTAAAGGAATTTTCAAAAAAAAAAAAAAAAAAGAAAGTAACTCAACAACATCAACAGTTCTCAAATCAAGAGAGAATATGTTAAGAAGATTTATTTGATTTATAATGCGTTTGAATGTATTGAATGCAAACAAGTAAAAATATTTTACTTGTTTGCAATTAAACTCAAAATTGACTTCAAATATTTGACTTTCATTATATTTTATTTGTATTATCTTATGTATTTTATTTCTCCTAATGTATATCCGAAGTTCAAGGCCTAATAGCAATGAAATTAATATGGAACCAAAAAAAAAAAACTTTAACGAACCCAATACAACAAGAATGTCAATTAATTTAAATTTCATTTTTATTAAAAAAATAAAAAATGCAATATAAATTACTTTTACAAAAAAAAAAAAATGCAATATAAATTAATTTAAATTCTTATTGCATTGGGTTTGGTTTAAAATCAATCATTGACTTTAATCAGTTTATAAACAACGTACTCTTGGGGTTGTAAGCATAAAAAACACAACTGAATTCAGAACGGCCTGTTTTATTGAAGTCGAGTGAAAATCCATTTTAAAAATATTAATTTAGAACAGCATTCTAAATACCACTACATTCATCATAAAATCATGTGGAAACATTTTAGAATTTATTCCAAGATCTTAGGTCTTATTCAGAGCTGCTCAGAATGAGTTGGCTTAGTACAATTTTTATGCGATAAAAATTAATTTATAGCGACCTCTAACGGTCACTTAAGAACGACGATTCCATCCACTTACGCATAATCGTCTCGGTCATAAAGTGTTTCATGATATTAAGCAGTTTTTGCCTTAGAATATAGCTTTCATGCTGAGAGAGTTGTTTCGTAGGTTGTTAGTGGTTTTTTATCTAGTTTTTACGATGTATACATTTTTATTCCCAAGATAAGTTTTCCCTCATAATTATCCAACATTGAAAATACGATACGTTTTATAGTAAAAAAGAAAAATTATTTTTGCCAGCCAAGCTGCGATTTATTTTATGCATCTTAAAATGAAATCCAAAGTGAAATATTTAATGAATTATTAGTGAATTGTTTTATTTGATTACATCCGCTTAAGAATTAACAGGAATAAATATCTTTCAATGAAGATTAACTATAAAATTCACGTTTTAATTCTTACCGAAAACAATGACAAAGGTCATTTTCACGGTTTTGATTTTTGCCTTAGGTATAATACCTCGGCTACTCGCTCGACGGCTATCCAAATCGTCGCTATCTGAAATAAATGTATACAACGAAACAAGAAATTAATATAATAACAAAAATCTCTAAAATAGGTGTTATAATGCAATCAACAAAACTTTGCTCGCTTTATTTATCATAATAAAAAGACATTATTATTTTAACATAGTTTACAACAAGTACGTTTTTGACAATTATTTCTTCATAGAAAACAGGGTGCTTGGTAACAATTTAACATTTTGAAATATGTTATTTAATGGAAATTTTCTGTGCTGACATTTGCATATTTTCGAAATAATAATAATAGCATATAAAATATTTCGAAGATATGAGAAGTCTGTCTGCGGTGGGGTCTCGGCGTGGACTATGTCCTAACACTCTCTGCACAGAGAAGGCCTTTGCCCAGTAGTGTTACATAATTATACAAATAGGTAGCAGTCAAGTAGAGTAACAATTTACTTCTTTTTTATTTTTTTTAGACGGTTTTTAGACGGTTCACCTGATGTTAGTGAATACCGACGCCCATTAACATCTGCCACACCCGAGAGTTCCAGATGCTTTGACAACCTTTTGAAAATTGGGCTCCGGCCACCTGACTCACCAGACGAAACGCGAAAGTATTATACTCCCACTTCACACCGGTCTTCTGTGTGGTCGTGGTACTTACTAGACGAGCCTGTCCATTGGTGCAACAGCCGAAGCTGCTGCGTGGCCCTGCCACCGTAATTAACGCATTCCCGTTATATAACCACAGTTTTGAAATTTCCAATAAACACAATGCACGTACCATGTTTTGTATATATGCATATAAGCTAGAATATATTATTTCGATGTTATTAAAATTAAACTGAAAAATTAAAATAATTGATGCAGAATTTCACGTGAAGCAAAGAGAAAATGTAGAAAGACCGCAGTATGGCTTACTATCCCATACATAAAATGTTGATAAAGTAACAAGTTAATGAATTCTATAAAAATCGCAACCAAACAAATGAAAGAAAATGTAAAAAAATTTAAATTGCGATCATTTAAACGCCCTAAGATTTACAATGCCATCAATTAAAAGCTTGTTTGTAAAGATGAATATACTTTTGGAAATAGTAAGTTACTTTAAGACGAATCAAAGCCTTCATTCTAGCATCATTACAAGTCTAGTCACGTTTCAATTAATTTAGCCAATTCATCTCATTTGACTTTCTTTATTAATGACAGAAACGTATTCGATTTATTTTCTTGTTTTCATTTTGTACTTGATAAAATGTTTCAATTTGTTTAAAAGCATCAATATTCTATATAACTGGTTATTTTTTTCTTTATTAAAAAGTAATTTTAAATACAGTGAGCAGGGTCGTAAATGCATCTTACATAACTAACTAATCTTCGGACTGACTGAGTTTTGGATAGTAATTGTCGTATAGACTCATGTTTTAACATGATTATTACAGAGACCATAAAGTGTATAAAACATTTGGGATTTAGGAAGCAAAATAAAAGTGGTAGGGTCACGCGAAGCAGATCCGTGCAATATAATATCTATGGGTGCTTATCAATAAATATCAGGTGATTCACCATCTCGCTTGCCACCTTCTACTGATTGCCACCTTCTAATAATTGTTTATCAAATAATATTATAAACAACTCACACTGTCTTGTCGCAGCTGCCCTTTTGCCCAGAACTCTTCTACTCTTCTGCCGTATCGTAACAACGATGACGCCATAACAGGCTGATATGGTCAGTGCTGGAGCCACGAACAAGGAGACGAACACGCTAGTCATCCAGATCTGCCATTGCAACTCGTTGATGCTGGACCAACATTGCAGAGTGCCTGATGAGGACAGGTAAATAATAATAACACCGCTCCAGGTCCAAATGCATTGGGACCGTTGTGACCTCTCCCGTTTTTTACGTTAAATACAACATTCATGTTAAATACTCGTATTTTAAATTAATTACCTTTATATATATATTTTAAATTAATTACCTTCAATATCCGCTTCTTCAAAAAGGAACAGCATAGGTATGCAGAATAGGAAACTGACCAACCACGCGCTCACTATTAGAGCTCTCGCCCTACGCCCTTGAAATGAAAAGGAAAAGTCAATCATCGCACAATTATCACATTTTAACCATATTTTTTTAACTAGATTAATTTTCCTCTACGTTAACTTATAAATGAGAAAGATATTTTTAAAATAATTGAGAATATGAAAAATAGGATTTCTTGCTCGTCTCGCTATCCTTGTTATCCTTACCCGGCTTTTAGGTTAAGGCGAACTTAATGACATCCTATATGTTAAATACGTCAAGCCATTAAGGCTACAAAGTGCGCCAAAGAAGTAATTAAAGTATACTTTTACGTCCAGAAAGTAATAGTAAAGAGTAAATCAATTTTTAGACAAAATGAGTTTGTTTATACACATTAAAAAGTAAGTAAGTAAAACGTCTACGACACTCGTGGTTTTACAATTGCGTTGTCACCCAGTCATTACCCCACAACTCCATTCTCTTGAGAATGGAGAAGACTATATAGTCGCGAAAGATTGCGTGTTCTTATTCCCGTGTCCCCAGCTCATGAGATAGAGAGAGGGTCAACGTGGGCTGGTACCCGATTCTGACGGGAACTCCCACATACCTGCGACTCACCTGATCTAGTGGCAGGAGATGTATAAAGGTTTTTCTCCACGTTAAAAAGAACCACCTTGGACCAGAGCAGAGGCTATTGCGTGGCTCTACTACGATAAAAAAAAACATAGACCGACATCTATAAAACTTACAGCTTCCGGTGAAATTCATTGGATGTGTTATGGCATCGCACCTGTCTACGCTGAGCGCAACCAAAACGTATGTAGAGGAATATGTGACTACACCCTTAAAAGAACAACAAAATTATTTGTTTTAATCTTTTTCAATATTAAATATTTATTCAACAAAATACTTACAATGCTGACTAATGATATACACGTATATAAACAATCAAATAGTATATACAATTAAATACTGAGTAAATTATATGTTAGCTAACGAACCTGGTCCACGCGGCATAGTACCAAGAACGCTAGCTGCATTTCCTCGCTGACTATATGCATAACTATTAAGCTATTTTTGAGCCAGAAAAAAATACCAGCCACCTTATCACCAGCCGCAGTGATAAGTCTAGGGTATATTATTTTGAAACTATGTCAAAAAAAAACAATTGTCCCCTTGTAACCTATAAATTATTATGATTCCTTTTATTATTGAAGGGTATAAAAGATATATTTTAATGAAGTTTAACTTTTTCGATGCAGTCGCTTTGAAGTAGAATATACAATGTTAAGTTCAATGTTAATATATTTATTTAATATTGCTTTGCTACCTAATATTGCTTGTTTAAAATGGTCTAAATGTTTGTAAATAAAGATTTTCAAACCTGTAAATATTTCATCAACTTGCATGCAACCGATCCAGCAAACCACGATATCGTTATTCTTTGAATCAAATCGGGCAGAACGCTTATTAATCCAACCCATAAATCTGAAAGGCGACAATAGTTTTAAAATTAAAGAATACAGATTTTAAATGTGTGTAAGACATTACAAAAATATTTATTCATTAAATCTTTTGTAAAAAACAAGAGATAAACAAGGAAATCGCAAAAACAAACAAAGAAATCGCAACATCGATTGAACATACAGCGCGGTACGATAAGTATTGTTTGTCTGAAATGTTTAAATAACTTAAAAGAAGTATGATATTCTAAGAAAGAAATTAACTATTATCAATTATGAAAGTTAGAGGAAATTCAAGTGTGTGAACTGTGGTTATTCACATAAATCGCACATAAACAAATACCCAGGCTAAAACACATAATAACGTTGACTCTAAAAATGGAATATGGTCACTGCGTCGACTCAGTTGTCAGGGTACACCATTATTAACACTACCGGCGATGGCGAGTTGCATGATGAAGAAGTTCATTCGACTTTTCCTGGACTTGGTGAGCATCAGCGCCAGCACCACGGTGGCGTTCCCAGCGACGATCGCGACAAGCAGCACCCACAACACCGCCAACTGCGCCGTCTGTAGGGATAGAAGAATTTTGAGACATTTTTAGGGTTCCGTACCCAAAGGTTAAAACGGGACCCTATAACTAAGACTCCGCTGTCTTTAAGTGGGGCTCCCATACAACAGACATGATTTTTTTGCCAATTATATAGATAATGAATTGTACGGAACCCCTCGCACGCGTGTCTAAATCGCACTTGGCTGGTTTTTTAACTATGTCTTAGATATACGGGATTCATAAACATATTTTCTTTTGTAACAAAAACTTGGTAAAAAAACTACTTCGTGGCGGCATCCGGATTAGAGTGCAGGTGCCCGGATTATTGTATATTGAATTAAAAGCCATGGTTCTTGCGTATACAATAAATTTTGGAAAAAATTAAAATATCTTCTATTTATATAAGTATATACGTATTTGACTAATTTTGCCATAAAATATCCCTCCATGCAGGACCAATTGGACTCTTTCATATTGATTTCTGATTATTTAATTGTATGTATACGATAATTAATTATAAAACGGAATGACTGCATTTTCTACAATTTTGTATCATACATGATTAATTCGGTAGTTGAAAGCTAACATCTATATGGTGAATATTTTTTAAATTATTTTCATACCTTTATATTATAGTAGTAGCTTAATTCACAATATTTGTAATAATACATATCTTGAAATATGTAAACAAACAACTAGAATTGAAATATTTTTCTGAAGACTTCTAATTAGGACAGAAATGAATACAAGACAAAACAGTTCCCTCTAATACACCACATTTTAAACGAGATTAGAATACAGAATAAGTGTCTAGACCCATACTTCAGAAGCGCAATTCTCTCGAACAATTAACTCGCACCCTAACATCCATTGTCGGTCCACGTAATCAGAGCTATTTGCGAATGATACAATTTTATTAGAACGACATTCTGTCTTGTCGTTACACGTTAAGAAGTACATTAGGCGCTTAATTAATTACTAAAGGTCTTGTTCTCACCCTCGGTAAACTGAAATTATTACGGGATTATCCTTCATAACTTAAGTTCTAAGTGTTAACTATAAAATACATCGTAGAAGCACTCGGTTGGCACTACTCGCAAATTTCAAGCTGAGTTAGTATAAGTTTTTGAATCTGAATAAAGGAATGGAATTGCCGATTAAAATTTTAAATGATGTGTCATCGCAATCTTTTGTGTATTTATACAAGTATCTACGTAGAATTAAAATTTCAAAAAACCCGATTGAGCAATAGCTAGAAGTTAGATAAGGCCTATATGCTAATTTAATTGAACCTTTTACTATAATACCTTGTTGTGGATTTTTTTCAATTCAACATGGCGCATGGTTGTTGCCCTATTGAAATTTAATTACTGTCTATGTCTATGTCTATAACGACAGACGCAGGATTAAAACTATTCGATTGACGTAATAATCCTCAAAATAATCGTACATATAGCTTTTTGAAAGGATGAATTCTGTTCTATGCCATAAATTTTCGCTTTGTAGTGAAGCATGCTATATACTATTAATCACTGGTCCAAATAGTCGCTTGGAAATATGGTCACTCATAAATTAAAAAAATTACATAAAGTTTTGAGTATTAGCAGTTCCCGTGGCACATATTTGTTAATAGAATAGTATATTTTAAATAAAAAAATAATTAAAGAATTAAATTAAAAAAAACCCAAATATATTGGAAAATTAGTTAAGATAAATATGCGCAAGACATTCAGATCCTAGAAGCCATCAACATGGCATCAATGGTATTTGTTTTTCCCCCATTTTACTGCGGTAAGCATTAGCAGCAGGGAATCTCAACATTTCTTCAAAACAATAATCATAGTGTTTCTAAGAAAAAAATCAGAGACACATCGAGATGCCACTCGGCTGGAGGCGAAATAAAATTATCAGAGACCACGAAGAAATGAAAGAAATGTACTACTTTTTGACGCCCGCATCGTTAGTGGAATTGGATTCTTTCCTTGGATCATAATTGATTTGATATTTTAGAAATAAAACATTAAATGCCAGTGCTGGGAGGCTTCACACTTCTAAAACATAGTTTATTGAAATATTTAATAATACTAGCGGATGTAGAGTGATCGAAATTCGACGAAAATTAATTTAAATTATAGGTTTGAACAATATCAATCTATTCTCAAATACAATACACAATAAATAAAAGAGTATACGCGTGCGTGCTTTCTATATTGATTTAATGTATTTTTTTTGTATAATTAAAAATATGTGTGGGTAATTTCATACTCCTCCGACCGGGCAATTTTCGTAAAAAGGGGTACAAAGTTTTTGCTTCACGTATAAATATATGTGTAATAGACAGGAAATATATAGAAAAAGAATTATGCAGCTTTTACACATTTCACCTTTCATTTAATTACTCTCACTCACCTGGTAGAAATAAAATTTGTTAATAGCAGTGCCATTTCTCGTAGAGTTGATATCGAGAGTGCCGTTTAAATCTATGTATATACTGCAGTTATAGCACTCTGCTTCTTCCATGACCGTGGAATTCACATCTTGCCTTAAATACTACTGTGAACAAAAAGAAACCGCTGTTAAAAATTGTACATAACTCATTAATGACGACAAAACGAGAAAATCAGCACCAATTTCGCACAGCCTGTTATAAATTTGAAATAATTATTAATAATCTTAGTCAATGAAATAATTTTTTTGTCGTGTTAAGACAGACGATTTTTCGATAACAAATTATTTTAGAAAAACAGTCGGTGAACACTAAAAAAAACTACTACTCTGTTAATATATTAAATAGTCTAACGTTTAATCCAGAAAACTTTTCAATCTAAACTGTTACGCGTATCTCTAAAAACCGTTTATTACTATTTACCGAATATAATGTGCGCATCGATGTCTGGAATGATATTAGTGTTGGGTATTAGAAAATCTTTCTAGACTACTAAAAATAAAATGTTGGCTCTGAGCCAAAACACCCCGTTCAATAAGAGGGTATTTGATTGTAAGTTTCTTAAATATATTCTAGGTAGAACCAGAACCTGTCACTAGGATCACAGTGGCAATGAACACAAAATTTCCAAGATAATTTTATTACCTTATTATTGCACAAACGTTGTAAAGTTCTAACTATTTAATACAGTCGCTTATTGCTTCCAATTACGGATTTTTAAAGATAAAGTCTGCTTTCTTTTGCATGGTATTTGGTTTTTGCTTACGCTAAATATATTGATTTTTCATTACCTACGTAGGATAAGGGCAGATCGTTGATGATATATATATATACTTCTTAGTGTACCAATCAACCTACACATCAGATCTTTTTCGAAATGTGTACAGTTACATAAATAAAAATTAGAAAGTAAATAATGAAACCGTCACGAATGAAATTGTACTTTTTCTATAAAAAATAATATATAAAAACCTACATGTTATTAATAATATAGTTAATGTTATTAATTTAAAATTATTTTTCTAAAACCAAATCTGGCAAGCTGTTGTTATAAATAATTACTTGGTATTTAATTAACTTGAATTACTTTTTGGGGTTTTACTAAATTAAAATTATATTTTTTCAGTGTTTTGTTTTTGAAGTTCCAAATGTTAAGCATAAAATAGATTAGATTTGTGTGAAGTAGTTTGAAGAAAACATACCTAAAAAAACCCCACTGGCACATTTTAAATAACGTAGTGTTTTGAAGTTATTTCTGTGCCTATTTTAAGAAAATGTATCTTAATTCCCTATACACTTTTTTGGGTTCCCCGTTAACGTTGTGAAAGAATTTATCAATGTCAGATTCAATATTTATCTTTGTGGGGGGACTATAAATGAGTTTCTATGACACGGGAAAAATCGTTTTTATCTCCGCGCTAGGCTCGTTTTCGGCATATTAAATTAAGTTTTACGTATTTAATAATATCCTTATTTATATAGAAATACTTGTGTTTATAACGGGCATAAGAAGTGAATCGATAAATATTCGATGCTTATTGTTACTTCAACACAACACAACTATATCAAAATGTATAAACTTACAGATAATAATAAGCAGCTGCCCCTTGTAGTTTGAGTTACGCTTCTGTTAGCATTAGCCAAAGAAATGCTTCTGAAGGAAGTGAACTTCAGCGGTTATGGGCAGGAAAATAAGTTCTATTATCAGAGTATTACTTGTTTTAATACAAACATACTTATTTATGTTACGTGAAATCATAGCGCGGAAATGGAACAATTTGAGTAAGTTAATAACATTATGAAACTAAAACAAAGCCGACATTTACACATGAAATGAGATTTGTCTTTGACGGAGAATCTTATTTTGGGCCGCGTACAAAGATAAATATTGGATCTGACGTTGATAAATTCTTTTGAAGTGCTAAAAGGGGAGTGCAAAAAATATAGACGACCCTAAACTCGGAAACGTTCGGCCGAATGAGATCGATGTTGGCATTAAAAAAAATTTGATACAATGAATCAAATAGAGAATAAATGAAATCATAAATAGCATACAAGTAGTATTGAACTGTATTGTTTTTAAATAATGTAAGGGTGATGGGTGGCTTTGAGTAAATTTAACAGGAATATAATAGCCAACAGACATGCTTGAAGCGCAGTCCTAAGACATTAGAGACAAAGATCAAAGAACGAGTAGCAAAAATGTAAAATAGTGAAAATTTCCAAGCATCTGGTATGAAATTTTATTCCCGTTGCAATCCCGGTAATAGCAGGAAATGTAGCTTGCGGACGTCGGCTAATGACGTTTTATGTGGCTTACGGAACTTGAACGTTGCTGTGCGAGCAAATGTAGATCCGGCCATTTGTTACCGCTCGAAAACATTTTGAAATATTGCGGACTCGTATTATATTACATTTTATTACATTTTGAGCGTGGTTTTTGTAAACATCCTAAACAAAATTATGAATATGTGGCAGGTTCACCCAACAGCCTTAGTTGTTGCACGTATGGGCAGTCCGTCCGGAAAGTACCAGCACAAAGAAGACTGGCGTGAAGTGGAAGTGTTATACTTCTGTTTCACTTTATTATAATATAGCAACGCATCTGCAACCCCATGGGTGTAGCTAATGCCTTAGTCGACACAAGGTTGTGATAATCTGTCAGTCGTTTTTGCTTAAAACTTCATCGTGTCAATATACGCGACGATCTGCGAAGACCTACTAAGACCTACGACGTTCTACATCAGTTACTACGTATATACGTATAATTATGTTTAGTTTCATTGTTATTATGGTGAGAATTTTTAATAGTTTATAGTTAGCACTCTTTTCATTTGGTAACGGTTTTGTTTTCTTTTTATTATTTTTATTGAGTTATTTTCTGCACATATCATATTATACGTCATGATCTCGCAACTCCTCCAGAGTTGCAAATTTCCATGGGCAGCGATGATCACTTTCTTCGGTGATACCATCAGGTGACTCACTTGTTCGTTGACTTCCCATAGCATAGAAAAACGATAAATTTTCATAAACAGTCTGGAGTCGTTTTTAATAAAGATCGCTCTTACTACTTTCTTAGTCTAGAAGGGTAGGGAGCTAGCTTTAGCTAACCTGAGCTATTGGGTATAATGTATGTTACCACTATGTCACCTGTGGAATAGTAGTTACTATTCAGTTAGTCATTCAAAAATATCTAGGATACACTTGGAAACAACAATAATCTATTTAAAAACTATAACTATATTAATTTACTACACATATGTAGTATAAATCTGGTAACAGTTATTTATTCAGTGAAAACTATGACTACATTAATTTTCAACACGTGTTAAATTGTTGGAAAAGTATTATATATATTTTTGGTAAGTTTTTGGTTTTTGATTTTTGGTTTTATACATTTTAAAGTTTAGTTAAAACATTTAAAAAAAAATTGGCCTATCGTCTACATGATTTTCGTAATAAACGTTGAATATCGATTCAATTCAGATAATTTGGCGAATATTACATATTTTCGCTGGCGTAGACCGCTTTAACTTAAGGTAATTTAAATTTAAGTTCGCCGGTTAGCAAATTTTTAGTAATGCTGAATGGTGACCTGAATAATAATTTCTGTTTCAGTATAATATTATAAATTATAAATTTTTTGGATTCTTTATTTTTACTTTACACAAAAGTGTTATTTTATGTTCCTACTTTTATTTAAATTCAGTGAAAACAGTCATTTGTCAGTAGAAATTTTGTAATTAAACGATTTTTAAATACATTCTGAATTAATTCAGAATAAACAATTTGTTCACTCTGTGAGGTTTTTTTGACGTTTTGACGTCACAAATTGTTTCAATTCTGTGATCAAAAATTTATGCAGAAAGTAATTACAGTGCGTTTAATAGTTTTATCATGTGAAACGTCATAACCAGCAACTACGAGAAATATAAATTTATGTATTTTCATGCATGTGTTCTATACAAGAATTCATAGACTTATCAACTATACAGCATTTTGCATATCACGTTTTGCCATAAATTCAGAAGTCACAGATTTTACAACTGACGCAGATGCATTTAATAAATCAAATTCATTTGCATTTTTGTACAATATCCCCAGACAACGTTTCAATTTAAGGGCGATTTGACGTTCACGTCTTATCAAGGCAATAATTTAACAAAATTCTTTGACATTTTGTTTACTTTCAAATGATTCAATATTCCACTGCAGTTTTGATAAAAATTCAAGTAAATCACCTTTAATATGAAAATGTTTCATATTAAAAGGTGATTTACTTGACATGGTTACATTCAAGTGTATTTAGAAGGGTTATATGAATGACAAAAGATCTAGCAGTCACCCTGGAACTGACCTTTCACAGAAATATACACAGTCCATCCAAATCTTTCTCGGTCTTCCTCTAGGTTTGCACTTTTCAACGAAATTTTGAGATAACAACAATAGTAATTCACAACAAATCTTTAGATACGTATATTTCAACGTATATGCTTAATAAATAGTGAGTTTAGCGCTGAAAGCTCATAAAAATGAAGCTATTCATCGCAGGCTTTCCAAATAATAAAGTCGTACGCAAACATTTAATAAGGACGCCATTTGTTCCAATCGACTCCAAATAAGTCAATCTCTGCGTGTTCAGAAATATGAAATGCATGACCGACACATTAATTCACTTTTAGATTTGTTTGTATTTGCTATACATACAAATATCAAACCTATCATTTCTTCGATTCATAGTCGTAGTAGATAGTTCGGTAGTTTAAGAAACGCAGACCATAACATGCCAGATTTAGGGGCTATTTATTGCCTTACACCTGGCACAAATATTAAACTGCCTTTTTCATTTCCATATTTTAATCAAGGTGACGTCCTGGGCAAAAAGCTCGTATCCATGGAAACACTAGGTATTATCAAATTTAAAAATAGTTTACGTAATATTTAAGGGCTGTCAAAACCAACACGTCTCTGGCTTATAATTATTTGTTACCAAGATTTGACTGTCATAGTAATATATATATATATATTATAAGAAAACTGCTTATAATATATATATATATATATATATATTATAATATATATATATATATATATTATAAGCAGTTTTCTTTGGGAAAATTTCTTTTTAATAGCTTACAAAAATGTTGAAAGTGATGAATAGACCATGGAGTTTGCTAATTTGTAGTTAAATCGCGTAGTTTTTGTTTAAATTTAAAACAGTTTAACCAACCATGTGATTAAAAATAGATAAAATCACACATCAGATAAAGTTTTAGACAATGATGTTATATACAAATACGAGGTACACATGACATGGGCTCCCCGAAACTGAGGCACTCAAATTACGCTAACTGATGTAATTTGATAGCAATCTCAATATCTCAGTATCCGGGCGCTCGCCTTTAATTCAATATACTCGAGCAACCTGAGTTCGATCCCCGGTGCCGGCACCAATGAAATTGGTAATTTTAAGTGCCGAATTATCGCGTGCTCAGCGGTGAAGGAAAACATTGTTAGGAAACCTGCATATTTTCGAAATAGCCTATAATAAAAAACAACGGCCTTTGGACATTTATCCTATCTAACCTAGACTGTTATCTCTTTCCTTGTCAGACGTTCTATACCATCTGTCACATTAAATTACGAGTATATAATATATATTATGTGAATTAGACATAACATATTATGTCTTATAATGTAAAGCGGAAATTTTTTAACGAGCGCTCCGCGCAGTAAAGACATACATCATCTTTATTAAAATATCATTTTTAAGATATAGCTAAGAAGTTTGTTACGAAGACTAATGTTCATTATATTTTAAAATACATTAAAATCGTATCCATCAACTATATGATTGTCGATATAGATGTCATAATGGTAAATAAAGTAAAGTAAAGTAACAGCCTATACATGTCCCACTGCTGGACAAAGGCCTCCTCTATACAGAGGGTATCGGGGCATAGTCCACCACGCGGCCCCACTGCGGATTGGCGGATTTCACATATTTTCGAAATATATATATTTTTTGTTATTATTTCGAAAATATGCAGGTTTCCTCACGATGTTTTCCTTCACCGCGGAACACGTGATAAGTCAGCACTTAAAGTTAAAAACTTCATTGGTGCCGGCACCGGGGATCGAACTCAGGTTGCTCGAGTATATTGAATTAAAGGCGAGCGCCCGGACACTGAGCTATCACGGCTCTTCAATGGTAAATGGTGGTACTAAAATATACGGTACTCAATCCATTAACTACTTGACAAAATTGCATATTAAGATTAAATATACGAATAAACGATTTATGTATGGATATGTAGCCTATATTATAATTTCTAAGTTGTTGCTGCAATTTAGCAGTGAGATTATGCAAAGCTGGTAAGCAAACTGCAGTTGCATAGTATAATATTTTGGGCAATATTATAGTATAAATATTGTATAATATTTTGGGCAATATTCTAAGCAAGCTGTTAGCACTCGGTTTGGATATATAAGGAAATTATGACACAGTATGTTTTTTGAAATTAACCCTAATGAAAATCGAACAAGTGGTATTTGGAGTTAATTATGTAGGAAAGGACACACAGAGATAGGGAGAGGGATATATTCGTTTTTAGGGTTCCGTACCCAAAGGGTAAAACAGGACCCTATTACTAAGACTCCGCTGTCTGTCTATCACCAGACTTGTAAAATTTTACCCACTTTATTAAAAGGTAGCAACGGATCTGCTTCCCTTCGTGTGTTGCAAATGTCCACGGGCGGCGGATATCACTTAACATCAGGTGAACCACCAGCTCGCATGCCACCTTCTCTCATTTTTTTTTTCAAATATACTCTTACTCACCAGAGGAAATGTATGTATTATACTTCCACACAGGTCTTTGGTAAAGCATCAAGCTTTTGTGGGCTACCAAAGTTAAACATTGCGTATAAAATTATAATAAACTTACATTATATGTTTGATCTTGTATCTTGTATTAACTGATGTTTTTGCTTTCAGTCCCGAGACTATTAAAGCTTCATCGGACGCAGAACCGGTGGGCTAGCCAGAACCCACGGGTTTGGACCCTCCGCTATGGGTAGGGTCGCGCATGTGCTCATGCGTGCGTTTAACTACTATGGTGTGTCATCTAAACGGCCGTCGAGGTCGCCGGTTCGGACCGAGACCCCGACGGCCGTCGACTGTGCATTTAGCTAATCGGTGGCTGGGAGCGGTGAGAACCGCCCCGGAACGCGGGTGTACCTTGTGTACGCGTTGTGTGGGTCTCGCCGTGCTCGGAGGCGAGGGCGAACTGGTGTGATTGTTGTTACACTAACTGTGGGTGTAGTGTTATCCGGCGGGACCCCCGGCGGTGGGTCCATCGTGTCTAAGTCCTCTTCGTCGACCGGGTCGATGAGGACGTTTCGCGGGCGACGCTTGTTTACGTTCGCGTTAGTGTCCGGTAGGTAGTTTGCTGCGCTTACCACCAGAGGGTTGGGATGATGCTGGGCTCTATCGAAGAACCGTTTTGTCAAATCTTTAAAATGAGCGCGAATCGTCGGGAGTCTGCAATCGCTGTGCAGGTCGACGTTGCGCTGATACCATTGCGCACCGGTTGCGCGGCGGATAAACTTACTTTGAACTACTTGCAATTCGTCAATGCGCGTAGGATTTATGTGTGCGAAGATCATGCATGCGTAGGACATGATTGGCCTTACGCAAGCTTTATATAACAATAATTTGTGCCTTAAGGGCATTTTACTATGCTTATTCGTTAAATTGTGTAGCCGGCCGGAGACGAACGCGGCTTTATTTCGGACTTGATTGATGTGCGTAGTGAAAGTCATACGCGAGTCGAAAGTGACTCCTAGATATTTGACCGTTTTCTCCCAGGGGAGAGTTTGGCCGTATAGTGATATTTGCCCCAACTTTCTGTACTGGCGAGGACCTTTGTAACGGTGTGGCGGATGGGGGTTGGGGGTGCTACGGGTGAAGTGAATCGCCACACTTTTTTTCCGGATTAATATCGATTCTCCATTTGCGGAACCAATCGCCGAGGCGGTCGGCGGCGCTTTGGAGTCGAGTCGTTAATTGGCTGAGGTTGCGATCTGAGTAAAAGAGCGCCGTGTCATCCGCGAAAAGCGCGAGATTGACGTGGGGGTCTCTAGGTATGTCGCTCGTGTAGAGCGTAAATAACAAGGGTGAGAGGCAGGAGCCTTGTGGTACGCCGGCCGTGAGGCGGCGGTTTGTGGAGAGGGTGCCCTCGACTCGATATCGAAAAGAGCGGTTCAACAAGAAGGCCCGGATGGTGTGTACGAGCCTATCTGGCACTTTGAGTGTGTACAGCTTGTAAAGCAAGCCGTTGTGCCAGACCTTGTCGAATGCCTTTGCGACATCGAAGAAAAGAGCCCCTGTACTGATATGTTTCGGGTGGTTTAGGCCTTTTAGGATGTGCTCCGTTAGGCGGTATAACTGATCTGGACAAGAGTGTCTAGCTCGAAAGCCGAATTGTTCCGTCGGCAGAAGGCCGTTGGAAAATACGTGCTCTTTGAGCCTGTTTAACAATAGCCGCTCGTAGAGCTTCCCCAGACAACTGAGGAGGCTGATGGGACGATAGCTAGAGGGCTTATTGGCTGGTTTATTCGGCTTGCGAATGCCGATAACCGTAGCTTGCTTCCAGTCGTCCGGAAAGGAGCAACTGGAGAGAAGCGTATTGAAAATTATATGTTTGATGTTTTTTTACATAACTTTTATTGCCTTTTATATATATATGTATAGCCTCAGTTAAACATACAACTGAACGTTCACAATATATAGTTTTTAAAAATATATGTCATCTTTTTATCGTTAATTAACAATTCTGCTCTTATAAAGTTCCGGTCAACGTATTTTCGTACGTCAGATATATCAACGCTCATAACGCAACGCAAAAGCTAATTAACCACAACACCGATTTTACTATGAATTTTGATAATCTATGGAAAGGCGTAAAATATGTAATGAGCCTATCATTAAAATTTGTATATCCTGTCATAAACTTGTATATTATAATAGTAAGTAAAGTATAATATATTAAAGTTTGTATATAATTTCATTACCAAATATGGAAGTTTGCTTTATGACTTGGCTAAAAGATAATCTTCTTTGTGATAATGTTATGTGTAATATAATTATGTATATATATTATATGTAATTAACAAATGTCAAATAGGCTTTTGATAGAGACAAAAAATATAATATTTTCGTAAATTAGAAACGAAGGAAACCGTTTCTAACGTAGAGAACACTCAACAAACAACGTTAGATAAGGGGCGGCTTCGCAGACGCATGCGACAAATATTTGAGTTGAATGTCCGTAGGGATCATACTCGCGCGAAGCAACTGGATTCCCATCTCACATTTTTATTCTGTTTGTTTTGACGCCCAATGTGTACTAATATGGGAGTTACGGTTATTTCGTACTTTATAAAAACATTGAAACGAACGCTGGAGTGCTTATATGAATCTTGCAATGAAGTAAACAAAATATCAATATTTTAAAGATTTATGTCTATTTTGAAAGACTATTTTAATAATATTATGATTGTATTAAATGAAACTACTTTACGGATTTTATCGCGTTTTTTATTTTGATTTAAATTCCCGACGTTTCGAACCCTGTCCTCCGGTCTGTAGACCATGAACGCTGGAAAACGCGATAAAATCCGTAAAGTAGTTTCATTTAATATGTATAATATTCGCGTAAAATCAAGCAAACAATATATTATGATTGCTTCGGTGTCACTGTATTTGAAAGCTATTTTAAATTATAACAAAGCGAAACTTAATTATACTCTTAAAGAATTTGATTTCATTCAAATTCTTTAAGAGTATAATTAAGCATATCTTTCCTTTTTTGCTTAGACACAACATGCAGTCATTTTGTATAATACAACTGGATACAGTCTTTAACGAGTTATAGTCATTAATAAATCATTGTGTTTTAATTGCGGACAGTAAAAAACTTTAGTATGCTAATTTTAATCGACCAAACGTGTAATTTAAAAAAAGAATAGTCACTTTTCTTCAGTAATGAAATCAGCAATTGGTTAAAGAAGACGTGCCAAGTAACAATGCAGTGGTAGGGCCACGCAGCAGCCTCGGCTGTTGCACGAATGGGCAGGCCCGGGTAAGTACCACGACCTCAAAGAAGGCCAGCGTAAAGTGGAAGTATGACAAATACTTTCGCGTTTCGTCTGGTGAGTGAGGTAGCCGGAGCTCAATTTTCAAAAGGTTGTCAACGCATCTGTATCCCTTAGGTGTAGCTGATATCCATGAGCGGCGGAATTCACTTAACATCAGGTGATCAGTCTGCTCGTTTGGCAACTTTTCACATAAAAAAATAAACAAGACCAAAAAAGTATTTAAAAGACATCAAAAACATTTTTCTCAATATATACTCAATGGACTACTAGAAACTATTTATAACATTTCTGGTAGTGGAAACAGTGTAATCTTAAAAAATCTGTAATTTAATCTTGAATTTATTTGCGATGTAACACTTTATTCAATTTGTCTAAGCCCTTTTACGCGGCGGTCAGAATTGGGGACTGGCGCTCTGAAATCTAATCTGCGACAATGTAATCGAGAAAAATCGTTTTCTTGACGCTGAAACTTGTCTTTCGTTTTAGTGAACCACCATTCAAGTGTGTTACAATAATGTTTTAAAATTAATTGATTACTAGTGGGACTTCGAATAATTAATAAGTGCAAAACCAGATATAATGGAGATTTCATACTAAAATAATAAACAGTAAAATCGATTAAAATAAGTAATATGAAAATATGGATCGAGTAAATATTTGAAGAAGACTCAATTGACGCAGTCGGTGAAATCAGTTCTAGTACTGTGCAAATATTTAACCATCAAGTATTTGAACAAAGGTGAGGGCGATGCGAAAAAAATACAGATTTTTAAGTACATTTCTTTTCATTATCACAAGTTTAATATCAAATTAATATAAAAATTGAGAGATTAAATCACAAGCAAGACAAAATTGATCAGTCGGTCGATGGCGATTCAGAATAACGATATATTTATATTTTCTCGACTGCAAGTTAAGATGCTATATGAAACAAAAAATCATTTATACTATACAAAACTCTCGAATACGTCGACTGATTCACAACAAATCACTGATATGAATACGATCACATCACGAGCTATTTTCGTTTAGCCTTGAATTAAGTAAGACTACATCAAATATTTTATTACGGGACAAAAAGAACTTTAGCGAGGCAAATTAAATCGCAAAGAAAACTAATTTCGAGAAGTCGCGAAACATCCGCGAAAACGGATAGTTATTTTCGGCGCGAACTTGATGAATTGGAAAAAAATTGGGATGACTTTCAGATATGTCGAAAGTCGAAGCACGAAAATGGCTTCAACATTCCTATAGTAGTTGCCACGAATGCCCGTTCGCGCATGAAAAAGGTGCCTTTCCTGTACGTTGCGCCGTATAAACCGTTTATGCTTATTTTATAGGACATTCTGACAACTGTGAAATGGAGATGAATGGCAGTAAAACGGCCGACAAACGCGAAGCAGCGTCGAAATGGAACGTTTACGGTTATTCGAGTTTACCACATGTCGGTACCCTGTTTCGATATATGCTTACTCCTAAGGGGCTGTAATATTTTTTAAATATTAAGATTACACACATTTGATATACGAGTCGAACTCGCGCACGAAGGATTCCGAACCATTATTTATAAAAAAAGCGGCAAAGAAACCATGCCTGTTGTATGGGAGCCACACTTAAATAGATTTTTATTCTGTTTTGTAGTAATTGTTGTAATAGCGGCCACAGAAATACATCATCTGTGAAAATTTCAACTGTCTAACTATCACGGTTCATGAGATACAGCCTGGTGACAGACAAACAGACAGACAGACAGCGGAGTCAGGTTCCCGTTTTACCCTTTGGGTACGGAATCGTAAAAGGGAAATATTTATTTCCTTCATAAGCATATTGTCTAATATTTCGTCCCTGTGGGGACAATTATTACGCAATTATCGGCTTATTGATTTTATTGTTGAAATGTTAATCATCATCATTGCAGCCTATTAGAGTTCACTGCTGAACAGCCTCTCTAACTGACTGACCCGAAGCACGGTACTGAGCCACTTGTACCCATCGACTTCCTGCACATTAGCATAAGTCGTTATTTTGAAACTTCAAATATACAAAACGTGTGATTGCAATTGTCTACTCACCGGTTTTTGTCTAGGAAAGAATGCCTAATGACACAAGTCTTAGGATGTATTTATAAAGTTTTGCTTAGATGTGTAAATAGTTAATAAAAATTAAAATAAAATATTGCCTACCTACTTTTATTTTACACCAAATCCTGAAGAACAATGTTGTTAACTTTTTCTTTAAGGTGAATTTCTAGTCTATTAATTGACGCATCGATTTAAAGTTAATCAAATATTTTTAAGAAAGCCTCAGCTTAAATGTTCTGATGACTACGTTGTTGTCTTAGGAATTTTATTCCTAGTAGATGCGGAAACCTTTCCATACCATTCTTCTTGTAAGGATCTTACAAGAAGAGTGGTGGGGCCAAACCCTATAATGGCTGTCTACAGGGCACGTATGTAAGTTTTACTGTGAAATATATACATCCGCAAACTGAAGTACGTAAGTTATAATAGAATAAGCAAATATTTTTCTGTCGACTATTAAAGCAAATCTACAAAACATATTTATGTGAGCTTTACTTAGTTTTATTGTCCACAGCAAAGTCTTCATTTTTATCTTCTAAATGTGAGATATGCTTGACTTAGTATGAAAAGTCCCTTTATTTGTCTATTTCTTGAATCACTCTTGGGGGGATGTCTGCTTTATAAATAATACTATTTTTGCCGCCTCAAATAGCTTCAGGGAGTAACATCAGTATCATCGTCATATCAATTCAAGCAACAAAACAAGAGGTAAAAAGTAATAGCTACAAATGAAAGATGTTTGCAACAAACAAGTTTTTTTATATTACTTCAAAATACCTAAACTATTAAATAATATTATTTCTATATCAAGCAAAAGCTATTTTAAGCACGTTCATAATTTTTTATAGCAACATAGGTACTTACATGATAATGTCAATGGTTTAAGAATATTATTTTCCTACAGCAATTAAAAGCGGGATAGTCATATTCTTTCAATAAATCGTGAAGCATAGTTTTTTTTTTCATTCAAAACTGGCTAGCGCTTGACTGCCATCCCAGCTCAATAAAAACAAGTGCACTATATATATGTGTGTGAGTGTATGTTGCACTTGTTTTATATATATATGTGTGTGTATGTTGCACTTGTTTTATATATATATATATATATATATATATATATATATATATATATATATGTATATATATACGTGTGTATCGATAGACGCCACAATAAATCTTAATTCTAGAAGTGAAAATATAAGCGTATAAGAAAATCGAATGAAAGTCAGCATCGGAACAAGGCAGGAAGGAAGCAGGAAACGTACACGAGATCTTCCATTCATACAAGTTATACTGCTACATTCCACTCATCTGGTTTCTGTTTTTATTTTAAGTATAGAATATAGCTTATACATTTTTTTCATTTAATGGTATTAATGTTGTGGTTTGTTGTTCATTGTTGTGTTTTTATTAATTTTTTGGGTTCTGTACCTTAAAAGGTAAAAACAAAGAACCCTTATAAGATCATTCTCTTGTCCGTCTGTCTTACTGTGTGTTACCTAGTTGAAATTTGTGCCAGATACCAATTTTATTATGGCGGTGTATAATGGGTAAGTACGGAACCCTTTGCGTATGAGTTCAACTCGCACTTGACCGGATTTTAATATCAAAAACTAACATAGGTACGTAAAACTTAAGTCTGTTCACATTTCAACAAACATTTTTGTTCTACGGGTAAAGAGATTTAAAATAGTTAAACTTTGTTTACAACGCAAAACTTCGAAATGGATGGAGTTTGTAATTAATAATCAGGTACGCAATAAATCAAGGCAAGAGAAGCACCTGCTCCACTAAAGTGGAAAAGTTTCAATTTGTATGGTACATCCATACAAATTGAAACTTTTCCACTTTGGAATTGGTGGATTGATTGGTGGATTGAAACCATCGATTCCGCTAATTGTATTTTGTAACATACCCATTTTGTAACATGCGACCCGCCCCGGCTTCGCATGGGTGCACTGTATTATATATATAAAACTTCCACTTTAATCACTCTATCTAAAAAAATCAAGAACCGTTGCGTAGCTTTAAAGATCTAAGCATACATAGGGACAGGCAGACAGCGGGACGACTTTGTTATTTATACTATGTAGTGATAGTGATGATGGTGATGACTCAGTGGTTCAGTAGCTAAACTATTGGCTCCAGAGCCAGGGGTCGTGGGTTCGATTCTCACACGGAACGCTTACAACATGATTCACATGTTGTACCGACCCCACCTAGGTGGGATAAGCGCAGAAGAATGATGCTGTTTTTTGAAACTGCAAAAATTTGTTAAGTCTACGTTACACTGACGCGATGGATTATGGACTTTAAGGAGGACGTACGATCCGCAGATGGCTGTAGCATGTACCAATAACTTTCTAGCTTTTTTCATTTCATATTTTTAAATTAAGTCCAGAGAGGACGGTTTGATACAAAATATTTAACGAAGGTTGGCATCTTTAAAAAAAGTGAGACCAGGATATCCAGTCACCAGACAAATGCGAAAGTATAATACGTCCACTTTATGCTGTCGTCTTCTATGAGGTCGTAGCACTTCCCTGGACATGCCTACCCATTAAAGCAGCAACAGAAGCGAACAGGTCCTTCTCCTGTACATCTTAGACTAGCTTTTCACCCGCAGCTTCGCTCACGTTGAAGCCCTTAAATAAATATCTTTCTTTAAAAAAATTACAATAAAAAAAAAAGCCTGTGTCCTTTCTCAGGCTCTAGACTATCTGTGTACCAAATTTCATTTAAATCGGTTTCGTAGTTTTGGTGTGAAAGCGAGACAGATAGACAGAGTTACTTTCGCATTTATAATATTAGTATGGATTAGTAGATGTAGATGTCACAAGAAATTGTTACTTATAAAACAGTTTGCGACCTAACTATTCATATAACATTTATAAAAAGTACAATAAAACCGTTAGTCAATCTTCAAACATACTTTTTGTTTTACACTCACCACGGGTGGTTTACATGATACGTTAATACATTAAACCACTAGGTTTTTCTCAGTAAAAAAAAAACTCATATTTTAAGACGTCGCCGTGGCGCCTTCGTTTGTTATTCCTTTTTTTTCGTTTGTGCTTCTTCGTTACTTTAGTGAAATACACAAATCATATTAAAGCAAGATAAAATATGCAGCTATGTCTTAGCTCAACCATTATTTTAAAAGTACTAAGAAAAAAATCAAAAGACACTATCATTATTGAGAACTAATACACAAAGTTATTCTCAAAATACTTTCCAACTGTTGTAAAAACATATAAATTGTTTAATCAATTTCATTATTCACTGAAGACAATAAATCCGCTCATGCAATACAGCACGTTGGGGGAGAGAATAAATCAGATGATCCGAATTTTCTCAGCACAAACAACGATCTCAGTTTGTTGGATTGCTAATCCGTTTGATTAAGGTCTTGTGCGGTACTTCTGCTTATATTTAAAACAAAAGTTACTCCTTTAGCCTAAGAAATATCAAAGTTTAAAGACTGCCAACTTTAGGAAACTAATCGGCAGGCAATGAATAGTTATAATATTTATTATAAAGTAAAAAACCGGCCAAGTGCGAGTCGGACTCGTGCACTAAGGATCCGTGTGGGTGCCCCTTAAATATTTTTTTATTCTGTTTTTAGTATTTGTGACAACTGAAATACATCGTCTGTGAACATTTAAACTGTCTAACTATCACAGTTCATGAGATACAGCCTGGTGACAGACGGACATACAGACAGCGAAGTCTTAGTAATAGGGTCCCATTTTACCCTTTAGCTACGGAACCTTAAAAACTGTAGTAAGATGTAATATTAAGAAAAAGTAAAATATTAGTAATATGTAGTGGGAAAGCAATGAAGTAAATAAACCATAGTTTCAACAACTAATATATAACTTTTTATGTCCTTAGCATGTTTTAAAAACTCTTTTCTTACTTGAATCTTCATATATACTTCTGAGGGTATTATCCCACTTTAAGACTATTCTGTACGACAACCTCATCGAGCTACTTCAACCCTACATCTTTAAAAGTTATGACACAAGTCCTTTATGCGGAAATCCTAATTTAAATAGTCTATAGGATATGTTCACCAACAGTAGAAGTAGTCCCCAAGCTTAAAGACTATAAGCTATAGAAAAAAACATACTCAGCGATGAAACATATTTAACCAAAGAAGTTTTCCAGAGAACCAGTAGGCATAAACAAGCTGAATTGGAAGTAGATCATAAATATACACCGTGAAAATGCAGTTTTACAGAAGGTAATTGACAGTGACTGAATGTGAAAGCTTTCTATTCTTTGATAGAGTCCAAATTGTAATAAGAAGAAAAACGCAATAAGAAGAATTGTTTCAATGCTATGCTGTCCGTTGTCTAAACTTGTGTGGAACCTCCTCTTAAATAAAATGAAACTGACGTGTGATAAAAAATTCGAAAGTACCACTGCATCTGAGAGTGAATTTTACTTAAAACGTTTCTTTAGACTTAAAGATATTTAATGTTTCTATTATATTAACTATATTTTTTAAAAGTCTCGAAGCTCACTGATAAATAAACCAGACGGTAAATAATTTTTTTCGCCGGCAATAAATTTTATTCTCCTGAATATTTAACGAACCAAATTTATCTCGATGATTTAAAATGTTTGTAAATCATTCTGAAACATTTTTTCGATAAATTTGTCGATCGAATCAAGTATAGATTATATATATTACGTTAGATAAGTTAAGATAACGGATTTAAGCAAAAGCAAAACAGAAGATATGGGAGCAGGTTTAAGCATTTTGCCCAGTGGATGGACTTTTGGTATGACCTAAGAAGTTACAAATTACACAGTAAAAATATGAATATTAGTAGAAGATACTACAACTACTTATATGTAATGTACACGTCATTTCTCTTTTTAAATAAAGTTATGTCTTTATTATACGTTATATTTGCGGAATAGTCCAAGTAGATGCAGAAGCTGTGTACATAAATTTGGAAAAAAAATGTTTCCAATGTTAAAGAAGAAAATTCGACGTGTCTGCACAATACAAAATACTAAACAGATGTTGTTAGGGTAAATAAGTTGTTAATAAATGTCTCCAAATTTCTACACATAACCGCAACTATATATGAAAGCAGCTAAAGGTGGCAACGCATCTGGATCCCTACGGGTGTTGCAAATGTCAATGGGCAGTGGTTATCCCTTAATAGCAGGTGGACCACCTGCTTGCTTGCCACCTTCTCATATAAAAAAGAAATTGAATATTTTTTAAGGTCTTATTGATTCGATTGAGTACGTAATAGCAAAGTTATTTAATGGAAAGGCATTGATAGCTTGTGATTACAAATAACGACTGTAATATCAATTGTCCTAGTGACTTTTTTATACTACGAGTAGACTGCCGGTATTAAGTTTGACTTTATTTAAAGATTTTTACGACTAGCCTTCTGAGGAAACATTTTAACAATTTCGTGAAGTAGGTAATGTTAAATTACCACAAACCGGGGCGGCATCGGAGGCAGCTGAAGTAAGTAAATGGCGCAAATATGAGTCTTTACGTTCAGATTATGTATTTGTGCCATTTGCTGTTGAAACATTAGGTCCGTGGGGTCCCCGCACATCAAATTTTTTTTAAAGTTTATGTCCTAGGCTTAACGCCGCGGCTGGTGACAAGAGAGCTGGTTCTTTTCTCGCGCAAAGGTTGAGCATAACTATTCAGCGAGGAAATGCAGCTAGCGTTCTTGGCACCATGCCGCGTGGATTAGTTTTATTAGATAATATGTAATTTTAGATAGATTTAATCTTGTAAATATTAGATCAATAAAGATTGTCCCTAAAAAAAAAAAAAAAAAAAAAATTACCACAAATAAAATGAGCTACAATTATTACAACTGAATATGTTTGAAAAACTATAGTTTGTAAATAATTTCTCCTCATTATATAAATCCGAACTTTGATAATAGAAATTTTTCTTGTCGGTCTTTTTAAATAATATCTCAAAATTGTATTATGACCCATCATTGATTTAATTTAAATAAACACTTGATTTACAATATGATAAAACCACAATTACATATATATATCAAATGGGAATGAAAAACTTTTCGCAACGCACAAAACGTAGAAATTAATGATGATCCCAACATTAAACCTATGATTCAAACTTTATAAGCCTTGTTAAATGAAGTTACATATGAGAATCGGAAATTGTAGCCCATATAATTTTTTTTTATCATTTTTGTATTTTCGATTCCTTAGTCTGATGATTTTAAGTAAAAAGGTTATTTATCACAATATTATTATCATAGCCTCTCAATTTTATGTGAACATCACTATTTTTATTTTGTATTAGGATTTATTATTACTTTTTTAATTGGAGAACATGCGATGTTTTTTAATGGCAAACTTAATAATTAAATACACTTAACAAAGATAAGATCAAGATAAAGTGTATTTAAAAGATAAGATGTATGTAAAAGTATGTATTAAGACACTCCAGGTTAAAGTAAAAAAAAATCGAAAGTGTGAGTTGGACTTGCGCACAAAGGGTTTCGTACCATTATTTATAAAAACGACAAAATTATGTCAGTTGTATGGGTTGCTCCACTTAAATACATCAACAGAAATACATCATCTGTGAAAATTTTCAAGTTTCGAACTATGTTCTTGAGACAGACGGAGAGACAGACATACAGATATATAGCGGAGTCTCGTTTTACCCTTTGGGTACGTAATCCTAAAAATTGCTTTGTAACTCCTAATTACTACAATGTTTTTGGCATACTGTTTTCCTGAAAACACAGGCACATTCAAAATAAAGTTTACAGATTTCTCATTTGATAGATTAACGGTCAATTACCGTCATACAACGTTAAAGGCTTAGTTATAGATTAATTGTTATGTTTTATTTCGTCCATATATTAATAGATATTTCTTATAATTTTCCTTACATGTCCTTTGATTGCAATTATAAGTGCATTGAAAATATGTCTATAAAAACTTCGTCACTACAACGTCTTTACTATAAGCTACTATAAGAACCTAGACAAGAGAGAATAATGAATTTTAATGAACGTCCTGACGGTGTTAAATCGAACGGTATACATACAGCCCACTTAGATGTCCTTTTTATAGACAACTTACATGGCTTGCGAGGAGGTGTCAGTTAGTGTACATCATCACGTAAGCAAAAAGCGTTACACGAGTTTAATACTTAAACATTAAGAATATCCTCAAAAATAAAGCATTTTAGAACAAACTTGAAAATCTTCAAAAGGGTTCTTGTAACTCAGTCTTAAACGACAGACTTAATATACTGACGGGATATTAGATGGATTGTTGAGATTTTTTAAATTAATCATCGTGCTTGAAATGTTTTCATAATTTCCCTGCTTTTTTAGATTTCGTGGTGCTTAGTTAAACTTATGAAAGGAAGATTTTTCTGTTTTTTTCGACTCTGTAAGAACCAGTATCTGGAGCCTACTACACCTGGTGCTGAAGCCAATAGCTTAGAGTCATTAGAAAATATCCTCGGAATACTTTTGGCATTTGTTGAAATTCTTTATTAAAAACTGAGTTTCGTTATAAGAAAAAGTTTTTATTAACAAATAATATGTTATTAAGGGATAGCGCACCTTTACTTTGTGAAAATAATATTACACTCTCTCCAGTGGTAGCCTTATATTTACACGTATTATTTCCTATTTCGAAAACAATAATTGTTTAATTGAAGAGAGATTGACAGTTTTCCTAGAACATACAACAACTGATTGCGCTCATTGTGCATTGTTCTTCGGAAATGATTATCTTATCTGCATCCTATTAATTTTAACGTACTGCTAATACACTGGAAATCTATGTGGGTACAGGATATTAGTAATAAAAGTATTAGAATAATTTTGATTGTAAAATCAATTAAATAAACATTTAGTAACTTATTTTAATATATTGTATGCAAGACTTGAATTTTAGAGGATAAATGCAAATATACTTGTGGACGATTTATCGAGCTTCTTAAAATTCAATAAGTGAGGGATTGTTATATGCTTTATTGAACACCATCAACACCAGGGATGATGAACTTATGATATTACACGTAGCGAAATGGATAATAGTAAAGTTTGTTTCTACTCAAGAACCAAAAACATATAAACTCCAGAACCAAAAATATACGAAACCCTGTGTTTATTAGTGATTCATGTACACCTCGCTCTGCTTTCTTCTTTGAGTCTCTGTGACGACGACTTTTTTATGTCCTCGACGATCCAATGCCAATCTCACTGGCGGATACTGTACTGTATACAAGAGACACCGCCAAGCTGACTCTACCCTGGAAAACTGCTAGCTGCGCGAGAGTCCTCACTTGCAGTACTGCGTAGATCATCGACCATTCGCATCGATCGATTAATCGACCTTTGCGAACCCAAACTTTATCTCCGTCAGATTTGGGCGACGATTCTTTTAAAGAGCGTTCCAACATAGTAGTAGCACTATCGACCAACGGATGCCACGAAACGCAATATCTTTCAAAAGGTCTGCCGCAAGGCCTGGACCTCTTCTCACGTTACTGAGAGTAGGGAGCGCGCAGCAATCCTGTGAACTACCATTACACTACTGGAGCCAGCCCATCCCTAACTCACCATGGGGATTGAAATATGTCCAATACTACAATTCACCTGTGCCACCCGCTCCTCCCTAGTCTCTCTCTCTGGCATGACTCTGAAATGATCTGTCAACTATTCATCCCTGACATGACCCACAATTTCGAACGACTGCAGGCTGGGCGATGGCTGGGTGTATTGGCAGCAAGAAGTGTCCTCCATCCCACATCCGTTGCCTATATTGCACATTTCTTTGTTCTTCGGAATCATTGTTGAGGTTCACATAAGAATATTAGCGATTTGTCAACGATACATTCTTTCTTCCAGAGCGAGTTCTCATGACGTTTGATAGCGCTGTCACATTCTTTGGACTGTCCAACATCTCACATGTATCTGGGCAACGAAGCATTGGCTGCAACATTTATTTGCTTGTAAATGTTATTTTTGCTGGTTTTATTCTAGTTCTTCTGGCTAGTTATAACTTCATATACCCTTTTATTACGCCAAATAGCGATACAAATGTGAAGGCAATGAAAACAATTCATTAAAATTGTCTTCATGTTTTTAGAATTCATATAAACTTTTGGGAAATCGCGAAACGTACGACATGAAAAAGTTGTATTCTTTAAAAATACAGCCTCATTCATCATACATTTCTCAGTCTAACATTTTCATTTGGAACGTACTTCTGTAAGTAATTAGTACGCTAATTTTTTAAACGCCCAGTAGCATGTTCAAATGATTAAAACCTTTTTCGTGTTATATTTTTACGGCCAGGAAATGGAAACAAACAACTGGTTGTCTTGGCGTAATTTATATAATTCACAAAAATGTGAAAAAGTGAAATATAAAAATATGAAGGTAATAAATCCGCTTAAATACAAAAATAAATCAATAAATATCTAATACGAGTAAGAAGTTACAAATTAGTGTAGCTTATTTAAATATAAATTTTTTAGGGTTCCGTACCCAAAGGGTAAAACGGAACCCTATTACTAAGACTCCGTTGTCTGTTTGCCTGTCTGTCCGTCTGTCACCAGGCTGTAAATTTTCATAGCTGATGTATTTCTGTCGCCGCTATAACAACAAACAAAAAAAACAGAAAAATAAGTATTTAAGCGGCGCTCCCATACAACAGACACAATTTTATTTGCGTTTTTATAGATGGTACGGTACACTTCGTGTGCGAGTCCGACTTGCACTTGACCAACATACAACATACATATGTTCGGTTGCGTAACTCCGAACAATATATTTAAAATAACTAACAGCCCTTGCCCCACCAAGCTCACGTAAAATTGAGAAAGCCTATTTATTCACGAATCTTGTAAAGGACATAGTAATAAAGGAACGCTGACACCTTTGATTCTGACACAGTACATTTTGTGCAGACTCAAGTCACAATTATTTTGCAGACAATATTTTGAATTGTTAGAAAAAGTACAAGTTTTCAACTTTTGGCTTCATTTGAATAAATTTTTGGCAGGACAGTTAGAGTAATTAAGTAATAAAGTTGCAGTAATTAATTCTTTTTGTTGTTTCATGGAAAAAATTACCAAAAAAGGTTAACTTGATTAACTATAATGGTTGATATAGGCAACATCAGTGCAAGTTAATTGTCCACTTTAATGACTTTAGGTGGGCTTTTGGTTAGGTATAACCAAAAGCCCATCAAAAGACATTAAAGTGGTAACATATTAGAAAAGTATAATTACTTCTCATCGGTTTTCTGTCTCTGTCATCTATGGTACTTCTCCATTCAAAGTAACCAGTTCACGCAATATTGTAATACTGAAAAGAGTTTAACAAATTGTGCATAGGCGATAAGGACCTTTATTGAAATAAATCCATCTATTTTAAATATACAAAAACGAACTTAGTGTATAAGTGTTTCATAATGATATTAATACTGTCACTTAAAATACAGTAAGTTCTTTAATGTCAAATCAAGTACTTAAAAAAGTTTCAAATTAAACTTCACCCATCTCTCCTTTGAATACGCGTAGCTATAGAGCGGACTTCGTGGTGTGTAAATTAACAGTTTACGTAATCCAGAACCGTGTACCCTGACGAAAATCCTACATTATTACGTCTATCTCGTATTTCTCCACAGGACTAATCTGGGATCAACCTCTGATCCCGTTTTAGCGATAACTTCGGCCAGAGGAGATCTTATTCGTGATACTTTAATTTTTGTCGGTGCTTCATTTGTTAAATGTGTCGAAATATCGTAATATTTCCGTTCGCGGTGTTTATCAATTTGTTATAATGTTGTTCTTATTGGTTGTTCATATCAATCGTTCATAAAAATTATTTTCAAAAAAATCAACATCGATTCCTCTTTCTGACTAAAAACGCCGACATTGCAATTTAAATATGTTATTGCACTATAAATACGTATATTGGATATATAAATGTATTAATTTTCTACATACATAAAAATATTATCAGATTCCTTTTTCTCCGGTAGAAAATAAAAAGGAGATGCTTAAAGTGGTCACGTTAACATTTCGAATAAAAAAATTAAATGATTTATTCTAAATTGATCAAGAAAAACTATATTTATTATATTTCTATGCAATATTCACATGTACAATACAATTACCGGTTTTATCATGCTAAGTGTAGTACCCAAAAACGATTGTATAAAAACGCTGTGTTACCATTATAATTATTTTCTTAAGTCCCATGGTAGCGAGGCAACATGTGCTTTCTCCGTGTTCTGGGTAAATAAAGTAATTGCTATTCTAGACGCTTATCGCTGAATCTAAAAAGCAATGCTATGTTCGTCCCCTTTGAAAGTTAACATCCTTTTACAATTCAATAATACTAGATAACTGAACACAATGGAAGTAAAATAAAATAGATATTTATCGAAACTGAATAACAGAACAATAGACGATGTGTCATAAAAACACTGAAAAAATAACCTATTTTAATAACATTGTAAAGACGAATTGTGAACAGTTTCGGCGATTTTGTAACACATTTTATCGGAGAAAGAGGCATTGGAAATTTCGGCGTTAGTAAAAATAAAACAAAATAATACTAAATAGAAAAAAAAAATACTTTTACTCATATTATATGCTTTCACTTCTTTCGCCTTAGCAGGATAGGAGAGAATTATACATTTTGTAGTGTATTTTTCGTCACGAGTCAATATTTTTACTAACTAAAAAAAAAATCTTCAAAAATCTCGCTCGGTATTCATTATATAATTGATTTTCAGGAGTTTTCTACGTATCTCCGGAGTTCACGATCCGATAACCACACGGGAAGCACCAGCTTAGAAATAAAAAAAGAATCATCAAAATCGAACCATTCAATCGAAAGTCGTGAGGTAACAAACATGAAAAAATACAGTCTAATTGAGAACGTCCTCCGTTTTTGAAGTCGGTTAAAAAGGGGTACATTTCTATGCAGTCTTCATATTACTAATGTGGTCTACGATGTGACAGAATTTGGGCATTGACACCGTATACGGACAATAACGACTTTGATGAAATGAATCTTCATGATTTTCTCTCATTATCAAAGTCCAACAACCCCTAAGTTGTTACTCAATCAATCAATCAATCAATCAAAAATCTTTATTCAAATAGACGCTTGCGCGTTCTTATGAATCGTGAAATTTTACATAAAAATTTAAACATATAGGTTCGTAAGGTACTACCGGTTTGGAAAGCAGTTACTGTTGAGAAGAGACCGGCAAGAAACTCAATAGTTGCTCTTTTTACAAAATATCAGTTTACCATATAAAATATCGGTATAATAGTCTTATTTTACCCTACGTGACTTTCAACAGTATCAACTCCACACATTGGCGTCGTCGAGATATTCCGCAATAGTGTAATATAAAGCATATTACACTATTGCGGAATATCTCGACATACCATAACTTGACTTTTGATTTTACGTTTAAATTGATCAAGCGGCAGACTTACTATCGACTGTGGGATTTTATTATACATGCACACACCTTGCCCCATGAACGACCTATTTACTTTTTGTAGGCGAAACAATGACGTAGTAAGTTTGTCCTTATTTCTAGTGTTTAATTTATGTCTGCCACTATTCTTTAGGTAAAAATTAAGGTTATGACGAATATACAAAACATTACAATAAATGTATTTAGAAGCAACAGTGAGTATATTAATCTCTTTAAAATATCTCTGAGCGAACTCCGGGCTCCGATATTATAGATTGCTCGGACAGCTCTTTTTTGTAGAATAAATATAGAATTCATATCGGAGGCACTACCCCACAACAAAATGCCGTATGACTTGCTATAATTTAGCATTATATTTAATTTCATCTTTATAGGTATAATTAAAGGTCATAGATGAATCGACTTATTTATAGATTCATACGGTGTGAATGGTGGTAAATAATTACGTGATTATTCACCACTGGATGGTATGAAACAAATACATATTAAAACTAAAATTCCTAAAATTATTTGGCCACTAGTGAAAAAAAATGTTCGTCACTATTCGAATCCAATCCGTTTGCGGAACGTTCATCTTTAAAGAGTATGACAGAATTATTATATTGACTTTATTGCAGCTTTACAATGACTCCTTGTACTCTAAGACCTTGCCAGTATTAGCCAGTTACCATCCGGTGAGTCAACTTAAAAGCGTGCGTTTACTTATCATTCGCATTATACATTTATAGTTTCTTAAACTTTAATCAAAATCATTTTTCAAAAGACATTACTTGAACATGTTACAAATTAGTTACCTTAAGCTATTATTATATTAAGCGAACATAGCCATTAAAGCTGCTTATGTGAGGCACACAACAACAGGGCACGAGTGTTCACCGCTTTAATTAATCTCCAAAAGTGAAATCTATCACTGCACGATGATGCCGTGTCATATTAGTGCACGCCGTTGGAAATCGAATCTGCGATTATCTGTAGACGTTCCCACTCACTTTATAACAATAATTATCTGTAAATGTGTCAGTACGCAAAATATACTTGAGACCAATGCACATGTTTCATAACACATGTTCTTATGACTAAAGCAACAATGCTAATGAACAATTTAATTGACATCTATCCTAGTCTAATCAATTTACACTATTGACACTCGAAATAATTCGCATTTCGTTCGTCAACTATGAACGTATATATATATATATATATATATATATATATATATTATATAATAATATTATAATATATATATATATATATATATATATATATATATATATATATATATATATATACGTTCATAGTATTTATTATGAAGAATATATTTTAATTTCTACAAATGGGTGTCTAAAACAATACAATGTTCTTTAAGTAATAAGTTCAAGGTCACCTTCGGTGGTTTGTAAATGGTAGTCGAAGGATAGATGATTGATATAGAGGCTAAAAGTTACATCAAATAAATAATGTATTATTTTTTGTTACTTTATCGTGTAAAATATTTTGTCTTATGTTGAATTACACTCTTTTAAATATTGACTATTTATTAGAATATATTTCATTGGAGACTAAACGCATCGTTCTGACACTCCACGTAACATTTCCTGCAAATGTCACAGGCAGAGAAAAATATAATATAAAGGTTGGCATATTTCGGAAAGTTAGAAGCTGGAAGAGATCCTTAACAGACTTTCGAACTTCGACATTTAACTTTAATGGCAGCCCTAATTTTAGTCTACAAGCAAGGGCATGCAGTGTGTACTTATTTTTCTTCGCCTTACCTAAACCTAACATGACGTTTCCTCATCCATTCTTCTCCATCGCCCTTCATTCACAGTCTCACCTCTTTCACTGACATATTCTTTACGTGATCCATCGATGCTAAGGAAGACCTAGGAAAGGTCTTGCTTGAATCCCCTATCCACATTACACCACATGTTTAATTTAATTTAGATGTATTTATTATGGGCGTAGAATATAATCCACGTGATGGTTTTCATGGCTTCGGGTCAAGAAGTAAAACTTAAATGGACTGCGACTTTTTTTATTTTTTTTTATTTCTGATTTGTAACTGGCAATAAGCACTTACTCTTATTTGTAACCGGTGTAAATCACGATTGCCCACTTGGCAAGAAAATACATCGTAGCGCTTATAAATCCAATCCGTTAGTCGTAGGTGCCGCCACCTACAGACCTACCACTAGGTACGTTCCGTTAATAGTTAAGAACACGACAAGTCCTCGATTTCCCTAAAGAAGGGATGACTATTTCCATCAACAGGATAAAATAACTGCGAAAACACACCGCACTCGCCCATGAATACGGCAAACATACTATGTTCTGCCACGTATTTGAGTAAAGATACCCTTGAATCGGAATACTAGACGGCTATTGAGAAACAGCCCAAGCTCCCACTCTGAGACCTTCAGCCTGGTTACTCCATGGACCGACCTAAGAGCATAATAATAGAGGACGGCCCGAGCTTAGTGACCCATAAGGATAGGCGCCCTCAGTGCTCTGCCTGGTGTGGCGGAACCCAGTATATGTTATATGGATCTGTAAAGCTCTCCTCAAGACCAACTGTTAACGATACAAACAAAAAATGTAATAAATATGGCAATAGGCAAAAATAATTATTTCTTAATTTAATATACAGCGTGTCGTTACCACCGCGACAATAAATGAACACACATATAGAGGATAACTTTTTAAAATTGTATTAAACATTTAAATTCTTTAAACATTTACCGAGTTATTAAATTTTCCAAAACAAACAATTTTAGAATACCCTTACGTATAAAACTGTAACGTAAAGTTCATTTGTAAAGGTCACAAAGCATATGAATGGGTTGAATGAATTTAAAAGAGACAAACATACTGTTAGAAGGAGAGGCTTGTAATGCGACAATGTGGCGCGAGTTGTATAGGTTTCTTTTCTGTTTCTTTTTTACCTAATTAGTTTGTTTGAAAAAAAAAATTAATTATGGATTTTGTTTAACGTTAATATTTTTTTATGATTATTGGCAAGTAGCGTTAGACGTGTGTTCATTTATTGTCGCGATGGTAGCGACACACTGTATAAGTACAACTGAGTTGGTGGAAATTAAAATAATATTTTGATTAGAAATTATTTAGTACGTCAAATAAATATAACATTGATTAAACATCCTTATATCCATTATCTTGTCTAAACTATTTTTAATAACTGCTGCCCATAGTGACTGAAACACTTCATTCATTTAACTCATAATTTCAGCGACTTAGGCTTTATTAAATAACAGCCCCTTGGCAATATGCCAGTAGACATCTTCGGGGTAAATAAAATGTAACGAATCGACAGTGAGAGTGTGTTAGGGAAATTCAGGCTTGGAAAGAAAAAAAGATCATCTTCTTCATCTTCATTATCTTGTCTAAACTATTTTTAATAACTGCTGCGCATAGTGACTGAAACACTTGATTCATTTAACTCATAATTTCAGCGATTTAGGCTTTATTAAATAACAGTCCCTTGGCAATATGCCAGTAGACATCTTCGGGGTAAATAAAATGTAACGAATCGACAGTGAGAGTGTGCTAGGGAAATTCAGGCTTGGAAAGAAAAAAAGAAAGAACTTCACGGTTATAATAGCAATCGAGATACGCCTAACTTATTGGTTGTATCACACAAAGCAAGTGTGGTGTACTACATACAGCACTTTTGGGATGTACTAGATGTCATTTTATGTTTCATTTTAAGAAATTTTCGTATTGTTTTAATAAGTCTAAAGTTCAGATTTTTAAGGGACTGCCTAGTTTGTGGTGAAACATATAGTATACCCGAAGCAAATAAACAGTAAATTAAATATGAAGATTTCTAGTATCATAAAGTCTATTTAAAGTAATTCATGAACATTTAAAATACATATATAATATAAAAATCGTAGCTTTGCGTAAGCCTTCAAGGTTTTTATAAATCTTCAATACATCTGAATTCAAAATAATTATGCTTTCAACGATCCTTCAATTACTACATATTTACTAGATGTTACACGAGTCTAATTACATAGGAGGTCAAGATCTACGACCATTCGCGCCCACTTGAAATCTTCGAGGTTAGAGATTTTATGAAGCTCGTAATATAATTTAAGCAGTTTTAACGATCACTTATCTTTAAAAGGATAGCAACTAATGTCGGTCTCGTCTGAAGTATTACGTAAAGTCAAATTTCAAAATTTATAAATAAATTAAACATATTTTCTTAAAAGCGTTGTAATTAAGCTATATTAATTTAAAATTATGGTACGAAAACTGTTGTTTTCGAGGATTTTTTCGCCAGCATGTTACCCGCTTACTATTTTAATTGCATTTGTATCTATTAATTGTCCGCACCTGCGTTGGTGATTTAATTAATCCATTTATTTCGAGACGGCATAATCACTGAATTACTTATAGATTTTATTTAGTTTCGGCGTAACTTGAAAATTAAGACAAGAGCTGTGGGTAAGTTGTAGTTTACGAATCTGCTAATAAATCTTAAGGAATAAAACCAGTAGTATTTGGTGTTCATATTTAAGTTAAAATGCTGCAGATTTTTTTCGCTAACGTAAAGAAAACCTCTTCCAACAGATACTACATTCAATGCCTCGTTTATTTTATAAAATAGAAGGTTTGCTCACAACAATCGTTCTTGGCAACTTGCCCTGAAATAGTTTAATGTGACAACTTTAATAATTGACTGTAATTTACTTTTAAATATCCTTACACAGTTGCGAAAAATCATTGCGATTATTAACTAAATTATTTAAGTAGGCGTAGTAATTATAGCTAAGAATTGTAAGCATTATAAAATTAAATGTATGTAATAAATTAAGTCACATTATACAAATTTAAATATTAATAATAATCATGTATTATACGAACTTTTAAAAAAGCGGTAATATGTAAATGTGATCAGTATATCATTTTGCTGAAGCGTAAAACGATCTAACGAGCTTTTTCCTGTACGGACAACTAGGATACAAAATTCGAACTGCATTTAATTGTAACATTATTTCGCCAAGTTAAATTCTTAATTTCATTTCCTCTTTGGTCTCACAAACTACAATAATGCTTTGTCATTCAATTATGTTCTTTGTGAGAACAGTGAGAAATATAAAACATAATTATGCCTTAAATGTATTATATTTTTCTAGAAAAATTATTCTGGTTAGTATAATTATGCGAAAATTAAATTATACTATTTTTGCACTCTAAATCCCGACGTGACGAATTCCTTATATGATTCATAATAACTGGAGTATCTATCCCGTCCCAAAAACATTGCTCAGTTTGATAATTTTTTTTTATTGTAATTTACGCGAATACTGCACATTTTAACAATTTTTTTGAATTAACCTGTTCTGTGACTACGATGGCCTATGTATATTGTTCGAAACGTCTAGAATTAAAACAAAATAAAATGAGAGAAATTTATTATGTTTATTTCAGTAAGAGGACTGAGTGTATAAAAAAGGGTAATAGTATGAGTATGAAGTTAAGAAATAGTTTTGTATCGGAATTAGTATTATTAGACTCCTTACAGCTTTATAGCACTACTATTAAAATTAATATATACTAGCAAAGAATTACACATTTATAATATACTTCTTCGCTCTTTCACACCTGATTTTATATATTTCTGTTGGTTTGGACATTTCATTCAACATATCAAAATAAAAACATACCTTTATCAGAAGTTTGCTTCCTTTTTATTACCACTTGCTCAAAGTCAATTAAAAGTGAATACTAGTTCAATCTAACACTGACTTTAAAATATAACACTTGATCTATTTCAATTTACGGACAAACTCAATAAACCCCTTTCAGATTATTTACGTAGCATCATTATAAATTCATAATTATACCAATTTACGTGTACACTGGTTTTGCGCGCGTAAAGTTATCGCTTATTAAGACGGTGGGCAGGGCAAAAACTGTGAAATGACTTTCGTCGGAGACAGTTGAAGTTCGGACGAGGGGAGCCGTGACGGCGGGCGTGCGTTTGGCTCGAAGGCGGGCTACCGAATCTCTTAGGCGGCGAAAGCTGGGACGACGCGAGCATAATGCAAAGTACTGTGTCAACCTTTCGAACTTTACGCGCGCGAATAGTCAGTTCGGTGTGTTTTAATTCCTCATTCATGATCGTCCATCACTTTGAATCTTTTCAACCGACTTCGAAAAAGGATGAGGTTCTTGGATATTTTTATTTAAAACAGATTTAAAAAAATATTTTTGTTCTGGGTTCAGTTTAGCTTCCATGTCCCATATTTATATCAGTGTTATTGGAACTTGAGCTCCGGATATGTATCAGATATCTCCTAGAAATCTAACAGAAAATATATAGTGAGTGAGATATTTGAAGTCAGCTTTGTTTTTTGTTAATAGAAATAATAGATATTTACTTATTAAATGTCTCTTTTCAATGCATTCATTGAAAAATAAAAATGAACGCTTATAAGGGATTGAAAAGTGCGTAAAATCGTATAATCGTAAAAAGTTAATATTTAAAATAATTTTTGGAGGTGGTTCTCTACTTTTGTCAAATAATTGTGTACTAGAAAACAGTAATTTAATTTAAAAGATCTGGTGTATGTTTTTAGCGTCAACTCATTTTTTCAGAACCCTCCTGAAATAATACAGATCTTGTCGTATCGTCGTGTAACTATGTCAGTTATAATCTGATTTTAATTATCAATTTGCTATAGACAGTAAATAAAATACAACTTATTGAGTATTTTAAGATAAAATTTTGACACCCCCGTGTGTATCTGCCTAATATCTGTCAAACAATAAGTTGAACATTCATCACAAAATTACAGTTGTACATCGAAATACTAAAAAGAACAATTCCAAGCAAAATTGTATTTACTAATACATAACAATTATCTATGCTTCTACCAGGTCAGTGGGGAGTAGAAGCTAAAATGCCGATTATCATCACATACATAATACGAATTAAAGGAAAATCTGACTGTTGCAATCCATGTTGGGCTAAAAGTGGGCCAAGAGGAATGGATTTGATCAGTATGTCACATGAAAATGAAATCGGTAAAATCCTATACACAACGACCCGTGTTCGATAGATACATATTTTTTTTTTTGGAAAATCTATCTGCGACATCGTACACGATATCAGATTTAGCTCCAAAAGATCTAGGTCGAATTAAATGGAAGTTAACAAAAATAAGGATGGGATTGCATGGCAACTAGAACAAATAGATTATACCAGCGTACCACATAGCACTACCAATGGTCTCGGTACCTTTTTGGAAATATAACCATCCAATTTTGGAAAATTTCGCGGTATTAGTTCATATATATACATATAACATGTATTATGGTCTGTATGGGCTGCCTGCCAAATAGGACTATAAAGTTTCAGGCGAAATATTGTCGTTGGCTGTCGTGAGGAAAAGAAGCGAAGCTCATTCTGCTCCAGGAAATGTCCTTTTCAACGAAATGTTACCAGCTCCTATTTATTCAATCTGTTGACCATAAATAATGCGACTTATTTGTCTGCTTCACATGTATCAAAATTGCAAAGAGAATAATTAAGTTCTTCAATTTATTTTACTTCCAAATCCATGTTAAATTTATCTCTATATTTTGAATTTAGTGTAATTGGCAAAATTTACTGAAATAGAATTGTTAAATTCAGTAAAGCGGAAATATTTCAAGTTTAATTTAACTGTATTGTATTTGGGTTTAATTGCAATATAATTTAATGTTTTCATATTGCTGTATTTGGATTACTACTTATTGGATATTGATTATTTATTATACTGATTGGTATGTTATAGAAAACCCCAAGTCAAAGGTTTATTGACACCAAATTTTGGCGACAAAAAAGATAAAAGAACCATAAATCTCATAGCATCAAAGGTTGTTTTCATAGCGGTTATGTTAAGACAAGTTTTATCTCTTTGTAACGCGTTCCCTTGCCCTTGACTGACCTTCTTTCAATGCGCTTCCAGTCAAGGGACCTTTTTCATAGAACAAAGGAAATAGAAACATTTCTTTATATGTTTCGAATGGGATCTGTATCGATTTGTATTGGTCCTGACGAAAGGGTAGAAACTTTTTTTAAGCATTGTTTTTCTAAGAGAAAATTTTCTTGGCTTAATATTTTCCCATCACTGATACATCATTTGATTCTCTATCTATGTATTTATACTAAACGATAAAACTCACGTTCATTATTTTAAGCGCATTTATAAAATGGTCATGGTTTTATAAGACAGTTACTAAAATAGTATCCATTACATGTTAACTACTGTTACTATTAAAAACGGAATATATCCCTTTACCTTAAGTTAAGGCTAAAGCCTTAACTACTACTACCTTAATTCCCTAACTCCGACTTGTTTTTCAATTTTATAGAACACGTTATTTTGTATATATGAATTTTATAAACCATATGTATTTGTTGTCTTTTCGACCAAAGAAAAAATTATAATATTTACTAATTTATGTTAAATAATCGGATCTTCTAACGTTAAATCGTAAATTTGGGATCAAATAAAAAAGACTTTGTGAGTAATGTTAATTGATATGTATGATTTCAGCCTACTCTACTCCATTGCTTACCACAGGCCTTCCTCACGGGTTATGTAAAGGTTCAAGTAATTTTTAAGATTTTATAAATATTTGACAAAATAAAATAACAGTATCCATGTTTCTTAAATAATTTATATAGAAATAAGAAAAACAGAAGAAATATTTATTCATTATATAGTCTAGGGTTATATCAACAACAACTTGGTTTAAAAATATAATACACGCAATGTTTCATGTTTGGGTAATTGAATAATTCTGTTTAATTAGGGTGTTGAAATGCTTAGACAATATTATTTGTTTATAGAATCGTGAACCTTGCGCCACTGCGATAAGGTAAAAATGTTTCCATTACAATGTAATAACGATTGTTTTTATTACACTCTTTTGTAAATTTTATTGTTAATCTCTTAAAGAAATTACAATTATAATTTTGTTATGACTATTATACATCAGTTACTTATTTTTGTGTTAACTTAAACATGAACTTTACGGTGCCGGACCGTGATATCTGAAGGACTGGTTGGTATAGGGAGACAATCACGGGTATCGTTAAAATATTAGAATATCTCTGAGCCTCATTGTCTAGAGCACATTTGTAATAAAATTCTTAAAGCACTTCCAGCTTAGCATATCTGGTAATTGGCGATTGTATCCAGCGGCTATTTTACGTAGTTTTTAAAAGATACCTTTAATTCTGAAGCTTCCCAATCACCTAAACAGTTTTCGTTCGGTTAATGTATAAGGGAAAATCATAAGAACAAATAAATTTAAACTGATTAAAAGACTATGATTACTTCAACTATAACCTTATACTAACATATCTAACTTTTCTTGAGCTGGACACATAAATCACAAGATGAAACATAAAGTACTTAAACCATATAGTACTTAAAACGCGTTCACATCATTTTGACATCTCATACAATAGTATACTTCCCTAACGCCTAGAAGACATTCGCTCCAGGAACAACACAAACAAGGAAAGGGTGTCTCGGAAAGCTCATATCTCTCGTCCCTGCTTTTCTCCATCAGACAAAGTACCTGGCTGTGTTACCATCCCCTTCTAATGAACGTTGATCGGTTTGGCAATCGATTACCCGGATAAAAATGCAAAGAAGGCAAAACCCTATTTATTTCAACACTCCTCAAAGGTAGTTAAAATAAACGATTATTTTTTATCAATTTGGTAAGGAATTGCCAGTATCTTGCGCGTTGCACGTCGATATTATTTCCACACTATTATTAAAAAAAATAGGGATCAAGCAGCCCGTGTTTTCTTTGGAAAACACGCGAACTTTTCTCATAGTAAAATGTGTTTGTGCTATACATCTGTACATGAATTAAAAGGTATATATAAAGAAGTCAAGCAAAATAACTTGACCGAAACTGCAACCAGTGCAAGGTTGTGAAATCAAATATCGTATGACTAATACCCTCAGATGTGCCGCGATGCTGTCTTTCGAAAAAGCCCAAAAGCACTCAAACTACCGACAAAGTAAACGAAGCGAATAAAGCAAAATAGCCGCGTACCCAAGGGACACCCGCATCTAAGGACCTTCTGGACGCTTTTAACCGCTCTTCTACACAACAAAAACCACAGTTGACGGACGTTATAGCTGCGGTACACAACAAACCCGTGGAAACTCCTGTACTGTTTGGTGAATTGATGAGATCGCGGTGTAGGGAAAAATATAAATTATATAAAATGAAACTAGGTTACGGATTTTATCGTATTTTATGGAGTCTGTCCCGTGACCATGAACGCCGGGAATTATACAATCAAAATTAAAACGCTATAAAATCCGTTAACTAATTTCATTTCATATGGATAATATTCTCGTGAACAAAAATTAATGATTTTTTTACATAATCTCCATCTACCAATATACGTTTTTTTCACCAGCTTTCCAATGAGTGTAGTGAATTTATTATTAAGGTCGTTAAAAAGGTCATTTACCGCAGTTTTGAACACTTCATTCGATGAAAATTTTTGCCCACATTTATGTTTCTTCTACATTTATGAAATAGTTAAAAGACTTTAGGTGCCCAATCAGGTTAGGCCTTTAGCCATGATCACAACCAACTTATTTGGACGCTGAGGTTAGCATAAAAAAAGATCTTATCAAGTTTGCCATCGCTTTCCTTATTCACCAGATTTTTCCACGGCTAGATTTTAACCTAATGCCATAGCCACGTATCTCGAAAAGCCTCAAGTAATCACAAGCAATTGTGAACCGAATTTATTTTTGCTGCACTAAATGCAATCAGTCTCCTGGATCAATCTCAGGTCTGTCAATGTGAGATCACATTTATTATAGATGGCGGTCGAGTGGGTTTATGGGTGGAAATTTTGACATCCACTTTTTCACATTGATATTATATTTCTCCAGTTTTTTTCAAATAATTTCACTTGGTATCACTTTTACAGCAAAGCACAAATAGGAAAAAAGTTTATCTGATAAAATCACGTATCCATTTACCTAATGTCCCAACAACAGAAAACTCGTATATAGCATCATTGCTTCATTCAAATACAATAAAGCAACCGGTGGACATCCACGGGGCGGTAATCGGTTATTCGCCCCCTCTTTTCAGGGAAAAATTACCACCCGTAGAGCTATAATACACTTTCAGGAGTATATGTACGTTGTTCTGTATCCATATTTCATGAGTTCATCAGTTTTACAACTCATTAATAACTTATATCGCTTTGAAAAAATGTCCTGTTGTTAATAACTAATTTATTTATCATCAGTTTTATAATAAGAGACAGAAAACTTGACTGTGATGAGCATTTCCACAACTTATTCTGGCAAGCTCCTGAAAGGCTTAAGCTTGAGATTACACACCACGCTTCATAAAAACAGGAGCCAAAAAACAGAAACCTAGGTTGAACCATTAAAATCTTCTCCATGGTTCGGCATTATATAGGCATCGATGGTGCGGTGCACTCCATGGAACAAGAGTGCCTGAGTTAAAGCCCAATATAGAGTGTAAAGTTTGTGTATTAGCGAAGTCTAGAGCATTATTTTGTATACGTGATGTGATCGCTAATAGTGGAACATTCACTTTTGTATATTTTTTAAACTATCCAATATTACTACATAGTATAAAATAAAGTTGTCCCGCTGTCTCTCTGTCCCTATGTATGCTTAGATCTTTAAAACTACGCATCTGATTTTGATGCGGTTTTTTAACTAGATAGAGAGTGATTCAAGAGGAAGGATATATGTATAATACATTGCACCCGTGCAAAACTGGGGTGGGTCGCTAGTTAATTGATAAATTGTAATGTTCTGTTTGCGATCCGAAACAAATAAACAAAATGGTTTCGGCCGGACAGGCAGTAAACATCGGCTGGGATCGGGGTCCAGACCCGGCTTTAATCCCGATGAGACCTGGCTTCATCCTTAATACAGCAGCAACAAACTGCCCTGAGTTTGGCATTAGGGCATCGTGGAGTCAGAAATATAGGCCATATTGAATCAGTGGTTCGTGAGTTCGATCGTTTTCGCTCATCTTGACGAATGCTGCTGGGTATTCACCAACACACGCGTTTACCTACCACAGCCTCAGTTTTTCCAACGCTATCGAGGCACGAGAGAAACATTTTTTCGGCCACAAACCTCCGGCGACAATTTGCTGACCACTTTTCGCAGTTGAATGGAGAACATTATTTAATTCTCTTATACCGTTTCATTACTGGACAACTAAATGCCCTGCAGGACTCCTTTTGACGTTGTGATGACATTCCCCGCCTTCGAACGAAGAGGTAAGTCGACCTTTCATAACGCGCATAGTAAACGTGTGTACTTTGCCATTTTCAGTTTTTCGGACTGTAATTTTAGAGTCTGCTATATCCTCTGAATAGGCGGTTAAAGATATAGATTTTTTTATTATTTTTAATGTGATGTTTATCACCTGATGTTATGTGATAACCGCCGCCCATAGACATTTGCAACACCCGTAGGGTTGCCAATGCTGTAACGGGTGATTTCATCACTTTGTCTAAATTGTTGTTTTTCTGAAGACTAGGCTGCATGTTCTATGAACCTTTGCCTGTTCGAAAGGACGAATGTAAAAGTTAAGTTACTTCTTGTCATTTGAGACTGCCGCCGGTTCGAATTGATATTGGATAAATTAGTTTTTGTGGATCCATTATCTTTGACTGGTAAGTAGTTGCTTGGTTTTGTTCAAGCCAGAGGTTGTTTTGTTTACGTATTTCGTTTCGCCTTGCCACCTTTTAATAAAGTGAAAACAGATAGAAAGTAAACCCCTGACAGGTCCGTGCGGGTAAGTACCGCAACCTCAGAGGTCTTCTCTGAGGTTGCGGTACTTACCCGCTTCTGAGGCGTGAAGTAGAAGTGCTACCTATACTTTTGCCTTTTGTCTGGTAGGTGTAGTGTAAGTGTATACCATCTATGTTTACATCTTTACGTACCACCAGGAAAGATGATCAAGAGTCAAGTATTAACCAGTTTTTTAAAACAAAGCGTCCATAAACTTAATACTCATATTGTCAAAATATTATAAGGAAGATAACCACCTATGAAGTTAAAAATAACAATAATAACAAATTGATGACTGATAAGAATAAGAACATAAAGTCGTTACTCCTTTTAGCCTGTATGGGGACGCGCCGCTCATTGTAATGAAGTACTATAGTATGTTATGCCGTAACCAAGGAACGTTCATAAGTTTGTTCTTTTATAAGTTGTTGGTTATTTGGCCGTTAAACTTGGCTGACTTCCAGCGAAAGAATTTGCTTTTTTAGCATCGTATTCTCAATGAATTTCCACATATAGTTTTGTTACGTAATTTTCATATTATGCATTAAGTGTATGAGTTAATATTTGAACTGTTTATTGAACAAGTTTAGGGCCAATATTTTATAGTTACATACAGGTAAATCAAAAGTCAACGATGAAATGCACACACGCATAAGTGCGAATGGCAAGGATTGAAATAAAAAGTCAGAAATTAATTACAATTTTCTTGTATTTGGATGTTTCGGCAACAATTTATTGTAGAGTTACTGAGTTTTTTACTTAGCATTTACAAACATTTTTACTTAAATCGCGTTTAATTTAAAACCTTAGCTGTATCCAATGGTACTGCATCCATAGTCACGGAATAGAGGGAAAATTTTTGCCTCAACGTACCTAATTCAGTTGTAACATAATATACCTAGTCTAGTTATAGGTTCTGTCACATGTTTATTGTAAAATAATTAAAATAATTGACAAATGTTTTACGGAAACCGTAGCGTGGTTTTATGAACCTATTAGTACGTTAAAAACATTTGAAATTCGAATAAATGTTTTTCCAGAATTCAAATTTCAAAACTTTTTTAGCGGAACTTATGACCTGATTAGGTTAATTAATTTGTTACAGCATTTGTTCTAATGTCCTACTAATTCATCAGTAGCGTTATTTATTTTAAAATGTTTGCTAAAGCAACTAATAATTTTTCTTGTAGTCTTTACGGCCTAAGTTGTTAAAATGTACATTATACTAAACGTATGAGTATGTAAAAAACTAATTAATTACTTATACGCCCCACCTTATTACGTTCACAAATTTTCGCATAAAAAAGTCGCCAATGGAGATAATAATCGCTGCCAAATCAATGTACGTACTTCAAGTAGTATGGACTATTGGCAAAGACCATCACAACTTCCTTTTTCCTAACTGTTTAAATTGGCTTCTTCTTTCGAATATGCATTATTATAGACACTGGAAAAATTATCATGATGATGATCCTGTTAGTAGTGAACCCCGCCCCAATAACAGTAATTACCGATAGCTAAGTTAACAAATTATCATAATGACATACTGCCTGTGTACTTTCTTACTAAGAAGTGTACCGCAAACCGTCAAGTGTTAGGTCAATATTTTGATCTCTACACTAATTGATTTCATACTGGTATTAGGTGCAATATATAATTAAACATTAAACACAATCGTTTTGCTTATAAACATGTTAACTATGTAAAAATGTTAATTTCATATAATTTAAATAGACTTCAACAGGTCGTTAAAATTATAGTCTAAGGCTGCGATCTAATAATAGTATTAAGCGGGAAATGAAAATATAATTATGTACTTATTAGAAATTATTAAATGTTTTTAGATTAACATTACCATAGGAATTGCTAAAATTTCTTACGAAAGCAGAGTTGCATAAATTGTATTTTTATAAATGGAATTAATCAATTTTCGCACAAATAGAGGCATTTCACATAATAATAACGAATTAGGCAACTTAGGCATGATTCAAAGTCTGGATTTACGAGTGCGTTATAAAACTTTTATTATTTAAACGTCTAGAAGGCACACTTGAACAGCAAGCTCGTAATTTTAAAACGTCAGAATGTAATGAGAAATATTTGATCTACGATCGTATAAAAGTAATTCAAGTTAAGAGTGGTAAGGAACCGTCTTCGGAATCTTGTTCGAGCTTTATTTTGTTTTTTATAAATTGTGAGATAACGGTGTCAGTTGTTTTGGTTCAGTTATATTAACTGACCTGTCATCATCCCGATAAAGAAAAGGGAGGTACTTTTATTAATTTAGAATTAATACTTCAAATAAATATAAATCATTTATTATACTATGTATACAATTATACAATGTCATAATTAAAAAAAATCATATTATGATCCACCTGTTACAGACCTATATTTTTTTTGTAGAATTCTAAGCCATGTTCCAATACATTAGACCGCTCCGCCTAGATTCGCAACCAAAATCTAAATAGAAAGTTTTTTATCTAAAAAGTGTCCCCGGACAAGTCTTTTGTCGGTTAGTGACTGTCAGCGTACTAGCACATTTAAGTGTATTTACTTTTCATTTTAAGATCGTTTCCGGTAGATCGAAAAGGAAAACGGATGTATCCGTCGTTATTGACGCATTTGATAAAAACAAAATTTCCTCAGATGGTGAAATTGACCGGAAGAGCACGATGAGAAAGTTTTTAATAAACTTGATTATAGTAAAAAAATAAGCGGTTTGCTTTTGACCGAATGATCAAAAACAACATTTATAGTTTCTAATTTGACTGTAAATACTGTCAATATAAAAATAAATAATGACTTTGACACTGACCTTGATTGCCACTTACTTAAGATATTGTATTATTTATTAAAATTCTTTCCATATGCTGAATATTATTATGATAAGATGGGTACCATACGATAGAACAATAATCCGATGACTGCAAATAGAGAGGATGTGGCTATGAAACCGACTTAAAAACTTTGATTTTTCATAAAACAAAGGCTTAAGTTAGTTTTTTTCTTAATGATTTGTTTACAGTGTTGTGTTTATGTGAATCACATGTAAGAATCAATGGTGATGGTTAATTCCTTTATCTCGTCTACTTTCGCTAAATTTAACAATGCCATTACTCTAGGATTACGTGATCCTGCGTTGTCAGGACGTTTTATAAACTAAAATTTCACGTGAACAAATACCAGGATCCGAAACAATTAACTGTCTTCTCACAATTATTTGTGCCGTGCGGGTATCGAACCCGCGTCTCCCGTCACTGAAGCCAATACCTTGACAACTGCGCCACGGCGTCATCGCCAATTTATACCATAAACATTAATTTTGTTCAATTTTCGTGAGAAATTAATATGATAGCATTTATTTACATTCAAAGACATTTCTTATGCTGACAATATTCTATATCTCTATTTTTATCCTTTTGCAGTTGAATTTAATATGTGTTATTTTATTTACAATATTGGATAGGTATATTTACGTCATCTACGTATATTTAATCAGAATTACGAATACAGTGCTTAATATCCCGGATAAATATAATAAAAATTGATGGGCCAAGGTGTGATCCCTGTGGAACTCCAGACGTTGGAACAAATCCATTAATGACAATTCCTTGCATTCGATCTGTGAGATATGAAGAAATCAATCTAAAAGTTTCGGTGCCGCACATCTAATGTGTGGAACCAGTTGTCACCAGCGGTATTTTCGTACTGATACGATTCAGGGACCTAAGAGGAGAGCGTACTCCTACCTCAAAAGCCGGGAATTTGTGATTCTTATGTTGTTGGAAGTGTCCATGGGCGGGGATGATCGCTTACCTACCATCAGGTGACCTACTTGCTCGTTTGCCTCGTTTTTCCATTAAAAAAAACCCGAGGCATGTTAATTGCTCCTGTTCAAATACCGTGCAACGAGCCTTTAAATAGTTTCAACTGAACTTACGACTGGAACCTTTACAGCAGCACTATCAGACCTTGTTACGACTTTCCATTCCTTCGAAATTCGAAAATTTAAACATTTTCATCCAACAAAACGATTAAGACTTAAATAATCTTCAATTAAAATGGTTAAAATACATGGTTCATAATGGCCTGTGCATTGGCTAATTAAATATATTTTACTTTTCAAATATGTAGAAAAAGTGCGAAAAGATTGTCGCCGCTGTGGGAATCGAACCCACGTCTTCGGCATTCGCGGCCTGACGCTCTAGCCACTGAGCTAAACGGCTGATGACCACACCGACGAAAATCTTAACGCATTGTTCTACATTGTTTTCTTAGCATTTGAAGCAATGCTTGGCGCCATCTATTGTTATATCCTTTCCAGCATTTTCTACATATTTGAATGTTCAATCTTAAGTGCAAAGATTAGCACTATAAACAATTTAAATTTCTAAAAAAGCAATGGCGACATTCTCTCGTTCGAATTATCGTTGTAAAACGATATTCGAAATTGTTTTTGTATGCTGGAAAGGATATAACAATAGATGGCGCCAAGCATTGCTTCAAATGCTAAGAAAACAATGTAGAACAATGCGTTAAGATTTTCGTCGGTGTGGTCATCAGCCGTTTAGCTCAGTGGCTAGAGCGTCAGGCCGCGAATGCCGAAGACGTGGGTTCGATTCCCACAGCGGCGACAATCTTTTCGCACTTTTTCTACATATTTGAATGTTCAATCTTAAGTGCAAAGATTAGCACTATAAACAATTTAAATTTCTAAAAAAGCAATGGCGACATCTCTCGTTCGAATTATCGTTGTAAAACGATATTCGAAATTGTTTGTATGCTGGAAAGGATATAACAATAGATGGCGCCAAGCATTGCTTCAAATGCTAAGAAAACAATGTAGAACAATGCGTTAAGATTTTCGTCGGTGTGGTCATCAGCCGTTTAGCTCAGTGGCTAGAGCGTCAGGCCGCGAATGCCGAAGACGTGGGTTCGATTCCCACAGCGGCGACAATCTTTTCGCACTTTTTCTACATATTTGAATGTTCAATCTTAAGTGCAAAGATTAGCACTATAAACAATTTAAATTTCTAAAAAAGCAATGGCGACATCTCTCGTTCGAATTATCGTTGTAAAACGATATTCGAAATTGTTTGTATGCTGGAAAGGATATAACAATAGATGGCGCCAAGCATTGCTTCAAATGCTAAGAAAACAATGTAGAACAATGCGTTAAGATTTTCGTCGGTGTGGTCATCAGCCGTTTAGCTCAGTGGCTAGAGCGTCAGGCCGCGAATGCCGAAGACGTGGGTTCGATTCCCACAGCGGCGACAATCTTTTCGCACTTTTTCTACATATTTGAATGTTCAATCTTAAGTGCAAAGATTAGCACTATAAACAATTTAAATTTCTAAAAAAGCAATGGCGACATCTCTCGTTCGAATTATCGTTGTAAAACGATATTCGAAATTGTTTGTATGCTGGAAAGGATATAACAATAGATGGCGCCAAGCATTGCTTCAAATGCTAAGAAAACAATGTAGAACAATGCGTTAAGATTTTCGTCGGTGTGGTCATCAGCCGTTTAGCTCAGTGGCTAGAGCGTCAGGCCGCGAATGCCGAAGACGTGGGTTCGATTCCCACAGCGGCGACAATCTTTTCGCACTTTTTCTACATATTTGAATGTTCAATCTTAAGTGCAAAGATTAGCACTATAAACAATTTAAATTTCTATATTTTACTTTTATTTGAAAAAAATAGTTATACTTCTTTGCCATCATTAAAAAATAGTTTTTTTTAAGGATATAAATAATAAATAGTTACTTTTGTGTTACAGTCACGTCTCATAATTTTTTCATAACGCGCCTAAAGAAGTATATCTTCAAAAAAACTTTTGAATTCTACTATATAAAACGACTATTTACTAGGTAAAGACGTAATAATATAAAAAAGTAGCAGAAAAAATCACTATTTACACAAATACATTTTATGTTAAAATTCTAAAGCTTAAGATTGAGAATCGATATTTATAAATTAAATTTTGAGTTGTGTTAAACGGATAAACTTTTATAATTTCCTATATTTTGAATCTGTTCACAAATAATGAAAAAAGTTTAGAGAATTTTCAATTTTGTTATACGAAGCCTTTTTATTACTTTCTTGTCGAAACAATTTATCAATATGGTACGATAAAAGTTGTTCACGAAGGAAACTTTATGTAAAGATAATTGCGCACTCTATTACTTATACAAAAAAAAACAAATTGTATACAATATTTAATGATTAAGCATGAATGAATTTAATAATAGATTTGATATTAAACTACTAATAATGTAGTGGTTATAGTTCAATATTAGATACTACGGGTGTGAAACTTAAACGTGTGCGTAAGCAAAAATCGGAGACGAATAAAAAACGTCGATTTTTTTAAATTAATATATACAATAAACGAAAAAGTCTTATATCTCAATAAAGAGTCTTAGCAACTAAACGCATAAAAAACTATTATTATTCTGATGTGATGCACTTAAAACTTAAGTTTAACTTTATATACCTATATGCATTTAAATTAAAGATAAACACGACATCAAATAAAATACATCATTTAATAAGAACAGTAACCTAAAAAGTAGCAATAGTAATTCTTATTCTTCGTCGTTCCCTCAATGCAGAGATCGTAACCACGTACAATATATCGCCAACCAGTGTGATTTTGAGATTCATGGATAGCCCGATATATGCTACCGCCCACTGCCCCCTTCACAGCATCAGAACATCTTGCAGACGCCCTGCCCTGAGCACTTTTGCCATCTATTTGGCACAAGATAATGATGAATTGTGTGTCCTCATGGCAGTCCATGGTATCCGCAGCATTCTCCGCCAACGCCACGTCTCAAAAGCATCGACTCTGCAGCTATCGCGACTTTTCATGCACCACACTTCGGCGCCGTACAAAAATATCGAGAAAACTAAGGCTAGACCCGAACGCACCTAAGTCGCAACGCACCTTAGTAGCAATAGTAATAATATATGAAAATTAGAACCAAAAAAACATAACTTAAATGAAGTACAGATAGAAAAAAAGAGAAAAAAATCTTTTAAAATGAAACAGTTATTGGGTTGTGAAATGTGCTCGCATAACAAATAATAAAAAACTAAAAAAACGCATCAGTTAGTCCCCGTTCAATGAACTTCCGCATTTTATTAGCGAAGGCAATTTAATTAGCACCGTTAAATTTTCCCTCCCCAATAAACGATTTACCGAAATTGCGCCTTCCTACTTCGTGATGAGTGTAGGTCAAGTCTTCCTTTCGCTTTTTAAAGGGTTAATAAATTGTAATGGATAATTTTATCCCAATTACGTTGTCGAGAAAATAATTATCAAAACCATAATGATTTCTCTATATATAACACATAATATTGCCAAGTAAAAGCAGTTTACGGAGGTAATATGGGATTTTTGCTTTTTAATTTATCTAATACAATCGTCACATTATGGTACATACTTAAATTATATGTATGATTCTTTCTTGATTAAGAAACCTGTTTTACTTTATGTGTGTATGTCATTTTCTTTCTTTCTTTTTTGTTTTTATAATTTTATTATAAGTTCAAATTGATTATGGTCACTAAAAGTCATTGTTTGCATTTTCCTCATGAAAAAAACAAATGATCCACGCTGCTTTATATTTCCCCTTTGTGTATAAATGAAGCATAACGCTCTATCATGACCGACTACAACTCGAATACCTGATGGAAGGTGCGATGGAGTCGACAAACAAATTTTCGTACGTATGGTAATTTTGATGCTTTTATTGTTTTTCAGAACCTAAACCTTTCTTTTGATCTTGATAATGTAGGGTCAGTTGAGACAAAAGCTTTAATCAAAGGCTGTAGAGTTTATCATTATACGCAGTCCTTTGACTACCTGACCCTTCATAACACTCACATTCCTCAAATAAATTAACGTACCGAATACGTCGGGCTGAATAATTTTAGAATCAAATATGTACATGACTTTCAAATTATTTGGAGCTAGTGAAACAGTTATTTTTTTTATTTTTGCCATGCAACATGAGAGCCGTGATAGCTCAGCGTCCGGGTGCTCGCCTTTAATTCAATGTACTCGAGCAATCTGACTTCGATCCCCGGTGCAGGCACCAATGAAATTGTTAATTTTAAGTGCTGACTAATCATGTGCTCAGCGGTGAAGGAAAACATCGTAAGGACACAATAACAAAAAAAATATTTCGAAGATATGTTAAGTCCACCAATCCACAGTGAATTAACAGAGGCTTTTAGATTTGAATGAATCTATAATATTTCAACGTATAAAATAAAAAAAAAATATTACTTTATGTGCATGTATAATAGTAGGGGAAATATAATTAAACTTAATTACTTCAACGTGTTAACTCGATGCTGCATTATACAAAGGCACCATTTTATAAATCTTTACCACGCATCATATCACAGTATCCCCATATAAATACAGTTTCAAACATAATAAAAAACATTAAAAAGTTATAATATACTTATGTGTTATGTACATGTGTGTTAAGTACATGCAACTCCTTTATTAAAATGCCCATAAAATTATCTCTAGCAATCAGATCGTTAACTTTGGTGCTCTCACAAGAAATTTTAATACGCTTACAAAACGTGACAAGAATTTGGCATTAGCCAGCAAAGAAAAGGGTCGAGTCAAATTGAATAAAGGCGTGATAGGACGCGAATGGGATACATCTTAAAGAAACACTTAAAACGGAAAAAGTAATAAATTTAATAAAACGTATATAGGAGAACTACATTTGACGTTAAGTCTTTTCCAATAAATTTATTGGTATAATAATTTGGTTTTAAGTAATATTTATATTGTTATTGATCACACTGTGCGTTTGAGAAGTAATAAGCGTCATTCCAAGAATGGTGCATTTTAACAACGATGTTTTTAATAAAGATGACCCATAACCATACTGCGTGGCGTTTAAAAATTGTTCCGTTTTACCCTACATGCAATGTATAAGTGAATTTAAACGATGATATAGAACGAATGATACGGAAAGAGATAGCAGTCTATACAGTTACAATCTAATTACACGAATTGCCGTAATTTGAGTTCCTTAGTTTTGCCCTAGTGTCATATCTACTAAGATTCTAATAAATAATAGTAACAGATCTTAGTATTGGTTTGGCAACGAGAAATAATGTCATCTTATGATATAATGTCATATTAAGGCAGCACTCTGTAAGTAAGGCAGATAATCTGCAGTAGAAGACTGCTTTTCTTTCCTCGATCATACAAATATTCCGATCTGCGACCGTTTTTCCGATTGCCTGCTAGTGAAAATGACTGTAATTCTTTTTTCCAAAGGCATAACCTGTAACTATGTTGCTTTAAGGACCTACCTCGATACTTAAAAACGTCGATAGTGCTTGGTCGACAATACGTTTGTTATTAAATGAAACGTTTTATAATTTTACTGATTTTCGCGTTTATTTTATTGCAACTTCCAGTCGCACTGGTCAACACAATACTTTCTTATATTTACGGGAAAACTATACATTATGACGATGGTTTTTTTTAAGAACTGGGAACTTCGTAAATGTATGAACTTTATTTTAGTTAAGACGTTATTGACGTCCTCTGTCTACTCCATAACAGTTTCGATACATGATTGACTTAATGCATCACATTCTAAAACTTAATATTTCATTTGGTGACATTAAATAAAGAAACGAAAAGCCTTGACCTTCACCATTCTTGCTGTTTAATGTTGTTTTCTGAGATTTAGTGAAGTTTTTATTGCGAAGGTACAGAAAATCCTTTGTAAATCTCCTGAAAGTTCCGTTCCGTATAACTTTAGTTACTGTCAGCTTTAAGGTGTTCCATTACAAAATCGTTTCGTCGTCTTTATTATCTTGATCGTTATTTCGCTTTTAGGAAAAGTTATAGTTCGTGGAAAAGTCAACCATATTTACCTTATTAGTTTCCTTTTTTTGCAAAACTTTGCCCTTACTGTACTATAGTATTATCCTGTGTTGTAAGGACAATTTACACACATAAATTTCACGTGCACAAACACCCAGATCCCAAAAATATATTGGCGGATAACACACATTTGTCTCGTCTCGGAATCCAACCTATGACCCACGACACGGAAACCAATACCTACCTACCTACTGTGTCATGGAGTCATCAATATTAAAATATATTTAAATAAAACAAAAAAGTAACCAATATTTTATATTTAGCGGGAATCTGCATGAGGGTAAGACTCTCACTCTCTCGCAATTAGGACAAAACGCGAAATGAGTCAGGTGTAACTTGGCTTAATGTCCCACCGTGTCTTTAATGGGCTCGATAAATTTAAAGATCACTGTTTACGATTCTCCCGGCTAAAGCTTTTGCTTCGCGAACCAAACCATTTTCGTAGCATTTTGCGCACTTATTGTTTCACTGAGTATGCTTAAAACGGGTAATAATTCAATCTTGTATGTCGTAGTGAATTCGTCATGTGAAGTCGTAATGATCCGAGACATGCAATTTGAGATATAGTTTTCACGTCGACTGTGCGTTTCACTGTAAAATTGTTGTTGAATAAAATAATTCGCAATTAACGTTCATAGAAGTCACGTGCTGTAGTCCAATAAGTTTAGCAAGAAGTCATAGTTACAATCTATAGAATAAAGTTACAGTTTATATTAATCCCACCGCTTGGTAACGGCCTCCCGTGTAAAGGCTAAACCCCATCGTGGACTGGTGGCATACCTTCAAAATATTTTATTTCAAAAACATGCAGGGTTACTCTTGCTGTTTCCATTAACCACTGAGCAAGTGCAAATTATCACTCTATAATATTAATAACACATATAACTGTTGAATAAACAATCTCATTCGTGCCGGCACCGGGATTTGAACTCAGGTCGCTCGTGTATATTGAGTTAAAAGCGACTGCCCACTGAACTATCACGGCGCTCTTTCAGTGGTAGAATATAGAAACTAATTATCGCAGAGAAAAGGTCAGTGCTACAGGAAGCAATTTGCGGCATTTTATCAATGTATCAGGTTAACCGACCCGAAATACCGCAAATAATTGCAAGGCACGTAATTAATTGAACCAGCCCAGTCAAGCGGGTTGTCCATTATGGAACTGAGAGTTGATTACACGATAGAATGGCTTCCCAATACGCTCATGAGATGCGCAACTAAATAGCCCAATAGAGTATGGCAGTAAAAAATTAAAAAATTATAAATTCAATGTGAAATAATCGAGATTTAATTAATAAATTCTAAAATAAAAGTCCGCAGCACAACACGATATTAACATTACTCTATTTGGTATTTTGGTTAATGAACTGGTTAATTATACTTATATCTTTGTACATAATATAAAACAAATTCGTCCTGCTGCCTGTCTGTCCCTATGTATGCTTAGGTCTTTAAAAATACGTAACGGTTTTTTGATGCGGGTTTTTACTAAATAGTGATTCAAAAGGAAGGTTTACATGTATATACATTGTAACCGCGCGAAGCCGGGATGGGTCGCTAGTTTTTGTATAAAATTATATTTTTTTAAGAATATTTCTCTTCTCTATTTATAAAAAGTCAACCTGTTGAACTCCAGTTGTTACTGTACTGTGTGATGTGTCTCAATCAAGTTACATGTTCGCATTTATAATATGAGCAAGTATGGATAGTTCCAAAAACAATAACAGTTTTCTATTTTAAACATCTTAAGTTATGTATACATAACATACAAATGCTCATTATAGATACAGTAACAAACGTTCTTTTTACTGTTGTCAAAATATCGAAGGAATAAAATAAGTTAAAAAATTGCTTCTTTATTGCATTTGACGCCTACATCTCGCGATCGTTATAATGGTATAATCACAAACATAAGCCAAACGCGAATGTTTAATTTAATTTAGCCGTTCCCCAACTCACACATCGTAAAATTAATGCAATTGAAGTCGTTTTATATGTCTACACAGCTGCCATGACTTTTACGAATGCGAGAAATCCCCCTTGGTATCGTAAATACTAATTTGAGAAATATAAAAATTTCGGTTCCGAAATTAGTTTGCGTATTATCAAAATGTAATTAACATGCGCATAAAAACTTTCCAGTATCCAAGTAAGGTACGCAGGAACTTTTAGTACCGTCTAATATAACTCGAGCCAATTAATTTGCTCCTGACATGATAAAATGAAACTATCAACTTTGGTTCGTGTTTAGAAATGGAATTCGAACCCAGAACTTAAATTCTGTCTTAGTATCTTCCGAAATAAAGCTAGTCTTCCATGCAACACATTTAAGGTGACGGACAAATTCTAAATTTAAAATTCAAAAAATTTAAAATTTCATTTAAACAAGTAAGGGTATAAAAAGTAAGCGACATAAAAAAAACGCGCAAAATGAAAATACATGAGAAATTTTCCTGTAGACTGCAAAAACATGATAAAAGCATAAGGTTAAAGCTGAAAGCCTGTGTTGCTCATAATAAATAGCACATTTTAAAAGATTTTACCGCTAAGCGTCGACTTTACGAGGCGGCATGATGAGAATGTCCGTAAAATCTTTTGATGGAGTAATTTCGCGTCCAGTCAAGAGCAACCGAGTTCACGGATTTTCAACATTCAAAGCGCAATCTCAGAATGATGGCCACCAAACGAAACGACGACAAATCTAAGAACGTTAACTCTTAAATGTACATGAAAGTGATACAGATCTAGTATAGATCTAGTAATAGATTAGCACTTCACCAAGTGTTCCTTAAACTCTTGTGCTTCTTTTCGTGCCACCCAAAATATTGAAGGTTTATATTCAGCCGTTTCTTTTTTTAGTTTAAGGTGACCTAATTGAAATAAACACTCGTAGAAAATTTTCATAGTTACCCATATAATGCAAGGTAATTTATTAAACAGCCTATTTAATACGTATGTTTGAGACCTTAGTCTCCAGAGGCTAAACGGGTGGGTCGATTTTTATGATTCTTACGTCAATCGAGTTGTCCTAATCTTGCAAATGATACTAAAGTCATAACAGTAATCTAACAAAATAACAAACAGACACCATATTGTGTAAAATTTATAACACCATATCGAAAAATGTTTCCAATTTAAACAGCGTCTTTGCCTTTTCAAAAGTGTTAGCAATCATGCATTTGGTTTTTTTAGTTTTTAATTATAGTTACTATTAGTTATTTGTAGAAACATCTTTTTCTATACCCATGTTGGACTATTGTAATTAAGTTTAAATTAGATATTTTAGTTTGAAAAGGCCCATAACCGTATAAGTGAAATTAAGGTCAGTCTACCATGGCTACATTTAAATTCTTCTAATTGTTCTACAGAAACTTTTACGTCATTTACATTTATGCCGGCTGGCTGGCTTTACATGAAGCTGGGTTGATACTTTCCAATAGTGCTGCTGGTATTGGTATGCCCTTTAAGGCACACAAACAATTTCAAAAAACGTTTTACAACAAGAGTTTGACCAAGAGATGTCGTCAACAACCAACAATATTGTGTTTGTCTAACGAGCTTTGTTTAATAAGTATGGTGATGATGACAATGAAAACATTCATAAAATTGTTGTAGGGGCATCCAGGAAAGTATGGCGGCCTTACAGAAGACCGGCGTGAAGTGCAGTAATATTCCGCGTCATACTTGGTGAGAGAGATAATCGAGGACCACTTATTTAATTGTTGGTAAAGTCTTCGCAACCTTCCTGGTGTTACTACATAAGAAGTATGTATCCCCACAGTTAGACATCAACCCATGTATATTGGCGGCGGTAATCACTTAACAAACTTATCTGTCATGTATGTCACATAAGAAAGCATGTGGTATAATAAATACAAAATGTCTTTAAGTCCTAAGCCCGCAATTGATCTCCCCATCTAATACATAAGAACTTTAAGAATTAAACATAGTAATTGCGGATGCTTAAAGCACTTTATACAAATTTCGTTAAGTGATGTATCTTGCTCACTGTAATCCCAAATTACAGTTTACGTAATGTGTTCGGTTAACGCTTTAAATATCTCCTGAAGAGTTCGCATTGTACCTAAATCTTAATGAATTCTAATTGAAAACGTTATATATTTATTATTATTAAATAACGACATAAAAAAATCCTTCCTCTCAGATACAATATATTCAAATCCAGTCGCGGTGTTCTAACAAAAATGGAATTATTCTTCAAATAATAATTATTCATTCGGCAATTATTAAATTTTTACCATTACGTTAAGTTCACTAGTTATTAATTGTCTGTTCTTTGATGAAAACTATGTTTATGTGAAAGAAAGTAAGCTTCAAATAATAATTAAAGCCTTAGGGATGACATAGTTTGACCTTGCTCGCCCTTGACTCGCAATAAAAGGACAGTGCCACAACAGGTTTTACGGCCCATTTTGTTACTGGCTCTTGGAAATGTGCTCATTTTGTTGATCCACTGTTTCGGGGTATAGTATAACTTAATGTTCTTAGAAGATATTTTAATAAGCGTTCTATGGGAACGTAGGGTAATTTTATCGCATATGTCGGGGCTAAATTAAACACTCATATTCCTCCCGTGTCAGTAGGTGCCGCAAATCAAAAACTTAGCAACCTTACAATAGGAATAATATATTAATTAAAAAACGTAATAAACATGAAATTTCCAGATCCGTTATTTATTATTGCTTTGGTTTGTAAATAAATACTCGTACGCACTTATAACATCATTACTAATGAAGAAATGTTATGACGATTATTTACCTAAATAAGTTTTAGGTAAAATTTCATGAAGAAACAAATTACTTTCTGTAAGATTTTTCTGGTTGGTCCATACAACTGGCATTATGTAATGGCTACAGTGTAAAACAACTAACCATAATTCGCATCTTCACATTTCATTGTTGCTCTAAGAATAGCATTGTTGCTCTAAGTATACCTTCGATTCATATCAAATTAATGTATTTAAAAAAGTAATTGATGTAACAGTTTTAAACAAGTTTAGAATTTTGCCGACGATGTCATTAGAAAATAATTTTAAAACTTTCCTATATACTATGAAATCAACAATATCAGCTTTACTATATCAACAATATCAAAAATATCAAAACTAGTAAAAAGACGACTTATCACTCATACAAACTTGAACAAAACAAAGTCGTTTTTAGGCTCCAAACCGATATTAGCTTTCTTATTTATGAAGGGAATTACAGGTACGCTGTAATTTATGGTAACGATTTTACTTAGAGAGTGTTAGCTTCCAGACCATTACTGAAACCTCTGCTAATTACACGCAATAATTATCTTAACGGCACGTGCTTAATTGCATAGAGACAATGTAATTATCAAAAGGTACTGATAAAATTCATTAAAGCTTGAACGAATTTTTTTCGTCAGCCTGTAAAGTATTTTTAAGGTAAATATCGTAATAGCAGTATGTAATAGTAAGCTGCATATACTCTGGAAATAAAAAAAAACTTGAAGATATTGAAGTTGCTTAAATAGGTAGATAGTAGATTACATAGATTCACAATAAGAAAGAGAGTGGTCCTTTGTTTTCTTACTGAAAAAAGGATTTGAATATTCATCACCAAATTAAAAATATCCTCAAAATGTATACAGTTCCAATGGATGTCACGTGATAAATCAGCATTTAAAATTGCGTTTAACGTCACCGGCACCGAGATTTGAACTCAGGTTCCTCGAGAACATTAAATAAAGGGAGAGTGCGCGGACACTGTTCTATGGCTGAATTGAGAGAATCAAATCACCTTAAAATCTATAATTATTTGTTGGCAACACTAAAGGAAATCACTCCTTGAGGTTGTTGGCAACACTAAAAGAAGTGTCATTCTGTGAGGTATAAATGAAGCTGCAAGAAGCTTCGTCGTCTTCGTCGTAGTCGTCGTCTTCGTTGGCTGTCAAACCAGAAGTATACACGATAGTGCTGCCCAATCGGTATCAGTAATTAAATCGTTAGAGTGGTGTTTCATTAGTGATATTAAAGGGATAGAATAAGTATTTATACCAGTGTTATTTTTGTGCAAAGTGAAACTACGGTGATTTGGTAAAAGTATTTATATTTCTACCTTCTTAGATCGATAAAACAAAGTATAGCTAACATATTTTTATGTGAAAAGTTGTCAAGCGAATAGACGGTTCATCTGATGTTAAGTGGATACCGTCGCCCATGGACATCTGCTACACCCGAGGGTTCCAGATGCGTTGACAACCTTTTGAAAATTGGGTTCTGAGGTAGCCACCTCACTCACCAGACGAAACGCAAAAGTATTTGTCATACTTCCACTTAACGCCGGTCTTCTGTGAGGTCGTGGTACTTACCCGGACGAGCCTGCCCATTCGTGCAACAGCCGAGGCTGCTGCGTGGCCTTACCACCGTTCTTACTTGGTATTTGCGTTTTGGTGTTTTATGGAACGTTCTGAGAATGAGATAGCATTAGAGTCGAAAGAGTGAGAGAAAACTAAAAACTCAATGTTATATTCTATACATGGAAGAACGGGTTGATCGTTAGCTAATCTCGTTAGCGTGTCTCGCCAGATGGTAAATGATCACTGTTTTCCGTGGACATCCAGAACACCAGATGTTGCCAAATTGTCAACGGCGAATATCTAGTGCGATTACCGACATCAACAGATTGACACATGATGTGTCTACTACACGTTTGATACGCTGATCATAAACCTGTTAACATTTGGGGATACACCCCACCATGGTCTATAAACTCCCCTATGGCCACCTCAAGCCTCGCTTAAATCTGTTTTAGTAAAACTGGTTCTAGTCTGATTTCCACTTGCCGCAGATAGAAAAGCTCACTGACGACAAAAATCTTCACTGACGCCGAGACTTATATCAGCCTGTTCTGTGACCACCGGAACAAAAAACTGCAAACGTATATCCATCTATAAAAAAAACTGATATTCACAAGCATTGACTCACTGACACCGATAGCCACGAGACCACACCCGCCGAAAGAGCTCAGGGATTTCTACCCTCTATAATTGTTGAATATATGCAACTTCCTTTTTAGTCCAATGAAGTTATAACTACTTCGCCTACACGACAACAAATGAGCCATAAAAGCGAAATGTAATTTAAAGCACCATTAGCAGATTTAACTTGTTGGCGCTGGCAACACTGTTTACCGGATATGACGTTTCTACTCGAGCTAAGGGACACATGGTCACATGGAGCCGTGGTCACTTGGATTTCGACTGCGTTCCCGGACGGTGATATAACCACTATTGCTGCTTGTCGTTATAATAGTTGTTAATATTCAAGTTCAGTAATAGTTAAAATATTAGGAGCAAGGTAAGAACTTTAGAACTCTTATAAACTTCATCCATAATTTACAAAATTTGGAAATTTTAAAAATGTCTTAAATATACGCAAACATACGTAACGCGATCACAAAACGTGATTGGACTTTGTCATTTGCTGAAGCGTAAAAGGGTCGAGGCAAATTAAATAACGGCTTGATTAGCCAGCATTTTGCGAGTATTTCTTAGAATTATAGTACAGTTTTAAACGACCATTCGTTAGCGAGCTTCATTTGAATACGTTAAAGAAAAGAAACAAAATTGTTTCGTTTCGTAACTCGGTTTCTCTTTGTTTACACATTTTAACTGTTGATGGCATCAAAATTGAATAATGCCGCTGACAAAAACGGTCCTGAAAAAAACTATTTTTTCTGGAAAATACTTTGAGGTTAATTACCGCTAATAACAAATAAGAAATGGCATATTGAATAGTAATAATATTAAGAAATAGTATATTATTTACGTATACATTGATAACATTTATGGATATAGTTAATATTATTTTGTTTTTATTGTTTTGGCATATTAAGAAACCTCTATTGTAAAAGAAAATTTCAAGATATCTTCCTTACTCAAAATTGCAGTTACAAAAGTAACTGTTCCTACAATACACTTTCATATTTATAGCGCGCCCAAACATCGCCTACTAACTATGTTTTGGTCTGAGGGGCCTCCGCATAAGTCATATTTGTATGCTAATACGATAGTATTCGGGAACAATGTGCAAACTTCAAGCAAAAGTAAGGATGAATTATTACAAATATTCTCCTCAAAACACAAGTGCCAACCAGATCCTATGCAGAGTGCGTAATTCGTATTCTGCGAAGAAAAAACTTTGCGAGCTTGCCACTTGAATTTCGATACGAACATGTTTATTCAGATGAGACTGTTCTAATTTATATCCAGCCTAGCGATACGTTGGATGTAAAGGTAATTTTCTTTTTATCATAATTTGTTTACGTGATTTCATAAAGTAATGGATATGCGCCACTGTATAAACAGTAAATAAGTCAGTATAATGTACTTTAACAGCAATAATGTCGAAGTTTTAGTGTTTCTAAAATCTCAGGAGATCGAAAACTAATTATAATTGGTGTGTTTACCTTTAAAAAATCTTAAGTAATTCAGCATGAACTTGCATACATTTTGGTATTTTCATTTTTCCGATTTCTCATCTTGTGTCCCACTCTCCAACAATTGCTTAGATAAACTTAGTTGGGAGAAAATGTCGTCATCCATAAGTTTGATGTTCCTTAATAAAAGTTGAGTTTTAAATGACAACAATCACCTGGTCTATATCTCAAGTTGTCGATACTTATCGACAACTTGAGATATAGATTGATTACTACTGGCCATTAACCTTCTTCATGTTTCTTCACCTTCTTCCCACTCTTTCCTTGTCTTTAGCGATATTTATATCAAACACTTATTTTTATTGTTCCGTATAGGACTATTTCAACTGAATCTGTTAATAAAAAGACAATTTTACACGATATTTTAGGCTTATAAATCATTTCTGTGTCATTAAAACCGCAAATTTGTCACGGCCTGCTGCTAATCGTTAGTAATTTGACTCCGTTCTCCGAAATCTGTTATTTGGGGATCTAGCGTATTAACATAATGTGATAATTTCCTTTCACCGGGTCATAAAACGAGTCGTAAAAGCTGTTGTCACACTATTCGCAGCAAGATTTGATTACGAGTTAAGGGCGGGCAAGGTCAATGACCTTTTTTTATTGTTGTATCTAACCGTTCGCAGCGTATTTTCACCGCCAAGGGACGGAACAGGCATCGAGTTTTCAGCTTAAATTTTTATTGCCTTTGAAAATCCTGTCGAACGCACTGTAGAACCACGTGTTTTAATGTCAAGATCGATTTTAACACACATGACTTTTCTCCATAGCAAAGACAGTAGTACAGGTTTACCATGGATTAATGCTGTTCTAGTGAATAAGGATGCTTTGACTTGATTTGACGGTCGTGTTATTTTAATGTCATTTCGATATCCACCCAGTGTGATGCAAATACATCCCAAACTATTTATGTCGAACTAATTTACTCTAGCCAATAAATTATTATTTAAAATCATCTTAAAATCATAACTTCATTCAAGTTATCATCTTGTAAGTGTCGTAACAAATGCGGTATAAGTGGTATTTTTTAAATAACATAGAAAAACTGCGATCCTAAACATCCAGCACAATTAACAAATAAGCTAAGTTATAAAGTACGATGCAAAAGTGCGATTAAAGTTAATGAAATGGTTGAGGTGTGTTACTCGTGGATTTAAAGTGATTGGCTTTGTTTAGGTGCGTTATTGGTTTGATTACTAGATACTCTCAATTTTATACGAGCTGTACATCGACAGTCCCAATAGAATTAGGCATTGTTATTTTTATTTCACTTTATTAGGCCCACGGAAAAGCAAAACAGAAACAAATATATCATGGTAAAGAAAGTAAGGTAATCAATTACATACTGTCAGCGCACAATATGTGCACACAACATGGCACGATATTAATTCAGGTAGTTTGCGCACGTGTACATAACAAGAGGTTAAAGCAAAAATCACTTCAGAAAACAAACAACAAAAATTAACTAAATGCGTATCCAGTAGATAGTTTATATTATATACGCTTTATTTTCTGAAGGATAGCACGTATAACAGATCTTTGCTTTATTTTTTATTTGAAAAAACATTGCCCTTAATTTACTAGAGTTACTTCTTTACGAAACAACTAACTGTGGATGACACAAATAGTTGTCCGGTGATGGGATCAAACCCACGACCCGCGAAGCCAATACCTTGGCAACTGCGCTACGGAGTCATCAAGAAAATCTATATCTATATACTATTAGTTTTCAAAGGTTACACAAGGAACGCGTAGATAATTAGAATTTATATCCGATTTTCATTTTTTATTTTGTTAAGTTTTTTTTGTTTATTGTTTTTTTATTTTGTTATATAATTGTTTTTTTTTTAATATAATTACCCTTACTGTAGGATGACATTACTCTGTGTTTTAAGGAAACTTTACAAAGATAAATTTCACGTAGAAAAACATCCAGATCCGAGACAATTATCCGTGGGTCACACAAATACTTGTCCCTTGTGGGAAACGAATCCACGACCCTCGGCGCCGAAGCCAATTCCTTGGCAAACTGCGCTACGGAGTCATCACACTGCAATTTAGCTGCATAATCTTATGTAATACGACAATCACAATCGTTCCATTATATATACGGACCTAGTTCGCCACATATTAACGATTTATTTGTAGTAAATCTAAAATAGAATATGTTTTTTTATATACTTATTAGGTGTAATTCAAAACATTCGCTTATATTATATCGGCAAATAGTGTGGTATGAAATAATTCTACGTATCAAAGTGACATGTCAATTTAAAGTTTATCTTTAAAAATTGATTATTTAATTTATAATTATAATTGATTATTATATTTTAATTGTCGTAAAATAAATGCCTACTAATAATTTATTAAAATATAATATTATTCTTGTCTTTATTATTGACAGTGTTATATTAGTGTTATTTATTTAACAATCTTTTCTTATCTATATATACACCAAGTATATAATATGAAATAATATCTATGGCGAGTGGGTTAAAGTAATCGTAAATCATGCAACGTCAAAGCTTTCATCGAAAACTTTTGTTGAAACGAGTTTTATCGAGTCCTAATCTTTTCCTCTGTCCTTGGCTGACCTTTTGAATCGAATTACTTTGTCTTTGACAAACGCAATACACCGCTTTGATGCTTTTGACATGTGAAAAGCGAAACGGGCTAATTCTCTATGTAGAGATAAATATTATGTTTAAGGGTCATCATTTTATAATCCTGCGACATATTTTCACAGTCGATTGTTTAATTAATAAAATTTCATTGATATTTCAGGTCTAAATCAAATGCCATTGTCATTCTAAATAAATGAAGTTTTTTTACGACGAAATCTTTTGTTGGTTTAAAAGTACGTAAAAGAACGTACTTAATTAAGATTTAGAAAAGTACGGTGGTAGGGCCACGCAGCAGCCTCGGTTGTTGCACGAATGGGCAGGCCCGTCCGGGTAAGTACCACGACCTCACAGAAGACCGGCGTAAAGTGGAAGTATGACAAATACTTTCGCGTTTCGTCTGGTGAGTGAGGTAGCCGGAGCCCAATTTTCAAAAGGTTGTCAACGCATCTGTAACCCTCGAGTGTAGCAGATGTCCATGGGCGGCGGTATTCATTTAATATCAGGTGAACCGTCTGCTCGTTTGACAACTTTTCGCATAAAAAAAAAAAAAAAATAAAAAAGTAATTCAGTAAATGAAAGAGCATTAATTACTATAGAGTACTAAATGTAGAGGAGTATATTTAGCCATCTGCAATCGACTAAATATGGGATATAATCGACTAAACATGAGTTTGTGTCGCATAATTCAAGACTGAATTCTTGATTTGAAAGATTAAAATTATAACAATACTTATTACACGTTTTAACTGTAGTGGGACACAAATTGGCATCCTCGTCCGGGAAAGTACCACGGCCTCGCGGAATTCCGGCTTAGAGCGAAACGGAAGTAATCATTTCACATTTTTAGCCTTTTTATTATTTACATTTTTTTTATAACGCTACATATTGTTATATAAACATAGGTGTCGGTAACAACATATTAGGTGAAGGCAATTCTCTCGCTTACCACCTCATCACATATAGAAATAGAAACCTCCGCTTTTATCAGCGCGATTACAATAACATCAATACAATCGCACGATATCGCTACTGACGGGGAGTTTTGCGTCGGATAAAGCCATTTTTAGAAACTCGATGCAATAAAACATCGTGGCTGATCCACGATAACTATGTAATCCGAGACGAGATGTTTCTCGCAGACGATTCCCGCTAACATATATCTTACAGCAATTCGATTGAAAACAACGCGATTCGCTTTTGTTTGTTTCTCAGAATCATCTCCACAATCCTGTTCAAAGTTGAAAATGTTTGTCCACATAATCCGTACGAGAACTTTAAAAACGTAGATAAAACTACCGTGTCCTTCTGTAGAAAATGGTCTTGTTGTCTGCTATGTCAAATGCAACGTCAACACAAACTGAAATACCTTGAAATGTGAAATGTTTATTTTTGTTATATTTTGTTTTATTTACATGTAACATACGTATTCAGCCGTTGGGTGGGAGTTTTTAAAAGGCGATTTTGTCCTTTACAGTATTTAATAGCCAAGAAATACAAAGTATACTTGAAATTAACTTATTCTAAATGGAACGGCCTCCCGCCACGGCGATTGAGCGAGATCAGTTGGTCGATACAGGTTTGATTGTCCCACGATACCTGAATTTACACCGTCGGCACTTTCAGGGGAATAACGTACAATGCATCGCATAATTCATGTGAACTTTCGTAATCACTGGGCACTTCGCTGTAGATCGATTTCGGTATGTGTGTACGGGGTACTTAGGTATATGTGAATATGCATAGGTAACACCTCCCCTCCTAGATGAGCAACTATTTGCGTACATTTGGCGCAAATATTGCGGCTTTGCGACTTCGCATAGCAGCTTCTTGAGGATCCATTGAAGATGAAGTCTCTGCTACCGCTCTGGGTTGTGAAGATGTATTTTCTACTATGAGGCGGCGGCGGCGTATGATGTACATGGTTAGCAAAGCGATTGCTCCTAGTATTGCAATTCCATATAGAGGTATTGAGGTATGATATATACTTGAAAAGTCAGTAATTATCACATTCGGAGGATTTTCCATCAATACTTGATTTTGTATATCGAGTAATTTGTTTAGATCTATTGATGTATAATTATAGTGCGGCGGTCGAATCTCAGTGTGCGTCGGCAAGCCTTGTGACATCATGAGTAGCTCGATGGCGTTTCCACGTACTTTGTCGTCGGCGTTAATTATTGTGAATTCTGATGTCCTTATCTTGCAGCCTCGAGAAATAGTTGCGAGGTAGCTCCCGTTCAGCAGTCTATGTTCTTCTTGTCCACATACGACTTGAACTCTTGTAGGTTTCGGGAAGGTAATTAAATAGTGTTGACTGTCCAATTCCAGGAACGCTTCTTTGAAGAATGAAATAGCGGTAGAATGGCATAGGTTTTCTGTTTCCTTTTGATATAATAGATAATAGATGCAATCTCGATGCGTGCGCATTTGATGTGAGACTTTTGCTCGCAGATATACCATACGGTCGATCTTTGGGCATTCTGCGTCTAAGTACACAAACTCCTGGGAGTTGGTTGCTATGTAAGGAAATGGTGGTATGATCACTTGGGAATTATTGTTAGGGATAGGACAAAGCCTATATAGGTTATACATAATAGGAAATAGAATGGGAAACTTAAGAGCAATTACTAATTTATTACCTGAAAAATATGATCCTAGCCTAATAAGATTATAGTAATATCGAATATCTATTTCTAACAGTTGGTCAGAACTATATAAAGACTTTAATTTGCTTATTATAATATTTAATTGATTAATAGATATAATAGAATGGTGCATAGTATTGGTGCGACTAAAAGCTAAAATATTCTCTAACCTTATTATCTCTAAATATAGTTCCTGAACGGTATCGCCTAAAGCGGTAAAAATTTGAAATAGACGAAAATACTGAACGACATGATTCTCACTAGTTACATTTAAAAGATAGAAGACTTTGAAAGCTTTTCCTGATTATTTCTCAAATTCTCTAATATGCGGTTTTGTTGAATTGTCATATCTTTGAATATACTTATGTGTTTATTAAATGAAATTGAAAATTCCTTATCATTTTCCTGTAAATTTTTTATTGCATTTTCGAATCGCAGAGCGTCGGTGTGATCCAAATTGCCTGTTATGCTTTTTATGACCGTTCCCAAAGGATCGATAAGACCTCGTTTAAATCTTTTGGATTGAAATGTTTCTAGGCGTGTTGTAATTTCACTTATTTTTTGAAATAAATGCAGAATTTGAAATCTCAAGGCAGTTGAATTTTTCTTTGTAAGGTTAGAAATCGAATCAGTTAACTGATTTTTTATTGAATCTACTTGATTTTGCATTACGTCGATGTTTATTTCCTGTAGAAAGGTATGGTCATGGGAGATTATCCTAGTTTTGCCTAAGTTAAATGGAAGTATGCCCGGTCCGTCGGATAAACTGTCAAGTCGGATGGTTTTTCCCGTCAGATTGTCTACTTGTGCTTGGGCCAGGGTCATGATGAGGGTCAGCGTTCTGTAACAATGTCGGTCGTTTAGTCAACTTTGAGCGTTTTAATCTAGCTTTAGCAACAGGTCCGGATTTTTTAGATGTATATATGTGTATAGGTAGGTTTGTATTGACTTTATCGTGAGTGTAACGTGGTGCAAGCTTTTGTCTTTGTGCAATAGGGTTTCTAACGTATACTTCCTGTCCTGGTTCATAATCTATCTCTGGTTCTCGTTTAAGGTTCCGTCGAGTCATGATTTGTTTAAGTTTAGAATATGATTCGTCGCGTACAATTTTATACACAATATTCATTTTACTACGATGTTCATGTAGATATTGTTGCAATAAGTGTTGAGTTAAATCTAAATCTGTAGGGTCTCTAGGGTCAAAATGCCCTGTTATAAGGTCCAATGGTTTACACTTTGTAAGACTATTGTAAGCAATTAATGCATAAGGTACTAAATTTTGTGCCGTTTCGTTTCTATGCTGTAATTTTAAAAGACGTAAGTGCTCTAATAATGTGCTATGAAACCGCTCTATTACACCATTTTCTTGAGTAGCATCAGCTGCGATAGTGTGATGTTGAATTTTGTGTAGTTTGAAGAACTCCGTAACAACCTGGTTTGTGAATTCAGTTCCTCTGTCTGTTGTAAGAGTAAATGGTAAACCGTGATGTGTGGAATATCTTAATAGACTTTTAACTATATTAGGTGCTGGGCAATCTGGTAAGAGATATGCTTGGGCGTATTTTGAGAATGTGTCGATAAGGGTGAGGTATTTTTCATGTTCTATTGTTAACACGTCCGCATGTACTACTTCGAATGGTTTTGAGGGTGGGGGAACTATCATGAATTTTGGATTAATAGGAACGCGGTCATATTTAGCACGATTGCAGATGACACACTCATTTATAAAGTAGGTAATATTTTCTTTAAGGTTTGGCCAAAAGTACTTGTGCGATAAAGATAAATAGGTTTCATTAATACCTCTATGATTGGTTTTTCCGGTGTGGTATTTAGAGATTATATCTTGTTGTTCCAGATAATCCGATATGTTCTTAATTTCATGTTTGACGAGAATTATGTTAGCAGCAGAATTTTGAAGGTTTTTCTGAAGAATAGGAACAATGGTATACATTTCCTCAATTGGCTGAATTAAAATAGCTGTTCGTAATTTAGGATCAATAAATTTTTGTACAATCGCTAATATTTCTTGCTCTAAATTTGTTTTGGAAATTTGCACTATTGTTTTCCTAATTTTTTCAAAGGGACTACTTATTATAGGTTTAGGATTTGAAAGTCCATTAGTGCATTTAATAATTAACTGTCGCCTAAATTTATTCAATGGCTCATCTGTTATTGGCATTTCTAATATGGGATTTTCATGTGACGTATGTATTGTCTCGGTGTCGCTTAACTCGGAGTCAGGTCGCGGACTACTTAGAGCTCTTATGGTATATGCGGTATCCGTTGATGAGTCACTGATTATCGCTCTTTCATCAGGTGCTGTTACTGTTGAATCTGAATCGGAGATATTAACGACTAGTGAAGGTGTTTCCTCGTTGTGAATTTCTATTCGTGATAACGCATCAGCATTAGTATTACATTTTCCCTTTTTATAAATAACTTTAAAATTATATTCTGATAATTTCAGTTTCAACCGGGTAAGGCGAGAACTAGGTTCTTTAAGATTCATTAATCATTGTAATGGCTTGTGGTCCGTTATAATGGAAAATTTACGTCCGAAAAGGTATGGCCTAAAATATTTTACAGCCCGTACAATCGCTAGAAGCTCTTTTTCAATTGTGGAATAATTTATTTCACTGTCGTTTAGTGTTCTAGAAGCATACGCGATGGGTTTATCAGAACCTATTGTCCCTTGAGACAGAACTGCACCTAGCGCTAGATTAGACGCGTCTGTCGTGAGAAGGAAGTCTTTGGAAAAATCCGGGTATTGTAAAATGGGATCGTTCGTTAACAAATATTTACAGTGTTCGAAGCATTTAATATAATCAGGAGATAAATTAATCTTAACACCCTTTTTTAAACAAGACGTCAGTGGTTTCGTAACGCGTGCGAAATTTGGAATAAAACGTCTGTAATAGCCAATAAGACCGTCTTTTATTTGTTTTGGGGTTTTTGGAATAGGATATTTTAAAATAGCAGAAATTTTGTCGGGATTTGGTTTCACTCCTTTTGTCGTAATAACATGACCTAGATATGGGGTTTCACGTTTCATAAATTCGGATTTATCAAGTTGCAATTTAAAATTGGATTCCCTAAGTCTATTGAAAATTTTACGCAAACTCACTATATGTTCTTGAAGAGAAGTAGAAAAACATAAGATATCATCTTGGTAGACTATACAGATCTCATGCTGCAGACCTCTAAGAATATTATCCATCACACGCTGAAAGGTAGACGGACTGTTCTTAAGACCTTGGGGCGTTCGCAGAAACTCAAAATGACCATTACCATCGGCTACACTAAATGCTGTTTTGTGAATGTCTGCTGAGTCTAACTCAACTTGGTAAAACCCGCTTGCCAAATCTAATGTTGTGAAGTAGTGGCAGCGTCCTAATTTATCCAAGATGTCCGTTATATTGGGGATAGGGTATTTATCATCGATTGTCTTATCGTTCAATTTACGATAATCAACTACTAACCTCCACTTAACTTTTCCGGATGCGTCAGATTTTTTCGGCACTCTCCAGATCGGGGCGCTCCATGCTGACGTTGATGGCCTAGTGATATTTTGTTCAAGCATTTTTTTTATTTGCTCCTGAACTTCTTTTCTATGCATATATGGGTATCTATAAGTTTTAGCATGAACTGGGTTCTCATCTGTAGTATTAATTTTGTGCTTAATTTGGTTTGTAAAGGTCAATGGTTCGTTTTCTAAATAAAATATGTCGGAAAATTCTTTTCAAAGTGAAATGAGGTTTTCTTTTTCCTCCGCGTTAAGATGTTCTGTTCGTAATCGTGACAAAATTTCTTGAAACCGTTTGTTCTCGTTATTATTAATGGGTAATGTCTGTTCGCTAAATATGTGTGCGCATATTGGCTTATGAAGGCTAAAGATAATGTCATTATTCGAGGGATTGGATATTTCTATCAAACATTGATGATTAACGGACGTGGAGATACATTCCGTTATATTACAACCGTTAATTGATTGCGCATTAATAATTACGTCACCTTGAGAAATATTTGTAGGCACTTTAACTAGTTGAGAAGATAGTGCGGGAATAATTTTTTCAAGTAAGTTAACCGTGTTTTAGAGTCGTATATTTGAATTTTGTTGCAGGTGAATTTAGTCTTTAATGTACGTGTTTGAAGGTCTATTTTAGCTTGTCAATATTCTAAAAGGTTCCATCCAATTAAACCGTCAAAATAATCGTGCAATTTATATATGAAAAATTTGATTGGATCATGCCCTTGAAATTCTGCAAAGCACGGAACAACAATAGAAAATTCGTTTCTGGTGGTTGCATGAATGTTAGTCACTTCAAAAGGATCATTATATAATGGTAGGTGAGGAAAATAATTTTCTACAATTTCGGGGTTGATAAATGATTGATTCGCACCGGTGTCAATAAGTAATTTTAGAGGTGGATTTTCAATCTGAATATAAGGAAGCTGTCTTTTACCTTGTAAGTTAAACTCTATCCTGGGGGTGCCGAATTCGGATCCTCCTGAAAATTTTGACTCTTATCAAAATTTTGTTCGCAATTTTCGGTTTCGTCGTAATAACCACGTCAAAGGTTATGTTTTGGGGTGGGTCACTGTCGTTGTAATATTCATAGTCATATGGTTCAAAAGCCTCATTTATATTAAGTTGTCTTTTGTCGGTCTGTCCTGTCAATGGTAAATTACGGGCCACGGGATAGCTAATACCGCTCATAGGTACAGGAGCGTTATGTCGGCCTGACTGATAATTACTATTAGGCGGAATTTTAAAACCGGTAGACATATTTGAACGAGGTAATGCTCGCATTTCCTGTTGGGCCCTGAATCCTAGGTCTAATCAGAGGCGAAAATGAAAATTTTGCGTCATTGGAATTCTGATTAAGATAAGATAATTCTTATATCATTATAATTAATGAGGGTTAAAATTACGACTATTATTTAAATTTTGATTAAAATTAGGACGAACTTGATTTATTTGCGATGGAAATGAACTCTTTTGATTTACGTTATAAGGTTTCTGCTACAACGGCAATTGAGCTAATTTCCTATGGTTTTCATGTAGATAATTTTTATTCTGTAAATAGACAACATTAATTTCGTCTTGGGCAAATTCAAGAGCTTTCTCTAATGTGTCGGGACGCATGCATCTAACGCGCGATCCGATTGGTTCTTGTAGACCTCGCGTGAATGTCTGTAATGCTAGCTTCATGTAAAGTTGCCTTTTAGCTTCTACGGTGCTTAAAATCGAATCATGTAATTGAACATATGCCATTATTGTACTAAGTAAATTCTGCACACGCTCGTAAAACACGCTAGCCGTATCGGTACCTTGGGTAAGCTGAGATAAGTCTGTGTCAAGTGAACACTCGTCTCTGTGATCCGAAAAACTATTGACCGAAGAATTCCGAATTCCTTCCCAGTTATTGGGGATACCATTGGTAGCTAAAGTACGGGCGGCGGGACCAGTAATTTTATTAATAATTCCGTTTAATAAAGCTGAGCTTACTAACTGTTCTTCGGGGCGTACATATTCTAAAACTAATTTGTCGCAAATATCTATAAATCGAACTAAAACATGTGAATTACCATTAAATTCTGGCACTAACCTGAGAGCTTTCCATACAGCGTCTATTTTAGCGCTGACGTCGTGCTGGTTCGCTGACGCTACTAAAGACATTTCTGCTAAATTGCTAAATCTAAATCTATCTATAATACTGTGCCGCCGATTCGGCTTAATATCTTTATTTCTTCCTGGGAAGAAAATTTTGTCTGCTAATACGTAAACTTCTAAGAAATAATAGAGAGGATGATCTATTACCAGGATAGGGAATAGCAACCAATAGGATTATTGCGTAACTTATATCTAGACTCACAGAAGGTTCTGCATTTTTCTTTTCATCGATGTCTGAATGATGTCTTCCTCGGCGAAAATTCTGTAGACTCCGACAACGGCGCTGCTCGTAGATTCGTAGAGATAGTCAACGCGTCGACGATACGACTATCAGGCGGATCGAAGTTAGATAACGCGCACTGATTCGACTATCCTACCGACTGCGTCAGATACGTATTCGGCCGTTGGGTAGGAGTTTTTAAAAGGCGATTTTGTCCTTTACAGTATTTAATAGCCAAGAAATATACTTAAAATTATACTTAAAATTAACTTATTCTAAATGGAACGACCTCCCGCTACGGCGATTGAGCGAGATCAGTTGGTCGATACAGGTTTGATTGTCCCACGATACCTGAATTTACACCGTCGGCACTTTCACGGGAATAACGTACAATGCCTCGCATAATTCATGTGAACTTTCGTAATCACTGGGCACTTCGCTGTAGGTCGATTTCGGTATGTGTGTACGGGGTACTTAGGTATATGTGAATATGCATAGGTAACATGTAACATAGAATCATAAGCGCATAATAGCAATAAATGGTAAAAACAAAACTTGAACAAACTTTTTTAAACAATCCTTGTTTTTACTTTTTATAATCTGAATTTATTATAAAATTTTACCAGTTTTCTTGGCTAAATAACGAAGATATTGGCGCAAGGTTTGATAATCTATGTTTACGATCGTAGCAGCTGCGGTTAAAAACTAGCAATTTGCATTTTGAAGCCCTTAGTTCCGTGTCAGCCTTTATATGTGCCGAAAAACACCTTAACTAGCACTATAGAATAGTTTACAATTAACATTTATAACAAAACACTATACTAGCTACATCATTAAAATAAATCTAAGACTAAAAGGAAAACTAGTTAAATTAAATTAAAATATGTAGAAAATGTGCGAAAAGGTTGTCGCCGCTGTGGGAATCGAACCCACGTCTTCGGCATTCGCGGCCTGACGCTCTAGCCACTGAGCTAAACGGCTGATTGCCACACCGACGAAAATCTTAACGCATTCTTCTACATTGTTTTCTTAGCATTTGAATCAATGCTTGGCGCCATCTATTGTTATATCCTTTCCAGCATACAAACAATTTCGAATATCGTTTTACAACGATAATTCGAACGAGAGATGTCGCCATTGCTTTTTTAGAAATTTAAATTGTTTATAGTGCTAATCTTTGCACTTAAGATTCAACATTAAAATATGTAGAAAATGTGCGAAAAGGTTGTCGCCGCTGTGGGAATCGAACCCACGTCTTCGGCATTCGTGGCCTGACGCTCTAGCCACTGAGCTAAACGGCTGATTGCCACACCGACGAAAATCTTAACGCATTATTCTACATTGTTTTCTTAGCATTTGAATCAATGCTTGGCGCCATCTATTGTTATATCCTTTCCAGCATACGTCGTCTTCGAATGCCGAAGACGTGGGTTCGATTCCCACAGCGGCGACAACATTTTCGCACATTTTCTACATATTTTAATGTTGAATCTTAAGTGCAAAGATTAGCACTATAAACAATTTAAATTTAGTTAAATTAAAGTTTAATCCACACCTTATCATTTCATAGACGATTCGCGCCCACGATTCTGAGCCCATGCATCCATCGGCTTCCCGAACATTTACATAGGTCGTTACTCTATCTAGTGGGAGTCGTCCTACGATGGTAAATACGAAGCTGCCACTCGAGAACCTTTCCTCCCCATCGGTTATCAGTTCTGAAAGCTATATGGCTGGCCCATTGCCACTAATTACTAATATTCTGTGCTTTGTGTAATATTTTGTATTAAGCAGAGAAATACAAAGCTTAGCCCGCTGAGCAACTTTGAGCTTCCTCTTACGGCCGACAGTGAAGGACCAAGTCTCAGTTCAGTAGGATGTCGGTACTATACACATTGATTGATGACTTTAGTCTTTAAACATTAAGGGATATTGGACGATTAGACAATTATGCCGAAGTTTCCCGAGGGCAGCCAATCAGAGTTGGAATTCATCTTTTCGTCGAAGTTGTACTTCTCAGGCGGACTAACTAACATAAAACTATAACTAAAATTAAATAATTTTTAGAAATTTTACTCGAGGACTTTCGCATAGTGCCATCTCTTGGTACTACACCACAACTCTGTCCCTTCAACATCACTTCAGCTTCTAATAGGTTTATAAGATTTCGTATCGACGCCAGAGGGCACCATTTATCCAATGTTTTTCCACCTTGGGGTTTATGGTTGTTTATTCGTTGCTAAGTTACTATATAGACAGATATTTTTACTTACAATACTAATGCAACAGAAACAAATACTCAATATTAATCTTTTCAAACATTCATGGTGTAACTCGCACCCCCCCCCCCCCCCCCCCCCCCCTTTATTGTGTATATATAATTATAACATATATTTTTTCCCCCATTATATGAATAAATCATATAACATCATTACGTGACCAGGATAAATTATTGATCTTTCTAAAGGTAATAATTAGCCGTATGAAATATTATTGTGATCGTCATGTTCGGTAGGACCTCATTTACGTTGTGTTTATTTAGTAACTTGATTCGTGTATCTTGTATAGATAATTATTCACTAGTCGTGGTATAAGCCAGAGGTAATGCTAGATTGCTTTCTTATTAACTAATCCCGACTCGCTTGAGACGGGCTCAGAGTATATAGTATACTCCCTCTCATGCTTGTAAAGGGTAAACTAATATCCCTTCTCTCTTGAAAAGGGCTCACATCAATTTTACATACCCGATACAAGTCAACAGCTCCCCCACATTTTAAAAAAATGTAGGGAAGGCACACTCACGAACGCCGTGTGCGGTGAGCGCCAAACAACATATTGCCCCCCCCCCCCCCCCCCAGAACAGGGACAAAAAGTTGGGGAAAGGACCGAAGTCCATTGCAAAGCTGTTTTACCAGCATAAAGAGGGCTTGGCCCCTTGGCGTAAGCACAAACTTTGACCGAAGTCGCGCATGTCAATGCATGTAAACGTCATACAAGCCGACGACAAATCCAGTCTTCGTGAATGTACGTCAATACGGTTTTGGGCATGTGTTAAAGATCAGGCACTCTGGCCCTATGATATATTAAGCCCTCCGTATGCGCCACCACTTTTGCCAGATCGCCGCGACTGCAGACGTGATTGTAAGTGTTTTGGCATCACCACCATTAAAAAGGTTAGCACGACATTTCGTCGCAGAGCGCGTTATGAGTCACTGCTCACCCCAAGGGTATGGTTAAAACGTTGCACGGCATCGCCGCAGCCTTGAGAGGTTTTCTCCCGCCAGCTACCATCCACATGAGGTAAACGCATATGCTCCACCAACCATTGAAATAGTCAGATATAGCCATAGTTGTGATTTTTATGTTTAGCCATCAGAAGGGTTTATAATTGGCAACATATATTTATTTGTCAGTGTCTCTGACGTTGAGTATAGTGTATTTTCGATCAAGTTTGTCTCACCCACCAGCAAGTTGCCATTATTCGTTCGAACGGTGGGAACTTTACTGAGATTCGTTAATAATGATAAAACGTATAAAGAGGTCAGACAGTCTGCAGTTCAGTCATCAGGAACCCGACTTGGACAAATCTACTGAGATGTGCATCAAACCGAGACGCAGACTCGGCCATTATGAATAGCGTCGTCTCCCAAGCAAATGTCTCAAGACGCAATGTCACTAAATGCAACATGCATCAATACAACTATCGCAGGTCAACAAGCCAACATACAGCCAATCCGCATACTCAGCAGACATCTTCACCTCGAACCTCCGTCAACCAGAATCATACGATGCAATGATATTAGGCGCAGATCACCCCGCAACTACCACAAGACGCATTACTGCATATAGCCGCACGAATCAATGTGACTATCGCGTAGGTGGCACACCCTCACATCACACCAATATAACTCCAATCAACTTCGGCTCCAAAGTTTAGAATATACTCGGAACACACGAAGTGTCCAAACATACTCTTTCACGATCCGAATGATAGTCGACGTATCATAGCGTAACCACTAAGACGCCAACCACTAACGGACCCCCACCCAAGCCAAGTAATAGCCAACGTATCATAGTGGAATACACTAAGACGCAAGCCACCACCAGACTCCCCAAAGTCAGATGATCAGTCGACGTATCATAGTGCAACACACTAAGACGCCAACTACCACCAAACTCTTACTATACCGAATGACAGCCAACGTATCATAGTGATGGTCACTAAGACGACAACTACCACCAGCTATCGATGATATGTCCAACACTGAAGACATATCCATTCATGGTTCCACGTTTACCGTAGACCATATCGTCGTACAGAAGTACCACGCAACTCCATAGTAATATCTCTTATAAAGTCCCAAGTCATTCATTGCTCTTCATTATATTTATTATTTTTTCTCTGAGCCTTCACATGTTATTACTTTTATCCATTAGACCTTACTTCCATATGATGTTCATACAATGTACTTTGACTATAGTACTAAGAGTCGCGATCGACCTCTGTACTTATATATGTACGATCATACAATTGTGTCCCCGCACGGTACATAATACTTCCCTTAGAAATCACTAAGTATGGAATTGTATTTAATTGACATAATAGTGATCGTATCTTGCTATATTTTTAAAAAATATCCTAAGTGATTTTTAACTATTTTTTATCAATTTTTGGTAATATCATTTTCTCATACTAACACTTATATTTCTTAAATTTAAGTATATATTATTAACTTTTATTGTGACTAAACGTTCTTAAACGTTTTATTTTCATCTTAATTGATCTTTATTATGACTAATTAATAATAATATTTATTATTATTAATAGGTCGTTACAATGGGTTCAGCTGCTACTTTTTACAGAATCTGTACTGTCTCTCACCCTTAAATATAACATATATTATTGTTATATTTAACACAGAAAAGGCGAGTTATTTATGTATAACTATATTCCCAAGTAGATATGGAGAATTATACACATATTATAAACATATGTCACGTGATCCTGATTTGTAGACATCGGAGTTTAAATTAAAACAAACGCGATAGATCTGAAAAATTAGTTTCATTTAACTTATTCAAAGATCAGCGTAAACTAAAACGTTTTATAATTTCGCGTTTCGTCCTATGAGTAATTAATGGATCTATTCAGTGGCTCACTGCATATTTACAAGCTGGTGGTGTCGCATGTTTGAATCATAAGAAGCCATAAGGTATGATGTTTTATACGGAATATAAAAATTACCTAATTATAGGTACGACCTCACAGAAGACCGGCGTGAAGTAGAAGTTTTACACTTCTGCGTTTAGTCTGGTGAGTGCGGTAGCCGGGGACAATTTTATTAAAAGGTGGCAACGCATCTGCAACCCTAAGGATGTTGCAAATATCCATGGGCGAAAGTTATCACTTAACATCAGGTTAACAATTCGTTTGCCAATTTCTCACATAAAAAAATATGTACAGAAGCATAGAGTACATCAAAAAGTACGCCGTTGCCAGATAAGTCTATCGAGTTTTCTCACGCTCCTTGGGCTAAAATTTTATGGGACCTAACTACAGAAAAAAATTGTACATAGTAACAAAATGTGCAACTAAATACGTAAGTACCATAAAGAAGTCGGTTAAAAAGGGGCTTTCCGTTATTGCATTTAAATGTCGCTATTTGACACGTAATACAAACTTTTGTCAATTCATCAAAAATGATGGGGCAATTAATAATACATTTCTGAGAAGGATCATCAAAACCAAAACATAATTTGCATACATTTATTAACATAATCTCACATTACCTTACCTAATATTCATTTATACATTTTAAAGAATACAAAAATATTTGTACACAGTTATTACAATAAAAATACAAAACTCCAGTAATTATAAGTACATATTTAAATAAATCACATTTTTATAAATACTTCGTCACAAAATGATAACGTTAATACTTAGCTGAAAATCATACGCAACTAATTAATAAATTTATAAATATTCTTTGGTTTTTAACTTGTGCATCAAAAGGAAATGATGTGATGGTGGGGTGTAGAAAAATAACATAAACAATCGATTGCACGTTTTATTAAATATAATTTGTTAAATGTTTTGTGGCAAGATATCTTTTTAATATAAAACATGCTATCTTCTATAAGATCACAAATTCAGGAGAGAATACTGTTAAACATGTAATAAAACAAATATTTATACACATAATTTTATATAACTTACATACATGCTTTGCTTACATATAAACACGTACAGTCCATAATACTAATTCCATCGGAAAATATTTTTCCAATAATCGGGGTCGAACTCACCCTCGCGACAGGTTTGCTAACCAGGGTTAAACTTAAACCGTTTGAACTTTTATTACATTGTTTACTATTAAAAAGTAAAGTAACATCCTATACATGTCCCACTGCTGGGCAAAGGCCGCCTCTGTACAAAGAGTATCAGGCCACAGTCCCACTGCGGATTGGTCGACTTCACATATTTTCGAAATACTTTTTTTTGTTACCTGAATTACTGTTTATTACCTGAATAGATTAACCAAATATAAAAAATTAAGGAATCATCTTATATTTAAAAATGTGTATTGAACAATTATAACACCAACGTTATAACTGAAGTGTGGAGTTTTCTACCTTAACGACTCCAGATATATTAATTCAGATCTAGAATTAAAAATAGTATCAAACACAAAATATCCATGCCTAGGACTCATCCTAAAGTCCTAACTTCACAGACGTTACTCATAACGTCTGTGAAGTTAGGACTTTACGTGAACTTTGTCTGATCACTCAATGAGTGTTTCTAATGAAGTTTATAATAAAATTTATTCATTTTAGTATTTGACTTTATCGTAGCATCATTTTAATATTTAAATTTCGGACATGCTACAATATAACCTTTATCGGATATTTATTTTACACATACATTATTATTTCTACTTAAACTTACAAGAAATCTTTGTGCCTTAAAAACTAAGTTGTACACACATCATTATACACATCAAAGATATATCTAATTAGTTTATTTTGTTCTACATATTATATTTAAAATCGTTATTAGTTTAAAAATATGATACAGAATACCGATCGTTGCATTTTTGCTTTCTTATTTAAAAATCAATCAAATTAGTTACGGTTTCTTTTGAAATTAACTCAGCTCATATGTCAGCGACTCGCCATCAAGAATCGTGCCATAAGTTTTTGCGTGACTTTTAATAATAATGTGACTCAAAAGTAGGTCTTAAAATGAACGAATGTCATTTCTTTTACATCAACACGTACGAGGTAAACTACAGGTGTTGCAAAATGCGTTTCGCGTTGTACCATTATTCGTTCAAATAATGTCTCTGCAAATCGAATTACCACATTTATTCTTCTTTATTCTGTAACTCACTTTTAGGAATTGTTTGAATTAGAAAGAAATGTTCGTATTTTTTATAATATTTTTTAGATAAATATTCTCATAGTGTTTTTTTTAACATAAATAGAAAAATACCATTATGTTACATAATAATTGCTTATTTTTAAAACCTTATACTATAATCAATATAATATATAATACATGCGGCCTTTGTTGCGATCTCCCTTAAACATACTGTGGATTATACAGCCAGTATAATCCATAGTACACTAAACGAGACAACGCATTCCCCGTAAGTAAATACATTTCCAACTCGAAAACGTTACACAATCGTGCCCGTTACGGTCCCGTCTCGTCACGTGTGGTGTATTAAAGCATGACGTCGTCGGCGGGTACATAAGCGGGCATCCGCTGTCAGTCGCGCGATGAAATCATGACCAGGAGCTGAGTACGGCGATTGTCGGGTTGCCCTCGCGATATACTGTTGCTGCGAGTACGATTCAATACCTGGAATATAAAAATATATAATATATATCACTACATAGTATAAAACAAGGACGTCCCGCTGTCTGTCTGTGCCTTTGTATTCTTAGATCTTTAAAACTACGCAACGGATCTTGATGTTTTTTTTACTAGATAGAGTAATTCAAGAGGAAGTTTTATATGTATAATACATTAAACCAGTGCGAAGCCGGGGTGGGTCACTAGTAATAAATAAATAAATGTTTTAGGACACATTATTACACAACGTTCTCTAGTCGCAAACTAAGCAACACTTGTACTATGGGTACTAGATAACTGGTAAACATACTTTTCTTTTATAAATAAATACAAACTATCGATAAACACCGGACATCGAAAAAGAACTATGCTATTTACACAATATTTTTCCAGTAGTGGGGTACCCTCTGGCGCAAGAGCCACTACGCCAATCGGGTCTTCATAAATAATCATTACGTTATGTAAACAAATATACAGTCGGGTGGCTAATGTTCGCGATTACACAGTTTAACTGAGATAGAAAAAAATGAATAGTGTAAAGCCCTATGCTATCTATATAATTTTTCTATATGAGAAAGTGGCAAACAAGCCGGCGGTTCACCTTGATGCTAATTGAAGACCGTCGGACATGGATATTGGCAGAAGCGTTGCCACCTTTTTATGTGAGAAAGTGGCAAACGAGCTGGCGGTTCACCTGATGTTAAGTGATAACCAACCCATGGACATTTGCAATACCCTTAGGGTTGCAGATGCGTTGCAACTTCTTAATGAAGCGGAGCCGGCTACTTCACTCACCAGACGAAACGCAGAAGATCGTGGTACTTCCCCGGATGGACCTGCCCATTCCTGGAACAGCGAAGACTGTTGCATGGCCCTACCACGGCACTATAAATTGAATATCGTCGTAAGCCCGGCGCGAGTCAAGAATTCATTTAGTTACTGTGCTCAGCAATGGATGTAGGTTACGAATACACGAGTATGGTAAACATAAAGAAGAATCCTTGTCTTAAATAAATAAAATGTGTAAATGATCGTGACGCGAACCACGGTCGTCTGTTTTGGGGCCGCCCGATTACCGACCGAGCTATTTTGACATTTTCTTTTGACATTGCGGCGAAATTTACCGTCATATTCGAATTATATTTTTCATTCCCTGAAAACAGGGATAAAAGGACATTTTCTAAAAATGAAACCTAGCTAGATCGATTTTTCGCCCCCGAATCTATGCACATACTAAATTTCATGAAAATCGCTGGAGCCGTTTCCGAGATTCCGATTATATATATATACAAGAATTGCTCGTTTAAAGGATTAAAGATAAGATGTGCCGTAGTTTTGATCAAGAGTGAAGAACATGTTATATTTATCTGCTTATCAAAGAATTCTGAAATCTGTATATTAGAAATTTAAATTGTTTATAGTGCTAATCTTTGCACTTAAGATTGTACATTAAAATATGTAGAAAAAGTGCGAAAAGATTGTCGCCGCTGTGGGAATCGAACCCACGTCTTCGGCATTCGCGGCCTGATGCTCTAGCCACTGAGCTAAACGGCTGATGACCACACCGACGAAAATCTTAACGCATTCCTCTACATTGTTTTCTTAGCATTTGAAGCAATGCTTGGCGCCATCTATTGTTATATCCTTTCCAGCATACAAACAATTTCGAATTTCGTTTTACAACGATAATTCGAACGAGAGATGTCGCCATTGCTTTTTTAGAAATTTAAATTGTTTATAGTGCTAATCTTTGCACTTAAGATTGTACATTAAAATATGTAGAAAAAGTGCGAAAAGATTGTCGCCGCTGTGGGAATCGAACCCACGTCTTCGGCATTCGCGGCCTGATGCTCTAGCCACTGAGCTAAACGGCTGATGACCACACCGACGAAAATCTTAACGCATTCCTCTACAGTGTTTTTTCTTAGCATTTGAAGCAATGCTTGGCGCCATCTATTGTTATATCCTTTCCAGCATACAAACAATTTCGAATTTCGTTTTACAACGATAATTCGAACGAGAGATGTCGCCATTGCTTTTTTAGAAATTTAAATTGTTTATAGTGCTAATCTTTGCACTTAAGATTGTACATTAAAATATGTAGAAAAAAGTGCGAAAAGATTGTCGCCGCTGTGGGAATCGAACCCACGTCTTCGGCATTCGCGGCCTGATGCTCTAGCCACTGAGCTAAACGGCTGATGACCACACCGACGAAAATCTTAACGCATTCCTCTACATTGTTTTCTTAGCATTTGAAGCAATGCTTGGCGCCATCTATTGTTATATCCTTTCCAGCATACAAACAATTTCGAATTTCGTTTTACAACGATAATTCGAACGAGAGATGTCGCCATTGCTTTTTTAGAAATTTAAATTGTTTATAGTGCTAATCTTTGCACTTAAGATTGTACATTAAAATATGTAGAAAAAGTGCGAAAAGATTGTCGCCGCTGTGGGAATCGAACCCACGTCTTCGGCATTCGCGGCCTGATGCTCTAGCCACTGAGCTAAACGGCTGATGACCACACCGACGAAAATCTTAACGCATTCCTCTACATTGTTTTCTTAGCATTTGAAGCAATGCTTGGCGCCATCTATTGTTATATCCTTTCCAGCATACAAACAATTTCGAATTTCGTTTTACAACGATAATTCGAACGAGAGATGTCGCCATTGCTTTTTTAGAAATTTAAATTGTTTATAGTGCTAATCTTTGCACTTAAGATTGTACATTAAAATATGTAGAAAAAGTGCGAAAAGATTGTCGCCGCTGTGGGAATCGAACCCACGTCTTCGGCATTCGCGGCCTGATGCTCTAGCCACTGAGCTAAACGGCTGATGACCACACCGACGAAAATCTTAACGCATTCCTCTACATTGTTTTCTTAGCATTTGAAGCAATGCTTGGCGCCATCTATTATCGTTGTAAAACGAAATTCGAAATTGTTTGTATGCTGGAAAGGATATAACAATAGATGGCGCCAAGCATTGCTTCAAATGCTAAGAAAACAATGTAGAGGAATGCGTTAAGATTTTCGTCGGTGTGGTCATCAGCCGTTTAGCTCAGTGGCTAGAGCATCAGGCCGCGAATGCCGAAGACGTGGGTTCGATTCCCACAGCGGCGACAATCTTTTCGCACTTTTTCTACATATTTTAATGTACAATCTTAAGTGCAAAGATTAGCACTATAAACAATTTAAATTTCTAAAAAAGCAATGGCGACATCTCTCGTTCGAATTATCGTTGTAAAACGAAATTCGAAATTGTTTGTATGCTGGAAAGGATATAACAATAGATGGCGCCAAGCATTGCTTCAAATGCTAAGAAAACAATGTAGAGGAATGCGTTAAGATTTTCGTCGGTGTGGTCATCAGCCGTTTAGCTCAGTGGCTAGAGCATCAGGCCGCGAATGCCGAAGACGTGGGTTCGATTCCCACAGCGGCGACAATCTTTTCGCACTTTTTCTACATATTTTAATCTGTATATTAATCTAATATATATCTTTAACAGAACCGTGATAGCTCAGTGTCCGGGCGCTCGCGCTTTAATTCAATATACTCGAGCAATCTGAGTTCGATCCCCGGTGCCGACACCAATGAAGTTTTTAACTTTAAGTGCTGACTTATCACGTGCTCCGCGGTGAAGGAAAACATCGTGAGGAAACCTGCATATTTTCGAAATTATAACAAAAAAAAATATATTTCGAAAATATGTGAAGTCCGCCAATCCGCAGTGGGGCCGCGTGGTGGACTATGCCCTGATACCTTCTGTATAGAGGAGGCCTTTGCCTAGCAGTGGGACATGTATAGGCTGTAACTTTACTTTTTTATCTCTAACTATATATAAATAACTAATCTCTAGATTTCATTTATGTTCATTGTCACGACGGGATGGCCATACTTTCTGTGTGACCTAAAGGTTAACCTAAATAAAGAATTAAGATCTTTTAGTAAAAAAAATACTAAAATGCCATTCTATGAACGGTGAATGTTTAAAAATTAATAAACTCGCCTGTTGTTATCTGCTAGTTTTTTAACGCTGATGCGAGCAGATATTTACCTAACTAAGTAATTAATCTTAAATTATCTACCACATGCGGTAATTTTGTTTTATATTATATTCAATTAGTAAATCAACATTAGAAAAGTGTTCGGGTCAGGAATCTAACAAAGTGAATTCGACTACTAATGCCGGTTTGGATTTATGTGCAGATTTACCATGTGACCGACGTGCCGTAAGTAAGACATCATAAAAATGCCTGCATATCTTAGAACTAACAAGCACTGGGGGAAAGTCGCGCACTACCTTTGAAATGAGGAGAACTTTGGCCAGAGAGTTACATATTATATCTGTAGAGTATAATCTGCTATGTAATGCTATGATGTGCCATGCAGTGGGACATCATAATAAGCCTTTTGTTTTTTTTTAGTTATTGTATTAAGGAAAATATATTTACGGTTGCGACAGAGTGCGAGCGTCTCGCGTGGGTCGAACTGAGGAGGTCGGAGTTTGCGGTGGAGTCGGAGCGGGAACGCAGGGTTCCACGTGCGTGTCGTTTGTGCGGCCTTCCGCACCACAGCCATCGGTAAGGGGGTACACGTCTGCAAATATTGCAACTTCTGCTGATATCTGTACAAGTATTATTATTACACAAACTTGTAGAAAATAGAAGCAAGCAATATGGACGTGACGCCTGTCCGCCTTGCCTATCTGCAGTGGTTTACGACTGTTCTCATTGTGGGCAGTCTTGTCGGTCCAGATTTTAACGACTGTTTAATCACTATAGAGAGTTTCTTCTATCATACATATATCATCTGTCACAGATGTGAAGACCTATCAAGCTATTATTTACAAGAAAAGAACAAATACACAAAAACTCGTACTGAAAAATGGAAAAACAACAACCAACGCGTTTAGATCTTCAGTGTACTTAAAGCTTTAATTTTGCTTCAGATCTATCAAGTATAAACCGCAAATTAAACTGATTTAAAAAATGTCTCTTTTAGACTCAAGCTTCGGTTTCAATAAGATTTACATTAAGCAACGAAAGATGTCATCATCATTTTACAGAAATCAAGACACATCCCCATTAACGATACGCTGATGTTAAGTTATAACCGCTACTCATGGACGTGTAAAAAACCCGACGGGTAGCAGACGCGTTTACTTGTAAAAAACGTGGGTCCCGGCTGCCACACTTACCGGATGAAATGCGAAATTACGATATATCCACTTCGTTTATCTGATTTTATTATTTTTTTTTATGTGAAAAGTTACCACGCGAGCAGACGGTTCACCTGATGTTAAGTGAATACCGCCGTCCATAGACATCTGCTACACCCGAGCGTTCCAGATGCGTTGACAATTCCAGATGAATTGACCTTTTGAAAATTGGGCTCCGGCTACCTCACTCACCAGACAAAACCCAATAGTATTATAGATCTAATTCACGCCTGCCTTCTGTGAGGTGTCACCCGGACGAGCCTGCCCATTCGTGCAACAACCGAGACTGCTGCGTGGCCCTACCATTAAAGCTAAGAGATAAATATAAGATATTTTATATTACCTCAAACTGGAATATATATGCGGAGAAAACATGCAGCATATCAGAGGGTTGGCAGCGGAATTCAGCGGTGCCAGGCTCTGGATAAGAGTGGCGATGGCCAAATTGGTCTGCGTAGGCGGGATGTGGTTGTAAACTTGCAACAGGTCGAACACGATGTACGGCGACCAGCATAGGACGAACACTGTTGGGAAACATAGAAAGTAAGGCAGTAATATAAATAGCTTCAATGATGGTCATCATTGAAGCTATTTCTATGATGACCATCACCGTGGCGCTGTTTTCAAGGTATTGGCTTTGAATTCGGGAGTTGTGGGTTCTTTTCCCACACGAGATAACTATTTCTGTCTATGTGACAACTATTTGTATTGTCTACGTGACATTCGTTCATGTAAAACGTCCCTACACACAGGATAATAATGGTTATGGATTGGCTGGTGGTTGGGTTTTTTATGACCAGTCACATGCCTGACGTCAAATTACTTTGGGAATAAACGGTTAGATATAGATTAATTATCTGTGAGTCACACAAATACTTGCCCCGTGTAGCAATCGATCCCAAAACCGGCTCTGAAGCCTAGTATTCCAACTTTTTCCTCGTCGACTTTAAAACTCTAATTCGAACAGGGTAATTACAGATCATCTGTATTTTATAACAATTAATATTCTCAACGTATATAATGTAACTCAATTAATATAATAACCCATATAACCCATGTATCATTGAGACCTTACAGAAAAGATAAAAATAGTTTAGTAGATATAAACAGGAGTAAACAAGGACATTTGATTGGATTAAGGTGATTTATTAAAACATATAAATTTTAAATTTAAGAGTCATAGGCGACGTTTCGCTATCTTTACATAAAATAGTTTTTTTAATCTATTACTGCCATCAAGCGAAAACCTGGTTGTAAAAGACACCATGCACCCGGCCATGTAATGATTATTCTTCTCTTAAGCAAACGTTAAAAAAACGCAATGTGGAACCTGAAGAATAACCTCTAAGAAATAAGTGAACAAGTCTATTTTTGTTAATTTTTATTACCTTGTATTTATAGTTAGAAGCGCAAGGAACTGGGGTGAAATACTATACATACCTAAACGTAATTCTTGCCTGTTAGGTAATATTTGATGTTGTATTTTGAAATCTTAAAAAGTAAAAAAAAATGTTTTACTTGATGACGAAGTGGCCTTTCTAGTGGTTTTAAATTAGCATTAAATAACTTTTATTTATTTCAAATTTGTTAAAGAACGAAATGTTTTTACGAAATGTTGTAAAACAAGGACGACGAATAAAAATCACGAGAAAACATCAAAGGCACCGAATATTTTATAGATCTTCAAATTAATAAATGTCGGAAATAAAGAATCTTTTTGAAAATAACAACAAAGTGAAATAAAACGAACGCAACAAAATATCGTAAAATCTTTATGACTCGCGTAAAAGAAGAATCCAAATATAAAATTAACGTAAATAAAAATAGGCAGGAAATGATGCGTTAAGTCGATCCAAAAATATTTTGATCTTGAACTATAACAAGGTCGGTTGTTATTGATACTGAAATGTGGGACGTTAGGCGTGTTTCTCGAATGTAAGTCTTGTGCAAGAATCGTAAACGTGCTTCCTGTGAACAGTTAACAATCGAATTATTTATTAATGATTCCTAACATTATATATTAATTCCAAATATTTTCGCATTTTGTATTGTTGAAAGATAACACTACAATTATTTTGTTAACATCTAATTTTTTAGACTCAAAATGAACTGTTTTTGTGCAAAAGTTTTTTGAACCCAACTTTGCACGCCTATCAAAGAGGCAGAATAAGTGTATTAGATTTAATACCATTATGTTATACCTTATTCTTGCAAGTAAAATAAATAAAATAAAATAAGAAAAGAAATAAATAAAATAAAAAGTATAAACTATTGTACATTTGGAACATATGTATAATTGATGAAAAATTTAATTATTTTATGACGGTAAACACTTTTTTAGATAATTACTAAGATTATCATTTTTACATATATATAAGAAATAAATACCTACTATCAGTATACGAACATTTTAAAATTATAATGTGCATACTATACACTATTGGTAGCGAAATACGACTAAACTATATAAATTGTAAGATCTTTTACCGTACTCCTTACAAATAAAAGTTTATGATTTGTGTTTAAAATAGGATATTTTATGGCGTTACCAAAATTGTAGATATGGTTGTTAGTAGTGTTAAACTACTAATTGTACCAATTAGTACTTTAACACTTATATTCAAATACACAATTACCTTACTACTACGTCTAACATTAAATTCGCCTAAAACGTTGTGGTTTGAAAATGTTGGAATGAGGAAGGCGTGCGCATGAAGGAATGTCGTAAGTCGCATACATACTAAGTTTATTCTATCTTGTACATTTGCTCTTCACAGCATTTAGTTCTGGTTTAATTAAAAGGTCTTGGAAATATTGCCGCGTACGTGAATTATTGTTCCACAATTTTTATATCCCCACTTCTTCTATCATACTACATCCTGACGAAATGTAAAATACTATAGACATTCCTTTTCGGTTGGCAGTTCATGCTCTCCTAAGTATACTTTTGGAATTTAGCGGAGTCAATTATTGACTTTCAAAAAGAGAATGTTCTGAAAAGAAACAGAATGGCGGATACATCTTTTTTAACTTTCTGAGGTTATGGCTGTCCACGAAACATGACCACTAATCGTTTAGTGAAGTTGTCTGCGTTATTTTCACTCTCTTTTTGTATTAAAACCTGATGTCAGTTGCACAAAGAAAAGAAACAGTCAAGGAGCGACGTCACCCCTTTGTAAAAGAGGGCATCGGTACGTTTAGAAACTTCGCCAAATGTTCTTCATGTGGCAGGTGTGAAGAGAAGCTTGTCACTAGTTTTGAAGGTCCTAATGGCAGTGGATGGTGGTGTTGTAGAAGTTGATTTAAATGGCTATTTGTTGGCTAATCATCGAAAATCATGTCTTATGCGATCAAATACCACAAGTACAATGTTGTTCGCAGTTTTTATTTATTTATTTAAATGCTTTTTGCACAATAGCGTACAATGGCGCACTTAACACCATTTGGTATTCTCTACTAGTCCATCGACATATAAATAGAGAAAATAAGCCGGTGCGAAAGAGCCAAATGAGAAGTAGTGAAAAATAATATTACTTTATATAGAATATTTCATACCTATATATATACACGTGTATACATGCATATATATGTATATATATAGGTATGAAATATTCTACCGTTCTTTTATTCTTATATTCTTCTTATTAGTATTAATATCCATTTATCTTACGACAAATCTTGCGATTAAACTAGCCACTCCATAACTTTTCAACCGTACCAAACACGATGACGAACGTCATTTTGACACTTTTGATCTTGGCCCTCGGTATTAGCCCTCGAGAACTGGCACGTCTAGAGTCGGGATCGCATTCTGCTTGTCCTGTAGAATTACACTTTTTTGAGTATACATTGTATTTTTAAGTATACATTGTATTTTCGAAATAGATAAAAAAAATTTCTGCACATAATCGGCGTAAGGAAACATTATTTTTAGTAGAGCCCAGAATATTGAAATAATTACAAAACATGACTTTCTAACAAAATTAATTTAAAAGATAATCTTGGCTTATGCTTTTATAAGACGTAGGTTGGTAGAAATTTATATCTTATTCAATTAATTTTCTATTTTCGACTACTTTTTCTATGAGTTACAGCAAAAAGTCTTACGCCGATATATGGTTTTTTGATTATATTCCACTCATTATCCGTATCATGGTATGGTATTATAAGTATGAGGAATAGAAGTCGATTTCTAGACAGGTCTTTTACTAATATAGCACAAGCAAGTATGTTCTTGATAGCACCATCTTGAAGGCCGTTGAAGCATCAGCAATAACTGTGCTGTTGCAGGTTGCAATGGATTGTGATGATCCCTTACCACTAGGTGAACTGCGTGATCTTCTCTTATATAAAAAAGATATGATCAAAGTCCCTACAAAATATGCTATGAATCTTAAAAAGCGCTAAAAATCATTAGCTCATGAATAACAAGAACTAAAGATAAACCATTATTATTATTATAAGGATTTATATGATACAATTTTAATTTGCTCCAAATGATGCATACCGTTCCTCATAGTTTTAGATCTTCGAGAATTGATAGGCGGACTCATTACGACGGCCTTGCTTTTAGTCCAGATTGTCAACACTATGACAGCATAACATGCAGCAATAGCCAATGCTGGCAGAACAAAGATCATAACTGAGACCAAGGACATCCATATTTGCCATCGTCGTGGAGTGCCCAAGTCTATCCAGCACTGCATCTGCCCTGGAATCAGATTACGATGATAATTAATAAATACAAAAGTATATCAGAACTATATTTATAATATATGTCTAATACATACAGCGTGTCGTTACAACCGCGACAATAAATGAACACACGTCTAACGCTACTTGCCAAAATCGAAAATTAAAAAAAAAATATTTTTCAAACAATGTAATTAAAAAAGTAAAAGTAAAGTAACAGCCTGTACATGTCCCACTGCTGGGCAAAGGCCTCCTCTATACAGAGGGTATCAGGGCACAGTCCACCACGCGGCCTCACTGCGGATTGGCGGACTTCACATCTTCGAAAAATATTTTTTTTTGTTATTATTTCGAAAATATGCAGGTATCCTTAGGATGTTTTCCTTCACCGCGGAGCACGTGATAATTCAACACTTAAAGTTAAAAACTTCATTGGTGCCGGCACCGGGGATCGAACTCAGGTTGCTCGAGTATATATTGAATTAAAGGCGAGCGCCCGGACACTGAGCTATCACGGCTCACAAACTAATTAAATAAAAATTAAACAAAATTTGTAACATCCTATACAACTAAAACGACTGATTCATACATTGAGAGACTTTTTCATTCGTTACCACAGCGTCGCATTACAAATGTTTATCTCTTTTAAATTCATTCCATTCATATGCTTTGTGACCTTTACAAATGAACTTTACGTTACAGTTTTATACGTAAGGTGTTTTAAAAGGTTGTTCTAAAATTCTTTGTTTTGGAAATTTTAATAACTAAAATATTGATGTTTAAAGAATGTAAATGTTTAATACAATTTTAAAAAAGTTATCCTGAATATATGTGTTCATTTATTGTCGCGGTTGTAACGACACGCTGTATATTACATTTTACCTTGTACTTCTTTCACTTCGTACAAAACAAGCAATGGAATTGAGAACATTATGCTGATGATCCATGCCGAAACTATAAGGCCTCTTGCACGGTTCCCTGAAATAAACAAAAATAAATAAGAATGTCGTAAAATCAGTAATTAAAAGAACATATCTATCTATCATATAAATCTTTAAAAATATCCAAGCATCATTATATATATGCTGTTAAAATAACTATTCAATCACTATGTTTCTTTTTTCGACAAAAAAGGGAGGGAATTATGAATGAAAACATTTTATCGTTGAGTTAGCGTGGGTTGTAAATGTGTCTAAGCTTACCAATTCAATTCGATCAGTAAATCAAAATGAAAGAAAAAATATTTCAAAAGACTAATTCCTTTCAAATATTTTTTCTCTTCATATTGTTTTTGTCACTTAATTGAACGTGAAAAATTTGCAAACTTATTCCATTAAAAAAAATAATTAATATCTAATATTTGGAATAAATAATCAAGTATTTTTTTATCTTGTAATAAAATGTAATGTAATTTAATATTGGTTAAAATAACTTGGGCAATGAATTGTTTTGTTCAACATATCACAATTTTCGACTTTGTATAACTCGAGAGTAAGAATATTATATTCGGATATCATGAGTTGTGTGCAAAACAAAAGTCAATATTTCACTGAATTTTAAAAGAAGTTGGAAAAACAGTTATACAGTTATACAGTAACAAGGAACAGTTATACAGTTTACTTACAGCTGCCAGAGAAGTTCATCGGATTTGTTATAGCATCACATCGGTCAATACTCAATGCCACCAGGACATAAGTAGATGCGTACATTACCACAGCCTGTAACAAAAACTAAATTTATATTGATCCTACAAATTGATGATCTCATCAAAAACATTTTAAATAATATATGTTTCCTCTGTCATAGATTAAAAGTGTGGAGGATTGAACTTTCTACTGTAATTATGCTTTATTTGTTATCATAAAAGTTTTATTGCTGATCTCAAACATCAAATTGATTAAGCTTATCAAACGCTCTGATCTACAAGAAATAATATACAAATAATATGAAGCAGGCTTGATACGAAGTAAATAAAATTATTCGATCTACTAGCGTTTTATTATAAATTTCTCTGAGCTTAAATTGATCTAGGTTAAGTGCTAACTTGCGCTTAACGTCCTTGATATCAAGGATGACAACCAAGGAGCTAATGCAAATGAGAACATGATCGCGTCGCATTAATTATGAGGCAAAATCACAAACTTATATCATTAGGGCAGTCTTTGTACGAAACGACCCTCTCGGACCTTGCCTTCGGGTGCTTAACTTTGATAAGTATTTTCCAATATCAACATTTACTTATTTCAATTTGCATTCGATTAAAAAACTTTGTGTTCGATAGCATCTGCATATAAAACGCGACGGGTTTGGACGATTTACAGAAAACTGAAAACTTAAAACATTTTATTTACAACAAAAAGCACTACAAAGAAATAGACAAATTGAAAATGCATGCTCAATAGGTAAGTTTTGTGATATTGAAATTGGTTACGTAATATGAAATAAAACTTCTTTTTTATTTGGTTATTTAAGAAGTGACAGGCATGGTTTTATTGTTCATATAGAATCACAAGATTAGCTGACGCGAGCCAAAATCTTATATAATTTGGTTGATTAATGATAACAGTCAACAACATATGTTCATCATGTTATAGGTCGATGAAAATAAATATTGTTTCATTAAACATTTATATAAAATGTAAATTTATGTAAAAAATTGTCAATGATTATTCTACAAAAAAATAAAAAGAAAAACTGCTAACAGAAGTGAAAACGAAAACTGAAATAACCGTTTTTTTTTTTAATAAATAATCAATACAAAAAAATGTATACACGTATATATAAATATAATCTAAATACTATCGAGCAACTATAAATTTGTTTTATAGAGAACAATTATTGGTTTTAGAAATACAACGATATCAAAAATTTGACATCACCAACGTCAATGACAAAACTCGCGACATTTTACATTACAAAAATTCTAATTTAAATTTTGTCTCGTCATGAGTCATAAATATTGTTTCAGAATAGTGTTTTATTAGAGCCTTTCGAGTGAGGACTCAACCATGTAAAGGAATTGAGCTCAAAGGAATCGACAAATTGCGATAATCCAGGGGCTTGTTTCACTTACGTCACGTTTCCGGTTAAAGTTAATTTGAAAACTAATGGCGGTAAGCGTTTTACAGTTCGATGTTATTCACGAACCGGACAGCGGAATGCCTGTCTCAAACACGTTGCAATTGAAACGGCAGTGTCGTTGATTGCGTGGAAAATCTAATTTAAAATCGCAGCAACTGCTACCGGATATTCCGTTATAACTTTTTTGAATTTCACCCTCCATTCATTGAAATACAATAAGTAATTAAAATTGACTTCTTTTTGAGAGGCGTGGTCGCCGTATATAAACGTCATATGTCTCGATGTGATTTTCAATAGCCAACTTTTACATTTGAAGTAAAAATTCAACTTACCTGAAGGAACTTAACGATTTTACACATAAACTCTCCAGCCAGCCAAGCTATTGTTATTTTTTGAACGATGTCAATAAAGACATAAATCAATCCCACAAACAGATCTGAAACAAAATGCTCTCTTAGTATTCATACTGAAATATCATTAAGTGTCACTATTTTTTTTATTTAAAGAATTGCCTAAAGGAACACAGTTTTTTTTATTGATTTACAATTTGTCGCTATGCGACATATGCTATATGATCCAAAATAATATAGGTAGTTGTTAGCTCTTATCTCTCATAGTAGAAAAAGATATTTATAAATTATTATAACTTATTTAAGTTGTACAATTTGAAAAGAAAACTAAATGATCTTGAAAATTAAAATCGGCATATCTAAATCTTATAGAAAAAAATTCAAAAATGATAACTGTATCATATATTGTAACGATATCACCAAATTTTTATATTAAATACTCTTCGCAGTTCTATATTAATTCTAGTTTAACCAATACCCTTATACGAGTAGATGAACTGATTATATGAACAAGAATAAAAAAGCTCTTCGCGGTGGCGAATAATTTATTGCAGCATTTGAATGATCTCATTTCAATACTCTTCCATAATTTTTGCTTCTATGGTTTAATGTTTGTTTCTTGATTTAGGTGGAACTAAAATATTAAGTTAACTCAACTTCTACAATTAAATTTATCAAAAGATCGTTTAATCTGTACAAATTAATCGGTTGCAATTTCATTCTAACATTCTCGAGCTGAACCGGTGGAATAATTTCTCATTAACGCTCTCGCTTAATAGATTTAGTTCTTCTCGACGTTGTAATTTCATTAACTTGGCACGTTTTAATGGGCCATAATCATTTCTTTGGCCCAATGGAGGTGAACGATCTCTAATAAATATCTGCCTAACAAGAGATTCGGATACAAAATTATACGTTCAGCCTACGCTCGGCATTTTTATAGCTAGAAAACTGCATAATGGCAATAAGAAAAGTGGTGGTATTAAATCTTTGGTAGTAAATGTTGTCTTAAATTGTTTTAAAGTAGTACTCAATATAAATTATCTAGATTTATGACGAATAAATCTAGATCATTTCAATCTTGATTTATTCGCCGTGAATCAAGATCATCTATATAAATTTTTTCTTATTCGCATTTTCGGTGGAAAGTTTTTAAAATGATATGTCTGAATGAATTAGTCCATGAGTAAACCTTTTGAGTGATTGCTCATGGACATTCAACGCCTGTGTGGTTGCAGATGCATTGCCAACTTTTGTAGGTTTGCGTTTACCACGGTTTACCACACTCACCAGTTTAAATGCAAAAGCATTAGACTTCTTCACGCCGATCTTAGCAATCTTGGCATAATCTACTTACTTCCCCGAACAACCCTGCCCTTTCGTCCAAAAGCTGAAGCCGTCGTGTGGTCCCAGCACAGGAAAAGTATAGAATATATCTTTCAACATGTGCTATAGAGCTCTAATGGTATTCTTTCAATTATTCTTTTGAAAAACACTCTGAAGTGGGACATTGTTATTCAGGTAACGCGGTTAGCGTACTTGGCATGCTGCCGGGTGTAAAAGATAACAATTGGATAACCAATTTGATAAATCGAAATATACTCAATAAATGTGTGGCGTGAATTTTAAAGAAGTACATTCATAAATTTCATTTTTTAAACTATTTTGTAGTTTCAAACGTACTTCCATTCGGTAAAAAAACTATAAAAGCTAAGATATTCATAGATAGTAATGCGACGGTGTGTGATAAGACGACAAAAATCGATGCTATATTGATTCCTATTTATCAGTGTTGTGCGGTTGATGAAGTGAATACCTTACATGGTATCGTTGTCTGTCGCTCAGACGTTACAGGTAACGAATTAAAAACAAACAAATAAGTTTTCTCTTTGTAAAGTATTAGTATTTTTGAAGCAACGTGGTATACGAGCAGTCAGTTAACCTGACGCTAGTCGACTACTATCGCCTATTACATCAGTAGGATTTCAATGGCGCCTCATCTAGAAGACGGTGAACCACCTTTATCGCACTCACCAGTCTTAAGAGTATAAATACTAATGTACGCCACTTCTGTAAATCGGTGGTTTTCTAGCCGGATAATCTTCCCCAAATATACAACAGCAGAAGTGCTATGACAAGTATTATAGTTACGTGTGAATCTACGTTTCTTGAACATTATGCGTCGTTTCTAATTCACGCTAGTTATACGCAATGTTTTAGCTGTATTCATCTATAAATCGAGTAAAATTTTACTGATTATCGTCTTTCGCTATAAGTAGCAGTGATTGATAATTCCCAAAATAGTTCTGAAGCGGAACCGACACATGTTTTATTACACTCACTTCTTGAAATAAACGTAACGTTTACGTAGCTAGTGAATCACATAAATCGCAGCTTATTTACTCATTCTACAAAAAAATCATGCGAATTTTCATTCTGAACATTATTACAAGGGCGTACGGTTCAAATTGCTGTAGAAAATTTCTTTAAATATTACATATGTAGAAGTTTACCGTGGAAAAATAGTAAACCTCACCCGTTTATTTATGGTTACGTTGTTTGGATACTCAGGCGTTACCTCATTTCTGATAAAACATAAAAAAGGTTGTATTGATAGATAAACGGTATGCGCGATGAAAATTTGTTTTCACGCAAGTGGAATCTTTTCAATTTAAAATTGACATCATACAACTTCATTTATTAAGCTTTTTGAAGTTACACTTCTTATGGCGCGTTTTGAAAAAAAATATTAGAGTAAAATTTTTACGATGCGCGCGCTCACCGACTGCCAAAAAGCTACATGAAGTTGGTAGCAATGCGACCAACTTGAAGATGTTCAGATTATTACAGCATGTTTGATTAAAAGCAACAAATTTTTGTTCATCATCATCATCATCATCAGCCGCAAGACGTCCACTGTTGAACATAGGCCTCCCCCTTAATGTCCCCTTGTATCATAAATTTTTGTTATTTACCTATAATTACATGTTATTTAGTCAAACCGTTATCAATTGCATTTAATGTGTTTTATAAACAAAGAGCACTGACTGGTATAGGGGATACAATTTTTATTAATATTTCTTTTGTTACGAGCGTACACACTACATACATACGTATTTTTTTAAACCAGTAGTGCCATTATTTATATTCTTTATTTTCTCACCACAGTATGTATCACAATAGCATTTCAAAAGGTGGATGTACAAATTAATTTTCATATTGTGGGAGACTGATGCACCAAAACTAAGCTCAAGGCTTGTATTATTGGGTCATCAGGTCCCCTCTCCTTATAAATTTGACAATGTGTTTGCAATTTAAAGCGTATCTTTCAAAGACATTTACAATTTCCATTCTAAAATGAGAGTTAATGAGAACATAAAGATTACTGTTAATAAGTGAACATGCATATAAATTTAAATTAAATCTAACACTTAAACCACTATCATACGTGCTGGTGTTCGTGTGTGCGTGTGTGTGCGTGTGTGTGCGTGAGTGTGCGTGTGTGTGCGTTTGCGTGTGCGTGAGCGTGCGCGTGCGCGTGCGTGTGCGTGTGCGTGTGGGTGTGCGTGTGCGTGTGCGTGTGCATGTGCACGTGCACGTGTACATATGTTTTTGGAATGTCAATATCACAATTGTGGTAAACTTGCTTAGTCTACAGTAAAATTCTCTTAGCCAATACTTAATTAAACAATACATAAACTACAAAAGCTCAATGTTATAAATAATGATAAACAAAATGTTATAAATAATGATAAACAAAAAGTACTCAATTGTAATGTTCTACAATGTAGTTCAAAGAAGACAACAATGATTAAATAGAAAGCTTACGATTGGACAAATTTGTTATCCATAATGAGCTTTGAGAACCAGTTGATACGTATTCAGTAAGTGTATTTGATTTAAAAGGAAAGTACCTAACAGCCTATACATGGTCCAGTACTGGTCAAAGGCCTCCTCTATACAGAGAGTATTAAGGCATAGTTCCCCACGCTACCCCTCTGACTTCGCATATCTTCAAAACATATTTTTATTAAAATTTTGAAAATGTTCTCACGATGCTTGACTTTCACCGCTGAGCGCTTGATAAATCTGCCAATGCGGGTTGGCAGATTTCACATACATATCTTCAAAACATAATTTTTACTAGTATTTCCAAAATATGTAGATTCCCTGCAGCGCATGTGACGTTTCAGTGCTCAAAAGTAAAAATTTCATCGGTGCCGGCACCGGGATTTAGATTCAGGTTGCTTGAGTGTATTGAATTAAAAGCGAGCGCACGTACTCGTAACTGGCATTCCTTCACATCATAAAGGTACAAAAATTGTTGTTTAAACGGAACAAAAATTTTTGTGCTCCATAAACAGTCATTCCGAGTCTCCCGCGAGAACTCTAGACAGGTGTTATTTACTTGGTCCATCTTGAACCTCCTCTTTATTCTTAATCCTTTTCTCTTTACAAAAACAAATCGTAGATACTTGAAGTGCACATCTTGGGTAAGTGTTCTTATATTCGTATTAAACCTATAGTAAGTTAGTAAATAACCTAACAAAAGTTTCTATATAGGTAAATAAAATAAATAAATGCACATAGCTAAATGAAACTGCTGTACGTATTTAATTGCTTTTTATTACAGACTCTGTCCCGTATCCATAAACTGTACTCAAAATGTCGCTCAAAACAAGAATATAAAATCAAAATAAACCACGATAACATCCGTTAAAAGTTTCGTTCACGCTGAGTATTCGGATAAAAGAAAATCAATAAATTTTACGATTTAGTCTATAAAATAAAACATTAATATCATCAATGTCGATCTCCTTCCCTTCCTGAAATTCAAAAGCTTGCTCCGCGATTTCCAAATATAGGGGAAATTTATCCGACAGTTTACGGACACATGAATCTGTTTCATCAAGCTTATCCCCGAACACTTTGCAAAATCTCGTCAGGGAAAATTTCGCCGGAATTTCGCCCTATGTTTGCTGTAATCAACCAGCTGAATAAATATTTCAATGCTTCCGGATACACTGTCAATAAACTTATTCCGTGCGTATTTAATATAACAACTCGGCGAAAAATCAAACCGCATGAGATCAAAGAATTGGAGGTTCTGGATAAGAGAACAAAATGAACAGTAATTGTTTTTGGAGCAACGTAACGAGTTGATGCTGTAACGTCTGTTTGGAATGTATTTTTTCATCTTTTGAAACTCACGTAATCATCTCTTTTTACAGAAAATGGTAGCGTCATAATAAAGATGTTTTGTAAGTGATAAATTAAAGAGCCGTAAATTTATATAGATATATATTTATGTATGACATATTTTCATTGGTCGTTATGGCCACAGATTATGCATCACACGAAAAAGTAATACCAATATCTTGGTGATATATACAATATTTTACTCGTAAAATGAATATTGTTACAGTTTCATTATAAAATAAAATTTATTTATTGTTTAATTTTGAAAAACTAAGGGTGGATCAAGAAGAAGTTAATCGCATCTCACAAAAGTTAAAATGATGTTAAATATGAATGAGGAGACTGCGTTTATGCAAGTAAGTGGTATACGGTGGCAGAATCGTTACTGAGTTTTAATATGGCGCCGGCCACCTCAATCACCAGAGGAAAGGCGAAAGTCTAACACTTCCACTTCAAACAGGTCTTCAGTGAGACAATGGTACTCCCCAAATGAGCCTAAATCAGAGCAACAGCTGAAACTATTGCGTGGCTCTACCATAGAGAACTGGGCCAAGGTGAGGAAACGCCTTAAAACAACAAAAACAGGACTCTGGGTTCGTGGTTGATTGGGATGGAGATCCTGACACGAAATCATCTCAAGATGGAGAGCAGAGATGGAGCTGAGGGAGTAGTTAGTAATCATTAGGACCCCCTAATGATTACTAACTACTCCCTCAGCTTAAGCACCCGCTTAAGCGCAGTCCGGAGGAGCTAATGTACTCGTACGTTTCGAGAAGATTCCAGAACCCAAATGCAAGAACCCCACATAACCCGATGCAGGAATCTCCTCCCCTGGTCTTCCCCTCGAGGCAGGAAAAAAATATCTTTTTTTTTCTTTTTTTATGTGAAAAGTTGCCAAGCGAGCAGACGGTTTACCTGATGATAAGTGAATACCACCGCCCATGGACATCTGCTACACCCGAGAGTTCCAGATGCATTGACAACCTTTTGAAAATTGGGCTCCGGCCACCTCACTCACCAGACGAAACGCGAAAGTATTATACTTCCACTTTACCCCGGTCTTCTGTGAGGTCGTGGTACTAACCCGGACGAGCCAGCCTATTCGTGCAACAGCCGAGGCTGCTGCGTGGTTCTACCACCGCAATAATATGAAAAATCTTTTGAAGATTCCACCCTTGAAATCTTTAAATCGATAAATAGGATTAGATTATTTATTTAATATTTAAAAAATGAAAATAATATAAAAAATTTAAGTAGTAAAATATAAATCTTCACAAATCTCCGTACCTTGATTTTTTATCTGAGTATGTTTCGAATTATTGAAGTCTCAGATGGCGTTATCGTGAACAAACACAGAGCCGAGTGATTCAATAGAGTAATTTCACATATAACGTGCGATAATGATGTTCCACGGGCCCTCACCTCAAGACCGAAATAATTTCAAAGGGCAATTTCATACGTCGTTTGCTGCAGTACGTTCAACTCACGTGTTTACGACATCTTTTATGACTTTACCTTTTAAACATGCCAAGAAAATACTAAACATTGTCTTGTTATCAGTCACATTTTAGCTTCATTCAAGATACTACTTCCGGTAGTTGCAGCTTGCTTTATAAAATGGGTAATAAAACTAGAAAGGAAAGTACAGCCGCAAAAAAAAAAAACATCGTTACAAAGGTATACAGTATATAATACGATTATATAGCATACGAAAGTGAGACCCACTTGAGTTTCGTAATTAGGCAAGGCAAATGGGAACTACTTCATCTCATGATGATAGGTAAAGTAGCGGGGAAAAGGAAAGCCAGTAATGGTAATAATCTATGGTGAACATCAGAATAGAATCACTATTTCACTATACAAAAGATGCAGTCATTGTAAAGGCACTTTCAGAAGATATCAATAGTTATATTGATTCAATCATTGAGATTTTATTGTCTCGTAAACCGTTTATATTAATTCACGACGCTTAAGGAGGTAATAATAATGAACTGACTTAGATCAATCAGTAAAGAGGCTGTAAATTAATTTTGATGGCTCATTGTCATTCAGTCGCACTTAACAAAATAGCCGAGGTGGACGAATACGGATCACTGACCCCGAATGGATATTTATTCCTTTTATACATTATTCCTAATAGTTATGGGCAGATTTCTATATTTCATTCCTCCTCAGTAAATACTCGCACATTTTTTTCGTAATAAAAAGGGGCTTTATTGTCAAATCGAGCTTTTTCTATAAAGGTTCCATAAGAAGGTACTGAGACATACGGCACAGACATAGTAAGTAAAGTACGGAACTTGACGTAGTAAATTATTATAGATATTTTGATAATTAAGTAAATGAAAAAGTCGGCTTGTATCAAATTTAGTTGGCACTTTGTTGGCAAGTTGTAAAATATAAAGAGAGAATGAGACCATAGAATTTATAGCAGGTTTTTCTGTGGACATGTGTTCTAAATAAATGAACCAGTGGTAGTTTTTTGACATTCAATAAGAGCTTAAAAGAAGCCTGTATTGAATACAGAAACTTTGACTACGTCTCATTGGTCTAATGACTAAATGCATGCTGTAAAACGTACAAAACTTATCAAATAAATTATATGAAAACGTGTGAAAATACACTATACAATTTATTTATATGAATACTGGATGACTGTTTATGATTTAATCAATTATTTACAAAATAATTTTATCTCTCTTAGAGTTATCTATACAAAAAATATATGATGTACAAACCCTTGAAGCCATTTTATAAAAGGGCGTCCGATAAACCTGTTTTATATTGCCGTAACCAGTACAGTTCCCGGGGGTCAAGTAAAAATGTTAACGTCGAATTCCCTACAACAGTAATGTCACACTCGTAAATTTCACACAGTTTCCCGAAAAAAGGGCGAACAATTTAACGGATATTTCTGCGGCTTTTTATGTGAATTGTGTTGCGTTCTTACTTCATTTCTCAATGATGTAGCTAAGCTTTTTCAGTGTCTGGATTATTACTGCCGTACATACATCAAACTATATGCTGCAGATGATTTCTGAGCAAATAATAATAGTCTATCCCCCTTATCGGGCGCCCTTTTATAAAATGGCTTCAAGGGTTTGTACATCATATATTTGGGCAGGTTTCTTTCGGGTAAGTACCACGGCCTCACAGTGACCGGCGTGAAATGGAAGTGTTATACTTCTGCGTTTTGTCAGGTGAGTGAGGTAGCCGGGGGTCCAGTTTATTAAAAGATAGCAACGCATCTGCAGCCCGACAGGTGTTTGAAATTTCAATAGGTGGCGGTTATCAATTAACATCAGGTGAACCGCCAGATCACTTGCCACCTTCTCACATTAAAAAGAAAATAGACCCACGAAACAGATGCTACCGTTGCATTGATAGTCCGACTCGTCCGTAAAAGTGAAGTGAAAGTACCACTTCTAACCGAAGCCTACTTTAAAACACACATATATATTAAACATGTACGCTTATACATTATTAAATTTAACTATATATACGGATTTATCGAGTTTATTTTAATATTTATATCCCGATATTTCAAACCCCTTACTGTCTGTCCCGTGACCATGAACGCTGGTTCGCATGGAACGAAAGGGTTCGTAACGTCGAGAAATAAAATTAAAAAACAAACGCGATAAATCTGCAAAACATAGTTTAATTTAATAATAATCACATGACATCATGTTAATTGCTTCTTGGTTGACACTAAATTAATTGATTATTGATATAAGATTGATTGCATGAACCTGTACCCCCTTTCTTATCTCGTGTAACATCCTTACGAATCGTATACAAAAAAGTAATTTAAATTACTAAAACTTTCATGCATTATTAATCAACTAATTAAACGGCTGAAATCATAAGAGTGAGGATTAAAATGTTTTGATCGAACAATTTAAAATAATAACGGAGCGTATCGAAGTATATCAAGGTTTTAACTTCTCGCAAACCCTGAGCAAATTTAGTGGTGCCGGTCGGGAAGCGGATTCAGGGTTGTACGGGTACTACAAGCGTAAAAAACTTCGCATTGATTGACCAAGAAACGGCTGAACGAGTTCGGCAAATAAGACCGCACGTAACCAAATGCCTTGGAATATTTTTTTGTTTTATGGAAACGCTAAATTGATTCTTCTAATAAAGATTCAATTTATATACACCAGGAAGTCATGTTTTAACATTTCTAAAGTTCACACGAGGATGTTAGACATTTTAGAACAAATATTTTCAAAATGCATACAGTTTATTTAATTCCTGATGTATATGTATGTTCTCGCTTCACATCATACGCCAGAGTGGATTTTAAACATATCAAAACTATTTTAAGCATTCGTTACTGAACGAACAACATTAGTAAATTAAAAACCCATTTTAAAAAAGTGACACCACATAATAAACTTATCTTTATAATATATAAAAATTTCGTGTCACGATGTATGTTATCGATAAACTCGTTAAACTACTAAACCAATTTTTATCGAATTTTGTAAGCATTTGTAATTTGGTTAAACTTGGTCGATAGGGTAGTTTTTATCTCAATAATAGATTCAATATTTGTTATTGCAAATTATTTGTTTATTACAATGACAAAGAGCTATTTTTGAGTTCCATAAGATTCTAACAGATGGTGGTGTATGATAAATTTATCGGTTGGATTGAGTAAGTATCATTGGATACTAAAAGTAGAAACGTATGGACCCGGTAGAATTGGCGCAGACGAAGTTGCGCGGGCCAGCTAGTTACACTATAAATGAGTAAACGATTAGCACCAGAAAGACTTAAACTTTGACTCACCTGCAATTGCCAGTTGCATTATAAAGAAGTTCATTCTACTCTTCCTAGCATTCGTGCAGAGGAGTGCAGCGATCACCGACGCATTCAACACCACAATCAGAACGAACAGCACCCACATAACCGTAAACTGAATAGACTGAAACAAATAATAAATTCTCTCATTGAAATTTTCAAAATCACGAATCCTAATCTCTCCATATAATGTTTAATACTCCGGTCAAGCATTTACTTAACTATTGTTATATGAACACCTATCTGAGCTGTGCATATAACAATCCGTTAAAAATATAAAGGGTTGTTAAATATTTTGATTTTTTTATAATTATTATTGATCCGTATACCTTTATTAGGTTAAATATTTAAATAAAATGTCAAAAAAAAGCAAATGAAACAACTCTTTTTTATTGATTTTCATGTTAGATGATGAAAAGTGAGCTAGTGGTTCACCTGATGTTAAGTAATAACAACCGCCCATGTACATTTGCACCACCGGTACGTTTGTAGATGCCTGCCACCTTTGAATAAAGTGAGCCCCGGTTACCTTACTCACCAGACGAAACGTAGAAGTGTAACACTGAATCTTCACGCCTGTCTTCTGTGAGGTCGTGGTACTTCCCCGGACGGACTGGTCCATTCGTACTTATCCAGGTGAAACTGATATAGATTTTATAAGTAAAAAACCATTAGATAAATTAACCTGCGGCAATGATATAAACGTTGATGTCACCAAATCGAATGCAAGTCATAAATATTACGACTATTCAGTATCAATATCCAAATTTTATTGAAGTAACAGAAATCGTATGAGAACTACGTAATCTTGTAAAAATATCATTTCTCCCTCAAAAGGAATTTTCGCCGGAAATAATAACAAGATCTTTACAACATGTGGTCCACACTTGTAAAGTTTACTGAATCGTAACTGTCAATTCTTTCTAAATATATTGAACCACATCTGCTATTAGTATTCGTCCCTAGTACCAAACTGTACAGATTTGTTTAGGTATTTTCCCTCCATGTATCCCTCAGTGATAATCTTTATTGTATTGACAGAGTAGAGCTATAATTGGGTACCAAGCAATAATACATTGAATTTAAATGAAACTTTACCGTAATAATCTACAGTAAAATCATTGTTTCTTGAAATTATCTAAAATTAAAAAAAACGAGTCACACTCGTTGACAACATAATATTAAATAATCACAGAGGATGTGGTCTACCACTAACTAATTTGTGACAAAAAGCGTCTTTTGAGAAACACTGTGTATACGTCTCCCACGCGGGCCCCTCATAAAAAATAAGTTTTATTTTAATAATATTGGTACTTGTAAGTATTGAATAACACATATCGACATTACATTACTAATTATTAAGAAAGGTGATGTACTCATCAGTCAAGTAATACAAACAACGATTAGGTTCTTGGAAGAATTTATCGCAATCTTTTTCCCTTTCCATTAAATTTAAAGGAAAGGTTCAAGGTAAAACTTTTTACTTTTTTTGTCATTTTCATATGATTCTGACTTGATTACAAAAATGTTATTGATTTAATAAATTCTCTTAAATATACGGAAAAATTTTACCAAATGTAGAGTGTAAGGCGGCTTGAGGGAAGCATTTGGAAAGTAACAAATAAAATTTTCGGTCGGTTTTAGTAACAACTTTTGTGACCGCCCACGCACGACGGTAATCTGTGAGTATTGTGTCAGCACATATTGTACGGCAACAGTGGGTGTATTGATAACATGATCCATGTCGCCGCACGATAGCGGACTGCCACCGTCCATTACGCGATTAAATCCCTTCGCGTTTCACTACCGACTTAATCCACCTGAAAATGTTTTGGGCGTGACTGGATTGACTCGCTTTTACATGATTCGACCCGTTTTCAAGGGCTTGGCCAAACTAACATTTAACGCTTCGCCATTTACGATTTGCATGTTTGTGACATCCCTAATCGGATCGACTTACGTTTAATTAAAGTCGTGGTAAGTCGATTCGGAATCAGGAGAATGAGTGTGTTGCATTTCTAAAGACAAAATATGATTTCATAAGCTTTCTGGAATGTGCAAATTTAAAAGAATCTTTAGAAGATTTAGAATATTGTCAGCAATAAGACTATATACATATATATACTCACATCATAGAAGTAATATATATTCAAGCTCTGTCCGTTGACGTCTGTGATGTTGCTCCAAGTGCTACGGTTTTCGTAGGCCGGATATATAGTGGTAAAGGAAGACGTGCTCGGTGTGGTTTCTCGCTCCATCTCTTCAATTATCAGTTCGGGATCCATGATCTGGGACAAAGTTAAAAAAAAATGAATAACTCATGTTTTGAAACTAAGAGAAATACGAATAATTTTTAAGGTTCGGTACCCAAAGGGTAAAACGGGATCCTATTACTAAAACTCCGCAGTCTCTCTGTCTGTTTGTATGTCCGTCTGTCACTAGTCTATATCTCATGACCGTGATAGTTGGACAGTTGAAATTTCCCAGATGATGTATTTTATAGCCGCTACAACAACAAATACTAAAAAACAGAATAAACAAATATTTAAGGAGCGCATACAACAGACATGATTTTTTTGCCGTTTTTATGGTACGGAACCCTTCGTGCGCGAGTCCAACTCGCACTTGATGCGTGGCCGATTTTTTATATGAAATCCTTACTAATATTATAAAGGCGAAAGTTTGTATGTATGGATGGATGTTTGTTACTCTTTACAATAAAAACTTAACAATAATATAGCTTAGAAATCAGAATGAGACATAGGCTATAATTTATATACATATTTTATGTATATTTATTCTTTATATATGTCTTTCTGTATGAATGTTACGCCTTCAGCCTATTTTACGCAGACGTAGTCGCGGGCAGCAGCTAATGTCAAATAAAAAAACAGCCGAAATGACTGTGTGGAATAGTGAATAGTTTTCGTGTTAAACTATCACAGACATAAAAGTTTTGCACGCCATTCGCGTTACTGTGCCTTCACATTTTATTAAAGTTGAATAGGCTGCGATTGGCAAAAGATAAATTAAATTTGGCCAGTCACAGCAGGAACAGAAAAGTTTGAAACTGGATTTATGAAAGTTACTAGAAATTTTTTTTACTATGCAGTGCATAGTTACATTTTTAGAAATGTTTTAAAATAATAATAATTAATGTGTTTCTTAACCTCCGATGACTATGTGGCGCAGTCGTCAAGCTATCGGCTTCGGCGTCGGGGGTCATGGGTTCGAAAACAATCATAGAGCCGTGATAGTTCAGTGTCCGGGCGCTCGCCTTTAATTCAATACACTCTAGCAACCTGAGTTCGATCCCCGGTACCGGCATCAATGAAATATTCGAAGATATGTGAAGTCTGCCAATCAAGTGGACTATGCCCTGAACTAGAGGGCTATGCCCTCTGTATAGAGGAGGCCTTTGCCCAGCCGTGGGAAGAATATAGGCATCAGCCTATAATTAATATTAGGTCTATAATTAATAATAAATCGTTGTAGAATATAAGTAAAGTATCAAAAAGTTGATACTTTACTTTGCTTATATTCTACAACGATTTAATATTAATTATAGACCTAAATAATAAAAATGTATTTACTTTCTCTCTTGTTCTATATTTACTCCTCTGCTTTTCTCGTTTATTATGGCGATAAATAAACATGTTCCTAAATTATCTATTTAAAACTGTTATTTATATTACCTCACTTACTCATAACCTTTACTTGTTTTTAGTCCAAACAAATTGTTTAGTTAATCCGTTATTCCGTTCATTATTTCCGCTCGATAATCCGTAGATTCAAAGAATCAAATGTTTCATCACTAACTTTCAGCTGATTCTTACTGTCATTTTAATTAATCCTGTATTTTATCGAACAATAATACTAAAATCTTAACCTCCGTTCAAAAATACATTGCGAGTGTTTTTATGTATATGTGTTATTTATTTTAATTAAATATATCGTAAATATATTAATATATTATACCGATAGGTATTTACGGACCACGACAACAAAAATCAGATCAAAAATCTTATTCAGGACATTTTTAATACTCGCCCGCCTCCTTTCGCCCCCTTGCTAATTTGTGTGTCACTTTAGCGACCATTACAGAGATTGACGAAGGTAAGAGTGATTTCAGTATCGAATTACTCTCAAACAAAGGTCTGACACTTATCTAAATTTAGAAAGTTCGCAGCGAGGTAAATAAACAATATTAAAAGCAAGCGCATTAAATTCTTAATTTTAACATCTATTTAAAAAAATATCTGACAAGCCTTTTGAAGTTAATGGGGTTGAAGGAGGAATAGTATTAAGGCTTTCAATGACCTTATTTAGTCCCGAGTGACAGCTCGTGTCCCAAGTGACAGATGCACTCTCTGTCATAAACGGTCACATTTTGACATTGTCTTGTCAAATGTGACGGTGGCACTGTTGGTGACTGCTGCCCATAATATCAGAGTTTCGACATCTCAGCGATCAGGTGTTCAATTCTTTGAAACACCTTTAGGCATAAAAAAAAATTCGTGATGGAAGGTGTCATTGAAATTTAATTTTCAGTTTCAATCAATAAACCCGACTTGTGTATAAACGAATTCGATATTCAAAACTTTTGAATCATTTATTCTTTGACAGTTCTTAGTGATCAATCCAAAGTATTAAATCGTGTGACGTGAACGAACTTAAGTTATTGCTGAAAGGTTCTGTAAAAAGCTTACTTAGGAGATGTAACAAGGACGCGACATTAGAAAACAGTGAGACAGTGTGATATGACATAGTTAATAAAATTTCTGTGAACATAATATTGTATTTAGCAAGGAACATTATAATATTTTTTTATTTGGCTTACTATATCGTTACACATTTTGTGTGTTTTACTTTGTCAAATCGATATCACAATTGCCATATGTTTTAGTTAATGTTTAGGAAACGGTTCTTAAAACGTAGCGGAGAAATGTTACAGTATAAAATCACAGAAATATCATTACATACGTACTACTTTTTATGTGAAAAAGTGGTAACCGAGCTGGCGGTTTACCTGGTGTTGAGTGATAACCACCACCCATGGACATTTGCAGCACTCGTAGCGTTGCTGATGCGTTGCCACCTATTAATAAAGTAAGCCGCGGCTACCTCACTCACCAGACGAAACGAAGAAGTATAACACTTCCAATTCACGGCGGTCTTCTGTGAGATCGTGGTACTTACGCGAACGGACCTGCCCACAGTTAAGAGTGTGAGTTTTTGCAATGACTGGTTCATACCGACAAAAAGAGGAGGAGTGAAGGGCATTTTATCAGCTACGGGGTATTAAAAATAATAATTGCGAATAAAAAAATATTTTCTGTGTCAAAAAGTCATACACGTGGGATTCTCGTTTCGAAATCAAATATCGTCAACATTTTTATTAATGAATTTCACAAAAGTCAGTGTCATGATCCATTTTCGCACATAGCTTTGGTCGCCATTTTTAAATAAAGTTTTCGTGCACTGTCATATAAATAGAGCGTATGGCGAAATTATTACGGAAATTATTTTTCTTTTGCCACATGACATGAACGGAGCATAGCCGAAAGAGTGCGAATGAAGGATGGGAAACTAAAACTCTCGCAAGCTTTGGCACACTCTTTAAAATATATATTTTCAAATATTTCTTAGATATTCGTGCTTGCAAATTATGGTTTCCTTTACCGAGTTTAAATATACAACTGACAATTTTATTGATTTCGGCATTTTATCTAAACATGTGTTGCTAGTTTGAGTAAACACAGTATCGGATCTCAGAATTTTTTTAAATCATATTATATAGTTTTTACAGAGTGGTATATGAAACGGGTTTGCGGTCTGAGAAATGGGCTGTAACTCGAACTGATATAAATTGGTTTGACCCGAAATTTCGCTATGAGGTTTGAAACACAACTTTATAAGCGGTATACAGTAGTACCTAAAATTTTGCAATATTTTGTATTCAATTAAACTGTTTTCTAGTATAATGATTTAAATTAATTTGGACACAAAACTTTTTTAGGATTCCGTACCCAAACGATAAAACGGGATAGAAGATTCCACTGTCTGTCTGCCTGATCGTCTGTCACCAGGGTCATGAACCATAATAGATAAACATCAAAAATAGGAGCCTATCCTATCTCGAACTGGCTAGTCGGATCAACGATGTCAAATTAAACATAAGTGTAACAAATTATGGTAAAAAGACACCGAGGCTACAATATGAAGATTCAGTATTTAACAATATGAAAAATCAAGACCTTAGGAGAGAATTATTTGAATTATTGAAAATTTTGTTTTCAATTTCAATCGATCTTTCATATTGAGGATTATGATTCAGTTATTTCTTAAATGATTTTTGTGTGGGTTTTTGTTTATGGACGTTCATTTTCGTTTCGTTACACGAAAAACTGGGTTTACATGCTCCGTACGGTATAATTTTAGCTAAAAGCTTTGTTTTGAAGTCAAGATGACAAAACACAATAGTAAACAAACATAATGCTATGAATCGTGTAATTGAAAACAAGATCGTATTAGGTAATGACAAGTTGTTTTCAAGTTGTTTTACTTCTATGGAAAGAAACAATATTTTTTTTTNGATGACTCCGTGGTGCAGTTATCGAGGTATTGGCTTCAGCGTTCAGTTGCCAAAGTCGTGGGTTCGATCCCTACACCGGAGAACTATTTGTGTGACCCACATATAATTTCGCATCTGGGTGTTTGTCTAAGTGAAATTTATGTTTCTGATACATTCTTACAACAGAGGATAAGGTTAGGCTAAAGTAAGGTTTACCCTAAAGGTGTAAAAAGGTTTAAAAAAAATATAAATGACAATCTATCTTTTCGGACGAAAATACTAGTTCTACATAAAAAAAAACACTACTAAGAAACGTATGAAGACCTTATTGCAATGCATATTTACTTATATATTAATTACTGTGACGGTGAAAACTATTAAAAGTAATGGAACTATTTTTAATCCTTTAATAATTTTGCTAAGTTTTATTAAGTTTCTTTAACAAATAAGTTTAAATTACTACTTCCCGATGATTCCATCAAAAACTCTTGATTTTGAAAAGTTAAGTTTGCTACTTAAACATAAGACGATGCAATAGTTAACTTCTTCTACGTCTTAAGTAATAAGTACATTATTGGAAATCTTTCTGCTCAATAGTTGGTTTTTGAACCGTTTTTTTGTAAGTCGAACACGGTTTGAAACAAGTCCACTTAAAGTTTGTCCGCCTTTTTATGTTATATAGATAGTTATATCTACGTTTTTAAATACATTTTATAAAGCGTATTGTTAATATTGTAAATCAATTGATGTTGTTATATTTTACTGACTTTGGTAACTATTTAGCTGAAAAAACTGTTATCACCTTTAATTTGAAATGTTTCAAGATTTAATACAAAAGAAAGGTTACTTACTCTTTCTTATGTTACTTACTCTATCTTATATTAAATATCTATATAAGGCCCTATGCTCATAAAAACAGATACATAACATAAATTTATAGTGCTATAATCATTATTATTAATAAATCAATAATAATTCACAGATTATTAATATAACGATAAATGATATTTTTATTCAAATGAAAACAATTTTGGACACCATAACATTCATTCAATGGCCACTTTCTCAAGATAAACCGTTAAGTTTATTGAATAATTATGTTAATCAAAGGCGCATTCCTTTCGGAGTCTGGAATTTAATCAGGTCACGTCACATTAAGGGAACATAATTCACGATGTTACCTGTTTAATAAGCCAATGATGTTGTAATCGCTATTATTTTACTATAGGTTTTTTATATTAATAGTTAAATTAACAGAAAAATATATTTGATTAATTTTGATACAAGTAAGTTTGCGTTTATATTTTCGTAAATGCCTGTCTACTGTTTAACTGCTTTACAACGTGATGGTAAGCGGCGATGAAGCCGTAAACGTATTAGCTCAGCTTAATCGATTTTTCTCAATTTATTCTTTTCCAGGATTTTTATGTTCTTATTTTTGAAACGAATATAACAAATGTTTGTACATAATGTGTTGTTGGTACTCAAATCTCAACTGGTTAACTTGTGAACTGTTGATATATTTTGCAAAGAATTCTTTTTTGGTTCTCATTAATTTTCAGTTCTAATAACAAATGATTTATAATTAATATAACTGATGTAAATTCTAATATAACGGTGGTAGGGCCACGCAGCAGCCTCGGCTGTTGCACGAAAGGGCAGGCCCGTCCAGGTAAGTACCACGACGTCACTGAAGACCAGCGTAAAGTGGAAGTATGACAAATACTTTCGCGTTTCGTCTGGTGAGTGAGGTAGCCGGAGCCCAAATTTCAAAAGGTTGTCAGCGCAACTGTAACCCTCGGGTGTAGCAGATGTTCATGGGCGGCGGTATTCACTTAACATTAGGTGAACCGTCTGCTCATCTGGCAACTTTTCACATAAAAAAAAATCAGCGAGGAAGTGTAACTTTTTACCAGTTTTAAGTTGAAACTAAAAAAGTCTCAGCACTAATTCATATGAAAATCCTATATTAACTGTGGGATTTTTGATCTCTCAAACGTCTCCTCTAGTTATAGATAATTATAGTAGTATACATTAATACCTGGATATGATGATGCTCTTTATTTAATTTAAATACTAATTGGACCGGTTAGCATGTTTTATTTCAGCAAACAAATACACAAATTAAAACCAAAGCGATGAAAAATATAAATTACCTTTACCTATATAACAATTTTATCTTATTTGATATCAACATCTGTATTCAAGCAATAAGATTATCGTAGATAGTTATATTACGGATGTACTAAACAGATATTAAACAAAGTCTTTACTGGGTAAGATGTTGTTGATAATTATATATTGTTGAAAACGAACAAGAATAATAAGTTTTTTTTTTTATTTAATGATCAGCTTCAAGCAGAAGCTTCAGGCATACAAATCTGTAAAGAACAGAGAAAAAGAAGGACACATTTAAGGAAGGCATCAATCAGGTTAGCGCCCGACCACTCAAATTGTTTTCGGCGCCTTCCTTCGCAACGACATAACGTATCACCAGATGGAGTCCATTTACAGAATCGTGTTTGTGATTGCGACAAAATAAAAATGTATAAATATTGTGTAACGACCTCCTCATTTTTGAAATATTGTGTAACGACCTCCGCCCATGGACATTTGCAACACCCGTAGGGTTGCAGATGTGTTGCCAAAGTTACCTCTTAACAAAGTTGGCACCGGCCACCTCCCTCACCAGACGAAACACAGAAGTCTTACACTTCTACTTCACGACGGTCTTCTATGAGGTGACTAACCGGGACGGACCTGCTCATTCGTGCAACAGCGAACACAGTTGCATGGTCCTACCATAGTAAAAAAAAGGGTCAAAAATCATTTCTCATATTATGTTTAGTTAGTTACCGTTGCTAAATCCGGGTTTCAGAGGGCACTCTGAGCTGAAACATATCAAGCAAGTTTCATATGACAAAAACCTTCAATTACCACACCTGCGTCACAGTGAACGAGTAAAACTAGCCGCAGTGGAGCGAGTATGTGCTGTTCTACCATGTATCAGAGGAATTTTCGACAAAATTGGTGATTAATTAGTCAGTTCTTCGATTTTCAATCGTGATATCCTTCTGCAAGATCCAGCAGTGTACAATATTCACTGTGGGCTCTCTTACATAGGACAAACAAAAACAGCAAAATATAACAGTAAAAATGCGTGTGAGGGAACATAAACACGAAATCAAAAATGTTGCTTGTGCAAAAGAACACCGTTTGAGAGGCTATTTAAATTTAAAAAGTTATGGGAATTTCAATAGAGAACAGGGTTGGATGCTACCCTCATCTTGGGCGTGTTATCTTTAATTAAATTAAATCTAGGTTAGGCCTAGATTTAATTTAATTAATTTAAATAAACCATTACTGCAAGACAACAAATTAATAGTTTAGTTAGTATAATTAATATATATGTTTTAAAATAAGTACCTAATTTACTGTAAGTTTTCCTAATAAAATAAAATAAAATAAAATAAAATAATAAAATATATAATATAATGAGATGTCTGTGAAAAGCGTGAATAGTAAGATGACAGCTGATGAAAGTTAAGTAAGAAGAAAGACGTCCAACGCCTTAATCTGTTTCGTAACCATGAATGCTGCAAAGCAATTGAAACTTCTGGAATCAAAGTTAAAAATATACGCGATATATTAGGAAAAACAGTTTCATGAAAGATTTAAAAATGAATAACAAATCTCACCTTACAAAGAAACTACTGGTTTCCTTCTCAATTTGATATTTAAAGTTAAAATTACAAGAATAATTTCAAGAATTTCATTCAAGTAAACTTAAGGAATCGTAAAGGAAGCCAGGAATTACCAGTTACTACAGTTGAACGATGTTATTTAAAAAAGATTTGTTATAACAAAAAAAAAACTTACAACCTTAAATAAGTATATTAAAATGATAAGACGGTAACACTTTTTAAAAAAATTTTTAGGGATTGAATCTGTCACAAAGATCGCAACTATAATATGTATCGATTAAACGCCCGTAAACAATAAGTCAAGATTTATCTAAACGAAAACGCAGAAGTAACCATTGACTGAAACAAGCGTCATTTAAATCATCCCAAGTACCTGCAATACAATGCAACGAGATTGCAAGTGCAGTAAATCATCGTTTCATGTGCCATAGAGCTTCACTATCTCGAGTACTTTTGCGTTGCTGCCAATTTTCAAGATAAGGAACCGCTCGACGTGTTTGCTTTAAACATACTTATGATGGTTTTTGAAAATGTCACTTCAATTTTGAACAGTTTACCATTGTTAAACAGTTCAAACGAGTTGTATTTAAAGTAATTTTAATATTTTACTGATCACCTTTAGAAAATGTTTCTCTTTCTACTGACATGTAGATGTAGGGATTGTGGAATGTAGATAGTCCACAAGATTCATATTTTTAAAAACTGCAGGTAACCTTGGTTAATTATGTCATTTACGTCTAACCTTAGTTTGCCTCGCGACGTGATCAAGTCATCGGTTACAAATCATTCCATTTAAAATTGTAGTATTTGCGTAAAATAAAAAAAAATATGTAATGATCTTTAATTATACCTATATAGTATATAAGGACTTGTATAGTATATCATATAAGGACTTACGCATATAAGTAATATTGCGCAATTAATAGAAGTAACAACTTAAACCGTGAGGTATACCTACACGCCTATTTACCTAGCCCCTGTGGAAGTATTGTCACCTTCTTGACTCTACACTAAGGCAATTTCTGACTGGCGCAACCACGTCTCGGGGTTAGGCATATCAAACTTCATTAAACCATAATGTGTAGAAGACGAAGTTCAGCAGGTACCCAGTTATTGGTAATTGGCAAGGAAGAGTAGAGTAGAGCCGGAGCCTAGGGTTGAGGGTGAAGATCTCAAAGGCGGAGAAGACGCTACGCCATAAACAGTGAACCAGGTTATCTAAAGTGAGCGAAGTACTTTGGATCTGGCGGAGGGCAGCGATAGCTACTAGTAAAGTCCAGTTATTTCACAGTTATTTGTGAATCAAAATCAAAAATCAAAATCAAATGTATTTATTCAACATAGGAGCATTACACTCACTTATTGATAGTCAAAACACTACCACTTCGGAAAAGAAAGCCACTGTACTGAGAAGAACCGGCGAAAGAAACTCAGCGGGCTTTTTTTTTTTAAATAAGCAGTTTACCATAAATTCGTTAAAATATAATATAAGAACTCCGATTGAAAGAGCCTGGAGCGATCAGTTCATTACCAGAGTGTGTTATCATTTAAATAATCATTAATATTATAGTAGCCTTTAACACACAAACGTTCTTTTACAATTTTTTTAAATTTAGCTATGATGCATTTTGAACGTTTTTGGAATTTTGTTGTAATAACGTATACATTGTCCCATAAAAGATTTACTTATTTTACGGAGTCTACTTGTGGGTAGGATCAATTTATTTTTGTTCCTAGTTTTTATATCATGAACATTATTATGTCTTAAACATTTATCCTTATTTTTATGGACATACAAAACATTTTCAAAAATGTATTGAGCAGCAACAGTCAATACCTTTATCTCTTTAAACAAGTTTCTTAACGATTCTTTGGGGCCAGATTGTAAACTGCACGAATAGCTCTCTTTTGTAAGATAAAGATTGTATTAATGTCGGCCGCGTTACCCCAAAGCAGAATGCCATAAGACATTATACTGTGAAAATAACTAAAATATACCAAGCGAGCCGTATCAACATCAGTTAACTGTCTTATTTTTTTGACCGCGAAAGCTGCTGAGCTAAGTCTACTCACCAGTCTATTAATATGGGGGCCCCATTGCAGTTTGGCATCAATAGTTATGCCAAGGAATACAGTTGAGTCAATAGGGTCCAACGCTTCCCCATATAAAAGATGATGATGACATATGTGAGATGCGCATGATGATCTTATTTTCTTTTCTGACAGAATGAAACTACTAAAAAATAGTTCTTACAATTTACAACGTATTTTTTTTACAGAAGAACAAATTTTAGTATCTTACAGATTAGATAATATAGATCACAAGAATTCGACACGGACGAGAAAAATATTAAACCAATAAACTATTCAGAAATAGAACAAATGATTGGTGTGGAACAAATTATTACAGTTCTTTCATGATTTTATGATCGAAGTCGGCTGAAAATTATCGTATGTTATAGCGCCTGAACCAAATCATTTTATATTATATTTTAAGACTCAATAAAACGAACAAATTTTTTCAAGTCCACGAATTCACCTCACTTTATGCGTATGAGAAGTCGAGGTGATTTCAGCGAATCATTAATCCACGCTATTTTTTGCGTTTATCGAATTTTACTTCAGTAACAGATGGCTTATTTTATTGACCGCTGAAACGTCTAAAGCCGCAGCCTTGGCACTGTGGTGAAATCAATTTGAGATATTAGTGATGTTAAGAGGGATCGAATGAGCTAAAGTATAAAACCTTCCTAATAACACAAAGCCAGTGTTACAGCCGAACCGTAGCACACCTTCGGGTACTAGAAATTAACGTCGCCAGATGTCCCAAACAGGTAACATTTGGAACATCTTATATTTAATACCCAATAACACTGACTGACTCGTATGTAAAGTTCAAAGCGCTGAGTAAATGAACCTCGGAAACTATAGGATGGTGATGTCAATGACACTCAACTACTTTTACAGCCACATATCAGAATATCATAGAACTTATTTATGACGCTTTCTGAATATGTAATAAACATTCACGCTGTCATCTTAAGCAATGATGGTAAGAAAAACTATTTCATGTCATAAATTAGCCCGAAATTCCGCTTAACGTTTCTTGTATTTCGTTTAACTCGTATTATGTTAACTTAAGTTTATTCATCAGATATCCCCTCGGGTAAGTTAAGTTTGAAATATAATCTAGTATATGACAAATATTTATTTCAAAGGAATATTGAACCTCGGAACGGACGCAAAGTTTTTTTAGTCTTTAATTAGAACCCGAAACTGTATATTCGACAGTCTTTAGGTTTAATAATTCAATTTATGATACATACTATTGGCAAAAATTACACTTTTAAAAGAAATGACATAGGTCAATGGGATGTCATTTAAAAAATCTTAACACTTAAGTTTAAAAATATGACATATACCACGCCGTCAAATGGATTGGTGTTAGAGTGAAAACTGTTTACGAAATCCACGTGCAACATGAAGCTGCCCAGATCCGATCTATAAAAGTGCATACTATGCGGGTGTTAAGTAAATAAATTGCCTTGTTAAAACATTGTAGCGTTGAACGTGAAACTTGTTGCGATTTGATCTGTAAGGTTTAAGTTTATATATATATACATAAATATTTATATAAAATATAGTAACTAAGAAAACATATGTATATTTTATGTATGTATGTTACATATATATGTATATATGAAATACCAGTGAGGTTACAGATGCGTTGCCATATTGCCATGATGCAAACATAAAGATGGCCACACCGGTTACCCTATTGATAAGTGACCAAACTCATAAAAATAATACTTCAAGCTACTGCGTGGTCTCACCGTATGGCAGACAAATTTCATTAGAGATTAGATGAACCCAATTTATTAATTCCCGCTCAAACTCAACTTTTAACTCTCACTCAGCTCAGCTCAAACTCAGCTTACCCAACCGCGTCTGTTATGCCTTATGGAATGGACAGGGAGACAAGAGAGCTGGCCGTCGTAAATTGTAAATGTGACAAAAATGTTTAACCAAGCAAGCCTTTCTTTGACACCATGGGGTAAAATGGGATAAATAAGGCGACCTCATTTTATTCCAGTTACCAGTTGGTAAGGCCTATAGCCTTATAGCGCAAATGTAACACAGACATTTAATTGACAAGAATACTCACAGCCCAATGAATGGCATTTAATAAGCTGACTTTTTTGCTTAACGAAATGTGGTTCACCCACTTTTTGTTTTATAATAAAAAGAGCTCGGGTTGTACAAACAATACCTCTTTAGTCGGAAATGGAATAGCTACTGTAATATAATACGCGAGGACCACAGTTGGAAATAGCATCTACCAAGACAATGGGAAACACAGGAGATCTTTATTCGTTCTGGCTAAGAGTCCTTTCGAAATATTATGTAATCATCAATCTAAGAAAACTAACTTGTAGCCAGGAAGGGTTGCCTCATTTTCAGCAAAGAATGCTTTTATCTTTATCACTGTCCATTCTATCCACTTCCATTATTGATAATGTATATGATAATCAAGTGTTTTATGTTTGGATACATTGATAACATGTCAATGTCTAAAGCATAAAAGTGCCGTCAGGTTTCAATATTTCATTATATACATATTGCATGATAAAAACATTGAAACATTACGTCACAAGTTCCTGATATTTTTCATTGCATACATCAGAGTTGCCCTGATAGTAAAGTAATAAAGAGTAGTATAAATATAAGAGGAGTTAATTTTCCAAGTAATTGTTATAACGTATGAATTGTACATCTGTTTCATTTGTGACAAATGGACAAGCGGACTTTCATAATATGCCTGGAGTTGCCTTCACAAACCTTTAAGGAGGAGAGTTTTAGATACCTTACTCATCATCAGATTAAAGTCAAAGGTTAAGAAAAAGAAACACTTCATGTAACGACAGCCTTCTGTGAGTAAGGCTGACTTTACAATATATAACGAATAAATAAATAGCTTCTTCCTAATAGTAAACATTCTTATATTAGTAGTGAACTAAACCAAAGTCAAAGAGAGGACAAAGATATTTGTTAACCCTCTTTTAGTGAATTATTCTTAGCGAGTTATCCATACATTTCTTTTTAAATTTATTTAAAATTATGAAAAAAGATGTAGAACGGTGGTATTTCATAAAGAATAACATCAAAACTACATATACCGCTGCGTCAAATGTGAGATACAAGAATATCTTTGATTTACAGTGGGACACCGTTTACAGTTTCTTCTTGCAAATTTAATGAGACAACTTTTTATCTCTTTCCACATCCGTAAGCAATGATAACCACACGGAGTCACAAATAGAAAGTTTTCGTTTCAATAAAACGACAAAGTCAACGTTGCTCTAGTAATAAACGAAATATGTAAATTATGAATTCTTTTTTTGTTTAAAATTATTTTTAGTTTTGTTTGAAGGAAAAAATACATTATTTTTCCAATACATACGAGAAAAAGCTTTCACTTCTTCGACATTTTACGCGCGACATTTAAGGCCACGCGACAGCTTCGGCTATTGCTCGAATGGATAGGTCCATCCGGGTAAGTTCTACGAACTCACAGAAGACCGGCTCGAGGAAGTATCATACTTTAGTGAGATAGCCAGCCCTACTTTATTAAAAGATGGCAACACATCTACAACCCTACGGGTGTTGCAATTGTCCATGGGTGGCAGTTATCACTTAACATCAGGTCAACCTGCTTGTCAACTTCTCACATAAAAAAGCGAGAATATCGTCGTACACGACAAAGATAAGAATAATTTCAGAGACAATATCCCAAGCATAACCCAGTGGTTAATATCAGTATATTATCAACATTGAAACTAAAAAACGCCGCTGAGAAATGTTCATCTATCAAGTAGGATTTAGTTTTATGTATTTAAAAAAAAAAACATAAAAGCCACCTAATCCAATCTGTTCGACTTATTTGCCACTTGATTCCAGACAGTTTGTTTTACAACGTAGCTATCCAATGCTTATGCTGAAGAGACTAGGGTGCCATAAACTCGAGATGATTTCGTTGTCCTTGAGAAATCATGTTAGAAGGATCTTTATAGCACGGGTCAGACTGATTGCACCTAATCTATAATCTAATGTATTGGCTTGATTTACCGTTGTAACGTTGTAATCACGCTGCTTTGTAATTATGCGATACGACCACTAATTTTTTTATTCATTATTATTTATTTAAAGTACACGAATATGGACAAAATTTTTACTTATTCAGATGAAAGTTGTAAAAAGACGCTCAAGCATAGTTTAGACTAACGATACAAGTAGAAGGAGTAACCTAAAAAGTTCTCGTTAGCAAAAAACACGTACCTATCCATAGATGTACTGATTCGGTGAAGAAGTGGAAATAAAATAGAAGTGGAAAGAAGTGGAAATAAATTCACAGTCACTGCCTATTTCTCTAGTTGTTGGGGGAGTATTCATGTCTGTTTGATGGAATAAGCTTAAATCTTTATAACCTTGGTTTATTTATAAAACGAAAAGTGCACAAATATCTGCGGTGTTTTACGCTTATTTAATATGCTGATAACAGACGGGATTTTTTATTGAAACCAAAATAACAATACAGTTATAATTGGAGCATATGCTAAACATACGCCATATCTAAAGCTGTTCAAGAGCCGTAAAGCTTCTGCGAACCACATTTTAGCAGCGTTTGTTAATACAAAAGTTTCACGTTTTATCGCACTGAAGTCAAATAAAAGAATATCTTTTTAAATGTTCGACTCTACCCAAAAGTATTTTTAAATTAAACCAGGCTATTGAAACTAAACATCATAAATCTAAAATAGTTGTACTCATTATCATAATTTAATTTAAAGACAGTAAAGTTAATTTAGAGACGCAAAACTTGAGTGAAAAATTTAAGTTTTATATGGTGTTCATCACCTAGTAACATGTCTCAACCAGTAAATGTACATCTCAGTCTCAACTAGTACTATACATGTTAGCTTGAATTTTTAGAAATGAAAACGGGAATCACGGAACCTAATTCCTCCTCTTTGACGATCCGACTAGAAGCTCAGTGGGCATGCATCTTTATGCTGTCGACATTTCAGGAATTTCTACAAAGCTCGCGTCTTCGTTCATATGACGTACAACAAAAGAGTGAAACAATTTACCTGCGCATTTCCTTCCCATCAAATTTGTGAATGTCTTCAAAGCAAAAGCGAAAAGACCTTTATTAAGGTAGTGCATTGTACACTTACGACGAGATTTATAAAGGATTTCAATCGAGTTAATGAGCAATCGAGGTAAATGATCACAATTATTGATGGTTGCCATAGTTGTTGTAGTGATATTATGGCCGTTGTTATTTTTTTCTCATATAGTAAATCAACTACAAGCTTTACGCAATCAGTTTCTTACATTTTAATAATTATCATCACACTTATGTGTCCTTATAGCCAAACTAATATTTTCAAACGTTAATGATAACATTAGAAGGTTCGTAGTTCGTTTATTAACAAAATTCAGACAGATGAATTCTACGATTTCCAATATAACTTTTAGAATTATTTGCAGAGTTCAATTTATACAAAAGGTCCGTTATCTGGCAGAGGACACAAATCGAATAAAAGTTAGTCACTAACATACATTCACGAAAGCAATTGAATGTCCTCCGATAAGGACCTAAATAAATAAACTTTACTATTTGGTCCATGGTCGAATATTGTATCTATACAATTTTAAACGATTTTTACATTACACACTCATGATTTACTTAGTACAATTACTTTTTAATTTTACCAATAACAAAAAAAAAATTCTAATCTCCCGAATATAACTCTAAAATATCTGTTCATAGATATATTATGCCTTTCACTAATTGTAAGCTTGTTTAATGTCAAAAGTTTATAAGAAACCAACTGTATACTCGGCAAAAACTAAGGTAATTTTTTTATGAAGTAAATCAGAAAAATGAGAACTCAAGATATATCAAATTAAAAAAAAAGAAACTCCAACGATATCTGTTACATGTTAATCCTATCAGACTTATATGGCTTAATTATGTACAAGAATATAATATGAAGATAAATCTCCTTAAAAGATATAAGTAATAATCAATTATTGCTATTTTCACTCATCAAATCTACATCTTCCTGTTGCGAATTATTTTTCCATTTTTCTACCAACTCAAAAGTACTACAATGTTTATACCTTTACAACTATGATATACAGGGAGATTTTTTGAAAAGTGCCCAAATTTACACAGGAGGTTCATCAGACTGGATAGTATAATCGTTTATTGAAATAAAAAATAAAGTTTTTTTTTTCCAAAAACAATGCCATTCTATTCCCTAGAAAACAGAACGTGTTGACAATGCGTTAGTCATAAATACTTAAATTTTACTGTGCACGAACTTGTGTGCGGGTTAGTTATGAATGATCGCGCGTAAAATAAATGAGTTGCATATAAATCACGCACTTTTTGAGATAAGTTCAGATGAATGTAATAAATTAATTACTTACGAGTGATTTTAAATATTTATCATTTTTTATATAACATTATTAATTTCTAGAATTTAATAAAAAAAATGGATACACTTAGAAAAGCAACCCTGTATACAATATAATTTTCATATACTGATAGACTGTTTTTGGTAACTTCTCCATATGTTTTGTGTTGAACGAAGATTCTTCAACGGTACTCGACCAAACAGCAAGTGCACGTTTTCTTTTTTGTTTTGCACGTTCATGTGTGAGAAGGTGGCAAACGAGTTGGTGGTTCACCTGTTTGTTAAGTGAGAACCGCCGTCTATTGACATTTGGGACACCCGTAGCGTTGTAGATGCGTTGTCACCTATTAATAACGTGGGCCCAGTGGGCCTCACTCTATAGGTGAAACGCAGAATTACACTTCCACTTCACGCCGGTCTTCTGTGAGGACGTGGTACTAACCCGGACGGACCTGCCCATTCGTGTAACAGCGAACAACAGCGTGCTGCGTGGCCCTACCACCGTAAAACTCGATCATAACTATCATTATCTTGGTCTTTTCGTTATAACTCTTGGGCAGGGCGAACATCCGGTACCACGACCTCACAGAAGACCAGCGTAAAGTGGAGGTATGACAAATACTTTCGCGTTTCGTCAGGTGAGTGAGATAGCCGCAGCCCAATATTCAAAAGGTTGTCAACGGATCTGTAACCCTCAGGTGTTGCAGATGTCCATGGGCGGCGGTATTCACTTAACATCTGGTGAACCGTCTGCTCGTTTGGAAACTTTACACATAAAAAAAAACATAAGTTCCTTTAAACTCGTTTTTCCGCCAGCCATAGGGGCTAAACTCCAATAACTTTGTTATTACAAATTTTCGTAAAATCTGCTAGGTCCTTCTATTTATTATTCATGACGATGTATTTTTCTGAACACGTTGGTGTGCTTTCTTTTTTCGCTTTATGCCGGCACCGTGTTGCTTTAACGACGAAAAATAATATTGTGATACGCCTGAGCTCTCACGAAGAATACGTAAGCGAAATCAAAAAAAAAATCGTTTACCAGTATTTCCTTGAATCAAGTATTAATGACTAATGTGCTTCCTTCACAGACAGGAAAAATTTCCCCAATTACATTTTAATAATGAATATTCGTAAACTAGAAATGTTGTCTTTCCTGTTTTTTTCATTTTTAGTTCTACTCTCAGCACTTAATTTGAGACTTAATGACGTGTAGATAAAATATTCATAACTTCACAGATTTCAAACCTGCGTCTTCGAGCCGCGTCTTAATCCGTCGTCGTGTGTGACCGTGAAGTGGTCGTCATTCTCACCGCATGAAAATCTCAGTCTTACTTTGCTTTTTATTGCATTTTCAGTAACGCTTGGCGTTATTCAACGTGCTTCCTTTACAGCACACTTTGACCAATAATTTTTACAATGAATATTTGAAAACAACAACTTTGTAACAAAGGCCATATACAGCGTGTCGTTACAACCGCGACAATAAATGGACACACATATAGAGGATAATATTTTAAAATTGTGTTACAAATTTAAATTCTTTAAACATTAATATTTACAGAGTTATTAAATTTTCCAAAACTAACGTTTTTAGAGCACCCTTACGTATAAAACGGTAACGTTCATTTGTAAAGGTCACGAAGCATGTGATTGAGTTGAATGAATTTGAAAGAGATAAAACATACTATTAGAAGGAGAGATTTGTAATGCGACCTGTGGCAACGATTGAAAAAGTGTCTGTATGTATGAATCAGTCAGTTATAGTTGTATATGATGTTACAAATTTGTTTGAAAAATATATCTTTTTAATTTTGTATTTTTAACGTTTTATATTTTTTTATGATTACGGCAAGTAGCGTTAGACGTGTGTTAATTTATTGTCACAGTCGTAACGACACGGTGTATATGGCCTTTGTTATAAAGACGAGGATAGCGCAGATTAAAATCCTAGCAATGGCGAAACTAAAACTAAAACTTAAAAGTATCTAAAAATTTTTATAAATTTAAACGTCGTGAATACGTTTTGTTGGTGACAGATAAGTTCGAAAATTGGCCCTTCATATAATAAGTTACATGGCTTACATAATGTTACAATTTGTAGAAAAAGTACGAAAAGTTTGTCGCCGCTGAATAGAACCTACGTCCTCGGCATTCGCGGTCTAACGCTTTAAGCTAAACGGCATGCTTTTCGCACTTTTCTACAAAATTTAATTATTAGTCTTAAATGCAGAGATTAGCACTTTAAACATTTAAAATACATAATGTTATTCAAACAATAATAACTTATTCACCGATATATTCACCATTCACCGAATAACTTAGACACCGAGGACATGCCACAGAGACTTTGCGGTAAATTCATAGGCTCGATAATATCAGTGTCGTCTACATAGACCAATTGAAAAGTATGCGCGGGAATGGTCCCTCAACCATAATCCGAAGCGACGAGCAACACTCGGCTTTGGCCCAGAATGCTGCGAAGGCCTGGGAAACGCGTCCTAATAAATTCTCCGAACTAGGCCAAGCGAACGACGAAATGGAAACAATAAAATTATTAACACGCATATTTGTCACCTAATTAGCAAGCCGCTGCAGACGCGTTTATAATGAGAAAAACAACTACGGTAATGAAATATCAAAACCGATGCGAGCTCCCGCCAGCCGCCGCGAAAATTGCGACATCTTCACTTAACTACATAGTATAAAACAAAGTCGTCCCGCTGTCTGTCTGTCCCTATGTATCTTAGATCTTTGAAACTACGCAACGGATCTTAATGCGGATTTTTTTTTACTAGATAGAGTGATTCAAGAGGAAGTTTTATGTGTATAATATATTGCACCCGTGCGAAGCTGGGGCGGGTCGCTAGTATTAAATAATTTATAAAAGAAAGAAAGACCTGGCAGAGAAGAACCGGCGAGATACTATTGCCGGTTCTTCTCTGCCAGGTCTAGTTTAGTCAACCGGTGGTAGTATTGACGTTCAATAAGAGCTTAAAATAAGCCTATTTTGAATAAAGAAAAAACTAAAAAAGTCGCCGCAGGCAGTCGCCGCGTAAATAGTTCGAAACGACGCGCGGAACAGCGGACTGACGGCGGGTTTGCATGAATTATGACCGATTCCCACTTCCACGGCATTAAAATTGCAATAGTGGCGCCGTCGAGGAATGAATTACGCGACGTTTCGGCCCAGAGGATCACGTGTGACACACGCAATTGCTCTCGGAAATGAGAGGAAGCTCGCCTGCTGGAGATCGCTCCGTCTGACCCAGTTACTGGCGATTATAAACTATAAGTCGCACGAGATTCCGCTGACGGGCACAGCTGTCAATTGGTCTGATTAAACGAAACGCCGCTCTTAGTGTGTCCGTGTTTCTGTTCGACGCAATAATAATTACCAGTTCACTACATCTTCGTAAAATGACACTGCGTAATGGGATTTCTCTAAACTCTGTGGAACAGGGAAGTACAGATTTTGATATACAATTTTCGACTATATCGTCACGCAACTCTCGCCTAATTCAGTTTCTTACTAAAGGATCGAGTTAGTTGGTGCTAAACTAGTTTGGGGACCGACTTGCTAGTCTTATTTTTGTAGACGGTCACTACATGGCACCAAATTGCTGTTCATATTAACGAACATGGGCACATAGTTTTCATACTCTTATTAATATAAAAAAGTACCAAATTAAAATGAAATGTAAATATAATAAAGCAGTATAGATGCTTAAAAATATACTATTAATATTATCATACATTTTTATATTTATGGTCATATTTTGATTGAATCACCACCAATAAATGAAATGTGGAATATTCACCTTTACATAAGTTTAATATTCCTCATCTATCTGGATAAGGAAACAACATGCTGTATCTGCGTTCCTGCGACAGAGACCGCCACTGGTAAACGGAGCCAAAAAGCCGTCAAGATAATAAATTGTTATGCGCTCAAATGTTATACGCATAAATTTATTTGTAACTATGTGTCTCTCCAATAAACGCTTGTCTGCCACTTAAAGATGAATGAAGAAAGAGAAATGGATTTACACAATATATGTTTGCTTACACTTAGTTTTCCTTATTTCTCCTATCCTTGCTTTATTCCACGTAGGTGGGATCGGTGCATGTGAATAACATAACTCTTGATGGCTACTTCTTTATGTTCAGCTGTCAACCCTCCTTGGAACAAATGCTCAGATAAGTGTATTTAATGAAACTATTTTAAGGATTGTATCGCATTTCATTTTGATTTTCCATTGAAATTTGAAACGCCACAAAATAAGCAAAATAGTTAAATTTAATACGCATGACATACGCGTAAAGACAATATCAAGATAAGTATATGTGGATCACACGAATTATTGTCCTGTTTGGGAATTGAAACCTTCACCTCGGTGGCGAAACCAATCACTGAGAAACCGTGGCTCTTTTAACTAGCTTTTCGCTCACAGCTTCACTGGCGTTGTAGCCCTTAAATAAATATCTTGTTCAAAAAAAATATTTTTAATAAAAAGACCTCTAAACCACCAAAGGTTAACTGGAAGAAAACGCTATTTATCATTAAGTTCGCCTATGTACAAACTTTTAGTACAATAAAGAATATACAAACAAACAAACAAACAAACAAACCTACGTCATTTTTAATACCTCTATGAATATGTGTACAAAGTTTCATGATAATCGGTTGAGTAGTTTTGGCGTGAAAGGGTTTTTCTTTATTCATTAATGAAATGTAATATTGCATGATGCTAATAATTTTGCATCATCGTTTTATCGATGTAAAATCTTGTCATTTTCAACCGACTTCGAAAGGAGGAGGTTCTAATTTCGACTGTATATTTTTTTTTATGTCTGTCACCTCATAACTTCCGACTCGGTGGACCGATTTTGATGATTCTTTATTTGAAAGCTGGTGCTTCCCATGTGGTCCCATATCAATTTCATTGGTATCGGATCTTGGGGTCCGGAGATACTTAGGGAACTCCTAAAAATCAAGTATATAATGAATACAGAGCGAGATTGGACATAGGACAGGCAACAGCCTAGTATGGGGGTCAGTTCATAAGACATAAATGTAGATTTTTTTTTTTGGAAATAAAGTAATTCGTAATTTGTAATTTGAAGTCGGTTTTGTTTTTCGTTATAAAAAGAACTTGTATAGGGTTAAGAATGACGTGTGCCGCATTCTTTCCGACAACATATCGTATTTTTTAGGAGCCGAACGTACGATCCCCCATTTCACGTTTGGTACGAAATAAGTTTGGTAAAACGTGCAGTGTATTAGAGAGATGACCGTCCCGTTTGTTATAAAATATGGGAGAGCTTTTTCATCGGTGTTGCGAACCGATAACATCGTCAAAATTATTACAGAAGCAGAAGACCACGGTTTGTATCACGATCACTTACACACTTACTTTTTTAACTTTTTTTTCTCTACCAGATCATTGTTTTCTTTATTTTTTATTTTATTAATTTCCAAAAAAAATCCAAAAAAAAACCCGAGCGAAGCTTGGTCCTCCAGGTACTGTTGTTCTTAATTCTGCAGTAGACTTGTAACAAACTATGATGTCATCATCATCATAATTTCAGCCTGTTTGAGTCCACTGCTGAACATAGGCCTCCCCCTTAGACTGCCACGAAGTACGATCCTGAGCCACCTGCATCCATCGACTTCCCGCACATTTGCACAGGTCGTCACTCCATCTAGTGGGGGGTCGTCCTACACTGCGATGGCCAGTACGAGGCTGCCTCGAGAACCTTTCTTCCCCAACGGTTGTCGGTTCTACGAGCTATACGGTCGGCCCATCGCCATTTCAGCTTACTAATCATTTTAGCTATGTCGGTTATCTTAGTTCTACTGCGGATGTCTTCGTTATGAACTCTATCACGCAGAGAAATACCGAGCATAGCCCGCTCCATAGCTCGCTGAGCGACTTTGAGCTTCCTCATACGGCCAGCAGTGAAGGACCACGTCTCGGTTCCGTAGGTCATCACTGGAAACACACTTTGATTGAAGACTTTAGTCTTCAAACATTGAGGTATATTCGACGAGAACATTTGCCGAAGTTTCCCGAACGCTGCCCATCCGAGTTGGATTCGCCGATTGACCTCTGCGTCGAAGTTGGACTTACCTAGCCGGACTAACTGTCCTATGTAAACTTACTCGTCAACAACTTCGAGCTCGATACTATGATGTACTGTTACAAAAATCTCAAAAATATATCGATAACCCCAAAAGAATTCAATTATGTATTACTAGCTGCTGCCCGCGATTACGTCTGCATATAATAGGCTGAAGGTGTAATATTAAGACAGAAAGACAGATATACATAAAACATGTATATAAATTATAGCCTATGTCTTATTCAGATGTATAAGCTACATTATTGTAAAGTTTCATTAAAATCTCTTCAGTAGTTTTTGCGTGACAGAGTAACAAACATCCATCCATACATACAAACTTTCGCATTTATAATATTAGTAAGGATAGACATCTATTTATACATATCTAGATAAAGGTCACGTATTTATGAGTAACATGTTTTAATGATATCAAAAGAAATGTATGATACTAATGAAAAATTCGGTTATGTACAGTCACAAGTCTACTGCTTTTCCAAAAGATCGTTATAAAGCAGTTAGTACAGTCCTAGGTTCCATATAGCGAACTATTAATAGATAGGTAAAACTACACGGCGCTCGGCGCCAATAATTTTAATTCATTATTTGAATCATTCGATCAAGATCAAGCCCGAAAATACAAGGTTAACATCACATGTTATTACTGTGGATTTCACACCGATCTTGTGTTATGACCTGATATGATTAAATGTCGTCGGGTCGACCACAATTAGTCGACCGCTTCCAGTAGTAATCAAAAGCAATGCACCCTCCGCATTCATCTAAATCCGAAACCAGACAAATAAAATTTCTCTCCCCTTGTCGACGGACGATCTTACGACTGGAGCTCTATCCGTAGACGTCTCGTAGCTTCAGACGTTGCTTCAGTTTAACCATTTTGTTAAACGCAAGCAATCGCTGCAATCATTCACCAAATAGGAGTAGTACAGGGAAATTCTATATTTAAATGCCACATGAGATATATCGGTACCAGTAACAATTAAGTAACAATCAACAATTTAAAAATTATACAAAAAAAAAGGTAATAATAACTATTCAAAGTAATACTTTTTACATTTTAAACTTATATAGTCCTTCAAAATCCTCTAACTTGAATATATTATATAAAAAATCATCATCATCGTTATCACCATCATCAGCCGTAAGACGTCCACTGTTGAATAAGCATAGGCCTCCCCTTTAGGACGCTACAACGAACGACACTTTGCCATTTGCATCCACCAGTTGCCCGGGACTCGTATGATGTCGTCGGTCCACCTAGAGTTAGGCCTTCTAACGCAACGAAATAAATAATAAATATTATATTCCGAATAAATCTATCTCATAGAAAGCTTGTTTGAAAACTTGTGAATTTCGTTTAAGATCTTCCGTTCAGCTGAAAGTTCCCTAGAACCAAAGTTTAAATAAATGTTCTCGGGCGAGCTCGACTGTTAGTGCGTAGACAAATAAAAATAAACGAAATATCTCACTTCTGCGTTCTGAAAAGTCAACGCCCCATGCTACGAGTAGGTAAATACGGTTATTCCATACAGCATTCATACCTTAAAATACTTGAAGATGGGATCTAATGAGCTCAGTCACCGACTTGTTAACGGAGACTCTTTTTTCTCTTTTTTTGAACTTCAATTAACTTGTTTCAACAAAAGAAGACGTGGTCTTTGTGGTATAATTAAAGCGTTTGTTATTAATGGAAAATTAAAACGAGTAAAATAGTAGGTATGACCGAAATAAGTGATATAAATAGTTAATTACAGATAAGTTAATGAATATTGTGTTTAACTAATTAAAAACGAATCATTGGTAATTAATGAGTACTAATATATTCGTAGATAGCTCAGAGAGAGATAATAGAGCCGTGATAGCTCAGTGTCCGGGCGCTCGCCTTTAATTCAATATACTCGAGCAACCTGAGTTCGATCCCCGGTGCCGGCACCGATGAAGTTTTTAACTTTAAGTGCTGTCTTATCACGTGCTCCGCGGTGAAGGAAAACATCGTGAGGAAACCTGCATATTTTCGAAATAATAACAAAAAAAAAATATTTCGAAGATGTGTGAAGTCCGCCAATCCGCAGTGGGGCCGTGTGGTGGACTATGTATAGGCTGTTACTTAACTTTTTTTTAATATATTTGTACAGATTAGGATCCCAGGATCCCCTTGAACTTTTTGATAATTTTTAATTTATTGATATTTTTTTTACACCGTAACACATAACAAATAGCTCTTTGTCATCTTATAAACAAATAATTTGCAATAACAAATATTGAAATCAATAATCGACCAAGTTGGACCAAATTACAAATCCTTACAAAATTTGATAAAACTTGGTTCATTCGTTTCGGAGTTTATCGTGAACATACATCGTGACACGAATTTATATATGTATATATATATATACAATATATATATATATATATATAATATATATATATATATATATATATAAGATATGAAAAAAGTAGCAAATGAGCTGGTGGTTCACCTGATGTTAAATAATAACCGTATATACCCATGGACCTTTACAACACCCATAGGGTTGTAAATGCGTTGCCACCTTTAAATAAAGTGGACCTCGTCTACCTCACTCACCAGACGAAACGCAGAAACACTTCTACTTCACGCCCGTTTCCTGTGAGGTCGTGGTACTTATCCCGACGGACCTGCCCATTCGTGCAGCAGTGAACACTGTTGCGTGGCCCTACCACAGTAAGAGAGCTGGTTCTTTTCTCGGAGAAAGATTAAACATAACGCACTAATCAGCAAGGAAATTCAGAAAAAGAAATGCGTTCTTGGCACCATGCCGCCTCGACTAGGTTTGTTAGATAACATATACTATACTTTCTTCTATGTTTTGTTGTCAAATTGCTAAATGTCATCAAAATCTTGCCATGAGCCGATGTTCCTGGGAGGACCACAGGGGCGTTATTATAAATTTTTTGTATTATTTATTTATTTATATATTTATTGTCATAATTTTTTTATAATTGACACTTACATCAGTATAATGATAAATTTAGTACTTAAAATAAGAGCAATTATAAAATACTTATAAGTAAGTAGATTAAATATTTATTATTATTATTAATTAATGTTTATTTATAAAATTATATGTTGATAGTTCATTCTGCATTTAAAAGGTTAAATGTTAAAATTTTCAAAAAGTTTTATATTAAAAAAATATGTAAATAATACGTGAATAATTCTGTCAATTGTAAAAAAAATTTAAACATTCTTTATACAGATAAATATTTTTACATATATGTGTGTAATATTTATTCATGCAAACATATTAAATGCATATTAAACTCACATATGAATGTACTCATTAAATTTTCTACTGATGTTATTAAAACATGTTACTGCATGTTTAATAACATCAGTAGAAATTAAATTCTTAATATATCATACTAATAAAGAAGAATCGCATTATAATGTGTTGGTTATGTATATGGTAATAATACGTATTTTTCATTTGAATAGCCATACATTATTTCCGCCATTCCGAAAAGGTCCATAGAGATTACATACCCATGGAGTCTTTGCTTACTGTTTATTTATAGACCCATTCGAAATGTCTCATTTCGAGCATAAACAAGACGATATCTGATTTATTTTATGATATTGTAACAGCTAATCAATAAAAATTATTAACAAATCCCAAGACAGCCTGATAAAATGCCTCCAAGCCTTCAGAATGTAAGTATTTAAGTTGACTCGCATTGAACAACTGAGACATCGCTCCCTTCATTATTTTACAAAACGTTTTGCGTAGCTCAGATTTATTCGTAACCCTACTCTGCTGTCGCTCCTCAAATTGCAGTAATAAGTCAAAGAAAGTGCCCCGATGATAGCACTTAAGAGAGCGCTTTCTTCCGAATATAGTTATATAAGTACCGATAATGATTACGCATAATGTCTTATAGCGCCATTTGAAGGAAAATATTTAAGTTGCCATTTCAAATCGAAAACAAGACAACCCTATAACTGTGGCATAAAAAAGTTTTTATATTGTCGTATCATATTTGTGTGTATTAGTGATCAATTGTATGTGCCATGAATGGATAATTTACTATCCAAACTAACAACTATTATTCATAATACAAAACGTATGTAAATTCATATGCGTAAGAGGAACTATCGGGCACTGTCTGTATATTTTGTCATGTGTTGGTTGATATCGGATATTTAGTAATTATTTTTCGACACATGACAAAATACAATCAATGGCTGTGCCCAACAATCCCTCTCGACTCGATGCATCAACGTCACCTCAATGCAAGCCGTTCACTTATCGTATAACATTCAATACTTTGCTTGACAATATTTTTAGAGGTCCGGTTATTTTCTCGTTCAAAGGTTAAACAAAATCATTCATCTGTTTTATTTTTTACAAATATAATGAAATGGTCCAAATCTAGCACATGGTTTAAAAACTAAGAAAGTGATTTTTGACCTTTGGTTTCTTTTCTGTGACATAAGTAAAATTTAACAAAAATATTTGTTGCCACGGGAAATTGAGCATCAGAATTTATTATATACATTAGAAAGATAATTAGTTAAACGTATGTGTTCGCTGAAAAGGAGTTAGTAAATGTTTAATCAACTAAATTCTACGAAATCATGGAGATTTATATGAAAATGGCGGGTTCAAATACATCATCCAATGTGTGCACAGATACGTCGCTGATCATAACCCCCTGTAATTAAATAGCTCGAGGGAGTAGTTACTATAACTACGCAGATTTACACACGAGTTGGCAGCCGCTCTGTGGTAGCAGCAACGAAATGGTGAACAATTAGCGTTGTTCAACCGACTTTAAACTAAGAAAGCATTCTCAAGTCAGTTTCTTTTTTTTTCGTTTTAGTTATCTCGGAACTCCATTGTTCGATTAATCGATTCCTGAAAAAAAAATTGTATTGAGTTCGTCATTACTCTCATTTTGGTCCGATATTATTTCATTGGCATCGGACCTTCCACCAATCAAAGATAGAAAATTTATAGTGAGTGAGATATTTGAAGTCGGTGTTGTTTTTGGTTAATGTATTATTTTTTCAAAAACATTGACCTTTAGGATAAAAATAATACTGTGCTGTAAGGGAGTTTTCCACGTAAAATATAAATTTGACGTGGACAAACGTGGGATAACTCTGTGGGTGATATAAATAGTTATCCCGTGTGAGTATCGAATTTTAAAGAAAAATCTTTATTATTTTTAAGTACGAAAGAAATGGACTCTTTTCTATTTTAAGAAAGAAATGGACTCTTTATTTAAGAATAAACATTGCAAGACACTCTTTTCAACACCATTACCATAATTGGATGTCCTTGGCAACAATAGACGTTATGAATCCTTTTTGTTATTTAAATCATTGCCTTAGAAAAAGGCGGAAGCTTTTGTTGTTCACAAACTGTCTGGGTTTATTCGTTTTAATTTATTTCTTTTTCTCTAAAACTTCACAAATAAATGGCGGGAAAAACATCTCTTAAATCCTTGAAACTCCTAAGCGTAATCAACCGTGACACATGTATTCCGAACTAAACAAATGTCATGTTTAACTCTTTACGCAGAGATTAGTTTCACCACAACTTTTTCAATAATTCACATATTTTGAAAGTTTGCTTGAATTAAAGAAAACAAAATTGCACAAAACTTCCATTGAAAAGTTCCAGCTAGGTTTTACTTTTCTTGAGATCGATGGTAAGTTCAACAAAGTGTATTTATGAATGTTTTAAACGCTTAATCATTTCTCTTTCCATATATTTTACGCTATGTAGAGATATGCGGTCTATGGTCTGTTAGTTGGTCTGTGAACACATGGAATTATGAAAATAAGCGTCACTACGCTGTCAATCCAAAGAACAATATATATTCCGAAGATGGACTACGTAGCAGAGGAATGAATTACCAAAATCGTACGATGCCAATATGGATTTAAATTTTGATTAAATAAAGGAGAAACTAAAAATAGAGGCAAATTAGAGGCTGCTACGTGGCCTTTCAAAAAATAATTTATAACACTTAATAAAATAAAATATTTTGAAATAAATGCTGTCTTAATACTAAAAAAATGAAGTTTGTTTTATTTTAATCTTAATGCAAATTGGTGAACAATGATTTTCGTCATTTACGAACAAAGTTGTATGTTTAAAGACGCGAGAACACACTCCTTTTGAGAAGTTAGGCTTTTCTAGATCCCACCCACAAATGGAAATTGTTTGGCCTTGTGACTTACTAATAGTAATTTTAAACAACAAGCGAAATCTCAAAAGCAGGCGTATGAACTGAATGAGGGTCTGAAGGGGTCATTACGATCCGTGGCGAAAGAACAACTTCACCTTGAAATTTTCTGCTCAAATTGGTAGCTTTGAGAAAATTTCCCGCGATTTTTAAGGACGTTCGCGCGTCACAACAAAGCTTTGGCAAATTAAAAATAAGAATGAAAATGTTTTGTGAGCCAATGTTTGAGTTGAGTTATTATGTATTTAACAAAGTTTTGAACACTAACGTAAAATGGCGGACTTAACACCGTTAGATGTTCTCTAACAGTCAACAAACAAATAGAGAAAGCTTATCGATAGAAAAGGAGGTACACAAATCAGTTATATTTTTTACGTTTGTTACCTCTGAAATCGGTCATTTATGACCCAATTTCAAAAAAAAAATTGAATTGGGTTCGATGGTAGCGCCCATATGATTTCAAAAAACAGTATTAATTTATTTAAATAACCTCTCATTACCAGGAAATTAATGTTGTATTCTGGTAAATTATTAAAGCTATTAATAGCTTTTACGTTGATATTTTTTCCGTTCCCAATAGCTCGTTTACGTACGACGCATGATCACTAAATAAGCGCTGAGATCAAGGAATATAATTTGAATGAATCCATCTTTCGTAATTACCATTTAGCAAAAAGTTTTTGGTCATTTGATGAACTTTGTAGTTCTGTGCAATAGCAATGTATGCTGAAGACACCCCGTCCACCATTAAGCAATTTCTAATGTAGCAATTGCCACGCAACATGTTTTTATGATTGAATTCGTGCATTATTATTATTACATTATCACACGAGGATAGTTTAGCCAATAACGTTTGGTGCGACTAAAAAAAAGAACTCTACCTTATCGTTCTACAATTGGTGAATTAATTGAACGGTTTACGTGTTTTTGCGAAGTATTGATTATTTGCAACAAAATTGTTCAGAAATGCATTGAACTGTTGCTGCCAATTACTGAAATTAATGAGCAACAAATTGAAAATGAGAATGTGAATAGCCTCAGCATTTATTAACGTCCCAGAAGTCTATATTTGGATCTAGATCAACGGCCGATCTAGGATGATTGAATGAATGTTTGATGACTCCATGGCGCAGTCACCAAAGTATTGGCTTCGGCGTCGAGGGTCGTGGGTTCGATTCCCACACGGGACAACTATTTTTGGACCCAGTTGTTTGTGAAACATTTTTTCCGCATGTGGGTGTTTCTCCATGTGTAATTTATGTTTGTCAAATGTCCTTATAACACAGGATAATGTTATACTAAAGTAAGGACAATGATTTTAAAAAAATCTATATATTGGTCTCTTAGAGCAAAAGCTTGCAATAAATATGAGATTCCTTTCGCATTATAAATAGTTGTCATCTTGATCCAAATCCCAATTTTTAGAACACAATCATAGCGCCACCTAACGGGTCTAACCGTAAACCTAAACCATCCAACCAAACACATTAAAAAAAATTATCATCTTACCGTTAGGTATCGAATTTGTGACATATACATACACGTAAGTATTATATATATAATACTTAATTAATTAGATAATAATTATAAATATATATATAATATTATAAAAATCAATGTGAACTGTACATTGCTTTTAATAATTTTTAATTTACATAATTATGTGATACCTCATAGACCTCCTGGGTCCTGGGTAGAGTAGGCCTAAGAACACTTATGGATTAGCATGAGCTGGCAGATTTCGAATGATAAAAGTAAATTATTTTTATGATGTTTGTAAAAGGTTCCTTCCCCAAAGAATCGAATTATCGATTTTTCTCTACACTGATATTGAAACTATACTAGTATGTGTACTTACGAAAAGGTACCGAACTGAAAAACGAGCGTTGACACAGAGTAAAGTTATAGAAGTAATGGAAGCAATCACATTTTTAGGCCGCGATAGAACTTTCTTTCTCTATTACATTAGCCGCCGCTCGCGAAGTTTCAGGCCTCGGTGGGGTTATGAGATTTCTTCTATTTGCAATCAATTGCGAGTTCGTGAATTTAGTGGCTTGTTTTCTTTTGCACAAAAAATAAAATTTTATCCAATGGGTACGAAGCGGAGTTCGCGAAGAAGAAATAAGTTTTATTAACCAGAGCCGTGGCAGGCCGGTGTTTGGGCGCTCGCTTTTAATTCGATATGCCCGAGCAATAAGTGGACTATGCCCTCATACCCTCAGTACACACAGACGAGGCCTTTTCCCAGCAGGGGGACTTGTATATATCTTTACTTTATTTAATTTAAACCCACAGTACACACAGGCCTTTTCCCAGCAGGTTGTCTTGTACATATCTATATATATTTACTTTATTTTCTTTTTACTTTATTACTTTTTTACTATCTTTCTTTTATATTGTTGTAATATTGTAATAAATTATTTTAAATGTCAATTTTCTCTTATCTTAAAGCGTACTCTTGTGGGTTTGCTTTCGAACATTTGTACAAATATATACTGTACTCTGACAGTACTATATTAATGTGTTTACTAACGATTGTAAATTAATTATTGGGATCTTTAACCATAACTAGATTATAATAAAAATGACTACAATACTTCAAAAAGTATTTATACAGTAATTTATAAAGCTTAAAAAGTTTGCTCTACTTGTAAGTCGACATTATAGGAATATTCATTATATTCAAGGATACTGAATAGCAAAAACGCAAAGAAAGTACATAGTACGTCTTGTTTTTAAAAAAAATCGTTCTGCTCGATAATAGTACTTGGTAAAAATATTAATACTCGTATTATATTATATTAAATATTAATACTTATATTATATACCGCAATCTCGAAAACTTTTGAAGAACCAGTAAACTAATAACCAGTACGATGAATTCAATATTAATAATATAGTCTATTTGTTTTCATTCAATCATTAACTAAAGCTTTAACTAATTCAAAAGTATTGTATCGTAGTCAACTTGATGATTTACCCACCTTATTTGGTTAAAACTTGAGATGTATGTATATTCAAAGATATATTTTATTATTATAGTTGTTTTTTTTTTGTTCATTTATCTTCAGAAATTTATAACTTATGACAGTTATAACTACAATTAAATAAGTAATAACAAGAAATGAAACAACTAACATTTACTGTCAGTAAAGTTGAGATTCCACAATTTTTTTTATTATTCATGTACTATTACTATTCTACATAAATTGTTACGAAAGCCAAATGTAAAAGGGTTTTTGTTTGTTGACTGCAGCAACAGCATTGACAGCTGCCAATGACCTTTAGTTCTATTTCCGTCGGTATTCATGTCATATCAATGCCCTTTTCATTGTCTCAGTTCCGTTGCCAAAAGCTATTTATAACGGATTAAAAATATCGCGTAACACGCGGCGGTAACGTTATCGAACGGTTAATAACGGAGTGCGAAAACGCGTATATTAATTCGCACTCTAAATCGTACCGTTAACTCTTCAATGGACTGAAGTGAAATATTCAACGAGGCGTTGATTTGAAAATGTTTTATACAGAATGAAGAATTTTTATTGTACGAGAAATACAAACTGTTGCATAAACCAATTGGTGTAGTTTTGTAAGTTATTTTAATATTTGCAATTTAAATTGTTTTTTTAGGGTTCCGTACCTCAAAAGATGACAAGTAAAATATAACTTAAAAAACTAAGAAACCCGACTGCGTTTCTGTGTATTTTTATTTTGATATAACCAGTGTCACTCTCACAGTAAATACGAATGTAACGACACCTTTCAAGCTAAAATCCATCAAGCCGTTCAAGGTTGCAAAACAATTATACATTCATACATAAACACATTCATACTCTCGAAAAACATAACCCTCCTTCTGGCGCAGTCGGGTAAAAAAGCAACCCTTATACCATCGATTTTCTCAGGAACGGATGGATCCATCAAGGAGAAATTCATACCAAAATACTGACGTTTTTAGTCCCTATTAGGTGTATAAAAATCAAGGTATTAAGTCAATATATGGGCAAATTTAGATTATCGCGAAAATTTGTGTGTCAAAATTTACCTTAATTTTCAACTTTGTTTTGTCTGTTATAGACATTGTTATAGACTTACGTATTCAATATCTATATCAAAGTAGATATGATATGTGTATGAGTGTGAAAGCACCTTTTTACCTTCAAGAAACGATCTTTTTGAAAAAGACTTTCATAAAAGAACCGCAGAACCCAATACGACACAACCCTCGATTGAGGGCTCTAAATTCAAAACCCCGATGTGAGACTTTCAAACTTTACTATACGTACAGTAATTTGTCTTTTTTTATGACCATAAACCATCTGGCAATTGACCTACATACGTACAAAACTTAGGATCTAATTAGCTCTGTTTGGTGTGATATTAGAAAAAATGGCAAATAAAGTCGCGACCGCGTTATAAATTGTAACACTAATTATAACGAATTATTATCGGATTATATGCAAATTGGGATTCGAGACAACAAATCGTTACATTTATTATTAAGGATAGCGGGATTAACTACGCTTTAAAACACATTTGTCTATTTAGTTGAATCTTAAGCGTTAATATTATAAAAACTTGATGATATAAAGAAAGAAGAAATAATAAATATTGTTAAATGGATGACAGTGATTGATTGAATTGGAAAGACCAGGAGAATCCTGATATTTGCAATTTAATTGAAATCTCGATATGCTTATTCAATTTAAAAATTAAATTTTATCATTACAAATTTTTTCATTTTAATTCTAGCGTGATCCATTCAAAGAATAGCTAGTCGCAAATAGTAAAGCGAGAAAATATCTTCGATTCTCTGAGCTTGTTAATTTCACAAACATTTCTTTTAATGCTATTGGTTTGCTTCATGCTTTAATAGTTAAAGGTAAGTAAATAGTAGTTGTCAGGTAAACAGTTATCACGTCCTTATATTTTACTATTTAAATGTGTACAGATAATAAATCCATAATCAGTAACATCTATTTATATGGAGAATACTCGTACTAATTAATATATTACTATTTGGAAATACTTTATTGTTATTATCATGCGAAAAAACATTTATTGAATCCACGCATTCATTTATTAGTTAATAAGTAAACAATTGTGTAAAACTATTCGGTACATTATTATACGCACTAATATCCATACAGTTTGCTATAAATAAACCCAGCACTTCAGAATAAAAACAATATGGTGCCGAGATATCTCTTCATTCTTGTACAATAAAAAATAATACTGCGTTTTTTACGTCATTTCATTTTAAATAGAACGTCTCATTTAGTTGTAGGATACAACTAAATGAGACATGAAACTTAATATTCTCATCTCATTTTTAAATAATATTAAAACGAAACCTGTTACAAAAATCTCATATACATTTACGGGGATACATGCAACGAAACGTTATATATTAAATATCATAAATGGAATAAGGGATGAAATAAAAACTTTAACGAACTTTAAATTTGTTTATGCAGCAATAAATCAATCGTACAGCATTGATGTTATTTACTTTATACTTTTTTGTTTAGATAGCAAGAGATTCACGTCATTCTATAAATCATCATTCACGAGAATGTATAAAGTGCGGAAAAATCTATCTTGCAATAACCTTTAAGATTTTAAAACAATGGGAAGCGTATAAATTGCTAAGTGGGGCGCAGCTAAAAGAACTTGTCGTTGAATGGCGATAAATGACAATATTACCCGGCTGGAAGAAAAAAATATTTTTATACTTTACCATCTTCTTGGCTGAATGTCTGTACGTTCCTTGGTCTCCGATAAGAAATTTAATTATTATAAATCAAAAAATCCACTAAATTTACCACGATGTTATATATGAAACAGCCCTCGTATCATATAATGTAATTTGTAATTCACGCTGACGTATTCTGGCAGGTAAGAATGCCATAAGCTTAAAAGTCACTTGACTCAATTTCTAACTTATACGATTTACCAAAGTATAATACCTTTGTAAAAATTATTACATACATGACGGGAAAATCCCGCTTGAATTTATGCACATCACAATATAATATTCGTTCAATCGTAAAAATGCCGATGTATGAAGAAGATTAACGACTTATATTTATTCGCCAATGTCTCAAAATAGCACGCAATTTATTTAGGATGAATCACCTTATAGGATTCATCAATTTTCTTTCGTAATATGTTTAGATAAAGTTACACAGTGTTCTGTTGCTATTTTCCCGTAATTCATATGCCCATATTATTCATATTTGTCGAACGAAGGAACCCGCATTTCTCAAGTATTTCCCAAAACATTTCAAACGCGCGAGCGAAAATAATATAAACCCTTAGCCAAATTTTGTTGACTAAAATAAATTCCTTGTTTTACGAGTTCAGAAAAACGATGTGTAATTGCGTTTTTTTTTACTTCATTAACGATATTCGATATAAATATGAATGAAACAAGAATTTACCATCCAGTACTATTTATTACATCCATTTTTTTAATGATGAAATAGGTGTGGGTATAAAACACCTAGAGTATAATTATATAGAGTGTACAATTAATTTTTTCGTTTAAAAATTTATTTAGTTTTAGTTTCTTGTTTTGTTACAGCATACTTATAAATTAGAATTTTGTATGGCTTTTGTATATGTTTTTAAATTATTATTTTGTCGTTGTGTATCCTTTTTCTTGGTCAATCAATATATTTTCTTTTTTCTTTTTTCTTTGCTTGAAACACTTTATCCCACCTAAGTGGGGTCGGCACAACATATGAATCATATCATTAATTGTACTGTCCAAGATTTTTCACAACCAGCCGCCTGCCTGTCTTAAAGTGGAGGCGTCATACTTCTGCGTTTTTTACACTTTATCAAAAGGCGGCAATGTATCTGCAATCCTACGGGTGTTGCAAATGTCCAAGGGCGGCGGTTATCACTTAATACGAAGTGAACCGCCGGCTCGTAAAACTTTCCAACTTTCTCTCCTAAAAAACCTCCTTGGCAACAAACACCCGGAACATTATCTATGGATATATTATATACTTGTCCCGAGTGAGAATCGAACCCACGACCCACCGTGCCGAAGCTAATGCCTTAGCAACTGCTCCACCGAGTCAATGAAATAAAGCAAATCAAAGAATTCAAACTGTAACCAGGCATCTAAAGTACTACAAAGTGAATCCAAATATTGCAAATACATGATTTCCCATCACCGTACTCGCCTCCTTTTGAAGTTTATTATCTTCTAAAATCGTTAAAATATCACGTCGACGTAAGTAACGTTAAGTTTTAAAAATACTTAACAGGAAAAACTAAATATTTGTACAGTTAAAATTAACACTTTTGATTAATCTCTTTTTTTCCCTAACAAATTTGCCGAAACACTGATAGCAATGTTCATGATTCCATGAAATTGATAAATGCCTCCTTGTTAATATTTAAAGTCGAGGCCGCAATGCGGTATTCCCCGTTTAGATACGATTGTCCTCCTAGAATTCACTTATTTTATTATGAATTTAATTTTAATTTTTAACCGACTTCAAAAAAGAGGTTCCTAATTCAACTGTATTTTTTTTACATGTTTGATACCTCAGAGCTATCGACTGAGTAAGCCGATTTTGATGATTCTTTGATGATGATGAAAGCTGGTGATTCCCGTATGGTCATTTGGATCAGTTCTTACGATTGCATCAGTTCTGACATTGAGAAAACCATAAATAAGTCTTAAATTTGCATTAAGTATGTGCTCGACAAATGGACAAATAACTCAATATCACTCCAAACGATTTCCGCTTTAGGATTTCTAACGTACCGGAATAATTATCCAGTGTACCTATATCTGTATATAATGATGACTTACGGCGCAGTCGTCAAGGTATTCACCAGGGGTCTTGGGTTCACGCGGAAAAAATATTTGTGTGACCCACAGATAATTATTTCGGATCCGGATGTTTGTCCAGGTGAAATTTTTGTATTTAAAACGTCCTTACAACAAAGGATAATGTTATGCTACAGTAAAGGCTTTTAAAAAATATAATTTCCTTAATAGGGCGGCAAAGCGTACCAAACCCTCTTTTATATTTAAATAAACTCAGTTATGCAGGCAATGCATTAACTTACAACAAATATTGTTATTACTTTAGCTAATTTATTTATTTATTTATTTATTTATTAATTTAGTGATGATTCTGATTTTCCAATGACACAGCACTCACGATCCGGTGTCTAATTTCACTTTTTTAGTAAATATAATATTATCGATTGTGTAAGATAATAAATATATTTTAGAAATTCAACTTTTTAGTACATTAAAAACTTCTTAAGTTTCTTTTCTTTTCTTTCTAGTAACTACCATGGCAATCACGGACATAAAACCTCGTATGATACCAGCGTCTACTGCACAGTATGGGCAGGCTCGTCCAGGGAAGTACGACGGCCTGAAGTGGAAGTGTTAAACTTTCGCGTATCGTCTGGGGAGTGAGTTGCGAGGAGCCCACATTTTTAAAGGCTGTCAACGCATCAGCATGCTATCGGGATTTAGAGTAGATGTCTATGGGCGGTGGTAATCGTTTAACATCAGGTGAACCACATGCTTGCTTGACAACTTTTCACATCCCACCAATACATGGGCAAAACTATTTATGGCTTTCACAAATCTTTGTCCCATATGACTATCGAACCCATGTCACAAAGCGTAATGACTGTCAAGGTGACTACATCTAAACCATAGAGCTATCCGTGCAGTAAAATCAAAGCATAACCGACACAGAGCCAGTCCCATAAAATTTGACTAACAAAAAACTAAAAAATTGCCTTCTCCATTACATAATCATGGTACCAATCTTAGTATCTGTTAGTCCATAACTAATAACTAATAATAAAAATCGGCTAAATGCGAATTGGACTCATGCACGAAGAGTTCCGTAGCATTATCTATGATAAACTATTTGGTAAGTACCTATAGGTTGCCTAACAACCACCCTGTGCTTCTTGTATGGCAGTCCCCTTAATGTTTTTTTATTTTGATCTGTGTTTTAGTATTTGTTGTTATAGCGGCAACAGAAATACATCATCTGTGATAATTTCAACCATCTAACTATCACGGTTCATGAGATAGAGCCTGATGATAGACGGACAGACGGACGGGAGTCTTAGTAATAGCGTCCCGTCTTACCCTTTGGGTGCGGAACCCTAAAAACCAGTTAAAATAACTATAACTAGTGTCTAAAATTAATCAAGGCAAAATTGAATAATATACTAGCGCGTAAATTGTTAAAGTCATTCTTACTGCACCATGCGATTAATGTCAATATAGATACAATTCAAAGACTCGTGACTCACTATTCCGGTGTCCTAATTACGTTATTTATGTCAATTTCAAACTACCTATTCTTATCATAGTATAAACACACATCCGTAACGCTATGTTTTGAGGTTCAAGTACACGCGTTGTATCTTAATTTTAGACGAGATAAATAGATGTTATTATTAGCTCTTTCCTAATTGTAACATTGAAGGATCGTGATTTATTAATTAGACAAAAAGACAATTTTTAAATTCACATTATTTATAGATTTACTGGCCGACGTATTGAAAGCTTTATCTGACTCCATGGTGATGGGACAGACTGGGGGGGGGGGGTCTGTTGTCAATTCTTGCAGCAAGTTTTACCAATTTTTATTTTGTTAGTTGATACGATCAACGTAGTATAAACTTTGCACTGCGTTGCTATACAACGATGTTTATTTACATAGTAGGTTAAGATGCATGAAATATACGCGTTCTATCTCAATTACTAATATCAAGAACAATCAAAGTCGAAATTTCATTATTCAATATCGGCTTAATTTAAGCTCATAGTGAACGTCAAAAAACCTACCTAAGAAACTAACTATGTCAGCAACTACTATAGAAATCAATATTCAAATTTGTGACTAAGTCGATTCATGGGCAATAAATCCGCCTAATTGAATCAGAACATTATTTCATAGGCAATGTTTCCCACTGAATTCACTGCCCGCCGTAAAACTTATTATCCTGACCAATGGTCCGTAAATACGAAGCCAAAAGGATTTGTGTCTATGTTTCGTTATGATTACACATTTCCGGTTCCCTTCTATTAGTTGCACCATTAACCTGGAATCGATGTTTTCTGTTAAGTTCCCTATGTATTTAAAGTAAATAAAAATATCTTTCTATATAATCTGTGGTAGATAGAAATTGTTGCCATGGGGACCAATCTATACGTTCTAAACAAAAAATTAAACCATAGCGCAGAGAGGTGAAGAACCAGTCACCGTACACCACGTTTTTTACTTAAGTCATAACAATTGCAAGTATTGACTATTCAAGAGACCATAGATGTGGCGCGTCTTTTATTTTGAATATTTTTAATCTAAAATACATAGACACTAGTAGGCTTTGGCATACGAGTAGGTAAAATGAATTATTCTACAAAAATTCATCTTTTTTTTCTCATTTTTAAATAACATCGTCCTTACTTTAAGATAACATTATCCTTTGTTGTAAGGACGTTTTTACAAACATAAATTTCATGTGGACAAACACCCAGATGCGAAACAACAATCTGTGGGTCACACAAATAGTTGTCACGTGTGGGAATCGAACCCACGACCTCCGACGCTAAAGCCAATACCTTGACAGCTGCGCCACGGAGTCATGAATGAAGTTATCATTTTAATAAGTTATACTAATAATATTAAATTAAAATAATACTAACTGATGTCTAATAGTACTGACGCACGAAATCTATTTTTAAGCGAGTTGGTTCACCATATATTTAGTGATAACCGTCGCCTTTTGACATTTGCAACACCCGTAGGGTTGCAGATGCTTAAAGTAAAAACGTAAAGTTGAGACTTGAGAGCCTATATATATCGCACTGTGAGTTAAAGGCCTCCTCTAAACAGAGGGTATCAGTTCATTGTCCACCGAGCGGTCTCATTGTGGATTGGTGGACTTCACATAGCTTCAAAATATTTTTTATTTGTTATTACTTCGAAAATATGTAGGTTTCCTCACGATGTCTTCCTTCACCGCAGTGCACGTGATAAGTAAGCACTTGAAATTAACAATTTCATTGATGCCGGCACCGGGATCGAACTCGGGTTGCGAGAGTATTAAAATTAAGGCGTGTGCCCGGACACTGAGCTAACACGGCGCACGCAGATGCGTCGCCAACTTTTAATAAAGTGGGCTCGGGTTATCTCATTCACCAGACGAAACGAAAAAGTATCACACTTCCACTTCACATCGGCCTTCTGTGAGATCGTAGTACATACCTAGACGGACCTGCCCATTCGTTCAACAGTGAAGACCGTTACGCGGCCCAACCACTATGATTTTAATACAAGTAAAATGCTGAAGTGGCCATGAAGTATGCAAATTAGGGTAACTTTTATCACAGTCGGTTACAATTCACAAAAAAGTTTTAAGTAATACGACAAATTTGAATAAACTCCTCGTAGTATGTTATTATCTAAACTCTAACGGTAGTAGGGCCACGCAGCAGCCTCGGCTGTTGCACGACCGGGCAGGCCCGTCCAGGTAAGTACCACGCGAACAGCGTAAAGTGGAAGTATGACAAATACTTTCGCGTTTCGTCTGGTGAGTGAGGTAGTCGGAGCCCAATTTTCAAAAGGTTGTCAACGCATCTGTAACCCTCGAGTGTGGCAGATGTCCATGGGCGGCGGTATTCACTTAACATCAGGTGAACCGTCAGCTCGTTTGACAACTTTTCGCATAAAAAAACGAAATCTCCATCGCACCATCCCAAAGAACACGTCAAATAATATAATCAACTAGCGACCCACCCCGGCTTCGTACGGGTGCAATGTATTATACATATACACCTTCCTCTTGAATCACCCTATCTAGTAAAAAAAACTGCATTAAAAACCGTTGCGTAGTTTTAAAGATCTAAGCATACTTAGGGACAGACAGACAGCGGGACGACTTTGTTTTATATTATGTAGTGAAGCTAGCTGTAACTGAGTTTCCGTATGTTTTATTTTGCTATCTTCATGAAAGACGAAAACAGTTTAACTATTAGCAACAACATAAACTCAATGCAAATCATCCTTAATGTCTCTGATCACAACGAAAACATTTTGATTTAAATATATTCAAATTGAATTTCAAATCAAAACATCGTCGTATACTGTTACTGGGGTTAATAAAATTTGCGGTCAGCCGAGGGGCCGCTGAAACACGCGAATCGAAATCAAACAAGGCCTAATCACGTGTGCAACAAACATCGGCAAGTTACAAGGTAATGATATTTCCAATACCCGAACGGCCGATGGAAAATGGATTTGATTAAACCGCTCGTTAAGCGCGTTGCCGGCAAAATAACTCGTTGCTGCATAGCTGTCTACTATCGACTTAAGGCCAGTTTCTATATTCTACCTACAGATAGATTTGGTTACTGGAGATAGAATTTTGACACACGTATTATGGGCATGTCAAATATCGATCGATAACGCGTAAAAAGTTATGAAGTTTTGACTATCGTTACTAAATGTACACTAAGACTTCCCCAGGTAACATTTAACTCGAGGTGAGAATAAAATGGACGGGGTCAGTGCTTTGTATTACAAGCCAGTAATGTACGGTCAGACGTATTTTATTGCGTTTTATGTATGAACAAACACACACACTAGCCTACACTTATAAAACTAATAGTGTGGGCAGATATGGCTTTTGCTATCTATATTCAGTAGGTTACATGTAAAAACTGATATGAATTATTTACATTTATTGGATACGAATTAATGAATAATTATAAATTTAGTTCTGAGAATTTTATTTGCAATAGTATATTTATCCTTTATAAAGTTATGCTTGGTTGTTTTTCGTATGGTAATACTACAATATCATAGTGAATTATTTTGATAATATGTTATCTGTTAAAAGTTTATAGACATGTTACTCCCGAAAAATGTAAACTTAAATTGTAAGAGTGATGTTTCGAGTTTTTGCTGATTATCGAAGCGAGATATTGTTGCTTACAGTTAAATGATTTACGTCTCGCATCAAAGTAAAAAAACAAAACACACAAACACAGGGTTAAGGCTAGCCGTTGATTGTATTGTTTGACGTATTCTTTGAAATGGCGCGATGTAGATTTTGGGGCCGATCCATTAGTCAGTCTATTATGAATGCTAAAATATGGATCCCTGCCACTAATAATGAGATACGCAAGTTGAATAATTTATTATCTACATACTAAACATTACATATACGCAAATTATTGGGATCGAAATTAAGCTGATATATAGCGTGCTCGGAGAAAATTATTTAAGAAGATTTTCTCTATTCATTTATCACAATTGATTACGAATTGTAGTTCATATTTTACTTGTTAATGGATTCAAATCAGCGTTGTAACATCTCTTCTATTCATCTTATTATATTATATGATTTATTGTTTTATCTCACCGTGTAGAAAATGTCCGTAAAACAATAGCGAACATAACAAATGATTATTTCAGCATTAGGTTTTGTTTTTCCATGTGTCAAAGAATATGATTTGTGATAGTACATTTTTATCCGATGATCTTGTAAACTTCACAAAATTTTACCATCAGCGGATGCTATAAAGTTTGTGAATTATTTCATTTCTCGTGTATATAAAATTATTATCTCAATTTTATTGTTATCTCAATTTTACAGCGGTAGGGCCACGCAGCAGCCTCGGCTGTTGCACGAATGGGCAATCAGGTAACCTCACAGAAGACAGCGTAAAGTGGAAGTATGATACTTTCGCGTTTCGTCTGGTGAGTGAGGTAGCCGGAGCCCAATTTATAAAATATTGTCAATGGATCTGGAACCCTTGGGGGTACCAGATGTCCATGGGTGGCGGTATTCACTAAACATCAGGTGAATCATTTGTGCGCTTGGCAACTTTTCACATAAAAAAAATTAAACCAGAGCGGTATTGTTGATGGAACTCTTTTTTGAAAGTGTTCTTATTCAGAATTCAGCTTCAGACTGTGCTATTTTTTAAAAATAGAATGGAAAAATTATGAAGTTCATAATAAAACACAAATACCAAGAAGCTCACATCAAAATAATTGGGAATTACAAAAAACGGAAACATAATGTATGAGATCAAATCAATGGACGTGACTGAACAACGACTAAAGTAATGTAAAAAGATCCATAAAATAAAATAGTAATATTTAAATTTATTATCAAATGAAATAAACCGACATCACAAACATCTTCGTTATACATATGGACATCAGGATATCACATGTAAAATTAACCAAATGAATACATTATTGCTTTTATAGCAGTGCCTTCCAGAGTAGGTTTCCATAACTTTATTTACCAGTACACGTAATGTTCAATCACTTGCAACTATATAATATTGTAATCGATTAATAAATTTTACAACGTTATGCTTCACTAATTTCAGTAAACGCACTTCTAAGAACTTTAGCTAAACATTACGAAGACCTTGAAGATGATATATATTAACCAAAGCAATTATAAATCCAGAAGCAATCGAAAATGCTTAATAAGTTGCGTAAAAACAACTATAAACTCAAAGTCATGTGAATTTAATGTTCTGCTAATAAACAACTTTACAAAAATATCCTAATAACGTCTGTTATATGTTGCACTAAATGAGTTTTACAAAATCTTAACAAGTTTTTCAATAAATCCTTGATCATATTTCAATCGAAAAAGTTTGAGACTCTATTTTAACGAATTTGCCGCGTTTAACTTTTTCTGTTCTTCAAAATAATGATGGTCTGATTGGGAGAAGTGAATAAAATAATCATTTATTTTTTCCATTAGCTAACACTGTAATAACAAACTAATTACTTACTGCAAGTTGTGTTGACGTCGACTTTTGGATTCGGCGTGTAGAACCCGCGAAATCGTCGCTCAAAACGCTACGAACGTTTTCAATTCATGTACTCGTACTTTCCGAGACTTTCCCAAACCCATCTGGGCCATCTGGGCAAACTAACGAGTCCGCAATGTTGTCTCACATTTTTGCACATACACAAAGTTTCGATGCGGCCTTCTAATTTTAGTGAGCGCGGGACGCTTTCGCAGAGCCGAGCGGTCGGCTCCGGCTTGCGTTCGAAAGTGAAAACGCGGAGGGATCCCGTCGCGTTGCTATCACGGACTTCGCGGAACCCTATCTATGGCGCACTTTCCAGGAAGACGTTTCCCGTTTGTGCGGTGCAATCGAAAATTCCATTTATAACTCGTTCTCCGGTCCACTATGTAGGCCGGTCATATGGGAGGTGGCTAGAATAAATGAACATGAGTGGTTTTGTTCAAACTATGAATAACGACAAATAATTTTATTTTCAAATTTTCATCTGAGTCTCAATAAAATGTAGTCAAAACATGTTTAGCATAAAAGTGATGTTAATTGTGATCGAAATTAACTAGAAAATTTTCCACTATTTAATTTTTAATATAACATTTTAATGTTTGGGTCTCGCCAACAAACTAAAATGTCTTTAAATGACACGAAACTTAAACGTTTAACAAATTAGAAAACTAAATAGCAATTGTAAAAAAAAAACAATTAAAAACCATGACATAAATGAGGAGACATTTATATCAATCTCTTAATACCAAAAGTAACTTTTGCTTATAAAATCGTAGAAAACTGTGATAATTAATTCTAAAGAAATTAATTTAAAACTATGACATAATTTCTCATTATTTTTATTTAAAAATAGCCTTATAAAATATATCATTATTAAATAACACGTCGACATGAACAATATGTCTTGTATCTGACATCCTGATATCATAGTTAACCAGGCAACCGTCAGCTTATAATTATCAATTATTCTCCAAGCTACGCGTTAGATAGAAGGTGTTTCAAATTAATTATTCAATATTACGAAATATGGCAGTAGACAGTTTGCAAAACTCAGTCGAAACTGTCAATTATACGAATATCTTTAATCCACGACTTCACGACACATTTACTAGTTATCGAAAAAATCCTAAAATCCCAATAAAAAAAAATCCCCTGGTTTCCTCTCAGATCGCATTCAATATAGAAAAAGCACATTCACCTGATCGTAAATTAATCCATTAACAATTTAATTGATACGGGCATCGGAACTTGAACTTGGGTACGATAAAATTAATGGCGAGCGCTGGTCCACTGGGCTAGCACGGTCGATTTTTTATTAAATTAATCGCTTCAGCCACGTAAATGTATCGCAACATTAATACCTGTCTTCAGATACGCTAAGGCCTCGGTTCTAAATTCATTGGCTCATTGCTCGTATCAATTCTAATCGGGAACGCGATGCCGCGTGAATTTATTTAAAAATACAACAAACTCTTACGTTTTCTTGCCCTAAAATATGACGATATGACGACGTATCCTTTGCATTCTGACGTTGAAAGTCAATTTTTTTATTAATTAAAATCAAAACCGAGCTCAAATATCTCGCTCTGTATTCATTTTATAATTGATTTTGACTATTAAGCATATTACTTCGAATATCTAGTTTTACTGGGGATTTTCTGTTTTCTGAAAAATATTCGTGGTTCTAGCTACCCTTCTGACGGTTAAAGTAATCAGATGTGTACGTCTTCAGTCTTTATGAAAACACTGTTTAACAACTTTTCAAGGCTGTAATAGCGAGTTGGATTTAGATACCGTACAAACTGTGGTATAAACTTACCCACTGCTGCGAACGTATTACTATATTCTTATTAAGACGTCTATTTGTTAATACGTGCCGTCTACGCTGCGGCTCGTAGCTAAGATAAATAAACTTATAGCTACGCCTGTAAGCTCTTATAGTACTTAGGGCATAAGCAGCTTACTTATTACGTACGCCGACTTTACCTCCGCGGCTGTAACTTTATTTCACAGCCGTCATAAAATCCTGTATATAATCTGATGTGATGTTAACAGCAAACAGGTTTTCAATGCGGGGATAAAGATGGCATGACTATAGGACGCTCACGGATATGTGAGTGTGATGTAATATAAAGAAACATGTCGTAAACATCCGAAGTGATAACCTCCTCCTTTTTGAAGTAGGTTAAAAATACACGCTATTGCGTATTCCATCCTAACCGGGTAGGCGAATATGTTAAGCAGTGATCCGTGGACATGTTTAAATACCAAACATCTTAAACAACCATTTGACGGCGGTAGGGCCACGCAGCAGCCTCGGTTGTTGCACGAATGGGCAGCTCGTCGGGGTAAGTTCCACGACCTCACAGAAGGCCAGTATAAGGTGGAAGTATAATACTTTCGCGTTTCGTCTGGTGAGTGAGGTGGCCGGAGCCCAATTTTCCAAAGGTTGCATCTGCAACCCTCGGGTGTAGCAGATGTCCAGGGCGGCGGTATTCATATAACATCAGGTGAACCGTCTGCTCGCTTGGCAACTTTTCACATAAAAATAAATCTTAAACAAGTATAATGTAAATATGGAAATCCAAACAAAAGAAGAATTGGGTATTCGCTACGGTTTAAAATTACTGAACCGGCCTGAACCAGCATGTCTACTAAAAAACATGTTACATATAAAAGTAGATTTTATGCAAGACCTTATCATAAGCATAATCGGACAAAAGTTTCGTTAGGTGCAGTTTTTAAGCGGTCTCAGTCATCGGCACCGCGAGGCTTCGGTACGATCCCAGGACAAGATTTCATGGACTACAGAATATTTTTTCAGACCCGAGTGTAAGTCTAGATATTTGTAGAACATCTCTAGAAATTACTTTGACAATAGAAATCAGGAGAAGAAATTATATTAAAAGATAACCAATTTATATATAGCATAAAAGAAAAGGGGAAAGTGTGTTGAGAGTTAACTGGGTAAATAAATTTTTTCAAGCTATTATGGTTCATTGAAAAGAGATAAAAATACACGTTAAGAGCATCGTGAAATATCAACAGCACACCTACGGCCAAATTAGTGAGACTGGCGGTCGTGTATGACGTCATCCATGACTACATGCCTCTTTGATACATTGAAGGTAAGATTTTTGTTCTTTGTATTTGATGTTTCACTAATTTTAAAAAGACAGCTTTTCTGTAGTAACATAAACATAGATAGCTTTTTTTTGTTCTCTGAAATGCATGAAAATTGTACGAGATGATTTACAAATAGATTTTCTTGTCTTTAGGTCAACAAACACTTAGCTTAGTTCGTAAAAGCATCTGTGTACCTTACCTGGAAGACGCGTTGCGTGCAAATGAGTTGACGGCCTTTTAAGAAAGAATATGCTCTCTTCTTGGAGGTTCCTAGGTGAAACACCGCCGGCGGAAATAGCGCCGGTGGCAGCTGGTTCCGTAGAGTGGTTGTGAATTTCTCGAAGCAATCCCCTTAATACATGCGGTAGAAGATACAGAGTGATCCACATCTCGACGCAAAGCCAAAGGATCAAGCCGATCGGAAAGAATATAATCGCCGATAACCCGAACGGCCCTACGTTGAATGCGGTCTAATGGAAGAACCTGGTAATATATGCAGAGTTCCTGCATAGAGATGACGACAGTACTAGATGCTGCCGAGCAAAACAAAAATCGATATTTTCTACAAAACTTTTTAAATGACATTTTGAATGTAGAGACTAAAACTAAAAATATAATTATTGATAAATTAAACATGATTATCTGTAATCCATGTAAGACTTATAGATTACACCATTGAATATTCACGTGCTTATACTTTTGAATATTATAGTTACGAATACAGTATAAAAGATAAGTGAGCTCAAGGTTTTTGATTGATGGTTGGATTGGTTGATGATTTTTATAGAAAATATCCCACCTAGTTGTGTACGACGCAATGTGTGTTGTCAGCGGTGTTGGCTAGGTTTTTTGCAACTGACCGCCAACCCAACAGTCACACAAATACTTGCGTTTGGGAATCGAATCCACCACACCTGACGCCGAAAGTAACAGCAACTGCATCGACATCTAAGTTAATTCGACATCAACATTTAATTTAGTGAAACCTCATATGCTGACATACATCAAGAGATGCTTGTAGAACGCGTCAAAGAATTGAACAAAAACATATTGAACAGTTGAATTTGCTTAAAAGGAGTGTTGTTTTTCAATGAAATATACGTTGCAAATACTCGTTATATATACATATATATTGTTGCGCGGAATATTAAATTTTAGAAAGATAGCATTATGAAATACTCCTTACTGAAAATCTGTATAGACCGTTGCATTATACAAGGTTAATGGGACTACCCAATCATGAATAATTAACGTTTGCCTTCTAATTATCAAAAACCGGTTAGATATTTGATATTAGGTAACTAATAACATAGGTAACACTGTTAAGGCCATCAATTATCAATAGGGAAGACAGAGAGTGGGAAGAGAAGCAATTATCTTTACATAGATATAATGAAGTAATGTTCCTTTGATGAATAAATTTTTAATTAAACGTAACAAACTACTTCTTATGTATTTTGAAATACCCAAGACGGGATAATATTATTTCAACACATGCAAAATTTCATCATTATGAAGGCTATCATTATCATGATGACCTTGACAATGCCTAAGAAGTATGTGTTTCTTGGTCGTTCGTTACGATGAAAGAAATAAGCATAATGTATGAAAAAGCTTTGATCGATACAGCCTACAATAAAACTCTTATTGGGAAAATGGCAGAGTATCGTTAGAAACTTAATTTTTAGCATTAGAGAATCATTAAAAACCTTTACAAATTTAGATACTGTTTTAAACAAAAAAACTTATGAAATATTCTTGTATCACAGTTTCACGCTTGGTACCAGTTATTAATTTCAGCTTTTCAATAGTTAACATCTACTTACTTTTGATTTTTTTTTATGTCAGGAAGTGGCAAACGAGCTGGCGGTTCACCTGATGTTAAGTGATAACCGCCCGCCATGGACATTTGCAACCCCCGTAGGGTTACAGATGGGTTGCCTCCTCTTAATAATGTGGGCCCCGAATACCTCACTCACCAGACGAAACGCAGAAGTGCAACACTCCTACTTTACGCCGGTCTTTTGTGAGGTCGTGCTACTTACCCGGACGGACCTGCCCATTCGTGCAACAGTGTTGCGTGGCCCTACCACCGCGATATAAATTTAATATGATTGATAATTGTTAATTTTTTGATATAAATTTTCTTTTTTTTATGTAATAAGATGGCAAGTGAGCTGACGATACACGTGATGTTAAGTGACAACCACCGCCCATAGGTTCGCAGATGCATTGTCAATTTTTAAGAAAGGTGGCCCTGTCTACCTCACACATCAGATGAAACGCAGAAGTATAATTCTACCACTTCACGCTGGTCTGGATCTGCACAACGAAGATTTGCGTGACCCTACCGCAGTTAGAAAGAAAATATATCACTGTGATAACATAAATGAGTTGTCGATCTAGAATCAGCGCTGATAAGTTATAAGTGCCGAGTTATCCCCACACACGCATATTTTACGAATACACCTTTAATATATTTCAAAGTCATCTCATTAAAGCTTTGATAAATTAAATTTTAATGGAAAATTATCATTAAAATGTACTATTTCACCTTTACTTCAGTTTGAGACAGACACAGTTGTTACGAATGCCATCAATAACTTTCGAAGAAGGCATCTCGAGAAATTCAAGAACATTCGCAACTGAGATTCGTACTCATAGCTAAATTCGATTTCATCACAATCAGAAGTTGAACTTTCAATGTACAATAATTTAATTCAATGCATTTTTGTATGTAGTTACAAGATATTACTCTTTATATTGTGAATTTAGAATGTTGTTAGTTGTCAGCTTGAAAGACAATCAGAGTTTAATTCAATCAAAAACGTATAAGAACAATATATGATATAGTCACACGTATAATAAATATAGTCTGGATTTTGAGACAATTCAAGGCGAATTTGAAATCAGTTTTTATATTTTTCACCAGATAGCACTGGCTGGTGACAATTTGCTTTAAAAATCCTTGTTTTTAAGCCATTTTCGAATTTCAAACTTCTAATGTGAGCTTGTCAGCTACTAACTAGTGACTTGTGTGTCAGGCTATTAATTATCTGATTCTTCTCCATTCTGCTATTTTATTATTTTATCTTATGTACTAGCGATAAACTGGTTGAGCTTAAAATAAAAGACTTCTTATACGCTTATCAATTTAACTTGCTAGTGACGGCAACATAATATGTTTAAAATATTTTGCACGGATATAATAGAAGCTAATGTATTTATATTGTAGTTTCCAATATAGTGTGCGTCATTTAAGCATTCTCAGTCTTTTGTTTCAGCTAACCAAAGTGTACCGCATCACTTCTGCCCCGAGATTATTATCGCTGCCGAACTATCGACTGAGGATAACTAGCTACATAAATTCTATCCGGAGCTTATAGTTAAGAAAATAGGTATTATTTATTTTTCTATCGGAGAAGTTGAAAAACTATCTAGCGTTTAACCTGACTTTGCCCGGATAATGACATCCTTGTCACTTGTCCTTCTATACAGCGCTCTTGTGTAAGCCGTCGTAAGTAGTAGTAAGTACCACTGCCGAGCCGACCTACTCTTACAACAGTTACTCCTGCTCGACTGTAATACAGTATAAGTTTTATAATTATGTTATTTAAATACATGGATACACATTTATAAGTATATGAATATAGTAAAGAATAAATGAAATCAATATACAATGTTTTAATCGATAAAATAAATGAACTTGTTAAAACATTTCGATATATCGACAGGTTAATACTGGCCAAAATTACTTTTATGAGAAACAAATTAAAAGTAAATACGTAGTTGAAAGGACCATAATCATTTGAACTGTCCGAATCGCTCAATCAAATAATATCCACGTATTTAACACGTCGGTAGCATTCGGGTCTCCCTATTTGGCAGTCGTATAATGTAGAGTTTGTCGCTTGCGTGACCAAAACGATTATGTCAACGAATTGCATTTAATTATGTTTTCTGCACGAATAAAATTAAACGTACTGTTGGTTAACTTTGCTTTATTGCTTTATTAATCCTTGTAAAACATTTTATTTAATCTCCTTTAAAGCTAATTAAAAAGCCTCAACCTGATGACAAGATGTTAAAAAGAATTGTTTTTTCAAGTCTCTTAAATGGTTTTGTATTAATTAGTTGTAGTCAGTAGGTATTTACCAGTTTATTATGATTTTATAATTACTTTCTTTGTGTATTTAAAAAATGATTAAACTCTCTTCTTGCCTCTCTCAACATAACACCATACAGAAAAAATAAAAATAATATTTAAACTGGAGAAGTATTGTCTCATTATTTGAACATTTTTAACATATCTGTTGTTTGAATGTTTAGAGGATATTTGTACTCGTATCTGTCCCTCTCAGGCCTTTACCGATCCTTCCAAAATTTGGAATGCAAATAGCCTGCCCCGAGTTAAACTGTTGAAAATGTGTTTGTTCAATTTGCTTCTATGTTCCTACCGTTTAATCGCGTAACTGTTTGAAGTCATTGTAGCTATATATTCGGGTATGTTGCTTTATATTAATATAACGGTTTTATTCTGCGGTATCAGTAATAATGACTTTTAATAAATTCGCACCACATGCAATCCATGTTTTCTAGACGTTGATTCGCGTGGTTAAGTATCTTTTGTTCTTTGTTAATAAAAACATTTCCCTTACTTAAGGAGAAATTTCACATGGACCCAGATGTGAAAAAATTATCTATAAGTCAAATAATCGGTGTCCCATGTGGGAAACGAACCCACGACCTCCGACGCCCAAACCTTTTCAATTGCGCCACGGAGTCCTCATAAAAAAGGGTCAATAAATCCTGCATTTTTATGAGTTTTAATAAATGTACTATTTGGTTTATGTCTAATACAGTTTAATTTAAAAATAATCATGGTCCCCGCGCTATGATAACGATCACTTGATAAATAATTACGCTTGGATTAATTTTAAGATCTTGTAAAGTTTTTCCTACATAGGCAAGAGCATAACCTGATTATAAGTGAACACCATCGCCCATGGACCGCCACAACAGACAATGCAAGTGAATCAAAGGATTAAAATCAAATTCGTATCTATCTACAATTACTGCTGGCTGGTATTACTTTGAATTACAGGAATTAATTTTAAACCAAAATACTGCATCTTCTACACAAAATCATATCCTGTGAATACGGATACCGTACTGATCGGAATTAAAAAAATATGTAATAAAAAAAATGGGAAAAAATAGTTTCATTAAATAAACAGTTTTCGCTTAAGTTTGACTTAATCATTTCTGGTTAAACTTAATAAGCAAAGTTCGTTGTCGCCACTTATTTCTAGCCATCTCTCGCCAGACTTTATTAATTTACTCCCTTAAATTCTGTGGTATTCTTGTAATTTACTTCTGAGGCTTAATTTCAAACCCTTTTTAGAAAATGTTTTTTAAACGTATACTTCCCATGATGTCGGTAACGAATAACGTATCTCTGTATATTATTTCTAAAAGGTGTTTCTTTTTCAAGACGCCATTATATTTTATTTTCAAAGCATAATAAATTATTTTAAGGCTTATGTTTGTTGCCGCTAATAACGAAAAATAGACAAATGTCAAAAAGAAAGCAATTGTTAATCGACAGTTTTCATAAAAATACTTTTGATTAATAATATCTTATAAATTATGTTTGAAAATTCCATCTACTAACATTTTTTAAATAAATAAAAGTGAAGTAGTTAAGGCCACAAAATTCGCGGGTTAACAGTAGCGTCACCCATCTTTCAGAGGTCTTGTTGCCTTCTTGATCAGATACAATAATTCTGGGAGGACACTGCCAACCCGCGTACTTCTGCAATAGCAGATTAGCTGTTGCGTACCTCTCGGACTATTGTTGCTCGTCGCATCAACAACCTTGTCGCATCGATCGAGTTCTAAAAGGCGAAGCATTCGCGAATTACTGTCGTAGAAAATTCTAAACTGTAATTCCGGACGCATCACGTAACGCCGTAAAGTAAAAGCGCCAGCGGACGCGGTCTTATATTAAATGTGGGACGTGACCTGCCACGTGATTTGAGATAAACAAGATTGTGCGTAAAATGTTTACCGTGTCGCTAAATGCGTTTTACAGATTCGGCGTTGCAACGCCATCAAATGACGTGTCTTCCCGAGATTTGGAATTACAAAGGTTTTATTGGTAAAATGAAATTACAACATTTTTTTTTCTTCATTCTCTAAATATTCAGTTAATTTTTATTGTGTTACTACATTTTAATTAAACTTTGTAAATAGACAATGCAAATCGATACGGTAGATGATAGAAGTATACTCAAACTACACTTTAATCTTCTGATTATTATTGCTATACCATGTTTTTTCCCAACAAGTAGACTACGATCGACAATTCTTTTGAAAATTAAAATAACAAATTTCAGACACACTATCCAGAAATAATATGGTAATTTTAATTTTTCATCTTAAAAGTAATTCCTGCATCACTTTTTAATGATGACGTAAAACACTAAAACATACTACTGCTCGATGCATAAAAAACCTGTTGAGCACTGTTAAAATAATTCCATTAAGATAGCCAGTATCTAAAAGGGTATATTTGGCAGAGCAGAAACGACTACTCGACATTCCAAAACATTGTGGCGCCGTGCCGGTAATACCTTATCGTTGATTAATGTATTGTAACTATAGAATAAAATATAAAGTTAAAAAATTTCGGTATGAATTGATAACATATTATGAATTTATAACAATTACGTATTTGGGTGAAAATATTTTCAATCCTAACGTCATCTACATTGACTGCACTATCATTTATCCGGAGTATGGTGTGTAGAGATAAGGAGTATATGTTTTTGAACTGAAAAAGTTTCCACAAAAATGTACATATTAGGGGTTCAATAAATGAATGGAATGGCATTAGACCCTAAAAGTATGACCTGAATGATCAATGAATGAATTTTTAGGAAATGTAGAACCTAACGAAATAATACCAAACTAGTGTTGAGGATGACTACTAAACATTACCATTGAGATAATTATTGGTCTTAATTATTATTTTTATTAATGTCTACTAGGTTTTCAAATTCGTTCACAACCGATTTACGGCATAGGTTAAAAGTACGAGCAAATCATATTTGCTGCCTACAAATTACCAAAAGATCCGGTTAAGGTAAGGTTAAGGCAAAACGTTTAAAGTGTCAGCGACTGAAGTTAAAAGCAACGCGCATTGTCCCGATTCAACTGCCGGTCAGATCCCACCGAATTATTTCGGTCCAGATCAACACAATCGGAGTGTTCAAAGATGAATGCGATCGTGGGGCGATGTAAATACGCTTGTCACGAGACAAATCGCCCTTTCGGATCGCGAGCAATTCGCCGAATTATGTTTCGATCATCCGACATTAACGTCGGATGCAGAACGGCGAAGCAAATCGGTGCAGCTCGAAAATAACGTCAATTAGATGCGTCATATTTTCGAGAAAGCGTAGGATAGTACAAAAAGCACCTGAAGCGAATATTCATATGAAGAAACCCTTAAATTTACTATTAATCATAACAAACTGGCTATGAGTAAACTTAAATAAAATTCAAATGATAAACTAATACAAAATATATAATAGAACAATGAATTAAAAAAATATATAATTGATAATAACTAAAATAAATAAAGAAACTCTTATTTTAAGCCTGTTCCTTTAATCATGCCTTCTTTCTACTGCCACCTAGTTGGGGGTCGGCGCAACATCTGAATCATATCGGTAGGTGGCTAGCCGCCAAGCTGACGTCAACCTTTCTTGGGAACAAACAACTAGATCCGGAACAATTACTTGATGGTCACACGCCGTGTGGGAATCGTACCGATAAACCCCAGCGCTGAAGCCGATGTCTTAACAACTGAGCCAATCGACACATATCTATTTGAAGAAGTTTAAATTCTTGTGGGTGTCTGATAGAGATATTATTGTAATAAACTTTATTGACAAAATTATCTTCAATTTGTAATAAACGTGCCAAATTCAAATTTATTCGGATGTGTAAAATTGGGTGAAAGTCAAATTTAAACAATTCGCTTTCAATAACACGCATATAAATACAAATCATATACTAAAAAAATGAGAGCCGTTATTTTTTGTTTGTTTATACTGTGAAAACTACAAAACCGATCGGAATAATATTTATACCATAAGATGTCTTAGTAATGAACTCGCTCAGTAACAGTCTATTTCACTATTACCATGAAGAAAATCATCACATTATAATCGGAAGGAAAATTAACGCTGGCTCATTGTTTCACACCTTTGCTGTGCGCATTACGAAAGAAGTGGTGATGCTCTTCATTCAAAGGTGGGAAAAGTAAACAAAAAAAAAGTTGTGTCCTGTAGAGTCTAGTTGTCACATTAAGAAATTGAAATACAATCTACAACACATAAAATAAACTCTACAACGATCAGTGTTGCCACTTTAAAAAAGCGGTTTTCATATAACTGTGAAATTATTTAAATATTGGAATTGAAGCCCTGCTTGGTGATTAAGCTGGTTCCTTTCCAGCACATAATTTTAAGTCTAGACTAAGCTTTTGACCGCCTGCTGCCAATTTTAGGATCGTTAAATAATTTGTAAACTAACACCAGGAAAACATCACATACTTGAAGCAATAATAATAATAAAAAAATCAAAATAACAAACACTAAGTTTGCCAAACCATAGTGTATATAGAGGAGGCAGCAGGAGCATGTATGGGCTTTACTTATTTACTTTTGAACTAACAGCAACAAGCATTATGTACGATCAGTACAAAATTTAACAGGAATCTAGTTAGCACGTCATAACCGCGATTACTGCAGACTCAGCACGGCGAAGGCGCATCGAAGGAACGCTGACACCATTAGTTTTAGTTCATAAGTTTTTGTAATTATAAATCAGTCCATTCCAAATTGTCGTACAGTTAACACCTTGTAATTAATTAAATAAATCTTTTTTTATTGGAATACCGATCGCCGATTAACTTAACTGGCGCAGTCGGTAGGATCGCAGCACTTTCGTATTGAATCAAATGTTCTATTACGATTGTGTCACGGTTCTCAAATCGTACCTTGAGCGATCCTAAAGAACCTCAATCGCGCGATCGGGCAAGGACTCGTCAGGAGATGCAGAACATCCTGGGGTAAGTACTCTAGTTATCCAAGTGTTCCTGCTCTATTTCCTGTCTTAATTTAGGTATTTTTTTTTTATTATTGAGTGTGTATGTCTATAAGCTTTAATCGCAACAGACATTTCCCATTCTATTAGTATATTTATAATAATAAGATCAACAATAAATTCTTTAAATAAGAAGTTAAAATAAATACAACAAATTAAAATACATAATAAAATCAATAACTTTGTTTAAAATTATCATCAGTTCGTTTGTCAGTTAGCTACAATCGCACGAGACATCCGATACTTTGAACGAACGCGAGCGTCATTCCATTGTTCATTAAACTCCTTAGAATCAGGAATTTACTGTACTTAATACGTATCGCTATTGTTTTATGTTAACGGGAATCGTAAGTTAGTGAGAAACAATGTCTTTGAAAGATTGCGATTCACATTTCAAGTCGATGACGGATTTAATGCCCCGATATGACGGGAATCCTAAATTATTAAGTTATTATATTCGTGAAGTTGAAAAATTATTAAAATTATTGTCAGATGAACATGCTCGCGCACATCCGGCTTTAATTTGCCTCATTAAGAGTAGGCTAAGCGGCGCCGCTATAGATGCGTTAGCTTATGAAGAAAATATAGACACGTGGGAAACCATTAAAGACGCTCTTGTAAGACGACTCCGTGAACCGCGAAACGAGATTCAAGTGATACAAGAACTCACGCGTATTCGCCGTTCTAGACAGGAGGACGCCGAGACCTTTGGAAAACGGCTTAGAGAAATTCTAGACACCTTACTCTCGATAGGCAGTCATAACGACAAAAACTTCTATGAGAACATGGTCATAGAACAATTTAGTAATCAATTAGACTTCCATGTCTCACTAGGAGTAAGAATTGCTAAACCTGATACTTTAGAACTAGCTATAATAGCGGCTAGGCAGGAAGAGGCTAGGCTTGCATATATAGAGCCACTAATTTTAACAAACCTTCAACATCTCGAGCTAAGCCGAAGGAGTTAACGAATTCGAAATTTATTTACCCGGTTCGCAATTTTAGTAACCCGTACATGTCACCAACCTATTTAGGGATGCATATGCCACAACCCCCTTTTACCCCCTATAGTAGTGCAGCCCCCGAACAACGACAACAGTGGTTGCAGCCAATGCAAACACGACCGACTCCAGGTAACTTTCAAACAGGTGGCTCAGGCAACATTAGAAGCAGTAATTTTAGGAACCAGCGAAACATCCCTAGACAACAGGTTAACCCCCAAAAATGTTCGGACGTCACAATGAGGTCTGTAGACAAGCCTCCGAGACCGCAGTTCACCGCTGAGGAGCTCTTTTACACTCCCAGTCACATGAATAACCATATGCAACCATACTTCAACGAAGGTGAGTACTACAACGGTATTCAACCGGTCGACAGCGATGGCTTTGATACTGACGTAGACTGTAACGAGTTAGGCCCCAACCAGGATTTTCGTTTGGAGGAGATTCAGGACGACCAGAGTTAGTACAGATCAACTTCCAAGACAAAGACCACCTCCCCTACATCGAGCTACCCGAATTTCAAGGTAAATTTTTAATCGATACAGGAGCAAGTCGCTCTACTATTTCACCCGATGTTATTCGCGGTACTATGTTTGAACAGTATGTCGATTACGAACCCTTTGAAATATCTACGGCTCATAGCGTTTCGCGTCATAATCATGTGGTCTATTTGCAATTACCACCCGCGTTTAATAGTAATATTACGCATAAATTTTTAATTTTTGATTTCGATCCAAAATACAAAGGTCTAATCGGATTTGACTTGTTGCGTAAATTAAAAAGTAATATTGATTTAAATAATAATTCGTTACACACCTCTACAGCGGACATACCGATATATTTTAACTACCCATCCCAAAAGCTTAAAGTAGAACCTAGATGCGAAAAGCTAATGACATTCAAGACGCACTACATTGACGGACAGTACTTACATGACGATTTCTATTGGTCTGACGGTTTAAAATCACCCGCGGCGATAGTTAACGTTAAGAACGGGACGTTTAGAACATCAGTTATTAATTTAAACACCGAAAAAAAATATATCCCAAACAAAGCCCCTATCAGATTAGAAATTTATTTAGAAAATTTAAATAAGAACAGTAGTTGTGAACTAAATTATATACAGACTGACGATGACCATGAATTATGTGAAAATTTAAAAAAAATTCGTACCGAACATATGAATGAAGAGGAAAAACGTGAAATAAACAGATTATGCTACAGGTATAGGAATATATTTTTCTCGGAAAATATACCGTTAACGTTCACACACGCAGTTAAACACGAACTCAGACTGACAGATGACAAACCTATTTTCGTCCGAAGTTATAGACAGGCCCCGCAACAGCGTAAAGAGATCCAAAGTCAGGTCGATAACTTACTAAAACAGGGAATAATTAGGGAAAGTATCTCTCCGTGGTCGTGTCCGGTCCACATTGTACCAAAAAAAGCCAGACGCGTCCGGAAAAGTCAAATGGAGACTTGTTATCGATTATAGGCGTTTGAATGACCGCATAGTCGAAGATAAGTACCCACTCCCCAACATCAATGACATACTCGATAGAATAGGTCGTGCCCAATATTTCACCACCCTAGATTTGGCTAGTGGCTACCATCAAGTGGAAATGCACCCAGAGGACGTCGAAAAGACAGCATTTACCACTGAAAGAGGGCACTATGAGTTCTTACGAATGCCTTTCGGATTAAAGAACGCCCCAAGTACCTTTCAGCGGTTAATGGATCATATTCTCAGAGGCATAGATAATGTATACACATATTTAGATGATATTATAATTGTATCGACGTCACTGCAAGAACACATAGAAAAATTAAAACAAGTGTTCGAGCGGTTTCAAACTCATAATCTAAAAATCCAATTAGACAAGTCCGAATTTTTACAAAAGCACGTTAACTTCCTAGGACACGAACTGACTGACCAAGGACTTAAACCAAATCAGGACAAAATTAAGGCTGTTTTGAATTTCCCTTTACCGAAAGCCATAAGGAAATAAAAGCCTTCTTAGGACTTGTAGGTTATTACCGCAAATTTATCAAGGACTTTGCAAAACTGACCAAACCTCTAACATTTTGTCTAAAGAAAAACAATAAAGTAGTTCATTCGCCCGAATTTTTAGATTCTTTCAATAAGTGTAAACAAATTTTGACAAACGCCCCAATTTTGATGTACCCTGACTTTAACGAAACTTTTATTCTGACAACTGATGCTTCCGATGTGGCCCTAGGTGCGGTTTTGTCACAAGGCAAAGTAGGGTCAGATAGACCAATCGCGTACGCATCTCGAACATTATCTGAAACAGAGTCACGCTACTCCACCATAGAAAAAGAATTGCTAGCCATTGTATGGGCTGTAAAATACTTCCGCCCTTACCTGTACGGCAGAAAGTTTACAATTTATACAGACCATAGGCCTCTTATATGGTTAATGTCGTTAAAAGACCCTAACTCGAAATTAACGAGATGGCGCCTTAAGTTAGCCGAATATGACTATCAAGTCATTTATAAAAAGGGTTCAAAATACTAACGCGGACGCACTTTCACGCGTGAAAATTTTTCATAACAGTGTAGACTCTTTGGCCGTTAACGTAGAGAACAATGATGTTGATCATGATGACATAATAAATTTTATCCTCGACAACGAACGTAGAAACAGTCAGGACGGATTAGGAGCGGCAAATGATTTTGATCCCGCAGAAGTTCTCGGACCAGTATCTTTTGACGAACCAATGAGTGTTAACGAACCCGTAGCTGGTAGTGAAATGATGAGTTTAACGGATCCCATCAATAGTAATATAATAAGATCCCGAGTAGACACTGAATCAGACAGTATGAGCGTAGTCACCATTAACCAAGGGAACTTAATTTCTACAAACCATACACAGCCCGATAACGAAAACAACGGAATCCCTATTATAACAGACGCGATCGATCGACAACTCAAGCAATTTCACGTACGATCAACACCAGGTTCTACGTACAGAGTAGACGACAGGTCTACAAATTCGCGAACTGTAATTAAAGACGTATTCATCCCTATCAACAATACGGAACAAGAAATTATTAAATTCCTCAAGGAACATACCATAGCAGACCGGACGTTTCATTGCTATTTCTATGACGAAAATTTATACTTAGCTTTTTCGAGAGTTTATACTACCGTATTTAATAATAGAGGCCCCAAACTCATCAAATGTACGTCACGTGTAACGCTAGTAGAGAGTAAAGCCGAGCAGTTAGAGCTAATTAAAAAATATCACGAAGGCAAAACAGTTCACCGTGGTATTCAGGAGACTTACAAACAAGTTCATCGGAACTACCATTGGCCGCATATGCTATTAACCATCCAGAGATACATAAACGAATGTGATATATGCCTAAAATCAAAGTACGAACGGAACCCACTAAGACCTCCATTAGCCCTCACAGAAACACCCCGAAAACCTATGGAACATCTATTTATGGACTTGTATTCGACAGGCGGTGGAACATTCCTAACAATAATTGATAATTTCTCAAAATATGCTCAAGCGGTACCATTAAACGCATGTAGTAGTGTGCATGTAGCCGAAGCACTTCTCCAAGTCATATCTGTACTAGGCCTACCCCATAAAATTACAACCGACTCAGATAGTAAATTCGATAACGATGTTATTAAAGAGATCTGCGCGTTACATGACATTAACATACATTTTACCACCCCATACAACCCGAACTCTAATTCTCCAGTAGAACGTCTACATTCTACTTTAGGCGAGATTATCCGTATACAAAGAATGACTAACAAAGAAGATCCTATTCAATCTATTATGAAATACGCGATCATAGGATATAATAACGCGATACATTCCGCAACAGGCTATACACCACATGAACTACTATTTGGTCACACAGCATCTCGAAACCCATTAGAAATGTTTTTCCCCAAGGAAATCTACCAGGATTATGTACTCAAACACAGAACAAACGCAGAAGCGATACAGGAATGTGTTGCAGCTTACATGTCCGGTAATAAAGAACAGGTTATCGCAAGACGAAACCGAGATGCCGAAGAAGTATCATTCAAGGTAGGTGAAATAGTTTTTATAAGCAGGTAGCAAAGACAGCGCGGAATGACAAGACGAAGCCTGTCTTCAAAGGACCCTATAAGGTAATCCATCTACACCCCAATAGTATCGCAGAGATCATAGGTAGTCACCCAAATTCAAAGTCTATAAGAGTTCACTTCAAGCTACTACGTAGGCCTCATCTTGTTCCAGGATCATCGTCGCAGGAGCCATCGTGCTCTACGCAACCGCAAAAGTGACTCTTGATCCCATTAGTAACGATAATGGCATATTATTACTCAAACAGGGACAGTTACTTAGACAGACCGACTACTTTAGCCTAGCTTGTGTGTATAACATAACAAACATAAAGTTAGCAACAATTAAAGTAATGGCATTATATGCAAGCACTAAAGATGTTGAAAATACCCTAACATCTAGTTATAGATATAAGTCCTACGAGGATCAAATATTATATAGTATAAGTTTAATAAATAAGAAGTTAGCATATTTGATTCCCCCAGTTAGAGTAAAGCGTGGAATAATAAACGGATTAGGTACAATCGTAAAAACAATAACCGGCAACTTAGATAATGACGATGCTGTTAAATTCGAGAAAGAAATTTCAGATATAAGTAAAAAGGTTAATATAGTTCAAAATTCACAAAAGAAATCCTTAATATTAGCAAAAAGTATGATCAATGAATTCGGCAGTCAAATAAGTAAATTAGAGGAAAATCAGAAATATGCAGTTAAGATATTACAAAATATAACGCAAAACTCTAATGGAATTAGGGACAGTTTACATTTATTAGATATATATTTACAGATAGACTTAAGTTTACAAATAATTTTAGAAAAGTTAATGACTTTGGAAGATGCCGTCACGTTCGCTCAATTAGGAACTATGCATCCAAGCGTTATTGGTCCACAAAATCTTATTAAAGAATTAGTAATTTTGCGTAATCATTATTCAATGAATCCAGTAGATGAGATAAATATTATAAATATACATAAGATAGAGAAATCTATAAAGGTTAAAGCATATAGTACACCATACTCAATAAACTTTATCCTGGAAATCCCCTCTGTTGATTCAAAAATATACGATTTTATTCACCTTTACTCCATTCCTGACCGCAACAACCTAACTATAATCCCGAAGTCCAAATACCTTGCACTTGGTAGCGATGAGTACGCCCACATCGAGGAAGAAGACTGCCAACCAATCACCGATGACACTCATCTCTGCAAATCCCTGGAAGTCAGAAGAATGAAAAACACACAAGATTGCATAGCGTCGCTAGTTCAACATCAGAAAGCCAATTGCACGTATGCCAAGCTGCACCTGACCAAAGGAAAAATCCAGAAAATCCGGGATAACAGCTGGATACTGATCCTGCAAGATGATGAAATTATCAAAATCCAGTGTGGGGCACCAAGACAGACTACAAAAAGACGAAAGGAACGTTCATAGTCACACTCACTGAAGATTGTCGGATGCATGTTCTGAATAGCACACTACAGACCCACCTGAGAACAGTCTTCAACGACGAAACCATCCCCCTTCCTGAGGCACAGCAAATCACGCAAGAACACATCAAGTTCGAATTACATCAAGAGGATATCTCATTAGACAGCATCCACAAACTCATCAACAAGATAGATGACATAATCCCACAAGATGAATCCAACTGGACAACCCTGATGGCAACCCCCAGCTGGACAACTTTAATACTATACGGGCTGCTGAGTGTAGCGGCCATCTGGAAGCTGTACAAGTGGAAAACCAATAGACTAACACAGGATAGCAACAGCAGCGAGGACGCTGCTAGAAGCTCCAACTCTCGCTTCTATCTTAAGGAGGGAGGAGTTAGCACGTCATAACCGCGATTACTGCAGACTCAGCACGGCGAAGGCGCATCGAAGGAACGCTGACACCATTAGTTTTAGTTCATAAGTTTTTGTAATTATAAATCAGTCCATTCCAAATTGTCGTACAGTTAACACCTTGTAATTAATTAAATAAATCTTTTTTTATTGGAATACCGATCGCCGATTACTTAACTATCTGGCAAGAAAAATTATATTGGCATCAAAATTAACATTTATTATTTATTCTAACAAAATTTTACTCTCATAATATTTACCAAACTCACTAAAAAAAGTATAACTTCAATAATCCATAGTAAATAAAAAAGAAATTAATAATAATTGCTAAATTACTCATCAAAGCCACAATCAAATTTACAGCAATTGAAACGAGTTAATTTACTATAATTTAAGTCTATATAAGAGCCTCTTTTATCTATCAACCCTCATTTATGTGAATTAATTGTTACCTAATTGTATACTAATTCATTTAATTGTTACCTATTTTCCTACTACATATAAAATCTAATAAAGTATAATAGAAGTCCGCCGAATTTAAAATTTATTTCATAATGTTTCAAGCAAAGATATACCCAGAATCCATTAGAATTTGTTCATTAATCTTTTAGCATCAGATTAGCTGACCCCTTTCTAATGAAATAGTTCGAATCGTGTAGTCGACGTTTGCTCACCAAAGCTGTTTTAACAATCTATTCCAGGCCATTATAATAGACGCAACGGCCGCGTACGCTCTGCGGTTAGATTTCAAATCGAAAATTATTACTTATTCAAAGGCTTACCTACACTTTCGTGTTCGAAGCTTTTAAGTAATTATTTTTGGTGATATAAATAAAAGATAAACAGGAAAAACCTATTCCAAAATAGTATATGTGTTAGGAGTTTTTTACGGTGAGCCCTGGAATTCAAAAATTTATTATATTATTAGTTACTTGTCACGGAACTTTAACATGCATCATTATTACCATCATCATTTCAGCCTGTTCTAGTACACTGCTTAACATAGGCCTGCCCCTACAGACTGTCCCGAAGTACGATTCTGAGGCACATGCATCTGTTGACTTTTTACACATTTGCACATGTCATCCCTTTCTTCCCCATCAGTTGTCGGTTCTACTGTATCACCCGTGCATACATTACATCAAAAAATATCTATCCGACAATGATACATTCTACTGGTATTCAAACCACCTGAGATCAGGACTGAACTATCCCAGCAACAACAAAGCATCTGACTCATTTATATGCAAATACGTTAAAAGCGAGGGCGTGATAGCTTAGTGTCTGGGCGCTCGCTTTTAATTCAATATACTCGAGCACCTGAGTTCGATACCCGGTGCAAGCGCCAATGAAATAGTCAATTGTAGCTGCTGAATTGTGACATCGTGAGGAAACCTGCATGTTTTCGGAATAATAAGAAAAAGATTGACATTTCAAAAAAAATTAAGTATTATTACAATTGATTCAAATTCACAACGACTACATTCTGTAGTCGTAATCAAAACATCTATAAATATATTCACTAAAACCTAATTATAGTGATAAAATTCGCGTATAAATTGATCAAATACACCAAGACTTTGGGCCTATACCTCTAATCCAAATAAGAAAAGCGATAGTCCCACGCTGCTCCATATATCAATGTCGTCATCTAAGACACAATTTATAAAGACTCTTTGATGTAGCACGTGATTATTTGGTCAAACCAATTGGACATTATTCAGTATAAACGAGTTAGAGTTAGCGAATTTTTCCACGAATTGGATTTATTTAAGCTGTTTAATGAAATAAAAAGAATTGATTGTAGTACGAGTATATAAAGTACTAACTTTGGTGAATAAATCTTTACTCCGACAAATTATTAACAAGAAATACGAAAAAAAAAACAATGACTAAGCTCGTAACAAATTAGATGGATCTAACTATTCGGGTAGTTTCTATAAATACTGGGGTATGTGATAATTATATCGAGTTTAGTGCAGAGAGCAGTTAATGACTGATTTCGTCATAACCCCCTTACAACTCTGTAGCTCAAGGACTGCGTCAATAGAAACAGAATAAGATGGGCCCGGGGTAAACCAAAAGGTTTGACCGCTTCGTAGATCAACCTATCAATTTAGATATTAATTAATAACTTTGACAAGGGGAAACCAATAGAAAGGATCGAAGCCTCTTAACCTATTAACCACGAATGTTTGTCTTTGACAAGAACTTGGGGAGAAAAGACTTAACGCCTATTTCACTAAATGTGAAAAAAGGACATTGGAATCAGATTTTCATGAAAAGTTTAACATGTGGCACAACACAGAAAAAATAAGTAATGGAGACAAATGGATGACAGAGAGCTAAGATGAATAAAGGGAGCGAAAAGAGAATTATCCTAAGCAACACCAATTTAAGAAAGGAACATCTTTCCTAAGAAAGTATAATATGAAAATCAATAATAGTAATTATAATATTTATCGTTTTACCTCCTATGAATAGTTTAAAAATGTTCCCCTCACATGAAGGTAAGCAATTCAACATTTTCCATTGCAATACCACGAATGCATAAATGGTGATAATTACTTACCATTGGCTGAACTCTCGCGTATGCTTTATCTCGTTAAAGAAAGTAAACAAAAACTTTTCAACACTGTTAGTCGCAATTGTTAGGAAAATAAAATGTTATGTTGTTCGTTTAACTTAATTTTAACTTTAATCATTACTTCTTCTTCTTCTTTACGTGTCGATGACAAATCATATCTTCCCAGCCCAGAACTTAGCCACTTCGACAGCACAATTTGTGGTATCCATCAGACCCTGCTGCGAACAGGTGAAAGGGCAGGCAGGACAAGACATCAGATGGGCCATGGACTGCACTGCTCCACACATACAGTCCAGGTCTGAGTTTTCTGAGAGTCCCCACCTGAACATATTTTCCTTGCTTCGGCCAACCTGAGTCCGAAGTCTATTTAAAGACTTATCATTACTGATCTTACAATAATTTTTCTGTAATACGCTTAACACAACAGTATTTCTAAGTAGGATTTTTGATCATTTAAAGACGGAGACAGGTGGACGTAAGTACGGTCTAAGTAACTTTTAATTATACTTTTGCTAACTTTACGTTTCTCTTTATTCCTATAAAAATAAATAGACTTTTTTATACAATCTTTTTATTATTATTATGTTTGCTATCGAAGAAATAATTCGTTCCACGTCTAAGGAACCGTAATTATTATAATTTATCCCGGGTAGAAGTAGTGGTACACTCTTGATTCTTCAATAACACTGATCTCTACATATCTGAGATAGAGACGGAAAACACATCATAATAATCCACTGTTTTTATATTCCGTATTCTCATATTACATGGGTTTCAAAAATTTCAAATATAGTAAACTTTCAAAGCTTCTATAAACATGAAGTAACGTCAGATACTCGTATGCTCCAAGCTCGTATCATGTTGGAGGGTTAAAGCAGTATTGTTCAGTGAATATATTGGCTCACGACGCCCCAATAACTTTCTTGTATTATTTTCATAACCTAAAAAAAGGCTAAACTAGTACAATATAAAAACAAGTATATAACATTCCCGTACTTGAAGATATTATTACAGTTTGATTAAAAGTGCTACTTGTCTGTAGGCTAATTGATTAAAAAGACCTAATCTTTAGAGCTCATGACATCAAATGATTTGTTTGCATTTTATTAATTCATTTTAAATAATATCTGAAGTAGTGGCTCGTAATAATGAAATTGATTCTTTTGTCCCTGAATGAAGTTAAGAAAAAGTATTCATTGAGGAAATGCAGGCAGTGATCGTGTAATCTCGTAGGCTTATCTTGTAGGACAATGTGAAATTTGGTTAGAATTTTTTTTTTGTTTTTAATCTTTATTTGTTACACAAGGCTTAAAATTTTTCAGTTTAAGACTGATTTCTTTTTTAATCGATCGTACAATTTGTTGTTTAAACATATAGCTACTTCAAGAAAACGAACAAAAAAGCTCTACATACATAAAAGATCATCAAAAGAATCTTCAATACCGAAATAAAACTCACTTTTGGGGAATGTAAAAGTCTGAGAACGTTCGCTAGATAAATTTATTATTGCTTGATTTTTGAAAAGTCGTAACTTTGTTTATCAAATTACATTTGATTCGACTGTGAAATCACAACTCTCAGAGGGCTACGATTTTTCTTGTGGCCCTAATGTAATTTAAATTCGCGACATGGAACCGTGTTCATCGATTTAACGGTACTGTTTGATGTGCTTTTGGTGAATTGGTGAAAATGAAATAATAGAATTCAGACCACTGAATGGAAAGTTCTGAACTTCGAAATATGACTTGAAGACGTAGGGATGATGAAAAGTGTAGATAAATCTACCTCACTAATGGTTCAAAAAATTAAGTGCCGCTACCGGGCAAAAACTTTCTCTTCAACGAGGATATAAGGTAGGCGTCACAAAGAAGAGTTCTCTCCCAAAGCCTTCACACGGGAGAAACCATTCTTGTGCTTACAGTAGAGAGATGTTATAATGAACATTAATGTTGAATACATCATGCATTTATGATTTCCTGATGATAATGCCACCATGGGAGAGTCTCTTAACTGGTGGGTTTTATTATAAACATGGACAAAACAAAAAGTCACTCATCCGTCTGTTACTATTTGAAAATTGCGTAGATAACGAGTTCAACTAGGATAGGCAACGCAATGACACGGCGAAAGGTATCCTGTTTTCCTATTACTAGAAATAAGTATTGTTAGGGACTGGCGACAGAAATCAAAACTTAAGACCTGAATAACTGTGTATTTTCGTGTTTACTTTTTTAATGAATAATTCTGTATGAATAATTTAAATCACAAAACACTGATTTAAATTTAAGAATATCTAATTTACTAACTTAATAACTTAAAGCAAAATAAAGACAATTTTGAGTTATTAGTTTATATACCATAATATATAGTTAACTATAGTTTCATCCAATTAAACGTCCAATTAAAGTTAGACAGTTAAAATTTTCACAGATAAAATAAAGACAGAAAAAATAAATAGAATATTTTAGTGGGGCTCTCATTCAACAGACATGATTTTTTTGTCTTCAAGCGCGAGTCCGACTCGCACTTGGCCGGTTCTTATTATAAGTATAGATTACACTGGACCGCGCTTTGAATATCGCTATCGTGAGGTACTACGAACACGTTGCACCGAGGTATACGATGAAACGCCGCTAGAGGTGTAATTGCAGTAAAGGAATGCGTTCAAAGTCGTAAAAGTAATTTACTCTACGTGAGTGCTTTAATTGTGAAACGTTAAATGCGGGTCAATTACTGCAGCTCAAAACCTAAGCGTCGTTCCAGCTACTATAAAGACTAACACGTCTTTAAATTAGATAGATAGATGGAGAGATAGCTCAGTGTCCGATGCTCGCCTTTAATACAATTTACTCGGGCAACCTGAGTTTGATCTCCGGTGCCAGCGCCAATAAAATTGTTAATTTTAATTGCTGACTTATCCACGTGCTCAGCGTTGAAGGAAAACATCGTTGCGAAACAAAAAAAAATTCGAAAATATTTGAAGTCCGCAATTCCGCAGTGGGGACGTGTCGTAGACTATGCTCTGATTATACCCTCTGTACAGAGGAGGCCTTTGCCCAGCAGTGGGAAACTCATAGCCTGTTACTTTTTTTAGGGAGAGTGGATTTTTTTAATTTACAATGACTATCGCGTAATTAATTTTTAGAATGTTATTCTTGTACACTTTCCTTGAACGTGAAATGAGACGATTGATGTTTTCTACAACTGTAACCTAACGTTAGAATTCTAACGAATAGCGATGAGAAATCCAAAAATATACTTAGGTATTTTGACCATTACGAAGAATATTACGGCTAAATTTCATATTATACCTCCGAGCTCGATTACCCCATTTACCAGTTAGTTCTTACAGGATTTTAAATATTCCTAAACCCATAAAGCTTTCTGCTCGCCTTGCTAATGCCTATACTTTTAGTTGGTGCTGATAGTTCCAAAACTACAATCCTAACACATTGAAATTCTAAGCGATTATATGTATGTATATTATTATTATTATGGTATTAAAAAAATATCATTAACAAATCTTTTAGCAAAATTAGCTGGCGTAAGGTGTCAAATTTAAAGGGGCAATACCAGATTAATAGGTTAACATGTTTTAATACGTTCTTTTTTTAGGGTTCCGTACCCAAAGGATGTAACGGGACCCTATTACTAAGACTCCGCTGTCTGACTGTCTGTCCGTCTGTCATCAGGTTTTATCTCATGAACCGTGATAGGTTGACATTTGAAATTTTTACAGATGATGTATTTCTGTTGCCGCTATAAGAAAAAAATACTAAACACAGAATATATGAATATTAAAAACAGAATATCAAAACATTGTTTAAGTGAGGCTCCCATCCAACTGACATGATTTTTTGGCGTTTTAATAGATAATGGTATGGAACCCTCCGTGCGCGAGGTCGACTCGCACTTAGCCGAATTTTGTTTTTATTAAAGTAACATGATGCCATAGATTTAAAATAAATTGAAAAACATTAGCACTAAACTGAAACACATATTCCTAGTTCAAATGAACCAAAATACATCTGACTTTCAAATACAATAAACACAAAGATAGGCCAATGGTTAACGGTTGGTTGATTACGGCTAAGATCTAATTTAAACCGGATAAATGAAACAAACATTGCATTGTGTGTGCCGAAGCCAAGAATATACGAAACAGATTTGCAGCCAGCAGATAAGATAGCAATAAATCTTGTGAATACTATTTCTAAAAAAAACATTACAAATAAATTTTATATACACCCGATATATTTCAAGGACTCGAAGGCAACTTATTTGGCAAAAAAACATTATTTTATTAACAAAGCAAATTTCTTATCGTAGCGGATGTTTCAGTATTAAGTTTTGCACGAATAACAATATTTGTTTAAAATTTATAAAACTAAAAATATACTCGAATACCGAACGAGAAATATATGAGTCAAATATATTCTCGTTTTATTAAACCGTTATAATTTATATCTTCAGCCCTAATTGCACTAAGATAGTAATAATTGAAGAAAGTGCGGACTGTCCGAAACATGTATAAAACGGAGCAATCAATTAGTAGAATTAACGCCTTAGTCATAAAGTGCGATGATACATTGGCCATTAAATTCAATAGGATACTGAATCACCCCTAAAGAAGATAAAAAGGCCATGAACTAAATTACACTTGTTATTTAATCTTTTATATATTTTTGCAAATATATCACCAAATATACTTGTTAACACAAAAGAAATTATGATCGAATTAGATCATTTTTTTAAATTATAATATAGCACTCATAAGAATAGTGCTAGCCAATTGAGGGATCTTATTCTTACAATATGGAAGAAGGTAAGCCTTAATTTATAGTTTATTAATTATAAAATATTATTCTTGTATGTCCAACAAAGAAATAGACGCGTTCGTGGCCGAAATTATATAAGTAAAAATTTATTAAATGGTTCAATTTCAGTTTCCATAACTGAATAAATTATATTAAAACTAGAAATAAAAAAACGTCAATCCTTATAGATAATTAAAATCGTTAAACATTATGGCGCATACAACATTTTTTCCCCTTAAAAACATACAATAAAGTACTTGTTATAGGTTTTCAATAGCATCGTCTACATTTTTTTAAATTTCCATTACCTAGAAAATTATAATTAACAAAGAACAAAGTGATAGGTAATTACAATCTATAATCAATTGAAAATTAGCTATAACGTTAGTTTCTGCATCAAATCCATGAGAAAAAAATGAAACAACACAAAGGAAATGATAACATTTTTTAAATCTATTGAAGGGAAAATTAGATGCCTGTATTGGATTTAAATTTGAAAAAATCATTAGAAGGGTATAAAATAATGAAAATGAGTCCTTTTCCCAGCAGTGGTATTTATTAATATATTATATAGGAATAAAATACTAGTTACATATGCTTTTGAATTCGTGCTTACGTCTAAATCTAAATCTAAATCCTAGAGTAAACTGAGTATTAAAGTATAGTCCCACAACACACAATCAGCCCGTTCTTTCAATCCTCGTGAACATATTACCCGGGCAAAAAAGTAAGGGAAAATTGCCCAGCGACAGGAGAAAATCCTGCAAGTCTATTTTGTAAGCCATCGTATAAAGGCGATGGGGACACGCACGCATACTTCTCTCCTACAGCAAAACAAATAGAAAAATTGTTTCTCATCGGCGTAAAAATTTCTTTAACCCTTTTGTTTTCGCTTTCTGTTTTTTTTTTTCTGAAACGATCTATGCCAATGACACGAGTTTTACGCACGAGCAAATATTTTTTTACTTTGTAGCATGAAATATTCAAGCCTTATTTCGCTGAGGAATTTATTTCCCTCTCAAACATTGCATCCGATGTTTGAAAGGGTAATAAAATTAACACCACTCTACTCGCTGCGAACACGCGCAATATAAAGTTTCGAGATAGCAGAAATTTTGAGTCGCCGAATAGATCAAGCCAAGTCCTAAAGTAGGTACTGTATGATCCACTGCTGGGCAAACCTTTAGTAAAAAACTTTAATCTATTTTGAGTGCCATTTATTTTTGAATTTGGAATGACGCATAAAGAAAACCGGGTTGCGGTTATCGCATTGCATCGGCGCAGTTACGCGCCAAATCTGATTTTCGAACTACTGAAAAATTATAATGTAACCAAAAGATTACCATCGTTCCATCAGTATAATGTTAATTCAAGTGTAGAAGACAGAAAAAAGTCCACATTGCACTGTTAGGTCTCCAGTAGTGATGAAAGTTGTGAAGGCGCCATTTAAAAGAAATTCCATGCGTAAGAAGAAGCTGTTGGGGGTTAAGCCCAACTATGATGGAAAGGGTGTTGAATGCAGACTTAGAGCTTCGAAGATATCGAAGAAAAACATGACATCGTTTAGATTGACTGAGACAAAAGAGCAAACATAACGCCTTTAATGAACCTGAGACGGAAAAGATCCCGATATTTTTGGAACATATTCTTTTTGTTTTTATTCTCAAAATAGGTACCCATCTCATGATGTTACACATCAACGATAGGTACGCGACAAATTGGCAACTAGAGTTGCAATTTACAATTTCATTAATACAGGACTTGAACTCATTCCGTTTATTTCCTTATTCCGTTTATCAAGTATGTTGCGTAACTCTTACCTCTGTATAACTTACTATCTACTTCTACGACCACATTGGTATTAAAAGACGTGAAGACTTCTGTTTTCAAGCCTCGTTATTAAGGTCTCGTGCAAAATAGGCTACGTGTCAACAAATTACTTTCGGCGTCATTAAGCTGAGATTAAATGTGCTCGTGTGCTCCTTTGCCGTTAATAAGAACGTTTATATTCAACATGCAGTGATATGCTAGGTGAGTAGACTGTACATTACAATATGTCGCAAAAGGTTGAAGTATCTAGTCCAACGGTATCACTTATTTTTGTTAATGAGATATTTTACTTGCCAGCGACCCATTCATGTTTGTTAAACGACGTCTCTTGCATACTAATAAAGTAAAATGATTTCACTATTTCGAAGGAGTCAAAACTGTTTCTGAAGTCAAAAGGAAGGTTAATTTAGTAACGCCTATGTCCTGCGTCTGTCAATGAAACTATAATATTATCAATAATTAAAAATGACATTCTGATAATGTATTCTGAAATAAATTTTATCAGCACCTAATGCATCTGTTTACATGATGTCAACAATACCCGCCACTAATCGATCCAGTGACAGGCCTCCGAGTAACTTATTCCTCTGACACGATGAAAACTTACAAAAACTTACTACTAACTAATACTTACAACAAACAAACAAACTATTGTGTGGGTTTACCGCGTCCAAAATGTATTAGACTTCACATTAAACTGTCCGACGCAGTTTGCGCAATTTTATTATTTCTTTTTAAAGACAACAGGGTTAAGCTCTTGTTGTAAAGAGCTTTAGCATATTTATATCGGAGCAAGGAGTTTTAATTGGTCAATAATATCATCATCAGCCGCAAGACGTCCACTGTTGAACATAGGCCTCCCCCTTAGAACGCCACAACGAACGACACTTTGCCATTTGCATCCACCGGTTCCCCGTGACTCTTATGATGTCAATAATTTAGTCATTTTTAATTCGCAGACCTCTGAATGAGTACCCTCTAAAAATTAATTTCACAGGTTACTATTAGCTGATCTAGCTGGACCGGTAACAGTTACATTATAGTTTTACTAGCTGTTCCGGCAAACGTTGTTTTGCTATATAAATTATTTGTAGGGTAGAAAAAATGTTTGGGATGGACCACCCTTAACATTTAGGGGGATGAAAAATAGATGTTGTTCAATTCTCGTCTTCTGATATGCACACAAAATTTCACGAAAATCGGTCGAGCCGTTTCGGAGGAGTTCGATTACAAACACCGTGATACGAGAATTTTATATATTAGATAACAGGATCTGAAGTCGGCTTACACTGTGCATTAAACGAAAATCATTGCTCTAAAATTCCCAATTTCCGAGGAATTATTAAAAAAATTCGATATAGAAACAATAATTTATTAATTTTAAGTTGAATGGTCAACATCGTGACAAGCTAATTAAGAAAATGCCAGGTAACAGCCGGGACGTACTATTCCCGCGTGTAATTCCTAAACAAATTAATCGAATAAGTTCATTTGCTTCCAATCCTGTAACGGATTCAGGCGTCTCCCGCCGCCGAATGTATTTTTATTTTCCCGCACTTAGCCTTAACAATAAGTTGTGGGCCAACGACTCCGTTTTCCTTGAGCGCTGGACCTCCATTAGTGGAAGGAGTTTTTGTGATATGTGCGCTGTTGCCGAAGTACGTTTTATGTTGATGAAGGAATTATGACCGGAAATGTAATTTCACCTCGGCACTAGGGTCTTTTCATACGGTAAAAATCATAAAGCGACTGGATAAACTCGTCTAATTTTATGTTATATCATTGTTTTTAAATTGTAAATTTTTGTAGATAAATGAAAGAACTTTTGGTTCTTCAAAATTCGATCCTGCGTTTTCTCACCCAGACGCCTCATTGACTAAGCTAAGCGCCCGACGACCTCACGGGGCGAAAATATTCACATCTATCTACGTTCGTTCTATTGCATTTTTAGCAATGCTTGGCGCGATCTATTGTGCATCCTGTACCACATACAACACCTCACAAATAACATTCAACGATGAATATTTTTATATCATACTAGCGGTTAACCGCGGCTTCGCTCGCGCGGCTAAAGGAAATTAACAATGACTTTTTTTATTTTACAACAGAATATCTCGTAGATGGCTGAATTTTTTCCTACTTAGTTGACACTTATCATTACCTATATTTTGGACAATTCACACAATATCTTTAATTATAGCCTGTGTGCTATTCTGATGTTGCATTATAAATATTCAGTACTTTTTGCGTGAAAGAGTAACAAACATTCATATATACAAACTTTCACGTTTATAATATTAGTACGATAGTAAGATTAGTGTCTTCTTCCTCTTGCCATTATTCTACGTAGGCGGGGTCGGGACAACGTGTGAATCATATTGCTAATGGTATTGGCTAGGTTTTTTTTTACGACTAGCCGCCTGCCTGACGTCAACACTCCTTGGCAATAAAAATCCAGATTATCTGTGGGTCACATAAATACTTTCCACGTATGGGAACCGAAACCACGGCCCTCGACGCCGATACCAATAGCGCAACACGGCACCGATCATCTTACATTTTTAATAATTGTTTATTTGATTTAATAAATTAGTGTTGCCTATTTGAAACAAACAAACATGAAATCATTTTCGTTTTAAATGACGATAGATAATTCATTGACACCTAAAATATCACTCGACAGTAAAATAATAGCTTTTTAAACAACAATTTGAAATACCAGAAACATTTCATGAAGTGTACATATAATATTAACTCGTCATTTGTCAGTCTATAAACCGACAAACGACCAACATGAGTTAATGACCAGATAATGCAAATTTTTGCAGGCGAACGAACAAAAACATTCAGCGCTACGGGATTCAAACCTACGTCTACCGAGTAACACACCCGGACGCCTTTGCTATTAAAATTTACAAACATTTACATTTTAAGTTTCCTTTTGAGTGCACAGACTCTCACTAAAAATAAAAAAAGTATGTGTGTTCTTACGTACACACGTAAGAAATTATACTTCTCACGTAAGAAGAAAAATAACTGCGTAAAAGAAGAATAACTAATCCTATACAAGTACTATTTGTTTGTGAAAAAGACATTAAATGCAATTGATAAAGGTTATAATTTTTGAATTATTAGTTGCCATGGTAATACCGTTCAGTTGGTCGTTTTGCAAATAACTTCATCATATTGTCTCTTTTGGGCTCCGTTTATTGCAAAATTGGAATTTTTTAACAGTTAAAACAGTACAAATTATCCTTTGTAGGCATCAGTTTTCTCTTGCAAGTCCAAGGTCCTTCAAATCTAAAATAATTAAAAAAAAATAAGCAGTCATGGCGCGTGTCTAAAGAAGAGAGAATTTAAAACTAAAATAACATTTATTTTTTTATTTTTCAAGGAATAGTAGGAATAATTAAAATCATTAAACACTAATTTAAATTGTAATAGATCTATTTTATTTATTAAAATTAGAACACTAATTAGTATCAAAATTTTAACATCACTAAAGTCAAAGCGTGACATTAGCATCTCGGTGAGGCGAATCCATAATCTTTTTCCATCCAAAATTGCACATTGTGCATATAGAAGTTTTGAATTTAAAAATGATTTCATTCATAAACGTGTATTGCTCAAGTAAATTTTAAAAATGTCAACTAACTATCGTTAAACTATTACGGCAATTAAAAGAATCACGTCCGACGCTCGATTCGTATACTTACAAAAATTTATTTTAACTAAAATATTTTTAAGTACTTTCCATAAAGCAAAATTGAGTTTTTAATAAAAAGGACCGCCTTTTTTATTAACCTCTTTGTGCTTTTCAACTCTGATCCATCAAACGAAAACGTGCGTGAGTGCCGCTACCGTTTCAACAAGTCTATTTAGATAACCGCAATTCAGTAAAGACTTTCCGGGCTTTGCCAAAACTGATACTTGAAAAAGCTTTCACGCGCCATTGTAAATTTATCGATTTCACTTAACATTTATCGGACAGAGTACACAAAGCAAAGATAAGTGCGATTGATACTGAGCGTGGTGAAAGTCGAAACCGTTGTATATTAACAATTAGTATGTACCTGCTTCTGAATTCGACGGATTTACGTTTTTAGGACTGATTAACTTGATGAAAAAATAACTACGAATAAAGACACAAAACAACTAGTAAAACAACAAAGAAAAGAATAATTTTGAAACGGGAAATTAAGGCAACGGTTTTTGCTCATAACAAATCAGTACAAAGGATAAGCTTGAGTACCTTAAAATTCACAACAATCAATTGAGAAATCCCAGTCAGTAAGTTCTCGTTGACTTAACATGCTTTACTAAAAATAAATAAATTAGTTACCTCAATATGTTGGCCTATTGATATTACATATAAATTGCTATAAAAACTGAAAATATCTGTTATATCTATCGAATTTGAGGTGGTAAACAAAAATTTGAATTGGGAAGTTCATCAGAAATGTGGAGCACCGGATTCCTCGCAAATAAGTCATACACAATCTACATTATATAGATGTGCGTCCCACAGCGAGGCGAGGGTTTCCTTGATTGGATATAATACGGCCTCGTTAGTTGATTACAGAGTTTGACTTATGTCATCATCCTTACTTCAATCTAGCGAGATCTATTGAGGTTACCGCTAATTTCGATCATTTATAAAATTCATCTAATTTTTCATATCTTGAAATCAAAAACACAAAGTTTCATACTTTCTATCGAGTGACCATAAAGACCATGTAGTATAAATTCAACAGCCTTTTGAGAACTACTACCATTTTGCCTGTCAACTATGGTCAATGGTCTCAGGGTCCGTGATGGAAAGACCGAACATGGTCCGTGAGGGCAGTAACTCGAATTCGTGCGGTGTTGCGGCAATATAGTGAAGAAGCTGGGGAGTTTAAGTGAGTTGGAATTCCACACAGGCCTTCTAAACGACTGATTTTGTCTTGATACTAATTTAAATTTAAAAATTTTAAATCATCAGTAAAAAACCGTTATTTAAACATGAACGAAAAGTTGCAACTTACAAGAACATATAATTTGTCTTAGCAATTATTTAATTTCAGATAGTGTAAACTCATTAAAAATTTACATTTCCATATTTTGTTAAATAAAACGACTTTTGAGTCGCGATAGCTCATTCTTCGAGTGCTCGCTTTTAATTCAATATACTTGAGTAACCTGAGTTCAATTCCCAGTGCCGGCACTAGTGAAATTGTTAATTTTAAGTGCTGACTTATCGCGTGCTCAGCGGTGAATGAAAATATCGTGTGGAAACCTGCATATTTTCAAAATAATAACAAAAAAATATTTCGAAGATATGTGTGAAGTCCACCAATCCGCAGTGGGCATCCTCTGTACAGAGGATCATACCTATCATTGCCCAGCGTGTTTCTTTACGTTACTACTTGGATATTTTTATAGGCTGTTTCTTTATTTCACTACTTGGATAATTGGTAAAGTAATTTTAATCTATTTATACAATTAATTACAATAAGAAAAAATATTGTTTCAATATCCATAGAAAACAAGTTCCAAACAAAGGCTACATATAAATGAAATTACCTTAATAATAAGTTTTCCCTTTGATCTGTGTCGTAAAATTAGCCCTGATTAGAAAGTTTTTGACTGACAAATTTTAATAAATAAAATGGGCTCGAAAATAAGTAATGAAGTAAGTCATTAATTTGTTTTTAAAATACATTAATTATTTTTTCTAAGATTATAATCAACGATGGGATCATGTATGTTTAGGGTACCCAAAAGGTAAATCGGCAAATACTAAAAAACAGAATAAAAGATTTTTAAGTGGGGCTTCGTTACAACAGACTTTTTGAGATTTTTTTTTTCGTTTTTGTAGATGCGTTTCACCCTTCGTGCGCGAGTGCGCGTCGCACTCGGCTGGTTTTTTTTTTTAATATTAATAGTGTATACATTTATGATTAGTAGTTTATGATAGTACGTGTATATGATTTGAAACGCTTACGTAATCCAATATATGCTACGTATGAACAAAGTGAAAAATTTCTTTTGGTCCAATCCGAACAGAGCTTTCTTTATATAAAATGGAAGTTTCCAGACGCAGCTAGTAGCAACTTCTATTTCAATTTACCAAGACCGTTTTGTCTTGTAAGCAACAGACGAACAATGAGCTAGCGGCACATGCTCGTTGCTAACTAACTGGTTGAATGCACATTTCATAGTAAACACATTGTATTTAATTAATTTATACCGTACAACCATTCCACGAGCTCGATTGCGCTATCATAAAAGTAACCACTATTGAACAAACACCACTATACGAAACACCACTACACGTACACCACTATTGAAACAAAATTTTAAGTTGATATCTATATGTAACTTATATATATAGCTTATATTAATATTATAATTGAATACAATATATGGATGACTTAGGATTTCTTTAAATAATAAGCAAGGGATAGTTTTTGTCAGTTATATCATGAAATTTTCATTATATAATAAGAAACAATTCTCATAGCTCATCTCATATATATAAATATAATAAATACTACCAAGTATACTTAATACAAACTAATATATACATACATAAATAAGTACATACATATAATTATATACAGTACATTAGTGCAGGTTATAAATAATATTTTTTCAAACGCGACCCCTTCCAAACCTTTATGAAAAACCTATTATGAAAAACCTTTGATGCATTGCACATGATCGAAATTAAAGAAGCTAACCGTTCATTCTTATGATATATTCGATTAATTACAAGCCGGTAATGGGTACGAGTGACAATTTTATGGCCCTAATAAATTGATCCCTTGTCATGACCGCGTTAAATTAGATTAAAAAATATTAAACCAGTCCGCTTATCAGTATTCCTCTAATTCTCTTTCCTTCTTTTGTTGTGTTGTTTTTTTTTTCCTTTCCCTTTCTCTTATCTTTTATTATTTAACTTGTTTATTGACATTTTATACTTTTTAATTTGAATTATGGATATTGAGGATTACTATTGCTGAAGTCATTTTATAGGAAACGATTCATTTATTAATTAAGTGGCTACTGCTGGAATAATAATCTGTTTTATTGTTAATGGTGCTCTACTAATGGATTCATAGATGGTAACCACAAGCGCAACTTATACCAATTATATACCATCGCTTTAGCTTGAGACACGTTGTGTTTGAAAAGAATGAAAATTATCGCAATATTAGTTACTGAGAGTCAGGATTGTACTTGGAATAAAATCAAAGTACGTACCCACAATTATTATTCATAGTTCATGTATTGTTATTGTTATAATGTTAATGAATTTCTAGACTTATCGTCCATTAGATATTCCATCCGAAACATCCAACGCCGAAAATCTCTTTCTGTCTCGGTGGCAAAATATATAAAATTTTCCTCTTTCTTTGCACTACACTACCAGGACGAGGTCTTAACGACTGTATTATACGAATAAGAGAAAAATGAGGTCTTATAGAAAACTGGTGTGGAAAATATTATTTGTGATATTCAGTCGAATTCCAAAGGGAATCATATATCATAATCTATATTTTTGTTGCATGGTCCAGGCTAATATTGAATTGATAATGGACATATTAAATCGTTCATAAAATGTAATATTTAACACTTAGAATTCGTCCACATATTATTTGCTCAGTTTTACGTTTTCTTTAAATGGGCAAATAAAAATAATATTTAAAAATTATATCAAACTAATGTTAAATATCTTCTTAATGAAAAATGTACACTAAATCACACCGTCGAGATCGTTACTAACTTAGCCCATGCGGCATTATGCATTTAATTTCAGAGAAAAGAACATTACTCTTACTTTTGATTTTATGCGATTATAATACGCGTTTTACGTATTATAATTTATAAGACTGAAATAACTAATGCCGGTGAAATCCATCAAAATTCTTTTCAGGAACGAACAAAGATTAAATATATTACATGTAAATTATTTTATGTAGCTTTATATAAATGGAAAATGCTTGAAATCGGAAGTTAAAATAACTTTTAGTAACGAGGATAAAACGTTGACCCTTGCGCCTGACAAATCTCTAAGAATGCACGAAATGTAGGGATCCATTATTCATTCCCACATTCCACGTCTTCTTCCTCAACCCTTAATCTAATATCGTAACAGATAGACATGTAGAGAAGTCTACGGTTGGTACAAACACATATTGTATATTAAACAAAATAAACTGGTAATGTTAAATGTAGTCACATGTTTTCAATTAGAAGACCATAAAATTAATCATATTATTAGAAAATATTATTTGATTATTAGAAAACTTAATAGTAGGTCTCATGGAAACGAACGCCTTATTTGCACGGTAATTTCCATGACTGTATAAAGGTCGATGCTTAAAACTTTAACATCTATTTTTTTTATTTATAAATCAATGGACATGAATTATAAATATCTGTCCCACTGTTTTGTAATACTTAATTTTCAATATTCTTCATTAACGTTATATTTCAGCGCTGTCAAATTTGTTAAGCCAAATTTATCTGAAATGAAACATCATAATATACCAACGACCATTGTACAATTTCAGAATTCTTGAAATTTTCTTTTTCTATTCCTTAGGAAATATATTCCTCAAAATGTTTCTCTTCACCACCTAGCAGTAAAATTTAAATTTGGAAGATTGTTACAACAATTTGATGTGTTTGAAACATGTGCACCGGGATTCGAACTCATTGTCCTCACGTACACTAAACTTAACGATAGGGGTTTGGATACTATGCTACGGCTTTGTTATTAAACGACTTTACGACGAGCCCACTTTTTTTTTTTAATTTGTTAAAGATTAGCCTTATTGATAAAGCCTACGATTAAACTACAATATTATCTTTTTGATAAACAATTCAAATAATGCACGAACGATGCACAGCACCTTCGGGCTCCGAAAATCGTAAACACCGCTTACAAGTAACCTCGGAGATGTGTTCACTGGTAGCAATATCGTCGGAACACAAGAGTTGAATTTCAAATTCGAAGGAGACAAGCCTCATATACTATATTGCGAGCGAAATTGAAACTGCTCCGAGTGTACACCAGGCACCTCGAGCGTTACACAGTCCCACTCCGTCAAAGGCTAAGGTTCGTCTGTGAATCGGCGATAAAGCATATAAAGCTGGAAATCTCTACGCGCTTGCCCAGAGGTCGGTGTGCAAATATTGTTTTCTCTCGTGAACTTACTATGCTCCACTACATCCAACAAAACGTGTCATTGTATTGCGTGTTCTTTAAAATATCTATAGCAGTTTTGCCTAAAGTGTGCGGTAGCAAAGATATGAGAGCTTATTTTGTGTCATAATTTCATTGTTTCGTAGTTCTTACTTGCGAAATATAAGTATTTAACATTTGTAGCGATAGATAGCCTGAAAAAGTTAAGACTTAAAACTTCTGAAACGTAGATAGTATGTCTATCTAGTCGATGACAGTTAAACGGCATCGAAGCTTGTAAATAAAATGACGTTAGCCATGAACACAAAGTGAGGAAAAATTAGACGAAGGAAGAGGTACTAATATTTATTCCTTTTTATTTAATTATGTACATACAATATGTATCTTTATGTTTTGTTTGCTTCTTCATCAGCTTTTATACACGTACTCTTTTTACTACTAACTTCAGCCATCAAGAATGTGGTAGATCCACGCAGCACCCTCTTGCACGAATGGGCAGGCTCGCCTGCTCACTTGGCAAGTTTTCACATAAATAATTTTTTTTTTCTTCATAATCAGCATTTTTTGAAAATTTTAATAAATATTAAGTGTTTTCATTAATGTTCCAGAAGCTGGCATGTCGTCTTGGGACCATAGAGACTAGCTTTATTAATATTTTGCTCATCGATTCCTACTGATAGGGTCGTCTTATCCAATATACTTACTATATGATATAATCGCTGGTACCTAATAATCTCGGCGAATATCCCAACTGATATTTTTACCGTATTTGATGACTGACTTCAGCATTACTTTAAGCGTTACTTAATTTAGTCTTTTAGTTTACCAAGTCACGAACGAATAAAGTCAAGGATTCAACCTTGATCCGAAAGGACGGACGAAATTTACAACCTCATCACTGTGTTTACCAATAAATCGAGTTTAAGGGATATCGACAACCTCAATAAATAACTCGGTTGTTGGCTGAAAACTTAAAGCGTTGAACTCGGAAACGAAAAATTTTCTAAGTAAAGGATTCATTAATATGAAAATAATGATCATGTTCAAGAGAATTGGAAATGAATAATATGAATAAATCGATTTTATGTATCGTTGATTGCTATTTTTATTATCTAAATGTCTTGTATTGTCTAGGCTGAGAAATCTTCCACCAATGTAATTCAAATAAAATATTTTAATTCCTAATCAAAAGTGACATTTTCACTCCCCGAAGGCTTCATTAAACGATAAGTTTTCTACAAGTCTTATTTCACTACAATTATAATTAAATTAATAAAATGGTGACAGGCCGGTTATAGGCTAAGTCGAGAAAAGTAAATTTTTCGCAACCTTCACCATCAAAAATATGCCATTAATAAATCCTTGGTTCTTTTAACAATGGGAACAAAATGAAATATCCGTCATTCTAACTTCAAAGCGTGAATGGGGAACATGAATATCGTTTTAGTTGATACCTAACTGGGGGTATTTCACAAGAGAATAGGTGGTATATGTATATACACACTCAAATTTGTGTCATGCAGAAAGTGGCCTTATAATTCTATCACAGACTATTGGACAGTCTGAGCTCTAAGCCTAGCATCGGCGTGTTCCATGATTTCATTTTGCTTCCAAAATACCTACGTTGTTTTAATATTTTCGTAAATATGCACTCTTTTAGATGTGTTGAAAAGAGATTATACAATACGTTAAAAGTGTTTATACGAGTGTATACAAAATATAACATACTTACTTATAGCCTGATTGCCGAAGGAGGGTAATGTTTTTCGAGCTTATGTTTGAATGTATCTTACTTTGGCTTGACCTAAACCGTTTGACGGATTTCAACATGAGGTGTCATTAGATAATTATCTCTTGATTTTATGGAGGGATACAGCGCTTATAACATCCACATGATGTCCGAAAAGAAATTGTTGAAAAAAAAAGGGAAATCGTTAATATTTTTGTTGTAATTAATTCTTTAATAAGTTAGAATCCTTATTAACAACTTTTGAAAAATATTGCTTGCCTAAGTGAGTTTATACGGGTTTTTTGAATGGTAAATAATATTTAATGTTATCAACATATTCCCTTGCACTGTGTTTGATTTATTAAAGACAATGTGTGTCACAAAAATATATGGCGTGGATGAGATTGTGTGACAAAGTAGCAGAAGGAGCAATATTTAGCTAAAATTTTAGCTTAATTTTTAGCTGTTTCATACAGCTATTATAACATTAAAGCATAACTCACAAATAAAATATCTAACAGAATGTACTCGCGCACTTTTACACGTGCTCGTGGACTTATCATCAATCAATTATGAATATGTATTCATACGAAAAAACGCGTGGCCTTAAAAAGCCTACAGCCGTATTCATTATTTTCATATTGCTATCGTTAAGCGATACACTGGAAGAATGTGAGAACCTTGTTCATTTATTTTTTTTAGAAATTCGTACTTTATACGTATTATTACGTATTTTTTTTTTGATTTTTTAACATTAACATCTTAAGGCAGGCGAAATTTTCCCATGTCACGTACCAGTATTAAAGTAAAAATTGGGAAAACGCTATTGATGATTACCTTAATGCAACCCGGCTTCGCACGGGTGCAATTTATTATACATATAAACCTTCCTCTTGAATCACTCTATCTATGACGACCCGAATGGCGTAGTAATTAATTATTCTGTCAACATTTTACAAATAATATTACGACGAATCGTCTTCAATTTCTTCGTCTTTAGGGTTTGTGGTCAAATATTTTTTGCAATATAGATATGAAAATGGAATCTATTTTAATTACATTACGGTGTTTTCGTAATTAATTACATTTGATAAATAACCAAGGAACAAAAAAATTATATTCATATATTTATTAGGATATTTTAAGAACATTTCACAAGAAAATGTCTTAATTTACATAAAACTGTTAATATATTTATATAGACAATGATTAAATCAAAGCTTATATAAGATGTATGCTTAGAATAAAAAAAATAAACAAAATAAACAAGACATATCAAGAACTTTGGGTCAAACTTTAGATTTTGAAGACCGTTAAAGATCTATTGTTGTGCCGGTGAATACGCGATGAATCTACCCTTAAATGCCAAGACCAACCACAACTCTCCCCAAAATCCTTATAAAATACATGCGAACTGCCAGTACAGCTATTTGCAACACGCGAACGATTGTAGATGCGTTTTAATATATTACTTAATCAAAAACAATACTGATATTAAATCTATTTGTCTCGGTCTATATCGGGGAGTAATTTTCGCACCGGCGAATATTGATAAGTCGATCGTTACATGCGAAATGTCAGAAACTTAATAAACCACACCATTTAAAAAAAACTTATTCAATATCAATTTGGGTCTAATTGATAGCGCTAGTAGTCTCTGCATACCTGGTAAATTTAAAAGACGTGAGTGGTCACCGTTACTGGAAAAAATATATGTTAATTTATTTTTAACTTGTACGAGCTATTCGACGTGTACTCCAGAAATTATACACACAGTTAATAAATTCAGTCGTCTATAATAGAATAGATGCTCACTGCTAACGGAAATGGGAAGGGGCGAATCCAAATTGATTTAGGTGTGCGAATCGCGCGGCCTCCAAATGTATTGGAACGGCAAATCCGTTTATAAACAACTTTACCCGGCTGCCGTCCGTCCGAATCGTTGTCGACCATCAGAACGAAAGCGATCATCAGAAACAATTCGCATCTGTACGATTCCGATTGGATTTATTTCGTACCATTAATCTTCCAATCGATATTCCCCACAGATGTCGCACCACTGGCGGTAGTTCGGAAAAAGTTTTTGTTGAGGTTGCGTCACGTTTTTCACAGACTAGTCACTTTTATTTTTTATTCGTCTTTATTTATGGAAGAGGGGGCAGGAGTCTCAGCTCATAGACATCCGCAACACCGGAGGGGTTGCAAATGCGTTGCCGGCCTTTTAGGAAAACATATGCTCTCTTCTAGAAGGTTCATAGGTCATAACGGTTCGGAAAGACCACCGGCGGCAGCTGGTTCCACAGTGTGGTTGTGCGAGGCAGGAAATGCCTTGAAAACACTCAATGGATTTACTGTTAGCCGGTACGATGATTAAGTTATTTTTTTTTGCTCCTCTTATCCGTCAAGGATACATCAAATCTAACTGCCTAGCGCAAGCAACAGTTTCTTCTGTTGCCTTGTTGTGAAGAAGGGGCTTAGTAACTGTAGCTTGGGCCCTACACAGAACCCAACAGGAATGTACAATGGGCTGTCCTGGGATGTAAAGCCAGGCCCTATCAAGGCCACTCCGAGTGATTTCATTGAGCCCACTCTGAATGCGTGGGTACTGGGGTCAAGGGTGGTAGAAGTCTTCGATTGCAAAGCTCATGGAGAGTACCTCCAGAGTCGAGGAGGAGGAGGAGTGCTGGTATTGAGTTAGGTCACTTCTGCCTATCCAATAAAAAAGTTAATATCTGATACAATAAAACTAAAGTCCTCGCAAAATAACACCACTTCCTATCAGTTTCAGTTTCCTACGTGATCGGGAATTGCCTCAAGAATCACTGCAAAAACATGTCAATTTTTCATTGTTACACTTTTTCCGTCTATGAACCTCAACCCGCAAATAAATCACGACGATAACGTGCGATAGAGAACTCAGTTCCGGTAACAAAGAACAAAGAGATCCGCCAAACCGCAGTGGAGTTGCATGGTGAACTATCCTTTAAAAACCTGGATCTGTCACAATGACACAACCCTTCAAAGTAATCAAAACCCGATATTTTAATTTTTATAAAGTGATTAATAAAATCCGACTTAACTTCGTATCTAATAACGTCGACAAGTCGAGATGATCGCACTGTCGCCATTTCCACATTCAAAAGTAATTAGTTTAATTCATCTTCACACGAAAGTCCTATCATTTAAGATACACTTTCTAACCCTAAATATGTGACCTGAATGCTTGTGTTTAGAAATAATACTGTAAGATTAGAATGTGTATACTGTAACTTCGAGTTAGCAACGTAATATGAAAATGATTATACCTTATACGCAATAAATAACGGACGTAAAATTTTATGTTCAAGGATTTTGGCCAGTTATGTGGAAATATATACGGAAGTGGTGCTTTTAGTTTGTTTTTTTCTCAAACCTCGTTTTGTATAAGCCATTTAAAAGAAAGTTGTTATTTCTTTACTGTTACATAATTACTTTTAAGTTACCATATACATGACGAAATGTAATTTTAAATGCGCGGGAATAAAAGGCTTTATATTCATTTATTTATAGATGACGAGGTTTGGTATTATAATATTCTTAGCAATGAAAGTGGCAATTGAAAATACCAGTTAATTTAAAGATCGACGTTTAATTCTATTTTGGCTTCCAAATTCAAACATTATAGTTATAATATATACTTATATATATTATAATATATACATAAATTTATAGTAAAATAATATAATCATGATAATATTTCGTTTAAATCTCGCTTCGAATTTGATATCACTGCGTCTGTGGCCATGACAAAATCGACGTTGCGTGTTCCTTTGAACATGGGTTCCATCGTGGCACAAACGCAGCAAGCGGTAATATCAACGGCGTGGCACGGTGCGTGTTTGTGTTAAACGCTTCCGTACTGGAATTTAGATCTTAACAATGAGCCATCGCTGGCCGGAGACGAAAAACGATCACAGTAAACGTAGATTCATCTCAAACGACGTCGGCATTAGCAGCAGACTTCGACGTAAATGATAATAATACCGATTCGTTCAAGACAAATTGGAAACGTAAATTGGAAATTTAATATATTTTATCGACTTCAATTTTTTTTTAAATTGCTAATACTATCAGCAGACTGGGATCCGATATATTTATAAAATTAATAACTTAACATTAAAGCAGTGTAGCGTATTGAATTAGTGATTATTACCAAAAAAAATTAAAAGCGAAAAAACTCTATGTCCCGTGACTATCGAAAATGTAAATTATTCAAAACTTTAAGAATTTGAATTCTAAATGAATGCCAAAAACTATGATAAATAATATACGATTAATATATGCATATTTCTCAATACTTTGTCTTGCCTCGAAGATTTATATTGAAGATTTATTGTTCATCTACAAACATAGTTTTTTAAAACATCCATTTTATTTCCAAGATGATTATTAATTTATTCACCTTTGTTTTGAAGCGGAAAACTAATTTGCAACTTTAATTCAATAATTACAAATCGCACCGTTCAACTTATCTTACTACTTAGGAAATGAATATTATCAAAGTTTCAATAGGACGACCGCAGGCTGTGACGCCAATGGTATATCAGAAGCCGTAATGAATATTACTTAGATCTAGTTTCGCTCACGATGAACTCTCCCCCATGTATTTAGGCTAATAACCCGTATAACCTATCATTGCTGACAAGCCTACCAAATCAAATATTGAACTTATCTGTATTAGTGTGCGTCAAGTACAGATATAATTTGTACGATCGACGAGTTATCTACTTATTTCTTTGCGTGAGCAAAAAAGGCGCTAATCAAGAAACGGTACCGTGACATTATTTTCTTAATCGAAATAATACAATAGATGCTTGTGTGAGTGTGTTTGTATGCTCTACACGCTGCATTGCTGAACGGAGTTAAATGTAATTCTAAAAACACCACACGAAGGACGAAATTAAACATAAGTAAAAACGTAAAGTAAAGTAACATCCTAATATATATCCCACCGCTGGGCAAAGGCCTCCTCTATACAGAAGGTGTCAGGGCATAGTTCACCACGCGGCTCCATTGCGGATTGAGGGACTTCACATATCTTGAAAAAAGAGTTTTTTTTTTCTTATTTTGAAAATTTGCATGTTTCCTCACGGTCTTTTTCTTTATCGCGGAGCACGTGATAAGTACGCACTTAAAATTAACTACTACATTGATGCCGTCACCGAGGATCCAACTCAGGTTGCTCGAGTATACTTAATTAAAGGCGACCGCCCGGACACTGGACTATCACAGCTCTGCATATACGTAATATGAACAAATGTTGTTGTTTTTACTGTGGTAAGGCCACGCAACAGTTTCTGCTAGGGCACGAGCAGCTTGTCCGGAGGAGTACCACGACCTCTCACGTAATAGATTTAAGCAATTCATGAACATAATTTAAACGACACATAAAATAACACACGGCTGATGCGTTAAGTTTTTATTCTTAAACGAATACTTTATTTTATTTAACAGAGAAATACAACTTAAATTAACACGACATATTTGCACTGCGATTTGGTCAAAGCATTTTAATTTCTATAAAAACGTTGAATTCTCAATGTCGCTGGCGCGCGTTTAGTTTAACCGGCTTGTAAGCAGCGACAATTTACATTTCTACATGTGGCCTGGTGCGGGCTAAAAATGTTTTATAACGACTGCACGCTTAATCTTGGTTCATCAGCCATGTTTAATTCCGGAGCAGGGCCACGTGCGGAACGAGGTGATGAAAAAGCCTGCATTTAACGACTCCATTTTTTTATTAACGACAAACAAAACCGGCTTCAAATATCGTATTCATTTTACAATTAATTTTCAGGACTCGTCTAAGTATCTCCGGAGCCCATACCAACGGAATTTATATGAGATCACATGGGGAGCTCCAGCTTTGAAATAAAAAAAGAATCATCAAAACCCGTTCACTCAGTCAAAAGTTCTGAAGTAACAAACATAAAACATTACAGTCGATTTGAGAACGTCCTCCTTTTTTGAAGTCGTTTGAAAAGAAAAACATGAGCGAGCAAAAATGCTTTTAAGCGATCAATATATAACTTTTAAGTATTTATTCTTTACATTTAAATGCACACGTTCCGACTTCAGCTGTCGTTAATTTACTAGAATTTACTTGTACCGTTCCGTGCTTTTACATCCGCGAGAAACATTTCTGCTTCGTCCCCTTAAGCCACAGCATGATGTTAAATATCCTATAACCTTTCAAGAATTGGGCTGTCAAATGCCAAAAGATTTTTTCAAATCACACCGGTAGTACAAGAGATTAGACCGCCCAAACAAACAAAAAACTCTTCAGCTATATTATATTAGTAAAGATCAGGTTTCAGTATTGTATTTAATTTTTTTTTTAATTAATTTACCTGTATTTACAACATTAAATCTATTTATATTACATATTCCATTATTTACTCATACTTTTAATCATTTCGTTTCCCTATTCACATTCCTATATAGTAGCTTGTTAGTATTTGACCGCTACCCATTCGGTCTATTAAAAATTAAACACTGTACGTAGTTTTATAGAAATTTTTACCTACGAGTATATTCATGAAACTATATATGAGTACTTGACGCGTACCAAATTTTGTACACCACAGTACCGTGATCAAAGTACCGTCACCAAAAGGTAATATAAATTGGGCCGATGGTTCATCTCATATTAAGTGATAACCGCCGCCCATTGACATTTACAACACCAAGTAGAGTTGCAGTTGCGTCGCCATCTTTTGATAAAGTGGGCCCCTGCTACCTCACTCACACGATGAAACGCAGAAGTATAACTCTTCCACTTTACGCTGTTCTTCTGTGAGGTAGTGGTACTCACCCGAAGGGACCAGCCAATTCGTGAAACAGCTAACACTGTTGCCTAGCCTACCGCGGCTAATCACGCAAGATGAAGGATCTCATAAAAGGATCTTATAAATTCATAATGTTTAAATAAGTACTGTATATGTTATTTAAACATTTATCAAAGAAGGGTATCTTATTATAGCTTTCATTTAAAGGAATTTTCAATTCATGGCATTATTATAAATTCTTTGTAAGAATTTTTTTTATGAAAACTTTATTCTACCCGTCTGTCTCTCGTCAATAGCATCTTGTATCTTCTTGTATTAACTGATGTTTTTGCTTTCAGTCCCGAGACTATTAAAGCTTCATCGGACGCAGAACCGGTGGGCTAGCCAAAACCCACGGGTTTGGACCCTCCGCTATGGGTAGGGTCGCGCATGTGCTCATGCGTGCGTTTAACTACTATGGTGTGTCATCTAAGGGCCGTCGAGGTCACCGGTTCGGACCGAGACCCCGACGGCCGTCGACTGTGCATTTAGCTAATCGGTGGCTGGGAGCGGTGAAAACCGCCCCGGAACGCGGGTGTACCTTGTGTACGCGTTGTGTGGGTCTCGCCGTGCTCGGAGGCGAGGGCGAACTGGTGTGATTGTTGTTACACTAACTGTGGGTGTAGTGTTATCCGGCGGGACCCCCGGCGGTGGGTCCATCGTATCTAAGTCCTCTTCGTCGACCGGGGCGATGAGGACGTTTCGCGGGCGACGCTTGTTTACGTTCGCGTTTGTGTCCGGTTGGTAGTTTGCTGCGCTTACCACCAGAGGGTTGGGATGATGCTGGGCTCTATCGAAGGACCGTTTTGTCAAATCTTTAAAATGAGCGCGAATCGTCGGGAGTCTGCAATCGCTGTGCAGGTCGACGTTGCGCTGATACAATTGCGCACCGGTTGCGCGGCGGATAAACTTACTTTGAACTACTTGCAATTTGTTAATGCGCGTAGGATTTATATGTGCGAAGATCATGCAAGCGTAGGACATGATTGGCCTTACGCAAGCTTTATATAACAGTAGTTTGTGCCTTAAGGGCATTTTACTATGCTTATTCGTTAAATTGTATAGCCGGCCGGAGACGAACGCGGCTTTATTTCGGACTTGATTGATGTGCGTAGTGAAAGTCATACGCGAGTCGAAAGTGACTCCTAAATATTTGACCGTTATATTTGCCCCAACTTTCTGTACTGGCGAGGACCTTTGTAACGGTGTGGCGGATGGGTGTTGGGGGTGCTACGAGTAAAGTGAATCGCCACACTTTTTTCTGGATTAATATCGATTCTCCATTTGCGGAACCAATCGCCGGGGCGGTCGGCGGCGCTTTGGAGTCGAGTTGTTAATTGACTGAGGTTGCGATCTGAGTAAAAGAGCGCCGTGTCATCCGCGAAAAGCGCGAGATTGACGTGGGGGTCTCTAGGTATGTCACTCGTGTAGAGCGTAAATAGCAAGAGAGAGGCAGGAGCCTTGTGGTACGCCGGCCGTGAGGCGGTGGCTTGTGGAGAGGGTGCCCTCGACTTGATAACGATCGTCAATAGCAGTAAACATAAGCTGTATAGAATGAAATGAATTAATATTTCATTTTATAAATCTTATATATATGCTTATGCAAAGCTTATTTAAATTTAAATGTATCATTAAATATGATGAAGTATTATAGAAATTATGACGTGCCGACAAAAAAAAAGCTTTGAGTAATAAACGATCGAGATTCACACTTGTGTGAACTGTATTGCTCATACCAATATCGATTGGTTGTATGAAAATAATATTCAGTTCCCCTTCGTCCTACCGCACGACAACCCAGTACAAATTCCAAACAACCCAATTCGTGCCACAAGGGTACGTAGTATGACAACGAATGATCATTTTCATATTGTCTCTGTATCGCGCAATCGCTCCGGAGCTGTTGAAACAGCGGGGCAATGCCAAATAAAATTTTCTGTGACATTTTTCGACGCAGAATGTTTTCGCTGTTCTTTTACGGGTATTAATGGTAGGCTCGTGTTGCTACCTTGACATGAATCGCATTTGTTTTGAAATAGTCATTGTGTCTACATTTTTTTATATGAATTATTATTTGTCTAATGTAATAACCGCATAAAACACACATATTCAGTACAAAAGTATCAATCAGTTGCGCATGAGCATAAAAAAACTTGGTAACCTCTCTTTTTTGTATTTTGAAATGGTATTTACCAATTTGCCGAATGTGCATTGCAGTTAAAAGCATATAAACTTTAAAATGGGTGATTCATTAGCCGTCATGTTTACCTTAATTAAATAATAAATATTTTCATACAAAATTCTAGAAACTTTAAGCAATAATAATCAATAAAAATAATGTAATTCCAATAGATGATGACCTGAGATTACATCATGATAGTACCCTTGAGATGACAACTAATTTGCTTGCGAATCAAAAAAAAAACATTTAAAAAAAAGAAATTTTAAAAAATGTTCAAAATAAGGAGGCACATGATTACGCGTACAGAGCGCTCAAAACGAGGGACTCCCTGGACACCGGTTAGAGTGTTGAATCACCCTGTTAACAATCTTCTTCTTCTTATGCCCTAAAGAAATCAACTGAAAGGGATACAGGCTACAGGTTTCATCGCCAGAAGTTGCGCTAACAGCAATTGAGAAGTTAGTAGAAGAATTGTCTGCAGCGGACTGGAAAAACTGGTTCAAAAATTGGTTTCAACGCTTGAAACTTTATATAGAAGCTGGTAGAGAGTTCTTTGAAAAGATTTAATGAAATTATTTTAGCCGTCTAAGTTTTTAGATTCTCAAAACTTTCTGAGTGTCCCACGTATATATGAATTATATGGAATAAAAAAGTTTTCTTTTCATGTATGTCACAGGCATAAAATTTCTTACCAAGCTACTTTATACCCGAGTTGTTAAGCGGATCTTTATATATGTAGTATATGTCTAATGTGTGTGTGTGTGTGTGAGTATGTGTGTTTATCTCTAAGAAATTGTATGTAATCGGACGAAACTGCTGAAAAATTTTCAGTTAATATGCAGTTGTTATTGGCTAGTAGCATTTAAACTGACAATATGACTGCAACATTAACTTTTGTTTAAGACTGCTGGCATACTGTAGAGTTACCCACGGGCTCCAAACATTGCTACAACTCAAAAAAGAAGGTACGTAACGATGTCGGCCGCTCAGCCAACTAAAAACTGCATTGAATAGACCGATTATAAAATAAACAAACTTGGAAGACGCCCTTATTTTATACCTAATGAATATAGGTATGTTGTAATTCATAAAAGTTGAAAAAAGTTAAAGTAACATCATATACCATTAGGTGAGCCTCCTGATCGATTGCCCCATTTCTCCAAAAAAAAATATTTGTCAATTCAGAACAAAATTAATTTGAATATTTCCGGCAGCCGCTCGTAAAAACCTAGCCACTTACAACATGATTCACATGTTGTGCCGACCCCACTTAAGTGGGATTAGAGTATACACTGAGGATGACTTCCTAACTAGTAAAGTTTCAACAAATATTTATGTTAAGCAGTGGACTATAACAGGTCGAGACGACGATGATGACTCGAAATTACCTTTCATTAGCATAGTGATTATGATGTTCGATAAATCCTTCTATATTTAGAGGTGATAAGAGCACAGTAAGCCAAAAATATAGAAGGCAGATGGAGGGACTACATAGTATAAAACAAAGTCGTCCTGTGTGTCCCTATGTATGGTTAGATCTTTAAAAATACGCAACCGATCTTGATGCGGTTTTTTTACTAGATAGAGTGATTCAAGAGGAAGGTTTATATATATATAATATATTGAACCCGTGCGAAGACGGGGCGGGTCGCTAGTCCGATATAAATTTTGTTTCTTAAGATGTTTTCCTTACTGGCAATAGGAAAACAGTCCCACGAGTACAAGAAGCCAATTGAGCCACGAGGTCAAACCTCAAGGGAGCCAGTACGTTTCGCCGAAATGAAGTCGAATTTCCCGGCGTTCACGAAAATAATGCCCAGTTATAATTACCGTATTATAAAACGACGAATTGTAAAAAGTTCGTCTTGGAAACTTAATGATGTTGTCGTGTTTGTAAAAGATGAATGACATAATTATATATTGTCACATGAAAAGAAAAACTGCTCTTTGCTTTTTTTGCGGGAACTCCATACGAAGCCTATTCTGCTGTTAATTATCAAACTTTCACCGATTTTTCGAGATTAATACGTAATCGTACCATACACTAACGCCTAGTTTCTGAAACACTGATCATCGTAGAAGTTTACGAATCAGCTGTCAAATGGCTTTTCAAATGTTATTTAAGTTGCCAAAAGGATGATTAAACTCTTTGAATTGATCAGAATGATCTCTTAATGATCAGCATGATCTATTTCCCTTGTGTTAATCTGTTTAAGATAATTAAAAATTAGTATCCATTTTAAAATGTACATGCGTAACGACAAAAGATAAAATTGGAGAACTTTTCCGCAAAGACACTGTTAATTTTAAAGAGTTCATCCCAAAACATCGAAGGATGTGATTATTGACAGTTTGTCGATAAATACCTCGCTTATTTCAACCTACAAGTTTGACGAAATCAACCCTTAAGTTAATTGAATCCCCTAACACCGGGCAGCCCCATTCAAGACGTGATTAAGATTGAGTCATTTACTTGTTTATAACAAACAATACGCCAAACAAAACGGTTACCATCGGTTTACATAAAACAAACTTTCAGTTGAAAATGTTGATCTATTTAAGAAGTGATAATGTTAACGAAAGGTTAGGTCCGTGGGGTCCCCGCACATCAAATTTTTTTAAAAGTTTATGTCCTAGGCTTAACGCCGCGGCTGGTGACAAGAGAGCTGGTTCTTTTCTCGCGCAAAGGTTGAGCATAACTATTCAGCGAGGAAATGCAGCTAGCGTTCTTGGCACCATGCCGCGTGGATTAGGTTTATTAGATAATATGTAATTTTAGATAGATTTAACGAAATATAATATAGTTAATGAAATATAAGAACACTGCAAAAATTTAATAGTTTACACTTAATTTAGAAAAGGCAAAAAAGGAGTAATTACGTTAGCCGAAGCTCAGTTAACTATTATCTGTACCCAGACACATCACTAATAAACGACGACGGAACGTTCCCATCGACCCAGTCGAATGAGGACCTCCGGATCTATCATTTGGACCATGTCATTCGTTGTTCTCGCTCTAAATATCATGAATAAAGCTCCATCCGAAAAAGTACACAGAAGTGCTTATTCTACGTCCCGCGTTTTACGATGCAGAAAGTAGCTCTCTTATTTGCCTTCTAATTTTTATTAAACTTAGAACTAACTTAAACAAAGAAAATTAAACTTTATAAACTTCATAATTAAAAATAAAGGAAACATATAACAATTAATAATAATTTAAAAAGAAAGGGATTCACTCGACATATTGTCTGTATTTTTGTAAATATGTATTTATTTCGACAATTTCATACTGTCCCTCTTTTCTGAGCAGTTTAATAATCTGTGTACAAATAAAAAGTCAAATTCGATTCCTATTATTACTTGTATTTGTAACGAAATAGTTTTGTTTTATCAAAAACTATTTGTGCTTACTTCGTATATTAAATAAAATGTAATATAAGATACTTATATTCTTTTATTTATCCCGAATTTATAGTCTATCCACAGAGTTTGAAGTAATATTAGTTTGTTAAGACATTATCAACTTAAAATTTTGGACCCACTTGTAGCATGAATAACAGAAGATTTGCAAAACATATATTGTCGACCTGTGAAGCTCGAATCTAGAAGTTCTAATTTTGAGGACTGCGGGATTCATTCGTTTGTCATGAGTTAAAAAATTTTAAGAAACGACAGCATTAAAACAAACATAATATATAACTTTTAAAATTCAATAACTATCGATTATTATCAAGTAAAAACAATGCCGGAGCATTTACCATATAAAGCAATCAGACAGGCGAATGCCATTAAAACAATAGCACTGAATATAAATTTCATCGAAGATAAGCATAAAAACCGTAAATAGAGCCGTGATAGCCCAGTGTCCGGGCGCTCGCCTTTAATTCAATATACTCGAGCAACCTGAGTTCGATCCCCGGTGCCGGCACCAATGAAGTTTTTAACTTTAAGTGCTGACTTATCACGTGCTCCGCGGTGAAGGAAAACATCGTGAGGAAACCTGCATATTTTCGAAATAATAACAAAAAAAAAATATATTTCGAAGATATGTGAAGTCCGCCAATCCGCAGTGGGGCCGCGTGGTGGACTATGCCCTGATACCCTCTGTATAGAGGAGGCCTTTGCCCAGCAGTGGGACATGTATAGGCTGTTACTTTACTTTACTTTACTTTAAGCATAAAAGGAAAACAAACATTCAACAAAGCAATAAAGTGGATACCAAACAATGGCTTTAATCCATAAATTCAATCGCAATAATGATTGTCAATCATTTATTTTTAAAAAAAAAACAGCAAGTTTCCTGTCATTATTCGTCTCAGATTGCACATAATAGGGCCTTTAATCCACCAGCATCGGTCTGTAATCAAACAGCTGCTTGTTCCAAGGAGTTCGAGGAAAAAAAAGGTTAATTAATAATCAGGTGAATGACTGTACACCGCATTAATTGAACTTAAGCATAATTAATTACTTACGATGCCTTATATCACCTCCGCTCGGTTTATCTCCTTGAGTGGTGAATTTGGGCGAAGGTGAATACTATTGACTTTATAATTAATCGTTGACTCGTCCGAGAAAGTTGTCACTTCTGATATATAACTTTGCCACTGTTTTTTAAACAATTGAAACGAGGGAACAACTCATGTGCGAGTCGACGCGGACCGGAGAGGTCGTTTCGGGTTGCGTGAACATTTTAAAGTTTATTATTCGCCGTCGTCACTTTTTGGCGCGAACGCGGAGCGAAGACGTAGGCGTCGCTGCGGGCGGCCACAGCGGAGTTCGGTATGGAAGTGAGCAAGGCGATCCCGCTTTGCCACTAGCAGGGTCCATCCCTCTTGCGTTTCAACCCTAGCCTGAGAGCGACACCTAAAACCTTTGTCAATCGCACAATAATAATTAGGGACCCGCGCGCTGTAAATTCTAAGCGTCGTTTGCAAATTGCCCCTCCTTTTTATCGTAAGAAACGCTCTATATGTTAATTGGTTAGCCGAGTGCGTTGTTCGATAAATTTCTTTTTAATTGTCAAGCCTTGAATCTTTCAATGTACGTAATTTGTAATGTCATCAATGATAAACCTTTTCAATTTCGCATACAGATAATAGAGTTAAATTGCCAAGTTGCGGTTTAAGTTTGGATCCAACACAAGTGCTCAGTACTGTTGCTGGATAATAAATAATTTATGGTTCGTTTCGGTGCTATATAATAATAATAATAATAAAATATCTTTATTCACATAGACCCTTGCGCGTTCTTATGAAACGTCAAAATTTTACAAAGAAATTAACACGTTCGTAAGTTACCACCGGTTCGGAAAGCAGTTTCTGTTGAGAAGAAACCGGCAAGAAACTCAACAGTTGCTATTTTTAAAAAAATCAATTTACAATAGTACAGGTAGTATATCAACAGTATTAACAACACACATTGGCGTCGTCAAGATAGTTACTTTTAATCTTTCGTTTAAATTCATCAAGTGGCAGACTTAATATCGACTGTGGGATTTTATTATACATGCGCACACTTTGCCCCATGAACGACCTGTTTACTTTTTGTAGACGAAACAATGGCGTAGTTAGTTTGTCCTTATTTCTAGTATTTAGTTTATGTCTGTCACTATTCTTTAGATAATTATTAATATTATTTTTAACATACAAAATATTACAATAAATATATTGAGACGCGACAGTGAGTATATTAATCTCTTTAAAAAGATCCCTGAGTTTATTTCAGGCTCCGATGTTATAAATTGCTCGGACAGCTCTTTTTTGAAGAATAAATATTGAATTTATGCATTTCAGATGTATTTTGTTGTGGGGTAGTGCATGTATTTCAGATGCACTACCCCACAACAAAATGCCGTACGACAAGATGCTGTGAAAATAACTAAAGTAAACAAGTCTGGCAGTGTTGATGTCTGATAGCTGCCTAACCTTCCTAATTGCAAAAACAGCGGAGCTTAACCTATTCGCAAGAGCTGATAGATGGGGACTCCATTGGAGCGTTGAATCTACTGTGATTCCCAAGAATACAGCGTATGTGTTCAACTGTACTTCAATTTGCAAAATCTCTTTATTTCGTTCTTTGGAGGTGATTGATGTATTGATGCCAGTTTCCAGCCTTTATTGTCATTTACTATAAATATACTCATTTAATATTTGAAAAATATAAATGGTATACTCAAGTTATCGCATAATTTTTTTAAGAATTACGGAAGCTCAAATTTTGAATTGGAGAAATTATAAAAAAAATCCTATTGGTTTTCGAAATTTGTGGCTGTACAAACATTTTTTTTTTTCATTTACTTTTGTGATACTATATCGACGTCTTTAGAAAAATTGAGCCAGAATTGTCTCAGGTTTCTGAAAACAGCTAATTTCTAGCGATAAAATGTATATCATACATTATATTTATATAATTTATACTTAGATGGCAAATAAATGATTGATTGATTAATATCTTCTCACTATGATAGTAACTTCTATGATATAGTTATAATATAAGGCTTATTTCGTTTTAAGATCACAGCTTCTACTGTTGTACGTATGGACATAACCGTCCGTGGAAGACCAACGTGAAGGGGAACTATTATAGTTTCGAGTTTCATCTGGTGAGTGAGGTACCCAGCTTCCAAATCAGGTGTTGTGGATGTCTGTAGGTTGCGATAATCACATAATATCAGGTGTAGCTCCTGCTCGCTTGCCAACGTTTCACAAAAAAGGAAAACCAATCCACTCGATTATAAATAGAATCAAATATTGCATTTTTAAAGCACTTCTAATATCCCTACAGTACTCGCATAAGCTCTTGCAACAATTCTGATTACCTTGATAACCACGTTCGTGTCTCAACGCAAACAAATGAAGCGGAAAGAGCGACGGCATTACGAATATTACGAAAGTAATTATATAGCTACTTGACTAAGCGTGGATATCAGCCTTGCTGCCCATTGTGCAACAGCTTCTGTTGCACGAATGGGCAGGCACGTGCAGGGTAGTACCACGGCCTCACAGAAAACCGACCTGAGTTGCAAGTATTAAACTTTCGCATACCCGTAGGATGGCAAATATGGCCTTTAAATAAAGGGGGCCCCGGCTCAACAGACGAAACGCAGAAGTATAACACTTCTACTTTACGCCGGTCTTGTTTGAGGTCGTGGTACTTACCCGGACGGACCTGTCCATTCGTGCAACAGTGAATACTGTGCTACCACAGTGCTTCATATTCCTCTTAAGAAATAATGTATATTTAACTTATTAGGTACACATACTGTAGTTAAAAAAGTGCTTCAGTATGAAAATCATGTTAATAACTTATAAGACAAAAATTCTAACTCTGAGAAAAATATTCTACTTTGGAACATAAATTAATCTCTATTGTTTTAATGTTTTATCACATATATGACTTTAGTAAGGGTTCATTTAGTTTTGTCACATTTTTACATAAATTGGGATTTTCCGTTATATAGGTTACATATAATTAAAGATAAGATAGAGGTTAATTTATGCAGTCAAAGATTGGAAAGGAATAATACAACGTATCTAGCAAAAGTCTTTGTTAACCCAGGCTTATTAAATAGATTATTCTTTGGGTCATAGCATTTATTAATTATAAACTTGGTCACGCCGGTTTCGCACAAGTAGACTTAGTTAGATTTTTAAAAATGTGCATTATAACAAACAATACTAAAAATTTTAATACAATCGAAATACAACAATTTTTCCGCCTATCCTTCTTCAATTATTGTAGAACTAGTTGAAATTAAAAGCGGAAAAATTGTAATATATTATATTCATAAATTGTTACTTAGTGCATTAAAAGAAAATTATATACAGTTTTTGTTATATTTTATAACTAAGGATATTTGCCCAGTCAGTTTTCAACGGCTTACAAAATCATTTACTACTAATATTTCCAATTTCAAATTGCCAATAAACTTTGACTATTTAAAGATTTTTTATAAAACTTAAGATTAAACATTAAAACTTGTAGAAAAAATACGAAAAGATTGTCGCCGCTGTGGGAATCGAACCCACGTCTTCGGCACTCGCGGCCTGACGCTGTAGCCACTAAGCTAAACTTATATTACAAACTTATAAAAAATTTAATATCGAAAGAATCATTCGAGTGAGTATAAATCTAAGATATGAACTTCTTGGCGACTTAAACTTACATTATATGATTAAAGCCCAACTCCCAGATGCTGTATTCTAGTTCGTGCATACTTACATTTTCACCGAGGCTCGATTTTAAGGCACTTTCTGCCTCGCAACCTTGTGGATCTAGCTGTCGCCAGGAGTCTTGGCGGTGCGACCTAGGAACCTTCAAGAAGAGAGGATATCCTTTCAAAAAGTCAAAATTTCTTTATTCAATATAGGCTTATTTTAAGCTCTTATTGACCAGTCCAGTTCACTAAACTAGACCTGCAAGAGAAGAACCGGCAAGAAACTCTGCGGTTATGTATTTTTTTTTTGTTTTTATAAATTGTTTAACTTTCCTGAAATGAGGCAACGCACATTGCAAGCCCTCCGGTGTTGTAGACGCTAATGGGCGGCGATGATAACATTCCATCAGGTGAGCCTTCCTTCTTGCAAGTTTAACCCTTATTTTCATTAAAAAAATATGAAACTGGTACAACAGAGAAGACAAAGAATCAGACACTTAAAGCGCACTTAGAAACGCGAATTAGTCCTCAGTACCCGAAGGTAAATTCCTATTGATGTGTAAGACTTCGGTTCTAGCATATTTTGATATCATAGTTTGTTTTACATAACTTTCCTCAGTGAGACTGGATTTTTTTACGAAAATATTATGAAACATAATTTACGACGTATAATAGTTAGATATAGTCAGAGTGAAATAATAATAGCAAAAGATGACTTATGCAGCTGTCACAAGGTTTTAGTTTTTCCATTATTCAATCGTAAAGGCAAAAGGACGTTAAATATTATACATATTTTTTATTTATTGCATGTACTCACTTGCCTTTTTCATAAATAATTTCACTCTCCCGTGAAAGTTTTTGTACGCTCCATTAGTATATTGAATAAAGAAAAATGGCGAGTGCTAAAGTTGAAACGCTTTATAATTCGTTTTTGAGGGTGCACGATTCACCTGGTGGGGTTAGAGACGCGTTACCAAACTTAAAGGATTGACTACGAATTGCGTAAGAATAAAAACTGCTACTCTGCGGCAGTATTTTTTAAGTACGGCGAATAATAAAAAAACAATGTAAACCGATTATTGTAAGAGCTAAATCTGCAAGTTCCGACTCTCCACAAAGACTGATCCTGAATAGATGTCGCTCTGTAAATGTTTTTTTATATTATACAATACATTGCAATAAACAAAGGTAACATACAGAGTATTAATAACCAGAAGTGGCGATAGCCTGGTCATAATATATCTCGTAGAAGCGATAACCGATAGGGAAGAAAAGTTTGTGAGTAGCGGTCGCGTACTGGCCATCAAAGTTTAGTACGACTCCCCACTAGATGGAGTGACAACCTGTGCAAATTTGCGGGAAGTCGATACATGTAGGTGGCACAAGATAGTAATTCGTGGCGGTCTGTGAGGGAGGCTTATATTCAGCATTGGACACAAACAGGCTGAAATGACGATGATGATTTTAATATCGTATAATATACGCTATAATAACGATAGCTAATTTAATGTTATTTACTTATATCTCATACACCTGATATTAAATTTTTAACTCTAAATTATTACAATAAGTCTTCGTTAAAAGAACAAAAGAATGGTTAGGTCTTTTATTGATGAATTCGAACATTAATGGTTCGTAAAAGATTTTTCATTCAGTTTCAAAATCTAACCTGAACTTATTGCGGTAGAAATTTTCTCTAAAATTGCATTCTTTAAAATCTTTGCGATCACAGATTTACAACAAAAAAATAAGTCACATCATACGAACATCGAATTTGAATAACCGAAAAGTTTGTATGCTGAAAACATAAACCCTTTATCCAAACACAATGTGTTATTTGCAACCACTCTGTTGATTCACGGCCATATGAGATGAGATATTATGTATTACATCTACGGAAAAGAGAAATCACTTAAGACTAGAGTGACCAAACTTCCTAAGAGCTTACCTTTGTCTTAGGGATAAACCGGTTCTAAAATACCGTAAATGAAAACGTCAACTTATTCGAACCAATGCAAAATGTATACGAATTGGTATATGATACCTTGAAAGTTTATTATGTTTTCTGTAATATATTCGTCACTCTTCTTGCCAAATCCATTTAGTGAAAATTGATGACACTCAAATCAAATTTGAATTTAATCAACTTTTAGCAGTGCTAATAAATGCGGAAAATTCTTTTTCACAGATTTCACAGGGAGTTCAGTTATTAAGAAGTTAAAATTAAAATGAGTCTTATGATAAGACCCACAAAATGTACCTTCGTACACGTTTTATCTGTGATAGGGCCACGCAGCGGCTTTTGCTGTTAAAGTAATAGGTAGGCTCGACCGGGGAATTACGACGGCCTCACAGAAGACCAGTGTGAAGTTAAAGTATTATACTTTCACGTTTTACAGACAGTATATTATACCCTCTATAAAAGAGGAGGCCTTTGCCCAGAAGTGGGATATATATAGGCTGTTATTTTACTTTTTACCTTCACGTTTCGTCTAGCGAGTGGAGTAACTGAGGTTCATATTTAGGGTTGCGTACCCAAAGGGTAAAACGGGACCCTATTACTAAGATTTCGCTGTCTGTCGATTTGTTCATCTGTCTTTCTGTCTTCACCAGGCTGTATCTCATAAACGGTGATAGTGAGACAGTTGAAATTATCACGGATGATGTATTTCTGTTGCCACCATAACAACAAGTACTAAAAAACAGAATAAAAAGATTTTTCAGTGGGGTTCCGATACGACAGACTTTTTTGGCGTTTTTATAGATAGTGGTACGGAACCCTTCTTACGCGAGTCCGACTCGCACTAGGCCATTTTTTTAATGTTTAACAACGCATCTAACAGATGCTGCATGTACATATGGTGCTTAACACCAAATGAACCGAATTACTGAGCTAGAGCGCTTTACTAGCTATAGATAGCTGCACCATCATTTTTGTATTAAAGCAAAAAAAAAATAACATAAAGTAACACTAAATTATAGTATCCTTTAATATTCCATTAATTTTGGCAACCCTACACGGGTGTTATTATTATGATTTATACGTGAAATTTACAAATGCTCTCAGTGCAGGCGTACAGTGCTGGGGCAATGGCCCTATAAAACAAAGACGCGTCTAAATTGATACATGGATTTAATGGTGACCAAAACATAGACGATCTTTGTGCAATAGGATATGGCAGTTCATGGCCTTTAATAATTTAAATACTTCAATTTTACACGACATTAGAGAGCGACTATTATTAAAAGTGTACAAAAAAATATAATAAATATTTAAGAACACTTTTCAGAACTATTGCATGTGTAATGCGTGTATTAGTTATTCAGTTTCTCTTTTGGTATCAGTTATCAAAAGTTTTATGATATACTAGCGACCCGCCCCAGCTTCGCACGGGTGCAATATATTACATATAAACCTTCATCTTGCATCACTCTACCTAGTGAAAAAAACCGCACCAAGATCCGTTGCGTAGTTTTAAAGATCTAAGCATACAAAGGGAGAGACAGACAGCGAGACGACTTTGTTTTATACTATGTAGTGATCTACAACATTATGCCATATCTACAACAGTATGTTAACCAAAAAATCTATTCTAAAGTTTCGTTCGAGTTATTAGAATTATAGGCCCCTTTAACGCTGTTGCACAAACACAACGCGTACACATGGTACACCCGCGTTCCAGGGCGGTTCTCACCGGCCCCAGCCACCGATTAGCTAAAAACACAGTCGACGGCCATCGGGGTCTCGGTCCGCACCGCAAAACGTGGGTTCGAGCCCACCGGCCCTTAGATGACTTTAATGTCGTAGTGAGAACAAAAAGCACTGTATTTGCACAATATCTTGTATATCAAGAACGACACATAAAACCCTTTAATTTAATAATTACGTAACAATAAACAGACCATCATTTCTCTTCTTGCGACAATACTGCAATAACGCAACGGATTAAGTCTAATCAAGATTTAAAATGAAAGCATCGTCTTAATTGGTTAATTACGGCAAACAATACCCTCGTGGTTCCGAGAAAACTTTCAAGATTGACATTTAGTGAAGCCGTGATCTTTAAAAGGGGAACAATATGTGTTATCGGCTGTTAACAGCGCGTAAATACATAAATACGGGTGTCAATACCTTTTTTTATTATCCGTTGTTACATTACGAAATAAACAAAGCGCGTTGCGTCGTTCATTATAAGTAAATTATAAAGTTTTAATTAAAAACCCGAACAACAGATTTAAATTAAAATGTGTCTAGCTAAACGTTGTAACAACGAGATATTGTTTCGATTTGCCCGAGGAACATTATCATGAGAGCCTTTGAAATATTTCAATTATAAGTTTTCTTTATCGCGTTCGATGAATTTGCCAACCGAACAATGAGTACGTAGAAATTAAACGCTCGATGTTTAAGTAATCTCACGATGAGTCTTTGTGTTCCACGTAGTAGGTACCTGATAACCTGATGTAAAGTGACCGCCACCCATGGTTATTTATTTATTTATTTATTTAATATTTATTGCCAACCTTCAGTTAAACAAGGTAACAAAGGGCGAAATTAATGCCCAAAGGAATTCTCTACCGGTCAACCCGTAGGTGCAGCATAAAATGCCAGAATAATAAAAATTTAAATAAAGAGAATAAATATGACAATAACAATATGAAATATATAGTAAATAGCATTTGTATAATTGCATATATATATATATATATATATATATATATATACAAAATATATATATATATATATATATATATATATACAAATATATATAAAGATGTATACCTGTATAAATAAATACCAATTATCTTCTACTTTCAATTACAGTCCATATCTTAGGTCGAATTTGTCTTCAACAGGTGTTCACGAACGAGTGCTTTGAAAGATGTCGTACTTTTTGCGTTTCTTATGTTATCAGGCATGGAGTTGCAAAGATGGGAACGCTATCTGCAGCGACAGAGGGGTTGCAGATGATGATAAAAAAAGTGTACCCCGGTTACCTCACTCACAAGGAACGCGGAATGGACGTTCGTCTTCTGTGAGGACGTGGTACTTCCCCGGATAGGACTGCGCATTCGAGCAACAACATAAGGTAATAGTTGACTCTACCACAGTCCTTGCAAACCTTTTGAAAAAATTATGCACATCAACATGCTCTCACTAACTCTGAAGGGATAAACAGAAGTAGCGTTTCTAAACGATCACCGTCTATCATAAAGGCGGTGAGTTCAGCGAGTACAGGCGATAAGCTTTTCACCATTCGACAGTCATAACTATTAAACAATGTTTTCAGCAATGTTTAGTAGGCCATCAGATACTATTATTATAAAGACCTAATGTCCTTAAATTGTATATACACAGTTTTACGAACAGATCCTTTTATTACTTTCAGCCGTTATACGTTAGCATGAACTAAAAATTATTAATATCGGAAAACTAGATTATTTATTATTCTCATATTTGGATGATTTATGAATTACATTAGACTCCTTTTCCCGTCCTATCCACCCAGGACGACCTAGTAGGATACCTAAGCGACCTTATAAGCTGAAGTCAAAATAATAATTACCTAATCATGATCTGGATTTCTTTCTAAAAACATCACCTAATGATAGAAATACCGTGCTCCTAACTGCCTTATAAAATATAGCTATATAACTGGAGTCAATTTTTTTTATAACACAATCTACCGAATGTAAGATAAATAATACAGTATAAATAAAATGTAAATGATAATAAAAAAAACAGTCAACAAACTTAGCACAGCAACCGTCAATGTGTTTGTCTTTAACAATCTGGAAAAAGCAATATTACAAAAAAAAACTAAAATAAATGATTTAATAATCCTCGACAACCAGTTTTAGCCTGCTCCGGCATTTCAGATTTGAACTCGTAATTTCAATTAATTTAATTAAATTTCAAATCTTCGTATGCATCAATTGATGTTCCGTATTTGTGCCTGTGTTAATTTTTTACATTGATAAAGCTTATCGCTCCTCACATTTGGAACAATTACAATTTTGTGAAGTCATTCGATTTGTGGCAATGTTGAAAATTGATCTTTAAGAGGTATACTAGCACTAAAAATATAAAATACATTATATTTAGGTTTTCAACGCATCTGGAACTCTCGGGTCTAGTAGATGTACATGGGCGGCGGCATTCACTTAACATCAAGTGAACCGTCTGCTCGCTTGGAAGCTTTCCGCATAGAAAAAAACGTAAAAGTAAAAGTACTCTTATTCCACGTGACTATCAACCTGTGTAAATAGAATGAGCACGTACAATTTTGTCGATGTTGTTTCTTATTGATTTTTAAACGAAAATTTCTAACGAACTGGGGAACAGGGCACGATAGCTAAATAGGATAATAACAATTTCGTATAATAGAACTTCACCCTATCAAAACAAATTGTTTCGGCTTTCCGTGAACATGGTCGAGCCAACGAAAATTGCCTAAAACAACGATAGAACATAAAGGAAACATGGTTTATGGACACATGTTTATAATATGGAGATCGGTGTTTGTTAAACTGATACGGCAAAAGTTTAATCTCAGAAGTTTTAAGCTTCTATTTCATGAATGTTAAAGTCATATAGGTCATGGTACTTACTCGGACGGACCTGTCCATTCGTGTAATAGCCGAAGCTTTTACTTGGCCCTACCACAGTTGTCTATGACTAAGGTAAGTACCACGACCCCATAGAAAACTGGCGTGTTTGGACCAGAAGTGTTATACTTCTGCGTTTCGTCTGGTGAGTGAGGTAGTCGGGGTCCACTAACCCTATGGGCGTGCAAATTAATGTCCATAACGGCCGTTATCACAAAATCAGATTAACCGCCAGCCCGCTTGTCATCTTCTCACACGTTAAAAATCTATTTCAATGCAACTCACTAAAATTAAAACACTTTTGCGCATCTGTTCAATCATTCATTCTTTTATACTTTTATGAAAAGAACGACATAAGAATCTCATTCTCTCAAACGCGTGCATATATTGGAGGTTTTACGAAATTATTATATACATAAATTAACGACGTCATTTTAAATAAGCATTTTCGCTAAACGAAAAGGTTTTGAATTCCAACAAGCTAATAGTTATTTAAGAAAACTGTAATCCAAGATTTATGATAATTTTATGGTTACAAAATTTAAGTTATACAAACTTTTTCTTAATTAGCCTTTGTTCGCTCTTAATTAAATCGCATTTGTCCATTGAACACATTTGTAATAATAGCTAAAGTTAACTGGCAACTACTTCAAATTAAGAAAAAAAAAATAACTAAAGTTTCGTAAATTTTTTTATGACTTATTCCCGAAAATTTCTTGTTACGAATAAATGTGTAACGGAACTCATTTGTGATGTTTGTTCAGGATTTCATTATTAAACAAACGTTTTACAGAAAATATTTAAATACTTTTAAATCCTATAATATAACATATATCATATATCGATAGTTAAAAAAATGCTCATTACTTAAAATACATTTTTAGTCTTAGTCTCAGCACTAAGATTTTAAATAAAACCAAACAAGACACTTCTTCGCCACTGCCTTGAATCGAACCTGCGCCCAGACGCGCAAGCCATTATATATATATTTTTATGAACATATATATATATGTTCATAAAAATAAGAATTAATTCGCAGAACAGTAATGTGCATGTTATCAACACTTGGAATAAGTTATCTCTACTGACAGCTAAACTGTGTAGAATTACTAAATATCTTATTGGACATTTCACAATAAAATCCCAGAAAACGTTCAAAATCTATCCGTTGCTAAAATTCCAAAAAAAATATACAAGAACGTGAATAGGTTTTTATATTAATAATTATTTAAATGATGACACACTGGAAGTCAACTGATTGCTCCATGCTCTTTCAAGTGGGCTATAATATATTACAGTCAACATACTTTTTTGTCAAAAAAATGGTAAAAAAACATGCCCCACTGAGTTGCTTTCGCCGGTTCTTATCAGGTCTGTTGACTTTTCTTTTCTGAACAATATTTCTACAATCAATAAGTGTAATGATTTTATATGGAATAAATATATTTGAATTAAGTTAACTAATCGTAATCCTTTACCTCTATTCCAAGACATATTTACAAAATCTTTTCTATTGCAGTGTTTCAGTTATTGCTTTCAATCCTTTATATTGAAATTCAATGAACCTGCGTTTTGCAATAAAAGTCTATACAAAAACATATTTACATATAAAAACATATATCAGATGACTTCGTGGCGCAGTTGCCAAGGTACTGGCTGCGGCGTCGGGGGTCGTGGATTCGATTCCTACACGGAACACTTATTTGTTTGATCCACAGGTAGTTGTTTCGTTTCGTGTGAAATTTATGTTTGTAAAACGTACAACACAGTGTTATCCTAAAGTAAGTGCGTGCAATTCTTGTATATATATAATCGGAATCTCGGAACGGCTCCAGCGATTTTCATGAATTTTAGTATATGCGTAGATTCGGGGGCGAGAAATCGATCTAGCTAGATTTCATTGTCAGAAAATGACCTTTTATCCCTGTTTTCAGGGAATGAAAAATATTATTCGAATACGACGGTAAATTTCACCGAAAAAAAAATGTTATAATAGCTCGGTCGGTAATCGGGCGGCCGCTAATAAACAGCCACGAAACAGAAGGCCGTGGTTTGTATCACGATCATTTACACATTTATTTTTTTACTTTTTTTTTGATTCCAGATCATTGCTTTCTTTATTTTTAATTTTTTGTCGATTTGTTATTTTGTTATTTTTTTCCCTTTTTTTTTTTAAAGTTCTTTCTTTTGTGAAAAACATCAGTTCATATTTTCTTATTATTACGTCGGTAAGATCGAAAAATATTATGCATATTTCAATACTCAGTAATTTGTATCTAAATGTAATTTCCAAAACATACGATTTACCAAAAAAAAGCAAACCGAGCAAAGCTCGGTCCTCCGGGTACTATATATATATATATGTATATACATAACATTTTGCTTTGTAAACAAAACAACATCTAACGTCGTCAATAACTGGCCCGACGAACAGAAACAAGGCTTAATGCAAAGTGCAACAGATATAGCGCCACAATTGACTTGCATTTCAATCGAGAAGTTTGTTATGAGGTCTGAAGCGGTACGGAAATATATTCCGATGAGTGCGGTGGAACAGTCCGACCAGCGAAATTTCGCTATGCGCAGTTTTGCTAAGAGCATTCTTGAGAGTTTCTTCGTTAATTCCAAAAACTACTCTCAGCTGGGCTGAGACAGGATACAACAAATATTCATTAGAGTTACATATAATGATAGTCAATATACACTAGATGTGATGCATTCGTTCTAAATTTTTTTAACATATATCATACTTTCTATGAAGAAAACAGTGATAAATATGAATACGATATTAGTCAGATTTAGAGAAACTTTAACTATGTTATATTGTTATAACACTAGAGGAAAATTGCAGCGTATAAATGTCCCACTGCTGGGCAAAGGCCTCCTCTGTACGCAGGGTAATTAAGGCATAGTCCGCCACGCGACCCCACTGCGGATTGGCGGACATATCCCCTAAATATTTTTATTGTTTCGAAAATATGCATGCACGATGTTTTTCTTCACCGTTGAGCACGTGATAAGTCATTACTTACAATTAACAATATTATTGGTACCCGGACAGTGAGCTATCACGGCTCGACACGAGATTATCCATGAAATACAAAGTAATAATTTGCCAACTTGCTTCAGTTTTATCTCTATACATATCATATATCTCAAAATTATTAATAAAAAAAATAATTAATACAGTACTTAAGTTTTATGAGTATTTAATACACTACCTATAACACAAGGTCAACATAATTAAAGTGCTTACGTACATATGTCTAACATTAATTGCTCTAGCTTACTGACTTATGCGTCACTAACGTAGTGATGCGAATCGTCGAAATTAATTTACGATTTCAAGTAAAATAAATTTAAAAACTAAATCAGAAATAAATGTATCATTACAATGTAAATAATACATCTAAATCTCTTCCCTTCATCTATTATTAAATTAAGCATTATTAATTATAATTGCAATTATTACGAAAGCTCTTCAAAATTTTCAACACACTTTTAATAAATGTGAATTCTAACTAACGTTTATATGACTACAGTAAATATGCTTCCATTTCAAGTGGCGACTAACAAATCATTAAAATCCCGATCTGAAGTCGACAAACTTTATCTGTTTTATCTTTACTATCATTAGTCTCGTAATGAACAGGATACGTACTATGAAACCATAGGAACTGTTTACATTGTATACTTTTTAACTTTCACAAGGAAAGTTATAGCATGAAAACAGTTCCAGCTCTACAAGTGTAATTTTCGAAGTTATACTTCTTTTTGCGCGTTTGGAAAAAATTAAGAGAGTACAACTTTTACGATGCGCGCGCAAACCGACAGCTAAAAATGCCATAATGAAGTTGATCGCAAATTACCAACTTCAGGGTTATTTGCAGCCATGACAACCAATGCAACTTTTTGGACATTTACCTTTAATTCAAAGTTATTTAATTAAACCGTTATCGATTGTATTTAATGTATCAGAAAAATAGTACAGGGGATAAAAAAAATAGTTATGTTACTTTTTACGCTAAAAAGTATAACTTCTTGCGTGCGTACTTAATACACGCACATTGTTTTATCGTCATATTGTCAACTGGTCATATCTACGTGTAGTTCAGACTTAAAATAAGAGTTTTTCATCGATACTGAAACACTACACTATGAAATGTATCTTTGATTACAAGAAACGAACGCACGCACTTACATGGTCCATAAACGTTTTGAACTGACTGAATCATTCAATCTATTTTGGTATACGCACTTTACGCGCAGGCATCCCAACGCTGCTGTATTTGGCGCTGGCTCGACTTACTCGCCGGTTGCGTGACCAAAACGATTATGTCAATGAAGTGCATTTAATTATGTTGGCTCTCTGTCGATAAGAAGCACGTTATGCCAAGTTTTTTTCTGATATCTTCTGTGGATAGATGACTTATCTGCGTAAGTACTACGGCTTAGTTCTGGTACAATGTATTTTTAGGGTTCCGTACCCAAAGGGTAAAACGGGACCCTATTACTAAGACTCCACTGTCTATCTGTCTGTCTGTCTGTCAGTGACCAGGCTTGTATCTCATGAACCGTGATAGTAAGACAGTTGAAATTTTTACAGATGATGTATTTCTGTTGCCTCTATAACGAAAAATACTAAAAAACAGAATAAAAAAATGTTTAAGTGGGGCTCCCATACAACTGATATGATTTTTTTGGCCCAATTTATATGTAGATAATGGTACGGAACCCTTATTGCGCGATTCCGACTCGCACTTGGCCCGTTTTTTAATTAAATTGAAGATATCCAGGGCCGAGTATAAATCTCTGGTGCAAGTTGATTTAGTCGATTCAGTTGATTCAACGACCAGCCGTCCCGTTAAGGTAAACGAGAGAAAAGAGATCATTTCCCTTTGTGAATCCCGATCTCAAAAGAAAGATAATATCAGAATGAGACGGAAAGGCGACATTTTTCAATATTAAAAATAAATCAAAAATGATTGTTGCAACATCCTTTTAAGATTTAGCAGAGAACTTGAGACCACTGTCAGGTTTAAATTTTATCTATGCTGCACTCTTTGCCCAGATTGTGCGGTCACAACGAAATAAATACCTTCTTAGACAAAACAGAAGAATCGATCGATGCTTCCTTCGCGTCTCGTCTGACAGAGTTGAGATTTTATAGCGTTGAATTGAATCACGTAATAACAGCTTAACTAGATTTCCCTCGGGTCTCAAATGTAAATAAATTTGACTTTAGTACCGTCTCAGCGATGATACCGACATCTGCTTTTGATTACAGACTTTTAAATGCCGCTGTAAGAAAATGTTCTAATGGAATAAAGAAAATCTTCCATATGTTTAGGTCCTAGACCACGTATTATCCGTACTTTTGTTTGCATGTTTCTATTTTACTTTAGAAAACCCGGAATGTAAACTTAAATTTGTTTATGATTAATAGTACATTGATCATGATCCTTAAAGAAATCTGTAGAAAATGGTATAATACTTGCCTCAATAAATACGATGTACATATATATGTTACCGGCCAAACCCCATTTAGTGATGAATGTTTCGTAGCTGCAGTCCTTAACGATATTTCAGAGCCTTGGTTTACATCTGCTACCTCTAAAAAGGAATGACGAGCGAGGTGTGATTTGGAAACTCCCGCATGTTGTTAATGAATGACATCTTTGCTCAATTACTTTCTTTGCTTAAACTGTTTAGTCTAGGCCATACCAGTTTATCCTAGAGTGTGCGTATTTATATCAGGATCAACTAGTTTGGCCTAGTCTAAACTGGTCTATCCTATCGGGCTTAGGACAAATTAGTTTGGACTAGCCTAAACTGGTTTATCCTATCGGGCTTGGGCCATACTAGTTTTGCCTAGGCTAAACTAGTTACTCCTATCTCGTATAGGAAGAACTAGTTTAGCCTAGGAAAAACTAGTTTGTCCTGAAATCGGGTTTGGCCGGTAACATATACACATAATATTTTATACCAAATACCAATAGCAAAAGCAAATAGAATATTTTGTTCCCTATGGATATGGCACGCACACAACATGAATACGGTCTGTTTTGTCTGATTGACATGAAAATAGAAACAAAATTCTCATGTAAAATTAACAGAACAATATGCTCAAAAATTCAACTCTCTATTTGTCAGATCTTTGTTACTTAGCTTTCTTAATCTAAACTTACTATTCTTTAATATCTGACATTTTGTTAGCATTATTTAACAACATAGGTTGCGTTGTCTAACTTTAAAATAAAGCGGATAAATGCGTGTTCCAACATTGCACGTAATGTCATAAAATAAAACGCAGATAAACGCGGTCCAATAACATATTAAATGTGGGACGTGACCTGTCGTGTGATACAAGATTTATGGAGATGTCATCATCCAGTGGGTATTGGACGATGGGTTCGACTCTTTGAATTTTTAGAGTTCCTTCCGTACCCAAAGGATAAAACGAAACCCTATAACTAAGATTTCGCTGTCCGTCTGTCACCAGGCCTATGATAGTTAGACCGTTGAAATTTTCACAGATGATGTATATCTGTTGCCGCTATAACAACAAACCTACTAAAAAACAGAATAAAAAAAGTTTAAGTGGGGAACCCATACAACAGATAGATAATGTTACGGAACCCTTCATGTGTGAGTTCGACTCGCACTTAGCCTGTTATGTTTTCTTCAATTTTACCAAAATTCTAAACCGGTGTATCCATCTGCATCTTTTCACTACAGGAGTGAGCATTTATCCATAAAACACTGCGTTCCATATTTTCTTCGCCTGATATTATTTCAATAGCATAAACGTCATCTACACTGCACTAGGCACTGCAGAATCTTCCCGATTATAATATGTTACGCAGGTGTCACGTGACACGTGACACTGTCAAGCAGATGTCAAGATTCTCGACAGTGAAGACTGACTCCAGTACTGAGATGACATGATTAGAATACATAAGTAATATGTGGCTAAGACGTCCGACTTGCGGTCTCGAGGTAAAAGTTTCTTATCTTTTTTCTATTTAAAAAGTCATAATTTAGGGTCGTTTTAAAAATTATTAATTTTTTTTCTCCGTATAGAGTGCCAAGGCTTACAAGCTCAGTCAGCCTAAAGAGCTTATCATAATCAGAAACTCTCAGGCGATATCTTAATTGATAAGATAAAGTCACAAATTATGCGTCGATTAGCTAGGCAATTAGAATCTACTCCAGTGTCTTCCTACATATGGCGAAGCATTATGATCAGATTTCGATCTTTAAGTTTGTCTATTAGCATTAAATATTTAGATTTAAATTCATTTTGGACTTATGTGGATTAGAGTTAAGCTTGAACTTTTTATAACGTTAAATACTTTCTTAAACATTGTATTATCTATTTTAGAACATTTTTTAGCAGTAATGGTAAGTTTATAGTGATAGCAGATAGTATTGAGTATTAACACAGATATTTAAATACCTAGAACCCATTTCATAAATTTTAGTCATAGTTCTTTTCCTACCATTATCTTTGTACTGTCAATTTTATTATTGCAATACCAACATAATCTTATTCTATCTAATCTCTCTAATGTCTAGTCTAATCATAAAATTTAATTAAATAAAATGGATTTATAGCGCCTGGCGAAATTTAATCGCAACGTATTTGTGACGATCCATGACGCTAGTATTTTTTAAGGCATCTTATAAACTCAAGACAGACTTGACATGCTCCTCTGTAGACACAGAGAAAACTATATAATCCTCCGGATGTCTGTCCGGATGTCACAATTTTTTTAATTTTTTTATTCCGTCAAGTAATGTAATTTTCAATTGAATGTATTTTTGTATTTAGTTATATGAATATTAAACATCGTGATATAAATATTTATGTGTTAAATTTTTGGAAAATTTAAAGAACTCATCTTTTGACGTTTAGTACCCGTAAGATCATAATATTATGGGTACTAGATAACTGATAAACATACTTGATCATACTTTTCTTTTCTAAATAAATACATGTTATAAATATATAAACACAGTGACACTGAAAAACACTATGATCATCACACAATTCTATTCCAGTACTGGGGATCGAACCCACACCCTCTGGCACAATAGGCAGGGTCACTAGGCCCATTAGGCCAATCGGGTTGTCAATTATACGTGTATGATTCCATTCTGTGTTTATAGTCGCAAATGTACAAACCCACGAAATTAAATTATTTGTTATCAATCTACAGTTCTAGGAACTGTGAATTGAACCCAAAGTATCATATGCCCTAAAAAACACTAACATGTAGGGTCAAATAAAATCGGACTCTCGATGTTGGGAAAACATTAGCATACTCTAGCAGCATAACTAATGTCATTAACATGTGCAAAGTATCACGCGCTCGACTGAGTACATAAATTGGAAATGTGAGCGAAGCTGTGACCTATATATAATTATACATACATTACTAATGTTTCTATTTATTATTTATAACTAGAGAAACACATTAGTAGTATGAGATAAATTTAATTATTAATTACACCAAAGTTCACGAATAAAAAGAGGCAACGTTCTTAAATTCAAAATTGTTTGTTCTAGGGCCACGCAGAAGCCTCGGCTGTTGCACGAATGGGCATGCTCGTTCGGATAAGTACCACGATCTCACAGAAGACCAACGTGAAGTAGAAGTATAATTAAAAGTTTAATAACCGGAGCCCAATCCTCAAAAGGTTTCCAACACATCTGCAACCCGCAGGTGTAGCAGATGTCCATAAGCTCGCTTGGCAACTTTTCACGTAAAAACAATGCATTTTAATCACACCAACTGGTTTTGAAAAGTGGATTTAGTCTTAGGTGCTAAAAATAATTACTTAGGCTATTCACTCTTGCCTTGAAGACACTCGCATTATACTTGGAAGGTAAAGCTGATGATGACAAATGAGGTGGAAGCGGGCGTTATGCTTCGACTTATATACATAATACCCGTTTTGTACCAATCTGTTCTGTGATCATCTATTTCGTAGAATAAGTGTTAATTTCGCCCTCATAGCTTATTATAGAATTAAAAAAGGACAATTTAAATCGTCGAAATAACTAAGGTATTCAACTCTTACGCCCGGTATCTGAAACACTGATCATCGTAGAAGTTAAGTAATCAGCTGTCAAAGATATATGTTGGTAAAAGGATGGGTTAACTCTCTGAATTGATGAGAATGATCTGCTTAATGATCAGAATGATCAATTCAAAGTTTTCAACCATCCTTTTGGCTACTTAAATGACATTTGAAAAGCCATTTGACAGCTGGTTAGTTAACTTCTTTGATGATCAGTGTTTCAGAAACGGGGCGTTAACATTTTACTGTTGTTACTAATATATTCTCAAATATTTGAAAATATGTGTTCACTCTTACAAAAGCCCTGTCGTCAATAACGGACACGTAAGTCACAGGTAAGCGCATCACTGTATTCGTTTGGGATTTTAACCTGTGACTTTAAAACTTTAAAGTCGACAGTCCGACGTCCCAGCTACTGGGCGTCAAGCCATTCACACAATGGAACCTTGGAAGAGCGGGGAACTTAATATCCCTATCTCAAAGTAATTCCGAAGAACGCCACTTTGTCGAGATTAATCACGGAATGTCGCATTTGTTAATTCAATTTTGTTTGGCCTTTGTAAGTGAATTTGGTACGAACTGTGCGTAATTGTAAATTAAGTATCTACCGAAATACAGGATCGCTGTTGTTGCTTAATGTTTTCTTGGCTTCACGCACTAATATTACACACAATCAAGTGAAGTTATTTTTACCGCTTTTTTTATTTCAAATTTAATTTGGCGTCGTTTCGTATACTTATTGGTAGTGAAACTAAAATAAATAAAAACACCTTCCAGGGACAATTTTCAATCTTTAGGTGTTCGAAGGAATTCCTTAGGGATTGTTAAAAAACCCTCGGATTTTATTGTCAAAATGACAATTTTCAATAATATTATATACAAATAGAAGTAGATATGACACTAGTGCACCGTGATGTAATTAAATTGCATTTCTATAGACTGCTACCTCTTTCCGTATATACGTTCTATATAATTTGTCACGTTCACTAATATATGTCATATAACGTAAACCGGAACAATTTTTAATTGCGGCGCAGTATATACATGCGTCGTGAATATTTTTTTAATATCATTGACCTTTGCAATTCAAAATATACGATTCTGCATGAGGAGAAAAATACGGAATTGTTACAGCAAAGTTAGTGAAACTGTGTTTGGCTAAGATTTCACTATCACACTATCACACAATAAGTGTTTGTTATAAAATTAACAAAAGCCTTGTACTCAAAACAATAATAATTTTTATGTGAATGTTCATTATGTTCATTCCGCGTAATTAATCAATACCAAAAAAGGCAAATGTAAATAACTTTAACTGGCGTAATTCAATTAAAATAAATTTTAAACGATAGAGAAAAATCTCTAATGAATTAATCAACAAGCAGAATTCGGCGGTCGCTTATAGTTTTCGAGAAAAAAATATTTAAAACTTGTTATTTCTTAGTAGAAAGAAACCCACCATTTTATTTATTTCACTTCAAAAACTCAATACACAGTTCTGCCAACATGATAAATATAGGAAGCGGGCGACATCATACTCGTATCGATAGTCCGATTTTTTTTAATTTAATGAGACAGAACCGACATAGCGAATCCGACTCGGATAGATTAGGTTCAGGCGGGAGCTCCGCTCCCTTAACCTTAACCTTAACCTTCACCTTCGAGGTTAGGTTATTTTTTTTTATGACCACCAAGAAATACGAGCAGAATTGACATATTGACAACAAAAAAATGGCGAATTTCTATAGTAAAAATCATACTAACATTTAATAATCAAAAAAAAATAGTTATAACCAACAGTATTTTACAAAATCTACAATGTATCAGAATTTCATACATTTAAAAATACAATTTGAAATCTCCACACCGATTCCTACAAATTTAATATCGCTCCTTATAAAGTCATTTGTAAATTATTATTATCCCGGTGATAAGATCATGTGATGTGACCTATATTTTATTTTGATCCAACCCTTAATAAGAATACGACCCAATCTTCTACACGGAAAATAAAGAGATATAATAAATAGATAGATAAAGAGCAATAATATGCATATAATACATATTAAACGTATAGAAGGAATTAAAGAATAACGAAAGAGGTTTATTTGACACGAAACAGACAAATAACTTCTTCTTCTTCGTGGTCTTCATTACTGAAGGTCGTGTCAGCGACGGGCTGCTTCCACACCACTCTCTCTTCGGCCTTCTTCAAGGAAGTGGCAACAGGAAGCCCAGTTATAAGTCTGACTTGATCAGACCAGCAACGGGTAGGTGATCGCTCAAGTGGTCTTTTGCCATCCACTTTCCCAACTACAACTAGTTTTTCAAAATTGACTTTTTTCTGACTGCCTACGGGCGATGTGACCAAAATAAATTGGGATTCGTTGATAGCAAATTGTGGAGAGCCTAGTCTTAATGTTTACTTGGTCAAGAATGGACTTGACACATAATACTCATTAGTAATGTAGTAGTGTAAAAAAAATGACAAATAATATAAATATGTATAATTTTTCCTCTTGGTACTGTACGTCGTAGGTCATGCTAAAGAGGAAATCACTTAGCATAAACTATATACAAAGCAGAATAAACTACAACACTACAGGGCGGAAAGATGTGGTCCTGAAAGCTGAAACCAAAGACGAGTAAATAATTTAAAACAAGGAAAAATTGGTGAAATGAACAGACATCAAAGATTTTATTCCAAAACTCATAAGATAATTTAATTTGAAACTTTTTACACCTGCCTCTTGTCTCTGCGTCGCCCATAGGTTGACTGGTAGAGAATGCCTTAGGCATTAAGTCCGCCTATACACAATGTAAATTTTTTGTGTAAAAGTTTAAATAAATAAATAATTTAGGTACCTCATAAATTAGGCAGTTGACACCACTAAATGACCTCTGATAAAAGTTAGACATTAAAAGAAGTTACTTTTTTCATCGGTTTCTTACTTTTTCTGTACTAATCATGGTTAGTTTTCAGTCGATAGCCTTAAAGGAGATTAATGAAAGTTAAATTTTATACTTATTTAATTGTAATCGAAAGTCGTAACGTAAAAGGACATTAAATTCTTTGCTCCAGTTAATCGATGTGGGAAGAAAACATTATACATATTTATATTTACTTATTTTATTTATATTTACATGGAGTACATAATATGTAATAGTAAACTTTGCAACTTTCTGACGTGCAGCTTTTTCCTTGTTCTTTTATTTCCGGCGGCCTTGTAATATGCATGACCTAATAAACATTTTATGCCAGCCAACGAATTAAAAGGAAGGAAGGAGATAGAAATTTGTCTTCATTAAGATGTAAGTGCAGCGAACTACAATAAATATTTAATTTCATTAAACATTAATGACTCTCCGTTTTACTATTTTGAATAAAGGTAAATATCATGCCACAACATACTGGGTTTTTGAAAGATTATTTGTCGAAGTAAGATTGAGGTTACGTAGAACATGATATGGAATAAGAATTTCGGATTGTCATTGTAGTTTTTAAAATATATCAAATTTCTGATTCTCTTATATAAAATGGCCCTCTCTCAATATTAAATGGCCCTTTTAATCTGCATGAAACTCTTATGTTAGTCTCACCGATTAGTGATCTATCTCTAATTAAGTTAATGAAATCCCGGCCGCTAATTTTCATTTTCTCTACTGTCTAATAAAATATTTAACGACCCAAATGACGTAGTGGATAGTGACCCTGTCCCTTGCACCAGAGGGTATGTCTTCGATCCCCAATACCGGAAAAATATTGTGTGATGAACATAGTGCTTTTGAAGTGTCTGGGTGTCTATATATCCATTATGTATTTATTTACAAAAGAAAATTATATTTTAATATGTTTATCAGTTGCTTAGTATCCCTAGTACAACCTTTGCTTTTCAGTCGTGATTGTTTGTATTTTCGTCAATAGGTCTTATAATAGAAACATTTTTCCTTGTTTATTCCCAGCCTTATTTATATATTATTTTATGAGGTTATTTCTTTGTAAATATGTAATATGATATACTAAATACTGCTAGCATTATCTCATAGGATAGGTATCCTTTGAGAGGCAGGCAGGTGCCCGAGGCTGTAGCTGCAAAAATATTTAATGTCACAATAAAGTTCTACCTTTCACCGACTATAAAAATCAAACACTCCATTCGTGCTGGTGAAATTCGTAAGGCTATAGTATATTTTAAGTATATTCAATAGCTATCTAATGATTATGCTGCTAACACAATATCGACTGCTGCGTCATATTGACCATCGTCAAATATATATACTTTTGTGTTTTGTCTGGTTGAGATGTGACCCACAGGCTGCCTTTATAAGTTTGGGACGCATGGGCAGCCGTAGCTTGAAGTTAAGTCAACCGGTAACGTGCATAACTAACAAGAAAACTAGGAAAACAACGCTAGATGTCTCTGCTTCTCTCATAAGCCTTCTTTTCCTTATAAGTTTAAATGTACTAAGATCAGCACTACATACATTCCCTCAGCTTTGCAGCCTATTTCACATGTAACAAACATTAACAAAACTATTTTATTATATTAGACCCCAAATCACTCGATAGTTATTCGGTAAGTTTGACTTAACTTTAACAAGATTACTTTAACCCATATTGAACTTTAGATTTTGATTAGGCTTTAAGTTATAATTAATGAACGCCTGTTCAACAGGTTGCAAAACTTAGTTTCGGAAGTTACTTCAAGCCTATTAGGTAATTTAACCGAAACAACTCCTATTAACTAACTCTAAAGAGCTGTAAAGAACGGAGATTGATAAGTTAATAATTTGAATATTTCTGTAGCTAAGCACCTTCTTCTTTCTCTCAACCATTTCCTATGTGGGATCGGCACAACACGGAATTCCTTTCTTCTATCCTCTATCAACCATCATCTCAATACTCACCACTTTCCTGTGAAATGATATACTACTTAAATATATCGTTTTTCTCGCAGTCCACCTAAATTGAAAACTGACGGTACAAGGTCGCGAAAACCTGTGACCCAATTTCTTTTCCGATATCCTAATGTAAAAGTAAAGGACATTTTAATTCGTCAATAAGGAAAATATCCTTTACCTTAAAACAAATCAAACTTAACAAAGAGTAATATTAAATCGAATAAAGTACCGGCCCTTAAGAGATTGCTCGTTTCAAAAATCTTAGGATTTAATAAATTGTTAACGATGACGGTGGTAAAAATCGAAACTTAAGTATATGTATTTGCAAAGTACAGTTTATTATTTACTAGCGACCCGCCCTGGCTTCGCACGGGTGCAATTTATTATACGAGTACATAATTATAAACCTTCCTCTTGAATCATTATCTAGTTAAAAAAAAAACTGCATCAAGATGCGTGGCGTAGTTTTAAAGATCTAAGCATATATAGGGACAGACAGACAACGGGACGACTTTGTTTTATTTTATATTACATAGTGATAATATATTCACCCCAAGTTTCAAAAGTTAAGTGTTCTAAACATCTGTAACTTTATAAGTATAAAAGAATAAAAATGAAAAAGTATAAATTGAGGGGAACCCAAGCGGCAGCGATGGAGTGCTTTGCTAATTGCGCTGGCACAGCACTATTTGGCCGGAGTGGGTCGTAGCACCTGAGAAGAGGAGGCCCAAGAAGGCCATAGTCGCGCAGAGGTCGCGGAAGATTGCGTTTTCGTGTTCCCGTGTCCCCGGCCGATGCGATAGCGCTAGTGCAACGTGGCGTGTTTAGGGGCTACCCGTTCTTTCCCAGACTCTCACATACTCCATCGATTCGTTGGCAGGGGAGCCTCAAAGGATTTTTCCCACGTTATAAAATTTTCCAAGTGCCAAGATACGTGATCTTTACATATACGAGCAAATGTAGCAACCTGTACATATGATTGAACATGATTTCTTCTGAGTGCATTTTAATTAGAGTTTCGATGAGAAATTAAATTATTTCTACCTCTAATATCGCCGCGAAAACTCATTATTAAAAGAAACTATTTTTCGGACCGTCAAAATGCTGCATAGTTTAAAATTTGCAAATCTAATTTTAAAATAAACGTTTATTACGCTATACGCTAACTAAATGTCTTCTTCTAATAATGATAGGAAAATTGAATAACATATTTTTATCGAAAAAAGTTAATTTTATCAAATGGACCGACTGACAAAAATAACATAAAAAGTTGTAAAAGATGATATGTAACACCACTTTTATTGTCCACATTAAATTAGTAATTGAGCGAGCAATCACGCCTGCAGCAATATACTCGGACAAATATACGATATTTAAACTCGGAGCACGTTGACCAATAAATCTTTCTCAAACTTCTCCACAATAAGAGCTATATTTATTACTACCCTAAGTAAGTAAGCTCAGATTACAGTCCCGGAACTATGATTGCTGCTTTTAAAATAATTGCATACTTCTTTTCTTATATATTTTCCTGAAAGTTTTTGTCCATTTATACAATATGGCATTGGAAGTTTTTCTCTTGTGTGAACTTTACTTTTTCCAATAGTTCGTTAACATTGCATGTACAAACAAGAGCCACTGAGATAGTTTTGTGTCACTGCGTGCTCTCGTATTCCTAGTTCTTTTTTTTGTGAGTAGGTGGTACACTAGCTGGTGGTTCAACAGATGTTAAGTGATAACAACCGCCCATAGACATTTGCAACACCCGAAGGGTTGCAGATGCGTTGCCACCTTTTAATAAAGTGGGCCCCCGCCACTCAGACGGAACGCAGAAGCACTTCCACTTAACGCCGGACTTCGGTGAGGTCATGTTACTTACCAGGTCAGACCTGCCCATTCGTGCAACAGAAAGGGGTGTTGTGTAGCCCTACCACATGTGAATGAATGTATTAGTATTACACTAATTGATTCCTGTATCCGTCTCTTTCAAGGCCAAGCTTTTGAGCATGGAGAAAATACTACCCTACGCGAAATGACCCTCCTCGCCGGATTTATTTCTGCATAAGCTTATCAATACCTGGTAATCTAATTTGCGAAATGTTCTGAATATCTTCATCAAGTGGTCCAGTCAATTTTATCCTGACATAGTATGTTTCCGTCTGTGCCACCCGTCGACCAGCCCAATTGAGCCGCCGTGTTAACGGGACACGATAATGGAGCTCTCGGAGCCAAAATCGAAATTAAATTAATTTATTCATATACTGCATTCATCATATATCCATTCCGTGTTACCGTCGTTTTACGTATCATATTTTTTATGTATTATGAATGGACTTTGTTGGTATGCGACGACCTCGGACATTTTTATGTAAAACAAGAATAATTTTTTAACAAAAAAAAACCGACTTCAGTGCGAATTTTAAAAATTAAATTGTTAATACTTATAACATTCAATGATGGCCCTCGATTTCCCTGGGATGCCATCATCAAATCCGGGTTTCCTTATCATGGTACCACCCTTGGGATATTTGCTTTCCGACAATAAATAATCATCAAAATCGGTTCATAAATGACAAAGTTATCGACGAACACACATAAAAAAAAAATATATATATACGGTCGAATTGAGAAACCTCCTTTTTTGAAGTCGGTTAAAAACTAGCTGTACCCGCGACTTGGTCCGCGTGGAATTTAAAATAAATAAAAATTCTACAATAAAAGCTGCAAACATTCAACAATTACTAGTTTGGCCAGGTTAATACAGATTAAGTTAGCAATGTCAGACATTGGGCAGGACAAAATAACGTTAAGGTTTATCTACACCAATTTAAGTTGGTCGTAACCATACATAATATTAAAAAAAAGATCGAACCGTACAGCTTTATGTGACAAATTAATATTTTTCAACCGTTTCCGAAATAGCTGAATTTATTGATAATATACAATACTCCAATTAATTTAACTCGTGAAAATGGGAAGGTATAGATGAAGTAAAGACGTTAATATTTTTTTATTTCAAATGATGGTATTCAAAAGGTAGTGTGTTTGTGCCTTAAAAAATCTTCAGAACTTTCTGCTGTCTCAATACGTTATTGTATAATGTCGCCAGTAATGTACTGTTGCTTATCTAACATATTCTCTTTGTTACTGATCAAATGCTCACACTATTTTCGGAAATGCCGCATCGTCACACCGCACCCGTATTAGGTAATAATTCTTGTGGTTTTGAAAGTATCACAAAAATGAAAATACTATAATACCCAGCCTTAAAATAAATTTTTAGCGATCACGATAATTTGTCAAGTGTTTTTTATATCTTACTAATCACGGATATTTTCATTATGTGATCGTTTTCATTATACATCGCCATTACTCAAAATCCTTACATCTTTTTCACATTAGCAGTTTAAATTTAATTTAATTCACTTGTAACTTGTGGAAATAGAATTTAGATTTAATGAAGTCAAGCATTCATCCCTATATTTTATTACTCCACTACCCCCTAGAGATTCTAAAATTACCAAGCTTCTCTCATCCCAGCGGTAATCAAAAACTCTCAGAGATCTTATGGAAATATTTAATCCAGTGAAGAACCTCAAAAATTAAGTTACATACGTAGACGTTTTATTGACCCAATTTTAAATAATGGAATTTTATTTATTGTATGACTAATCTTGTTTTTATAAGAAATTAATCTGAACCTAAGCAGATAAAAAGAATAAACGTAATAGAAAAAGAAATGTCTATAAACTAAAGGATCTAGCATAATTCGTTCATTGATGAAGTTCAGGTTAAAGACATTTATTTATCACAAAAAGAACATTACATAGTTCACTTAAAACGTGATAAACATATAGAAGTCTTAAATATATATATGACACAAACAACAGTCTCAGACGGATAACAATGCTTATAAATCTAAGCAGATAGTAAGTTGTTTAATAGGCGTTTTTTGAACAATGCAATGGTTTTACATCCTTTAATTTCCTCAGGCAGTTTGTTGTATAGTTGCGCTCCCACAAATCGAATATTTTTTTTTCCTAGACCAGTTCTACATGTTGGTAATTCAAGGTTATGTCTATTTCGGGTTAAATATCGATGTGATCTTTTAGGAAAATTTATAAGTGAGTGCACTGATTTTAAAAGTATTTTTTTTTTACAAAAAGACATGTACTGTATGTATATAATTTATTGATATTTAATATTTTTGTATTTTTGTAAATTATGTCTGTTGATGTTAGATAATGGTAGTTAAAAAGAATCTTTACTATTTTATTTTGTGTTCGCTGTAATGTATTTAGGTTTGTCATTGCTGAACTTCCCCAAACTTGTATTAGGTATTCTAGGTGTGGTTTAATGAGCGAGTTGTATATAAGTTTTTTAACGGGATACGGAAAACATTTAGCTATTTTCTTAAAGATACAATCAATGGTGTCAATTTAGAGCGTATTTTATCTATATGGCTTTTCCATGTTAATTTACTGTCCCTTATTAAACCCAAATACTTTTCTTCATCGGAGATTGCTATCGGTTGATTCGCTATGGTAAGTGGTACAGCAATTTTTTTAGTAAAAATCATGTAGGATGTTTTATTGATATTAAGTGTTAGCAAGTTTTTTTGTAGCCATAACTCAAATTTGTCAAGATCGCGTTGGGCTTCATTGATAACAGATGTTATTGAATTTCCATAATGAAAAATACTGGTGTCATCTGCATAAAGTGTTATATGCCCAGTAATGCCTATTGAATTAATATCATTTACATATATAAGAAATAGTAATGGCCCTAAAATAGATCCCTGCGGTACACCGAATGAAATTTTTTTGCGCTGACTTTCAAATTCACCAATCCGAACAACTTGATACCTATCGTGTAAGTATGATTCAAAAATTTGTAGCGCTTTTCCAACTATCCCTATATTTTTAAGTTTTTTGAGTAGAAGTTCGTGACTTACTGTATCAAACGCCTTCTTTAAATATATGAAAATTCCTAAAGCTACTTGCTTATTATCAATAGTTTCTCTGATTTTACTTACTAAATCTATCGTAGCAGTTAGTGTGTTAGATTTTGGTCTAAATCCGTATTGCTGATCAATAAGGAAATTGATTTTGTTTAAATGTTCATACAACCTTGAGTATATAATTTTTTCAAAAACTTTAGGAATTACTGGTAGCACAGATATTGGTCTATAATTGCTAGGGTTGGTTTTATTACCATTTTTATAAATTGGGCTTACCTTTGCTATTTTAAGGCTTTCTGGAAAAAAATCATTTTCTAAACATGTATTTTTACACGATTTTAAACTATCGCATATTAAAGTTTTAATACACTTAAGTGCCTTAGTTGAGATGGAATCTATTCCTGAGCTTGTATTATTAGCCTAATTATCTATTATTTTTATAACTTCTTCCCGTGTACATGGTCTTAGTTTGATAAGCATATTGGAATTTATGGGAGTGATATCAGTTATTGTACTTTTTTGTGTAATTTTATCTGCTAATGTAGAACCAATAGATGAAAAGAAATCATTAAATGCATTGCAAGCTTCTGTTCCTTCTGTTATTTTTTTACTGTCGATAATAAGCTTAGGGGGAACGCAACTTTGAGATGTTTTATTCCTAGCCATACCATTTATTGTATTCCACATCTTTTTAGGGTTGTTCTTACATTGTTCAAATACCTTATGATAGTACTTTTTTTTCTCTTCTGTAATCAATCTGGCCACCTTCATTCTTTCTGTTTTAAAGTCCATTTTCAATTGCGCGTTCGAGAGATCTTTTTTGTGTTTATGCCAAAGTTCCATTTGTTGATACCTGTGACTATTTCCTTGTTAATCCACTCTTGTAATGGTTAAAAACTGATTTTTAGTTATTTCATTTTTAATGAAGTTTTCAAATTCTGTGTAGTTATTATGAGAATTAGTATGCAGGTGAATGTTTGCCTGGACACTTTTATAAAGGCCTTCATAACTTAAGTACTGGTACTGAACCCTTGGTCTACACGGTAATTTATGCTTCCCTATTTCGATAGAGATTTGTTTGTGATCTGACATGGGTGAGTCAATAATATTCATAGAATGTTGGCTATCCACAATGTCGGTACAAACATGATCAATAATAGTACCAGAATTAGGAGTTTCGCGTGTGCTGTATTCCAAGGCTATATTATTCATAATTATGTAACCAGAGTCATTAATTGAATTTTTATAGTCAATTGTAGTGCGATCCGTATTTAGTAAGTTAATGTTAAAGTCTCCAAAAACGAGTGTCCTTTTATACTTCTCCAGCTGTGTCGAATATGTTTCAATGAAATTTTTTACATTGGTATGCGGTGGTCGATAAATCAACCCTATATTTAGGGCAATTCTTTTTATATGGACCCATAAGTAGTTTTCATTATTTATGTATTGCTCCTCTAATATTTCATGTTCAAAGTTGTTATGCAGGTACATCGAAATTCCTCCTCCTAATCCACTAGATCTTAAGTTATATATATGAGTGTAGTTTGGTATTTGATATAATTCAGCTTCGATTTTTGTTTTTAACCAAGTTTCCGTTAGAAGAATAACGTGTGTGGTATGTGGAAGTCCTATGAGAATACATTTTAACTCATCAAATTTACCTGGTTTTTGAATACTTCGTACATTTGCATAGAAAAATTTTAAGGTATTTTTATGAAGTTTCAATTCATCGTATTTGTTTACTAATTTATGGCGTGTAATATGTATATTTGATTGTGAGTGTTTTAGTTTTTTGTAGACCAATTTATTATTTTAGGTTTTCCATTTACGTACTTTATAGTAAGATTAGTCTCTTCACCCTCTTGGCGACGCTTCAGTTCCTCGCGAAGATTTTGCATGTGTTGTACCTGCATACGAGTTCGATCGGGCACTATGCGTACTTGTGTATTGGTGCATTTAAATTTATTTCGCATAATATTTATTATTGTTTCTTCAGATCCAAAGAAAATTTTTATAGGTCGATGTTTCTCCGGGTTGTACTTGCCTAGCCTAATTATTTTCAACGGCGACGGGCATTCCAGGTAAAGCTGTCTAAAAATGTTCATTACTTCGAATTCGTCGTGTTTCAGTCTACTTTTAATATTGGTATCATTTTTTTCGGGTACACCAAGAACAATAATATTACGCTCGCGCTGTTTGCGGTCTTGAAGTTCTAGTATAAGGTCTTCATACACAGGAGTAAGCGATTTTGACCCATCCTGCGTCCTATGAGCGATTTTTGTTTGTGACAAGTCGTCTTCTAATGCTTTAATTTTTTTTTTCAAAAGTTAGATTTTGTGACTTCATATTTTCTAACTCATTTTTTGGTGATCAGTTGGTATGATCAGTTGTAATACTTTCCATAGTATTTTTCATGTTTTTAATTTCATTCTTGATTTCCAATAAATTGTGACATAGTTCTTTTAAACTTTCTTCTTGCAATTTCATACTTCCTTGTAAAAAAGACATGATTTCATTTTTAAATTCTTTTATTTCTTCTCTAAAGAAGTTCAAACTTAAATACTTCTAAGTCTAGAAGGAAAAGTGCTTTATGTATGAATGTGATCTCTATAGAAAGGTAAGCGCTGATGCCTAAAGGGGGGTATTCTCCAGAATAACTGTGTGCCACCTGGAGTAAGTTTTCTTTGGCACCGCTACCAAGCTTTTGGAGGGATGGAGGTGGGTTTCACGTCACTCATCAGACGAAAGGCTGAAGTATAAAAATTGTGTATAACCTCGGGATTTTCAGGTGTCCATGGGCGGCAGTAATCATTTACAATCAGGTGAGCCTCCTGCTCGTTTGCCCCTTTTCTCCACAATAAAAAAAATAACATTACGTCGGTCCTCTGTGAGGCCCTGCTACTTTCACCGTTTGAGAGGTTCCATAAAATAAAACCTATAAGGTCCAGTAGATGTTTTCTTCACTATTAGTTATTATTTCTAAACTTTAAAAATAATTTATTGTACAGAGTACATTAAATGTAACCCCATGTTTTTTTTATGTATTAATTAAAAAATAAAATAATAAAAAATAAACGCCACATGAGTCCGTCTGCGAGCGATAAGTCCTAGTTAGCTCAGCCATTTATTAGCTGGCCAGCAAGTGTCAAATGATACAGGTGACAGGTGGCCTAGATAACGATAGTCTGAATAGATCTCGAAGATTAGTATAAGGAATGCCCAAGAAAGAAATCCCATCCTCGCCGTCTCTTGCTTCCACAACAAAATTACTCGAGTTTTATTCCATCATAAGGCGACCCCTAGCAATATGGTTCCTCCCACTTCACGTCGGTCATGTTTAATAACGTGGCCTTACTATCTCTACACTCGCACTAGGCTGAAGATTCGATAAAATCCTACTTAGATAATAACATTCACTTTGTTTAACTTTTAAAGAGACACAAAATATATAATTGTAATAACCATATACAAGAATTTTAACATAATTGAAATAAAAACAATGTTACCAAATAAGTAAAAATAACGAGGACACTATCTTGCCTACAAAAGTGACAGGATGGCAGAGACGGAACGAAAGTGCATCTAAATAATTCATATTCAGAGACATCCGTTGAGCATTTCTCTTCTGTCACATTTGGTTGAATGAAATAAGAAAATGTAGTAAATTTTCTAGAGCAAATGCTTTAATAAATATTCTGTCCAGTTATTTGGTGGTATTAAATAAAGTTTAAATTTAAGAAGATGGCAAGTGAGCTGGTGGTTCACCTGATATTAAGTGATAACCACCGCCCATGGACATTTGCAACACCCGTAGGGTTGCAAATGCGTTGCCATCTTATAATAAAGTGGGCCCTGGCTACCTCAGCGTTGCCATCTTTTAATAAAGTGGGCCCTGGCTACCTCAGCGTTGCCATCTTTTAATAAAGTGGGCCCAGGCTACCTCACTCACCAGACGAAACGCGGAAGGATGACACTTCCACTTCACGTCGGTCTTCTGTAAGGTCGTGGTACTTACCCGGACGGACCTGCCTATTCATGCAACATCCGAAGCTGTTGCGTGCCCCTACCACAGTCAAACATGAATCATAATCATCATCATTTCGGCCTGTTTGAGTCCACTGCTGAACATAGGCCTCCCCCTTAGACTCCCATGAAGTACGATCCTGAGCCACCTGCATCCATCGACTTCCCGCACATTTGCACAGGTCGTCACTCCATCTAGTGGGGGGTCGTCCCATGAATGTATGAAGCAATATCAAAAATTTTACATGTTCGAGATCATCAACAATTAAATTCAAGACTAATGTTTTAAGTGTCCCCTGGCCCAATCGACATTCGTTACATAGCTTCCTTAACCTTTTTAAGGTCGTAGCGTAAACGTTAAACGTTAAAGTTTTCGAACGTCGACGAACCGATTACATTTAAACATATACGGTAACTTTCATTTTCTTAAATAGACTCTCACCTTGTTATATTTTAATAATGTAGGAATATTATTATGTACATACTTTAACTTACCTTGGCTTTCTGTCCTTAGATTATTAAAGCTTCGTCGAACGCATAGCTCGTGAGCTAGCCAGAACACACGATTTTTACTTCTGCGTTAGGTAGGGCTTTGATGGCGCTTACATTGTTTCGAAAATTTCTCATTACTAAGTTATATCCACCTTTTTCCGACTAAACCTAATTATTGATATTCCCGTTACTACTATGTTGGCTAGAAATCGGACAGTTCTAGTAATATATTTTAATAATTACTGGTGACTAGCAATAAGCTACTGTTGTTTTAACAGTAAACAAACTTCAAAGGGTTAAACTTCGAAAAACGGAATTGTAAAAAGAAATAACGTTACATCTGTACCCTACCGAACCTACTCCATCCCTGATGAAACATTTCAACTTTCTCATATGAGTTTCTTTCCTTTTGATCACAAAAATTTCTTTACAAAGAACTAGACGAAACTCCATTTTATTGTTGTCGAAATCTAACTATGGTATAGTTTAGACAGAATAGTAGTCAAAAGCCAGATGAATGTCACACAAAAAAATCAGCAGAACATAAAGTAAATAAGAAAAGAAATTTCTTCACCAGGCTGTTGGCAAACAAATGCAAACCTCGTCCGTACAATTTTAAAATCAAATAGTAAAATTGTTCGTATAATAGAGATAAAATAAAACATCTTGTCTTATAATATAGATAATATAGAAAACAAGTAGAATAACATAGGGAGTAAAAGTAAAGGTAATTATAAACTTAGTCCTTTTTGGAAACAATTCGAATACAAACGGGGTTCGCCTTAATTGAACAACTTTTGTTTCGTCTGTAGAGAAGAAAATTAAACCAGTTTTTGTGTGTAATGTGTGGAGTACATACGAATAGGTTTGAATTTATGTTTAAATCGAGTAGTAATCGCATTTTGATGTTATATTTATTAACTTGACAATAAGTATAAACAAGTATAATTAAAAGTTGTTGTTGTAATTAATTTCTCTGCAGATAAAAACTTGTCGTGTTACTAAAACTTAATTATTGTATTCATCATCTAATTCATTATTGGAAATTAAAACCACTACGTGACAAAGTTCGAGTTAAAAATAAACAATTCATGAGAAAACTTTAATTATTCGAAAACCTAATTGGCGCAGTTGAGTGACCCTGTCTCCTGCCCCAAAGGGAGTGGGTTCGATCCCCACTACTGGAAAAATATTGTGTGATGAACATAATGTGTTCCTAGTGTTTGGATGTTTATATATCTATAATATGTATTTAATTACAAAAAAGTATGTTAAAAACATAATTATATTTATCAGTAATCTAATACCCTTAGTACAAGCTTTGCTTAGTTTGGGACTAGTTATTGTTGTTTAAAAATGCCGATGTTTGCCCTAAAAGACCCATTTTATTATTTAATCAATTATAAAATTATCAATATTTAAAGTCGCCCTTTAAAAAGATATACATTTTTGTGTAAAGAATTATCTAACACTGACACTTTTATTTGTAAAAGTTTTTTTTTTTATTAACTAACAGCAAAATGAAATTAAAAGACTTTAGTTGAAATACTCATTTCTTTTTACATACCTATCCATAAAATTGGTAACATACAGTTCCCATGTTATCAATTGCCAATACTTTTGCAAAAAAGATGAGACATTTGCAGTTTATTAAAGTGCTTTATATATTTAAGAGACTAAACTCATATATAAGAACAAGGGAGCATCAAGATAAATTCGATCTTACCCCATATTGAACAAACCGCCAGAGAGTTTCCGGATTGAAGGGATCTCGCCGATACGCAGTTGTTCCCCTGATTTACGACGTGGAAATCACAGATTGTATAAGTTTAGGGGCGTGGTTGGCTTTCGCGGAACTTTCAACGTCACTGAGATTAATTTGCGAATATTCCACAAAAATACTCCCATAACGACAGAGTTGCCTCCCTCGTTATTATAAGAAATCTTAATAGAACACAAACTATATTGAAATTATAAATTAACCCTAAATAATATATTATACACTGTATAGTTAAAATTAACTTATACATATTGTACAGTCTATCGACTAACTTCCATAGTCTTTAATTTTAATTGTAAATGCTGTAAATAACTACCACTGTATTTACCGGTTTATTGTAATTTTATTTTATCGTGAGTTATAACAGCACTCTACCTTCTGATGTAAGTAACCTGATGAAACATTTTTACAATAGTAGTGGGATGGATCATTATGCATTCATAATTTTTTTATTCATTAATGATACAGCAGATTTGCTAATAATATATTATGTTATTCTTGCCATTTCTTGTATCATAATAAACTGTACTAGCCCTTCCGTTGTTCTTACTTTCTATTAACACTTTCCATTTTTTTTTTTTCATAAATTGTTTCCTATCAGGTTGCGATCCAAAATACAACACTTTAAAATAATTATGTAAAAAAAATAAGACATGCCGATACACCGCAATAAACATGAGTTCGCTTCTTGAAGCATATTCAGGAGTAGACGTGGATTCTTTAAAATTTATTGTGAAATAGTAGGAGATTAAAAGATGAGAATAGAAGGAAAGAAAATGTGTAGTTTTTTAAGAAATCGGTAAACACAAAAAATTGCTAAAATGTTATTATGACAGCATTATATTATGTTTATAAATTCGGAAAGCTACACAAGTTTTACGAGTTTATAGTTAGGATAGGATATTTTTGCAGAGAAAATATTTATTTTCTGCTGATCAAAATATATTATTCAGACGATCATTTAAAGCATAGCCCTATTAAAAATGCGTATTACTATTTAATATTCATTTTAAACGATTCAGATTAGCTCTACGCATTATGTTCGTAACTTTCCAAGTTTCAACTTTCCAAGTTACGAACATAATGCGTAAAACGTTTTAGACGTCCAAGTATCTCAGGCTCTCGGCTGATACTGAAACTTTCGTTTGGATCTTGCTTTAGAATAACCATTATGGAAAATTCAGAAAATTTTATTTTACCAACAACCTAGATCTAATGCATCACTGTAGTGTTACACTGTTTTGGGAAGACCGGCGTAAAGTGGAAGTATAATACTTTCGCGTTTCGTCCGGTGAGTGAGGTAGCCGGAGCCCAATTTCCAAAAAGGATGCCAACGCATGTGCATAAACACGGCTGTAGCAGATATCCATGGGCGGCGGTATTCACTTAATGCTCGTTTGGCAACTTTTCACATAAAAAAAGTTTGGACGATTGGTATAACGTAGTCTTGTTTTTTCTCTCCCAAATTATCACATTTTTCCTAATCTTAAATTTTTTTGAATGAATAAAGTAAAATAAAATGCATAGCATACCGTAGCAATTCCAGCAGGTTGTAATAAAAAAAGAATCGGAACACGACCAAAGACGGAATTATGCTGACTCATGTTACTTAATTCTACTTACGCACGGAAAACAAACACGCCCCGAAGATCAAAAAGATGCCATGAATATTTTAAAATACCAATTTTCTAACATCCTCTGCAAACACACAAATATAAATGCAAATCCTTTTTATTGATTGGTATATCCTGAAAAAACTCACTTGAGTTCTATCAGATCCAAGTTTAAAGGTTTAATGATTTCTGGTTTATGATGGCATCGAGTCGGTGTAGAAAATTTTATCAAAATAGAGATTCAGCTAAATAAGTATCTGTTTCATATGTCTTTCGATTTCCGATATTACATGCACTAGATTTCAAGATACTGTATACAAAAAACTTAGTAATTATTGATATGTTCAGAAAGTATGTATAGAAACACTCACACCTTATGGTAAGATTGGGTTAGTTAGAATAGACAGAGATCACATGTTTCAATATTTGCAAAAACACAAACACCATTCTGAGCACGTACGCAATACATATGTACTTTTCAAATAAAAATAAATTTAAACCACTATAAGACGTGCATTTTATTTTATAAAAAAATATCTAACTACATTAACGGAAACACAACTTATGCTTTGACATCATTTAAAATAAATCACAATCTACCGATTATTACTACTACAAATCTACCCCTGATATAATCCTTACTATATTATATATAATCCTACTTAAAATTTAAATTAAGGTAAAATGAATAAAGACAATATAAATTTAAAAAATTAAATATTAATTTATTGGCTGCATTATTTCGTTCTATTTACCCCTCTGATACTACACAAGTCCAAAAGATTTATTATACCCTGAAATTAGTCGCATAAATATATTTTATGTCCATCATCTTACTTCAAGTTATAAGTATACCCCAAACACCTCTTAAGGCTCGCAAAAACTTTTTTATGTTCTTAAATCAGTAATTCCCTGTAATTTATAAACAAAAAAGATACAGGAAAATAGACAAAGTGAATAAACACTTCATTTAATCTCATAATATTTATTTCTTAAACATATATTAATTATTAACATAAAACCTAAAAATAAATCAAATCCTTGAATCAATATGAAAACTGTATGTATATTTTTCTATAATTTGCTTTTTATATAGTGTTGGCTCTTAGGCAAAAAATCTCTTATTAAAACTTAACAAAAAGAAGAGTTACATGACAGGTATGACGTATCATCACCCAATGATATTATAACCAAATAAGAGGTAGATAATGGTACAAGCGCACTGAAACTGAGGCACTCAAATTATACCAATTGGTGTAATTACATTGCAACTCTATATACTGCTATCTCTTTCCATATCGTAGGTTCCATATAATTTGTCATATTCACTTATATATTGTAAAATAATGTAAAGCGGAACATCTTTTAAGCGCCGCGCAGTGTGGCCATGCGTCATATTTGTTCATTGTCATCACCATCAATAATCATTTCAGCCTGTTCAAGTCCCAATGCTGAGTATAGGTCCCCCTGCAGACTTCCACGAAGCATGATCCTGAACCTGCATCCATCATACTTCCGGAAAATCGGCTTCTCGAAACTTATCGAAACTTTTTTTTATGTTAAAAGTTGCCATACGAGCAGACGGTTCACCTGATGTTAAGTGAAAACCGTCGCCCAGGGACATCTGCTACACCCGAGGGTTGGAGATGCGTTGGCAACTTTTGAAAATTGGGCTCCGGCTACCTCACTCACCAGACGAAACGCGAAAGTATATTTTATACTTCCAGCTTACGCCGGTCTTCTGTGAGGTCGCGGTACTTACCCGGACGGGCCTGCTCATTCGTGCAACAGCCGAGGCTGCTGCGTGACCCTACCACCCAATGTTGTGCGCCTTATTAGCTTTGGAGTTTGAATACTCACAAAATAAACGTGTAACTAATTATGTACGCACATATGTCTAGCGTCTTTAGCGTGACAGAAGAAATTTAAACTAATTTTTATCCCTTGTGAATGTACCTTTTTGTGCAATATACATTAAATGCAAGCGGCGGTTTAATTAATTAACCTGGAATTACATTTTAGTCAAAAAGTTGTTATTGTTTGCCACGGTAATACTGTAAGTTGGTCGATGTTGGTCGCTTTGCAAGCAAATTCATCATGTCGACGTCGGTGTGCGCGCGCATCGTAAAAAGTTTACTTTCACAATTTATCCAAACGCTCCAAATGACGTATTAGTAAAGCACATACAAATGTTTATTATATCATAAAGGAATATACTCGTACTATAAGGAAGTAATCCTTAAAAAGCTTAGACTACAGTGTAATATAACTTAAATCGATCTTATCGTTACATGTCAAAATGTACCTACGAAATATAATTTAACTTCAGCGCCTGACTTTAATACCTATAGTAAGTAAACAATTTCATACAATCATAAAATAATAAAAAAATCTTTATAACAGACTTTCATTTGTAATAAGGTTAACAAGACAATTTCCGACATTTTCCAATAGTCTTCGTTACTTTGGTCACGTACATCCAATTAACTTTGCGCTTTTATTAGAAGATAAAAAAGGAAAAGATGTTCACAGAGTAAAATTAAAAAAAATATGAAAGTCAAAGTTTAATTCCATATTTTTGACGTTACAGAACAATAACTTATCTATTACATTGCAATCTATAATAATAAATCCAAGTGAAAAAAAAGAGGTGTTCAACGAGTTGTCTGCCAAATTTGATTTTACTATGCAAAAATGTAGTATGCTCAGGTCAGCACAACATTTTCCGCTTACAAAGCTTTGTTCCGTATAGTAAACAGGACAGAGGTGGTAATTTAGTATGAAGAGATTCCGCTAAAAACCTTAATGGGTGCTTAACGTGAATTTATCGAGCATAAAGCCAATTGAAAACAGGTAACGTTAACCTCTTAATTATTAGTAAGAATATTTAACACTCTTTTAATATACAAGTTGGCAAACTATTGAATGCAGTTACCATATAACTTTGCCGAGCTTACGCCCGGTTTGGCTTTTCAAATGTTATTTAAGTTGCCAAAAGGATGGCAACTCAAATGACATTTAGAAATAAATTTGACATCAGATTAGTAGTCTTTTAATTTGTTTGACTAAGCCGCTTTTTTTATTAATTATTGTAAATATAGCACTCATAATATAGCACCCCGCACTCTCTGGTTGGTAACACCATGCAACATCTCGTTTATCATCAGTAGAACTAAAGTCAGCTCGTTTTATATCCTAAAATAAAAAATAAACAAAATAAAAATCTAAGGCGTCAGTTATTTTCTAGATAATATCTAGGCAGCTGAGCGGCGCAAAGCTAAGTTGCGCAAATATAGTATGGTTGTTTAGATTATGTATTTTTTCCCATCGCTGTTGAAACTTTAGGTCCGTGGGGTACCCGTACATCGAAATTGTTGAAACGTTTACGTCCTAGGTTTAACGCTGTGACTAGAGAGCTGGCTCTTTTCTGGCTCAAAGTTTAAGCATAACTATTCAGCATCAGACACATTCATGCAACAAAAGCATTCATAATACAAAAAAATGTATTAGAGCCTTTTGCAGAGCGAAACCTCTCGACACTGTTTAAAAGTTTAGGCGTTTTACCTCTTCCCGCAATGTATATTAAGGAGATATGCATTATGGTGAAAATGTATCCGTAATATTTTGAATTAAATTATAATTATAACAATAGATCTTTACGTCGTCGGCAAAAAAAACTATATGTTCCTTAATATATATATATAAAAGGAAACCTAAATATATATAAAAGGAATGCTTACTTTATGTCCATAACTTTGTACAATAAATTACCGTTAGAAATTAAACAATAATTTAAGACGAATATAACGAGATGGCTCCTAGATAAAATGATTTATAATATAAATGACTATTTGATATTACGGACATTTAATAATTTGACATAGGTATGTAATATCCGTATAATAATTTCAATGAAATAATTTATTGTGGTTAAATATTTTAATGTGAATAATTAATTATTTTTAAATATTTTAATGTAAATAATTTTATATCAAATGACAATTGCATGCTTAAGTCAGCTGAATATGTTGCACCAAATTATTATAATTAAGATCACAATGTACTACCATATTCTGACAATAAAGACATTCATTCATTCATTCAGGGAGGAAATGCAGCTAGCGTTCTTGACACCATGCCGCGTAGACTAGGTTTATAAGATAATATGTTATTTAGATAGATTTATGCCCAGTTTCCGAATGGCCAATCAAAGCAGCAATCACGTAACACTATGTCAAAAATGATCAGCTGTTAATCTCAGCTGTTAAGCTGCCTTGGGTTTCTGGAAGGTTTGTTCAAGAAAAATTAGCTAATCACTGTATAACCAATGATAATGAATGAAATTAATGATTTACTTCAACTAATTCTTTCTATTGTATAGCTGTCCCTTTTTAAACAAAACTTAAAATAACGTCCTGTCACCGTGTGATTGCCAACGTAAAAATCCGAGCTATTATAAAATTTAATTTATATAAATACATGCAAAATGTCAAGAAAAAACTTAAAAAAAAATTAACTTTTATCTATAATAAACAAGTAATGCCCAGTTTCCGAAAGGCCAATCAAAGCAGCAATCACATAACACTATGTCAAAAATGATCAGCTGTTAATCTCTTGTTAAACTGCCTTGGGTTTCTGGAAGGTTTGTTCAAGAAAAATTAGCTAATCACGGTATAAGCAATGATAATGAATGAAATGAATGATTTACTTCAACTAACTCTTTCTATTGTATAGCTGTCCCTTTTTAAACAAAACTAATTAACGTCACTATTCAGTCCTGTCACCGTGTGATTGCCGAGCTATAATAAAATTTAATTTATATAAATACATGCAAAATGTCAAGAAAAAACTTTACAGAACGTGAAAAAAATGAACTTTTATCCACAATAAACAAGTAAATATTATAAAAGAAAGAATCCATATTATTTATTAACTTTTGAATTGCATTTTGTATTTTTTCTAATCGCATGATATGTTTGAATAACAATAAATTATAAAGATATGATAATATTATGTTTATTTTTAATAAAAACTAAGATTTTTGATAAAATACATTTTTAACCAACGATTGATCGACCAAATTGACATATTACTTAATAAAACTTTTGACAGTTCGTTGACCACCGAAAAACGCTTTCAGAAACTCGATTTTCTGTTGATTGTCCGTTAATCAGTGACTAATTGCAAATCAAAATCAATGTTGTTTTTAGACGTTCTAGCAACTCAGGTCATGTTAAACAACGATTGACAAGAGATTTATCGTAAATTAAAATTGATTGTGCTTTCGGAAACTGAGTGTATGTATTATAAAAAGAAAGAATCCATATTATTTATTAACTTTTGAATTACATTTTGTATTTTTTCTAATCGCATGATATGTTCGCATAATAATAAATAGGTAATAGAACACATGAATGTCCTTACAACGTATTAGGGAATTATATTTATTTTTAATAAAACTAAGATTTTTGATAAAATACATTTTTAACCAACGATTGATCGACCAAATTGACATATTACTTAATAAAACTTTTGACAGTTCGTTGACCACCGAAAAACGCTTTCAGAAACTCGATTTTCTGTTGATTGTCCGTTAATCAGTGACTAATTGCAAATCAAAATCAATGTTGTTTTTAGACGTTCTAGCAACTCAGGTCATGTTAAACAACGATTGACAAGAGATTTATCGTAAATTAAAATTGATTGCGCTTTCGGAAACTGGGTGTAAATGTTATAATTATTGGATACAAAAAGTAAAACAGATATGGTACGAAGTTCATTGCACAAAATAAATCATTGCTCGTTTCAGATCGACGATAAAGCCTAAAGTGTTCTTTTTAAGGATTCTGTCTTGTGTATTATACTTATTTGGCTGCAATTTATAAGACATAATCGTGTAGCCAAGAGGCTCACGACTCCAAATAGTAGCATTATGTTAATGGTAAAATAATACAACCGCGACTTAAATTACATAGTAATCGTGGGTAGAGTTCTTTGTTCGTATCTAATAAGGTCAACTTAACATAAGCAAGTATTTGGATTGGCAGAAATATCATAACGACTTTTGACGCGAATACTTCACGTATTTAAATGAAAATTTATGTACGTACCTATTTAGCGCGTATATTTTTTATTTGCATATGTTTCATTTATTTTAAAATTAAACTTTATAACATCATCAATCAATTCATTTAACAACAATATTAGGACCTCTTCTCGAACGTAATAGAAAACATAAATTTTAAAGATAACAGACTACGAAAAGGTTGAAATAACATTGTTTTAAGGGCCCTCAATAGATTCTAAAATATACAATATTGGATAAAACACTAAGCTCGGACGGATTTATTAGGAACATTAATCCGATAAAAGTAAAAGCTGACGTGCTTTTACTTTTATCAGATTAATACAACGCTTGTCTTAATAAATTTAAAAGTTTAATAGAACCTTGAATTGAAGTAGGGTAAAGTTGCGCTGTACCTTTATCAAAACATTAACAACTCTATATACAAGTTTTGTTTTATGAGTTATTTGGTAGTTGGTTAAATAAAACCATTCTTATGGAAAATACCGCCTTAAACTTAAACTTAATTTCCCGATGTTTAGAATACTTTACAGCGTTCATGACGTACCGATTTCGCTGTTAACCGATGGCTTAAACATGTCTCCCAATTGGAAACTGCATTCCATATTTCCTAATACCCTCTGTACAGAGGCCTTTTCCCAGCAGTCGGACTTGTGTAGGCTATTTTATTTTATTTACTGAATGGTTACCAGCATAACATGGCATTTTGTATCGATATTTGAAAACAGTTTTTGATATCGACATGAAAACTAAATATCAGATACATAACCGATATGGAATAAATTCGACCATGTCTAACTATGGCCAGTAGGTACTAGCTTGCCACTTTCTTCCGATCCGGTTATCGGTTCTATGAGGTACGAGTATATAGCCTGCTTGCCTGCAACCTTCTTACGTAAACAATTTTTTTTTTCACTGAAACAAGGATGCGAACACTGAATTATAGTCGATGATCATTTTATAACAGCCGTGAAATAATAATACTGATTATAATAACAGTCTATATAAACTCTGAATGACAACAAAAACTAGTTTGAAGTAACCTTTGTAAGGTCTTAAGTAAATATTTAATAAGTAACCCGAAAAGTTCAATTGCTATGTAACTTTGTTGATTTACTGTAAATCAATCCTTACTTTATAGAACTCCGCTTGAATAAATTTAAATTCAAAGTTGTGTTTTCTTTAGTTTAATAAAACAATGAAACTGTAACTAAAGTCATTATTGCTGGTATGTCATTATTAACATACCAATGCTTTATTAAACGTAGCGATACTTCAATTTTGGGAACGACATTTTTCGTCGAAATAATCATAAGTAAATCTGATTACCTAAACGTTTTAAAAAACGTCCTTAAACCCAGAGCAGGCTCACTCCTGACGTTCAACCAAAATCTCTTTCGTCTCGCTCTTCATCATTTCTTCTAATAAATTAGCAACGGAGTCTGGCTACTATAATTAGGCCATTTTCGTCTTATATGATTGTCACTTACCTGTTAGGGTTTTATTCTTTTTAAAATTTTTAAAAAATTGACATTTCAAACTTCATTCCGTAACTTTCACATTTATCTCTTATCCTTTAAACGAGCAATTATATATATAAATATACAGCGTGTCGTTTAATTGTTTAATACAACTTAAAAAGTTATCCCCTATATGTGTGTTCATTTATTGTCGCGATGTTAACGACACGCTGTATATATATATATATATATATATATATATATATATGTATATAATCGGAATCTCGAAAACGGCTCCAGCGATTTTCATGAAATTTAGTACGTGCGTAGATTCGGGGGCGAAAAATCGATCTAGCTAGGTTTCCTTTTTAGAAATTACGATTTTGTATGAAATCGTAAAACTTTAGATGACTGAAAATCGTTTAATTTTAGCAAAAGTAGTCGCATTAATTACGGTATGTTTATCAAATCACCGTTTTTCGAGGTATTACTGTTCATACGATGACTGCCGTCGATGGACGTCGAAAACGCATTGCTAAGTGCTTTTAAAAACAGGCAAATTGAAATTATATTTGTAAACGCCAATAAAATTAAATCTATGATCAATCTCGTGTAATCTTGTCTGTGGTTAATATATCCCTCATAAGATTGATGGCGAATGCGACAGGAAGGGACAGCGATGTGTTAGATGGATGGCCTTATAATCACTGGAAGATAGGGCGTCGATATACTTTACTCTAATGATTATTTAATCATAAGATATAATTAGATATATGTCTAGTCTTCATTCATAGATTTGTAGTAGTTTTGTTCCAGGTATTTTGTCAGAACAAAGGATATGAATTTTAAAGCTCAAGCTATGTATCTACTAAACCTATTTTACTCGACTGCGGCCAAGCAAAAAAGAGGGTACACCCACATATTAATGAGTGCATAGCATTCATTAAGTTGATCCAGTAACCAAAAGATATGTTTGCATAAGCAGTGGGATTTTTTGTTTTATTTTTAGGTATTAAATGAATAGCATGTTTATTAATGCTGTGCTTTAATCCTCTTTTTTAAATATTGAATTTCATATTGATAGTTAGCACAAACAAACAAAAAAGGACAAATTTATTAAGTCATTTACGGTTCCCTTTTTAAAAAACTGTTTAAAAAAACGAGCGAACCTATTATATGTAGCATTTATGTAGATAGGTATAATAACTTACATCTTACCTTAGTAATAAGCAACTTTAACATTCGAATTATAAACATTTAAGAATTTTTATGATATATCGTGAGCACATCCTCAAAAACTTGTCGGCAGGTCAACTCCATCGTTAATTGTCAGAATTTATTTATGTATATGTATATATGTATTTATAATTGTATGTATACATTTATTTATGTATGTATATATAATTTTATGCATATATTTAGTAAGATATTTATGTATTAGTATGTATGTACATACACCTGGTAGTATTTATTATATATGTACTATAATTAACATGTGTATATACTTTCATTTACAACAGTTTATATTTTAACAGTGTTTTCTTTTTATTTATTTCTTTTGACATATTTCTGTGCACCTACCGAATCTTCTCTGTACCACCCCAAGGTTGACTGGGAGATAATGCCTGTGGCATTAAGTCCGCCTCTATACAGCTTGTGCATAAAGTATAAAGTATATCCGTATTGTTATTGTAAATATCCGTATTGTTATTAATGAAAATTAAATTAATGAATTTTAAAATAGCTGAAAATTTAATAGAATAACGAATAATTGAATTAGTGCAACGGCGAATTAATTAAAAATATCCATTAAGATGTCGTATTTATAGTAAATTCAGCTCAAAACACTTCATAAGCAATTTCCGCCGTAACTAAACGCTTGGTTAAATTGATTTCCGCTGTCAACAAAAAAACAATGGTCGATGAATTTCTGGATGGTTAAAATAAAGAATGTTCGACGATGTTCACCATTAGAAAAGAAAAAATATTAATGACGCGTTTAAAACTATAACAATCATAAAGTTGTTATTACTGCTTACAATGTTGTTATAATTGTAAGATTTCAAATGCTTGTCATGATTATAAGAAATGGCAGCGTTAAGTAGATACCAATCTCGCATTACCGCGCATATGAACGAAAATATATTTTAATACACCTACACTATAGATTTCGTTATGAACGTGTCATTTCTAACCAAAGTTAAGAATCAATGCCCATAAGTTAGAAAACTCTTATATTTTCTAACAACTTGCAATTTCGAGACCCTTTCATGAGTAACACCGGATTAGTGACCACTTCAGGAATTTGGGAAGCTTCTTTGAAAGTTTCTCACTTTCCTTTACTTGGATTAAGATTTTTTTCCTAGAGTGTTCAAGTATAACAAACTGCAAGACGAAAATATTCTAATAATCTCACCCTTAACTGCCTGTTGATGCTCTCGAATAATGGGCGTGTAGGTTGACTGCGTGTCTACTTTCCTAGGCTTTGGATCAGAATTAAAAACCGTGCGATCGTTATGAAAACTGTATTGCGATTAATCACTTACTTAACTACATTTAATGTACAAGATTCGAGGATAAGAGGGAGAGGAACAATTTTTAACGGTTATATTGACATTTGAATATGATTGGCCTAAAGTCCGGATTTAAATTTTATTGGGCGTCGATTGCACAGATGCGCAACGACACCTCTACAGCGCCACCCTGTTCGAATCAGCGAACTTTGATCGTGAACATGCCCCCGACCTTGAAAGCAGCGCCTTTCGAAGTTATTGCTCAGCCTTGGCGTCTTCTTCTGGTAGCAGGGGACAGATTTTTGTATAGGCACGCCTCACTACGCCCGACGTCGTCCGAATCTCCGCAACACGAGAAACGCCATCTCTGCTGGGTATGGTGCGAAGTACTCGACCCATTTGCCATTTCAACGGCGGCATGTTAATGTCCTTGATGATTACTAAGGAATTAGGACTTAGATCACCTTTATGCTGCGTCCATTTTGTCCGCACTTGTAATCCAGAAATGTATTCCCTTGCCCAACGGGACCAGAAATGTTGTCGTAATTGTTCTACTCTTTGGTATCGGTTAAGACGAGTGACAGGAATTGCGGACATGTCTTCACAAGGCAGGGCAGTAAGTGCCGACCAACCAGAAAATGAGCAGGAGTTAAGGGTATAAGGTCCTGTGGATCGGAGGAAAGAGGAGACAGAGGTCTGGAGTTAAGGACGGCTTCTATCTGTGATAGCACCGTGTTGAACTCCTCGAAGGTGAGGTGCGCGTTTCCTATCACACGACGAATATGGAATTTACACGATTTGACTCCTACCTCCCAAAGACCACCAAAATGAGGCGAATAAGGCGGAATGAACTTAAATCTAATTTGCTGGCCTGTTGCATACTCTAAAATTTCTGCGTCGCAATTGCGTAAGAACTCTGAGAAATCATTCTTTACCCCTACGAAATTTCGGCCGTTATCTGAGTAGATTTCTGAGGGCTTACCGCGCCGTGAAATAAATCTCTTTAGCGCCAATAAGTATGACTCACTGGACAGATCACTAACTAATTCCAAATGTATTGCGCGCGTGACAAAGCATATGAACAAGCATATGTATGCCTTTATTAATTTTGCCCCCCTACCTTTGCGGTTCAAAATAAACACTGGCCCGCAGTAGTCAACTCCACAATGATTAAAGGGAAAACTTGGAGTGATTCGTTCCTTGGGTAAGTTACCCATGATAGGTGTAAGTGTCTTACCTCTGAGGCGTGTACAAATAACACATTTATGTACCACCTGTCTCACAAGATTTCTGCCTCCTACCGGCCACCACGATTCACGTAAGTGAAATAATAATGCTTGTGGGGCTGCGTGAAGTAGCTGAACATGTTTATGACGGACCAATAATAAAGTAAAATAGTGCTTACTTGAAATAACAATAGGGTGCCTTTTGCAATAATCGAATTCCGAATAATCTAATCGTCCAGCTACTCGCATTATGTGATTGTCATCTAAAAATACATTCAATTTTAACAAATAATTTTTAGACTTTAACGTTTCTTTATTTAATAATAATTTATGTTCAATAGGGTAAGATTCTCTTTGGCATAAACGAACTAATGTTAACTCAGAGATTTTAAGTTCCTCTAAATTCAATTGACCTGTCCTTTTGCTTGTTTTTCTGCGAGAATTGTTTATAAAACGTTACACAAAGGCCATGGCACGCACCATACGACGATATTGTAAAAACCGATTAAAGGGAAATAGTGAGTTCAACTCGTCTTTAACTATAAATGATTGCACAACTGCCTTGACCCCAGGTAAATTCTCGTTATCACATGAGCCCGTGTTGACGAAATTGTCTACATTAAAACTGGGACTCCTCAAAAAGTCAGGACCATCTCACCATAAGGTAGAAGAAGCCAGCTCTTCCAAATCGACACCACGGGACGCAAGGTCAGCAGGGTTGTCAATACTGTTCACGTGACGCCACGGTAACTCCTGAGTTAACTCATGAATTTCTACAGTTCTGTTACACACGAAAGTTTTTAATCGGTTTGGTGCCATACGTAACCATCCTAGCACAATGGTTGAATCTGTCCAAAATACTATATTAGTGAAGTTATAATTTAGCGAATTTCGTATTTTATCATACAATCTTGCACCTAATAAAGCGCCGCATAATTCAAGTCGTGGTATGCTTATAGGTTTTAAGGGCGCTACCCTTGCCTTCGAAAACAAAAGGCGTACAGATACCGATGAATTGACATTAATCGTACGCACGTAAACACAAGCGCCGTAGGCCGTTTGTGAAGCATCGCAGAAAATATGCAGTTGTACACAGATAGGTTGCGTACCTATAGCGTGTCTAGGTATGCGTAACGTAGTGAGAATATTTCGTGACATAACAAACCGGTTCCATGTACGTATAAATTCATTAGGCAAAGCATCGTCCCAACCTATTTTTAGTAGCCACAGCTGTTGTAATAACACCTTTACGACGATTATTACTGGGCTCAAAAGGCCTAACGGGTCAAATATTTGGGATATATTTGAAAGAATAAAACGCTTCGTGACAAGTTTGTTATTTGTTTGAAATTGCGTAGTATAATAAAAATTATCGTTTAAGCTGTCCCAACCCAAACCTAACGTTTTAGAGCTGACATTTTCGTTTAATGTTAAATCTTTGCAATAATTTGATTTATTACTGTCGTGTAATTGAAAATTAAAGTTCCACTTTCGTAGTGGAAAACAACCCGATTTAAGCAAATCAGCCGTTTTTTTGCACAGCTCCAACAGCTTAGATTTGTCGTCATGACCGAATAAAAAGTCATCCACGTAAGCGCATTCAGTGATGACCCTTTGCACATCCGAATCATTAGTACACTCGGCCGCTAAATATTTTAAACACCTTACACTCAAAAAAGGAGCGGAAGTAGTTCCGTATGTAACCGTATTTAATTGGTAAATACCTATTTGTTGCGACGGATCGTCTCGCCACAAAATCAGTTGCAAACTACGTTGATTCTGATCAATAAGAACTTGTCGGTACATTTTTTCGACGTCCGCGCATACGACATATTTATGTTGTCTGAAGCGCAAAAGTATTGCTATCAAATCGCCTTGTATAGCTGGACCTACTAATTGCAAATCATTCAAGGATTTTCCTGAACTGGTTGGACAACTGGCGTCAAATACAACTCTTAATTTGGTCGTAGTACTGTGTTCACGGAAAACGCCGTGATGTGGCATGAAATAACACGGAGAATCGAATGTGTGTACTCGGGGCATATGGCCTAAGCTTAAATATTCATGCATAAAATTTGCGTAAAGTAATTTATAATTGGGATATCGCATTAATTTTTTCTCAAGCGCTAGAAATCGGCGCTCGGCTTGTGTATAAGATTCACCCAGAACGTCCGGTGACTGTTTGAAGGGCATGTTGACGCAGAACCTACCTTCGCTATTGCGCGTAGTGGTGCGAATGAAGTGCTCCTCGCAAGCACGCTCTTCGTCAGTCTGCGTATCACTGACCCTAGGCAACTCCTCTAATTCCCAAAACATTCGTAATTGAGAATCTAACGAATGAATGACATGTGCTCGTAGGCAGGTTCCTGTCCGTAAGTAGAATCTACACACATTTCTCGTCTCAGAGGCGGCATTGTAATTTTTATCTGTGTGCTTGTTGCATTAGGCGACAGCTAGGTACTCACCCTAGCGCACCTAAAGCGCAGGCGATTAAAGGTTAATTTTAGGCACACACCTCCCTGCCGCAAGGTGGGGAGGCCTATTTAAAAAACCACACGCCGGCGGGGCGCAAGCCCCAAAGGCACAAGCGTCGCAATGGGTTCCCTCTTAGAGGAGTTCCTGCGGGAGGAATGCCCCGAAATATGGGCAAAATTCCTCAATTTCGCGAGGGAACGGCGCCTAGCCGTCGAATTTTCTAGCGACATTCCGGCTTCACCGGCAGTCGCCTCGCCGCCATCTCCGGTGCCCTCTGCGCCAGTTATTGTGTCGCCCTCTGCGACAACCGAAACACCCGTCGCGTCGACCTCCGCCGCCGCGATCAAACCTAACGCGCCTTCCGCGCAATCAAATTCGGCCCCCTTCCGCGCTGTCGTTCCCGACTCACAATCGGACGGCGGCTCAGACATGGAGGTCGAAACGACCCCCGCTAACAACGCGAATGCCGACGGCTTCACCGTCGTCAAATCGCGAAAAAAGGGCAAGAAACGCCCCGCTACCGACAGCGACCCCGAAAGCGAGGCCGCCCCGTCAAACCGTCCCACCGCGACGCCCGCCAAAAAGGCAGCCGCGTCTGCCCAGTCAGAACCGACTTTCGCCTCCGAGCGAAAAATTAAGCCACCGCCGCCAATAATAATACAAGATAAGTCAAAGTGGCACCAGGTTTGTTCGTGGTTTGAACGCCACAACATCCGAGACCCCCGGTCCAAGAATACGCATATGGGTATCCGCGTATACCTCGATTCTTCGGACGACTTCCGTCGCGTAACTAAATACTTGCGCAAAGCTAAGGTAGGTTTCCACACCTACTCACTACCCGAAGAGCGCAAACTTCGGGTCGTAATTAAGGGCGTCCCAAAAGAGTCGGATGTCGATATAGCTAAGGTCGACATCCGCACTCAGGGATACCCTGTCCACGCCGTGCGTCGTCTCAGACACCCTCGCACCCGTGTCCCTATGGACATGGTCATGGTGGAACTTGAACCTACCCCGGAAGGTAAGGCCATTTTCAACCTCAAGAGGGTCTGTGGGCTCAGTGACTTAGTCATCGAGCCCCCACGTAAATCGGGTGTTGTGGCACAGTGCCACAACTGCCAACATTTTGGCCACACGGCCAATAACTGCTTCGCTCACCCAAGGTGCGTCAAATGCACCGGTGACCACGGCACAACCGAGTGCACGAGGCCGAAAGATTTCACAGATCCACCGGACTGCGTAAACTGTAACGCCACCGGCCACCCGGCTAGCTACAGAGGCTGCGCTAAGGCCCCGAAAACTCCCGCGAGGAAATCTCCCGCGAAATCGACGTTGCCCAAACCCGCGCCCGTCAGATTCATTCCCGCGCCCGTACCCGTCGTAAACGCCTGGGCGAAACCCCAGGTGGCCGCGCAGGTAACCGCCCCGGTAATCCCGGTCGCCTCACGACCGATCGCGCAACAGCTGTCCGCCTCTCAAACGGCGCCGCGGCCGCAGGTGCAGCCAATTCCGTCAGTTTTCGCGGAAAACAAAGACGACCCATTCGCGCAAATAGCGAACATTTGCAGTTTATTAGATAGAATAAACAGACAGGAACTCGCCGTATTGTCCGCTAAAATAGCGGCCGCCACATCTGGCCACGAGCGTCTTAGGGCAATTAGCCAACACAAAACGCTTGTGGAAGCCCTTTGGGCTTTTACGAGCCAACCATAAAGATCAATAGTCCGCGCAATAAAACCGCGCTCCGCCGCGTCGTTAATTAGACCCATAAAAACACCTTAATGGGAAGTACAACCGCAGGTAGAACAAAACCTCGGGCTCTGGTTGTTTCGTATTTCAACGCAAACGGCATAAAGGGTCAAAGGGATGAAATCGCGGAATTCCTTCGCGATTATAATGTAGATATTTTCCTAGTGCAAGAGACATTCTTGAAACCTAGTGTACGCGATCCCAGAATCGCAAATTACAATATTGTCCGCCACGATCGGTTAGCAAACCGTCTGGGAGGCACACTAATTTATTATAAACGGTCCTTGCACTGTTGCCCGCTCGACATTCCAGAGCTAAGTCAAATAGAGGCATCCGCGTGTAGGTTAGCGCTCACCGGCCACAGGCCGCTTGTACTAGTCTCAGCCTACCTCTCGGGGAATAGAACCCTCCTTCAAAGCGACCTAGATACGCTTCTTAACCTAGGCCCTTCCGTGATAATTGCAGGAGATCTAAACTGCAAACACGGCTCATGGGACACCAACAGCATCCCAAACAACAACGGAAAGCATCTCTTTAGCTTATCCGATAACCTAAATTTCAGTATAGTCGCTCCCGCGACTCCCACTAGGTATCCTACGGTGGACAACTACCAGCACGCGTCACCGAGTGTCCTAGACATAATGTTATTCAGGGAGGTCTCGCTCGACATCGAGTCGATAGAGACAATCCATGAACTAGACTCAGACCACAGGCCCGTCCTGTGTAAACTGGGCCAGAACACCGGCGCGGTCCCTCCGACCAAATCCGTAGTGGACTGGCATCGTCTTGAGGTCAAACTCAAGGCCTTGGACCCCCAGAACTTAGTAGACTTACCCGAGACAATAGCTACGTTCGATGACGCAAATCGAGCGATAGCGAGTCTCCGTGAAACTATTACTTCCGCAGTCACAGACTCGGAACGGACAGTGAAACTGTCGGGCGACCGACGGTTTAACTTTCCGCCCGACCTACGATTGCTAATTAGACAAAAAAATGCAGCTAAACGCGCCTTCGACCGATACCGATCGGAATCGAACCGAACTCTACTTCGACGCCTTCAGCTAGAAGTCAAAGATCGTGTATCGGAACACCGACATACAACGTGGGACACTCTCCTAGAGGACATCGAGCCATCGCACACCACCTACTGGCGGTTGGCCCGCAGTCTGAAAGTAGACCCCCGCGAATCTCTACCGCCGTTAGTTAGACCTAATAGCGCTTCAGTAGCCCTAGATGACTCCGAAAAAGCCGAATGCCTTGCGGACAACCTAGAGCAGCAATGTACGCCATCGCGCGAACACACCGATTCGGCCCACCTAACGGAGGTGGACCGCGTAATCGAGACTAGGGCTGCGCTTCCACCGGAAGGCGAACCTCTAAATTCAGTGACCCCCGAAGAGGTCCAAGATATTATTAAAAATTTAAAACCAAAATCCGCCCCGGGCCCAGATAATATAAGTAATAAGATTCTCAAAGCTCTCCCTGGGCCGCTTATCTGTTTACTGGCGACAATTTTCAATACGCTTCTCTCCAGTTGCTCCTTTCCGGACGACTGGAAGCAAGCCACGGTTATCGGCATTCGCAAGCCGAATAAACCAGCCAATAAGCCCTCTAGCTATCGTCCCATCAGCCTCCTCAGTTGTCTGGGGAAGCTCTACGAGCGGCTATTGTTAAACAGGCTCAAAGAGCACGTATTTTCCAACGGCCTTCTGCCGACGGAACAATTCGGCTTTCGAGCTAGACACTCTTGTCCTGATCAGTTATACCGCCTAACGGAGCACATCCTAAAAGGCCTAAACCACCCGAAACATATCAGTACAGGGGCTCTTTTCTTCGATGTCGCAAAGGCATTCGACAAGGTCTGGCACAACGGCTTGCTTTACAAGCTGTACACACTCAAAGTGCCAGATAGGCTCGTACACACCATCCGGGCCTTTTTGTTGAACCGCTCTTTTCGATATCGAGTCGAGGGCACCCTCTCCACAAGCCGCCGCCTCACGGCCGGCGTACCACAAGGCTCCTGCCTCTCACCCTTGTTATTTACGCTCTACACGAGCGACATACCTAGAGACCCCCACGTCAATCTCGCGCTTTTCGCGGATGACACGGCGCTCTTTTACTCAGATCGCAACCTCAGCCAATTAACGACTCGACTCCAAAGCGCCGCCGACCGCCTCGGCGATTGGTTCCGCAAATGGAGAATCGATATTAACCCAGAAAAAAGTGTGGCGATTCACTTCACCCGTAGCACCCCCAACCCCCATCCGCCACACCGTTACAAAGGTCCTCGCCAGTACAGAAAGTTGGGGCAAATATCACTATACGGCCAAACTCTCCCCTGGGAGAAAACGGTCAAATATCTAGGAGTCACTTTCGACTCGCGTATGACTTTCACTACGCACATCAATCAAGTCCGAAATAAAGCCGCGTTCGTCTCCGGCCGGCTACACAATTTAACGAATAAGCATAGTAAAATGCCCTTAAGGCACAAATTACTGTTATACAACGCTTGCGTAAGGCCAATCATGTCCTACGCATGCATGATCTTCGCACATATAAATCCTACGCGCATTGACGAATTGCAAGTAGTTCAAAGTAAGTTTATCCGCCGCGCAACCGGTGCGCAATGGTATCAGCGCAACGTCGACCTGCACAGCGATTGCAGACCCGACGATTCGCGCACATTTTAAAGATTTGACAAAACGGTTCTTCGATAGAGCCCAGCATCATCCCAACCCTCTGGTGGTAAGCGCAGCAAACTACCTACCGGACACTAACGCGAACGTAAACAAGCGTCGCCCGCGAAACGTCCTCATCGACCCGGTCGACGAAGAGGACTTAGACACGATGGACCCACCGCCGGGGGTCCCGCCGGATAACACTACACCCACAGTTAGTGTAACAACAATCACACCAGTTCGCCCTCGCCTCCGAGCACGGCGAGACCCACACAACGCGTACACAAGGTACACCCGCGTTCCGGGGCGGTTCTCACCGCTCCCAGCCACCGATTAGCTAAATGCACAGTCGACGGCCGTCGGGGTCTCGGTCCGAACCGGCGACCTCGACGGCCCTTAGATGACACACCATAGTAGTTAAACGCACGCATGAGCACATGCGCGACCCTACCCATAGCGGAGGGTCCAAACCCGTGGGTTCTGGCTAGCCCACCGGTTCTGCGTCCGATGAAGCTTTAATAGTCTCGGGACTGAAAGCAAAAACATCAGTTAATACAAGATACAAGATGAATGACATTGCAATGAACGAAATTCGTATTTTTCGAATTATTCAGGATCGGACCGGAAATAACCCACCCTAGTCGCGTATTATGTAAGTACGGACCGTTAGGTAAACGTATCTTACCATCAGTCAACAGGTCCCAAAATCTATCTGCACCTATCAAGATATCAATTGCTCCCGATTCTAAGAATTGTGGATCAGCTAAGTAAATGTTCTCTGGAAGACAATTTTTTGCGCTTAATCGACAAGTGTTAGCCAATGCAGACGTTATTTGTGGCAAAACAAAGCAGTTAATTCGCGTCGTATATTTATTATCGGAGCATGACTTAATAACGACATTACAACTTTGCGAACATTGTATTACCGAATTTCCTACACCTCTAATTTCATTAGTGGACTGTATCAATTGAGCATCGATTAATTTGCATAACGTTCGGTAACAAAACATCTTTGGCTTCCACTATCGAGCAGAACCCGCGCTTTATGATGTTTACCGTGCGTATCGGCTACGTCGACTATTGCCGTAGACAATAATACCGAATAAAAGTTTGCAGCATTGGCGCATTGACTTTGGATATGCGCTTGCGCTTCGTTTAATTGGTTCGGGTTAATATTTGTAGAAGTAGTCGGGGGAATGCCGGCGGGGTCTGAGGAGTGTGCGGGGACGGAATTCATTCGCGGCGATGCCACTCCCGCTGCACTGCTCTCAGTCATTAACGATGCGTGAAATGCAACCGTATTATTATTCTCACTATGAATTATCGTGTTGTGTTTTCTGTTGCATTTTCGGCACGGGCCGAACTTACAGTTATCTAGCGCATGTCCTGAACGTAAACAATTGTCACATAGGTTATGTTGACGTATTAAGTTTAATTTAGTTTGTAAATCGCTATCGATAAATCTTTTACAAGAATAAAGTGAGTGGTTTGCACTGCACATTAAACAAGAACGTTTATATCGCGATAGGCGAGCCGAATTGTCACTAGTAACCACGTTACATTGTGAAGCGTAGTGTGATTTTGATGACGTTGTTTTCTTTCTTAAGTCGGAACTGTGTGCATCTTTATCATGCGAAATTTGTAAAGAGTGCAACATGTCCGCTCTGGATTTGAGAAATTTAATCAACACGTCTAATTTAATCGACCCTTTCGAATTGTTTTCGTTCGCGATAACTGTGCTTTTGTATGTTTCCCACTCGCGTTCGGTAGTTTTATCTAATTTTGAAACTATTAGGTAAATAATTAGTGTATCCCAAGAGTCGGTTGGTTTTCCAAGAATTTTAAGCGAACGTATATTCTTCAAAATTGTGTCGACTAATTTATTCAACAAAATGGGCGATTCTTTAGGAAGCGGGTTAATAGCGAACAAAGTTTTGACGTGATTATGTATGAGAAGCCTATGGTTATTGGGTTATTGTATCTACCCATTAACATCTCCCAAGCCACAATGTAGTTATCCGAAGAGACTTCAACGGAATCTATTATCACTTGAGCATCACCCTCTAACGAAGCCTTTAAATAGTGAAACTTTTGAATGTTAGACATTTCTTTAGAGTGATGAACTAAGGATAAAAACTTATCCCTATACTCGAGCCAGTGCTCATATGAACCGTCAAAGTTAGGCAGGACAATAGTGGGTAATTTAACCGATTGCAACTGAACCTTTTGATTAGTAGTAGCAATTAATGAAGAGTCAGTGATCTCGCCATTGTCTAGCATAGATTCAGCTCGAGCTAAAGTAGTATAGTACGAATTTTCAAAAATTTCCCGTTGATCTAACTGCTCCGGCAAATCACTATCGGGCACATTTTCTTCAATTTTAGTTTGAATAGCATTAAATTCTATAGCCAAACTCGCAGCCCCTTGTATCCGTAACTTTAAATCTATACGATTTTGATTGGAAAATTCATAATCACCGCTATTTAACGACTGTATGTAAGTTGTAAACTTGGTTAATCTGCCTTTAATAATTCCGCGTTTTCTAACTAATTCGCGAACTATTACACTATCACCCTCAACACTGTTAGGCGATTTATCACGAGGTTTATCTGCCGGCATTTTGGTGGTCGGTGAAAGTAGGAGTACTTACAATATTAGTAGACAGGAGTTACGTTACTGTTGATAGCAGCGTCAGCAGTTGCGCCTATGACTACGTGTCAGGATGATGCAGCACTTTTATGCGCCCACTTCACTGAAATCAGTTCAGCACGGGTTCACAAAAAGAACAGGAAGGTGTTTAGGAAGAGAAAGGGTTGGTCTCACCAAATGCGCCTTGTAGTCGATGAACTGGCCAATCCTTCTATTCCAAGTTGCGCTTAGCCTGCAGCTGTCCTTCGTGTAAATTTCTCCAAATATGCGTATTCCTCCAGGAATGTAGCTTCAACGTCTACGAGATCCACCAGTCGCCGCTTAATTTGATTTGGCTCCGAATGACCAAAAAATGTTGATGCTCTCGAATAATGGGCGTGTAGGTTGACTGCGTGTCTACTTTCCTAGGCTTTGGATCAGAATTAAAAACCGTGCGATCGTTATGAAAACTGTATTGCGATTAATCACTTACTTAACTACATTTAATGTACAAGATTCGAGGATAAGAGGGAGAGGAACAATTTTTAACGGTTATATTGACATTTGAATATGATTGGCCTAAAGTCCGGATTTAAATTTTATTGGGCGTCGATTGCACAGATGCGCAACGACACCTCTACAGCGCCACCCTGTTCGAATCAGCGAACTTTGATCGTGAACACTGCCATCTAATCTAACGTTCAAAACTTTACATTTGATTAAGTAAAAAGTACGTTAATTGTGTGTAATGGATTGCTATTTAATTAATTTTAAAATACGATTTTTCTTTTTTAAAATGCTGCCAAAATTATAACATTATCTTAATACCTATATTGTTTTTTACCTATATTGCTTTATCAATAAAATAATATCTCAACGTCATTAAAAACATTTTGCTTGTATTTATTTCATAATATGTTACGTTGTTTCTTACATGAACCTTTTTGGCAAAAATATGCTAATCATAAACAAAATAAGACCCTTTATTTTATCAAGCAACGAAAAAAGTAGGTCAGTTTTGCGTTAACGATATATTTAGAATAGAATTTCATCGGCATTATTTATCTTAATCAAATATTTATTATATTAAACGAATTCAATTAATTGTAAAAAATGTGATATCGATCTATAACTCTAAAACCTTACGGTACATTTATTCCTGTGCATTCATTTAGATGTATACCTACGTATGCGTTAATCTTTTTTTCATTTTTAAGATTCTTTTATTGAGTATAAGAGCTCCAGTAACAGGATTGAAGTTATATTTATTTATTTATCCTTTATGCACAAATTGTACAATGGCAGACTTAATGCTAAAAGCATTATCTCCCAGTCAACCTTAGGGTGGTACAGAGAAAATTAGGTAGGTGCACAGAGAAATTTCCAACAAGGAAAATGCTAATATTTACAAACTATGTAATGTATATATGTTTATGTTAAATACAGTACTAAATTATATACAAAATAAAATAAGAAATATACTACAAAAAATACGTAATACATACTCACATATATAAATAAATACATATATATAATTACATATACATACACATATATATACATACATACATATAAATATACTCTAAACGATGGAATTGATCTACCGTGACAAGTTTATGAAAATATGCTCATGAGCTTTATTTTTAAATATACAACGACTTTTAGCCAACCTGATTTCGAGAGGGAGTGCATTCCATACAAGAATAGACTGGATAAAGAAAGAAGAGTGCATGAAGTCAGAACGGTGAGAAGGACATTCAAGAAGACGATTTTGCGAAGAGCGAAGGTTTATGTTGCTGACTGCACATAGATACTGAAAATTATGGGATAAGTAAGTCGGAGTAGAAGGAGAGTTCAGGAAAGAATAAAGAGAAGTCAGTGCTCTTAGGGAACGTCGTTGACGTATAGGTAGCCATTGAAGTTGATCACGGTAAGAGGATACATGGTCATACTTGCGAAGATTGAAAACGAATCGAATGCAGTTATTCAGAAGTCGGTCAAGTTTATTGAGGTGATCTGCATTCAGGTCAAAGTAGCAGACGTCACCATAGTCAACTACAGGGAAAATTAAGGCCTGCACGAGCAATTCCTTGGTTTTTGTCGGCAAGAAATTTTTGAGGCGGTATAAACATCGAAGGGTGCCTGAGACTTTTTGGCAAACACTATTAACTTGGGCATTCCAGCTGAGCGTCATGTCATAGGTACAAACCGAGGTTTTTCACATTACGGCTGATTGGAATACAAGAACCGTTAAAAATAATTTGCGGGAGATCACCCAAGTCCACTTTACTTATAGTACGGGAGCTCTCAACTATGATAGCTTGGCATTTTGATGGATTGACGGAAACCTATCAGACCACTTTTTGATGGCAACTAAATACACTCGATTATTTCTGGGAGCCTATCAGTGGTCGCCTGTGTATTCAGCTGCAGATCATCGGCATACAGATGATACGCACATTGAAGGTCATGAGTAATGACATTAATAAAAACTGAAAATAAGATAGGAGAGAGAATACCGCCTTGAAGGACACCACTTGCAAGATTAAGCCAGCTTGATGACAATTCACCAATACTAACTGCCTGCCGGCGCCCTCGAAGTTAAGACTTAAACCATTCCAGTGCTTCATCAACCCTTAAATAGGACAGGATTGCTAATAAGATGAAGATAATACCGTGACTGACGGTATTAAAGGTATTCGAAAAGTCGATTAAAACCAAAACAGTAACTTGGGTATTTTCCATACCTGCCCTAATATCACCAGTCACTTTAAGGAGGGCGGTGGTGGTACTGTGGCCAGGTCTAAAACCGGATTGTAGGGGGCTTATCAATTTGTTACTAAGGACAAAGTGAGAAAATTGCTTAAGAACGCAGGACTCGAGCACCTTAGAAAGGAAGGGTAGTATAGAGATAGGTCGATAATGAGCGAGAAGAGAAGGATTAGGGCATTTCGGCAGTGGACGCACAAGTGCATTACACCATAAGGAAGGGAAAGATCCAGTATCCAATGCAAAATTTATGATGTGGGTGATCGCGGGAAGAAGGTGATCAAGGATAGGGACTATCATGCGTCGGCCTATTTTATCGCATCCAAGTGCATTTGATTTGATGGAAAGGATAGTTTTTTTTATTTCGTCAGAAGAAACTGGAGAAAAATTAAATGAACCAATATCAGGGCGCGTCAAACCATTATATTATATATTATAAAGGAAATCGCGCTACAGATCGTTAGATGATCGATCGATGAAGTGGTGGAGAAATGTTGATTTAAATCATCTAATTTGATTGAGGTAAGAAGGTTTGGAAAACGCGACTTACCGATACCAAGAGTCCCAAGGAACTTCCAGATATCGGCAGGTGTAGATGAAGAAATGTTATCGAAGTTGCGTACCATCTGATTACACCGATTTCTAGCCGACTTGTACAGGGACCAATTTTCTTCAGAACGATATTTTTATATTTTCGAAAAGCTCGATCCCTGCATCTCATAAACATTCGAATTCGTTCGGTCATCCAGCGTGCTGGAGAGTGCCTTAATTTTTTTTTAAGGGTTTGTAATCGACGTGTTAAGGATGTGAACCTTGCTATCTACGGTGCTTGCCTCGATCAACGGTTCCCGATCTATTTTGACCGCATCGTTACAAAGTTGCTCTATGTTCATGGTCGTGAAAGAACGCACGTGCAGGACGTTGGGTTTAGGTTTAGGAGGCTTTAGGATGTACGATAGGAAAATGAGGTCATGGTGGGAAAATCCTGGGGCAGGATGTTGTCCATGAAAGGAAACCATGGAAGGATCGGAAAAAAGGATGACGTCAAGCCAAGTGTCTTCACCTGAGACGTTATGGTGGGTAGCTTGGAGAGGTAAAATATGATGTATTGTGTAACCTAATGTGATATATAAATATGTTATACTGTGTAACCTAATTTTTTTTTTAGTGAAAAGTTACGAAGCGAGCAGCGGTTCACCTGATGTGAAGTGAATACCGCCGCCCATGGACATCTGCTACACCAGAGGGTTGCAGGTGCGTTGACAACCTTTTGAAAATTGGGCTCCGGCTACCTCACTCACCAGACGAAACGCGAAAGTATTATACTTCCACTTGACGCCGGTCTTCTGTGAGGTCGTGGTACTAACCTAGACGAGCCTGCCCATTCATGCAACAGCCAAGGCTGCTGCGTGGCCCAACCACCGTAAAAAAACCTAAAATGAGAGTTATCCATACTAATATTATAAATGCGAAAGTAACTCTGTATGTCTGTCTCGCTTTTACGCCAAAACTACTGAACCGATTTAAATGAATTTTGGTACAAAGATACGTTATTTTTTAATTGGAAAAAACTTTAAAATATATACATATAGAGGAGGGGGTGGTAATTTGGAACCCCACTTTGTTTTTTGAATATTTTAAGAAAACTATTTGACTAATCATCACAAAACTCTTTATATTTAAAAACTTATTAAGTTTTATATTAGAAACTAATTTATAATATAAAATCACTAAAAAATTATATCATTTATTTTATCATAGTAAGGTGGCATAAATGTATTTTTTTAACACTAGTTACAGTTTATGCTATTTTGCTTTATTTAGTTTTTTTTAGACTTTTTCTGTTCGATTTAAATGCATGTTGTGTCTACATCTAAAAATGCACTTTTGTATTTGGAACAATTGAAAAGTTATATACTTTTATGTAAAAGTTGTATTCAATTTTGTAGACCTAATAAAGAAAAAAACGAGTTAACTTGTAGAATTAATGTTTACTTGATGATAAACTCAACGTTACTGAACGAAAACATTCAGTTTGTTGAAAATTGAAAAGTGTCACTGTTATGTCAATTATTTTCGATTTCTATATAGGTAGGTACCTAAACACAGTATACAATGGTATACAATATCAAACATCTTTGCTTACTATGATATTAATGTATGAAAAATGAAAAAGTGAAGTGTTCGGAATGACTACAAGGCAACATTACAATTACAAATATACTGCACTGTTATCGGAAGTAGGGTAAGAAAACAATTTAATTTTAGAGAAATATAAATCTACTTTGTGCTAACAAATTTTACATTAGCCAAAGATTTATTTATAAGAGCTGCCTTTTTTGTATTAGAGGACATTATATACAAGTTGTAGGTGACCTAAAGTATATTATATGTATCTATATTTGTGTGACGTTTCTTCATAGAGGGATGCAATGTATCGTTTACTTCATTTATTATAGCAATTTCATTTTTCTATGGATCGACATAATAATACTTATTAAAAGTAATAAAAACAAAATTGACTGGCGTAAAATGGAAGTATGACAAATACTTACTTATATGTTTCGTCTGGTGAGTGAGGTAGCCCGAGCCCAATTTCCAAAAAGGTTGTCACCTTTTTGGAAATTGGGCTCGGGCTACCTCACTCACCAGACGAAACATATAAGTAAGTATTTGTCATACTTCCATTTTACGCATCTGCAAACCCTCGGGTGTAGCAGATGTCTATGGGCGGCGGTATTCACTTAACATCAGGTGAAACACCTGCACGTTTGGCAACATTTCACATTAAAAAACTATTTTATCTAATATATAAAATTCTCGTGTCACGGTGTTTGTAATTGAACTCCTCCGAAACGGCTCGATCGATTTTCGTGAAATTTTGTGTGCATATCGGCCACGGTGGAGAATCGGACAACATCTATTTTTCGTCCCCCTAAATGTTAAGGGTGGTCCACCCCTAAATTTTTTTTTATTTTTTATATAAAATTGTTTTATTTTTATATGATACAGCATACAAAAATACATATAACCCTCAATTTTCACCTCTCTACGCAGACATAGTCACGGGCAGCACCTATAAGTTGGACCATAATTATTATAGTTTCCTATATGGCCCAACTAATTTATATCTATTAAATTTAGATCTTTGTCACCATGATACCTCTAATACTCTATGTATATTTTACCTCTATTACAATAGTTTTTTAAAGTTTTATGGTCCATCATTTTTCTCAACAGACTGACTATCTAATACATTAGAACAGTGATTCTCAACCTTTTTTTTTGTTGCGGCACATATTAAACGATTTCAAAATTTGGCGGCACACAAAGAAAATTATTTACTTACTACAACACACTACATAAATAGTTTATGATAAAAATTTTAAATATACGAAATAAACTAATATATATTACAATAATAACTAAACGTTTATTAAGGGATTAATTACAAGCTAATAATAAAAATATTTTTAATGCGAAATTTGAGCTTGATATTTTTTGATAATTTCATTTATATTTGGTCGTAAAAATGACAATGCTACTCTCATATCGTCTTCTACATTTAACAATCTTGATCTTTTTTTAGTTTTAATGTTAGCTAATGCCAAACAATAGTTTTCTTTGTAAATGATATAATTTAATAATATTAACATTATTATATATTTGCAAAATTTGGCGGCACACTTTTGAAATTTGGCGGCACACAAAAGTGCCGCGGCACAGTGGTTGAGAATCACTAGAAGTACGATAAACACTAGTTTTACAACATAAATAAACCATTTTTAACATGGTAGGGCCATGCAACTTTTTGGGTTATTTATGTACCTACAACTTGTATTATATTTACTATAATTTCAGATTATCATCATCAGATAGGGGCCAGCAGCAGTTTCTGGTCTTGTATGAATGGACAAGCTCATGGGGGAGAACCGTCTAGTATAGCAATGTGAATCAAAAGTATTAACAAGCAAAAAGAATTTTGTCTTGAGGGAGGTTCGAATTTGTTCTAAGTATGTAATGAATCTGCCAACTCCAAAGAAGTTGTAGTTGTCCATGGGTGGCAGTACACAGTACACCTCTCAAACCAATTTCTAAAAGAAAGAGAACAGCAGAAAATTTAAACATAAGGGTAATATATTGTTAGAGATATAAGATTTGTTATTGCTTATTACATAGTGAGTCGCTCTAAAATAAATCTAAGAAGTGTACAAAAATAACATAAGCAGTATGATATTTTTGCACACTTTTCTGATAAGTGAATGAAATATGTGCACATCTTCATCATCATCAGTTGAAAGATGTCCACTGTTGGACAAAAACCTTTTTGAATATAGAATACTAGCTGCTGCCCGCGACTATGTCTGCATAGAATAGGCTGAAGGTGTAACATTCAAACAGAAGGACAAATATCAATAAAAATGTGTATATAAATTATGTGTTATTCTGATGTATAAGCTATATTATTGTAAAGTTTCATTAGAAACCATTCAGTTGTATTTGTGTGAAAGAGTAACAAACACCCATCCATACATACAAACTTTCGCCTTTATAATATTAGTAAGGATTTACATCTTGCAGTCGGAATCTTATAACAAACTTGTTATGTATGTATGGGAGAAATATAATATATGACCTCTGATGGCTGTTGATTGTATTAATCAGAGGCTGAGGTTTGTATGAACTACCCTGGAATGCGTACTGCCTGGAAAGTGTACCATTGTACTAGCTATACTGGGTGAAACAAACAGTTACTTATAAAAAACGTAAAAATATAATAATTAAGTAAACATTGACATTGATAAAGTTATGCTTTTTTATCAATTTTTATACATATGCACAAAATGCGGTTGACAAAGGTTTTGAACAAAAGTCTCTTAGTAAAAGACAATCAACAAAAACAATTAAATGGGTTTCTAATAATTTACTTAAATGCAAATATATTTTGATAGATTATAGATATTTAGTAATATTTATTATAAAACTAAAACTTAAACTAATAAAGAAATAACATAATAAGTTTTTAACCAGTTATGCTTTGAACTTATAACTGTAAAATCTGCATAAATAGATGGTGTATGAAATTTTAGTCACTGTTATTCAGTATTTCAATGAATGTTGGACATGTAAAAAACAAACATTGCTTCCTTAGTGTACGTAGCGGTACACCGAATTAGCGCTGTTAGCTCGAATTTTGACTCTATGGTAGTGCCATTATTTATGTTCGTTTTTCTTTGTAACATTCAGTATAACAAAGAAACAGATAGTTAACACAAATATAAAAGTATTGTATCAAATTTTTAATATGTAATAAAGGTCCACAAAGATTTTGTACTTGCATATTTATGTTGACCAAATGGGTACATATTCCAGTTTTTTTTTTCATTTTATTGTGTGAATAGTTGCCAAGCGAGCAAGCAGGTCGTTCACCTGATGTTAAGTAAACACCGCCATGAACATTTACAAAAACTGAGAACTTTTTCGATGTGTCGACTACTTTTTAAAGATTTTCCCGACCAGACGAAACGCGAAAGTATAAAGCCCATGTCACGTCGGTCTTCTGTGATGACGTGGTGGTTCTCCGATGAGCCTACCAATTCCTGTAACAGCAGAACCTGTTGCGTGAATCTACAGATAGTGATCTATTTCAAGACCCATTATTTATATTTGGCGACCCAATTGGCGTGGGGAGTAGTAACCATGCCTCCTGCTCCAGAGGGTGTGGGGTTCGATCCACACTACTGGAAAAATATTGTGTGATGAACATCGTGTTTTTCCAGTGTCTGGGTGTTTATATATGTATAATATGTATTTATTTACAAAAGAAAAGTATGTTTAAGTAGGTTTATCAGTTTTCTAGTACCCATAGTACAAGCGTTGCTTAGTTTGGGACTAGAGAAAGTTGTGTAAGAAATGTGTCCGAAATATTTATTTTTATTTATATAGAAAACATGCCTACACATAAATAGCTAATATTGTCGGCATTGATATTTATTATTTTCCAAGCATTTTAAGCATATGCACTTATGTTTTACTTAACGCAACACAAAGCAACTAAAATTTTAAAACGGAAAGGTCGAACACAAAATTTTGTGACAATAATAAAAGTGAATTAGTTAGTACAAGAAAATTAAGTCGTCATTTTATTTATGTTGGACACCATTGGACTAGATTCCTTTGTAAAGACATTTATAATAATAACTAGCTGACTCGGCAAACGTTTTTACGCGCTTTCAAACGTTATTTGCCATATAAATTATTTCTAGAGGAACGCATTTAAAAATCCTTTGACAGGTTACACCGGCATAGTTGACGTGTTGACAGGTACAGTTTGTATGGGAAAATAAAATTGTTGCTAATTCGATTTTCCATGCAATTTTTCCACATTTTTTCAGCGTTTAGACCTTCACTGCACTGCCACAAATCTTTCGAAACCAAAATTAGCCAAATCGGTCCAGCCGTTCTCGAGTTTTAGCGAGACTAACGAACAGCAATCTATTTTTATACATAAGAAGATTAAATACACATAACACACACAGTGTGTAAATACACATTATAATTTATGTAAATTTACCATGCGAATAAAGAGCTCTTATCACAATACAAAGGCCACAAAACTACCTTACTAAGTTTTGTTATTTTACTTCTAGCTACGCAGATACCTATGGTAGGGTATGCGGAACGATAAAATCGTGTAATTGGTTGATTTACTATGTTTGATTAGATTAGCACAGTAATTGCTGGGCCATAACAATTGGTTGCAGGTTCTATTCGGACGTCGAGAGAACTACATACTGCGACTTGCTTGTAAATTCACAGTCAAAGTCAAAGTATATTTATTCAATATAGGCCTAACTTAAGCTCTTATTGAACGTCAACAAAAAATCTCCACCGGTTCACTAAACTAGACCTGCACAGAGAAGAACCGGCAAGAAACTGCGGTTTTATTCTTTTTATTACTTTTTTTGTAATTGCTTTTATGACACAGATTAACCTACATTAGAATAATGTTAGTGATCATATTTGTAATGTAATTTGCAATTTAGATTTAGCCTGCGCAAAATTTTTAAGTAAATAAAATTCATAACAAAATAATAATACAGCATAAAGTTATTGTTGAGGGACGCGTATTCTCATTTATTCCTATTTTTAAGAGCTTTTACCAATTCCATGCGCTGTTTGCCTTCATTTTTAAGCCAGGATATTTTATTGACCATTTATTTTAGCACGTGATAAGTCGGCACTTAAAATTAACAGTTTCATTGGTGTCGCCACCGGGGATCGAACTCGGGTTGCTCGAGTTCGTTGAATTAAATGCGAGCTGTCACGGCTCGAAAAGTACTTGTTCAAAATGGAACCCACGAACCGCCGCGGAGAAGTCAATAAAGACGACTGCCATGCAGTAACTGTCAGTGCGGCAATGTTTATAAATTCAGTGAATAGTTTGCGCACTGCCAACGCCGATTTTCCGCCAAAACGAACGTCTCGGCCCCTATGCCATTGCGAGCCGCCGTTATCAACATCGGGCCAGTCGCCTCGTCGCGCGTTCCCATTGTTGCAATTCGCCGCGGCAACTGGTTCACGTGTCGCCCGTCGCAATGTAAACACACCCGCAGTGGGGGCTACGGTCGCGTGAGTCGGTCATCAGTCGTTTGCAGCGAGTGAGAGGCGCGGGCGTCACACTCGTTAGTCGCGGCTGTCTTGCGAAAATACGCTCTGTCCCCTCGCCCGTAGATCGGATTCCCTTTGAGCGGGTCCCGGAAAGGTTGTGTCGTGACTGCTCGCGAGTGCTCGTAAAATGCCTGAGGAGAACACGGTGAGCGATGATCTGAAACGACAGGCGGCTATGTTCTATAACTCCACGGAAAGGTTAGTGCGTGCTTAAAGCTGTGCCTAAAACTTATTCCCGCTTAAGCCACGTATTGGAGATATACGGGGATTTCACTCTCGACCACAGATACCGAGTTTTTTGTTTCGTAAACACCCGGAAACATTAATATGCGGAGTGAAACTAGTTTTTTGCCCGCTAATGAGGAGCCATTGTACCGTGTATTTTATTGCTGTATAATGCAAAAAGCATTCGTCATGCATCTCCATTAACCAGAAACCAAAAACGCCCGACATAGAACTTCTTTTTGATATGATTTACTATATCCATATACCAAGAACCGAAACATAGACAAAAACCTTCTTTTTAGGTATATCCATTATATTTACACATCATACGAAGTGGAGTTCGTAAATCATGATATTTAAGAATTCATTCAGATAATATTCATTACGAAAGGATGTTCATTATTCCATGTTATTGACTTTAAATTTTATACTTTTTTAGCGGACGCCACAGACGTTGCCCTGTACACACGACTTAAATCCGACAACTTATGAATAAAAAAAATAAAAAGTTGTAGTGTTCCGACATGTGAATCTAAACTATTCTCGAAGCGACTTGAAGACAGAAAATTTTTCATTAAAATCGGTCCAGCCGTTTAGGAGTTCAGTGACATACACACGTGCAGAAGACTTATATACATATATATATAAAGATGATACGAGCACAACTTAACATATTAAACGAAATAGTCAGTCGATGCCATCCAATTATTTACGAGTTTTCAAGTCTCGGTAGACGACAAGTGGCGAGTCTGTCGCCGCACTTGCCGCGCTTGTGAGGCATCGATGTACCTAATTCGTAAGAAATTCGAAATTATTAGAGCATGCCGCTGTATATAAATTCGAATGGACGAATGAGCAGGTACGTCCGAGGAAGTACCACGACCTCAGAGAAGACCGGCGTGAAGTAGAAGTTATATAGTTCTGCTTTGCGTCTGGTGAGTGAGGTAGCCGGGGCCCCCTTTATTAAAAAGTGGTAAAGCATGTACAACCAAGTGTTACAAATTTCAATGGCGGCGGTTATCACTTAACATCAGGTTAACCGCCAGCTCGCTGACACGTAAAAAATGTGAAAATAATAACATTTAAAGTATAGTAATGTATAGATATCATCTATCATGGTGGCATTTAAACTGCCTACCCGTACGTAGCTAACATTTTATACAAGTGCGAGCAATATCGTTCACATTACTAGGCACGTCAGATATTTGCGTAACCACGGGATTTCGGCCGTGAAAGCATTTCGATTTTCGTATACACGAAAGCATTTCGGGCATTCGGTCGTTTCACGCACTATTAAAATTTATCACGCTATTGGTACTAAAATAGGTATTTTCCGAGCATAATTTCGCTCGCCTTTAATTCAATATACTCGAACAACCTGAGTTCGATCCCCCGTGCCGGCACCAATGAGGTTTTTAACTTTAAGTGCTGACTTATCACGTGCTCCGCGGTGAAGGAAAACATCGTGAGGAAATCTGCATATTTTCGAAATAATAACAAAAAAATATATATTTCGAAGATATGTGAAGTCCGCCAATCCGCAGTGGGGCCGCGTGGTGGACTATGCCCTGATACCCTCTGTATAGAGGAGTCCTTTGCCCAGCAGTGGGACATGTATAGGCTGTTACTTTACTTAATGTCGTAAGAGGCTCTTACTTATGGGAACTATATTCACTTGTTATTAACGGCGATGTCAATCCAACAAAATAATTCTAAGGGCATTGTTGGTGATTGTTCTAGAACTGTATAGAACTGGCGCTGTATAGAACCATTATCAGAATCAAGAATTGACTGTTATTATTTCTGACAATTTTTTTTTCTTTTTACAACGCCCATGAAGTGCAGCCACAAATTTAACGGATCCATTTTTATAATAACGTACGTACGTTGTGCTTTATCCCTCGTGTACCTTACATCGATGCACCAGATTAAGCGAGAGCAGCATAATAAATCTAATATCATCCCGATTGGCTTAATAGGCCTACCTCTAGCTCCTGAGAGTGTGGGTTGGATCCCCACCACTGGAAAAATATTGTGTGATGTAGTGTTTTTCCAGTGTCTGGGTGTTTGTATCTCTACAATATTTATTAATTTACATGGAAACGTGTGTTTATCAGTTTTCTGGTATTAAGAGTTGCTTAGTTTGGGACTTTCACTTGTGTGGTTTTGTCAAAATTAAAGAACTTTACGTCTTACACTCGAATATAAAGCGTTTTTTTAACCGTAATCGTCTTATTATTGCAAAAACTGTTCATTATGATCAAAACATGAAGTTGTTGTCTCTAGCCGTTGGTAGTTTGTAAGATACACGAGATGTATCTTACAAACTGATATGTATAATAATGTATAAATTATAACAATTTATATTATAATTACATATGATGAAATATATAACAACACTTTCGTTGTTTACATTAATAGTCTACGGTCATACATAGCACTGCTTAAATATTATCGTTAATTAATTGTAAAATCTTAAATAGTCTTAAAAATTTGATAAAGTACGGCGGCATTTCTCTTATGGGCGACTACTACGGCTTATAATAATTCCTTTGGATGTGTTGAAGTTGAATTGTTGAACTCAACTTCCATTAACCGAGGCTTTGCACTATTCCAACTTATTTACTGTTGACCTTTAGTCGTCAAAATATTAGAAGTAGGTACACTCGTGATGTTATTCTAACAAGCTTTTACTTTTTTATTTATGGATAACGATTCGTGATTAATTTAAATAAGATGTGTATTAGTATATATTTGTTAAATAGCAGATGATATAAGTCAGAGTAAGCCTCTACTCAGCTTTACAAAGATGTACCTTTTACATGAGGATGTAAAAGGTGCATCTTAGGTGAGGACCTATGGGTTCATATTCAAGGAGATAAACTTGAAGCAAATATAATTCAGTCACGATACTAGACAATTTGGTTTTCTTACCAATCACCGTTAAAGCTTAGATACTAATCAAGGTTACAGGACACCCTGAAAGTCATGCTTTGATTAAATAAGCCATAAAATCACATTAAAGGTTAAGGTCGAGAACAATTCATGTTACATTGGCGACACCGTGACGCCGCTTCTCTCGTCTGAAGTACGTACCAATCATGTGAACGTGACGTCATATGCCCGATAGAATATATGAAAATAATTTGCATTGTGTTGTTTCACTACATGGTATAAAACAAAGTCATCCCGCTGTCTGTCTGTATCCCTATGTATACTTAAAGCTTTAAAACTACGCAACGCATCTTGACACTGTTTTTTTTTTTTTTTTCATTTTTTTTTCATTAGTGATTCGAAGGAGGTTTATATGTATAATACATTACACCCGTGCGAAGCCGGGGCGAGTCGCTAGTATTGTATAAATGAATGAAGACACGTTCCAAGAGATTTGGTCTTAATTGCAGCTACATTTTTTGATATGTGATGACAGTTTAAATTAACCAATTAAATCGTGACAATTTATAAAATTTACGCATTTTGTCGCCCACGATTCGCTGTTTTGCTATGCTTCTATAAAAGACTTTAGCTGTCTTTTTGGACATAGTTTAAAGTTATTTTCCGTATTTCCGCCAATCTGATACGACGAGTATGGATTTTCACTTTTCGCAATCCTAATTATTAGCATCTTGAAAATCCATTTTATTGCACACATAATTATACTCGACTAACGAGTACTATTAATTTACACCAGCGTACCTCAGTTACTTCCATATAAATACGGTCACTAAGTCGTTCTCTTGCCATTTTTGTTCAGACTAACTCTCGGCCAATGTCATGATTCCCTATAGCATAAATCATCCTCCATCATGAACATGCGAATTTATGCCATCATTCTATGAAAAATTAGAGTAAAGTGACTACCTATATACGTCCCACTGCTGGGCACAGGCCTCCTCTGTACATAGGGTATCAGGGCATTTCATTCTTTGAGGTATATTTTAAATTTGTGACAACTCAATACAATTGATTAATATTTAAAGCCGGAACGGGGGGAAGATTAATCATATTTTCCAGTTTAAATCTATTCTTTCAATTTGCAGACGTTGTTTATATTAATATGCAATTTGCAACGCCTTTCCTTACCGAAGCAATCTATCAATACCCTGGAAGAGCCATTATTGAGTGCTCAATCCTCGCGGGCAATTACTTCGCAATCATACTGCTAATGGCTTTAGCATCGCGATCGCCCTTGATCCTTGTCTTTTTTACTTTACTCGACTCAAATATTATCATCAGAGCCAACAGCCTACCAATAAAGCCAGCCAAGGTGATAAATTGGTTTTATCGATTAGCACTTGATTAACGCGCCATCTGATGGTGGACAGTTATGTAGTCATAGACTATGTTCGTGCTACCTCGGTAGTAACCTATGCGATCTTGCCCTAATTACTTGTGTGTTATAAATTGATGATAGATTCATTATGCCTGTGACAATATGATTCTGTCCTGGTCAGATTGTAGTTTTCATTAAAAACACGTAAAGTGTTTGTCGTGTGTTTTTAATGTAATATTTTTCACACTTTTTTAACGACTCTGTTATAAGATTTTTCGACATTTGCTTTTAAAAACAATTATAGAACAGGATCCTACGAACTGAAGGAAGCAAGCATTAGAATGACCTCATCATGGAGTGATGTTGTGGCTCTTAAGTTTTTTTGGTTCTGCATGATTTAATCATATTATTTTTGTGACAATAATTTAGTCTTTTACACAGTATTGAAGGTCACACTTTTAAAATGTGTATGTTCTGTGTATTTTTTGTGAGAAGGTGGCAAACGAGCTGGAGGTTCACCTAATGGTAAGCGATAACCGCCGCCCACTGACTTTTGCTACACGCGTTGGGTTGCAGATGCGTTTGCCACCTTTTAATACAGTGGGCTCCGGCTTCCTCACTCACCACACGAAATGCAGATGTATAAAACTCTAAACGTCTTCTTCACAGAAGTAGTATAACGACATCAGTCGATATACTTCCCCAAACGGACCTGCCCATTCTTGCTACAGCGAAGACTAACTATGTATTAAAAATAATGCATTCGTGTGATAACCGCGTATATTTGGCGTTTGCGAGTACATAAGCAAAAGTCAAAAGAAATTCTTAAGATACCTCTTCGGGGGCTCTAATAAAACAAGCAGTAGCTTCTGCTATTGCAGAATGGGCAGGCCCGTCCGGGGAATTTTCACGGTCTCACAGAAGACCGCCGTGAGCGAAAGTTTTATCGCATTTCATCTGGCGAGCACCGGGGACCAGTTCTTTAATCCATCAGGTGTTGTACATGTCCATGAGTGTCGGTAATAACTGAACATCAGGGTAACTTACTGCCAACTTGTCAAGTAAAAATAACCTTCCCTCAGAGGCTTACCATTTCGTCTGTCCGTCCCACACACGGAACACAAGGCTAACTTTAATTGGCAATCAAGAATCCCAACTCAATCGCTCGCTAACCAAGTGTGCCCCTTTAGTAGCCTTATACGACGGGCAGGGAATATATACGAGACAGGGCATTTCCTAAGCCAAAACAGGGCTGTGTAGCACAAAGCATTTATATTTATCTATTTATTTATTTGCACATTTTATTGTACTAACGGTGCAAACTTAATACCATACGGCATTTTCTACCAGCCAACCTCAAAGCTAGTGAGAGAGAAGTGTAGGTGCTAACTATATAAGGTAAATATATATATATATATAATATGTACACATACATTAATATGTTATATCAGGGATTTCCAAACTATTTAGGCAAGAGACCCATTTTCCAAAATCAACTGATACCTACCTCACACCCAGAAAATATTAGTCATTCTCAAAACAACTTATATAGTTGAAAGATTAAAATAAGAACTTTTATCAATTAATATGGGTCGATTTTTAGACCTCTTCGACCCTTAAAATCAGTTTTCGTTTATTTCGACTACGATTTCCGATTTTGGACCCAACATGTCAGTATCGGCCAATTTAAGAATCCCTGATTTATATGAACCCTCCCGATATGTTAAAATGAGGTTCTTGTATTATAGGCTGTGGCTCAACGGCACGCGCTTTTGTACAATAATCGGACGTGGAACTTTTTCTTATTTGCTTAGGCGATATTTGGAGACGGGTAATATGGAATTATTCAATCCGGCGTACGTTTATTCATACGTACGGAATCGTGACCGGGCTTGCGCTAGATCATTGTGATTTGGCCTCGACCGCCCTTTACGTGACGTTTGTTAATACGCCAGGCACTTCTCGTTGGATGGCTTTATCGATATTTCGACATACGCTTTTTTTTTGCTAACACCTGAGGTTGATGAACATTTGCAATCGGGCCGTCGACACATTCGCTGTTATTTCGAACTAGCGACCCGCCCCGGCTTCGCATGGTGCAATGTATTATACATATAAACCTTCGTCTTTAATCACTCTATCTACTTAAAAAAACCGCATCAAGATCCGATGCGTAGTTTTAAAGATCTAAGCATACATAGGGACAGACAGACAGCGGGACGGCTTTGCTGTATACTATGTAGTGACGATACCTTCAAAGGTCAAATGTTTTACGCAATTAATGCCTTACGCACAAGTTTCTTCATTTTCTCGAGTATTCATTACTAGCGAAAAAATTTTTCTACATCCGATCGCTACACGATTTCTTTTAGATGTTCTCGGGATCACAAGAGACGCTAGTAAGATTGTCTGAAAATTTCATCAAAATCGGTCCAGCCGTTTTGAAGCCCATACGGCCAGACATTAATGTTGATGTTTACTTATTACACATGAATATTAAATAGAACCGCCAGCCAAGCCAAAGAGATTTGAATCATCAATATATTAATTTACACATCGTTCTCTTAGATACAACCCCGAAAAACAACGTTAAAGAAAATAACGATAAAAAAATTGCATATCTTCGTTGACGAGAGATTTGTCCCACGATTTATTTTTACCAAGCAAAGCAAGACAAAGAAATGAAAACTCGAATTCCCCAAACATTTTTATTATCACGTCATCATGAAGCCTAAAGTAATCAACGCAATGATTTCTTTTCCCGTCTACCCTCATTTCCTCCTTTAATATTGTTGGGAAGTTGTAAACTGTCACAGCTTTGGACTACGCAAAGGCATTGTTTTACGCCTGAACGGTAATTAAATTACGGTTAGAAAGTTTGTTTGTTTTCCAGATTTGTACGACAAAATGGATTCGAATAAATGAATTGTGTATTGAAGTAAAGTCAATAAAAGTCGTGTTATGCTCAATGTAGTTACGTCCGAATAAATCAAAATTCTCGGAAGAACTGTGCAGAATAGGTTCGTGTTTTAAAATTTTATGAAATTATGTTCTGCTAGTGTATACTTATTTTATCTTTATAAATTTTAAAATGGATGACTTGGTGGCGCAGTTACTACGACATTGGCTTATGCGCTGGGGTCCTGGGATAGATTTCCACACAGAACAAGTACTTGTGTGAACCTCAGGTAATTGTTCCGGATGTGGATGTTTATTTACATGGAGGGTTGACGTTACGCAGGCATTAACATGATTCATATGTTTTGCATAAGGGCAAGAGACAGAAAATGTTCTAAAATGGATTGCTGATCTGCGTCTCGCTGTATGTAATATGCCTCTTGTGAATAAAGCTGATAACGTCTTCTCAGTTGAAACGTTGAGACTTCAGTAATAGCAACACATTGCTTGCAATAACATTTGCAACAACATTTGGATCTAGTGAAACCCACAGGTTTCACTAGATCCAATGTTTCCCTGTCGCGTATTTACATATGCACGTAAGAAAACTTCTTTGCTGTTACCCAAAAGTAGGTTATCTAAAATGAGAACTGGGTACGCGTAAATGCGTCAAATGTATTTAAATTCATGTTTCATTCACGAGGTTTTGGTTTTTATAGTGTTCAAAACTTTTGGGGCTCTGCAAAAGTCATTGTTTTATAGTTTTATCGGCATTCTACTGGTTCTATAATAATAAAACGTGCAATTCCCATTATTAGTGATATTAAAGCAATGTTGTAGAAGTGAAAAATTTAAATATTTTAAATAAGTTAAGGGTAAAAGCAAATGTTCATGTTAGTAAAGTAAAGTAACAGCCTATACATGTCCCACTGCTGGGCAAAGGCCTCCTCTATACAGAGGGTATCAGGGCATAGTCCACCAGGCGGCCCCACTGCGGATTGGCGGACTTCACATATTTTCAAAATACATTTTTTTGTTTATATTTCGAAAATATGCAGGTTTCCTCACGATGTTTTCCTTCACGTGATAATTCAGCACTTAAAGTTAAGAACTTCATTGGTGCCGGCACCGGGGATCGAACTCAGGTTGCTCGAGTATATATTGAATTAAAGGCGAGCGCCCGGACTCTGAGCTATCACGGCTATGTTCATGTAATAAATTATTAATATACAATATTATGCAATTGAGTAAACACATTATATTATTTTTTTATAATGGAGAAATTATTATTTTATTATTATAATAAAATAAGTTTTATTACGTCTATATATATTGTATCAACTTAACTGAAACGATTCGTGTATTGATCAATTTCGAAAGTATACAAAAGAATTGCACAATCCAACAATTTCGATATCAACATTATTGATTTTGATAATTGTGTCCTACCTACATCAACTTGTGCTTCTTTCAATAGCTGACGTGTATAGTGTTTGGTGCAATTTTAGTTTTTCATGTGTGGCATGGCCTATATGGCCCACATAGCCCGTCTAGAATATTTTTAACAGTTTCAAACAATCCTGGAATTTCTGTATTCAGCGAACGTGAGGTTGAGCACTAATAATATCGTCAACTTTAGTGAGAACAATTTTCCCAAGAAACGGCAATAAAATATGAACATACGTCCAACGTCTTTTCGGGCACTAAATGGAATAAATCTAGCAGTTCATTTCTTCATTTATATTGTTATTAGTGATAAGATCCAAGTAACGTAGATTTTACTTTAAAAATTCTCGCTATGAGGACGAAGCAATGGTACCCGGTCAGGCCTAATTTTATTTTTATTTCATCCCTAAATGCATTACGTAAATGTAATCGAAATATCTTGATGTCCATTCGAGTATACGACGAGTACATATGATGAGGAATATACTCTAGCATTTGTTTTGGTTTTGCAGGATACGAAGCCAGAAATATAATCATTCGTCTAATGTCAACAGCTTCTCCGTCATTAGCGATTGTATCTCGTAAATGAGTGTACTCTTCGGCTCGAAGTTTCCATTAAATACGCTTTTAACTTTAGCATTTAGGTCAATAATGAATTGTGGAAAAAGTTGGAGACATTATCCCCATGGATATTAGTATAGTGATGTGCCGGATCATTAAAATTGTAGCTCCGTGGATACGGATCCGAATATGAATCATTGGCGACAATATCCGCGGATACGGATCTTAACTTAATATCCAGGAAGTCTGATTCTTAGGATTAAGATTTTATTTTTGATAAAAAAATTGTTTCAAGTAGCCACTTTTTTACACCCACGGGTCAAAGGAATAAAAAGAAATTGCTTACAACTTTGGAAAATGAAGTAAATCTCACAGCAATTATAAAAAGCAGTAGGACAAACCAATGATTTTTGCCAAAACACCGGCCATGTTTAAATTAGGTCTTCCATTTGACAAATGAGAGTGTCCGTAATGATTTAATTCGGAAATAGATACTTATACAAATGCTGTCAGCTATTAAAAAAAAATGTCAATGACTTTGACATAATGATGTTAAATATCGAAAAGCTTGCGGAGACAACACATCCGCAATACTAATCTGTGAGCCCGAAACGTTAAACTACAACTGCCTTTTACTTAGAGTAACTTTCATTTGATACAGGCGGTGGACGTTATGGTCGCTACTAAATATATTATAATAGAATAAAATACTAATCATTCAAAGTAATGTCAATGTATTAGTAAATAAAAAAGTTAATGTAAATTTCAAAATAAATTGGAATACAAGTGAAAAATTAATGTTTATTATTAACTTAATAATAATCCTATGTATAAAAAGGTATTTAGGTGAACGAATTAACAGATAAGTTATTCCTGATCATATTGTGAGTGCGTCTTAAATAACGTACACAATACAACTACATGTAGTCTAAATATCAACTTCTTTTCATCGCATAAATCTCAGTAGTAATACTTACCACTATAATAACATTTACAAGCAAATTCCCAATGATGCGAATACCGGTCGTACAAACTTTACTTCTCAATTGTGCCGGTTTGAGACAAAATATATGTACATGGTATTTAGTGTCACCTAATTATTAAAATTATTATAAATAGTAATTGGAATTTTTTTGTTACTTTCTTAACATTTCTCTGTCTTTCCGAGCATGGTCTTATTACAAATTCCCTCAGAGTTATTGCACTGCCCTGTAAAGGCTCGCTGTCAAGATTTCCTGACCTAATTCTTTCTTTATTATGGGTTACAGTCGCTTGCGGGTTAAAAAAGGCCGAAAGGTTCATTTGTATCGTATTGTTATTTATATTAAAACAATCGCGTGCTCAGTTTCCTTTAAGTTCGATCCCGCTGAAAACTTCTTGTTAATACAAATCGATATTTTAATGCAACTACTAAGCAGCACCGGATAACTACAAGCAAATATTTATTCGTGTTGACTTGCCAAAACGAAGGACGCAGAAGGCAAATAAACATTCGCACAGTCATAGACCAAATCTCATCTGCTGACTTTTAAAAACCTAAATTTTTTGTATCGCACAAGCAATTCTATCGGCTCGCAAAAAAAAATCAATTAGCATTTCATACGTAACCCAGTACCTATGGAACTGCTGTGCCGCTTAAAAAATACGAATATACTTACAAAACTTGAAAGTGAATGATAAGGAATCATAACATTTCTGTTTAAACGGTTATAGAATAACCGGTTTACGTTCTATGTCATTGAAATACTTTGTACACGACAACAGCCAGTCTTAATTTCAAGTCTTAGAACCACTCACCGCGGACCTTCTTCCTGTTTCCGCATGCTTATTGCCAATTTTTTATCTTAATTTAATATATTCTCTATGTCAATACCTTAATAAGCATTTATTAGTGCCTTTATTATACAACGTGTCGTTACCATCGCGACAATAAATGAACACACGTCTAACGCTACTTGCCAATAATCATAAAAAAATGTTAACGTTAAACAAAATCCATAATTAAAAAAAAATATTTTTCAAACAAACTAATTCAGTAAAAAAGAAATAAAATGTGTAACATCCTATACAACTCGCGCCACAGCGTCGCATTACAAGCCTCTACTTCTAACAGTATGTTTTGTCTCTTTTAAATTCATTCAACTCATTCATATGCTTTGTCACCTTTACAAATGAACTTTACGTTACGCTTTTATAGGTAAGGGTGTTCTAAAATTCTTTGTTTTGGAAAATTTTATAACTCTGTAAATATTGATGTTTAAAGAATTTAAATGTTTAATACCACTTTAAAAAGTTATCCCCTAACGACACGCTGTATATATATGTAATAAAGGCATTAATAAATGCTTATTAAGCATGCCTTTATTATGGCTGCTGAATTAATAAAAAAATTAATAATGACAGGATATTCAAGTTCATACTTTGAAATTGATTAAAAAGTATGTTGCAGAGGCATGTTGTTTCAGCTTAACGGCGAACTATTCGAATGAATCGAAAAATTTGAATTGGAATATATTTTATTTAATCCTTTTAGCACCGAGTTACAATAAACACAAAATTTAACAATCCCAGACAAAACGTAAGATAACATTTTAGTAATACCAATTTATTCTACAAGTGGACATTCTCCATTGGCTCCCCGCATGTTTCCAATTACATTGCTTTACGCGCAAGTATGTTGTGACAACATCAACTGTCAAGCCTTGGAAATGAATGAGAACTCGCGAATTCAATCGACGCACGAATGCAGAACAGAAAGCTACTTGAGTATAATGCCATCGATCAAAGTATCCGGTGACGTGTTTGCTCAAACCCACCTAGAGAGTAGCGCGATTGAGGATCGAGCATTTAAACTTTCAGATGCTCCATCGATCATGCCGCACGATGGAGACAGATTTATGTCAGATGGAGACAGATCAACCGTTTATATTTTATTAGATCTCTGACTAGTACTTGACTGTTATTCCTTCGTAGTAAGCTGACGTAGTTTTGTAATGCATTAGCTCTTTAAAAGCCTATTCACTCTTGCCTTAAAGACTCAGATTGTACATGGACGGAAAAATTAACAATGCCAAATTTTTTCACTGCTTTTCTGCAATGGGTTTGTTTCCTTATTCATACTGACCTCTTCATAATGGATGAGAAGAGAAATCTCTTAGAACGCAAAGAATATCCAAAAAAAATCCTTGACTGGGGTCTCGGTCCGCTTGGCTATTGCAATATCTTGAAGTTATATTTTTCATCGAGGTTTTCTGATTATATTATGACGAGTTAAAATTTTCTTAGAAAATACATAAATCCATCATTGATCTATTAACAAAGCGTTGCATCACAGGGTTAACAAATTTGGAAGTCTTATAGTTTAATAATATGTATAATATACATTCCTATTACATACAAGCAATTAACCCAACCGTTATGGACAAGGTTGCGGTCTGCTAAGTGTAACGTCCTCATGTTTAATATCACAGCCTTTTCACATAACTGTGGTAATAATTTCTAAAGACAAAAATGTCGCCTTTGTTGTAACGGCGACGTGCAAGATACTTTTCAATTTAGACCTACCCTCATGGACATTGACTAATCGAAATGAAATTGATTGAAATAAATTTATTGATAACGGTTATTAAGGCAAAGAAAAACTCGGGAAAGTTATTAACGCGCTCCAAGTCGAATCTTTTAATGGAATTTTCCGATTGAACGGTTAAATTGAAGGATGGGGCGGAAGCGATATTTAAAACCGTAATTGGGTCACAACCTAATTAGGTTGTCCAACATCATCGGCAGGCATCTTATGGTCGTACAATTGATTGCACCGCCGGGGATTTGCTTTACGACACTCTTTGTGGGTGGAACGCTGTAGGAGTGATATCTTTACCTAATGGCTGTTTACGAAAGATTGTCACTTTCGCCGCTGGCACATTTCTTCAACGGCTTTTTGTTTACGACATCAAATTAAGGTCCTTTGGATTTATATCTTCACGACTTTATGATGGTTAGCTTGCTATTCAATTTGCTTTTTTAATAATTCAAGACCCGAGAGCACCATCCTTTAAGTCTACAAAATAGATACAGTGAGGCATTGCTGCGTGGATTGGAAAAAAAATTTGTAAATTCTCAGCACAGACTGGGTTAGCCCTGGTTTAACAGTGACATCATGACCATGAATGCTAAATTCTAAACATGGAGAGCTTAAAATTAAATTAGGCGCAATAAAAATTTAAAAAATGTCAGCAAAGCTATCAGTTTTGTTTACTGATCATGAGAAACTATTTAAATTAAATCGTCACATTTTTACTCAACAATATTTATAAAATTATAAGCCCTTTTGCCCTTTTCTAATCAGATACTGCGTTCTCGTTACCTTTGCCAAATCACCCGGACGACAAACAGAAGCGCGCGGTTTAAGACGGGAGGAAGGGTAGCGATAGGAAATCACGATAACGTCCCTTTGAAAAACAGAAAGGGGAAACAATGAAATTTTTTTACGATTTAAACACGTCCATAGTAAATTTACATAACTGTACTATTATAAACATACGTTTTTAACACTTTACATACACGACTACTTACCTTTTAGACGTTTCTGTGGCTTAAAACTTGTTATAGGATGTAACGATATAGTACTAACAGAAGTTATGCTTTCGACCTACTATGAAAGGCGTTATTCGCGTCAGGCCGCAAATGCCGAAGACGTGGGTTCGATTCCCACAGCGGCGATAATCTTTTCGTACTTTTTCTACAAATTTAATGCTTAATCTTAAGTGCAAAGATTAGCACTATAAAAATTTAAATCTACTATGAATGTTCATCTGAAACCTAATCCATGGAAAAGTTAGTACCCACGAGTTTCATGGAAACTAAGCTCTAAGAATCGCGCATTTGGACATGCGTGCACTGGTCATATGATGAGGTTGCTGACTATATTAATAAGCGGTGACTGGAAGCGGTAAGAATCGTCCTGGAACGAGTGAGTGAACATTACTGTTGGCAGTGGGTTGATTTAGCCGAAGGTCTCTGGGGTCGTTAATAATAGATACCCAATTACACATACTATTATCATAATCATAATCTTTCACAAAGTTCCCGTAACTAAATGGCAATAGCCGATAAAGTTATAACATTCCTACATGCACCTTTAAGTTCCAGCAAGGTTCCATGGCTAAAACTGACCCAGTCAAGAAAGTTATAATGCCGAACTTCGCACCCATTTAGAGACTATCAGCCAACATTAACGGAGTGCGTGCAAGAAGTAGAACCATTATAACTTAATGAACAATATATATATTACTTTAACGACACAGCCGGGACACGCCCTATTAGCTATAGAGTAACTGCAAATCCCTCGGCAAGGCTCGTTAAACATTCTAACAGCCTCGCCTCTCTGCTCTCTGACAAAGCCCGAATATTTAAGAATTATTTAAGGCCTCGTGTGCTTAACTTGATAATGGCGCTGTTTTGCAAAGATTTGAAGGAAGGAATTCCTTCGAGACTGCAATATCCGTGCAAGATATATATTCACACTCGTTTGACTTAAATGAAATGTTTTAACCGTCATCTAAGAAGGACCAATATGTATAATCGTACAAAAACATAGAAACTTATGAAAATGTATTATTATGATAGTAACATTTGGCAACACGAACGTCGATGATATGGCAATAGAAATACTTTCAACTTCACGGACCTGAAATCTAACAGGATTCCGCGCCACGCATATCAAAAGTCAAGCATCGTTCGATCTGTGTGTGATTTGAGGGATACGTAATGCATGAACATCATGAATCATTATAATTTTGCAAGCTTTTTTTATTTAATATACAATAATAATACATTAATAATTTACATAAACAAATAAACTGACATTCATTATGTATTTTAATAAAACAGTAGTCGACTTACATTATTTAATGGTAATGACAAAATATAATTAAAAGTAAGTATTCATTTTGTATGAATGAGAAAGAAACAATGCGTTGAAGAAAAAAACGTTGTGTTGTATATTAATGAGGGAATATCTCCTATAAAGAAGATAAAGGGGACGGGGTATAAAGCATGCCTAGAACAAATAAGATGTACCTATTTCCCTTCTAATAAAAAAAGCATTTTTTCCTTCCTAATATATATTACTAGCGACCCACCCCGGCTTCGCAAAGGTGCAATGTATTATACATATAAACCTTCGTCTTGAATCACTCTATCTAGTAAAAAACCGCATCAAGATCCGTTGCGCAGTTTTAAATATCTAAGCATACATAGGGACAGACAGACAGCGGGACGACTTTGTTTTATACTATGTAGTTATAAATTTGATAGTAATTCTTTCTGTTTGTTCCCTTACAACACCAAAACGACTGAATCAATTTCAATGAAATTTGGTGTCAATTTAGCTGGAATCGTGACAGAACATATACAATTTTTCAACACCACGCGTGTGAAGCTTCGGGAGTAACTATTACAAAATAGTTAAACAAACTATTTCCTTTTAATTTTTAATAGGTAGGGCTACGCTACTGTCCAACAATGGGAAGGTCCACCACGACCTTACAGAGACCGACGTAAAGTGGAAGTGTTATACTTTTGTTTCGTCTGTTGCAAGAGGAAACCGGAGCCCACTTTATTAACGGTGGCAAAGCATCTGCATGGGCGATGGTCTTCACTTAACATCAGATGAACCATGTTCTTGCATAAAAAACCTTATAATTTGAAACTTATTTAAAATCTAGTAACGAAGAAGCATTTTGCATTGCAACGATCGTTGGTGAAAGATGTTTATTTTTTTTTTTTCATTCACGATGATTTAATTACCGTTAAGCATTAAGAGTCATGGGTGCTGAGGTTTCTGCCGCCCTAATGTCTGCATTACGGTCCGTTAACGCTAAAGTCATTTATTTTAGATGTAGACATAAATTTTAATGCGATAAGATCTCTTAAACAGTTTTATATAACAATCGCATGAGAGTCGTGACAACGTCTGCGTCAATCTTTCAACGTAATTATCAGCGCAGCGCCATTACTTTATCAGCGCAGATCTCTTAATTGAATTACCCGTGATTTGCCCACGCTATATCATCTTTTACTGCGGTCCGCTTCTGCTGATGCTTCTGCCCGAATGGGCAGGCGCGTCCAGTCAAGTACCACGGCCGTACAGAAGACCGACGTGAACTGGTATTAAACTTTAGCGCTTTGTCTGCTGAGTGAGATTAAGGGAGCGCACTGTTTTAAAAGTTTCATCATCTGCACGCCGGTCGTCGGCCGCACGGTGTTCACTTACACCAGGAGGAATGCCCCCGCTCAGTCGACAACTTTTCACCTAAATCAAAACCCTTTGAAGGTTCAAACTTGCAACTAAATATTACATACGAGTAGTTGAGTCAGAGCGAACAGATTTGTGGTTATGGCGAGACTGCGGTGGCACGTCACCGCCCGGTTTCTGACTGATGAACGTAGAAAGTAACTAATCAGTTGTCAAATAGTTATATATAATTGAGTTGCCAAAAGGATGGTTAAACACTTGAATTTAAAATATTTTTTTTAATGTATTTGAAATTTCTATGTTGATCAGTCTTTCAGAAAGAGGCGTGAATCTGGTAAATGCTTAGACGTCACAAATAAATGTCTTGTTCTCTTCTCTTTCTTGTTGTTTTCAGCAATGTTATTAGATGCCTTATCTTGTAAATATAATATTTTAACATTAATTTGTGCTGTTAAAAATGCAAAATGCTGCAAACCCATCTGATTTATTCCAACGTGTGTATTTCATTTTAGTTTTAATGCATGAGCACGTCTAATATATTAAATTAAAGAAGTAAAGTAACAGCCTATGTATATCCCACTGCTGAGCAAAGGACTCCGCTGAATAGACCCTCTAGGGCAGTGATTCTCAACCTTTTTTTTGTTGCGGCACATATTTAACGATTTCAAAATTTGGCGGCACACAAAAAAAAAAAGATAAAAATTATTTACTTACTACAACACACTGCATAAATAGTTTATGACAAAAATTTTAAATATACGAAATAAACTAATATATATTACAATAATAACTAAACGTTTATTATGGGATTAATTACAAAATTAATAATAAAAATATTTTTAATGCGAAATTTTGTTAATTAAAAATGTTTTTTGATAATTTAATTTATATTTGGTCGTAAAAATGACAATGCTACTCTCATATCGTCTTCTACATTTACCAATCTTGATCTTTCTTAGTTTTAATGTTGGCTAGTGCCAAAAAATATTTTTCTTTTTAAATGATATAATTTAATAATATTAACATTATTATATATTTGCAAAATTTGGCGGCACACTTTTGAAATTTGGCGGCACACAAAAGTGCCGCGGCACAGTGGTTGAGAATCACTGCTCTAGGGCATAGTCCACCACTGCGGATTGGCAGGCTTTACGTATCTTCGAAATATTTTTTTTAGTTATTATTTTGAAAATATCAAGATGTTAAAGTCATCGTTGGGCACTTAAAATTAACAATTTCATTGGTGCTGGCACCGGGATTTGAATTCGGGTTGCTGGAGGAATTATATTGAATGCGCCCGGACACTGAGCTATCATGGCTGTAAAACATAATGTAAAACCAATTACACATATGCAACATTACTGATTCAATTAAAACGTTCTTTTTAAACAAAACGCTTCATTAATATAATGAAATATTACTAAAATCAGCTAATGGTAAAATTATTCTAAATTATAATTTAGGGAATTGTTTAGTTACACGTGTTGCTAGGATGTTAATTTGTAATTAGAGATAAATAATAATCTTTTTTTATTTTCACGGTAGTAGGGTCACGCAGCAGCCTCGGCTGTTGCACGAATGGGCAGGCTCGTCCGGGTAAGTACCACGACCTTACGGAAGACCGGCGCAAAGTGGAAGTATTTATACTTTCGCGTTTCGTCTGGTGAGTGTGGTGGCCGGAGCCCGATAATCAAAAGGTTGTCAACGCATCTGGAATTTTGTACTAGTACTAGTACTTTTACTGTTGTACTAGTATATGGTTTATAAAAATTTAAAAGGCTGCCATCATATCTAAGATAAACAAATAAAAAGCCTCTGGGTTTAACACTATTATAACACAAAATTTAGGTCATGATGGTGGTGTAATTACTTACCCGCTATTTACCCGCCATAAATATTTTTTACGTATTAGACGGGAAACTTTAACATGATACGCCAATACCGCTGGTGTCAGTGATAAGATAAATACCATTGACGGAATTGTGACAACTCAAAAAGCAAGCGATTATTAAAAAGAAGAAGAAGATAAATATCTAATCTCATTACTAAAATACCCATTTTTTTAAATTCTATAACACATTAAAAATTGAATCTATAAGAGTTCTAACGTTTTTACTTTGATCCTAATAATTTAACTATTACTGAACTTGAATATTAACAACGATTATAATGACAAGCAGCACCAGTGGTTATATCACCGTCCGGGAACGCAACCGAAATCCAAGTGACCGCTGCTCCATCTGACCATGTGTCCCTTGGCTCGAGTAGATAACGTCATATCCGGTATACAGTGTTGCCAGCGCCAACATTCGGCCGTCCTGCATCACGCCTTCATCCTCGAATGGCGTTGTAGTCTTATCCTGTGGCTTATCCCTCACAGCTGGGATGTATATCGCCACGTTCAGAACACCTTACTCTGTGGCTTATCCCTCCCAACTGGGATGCATATCGCCACGTTCAGAGCACCTTACTCTTTGGCTTATCGCTCACAACTGGGATGCATATCGCCACGTTCAGAACAACTTACCCTCTGGATTATCCCTCACAACCGGGACACATATCGCCACGTTCACAGTTTTCAGTGATATATCAAACTTAGGTGGCTTTACCGGTTACACCAGTCGTGTATCGCTACGTTGTCTAAATCCCAGTGATGGTGTTCACAATGGATATCCATCACCAGTTCAAGCCTTAAATCTTCCAACTACTAAAACGCTCGGTAGCTTAACGGGATAAACCAGTTGTGTATCGCTATTTTTCATTTTCTCAAAAATGAAAAGTAATTAATTAACTGGAAGGTACTTGCGAAAACTTTCGTTACATTTAATCAAAAGATTTTATCGCCCTTACGTATAGTAAGTATAAAACACACTGTTTTATTTTACGAGGGTAGGTACACAAGGAGAAAATATGTCGCCGATTGTTTGAACAGCCAAACGCGAGTTTTCGTATTGAATCCCACTTCTGATATAAGAGTTCTAACGTTTTTACCTTGATCCTAATAATTTAACTATTACTGAACTTGAATATTAACAACCATTATAATGACAAGCAGCACTAGTGGTTATATGAACGTCCGGGAACGCAGCCGAAATCCAAGTGACCGCTGCTCCATCCGACCATGTGTCCCTTGGCTCGAGTAGATAACGTCATATCGGGTATACAGTGTTGCCAGCGCCAACAAATCATGCATGTATTTCCATATCCGAATACCTTCATAGATCCACACGGTGAGTGAGGTAGCCGAGGCCCACTTTATTTATAGGTGGCAATGCTTCTGCAACCCTACAGGTGCTATATACGTCCATGGGCGGTGGTTATCACTTAACATCAGGTGAACCGCTATCCAGCTCGTTTGCCACTTTGTCACGTAAAAAAAAGATCGATAGATCATATATATTTTTTTCATTTATCAGGTTGTTTATACCTCTAAAAAATAAATAATCGAATCTGTGTACTCAGTAGTTTGTATTTCGTATCAACTTCAAATTTCACGCCAATTAACCTTCCAATTCCGCCTTAGTTTGCAACACTCGGCTGCTACCGAAATTATCCAAATGCTTACTATGAGAGGCATAAATTAAACACAAAGTCGTGACCGCAATACAAAGAGTACTATTACTCTTACTTGTTTTTTTTTTTACAACAAATCCTTAAATCAGGATTGTTATACAGCTGAAATAACCACAACCTCGTCAGGAAATTATTTTATTTTTTAAGAATTGGAAACATGAGTTGAATTAGCGATTTTAAGCTACTTTCTGTTCATTTCCGTACGGCACAGTGCCTTCGCACTGATTTTATGGAAGTTATTACGTATCTGCCAATTCACACAATATATTATATATGAATGAGAGAAAACTAGAGCAATCGTTATCATATATCAAAATAAGAATACCTCAAAGCAAAGCCATAAAGTATTCAATTGAAAACTTTTTTTTAGAATATTCAATTTTTTTATTTTTAAGATCTTTTTTTGATTTTTATTGGTGTGTGAAAAGATTTTTTTCATTTATCTTCAAAAAATTTGAATTAAATTTAAAAAAAAACATTTCTTGAGTAAATATTTTGAAACAACATTTTCATTTTTAAAATACTAATTTCCTTTTTATTTTATAACAGCTTACCGTGTACATTTATATAATATATATAATTATACAATTGTACATTAACTTTATTCCTAACTATATAAAATTGTTGTCACAAGAGGTTACATTCTCGTTATATACTCGACCATAAATCGTTAGTTATTATTAATTTACACTGCTTCTAATATAAGGAAATATTTTAATTGGAACTTCGATAACTATTACTACGAGTAATTTCATAAAGTACTGTAATTACTTGTACGCGACTTGACAGGTTTAACAATTTCACGCATAACTGTGTGCGCTGGCATTACGTTGTTAATAATAATGGGGCATAGAGCGTGACGTTGCAAAACTATGCCACACAGAATGGAGTTTTAAATCTAAAATTAAAAAATATATATCTTTAATTTCAAGGCAAAGAGATATGGATGGTTGAAGTTTAAAGTAATTTCTGATCCAAGTATATATGCTTGTCATTTATTTCAAAGGCTTGTCATTTATTTTTTTCATTGTTTGTCATTTATTTTTTTTGTGAAAAGTTTGATGCAAGCAGGAGATTCACCTGATGTTAAATGATTACTGCTGCCCATGGAGATCTACAAAAGAGAGAGAAGAAGTAAAAGTAGTAACAGCCTATATATGTCCCACTGCTAGCCAAAGGCTTCCTCTGTATAGGGAGCATGAGGGCATATTCCACCACGCGATCCCACTGCGGATTGGTGGGCTTCTTCGAAATATTTTTATTTTTTGTTATTTTTGCAAAAATATGAAGGTGCTCACGACGTTTTCCTTCACCGCTGAGCACCTATTAAATGGCGGATTGGAAATACTTTGCTAATCATAAAAAAATGTCGAATCTTTACTAAGTTTGTATGTATGAATGGATGTTTGTTCCTCTTTGACACAAATACTATGGAATGGATTTTAATGAAACTTTACAATACTACATCTTATACACCAGAATAAGACATATGCTATAATTTATATCCATATTTGTATGTAAATCTGTCTTTCTGTGTGAATGTAACGCCTTCAGCCTATTTTACGCAGACGTAGTCGCGGGCAGCAGCCAGTTTTGAAATAAAATTGTTGAATCCTTAGACATGAAGCACCACCATTAAATAAAATCTGTCCTCCGCGATCGTGGCGATTCATACGGCAGCAGTAATTGCTGCGCGGTTCCGACGCAGCGAACATCTGAGTGTTCAACTTTGACATTTCACTTTCAGAGAAATGGATTTCAACTTTGACATTTCACTTTCAGAGAAAATGATTTTAAGTTTGACATTTCACTTTCAGAGAAAAGGTGCGAGAGCCGACGTCATGGCGCTTCTGGCGGAAGAGGAGGCTCCTGGTGGCTCTGCTGGCGTTCTTCGGGTTCTTCAACGTGTACGCGCTCCGCGTGAACCTGTCCGTAGCCGTGGTGGCCATGACGGAGCCCGTCGCGACGGAACTGGCGAACGGGACCGTTGTTTACGTGAGATCGAATTGAAAACGAAAAACGTTTTGCGTTCTGCACACTGACTACCAGTGGCGGATTTACCCTAAGGCCCAATAGGCTCAGCCGTAGGGCGGCCACATATTAGGGGCGGCCAATCGTGATAAAAAATTCACTGATGATAACAACATATATGATAGAGGCTGAGAAAGGCGGCTGGAACTTACTACATGGGCTGGGGCCTAGGGCGGCTAAGAATATAAATCCAGGACTGCTGACTACACTAATGATAGTTTTATACGAATAGCGTAGCAAAAACAGTTCGTTTTCTATGTAATCCGGTGAATCTGTATACGAAATAAGTGACGTCTTTTACTTAGTTGTTTGAGGTCATATGCACACCTTTTTACTCGGACGACGGAGAATCTTTTAAAAAACGTATCATATTCTATAGGGACTGTTAATCTATGTTTAAATCTTATTAAGTTGACATTATTGAATACTAGACTTTAATGATCTCTAGACAGTTAAATAGAACAATTGAAAAATGCTCGAAAGGTAATCGATCGGCGGCAGCACTCAACCTAGCATTTAGACATTACTTATGAGTTATATGCAAGTGAAAGTCGTGGAGCTTAAGAAAGAAGCATTTTACCCGAGTATTGTTGCTGGTCCATATATTTCCTAAATCGATGCAATGAAAAAAAATTACTCGCGGACGATAAAACTTGAATACATATCATTGCTGATGGTAGACTTACTTCCCGTCATATGACGTATACATACCATGGCAGCAAATTCTTTAGAATTATTGGTATAGTGAGGGGTATTAGTAAGCTAACACTAGCAAGTAACGTCGCATAATCTATTTCGTCTAGACTTCATAGACGGTGTATGAAACTAATAAGCTCTAGATATCAAATACCTAGACGTACTTTTCGATATCGCCTTGCTTCTAAAAGTTCTAAAAATATCACTGTAACAGTTTTATATCGCAACTAAATCGGGTCTTTCTTTTTGATATCGACACGTAGTGGCACATTTATTAAAGTTATTCGATGTTCTAGAAAAGCCTTGTTGTATTCTAGTATTAAAGCCTTCTTGTATTCTAGTATTAAAGCCTTCTTGTATTCTTGTATTAACTGATGTTTTTGCTTTCAGTCCCGAGACTATTAAAGCTTCATCTGACGCAGAACCGGTGGGCTAGCCAGAACCCACGGGTTTGGGATTAAAGCCTTCATTGGCCCGTCCTTGGAACGTATAAGTCAATGCACAGAGGTACCTGAGAGATCCTTGAGGTCATCCTTTCATCATGACGACGCAATTGGGGTAGTGGATAATTGACCTGTCTCCAGCGCCAGGAAATGTGGGTTCGATCCCCATTACTGTAAAAAAAGTTGTGTCTCTGTGTTTATATATATATAATATGTATTAATTTACAAAAGAAAAGTATGTTTAATTATGTTTTATCAGTTACCGAGTATTCTTAGTACAAGCTTTGCTTAGTTTGGAACTAGATGGCGTTGTGTAAAAATGTGTCCTGAAGTATTAATTTATTTGACCCGTGACACCAGATTAAAACTGTTGCCTCTCCCGAGGATATGAGGTTATGGTATTTTTCATAACAGGACGATATTTTTATAAATTGCACTGCCCGAACTCATCGTCGCGAACTTCTAGCAAGAGGGTGTGGAACAGAAATATTTTTCTTCTAGTATTAGAAGTAAACTCAGCTTTGAAACTGTTCAAGAATATCGGTCAGCTTTGTTAGAAAATGTTTCTTGCTTTGTATAATATAACATTTTCAAAAAACATAACGTAAATACGTTTTACATGTAAAGTCATAAAGTCCGTCCTCCTATCACTCGCATATTAAAAGTCTACAAGGGTACCGGTCGTTTTAACGACCCCTTTGAGTTTATTGTGTTTGCTATCTTATGTCGTACGGGACAAAATTTGAGATGCGAACGCTTTTATAGAAAGTATATTGTACTTCAAGACCAACCTTGACGATGCCGTGTTGTAAACCCTAATCGGCTACGAAATAACTATGATAAACCACTGGCTTTTGACTTAAGCTTATTAAAAAATGCCTTTGCTAAAAAAATGCCTGCTAATTCGGTGAATTTTTGAAAAAGATTGACTACTGTTCAATAGCAGAAATGTAATCGGAGAAAAAAGGATAAGATTTAAACTCAAAGCAAACTAGTAATTGGCAATACACCGCGTGCAAATACTACGAAAGAACGATCTATCGAGGTTCGTTCAAAACTAATTTTAGTAACAATCGATGAAATTATATTTTGTCCTTGATTATTTTTCTGCATATGTTCAACGGCGATATTATTAAATAAAGAAGCATACTTTTATATTTGTGAAGCTACGCAATAGCTTCCGCTGTTTCACGAATAGGCAGACTCTTCCGGCGAAGAGCCACGTCGTAACGTTTAGAGAAAGTATTTATACTTATGCTTAACGTCAGTCTTTGCCTTTCTGTCTGGTGTGTGAGGCGACCGTGACCCACTCTTGAAATGCTGGCAACGCAATTGCAATCATCAAAATTATACCTTACAAAAGGTTATTATACCTTCCTTTTTAGAAAAATACTAAGAAACAAATATCAATTATTCGCTTATAACTACGATGTGAACAAGCCACTGGAAATTTCCGATATTTCAGCACTAACTTACTTGAGCTTTATATGGCACCCTTACTTAATTTAACGGCCTGTATTTAGGGTTCCGTACCAAAAGGGTAAAGCGGGATCCTGTTACTAAGACTATTTCTGTTGCTACTGTAACAACAAATACTAAATAACAGATTACAGACAGACATGATTTTTTGCCATTTTTATAGATAATGGTATGGAACACTTCGTGCGCGAGTAGCAAGTAGGCTAAGCGGATGTTATGATTTAAATTTATAGATGTTCTTAACAATAACAGATTACAGACAGATATGATTTTTTGCCGTTTTTATAGATAGTGGTACGGAACACTTCGTGCGCGAGTAGCAAGTAGGCTAAGCGGATGTTATGATTTAAATTTATAGATGTTGTTAACCCTCGGAATGTTCTACCAGATACCCGAGTTCGACTGGAGCTCGCAGACCAAAGGGCTAGTGTTGAGCTCATTCTTCTATGGGTACATAGTGACGCAGCTACCGGGCGGATGGCTGGCCGCTAAAATAGGAGGTAACAGGTTCGTTCCATTCTTTAAAACACACGATACATAAAATGTTACTATTCAATAGTTCATCAATAAAATACTCTTATTATAACACGGAGCCGCTTTTATAATAAGTTGATGTTGTTCTTAGCGACTACTAATTCGGGGATCAGAATCTAAATACTAAGTAAGACAAGTACATTCTCATGAAATCCAGTAAGTATACTTCGCCTAAAAAATCACCCTGTATATTGTGTGATTACTCGTAAACAACAAATTTGCACAAGCCGGCATTTGTCTTGATTGTCAACTCTGAGGTCGAAGGTTAAAAACTTCGCCCATTAAGAACGCCTGAACAAGTTTCAGCTACGACGTTTCATATGAGTGAAGTACCTACCTCTCTACTTGTATTTAACGTCACTATAATGTTACTAGCTGACCCGGCAAACTTTGTTTTGCCATATAAATTATTTGTAGGGTAGAAAAAAATGTTTGGGGTGGACCACCCTTAATATTTAGGAGGATGAAAAATAAATGTTGTCCGATTCTCGACCCGATATGCATACAAAATTAAACGAAAATCGGTCGAGCCGTTTCGGAGGAGTTCATTTATAAACACCGTGACACGTGAATTTTATATATTAAAAGAGATATATTAGCATTCTAATATTGAAATAGTGTGTATATGTCTCCTCTTTCTTTATGCGTAAAGCAAAGGATTGGAACAGTTTGTCGGCGTCACATTATAATGTGAGCGTCTTGAGCTATTTTTTTATGTGAATGTGGCACGCGAGCCATAGACATTTGCAACACCCGTAGGATTGCAGATGCGTTGCACCCTTTAATAAAGTGGGCGACGGCTACCTCACTCTGTAAGAGGTAAATTTAGATGCTAAATCTGTACTTACCATCAAGTGAGAACATCAAACAATACCCGATATTTGGGTAAAAAAGTATGGTTAATTTTTTGCTTAATTCTTTAGGGTGTTCGCGATCGGTATTGGCGCAACATCCCTGCTGACCCTGTTTACACCACCGCTGGCCCACACCAGTACCGCGCTCCTTATAGCCGTCAGGATCGTCGAAGGTCTTTTCGAGGTTCGTATGTTACCATTACGATGGACAACACTATCTTAGTGTTGTGGTATAAAAATGCCTTTGAGAACAACATTAATGGCAAAGACTGTTAAAGAACAAAATCTCAGGGGAACGTAGTTCGTTAGTTGTCTAGTGTACTTTTCTAATAATTGTGACCGGGGAAATACCACGCTATCATATAGGACAGGTTCCAAGTATGTTAAAATAAATGTCTTTTAATATGAAGCTGTGGAAGTGTGAATTTATGGATATTATCCCCCATTTGGATATTATCTTGTCCGTTCGTTTTCTGATCTTTCGTATAGCAAATACAGCAGCAAGTTAAACTTGATTATTTGCTGCCATTCTAATATTCAATGCGAAATAATAAACCTTTGCAAACTAACAAATTCATAGTCCGATAGGCATATATGCGGGTATATCGCCATACATTTATTCTACAATTGTTCGTGTATATTGCTTGGAAACTCAAACATTCTAAACGTTTACATCTCACACCTCATATGCATCTGATTTATCTGAGTATTTACATTATTTACCTCAAATAAATTACCAAAAATTCTAATATTTGGTTTGAGTGCTTTAATTTTTTTTCGTTCCCATTGACTGTAATATCAACACAGAGCGGCGATAAGACATATGCAACCGATGGTATTGGTAGATATCTGTAAATGGCGGTGATAACTAATCCTCAGGCGATTACCTTCCGTCAATATCTTCTAAATAAGCTTACATTTCTTAGAACAAGCTTTTATTCGTCGTTAATAAAAACCAATCCCTTGCATTTTGATACCCATATCGGAAGGTCAATGTGGAGGACGTAAATTGCTATTTTATTTACATTTACCTAATCTTGTATTATTACGAGATCCAAACGAATCTACCAAATATCAGCTCATTCATATATGATTTAACTTGCAAGATTCGATTAGAGACCCGGGACGGGTGAACTAAACAAAAGTCTGTAAACGGAATAATAAAACGGCTCAGAATGAGTGGAATGAGTTCGTTCTCATCCCACTCACCCTGGTGGAGGACCTCCGATAGGTCCGAAACTAGTCGGTACATAAACGGATTCCATTTGAGCTTAGCCGTTTTATCATATCGTTAATAAAGCCCCACGAAAGTTTTTCATTTTAAAAGTCTGTAAAATACAACAGAACAAACGTAGATACATGTAAAGATTTTCGCGCCGTAAAGTCATCGGCCGCGTAGCTTAGTAGGCGAAGCGTATGGACGCGAAACCGGAACACGGAAGTTCGAATCCCGCAGCGCCGAAAGTTTTTGTTCATTTATCTACAAAATCTATACGACCCAAATAGTGTAGTGTGTTGTGTACCTGCCTCCTGAGCCATAGGGTGTGTGTTCGAAATATTGTGTGATGAACATAGTATTTTTCTAAGCTCTGTGTTTATATAATATATATAATGTGTTAAAATATGTAGAAAAAGTGCGAAAAGATTGTCGCCGCTGTGGGAATCGAACCCACGTCTTCGGCATTCGCGGCCTGACGCTCTAGCCACTGAGCTGAACGGCTGATGACCACACCGACGAAAATCTTAACGCATTCCTCTACATTGTTTTCTTAGCATTTGAAGCAATGCTTGGCGCCATCTATTGTTATATCCTTTCCAGCATACAAACAATTTCGAATATCGTTTTACAACGATAATTCGAACGAGAGATGTCGCCATTGCTTTTTTAGAAATTTTAATTGTTTATAGTGCTAATCTTTGCACTTAAGATTGAACATTAAAATATGTAGAAAAAGTGCGAAAAGATTGTCGCCGCTGTGGGAATCGAACCCACGTCTTCGGCATTCGCGGCCTGACGCTCTAGCCACTGAGCTAAACGGCTGATGACCACACCGACGAAAATCTTAACGCATTCCTCTACATTGTTTTTCTTTAGCATTTGAAGCAATGCTTGGCGCTATCTATTGTTATATCCTTTCCAGCATACAAACAATTTCGAATATCGTTTTACAACGATAATTCGAACGAGAGATGTCGCCATTGCTTTTTTAGAAATTTTAATTGTTTATAGTGCTAATCTTTGCACTTAAGATTGAACATTAAAATATGTAGAAAAAGTGCGAAAAGATTGTCGCCGCTGTGGGAATCGAACCCACGTCTTCGGCATTCGCGGCCTGACGCTCTAGCCACTGAGCTAAACGGCTGATGACCACACCGACGAAAATCTTAACGCATTCCTCTACATTGTTTTCTTAGCATTTGAAGCAATGCTTGGCGCCATCTATTGTTATATCCTTTCCAGCATACAAACAATTTCGAATATCGTTTTACAACGATAATTCGAACGAGAGATGTCGCCATTGCTTTTTTAGAAATTTTAATTGTTTATAGTGCTAATCTTTGCACTTAAGATTGAACATTAAAATATGTAGAAAAAATGGCGCCAAGCATTGCTTCAAATGCTAAGAAAACAATGTAGAGGAATGCGTTAAGATTTTCGTCGGTGTGGTCATCAGCCGTTTAGCTCAGTGGCTAGAGCGTCAGGCCGCGAATGCCGAAGACGTGGGTTCGATTCCCACAGCGGCGACAATCTTTTCGCACTTTTTCTACATATTTTAATGTTCAATCTTAAGTGCAAAGATTAGCACTATAAACAATTAAAATTTCTAAAAAAGCAATGGCGACATCTCTCGTTCGAATTATCGTTGTAAAACGATATTCGAAATTGTTTGTATGCTGGAAAGGATATAACAATAGATGGCGCCAAGCATTGCTTCAAATGCTAAGAAAACAATGTAGAGGAATGCGTTAAGATTTTCGTCGGTGTGGTCATCAGCCGTTTAGCTCAGTGGCTAGAGCGTCAGGCCGCGAATGCCGAAGACGTGGGTTCGATTCCCACAGCGGCGACAATCTTTTCGCACTTTTTCTACATATTTTAATGTTCAATCTTAAGTGCAAAGATTAGCACTATAAACAATTAAAATATATATAATGTATATTTATTTCCAAAAGAATAGCATGTTTATCAGTTATCTAGTACCCGTAGTACAAGCGTTTGGGAGTAGAGAACGTTTTATAAATTATTTATTTTATACTTTAAAGTTTAAATAAGTGATAAAAATAAAAATAAATCTTAAAACAAGTATGTGAAATAGTTTGAAAGCTGTGTTCTCGGCAGGGCGTGACTTACCCGTGCATACACGCCGTGTGGTCCCGCTGGGCGCCCAGCGAGGAAAGGGCGCGCCTAGCGACGTTCGCCTTCAGCGGAAGCTACGCCGGTACAGTCGTCTCGATGCCGATCTGCTCCCTACTCGCCCACTACACCGGCTGGCCGGGGATATTCTACGTGTTCGGTGAGGTGTTTACTATATTTGAAGTGAAACTTCTAATGCGACTTCCAACAAGGTTGCGTTGAACGTTCAACGTTCAGAGGTGTTCAGATTTCCAGGAGCTTCTCTTTCTAGAGACAGATCGAGAGTGAATGCGTGGACTCGGGGTTTCACTTGTTCCGCTTTGTATTTGTATTTGTAATTTTATATATGAGAAGGTGGCAAGTGAGCAAGCGTTTTGCCTGATGCTAAGTGATGACCGCCGCCCATGGACGCAACGCCCGTAGGGTTGCAGATGCGTTGCGACCTTTTAATATAGTGGGCCGGCTACCTTACTGATCAGACGAAACGCAGAATTATTACACTTTCACTTCACGCCGGTCTTCTGTGAGGTCGTGGTACTTACCCGAATGGACCTGCCCATTCGTGCAACAGCCGAAGTTGTTGCGCGGCCCTACTACAGTAAGGGTAACCCCCCACTAGATGGAGTCTGTAGGGGAGACCTTTGTTGAGCAGAGGACTCAAAAAGGCTGAAACGATGATGACTTACCTCTATCCTAATAATGAGTGGTAGGTTGACGACTGTACTGTCTATTGAATAAAGATATCTGACTTTGACTTGTCTCGGAAATCGAATGCACCGAAACACATAGCTTAAAGGCCCATTTACACGATGCCATTTTCTTGTACATACAAGAGCAATAATTGAATGCAATAAATTGCGCGCAATAATTTGTTAGACCATTTGTTGTTTAGACCATGCAACTCATTTATTGCTTCAATTTAATTGTATACTACAGGCAAGAAACTTGCACCGTGTAAATGGGCCTTAACTCCAACACTGAGTCACTGACAATGTCAATTTTCAAAAATCTTGGTTATCCCTCCATAGGCATCTTGGGACTGGTGTGGACGACGATTTGGTGGCTGGTGGTGAAGGAGTCGCCAGAGAAAGATCCTCACATCACAGCGGCGGAACTGAAGTATATACAGGTGATGTCGAGCTACTTCGAAACAAATAAGAACACGTATCATGAAATGTTTACTACTGGATTGCGTTGTAATCTCTTTCTTATAGAGTTTGCAATAAAAGATACAGGATTAAAAAAGAATAACTTTATCGTAAATGAAAAGTATAACTCAGTATTTAATATAGGTACTACAATATACAGCGTGGCGTTACCATCGCGACAATAAATGAACACACGTCTAACGCTACGTGCCAATAATCATAAAAAAATATTAACGTTAAGCAAAATCCATAAATAAAAAAAGTTATCCCCTATATGTGTGTTCATTTATTGTCGCGATGGTAACGACACGCTGTATATAGTATTTGGCATAGTACCTGATGTGGCTCGACTGATCTGGCTCAACAATACGTTTACCAAGACAGAATTAGTATACTTCTATCTTTTCTTTTAAATATAAAAAAAAAATCGTGTCACGTGTTTGTCCGCGATGAACTCCTAAGCTACTGAACCGATGTGTGCAGTGTTATCTAAACTTGAGAGAAAGGATATCTTATATCTCAGATTATAGTCGTTTAACATTTTTTGCATTTTTTTTTTAATATTTGACGGAGTTATAATTTTCTGTTAGTTCCATAAGACTCTAACAGATGGCGGTGTAAGGTAAGTTTATCAGCTCGATTGAGCAAATATCCAATAGATAGCTATGCTAGCTAGAATAGCTATGTTAAAAGACCAAACCATATGGACCTGGTAGGTGGTACTGCAATCGGAGTTTTAAAAAAATAGGTTTTTTAAAGATTTTTCACGTTTGGAAATACAATTGAAACCGGTAATAACAGATTTGGTCCACATGAAGTTGCGCGAGCCAGCTAGTGTATGTATAAAAATATTGATTGTGATATGGTATATATATATATATATATATTCCACCTTTTGAACACTAATAGTGTTAAAGAAATAACAAAACATTTTGAGGGCGATATAGGCGGTTCAGTTGATGTTAAATAATTACCGGTGCCCATGACATCTACAGCACATCGGATTGTTGTTCCGGTTAACAGTGCTTATATAAAACGTTATAGCAAAATATTACCACTTCACCACATGCGGACTTTGATGACCTTTTAGCTTTGTTGTTGTAAACCGAGCTATCTACTTCCTACTCTAGCTAATAATGACATTCAAACGTCCAACCAAACCTGTCCTAGGAAAAATAAACGGGATAAAATAGTTTCATTTAGTAATTAATATGTTATCACTTGTGAACTTTTATGCGTTATTTTTAATCGTAATCGACGTAATCTGGTCGAGAATTTAAAAATCAAATTAAACGCGATAAAATCCTTAAAATGGCATCATTTGACAATGTACAATATTCGCGTAAAAAAAAAAAAAAAAACAAAATGTTTAATCCCGTAAACACAATGAACTGTCAGAATTGTGGACAGTTACGATGTTTCGACGTTTGGGAGACTCGAAAGTTTTTCTCGACCAGGATTCCAGGGGCACCCAGGCGGTGGAGGGGTCCAGGATTAGGCACCCTTGGTGCGCGATGCTGAGGTCCGGCCCCGTGTGGGCGATCGTGATGGCCCACTTCAGCGAGAACTGGGGCTTTTACACCTTACTCACCTTCCTGCCGACGTTCATGCAAGGTGACCCGTTTTTTTTTCTTTGTTACTATCTTTGCTACGTGAGAAAGGGGCAAGCGACCTGGCGGTTCACCTGCTGGTGAGTGACGACCGCTGCCCATGGGCATTCGCAACAGCCGTAGGGTTGCAGATGCGTTGCCTTATGCGCTGCGACCTTTTAGTAAAGGGCGCCCCGGCTACCACACTCACCAGACGAAATGCAGAAGTGTAACACTTCCGCTTAGCGCCGGTCTTCTGTGAGGTCGTGATGCTTGCCGGATGGACCGGCCCATTATTGCAACAGCGAAGAATATTGCGTGACTCTGCCACATGTTCATCAGAGGGAGCTTCACTTAAGATGAGCTTCTAATCCAAGGGCATAAGAAATGAGAACGCGAAAAAAGGTCATGAATTATTAAACGTGAAATAATTAGATTCATTTACCAAATAAAAATGCATTTGCCCCTTTTGTTTCGATGTGAAAATGTAGTAAGCGAGTTGGCGGTTCACCTGATGTTAGGTGATAACCGCCGCCCATTGACATTTGCAACACCCGTAGGGTTGCAAATACGTTGCCTTATGCGATGTTTATCTTGTAATAAAGTGGGGCCCCGGCTACCTCACTCACCAGACGAGACACAGAAATGTAACACTTACCTGCACCGACCTGCCCATTGTTACAAACAACGAACACTGTAGTAAGCATGTACCTGAAATAATTCATTAGGTGAAATCGATGCGAACCGCCAGGCTTCAAGAAAAACATTGTTAAATTTTAAATTCCATTAAATTTTAATTTTGTACCGTTTCCTTTAATTAGGATGGATGGTCTACTGTTGTGTCCCTACCACAGTTAAATGTGTGTATTCGGCAAAGTGTTGTCTCATCAAGTTTCGCCCGCAGACGTGTTCAAATTCGAGACTTCGCAAACGGGCTGGCTGTCGGCCGTGCCGTATCTGGCGATGGCGGTGGTGCTGCAATTCGCTGGCCACCTCGCTGACTGGATGCTGAGGCGCGGCACGTTGTCCAGGACCAACATACGAAAGCTGTTCAACTGCGGCGCGTTCCTGGCGCAGGTGAGCCTGGATTGTACCCAGCAGGGCCAAGAGATTCAGCCCAGTAGTCCCGGGCTCATAGAATGGGACTAACTATCTCCTGCCTGTCGTAAAAGGCGACTAAAAGGGGACACGGATTGGCAACAGCTCGGAGTGGCCTCGAGCTGCTGCAAGATGGCGAGGAAATTGGGGAAAGGTTCACCCTTCTTATCCCTTGCCTGCCGTAAAAGGCGACTTAAAGGGGACACGGATTGGCAGCAGCTCGGAGTGGCCTCGAGCTGCTGCAAGATGGCGGGGAAATTGGGGAAAGGTTCACCCTTCTCCGAGGCGTGCTCACGCCCAGTACAGAGGGACCGGTGCGTTCCGTGGGAGATCCCGGAGCCCCCTCCAAACGTACAGTAGTTGGCCACCGAGGGGGTTATAGTGGGTAAGGACCCCACATAACCCTGTCATGTAAGGTGACACGGTATCTTTTGGAGATTTCCTCCCAGTACCAAAAAAGGTGACGCACCTCTGGATGGGTTATTGTTTAATTATTTATTAATCTTACGCACCGTATTCGATATAGTAATGTCACTGATGAAATAATTCCTAAGTTGTCTCACGCACGCCGTTGTATCCTACGCCCCCCCCCCCCCCCCCCCCCCTTCCCCCTCCAGTATAGCGCACAAACGTTTTGGTTCTTGACGGCCTTGCCTATTAACTTAGTATTACTGCCCTTCGCAGACGATCTTCATGGTGGCCGCCGCGTACTCTAGCACAGTGGTGGGGTGCATCGTGTGTCTCACGATCGCAGTAGGCCTCGGCGGGTTCGCTTGGTCCGGCTTCAGGTAAATGGAAAGGAAGTCGTGTTCTGACGGGACTCAAGCCGTGCTCTAATTGGGGGGGGGGGGGGGGGAGTTGCACTACTGATGGTACGAAATTCGCACGTGTCAAAATGACCGTCGCCATTTTTGCGTATATCAAAATCAAAATCAAAATCAAAATATATTTGTTCAAATAGAAGCTTGCGCGCTCTTATGAATCGTCAAATTTTACATCAAAGATTATGTGTATAGGTTCGTAAGGTACCACCGGTTCGGAAAGCGGTTTCTGTTGAGAAGAGACCGGCAAGAAACTCAACAGTTGCTCTTTTTCAAAAATATCAGGGTACAATATAATATACAGGTATAATAGTCTTATTCTAGCCTACGTGAGTATCAACAGTATTAACTCCACACATTGGCGTCGTCGAGATATTCCAAAATGGTATAATATGCTTTAATCATCAGTTGATTTTTAATTTTACATTTAAATTGGTCAAGCGGCAGACTTAATATCGACTGTGGGATTTTATTATACATGCGTACACTTTGCCCCATGAACGACTTATTTACTTTTTGTAGACGAAACAATGGCGTAGTAAGTTTGTCCTTATTTGTAGTGTTTATTTTATGTCTGTCACTATTCTTTAGGTAATAATTAAGGTTATGACGTATATACAAAACATTACAATAAATGTATTGAGAAGCAACAGTGAGTATATTAACCTCTTTGAAAAGATCTCTGAGTGAATTCCGGGCTCCGATATTGTAGATTGCTCGGACAGCTCTTTTTTGAAGAATAAATATAGTATTTATATCTGATGCACTACCCCACAACAAAATGCCGTACGACAAGATGCTGTGAAAAAATAACTAAAGTAAACAAGTCTGGCAGTGTCGATGTCTGTTAGCTGCCTAACCCTTCTAATCGCAAAAACCGCGGAGCTCAGCCTATTCGCAAGAGATGATATATGGGGACTCCACTGGAGCTTTGAATCTACTGTAATTCCCAGAAATACAGCAGACTCAACTGGATTAATTGGGTACGTTATTTAATATTAAACTAAAACTTTTCCTTCTTATACTGGGAAGGGTAAAAAGAATACATCTGGTTTTTTTGGCATTTAATACCATATTATTAATAGTAAACCAGTGGAGGATATGTGAAAGCGCACTATTCACGTCGTCATAATTTAATACGTTTCGGTCAACTTTAAAAATAAGCGATGTATCGTCAGCAAACAGTACAACATCACACAACCCACTGGCATAAAAGGGGAGATCATTAATATATACTAAAAATAATAATGGGCCCAAGATTGATCCTTGTGGGACTCCCATTTTCATCTGGGACCCAGTGGAATTAACATCATTTATAGATACTTTTTGAATTCTATTACTAAGGTAAGAGGCAATGAGATTGAGGGCGATCCCACGAATGCCATAATATTCTAGCTTTTGAAGAATAGTTTTATGGTCTACGCAGTCGAAGGCTTTTGAAAGGTCACAAAAGACACCTATTGCATCTTGTGACCTTTCCCAGGCGTTATAAATATGTTTGACAAGTGCGACGCCCGCATCTGTTGTCGATCTGCCTTTAGTGAATCCATATTGCTCATCGTGAAAGATTTTGTTCACATTAAAATGAACTAAAAGTTGATTTAATATTAGCTTTTCAAAAACTTTACTAAGAGATGGCAATATGGAAATAGGTCTATAGTTGCCTGGATCATTTTTATCACCACTTTTGTAGACAGGTATTATCTTACTAAATTTCATAAGATCTGGAAATATTCCAGAATCTATGCAGTTGTTAAAAATAGAAGCCAAATGTGGTGCAATATATGGCATTATTGTGCTCATTAATTTTATGGACATACCCCATAAATCCTCTGTATTTTTAAGATTAATAGAATTCAAAACTTTTATAATATCATAAGTATCTACGTGATTAAATTTAAATGTGTGTAGACAAGGGGTAACATTATTTCTTAAAACATTAATTGCGTCTGCGGGAGATGATTTTAATGTACGTGTGACATTAACCGCAATGTCTGAAAAATAGCTTTCGAAACTACTCGCAATTTCGTTATCTGATATTATGGGAGTATTACCTATAACTAGTTTTATAGGTTCCCTGAATATCTTGGTTCTTCCAGATATACGGGTAATGATGTCCCATGTGGCTTTAGTTCTATTGTTTGAATTTATTATGCTATTTCTTATATAAATAGATTTTGCCTGAACACAGACTTTTTTAAATATTTTTGAAAATGTTTGTACCCGTTTAAGGAAGTTAGGATCGTGATTCCACTGCCTCATACTATATAATTCATACAATGAATCCCTACTTTTGTATATACCCAATATATTCTCATCTAACTACGAGGCTAGCCCTAGAAGTAGATAGCTAGTCGATCGGTGACGTTAGTCTAAAAACGAGAGCTTTTTAAGGATTTTAATGTCAGTGACAGCCATGTCCACAGCGTCTGTTATATTATCGAATAAGTCTAAAAGAGCTATTGGTACCAAAATACATATATTTCTTATCCCCACTTCCGGCTTAACTCGATATAATATGTAATAAAACAAATTTGACTTCTTTTTTAAATATTGTCCTTAATTTAGGATAACATTATCCTGTGCTGTAAGGAAGTTTTACATACACAAATTTCACGCGGACAAACACCCAGATGCGAAACAACTATCTGTGGGTCACACAAATAGTTGTCCCGTGTGAGAATCGAACCTATGACCGCCGGCGCCGAAGCCAACGCCTTGAAAACTGCGCCACGGAGTCATCACGATGCGATTAGGGCAACGGCGGTCCTTTCCACCTTATTTGCACTACCATATCCCGGGTGTTGCGGATGTCCGTGAGTAATAGTTACTTCTTAAGATCAGGTTTTTTTTTTTTCGTGTGAAAAGGTGGCAAACGAGCTGGTGGTTCACCGGATGTTAAGCGATAAATAATGGCAGGGTTGCATTGATGCGTTGCCACCTTTTTATAAAGCGGGCCCCGGTTACCTCGCTCACGAGACGAAACCCAGAAGTGTAACACTTCCACTTAACTCCGGTCTTCTGTGAGGTCGTGGCACTTCTGGTTGGACCTGCCCATTCGTGCAACAGCGAGGGCTGCTACGTGGTTCTACCAGCTGGTCCTGCCACGTTCACATATAAAACGACCATACGTGTCCAATTCCAGCGTGAACCATTTGGACATAGCGCCGCCCCACGCCAGCGTGCTGATGGGCCTCTCTAACACGGTGGCCACTCTGCCGGGCATCATCAGCCCGCCGCTCGCCGGCTCCATCGTCACAGACAAGGTATGACGTCACCCCTTCCGTTTTCCGTCACGGACTGGGCTAGCCGCGGAGAAGTGTGACGTCATTGATGTTCTACACAACAGTGGAGACAATCGTAGTCTAATGATCGCTGAACGCTACTTTGAGAAAGAGTATTAATTTGTGCTTCGTGGTTATATTTACTCTCGCGTTTTCTCACCGTGTTATTTGTTTTACTTCTGAATATAGTTTTCTTTGCTTTTTCACTAAATAAATTCTATAAAATACTTGAATATAGAAGTAATTTATGTCATAACTCGACCCTTGTTCAGAAATACGAAAAATTCGAGTAATAAAAATATATTCTATTTATGAGTTGAACTTATATACTCGTGAACCAGAAGTATGTTTTTACGTGCAATAAATTATAAAGATAACTATTAAAAATACCTATAGTGAACTGCTGTCGAATTCTTAATGTTTTGTTGTAATGATTTTCGTCGGTGTGGCAATAAGCCGTTTAGCTTAGTGGTTAAAGCATCTGGGCGCGAAGCGTGGGTTCGATTCCCTCAGCGGTGTAAAACTTCTCGTCCATTTTTTCAAGCAAAATTTTTAAATTTAATCTCAAGTGCAGACTAGCGTTACAGAAAATTTGACTTATATTTCACAATAAATAGCATTCAATCGCTTTCCGGAAAAACCTTACAATACTCGATTACTCAACCATTATTACCCGTCATTGACCACCCGAATGGCGTAGTGGGTAGTGTACCTGCCTCCTGCGTCAAAGGGTGTGGGTTCGATCCCCACTACAGGAAAAATATTGTGTGATGAACATAGCGTATTTCTAGTGTCTGGGTGCTTATTATATGTATAACATGTATTTATTTACAATAGAAAGTTATGTTTAAGTATATTTATCAGTTATCTAGTACCCACAGTACATCGTCGCTTAGTTTGGCACTAGAGAGAGTTGTGTAAAAAATGCGTCCAAAAATATTTATTAAAGTAAAAGTAAAATATACTATATTGTACACCAAGACACATTAGGGTATTTAAAATTTAAAAAAAAAACACACAGGTACAACAAGCGGCCTTATCGCTTAAGCAGCGATCTCTTTTAAATGGGCAATGTTTATTAAAATAAAAGAAAGTGGCAGGGGTGTACCAAATGAATATTGAGAATATTACTTATTCCAGAGCGCGGGGCAATGGCGCAAGGTGTTCTTCATATCGAGCGCCATCTACCTGCTCGGCGCCATAGTGTACGGCTGGCTGTGCTCCGCCGAGCGGCAGCCCTGGGTCGCCGAGGCGGACGGCGACGCGAGCTTCGACACGGACGGCGCCTCCGTCACCACCGCCAGGGGCTGCGACAACAAGGCGATGGAGCACAGCGAGATGTGAACGCGCACCGGAGAGATTCGAAGGAGGAACGCGCGCGGCGCGCACTGGAGATTTAAAAAAAAAAGTTTTTTTTTTAATTTATTTATTAATAGTCAGCCCTCAACGACGCACGGCGAGACGTGAACGCGCACTAGAGAAATTAAAAAAAAAGTTTATTTTTGTTTCCTAATTTATCTTTCCACGACGACGCACCGTAGCCCCGTTCAAAAAAAGCGCTCGGACATTACCGCTGACCTACCGAACGACGCGCGGTGGACAGGTGCGAAATAACATTTTGAAAGAGGACATGCGAGGCCAGGGCCTCGGCAGCAAAATCACACGCAACGCAAAGAATAGAGAAATAAGTGTTTTTAAAAAATAAATGTATTTTTTTTTTGTAATTTTTCCAGTCAATATGCACCACAACATTAAAAAAAATTATTCGGACATAACCGCTGCCGTACCGAAGGACGCGCGGTAGACAGGCGCAAAATAACTATGCAAACATGGGATATATTATTATAGTTTAACCGTCTTTGGATTTCTCCATACAGACAGTTCATAAACGGTTACATCGCCATTTTTATTTTTCACATATGCGCCGACATTGACACTTAAATGAATTTAATACAGATTAAAAATAACTCAAAAGTACCTACACATATACGGAGAAAGATTTTTTTTAGAATAGATACAACATGACATTTACAGCGTACTGACAGAAACTTAGTTTAAAAATAGTTATAGATATTATATATATAGTAATAGGCGAATGCATAGAAACATTAGGGTATAAAAAAAATAAAACAACGCTGACTACGGTAATCTGATTCTGACATTAGTGATGTTATAATATTCAAGATTTTATTTATTACTGTCGTATTTTTTTTATTTTTTTTTTTAAATGCTTAAATTATCGATATGCAAGTTTTCTTATAACGGTTATAAAAAAGAGAACAGTATGAATTTTTAAATATTAAAAGTACCTATTAAATACTTAAGTCAACTATGAATGCAGTAAAAATCAAATAGTTGGTTTAGTAATATTTTAAAACCTTCTAAGTTATATGTCGACACAAATGTGATACTATACCACACTGTATTTAATACACAATTAGTAACAACTAACATCAATTGTTATGCTAATAATATTATTTATCGTATATTATAATCGAATAAAAAATTATCGAAGTTAAGTATGTATTATTCTATGCTTACAATAAGTTTTAAAGTGCCCAATTATCCCTATATGTAATAAAATTCTAGCCTTTTATTAAAAATGACTTATTTAATTCATTTTTTTATCCGTCCACAGGAAATGCGTTTTTTATTTTTGTTTCCCTTTACTAATGAAAATAATTTTAAAGTATGTAATTATGTATGTAGCTAAAAGATCTGTAGCATTTTGTAAAATGTGATAGTTAAAATTTAAAAGGACCTAAAGGTAGTGAATATGAAACGATTATATTGTATATTTGCAATTGTAAACTATTTATTGCATTAAATAAAGATGTAAATGTACAAATTAAAATATTTTTTAAGACGTCCCTTAGCTTATACAATAATTTTTAATAGCTTCCATATTATGTGACGACAATCGATTTGATAATACATAATCCAGCCTTTTTTACATTTAGTATCACTGTTTTTATTACTATTGAACGATTACTTTTACATAAAAAGTACAGTAAAAAGCTTTCATATAATAGGGAAACAATTTCTTCCATATGTAACATAACATGAATGTTACATGGCTCTAAAAGAATGGCTCAAGATTGTAAAATACGTATTAACTTTAAATAAAAATTAAATTAATTTTAAAAAGCCCTTGTCTATTTTTTTCCTCCCTTTATTGTTGAAAACTTGAAATAAGGTTTTTTTATAGGATTTTCTAAACCTAGAGTATTATCACTACCCTCCACTAGGTGGCACCAGGTTAAACAACACGAGCCATGAATTATCGCAATGCGATAATTTCCTCTTTTATTCCAACTCTAAATACTTTAGATAAAATAACGAAAACATTTTATATTAAAAAAATGTTTTTGACATACCGAAAACTGTAATCGCTTGGCGAAAACTGTAATGTCTTGGACAATCGGGATATAGCAATGAGACTTTATGCTGATAATTTAGCTAAACCTTTAAATTATTTATTTATAGTGTAAGAATTTTTAAATAAACAATATGTTCTAACATTTTGCACGAGAAACTTATAGAATGCATATCTACGCAACGTTTACATAGACATTTAAAATATAAATACGACATTGGCGAAAAAAGCGACACCTACCACAATCATAAATAAACTCACATGGAACTTTGTAACTATGAATTAATTAAAAGAAATCTGTATTATTCTTTTCGAAAAAAAATATTAATTATTTATATGATAAATATCGATAAGTGTATGAAAGTCTAATTTCTTATTTCTGTTCTAGTTTTTAGACTCGTGAATTTAAAAGTATAATTAATTTAATGTGGTTCATATTTAATTGTGTCCTACCGATTCTATCTATGGTGTAACAGAATAACTACTTTTCATTTCAATTTTTTATTATTTACTTTGTCAGGAAGAATTATTAAAACATTTTTCGTTCAATCATGTATAATACTCTTCTAAATTTATAACTTTAGAAAAGTATTTATAGAGGACTCAAAATGACTTTTTAAACGTTGATTCAAAATTATAGGATAAGTAATTAAACTAGATTCCTCCAATAAATTATATTAAATTACAATTTTTTAACCCCTGACTAATAGACTATAACAACTTTTAATACATTGTTATTATAAAAAGATGGAAAATTACTGTCGCCATTGTTTTGATATTTTTTATGGTTTGTGATTATTTTCAACATTATTATTCCATATAAGTGAAATGCTAATGAAACATGAAAATCTATTATTTTTTTTTTTCTTTAATAAAGTGCTTCATAATTTTTCAGTCTATTTCATAGGTCTTTAAATAGAAAATATTTTTAGGGACACTAAATGTTTGGTTCCATCACCGAAGCGAAATACGACGTCACAACCGCCGGGAATGTTTGTTTGTCGGCAAAAGTATAAAAGCTGCCGCTGCTTTGTGTCGCCGCTCGATCTCTGATCAGTTGATTTGACGCGCGAAGGTAATAAGTCGATTTATAAATATGGTGGAACAGGGATTTGAAATGACTCACAAATTGTTGGACCTGATGCAGAAGACCGGCTACCCGATTGCTCAGCAAAACGGCCAGAGGAAATTCGGCCCGCCTCCAAACTGGACTGGCCCTCCACCCCCGAAGGGTTGCGAGGTTTTTGTCGGCAAACTGCCCAGGGAGATCTTTGAAGATGAGCTCGTACCTATATTCTCAAAAGTGGGCAAAATATACGAGATGAGGCTGATGATGGACTTTTCTGGGTCCAATCGTGGGTACGCCTTCGTGACTTACTGCACGAAGTCCGAAGCATCTACCGCCGTTAAGCAATTGAACGGTTACGAAATAAGAGCCCGGCGTCACATCGGAGTGGTGAAGTCTGTGGACAATTGCCGACTTTTCGTCGGCGGCATTCCGAAGACCAAGACAAAATCTGATATTCTGGACGAACTCTCCAAGCGGGTATCGGGAATAGTAGATGTGATTCTTTATAATAATTGCTACGACAAGCGGTTGAACAGGGGTTTCGCCTTTGTGGAGTTCACATGCCACAGAGCGGCGGCTATGGCGCGAAGAACCTTGATACCTGGATGTGTTAAATTGTGGGATCAAGAGGTAATGGTGGATTGGGCTGAACCAGAACCGGACATCGATGATGATCAGATGAAAAGGGTAAGACTTTATTTGTTTTTTTTTTTTTTTTTAATTTTCAATAATGCTATTGCGAAATACGAGTGCTATGAAGTATTTCTTGTGTATGCGGCCAGTCTTCAAGAGCAGTGTACAGTTTCATTAACAATAAATGATCATTTGTAATGTAAATATTAAGCGTATCTCTATTAAGCTGTATTAAACACTTGAAACTTGCAGGTAAAAGTTCTGTACGCTCGTAACTTTCAAATAAGTACAACACCAGAAACTATTCAAACCATATTTGAGTCTGCCGTAAATGGTAAAATCGAACGAGTTAAAAAAATATACGATTACGCGTTCATCCATTTCTATGAAAGGGAGCATGCGGAACTTGCTATGGCGAAATTGCAAAATGCGGATATTGATGGAAGTGTTATAGAAATAAGATGGGCTAAGCCAGTAGATAGAGAACTCTACCGAATACAGAAGCTTAGCAGAGGCAATGCGAAATTTAACAATAGTCTTGACCTTTCACAAACACTCTTGCTCTATAAACAGCACTTGGACAAGAAGGAATATGCTAACTCTCCCAAAGAAGATGAGGGCATAGGGTCAGCTTGTGCAGGAGAGTCTTCATGCTGTTCACCAATGGATTCAAAGATCTCTGGATACCCATATAATATGGCACCTGAACAGAATTATACATTTGCTCCAGCTAAGCTAGATGCAGTGTGCAAAGGGTACGGTTATGAAATTCAAATAATTATATTGGATTAAGAGCAAAGAATTAGTGTAATATATATAATTTTATTTTAGTATTCACCCTGTGTACTCACTAGCAATTTTTATTTTAGGTACAAGTGGGTGCCTCCCATATATGAGTATCAAAAATATGTGGATCCTGTTGGTGCTGAACTTTGGGTTTGTACAGTGGTGCTCCCTCAAGTTGACAAGCCATTTTGGTCAACACCTCGTAGAATTGGACCTCTAATGACCAGTGCTTGTTTCTCAGTTCCACAAGCACAAGTGCAAGCAGCAGAAATTGCACTTCAATATATAAAGGTAAAATGCATAATTTTGTGTTAATTGAACTCTAAAACTTGATTTAATTAATAACCTATGCTTTTTTTTTTCTATTACAGACATTGCGTGCAGAACTCATTCAGCAGTCCACTCCCACAGTTCAACCATCTTACACTCAAATTGTACCCACTATTCCAAATTGCATAGGATATTCTTTTGATTACTTGAATCCTATGTACCAGAGACAACCCACTATACCAGTTACAGTACCACCTCTATGGAGATCGATTTAGAAATGCCTTTTATAATTACCCAAGTCAAAGATTTGAGGGACTTCTTTATATCTTAGCAAAAATTTGCACTTTATTGTTAATGCAATAAAGTTCAGATTTTCTCATTGCTTGACAAAAAATTATAATATAATTGGATGCAATATTGCAATATTGTATTAAATTATATATTATTAAACTTGCAAAGAAATAGTGTTGGGTAGAAAGTAGTTTTAAGTTTCTTTTTGTAGTTGTTGTTAATGTTGACAAAATTCTAAAGTACTCTTTATTAACATTTACTTTGTATGTACCACTAGTTTATTATGTGACAGAACAAATTGACAATCAATGGAACCTTTGACTTGTTTAGATTAGATAAGTTGATTATTTGCAGATGTAATTTAAACTTTGTGAATTTCATGACCATGGTCATTTTCCAAAAGTTTTATGATTATTTTGTTTTTTAATTTGACTTGGCATATATTTACATATGTAAAGAGCTGCCAGAAGTGCTTCCTTGGGCTTATATTATTATATTCAGAGAGAATGCACTTAGTATGTCAAATACATTAAAACTATTTTTATTTTGGCAATATATCATTCAATCTATTTTCTAGTTTTCTTTATCATCTTTAGTATTTTTTTTTTTCGTCATATCAAAGCGGTATGTTGTGCTTTGCTTCCGGCCCCGCCTCAACGCTGCACTTGTATAAAATGGCTAATCTTATAAAGGTAATTGAAAAGTACACATTTTAATCCGAAATTATTGATATTAGATTTCTCGCTATATCGAAATTGTATGGTGTGATTTTTGCTTTTTTTCAAGGTTTCTGATTGAGTACCATGCATTAGTTCTCATTTTCATGTTCTAATAGATTCTATTTGATTTCGGACTAGCTCTTCACCCGTATGTACTTTAGTTTAGTTGCCAACTTTTCGGGAATTTGAATTAAAATATATAATAAAGAACACCTGACTAAGTTCGATTCGAAAGTCGCCATTTTTTATATTCCCGGGACGTTACCCTTTCAAGTACCCACTGACGAAGAATAAATAAGAAGGAAGCTTCGTACTGTAGACTAATAACAATATGTCAATCATATTTTAATTGGTTTTGGTTAGGTTTTTTATTAATGCCTAACTATCTTTAGGATCACACATACTTGTCACAACCCCCGGCGAAGCTATCAGTAATCACTATCTTCGTTAGTTGCCCGATCGGGAGTTGGCTTGGCGTCGGACTTCAAGATATGTTTCTAGATTAGAGAACAACCTTCAGTTTCTTCAATATTCTAATCTCTTAAGTGGATATGTAAGTTCGTCTAACAAGATCTATTCCGAAAAACCAGCAATATAAATTATCCTTCTACAACAGCTACATTTCAATTGAATTAATTTGTTTGCCAAAAAAGGAATCTAGTCACTCGACTAATAGGTCAATCTTATTAATTGTATCAGTAATTTAATAAGTGCATTGATTTGTAATGTAGTTGTGATGACTCATTATATTTTTGTATAAAAGCGCATTATATTTGTGTTTCAGTGATAGGGTAGAACACTTTATACTTTGTATAGGACGTTACTCTGTCCTAATAAGTAGGAAGTAGTAATTAATATATAAAGTTGTTTACGCTATCCTCACTATTTTATTTTGGCCGACCAACCTACAGTCTTTAATATATAGTAATATGGTACGACAATAAACCTGTCTTGTCAGTTTTGTAGGACAACAGCCTACTTGAGCCTACTGATAAGGTTAGACGTTTTTACAAAAGTAGTAGTAAATTGTCCCAAAATTGTACGACTCTACGATCAACACGTGGAAGGAGTTGATTTGTTTTGTTAGATTAGTTTCTTGCCAAGTACTAAATAAAGATTATGATACCAAAATGGTATCTACGTTTATTTTACCAACTCGAGGTTACCTATTTATTAATACCTGAAGCAAAAACTTTGTACCCCCTTTTACAAAAATTGTTGGATTGATTGGAGAAGTATGAAATTTCCAACACTATAGTTTAGAGGAGGATTAACTCCTTGCTAATTTTTTTTTAGAATTATGCATAAAATATATATTAAATCGATAAAAAAAACATTACACACAACGTGTTAAATTATTATGGGTGGGCGACCACTAGTCTTCATAAATTGTTGGATATTATGCAATTGTAACTGCAAATATAACATATCGTTAAAAGCCTCTGCTTGTGTCCCTTGCTTCATAAGAAAAGAGGACTTCTCAAGTCTGTCATCTGATATGAAGAATTAGAGATAAAAAAGAAAGTAGTGTAGCTACCAAGCTACCCTTTACCCTCAAGATGTAATGCGTCAGAGATTTGATCATTATCCTCTATTTAAAAAAGACATTTATATTCTGCGAAAAGTGTGTTGAATCAGCTCGTAAAACGAAAATACATTTTTTTTTAAATATTTAGGACAAATTTTTACACAACATTCTCTTGTCTCAAACTAAGCAACTATTAAAGACTGTAGGTTGGTCGGCCAAAATAAAATAGTGAGGATAGCGTAAACAACTTTATATATTAATTAGACTACTTCCTACTTATTAGGACAGAGTAACGTTCTATATAAAGGATAAGGTGTTCTACCCTATCACTGAAACATTATGCGCTTATATACAAAAATATAATGAGTCGTCACAACTACATTACAAATCAATGCACTTATTAAATTACTAATAAAGTTAATAAGAAAGATAATAAAGATTGACCTATTAAATTATAAATTATTATTAAGCATGGTTTATTATATAATATTATACCAGATATGGTTAAATGTTTATTAAGTATAATTGTTATTGCTCGTATATTAAGCAGTGTTGCCAGTGGATTGTAACACAACGCTGGTACTATGGATACTAGATAACTGATAAACATACTTAAACATACTTTTCTTTTGTAAATAAATACATAATATACACATATGAGCACCCAGACACTAGGAGAACACTATGCTCACCACAATATTTTTCTAGTAGTGGGGATCAAACCCACACCCTCTGGTGCAGGAGGCAGATACACCCACCATGCCAATAATTTTATCAACAGTTAAGTAAATAATAAAGTAGCAGCCTGTACATATCCCACTGCTGCCCATAGGCCCTCTCTTTACAGAGGGTATTAGGGCATAGTCCACCACGCGGCCCCACTGCGGATTGGAGGACTTCACATATCTTCGAAATATATTTTTTGTCATTATTTAGAAAATATGCTAGTTTCTTCATGATGTTTTTCTTTATTGCTGAGCACGTGATAAGTCATCACTTAAAATTGACAATTTTATTGGTGCCAGCACCGAGGATCGAACTCAGGTTGCTCCAGTATATTAAATTAAAGGCGAGCCACCGGACACTGAGATATCATGGTCACCGCTGTACTCTTAACTCTTACTGCATTGCTATATTTATATAATCTGTTATTTTCATTTGTAACTTGATGTCATTAAGTAGTGTAGTCCATCACAATCTAGTCTTTTCGCAAAGTAATTTTTTTTCTCTTAATTATTCACTATCTATGCTTAAACTGATATAACATTTTTCACATGTCATTAGCGAATTCATAAAAACTCCATAAAGGAAAGAAGAAGAAATAGTGTAGTCCTTGATACCGGGCCATAAAATCCAAAAAAAAAATATGTTGTGACATGTCGTGTGTCAAGTGTCAATCTGTCAAGTTGTCAACCAACTTAACCAAAGAATTCAAAGATGATGGATTTTTGAAGTTTTTATTTGCCTATTACAATTTTAATGTGAATATTATAAAATTGAGAATTTTAAGAACAACTTGACATTGGCGTAATTGTGATAACTCACAAAGCAAGCCATTAATAAAAAGAAGAAGAAGAAAGAATTCAAATTAAATTAAACGTAGTGATTACATTCTCTTTGAAAGAATTAAGAAAGAATGAAAGAAAGAAAGTCCAACCAAAATAGAAACACTAAAAGGTGAAATACTTGTCAATAATCAATATTCCCAGATATTTCAGTTTCAGATATATAAAAGTACTCTTGGAATATACCTGAATAAATGACATAAATGAATATATAGAAAGGAATTTGATTGACAAATATTCGATTATAAGTTATAAGCAGCACCTAGCTTTTCCGGCTAAGTTTTTTTTTAGATTAATAATACAAATGTTATACATTTAAAAATGTGGCGAAGGAAGTTCTTAAATATTTATTATAATATTAATGAAGTGTTAAACTGTATGGCGACTAGAATAACAAATGAAAGTAAGCAAAGGTTAACTCACAGACGCTTCTCTAATAAATGTAAATATGTAAATACATGTAGCGATAGGGGTGATGTGCCAAGTGAAAAATACAATTCTTTCACATACAGAACTCATACATGTGGTGAACTTCTGCCAGCACACAATGGGATGAAAGTAACTCTATGTGGATGGGTACAATACATACGGTTATCTAAATTTCTTATTTTAAGAGATTCATATGGCATGATACAGTGTATTATTAATAATGATCATATAAAATTGAATGATATTTCATTAGAGACAGTGGTAAAAGTAGATGGAGAGGTATCTCTAAGACCTTTGGATATGATTAATACAAAAATGGTTACTGGTAAAATTGAAGTTATTATAGAGAACATAGAAGTTCTTAATATGGCAGATAAAGTGCCATTCAATTTAAGAGATTATCAAAAGCCAAAAGAACAGTTACGACTGCAGCACAGGTATGTCGATTTGAGAATTCCGGAAATGCAGAGCAATTTACGTGTCAGGTCTTCAATGTTGCATAATATGAGGAAATTTCTTGTTGAGGAGCAGGGGTTTATTGAAGTTGAAACACCAACACTATTCTGTCGGACTCCAGGTGGAGCAAGGGAATTTGTTGTTCCCACACATCATTTGGGACTATTTTATTCCTTAGTGCAAAGTCCACAACAGTTTAAACAAATGTTAATGGCTGGCGGTATTGATAGGTACTTCCAAGTTGCAAGATGCTATAGGGATGAAACAACAAGGCCTGATAGACAACCAGAATTCACCCAACTAGATATAGAGCTATCATTTGCAAGCTTGGAAAATGTTCTTAACTTAATTGAGCAGTTGCTCTATAAAACATTTATCAAGCGACTGCCAAAGCCCCCATTCAAGAGAATGACTTACAAATATGCATTAGAAAACTATGGCTCTGATAAACCGGACATCACCTATGACTTAAAATTAATAAATGTATCAAAGGTATTTTGTGATGATAAAAATAATACAAATGCTTATGTCATACCATATCCTAATAATCTTGGAAAGTTAACTACAAAATACAGGGAGAAATTTCATGAACTAAGCAAAAAATACCAAACAAAAGTAATTTTAAATGAGAACATTTCCAAAGAATTTTCAGAAGAAATTAACAGGAAGATCCAAGAGATTGTCGGTAGTGGTAATTTATACATAGTAAGTGTGGGTGAGAATGAGCAAGTGTGCCTGTGCTTGGGTGAAATAAGAGAGGTATTAAGATTCCTTTTACAGTCAAAAGGCTTAATTGAATTGAACCAAAATGTTGCACCCTTGTGGGTTGTTGATTTCCCTTTATTTATAAAAAGTGCTAATGGCTTAGAGACATGTCATCACCCATTTACAGCTCCTCATCCAGAGGACTTACACCTTTTAGAAAGTGAGCCCTTAAAGGTCCGGTCCCTTGCTTACGACGTTGTTATGAATGGCACTGAAATTGGCGGTGGATCTGTTAGAGTGCATGATGCTAATCTGCAAGAGAGGCTACTGCAGATGCTAAATATAGATTCCGATAAATTGAAACATTTTTTGAATGCACTACGTAGTGGATGTCCGCCTCATGCTGGAATAGCTTTAGGTATTGATCGCTTGATGGCGTTAGCATGTAATGCAGATTCAATTAGAGATGTTATTGCTTTTCCCAAGTCTCATGATGGCAAAGATCCATTATCCGGTGCACCTAATATCATCAGTAAGGATGACAAAGAGTATTACCATATAGATATTTTGAAATCAACCTGAATTATATACTTCAATTTTATATACCACCATAATGTACCAAATATCATCTGAGGATGATAAAGTGTATTACCATATAGATATTTTAAAATCAACCCTAATTATATGTATACTCCAGTTGTATATACAATTTTGTGTGAAAATAAAATATTAGTTGTATTAATTTTGTTTTCCAATTTAATAATAAATCATTGTTTCAACTTCCCGAATGAATTAATTTTTTGTTTATTAAATAGGGTCAAAATATTTTACATATTTCGATCCCTGCATGAATGTGTCTTATATATCTGCAAACAAACAACCTATTAAAGTTCATTGGTATTTTTAAAAAACCTTTAATATTAAAATACTATATTGATGTTATTACTGGAAATATCCATTAACAAAGGGAACAGTCGAGTGAAAGCATGGCTTATGGTAACAATAAAATAAATAAAAATGTTTGTCATCATCCTATATTTATTGATTTAAACTTTTTACACCTTATCACATATCCTAAATATATTAGGTTGGGGAAAAACTCTTTTCGCAAATAGTATGTATGTACTTATAATCTCTTTGGCTATACCATTTATATCTGTCTGGTTTTGGTATCATTAAAAAGTTTAAATTTAAAAAAAGATAATTCCAAATTCAAATTAGGAAAATGTGTGATTTTCATTTCTTTTTCTTAATGTTAAAATAAGTGATTCCTATGAAGGAATTCGATACATTTTAAAATTTTTCTACAAAAAAGGTAAAAATGCAACGCAAGCCGCGAAAAAAAATTGTGATATTTATGGAGCTAGTGCAGTGTCTGTGAGAGTAGCACAAAGGTTCAAGCGATTTCAATCTGGAGATGCACCTCGCTCTGGGCGCCCTGTTACGGATAAAATGGATGCCATTTTTGAAAAAGTAGAGCAAGATCGGCATATCAGTAGTTTCGATGTAGCTGAAGAACTGGGAATTGACCACAAAACAGTTTTGGCGCATTTGAAAAAAGCTGGGTACACAAAAAAGCTCGATATTTGGGTGCTTCATGAGCTCACTGAAAGAAACCTAATGAACCGTGTACTCATTTGTGATTCTTTATTATGACGTAATGAAACCGAACTATTTTTGAAAAACCTAATAACTGGAGATGAAAAGTGGATCACGTACGATAAAACGTGCGAAAAAGGTCGTGGTCAAAGGCTGGTCAGGCTTCACAGACTAGCAAAACCCGGGTTATCTCGCGATAAGGTAATGCTGTGTGTATGGTGGGATTGGGAGGGCATTATTCATAATCAGCTGTTACCGCCAGGCAGGACCATTGATTCTGAACTCTACTGCGAACCGCTGATGAGATTAAAGCAAGAAGTTGAGAGGAAGCGGCCGAAATTAATCAACAGAAGCGGTGTGATTTTTCATCATGATAACGCTAGACCTCATCTTTAGCCACTCAGCAAAAATTAAGTGGGAGGTATTAATGCCGCCTTATAGTCCTAACCTTGCGCCTTCGTATTTCCACTTGTTTCGGCTCTTCAGAATTCTTTAGGCATTGTCAGGTTAACATCACGAGACGACTGCCAAAACCACTTGCCACGGTATTTTTATCAGACGGCCCAGAATTTATATAGCAATGGGATCATGTCCTTACCTACAAGATGGCAGAAAGTTAGAACAAAATGGCACCTACATACTTTAGTTAAATGTAAATAAACTTTATTAGAAAATGTTTTAAATTTTCATATAAAATGCGAAAAAACTTTTTCCCCAACCTATTACAAAATTGATACGCGAGACTGTAGCATGTTGTAGATAACTTATATTATTAATTTGATATATAGGTAATACATTATATTAAACAAAATAAATGAATGTGGTGCATTCTATTTAATATTGAATAAGTTTAGATAACCTTATCCATTTCATGTTAAGTATATAGGGGTAGATATTTTTGAGAATAACTATTCTTTTACTGTTTGAACTACATTCCTCTGGAACATACTTTCCGAAAAGCTCCAAATGAATATGTTTTTAGGGACCTGTTATTTTTGCGGGGCAGTATATTTGACCCTCCCTGCATTGAAAAGGAGGTAAGCATATATTATCTTTGAGCTCCTGAGCAGCTATACATCCTTAGTTCAGTGGTTTATTTTTCACAATAATTCGTGTCCAAAAATTAACAGTTAATCTTTATTATTATATGTAACATTTTGTGCCGGATTATTTTGCGATTCCGAATAGTTCTTGATATTAGATCCTTAATCACAATGTTGCAACAATAGGTATGGTTTTGAACTACGTATTATTGTTAAGTATCTATTATAAACAGAATTGGACATGGTTGGGTTCCGGTAATTTGATTTACTTATTTTTTCCACCTTATTTGGTTTATCTCCAATACGGTTAATACGGAGCCGTGATAGCTCAGTGAGCCGTGATAGCTCAGTGAGCCGTGATAGCTCAGTGAGCCGTGATAGCTCAGGGAGCCGTGATAGCTCAGTGTCCGGGCGCTCGCCTTTAATTCAAAATACTCGAGCAACCTGAGTTCGATCCCCGGTGCCGGCACCAATGAAGTTTTTAACTTTAAGTGCTGACTTATCACGTGCTCCGCGGTGAAGGAAAACATCGTGAGGAAACCTGCATATTTTCGAAAAAATAACAAAAAAAATATTTTTCGAAAATATGTGAAGTCCGCCAATCCGCAGTGGGGCCGCGTGGTGGACTATGCCCTGATACCCTCTGTATAGAGGAGGCCTTTGCCCAGCAGTGGGACATGTATAGGCTGTTACTTTACTTTATTTTACAATACCGTTTGTTCAACGGATGTTATTAATTGGTGTCATCATCATCATTTCAGCCTGTTTGAGTCCACTGCTGAACATAGGCCTCCCCCACAGACTGCCACGAAGTACGATCCTGAGCCACCTGCATCCATCGACTTCCCGCACATTTGCACAGGTCGTCACTCCATCTAGTGGGGGGTCGTCCTACACTGCGATGGCCAGTACGAGGCTGCCACTCGAGAACCTTTCTTCCCCAACGGTTATCGGTTCTACGAGCTATATGGCCGGCCCATCGCCACTTCAGCTTGCTAATCCTCTGAGCTATGTCGGTTACCTTGGTTCTACTGCGGATGTCTTCGTTACGAACTCTATCACGCAGAGAAATACCGAGCATAGCCCGCTCCATAGCTCGCTGAGCGACTTTGAGCTTCCTCATACGGCCAGCAGTGAAGGACCACGTCTCGGTTCCGTAGGTCATCACTGGCAACACACATTGATTGAAGACTTTAGTCTTCAAACATTGAGGTATATGCGACGAGAAGATTTGCCGAAGTTTCACGAACGCTGCCCATCCGAGTTGGATTCGCCGATTGACCTCTGCGTCGAAGTTGGACTTACCTAGCCGGACTAACTGTCCTAGGTAAACGTACTCGTCAACAACTTGGAGCTTAGTGCTCCCAACGACAACCGGTATAGGCGTGACATGGACATTAGACATGATCTTCGTCTTGTCCATGTTCATCTTAAGGCCCACCCGTTGGGAGACACTGTTGAGGTCATTGAGCATAGCACCCAGGTCCTCCAGCGATTCTGCCATGATGACTATATCGTCGGCAAATCGAAGGTGGGTGATGTATTCGCCATTGATGTTAATACCTCGTCCTTTCCAGTCCAGAAGCTTGAAAACATCTTCCAACACAGCGGTGAAGAGTTTCGGGGATATGACATCACCCTGTCTTACACCCTTCTGCAGATGGATAGGTTTTGTACTACTGGACTGTACTTGGACGGACATCGTAGCCTTGTTATACAAACACCTCAGCACTTCGATATACCGATAGTCAATTTGGCACCGCTGAAGAGCCTGGAGTACCGCCCAAATTTCGACAGAATCGGAGGCTTTCTCATAGTCCACATACGCTAGGCACAAAGGCAGATTATACTCTTCCGTCTTCTGTATAACCTGCCGCAAGGTGTGTATGTGGTCTATGGTACTGAAGCCTTTTCGGAATCCGGCTTGTTCGGGAGGCTGGAAGTCGTCGAGTCTGGAAGCGAGACGATTCAAGATGACTCTTGAGAACAGCACATAGACGCGGCTCAGAAGGGATATCGGTCTAAAGTTCTTCAAGAGAGCGTTATCGCCTTTCTTGAAGAACAGCACCACCACACTTCTGCTCCACGCCTCTGGTGTAGCACCACCCTGAAGGACGAAATTAAAGAGCCTCTGAAGGACTACAAGTACCGGTTCTCCACCCGCTTTCAGAAGCTCTGCTGTAATTCCGTCCTCTCCCGATGCTTTGCCATTCTTAATATGGTCGAGAGCCATTCTAATCTCGCTCAGACTGACGTCCGGGATATTCTCGGAATAGTGTCGGATAAGCTTTGCTCTTGGGTCGTAACTCACACATGTGTGTGGCTCCAACGACGATGTGTACAGCTGTCCATAGAACCTCTCAATCTCACTCAAAACCTCTGGTCTACTGGAGATGACAGCCCCGCTGTCAGTCTTCAACTTGGTCAGTTGGCTTTGTCCGATAGACAGATCTCTGGCGAAGACTTTTGAGCCTAGGTTCCGCTCTATAATTCCCTCAATACGAGCTGTATTGAAGATGCGTAAGTCTCGACGCATGCATTTAAGCCTATTAAGCATGCATTTAAGCCTATCTGCCTATTAAGCCGCCTGTAGTCTGACATGTCAGCTAAAGACTGCAGTCGCATCTCACGTCTTTTTCCCAAGAGGTTAAGAGTGTGATCGGAGAGTTTTTGCGTTCTATTTGTGCGGCGGGCCTTATAAAATTTAAGGCCCACGGCATGGACAGTTTCCACGAGCTTAGCGTTAATTGGTGTATTCCGTCAAAAATAAGAATATTTAAAATTAGGCATCAACTTTGCTGTGTTACAATAATACCAATTACCAAGATAAAGTGAAAGATGCAATTGCTGCTTATTTTATGACAAGCATTTATGTATCAATTAAATAATATAATTTAAGAAATAGTAATGTTTTTCCAATACTAAGACAAGATTTTTTAGTAGATCTGGCGAACATGTTTTGCATCAAAGAGTACTTTTGTATATCTGAAATTTATTTAAATTTTTTGTATATCTGTTTTGCATCTAAGTCCAAATGATAAGGTCATTTTTTCGTCTTTGACACGGACTGGCTGACAGGCTGACTTTTCGAAACAGTATTTTTTTTTTCATACAATACGTAGTTTTAAGTTACAAGAAAGTGCACCATTTTATGTGAAAAGTTTTACGCCAAGTAAGTGGTTTACCTGATGTTAAGTAAATACCACCAACCATGGACACCTAGACCATCTGAGGGCTGGCAGATGCCAGACCTTTAAAAAATGAAAGGCACAAGTATTCTCTATCTCATTCAACAGACGAAACGCGAGTCCCGGGCGAGTCTGCCCATTCGTGCAACAGCATATTGTGTGGCCCTATCATAGTAAAACCAGAAAGCAGCGGGGAATTGAAGTACTATATACTATACATTCGGGGATGCGGTAGTGTCTTAACTTCAGATGAAATTGGCCCTACCACAGTAACATATGTTATAATTATGGTACATATTAATTCTAATTAATAATTTATTAGAACAGTTTGTTGTGATTTATTTAAAAGTTGTTGGTTTGATACCTATTGCTTCGGTCGTGATATTTCCTACACCCTAGAGAGGGGGTGGTTGGTATTTGTTTTTGAGGGGTATAAATTCAACACTCACTACGTACGGGGGTAGTTTTTGGTTATTGGAAATTAAGGCAGTTGCTCTGCTCTAAAGCTAAGTACTATTGTTATCCAATTATTGAGATATGTATAGTTGTATAAATCGGCAAAAGCTATGTTTTATAACTTGTCTCTAACAATCTCTGCTGGAAAAGCTTATGGTTAAACTCTTTGAACTGATCATTAAGAAGATCATTCTGGTCAACTTAGAGAGTTTAACCATGCTTTTGGCAACTAAAATTAAATTTGAAAATCAATTTTTTTCAAAAAGCTGATCATCTACAATGATCATTGTAAGTAGATGTTAACTAACTAACAGCAAAGAAACCCCTTGAGTGTAGAATCTATCTTATATAGTGACAGTTAAAACCCGTTCTTAGTTTCACCGCATTTTCCCTAGTTTAACCTAGTTTTTAATAAATGCCTTTTTTACAACTAGAACTAATTGCTGATCAAAAATCGGTGAAAACTCGTTCTAATTAGATAAAACGCGTTTTGTCGTATTGAGTTAGTTAAAAAATAACTGTTTCAACCGAGGCTAAAGTTGCGTTTTACGCCCTGAAAACATACAGGCAGAGAATTTGTTAATTTCTTTCATATATGATGAGCTTGCTTCATTTTGGTCCGAGCTGTTCCACAACAAAAGCCAACCTTTGACTTTGGCTGTGGAACTTGTGTGAAAGGCTGTTCTAAGGGCTAATCAAGACATGAAAAGTTCCGGTCAATTTATTTTATTATATACCTACTATTGGTGCGTTCAGGAATGCAAAACACCAATACTATAAATAGGCCAAATGATCTTCGGTTTGTTCAATTTATTAACAATCGGGCATTTCATTCTGGTATTAAAAACCGTCACCACTCACTCACCATACAAAGCGATGTTTGGCATGGAGCCGCCAGTTGGGTTTACGATATTCCCCTCCGACTGGTCTTTTCGTGGCGGAGGATCTTAGCAGTCGTGGCTTGGTGCTTCTTACCACTGCCTTTGCCAAGCCCTATGGTCGGCGAACTCGGAGGAGTTCGTTTGACGTGAAAAAGAGGCCGAGTGGGAAGGCGCGTTGAATGTTCCAACGTGTCTTATCTGGAAGAGAGGGGCTGTTGAGGCGGCTAGCGCTGGTATGGTCGCGGAAGTGTGCGAAATGTTTCCCGTGGTCTTGCCGATATACGGCTAGGTGGAACCCTTGCCCTCGTGAGAGCGGGTATGGTTAAGCATTCTCCCCCGTGAACAAAAAAAGAAAGGAAAAAGGTCGTACGACTTCGACTTTACCCTTTAATGTTATTAAGAATATAAAAAAATAAATTAAAACATTCAACAAAACATTTACGAGATCACATTCATCTCGTAAATGTTTTGTTGAATGTTTTAAATAAATAATTTATAAAAATAATGTTTTAAAATAATTAATTCCTACAGATAATGCGGTAACCGCACGAACCGAAACTGAAATTTTAGCTAGTTGCAGTAACCATCCTTAAATGTAAAGACAGACAAAAATATAGATACAGCTCATAAAATTCAGAAAAACAGCTCATGAGAATGACGCTGCCTTCACATTCAATAAACATTCCAGTAGAAATCACTGATAACGTTATTTTACAGATTTCGGATGTAAACAGAGCAAAAGCAGATCTACTGCTGATTTAATCTATTCTAGATCTAATATTAATCTAATATCTTCAAAAATATAAACAAAGTTATTAACAAGATTGAAGCAAAATATGGAATTATCAACAAATAATAGGTTGGGGAAAAAGTTTCTTCGCATTTTATATGAAAATACAAAACATTTTTTAATAAAGTTTATTTACATTTAACTAAAGTACGTAGGTTCCATTTTGTTCGATAACTTTCTGCCATCTTGTAGGTAAGGACATGGTCCCATTGCTATAGAAATTCTGGGGCGTCTGATAAAAAACCGTGGCAAGTGGTTTTGGCAGTCCTCTCGTGATGTTAACCTGACAATGCCTAAATAATTCTGAAGAGACCGAAACAAGTGGAAATATGAAGGCGCAAGGTTAGGACTATATGGCGGCATTAACACCTCCCACTTAATTTTTGCTGAGTGGCTAAAGATGTGTGAGGTCTAGCGTTATCATGATGAAAAACCACACCTACTTCTTGATTTAATCTCATCAGTGGTTCGCAGTAGAGTTCAGAATCAATGGTCCTGCCAGGCGGTAACAGCTGATTATGAATAATACCCGTCCAAACCCACCATACACACAGCATTACCTTGTCGCGAGATAACCCAGATTTTGCTAGAGTCTGTGAAGCCTGACCAGCCTTTGACCACGACCTTTTTCGCACGTTTTATCGTACGTGATCCACTTTTCATCACCAGTTATTAGGTTTTTAAAAAATAGTTCGGTTTCATTACGTCATAATAAAGAATCACAAATGAGTACACGGTTCATTAGGTTTCTTTCAGTGAGCTCATGAAGCACCCAAATATCGAGCTTTTTTATGTACCCAGCTTTTTTCAAATGCGCCAAAACTGTTTCGTGGTCAATTCCCAAGCCTTCAGCTACATCGAAACTACTGATACGCCGATCTTGTTTCACTTTTTCAAAGATGGCATCCATTTTATAACAGGGCACCCAGAGCGAGGTGCATCTTTGACTTCAAAATTATCGGATTGAAAACTCTTAAACCAAATTTGTGCTACTGTCACAGACACTGCACTAGGTCCATAAATATCTCATTTTAACATTAAGAAAAACAAATGAAAATTACACTTTTTCTTAATTTAAATTTGGAATTATCTTTAGACCAAGGATTTATACGCGCTATAAAGGGTGTGTATCAAAAAGATATAAGAAAAATAGCAATCATGTTATACGATAGTTTGTCGTGTAAAAACAGAAGACAGAAGTAGGTACTAACTTCATTTCATTTTTATGTTTGTTTTTATTAAGCTGTGTTTCTTCTTTGACTTTCTTTTATTTGATTATATTATTTATGTTAGGTATATAGCCACTAGTGCTGCTTGTCGTTATAATAGTTGTTAATATTGAAGTTCAGTAATAGTTAAAATATTAGGATCAAGGTGAAAACGTTAGAACTCTTATATCAGAAGTGGGATACTATACGAAAACTCGCGTTTGGCTATTCAAACAATCGGCGACATATTTTCTCCTTGGAACAGTGTGTTTTATAGATACTATACGTAATGGTGATAAAATCTTTTAGTTAAATGTAACGAAAGTTTTGGTGAGTACCTTCCAGTTAATTAATTACTTAAACATATTTGAGAAAATGTTAAATAGCGATACAAAATGGTTTACCCGGTTAAGCTACCGAGCATTTATTAGTTGGAAAATTTAAGACTTGAACGTGGCGATATGCATCCCAGTTGTGAGAGATAAGCCACAGCGTAAGTGTTTTGAACGTGGCGATATGCATCCCAGTTGTGAGGGATAAGCTACAGGATAAGTGTTTTGAACGTGGCGATATGCATCCCAGTTGTGAGGGATAAGCCACAGGATAAGTGTTTTGAACGTGGCGATATGCATCCCAGTTGAGGGATAAGCCACAGTGTAAGGTGTTCTGAACGTGGCGATATTCATCCCACTTGAGGGAGATAAGCCACAGGGTAAGGTGTTAATTTTATAAAGGTTACTTGTACCAGACTACAACGCCCTTCGAGGACGAAGGCGTGATGCAGGACGGCTGAATGTTGGCGCTGACAACACTGTTTACCGGATATGACGTTTCTACTCGAGCTAAGGGACACATGGTCGCATGGAGCGGTAGTGACTTGGATTTTGGCCGCGTTCCCGGACGGTGATATAACCACTAGTGCTGCTTGTCGTTATAATAGTTGTTAATATTGAAGTTCCGTAATAGTTAAAATATTAGGATCAAGGTGAAAACGTTAGAACTCTTATAGGTACCTGAAATTAATATTGTCGCCTTGGCAATATTGTTATAAATGTTGATGCTCCCTAACGATGTTACTTTAAGTAAGATGATGATTTTTATTTAATATTTACAAAGATTTATTCATGTCAATAATCTCCAACAAGTTTTTACAATAGTAGTTTTAACTAAGGTTCAGGGTTAGAACTAGTTTTATTTAAAATTACAATATACATATAAAGATGTAAATTCTACTTAAAACGAGGAAATTTTAGTTTTGATGAAAGCAGTAAGCAACTAGTTTAAAATAACTCGATTTAACAGAAAACGCATGATATCTAAAAACGTACAAACTATATATATTACGTACAGTAAGATATATATGTTATAAGTTTTTATTTAATTTCGATTTTTAAACGTTGTAAAACAAAGTTAAACTTTTATATACTTCAATTAGAATATTAATTATCAGAAGGCGAAAGAGGTTTAATGATTAACATTTAAAAGCGTCCTTTTTATCATTTAATTTAAGTAACATTATTTTCAGAACCGGTCTTATATAAATTACCATGATATAAATGCAATTATCTTGAAAAAGAGACTGAGATAGTATTAATTACGAAACTGGTATAAAAGCTTCAATTTTAAATGGACTGTGGCATAACGTGAAGAAATTTTTACAATGGAGCGGTTTCTGTTACTTTTGTTTATTTTGTGCTTGGCGCATTTATCTAATGCAGGTGAGAAAAAAAATATTAAAGTAAAATTTTTACGATTTGCGCGCACAAAATCAACATGATTAAGTTTGTTGCAAAGCGACCAACTTCATGGCAACCAATAAAAACTTTTTGACATTTACCTATAATTCCTAGTTATTTATTTAATTAAACCGTTAACAATTGCATTTAACGTCTTATTCACAAATAAAGAGTACTGGACCAGGAAATAAGTTTTAATTATTTTTATTTTGTTACGATAAAGAAGTGTATTTGTATTACTGATGTTACGCTTTCAGTCCTTAGACCATTAAAGCTTCTTCGAACGTAGAACCGGTGGGCTAGCCAGAACCCACGGGCTTGAGGCCCTCCTCAGTGGGTAGTGCCGCTCATGTACTCATGCATGCGTTAATTATGGCAAGTCGCCTATTGGCCATCGAGGTTCGGTGCGAACCGTGATCCCGATGGCCGTTGACTGTACTTGGTTAGTCGGTGGCTCGGGGCGGTAAGAACCGCCCTGGAACGAGAGTGTACGCGTTGTGTTAGTTGGCGTGGTAAACTTATTTTGTACTATTTGCAACTTGTACAAGCGAGTAGGGTTTGTGTGGGCGTAGGTCATATACGCGTACATAATAGGTCTTACGCAGCCCTTATATAATAATAATTTGTGCATTAAGGGCATTTTAATTGACGTATTAGGTAGGTGATAGAGACAGCTGGAGACGAACGCGGCTCTGTTTCTACTGTCGTTAATACGCGACGTGAACGTCATGCGCATTTGACCTTTTTCTCCCAGGGGAGTGGTTGGCCATAGAGAGATTTTTGCCTTAGCTTTCTGCATTGGCGAGGTTCTTTATAAAGATATGACGGATAAGTAATTCGTGTGAAGTGAATCGCCACACTCTTTTCGGGATTTACTTCTATTCTTCCATACTTCTATTCTCCGTTTGCGGAGCCATTCGCCAAGGCGGTCGGCGGCGCTTTGGAGACGAGTAGTGAGATGATTAAGATTTTTGTCTGTGTAAAAGAGCGCCGTGTCATCCGCGAAAAGCGCTAGTTTGACGTGCGGGTCTTTTTGTAAAAAAGTATAACTTCTTACGTGAGTACACATACAGGGAGATTGAGAAGTGCCCAAATTTACACAGGGGTTCAGACTCGGTAGTCTAATCGTTTATTGTATATTTTTTTAAAGTTACCTATCCAACTACTGTCTAACAGCGCGTTTGTAGATCTGATCCCCAAACGGGGTAAACATTTTTGGGATCGACATATATGTAGGTAACGACAAAGATAGCTGATGGAGAAGAAAGGTTGTCGAGTGGCAGCCCCATATTGGACATCGTAGTGTGGGACGACATTTGTACTGACGACCTGTGCAAATGCAAGTCGAGAAAACGCGAAGTCGATGGTTGCAGGTGATTCTGGATTGCCAAAATCAAAATGGAAATAAACATATAATCTTTAGATGTTATTTTTCAAAACGTTTAGGTTTTAGTTTTTGTATTTGTTTTTTTTTCCTCATCTTTAACATTTTTACATTTTTCTTTTATAAATCTACATACCGTTAAAATAAGATATTATAATTGTATACTTCTGATGCAAAGTGTATATATATATATAAGTGTATAAATATATATATATATATATATATATATATATATATACACTTTGCATGACAAATTTTTATTTTTCCAGCCGAAGTGTCCAGTGTTGCATTAGCTGGGAGTGCCGCTAAGGCATCGGTATCTGATGCTGGCACCTCGGTGCAAACTGCGGCAGGCAGTTTCGCAGGCAGTTCTGTGGAGGATTCATCGTCTGGGGGCGATAAGTCAACTGGGATGATGTCTACTCCGAAAACTAAACAGACCTACGGGTCTACGACCGAGTCCCCCACCACGAAGCCAGCAACAGCCAGTACAGCCTCTTCGTGCAAGAAAAGTTAAAATTATGGGAGGAAAATAACTGCTGTATAACAAAAACTCCATACGTTAATATAAAATGAAATTGACATTCGTAAATCAAAATTGTAACCATTGTTCTGAAAACCTCACCAGTACAGTTTTTTGTGATAATCGAGAATATACAATAATTAAAAATTACAAAAGCCTTTTTGATCAAGCTGTCTACATGCCAAAAAAAAATCGAGAAATTCATAATCCATATAAAAGTCGCCATTAGGATAGATAGTTTATACAATAATGTATATGAACATAAATAGTATTATCATATTCGAACGTAAATATAAGTAACTCATATGGTAAATTGACGGAAAGAATAAAGTGCCGAAAAGTGTTAAGTTAGATCTAGGACAGCTGCCTTGTCTACGTACTGTATATAGTAGTCTAGATTAAGACACACCCCGGGTACGCCAATGGTCGTATCTTGGTACTTATGAATCTCATAATGTCACGGTTGTAGGGCCACGCAACAGTCTCGGCTGTTGCACAAATGGGCAGGCTCGTCCGTGTATGTACAACGAGCTCACAGAAGACGGGCGTAAAGTCGAAGTACAATACTTTCGCGTTTCGTCTGATGAGTGAGGTGGCCGGATCCCAATTTTCAAAAGGTTCTCAACGTATCTCGAACCGTCGGGTGTGGCAGATGTCCATGGGCGGCGGTATTCACTTAACATCAGTTGAACCGTCTGCTCGCTTGGCAACTTTTCACATAAAAAAATGTACAAAAAAATCTTTTGGTACGGTCAGCAACAAAAAAAACTTTTCTTCTTTCTTCTCTTTTTAGCCAAGTTAGGTATGTGTTTTATTTAGCAACGCCTGTCCTAAAATTTTTATTTTCCATTTTCATCTATCAAGGATTATTTATAAACAGGAACAATTTTGTGTGGCTCAGGAGCTTTATATTGCACATACGTACTTACCCTTTAAAAGAAAAAACAAGCCGCTTTTGGGCAACAAACAAACTAGGGGGAAAACTACGTCTGACGGGAAATCCACTAGTTTCCGGTACCTTGCTGAATGTATCTTTTATAGATTTTATTCGGTACTTTCTACAAGACAAGTATTAAAAAGAAAAATAGTTATGTCCTGCTTTATTCGTATTATATGTGCGTTTAAATTGACATGATTAATGCATAGTTTCGTGTAATAGGAGATATTGAAAGTTAAGTTTTCCAATAATATATTGCTTTCCGCTATTAATAATATTATGTTGTTTGCTCGCAAAAAGTTTCTTATCTGTGGCTATACGTTTTATTACTTATTTAATTGGTTACATGTTACGAATAATCGCTATATAAACGCACGTACAAGTTTCGCGGCGGACAGACGCTCTTTGTCTTTCAAGATGATTAAGTTTTTTTTGTTATTAAATGTTGTTTGCATATTTCACGGAGTCAACGCAGGTGAATAAATTAAAATTTTTGTAATATTGTTAAGAAATGTATTTAGCGTAAGATTACTTATTTGTAACGTTCTTTTAAAAGAAAATATTAATATTATATTATCTTTGTTGCTTTCTGATGAGGAAACTTGAAGGTCCTAAAATAAAACTTTCGCCAACATCATCAAATAATGCAATTCATTAAGAAGTTTTAGAATGTACTCGTGAGGATTAAGATAGATAGTACAGATGGAAATATTTAAACACTATTAGATGTTTTATTAAGAGATCTCACATTATTGTTTGTCCCGTGTTACGCATTTATGTAGATGTGTAATAATAATCATTTGAATCTTATGATCTGTTATTCAAGTCACCAATTGTTGTTTTTAGGGTTCCGTAACTAAAGGGTAAAACGAGAGCCTATTACTAAGACTCCGCTGCCACTAGGCTGTATCTCATGAAACGTCATAGTCAGGTAGTTGAAATTTTCACAGATGATGTGTTTCTGTTGTCGCTATATAAAAAATAAAATAAAAAATATTTAAGTTGGGCTCCCATACAACAGACTAGATTTTTTTTAGATCTTTGCAGTTTTTATAGATCATTATTTATAGCCTTTAACACAAACGTTCCTTTACAAGTTTTTTTGCAAATTTAGCAACGGATACATTTTGAGCGCTTTCTGGGATTTTATTGTAAAAGGTAACTTATTCTGCGCGAATTCTTTCTTTGAACAAATTTCTTAGTGATTTTTTTAGCCCAGGTGATAAACTGCTAGAATGGCTTTTTTTTTATTTTCATAATCGGTCGCGTTTCCCCAAAAAATTACTGTATTTTTCATCGAAGAAAGGTTTCTGTGGTTTAGCAGTAACATTTCAAAGCCAAAAACTCTGGATGAAATTTGATGAATTTTATGACATTAAAATGCTGCCTGGAACTATAACCATATAAATATTCTTAATATTTCCATTATAACTTTCGCACCATCCTATTAAGGTAATCCTATAACGGTGTAATGGGAGTTTTGTTACTGTTTAAAACTATCTAAAGGCCACGAGACTGATAATTTCTGAGTAACCTTCGGTGGTAGGGCTACGCAGCAGTCTTTGCTGTTCTACTAATGGACAGGTCCGTCCGGGTTAGGACCACGACCTCACTTAATACCGACGTGAAGTAAAAGTGTTATACTTCTGCGTTTCGTCAGGTAAGTGAGGCAGCCGACTTTATTAAAAGGTGGCAATGAATCTGCAACCTGTAGTCAATTACCATCGTGTGAACTGCGGGCAAACTTGCCACCTTCGGACATAATAAAACAAAAACCTCTACGTCGCCGAAGTTACATTAACATATTCGACAAAAATGAAACACATGTAAATAACTTATTATATTGGAACGTTATATGTAATATCTGCACATTTGTGTCAATAATGATTGTTTTTTATTTTTTGTCTTATGTAAATATACATTTATGACACAAACAATAATGTCTGAGAAACGTCAGCTAATTAAACATTTATGAACGTCGTTGAAAAAACACGCGTCTATTGTACTAACACATGTACTATGTACTATTGATACGAGTACTGTTAATGGATCTTTCACAATCGAATAATTTACGAATGCCAATTAAATAAATATATTGAATAAAGACCGCCTAAAAGGTCGTCCATGTATAAGCCGAACATAAGCCGGTTGTAACTTTATTCACACCAAGCTCATTAAATTTTTTTGTTTTTACCGTCTCATTCAAGTTTGTTTGATGTGGAAAAAAAAAAGGAAATTTGGACTTATGTCACATTCATTAACGCTGAAAGTGCGAAATGCAAGTTGTAAGGAAAAAAAATTGGGCAAAGGCAGATCACAAGTGCTGTGCGAAAACACATCGAAGCTAAATGTCAAAAATGAATATGATGAATTTAAAGTAACACAAAAATGCGTCAACAAACGAATCTAGCCCACGCAGAATGGTGTCAAGAACGCTAGCTGCATTTCATCAGTAAATAATTATGCTTAACCAAAATATTAATTTAATGCATTGTTTTGGGTTTTTTTAACAATAAATTGTAGACTTTAGTTAAAAATAGTAATTATAATCCAACACAAAGACAGAGCCTTGAAGAGACTGTAAGGCGAGAGTCGATCACACTATGGAAACTGCCGTGCAAATGGCCTCACTCGGAGTACTTGCGCAATCCGAACTGCCTATCCAACAGATCGGATCGCTCTAGCCTTATTTCTTTTGTTAACGTGAGGGAAATGACTACGCATTCCCGCTCTCGCGGGGGCAAGAGCGGGTTATGCCGGACTCGCACCGACTAAATCCCCCAAAATGTTCCACCTAGGCGCACATCGGCAGGGCCACGGGAACGCTTTCGCACACTTCCGCGACCCTGCCAGCGCTGGCTGAGGCTGAGCAGCCCTCTCCCGGGGAGAAAGTCACCTCTCCTCCAGGTAAGGCGCGCTGGAATATTTGGTGCATCTTCCTCCTTGGGCCCCTTTTTACGGACAACGAACTCCCCCAAGTTCGCTGACCAGAGTCCATGAGAGCCAGGAGAGCCAGTGCCAATAAGCAGAAATATTCCCAGCCCCCAGCGGCAGACCTGGTCTGTGGCTCCGCCGCTCATCGCGGGCCGCGGTGGGTAGTGAGAATGGCGCACCGCCATACCGAGACTCCTCTCCCACCGCGACTCCTACTTGGTAGCAGAAGGCCATAAGAATCACCGCTGGTGACTGGTTCCGGCAACATTGCCGGCCAACTGCAATACCGTCAAAAGTGACTCTCTATTTCTCGCGCCATTAGGTGCCATTCCGCAGTGCCACGGGTTAATGTGCAACATCGACCTGCACATAGATTTAGAGCTCCTACCATTACTCAATACCCGAAATCGGCGTCGCCGTTACTTTGAGTCCATCGCCCTCAGCCTAATCAATTAGTTGTAGGTGCCTACAGAAAAAGGTACACGCTAGGTATGTTCGGGCGCCAGCCGTGATAGCTCAGTTCGATCCCCAGTGCCGGCACCAATGAAATTGTTAATTCTATGTCCTGAATTATCACGTGCTAAGCGGCGAAGGAAAATATCGTGAGGAAACCTGGAAATTTTCGAAATAGTAACAAAAAACATATTTCGAAAATATGTGAAGTCCGCCAATCCGCAGTGGGGCGGCGTGGTGGACTATGTCCTGATACCCTCTGTACAGAGAAGGCCTTTGCCTAGCAGTGGCATATGTATAGGCTGATACTTTTTACGTTCCAAAGCACAGGGCACGACACGTCCTGGATTTCCCCGAGACGACCATCGCCATCAACAGGATTTACCAACTTTGCAAAGAAACCACCCGCAGCATCGGCAAGATTTTGAAGTGATTCGCAAATTGAGATAGGTTCTTTTGTCACTATTGTCCATATACGTCGCAAATTATTAAGATTTAATTAGTTATGCTGTCCGCGTGCTATAAAGAAAATTTGCGGTGTAATATTGGGAAAAATGCGATCGAAACATTATATTTCCCTGTTTTAACACTTTTCATATAAAAAAAAGTACCTGGAGGACCGGTTTTTTTGGTAAATTATGTATTTTGGAAATAAAAAATATAAAGTATAAAGAAAATGATCTGGTATAGAAAAAAAAGTAAAAATAAAATAAGTGTGTAAATGATCGTGATACGAACCACGGCCGTCTGTTTTGGGGCCGCCCGATTACCGACCGAGCTATTATAACATTTTATTTTGCGGCGATTTGAAACGCACATACTAAATGTCATGAAAATCGCTGGAGCCGATTCCGAGATTCCGATTATATATATATATATCTCAGCGTCACAAAAATCGCACCTCTCTGAGTTTGCGCGAAAAATGGCTGTAATGGCTAGAAACGAATTATATTTATATAAATATTGGTATGTTTGAAATGGGTATTTGAAACATTTATCATTATAGAGCGTCAAAAATAAACACTGTCAAATGCTCGTTAGTAAGGACGCTAGTTACACCACCTAAAAAGGGTATGAAAGGGTCGATCTGGATGAAATATGGGCTTCACTCCGATCACCGACCAGTTCTCCTCCGGCTAGGGCCTTCAGCAACAGTCGCTCCCCTAACCAAAACCGTCATCAGCTGGCATAAAATCAAATCTAAATTTAACGAACCTAATCCTCCACAACTAGAGTCAATCCCTAGAGAATTAAATACCAAACAGGACACGGAAACCGTAATTCGAGCCCTCACAAGCCACGTCAACACCGTCGTCGAGCAATGCTCGAGACAGGTCCCGGCGATGGAAGACCATCGCTGGGCCCTGCCAGACGATGTGCGAGACTTGCTGACACGCAAGAATGCGGCCACTCGAGCCTATGATAGATATCCCACCGACTCGAATCGTAGACTGCTACGTAAATTGCAGCGTGAGGTCAAAACACGCATAGCAGATTCACGAAACGAACGATGGGACTCCACCCTAACTTCAATAAAACCATCCCACGTAGCTTTCTAGAAACTTCCCAAAGCCCTCAAGGGTAACGGCATAACAACCATGCCGCCACTAGTCCGTCCGATAGGAACGCCAGCAATGCTGGACGAAGAGAAGGCCGAATGCCTGGCTGACAGCCTAGAGTCTCAATGCTCCCCCAGTCTGCTTCCGATCGACCCCGAACACCTCCGCAAGGTGAACGAAGAGGTAGATAGGAAAGCTCTAGAACCACTCCGCGATCCCGTTCCCCCGGTCACGTGCCTAGAACTAGTAGAGACCATTAAAAAACTACGCCCCCGTAAAGCACCAGGCTCAGATGGAATCACCAATAAGGTGACCAAGCTCCTCCCTACTAGCATCCTTCAGATACTAGTATTAATTTACAAAGTGGCCTTAACCGAAGGCTTCTTCCCATCAGAGTGGAAGGAAGCCGATGTCATAGGGTTCCTCAAACCCTCTAAACCCACCACTCTCCCAACCTCATATCGTCCAATAAGTCTTCTCAAAACATTTGGGAAGATCTTTGAAAGACTAATATTAGCCCGCTTAAGATCCCTTATGGACACCAAAGGGCTCCCCATCCCAGAGCAGTTTGGATTCAGAGCCAAACACTCATGTACCCACCAAGTGCACCGCATCACGGAGCACATATTAACCAAACGCCAACGTGGACTCAACACCGGTGCACTCTTCCTGGACGTGGCAAAAGCGTTCGACAAAGTCTGGTACAACGGGCTCGTATACAAGCTATACGGGTACGGAGTGCCCGACCGTCTCGTATGCATAATACGAGACTTCCTAACGAACCGAACCTTTCGCTATCGCGTCGAGGGCGTGTGTTCGACTACGCATCCCGTTTGAGCCGGGGTGCCCCAAGGGTCGGTGTTGGGCCCAGTCTTGTTCACCCTCTACACCAATGACATGCTGCGTGTCAAAGATGTAGAACTTGCTCTTTTTGCCGACGACACCTGTATCTACACCACAGGCAGAACACCCGAATTGATCCATCGACGCCTCCAAGCTGCGGCCATCACCATAGGTGACTGGTTTCGGCAATGGAGGATCGAAATCAATCCCGCCAAAAGCGCGGCAGTCCTTTTCGCGCATAAAAAGAACACACCCATTCCACCCCCCGTTAAACTCTTGGACAGCCCAGTACCATGGGTTAATAAAGTCAAATATCAAGGCGTCGTCCTCGACTCCCAGCTTAAATTCACACAGCACGTGACCCAGGTCAGGAACCGGGCGGCCTTCGTACTCGGTCGCCTCTACCCGCTCCTCAATAAAACATCAAAAATGTCCCTTCGGAACAAGGTGACTCTATATAAAGCAGTAGTTCGCCCCATTATGACGTACGCGAGCCCCGTCTTCGCTCACATTGCTCCGAAGCAAATACACCGGCTTCAGGTGATTCAAAATCGATTCTTGCGCAGAGCCACGGGAGCACCCTGGTTCATGCGCAATATCGACCTACATGTCGATCTAGAATTGCCCACCATCGCGCAATTCCTGAAGTCGGCGTCGCGCCGATACTTCGATTCCGTCGCCGCGCATCCCAACCCACTTATCGTAGGTGCCGTCACCTACAGGCCCTTGCCGCTAAATATTTTCCGCCGCGATTACCGAAGACCGCGTCACGTTCTCGACTTCCCTGACGATGAGACGACTATCGCCATCGAAAGGATCAAAAAACTCAAGAAACACACCAACACACACCGCACTCGCCGGCGAGTGCGGCAAACATATACTAGGTTCCGCCACGTACCTGGCAGGTTTTCCCCTATTAATGATAGAAGCGTTGCTGGAGTTTCTTCCGCCACTTCTTCTCCCAGCGCCAACGCTCTCCGAAGTGGTAGTAATGTTAGCACTAGTAATTCCCCCAGTCAGATAATAGCTACCGATCGAGCCGAGGTCCGGCCCTCTCGGGCACCCTCGAATCGGAATGCTAAACGCGTGCTGAGTGACAGCCCAAGCCGAGGTCCCCTCTGGGGACCCTTGAGCCCGATCACTCCATGGAGCGCCCGCCAAAGCGCCCTAAGAGCTTGGCGGCCTCCCAAACCGGTAATAATAATAGCGTGACGGCCCGAGCAGAGGCTCCCCCGGGAGCCCACGAGCTTAGTCACACACATAACGCGTAATAATAGTACGCCGAGGTTCAGGCTAGGCGCCTCGTGCGCCAGGTCACCTCAAGTCCGTCGGATCTGTAAAGGCCCCTAAGGCCAACAGTGGCTCATCCAGCCCAAAAAAAAAAAAAAAAAAGAAATATGGGTCAGTCGTAATTTTGACTTTGCAGTGAACACAATTGAACAAGTAACCCAAGTAAGCACAAGTAAAGATGGACACCAGCTCTGAAGAAGCCGCTCAAGTGATTGCCCTATTGCAGTCGGGGATTCGGCAGTGTGACGTTGCTCGACAGTTGAACCTGTCCCGTTTTTCAGTTCGACGGGTGTTCCAACGTTTTCAGCAGACTGGTGGTTATGTTAGAGAACCGGGATCTGGAAGAAAACGGTGCACATCAGAAAGAGATGACCGTTTCATCTTTACGAAACCGTTTTACAAATGCTGTTGAGTTGCATCAACAGCTTCGATCAACTCGGAGAACATCTGTCAGTGTTTCTACGATAAGAAGAAGGTTACACGAAAAGAGTTTAACAGCCCATAGACCTGCTAAAGGTCCAAAACTTACTGCACAGCATCGCAGAGATCGCCTAGAGTTTGCTCGCAATCATTGCGAGTGGACTCTAGAACAGTGGCGGACCGTACTCTTCTCTGATGAGACTAGGGTCTGTCTCTTCTGCAATGACAGACGTAGAAGGGTCTACAGAAGACAGGGGGAGAGGTTCACACAACCCTGCTTCGAAGAATCCGTCGAATACGGGGTTGGCTCGTGTATGTTTTGGGGCGGCATATCCGTCGACGGGAAAACGGAACTTGTGTGCGTTTCCCGGACTCGGGGAGGCCGTGGGCAAGGGTCATTAAATGCTGGTCGGTACATTACTAAAATCCTGGAGGAACATGTGGTCCCGTATGCTGGTTATGTCGGTGATGGATTCATGTTAATGCATGATAGTGCTCGTTGCCACACCGCGGCTATTGTCCGGGATTATTTACAGGAGGTCGATATCCCTGTTATGCATTGGCTAGCAAGCTCGAGTTCCAGCTCCAACCACTTTTCAAGAGCTTCAAGATGCGGTACTTGAAGAGTGGGAACAAATACCCCAAGAGGCTGTTGCGACCCTTGTAAGGTCCGTGAAAGATCACATGGAAGCCGTTATCAAGGCAAGGGGGGGTAACACTAGGTTTAAAGAACTTTTTTTCTATTTATTAAGTTTTTTTTTTAAATTATTAATTTGCAAATTTGTACATACCCTGTCTTTTTCTTTAATTTCTCTTTCGTCTCGTTATAAAAGTAAAATTCAATTAAAATTCCTGAAAGCTAATGAAATTACCTTTCGAATCATACCCTCAAACCACAACATTGCCATTGGCCTGTTGTGTTAAAATAGAATTTAAATTAATTTTTCGGATGTGCGATTTTTTTGACGCCGAGTGTATATATATATATACAAGAATTGCTCGTTTAAAGGATAAGATTATTCGAAGAGAGAAAAGAAAGTTTTCACATCGCAGACATTTTTTATCTACTGACTAATAGCAAACAATATATACTTATATTTATAATGGTTAGTTTGTAATATGTCGGTAGTAGGGCCACGCAGTAGCCTCGGCTGTTGCACGAATGGGCAGGCCCGTCCAGGTAAGTACCACGACCTCGCAGAAGACCAGCATAAAGTGGAAGTATGACAAATACTTTCGCGTTTCGTCTGGCGAGTGAGGTAGCCGGAGTCCAATTTTCAAAAGATTGTCAACGCATCTGTAACCCTCGGTCGTAGCAGATGTCCATGGGCGGCGGTATTCACTCACCATCAGGTGAACCCACTGCTCGTTTGGTAACAATTCACATAAAAAAAATGTATTTTAAACGTTGATGTGTATGAGCCTTAGTTAAATAAATGATAATAATAAAAAAAATGAGAAACCCCGTTGATTGACTAATACCTTCTATATGATAAATGTAAAATATTATTTTTTGTACATTTTTTAAGGGTTTCCTGAATTTGAAGAAGAGAGTGAAGAAATTACCGCCAATACCGCATATATATGCTTGGCACACCCGATGGACGCCAGCGAATTACAAAAACAATTTGAATTAAGTTCAGAAAATACTGAGGACCCATTCACTGAAAGTTACTTCGATAATGTGGCCGAAAATTTGGATGATAATAGTAAAGGTAAGCTAGGTCTGTTTACTGGCGTTGAATACTAAAATATCTATATACTTCACATTTTCTCAGTGACATATCATTATTCTGATCTTGGTCGTTGCGACATCATGTTCAATATGACAACGATAATATGCTAGTGCTAGGGTTAGTACTCAAATGATAGTGGACGAAAGAGTAGCGGCCGATAAGGACGACTTGTAACAGCAGCGGAAAACATACTTACCACCTCCCTGGATAACTCCCAAATTCATGATGTAACAAACATGTTTTCGGATAGTAAATGTTTGCTTTTAAATGGTGTGACTATTATATTTTATGTTGAAAGTTATTTGCTGTCTATATTTATCTACAACTTGTTTTATATTGCATTTTAATGGCCACACGTACACACACGAGTTCTGAAAAAAATATGTTTAAAATTATTTTTCTATGCAATGCGCATGATACAATCGAAAAGACTGGCATAACCATAATTATTATAATATAAGTTCAAACTCCAATGATAATAAATAACTTGCAAGGAGCAAGTTAAGGAAAGATAATTATTACATAACAGATTCTGAACTCTTGACATTACGGGTCGTCGAAGTAGAGTTTACAGAACATGAACATGACGACTACTGGCTGTATTATTGATTGTTGGCTAGGAGCGTAGAGAACACCCTCGCAACGGCGTTGTATCTAATGTAGTTACACGGTGGGTTGCTTGACGCAGCGGTCGTAGACGAAGGCGAACTCATCCTTGTAGTCACGGCTAGTCAAATAAAAAAATAAAAACATTTTACAAATAATAAACAACGTGTCCACCTGATACACGCAGCTCCATCGTATTATAACGCCCTATTAATAATAATAAACATTATTATTAATTAATCATAATAAAGATTAATTTAGATGAAAATAAAACTTTTAATCACAATAAAAGTTAATAATATATACTTAAATTAAAGAAATATAAGTGTTAGTATGAGAAAATGATATTACCAAAAAATTGATAAAAAATAGTTAAAAAATCATTCAAAAAAGGACGTTTATTAAAAATATAGAAAGATACGAACACTATTATGTCAATAAAATACAATTCCATACTTAGTGATTTCTAGGGGAAGTATTATGTACCGCGCGGGGACAAATTTGTACGACCGTACATATACACCGTGTCGTTACCACCGCGACAATAAACGAACACACATATAGAGGTTTTTAAAATTGTATTAAACACTTACATTCTTCAAACATCAATATTTACCGAGTTATTTAATAGTGTAGGGAAAGTACATCGTATGAACGTCCCATATCAAGTTCATATGGAAGTAAGGTCTAATAGATAAAAGTGATAATCTGTGAAGGCTCAGAGAAAAAATAATAAATATATTAATATAACTAAGAGCAATGAATGACCTAGGAATTTATAAGAGATATTACTATGGAGTTGCGGGGTACTTCTGTACAATATAAAATATGGTCTACGGTAAACGTGGAACCATGAATGTATATGTCTTGAGTGGTGGATATATCATCGATAGCTGATGATAGTTGGCGTCTTAGTGACCATCACTATGATACGTTAGCTGTCATTCGGCATAGTAAGAGTTTGGTGGTAGTTGCCGTCTTAGTGTGCTGCACTATGATACGTCGAATGATCCTCTGACTTTGGGGAGTCTGGTGGTGGCTGGCGTCTTAGTGTATTCCACTATGGTACGTTGGCTATTGCTTGACTGGGGTTTGCGTCTTAGTGTTTATACGCTATGATACGTCGACTATCATTCGGATCGTGAAAGAGTATGTTTGGTGCAGTAATGCGTCTTGTGGTAGTTGCGGGGTGATCTGCGCCTAATATCATTGCATCTTATGATTCTGGTTGATGGAGGTTCGAGGTGATGATGTCTGCTGTGTATGCAGATAGGCTGTATGATGGCGTGTTGACCTGCGATAGTTGTATTGATGCATGTTGCACTGAGTTACATTGCGTCTTGCGACATTTGCTTGGGACACGACGCTATTCATAATGGCCGAGTCTGTGTCTCGGTTTGATGCACATCTCAGTAGATTTGTCCAAGTCGGGTTCCTGATGACGGAACTGCAGACTGTCTGACCTCCCGTATACGTTTTAACATTATTAACGAATCTCATTAAAGTTCCCACCGTTCGAACGAATAATGGCAACTTGCTGGTGGGTGAGACAAACTTGATCGAAAATACATTATACTCAACGTCAGAGACACTGACAAATAAATATATCTTGCCAATTATAAACCCTTCTGATAAGTAAGCAATCTGTAAGAAAGCAATCTGGCGTTAGCTCTGGTTTATACCACGACTAGTGAATATTTATCTATCCAAGATACACCTAAAAGAATCAAGTTACTAAATAAACACAACGTAAATAAGGTCCTACCGAACATAACGATCACAATAATATTTCATACGGCTAATTATCACTTTATTATGAAAGATCCTATAGAAAGATCAATAAATTATCCTGGTCACGTAATGATGTTATATGCTTTATTCATACATATACACATAACGGGGCAAAAATATATATAAGTTGTATAATTATATATTAAAAAAGGGGGGGGTTTAAGTTACAGTATCAAAATATCTGTTTTTCTGAAACTCAATCAGAGCTCAACATGTATACCTACAAAGGAGTGCCCTAAACTAGCTAACCATAAGCGTAAAAAATCTTTTGATTGTTTAAGTTTTGCTTTGCCAAAGGACCCTGTTAGTTCTCACTGCAGCGTTCTACTTTTGATAGCCATTGTAGTGTTTCCATCCAGCCCAACCACTTTGTTGAGCTACGATCATTGTATAATTGCCTTGATAACACGAACGAAACTTGCAAGTTTGAATGTGTTTGCGATGATGGTTTCTTCAGGAGTTCCGACGGATTTTGCGTTACTTCTGATTTGTGTGGTAAGAGTTAACAAGGGTGGGCCACGCAGCAGCCGCGGCTGTTGCATGAATGGGCAGGTTCTTCCGTGTAAGTACCACGATCTCACAGAAAACCGGCGTAAAGTGGAAGTATAATACTTTGGCGTATCGACTGGTGAGTGAGGTGGCCGGAGCCCAATTTTCAAAAGGTTGTCAACGCATCTGGAACCGTCGGGTGTAGCAGATGTTCATGGACGGCGGGATTCACTTAACATCAGGTAAACCGTCTGCTCGCTTGGCAACTTTTCACTTAAAAAAGGTGGTTAACTTAAAAAAAGGTTCAAGGAAGATTTACTTAATAGTTTTACTAAATTTCAGAAAACCAGACTTGCGGTGTCAACGAGATTTTGAACAATTGTCCATCAGAGAGCTGCGAGTACTGTCCAACCAACGATAAAGAGTCACGCGCGTGTCTTGCTTCATCTTCTTCTCCAGATAAGTGTCCGCCTGCCAAGTGCACCTGTCGGAACAACTACAGACGATTTCTTAATGGAACCTGTGTACCCACTAGAGAATGTCGTAAGTAACTCTCTGTTCATCCACAACTCTGCCCCTACCTCTACATCAACTGAGATCGAAACCACTAGCTTTTCTGGCTATAACTGCTTTGTAATCTCTAAACACACGTCAACATATTTATTGTGTTACCACAGCTCCATACAAATGCCCGCTGGCCAATGAAGAGTTCGACGCATGCCCCCTGTGCCCTAGCGACAGCTGTGACCGCGCCACGCCGAATGGAGGTTGCCCGACTGTCGGGCGCATCGGCATACCTCTGCAATGTCGGCCATCTTGCCGCTGTGTGAACAACTTTTGGCGGGATGGTGATCGCTGTGTTCCATACGAAAACTGTCCCAACATCAAAAGTGAGCAATTTGCAAAGTTGTTAATGAGGGTAATGCGTCAATATGTGACTGAACATGATAGAACACTTTCTTTATACTTAAAATCTTGCAATGCATGTATGTACACCTTGTTTTTAATGTAAAATTTTATCATATCGTATCAACAAGGTTCATAGATTAACACTAGATTGGAGTTTTCTATATTTATAAAATTCTCTAAAAACAGCAATAACTATTCGATCCATGTGTTTACTTGTTTTTCTTTTCACATTAAAACATTTTTGTACTATAACTTTAAAAATAGTACTTTCATGGACATTAATTACCCAGGCGAATTAAAAAGCATAAAGAGAATGAAAGTATTTCAAGAATTAAATATATCTAATATTATTGATAGTTCAAATTTTTTAATATAATGGTTTCTTTGGTTGCTTTTTTCAATTTTTTTTGCGTAATTAATAACAACTTGCCTACTAAATTAAGCTTTAAAGTTTCATAGGACTCAAATGCTAATTTCGTGTCACGTACTATTTTGTAACAAAAATCGGAAGAAGAAGCCGCCTAATATTAGAACAATTCTAAAACTTCTTGAATAACGTATTATTGATTAATACGAGTTCTTTTAATTTTATTTTAATGTTTTCTCGCCTTTTTAACAGACGCCTTAAATTGCTCTCTCCCAAACGAAAGTGTTACATGTGTAAGACCTTGTCCTCCGTTAAGAACGTGCGAGAATCGCAACAAGCGGTATCATTGCCTCGTTGATCTGAAAAGGCCATGCACTTACCAGTGCGCATGCGACGAAGGGTTCTATCGTAATTCTGATGGTTTTTGTGTCACTCAGGAGCTATGCGGTAAGAGCTTTATAATCATATTGGTTTTATCAGTCCATATTTAAAAACATTGGCATAATTTGCACAAGAAATGTCCAGTAAACATCCGAGATAGATAGAACACAATTGAACGAGAATCGACACCACGACACACAGCGCCGAACAATAAATAATTCTACCGGAACTACTTTAATAATAAGTCGATACTAGAAATCTTTATACTTGGGTGACTGAGGTGATTGTCCTTGCTGAAATGCCTATTTTAGATAAGAAATGCAGTGGTCCCAATGAGGAATACAAAGCAGACAAGAAAACATGCCCACCCGAGATATGTCGATCCATAATATCTAGATACGCTTGCAACCCTAAGGAGGTGGGACAACCAGGTTGCGTTTGTAAACCTGGCTTCCTGAGACTTAATCTTACCTCAACATGCATACTCACAGACCAATGCCCCGAGCTTGCAAACAGTAAGTATGAATATTTTTAGAGACGGAATCGTATTACCTTACTCGCCTATGATCAGTAGTCAAATGTATTAATGATTGGATTTTCAAATATGGAAGCTGCATACTCAAAGTCCATCCACACTTGGTGCCTGTTGACATTCTGAGGATATTTATCTTAGCGGCTTAGTGTCCGTTAGCCATCTTTTTAGGTACCTGCAACGCCATAAAAACCCATTTTATTGCTTTTATTAGCCATTAAATCGCCATAAAATAAAGTTGTCAAATAACAATAATAAAATATACCATCTCTATGGGTGAAAATAGAACGTAATATTTAGTAAGTAATCGAAAGTTCCTAAATTTTCTTACTTGTTCTGTATACATAATATATTTTCTTTTTTTTAATTATCATTCTAAAAACACACATACATTTCTGAACTACAAACTAACTAACTACCCCTTAAATATAAATAAGAAGGTATTAATTCAAATTTAGTTGCGTAATGTAAGCAAAGTTGTAGGCATACATTTAATCGTTCGGGATTTTCTATTTGATATCTTTTAATTAACAATCAGAAAAATTTCAGGGCCTCCAGTATGTAACCTCCCTAACGAGTCCGCGAAATGTGTGAAAACTTGTCCACCTCCGAGGACCTGCGAAGATCGAAACGTGTTTTATAGGTGCATCGATAACACAAACGAAACTTGCAAATTCCAATGTGTGTGTGACGATGGCTTCTACAGGAACTCCGAAGGATTCTGCGTTAGTTACGACCTGTGTGGTGAGTGTTATAGATATAAACAATTATAGTGGTGCAAAACGAGGCAACAGAAGAAGTCGGTGGGGATATTAATCAATCCGAATTCAAGCTTGGTGATTAAGTGGGGCATGCCCAGGTCATGCTCATGTCATCTATGCTATAAGGAATTCAAATACTACAATCCTTATTTATTATCAACTGTGAATATGTACCACTTGTAAATAAAAGATTTTTTTTATTTTTATACATAATTTTTAGATAAGGAATGCTCAGGGCCGAATGAAGAGTACGTAGCAATCAAGAAGACGTGTCCATCTGATACATGCAGCTCCATCGTATCAAAATGTCGATTTGACCCAGAAGAGATCGGGCAGCCAGGGTGCGCGTGCAAATCTGGTTTTCTGAGACTCAATCAGAGCTCGACATGTATACCTACAAGGGAGTGCCCCGAACTAGCTAACCGTAAGCATAAAAAAATTATTGATTGTTCTGACTCCAAAAGGCCGCTTTCTGTTTTAAATTATGAGTTTTAATTAATTGAATCCTATGTCAGCACCGGAAGAGCTATGCTGGCCTGAGTTATGCGAGGTTCTTATCCACTAAAACCCCCTCGGTGGCCAACTTCTGTATGTTTGACAAAACTCTGGGGTCTCCTACAGAACGCACCGGTGTCCCTCGGTACTGCTCGTGAGCACGCCCTAGAGAAGGATAAACCTTCCCCGATTCCTTCGCCATCTTGCAGTAGTTCGGGACCATTTGGGTCTGCTTCCAATCCGTGTCCCCTTTTAGTCGCCTTTTAAGATAGGCAGGGGATACCTTAGAGCCTTTATTCTCTGAGCCCGAGACTACAAGACTGAGAGCTATGTTAAACCAGTGTAGCAAATTTCTTTTGCTTTCCAATATTCTGATTTTGTCTGCGAAAGGCTGTTTAGTTGCGCTATTATTATTTACTTAAAGGAAATTGGGCGTTAAAACAAATTTATTAATTGAAAATGTCCCCTGTTAGTTCGCGCTGCATCTTTTTGGGACCTGTTTTAGTGTTTCTGTCCAGCTAATCGATTCCATTCAATTGTCGTTTACGAAAAATTAAGTCAAGTATGTAACTAATTTATAAGTATAAGCTATAAAAGGACATGTAAACCGCATTAAAAATATAAAGTTATGAATTTGCAGAGCCTCCAGAATGTAGTCGACCTAATGAATCAGTAAAATGTGTGACATCATGCCCGCGTCAATCGACGTGTCTAACTCGAAAACTACGATTATTATATAAATGCCCTGATAACACGAACGAAACTTGCAAGTTTGAATGTGTTTGTGATGATGGTTTCTTCAGGAATTCCGACGGATTTTGTGTTACTCCTGATTTGTGTGGTAAGTTTTAATAGTTGGGCACAATTGTCCATATACCATTTGATAAAAATAAAGCAGCAAATTCGGCTTTAGAAATAGAAGAAGCCTTATTAGGAATATTTGCGAGAAGATGTTTAGTAAATTTTGCAAATGTGTCCACTAGTATTTTAGAATGTGGCCTTTAATACAACTATAACCTTCCTGCGTCCATTTGCAATGCGTGCATGCCAGAAATCATTACTATGATTAATATCTTTCAGATAAACAATGCACTGGCCCCAACGAAGAGTATGTAGCAAATAAGAAGACGTGTCCGTCAGATACATGCAAATCCATCGTAACAAAATGTCGATACGATCCTGAAGAAGTTGGACAGCCAGGATGCGTTTGTAAGTCGGGCTTTCTACGACTTGATCCAAATTCGACTTGTATACCTATGCAAGAGTGCCCTGAGCTAGCTAACCGTAAGTATAGGAGATCTTTTCAATTTTAGTACATTCATTATTTAATATTCAGTTTTAGATTAGTTAATTACGTCAAAGAAGAAAACTAGGGTGCGGCAAATTTTACTTTACTTACTTTTCTTTCGTCCTTTATTTTTGAATAAATATATAGTTACAATTAACAAAAGAAATATTCATGTTTGAATAAGTACACTTAATTGAGCCTGCTTCCTTGTAAAGTTACGTTTTATTTTTTATAACTAAATTTAGATATTTTGATAAATTTAGTCGCATATTCATTTCTAATAACGGTAAACTTCACAGTAGGCACAAGTAGGATGTTGTTGTTATAGAATTGGTATGAAGTTTCCAAATAAACTGTAATCTCAAATAGTAAGATTAATTTCAGCATAGTTTCTATCTCAAGAAATACGAAATAAATAATTATCCAAAATTTTAGAAAACCAGATTTGCGGTGTCAACGAGATTTTGAATAACTGTCCAGCAGAGAGCTGCGAGTACTGTCCAACCAACGATAATGAGGCACGCGCTTGTCTAGCTTCCTCTTCTGCTCTGATTAAGTGTCCGCCTGCTAAGTGCACCTGTCGAAACAACTTCAAGCGATTGCTTAATGGCACCTGCGTACCCACGAGCGAATGTCGTAAGTAACACTTCTGTTCATTCACTATTTCCGCCTCTGCCTCTACATCAACTGAAATTCCAACCACTAGTGTGGCGACACATTGTAATTTGATATTGTAGTCGAACGCCCCGTGCGCCTTATTGTGCAGTGCAGTATAGGTCATCGCGAGTAGCTAGCGAATGCACACTTTCATGCATTTCTTGTACATTTAATATTAAACATTATATATAATAAGAACGTAGTTTTATCTCATCTCCTCGAGGAGATGAAGCTAACTAGAGATAGAGTAGAAAACTATGAGATATGGAGCGGATGGATGGATGAGATAGGGAGCCATAAATCACTAACCCTATATTGGTGACCCCGACGTGACACTCTATACTATACTAGCATTTCTACTATCTCTATTACTACTGAATATATAAATAAATTACAATATACTTCATCACTTCATAAGAGCCATGATTGCTCAGTGTCCGGGCGCTCGCCTTTAATTCAATATTCTCGGGCAACCTGAGTTCGATCCCCGGTGCCGGCACCAATGAAGGCAAAGTTTTAACTTTAAGTGCTGACTTATTACATGCTCCGCAGTGAAGGAAAACGTGAGGAAACCTGCATATTTTCGAAATAATAACAGAAAAATATATATATTTCGAAAATATGTGAAGTCCGCCAATCCACAGTGGGGCCGCGTGGTGGACTATGCCCTGATACCCTCTGCATAGAGGAGGCCTTTGCCCAGCAGTGGGACATGTATAGGCTGTTACTTTACTTTTTTACTTTTATACTTCATCATTATCATCATTTCAGCCTGTTTGAGTCCACTGCTGAACATAGGCCTCCAAGTACTGCCACGAAGTACGATCCTGAGCCACCTGCATCCATCGACTTCCCGCACATTTGCCATCTAGTGGGGGTCGTCCTACACTGCGATGCCCAGTATGAGGCTGCCACTCGAGGACCTTTCAATATACTTATGGTACTTCTATATCGACTGAGATCCCTGCCACTGGCTCTCTATTACCGCTTTGTTATCTATAAACGCATATTAATATGTTAATTGCCTTTTCACAGCACCTTACAAGTGTCCGCTGGCCAATGAACATTTCGACGCATGTCCCGTGTGCCCCAGTGATGACTGCGATCGCGCCAGGCCAAATGGCGACTGTCCGAGGGACGGGCGCATCGGCATTCCTCTGCAATGTCAGCCATCTTGCCGCTGCGAGAAAAACTTTTGGCGGGACGGTGATCGATGCGTCCCATACGAAGAATGTCCCAACATCAAAAGTAAGCGCAACTGATGAAAACATTTTGGTCGTTGAAACTTAACGGTTGAAAGACAAAGTTAATGTCACTTTCTTCACTCCAGATTTTGTTGAACTGCGTAATCCACCACCGGATCATAAATTAAGAGTTAAGTTAAGTTATAAATTAAGACTATATATTTTTTCTAAAAGTTATTAAATATCAATGAATCCGCTAACTCCTGGGATTTTCTTTAAATAAGAGGTCGACTATTTTGTAGATTTTAATGCTATTTTTATTTGATTCGATACAAAAACAAACGGTTCGATCGGGTTGGAAAAGTTGTGATTTGACATTTCGCGGTGTTGCCAGGGGCGAAAGTTAATTCTTAACAATCAACAATAACGTTTTTATGAGCGTTACCCGGGGACTTATGGTTTTGAATGATGATCATCTCAAGGCTATGGTTCTTACCCTTATGATGTTGGATATTTTTAGTTTATTGCGGCTTTTTGACTTATTTTCTTAAAATTATATTTGCTAAAGCCTCGTTTTTATTATTTTAATAATATTTTTTTATTACAGACATACGAGACGAATACTAGACAATTTTATGTGTGAAGGTGGCAAGGGAGCTTGCGGTTCACTTGATGTGAAGTGATATCTGCAACAACTATTGTTCAAGATTCGTTGCCACCTTTTAACGCGTTAACTTACTCGTTTGGTCAGTTTGTTAACTAACTCATTTGGTAAAAGTGTCCTCCCTCGGGCTTTGAGACCGCTCTTTTCCTTATTATATGAGTAGACGGACACCACCCAATAAAAAAGCATACGTGTCAGCGGATAAACATCAGCGCAATTAAATATGTATCGGTGCTTCAAAATTCTATGTTAAAATATTTCGAGAAATTAACACACATGGATCGTTTCACAGAAATGCTTCAATGCAATCAGCCGAACGAGGACTGGAAGTGTGTGAAGTCCTGTCCGCCGCCCAGGACTTGCAGGAATCGCGGCGTTCGTTTCAATTGTTTCAACAACCTAATTGAGTTGTGCAAATACGATTGCGTTTGTAACGCTGGCTTTTACAGAAACTACGACGGATATTGCGTAACCAGCGAACTTTGCGGTAATGACATGATGAAATGACATTTAAAACGTATTTTTGTTGACTATTTATTTATATGGCCTTTGACTGTTCCGCTTTCGTTTCAGTAAAGTAAAGTAAAGTAACAGCCTATACATGTCCCACTGCTGGGCAAAGGCCTCCACTATACAGAGGGTATCAGGGCATAGTCCACCACGCGGCCCCACTGCGGATTGGCGGACTTCACATATCTTCGAAATACATTTTTTTTTTGTTATTATTTCGAAAATATGCAGGTTTCCTCACGATGTTTTCCTTCACCGCGGAGCACGTGATAAGTCAGCACTTAAAGTTAAAAACTTCATTGGTGCCGGCACCGGGGATCGAACTCAGGTTGCTCGAGTATTTTGAATTAAAGGCGAGCGCCCGGACACTGAGCTATCACGGCTCTACGGTTTCAGTATATGTTGGAAATTATTAAAATTTGATAATCGTGTTACCCACAACAGTGAGAACTATGATAATGAATGATTTTATAATGTAACTAGCTGTCCCGGCAAACGTTGTTGTGCCATATAAATTATTTCTAGGGAATTTGTAGGGTAGAAAAAATTGTTTAGGGTGGACCACCCTTAACATTTAGGGGGCTGAAAAATATGAAAGATGTTGTCCGATTCTCCACTCTGGCCGATATGCACACAAAATTTCACGTAAATCGGTCCAGCCGTTTCGGAGGAGTTCAATTACAGACACGAGAATTTTATATATTATAATTTTATTTATATGTAATGTATAAAGTAACAGAGGTTGTTAGGGCGTAGTACACCACGCGATAGCATTGACATTGGCAGACTTTTTTTTATGGAGAAAAGGGGCAATTAACCTCACCTGGTGGTAAGTTAAGATTACCGGTGCCCATGAAAACCTGCAACACCAGTGGGCTGTCAAATGGTTGCCGGCCTTACTTAACATACCTTCCGAAAATTTCTTTTTGCTTAAACATGGTGGTCACCTCACGATTTTTTTATTCAGCGCTGATCTTATGATAACTCAGAACTTTTAATTGCAATTATACAATTAAACTCTTTTTCTCTTTGTGTTTTTGTGCCCCAGTATCTCGAAATAGTATGAAAAACATGAATCTTTGGAAGGTATATAGGTTTGCCGGATTCCGGTTATTGGGCAGATTATGCGTTAATATACCGAATACAAGGATGACAATACGATAAGCGTCATACGAAAAGTTAACAAGTGCTTTTTAGTTATCTATTAATATTAATTTATATTTTTAGATAAAAAATGCACCGGCCCGAACGAGGTGTATAAACCGGATAAAAAGAAGTGCCCTCCGGAGACTTGCCAATCTTTATTGGCTCAGTACAAATGCGACTCAGAGGAAAAGGGACAACCCGGATGCGTTTGCAAACCTGGCTATTTGAGATTGCACCTAAACTCGACTTGTATACCGACGTGCGATTGTCCAAAAGTGACTTCTTCACATGACGGTCGATAAACAAGAACTTTGAATTTTCTAAAAAAATGTTGTGTAAATTGGTGTATTATTGTATTGAATGATATTTGTCAGTAACATAGTTTGATAGCTATATATGTTGATTATACATACTATTGGCATTTACATCCATTTCAATAAACTTTTTCTACATGATTATAATTTTTTGCATCAATATCATCATAACCTAAAGATACTCAACTTAGGGTATTTTAATATTAATTAATAGCATGACGACAAGCCAAACTTATCCCTTAAGCTTATCCCAGGTCAAAAATTGCACAACACACTTAAAGTTTATGTGAAGTCGTTTTAAAGGTATTAATATTATTTCTGAATATGTGCAATAGATATAACCTGCAGATACAGTCACCATGAGCAGTGTAAATAGTATTTTTTTGTTATTCAAGGCTATTGTCCGCGATTGTGTTCAACAAAAAAAAACCAATATGTTTTTAGTTTAGATACACCTTAAACGTAATTTACTAATTTATAACTAAAAGTTAGACACGGGACGGTGTTTGATGAAAATGTCATAAATGATATTTTATATAAATATATGTCCTTCAGGTTCATTAATTTTTTACAATCTAACTCGAAAGATGCACGAAAAATCTCGACAAAAGGAGGCGTTAAGACTGAGAAGGCAAAATCAAAATAGATGTTAAGAGAAAAGGTTGATATAATATACTTAAGAGAAAGGTGTTATATACCTTTCGCTCACTATAAAAAACCTTAATAACGGATACTTGGTTAGATAAGGATTGATGTCGGAAAACGTAAATGTTTAAGAGCCATTAACGTATATCAATCCTGCTAACAACGTTGAGTTCCAACGTTGTTAGCAGTACTTGATATGTATATGTTACGGATAAAATGTTCAATTGATAATTACTATTAATCACCGGTAAGTATTTATAATAATTGCTGAAATTGATTTTTATATTCCCGAGGATACTCACTTTTACCAGTTATTAATTTTAAATAATTTGCTAATTTTTGTGTTTGCTACAAGAGATAATACTGTAATTAGGACTAACTATAAAACATTTTTGTTTGTTTTATAGATTATTTATATTTATTTATATTATGATTTATTCCTAACCTTCAGTAAAAAGGTAATAAAAGGCGGACTTATTGCCCAAGCCTTCTCTACCAGTCAACCCAGGTTGTAGTGAAAGTTTATGGTAGATGCAGTAAGGGATGTAAAAATTACAAAATGTTAATATAAAAAGAAAATAAAATAAGATATATGCATAATTATAAATATAAGGAATATATAAACACTATATAAACATTTTAGATTATACTAAAGTTATAGATAAAAATATATGCTTATATAATTATATGCGTAAAAAAAAAGAATAATTCTGGTAAATGTTCAAATTTACGAAAAAAGTTACACTTGTAAGCACTATGATGAAATAAGGTTACGTTACTTACACCCAGTTTCCGAAAGCGCAATCAACTTTAATTTACGATAAATCTCTTGTCAATCGTTGTTTAACATGATCTGAGTTGCTAGAACGTCTTAAACAACATTCGATTTTGATTTGCAATTAGTCACTGATTAACGGACAATCAACAGAAAATCGAGTTTCTGAAAGCGCTTTTCGGTGGTCAACGAGCTGTCAAAAGTTTTATTAAGTAATTTGTCAATTTGGACGATCAATCGTTGGTTAAAAATGTTATTTATCAAAAATCTTAGTTTTTATTAAAAATAAACATAATTCCCTAATACGTTGTTAGGACATTCATGTGTTCTATTAACTATTTATTAGTATGCGAACATATCATGTGATTAGAAAAAATGCAAAATGCAATTCAAAAGTTAATAAATAATATGGATTCTTTCTTTTTATTATACTTACTTGTTTATTATGGATAAAAGTTCATTTTTTTCACGTTCTGTAAAGTTTTTTTTTGACATTTTGCATGTATTTATATAAATTAAATTTTATTATAGCTCGGATTTATACGTTGGCAATCACACGGTGACAGGACTGAATAGTGAGGTTAATTTAAGTTTTGTTTAAAAAGGGACAGCTTTACAATAGAAAGAGTTAGTTGATGTAAATCATTCATTTCATTCATTATGATTGGTTATACAGTGATTAGCAAATTTTTCTCGAACAAACCTTCCAGAAACCCAAGGCAAGATTAACGAGAGATTAACAGCTGATCATTTTTGACATAGTGTTATGTGATTGCTGCTTTGATTAGCCTTTCGGAAACTGGGCATTAGGTGCAACTTTTATAATATCTGGAATTTGTCCCGATTATTGGCAAGGTCGCCAAGGTTTATTAAACATTTAATTATGAAAAAAGGGCAACTTTCAGAAATAATTCATCAAAAATAATATCCAAGCAGTATAAATTATATAAAACTAGCTGCTGCTCGCGACTACGTCTGCGTAAAATAGGCTGAAGGCGTAACATTCAGACAGAAAGCCTGATATACATAAAATATGTATATAAATTATAGCCTATGCCTTATTCTGATGTACAAGCTGTATTATTGTAAAGTTTCGGTAAAATCCATTCAGTCGTATTTGCGTGAAAGAGTAACAAGCATCCATCCATACACACAAACTTTCGCCTTTATAATATTAGTATAGTAGGGTAGTGTAGGTTTACTCAAAATCAATAATTAGAACCAGCTAGTACGATAATTTGATCACGTTAGTCGTTATTATTCACAATTTCCCATACGTCATTTTAACCGTAACGTATACATTATATGTAAATTACGCCTTCGTATATATTTACATATAAGGAATGATGTTTTTAGTAGCAGTAGGTAAGCGTTGCAATAATTACTGTAAGCAACCACAATGCAGACATATTCAGCGTATATTTTGTTTTGTGCCCTATTGATTACGGTAACAACCAGCAAGGCAGGTAAGTATTTTTTATTAATTTGATACGTTAATATGAAAACGGATGATCTACCTCTTAATACTTAGTTATGGTGTTAAATAAGAAACAAAAAATTGTACATGAATATTCTAAATAGAGTCGAGATAAAATTAGAAATATGAATAAAATATAAATGGGGCTAATTTATGAATCATCTGATCTTATGATCTGAGCAATTCAAAATTTAGATAGGCTATAAAACTACCGGCTATTATTGTTCTGTGTAATTTTCTAGGTTTTTCGAATTTGTTGGTGTATTCGTAAAAGTGTAGTAAGTAATGTCTCATTACGCTTTTCTAACGCAAATAATAGTGACAAATAAGTCGCTATTATGTAATTTTTTATTTACTTTTAAGTAAGCTTATCAATATGAAGTTGAAGTAAACATGAAATAGTAAGTTATTTAAAACATAATAAATATATAAACTAAAACTTTAGAATATGTAAAATATTTAGAATTATCATATACCTACATTAAAAAGTAACAGTATAGGTACTTTAAAACAGATAAAATTGGATTGATATAACTTTACTGAGATAACAAATACAATAAATAGGAAATAAACCGAATAGCGATAGAAACTAGAACAACAATAAGGAAATAAACAACATATCACTGAAACTAATAGTTAATTTGTTAAAATAGGGAAAACCGCTTATTATTTATTATATAGCGAATATGAATTATAGTAAATGTTTGTTTCGTATTGACAGATATTCGTCATATTTATATATCGACTAAGGAATGAGATAATATCCGTAAAATAGTGTTAAATTGGCATGTCTTCATGTATCTTGACGCCATGCTAAAGTTTTTTGATGAGAAATCGTCATCTTTGTTTGCTTGTTGTCAAAACATATTCGCTATTTGATGTTTGTTTACTTCACATTGCTATTACCTTAATCGAATTACCTTACCAAAAGTAAGTAGTTTTTATATCTATTTATATATAAGAGATATCCTCCGATAATTGACTCATCACGATCACGATATCTCTGGAACCATAAAGCGTAGAGGTTTGAAATTTGGTAGGAATATTCCTTTCGCCGATTAGAGGTTAAGAACGGATTTTACTAAAGGTTACCTGTTGGGTCCGCTAGTGTATAATTAGAGCTTACAATAAGCCTATAGTGAATAAAGAAATTCTTGAATTTGACTGAAAATCATGACATTGTGTGTCTATTGTCCTAAAATGTATTTCAAGGTAGTATAGGACTGTGGAAGCAAATTAGGTATTGTATACAAAAAAAATGTGTCATTTATTTCAGATCCTATGCGATGCTTAAAACCGAACGAGGTCTTGGATTGCATGTCGCCTTGTCCAGAAGAAACCTGTCAAACTCGCGGCACCTATGAAAACTGTTTGAGAGATAACTTTGATTATTGCAGAGTGAAATGTTTGTGCAAAAAGGGACACTACAGGGATATCAATAACGATTGTGTTTCATCGAGAGATTGTGAAAAATAATAAAAAAACAAGTTTCTTTCTTAATAAAATTGCGCATATCTACAATTAAAATTTAATTGGCAATTTCAAGAAATTTTCAGTTTATTATTCCTATAATTGACATATAAATATTCCTAAAAAAACTTGACGTTGCTACTAAAACAATTTGAACATGAATTTCAATCTAAATATGCAATGTAACAAAACTGTGACAAACGTAAAAGTAAAGTACATCCAAAGACAAATAGATTATTGCCACTTTCTGGCCACGTACACCAATCTGTACTTTAATAATCTGTAGTCTCCAGTTTTACTTTTTACATTTATACAGCGTGTCGTTACCACCGCGACAATAAATGAACACACATATAGAGGTGACTTTTTAAAATTGTATTAAACATTTACATTCTTTAAACATCAATATTTACCGAGTTATAAAATTTTCCAAAACAAACAATTTTAGAACACCCTTACGTATAAAACTGTAACGTAAAGTTCATTTGTAAAGGTCACAGAGCATATGAAGAATGGGTTGAATGAATTTAAAAGAGACAAAACATACTGTTAGGAGAGGCTTGTAATGCGACGCTGTGGGGCGAGTTGTATAGGATGTTACAAATTTTGTTTCTTTTTTACTTAATTAGTTTGTTTGAAAAGTATTTTTTTTAACTATGGATTTTGTTTAACGTTAATATTTTTTTATGATTATTGGCAAGTAGCGTTAGACGTGTGTTCATTTATTGTCGCGATGGTAACGACACGCTGTATATATACACAGCGCTTCTCCAAGAGATTTAATTTAGAATATCAAATACCTAGCTAATTTATATTAGCTAATACTGCCCTATTAACTAATATTTCATATAGATATTTGCAACCAAAATGCACGTGGGTATATATTTATTTATACAGCATGTCGTTACAACCGCGACAATAAATTAACACACATATAGAGGATAACTTTTTAAAATTGTATTAAGCATTTACATTCTTTAAACATTAGTATTTACCGAGTTATTAAATCTTACAAAACAAACATTTTTGGAACAAAACGTAAAGTCTCATTTGTAAAGGTAACAAAGCATATGAATGGGTTGAATGAATTTAAAAGAGATAAAACATACTGTTAGAAGGAGAGACTTGTAACAACTTGTAGCAACGAATGAAAAAGTCTCTGAATGTATGAATCGGTCGGAAAAATATTTTTTTTAATATGGATTTTTTTAACGTTTTTTTATTTTTTTATGATTATTGGCAAGTAGCGTTAGACGTGTGTTCATTTATTATTCGCGATGATAAGGACACGCTGTATAAATATAAACTGCGAGATTTTTTTTTCTCTTTGTTTTTATAAAAACTAGAAATAAACAATTTTCAAAATAACGTCATAATTGTAAGTTAGTTGAATTTTCAAATATGAGAACTTCAATGAAACTACATAACGTTGTAATAAAATTGAAACAATTGTCAAAAGAAAGTAGTTACCTACTACAAACGAATAATGGAAGTTCTAGCTAAACAGTGGTTCGATTTTATAGTATAAATTATAGAAATTTATTCATTTATATATGTTTTACTAAACGACTTTGTTATATTTAAATTTATCCTTACTTAATAATATAATGGCGAAAGTTTGTATGTATGGTTGGATGTTTGTTACTCTTTATCAGAATAAGACATAGGCTATAATTTATATACAGTGTGTCTTTACCAAGACAGATATACATAATATAAATATATATATATATATATATATATATATATATATATTTATATTATGTATATCTGTCTTTCTGTCTTAATGTTACCCATTCTACGCAGACGTAGTCTCGGGCAGCAGCTAGTTCGTATATATTACTAGATACTTCATACGTCAAAACATAATGTTATTAGCTTATTTATAACTACTTTGTATTCATACATATGTAATATCTACTCTTTTTACATTGTTCCGAAAGAAAATAAAATTAAATATATACCATAACTCTACAGGGGTACTTTGTTCTGGTGGATGAGAAATGAAGATATAACTAAAGCTGATTTGTCTCTTTGGGAGAAATCCCTTATTGTAGCACAAAAAATCTTTGTAACTGTCAACGAGAGGCTGAATAGTAAAACTTTCTCAGAATGGTAGAGATGAAAGTCAATTGTCAGACGTCTTTGCGTATAGGTATTATCGATAAGTTATAACAACTTAAACATTACGATGCAATTGCTAAATTAGCGTTGAAATTATAATACCAGAAAACTGATTGAAGTCGTGACCGTTATATTATTTATACATAGAAATACGACATTATAATTTTATTTCTTATTCGTGCAGCGTTCATAGCTAAGCCGTGATAGCTCAGTGTCCGGGCGCTCGCCTTTAATTCAATTTACTCGAGCAACCTGAGTTCGATCCCCGGTGCCAGCACCAATGAAGTTGTTAATTTTAAGTGCTGAATTATCACGTGCAAGGCGGTGAAGGAAAACACAATGAAGAAACCTGTGTATTTTCTAAATAATACCATAAACAAAATATTTTGAAAATATGTGAAGTCACAATCCGCAGTGGGGTCGCGTGGTGGACTACGCTCTGTTACCCTCTTTACAGAGGAGGTCTTTGCCCAGCAGTGAAACATTTATAGGCTGTTACTTTACATCGTTCAAAAATCGTTAAAAAAAACGTTAGAACTAATGTTGTTGCTGTAAATAAAATTCATAAAAAATAAAAACAAACTGCTGGTAAGTTGTCATGACATTATCACTAGGCTGCAGTTTAACGCCAGTAGATCAGATCACCCATTCTAATATGACTCAATGGCCATAAGAGGTCCATTCTTAATTACCTTTATTGTTGTAACTTATTGTTTTTTTTTCTGACGCTGAATGAATTGGTTGGCTCTTACGGGAATTGTTACGGCCTGTCATTAGGCATAAAGTAGATGTGGCGTTCCATAAACCAAACGTGTGATTTTGATGATAAAGGCAATCAAATTTTTAATAATCAATAATAAATATTGTAATATTCAGACACCATATCAAAGAAACGGGTTTTGTTTTGTCATTTAACGGTAATATAACACGTATTATTGTACAATAAAAAATATACAATTAAGCATTTCGATTCCTTTTTAATAAAATTGGCAGTAGTTGCCGGCCATGAAGATTTCTGTTTGCTAAAATTATTTAAAACCTTTGAATGTTAATTTTAATCGCGTATAAGTCAATAAGTGCGCTATAAGCACAAAACAAGGCACCTTACATCATATTTATTTTGTGATTAGAACGCAGGATATAATTTTTAGTTCAATCATGCCATTTTTAACAATGACCTTATTGCACGTGACAAGTGTCTGATCTGTCCTGGAATCACAAACTCCCTATTAACGTATAATATAGAAAAAAAAACGATTCCACAATAATAATTCAGTTATTCGACTCGTAGTCTTCCTTTTTCGAATTGCATTTTTGGTACGGAACGCAGACGCCATCTTTGCGCCAGTAGGTCGGTTTGCAGCGGCAAGCTGGTGAACATTCTAGCACTATTAGAATCACTCCGAAGCTAGGGCACTCCCCATTTGGTGTGGCTTGACTGCAGTCGTCAGTTGGGCAGTAGGGTGGACACGGGTTGTATTCTTCGTTCGGCTTTGAACATTCGAACGGAGCTGTTGGAACGAGAACATTGCTTAGTTTCTTTCGGGGAGAGAAAATTAATTAAATGTATCCGAATAAAATATATCTCAAATAGAGGTGACGTAAGAGGCCGTCTACTATGAGTCCTGTATAAGACATTACAAGTTCAATAAAGATAGATGTTTACACAAATGTATGAAACCAGAACCAAGGACGAAGAATTTAATAAATAATGGCAACTACCAGGTAACAGTTAATAAGTTACATTGTAGAAGCCGCTTAACCTGACAATCTCCTAACGCTGTGAGAGATAGTAAGTAATTTGAAAGGAATTTTTATGAATCTCAGAAATAAAAGAAAATTAAAATCACAATGTTAGTGTTTTAGTTTAAGCCGTGGTAGCGTCCCTAATTCAATATATTAGAGCACCTTGTTCAATTCCTCGTGCCGGCATCAGTGAAATTCTTAATTCTAAGTGCCGATTTATCACGTGCATAGCGGTGAAGGAAAACATCGTGAGGAAATCTTCATATTTTCGAAATAATAACAAAAAATATTTCGATGATATATGTGGAGTCTGCCAATCCGCAGTGGGTTCGCATGGTGGATAATCCGCGTATAAGTCAATAAGTGCGCTATAAGCACAAAACAAGGCACCTTACATCATATTTATTTTGTGATTAGAACGCAGGATATAATTTTTAGTTCAATCATGCCATTTTTAACAATGACCTTATTGCACGTGACAAGTGTCTGATCTGTCCTGGAATCACAAACTCCCTATTAACGTATAATATAGAAAAAAACGATTCCACAATAATAATTCAGTTATTCGACTCGTAGTCTTCCTTTTTCGAATTGCATTTTTGGTACGGCACGCAGACGCCATTTTTGCGCCAATAGGTCGGTTTGCAGCGGCACGCTGGAGAACATTCTAGCACTATTAGAATCACTCCGAAGCTAGGGCACTCCCCATTTGGTGTGGCTTGACTGCAGTCATCGGTTGGGCAGTAGCTTGGGCACGGGTTGTATTCTTCGTTCGGCTTTGAACATTCGAACGGAGCTGTTGGAACGAGAACATTGCTTAGTTTCTTTCGGGGAGAGAAAATTAATTAAATGTATCCGAATAAAATATATCTCAAATAGAGGTGACGTAAGAGGCCGTCTACTATGAGTCCTGTATAAGACATTACAAGTTCAATAAAGATAGATGTTTACACAAATGTATGAAACCAGAACCAAGGACGAAGAATTTAATAAATAATGGCAACTACCAGGTAACAGTTAATAAGTTACATTGTAGAAGCCGCTTAACCTGACAATCTCCTAACGCTGTGAGAGATAGTAAGTAATTTGAAAGGAATTTTTATGAATCTCAGAAATAAAAGAAAATTAAAATCACAATGTTAGTGTTTTAGTTTAAGCCGTGGTAGCGTCCCTAATTCAATATATTAGAGCACCTTGTTCAATTCCTCGTGCCGGCATCAGTGAAATTCTTAATTCTAAGTGCCGATTTATCACGTGCATAGCGGTGAAGGAAAACATCGTGAGGAAATCTTCATATTTTCGAAATAATAACAAAAAATATTTCGATGATATATGTGGAGTCTGCCAATCCGCAGTGGGTTCGCATGGTGGATAATCCCTAGTACCGGCCGCATCTATTAAGTGGCGCAAATTAAATTTCAACTCTAAACAAGAGGTTAACTACAGGAGGTTTAAAATTGTAATGTAATCGGAAAAACTTTGGCGCCTCAAATGAATCCTAGTGATCGGATCTGAAAATTATTTCATTTGGTTACAAAATTGTCATAATTGGTCGATTAATTTTGATAATTCGACAATATTAATTACGTATTCATAAAAAAATTAAAAAAAAAATAAGTCAATTTTAATTAATCTTTTACTGATTACCATACCAAAAAGTATTTTTATTGCAATATCAAGCAAAGATCCTAGAAAGTTACGAAACAGACACAATTGGACACAATTGGTCCACCTCAATTTGATCGGATGAACCGCATTCAAAGACAAAAAGGATTGTTGCAAGAAGTATGCAAAATGTCAAACTATACCGGCAATTGGTCGGCATTTAGTTGTTAGCAATTGACAGCTAATATGTTTTGGTATGTAAGAAAATTTCTGATATTACATTAAATGTGATGTTTATTGCTAAGTTTCGGTGTCGGGACTCGTGGGTTCGATTCCCACACGAGACAAGTATTTGTATGACCCGTAGATAATTTGTTCCGGATCTGCGCGTAGCAATCTCAAGGAGGGTTAACGCTGGCAGACGGGCGGTCATAAAAAACATAGCCAAAACCGCTTACAACATGATTCACACGTTGTGCGAACCCTACCTAGGTGGGGTAAGGGCAGGAGAGGCATGATGCTTTTTAAGCTTCAACTTACGGCATTCCCTTGTTGGTATGCAAGTGCCATTTGCAGCCCGTCGATGGTTGAACTGGCATATGCATTTCGGTGGTAAACATTTCTTGCGGTTGGGTCGCTTGCAGTGCTTGAACTCACCATCCCTAGTAGGACAGAAGTCGGTGCAATTCGAAGGGCACTCGTCGAGTACTTCCCCCGTTGGACATTTTTCGAGACCTAGAAAACAATTATTTTAATACACATATTAAAAGTAGGATTTTAGTTTCGTACCAATCATGTATACATTTATAATTTCAGTCTGTCGAAAAATGAGATGCGCTCTTGTATAAAGAATGTTTTATTGCTCAATGTTTTATGAAAAGCATTAGTGGTAATAAATTCCATAGAATTTGCTTTAAAATTCTTGAATATTAATTCAAGAATCTCTATGCAAAATTAATGGTTTCTCTCGGGATCAAAAGTGGTATCTATGGTAAATTCAAAATCTCATTTATAAGCTCAGCTATACGCAAGACAGTAACATGAAGAGACAACTGAAAAATTGAATTATTATTCATATAGTACATACACGGTGTGACGAGATACTGGGAGATTCTACTAGACTTTTTTTTTACACTTTAGGCACAACAGTAGCTACTAGACACTTTAGACAAAACAGTAACTTTCAATAATTCAATATCGGTACTAACAGGTAATAAGGCAATTAGCACATTGAGTCCACACAAAATGTTCTGTGTTTGAAAAAATTGCAGTGTTAAGGTAATGTCATGTATATACGCAAAACAAATGAACTAAATTTAAATAGTATATTAAAGCGGCCTTAAATGAATATCCCAACTATAATGGTACAACAAGGACTTTTATGAATCATTCTCTGTACTTGCATTCTTCCCTGATCCCTTTAGCAGACTTCTGCGGATGTTCACAGGTGTATACTTCTTTACAGATAAAATAAATTTGATTGCATAAGTACTTGAAAGAAATGGTATCCTATTAAAATATTTTCCATTTAACTTTAACTTTGAAATCACTTTGAACCTAATTCACGAACATAATTTATAAATAGAAGATATAGCTTAGTAAATTGAATAATAAGAAAATAAGAAAGCTAAATAAACATGACAGATGTTACAAATATATTAAGTTGCAATTTATTATTAATAAATTTACAACAATACAATTTGGTACGTTAAATCTTTTTTTTTAAATTTTTTTTATTGGAAATTTATGTTACCTGCGTATACGGCGTATGACGTAACAACGATGATGAATGGAATAATCTTCCGCATTCTGTCGTGACGTAAAATACGTGCTCGTTAAAATCACTATTAAAAATGTATTGATGTGATGACTGACTACTTGTAGAGTTTGCGCTTAAATGCAGGCGTCCTAGCAGTTTTACAGACAGGCAACGGAGCAGTCGTCACTAGATAACTGAACGGCAGCCGTAGGAAAGCACTCGCTCCGAATAACTTAGTAGGCTAATATATACGGAAATTAAGTTTTGGACGAGTAAAAACAGGGAATTGAGAATGTGTCGAATAGCGTAGGTTTTGAATATTCAGAGGTCCCAATTACTGATCTTATTGGTTATTACGAAAGCTTCCCAACCTGGCATAATAGGTACATACATACATAGGTACACACCTTACGTGTTCTCCTTATACTGTCAACGTATTGCAAAATAAACAAAATAGGCTATCTCTGGATGTCTTCTTTTAACTTAATTACGGTTGACTGAGTTGCCTCACGTTATCGTTTTATCACCCCTCCGACCGGGTTCGCACATTGTCTTCCCGAACATTTTTTTAATGTTAAAAGTTAGTAACGATTGTAGGGCCACGCAGCAGCCTCGGCTGTTGCACGAATGGGCAGGCTCGTCCAGGTAAGTACCACGACCTCACAGAAGACCGGCGTAAAGTGGAAGTATAATACTTTCGCGTTTCGTCTGGTGAGTGAGATGACCGGAGCCCAATTTTCAAAAGGTTGTCAACGCATCTGCTACCCTCGGGTGTAGCTGTCCATGTCGGTATTCACTTAACATCAGGTGAACCGTCTGGTTGCTTGTTTTTACTGTTACTTTTCACATATAAAAAATAGTAAACGAGAAGCGAACAGGCGGTATACCTGATGTTATGTGATTACCTCCGCCTATGGACAACATTTAGATACATCACTAACTTAAAAAAGTATGCCACGGCTACGTGATTCACCAAACAAATCACGCCCGAAGTGAAGCCACAAAAACTTCTATATATATATATATATATATATATATATATATATATATACATGCATGCATAAATACATATATATATATATATATATATATATATATGTAAAGTAAATTTATATGAATTATATATATATATATATATATATATATATATATATATATATATATATATATATATATATATATATATATATATATAATATATATATATATATATATATATATATATATATATATATATATATAATATATATATATATATATATATAATATATATATATATATATATATATATATATATATATATATATATATATATATAATATATATATATATATATATATATAATATATATATATATATATATATATATATATATATATATAATATATATATATATATATATATATATATATATATATATATATATATAATATATATATATATATATATATATATATAATATATATATATATATATATATAATATATATATATATATAATATATTATATAATATATAAACCTTATATATAATATATATATATATATATATATATATATATATATATATATATATATATATATATATATATATATATAATATATATATATATATATATATATAATATAGAATGCAGCTGTTCAAACAATAAAGAACACTGTTAAACTTCTTTCGGGGTGAGAAATACGCGACGCTAACCTGTCCTGGACAGGATATTAGTCATATAAAAATCATTAAATATCATGATCAATGTATGATCATAAATAATACGCATCTCCTAAGCAACTTATATGAATTGAGAGTCGAAAAATTTGGCCTATTGCAAAAGAACAAAATGAAAATTTATCATTTTTTATAAATTTTTTTGTGTGAAAAATGTTCATGAGTGCAGACGGTTCACCTGATGTTAATTACCGTCGCTAATGGACATCTACAACGTTTGGGGTTTGCAGATGCGTCGACAATACCTTTAAAGAAGGTGGGTTACCTCACTTACCAGACGAAACAAGGAAGCATAATAGTTCCACTTCTGTGAGGCAGGGGTAGTTTCCCGGACAAACCTGCTTCTGCAAAATCTGCAGCGTGTGGGACCATAGTGATTTATGAACAAAATGTAACGAGACAGAATATATACCTCTTCAGATGGGAACTGTAAATTTAAATTGAAAAGACAGATACAAATGATGTAAAGAAACAAATACATTCAATGTAGTTTATTCAATGTACCAAGAGCTATGAATGCTATTTTAGCGTACCTATGCAACCTTAGCGTGCTATTAACGTGTCGGAACTAATACAATAATAACAAGAAAAATATACTTTGAATCAGTTTTGGGTGCCTTTCCAGTTTTCGAGGTATCGATATATTTTTCTACATGTTTATAGATATATTTGATTTTGTGTTTAGCCAGCTCATTGATTTTCTAAGAAAATCTTCGTGACGATATATTTGAAAAAACAAAGTCATTGATAATTGGCAAAAAGAAGAATTGCTACTTTATAAACGGGCGTTGGTAGAAATGTATAATAGTAATAATAATAGTACGTGAAAAATTTATGTCAAAGTAAACTTAAGGCTTTATTTATGCTATAAAACCTTAAGTTATTAAACAACCTTAAGTTATGTAAACCTTATGTTATAAGTATATTTATGTATATGAACATACGATACCCTGAATCTTTGCAATAAAGTTTAAAAAATCAAAAAAATATTAGTGACAATTTGTGAGCATATTTTAATTTAAAATAATGTTTGACACTGATAAGTGACAACCAGATAGACATATCGAAGATATGTAGATAGCTCTTGACACAAAGTAAAATAAAATAGTTAATTACCTACTAAATGAAACAATTTTTACGAATTCACTGCGTTAATTTTTTATTTTAATTCCCGACGTTTGTGCACTTTGCATAGCATAGAGACAGACTGTATCTTGACCATGAAGACAGATAAATAGTTTCATTTAGTATAGTTATACAGGTAGTGCTGGCACCCGCGACTCCGTCTGCGTTGTTTATTATATTAACAATGTATTTTATCTACTAAATGTATAACAAGTAGACTCACTACTAGCACGTAGGTGCTTATAATAAAAACTAGCATGCTTTAGACAACACGACTGAAGTAGAACTTCTTTAGCTCCATCGATGTGTAATAATCTGTATCCCTCGAAGTTTCCGCCAAACAATTTCATTAATAAACTCGACAATTGAGACTGTATCAATAAATTGTATTTATTGATTAACAACTCTAACTCGTTCGCATAATCCATTCCCAAAATAAATAAACAGATATGTACAGAATGAAAAATATCCCACGTGAGTAATGTTGTCCGCATTAAGAGATAACAAAAACACGTTTGTGATGTTTATTAATGTTGCTACACACTATGCTACAAAAACTGAGCTGGGTTATGACAGGCTCGTTTGTGCGGCTAGTGTGTAGAAGCCTTAAGATTTATACTCACGGCATTCGCTTGTTGGTATGCAGGTGCCGTTCGTAGCCCGACGATGGTTGAATTGGCATAAGCATTTCGGTGGTGGGCAGTTGTGGCGGTTGGCTCGCTTGCAGCTCTGCAATTCTCCATCCATAGTTGGGCAGGCGTCAGTGCAATTTGAGGGGCAATTATCGAGCACTTCCCCATGGCCGCATTCCACGTCACCTTCAGAATAATTTTTTAATAACCATTTTTGTAACTTTATAGGCGTTAGGAGCATCCGAAGCATCGAATCTTATAACAAAAAAAATGATCATATACGTACAATTTTATTAACAAAAAACAATACCGACTTTAAATATAGCACTCATTTTTTTTTTATATTTGATTTTGAGGAGTCCCCTGATGTATCTCTAGAATTCAAAGTCCAATACCGATTAATAAAAAAACTAAGTGTAAACCACCTCCTTTTTTAAATCGTTTAAAACGAGTTTTCGATATAATCATGTCCACTGACTTTAAAAGGGTTTTTACAACAAATACTCTCATTAAATCACTGGGCACTTCACTTCAAAGTACTAAAAATACAATTAACAAGTTAAATATTTTTATAATAGATTATTGAGTTACCTGCGTATGCCTCGTATGATGTAACAAGGATGACGAATAGAATAATCTTCCGCATTCTGTCGTGACGTAAAGTATGACGTAAAGTTAAAATCACGAATAATAAAGTAAATAGTGATACAATGATTGGCCACTTATGGAGTCTGCTCTTAAATAAAGGTCACACAGCAGTTTTATAGGCAGGCAACGCAGCGGTCGTTACTGGCTGACTGAATACAGCGTAGCAGATTGGGAGAAATCAACGCTAACACGTATTTAAGTGCACGCTCTCAGCCGACGTAGGGAATCCCTCAGTCCGCATAACGTACATAGAGAAAATAAACGGAAATCAAGACTCAAACGATTAAAAGGGGCGTCAAGAACTGTTCGAATAGTGACGTAGGCTTCGGATATTTGGAAGTCCCGTTTGCTAATCTTATTCGGTGTGGAAGCTTCCTCATGTTGCATAATACTTACACTATACTTCTAGTGTACGTGTTTTTCCGATTCTATCAATATAATTATTACAAAGGTGACAGAACCGTCTCTTACTTCTTTTGAACTTAATGGAACAGAGTGAGTTAGCTAACGTTATCAACATTTTATCTAATATAGTAATACATTACTTTAAAGTGTATAGAAAGATTTATACACCTTGTATACCAGTTCCGAGTACAAAACAGTGTATTTGTACATAAGGTATTGGCTTTGGCGTCGGGGGTCGTGGGTTCGATTCCTACACGAGACAACTATTTGTGCGACCCATGTTCGCTGACAAACACACAGATGTTTCACATCTGGGTGTTTGTCCACACGAACGTCCTTGCAACACAGGATAGTGTTATCCCAAAGTAAGGGTAATGTTTTAAAAAATATTAAAATTCTGGCTGTTAATTGCTTTCGGTGACTAAACTTGTCGCTTCGATTTCCATTAAATTGAGAGCATTTCTTGAAGTCATCATAATCATTTTCATTATTTTTTGGTACAAAAATTCTGAGAGTAACGCAATATATGTAATTCTCACAATTGTGGTTTTTATAAAATAATAATGTTCAGCGACGATGAATCGATTTAAATAAATAAATATTTTTTCACGCGAAAAATATAAATCCTTTTTGCATGGTGTTTTGTTATAAGCATCGAATCGTAAAACGCTGTAAAACCACATTTAATCGTAAGTACCTGGAGGACCGAGCTCGGTTTGTTTTTTTTTTTTCGTAAATCGTGTATTTTGGTAATTACATATAGATACAAATTACTGAGTAATGAAATATGCATAATATTTTTCGATCTTACCGACGTAATAATAAGAAAATATGAACTGGTGTTTTTCACAAAGGAAAGAACTTTTCTGGACCGACAAAACATAAAAAATAAAGAAAGTAATGATCTGGAATCGAAAAAAAAAGTAAAAAAATAAATGTGTATATGATCGTGACACGAAACACGGCCTTTAGTTTCGGGGCCGCCCGATTACCGACCGAGCTATTATAACATTTTTTTTCGGTGAAATTTACCGGCGTATTCTAATGATATTTTACATTCCCTAAAAAAATAAAACGACATTTTCTAAAAATGAAACCTAGCCAGATCGATTTGTCGCCCCCGAGTCTACGCACATACTAAATTTCATGAAAATCGCTGGAGCCGTTTCCGAGATTCCGATTATATACATACAAAAATTGCTCGTTTAAAAGCTGGAGTGATGTTTTGTGAGTTCAATCCTCTCATGGGACAAAATTTGTGTGCCCCAAAATAGCTCAAGAGACAGAACAGAACTTTTTTGGTGCGAAAAATAAAGATATTTAAAAAAAAAATCATTAATTCCATGACTTTGTAAAATAAAAATTAAGAACGTTTGGTGATATCCTACGAATATTTTCTGTATATTAATAGGTGTAGCGAAAACTTTGGACTCCTTTTTAAGAACATAGCGCACTCCGTGTGCGCAATAAGGGATTGTCAAAGTTGGGGAAGAAATCGAGGAAGCTTAAATTACACAATAAATGTTACAAATACAGAGATAAAGTAAAACAATGAATGGTCACTTTTTTACTTTAGTGCTAGTGCCTGCACTTAATGTAAATCTTCATACGTGTAGATTTTTAGAATTACTTCGAAGGGGTGTTAACATTAATTTAACGTGTGGACGGGTAATGGGGAATCTGAAAGGCACAGGATTGAATAATAATTGCAACAGCTAAAAGTTTGTCGAAAATTTTATCTACGTTTTAAATTTATAGTCTATAGTCAAACATTTGTATAGAATATTGAATATGGTCGCTAAAGGATTTAAAATGATAGATTGAATCAATGAGTCCGTGAATAATTATAATTCATTAAAATGACTTGCGGTCGAATCTCAACAGAAGGGCGATAATTTGTATTTACTATTTCGTAAAAATTCTTGAGTTCGTTCTGGTTCTTGTGACACGTGATATCTAATATAGAAAAATGTACGTTTATTTTTATTTGTTACAATTTTATGGGCTAGCGCCTGCGCTTTTATGCGATGTAATAAACCTTTATCAACTAATTGCTTGTACTTGCGTAAATATTATTGGTAAAATAAAATAAACAAGTAGTAAACAGTACAGTGTTAACACAACTGTGTTTGTTGTTGAAACTAAATAAATATTCGCTCATTCACTCATTCACTCATAAAATTTATTGAGCCGTGATAGCTCAGTGTCCAGGTGCTCGCCTTTAATTCAATATACTGGAGCAACCTGAGTTCGATACAGGTGCCAGCACCAAAGTAATTTTTAATTTCAAGTGCTGACTTGTCACGTGCTCAGCGGTAAAGAAAAACATCGTTAGGAAACCTGCATATTTTCGAAATAATAACAAAAAAAATATTTCGAAAATATGTGAAGTCCGCCAATCCACAGAGGGGCCGCATGGTAGACTATGCTCTGATACCCTCTGTACAGAGGAGGCCTTTACCCAGCAGTGAGACATGTATAGGTTGTTACTTTAGTAGTAAAATTAGTCGTAATTTTAGTAAGTTATTGATAATTCTTAGTAACATTATCAAGATGTAGGCGGCGCGTGTGCTGTTCTAGCATATGTAACTAAAATATGATTGTTTTATTCCAAAATATATTCCTAGAAACATTTCTTCTGCGGCTGCAACGCGCTAAGTAAATCTGTTTATGCTTTCATAAATACGTTTGTTGAAATGTATAATTTGTTATATTTCATTGAAAAGCGTAACATTGAATCATTAAAAGACAGCAAGTTACAGCTCGAATTCTTTTACGGAGTATACATGACGTGCGCATCTATAATTAACCGGTTACAATACTTTATAAAAACTTTGTCCTACTACTGTTTTAATGATGGCAGTACACAAGGCTACTAGTGTACGTGGCATACTGGGCAAACAATAAATAAGCGGAAAGTTCTCTATATTTCGTAATTATATTTACGTCATCAATATGTTGTATTCTAAACAACCGTCTCTGATTCTGTCCTGTAAAGTTAGATTTTAATTTTGAAAATAGGTGGGTGGAACGTTTACGCAAAAACTTGTTTCGAATTGTTCATCTTTCGTTAACCGATATATAGGGGAGTGGACGGTGTCGTTGTTTCTTCGTTATGCGCGTTGTTTTCCCCATGGAGGAAAGAGCCTTGGAGTTAAAGAAAACAATCTCTGTGTATAAAAAGTTTCCGTTGAATGTTATAGTGTAGGAGGTGGTCAGTGGTGGTGAATTAATAGTTGTAATGGTTACTAGTTGCTAAAATACAACTCAACAAGGTAAATAATCATTTATATTCTTGAGGGATTTGGATCTGTCATTTTCTGCCTACAGCTGGACACTTTTGAGGCCTAGCCTTCGTAGTTTTTCTGTGGCCGGTCGCTTACCCGCGGACTACTTCCGACCATGGTGAGAAAGGTTCATGAACGCTGTAAGGGGTTCGAAACGTCGGGAATTAAAAAAAAAATAAACGCGATAAATCCGTAAACAAAGTTTCATTCAATTATTATTAAGATTATTTATATGTAACCAAAAAAGTGATGGGTAAATAAACTTAAGCGAAAATTTAGTGGCGTCATCTTACTATTAAATGGCAAACTAAGAAGTATGTCGTAGAGTGAAGAAGCTGCGAAACGGTGTGTTATTTTTAAATATTTCCCTAGGTGGCGTTAGCATATTAGTTTAGGGTAAGTATATGATACGAAAAAACCTTTTCTAGTCCTTAGCTCATTAATGTACATAAAATTCAAATATTTCTTTAGTTTAAATATAACTTTCAAAATTATAATGTATACAATTATATCAAAATATTATATATAAAATAAACATTCGATAATCGATAAAATGTACATTTTATCGATTATCGAATGTTTCCTGTCAACATTATAATATTATTAGCGTTTTGGAGTCAGTATGGAATTCCTTGTTTACACGGGGTAAGTTATAAACGTAAACTTTTGTCACCATTTTGTTTTCGCTGATTGGGCGGTACTTTATTTGTCGTAAATGCAAATGGCCAACTAGCGGAAGGAGTGTCATGGAATGTAATTTACTGGTTTCGAAGACGTCTTATTCTTATTCTTTATTCGCATTGGAAATTGTAGCTTAGTTTAAGTAAATAATCATCATGGACCCTGTTAGACCCATCTGATAAACTGCCCAACTGATGAATCCAATGATGAGAAAAGAGAGAAATGCAAAGAGAGAAAATGATGACCTCAACTTGAAGTCTAAAAAGGTCAGTGTGGTTAAGTGGTTAATACTTTGACACTAACTACAGAGAGTTTAAAATTCCAAGGACATCGGAAAAATTACGGCAGCTCTAATTAATCCTAGAGATTTACGTATTAATTAGAGAAATTAAAACAAAAATTAAGTTAAGTTTTCTGATTAGCACCACAAAATGATTTTGTAATATGATATGAAGATCCTGGAAAGCTACGAAACAAACACAATTGGTCAGAAGCTTGCAATAATTACTCAACAGCTTAAAAATAATCACATTAGTAATACACTACTAATAAATATTTCTTTATACTAATTTTTCATTTTTTCGCGTATACCATACATGGTTAAATGGAACTATTTTACGGATTTTATTGCGTTTTAATTAGATATTAAATTCGTGACGTGTCGAATTCTTTCCAGTGTTCATGGTCACGTGGCAGACAGAGTTGTTTCACGTCCTAATCTCAGACTAAAAAAAAAACAAAATGCGACGGCTGTAAAATATCAAGACAAAGCGTGCAAAACATCCAAAATCGTTGAATTTCTTTAAGAGATGCAAAGACCCCAATCCCATTCCATTAAAACGCGATAAAATCCGGAAAAAAATTCATTTCACCAATTATTTTTATATTGTTTAAATTGACGCCCCGAATGGCGTTGTGGATAGTGTACCTGCCTCCTGCGCCAGAGGGTGTGGGTTCGATCCCCACTACTGCATAAATATTGTGTGATGAACATAGTATTTTTCTAGTGTCTGGGTGTTAATATATGTATAATATGTATTTATTTACAAAAAGAAAAGTGTGTTTAAGTATGTTTATCAGTTTTCTAGTACCCATAGTACAAGCTTTGCTTAGTTTGGGACTAGAGAATGTTGTGTAAAATGTCCTAAAATGTTTATTATTTATTTAAATAGAAATCATCTCTTGTAATAAATCCCTGTTTAGGTAAACCGTAATATACATTTTTCATTATGGTAAATTGAACGATGGCCCAATCATTAACTTTCTTTATAGCTGACGCACTTTTAGAAGTAAATATACAAACACGAATTAATGAAGTCTTTTAAAGTACATTTTGTCTGTTTGCTCAGCTTTATGTGACGAAACTTTGTTCTTTGTGACGAAAGGTTTCGTATAACGAGTGCAATATAGGTTTTTCGATACTTACAGTGCTAACCGTGTCATTACAAAATAGACGTGTTCAAAGATGGTGAATAAAATTATTATTGTATTAAACTTCTTATTGTCTTTCTCCAAGTTTGTATGTGAGTACATTACCGATACATTTTAAAAATTAGTTTTGTTCGATTAGTACATTTCCTTAATTCTATAAATAATAATAATTGTAGAACTATATTATAAAATGTTGAATTTATTGTGTCAAGCATCGAAAAACTTGAATAGTATAAAAGCAGGAATTTGTGAAAAGAATATAAAGTTTATGTTGTTTAAACACATTACGAATGACAAGGAATAACTTTAATATACCTACTCTAAGTTGTCTTTTCCAGTTTGCGATATCAATGCTGTTCAAACTGTCTTTAATGAACGACGAATACATCAAGCACATTTCATTGGAGATTCTATTAATAACAACATGAAAGGTCCGACGCAACAGATCAATTTCCCACCTAATTCAAAGGAAAAGCAATTATTTGAAATTAATATACCTGTAAACAATTATCAACCTATAAATGCATATCGGAGTGGACCGTTATCAACCCGAGGAGGGAATCAGATAAATCCTTACTCGATATTGCAACCTTCAAATTTGCCGCCCAATGGATTTCTTACGAATGGTATAAACGAACGTACTGAAATTAAACAAAGTAATAAGTATTTACCACAATTAAACACGGAGAAACCAGTTATTCCAGTTCCAGTGCTACAAGCTAACGAAAACCCACGTCTCAACGTACAGCTCCGTAAGCCATTGAGGAATATCAATTTTAGACCTTATCAAAATTATGTCGATACCACAGCACAGCAGTCTTCACCCTTATTAAAAAAAATCAGTGTTATAAATGATAATGCAAATGACCCTAGGACGCAACATTATCAAACAAGAAGCTTTTTGTCGACATCATATAACAATAATAATATGTCACGTTTAGGTAAGTTAAATAAAAAGTTTGTATACTAAATAAACAATTTGAACTATACGGTTCTAATAGATTTTTTATATTTCAGGAAATAATGAAGGAACACAGAGTCCGGATAAAAACATTCCTATACAGCAGCCAGTTACGAATAAACGATATACCCTTGTCCATAAAAATGGAGCAATCGAATATTACGACGACTTAGAAGCAATTTTAAGAACATACCCACATATCAAACTACCACTAAACATACGTCCATTTTCACAATATCAAAATCCTGCTATAAATAAACAAAATCAAGACCCACAAAATATCAATGCTCCCCTTGTTGGGGGACCTGCTACGAATGTGCATATACCCTTAAATCAACACCATAATAATTTATTTCAAGGGCAATTAAAGTACCCCTTAAATAACTTTCAAATACCAGTCTTACAAAATAATGGTAAAGTGACATATAATATTAATAATGACAAACGAATACCATTTCCTGCAACTACGTATATTCCTACTAAATTTGAAATAAGGGAAACAACAATAAAAACAGCGGTAAAAGCTGCAGTATTAAAAAATGAATATGTAACGCCTTCGAAGGTAACTGAAAATGAAAAAAATAAACAATTAATAAATAAAGTAATTGGAATGACAGGTCTTATCAATACTATTAAAAAAGAAGATGCCGTTGGACTCAACAATTTAAATCACACAGTGGACCTTAAAATGAACACTGGCATAAAGCAAAATAATATAATGGATGTAAAAGTTTCATCTATTTTAAGTATGGGCCAAAATGAAACTGTGATAGCTTCTGAAAAGAAGTCCAATTTTACTGAATCAAATATTTCAAGGTTTTTACAAAATCCGGTAAAAATTGACCAAAAAATTGAAGTTAATGATACCAAAATTGAGAGAGGTTCTTCTATTTCTGATAATTCAGCACAAATGCTAAATGCGAGAAAATCAAACGCTATCAACACACAACATTCAGAACAGGCAAATGAAATCAAAGCCACTACAATCAAAACAACGGATGATTTTCAATCCGGTGATTATCATACAAGTGAGTAAACATAGATTTGAAGTCATTTTAATATTATTGTTATCGAATACATAATAAAACCTCCTGCATTTTTTCTAGACTCCTTGGTCCAGCCTATAGCATGGATTACAACGAACGATACGAATTTCTGGAGTAAGCTACTAGATGATGGTGCCAACAGTTTTCTGTATATTTTTAATATACAGTCGCATCCTAGAGTTGAAAAAGATACGAAAACCATTATTCATGCTAATGGTACTATCGTTGAAGAAATTACTGAAACTACTTGGGAGAACGACGATGGTAAGAAAACACTGAATTATCAAAAACGATGATTTGATAAATTTTAATTTAATCATAATAAAAACTAAGTGCGATTATACATGTGTAAGGCGTTGATACAAAAACATATCTTCTTCCGAATTTAATACTATTTAATTATTAAGTTCATGCAATCTATAAAACGGCACAGTAAGCACGAGTGTTGTCGGATTTGGACCGCTTCGGCGGCTTCTCGCGATGTGAATAATACGAACAAGCAGATTTTTAGGATTCCGTACCCAAATAAAACGGGACCCTATTACTAAAGCTCCGCTGTATGTCTGTCTGTCTGTCCGTCTGTCACCAGGCTGTATCTCATGAACCGTGTTAGTAAGACTATTAAAATTTTCATAAATGATATATTTCTCTCTTGCCGCTATAACAACAAATACTAAAAAACAGAATAAAAAATATTTAAGTAGCCCATACAACGGGCATGATTTTTTTTGCTGGTTTTATAGAACGGTACGGAGCCCTTCGTGCGCGAGTCCGACTCGCACTTGGCCGTTTTTACTAACAAAAACATAACTGGCACCAAATATCTCCAGAGTCCAATACCATTGAAAATAATATAGGACCTAGGAAGCTAAACCGAGCCCAATACAAAGTTAATTTCCAAAACAGGTTCATAATGACCTACATAGTTCTGGGGTAACAGATAAAAAAAACATATTGATTTGAGAACCTCCTCCTTTTTTGAAATCGGTTGGAAAAATAATTCTATTAGGACTCGTACGACCGGCATAGTCAATTACGCGCCAGAGCAGTAATTGTTACAATGGTTGGGATTGCTTGAGTAAGAAACTGTGTATATTGTTGACGTATAATATTTCTCTTCTCTTCTAATGAAACATACTATCCGTTTACTTGTAGTATTAATATAAATAGATAGTAATCCCGGTGATCGCGCTAGACAATACTATTATATGTATTACATGTAGTGCTAACACTCAACCAATTAGTTCGGTCTCGACTACTGAAAATAATCTTGCAAATGTGAGCTTTTTATAACAGTTTGATATTGCAGACATTTGAGGTCGTACATACACGAAAAATATTTAAAAGAATTTAATATAATTCTTAGGACGACCCCCCATTCGATCGACAATCGACGATTGCGGGAGGAAGTCAGAGGGTACAAGTTGGTTGGTTAAAATCGATCTTCGTGACTGTCTGTGGGGGAGGCCTATTTTTAGCGGCGGAGATAAACAGGCTGAAATGATGACGATGATGATAATTCGTGCAACAAACAGCCATAACAGATTTTGGATACTCGTTTCTATTCAAGATTATTTACACAGATTTTTGTATTACAGATACTCCAATAATCACAAAATCATTTAAAGTCACGCCAGCCGCCGAGATTACAAATTAAGGGCAATAACATACATTTTAAGAGGCAACAGATAAAAAATTCTAAGTGACGACGAATTTGTAAACAAAAATATTTGCAGTAATTTGTTGTATTGTCAGCTTTGGATATATATGGATTTTTAAATTATAGTATTTAATAGTCTAAACATTAATATATTATATATGTCTGATATTTGCTTCGAGAATAATATATAATTAAATTGTTCATACAGGAGTTTTATATTAAAATGGCCTCAGCCTTTTCAGCTTCAATGGTATAACGAAGTAATTATTTCTTTTAAATGATGAATTATTTATTTGAAAAATTCATCATTACTGTTCTTAATATGATGGATTTGTTTAACTTAATTGTCTTACAACTGCATTAGAACGAAAAGATTATTTTTCGCAGACTGTAAATACGAATTATAATTCAAGGATTTATCTCCATCGTCTGCTGTCGTATTAGTTGCGTGTCATATTTTAAGCTAGAAGGATTAAGGTCAGTTTGTCGATTAATGTACTGTACACTGTAATATTTCAAACAATTATAGTTTTTTTAATATGTCCTTTACATCGGGTAAATTCACTTCAATTTATTATTTTGTAATAAATTTTTCAAACAATTCTTTTGTATTTTTATTCTTTATGTTAGTTTTATCCTTTATTTTTTATTATATATTTTATGTTAGCCTTTCGTACATATTTCGTTGTTAATGTTTAGAGAGTACCTACCAATTTCATCATGAAGAAACAAGGCTTCCTTTTTGCAATGCAATCTAGGCGACACCAGTTAATACCTTGCCTGAGCGGTTCGCATCCAATTTCATCAAAAATTTGTATTTCTAAACAGAAGTGAACCATATAACACTTAATATCTACATAATAGTTGCTTTACGATTGTAAACGATGGCATTAAGGCAGAAATCATCTATCTTATGCTATCTGTTCATCTTGTTTAATCTTTGCCTTTTAATTTGAATTACTGTTTCTTTATTAGAAGCAGACTTTTGTGAAAAAAATTAGACGAGCCTTAATACTGTATGCGTGCCTAACGGAAAAAGGGAAATATTAACATGTAGGGCGGCTCGGGTTATCGACGATCGGGGTTCCCGATGAGGTTGATCCTTCGGCTCTGTTGAGATGTTTCATCACTCTTCATCTTGTACCACATATATCAAGGGGAGTGTTCCAAGAATTGTTTGGATTGATCCCGGCGGCTTAATTGCAGTTTCGGACATCGCGCCGAAACCAAAAATTTCATCCACACCACCCCGATGTCCAACGTTCTACAACAGCGCAACAGTTTCCACGCATTTCCTGCCTCGGATAACCACTCTGTGGAACCAGCTGCCACCGGCGATCTTTCCGAACCGTTGCAATCTCGGATCCTTCAAGAATAGCATATTCTTTCCTAAAAGGCCGGCAACGGCCTACAAATTAAGCCCTCCGATATTGCCTCAGATATTCGTGGGCGGCGGTGATCACTTACCATCAGGTGAGCCTCCGGCTAGTTTTAATCTTTATTCCATAAAAAAATATTGTTGGAAGATAAGCGGGTAGTAGCTTTATAGTTAAACTTCTATGTAATTTGGCCCATTGGCCAATAAATTGTTTAAAAAAAATCAATTATCGTTTCTATTCCTAAAAATATACAGGTAGGCTTTTTTAAAGGTGCCCAAATTTACATAGGAGGTTCAGTTCGGTAGTATAATTGTTTATTAAAATAAAAACAAACTTGTATTTTTTCAAAAAAATTACCATTATATTCTCTAAAAAAATAGAACTTGTTGACAACGTGGTAGTCATTCATAAATGCGTCGTATACTTTTGAAATAAACTTGCGTGCGTGTTAGTTATGATTGATCGCACGTAAAAGATATGAGTTGCCCATAAATCGCGCACATTTTGAGATAAGTTCAAATGAATGTAATTAATTAATTACGAGTGATTTTAAATATTTATCATATTTTATATAACAGTATTTATGTCTAGAATATAATTAAAAAAAAATGGATACACTTAGAAAAACCTCCCTGTATATTAAATGTGCATCTTCTCGTGTTCCTTATGATTGAAATAAAACCGTTTAAAAACTATTAAGTTAAACGGTTTTATTTTATGTGTACTGAAAACTACAATATTGTATTGTCATCTAAATTAAAGGTGTGTACCAAATTTCAGATCAATCTGACAACGGGAAGGTGCTTAAATTTCAATTTCTAATTTTGACCCAAATAAATTCCGTACGGGTCGAGCTAAATCAAACCGTTTAATAAACTAAAATCATCGGAGATCTTTGACGTCGCTTAGATAGTACTAAATTGTTCGTTTCTTCATTCACTGGATACGTAATTATGAGTTTATGTTTTTTAAATAATTATTTTTTGTCGGATAGTTTGTCTGCGTATTATTAGTTGTAAAATGCCCATAAATCAGAAAATCAGTTAATAAGAAAAAAAGTAAGTTCTTTTTTGTCCGAAACGTGGTAAATCTTTTTCGTTTTATTTAAATGATTAACGTATAAGCTTTAAAGATAGCATGGTAATTAAACGATTTTGACCTTACGAATTACATATATCATAAACAGCATATATATATATATATATATATATATATATATATATAGAAAATATAACAATTAGCAAGTTTTTTTCCGTGGTTGTTCCCTCCACGTGGTCCAGATTTTTAGGAAATTTGGAAACTGGAAGATGTAATGGACGCAACCCGTGGCAAATCCACCTTTACTGCGGTAGGGCCACGCAGCAGTTTATGCTGTTGCATGAATGGGAAAGTCCGTCATGGGAAGTACCGCGACCTCACAGAACACCGGCGTGAAGTGGAACCGGTGTTATACTTCTGCGTTTCGTCTGGTGAGTGAGGTAGACGTGGCCCACAATATTTAAAGGTGGTTTGTAATCCCACGGATGTTGCAAATGTCCATGGGCGGCGGTTATCCCTTAACATCAGGTGAACCGCCCGCTTGCTTGCTATCTTCTTACAATAAAAAAACACTTGACGAAGCCCTACGTAAAATCTATTCAAGAGTAACACGCATTACGGGAGTGCCTCGTAAATCGAATTTTCCATGCATATTTAATTTGATAAACACAAGCATCCCTCTTCGTGTGCATGCTGTCAGTTTATGCAAAAGTTTATTTTGTTTCCAGGAAATACTAAGAACTCTAAACACATTTATAGTATACAATGTAATGAGCGCGTCATAAGCTCAATGTATAAAAGGGGCACTGTACTGATTTCTCTATTAGTATACAAGACACTTTGCTGGTGTTGTGAGGGTTCGTAATAGGATTCGTGAGTATTTGCAATCACCGATAGTGCACTTATTTTTTCATAATGGTCATGTAGTCAATTAAACACTAATCTCGAGCTTAAGAATATCAATTATTTGTCAATGCCCCTGTATTTTTCTCCTTTTGTGACTCAGAAAGCACTTTTGCCAAACTTTGTAAGCTTTCCTCTCGTTATGTAGAGTATGAGTAAAATAAATTTATCGATACTTAAATAAAAAAAGAGCAGTCGTAGGGTCTGCCGACAGAAGTGAAAACTTAAAACTGACATGAGACTAATTTAAACTACAAAAGGTCTATTTTATTTCTAATAAATTAAACCAATAAACAATAGTTTTAACTAATAAAATATTTTCTAAAATATTATTATAGTATTTTAATTTTAAAATGGGCGAGAGAAATACTATACAACTAGAAATTTGTTTTACAGAGATCAAATACATATTAGAAAATTACGTGACATTAATACAAATGTCACCGACGTGCGTCGGTGACGCGAACCTATAAATAATTCCCCATCCAAAATAGCCCAACGTGCCTATAGAAGTTTTTATTTCAAAAAAGTAAATCAAACACGTAAATCATTTATTTACAGATTTTCATCAGCAGTAATCGGGAACAAATATCGGAAGGCTCAAACATGGATTTTCTTGCTAGTGTTGTAAATCCCGGGGCGGCTATTGTTAAAGCTGTTGTGGAAAGTGCTTCTGGTGGTGACAATGGAGGAAACAGTTTAGAAAAAGTCGTCTCCGTAATTACAACTGCGTCAGGTTTGGAACCTGTAGCTTCTGTAATTTGTGAGAAGGTCATTAACACGAAGAAGAAGTAATTGTATTGCAGCAATGAGATTGAATTCATGTTTTTATATGATATATATTTAAAAATCTTCTGATGAATTTTATAAATGTATCAAATATAACATAATTTAAAAAAAAAATTACATTTCTAACTAACACAACATTTTAAATATTTATCATAATAATATTATGAGCTTAATAATTTTACATTGAAACGTGTTGAAAGAATATTGTTATGTTTTAGCACTTATTTGGAAATTGATATTTAACTTATATCTTAATGTTTTCGAGCACTACAAATTCTAACTTTGTTTATATTTACACATATTGAGTTGTACTTAAATTTTGTTTATAATTACAAATAAAAGTATTGTATCTTATTACTTTATTTTAATGGATTGCTTATGTTGTTAATATTCTGTGTACCTCCAAATAGATGTAGAAAGTCCCATAGTGTAGGATACCTCGTTAAATACAAGTTGAAATTCTCAAAGCTCTGGTGTCTTTCGACCGTTACGTATAGACCGTTAATTGCTTATAACAGAGCTTGAAGTTAACGTATCGTTATACATGCTGAACATTGAGTGTGCGTGAAACTTTGTTTCAGTATTCAGCGATAGACCCACGTGCTTTTCACGTGATGTGTCTAAAAATGAATGAGAACCGCAAAACTATTGGTGGCTTCGTTATTAAGTTTTATAGGTATGTTAGTTAACATAACATAACTATAGGTATTGTGTAGGTAGTAGGAAGCAGTATCTGTTGCGTGGGCTTGCCACAGCTAAAGCCAAAATATCATTACTATTAACGATATTAATTTATGGTAGTGTACAGAAAAAAGAAAGAATAAAACTTTCTGAAAATGTAGACTAGGTATTTTACTTTCACGAATGAAAACTCGTAACCAACGAAAACATTAGCGAAGCAAAAGTGCTTCAATTTATCTCAAATATGTTTACACTTTGATGTTATTCAGCCGTGAACGTCTGTGCCGCACTTGGCAAAATTTAAAAGTAAATATTTACTTTATCTGAATGCTATGAAACCACGTGGACATATGTATGCCTCTGTGTTGGTCTAGTCAGGTGGTTATTGTCATAGATCCCTCGAGCTCTCTGGAACAAACAACAAAATCCCAGAAAACGTTCAAAATGCATCCGAGCAAATTTAAAAAAGTAGTAAAAGAACGTTTGTGCGTTAAATGCTATTATAATATTAATGATCATTTAAATGATAACACACTCTGGTAATGAATTGATCGCTCCAAGCTCTTTCAATCAGAGTTATTATATTGTGTGGATAATATATTCATGTTGCCGCTGAGTTTTTTATCGCCGGTTCTTCTCAGTACAGTGGCTTACTTTTCCGAACCGGTGGTAGTATTTTGACTATCAATAAGCGAGTTTAATAATCTTATGTTAATTAAAAATATTTGATTTTGATTCGAAAAAAAAAAAAAAACGTTTAGCCGGGTCGCTAACTGAGAAAGATGGTGTTAAGACTTAGGATTTACCATTTATATAGTTATAAGAAAAATGACCCATACAGATAATTGACTGCGTAACGAAACACATGTCCCATAGAAATAACTATTTGAATAACGATTACGCTGTATGCGTCGATTGACCATATCAGAGAAGACCTGAACTTTTAATGAGCAATGAAAAGAAGAAAAAATTAAATAACTAAATTTTGACTAGTTTTTTTAGCTTACTAACCATCTTTGTTGTTGTACTGATATCGCGTTGTAAAATATTTTTCAGCACCATAATTCTTGATTTTAATATTGTTTACTTTCTGAATTTAAAATTCAAACTGGACACTAGAATGTTGGACTCTTAAAGGAGCGGTTGTCTGTTAAATAATTTATTGCATCTCTTTTAATAAAAGTAAAAGGGGAAATGTAAGGCATTCTTATAAATGTATTTACGCACTTTTGAAGTTTTTCAAATGCCAGGAATTTAAAAACAAAATAAAACGCTATAAAGCCCGTAAAATATTTTTTATTTAACTAAAAAACGTGGAATTCTTCAAATTGTCGTGAACGGACTCTCTGCTTTTTTAGGGTTCCGTACAAAAAGGGGACCGTATTACTAGACTCCGCTGTTTGTTCGTCTGTCACCAGACTGTATCTCATGAACCGTGATAGTTAGACAGTTGAAATTTTCACAGACGATGTATTTCTTTTGCCACTATAAAAACAAATACACAAAAACAGATTAAAAAATATTTAAGTTGGGCTCCCATACAACAGACATGATTTTTTAAATCATTTTTTTAGATAACGGTACAGAACCCTTCGTGCTCGAGTCCGCCTTGCACTTGGCCGGTTTCAGGACACATTATGCGATCGCCAAGGCACAGTTTCGAGAAGCAGGTCATTGAAGGCCGGATGAACGGCAGACGTGTTCTAGGCAGAGCACCAATAAGATGGGCTGACACGGTGAAGAACGCGGTGGGCGGCAGCGAGCAACGCGCAGTTCACACCGTCCTCGACCGCGAGCAGTGGAAGAGAACGAGATATGGTCACGATTCTCAGAATTGAGAGACTGAGCAAGAAGATAAACGTTCAGAGTAATTAACACATTCCGAATTCAAATCCAGGTATCCATTGACTCGGCATCAGTATTAAGCGTTCATATTCCACTGCACTACAGGGGCCACCCTAAACTTAATGCCCACGATGTTTTTTTTGGGCTGGATGAGCCACTGTTGGCCTTAGGGGCCTTCACAGTTCCGAGGTGGCCTGGCGCATGGGGCGCCTAGCCTGAACCTCGGCGTATTATTATTACGCGTTATGGTGACTAAGCTCGAGGGTTCCCGAGGGAGCCTCGGCTCGGGCCGTCACGCTATTATTTTAACCGGTTTGGGAGGCCGCCAAGCTCTTAGGACGCTTTGGCGGGCGCTGCATGGAGTGATCAGGCTCAAGGGTCCCCGAGAGAGGACCTCGGCTTGGGCTGTCACTCAACACACGTTTAGCATTCCGATTCGAGGGCCGGACCTCGGCTCGATCGGTAGCTATTATCTGACTGGGAATATTATCTGACTGGACTGCTTATGAGGCTTCAAGACCAATATGTTGCGAATTAGACACCGTACCGAGAGTTTTTAAAAACAAATATAAAAGCTTTCTAATCACCGTAATTAATTCAAATTTCCGAAAACAGGCTCTGTACCATAATGGTTCAACCATTATGATACAGAGTTTGGAGAGGAAATAGTAATTTTAACTAAGTATTGTGAGGTACAATTTAGTAACATTAATTGTATTTTACTTTAATAAGATCTTAAAACTGTCGAGATCAGTTTTTAGTTAAAGAAATTCTTTAGAAGTATTAAAAAAAAACAAAATAATATAATTGTTTTATTACATCGTGAATTGTTTTTTTCAATGCCATTACATAAATCCTTTAGTTCCTTAACATAATTTCTGATATAGCATATTTTTATTAGTCCCTCAACAGCTCGGGAGACTATAACTTTTTTATTTTTTTTATTTATAAGTTGCCGGATTTAAGTCGTGTGTACAGGAGAACGTCTGCCGGGTCCGCTAGTATTATATATTTCCTAGTAATTAGATTTTGAAATATAAATTTTTCTAAAGAATTTTTATGATATGTTAAAAATATTTCTAATTGTTACAATTGCTATTAATAAATAAATAACATATATACATATATATTTTATAAAATATGCAATAAATAAATATCGCTTACTTTACTGTGGTAGGGCCATGCATTGCATTAGTGCTCGCTGTTGCACGAATGGGCATGTCCGTTCGGGTTAGTACCACGATCTCCCAGAAGACCGTCGTGAAGTGAAAGTGTTATATTTCTGCTTTTTGTCTTGTGAGTTAGGTAAACGGGGCGCACTTCATTAAAAGGTGGCAACGTATCTAATATTTTCAAATATCTTGAATTTAGTCTAATATATTTTTATTCTTTTAAAGAAAAACGTAGCCACTCATAAAGGCACTCTAAGTTTTTCCAGGGTCGTCGATCTTTGGCCCGATTGGTGGCGAAAATAATCACCTAAGAAGTGAGTTTGGCTGATGAAACGTAAACACATAAAGTTTGGACAATGTCCATAAATTCTCGAAAGAACTCCCAAGATTCGAACTCGAGCCTTCCAGGTAATGCGCTAAATTTTGATGATTCTTTTTTTATTTGAAAGCTGGTGCTTCCCATGTGGTCCCATATTAATTTCATTGGTATTGGGATCTTGGGTTCTGGAGATATTTAAGGAACTTCTGAAAATTAATTATAAAATGAATACAGAGCGAGATATTTGAAGTCGGTTTTGTATTTCGTTAGTGAAATATTTTTATTAGCAATGCTTCACATAAACACTTATTAAAACAAAGTAGAATTTCCCGCCTCAGATATCCGAATATTACTATCCTGGAATTAAGAACTATACTCATAAAACAATTCATACATTATTGAATATTCGTTCCTATAATATGTACCTATGTATATATTGCTGATATTCAAAACTTCATATACCTAATCATTCATCAATGCGGAATTTTGGAGTTCTATATAAACCTCTTGGAAACCAAGCTGAAGGATTGACTTATTTGCTGATTACAGGACAGAACTTACTGAACCTACGTATTTTTATTGCTAAAATGTATTAATGCCCTTTAAGTAAAAGTAACAGCCTATACATGTGCCACTGCTGGGCAAAGGCCTCCTCTATACAGAGGGTATCAGGGCATAGTCCAACACGCGGCCCCACTGCGGCTTGGCGGACTTCACATATCTTCGAAATATATTTTTTTTCGTTATTTCGAAAATATGCAGGTTCCTCACGATCAATGCGGAATTTTTCCTTCTACATAAACCGCGGAGCACGTGATAAGTCAGCACTTAAAGTTAAAAACTTCATTGGTGCCGGCACCGGGGATCGAACTCAGGTTACTCGAGTATATTGAATTAAAGGCGAGCGCCCGGACACTGAGCTATCACGGCTTATTAAATAATATTAAAGAACGTTTTTCTTGTCAAATTTAATAATCTTCATATTAATCCGTTGGTTCAATATGCGTTCAATTGCTTGTTGACTTGTAATCTTATCTAACATTCATGACTTCTTAGGAATGTTTACACTCTTGATTTTACGTAGTCATCAATTAAAATAGTTTATCTTTATTATGGTATAGTGTTCCATGATCCATGCACATTTTATTGATATGGATAATGACAAATAAGATTAACCGGAAGAAAATTTACTTTTTAAACATGTTCTTACCGCAGAAGTATCTTCTCTCTAGTATCGTGATAATCTTCTGAAACCGCTTTAGTATTTTCTTCTACAGCTTACCCGACATTATTTTGGACATATTCCTAACGGTTTTCAGATGTCACGATGATGTATTTCTTTATCTATTGCTCGTCAGTAGTTAACATCGAATGCACAAATTCACTGGTGAATAACAAAATATATAGAAATAGCTTTATTATTTTTCTGATTGTCTTTTAAAATGCGTTATATCAAAGATGAAAGAAATAATTGCTTATTTACAAGAAACAGCCTGAATAAAAGTAAAGTCTTCACATGTCTCACTGCTTGTATCTTGTATCTTGTATTAACTGATGTTTTTGCTTTCTATCCCGAGACTATTAAAGCTTCAACTGACGCAGAACCGGTGGGCTAGCTAGAACCCACGGGTTTGGGGGTCTCACTGGGGCTGGCCTCCTCCATACAGAGGATATCAGGGCATAGTCCACTACGTGGCCCCATTGCGGATGTGAATTTCTCATATATCTTCGAAATATATATTTTTTTATTATTTCGAAAATATGTGGAGCACGTGATTATTGTATCTTAACTGCAAGTGCCTTTGACAATATACAACAATCCAAGCTTTTACTAAATGGACAAAAATTATTTTGAATTAATGTAAGATTTTAACGCAGAACTTTTTAAATTTGTGACTTAACAGTAGTATTATAATAGTCTTAGCAATAAAATAAGTTCACTTTTTTTTCATTTAGTCTATTAAGTAATTAAAATACATTTACACTATGGAGGTCGTTGGAGGGGCCACGCCACCGTAATATAGGTGTCCTATTCGACCAACCTATGTTGAACGTTTTCAGGGCAATACTGCCATCGGTAAGGTAAAATGCCATGATGCGGTTTTGTTTTCGTTGCCGGTTAGTAACCGCTTTTGGAAATTTTGCCACCGCTTGCTATCATCGTGAACAGTCATATTTTCTCCAAAACCTTTTATTGATGCCGACCCAACATATAAACATTTTTTTTTCCAAAAATATGACAACCAGGGGAAATGTAAGTACAAAGCAAGAGTCATAATAGAGGCAATCACCTAATAAAATACAGCTCAGTTTTCGGTTATGGTTGAATATCATTCTTCCATAACCGAATATGATAATTAGAATATGAAATATTTGACTGATTAAAGTTGATATGGGTTGTCCTTGTCAACTCCCATTGCACGCTGTAGTATGGGTCACACAGAAAAAATGTGGGTGCTAAATATATCGCTGTTTCGATTCTGGGTGTACTTAGTGTCAATTATATAATTTTTATGGAACCTCTCGCGACATAGGAACTAATTTCACTTATTGCTTTTTAAAATGTACCTAACGAAACATACAATACAAGTAAAAATAAAAAAAGTCATTTATTTTAATATTTTGTATATTTTATCTTACAACATACAAATCATTAGTATATAATGTAAAATATGCGTTAACTCCAAAAAAAATATACATAATTATTAATATTATTACTTAAAAGTTATCGTGTTATTATAATTTTTATTAATGTTTTAGTAATAAATAAAATTTTAATTATTTATACGAGTTAAGCAATATTCTTTGTTTAAACGAAATATTTATCTTACAAGTAGTTTAAAACTAATAACTAAATTACAAAACGGAGTTTAAAACTAATTAATAATTGGACGCATATCAAAGAGGCAGAGTAAGTGAACATGTGTATTAGATTTAAAACCATTATGTTACCTTATTCTTGCAAATAAATAAAATAAAAATTATTAGTACGTGATGCTTGGAGCAGTTATTTTATAGTAGAACACACAATGTTAATTATACATATTTTGTAAACTATTATCACTTCCATATTAAACTAAGAATTAATATGGTATAGTTTAGAAAACAAAAATTAAATTATTGGAAAATATTCAATTATTTTCATCATTTATGATAAATTCGTCTCCATCTTTATCATCTTTAAAGTATTCGTCTCTAATAAAACAAGAACTTAGTGTTACTTTACCTCGATAACATTTCAACACAATTCTTGCTCTTCTTGAAACAACGCTGTAAAATCTTTCAAATACCAAGATATTTCTGGGATGATTCCGGCTGATTAGTTCATCGTATTCCGGATATTTTGTCACTTTTTCCATCATTGACTCAATTAATTTGAGGTATTGATCGATTTCTATTTCTCTTTTAGTGTTCGGCACAGTACGATGCTTATAATAATGGTAAAATGCAGAGAAAATGTCTCTGAAATATTTTGTGAAAGGAAAGTCTGCAATTTTTTCACGTAAAGAGTTGATCAACTTCATTATTGTCTGACTGCAATGAACAAACAATTTTTCATCAACTTCTTGCTTCGGGGTAAAGCACGTTTTTTGCACTTTTACTTTTGTAGACCAGTTATAAAAATCTTTCATCTGTTCCTCAATGTAGACATTGACAAATTCAGAAATGCTTAAAAAATTCTGAAATGTCACCTCTACAGGATCAATATTATCACATACATAAACAATAGTCCGAATAATTACTTCGAAACGACCATTACGTTGCAATGTTTTGACAAGGGAAACTAAAGACTCGATTTGCCCAGGGGTCAAGTTTTTAAAGATTTGTTTCGAGTGTCTCCCAAGTGCGATTTCGTCTAATGACACCATATTAAACATTGATCGTAGCAAGTTTATCTCTGGTCTTTCAATGTTTGGTGAATGATCATTTTTGTCATTTCTGTTATTATTTGGACGTTCTGAGCCAGACCCAGTGGAATCGTTGGATGATTTATTATTATTGCCTTTTGATTTTGTGTTTGTACTGTTTGTCTGGTCATTTTTAGACTGATTGTTATTTGTTTTGCTACTTTTGCTACTATAACTTGAACTGGACCTCCTTGCCGCTGAATTCGTTGTGTAAGGGCCTGAAGACGGTGCGCTAAGCATACCTTGAGTGCTCATGCCAGCTACCAGTAATGATTTTGATGATACTTCTGCAACTTTTTTGACTGTTGTTTTAGTAACTGATTTTATACCAACAGATATTCCTCCTGCTCCTAGTCCACATGCCAATCCGAACCTGCCAAAAGTCCAGTTTTTATAACTGATTTAACAGGTAAATTTCCATTTAGAAAATCTGAAGCAACATCGCTAAGCCCTTCGACGACTCCTTGAGGTTGTTTAGTAGCAACGGAACATATGGTATCGGTAAGCAAACCAGCACCAGAAGCACCAGCAAGGGCACCCGCGGGTCCACCAATAGCTCCTACTGCACCGCCAGCCAGAACAAGGGACGATCGAGTAGCTTGATACATGGCCTTATTTCCACCATCTACATCTCCCACAGCATAATGGAGAACTCCTTTTACGTGGCCCACACCTGGTACGGCATCAACTACACCACTAACAAAATTGAACATGTTGGTTACCTATAGGGTCTGCGAAGGCACTATCTTCAAAAATTTCAATTTATAATTTAGGCTTACAACCTCCTAATTATGAAAATAAGTTAATAAACCATATATTCTGTGGTTCAGATTTCAGTAGTGAGTTTCTTTTATTGTTTAGTTACTTTATCTTATCACAAAGGTTTTTATTGAAACCTTTCCATGTAAAATACTCAACTTGGACAATGTTAAGGTGATATCGCTCAGGTTCGAACAGGTCTGGTCCCTCGTCACCTCATATTTGACATAACATCATTATTGTTATTGGGTAAGTTGTGCAGCCTCAGTTGTCGTCATACATTTAATGCCTAAAAGGCGCTGAAATGATATATTAATATATTATATATCTGTATTTTCTAAAGAGGGTTGACGTCAGGCACACGGTCGGTAGTAAGAAGACCTAGCCAACATGATTAACAATACGATTCGCATGTTGTGTCGACCCCACGTGGGTAAGATAAGGACAAGAGGAATGAACGATTATTTATTTATATTATGAGGTTAAGTGTAGGACGAAATCCTATTACCCGTGCAAATGTTCAGAAAGCCGACGGATGCAGGCAACTCATGATAGTACTTCGAGGCAATCTGTGGAGGAGGCCTATGCTCAGTAGTGGACTCTAACAGGCTGAAATGATGATGACGGAGACCATGAAGAGATCAGTGACACTTTCGATTTTCACTAACAAATATTTTTAAACCTATCCAATGACATAATTTTGAATAATTAAGTAAAAATTTTCGGAAACCTTTATTGTTTATATATAAAAAAAAAACTTTTTCAGCCAGGCAATCCCTTATTTTTTAATTCAAGACATTAACAACACAACACAATAGCTGGTAATGTAAAATTTTAACATGCTACAGAAGCTAATGTGATATAACATTTCATGATTGACCATAGAGACTAAATATTGATGTAAAAATAGAGGCTTATTAAACGGTTTTATTTAACTCGACACGTACGAAATTTGTTTACTTATTTGGGTCAAAATTAGAAATTGAAATTTAAGCACCTTCCCGTTGTCAGATTGGTTTGAAATTTGGTACACACATTTAATTTAGATGACAATACAATATAAACAAAAAAAAATTTACAAAAAAAAACATAAAATAAAAACGTTTAACTTAAAAGCTTTTAAACGGTTTTATTTTTATTTTCTCTTTTACTTCTAATTGATTGATTAGGTTGTTAATATTATATGATACTTAGTGCAGCAGCGGGATAGCGCACTAATTCAATTGACTGAGATCTATGGAATTACTAGCTGCTGCCCGCGACTACGTCTGCGTAGCGGGGTGAAAATTTAGGGTTGTATGTATTTTTGTATGCTGTATCATAAAAAAATAAAAATAATAAATTTGGTCCAAAAATTATAAAAAATGTTAATTGTGAACAACCCTTATCCCTTAGGGGTATGAAAAATAGATAGTATCCGATTCTCAAACCTACTGAATATGCATATAAAATTTGGTAAAAATCAGTAAAGCCGTTACGGAGGAGTAAGGTAACTAACATTGTAACACGATAATTATATATATAAGATGATAAAGATGGGAAGCGATTGTACTTTTGAGTTTGTATATTTTTTCATTTTTTTGAGACTTATTTAAACATCAAACGAATTAATTATTTGCATTAAACGAATTTAATGTGTGTTTAAATAATCTAATAATGAAACGATCTTTGTGGTCGTATAACTACGAAATATTATGTTATTTTAAAAAGCTATGAAGAGTTTAATCGCTTATATAAATCGATTGAAAAAATATTATATTAGAATATTGAGAATGAGAGATTCTATTAGAATGCTACATCATTCAAATAGAAAAACACAAAATTGCATACACGCAAGGTACGTGCGGATTTTCTTAGCTAAAATGAATGTCGAAAAATTTTCGCTTATAATTTCATTAAAAATCGTCCAAGTGCGAATCTGTTCCCTACCATTATCTATAAAAACGGCAAAAATATCTAAGTCAAAAGTATCAAAGTCTGTTGTATGGGAGCCCCCTTTTTTTTATTTTATTTTTTTAGTATTTGTTGTTATAGCGACAACAAAAATACTTTATCTGTAAAAATTTCATGTGTCAACTATCACAGTTCAAGATACAGCCTGGTGACAGACGGACGGACGGACGGACAGACGGACAGACCGACAAACAGTGGAGTCTGGACCCTTAGCAATAGGGTCCCGTTTTACTTGGGTGTTATAGGGTCCCGTTGTACTTTGGGTACGGAACCATAAAGATATCGTTTAAAAATATTTTTAAGTGATACAGAACCTACAGTAAAAATAAATAAATGTTGAAAAGCATAGTTTCAACATTTATTTATTAAGGAGTTGTTATTAGATTTATCAATTAAAATTAATGAACAGTTGAAAAGATACTTACGAGCAAAAAGTCAATTTATCGCATATTTATGTTGGTGGATTAGACGGTAGACTACATACGTAAATGATTAGTAAAACGATGATAACAATGTAATTATCTTAAAATATACTTTAAAATAATTTTCTTCTTAACAAGTGTAAATCGAAACTGCGACATCAACTGTTTGAACTGATAATATATACCAGAGTTCCGTTCAATGTTTATGAGAATTGCCATAGATAATGCAAGCACGTTAGATATGACAGTATACTAATTAATACTGTTACAATGAATATGTGACAACAATAGCAAGAAATTTATTGTTCTCAAGTTCTATAAATTACGAAACGCTTGGTAGTTTTGTTTTATATGTAGGTATGCACCATTTAGATAATATCCGCACTAGAAATTGTGTAAATATTAAGGATGTAGTAAAATTTTAATACATAGTAACATGTATATGATATAAATACCAATATGTAAAAACGATGTGATTACAAAAAGAAGCAGAAGTAGAAGTGTACTTACGGCAATTTTATGTTAATAATTTTTGAATAGTTCAGATTGCCTTGATGGTATGTCTGCGAGTTCTAAACTTTGTTGTAATGTGGCGTGCGTGATGGTGATTGGAAGGTATTTATATATTCATATTTAGAAGCATGTCGAGATGCATGCATATGACTCGTTTATCGTTAGCACGTCAACTTATTTCAATGTTGTAAAATGGACTCCTTTAATTTGGAGAACCGTTTGAGTTATTTCCTCGAAATAGAAGTTTAGCGAAATATTTTACTTAGGCAAACCTTTGAAATTAAGAGTGATTCTTTTTAAAAATTTTAAGCAAATTTTTGACACCTTGAGTCAAATTATTGCTATTTTCTTAGGGTTTCATCATTAAAAAATAACAATAGATTAATCAAATTACACCGGAATAATGTAGCTTTCCACCGAAAGGATTTTTAAAATCGGTTCTATTTATACAACGGTTCTATTTAACCTTTTTGCGTTTATCTATAAAATGAGTGTAGATTAATTATAAAATTTCTCTTTTTGGCACATCGTTTACGAGATTTTTATCGAAGCTAATGAGCTAATTTCAAGAAGGCATATAACTGTATTAAAAATACAGTATACTTGAAATGCTTCTTCTTGAAATCAAACAGTTGGTGACATCAAAGCAAGATAGTAATGTTTTTTATTGTATGCTAACTTGATTGCCTCATTAGACAGTCCGTCAGTTTGCTGAATTGATGTGATAGATAGCTCTTATTGGTCCATGTACTTAATTAATCTTAGTGTTTTATTAGCTTTCAGAGAGCTTTCTTTTACTCAAACGTGCATTGTTTCATTTTAGATAATGTTTACACTTGAAAATGTATTCAAATCGCATAACTATAACGGGAATGGAAAATCACCATCGAAATAAAGTCATAAGTCTTATGGTTAAGTCGAAAAGTAGTTTCATTTTGTTTATCTTTATACCGTAAAACCCGATTCGCCTAAACGCAAATGCATGCAACTCTTGGCTGAACGCAAATCAAATATTTACATTACCAAAATACACAGAGAACCATTGGACAAAGCAAATGTGCGTCCATTTATGTAATTTATGGTTGTTAGTTTTAAGGAAAACACTGGGATTTCGTTGACGTCATTGCATGTACTGAAATGCGGAACTAATTGGTCTTCTATTCCTGATTAAGTAGATCACTTGTTGATGTAGTAGATTAAGAGAATGGTTTTTACATCATGGACGGTTGATTCGATTCCTACTGGTACTAACTTTTCGTAACCTTTAATAAACAATTCTTGTTATTGTCTTGAAAATGACTCTAACGATTCGGTTTGGTTTTTTTATTCAGATAAAGCTTTGCCTTTTAAGTTTATCTATTTATGTGTCATTTCTAAAAAGACACGATTTTGTTTTGAACAAAAAGCATTTCATTACGAATCGGATGCCTTTTTTATATAGCATCATCTCTAAAAATTTTGCGTTGTTACATATTTGAAACTCAACACTTTGTGACATGACATCTATCTATTTAATACCTTTAAACGAGCAATTCTTGTATATATGTATATCAGATGCGTGCACAGAGATTTCGGACAGGGTATGCACTAAAAAAAACCTTACCTATTTACACTTGGATAAGTGGCCTTTGAAGAGGGCGTGATATGTAGATGTATGAAAATTAATTAAAATATTTAACACAGCTTTATGTTGTATTATTTACGTATTATAAACTACTATGGTAAAGATTCTAAATAAGTTGACGTTTACAAATCAAAATGACAAACCTGCACGGAACACATACTCGGAGAAGAAAGAACTCCGTATTATAAGTTAACCCTTAATATTATACTCTAGCGCCGCAGCAGTATAGCATTAGCACAAGAACTTATCCCCACCGCTGTGTTTAAAATATCTAGGCGGGATTATAATAATTTCGTATGTATTATTTTAATTATTGCTAAATGTAGTATTTTAATAATCGCAAGTTTCAGAATTTTAATTATTACTTTAATAGTTTATTATAGAAACATTAAACTAAAAAATAGCTTTTTTTAAAGTAAGTAACTTAATAATAATAAATTAATTAAACCAGACAATCACTTGCGCCAAGAAAACGGCTCTTTGAAGTGATCATTATGATCATTTAGAAGATCATTCTGGTCAATTCGGAGAGTTTAACCATCCTTTTGGCAACTAAAATGAAAGTACTTGGAGGACCGAGCTTTGCTCGTTTTTTTGGTAAATCGTGTTTTTTGGAAAAAAAGTAAAAAAAAAAAAAAAATGATCGTGTCACGAACCGCGGCCTTCTGTTTCGGGGCCGCCCGATTACCGATTATAACATTATTTTTTTCAGCGAAATTTACCGTCATATTCGAATGATATTTTTCATTCCCTGAAATCAGGAATAAAAGGACATTTTCTAAAAATGAAACCGAGCCATATCGATTTTTCGCCCCCGAATCTACGCACATACTAAATCTCATGAAAATCGTTGGAGCCGTTTCCGAGATTCCGATTATATAATACAAGAATTGCTTGTTTAAAGGTATTATTAGTTTAGATTCGAAAAGCCATTTTACAGCTGATTAGTTGACATCTACGATAATCAGTGTATCAGAAACCGGGCGTAAGTTGTTACACGTCTTGATGTCAAATTTAACCCCAGTTACCGTTAATTATGTTAATTACGCTTATGGTATCTTGAGGTCAAGCAATGTTGGTGTGCTTGGATTTAATTTTATAAATTATGCCAAGCAGATGATAAACCCTAACCGTCTTCTGTATCGAAATTAACATGTTTCTTTATTTCAATAGCGTCGCGGATCATCCTTGGAAAGAATCGGTGTTCTTTTGCGAGAATTTTCGGCTGATCAAATCTAATGTAATGGTTGGGGCGGTCTAAAATGTGAGCACAAACTGGAGACTTCTTCAATCGTCGGTGCTTCACATCAGCTATGTGTTCTTTTATTCTGATTCTGTTTTTATTGATCTTCTGGTTTGTCGTATGTAAGGCCTCTCTTACTTACATTCACAGTCAAGTTGTACACTCCTGGATCTTGTAGAGGGATATTACAGATGGTAAAAATCGACTTATCTTCTTAGGTGGTTTGAAATATGATTAAATCTTGTAAATATTAGTTTAAATTAATCTGAAATTATTTTATTTTGTTTTTATTGAATCACGCTTCAAAATATATAGCCAATTTTGTCATGACTCCTCTGACATATGGCAATACAGCAGGCACTCGCTCAACTGTAGCTGGTTTCACTTGGTCACTGTGACGCAGGCCTGGTATTTGGAGCTTGTTGTCACGCAGGATTTGCTTGACATTATAATTTCTTGTATTTACGCTATTACACATTACTAAATGAATGTATGTTTACGGATTTATCGCGATTATTTTTGATTTAACTTCCAACGTTTCGATCCCTTTACAGCGTTCATGGACAGACCATGAACGCTGGAAAGGGTTCGAAACGTCGGAAATTACAAAATCAAATAAAAACGCGATAAAATCCGTGAACTACTTTCATTAATTATCAATAAAATTGTCAATGAGTTATAGTCAAGTTGTCATTAACAATTAATATCTGTGTTTTGGGGTAACAACTTTCATGGAATTTCGTATGCAGTGGGTTTCGGGGCAATAAATAGATTTAGCTAGATTTCAGTTTTAGAAAACGTTGTTTTATCCCTGCTTTCAGGCAATTAAAAACTGCTACAATATCGTTAGAATACGAAGGTAAATTTCGCCATCATAATAGCCAATATCTTAGGCACCGCCAATAGCTTAGGTGGGAAATCAGGCCGTGCCGAAACTAGAAGAGTTCCGGTTCGAGTCCAGGTGATTTTTTCTTTTTTTTTTAATTACTTCCCTTTCTTTCAAGTTCCTTTTTTGTGAGAAAAAAACCAGGTCATCCAGGTACTTATCCGAATAAGAATAACCTTACAGAGTAACATTAACGAAAAAACACGAATTTACAGGATGAAATCGTACAGCTCGATCTCCCAGGTACAAAAGATTAAAATTAAAATAGTGGATAAATTGGTGTAGTAGATATGATAGATTATATACTGATAGGAATGGATAGCATACAAATAAAAGGTATATCACATAGTTTGTCTGATCTTAATTTGAAAGAAATTGTAAAACAGATTAGTTTATCCTATGGCTGATTATAAAAAGGAAAAGAAATCTTACGTTTTAAGAAAGGTGAACGCTCGTTTCCCACCAACTACAGGAGTCCATTATCAACTGTCAGCTCCGAAGTAGAGACGCAGCTTTGTTACGCAGTTTTTTTCTAACAAAATATCTACTTCAGACGCAAGTTTATTCCGACACTCATCGGTATATAACTATGTTGCCACAGAATTGATTTGATTTGATTTGTTGACATGACGTATCGAGCAGCGTTTGATTTCACGGTCACTTGGAAGAGAAAGCCAAACTGACTTTTAAAAAGCTTGGTGTCCTAGGTAGAGCGAGGAAGTATTTATTGCCATCCCATCGCCTGCAGCTTTACAAAGCGCAGATTTGGCCGCAAATGGCGTACTGTTCTCATCTGCGGGATGGATCGCTCCATTACCAGCTTCTTCCATTTGATCGCATCCAACGTAGAGCTACTAAAATCTTCGGCAAACAGGTCTTTTCCTATCGTCTCGACCCTTTGGCCTTGCAAATAAAATATTTCATCTCTTTGCATTTTTATCGAATCCATCTCTGAGCAGTTGTTCAGATCGATATCTGCTGCTGAGTTTCTCCACCGTACGACGCGTCAACGACTGTGCATTTTTCACGTACCTACCTTTCTGCCATGCAAAATCAAGTTGTGGGATCCCAGCGGTATTTCCGGATCGATAAGACTTAGGGACCTTCAAGTAGAGATCCTATCCTAAAAGTATTGCATTTGTAACTCCTCTAGTTTTGCGTGCGTCCATGGGTGGCGGTGAAAATTTACCATCAAGTGGCCCACCTGCCGTCGTTTGTCCCTTTTTCCCATAAAAAGATTACCCCACAGGAAGTAACTCTACCTTAGTAAGAATCACGTGGCGAAACCATAAGTAAAATGAAAAAGATAAGCGTACCGCGTAATCCTCACATATGAGATGCATACTTAAATTGATAAACAACAAACGTCCCGCTTTATGTGCATAATGTTTCTGCGATGCAACTATTTATTTTGTTTCCAGGAAATTCTATAACCAATTGACCGCGTCACAAGCACTCAATAATGTATAAAAGAGGCAAGAAATCAGTTTCTTCATCAGTTTATATACATACATACAAAACGTTGTATTGCTAGAGAAGTATAAGTTCGTAAAACGGTTGGTAAGTATTTGCCATAACCTAGAGTCGAACTCTAGACTTTCAACACTGGTGTACACTTACGATCAGCGAAGATTTTACTTTTTTGACATAATGTTGACGATGAAGGCGTCAAATTTGGAACCGCAAAATATGTTTTTAATACAATTCCACGTATGAATTCTCATCGCACCTTTGCCAAAGTTTTTTAAAATGCGCGTCTTTGCGTAAAGCTTATTATACCTAATTAAAAGATAATTAGGTATTCAAATAAAAAGTTGTTTTTTGCATTAAAATATGTATTCCATTAAATTTATATATTATATAAGTCGGCCACATTCGCATCTTGCATAGCGAGTGAATTCATGCGATCCTGATGAAGGATGAAGGACATCCATTTGATTTGATTTGATTTGTTGAAAATAGCCGTAGCTTTAGCCGTATTAATTATAAAATAAAAAATGTAATATTATACAATAAAAAATATAATAATCTAAATAAAACATGTCAACAAATGGAAACTAATCTTAATAGAACTTTTGTTTACAGATTTCATGCAGAGATATACCGACATAAATATCGGAAGGCTTTAGTATGGATAACTTTGATTGTGTTATAAATCCTAGACCAGATATTGTTAAAGCTGTTGTATTGAAAGGTGTTTCTGGTGATTCCAATGGGGGGAACAGTTTTGTAAAAGCCGTGTCCGCGATCGCAACCGCGTCGGGGTTGACACCTTTAGCTTCTGTATTTGCTGGGAAGACCATTAATACGAAGAACAAGTAGTTGTATGAAAAAAAAAATATTGACGATGAAACTAAATTCACGTTTCTTTAAAATCTTCTTAAGTGTATTATTAATGTATCAATTACTATTCATTTATTGTTTTAATTAAATATTCGATCTTATTGGATTTAGTTAACATTTTTTTTAATTTTGTTATAAGAATAATGTGAACATAATAATTGCTCATTAAAAATATGTAGGAATGTTTTTGTTTTAGCACCGTTATGTGGAAATTTTCTTTTAAAGGTTTTTGTTAGATTATGTATCAATTACTTTTGATTATTGATTTATTGTTTTAAGTAAATATTCGATCTTATTGGACTTAGTTAACATTTTTATTAATTTTGTCTTAAGAATAATGTGAACATAATTATTGCTCATTAAAAATATGTAGGAATGTTTTTATGTTTTAGCACCGTTATGTGGATTTTTTTTATAGGTTTTTGTTAGATTTCCAAGCATGCTATTTAAAAATTGTTCACTGTTTAATATTCTTAAATTATGATTATAATTTTTAATAAAAATTTTATTTAATACATGAAATGATTCATTCCTTCCTTTTCGACCTAAAGATAACCAGGTCGGCGCTCGACGCCCGGCACAATTCTGTTCTGCCGTTGATATTCCAAGCACTTGCACAATTCGTCATTTATTATGTAAACAGCAAAGAATGGAAAACTTTGAGGTGTTTGTCTTATCTTTCGAACTGCTTTTTAGGGTTCTGTACCCAAAGGGTAAAACGGGACCCTATTACTAAGATTTCGCTGTCTGTCTGTCTGTCTGTCTGTCTGACCGTCTGTCACCCGGCTGTATCTCATGAACCGTGATAGTAAGACAGTTGAAATTTTCACAGATGATGTATTTCTGTTGCCGCTTTAACAACAAATACTAAAGAACAGAATAAAAAATATCTAAGTGGGGCTTCCATAAAACAGATATGATTATTTTGCCCTATCCCTATTAGTTGTATAAAATCTAGGTCTTGACTCAACACGAGAAAAAGATATGGGCAAATTAAGATTTTCGCAAAAACTTGTTAATGGTTGCCAAAATTTTACCCTCATATTTTTTTCCAAACACGCCAAATGAAGTACAATTTCGAAAATTTATTAAGTTGCAACACACCGTATTTTCTTATTCCAATCTTCTCAACGATTTCTTCTCTATAAATTTTAGATCTGAAAGACTGGCTAGTGCTTGATATTCTTCAGTATTTGCAGGTTTTTAATACTTTTTAGTGTTCATGATTAAGAGGAGGGCGAAGATAATCAGCTTGAAAATAAATTATGAAGTTAGGGTATGACAGCAAGCGGTAGCAGTGTGAATAATAAGGACTCAATCGCTATTGAGGAGATGTATATAATTAAACATCTCTTGCATACTGATGTTGTTCGAGAAATAACCAATTTCAAGCGTAAACTTTATACTTAAGTTGGTTATTAATTGAAGGAAAACTGAATACCATCATGGGATCATAGGTATAGTTGCAAATTGAATAGTACAACAACAAACAAACTTCGGCGCTTATGGCTATGAATTTTTATTTGAAATCCCGACATTTCGAATACTTTGTAGCGTTGCATTTACGAAACAGAATGAGACGATAGTACGACAAACAATCATCGATTAATACAACTTTATACGAGTAAAAGAACACAGACCTGACGTGAAGCACAGTTGAAGAAGTCTGCAGTGTGTGATCAAGCTTTATTAAGTTTTGAGGTTTTTCAAAACTGTTGAGCAAATACACGGAAATAAATGGCGATTCTTTTCTAAGATGATCCTTGAGGATATTAGGATAAAGAAACATTCTGTAACTATGACGTTTCTTTGTTGTTGGTTGGGGAGTACCACCAGTGATCTACAATATGTGTCGGCAAAATCGCAAGATATAATGTAAGCAACTGAGGCTGGTACTCCTCCATGAAAACTACAAAGTTTTTCGAAAGGACAGGAATTTTAATACGGAATAAAATTCGGTGAACTCCGTTAACAGGCGTATAACATTATTAACGTACTTTTACAAAGCACAGCGGCACGGCGCTGACGTTCCGCTAGTTTTAATTAAGTGAAGCTTATATTTTAAGGAAGATTTATCGACTAACTTCATGGTGTTAATTTTTTCGCTCGGTTGCAAAAATTCCCCTCTCATCATTTCCCCGAACGCGCCTTAATAAGTATGACTTCAAAAAATAACTCATATTTCTGTAAACAGGCGTTATTTATACCAGAATCTTAATTGTTTACTTTACTTTTTCTGTTAAGAGGCATTACTTATACCAGAATCGGGGCTGGTTAGTAATTTCTATTCAGTATCGTAAGCCGAAATTTGGGAACATAAATTGTATTTTATTTTAATGAGATCTCGAAGCTCTCGAGTGTAAACGAGTTTACAGCAGGAATTCATTAACGAAATTGGATTGCAGTGATATAGACATTACTGTATTGTTTAACTTTTATTTTCAAAATTGATTTGCGCAACAATGTAATTCTGCTGTATGATGAATAACTTTCTTTATTGTCATTAGATACAGTAATTTCTGAATACCATGTTAATTCAATTTATTTTCTATTTTTTATCAGTAATCAGCAGAGTAAACAACAAATTGAGAAGTAATTATCTGTGATTATTGAAGAAAAATACTACTAAAACGATATATTGAACTGAGAAATTAACAAAGTTATTGAAAAATACTACTAAAACGATATATGTATGTTATAATTTCTTATATTTTCGCGAACATTTCACATTACCCCATGAAACTAGTTTTATTTAGTAAGATACGTAATTGTACGTAATACGTTTCCAAATTTAGTTATAAAAATGTACACATTTAGAAAAGCCTCCCTGTATAGATAGATAATAACCGATCGAAAACTTTTACGAACAATATAAACGTCAATTGTATGTAATATTGAAGTTCGAGTTGTTAATTATTTTTTTGAGAATTACTGAGTCACAACAATGTAAGTTTAGAAAAAATATATTAAAATCAGTATCAGTATGTATTAGTTAGTTGAAACATGGTTTCATTTTATCTATATCGTAAAACCGAGTTGCCAAAACTCCAATGCATGGAAATAAATAAATAAATAATAAATATTTTAGGACACATTCTTTTTACACAACGTTCTCTAGTCCCAAACTAAGCAATGCTTGTACTATGGGTACTAGAAAACTGATAGACATACTTAAACATACTTTTCTTTTGTAAATAAATACACATTATACATACATAAACACCCAGACACTAGAAAAACACTATGCTCATCACACAACATTTTTCCAGTAGTGGGGATCGAACACCCTCTGGCGCAGAAGGCAGGTACACTACCGACTACGCATTTCGGGTCGTTCGCCAATCTTGGCCAACTGCAACAACAAATATTTACATTACCAAAATATACCAGGAACCACTGGACAACAATAAATGTTCATCCATTTATGTTATTTATGGTCGTTGGGTTTAAGGAAAACGATAGGGTTGTTCTTTGAAGTTATGTGCATAGTATTGAAATATGGAAACGATTGGTTTGCATTTCACGACTGAGTGACGCAGCGTGTAAAGGCACCGTCTTTCGTTACGTGGGTAGTTAGTTTGATTACCGACTGTATTTATATGATATACAAATTTTTCGTACCTTATCGGTTTGTCTTCTCATTATTTTTGAGTTTTAAGTGCTTGTTGATGTTACTGAAGATTAGTCTATTCTGTGGTAGGGATGATCAAAAGAGAATAAATCAATAAGTTTATTTTTCATGCTTCACATAATACTTCGACATTCTTAACAAAAGATTAATGTTTTTAGCTACGTTCATAGCATTATGTCTTATGGTATCCTGCTATGGCGCTGAACGGCTGATATTGAACCCATCTTCATTCTGCAGAAGGGAGCTGATAGAGCCATTTATCAACTTCGCTGTAGGGACTCGCTTAAAAAAAATATAAGAGGAGACAGATTTTCACGGTTCCATGTCAATATATTTTTGCTATTATAATGTATGTAAGGAAAAATATCCATGACTTTAGTAAATATTCTGATATTCATGACCGTGATACAAGAAACAAGAATAATTTAGTTCTTCCTCGCTGTAGACAAGCTAAGGACTATTAAAATGACAAAGAGGCTTGGTGTTCCGATACTTCAGTACGGCAAGAGAGACATATATTATAAGACAAATTATAAGACGTCGAAAACCGGTTTGAAAAAATCTTACATCGAATAAATAATTTTGATTTGATTTGATTGATGTAAAATTGGATTAGACATGACTTTGAAATTTTAGTAGCATCAATTAATTTAATAATTTAACAATGGTCAAGAATGTGATATGAGATTGTTCATTGTCATTGAGAATGTTCGCGTTTAATTTGGTATACTCGAGCAAACTGAAATGCAGCCCCGGTATCAACGGTGAAGGAAAATATTGAAAGGGAACTAGCATATATTTGAAATACTAATAAAAAAACATCTCTAAGATCTGTGAAGTCTGTCAATCCGCATTGGACTATTCTTCTATATCTACAAGGAATTTGTCCAGCAATGGGTCATTTTTAATTTTTTTGCTTTATCAGAATAAAACATACTACATTTTATTTAATTTATTTAATGTTCATATTCCAGTTAAATGACAAGAATTAAGTAAACATAAAACTATTGCCTCCTAGAATTTTTATTTTCAACTTATGTTAATTTTCAAACGTACAAAAAGTACTTATAACTAAAATAACGTTATATAACGTTGCATACTGTCAGTTTCAGCTGTTTATTTTGTTTCCAAGAAATACAAGCCACGAACAGTGCTCTATACAAATTTACTGTACATGAATCGTGCTAGCAGCGTCACAAGCATTCAATGTATAAAAGGGCCCTAAAACTTACGGCTTTTAGCAGTATTTAAGGGGTTGCGTTGCTGGAATGGTGTTGGTCCAAAATTAAGTTTGTTAGTACTTCCAATCACTGAGGCAATAAGCACTTTTGAGAATTAGCGATTTTGTCTTTTAAAAATTATGAAGACGATGAAAGATACGGAATTGAGACATCAAATTCTAAACCGCATCGATTTGTATTCAATTTATAATTAGTATTAAATTAATAATTTATCAATTTTAGATAACCCGAATAGAGATTAGGGGTTGTGTATTCGATCCTCATCATCATCATCATTATATCAGCCATAATACGTCCACTGCTGAACATAGGCCTCCGCTATTGACTTCCACTTCGACCGGTCGGTAGCGGCTTGCATCCAAGGCGTCCCTGCGATCTTTACTAAGTTGTCCGTCCACCTTGTGCAACGCCTTCCTACGCTACACTTGCCGTCACGTCATTCGATCCTCACGACTTGAAAAATATAGTGTAATGAATATAGTGTGCTTTTAGTTTCTATTCTCTCGGAGTTTATAAATCTATGTAATAATACTTTTTATGAGGTACCGTGTTCTAGCTTTGCTTAGCGAGAACTAGGCAACTTTGCATGTTGTAAGCATTTTTTTATGTTCCGAATTTTAATTTCATATTCTTTACAGATGAAACAGAGGCGAATAAATAATATGTTTATACGTATGTATCGGCAGGCTTAAATATGGATATCCTTGCTAGCGTTATAAACCCTGGGACAGCTCTTGTAAATGCTGTCGCGGAAAGTACGTTCGTGGGGTCCACCGGAGGCAACACTATTGAAAAGGCAATGTCCATAATTACGGCTGCAACATGTTTAACACCTGAAATCTCAATGATTTCTGAGAAAATCACGAAATATAAATAACTAGCTTTTCGCCCGTGGCTTCGCTCGCGTTGACGCCCTTAAATAAATATCGTTCTTTAAAATCTATATGTATTTTATTTTTATTACCATTTACAACACTTTTTTACGTGAAAGCGAGACAGACTGACAGTTACTTTCGCATTTATAATATTAGTATGGATGATTGTAATGAAAGGTGGACATGTAAAAAAAAATGCATTCAGTGTTTTGAAGTAATAATAATAATTTACCATTTATGATTATTTATTTTTTGTTAAACTTTTTTGATGTTTAAAAGGAAACACATTATTTCGAAAATATGCAGGTTTCCTCACGATGTTTTCCTTCACCGCGGAGCACGTGATAAGTCAGCACTTAAAGTTTAAAACTTCATTGGTGCCGGCACTGGGGATCGAACTCAGGTTGCTCGAGTATATTGAATTAAAGGCGAGCGCCCGGACACTGAGCTGTCACGGCTCTCTTATCCTTTAAACGAGCAATTCTTGTATATATGTATATATATGTATATATGTATATATATATATATATATATATATATATATATAAATATAATCGGAATCTCGGAAACGGCTCCAGCGATTTTCATGAAATTTAGTATCTATGTGCGTTGATTCGGGGGCGAAAAATCGATCTGGCTAGGTTTCATTTTTAGAAAATGTCGTTTTATCCCAGTTTCAGGGAATGAAAAATATCATTCGAATTCGACGTTAAATTAAACTATAAAAAAATGTTACAATATCTCGGTCGGTAATCGGGCGGCCACGAAACAGAAGGCCGTGGTTCGTGTCACGAACATTTACACACTTACTTTTTTTTCGATTCCAGATCATTGCTTTCTTTATTCTTTATTTTGTGTCGATCCAGATGATTTTGTTTTTTTACCTTTTTTTAAAGTTCTTTCTTTTGTGAAAAACACCTGTTCATATTTTCTTATTTTTACTTCGGTAAGATCGAAAAATATTGTGTATATTTCATTACTCAGTAATTTGTATCTAAATGTAATTTCCAAAATACACGACTTACCAAAAAAAAAGGTACTTTTACTTAACTGTTTTAGCTTCTTGCCATTTCATAATCTTTCATTTAACATAGAATTTTTGCACGGACATAGGTACATTGTTATCAGACCAAACATAGTGTTTTAACGGCAGGTTTTTTTTTGTTGTGTTTCAGTTAATATTTTTGTTAATACACAATAAGCCCGTTTTATATATATGTCTTAACAAAAACTCATACAAAGGTTTAGAAAGTAAACAAATAACCTGCGCTATAAAAACCATAAGATCAGTTTTGGTAACTTTTGTCATGAACTTCTCTATAAAGTTGGCACTTTGACATTAATTTGACCTATTTTTGTATCTTACCACTCTGCCAACTTTGAAATTAATGTCTTTAAATTTGGACGGGGTGAAAAGAGTATAATAAAGAAAACTAAAAGCCCGCTGCGGAAACAGCTGTCGTCCAACTATTTTGCAAGTCATGAATAAAGTTCAGAAAGCCATTACACACAACAGTTCCAGTGCGAATGAAATAAATACCCGAAATTAGCCTTTATAACTCTTATTTCTGACAAAACTATTTAAACAAGTTATACAATTCATTACAATCAATGCTACTAATCCTTTCAGAGGAGTTCATCCTCGAGCGTTCAAAAAAGCTTACTGGAATTGCAAAGAGCTCATTGACTTTGGCGGTTGAGCCTGCTGAGCTGTTACTCTCTGTGCTTAACATGCTCCCTAAGGATCACCCGCTATAAAGTAGAGTAACATCCTATTTATGTCCCACTGCTGGGCAAAGGCCTCCTCTATACAGAAGATATTAGGGCATAGTCCACCACGCCATCATTTTTTTTGTTTTTTGTCTAACTAATGTTAACGTTGTCAGTCCTGAGACTATTTAAACTTAATTGAACGCAGAAATCGTGGGTTAGCTAGTTTGTGACCCTCCACAGTGGGTGCACTAGTGCACTTTCACATATCCTCCACTGGTTTACTATTAATAATCTTATCCTTTAAACGAGCAATTCTGGTATATATATATATATATATATATATAATCGGAATCTCGGAAACGGCTCCAGCGATTTTCATGAAATTTAGTGTGTGCATAGATTCTGGGGCCAAAAATCGATCTAGCTAGGTTTCATTTTTAGAAAATGTCCTTTGATCCCTGTTTTCAGGGAATGAAAAATATAATTCGAATATGACGGTAAATTTCGCCGCAAGAGAAAATTTCATAATAGCTCGGTCGGTAATCGGGCGGCCACGAAACAGAAGGCCGTGGTTCGCGTCACGATCATTTACACATTTACTTTTTTTTCGATTCCAGATCATTGCTTTCTTTATTTTTAATTTTTTGTTGATTTGTTATTTTGTTATTTGTTTCCCTTTTTTTTTAAGTTCTTTCTTTTGTGAAAAACATCAGGTCACGAAAAATATTATGCATATTTCATTACTCAGTAATTTGTATCTAAATGTAATTTCCAAAATACACGATTTACCAAAAAAATCAAACCGAGCAAAGCTCGGTCCTCCGGGTACTATGATATTAAATGCCAAAAAAACTAGATATATTCTTTTTACCCTTCCCAGTATAAGAAGGAAAAGTTTTAGTTTAATATTAAATAACGTACCAGTTGAGTCTACTGTATTTCTGGGAATTATAGTAGATTCAAAGGTGGGAACTCCACTGGTTCCCATATATCATCTCTTGCGAATAGGCTAAGCTCCGCTGTTTTTGCGATTAAATAAATAAATAAATATTTGAATAAATTTTTTAGGACACATTTTTTTACACAACGTTCTCTGTGATTATTGAAGTAATTATTATAATATTGAAGTAATTATTATAATTAAATATTGAACTGAGAAATTAACAAAGAATTAATTGAAAAATACTACTAAAACGATATATGTATGTTATAATTTCTTATATTTACGCGAACATTTCACATTACCCCATGAAACTAGTTTTATTTAGTAAGATACGTAATTGTACGTAATACGTTTCTAAATTTAGTTAAAAAAATGTATACACTTAGAAAAGCCTCCCTGTATAGATAGATAATAACCGATCGAAAACTTTTACGAACAATGTAAACGTCAATAGTATGTAATATTGAAGTTCGATTTGTTAATTTTTTTTTGAGAATTACTGAGTCACAACAATGTAAGTTTAGAAAAAATATATTAAAATCAGTATCAGTATGTATTAGTTAGTTGAAACATGGTTTCATTTTATCTATATCGTAAAACCGAGTTGCCAAAACTCCAATGCATGGAAATAAATAAATAAATAATAAATATTTTAGGACACATTCTTTTTACACAACGTTCTCTAGTCCCAAACTAAGCAATGCTTGTACTATGGGTACTAGAAAACTGATAGACATACTTAAACATACTTTTCTTTTGTAAATAAATACCCAGATACTAGAAAAACACTATGCTCATCACACAATATTTTTCCAGTAGTGGGGATCGAACACCCTCTGGCGCAGAAGGCAGGTACACTACCGACTACACCATTCGGGTCGTCAATTAGAAGGGTTAGGCAGCTAACAGACATCGACAATGTCAGACTTGTTTACTTCAGTTATTTTCACAGAATCTTGTCGTACGGAATTTCGTTGTGGGGTAGTGCATCTGATATAAATTCTATATTTATTCTTCAAAAAAGAGCTGTCCGAGCAATCTACAATGTCGGAGCATGGAATTCATTCAGAGATCTTTTTTAGTGGCAATCAGCCGTTTACTTTAGTGGTAAAAGCGTCTGGGCCCGGACCCGGAAGAATTAGGTTGGAATACCGCAATAGTGAAAAAGTGCAGAAACATCCAGCGACATCCCTCGTTCGAATTATTTTCGTGAAACGATATTTGAAATTGTTTGTGTCCTGTAAAGGACATAACAATAGTTTCACCAACCATTACTTAAGGTGCGAAAAAACAAAGTAAGTGAAATATGTTGAGTGGCAATCAGCCGTTAAGCGTCTGCGCGGAAGACGTGGGTTCGATTCCGCAGCGGCGAAAAACTTTTCGTCCATTTTTTATACAAATTTTAATGTTTCGTCTTAAGTAGGGATTAATACTACTATACAATTTTAAATATTACTGAGTTGGAACACAGGACTTTACTATCCATATTTTGTTCACTTTGTTCACCAAAAGGAAGCAAGTTTTGTTCAGTTACTGATCACGGCCTGTAAATGTATGATCGTGCTTGTCCCTTATTGCCACTACTTCAAATCTCCTAGTTTCAATAAAATGTATATTGCCTTATGCACTGTGTAACTCATAAGGTTTAAGCGATAAATAAAAAACATGTAAACTCCTTCTCCATCACAATACAATAAACACACAATATTTTTTAATGATTTATTTACCATCGAGTGAGTAAAAAATTACAAAAATATGCCTTCAATGAATTATGATTTTGGTATTATGAAAAATAGAACGTTTACTGAATGCAGTAAACATGAATAATGAATTCACTATCTGGTGAAAATTAAAGAGGTATACAGGATGAGTAAATATTAAATGTATACATGGTGATTGATAAATTGATGTTCACTTTTCATAGTAAGTTAGTACTTGTTTTTGGTAGTAGTGGTCTTCTCACAAATTGGAGATGCGATTGATGCCAAAGCTGACGTAGCCGCAAATGCGGAGAGTGCTTTTTCGTAACTGTTCCCTCCATTAACGACGCCAGTAGTACTATCAACCACAGCTTTAACAACAGCGGCCCCAGGGATTATAACATTGGCAAGGAAATCCATGTTTCCGGACTGTGATGTTTAAGGATCAATGTTTTATAGGTTATTTCTGCTAGAAATCTGTAAAGAGAGATATCAGTGTTAGGTTAGTTACTGATGGTGAGGATAACTTAATCATTTGATTCTATTTAATTAGCATAAATGGACGAATTTTCGGACTTCTTCATAATAACATTTTTATTTGTTTCAAGTGTTAATCACTTTATTAATTTAACCTACAGTATTGAAATTTATTGATCGCTGTTATTCTAAATTAAGTGTTCTATTGGAAATTATATAAGTTATATTTAAACTTCCATAAAGTAGCTTTTATTTATACACTTCACAACGTACTTTTTTTTCTTTTCTTTTTATTATTTAAATTGTAGACGAAGACGCAGTTGTAAGATTACAGATCGAAAAATCTACCGGCACCGTTATCTCATAAGGAAAACATACGTTTATATTTTATAAAATACCAAGGCACAAGGTTCTAAATTATCGATTTGCGTTAATCGTCATCAATATTAAAAAAAATAATTAAATTATTAAAAAAATAATTAAATTATTATCAAATTAAATTAAATTATTCCACAATCTAGATAATGAAATAAGAAGTCAACTATCTATGTTTGCAAGGACTTACAAATTGTACTACGGGACTGGACCGTTCCAGGCATAGAATGTCTTGTACACTGAAATAGTAGTAAGTGTAATGCCGCTTGTATACTTTGAATGCTCCTGGTTTTGTTATTGTATGTGTGCTGTTTATTGTATGTATGTACGGAAATCTAAACGCGGCTAATATTTCTTGGAAAGAAAATAAACATTATATAGAGTTAGAGCAGTATCCGGGCGCTCGCCTTTAATTCAATAGCTACTCGTATACTCGAGAAACCTGAGTTGGATCCCTGGTGCCGGCACCAATAGAATTGTTAATTTTAAGTGCTCAGCGGTGAAGAAAAACATCGTAAGGAAACCTGTATATTTTCGAAATAATAAAAAAGTATTTCGAAAATATGTGAAGTCCGTCAATCCGCAGTGGGGCCGCTTTGTGGACTATGCCCTGATACCCTCCAAAAAGTAAAGAGGCCTTTGCCCAGGAGTGGGACATATTGTATAGGCCGTTACTTTACATTACTTAACTTAATTTGTTTTCTTATCTTTGTTATACTCCCGGTTTAGCCAATAACCAAAAAAAATATTAATTAGTAAATTTTATGTGGAATATTTTTTACGAACTAAAATGACAAATTCAGCGTAACATCATAACATACCAAAATATACATTTGAAAGACATATTAATTAACACTTTAATGAATCCGTTAAGCCAGTTCTGTACAAATAAATTAAGGAAACAAGGCCCTTACTCTTAAAAGGTGATAAAATAATTCAAATATCTTTTTTTCAATATTATTACACTTACTTATTGATTGTCAAAAACTACTACCGGTTCGGAAAGAAAGCCATTAACCTGAGAAGAACCGGCGAAAGAAACTCAGCGGGACGGTAATCGATCGGAGCCTTATTTCGTTGTATAACCGAAAAACCTACCAGTGAAGAATTGACGCGCAATTCGTATTCCATCTTACTATCAAGCGTATTACGTCAAAGAAAACCTAATATTCTAAAGCTTAAAATGATCTTTGATATCTTAACCACAAATAAGATCAAAGGATTATCACTTGCGTCGTTTTCCGTTGTATTTTGCTAATGTAAATATTTGTTTTTAACAAATACAACTCTATCTACGTAGAGACAATTGAAATTTTCGCTTATGTTGTGCTAAATAATAATAAATATAACATTGATTCAATTATAACTAATATTTATTATTTATTTCAGACAAAACACCAAGTTATAATTACAATAAAATGTGAATAAAATAGAATATAATCAAAAATAAAATGAAATTAAACCATAAAAATTTTAATTGAATTCATAAATTGTAAAAATGAAAAAATATATACAAATTTAATATAAAACGAAGTATTACGTCTATATTTTTTATAAATTATTCATATGTTCACAAGTTAACATTGTCTAAGACTTTGTTTATTTTTCAAAGACAACTTAAAATATTTAGGTATTTTATATTTTAAGTAATTTTATATGAACAGAAACATAAAGTTAGCTCTGTTTAAAAATTTAATAAAGATTAAAAGGTAAAAAAATGATTTATTAAGAATAAAGGTGTGAACAATAATTACATGAGAGAAGACTTAAAACAATATTTAGACTGAGAAATTATAGAAAAAAATTATGCAGGTGATATTCAGTGGGCAGTTGGACCTCCTAAAGTAGTAAGGCTCTGCAAGGTTGCTAAGCATGCTAAACATCATAGTATCCGAGAAAGTACTAACATCTATAATACTATCATCAACTAAAAGCTCACCAGTACATTGTATTATTGAAGTTCCCCTCAATGATGTATATGATGTTGAAATGGCATGGATCTAAGATATAAACAAAATCGATGAACTATAAAATATCATCATCGATGTTGTATAACAGTACTTGTAAAAGCTCTAGTAAAAAGTTTAGTAAGCTTCGAGATAGCGGTGTCGGGTTAAACACGATAAATGAACACTCGTGATAAATCCAAACTTTTGACTCTTTTTATGTTAGACGGGGTCACGTCTGAGTCGAATAACAGTATTTCGTCCAGGAGGAAATGGAATCAACCGTGTTGCCGACGTCAGAATAGCAAATGGATTTATTAGAAGACCTCTCTGTAAAATCTGCCCTCTGCCGGCGATGGAAGACATCACATTTAGTTGAAAAACGTGTTTTCAACATTTAGTTAGTTAGCTTCTGGTTTGTAGTCGAATCCTAGCCGGAGATTCTTAGCACCCCCCATGGATGCAGGTGGCTCAGGATCGTACTTCGTGGCAGTCTATGGGGGAGGCCTATGTTCAGCAGTGGACTCAAACAGGCTGAAATGATGATGATGATAGCTTCTGGTCATTACACGGTGATTATATCTGAGTACAAGAAGTTTTTATTTTATCCTGAAAACAAAGTCATTCAACTATAATAAAATTTAAACTTTTCCCATGATATCTCAGTGACCAGACACTCGCTTTTAACTAATTATACACAAGTAACCTGAGTTCCGTTGTGCAATGTATTTGCTAATTTTAAATGTTGACTTATCACGTTTTATATTGACGTGCTCAGTGTTGAAGGTAAACATCGTGAGGAAACCTGCACATTTTCGAAATAATAATAAAAAAATCGAAGATTATGTGAAGTCTGCCAATCCGCAGAGGATTCACGTGGTGGACTATTCACTAACACCTTCTGTACAGGGGAAGCCTAAACTTATCCCCGATACTTATGAACAAATTTATGAACAATATTTAAGTACGAGTTTTATCTTCCCGCCCTACCACTTCTCGATCGATACGCTATCGCTGCAATGTTGCCTGCAGTGAAGTATTCCCCGAGCTGCGCCGATTTTTCAGTCCAATTGGGTAATTTGGGAGGAGAGCGTTTGTGAGCGGAGAACTCGGGGAATTTAGACATTTACACTAGAAATAACTATTTTTTTAAGGTACGAAGTGGCAAGAGAGCTGGTGGTTCACCTGGTGTTAAGGGATAACCGCCACCCATGGACATTTGCAACAACAGTGAGGTTGCAGATGCGTTGCCACCTTTTGATACTAACCAACGTCACGCCTGTCCTCTGTAAGATCGTGGTACTTCCCAGGACGGACCTGCCCATACGTACAACAGTAAAAGCTGTTTCCTGGCCCATAGCTGTGGTATTTATAATGTATATATGTTTAATTCAAATTTAACTCAACTTTGGATTATGTTAAGAGTTTAATTTATATATAAATTTATTTTAAATGTTTATATAGAAACTATATTACTATATTACGTAATATTTACATATACTCATTGTAAAAAAAGTGATAAATTTATCATAAGTGCGATTAAGTGTCAGGAAGTGCAAATCGATATTTTTTTCGACATATGTATCACATTATTTTTAAAAAAAAGTTATTATTACCATTTGATAGAGCTCGTAGAACACTTTAGTAACAGTAATCAGTTTCACGATATCTTGTATTGTTTAGGGTAATCGAGTGAGTACACTTGAAGTTTCCACCCTGTATATTGATTTGCTTTGGTATAGAAAAAACAAACATAAGAAAATTAAAATACAAAACCTACTTTATAACTTTCCTAAAGACAAAAGAATCAGTCAAAAGAAAATTTAGCATTCTTAAGAATTTGGAAATAGATAATCGTAATTGTCTACAACCGACATTGTAGAGCAGTTTTTTCCATTAAGGAAATTATTAAGAAAAAAGCAGGGAATTTAAAGATCCTTTCAAATAGATGTTAACAAAAAAATTGGCGTAATGATATTCTACAAAAAGTAGGTTTATATAATTAAACATACCTTTTTTACTTATATAGAAATATGATTGAATTTAATGGACAAAATGTGTTTGACTAATGGGTTGGCAAAAATTATCATGAAAATAATGGCAGCGCCGATTTTTTTGCACATTCTCATGCTATCCTGCTTGCACCTAACGCGGTAACACTGCGAGGCGACACGCCTCTCCTCCCCCACTCACTATCGACTGACCGGCGCAGACGCCGGACGCCACTGATAGCGCCCGTCATTAACAGAGCGCGCGCATAACACATGTAATCGGCAATAACATTCAGAACATTATCTATTGTTGTGTGAATTTAACAAACTCTATTCTAGTATATAAAGGTATTTATAGCATTTTACACAAATTATTATATGTTAACATGATTACTAACCGGCATAACCAATAAAGTGAAGCGTCATGCAGTGTGTTTGTTGCTGTTGTATTTTATATTCTCAACACGTGCGCTCGAAGAGGTTCGGATTGAATGATTCACCCGCTGAGTTCTGACGCAAGTGATGCAACTTTTGTGAATTAGTATTATTAATCGATACTAGTCAACGTGGTTTTGATGCCCTGGATGCTACTAATACACATGAATTTCTACAATTTGAAGCAGTTATCTTTTGTTCAGCTGTATCAACGTTAATTGATTGATCATCAAATGATGTTTGTATGATTAACATATTGTGTCTGTGTCTAGATTTTTAATAATGTACTTTATTATGTATTTATAGGTTCCGTAGTCAACAAGAAATCCTTATTGTTTAGCTATGGGTTTCCGTTCGTCTGTTAGCTCAGAGACACTTTTTACTATAAAACTATCATTTGGCATAATTATAGACATTAGTCAGGCTGACAAAGTGGTAAAATAACAAAGGGACTAAATTTTTTTAAAGATACGTCCCCTATATGTGATAGACTGGGGATATAATTTTTTTTCCTCTATCCCAAGTCTTTACAAAGATAATGCGTGTAAAGAAAAGAAAGCTATTTTTTCAATTCTGGGATTCGTTAGCCAAATAATAAAGTAATCTTTAAAGTACTAATTTTTGGTAGAGTCAAGTGTCTCCTCACTCCTGAATATGTGTAAAAATTACAGGAGTAGTGTATAATTATGATGAATTTAAAACGAAATCTATCACAGTATAAGTAGGCTTTACAATTTAACGAGTAATAGTCCACCAGCTTATTGATTTATTTGAAGAAGTGAAATATTTCGTCAAAATTACGCAGAAAATGACAATTATCACTCATAGTATGACGGGCAACTATGGAACTTGTATCTCTATATCAACTAACAAATTGTGTATTAGAATATTTAGTGGATTCTGGCCAAAAATATCGGTGTCTGCAAAAAAGGTGGTTTTCGTATTTAATGAAACATTTCGCGCTTTATTTACATTATTTTTCATCTTAGATTTTTTCCTTTACATGGCATTGATGGCCGGGTTCAGCTTGTTATATATAAGATTTAAATAACAATACATATTAAATAAATATTAAATACAATATAGGCATGTTCAATGTTTATGCTGTGTAAACTCTACATAGAGACACTTACGAGACTGTTCATTTTTTAGCATTATTGTTAAAAAGAGAAAAAAATATATCGATATTATTTGCCTATCTAACCATAACTCTCTAACCATACAATTTACACTTTGATGTTTGTGAACAACATATAACATATACGTGCAAGGTAATCACACCAAACAAAAGAACGATTTTCTTAGAATTTGACACTGGTGAGCAAAGGCCTCCTGTAAATAGAGGGTATAAGAAAATTTTGGAAAATTCATTTTCAAATTTTCAGCTTTTCCAGATTTTATATAGGGTCATCCTATGCTAAGTGGTGCTCCCTTCAGTACAGAAATTTTGCTCACTTTACTTTTTATCTCTACATGTTTTTAACTTATAAAATACCTAAGTGTGCTGCTTTTTATGATTTCGCTTCATTTGAAACGTTTTAAGATATTAAAATTTTTAAGCTTAAATTATTTTCTAGTATTAATAAAGTGAAACGTAATGAGAGGAAAATCACAAAAATTCACTTGTAAATTTTTGCTGATTTGGTCATATTAAAAATTTATGAGTTAAAATAAAAAACAATTCAAACATTAAAATTTTGCTATTTAGAAAAATTATCATAAGTTATTCTAACTTGAGCATACAGAGGTGGAAACAATAATATGAACTCATAAGTATATCTGTTTTATACTTTTTTTTTGCGTTCCAGTACTTGACTTGGCATTACTATGGCTGAAGAAGCGTCTACAAGTAAAACCAAGAAACGTATACTATCTGTACTCCAAACTACATCTGAAGGCCAGGCACCACTGAAAAAATCTAGACTAGTCCCTACCGGACCCAAGTACGAGGGTGAAGAGCTTAAACTGTCTTTCCACGGCATCCTCTATCAGCTTCACCTGCTGACGTTATTCCTGAAGCGAGGCGTGGATCGAGGATACACCTTTATTCTTGGCAGTGAGGTCACCGCTGCGGAAAAATTTGATGACGTCGTATTTAGATACGAAGAGGATGGAACATACAACTTGCGATTCTTTCAAGCTAAACACAAACGCGATGAAAATGAGAAGATAACACGACAAGATCTCGTCAAAACCGTACCACTTACAGGAAAAAGTAAAAATCTTGATTTCAGCATACAAAAATATTTTTTAAACTATAAAAAATTCAAACTTAGGAGGGAAAAAGAAATGTATTTAAAAGGAAACATTCAAAATTTTACAATTTGTACCAATATTGACATCGACCAAAGTTTGGAGGAAAATTTCGAGGAGATAGACGTAAGTAATGATCCACTGCTTTCTTTTGACGCAGATAAACAAGGAAGGTCACTTAAACTTAAATACAATTCTCCGCTTTATAATGAGCTCGTTGGTATTTTATCAAGAGAATATGAATTATTAGCTAAAAATTTGGGTACTTTAATTGCTGACAATTCCAATCTTAAATATAACAAAAATATACTTGATCATAAACATTGGATATTAAAAAATATTTTCGACCCAAGAAGCTTAGTGCATACTGGCAAAAAACACAAGAAATACTATTTGAATTTAAGAAAAGAATTTGTTTTAAATAATAATGAGAATAAGTTCTCGAAAAAATTCTTTGAAGTCTTTATTAAACGAGGAAAAGATACCAAATACTTATTAAATGAGAAAATTCAGATTTTTCCAAATTTTGTTGAGGCACTACGAAGTGATAAAACTACTGAGTCTGAAAAAGAACTCAATGAATCTCAATTGAGCGAAGATATTTACTTTTTTTTGCATAAACTTGTTTTCGCTTTGAGACAGCCCTCAGAGAATGAGCTGAAAGATATAATTGAGACTGAAATGGCTACTTTGATTAAACTGCCTGACGGAGAACTGGCAGCGAGTATCGTACGGACGCGCCTACAGGACTGGTTTAAAGAAAAAGAAGGGCAGTTCTTGACAAACACAGATTGCCGAAATCTTTTTGAAGATCTGGAAAATATTGTTGCTTTCTTATGTCAAATAGGAATCACTTTAAAAACTGAAAAGACTATCTTAAAGAACAGTCATAAAAACTGTTCTTTTAAAAATGACTTCTGTGCTGTGAAAACAATAAATGATTTCATATACAATGAAGACTATAATAAAAGAGTATTACTCGTTTATTATGATGTACGCTTACTTACAGAGATCAAAGTATTGCAGTTGAGAGAGAATTATCAATCAAACAATTTTATGTGGGCAGACATAAAAGATTACATAGAAGTTTTAAATTCTGTAGCATGCCCAGTAAAAGCATTTAAATCAAACGCCTGTAAGAAAATGTTTGTAATGCAAAACGAGATTACCACCGAAACGAAGAAGCTTCTCAAAAGTATATTTGAAATTATGAAGAGAGAAAAAGACAAGAAATTAATGGTAATATTGCCAGTTGATAAACGTGAAGAATTTATCCAAAAAACTCGTGATGTACTGAACGGAAAATATGATGAACTAGAAGATTTAGAAAACAGTTTCGATGATTTTTGTGTGGAGACGCAAAATTCTCTTCGTAGAAATGCAAAATTAGTATTTAATGGATATACTTTAGGTATTGAAAAATTACTCAGCTACAATACCATGTTGCAGAATCTGACAGGAGATGTATTATCAGGACTGGTTTCTGGAAAGTACGAATTTGCCATCGATAACTCAAACGACCATTATGAAAAAACAAAAAAATATTACATAAAACGCAGACTTCTAAGTCTGAGCAAACCAGATGCAAAGGGATTCGTCGTGGAACGTTTAAATAATTTAAATGACCCATTGATTGTTATAACAGGTGAGCCTGGATCAGGAAAGTCTTCTTTACTTTCTCATGTGGCAACGAAAACGAAAGAAATACAACTAAAAAATCCACTAGCTGAGAAAAATAAGTGTATAATAAATGTTACCTTACAAAATTACGTCACACAACTGTTTCATCAAGAGAAAGATTCAGGTGAAATCACTAGCATAAAAGCTGTGAGATTTTTATATATTATTTCTGGTTTGCAAGTGTTTGATGAATCAAAAGAGTGTAAAATTGTATTTGAATTTGACACTAACGGTGGCCTTGCTGCAAGTATGCATTCTGGTCAGACCCCATTGCACTTAAGATTGTTTCAGTATTTATATAATAATAAAAAAATAATACTTTTTTTCGATGGATTCGATGAAATTGCACCACATTACGCAGAACGTGTTTGTGATTATCTTATCAAATTTAAAGATATGCGAATACAAAAGATGTGGGTGACAACACGTCCTTACGACATACAAAACAACTTAAAAAGTAAAAAATGTGGTACCAAACGAAGTAGTAAAAAATATAATAATTTTCTGAATGCTACACCGTACATGTTAATGCCTCTGTCTAAACTAGAACAGGAAAAATTACTGAAAATTATTTGTGAACAAAAAAAGAACTTAAAGAAGAACAAGCCTATTGACTTCAACGACTTACAACAGTTCTGTAAAGGCATGCCGTTAATTGATCGTAATCGTAAAGTAACAAAAACAGAAACACATGATTTTTTAAGTACTCCTCAACAGTTAATAATGTTAGCTAAAATATATAATAAAGAGGGTATTAACCTAAGCCCTGAAAGAAAAAAAATAACTATCTACAGTTTATATGAAAAATGTGTTGATATCTATTTTAATAAATTATACAAAGAAATCACTCGAGAAAATTGTAAATACCGCACTGATTATGATAGAATTTACAGATCTTTTACAAAAAGGCATGAGCAGCTTGCTTTTTTAGAGTTGTTTTCAAATCTGGACATTGAGTTGCCATTTGAGTTGGTTCCACGAACGAATCAGGCCCGCTTAATAGCCAAGGTGAACAAGGGCGAAGAAAAGACCGGTCTGATAGTAAGCGCCACCGACGGCAAGTCATCGCGATTCGTGCATCGCACATACGCTGAGTTCTTCGCAGCTCGCCGTTTGGCAAATGAGGTATACCCAGACGATAAAAAGAAAAAAAAGAAAAACGACGACCAGCTGTCACCTCATTCGCCAATTAAGTTTTTATATAAAATTATGTGCAGTGGGACCATTTCTCACTTATTTCTCGCTTTCTTTAACTATCACATCATAGATAGAATGTTAAAAGAAAAACAGAAGAGAAAGTCAAACACAACTACAGCTGATACTGTCTTTACCGCTGAAAGTGCAAATATACTGAAAGCTGCAATCGAAGGAGATGTAAATATTTTAGATAGTGAAAAATGTGTGAACCTGCGAGACGCATTCGGTCGAACTCCGATTTATCTAGCAATGTCTAGTTGTTCAACCGAAGATTGCAAATTATTGGTTGAAAAACATCTAAGAAATTTCTCTTCCATTTTGACAAAAGATGGATTGTTTCAGTGGACTGCTTTACATTATTTTATGCTATTTAGTCACAATAATCTTTCAGACATATTTTCTATTAGCGAAATTAATTTTGACAATGAAGATGACTTTAAAGATAGGGATGGACAAACACCTCTAATGTTAGCATTAGGTAAAAATGATATTGACGTGAGTGCTTTAAAGTTTGTTATAAACTTTTTCAGACGTATAGTGAACACTAAAGATAATTTCGGGAAAACAGCAGCGCACAAAGTCATAGCCAATATTGATAAATATCGGGCTAACAGCATGGCTCTTACTCTTTTGATAAGTAAAGCTAATTTTTATTTGTCTGACAATGAGGGTAAAACGCCTCTAGATATTTTGTTTACGAAAAAAGTGAATTCAGTGAATATTGCAGCAATAAAACGTATGATACTGTTCTTGTTTAAGGGAAACAAAAGTAAAATAATTCAAACCTTTTTTACAAAATGTATACAATGTGAGAACTGGTGTGTCTTTCTGTTAACATTAAATCCAGAAGTCTCAGAAGCTATGCTGAATCTAATGGAAGCTAATGGGTTAACTGTTAATTTGCGTGATTCTGAAGCAAAATCGGCTTTGCATCGTTCGATGGAACAATTTCGTTCATTTTCTATTAAAAATTATTGTTTTTTACTACAAAAAGGAGCAGATGTACGAGCATTAGACAAGTATGGGAAACACCCCTCTGATTATTGGACCGATTCTATTTTCGAAAAGATTCGTGAGCATACAGAAGATCATTTTAAAAAGAAAACATTAGAAAATAAATTTTTATATGGATATTACAAACTTTTAGAAATGAAAAATGAATTTATCAATAATAATAATAATAATATACACGATTAGTAATCATTCACCTATTCTCGTTTTTCACGTTAAAATAGACAGCGGAATTTTCCTTCCGTTACATGTCCGGTAACGTCTAGAACGGGAAATGAAAAACCGGCCAAGTGCGAGTCGGATTCACGCACAAAGGGTTTCGTATCATTATATCATCTATAACAACGGCAAAAAAATCATGTGTGTTGCATGGGAGCCCCACTTAAATATATTTTTATTGTTCTTAGAATTTGTTGTTATAACGGCAACAGCGGTTCATGAGATACAGCCTGGTGACAGACGGACGGACAGCAGAGTTTTAGTAATAGCGTCCGTTTTACCCTAAAGTACGGAACCTAAAAAAATTCTTTCGCCCGATCCACGTTGTCGCGGGCATACAACGTGCACCAGCCCAGCGGGATTTGTGGCTTTCTGCTGTCTACGTTATTTCTATACAATGATCAAAATTGTCCATGAATCAAACTCTTTTTGGGGATATCTTTTTGAAGATTTTCTTCCTAGTCATGTTTGGTTTCCCGTGAGACTTTGAAATGAAGACGCTTATGTAAATTAAAGAAAACGTTACAACTACATATTTAATTTAATTTTATAATTTATTATCATTGTATTTACCTAAATTATATTCGCTTAAAAATAATGATGCATAGACAGTTTTGATGTGTGTAAATCTATTCACGATGGACAGAACTAGTAAGTATAATTGATTGTGTTGATGTGAGGCCAATGGCGACTTATCAAACCGAGCCCAGCACTATATCCCCCTGGTTATGGGAATGGACGCCTAGCAATATAATAACAATAGCTACCGATCGAGCCGAGGTCCGACCCTCTGGGGCACCCCTAGCTTCTCGCAAGAGATGGTGCACGCACACCACATTAATGGTCGTTAACGCCTTCGAGATATCAACGACGACATAGTGTATGAACGAGCATCGCCTGCAAGAGCAAGTTATTGATCGGGCAGGACAAACAGTAAATTAGAGATTACTTCAAGCTGAGTTCATTGTACATTGAGCCCAGAAGGCCGAAGGAGGATCCCGGTTCAAATACCAAAGGCAATAGCAGAAGATCGCCAGATGAAACATACGAGACGGGTTTATTATGAAAGCAGAGGACTTCTTTACACCAGATTGTGAAGAAGATACACCAGATTACAAAGAAGTGGAAAGGCGCCTGCATTTCTTAATAGAAACTGGATCGAAACCACGACCTTCGAGCGAAGTAAGAAGAAAGAGTACGTAATCTCTTTTCCACCGAAAGGAAAAAGCTGGTACTTACCTCACATTCCACTCATCAGCCTGTTGAAACCCAAAAAGCCACCAAGATTAGTGCACGTGTTACTCTTTCGGGACCGGATTTATTATAACCACTAACGAGCGTAATATGGCAACATTGAGTTTCAATTTAATTGTTCATTTGACATAGATTTCATAACTTCCAATAATATGTACAGTAAAAACATCAAGCCAAATAAAGTTCATTTTATTGCCCCTCGGAAAAAAGGATGACTTTTTGAATGGAGTAAATAAATTGAAATTATTTTGTAGTGATATTGGTTTTCAGTCAAACCATAATGCGATTTATTTTAATGGACCCCTGACTTGTGGTAATAAGGCTCTGCTTTAGGCTATATAAAAAGTGGAAAAATGCTTTGATATAGAAGTATAGTACATAGATTTTTTATGTGTTAGGGAAGCAACAGTCTTTGCTGTTTCACGAATGGACAGGTCTGTCCGGGGAAGTACCTCACAGAAGACCAGCCTTAAATGGAAGTGTTACACTACTGCCTTTCCTCTAGTGAGTGAGGTAGCCAGGGCCTACTTTTTTAAAACGTGGCAACGCATCTGCAACCCTACGGGTGTTTTTTTGTCCATATGGGCGTTGTCCCAATGTGGGCGGCGCTTATCATTAAAATCAGGTGAAGCGCCAGCAGCTGCCATCAGCTAAGATAAAAAAAGTTTATGCATGGGTGTATAATAAATTGTACTATACTTGTTAAACGTTCAAAAAGTAGTCCTGTCTTAGTAGTTTGAAAGGAAATCGATTGACAAAATGTTGTTAAAGTATTGTTGTTTTATTTTGTAGCTCTCTCAAATTTATGATTATGGTAGTTATTATCTGAAAGATGTTTATTTTTGTAATTAGTCTAAACTTCTTGAAATATGTTTGGGTTGTCGAAGGGCACGTTTATAGTTTAGTTTTAATCCATACGATAATCGTTGTTTTTGATCCATTGTCTTTTCAATTCGTATAAATTGTGTGCATTGTTCGAGAGTATGTTTATAGTTTATCGTTATTGAAGTTATACTTCTTTTCGCGCGTTTGGAATAATTATGAGAAGAAAATTTTAACGATGCGCCGCACATCAACCCTCTAAAAGCGCCATGTTGCCTGGTAACCAATTTAATCTCGGCAACCAATAATAACTTTTCGACATTTACCAATAATTCCAAGTTATTTAAATAAATCTTTATCAATTGCACTTAATGTTTTTAAGCTAAAGAAGTATAATTTCTTACGTGCGTACATATAAGTACACACATATTTTTTTGTAATAATATTTATTTTTAATCCACTCGTTGTTTTCATTTTTACAATTATTCTAATTCTTTTAAATACTACAGTCTCCCTAATTATTATTATCAAACTGTACTAATTTGGGGTAATGGCACAGATTTTCAAAATGTATTTTTAGTTCAAAAGCGCTGTGTTATAGCTATGAGCAACATTTCATCAGACACATCATGCAATTAAGCCTTATTTTAAGACTTTAAACTTACTTCCTTTCCCATCCTTCATTTTCCCTATCTCTATATATTTGAGGTTGGTAAATTTGTAATGCAAAACAAGCAAATGTTTTTACAAGCTAAAGATGTGACAAAAATAAAATTATGGAACCAAGATAAATTAGTACTTGACATAGTTCCAAAAAGTAAACGCTTTCAACAAAATAGCTATGCACCTAGATACCTAAATACTAACCGTAATATTATAAGTTTAAAATTTAATTACGACAATGGCTGTTAGGGAAAACATTTTATTCCATAAAAATGAGATTAAATTATAGTGATTAAATATTGTTCTCTTTTTGTTAAAAATCGATGCAATCGTTAGTTAATATATATATATTGATAGAAAATGTAAAAAGGACGTTTTAGTTATTTGTAAAAGAAATAAATTAGAATTAATTGTATTGTAAAAATCTTTTGGACATTTGAATTCTGTTAAAAACAGCATTCAACTTAACGGTTAACTCGACATTGTGACGACACAAGGAACAAAATATTGTTTTCCCTATTTACTAGCAAATAAAGAATTTGATTTGATTCAATTAGTGTAGACTATTTGTCCAGCAGGAACGTATATTTTTGTAGACTACTAGCTGACCCGGCAAACGTTGTTTTGCCATATAAATTATTTGTAGAGTAGAAAAAAATGTTTGAGGTGGACCACCCTTAACATTTTGGGGAATGAAAAATAGATGTTGTCCGATTCTCCACCCTGGCCGATATGCACACAAAATTTGACGAAAATCGGTTGAGCCGTTTCGGAGGAGTTCAATTACAAACACCGTGACACGAGAATTTTATATATTAGATTTATTATGTAACAAACGTTTGGTATAAAAATCGACCACCAAAATTATACACAGTAACATAGTAGTTAAGCACTAAACAGTTCGCAAAATAATTTGTACATTTACAGTGCGTTTCTTTTACTATTCCATCGCTTGATTAACAGCGTTTTAGCATGCTAATAACCTATTCTTTCCGCCATTCCATCGTCAAGTGATAGACCTGAAGGTAAGTGGTCTGTTATTATAAACTAAAATATTAATTTATCTATTATTATAATTACAAGAATTGCTTTTCACGGTTAAAAATTCATTACAAAGTCCTAGAGTGTTATTTTAACATAGTGATAAATTTGCAAAACTACCTCTCAGTGCCGTTCCAATGCATGTTTAGGCGGTAAAATTTTTTTTTTCTGGGCCGTAACGAATGAAAGTCTTTTGAGATGCGCCACTCTGTCACCTTAAGAAATGAAGGCCGTGAAATTGAAACGGAGTGAAATGAGACTTTAATGAAGAAAACCAACATCGCCCTGTTAAACAAATGTCGCTTAACCATTTGATTTTTATTAAAAAAAAGTATTGAATGCATTTCGAAGAGGATTCCGAAAAAAGCGTTATGAAATTAGCCAGAGAACTTTTCAAATGAGTTCGGGACTGCACGAATCGTGCGAATAAATATGTGAGTTTATGTAAACACTGTAGAATAAAAAATGTACGGTATCTTTTATTTCCTTTTGATATTTTCTTTTGAATAGTTACGACCTTTTTGTAAGAACGCTTTTCGACATCATACAATTGCATATTATACTACGTAAATAATTAATTTATTAAAGATTATACAACGTTGTAAAATTGACGTTTATTTATTTATTTATTTATTGTTATATGGAAAACTACAGCATGAATACAAATTATAAAATATAAGAGATGAACATAATTAGAGACTTATAATTAAAGCAAATTACAGTTTTCCTTTTAAAAGACTTGCAACAAATACAATGTGTGTGTGAACGAGCAACAAATACAATGTGTGTGTGTGTGTGTGTGTGTGTGTGTGTGTGTGTGTGTGCGTGCGTGCGTGCGTGCGTGCGTGCGCGCGTGCGTGTGTGTGTGTGTGTGTGTGTGTGTGTGTGTGTGTGTGTGTGTGTGTGTGTGTGTGTGTGTGTGTGTGTGTGTGTGTGTGTGTGTGTGTGTGTGTGTGTGTGTGTGTGTGTGTGTGTGTGCGCGTGTGTGTGTGTGTGTGTGTGTGTGTGTGTGTGTGTGTGTGTGTGTGTACGTGCTTGACTACGTGCTTGACTATTGTTCAAGGATTTTGAATTGTGACCAATGATTCAATAACAAGTTTCTTAAACTTCTTCTTATTTGAGTTGAAGGGGTCGACATTAAAAAAATTTGAATTGTATGAGCGTGGTATGCGAGACAATACTGAATTTGATGAATACCGGGTATGAGAGAGTGAAACATGAAACAAACGACTATTACTGTGACGCGTACGCTTAGACGGCACATTAAGCGAAAGCCCAGATAGTAACTGTGATGAGTCTATTTGACCTGTTAGTAATCCTTGCAGAAACAGCATATCTAATAATTCACGTCTATCTTTCAATGGAAGAATTTTGTAGTATTGACAACAGTCTTTATATGAGACACCGTTATAGTAAGTTTTGAAATTGAGATATTTAATAAACTGTTTCTGAATCGATTCAACAGCGTTTATGTAAGTAGCATATTGTGGAGACCAGACGCAAGAGGCATATTCTAGAGTACTTCTAACATACGCAAAGTAAATTCTTTTTATACATTCGACATGATCAAAAGATTTAGATACTCTAAATATGAAACCAAGCTTTTTCGACTATGTAATTTATGTGATCTACCATAAGAAGTTTCGAGTCTAATAGAACTCCTAGGTCTTTCACTGTATTCGATTTTTGTAAGGGAATTTTGTTTATAGTATATTGAAACAAAATCGGACAGAATTTACGCGTAAAGGTTATCTGGGTACACTTCTCTACATTAATGCTTATTCTATTTTTATTGTAATATTTTACCAAGTTGTCTAAATCATTCTGAAGAAGCTGACAATCTTCTTTTTTTCTTACTGTAATGTAAACTTTTTTATCGTCTGCAAACATTAATACTCTGGAATGCAAAATATATGTCTGAATGTCAAATAAATAAGCGTTGTAGAGAAGTGGGCCCAAGTGGGATCCTTGTGGCACGCCCGATTTTACCGAAACAAAGTCGGATCTGCAACTCCCTATTACATTCGCTTGTTTTCTGTTAGAAATATACGATTTTATCCAGCGGTACAAGTCTCCATGTATTCCCAATAAGTGTAGTTTGTGCAGCAAGATGACATGATCCACTCTGTCGAAAGCTTTTTCAAAGTCAGTGTAGATCACGTCAACTTGTGCCCCATCTTCCATATTCTTAAATATGTCGTTTGTAAAGATACTAAGATTAGTGACGGTAGATCGATTTTTAATAAAACCATGTTGTGTATTGGGAATTGCATGAGCCAAAATAGGATACAGATTTTTATATACAAATTTCTCTAATAATTTCCCTAGTACATTTAAAATTTATATGGGACGGTAGTGATCTATTTTAGTCCTAGACCCTTTCTTATGGATTGGAATTACATGTGATTCTTTCCATTTAGAAGGAAAGACTCCTTCACTTAATGACTGATTAAATAAGATAGCTATAGGTACTGAAAGGTGATCTGCACAATTCCTCAAGAAAACCGGAGGGATTTGGTCACTACCTGGTCCTTTATTACTATTCAACGAACATAATAGTTTATTAACTTCTTTAGTACTAACTTTTAAGGTATGTATATTGTCAACATTTTTTTTTATTGCGGATATCGAAAAATTTTTGTATGATGGAGCAGGATTTAAAAATACACTCTCAAAATAACCATTAAAGGCTGAGCTAATTTCTTCCTCCGATTTATATTCTTTGGAACCCAAATACATAACCCTTGGATAACCAGTATAAGTTAAGCGTTTAGATTTTACATAGTTCCATAGCAATTTTGGAGTTTTAGTAATGCTTTTCTGAATTTGTTTCATATAGAATGCATAACACTCTCGTTGCACTTTAAGCTGTCTGTCTCTTAATAATCTAAACTCGTCGTAATCTCGTGGATTGTTATACTTTTTCCATTTGCGATGCACAGAACTTTTTTCCCTAATAATAGATATGAGAGCTCTAGAAAACCATACCGGATATTTATGCCTTTTATAACACTTTGACTTTGGAACGAATTTATCTATCAAATTATATAATTCTTTATACAATATTGCAGTAATTTCTTCGGTTGATTTATATTTGAATAAAGATATCCAATCAATCTTACTTAATTCGCTATTTATACTGTCGTAGTCTCCTTTAAAAAAGTTATATTTAGTTGCTGGTTTAGGTTGTTTTTCAGCCACTAAAATTTCGGAGGCATCAATTTCTAAGGCCGGATGAAAATGATCTTCTGATATTAAAGGTACGTTTGGTAACGATACTCTAAGGTAAGTATTACTAATTAATAAATCAAGAATCATCGTACATCGCGAGCGTGCGAGCAACACGTATTCAAATCGCCGTTCTGTTAATAAAATATCTACTTATAAATCTTCTATCGGTAAAGTGAGTGTTTTGATGGAAAGTGATAAGTAAAAATCTCGTAAAGAACATATTACAAACAGTGAAATTAATACAACATAAAAGTGAAACAGTGAAATCGTCCATAACCCTCAATAAATTTATTTAAGCTGGTGTCTACTATTAAAACGCGTAAGCGCCGCTATCTACATGGCGCTTAGGACTTTTTAGTCGAAAGCATTGTTCAAGACATTGATAAAAATTAAAGTCCACTGCAGCGTAATCGTCCGGCACGCGGCAGTTGTTTACCTGCTACTACCTTCATACAATTATTAAAAAATATTCTTTAATAATATTAAAATGTCGTCAAAGTGCAATACATGTAAGCAAGCAATACCAAAGAAGGAAGAAATATCATGTTCAGAATGCGTCAAGAAATATCATTACACCTGTCTTAATATCAATGAAGCTAATTTCAAGAAAATGTCGTCTAGATATTTAAAAAGTTATAAATGTTTTGCTTGTTCACCTACTGATAACAAAAAAGGGAACTCTAGTACACCAGCTAAACTGAACTTAGTAATTTCACCGGAATCCGAATCGCATAAGTACGAAAATTTAATTCTAGCAGACCTTGAAGGCTTATTGGATAAAAAGCTCATAGAAATTAAAAATGCCATCATTGCTGAATTTAAAGAAAACATTATGGCAGAAATCAACACAAAAATGTCTGCGCTGTCAACTGAGCTCCAATCCATAGCTGAGTCGCATGCTGCTTTGCAGAACGACCATTTTAGACTGAATGAGGAATGCATCGCTTTGAAGAGTCAGGTTACCATCTTGGAGGATACTTTAAGTGAACTTCGTAAACAAGGTTCTAGACAACAGCAATGGTCAAGGCTGCAGAACATTGAAGTTTTCGGGGTTCCTGAACTTAAAAATGAAAACGTAAACGAAGTTATACTAAAGATCTGTGGCCATGCAGGAGTCCAGATTAATGAAAAGGACATTGAATTCGCAAGTAGGGTACAACCACAGAAACGAGTTGAAGGTAGACCGAGAGTCATCGTTGCAAAATTTTCTCGAAGGTATTTAAAAGACAGTGTGATCTCTGGCCTTAAAAAATCACGTGGAGTCACAACAAAAGATCTAGGTATCCTTGGTCAACCTAAGCCTATTTATGTTAATGATCACCTTACTCCCGAAAACAAAGCTCTTTACAAGAGGTGCAAACTAAGGGCAACTGAGATGGCCTATAAGTTTGTATGGACAAAAAACTGTTTAATTTTTACAAGGAAAAACGAAACATCGCCGGCAATATCGATTTCATCAGAAAAAGATTTGTTAAAAATAACTTGAAGTCTTTAAACTTTAATTGGTATAACAAATATGGTTTATTTTGTAACATTGTATTTTACACTATATTCATTCCAAACACAAATAACATTACACTTTTATGTGCTTTACTTTCTCGCGGGTCGCGTATTGAAAATTTTAATTCATGTTTATTTTCCTTAATATCGGTATGCATCTTTGAGACATTGTCGTTACTAATAACTAACTTCCAATTCACCATAATTTATTACAAAAGTTCCATTCATTTTACCAACAATAATGAGTAGTACATTCACTTTTTATTACCAAAACGTTAGAGGTCTCCGGACAAAAGTAAATACATTATATCAGAACATTCTTAGTAACGATTATGATTTGATATTATTAACGGAAACTTGGCTTAATGAAAGTATTTTATCTAGTGAATTCTGCGATAACCGATATGAGGTATTCAGGTGTGATCGTAGTTTTAAATCTTCTCAGAAAGTTATTGGAGGAGGAGCATTAATTTTGTGTTAAACGTCTTTTTCATGCACAAGAACGATCAGAGTTTTTTATCGAGATGGTATTGAAATGGTTTGGATAACTGTTACAACTTGCTCACTAAGCAGAGTACAACGTCGCCCGGTACACATTGGGGTAGCATACATTCCTGGCGATAATTTGCAGTCTTATCGTCTGACGCTTGTGGAGGAAGTAATCTCCTCGATGGTAACTATACATCCAAATGATACTATTATATTAGCGGGTGACTTTAACTTACCAAATATTCACTGGACACCATCGGGCCCCAATCATATACGAGTAGGAACTACTGAGATTCAAAATGCGTCCATAAATTTTACATGCAAACTGAATTTTTCGGGACTTAAACAATACAATTTTAATAAGAATACGTTACCAAAAACTTAACGTTTAAAATAATAGCATTAATAATAACGAGGTGAGCTTTTGTTCGAAGTTTATGCAAAAGTCACATAATTGCTTTCCTTTGTTTTAAAATAGCGAATATGCTCCTAATGATTTCCTCATAATTTAGTGCATAAATTAAGACTATGTATTATGATTATATTGTTTTACCTCAATTTCGATATCTTTTACAATATTCTAGAAGTCTTGGCCCTATAATCTTATCCTTTAAATTAGCAATTATTGTATACAGCGTGTCTTTACAGTCGCGACAATAAATGAACCCACGTATTGGGGATAACTTTTTAAAATTGCATTAAACATTTACATTCTTTAAACATCAATATTTACAGAGTTATTAAATTTTCCAAACAATTTTAGAACACCCTTACGTATAAAACTGTAACGTAAAGTTCATTTGTAAAGGTCACAAAGCATATGAATGGTTGAATGAATTTAAAAGAGACAAAACATATTGTTAGAAGGAAAGGCTTGTAATGCGACGCTGTGGCACGAGTTGTATAGGATGTTACAATTTTTTTTTCTTAGCTAGGTTTCATTTTTAGAAAATGTCCTTTTATCCCTGTTTTCAGGGAATGAAAAATATCATTCGAATATGACAGTAAATTTCGCCGCAAAAAAATGTCATAATAGCTCGATCGGTAATCACGATCATTTATACACTCATTTTCTTTACTTTATTTTCTATACCAGATCATTTTCTTTATTATATATTTTTTTATAATTTTATAAAATACATGATTTACCAAAACAAAACCGAGCCAAGCTCGGTCCTCCACTAATATATTTAAATGCCGTAGTGAAGGTTTTAGTTAAAGTTATTTACGGTTATTTACGTTCATTCATTTAAATACTTTGTACCTTTCATGGTTCACGGCTTACATCGTAAACGCAGGCTAGATAGATAGATAATTATTTATTGCCTTAACTGTGTACAATCGATGTTACATGTTATATAATTAGTTGAGTCAGCATTTTGCGGTCGTACAATATGAGAAATGTAAATAAGAAGGGCGAGGTAGAGTCGCGCCCGAAGAATTACCTATAAAAATGGCAAAAAAGGTAAAGGGGTAAATCGAATTAAGTAAATAATTTAGTGGATGCCGCCCTTGAACCATACACTACTTTGCAATGTTCATCATTTTTACTTACCATCACGTGAAGTCGGTAATCGATTTTTGGGTAGAAAAAAAATAGAATCTTGTAACGTATATTATTTTCTGTTGCATGCACTGTAGTACCAATAGGGCACTGGGTGGTTTCATTGTTGTTGATTTTCATACTGAAAAATTATATGATATCATGAATCAGCTGAAATTTATTCAATTAATAGAGAATCTTATACGTGATTTAGCTTTAGCGAACCTTAGGGTAGTTTAGTAGATGGCTTTGTAATGTCTGATATGGTAGTTCGGCTTCGTACTCATTAACTGTAGGTACGTCACTTATTCGAATCCGTTTAAACTTCAAGAAACATCCAAGGATACTCCCAAAGCGATGTTAAATCCCAAAAAAAAAACGGGGACAATTGCCTGAGACGACTTTCTATTTATATATTTGCTATGGGTAAAGTGAAAGCATTTACCCATGAGTTCGCAGAAAACATAAATATTTCAAAAAAATTCTTTGATTAATATTCAACAGTTTAATAAAAGTTCATTTGACTGCAAAGTTTAAATTTTATTCTGTGGATTATAAACATTTGGCACTCAAGGAAACGTAAATGAATTAAGGTCGGAACAGAGTTTTTCATTTTCATCTTGTCAACTTTATGCTTCAGCCTCGGTTTATTAAGACCCTTGTAATTTAATATCTACCTCCAAAATTATTTATCTTGCTTTTTATCCGTACATTTTTTAAATTTCATTTTTAAGGATAGAGACGAGGGTAAATTTTTTAAGATTTAATGTTATTATTTTAAATTATGTTAAGAATACAGTAAATACTCAAGTCATGAATGTACTTTTCTTCTTCTACTATCCCATAGTACAAATCTTATATTGTATGTATAGGTTTTTTATTGATGAGTAAATAATGGTTGTTATACTTTGTTACCTTTGATTAAATAAAAGAGCTTATTGAAGTTTTATTACATGGCGAGCTACTAAAATTGTATAGTCTATATTTATTATCAGCATCATCAAATTATCCTTAAAGTCTATCATTGCATTCTGCTACAAAGGTATAATTTCTAACTACAGTTACGTTGCTAACTAAATCAATGTTTCCAGTTCCTTGTAATAGCAACTTGTAATAGCAATAGGCTGCATAGCGTAAGTCAAACTTACGCTTCTCAACATGCTTGTCAGACGATGTCTTTAAAAATCGAACAGCTTTAACGAAATTTTACTTTCAAAATAAACTTTAATGAGGTAGATCTCATGATGATTGTTATATTTACGCGCATAAAGCATATTACTTAATGAGACTATTGTAAACTCTTTATTCCACTTAGCCAAAAGAATAATTTTAATGTGAAAAAATGGGAAACCGGCGACGGTTCAACTGATGTTAAGCGATTACCGCTGCTCATGCAAATGAGAGATTGCAGATGCGTTGCCTATGCGAAAGAATGATACTTAATAAGTTATTCTGTTTTTTAGTATTTGATAGTATAGTGGCAACAGAAATAAATCATCTGCGAAAATTTCGACTGACTAACCATCACGGTTCAAGAGATACAGCCTGGTGACAGATGGACACACAGACAGTGGAGTCTGAGTAACAGGGTCCCGTTTTACTCTTTGGGTACGGACCCCTAAAAATTACATAGTCACCATCCATTGCGAACATTCTGGAAGTTATTTATAACAAGGTCGCAACCGCTGTTTATGCAAAATGGAAATTTTTAAACTCTCTCAGCAACTTCATAAAGTTTCGAGCCGCATTGGACTCTTGCATAAGATAGATACACGAAATAGGTTCCGAAACTTGTGTTGTTTATATATTTTCTTATATTAATCACGTTATGTCTAAAATTAAAAACGAAAAAAAAAATGTGTGGTGTTCTAATACCTTGTTTCAGGTTAATAGATAAATGGATCATCCATTTCTATAGTAAAGTAAGTAAAGTAAAGTAACAGCCAATACATGTCCCACTGCTGGGCAAAGGCCTCCTCTATACAGAGGGTATCAGAGCATAGTCCACCACGCGGCCCCACTGCGGATTGGCGGACTTCACATATTTTCGAAATTTATATTTTTTTGTTATTATTTCGAAAATATGCAGGTTTCCTCACGATGTTTTCCTTCACCGCGGAGCACGTGATAAGTCAGCACTTAAAGTTAAAAAACTTCATTGGTGCCGGCACCGGGGATCGAACTCAGGTTGCTCGAGTATATTGAATTAAAGGCGAGCGCCCGGACTTTGAGCTATCACGGCTCTGTTCTATCCATTTCTGTACTCACAATATATATTACCTCACCAAGCATGATAACGGGATAATCCAAAAGTCATACATTTTCATTAGTTTTCTTGAGTTAAAAATAATTTACGGGTTTTCTATTAGTTTCACCTTTTCACGAACCATTTACAGTAAAGCACTAATTAACTTTTAGCGAGATTTTTTAACAAGACCTCTTAAGGCTCAAGCTTTATTAAAACAAACCGCTCTGAAATTCTCTTATTTTACAGGTCAAAATAAAAATCCTGCATTTAAATATCACCAATGGGATTGAGTTATTTAGTAATACGACTATATAAGTAAACAAGTAATATATTAATATCTATGAAGTCAGTTGCTGTAATGTGTTCTTTTACATGCCATGTAAGATCTGCTATTTGAAGTAAAGAAAAGAATCTATTGACCTCTTCTTCTTCGTCCAAACTAGGACATTCTTTCAACAGTGGAAGATGCTACGTTGCTATACCAAATTAAAATCTAGGAAATATGTTCTGAAAGTAAATAACTTTGTAGAATTTTGATAATATTCACCTTAGACATTAGCATAATCCAAAGTGATAAATACATATCATAACATATGGCCATAGAAAAATAATCGAACAGAAGAGAATGCCGAACGAAAATTCATTTTCATAGTCTATAAAAATGCACACGATTTTACTTATTGCACTTTCATTAAGGTCACAACGGCGAATATCCACTTTATTACCCTTCAAGGCTGGCTTTTTCTCATTAACAATATATATGGACATTAACTGATTTGCCGCGGATAAGGCTTTTAAATTTAATTTCAGATCATTGAACATTGCATTCGTTTGTATATGTATGTTATATCTGTTTTATATGTTCATTTGTATATGTTTGTTATATTTATTTAAGGACGGCTGTGAATTTAACTTTTTAAGTTTAGGTTTCTAAACCCAAAGTTTAAACTTTTATTATTATCATTAAATTAAACCCAAAATTAAAAAGGTTATAAATAGTATATAGTCTGAATTCATAGCAGTACTAGAATATATCTTCAGGCAACTAGACTGGAAGAAGTACGATATACACATAAAAGGAAAATACCTTAACCACCTCCGCTTCGCAGATGACCTAGTAATATTATCAGAAACCTGCTCTCAACTACAACATATGATTGGATCTCTACATGAAGTAAGTGTAAAAGTGGGCCTTGAAATGAATTTAGCAAAAACTATGGTGATGACCAACAGCTCAAAGAATCTTATAACCGCGGGAGATAAACCTCTAAAATATACAGATCAGTACATATACCAAGGCAAACAAATAAATTTTAACAAGAAAAATAACGAGAAGGAAATAGAAAGACGAACACACAGCACCTAGAATAAATATCGGAACTTGAGAGAAATATTCAAGAATACCCTGCCCATACCATTGAAAACCAAAGTTATGAACTCATGCCTACCATGTCTGACATACGGCTGCCAAACATGGAAGTTTACGAACATCATTGAGGAAAAAGTAAGAACTTGCCAAAGAGGAATGGAGCGAAGCATGCTTAGCTTCAGGAAAGTACAAAAAATAAAGCATACAAAAATAAGACAATTAACAAAGTGTACAGATGCTCTACAATATGCCAAAAAATTGAAATGGAAGTGGGCCGGCCATGTAGCACGACTCCCAGATCAGCGTTGGGCCAGGATGGTGACCTCATGGAAAGGCCCGGTTGGCAGAAGAAGCAAAGGAAGGCCCGTGAGATGATGGAGGATGACATTGGATGGAAGTAGCCCAGAATCGGGGATATAGGCAAATTTTGGAGGAGGCCTTCGCCTGTGAAGACAGGGTTCTTGCTCATTAAATATTAATAAGAAAAATTTTAAATAACACTAGGATAAGTAAATTTATACAACTAACTAGTAAGAATTGTTTGTTGCAAGGAATAAAAGGCTTTTTTTTATAGTCTGAATACTATAACTAATCCGTTTAGAAGCCAATAAATCCGTTTAATTTATAACACGAAACTATTTGGGCTGTGCAACGCCAATTTAATTTAATGAAACGGTCTATAATATTTATTTGCAATTTGTAAGAAGGTACTCTATTATTCTTTACTCAACGATATCAAGACCATTTGAACAGAACATCATTAGAGGCTACCATTACCATTTTATGTAAGAAAATGATGCGAAAATGCTCTTTAGTTTGTTCTACAGAAAATGTTTTCAGTGCACAGGGGCCACCACAGAGCTGTATGTATGCAGGTTTGTGTTGGCGATAAGTGGGATCGATTGCCTTACGCGGCGTCTGAAATACGACAGAGCTCGAGAGGTAATTGTGCTAAAGTTCATTCACCATCAGTTGAATTGCGGTTACTTTAAACACTCGAACAAACTCTGAAGTTTCAGCGAATGGCATACGTCTGGCGAATGCTTTCATTATATATATATTAAGATACACCATTGTTTAATATTCTTATTCATAGCGTCGATAGTTAGATGAAATGTAAATTAGACTCAATTGAGATGCATAACTATGATAATGATTAGGAACCAACATGATTAGGAAGTAATAAGTTGTTATAATTCCATTTCTGTAGACACAAATGCCAATATCATACTATTTTTTGTCTATGATTTAACTGAGGTATCGGATTTAGGTGAGGTCACGCAACATTATTCTCTGTTGCATAAATGTGTAGGTCCGTCCGGGTAAATACCACGACCTCACAGAAGACCGACGTGAATTGGACGTTTTAAACTTCTGCGTTTGGTCTGGTGAGTGTGGTGCCGGGCCCACTTTATTAAAAGGTGTCAACGCATCTGTAACCCTACGGCTGTTACAAATGTCTATGCGATACGGTTATCACTTAACATCAGGTGAACCACTAGCTTCTGCCACCTTATCACAAAAAATAATTATTACAAATTATATGATTGGCATTCTAAAAATCTTATATTACATAAATTGATGAATCTGTTAGCACATGTCATGTGAACTGTCAAATAAGACTTAATCATATATATTAAAAGACAAAACTGCCAAGTAATCAGTTGTCAAACCATAAAATTTTAAATGTGATGTAAATAAACTAATTTATTTCAACTTTAAATACAAACAATTATTGTATTTAGAGTAACTGTAAAGGTAACTGTACTGTGATAAAGGCTATTCAATTCTATTACTTCTATTGAATTCACGTAATCAAAATAATTATACTAACACTGCAAAGAGAAATAGATATGTAAGCGAGTTTCAAGGTTATTCGGACTGCAACACCTCTGGGATACAGCATTAGGATTATAATATTAATTCACATGAAAATAATCATAAATGGCAGTTCTTTTGGGGGAATATTAGGACTTTATAACGCATTATCTTCGCGGTCAAGAAAATCAACACTGATATATCAATGTCACTCTTGACGTTCTCGGGAAACCACAAAGATGGATGCTGGGAATGGGAAATCGATACCAAGTTTACTGAATCGTCTGCGCGACGGATAAAATGTTTTCTTAAAAAACACTTTTTGGTGATTCCAAATTCTCTATTGATCATAAACTTGGCATTCGCGTTTAAAACTTTTCCTGTATCTGTACATAACGCAATTGAAATAGGTGTACTGTTTTTTTTTTCTCGTTTACAGAGATACAGAGAGCTAGAGTTAACGAAGCTTTAGTCTCTAAAGTATCCTTAATGATAAATAAGTTTCTGTTATTTCAAACATCAGTTTCACAAATGAGAATAAACTTTTCAACTTTTAATGAAGAAACTTTTTATTTTTGGTATGAAAATGTGATAGAAACAGTTAACAATTAACAAAATACAAGCTTTTTAGCTGTACAAAGCTTTCGTATGACCTATCGTGTCCTAACATTGATCAATGGCGTCTTTCGACTATATTCCCCAATCTCCCTGAGGAAACTTCATGTACTTATTACAGATTAAATTTGTGCACATTGCAAGGCTGTATCAAAGTAACATTGACCTGTATAGTGATTAAGCTGCCGGCCTTACTCATACATATTAGGAAAGCAAATAATGATTCTTCTACTGAAGATCATTCACATTCTCTGACGGTAAGTGCATTAAATAGCTGGCCCCAAGCCTGACGTTACTGTTCGACCCGATCTATGTAACGTCCTCATCGCTACGGTAGAGGAAGGGGATGACATCATTTTCTGGCAGTAAACGAGTATAGTAATAGGCCCGATGTATTGATTTACAATACCGCAATCAAAGATATATATTTAAAAAGTATTTTAATCTAGATTCTAGAGAAACAATGACTCAGTGGCGCAGTTGCCAAGCTATTGTTTTCGGCGTTAGGGGTCGTGGGTTCGATTCCCACACGGGACAACTATTTGTGTGACCCACAGATAGTTTTTCGCATCTGGGTGTTTGTTCGCGTAGAATTTATGTTTGTAAAACGTCCTTATGACACAGGATAATGTTAAAAAAACATAACCGATACTATAATTATGAAGTAACAATTAGTACATTAAGATTTTGAGATATAAAACATTCATAGAAAAACTTTTGAATTAATTTTCTTTCGGTTATTCTTATTTAAAACTTCATCATTACTGAATGGATTTTAGACTGATTGTTATCTAGTCTTTCTTATTTTTTAATATAGTTTAGTGATATATTTAATATTATTTTTATCATTTTAAATAGTTAAATATTGGTGTGTTAGGCATTATATCGCTGTTATTTAAACCAAGATGAAATGTTACGTGCTGTGGGGACGCTTAAAGCCGGGCTAGTAAAATTTGATATTAAGCCTGCCAAGGGGGTGGAGAGACTTATTTAATCCTTTAGAAGGTGAAAATAACTACTGAATATCGCCGAAATATTTTTTTCCGTTTTGTTATGATTCATACCATTTTTTTATTTTGAATAAATATTTTTTGTACTGTTGCGTTTTATTTCATTCAGTTCTTTTTTAAACATTCCTTAAATAAGGTTTCTGTTATATACCATTATTAACATCAAATATCTATAAATTTTTATGTATCATCAAAAATAATTTGAGTCTTAAACAGTATTGACTAGTGTACATGCCTAGTAACTAAAGGTATTAAAAAAGTTCATTTTTTTTTTAAGTTGAAAGTATAATCTCGTTGATCGTTTTCTAAGTCTAAAATTAAAAAATACGCGCTAAATCGTTTTTACGTATACCTATTTAGAGAGGAAAGTCATTAAGAGCACGCTCAACATTTTAAACAAAAGCTCGCAATTATGAGACATTATACGTACATACATCGTAGGACTCGAACAATAGTTCACGTTATAATTGTTTCCATGCCGTTTACTAAAGAAATATCACTTGAGTGAAATCCAGACAGATATACGTTTGAATATTATAATTTTTTACATATATTGTAAAAAATTATGGGTGAGTACCACGACCTGACATAAGACGTGAAGTGGAAGTGATACAATTCTGCGTTGGTCTGTTGAGTGAAGTAATTGGGACCCAGTTTATTAAATTAGGCCAAAATAAGACGTATACCTGTCCTATTATATTGTAAGCTAATAGTTTTAAAAAAGAGCTACTGTTCGGGTTTTTTTGGCCAGTTTCTTCTCAACAGAAACTGCTTTTCGAATCGGTGGCGGTGGTAAAACTTACTTACGAACGTATTATATTTTTTGTAAAATTTTGACGTTTCATAAGAACGCGCAAGCGTCTATGTGAATAAATATATTTTGAATTTTGAATTTTAAAAGTGGCAACGCATCTGCAGCTCTACGGATCGGGCAAATTTCCATGGGTGGCGGTTATCACTTAACATCAGGTGAAAGGAACGCCAGGTCACATAAAAAAACCTTCTCACAGAAAAAAATTAAAAATCTTGGAAATGAACAGGTGTTTGTATGTACATTACCAAGCAAAAATGAATATCGTGCAAAATAATATTTAATAAGGTCGAGTAGACATTGTAATTTACTTTAATGAGATCTTAACGCTGCTGGAGAGAATAAGAGCCGTTGTAACGGAAATTCATTAACAAAATTGGAAGGGTGATAATTGTATTAATATAATTAATAATTAATGAAAATGAGTCATCCGACATCGTTATATTTTATTTCATATTAACTTACTAACTAAGAAACTTTCTTTTAGAGCAAAAATATTGTTTCAATCTCACAATTCATTTAATATTTGAAAATTAAACAGAATTTGTCTGTTTTCAATACTAATCTGTTTTCGGTTGCAGTGGTAACTACGAGTAATTTATTCAGAAATTAATTTAGAAATTTGCTGCGTCTGTAAAGTAAATGGATAAGAGCTTGCACCAATGAAGTTTCAAACACGCCCTAGAAACAAAAAAGAATTTCAAAGTTCTTTTCAACATCGTCCCCGGGTGATTTAAGTTTGAACCTGTTGTATAGAACTTAATATAATACATGTGTATACTAGCTGGCTCGCGCAGCTTCGTCTGCGCCAATTTTACCGGGTCCATACGTTTCTGCTTTTAGCATGGCGCCATCTATCGGATACTCACTCAATCCAGCCGATAAATTTATCTTACACCGCCATCTGTTAGAATCTTATGGGACTCACAGATAGCTCTTTGTCATCTAATAAACAAATAATTTGCAATAACAAATATTGAGATCAATAATTGAGATAAAAACTACCCTATCTCCCAAGTTGGACCAAATTACAAATGCTTAAAAAATTGATAAAAATTGGTTCAGTCGTTTCGGAGTTTATCGGGAACATACATCGTGCTACGAAATGTTTATATATATGTAGATAGATAGATAGATAGATATGAAATTTCCGATAGGCACAGTATTAAAAATTCACACGTTATCCGCGTCAGATTCTTGTATCTTGTATTAACTAATGTTAACGCTTTCAGTCCGGAAACTTTGAAAGCTTCATCGAACGCAGAACCGGTGGGCTAGCCAGAACCCACGGGTTTGTGGTCCTCTACAGTTGGTAGAGTAACGCATGTGCTCATGCGTGCGTTAGCTATGAGTGACGCCTACGGGCTATCGAGGGCGTCAGACTATATCCCTGTATTCTTAATCAGCATAACGGTTTTACAAATATTTTTCAGACATCCAGACATGACCATCAAATAAATTCTTATCTACGTTGCAAGAAAACTATTAATCAATTAACTAAAAAAAAACTAACTTGAAAAAAAACTATAAATCATCATCATCGTCATCATTTAAGCTTGTTAGTGTCCACTGCTGAACATACGCATCCCTCACAGACTAGCACGATCCTGAGCCACATGCATTCATCGACAAAACCACCATAACCACCATAACTCTGAGAAGAATTAGTTTAATTGGCAATGGGCTGACCATTTACTTCATAGAAGGGATAAGCGATGCAGAAGAAAGGTACTCGAGGCAGCCACGTACTGGCCATCGCAGCATAAGTGAAGGTGGACATTATATGTGTGACGACCTACGAAAATGTGCGGGAACTAACCATAGATACATTTGTTTTAATATAATCGTCGAAGGAAAAGAACGGCTCCTTATTTTATTTTAAACTAGCGGCTTCGCACGGCTGCAATGCTGATACTATATATACTTTACTATATTATGCACGTATTGTACAAATAAACCTTCCTCCTGAATCACTCTATCCAGTAAAAAAACCACATCAAGATCCGTTGTGCAGTTTAAAAGATCTAAGCATACATAGGGACAGACAGACAGCGAGACGATTTTGTTTTATACTATGTAGTGATTATTACCAAATACCCACCAAGTGCCGGTGTGCGCAGTGTCGTCGTTCATAAAATTCTGTAGGCATGTGACCTGTTTTACGACGTGACAAAAGTTGACTATGCTTTTCCTGTATCCCAAATAAACGAGTAAGTGCTTTCACGTTTTATATTTACGACGTCTCCTTTTATATTAAATTCTTTTAACCTGATTGCTTTTATAATCGATTCCATGTTACCGTGACAGCTTCAAAAGACATCTTAACCACGATGCTCTTAACTAATAAATAACGATGATAAATTGACTCATTACGATTAAGTTAAATTCAAGAATAAATACAGGGTTTTATTTTAATTTACTGGCCGCCGAAAGAAGATTGTGGGTGGTAGCTGGACACTCTGTCCCTGTATTCTGCAGCCGACCTGGAGTCGCAAGGTAAGAGGAGCTGGTGTTGAGGTTTTCCACTCTGCCTTTCCTCGTTGACTTCGGGGCTGCACCGTTGATGTATTAGTGGTAAGACCGCGGGGCAGAGCTGGGTTCTCCCTACACTCCACGGCCAAGACGTGGTGAGTGGCGGAGGTCTAGTTAAAATAACAACAATCCAGTGACAACATGTTTCCCAAGCTGTGCCGACCCATAAATAAAACTAAACTATACTATATAATAGACATTAACTGCCTCCGCGATCAAATCCAGCTTATAAGTGAGGAGATTTGGGTATCAATATACTTTCGTTATGAAATGAAACTCTTTGATTCGCTTTAGATTTTATTTTTAAAAGTTTCTTTTATGGTCTTTTTTTAGAACACAATTAATTTAATCCATTGCTATTGTTACAATTATCAGTTTTTTATATTATTTACAAATTTTTGTATACAAAGAGACGGTTTATGTAACTCATTTTATTATATTTTCCCTAGTTTAATTATTTTTTTATTATTACATAATGGCATGTTGTGATTCTTAACAAATACACGAATAATTATATTTACCTGTACAAGAATCTACATGTATTTAAAATAGTGAATATTCCTGTAATATAGTAAAATGTAATTTAAAGTTACAATTGAACCAGCCGTGCATTAAACTGATGTGCCTTATCAATTTTGTTTAAATAATTTTATTCTAAATTTATTATATTAACGTTAATGAAATACTTAAATATGACAAGAGCTGCCCTTTTTATTTTTCTAGAAGATAGAAATAACTTAAAATTACAGAAACGAATAAGTTTGGCTCATTATTTTAAATAGATAGTATCTAGTTAATAAATTTCAAAATGAATTAATTAAAATTACAAAAAAAATTTTATTAATAAAATAAAATATATTAAGAAGTAGAATTAATTATACACAGCAGCACCTAAGAAATGTAGTAGAAGACTAGAGCCATTAATTTTCGTTGCTGCTACATTAGCGGCTGGCATTTTGTTCCAATAATAAAATGAAACAAATACTTGTACATACAGACATGGAATTATATTTACATCGAGAAACCTATGAGAACAATAGAGATCGAAGACTATCCTATATCTATATAATTACAAAAGTTTGGATTTTTAATGCTGCAGTCCAAAGTGGTTATGCAACATAAACGTTTAAGCGGAGTATTAAATCGAACTTCAGTAGGATATAATTAAGAAAAAAATTCAACAAAATCAAACGATTAAATATTTTAAACCTTTTTAAAAATATTCTATTGCTTTAAAAATCGAAACTTATCGGAATATATTTTTCATAATGCTGGTAATATTCATTGATTTAGGTTTATGATAAAAATTACTTCTTAACTATAAATAATTTATATTTCGATTTTATCATATCTACTTGGTGTTTCATATGTTGCTGTTTAATGTTCCTCACAAAATATATTTAATAATATTTAATATCTACATTCTTTATATCTTATATTTTAAATGCATTTATCATCAATTAGTATTAATTTATTACCGCCATTTCAGATTGAGCTTCCTATCTGGAATAATAAGAATTAAGTATTGAGATCATATTAATTAATTTAGTATAGTAATAGCTTTATATTCACTGTACGCATATACTGAATAGGGTACCTCCAATCACTTTTCGGTACTATTTTAATTTCGCACATTAAAGTACACACACATCGACATTTGACTATGTATTCTAGAAGGGCTCTCTTATATCTAAGAAGGGGCTTCGTAGCGGGTAGATTCGAAAGGCAGAGCGCGGATATGTCTCGCGAGCAGGTGTGGTGGGTGATTGGCTCATATTGCTGGCAGCAACGGGCTTGGCGAACGCGAGGACGGCGGCGAGCGCCCCTGGCACCGTACGCTGCCACTCCACTCCATCATATTCTCGTCTCCCTGCACACGCGCACTCGACATACTCTCGGCATCATACTCCCCAACTTCCCAATTCTGAGATCGAGATTTTGAGATTGCTTAGCTTAGGACACCGGTAGCAGCGCGCGGTCACGTCACCCGATATTTTACGTCAATTGTCAAATGTTATTTTTCATGTTTATCTTTATCGATATTTGCGTCAATAACTTCGAGAGATATAAAAAAAAAAATATTAATTCTGTTCACCGCCGCTGAAGAACGTGTGTGTATAATAAAACGGACGAAAAGGTGGATTCACATTGATCTATTGATGGTTGTGGTGGCGACATTACCATGCATTTCTAAGGTTCGGATAAGAGCAAACTAATAGGGGGCTACAGGTAATGGGCGTAGAGTTACGGATATTTGGGGACACTCTATTCTATTCTATTCGTACGCGTGCAGGTTCGGGCCAGAAATTTAAATCACGTATTACGGTGTTAACACTTACATATAAGAGGTAATTACCATCATCGTGTGTGGCGCAGAGGGCGCGGTGTGCGAAGATGGCGGCGCTGGCGGCACCAGTGGCGGGGGAGGGGCGGGAGGGGGCTCCGGAGACGCGGCCGCGGGGGAGAACGATGCGGGGGCGAGTGGCGATTGCGCTGAAATAACGAATAATATAAATTTTAAAGTAAATGATATTATATACAATAGATACATTATATAGACACTAGCGCACCGAAAGTGATGCGCGCAAATTACGCTAATCGGTGTAATTCTATAGACTGCTATCTCTTTCCGTATCATACGTTCTATATCATCTGTCACATTAACTTATAATGTAAAGCTGAACAATTTTTAACGCCGCGCATTATGGACATGCGTCATCTCTATTAAACATCATTGATTGCAGTCGTAAGGTAAGACTAAAAACGAAATAATATATTACAAATTAGATACAATTTGTTTTAAAGGAAAAGCTTTATATATACGTGGCGGATTTTTGCTTTCAGGCAAATAAAATTGTTATAAAATCCAAAATTTAATAAAAAGAAACTTCAGATTTATTGTACGGAAGAATAATAGTTTTTATTATAATGGTACGTATATAATTAAATCTGATCATTTGTTTTGTATTACCTGCGGCAGTTAAAGCGAGGACAAACTGGCTCCAATGGACGCAGCATCCGCAACACAGCTGTAAAGCTGCTCGGCGTAGTGCTCTATGTAGAGCCATAAATAGAAGGGGATTTACCGCTGCGTGGACGTATGAGATGTGCAGTGTTATTTGGAAATACATCTAAGGAAAAAGTAATAATTGAATGGTTTTATTATGTTAACATTATGTACTACATATAACATTACATATAATTTGTGTAATTGCAGTTTGTAAATCGAGGGCCATTAATAACTCCACGGTATCTAATCGCCATACAGGTAACAGTTAATTGAGTATGACTTTGTTAAGTTACAACATTAGGGTAATGACAATGAGAACATTACTCAAACGTCGACCAGGAAATTCGCGTTCCAAGAGGAGTTTAAGTTCTAACAGTTTTAATCAATTCTTTTCTAAAAGAAAATAAAAAGTCAATGGTTTTAATATATAAGCTTGTATTCATGATTTTATACACATTTTATGAAAAAAACATGGTGTGGTAAATTTATCTTAAAGTAGAATATGGTAGAATACGTCTTTACGTCAGATGAATCGGCATTGTGTTGACTGCCTACATGCATGTGTATAGGAAGTCATTCGCATAGTGACTAATTTTCGAAATATCATATAGGAAATTACTTTAAACGTGAATAAGGTGACAAAAATCAGTGTTATTAACATTGATGAGTTGATACTTAAGCTTTTGGTTGACTTACTTCGTAAGCTACGTGAGACGTCAGGGCGGGGTGATGCAGCAAAGTTATAATAAACAGAGGACCCCAGAAGAGGACGTATGCGGCGGTTATAACAAGGAACATGCGAACGCGCCGTACACCTTCCCTCTCTACCCGCGCGAGGTAACCCCGGAGGCGACGTCCACCACCAAGCGGCAAATTGGCGCTTCCCGTGGGACCACACTGCCCATCAGCCATTGCCCCGTCTACGGTCTAAAAGTTGTATGAGTCATCACGTGGTACAAGGTAACAAATTATAGCTGGAATCCCTAAAAGGCACACTAGTAGTAGTAGAAGTAACAGCTATTTTATAGGAGACAGTCAAATGTGAAAGGTTAAGGTAAACTTGCAGATTTTTTAACTATTCCACGTTAAGTGTCAAGTATTTTATCCTAATGATTTATATAGTAAGCATAACACTAAAATTTTATCTGAATACAAACATAAAATATTATATTTTATAAAGTTGTTACAAGTATAGTTTTTTCTGCAATTCCAGAGGCACCTAGCGACTTTAGTAAAAAAAATGGAACAATAATATGTCGCATTTCTGGAAAAAGAGAAGTAAAAATGAAGGATTTGCAATAGTGGTGCATACAGACGAATCTACTTTACAACAAGAAAAATAAAGGTAATTAATTTTGAACATGCACTATACTTACTCTTGGTCCGACGCTGTTTGGTAGTGAATCCATGCGCCTGTTGTCTCCAGCCATGCTGACAAGCGTGGTCACTAAACCAGCTACTCGTACAGCTTCTACGTTAGCCTGCATGCCATAAGATTTAAATTATCGAAACCTAATATCCCACTCTTCTACCTCCAACGTATTAACACTGATAGCCTTTTTTCTTTATTTAGTCATTGTCATATATATCATAAGGTCCCAATCGCTTTATAATGTTAGTTATACCGAAAATTTAAATCTTATTTGCTTTAAGGTCTCACGGGTGACGTTAGCTGAACCAACGTGATTTTGAATGTTATTTTCGAGTTGTCATTGTAGTAAATTGAACGCCCATACTTCTTTTTGTACTGGACTTTATTGCAATCAGATTGATGACACTCCTTTTCAGGTACCTGTGTGCGCTAACCAAAATTGTACTACAATACTTTGTTGACACTTAATAATGTTGCTAATTCTATTGTTCTTCATAGAAACAAGCGTGGTGATACTTTGTGTGGATTAATACATGTAGCTTTGGTAGTTAAATGGTTATGGAGAAGTGTTTATCAATGGGATGCTTTGAATCTAAGCCAAAACACAAATTAATGCAATAGCGGGATGTCAAAGGAAGCGCCATTTAAACACGTTATCTCAAACTTCTCTGTGCTGTCTGTACTTGATTGAAATTTATAGGAAGATCATACAAACCTTCGTAAGGTCTCGGTGAAGTTTCCTCAGATGAAATAAGGTAAGACCAACACAAACAGCGTTGACGCCAATCCAAAGAGCGTTCAATACGTAATGCCTGAAGGGCCCTCGCACCAATGGGCACGATGGTGATGGCCCGTAGGAACCATAGGATCCTGCACTTGCTGCTAAGGCTCCAGATAAGAATGTCGGTCCAAGGTTGATGGTGATTGAGGCAAACCATATCATAAATGTTCCAAAAAGGACACACTAAAACAAACATGTACAGCAGTTCAGTCTCGCCGGATTAAATTTTAAAATGATTAATGATATAGATTATTAATGATAACTAATATTAAAACATCAGCATTTATAATATGTTAAGCTCATGGTAGTGTCTGAAAACCCGATTATAAACTCAAGCAATTCGAGTTTCAACTATGGCAGCAATAACATTTATAATTGTGATTATTGTGGATTTATCATTTGGTTGACGGTAAGAAAAAACAACTTCAGAAATCTTGCATTTTTCTAGCATATTAAAATCTCATTCAGCAAGCTTGAGTCCTTATTATGGTTGCATTTATTTTCATGAAAAAAAAATCAATTATTTACAGTTTATTGTTTACATTCTTCTTTGTATTTATTTAAATTGTTCTTACTTGAGGGCTATCCATGAGTAGTGGGGCAGATAGATCGGCTTGCTCTTCTTCATTTTCTGGAAATATTGGACTATCGTTTAGAACTGTCGTCAACATATTCACTGTTGAGACGGTTACCTGAAATAAAAATTAGTATTAGTATTCAACTGAATTACATAATTTCGATGGATGTGAACTGAATGTTTTCTATTTATTCTTTATATTACATGTTTAATATTTATTAAGATAAAAAAGTTATAAAATCATCACTTACAAGTAACAAGAAAGCTGTTTCTACCAATGAACATTTATATACGGGTTGGCAACGAAACACAGCAATGCCTAGAGGTAAAAGTATAGCAGCGCGAGCACAGTCAACTACTGCTTGGTGAAAAAGAAGACCGTGTGACCACCTGAAATAATATTTTGTAAATCACAAGTCATACAAGCACTCCAACAAGATGCAAATTCATATTCAAAGTACCACTTTTCTTTAGTATAATATACATGTCATAAATGCATGCATGATAACCAACCTTCAAATTACTACACATATAGATCCCGTAAAATAAACAAATAAATGATTTCCCTTATGTAACTTAAACGTATAGAATCACTGGTTCACGGAAATTTGAACCAAAATGATCTAAAAATACTAATCATTATTTTGTATAGGATTAAACTTATAAATTTTTACAGAACTTTCTGAAGATAAACGAAAATTCCCAAAAGAATTCGTTAGAGCATTGAAAGTTTACAGACGGTTATTTTAGCTTCGATAAACTATTTAAACGAAAAGTCAATAAAAGCTGTGCTTAGTTCATCTAGTTCAAGCAGATCGCAGATAATGTTCAAAGTTACGATAGTGCAAATAGACAGTACTAAAATTCTTTCCTTTGCTTTGTCAATTATTGGAACTGTGATTTTGTTAACACAGGATAGTGGAATTATTTTATAAGTATGTTTACTACAATTTTTGTAGTGATAAATAATTATAAATCATCTTTTGGCTTTTGTTGGGCATAAAAGTCGATTTATGGATGAGAATTGCTCTAATGGCGCCTACGATATACATAGTTAATATCTCATAACACAACTCAATATTAATCGTATACTTATCAACAATATGATTATAACTATTGAAATGCCTTAGGTAAATTTTCAGGAGCGTAAACTTTATGGATACGATTAAATTGTCGATTGTATTGTCTATGTGTAGTTCAGATAGTAGAATAAACAAACCTAACCTATTACGTAGAACTCCTATTAGCTGGAGAAAACTCATTGCAATATCCACGTAAACCTTAAAACAGTAGTTGTTGAAAATGGTGAAACATTATGAGATAAAAGTTGTGAGTGTTGGCGACTCTTAAACCAACCATGTGAAATTTTGTTTAGGCAAAGATCTCCCTGATCAGAGTTGATTGATAGATTATTCTTTATTGCACACACCACGATAAAAATACATTAAAAATAGCAATTATGTAAGGGTTGTACAATGGGCGGCCGTATTACTTAAAGCTATTTCTTCCAGGCAACCAGTGTTTCTATCGAAAAGGAAGAAGACAGATGGTGGTACTATTTACCTCCTCATTTGCTCTTCACTGACTTGCACTTACCTCCTCAATTGCTTTTTACTGAGTATGACAGTCATAAGTGCGATGTTCGCCGAGATGCCTAGACCTGATAGCGCTAAAAGCGCCGCAGCACTAGCGGCTCCACCTGGCGGGCAATGTCTTGTGTTGTTAAGAATTGTTGCATTGTTTGCCCCAGATGATCCGAAGCGGAGATTAGCCCCTATCATGGCAACTGCTGAACCCGCTTTAAATCAAAATGAATGAAGTTTAGATAGCGTTATTTCTCATGCATACATGTACCATTGAAGAGTCATTGTAAACGAATTACCTGCCGACATTGTTGCTTTTGTATTTTGAGTCAGTCTGTATCTGATGAAAATGATAAAGAAAAAATTCGGTAAAAAATAAATCTGTAGGAACTAATACCAGTTTTGTCTTCGCCGCCAGTCCATTTCATCCTTTCAATAACTACATTCAACTGTATGGACATTAAAAAATAAAATAAAAATATCTTTATTTGTTAGTTTTTGTAGAAACCGAAATTTACTTAAGAAATAAGTGTGTCACACTTTATACAGAATTTTCAAATCTTCTCACCATTGGAGGCAAAAACACAAAATTATTTTATAAGTTTGATTAAAAGCACTCGTTACCTGAAACAAAAAAAAAACACAATGTCATCTATAATTTCAATCGGGAGACATTTTTCTAATATCGAGTTTTGCTTGGTGAGTGAGGTCACCGAGGCCCACTTTTATTAAACGTTAGCAAGGCATCTCCAACGCTTCAGTTGTCCATGGGCAACAGTTCACCAGATGTTAATCTCTTAACACCAGGTGAACCGTTGCAAATAGAAAAAAAAACGAGAAGTAATAATATTCTTGTATTAACTGATTAATGCTTTCAGTCTCGAAACTATTAAAGTTTCATCGAACGCAGAAACTGGGCTAGCCAGAACCCACAGGTTCGAGGCCCTTCATAGTAGTTAGGACCCCGCATGTGCTCATGCGTGCGTTAACTAAGGTATGTCGCCTATGGGCTATCGAGATTCGGTGCGGACCGTGACCGCGATAGCCGTTGACTGTGCTTGGTTAGTCGGTGTTAGAGGGGGGTGAGAACCGCCCTGAAACGCGGTTGTACCAAGGCTGTCAAGTGTTTTATCTGGCGGGACCGCCAACGGTGACGGTCCTCAACCGGTCCTCGACGGTCCTCGACCGGGTCAATGAAGATATTGCGCGGACGAGGAACACTGATATATTCGCGACACATCTTCTCGCTGCGACATACATAACTACGTAGGCTACACTGAAAGCAACTGGAAGTGGCCACATACATTGGTAAAATATAAAAGCAGTTACGGAATTCAAAAATGGAACTCTTACTTTTAATTTGCGAGACTGGGATTTTTTTTCATACCGTCAAGATTTTCACTTTAACATAAGTTGACTTCGTCAGTGACTTCAATTGACATTTAGTGATAAAGCTCCGTATCACAGCTGTGTATTCGCGATTCGGAGAATTAAGTATTTTGATCATTTTTATGACGATGAACGTAAAACTCAACAGGCGTAATTCCGTACGACTACTGCAGTACTGCTTGAAACTGGCATTAATTGTCAACAAATTCCCACTATATTAGGGATTGCAATGACACCAAGTACACCAAAATAAAGGTTCGGAAACTTCGCTCTCGATGGATCGGAAGAGATATTCTATTGCTAATACCGTAAGCTGACAACCCTAACACTAACTAGGCTAACACTGCTTCCTGATTACGGAAGACGCGGGTTCGATTCCTGCGGCGAGAAACACCTTCTCGTCCATTTCTCTACAAATTTTAATATTTTTGGTGCGTAGATTAGCACAATGAAAACTTAATATAAAATTTAAATTTAAATAGCAAAGTGCAGCATTTCTGTTCGAATTATCGTTGTTAAACAATACTAAAAATGTTCGTGTGCTAAGGATATAACAATAGATGCGACAAGCATTGCTTAAAATGCGAAAAGAGCAATATAGAGCTACGTAAAGATTTTCATCGGCGTGGCAATCAGCCGTTTAGCTTAGTGGTTAAAGTGTCTGGGCTAAATTCAAGAAGACGTTGGTTCGATTCCTGTGGCGGCTTTTAAAACTTTTTGCCCATTTTTATACATATGTTAATGTTTTATCTTAAGTACACAGAATAGCACTATATAAAATTAATATATAATTTAAATCTGTTTGATTTTCACTTCGGAGTTTTAGTCGTTTATGTACATTTTGTATTTTATTAGCCGGCGAAACTGTCTGCCGGTCAAGGTAAATGCATACTCGACTGAAAAAGTGAGTTTATTTCGGCTACGACTACCTTCAACGATTTCTGAGGGCAGCCTTTGTATAAGTACTCGCTGATATGTAAAAAAATATTATGTATTTATCAAGAAACCTCATGTATTCCAAGCATCTGATAAAAAAAAATTGCATCGTGATTACAAAAAAAATCGAAGTACAAAAAGTAATATCGTTTGTTTAACAACTTTACTTAACTGAAAGAGAACTTTACCGTAAATTTAATCGTGAAAAAGGAATTAAAAATTGAATAATCACAAATACAATGCACGCGACTATAAACAATATTTTTGCATACTGTCAGAAACAGATAATATAAAGTATAGGCAAAAAGAGAAATACATTTTTTGCACATGAAATATTTTATTTTTGTGTGACAAAATGGCAAACGAGCTGGTGGTTCACCTGATGTTAAGCGATAACCGCCGCCCATAGACATTTGCAACACCCGTAGGGTTGCAAATGCGTTGCAACCTTTAAATAAAGTGGGTTTCGGCTACCTCAGTCACCTCACCAGATGAAACGCAGAAGTGTAACACTTCTACTTTACGCCGGCCTTCTGTAAGGTCATGGTACTTACTCGGACGGACCTGCCCATAGGTGCTACAACACTATTGCGTGGCCCTACCACATTTGTATTTAATGTAAAATTATAATTATACATTAAATATTCACTATATCAGCAAGTTGCAAATGTTTTTAATATACATTTCATAGGTAACAAACACAAAGCAAGTCTTGCTTTTAAACACAACATCTTCATAAACAATTCGTAAGTAGTAAAAACAATAATAAACTTTTCCCCCACACCAGGCGATGCCTGTCCTGTGCGAGAACTGTTCTTATTGCCGACTAATCATAATTAATAAGAAATTCATAAAATAAGCCTCAACTAACTTAAATTCGATTGGGATATGACCAAATTTTGATCGAAATATTAAAAAGGTGTGCAGCATATATTTAAAAAGTTATAAGCTTTTTAAAAAAACTTAAACAAATGGATACAGGTGGCTCAGGATCGTGCTACATGGAAGTCTATGTAGTGGCGTATGTACTGCTGAAATGATGAATGCACCCACCTTTTTGTATAGGATTCTTCCCTTCGAAGACAAAACAATTTATTATGAAACCACTTTTCAAGAAAGGTAACAGGGCTCAATCGCAAAACTATCAACCGTTCACTCTTACGAGTGTTTTCAAAAATGTATAAAAAAACTTTTAATAAATTAAACACGTTATATAAAACATAGTGTTTTGAATTGATACCAGGCCGGCTTTACAAAGAAACGTTCCAGAAGTCTGGCATGTGTCCATCTTATTAAAATTATGACGGAAAGCGTATCACAAAAGATTCTTATAGTTGCAGTATTTTTAGACACGACTCAAGCTTTTGACTACGTAGGACGTCATGTCATGTCATTTTTCTCTGTGAAAGTTAAAAAAGTATGGAATACAAGGTAACGCAAACAGCTTCAAGAAAAGAAGGCAATTCTGCAAACTGTACCTAAATCAAAATAAGTTGAAAGATCAAATAGATTAAGTTACAGACTTTATAAAAGATGATAACAGATCAGACTTTACAGAGTAAGTAAAGTAAATTCAATGTTTTATCTATCTGGAAACAAATTATGAGTTATATGGTTTTATGATAATACCAGAAATTATAAACATACAATATTCTTCTATTTATGCTAAAAACAATCACTAAAAATGACGTCAATTTTGTTTCTTAGCAAAATCTTTTGTTTTTAGGAAACACAAAAAATACTGAAAGTTGAACACTGAACCATTACAATTTTTGTAAACGATATAAATCCTTAGGTTTATTTTATAAATCCTTCGGAATTTAATGGAAAATAAAAAAAAATATTATATTTATAATCTTTATACCTATATATAATTCTACTGTACGTGTGTTGTCACTGAACTCCTCCTAAACGGCTGGACCGATTTAAATGAATTTCTTTGTTTGCGTTTGGGTTGCGCCCTGGATGGTTTGGATTCACAATTCGTTTTGTTTTTGTTTTTTTTTTTTTAAATTTATAAGTTGTTATCGGATTTAAGTAGTGTGTATAGGAAAACGTCTGCCTGGTCCGCTAGTAATTTATAGAACTCGATTTTTTTCAATTACACGATCATGATTAAAATTTTATTAATTAAAAACGAATGACTTTTATTTATTTATTACAAAACTGAAAAATTAAATAATAACAACTTATAAAAACAATCTAGCTACCAAGTGAAATAATAAAGAAGTAGAGAAGAAGTTTTGGAATACTAAAATGCTGAATGTAAAACAATGTTATTCCTTTTTTTTTCACCCGTATTTTCGTTTTAAAATACTGATTCAATATCTTTTAGCAATTTAGAAATTATTTTGATGTGGATTTTATGGACCAAGAGAAAGAAATCAGCATTAAATAAAAATTTTTGAATTAAAAGTACAGTAGGATCTTAACAAAAGCTATGAGTTTGTGCATATGAGACATGTGAAAGAAAAAGAAAGAAATTAAAGATAATTGATTCTGGTAAAACGTCCTTCGATGATTATTATATTTTTGTATAATATATGATAATAATTATAGTAATATCGTCATTCATTCAATAACATTATTTATTAACTAAAAATAAGATGGAATTATCACACACCTCAGTCCACCACGGATCACATATCGCAGTCCATTTAAATATGCTAGAGAGTAAATTATCCAAATTATATGAGACTCATGACATTAGTACATAGTATTTAATATTTATCGGATACCCATAAGTTTGTCCATAACAGGTTAAAATAAACTGTATCTCTAGTGAAAGTAATGAGCAAACACTCTTATTCAAACAGCAAACATCAAGGAGGTCTTGTTTAACTGTGCCTTTTTAAATATGAAGTAAAATAACAAAATTAATGGATTGCAATATTTATCTAGGACATACAACATTAATGTTATAGAAAAAAATCCGAATCTAGTAAATATTTATTTTACTTTTCATATATAAGTTAGTTCTTCCAACAGATTTATCAAATTCAGATAGGATGAAACAATTATTAATTGCGATGTGATCTCTATCTCATTGATGAACTCTATCTCATATTATTATAAAGATAGCAAAAACTGAAACACGTCTTTCTATCACATCATTTGTGCTTATGCCTACTTGAATTCATCGTGGCCTTTACGATTTAATCACATAATGGAAAGTTTGTTTCATCACGTGAAAAACAGTCTATAAAAGGAAAAACTTTCCACAATCCCAAGTGAAATAATTCTCCATAAGTCGATGGACCACACGTTTAAAAAATCCCATGTATTTCAGATTAGCACACGAAATTAATAGTAACGAACAACTGGAATTCATTATTTCAGTTTATATTTGGGTGTTATACAATAAAGATTCTCATTACATTTGAATTTGTAATATATATATACAATATAAATACCTTCATTGACAGAGATATTCAGAATCTGGTGTCAGAGATAGAACGTACTGGGGTCTTTAATAAGAACGTAACGTGCATGAAAGTCTGTGAATAAATTCATTTTTAAGTGATAATTCTATCTTATTAGCCCTAACTTTATTTAATGGTTCCCGCTTAATGGTGAATTGAATTTATCCGTGGACGGCAGCTATGATATAAACGTGTTATTTTTAGAGTCACGCTAATAATATTCTCGTTTTAATTCCATTGAAATTCTTCCCTTTAATATTCGTGATCCACGACAATACCATGGGATAAGGTAATAAGTGGTGTATCGCTTGACAAATTTCTTTCGTTGAAGGCTTTTTATTTAAATCGCTGATCAGTTATGTTCACAATTTAAGGTTAGAGTTTGAAGAATTCTTTCTAAAATGCTCAATGACTTTTTAATAATGAGTTAATTTTCTTCACAATAAGACGCTCTACACCGATAGAACTCGAGAACTTATTTAAAGTTTTGACAAGTCTGAAGTCTTGAGATATCCGAACACAAATCACTGTGGACATATCTTCCAACTTAGTTAGTGTTAAATTTCAACAATAATGAACAAGAAATCTTTTGAATTAAATGTTTTGTAGAAAATTGGACGAAAATTTTTTCGCCGCGGCAGAAGTCAAACCCGCTTCCGGGATTGCGCCCAGACGATTTTAACCATTAAGTTAAACAACTGATTGCCGCAATGAAGAAAATCTCAACGTTTTATCTACTTGTTTTTTCGTATTTAAGTTATGCTTGGCGCAATATATTGTTATGTCTTTACGACACACGAAAAATATTAAACAACATTTTACAACAATCATTCCAAAGAGAGATTTTACGTTGGCAGGGCCACGCAGCAGCCTCGGCTGTTGCACGAATGGGCAGGCCCGTCCGGTTAAGTACCACGACCTTACAGAAGACCAGCGTATAGTGGAAGTATGACAAATACTTTCGCGTTTCGTCTGGTGAGTGAGGTAGCTGGAGCCCAATTTTCAAAAGATTGTCAACGCAACTGTAACCCTCGGGTGTGGCAGATGTCCATTGGCGGCGGTATTCACTTAACACCACCGCCTGCTCGTTTGACAACTTTTCGCATAAAAAAAAAAAGATCCACGACGGTCGCCTATTCTATTGAAATTTACATTATAATCTAAAATTTAATTACAATTCAATTTTATAAAGTTAATATTTATTATATAAAAATATGATGATTGTGGCACAAACCACTGCGTGTATAAATCCTCAAATTAGAGAATTATGTATACTCGAATAATAGTTTTACATTATTTTGATTCTGGGTCAGCTTTAATTGAGTTGAATATTTTAATGGTAAATACTGGCGAGAGAATAGGCTGACGGTGAACGAAATTATGATTGTCAAGAACAACCCTGCACAAAGCAGCTCTCGGCACGACACGGCCGAAAGTTAAATCCGGTTAATAAAATTAAAAAAACGCACTGAAGGATTTTTTGCCGAAAAGATATTTTTAGCATTTTGCTAACCTTTTAATTTTTCCGATATTTATTGAAGATATTATGATTAATGAATTAAACATTTATCCTATAAATTAAAAGTATGTACTTTATTATACTGCCATTTTACGTATTATCAGGCGATTCGCCTGATGTTTAGTGATTAACAACACCGATAAGCATATGGGTTTCAGATGAGTTCTGAACCTTTAAAATAGTGGGCCCTGGTTAACGCTTTCACCAGACAAAACGCAAAACTATAATACTACCTCACGCTGGTTTTTAGTGAGGATATACCTCTTCCCACTACCTATTCGTGCAACAGCAAAAATGCCGCGTGGCACTACTACAGTTGGAAGGTGGCCAGAGTTTTAAGGTAGTTTCAATATCAATTAAAGTAAAAGAATGGACTTTCTTATAACTGCCGCACATTCTATATACATAATTTTATTTTGTTTGTTCAAATTTCTAGGTTTATTATTTGTATGTAATCGGAACTTTGACATGTAATTAATCCAAAATGTTGTAAAATTAATCTAAACATTAAAGGAATTTTCTAGTTTAGGATAGTAATAATGCAAAGGAAAAGGCGGTCCTACCATGACTGAGTTCTTTATAGCAGACACCCACTGAAATGATAATAAGGCCGTTTTTGTTTCAAGCAAAGAATCCATTAACCTTTGTCATTCATTCCCTTTGTTTGTTTTTGTCCGATCCCTAAGACGTTTATTCCTTAACGTGATCTTGGCAGCTTTAAAAGAAGTTTCTTCGATATCGTTGTACTCACAGATATTATCATGTGCGTGGTAGAGATTTTAGTGTTAAAATGTCGACCACGTACATGAAAAGATCTATTAAAATAAAAAATCTTTCACATCGACCATAATAATTACTTCTCACACCAAGTATAATTCGTGAGTATAAATTTATTATCGCAAGTAGAGATATCTAATTTAACTAAACAAAACACTGGATTCTACTACTTGTTAAGAAAAGATACTCGACAGATCCTATAACCAATAAAATAAATCCCGAACTCCTACATAATTTAAAGATTCTGTAAGTGCCTTCTAAGTGTATTGAGTGTTATCGTTGTCTAATTCACTATACAGTTAATAACCTAACTACTTTTCAGCTGGTCTCCAGTTTTTCCTTTTGTAAACCAATGAACTACTCTATTGCCTGTGAATTTCATAAGTAGGATTAACGAAGTGGAACCCTTTCCAAACTTCCGTATCGTAATCGTATATTTAGGGTATTGTAAAATAGCTGATAATCGAGGTTTCAGGCTTTATCCCAGAGATTATCTCGGGCCGTTGGATTATTACTTTTTAGGAAAACATTAAACGAAGTATAATTCCACCCCCAATTTAACCCAAAAACCCAATAATACAATATTGCATAAATGTATTTTACGATCAATTTAGATAACTTGTTATATGATGCCCACTTTTCAATGTGGTATGAGCAGAATCGAGATATTTTTAGACATAGTTTTTTTATTGCTTCGTTCGTAAATTTTCGGGGTAAAGCAGAAAAAACCGTGATTTTGACCAACGAGTTTTAAATATTCTATACGACACTTTATAATTCATTAAAATCTTACATAAAAGATGATTGGAATGTGAAAATTGATAAAGAAAAGAATATAGAAAGTGAGAGATAGATGGTGCTTCTAAAGTGGCAGATTAGTATCCGTCTCTTTAGTTATATACTTTTGAATTGAGTCTATTTCTTGGCACGGTCAATGTCCTCAGCCAGTGCTAGAGAGAAATAACAATGCCTTCAGAAACAATAAAGACAAAGAGCCTTATTATGATTGCAGAAAGCGCCCGTCGCGTAAAGTGTGTGTCGTATTTTAGACAAGGCAAAACCAACAGCGTGGCCTCATACTTCTCAGTAAAATTATGTTTCTCAAACCATTATATAGGAATAATAAAAAATAAAAAATGTTACATAAAAATTCAACATATTGCTGTTTGAAAATGTTATATTTCGTCAGCTGTAGCCTCCAGCTTAAGACATCATATTTTTTAGAATATGATGTCTTCCACTTCTGTCTTTTCCACTTTACTAAGAATTAGTAAAGTGGAAAAGAAATGAAAATGATTTAAGGCAGTTAAATTGAAGCATTTAATTTTTTATTGCGGTCGAGTTGGATTGAACGGAGCGTAGCTTTTGTTTTTAATTGGACACGATTATGAAGAAATTTTATGCACTCATTTTAATAGTGCTAATCGCTGCACTTAGACGAAAATTTAAATTGGAAAAAAATGGATGAATTATTTCATTCGCGAATTAAACCCACGTCTTCCGGTTTCGAGCCAAGACGGTTTAATTAGTGGCTAAACAGACGAAACCTGAACATATTTTATAAATGTTTCTTTTTTTTTAATTTCAATTGTTTTAATATTTATTTATATAATATTTACAAGATTAAATTGTAATTTTAGACAGATTTAATTTTATATTTATTTGAAATTGTTTGTGTTCTTTATAGGACATAACAATAGATGCGCTAAGTATTGCTTTAAATGCTAAATATAGCAAAATAGATAAAATGCGAAACAAATTTTAACAATCAAATTATAGATTTTCTGTTAAATTGAAATAAATGTGATTAATATTTATTATACAAACTGATGAACATTGTTTGACTAATCAAAGCTTGTCAAAAAAGTTACTCATTTTGATAAGCTTAGATTAGTCAAATAATCAAAGACATTTCTATATGAAACCACCCGTTTGGAATATATTAACGACCGCATTGTAGAATAATACTCGAAATACAACATAGTAAGAATACCCGAATCGACTTGCTGCCCCTAAAAATACATCAAACTGTGATCGTAAAAAAGGCGCCAAGGTCAATAAAAGATCCAGCATTCCATACATATTGCTCTATCTATAAACGTAAGAACTTGTTTATTGGTACTTACATTATTTAGCAGTATCATCAAAAAGTCTCTTTATACTTCCACTTTTCGCCGGTCTTCTGTGAGGTCGTGGTACTTACCCGGACGAGCCTGCCCATTCGTGCAACAGCCGAGGCTGCTGCGTGGCGCTACCACCGTTGGGATCCTACACTGCTATGGCCAGTACGAGTTTTCGCCTTCGAGAACCTTTTTCCCCATCGGTTATCGGTTCTACGAGCTATATGGCCGGCCCATAGCCACTTCAGCTCAATAATCTTCTGAGGTATGTCGGTTAACTTCGTTCTACTGCGGATGCCTTCTTTGCAAACTCTATCACGCAAAGAAATATCGAGCATAGCCCGCTCCATATCTTGCTGAGCTTTAAGCTTCCTAGCATTATATGTGTGTATCATATCCTAAATTATGTGAACAAAAACTTAAGCACTATGGGATTAGAACCTGCGTTTTCCGAATAACGAATCCAGACGCTATGCCAACTAAACTAAGCGGCGGAAGAACCCAAGTTTCGAAAATCTCAACATCTATATACTTTCGTTATTGCATTTTCACCAATGCTTAGCGCCATTCATCGGTGGTGGTAGAGCTAAGATAATCAGTGGTCGGGCTACGCAATAGTTTTTACTGTTTTACGAAAAAGCATGCTCGTCCGGGGAAGTACCTACCACGGCCTCACAGAAGAACGGCGTGAAGTGGAAATATTAAACTATTACGATTCGTCTGATAAGTAAGCTACAAGGGCCCGTTTTTTTAAAGATTGTCAACGCATCGGCAAGTGTTGTAGATGTCAATGGGCCGCGGTACTTATTTAACATCAGGTGAAACCTGCTTGCGAAAACTTTACACATAGAAAGAATGAACAACGTAAGTTTGCAATTAATATTTTGATGTTTTTAAGAAAGCGTTCCTAAAAGTTATCTCCATGTCGCTGCAAAAATTGAAAACATCATATACAACAGACTCCTTTGTAAATTGCTCTAACATTCAAAAGGACCGCAAAGTGAAATAAGCTATTAAAGAAATAGGCCGCCAAGGAGGCATACCTGAATTCTTTATTCTGTACAAATTGTTTTTTTATCCTAACGTCATAATATAATCTTGTACAAACATTTAATCATATTTATATCATATTTTTGAAGAGTGACTGCTTGAAAAAGTTTGTGATTCTATTTCAATGAGATCATAGTCACCCCTGTACTATGTTGCAACCGGATAAAAAGATATTATAAAACCATAAGGTTAATTGTTAAGTGACATAAAAAGACTAGTACTTTGGTTAATATTGTAGAGAGTTCATATTACATTTTTCGTACAGTATTAGGGGAACTTCATTCAACAATAGCTGACCTAACAGAAGATTACTGCCCTTTCTGGTGACGTGACTCTACTGAACTTATCGTAGAACATCGTCTCAATTAATAAATTGTGCGAATGTGTTGCCACACTCTCATCGATTGTGGCTAACAGGCCTGCAAGATTTCAATAAGACGTTTCTCAATTTCCATGAGATTATTTTCAATCCTTTTAAAATATAATTAAGCTTGTCGGACGATTAAGTTCGATGATTACCCTAAACGTAAAAATACGGTTACACGGATGACATGCTTTCGCAAAGTCTTGTCGCCGTGGCAGCTCAAACGGAAAAAATGGTAAAAACTGCATTAAAGTTGCAACTGCAAAAAACTCTATATATATATATCGAAGAACACATAATATGCTAAAAACTATTATTATTCTTTTCCTATTTGAGAAATTGGCAAACGAGCTGGCGGTTCACCTGATTAAGTGATAATTGCCGCCCATGGACATTTGCAACACTCGTAGGGTTGCAAATGCATTGCCACCTTTAAATAAATTGGGCCCCGGCTACTTCACTCACCAGACGAAACGCAGAAGTGTAACACTTCTACTTTACGCCGGTCTTCTGTGAGGTCGTGGGACTTACTCGGACGAAACTGCCCATTCGTGCAAAAGTGAACACTGTTGCGTGGTACTACCACTCAACATTATAAATGCAATTATCATGCTAAACAATTTATTTCTGTGAAATTTTTAATGGTGAAATAATTATGAAAGTAAAAAATATTTGCAAAAAAGAAAATGGCCTTAAGATAAGTGCAAAGCAAAAATAACATACTATAAATAAAGCTTCTAAAACATACTATTAAATGGAAAAGCAAAATAAGAATATTGTTGCTACGCCACGTTTCATTGATATAAAAAAACACGCTGAAGGAAATCTAAGTTTGTGTTTTTTTTATACGTTATCGAATATAATGCAACTGTTTTCACTCACTCCTAATATAATTAAATTAAGTTACATAATAATCAAAAGTTAAAAAATGAAACGAAACAAAAAAAAAAGCTATGTGAATATAAAACGAAATATATTTGCTTACAATTGAGTATTAAAATGTAAATATATTATTATCTTATTCGATGAGATTACCATACACATGATGGTTGACATACTCGTGCATATGACCCATAACTGGTGTTAGAACATTGCGATAAATTATGCTCAGAGTCGCCAACAAGCGTGGTTGTTTTACGTTTAATTATAACTGAAATACACTTAATTTTTATAAGCTCCCAAAATTACAATTTTTAAATATTTACAGCCTGATACCTTTTTTCTGGCGTTTATGTACAATTTCCTAGCGTTGCGTTATTAAATGAGATTTCTTGAATGAACAAAATAGCCTTGCACAATAAGGGGCCCATACGCTCGAGGGTGTCCTATTGCAAAAGACATTGAATAGAGGAAAGCTAAAGAAGACGTACCGTATGAAAATACTCAATGTAATACTCGATGTATCATTTCGTTTTCAGCAGTAAAGGATACGATGGTATGAAGTATACATATATGATGGACATGAAATAATGTTACTTTGTATAGCTCTGCGTAGGGGGATTTTAATATAGTGTAGACCCAGTTTAAGTAAACATATAAAGTGTCGTTCGTTAAAATATAAAGTTAATGTTCATAATAAAATCAAAGCTTTGCATAACAATTCAGTGCGAGTGAAGAAATATTTTATAAATAAATATCCATCACTAACAGATTACATTGATAGCTTATCTATAAAGAGGGTCTGCATATTAAGAATTTAAATGAAAATTATCAGTGTTAGGATTGCCTATTGATACCAGTTAGCAAATAAAAACTGAACATGTTTAGCTCTTATTTACTAAATGATATTTTCTGGTAAATTTTAAAAGAAAAACTAAAAACTAAACAGCGCCATTGTAAACAGTACGTCTTGGATTATTAATGTATGGTAGGTTTAAATTGAACTTAAATATATATCAAAAACATCAGCGTAGGATTAATCAAAACAAGAGAAGTTATATAGTTGTGTACTATTAAATATGACTACAGTAATAAACTAAACTTACAATATATTCAATATACGGTTTTCCAAAAACAGGAACATAGGTGAACAGTAAAAATAAAATATCGCTTGCACATTTATAAATCAAATCAGACTTCTTTTCCTCCGTAAATTCGGAAATGTCACCGAGTCTTACGAAACTTACGGAATAATCACGTCTTACATATATATTTGTATAGCGTAGATTTGTGTCGAATTACAACGTTGGAACTGATTGAATGCACGTTTTATTTCTAGATTGACATCCTTCAGTGGTTTCTGACAAGCTCGAGAGCGTATAATCCGCCACGCGTCAAGGGGTAGCGGAGATGCGAGCGGCCGCGGCGGCGGTTGGGCGGGCACTGCCTTTGCGGCAGGAGTCTGCGTCACGGCTACTGGACCTCAACACCTTTTTTGTGGGACTCCAATTAATAACGGAACGTTATGCGGACGCGTTCGATATCAAATCCTTGATAAACTTCGAAAGTTGGCCTCGATTGTCCAACAATACGGATTTCGACTGATTATGACTGGGAAAACTGAAAATTATTATTTTAGCAAATTCAAATAATTAGTTAGATAGATACCTTCAGCAAGTTCTATCTATTCATGTTAATGTAAAGGGTTTAATAATAATTAGATGCTTTAAATGGTTAACGAATTCAGTAACAGAGATAGAATATTATATAACGATTGTATTCAACTATGCAGAGAAGTTAGCGGATCTTTACTAATTTTAACTTTACTTGGAAACTATGCTGTATTGGATTTACCCATGAACGCGGTGGCTGTTGTATTAAGAATCAGACACGATTAAAGCCCAAATAAAACGAGACTGACACATTACCGTTAAATATAAATAATTGTAATAATTTAATTTTCGTAAGGTACTAGGTAATGTAACAAAATTTTAAAATATCATCTTTAAAGATGTATATTTCTGACTATTTGGATCGAACATGCTGTATTCAGGGTAAATTCATAATTTACGAGCGGTTACACTGTTATCTAAGCTTTATGGGTTAGTATACAGACCTTTAATAAATTGTCAATCAATTTGTCATACCTTAATATTTATCTAAAATATTTTGTTTTGATTCTCATGGTTTGATAAAATAATAATCACGTTTACTTTGCTACACAATCGGCCAACATTATTTTTGCATAATTATTTCACCGATTTACACTTGTGCCACACATTATAAATAAATATATTTAATTGATTTTATCGTCTTTGTGTTTAGTTCTCGACCTTAAAAGCTTTTTGCAGAATCCATAATCACAAGAAAGAATCTCTCTCGCGTGACCATTGTAACAAAGCTATGAGTGATGGGATCTAAAATCAAGTGCCACAAAACCTGTAAATTAGATTTATCTACAAGTGCTATTGACAAGTAATTCGTAAAAAATAAACGCGATAAATCCCAAAAAATAGTTTCATTTATAATGTGTAATCGCGTAAATACAAGAAATTATTTAATAAATCGTGTAATTTTGATTAAAAACTGTTGACTGCATACTGTTGATGTACGTATTCGTCTAACTTTGATTTTCAGCGTATTCTTATTAAAGCTGAACCTTTTTACCATTAGAAACGGTATAAAAAATGTTTCCTTGTTAAAAACTCCAACGAGGCCCATATATTTTTATAACCTGAAAAATTTCAGGATCATAAATATCGTTTTATTGCATATTCGATAGGGTTCAACGTGGAATGCACGCATGTAACATTCATTCTTTAAAAGGGATTAAATTGATATACTTTACCCTAAATAAATATCTTTATGAAGTGGTTTTTTGCGTGAGTAATGTTCACACAGACTTACGCTTAACTTTGATATATCATAGCAACAGTCCCCTTGATATAAATAAATAAATATTTTTAAATATAAATAAATAAATAAATATTTTAGGACACATTTTTACACAACGTTCTCTAGTCCCAGTCAGAGCAACGCTTGTACTATGGGTACTAGATATCTGATAAACATACTTAAACATACTTTTCTTTTGTAAATAAATACATACTATACATATATAAACACCCAGACACTAGAAAAACACTATGTTCATCACACCATATTTTTCCAGTAGTGGGGATCGAACCCACACCCTCTGGCGCAGGAGGCAGGTACACTACCCACTACGCAATTCGGGTCGTCGGGATAGTAAGTGTGAAAAAGAAAATGTCATATGTAACGACATATCACTCTAGGCCCTTTGAGATTTTTCTTAACCAAACGGCGTCTACTGTTACACTAATAGGAATACGCTCGACTGGTGAAGTATTTATACTTCAGCGTTTCATACGGTGACTGGGGTCCACTTTAAAGCGGTAATAAATTTTTGAGAGTTGAGTGTTTTGTTCGTTTTGTTTATTTAATTTCGCTATAAAAGAAATATCATATTTAAAAAGGTATATGAAGCAAATGTGATACTCAGAGAATCGAACCATTTAACACGTGAGACGGTAATCCGAAGCAATGAACCCTACAATAACTAAATGACTGAATTATTTTTACGTGAGAGGGTGGCAAGGGAGCTGGCGGTTTACCTGATTTTAAGTGATAACCGTCGCCCATGGACTTTTGCGACACCCATGGGATTGCAAATGCGTTTCCATCTTTTAATAGTGGGCCCTGGCTACCTCACTCACCAGACGAAACACAGAAGTATAACGCTTCTACTTCACACCACTCTTCTATTAGGTCGTGGTACTTCCCCGGACAGACCTGCCCATTTTATGCAACTGAAGCAGAATTATCAACGCAGCATGTATATGATGATAGTTTAGCATAAGTTACTTAGAATCCCCAAAGTCTCAATAATTGTCATTCGTAAAATCAGCAATAATGTTGTGACGCTATCAAAATCTTTTCTACTACACATACACTACTCCATTTAATATCTTAGGACCTACAAAATTTGTTTTCGGATTGCTTAGCTACGTTATTTAAGGAACTCTGTTGCAAATGGTATTGATGTCTTGTCTATCCATCAGCCACTCGGAGATAAGAATTATGAATACGCTTGCTCGAACCTAGACGCTTCACTTTTACTTTAAATATATTACCTAACCAGATTTAATACTAATGAATTAAGCAATTTAACCATCATTTTTTGATGGATAAATTTATATTTTTTAAAACAAATACGTTAAATACAGAATTTTAATTTACTCAACTATGAAAATTGCTTTTCATTATTTTTGCTTAAACACCGTTTGCACCTATCTCTCCGTTTTGCATGCTAATTGCCATTTTTTAATTAAAAATATAAACATTGTATAACATTGAGGACATAATTCATCGCATGGTGGGCAAATAAATGCTAATATGAACGGTAAAGAGGGTTCAATTTTAACATGGTTTTTAGTTCCACCTGTTATGTTTGTATGTATGCTTGTAATGGAATCTTCGAGCGGTGTTTTAACCTTCAAAACGTCAGATTAATTGGAAATTTTGCAAACTTATCAAGGGCTATACAATATGAACGATGATAGTACATTAGATTAATTAGTCACTATCCTGAACAGTATCATAAGAATTTATGATTTCCTTTTGTAGGGAGCCTAAAAAATAGCTACCACATCCAAGAAAGGCAGCAGGCGTGGAATTTACGGGCACTCGAAAGTAGTGACGAATAATAATGATACGGCATAGAAAAAAACAAAATAAGAAATTAGGATACGATATCCAGCTGCAAGTAGCTGGATATAACGGTCTTTCTATATGGTTGGAGCCCTTAGCTTTCCAAGTCCATGTATTTCTGATCCATCCCTTGTCTCCTGAAAGTGTTCCCCCACAAGATGCTTATGGCCAAGCCGTAGTGCCCCAGATTTCTGAAAATCTTCCTCCTGAAATATAACTGCTGCCCTGGTTGCGATGGTATTGTCGATGTAACGATAAAAACGATTTTTATTATATTTTTTCAAATACGAAACTAAGCAAAACATTCTAGGAAAAGTGAGTAAGAATCTATCAAATTACACATTCGTCTCGCCAAAAGGTAAAATAGGCTTAGATCAAAATATTTTTAAAAAGTTAGCAACAGTTAGTGCGCGATATGTTGATCAAAAAATTACTATTAATTCTAGGTCGGCTATTTTTTTTCCAGTAAACTAGTTTATATGAACATGTTTATCCAACAGAAATCGTATTATTTTTTCTGGGGAAATAATATTTCTTGGATTTAAGCGAACATGGCATCTGCTTGTACAATTAGAAGCGGGTTTAATCTGGCTATCAGCCAACTTTAATGATACATTAAGAGGAATACTTATGTATGCACGTACATATGAGGTATGTTCATTTATTTGTAAGCTTTTTGTTTGTTTTTTTTATTTATTTAGTCACGACGCTCGCTTCAAGGGCATTTGTTTTTAATGAAATGCAATAAAAAAACATTAAACTTTAAACAAATCAGAAAACAAAGGAAAATTGTAAAGATTTAGCGTCAATAAAAATTTCCGTGTAGATAGTTCTGAAATTTTGATTGGATTTAAAAGATTAGTTTTAACAGAGTTATGTGTGTTACGGAAAAGTTTTTAAAAGAAGTGGCAGTGTTCTGTACTCAGAACCGGCTCTCCAACCGCAACTTAATTACATTACTCCAATTGTATTGCACGTTGTAATGTGCTTTTAGAATAAAATGTTTTCCATTTGTTACATGTCTTAAGAATGTAACACATTTAGAATAGGTTGTGGAAAGGAGCGATACTAATCCCTAGTTAATGTATCACCAATTACATACGCAATATTTTTTAAAGAATTTGTTGTGTCTTATGATTTATTTAATTTTTTATGATTAAATATTTTAAGTCTGACCTTTGTAATTAGTTTTTAATTCCTGCCTGTAACAATTAACGTTTCAATTAACGTTTTTACTACTTAATTAACATTTCAATTTCTATGTCATCATCTATTATGTTTAATGTTATATAAATAAGTGCATACATTACAATAAAACATTGAATCTGTAAGTTATGAAACGTAACTTAGAGCATAGGGTTAAGTTCAAACAAAAATAAGCTGTGTCTAAAGTATGCTGAAGAAATATGTTATCCGTTGGAACGCCGAAGTAACCAACGAAGCTCAAAGGATTAGTAAAAGGCCGAACGCTGTCAGAGAGAAGGGGATTACTGCAGCGTAGTGAAGCTACCCCTAACATCACGCCGTGAAATATTTGTTTTCGTTTAAAATTCTTTTACATTCATTACAATTTTCGGATTTTTTTTGGCTAAGGGTATGTGTGTACTCTTAATAGGAAGAAACTAATTTATTACCCTGGCAGAGCAGCAGCTTCTGCTGTTGCGTGGACAGGCAAGCTAGTCCGAGTAAAGAGCACAGCCTTAGTGAAGAGCGAAGTGAATAGGAAGCATTAGATATTTGCGTTGAGTGGGTTAACTGCGGCTCTCTCTTTGGAAGTTGAGCAGCGCAAATACAATTATGAGCTGCCTTAATCATTCAATATCAGGCGAATCACTGTACGCTTGCTAACGTAGGAAGGTGGAAATAAATACTATGGGCTAGAAATGCAGTGAAATACTATGGGCTGGAAAGGCAATAGACGTCTACAAAACCTATTGTTTTATGTAGACCACGTCTAGCTCATTGCAGGTTAGAATGCTCTCTTTTCAGATATACTGACCATCTTTATAGTCATACATCATCTCGACAACAACTCGATCGAGGAAGTGAAAAATATTCATACTTTTATTTTTCGTGAGTAAGGTAAACGATGTGCTCAATCTGAGTGATGGAATGAAATTGCAACATCTCTGTGCGTGTTCTTGGGCGGTAATCATCTATTTCCCACACACGACGAATAATAAACATCTGGATGTTTGTTCATACATAATGTATGTCTTTGTTATATCCTTAGCATAAAAAAGCGACACGAGGAACAAATTGCTCACATCATGATAACATATAAAAAATATTAACAATTATTTGGAAACAATTTTTGACTATAATATCCACATTGGAATTCAATTGTTTTAATGGTTCAATTGAAAATTTCCTTATCGTGTAATAATGCTTATATTACAATGATACTGAAACATGTAAATTTAATGTTGATGTCAAGTCGATGTATGAAGGTGGCTCAGGATCGTGCTTCATAGTAGTCTGTTGGGCATGTCTATTTTCAGCAGTGTGCATTGTATATATACACGTAGTACTATAATAATGTCCATAATAAATTCGCTTCTGTTAATAACTCTATTACTAGTTTCCGAAAAATAATTTAACGTAACTAACACCTTTTCGAATTTATAATATCTCGAAGATAATCGTCACGATAGATTATACTCCATATTACCCCTAGAGTGATAGGTAGTACAACACGCGTGCCTTTGCTAATAGTGGTTGGTTGTTCGTAAGCTTCACTCACTTGATTTAGCCGACGCTAAATCTCCGCCCTTCGTCTCACTCTGCTCCCCGGCATCGAGTATATTTGGTGCAAAGTATTCGCAGCAAGTCGCTTAGTGGAAATTCCTGTAGCGCTGTGCATGTGTGTCGCAGGAGAATCCCATCTTTATTGACCACTTCTAAATTTTTCAAAATCTTTCTTTATATATAAATCCTTCGTCATGCACTTTGTTACAGGCGAATGTCCCACTATTGGGCTCTCACTTTCTGCATTCAAGTTGACTGGAAGAGTTACGGGAAACTTAAAAGCACGGGATTGCCTGCCCCCTCTAAATAACAAATCTGCCCATAAAGACTGCTGCCGTGGTCGGGATTGTCTTAAAGACCACTGCCAGTTGGCCATCGTCTAGCACTCGCACGAAGGGTTCTGTACCATATATAAAAACGGCAAAAATCATCTCTGTTGTTTTAGAGCACCACTTAAATTTTTCGTATTTGTTGTTATAGTGGCAACAGAAATACATTATCCGTGAAAATTTCAACTGCCTAACTATCACGGTTCATGAGATACAAGCTGGTAACAGACGGACAGACGGACACACACACTGACAGCGGAGTCTTAGTAATAGGGTCACGTTTTACCCCTTGGGTATGAAACCCTAAAAAAATTAAGAATTATTACAGTAAACAGAGTACAACTGAATACTATTTTTTTATAATAATTAAAGAAATCATTTTTTTAATAAATTTCATAGTACACATAACATTTTGCAATATTATGCAACACCTTAGAAAGCCAATTCGAAATGCAAATGTTTCTTGGCCTAGAAGCCTGACATGATCCAAGCTCTTAGCGTTATGGCACTTAATTAAATCTCGTCTCTTGCTGAAATAGGGTGACGTTACTCTTTAGATCTGTTTAAGTGAACGAACAAGAAAATTGAGTTCACTTCTAACGATATTCTAGAAGTTGATATTCCTTGTAATTTCGACGTGAAATCATAAAGAAAAATGTCGCCGTTAAAAATCACACATTGAAAGTTCATAATTATTCTTATAGTTTTATTGACTTACCGAGCGTTTGCTTGTATCATACTTCCTAACATAATACTTCCTAATATAAATACGATAACAATTGTTCCTATTATTCAGCAGTAGGTATACATTATATATATATACAGCGTGTCGTTACCATCGCGACAATAAATGAACACACGTCTAACGCTACTTGTCAATAATCATAAAAAAATATTAACGTAAAACAAAATCCATAATTAAAAAAAAAATATTTTTCAAACAAACTAATTAAATAAAAAAGACACAAAATTTGTAACATCCTATACATGTCGCATTACAAGCCTCTTCTTCTAACAGTATGTTTTATCTCTTTTAAATCCATTCAACCCATTCATATGCTTTGTGACCTTTACAAATGAACTTTACGTTACGCTTTTATAGGTAAGGGTGTTCTAAAATTCTTTGTTTTGGAAAATTTAATAACTCTGTAAATATTGATGTTTAAAGAATTTAAATGTTTAATACAAGTTTAAAAAGTTATCCCCTATATGTGTTTTCATTTATTGTCGCGATGGTAACGACACGCCGTATATTGTAATTAATGCGCTATGAAATGATGTTTTAATAAAGATGACACATGTCATGACATTATATAAGTGAATGTGACAGATTATATAGCACTTAAGATACGGAGAGAGATAGCAATCGACAATGGTAGAGCACTCTAATTACACCAATTGGCGTTATTTGAGTGCCTCAATTTCGGTACGCTAGTGTCATATCTACCTCTTCTTTGTATATAATATCATTGGCGCTATACATTCAATATCAAGGTCAGAATGACCGTCCTTTCAGAGAATCAAAACAAAAAAAAAAATAATTTAGTTTGACGTGATTAACAATATAAATAAACATAGCTAGTAGGTACAAACTCAACTCTTTTTTTTTTTGGCTGGATGAGCCACTGTTGGCCTTAGGGGCCTTCACAGTTACGTCACAGTCACGGGCGCCTAGCCTGAACCTCGGCAAACTCAACTGTAAGTTTAACGGTTATTTATAGTAAGGTACCAGGTTTGTTGTTGTTATGTCTAAACTACGAGACACTCAGCACTAAACTTTAATAAAAATGAGTGCTCTATGAACTGTCTACACGGCCAATACGATATATCTAATACTAGGAAAGTATACTTGACCTATTTACGGACGAAGGCAGAGCAGCAGAAGGCAACGTGTTCCTGAACTTAATCGTTATTTAGTACCAACATTACCGATGAGAACACGATGAGCCACGATCTACTGTATGGTATGGAATAAAGTCGCGAACTTATCTTTACGATCATATCTATCAATATTTATTAACTTTATTTTATTTATACGACAAATATTTAGTATATGGGAGAGCCAAATTATAAATCACATAATAACATTAAAATATTGGGATTTGCAAAATTAGGATTGAGAGGCTTTTAAATGGCGATGAATGCTGGCTACTCATAATAAACGTCAATTTTTTTTAATAGTTTCTTCTAAAAAATAATGACAAAAATAGCACGAAACTTTTAGAAGTCTCATTGATATTCAGCGAGCTTTAGTCAGTTCATTTGTTGGCAGCAAATAAAGTGATATTCAAGAGTCGTAGGTGGAGCTTTTATGAAATTAATCGTAAGGGTTTTCCTACATAAGTAGTATATCTTTCCTGAGAAAAAAAAAGGAAAGTTAAGGTTTGTTTATAATTTTGTTTAAAAGCTTACTTTTTGTAGTTCAAAGGTATTTAACAATAACATAAATCAATTAATGCATAATGTTTTGTTAATGCTCGTAGCACGTAACTCGTAAAAGAATAATCTATTGTAACCCTTGTCACGCCTTCCATCATTGGAGTTTATAATAATCATCATCACCATCATCTCAGCCTGTTTGAGTCCACTGCTGAACATAGGCCTCCCCCATAGACTGCCACGAAGTACGATCCTGAGCCACCTGCATCCATCGACTTCTTTATAATAATAATAACACTTTTTTCGAACTCTGTTCAATAAATGTAGTAGATCTTATACTAATTTGGTAATATAAAAATATAATTCATAATAGATAATTATAAAAAATAAAATGGTTTAAATATGAAGCATATTTTTTAGGGTTACATATAAATAAAACGATGAGAGTGAAAACCGATAATGTAATAATTTTATTTAATAACAAACAAGATGTTTTGAACGCCGTATATCGTATAATATAAAACGAATAATTACTTATTTCGAAAAATGAAATCGAATTCTCGAACATGATTATACCGAAAATTGAGGTTAAAAGTAATAGGTTTGTACCAGTTACACATTCAAGTTCAATAAAATACGTAGATATATCGTTTGAAACGCTTTTGCTTTCGCTAAATTACAGATGAGGTAAAAAAGTGCAAAATGCAAGATCGTATAGTATATTATTCCTTATATCATTTTTCTTTATACGGGTTAAAAAAAGATGATAACATATTTTAAAGATATTACATAAATATTAGGCCCACACGCGACAAAATTTTCATAATTTAAGTATGCGATTTAGCCTTTAAGTATGCGATTGAGTGTTTCGACTGAGATGGATCAACTCAGCAGTTTGTGCTGTTGCACGGGCAGGCTTATTTGGACTGATTTAGAAATATCATACTTCTGCGTTTCGTCTGGGTAGTTAGTTTTAGCCCCAGCCCAGTACTTGTAGTCGCGGGCTAATAGAATAGTACTAAATTATCCCCTGCATGTGGTAAAAGGCAACTTAGAGGGGACGTTGGCTTAATAACTAGCAATAATGCGAAGTGATTTTGCTAGCCTATGCAAGATGGTGAGGGTATCAGGGAAGATTCACCCTTCTCCGAAGCGAGCTCAAACGTAGTACAGAGGGACACCGGTGCGTAGGAGATCCCGGACTCCTCTTACCGTACAGGTACAGAAGGTGGCCACCGAGGGGGTATAAGTGGGTACGAACCTCACATAACCCTGCCATGTGAGAGGTGATATAAATAAGGTAGTTTTAGCCCATTCTTTTTGAGATTGGCCGGAAAGATTAGGCGATCCCACCAGGCATGGCAAACAGTTTTTAATCTATATCGAACGTCTTTATTACATAAGATAATAATCTCTGTCATGAGAGTGATTTATGGTTTTAAATAAAAATAAAAAAGTAAACATGGAAGGGAATAGGGATTGATTTTTTATATTCGACGAGGATAAATTGATAGCGTACAATAGTACCGCATGCACCAGTCCAATTTAGCATAAATGATATTGATATATAAGTTTAGTGCTAAAATATAAACACACACTTTTTGCAGATGTGTGATACGGTTCGTGAAACTCCGTTAATATTGATGCAATGTAATCCACTTTAACGAAGTTGAGAGAGTTTTCAATGAGCCGAACGTAGGATATAAAGCTGGATAATAAAGCTCCAATAACGTAGTAACTACAAAATTCAGTAGCCATTTTACTTGGGTATATCCACGATTTGAGGTTATATAAGTAACTGCTTACGTCACGGACAATGGCACCAGTCAGGATATATAGTATACACTTAGATACATCTGTTTTTTTTTTAATTTGTCTAATAATGTGTAATCTTTATTGATCTAATATTTAAGTACTGTTCAACTGTTTTAAGTATTATTCTGGGTGTGACTATAAATAATTTAATATAATGGATAAAACACTATATGATAATTTTATACTTAACTATGAATGATTTCACACTAAAATTCTGAACGAACATTTAATGTAAAGTTTGCTAACAATACATAAATGGTTTAATTTTCAGAGTTATATTTCAACATTTGGGGAAACTTGTAAATGTTTTAATTTTTTTTAAATCCAGTCACGTCAGTCCTCTTACTTTATTAAATGTCCTGTTACAGGTGTTAAAGGAATATTTATGAAAGTCAGTGACCCGCATACTGCTAAAGGTTGAAGAATTTTCTATATCGGCCATAAAATGTCCTTATAAATAACTTGAAAAGATGACATTCCGGATTTGTTGATATTTATGTTTTTTATAATAGGGACGCTTGAAGTTGGATTCTTATTTAAACTTGACACTTCACCTTAACGTTTCTAAGTTTTTAAAATGAATTATTTATCAGAACTAGTGCTCTGAACGCCTAACGTTCTGTGCGTTGCATCCAATTTATGGGCGCCCTGTAATACGTGGTTTATGCATAAATATGAGACGACAGGGTTGGGGGTTGATGAAACGTCAATGAAATTCAAGGTTATTCTTGTCTTTCAAGCAAGTGTGCGAATAAGCTCGTTTTTTTGCGATTGTTGATTTATGAGGCCGATGGAACATAATATATATATATATATAAAAATGACCTCCGTCGTTGTATACTGTGATTGGGTTGTTGTATGTGATGGTTGCTATATTCACCTGTCACCAGGCTGTATCTCATAAACCGTGTCAGTTTGACACTTGAAATTTACACAGATGATGTATTACTGTTGCCGCTATAATAACAAATACCAAAAACAGCACAAATTATTTAAGTGGGGCTTCCATACAACAAACATGATTTTTTTGCCTTTTTATAGATAATGGTACAGAACCCTCCGTGCGCGATTCGGTGTCGCGCTTAGCCGGTTTGTATTATTAAAACGATGAAATAAAATGAAGCAATATCTATGTGATGGTTAAAATACAAACTAAATAAAAATGTTTGCACCAAAACGTTTACCAGAAGTGAATAGCTCCGTTAATATAGGTTACGCTGTTATCCGGTTGAATGAGGTTGCAGCAGCGCGTCGTGAACCAAATGGCGGGTGTAAACTATTATACTGGCACTGCGGTGGCGACGGAAAAACTTTCTTTTGTTAATACTGTCGTTCCACTAGCGCAAATAAAACGCTGGGAGCAAATTTAATCTTCGGATCCAACTTCGTTTAAAAATTTACTACTTATAGGTATGAAAGAAGATAAATCTGAAGGGAGCGGATGCCACCTACCAATTTTGTAATTTAATGTTGCTGCATAAATTCCATTAGCACCAATTACATTTTCGGTATTTTTGAATTTACAAGCAAAATATGAGTATGATTATTATCATCATTATCATTGCAGCCTGTTTAGTCCACTGCTGGACATGGAATATTTTTACATCGATTGATAGACATTAAATTTTCTAAAACAAATCTTGTAATTATGTTGATTACGATTTAGAAAAAGCTCTGAGATTAACATTATCTAAAATAATTATAATTAAAATAATTATAATCATTACATTTAGAATGAATGTTCATGACATTTTAGCTAATCACCTCTCTCGTTTCGATTAGGATCCGCAGCATCCTTGACCCACTAATGGAGGAAGAAACGAAATAGGGTAGCGATATTACATTTCTCTTGTCTACAGTAAGTGATAGCGTTTTGGTGCTCGTAAGTTATTTCGGCCGTTATGCCCTCTTTGACACTTTTCTTGTGGTCTAAGTGTAAAGCAACGTTATTTATGTTATACATAAGTTTGTTGTTTCCCTCTTATCTCTATCTTTATCTTAATGTATTGTTGCCGTTTTCTAGTATTTCTGATCACAAAAAGAAAACGATTCCTTTCTTTGTATTTTCTACCGGAGTTTGCTTTGAGAAAGTGTTACGACTAATTCGTCGTCCTTACATAATATTAATTTCTCCTGGATAGGCAGTTCATCAATATGCAGTTTTTATTTTATTTATTTATTATTTATTGTACACGAAACACAAAAATAATGAAAAATGAAAATAATATACAAAAGATAAGCTTAACTCAATGCATGCGTCTTCTGCCAGCTAACCTGGTGAGAATATAGGTGATTGAATGTAGCTGGAAATGTGTTCAGTGCACACAGATGTCCCTATTACATAGGGTAAACTTAAATATATACATTAATATTTATATACATAAATATATCTATAAATAAATGTATCTGTTTTTACATTAGCGGTATTTACATACAAAACAATATTTGTTTATTTGTGTTTACCTAAAAGGAAAATAATTCCAAAGCAAATTCTTCATACTCGTCTCCTTATTTTAACTATTTATTTTAACTATATAAAGAGGTTTTAACATTGGCGGGTAGGGGCATTTAGCATTGTTAATTTGCGTGTATAGGACAAATCACAAGTCTTTGAGCATTGTTAATATATTATTTCAATGTTATCTATTGTTAAAGCCAATTTAACAATAGATAACTGTCGTTGTAAATATATACCATTGAAATAAAATTTCTAACTATCCCAGTAGAAAGATAAAGGAATACAAAATCATGTATAAGACTATTTATACACTAAATTCACGCAGGTCCATTCACCTAAAATCTAAATTTTTATTCTATCCCTAATGCCCTTATTACAGTTACGTTCATCGATAACTTGCGAACATCCTTCAGAATTTTTAGTCTACGTGATAAGACTTATAAATATTAACGGGATGTCGCATGCTGAGCTTAAATGAATAAAAAATGTGCCGCAAACATAATGTGAAATTTAAACTGAAATCGAAATTAAATTCAATTTATACGCAAACACTGGAAAGTGAAGTGAATTTCGTTGAATTATTCATTTAAAATCGTACTATAGATAAGCCTCGTTAGTTGCAGTTGAATAAGGCTAAATAGAGTAAAGCAAGCCCATTTTTTCTAGATCACACGTAATTAATAATGGATGTTTGATTGATGAAGTGTACGGTTACTGATAGGCTTTATCGGTGAAGCGTTTTGGCGGTTAATTAAGGGGTCCTTGACCTAATTTAAGGCAGACACACAGAACTATCCAACAGCGGAATTAATTACTCATTACTTATAACTGGTGATTTATCTAAAGCCGTAGTAAAATTACTATCTTTCTAAGTCTCAGTAAAACTATTATAACTGTCAAGATCTAAAAATGTAATGGGTTTTTTACAATTGTCAAACTTTTAACAGAAATACAAGACGATTCGTTAACAACTGAAGCTCTGTTGCACTTTAGATTTTCATAAAGATCCGAAGTTTATCTTGCATGCGTCCAATAATGCACGCTTAAAGTAGAGCATAAGAAGTGCTTAAAAGATTAATTCTTTTGGTCCCAGGCCTCTCCGGTACAAAGGAAGTACGTATCTGCTGATATAAGGAGATGTAGGCTAGAGAAATTTTGGCCTTCCGCCAATTAGTATGTACCGCTTTTTTCCATAAGTAATGGTTAACATATTTTTTAACAATTACTCTTGGTTTAGAGCTCGAGAATGATTTTAATAATTATTAAACTTAATATAAAATATTAAAATAATCATATTAAATGAAACTAGTTTACGGAATTAATCGCATTTTTATTTTAGATTTTTAATTTTTTATATTTTTTTCTTTTTAGTCTAGTGTTATTGTATTTGTTTAGTCGATTGTTACTTGGTGCATTAATTATTCAGTAGTGTTATAAATAACATACTCCTTCTGCAAATCAATAATAATTACCCGTAATACAAAGGATTCTATTCCTACCTACATTCACTAAGCATGTAGAATAGAAACATTTCAGGATACATAGCAATCCATTACAAACAGGTTTTAGAGTTTTTTCTTAATGATATTACCTGATTCGCTGATGTGGTATCTTTTTTTGTAATTGATGCTGTTTTAGAATTACATTATGGGAAGTCTCACTTAAACAACTTATTTATTTATTTATTTATTTATTTATTTATTTATTTATTACACATACCAACAGTATACATATTAAAAAACTTAGTGATATTACATTACAATATGTTCTTATATGTACACCAATGACAGGTATGTACAACTTTTACAATATAACACGTACCAATATTAGAATAAAAAATAACTTATTAAAAAAATCTTATTATATAAAAGAAAATGGAAAAATGAAATAAATTTTAAAAAACTTCATCCGTGAACATCTGTCGATTGATAATGGATTTGTTTTTACAGAAATTACTATTTTAGCTAAGTTGTATTTCATCTAAAGCAGTTAAATCGATATTGACTTTACCAAAAATAAACTGGAGTGTGGAGGAGACGGCGGGTTCGGAATACCTTTAGAGAAATTCGAGACGGGAATAAGGCATGCTCCAGTTAGAAACGAAGCTAACGAAGTTATCCCCGTTTTGTCTGTAGAATTTTATATTTTTTTATATAATTTTATATGCATCCAGTTGTCTTACTTGGTCTGTCGCTTTATCCTCTCGGTGAAAACTTAAGAATTGCTAAACAATCACATTATTTATATCTACACTGCTTTTCCCTTTACCGGGCTTAATAAGTTGTTTATCTTCTCCATTTCCTGTCCTGGTGTCTTACAACCAATAAATCATCATCCTCATTATAAGTGGGCATTGGCATAACATGTGAATAATGTTATAATTGCAGTTTTGATTATATTTTTTACGATCGGCCGCCTGCCTGATTTCAACTCTCTTTGTGAAACAAACACACTCAGATCCGAAACAATTATCTGTGGTACACACAAATACATGTCCCGGGTCGAAAAATTTTGTAAATGAAGCTGAATTTTTATATATGTCTTTCATATTAGTCACAATTTCATCGTGTATAAACCTACCGTGCTTGTATTATTTTCCTGTATTTTAAATTTTTAATTTTAAGTGACAAATAAGACTTACTAGGATTCATGTGAGGCTTCGTGTTTTTAAAAGTTTGTGCACAGTACAGTTACTTTTGGAACCATTTGTTGGAAAGATATTACGAAATGATAATATAAAAAAATAATATTTGACGCTTAAATCATGCGAAAATAAAACACACTAATGCTGCGTCAACACTGTTGCGACAAAGACACAATCGTATATCACACCTCAACAAATGTTCCCTTATTGTTTAGACCATTATACCTAAGTCTTTCCCCCTTGTGCTAAGTTTATTACTCCTAGAGCTGAACTTGAAAACCGCCCCACAAAAATAAAATAAAATTTTAATTTTACACATAAATACTCAAACGTACATACATATCAGCGAGATCGCAGTTCGTGGTTACACGTTAATAGATCCCATGCCATTTTACGTTATTACATTACATTATGTTTTATTACATTTTATGTTAGTTCGTACCATCGTTAGCATAAATATGTTCGAAACAATTATGTTGATAAAACGAATGTCAAAATGTGGACTATGCGCCCATACCAACTCTAGAGAGCAGTGCACCACAAAGCACTATTCGTCCCACGTACGAATGCGATCAGTCTGTTACATTATTTATGACCCAATTTAATAGCGTGCCTGTGAGTTTCGATGCAAAATATTTTCTGAATTTTTTTATCAATTCATGTTTGCCATCTGGTTAATAGTTGAGAAATAATTATAAAAACAACGGGAAAGCTATTTCGACGTGGCACCGCAACATCGCTTTTTTGGATACATGTTACCGCTATAACTCGAAAGAGAAACATTTCGACCGCAATCATGAGAGAACGGTTCGGGGTCAGTGTGGTAAACGAATTAAATTTATTTCCGAAACAATGCTGAACCTCACTTGTGTTAGTTTCCATAGCATTATCCAGTTTTTAAATTCCTTTTATGCTTTTCAGTTTCTTAATGGAAAATATTCGAAAACGGTTCTCAATAATATAACTTACAAACTCCAAAATATGTTGTATTAAAGTAAAAATGTTAGAGACTGACTAAAAATAACTTTCAAAATAAAAGGCATGTATAAATTAAAAGTACTTCGACTGCAGACTCCAGGGATTATATGAAGGTTTTTCGCGTACTTTGAAATTCGAAGTTGAAACTACTGTCTGGACACTTAAAACTTTTCAATTAAAACTTAACACCCGGCAAAAATAGTTAATCATTTAAACGAATACCATCCTGAAGTAACATACTTACACGAAGTATATGTACTTCGTTAAAAGTATGTTAGATTAAGGTGAGCGTATTTAATGAATAGAAATTTGTAAATTATTGTTTGGAAAAAATTATTTTATTAGCCCCTTTATGAATTTAAATTTTTGGTATACTAAAAATCGGTAAATCGTATCGAGTACACACCTATATGGTTTCATTGCTAAGTTTTATATTCTTTTAATTGTCAACATAACTGTTTTTGTTGAAACTAAATAAATATTCATTAATTCATTCCTATTAGAAAGTTTAAGACTTGATCAGAGAAGAGCATCGTAGACAATACGATTACGATGTACTCAACATGTCGGGCATCTTAATCGAAAAGGCGTGGGCATGGAGACCCCACGCATTCCCATCGGTGCCAGGGGATCTTACACTTCTCGGTATATTGTTACCGCCCAGTTGTTTGCTTCCATTGCGTGGGTGAACATCTCGTGATAGACTGCTCTAGCAAGAGTCAGGAGACCAAGTATGCAAATTGCGCAACCGCCCAAGTGGCCGCGTCCGGCACGAGGGCGCGAAAAGAACGGGCCGCTTACATATAGGCTCACCGTATTGCCTTGACACTTCCTCCACCCACAAGCAAAGAACCCAGGGAGAAGCAAGAGACCCATGAAGTTATAATGATCATCTCCCCGGGCAATGACCCAGTCTTACTAGCCACTAACCGTAAGAAGTAGTAGCCGAAGTAGGGAGAGGCAGTACGACGCGACACAGTCCAGAGCGACCGCCGTGTCTACGCTGTTACTACAACCCCCTATTCTTCAGGCTCCAACTAAAGTGCCTAAAAAGCACGACACTTTAATGGACGCCCTTCCCAGGGCACATTCTACCATTATTTTCCCCATCCCATGGTGCCAATAGTAGAAAACTACTAGCAGCGCAAAGGAAGGATAAGAAGCCTCCTCCGTTTAATTATACCGGCGTACTGAGGGACGTTTTCATTTCTATTGCGACGATTCCCTACAAGCGATGCTATCCGCCATCCTCTCCCTCACTGCAGCGCGCAATTGCGTATCTCAATAATTAACAATCTAATAAAAAGAAACGATTATCAATTTCAATTTTTTCAACTTCAACAATATTCAAGGAAGTTACCATCCATTAAATAAATGTTTTAAGAGCCAGAGCTTTTGCATTTTAACGATTTAAAAGGTTAATTGACAAAATTTCAATTTTGAGCCCCATGGTCCGAATTATACGTCACCCTGTTATTACCGCATTTACCCATTATATCCACTTACGCTTTTATAATGCATACAGAAAAGGCCGTATACAATAATTATTCTGAACGAAAAATATTTCATCCACTTAATTCTCTATACTAGAGAACCACGAAAAATATATACTTTAAAGTTAAAATAACTTTTAAGGGGCTCTTTGGAAGTCGCGAATATTTAAATCCATGTTTCGGCGACGTAATTTAACTTTTAGAATATATTTTATCTTTTACCACTAAGCGAGCGACTGCTGTATACATTTATGCTAATGTTGGTGTAGTTGTAATGTGTAAATAAACAGAGATTTATTATTCATTTTCATTATATAAAGTAATCGAATAATGTTTAATGCTTTTTTAAACAATTCATTCAACAATTAATTTACTCTTTTATGTCCTTACAATATTTTTTTTTAAATTAAGTACCTAACAAAAATAATAACACATAATTTCCACAAAGTGTTTACATGTTCTCAACAAGACAATATTAATTATTAATATTGAATATAATATGGCTTATTACAACATCGTTTGTAACCAAGTGAACTTAAATAGATCAACATCGCCATACTGCCTCCAAATATTAGTATTTTATCAATTCTCATACACAGAACACACCTTTCTGTGAACAAATTCAATTTATTTCATCTATTTAATATAACAAACATATCACAGTGTAGCAATCAGCCGTTTTGCTTAGTGGCTAAAGCGTCAGGCCGCGAATACTGAAGACATGGGTTCGATTCCCAAAGCGGCGACAATTTTTTCGCACTTTTTCTACAAATTTTAATCTTAAATTATCACATATGATCGTTATCTTTACGAGAATAAAACCCTATATGTGAATAGAAAAATTTAACCTCGATCTCTGTTAGATAAACAGAGTCAATCAAAATACGAGGACTATAAAGTGATTACGTTCAAGAAATAAATAATATATTTCGATTAGTAGTATTCTTTTTTAAAGCGACAAATATTCAACACTGTGTATAATATTTAAAACACTTATGCCTAACATAAGTTTCCGAAAGGCCAATCAAAGCAGCAATCACATAACGCTATGTCAAAAATGATCAGCTGTTAATCTCTTGTTAAACTGCCTTGGGTTTCTGGAAGGTTTGTTTAAGAAAAATTAGCTAATCACTGTATAACCAATGATAATGAATGAAATGAATGATTTACTTCAACTAACTCTTTCTATTGTATAGCTGTCCCTTTTTAAACAAAACTTAAATTAACGTCACTATCCAGTCCTGTCACCGTGTGATTGCCAACGTAAAAATCCGAGCTGTAATAAAATTTAATTTATATAAATATATTCAAAATGTCAAGAAAAAACTTTACAGAACGTGAAAAAAATGAACTTTTATCCATATTAAACAAGTGAGTATTATAAAAAGAAAGAATCCATATTATTTATTAACCTTTGAATTGCATTTTGTATTTTTCCTAATCGCATGATATGTTCGCATAATAATAAATAATAAATAGGTAATAGAACATATGAATGTCCTTACAACGTATTAGGGAATTATGTTTATTTTTTATAAAAACTAATATTTTTGATAAAATACATTTTTAACCAACGATTGATCGTCCAAATTGACAGATTACTTAATAAAACTTTTGACAGCTCGTTGACAACCGAAAAACGCTTTCAGAAACTCGATTTTCTGTTGATTGTCCGTTAATCAGTGACTAATTGCAAATCAAAATCAATGTTCTTTTCAGACGTTCTAGCAACTCAGATCATGTTAAACAACGATTGACAAGAGATTTATCGTAAATTAAAATTGATTGCGCTTTCGGAAACTGGGTGTTAAACTACGTTATTTTGCTGGACCGACATCCACTTTTAAAATTAGTTTAGCTAAAAAGTTAATTCTACGAGGCTAAAAAAGCTTCAAAATTCCTTCAAAAGTCTCTAACAAGCTTTAATAATGACTTTTTGTAAGTATGAAATAAATATTAAGCATTGTCTACAAATACAATTGTTGTATAATAATTGTATTGTTCTTTACAGGGATGAGGTCATTAAAAAAAATTAAGTGATTATTTTGGCCTTCTTTAGTCACTCTCATTTATTGTTCAATAATCCTGTGCAGGACACGTGAATATTTTAAATGCTTCCTTGCTTATTGTAGTCCAAACGGTGTGGCAAAATTGGAATCAAAAGAAAACCTAAACATTGTCAACTGCAATGCACGAGAATACACATTCGTCATAAAGGTTATAATTTTTGTGTACTATATGATACATACAGGGGGATTAATTTTTGTGTACTATATGATACATACATACATAACATTAATTGAGCATTCCATAACTCAAAAATATTAATATTTTATTTTGACAAGAAATAACCATTGCTTAAAATGCTAAGAAAACAATGTAGAAGGAAGCCGTTAAGATTTTCGTCGGTGTGGTAATCAGCCGTTTAGCTCAGTGGCTAGAGCGTCAGGCCGCGAATGCCGAAGACGTGGGCTCGATTCCCACAGCGGCGACAATCTTTTCGCACTTTTTCTACATTTTAATGTTCAATCTTAAGTGCAAAGATTAGCACTATAAAAAATTTAAATTTCTTAAAAAGCAATGGCGACATCTCTCGTTCGAATTATCGTTGTAAAACGATATTCGAAGTTGTTGGTATGCTGGAAAGGATATAACAATAGATGGCGCCAAGCATTACTTCAAATGCTAAGAAAACAATGTAGAAGGAAGCCGTTAAGATTTTCGTCGGTGTGGTAATCAGCCGTTTAGCTCAGTGGCTAGAGCGTCAGGTCGCGAATGCCGAAGACGTGGGTTCGATTCCCACAGCGGCGACAATCTTTTCGCACTTTTTCTACATATTTTAAAGAAATAACCAGAAAAATATCAATTGAAACATTATTTGTTTATGCCGTTAAGTTCAGTGAAAAGTTTTAGTGCTCGTCAATAGGTTATTGTATTCAGACGGTAAGGCAGGAATTTTTAAGGTGTCCATAATGTTTGAAAAAATTAAAAATAATCTTTGAAAAAAACTAAGATCACAATTACGTACCAGATTCGGATTTAGAATTCTGCAAATTCTCTGTTATATGTCGTCTATAATATCACCCTGTACATTACATAAAAATGTAATTTTTTGTATTTAATTTCATACCCATAATTTCCTTTACTACGTTGATTGCGCACCTCGAATAAAAATGGAGCACATTGCTGTACAATATTGCATGCATCTACGATACACATCCGCATCCCACTTTTGCGCCATATTGTGAGTATAATAAAATTGAAGAATGGGGCCATGCGTCGAAAGGTAAAAATGGCACATCAGACGCGACCTGTATTTAGTATAAAACAGCTGCAAAGCACTAACAATTATTTCTGTATGTACAAAAATAAATACTATCTGTTATGTGAGAAGGTGGCAAAGGTAAAGTTGTAACATTTAAACAAATTCAAATTCAAATATCTTTATTCAATATAAAGGCATTAATTACACTTATTGATCGTCAAAATCAAAATCATTTATTCATCGACATAATTGATAGTTATTTTTTTTAATCTACCACTCTAACGTAATGTAAAAAATAACATGATAGTCAAAAAACACTACTACCGTTTCGGAAAAAAGCCACTGCCCTGAGAAGAACCGGCGAAAGAAACTGATGGGGACATACAGAACACCGGCGTAAATTGGAAGTAAAATACTTTCGAGTTTCGTCTGGTGAGTGAGGTGGCCGGAGCCTAATTTTAAAAAGGTTGTCAACGCATCTGCAACCCTCGGATGTAGCAAATGTTCATGGGCAGCGGTGTTGGAATGCATGGAAAAGCGTTCTTCAAACATGTGTACAATAAAACGAAAGTATAAACAATTAAGTGCACGTGTAAACATTTGACATATTCAAACTCGACAACATTTCACATTGTATAAAATGATTCTCTATTACGTGAAGATAAAAATTGTAACTATGTTTTACCCCAGCATTCTTCATATTTAATGCTGCAGACTTTATTCAAAACTTTTAAACTATACTTTTTTTTTGCGGAACTTTAGCACTTGGCGCAGCGCACGTGGGGCTCTCGAGAGGCACTACTTTTCCGGTTCGGCCTTTATGAATAGTGTTATTTGTTTGTTTTTATAAGTTTAATTTTTAATAAAAGATTCTTACTCACTGTGGTGGTGAACTGTTATATTTTTAACGTGTTTTATTAGCTTGTTAAGTACTTATATACTTAACTCAATCATCTAACCCACTTTGTTACGTCGTATTAAATTGAAACTTTGCACACTTATCAAGGACCGATGAAAATGCTTTAATAGTAACGACCCAGCAGTGCTTTTGTACTAAGTACGTGATTAAAATCTGTTTAAAAATAATAAAGTAGACCGCTTTTTTAGTTCGTAAAACTTAAAATGGTTTGATAGAAAAGCGTGGGGTGCTTTTCGAGAAATTTCCATACAGAGTACACTCGTACTTTCAGTAAATCTGTCATTCTACTCTTATCTACAATAACATATTTTTTGTTCATCATACTATTCTTAACTTAAATTTATTGAAAATTATTTTCTACTTTTTTAGTTTGGTTATTTACAAAAGCCTTTGGTGCTTTTTTCCACGCATTTACACATTTTGAAATACGTATGGCTGTTGCCACCTACATAAAAGTAATTAATATTTATGTGACAATGTTGTTTTGTGATAATCTTTGTTTTTTAACTGTTAGTTGTGGTGAGAACTAAATTTGGTTGGAAAAACAATTTAAAAGTTGGTTTATTTAGATGAGCTTATCACGCGGCAACGTTTTATTAGAAATTAGAATAAAATAAATTAAACTAAATTATTTCGATCCAAATCGAAAATTCAAAACTGAACTATTTCATAGCGTACTTTTCTTTTTCACATAAATATTTAATACTTTATTTTATTAAGCTCCACTTAAAAGAAGCCAGAAGGAAACCATGTTTAAATCGTAATAACTGTTGTACAATTATGTCATGTCTTAGGTTTTAAAAAATTTGTGATTTTAAGAGTTTAATATCAAAAGAAAAATCACTATACCATTTTCAATTAATAAATTGATTTTTGAGGTAAGCGTCTAACAAATTATTCAAACATTCGTTGTTATTTACGCTGCAAATAGGAAAAAGCGGTGGAAAGCGACGAAATTGAATTTAAATCATAAAACAATATTTGCCTCGACGCAATTTTATCATTGTTACAAATGTAAAATTGCGTCGTGCGTAAAATTGTATTTGTATTGTGTATTTCAGTTTTAAATAGAATATTAGTTTCCATTACCGCAGTTTGATTTTCGAGCTAACAAAAAACTTTTTTCGATAGAGAAAAATTACTAATAAAATAATCAACAAGCAGAATTATCTGCTCGCTCACAGTTTTCGAGAAAAAAAAAAATTAGGCTTGTTATATTCACTATGAAAGCCTGCCATTTTACGAAGTGGACTTCAAAAACTCAATAAACATTATTGCCAATATGATAAATATAGGAAGCGGGCGATGTAATACTCATATCGATCATAAAACAATTTATTAATAGAAATTTAAAAAATTTTGTAGGTACAGCCAACAAAATAAATATAGGTAACGAATGACGTCATACTCGTATCCATTGTAAAATCGATTAAATTTATTAAAAAAAATAATGAGTCACAGATCCGACACAGAGCACCCCGACTCCCTGGTCTTGTGGTCCCTACCCCTAGAGTGAACTAAAAGGCGGAAGCAGAACTTCGCGCCGGAGGCAGGACCTCCGTGTCCCTGAGTGCCCCTGAGTGTCGCTTCACTCAGGGGTGAAATTTATTTCTTTTACATTATTTATTTCTTTTATATTATTTCTTTTACATTAAACAAAAAAGTACTTCCATAAACTAATTCCTCCTCCCTTTTTACTATCATCCGAAATTATCAAGGGGCATTTATACTTTTCTTGATAATACAGCTCTGTTATACTTATGGGTTCAACATTTATATAGGACTTGAATAATATTTCTGTATTCGTCTTTCCCATACATTAAATTGCGAGTGTATTCAAGGCATGAAGGGCCTCATTAACCATTGAACATTCGTGACATTTGTTCACCTATTTATTTATAGCAGTCATCAAGTCTTGATTTTATTTGGTTTTTCCTTAACACTACTATTGTCTTTATTAATAAAATAAAATAAAATAACGATGTAACTTGAACAGACACTTATATCCATGAAAATATTTTGACAACAAAGTGGAATTTCTTTAAAAGAAAACGCAAAACTCTTCTTTCAAAGGAAAGTATTTCCTTTGATGTTCCGTATCATTTTCCTGCACTTTTCAAAGTAAGCAGTAGCATTATTACATAGACCTTTCACTGTAAAAATTATATATTTTTTCACAATTAATTTTTATAAAAACAATTGACCTCGCATGAGTCACTGGAAATTGAATACTTAATATGAACTTATCTCAAAAATATACAGATAAATAATTAATTTGCTAATGTAATGTTTGTATTAAGCTCAAACAGAATATAACATATAACATTATTCATATAAGCGAAAACTATGTTCGATTAATACTTAAATGACATTATGGGAAACTGTTGTTTATAACCTTTAGTTACTTTTATAGTTGCTTACAAGATGTGAAAATTTCCGGAGAATTGATCAAGTTACATTTTTGAAATACGTAAAAGTGCCCCAGAAAGTTGGCTCTATCTACGTTATCTTACGTATAGTACGTAATTTAATAATTTGTAATCGCGTGAATGCAAAAAAATATATGTAATTATTTGAAAAGTTGGCATCTCAACCGTTTCTAATATAAATGCCTGGAATACAGTTAAAGAGACTCTTGCGGTATCTAGTTTATCCAACTCCTATATAATCTTGCGGCCGTTCAATTATGAAACGCTGTGAGATAAGTACAAATAGTACGTGATGGTTCTTGGCGGTTACAGCAAGTAGAGGCAGATACAAATGCACATGACAACGAGGCAGTGAGGACAATTAAAACATTATTATGACAATGGCGAGGAAGGTTTAGTAATGGTAAAGCCTCGACTATCAGACAAAGTGCCGTCAGCCGTGGGTTCGATTCTGAACCAAGTATTATCTTATCTACTGATAATTGTTCCGAATATAGTTGTATTCCAAACATCGTGAATCAAAGTTTAAATTGTGGTAATCTACAAGAAACATTAATCAAATTTTACCCGGAACACCATCTGTTGAATTGAGATATTCTATATCATTTTATTTCTTTATAAGTATAAGTGTTTAAGATAATAAAATTGAAAAAAAACAACAATTATTATTGCAATAACATACATTGATAAACATTTATTTTTGAACATACCATTTCTATCTCTTATCGCTTATAGCTTTTTCATAGTAACATTGTGACTATGAAATTAAATACTAGAAATAAGGACAAATTAATTACGCCATTGTTTCGTCTACAAAAAGAAAATAGATCGTTAATGGGGTAAAGTGTGCACATGTATAATAAAAACTCCACAGCCGATATTAAGTCTGCCACTTGATCAATTTAAACGCAAAATTAAAAGTGAACTTATGGCTAAGGCATATTATACTATTGCGGAATATCTTGACGACGCCAATGTGTGGGGTTAATACTGTTGATACTCACGTAGACTAAAATAAGACATACCTTTAACGGTGGTTGGGCCGCGCAGCAGCCTCGGCTGTTGCACGAATGGGCAGGTTCGTCCGGGTAAGTACCACGACCTCACAGAAGACCGGCGTAAAGTGGAAGTATAATACTTTCATGTTTCGTCTGGCGAATTAGGTAGCCGGAAGCCCAATTTCCAAAAAGGTTGTCACCGCATCTGCAAACCCTCGAGTGTAGCAGATGTCCATGGGCGGCGGTCTTCACTTAACATCAGGTGAACCGTCAGCTCGTTTGGCAACTTTTCACATAAAAAATACCTGTTCTATTATATTGTAAACTAATCGTTTTAAAAAAGAGCAACTGTTGAGTTTCTTGCCGGTTTCTTCTCAACAGTAACTGCTTTCCGAACCGGTGGTTACTTACGAACGTATTAATTTTTATGTTAAATTTTGATATTTAATAAGAACGCGCAAGCGTCTATGTGAATAAATATATTTTTGATTTTGATTTTGAAATAAAATAGTAGTGCTTCGTGGAAGCATGCTATTCTCCAGGGTATTTATTGGACGTGAAGATTAAATGTAGAAAAGCATTGTAGGTTTTTTTTATCTATTTTATATATATGTTTTCAAAACAAATACAGAGCTTTGCGAATACATTTATATTGAATAAATTTTAATAGATAAAATAAGTTAAATAAAAAATATCTGGCCGGTATCTAAATCACTATCGAATTGCGCTTAAAATGTTTTTGTTATCTATTTTCTAGTTAATACTGCACCATATAGACTTGCTCAAATTTTCTTCTTATCTACTATAAATGTAGAACATTTATCTCCCGCTCCGAAATGGTGATCGCAAAAAGGAAAACTGTTACCGCATCAGCCATCTTAGTGTATTTTGTAAATGAGATTGTGAAAAATATTACCTTACGCGATACTTGAGATAAGTTCGTAACATTCCATCCGAGTACTTTACTACGATAGAATTTTTACACAGGAATAATGGTGTGATCTGAAATAAAACTTAATCAGCAATAAAGAATCACATGATTTTTCTTGATAATGGTAACTTATATTTTAGTTGGTAATGTTGTTTATATTGACTTGTGTTCTAGTCCGAATTTGCGGATAAAATTACCTTAATATTCAAAATTTAAGAACAATGCGCTAAAAATAGCGCTGAGGCTGCATAGCGGGCAATAAACTCTGTCTATCGGAGGCATTTACCTAGTTGTGGGATATACGCATAATAAAAAAAGACTGTCAATCCAAACTAAATGTTATAAATGTGAAAAGTGTGTTTGTTAGTCCTTCTTTCACATCGCAACGGAGCGAAATTATTGTATGATTTTTGCTAGTGAAGATAGTCAGGAGGCTGCATGACATAGGCTATTTTTTGCCGCGGTAAAACATCTCGTGCTCGTGGGAAGACCATAACGGGTACGTATTTGAATCACTCTATACTAGAAGTAACAATGTGTTGGTCCTTCTTTAACTTCATTCTCGGTCTTCTGCGAGGTCATGGTAATTACCCGGACCTGGCCATTAGTGAAATAGCGAAGGCCCTTTCACAAATAATATATATAGATACAAAAAACAATATATATAGACACAGAGCCGTGGTAGCTCAGTGTCTGGGCGCTCGCCTTAATTCAATGTATACTCGAGCAACCTGAGTTCGATCCCCGGTGCCGGCACCAATGAAGTTTTTAACTTTAAGTGCTGAATTATCACGTGCTCCGCGGTGAAGGAAAACATCGTGAGGAAACCTGTATATTTTCGGAATAATAACAAAAAAAATGTATTCCGAAAATATGTGAAGTCCGCCAATCCGCAGTGGGGCCGCGTGGTGGACTATGCCCTGATACCCTCTGTATAGAGGAGGACTTTGCCCAGCAGTGGGACATGTATAGGCTGTTACTTTACTTTACTATATATAGATATTAATAGAATGCACCAGAAATGTGTCATTATGTCATAAACAATGCATTGTTAATTCCCTTTTACCACACAGGCGAAGCCATGGGTAACCGCTAGTTTCTTATATTTAGGCGAATACTAAACATTACTAATTGAAAGTATTTTTTCGAATCATCAGCTGTCAAAATATTTGAAACAGGAATTAAAATTAAAAGTAAAAATGATAGAATTTTTTTTTGTTAAAATACGAACAAGGTTGAGGCATATTTATACTATACCCTTTGACCGAAGGTGATGTGACAGTTAGAGATTGGTGCGAGCACGTGGACAGAGCAAAGACCTATTGGCATAAGACAGACGATATGATATATGTAAAAATTGCTGGCGTCCAAGAGGTTCAGCCAAAGCTCGTGGAGACTCTTAGTTGGTAAAATTTCAAAAAAAAACAAAAATTTGAAATAGAACGCACGCAAGTTATTCAAACGATATATTGAAATTGCAAAATTTATATTTGATATAACTAAACCCACTGAATCTATTACCAGAGCTTTTATATTTGGAAATGATGATTAATGGTGACAATTACAATTGGAATGAGTCCATTCAACAATGATTGACAATGAGTTCCTTCAGTTGCGTCTACTACTTAGTAAGTGTCCCTATAGTAAAAAACAGTTTATGGCGCAGTAGTATTTCTCTTCCCTATCAATTTTGATAAGTCTAAAGCTCGCAAGCAACCGGCGCCGAATAAATCGTCACTCTACCCATTCGAATAGATTCGAAAAGATGTGAATGACTTTCGGATGTTTCAATGACGTCTGGTATTTGAACGATACAAATATGTTTTAAGAGGGACACATTTCTAAAAAAATTTGATAAAAAAATGTAACGAGTTTTGGGAATAAAACATTAAATGAGATAATTCTTACTATTTCTTTCACAATTTTTAAATTGGCACAAGAGTTTAGATGTAACTCTTATGTAACCACCCGTTTATGTATTGATCCAATCCTTCTTATAACATCAGTGTTAAACTTTGTTTAACCTTTCAAATAAACATTTCTTAACAAGCAAAAAAATAATCAGAATCTACTAAACCGCCGTAGTAGCTCATTGTCCGGGCGCTCGCTTTTAAGTAAATATATAACGAACAACCTGAGTATAACTCCCAGTGCCGGCACCAATGAAAAATGTTAAAAACAGCTAATATAAAAAAAAATATTTCAAAGAATGTGACGTCCGCTATCCGTGTCCTAATACCCTCTATACAGAAGAGGCCTTTGCCTAGCCTTGGGACATACTACCACGACGACAAAAGCTGCTTATTCGATGATCGTCCCTACCTGTGTTTATGTTGAAATTGCGAAGCACTGGACGTCGCGGGCTCTTGGTCTATAAGAAGATATTAGTAACTTTTACGCTAATGCTGTCTGTGAGCAGGCATTGCTTTACCTGGCACGAATTTCAGTTTATTGGCAATACTCCAAGTGAATTAATTAAGCCCTGTTGTTACAAGTCGGCTCGCATCTTAATAGACACCGCTATTATTCATATACTTTGTGTAGTAATTGGTTCTGTTTAGTTTTTCAGTAATTTTGTTTATTTACTAACTTTTATAATTTTATTTCCTTTTCTTGTTCATTGTCGATATTTAGACGCGATAAAATACAGGTGACAATTCGTTTTTTTTGGGCTGGATGAGCCACTGTTGGTCTTAGGGGCCTTCACAGATCCGACGGGCTTGAGGTGCCCTGGCGCACGGGGCGCCTAGTCGTATGTAACCTGTCTTCTATCACGAAAATTAAATAATTATCTCCATAAATTTCAACCGTATAGATGAAAATATACAGGCAAAGATGAGCATAATTTATTCATCGTCAACATGTGTTCTTTCTAGTATTACGGTTATTGTCAATTCTTTTGACAGGATATGTTTTTCACGCTGAAGATTATTATCAAGAGATTTTGAATTTTAATTGCAGTAATTGCCTATTTAGATTTACGGAAACTTCTAAGAAACACTTACGCAAGTATAGTATTCATAGAATTGCGAAATGCCTTTTTTAAAAAAGAGAAAAAAGAACTTAATAGATTAAGAAATTCACAAAAATTTTTTGTTCCCAACTTGAGTTTTTATTATAGATCGATAGGCTGACCAAATTATCGAATAGTGGCCTTAGAAGCCTTTGTTGTATAGCAAGAAACATCAACGGACGCTTTTTATTGATAGACAATTAAAAAACTGTACATAAATGTATTTTCACCTTTAGACCGAAGACGTTATGTTAGTTCATGATTTGGAATTGCTAAGAAAGAATTCCACCACTTCAATTCAAGGGTCGTGTGATTATTGGCTATGTTGAGTGCCTCCATGTGGTTTTAGTGATGTGTAACATACATAGAGGTGAGCTAAGCGCCGCAAAGCTAAACTTAATCGTCGGTAACGAAGGCCGATCCTTACCATGCACATGGTATGGTAATGCTTGCCGTATTGCAGATGTATTTCGAATTTGTTAATACCTTAATTCAGTTTTTCCATTGGATATTTTGGATGGCGGATGAGTGGGTTTGCATCCTCCTCCGTTACCTACAGAACTTGCTGATAGCAAATAGCGAAATAGTTGTCAGAACTCGCGACAACGTATGCGTTATCCTAATTCGGCTAATATTACACGTTATTGCGGGTAGCAGATACGTTAACCGGAATAATTTTCGTACTAACTATTCTAATACACTCTGCATTTGACGAGTTATCAGAAGTTCACCTTCGAGTTGCACCAGCGAGCCATGAAGCGCAGTACCATGGGAATAGAACTGACAGACCGCCTTCGAAATAATTAGGTCTTCCTGTACCCGAATCACAAAGTCATTTGACTTAATTGGAATTGAGCCGGACACGTCAACCGCATGACGAACGAGATGTGCTTAATGCTGAATGAAGTAAAATAAATAAATTCTGGTTGAGACAGGCATATAATGAACGAATAATATGATAATACTTATTAAGGAAATTAAGAATTGGATGAATTTCTAAATATACCTTTATTTTTTGAAATTATGGAATAACAAGACCTGATTGTATATTTCAGAACCACTGTTGACGTAATCATTTATTATCGCGTTTGGTGACATAAATGTGATAAAATGTATAAACAATTATATAATAGATAAAAAAAATTAACATTAAAAAGAATTGTGTAAATGGACATTTTGAACAACGCAGCTGTTTTAAATTAAAAAAAATTATATAGTCATAAAATCTATTCTTTATCGGGTTTTTTTGTACGTACCTCAAAAGGAAGAAGGAGCCCTCACAGGATCAATTCATAGTCCAACTGTCTGTCCATCTATTTCTTTCTCTCAGGAACAAATGCAGGTATCAATTTCAAATTATATATTAAATATTTAGACCTAAAATTCCTTACAACTGTGCCAAAGTTGAACACAAAAATATGATTCGACCATTTTGACAGTCGCAAGGGAATCATAACCTAAAGGATAATTACGGATGATCTACAATCATGAAATTTCCTTAGAAGCTTTGAGTCGCAGTACGATATAAGGAGAAAATTGCCATATTGTAATTAAATCATAAAAATATAATTTTCAAGCGATTGTAAACTTTTCTTTGATTGACGACCCTATTGACCCTGATCCTATTGCGCCGGAGGGTGTGGGTTCGATCCCCACTACTGGAAAAATATTGTGTGGGGAGTATAGTGTTTTTCCAGTGTCTGGGTGTTTATATATGTTTAATATGTATTTATTTGCAAAATAAAAGTATGTCTAAGTATGTTTATCAGGTATCTATTACCCATAGTACAAGTTTGGGACTAGAAAACGAGTAAAATTAATAACGGAAGTTAATATTAATAGCGTTAATGATTAAAAATTGAACATAATCTATACATATAAATAAAATTCGAGTGTCTGTTTGTAATATTAAAATAACCGTTTTACCGAATGCATATGAATGTAATATACGCGGTACACATGCCAAAATAACATCTTTTACAATTTTTGTCTGTCTGTCTGTCTGTTTGTTCCGGCTAATCTCTGAAACAGTTGGACTGATTTGGATGGGACTTTCATTGACAAATAGTTGATGTAATAAGGAGTAACTTAGGCTACTTTTATTTTAGATTTTTTTTATTTTAAATTCCACGCCGAAGTACTCGCGGGCACAGCTAGTTTTATATAAAAACTCATCTATGTCACGTGCGTCGCCAGAGTTTACAGATATCTGCTTTTGTCCTTTTAGCTCTAACTCTATCACCATTCCCACAATCATAAATCTGCGCCCATTACAATTATATTTGTTAATAAGAAATTTTCTCATTAATGCGGCAGCTTAGAAGACTATTAAATACGGCAGCGCTGAAATTATTCAAATTAGCCAAGATGTCGCAATTTGTGGAGCAATTTTTTTTCTTGTTCAGAGCTTTACTCGTACGTAAATTACGTGACAGTAGTGAACAATAGTAAAGTGTATGTAGTGTAAGTAGTGAACAATAGAATATTTGATTGAGTTTACAGTATCAGGTATAATAAGTTTACTTTATCAAGTATAAAATAAAAAGTATATTTCAAAGATAAATAAATAAACAAATTTTTCAGGACATTCTTTTACACAACGTCATATAGTCCCAAACTATGCAAAGCTTGTGCTGGGTTCTAGGTACCTGATGAACATACTTAAACATACTTTGAATGTTAATGAATGCACATTATAAATATATATACACACCAAAATACTATAAAAACACTGTGTCTATCAAATAATATTTTTCTAGTAGTGGCGATCGAACCTACACCCTTGGACGCAAGAGACAGGTTCACTGTCCACTACGCCAGTTGGATCGAAATATGAAAGTTTATAACAGTTTAGTACTTGTTATTATACTATATACATATTTTACATTTTCTCTTTAATATTTTATATTAAAGAGAAGCGTTTCGTACATTGTAACCCGTTGAACTGATGGTGTTTATGTTTTAGTAATATTACATCAAATTACAAAACATTGAGTTTTCTGTTAACAAAAAAAAAATAATGCCCAAATCATCCTGTGGTATCCCAAAGGACACCTTCGAAAATAAATAAAGCCGAAATACACAGCGCGTACGAGCATTTTCGATTGGCAAGATGCCACTTGTTATTTGTAGATTTTGCAGGGCGAAAACAAGCTAACATTTATCGGATTTTCTATCAGAATAACATAACAGTTCATAATATAACGTGTAGAAGTACATACATAAATTGCGATACGATTCTTCTTTACTTTTTTACTTTTGATTACTACTTTATATACTTTTGAATACTACTTTTGAATTACCTTTACGAATTGTACTCACCAAATAAGTTTATAATTTACATAGCATAACATTTACACACATACATTGTTTTAGTGACAACTCTTTGTCCGGACACTCGCTTTTAATTCAAATTCGATTATAATTCACTACTCGAACAATCTCAGTTCGATCCTCGATGCCAGCACCAGCAGGATATTGTTAATTTTAAGTACTGAATACTAATTAAATTTAATTTAACAATTAAAAAAATCTATAACAGTATCTTCATATCAGTCTTGCGCTAGGAAGTACCGCTTTGAGAACACAATTATATACTAAATTTTGTTAGGTCAGGCTAAATTTTGTTATTAGCAGTCGCGGTAATCACTTACCAAAACACATTAAAAAAAAAGTACAAAGGTAGGGTAGCATAATTGAATTGAGTTTGAAATTGAGTTTGCTTATAAACGATGTTTTTGGAGGTATACAAATGAAATAGAACTAAACAAAACATGCAAAAATAATGTCGATGTTTGGACAGTGCTGATTTTATTTAAAAGATAATGTTTAACGTGTAACCATTACTTTAACGTTGATGTATAATTAATTAAATACCATTGGTGTTTTAACATGATTTCCAGCAATTCGACTGTTTCGAATGAAGCACTGTAGGGAAGTCCACATTTTGACCACTTTTTTGGGCATATGGAGTCGTATATCACGTTGATTCACAAGGTCTGTGGCATAGACTAGTTAGTTCGTATATCCCAAAAAAAGGAATGACATTATTTGGAGTCCACAGATCCCTTAGGGGAAATTATGAGTCCATCGACAGTAAAATTAAACATTAACTATATGTAGATAAGGACTGATTAGTACTCTATTAATGAGTATTGTGTAATTTTTTTTTTTAAAATATAAACCTATATAAATCATTGCTTGCATTAATGCTTGACGATGGTAACGTTACGAGCCGCTGGTCGTTTAAATCTTTACTTCATCACGCCACAATCGTGCGCGACAGCCCTCTCAATATAACTTAAATCCGCACCAGTGGACGATCTATCAAAAAAGTAAATAAATAAAAAAAAACAATTTTCACTTCACTTTCTTAACTTTTCCTTTTGTTCTTCATCTTCCTTCTTTCCTCTTCGATCATCAACCCCGTGATCGCAACAGTAAATATAATGTTCTAATTCGTTACAAGATGGGTATAAGCTTATTTATATCATGCCTTGAATTATTTTATCTCTTACTAGTTGATTTATGCCAATAAATGTAACAAAGCGTAAATAGGCGTATTTACTAAGATATGTCAGTCAATGTTGCCCTATGTTAATTTAACGACACTGGATGGGTATTATACATATAAGAATAACTGTTATGAGATGGGTCGAATTGTTGTACGTGCCTAAGGAAAATGGCATTGCTACGGACATCTTATCAACTTATTAGCCAATCAACTTAATTCCGGCGTAACGAACGAAAATCTCTTTAATCAACGTTTATGTTTGGTTTATTTCGAAGGAACATTCACATAGTTTTACTTCAAATATGTTTATGAAGTTACATAAACAGAGAAGACGACAGTGTGACTTAATTATATTTATGAAATTTCATAAAAATCCCATCCTTGTCGCCACTGTTGAGTAAAACACGTGTACTGATTGACAGCGCATATTCAACTGTTGCATCATCTTATTACAGTAGCAAGGGATTTGGTTACAACTTACACTTTTTTCGTATTAATATTTGTTTTTAGTGTTAGTCTGTTCATTCAACATGACACTTAAAATGTGAATTTTTTTGTACAATCATCATATTTTGCTTATTGTCTAGGGAGCGAGGTAACCACGACACGAGGTTTTTAAAGGTTGGCGACGCACCAGCTATCCCTCGGGTGCTGCAGATGTCTATGAGCGATAAACATTTAACAGCAGGTGAATAGCCTGCTAGATTGCCAACTTTTCGCATAAAAAAATATTTATGTACAAACTTAATCAAGTCTCCGCAAATCCAGTAGCGCTTAGTAAACAAATTGAAAGTTGCTGACAGATTTATCTCTTAAAGTTTGTAGCCGACTTTAAAATAATTTAAAAATAAGTATTGTTTGATATGATATCACGTATCTCGAATTTAAACATATTAAAAAGATACGTAAAATCTCTTTATAAGAATAGTTAGCATTAATGTAATTAATCTTGTAATTAATCTTGAAATGTGATCCATCGAAAAATGACGCCTTAATATACGACTACATTTTAATTTCTTTGTGGGTTTCGGATAACAGTTCTTTTCAAAGCGCAAAAGTAGCGTGTGGTGTGTATTTTTTCATGGTGGGGTTAAATATTTCAATTTATCAAAGTTTAAATTTGTGGGGCCATTCGGCTCGTGAGTCGACTTCGTGGTCGACGCTAGTAGCGACGGTTTGCAAGAAAATATGCTCGCTCTCCGTTCTGGCGGAGGACGGTGAAGTTATGATATTTATCATGGATATAGGGATCTCTCTAGCATCTGGTTTTATTATCGTTGATTTATATTACGATATAAAACAAAATAAATTTATTTAGGTGATCCATTAAATTTAATTTCCATTCCACTCAGTATAACAGTGAAGGCTTCAGCGCGCTGCTAGGTGGACTTGTTACCGACCGGCTCGCAAGTCCACCTAGCCAACAAGCCACCTAGCTACCAAGTCCCGCCTAGTCTTAGTGGAGCCACTATCCCTGTCTTCTGCTACCGAACCTTCTACCTTCTGGAGTCGCGAGGTATTTCCATATGAATTTGTTTTTAAGAAATTACAAAAAGCATAGTGGACTTGTATTATCCCGGTTGTTCTGTAAAAAAGGCGATTTACTTCATACTGCGATTAATTTACATTTTTTTAAGGCGGTTCACCTGCATGGTGGATTAGTTGTTTTCTCATACTCCATACTCTGAATAAATCTCATTGTTCATTAATAAAATCGGGAACATAGTAACGTTAGAATGGAATTAATTATACGGAAGCTAGTCAAATTCCTAGTTTCTTAAAATGCATTTTATTTCAACTTAGTTAATAGTTTTGTTTAAATTATTAAATTTCTATTTAAATCATCAAAGTTATTAGACATAAACTATGATGGCAAAACTCTACTTTTATAACTGTTTTCTTACCATAGACAACAAAACTTAAACGGAACTCCTGTAGACGTTAAAAATACTCGCCACAATAGAAATGTTTGTCAGGGAGGAACAAAAAAGGGAGTGTATACAAATTCATATTGTCTTGTGTCTATGGTGGCTTCACACAGTCCTTTACAATTAAGCTAATGAAATTCCTTCCAAGGAATAATAATTAAACTTCTGGAGTAAGAAGATTTTAAATATTCAAATCATGAACATGTTTGCTTGTGACACGCATTTGCTTAGTTTAATTCTGGAGTTATTTCTGCACAATTATATCTACGCTTTCGTAATAAGATTTTAAACATTTGAAGATTATCAAGATTTATATGATGAGACCTGCCCTAAAAAAAGTAAAGTGTACGGAGACGACTGCCTTTATAAAATTGTGTGAAGAAAGTTTAAATTGTAATACAATTTCTTTGTGCTTCTAATTAAATTATTCTTATGATCAGAAACACTGCATAGTGTTTTAAATGTTATGAGGATAAAATTAAATTAATTGCGATAAAGTTACGAACACTAGAATAAATTTCTAAAATGTAACGGTATCAAAAATTTCTACATAGAATTCCCTTTGAGTCGGTTTGCATATACATACGACAATTATGTTTTAAAAAGGTCCGGAGACGATAATATATCTAAATTTATGACTATATTATTAAGATTTGTTTTATTCACACGAAGGTAGAAATTTTCTGTTAGATATATGACGTACAAATACTATAAGAATTCCAAGTAAAATCGTTCTAGATATGTGACTAAACAATCTTCAATGAAATTATTTTCTCAATAAAAATACTCATTATTTTCCTGACAGTGTTTAATTTAAATTTAGAACCGCATATTGTTGATATTTTGTAAGATTTATCTATAAGTGTATTACTATGAATACGTAAGTATGTAAGTACATAAGTAAGAATGTACTGGCCACCCAAGGTCTTGATATACTAAAATACCCTTTTCAGTCCATAGATGCTTCGTACCAAACTACGGAGAGCCTACCTAGTGATCTGTCAAACTAGAATACAATTTAACAAGTCCAACTAAATAACGACTTGTATTTACAATTAGTCGTTTTTTAGTTTAATAGTCTAAATCATCGTCTCATATTCACAACATTTCTTTAATTAATATCTTTGAAATTATTAAATTACACTATTGGCGATATTGTTTTTTTATAATTTTTCCACATAAATAAAACACACTGAAGTAAAAAATATATTTAATATATTTATAGTGCCATAAATTTTAATAATTAACTATAACAAAGCCCGGAATTAATAGGAATAAAAATAAGTGGCGATTTCTTCATTCGGGCTGATTCAGTATATTACTTATTTTTACAACATATTACTATTTTTAATATAAATTTTTAATCTACTGTGTCCTTTTTGTTTAGTATGAGTATTTACCTTATTTATTGAAATAGTATCATTCCTCATTATGGAAGTAGTATCATTAATATTATATGCTCAAGATTTGGTGATGTACTCAATATTATAACGGAATTGCGACTGGTTTTATGAATATTTTTTATACCGACGCAATATCATGATAATCATATTCATATATGCCCTTTCATGCCTTCCCTTTGTGATGGGGTGACCGGTATTAAGGCCAACCCTTTGGGAGCTCATATTGAATTCTAGTCACTTCAATTGTTGAACAATATAAATTAATCCGTTTTTTAAAGTCGTTTAAAAAGAAGCTCATACAATGATAACACGACAAACGTTAGCTTTACACAGGTAGGTATGGGTCACATAAAATCTGTCGTATAGAAAAGAATTCACCAGGTTTAAGTACATCCTCAGCTTATAGTAGTAACCATAAAACATTTTTAATGAGTGGGCGGAATAAAATAAGATGCTTCGTGTGTTGTCAGTCGTTTAACGAAGAAAAAGAGAATGATAAATTATAGCTTGAAAGTTCTTTTCTTACATAATTTTCTAGTGATTTATATGGATCGGTATTTCAGTAATTTATTCTACTTTGAATAAAGTGCTATTTAAAATGTAGTACATTTTATCGCAGAAAGCGATATTTTATAGTCAGGATATATAAGATATATACAAAGCAAATACAATTAAAAATAAAATGGTGCCTCTATTAGTTTTCTGTGACATGTTTTTCCACAACGTTATCTAGTCCAAAACTAAGCATAGCTTGTGTTTACGAGTACTATGGGTACTAGGTAACTGACAAACATACTTTGATTTTAGTAATAATTACATAGTATTGGTATATAAACGGATACTAGCAAAATAATACGTCCATCGTATTATTCCAGTAATGGGATCGAGCCCACACACCCTCTGGCGTAAGAGACAGGTTCGCTATCCACTACGCCAATCGGCTGATAATTTTAAATCCAGAGGTTTTTTATGTTAAAAGTTGTCAAGCGAGCAGGCGGTTCACGTGATATTAAACGATTGGTGCCGCACTTGGACATCCACAACACCCGTAGGGTTGCAGATGCATTGCCAACCATTACAAAAGTGAACCCCGGCTACCTCACTCCGAGGCCAGCCATTATACTTATAATTCCAATTCACGCCAGTCTTGTGTGACGCTGTGGTACTTTCCCGAACGAGCCTGCCCATTCGTACAACAGGAAATCTGCAGCGTGGCCCTGCCACAATGACCTTCGTTTAAACCCGAACGAAGCTACGTTTATACTGTAAATAAACGTACTGTTTTACCCTCAGTACGTGAACAAAATGGATTATGATCGTCTCTCCAATCACGATAACATTTTAATAACTAAAGCGTGACTTTAAGTTTCATGTGCCTCTGGCTAAAATTGTTTATTTTGAAGTCGGTTTTTTTTTTAATAATCTTTTTACATCGCAACAATAATGCTTGGCTCCCGCTATGATAAAAGAGCGCTCCATTTTAACTTAATACTCGTCGTCATTCGTCTGAATCCAGCACTCACGAGATAAGCGCTGAATGCAGGGGAATGGCCCTCATACCACACAATATTATACTTATGTGACTTTATTTCTATCTTAATCTACATAAAACGAATGAGAAGAAAATTTTTATATAATTCTCTGTATTACAATGATACTACTACTACGCATAAGACGCTATAATTAAATAACGCAATTAACTATGCGAAGGTCATAATAGAGTAAGGAATACAAGCTATCCTAAATATAATGTTATATCTGTACACAGTGAATAATTATATTATATTTTGAAAACGTTGTGATCATAGTTAAGTTTGCGGGAACGAAAAATTACTTTTTAAGAGCTAATAGATGAAATACTTCTTGTCTAATTAACTTATGCAAAGATGTCTTGACAAAGATGTCAATCCGATCTGCTGGCTTATTGCCACGCTTCTCAAGTGCATCCAAAAGTGCTGATACAAAATGAAAGAGAAAAGTTTGACTAGCAGCTCTACTTAGCTTGCGTAGCTTTTAGATACACATGCTAACAACTCTTGGCGCCTGCACTAAGTTACCTATATAGTCAACATTGTCAAGTACTTGAGTGACGTGAAAAGGTTTCCTACCCGGCAAGGTTCCCTTATACACATCTAGGAAATTCCAGACTGAACTTGCCGATGTATTTCGGTCGGATACAATTATAGGCTTTAATTATTTTGAATACAAAACAAAACCAGCCAAGTGCGGTTTAGACCCGCTCACCACGGGTACCCCGCACCATCATTTATGACAAACTTTTTGGTAAGTACCTATAGGTTGCCTAGCAACTGCGTCGCGTTTGTTGTATGTGATAAAGCCTGGTGACAGACAGACAGACAGACAGCGGTGACAAACTTAAGTAGCACTGAAATAAATGTGTGCGCATTCATTTAGTACGCAAGCTGCGTGCTTACTACGTAACCTTGCCTGACGCTGCCTTTGAGTGTGAGCGTGTGTCTAAGACATGATGATACTGTAAGCTTGTGCTACGAGTGTGTAAGATAGTACAAAATATTTTTTAAAAACTTGATCGTAGCCCGAATTAACTATGACAGTCGGGCGTTAAACTCCTTAGTAAGTTCTGTGACCATGCACTCTGCAAACTTTTCAAAATATTGAAAACTGAAATCTTAATTTAAGGCAGAAAAAACCCATAACCAAAAGTGAACCATGAGCCAAAAGTGTTCATATACATCAGAGTATTAAATCTTTGTAAAATCCGCCATTTCCCGTATTCTCCCTCGCTCTCCGATGCAATATCGATCGTGAAAAGCAATGTATTGTTAGCCGAAAAGATTCTGTTTGAAAGTAAGAGTGTTTATTGTTTATCTTCTTATAAATAAAAATGAATTGATGTTCGTTTGTCTCGCTAAAACTCGAGAACGGCTGGAACGATTTAGCTAATTTTGGTTTTGAAATATTTGTGACAGTCCAGGAAAGGTTTAAACGATGAGAAATTTTGGAAAAATTCTATGGAAAATCGAAATAGCAAAAACTTTATTTAGTAGTGTAAGTATACCTACAATTTTAATTTACGTACTTTAAATAAATAAAACTTTAGCCTCCTTGCTTGTTACTTAGACGCTGTAAATTATAAAATGAGTTGTATATGGCTCCCAGGATTTTTTCTGATTTTGTATGGCTCCAAGGATGTAGAAAACGCCAATAAAACGTCACAATTCTATGGATGTAGAGCACTACTTTATTAGTAGCAAACTCTTGAAGCCGATGCACTACGTAGTTGTTCGTTGTGGAAACATACTCGCAAATGAGTCCTTTGTAGTTTACATGTTGATAGAGTTTCAACGCTCACCGTACGCGGCTATTTGCATATGTGTAGGAATGAAATTCCTAAAATTGCGTCCGCTTTTACAACTGCTCAGTGTATTTTTCCAATACCTTTATTTATCGAATTATTATTTAGATTAAAAACAATTTTATTATACACGGTATTATTATATAGATTAAAAACAATCAAAAAATCACTTGAAATCATTTTCATATGTGTTTCAGTAAACCAAGTAGAAAATCGAAAACTTCCAATAGTGTATTAACTGCTAACAACCTAAGCTTAAGCCTTTTTCTTAACAACTTATTTCAAATTTCACAGCGGTAAAAACTTGATCATATATTTTTAAGAATAAATGGCCAAATCATAAACGCTTAACTCTCAAACGGCATAGCAACACGTTTGGAAAAAGTTATGAGAGTTAAATTTTGACGATGCGCTCGCACCGACAGCCAAAAACCGTCTGCTTTGCTTTTCGTCTGGTGAGTGAGATAGCCGGGGTCCATTTGATTAAACAGTGGCAACGCATCTACAACCATACAGGTGTTGCATAACAATGATTTAACAGTGGTTATCACTTAACATCAAGTGAACCGCCTGCTTGCATGCCACTTTTCACAAAAAAAAACTGATTGGCGATGGCGGTGTTATAAGGTGTATATATCTGTAATTATAAAAACTACTCGTATTTCGATGGCGCCAGCACTATTTCGAACGGATTATCCGCTCCAATTATTTCAATTAAGCGTCGGAGTACGAAGTTTATAAAAAGTATATATAATTTTTGGGTACAACGCAATGTCAATTTGATTGTTCAATAATCGAATAATCAATTTATTTTATCCACGTGTGAACCACTAAATCCATAGAGTGTTTAGAATATGTTGACCGTGCACAATAACTTGTATTTAGTGAAATCCCTACTACATAGATAATTTACATCTAGTGAATGTAAGTTTGTTTGTTTTCCTTTCAACGCTTTCACGACAAAACTACTCAACCGATCATCATGAAACTTTGTTTACATATTGTTAGAGGTATTAAACAGGACATAGGATTATTTGGATTAAAAAAAAGATATTTATTTAAGAGCTTCAAAAGGAGCGAAGACGCGGGCGAAAAGCTAGTATAATAATAAAACAAAACTATTTTTGGCAGAACGTTTACCACGAAGATTAAACGCAAACGCAAGTATAGAAGATGTCATCAAGAGATTGAACTCAACGACCTCTACATATTTTAATGAACGACCGCGAGAAATGCTGATAAACGTATAAGCTTTTGCGTAATGGAACTTTTGATAGCCCAATGCTGGCGCATGTTGGTTATAACAGAGTACTTTCAGTTACAAGTTCCTTAGTAGGCTACGGCATCTGCTGCTAAAGTTAGCAGATGCATGAACGAACTTATCTAAATGGATAGTTTGAGGGATAAGATGTATGCAATATCTGCAAATCTGGTGCAGTAGAAGATACGGCGCATATATTATATTATTATCTTATCCAACGTGTCCTGAGAACTTCACGCTTGAGGATTTAAAGGAAGCTGCAGATAATGAAGTGTACATTGCTGAATACTGTGCCAACAATATTTAGACCGCTACTTTTATTATTTTTCTTTCGTTAAACCTGCTGTCGGAGAAGTAACGAGGAAGATTTATGTTTTGAACGAAGTTGACGGAGGTAGTTTACCTTATAGACATCTGACCTATCTTAATTACTCCCAAATGTAACAAATATATACTTCTCTACGCTTGTTGCATCCAAAATCCTGTGTTCATGGTATATCATGGAGGGGTGTAGTAATTCCAATGAAACTTAGTTTTTACTTTTATTAAAAACACACCAAACTGTTATCTTTACAAATTATACAAATAACTATTATTAATAATTTATCAGTACAACGTTCATCACAAAAATTAGCATTCGTCTTCATCAACTTCGGTATGTCTGTCAAATCTCCCGCCAAAAATCAACAACACTAGCGCCCCCACTTTCGATACTTGTTTAATATAAAAAATATGAAGCTTAGTCAATTGACATACTATTAAAGAGTATCTCGTAAAATTAAAGACATCCGAAAGTAGCAGACGTAATAGAAATCATGACAAAAACATGTCCTAGATCCGTAAATCTGACCACATACCCGATATTTCACGAGTAAATCCAATTTTTCACCAATTCACTGCAAAAAATGTACCAAAAATTGTGAATAATAATTGTAATGGGAAATAAACAACTGTATTTTTACACAATACAGACGCATAAAGTTGTTCAAAAGCGTAAAGCATAAACATGAAATAGCAAGTAACACAAACATACATATGTGCATATGTGCCCTCAACTCGGTATCGGAAAGATCGGTTCAACAAGAAGGCTCGAATGTTAAGCACGAGCTCTGGGACGTTGAGTGCAAACAGCTTTTACAAAATGTTACAAATGATTTTGAACGGAGACTCCTGTTCTTACAAAAAACATATGTAGTATCTTAAATTGTTTTCGATGCATATTTGCAAAGGATCCACCATCCATGTATATAAGAACAGATATGCATATGATAATGGTGTTTTACTACGCTTAAAAAGTAAATGGTAGCAAAAATTATTTAATACAGTTACATACAAGCTCCAAAACGTTAAATATTTTTTAATTTAATAATCACTGTGTCATATTTACGTTCCGTATGAAAAGATTATTTTGAACTTTACTATTACGATGGTAGGGCCACGCAGCCGCCTCGGCTGTTGCACGAATAGGCAGATCCGTCCGGGTAAGTACCACGACCTCACAGAAGACCAGCGTAAAGTGGAAGTATGGCAGATACTTTCGCGTTTCTTCTGGTGAGTGAGGTAGCCGGAGCCCAATTTTCAAAAGGTTGTCAACGCATCTGTAACCCTCGGGTGAGGCAGATGTCCATGGGCGGCGGTATTCACTTAACATCAGGTGAACCGTATGCTCGTTTATCAACTTTGCACATAAAAAAAAACCTTCACTTTAGTGATTAGCATTAAAGGCGAACAGGGTACAGTAACGACAGCCTTATAGCAACTTTTCATGCATCATCATCATCATCATTTCAGCCTGTTTGAGTCCACTGTTGATAGCATAAGACCACAGACTGCCACGAACCACGATCCTCAGGCACCTGCATCCATCGACTTCCCGCACACTTGCACAGGTCGTCACTCCATCTAATGGGGGTCGACCCCAATGCGATGTGGGTCGACTAGATGGAGTGGCAGCCACGTACGGCCAACCTCTCTTCCGATTATCAGCACTATGGCCGGCCCATCGCTAATTCAGCTTACTATCCTTCTGATCATGCTTGAACTCTTCACGCATGAATAGTCACATTCGACCAGGGAAATACCACGGTATGACTGAAGTAGAAGTATTTAAACATTTGCGTGTTGTCCTATTATTTTAGCTCTTTTTTAACCGACTTCAAAAAAAGGAAGAGTTTTCTCAATTCGACCGTATATATTTTTATTTTTTTATGTGTGTTCGCGGATAACTTCGTCGTTTATGAACCGATTTTGATGATTATTCTTTGTCGGAAAGGGGATATCCCAAGGGTGGTACCATGATAAGGAAACCCGGATCTAATGATGGCATGCCAGAGAAATCGAGGGCCATCATTGAATGTTATAGGTATTAACAATGTCTTTAATTTTCTGATTGAAGTCTGCTTTTTTTGTTAAAAATTATATTTGTTAATGGTTAGCAACGCGGCTTTAATACATTTTGTGTTTATAGGCGGCGTTCCTCATTTGTCAATCGAATCCGTAAGACGGGGAGTCGATTCCGCAGCGTCGAAAAACTTTTCGTCCATTTTTTCTACAAATCTTAGTGTTACCTCTTAAGAGCGGAGATTAGCACAGTAAAAATCTTAACTATCAGCTAACTAAAACCATTAATACTTAACTAAAACTATTATATTAGAAAAGCAAATTCTGAAATCTTGATATTTTTAAATTATTTTCTTTTTAAATTATTACTTTGCCATATATAATAATGTCGTTGATTTGAATCCATTTTAGATTTCAAATTTAAATTCAAAGCTTCTGTCCTCTTATTGAGTCTATTTGAATAGTCTCCGATTCAAATGGTTCACTAACAACCGGGAAGGAAGTTAGGTTTGCAAATTCGTGAATGGTACTAAGATAAGTGTTTCTTTCTACAGTAAAATAAGGTTGACAGTTTTTGTTTCCTGGGGTGCATTTTCCATTAGATGAATAGAAATTTAAATTGAATGAAATTTTACAAAATGTATCAAGCTAAGTTGCAAACAAACAATTTCGGCCATAAGGATAATGATTTCTAAATCTCAAAATAAAATTCATGTGTGTGCCGATGAAAGATTAGTTTATAATATATGACTATAGGAGAAGACTTGTATTATTCGTATAGATAGAAAGTATGACTGGTTTATTATATACACGCGTCTTTATCCTATATAAATATGAAAAAGTTTGATGGTAGAATTTCGTAAGAGCATCGACTCATTCGTCAGACCTTCCCCGTACGCCTTCATAGGTGCTCCGTTTCGCACTTTGTCGCACCAATCCTCCGCGGACATCTTCATATTTCTTCTCATTTTCACCACATTCACTTAATTTTCTTCTTCCTCCTCCTTTCACTTCTAGGTTGGAGGAACGGGCAGTTCTAGAAACGTTCTAGAATCGATTTGAACTTTTGTTGTCGTTCGTCTTTTTCATAAGACATAGCATATAACTTCGTGAGGAAACAACTTTGGTAAATTTAAATATCAAAACATATACACCACATACTACTTTTGCACTTTCAAAAGAACCCGAAACTCGCAAAAACAAGGCGAAATTAAAATCAACACAAAAATCGAATAAATAAATTGTCGGAACGATTTTCGTTACGAACAACGAAATTTTCGTAACGGAAATGGGGTACCAGATACTAAAGCAAGTTATTTTTAATGGAGCAATATGTAATTATTAATATGTTTACATTCAAGATAACATGCCAAAAGTAATTTGCACCTTTTGAAGTCTCCTACAGATATATCACTATCGGCAAATTTCAATTTATTTACTAAACGCTATTGGATTTGCAGTCTTGATTAAGTTTGTACATAAATATTTTTATGTGAAAAGTTGGCAAGCTAGCAGGCGATTCACCTGGTGTTAAATGGTTACCGCCCAATGACATTTACAACACCCGAGGGATAGCTGATACGTTGCCAATCTTTAAAAACATTGTGTTGTGGTTACCTCGCTCCCTAGATAAGAAAAATATGAGATTTCCATTTTTAATTACTAAAAATGTTATTTTATTACTACATTTTAGTTTCATCTTAAGTGAAGTTAAGTCTAGCACACAAAAACAAATATTAACCCAAAAAAATACTAACAGTAACAATGTAACAGCGTAATCTTTTACGACAATAAAATAATTAGGTTAATTTTTGTAATTATATAAGCTAATAGTATCAATACCCGGATAAAAATATTCACTGTGTAACTGTCGTCGTCGGTTTATGTAATTTGATGAATATATTTGAAGTAAAATCATGTAAGCTTAAATAATAATTCATTATTTTATATTGATACTAGCTCGCAACTTCGTCTGCGCCAATTCTACTGGGTCCATACGTTTCTACTTTTAGCGTAGCGCTCTCTATCGGATACTTACTCAATCCAGCCGATAAATGTATCTTACACCGCCATATTTTTGGTAAATAAATGTATTTTCTTTCTTTCTATCTGTTAGAATCAATCACAGATAGCTCTTTGTCATGTAATAAACAAATAATTAGCAATAACAAATATTGAAATAAAAATATTCTATCGACTAAGTTGGACCAAATTACAAATGCTTATAAAATTTGATAAAAATTGGTTCAGTAGTTTCGGAGTTTATCACGAACATACATCGTGACATGAAATTTTTATATATATAGATTTAATATAAAAGTTATCCAATATGTGTATTTTTATTTACAAACTATTTTTCTAAAGATGCACCTTATTATAGAAAAGTGTTAGAAGGAATCAAATTATATAAGACTAAATGGTGGTTACATTCTGATTCTAATCTATTTACCTAACTGTCCATAAATACCGTATATAGCCCGATGCTGGCACAAGCTCAACGAATCCAATTGGTCTGCTAAATGAAACTGTGATGACCTCATTTAGCTGTCCGATTGGGTATGACTTTACGGTTAAACATCGAATATCCAAGTTTAACATTTGTTGGCTGAAGTCGTTGCACAAGAGTCGAGAACATTAACTGCCTAATCAGAATTACTAATAGTTCCTGTTAATATTACTGCTTTCTATGTATAAATTTATTAATTTAGGCACCAAGCAATGCGTCTACTTGATTATCACCATTGCGTTTTTTTTAAACACAGAAGGATAAATAAGGTCTTGTGTAGTAGAATTTTTTTTTTTCTAAAAGAAGATATCCGATTCAAAATGTTTAAATTTATTTTACTAAACAAAAAATGTACGATCAAATCCGAAAAATGTGTAAAATTGTGCAACTGTCTTCTAACTCAAGGCTAAGAGGAAACGCACATTTTCTATGTTACCATTATACCGAGTCTCCATTACATTACAAGTGATTGGAAACTTTCATGGAATTTAAAGAAGCTCTTAAGATAAAGTGATTTTGGGGGACTGAGAAATATTAAGGTCTTAAGAGATTGAAAGAAATAACTCAAATAAAATAGGCTATTCAAAGGTTCTGCTAAGAACTTTCTTTATGGAATGAGATAATTTATACATACTTTTTCTGAATGAAATAATTAACTATACTCTTTGAGTTCTATTGATATTATGGTAATATTTGCTGTTTTATATTAAATTTTCATCAGTGCATCAAAATTGTTCATGCACCATTGTTTCAGCAGATTCTCAAAGAAAATGTTACGTATAGAAAAGCTTATTTTACCTTACAACTTGCTTATTCAACCCAGCAGTGTTTCATCAATTACGTTACATTGGAAACTACTTTCAGGGCTACAATTTTTTAAAGAGTTTACCATGTGTAATTCCCGTGACCTTTAATTTCAATTTTAAAATGCGTTCGAAAAGTCATCGGGGTTGTTAATTTTTTTTTAATATCACTTATTTTATTATATTTAAATATCAGCAGAGTTTACTTCCAAGAATGGTCTAAACACACGCATCCGTGTTCTTTTTAAAAGCATGTACACAACTTTTATATTTTTATTTTACGCGGAGAGAGCATTGTTGTTTACGACCCCATCAAACGGAAAGCGGGCTGCGAAGTTTAAATAGCAATAAAGAGCAAATCTTTGACGAAATGAATTACTGTTCTCATGGGCCATCACTGCATAACGATATTAATTATAGCTTAAATTATGATCGTAGAATAAAAGGAAACATTTTGTTTCCTTATAACAATGTTCTTATAAATTGTACAAAAACATAAAACATACATAAAAGCTAGTTAGCTATTTAGATATTAAAATAAACAACAAATTAAAGCAGTTTACACTTAATAGAATAACTTGTCAGCACCCGTGTAGCGTAAAAAATCACTTTATTTTTGGGGTAGTATTCTATCTACAAAAATCAAACGGCGTAATTGGCCGTCCAAAATATAATAAATTTCTTTTATTACACTTTTTACGACCCTTCGCTTTAGCACGGAGCTTTCGCACGTAGACATAATTCGTTTTATAACTCGTATTGTAACACTTGTACTATATTTGTGTCTTGGTTGTCGTGAAAATAAGTAATTTATTTTGTACTTTTAGCAAATATTTCAATACAAGTTTACGTACTTGATAATACAAATTGCAATTGCAAGCAAATGCTTCATGATGAAAGAAATTATGAGGTAAATGCACCTAACTGGCTACCGATTAGCGAAAAACGATTAGAGCTCTCCCTGTAATTTCTCAAATGGACACATACTATACAAAGTGTAAATGTTTATAATATTAAAGAAAACAAAATACTACTTTAGTATAAACAGTCCATAGTACAAATACTATTTTTTTAAATCTTGCCGACTAATGTTGCAAATGAGCTTCAACATAGTGTTGTACTTTTATAGTCTAGCATTATTAAAACACAAACATATCAAATTAAAAAATAAGTTACAAAGAGACAAAGGTCGGATATGGCGTTTAAAGTTTTCAGATCTTGGCAAGGGCTAATTTATCTTTTTTCTTACATAATATATATACATGTAAAGAAATAAAAGATAAATTAGCCAAATAATATATAATTGAACACATATACTGTGTGAGATTTTACCATAAAATTACATAAAAGAAACTTTTATTTATTTATTTATACTTCATTGTTACACCTTAGGCTAAAGGCTACAATGGGCGGACTTAATGCCTAGTGGCATTCTTTACCAGTCAACCCTTGTCATGGTGAGAAGTAAATGGCAGGTGCTAAAACTAAAGCAAATAAAAGTAGGAAAATATATACATAAAAATCAAATTAAATATATATGTGTGATATATACGAATATGTATATGAATATTATTAATCATAAACTACATATATATGACATACATGTATGGATGAATATATACATAAATATATATACATATAAATATTGCAGATGTACATATATGGATAATAAAAACCGAGTATGGGATAAGCCAAACAAAATCACTGATTCAATAGGTATTCTCGAACTAACTTTTTAAATGTATATTTATTTGGAGCTATTTTGATCTTATCGGGAAGGGCGTTCCAGAGGAGTGTAGCTTGAACAGTAAAAGAAGAGTTAAAGTATCCTGTATTATGTTGCGGGATGCGAATCCTATGTAGGTTAAAGGAACGAGGTACTCTGTCAGAAGCAGAGTGAAATAATTGGAAGGTATTCCTGAGATAGTTAGGAGAATTAGGATTAGATAACACCGAATACAATAACAACACAATTCTGGAGCAACGCCTTTGACGAATAGAAAGCCAGTTAAGCTTGCGACGATAAGAAGATACGTGGTCATATTTACGTAAACCGAAAATGAATCGCATGCAGTTATTGAGAAGGCGCTCCAATTTATTTAGACGAAATTGGGATAGGTCCGGGTAACACACATCTGTCAATAATGGGTAAAATTAAGGACTGAAATTAATTGAAGGCAGAAAATTTTTAAGGCGATAGAGAGAACGTACACATACTAAATTGTTATAATTATTAAAACTTTATGTTTTAATAATGATAATAATATATGCCCAGTTTCCGAAAGGCCAATCAAAGCAGCAATCACATAACACTATGTCAAAAATGATCAGCTGTTAATCTCTTGTTAAACTGCCTTGGGTTTCTGGAAGGTTTGTTCAAGAAAAATTTGCTAATCACTGTATAACCAATGATAATGAATGAAATGAATGATTTACTTCAACTAACTCTTTCTATTGTATAGCTGTCCCTCTTTAAACAAAACTTAAATTAACGTCATTATCCAGTGCTGTCACCGTGTGATTGCCAACGTAAGAATCAGAGTTATAATAAAATTTAATTTATATAAATACATGCAAAATGTCAAGAAAAAACTTTACAGAACGTGAAAAAAATTAACTTTTATCCATAATAAACAAGTAAGTATTATAAAAAGAAAGAATCCATATTATTTATTAACTTTTGAAATGCATTTTTTATTTTTTCTAATCGCATGATATGTAACAGGTAATAGAACACATGAATTTCCTTACGACGTATTAGGGAATTATGATTATTTTTAATAAAAACTAAGATTTTTGATAAAATACATTTTTAACCAACGATTGATCATCCAAATTGACAGATTACTGAATAAAACTTTTGACAGCTCGCTGACCACCGAAAAATGCTTTCAGAAACTCGATTTTCTGTTGATTGTCCGTTAATCAGTGACTAATTGCAAATCAAAATCAATGTTGTTTTCAGACGTTCTAGCAACTCAGATCATGTTAAACAACGTTTGACAAGAGATTTATCGTAAATTAAAATTGATTGCGCTTTCGGAAACTGGGTGGTAGTATTTTAAAGACTTCAAGAATTGAATAATCATTTTGAAATATGTTTAAGCAAGTAACAACTTATTAGATAATTCAAAATAATAACAGACTAATAACAGGGTTAGAAAAAGAAAATAGGAATAGGTACATACCTACCATGTCCCGGTTATTATGTCCTATTTTGGGACACATTTTTACACAACGTTCACAAATATAATAATGTGTTAAAAAGTATTTATTAATAAAAAGTATCTTATTTTTAAAAACAAGGGTTACTTTAGTCTACTTCACTGTCGTTCATTTAAACAATTTCATTTAACGTCCCGATTGGCGCAGTGGGTAATGAAACTGCATCTTACCTCAGAGGTCGATCCCATTACTGAAAAAATATTGTGTAATTAACTTAGTATTTTCGCATATTCGCGTTTTTATATATTTATGTATTTATTTACAAAAGAAATGTATTTTTAATTATGCTTATCAGTTATCTAGTACCCATAGCACGAGCTTTGGATTTGGAACTAGAACTTTGAGCAAAAGTAATGTTTCCTAAGATATTTATGTTTATTCATTTAAATAAATTGTTTTAGATATGCTTTTTATAAGATTTTTATATTGAAACTAACTTAATTGTAAGTTAAATGTTTCGTCTGTAGTAGCAAAACTTAGCTTTAAAATCATATTTTGTTTAAATCATGAAATACCGATAGAAAGACACATTTGTGAATTAATATATAAACCCGATCTGTTGTATTGTTAAACTTACAAAGGTCATTACTGACGTGCCGCTTAACTTTAACCGCAATTGGCCCATATTGGATGGTTTATTACATGAAGTACATGTAGATAATATAAGTGTATATCACAGAAGCATGCAATATGTAGAAAGATGTCATCAATTTTCATTTGAAGGGAGCATTGAACTCTGAAAATGGAGTAGAATTTATGGTTAATAGGATACGTCTGCAGATAATATTTGTTCATTCGTTATCAGGTAGATTACATCATATTTTTGTTCGTATTTTTTAATGATTCTTACCAAGCATCACAGTGCTTTAAAATGAAATACGTCATTATCCTTATAACCTATCTATTAACCGGCTTATAGCCTTCAAAACCATTACACTCCAAATATCAAGTCTAATCAATTTTACCTAAAAATAAATGTAATCATTAAGTGCATCTGGCACTTGATTTGAAATAGTTTATCATAATCCAAGTTTTTCAAAAAAAAGTTAAATTTATATAAAATCAAATACAAACGAAGCAACTAATTATTTATAATATAAACATACAACTTGAATATGCTATAGTCCTTGGAAATACAGTAAATTTTGAAGTTTCAATTATATCTGTATAAGGGTGTCTATTTTATTTGTTCTCGTTAAGGAATGAGCATGAGAAATGGAAGGGAATTTCATTGTTTCGTGTTGATTATTTTTATGCAACAACATAAGTAAATAAAAAAGAAAAATTACAAAATACAAATATACTTTTCAATACTATTATTTTTTTTATTCTGCATTTATTTTCTCTATTTTTTTCCTTACACAATGAAAATCTTAAGCAATATATTGCATAGCATTAATTAAAAACTCTTATCATCACAGTAGCTTTATAGTTAATATATTGTTTACATTCTTGGACCGATAAAGACAATTCCCATGTCTTTTTATACAAACACATAGGTTTTTTTTTTTTCATAACATTTAGCGTCAGAAGAATATATTAATATCATATGGGAATTAATATCGTATGAAAATATATTAACTAGTTTAGATGCTACTGAGCAGACAAGGAAATATATAGTAAACTATTTCAGATTTTGGTAGACAAGATGAATAGTTGTTGTTGAATCCATTAATCTTGTCGAAAATTTCATGGCTCCATTTTATCTTGCTCCCCGCAAGGAAATTGAAATCTCGAAATTATATATGAAATTGTAATTGAGTTTTTTTGATAAATGTAATCGGAGAAAAATTATCGAATAATGAATTAATAATCTGAGAATATTAAATAATCTTAGAATAGCTATGGCTTTTATTAACGAAAAACAAAACCGACATTAAATATCTCGGTCTGTTATCATTTTATAATTGTATTTTAGGAGTTTCCTAAGTATCTCCAGAGCCCAAGATCCAATACCAATGAAATAAATATAGGACGACATGGGAAGCACCAGCTTGCAAATAAAAGAAAAATGATCAAAATTGGTTTACTCAGTCGAAAGTTCTGAGGTAACAAACAAATAAAAAAATGGGTGTGTGTCCTTATGTACGCGAGTGAGAAGATACTTCTTTGGCATCATTAAAAAATAGTTTTTAATTGCATCAAAATAATTAATTACAATAAAAAAATAAAAAGACTAGAAAAGGATATAAATAATAAAAATAATGAAAGCGCCATCTACATTCTTTATTGAGATCTATAGCGGGCGAATGTGATTGAAAATATGCTGCCACCTAAAAAGAAATAATCGGTTTAGCAGGCAGCTTGAAAAGTGTTCCTTTTGTGTTACAGCGATGCGCGCGCAATTTAAAATATCTCTCTCATAATTTCTTCATAACGCGCCTAAAGAAGTATAACTTCAAAAAATACAGTCCTCCTTTATTGAAGTCGGTTAATAAAAAAAATATCAAAATCGTACTGTAAAAAGTAAAGTAAAGTATTAGCCATAAGGGCAAAGGTCTCCTCTGCACAGAGGGTACCCACTGCGGATTGGGCGACTTCACATATCTTCGAAATATTTTTTTATCATTATTTCGAAAATACGCAGGTTTCCTCACAATGTTTTCCTTCACCGCTGAGCACGTGATAATTCAGTACTTAAAATTAACAATTCCATTGGTGCCGGCACTCAGGTTGCTCGAGTATATTGAATAAAGGTGAGCGTCCGGACTTTGAGCTATCACACATATGTAAAAATAGGATTTACATATTTTTATAGTAATGATGATATAGGAGATACCCGATTGGGGTATTATCTTAAGAAAAGCTAGTTTTTTACAATAACATAATTAGTACTAGTAGTTTTGGACATCCGCAACTCAAATAATACCTTAGGCCACACTGTGTATAGGAACAGATACCTAAATGGTGACTCTCACCACCATCGATCCCAATTAGCTACCGTGGGTAAATTTTTGTTTCAGAGAGCCGCTGAACACCTGGCCGCTGAGCTTCAACATGTCACGCTAGTTCTGCATGACAACGAGCTTAAAGTACCGCGCCTATGTCACAGTGACCGAGTGAAACCAGCCACAGTGGAGCGAGTACCTGCTGTCCTACCATATGTCAGAGGAGACACCGACAAGCGGGCTTCGATTAATACATTCTTCAAGCTGAAGAAGATTAGTCAGTTTTGACCATATATCAAGTGCAAGATCCAGGAGAGTACAAGGGTGAAGAATTTTCTGAAGTATTTTGAATTAAATTATTACTATAACAAAATATCCTTACGTCGACCAGAAAAATCACACGTTCCAAAATGTAATCTAAACATATACGGATTCGTTACTTATGGCTTATGGCCATAAATCCATGTAATAAATTACCAATAGAAATGAAACTATTGCCCCTTGCTGCCTCTAAGAATGATTTATTATATTAACGATTATATTTTGTGATATATTGACATTTAATAATTTTACATAATATCCGAATAATAATTTTAATGTTTAATGTAATTTTTTTTTAAATCTGACGGTGGCCCGGACTAACTATGACATTCAGTCGTCCACAAAACTGAGGCGTTCTCAGTTTTTCCCGAAATTTAAAAAAACACCCTAATTTCAATAGAGAAGAGGGTTGGGTGCTAGCATCAGCTTAGGATCGTACTATTAACAAAATTAAATCTAAGCCCAGACGAAATACTACTGCAAAACAAGATAAAATTAGCTCTTTCTGTGTTTCATTTAAAAATGTTAATAATTTAAAATCAATTGGGTGGAATAAAAGCTAATACATTGGGGCGGTTGGCATCTATGAACATTGAAAAGGTTTCGAAACTTCGGGAAATAAAATTTAAATATAATCTCGATAAATCCTTAACTGTAGTTGAATTTAATCATGTGTAATCGCGTAAATGCAAAAAATGATCATAATATAGCAAGAATAATCTTACTCTCGGTTTCTGAAACACTAATTAGCTTTTCAAATTTCATTTTAGTTTCCAAAAGGTTGGTTAAACTCTTTTAATTTGATTCTGATCATTAAGAAGATCATTCTGTTCAGAAACCGGGCGTTGGTATATTAGCGAGTAAACTAACCAATGTGGGTAACATTGAATACAGTGCAGTGCATAAACTAGCTTCCCCATAGACATCACCAACAAATGCAGTTATCGATGAAAGGATATAAATGGTAATCAACACGCGTCACAATTACTGATTTGATTAACAATCTGCATTTTAACCAGTTGTGTTGTTGTACATAACAGTGGAAAATGCTTCGGCTTCATAAAAGTATAGAGCATATTTACATTCATGACGTTTTCATGATTCCTTTGTGAAAGGAAGTTTAACTCCTTATAAATTTAGTAAAAATATAAGTTATTTTGAATATTCACATAAAATGCGTGCACTTGACACTTTTGGCTCTTTTAAAACAAACCGGTGAACATGTTTTAGTTAACTTGAGAATGTGGCCAGCGAGCTGGCGATTCACCTGATGTTAAGTATTTTTAAAGTTTTTTATAGTGCTAATCTCTGCACTTTACTTCTACAAGTTTTAATGTTTAATCTTAAGTGCAGAGATTAGCACTATAAAAAACTTCAAATTTCTAAAAAGGCAAAGCAATGGCGCCATCACTCGTTCGAGTTATCGTTGTAAAACGATATTCGAAATTGTCTGTATGCTGGAAAGGATATAACAATAAATGTGCAAAGCATTGCTTCAAATGCTAAAAACAATGTAGATAAAAGACGTTAAGATTTTCGTCGGTGTGGCAATTAGCCGTTTAGCTTAGTGGTTAAAGCGTCAGGCCGCAAATGCCGACGATGTGGGTTCGATTGCCACAGCGGAGACAGTCTTTTCGTACTTTTTCTACAAGTTTCTGATGTTAAGTGATAACCGCCGTCCATGGACATTGGCAACACCCGTAGGGTTGCAGATACGTTGACACCTTTTAATAAAGGGGGCCCCGGCTACCTCACTCACCAGACGAAAAGCAGAAGTGTAAAAACTCCACTTCTCGCCGGTCTTCTGTGTGGTCGTGTTACTGCCCATTCATGCACCAGTGAAGGCTGTGCCCTACCACAGTTAAGATATACGATTCTCTTTAAATTTCAATTCAAAATAAACATAATCACCATAGCAATTTCATGGCGGAATCCGTCTGAATTCTCGTTTAATTCAAAGACTAGTTTGAATATTCATTTTTCTTCTCCATGTTGTTGGGGGTAGATGTTATTTCATAAAGAAATGTACCACAGTGAAATCGTTGTTTATGATGAAAATTTTATTCTAAATATTTCCGTTTTTTGAACGTTGTGAAAACGGCCGTCATAAGAATTCACTCACATTTTTTTTATCTAATGTGGCAAAAATTAGTATAAACTATATAGACACACGTGCGAAACATTACAGAATAGTTTTTTATGCTCATCTTTAATGATTAATATATATATATATATATATATATATATATATATATATATATATATATATACTTAACTTTTATAGAATACCTATAGGTAAGATACGTACAAATATATAAACGTTTATAATATGGACAAAAAAAAATTTGTACATAAAAAACGTTTAAAATCGTAAAACGTTTATCCTTAGAAAATACAGATTTATTTACCATTATTAAAGAATATCGGAAAAACATACCGAGAAACTATAGAAATACTGTTATTTACAAACACTGTTTAAAGTTAACTATCCTCGGTGCTTACATACAGATTATAAATGCTCTATACCGCTTCATTGAGGCCAACCTTGTTATACTGATTGCAGCTCATTAATAACGCAGGGGAGTGAAACGTAATTTTAGTAGAACATTAAGTTAATTTCTGTAACAACTAGCGACCCGCTCCGGCTTCGCAGGGGTGCAATGCTGATACTAAATATACTCTAATATGTTTCTCTACTATTTTATGAATACATGCATACATATAAACCTTCCTCCTGAATCTCTCTGAAGCATACACTCTGGGGCAGACAGACAGCGGGCCGACTTTGTTTTATACTGTGTAGTGATGATACACGAAGGTTGAGTTACTTCTCGTTATATTGCCAGATACCGGGTTATAAAATTGCAGTGGTATTTAAAAAATACTTAATAAATTATTGAAGTTTTTATAGTTGAGTCTGAATAGGAAAGCAGCCACATTATTTCGTGCGAATTTCTGAAAATTATTATCATTCCTAAATAATTTTACCTAATATTAAAGAATCCACGCGAATTTTCTTTCCTAAAGTTGATCCTGGCCAACAGCTAATTTTTTTTTTTTATTTGTTTTATGTCAAATGTCGGCAAATGAGGAGACAACATTTGAAGCGTTGCAGAGATCGATCCACAAGTGGGCCCCGGTTACCCCACTCACCAGGCGTAACGCAAACGATTTCCACTTCGAGCTGGTCTTCTGGGAGGCCGTGATACTGCCCTGGATGAGCCCGCCCAATGGCGATGGCTCTATTTCATCCGAGAGTCCCAAGCGTTGCGTCGGTTTTCCGATATTCGATCTCAAAACTCCGGTTGACGTTTTCTAAGAGGAACTTGTAGCTTAATTTGGATCGATATCGATCCAAATAAGGCGATTCGATAGGCCTAGGCGTAATGTTAAATAATTACTATATTTTTACGAGTGCTCGATTGATGTCTTTTTTAACAACTTCTTTACTTTTATTGACTGTCTACGAATGTTTTTATTCTGGGAAATTAAGGTCAAAATTGATGGTCTAATATTAGTTTTTCAACCTTTATTCTGAAGAGTCAAGTACTTTGATTTTTTTTTTGTTTTGCTAATATTTACTATAATGGCCTAGGCGTGAATACTAAATTAAATCATTAATATTCAGTACAACAGGAATAATTTATACCGTGAAATACTAAAAGCAGCCTCATGGAGTTCAATGAAAACAAATGTTATGAATAAACAAAGCGGTTAAAAAAAGTTTTTTGTTTCATACTCTGCAGTAATTTTGTAACAATTTTATAATTAAGTTTTTACTTTAAAAGAATTAATTGGTTACACTTACTTTTGTTTTTCCTGTTTTCCTTTTACATATCTGTAACGGTACATGAATAGATGCTGCTTTAAAAATTGAATATAAATATATAGGTAGGTGTCTACCATTTCAGGTAAAGCGAAACTTTAATTCTTTAATATATTAAAACACTTCTCCAATAATTGGAAGTGTTTATGGAACGCAAAGAAGTTTTATAAATGTTACGGTCTTTACTCTGAGATTATATTCATATAGATGTTTATCAGTTTAAGTCAAAATATGATTTCCGATATAGAATTTTATTTTGCTAAATTTATCAACAGAACTTTAATAATCAAACTTCGATCGGAAATATCTACATTGCTAAAATCAATTATTTTTGTTACCCGCGTTTAAATTTTTTATTATTAATTTAGTATTCTTTTCAGGAAAATAAAGTTAATTAAATTGATATACATTCAACGTATCATTAACAGTTCAATTTTCCGGACGTTTTATTAATAGTTAGAATTATTATTTTTTATTATAATTCCATCAAATATAATTATAAATAAATAATACGATATTTCTAATTACTTATTAATAGTTTAAGTCAAAAATTCGATATATTTTTGTACACTTTAAAAGTCTCCGGCATTTTCTGCGATGAAATGCCGTAACACACCAAGGCGTGTTTTATTTAAACGAAGGGACACAACTTTTACAATTTCATTTTGCGACGAGAGAGTAATGTTGTTTACGATCTCGTTAGAGCAGGCTGGCTTAGTTACACTGGAATTAAAGGTGAACTACAAAACTTTCTACTTTCGCTAGTTTCGGAGCAATTCTACTTGTTATTTTAGGAGAATAGTACACATTTAAATAAAACTATTTTACGGATTTCACGTAACGTGTAGTTTATACGAATAATATTCAAAGGTATAACGCTGTATATAGAACTTTGGTGGTATTTATGTGGAAAGGTGGCTAGCGATCTGGTGGTTCGCCTGATGTTAATTGATAACCGCCGCCCGTGGACATTTACAAAACCCGTAGGTTTGCAGATGCGTTGCCGCCTTTTTATAAAGTGGGCTCAGGCCACCTCGCTCATCAGACGAAACGCAGAAGTATAAAACTTCCCCTTCACGCTGGTCTTATATGACGAAGTGGTACTTCCTTGGACAGACCTGCCCATTTGTGCAACAGCGAAGACTGTTGCATGGCTCTACCACAGTTAAGCTAAGACATCAGATAAGAGTCGCATAACATTTTTTTAATATATTTTTTTGTTTGGTGGTTTCGTAACCTCTTTTCTAAAAAAAAATAAGTGTAGACATACCGTAAGAGAAATATAAAAGTGTGATGGGTTTTATATCGCTGGGACTAGATCCAGAAACCGAGGCAATTGAACCGTTAGTGGACGGTGGTTAAGTGATCACGGCTCTCTTTAAATTGCGTGTAGCGATTCACTTCACACGAAGTACTTACCCGTCACATCTTTATAATGGTCCTCGCCAATGCAGAAAGTTGGGGCAAATATCCCTTTATGGCCAACCGCTCCCCTGGGAGAAAAAGGTCAAATACTTAGGAGTCACTTTCGACTCGCGTATGTCATTTACTACGCACATTAATAACGTTCGTAATAGAGCCGCTTTCGTCTCCGGCCGGCTACACAATTTAACTAACGCTAAAAGTAAAATGCCCTTAAGGCACAAATTATTATTATATAAGACCTGCGACGACCTATTATGTCCTACGCATGCATGATCTTCGCCCAGACGCACCCTACTCGCTTGTACAAGCTGCAAATAGTACAAAATAAGTTCATCCGCCGGGCAACTGGTGCGCAGTGGTATCAACGCAACGTCGATCTGCACAGCGATTGCAGACTCCCGACGATTCGCGAATATTTTAAAGACCTGACCAAACGATTCTTCGATAGAGCCGAACATCATCCCAACCCTCGGTGGTAAGCGCAGCAAATTACCAACCCGACACAAACGCGAACGCGTCACCCGCGAAACGTCCTCATCGACCCGGTCGAGAAAGGGGACTTAGATACGCCGGACCCACCGCTGGGGGTCCCGCCGGACAACACTACACCCACAGTTAGTGCAACAACAAACACACTAGTTCGCCCTCGCCTCCGAGCACGGCGAGACCAACACAACGCGTACACAAGGTACACCCGCGTTCCAGGGCGGTTCTCACCGCCCCCAGCCACCGATTAGCTAAAAACACAGTCGATGGCCATCGGGGCCTCGGTCCGCACCGCAACTTCGATGGCCCTTAGATGACATGTCGTAGTTAAACGCACGCATGAGCACATGCGCGGCCCTACCCACAGCGGAGGGCCCAAACCCGTGGCTGGCTAGCCCACCGGTTCTGCGTCAGATGAAGCTTTAATAGTCTCGGGACTGAAAGCAAAAACATCAGTTAATACAAGATACAAGACCTTTAAATGGTACCACGTACTCAATGAAAATAAGTTTAAAGCTACGTGTTATTCAATTAGAAAAGTATTCTATCAACTTGAATATATTGTTAAACTTGCCGGTGTGCGGTCGAGCGTTCTCTTATATAAGGATAAAATTTTCGTAATTAAAGTAAATAATAACTGTAATGTAGTGATGTGATAGCAAACAAATCCATGTCGATGAACACAATTTCTGTTCGCCTGTTCCGCGTTTGATGAAGCTTTAATAGTCTAAGGACTGAAAGTGTAATTTAAAAATACAAAATACAAAATAGGTTTCCGTATTATTTTTTTACGGATGACAGCTCAACGAATTTGAAGTATAATTAGAATAGGTATAGACTAAATTACTAGTACACTAAATAACTAAATAGAGTATTTATATTTTCATAAACCTTGGCCACAGAAAATAAAAACTTTTATATAATACGGAATATTTTTTTACTTTAATACGAATTATTTTTCCCCCTGAATTGAACAATGGAGCTAAGAGATCCTTATTGTAAGGTTCGTATAATGACGTAGCATCAATTGTGCTCGACCTTTCCCTCCAACTTCCTTAATTTGAGATCATTAAGAACGTTCGTTTTACCACGAAATCAACAAAAAGATGTTTCTTATCAGTAATCTACAAGTCATGATGATGTCGTTAGAGTTAGAAAAATATAGGAAAACAAAGGGTGACTGCAAAAGCTTAAATAGACAATAAAGCCAATGGAAAACGTACTGTAAGAATATATGATCCTAACTTGAAATTAAATAAAAAAATAATTAATTAAAGTAAGTGATTCCCTTATAATGATTTAAAAACTTTACCTTTTTTAAAGGAATCAATGGAATCAAAGGAATCAATCTTTATGAAGTATCTATTAAATACGTATATATAATATTAGCTTCCCGCCGTGGTACTCCAGTCGTGGTACTTATCCGGATGAGCCAGCCCATTCGTGCAACAGCCGAGGCTGCTGCGTGGCCCTAGCGCCGTAAAAATGATGTAAAGTAACATGTGACACAGCAATTTATTGACAACTAGCTGTGCCCGCGACTTAAAATAAAAAAAAATCTAAAGTAAAAGTAGCCTAAGATACTACTTATTACATCAGCTATCTGTCAGTGAAAGTCCCGTCCAAATCGGTCCAGCCGTTTCAGAAATTAGCCGGAACAAACAGACAGACAGACAAATAATATTTTGATATATGTACCGTGTATACGTCCATACATATTTAGTAAAAAGCGGGTATTTTAATATTACAAACAGACACTCCAATTTTATTTATCTGTATAGAAATAATCGACTCACTTGATAAATAGTCGCCATCGCCCGTGAACACTCGAAATATCAAAGTCAAGTCAAGGAAACAATATTGACATGGAATTGTGATCCGTGAGTCATCCGTCCTTTTGAAACTAAATAAGTTTTTACAATTCGGCACCAACAAGATGATAAATTGATTCCGATTCCAATGTCTTCCACTCCTGTTTTGATTAAAATAAATATGTATGACCTATAATACGCTGCAGTTTAAACACCGGCATAAAGTACAAACTGTTCTTGGCAGCTTACCACGAATCTTTCGCCAACTCTGAATTGACGACTAATGGTATCTATTCATGAGTATTTATCGATAATGTGGCGGTTAATACAAACTATACTGTCAAAATGTACATACATATTATAATGTAGAAGTATTCTAATCTTCTGCTTTCATTTCACATTTTTGACAATTATCATCATCATCATCACCATTTCAGCCTGTTTGAGTCCACTGCTGAACATAGGCCTCCCCATAGACTGCCACGAAGTACGATCCCGAAACTTCTCGCGCACACATGCACAGCTCGTCACTGATTGTTGTCAATGGTTGAATAAAACAATTTCTTAAGAAGTTTGCTTAGTATGCTGGTCTTCTGTGATGTCGTGGTTTTTACCCGGACGGGCCTGCCCATTCGTACAACAGCCAAGTCTGCTGCGTGGCCCTACCAAATTACTTGTCAAAATATTTAGTTATTTTTTATTTGTTGCGTGACTGCAAAACTCATTCTTTTTAGTTATTTTATAAACATACGCAGGAAAGTAAAATAATAATTTTCTTTTTCATTCACAAAACCACATTTCTCTGAATTTCACATGCGTGAATAAGCATTAATATATGGATGAACTTACATAATGGCCAGTTAATGGTGTCCACTATTCTGTTATATAGGTAGATGTTTTTCTTAGATGAACCAATTTATTTCACATGTTCCCGATTAGTATGAGTGATTTTAACAAAAATCTCATGCTGATTTTGATACAGCAAAAATAAACGTTTTAATTGTACAAATTAAAACATCCACATCCAACATCATCTTATCAAAGTAGGTTTTTGGGATATACAGAGTATGAAATTAAAGTTTGGGCAGCGGATCAATTAACCCATGTTGAAGAATTCCATTTGAAAGATTATATGGGTTTCTTAAATTGTAAAAATTACACTTTGAATTAAATTTCATGTTTTGTGATCATTTTAAGACTCGCTCCTTTGCATAACTTTAAAAAAAAAATAAGACATTAAAACGGTTTTCCCTGTTGCACGAATGGGCAGGTCCGTCCGAGTAAGTACCACGACCTCCGACCGGCGTAAGTACCGTCTTATAGGTTTGGGGGTACGACGCTAGCGTGCAAACTACGGGTTTTGTATCCGGTTTATCATTTACTCGCTTCTCACACAAAAAAAGATCCGGTTGACTTGACATAAACCAGGTGTACGTATGGTAAATAATTATAGCGTAAAATATCTACTCGTCTAGATTTACTTTAATTATAGTAACAACACAAAGTACGAATGTAAATAATTATAGTAAAATAGTCTATGTTACTTTAATTTATTACAGTGTATATATCTACTTATTACTAAGATTTTATATAGTCAAATGTTACAACACTCATATTGAAATTAGGGTAACCTTAGAAATAATAACATAGCTAGAACATTTATTTTACTACAAGTTCTATTTTATTTTATCAAAATCTGTCTTGAACATACAAATAATCTTTGCAAAACCCATAATTTGGGAGTAAGGCAAGTATACAAGGTAAGTATACTATTAAAGTAATAATTATATAGCGAAATACTAGGATATAGATTATTTTGGTATTCAAAATATAATTTAACGGACAATATAATAAGTTACACCAACTATAGTTATTATGCACGTATTATCTAATAATTTTTATCACAACGAGGTTATAGTAATGTGTACTAAATACAGAATAAGCTCTCGGTTTAATAAGTGAGATTTAATCATGACGGCCTATCTCTAAAATATGACATAGCCATTCACGATCGATAGCATTGCGGAGCGGGTGAAGACCGGGGAATGAGGGTTAAATAACAAAAACATTTTCAAGTGGATATATAAATATACGGAAGCCGATATACGTCGCAAATTTTAAAGTGGGATTTTGATATTTCATTAAATCAATTTTATAAACGTCTATAAGAGTTCTTTATTTGACTTATATATACACTGAAATGAATGTCCTAGCGTTCGATCCCTGGTGCCGGCACCAATAAACTTGTTAATTTTGAGTACTGACATATCACGTGCTCGACGATGAAGCAAAACATTGTGGGGAAACCTGCATATTTTCGAAATACATTGAGATTCAATAATCTAATCTGTGTGGAATTTTAATACCATCATAATAAGCGGAAGTAAGGAATTCTTTATATTACGTAATATATTCTCAAGGCGCCACGCACATCTCGTGTAGAATTTACGAAACCAGAGTTTTACGGAATTGCTTACGTGTTCCAAGTTGAATAGCTCCCCAGAGAGGGTTGTAAAACTTTAAAGAGTTCCAGAAAACAAAGAAATATGTTGATATTTCAATGTCCCTATTATAAGTTAAATAAACTTTAAAGTAAAATGTATGATATTCGACACATAGAAAACTACCGATAAACAGAAATACTTGCAGATTAAAGCGTTGTTAAATTACGGACAAAATGTTCTTGAAACATAATTTAAAGCCCAAACAAAGTGTTTGCTTGCTTTTCAAAAATCATACTCTTTTTAACCATTTTATCAATAAATTAATGAACGTACTTAACCGCCAAAAAGTTTTTTTAATAATTACAATATTAACTAACAATTACAGAAAATTACTTTGATCAGAAAAGGACATTTTTAAAATACCCCTAACATGTTTCATCCTGCTCGGAGCCTCATCCTGATTTCGTGTCCCTCCAGGCATCCTTGATCGAAAAAATCACGGAGGTCTATTTGGATAAGCCTAGTTAGCATAAAAATCTACGTTTTAGAGGTGACATCAATTTGTCGGCATATCACATGACAATAAATGTGCATTCTAGATAATCAAGTCAGGTATCTATGAGTGATTACCTGGTTGAAAATTCGGTACCAGTACCTCTGTCACGGTCGTCGGAAAACCCTCAAAAATAATAAGCGGTATACTTTTTTATGTAATCATACCAAGTTATTGAATGTTGATTAAAGTAATATAATGTAAAGCATATATGTCACACTGCTGGGCAAAGGCCTTCTCTGTGTAGGATGTATTAGTGCATAATGCACCACAGTGGATTGGTAGACTTCACATATTTTCAAACCGTAAAAAAATTGTTACGTTTCCTCACGACGTTTTTTGTCATCGATGAGCACGTGATAAAATAGTAAGGTATATTCATAAAATAGGAATAAATCGTCAGAATGATGCAAAATCTCAAAGCGTTGAACAGAGCGTCTTTGTATGCTCTCGCAATCCCATTGTCATCCGTTCCATAATGCTATCGATTGTGAAAATACGTTATATTTGAAAGATACGAACGACTGTGCAAACTTAGATACATATATATAAACAACATACATTTTAATAATCCTAAAGCTTGCACTGTACTCAGTGTAGAAGTGCTACCGATACATAATAACAGTGTAATAGCCTGGTTTGTTGAAACTTGTTATATTGCTAATTTTATTCATGTTTCAAAGTCAATGTGACTTTTATATTAATTGCTTAGTATGCTAACGTTCCTAAGAGTGTACATAATCTTTCCCATTTTCTTTTATATTTCCGAGATATTCTGTGATATTCTATCCCACATTGTTGACTGACATAAGTGGCCGTTAACTGAACCCAGGGGGCAAATATTATGATGGGAGTCTGATACATGAAACTACAACTCCATGGCTAAATTAAAAGATGATTGGGAGCAGTGTTCTTATTTTTAACCAAACAACGATTTGTAATTTACTCTGACAACAATGCTTCGTTTTGGAAACTCGTCTTAAGGTGTAGTCCTTTGTAGTTAAAGCTTGATGATAAACGTGCAATGATGTTTTAATACTATAGATGAGGCATGGCTATACTGCGCGGCGTATAAAAGTTGTTCCGCTTTACATTAAATGATGTATGTGAATGTGACATATAACGAATGATAGGGAAAAAGATTGCAGTGTATATAATTGTAATCTAATTACACCAATTGGCCACCGCTGCCCATGGACATCTGCTTCACCCAAGGGTTGCAGATGCGTTGACAACTTGTTGAAAATAAAAGGGCTCCGGCGGCCTCACTCACCAGACGTAACGCGAAAATATTAAACTTCGACTTTACGCCGGTCTTCTGTGAGGTCGTGGTACTTACCCGGACGACCCTGGCCATTCGTGCAACAGCCAAAGCTGCTGCGTGGCCCTACCACAGTTAACTTTTTGCCGACTTATGTGTATTTTTAAAGGGTATTTCCTTTTGCGGAAACCTTAAATAAATTATATGTACAAATATTAACAAGCTTATTCAATAAAAATTTTCGCATAGAACACATTATTTCCAATTAAAATGATGTTTTCGTACAAAACACACAAGATAACCTCTAGCAAATATAAACAAGAAAGTAAATATTGCCACGCACGCAAAAGAAAATGTCTCTAATAATTTATTTTAAGCACTCAACACTCAACAGCTCGACTTGCGTACTGGCAAAAAGATCGATCCACTTTCTCTTCACATTGCTCGTATATTAAATTATTTTAAGACTTGTTAATTAAATCATAGACTATTTCAAAAATTTTCTCAACAAATTAATACAAAATTTTGAACATATTATTAATCTTCTATAATATAATAAACAAAAATTAATCTTCTATAATATGCTATATTATAACAAAACAATGTAATAAAATTTGTAGAAAAAGTACGATGTTAATGTTTAATCTTAAGTGCAGAGATTAGCATAATAATAAACTTAAAAAACATAATGTAGTTAATATGTTATATTATTATAACATTTACAGAAGCTTAGCGACTACAAGTACACTATTTAATGCTTCATTTTTTCTTTTCCTTATCCTCAGTTTGCGTTTGTTAACATAATTTAAATGTTACCAGAAACCAATTTATTATATCATTTGACAAGGGTCTGATTCAATCAACGTCCGTTAACGCAAAAAGGCCTCGTGTAGCATGACATACGAAAAGAGTTTTTTGTCAGGGCATTTGAAAACAGGAAATAATAGGGTGTATTATAAATTTTGCTTGATTTAAAAAATTGACCTGGAAACAGGAGAATGACATTTAAATAACACGATTCTAAGCAAATTTACTTCTTTTTATGTATCGTCATCAATATTTCAGCCTTTTTTAGTGCAATGTTGGATATGGGCGTCCCATTAGACTACCACTAAACACCATGCCAGAGTGGGATACTATCTTTGTCTCATTTATGGACTGTTTCTACTGTCTATCTTCTATTGCATATCCGTGTAACTTTTATCAGACGTAACAGTGTATTCAATAGCCGAGGCTCTTACAACGTTTACACAGTCGTAACCAATCAATTAAACATTTCATTTTAAACGCAATGAACTTACAGCGTATTTATTTTTTGAGATGAATATTATAAGAGTTTTTATACAACCTCTTTGTATGTTTTGAACGATTTAAAAACTTATACATATGTGCAGATATATTTGATCATGTTGATTATTCGGCTAAAATTTCTAAAATCATCCTATAATACAACACATTTGATAATTTGTCTACTTTAAGAATTTGTATTAACAATTATTATTTAACAATATTCTTTTGGGCAACGTGAGGGTATCGGCCGCTTAGATCGGACGCAGGATTGAAATTTTGCAACTATTTATCTGGAGTGCAGAGACTAGCAGTAAAAATAAAATTACTGCGTAGTAAATAATATGGCCCTATAGCAAAAGCGACATTTCATACATTTATTAATTTCATTTTAAAAAAATATTTGGACAGTGTGGACAAGTAATTAAAAAGAGATGTAGAGATTTACGAGATAAAATAAAACATGAGCAATGAAAAATAGAAGAAGAAAAACTAAGTTTTTTATAACAATAAAAGCTGTTTGAAACTTCACTTTATGTAATTTCTTGTTTGCATAGTTTTTTTTATATTTAACAGGTTAATCACAAGTCTACGCCGATAGTTATTTGTTTAAATGACATAGATTATTTTTATGATTGTCAAAGATGTTATTTAATAATAACATTAATTCATTTAGGATTCATTAGAAATATTGCATCAGGAAATATGAGGATAACTCCACATAAGTTCAATTTTTTTCCGTAAATGCGATTGCCTTACAATTTATGGTTCTTTGGATAGCAATAGCTTACAAAATTTTCATGTAGATAGTAATGGCTTTTTCTCGTGTACCTAAAGGCTTTCGTCAGTACGCCGTATCCATTTGCGCTATATTGTTGGTTATTTTACAGTCATGCGTTTCAATATTACATTTAATGCAAAGACATTCAGAAATACATATTTTCATCTTAAATGCGTGTTCAATATTAATATTGTCACACGTGTTTTTTAACCCCTTAGAACCGGGATTAACCTAAACAAACATCCTCTAAAAGTTTTACCTTAATAAATAGTCATACGCTTGAACAAGAACTCCCCGAGTCAGCTTATCCCTTTAACTATAAAGATAAATAACATTACAAGCCCAGATACTGTAAAAGTCAAATTTTAACTGTATTTATCAAAACTGTACAAGGTCATTATGTATTTAACGGAAGTCCGGAAGCTCGGTTTTAATTAAATATACTCGAGCAATTTAACTTGAAATCGCGGTTTCGGCACCAATGAAAATGCTAATTTTATGTGCTGACTTATCACGTGCTCCGCGGTGAAGAAAACATCGCGTGGAAAGCTGCATATATTCGAAATATTAACAAAAACAATATTTCGAGGACATGTGAAGTACTCCTATGCGCGGTGGGGTCGTGTGGTAGATTTGCCCTAATACCCTCTGTACGGACGAGGCCTTTGCCCTGCAGTGGGCTACTTTACTTTTTAATTAGACGTAATTTACTTATAAATACATCAATATATTCTATAATCATTTATATATTTATCATTATTTTTATCAATAAATTTCAATCATTTATCATTATCATTATTTTTATATATTTATCAATATATCATCAAAGGTCACTGTGATCGGTAGGTAGAGATCACGGATTATCTTACACTGCCACATAATAATCTTATGTGTACTTTTTAGGGCACTATTTCACTAATCTCAGTGATTTTCACTCAATTTATAATCGCTCCTATAATTAGCTTCTTACAAACCATCGAAATAAAATCTAAGTAAATATAAAATAGTTTTGAACGGACAATGAAGCAGCAATCAAATTCAAATTCAAAATATCTTTATTCAAATAGACGCTTGCGCTTTCCTATCAAATGTCGAATTTACTTAAATAATTGATATCTACATAAGTTCATAAATAAGTTATCACAATTTGTGCAATAGTTGAAAGGCCAAGATTAGGTATATGCTGCTCGGGGTCAAAACAAAATCAGTTAAATGGGTTAAAGTTAACTGAGTATATACGAGTATATATGTTAAAAAAAATCGTAATGAATCGCGGGTCATACGTTTCACAGAATTAGAGAGAATTAAAGCTCCGAGAATTAAGTAAATGCTCGTTAATACCATGATCCTTTAAGGAATCATTTAATGGAAACTAACCCCTAAGTTATTTAATAGGCGCTCATGATGAAAAATTCCATTTGCAGCGTAGATTTAAAACAATGCAGCCTTAAATCGAATTTCAATACTATAACTTTCAGTAAGATCTTTTTCCGGCAATTCAAAACCTTATCTCCAACGCAAAATTTTAATAGAAAAAAATAAAAAAGAAATCCGGCCCGGTCAGACGTTACTTAATATTTGTCGGAAGGATCATGTGACTGAATCCAATCACATGTACAAAATTTACCCTTACTTTTCTCTGTGAGATGTTACGCGTAAGGAATATTTAAACTATTTTTACCCACACTAGTAAGCAATTACTACGGCGCGGATGGTTTTCTATCGTGAATAAACATTAATGTGCTAGCTATTAATGAGCTGCTGCTAAATAAATTGGAACGTTTACAAAATATGTGTATACGCTTCATTTTCGGGCTGCGTAAATACGATCACATTTCTAGCTTCCGATCTCAGTTGAAATGCTTACCTATACGTCGCCGTCGTGATTTGCATGTGGTATCCACACTTTACTCCATTCTCAATAATTTATTATAATATCTTATTTTTATGCAATGGTAATATTTACCATGAAGTAAACATAAACTATGTTCATTTTACTGAAACGTATAAAGTATTTCTATTAAAACATGTAGAAAAAGTACGAAAAGATTGTCGCCGCTGTGGGAATCGAACCCGACGCTCTAGCCACTGAGCTAAAGTATTTCTATTCCAAATTTCATTTAAGTCCATTCAGCCGTTGCGTCGTAAAAGAGGACACCCACAGTTACGCACAAAATTATCGCCTGAATAACGCTAGTCGATATTTTTGGATCAAAAATATTATTAACGGTTTCTTTCATGCTATTACATTTTGCTTAATTTTTTTTATATGTAAACATAAATACTTCATAATTTTTATTCCATACATTGATTTTACACATCAATGCACAATAGCGTGAAAATGTTGTTTAAATTAAGTAATCTTGTAAGGATTACACTATTGTTAATTTATTGTGAAATGTAATATAAAATAAATAAAAAGGAGATTTCTTGTCTCGTTATCTTTATTTTACTTGAATACAAAAAATTCCCAGCTCATAAGATGTGCAAACAACGATTCAGCGGATCAGGGGAGAGTATTTACTTGTATCAAAAGATTTTTTGTTTTCCAAGAAAAAAATTTACGTGGGCGCTATTGAGAAAAATTCTTTTTATTCGCAAGAACAAAGACAACCATTGTAGCGATTGTTTTTTATCAAGAAGATCAAATACGATTTCGACGTCAAGAGGCGCTCGGAAAAAAGGATTCTTTATTGCGTTATCAATATCAGACGTTATTCGAAACCGTTTCCAAGAATGCTTAAATAACGAAATTATGCATTTTGTATCATTTATCTTATGTACTCATTCTCTCTTAACACGAACCTTTATTGCCCTTAATTTTAAAAGATGATCAAATCATAAGTACCCCAACTAGTCAGAACTTATTTATCTAATTTTTAAATGTTAAAGAAATAAGTTATAAAATTGGTTTGTAACTAATAAAATATTATTCGATTAAGGTCTTTTTACTCTTAACATTCTTTTTTTATGTGAAAAGTTGGCAAGCGAGAATGTGGTACACCTGATGTTATATGGATACCGCCGCCCATGGACATTAACAGCACCCGATGACAACCTTTAAAAATATGGGCCCCAGTTACCTCATTCAGCAGACGAAACGCGACGAATTTTTTTTACAATATACTTTATTGAAATAAACCTAACATCTTTAATTTGATCTTCCAACTAATGTTAATCATAAAATCAAAAAAATTTATAAGTACATAAACAATCGAACAATCTCTTCAAAAACTTGTCAGCTGTCAACTTTGCCGCTAATCACAAAATAATTGGATTTTCAAAAACATATTATTGCTTATTCATTACATTAGATGAAGATCAAGAATATCTTGATAGAAATAAACTGAACTTCTGTTGTTCTTGTTATATCTTAGTTATATATGTCTTTTAAGTACTATTTGTCCCACTGCTGGGCAAAGGCCTCCTCTGTACAGAGGGTATCAGGGCATAGTCCACCACGCGGTTTTCCTTCACCGCTGAGCACGTGATAATTCAGCACTTAAAATTGACAATTTCATTGGTGCCGGCACCGGGGATCGAACTCAGGTTGCTCGAGTATATTGAATTAAAGGCGAGCGCCCGGACACTGAGCTATCACGGTAAAATGCATTAAAATCGCTAAATATTAAAATTCAGTTTTAGTTTACAAGGACGATTACTTAATAGTCTACGTTATATTTTACAATACAACTTACCTAATCAAAAGTAAAAGTATCAAAATTTTGCGCTGCGGCAGAACATAACTAAAACCTTTGTTGTTTAATGATCTGTAAAGGATATAAAAACGAACATAACCTACTATCTCATTTGTAACTTTATGGTAATGATGCGTATGGGCGACGATAATAGCAGACCGTCAAGTTGCTTGTTCATTTGTCACTTCTTAAATTAAAAAAGAGCCTATTACTCTCAAGATATGATGTACACAAGAAATGGAGACAAGTGCCTTCACTAACAACATTTTTCTTAAACTCTTATCGAGACTTATCTCGAAAGCTTCTTTTACCTTAACAATAAAGAAAACACACAATTACTTCAAAATTATGACACACTGTATTTATCTGATCTGTATTTATATGATCTGCGATCACTAAATCTTTTAAACACATTTACTTTACCAATTTTTATCCCCTTTGATATTTTTTTTAATTCCGACGATTTAAAACGGTAACTTGATTCATGTAATGTTCTCCATGTATTTTGTGGCAATTGAACTTTATATATTGTAATAGAGATGAATTACTCACAGACGACACAATGATGTTGTTTATGTGAATTTATCTCGTTATTTTTTCAAGACAAGACAAATGAAATGAAACATTTGAATATAACATGTTTTTTAAAATGAATAAAAAATAATCCGTATTACATGCATCTATTTCATACCTTGCGCGGTATTACGAATGGCTTCGCTTGTGTCAAACATAATAGGATACATATTAAGTTTGTAAAAGTTGAATTAATTAAATATCGAATTCCCACTTACGAATTTATACACGTCGATCGGTTTCAGTGTGTTTGTGCTGTCCGCATTCCAGTATCACCCGCTACGCGATGCTATCGATCGTGAATATATATTCATATTTAAAAGAAATGTCCGCACCAGTATATCTATCTATTTTGTTAAATAATCTGACATGTTATGCTGTACTTATTTTAGGTGAGAGTTTAAGTATTAGGGCTACAGATTCATTGGCTAATATAAGGCATTAGATTGAACCGTAACCGTATGAAGTTGGTATATAATTGGTATTTGGTAAACCTTATGTCTCATCGCCACATTGTTGAAACAATATTAACCAATAGCAACATCTACATATTATCCTGAACAGTTGGTTTTTACAGTCCTGGATTTGTAGCTGCCGATTTATATATTTATGTTCTTAAAAATCATATTTAGTGGTATTCAATGTTACATGAATCCATCGCTTTGCGACGGCAATCAACTAAGCAATTATATAGTCTCCAATTATGAACACCTTTATTAAAATATTATATCGATAAACTTTACCAGACACCACGTCGGATTCAGTCCCACCGGAAAATAAGACGAACCAATAATCATTTTGACTTACAATTCCCTTCACTGAAGAAATATGGAGTAAGGGTCAAAAGAGATATTCTTCCGCGAGCATAATAAAAATATCAGTTAATGATCGTCTCAGGTGGACTTCCTACCCTCTTTGAATAAAATTCCTTGAGGCTTGTGCCTTAAGAATTCTTTTGCGAATTAGCAAATTGTGCAATAGCAAACAACTGAAGAAACTTCAAGTTGAACAAAAAAATCATTGGCGTCACAACAAATAGAAACATTCGCAATCGACTCTTACTTAACAATTTCATCGTCCCGTTAGAGGAACAGGGCGAAGTATTTCGGACGCAAAGGGACTTCCGCCCCAAAATACTACACACCCGTAGCTTTAACACACAACACTTGTTCACACAAACACACAAAACAGTTCTTCTTCGCCTACTTGATATCATACATATCGGATTCCCAGGGCTCGTAGTCAAAAATATATTAATTGTTACTTCGCTTATATCCAAGTATGTATCTAAATTAGCGTAACTAGCGTAAATTCTATCTTATTCTTGGATATTTCCTTTTCCAGAAGTTCTTTATATAGTCTCAGGATTGAAAGCAGAACATCACCAATCAAGTAAGAATAAGCCGTTTAGACCGGGTCAATAAATAATACAAGTTAATAATTAATTACAAGTTTACATACATATTTCTTTTCCTTACAAAATACTCACAGCCAGCTCTTGACGATCGACGCCCAGGGTGGAAAATCTCTTATATAGCAAACTCAATAGCTCGGTAAAAGAATATTTCTTGAGGACTTATATACTCTGACGGGAAAACTGACTCAACATATCGTCGGGTCATGAAAGTAACCAATGAAACAAGCCCTTTCAAAATTACTATTTAACCAGATATCTACTTGTTGGTTTACCTAACCTTTAAAAACCGCGTAATCATCATAATCTATGGGAAAGTTTAAATGGTCAAAGAATAAATAATTGAACCTAAAAGCTAAAGTGAGTAAAACTTTTCGCCTGGAACAAATTGTTTCCAGTGAAAGAGACGTGGGAGTAAATAAATTTATTGGGGCTGATCTCGTTGCTTTAGATTGATAGTCGTGTTCTCGAACATGTTGCGTTTTTGTGGAAACCGTTTTCATTTTAGAATAAAAAAATATTAATTGAACAGGGATAAGAAATTTGGTTTGATTATAAATTAAATCATCTTATAATTTAAACATCTTTTAATTTAAATGTGTATCACGGGTAGGTGGGTGGTAGGACAAATCAGCTTCCTTTGCTGTAGTACGAGTGGGCAGTTACGTATGTGAATTTATAGCGTATTGATTAAATAAATAATATGTTTTAGTGCCGTCGGAAGTGTTTAATTAATATAAAAATAATAATCATTGATTTCGGAGCTGTTAAGTTTTAAGCAGATATAGCTTTTGACATAAATGCTTAATACATTTTCAAGAAATATGAACCAAAACTCAAATGTATACGAAGTTGTTAACGAAGCTGAATGTTTGCATCACTATTAAGGGATAAGGGATAACGTCCCGTAGAATGATATATAATAATTATATATAATATGAATATTTAAGTATATTTACTTTGTATGTATGAATATATAAGAATACTCATCTACGTATGTTTATGTTGGTAGTTTTTAGATTTATAACCTAATTATGATTTTTTTTGGTTATGTAACGATTACAAGTACTTTACTGCCCTTGTCATTATGTCTTTGTTCTACCTAGGGTTAGCTGGTAGATAATGCAATATAGCATTAAGCTCGCCTTTGTACAATTTTTAGTGCAATAAAGATTAAATAAATAAATGATCGAATGACAGCAATTGAATTAGTGCGGGAGCTGGAGTGCACATCGGTGCTAAAGATTTGTTGACTCTTTCACAATTGCACTTCGAAAACTGATGGCCTGAGTACGTGGAGACGTTTGGGCTACGCAGACACGAGTGTCATCGGAGGTGAATCTCCAATTAGAGGCCAGCAGTATCACGGAAACAAAGAATCCGCAATAACATACGCTTGCTAAATACTCTGCACAGGATCTAGACTATAGAGAACCCTTCAAGATGAATCTCCACCGGTCGCAGCGGTGGCTGCACTGGCAGAAAAATCACCTAGACTGATAGTTAGATCAAAAATCTTAAAGATAAGCTTTTATTTAACATTTTTAATAAAATTTTTTGATAAATTAACAACCAGACTTCTTACAAAGTGGGATATTCCAAAGTTATTATTCACACGGGGTTTTGGATTCTCAATCCGACATGAAACTATGTTTAACTTGAATCGTAATTAATAAGGACTTCATCTCTCCACCAGACCGCGTTTAATATAAATCAATAATCTCAAGAGAATCTATTTGAGGTCCTATATAACGGTATAGCAATGAATGTACCTCTATATTTGTATGTAGAGGTATATTCATTACTATGTATGTGTAGGATTAAGCTTAACGCAAAACAATGTATTAAAGACGTATTTACTCCATCAGATGTAGCTTACGTGACTTTAAGTTTCTTGGGTTCGTTGCGGGTACGTTATTAAGCACCGTTACGCTGACACTGAGTTGCGAAGTAATTCTGTGTGCTTTAATGTTGCCAATGACCTTATTAATAATATTTCTTTCAGTAAATAATTTAGATTTCATACGGGACGGAGACCGCTTACTCTACGCCAGATGTTACCGGCTTGATATGTATACACAGACTACAAAATAAAATTAATAGTCTTGTCTATGTATACTTTCATGTTTTTATACCTATTGTGTAATAGCGATATTCACTTATGAATAATTAGTAACACAATAAAGGCATGAAATAACTGTAACAACACATATTTCGGGGTATACTCGGGAAATAACAAAATTAAATTTCCCTACTCCCCTTACACAAGCGGTGATTGGCATGCCACATCCAGACTTTCATTATTTTCTTGTCGAAGTTACCATACGTGTAAAAAAAAATGCCAGAGCCTTTCTATCTACTTCAATGTGAGTTCTTCGAGACCAAGTTAAATAGGTTTTTTAATGTTTTAATGTAAAGTAAAGTAAAGTAACAGCCTATACATGTCCCACTGCTGGGCAAAGGCCTCCTCTATAGAGAGGGTATCAGGGCATAGTCCACCACGCGGCCCCACTGCGGGTTGGCGGACTTCACATATCTTCGAAATATATTTTTTTTTTTATTATTTCGAAAATATGCAGGTTTCCTCACGATGTTTTCCTTCACCGCGGAGCACGTGATAAGTCAGCACTTAAAGTTAAAAACTTCATTGGTGCCGGCACCGGGGATCGAACTCAGGTTGCTCGAGTATATTGAATTAAAGGCGAGCGCCCGGACACTGAGCTATCACGGCTCGTTTTAATGTGCGTTTTAATGTGCTGACGTTAAATGTTTTCATGTTTAAAATCTATCTCAATGGTGGTGATAACACGTCATATCGTTATATAGCATGTATTTAGTCAAAATTAACCGATTTTTAACGCACACAAAATTGTGTTTTTATTTTATTTTTTTGTTATTCCGTATTTATAGCAGTATAAAAAAAAGTCACATAAGTCCAGACCATGAATAACATTATTAATTTACCTCCAAATAACATTAATTATACTGGCCTAGGCTATTTATTTTACAGTAAACACATCTAATTATACGCCATCTTCCCGTGACCTTTGTTTAATAACGGGATCAAAACATGTTAAAACTAATATCAACTGGATTTGTAATCCAGGGCTGGAATATCACAACTTTTAATAAGTTCATGACAGGAGGATGTAATGGAAGTAATTAACCCTTAGTATAGCGTCCCATCTTTCCCAGGGATGGTAAAATACAATATATTTAATTCATTCGCAAGAAGCCGCTCATATCTCACCTAGAATTTACGATGCCAGTATAAGCATATCTAATGAAAGTGGACAGCGCTAGAGTGTGATAGGATATACTAACAATAGTAAACTTTTTCAAGAACAATATTATTGATTTTTATACAGATACGCAATCGTATTTCAATTTATTTAATTATTACCATGAAATGTAAATGAAACTAAATATGCTATTTTGTTTAGACTTTTGACAAAAGCATATGTAAAACTTTATGTAGGTAACCCAGGTTTAATGATTTCCTTTCGAGAAGCGAGTTAAAGGACCGCGATTTTTTAAAATAGACGAATTTATTTCGAAAATTGATGAAAAGCTACTGCGCGAATCGAATTCAATTCTTCCGGATTCTCACCCAGACTCTATAACCACTAAGCTAAACGGCTGATTGCCAAACCGACGAAAATCTCAACGTATTTTATCTATATTTTTTTTGCATTGTAGTCAATTAATGAATGGATTAATGAACCCTACTAAAAAATAATCATTTTGTACTGTAACTACATGCATGTTTGACTAAATGTAGTGCATTTCAGCAGATCTAAAACGATCACTATGATAGATGTTACTATGTTGTTACTGATATTCGCAATAAAAAAAATTAACAACTTTGCTGTAAACTTAAAAAAAAACCTTCTGTATATTTCTTTTTCTCATTTTGACTTGATTTCTTAATACATATTTCAATAGATGATTTCATAAAATAACAGAACGCTCTGATAAAGAAGACATTATATGGAACTAATAATTATATCATATTATCATATGTTTTTACTTTACAAAAACAAACGTAAAAGGTGTCTCTTCATTTACTGCGTCCGAATTAAGTTAATTGGCTCCGATAATAGGATATTCGAAGCAAAGCCATTTTTTCTTAGGCACGTAGTATATTGGAAACCTTCCGATAGTGCTTTACCTTTGTTATTCCTTATTATAAAGTAACAACTAAATGTTTATCAACATATCCTAACTGTGGTAGGGCCACGTGCAACAGCGAACACTTGTTCGCTGTTGCACGAATGGGCAGATCCATCCGCGTTACGACCTCACATAAGACCAGCATGAAGTAGAGGTGTTATACGTCCTTGTTTCGTCTGGTGAGTGAGGTAGCCGGGGCCCAATTCGTTAAAAGGTGGCAACGCATCTGCAACCCTACGGGTGTTGCAAATTTCCATGGCGGGTATCACTTACAATCAGGTGGACCGCCAGCTCGTTTGCCACTTTGTCACATAAATAAAAATATATGATGATAACAGCATTGGCTGTTACTCATGTTTAAATAAGAACTGTGTGAAACGTGTACTTAACCCGATTAAAAATCCTTTTAATGTTATGTAAAAGTATATAACTCGTCGGACTATTTTTATAATCGGAAACCTGCATATTTTAGAAATAATAACAAAAACATTTTTCGAAGAAATGAGAAGTCCGCCAATCCACAGTGGGGTCGCATGGTGGACTGTGCTCTGATACTCTCTGTACAGAGGAGGTCTGCAGCAGCAGCCCAGCATTTGGACATTTATAGGCTGTTACTTTAATTACTACATAACTATCGTTGAATGTTATGATTGTCTTTTATTCTTTGCTCCTTCCCATAGAACTACTATATATAGTAAGTACTAATAAACGTATGCAAAATTTGCGATCTCAAAATATATAAATACCCTAACTGGTGATAAAGCTATGACGTCTTGAGAACGTTCTTACGGTTCACGTGGCGGTCGTAAATTGCGGATAGCGTTGAAAATGGTTCAAGTAAGGATAACGCCTTATCAGATTCGTTGTGATTTATTCACGGGATTTAGACGGATGAAAAAAATACATAGAATTTATCGGTTCCTTTAATTTTCATGAAATATGTTATACTTTATGGATTCGACATAATCATTTCAGTCTTACAAGTTCTTCCAAATATTGAAATTTCTCATAATTTTTCACCGACTTTTGAATCACATTATATAGCGTTCTAAAGGATTTATGTTTAAAATATTTCATTAGTATTTGACCATTCGGCAACATGCTTATATGCTTATTTGCATTGTGAACTACCTTAAAATTTCTAAATTTACACGAAAAATCACATTTAGAACATTTTTAACCGACTTCAAAAAAGGAGGAGGTTTCTCAATTCAACCGTATATATTTTTTTTGTGTGTTCGCGGATAACTTCGTTGTTTATGAGCCGATTTTGGTGTTCCTTTTTTTTGTCAGAAAGGAGATATCCCAAGGGTGGTACCATGATAAGGAAACCCGGATCTGACGATGGCATCCCAGAGAAATCGAGGGCCATCATTGCATGTCATAGGTATTAACAATGTTTTTTTTTAATTTTCTGATTGAAGTCGGTTTTTTTTGTTAAAAATTATACTTGTAAGTAGTCATTTTATGATTGAAAATAGAAAGAAGAAAAACTAAGTCTAAAGTCTAAGCTTTGCTGCGGGACGAATGTTTTTCGCTTTCGATAATTTGTATTCTGAATGTTTATCGTTCTTCCTGTCAATGACGGGTGTCCCTCACCGTCTTCTCAGAATTATCAATATGAAATTCAACTTTATATGTTTAACTAGCTGTGCTCACGACTTCGTCCGCGTGGAATTTAAAATAAAAGTAGCCTAAGTGAAAGTCCCGTCTAAATCGGTCCAGCCATTTCAGAGACTAGCCGGAACAAACAGACAGACTGACAGACAAAAATTGTAAAAAATGTTATTTTGGTATATGTACCGTATATACCATATGCATTTAGTAAAAAGCGGTTATTTTAATAGCAAACAGACATTCCAATTTTATTTATCTGTTTAGATTAACGAAATGAGAAGAAAATAGATTTTATTTCTCACCATACCAAATGTAAGAACAAAGATAGGAAATGAGAACACTGCAAAGCAATAAGGAAAATGTTCCTTCTCATCTTCTGAGCATAAAAGTTTTTTTAATAAGATATCGTTCTCAAAAGAAAATACAACATTTGACGCACGATTTTCTTTATTACATTTCATAAATATTCATAACTTTTTTGCGCAATGAAAAAGTAGTATAGTATTGTGGTTTCTTTGTATCTAAACTTACTTTTATTCAGGTAAATATAGCCTTGTACTTAGATAACATTATTGTTTAAAACACTTCTAGATTCCGTTTAACTATCTCTGCAATTCCCAAATATACAAATTGAAAAAAAAAAGTAATTAACAGCCTATACATGTCCCACTGCTGGGCAAAGGCCTCTATACAGAGGGTACACAAATTGAACCTCTATAAAAATTGGTAAACATGTATCTATTGTGTATAACAATAAAAATTTAGAAACCGCGGTTACCTATACACTCTTTCAATTTCAGACAACACTACAAACTAAGTTATTTATACTTCCATTATTTTCCAATAGACTCATATGAACGAAACAATTTCAAGACAATTTTATACTGTCTTCGTTATAAGAGTGTGGAGCTGTTGAAGAATAGTTCTTCCGATGCAATTTAAATGAAATGGAATACGAGCTCTACTGTGTATCCGTTCTTAAGCGCTTTTATATCTTATTTGGTGTTAACATTATTTATTAATTTTTATATACGAGATTTAGCTCTTTCTTTAATAATGATATTTAATTTCTCTTTGAAGACTCTATTTATCTCACGTTTGGAAGAAAACTCTAGTGATTTATATTTTAGTTGAGGTGCAAAAAAATCTTGTTTGTAATTACAGATATCTCCATGCTAGTTTTGTTCGCTAAAATATTAGAGAAACTCATAACTGATAGACGAATCTGGTACTTTAAACATTTTATAACAAGCGACCACATGGTTTCACAAAGCTACAGACCATGGCGATTAATCTTTCCAGTTTTCACTTCGACTTTTATCGAATTTGTTGAAAGAAATTTAAATTTTTTATAGTGCTAATCGCTGCACTTAAGATTGAACATTAAAATATGTAGAAAAGTACGAAAAAATTGTTGCCGCTGTGGGAATCGAACCCACGTCTTCGGCATTCGCGGCCTGTCACTCTAGCCACTGAGCTAAACGGCTGATTGCCACACTGACGAAAATCTTAACGTCTTTTATCTACATTGTTTCTTAGCAGTTGAAGCAATGCTTGGCGCATCCATTGTTATATCCTTTCCAGCATACAAACAATTTCTAATATCGTACCATGCGGTTTTGCTACAATTATTTTGTTATACCTCAGTTTTAAAAAATTAATATCGGTCATCACGCTGCAATGTCAAGACCATAGAGTAAAGTAATACTACGTAATAAAGTAATACGGACTGGTCAAGACTTTGCACAAATTAAAATTCCTAGCATCCTAGCAATCCCACAGGATTTGACATCTCATTTTGAATCTTTATTATATTCGAAACCTTTTTTCAATCCTGAACATTGCCGCTATTGGCTACAATCTGATATAAAACTCAATAATGATTTGTTCATATACGTTGTATGCTTGCGAGGTTTATAGAATTAACATGTTGCTAGTAGGCTGTATTACTATACACCGACCGTAGATTCTAAACTTATTTCAAGCCATATCTTGAAAATAAAAAAGAAATATAAAAAAATCTTAATCTTTTGGATTGATCATAATACAAAGTTTGTTCAATGATTGCCGATTTGCGCCACCTGTGTATACCGTCCTTACATCATTTCCCGGTCCCTTCTGTTACACAGGGTAAAGTAAAATTCTCTTCTTACTATGGAACGCTTGATTTATTTGAACTATACAGAGGGTTGAATGGAGCAATTACAGATACTTTATTACTTTAGTACAAAATTGTTGAGTTATATACACACATATAAATACATTTATTTTAATAAGATAAGCGAAAAATCATATTGTCAGCAATTCTTAGTCATCAATGATATTATATACAAATATGAAAATAATTTTAAAGCATCATTGTTAGTCATGGTAAATTTACATTACTTAAAATTAAAAACCCCAAATGGTAGTAAGCACCATTCAGGGTTTATCCCTTTATGTACTATTCACAACGTAATGTAGCAGCACATTTTAGTTATGAAATAAGCCAAATAACATGAACATGTGCTTCAAATTTATTTTATATTTCTGTTTGTTGTTTTATAAATCTAAATTTCTATGACGTTAGGTACAAGTTTACGTTTTAAATTAAAATAGCTATTACAACACAGATTTCATTTTTTTTGCCTACTGTTTCATATGACATTGCTCTCTCCTTCTACTGATTTTATTCAATGATTGCGATCAAATCTCGAGTGTAATGAATATTAAGTCGCATTTTATAAATGTTAATGTCAAGTAAGCTTAAATTTCGAGGTTCATATCCCAAAGTATTTATAGGTACTTCGGAGATAGTTAATTAAAGGCGACAGAATATTTTCAACTTCTGAAGAATTTGAATCGGTTCTCGATGTACTATCAAATGAACAAACTAAAACTCAGTCTTGAGTTTTGTTAGAGTATCACTTCGACTTAAAAATGAATGTACGTGAGGATCTCTGTGTTCAACTGCAATCAGTTCTCTGTTCAACAACCATAGTGGTAGAAACCGTATTATTTATTATTATTATTTAATATGTGGTTTTGTTTTATGCACCAGTAATTTTTATAAATCTCTTATACCGTGTGACGTTACATTACAACCGCGAAAAAAAATGAACACACGTCTAACGCTACTTGCCAATAATCATAAAAAAATATAAAACGTTAAAAAAATCCATAATTAAAAAAATATATTTTACAAATAAATAAATTAAGTAAGAGCAACAAAATTTGTAACAGCCTATACAACTACAACTGACTGATTCATACATTCAGAGACTTTTATTCGTTACCAAAACGTCGTTTTATCTCTTTTAAATTTATTCAACCCATTTGTGACCTTTACAAATGAACTTTACCTGATAGTTTTATATGTAAGCAAAATAATAATTTGCAAAATTTAATAACTCTGTAAATATTGATGTTTAAAGAATGTAAATGCTTAATACAATTTTAAAAATTTTTCCTCTATGTGTGTTAATTTATTGTCGCGGTTGTAACGACACGCTGTATGTCCACAATTTAAATTTACAATAATTATTTAAAAACTTTCGAAAATTTTATTTACATATCTTAAGTTTCATCTTTTTAATTAATTCATTCTTTGTAATTAATTTTATGTGTTTACTTATGTACAAAAAAAGTAACTAAAAATGTTATACCCTGTACCAGTACCTTTGTTTGTGAAAAAGACAATAACATTAATGAAATTAATTTGAAAATGTTGTTATTGGTAGCCATGGTAATGGAAATGTCAAAAGTTGTCATCGGTAGCCATGGTAATACTGTGAAGTTCGAAAGTTGTCGTAAAAAATTTTACTCGCATTTTTTTTTCGAAACATCCCAAAAGAAGTATAACTTCTTGAAAAACAAGATTGCAAATATGAAAGTTCGTTTCGCGAAACTTCTACATGGCCTTAGTATTCTTCGCTTTGAGTAATTGTAGCTGTGAAAAGTTTACAACGCCCAGCTCACAGAAAAATAATTTGCGGTAAAGTGATTTTTATTAAAATGCTGCAGTTTTACAAATAAAGAATCGAAATATCAGATATAATATCCAGTTTGAAAATATATAATTAAAAAAAATATAATTTATTTTCAACGGTGATTTATTAAAAAAAGAGAGACATACTAACCGAATTATAAGCTATTTAATATTCGGCATAAAAATTTCACAAGATCAACACTACCGCCATTAGTGCCAGCTCTGTGATTGCATAACGAATGACATGTTGAGATTTGCTAAAAAGCGTGCGTGCGTGCCTGCGTTCGTGCGTGCGTGCATGCATGCGGGCGTGCGTGCATGCGTGGGTGCGCGTGGTGCGTGCGTGCGTGCGCGTGTGCGTGTGTGTGTCTGTTTGTAATTCCATTTCCACCTCCAATACTTTTAAGATCAGCGTAAAGTGGAAGTGTTATACTTTCCCGTCTCGTCTGGAGATCCAAATTCAAAAAGGTTTTAAACGCATCTGCGAACCCTCGGGTGTAGCAGATGTCAATGGGCGGCGGTCTTCACTTAACATCAGGTGAACCGCTTGCTCGCTAACAACGAACGCTTTTCTACGCCCTTTGGTAAGAACCATATAAAATCCGTTAAGTAATCTTGGAGTTTATTCTATACATACAGACAGAAGCTGTGGGAGGCCTTTAGTGTATAAAATGTACATTGTGATAACTTTTATTTGAAGACACTTTTTGAGAAAATAATAGAAAGGAAGAAGGCGTAGAGTAATCATTCTAATTGTACTCTAGATGGAAGTCAGCTATCATCCTTTATTCTATTCGGGAGCACATATTGCAATTACTTAACGTAATTTCTGAACACCGCGCAATACTTCTATGTTTTGAGAAACTCATTTCTCTTTTACAAGTTCGACGAGACTTGAGTCTACATACGACCATAAACATACTTTATGTTCCCATATTTCTCCGTCTCTCGTAATAGGTTCGCCAAAGGACTTTAATAATTTTTCGCCATTAAAGTGATTAGTGCCTCAAAAGCATGAATAGCAGGACTTCGTAATTCCAATCATCAATCTCACGCTAACAAGAAAATTATGTGTTTTACGGATTCACTTTTAGTAATTAGCTTTTTCATTTACATTACTAATTTCTATATTATTAGCAAAAGCAGCACATAATTCCATATCTTAATTTCTTTCTCCTTTGTAAGACCTCAACAAAGGACTGAAGATATTCTTTTTTGCTCTCCATTAAATTGCAGGTGTCTTCAAGACATTTATAGTAGGGCTCCTTTTAACAATGAAACATTCTCTTTGCGGATTATAGATTCTTTTTCTATTTGCTTCCGCTTTCACATAACTGTAATTAAAATATAGTATTGAGTAAATTTGTATAACATCTGCGTGAAATAAGCTTAAAATCAATAACCTTAAATATAAAATTAGCCCACTGTTATTTAGGGAAATATATATAACGATAATATATAGCTTTCAACCTTTATAGTATATTATATATATATATATATATATACATATGTATGAGTTTCTTGCCGGTTCTTCTCGTGCAGGTCTAGTTTAGTGAACCGGTGGTAGTTTTTGACGTTCAATAAGAGCTTAAAGTAAGCCTATGTTGAATAAAGAAATGTTTACTTTGACTTTGATTCGTTTACCTCCGTCAGTTCACGGAATACGGTGCACATTATGGGAAATGGAGATACAAAATCTCATAAAGGAGAGCAATAATTTATCGTTTCTTTTGATACAGATTGATTCATTTAAAACCCATTACCGTGGAAAAACTTCGTACAGCCTTTGAGAAGAAAATTCATTTTCCTCTCAGAGTATCAGTTAACTCGACTATACCGTGTAATAGAAAATGTTTCATATATCATGTACACTGTTTTTAATTCCAAGAAATAACCAAAAAATAAAGGACGTTTTTAAGCAAATTTATAATCAATAGCTCATCTGGACAAAGGCTTCACCTGTCTCAGATAGACTATGCCTCTATCACGCGACCTCACCGTGGATTGGCGGACTTCACAGATCTTCAAAAGAATTTTTTATCATTACTTATTCGGAAATATGCAAGTTTCCTCACCATGTTTCCCTTTAACGCCGAGCACATATTAGGGCAGCAATTAAAATTGTAATTAACAATTTCATTGGTGCTGGCACTGAGATTTGAATGCAAGTTGCTAGAGTAGTTTGAATTTAAAGCGAGTGCCGGGGCATCTAGATAGCACTTCTCTTAAGATAAACATAAATTGTTATTATAAGATGATTTATACATAAGTGATAATTGCCGCCTTTGGACATTTGCAACACTCGTAACATTGCAGATATGTTGCCATATTATATTAAAGTGGGCCTCCGCTACCTTACTCACCAAACGAAAGGCAGATGTATTCTAAACAGTCTTCTGAGATGTCGTAATCCGGACGGATCTGCCGATTAGTGCAAAAGTGATATAAAATTACATTTTCTTCGGAAAAACGGCCGTAAGAGAAATTTATGATCTAAATTCGAAAGTATTGTAAAACATTTTCTGAAAAAATTAAAGAAGTAAATATTTTAAGTAGTTAGTCAGTGATTACTAATTCGCCAACGTCACTCCTTAACAGCACTAACCACTTTTTATCCTTTTTTAGATTGTTCTTCTAGTCCGTCTTACTTATCTCTATCTCCTCATTTTTGTATATCCTTGTACAGACCATAAAAATCTCCGCTCGACGTATAGTTGTCTTCTCCAGTATCGTTCGCAACGTATTGGTTTCATGCACTCTGTCTTTCTTTGTTAAGTCTACAAACAACTATTGTGCAGACAGACAAATACCCAATATTTCTACACGAGTTTAATACGTTCCTAAAACATTCAGGCCGTCGTGGTGAAATGTTTTGTGAATTGTTATAATTACGCCCGCGAAGATTTCTGTCCAAAAAAAGGAATTTTTTCTTTTTTAACTTTAATCGTCTAAGGACTGAAAGCGTAACAAAAAAAATGAATAATATTAGTTAAAAAAATATAACAATAAGCCTTTAATTATTTTAATTATACTTATTAAAATAGAGATTATCTTACGGCATTCCGATAAAACTATAACAAGTATAAATAAATGGATTGAGCTATAAGTGTTCATAAACTTCGCCCCTTTACAACAAAAAATAAAATTGAGTAAAAAGTCTTGGCATCCCAATAACGTGCATTAACTCACAATTAGTCACTGCAGCCTTTTGTAAATGTAACACTCGTGGCAAAATTAAAATAAAGTTATAACTTCACAAAATTTATGATTCATTAATTACGCTTACATATAAATGTACAAATTCCTGATTACACCATAAATCAAAACATATATAACATGTTTATTCATGAATCATATATCATTATTCATCATTAGTGCATTCACAATTCTGACTAAAATGGTTTAAGATTTAATGATATCAAGTAATAATTAAATAACGTTATGTGTTATCATATAATTTTTTTACATCAATTTGATTTACAAAAATTTTAGTCTTTAAAAATCTTATAAAATTGACATCCAAACAAGAGGCAGATAAATATTTACCAACGCCTTGATCCAATATAATACGGGCGATAAACAAAAGAGATCCAAAAAGTCTCAGGGCCCTCCGACCGAAACGAATTTCCCAACGATAAAGTTCTTCGCGCGATGTTTGTCGATAAAAGTGCACATCTCTACCAAATTCAATATTGTTCGAAGTTTTCCTTTTCAATCGTCTCGATACCTTTATACGCTTTATTCGAGAAAATGGAGTATCAGAAAGGCCAGACAAAAGCTTTAAATTCTTTAGCAAAGAAACGAAATGAGACTCAACGTAACTTTACAACGTCTGAGGAAGTGTAAAACTATTTTGTACTTTTTAAATTTTATTACGTAAGTGTTAAAATTATAGAGAAATGCAAATAATTTTAAAAATAACTTGCAAATAAAAAATAAATACACAATTTCAGAAGTAAACGCGTATCGCAAGCAAATTTATTTGTGTTAAAAATGATTTGCAAAAAACTTATTTGAAATCGGGAATTATTTGGAATTCTTACACGGGAAGTTTAATTAATCCATGGAAGGATTCAAAGATTTCATTAGCTTAATTGTAAAGGATTCTATAAATACGCTATAGTCAGTATGAATGTGAGAGTTTTATTGTTCTCATCAGGAAAACATTTCCATTGTGCCGAGTATTATTATATTATATTTACTTTATTGTACACCACAAAAAGTTTTATACAGTTGATATAAAATAAATCTTAAAAGCTAGGTACAATAAGGCGGTTTTATCGCTAAAGAGCGATCTCTTCCAGACAACCTTAGGACGAGGAAAATTAAACTTAATATGAATAGTGGGAGGTAGTGTGCTTAATAAACTTACTTAATAATAACAAAATAAACATACATAAACATTAATAACTTAATTAACATAAATAAATATATATGAAAGTATAATAGATTAATATTGTCAATGTTACCTTTGGATTACAAAGGGAAAGACAATGGTTCTTTGCGTTATTTTTAAATTTGTCTAGCGTCTTTCCACGATGAATTTGTTGAGGAAGTTCATTCCACAAGCAGATGGCCTTGACTGTGAAGGAGTTTTTGTAATATTTGGATTTATACGCGTGTAGTTCTAAAATTAGTTCTCCAGCGGATCGCAGAACTCTTTCTGGCCGGTTATGGCCAGAAGTGCTCCTTTAAATAACTTGGAGTCCTAGGGTTAAATAATACATAGTACCGAATAGAGACAGTGTGCAGATTCCGGCGAAATCGAATGGGTAAGCACTTGAGCTTTGAACGAAATTCGGAGACGTGATCATATTTGCGTAATCCAAATATGAACCTAATTGCTAAATTTTGAATACGCTCAAGTTTATTTAGTATAATCGAGAACAAATATTAGGTTTATAATAACATAAGGGAATTTTCAAATTTTCATATTTTTTTTATTTAAATTCTATGGAACAATATTTATGAATATTTAATCAATCTAACATTCGTTTAACGTTTTCTTTAAATACATTAATATTTCTATGTTATGGAATATTTTTGTGTGCAAAGCTTTACTTTGTACATATATAATAAAATATATATAGATGGGAACATTACTAAATAATATAAAAAAATAGTAAATAAGCCCCCTGTAATAAACAAATAACATTTTAAGAGAGTTATAAACGTATACGAATATTATGATGCTATATCGTAAAATATAAATGTTCGTCACAGGTAATAAAGTTATAACGTTTCGAGAATGCGCTTAAGATTCTCGTAGCGGTCGTAAATTTTGGATAACGTTGTAAAGCACATGGTATAGGTTAGAATCTGTCCCACCTTATAAGATCCGTAGTAATTTAACGAGGGTTTTGAAGACAAATCAGCTATACGTTTATTTTTATAAAAAACGTATAACCCGTTATAGTTCTAGTGTGATGCGGTTATTAAAGTTGAAGTTCATGTAGTGCATATAATTGAACTTTAATATCCACAATGGTAGCCATTATGACTGTTGGATCTCATTACATTATTAGGGCTTCGGCACCGGGGGTCGTGGGTTCGATTCCCACACAGGATAAATATTTGTGACTCACAGATATTTTTTTTATTTCGTATATATTCTATTTAGTAGCATTAACAACAGTAACATGTTGCGCCAAGCCAAGATGGGACTTTGATACGTAGATTTTGATCCAAAGGTGAATAGGGCTTTGATTTTGATCCAAAAGTGAATGGGCAATTATTATACACAACTATTTTACATTGAAATTATCAATGTAAACAACTAACTTTGTATATATAAAAACAAACATTACGCACGTGTTTCAAACGCACGGTGCGTAATGTTTGTTTTTAATTACTTCCATCTAATTCTCATTATCTATTCCTAATGCTTAGAAAAAAAAACAAGAATCTATTAAAATAATAAATTATTTATTAGCTTCCTGCACTCCTTTTCCACGTAAGTCATAAACTTTAACTGTGCCAATTTTGTTCTCCTCCGTCCACGTACTTTTTATAAAAAGGCGCACAAAGTTAACAGCCAATATTGAACCCATTATTTAAACTCTGTTGAAATGAAATAAGTGTATATAAGTATTTGGAGTAAATTAGAAATATTTTTATAATTATTAATATTTTTGGCATATTATTGTTGGCATTTATTTTTGATTCCCCCATTATAGCAAAGATACATTGTAAATATCGTTAAAAAAATTGCATATTTAATTTATATTTGACATTTTAAGATGTAAAAATAATTCAAAATAATGCATGAATCCCTAACAATATCCTATTGTACCTGAATTTCTTGACTCTTGATTAATTCACTGTGAAACGCGACATGGTGCTCGCAAGAGCAATTGTTTTTGCAAAGGCTGACTTAGCACCTCATTAATCTTTCATTCAGCATCTGACATTACAAATACCGAATTTAAGTGTGTTCCCAAGCCGACTAAAATGGTTCCACTTTGTATCAAATGATAAAATGTTTCTTAAAGAGAACATTTAAAAATATTTTATTATAAATTGTTTCTATGGAAAAAGGAGGTAAACGAGCAAGCATTTCACCTCATGGTAAGCGACCACCGCTGACCAAGAACACTTGCAACATCAGTTGACCAACCTGACACAAACGCGAACGTCAACAAGCGGAAGGGGACTTATATACGTCGGACCCACCGTCGGGGTTCCCGCCGGATAAGCAATAACACTACACCCACAGCTAGTGTAACAACAAACATAATAGTTCGCCCTCGCCTCCGAGCACGGTGAGTCCAACACAATGCATACACAAGGTACACCCGCGTTAGCGGTTCGCCCCCCCGATTAGCTAAAAACTCAGTTGACGGCCATCGAGTCCCGGTCCGAACCGCAATCTCGATGGCCCTTAGATGACACAACATAGTAAAACGCATGCATGAGCACATGCGTGGACCTACCCACTGCGGAGGGCTCAAACCCGTGTGATCTGCCCAGCCCACCGTGTTCCATCTAAGGCGAAAGCGTATCATTTGTACACCGAATCGGTTGAGTCACAATTGCGTTGCCGGCCGTAAAGTAAGAATGGGCTCTCTTCTTCAAGGTCTGATTTTTACACCAAAGTATCTTCCACTTCCCGGGCAGCCTCAGCGGGCGGCTGTTTCAGTGGTCGATCCGGGATCGCCACTTCTTCCAGCCCAACTCATCAGGTTTCAAGTAGGTACCATAACTTGTCTAGTCCCAGCCCACGTAGTGATTTTGCGTCCTAACCTAATTCAGCTTAGGTCCAATTAACATACCTGCCCTGCCAGTGTTAAAACACTGCAGCCAGTGAACAATTACTTGACTCCATAGAGTCAATAACTCGTTCATGGGATGGTATACACGCTTCTACAACAAGATCCCAGTTGATGGGCAAAGCCTATCTATTAACAGGTTTAAGATTTTTTTTATGGAAAAATTTTTAAACGAGCAAGCGGTTCACCCGATGTTAAGTGAATACCGCCGCCCATGGACATCTGCCAACCCGAGGGTTACAGATGCGTTAACTTTTTGACAATTGGGGTCCGGCTACCTCACTCACCAGACGAAACGCGAAAATATTTGTATTGTGATATACTTCCACTTTACGTTGGTCTTCTGTGAAGTCGTGGTACTTACCCGGACGGACCTGCCCATTCTTGCAACAGCCGAGGCTGCTGCGTGGCCCTTACCACCATAAAAATTAAACCGGCCCTTAACACCATAAACCGTAATTTATTAAAGACAAACTTTTTAAAAAGGGTTATTATAATATAAATGAATACATTAACGATAATAACCCCTGGGAAATCCGTTGGGAAATCCCTCCTAAGCTATTTCTAAATAAAAAAATATGTACTGTATAACAATATATTTGTTTGAGATAAAAAAAATGACAAAAAAAGAGGATACCTACGGAGTTTCTTTCGCCTGTTTCTTCTCCATTAGAGGAACCTCATTACGAAACTGTGGTAGATTTAAAAAATAACTATCGATAGATGAAATTTATACTTGTTATTACGATGAATAAATTATTTGATTTGATTTGCGACGCTTTGAGATAGGCAATTGCATGAGTCCCAACCTGGACAGTTTGGAATTGAATAATATATACATTCTAGCCCGATGGTTCCCGTCATTATGTTACATTTTCTTGAAACCATTTAGCTTATGTATCAATCTTATTATCAATCAAAAGGTACAAACATTTTTCTATATATATAATTTTGTATATTTTATGAAAATTATAAACGCATTTAGTGAATACAATTTTTAGATTGAAAATCACTATGAGAAGGAATAGTAGCGCAATTTGTGTTAATGTTCTTATACACATTCATGTCATACTGAATGAAAATTGTTTTCGTTCAGCAGAACCCTAAAAATAACAAGTGGCATCTTGCCAATCGAAATACTCGTACGTGCTGTCTATTTCAGGTTTATTTATTTTCGTAGGTGTCTTTTGGGAATACTAAAAGATGAAATAGGTTATACATTATTTAGTTCGTTACCAGAAAATAAATAAAATGTAGTGTAGTGTGATAAATATCATACTTTTAGTATAAAATAAATATATAATTACATAACTTTATCTCACATTGATTCAATGCAAAAAATGCTTGTCTGTAAAATTACATATATATATATATATATATATATATATATATATATATATCATCATCATCATTTCAGCCTGTTTGAGTCCACTGCTGAACATAGGCCTCCCCCACAGACTGCCATGAAGTACGATCCTGAGCCACCTGCATCCATCGACTTCCCGCACATTAGCACAGGTCGTCACTCCATCTATTGGGGGGTCGTCCCACACTGCGATGGCCAGTACGAGGCTGCCACTCGAGAACCTTTCTTCCCCAACGGTTATCGGTTCTACGAGCTATATGGCCGGCCCATCGCCACTTCAGCTTGCTAATCCTCTGAGCAATGTCGGTTATCTTGGTTCTACTGCGGATGTCTTCGTTACGAACTCTATCACGCAGAGAAATACCGAGCATAGCCCGCTCCATAGCTCGCTGAGCGACTTTGAGCTTCCTCATACGGCCAGCAGTGAAGGACCATGTCTCGGTTCCGTAGGTCATCACTGGCAACACACATTGATTGAAGACTTTAGTCTTCAAACATTGAGGTATATTCGACGATAAGATTTGCCGAAGTTTCCCGAACGCTGCCCATCCGAGTGGATTCGCCGATTGACCTCTGCGTCGAAGTTGGACTTACCTAGCCGGACTAACTGTCCTAGGTAAACGTACTCGTCAACAACTTCGAGCTCAGTGCTCCCAACAACAATCGATATATGCGTGACATGGACATTAGACATGATCTTTGTCTTGTCCATGTTCATCTTAAGGCCCACCCGTTGGGAGACACTGTTGAGGTCATTGAGCATAGCACCCAGGTCCTCCAGCGATTCTGCCATGATGACTATATCGTCGGCAAATCGAAGGTGGGTGATGTATTCGCCATTGATGTTAATACCTCGTCCTTTCCAGTCCAGAAGCTTGAAAACATCTTCCAACGCAGCGGTGAAGAGTTTCGGGGATATAACATCACCCTGTCTTACACCCTTCTGCAGTTTGATAGGTTTTGTACTACTGGACTGTACTTGGACGGACATCGTAGCCTTGCTATATAAACACCTCAGAACTTCGATATACCGACAGTCAATTTGGCACCGCTGAAGAGCCTGGAGTACCGCCCACATTTCGACAGAATCGAAGGCTTTCTTATGAGAAAGCCTTCGAGTCTGTCGAATGTGGACTATGGTCCACATACGCTAGGCATAAAGGCAGATTATACTCTTCGGTCTTCTGTATAATCTGCCGCAAGGTGTGTATGTGGTTTATGGTACTGAAGCCTTTTCGGAATCCGGCTTGTTCGGGAGGCTGGAAGTCGTCGAGTCTGGAAGCGAGACGATTCAAGATGACTCTTGCGAACAGCACATAGACGCGGCTCAGAAGGGATATCGGTCTATAGTTCTTCAAGAGAGCGTTATCGCCTTTCTTGAAGAACAGCACCACCACACTTTTGCTCCACGCCTCTGGTGTAGTACCACCCTGAAGGACGGAATTAAAGAGCCTCTGAAGGACTACAAGTACCGGTTCTCCACCCGCTTTCAGAAGCTCTGCTGTAATTCCGTCCTCTCCCAATGCTTTGCCATTCTTAAGATGGTTAAGAGCCATTCGAATCTCGCTCAGACTAACGTCCGGGATATTTTCGGAATAGTGTCGGATAAGCTTTGCTCTTGGGTCGTTACTCACACATGTGTGTGGCTCCAACGACGATGTGTACAGCTGTCCATAGAACCTCTCAATCTCACTTAAAACCTCTGGTCTGCTGGAGATGTTAGCCCCGCTGTCAGTCTTCAACTTAGTCAGTTGACTTTGTCCGATAGACAGATCTCTGGCGAAGACTTTTGAGCCTAGGTTCCGCTCTATAGCACCCTCAATACGAGCTGTATTGAAGTTGCGTAAGTCTCGCCGCATGTATCTGGAGATCTGCCTATTAAGCCGCCTGTAGTCTGACATGTCAGTTGAAGACTGAGGCCGCATCTCACGTCTTTTTCCCAAGAGGCTAAGAGTGTGATCGGAGAGTTTTTGCGTTCTATTTGTGCGACGGGCCTTATTAAATTTAAGGCCCACGGCATGGACAGTTTCCACGAGCTTAGCGTTAATATCGTCCACAGTGCTGCAATTTTCTAGGCATTGGAAGCGATTATATAGCTCGAGCTGAAAGCTTTCGGAGTTCTGGATATGGGCACGAGATGGTCGGAGTGTGGACTTCATTAGAGACGAGATCTTTCCAGCCTGATGTTAATATTCAATGTGCCTCTCACCAATCGGTGATCACGGCCGGTCTTCACCCTTGTGATCACAGAGACATCATTGAATATTCTCCGTTTGTTCGTCATAATGAAGTCTATCTCGTTTTTTACGGAACCATCGGGGCTAATCCAGGTCCACTTTCTGTGGGGCTGCTTTTTGAAGAAGGAGTTCATCATAAAGAGTCCCTCCTTCTCCATAAAGTCAGCCAGCTGCTGCCCTATTCCAAAACTACCTACTCTCAGCTCATCGTCTTTTCTTTTGCCCAGTTTTGCGTTGAAGTCTCCCATTAACACCATGTACTGAGTTTTGGAGGAATGTATGGCTCGTGATATATCCTCATACCTTGTATGACCTTCAGCGAATACCGATGGGATATTCTGAGTATAAGGTACGCAACCCTCGACGACACACTCTCGATTTTAACAACGTTGTTAATGAGAGACTTGTGGACGATAAATCCGACACCTCCTTGGGACAGTTAAAACAGGTTGCCGGATTCGAGGATTATCGTGTCCTCCCCCTGTCTTCGGACTTCAGATAATCCTATTATATCCCAGCCTGCGCAGCCTGTTCACCTCTTCTTCCAGCTCTGTAATCTTCTCGTCAGTCCTCAATGTTCTTGCGTTGTATGTTGCCAGGTCCAGTCGCCGTCGTTGGTAGCCGAATCCTAGCCGGGGATTCTTAGCACCCCCTGCCCTGCCGTTACCATGACCGCTACCGTAGCCAGGAATAGCAGGGCTGCCGGGGACTGGGGGGCCGCACATTTTGGACTTCCATCATGTAGGGGGGGTTTTGCCATAGTTGCCACGCCTGGCAAGCGGGTTGGCAACAGCAGTTCCTCCAGACTCCTTGCACCTATAACGCTGCTGCCCGTTATTGGCCTAGCTATTTAGGGTCTGGAGAGTCGAGATGGTTATCCCGCCATCTATCGGTGGCCACCAGATGTTTGTGGCTTGTCCCTTAGTTGCCTCTTACGACACCCACGGGATGAGATGGGGTGGCTTATTCTTACGCCGGCATCACACGGCAAATATATATATATATATATATATATATATATATATTTTATGAAATACCTAAATTACTATTCTTTATATCTATTTAAATCCTTAAAGGATGCTTAGCTAATCATTTGTTTTCAAGCGTAATAAAAATTAAAGTATGCTGGTCACTACGCCACCGTCAAGTACCTACCCGTTATTTACGTCAAGATCTAAACGGTAAAGAAGAAACTGGCCCCCCGAATAACCACGTCTTGGCTTCCCTAATTTGAATAATCGCAGCACCACTGTGTTTAATTGTCTTTTAAACTGTCTCGGAGGGTTCGAAATTTTCTTATTAATGCCATCCATTAGCATTAAGGAGATTTTTTTAAACATTTTAACATGTAGCTTTTAACATTTTATTTAATCACTAGACAACCCGCCCCGGCGTCGCACGGGTGCAACGTATTATATATCGTACCTGGAGGACCGAGCTTTGCTCAGTTTTTTTTTTTTTGGTGAATGTATTTTGGATATAAAAAAATAAAAAATAAAGAAAATGATCAGGTATAGAAAAAAAGTAAAAAAAATAAGTGTGTAAATCATCGTGATTCGAACCGCGGCTGTCTGTTTTGGGGCCGCCCGATTACCGACCGAGCTATTATAACATTTCTTTTGCGGCGAAATTTACTGGCATATTCGAATGATATTTTTCATTCCCTGAAAACAGGGATGAAAGAAAATTTTCTAAAAATGAAACCTAGCTAGATCGATCTTTCGCCCCCGAATCTACGCACATACTAAATTTCATGAAAATCGCTGAAGCCGTTTCCGAGATTCCGATTATACATTATCGTTTAAAGGATAAGATAAACCTTCCTCTTGAATCACTATCTAATAAAAAAACGCATCAACATCCGTTGCGTAGTTTTAAAGATCTAAGCATACATAGGGCTGTCCCTATATATGCTTAGACAGCGGACAGACAGCGGGACGACTTTGTTTCATACTATATAATGATGTAAGATGTAAGCTGCGTATTTAAATGCTCAAATTATAAAATATTTACATACAAAATATTGTTATTATTTTTATTTCGTACCTACCAAAGCTGTGTGTGATAAGTGTGATGCTTCTATATTGAATAAATATATTTAAACTAGAATTTGAAATTGAAATTTGAAAATATGTCAGTAAATCTTTAACGCTTAAAATTTCTTTTCGGTAACATTCTAAAACTGTAGTAACCAAACTTGAATGAGTTTAAACCTGTTCAAATAGCGTGACCTTTTAAAATAAACACTCGCGGGGTTTTAATATTCAAACAAAGCCTTGTACTGTATTTCGCAGTTTACATGCAAATCTCAGCGTGTCCTTCGTTATGCATTCACGGAGCTAGTTATGGCTGCAGTATTGTTCTTCAGGAATTTTAATGACAAAACGTTTAATTGAGTAATATTTGGGTTGGAATGATTCTCTATGGATATGTTGATATCATTTTATAATGTGTAATGAAATATTATCTATTAAAATAGTGGATGAAATAAATTTTATTAAATAAACAGACTAACAATGACACTCAGAAGTACAACGCCGCGATGTCCCGTAACCATGATCGCTAAAAAGGGTTCGAAACGTCGGGGAACTAAAAATAAACGCGATAAATCCGTAAACATAGTTGCATTCAATTTAAAATATCTTTATTCATTTAGACGCTTAAGGATTCTTTTGAAACGTCAAATCTTCTAATCCACCAATTTATTTATTTGTATGTTCATTAAGGTCCACGGAAGGTTTTAAACAAAATACTATAAAAAATATAAAAAAAAGTCTGTCCGGGCAGCTAGTGTTACATAAAATTGGATACATAATTTCGAAGTTGAATTGATGGTAGCTTACTTAGCACCACCAATTCAGAAAACAAATTCTGTTGAGAAGATATCGACAAGAATCTCAGTATAACATGGTACAGGTATAATAGTCTAATTTTAGCTTACGTGAATATTAACAGTATTAACTGCCCATTGGTCTTCGTCTTCGGCTTCGAGATATTCTCGTGAGCATATTTTCAAAAACTTGCCTCGGTAGATCAATTCCATCGTTATGTTTATAGTATATTTATATGTATGTATGTATATATATGTGTATGTATATGTAATTATATATATGTATTATTTATATATGTGAGTATGTATTACGTATATTTTGTAGTATATTTCTTATTTTATTTTGTATATAATTTAGTACTGTATTTAACATAAACATATTATACATTACATAGTTTGTAAATATTAGCGTTTTCCTTGTTGGAAATTCCTCTGTGCACCTACCTAATTTTCTCTGTACCAATCCGAGGTTGACTGGGAGATAATGCTTTTAGCATTAAGTCCGACATTGTACTATTTGTGCATAAAGGATAAATAAATATTCCACAATGGTATAATATGCTTTTACCTTAAGTTTACTTTTAATTTTGCGTTTAAATTGATCAAATAGCAAACTTAATATCGACTGTGGGATTTTTTTATACATAAGCACACATTGCCCCTTTACCTATTTACTTTTTGTAGACGAAACGATGGCGAAGTTAGTTTGTGGTTATTTCTAGTATTTAATTTACTAGTATATCTATCACTATTCCTTAGGTAATAATTAAGGTTATGTCGAGTATACAAAATATTACACTAAATAAATAAAGAAGTAAAGTAAAGTAACAGTCTTTATATGTTCCTTTGCTGGGAAGAGGCCTCCTCTGCATAGAGGGTATTAGGGCATAGTCCACCACGCTGCCCCTTAAACCTTTTTTGTTATTTCAAAAATATGCAGGTTTTCTCACGATGTGTTTCTTCACCGCTGAGCACATGATAATTCAGCACTTAAAATTAACAATTTCACTGGTGCCGGCACCGGGGCTCGAACTCAGGTTGTTCGAATATATTTAATTATGAGCTATTACGTTACTAAATTCTATATTATTAGTAAAAGCGGCACAGAACGGCTTAAAACTAGTACAATTAGTTTATAATTTATACTAGTTATTTCAACATTTGCATAATTTGATATTAAAGTGGCCATATTAATCATTAATAAAATCATTTCAAAATTTTAATAAATCAGCTTTATCGTATATCCTTCCCCAGAAAAAGATTTATTATATTTCTCTCGGCGACATTTTTTTAAATATAGCACACTATTAGAGTTTTTGAATTAACGGAAATTTATTTTATCAAAATGAATCAGAAAATGTGTATCGTATTAAGCATACTTATGTGTGTAAAAGAAGTGTTCTGAATTTTTTTATGGGGGAATTCATATTTTAACTGAGCCGTATTTTTTTTTGCTTTATTGTAAATAATCTTATAATAACTATTTATGTTTCTAATAATGAAATGCAAGCACCCGGCCATCTAACTATCACGGCTCTTAGCTAGGTACGGGTGCTCGCTTAATTTAATGTACTCGGACTGCCTTAGTTCAAATCCCGGTGCTAGCAGGATCGAAGATGCTATATGAAGTTCAAGGACCCGCAGTGGGGTTGCGTGAAGAACTATGCCCTAATAAACTCTCAGCATAAGACTGCCGGGCAGTGGAACATTCACAGGTTGTTCCTTGATTTTACTTTTTTAATAATTTTTTATGGTTCGTGGTCGCGGTGCTATTTAAAATCACTCATTTAAAAATAGGAAATTAAACAAAATAAGGTGGCAAATCATAATACCATTTGCATATAATAATCCTGTTTTCTGTAGTAAAGTAAGTAATATTTTTAAAGTAATACATATACGCTAGTGTAGAGTCCGCAGATAGTCTGACAGGATAATGAATTTTCTTTTCAAAGGTATATTAATATTTATATAAGTATTTTCACGGTAATGGTAAGTGAATGAATATGTATCCAAAGAAACAATAAATTATTTTCTGATCTCTCCTTTATGACATTTTATATCTGCATTATGGGAGCACACTTTATTCCGTGAACTGACGGAGGTGAAGAAATGTAAAAAGAAGGACGGTAACATTATATTTATGTCCCTTAACAGTGAGCATAATATGAAAGGTTCAAAGTTTATTTACTCGATATATCACTTACATTTAGATTAAATAACGACATCCGTATACAATGTTATACAAGAAAAAAACATTCCAACACTTCTACTTTCAAAATGACATTGCCACATATATAAATTAATACGCCACCCCTGATAATCTACCACAAATAAAATTTACAGCGTTAGTCTAATGATTGGACAATCGAAGGTTTTAGGTTCGAACACGAGTGACACCCGCGAATTAGCTTTTGTTTTCGGATTTATTCCCTGCAAATCAAGCGATCATTTTTGTAACTTGTTATAATAAACGCTAAAATGAGAATAGTAATAGCTTCCTTCTTTTACCCCGCAAGGGTTAGAGAGCGTGAGCGCTTCTATAACAGTAGTTTATTATAAACGACTTGCATATTTTTCATAAATATCTACTACAAAAATGAAAAGCCTTGGGAAAATGTGAAATTCACTGGGATTTTGTAAACTCTTTTCTCAAAGATATGAACGGCTATTAATATTAAGGTATTTCGTAAGCAGTTCTGAGGTATAAAGAGAAAACATTCATATTTGTGGCATTTCCTCATTTATACTGACATACTCTCACATTGATGGGTTGGCCTCTGGTTGGTTTTTTATTTATTATTTCGTTTAATCAAAAAAGACCCTCGTATAATAAACGTGTTACCTTAATAACAAAAATCGGGCAACAGTATAAAAAATTAAGTGAAACATCAAAATTATTATGTAAAGATAATATGCATAAAAGGACATTTATGAAAGTCCAAATTCTGATGCGTGTGAATGTTTCTACTCCATGATAAGTAGAGTTATTTAACAATAATTATTTCTTTACTTGTATCCAAATGGTTATTTCAAAGAATTAAAATTTAATACTAAACTTATAATATGGATGTGTATGTATGTACATTTACATAAACGGTGGTAGGGCCACGCAGCAGCCTCGGCTGTTGCACGAAAGGGCAGGCTCGTCCGGGTAAGTAGCACAACCTCACAGAAGACCGGCATAAAGTGGAAGTATAATACTTTCGCGTTTCGTCTGATGAGTGAGGTGGACAGAGCCCAATTTTCAAAAAGTTGTCAACTCATCTCCAAGCCTCAGGTGTAATAGTCGGGTCTATGGGCGGCGGTAGACACTTAACATCAGGTGAACCGTCTGCTCGCTTGGCAACTTTTCACATAAAAATACAAAAAAAATTACAACCGTTGCATTCTTGGTTGGCAATGTTAAAAATTATGCTACAGCCCGTACGCCGTTTTTAATTGACAATTATAGATCAATTAATTGTATTCCTACTCAGGTGTATAAAGCTAATTCGAAAAGAACATGCGCGATCTTCAACTTCTAAATGCACCCGCTGTACAAGCTTACTAATCGCAAATAACAGCAATATCTAATCACAGTGCGAAGCGATGACTAGCAAATTAGCAATTACGTACTTTATAAATTTTTCTCTTAAATAAATGTCTTCAAATTTATATCATAGCTTTAAACATAATTCGTCTGGCCGATTTATTATTTCTTTACATTATTATTGGTCTTAAATTTAAATCTTTACTGTAGAAATTGATCCCACTTAAAAGTATATTTTTCTGAAAAGAATTAAAACTAATCTACTCTCCAATATATGAAGCGGCAACATCAATAAAACATCCTAAATTCATTCACAACTTTTCGGACGTGGCTGGAGGGACGATTTATCCGGCGCCGGTCGTTTGAGAGCTTCAGACTTATCAAAATTTATAGGCCAGAGACATACTACTGCAATGTAACTCAAACCTGGGCTGAATATCTTTCAGCGATGAAGTTTTATTACAGTAGTACCTATAACTAAATATTGGTAATTCATTTATATTCATGCATCATATTAAACGCCTCTTCCATGGATTAATATGGCTTACATATAGACTATAATATGCTGTCGTAAACGTCGTCTGCGTAACATTCTCATTTACCCACTGGACGAAACAAATGACTCTAACACTACACAGTTACACACGCATCGCCTTTGGACACGAGTAAGGCGAAACCAACTCAACACGTCGACAAGGTAGACCCCGGGTCTACCTTGTCCGGGTTTTAGAACGGTTCTCATTGCTTTTAGCCACATATTATCACAGTCGATGGTCAACAGATCATTGTTCTTACGGAACGAAGGATTTACGATTAACGTTTAACAAAAGCGTTTAAACTTTCAACAAATTCACTATCATCATAACAACCCAAATGTGATCGGATGAACTGCTTTCAAAGCTAAAAGGCATTGTTGCAACAACTATGCAAAAGGTCAGAGTAGTCTGGCATTTTGTCATCATTTAGTTTTCTTATATACCAAAATACTCGTAAATGAGTTTACGTCTATTAAGATATAGAGGATACTGTTTTAGGTTCCTTTTTGGCCTTAGTTTTCAGTTCTTGGGAATGTGAGGTAAATACATATAAATACGCCTATACGACAAAGAAATTTGGAATTTGTCATAACATATTAACGTAGAACAGTATTAACCAGAAAGAATCTAACATAAATAAATACGTATATTTCAATTTGATTTATTCCTCTTGATGAATAGACTTGTTAAGAAATATAAAGGTGGCAAGCACTGACCTGGACTATCTTCAGTTGCCGTCGTCGACCCGGGCCCGGTGTAGAAATCTTCTGGCCTGGTACGTCCACGACTTCCTTTTATCTACAGATTCGGTAGAGGAACTGTCTTAATATATAATTTGGAGCAAGGAGAAAAAAGAAATGGGGTTGGCCAAAACGTATTAACGTTAGCCGATCGCGCACGTAGTCTTGTTCGGAGTTAGAGCGTAAGTGACAAAGGTCAATTGGTCAAAAGTATTGCGGGGTGTCGTTGCAAAAACGGACGTTGGATTCAAATTTAGAGTGCTTGCCAGTAAGAAAAAAAGGGAAGGGTTAAGTCAATATTATCAAAATCTTTTACTTCGAAATTGTGCTATTATAGATTTCTAAACGTAAGAAGAAAAAAAAACATATTTAAATGTTAAATAATATTCTCTGTACGGAACAGACTTTTTAAATTTCATCACTAAACCGTCATAAAATATTCTCCATTCGGTGAAAGAAAGTCATACGCTAATGTATATATCTATCTACCTACAAATTATCAAAATCAAAATCAAAATCAAAATATATTTATTCAAATAGACGCTTGCGCGCTCTTATGAATCGTCAAATTTTACATCAAGATTATGTGTATAGGTTCGTAAGGTACCACCGGTTCGGAAAGCGGTTTCTGTTGAGATTATCGTATTATATTCTTCGATTAAATAGTGTAAAAGCCTTCCGATAAACGCCGCGAAGTTTTATTAAGACAAAATAATAACTGTACAAACTCTGTTTCATTTAAGGCTTTCATAAACACAAATTGAGCATCATCCAGATGCGATACAATTATTTTTAGGTCATAAAACATTTTAAAACACGCGGCTACAACCAAAACATAATAAATATGGTGATTTATTATATTTCTATTGTACAAACATTGTGTTCCATTAAAATCGTAAAACGAATCATTGGGTGGAAATATTGCGTATTAACGCGAATGATCGTAAAAAGTGTAATAAATAATAATCCTTATTGCGTAATAAGGATATTACTGCTACGTTACATCCTGTAATTTTGGGCCATAACACCTTTCGTAAAAGTCTTTCAAACAGGCGTTAATATTGACATACTTTTACACATGCTCTCCTACAACATAGTTTCTGATGCTGGTGAAGTGCTGGTATGGATTCAGACGTCCAACGCCTCAATCTGTTCCGTGACCATGAACAAGTTTCTGAAAAGGGTTCGAAACATCTGGAAATAAAACTAAAAATAAATGCGATAAATCCGTAAACATAATTTCATTTAGTAATGTGTAGTCGCGTAAATACATGAAATTATTACTGCTGGAAATATCCCAGAGTAAAGGAATCAATTTAAAAAAAAATATTATTTTATAATAGTAATTGTCAAGTAATTACCCCTGCTGAGGCGATGTTTTCACCAGAAGACATCCAACCAGGCGGGCTAGAAACATTTACCACCAATTTTTGTTTTTAACAATTGACCGCAATATTTTCGGACTGATGAAAGAATACTTTACACATTCAATACATCTTTTATAATAAATATCGTACAAATTCACTGGCTTCGATTTTTAAAAGATAGAAAATTACCGGATTAATTACCGCGGATTACCATATCAACAATATATTACTCTAAAAATAACTTCTTCAGCTAATTTTTAAAGATAAATGGTCAATCAATTATATTTAATCATTAAGGATTTATTGCATCTTGCCAAAACCTCAAATCCATTTCAATATTTATCATCAGGAAAATTTTGAATCAGAAGCAAACATTTCTAAACAATGTTTTTATACATGATTCCAAAGTATTCATTGAAACTTAGAAAATAATTCCCAAGTTACGATAGATTAATGAGGCGTGCTGATATGAGCAAATTTAGCTTTAATATTATTTCAAAGCTCTGCTCAATAGAATTTTTAAGAGCGTAAATCGTATTTCTGCAATAAATATATATTTTTTTAATTATAGCCTTTCATTATAGAAATTAATATATCTTCGTCTAAAAGATATTTCTTAAAAGAAACCCTCGCTCGCTAAAAATAAAAAATAAATATACTTTCTTTATTTTCAGACCTACGCCGAAACCTTTAAAATGGTGAGTGTTTGCATTCAATCTCCCTAAAAGATAAATCGGAATAAATTAAAATTCACCTACAAAATAACTTTTCACCTATAAAATTTCTTTGATATCGACATTTTCACTGAAATATATCTTTCAGTATCAATTACTACATAGTATAAAACAAAGACGTCTCGCTGTCTGTCTGTCCCTATTATGCTTAGATCTTTAAAAGTATGCAACGGATCTTGTTGCGGTTTTTTTTACTAGATAGAGTAATTCAAGAGGAAGTTTTATATGTATAATGCATTGTACCCGCGCGAAGTCGGGACGGTTCGTTAGTACTTGAATGTAACAAAAATATTATAAATATATAAATGTTGTAAAGATACCGTTTTATTTTGACTAGAGAGGTGGTAGATGTTTCATGTTCACGCTATCATTCCATAGACACCCGTGAAAAGGTTAAATTATTTCTCTGATCTTCAATGATGTATCGTGAAGGGTCGATAATTCACGTACAAACAGACACGACTGTCGATGGAGTAACGATTCATAAATAAATAATTTGTTTTCTCGAGCTGTTCGAACTTTCTGTATTATTTACTACAATAGTACATATATCCAAATACTCTTAAAATACGGCGAAAACGGTGAAGTCCAATTAGATTCATCGAAAATGTTTTAAAATAACAGATTTACAAGTTTATCTTTTAAGTTTGAAGCAGGCAGTTTTTGTACTCAACCTTTTAAAATAATAATGCTTCTTTTCGGTATACTCGTATAACCTAGTGTGATCTTCAAAAGTTTTCTCTATTATAGTCTGTTTAATGAATAACTGCTTTTTTCTTCTAATGTAACATAACAAGCGCTATAATGGAGATGATGATAAGGAATATCATGCGTCAATGGAATACAAAAAGCTTTAAAAAGGCCGGTGACACACACAACCCCTCTGATGCCGAGGAGGTCCATGGGCACATAACACTAAAGTAGTAGAAGTAGAATTCAAACGGGTAGTAGTAGAAAATTGACAATTATTGAGTAAATGTAATACTTCTATGTTGAATAAAGATATTTGAATTTAAAGTTGAGTTAGACTCTTTGGTTTATTCCATGTTATTTTATTAAAAAATCACGTATCACATAAAGGTATAATAATTTTTATTCCGTTTAGTTCATTTATTGCGATTATTCGGATCAATAATTTGTGTTTTGAGTTTTGCCACATTCATACTTTAATAATGTGCCTTAAAACTTCACATCCATGTTTTTTAGCAGTCTGTGGGTTTACGGACGGCGCCGTATATTCATTTTTCTTGGCCTCTCTTTATTTTCTCTGCCTCTGCATAGTATAATATTATATATATAATATTTATCAATTCAAAACGGAACAGATCTTCGTTTGATCTGGCATTCCCAAAGTCTAGACAGCTCACCCGTTAGCGCGATACATATCGATCGTGAATATTTAATATTTTGTGAACCGAAAGCTTAATCTGTATAAGTGTTCAATTCAAGGTATAATTTAAAGCTTCATCATCATTCAACGTTTCAAATTGCTTTGAGTCCACTGCAGAGCATAGGCCTTCCTTACATACTACCATGAAGTATATAGCTGAGCCACCTTCATCCATCGAATCTACTATTCAAAAAAACAAAAGTTAAGTATAAATCAAAATCATGCAGTAGTATAACCATACATTTTTTTTAGGAATCCGTACCCAAAAGGTAAGACGCGCCCCTATTACTAAGACTGTGTCTGTCTGTCTGTCTGTCTGTCTGCCCGTATGTCCGTCGATCCGTCGGTGCGTCGGTCCGTATGTCACCAGGCTTTATAGTCATTAACCGTGATATTTAAACAGTGGAAGTTTTCACATATTATCTATTTCTATTGCCGCTATAACAACAAATACTAAGAAACAGAATAAAAAAAATATTTAAGTGGGGCGCACATACAGCAAACATGATTTTTTTGCCGTTTTTATAGGTAATGGTATGGAAACTTTCGTGCGCGACTCCCACTCGCACTTGGGCGGTTTTTATATATGCTAGGTGTATACTACGGCCATATCATTGAACCCGATGCACGTATGAATGTTTTTGTGGCAGAACACTCGCAAATGAGTCCCGCTTCGGTATGTGTCCTTTGTAGTTTTCATGTTGATGGCGTTTTAACGTTCAACGATCGCTGCAATTTGCATACGTGTCGGGATAAAGTGCGAATAATCGCCTCCGTAGTTACATCGCGCAGCGTATTTTTGCAAATACTTTGCCTCTGCATCCAAAGTACAAAATTCTGTAAAAAAACTCTTGTTAGAAAAAATCTTCTTATAAAAGTTTTAATTACATTACATGAAGAAAAAACAGAAAATTGTTTTATTATGTTAAGTATTGTTGTCACGTTTATACTGACGTAATATTTTCCACTTGATTTATTACTTAGTTTGTTTCGGATATTTCTTTGAGATTCTTAAATATTTACGAACTAGTGATCCAACGGTGATATAACAGAAGCAGAAACTGAAACATATATGTATTGTAAAAATTAAATTGTAAACTGAAATAAAAACAGATGTGGAAACGGGTGTGTAAACACAAATAAATACAAAAATAAAAATACTCCTACAGTTTTAGTGATAATCTGATCAAAGATGAAGGATTTAAAACTGATTCCTCGAGATATCTGCTTCTAATATAATTTGCAACAACAAAATTTTTTGCAGTCTAAAAAACCAGCTAAGTGCGAATCGGACTCACGCACGAAGGGTTAGTTAGGCGCAGCGGAGTCTTAGTAATAGGGTCCCGTTTTATCCTTTTGGTACGAAACCCTAAAAAAGGATATATCTCATTGCTGTAAATGTCTCAAATGCAATAATTTACCCACACCTTTACTCCTTAATTAATTTCTTTTAAGTCTATCCATAAATTATAATTCATAAGTTCCTCTCGTTATCTATAAACACAAAAAAATCATGTCATTGTATGGGAGAGTCTTAGTAATAAGGTCCCGTTTTACCATTTGGGTACGGAACCCTAAGAAACCGCTCATAGAACAAATGAACATTCTAAACGAGTTAGTGTTTTATAATAATAATAATAAAATATCTTTATTCACATAGACGCTTGCGCGTTCTTATGAAACGTCAAAATTTTACAAGAAATTAACACGTTCGTAAGTTACAAAACAATGGCGTAGTTAGTTTGTCCTTATTTCTAGTATTTAGTTTATGTCTGTCACTATTCTTTAGATAACTATTAATATTATTTTTAACGTACAAAATATTACAATAAATATATTGAGACGCAACAGTGAGTATATTAATCTCTTTAAAAAGGTCTCTGAGTGTATTCCGGGCTCCGATGTTATAGATTGCTCGGACAGCTCTTTTTTGAAGAATAAATATAGAATTTATATCAGATGCACTACCCCACAACAAAATGCCGTAAGACAAGATGCTGTGGAAATAACTGAAATAAACAAGTCTGGCAGTGTCGATGTCTGATAGCTGCCTAACCTTCCTAATTGCAAAAACAGCGGAGCTTAACCTGTTCGCAAGAGATGATAGATGGGGACTCCATTGGAGCTTTGAATCCACTGTAATTCCCAAGAATACAGCGGACTCAACAGGATTAAGGGTTACGCTATTTAATGTTAAGCTAAAACTTCGCCTTCTTACGCTGGGAAGGGTAAAAAGAAGGCGTTTAGTTTTTTTAGCATTTAACACCATATTATTAACGGTAAACCAGTGGAGGATACGCGAAAGTGCACTATTCACGTCGTCATAATCCGACACGTTTCGGTCAACCTTAAAAATGAGCGATGTGCCGTCAGCAAACAGTACAACATCACATAACTCACTGGCATAAAAGGGGAGATCATTTATATACACTAAGAATAATAATGGACCCAAGATTGATCCTTGTGGGACACCCATTTTCATGGGGGACCCTGTGGAATTTACATCATTTATAGATACTTTTTGAATTCTATTACTAAAGTAAGAGGCAATGAGATTGAGGGCGATGTCACGAATGCCATAATAATCTAACTTTTGAAGGAGGGTTTCGTGGTCTACACAGTCGAAAGCCTTTGAAAGGTCGCAAAAGACACCTATTGCATCTTGTGACCTTTCCCAGGCGTTATAAATATGCTTGACAAGTGCGACACCCGCATCCGTTGTCGATCTGCCTTTAGTGAATCCATATTGCTCATTGTGGAAAATTTTGTTCATATTAAAATGTACTAAGAGTTGATTTAAAATTAGTTTTTCAAAAATTTTACTCAGAGATGGCAATATGGAGATAGGTCTGTAATTTCCTGGATCATTTTTTATCCCCACTTTTGAAAACAAAATTATCTTACTGAATTTCATAAGATCTGGAAATATTCCAGAATTTATACATTTGTTAAAAATATTTGCCAAATATGGTGCAATATACGGCATTATTGTACTCATTAATTTTATGGACATGCCCCACAAATCTCCTGTATTTTTAAGATTAATAGAATTCAAAACTTTTATAATATCATTAGTATCTATGTGATTAAATTTAAACGTTTGTCGACAATAGGTAACATTATTTTTAATACATTAATTGAATCAATGGGAGAGGATTTTAACGTGCATGTAACATTAATTGCAATTTCTGAAAAATAAGTTTCAAAACTACTTGCAATTTCGTTATCTGAAGTTATGGGTGTATTGCCTATCACTAGCTTTATAGGTTCCCTGAATATCTTGGGGTCTTCCAGATATACAGGTAATGATGTCCCATGTAGCTTTTATTTTATTACTAGAATTTAAAATCCTATTTCTTATGTAGATAGATTTTGCATGTATACAGACTTTTTTAAATATTTTTGAAAAATTTTGTACCCGTTTATGGAAATTAGGGTCGTGATTCCACTGCCTCATATTATATAATTCATACAGTGAATCCCTACTTTTATATATACCCACTGTTGCCCAGTCACTAAATTTTAATTTTCATTTTTTAACAATTGTTCGGGGTTTAAAAATATGATTATAGGAAGTTATGAGAAAATCAACCATTGATCTATAACAATCATTAGGGTTATTGACTCCGATATCTTTATGGAATACATGCTGTGCTACTTTATCTTTAAAAGAATTTAGTCTCCTAGCAGTGACTGGTCTACACCTGATCTTAATTTCACTTGTAGTAATGTTTTCATTTATTGAAAATTTTAAACCAAGATGATCAGAGCTCAGATAATTTATAATAGATTTGTCATATACTTCATTGTGACAGAAAACGTTATCGATACATGTGGAGGATAAGTTAGTAACACGAGTTGGTTCATAAAAAAGATTTTTAAGTTTGAATGAATTAAATAAATTTAAAAGCCGCTTACTAAGTTGTGTTATTTGTAATAAATCTACATTAAAATCTCCACAAACTATGACTGATTTACTAGTTAAACACAGTTTTTTAAGGACATCCATGACACACTCAAACTGGTCAAAATCACCGGTGGGGGGTCGATACACGCATACTATAATATACTGTTGACTCTCAACGCAGGATAATTCTATAGAACGTTCGACAGAGAGTGCCATTATATCCTGTCGATTTTTACAGACTATATCATTTCTAACTAACACAAGAGAGCCACCGCGTATAGCGTTTACTCTTACGAACGAACTTAACATTTTATAATTCTCTATATTTACAATATTACAATTCTCATGTAACCATGTCTCTGTGAAGCAGATGACATGAATATTAAATTTCCTAAGGAACAGTTCTATTTCAGGTTCTTGGCCACCCAAGCCTTGTATATTTTGATGTACAATATTTAATTTCTGTGGCCTAGGTGTTGTCTCAATGTTTAGTTTAAACTAACATTGTTTGATGATGGATTATTACATGTTAAAATATTCTTAGTTGTACTATGTACAACTGGGTTCTGTATATTGTATGCTACTAAAGTAGCAATTTGTTTCTTATAATATAATGGCAAATACCAAGTATTTTTTGTCACCTTAAAACTAGATTTAATAAAATTATTCATGTCAAAATAAAATAAAGCGTCACTATGACGGTGAGTTGTGTTATATATAGTCATGTTAAGACTATATATGTATTTATTTTGTTCCTCTGTAAGGAAAGAGGAATATGGAAATGAGCATATTATAAATTTACACTTAGTCTTATAATGTAAGCCAAGTAACATTTCCATATTATTAATAATTTCCTTTTTCCTAACAGACGAACTATCCCCATGAAGAAGTACAATTGTACTACTCTCATTTAAATGTAATGTTAATATTTTATTTATATTATTATGGAAACTGTCACCTGGTGAACATATATTGTACACATTACTTACATGCTTAGATAATAAAGAACCAAAACCTTGCCCTATATTATCTGATACAATTATTATTTTATTGTTGGACATATTAGACAATTTGACAGCTGATGAATGTAATTTATTTTCACATTTGTAATTAGATGGCTGATTGTGTTCGTTATGTATGACCAAGTCACTACACTTGTCTGCAGATATATTCTGCATTTTTAATTTGTTTGGAGAATGTGAGTTGGAGCAACAACATGTATTTTTGCTTGTGAATGATTCAAATTTTTTGTAATTATAATTACAGAGATCTAATAAATTATCAGCTGCTAGAATATGTTCCTGTATTTGTTTTTGTGAAGATTCATATTTAGCAGTTAATGTAAATGCATATATACCTACATATAAGCTGTTTGTAATATAAATCATTTTCCTGTTTTATTATTAGATCATCACGAATCAGAGAGTCACGGTGGTAGGGCCACGCAGCAGCCTCGACTGTTGCACGAATAAGCAGGCTCGTCCGGGTAAGTACCACGACCTCACAGAAGACCATCGTCAAGTGGAACTATAATACTTTCGCGTTTCCTTTGGTGAGTGAGGTGGCCGGAGCCCAATTTTCAAAAGGTTGTCAACGCATCTGGAACCCTCGTGTATAGCAGATGTCCATGGGCGGCGGTATTCACTTAACACCAGGAGAACCGTCTGCTCGCTTGGCAATAGATACCCTTACACCATGCCATCGGTTTTCTCACATGTTAATATAAATTAATGTTTATATTTACACAGATTTTTTCAGTATTTATTTCACGCAGAGATGAGTGGAAGAGAAAAGCAAAAAATGAACGTTGCGAAATTTTATATTACGTTTGTTGAAACTCCGTTAATAATGCCGCTATTACATAGGTGAAGTTGTGAGAGTTTTAGTGAGCCAAAAGTAGAATATAAAACTGAATAATAAATTTCCAATAATGAAATAGAAAAATGAGTTTTCCAATAACGTATTAGGTACTACTGATATCACATATTAACCTCTTAGAAACTACTACCACTCACAAATTATTGTTTGGTATAGGATCACGTAAACACTCACAAACATGTACACAAATATCAATTCGTGAGATTAGCAAAGCTTCCTTTGTTATCACGGATTGTTATTTTCAGATTGTTATTTAGATTGTTAAAATTGAGGATGATCCAGATATGAATCTGTGGTAGGGTCAGCAACAGCTTCGGCTGTTGCACGAATCGGCAGGTCCATCCGGGTAAGTACCACGACCTCACAGAAGACCGGCGTGAAGTGGCGGTGTCATCATTCTGAGTTTCGTCTGATGAGTGAGGTGGCCGGTGCCCAGTTTATTAAAATTTAGCAACGCATCTACAAACCCTACGACTGTTGCAAATGTCCATGGCCGGCGCTTACCACTTAACATCAAGTGAAGCTCCAGCTCGCTAGCCACCTTCTCACGTAAAAAAACTGTAAATACGCAAAAATGTATTATTTCTCAAACAAATTGTTCTAATAATCGTATTAAGGCTTTTAATAAAACGATATAGATTTTAATTAATATAAATAATAAGAACTATGACTTGAGCTAGAAGCCTTTAGTATTTTATCAACAGAAACATACTCTTGTTCTTCTTTTCGTGTCGATGGCAATACCTATTCACACGGTATCGGCCCAGCCACATGAATTGCACTGTCAACAGCATTCATCAGGTCCTCCTGCGTGCAGTTGGTTGGGCACGCAGGGGAAACATACTCATAAATGTATAGTAATTGTATAAGGAAACGAAGCAATTTCTATATTAAAAGCCTTAAGGTGCAGTTAAACCGTAAGAGTAAAATTTTTTGGCCGTAAATTAACTCTACTCTCGGTAACAGTTGCCAGGATTGGTGCAGTAATTATAGAGTACTTTCAATAGCAATATCTACGCTACAGTGCAGCTATTCCTTGGAAAGTATTGCTTATTTTTACTATACTTATTTTATTACTATCGATGTCTTTGATACGAATCTTAAAATAAAGGACAATATAATTTTTTATAACGGTCGTGCAACTGACAAGGATTAATCCGCGCTGAGCTTTTCAAGCCACGGACAAAGAAATAATAGTATTAAGGACCAAATTTTACTATTTTATTATAACAGTAGCCATTCGGGATGGTATTTAAGTTCTAAAGTAAAAGAAGTAAAGTAACAGCCTATACACGTCCCACTGCTTGGCAAAGGCCTCCTCTATACAGAGGGTGTCAGGGCACAAGTCCACCACGGTTCGACGTCACATATCTTCGAAAAAAAATTCTATAATAATTAAAGGCGAGCGCCCGGACAATGAGCTATCACGGCTCTTTTTAAGTGCTAGGAAGGCCTTAATAAGCTTTAAGAGTCAGCATCTTCTCTTTCCAAACTGTAATATGTTAAATTATTAGGGGAACTTTCGAACGAAAAACGTTCGAAACAGCTTTTTAAGGTTACTGCTACCTTTTGTGAGATGCTTTCCGTGACAATTTTAATAAGATGGAAACACGCTGTGGAACTTTTCTTAACAATGCCGAATGATTAATGAAATAATTTTGACCGCTCTTTACTTTTTCAGTTGTAACCTTTCTTAATTTTTTTGTTTTCTTAAGTTTTTGAGTATTTTTCAATGATTAGCCCTTTATATATATCCTCACCGGGTATAAAGAGCTAATCATATTACAGCGATTACTCTATGTCTTAAAAAGCGAAAATTCACTACAATATTTATAAAAATCGTAATAAATTATTGTTAAAATTCAAAAACAGAAAACATTTCAATCATTTCTACGTCTTACAAAGAGAAAACATACGCTACAATATGTACAAAAATCGTAATAAATTCTTTTTAAAATTCAAAAACAGAAAACATTGCAATCATTATATTTGAATTCCGAACGTTTTATTATCACTCGCTTTGACGATCACTGCTAATCCTAATGGGAAATGTCTGTCACTGTCACCGTTGTACGCTAAAGTGAAGAAGAACCGAATATGCAATAAATTTAATGTAATTTAAACTTATTGCACATTATGATGGAGTATTTTTTCACACTTTAGGTACGCTTCAATCAATTGCATTTTGTATTAATAGTAACATTTATTAAGACACATTATAAACAGCCAGAAATACGTACTTTTTTTTTTGGTTGACAAGAAAAACTGGTGCGTTCTGTTCGTCTGTTATTTTATTAAAAATAGCGTTATAAAATTATTTAAAAAGTGTAGGGTATTTAGCATAAAATAAAGACTTAAAATTATATACAAATAAATTGTGTAAAATTTAATATAAAATGTCACAAAAGTGTACAAAATGTATAAACATTGAATTAAAGGCGAACGCCCGGCCGCTGAGTTAACACGGCTCGTGAAGATCCTGTAAACAACCTTATCTAGATAAATCTTATTCTTGTGCGTTATAGTGTAATTAGGTTGATGTTCAAATATCGAGGCCGTAGCTTTATCGTGCTTTTGATTAAATCTATAGCTTTTTCGTGTTCTAGATTTTACATTGTCCCAAAAAAAAGTTAAATAACGGATGAGTAAAACGTTTAAGAAACTATTCTACCCTTTCCTCTTTTGGTTTTGTTTGGATTATAGGGTGAAGTATGTATGCGCTTTTTTTTCATTTGAACCCAAACTGAATCCAGGTTTTATTATTCTTTTACCACTAAATCTAACACGAACATTGTTATGTAAACAAAATACGTACACCTTACATCACACAAACTATTCACGATACATAGCTGGAAGTAACGAGTCTGTCGAGACTTGGATTTACCTTTGTACCGTACTCAATCGTCTAAATTTATAGTTCTGAGTGTAATATTTCTCAAAGTAATTTATATAGTGCTATATATTTTACAATATTACCTTTTTGTAGGTAACTATTATTTTACAACAATTCAAATAAAAGTTAAATAATAAAACGACTTTAACAAATGTATACATTAAAATCAATTTGGAAGTTTCTATAATTTTTATTGCCCGTATCGTAGTCACGATATTTACTATCGAAATATTATAATTTATTACGTGTCTTAGAATTGTAATATTAAAACCGTAATCACTCATTTGGTAAGGACTCCTGGACTCCGGCAGCCGGTCTCTGCTTACGTCGTGCAGAACCCTAAAAATAACAATAAGCTCTTCCAACGGTAACTTATAATACTATTTTGGGGTTATATATTTCTTAATTTCTTGAAATTTTTCAGATACTACTAGATGATTACTGTAAAAAAGCCACCTTGTGTTTAAGTTATTTTTGTCAACAGAAAATATATAATTAACAGTGTAAATTACTAGCCTATGTATATTAACCTATGTTTTTGTTATATAAAACTTGTCTACTACCGTTCCATTGACTTCTCGCGATTATGCATTAATAAAACACGTTAGCAAAATAAATTATGTACATACTGTTTTCATTTTTTAGTACTAAAGAGTATTATTATGACGAAGGAATTAATAAAACTTATTAAACCTACTGTAAAAGCACCATTTTAGGATTTTTGTACCAAATCTTACATGCGTTTGCAAATACAGTTCAAGGGCGTATATTTGAGCATATCATTCTCCTAGAATAGACTTAAATGACGAATGAAAATATCTCCCAGCAAATTTATATATATATATATATATATATATATATATATATATATATTAGAAAGTGACAAGCGAGCTAGCGGTTCACCTGATGTTAAGTGATAACCGCCGCTCATGGATATTTGCAGATGTTTTTCCACCTTTTATTAAAGTGGACACTGGCTACCTCACTCACCCGACGAAACGCAGCAGTATAACACGTGTTCAAAAGGGTGTTTCCAATCCGATAATCGAAAGTGGTGCCGCCACTTACAAGCCCCTACCGCTAGGTACGTTCCGCCGCAGCTGGCGTAGACCGCGACACGTCATTGATTACCCTGACGATGAGACGACTATCGCTATCGACAGGATTAAGAAGCTATGCAAGCACACCAACACACACCGCACTCGCCGGCGAGTACGGCAAACATATACTAGGTTCCGCCACGTACCTGGTAGGTTCTCCCCAGTTAATGATAGAAGCGTTGCTGGAGATTCTTCTGCCACTTCTTCTCCCAGCGCCAACGCTTTCCTTTTCGCCAACGTTTTTCTTTCAAATGGTAGTAATGTTAGATCTAGAAAATCCCCCAGTCAGAATAGCTACCGATCGAGCCGAGGTCCGGCCGGCCCTCTCGGGCACCCTCGAATCAGAATGCTAAACGCGTATTGAGTGACAGCCCAAGCCAAGGTTCCCTCTCGGGGACTCTTGAGCCTGGTCACTCTATGGAGCGTCCGCCAAAACGCCCTAAGGGCTCCCTCAGGAGCCCTCGAGCTTAGTCACCATTACGCGTAATAATAATATACGCCGAGGTTCAGGCTAGGCGCCCCGTGCGCCAGGCCACCTCAAGTGCGTCGGATCTGTGAAGGCCCCTAAGGCCAACAGTGGCTCATCCAGCCAAAAAAAAATGAAAGAAAAAAAAGGTGTTCAAAATTAGGTCTTTAAAATCTTAAAACATAAGTTGTTCCTTATTTTTGTTTTCATTTCATTTTTTTTCTCATATCGTCATTTCACTTACTAAATAAGAAAGATTGTGTAAAAAGGTAAAAGTAACCTAAATGTCCCACTGTTGGGCAAAGGCCTCCTCTGTAAAGATGAATTAATCTGCGCCCTTGTTTCCATTTTTTACCAACAGGAGGCCCTCATTTTTGACAATGCTTCGGGGCAAAATAACTGTACCAATAAATCGTTTTTATTTAATACGGTAACTTTTTGTCATTATTTTAGTGCTAATCTGCACTCATGATATATGAAAATTGTGGCGATGTGGCTTCAATAAAGTAGTAGAGCATCGTCCGGGTGTCGGTTTTTAGTGTCAAACAAATATAAAAAAAAATCCAAATAATATTATTACGCCAATGTGTGGAGTTAATACTGTTGATACTGATTTATACCTACGGAGTTGCTTTCGCCTGTTTCTTCTCCGCTAGAGGAACCTCATTACGAAACGGTAGTAGATTTAAAAAAAAATATGACTATCGATAGATGAAATGTAAGTTTTAAATAATTTAGATTTTTTTTACTCATATAGGCTAAAATTAAACTATAATACATGTACATGATATATTTTTTAAAAAGAGCAACTGTTGACTTTCTTGCCGGTCTCTTCTCAACAGAAACTTCTTTCCGAACCGGTACACTGTGGTTCCCCGCCCATACTAAGGTGCGACAAAATATAAAATACTTTATTTCTGCGATTTTATTAATGAAACTGGATAGAAAAGAGAGTAGTAATAAGTTCATTCTTATAAATTATAATAAATAACGATATATTACTATATATACATAAAAAAATTACAATAAAAAAATTCAAATCAAAAATTAAATTGCGACTCAAAGTTATTCTGAAAGATGTAACTTATTTAAGCATAAATTTATATTAAACAACACAAAAAGGTACAAAAAGGCTGAAAATAAGCAATAAAAAGGCAGCTACTTATATTGTATTTGTAACAATAATATTTTAAAAACTCAGGAGTGTCAAAACAGCTTTTGATAAAACAGTTTCTTTCTTTCTAGGATATTTTCTAAGTTCTGATATGAATGGATCAGAGCTTAAAGAAGCCTATTCAAAAGGTCCCTATTAGTTATAGTCCTAGAAAACTTCGATTTTTTCGAGACTTTCGAAAACTTAGATTTCGTCATACTAGGACTTTTCTCGCTTTATTTCTCACTTCTGCCGCTTCTTCAGAAAGTTGTCCAATTGGTAAAAATGAATATTCTATGATAGCAGACCCATGTACCTTGTGGACAGAAGCTGGTAGGTAAAACCATGCATATGCTTGGATAATTAGTCTGGCAGTTTCCATTGCAACATCCCCAAACTTAATAGAGTTTACTTCGTAGCCAGAATTTATAACTTGCAATATTGTGGCTCAACGTTTTATTAAGCTTTTATCAATTCTTGTAATTTCAGTAGAAATGTCAGGATTCTCGAAGAACTTTCTAGCCGTATCATTGCCATCATTTGAAGTCCCACTTCCACCTGGTTTAGTTTTATCTACTACCAAACCCATTTTTATCCTGAATTGGGATTAGATGGCTTTTTTCCTTTATGCTACACTATCTTTATCAGCTTGTCTAACTTGCCACTTTTTTATATTAAGCATATAAGAAACATGCAGAAAAAAAAGCGCTTCACTTATCTCTTGAAATACGAGCTCGGCTCGGTAAGTGATGTTCAACTTTTTTTTTCAACTTTCAAATTTCGAAGACACACATGTATGGGAATATATACTTCCAGACTTAAACCTGCAATAAAAACAACATTTTTAGTAAATAAATGTATAAAATAAATGCAAAACGAAACACATTCAGTGTTAATTCGTGTGCGTAGCAAAGTGCTACAAAGAGATTATTTTCAAGTAACACCCATATTGCTCTAAAAGGGGGAAAACGAGAAACGAACTCAAGTGAAATCATAAAGAACCTAACGCATATAAAAACGTTTGTTGCGGAAATATGGAGGAATATAAACTAAAACTCGACATGTATTAAATTAAAAATTAAAACGCTTACATAAAAAAGGTATATGTACGTAGCAGTCAAATTGCATCAAAACAAACAATATTAAAATTGTAAATAAAATAAAAAAATATATACATACCATGTCCTTGGAAATTCATTTTGAAAATTGCGTGAGTCACTAGTAACATTTTGGATCCCTGTTGTTGTTCACACTTTCGAAATGGTAATAAACGTAATTAGCTAAGTGCATTTAATTTACACCATTGTTAAGTTTTTGTCTATATTCGATTCGCAAGAGTCTATTTGAATAAAAATATTTGCCTTATTTCTGTGTACACATTTAAGCACAATTCAACGTTCAAACACAACAACAACATCCACGATACTGACAGTTCACAAATGTGAAAACTGTGAAACTCATTGGAAAAAACAAATAACTTTTCATTTTTGATTAATCATACCTGCAGATAATACTGCAATTTACTCTTCTAATCATTATTTAGCTATAGCCCGACGTGCACACTTGTTTGACTGCCGTCAATAACTAATGACTCGCTTATCTGTCTCACCTTTTTTGCATAGAAAACATGTGATACAATTTCGTAAAATGTAACAAGTCACTAGGGTAACGTAAACTCGTTCTTTCCAAAGAACCAAGAAGGGCCATTAATACTAAGACATTTTGAAAGCAGCTCTAGGGAATTGAAAGAAAACATCCATCTTTGTGGCGCTTTCTCATCTATGCTGACACTGACACACCGTTACATTGATGCCTTGGGTCCGGATGTTGTTTTTACAAAACTGAGTTGTTGAAGCAACAAATCTTTTACCTGCAGGGCTAGAATTAAAATATTGCAAAAAATTTAAAAAAAGGGAAAAGAGGCTCGATAAATTTCAAAGTGAAAATTGGCTTCGGCATCGGGGTCGTGAGTTAGATTACAACAAAGGATAGTTATTTGGCTGACCCACAGGCAACTGTCCCGGATCAGGATGTTTGTTGCTAAGGAGGGTTGACGTCATGTGGCTGGTCGTAAGAAACGTTGCCGATACTATTAACATTTGTCATATTTTGTGTGGTGGGGCAAAGTAGGCAGGAAGAAGATTTTTATATACTATTACTAGCTGCTTTCCGCGACTACGTCTGCGTAGAATAGGCTGAAGGCCTATCATTCAGACAGAAAAACAGATATACATAAAAATATGTATATAAATTATAGCCTATGTTTTATTCTGATGTATAAGCTATATTATTGTAAAGTTTCATCCATACAGTAGCATTTGCGTGAAAGAGTAACAAACATCCATCTATACATACAAACTTTCGCCTTTATAATATTAGTAAGAATTGGTTTACTAAAATGAATTGGATTATATGTTTTTATTCGAAACATAGGTTCAAAAGAGATTTGTTTCTCTAGACCAAAATGTATTGCTTTAGTAACTTAATGCTATAAGTACTAAGATCAAAATACATGCAAGGCTATGAATGGACAGAAGTTAGTACTCGACGAACCAATTGTAGCGCATTGTCCGGACGCTTTTAATTCAATATACTCGAGCGACCTAAGTCCGATCCCGGTGACAGCACCAATGAAAATGTTAATTTTAAGCGCTGACTTATCACGTGCTCAATGGCAAAGGAAAAAACTGCATAGTTTCGAAGATATGTGAAGTCCGCAAATCCGCAGTCGGGGCTCGTGTTGGACTATGCCCTAGATGGTCACCTTGTCAATAAAAAGTAATAAATATTTGTACTGATTTGAAAGTTGCCTTAGTTATGCAGAAATGGGAATTATGACGCAGGAACGGTAATTTAATTTCAGTTTTCATATTATACGCCACCTCTTAACTGATTTTACATAAAATTTATCGACATACTAAAACTTACACAGAGGTTTTTATAAAATTGAAATATGCCGCCAATATTAAGTGGTTATGTATGATACCGCTGTATCGCTATGATATTTGCCTGGATAAAAATGTGTTTGTATCTATTGAAATAGGAATGCCTCAGGGACGGTGCAGTATTGGAACAGCATACTACGTGATAACAGCAGATTTGTGCATTCATACAAACGAAAACAAAATAAAAGGGTAAACTATTGCAATTGGTACAAAAAATACGTAGGGTTATCTCTAAATCATAAACTAAGTAGAACTCCTGTCATGCATGAAATTATCAGATTAGATTCAAGTGAAAATAGACTTAAACAAACGCAAAGTTTTAGTATCTATAGCTACTACTTCGTCAGAAATAATACGTCTCAAAGATTTACCCAAACCCGTGACCCGAAAGACAAGGGAAAACACATTCAAAATAAATAATGAGGGTCAGGCTCTGCGTGATAAAAGCAAATGTGGGTTTGGAAAAAAATAAAAAATTTTATTACATCGCCAAGGCAACCGTTGTTAACATAAAATACAACCGGACTGTAGAATATAGCTCGCTTTCTGAGTTGGCTTTAGGAGTGGAATCGGATATACATATAAAGTGCGAGGAAGAGGATGATAGTATGAAAACGTCTCACTCAGAATTTGAATTACAATTTCGCTTTGATAAAATAAAAGCAATTAACAAAACGGGAATACATTCGCAAAAATTTTTAAAGTAGCATTAAATTTCCACAATAATTTTCCTCAATTCTTCTTCTCAACGATGTCTTCTGTCGTCTACTTTGCCCAAACTATGGTTTAACGAAACTATTTTACGGATTTTGCTATTTTATATTTTAAATCACCGAACCGAATGTTTGTTACGTCCAAACGTTAGAGTTAACGTAGGATTTTGAAAAAATGTAGAAATCTGTCTGCTTACAAACTGTATATTGTAGTAAGTAATATAACAAAGCAATGCAAATAGATAGAAACACATTACACAGAGCCGTGATAGCTCAGTGAGAGCCGTGATAGCTCAGTGTCCGGGCGCTCGCCTTCAATTCAATATACTCGAGCAACCTGAGTTCGATCCCCGGTGCCGGCACCAATGAAGTTTTTAACTTTAAGTGCTGACTTATCACGCGCTCCGCGGTGAAGGAAATCATCGTGAGGAAACCTGCATATTTTCGAAATAATAACAAAAAAAATATATTTCGAAGATATGTGAAGTCCGCCAATCTGCATTGGGGCCGCGTGGTGGACTATGCCCTGATACCCTCTCTATAGAGAAGGCCTTTGCCCAGCAGTGGGACATGTATAGGCTGTTACTTTACTTTACTTTACACATTACACAGAAAATATAAAAACATAAAACGCAAGTAGACAGCAAAAGTATAAAGCACCATTTTTGTGCTTATTTTGCATTGTTTAAATGATAGGTGGCAGTGTAACACCATGACCTCCGTTGCAAGCCCGTCTGTCAACTTTCGTCTTCTTCATTAAACAGTGGGCTGAGACGAACAAGTGGTCTACGAACACAGTCTTTATTAATGGCAACATCAGCAACACAATCTATCAGACCAGTGTATAGTTTTAAAATTATTCGAAGATGCCAGCATAAAACCGGAATGTGTTCTTCCTGAAGTAAAATCAAATCAGCAATCTTAGAAGTTCATGTGTTGGTGTTTTTTTTTTTAATCTTCAGTTCAGCAACATATTCCCTTTTCTACCGTTGCCAAAATGCTGCCCCAAATATTCGAGTCTAGCATACCGTTGAAGTTCTTTTTCTTGTTTTCTAGTAAATTTAGAGTTGCCATTACAGTCAGTTGTCTCCTAATTATAAAATGCCCTGGGGAAAAAAATAGGAAGTCATCTGGTGAGGAAGAAAGCGCCCATAAGTGTGGCTGTTTGGGATGGTCCGCTACAAACTAAGACTGTTCCAAATTTCACTAAACCCGATGATCCGTTACGGTATTAAAGAGAACAAAGCATAATCATAATAGCCATAAAGCTTTGAAATAGTTTAACTCGGTAAATTACAAGAATTACAGAAAATTATAATACTGACAAACGTTGAATTTCAATAACATCTCAATTTTTTTATTTGCCTAAATTAGTCCCGTACGAAAAGTTTTCAAATTTGTAGGGATAAAAAGGTACAACATAATTTCATTTTCATTATTTTTATACTATGAAGTTAGTTTTGCGCTGTTTGGAACGTGAAACAACAAAAAAGTACAATGACGTAGCACAATTAAGCGCACATCGTTTCCCTCGAACTTCCTTAATTTAAGATCGTTAGGAACGTTCGATTCACCACGACCTGCAAAAAGATATTTCTTACTAGAAGAATCTCCAAGTCATGATGACGTTGAAAACAGATAATTACAGGAAGAGACAAAGTATATATAAAATTATCTATGCCGAAGGTGACTTGGCTTACCTGATAAAAGGTTTAAATAAAGAAATGAACCAATGGAATATTTATGATACATACACAGTTAGAATAATTACGTACATATAAATTATATGACATCAGTTGTATAAATATTGTTTGTATATATATTATATACCAAAAATTGAACATAAGTTTTAAAGCCTTCATACTACAGTCAAAGTCAAAAGTCAAAATATCTTTATTTATTATACCTTTAACTTAAGCTCTTATTGAACGTAAAAAAAAAATAACACCGGTTCTCTAAACTAGACCTGAACAGACAAGAACCGGTATGAAACTCTGCAGTCTTGTTCTCTTTTTTGTTATTTTTTTGCGATACAATGATACAAATATATATATATTACATAACTAACATCTTTACACTATATAATCCTATCCCACATATGATTAATTGACTCACATTAACTAATTTACACCGTATTACATTACATTAGCTCACTGATTACAAGAACTGTGTGAAAATTCACATAGGTAATAAAGTATCAATCTATTTAAAATTTATAAGCTACATAATTACTCGTAGGTGTGTTACTGAGAACAGCTAGTGAAATACTGCAATGAAATTACCTTTAATTGAAATTGTATAATGTTATTAGATGATAACAAGAACATTCGTTTCTAATAACATAAGTACGATATTCCTCTCCCACAGAGTTATTGAATCTTCAATAATTTAGCATCAAGAAACGATTTCCCTACAAAGAAATACTTGCCAATAGTCGAGTAACTCATAAATAAATAACAATATTTACAGGAGCCGATCTACTTTTGTACGTTATTACTATGTATCTATACGCTCGATAGTATAGATACTCGAATAATACAAACAGCAATAGAAGCCTATCTATTACTTAAACTTTTTATCCTGCCCAGAGGTACGATAGCTTAATGTAAAAACAAATTTTAACCTATCAACTAAACATCTTGGACTCCACAGGGTCCACTAGAGAAAGAAAGAAGCCGAGTTTTCCTAACAATAATGTTCTAAACGAGTCTTTAGATGTCGGTTTAGAACCGAATGGTACATACCTAAGCCGTATATTTTTTCTTGTTTTTTATATTTCTTCATTATGAGATATAATACAACCAAGATCTTATTCAATTTGTATATGAAATATTAATGTGTTTCAAAAAGCGTTAAAAGGAAATTTTATAATAGCTATTTACTAGGAAATTGTATCTTAATATTTTAGTCGCGATACGATAAATAATTATTTATCGTGAGGGCAATTAAAATACAGTATTTTAAACAAATTGTGGAGACTTTCATATGCCTTATCTCAAGTAATTTTTTCTCATATACAATAGAATTACTAAGTATATTTTGAGGAATAAAATTTTTTATCTGGAGCGGAGCTCCCGCCTTAACCTTCGTGGTTAGGTTATTTTTTTTTATGACCACCAAGAAATACGAGCAGAATTGACATATTGACAACAAAAAAAATGGATTTCTATAGTAAAAATCACACTATTTCATTATTTATTTTTTCGAAAACTTTAAGCGACCGCCGAATTCTGTTGTTCTTGTTGATTAATTCATTAGAGATTTTTCTCTATCGTTTAAAATTTATTTTAATTGAATTACGCCAAAGTTAAAGTTATTTACATTTGCCAAATGTTCTAAGTAAACTTGCTTCCTGTCTGTTGATAACCCCAATGTAACAATTTGAGCTTACATTGCTATTAAAAATATGTTTTCTGCTATAAGTATTATCATTTGATTAGGATCTAATAACTCGTCTTTTGCAGTACAATACTGGGTCAGAAAAGAATGCTGATGGTCCTATAAACTTTTAAACTTACACTTACATTCATTTGTAAATGTAAATGTATTTAGTAGACGAATATTTCATTTAACACTTGCGCACCTCTAAATCTGAAAGGGTAATTTTAACTTTCCTATTATTTATTTTTTTAACTATATATTTGTGACTTATTATTTGAAAAAAACAAGTCACAAAAAAAGCTGTGATAGAGCCTTTATTATCTAACATTGAATAGTGAGCCTTTAGTGTGTTATTGATGACGTATTAATACACAAAAGGAAATACATAAACTTTTTTCACACTAGTTAATTTTAAAAAAATACATCAGCTTACAAATAACTTCAACTTGTGATAACAAAATTAAAAAAATGCGTCACATTAGGAGTTAAATGTTAAAATACGAGCTTGTGTTTTTTATTTTTGTTTAGACGAAAATACAGAAATGTTTTAGTCAACTTCGTTAGCAGGGTATTAAAGCAGACATGATATTGAGCCATCAAAAACGCCATTACATAAAAGCTTATGCGTTTATCGTTATTTATGGCGGGCGCTGATATCAAACTCTATTAAGTACTGAATACAGTTATATATAAAATGAAATTAAGATTATTGGTGCATGAAATTTTAATGATAATAGTCAGGGTACCTATATATATGATATTGATGTATATAGTTAAACCTTGTCGAATAGTTTAATTTTTATTCATCCTGGAAATTAGAAGATACAATCACGAGAAGCAATTGAAACTTAACGTGAAAATATAAAGTAGATACATACATGTGATACGGCGAAATCTTTCTACATAGATGATATTCTATACAGATTTAGCTGTTATTAAACTATGTTTATTATTTGACCCCATACTTTACGTAAGCTAAATTTATATGTTCAGTCCATAGACTATTATAGCTTCATTCAGGTCTAGGAAAATAACCAGATCCCACAAGTTTGTCATAACTTGCTCATGTGTGGGTTATGTAACGAGGAGGATATGTGCGGAGGGAACACCGAGCTATGACGTGCTCACACCTACTAAATCCTCTACCATGTTCCATCCATGTCGCATATTGGCAGGGCAAAGGGAACGCTTTCGCATACATTTGCGATCCTGACCATAGAATAGAACATTAACGCCTTTTTGTGTAAAGGAAAAAAGGCATGTTTGTTCTGCACAGCAATTGCAGACTCACGACGATTCGCGCACATTTTAAAGAATTGACAAAACGGTTCTTCGATAGAGCCCAGCATCATCCCAACCCTCTGGTGGTAAGCGCAGCAAACTACCAACCGGACACTAACGCGAACGTAAACAAGCGTCGCCCGCGAAAAGTCCTCATCGACCCGGTCGACGAAGAGGACTTAGATACGATGAACCCACCGCCGGGGGTCCCGCCGGGGGTCCGGATAACACTACACCCACAGTTAGTGTAACAACAATCACACCAGTTCGCCCTCGCCTCCGAGCACGGCGAGACCCACACAACGCGTACACAAGGTACACCCGCGTTCCGGGGCGATTCTCACCGCTCCCAGCCACCGATTAGCTAAATGCACAGTCGACGGCCGTCGGGGTCTCGGTCCGAACCGCGACCTCGACGGCCCTTAGATGACAGACCATAGTAGTTAAACGCACGCATGAGCACATGCGCGACCCTACCCATAGCGGAGGGTCCAAACCCGTGGTTTCTGGCTAGCCCACCGGTTCTGCGTCCGATGAAGCTTTAATAGTCTCGGGACTGAAAGCAAAAACATCAGTCAATACAAGATACAAGATACAAGCATGTTTGTTCGTTTTACAGTGTGCATTTTATGACATTCATAACGTTATGAAGATATAAATGTAAATACTCGTAAAATGATTGAGTTTAAAAATATTTTCCCCATGTGGTAATCCTACCTAATATATAAAGTTCTTGTTTAAGTGTTTACTATATGAAATTTTATATGTATATTCAGTAGGATTTAGAATAGGTTTATAACTAATTATTATACCCATAAGTGATAAGGTTGATAAGGGTAACCCCAAACGTTTTTCTACCCTAGTATGCATATAAAATACAATTAATTAACAAAAAATAATAGTTTAATTATGCATTAAATATATCTATATATTATCCGTCATCTTGAATATCGATGTCATACTCATTTTCAATATCTTGTAACCGTGCAATTCACTTTTCAATCTTCATATAATTTGTTCTAAACAATAACTAATTTTGAGCATACATTATAAGTATGACTTTTCAGCAACTGAAAACCATGGCAAAATTTGCAACATTTTGTAGAAATTAATTCAAAGTTATAGAAAAATCTTACTTGTTAAACGTAGTTTATAATTCTAGTTTCATGTGTATATGTGCTGTATAAAAAATCCACTTCGTCAACCACAGCTAGAATAATCAATGTGTCTATGGGCAGTAATAGTATTATAGGGCAGCGCTTAGTATCAGTGAACTGTCTAGAAGCTGGCGACCTTATCATATAAAAGAAAACATTTTAATAAAACCAATCCGAGCCAACGCCGCAGTAACCGAGTGGAATCTCTTTTGAACAGCATCATTACACTGACATCAGGGTGTCAAACACCCTGACCCGTCGTCATGAATGTTGAAATAAATGCATGTTTCAAAATTGGAATAAACCCCGAATAAATCCGTAAACTATTTTCGAAAACATGTAAACTTAAATAATACGACAGTATTTAAAATTACCTATTCAATGTACTTTAAAATTAATTTCTTTTTTATTTGTAAGGTACTACAAAATAGTCCATATCAACCTCCTTCTCATCTTCAAGACTTGGATCATTAAGGAAATTAGTTTTTCTAGGGATGCAAAAGTTTACGAAAGTTTTGCAAAAGTTTACTCATTACGATCAGTTAGATATGTACATTTTTTAATATTGAATAATAAGATAGAATTTTTTAATATAGAAATATTGATAATAATTTCTTGTATTTACGCGATTACACATTATAAATGAAACTAATTTTACGGATTTATCGCGTTTATTTTTAATTTTAATTCCCGACGTTTCGAACCCTTTACAGCGTTCATGGTCACGGGACAGACTGAGGTGTTAGACGTCTGATTGTCATAGTTAACCCGGGCTACCGTCATTTTTTGAATTATTAATTTTGTGTCCGATCTATGCAGAGGGAGCTAATTGTATCTTGTCTTGCAGTAGTGGTTCGTTTGGGCCTAGATTTAATTTTATTGATGACAGGATCCCAAGCTGATGGTAGTACCCAACCTTCTTCTCTATTGAAATTAGGGTGTTTTTTAATTTCAATAGCCTCGCGAATCATCCTTGGGAGGAATCGGTGTTCTTTTGCAAGGATCTGTGGTTTGTCAAACCTGATGTAGTGGTTGGGCCTATTCAAAATGTGCTCACAAACTGCAGACTTGTTCAATCTATTGTGTTTTTATGTCAGCTATATGTTCTTTCACGCGGGTTTTTATTGCTCTTTTCGTTTGACCTATGTAAGAGAGCCCACATTCACAGTCAAGTTTGTACACTCCTGGATCTTGCAGAGGGATATTACACTTGACAGATGGTAAAAACTGACTAATCTTCTTCAGCGGCTTGTAGAATGTATTAATTGAAGCCTGCTTTAAGATATAGCCAATCTTGTCGGTGACTCCTCTGACGTATGGTAGAACAGCAGGTACTCGCTCCACTGTGGCTGGTTTCACTCGGTCACTGTGACGTAGGCGCGGTGCTCGAAGCTTGTTGTCATGCAGAACTTGCTTGACATGTTGAAGCTCAGCGGCCAGGTGTTGTTTGTCACAGATCCCTTGTGCTCTCTGAAACAAAGATTTACCCACGGTAGCTAACTGGGATGGATGGTGGTGAGAATCACCGTTTAGGTATCTATTTGTATGGGTTGCCTTCCTATACACAGTGTGTATTATATTGTTATACACAGTGGCTATTGAGGCTCCCTCTGCATAGATCGGACACAAAATTAATAATTCAAAAACTGACGGTAGCCCGGGTTAACTATGACAATCAGACGTCAACACCTCAGTCTGTCCCGTGACCATGAACGCTGTAAAGGGTTCGAGGGTCGGGAATTAAAATTAAAAATAAACGCGATAAATCCGTAAAATTAGTTTCATTTATAGAAATATTGATTTTTAATCAGTTTATAAATGTGTCTAGTTCTATAAATAATATAATCTGATTAAACCTTCAGTTTACCTTAAAATTTACGGGAAAACTTCTAATACATAGAAGCTGTTCTGATTGATATCCGCCTCGTCTTACCTTACCAGCCAAAATGAATTTATATCTATAAGATTATAAATAATATGTATGATTCAATTCATATTTTGCAACAAATATAGATGAAAATACATCGATAAAATAATATAGCTTCGAATACCTACAAGTGGTTGACATCGTAGGTAGTTTTCAACATTTCAAGTATGGTACAACATTTGCTATTTGTAACAGAGACATTGAAATATTGATATACGTATTTCAAAATTTAAACGTATACAACCTTCTCCGTGAAGCAATTCAACTTATGCTGGTGATATATCAAGGAGGTCGCTAGAAAACCCTGGATCGTAAATTCTAAGTGAGAAATGTGGGGCTCCTTGCAAATTAATTAAGTCATCTATATTTAAATACATGCTTAGAAATTTTGCGGTAACTAGAGAGTTAGTTACCTTCTCCTGTTATAACGTTATTAAAATTCCTCAAAAGTGAGATGAGGCTTATTAATAGACACTATTCTTGGAACTATCAGAGTTTACAACACAAGTTTTGAATATTATTAAGATGAGTTTATCATGTTTCTATTTACTAATTCCTAGCAAGCTTCCATAAATTTTATCTTGATAATTTATTTTGATGTATATTGACACTGAGTGAGATCTGTCAAATTTTATTCAAATGTACATTAGTATTCAGTAACTTTAGTGTTAGCAAGTTCTTTGCAGATGACTTAGGTAAATGCAAGTGTACAGACTATATTTCGAGAGAGATAAACAAATAATTTGTTCATCTGAATTTTATTACCGTGGCCAGTAAACATTTACAACTACCGCGGGTTACAGTTCCGTTATGCACCTTCAAGAGGGTGGGCCCCGGTTACGTAAATCAACAGACGATTTTAACTGTGGTAGGGCCTCGCGCCAACTTCAACTGTTGCACGAATGGGCAGCCTCATCGGGGGCTCACGCCCTCACAGAAGACCAGCGTGAAGTGAAAGTATTTTACTTTCACGTATCGTCTATTGAGTGAGGTAAAAGGGGCCCCGGTAAAAGGGGAAACGTTTTAAAAGCTTTTCAACGCATCTAAAAGCCCCCAGGTGTTTCAGATGTCCATGAGCGGTGGTTATCTCTTAACATCAGGTGAACCGCCCGCTCGCTGAACAACTTTTCACATAAAAAAGTTTAAAAAAATTATTGAAATGTACAAAAAGTCTACTTTAAGCTGAGCGTCTGTGAGGCTGTGGTATTTCCCTAGATCAGCAGACATATTATAATATAAGCAGTTACATTATTGTTTCGGCTGATCCAGAAAATATTGCTACTCGAAAACACTACGAAACGTAACTATTGTAATAATTAAAATCGAAATCGGTTGAGACGGCCAGTTTTACACTACGCCTAAGTCAATTCATTCACGCAAATAAAAGTAACAGAATACTTAAAGAACAAATTGAAAAGATTACCTACGTATTATCATCGACAATGCAAAACTTTAATCATTAATGCTAATACAAAAACAATTCATCAACAATATTCAATAAAATACTTTTTTTTAATTTATTTCAATAATGAAATTAATTACAAATAGGTACATCACAGCGTTTTCAATTTGTAAATATTCATAATTAGTAATGATTAAAGTTTACTATTGTAAATTAAACATTCATTTATTTCAAATGATAAGGCGTTTTTTTTTATTTATATAGGGCCAGTTTTCAGCTCAGCAAACAATAATTTTTTTACATCCCATTTTTAACTCGAACGTGAAAACTCAAAAATATGAAGCGAAAAACTGGCCTTAATGTAACTATTAAAAATAACTGTCATTTAATTACACAGTTTTTCATTGATCGTCGAGTATGATGAACTTTATGTACATGGTATATATTATTATAACGAACATAAATAACGTTATCATTTTGAGCATGAATTTCGGAACTCTGGGTTAACTCACTGGGAAATGTGGCATAGTGCTCGTAAGAGCATTTGTTTTTGTAAAGGTTTACTAAGCGCGCCATTAATCTTCCATTCAAGATATGACGTAACAAATTCCGTATTTAAGCAAGGAGTGTATTCTCGTGGCATTCAAAATGATGTCGCAAAATTCTTCTTGCACATTTTCTGTATCATACATTTTAAATTTTAAGTAGATAATTCCCGTATAGCAAATAAAATATGAAGGACTCCACGTGAAGCGGAATAAAAAAAAAGCTGAAATTTATTCATATTTAATTGTATTTAAGTACACCTTGAATAAAGATAATGCGTTCCCCTCACCCTTCATCGATAAAGACGACTGAAAGAGCAAAGGTTTGCTGCTCAAAGCCGAGTCAGATTTCGACGAGATTCGCGTAAGTATAATCATAGTTTTTAAATCTATTCATGATACAAATCCGCTTTTTACCATTAATATCTATCGACAACGCCGCCAATTTAGAGGTTCTATATATAATATAGGACTTAAAATTAGCTACATTTCGTGCGGGAAGTCCATAGATGAAGGTGGCTCAGTATCGTGCTTCGTGGCAGTCTGCGGAGGAGGCTTATATTCAGCAGTGGACTTTAAAAGGCTGAAATGATGATGATGGTGGTTATGATATAATCGGCTACCCTTACTTTTATGACTCAATATTGGCAATGAGTTACAATTTTAAAAAGTAAAATAAGAGCTTCCCGAATTTGAACAGGTCGTTATTTTCTTTCTACGCAGCCTAATTACCAACGCCTAAAGTTATTAAGAATTAATAAATGGATACAGTGAAAGTATGTTTATTTTTAGATGAAAAATCGAAAAAGTAAAAAACCGGTAAGTGCTCAACTACAGCGTCAATTTCAAACGATGTTTGATTTGAGTATCAAAAGCTTTATTAATAGCATGATGGTATTTTTTCCTTTTCCATTTAAAAATATTGAAGTCAATGGCATATACGTATAAACATACTCTACCGAGTAACTCTGTATAAAGCAATGTTACAACAACATACATGAAAATGCAATTTTACATCCAGCAACGCTATAAATCAGCGTCAAAGTGATAAGTTCAATTCACACTGTACGCTAAAGTCCGATTAACGATGTAGCAGTGAAATTCATAGTGCTGTGAACCGAAAGTATTAAATTACAGACCACTGCTGAGTAGATAAATAAAAAGCTACGTGTGGTTTGAAAAACACAAGAGAGCATGAGCCTTATTCAAATATCATATGAAAAACAGAGGAAAACATTAAACTAATCGGATATTCTGACACAATTTTAACATACCGTTCTCTAAACGGAATTCAATTCCCAACGCTGTTATAGACCCGTTCCAAAGAAGCAGAAATAATGAAAGTTTTATATTCAATTGTCTATAAATATATTTTGATTATAACTTGAACACTCTACCTGAAGTTTATTATTAAATCTGTCATTATTGTGCTCTCAATTTTTTAACTGAACTACTATGAACGACAATTCACTTTAGTGAGCAACAATGTACATACCTAGTAAAAATACGTTGAGATTTTCATCGATGTGGCAATCAGCCGTTTAACTTAGCGTTTAAAGCGTCAGGGCGCGATTCCGGAAGACGTGTGTTAGATTGCCACAGCGACGAAAATTTTTCATTCTTTTAAAATTTAAATGTTTAATCTTTAGTGCAGAGATTAGCATTATAAAAAAATAATGAGATCATAATCAACTACCAAAAATACGCTCTTGACATAACTTATAAGTAAAAAAGGTTTTTTCCAACTTATAAATAAAAAAATATGCCCGTGTGATAGTACTTATACTCTCTCTGCAGCTCCCGGGTTTCAGTTGTGGCTTGTGGCTTTTGTGGTTGGCCCATCTGGTCTTACTTTATTTAAAATTTCGCGCCCTTAAGAACAATTAAAAGAGCTCTGAGGTAATAGGTACTACATAACACTACCGAGCCGCGGTGTGCAGTACTATTATTACTGATTTCTTTATTTCTTTACATGCTAACTTTTAGCTATTACAAACGCAAAAACGTATCTGATTCATCGACACCACATAATTTTTTTTCGTTTTCATAAGCCGGTTTTATTTGAAATTTCGTCACCAAAAGCAAACATAATTTTTCAATGCCTCAGAGGAATATATTTTAATGTTATCATAGGAAATCTTAGTTTTCACAAAAAAAATTAACGTACGTGTCATATTTTTAATTGCAATAACAACGTCTTATGTTTTTGTCTTTGTAAAGTATATAAATTACGCGGTCTTCCAGTTCGTGGTCGCCATTCAAGAAGCTTTACCACCCTTCTTCCACGCCATTGGACATCAGTTCTTCGAGCGAACACGTATCGTTAGAAGGCCTCCCTCTAGGTGGACCGACGAAATCGTAATAGTCGCAGGAACCGGTGAAAGCAAATGGCAAAGTGTCGTTCATTGTGGCGTTCTAAGGGGGAGGCCTATGTTCAATAGTCTTGCGGCTGATGAGGATGATGATAAAATACAACAGAGCCTAGCTCTTGAATTAAAGAAAAATACATATACAGCGTATCTTTACAATCGCGAAAATAATTGAACACACGTCTAACGCTAGTTGTTAATAATCATAAAAAAATGTTAACGTTAAAAAAATCCATAATTAAAAAAAATATTTTTCAAACCAACTAATTAAGTAAAAAAGAAACAAAATTTGTAACATCCTATACAACTACAACTGACTGATTCATACATTCAGAGACTTTTTCATTCGTTGCCACAGCGTCGCATTACAAGCCTCTCCTTCTAACAGTATGTTTTGTCTCTTTCAAATTCTTTCAATCCATTCCTACTCTTTGTGACCATTACAAATGAACTTTACGTTACAGTTTTATACGTAAGGGTGTTCTAAAATTCGTTGGTTTGGAAAATTTAATAACTCGGTAAATATTGATGTTTATAGAATGTAAATGTTTAATACAATTTAAAAACTTATCCTCTATATGTGTGTACATTTAATGTCACGATTGTAAAGACACGCTGTATATAATATGAGACTGTTAAGATGAAAAGACGTACCAAACATAAATCAGATATATATGTATGTTATAAACATATACAACTTTTACTATACTTACGTCATCTTCAACTTATAGCCCCGCCAGAAGGCCCATTTACGGGGGCCGAATAAGATTGCTTCCCCTTCGTATCGTCGTTTAACGACGGAGGAGTGAATGATTAATTGTAGCTAACAAGGATGGTCCTTATCACAGAAATTTGGTGGTGATTTATGCTGTTCGATATTTAATTAATTAATTCTACTTTGATAAAAATGACATTGTTATGAAACGCAGTTTATCATTAATGATTAATTAGAAAGGCAAATGGCTTTTTAGTTATTTGTGTGTGTACTTATATTATGCCTAAAATATAAAATTATAATAATAATGAGACGCCGCACATCTAAATACAAACAGCAAAATAAAAATTTAAACGACGATTACCGACATTTACTATGAGTATTGAATTGTTTAACTGATTATTAAAATTCGCAATGAATTTCAAAGTGAGAAAATGAATTATTAATTCATATATCCCAATGAAAAAAAAATATTTTTCGCCAGTATTGGTTCACCTCCACTAAATATAAGGTAAAATTCGTGCTTTTTTATAAATAAATCATCAACAATAAAGCTGGTAAAACATTTTCGATCATACATAAACATTTTTTGCTTGAAGGCATATTTGTAAAACGCATATTTATTCGACGCTTTGTGAAGATCTCCAAGCTCATAGCTTATTAGAAGTCCGCGCTAGACGATCGAACGATAAATTTAACTCGTTAAAATTATGTTTTTCTACCTTGAAAATGAGGCCATATTTTGGTTAAAAATATCGCCACAGGATGGAAAATCACTGATGAATGGAAATCCAAATGCAGATCTCTGTTACGTGTAAGAAAATAAGTGTCTTGTTGATAGATACCCACATAGCTTCTTGGAAATTTGCATAAGATTCCCATTTGTTTACAAAAAGAAACATCTATCCAAAAAAGTTATCAGTATACCAATGAGTACAGGGTTCGGTTAAAATTATCACTAAGCGTTTTCTTTTGAAAATTAAAAATAAATGTACATGTAAATCTATATTAAATATTTTAGCTTTGGTTTTTCGCTGCATTAAAACCAAATAAAATAAACCAAATACCATTGCCACAACATCATTGTGTTGTAAGCGCGTATATGTCAACATTCATTTCTTATGAAATATTAAGTTAAAATGGGACACTTCTATTATAATACGAAGCTCTCTTCTTGCCATTAAAAAAAATATCGCAATCTTAAACAATAGCAATCGGATAAAGCATGCTATACTATTCCAAATGTTGAAAATCCAAATATTATTAAACGGGATAGTTTAATTTAGTTTAATCCGTTTTCCGTAGTTTAATAAGGACCTAAATAAAAAAGTAGGTTTGCGAAACGTTACTTTATTCAAATGATTATTTTCCGTAATTTATTTGATATACATTAGATGTCTTTGAGTTGCCTTAGAAATTAAAAAAGGCAATCTCACAATTTCTCGATTTCTTGTGACAATTTCATACTTTCACTGAATATTATGGGCAAACAAAGATTTTATACATCGTTGCACAGTTAAAAACAAGTAATTTATTTCATCATCATTCATTTTTTATTTTTCTTATTATTTTTACTTTTTATATTTAGATACCTTTTAAAAGCTTTGTCTTTCGTTTTAAAATTTATAAATTTATATTGCTTAATGATATCGAAGCATGTAGTGTAGGTACATATATTTATGGCGGAGAGTCTGTATGTTGCCCTTATTTAGTTTATTGTATGGATTATTGTACTGTTTGCTGTTCTTTTAGAGCAGTGATAGCTCAGTGTCCGGGCGCTCGCCTTAATTCAATGTATACTCGAGCAACCTTAGTTCGATCCCCGGTGCCGGCACCAATGAAGTTTTTAACTTTAAGTGCTGAATTATCACGTGCTCCGCGGTGAAGGAAAACATCGTGAGGAAACCTGTATATTTTCGGAATAATAACAAAAAAAAATGTATTTCGAAAATATGTGAAGTCCGCCAATCCGCAGTGGGGCCGCGTGGTGGACTATGCCCTGATACCCTCTGTATACAGGATGCCTTTGCCCAGCAGTGGGACATGTATAGGCTGTTACTTTACTTTTTTTTTACTTTTGCTGTTCTGTGTACCAAATAAAAAAAAATAAAATAAATTCGCCGGGAATCGTCCACTTTAGAACAAAGGTCTCTCGGTTAAAAAGCTAAAAGGACTGCAATACCACCCAAGTCTCGATTAAAACTTTATCCAAAAAGAGTCCATACACGCGTACTTCAAGTACATTTGAAGTATCGTTCGCGGTGATAACACCGTGACTGAAGAGATAGCATCACGCATTGCTACGCCGCCTTCAAATTCTAGCGAATGAGACAAAGATGAGTGTCTACAGTGTCTAAAATCATAATCAATACGGCACAGAGATATTGTGCCTCAACAAAACGGACGTAAACTCACATACTACAAGAGCCTACTGTAAGTTGAAGTACGTCGGTTAGCAATTGCACTTTGTTGAATTTGTTGAATCGACTAGAGCATTGCGTGAAGCTAACCTCGAAAAATCTTTACGATCCATGAACTCGATAAAAAGTTTTGTGGTTGGCTCCGAACGCTAGCAAGAAATGAACGTTCGTAATGGGTATGGTAATGGTTCCACGCTACACCACTACGGATTACCAGACTTCACATATCGTCGAATTTTTTTATATTATTTCAAAAATATGCAGGTTTCCTCATAATTTTATCCTTCACCGCCAAGTACGTGATAAGTCAGGACTTAAAATTGCAATTACTTTGCATTGGTGCCGGCACCGGAATTTGATCACACATTTTCCGATATATAGTATCAAAAGCGGTCACCCTGGCATTGGGCTATCACAGCATTACTGTTTCTACCCAATGATATACATACAAACACGAGGTAGATATGATACTAGCGCACCGAAACTGAGGCACTCAAATTACGCCAATTGGTATAATTAGTTTGCAATTCTGTAGACTGCCATCTCTTTCCGTATCATACGTTCTATAATATAGACTGTCACATGTGAATGTGTCATTATCTGTGAAGATATATGACATATAAAGTAAAGCGGAAAAATTTTTAAACGTCGCGCAGGGTTCAACTACATAAAAATCAGAATTTATATTGTAATAGACATTTTCTTAATTCATATACCTAATACAAGCAGTAAAAACCCCTTATATCTTCATGAGCAGTATTATATCGGTTTTGAAAATGCTTATATAAAGACCGAAAAAATAAATCTGTTTATTCAAGTCCCTTTTTTAACAAAAACGGAACAACGAAATTCAACGTGATTTCTGCGACGTAAATTCGAATTCTACATTAGCATTAAACCCGCTTTTGCTACACCCTAGCCCGTTGTGTTAGCTACGAAATGTGCTGAATTTCTAAATGTTTAAAAGTTTTATCATTAAAACAATAATGATTTTATAATAATGTTAATTAGTTTGCTTTCATTGCCAATAAGACCTGTGTATCATTGCGTTAGTAGTAAGTCCACGCCTGAATGTACATACAGTCAATTATACAGGTAAATTCAGAACTCAAGTAATTCCATTACTGAACATTAAACGTGACAACTATATCTAACTAGTTTTCATATAAATAAAAGAATGAAATAGATAAATAAAAGATAATAAAATAATGAAACCGATGTGTTAAATGAAGTATTACTTTTGAACAATTTTGGACTAGCCAAGTACATTTGTTATCCAAACTTCTTTAAGTCGTTAGCTACAGCCTCATGTATTTAATGATGGTAAAATAACTCTAAAATGGCCTCATAAAGGTCATCAAGTGAAATAGACCCAATGAGTCACTGATTCTTATAATACACTTCAACCAGAGTTATAGATGGGCAAGCATTAGCTAGGTTTGGGTAAAAAATAATATATAATTATAGTCTATTACATTTTGAAATTATAAAAAATTATGTGTTACAAAAAATATGAGTATTAACAGATAGGTAGGGAAATATTCTCAATTCAAAATTTAATCATACATAATTGAAATTGAATAAAAGTCTACATTAACATTTTTTTAATTGCAGAGTTTTGTTCTATTTTTACGAAGCGATATTGACGGTTCGTAAAAATATCTTGCTCGTGTATAAGTTATTTGATGAACGATATCGTCTTGTGACTCCCGATTTGAATTAACCGCCCGATTTAACCCTTGTTAAAATTACAGCTTGAGAGAAACATAATGAATGGATGTTGGAATCCAAATTCAAAGTATTGTTTGCATATTAATTTTGGTGTTCCCCTTTTTGTAATGGTTAATTTATCAAAAATATGCTGTAGTAAATTAAGGAAAGGGACTCGCGTAAAATATGCTCATTTTTGAAATAATTTCTTGTATTCGTTTCATTTAGTTCATTTTAGTGGTTAACCTTATTTTGAACACTCTAGAAAAATGAATCTTTCTCTCAAGTCTACTATAAATTTTAGAGAAAGATTATTTTTTTTCATCAGAAAGTATAAGGTTATCTCCTAATACATCTTATAAAAAAGAAAGTTGCGAAGAGCCACAACGTAAGTACTCCGAGAAAAAACTTTGAAGAAAACAAAGCAAGAAGAAAACTTTGCGAAAAGGTACATATTGACGATGAAAGCGTATATGAAAATCCGTAAAGCAAGTTATAACTTTAAAATCACCGTAATTGGTCTTTTGATTAGACGCCAAAGACCGTGTATATCACAATTAATTATTTTTATTGAAGAAGTAGAGTTTAAAAAATTTAAGTTTTCCTCCTAATAATATGAAGAAATTTGTAAAAATATAGTTTACTCAGTTATTGATCACATAATCACGTATTTACGCGTACCCTTACTCGTAAGAGTCATTTCATGTTTTAACTAATACACCTCTACGCTAGATGGCGCCAAGGACTATTAAATAAACATTAATCTCATTGCCATACGCATGTAAATTGCCACGTAAGTGAGAAGTGAATTTTAAAACGCTTTATACCACAAAGGAGCACAACACAAAGCAGGTCTCTACGACGATCATCCGTATGGAGCATCAACAACAAAGAAAATCAAAATTGTTTAATAATTCAAGACTTTTACGGCTTATTCCAGACCTTTAGAGCTGTGGTGGCATTTTCTTAGCTTTTTTAATATCAGACTCTTATAGTGTTTGCTCACTTGGTTCAGTTTTCGCCAATTTGTTGTGACAGTCGAAAACATAGATATAGTACGATAGTTAAAGAGAAAACAATTACAGCGGTACATTTACATAGGTACTCCATAAGAAATAATTACATAACAAGAAACTGGGCATAGTATCAATGAATAAGACTATTATGCTTATGTTAGCTAATGAATTGGTATCACACCTGCACTAAATACAGCAAAAGCTTTCGGCTTAATAAGCGATATCAAATCGAGAGACCGTATCTCTAAAATATGTTTTAGCTATTCCGAGCGATAGCATTCCGCAGCGGGTGTCAAAGTGAATACTGATTTATACCACAGGGAAACGATCGACGCCTTAAATCGAGGGTGGTTTTAACGTTTTCATCATAATACTAATATGTTCACTACATATATTGCTATTAAAACAGATAATTCAAAAGTCATTCTTTAAAATTAATTTGCCATTCTTTAAAAACTGTCTATTTTTAAGAACGTTTTAATATCAGCTGTCTATAATATGCTATATACACTCATAATAAATTACCTGCATCCCTAGGGGCGCCATTTAATTATAATGCGGCGTTTCAATACCTTTCCTTAATGGAAAGGTATTGAATCGCCGCATGTTGGAATAACGCTGACCTTATTATTTAATAGACACACTTTAAGAAGTTATACTTCATAGCGTAACAAAGGAAAAATAACTAAAAATGTTATCCCTTCTGCCAGTTCTGTTTGTTTGTAAAAAATACATGAAATGCAATTGATAACGGTTGAATAAAATAACTTGGGCTATAATTATTGGTGAATGTCAAAAAACTGGCCATCGCACTGTGGTACCTATGTCCCCCCACTAGATGGAGTGACGGCCTGTGCAAGTGTAAAGGAGGGAAGTCGATGGATTCAGGTGGCTCAGGATCATGCTTCGTGGCAATCTGTGGGGGTTCAGTAGTGGACTCAAACAGGCTAAAATGATGATGATGAAATGTCAATAAGTTGTTATTAGTTGCCATAGTAAAATCGTTTAACCGCTTTCGGTGTGCGCGCGCAACGTAAAAATTTTACTTTATATTTTTTCAAACCCAACAAAAGCATTATAACGTTCAAACTGGCCACAAAAGCAAGGAAAATTATTCATTGCATTTAAAACGAATGTTATCATACTTCAAATATTTTTTTCTCAGAATAAATATGACGAGAGCTTTTATTTGCAAAACAGGGTCGGCTTATATTCTACCCTTTATTGTTATTCGACGAAATCAAATAAGAATAATTCAAAAAGGGCGAAACCATGATAAAACAGAAATGTATTTGCATTGTATTTTGTTTATCTAAAACAAAAAAAAAGATTGCCCTTACTTTAGGATAACATTATCCTGTGTTGTAAGGACGTTTTACAAAAATAAATTTCACACGGACAATCACCCAGATGCGAAACAACTATCTGCGGGTCACACAAATTGTTGTCCCGTGTGGGAATCGAAGTCGCCAAGGAGCCATCGAAACATTTAATGTATGAATAAATTAAATGTTTTAATAATGCTTATAATTGTTTTGATAACATAATATATGTACTTACATTAATAAACAATTCTGTTTCAATACACTTTCTAATTTTCATCAAGTTTTAAATATGTTAAATTAGTTAAGACTTATCTTTATATTTCGAAGATGCGTCAGATACTTCTACTTCTATCACACACTGGCTTCATTACAATTACAATCGATCAAATCTGCGAACTGTGTTTTCCCCTCAATATTTTTTCCCCGGGTACTAATGATTTCTTTAATTTTAAAATAAAATACAATTTAGATTTAAATTTGAGACAACAAGTTCACTGTAGAGTTCGAACTATAAATGTATTTTCATCTAATAACATTTAGTATATTTCATACAAGCATTAGTTTATATTAATACTAGCTGACCCGGCAAACGTTGTTTTGCCATATACATTATTTGTAGGGTAGAAAAAAATGTTTAGGGTGGACCACCCTTAACATTTAGGGGGATGAAAAATAGATGTTGTCTGATTCTCCACCCTGGCCGATAAGCACACAACGTTTCACGAAAATCGGTCAAGCCGTTTTGGAGGAGTTCAATTACAAACACCGTGACACTAGAATTTTATATCTTAGATTGTATCGCTTTTTATTCATGTAACCACATTGAGAACGCCACATTGAGGTGATTTATAATGACTTCACCATCTGCAGATTTTGTGATTCGGTTGGCAATTCACATTTGGTTGTACAAAAAATCAAACGCTACGTATTCTTTCTCTTTCTTTCTTTTCTTTTTAAAAAAAAAACATTGCCCTTACAGTAGGATAACACTATCCTGTGTTGTAAGGACTTTTTACAAACATAAATTTCACGTGGACACACACCCAGATCTGAAACAATTCTCTCGTGGGTTTCACAATTAGTTGTCCCGTGTGGGAATCGAACCGACGACCCTCGGAGCCAATACCTTGGCAACGGCGCCTCGGAGTCATCATTCTAGTTTTTCACATTTAAGTTGTTTAAGTTTCACATTTACGTTCGAATATTTACCTACACACATGTGAGCGTTCTTTTAAAACTTTTGCTTTTAGGCCATTTTCAATTTCACTCAGATACGATATTTATAGTAGATGGAATGGTGATTGCTTTCAATACACTCCGATGCTTAATGACACAGAACCAAATGATTAATTATAGCTTAAAAGGACGTTTCTTATCACGAACGTTGGTAGAATAGAGTTTGCTGGTGGAGATTAATACTGTTCAATTTATATTACTTTGAACAAAGTAGCAGTGGGTAATTTCAGTATTTCGGTAGGAGTTTTTTTTTTAGAAATAGGTATATAACTATATACATTATATTGGTTATCTACACAAGCTTGTTTTTTAGATTTTTTAAACTATTTGTTTATTCATAAACATGTGACACTGCACTAGAATTTTATCTTGACTTTCAAAATTTATGTTTAAAACTAAATGGTACCTTTGGCATGTAATTTCAAGAATTATATAAATAAACATTTCAAGAAACAGTATTAATATGCATATATATTAAACGTAGGTTTATTACAATTAAATGTTAAACGTTACGAATAAATCAAAACGTTAATATCCAGACAAAAGTATTCAAACCTCCGATGATTTAACCCCAGACCAATCTTTGCCGGCCTTTTAGGTAGAAGAAGGCTTTCCTACTTCAAGTAAGTTATACGAGTCTGGAAATATCATTGGTGCCAGCTGGTTACAAAATGGCTATGCGCAGCAGAAAACTGCGTGAAAAACAATGTAGAACGCCAACCATCAACGTAATGTCGATGGTGTTTGTCATTTTGAAGCGTTTTAAGCTAGGGAAATTCGGCAGTAAATAATAAACCCAGCAATTCCTTAGAGCACTCCCCGTGGTAGACACAAAAAAATGCAAATAGATGTATAATAATAATAATAAATATTTAGGACACATTTTTACACAACGTTCACTAGACCCAAACTAGGCAACGCTTGTACTATGGGTACTAGATAACAGATAAAAATACTAAGACATACTTTTCTTTTGTAAATAAATCCATATTATACATCTACAGCGTGTCGTTCGTTACAACCGCTACAATAAATGAACATACATATAGAGGATAACTTTGAAAATTTAAAGATTACAAAGCATATGAATGGTTTGAATGAATTTAAAACAGATAAAACATACTGTTAGAAGGAGAGACGTAGTGGCAACGAATGAAAAAGTCAAAAAAGTAAATGTATGAATCAGTCCGTTGTAGTTGTATAACAAATTTTGTTTCTTTTTTTATTTATTTAGTTTGTTTGAAAATTATACTTTTTTAATTATGGATTTATTTTAACATTTCATATTTTTTTTGCTTGTTGGCAAATAGCGTTAGGCGTATGTTTATTGTTCATTTATTGTCGCGGTGGTAGCGACACGCTGTATAAACACCTAGACACTAGAAAAACACAATGTTCATCACACAATATTTTTCCAATAGTGGGGATCGACCCCACACCCTCTGGCGCAGGAGGCAGGTAGACTACACACTACGCCATTCGAGTCGTCTGGATGCAACATCCGTTCACAAAGCTAAAGGGTTGTGACGCTCAGACAGGGCCTGGCGGGCTAGGATTCAAGCAGCTCTTCATTGAACTCGGTCAAGTGGAAAGGCAGGTGTCTGCGTGCATCTCCTATGCCATACTACTCTTTACGAGTTGTAATTGGGTTGGTTAATTTAAATCATCTGTTATGATAATTTTGCGAGCTTATTATCTAATATTAATAGATATGTAAAAAAGACTACAAATTTCTATTGAAGTGACAGTGAATGAAACTATGTTGCGAAGGTTTTATAAGAATTAATAATAATGATTAAATTATGCCTTCAACGGAAAAAAGCTTTCACTATAATGTATTTATATATTAAATTTTACGTCGAAACTAGCAAACTTAAAATTGCTTCACTTTTCCCACTGGAAATTAGAGAGAATTTAAATGCAGCGACGTCCCCAGACTTAAGAAACTTCCCCGCGAGTTTTACAAGGAAGGTTACGTAAAAGGTTACGTAATCTACCGAATTAAAAATAAAATGTATGAAAGTCGGCCCAACTAAACAAACCTTTGTTGCTTTAATGCACATATAAAAAAAAGTGTGTGTGTACTTATGTACGCACGTAAGAAGTCATACTTCTTTCAAAAGAAAAATAACTAAAAATTTTATCCCCTGTGCCAGTACTCTTTGTTTGGCAATATAAAAGTAGGTATAAATATTAACTGGCTAAGCTTTTCGCCTGAAACAAATTGATTCCAATGAAAGTGATGTACGAGAAAATCAATTTTTGCGGACTGATCTCGTTGCTTTAGATTGATAGTTATTTTCTATCGAGTCGCGTTTTTATGAAAGGCTTCCTCATCATTTCGTGTAACATCGAAAGTGGAGAAATGTTTATTGAAACGGGGCTAAGAATTCTGGTTCGATAAATAGTTACAAATTATAAACGTAATGAAACATTAGTTGAAATTCCATAGACTGTGAAATAATTAAAAATTCTTATTTAAACTTTACATGAAAATATATTTCGAAAAAACTATAAAGCACGCGGCGGCATAATTGCGTATTGAACTCAAAATCACTCCAACTGATTACTTATCATAATCATCCATATGACATTTCTCGAATATATTAAATTATTTTTATGTGTTAATTATGATTTTTTATTAATTATCGTTTTAAAACTTATTTCATTGATTTGATACAAAGTTTGATTAAGAAACCCAAATACCTATACATTTTAATTTCTATTTTATAAATTCCTAATGGTCTTTTATTAGCCTCTTCTTCATACATAGATATATTCAAAGAACGCTAGCGCGAAAAGAACTCTCATAGTGTCATGCACTAGTGAGGAAATTTTAATTGTGGGATTTTTGAAAGCACAGTAATATCGTTTATCGAATTTTCAATTTACTATTTTTCAAAATTAGGTATGTATTGACTATACAAGAAAAGAGAAAAAGAAGAAAAAAGAGGATTTAATTTAAATAATGTTATTGTATGTGGGAACTGACATAGGTACCTACGAAAATGTAACAAGAAATATTTTTTCTAGTTACCTAGGTCGGTAAGTCAGTTTGATTATTCAAGTAATGCTTCATGTAAACGTAACAAATTGTATCAATAATAGTATTAGTTTAACATGAATAAATGCCAACGTATTACTTTTAAACAGAAATGTAAAAAAATCATTTTTCACGAAACGATTCATTGAAAGGCAAGTGTCGTGTGCACGATGTTTACAATGATTATTTCGTCGCAAAACTATTTTCAAACTATAATTATGTGCATGATAAATAAGAATGCCATTGTATCCAGATTTACGAAACAAGAAAATTCATAATAAATACCTCAAATACCTTGATTGCAAACTGAAAAAGCTCATGAGGGTATCAACCGCATAGCTAAATTGTAAAGTCTTTAAGCGAATTACCTGGAAGACGCAGGTTAATCAGAACTTCGCTGGGCTGAGAAGTTAAAAAATCACTTTCAATCAAATCAAAGATTACAAAGACTGCTCATCAGAGTACAGAGCACTAAAAATAAAAAAAATCATAAGTTTCAATAGGCAAAAGTGACACCTCTTGTTTCATAATTATAATCACCTGTAGTTTTTTTGCAATATTACCTACAATTTTATTGCTACCCGTAGTTTTTTTTCAGTATCTAAAAAATTAGCCCAGAATCCAATATATGTAACCCATCTATTTGACATCAACTGAACCCCATGCATTGACTAGGGCTGTTTCTCATATTAAGAGATAAATTTCAAACTGATTATGAATAAACCATTTTATTATTATGTACCTATTTACTCCAATAAACATAATGTGATTTGAGTCTGTTGCGTTCGGTGCGTATAAAATATTAAGTACCGGTATAGTTGACGATCGAAGTTTCCAACTTACTGCGCGAGAGTTAACATTGCCAGGCTTGAGCTTATTAATAATTATTACTTTAGCATACCTACAGTAGGCGCGTTCCGCCATATAAATAACTTAATTATAGAGATATATTTATTGCTATGTAAACCTTTATGCTTTTATTACTAATGTATGATATATTAAGTTATACTATATTCAGTTATGAACAATGAGTCGTTTAATAAATAAATGGATGAAATAAACGGGAATTATAACACATTTGGTGGATGCGCATTGAATGAAAAATTTATATTCTCCACTAGCGACCCGCCCCGGCTTCGCACGGGTGCAATGTATTATACATATAAACCTTTCTCTTGAATCACTCGTATATCTCCAACAACTCGTATATCGTCCAATTTCTTTATTTAATTAATTCGTACGGAACCACTCATATCTCACCTTCAATTTACAATGTCAGGATAAGCATTCCTACAAGAATGGTTGATAATTACGGTAGGTATAAGATTATGAATTTGTCACCATTATTCACCTTTTGAAGAATGTCAATCAGACACCTTTTCAGAATATGCATTGCATATTCATGCGATAGCAGCAATCGCAGTTGGTTTGCAGTCATTTTTGAAGAGTTCCGTTATCTATCTCCAACATCAGATCTATATGAAATTTAAATAATAATAATAAATACTTACACATTTTTTTTCAACACAACGTTCTCTACTACTACTATCGATAATAGATAACTGATAAACATACTTAAACATACTTTTCTTTTTGTAAATAAATACATATTATACATATATAAACACCCAGACACTAGAAAAACACTATGTTCATCACACAATATTTTTCCAGTTGTGAGGAACGATCCCACAACCTCTGGCGCAGAAGGCAGGTACCCTACTTTCGGAATAAAATCCTTTTAAACAAAAAAATAATTTTGAAAATCCGTCTATACATGTCTATATGCAGCGTGTCGTTACAATCGCGACAAGAAATGTACACACGTCTAACGCTACTTGCCAATAATCATAAAAAATATTAACGTTAAAAAAAATCTATAATTAAAAAAAAATATTTTTCAAACAAAGTAATTAACCAAAAAAGAAACAAAATTTGTAACATCCTATACAACTAGATCTGACTGATTCATACATTCAGAGACTTTTTCATTCGTTGCCACGGCGTCGTATTACAAGCCTCTCCTTCTAACAGTATGTTTTGTCTCTTTTAAATTCATTCAACCCATTCATATGCTTTGTGACCTTTACAAATGAACTTTACGTTACAATTTTATACGTAAGGGTGTTCTAACATTGTTTGTTTTGGAAAATTTAAGAACTCGGTAAATATTGATGTTTAAAGAATGTAAATTTTTGATACGATTTTAATAAGTTATCCTGTATATGTGTGTTCATTTATTGTCGCGTTGGTAACGACACGCTGTATATGACATATAATGTAAATAATTGTAAAGAAGCGGAACAATTTTTAAACACCGCGCAGTATTGACATGCACCATATTTATTAAAACACCCAGAGAATATGAATATACAAGATATTTTCACATGAAGATTAAATCAATGCGTTTATCGTTGAAATCAAGCTACAAAGTCGAAAAAAAAAACCTTCTCTGCGTTTGTTACGCGGAATGAAATTATTGACAAAATGCTATTGAATTGAATAAAGTCAAAATCTAACTTTATTTATACAATTGTATAAATAGAGTTACGATGCGCGCGCACACCGTCACGAAAAACCGACAACCTGAAGTTAGCTAGATATCTACGTATGTTGCGTGAGAACTGACAACTGAATTCACGATATTTATTTTGTGATAAACTTTATTAAATAAACTTTACTAGATAATGCGTAATAACTTTTTTCTATTGTTAGTGTCGTTTTTTTTACAAACGTACAATAAAGCGAAAGATAAGATTTTTGAAACGAATTTTTATCTTGTTACGCCAAAGAAGTATAACTTGTAATACGTGTACATAAGTACACACGCACTTTTTTTTAGACTTATTAGAAGGTTGCAAGCGAGCTAGCGATTCACCTGATGTTAAGTGATAACCGCCGCCAATGGAATTTGCAACACCCGTAGAGTTGCAAATGCGTTGCTACCTTTTAATAAAGTGGGCCCTGGCGTATGAGGTATCATTAACCAGACGAAATGCAGAAGTGTAACACTCACTTCACGCCGGTCTTGTGGGAAGTCGTGATACTTCCCCATTCGGACCTGCTTTTCGTGCAACAACAAAGACTTCAGCGTGGCCTTACCACAACAATCTCTTTATTTATTTCCATTTACTACAGATAACAGCTGAACATTTTCAAATGGTCCTTCACTTCTAAAAGATTGAGGACCACTGTTGTTTGATCATCGCGTTATTTACGTTAATTGATTAGGTATGAAACTTCTTTATCCAAATATTATTTGTTTCTGCCAATTGCGTGATCTTAATTCCATTACGTTCGACTTTAATTTGTCCCGTGATTAAATCACAATATTAAATTTATTACTTCCTGTGCAGTGGCCGGATTTGCCCTAAGGCCCAATAGGCCCGGGCCTATGGCGGCCACATATTAAGGGCGGCCAATCGTGACCAAAAATTCACTGATGATAACAAGATATATGATGGGCGCTGAGAAAGGGGTGGCTGGAACTTACTACATGGGCGGCCCAGATTATAAATCCGCCACCTTTCCTCTGGATAGCTTCCTCTATCTTTGGCGATCCAAGCCAAAATGTCCAGCTTTCGGTAACAGAGGTCGGGGTGTTGCAACAACAGCGTTATGACGACTACGTCGTGTACCATCTACGTAGATTCTCTTTAAGTCCACGGGATGTTTATTGTTTACCCGCAGACCTCTACAAACGAAGTTGTCAAAACAAAACCAAAGACTGACATGACAGCAAAGTACAATTTCACAAAAAAAAATTGTAACTGTAAACACTTAATAATGATCATCTGTGCTTATCTGTGCTATAAATTGATTTGTTTGGCGATGTGGTGATTGTGCGACTAGTCTATTATTAATTAATGATATTTTATAATAAATTTATATCGTAAAAATTTATTAAAACTACCTTTTTGCTAAGAAAATCACAATTGACGATGTCGGAGATACAGAATACCTAAAATGTCTCAAAAGAAGTTGGAAAAAATCGATACTATTGAGTTTGATCCTATTCTGCCCGATTCTGGTATTCTCTTCTACGAAGAATGTCCAGCTGAGTACGAAATACAGCGGCCCATATTATTGCCTTTGAAATCATCAACGCAAATACGATTTGAAGAATTACAACACGAAGCAGCAAGAGTGTGGAGAGAAAAAACTAAAACTGCAAAACAAAGCTGATTTAATTTAATTTATATTGTTTGTTTATTCCCCACAGAAAAATGGCTTATACCTTGTTTGTGATAGAAATTATTTCAGCCCTCATTTTAGCCGCTACCTTACTATATCGATATGGAGACTGCTACAGAAATCACATACTTGTTACAGTTTCAGTACTCATTGCGTGGTATTTCTCCTTTGTTATTATGTTCATTTTGCCGCTGGATGTTTCATCTGTAAGTAATTTTTAAATTGGCTACATATGCAAATAAATAAAAAACTTCTAAAAATCCTTAAGGATTGGTCTTAACTTCATTTTTATATGAGGTATCAAGCAATCTGCTTGTGACAGTTCCCCTGTTGTTAAGTAATAATCGCTTATTATATATCTTCTGTGTAATACCATGGTAGAAAATTAAATATATGATGTATAAGACTAAATAACATGTTTTATCACTGTACTATATTCATACATTCATATCCTTAATATTATAATTAATAGCATATAACAATATTAATAAACAAAAGGAATGTCTTTTGTTTATTGAAGATGAATCTACACCTCGAAAAATCTTTCACTACCTCTCAAAAAATACATACAAAAACTTCAGACAAAGCTCCATGCATTTAATTACTTACCAATATAAATATTAATAAAGAGTAATTGTAATTAGTAAAATTCATTTTTTCACTATACATAATGAAAACTAATAAAAATCTTTTCAGTCCTGTAACTTTCTTTATATAATGTTTACACTGTTACTTAGGATATTTTTTTTTTGTGTAAAATAAATTAACTAAAATATTATATAAATGTCATAAAAGCTATCCAATTTTTATTACAGACTGTTTATCGCCAGTGCCTTCAAGAAAACAGTACAAACCTACCACTCACTGTTCAGAGCCAGAATGTATCAAGCACAGATGCTCCAATACCAAATCATTGTCAAAAACCATGGAGCTATGTGCCAGACTCAGTTTTCCCAAATCTGTGGAGAGTTGTTTATTGGACATCACAATGTTCATGTTGTTTATACTTAATGTCAACAAAGGCATAGTGGATAGTGAACCTCTGTTTTGCATAGGAGGTTGTGGTCTGATCCCCCTGGAAGAATCTGAATCCATATACTGGAAGAATATTAAGTTATAAATATAGAGTTTTTATTGATTCTGGGTATTTATACATACTTAAATTGACAACCCGAATGGCGTAGTGGTTAGTGTACCTGCCTCCTGGGCCAGAGGGTGTGGGTTCGATCCCCACTACTGGAAAAATATTGTGTGATGAACATAGTGTTTTTCTAGTGTCTGGGTGCTTATATATCTATAATATATATTTATTTACAAAAGAAAAGTATGTTTAAGTATGTTTATCAGTTTTCTAGTACCCATAGTACAAGCGTTGCTTAGTTTGGGACTAGAAAATGTTGTGTAAAAATGTGTCCTAAAAATATATCAGTTTTTTATTTTTTAAAAAGAAAAGTATGTTTAAAACTGTTTATTAGTTATCTAGTACCCATAATTCAAATTTTGCTTTGTTGGGCTGTAGGCAATTTTTAAGTAAAACATGTCTTAAAATATTTATTTAATTTTAAAATATTAATGAATCTATAACACCACAGCTGTTAAAATCTCCTCTGTTATGTATGTGAACATGTTTTTTTAATTAATATTCTTGTAACTCATGCAGAAATTGATATATCTGATAAGACTAAAATGTTATTTTTACATATGGATAAGATATATCAATTTTTTGTTATTTAAAACATTTACAACTTTGAACAAAACTGTACATTAAAATAAATTGTCATACAAGAAAATTTATCAAACCATAGCAGTTAAAATTATGCTTATCTTTAAATATTGACAAAAATATATACTTCTGATAAAGATCAACATTCTTTGAAAGTCATTTGGCAAATGTAAATACAAGCTAACAATGTGATATTTTCAACGTGCCACAAAAAGATAGAATTAAGCAATTAGGTTATATTCAGCCAATGATTAGAATAACCGGTGTTTCTGGGAAAGGTCTATTAGCTTCCATCCAAGCTTTAGCTTTAGGAAAAAATTAAAATTAGGATATTTAACATATTCCTATGCAATATTTCGATGACCCCGTGGCGCAGTTGTCAGTGGTATTTTTGAGTGGTTTTTGGATGCAAAAAACTTTATCCTACAATGCAGCTGTTTCCATTGCAGGCTCATCATGCCAATGATGCAGTCATACAGTAAAGCTGGTGATTTTACAGTGAAAGGCAAGCTGAAGTCTGCCTTAGTAGATAATGCAATCTACTATGGATCTTACCTACTAATATGTGGAATACTTCTCATATATATTGCCCTAAAGCCTGGTGTATACTTGGACGGACCCAAAATTAAAGCAATTGCATCTTCTGCAAGCAACACATGGGGACTGTTCCTGTTAATTCTATTACTGGGTTATGCATTAGTTGAGGTTCCAAGAAATTTGTGGAATAACTCGAAGAAAAATTACACACTTACCTATAGTTATTTTAAAATAGCAAAACTAAGTACAGACAAGTGTGAAGCAGAGGAAACAATGGATGATATTTTAGATGTAAGTAGTTAAATGTAACTTTAAATACATGTTAATTAAATCTTGCTATTTAATATGATATCACACGTGTTTATTTACCATTTGGAATTCAATGTTGTATACACTACTGCTATCAAGTAAGTAAACTTTAAACATAAAACATTAGTGCAATTTGTATGTAGTAAGAACGTTTAAAAAATACAAAAAACATTTTAAACACTGAGTACCTTTAACCTTCTTTTTAGTCACTAAACTCCGTAATGGCAGCAGTTGGCCCCGGACACCCATTACATCGGCATGTGGAAACCATAGTACAGAAGTTAACTATACAGCTGCGTGACAGGCTTAATTCTCGGGTAGCCCCAGAGAGACCAACGCCACCGTCTTTCAAGTCTCTTGTTAATTTACATAAAAAGGTAATCGGTAATGAAAGAGTTTGTTAATAATAATTATTAAGTTCACTACTAAAAGTGTACCGGATTTAGATTTTACTCTTTTTATACTTTTTCTGCTTCCCTTATTTCACTTCTGTTGCATCACTAAGATGTATAACCAAATGTTTTCATGAATAAAAATTGTAATATCTACTGTATGAAATGCATAAGCTTTATTACAATTTTAGTTATAATCATTTGTTTTTAAGTTATTTTATTATTTATTTTGTGATTGATTTGCTTTGATACCAGACAATCAAAGCCCTTCATGTGCTCCAACGCACTGAGACACAGTGGGGGCTAATGTTAGAGCGAATATTCCATTTGGAAGATGTGGCTTCAAACTCGAGGTCTCCAGATCACCGTTTCCAGCACACCTTCCACACACCACGGCCCAGAGTCCAGAGGATATTCTATCCGCCTATGTTCGGTAACAGTCAATATTTTTATTTAGTGTCTACTATGGTAGTTGAGTGTCCAAGCGTACGCCATTTTCGAAGTTGACTTGAATAAACTGACGAGTAGTAGATTTTAAGTGCTGATTCTGGCCCATGGCTGCTGGTGGAAAGAAGGTGGAAAGAAGATAGGTTTTGGTTAGGGTAGAGCTGCTTTGCTGTTGCACAAAAGAGAAGACTCATCTAGGGAACTACCTGGGCCTAACAGAAGATCTACGTTAGGCGAAAATATATAAAAATGTATGATAAAATAATATATTTATCTTTGTGTTTCATCTGGTGAGTGAAGTAACACGGGCTCGATTATTTGAAAGTTGGTAATACATCTGCCACTTTAAATTGGTTATAGATGGTTATGGGCAGCGGTAATCAATTAAGAAGAGCCTGCTTGATTGCCACATTAACTAAAAAACAGTTAACATTTTTATTCATACATTCAGGCAAAACAGGCTAACCACATTGTATGATCAAAATTTGTTTTTACTGCAGAATGGTACTGGGAATGTTTCCTAAGGCCCTACTTCTTGAAGACAATGGCAGTAGTGACTTGCATACTGTCTGTGGCAGTAGTTTGGTCTGAAGTAACATTCTTTTGCAAGAAGCCTGTCCTCTCTATATTTGCCAACATTGTCATAGCTGCAAAGGAAAGCTACAACTATGCAGCCATTGTGGTATGTAGGAACATTGACAAAGATTACATTACTTGAATACAACCGTAGTTCCATGCAATGAAAACCTGTTTTGTTTTAATAACAACAATAAAAGTTAACAAATGAAACAGAAAAAAATTGAAGATTTTTTTTAAAGAATTTTGTGAATAAACTTAATTCTAAAACTGATTCATAATTTAAAAATCATAAGCAGTTTACTGCAGTTTTTTGAACTTTCTTGAATATTTCTCAACTGTAACTGTATACTAATAAAAATTATAAATAATATGTTATAAACATGTTACCTTTCTGCTCTCTGGTAAATTCTAATATAATTCCTTTTAAAACATAAAATTTAACTATTTAAAAACCTTGAAAAGATCTTGAGAAATTGAATTGATTGAATAAAATATTTACAAAGTTCAATACGTTCAATACATTTTTGTTATCAATGTAACATTGTATCATTTGGAAATGATATTCAAATTTTATAATAGATTCTGTGTTTTCAGTCCGTATCGACGCTGATAATCGCCTACATGTTTTACTGCGCCTACTCGACGGTCCTGAAGATCCGTCTTCTCAACTTGTACTATCTGGCGCCACATCATCAGACGAATGAGTACAGTCTCATCTTCTCCGGCATGATGGTGTGCCGACTGACGCCCGCAATGTGCCTCAATTTCCTCAGTCTGGTTCACATGGATTCTCACATCATCAAGGAGAGAATCATGGAAACCTATTACACACAGGTACATAATTGACAGATGACTCCGTGGCGCAGTTGCCACGGTATTAGCTTCGGCGTCAGGGAATCGTGGATCGATTCCCACACGGGACAGCTATTTGTGTGACCCACTGATAGTTGTTTTACATCTAGCTGTTTGTCCATGTGTTTGTTTGTAAAACGTCACAGGATAATGTTATCCTAAAGTAAGGAAAAATGTTTTTAAGAATAAAAATATATCAAAATAAGAACATAATTGCACCAGCTGTCCAGCATATTTGAATACCTTGACTCATCCGGGGAAGTACCTTTCTTTTTGTTCACGTGCGGGAAATCCATACGCATACCCGCCCTCGCGGGGGCAAGAGCGGGTTATGTCGGACTCGCACCGACTAAAACCCCCACGATGTTCCACCTAGGCGCATATCGGCAGGGTCACGGGAACGCTTTCGCACAATTCCGCGGCCCTGCCCGCGCAGGCCGCCTCAGCAGCCCCCTCCCGGGGAGCAACTACCCTCTCCAAGTAAGGCGTGCTGAATTCAGCGCGCCTTCCTACTCGGCTCCCATTTACAATGCCAACGAACTCCCCCGAATTCGTTGACCAGGGCCTTGGGAGCCAGGAGAGCCAGTGCTAATAAGCAGCAAGCCTCCCAGCCCCCAGCGGCGGACCTGGTCTGTGGCTCCGCCGTTCACCACGTTTCGGCCGCAGAGGGTAGGGAGAACGGTGGATTGCAATACCGACACTCCTCTCCCCTTGCGGCCCCACCACCACTGCATCAGCGGTGCAGTCCCGCCGAGTCGCAGAGGATAGGGAGCACGGCCAACGCAATACCGACACCCCTCTTCGCCCGCGACTCCTCCTCGGGAGCAGAAGACAGGGAGAGTGGCTCCACCTCTACCACCCTCAGCCTGTCCCCTGCATCCTCCAGCATGCATCCAGAGTGGGCTCAATGAGCCCACTCGGAGTGGTCCTCACGGGCCGGCCTTACACCACAGGCTGGCCCAGTGTGGGTTCCTCTTAGTTTCGCCGTGAGTGACCAAGCCACGGCTACTAAGCCCCTCCGCCCCGTCAAGGCGGGAACCCGGTCGAAGGGGATCCGGGGAATTACCTAGGCGAAATCTAATCAAGTAAAATTAAGTAAAAGTTGTGTACTTCAGCATTTCATGGGATGACTGAGCTTAACTGAGTCCTAGGTTTTGTAGATTGTTTAACGGTATTTTGGATTTCCATCATCCACGGTAATCGGCAACAACACCCCTTTGCTAGGTTTTGTCACAAAATATGTTCTACTCATACTCGTAGATGGCACTATACACTAACTTCATTGTTGCTTAGATGTAAACCATTCTCGACCACCAAATATTTTATTACCTCTTTAAGTAGAGTTAGAGAAGTTTCACGAATAATAACAATCATACTAAGTAATAAATCATTTTGGTTCTGGACTTTGTTGTTCACTGGTTCCCATTGCTGCAAGTGAGGTTTCATTAATCGGTCTCATTAAATTATTTTCCACTCACTTTGACAACAGTTTGACTAATAATTTTCAGTTATTTTTACTAATAACAATTAGTATTGATTTATTAAAGGTGATGTTATGAAAGAGGCACAAGAGTAGCCTGCAGGTCTGGTTGACAAATGAGACTATATTATCAATCTACCCTTTGAAGAAACGCCCAATGCTCTCAACAGATAATGGGCCACATGGACGTGCTGGGCATCATAGCGGAGGGCTTCAACATCTACTTCCCCATGCTGGTGGTGCTCCTCTGCCTGGCCACCTACCTGTCGCTGGGCAGCCGCCTGCTGTCGCTCTGCGGCTTCCAGCAGTTCGTGGGTGACGACGAGCTCACCACCGACCTCGTGGACGAGGGCAGAGAGATCGTCAAGAGAGGTTGGCTTTATAGCACTCCTATTAAATATTAGGTCAATTTAATTTCTATAAGTGGTGGATTCTAGTTTTCATTTTTAAAAAAAAACTACAATATAAGGAGAGGACACTAGAAAGAAAGTTAAAATAAGTTGAGATTTAGTTTACGTTAGTGGTTAAAGCGTACTTGAGCGAATAAAGAAGACGTGCGTTCGATTGAGGCAGCGGACATAAATTTTCTGTTTCGTCTTAATTGCATCACATGACACTATAAAAAAGTTAAATTTCAAATAAAATTACGATTTGTAAGAGTTTTCTTTTAATAAACTGCCTCGTACTAAGCATTTCACAAATATGAAACCAAATTTTCGTCCCGTATTAGATTCGAACCGGTAACACGGCACATAATAAATTCTTGGCGGTGACACAAGCTGTTCCGGCCATCCCATAAGTGCCGGTCACTTTTGGCGGCAGATGCAATGATATAATGATTGTTACAGAGAAGCGCAAGCGGCAGCGCGCCGAGGAGTCTATGGCGCGTCGTCGCGACTACAGCGACCGCTTCAGCGGCTACCGCACGCGCGACAACCGCGACGGAGGTAACGCCGTGCCCATCTCTGCTTACCCCATTCGTGACTCACTTCGACAACCATCATTTCAACCCGTTTGAGTCCGCTGCTGAACCCCAGACCATCAGCATCCATCGGCTTCGCGCACATTTGCACAGATCACCACTCCATCTAGTGGGAGGTCCTCATGACATACTGGCGCCATGCATATAAATAGCGCAGAACTTAAAATGGCAAATCCTGTTCATGTACTGTCTAGTGCATAAACCTGTGTCTAGAAAATTTATGGTTACAAAACCATATATTTTAAATCTACACCATACTACTACAATCCCTATTTAAATCACACCCAATGGTTTGTGGCCATCCACTAGCTCTTGAAGACGCATGCTAATTGTACCATTACTTAGCTCAAATTGATTTATGTTAAGCTTAGTAATTCATCCGATTCATACAACGATTTTATCCATATGCAATCTAAATTAAATATCTCCTTACTTCCTCTCTATGTGTACGTTTAATTTTTTCTGTTTCATTTGTGCCCGTCTTTACCTCCCATTTAACACCATTCAGTTTCCCCTAAGCACAACCCACAACTGCGTTCGTTCTCACCCACCGTTTTGTTTTCGCCTCCATATCATCGGTTGTTGTGCATGTGCAACACGTTTCAGCCCACACCGGGCTGTTGAATGACGTGGACTCAGATTACTACGTGACGCCGAGCCCGGAGAGATCGAGCACCGCGGCTGGTTCCCAGCGTCCGGAGAGTTCATACCAAGATGACTTAGACAAAGGTTCGGAGAGAGCACACTGCCCTCCATCAGGACCGAGTTTGAAGATCGAAGGCGCGACAAGATGACCCTGCCCCCCAGGGGACTGTTCGACGACGTCTAGCCAATTTGCGAACGAGATGAGCAGGTTTTTACGCATCTATGTTAAAAATCGATAATGTAGCATTTTGTATTCGCTAACCATAATAAACGCTTCCCATGTGTGATGATTCATATGCAAACTGTTATAACATTATTAAATTATGATGTAGCAAATTACAACTGCTGTTACTCCAATGTTAATTAATAAATAAAAAATAGTGAAAAAAAGTTAGTAAACATTGTTGTTTAGAAATATACGTATGTTTATTAATTGATTGTAATTTCCGCATTTCTTTTTGACTATTTAATGGTTCTAAGAGACTTATATTAAAAATGGTGTCAAACTTGGCCTCAATTGACATCTAGTTTGTACTTGTTGTGCAGAGACAGGCAATTATTGCCTTTTAGTCATTGAATTTAATAAGAAAGTACAGTTAAATTAACAACAGTTATAAGTTATGTGTGCTATTCACTTAAACTGCACTTATCAATACCTTATTATGAATGATAGTTTTTAATAAGAAACAATAGGCTCTGAGCACCCAACTCACATTAATTTTCATATGTCATCTAATAATTAGCCATATACATTTTTTGCCATTACAAAAAGTACACATGATAAGCAAAATCACGAATATAGTATATTTATGGATCAAAAATGTCACATGAAACGAGAACTAGTAGTGGTGGGAATAAAGTTTTGATGAGCTTAATAGGAGTCCGTAATATAGCGGCGTCATAAAAGCTTGCTCATTTATTTTGTACATAAATTGTAATTTAGCAAATTTTAATAGGCATAAACATAAATGGTAGTTTAGCAAATTTTAACAGATAAAACTGAAGTCAGGTCATTTAAGTTTGTTATATAGTTTAAAAAATTAGACATTAAAATATAAATGTTATTAATATATAATTTGTATTTCTTAACAGGGAAGCATTTAAAAAAAAATATTCTATTTAATTTTTAAATGATGTAGTAAATTAACAATTGATTAATTTGATTAAATAATCAATATTAACTTAATTATAATACACTATAGTGTGCTTGGATTGAATTATAAACTACAAAATGAACAACAAGTTTAGTAATTTTGTGCATAATACATACCGTATAAAATAGTGATTTAATTTGTGTACAAATGTTATTAGGCCTTGTCCACTATCGTCAATTAGTTTAAGAGAATCATGTTTTGCGAAATCATTATTGTCAAATTATTTTAAGACTTTTGGAGAAGCTTAGCCTATCAGTTTGTAATAATCGGCTTTTTAATGTTTTCTATATTTAATTACTACTGTTAATGTTATTTTGTTCCATTCCATAGATTTATATGATGCAAACGCATTAAATTTTATTGTGATATATAAAATTTTGTTGTCTTATTTAATTGTTATTGATGTACAAACCAGATTCGGTTGTTACGAATGTTGGATGTAATAGTGATTTCAAAATTGAGGAAATTGAGTGAATTCTATTATAGTCCAAACAAATACAAATCATTCGAAACATGTTATTCTTATACTGTATACTTATTCTCATTGCTTATTATGCAGATTTCGTGGTCTTGTTGACTTCTAAATTTTCCGTACCATTATCTATAAAAACTGCCTACAAAATCATGTCTGTTGTATGGGAGCCCCACTTAAATATTTTTTTATTCTGTTTTTTAGTATTTGTTGTTCATCATCTGTGAAAATTTCAATTGTCTAACTCGGTTCAAATCACGGTTCACGAGATACAGCATTACCCTTTGTTAACGAAACCTTAATTAGATAAGTCTGGTCAGGTTTGTTCAAAATAAAAAAAAATATGTTAATCGATTATTTATTACATTACACGTATTTTTAATGGTAACATTACTGAAATTGAGATTTAATACTTTCCACTTTGGTTCTTAGTTCGTGTGATGATTCCTTTGCTAAGTCTGGCGCGTACATCTGGTAGATTACCTTTAGTGTATTGAGCTCTTCTATTTTATTTAATTCTGAAAAATATATATAACCACGTTAAACAAAACTGAATCTTAAATAAAATGAAATGGTTGTAAAGTTTTTAACATTATTTTAAATAACACCAAACACTAAACTTATTACTTTCATTCAATTGATAGGAAATGCCAACAATACTTAAAATGTTAATTCTAGACAAGTACAATACCTTTTAACTGTTTAATTAATATCTCTAGAATATTGAGAGCGTCTCTCCTATGCCTCACTTGGTTGCTGTTTTCTGAAAAAAGCCATAAATTCGTTAAAAATTAAAGATATACAAGATAGTGAAGTTAAAATGTATTTAATACATTATAGTTATACAGCGTGTCGTTACAACCGCGACAATAAATGAACACACATATGGAGGATAACTTTTTAAAATTGTATTAAACATATACATATTTTAAACATCAATATTTACCGAGTTATATACAAATTTTCCAAAACAAACAATTTAAGAACACCTTACGTATAACACTGTAACATAAAGTTTATTTGTAAAGGTCAAAAAGCATATGAATGGGTGAATTTAAGAGATAAAACATACTGCTAGAAGGAGAAATTTGTAATGCGACGCGGTGGCAACGAATGAAAAAGTCTAGGGGTGTTACAAATTTTGTTTCTCATTTATTTAATTAGTTTGTTTGAAAAATATCTTTTTTTAATTATGAATTTTTTTAACCTTTATATTTGTTATGATTATTGGCAACTATCGTTAGACGTGTGTTCATTTACTGTCGCGGTTGTAACGACACGTTGTATACAACATACTATATTAATCGACAAGCTAAGCAGCTAGCAGACTAAAATATAATTCAGTTAGCGAATATAATGACACACACTACCAGTACTGAAACGTAAATGTATAAGTGATAGCTAACTAAACCAAATTCCGTTACATCGCTTATCCGCGAAGTCAAATATACCCTTTCATTCGGAGTTAGAAATAACAAAGTTTTTCCGGTATTATCGATTTTTAAAAGGTTATCAATGCATCTCCAACCCGTCGTGTGGTGCAGATACGGGCGGATGTAATCACTTTCATAGATTTGTTACTAACTTTGTTTTTGAATAAAGACATTACATTATTTTAATTAAATACCTTGGAATTATAGGTAAATGTGAAAAAAATGATATTATTTTATTAATTACGCAAGGCGATGCGTAAGAGTTCGCTGTTGCAGGAATCGGCAGGTCTGTCGGCGGTTATCACTTAACATCAGCTCGCTTGCCACATGAAAAAACCCATGAAGTTGGTGTCGATTTTAGAGTGCAGCGCATAGTAAAAATTCACTCTCACAATTATTCCAAAACGTTCCATAAGAAGTATAACTGGCAAAAACCATAGACAAAATATGAGAGCCGTTGTTAACTCACTGAGGGTGTAGTCGACGACCTTCGCGACGTTCGCGGTGACGACGGATATCGCCTTGGCCCTGCTGTTCGTGGCGGCGTTGTCCGTCTCCATTGGCTCGCCGGCATTCCTTAACACCACCAGTTGCTGAAGGACGCGCGCAATGGACGTCAAGATGGCGAGCTGAGTCGGGCGCGTCGACGTTGCGTACGACTGCGCGCAGTGCTCGAAGAACAGCTCCCGGTACTTTTCTGCGGTTAAGCGGGGTTGTGAATTTGTTGTAGAAAGAAGGAGAAAGATAAAAAGGAAACAAATTTGATTACGACAAACAGCGCGTTCAAGCCCTTAAATAAATATCTTTCTTTTAAAAAATTTCCTATTAAAATGTCCTTTCTCAGGCTCTAGACTATCTGTGTACCAAATTTCATTTTAATCGGTTCAGTAGTTTTGGCGTGAAAGCGAGACAGACAGACAGAATTACTTTCGCATTTATAATATTAGTATGGATTGTAAGAGATTAAGTCGTTTGTATGATGACGCCGTGGCGCAGTTGCCAAGATATCGGCTTCGGCGTCTTGGGTTGTGGGTTCGATTCCCATACGGGACGACTATTTGTGTGACCCACAGGGTGTTAATCCACGTGAAATCTATGTTTGTAAAACGTCCTTACAACACAGGTTAATGTTATCCTAAAGTAGGGGCGTTGTTTCAAAGAAAAAAAAAACTAGTCAGGCACCTTCCGTCTGCAGATCCTTGGGCCACGCCTTGCCCAGCAGCTCGTAGGCGCCCTCCTTCAACGCCGTGAGCTGCTCGCGCCGTTGGCGGACCGCCTCGTTGTCCTCGTCGTCGGAATATTTGCTCGATGCAAACTCGTCCTGGCAACGTTGAAGTTTAGTGTAAACTTAAATATTACTACTCTATACTTTTTTTTATTTCAACATTAGTCTTAAACAACTTATTTATCTGCTGTTAAGTGATAACTGGCTCAAAATTGGCGGACGGATATGCAATGGACGTCGGGCTCATGTACCACCGCAGCACAACGCTAATAGTATTCATACTACAGTCAATAGTACAGTCGTCACGTGATGATTAAAAAGAGAAGCGGGAATACGGTATCGGTGGATACTTAAGTGCAGTACACATTGGAGCGTATAGGCTTGGTATCGGTGCATACTTAGCGCAGTCTCTGACCTTGGAGAGGATGAGCTTGACGATGTCGTACACTTGTTGGAAGGCGTCCGCGTCGAGGGCGGGCAGGGCGCGGGCCAGGGCCGCCAGCGCCTGCCTCTTGTGGCCCAGCTCCTGCTTGCGGCACTCGCCGAGCAGCGCGGCCACGCACTCGCCGCCCAGCGACGCCTCCAGCGGCGCCTCGCCCTCCTTCACCCTGAAACGCGCCACCGTCAGAACGCCACGCGATTCTCGCTCGTGTTGTCATGGGGATGGGGTCGAGTTCGGCTTTAAACAGCCGGCCGAGAGCTCCAAGTATTTTTTTTTTTTGTTGAATGGTAAAAACATTGCCCTCACTTTTAGGATAACATTATCCTGTGTTGTAAGGAAGTTTTACAAACATAAATTGCACGAGGCCAAACACCCAGATGCGAAACAACTATCTGTGTGTCGCACAAATAGTTCTCCCGTATGGGAATCGAACCCACGACCCCCGACGCCGAAGCCAATACCTTGGCAACGGCGCCACGGAGTCATCATTTGATACCGAAACGAACGCTATCCGGTCACTGCGCTGTAGAAATTTAGACGGATATAGTTAAGAATGTCCACATTTTTAAAAGCTAATTTAGTTGATAATTTCTTGTATTTACCCGGTTACATACTACTACATAATAATATAAAAGAATAGAGAAGATGGTTGGGCGCTACCATCAGCTTTTAGGGTTGAATTTTAATAATAAATAATAAAATATCTTTATTCACATAGACGCTTGCGAGTTCTTATGAAACGTCGAAATTTTACAAGGATTTTGATCCTATCATCGATTCAATAAAATCTAGGGATTTTGGTAAAAGGGCTGTGGTTTTTGGTGGAGTATTTTGAAGAGTAAAGAAGTGATTTGATGTAAAGAGGCGTGTTTTGGAGGGAGGTGTGTTTCAGTGGCGGTGGCTCACTCGCACAGGTCGGCGAGCGCGTGCAGCAGGTGGTGTTTGCCCGCGTAGGTGGTGCCGCGCACGGCGCCCAGCAGCGAGCGCACCAGCTGCGCCCGCTCCGCGCCCAGCCCCTCGGGCAGCTCGGCGCACATCGTGCGGATCGCGCTGGCGGCCTGCGGACAAGTTTTTGGACCTGAAGATAAGTGGTAACTGCCGCCCGTGGACATTTGCAACACCCGTAGAATTGCAGATGCGTTGAAGTCTTTTAATAAAGCCGGCCCCGGTTACCTCACTCACCACACGAAACGGTGAAGTGTAACGCTTCCACTTCGCGCCGGTCTTCTGTGAGATCGTGGAACTCACCCGGACGGACCTGCCCATTCGGGCAACAGCGTAGACTCCCGAAGACCCTCTGTACAGGGGCCTTTGCCCAGCAGTGGGACATGTAGGCTGTGCTGGACATTACCTGTATCCTGCGCGCGTAGGCAGAGGCGTCCAACTCGCGGGCGGCGCGTGCGCAGAGGGCCGGCAGGTGGCGACGCAAACCGCTGGCCCGCGCCGGGCTCATGTCCGTCCACAGCTCCTCGAATATCTCCACTGTGCTCGACTCCCCTGTGGATTTTAGCGAGGTAAGGCTTCGAGACGAGAACAAATTGAGAGCCAATTAGTTTTCCGTGACTCCGTAGCTGAAAAGGTATTGGCTTCGGCGCCGGTGTCGTGGGTTCGATTCCCACACGAGACAACTGCTTGTGTAACCCATAGACTGTTGTTTCGAACTGGGTGCTAGTTCCAGAGATATAATAGGTAGGTAGCTTCGAAAGAAGCGCTTTGTGACATACAGGATAAAAATCCTTCGTAATGTCCAGACTAGCTGCAAGCGCCTCCCCCTTGGTCTCGAATAGTCCCATCTATATGTCAAATAAACTACTTGTGGGTCGCATAAGTACTCGCTCCGCATGGAAAGCCAACAACTTAGCAACTGCGCCACGGCATCATCTATTTTAGATATTTGATTTTCTATTAGACGATGAATCGAAATTTGCAGGCGATATACGAATGGGCAGGTTCTTTCGGGGAGATACCCCGACCTTACAGAACACCGGCGTCAAGTGAAAATGTTGCACTTCTGCGTTTCGTCTGATGAGTGAGGTAGCCGGGGCCCACTTCATTAAAAGGTAGCAAACACGTCTGCAACGTAGGGTTGCAAATGTCAATGGGCGGCGGTTATCACTTAACATCAGGTGAACCACCAGCTCGCTTGCCACCTTCTCACATAAAAAGATAGCTATTTAAGTTTTTGTGACCAGTAGATACCTTCGTCTTTCGGTGCATGCATGGCTAAGAAAACCAACGGCGCGAGGATCTCCTCGTTGTCTTTTATGTGGTCTATTTTAGCTTTGGCGACGGCTTTTAGCACCAACGCGATGGCCGAACGAGATATCTCGTCTTCCTTAGTCTCGTACAGATTTATCAATTTCTTCATCAGCTTCTCAATTGATTGACTCTGAAAATTATAGAAATATAAAGTCATTTATAATAAGTTAAACATCTAACATATCACTCATATAAAATATTGCAACGAATGTTATATTTTTATATACTCTACATGGTACGAGAGCTAGCAACGCGGGAAAACAATAATTTCAAGTAGGCCAGTTTTTAGCAGCTTTCCCACTCTCTCGGACGTCATACGGGCTATCTAGCTGTAGAGGTTGCGTTCACCAGCGCGCATCGTACACTGACTCTTCCAACATGGCCAATCACGGTTCATGAGATACAGCCCGGTGGCAGACGGTCAGACAGCGGAGTCTTAATAAAAGAGTCCCGCTTTTCCCTTTGGGTACGGAACCCTAAAAATTACCACAACAGATACCTTCAAAGTCACAGTGGTCGTTGGGACCAACCACCCAACCCCTTCGGCACAAAATGCAAGTGGGTACGATTCGCGATTCGAGCCCTAGAACTTGAACCGACCTTGGCGAAGGCCGAGACCTGGCCGAGGGCCTCCGCGTAGTTCTTCCTGACGGTGGGGTTCCTGTCGAAGGCGCCGCCCAGCAGGCCCGTCATCAGCTTGCCGGCGAGCGGCTCCAGCTCCGCGCGCAGGTAGTGAGCGCTCAGCACCACGAAGTGGGCGCACGCCACCTTCGTGCCCAGCTGCGGGCACTTGATCAGCTCGAGGACCCTCGGCAGCATCTCCCTCATCGCGTCCATGGTCATGTGCGGCATGCACTGGAGTGGGGAAGAGTAAAGTTCGACGACTCCGTGGCGCAGTTGCCGAGGCACCGGCTTCGGAGCCAGATGTGTTGGGTTCGATTCTCACTCGGAACTGGGCGTTTGTCCACGTGAAATTTATGTTTGTGAAACGACCTTACAACGCAGGTTGACGTTATCTTACGGTAAGGGCAATGTTTTTAAAAATAAATCAATAAGAAAAAAAAACAGTAAAAAGTAAAGTAATACCTATATATGGGCAATGGCTTCTGTTAGCGACACGTGGGGAATTTCCCACGATGAAAAAGGGCAAGATAATGCGTATGACGTTGAAGGGGGGGGGGGGGGGGGGCGTGGCAGGGACGGCGCACCTTGACGACGGTGTCGGTGGTGTAGTGGTGGCGGGCAGCGTTGGCGCGCAGCTCGTCCAGCACCTCCCTGGAGCTGTTGTCGGCGAGCGCCGTGCTGAGGTAGGACAGCTTGGCCGACTCCAGCTCGCCGGCCGCGCACAACAGCGCGGGCACCAGCCGCGGCAGGAACCCGCCCAGCTGCCCGCCGCCCGCCGTCACCAGCTTCGACACCGTCTGCAAGCTGCAGGGGCTTCTCTTACTCTGTGCGCTGACAGCCGTATTCGCAGACTCTGGAAGAGCGCCCTATTACTCTGTGTACTAACAGCTGTATTCGCAGACTCTGGAAGAGCGCCATATTAGTCTGTGTACTAACAGCTGTAATCGCAGACTCTGGATGAGCGCCCATTAGTCTGTGTACAGTCGCAGACTCGGAAAAGCGTCATATTAGTCTGTGCGCTGATGGCTGTATTCGCAGACTCTGGAAGAGTGACCTATTAATCTGTGTACATTCGCAGACTGGGAAGAGAGCCTTATTAGTCTGTGTACTATCAGCTGTGATCGCAGACTCTGGAAGAGCGCCTTATTACTCTGTGTACTGTCAGCTGTGATCGCAGACTCTGGAAGAGCGCCTTATTACTCTGTGTACTGTCAACTGCATTCGCACTCTTGAAGACCGCGCTATTATAGTCAATGCACTACTAACAAGCAGTATTCGCGGATTCTCTTAGCATGTAGAGCCGGGGCTCGTTTAAGTTGTGCCACCTTTCGTCTAGAATGCTGATTGGCGGAGTACACGCTTAAAAATTGACAAACAGTCACGGCTTTTGTAGGCGTCCCTGGCGGTGACCACTACTACCGGGTAAGCCAGTAATGTACCCTTCCCACCGAAGGAACTAACCTGACACTCCTGACCTCTTTCACGAGGTTCGTTATTCCGTTGTCTAGGAGTACGGGCAGAATCGCCGATACGACTTGCTTGCCGTCTTTACCCTGGTTCGCATCAGAGGCGTGGATGCACAGCTGAAACAAGGCAAACCGTCAGAACTTACGCCCCACCCACACAGACGCCGATTAGGACCTAACTACCATTATATACGGTCAAAAAGAGTTATTAGTGGGAGTCCAGTTGGCTAATAAGCGAATTCTATAGCAGTTGGATACGGAGGAAATTTACGCTTAAATAAAAAACAGAGAAAAATAGAAAAAAAAAACACGTGCATGTTTTTTATCGAAATAAAAAAACATTGTTACGTTCAAACCGAGCAGTTCATAAATGCTGTTAGTATTCAGTTACAGAATTATTTTACTGAAAATACGTAACATTGTAAAATAAAGTTAAAAAGAATTATTTTTTTTGTATATAGAACGCATCATACATACAAAATTATAATTTGCACCTACGTTGCAAAACCCAAATACCCAAAGCGACGGTATTTTGAGGCTTTATGGGGGGTATAAATTTATTTGTACGGTAGCTTAGTTTTTTTTTAAAGGTATCTCAATTATTAGCGGTGTAAAGTATGCAAGATGGAACCTTCGAGAGGACGTTGGCAGTCGTGGTGGCGGCTTGGCGGGTGCCTTCGTGCACGTCGTCCATAACTCTGAACAGTTGCGTCCAAATCGTCGGCAGCTGCTCCAGCGAATCGTGGAGGCTTTTCGCGCCCCTGGGAAAAGAAATGAAAAATAACGTTACAAAAACCTTTTTTTTTCTTATTTCCCCTTTCATCCCACCTTTGGGGGGGGTCGGAACAACACGTGGATCGTGTTGTCAATGGTGTTAGCTCAGTTTTTGCCTGAAATCAATGCTCCTTTAGAATAAACACAGATCTGGAACAATTATCTGTGGGTCACACAAATACTTGTCTCAAATGTGAATCGAATCTTCGACCTGTATAGTGTTCACGTAAACATAAGCAATTATTAAAACAAAGATAAAATTTATATGCTTCCAAGATTTTTCGTTTAAATTACATTTTAATAAGAATATTTGAAAGCAAAGTGTGCTGTTATAACATTTAATAATTATAAGACGCATAATTCCGTATCAAAATCGGCGATCTCATAAAAATTACTCGTAAAAGCAAAGTTTTCACCTTAATAGGTCCGCCAAGGCATTGCAACACGACATCCTAACTCGCCACTGGTTTGAGGTTAAATTGGCGACAAGGTCGTCCAATATCTCCTTGTGATATTTGTGAACCTGGAACATACATTTAAAATGCTAGTTAAGAAGTTACTTTAAAACATGAGTACATATTTGGTCGGACGTGTTCGCAGGGGTGTACAGGTTAGTTTGGTCGTCTGCGTGTAGCGGTAAGGAAGTCTTATTTATTATTTTTTGCAACACCTCTAAAAGGGTTACAAGGGGCGGACTTAACGCTTATTGGCATTCTCTGCTTGTCAACCCGGGGCGTGAGGAGAAATCGTGGTAGGGTAAAGGAAGTTGCGGCGAGGGTTCAGGTTAGTCTGGTTAGACAGTACGTAGCGGTAGGGAAGTTGGGCTCACGGTGAGCTGCGTGTTGGGCACTAGCGCGTGCCATATCGCCGCCATCGAGTGCTGGATGCGCGGCGTCGGGTCGAAGCGGTAGCGGTAGAGGCGCGGCACGATGCGGCCCAGCTGCGGGGCGAGCTGCGCGCCGGCCTGCACCGCGATGGAGTGGAAGCCGTACGCGGCGCCTGGAAGGTCGAGAATGTTCTAGAAAGGAATTTGGCTGCGATAGAGCCGTACGCGGCGTCTGGAAGGTCGAGAATGTTCTAGAAAGGAATTTGGCTGCGATAGAGCCGTACGGGGCGCCTGGAAGATCGAGAATGTTCTAGAAAGGGATTTGGCTGCGATAGAGCCGTACGGGGCGCCTGGAAGGTCGAGAATGTTCTAGAAAGGGATTTGGCTGCGATAGAGCCGTACGGGGCGCCTGGAAGGTCGAGAATGTTCTAGAAAGGGATTTGGCTGCGATAGAGCCGTACGGGGCGCCTGGAAGATCGAGAATGTTCTAGAAGGGATTTGGCTGCGATAGAGCCGTACGGGGCGCCTGGAAGGTCGAGAATGTTCTAGAAAGGGATTTGGCTGCGATAGAGCCGTACGGGGCGCCTGGAAGGTCGAGAATGTTCTAGAAAGGGATTTGGCTGCGATAGAGCCGTACGGGGCGCCTGGAAGGTCGAGAATGTTCTAGAAAGGGATTTGGCTGCGATAGAGCCGTACGGGGCGCCTGGAAGGTCGAGAATGTTCTAGAAAGGGATTTGGCTGCGATAGAGCCGTACGGGGCGCCTGGAAGGTCGAGAATGTTCTAGAAAGGGATTTGGCTGCGATAGAGCCGTACGGGGCGCCTGGAAGGTCGAGAATGTTCTAGAAAGGGATTTGGCTGCGATAGAGCCGTACGGGGCGCCTGGAAGGTCGAGAATGTTCTAGAAAGGGATTTGGCTGCGATAGAGCCGTACGGGGCGCCTGGAAGGTCGAGAATGTTCTAGAAAGGGATTTGGCTGCGATAGAGCCGTACGGGGCGCCTGGAAGGTCGAGAATGTTCTAGAAAGGGATTTGGCTGCGATAGAGCCGTACGGGGCGCCTGGAAGGTCGAGAATGTTCTAGAAAGGGATTTGGCTGCGATAGAGCCGTACGGGGCGCCTGGAAGGTCGAGAATGTTCTAGAAAGGGATTTGGCTGCGATAGAGCCGTACGGGGCGCCTGGAAGGTCGAGAATGTTCTAGAAAGGAATTTGGCTGCGATAGAGCCGTACGGGGCGCCTGGAAGGTCGAGAATGTTCTAGAAAGGGATTTGGCTGCGATAGAGCCGTACGGGGCGCCTGGAAGGTCGAGAATGTTCTAGAAAGGGATTTGGCTGCGATAGAGCCGTACGGGGCGCCTGGAAGGTCGAGAATGTTCTAGAAAGGGATTTGGCTGCGATAGAGCCGTACGGGGCGCCTGGAAGGTCGAGAATGTTCTAGAAAGGAATTTGGCTGCGATAGAGCCGTACGCGGCGTCTGGAAGGTCGAGAATGTTCTAGAGAGGGGTTTGGCTGCGGCGGAGCCGTACGCGGCGCCTGATGACTTATTACTTGTCTAATGGACACACTTATGTAACTAATCGCACTTTCGAAGCGAAGTAAAATCGTTCATATAACGCGTCCCCCCCCCCCCCCCCCTACCGTTCCGCTAGCTTAGCGTCATTTCTTCTCTAGCAGTTATAGTTACTCAAAACAATTAAATTGGCATCTCGAATATATTCAATGTATTATTCGTATGATTCTACATTATATGAATATACGTATAACGAAAAAAAAATGACCTTTTTTTGAATTCCACACGGAGTTGTGGTGCGCGAGATGCATAAACTTGTACAACAGGTCGGGCTGATTGAGATCCGAGGCGAGTGCACATAGTTCCTTGTACGTCGATAGATTCCCGCTAAAATCGAAAACAAACTTAATTTGGTCAGTTTTACGCCCGGTTTCTGAAACACTGTTCTTTACCATTATGATCATTAAGAAGATCATTCTGATCAATTCAAAGTTTAACCATCCTTTTCACAGCTCAAATGAAATTTGAAAAGCCCTTTGACAGCAAATTAGTTAACTTCTGCGACGATCAGTGGTTCAGAAACCGGGCATTAATTTTACATAAAGTAAGAATTAAAATTTTATAATAGTTACTAAATTAGTTTAAAATTAGAATTATTATTATGTATTACAAATATGATATAAATATACAGATTGCAGTTTTTTCAATAAGCAAATAATATGAACGAAAGAGAAACAAATTCGAACACACATTCACAACACGTAATCATACAAAAAAAAATAAGTAATTAAGTATCAGCCTATATGGTCCACTGCTGGGCAAAGGCCTCCTCTGTACAGAGGGTATTACGGCACAGTCCACCACGCCAACCCTTTGCGGATTGGCCGACTTCACATATCTTCGAGAAATTTCTTTGTTATTATTTAGAAAATATGCATGTTTCGAAACGACATTCTCTGTCACCACTGAACACGTGATAGATAAGTCAGCACATATAATTAAAAATTTCGTTGGGAGAGCACTGGGATTTGAACTCAGTCCGCTTGAGTATACTCAATTAAAAGAGAACTCCCGGACACTGGAGTTATCACGGCTCTTTATCAGATATAAATGGAAACTTTACGTGCTATTTCATTTCATTTTAATAAAAATACTCAAAAGATATCTATAATACTTCATGGAGTTCCGCGAAAGCTATTACATTTCGGGAAGCGAAATGAAGATAGCAAAGGTATGGTTGATAAGATTAGTAAATCCAACTGCAACCGTTGTTGTGTACAAATTGTAAAGATGCACCCCGAATTTACACTTAAATTATTATAATCACTTCTATTACAATTAACTCAATTCACTAGCTCGAAGCAACTCAAGACCACGTGTTATGTCTATCATTCCAAAACGTCAATTACCGCCAACTAACAACCAAACAGCCATTTATATTGTTGTAGGTGTTGCCACCATAAACCAATAGAAATACTCTAGATTATTAATGCCTACTAAAATATTTATAACCCAATTTTTGTGTTTGCTAATAAAATATATGGAACAAAAAATTATGTTCTACTAGTTCTTAAAAACCCATTATGACAAGTGATTAATGATATATTTCACGATCATACATACATACAAACATATACACTTCCATATAGGAATACCATTGCGTGTGATGCCAGTCAAGGCAGTGTGTTGCTATCACTAAACCAACCCAGTGGGAGCCTTCCCGAGCTGTCCCTCCTCGAAGATCTTGGTGTCCTCAGTGACCTGGGAGACGGATCTCTTGCCGCTGGTCAGTTGGTCTACGATCTCGCCCACTAGCGCCTGTCTGCTGTCCTCGTCTGAATTCTGATACACGAGACTAAGCCCCTTGCTGGCAACGTCTTGAACGATATCTGTTGGGCAAAATCGAAAGAATTTAACATTGTATAGGAAAATTTTGAGTACCCCAAATTATATAAAATAGCCGGGGCCCACTTTATTAAACGGTGGCAACATCAAATCGTCATAAAGTGAATCGCCGACTCGCTTGCCATCTTAGAACATAAAAAGAAACTTGCAATCAATTTTTTTTATGTGAAAAGTTGCCAAGCGAGCAGACGGTTCACCTGATGTTAAGTGAATACTGCTCATAGACATCTGCTACACTCGAGAGTAGCAGATGCGTTGACAACCTTTTGAAAATTGGGCTCCGGCCGCCTCACTCACCAGACGAAACGCGAAAGTATTATACTTCCGCTTTACGCCGGTCTTCTGTGAGGTCGTGGTACTTACCCGGACGAGCCTGCCCATTCGTACAACAGGCGAGACTGCTGCGTGGCCCTACCACCGTAAAGGAATTGCAATCTATCTTCCGATGTCTCTCCCTTAAAAACATTCTAGTCCTGCCCTCAATAAGTGTTAAAATAATAACATTTAGCAAATTTTCTTCAAAAATATTCAGTTTGTAAAAGACTAAAGATCAAACTCACCGCTATTCTCCGAAAGGTAATCCATGAAGACGTTCTGAAGGGTCTGCAGACTTTTCTTGATCGGCTCCCTCTCCGGACAGTTCTTGAGCAGCGCCAGCAGCCAAATACTGGTCGCCTGTGTATTACAGAAAAAACGTATTAGCCCGAAAGGAGTATTATAGGTTGGCAACTGAATGATTGCGAATTTCAGTCATAGATTCTCACTCCCATTTTTATGATATCCGTAAGTTCTATGATCTTCTTAAATATGTTAGCTATCATCCTTACCTAACTTCACAAGTTCATTTATTTACCCCAATAGTAATATGGAGTGCAAACCGAACATTTTCGCCATATTTTGTTTTATTATTTTTGCAATCGAAGTTGTTAATTGTATATAGCCCGGAACTCGCGCTATCGTATTATCACTCATTTCGATCCCTGGAAAACTCTCTTCGTGGCAAAACTTTCAATAAAGACGCTGTAAAATCTCACTTAATTCACTTTTTGGCCGAAAAGGATCAGACTTTCTACGAGCTTGGAATTTTCAGGTTGTCAGATGACAAAAGGTCATCGAACAAAAAGGTAAATAAATTATAGATTAAGCTTCATTCCAAGTTAAAAAAAATATTTTATTCCATTTAACTAATCCGCAATTACTTAGTTGCTTAAATATTATTGGGTTCAAATAAATCTATTTTTGCTTAATACGCTCATGTTTATGTTATTACTATAATCTTTAAAAGTTGTAGAAAAATGGACTAAAAGATTTTCGCCCCAAGCGAGGATCAAACTCGCATCCTCCGCAATCGCGCCCAGACGCTTTACCACTAAGCTAAAAGGCCAATTGCCGCGGTGATGAAATCTCAACGTATTTTATTTACATTATTTTTTTTCTTTCGCATTTAAAGTAATGCTTTGAGCATCTATCATGTCCTATAGAGCACACAAACCATTTGAAATAAAGTTTTACAACAATACTTCAAAATAGTTTCCTTTTAAGAACCAATAGCTTCATCAAGAGATGGACATTAAGAACAAAAATGTACGAGAAGAACGAATTTGGTAAAAATTAAAACATTTGAATGAGGGTTTCATTGTCGCTTAAAAACAAATTAAGTTCTAGTGGACACAGCTAAAGTTAAAAAAGTACCGTTCCCCGAATTCAGGAAATAAAACTATTAATGTAAAATCTTTAATCTTAAAAGCTAAAAATGTTCGATTCACCTGTCTCGAGTGCGGGTGTGGGTGTTTGCCAATTTTGAATAGCTCTTCTAGGAGCCATTGTAGTAATTTATCGTTTTCTTGCAGCGCCTCCCTATCCCTTATCTTTGCTTCACCCTGTAGAAAATAAAAAAAATTGTTCGAAATTTTAAAGCAAACTGGAAGTAGCAAACATCCTCCTACTTAGCACATAACAGAGATAAATTAATAATGTAATACTGGATACTTAATTAGTTCATTTAACTAATTAAACTATTTATATTTTTCATTTGAAGTGACTTCATAATCAATGAAATGTTAAACGTCTTTTAAAGCAACCAATTTTCAATCATCATCAAAATCTTTTTTTTATTATCTCGATCATGGCTCACCTCTCTCGGCAACTCGGTCCAAAGGTCCCGGTTTTCATTTGAATTGACCCCTTCCACGCACAGCACCAGAGATTCTCCGATTTGCAAGTGAATTTCAAATTCTTTGCTCTGAAAGTAATAAGTTCTATACACACTCTAATAACTCTCGTAATAAGTTCTATATACACTCAAAGTCCTTTACAACAAACGTGGGCCCGGCTGCCTCACTCACCAGACGAAACGTGAAACCGTGAGACCGCGCTACTTCACCGGACACGCCTACCCTCAGTGAAACAACAGAAGCTGAGTGGCTCTATCACGGTAATTGTGTATTATTGTAGCAGGTAGATCCTTAATGTGTTTATGGCGAATCACTCACGTCTTTGGCCATCTGGAGGAAGCCCATGACTATCTGCCTCGCGAAGGACAGCCTCTCGCCGCAGCACATCAGCCCGAGCGACTGCAGCGCCCTCTCTTTGACCTTGGAGGGCAGAGTAGGGTTGCCTACGATGCGGAACAGCCTCTCGGCTACCGCGAACTTCGTTACATCGTCTGTGGCTGACGTGAGGGGTGGTGCGTCCTTCTTGTTTATGCTGAACGGGTTGTCCGCTTTGAGGAGCGCCGCTTGGCTCTCACTGCAGTCAGGCAGAGGGAGGGCGCTGCAGCGCACCAGCAGCGATACAGCGCTGACGGAAGCGCTCACTAGCAGAGTCTGCGGGCTCGCTAGGTAGTTCGCTGGAAACGTTTGCACCGTTTGATTATTTATTTGCGCGTATAGCAAACAACAAGTAGGTAGTATAGTAGTAGGTAGAATAGTATACTAAAGTAAAATAAAGTAACAGCATATACAAATTCCTCTGTAAGGTCATAGTCTATAACGCAACCACACTGCGGATCGGACTAGACTTCATATTAATCTTCGAAATATTTTTTGCTACTATTTCGAAAATATGCATGTTTCACACAAACAACGCCATATTATATTTATTCTCTACTATGTAAGGTAAATATTTATGTAAATGAGAAAAAGAAATGGGCCGAGAATCGAGCCCTGGGGAACGCCCAATGATACCATCGACCCGAAAGAACTTGCACCATTAATTACAACCATTTTAACTCTATTATATAAATACGAGTTAATGGGGTCAAGCGCGATCTTATGTCATGGGCAAATACACAGATTCCGACTAATGGTGCGGGGTCGCGTCAACTCACCCAAGCACACGGCGGCCTCCCTGTAGGGCTGCCACTCGGCCGGCCTGAACCCCTTCCCGCCGAACCTGCCCCTCCTGGCCAGGGCGATGCAGCGCTCGCACAGGTTGCTGAAGGCGGCCACGGCGCCGCACTTCGCCTCCAGGGGTTGGTTGCCCTGGGCCTGCGCCACCAGGCCCCTCAGCTCGGCCTCCGCGGTCGGCCTCTCGGCGGTGGCGGCCGTTATGGTGGCGAAGGCCTGGGCCGCGATGTGGCGCACCTCCTCGCGCGTGGTGGTGGCGAACAGGCCGGCGAGGAACGGCAGCAGCCCGCTGTACTTCGGCGCCATCACGTCGGGCACGCAGCCGATTATGTCCAGCAAGCAGGTCAGCGGCATCACCTCTGCGGAATGGGGATTGAAATTTTTATGTCGAAAGAGGCTTAACGAGCAAGCGGGCACCTGATGTTAAGTTATCGCCGCCGCGTGTACGTCTACAGCACCCGACGGGTTGCTAATGCGTTGCCAACCTTAACACATATTTTTACTTCACACCGGTCTTCTGTGAGGCAGGACAACCCTACCCATTCGTGCAACAGCAGAAGTGTACCTCTCACAGTGCAATTGATTGATCATATCCATTTTCAACTAAGTCTTGATATCTGTGCACTTTTATGACACCCATACAACCTGAATAGTGTCCAATCGTTCATGAAAAGGTCATGATGATCAAATATCTTTTTCATTTATATATCTTTAAAATTCACATTTTATTACTTTTAGTTTGTACTTGAAAGTTGTGATACATAATACGGGTGCAATATGCTGTATATACGAAACTCAAAATACAAAAATAATAAATAAAAATCTTATGGATGCGGTATATTTATAGTGTATAAGAATTTTTACTATACGCCTACTGTACAATACTTTTATTGTATATTAATTTATGAATGTATCTATAATACAGTATTAATACTATATAAGTGAATAAATAGTAATGTATTTGAAATGGATTTTAACTGTTTATGACCAATTTATTTGAATAAATTATTGACAAACATACCGGGACAAGCGCTCAGAAGGGTCGTAATCATGGTAAGATAACGTTCCAGCACCTCGCTGTCTAGAAGTTTCTCGCGGATGTACGTTGCGAGGAGTGGCGAAGTAGCATTGGGGTGGTTCGAGCAATCCTTCAAGTCCGCATCACGATTCAGGCACATTCTCATATACCTTAATATCTGGAAGAAATGCATTTATTTATCAGTTCCCTTAATTACCTATTTAAAAAGACAGACTTTACCACAATGGGAAGGATGTTTACACAAAATGCAGCTGAGGATGATTCCATGTTGTTAAATACTTACTAATCATTCCTAATATTATAAAGGCGAAAGTTTGTATGTATGGATGGATGTTTGTTACTCTTTCACGCAAATACTAGTGAACGGATTCTAATGAAATTTTATAATAATATAGGTTATACATCAGAACAAGACATAGGCTATAATTTCCATACATATTTATGCACATCTGTCTCTCTGTCTCAAAGTTAAAGCTATTCTGCAGCAGCAGCTAGTATTAATATACATTTCGTTTCAAGCTTATTCGGTACAATATAAGTTATTTATTACCCGATACATCTAATTTTCAATGAGGCAACATACCTCCTGATAGGTCCTCGGGTGGAACTGCAGCACCTGATTGCCGATGACGTATCTGTGCTTCGAGTTGGAGCCCTTCTTGCGCTTCTGTATCTGCTCCCACACGTAGTTCACCACGTCCCCGAAGTTGGGCGCCTTCAGTTGCGCCTCGGTCGCGCCGTCCTTGTCCCTCTTGGGCGCGCCCTCGCCCAAGTCCACAGCGGCCGTCTCCCTCTTCTGCACGTTGTTCACCACGTCCTCGATCTCGCTGGGCCGCGACGTCCCGTACAGGCACCTCTGCGCCTCCGTCACTATGTCGTCCTGGCTGCGATCGGAAATTATGTCATGGTAACGTAGTCTATTGCTTTGGATTCAACACCGTTTATACAGATTAAATAATCTTATTCAAAGATAGATATTTCGTTATATTGGCCGGGCAAGGCGTAAATACGCCCATGGAGTTAATTACGCAGTGCACAGTTATAGGTATTAAATACTTTTGAATTAAGAAAATAAAAACTTCTTGTTTTCAGATATTATAACGGTGCAACCAGAAGCTCAATAACGAAAAATAAAATTGACGGTGGTTGTACATAATAAAGCATACAAGCAAATACATAAGAACCGCAACTGCGTATGGTATAATTTTGTAGGCACTTAGCGCATCAACAGGTATCGATATCAAAAGGTACCGCCTTGCAGTGAAGCTGAGAAATCCCCTCCCATTCGCAGTCTAAATCGCATCCCGTGTCACTACACTACAGTCACGTTATTAGATTAAGTTATTAGATTTAATATATTCTAAATATTCAGCGGTTCTACTAACTGAAAACTCGAATTTTGCGCTCGCCAGTACTTGATTGTGGAGTAAATTTCACTCGGCACATTTAATTTTTTTTACATTTTTTGCATTACCTGTCACCGCTAGCGAGAAGTAAAAGGTAGCGGGACGGCATGTAGTCCTGAGGGAACACGACGGACGAATAGCGCATTGCGATGTACCGTATCATCGAGTCGTCGCTGTGCATGTAACTGAAACATTAAATGTTTTTAAGAGAGACTAGAGGTTAACAGTGGTAGAGCCATGCAACACTTACGGCTGCTGCATGAATGGGCAGGTCCGTGTGTAAGTGCCACAAACTCGCTAAAGTCTGGCGGGAAGTGGAAATATTTCACTTCTGCGTTTCGTCCGGTGAGTGAGGTAGCCGGGGCCTACTTTATTATAAGGTGGGATCTGCAGCCCTTCGGGTGTTGTAAATTTCCATGGGCGGCGGTGATCGCTTAACATCAGGTGAACCGCCAGCTCGGTTACCACCTTTTCACATAAAATAGAAGTCGCTAAATCGGAAAAATACTTTTTTCGATTTAGCGATTGAGAAACTTCAATGTAGTGTAAACATACATACATATATAAAGACATAATTAAGTATTATGAACGTCGTCAATATTGTGTGTTGAAGGCTGCACAGGGGTCGTGTGACGGACAGTGAGACATTACATGCTGTAACTTTTTGGTCAGAGAGCAGAGGGCGCAGTTATCATTACAATTTACCAATACTTGGAGTTTGATCACCTTGTACCTAGACCCCCGGACGGGTATCGAACCGGCAACATGATGCACTTAAACCATAACGTAAAACATGTCCAAAATATCCTCGAGAAATGTAAATATCGTCGAGACTGTGTTTGACATTTTTATTAATCACTAGCGACCCGTCCCGGCGTCGCACGGGTGAAATGTATTAAACATATAAACCTTCGTCTTGAATCACTTTATCTAGTAAAAAAAAGCGCATCAAGATCCTTTGCGTAGTTTTAAAGATCTAAGCATACATAGAGACAGACAGAGAGCAGGACGACTTTGTTTTATAACATGTAGTGATAATGCGTACTTTGAATCATCGAGAGAGTTTCGCTACTGTCGGTATATGGTTTTCTCACGAGCATTTTGAAACTGTATAATACTGACTGGTCCAAGAGTGCGAACAGGGCCAGAGCCTGCGGCTCGTCGAACGGATTGGGACGCGATTTCTTGACCTCCGTCGCTCCGTCGACCTCCATCGCGCCCTGCGAAGTGCCGGCCCCCTCGGACGTGTCCATCGGCTCCCCCTTATCTGGAATCCCACTCTCATCTGCACTCGGAGAGCTCAATTAGGGGGCGAATGAAGCGCATTCCATTTGGATGAAATTTACGAGGCAAGTACACTACGCCGATTTCTCTACTCATGCAATCAACTGCTGAGCTCTAAACAAGCACTTCTCGACACAAGATCGAAATAAGCCTTCTACCGCACCATCATCAGACCTGCTGTGACCTATCCATGTGAAAAATGGACCCTGACCCAGAAGAAAGAATAGAAAATTGCAGTGTTCGAGAGTTAAGTGTAAAGTGTACGAGCCAGTGAATGACTTTGACGGGGCCTACCGTCAGCGAATAAACCATCAACTGGACTCACTTATCGACGAGGCGATCGCAGGCTTTGAAAGTCACAGCGGTTAAGACGGGCGGACCATCTTGAGAGAATGCCGGAAACGAGAGCAGCGAAAGTACAAGGTACAGGCCTAAAAAGCTTCGGATCGACTGTGTGGAGGAAGATTTGAGGAAAATAGGAAGTTCACAAACTAGAGTAGGACAGCCACCAAGCTTCGAGACAAATGGAGGGATATTGAAGAAGAGGCCAAGAACCACACAGGGTTGTAACGCCGACGGAAAAAGAAAAAGAAGAAGAAGAACACTAGAAAACGGTCACAGGCCTACATTTAGTTTTGTAGATTACTATTCTCCTTAAATGAAGTCTTTTATTTCATGTTGTGTTTACTCTTAATTTAAATGCATATACACAATGTAAAATTTCATTTTCAGTGCATAGCATCACAAAAATAATTGTTTTTTTAAGCATTACGGTAAGCCTAAGGTAAATGAATAAATACCAAATGCAACCCAAAATGTTACCTTCACTCCGCATGGTGTAGGCGACGGACATGTCCAGTAAGGCGTCGCGGAGTGCCGTTTTCATCTCGGGCAGGGCTTCGGGGATCTTCTTGACCAGTTCCTCCAGCAATGAGAACTGCCTGTTTATACTCTCCGGACATTTCACCGCCAGACGCCCTGCGCAATAACATTAGTGTGTTCGGTTGAAAACTGAAAAGATGCTGACAAAGTTCATCATACAAAGAAGTAACGGGATGAAGTTAAGTCTCAGGTACCACACCACGATCTGTTTTTCATACACAAATCCTGCGACTAAGGACGCTGAAGCCGCTAGTTTAGTCACACAGAGTTAAGTCACACTAAGCTACATATGCTTCACCCAAAGACATGTTTACATGTGAACTGTGGTAGGGACACGCAACAGCTGCGGCTGTTGCACGAATGGGCACGTCCGTCCGGATAAGTACCACGAGTTCACAGAAGACCGGCGTGAAGTGGAAGTGTTATCTTCTGCGTTTCGTCTGATAAGTGAGGTAGGACCAGGTACCGACATTACAGTTGTTGCAAAGGTGAACAGCCACCTTCTCAAATTAAAAAAAATGAGAAACACCCACACCCCAACACACCTTCAAATACACCGTCATACAGAACAAAGCTAAAAACACTCACCTAAACACATGTAAGCCTTGGAATGCTGTTCAGTGTACTCCTCGGACCTGACTAGTTTCAGCAAGCCCTGAAGGAACACCGTTGCCACCTTCTTCAGCTGCACCAGATCGCCGCTGCGAAAGATAGAGAAATGACCAATGTAAGTAACGAGACTAACAGGTTATTCACAAGTAGGTGAGCAAGTAAAAGAAGACTGACATAGTAATTTGGCCAGAACCATCTTATATGAAAATAACGATATAATGCATCCTACCTTAACGTATATGAGACAAATTATGAATATTTTTTTAATTACTTAAATTAATAACCATTAATCAGACGCAGAACAAAATCGGTAAATGACGACTTTTAGTGTAGCTCTGAGTTATTTATTGAAATTTACCAACTGGTCGAAATTCGACCATAAACCACTTGCTTGTATATCAACTTCTTTTAGAAAATAAAAAGAAGGAAGAGTACTCCCACGTCAATATTAAGAATAAAAGACATTTCTTCATTTGCAATGTCTTTTAAGAGAGACAAATAGAAAAATATGGTTATTATCCGATATTTATGTAGTATTTCATTAAAAAATTATAAATTACTCACTTGTTGATGACATTCAATAAAAACATCAAAGCCATGTTACGCAGACGGGAGTTTGTGTTTGGATCAAAAAGCGACGAGAATACAACCTGAAAAATATTAATCAGCTATATTTCTGGAATTCGGACTGGAATTAATTATTATACTGTTTAATTTCTGGCGTTTCCACGGGTTACGGGAAGACATTATTAAACTATGTACAATAGGGAAACCTTTGAATATATTACCTGTACACAGTGGGGGAACATGATTGCTGGACCTGTAGCTTTGTTCAGATATTGAATCAACTTCAAACGCAGTCTGGTACAGGCAGGTACCTGAATTAAAAGGATGGACACACAATATGGATATATCTTTTCAAATCAAATAAATAAATATTTAAGGACACATTTTTACACAACATTCTCTAGCCCCAAACAAAGCCAACCTTGTACTATGGGTACTAGAAAACTGATAAACATACTTTTCTTTTGTAAATAAATACATATTATACAAATATTAACACCCAGACACTAGAAAAATACTATGTTCATCACACAATATTTATGCAGTTGTGGGGATCGAACCCACACCCTCTGGCGCAGGAGGCAGGTATACTACCCACAACGCCATTCGGGTCGTCAAATCGTCAATCACAATTACTACAAGACTTGTAAAACCAGCCAAGTGCGAGTCGGACGCGCACGAAGGGTCCCGTACCATTAACTATAAAGACGCCAATGAAATCATGTCAGTTCTATGGGATCCTCACTAATTTTCATTTGATTCTGTTCTTCAGTACTCATTGTTATAGCGGCAACAGAAATCTAACAATGACAGTTCATGAGATATAGTGTAATGACGGACGGACGGACGAACAGACAGACAGCGTAGTCTAAGTAATAGGGTCCGGTTTTACCTTTTGGATATGGAAACCTAAAAAACTAAATTAAATTAATGTTGACATTTCACCGTGTCAAAATAAATAATTGAGATGGCTGTCTGGGAGAAATTGCTTTCAAAGAGACATTACATACATTTTACACTAGTTTATATTATGTACCTATACATGTTTTTAGTGTCCAATAAAAAAAATATTTATTGATTGCTTGATTAAGTAAGTGAATTTATAACAAGTTAATGCTGCTTTGAAAACAGTTGTTGTGTAAAATTCACACAAAATTATTGTGGTTTTCTTACTGCGTACCTTGCGGTCATCTGGAGGCACCTTTAAACCACCCCAAGTTCCCAAGTACAGAGAGTAAAGGGGTCCAACTACGCTCGGCTGTGACCAATCCACAGAGCTGTGTTGAAAAATAATATGCCATTCATTTTTAAAGAACCAAAAAGCTTTGCAGCTTCATCACATATTGCCAACAATGAAAAAATAATAAACAGGTTATTTGCATTATAGCAATATTAGTTTTGTGAAAGCTATCAGTAAACACTGAACATTATCAGTTTGTCACAACTTACACTTACTTTCTGATAGAGGAAGGCTAAGGGAAGGTGTTAACACATTGCAACCCATCTTGTCTCTTTATAAAAACTATTTGGTTAGATCGCTTTCCAATATTTTTTCCATACCTGTTAACTCTTATTAGAGGGCTGTTTGCATGATTGGCAACACTAAAGCGCGAATCAGCCGCAGCTACAATTAACGTCAATAGTATGTCATTCATATTGAATATATCTTTGCTAATGAAATTTACTATGGACAGCTTCATCTGCGAATGAAAAAGAATCATATTTTATATTTTAGGTCATATTTAAAATTGATTACACATAATATTGACTTAACACACTATCTTGGCAAAAATCTACCATGAATGCCATTATTTAAACAATAAACACTAGTCCAAAAATAGGCTACCTCTTCCAGCTGATTAGGATTTAATTGATGTTTATCCACAATCCTTTTGTAAGTCTTCATGCTCATGCCAGGCGGAACCTGAAATTCACTTTCACCAGAATTGGGCAGAGCTCTGCAAAAAAATTATACATATATATATTAATATTCTTGCTCCAATAGGGTTCATGGTATTTGTTTGACTGGCAAATTATTTTATTATAAATTAAAAAAAATACATCATAAAATGAATAAACATCCATTTTGTTCACGGTACATTTGTTTCATTAAGAATTTTAATATGTAGATTTTTTTTTAAAACTAAAATAAGTGTTCATTATTAAACTTTTTGTTGAAAATTGTTAATTATTCTTTGTTTTCAGACAAAAATTATTAAAAAAAGGTCAGTAATTATACCTGTAGGGTAAAAGTAGCACATCCAAAGAAAACTTCAATATTAAAGAAGATACTTTGGGTTTTTCTTTTAAATTTAGATCCTTTTCTTTTATATCACCCAATAGTGGCATCAGAAGCATTAAGATCCTGAAATTAATTTAATACAATGTTCAATTCTGATACAAATTGGACAGACAATTTGTGTTGAATAATCTTTTCTGTTCACACGAAATATTAATAAATTTTTGTATTTTACTCTAACATAGAAAATCATTATCAAAGCATATTTTTCTCTTTTTGCCACAACTTTGTAAAATAGTGTCATGTATTTATTTTTATTATCCACTCAACTTTAAAGAAAAATAAGTGATAAAAAAGGAGCAATATACCCATCCTGGTGCCCTTGAGGTCTGTTTTCAATAGCCTCTAACAAGGACGGTCCCAAAGTTAGTTGCTTGTCACGGGGTAATCTTGGAAATCCCATTGTTATGTATATGATAGTAAAATTCTGCAAAACTCATACATTTGAATAAACTAACACCCAAAGAAACATAAATATCTTTCAGTTATTAAATTTTAAAGTGGATACCATGTAATAAATTATATGTAAACAAAGTCAATGCAATAAATGCTAATTTCAGAAAAGCAAAAATCAATTATTTTGGATTATAAACAATTATGGTGTAATTAATCACCACCGATTATGCCAGTAACAGGTGGACTTAGCAAGTCAAAATTAAAACCAGATACTGAGGTCTATACTCCATATTAGGTGTATAAAAATCAATGTCCTGAGTCATATAAAAATATAAAACTATATGCACAAATTTAAATTTTCGCAAAAACTTGTGAGTACCAAAATTATGTGTGTTACATACAAGATGCAACACACTTTTGGCGCACTTCTAGTATATATGTATATATACTAGATGAAGAATGTTACATACTAAATGTTTATAACAAAAATCTTTAAATAAATTAATATAAGCAAAATTTTAATGACAAAATGTTATCAAAAAGAATAAAATTTACATTTGAATACTCACAATAATAAAGCTATTGGCAGTAGGGTCCCTATATAGCTGCAATAAGGTTTCCACAGGTAGCTGGACATCAGCACGACACTTCACTCGCTTATTTACATGCACTAACAACTCCATTACTTTAGTGCGAACCTTGATGGATAATAAAAAAATATTTAATAATATTATTAAGATAGAACCTACAATAAAATACAATGGCAAATGTTCAGTACATTGATGCGTGCATATTGTAAGAAAAAAATATTTTTAATGATACAGAAAAATCACTAATGAATTAATAAACAAGCAGAATTTTCCAGTCACTTATAGTTTTCGAGAAAAAAATATTTAGAACTTTAAAACTCGTTCCCTTAGAAAGTCCACCATTTTAATAATTTGACTTCAATAACTGAATACACAGTCCTGCCAACATGATAAATATAGGATGGAGGCGACATCATACTTGTATCAATTATTAGAAGAAATTTTTTTTTCTATAAATTTAATGATGCACAAAACCAGCACTGAGCAATTAGGCTCGGACAGGTTAGGTAAGAAAGTTATATTATTTTCCATTGTGGTAATTTTTTTTATGACCACCCAGAAATAGGGCTGACATAGTGAAGAATGTGGTGGGCAGCATCATGTTCACACTGCCTGCGACCGCAAGCAGTGGATGAGAACCTCATGTGATAAGGTACATGAGGGACCAAGCAAGAAGTGAGAGAGAGAAATAAGAGCAGTATCAACATATTGACATCAACAAATTAGCTATATTTCTATAGTGAAATTTTTACTATTTCGTTATTTTTAATCTTGTAAACTATAGTGAACAGAGAATTCTGCTTGTTGATAAATTTATTAGTGATTTTGCTCTATTGTTTAAAAATATTTTCAAATGCAATATGCTCTCGTCCATGTGCTGAAAATTTACCATTACAATTTAAGAAGTTAATATTATTATTATTCAATAAAAATGACACCAAATTTGTTATTGATATTATGTGCCTCTTTATTTTACAAGTTAATAAACGACTTTTTAACTGCTTAATATCGGATTAGATTTTAATACAAATGCAGAACACCGAAAATTCTGAAATTTAATATTTAAAATAGTGCATTATAGTAGACAGTTTCCTCCTGGCTTACCTGTTCAAAAGGCGAAGATAGCTTAAGAATTACAGGAGGCAAAAATCTGTTAAGGCAACTTTCTAGCTGTTCATCTGTGTCAGCGTTACCTAGCCTTAAGAAAACCCGATCAAGAAGAACTGTGAGCAAAACAAACAGCCATTTACAATTGGTAGTTTAAGTAGTAAAAATTAAAATATTTTGACGAAATGTATGTGAAATTACTCACGTAAATCATTTGAGCAGTCATTACTGCTTTCTGATACTTCCATTTCAGACATATTTTAGCATTTACAAGCAAAATTTTTATGAGTAATAGGTAGGAAATATGTATACACAATGACAGACAAAAACCTCACTGACGTTTAGATTTGATTGACGTCTTGTTTATTCGTACAACTTTTTAATTTCATCTCAAAGATCACCTATAAATGACCTATAAGCCTCATATTTAGTGGAAGTCGAAATATTATTTTTATTTTAAATGAATAACATGTTTGCCCTCCACGCCCTTCAGCGGTGTCAAATTGACTGTCGGTATATCGAGGTGCTGAGGTGCTTGTTTATCAACAACAATAACATGTCCATCCAAGTACAGTCCACTAATACAAAACCTATCCAAATGCAGAAGGTTGTAAGACAGGGTGATGTCATATCCCCGAAACTCTTCACCGCTGCGTTGGAAGACGTTTTCAAGCTTTTGGACAAAAAAGTACGAGGTACATCAATGGCGAATACATCACCCACCTTAGATTTGCCGATGACATAGTCATCATGGCAGAATCGCTAGAGGAACTTGGTACTATGCTCAATCACATCAACGGTGCCTCCCAACGGGTCCCACTGCTGGCCATATTAAGAAGCTCAAAGTCGCTCAGCGAGCTATGGAGCCGGCTATGCTCGGTATTTCTCTGCGTGATAGAGTTCGTAACGAAGACATCCGCAGTAGAACAAGGTAACCGACATAGTTCAGAGGATTAACAAACTAAAATGGCGATGGGCCGGCCATATAGCTCGTAGAGTTGATAACCGTTGGGGAAGAAAGGTACTCGAGTGGCAGCCTCGTACTGGCCATCGCAGTGTAGAACGACCCTCCACTAGATGGAGTTACGACCTGTGCAAATGTGGTCAGCAGTGGACTCAAACAGGCTGAAATGATGATGACGATGAACATGTCTGCATAAATAAGTTTTATGAATGTGTCACCTCAATAGCCCGTAGGTGACACTCCTTAACTAACACACGCATGAGCTCATGCGCGGCTCTACTAACTGTGCAGGGCCTCAAACCCGTGGGTTCTGGCTAGCCCACTGGTTCTGCGTTCGTTGAAGCTTTACTAGTCTCGGGACTGAAAGCGTTAACATCAGTTAACAAAAAATGAATGAGTCGTTGCTTACAGTGCGTAAAATATTTTTGTATACATTTATAATGAATACAGACTTAAATTTAATTTGAATATTTTATACATAGTTTCGGAAACCTCGGCGCTTATAGCAATATCTCCAAAAGAATTCATTCCAATACGTTGCCGGTAAACGCAATTGGCAGTGTCGCTTTCTTCAAAGAACTACTATAGGACAGACAATAATTTTTGATATCGCAAAGTTTTTTGATAATTTTGGCACAATGGTAAGGGGCCACACTCAATGTGCCAGGGCTCATTCACACAATGCATATCTTATCGATTGGTTTTCGATGGATTCCTTGATCTGGCAATATTTTTGTCTGATTACTTTGTCTGAATACCTAAGGGTTCACGTTGCTTTATATATTAGCCACCTTATTATAACGACTTTATAGCCGCAGCTGTTTAACTCACCAAACGAAACACATATAACACTTCCACTTAACGCCGGTCCTCTGTGAGGACGTGGATTCCCCGGACGGAAATGTCCATTCGTGCAATAGCGAAGATTGTTTTTTGGCCTTATTACATTTAGATAAGATTCAATACAAATGTCATCGCATCATCACTAGTGCAATGAATACTTCTCCAATTAATGCCCTTCAAGTGGAGTGTGACGAACCACCACTCTTCGTTTTTCTCATGATTACTGGGATTCTTCAAATTACTGGTGATGTATTTTCAAATTACTGGTGATGTATTTTCATGCATAGTCAACTTCTTATTTGATATTTCCTTTTGAGGCCATTATCCACCAACTTGATGTATGATGTTTACTTGGGGATTGGGATGCGCAGCGGCGAATTCGAAGTATCGGAGCGACGCCGACTTTAGGTATGGAGCGATGGTGTGCAACTCTAAATAGATATGTAGGTCGATGTTGCGCATTAACCAAGGTCCTCCCGTAGCCCTGCGCAAAAATCGACTTTGGATGACTTGCCTTATATAGACACCTTGTAAGTGAAGGAACATTTTTGACGTTTTGTTAAGAAGCGTATAGAGACGACAGAGTACGTAGGGCGCCCGGGTCTTGATGCGAGTTACGTGCTAACTAATTCTAAGTTTTGAGTCAAGGACTACACCTAGGTAGTAATAATTGTTTTAGTTTGGGGAGCGGCTAGTTCTGAGGGCCCAAGCCGAAGTAAAAGTGGTCGGTGATCAGAGTGAAGCTCGTAGATCACTTCAGGATCGCGTATGGAGAGATCGATATTTTTGACGATTGCTATATTTATTTATTTATTTATTTAAGATATGGAAGACTTACAGTTATTCAAACCTAATTAATACTAAACTAGACGACAAACAGCCAATAACAAGCTTCACTTATAGAAATATTATAGTCGGAGAGCAGACAAGTACTGTAGCTGGCTAATTTGGTAAATTAAAAAATTACAAATAAACATTACTAGTTAAATTTATAAGACTACCGAACCTATATATCATTCTTAAAAAATTAAGGCTTAAGCACCTTCTTGCCAATGACACCCAATATCGAACACATCCGATGAGTGTCCCTCGATATAAGGAAAGTTAGTGTGTTCAACGGCGGCTACGACTTCAAAGTCGAGCTGGTCGGATAGAAATATACGTCAATATCCTGAATTTAGCCGACGTCTAATAATATTTGAAACTTTTACAAAGGATAAATTGTACTGTAATTATAAAATTAATTGTACTTAGAGTGTTTAAATTTCTTCATGTACAATCTTTTTCTTTTCTTTTTTGGTAACTTTTTAGATTTCTTGTAATTGATAATTGTTTGTTAACTTCAGGATCATACAAGTCTCACCCTGATGGTTTAATAGTATTGGTATTTCGAATTTTCATGGCATTGGCTTGAAGGTCTTGTTACCAGGCCATACAATCTTTATTAAAAAAAGTATTAACGATCGTGTACGCATATAAAGCTAAACACTCAACCGGAATTGCTTTAAAAAATATATCGAAATTGACACGAATTAGATAGTCGAAAATAAATATCGAATATATCTATATAGCTAAATAAAATTGTAGTGTCTGTTTGTAATATTAAAATAACCGCTTTTTACTAAATGCATATGGATGTATACACGATATAAGATAGCTGATGTAATAAGGGGTAACTTAGGCTATTTTTATATTAGATTTATTTTTATTTTAAATTCCACGCGGACGAAGTCGCGGACACATCGGGAAAAAAAATATCGACAATATATATCGATACTTATTTGAAAAATATCGATATTTTTATGTATCGATATTTCTTGTCCATGCCTATTCGGCATACTTATCCCTACTCTTTGCCCATGCCTATCCGAATCTGAAACTTTTGGCCATTAAAAGCTGAAGTACTCTTTGCTGGTTAGTTAGAAATTAGAAACATTCCTAATAAAAATAATTTAATATTTTGATCATAGAATAGAACTCTTTTTAGTAACAACATACTCATTTGGAATTTTGTTTTTGTGAATTTGCGGCTATTCATTCTCTTGTTACACCTGAAAATGAACTTGACCCGAGAAAATGTTCGGTCCATGATTTATTACGACTCTCGATGTGGACTTACTCAAAAACAAAGCTATGATAGACTTCGATTGGCATTTAATGATGAAGCCCCATCCCGTACCACTGTTATAGTTGGTTTAATGCGTTTAAGCGTGGGCGTAGCAGCCTCGGTGACGATTTTCGTGGTGGCCGCCCATCAACAGCGATAACTAAAGACATCATTGCTGTGCGACGCATGATAGAGAAAGATCAGCGAGTGACCTACATTCAGATTTGGACAAGCTTAGGCATTGGTATGAGTCAAGTAAAAAAAATATTACACGACTATTTAGGCGTCAAGAAGCTTGGTACCCGATAGATTCCTCATACTTTGGCCAAAGACAAGAAATGCCCTCGCATGGATTAATATCGCGAAATTCTAGAAAACTTCGGAAATGACTTAAATACTGTATTTGACTGCGTCACTGATGATGACAGCTGGATATATTCCCACGAACTCTAAAAAGACAATTTGCTAAGAGGGCGTTTCCTTTTGAGGATCGGCCAACTAAAGTATATAAAGGAAGGTCTATGATCGGAAAGCCAATAGCGTGACGGCCCGAGCCGAGCCCCGTGAGCCCTCGAGCTTAGTCACCATAACGCGTAATAATAATACGCCGAAGTTCAGACTAGGCGCCTCGTGCGCCAGGCCACCTCAAGCCCGTCGGAACTATAAAGGGCCCTAAGGCCAACAGTGGCTCATACAGCCCAAAAAAAAATAATAATAATCGGAAAGCTCATTTGGCGATACTTGTTCTGGTAGACGGAAGGAGTGTTAACTGTTGTCTTACAAAATGTTCGACAAATAAGGAAGAATAGGTTCACTGCTTTTCTCAGTGGTTCCACCGGTTGCGTAGGTATAGAGGAAAACGGAGACTATTCCCAACAACAATAAAAGTATTGACAACTTTTAACATTGAACCGTTTTTTGATTTTCTAATAAAATTAAGCGGAACAATTAGCGGAACGGTAAAAAAACGGCGGTATACGAAAATATTGATGTATAAAAAGACGAAAAATAATAAACATCTTATAACATTGACTAACTTTTAATTAAATAAGAATTATAAAAAAAACAACACAATTTTCTCTCTTTTGTGGGAACACAAACAATGTTATTTAAGATTACTAAGATTTTACTATTAAATAAATGAAAGACTAATAATGTGTTACCTCCTCTGCTCTAACTACCGTTCCATCCTTCTGGGCATGCTGTGAATTATATTACTACCTATTGTATCTTGGGACAAGCTCTGCCACTCAAAAAGTAATGTGTTTTCTTTAACAAGTCCCAAACATGCTCTATAGGACCATATTCGGGATCCTGTGGGCCACTGCATCACTGTAATACCCACATGGTTTAGATATATCATAGATGCCCGAGCATTGTCCTGCATCTGAATAAAGCGGTCATTTTTATAGGGGGCAAATGGTACAATGTATTCTTCTAAAATGTCACTGATGTACCTATCAACAGATTCTATATCGTCTCGATAGAAGGTCAATACCTTCACTAACTCCTCCAAACAAGCTCCGAATCCCCACCCCGTACTTATTTTCAAAAGTACCCCGTATTTTAAAAATTAGTCTGAATGCATCTTTCTTCTTTTCGTCTACATATTCTCGATCGATCGAATACTTTAGTAATAAATTCTAAATTAATAATCAATTTTTATAAATCAAAGGACATACCTGCATGGAACATACATAAAAATTACCACGGCGCGCATCAGTATAGGACTAGCACAAGAGTTAAACCTTAACGTCGTTTCAAATATCTAGGCATGGGATGTCGAAAAAATATCAATATATAAGTACCTGGTTTTTATCTCCGACATTTTATTTGGTCAATTCAACATTTTATTCAGTAATTTGGCTATAAAAATGTCAAAAATATGTCATCATATTATTGTATCGTTGGAGACAGTTCAGTAATTCATGAAATAGACATTCTTTCGCATGAGGCATTTGACATCTTTTTCTCGGTCGTTCCCTTACTGCTGAGGATAATGAATCATATTCAATTGGTTAACGAGCTGTCTCCATCGGTTTCGTTCTGTCTCTTGGTGAAGTGTGTTGCTTAAGGGAATTTCTAGGTTTTCAGAAATTTCCTTCCGCCCGCCCCTTATCATTATCGGACAACTAGGCGTTCGGCGGGGCTCCTCCCTTTGCTGTCGTAGTTCCACGCACAAGAACAAAGCGATTCGCTTCATCATTTATCTTCCGTACAGCTAAGGAATAGAACAACTTGCCGGTGTCGGTCTGTCCGTCCGATTACAACCTAGGCGTCTTCAAGATAAGAGTGAATAGGTTTTTACTGAGCTAGCGCGCTTACCATCAAAGGCTGCATCGCCACTTACCATCAGGTGGGATGGAGGTCAAGTGCTGGCCAGTTTTGAATAAAAAAAAATTTAAAGCAACAAAATTCTAGCCCTACCATAGTAGCAGTTGAGGGAGGATCCTACTGATGCATGGATTAATTTAAAATGACTTCTTCCGTCATTTTAACTCTACAATAAAAATAATAAATGATAAAGAAACAAAAACATGTTAAAAACCGATTTTATAATATTTTAATTTCCGAATTGAGCTAAAATATATTAGAAGTTTTGACATTTCAAAATTTATGTTAACTCTAACATCCCCTCGAGTAAATATCACATAGGTAAAAAAAACGCGCATTTAGATTTGTTTACCATCTACTGCATATTAAAATATTTTCGCAACAATTTCCTTAATTGTTTTTTAAAATTAACATACTATTAATCACCATAAAAATAATTCACACCACAATGAAACATCTATGTAAAAGGTTTAAAACAATAGGGCTTGACTTTTGTACAAATATCATATTTATATTATAGGAAATACTTAATACATGTATATATATATTTAGTATTATATTATATAATACTAATAACATGTATTACAACAATGTATCAAAAATTTACTTTTTTGGCGAGATATTTTCAATTAAAACCAAGAAATCACTTTCATTGTACCAAATTTTTATGTCACAGCACACTTAGTTTTATTTGGATTAAAAAAACTATAATAACCTCGCACTGGCATCTAGTTTGTAAAACAGATGTAAGCAAGTTCATATTTTCTGCATAAGAAAATCTTTAGGAATGTTTGATTGACCAGCCGAATAAAATAATGTTACATTAATGTGCTTGCATTTGACTCTTCAAGTAAAAAAACCTACATATTAATTAATGGTGATAAAATTCACATTTTTGTCTTTAACCAAACCTAAACATTGTTAAAAATGTTAATGGTTTGATTTTAAATACATATGACTCAATTTGTCACAAATATGTTTTTTTGGCTCAACATTGTGAACACAAACATAAAATTTTGAAGACACTATTATTCAATTCCATGGGCAAATATCATCACTAGACCAGGTTCAACCATCATATGTTCATCCACATGTGTGTTATCACATTGCAAAACCAAAACTGCCTGCTTTCCTGGCACCCTTTTGCAGACATATTTTTCATATAACCTGAAAAAAGTATTGAAAATGAGGAGTTTGAATGTTCTTAAAGTAATTGCTTCAAATAATCAATGTTTAAAATAATAATTAATTGAATGTTCTTTAAATTGCTTGCTATTTGTCTGCTGTATAGCCATTAAAGAAGGTTATTGCAGATAAATCCGCTTAGACAGTTTTGTGTTTGTAGATATGTAGTCATCAGATAAATAAACAAACACTCTTATAAATATGTCCTACTGCTGAGCAGTGGTCTGTGCAAAGAGTATTAAGGCAAAGCTCCCCGAATCCATGAACATGGACCAGATGAAGATCATGTCTAGTGTTCATATGTATAATACATTGCACACGTCCATTTAAAATGTATACATTCACGGAAAACTTACAAATTAATCTATATAAAAACGCTAACGCAATAAACTAAACTCTTGCAAAAAATAAAATAATCCTCTTAATTTATTATGAATTTTTCTTTACTTTGTTTATTTTGTAATATTCAAAATCTGTTAAACGATTGCAATGAAAGGAAATAACATAAAAAGCGAGCGATTATGGTTCCTGTTAATATTATAATTATATAAAAATGTAAAATTTATAAAAACCTTTAGGTAATCTATACAATAAAATTATTCTAGCTCATCTTTTAATCTCAGTATTTAACAACTTAAAAAAAAAATCGATAATTGTTATAATATCACGATTTTTATTGAGTTCACATCGCAACTCTAATATTTTCAGTCAGCTTTAGAGGTTCGGCGAACTGGTGAAAGCACAGATCCTAAACGCATTATTTCAACTATACATTTCAATTACAAGTTTACTTTGGAAACGCAAGTTAAATTCACAAAGCACTGAGGTGTACCGCCCCAGGGCATTGAGCTCCACTAGCACCGCCTTGCAAACTACACAACGTACTTACTGAAAATGTTCCGCGGACGTTGCAAACTTTGAGTGTACATTATTTAAATTTTTTATAAGTTGCTAATTAACTGCTTTTTTGGCAATGAATAATTGTTGTAATAATTATTATTCAATATAGACCCTTAATGTCATGCCAACACTGGTTTTTGTTGGGAGCAATGTGCTCGAAGTTGTTGACAAGTTTTTTTTTTTGGCTAATTAATTTGGCAATGAATAATGTTAATTATTATTCAATATAGTTAAGCCAGCTAAGTTTTTGGCAGTTTTCAATCTAAGTTAATATTATAGTAACTCTGCATGCCTAGCAATGTGATAATACAATAACTTTATATTCTTTATTTCTAATTGGGTGGGTTGACATCTTAATTGTCAATGTGATGTTGAAAGGCCTACTTGATAGTTTTAAAAGCCGTACTTATTATATTTTTAAATTGTTAGTAGGTTAAGCATAAAGGAAGTTCTTATCCTGGAACCTTTTATTTCTACAGCTGAAAATAGAGCCAGGAGTCCGCTTAATGAGCTGTTCAGTGGTGGAGCTTAAAGGGAAGGGAAGATGAAAAAAAAGAATTTCGAATGGGCAGAGGTCAGGTCCTTTCTGGTAAGTACAACAACCTCACAGCCAGCTTGAAGTGGAAGTGTTATAGTTCTGCGTTTCGTCTGGTGAGTGAGGTAGCTGGGGCCCACTTTTTTATAAGGTGGCAACGCTTTTGCAATTCTACAGATGATGAAAACGTCAATGGGCTGCGGTTATCAGGTGTACCACTTGCCACATTCGCATATAAAAGGAAAGAGAAGTGCAAGTGAAAATAAGTGTAAAATTGTACATAGAGGACTGTTGTGACAACCAGAGGGTCGTCGCACCTGCAGAACCGTAAGCGGAGGATCAATGCATTACGCAAAGAAGAAAGAAAAGCGGGCGTTTTACTCCAATCCAGCAATATAATCTGATTCCCTAATGATCCCTACCTATATTTAATTCCCTATAATCTGATTCATAATTAGATGTCGAAAATGTAAAGAAAAATTTTTACTGTCCAGATCTAAATCTGTTATTTTTTTTATCTGACTCCTTCAAAAACATATTTCCACGATAATTAGAGGTATAGCTTTTTTGTCATTTTAGAAGTAAAGAAAAGATTTGAGCTTCGTGCAGCATAATATGTGTAGAGAATTTTACAAAGGAATAGATTCATATTAGTATAAATATTGTTTTTTTTTTTTATGGAGAAAAGGGGCAAACGAGCAGGAGGCTCACCTGATGGTAAGTGATTACCACCGCCCATGAACACCTGCAACACCCGAGGGCTTACAAATGCGTTGCCGTCCTTTTAGAAAAGAGTATGCTCTCTTCTTGAAGGTTCCCAAGTCGTAACCGTTCGGAAAAACCGCCGGCGGCAGCTGGTTCCACAGAGTGCTTGTGCGAGGCAAGAAATGCCTTGAAAATAGCGCTGTTGTGGAACGCTGGACATCGAGGTGGTGTGGATGAAATTTTTGGTTCTGGCGCGATGTCCGATACTGGAATTCAGCCGCCGGGATCAATCCAAGCAATTCCTTGGAACACTCCTCGTGATAAATGCGGTAGAAGATGCAGAGTGATCCAACATCTCTACGCAAAGCCAAAGGATCAAGCTGCTCGGAAAGACTTTGATCGTCGATAACCCTAGCCGCCCTATGTTGAATGCGGTCAAATGGAAGAAGTTATGTTATTGTTATTCAATATATCAATGACACTTGCAGAATTTGATTACTGTATAATAGTATGTGTCTGTGTTAGCATAAAAATATTAGCCCAAAACAAAATATGTGATATGATTAATTATTATCATTTTATACCTCTATCATCATATTTTATGAATATGGTAAAATTTACTGAAATTATTGAAATAATTTTAATTTATACCCAACATAACAATTGTAGTAAACCACAAATTTCCTATTTCTAATAACCATATGAATTTATGTATTTATATAGCGTGTCGTTACAACCGCGACAATAAATTAACACACGTCTACACGCTACTTGCCAATAATAATAAAAAAATATAAAACGTTTAAAATATAACATAGTTAAAAAAATATATTTTTCAAACAAACTAATTAAATAAAAAATAAACAAAATTTGTAACATTCTATATAACTACAACTGACTGATTCATACATTCAGACACTTTTTCATTCATTGCCGCAACGTGGCACTACAAATCTCTCCTTCTAACAGTATGTTTTATCTTATTCAAATTCATTTAACCCATTCATATGCTTTGTGACCTTTACAAATGAAATACGTTACCGTTTTATACGTAAGGGTGTTCTAAATTTCTTTGTTTTGGAAAATTTTATAACTCGATAAATATTGATGTTTAAAGAATGTAAATGTTTAATACAATTTTTAAAGTTATCCTCTATATGTGTGTTCATTTATTGTCGCGATGGTAACGACACGCTGTATATCTATAATGTAAAAGATATTATTAATGTTGTAATAAGCTTTTTATTTAGTACCTTCGGTTGTTTTGCCTAGTTTCTAAGGACGAAAGCCCAGGTGGCCACCTTCGTTCGTGACAATTTTCCATGAGATCATCAATGATGTGAGGGGGACAGCCGGATTCAGATAAACTTCGTTTAATCATCATCTGAAAGAACGTAACAATATCCTAAGTTATGGCTCTGCTTGATATATTCATATAATAGTGATTTTTTTTTAATGTGAAAATTTGCCAAACTAGCAGACGGTTCACCTGATGGTAAGTAAATAACGCCGCACATTGACAACCGCTACACCCGAGGATAGGAAGGTAGTAGGGAGCCCAATTTTCAAAAGGTTGTCGACGCATCTGTAGCATTGACAACCTTTTGAAAATTGGGCTCTGGCTACCTCACTCACCAGACGAAACGCAAACGTATTTTTCATACTTCAACTTTACGCTGATCTTCTATGAGGTCGTGGTACTTACCCGGACGGGCCTGCCCATTCGTGCAACAGCCAGCTGCTGCGTGGCCCTAACACTACGTAAACTTTTAATACCCTATTATCAATAATAAATATCATAAATTAAAGTAACTTAATCTGATGGTTTGTGGCGATGCAGCCGAAGATGGTAAACGCACTAGCTCAATAGAAACCTATGCCTTGAAGATACCCAAAACTATTTGGACGGAAAGCCAGTCGCCGGCAAATTTTTCCATTCCTTTGTACGCATCACGGATTACAAAACGAAGTGCGTTATTTCAAGTGCGTAGAATGTCAAAACAAAAAGATGCGAGGAATTAATTCATGCAATTCCAGTGCAGACTTATGCATGTACCCAAATGGTTCTAACCAAACAATTCGGCGAAATCCATATTGGAGAAAGTTGTTTTGTTCTAGGTACACTATGTATGTAAACTCAATCAGAGAGAACCTCTCCGATTGAGTTTCAGCCTTGTCGTGGCGGAGGGGCTTGGTTCCCCACGGTAAAGCCAAGAGGGACTCACATGTTCAAAGTATTCTATCAATTTTCTTAGTTTTTCTTGTCAATTTAGTGAATATGATGGTGTAATGATAACCTTACAATGCAGTTGCAGTGCCAATGAGAACTTGATCCTGAGACCGTTATCGGGTGAATAAGACAACCATATAATAACCATGAATAAACAACCTGGCATTAAACATAGTTTGAGGCTTTCGTATGTGACTGGCACACTACTTGGGTCTATTAAAGGAGGACAGCCAATGAAGCATCTTTTTCGGATCCCGCTAACCTCTGGGGCCAAACGCCCTACACTGAAATCACTGATGATGAATGAATGATGCGTAACGCCCGGTACTCGTTGCTATATAACTCCTCAAAACCACCCTTAATTCGGCTTCATCTAGTTTCATGCCTGAATACATCACAGTATTTGTCAAAATGGATTTTTGAGGCAAGCCAGTACCAATTCTTGAATTATTTAGTAGGGCATCATAATTCAAGTACCTCTTATTGATGGAAGCAACATCATTTACTGGAAGATAAAATATTAAAGAGGAAAAATTAACTAATTACAAAGTCAGAGTTGTCAGGCGATTAGCGAATTACAAGCTGAAAGATTTGCTTAGTTGTTAATGATAATAATGGTCCTGAAGACCAGACTAACAAACATCACCACTATCAATACAGCGTGTCGTTACAATTGCGACAATAAAGGAACACACGTCTAACGCTACTTGCCAATGATCTTAAAATATAAGCGTTAAAAAAATCTCTAACTGAAAAAAAAAAATTATTGAACAAACTAATTAAATAAAAAAGAAACAAAATTTGTAACACCTATACAACTGACTGATTCATACATTCAGAGACTTTTTCATTCATTGCCACAGTGTCGCATTACAAATCTCTCCTTCTAACAGTATTTTTTATATCTTTTTAATTTATTCAACCGATTCATATGCTTTGTGACCTTTACAAATGAACTTTAGATTACAGTTTTAGATGTAAGGGTGTTCTAAAATTGTTTGTTTTGGCAAATTTAATAACCCTTAAATATTGATGTTTAAAGAATATAAATGTTTAATATAATTTTAAAAAGTTATCCTCTATATGTGTGTTCAGTTATTGCCGCGGTTGTAACGACACGCTGTATAACACCTCATTCAAGGTATTGGCTAAACTCATGAATACTCAAATAAAATTTATATATTCCAATTGAAAATCGTTAAAATGAAGTCTATTACCACCTGCAGGACGTCATCGGGGGTTGAAATCATACCACCCCAACGCGTGACGCGCGCTCGGGAGAGAGAATTGGCCCAACGTACTACTTCCTCGCGTTCCATTTGGTCGGCGAGAGCGCGCATTGCCGGGTTAGACACTCGCATTGCTCGCATGAATTCCTTATGAAATTATTAAACTCAAGTTACAATTTTTAATTAGAATTTGGGTTTATTTAAAATTAGTTGAATATTTCTGGCTCATAATTTTTTTTCCGGTATAGATTTTCAGGTATAGAGATGAACCCATAACACAGAGATTGTGGTCCAAAAACCATTTTAACAACTGTATATAAGTATAAAAATGTATTTAGCTATTTCTAGTTTATAATGATTTAGTCCTGACTAAATTTTAAAAAATATGTCAAAACAACTAAATACAACTTTCATCTTAAAATATATGTTTTATTATTTATTTATTTATAAGAATGAAAGTTTTATTATGAATATTTAACCAAATTGATTTTGTTAGCTAAATACATCACTGATTTATAAACAACTTATTTAATAAACATTGGTTAGACAGAAATAGTAGCATAAATAAAGTTGCTATCATATCATTGTGAGCTATACTTATTACTATGATAACATTTAAAATATTGCTTATGCAATCTTTCACTCTGCTTACTGAAGCCAGAAGCAAGATTTTATTATTTGTAGAACTTGGATTTATTAGACACCCCAAAATATGATGCTTACCTTTAACAAAGCTAACTCTCTTTTGTGTTCATTTATGATAAGTCTCTGCTCCGTCAGTTCTTGTTGGTAGTCCGTTAGTTTGCCTTGCTGTGTAGCAATTAGAGCTCGGAGCTCACGAACACAGTTATGCTCTGCAAGTTCATCTTTAGGTATTACAAGACCACAGCCTGCTTCACACGGCATTAGTCTTTTAGGGTTGTATTCACCTGGAAAATTAAGTATCATCTATACTATTACAATGTCATTAAAACAGTTACAAATATGATAAACAGAATAAACAATGGTTGTCACCCATGAAAATCGACTATATTCCTGAATGACATACAACTTCACCATGAATAAAAGGCTTTTTCTCTTCATTAGTGGATCAAATTATGACAAAAAACTGAAAGTTTGGTGACTATTACCATGAAACTGGTAAATATGTATTAATCATTTCCTTAATATAAAACTTTGCAACAAAACTATAGAGCAAAACTTGATTTGTTCCTAAAGATATTAATAAATAAAAAAATATAATGATGAAAACACTAATATGTAATATAGATATATATACTTACATTCAACAAGGTGTGATGCAAGGGAATCCAGTTTTAAAACTGCATTGCAACCATGAGGTGCATTATCACAGCTGGTACACAATCTAAGATTTCAAAGTAAGTAAGTTTCAAGTAATAAATTGTTAATAAGTTTATTAAAAAATAATAATAAAGAATAAATCTGTTCATGTTGTTTTTTTCTTTAACATATAAATCTTACATTTTAAAGAAAACAAACTATTATAAGGGGTGCTGCCTCCACTTAAAAGAAAAAGTTGCCGAGCTTCCTCCTTTTTGAGTTTTTTTATTTTGTAATCTAAGGAATATTTCCTCAATTTATGGATTAAAATTAATAATTTGTGTAAAAAACAGAGGGAATCCCTTGGAGGAGAAGGAGGAAACCCCTTCATCAGTAAGGGTCATTCAGAAGGATTAATGTACCTTTTTTGACACTGCAAATTCTCTAGCTCTGTGGGAAGAACAGCCTCTAAGCCCTTGCGTAACAAACCATAGGCATCAGAGGAGCTGGCAAGCCATAGGTGCAGAAGTTGCTCTCCCCATTACGGTGTATTATAGAATTATGTTCAACATTAAATAATATGATTTTGCAACAATGCCTAAATGTAGTATTATGTTATAAGTATTACGGAATATTATAAGGTACAGTCTGTGGTACAGATTAATTAAATTCAATATTTTTTTTCAAAAACTATGCTAAAAATAATTTAATCTTTCTGTAAAAGAAATATCAACCCCCAACTCGACAGACGTCAATGGAAAGCTAAGCCAAATAGGTAATGAAAAAATGTGTATGTAGATTTTATATTACTACATTTTTTAATATAGCATAACAACATGATATCAAATACAATTAACATTTATTTTGTGTGAGTTTTGCTTAAATTGTATTAAAGGATATGTATTCATTACTAAATCTGTCAATTCAAATGAAACATTTAATGTGAACGTAATAGTTGCGAAACGTAACTAACCTGGATAGTAGATTACGCAGTATTCTAGGAACTGGTCTTAGCTGGCTTGCGGTGACTGCTTGACGGTCAACAGGGCAGGTAGGCTGCCGACTTATCCATTCAGTAATACATGCACGACAAAATGCGTGCTCACAAGCTGGTGCCTATCAACATCAGCTTGTTTAGTCACTGATAAATCCGAAACGAAAAAATAAAAAGCATCCGCAGAAGGGAAACACACCTGCAACGGATCTTCTAAAACTCCTGAGCAAATAGGACAAATGAGTTCCTCATCTACGTCACCTTGAAACCTTTTGATATCAAAGCCCATTATTGTTTATGACAGCAAACATTAGCTTATGCTGTACCTATATTGCTACTTAAATTATTATCAAAACTTCTATTGTTCATTAAAAGTTATTACAATTAGTACTCAGTTCGTAGTTTTTGTGTCATAAAATCTGTTTAAATTAAATGAAATATGAATACCAACAACAAAAATGAAACAATTTGCAGACATGCCAAAGCAAGCGCATAGGCAATCAATGGTATAGATAAAATAATAATAAATGCATGCAGTATGTACACCGCTCGGTGCGCGCATACTTGAATACGAGTAACCATAATATTATTTTTATTTTAGTAATAGGTAGTTATGTAAGATTTAATGTGTTTCTGAATATGAGAAAGGTGTAAAAAAATATTTTTCAAGACTTTTTTTTAATTCTCTTTTTAATAATTATTTTATTTACTTTTCTGATTCATTTATTTAAGCAAACGCTTGCAGAATTTTAATGAGACAGATTTTTCTTACTTGCTATCATTTTTATAAGAATTTATTTTTTATATTTATTTTTCAATGGTTGCTATATATACGATTTGTCATAAAATATGGATATTCGTGAAATTAATCAAAATTCGATGTCTATTTGAGTTTGTATTCAGTTATACTAAGTATTGCATATTATTTATAATAAATAAATAAATATATAAATATTTTAGGTCCATGGGCAGCGGTTATCACTTAACATCAGTTGAACTGCCATTGAGATCGTTTGCCACTTCGTCACATAAAAAAGGACACATTTTTACACAACGTTCTCTAGTCCCAAACTAAACAACGCTTGTACTATGGGTACTAGATAACTGATACACATACTTAAACATATTTTTGTAAATAAATACATATTATTCATATATAAACACCCAGACACTAGAAACACACTATATTCATCACACAATATTTTTCCAAAAGGCAGGTACACTACCCACTACGCCATTCGGTTTGTATAATATTTCAGTAGAATATTTTTTGTAATGTAATTTTGTGATAGCGGTCTCGCGGACTCAGGGGAACAAGATAGCTCGTGCACGATGATGACACGATGGTGCCATCCGCTGCACTCCATTCCTCTGTTAACGAAAGATGGTCAATTCGACTAACAAGTGGTCACGATACGATCGGGTCCTTCAGATGGAGATTTGAACCTCAGCTTGGTCTACAATTAGAAATCTATCAGAAACTCGATTCGGAATGAAATAATAATGTTCAAATTGTGACTTAACCACAACACATAATTTAACGATGCACAAAAAATTTAAATTACGGAAACAATATACGAAAAAATTACTGTATTAGAAATAAATTATTTACTAAACGTAATATTTACGAAAATAAACAATTTATGAAAACCAGTAATTTTCGCAAGTTAAAGTTTTCTCGTCAATTAATTAGTAACTTATTACTTGAGTAAACGCTCGAAGGCACTGTAAAATAACAATGATAACACGATGTAAGTGATTTAAAAGCGACCAGGATATTATTGGTTGTGAACCGGGGACCTCGCTGCCTAGTATTTAAAAGTGAATGCAATTTGTGTCAATCGCAGTTGGGTCAGTGCCGGTCAGTTATTGATTCGAGCCTCTATCAGCCTGTCCCTTTTAGATTGTCTGATGGTAGTGGAAGATTAAAATGCTTATAATAGCTATAATTTAATTGTTTTGCGTTAATTCGTCGTATGGGTCTTTTCAAACGTTTATAGGACGGCGCCGTCTCAACTGCAAGGTCCGACGGTTTTTCTTTATGGAAAAAGATGCAAACTGATAAGTGTGTTACTTAGTAAGTGATCACCACCACACATGGGCATTTGCAACATTGGAGAAGTTGCGCTGCCAGTTGCGTTGCTCTAAGTCATATCGATGCGGAAATACCGCTGGAGGCAAATTGATTTACAAAGTGACTGTGCGCCAAAAAAAAATCGACTTAAATATTTTGAAATTTAATGATATCTGCACGCGTATAGCGTGCAGTGACCATCGCGACAATAAATGAACACACGCCTTAACGCTACTTGCTAATAATCATAAAAAAATATTAACGTTAATAAAAATCCATAATCAAAAAAAAATATTTTTCAAAAAAATTAAGTATAAAAAAAAAACAAAATTTGTAACATCCTATACAACTACAACTGACTGATTCATACATTCCGAGACTTTTTCATTCGTTGCCACAGCGTCGCATTACAAGCCTCTCCTTCTAACAGTATGTTTTGTCTCTTAAATTAATTCAGCTCATTCATAAGCTTTGTGACCTTTACAAATGTACTTTACGTTACAGTTTTGTACGTAAGGTTGTTCTAAAATTATTTGTTTTGGAAAATTTAATAACTCGATAAATAATGATGTTTAAAGAATGTAAATGTTTAATACAATTTTAAAAAGTTATCTTCATATGTGTGTTCATTTATTGTCACGATTGTAAAGACACGCTGTATATATTCTTAATTATATTAATTTATTTATATCTTGTGATGGCAGTTGAATCTAAAAACTGTAATGTTAACAACATCGTACTGACAAAATAGAAAAAACGCGGTCCAAGCTGAGGAGTTGTAGCGGAACAAATAGCATCATCTATCAGTTTGTTAAATAAAATTTAAATAGATATAGGAACGGTAGCTCCACTTTTAACAATATTAATATCAATGTATTTTTGCAGAACGTATGGTATTACTTCGGGCTAAAATGACTGAGTTTTGTGAGTAATGAAAGTAGTAATGGCAACATTATTAATTACTGCCATTGATGGTTGATGGTTGTTGGCGAATCTGCCAATTCTTTTTCTTCATATGTCTTGTCTAGCTTTCCACATTTCCATTTAAAATGGTATGATTTACCGCGGGCGTTGAGCAGTGTTTATTTCAATTTTATTTTAATACTCGAAGAGTATAATAGATCCTCAAAATGAGTGTATTTAAATCAGCCATGGGGTACTTCAGTTCTGGAGGTGCCAACGGAGGCAGTGATAATGATTTTGTTGGTCAATTTGTAGAAATCGGAAATATGAAACTAAGGGTAAAAAAAGTAATAGCGGAAGGTAAGTGGTACAGTAGTCTATGAGGAAATTGTTTGTCTATTTCTGCAGTAATGAAAGAATCAAATTTGTCATTAAAAGTTTGGGTCACTGCTTTCCACGTAGAAGAATGGGGGGCGGAAGAACTAAAAGGGCATTACATCTTTTGTCTTACTTATTCAATTAAATATTTGTTCCTTCATTGTTTTTATACTATTATAATATACAGTACGTATCATTGGTGGAAGAGGAATTACAAAAAATTGTCCATATATTAATAATGTTTATAATACTTTTTCAAATAATGCTGTGGCTTTATATTAACATAATCATTTAATAATTAAAATAATTAAAATTTATTTCTTGAATATATAATATTTATAATTTATTTACTCATTTATATAATAATTACTTATGAAACATTCGTCGTGTTTAAAAATGTTAGCTTGTTGCCAAGCAAGCAGACCATTCTCATGATGTTAAGTGAATAATGCTGCCCATGGAAATCTGCTACACCCGAGGGTTGCAGATGCATTGACAACCTTTTGAAAATTAGACTTTGGCCACCTCATTCACCAGACGAAACGTAAAGTAATATTCTTCCACTTTACGCCAGTCTTCTGCGAGGTTGTGGAACTTATCCGGCCCTGCCCATTCATGCAACATCCAAGGCTGCTGTGTGTTCCTACCACAGTTGAATGATCTATGTAATAGATATTTTTTTATCAATAATAAACTTCTCTATAAAAATATTTTTATTTATAAAGAGTAGTTTATTAAATATGATGGATTATTAATCAGGTCCACAATATTTTCTTATAGAGAAAAGTACTATTAAAATTCAATGTGTGGTCATAGATGCAAATTCTACCTATTCTGATAAGTACCCTAGTTGTAGGATATGTCAGAAGTGCTCTTATCATCGTAAAATGATATAAATTGCAAGTTCTAGGGTCTTTTTTTTAATGTAATTTAGCAATTTTTAATTAATATGTATTGATGTCATTGCTATTAGATATTTGATAACAATACTTCCTTATTTATTTAAAAAAAAAAAAAAAATTGTTACATAACTATTCAATTCTTACTGTCTTCTATTTTTAAACATAATTCATTAACTTTAAAAGGAATTAACTGCTTATAAAAATGTATTTTGGTTAATACTTATTAAATAAAATAATTCAAATACATTTTTTAATTGAATAGTTCATTTAAAAGATATGGTGTTTGTCTGACTGATGCTTCGTGATGACCTGATATAAAATAATGTATAATAAAAATTTTATATAGTAATTTGGGGGAGGCCTATGTTCAGCAGTGAACTCTTATAGTTAATGATGATGATACTAATATCAGTATTATTTAAATGGTTATATTCAATGTTTGTTAAATTGTATAAATATACAATTTAACAAATAATGTTATAATACTGTACCCTTTATATTTTTCTAGGGACAGTAATATATTTAAATTGTTTATAGTGCTAATCTTTGCACTTAAGATTGAACATTAAAATATGTAGATGGGCCGCGAATGCCGAAGACGTGGGTTCGATTCCCACAGCGGCGACAATCTTTTCGCACTTTTTCTACATATTTTAACAGTAATATATTTCTACTTTTTCTTATCTTTTTTATTAGTTCTATGTATCAATAATTATTGTTAGAAACAGTTAAATCAGCTTAGACAATTAATACTCTTTTTGATATAACAGTATGCATATAGGTTTTTTTTTTTTCAACTCAAAGATTTATTTTTGTTTGTTGTATCTAATTCAATAATTATCTTGCAGGAGGTTTTGCATTTGTATTTATTGCTCAAGATGTGTCTACAGGCACAGAGTATGCCTTGAAAAGACTCATGGCAGCAGATGAGCAAGCTAACAAAAACATTATACAAGAGATAAGTATATTGAAAAAGCTTTCAGGACACCCTAATGTCATCAAGTATATTGCTGCCTCTTTTATTGATAAGTCAAAAACGTCTCACGGCATGGGGGAGTATTTGTTATTAACTGACCTCTGCAGTGGTGGTAGTTTAATGGAAGCCCTGCAAAATCGAGGGCAAGCTTTTCCGCTACAAACTATTTTAAGAGTGTTCTATCAGACATGTAGAGCTGTGCAACATATGCATAATCAAGTCCCGCCAATTGCACACAGAGATCTCAAGCTTGAAAATTTTTTAATATCAAATGAAGGTAAATTATTATTGTTATTATTAATGGTATTTTAACCCTTATTTTTTTATTATATTATTATCATTGTTTTGAGACAGTTTTCTTTTCACTGCACAGTTATTAATAGTGACTGTGTGCAACACAGTGAAATACTTTGGTTTTGTTTGTGCATTTCTGTTAGTTGATCCTCAAATATGCTTGTATTATATTATAATGGCTATAAAGCTTAATATTTTCTAGGGATACCGAAAGTGAAGAAATATATCGATATTTATAAAAATATCAATGGTGGCTTCAATATATCGAAGAGAATATATCTATCGATTTTTCCTTTTTAGGCCCTATTGTCAGAAAAAAACGTATGCCAAGTATTAAATAATTGAATGTACGGACCCTGTATCGGACTCGAATTTTAAAAAAAACGTTTTTGATACGATTTCGATATTGAATATTCTATATCGATATATCGGTATGATAGATATTTTTTATCAAAATATATCGGCAAAAATATCCATATATTTAATGAAAAATATCTCCAAATATCTCATCTCGCCGGACGAAACGAAAAAGTGTGAATATTTTTAAGTTGGTCTTCTCCTGTAAAGCCGGTTGCCTAAAGGCCCATTTACACAATGCCTTTTTCTTGTACATTCAAGAGCAATAATTGAATGCAATAAATTGCGCGCAATAATTTGTTAGACCATTTGTTGTTTAGACCATGCAACTCATTTATTGCTTCAATTTAATTGTATACAACAGGCAAGAAACTTGCACCGTGTAAATGGGTCTTAAGGGTACTATACTGCAGCGAAATCCGCAGCGTTCTCACCGTGTTAAAGTAATAACGAACGAGAGTAATATCAGTACAATAGTTTCGTATAATGTGTAGTATTCATATAACTATAAAAAAATCATATAGGTATTAAATAATAATAAGTTGATATGACAAAACTTAAGATGTATTTTAATGGTGTTATTGTCTACTAATTCGGCTTATCGTAAATATTATCAAGAAAGGTCGATTTTTTATTATAAAAGAACCAAGATTTTCTATTTCGTGTGACTATTTCTCAACTCATAATGCGATTTCAGGCGTTTTGTTAGAAAAACTGTTATGTAACGAGTAAGGGATCATGCAATCTATATCTTATATATTGCATGATTCCTTAAGGCCCATTTACATGGTGCCTGTTTCTTGCCTGTTGTATACAATTAAATTGAAGCAATAAATGAGTTGCATGGTCTAAACAATTATTGCGCGCAATTTATTGCATTCAATTATTGCTCTTGTATGTACAAGAAAATGGCATCGTGTAAATGGGCCTTTACTCGTTACAGAAAGTTGTTAAAATTTATTTTACTTTTCAACCTATTACCTATTACGTCGAATAAGTAGCGAGTATTTTTTTTTGTTTGGAGTCTTTTCGCAATTAATAAAGCTCCAACATTCGTATTGTAACACTTCAAACACTTCATATACAATACAGTCGACATATAATATTGCTGAATAAAACAAAGTTTATTCTATTAGAGCCATCGTTTCGGGATATTCACACGTTTTCTGTTCAAAATCAATAAATAAGGATGAATTACTTTTCATTGAGTTTTATAATATTTGGGCATTACATCAAACAGTCTTACCAGTATTATACATACATACATTATCGCATTGTAATGTACTAGTCGTTAATGTGTATGGTGCTTAGGTGATAATTAAAGTACCGTTAAATATTATTATTTGAAAGTGTCATGTCAATGTCATGGCTATAAAACACCTTAAAAACTAGTTGATACTTTTCTAATATAGATGTCTAGGGAAGAAAAGGGAATTTTCATCTTAATCACGACTCAATTCCCATTACTAAGTTCTTAATAAACTTACGTAATTTATTCAATATGTAACAGCACTGACTTAGACATTTATAACCTTTTCGTTGTTATAATATTTAGGATTTTACTATAAAAGACCAAATGCTAACACTATGATATATAAGAAACGGCGACGTGTGTGACATAAGATACAACACAAGCAACATTAGCTTTTTAACAACGAAGTCTATCAAGACCTTATATTATTACCATGGTTATTCATTATTACAAAAAAACAAAACGACCTCTCATTTATACGTTTCCTATTTGATTTTGAGGGGGTATTTTAATATGATAACAAACAAAAGAAAATATAAACGAATTTAGAATCTCCTCCATTTTAGTAAACTTAATTGGAGTGGGTTAAAAAACTTGCATCATAAAACTTAAATTGTACTATACAAGGTTTGGATGGTCCGTTTTGGTTCTGAGAACAAAACGACGAATTAATTCTCAATTCCATCTATTTCTTAGGTATTTAATGTTTTATAAGCTAGTAGAACTATCTAATGTTAAAATGTGGGCACAACTTCGTGTTTAAGAATTAGAATTTCATAAACAAATAATTTACTAATGCAAATAAATAATCCATTATGTGACAAAACACAAATTTTATAGGCGACGCAAAAATGCGTGAATGAATTCTTGATTGCATTACTGATTATGATGCCATATATGATTGGATATATTATTAATTAGGCGTCGTAGGATTTAATGCTTTATAATATTGTTTAGAATTTGTTCTAGGGATTTTAATGGTATAAGATAAATCAGTTTGAAAAATATGCAAATTACTATTGTATGCCTCTGAGGTACAGAATTACTTAACGATACTGCTTAAAATATGCTGCATCCACCAATCCACCCGCATACAGCGGTTATTCCTCGAGTATATAGCGTTCCGCGTTTACCGTCAGATGGGATGCTACTAAGAATGGCATGGGATAAAAGGCTTTAATGCGTTCCAGGTACTATAAAACTGTGCGATTTCGGTTCGGCCACGACTGACGTTTACACCCCGAATCCCTCTTGGAGCGCCAATCAGCGAAACATGCTCGAGGAGAATGTGAGTGTTTTTTCCTTTTAACCACAATTAACGCGCCCGCAATGGCAATACAGCCGATAAAAATTGCCCATTGCACAGAAAAACAAATGCATATAGATGTATACGAGTATTTTACACTGTTGAAACGACTTTCTTTTATCTTTGGCATTCATTCAGTTGCTCTTAGTTTGAGATTTAATTGAAGAACTTAAAATGTAATGTGTATTAGGTAGCAATAGTAGGAAAATAAACAATACTATATGTCCAATAATTCAATGCGCTGAATTTAAATGTTTTTAATAGAAATCTAACACAGGAAAATGTGACGGGCGTAAATAGATTATTCTTACTTGAAGACTCCCGAACAATTTAATTGCTTTTGGCATCTGCTCCAGTATTACTATCACTAGTTTTTATTATATACATTGCAGTGTTCTGTCCGCAACGCTCATTACTGAAGCCAATTGATATCAATTATATGAAAGACTTAAATGGCTGCCATTGCTCCACAATTGGCATAGTTGATCATTGCCACAATATTGCCACTAAATAGTAATTGATATTGTTTAACATTAAAATTCGATCGGACGATATTCAAACACCACAGTTACATGTCTTTGTCTTGAAATTGTTTCCATCTCTATATTAACAAACATTCTATTATGTGACATTCATGTGATGAAATATATTTAGATATGAAACACGTCTCTTTCGAAATGCTATCGACTAATTATATCGTCATTACTAAAAATAAGTTACAGGTATATTTTATACTAGCTTTCCGCCCGCGGCTTCGCTCGCGTTGAATCCCTTTAAGAGCTATCTATATTTTTTAAAGAAAGATATTTTCAACCCTTTACAGCACTTTTTTCCAATTAAACATGGCCTATGTACTTTCTCAGCCTCTAGACTATCTGTGTACCAAATTTCATTTAAATCTCAGTAGTTGTGGTGTGAAAGACAGAGTTACTTTCGCATTTATAATGTTATTATGGATGAAGACAAAAGTCACGGCCTATACGTAAGTCTCACCTTTCGGGTTAAGCCTATTGTGCATTGGCAGACCGCATCCATCTTCTTTCTTCTGTTCTTATAACACGTGTGGTTGGACATTTTAAGTTGTTGTTAATGGTATTAGCTAGGTTTTTCACGACCGGCCGCTTGCCTGACGCCAACTCTCCTTGCGAACAAACATTGAGATCCGGAACAATTATATTATCTGGGGGTCACACAAGTACTTGTTCCGTGTGAAATTTTTGAACTGTTTCACGAAGTCATCATCAGGCATAACTCGCATATATTCAATTTTTTTTTGTTTTTGGTATTATTTCAAAGATATGCCTTTTCTCGTGACGTGTTTCGTTAACGTACACTCGTTAGGTTTTTTAAGAATATACTATATAATATTTTTATATTTTCTAAACCGATAGACACAGAGCCGTATTAGCTCAGTGTCCGGGCGCTCGCCCTTAATTCAATATACTCGAGCAACCTGAGTTCGATCCCCAGTGCCGGCACCATCAAATTGTTAATTTTAACTGATGACTTATCATGTGCTCAGCGGTGAAGGAAAATATCACGTGGAAAACCTTCATATTTTCGAAATAATAACAAAAAAAAATGTTTCAAAGTTATATGAAGTCTGCCAATCCGCAGTGGGGCCGCGTGGTGGACTATGCCCTGATACCCTCTGTAGAGGAGGCCCTTGCCCAGCAGTGGGGCATATATGGGCTGTTACTTTATTTTACTCTCCTACTTCTAAACTTATTTCAGCTGGCCCAGTTCACGACCCCAATGTACAGAGCACCAGAGATGCTGGACACTTGGGACAACCGAAAGATCGACCACTCTGTAGACATATGGGCGCTCGGGTGCATACTGTACACTCTGTGTTACATGCAACACCCCTTCGAGGACTCTGCCAAACTGGCAATACTGAACGGCAACTACAACTTAAACCCGAACGACCAACGATACAAATGTTTCCACGAGATCATAAGTAAGTGTGATTTTAAACTTATGGATAGAACACAATTTTTTTACTTGGAGAATCCGTTTAAATAAGATCACTTTCAATTAAACGCCTAGCTGCTCTTCCAGATTAAAAGCGTAATCTGATGCCTGTCGACTATTTTATTTTTATAATAATAAGATTATGGCTTCTTCATTCGGCTTGTTGTTGCATAATAAATTTAACTGAAACCTTTTTTTAGAAATTGTCTGTTTTGTATGTGTATTTTAAAGTATACATCCACTCACGCGTGCTCCTAAGGGCAGAGACTACAGTTCCCCTTAAGTCCATGTTATAAATTTCCAAAATCTCTTATTTGCAACGCATATCGGTTATGACTATGAGTACGGAACACAATATAAACAAAATATACTATTTGATAAACACGCGGCCACCTAAATGGGTCGTATTAGTAATGGGACACAATGTTTTAAAAAGTTTTCTTATGTAATTTATAAATTGTTTACCTATGTAATACTTGAAGGCGTCTGAACGCAATTTGCTTTAGAACCAATATAACTAGCCAGTGCTATAGGATATTGTCGCACTGGCTCAGTCTTAAACACAGGTCAGCAACTCATCAGAATTCCAATAGTAGGGAGTGACCCCACTCGCGCCACGTTCGAAGAATGCTTCATCATTTTTATAACTTTTTTTATAACATTACCTGCATTTTTAAATTCCATAACGTGTAATGCGAAGTGCACAGCGTGTTGGTTCCGTTCATATATTATCAGTGTAATGTTATATGTGACTCGTTATTAATAAATTCGTAACTTTAAGTTGCGTGACTATCGTAATGAAAAATAAAATTGGTCGCTCCGGGTATCATGCGATCGCAGCGCCGCTAACGGCTTGAGGCTAGGATGACCGCGTTGAAAGCCATAGTTGCAGTACATGTAGATAAGACCGAGCATAAAATAAAGCAATAGAACAGTTTGCCGACGAGTGTATTCCCGTCCGAATATGATGCAGGCCATTTTTAGGCGGGTGCCAACCTTTTAACAATTGCATCGTTTCATATAATTTGGCAGGGTGGCGGTTAAACACTGGCCTGTTGCTTACAAAAAAAAAAATTAAAAAAACGTATGTGTGTAGTTAAGTGCGCGAGTAAGGATGAAACATAACTAATTTCTTACGTGCCACTAAATCAGCAAAATGTTTCATTGTACACGCGATTCATGTGCACCGATTTGTCCACAGGCGGCTGCCTAACCGTGAATCCCGACGAGCGACTGACCATAAGCGGTGTGCTGGAACGGCTCGCGGCTGTAGCGGAGTCTAACAGCGTCAATCTGAAGCAACCACTGAAATTTGAGCGTAAAAAAGTTGAACAATCTGTGGCCACTAGCTCGCCAGGTAACAAGAAGTCAAGTAAATATTACACTACCATATACTAAGTAACCCATCTATAGTTTTTCGCGATAGGCCGGTGCGCTTGTGAAACGCATCGTTACGGCACCGCGTCGCCAACTCACCGAAAGATCTCCATCTTTTTGTTCTGTTGCTATTACGAATCGAGCTAATAATGGTCAAGTATTTTTTGACTTTTTACACTCAAATTTTTCTTTTGTTCTCCCTTCTCACTCACGGTTTACTCTCCCCCTTTGAATTGATTTCTTAAGAATATTCTATTGAAATGGAAAAGGATGTGAGATGTCTTTACATTCCATTGTCGTTTTTCGTCAAAAAAACAAATGAAGCATCACCAAAGGTAAGGCAATGTTAACTAAATTGTTATCAGAATGAGTTAAGGTAGTATAGCATTTATTTGACTTGATTCTTATAATATTCTATTTTATTAACCAATTACTTCTGTAAACAGAAAATCTTATTATTACATGTATTCTTTCAGTGCTAAATATTAAATGTGAATATGCTTTTATAGTAACAATTTTACATATATAGTCGTAAAATACAAACATGATAAGATGTTATGAAAATGTCACAGGTGCAATGTGACATCCGAAAAGGCATAGTTATTTATGGAGCTTTAATTTAAACATTAAGTCTGAGGGAAAAATTGCACGGTAAAGAAAGAACAAATTTCATCTATAAGTATAGAAGTATTTTGAAATATTGTAATATGGTTCATTTAAAAAGACAATAGGTTTGCACTTCAAGTGTCAATTTATCATTTTATTAGTCATTTATGTGATTACCGTCGTTAGTTAAATATTTTGATTAGTTTTAACTTATGTATTAACATTCCTTACAAATTAGTGATTGGATATATCTATATACTTCAAAATAATAAACCCCAATTAGAATTGAAAGTAGTAAGAATGATTGAGTTATATTGGAAATGGTATTTTTAAAAAGTTTTCCAGATAAAGGAGTAAGGGCTATTCAAATTCTATTGATATTCAAATAATATTTAAAACATATAGTGAATACATTTCTTATGTTTAATTTATTATTATAGGTTGATGTAATTTAAATGTTAAGATTTTCCTTGGTTGTATAATAAGAAAATATTTAAATAGTAGCCATTTAAAATACAAATGACGTTTTGTCGTTAAAAATATATAGTATTTATTTTATGCAGTATTCTATGCAGCTTAGCAGTTATACTTCTTACCCACAAGAATTTTTATTGTAAACAGAAACCAGGAAACAATTTTAAAAATATTTCCGATTGAAAAGCCCTTACAATTCCATATTGTTCTATGTTTTTAGTAGAATTAATAAAGTAATTAAATTACAACTACATGCACTAACCCAGCGAGGTGGCTTCGTAAAACGCACTGTGTCATTTAACTTGGTGGGCAATTTAACTGCAAAATTTCAAGGTGTGTTGCTAGTCTTGAGGCTATATATAAAACATTGTGTTACTACATAAAACACGTGAATAATGTTTATATTTTTCATATCTTATGTAAATTAAGTGGAAGGACCATTGAATCCTTTCGGACAATACGTAAAAGGGATAATGTAGATATAACAAGTATTATTGTTTAATTTTTCATTCAGTTATAATTTTTGGTATATGTTTTTGATTAATGTACATACAATCTTCACTTTAATTGCTTTTGTTTTATTTTATTATGCATAATTTTTTTGGAAACAAGAATATGGTTTCAAATAAATAAATATTTTATCGTCATTCTTGGTTTGTTTTTTTATTTTTAATACAGTTTTTGAAGTCACAATGTAAGAGGAATACAAAGTGGTCGGACTATTATGTAACTTGGAAGACATGGTCAGTGGGTAAAATAACTTTTGAATTTTGCTTCATTTCATTAACAATATCTCACTGTACACTCTCTTACTAATATATTTAAATGTTCACAGCTCACAATTATCTATAGCACACTGTTTCACTAATATTTACTACAGTTATCTCACAAGCAGTTCAGCTAGACCATACTAAACAAGTTTTGTATTTAACAGTATTTGATACAGGATAGCATGTCATCAGCGTCAATGACATTCTATTGTTTACATATTTTTTTTTATCATTTATAATACGTTTTGTTTTAATTGTTTTTGGTGTTTTTATTTTAAACAGCTTTGCGGCATCCCTGGTGAAATATTGGGTACACATTAGAATAATTCAGTTTTGGTACAATGTGCTCAATTACTTTACTAGGCAAAAATAAAAACATGTTTATAATGCCCTTCGCGAGTGCCAAAGTTTCTCTTTTTCGCACTTATTACTTGAAAAAAGCGCTGTCTCGAAGTATCACCCGATGTACGGCGGTAACGCTAGCATCTTTTGGATCGTCTATTAATCACTGGAGGCTTGAGAGGGTAGGCCAAAATCATGAAATTTCACTAGGGTAGGGTAAGGGGGCGTAATGAGATAGATTCTTAACAAAATAGCGGCTTGTGAGCTTGACTAGCCACAAGCCGACGATCAGCAAAAAAACGTGTCTGGACATTTTTATCACGGTCCTTAAATTTATATGAATTAAATAAGATTATACTTGTATTTAAAGACGATCATATAAAATTTTAAGATACTTTTTACTAAAAAAATTCTAGTGATTTTGGGCGTTAGGCTTAAGCCTTACTAAGTCTTACAATGGGGGAGGGGAGGGTTAAGTTAGAGGGTGTGACAATTTATGCTTGGGACTAAAAATTATCTTAAGACGGCGGTCATTGCATCTGTGCGAGCGTGACGGCAATATATTTTGGCGGTAACATCAGGAAAAGGCAAATACAGATTAACGTACGATTCTACGTCCTCCGCGACCGGACTAGCTCCAAACATGACGCGATGCTCGCTTTACCATAGTTCATCGAGTACAAATTGAAAAAAAAAAAAAGTTTGAGTGTGGGATATTTATCATTCAAAACTTCACACACATTATTAAACAAAAAAGAATTGTGAGTTGTAATCAAACGATGTACTTCTTCTCTGTTGACTGGTATATAGTTCATATATGTATTGTACCCTCATAAAGCCACTTTATGTATATGACTTGACGGTAGAGACAAGATTCGACACATGCGCCGTGTCTCATCTTCAGGCATTTTTAGGGTTCTGTACCCAAAGGGTAAACCGGGACGCTTTTACTAAGACTATCGCTATCTGACTGTCTGTCTGTTTGTCTGTTCATCTGTCACCAGGCCGTGTCAACAATCACGGGTTCATGATAGTTGATAGATGAAATTTTCACAGATGATGTCTTTCTGTCGCCACTACAACAACAAATACTAAAAAACGGAACAAAAAAATAATTAAGTGGGGATCCCATACAACAGACATGATTTTTTTGCCGTTTTTATAGATAATGGTACGGAACCCTTCGAGCGCGAGTCTTACTTTCACTTGGCTGGTTTTTACCGACAATTCTAATAATTTGCCTTTAAAATTTAAGCGCTGCGGTGGACTTGTGTTAAGTACGTCATCGTCATCAAAATAAAAAACAAGAAGCTACATACTTTTTCGTCTTTTCTGAAATAACTTACTATTTTGCGCAACATTTTAATACCATTAAGTTGAGTATCAAATTTAAAATAAGAAATATTTTATTGGAATAAGATACGATAACTTAACCTCGTGTTTATTATTTACTACGTCGGAGTGGTCACGTCGCGTTTTATATATGTGCAAAGTTTCATATCAAGCGGGCTTACGGTTACACATAAATGGATAAATTATATATATACATAAATTAATCTGCTGCCAGAATTCGAACCCGATTCGTCGCCTTCCGATTAACACACGCAGACACTAGATACCAAGCTAAATGGTCTTCACAACACGAAAATCTGTCCTTATCATGATCTACATATATAGAAAACAAATTGCCTACGTAAGATACGTCTGATGATTGTAATTAATGTACGATAAGCAATAATCTGCCTGTATAAGAATATTGTCATTCAAACGGATTTTATTTTCGTTACTTAAATAAATATAAATGTTCGCCCGTTTTAAATTCATTTAAAGTTTGCATACGTAGTATTTGAACTAGTAATTATGAGATTATTAGAAATTATTAAAACAACACCACAACAGTAATCAAGTAGTTTCAAATGTCATTTACATTTTACAAGATATCAAACGTAGTAAATTTCAAAATAATAATGTCGATATACACCTTAGATTTAATTACACTATAACGCTAAACAATATAATACGACATGCATGCAATTATACATAAATGCTTCCTTTTATTTTATTTTAAGCATTTCTGAGCCATAGCATGTTTGTGTTTGAACAAATCACCATGGAACTAAGCCACGTATCTAACTGTATAACATCATATTTATATATAAAATTCCAAATTCATTTAAAATTTAATTTATCTCGATACACCAAATCCCCATTGAGGTGGCGATTTTAAAAATTGTTTTAGTAAATAAATGTGGCAAATCCACGCGAATCTATTTTTTTGCATTGAAATGTAAAGGTCCAATGTTCTTCATTTACTGACACTAAACCTTCTTTTAAGCAATTAAGATATCGATTTATAGATTATTTGAACGTGTTGAAAATTATGATTTGAATTTTGGGGACAGTATATACGTGGCTTAGTTTTATGACCGAATGAATATTTTCGCTATGCATACATATCACGTTTTCTTTTTCATTTTAGGTGTTTTCAACTTTTTCGGGTGCCCAATTGTTTTCTCGTTTAAATGACCCACGGCGCTAGCATGAACCCTTGCATCGGACTCCACCCACAATTTGACTGCTTGTGCTAGACACATTGGATATGCTCGCAATGATGAGTATTGTTTTTTATTTATACACACATCAGTCGACCTTCAACCATTTGTTAGTTTTTTTTGTTTCTATTTTTTAATATTCTATCAACACTGGCATTGAGTATAATTTGCCATTAGGTTATTCAGTAAAAAGTATTAAATGACACATTCCCTATTTAAACACCAACGAAGGCGGTGCTTATAGTTTTATTTTAATACAAAGATTTTCGTTGAGATTTTTAATATTCTTAAGTTACCAACGACGAAGGAACCTTTAAGACAATAATATTAATAAAACGCAGTACATGAAAGAGTAAAACTGTTTAATGTATAAATAATCCAAAGAGATGTTAAATAAATAACAATCTAAATTGTATAATTTAATTTATATGATGAGATTTAAGCCCGTTCTTTTATTGTAATTCGATGTTTTTGTAATAACATCGCATTTCTAAGAATGCTCTCAACCGGTGTTTATATAGTAGTTCTTCGCACAAAGACCTTAATTCGTCTGTGATGGACTTAAATAGGACGCCTAATAGACCTTTATCTTGTGGGCGTTTCATTAGTTCAAGATTAACATTAGGTACAAATAATTCAGTATTTATTTCTAAGTTATCTACGGTGCAGGTATATAGTTAACCAGATAAGTTTATGAGCATTCGAAAGGGCAATAGGGTGATTTTTTTTAATAATCATCATCGAGTTGAACTTTTCTCGCATTTTTAATATGTTCTAATCTTTTTTCGTGAACATACAAAATAAATCAATATATTTATTGGTGTCATCATTCCTATTGTGTCCAAACGGAGGCAGTTACCGCGGGCTGCTAATTTAATTAATAAAATCTGTTCGCGCTTATATTATATAAGTTATCGTCGTCCATTTTTAACAGAAGACTTTCTTTTGTCTTTACCGAGGAACTACTGTATACTGGATAAACCAAATCATCAAGCACAATGGCCCCTACGACGTACAAATGTTCGCTATACATTATACTTACCAATGTAATAATCAAAAATCTTTATTATTACGCATGCAAATAAAATTAATTTTCATGTAATCAACATAGTTGATACCGTTTTGTAGATAATGTTACAAGTGCAAGTAAATTCTAACATAAAATTGATTCCATTCGCATTTAATGTTTTTAAGCTGAAGTTTCTTGTTATTTTTTTGTATATATGTCATATATACAATCAGCTTAAGATTTAAGGTCTTTATGTGATTTATATTTCTATACGTATTATAGCATTTTTTTTTTTCGTTTTTCGTTTTGGTTGATTGTTCAATAAAAACAGTTTTAATGCAACAACAAACGGTTAACCTTTGTGTTAGTTTGATTTTTTAATATGTTTGACAATAAACACACAAGATGTCATCAACTCAGGTTCATACACTTGATTCGGAAGTAAATATAGACAATACACATTTCATATGTTTATAAAAGGTTTTTAAAATAAAATTATAATAATTGTTATTAATTAATTTTGAATGTTTTTATTTATTTTGTGAATTGGAATTGACACGCGTTTACTTCCCGATAATTTGGATACAGTCGATTTAAGATCATTCTTAGGTGCTACAAGCACCCCTAATTTATACCGTAATATTTTTTTCATTTTACGAAACATAGACGTATATACATTCCCATAGAGTTAAGCAATAAATGTTTTAATTTATAGTTGTTAGTATTTAACACGAATTTTAAAGCCCTTCAAAAGTATTCCTATTTTTATTTATTTAAATGATTCATATTTGTTTTGTCATTATGTTTAAATTTTAATTAAATTGTATTTAATGCTATTATATAGGTTTGGTGAGAATTTGTGATACACTTTTTCATGTATAGAATAAGTACTATGCAATATTATACTATCCATGATTTAAGGATGATTTAATTTTCAAGCAATTCACTTTACCGTTGGGAAACAAATGCATTCGATTTTTTACGAGTAAGTTCCGTCTTAATAGAGCCCATAAATAAACTATTTCGATGACAGTTATAATGAACTTAATTATACAAAAATTCAATATGGCGATTTTTAAAATTAATTAATTGTTATAAAGATACATAGAGGTAATGCTGTAACAAAAATTGTTAACGTTGATTGACGCATTTCAAAGAACTGTTTCTTACGAATGCCCGGCATTTTAAAATTTTATGAACCTTTTTTTTAACTGTATTCGATGTAGACAATAAGTTCCTCGCCTTGTAATTTGTCTATCGCGCGTTCGGGGATTTGAAATAATGGTACCATTACAATGTTCTGCTTACTTTTTCAAATCATGTTGCAAATTGGTCGATGTTTATTTCTTAAGGATGATGAAACTGTACTTATATTGCGGTTCCGTACACTACTTACTGAGTTGAAGTTCATAGAAGTTTACTATTCTTAACTTGTTATATTAACTGACAAAACTTGAAATTACGAAAGGCGACGATTTACAATCTAACGATTAGATTACAGACTTACTATGTAATGAATATGTTTATTTTTGGGATTAATTAGTATGGGAATTATTTGGTATATTATTAATACGTATACCGAAAACTTCATTATTACGTCACTATCTCTCATCACATACTTAATATTATATTCTTATCCAGATTATTCATACTATACTTAACATTTTGTTATATAGTTTATAGACGAGCAATATTTTTGTTACTACTAGAATTAAGAGAAGCATGTAAGATATTTAATTTTAGAAATAAACTGAAATTAAAATGATATAGTCTTTCTTTTGTGCTCACAATCCATCACCTAAATGTCACATTTCGATACAAACGTTTTCCTCCTAATTCGATTATTGAACGAGGCTTAAGTAATAACCCAGTTAAGCAATTCTCGTCCCTTAGCGTTTGATTAAATTCTAACTAGAAATATTTTAACGAATGTATCGAACAACATATTAATGTTGCATCAATAAATAGCTCTCTTGGAATTCGAAAATTAGCTGTCGATTTTACAAGTGGACAGTTGTACAGTTGTATTCATTTTCAGCGGGCAAAGACGTAACGCCAAACAGCCAGGAGGCACCGAACTCCCGACCGCCGGAGCCGAGCCGGCCACCGCCGCCGAGCCGGCCGCCCCCCGCCCCCCACCACCAGGCACCCCCACCACAAATGCCTCCGAATACCGGCGGTCTATTCTCCTCTATAAGAGGTGGGGCGGGCAGTTTTTTGAAGAACCTGAAAGACACCTCCTCCAAAGTCATGCAGACCGTTCAGCAGTGAGTAAATAATAGATTTAAATATTATATCATGTTTAATAACGTATTTATATTGATTGTTAATTATGATGATACTTTTAATTCAATTAATATTTGAGTGAGCGGTGTCGATTGAAAAAATTTGCAGTGCCTGAAAAGGGCATTTAAGTTTTATTGTAAAAAAATAAATGATTGAATTCAATTTAATAATTTGTTCTACTTTTTTTACAATGCCAATTTTATGTGAAAAGTTGTCGAGCGAGCAAGCGGTTCAACTGATGTTACTTGAATTATAATTGTATTATTCTTATGATTATGTGTGAAACATTATGTGAGTGTGTTTAATATCGTTTCAGGTCGATAGCCAGGACAGATTTGGACATAAGCTACATCACTAGCCGTATAATCGTCATGCCATATCCCTCGGAAGGTTTAGAGAGCGCCTATAAAACCAACCACATTGATGACGTTCGAGTGAGTAATGAGACTACGTTGAGTTTAGCATAACAGTGATAGTTTCAAGCTCTTGTATATACGTGGATATAGGTGGGCAATTTGTGTATGGTGGGGGGAGGCATGTAAGAGAATGTGTTGAGATATCGTCGTACAGAAGTTCGCTTAGAAAAGCGAAGTCTACCGACAGAGTGTATAGATTGTTTAAAACATGAGCCTAATGCTCCTTTCAGCTCATTTTACCGCCTCCCCCCCTATATCCTCGCCACGAGCACTCGTCTCGTCCACGAACCCAGTGTCCCCTCAGCCCAATTTCCCGCCTCCCCTCCGACGACCGCGCCACGAGCCCACTGTCCCCTCTCGGCCAACTCCACCGCGTCCGATTAACGCGTCCCACCGCGTCCGATTAACGCGTCCCACCGCGTCCGATAAACGCGTCCCACCGCGTCCGATTAACGCGTCCCACCGCGTCCGATAAACGCGTCCCACCGCGTCCGACTAACGCGTCCGTACCTGCGCAGGCGTACCTGGAGAGCCGCCACCCGGGCGGGCGGTACTGCGTGTACAACGCGTGCCGCGGCGCCCGGCTCCACTTCCCGCGGCACGTGCTCGTGGCGGACGCGTGCCGCGCCCTCTGGCCGTCGCCCGCCCACCGCGCGCCGCTCCTGGCGCCGCTGTACGCGCTGCTGCAGCACATGTACCAGTGCCTGGGCAAGGACGAGCGCTCCGCGGTGGTGATCACGTGCCAGGTGAAGGGGGGGGGGGGGGTCGCGTGACTAGCACTCCGTTAAGGCGTTGCGGTCACGTGATGAGTGCCTTCACAGAGTTGCGGTCACGGGATGAGCGTTTACCCACAGCGGCGACAATCTTTTCGTCCTTTTTCCACATACTTTAATGTTCAATCTTAAGTGCGGACATTAGCACTAAACAAAAATTAATTTCTAAGAAGCAATAGCGACATCTCTCGTTCGAGTTATCGTTGTAAAACGATTGTTTGTATGCTGGAAATGATACAACAATGGATTTCTTCAAATGCTAAAAAACAATGTAGATAAAAGACGTTAAGATTTTGGTCGGCGTGGCAATCAGCCGTTTAGCTTAGTGGCTAAAGCGTCAGGCCGCGAATGCCGAAGACGTGGGCTCGATACCCACAGCGGCGACAACCTTTTCGTACTTTTTCTACACATTTTAATATTATAAGTATTACTTATATAGATTAAAAAAAAGCGGCTTAACAAAACCCCAGGACGGGAAACTGGTGTCGTGCATGGTGCTGTGCGGGCTGCTGCTGTACGCGAAGCTGGTGAGCGTGCCGGAGGACGCCCTGCAGGTCTTCGCGGTGAAGCGGTGCCCAGTGAACGTTCAGCCCTCGCAGCTCCGCTACTTGTACTACTTGAGCAACATAATACGGTGAGCGCGTTGAAAACAAATTTCACAACCTATTTATAGAACAGAATGTGCTCTCATATAAATAGTAATTCACTTGGATTTCAAATGGAAAAAATGTGTATTGATTTTATGTTTCCCTACTTTAATTATCACTACATAATATAAAACAAAGTCGTCCCGCTGTCTGTCTGTCCATATATATATATGCTTAGATCTTTAAAATTACGCAACGGATCTTGATGCGGTTTTTTTTACTAGATAGCGTGATTCAAAGAAGATTTATATGTATAATACATTGCACCCGTGCAAAGCCGGGGCGGGTCGCTAGTTATATGTATATGTTTTATATTGAAATGTTGCTAATTTCAGACCGGAGCCGATATTGCCTCACTTCAGGCCCGTATCGCTTGTGTCTATAACGATACAACCCGTGCCGTTGTTTACGAAAGCGAGGTGAGTGGATTGCCAGTCAAACTTTTCTTTTGACTTTTAGGCAAGAAGAAAAGAATATATATTCATTCATCAGTGATTTCTCCGCCTTTGAGATGTTTAAGTGCTTGAAATTTGAGTAAAAAAATAATGAACCCTTAGTGAAGTAACCGCCTATAATGCTCCACTGCTGGGCAAAGGTCTTCTATAGAGTATATTAGGGCATAGTCCACCACGCGACCCCACTGCAGATTGGCGGACTGCACATATCTTCGAAATATTTTCTTGTTATTATTTAGAAAATATGCAGATTTCCTCACAATGTAATAATTTATCGCCGAGCAAGTGATAATTCAGCGCTTAAAATTAACAATTTCATTGGTGCCGGCACCGGGGATCGAACTCAGGTTGCTCGAATATATGGAATTAAATAGCTAATCGGTAAACATATTTATTTTTAGGATATATTGTTTGTAAAGTAGGACCATGATTCGCGGCAGTCTATGGGCCTAGTCCACTCCTAAATACAGGCCATTTAGGTGTGGACTAGGCTGAAATGATATTAATGATAGTACCTGGAGGTTTTTTTTTTGGTAAATCATGTATTTTGAAAATAAAAAAAAAAAAAATAAAGAAAATGATCTGGTATAGAAAAAAAAAAATAAGTGTGTAAATGATCGTGATACGAACCGCGGCCGTTTATTTTGGGGCCGCCCCATTACCGACCGAGCTATTATAACATTTTTTTTGCGGCGAAATTTACTATCATATTCGAATGATATTTTTAATTCCCTGAAAACAGGGATATAATTATTTTCTAAAAATGAAACCTAGCTAGATCGATTTTTCGCCCCCGAATCTACGCACATACTACTACATAAATTTCATGAAAATCGCTGGAGCCGTTTCCGAGATTATATATATATATATATATAAGAATTGCTCGTTTAAAGGATAAGATTTATTTACAATTACAGGGACGGCTGCCGGCCCTTTATAGAAATATATAACGAAGATCGGCTGATTCTCTCCACGGTCCAAGAGTACGACAGGATGCATCTATACACCATGGCCGAAGGGAAGGTAAATTGTCATTAGCCTCAAAATAAATTGTGTCTTGTTCAAGTAGGCGGGGTCGGCATAACACGTGAACGACGTTGCTAGTTATATTGGCTAGGGTACTGACCGCTTGCCCACCCAAATCTGGAACTATTATTATATTGAAAGCCCGGTCTACCAGTCCACAGCGTGTCGTTACAACCGCGACAATAAATGAACACACATATATAGAGGATAACTTTTTAAAATTGTATTACATTCTTTAAACATCAATATTTACCTAGTTATAAAATTTAACAAAACAAACATTTTTAAAACTACCCTTACGTATAGAACTGTAACGTAAATTTCATTTGTAAAGGTCACAGAGCATATGAATGGGTTGATTGAATTTAAAAGAGATAAAACATACTGTTAGAAGCAGAGAATTGTAATGTGACGTTGTGGCAACGAATGAAAACGTCTCTGAATGAATGAATCGGTCAGTTGTAGCTGTATAGGATGTTACAAATTTTGTTTCTTTTTTACTTAATTAGTTTGTTTGAAAAATATATTCTTTTTAATTATGGATTTTTTTAACGTTTTACATTTTTAATGATTATTGGCAAGTAGCGTTAGACGCGTGCTAATTTATTGTCGCGGTTGTAACGACACGCTGTATATTCCGTCCGCAGGGACTTTTACCTTTGACCTTATCTTTTGCCCTGTCGCATTTAACCTTTTGGCCCTTAAATAGTAATATCTTTTGACCTTCGGCCGTTGGCGCAGGTGACGCTGCCCCTGGACAGCACCGTGGCGGGCGACGTGCTGGTCTGCGCGTACCACGCGCGCCAGCAGCTGGGCCGGGTGCACTCCGTGCCGATGTTCTCCGTCCAGTTCCACACGGGCTTCCTCGCCTTCGACCAGCACGCCGTCAAGTTCACCAGGTAAGGGCTGCTTTTGTTGTGCAGGGCCACGCGACAGTCCCCGACTGTTGCACGAGTGGGCAGGTCCGTCCGGGAAAGTCCCGCTACCTCACAGAGGGCCGGTGTGAACTGGAACATTCATATGTGTACATATTTAAAGATACACTTATATACTTTTCAGCGTCACGGTGTCGGACACTATTCCAACATCCATATTTTATGTGTTAGTGATTATTATTTGGTTTGTGCCATAATAACTGAAATTTTAATATAAAAATTATTTTTGTTCACGTTATTAATCATTTAAAACCCTTTCTTTTACACTATCTTTGTAATAAAGAAAATTATCATTACTTTGAAGCAACACAAAAATATTTCGACTTTAAAAATTTCGTTTAATAGCAAGTAATAATTAGTAGCATAGACTCCCTATTCTAAATGTCGCCAAATTAAAGCTTTAGCAAAATCACTAAATTACAGGACCGAGATTGATGGCATCGAGGATTCCGGTGGCCCGAATGAGCACTTTTCGCCCGGCGTGTCGGTGGTTCTGAGCGTGGTGGTGCAAAACGGCGAGCGGCGGAAGCCCCGCTCGGACCTCTGGGAGGAGGACCACTCCTACCCCGTTCGCACTCCGGATGTCCTCTTCTCCACAACCTTGGAGAGGGACGAGACCATCGACAACTTCGGTACTTCCCAATTCCAATTTTTTTTGATAGCAACATTTGTGTTGAACATTTGAGACTACTGCGGTAAGGCAACGCGACAGTTCGCTGTTGCACGAACGGGCAGGTCCGTCCGGGGAAGTACCGCGACCTCGCAGAAGACCGCTGAGTGAGGTATCTGCGGCATCCCCAAATATTGAGAATCCTTGTGTAGCCCTTTATATGTCGGAGATATCTTTGACGGTACTAATAAAAAAGTCCGAAAATATGTTTGTAATTTAAATATATAAGTCCAAATATTTATAATACTCGAGTGAAATTGTTTCTGTCTAACCGACTTTGACAACAGAAAATTTGTTTCTGCGTGTCTGATAGACTCTGATGTTGTTTACATTTTGCTAATCTGCAATAATGTTGACTTATTTGAGTATAACATGTTTGATATCAGGTATGGATAACATAGTTATAATTTTAAGAATTTAAAGTTTTGAAGTATGTACTTATATTTAAGGAATTTTTATGAACAAATTAATAATGTATGTAATTATAATATTCTACCTATTCTATTGCAACATATCTAAGTATTCTATTTTACGCAGCCAATCTCCGAAGAAACACGACAGTCGTGCCCCCTACAAGTATGTCTTTGTAGTAAACAATGTAGTGCTTATTTTTCTCTTAGTTTCGCTGACAACTTACTTATTGTTTCGAATTTATTATGGCAACTTATATCTAAATTATTTATCATATTATGTTAATTTCACGGAGATCTCTAATAATTATATATAAGCCATTTTTCATATTAGTCTTTTAAATGTATCATTTTTATCTATATTATGGAGTATTTAATGTCTACATATACATATGTTATTATTTTACACTTGTGCTTGACTTGCTTATTCAGTTAACACTTAGGATAAACAGTAACTTCTATAATTTCTTTTATCCATTAAGTAACTTAATACTATTTGCATGATATATTTTTTCTTGATATTTTTTTTTCATGGTAGTTCTAAATAAGTACATACGTAACATATGTATATATTAAACATAATCTTTAGATCAGCCAACAACTAAACAAAGTTTCAACTTGATGGAAATATACAGGACGGCATAAGGAACAACACATAAAAATGCATTTATCTCTAATATTAAGACACTCAAGGTTTAGACTGGTTAAAACCAAAAAGTCGTTACTTGCTAGATGTATTAACTTTTATTATTAAATTAGTGAACTCCACAAACAACTAAGTGTAAATAATTTCAAACATTTTGTAAAAACTACCCTAACGGTAAGGGCCTATTATAATGGTCTAAGAATACATAGAGGACAAGGATGTGTGGAAATTACTTGCTCTGCACTTACAAGTCCCCTGGCTGCTGATTGATGTTATATTTAAATAATTTTGTATACTTGTATCATTGAAAAAAAAAAGAGATACTAAGATTGCAGACTTGTTTTTTGTTGCCGGTTTGTTTGGTCAGAAGTAGATTATTAAACCGGTTGTGGTTTCAATAAGAGCTTAAATTAAGCCTATATAAAAAAATGTTATTTTGATATTCACTTTATTAAATTATAGCGGTATTTAGTTAACATTGATCGTTTCCACACTTCCAGTGACGGCGGACTACTCGTTGAAGGAGCCCGAGAGCAAACCGCCCTCGCGGCCGCTGCCCCCCCGCCCGCAGCCCCCCCAGCCCCCGCGGCGGCCCTCGCCCCCGAGCGGGGGCACGGCCGACTTCCTCAACCTGGCCAACGCCGAGCGCGGGGCGGCGAGGGCGGAGAAGCTGCGGAACGAGGACTCCTTCGACTTCTTCGGAATGATGGAGAAGCAGCCCTCGCAGGAGGACAGCTTCGGCGACTTCCTCAGCGGGAAGGCCGCGAACGACGCCCAGGTCAGCGCCGTCTCCGATACAAATTCGCCCACGGACTAGAATTAATCTTGTCACTTGAAAGGTCTTTGTCTTTTTGTTCATTGGCCTCTGGTATTAGAATTCTGCCAATGTCATCATACGCTTGTATGGCTGAAGAAAGGAACAATAATAGAGACTGGGGAATCGCCCTTTCATCTTCTTCGAATCCACATGTTCCGAATTCACACCCAAACGTTTTAACCACCAAGCTAAACTGTTGCTTGCCACACTGATGAAAATCTCGACGTATTTTATCCACATTGTTTTGCGCAATTTAAGCCATGCTTGGTGCTTCTTTTGATTATGTCCTTTACAGCACACAAACAATTTCCAATACAGTTTTACAACGATGATTCGACCGAGAAATGTTGTCACTCCGAACGACGTCGATTCTCGCAGCGGCGAAAAAGTTTACATCCATTTAGTCTAGAAATTTTAATGCACAGAAATTTTAAACATAAAAGTTTTTTTTTTAAATTTAGAATAATATATTTTAGCAGCAGTTTCCGACGCAATCGATATTCGGCGAGGGGGGCGCCCCCGCCGCCGCGCCCGCCCCCGCCACCGCCAACCTCAATTCGAGCGACCCCCTCAACTTCGACCCCTTCGGCCTGAATGACCCCCTGCCCAAGCAGGAGCCCCTGCTCACCCCACAGCTCGTCAAAGATGAAGGTACGAGATCATATCCTCTCAGTATGGACTAATTGGAAGTATTGCCGTCATTATATACCCCTATGTTGGATAAATACAATAATTTTATCATTATTAATCATGCTGACAGTAAAAGTAGTGGTATAGTATATATAGTGGTGTTTTCGTCAAAATCATTAAAGAAATAAAAAAAATATTGATGACATTAATCAGGCTTCAGACAAAGACTAAATGTACAAGATAGATTTTTTTTTTCTATTGGCATAGAGAGCTGTAAAACAATTGACACCAGTTTAAAGATTAGAAGGCGTTTGTACATGATTTTTTCGCGTGATTAAGATTTTCGACCGACATAAAACTCACAGGATATCATTGACGACTCGATTGGGTGTGGGTTCGATTCCCACTACAGGAAAAATGTTATGATGAACATAGTGTTTTGCTACTGTCTGGGTGTTTATGTATCTAGTACTCTGAGGACCGAGCTTTGCTCGGTTTGTTTTTTTTCTTTGGTAAATCGTGTATTTTGGAAATTACATTTAGATACAAATTACTGAGTAATGAAATATGCATAAAATTTTTCGATATTACCTACGTAATAATAAGAAAATATGAACTGATGTTTTTCACAAAAGAAAGAACTTTTAAAAAAAAAGGGAAAAAAATAACAATATAACAAATCGACAAAAAATTAAAAATAAAGAAAGCAATGATCTGGAATCGAAAAAAAAGTTAAGAAATAAATGTGTAAATGATCGTGACGCGAACCACGACCGTCTGTTTTGGGGCCGCCCCATTACCGACCGAGCTATTATGACATTTTCTAAAAATGAAACCTAGCTAGATCAATTTTTCGTCCCCGAATCTACGCACATACTAAATTTCACGAAAATCGCTGGAGCCGTTTCCGAGATTCCGATTATATATATATATATACAAGAATTGCTCGTTTAAAGGATAAGATAAGATTATATGTATTTATTTACAAAATAAAGTATGTTTTTTAGTTACCTAGTACCCACAGACTTTTCTTATTTTAGGTATAATTTAGGTTTCTTAAAATGATGTCCTGAAATATTTGTGTTTAGTCCTGAAATCGAACCGTTCGCAGGTCGGTCGCAAAGTGTGCCGCTGGACCAGGCGCAGCCGTCGAACAAGGACCCCTTCGCCGATTTGGGTCTGCTCGGCTCCAACATGCCTGCAGCCGCCACCCAATCTACGGGCTCCATCGGGGCTCAGCCCGGGTCGATGCCCCCGCCGGGGTCAATGGCCCCTCCGGTGTCGATGCCCCCTCCGATGGCGGCCCCCAACGCGGCGGGGGGCGGCACTCCGCTGCTGACCCCTCGCGCCTCCCCCGCCCACACCCCCGCGCACCAACCGCACACCCCCGCTCGCTCGCCCGCCCACCAGCCCGACTATAGGTGATTGTTTGTCGCTTGCTAAAGCATTCAGCACTTGTCAGGTTTTCATCAGTCTTATATGAACGGAAGCTTATTTATGGAGAACCAAACCCGCGATAAAGATTTCCACGAATTGGATGGACCCTAAGATAAGAAAAGCCAAGGTGAGGTGATCCCCACGACAGAGTATGCGCTGTTAAGTGCAGAGTCTAACACTCAAAAATGTTAATAGCAAAAATCATCCAAAGTGGGTTGAAAGTGTAAGGCCGTTTCTTTGACTTTCTTTCTTTCGGCGCCTCTCTCTTAAACGTTAATGCTATATTATTTATGTCACATTAATATTCCTATTATGTGTTATTATTAGCTACGTTCGATCTATGCCTTTCTACGGTCGACGAGGCGGAGGTTCTGACGCTACTCCCTGTTTCAGCCGGACGCATTTCGACACCGCCAAAACCCCGGCCGACGACAAGTCAAAGAAGTCCACGGACATATTCGGCGAGCTGCTCGGCAGCCAGGGCTACGATTTCGCGACCAAGCGGGACACAGGGCCGAAGACCATAAACGCGATGCGGAAGGAGGAGATGGTCAAAGAGATGGACCCAGAGAAGTTGAGGATACACGAATGGGTATGCAACCAAGATGTTAAGGTTTCACTTAGCTTGTGGCTTGTATAAGATATATGCGACCCAAACCGTTCACAAACCCGTTCAGTAGAAGCGACATGAAGATGCAAGTTATCATAAATAGTATTTCTAAATTTATGCAAATTTAAAGTCCGTGATTCGATCCACTCATGTCTAATCTCCTACACATGTCACAACCCAGGATATAGCCTGATTATATACGTACATACACATACTAAAAAGAGTACCCATCCACACAAATTGTAAAACGCACAAGCCGAGGATCCGGTCTTCAAATTGAAACGCGCGGTACTAGGATAATAAGTTACGAGCTACTATGGTCTTATGCAGGTAGAGACTACGCAAGGCCAGGATCAGGTCTGCCAATTGAAAGGTACTATCAAGTGACTTTGTGCTTGCAGACCGAGGGAAAGAAGGCGAACATCCGCGCGCTGCTCTGCTCCCTCCACACGGTGGTGTGGGAGGACTGCCGCTGGAGCCGCTGCGACATGTCGCAGCTCGTCTCGCCCGCCGACGTGAAGAGGAACTACCGCAAGGCCTGCCTCGCGGTGCACCCCGACAAGGTTGTTGCCCGACCTGGTGATAAGTCGGTAGACGGTTGGCGGTTCACCCGATGTTAAGTAATTACCACCGTCTGTGAAGTCTAAAGAACCTGAAGGGTTGTGGGCGCGTCCTTTAATACAATGGTCCCCGCTTACCTCAAACACAGCCGAAAGGGGTCGTCCATTAATCACATGATGAATTTTACCATGTTCTTTAAACCCCTTCTCCTTGGTGATTCGCACCTCCTCCACCAAATATCAAGTGTTTTGTGTCGTGTGCCCTTCTGATACTTTTTGATAAATCCTCTCTCCCCTTACGAGGGAATAAATGGTTGATCTAAAACGCAAAAGTATAATGCTTTTACTTCACGCTCGTCTTCAGCGAGGCCATGGTAAATGCCCGGACGAGCCTACTAACGCGTGCAACAGCGAAAGCTGTGAGAGAGAGGGAGAGAGAGAATACGTAATATATTATATACATGCAACACATCCCTTCCTTTTTTTTCCTACTATTGCTCCACTGATACGTCAGTGATTTTGCCAATGACTTGGTACTTGGAGATTGCCTAGGCTGAGGACATGACAATAATAACCTGCTGTATTAAACCACTTTCAGTTGCGTACCTGTAAAGAGAGGAACAAAACACCTCATTAGTAACACACAGTCATTAGTAATGAGACATCAACCATACTCAAATAAAAAGAGAAAAAAAAGAACACGAACAAAAAAGGCGAAAAACAAAAATCTTATAATCCAGCTTAAAGCCGTATATAGTTGATTTATATCCCTTCCTCATTCTGTATGTCATTTGCTGTTTGTCTGTTGCAGTACTTTGTACTTACCGTCTCTTGTAAATCTTTTAATTCAGTATACTGTTCGTCCTTTTGCACATTGAATATATCAAGACTATACGTCTTGAATCATTTGTTTAATTAGTTAGTGCAGTAAGGTTTACCTCTTCGTCCGTGACTTAAAGTTTTCGCTAACTAAAGGTCTACACTCCTGATTCAAGTATTCCTTTATATTTCTAATACAAACTAACACATACATTTCTTGATGGAGTTGCTAGATGGATTAACAGTTACTGTTCTTATAACTTCCCATAGATAATGGTGACGAACTGCTGTCCTTTCATGGGGTACAAATGAGAAACAGTGTTATTTATCATTTTTTTACATTTTCGTACTTTATGTACAAACTTTAATGTTCAATCTTAAGTGCAGATATTAGCACTATAAAAATGTAAATTAATTGTTTTCATTAAAATAAATTTCCTTTAAAATACACACTTATAAACAATATATTATAATGCCATCTACAATTTGTTTAAATGAATGATAGGGAAGTAGATTGAATTTTACCGTTATTCTTCAAAATAAGATATCTTTCAGTCTTCTTTGCATATTGCATATTATTATTTTACTTTTCGGTGACCAATCTCGGGTCAAGTAGATAACATGTATTTTTATTTTCAGCAAATGGGCACCCCCAATGAGAACATAGCGAAGATGATCTTCATGGAACTGAACAATGCGTGGAGCGACTTCGAAAACGATGCGAAACAGCAAAACCTCTTTCAGTCTTAAGTCTTAACATATATACAACTGATATACGATTTGTAGCTTCGAATAGTTCGGAATATCTAGTGATTTCGTGTGTAACCGGCTTCATACATTAGGTACGGTTGCCAGAAGACTGTGCATAGCCTTTGGAGTTCAGAATAATTCTAGTCTATGGCCATGGGGAATATTTAATCAAATGTTTTTCATTAATAGAAGATAGATAATTTTAATTTCGATTAAAACTATTATTATTTCTATGGCATAATATTTTAATAGATGTATGAATAAAAATGCAATTGTTAGAGAATTTTCAATCTGGCAACCAGACCATAGAGATTTAAAATCATCATATTATATAACCATTAAAACGGTAGTTAGTGTTGGGCAAAATGAAAACTTAGGCAAATATTAAAACTGTTTGTTAAAACATACATCTCGTCACGAAGAAACAGATATCTTATTATTTAAGAAGCATGGGTCTATTAAAGTAATTATTGTTGGTTGCCTAGATTTTCATGTCTCGATTTTAACTTTATTAATGTTTATTATTAAAAATTTCAATTAAGATATGCGCAAAAATCCTGTGTATATAAGCGTCCATACTTATGATGCGAGCTCATTGGAAAACTAATCAATACTATTAGCAATTATTTTATTTTATTTTATTTTGATTTCCACTCATATTGGACGGAGTCATATAGTTTGCTTATTCATTTTCTGTATAAATCAGACAAGTAGGACTCCTGCCGATTTCAAAATGAGAATAGATTTGCTAAGTAAGCAAAAAGGGTAAATTTAATTAAATGTTTCAGGCATGTTACTACGCATAATTCATACACAAATATTGTATGAATTCATAATTTTCCACTTTTTACGAAAATAGCGGCATTATTTTTTTGCCAATTTCATTACTCTACAGCCAGTTGTGTGGAAACTTTAAAAATAATTTTATTCTGTTTCGAGCTTATGAGACGTTAGTTATCTACTCCCTCAAACAGATTTGTGTGATTCTGTGACTGTTGTAAATTAGAATATAGAAAAGATTTTTTCCTTTCACATAACCTATTATATTTAGATGATTTCATGAAGGTCCACTTACTAGAGTCGATTTCAGATTTATCTAAGACATATTTAATTTAGGGACATTATAGAATCGGTCAGAGGACGTACTTAAAAGTAAGTTATGTATATTTTTAGCTTGAAATTATTATTTTTGCTACTTATTGGAAAGTGTTCTGTGTATATTTGTCTTGTTTAAGTAGCCTATAGAGTAATGCACTTAAGTTAACTTAGCGCTATTTTTATGTACAATACAAAAGATAAATTACTTATTTACTTGTTGTTCTCCAAGAGCTTATAAAATCGTTAAGTTTTCACATTCCTAACAACAATGTAGAGCAGTTATAACGTTTAGTATCATTAAAAACGTTTAATAAATGCAATTAAAGAAACAAGTAAATACTTCAGCCAATTTCCAAATGTCATGTGATGATTTAAAAATTGGCTGTATGATCTTTAAAGTTTGGCAATTTTTATAAATCAGAAATAACAACGAATTCACACACTTAGCTACAAGAAATACAAATAATCATGATCTTATAGTGGATGGGAGACTCACTTAGATGCTTTAATCATTTTAATTTATATTTAAACCCACTTTCTACTTTTTTAATTATTTTATTTACGCTGACAGCACAGAAATTATTCACCAGTGGAAGACTTGGTCAAATCTTAGAGAAGTTATGTGAAATAGAAAATTTATCAACAAAACTTAGCTTGATAGGATTTTAAATCACTCATTAGCCAGTGAAACTGTTCCTAGGTTATGTGCTTTCCATTCGGTTTGAAATGGGGCCTACAAGTTAATCGTTAAGTTAGGTTATTCACCAGTGGTATGAGGATTGTTATGAAAATGTGACAGGTGCGCTCTTTCTATTTCTGTATATTTTTGCTTGCTAATAGCGAATGTGTCAAGTAAAGAAATCATTCGGAAATAAATTATGGCAAATTTAATAAGTCTTTTCAATCTATTTCCTCTTTAACATATAAATGATTATGATCTTCACTATATAGTATAAAACAAAGTCGTCCCGCTGTCTGTCTGTCCCTATGTATGCTTAGATCTTTAAAAGTGCAGAACAGGTTTTGATGCGGGGTTCTTTAATAGTGTGATTCTAGAGGAAGGTTTACATGTATTAATACATTGCACCCGTGCGAAGTAGGGGCGGGTCGCTAGTTTTTTATAAACAACAGGCAGCAGATTCTGTTCTTGCACGAAAAAAATATCAATATCGGCTTCGATAAATTGAAGAGAAAATATCGATATTTTCTTTTTAGGCCCCGTAATACAAAAAAAAAGACGTAAATCATGTATTTAATATTTGTATTTGACACTGTGGCGGAATCAAATTTGAAAAAAATATCGCGTTTGATACGACTTCGATATTGAATATTTTTTTATCGATATTTAGGATCAAAATGATATATCTGCTAAAAATATCGATATATTTATTCAAAAATATCGATTTTTTCGATATCCCTAGCGGGAAGTGGAACAATTATACTTTCTGGTGAGTGAGGTAACCGGGCCCACTTTTTTATAGGTTAGCAACGCATATGCAATCTGTAAGGTGTTGTAGATATCTATAGGTCATCATCATCATCATTTCATTTCAGCCTGTTTGAGTCCACTGCTGAACATAGGCCTCCCCCATAGACTGCCATGAAGTACGATCCTGAGCCACCTGCGTCCATCGACTTCCCGCACATTTGCACAGGTCGTCACCCCATAGATGGAGGACGACCCCCCACTCTAGTGGGGGGTCGTCCTCCATCTATGGCATCTCTACACTGCGATGGCCAGTACAAGACTGCCGCCTATACCGGTTGTTGTTGGGAGCACTGAGCTCGAAGTTGTTGACGAGTGCGTTTACCTAGGGCAGTTAGTCCGGCTAGATAAGTCCAACTTCGACGCAGAGGTCAATCGGCGTATCCAACTCTGATAGGCAGCGTTCGGGAAACTTCGGCATATCTCGTCGATTATAACTCAATGTTTGAAGACTAAAGTCTTCAATCAATGTCTATAGGTGGCGGTAATCATTTCACAGCAATAGAACCGCCTGTTCGTTAACCCAACTTTTGACATAAAAAAAAAATTACTCTATATAGTATAATACACATACACATTCCTATTTGTAAGCATTAGCTACAGTCTGACCGACAGACCTAATGATTGCCGTATTTCACGGTTATTTAATTTATATTTGTAACTCTTGTAATCAATAATTTCACTAGGATGTAAGCTCAGGTCACTCAAATATAAGTTTATTAAAAGCCAGTGTCCGGAAACAAGAAAACATCGGTTATATTAGAAATTTATTAAAGCTACACATGGTTCCTATGTCAGCTTGTTTCCATTTTAACATCTAAACAGCCGTAACGCTCTAAAAGCTCCTGCTTTTTCCTTCTGAGCAGGGCTTCTTCTATGTCTTTCTGCGAAGGCACCGCCACAAGTGACGTCCCAGATGATTTTTCTGTCGTGACGTCGTCATCATCTATCCGTTTATCATCAGGCTGGAAGATTTAAAAATCATGTTCTTATTATCTATATAACAATCATGTACAAGATAGTAATAACAAAAAAATCCTGTAAAACATATGCATATGAAAATAATAATAAAATATCTAGAGAGTAAATTTTAACAAATTAAAATAAGTAATTTTTGTCTAATATTTAGATGAGAAAATTAAACGCTTTACTTGTGTAATTAAATATCTCAAAGAAGACTTTTTATGTAGAAAATAAAGAAAAAGCATAAAACTTGATAAAATTGTTCAAGGGAAAAAGTATACAGTATTTACTAACATCTTCCGGATAAATATTTTCCTCTTCAGGCAACTCTTGGTCTTTGTTCTGTTCTTTATTCTGTCGCCATTCTTCGACCGCTCGTGCTATTGCTACAACAATAATCCATGTAAATTTAATCCTGTTTATATAAAATTTCCTCGTGATGTATTTAAGTCATCTAATGACCCGATCTTTTGTAGTATGAGTAAAAGCGACTATGTCCTAGCTACTTACTAGTCTTTTCACTCGCTTCGGCATTTACCTCTCATCCATCCCCATTCAGAAATACATCATCTCTCCAAGTTTGCAAGTGGTAGGACCACGCAGCAGCCTCGGCTGTTGCATGAATGGGCAGGCCCGTCCGGGTAAGTAGCACGACCTCATAGAAGATCAGCGTAAAGTGGAAGTATGACAAATACTTTCGCGTTTCGTCTGGTGAGTAAGGTAGCCGGAGCCCAATTTTCAAAAGGTTGTCAACGCATCTGTAACCCTCAAGTGTGGCAGATGTCCATGGGCGGTGGTATTCACTTAACATCAGGTGAACCGTCTGCTCGTTTGACAACTTTTCGCATAAAAAAATCATCTCTCCTTCTACACTCATGCAATCGTCTTCCCGTCTTTCACATACAGACGCTACTTGCTGATTCTGTGGCCCAGTTGCCAAGGTATTGTCCCTTGACAATACCTTGGCAACTGGGCCACATCGGGCAATCGAACCCACGACCCCCGGGGCCGTAACCTTTTACGGCCCCGGGGGTCGTGGGTTCGATTCCCACACGAGACAACTATTTGGGTGACCCACCGATAATTGTTTCGGATGTAGGTATTTCTTCATGGCAGCCCTGTATCCTACCCCTGCCTGTCGTAAGAGGCAGTCTCGAGCTGCTGCAAGACGGCGAAGGAATCGGGGAAGTTTATCCTTCTCCGAGGCGTGCTCACGTGCAGTACCGAGGGACACCGGTGCGTTCCGTAGGAGATCCAGGAGTCCCTCCAAACGTATAGAAGGTGGCCACCGAGGGGGTTTTAGTGGGTGAGAACCCCACATAACCCTGTCACGTAGGTCGCGGGCAGTAACCCAACCCCCTCCACACACAATACAAATATAGACACTAACCTACTTTCTCGGCCTCCTTTTCCAAGGGCACCAGTAGACCATCGTCGTCGTCCCGGTAGCCGTAATAGTCCGCGTCCACGTCACGCATCAGATCGGCGCGCGTTCGACGCGCTGGCGCTGGCGGCTCCTGCTCGAATAGCTCGCGCACACCTGCAATTAATATTTTTTTCTTTTATCATCATCATCATCATTTCTGCCTGTTAGAGTGCACTGCTGAACATTTCAAAAAGCACAAACACAGCCCAATTTTCAAAAAGGTAAAACCTTCGGAGGTAGCAGATGTCCATGGGCGGCAGATCAGGTGAAACGCCTGCTCGCTTAACAAGTTTCCACATAAAATAAAACATAGATCTCCCCCACAGATCACCACGAAGCACGAACCTGAGCCACCTGCTTACATTGACTTCCCGCACATTTGCACAGGTCTGAACCTCCTGTGTAAATTGGGGCATTTCTCAAAAAATCTCCCTGTATTTTGGTAATTAACTGCAATACGGTAGGTTTTGAAGACAAACGATCTTTTTTTCAATAAAATAAATTTGCCAATGCTGTTAAATTATTTCCATCGTTACATTAATAAATTTTGTTAACAATGAAAACTGAACTTAACTACAATTCAATTGAACCTCACCCGGTAAATCCTTCGCGGCACCGAAATATTTGTAGCCCCTATTGCCGGGGACCTCCCTCCCGTCCTGGTCCAACATCTTAGGCCCCACTCGGGCGTGGTCCGGCCCGCCCAGAGCCCTGATCTGGACCTCCCAATGGCGTTTCTCCCTCATCAGTTTGTTTATCTCGTCGTTCAGGTCGCGGATCCGAAACTCGCCGAGACCGGCTGGAATCGGCAATACAGAGATGAACGCAAGGATAGCCCATGCCTAGAAATATTGACAACGTATAAATGGCGATTAAATATATCGATATTTTTACTCTACACTTTCGGTACCCCTACAAACACACAGCATCTGCTGTTACACGAATAGGCAAGTTCATCAAAAAAAAAATCAAAATCATTTATTCATCGACATAAGAAAAATCCATTTCATTTATCGATAGTCAAGAAACTCCGTAGGTATTCTCTTTTTTTGTAATTTTTTTCGTCACAGAAGACCAACAAGTGTGAAGTAGAAATAGACCTTTGCCTTCCATCTGGTGTGTGCTGTAGCCGGGGTCTACTATCTATAAAAGTTATAGTATAAAGTTTTAGTATGTCCATGGGTTGCGGTAATCACTTAAAATCAGATGAACCGCCTGATAACGCCAACTATCACATAAAAATAAATACATTTGTACGAATAAATAATATGATCTCATTAATTGACTCAATGTTTGGATTTAGGTTTCTAACTTTAGTTTTACACGCCATTTGCCATGAAGCCGGTTCTCATAAATGGGATAAAAAAACCAAGATTAATAAAGGGTTAAGAGAATTTATTACGAAATAGCATAGAGCTATTTCTTGTTTTTCTTCTTAGCTTTTCCAACCTTCGCCTTGCTCTTGCTTTTTAATTTCTCCTTCGGTTTCTTCTTACTTCGCAATGCGGACGGTTTCTTCTTCAAATCCCCCGCGCTGCACTGTTGCGCGATGTGGTTATTAGCCTCCTGATTAGACGGTGCTTTGGGAGTTACTAGTTCGATTTCGAGGTCCGTCTTCTTGTCTTTCGTCTCCAACTTCTTGCCGATCTTCAGTATGAACACGTCTTTTTGCGGGTGAGCCAGTTTCTCCATGTTCACGGGAACGGGACAATTTGACGGGGTGACGTTGATAATTTTCCTATCACGGCTGTCGCAGCTCTTTTCTTTGCCACCAATTGTATATTTGAGATTGGACGAGTATGTGTTCTGCGCCTTAGCGGGATAACATAAGTCGCGCGGTAACTCGAACTGTATCTGCTCTCCGGTGTTGTGCGGCGTGTTCTCGCACGAGCATATCTCCTGTATTCGATCGTATTTGCCCATTCTCTCGACTTTAGTCGTCTTCGGCACTCTGATCTTCAGTTCGTTGGTGTTCATTTTTGTGAAAATCTCGTCGAACTTCGACATTCCATCTGTGAAAAAATTAAACTATCAATCTTTCCAATATTCTTTACAGTTTTCTACGAACTGATTTATTTTTTTATGTATCTTTAAGCTAACAAGCAGTTAAACCAATTCCAACAAAGTGTTCAGAGATCTTTTTCAAATTTAGCTATAATCTACTCAGAAATCGCTTTTAGTTAATTTCTACATATCGATCATTAGCATGGATCGTTTGGCTATGACGAAATAGTTTTCTTACTATTGCCTTTTAATATTGAATCAGAAAATTAACTATAACTTATATTTATGACGCCTAACCTGGTTGATGTTTATTTCCGTAACGTTTGAACGACGGTTTCGACGAAGTGCTCGAGAATTGCGATACGGGGCTGTCCGTTCGCCTACTGAATACCGTGCGAGTGCCGCGCGAGGCCTCTTTCCGATTGAGAGAATCCTCGTCCAGATATATCTTTCCCTGCCCGTCCATCTCGACGTCTTGACACGAGAACATAGTCATGCCGTTGTCTTCCTTCTGCAGTAGCGTCGTGCCCTGCTGCTTAGGCGAGGCAATGAATGCCGTCGTGATCTCCTTCCCGAGGAAAGACATTCGGGTCGACATCTCGACGATGCCTATCGAGTCGCTCTCATCGATCTCGCCGCACCACACGTAGAACATGTTTTTGTTCATTGGAGTAGACGTCGTACATAAGATGTTGTCGTTCGGCCGCTCTTCCGTCCATTTCCTGCAGAGCTCCTCTCGGAGTTGGACGAACTCCTTTGTGTAATCTGCGCGCGCCTCCCCGACCTTTGTCACGCAACTAGAGCAGGGCGGCTGCTTCGCGATTTGCAGTTTAATAACGAACTCCTTAATGCTGCAAATCTTGTCGTACGTCATCGCGAAGAGGGCTGATTTGCCGACGTTCAAGTGCGCGAAGCTGTCGACCTTGCCATACGACGCGTCGTACAGCACTATCGGCTGCTTGCCCAGGAACGCAGCGTTTATGACCAAGTGGTTGTGGTCGAGCTCGAAGCATTCGCATTTCATGTGTATCTTGTTGATTATGAGCTCGATCAGGAACAGGTGATACGGGAAGTTGACGTCTTCCTCGTTCGCTGCCAGTTCCCTTTTCGTGCGGCTGATGTCTTTCGACAGACTTTTTATCGATTCCCTTAAAGCGTTGGCCTCGTCTGTTAGTATCTTGCTCATGTTCGCGATCTTGTTGATGTTTGTATTCAAGACTGGTGAGTTCGAAGGATTTTCTACCGCATTCGAAAGAACCCTGACGGATTCGTTCAATTCGTCCATGTGGTCGGTTAGGTTCCTGCCTTGCGGTTCCAGATCGATGATAGTTTGGATTATGTCACCTTTCCCAGTGGAGACTACACTTTTAGCGCTCGGGCTGTTGGGGTTGCCCGTCACGATTGCCGGTTTTGCACTTCTATCGCTTTTGACGGATGATTTCACAGATACTTTAGCGACGGAGCCGGGGCTGGGGCTTTGGGGCAAAGGAGGAGACTTTGCGGCGGCTACACGCGTTGGAGAGAAGCGTGGACTAGCAACATAAGCTGGTGAGTGTGAAATTGTTAAAGGGCGGTTTGGCGACATCAATGCTGGCGATCCGGGTCGGGCGACAGCCTCAAAAGGCTGAACGGTTTCGAATGTATCCCTTATCACAGAATCTCTCTCGGACGGTAAAGCGGGCTCACTTAATACTTCGTTTGTGGGTTCAGGTATATCTGTGTTGCCTTCTGCCATCTTCTTATAGGTTTTAGAAAGCTATTTTAAAGGGTTAACTAATAATTTTCACATTGTTTCGTACTTGATTTCAGGTATGCATAGTAGCCAACTAGATCAATATAATAAATGTTTAAATCTCATGTTGTTTGAAATGTCACTAACGTGTAATACGATTTAAATAATAGGGTTTTTTTTAAAATAACCTTTATATATTTTAATGCTTTACGATGCATGGTTAAGCACTTAAATATACAGGCTTGTAAGAAACTAACGTATTTTTGGTGATCAATGAAAGCGTAGATAAAGAAATAATAACTGCTAATATACTTAAATAACATAACTAGAAATTTTCGTAGATTTATATACTATACAAGCCTTCTTATCAATGAAAAAAAATGCTTATCAAACTAAATATATTATTTTTTAAATTTAAACCTTTTTGGAAAACCATATTAACCAAGTGAAATCTATTTCGAATTTCGAAATTCTGGTGTAAATAAGACGTACCCTAACATCTTACGATTTTCATTGAATACTTATGTCAATAACTTTTTATATGATATCCATTATACACGATTTCATTTTTGTTAATTTTATTGTCTCCCTTTCCAATTGTGACAATCAAATAAATTCCACAATCGACTCGTGCCTTAAGTTTCGAGGCTTAATTAAAAAGGAAGATTATGATCTATGAAGATTTTGACCTTCTGATTCCTACTACCTTTGTGGATTCTTTAGTCACTACAAACAAGCACACCCTGCTCTGTGGAACTTTTATATCTGTCAAGAAAACTCCCATTTGAATCAATCCCGCTGATCTGAGATAAGTTTGAACCAACGAACAAGCATGCATGAATTCATTCATCATCAATTAAAATCTGAGACAGATACCACATATACACAAATACAATAGATTACTCTTTTAGATATTGAGACTTTTTACACAATATCTTAGTCGTTACTTCTGAGCAAAAACACTGAATACAGAAAATGTAAACAAATGTTTAAGGAAATAAACGTATTATTATTATACTGTATCGCTTATATCGGAAAAATCAATCATGTCCACGGCCAGTTATATCTCGTTTTGGAACTTAGTACAGTATCCATTAGTCATTTAAAATTTTTACAGTGCTAATCTCTGCACTGAAGATTAAACATTAAAATTTGTAGAAAAAAGTACGAAAAGTTTATCGCCGCTTTGGGAATTGAACCCACGTCTTCAGCATCCGCGCCCTGACGCTTTAGCCACTAAGCTAAACGGCTGATTGCCACACCGAAAACAACATTGTTTTTTTAGCATTGGAAGCAATGCTTTGCACCATTAGTGTTCAAAAGCCATCGTACTTACCGTTCTGTATCTGCGCGACCTTCTTGGCGATCTCCCTGACGATTTGCAGCCGCCATTTTTCCGCCTGCTGGAGGTCATTGCACTCCGAGGCGAGGTAAGGTCGCCGTTCGCGCTGCCCGCCCGCCTCCTGCACTTGTGCCGCACGCCACCGCGCTAGCGTGGTCCTAATTAACCGGATTTTCCTTTAATTTATACTCTTATTGTTAAAACTTAAACTAACTGTTTTTGTTAAAATTTGTTACGCTTGACGACTCCTTGGCGCAGTTGCCAAGGTATCGGCTTCGGCCCACACGGGACAACTATTTGTGTGACTCACAGACAGTTGTTTGGCATCTGGGTGTTTGCCCGTGTGAAATTTATGTTTGTAAAACATCCTTACAACACAGGATAATGTTATCATAAAGTAAGGTCCTTGTTTTAAAAGCAGGAATTTCAACTAAATGCTTCAAATAAATGGTTTCTCAAAAATTGAGCACAATATGATAGACTGAATTATCGTTTTTGACGCGGCTGCTAAGCATTGTTACAATTTGAACAATTCTCCATTAAATATTACCAAAACCCTGTTCATTTAATAATTGAACTAAGTTTGAAACTAATTTAAAGTATTTCAATACATCTTAAATCTTTAGCATTCATAAAATTTATATGACAGATGTGAATTATATGAAGCGCAGAATGCTTCATGTTATATGTAATAATATATCCAATTCTTAGAGTAACTTACAAGTGACTTGACTTACATTGCTTTCTCTGCATTCCTAGCCTGTGAACAAAATATATTTGGAAAAATTAAAATTGAATACTAAAAATTTTAAAAACTGTCTCGTGTACAGTTCTTTTGTTTCGAAAAATAATGTTATTTAATTAAAGCAAATGTGTAATAATTTAAAATATGAAAATTGGTTTTCATTTTACTTGGAATTGATATAAGAAAAAGCTTTCCAATATAAAAATCTACCGATGCCACCTGATGGTAATTGGTGTATATTAAGTTGTAATCTAGTGAGCCTATTAGATATAAATGGCATAGAAATGGTGCAGCTGACATTATATTCTTTGTTAAGTTCTTCAGCGTGAACACTATCTCATTGTCGTTTAATTTAAGTCTGTTTTATTTTTAAATAAAACAAACAATTTTAGTGGAATTTATTTACTTTAAACAAAATACTTGTAAAGTAATACATACCATTTCGTAATTATAGAGTCTTTCTTTATATTAAAGAAATTTATTTGTAAATTTTTAGATTTTTCGTTTTAATTAAGGCTCCTCTGTAATACTTAAAAACATGCTTGATAGTAACTTATTTTTAATGATGAAGATGAATGGTTTTCAGTTCAATATCAAAACTGCTGTCTTCCTCTTCCTTTTATTAATGATTGCTTTGTGAGTTATCACAATTCCGCCAATGTTGATTCAAACAAAAACTAAAAAATTGCAATTATTATCGCTCCAAAACTACTGTCAGATAACTGTAGGGATGCCGAACAATATCGATATATCGATATTTTTTTATTAAATATATTGATATTTTTAGCCGATATATTTTGATACGATACATCGATATAAAATATTCAATATCGAAATCGTATCAAAAACGATATTTTTTTCAAATTCGAATCCACGACAGTGTCCGCACATACAAATATGTAATACTCTATACTATTACTATACGATTTTTTTAAAACAAGGCCTAAAAAGAAAATTTAGATATATCGATATTTTCTCTTACATAATATATCGAGGCCGATATTGATATGTTTATAAATATCGATATATTTTTTCACTTTCTGCATCCCTAGGTCACTTTAATGGTCAGTGTCACTGTCAACTTGTCACGACTCAAGTCAATCAAACAGTGTTGCCGACTACTAAATGGCCCTAAAATCAAAACTAAATAGCCCTAAATAACCCTTAATGCAATTTTCAAAAAAAAAAGGCCTGTATTGAATTCAATGATATTGTTTAAATGAGTAATAATTAATTTTTCTTTTTAATAATTTATTCACCTTGACATGTGGCAGATTGTTTTCAGCCATTGCCTTATCGAAACGAGTAATAGTAAAAGTTTTTTGACAGAGTCGCTCGTCGCTCATACATTATTGATTTTATGATGATAAACATTTCCATTATAAATAATCAGTGAGTTTATAATAAATACTGAAAACGTAATTAAAAGTAATATTCTATAGTGTCGCATTATGTGTAATATCTGTATATTTTGTTAGTGAGTCGTCTAACTGAAATCTTAATATCTTATAAAATTTGTAAACATGTATAATATACATATGTACTTGGCATCTATAAAATGATAAATAATAGATTTGATATATTTTAGGGCTATAAATACTATATGCCAAAGTAATAATAGAAAACAATAAAAAAATGCTTGAGCGTTTGTATGAATTGAAAAAGAAAACTTAAATTTCTCTACAATGAATTGGTCATCATGTTCACCTGATATTATTTTTTTAATCTTCAAGAAATTAGACAACAAATCACTGCTCACTTGTCTCGCTATTTGCCAATTATGGCGAGATGTTGCTTACTATATTATAGAGGTATATTCAACAATCTTTTATGTTTACATTTGCTTTCAATTTTTAATTAATACTTGACACGCTGATTTGTCAAAATATTATTTCCAGACCAAAGATAATATGTGGCAAAGCCTTGCAGAGGATACCCTGTATAACAAAGCAATATGTTTCAAGCAAAAGTCTACTCTTTCTTGGCAAGAGATATGTTTCAATTCTTTGTTGTGGATCAACCTGAACACAATAAAAGTAAAACTTGATAAAACTTGGGTCCTGAAAAGAGAGAACATAAAAGCTATCCATATGTATAAAGGTTAGGTAGTAAAACACATATTTTTCTTAACTGAACTACAATATTAAATTTTTAAATATGAGCTTCAACTTCACAAATGGTGCAATTATTTAAGTAATTAACATATTAGTGATATTGGTTTGCATCTGTAATATCATGTTTCTACAATTTGCCTATGTCCTAGGAAGCCTTTTTCAAAAATCAGCAAATATGTGCTTGCCTTACTTATAACATTATTTATTGCAGATCAAATTATTATTATTTATGATTCTATTGCGGAGTACTTCAATGTGAAAACTTCATCAAGGGTTGTGAAAAAACCATGTAGGTATATCATTTACTATTAGAATGTGGGGTATCTGTGGCTTACGGATTCCCAAGTTAAATTAACCTTAAAGGATTTGGAAATATATTTTTCAAAAATTGTTAATGTTAATAATTTTAATTTTTTTTTAAGGATGTAAGAATTGAAAGAATCCATTATTTTTAGGTATATTAATGCATCAATTAACTGCCACAGACTATAAATTTGAAGTTTATGTAATAATTGTGAAAATAAGAAATTGCTGTTTACGTCTTTATTGTTTATTTTTCTTATAGCTTTGATAGATTCTCAAGAAACGGAGCACATTACTATTTCGCTTATGACTGGAAATGAATTAAGCATTAGCTTTAAGCACAATTCCACCAGATATTCACCTTTATGCTATGTTTTTAAGTAAGATAACCTTTTTTTTATCTATAGACCTTTATATTCAAATTGGATGATATAATATGACTTCTTTTTTAGTATATGGTTAAACGATGTAAGGCTGCCGTGCCAATAGCATTTATAATCTGTTAGTTTTTTCTTATGTGAGAAGGTGGCGAGCAAGCTGGCAGTTAACTTGATGTTAAGTGATGACAGGGCAGTTGTGGACATTTCCAATACTCGTAGGGTGAATCTTTTATAATGTGGGCTCTGGTTACTCACCAGACGAAACGCAGGAAGTATAACACTTCCATTTCACGCCGGTCTTTGCGTTATTTTTTTTGTAAAGTAGTAAACACTTTCTCAGTATAAAGTGCAAATTTTTTCCTGACGGAAAGTGAGGGTGAGGTAATGTAACCGCAAAACTAAGGTTACCTCACCAACTGTACTAAACGCAAACATATAAATACTTATTTTCGCCGCTGGTTTCGCCTTGGTGGGAGAAGTACTTTAATAGTCGAGTTGAAATAATAATGCAGCAGTTACATGTTACATGGCTTCACTTTAATTGAAAAATGTATTTATTAAATCTCTTAATTTTGGACAATCATTTCGTTTTAAATTATAAACATTAAAATCCGGGGACTGGCGCCTTTTAACAAATATTCAATGTTTTAAAAACGAAATACTATACCATTTATGAAACAAACTATTTCAAATGTGAATTTTTTTAGAAAAATCGTCGAAAACTTTTCTGCGCTGCGGGAGTCGAACCTGTGTCTTCAACGCAATGCGTCTAGACACTTTGTCACATAAGCTAGACGGCTGATGACGACGCGAAAATCTCGACTTCTACTTTAATGATTGCATTTTTAGCCATGCATGCGGCAAAAATTTTTTTAACAAGAAAAGTTAGCAAGTGAGCCGGCGGTTGTTCCCCAGGGATTACAGATGCGTTGCTAACTTTTAAGAAAGTCAGCTTCGGCTACTACATTACTACACAGCAGATGAAACACGAAATTATAATACTTTCACTTCAAGTCTATGTGAGGCCTTGGTACCTTAAGTCGACGAGCCTGCCCACTCGTGCAACAACAGCAGATAAAACAATGGAACCGCTTTTAGAATATTTCATCTTGAGCGCAGAGACAAGCGTAATAATATTTTTAATTTATCATATATGAAAAATTTAAGCGGGAAAAGTCAAAGTTGTCCTTGTCAGGTTAATCGACGATCGCTGCTTCGTCATAGACAGTAAAAACAATCTATGGCGCTACAAATGTTGCGGCCGGGGCTATGGGGTGCGTTTCATAATGCGCACGTATGACTCGCCCGGTTCGATTTTGACATTAAACGTGTTCGACAAAGATGTATATATTTTAACAAACAACGGCATCATATTGAACGTGCTGGAATGGGGCTTGCACTACTGTAGCGTTGGCAAAGTGGAACAGCCGAACTTTTATAACAGCCCCGTGATAGTTATGTTCCTGAAGCACAGTATCGTTTATAGTGGTAAGTTAACTGTTAATAAATAAGAACAATTATGAAATTAGCGAAAGCGTGGTAGTGACGTTCTGAAGGTAAACATCGTGATGATAGTAATATTTGATTTTGAGGAGATCCTTGGCGTATATTCGGAACGAGGAATTCTTCGATGTATCTCCGGAGCCCAAGGTCGAATACCAAAGAAGTTAATATGAAGAAATGAGAGAAACAATTTTTAAAATCCCTTCACAAATGACGGTTTCTTAGGGAACGCAAATATAGATACAATCTAATTGAGAACCTCTCTCTAGTAGTTTTCTCATTTAATATGACAATTGACGTAATTGTTCTATCTACGTAGACATACCCATTGTAATGTAGTCTCATATTATATTATATGCTGTTATTACATGAGTTATATGGATGTAGATATAAATAGATTACGAAATTATTTCGCGGGCCGGGATAAATCAAATGCGCCTGACCGATGTGTACTGGTACGCTGTCGCAATTATACGTCTGTGCTGTCGTATGCAGTTTAAATATGAAACGGTTCACCTGATGTTAAGTGATAACCGCCGCTGACATGTGTAACACCCGTAGGGTTGCAGATTCGTTGCCACCTTTTAATAAAGTGGGGCCTGGTACCTCACTAAACGAAACGCGGAATCATAACACTTCTACTTTAGGCCGGTCGTCTGTGATCTTGGTAGTCCTTACCTTTAAACGTATAGCGTGGTTGCGTGGATTAACTTTGGAGGCGCATTAACTTTAGAAGACCTCGTGGTCTGGATTTTATTCCCGAAGCGTAGCGAGCTTAAGAATTTTAGTTTAGGCTCTTCGGTTATGTTGATATCTTCACACTATTTTAGTTCCTACGAAATCAAAACAGGACAATAGGTAAAACAAGTGAGTCAGAACGTAATTCTGGATATCAACGGTCCAAACTAAAATTAAATTTGTTGTTTAGTCGAGTTAAATAGGCATGTTTATCTACATTTACTTCAAATAAACAGACTATTAATAAATAGTTATCTGAAGCATTTTATTTTCAGTGCCATGCCAAAGCGAAACGGACACAATGAGCGTCTCCAAGATTGGTGATACGGAAGAGGTGTTAATTGAGTGTCCCGGGATGACCTGCGCAACACCACACGGTGAACTGCTGCTACTTGGATACGAAGATGGGACCGTCAGTATATTTAACTTGTAGAATTTATCTAGCATCTAACAGGTGTTGCCAGTTTGCTTAAGCCAATTCCCTAGTTAGGGATTGGTACATTTTGAAAAGAATCATAAAACGTAATACATATTACAAAGGCGCCACTAGATTAAAAGCGTAAGTCTCAAATCGTTTTTTTTATGTAAAAAGTTTGCAATCGAGCAGATGGTGCACATGAGATTATGTGATTACCGCCGCCTAAGGACATCACCCGATCGGTTGTAGGAGCGTTTCGAGACCTCGGTTAATTCTCACCAGGCGAAATGCGAAAGTATAATACTTACATTTCATGTCAAGCTTCTGTAAGGCCGCGGTACTTCCCCGGACGGGCATGACCATTCGTGCAACAGCACATCCAGCAGAAACGTCAAAAATATAGTGAGACACCTGTTCACTCTTGATTTGAAGAAAGTAACACTGCAGTCGGCCCAGTGGCGGATTTAAAAAATTGCCGCCAATAGGCTGTTGAATTCTTGCCTCCCCTACTGACCTTTGAAATTCGATACCCTAGTTCGCAATCATATTAATTACATTTACTAGCTTAAACATTTCTGGAAGAAAAAATTTTGGGCCAAATTGCCGCCCCCCTTAAATCTGCTGGTAAATTCACCACTGAACCGGACGTAAGGACTGCGAGAAGAGACGTCGCAGGCGCATTGTGCCATACTTTTTCTGTACGCTTACGAACGAGGAAGACCCTCTTGGTTCGTGCGGGGCAATTCGTCATCAATATCCGCCAGCTGAGCGTTTAGTTTATGATAGAAGAGGTAGAGGTAATTATGCAATTTATGCGCGTACTTTCTTGTGAACTCTCGAGAGTTTCCTTATCCTAGGAATGAGGATAAAGCAAATTCCATGGTTCGAATTTTAGGAAATTTCGAATGGTTTGTCGAAAACAACGAATGCTAACTCTAAGCATTCCACATATTATGTTCCTCCGATGGAACAGAGTGGGAGTTGTCACACAATTGCGATGTTTGCGACGTATGTAATGATTTCCATGCTCTCGTTCCAGGTAGAAATATGTTACCCGCAGAAACTTTTGAGTAACACGAGTTCGAATTTAAAGTTCAATATTAAGGATCTCGTCGGAAATACTTTAGAAAAAGTGGCAATCGTAGCGCTAGACGTGTACGAGGCAGAGGGCGCCCAATATCTGTTCGTAGCGACGCAATGCGATGTATACAAGGTGATATTGCACCACGAAAAAGTGTTTTTCTCTAAACGTTGTATAATTTAAAACGCTAAAGATTTTTTAAACTCAATGTGTTCAAAATGAATCCAACAGAGAATCAGAAATTTTAATGTACTTACTATTTTTTTGATTTTAATTTTATATTACGATCAAGTTCCTTAATTTAACATGCTTTTTGGAGAATATTAAAAATCAAGGCTTTAGTATCTTATAAAATTATTTTACAAGCAGGACTTATCAACATAGACAATAGCGTGCCACCTTGCTTGATACTGACAAACATAATTCCAATCTATCGTTTCCTTCTTAAACTTTCCAGATTGTTTCTTCTTTTTAAGCTCTGTTTAATAATCCTATCCAAAATTTGGACAATATTCACTCTACATAAAATTTTTTTGGGTGTTTCTCATCTGAAAATATTCTTGTTACTAGTATAGACGTAAGAAAGTGCCATTTTGTTACGAAAATAAAAAGTTACTTTAACCTTACTAAAAATATCTTTATAATCTTTCCTCATATTATGTTCGTAACCTGACATGGGGTGGGTGAAAGAGAAAAAAAAAAGTATTACCAAATCGTTTTGTAGTTGTAATAAAAAAGATACGGAAACATGATATTTTATACATCATTTAATTTATTGAGTGTGTACAGTGCGATTGACCGTAATCTAAAACTATTTCAATCTCAATTTCTACTCGTCAAATTATATACAAAACCGTTATAACTAAATGAAATGTGCCAAAATTTTATTGGACTTAAAACTTCATATTTACATAAATATTATACTGGTTTAAAAATGTAACATTTTCAAGATATACTTTATCGTTGTTCGGCATTCTATTTTTATATTGTCAGCAATGTACTTCGTATTTAAGAACAATTATTTATTCTGTTTTAAGACCCTAAAAAACTAAGATATTTTAAGCTCTGTTTAATAATCCTATCCAAAATTTGGACAATATTCACTCTACATAAAATTTTTTTGGGTGTTTCTCATCTGAAAATATTCTTGTTACTAGTATAGACGTAAGAAAGTGCCATTTTGTTACGAAAATAAAAAGTTACTTTAACCTTACTAAAAATATCTTTATAATCTTTCCTCATATTATGTTCGTAACCTGACATGGGGTGGGTGAAAGAGAAAAAAAAAAGTATTACCAAATCGTTTTGTAGTTGTAATAAAAAAGATACGGAAACATGATATTTTATACATCATTTAATTTATTGAGTGTGTACAGTGCGATTGACCGTAATCTAAAACTATTTCAATCTCAATTTCTACTCGTCAAATTATATACAAAACCGTTATAACTAAATGAAATGTGCCAAAATTTTATTGGACTTAAAACTTCATATTTACATAAATATTATACTGGTTTAAAAATGTAACATTTTCAAGATATACTTTATCGTTGTTCGGCATTCTATTTTTATATTGTCAGCAATGTACTTCGTATTTAAGAACAATTATTTATTCTGTATTAAGACCCTAAAAAAATCCAAAGAGAAGCGATCAAAAAGTTTAATAGAATTTTAATTATAATTTAAATTTTTACTTATTTAGTATGGCGAGTATTCAATTTTTTATCATTTGATTCACTGTGATATTATTGTTTTTATTTTATATTAAATTAAATATAACCTACAAAAAACAAAAGTTGTGTACCAGACACAATACAATTATTAAATCTGATATGCTCTAATATTTTTTTAAATGTAATTAATCAGTAAATTCAATAGAATATACATTTGCATATTGTATATATTTTTCTTGAACTTTATCCGATACTAAGATATCGTTTAAGCTCTGTTTAATAATCCTATCCAAAATTTGGACAATATTCACTCTACATAAAATTTTTTTGGGTGTTTCTCATCTGAAAATATTCTTGTTACTAGTATAGACGTAAGAAAGTGCCATTTTGTTACGAAAATAAAAAGTTACTTTAACCTTACTAAAAATATCTTTATAATCTTTCCTCATATTATGTTCGTAACCTGACATGGGGTGGGTGAAAGAGAAAAAAAAAAAGTATTACCAAATCGTTTTGTAGTTGTAATAAAAAAGATACGGAAACATGATATTTTATACATCATTTAATTTATTGAGTGTGTACAGTGCGATTGACCGTAATCTAAAACTATTTCAATCTCAATTTCTACTCGTCAAATTATATACAAAACCGTTATAACTAAATGAAATGTGCCAAAATTTTATTGGACTTAAAACTTCATATTTACATAAATATTATACTGGTTTAAAAATGTAACATTTTCAAGATATACTTTATCGTTGTTCGGCATTCTATTTTTATATTGTCAGCAATGTACTTCGTATTTAAGAACAATTATTTATTCTGTATTAAGACCCTAAAAAAATCCAAAGAGAAGCGATCAAAAAGTTTAATAGAATTTTAATTATAATTTAAATTTTTACTTATTTAGTATGGCGAGTATTCAATTTTTTATCATTTGATTCACTGTGATATTATTGTTTTTATTTTATATTAAATTAAATATAACCTACAAAAAACAAAAGTTGTGTACCAGACACAATACAATTATTAAATCTGATATGCTCTAATATTTTTTTAAAATGTAATTAATCAGTAAATTCAATAGAATATACATTTGCATATTGTATATATTTTTCTTGAACTTTATCCGATACTAAGATATCGTTTAAGAATTAAATCTTGATTTATGAGTCATTGAATAACCTCTTTCGTAACAAATAATTTCCCTCCAAAATTTCAACTGTCACTGACAGAATATATTCGTGTCAGTGTGGTGCCAAACTTTCATTGATATCAAACATCGAATCATATGGATTTACACTGGTAAATCAGTCTACTTCAGAGCTGTCGAATAAACAGCTACTATTCCGTTTCCTTTAACGATCCGTCGCATTTGGGTTTGTGTAGGAGAATCCCCTGAATGGCTCTTGGTCCATGGAGCGTAGAACTTGAGGCTCCACTGCGGTGAGACGAGGTCGCTCCCCAGTGAACGCCCTATCGAAGTACTGCGTGTCTAATGGATGCCTCTGAAAATATTTATAGCTTACACTTTATATATTAACTTAAAAATAGTACTTATAATAATAATATTTTATACTATAGTCTTTATATATAATTCTTCTGTACGTCTGTATGTCACTGACATCCTCCTAAACGGCTGGACCGATTTTAAAGAAATTTTTTGTGTGCATTCAGGTCGATTCGAGAATGGTTTAGATTCACAATTCGTTTTTTTTTTTAATTTATAAGTTGTCAGATTTAAGTCATGTGTACAGGACAACATCTGTCGGGTGCGCTAGTATATTATAAAATTTTACAAATTAAGCTCTGTGTAATAATTAAACCGTGTTGTTTAATATGCAGGTAGAATACTAATGTCTGGCACTGTGTGCGGTAAGGTTGAATATAATTTATCTCGGTATTATGGCTTTATATATTGTTGTTCTAATAAAATACAAGAACAACCCGGATAACATTTAGAATAGTTGAAAATTATAGCTCTATAAGAAATTATACTCGGAATATTGTCAAATATTTGTTTGCGTAAAAACCCTAGCTTTGTACATAGGATAAGTGTAATTTAATGTTTTAACCTTGAAACGTGTAATTTATATTTTGCTATACAAACAATTTATTTAATTTGCTTCAATAAACCAATTATTTATTTTATAGTTGTTTTATTGTTGCCAATGATTAATTATTCGGTCTAGCAAAGTTTGGTACGACGGTGTAACTAATTTATTATGTGTAAAGTCTAATTTCTATGTCATTATGAAACTTGGCGAAGGAAGACACATTTGCGTAATGTACATATAAGTACGTCACGACACTGTTTTTGGCATACGTTGCGAATGTTGACAGTATAAGTTGTAAGACAGTATAACAGTTTTGTTATTTTATTTTATAATTGTGTACGGTACTTGAATTTTTTACGTTTTGTTGCGATCATGATGCTGGCGGTCCCTACACCTCCATTTTAAATATGGTTGGGTGATAACGCGATGCGAATGTTATGTTTCGTTACCATCACATCGCAAAGCCTTTCAATGTAAATGTTTTTTAATTTCCTTTATCTTTCTGTGTGCTTTCGATGCAATTGTTCTCCATTAAAAATTGTAATTTCCACCATGAACTTTTATCACTTAATTTGTATATGTACAACTTTACAAGCCTTTTTTTCAAAAGCAACTATCGTAAACTCAGTCCAATAAAAAGTACTTTTTATTGGTCTGCGATCGTAATTATAAATTTTTTAAACATTTTTCATTTTGTTTATGTTCAATAAGTCCTTCATCCTATTTGATTTTATTTTAATCTTGGATTGGAGGGGACATAACGCTTTTATCTTACGTGATGATTTTTACCAACTACACTCCCGCAACTCGAGGTATCGAGCTCTTCCAATAAGTTATAAGTTATTTGTTGTCACGTTCGCCACGGCATGAAGCCACAGAGGGTAAATTGAGGCACATCTTGTATCTTGTTTTAACTGATGTTAACGCTATCAGTCCCGAGACTATTGCAGCTTCATCTTAGCTTCATCTAGCCAGAACCCACGGGTTTGAGGCCCTCCACGGTGGGTAGGGCCGCGCATGTGCTCATGCGTGCGTCAGCTACGTAATTAAGGAACGGTTTCCAAGAGTAATGCACTGACCACTCGGGGCTTGAACGGCGCTTCGAGCTCGCGCCGCTCGAGGCGGTCCCAAGCCACCGCGTGGAAGAAGTCTTGGTCGCGGACGTCGCCGTGCATGCACTCGGCGCCGCCGAGCCGCGTGCGCGCATCCTTGTCCAGCAACTGAAACAGGACATCACTAATATAGGGACGCGCCTAGTCACTAGTGACCGGCTAGTCAGGTCATAGTTAGACGACCCGAATGGCGTAGTCGGTAGTGTACCTGCCTTCTGCGCCAGAGGGTGTGGGTTCGATCCCCACTACTGGAAAAGTATTGTGTGATGAGCATAGTGTTTTTCTAGTGTCTGGGTGTTTATATATGTATAATGTGTATTTATTTACAAAAAAAAAGTATGTTTAAGTATGTCTATCAGTTTTCTAGTACCCATAGTACAAGCGTTACTTAGTTTGGGATTAGAGAATGTTGTGTAAAAATGTGTCCAAAACTATAAAAAAAAATATATATATATATATATAATTAAAAACCTGCCAGTCAGGTTATTGACCGGCTAGTCAGGTTGTTCACCGGCTAGTCACGTTATAGTCATCGGCTAGTCAGATTATAACGACCGACTAGTCGGGTTATAGTGACCGGCTAGTCAGGTTATAGCGGCTTCATATAGCTTATTCATTTTGTCCCTAGTCGAAACTATTTCGTTTTTGTTTATAATTGTTTGACATTATTAATCGTTTCTATTTAAATTGTAAAAAATATCTTTTTCATAAAGAGTCCCAATTTTACGTTAGTTTTAACGCCGTTTTAGTACATGAAAAATTATTTATTTTTATCATCACTATCGTCCTGCCACCTAGGTGTGGTGGAGACAACATGTGAATCATGTTGTGGTTGTGGTTTTGGCTAGGTTTTTTATGTCAATCCTCCTTGGGAACAAACTCCCAGGTCCGGAACAATTATTTGTGGGTCACGCAAATATTTGTGACGTCAGGGAATCGAACCCCAGGCGCCGAATCCATAAGCATGACAATTGTTCAACCTAGTCGTCATTATAAAATTCTAAGATCGTTATATCTATGTTGTGAAAGCTTGAGAGCATCGTCCCACCTCAAAGGACCTCTGACAGTTTTTTCCCTGACAGCTTTCAGTATAAGACTGATAGTGATGGAGATAATACTTGTAATACTTGTCCCATGTGGGAATCGAACACACGACACGCAGAAGCCACCGAGTCATCGTCATCATCATATGTCAAGATTATTAACATAAAATTGACAAATTTAAAAAATAATGGTAAAGGTAAATAACTTTAACTCCGGTGTAATTCAAATCAAATAAATTTTAAACGATAGAGATAAATCTCTAATGAATTAATCAACAAGCAGAATTCGGCGGTCGCTTATAGTTTTCGAGAAAAAAAATATTTAAAACTTGTTTTTTGTACTAAGAAATCCACCATTTTATTTGTTTGACTTAAAAACTCAATACACAGTTCTGCCAACATGATAAATATAGGAAGCGGGCGATATCATACACGTATCGATATTCCGATTTTATTAATTTAATGAATCACAGAACCGACACAGAGCGAATCCGACTCGGATAGATTAGGTAAGAAGGTTCGGGCGGGAGCGGAGCTCCCGCCTTAACCTTCGATGTTAGGTTTTTTTTTTATGACCACCAAGAAATACGAGCTGAAATGACATATTGACAACAAAAAAAATGGCGGATTTCTATAGTAAAAATCACACTATTTCATTATTTATTTTTTCGAAAACTACAAGCGACCGCCGAATTCTGCTTGTTGATAAATTCATAAGTGATTTTTCTCTATCGTTTAAAATTTATTTGATTTGAATTACGCCGGAGTTAAAGTTATTTACATTTGCCAAAATAATAAATAAAAATGTTCTTGGTATATTATAAAACTTCACCCTAGTGAGTATGCTAAGGGCCTCTTGCGATAAGAAGCGCGGGTAAGACGGCATCTCGTTGCAAATGGACCAAAACAGTTCGTCTTCGTCGCAACCGCTGAACGGACTTTGGCCGATAAGCATTTCGTATAACAGGACACCGAACGACCACCAGTCCACCGTCTGGTTGTATTTCAATCCCTTTATTATCTGGAAGTAATACAAACATTGTTAATATACTAAAATTGTTATTATAACGGTATTGTGTTGGTCCGCCGCTTCATCGGCAGAATTGTATGAAAACAATCTCCGATTTGACCGTTTTTCTGTGAGTAGTAATAGTATATTAAATGAATCATTTTTCATAGGAGTTTCCGCCATTTGAAACCCTTTGATGCGATTTAAAGTCCTTTTTAGGGTGCCTACTATAGAAGAGTTACTTATGGCCGGTTTGAATATTCTATATATCAATATTTTTTCTTTAATTTTTTTTTATGTGAAAAGTTGCCAAACGAGCTGACGGTTCACCTGATGGTAAGTGAATACCGCCACCCATGGACATCTGTTACACCCGAGGGTTACAGATGTGTTGACTACCTTTTGAAAATTGGGCTCCGGCTACCTCACTCACCAGACGAAACGCGAAAGTGTTTGTCATACTCCACTTTACGCTGGTCTTTTGTGAGGTCGTGGTACTTACCCGGACGGGCCTGCCCATTCATGCAACAGCCGAGGCTGATGCGTGGCCCTACCACTGTAAGTGAATGTAATGTGAATATGAAAAGTTGCCAGCGTTGCAAGGCAAGCTAATATTAAATGAATATCGCCGCCCTTGGACATCAGCTACACGTGACGGTTGCAGATGCGTTAACAACTTATGATGTGACGTTAGTGACTATCTTACCTCAGGTGCCATATAATCCGGGGTGCCGCAGAATGTGTCTGCGGTTTTGTCCAAGTAAATCTGCAGCTTGCACATTCCGAAGTCAGCTATGCGGACGTGTCCGTCAAAGTCCAACAAGATGTTGTCGAGCTTCAAGTCCCTGGAGCGAAATTTTTTAAACATATAATGTTGCAGTGAAACAAAAAAAGCGACCACAAAAGCTCACTGTCCGTGAGCTCGGTTTTGATTACGTATACGAATAGAATCAAGTTGTTAATTTTATTTTATAACCTTATCCCGTGCTCCGTGGTTAAGGAAATCGCCGTGACGAAAACTTAAAAAATGTGAAATATAATTAAAAAAATTATTTGGAAGATCGAAGATCTGAATAAAACTGAGAAGAAGTCTGACATAGTGAGTCCCGAGGTTACACAGCAGGGAGGGGCTATAATTTTATAGGCTGTTAATTTACTTTCCTACTGTGAAATGTCTATTTGGATGATATCTTTTATCTTGTATTAACAGAAGTTACACTTTCAGTACGGAGACAACGTAATGCTCCATCTAATAGCGGACCTGGGAAAAAGCTAGTTTCCAATAGTTGGATGGACTCTAAGCTAACAGAGTCAGCTATGTGATGTGTATATGCGTCCGCTGGTTATGTGATGGGCTTGTGTATGGGCCGTTGAAGTAGGATATGCGGATCTGAACCCAGGCTGTAAATTGAACTGAAACCTTATCATCGTTGGTTGAGAGTGATGAGAACTGTCCCGGAATGTGGGTGTATCTAGTATATGCAGTGGATCGGTTTCGCAATGCTCCCAGGCGAGGGCGAACTACGTTATGGTGTTAGTCATACTAAGGTCAAAGATTTGCTGCCCGCGGGGTTATAGGTCATCGTTGCGCTATGGATGTAACCGCAATGTATTTGCGACAGTGATGAAGTTACAGTGTAACGAAATCATAAATGCATATTTAGGAATATTCTTCAATACCATTAACGAAGATTTTAAGAAATACGTACCTGTATATGATGCCGCGCTTGTGTAAAAACTTAAGCCCGGACACGATTTCAGCCCCGTAGAACCGAGCACGTGGCTCCGGGAACCTTCCGCTTTGTTGTATGTGGAACATCAAGTCACCGCCATTCAGGTACTCCATTACGAAGAACAAGTGAGACTGCAAAATATGTTTTCTTTGACTTAAGAGCCTACGAAAGTGCTAAATGAAATACTTCAATGTTTGTTGTGACTGGCACAATCGCTTAAAAAGTGTAGTCTGTTACTGCTTACTGCGGTGAAAAGGTTTGAATATTAAGAGTGGAATTCAGCATACCGCTGTTTCCGTACAAACCCCACAGCACTATTAAATGTTAATATTGTTAAGAGCTGTGCACGATTATTAAAATCCTTTGCCTTAATTTTAATCTTTGGGAACATTATATAGCCGTATCTTAATTCTTATGTATCTTTAACATCAGCCGAAAGTAAAGATTGTCCAAGGGATTTTTTTATTGAATGTATTCTTTTCCTCTGTGATATTGCAAGTCGATTATAATGGGTGAACTTACGTCAGTCTGAAACGTAGCAAAAAGATGACAGAGGTAGGGATGGTTCGTTCCCAGCGCGAGTACTTTCCTCTCTATTAAGGTGCACTCGACGTCGTCATCTTCTAGAACGACGTCCTTCTTCAAACACTTCACGGCGTAATAGTACTCCGTGTCCCTTAATTCAGCGAGCAAAACCTGGAAGCGTACATATTCATGCATCATTGGGCTATTTACATTGAACGGACAAATTGCAGGGGAGGCACCGAATGAATCGCGGCGATTTAATTTATGATAATAGTGAAGTACAACGATGCTAAAAGCATGTCGGACTAGATGTACTATTCGATTATAATAAATCATATTCGCCTATTTGCCTCCCCTTACTGGGTGCACGCCAGTTTTTGCGATGTGAATAAAGTATTGAGTTACCTACACGCGTCCACAAGTTATACGGCAATGTCTGACCTCTGCTACAAAACATATTTACTCTATTGTTAAAACATGAAATAAAATCTGCCCTTGACGTTACAACATTTTAACACATCACTCTTTTTAAACCAGTAGTAATTTTAACTATGACATGATACAAGGAAAAGTCTTCTGATTAATAAAAACTAAGTACACGTTTAATTTTAATTACTGAAGTTCTTATTCTTTTTCGCCGCTGTTTTTTACTTCTCAATACTAATCTATTAACTTTTTTTTATAATTAAGCAAAACCGTAATTAAAATAATAGCAGAAAACAGTTTCAATTTTAAAACAAACTAGAAGAAAATCGGTATTCGCTGAAACAAAAGAAAAACCTTTCTCAATCCTTTTGTTACCGGACAAACAAAACGGCTAATTGCGCTTATCCTGTGAAATGTAAACGAAAAACGATGCAAAAGCTGCATTGAAAGATGAAAGGTATTTGTTCCCAATTTTCTTTCGTAAACGTGCCGGATTATAAGGTGTGAAATACGGAAGTGAAGAATTCATTTTATAACATGCACACATCGCTTTCTTCGTATTCTTGGCTCGGCGTCAAAGATAATTGGGACGGGCGGGCTACACCAGGAAGACGTTCCGATTTCGGGCTTGCGTATCGAGCTCGTATGCGAATTATTTCAACATGACATTACGTCTTTTGATGGAACTATGCAACGAATAGTTACATGACGACTTCTAACATTATTTTATATTACTTATTCAAATAAATAAATAAATTTGTAGTACCACAATATATGGCATTCGAATGCTCATATGGCGCATTATATCGATGTGCCATATATCTTCACTTGCCATTTTTTTATGTCAAAATGTGTTCACCTGATTATAGAACACAATTAGGGGCCAATTGCCGATTTCGTAGAGTAAAAGTTTTACGCCCAAACCCGTGGGTTCTGGCTAGCCCACCTGTTCTGCGTCAGATGAAGCTTTAATAGTCTCGGGACTGAAAAAGACAAAAACATCAGCTAATACAAGATACAAGAAGTTTTACACTTCTGCGTTTCCTCTGGAGAGTGAGGTAGCCGGGGCCCACTTTATTTAAAGGTGTCAACGCATTTGCAACCCTACGGGTGTTGCAAATGTCCATAGGCGGCGGTAATTACTTAACATCAGGTTAACGCCAGCTTGTTTGCCACTTTTTGACATAAGTAAAATATTGTCGATTGCTTCCACTTTACGAGTCTCAACAGGTGCTGTAGGTTGGTTTCCCATACCCGACAAAAATTGTGTCTTCGTCAAATAATTTTTCCGTGCTGGATATAATTTGTGACCGTTAATTTACCTATATTCCATTACGTTACTTTATAGTTCGCGAGTAGAACAAATAATGTTTATATAATACACACATGTTTGCAAGGATTTGATAAGAAGTAGATGTATACATAAATATTAAGTAAGTCTGTAACAGGAAATTGATATCACTTTCGTTACTAATGATATTTGAAAGAAGGCGGTTCAGAGTAGAAACGAGACAATGTGGTTGGAAAATGCTAGAGGAAGATCGGGAAAGATTTGGATGGACTGTGCGAAGAATGATAATTATGTCTGTTGAGATGATGGCTGATTGAGAAAAGTGGAAGTGTAAGGCCGATCCCACCTAGTGTGGGATATGGTCAGGAGAAAGAGGAAAAGAGAGGAATGAGACAATTTCTGAGATACGGTATTGGCATAATGAAGAAGAGAAGAAAACAAAAGAACGGCAAAGGGATTTGAGGACGTAATTACGCCTAAAATAAGTCTTTTATCACTTTTAATCGTTACACGTCATACCATCCAAATACCGCAGCGAGCTGATGTGATGTTTAAATTAAGAATACGTGTCCCAATTCTTATCCTTGTCGAGTGATTTTGAATCCGAATCTTTATCACTGAGGGCCTCGCAACAGCTTCGGCTGTTGCATGGGGCAGGTCCGTTCGGGTAAGTACCACGACCTCACAAAAAACCGGCGTGGAGTGGAAGTGTCATACTTCTGCGTTTCGTCTGGTGAGTGAGGTAAAAGGGGCTCAATTTATTAAAAGGTCTGCGTCCGGCAACGCGTCTTCGACCCTGCAGACGTTGTAAATGTCCATGGGCGGCGGGTATCACCTAACATCAGGTGAACCTAGCAGTAGAGCAGGTAGAGCCTACGCAGTAGGCATGTACCTTGTTTACATTTTAATGGTGTCCGACCGAAACTGGTTTTTACGACCGAAACCGAAACTTCTCTAAAAGGATCATGTTTTGAGGGAAGAATAAATATCTTTATATCATATAATTATGCAGTCTTCGACATTTTCACTTATACAATGGTATGATACTCAACTGAACAACGATTTCGGAATATGGCCAGTGATGTCAACGTCGGGAATAGAATGGCAGATATAATTGCCACGTACGAGATAGTGCGACAGGTGAACCGAGACGGGCAACATGCCATTTTGTTTGGGTTAGCGGTCAATCTGGATAAGTCGTCACTTGTATCTGTCGTTACTTACACACCACTTAGTCTGCCAAGCGTCTTGCAAGTCATGCATATGACTTGAGAGTTATTTCAAAATGACGAAAATAAGGAGGATGTTCTCAACTCCTTACCCCATAACGTTTTAAAATATTTATATAATACTTATTTATGGACCGATTTTGAAAATTCTTATTGCATTTGGTTCAGTTTAGCTCCCATGTGATACCACATTAATTTAATTTGTATTGAACATTGGGTTCCGGAGAAACATCAGGGAACTCCTCAAAACCAAATAGAAAACGTATAGCGAGTGAGATGTTAGGAGTCGGTCTCGTTTTATGTTTATAAAAATGTATGTCTAATGAAACTGCGTGGATGTTTATTTAAAACTAAAAATACATTTTTAAATGTATCACTAGGTTAAACACTGTATATCGTAAAATAAGCCCGAACTTACAGCAGAACTGACAAAGTCACGTAAACTTTACTTTCCAATTAAACAACTAGAGTACTGAGAACGGACGAAAGAAGGAGCAAACGTAGCCGACACGTAATTAAATGATGAATGTAGAAGAAAGATTCAATATGTAATACCTATGCTTGACAGGTGTCCGTGTTCGTATTGTGCACACAAATCCGTGTTTAAAGCTAATTTAATGGAATGTTTTGTACTTCTTCTCTAATGACTGCATCAATCAAATGGTCCTATCTGGCAGCATTATAAATGATCGTAAGTTTTCTAAAATGTACAATACACGAGCTCACGTGGTCATGTGATTCGTGTCTGGCGGGCTTTGTCGTCGTAAATATATCTCAAGTAAAAAAATAGATACCTACGTCTATCTCGTGTTTCTGGATTAAAATAGACGACTTTTTATATTTCAAAAATCGTCTACAAATACTCAACACCACAATCGATTACTACATGAAAATTATTTATCATTTATATATGGTTGGTAAAGTCTCATATGGAGGAGACAAGGTTTATGTTATCTATTTTGTTTATTTTACATGATTTCAATTCCCATTACGGTTTAATAGTCCCTCAATAACATTATTTTTGAAGTTCGTTTTGTTATATTATATCAGAGTTTTGGCAATACTCACCTATCTAGCTGCAAAATCAACTACGCCTAGTTTTCATGATAGGTTCATCGGACTCTGGCCGCAAATGTATTAATAGACACAAATTGACATTACACTCTAAGACTTGGAAGACGGTAAGGCGAAGATACACATGGAGTAATCATAATGTATCATTCGCATGTTTTTAGAAAGCGTCACGAAGGCCGTAAGAATCCCAATTTTAGACCCAGAAATCAAAAGTTTGTATCAGAGTAATATTTAAAGATTACTTTAAAGTGAACCCATACACATAAATTTCTAAATTATTTAAGTAAAATTAATGAATCGCTGAACTAGTGTTGACACCGATGAAATTGTGGATAGCAAGTTTGTGTCCATTAACATCGATTAACTGAAAGAAATTGCTGAAATGATAGGAACTATAGAAAAAAAGACGTGTTACATTGAAAATTCAGTCTGAGGAGGCTAAATTAGCCTGTTTCCTCTGAAGATTTAAAAAGATCCGCCAGAGGCAGTCCTAGTGCGTAGTACGTATATTTTGAAATGTCTATTGACATTAACTTTAAAGTCTTAACATTATAATAAATAAATTAATAAAGCGAATAAAAAATATTACAAAATAAATTATCATGCTTACAAAATATGTTGTATTCGCAAGTTGCACTTCTGACAGTCCATATAAACAAGATAGTTTATTTGTATTTTTTAAAAAGTATTTGGAGAGGATTTATCGCGAAGAACTAATTTAAGTAAAAAAAAATATATGTATGTACTTCACATTTCATAAACCCAAATGGTCCGACATTTCCAATATTTTTATCCACGAAAATTCTAGGAATGTCACAGAATCTAATTATATTAATGAAATGAATATGAAACTGCAGCTTCTGCTTAAATCCTACAAATGTAAATACAAATGTCCTAAATAAGATTTTAAAATGTATCAGCATTGATATTTAAAATGTTCAAAGTTTTCAAATAATTTTTGAATATATTTTTTTTTGTTATGATGTTGCTTTGTAAAGTGACCTATATCTTGTGTTTTATTTGTAGGGAAAAGGTATATTCATTCTATTTAAAATTTCACTTCGCAACGTGACATACTTTTCGACGTTTGCAGACATGAACCGTAAAATGTAGCCAATTTAGTGGTTTACGCGTGCATCGTAAAGAACAACAAGTTCTGCAAATAAGTAGACGGTTTCAAAAAGCAGTGGTTCAAAGTAGTGCTATAAGTCCCTTGGCATACAACTTGGGAGGAAGGTTAACGTTGTCTGTACCTATATTTTGTCCCGCTGTAGTAGCTGAGCCTAACCAAAACTTGTGTTTCTTTATGAATGCTTCAATTGGTGTTTGATATTAAAAATCGGGTATCGTTAGAAGTAGACTCTAGGAAGGCTTAGAAAATCTTTGTGATTAAGAAACATTTTGTTTTACAGTTAATACATACAATACACGGTAGAGTTGCTGTAGCAGCAAAAACTTTTTAACTAATAAATAAATAAATAAGCATTACCGCTTTCTAACAGCGGTCTTAAAGTTTTGTGACAACTAATTTAGAAATAAGTAATTTAGAGTGTGTCCGTTTCCTATGCGTCTCATCTAAAGAATCGAGTTATTGGCTTCACGGTTTACCATCAAGTAACTTGGGCACATTACTTGACGACGAAAGCTTACGCATTGTAGTAACTGTAGGAATCCGTCTTGGGGCACCGATTTGTCAACACAAATTTGGTCTCCACGGGCTTTCTTGTCAAAAAAGTCTAGCCCCGCCACGGTTCCCTGAACGAGTTCATCCGTAAGGCTCTTGTTTCCATCCATGTTCCATCTATATCAGAGCCCTGTGGCATTTTTCGCGACGATGTGATGGTAAGAGACGCGACGGTTTAACTTTGATCCCTTGGGAGAGAGGCAAAGCCATTGTTTGGGACACCACTTGTGTAGACACTTTGGCTGCCTCTCATCTAAGGGGTACTTCGGTCAGGGCCGGGGCGGCAACGGAGGCAGCTGAAGTAAGTAAATGGCGTAAATATGAGTCTTTATGGTTAGATTAAGTATTTGTGCCATTTGCTGTTGAAACTTTAGGTCCGTGGGGCAAATCGATTTTTTTTAAAGTTTATGTCCTAGGCTTAACGCCGCCGCTGGTGACAAGAGAGCTGGTTCTTTTCTCGCTCAAAGGTTAAGCATAAGTATTCAGCGAGGAAATGCAGGTAACGTTCTTGGCACCATGCCGCGCGGTTTATTAAATGTTTATTAGATAATATGTAATTTTAGATAGATTTAATCTTGTAAATATTATATCAATAAACTGTATGATATATAAATACTACTAATGCCATTTAAAAAAGCAAAAAAATAACAAGGAGTTTAATGAATAAGGGTTTGGATAAACGAAATAATAACGAAGGACACAGCTGTAGGTTAGAAGAGAAAACGCAATAAGATTATTTTATTTATTAACTTTTGACAACGACAAATGTTTTGTATTTACGTAATTAAGCGTTGAGTAAAGTCTAGGAAACGTTTCGTTATTTCATAATTAGGGGATATATTGATGTTTCATCTGATCCCTTAAGATATTATGCGATATAAGATTAAATGTAAATAACTGGGTTTAAGTGTTTTGGCATTATGAACACACAATATTTCAGAAAAAGTCAATCGCTTTTGTACTGTAGTAAAGTTCCGTCAATCTTTCCAAATTTCAACCTGTTTTTATTAAAATAAATATGTAAGTAATATCCCGCGTCGCGTCGCCTACAATGCTTTGTTTGCGTTTGTCACGACCGCGTTTTATAGACGTGTCTTTCAACGGTACAACACTCATCTCCCTTGTCTCGAGTCAAAATTCCGTTTGCAATATATGCGTGTTCCTATACTGATGGCCAGTTTTTTCTTGGCATATTCCCTTGCTTCATTTTTTTGCGTATTTATTTTTAGGACGACGCGTTCACATAAATTTTACAGTTTAATTGTTGGGACTACCAAGTTGTGAGTGCAGAAGTGAAATCAGACATGCGAAGTACACGTATTACGTCAATACTTACGTAAATCAATGGAACACTTGTAAAATTACAAGATGTACTTTAACTCTTATTGAATAGGCGTTATAAATAGTATTATTTCTAATAAGTAGTATTTTAAAAGAGGTCATATTATTTAGTTTAGTTTTTTTTAAACATTGTCCTTAATGTAGGATAACATTATCCTGTGTTGTAAGGACGTTTTACAAACATAACGTTTTAAAAAAAATATTGCAATAAAACTTATGCAGCAAAGTGGGCTACAAGTAATTTCTGTGGTCTGTAAATTCTATATTATTTTATGATTAATTTTATTTTATAGTCCTTATCTAAAAAAATTACATTTTAGTTTGATATTCTTATTCCCAGATCCATTTATATTCATATTAACATAACATAACGAATACAACATATTTATATCACTTTAAAGCGACACTGATCGGCAGTGTCCTCATAAAAACATTTTGTAAACAAGGTCGGTATCGCTTAGGGAATACGTAAATAGCGCCATGTTACAAAAAAAAAAACAAAGCTGGGAAACTGTTCAAATAAGCATATTGTTTTTCTGCCGAGTTCTCAGCATAAATGCATTCGGCTATCATAAGGCTATTCAACAGCGTGCCGATATTTCTTAATGACAACACTGGACCTCGATTTCTCGATGACCCACTTGCAAGAAGAGCAGCATCTCTGGCAGGCGAACTGGCATCACGTATCAGCACATGTCGAACCGACTATTTATATAGTTTTTAAAAATACAAGCGAAAGTAGTACTCGCTGTATTTTCTCAACCACCTTCGAAGGTCGCACTTTCTATTTGTGACGGAAAAAAATAAATAACCGTAAGATTCATTCGATATCTTCAAGTTAGTGACTGAGAGAAGGGTAATGAGATTCAAACAGCTTCTTGTCGAATGACGGCGTTTATTTCATTTTCAATCCGACTTCAACATTTTTTTTTAATTCGGTTGATTTTTTTTTGTTTGAACCGTTTGAAATATATTTTTGGATAGGGTTCGGTCTAACTCCTATATTAATTTCGTATGTATGTGAGATGTTTAAGGTCGGTTTTGTGTTTTACCTAATTGGTAAATTTAAATAGAGAGCTCATAAGAAGGTTGTCACTTGCGTTGTATCAAGACGCACTGTATTATCCTCTACTCACCTTACCGAAGCTGCCTTTGCCCAGAACCTTGATGAATTGGAAATCCTCAATCGTGTATTTTCTGAATCGAGGAATGGAGCGCGCCGGTGGCGTGAAGCGACCTGTCTTCCTAAACAGCCCGTACGCCGTTGATTGTTCTGCAAAGATTTTTTTTATGTTTAAACTATGACCACCATGAGGTTCAAAGGATTTCAATTAGGACTTGTTTTTGTAACAGTGAAGGGTATTCCGATCTTGGATAATTTTTAAAAGCTTTTTTTTAAACCGTATGCAGTGTGAACGTTTATTACGTGAGATGAGTGACAGTTTCTGGTTTGTGTCTGTACGTTACCACGGCCCCACAGAAGCCCAATCGTACAGTGCCACAGAAGATCAGTGTGAATTATACTTTCGCATTTCTCTGGTGAGTGAGGTAACCGTCACTTTTTTAAAGTTTGTCAACGCTTCTGTAAGCCGTCAGGTGTTGTATTGTCCATGGGCGGTAATCACTTAACATAAGTTGAACAGCCTGCTCGAAAATTAAAGTATTACTTGTGAATTAAGAAACTTCGGATGCAAAGAGATGTTTTGAGTTGAATGCAGAGAGATAATTGCCACTTCTATGAGGTTGTCGGTATTGGATTATGCTGGCAGTGATATCTCAGGGGTTCGTTATACATATTTAACAATCTTACAAAATTGCCTAAATGTAAGATGTAGACTCTTCCTGTAAGTTCAGTAAAAATGACGTTAGGTTTTTTAACTAGGATGAAGTTAGATGAGAAAAATATTTACACGTAGATGGAATGTACATAATATCATTTAGTACTATCTTTTCCTATTTATGAGGTCCGGCTTATTTAATATCAGAAAGGAAACTTTTGACATTGCTTCGTTTACATAATTGATAAAATATTTTATTTTTGGAAAAATTTTATAAAAGAAAAAGACTAGCATAAGTTACTAAAGTTTCATAATTTTTAGCTTGACAGTCAAATCAAATTCTTATCCAGGAGAACCATAAAAATTATAAAGAATATTTCTCATTATCGTAATTACATTATTACGGTAAGAATCAATATTTATATTTGTTATTATTTTTATCTAAAAACGAAATAACAAAATTATAGAGTATAAATTCTTTCACCTCGTACAACGTAAGAGAACGGCCAAAAATATTTAGCTCAGACAGAGCAATATCAAGGTCGCCGTGGATAAATTTGGACCTCGTCAATTCACAATTTTCGCGATTTATTGACTATATTTACGAAAAAATTCGCGGGATACTTTATCCGAAGCTGATATTAAACACAAATATCTTTACGATACGCATTTCTAGCTGCCATTCAATCGGACTTAATCGACTCGCGTTTTGCCTCATGTGTAACGGCAAGGTTTCAGGACTTACTAAACTCGGAAAATGTTGAAAGTACTAGTTACCTTCCTCTATCATATTAAATTTATTTCTTTCGATCTTTCTTAAGTGAATGGACCGAGTTACAATAGCTACAATTAGCAATATTGCGTGGGGACCATTTTTGAGATTGAAAGACAAGGTTTTCAGATTGCTTGCTAGTCGCTCAATCCGCTGACATTAAATAATAGTGCAATCTAAAATATTTTTATTTGTGCTTGTGCTTTTTAAGTCACTACAATTTATGCTTTAGACGGGCTTTGATCGACTACGAAGAACAAAACAACTACGCGAGGTATGAAGATCTAAAGTAAAAATTTTTAATAAGAAATTTGTGAAGGGAACAAATTGTCAGTAAGGATGATTGTTTTGTATGGAATTATTTAATATCTTCGTTTATTCAAAAAGGATCAACTTCTAGTTCGCAGTTAAAGAATTTGCGAATAAAGCAACATTTACATGGATTAATTTCGGAAGCTATTAAGTTATGATAATAACGCGTCTCTGGAACACTGCCTACCCAGTAAAAGATTACCAACGCGTATTGATGTCAAAAACATAATTTTCTTTCAAATGTAACACGATCTCATGGCATCTAGAATCTCTATAAATTATGTTTTGTCCGGGCGCTTGCCTTTAATTCAATATACTCGAGCAACATGAGCTCGATCCCCGGCACCAATGAAGTTTTTAACTTTAAGTGCTGAATTATCACGTGCTCCGCGGTGATGGAAAACTTCGTGAGGAAACCTGCATATTTTCGAAATAATAACAAAAAAAAAAGAAATTTTTCGAAGATATGTGAAGTCCGCCAACCCGGAGTGGGGCCAATAGAGGAGGCCTTTGCAGTGGAACATATACAGGCTGTTACTTTACTTTACTTTTTTTCTATGGGTTAAGCAATCATCATTATTAATATGCCGTACTGAACGTATGCATAACCAATAGACTAGTTTTTTCAAATCTTATGGCCAGAACGTTACAAATTCAAAAATTTAAAAGAAAATTTTAATGCTTGTGAAGGCTTTGACCATTGTTGGTGTGGTGTTTTTATTTATTACTTTTCTTTAATTAAAAATTGTCGCATTATAAAATTTTCGTATATCGTAATTATAGTTCAAGTGTGTTTGGCTTCTTTTCCGTATAACTTGTACAGATATAAAATAAATATACAGGTAAACAAACTTTATTATTTTTGTGTGCAATTTATTTCAAGTTCATTTCAAAGATTTTTCGTATATAAATAATACAATCGCTTTCAATGTGCGGTTGTAATAAATTATTCAGCCATTTTGACGCAAAAATCTGTTTTACATCTGCACTGCACCGGATGACTTCACACGGTCTATCGTACAGTATTAGAGTTGAGATTACGTAATGGTAAGTACATTGCTGATACATGTATGACAGTTTATAGCGGGCGTTAGACTCATAAGTAAATTAGGTGGCATTTATTATTTTTTACCCACTTTCGATTCACTTTCTATGAAAGTTTATTTTATACATTATTTACAGTCATTAATATTTTGTAGGTTTTTTTATTAGTATTAAAAATGGACAATGGACTAATTCATCATATAACTTCCTATAATCTTTATTAATCCACGGCCTCATATAGAACGTTAAAAGGGTGCGGTATTAAGACACCAAACAGACAGATAATAATCCAAACAGATATAAATTAATTAAAAGTATAACAGATCAATAACTTTTTCAGATTGGGCTACAATAAGAAAATGCGTCATTTTTTTGGCAATGCTCCCAAGCCTCGTGTATTTCCTTGTATCCAACATCTTCGATTGTCTTTTTTACGCAGGTGCGCTTCTGAGAAAGTGCACAGAGGTTTGGAAAACAAAAACAATTTCGTCTATTTTCACAGGAAAACACTGAAAGTGTTTATCTACGCAAACCTCTGTTAAGAAACATCGGCTCTGAATGAAACTTTTTTGAATCTTCTCAAAAGTATCCATATATAAAATTTGTCTGACTAGTATAGTATTTTTATTAGACTTAAGGAGACATATAATATATTAACCCGGATTGCGGAAACTAAACTGGACCATGCGCGATCTAATTTTCCAGAGAAAGTTATCAAAACGCTTATACCGTCGTTATTATTAGATATCTTGAAAATACCTCGCCTCAAGCCGATTGTGCCGGGAAGTATAAATTTATTATCACTAAAACTGTTCTACTCGGAATAGAATTTATGGAAGGCAGTTTCAAACAGAAGTAGCCCATTCGCCGAACCTCAGAAACATTTACGTACCTGCATTAGCAACACATGCATAAATATCAAATGTTAGGAGAAAAGCGAAACTACTTTGTCGGTGATGGTTAATATTTTTGTAAGGTAACACAAAAACAGCATATAAAGAATAATGACACAATACAAAACGTATACAGGAATGCGGTTTGCAATTAATAATTCGTTGTACATCTCACCCAGTTCCTGTTCTAAGATATTAGAGGCTACAGTTTGCGCAGGAACAATCCCTGTAGAAGTGCTGGGGCAATCTCCACCTGTACATACGTCTAATGAAGCTTGCACTATCTAGCACACGATCTTCTAATTAGTACAATTTGCATGTCGTAAATCTCATAAGCTAAATGTGTGTATTAATTTAAATATCATTTACTTACAAAAGCAAAAAGATTTTAAAGAAGTCTCATTTTCGCTGATCAGATCCTAGCCGATAATTGTGGGCCTCTGAACCTGTAGCTATATATTGTTATTTCCTTATTCCACGTAGATAATAATAATAATTTGATTATTTTATTCCCCTAGTTAATAGTTGATTTTGCGTATACTTTTTAAACCCAAGTGCAGAATTGTGTAAGCCACAAAATGGCCGCTAAACAAACCGCCCAACTCTACGCCAATGTAATGGGTAGTGGTTCTGGGCCGATAAAAATACGTAACGTTTGAAGCGTAGCCAAATATATTGACGATACCAGCAACCATCAAAGATTACTAAGAAAATAGGCTTGTGATCTCTGTCATTATAAAGAGCGGTACAATAAGTTACCTATGATATCAATTGTAACAAAATCGCTAAACAGGAAAATCAAATTAAGTGATTATTATGGTAATTATATTAGGGTCAAATGCTTTTTTGATATTCGTGTACTAATAGAAAATACAAAACGAAATATGCATTAGATTGTTTTTCGTACAAAAGGATCCTTTCTTTGTCTTTATCTTGGACATTTATATAACGTTTGTTGTATAATAAATTACAGGTGAGCATACTATTGGCTTCCGTCCAGTCTTTCACATTGTGATCCCATCTGCATCATGTACTGGTCAAATAAACAAATAGAATGTACACATTTCATGCAAACGCTGTCCTTGATTTTTATAAATATTTGTCAATATTAATGTACATGATTACTGATCAGCTTTGCTACCATAGTGAAATTTATAAGAAAAACAGAAAAATGCGGTAAATGAAATTCCTGTGAAATCAGCAATATTCAAGACAAGACGATTTATTAATTACGTTTAAGATAAAAGCTGGTAATTTCTGGTACAATATTTAGTGCTAAAGGTATAGAAAGCTCCTTTCTCGCAATAAAATCCTAATTTTTAAATTGAGAAGAGGGCACAAACCGATCTTTCCGGTTGCCATTTTTTTCTTCTATTATTACATTATATTAAATAAAATAATATTATATATAATATTATTTTACTATCTGAAAGAACATTTTTTTGTCACCGAATTGTTTAATATTATGAAGTATTTTTCGCCGCTGCCAGTTGTTTATACCACGGATGAGCAACGCGCGGCCCGCGGGCCGCTTGCGGCCCCTTAAACATTTTTATGCGGCCCGCCAAGCATTTCTAAAATTTTATGGAATTTCTCCCATCAATATATTGTTATAAAATTAATTATAATAAAATGGTAGTACATACTGAACCGAAATATTTTTTGTTCGTTTTTCTGCTCTTTTCTTGTTTGTTTTTACCTTGCATTAAAATTTGTATATGAAATCTGTACTTTTTTTAACTTTATATTTTTTTATTCTAATATTTTTTATAAATCAATTTTCGTAAATTATTATGTACGGCCCGCCAAAAAAATTAGAAATTTAAATTGGATCATTTATTAAAAAGGATGCTCACCCCTGGTTTATACCAATAAGCGCAGAGACCAGCACTAAATTTAAAAATTAAATTTCAATTATTTCTTCTCTTTTTCTTTTAGAATCGGGACTATATCCCGCAATTGATTGCCATCACTGTAAATCAGTGTTGTAGTTTTAACTGCAACATTTTGATGAGTGATGTTCTTTATATTCAGACCAACGGCATACAATAGTCAAATGTAAAATTGTAAATTTTAGAGGTTAATACACTATTTGAACTTTTTCCACTATTGTTTTTCATGAGTATTGTGTACACCATTTTGTGTCCGTTGTTTTATGTCGAATTAACTTCTTTCCATCTTGCTTCTTATTGAAATGTCTTAAGCTTAAGGAAATATAGTAATATCTGATACAAGATTCTTTCACTCGCATTGGTATTACAGGCTTTATTTTATTAGCCACGGCGATGCAGTAACAAGAGCTGACGTACCCACCTCTTCTAGACGCAGTTCGAGATGCAAGAGCTTCTACTAGCAGCCGCTGGTTCACTCCACATAAATTCGCTGTCAACTTTTCACACTTTCTATGGCAGTTAACATCGCAGTCTAAAACAAATAATTGGAATTGCTTTGCTACAGGTTTGTTATAAATTGTATTTTTTTAGTTTAGCCATGCAGATGCTGTCGTGCAATTAGATTGTATCTACATATGTACACATTGCAATTAGGTTAAATACATGTAAGGGCAGTTTTAGAGTCCTGAGTTTGTACCTAAGGTTGCAAAAATTTATTCTATCCATACCTTTTCTAACACAGTTGAATCCTGTAGGTGAAGTTGAAGCTGAGGAATCAAAACCGGAGTCATTTGACCCTGTTGATGTTCTACCGTCAGGGTTGTCGCATTCGAAGAATTCTGCTGAACTTTCACTTGAGCTTGACTCTTCCTCATCTTGATCCTCGTCTGAAGTTTCATCATCAGACGTTGTTCCTGAGGAGCTTGAGGAACGAATCGGCTGTGGAACTTTCTTCTGCAAGGGCCTTGGAGTGGCTATTAATGGCTTTAACGCCTTTTCTTCCTTGACTGGTTTAAAAGGTTTTGGATTAATTATTTGCTTTATCGAAGCTTCTTCAATACGTTGCTTTTCATTTTCTTGAGCCGCATCGGGCATACATATGATTTCTTTAGTGTCTGCTTCATGTGATTTTCTACCTTCAATATTATTTGGAATGTTTTGATGTTCTAATGGTGTTCTTGAAACATCATATTGTTCTTGATTACTTTTTATCGTATCACAAAGAGATTCTGCCTCCTTTTCGTTACCAAGATTAATCGTGTCTTCCTGTTTGTTTTTAATTGACTTCCTTGATGAATTAACAAGTTGTAAGGAACTTTTTTTAATTTCACCCCGATTTTCTTCACCGCTAATTTTCCTTAATGTCTTTTCTTCAACAATTAAGTTGTTACCTTCATTTTTCACTGGAATATTGTTAACATTTAACTTTGGCTCAATGTCACTGTGTTCATTTAAGATTTGATTTTGATCACCTATTAAATCAGTCTTAGCAGCTTTAATTTCATTCTTTTTCTCGTTATTAATTAATTGATTATGTTTTTCATCTTTTGTTTTCTGTGAACTTTTTTTTAATTTTTTAGCCTTCGAATCCCTTGAGGTCTCTTTAAATTGAGCATTATCCTTTGGGTAACTAGTAGAAATCGTTTTTACTTCGTTAAGCGACGAATTATTAAACAATATTTTATCATTACATTCAGAGTTGCGTACAATCTGACCGCCAGTTAATACTTCCTCACTAACTTTTACTTCTTTTGTTATTGAAGATCGTGAACTGGTGGAATTCATGTTATCATTAATGATATTTTTTTCTTTACTTTTTTTATTGATACTACATGAGTCTTCGTCCACAGTTTGCATTTTTGCAGGGAATTCTTGATCAACATCTTTTAGCTCCAATTTACTCTCCATGGGTAATGTTTTAATTTCGTTAATTTGTTGGGATCCTAGAGGAGACGAAACAATTTCAGAATTGACAACATATACATTTTCAGTCTCAGTTTTTGATTTTATATTAGTCACTTTTTCAAGGACTTGTTCTGCTTTTTCAAGTTTGTTATCGACCTGTATTTCGTTAATTTTAGTTCTAAAATTTTGATCCTCAGACTGGTTATTTTTAAGGTTTTCTTTAATATTTTCTTTACTTTCATAAGCATTTTCGCTGTTTGCACATTCTTCTTCAGGATGCCAAAATAATGTCCGTTGCTGATCTTCTTTAGCGTTTGCTAACTTTTGCTTTCTTGTTGTTAAATAAACTGTTTCTCGTTTTCCTATTTTGTTCCAAAAATTGCCATCCTCAGGTTCGGGTGATACGGGATCAGTAGTTTGTGTGGAAATTTTATTTTTGCTTGTCGTGTCTTTGTTCTGTGCTTTTACGTTTTCAACTTCACTGCTGAACATAATTTCTTTCTTAGGTAATCGAGGTTTCTCATCGACGGTTATATTTTCTACTTTAAATCTTAATGGGCTTGAAGGTGGTGTTACTTCTACAGTTGATGTGATTTTCGTTTTTAATATTGGTTTTAATTTTGGTTTTTGTTCAATATCTTTTAATGACTGCCTACTTTCGTCAATAGCTGGCAAGTCTTTTTGATTAAGTTCTGAAGGAAATTCTGTAATTGAATTTAACTTAGAAATGTTGCCACCTGAAGCCGATTTTTTCACACTTAGTCTTTTTGATGTGTGCTTTTGATCTTTTAATTTATTCAGTCGATGATGTAACGAATGGTCAGACTTTGTGGTTGTTAAAGGATTTGCACTTTCAGGCGCTGTAAAACTATTGGATGATTGTTCTGCATCATTTTTATGGCTAGGCTCAGATTCATTTGTACCAATTTTACTTAAATCTAACGTTGCTGTACTAAGGTTTTCCTTCCTTATTAATGAATCTAACAAACACGCTTGTTCTGCTAACAGTTCCATCGAGCATCTTCTATCAGGTGATTTATTACTTATTATTGTGTTGTGTTCCATTGATGGTATCTTTACGAGGTTTGGTTGCCTTTTTAACCCAGTTTTAATGTTGTCTATTATATCAGAATCCTTATCTTTAACTTGAAATTTTTCTATTAGCTTGGCTCCTAATGTTTTCTTTTCTCTCGTGTCTTTATAAATTAAGTCGTCAGATAATTTCTCTCTCCACCTTTTAGTCTCTACAGATTCCTCTTTGTCTTTTTGTTCTTTAACATTGCCACTTTTATTTTGTAGCTCTTCGACTGGTTTCCGAGGTGAATCCCTTTCCTTCCGTTTTAAAGTATGTAACCTAACAACGGTACGATCCCTCTTAATTGTACCCCGTTTAACACCTGGTGAAGTGTCTATTCCAGTTTCAGGTTTATCTTCTACCCTTGACATAAGCGGACATTTATCTTTTTCAACATTTGAGTTTTCTTTTTGTGATTGTGATGAAAGATCTGTAACGGGTGGTATTTTGTCCCTATATTTGTTTCGAGATACATCGATATCAGCTGTGTTGATATTCAAAGGACGGGGAGTATAGGGTGCCGACACATATGTTCTGTTAGATCTACTCTGAATTGGGGCCCTTCTTGGACTATTAACTCTCACTGGGCTGGAAGTTCCACGTTCTGAAATCGTACTCAGCATTGGAGAATAAGACCTGCTGCTTGGGATCCATCTAGTTGTCAATGGTGTCCGCGCGTATCCGCCTAACGATGAGTGATTACTATAACTTGCACCGGGGTTGAGATACGAAGCACTGTACGAAGTACCCAACGGGGTGAATGAACTACCGTAACTATACGGCGAACTAATATACGACGGGGTCCCACTGTAATACATATTTGAAATGTGTTCGGAAAACAGTGGCATTTTAGCGCGTTAATTTCCGACGTGTTCGACGCCGAAGCTTCGGCGGAATCGCGGCGCAGACTGACGGAGGCGGTGGACGGCGACGCTTGGGCATCAGGTGCGTCCCGCCCACCGCCTCGAGCCCCTCTACCCAGGTGATTGATTGATGCTTCGTTGACAATTATAGCCGCCGCACGACGAAGCCATTATTAAAGAAATTTGTCACTTTAAAGAAAAAAATCTCAATACCCTAAAGTTCCGATAAGGAAAGTCTCTATTACGTATCTCCATGCATGAAATACAACATTTAGGTCCTTACTGATATGCATAGATTCGCTTGAATGACGAAAATAAATCGCCACTCTATTTCTATTCTTAGCGGAAGATCTCGACTACGTAGTTCGACGCTGTATTTATGTGTTTGTACCTCAGTAATTACACAATAACTATTATTATGTCTGTGTAAAAGTCATAGTGCAATAAACATAAATTGTACCTAATAATTGTAATAATTTAGATGAATATGAAATGTGGGCAATCATTTTGTTTAACATTTAACTACCCCTAGCTGTGTATGTTGATGATTTTTTTTTAATTAAATGTTTATTAAGAACAATTATTTTTTCATTTATTCGTTACAAGTGTCATAGTGTTACATATATATGTTAATTACCCTTCACTACGATATACTACCGACGAATATAAAAAAAATTAAATTTAAAGAAAAATTTATATGTGATAAATCGATGTCGGCTTACCTGCAGCCTTTGCCGTATTAATGATAAAATAATATGGACGAGAATTGATGAATTCCTAAAAGAAGTTTTCCATCGATGATACGAGAATAAACGGAAATCAGTTTGTATTTAGTAAGTAAAGTTTGGTGAGTATGATGGGAGATAGAGAGTTTCCATTCGTAAATTCTGAAGACATAAGACGCGGAAGACGTTCGTTTTGTGTGGAGATACTGATACCTCAAAATAAAACTTAACAATAATTAATTAAATAATTTTGTATTAAGTGTCAAGAAGCTATAATAAATAATACAGGCATATTCCACCACTCAAGCAAGTGAAATTGCCGTTAAGACATGATTTAGCTGTTGCCTTTCCGAAGTTTTGCTTGTGTTGATTGTCATACAGGCTCTGAGCTTACTGAGCTTTTTGATTGTTATGTAAAGACGATTTACATACGTAAATTTCACGTGAACAAACACTGAAACATCTGTGAGTTAAACAAAATAAATAGTTGTCCCGTGTGGGAATCGAATCGACGGTCGTCGATTCGATCGATCACTATTAAACGTCCCACGTCTATTAAAATAAATATAAAAATTACCAGAATAGATGCAAAAACAGCAAAAAAGCACCATGCGTTGAGTTGCTCCATACAAATCGTATATTTGAGTGTCGTCTGTGATGCGTTGGTGCAAGAATAAGAACGTTTTCAAAAATAACTCCCAATTCATTCCATTTTTCCATAGTTACTTTTTCATGTTAAGTAATCTGTGTCCACCTGTAATTGTTGGAACATTTACGATTTATTTATTTTTTTTACTTTTATAATTGTTCTGCATGTTTAGTGTGTCCAATGTTAGCGAACCTTAATAATAAATAAATAAATAAATAAATAAATAGTGACAGAAACGGGGATATCAATCAAGAATAGAATACTGGAAAAATATGGCTATATTATAATAATAATTAGACGCGTGTATTTCTTCTCTTCTTAATTATAGTCGATTTTGTAGGTACTTTTATGTAGGTACGGATTTAATAGTAAAAAAAAGTAAGTAAAGTATCAGCCTAAACATGTCCCACTGCTGGGCAAAGACCTTCTCTGTACAGAGGGTATCAGGGCATAGTCCACCACGCGGCCCCACTGCGGATTGGCGGACTTCACATATTATCTTCGAAACATTTTTTTTATGATTACTTCGAAAACATGCAGGTTTCCTCACGATGTTTTCCTTCACCGCTGAGCACTTGAAGTTAACAATTTCATTGGTGCCGGCACCGGGGATCGAACTCAGGTTGCTCGAGTATATTGAATTAAAGGCGAGCGCCCGACCACTGAGCTATAACGGCTCTTATAAATCCGGATATAATAAATCCATGATTTCAATGTGGCCGCTGTCTGTATTCTTCTTTCTTCTTCTTCTATATACTTGACTTCATTTAAAACTTGAATAGCATTCATTTATGTTTCAGACTTACTACGTACTAACCGAAACAAATGAACAAATGTATTGCTAATAGAATAATACGCGGCGACTTGAATGATGATTAATTGTGTTTTTAACAAAATGTCCGTAGTTTTATCAATGTCGGTTATTTGGTAAACTATTTATGTAAGCTTTTTAAAGAAAAGGCACAAGACGTCAGAATAACGACTAATTATTATGATGTCGATAGTTTTTCCTTAATAACCTCTGCAATTAATCACTGATACTTTTTCTGTTTTAGATTTCAGGCGTCCGAGTGTTATTCAGTTGGCTTGAAAATTATAAATTTTATTCCGATCCGCGCATGGAGCGCTCAGATTAAATACGGCACGATATAATCCGTGAATTAGTTTTATTAAAATATTATTATTATCTCTTATTCTTTAAACGAGCTATTCTTGTATATATATATATAAATATCGTTACCACCGCGACAATAAATGAACACACATATAGAGGATAACTTTTTAAAATTGTATTAAACATTTACATTCTTTAAACATTCCAGTTATTAAATTTTCCAAAACAAATAATTTTAGAACAACCTTACGTATAAAACTGTAAACGTAAAGTTCATTTGTAAAGGTCACAAAGCATATGAATGGGTTGAATGAATTTAAAAGAGACAAAACATACTGTTAGAAGGAGAAGCTTGTAATGCGACGCTGTGGCGCGAGTTGTATAGGATGATACAAATTTTGTTTCTTTTTTACTTTATTGGTTTGTTTGAAAAATATTTTTTTTAATTATGGATTTTGTTTAACGTTAATATTTTTTTATGATTATTGGCAAGTAGCGTTAGACGTGTGTTCATGGAAACGGCTCTAGCGATTTTCATGAAATTCAGTATGTGCGTAGATTCGGGGGCGAAAAATCGATCTAACTAGGTTTCATTTTTAGAAAATGTCCTTTTTTCCCTGTTTTCAGGGAATGAAAAATATCATTCGAATACGACGGTAAATTTCGCCGCAAAAAAAAAATGTTATAATAGCTCGGTCGGTAATCGGGCGGCCGCTAACAAACAGCCACGAAACAGAAGGCCGTAGTTCATATCACGATCATTTACATACTTATTTTTTTACTTTTTTTTCGATTCCAGATCATTGCTTTCTTTATCTGTTATTTTTTGTCGATTTGTTATTTTGTTATTTTTTCCCTTTTTTTTCAAGTTCTTTCTTTTGTGAAAAACACGAGTTCATATTTTCTTATTATTACGTCGGTAAGATCGAAACATATTATGCATATTTCATTACTTAGTAATTTGTATCTAAATGTAATTTCCAAAATACACGATTTACCAAAAAAAAAAAACAACAACCGAGCAAAGCTCGGTCCTCCGGGTACTTATATATTATATATACTTTATTGTACACCACAAAAAGTTTTATACAGTTGATATAAAATAAATCTTAAAAGCTAGGTACAATAAGGCGGTTTTATCGCTAAAGAGCCATTTCTTCCAGACAACCTAAGGACAAGGAAAATTAAACTTATGAATAGTGGGAGATGGTGTGCTTAATAAACTTACTTAATAATAACAAAATAAACTATAATAAACATAAATAAATATATGAAATATATAATATTCACATTAACATGAATATATAGTATTCACATAAATAAAATAAAAAAAATTATTACCTGTAGGCAGGTAAAATTGTTTTAAGGCCTATATATGTCCAACTGCTACCTGCTGCTGATGGCCCAAGTAACTGAGACTAGGTTCTTCACCAACCTGGGGCGGATGTACGAGCTATGGAGTGGGTTATGCTCGATGTTTTCGCAATACGGATAAACTCAGTAGAACGAGAGTAACCGAAATAGCTCAGAAGATTGGTAGGCTGAAGTGCCCATGGGCCGGACATATAGCTCGTAGAACCGATAACTGATTGGTAATAAAGGTTCTCGAGTGGTAGCCTGGTATTGACGATCGTGGATCGACTCGCCACTATATGGAAGTGTATGGATGCAGGTGGCTCAGGATAGTGCTTTGTGTGATTATTGCTCCCACCATGCCGCTTATGTTCAGCAGTGGACTAAAACATGCTGAAACGATGAAGAGCTGACATTAGGAACACAAAAATGTATCGTAAGAGATGGTCAAATGGTTATGGTTTATGGTCTATGTAAATCAATTGTTCGTTAGCATCGAGTAGTGCGGAAACTGTGCTGGTTCGCTAATCTAACGTAACGGACGTATTTCTTGTTCGTAACATTTTATTTAAGTGTTTTTACTCAAATTTTCCTTAAAGTATATATATTTTTTTATGTGATAAGTAGTAAACGAGCTAGCAGCTCACCTGATAAGTGATAACCATTGCCCATTGACATTTGCAACACCCGTAGGGTTGCAGATGCGTTGCCACTTTTTAGTAAAGTGAGTCCCGTCTACCACACTGGACGAAACGTCTGTCATCTGTGAGGTTTTCAAATATTTAGTTTGAAACAAAATAGGCTTGAAAATACAAAGTGATAGACAATACCTAGGACGAGATGGACAAATCTATTGTGCGGACCGCGATAACGTTGGCCATTGGGATAGACAGTGCTATTCGTTGGCTGGGAGCGGTGAGAACCACCCTTAAACTCGGGTGTACTTCGTGGACGCAAGTGGTGGTGTAGTTTTATATATATAGTATAATAGGCTCCTATAAGCGAACTACAATGTGCGAAGTTTAACGTTACCCGCGTGTTTGATCTAGTTTTGCGAGGTGGGCATTCCCTGGCCAGTTATAACATTTAATAATACTTGACAACATTAAACGTATTTGATACATGAAACATGTACTATCTTATTTTAAAAAAATATCTAAATTAAAAATCTCAAAAGCGAAAAAGTAGTCGAAAAATATAAACGGCATTATTATAAATAATGCTGTCTATAATCAATAGGTTAGACAAATGTTAATTTCTACAAAATGTTAATGTTTTATTGACAATACACAGGACAACACTCTGTTGCTTAAGATGGCACACAAAAGAATTAATGATAATTACAACATTTAAAAATTAAAAACATGTAATTAATTGATGTTAAATAATTAACCCGACGACAAATAATTTATGTAAGTAAAAGGCAAAACGGTTATAGCATACTCCCTGTAAGATTTAACATTATCACGAAAAAAAACCATTAATAAAATCAAATGTTTCAACTTCTTTTTTTTACATTGCCCTTACCTTAGAATAACATTATCCTGTGTTGTAAGGACGGTTTACAAACTTATATTTCACGTGGACAAACACCCAGATGCGAAACTATTATCTGTTGGTCCCACAATTAGTTGTCCCGTGTGGGAATCGAAACCACGACCCCTTATGCCGAAGCCTGCCTTGGCAACTAAGCCACGGACTCATCAAGCCACTTCTTGATTAAGTCAAGAGTTAAGGTCCTTGTGACGGCAATAATAGCTTATTCAAAGATGTTTTTAAGTTTTTGGTCGGGACCGTGGGAGAGCAAATCACTACGAAGAAACCTGCAAGTCTGACGCCCGGTTTCTGAAACGCTGATCATCGTAGATTTCAACTAATCAGATGTTAAATGGCTTTTCAAATGTTATTTGAGTTGCCAAAGGATTGTTAAACTCTTTGAATTAATCATTCTTATTATTAAGAAGATCATTCTAATCAATTCACACCATATGGCAGTTAGACTCTGTCATATGGTCTCGAAATAATTCTGGCCTGATATAAAATAGCATAAGTATACAAATATTTAATAATAACGTAATTTTATTATATTTAATATTATATTAAAACATATAACAGTATACCTTAACTAAATAAAAACTTATTTACACTTAACTAGGCGGGATATAATACTAATTGAAATGGTTTAAGGTGCGACTACAGTGACGTAGTTTGGATAATGTTTAATCTATTTCATCTAAATAGAAAGTGTTATCTACCTTCACATTTGAGGCCCTGTTTAAAAAAGCCGCACAGGAGTGCACCGCAGTGATCGCAGAATGTCGGAGACATGAACTGGTGCGGTCGGAAACGATGTGGCACGTCCACTTTGAAACGCTCCCGTAGATACTGCGGACGAAGATTCTTTATTTTACCTTCGTACTTCAACCGAGTAGACCAAGACAGTTATATTAACTTAAACTTTCAGGTCTCAACCCTAAGCTAAAAGGGGTAAAAAACTCGTAAAAATTCTAGTTAGTTTCTATGCGCCCTAGTTATTACCAGAGCACACAGAAAGATCTGGAGAAAAAATTTATGATTCAAATAATGAAGAGCAATAGCTCTGTTTACTTCTACAAAATTTTCAATATGGCTCATTTCAACGATCTTTATGGTGATGACATTTCATCAGAGATCGGAAGCGAAAAATGAATTGTATAAGATAAGAGAGGTTCGTTAAACTATCATATACTATGTAATACCCTATAATTTAAACAAGTTCAACATTTATATCATCAAAAAATGAATCCGACTTCAAAGATTCTTCTCCTCCATTCACTATACTTAGTTACACTAGTTTTCGATTTGATTTTGAGGAGTTCCCTGCTGAATCTCAGAGAGTCCAAGGTGAAATACAAATAAAATTTATTTAAGAGCACATGGGAGCTAAGCCGAATCCAATACAAAAGAATTATTAAAATCGGTTCATTTTGAAGTTGGTCGAAAGAGACAAAAAGGGGTTATTTTTTCAGCCTCCAATTCAATTCAGTGTTAAATACTAAATTATACTGGAAAATTATAGAGACCAATTGGAGAGAACTGCAGGGTACGTGATGGAGGAGCTTTTTACAATTTCGACCTCGTGCTCAAATGTCAATGTGGTGTCTATAATAAACAATACGAAATTAGTTATATACTGCGTTTTCAGTCCGTAAACTATACAAAAACTCATTGGGCACAGACCTCGTGAGACGACTGCTTTACGACGAGGCTTGATATACAGCGTGTCGTTACCATCGCGACAATAAATGAACACACGTCTAACGCTACTTGCCAATAATCATAAAAAAATATTAACGTTAAACAAAATCAATAATTAAAAACATTTTTTTCATAGGCTGTATATAAGGCGTCACGTAGCATCATCCGAATATTAATGAACGCTGAAAATATGCAACAAGTCATTGAAATGTAGAAGAAGCATAGGGGACATGTTGTTAAAATGAAAAGAAAGCTTAGTTGGTAAAACGTATCGTGTACTAGAGGACTCAATCTGCAGAAATGCACATTTCGTTAGTCCAAGTAAGTACGCTTACTACGGTCGCCTCGGAGCACGCGCAGGAGCCCGGGCACTTGCCCAGTAGCTTGCTGTGGCATCGCTTGTGCACCGCCGTCTGGCACACGACGCAGCGGTAGCCCTGCTTGCCGAAGCCCCACAGGAACTCCTTGCAGAAAGCGCAGAAGGTCGGCTGCCGGAAAAACTTCGCCACGAACCTGTGCCCGTTCACCTCGTGGATTCTGGAACATTTATGTTAATATCATTACTTAATAACATTTACCTAATAAAACATTATGCATATGCTTACATGTTATAGAATTTTTCGCAATGAGCTACTTTTAAACGTGTTTATGTTAGGGATTTGCAAGTAATCAAGCGCCTAATTTGATGTTAAGTGATTACCGCCACCATAGGTGTTGTTAATGCCGATGGCATTAACAACACCTATGGTTGCAAATGCCACCAATCTGTGAGCCCAGTCAATTCACTCACCAGACGCAAGGTTAAGGCATAATGCTTGCAGTTTACGCCGGTCTACGAGGTCTATAAGGCCATGGCTTTAAGGCTCTATTTATAATAAGTTTTCGTCGATCTATAATAAGCCCACAAAAGATGTCTTAAAATATTTAAATATTTGACGTCTTTTTTTTATCAGTTTGTTAGATCATACGAGCAGCAAATAATTAGAACGCATAATGTTAACCAATTCATTTTATACTCGTATACAGCGTGTCGTTACCATCGCGACAATAAATGAACACACGTCTAACGCTTACCAATAATCATAAAAAAATATTAACGTTAAACAAAATCCATAATAAAAAAAAAAAAAAATATTTTTCAAACAAACTAATTAAGTAAAAAAGAAACAAAATTTGTAACATCCTATACAACTCGCGCCACAGCGTCGCATTACAAGCCTCTCCTTCTAACAGTATGTTTTGTCTCTTTTAAATTCATTCAACCCATTCACATGCTTTGTGACCTTTGCAAATGAACTTTACGTTACATTTTTATACGTAAGGGCTGTTCTAAAATTGTTTGTTTTGGAAAATTTAATAACTCGGTAAATATTGATGTTTAAAGAATGTAAATGTTTAATACAATTTTAAAAAGTGATCCTCTATATGTGTGTTCATTTATTGTCGCGGTGGTAACGACACGCTGTATATATGCATTGAAATCATCTCTTGAACATTTACTCATCAGAATGCTTTAGATTTTTGGTGAATATATTTGCAACGTTAAAACTTTAAATTACAACATATTCCTTCGGGTTCATAACTGAAATCATCTAGAAACGTGCTTACTGTCGAGGTAATAAGAACGTTATTACGAATGTATCAAAACTGAATGTTCAATGACGATCGTGTTGCGAAAGCGTCGCGCTTTGCTATGCCCGAGTTAACTTCACGTGGGCGACGCCAGGTGATAGATGTACGCTTACTTTAAAAGCAACAATGTAAGGTTTGTGACAGGACCAATTTAGAACCAAACATTTCTGGGAGTTGGCATCTTGAACCAATCGAAGCTGCCTACTGGTTTTTATAGAGGATTTTCATTTATTTACCAAGTGCACATTATCTTTAGAGTTATATACGAACATTTTAATGTCCTCTTTTTATCTAGGAATTATTTGCATTCTCTATGAATAACTAAATAATTCGATTGTGGTGAAAGTTTTAAGAGTTGTTTTGCGAGAAAGGTTTCAGCTCCAAAAACAAATTTTATAACGTTTGTCCTGTAGGTAGATGGAACGCAGATCACAAAATCAAACAACGAACAACTTTTTGTATACTAAGCTATACTAAAAATTAATACAAAAAAACCGGCCAAGTGCGAGTCGGTCTCACGCTCGAAGGGTTCCGTAAAGCAAATGTCTGTTCCACTCCACTTTAATATTTTTTTAATCTATAATTACATCGTCTGTGAAAATTTCAACTCTCTAAATATCACGGCTCATGATTTACAGCCTGGTGACAGACGGACAGACAGCGGAGTCTTAGTAATAGGGTTTAGGGGTAACTTTTATTTGAGTATATGAGTATATCTCCAATTATAATAATCAAACTCGATTTCATCCTAATCAGATAATAACCGAACAGAGATTAAGATTAATAGTAGGCGTGAACGCAATAACTCATACGGTTCAAATAATTTCAGTCGGAAAGCCACATCTCGTTGGGTGTAGCGACCGTAGACCGCTCGTAAAATAGAGTTATGTGGAAGCAGTATTTCCATACCATGCAGCGTACTGAACACTAATACTACAGTTAGAAAACGATCGGAGTTACTGTTTGTTATATTACGTGATAAATCTACCGCTTTTCAATCCAGCTCTCGAGGCGGCCTTTGATCGTAGCGTACTTTGTTTCGCGCCAGGCGGGAAACAGATAGGCGTTTGTTTTGTTAACAGTCTTCAATATTTGGGCTCCGAGTTTTCATACATTATAACTTTTCGCGGCCTTGACACCATTTAAAAGTGTTGTTAAACTATTCGCCTATTTCTCTCTATATAATAAAACATCGCTTTAAAGTTTGGTGGTTCTATTAAAAAAACGTGTGTATTCTTATGTACTTACGTAAGAACTTTTTCGCGTAAGAAAAGAAAAATTACTAAAAAATTTTCGCGCCAGTTCAATTAAATAACTTGAAATTATTGGTAAACTTGTTATTGGTTGCCATGGTAATAGCGTGAAGTTGGGCCTTGTTGGTCGTTCTGCAACCAACTTCATCATGTCGCAGGGTCCGCGCGCATCGTAAAAATTTCATCGTAAAAACGCGCAAAAAGAAGTACCTTTATTTAACTTGAAAATTGTGAGTCGCACAGATGCGTTTGATTTTTAAACTTAGTAAGGAAAGCCTACTGCTTATACAATAGTATTGCTTTAATTAAACTGTTTTTTTAACATAATCATATTTAACTAGAGTCCACAATAAAGACAGCAAAAGAAAACAGAAAAAATATAAGATAAGAATATAAAACTTTTGAATGATAAATTGTTTTACCATTAACAATAACATATTTAAATTTAAACCTTAAACCGGACAAAAGTAAGGGACAAAATTCGGTTTCACAACTTTTAACACTTACGGGAACGTTTATCCGGCGGATTGTTAGTAGCATTTAGTAAATTTCGCCGTTCATACTCCTTGATATTTCCGGCCAATGTTATTTCGTGATAATTCAATTATTGAGGCGCATGTTTTTAAGCTGTCAGCTCGCGGAGTTTGAATTAGCAACGATGGACGTCAATATCGTATCGGCAAGTGGTGTTCCACGTCATTGGTAGCCGGAGAATTTTGTGAGAAAACATGAAAGAACGTATGTATTCCGTGACAAAATATAGCGACATTGCGGTATTAACGGTACATTTATTTAATTTAAAATTTATGTCTCGAAAAATTTTACGTTTATAAAATAGAGTTGAACTTGTTACGAACGTTTAAACAGGTATTTGCCGAGTTTGAAAACACGCACGCGTTCTAGTTTCTGTTTCCTTAAACTTTTGCCTAGTAAACTCATGCCGTAATATTCCTTCTTACGCGCTCAAAGCTAGATTTTTGATGAATGGCTACATTTTTTTAATTACGGTAAATTGTTTTGTAAAAGTTGCCTTGCATGGCTGGATATCCGTTGTTATGAGTTATCGTTTGAAATATGTAATGTAACTTCGAGACCACTTTCCTTGACTATTTTATAATAAATTTAGCTAAATTTGTTCTTATGTCCGTCCTCAGACGTTAATTACAAGTTAGACACTATAAAGCCGTTCTTTTGCAAACAGCGGTCTTAACGATACATACTCATTCAACCACACATGACAAATAGAGTAAAAAGTACGCTTATAGTAATCCTAATAGTGGAATATTTACTTGTGTTTATATTTTTAGACTTGTTTCTAATACAAATAATTCAAGTGTAATGTTCTGTTTGTGATCCAAAATAAATAAATAACTTCAAGAGGCCGTTAGAGTTCTTTACTAGTCCCAAACCGTGGTACTCCAGGCAGCTATACGCAGTACCGTCTTTCAGGTCAGTCAGGGCCCCTGTCGTCACGGGGGCCCTGCATGGCTTACGTATTCGCTTAAACTATAGAAAATTTTCTCTATTTTCGTTAGATATATTCCGACAGAAGTTTATAGAATAAATAAAAATCTTAAGATAATAGCAGAAAAATGTTTTTGTCATTTACTTTTTTTACTTTCCATCAGGGTCCCTTTGTGTGCACTAGGGCCCCGATAGGGCTTAAGACGGCATTGGGCATACGAGGGCGACAACTCACTTGTAGTGCTTGATGGCGCCTCGACGCTGCGTGATGCGTTTCCCGCGCGAACGACGCACCTCATTGTCGCCACTCTCTCCGCCCCGGCCCGGAAACCACTGGAACGATGATTTCAAAGTTTATTATTTTTTTATTTCTACTTCCTCCCTGACACAGAAATTGAAATAGACAAAAAGGTTAACTTTATTTATAACTAGCTTTTCCGTGCGATTTCATCCGTGATAAACGTTTCTCCTTCGCCCCCTTAGATCGTAGCGTGATGTTAAATACACCATAGTCTTCCTCAAGTATTGGGCTATCAAATCCAAAAAGATTTTTTCAAATCCGACTGTTAGCTCCAGCAGTATTAGCACGTTCAAACAAACAAATAATTTTTTAGCTTCATTATGTTATAGTATAGATTTATATTTTCAAGTACCTAAGTGATTTTAAACGTTTTTTTTTTAATACAAGTTTTGTAGATTAATCCTTACTTAATGTTTCTTCAACATTTTTGCATGGTTGCTTTAAATTTATTAGGTACAAGAAATTAGATAATTATTTGATGATGTTATTGACACTGTATAGGTATATATAGTATAATAAAAAGTAACATAATTAAACATAATTTCATTTATTTTATTAAAAAATACCATCAATCAGATTAGATTGGTACCAATTACGATGGATTATTCGTAAACATTTTATTACGACGATGAAGCTCATAAAAAATGATACCAAACTAAAATTAAGACATTTGCTGCCAGAACTTGGCACAAACAGATCATTCGCGGTGACTCATGCATCTTTTTAAATGGGAACACTGAAAACATTCGCGGCTCCCGTTGACAATACGGACGGAGCAGTTTCAGAAACGCGTCACGTGGCCGGCGTTTCACGAATGCCTCCGGTTTATTGTAGTGCTTTCATAATCCGATTTGCGGCGCGTCGTAAAATGATACGCGGCCAAGAATACGCGCAATTGGACGCGGGGTAACGCGCGGTAACGTACACGGAGCAGAGACGACATGCGTCGGCGCTCGCCGATCCGCTCACGAAACAGGGGACACGACCGGGGGCACCTTTTTGTTTACTAACGCCCGAAACGAGACGCGTCACTGGCTCGTCTCGAAATCGCGGCCCTTGTTGCGAATTCCCTGGCATGAAATCGCGTGATAGTACGATCCGAAATGCGAAATGCGCGTCGAATGGCCGAAATGTGTTCGTCATTCCTCACGCGTCATTTCGATTCGTCTCGTGTGCTTGATGAAATCAACGGTCTTGCCTGTCTGACGTCTGTGTTATTGTACATGCAGGCTTTCGAGGCAATTTTTTGGGAGTCCGAAACTTAATAATGTTTACATGAACGCTTTCTATAATAATTAGACCATACTACATCATTAAGTTGTTATTTTTGACTTTGGTAAATAGCAAATTATTAAATGAAAATCCATTGGCAATGATTTTCACTTGCTGAAAATCAACATATTTAGCGCGCTTTTCAGCTTTTTTTCAATGTTATGCTCGTAAACATAATCAGTAATGTTATGATATGAAAAGGACTTCGAAAAAAGTACTGAGAAGGCACGAAGTAGGTATATAGGTTACGTAGTAGCTTCTGTTGTTACACGAATGACCATACACAGAACATCGTCATTAATTCGAACTATTATGCGCTTGCGCTTCGCCGAGGCACGCAGTTACCTCACGTTTAAAATTTGGCAACGCATCTGCAACCATACTTGTATGCGTAGGTATGTCTATGGGTGGCAATAAAAATTTATTAATTAACCTTCTTCGTAAAACCCGAGTTGGTACTACCAATAACTATTGATTATTGCTGATTACGTCTGTCTAATAACCATCTGTCCAAAATCTCAGGAATTATTGGGTGTTTCACATTTGCTTTTTCCGCGCCTGTAAGTACCAGAATCATTGTATCTGTTTAAAATATTTTGCACTCAATGACTTTTACTGCGTAAAATATCGAGTATAATGTAGGCTAAGAACAAATGTTTTTGGAGTAAAAAAATTTTCCCAAAATTAAAATCAAAATATTTAATTAGCGAACCATAGTGACTGATATGGCAGTTCATTCAAGTTCAGTTCAAACCATTGAACCATCTATGATTGTCAATAATGAAAATAACAACTACGTCACTAAACAAGTATGACTGTAACTTTAATGATCTCTTTTTATAGTAATATCAACATCTACCAATGCTGACTAACAATTGGCCAAAGCGAACTGCAAAATTGAAGAAATATAATAGTAAGAAACATTGTACAAAGAAAATATGGAATGTAGCCGTGATAGCTCAGTGTCCGAGCGCTCGCCTTTAATTTAATATATTCGAGCAACCTGAATTCGATCTCCGGTGCCGGCACCAATGAAGACCTGCATATTTTCGAGATAATAACAAAAAAATATATATTTCGAAGATTTGTGAAGTCCGCCAATCCGCAGTGGGGGCGGGTGGTGGACTATGCCCTGATACGCTCTGTATAGAGGAGGCCTTTGCCCGACAGTGGGACATGTATAGGCTGTTACTTTACTTTTTACTTTAAGTACAAGATGTAATCGTAATAATAATGTTCGAACATCATTTAACTTACAACCGTATAATTTTTGATTGAGGCCATGCCAATCTTGAGAGATCCACTGCTTGCAAAGAAAGTTAAGAAACTTCACTGTTAAAGAAGTCCGTTCTCCTCGGTTCCTCCACTATTCAGAATACGTTCCTTGGAATAACTCTGATCAGCCGCTGTTGGCCACCTTGGGTGTATTTTTAAGTGTAAGCTGTCAAAGGTTTGTCTCCCTAACTTGATTTGTACCAATCTGTCTCGAAGACGGGTGTGTTAGTGATCAAATTGTTTTTTTTTTCAAATGGATTTGAAATCCAATTGTTTAACCATCCTTTTGGCAACTCAATTGACATTGAACAAGCCATTTGACAACTGATTAGTTAATTTCTACGTTGATCAGTTCAGCCTCACTTACCCATAGTAATGATTTAATCAATGCCTTTTTTTTTGTGTAGACGTGTAATTACCTATTCTTTAAAGCTAAAGCTGCGACCGTGACGAATCGGCAATCCCGTGAAGATGAACTGAATCGAGCGAAGGTACCAAGGTTGGCTCGGCTGCCCATCGGCCGGTAAATGCGCGGCTATAAATAGGGGGGAGCCAAGCGCTAAACGTTTGGTGCGATTGCTCCGTACGGATGGGAGTCACGCGCATATCATCCATCGCTGGAGCGTGGAACCTGCGGTGAGCACGTGGAAAAGGGAATCTGTTTGTCTTCACGGCGGTGCGACAAGGTCATCGTTCTTGCTCTTTCAACTCGCGAAAGGTTCACGGCGACGGTGTTGTAAACGCTGAAGTATTTTCCTGATGGACTGTGATTTACTAAATTGTATCCATTTCCATATCAATGTATGAATTTCTCCAATTTATGTTTAATGAAATTAGTATTGGTCGTTCCGTCGTCGGCGCTCTTACACGCACTCAGAGAAGTAATTTAAAGATTAACTAGCCTTGAATTCTTTTACTTGTCAAGTGGATCCTTTTGATATTATATTGAAATCTCTGAGTGCAGTCGTGAGAGTGTTTTTTCCCTCTCCCAATCGGCTGCACGAATATGAAATAGAATTTGAAACGATGAATCTTATATACTGTATGTCTTTTATCACGCAGAAATTATCATTACTTTCAGAAAAGAACCACACCAACTAAGATGCAAAGCGCTTACAGAACCAACCTTATGTTTCGTTTACACGTACGCAAATATGAATCATATCTATAAATATCAAATATGGTAATCGTTTAAAATCGAGTTCTGTTGTTATAAAATGGATGTTGCGCAGCCAAAGTGAGTCAGCTTGGGTCAAACGTTCGTTAATTAATAACTTTATCATTAAAAAAGCTTCAGAACAAATAAAAAAAAATCGTTAAAATATGTAGAAAAAAACTACATATTTTAATGTTCAATCTTAAGTGCAAAGATTAGCACTATAAACAATTTAAATTTCAAAAAAAAATCGTATGGATTAATTGAAAGAACATAGAAAACTTAATTTCATTAAGCATAGAAATATCAAACATCGTTTATGATTTCCTAGAAAGACATAAGCAAAAAAAAAAATGCTCTGTGATTGGTGCTGTAAACAAAGTCTTGTCTTTCTTTTCATAATCTTCTCTGTAACATCCTAAGTTGGGTTTGAGTCATCCTGATTGGGTGACAATGCCTTTGGCATTAAGTCCGCATTTGTACTATGTGTACTTATAGAATAAATAAATTAAACTCCTGCCTTACTGTTCGTACTTTTTTAAAATGTGGTTTTTCTGTGGGTCACAAATACTGTCTTGTCCTGTTTGAGAATCAACTCTCGGTGCCGAAACCAATACTTTTGTGAGAATTTGTCAAGCGAGAATTTGTCAAGTCGACCGCCACCTAATGTTAAGTGGATTTCGCCTCCAATGGACATCTACAGCACCTGAGGTGCTTACAGATGCGTTGACAACCGTTAAAAAAGTGAGCCTCGGTTACCTCTCTCACCAGACGAAATGAAAGCATAACAACTTCTACTCTACGCCGGCTTTCTTGAGGCCGTAGTATTTCCGCCCTACTACACTTGCTGTATATTATGAGAAAAAAAATTAAATTTAGGTAAAGTAATAAAATTCCTATTAATTATGAGTGAAAAAACGTGCTCTTTTTCTTTCATTTAATTTTTTTAGTGTGGCGTTAATTTTCAATCAGTTAAAGCATGTCAGGTAGAGATAGAGATGGCCAGTGCCAGCGAATCGAATGGAGGGGACTGAACTGTATTTCCTTATGTGACGATTTGTACCAAATCACATCTTCCGCAAGTCCAGTTATAGGAACTTCCTTCCAATATAACGCAGTCGTCCGATTTACAATGGGGCACGTGGCAGACATACCCTCTTGAAATTCCTTTGCCCTGCCGCGTCCTTGTATGTTATTATTTTTGACTAATACTTTACTACTAAAATCTACGTAAAACTATTCACAGAAAATAACATCTTTGACATAATAAAATGTAGATAATCATAGATTTCGCTTAATGGCTTCAAAATGGCAATACGGAATCGTTCACACATAAATAAAGCATCGGAAGCCATCGCATGAATGGAGCAGCGACAAAGTAAACAAACATTTGTACCGTTGCTGACGATATACGAGGATATAGCCGGGCTGCCGATGTAGAAAAACATAGGGCTACCACATACACAGGCTCTCGGAAGACAAGTTTTAAAGTGTTATAGTTGTAAAAATGCTCCAAGGAAGTTCGATATATAGGTACATAATATTGGTCATCAAATAGCATATAACAATCGTCGGGGTCTGAGAAATTATTTTGATTTTTGCCTCATAGATTCTGCCTATTGGGATAAATTTCAGCGTGTGATATGAATAACCTATATTCTCTTACTTACGTTTTATAGGTATATATTACGACGAAAAAATAAAAACCAGGGGATCGCATATGTACTTACAACATTATAATAAAAAGAAAAACTTTTTCAAATGTGTGAAGCCCACCAATCCGCGGTGGGATCGCATGGTGGACTATGCTCTTTATACTCTCTGTACAGATGAGGCCTATGCCCATCAGCGGGACATGTATAAGCTGTTACTTTACTTTACGACGCCACAAAAAGATACTAATACTTCCACTTTTGTCAGTCAGTCTCCTGCGAATCCTTGCAACAGTAAATGTAGATTTTTTTAAATGTGAGAAGGTGGCAAGCGAACTGACGGTTCATCGAATGATAAGTGATACCCGCAGCCCATAGACATTTGCAACACCCGTAGAGTTGCAGATGCGTTGCCACCTTTGAATAAAGTGAAACTCGGCTACCTAACTCACCAGGCGAAACCCAGAAGTCACTTCCACTTCACACCGGTCTTCCGTGAGGTCTTGGTGGACCTTAGTTCTGTGATACTTAGCTGGATGGACCTGCCCATTCGTGCAACAGGTGGAGCTGTTGCGTGGCCCTACCACAGTAAAGAAGTTTGCAGAATAAGGGGGGCCTAGTTAGACGTGAGCGAGAACCAAAGTGATAAAAACGTCTATTTAATGGACGTAGGGATCGCTCATGGTTGTCACGAAAATATTTTCACGGGCCTTCGGCACCGCGTTGGGCCAGCCCTGGGTCGGCACTCACGTGGTCAGCGTGCAGGCGCTGGACGGGGGCGCGCGCGCGCGGCCGCGCTGGCGAAGTGCGCCGGCGCGCCCCCCCGCCCGTGAATATCATCGGCGCTCGCGCGCTGACATCGCGACGAAGAGACGCGCGCTCCCTCGACCGCCAGCCGCACTACCGCGTATTTATAAACGGAACGCCACGCGCTATCCGCGGCCGGGTACTTTTTACACGACTCTCGGCACTTACGACGGACGGAGCACTGAAGGGGCGGGCTCCTGGATTGTCTGGCCGACTCGGCCGGCGCCGCCGCCGACGCGCTAGTCGCGCGGCAATTCCGCCGGCAATAGCACTTTCGGCGGATAAATGATAGAAGATAATGGTGTATTTTTGGCTGACCCTAATGTTTGTTTCGCGATTGATTCGGACAAAAGGTCGCGTGTTTCAGAAATCGTTTGTGATGGAATTTGCTCGCGGGCGCAGCGTGGATTCCGCTTCTTTGACCACCTGTTCAATTCTCAATTCAACCAATTTATTTTAAAGTTAAAACTTTTCTAAAGGTAGTTTTATACGTAATGATCGACGGCCTCGGTAAGCAGTGATTCATATATGCTGATTCTGTACAATAATTTAAACAGTGATCAATTTTACAACCAACCTCTGATCTTTCTACAAACAAGTGCCTATCACTGGTGTGCTTTGTGCCTAATTGAATAAACTTTTCTCTGCCAAACTTTGTTTACTTTTCTGTATCTTAATCGATTCCCTATTTTATCAATACAAAAAACTGAACTTGAAATCTTTATTCGCTTTGGCTTACAGGCGAATGAACCTTTACGTCTTTTGTTCGATTAATCAAAATCGACTCTAAGCATGCGTTGTGCTGCATCCTCGAATATTTGTTGTTTTACAACAGTTGACAGTTGTACAGCAAAGAAATGGAACAACCTACCGCTTGATTATAACGACGGAGTCTCCAAGATGAGCTTAAGTAGGCTTTCACGATTTGATGATGTAGCGTTACCATCTATGGCTCCATCGTTTTCCTATGGGTGATAGAGATCAAGTAGTGGACGGGTTGTTGTAAATGAAAAGGATATCTGATACTCGTATGTCAAGTAACTTATAAGAAGACATTTTTTCTTCAAGCTCGTCCCTTTTTTCTGTTATACCAGAATAAAAAAAACTCAATGTTCTCTAGCTGACATAATTCTTTTTATTCTAAATTTGTACATGAAAGCAAATAATGTTTAACAAATTTAATAAATTTTGTACAACCTATTTTGTGCGACCTACGTCTGATTCAGCAAAGTGAGCAGCGTGTATGAAAACTTGATGATCTGAAATTAAAATTGTAAAAAAAATAATTTGCTGGAAGTGATTTCGTTGCTCCATAACAAGTCGTTGCTATCGAATGCGATATTTAATTAAAAAGGCTAATAGAGAATATAAGCCATTGATTATTTTATATAACCTTAAAAAAAGAACATATAACCAAGTAAACAAAATCAAATTTAAATTTTGTAATGAACGAAAGTTTTAAGGTACGTGCCACGGAGCTCAACGGCTTATGTTCACACCAATGAAAATTTGACCATATTTATTTATCTGTTTTGCTTTTTATTGCATCTTAGTCTTTTTTTATACAAATTTTCATTTTCGTCTTGATTGCAGAAGAATAGCTTCTAAAAAATTAACATCATTTAAACATAATATTATGAGGAAGCCTTAAAATACAACAAAAATCAAAACAAAATTCAGGAAACATCGTAAATACATATACTATATACTATTACGTATATACGTTTACTATTACGTATATACGTTTGCTTCAAGGATAATTTACTTACTAGTGACCTTAAAAAATAATATAACACGCGCACAATAATAACCAGTATCAGAAGTTGGTACTGTCGACGTTGCTGATGCGTAGCTTAATGAAAAAGTACCTTGAGGTTTTTTTTGGTAAATCATGTATTTTGGAAATAAAAAAATAAATAAAATGATCTGGTATTGAAAAAAGAGTAAAAACAAATAAGTGTGTAAATGATCGTGATACGAACCGCGGCCGTCTGTTTTGGGGCCGCCCCATTACCGACCGAGCTATAACATTTTTTTTGAGGCGAAATTTACTGTCATATTCGAATGATATTTTTCATTCCCTGAAAACAGGGATAAAAGGACATTTTCTAAAAATTAAACCTAGCTAGATCAATTTTTCGCCCCCGAATCTACGCACATAGTAAATTTCATGAAAATTGCTGGAGCCGTTTCAGAGTTGAGATAAACATATCACTGAAAATAGCATTGGGCATTAAATGCGCCCTTCGTCATCCCGTTTTTAAGATATTTCCAATGAAGAATATAAGTAGCTCATTAATGATGTATAAAAATTTTTGACAATTGAACAGTTAACTAAAGTTTTTTTTTTCATGTTTCACATTAAAACAATAGAAAGATACCCAACCCAATACAAAACGAATTTCTAAAATCGGTTCAAGAACGGCCGAGATATGAGGTGACAAACATAAAAAAGAACAAACAACTGAATTGTGAATCGCCTCCTTTTTTGAATTCGGTTGATAAATGAACCAACCGCGGGCCACGCAACAGTATTGGCTGTTGCACGAATGGGCAGGTCCGTCCGGGTAAGTATCACGACCCCACAGAATGTCGGCGTGAAATGGAAGTGTCACACTTCTGCGTATCGTCTGGTGAGTCGTCGTCTCTAGCCGGGGCCTAGTTTATTGTAAGACGGCAGCGCGTCTGCAATCCTACGGGTGTTGCTAATGTCCATGGGCGGCGGCTGTTACTTTACATCAGATGAACCGCCATCTCACTGGCCACCTTCTCATATAAAGCAAGTGAACCGATATATATATATATACAAGAATTGCTCGTTTAAAGGATAAGATATTGGTTTTGTCTCTATAACAGTCTTACAGGGATAAATGTCTCCATGGACATCGGCACGATGTATGCAATGCAGGGCGATACAGGGCGGGCACACACCATCATCAGAAGTAGTTGGCGTTGCATTGGGGGCGATAGGGATGTCCATTCGGAGTTGTAAATCGATTGGTTTACCAATTCGCTCTGCAAGAAATAAAATGTGAACATAAGTGGGTGTTATAGAATGAAATGGTATTTATAAAGGAAACTGAAGAAATTGTATTCAGAAATACTAGAACGCTTGAGTGAGTTATCTCTATAATATTATGTTTTTGTTATGCTTTAAATTCAAATTCAAAGTCAAAATATCTTTATTCAAAGTAGACGCTTGCGCGTATGAGCTTAGTTTTCTTACTTAGCTTTAGCTACTTAAAAGCTAAACATTTTAAATTACCAGTTTTACTTTCCTGAGATAAGTAGCAAGATAAATAAATTTCATCAACAAAAAAAATGTACTCCATTTTACCTCTTCAGTGAGTTGCGTCCCACAATAACAGAAGAAGAATAGTTGTAACAACATGCAGAACAAATACATTGCCATAGACACGAATTCCACAGAAAGTATTCTCAGCTGAAATAAATCAGGATCAGAAAGAATATTGAATTGAATACTATCTAAATTCAAAAATAGTATTAATAAACATACAGCAACTATCTTGTAAAGTGTCATACATATCACCCATGATATGATGAGGAATTGGAGGATCATCGCTTCTCCAAATATGGATTCCACTTCCTTAACAAACCTATGGACAGATAAATTAGATATGAGTATTAGTTACTCGTAGTAGTCTTAAATTCATTTGGATTTATGACTTAACGACACAATCGATTTTTAACAGCGACATTGGATGATTGGTTCCTTTTTAACGCGCTCATTTCGAAGTAGAATAAAATGGCACCTTAAAGTTATCCTCTATTCATATATGCAGCGTTTTGGATCTCCATTTTTATAAATTTTTCGTCACTTGTCTTTAGTTTTGGTCATTATCATTTGTTGGATTGATATTATTTAATGAAATAATAATTAATTGTTTTTAAGAAACTGATCGCCTTCCATTTCTTCCACGATTTAGTGGAGCAAAGTCCTGGTGACCCTCAGGCTTCTGGTTTTTTTGTAGTTTCTTGTGTATTTTATTGTTAGCCCGGTGGCTCTGACATCTTGATAGAAAGAGATCCGCAGGCAGATCAACCACAGACTCCGAGAACACAATGTAACTGGTGCACAATGACGACATGATAATGCCATTCGCTCCGCCGCATCTCCGTAACCTCTGTTGACGCAATGTTGACGAACAAGGGGCATACCACGATTCAATCCCTCAGATGGAGGTTTGAACCTCAGTTTGAACCGCTAACGACAGTGGTATCTGTCCAGAGTAAGTAATAATTCAAAATTTCAATTCAATCACGAAACATAATCACGGACACAGACAAAGGCTTTAGAAAAAAAAACTACGAAAACGATTAATATACAAAATCGAGTTTACGAGAGATAAATTATTTACGAAACACAAGATTGACGAAAACTGTCAATTGACGAACCATGAATTTTAAAGGGTCGAAACATTCATAAAGTACGTAACAAGTGAACAATCGTATTGCTAATAAATAGCGATAACTTTACGTGATACAAGCGATTCAAAAGCGATCCAGCGTGCTTTTATGTGTAGGCTGCGAATCGGCGAACTCACGTTCGTCAGCGAACGCGCTGTGTTGTGTAAGTTTGCGAGTGAATGCGGTGTGCACAATGCCGCCTTAGGCCATATCGTGGCCGGCACACAAATTTGGGGCTCTGATGGAAGTAAAAAAAAATGAATGACATGAATTTATTCTATAATCATTAGTTGACCAGTTCGAGCCTCTAGTGTAGTGTTATGTTTAGTTATTGTGACACGATGTTGATGGCGGTGGGAGAATTAAACGATTTAACACGCGCGTTAATTCGTCGTCAGGATCATCTAAAACGTTCATAGGACGGTGCCGCTACGTATGTCTAAGGTCTATGGTTTTAAGGGGTCTGGGATATAGATACCGCAAGGTCTTACCAACGGACTTAAAAGACTATTTATTCGTTTAAAATATCGCGTTTTCAAAGACGGTGCTGATTTGCATTCGCGTACCGTATATACCACGGGGCACGGGGTACGACGTTTATTTGAAGTGGTTTCACGTGCTTGGCAGTATCTTTACTGCTACACATATGTCATAATAAGACGTATTAATGTTTTGTATAGATGAACTTTGCGTCTCAGTGTCAATTTACTACACTCCTGTGAATAAATATTACCTTGGCAATTCAACCATAACAAATTGTGAGTCAATTTAAAACTCATATAATTTTCCTTTTCCGTTGGAACTCCCCAAAAAAAATAAAAGTATATTTTCTATATACTTTTTATTTTTTGTTTTGTTCATCTAAAAATATTTTGACAATAGATCAAAGTCCAAAAACGCTGCAAAAAATTGGAAGGAATTAACTATCACACCTAACACACAAAAAGCACCTATCCTTAAACAGTAAAACGGGTTTAAAATGTTATTTAATAAAATTAATGCTATTTCACTCTACCATAAAATCCGTTGATGATGTTTTATGCACCGCAAAAATCTTTTGCGTAGCGTAAACTTGTACGTTTCGCTCGAGACTTCTTTGAACACACTTTTTGCTGAAGATTCGCGGACGGAGACAACGACCTCAGGCGTTTCTTCAGGATCCATTAGGTGTTCCAAATTGAAATTTAACGTTTGCAATTGGGTCCTCGCTTGGTCGTATAAAGAGACGATTGCGCAGTCCATGGCTGTCGTACCGTAGGCTAAGAAGGTAGTCAAAATCGAATTATACGCGACAACCAATTCGAATCTGAGGAAGGAAATTAATTCAAAATATAATATTAAAATTGATCAAGACAGCGTTTTAGCCCTTTCATTTTGATTTGCGACCTTTAATTGGAATTTTGATTATCTTTGGCGAACATCTACCATTAACTATGCGTCATGAAAATCTTGTTACTAACTGCCATCCTAAAAGCATTACAAGTAAATCGTAAGTTGTGTTCATTATGCTTACATATTTTTTTCATCTCACTTGTAACATATAACGGCTATCATATGACTTTAAGCGTCATACATATAATATGTAATTTTTTATCTTCAAACGCTAATCTTACCATTTTGTCGTTCACCATTCCCAGGTTTCATGATATACCTAGATGTTTTAGTACCAACAAACATGACACGCTTTACGATTCCCTCTAACGTTTTTTTCTAGCTACATCTATGCAAGTTTCGGGTCTGCTTGGTGTTGTTTCCATTAAAGCCCATTCTTTTTTCATAGTGTTATCATTAGCGATTGCAAAAGTTGAATTCTGTGCACAGGGTCAACTTTTAAAAGTAGAGTTACGATTTTAACATCTCAATGATTTAATGATTTTCTTTAATTAAAATTGTTATCAATAACAAATAAATAAATAAACAGTGTGGTGACTCACTTGTATACTTTGTTGTGGCTTAATACAATAGATACTGTATTTTCGTGACAATTCAATTCTGTACCTCAGAGATAAACAGCATAATGTGGCAAAACACAAATTTTACAGGAGAGGAAAAATGCGTGAGTGAATCCTTGAATGCATTATTGATTATGAAATCATATATCATTAGATATTTTACTAATTAGGCGTCGTAGGACTTAATGCTCTTTACTATTGTGTAGAATTTGCTCTTGCGATTTTAATGGTGTAAGAAATATAATTTTGATCTTTTGACATTTAAAGTTATATATTTATGCAATGTATGAACTTACGTAGGCGATTGGCTGGTATCGAATGGGAAGTAAGTATAGAATTCCACATTCTCGCCTAAGTACCGGTTCAGCAATGGGAATATAGTCCAGAGGGTTCCGCACACAAATATGCAATTAAGATAAAAGTTGAGGAGCCTCAGCATGCGAGAAGCATTACCCTTCATTATCTCATCGTGATGTTCGTTGCATGGAGCAAACAAGGGCCCTGAAAACATTATAATCACGGAGAATTACCCAACCTAATTAGAGCGAGTATCATTTTATCATTTTCTGTAAGTTCAAATACATTTGAAGCGCAAAAGCGTTACATGCAACGAGTGTAGTGACGTGCCTACATACTATTACATACAAAATTCGCAGAAAATGCTATTACATCGTGACGTGTGGACAGATTGATTTTCTTGCGAACCAATTTTTTAAACATAACTGGAGGATGAACTTGCCTGAGATGAGCAAGGTGGCTGGAAATAAATTTGATAGCATAGGCCAGCCTAAACCCTACATAAATTGAGAAAATCGTATCAACATAGTAGCTTAAATATCAAGCTGATTCCAAAAAAAGATCTTTTAACCTCTCTTTAGCATAGCATCGTATATAGTATGCCTCCACTGCAAAACATTCCAATATTTGGTTTACCGTAATATTTAACTATATGAACAATATATATTTAGATCTGATATTGTACTTTTTAACAAAGATCCAACTGTAGGGGGCGATGAATTCAAAATGGATCGCACATGAGCATGACACAATACAATGTACCTACAAGCATTTTGACAATGTATAGATTTTATGTAATATTGCGCATTAGTGAAAAAGCTAGAATATAAACTCAGTATAACTGATTTTTCTTGTTGTTTGGTGTCAAATAATGCAGTCTGTCAGGAAATTCCAACCCTTGATTTTGTTACAAAATCCCTAAGCATACACAGAGATGTTATTTGAATAGATTTTACCGTTTATCGTTTCAATCAAACGGTCGACACGTTCCCGGCGAATATTAAAAATCAAAAACTTCCCCGTAGAGTTCACGAACGTCAGGAAGACGAACAGTGTGTCCACTATTTGAGATGTGCTGTGGCGGACCTGCGGGTCAAAGTAAACTGTAACTTGTTCAAAAGGTTTCTTTCATATCGACAGAATGATTATAATATGTAAATCTGCCACTGTATCCAGCAGCAATGGAGGGTTCAATAATTAGGTGAGGCGTTTATTAGGGTGGGTGTCAAATAGAACCTCGCCCAATCTCTCGTCGGGTGAGGACGTCGAGCTTAACAGAGAGATTCTCTCGTCGCCGACTAAAAAGCGCATTAAGCAAGCAAATTATGTGTTTTAGTTTAGGCATTTCGAAGGATCTCACGTGAGATTAGGGTGTATATATTATGTGTTTAGGAGGGACTCGAGCAAAATCTCATAACATCTTACCAAGGGGAGGGGGGAACCAAAATCGCCAAAATGGCCTCACACAATTAAAAGTTCATAATGATGTGAATTCCAGGTTTACCCGGGCTAGCTAAATTGTTGTATGGGCCACACGAATAGTTGTCCCGTGTGGGAATCGACCCACGACCCCCGACGCCGAAGCCTTAATTAATACCTTGGCGACTGCGCAACGGAGTCATCATGCCGCGTGGACTACGTTTGTTTACTTGTATTTTAGTTACTATTTCTTAATGTTGTAAAATGTTTCGATGTTAATAAAAATTATTAAAAATATATATAAAATGCGTTCTATATGTTTCTATTTTATACACCAAGTAACTTAGGTGATATTTAAAAAACACTTGCCTGAATCACACGGCAAACGAATTGAATGTTGTACGTCAACATAGCGAAAAGAACTATTATTCGGTAGGTATCATGTAAAGAATGCCTCAATGTGGACCCCGATTTCACCATTATTTTAAAAAATCCAACTCTTGCGAGAGCCTCGAACTGAGGCCTGATTGCATCGAATGTTTTATACATGCTTGAAAAGAAAATGATCCTACCGGTTATCGTCGACACTTCGTATAAAATCGAAACATCACGAATGCTCTATAAATATTTAAAAACTACAAGCTAAAGCGACGATTTTACGACTCATTAATAACAGGGTGGTGGAGAAAAGTAACATTCTCTAGCTACAATAAAATGTTTAAAATAACACGGCGTTGTTGAATCATTATCAATTCACGTAACAATATTATTGTGCTTCATTAAATACTTGCTTTTACGATCGTTTGTCAACGCGATACAAGTAATTTGTAGTCACTTAAAATTATTATTTTTATATATGAACCCATGAAATTCTAAAAATAAAAAAAACATGATTTTTTGATAGCGAAAGCATCTGAATAAGCGGTTCATCCAATGGTGGGCACTGGCAGAACCAGAGATGTTGCCAGCCACATGAGTGAATTAAAAAGTGTATATTATACTATTAGCATGCCAGTCAGTAGTGACTAGTCTTCCATGAGTGGTACTTTGCAGCCACAAATAAGATTGAAATAAAAAATGTAAATACTATTACTTGGCGCTGATCTTCTGTGATTAGTACTTCTGCTGGCGATATTTTTCTTTAGGGAATGTATGTTGATTGCTGTTTGTGCTTTCAATCTAGTTTAAAAAAATATTTTAATAAAGTTAAATTGGGAACATTGCCCATGGAAAGCTTCGATTTCCACGAGCTTAACAGACTATCTAAGTAGTCACACATGTTGACAGGCGTGCATTAAAAAAAGCAGTGAGGTTGTCGAAGTACGGCATGCGGACGTTACAAAAAGCGTGTTATTAGTAGCCTCGGACCTTTGTGAATTGAGAACCACCCCGAGGTGGTTTTCCGTGCTCGTAGGCTAGAAGGATGTACTTTGTTGTAGGTTAATTTTACGTTTATGTGGATGTTGGATGTACTATTGGACGAGTCTCCTGGTGGTTCCAACTTATAGACTGTTGTTGCTCACCACAACAATATTTTGTCTTGCTGCGCATTAACGACGAAAGTATTTTTTTCTTTCTGATGAATACAAACAGATTTCTTGTATACAGAAAAAGATGTTTAATCAATTTACATCCCCAAAATCGGTCAAAAGTGTAACACCTTTTATAAAATATCATTTAAAACAAATCGTGTAGAGGTGTTAATTTTCGCGTGTATTCAATTAGTGTCTCTCTAATCACGGCCGTAATTAAATGTCAATTATGTCGTTACCTTAATAAGCGCCTAACGCCTAACGCAGCGTAGGTGTTTATAGCTTGTACCGATATGTAAATACTTAATTAGTGTAAGTTAATACCGAAGTTATTTATATTTCTTGCACTTATAACACCATAGCGGAAATAAGCGATCAGAATAAGGACACTTATGTAAACTGTTTGCAGGCCGATATTACAACACAATATGTATTGACTGAGATAACACATACACATATCGTGAAGGTGTTTTACTTAAACTTGAAGTGCACTGCACACCCTTTCTTCATTCTCAGGGCTAAACCCCTAAACTACCCTTGCTAAAATTAACCCTTAATGATCCTGATGGCGATTTCAATACCCTGTCTAGTATGATTAGCAGAGAATTTAATAAAAATCTGCCAAAAAGGAAAACAATAACCTTAAGCAATAAACTTTCTTTCAGTGAATGGGCGACTAAGGGAATAAGAAAGAGCAGGGATAGACTTTATGATCTATACAGTATAAAATCATTAACTTGTGATCCTAACTTCCATGAATATGTTAGGAAGTTTTCAAAAATCTTTAAAAGGGTCTGTATTATAGCTAAGGCAGACTACTTGAGCAATAAAATAAAATTATCCGCAAACAAAGTTAAAACTACTTGGAAAGTGATAAATAAGGAAACTGGTAAAAATAATGAAAAAAAAGTGGATTTTACATTAAATGTACATGGCAAAGTTATAAAAGAAAATTATAAAGTTGCAAATGAGTTTCTAAATGTTTTCACAAATATACCTTTTGAAACTACTAGGCATTTGCAACACTGTCCCACAGAGGCAGCAACATATCTGGATAAATATGTTAATATTTCCATTCCAGATTTTAAGTTTTGCCACATAGGTCCGAATGATATTATTAAGACTTTTAAAAAATTTAAATAAATAGAAAACTGAAGACCTATGGGGCGTATCAATATGGGCATTAGATCTTATAATCTGTGATATTGCTTGTTTATTAGCCCAAATATTTAATTTATGTTTAGATACTTGCAAATTTCCAAAATTAATGAAATGTAGCAAAATTGTGCCAGTTTATAAATCAGGCTCAAGAGAAAATTCCTCTAATTACCGACCCATTTCTATCTTACCAGCCTTAAGTAAAATATTTGAGAAAATCATGCTGGATCAGATGCTATTTCACTTTAATAAAAATGAAATCTTGAACCAGCATCAGTTCGGATTTACGAAAGGTAGATCTACAACTGATGCTGGAGTAGAATTAATTTCGCATATCCTGCAGTCTTGGGAAACGTTCCATGACACCATTGGTGTGTTCTGTGACCTCTCCAAGGCATTTGACTGTGTAGATCATAAGATTCTTATTAAGAAATTGGAATATTATGGTATTCGAAAATCTGCCATTAATTTTGTTTCCTCATATCTTAGCGATCGGGAACAAAAAGTAATTATAAATGGTGTACTGTCATCGGGATCAATAGTACAAATGGGTGTTCCTCAGGGATCGATCCTGGGCCCATTCCTGTTTTTAGTCTACATAAATGATTTGCCATATGTGGTAGAAAAAAGGTCTCAAATCGTTTTGTTTGCGGATGACACCTCACTCTTGTTTAAGGTTAATAGGAAAGATGTTACATTAGAGCAACCAAATGAAATACTAAGTGTCGTTTCGGGCTGGTTTGCGACCAATAATTTACTTTTGAACGCCACTATGACTAAATGTATCAGATTTTCATCATCAAAGCTGTCTCACAAACCAGGAATCTTTATTGATGACAACATCTTACCTCTTGAGGATTCAACGGCAATCCTTGGAATATGCATTGACTCCAAGTTGCAATGGGGAGTGCTTTGCCATACGCAAGATCAGACAACTAACAAACGAGGCAACAGCTAAATTAGTTTATTATGCTTACTTTCACAGTATTATGTCTTATGGTGTCTTACTTTGGGGTTCCGCATCCGGTTTAGACACGATATTTGTACTGCAAAAGCAAGCGATACGGGCTGTCTATGGCCTGGGTCCACGTGAGTCCCTTCAGCATATTTTTAAAAAGATAAACATCTTAACGCTCCCGTCGCTATACATACTTGAGAACATCATGTATGTACGAAATAACTTACACCATTTTACAAAAAACATACCACATCGCGTCGGGGCCGTGACACGTTGGAAATACCGGGGTTTAGACTAGCTAAAACCAGGAAATCGTTTCTTGGGAGATGTATTAACTTATATAATAGAATAGGTGACATCCACAAACAATTAAGTTTAAATAATTTCAAACATTTTGTAAAAGCCACCTTAATGGAAAGGTCTTATTATAATGTCGAGGAATACATTGAGGACAAGGATGTGTGGAAATGACTCTTGCTCTGCACTTGCAAGTCCCCTGGCTCCTGCTAAATTATACTAAAATAATTTTGTGTGTATACTTAAATACTTAAAAAAAAATAGAAATAAAATATAAATATATGACCGCAGAGTTTCTTGCCGGTTCTTCTTTTGCAGGTCTAGTTTAGTGAACCGGTGGTAGTTTTTGACGTTCAATAAGAGCTTAAAATAAGCCTATGTTGAATAAAGACATTTTGACTTTTGACTTTTTGACTTTTTGACCAATGGTGCTAATAACCAAATAACTGCTTATGTAAGTACTCTCAACGAGGTTTTTGAAGTTACTACTACTTTTCATGGTATTACCATGCCAACCAATAACAACTTTTTGACATTTGCCTATAATTCAAAGTTATTTTTTTTTATGTGAAAAGTTGCCAAGCGAGCAGACAGTTATCTCATGTTAAGTGAATACCGCCGCCCATGGACATCCGCTGCACCGAGGGTTAGAGATGCCTTGACAGCCTTTTGAAAATTGGGCTCCGGCTACCTCACTCACCAGACGAAACGCGAAAGTACTTCCACTTTACGCCGGTCTTCTGTGAGGTCGTGGTACTTACCCGGACGAGCCTGCGCATTCGTGCAACAGCCGAGGCTGCTGCGTGGCCCTACCATTAAAAATTAAACCGAATAATAATAAATATTTAATTAAATCGTTATCAATTGCATTTAATGTCTTTTTCACAAATTAAAATACTTTGTAATATTACTTAATAACAACATAATACTTCGTAAAATTTAATTTGCACAAATTAAATTTTACGTGCGTACATAAGTACTCACAAACATTTTTTTTGTGAGGGTTTTTTATACAGCGTGTCTTTACAATCGCGACAATAAATGAACACGCATATAGAGGATACATTTTTAAATTGTATCAAACATTTACATTCTTTAAACATCAATATTTACTGAGTTATTAAATTTTCCAAAACATCAAATTTTAGAACACGTACGTATAAAAGTGTAACGTAAAGTACATTTGTAAAGGTCACAAAGCAGATGAATGGGTTGAATGAATTTGAAAGAAACAAAACATACTGTTAGAAGGAGAGGCTTGTAATGCGACGCTGTGGTAACGAATGAAAAAGTCTCTGAATGTATGAATAAGTCAGTTGTAGTTGTATAGGTGTTACTTTTTACTAAATTAGTTTGTTTGAAAACATTTTTTTTTAATGATAGGTTTTTTTAACGTTAATATTTTTTATGATTATTGGCAAGTAGCGTTAGACGTGTGTTCATTTATTGTCACGATTGTAAAGAGCCGCTCATTTATTTAGCCCCTAGCTACGACACTGAAAAGTTACGTCGCTGTAAAGGTATAACGCTATAAAGCTGCGACTCTGAGAAACTACGATGCTTAAAGCTACGTAGATAGCTATGCTGTAAAGCAGCGAAGTCTTACAGCGTCAGAGTTTAACAGCGGCGTAGCTTTTCGTCGACTAGTTTTTCAGCATCGTAGCTATGGATAGTCGTGGATCTACGGCGTCGTAGCTTAACGCAGTATAGCTGCGATACTGTAAAGCTACGAAGCTGTAAAGTTACGACGGTAATGTCGATGAATAGTGTCGTAGTAGAACAGATAGCTTAATAGACAGAGCTCCGAATATATGTGGCGACACTTACGTAATTTCAATACAGTACAGTTTGTATAAGGCTACGATGGCTGAAATTCAATACTCTTACTTATTTAGCAAGTTTCACTCAAATAATAAAGGCTCAAGCAGACATGGGTGGGTTTAAATTCATTCAAGCAGAGATGGGTGCGCAGGCCGTAGCAATTGCTACTCTTTCTACGTGGTTAATCCGGCACTGGATGTCCGTGCGATTACAGCCCAGTAATACAAAACCTATCCAACTGCTGAAGGGTGTATAAAAGGGCGATGTCATATCACCGAAACTCTTCACCGTTGCATTTGAAAATTATTTCAAGCATGTGGCGAGGCCACAAAGAACGTGTTGGTAACATATTACCTCACCCATCATCGATTCCCGCTTGACCTTGGTACTATGCTCAATGACCTCAACAGTGTTGCAAAACGTGTAAAAATGCACATGGACAAGACGAAGATCATGCCACGCCTATACCAGTTGATGCTGAGAGCACTGAGCTGTTATTGACGAGTATATTTACCTAAGCAGCTAGTTCGGTTAGGTAAGTATAACTTAGAGGCAGGCAGGCAATCACTTACCATCAGGTGAGCCTCCTGCTCGTTTGCCCCTTTTCTCCATAAAAAAAAAAAAAAAAAAAAAAAAAAAAAAAAAGACGTCAATCAGCGAACCCAACTGTGATGGGCACCGTTCGAGAAACTTCGGCATATATCTTCTCATCCAATCTCCCTCAATGTTCGAAGAGAATCAATGGGTGTTGCCAGTGATGACCTACGGAACCGAGACTTCGTCCGTCACTGCAGGCCGTGTGAGAAAGCTGTCGCTTAGCCAGCTGTCCTCCAGCCTAGACAGATCACTACTGCACATAAGTTCAGCAGCGGACTAGAAAAGAATATATATGATGATGATTTTATTTCTCGTACAGGCAGATGCAAGTTAATTAAAATTACAATTAATTTTAATCTATTGCTCAGAGAAAAGAAAAGAAACTCAGACATAAAAGAATTCTGTACTAATAATGTGGTTAAATATCAATGTGATACAATACAAATACATACAATACTTTTGGACTTTAAAAATAGATACCTTTTTTTTTTAAAAAAAAAAAAAAAAACAAATAAATACAAGTAAAAGTATGTTTATTGTTATCATCGATCAGAAAATAAATCACATGTACATTATTTGGTTATCAGCTCCAGCCAAACACGCTACCTGTCGCATGAATTTCTCAAATATTGGAATGTGATATATGAAATTGCGAAAATACTAGATTAGTAAATATTGCAGCCCTGTCTGTTTCGCTTTGTACTAAAATAATATTTAACTTCACATTTCAAAATTTCTATATCTATATGTCTATGCCTAGTACAGACCTTATAAATTCTATTGGAGCTTTCAGCTTGGTGTTGTTTTAAATAGTGAACAGTCTGCATAGCCAGTAAATCACAAATTTTATGGACTTTGTATTAAGATTTCGGGACACTGTCTCTTTGGGGTGACTTCATCTTCGGCCGGTTCTTTTCGCTTCAACGCCTTTTCTTTCTCCATCTCCTCGTTATCTTCATTATTTACATGTGATTTATCTTCTTCAGTCTTTTGTCCGGATTCCGTCTCTAGTCTATCACTCGGCGCCAGCTCACCGCCTTCATCTTCCTGCGGCTCCGAAAGGCTCTGCTTACCTTCCTCGAAGCAAGAGTCCTCCCCATTGTAGGCATCCTTGTCCATATAATCGCCATCATCGGTGGCCGCCTCCAATCTTTCCGCAGCCCTCTGCGAAGTCGAGTTCTGATTGCAGCTCACTGTTCTTTTGCTGCCAGCGATGCGGGCCGTGAGCGCTCTGTACAATTGGTCTATGTCGCCAGGGGCACCCTGTAGGAAACAATAAGTATATCCGTTAAGTATTATTATAAATTTTTCAATCCTTATTGTTTTTAAAGTGCTGATGAATCAATAGACAGGCATCTTAACACGCACAGTTAGCACTTTTTATATAATAGCTTCTGTGTAATTATTGTTAGAGATATCAAATAAGTATCAAAAAGTTGCCTCTAATAGCAACATTGGTTAATCAAATATTTTGCATTCTTCAAAAAGGCCTTTATGATTGATATGCCAAGATATTTAAAACAGTTAAATCAATTCAAACAAAATACTCCAAATTCATATGTTAGAACTAAATGAGCTTTGAGAGAGAGAGAGAGAGAGAGAGAAAATGAAAGTCACTTTACCGGATGATGTTTTCACTTTCAATGTTACTTACTCTTCAATTGGTCTTAAGAACAAGTGTTGACTTACCATAATGAGGTACAACTTAATTTGCAACTGGGCATCGACCGCTGTTATCCTTAGCGACTTCGCGCCTGCCCGCTCCACGACCATGTCGGGCCACAGCTTAGTATTGAGCACGACACGCAAGGAGCCCACCACGCGCACAACGAGGCGCGAACCGCTACCGGCAGTGGTTCCGCTCCCGCTCCCGCTGCCGCCTCCATTGCCACCCCCGCTGCCCGGCGCAGCATCGTTCAATCGCAGCACACCGCGGCCGCGTTCCCGCCAACTGCCCGCCTCCCACGCGAACAGACGGCAAGTTATCTAAAAAAGTACTCCAGTCAGTAACTCGTTCATGGGACGGTGTACACGCTTCTACAACAAAATTCCAGTTAATGTGCAAAGCCTATCTATTAAGAGGTTTAAGAAATTTATTAAAGCAAAACATTAGCGATAATAACCCCTGGGAATGAGATGATCGCACCTAAGCTGTTTCTAAATAAAAAAAATTGTACTGTATGACAATGTATTTCTTTGAGAAAAAAAAAAAGACAAATAAGAGGATACCTACGGAGTTTCTTTCGCCTGTTTCTTCTCCGTTAGAGGAACCTCATTACTAAACGGTGGTAGATTTAAACAATGACTATTGATAGATGAAATGTATATTTCTTATTTGGATGAATAAATAATTTGATTTGATTTGATTGATATTGAATGTTGCTATTACTATTTTATTATAAATAGCTCCGTGACGCAGTTGCAAAGGTGTTGGCTTCGGCGTCAGGGGTCAGGTTCGATTCCCAAATGGGACAACTATTTGCCTGACCCACAGATAGTTGTTTCCCATCTGAGTGTTTGTCCACTTGAAATTTATGTTTGTAAATTGTCCTTACAACAAAGGATAATGAACATGCGCTTTATGATGGAAGTACGTATTTAATTAAAGCTTCATAATTATTAACTACTTGTCACATCATTCTAACTTAATTTATAGAGAAATTCAGTAAATAGACACTGAAAAAAAATTCTGAGCCTACCTGTAAAACATTGGTTTCATCCTCTTCTCCAGTCATGGTGCAATTAGTTGTTGGTGGTGGTGGACGGGCATGAGATCGTTCATATTCAGCTGCAGCAGCTGCAAGGCCATCACTACTCTTTTCGCTTGGCCCTGCTTCCTCCTTTATGAACAATATTAAGTAATTTAGCTATGCATATTTATTTACATTAAATAAATAAATATCTAAATAATTACTGGACATCTAGTCCCAAACTAAGCAATGCTTGTACTATGGGTACTAGAAAACTGATAAACATACTTTCTTTTGTAAATGAATACATAATATACTATACTTATATAAACACCCAGACACTGGAATAACATGATGTTCATCACACAATATTTTTCCAGTAGTGGGGATCGAACCCACATCCTATGGCGCAAGAGGCAGGTTCATTACTCCCCACGCCATTCGGGTTGTCAAATTATATTATATTTTCCATATATATATAAACAAATGTATGTACATAATATGTTTTACCTGATTATTCTCCTTAACTGATGCGGCAGCATTTGTAAACAGCAACTCTGTGGTGCCATTTGAAGTACTATGTTCTGAGGATGATGCTTCACCATTGATGACAGATTCTACCATAACAACTCTTTCACTTAAGTTCTGTCCAAAAACAAATCCAGATGATGATGTAGTGGTAGTTGGTTGTGCTGGTGTAGGGGCAGGGTTTGAAGCCTTTGAAGTGGCTACACCGGAACCCAGTGGTACAAACTTTAGCGGTTCCACTTCTTTTTTCTCCAGCAACCTATCTATGGCTATTGTCTCAGGCTGTGTTTCTTTCTCTGTTTCAATTTCATCAGGGACCTCTGCATGCTTATAAAATGGATTTGCATTTGCTTTCAACTGTGGTGGACGTAAGACAGAACCTGGAAATAAAAAATATAATGATGTATGGGTTTATTTTATTTTATAAGTGTCTCATCAACTTTTGTCTTAAAAATACTGCCACACTAATAATAGAAAATAGAACATTCTTAATATGTTATGGAAAATCAAAAACATGCATGCTCTTCAGTTAAATCTTGTTTGCTCATTTTGTACTTAAATACTTTGAGCTTTTGATAGTACATATACCGCTTTGTTTAAGAACCCTGAAAACTTCTGAGGAACTTATTTTAATTTATAAAAATTAATTGTAATGATCAATATTGGAAGAACTCACCGAATGGATTGCAGCTTTTGTTGGAATTCGAACCGAAATTTGAGGAACCGAAACCACCGAGACGTGGTTTCGCCAATATAACCCGTGACTGGGATGATCCATTGTACAAATCTTCCGAAGTCGTTTTTCCTGATATTGCAATTTTAAATAAAGAGGTTATATGATACACGGCAAAATAATAAAATCAGAATAATATGACAAATCGACTCCACACATTTACATTCAAATTTCAGTGTGCGTATCATTGAAATAGAATATTATTAACATTCAATAACTTTTTGTTAAAATACTACCAGTATAAACTGTAAACTTTTATCGCAAGGATAAATAAATAATTAGGATTAAAGTTTAAAACTCTGCAATTCTTTGAATTTTTGATGATGTATGATCAACATTAGACGCATTCTTTTTTAACGTTCCACAAAGCACTTTTTAATAGTTATGAAAAAGAATTTACAAAGCCATAAAATAAAGATTGAAATTATTAAAATTACGTGAACTTCTAAGTTTATATGAAAATAAGTAATCATACCTTGCTTTGCCTCTGCCATTGTTGAATATTCGCATCCACAGAGAACAAAGTGTGAAGTGCGAAGAATTGACAACAAACCTTACAGGTTATATATAATATACAATGGTACAAATGAAAAGTGTATTTTCAAAATAATTTTGCAATTAAACTATTACTAAGATGATTATAGAACGGTGCCGTCTTGAATGTCTAATTCGAGGCTGGTGCTCAGTGCTGGATAGATACGGAAAGCTTTTACTAGTGGACTTTAATAACGTAAACTTCATGTACTCATTTAAATGATCATAACGACGCTTCTTTTCGCGTTTGCTATGCAATTTGGCATTCCGCACAAGCTACGGGAGCGAGCCACGGCGTAAAAATCGGTTTTGAACTACTTGAAGCGGTTTCAAGTGATTGACAACTTGCGTGAAACAAATTCTTGCTCGCGTAGTTCATTATAGGACATATACATTAGAAAGTTGGAACTTTTTGTCTTAGTGTCTTTTGACTAACTGTGAGTTTTGTCTCGCGTAACGTTTAGGTTTTGGCTTAGGATTGGCTTTGGTTGCTCATGGAATAAGTTGGTGGAAGTTTAACGGCAGGGAGGATTCTGTTCCGATAGTTTTACTCCTCCTCCGAGTTGATATTGATCCGCCACATTATGAACAATTAGTTTATAGCATTTAGTGCAGGTTTAAGCGAATAAATAATCCGGGCTTTGCAGTCGTTGGTTGTACTGTATCGGCTTATAGGGCCAACTTACCCTCCCCTTCGGCTTAGTAGCCGTGGCTTTGTTACCCATGACGAAGCTAAGAGGAACCCACACTGGGCTGACCTGTGGTGTAAGGCCGGCCCGAGAGGGCCACTCTGAATGTACCCACTCTGAATGCGTGCTGGAGGATGCAGGGGACAAGTCGGGGGTGGTAGAGGCGGAGCCACTCTACCTATTTTCTGCTACCGAGGGGGAATCGCGGGGAAGAGGAATGTCGGTATTGCGTTGGCCGCGCTCCCTATCCTCCGTGACTCGGCGGGGCTGCACCGCTGTTGCAGTGGTGGAGGGACCGCGGCGGAAGAGGAGTATCGGTATTGGGATGCGCCGTTCTCCCTACCCTCCAAGCCCGAAACGAGGCGAGCGGTGGAGCCACAGACCAGGTCCGCCACTGGGGGCTGGGAGGCTTGCTGCTTATTGGCACTGGCTCTTCTGGTTCCCATGGCCACTGGTCAGCGAACTCGGGGGAGTTCGTTGGCCGTGGCCCTTTTTCTCGGCGCACAAACCAGCGCGCCTTACCTGTAGGAGAAAGGAGTTTCTCCTCGGGAGATGGCTGCTGAGGCGGCCAGGATCACGGAAGTGTGCGAAAGCGTTCCGGTGACCCTGCCTTTATACGCCTAGGTGAGCGAGGTGAGTGGGGAACATCGTGGGGTCTTAGTCGGTGAGAATCCAACAGAACCCGTTCTTGTTGTGTAGGCATTTCCTCCACTTCAACAAAATAAGGGCCAACTTACCCTATTATCATCTGGGTTATCTAACCATCATCTGCAGAGCAGTTTTTGGGATTTTTAATTATGGACATAACCTAATCTGTTGACGTGTGCTCAAGAAGTGGGGCCGTTTTTGGATCTGCTCATCGACTTTCTACTTCCTCGTCTACCGATCAAACGGATGGTGACGATTGGACGGTGTTTGTGGCTTATTTACTAAGTGAGGATCGTAGTTTTAGGGCTGTTGGTAAGGCATTCGTACTTCTCCCCGTTTCTAATGCTTTGCCATCATCGAGTAGGGTGACTGAAGACATATAGGCGACGTTCTCTGATTTAAGATTTCTCACAGCTGGCAAAGGCGAATATGGGATGGAGAGATATCCTCCATCAGTTTCCCTTACGAGGGAAGTTATTGTTCATAAAACTTTTTAAATGATATGTCTGATACATTCATTAGATATACTTATTATGCAGACATGTTAAAAGTTCATCCGTGATAAATGTAGCCAGTCTCGTAAGAGGTATCAGTGATTTGTAGAAAGTTTTTATATTCAAACATAAATTAATCATTCAGCGGCTAAATTCACCCTTCCAGATTAATAAAGGATTTACAATAAATATCAAATGTCATTCGTGCCAACAGGGCTGCTGAATAAATTAAATAGTTAAAAAATTGCGGTAACACTAATGATGAATTGTCTGTATTCCCTAGATGATAAACTATATTAATATATTTATCTAGATATATGAATGTAGCGATGGGTCATTGAAGGTTGTTTCGTCAACTTAACGTTAACGTTGATTACTTTTCGTCAACTAGTCGATGAACTAGTTAAATTCTTCAACTAGCTAGCGTGACACTTTGTTAGTTTCCATGAACGAACGAATTTCCAAAAAAGAAACACCCTCAACATGAAGTAAAATTCTGATACAATTTATTTTAAGTCACAAAATAATCTCTGACCTTACGCGCAATTATCAAACAAGTTTTAGAAAGTGAATTTAAACATGTCGTTCTTAAAAGTAAAGAAGCAACTAATAAAAATGGTGCGACCGGTGCGCGAATTCTACGATCGTAACCTTTTCTAAAAAAATATGTCAAATAATTATTAACTTTTGACTACGTCGAATAGAGTTCAAATTTATTCTTTGACATGATTTGTGATAATAATTTCAACGCAAGATTTTCAATTTATTTAGTTCGTTACGTTTGCCTTCTTAGAATCGATTTTATAAAACAGTATAATTTCCTAAATTTCGTTGACGAATTCAATGACCTGATTTCATAGAGGGTTGACGTTAACAGGATCGTACTTCATGGCAGTCTATGGGGGAGGCCTATGTTCAGCAGTGGACTCAAACAGGCTGAAATGATGATGATGATGATGACATTAACACGTTTACAAGAGGTGAACCGTTGATTTAACTAGTACGTTGATTCAACGCTCATCACTAGTTGAATGACATTGAACGTTATGTCAATTGTCAATTGTCATAGAAACTCCGTAAAGTGAAGAATGATTACATGTGTATATTTGTTTGAATATTTTTTGAGATATCCTTGTAATTATAATACGTTTTTATTAATTATTTATAACTATGTTATGTTTGTCTATTTTATAGCAACTTAAACATAAGATATTTTTGTTAAACAACTCTATTTGTGAATGTTTTAAAGTTTATTGTTATACGATGGTGCAAAGTGGAAAAGTGAGAAAACAGTTACATTTAATTGATTTTTAGCCCATATATTTATAGAAGAATAGTTCATACTAAGGTAAGAAACTAATAATATTCATGCCTTATCTTAGAAATGTTTAGCTGTTGTAAAAATGGTTTATATGCAATGTTGTACTTTTATGTTGTATTTTATATACTTTGGGTATTAGAGTATTCATTTTTAACGATAATTTAATCTTTATATTAACTATAAACCGTATTATAACTATTAACCGTATTTAAAATTTGTGATTATAGGAACAATAATAAATTATTTCTATCATGGGTTATGGAATCGTTGAACCAATCTTTATAATATATTTGTTATATATTAGTTATGTAAAAATTGTATTTAGAATGATTTATTACATTGGTTTTATAAGAAAGTTTATCAAGACAAACAGTACATTAAATTATTCAAGCACATAATTTGTGACGCTTTATATTTACTTCAATTATATTTAACAATTTCTTTTTTATTTGATACGAACATAATATAATATTCAGTCATTTTAAATCAATAACTATTTCAGAAATATTTAATCATAATATAATCTGTATAATCTCCAAGTCTAAAGAAGTTTCTCAAGATCTACATCTATATATTGTCAATATAGTGACATGAAATCTTAACTACAATATGTTGATATTACAGGAGACGAAAAAAACTTTTAGTAAATTGTGTCTTGATTTTTTTAATTTTTGATTTTAAAGTAAATTTTTAATTAAATGAAGGCGAATTTAATGTTATTACAGTACTTTCAGTACCATGTTGAATTATCGAATTATTATTATATAGGTAAAGGCTATTGTTTTCTATCATGGCAAATTATAATCATTCATAACCAGAAGGGAAGGTATTGCAAATAAATACTGTATATAATGTTTATAGCTTTATTTCAAATTAATAATTATTTAAAATTAAAGGTGTGGCCGTCATGTGGAAAAAACTGATTTTAATTGCTATTAAGTGATTATTTGGTGGCCATTATGCGGATTTTATGTTTATGCCGTTGAGGATAAATTACATTTACTAATACTTTCAATCTTATTTCTATTGGGGCCCATTCCTCATCAAAGTTCAATTTGACTTCAATAGTTATTCCGTGGCATTGGATGGCTCTTATGTCTACAACCTGGGGTTTACCATCCTCGATCGTATGATACTGATAAGGGTGCTCATAAAGTCAATATTTCGAAGTTTATCTGTAATTCTTGGGAATTAGGCCAGATCGGGACTGTATGGCAGATGACTCATTATTTCGACACCTGCAATATACAAATAATATATAAGTTGTTGTGGTGAAGGATCCTGCTTCTAAGACGTTGCTGTCAAACATTTTCAAAGACAACAGACAAACTACAGCTAACTTACCAGTCTGCAATATCTGTAAATCTTGCAGCACAACTATCGCGAAATGATCTTTTCGGCCAAAGAACAAGGCAATCAACTTTTTCCCTTGACTTGTTCCTTTCTTTACTTTTGTTGGCCGATCCTCAAAAGGAAGGGTTTGTAGCAAAAATACAGTTTTCATTACCTGTGACGATGTCAAGTACAGAATTAGAGTCACCTCCATTGAACTTTTAACATTTTGCGACCCAGTGGTGGATCCACCAGCAGGCTAAGTAGGTTAGACCCTAGGGCGGCAGATTTTAGGGGGCGCAAATGAGTCCCAAAATGTTTTCTCTTAAAGACACAGAGAAAAACATATGTAAGGTACACAGAGAAAACGAGTCTTGAAAATTTAACAAAAATTTTAATATTTTAGTACTGTATAGTACAATAAAGTCTAACGCCTATATATGAACTATCGCTAAACTCTTTGTGAAATATATTTTTGTAAATTTTAAAGTTTTTTTTTTTTATAGTGCTAATCTCTGCACCTAAGATTGAACATTAAAACATGTAGAAAAAGTACGAAAAGATTGTCGCCGCTGTGGGAATCGAACCCACGTCTTCGGCATTCGCGGCCTGACGCTCTAGCCACTGAGCTAAACGGCTGATAGCCACAGCGACGAAAATCTTAACGCGTTCTTTCTACATTGTTATTTAGCATTTGAAGCAATGCTTGGCGAATCTATTGTTATATCCTTTCCAGCATACAAACAATTTCGAATATCGTTTTACAACGATAATTCGGACGAGAGATGTCGCCATTGCTTTTTATAAATTTTAAAGTTTTTTTTTTTTTTTTATAGTGTAATCTCTGCACCTAAGATTGAACATTAAAACATGTAGAAAAAGTACGAAAAGATTGTCGCCGCTGTGGGAATCGAACCCACGTCTTCGGCATTCGCGGCCTGACGCTCTAGCCACTGAGCTAAACGGCTGATAGCCACAGCGACGAAAATCTTAACGCGTTCTTTCTACATTGTTATTTAGCATTTGAAGCAATGCTTGGCGAATCTATTGTTATATCCTTTCCAGCATACAAACAATTTCGAATATCGTTTTACAACGATAATTCGGACGAGAGATGTCGCCATTGCTTTTTATAAATTTTAAAGTTTTTTTTTTTTTTTTTATAGTGCTAATCTCTGCACCTAAGATTGAACATTAAAACATGTAGAAAAAGTACGAAAAGATTGTCGCCGCTGTGGGAATCGAACCCACGTCTTCGGCATTCGCGGCCTGACGCTCTAGCCACTGAGCTAAACGGCTGATAGCCACAGCGACGAAAATCTTAACGCGTTCTTTCTACATTGTTATTTAGCATTTGAAGCAATGCTTGGCGAATCTATTGTTATATCCTTTCCAGCATACAAACAATTTCGAATATCGTTTTACAACGATAATTCGGACGAGAGATGTCGCCATTGCTTTTTATAAATTTTAAAGTTTTTTTTTTTATAGTGCTAATCTCTGCACCTAAGATTGAACATTAAAACATGTAGAAAAAGTACGAAAAGATTGTCGCCGCTGTGGGAATCGAACCCACGTCTTCGGCATTCGCGGCCTGACGCTCTAGCCACTGAGCTAAACGGCTGATAGCCACAGCGACGAAAATCTTAACGCGTTCTTTCTACATTGTTATTTAGCATTTGAAGCAATGCTTGGCGAATCTATTGTTATATCCTTTCCAGCATACAAACAATTTCGAATATCGTTTTACAACGATAATTCGGACGAGAGATGTCGCCATTGCTTTTTATAAATTTTAAAGTTTTTTTTTTTTTTATAGTGCTAATCTCTGCACCTAAGATTGAACATTAAAACATGTAGAAAAAGTACGAAAAGATTGTCGCCGCTGTGGGAATCGAACCCACGTCTTCGGCATTCGCGGCCTGACGCTCTAGCCACTGAGCTAAACGGCTGATAGCCACAGCGACGAAAATCTTAACGCGTTCTTTCTACATTGTTATTTAGCATTTGAAGCAATGCTTGGCGAATCTATTGTTATATCCTTTCCAGCATACAAACAATTTCGAATATCGTTTTACAACGATAATTCGGACGACAGATGTCGCCATTGCTTTTTATAAATTTTAAAGTTTTTTTTTTTTTTATAGTGCTATCATATATAGTGGCTATCAGCCGTTTAGCTCAGTGGCTAGAGCGTCAGGCCGCGAATGCCGAAGACGTGGGTTCGATTCCCACAGCGGCGACAATCTTTTCGTACTTTTTCTACATGTTTTAATGTTCAATCTTAGGTGCAGAGATTAGCACTATAAAAAAAAAAAAAAAACTTTAAAATTTATAAAAAGCAATGGCGACATCTCTCGTCCGAATTATCGTTGTAAAACGATATTCGAAATTGTTTGTATGCTGGAAAGGATATAACAATAGATTCGCCAAGCATTGCTTCAAATGCTAAATAACAATGTAGAAAGAACGCGTTAAGATTTTCGTCGCTGTGGCTATCAGCCGTTTAGCTCAGTGGCTAGAGCGTCAGGCCGCGAATGCCGAAGACGTGGGTTCGATTCCCACAGCGGCGACAATCTTTTCGTACTTTTTCTACATGTTTTAATGTTCAATCTTAGGTGCAGAGATTAGCACTATAAAAAAAAAAAAACTTTAAAATTTATAAAAAGCAATGGCGACATCTCTCGTCCGAATTATCGTTGTAAAACGATATTCGAAATTGTTTGTATGCTGGAAAGGATATAACAATAGATTCGCCAAGCATTGCTTCAAATGCTAAATAACAATGTAGAAAGAACGCGTTAAGATTTTCGTCGCTGTGGCTATCAGCCGTTTAGCTCAGTGGCTAGAGCGTCAGGCCGCGAATGCCGAAGACGTGGGTTCGATTCCCACAGCGGCGACAATCTTTTCGTACTTTTTCTACATGTTTTAATATATTTTTGTGATCATAACATTTTAAAATATGCAATGAAGGCGATAAAGCAAAAATCATAAAGTTGTAATTTTATTGCCAGAAAAAATGTAATTAATATGATTGCGAAATAAGGTATCGAATTTCAGAGTGAGGGCGGCAAAATTGAACAGCCTGTTAGCGGCAAATTTGTAAATCCACCACTGCGCGACACCAATCCATACATAGGCGTTTCTGGTCGTCGGTAAAGAATGGCGAATCCATCTGGTACAAAGATTCCTGACGCCATAGTGGTAGTGTAATATTTTCTATTCTTGACTCATACCGATGCACAAGCGTTCCCAAATTTGCTGGTAGGTTACTCTCTATCTTGCTCTATCATGCGTCGCATAAAAATAATTCCATTGATTGGCCGATAAACTTACCTGTTTCATAAAATTTCAACCAAAAAAAAAAGAAACATTGATTTTTCACAATTTACAACACTTAACAAACACGTTTCAACCTGTAATTTACACTACTTTTCGCGTAATAAACAAAAAACGACTTACGTATAACAACGACGCGTCCCATTGTTCGCCAATTTGTTTCGCTCAGACGGCAGAGATTTTCATTGGTATTTGCACGTATTTCCTTGTAGGTGGTTCATATGTCAGCGAGGATTACAAATAAATCTACTTAGGACCTATATTTTCTTAAACATAGATCATTTTGTGCAATATTTATGCTGAAATACTTAGCAGTTATTGTCTTTTTTTAATATCATATATACGACAATCAAGTTTGCGAGTGCATGCAAAATATTATTTTACAAATAAATAAGCAATAATCTCAATTTCGTCATCGCGTTAGATAGAAGTTTAGAAGTTCATGTCACTAGGTCATCGATATACGAAAATTCCCTCTGTCACAGTGCTTTTTTGCAATGGACTCCGAAACTAATCAATCCATTTTAATACTTCAGTTTTCATATTTAACAACATGATTGACATGTTTTGCAGACCCTACCGAAGGGGTGATAAGGAAAAAGAAAATGCAAAGAAATTTCGAGTTAGGTATAGTTCAAATACACATTAACGTTAAAGTACAATAACGTAAAAGCATTAACACTTCAGATAATCAAGTGTTTATGTTAATCCTTGCCTTTCTTTGAATGTCACATACAAGTAATGATATGACATCAATATTTGAGCTTGATATTTTGGACGAATGAAATCAATCTATATACATATGTAAATAATAAATGCCATGCGTAGTGTTCGTAATTTTATTCGTAATGATCAAAAAACCAATATAGGACTAAAAATTTACCATGAAACATAAAATCATTATTAAATTGACAACTTGTTTTATCACTGCAATTTTTGAAAGTAAAACATAAATAATACTGGACGTGTAAAATATCTGTCACATTGTTAATTCTCTAGAATCACTAGCTCGAATTTGAACTGAAAATTACTTATGCTTCGAGATCTTTTCATATTTTGATCACTGTCCTGGGATATCTAAATGTGAACAATATTTACAAAATTACACTTTAAAACAACGAAAACGAATTAAAAATAAAATACTTTATAGTTGGATTTATTTTCAACATTCGTTAGGTTTTTTTGAATATGTATTGTTGTCGATCATGAGTTGCGAAATTTTTTATCGCCATAGTACAAACATATACATGTTACCACGATAGTGTTTTTAACTGTTATTATTAAAGCAGATTTTATATAATCTTTTAATTATCAATATGTACGTAGGAGAATAATTAAAATGTACAGGATTATTGAGTCTTGGAATACTTGTTTCATTTGTTTTAGACTATGATTTAAATTAAGTTCAATAATCAAAACTTTCTGAGGTTTACTTACAAACTACTAATCTGTAACGAGTCATAAATGTTTATTACTATTTTACTACTTATAATATAAAGTCCATATTGAATGACATGTGACAATCTTATTACGTGCCTCGTCATAATGCCTTGGAGAGCACTACGTAATTATCAGGAGCATATTACCTTTTTAAAAACAAATAAGCGGTAAAAGTAAAACACTTCTACTTAAGGTAAACCTTATGTTAAATGATTACCTACAACACTTGAGGGCTTGCAAATAGGTTGGCAACCTTTAAATAACTAGGGCCTCAGTTATCCCACTCACCAGATGAAACGCGAAAGTAAAACATTTCCACTTCACGCGAGTCTTCTGAGAAGCCATGGTGCTTACCAGGACGAATACGCCCATTCGTGTAATAGTAGAAGCTGCTACGTGGGCCTACTACAGATAAACGAACGTTCGCGAAACATACAACGTCGCGCGTCGACCAGGATTGTTCCCTACCTTTCCCACGAAATTGTTTCGCCGAAAAGGGTTATTTGGCCCTTACTTTCTGTTTTGACTTGCTCGGGTTGGGTGATAGATAGGTTTGGTAGGCTTGCAGACTTATTTCTGTTCATGCCTAAATTGGAAGCAGGTATTAACAGGTAAATCTATGCAGATAACTACACCGATGTGTATTCCATGCAACCGATCCGGAAAATATAAAATTGCGCCCTGCAAAGTACGGTTGGGCCCACGGGCTCTTAAACTGTGCAGATGTCCAACGGTTCACTTAACATCATGAGAACTGCCTGTTCGCTTGACAGCTTTTCATATATTTAAAAAAAATCAAACAACGGACGGACCACTGCTTGAATTTTTTTAAACCAACAGCAAAATAACTTCTACAATACGCCGGTGTTTAGGAAGCCGTATTAACGTGCAATAGCAGAATTCACAGCTTCAGGCGTGTTGCGTGGTTACATTGGACAAATATGTGATAAAAGATTTTTTAATAAATAAATACTGCGTAAAACATAAACATATATTATTGGCTATTAAAACCTGAAAACTGAACCTTCTGCTAAGACGACTTTAAGAAAATATTATTGAACAGATGGACATATGAATGTATTTCGTTCGTAACAAGGTTAGGTAGGAATATTTTTAAACCCTTGGTAATTTCTAGTACACCCTACAGTCTTCAAATATCTATTTTAAAATGGTGTTGTTATTAATTGCTAATGATTTCCTTCTCAAAGCGTCATCCATACTAATATTATAAATGCGAAAGTATCTATGTCTGTCTGTCTCGCTTTCACGCCAAAACTACTCAACCGATTTATATGAAATTTTGTATATAGCCTAGAGCCTGAGAAAGGACATAGGCTATTTTTTAATTGGAAAAAAGTGTTGTAAAAGGTTGTAAATATCTTTCTTTAAAAATGTATATTTTTTAAAGAAAGACATTTATTTACGAGCATCAACGCGAGCGAAGCCGTTGCTAGTCATTTATATATTAATACGTGAAGCAAAAACTTTGTCCCCCTTTTTACGAAAATTGCGCGGACGGCGGAGTATGTAGTTTCCCGTATTTATAATTTATATAGAGGAGTGCAGAATGCTAATATTTTATTTTATTTATACATAAAAATACATTAAATTTAAAAATTACACTATGATACATAAATCAATTTAAGTGTTCAAATTAATTATTTTAAATATGTTGTATCTTCAGATCAACTAGAAACTGCAATCTTCAGACTTTTTTTATCGACATCGTAATATAACCATGCCTTTTATTATATCAAGTTTTACGGAGTTATTTCATTTGTAGGGAGTTGTTTGAAATAAAATGGACAACTACTCACCTCAGTAGTTATAAACTGTGTTACGACAGGGGTTAAGGCCAGTTTTTCGTCTTAGCCAGTGAAGAGCATTTAGTATTTTATTGAGTATAATAATATGGAGTATAAAAAAAAATTATTGTGTGACCCTGCTCAATTAGTTACTGTGAGACACACATAAGAGTAGACAACGTCATATCCAACGGTATACAGTGTTGCCAGCGACAACACATATCTTAAACTTTGCACCATTGAAGAAACGCCACTAAATCATTAGAAGCTTCTACAACAAAATCCCAGTAAATGCGCAAAGCCTGCATGTAACAGGTTTAATAAATGTATTAAAGAAAAACTTCATAAATAAAATTATTATAATATAAATGAATATATAAATGACAATAACCCCAGGGAAAGAGTTTATCGTTCTCAAGCTATTTGTAAAAGAAAAAAACAGTTGCATAATATTTTAATGTTTCGAGGGAAAAAAAATTACAAAAAAGAGGATACCTATGGAGTTCCTTTCGAATGTTTCTTCTCCGTTAGAGGAACCTCATCGGCAGTAGATTTTTTTAAAATGCAATGACTATCGATAGATGTAATTAATGTTTCATCGATGAATATAAATGGTTTTTATTTAGAGTATTTTTGTTATAATATTTTTTGTATTCTTCTAAAATCATTTTTTGGCTTTTGCTACCCTATGTATTTTATAAATAACCGTTGCAGATGCGGTGCAGACCTTTTAATAAAGTAGGCTCCGGCCACCCCACTCACCAGACGAAACGCAGAAGTATAATACTTCCACTTCACGTCGGTATTCTGAGTTCGTGGTACTTACCCAGACTTCCCTGCCTATTTGTGCAACACACAGGACTGGTGCGTGGTCCTACCACAGGGAGATTAGTTAAGAATTTAGTACTTGGATGACCAGTTTTTTTTATCTCAAAAGAAGGAACTTGAAAAAGAGGAAAAGATAATCATCTGGACCCTAACCAGCTTCTAACCCGGCTTCTGGTTTCGGGATCGCTCGATTTCCCATCAGGGCTATTATAACCTTGTAGATGGTGATTGTTTTGCTAATACGATAACGAAATTTAACTTCACATTCTAATGACATTGTAGCAGTTTTTCATTGCCTTAAAACTCGGATAAAACGACGTTTTCTAAAAATTAAACCCTATAGCCTAGCTATATCGATTTATGGACTTATTTATCCCCCACAAACCCTCGTATACTAAATTTCATAAAATTCTTCAGAGACATTTCCGAGATTTAGATTATGTATATAAATATATACAAAAATAGCTTGTTTAAAGGTATTAAATATATCCTTATCTTGGCCAGGTGACTCATGGCCAATGCGATAACGAAAAAACCTTACGAATGATGACTTCTAATTTGACAACATAATTTTTCTTTCTTAATGTTACTTTCTGGCCGTGCGCAAAATGCAGAAGTATTCAAAATTCGAAACTCTTCCGTCCGGGGAAGTACTACTATCCCATAGAGGACTGGCGTAAAGTAGATGTGTTGTCCTTCTGCGTTCAGCGTCTGCGTTCAGCGTCTTTTGAGTGGGAACCGGGGCCCACACTTTGAAAGGTTGGTAATGCGTATTTCATGGGCAGCGGTTATCACTTAACATCAGGTGAACCGCCAGCTTGCTTGTCACCTTCTCACATAAAAAATAAATATCGATCCTACTTGAAGGTTATTAACGCAAATGCAATATCACGGGTGTTATGAATCTCCATGTGATGGTCACGTAACATCATAGGAAGCCACTTTGTGCCCGCCTGTGCGTAAGCCACCTTACTCATACACATACAAAGCATTAGACATACTAGGTTCTCCCATAACGAAGTGTCTATCTGTTAATTGAAGTTAACCCAGCCGTACTAAGTAGTCACGCTTCCCTACCCCTACCCCCTCGTCATTTATGAATCACAAAATTTACCATGAAGGCATTAATCCTCTGTCGCCTTCAGAGTATCCGTACGATGGTCATACGGCAGTAGGCAAAGCAAACTTTGAACCACGTACCTCTATAATCCGTATATAAATATCTATATAAATCCTATATAATCTCCGTTTCAACTGCATCAGGGTTGGTTGGTTGCACGATAGTTTTTTTCGTCAGAGTTTAACTGACCTTCAACTGTCACATCACGTCCATCTGAATAGAAATCCGTTCCCAAACGCCGCTTTCGATTTTTAGCTAAGTCATGACGACTTTCAACATTAAATCTCGCGTCTGCAGCGATCGTGTTACATTCATTCAGTGACAGATCGGTCTGTAGGCTACCCTACGCATTCTCATGCATCGCTATTAATTTACAGTCGAAAAGTGTCCGGATAAACAATGCATTAGCATTATTTTTGTTGTGTTGCTTTTTGATGTCTTTGTTTTCTCCTTATGTGTGTATGGATGTAAGTGATATGCTTTCGCTGAATCACGACTGGTGCGTCAATATCTCTCAGGTTAGCGCCCCTTCGGCCGGTCTTCGGGCCAGTCTTGGCTAGAACGTCCGCAGAGTACAGTCCTGCTCAGTGTCCTCTTAATTATTTTGCTAGTTATGTGTCGTATCGCCTGCCGACTTATTAGGTTAAGGGTTGTGTAAGTTTTTATATCGTACTGGTGCCAGTTGGAGACAGTGCTTGCAAATCTATGTGTGTGGTCATTAGTTAGTATACTGTGAAGTTGGAGTTGTAATAATGAAACTGGATACACGAATTCAAAATGGGAATGAAGTTTACTGTGATGGTAAGAATTTATTCTTTGTTCTGAATATTTATTTAGGCGTATATTTGCGCTCCATTTATCGATTTTTGTTTGAATAATTTCTTTACAGCATTCACGAATATAATTATATTTTACCATATACTTTTCCCTTTTTTTTTTACAATAACTATTTAGTATAAATTTCTGTGCATTTTTTTACTTGGAATATTTGTTATAAAAATTTAAAAAACAAAACCATAAATATATGTTGATTAAATAAATTAGACTGCACGAAATATGGCACTATCATTTTCTTAGCTGCCTATGATTATTCTCATAACCTTACCAAGAGAAAAACGAACGTTTTAAAAATGTTTTTACGCACACTTTTTGAATATTTTGTTCGTACATTTTTTACACGGGTAAATCTACTAAGTATTATATATAACGGCGTATTATCGAAACAAATAGAGAGAATGTATAAAAAAAATGAATATACCTTTCGATGAAATTTTCGATAACGGGCAAAAGTGAATTTATGCCCGTTTAAACCATCGATCCGTCACTTTAATGGACACCTAAAAAACTAACTTAGTCGCGGCATATCAAGATGTATGTACCATAGAGATAAAAAAAAGATCCATTTCAAGAGAATACGAAAAGACGATGTTAGTTAAGGCAGGTACAAATACTAGTAAATTGTGCAAAGTTGTTTATGATTTTTCGAATAAAAATAAACCTCCCTCTTCCGAGAATATTTTCCTTAATCTTTCTAATCCTAAATGTACTTCTATAAATGAAACAAATTTTTCTCAAAAGACATGCTGACAAAATTAATACACAATAGACAACAGACAAAATAGACAATCCGCTATTTTCATGTCCGGATGTTCATTTAAACTCTCGCGTTGCTAGAAACAGATGAAGTGGAGGTTGAGCGTCTTATTAGTTCACTTAAATCAACTGCTCGATAAAAAAAACACAAAAACATTATTGTCCATCCTCTAAACTACATTTTTTAAGTTAGCAATTACTTATGGTATTTTCCTGACCTTATAAAAAAAGCGGTTATTTGGACTATTTTTTAATCTGGGGATAGGAAAATGTTAAAAATTACAGGCCCATTTCCTTCCTTCGTGCTTTATCAAAAATTTTAGAAAAATCATTAACATCAGATTTACTACTTTTTTTGGAATATCATACACTATTATCGGCAAATCAATTTGGCTTTAGATAGATCCTCTCAACGTCTGAGGCGGTTCATAATTAAATAGATAATATTGTTAAAATTTTAGACAAAGGTTAAAAATCTAAACGAATTTTCCTTGATCTAGCAAAAGCTTTTGACACAGTATCAATTCATATTTTATTATCAAAGGTTCGATTAATACGCATCCGAGAGCTTCAATTATCATTATTACGATGCTACCTAGCAGGAAGAAACAATGCGTAAAAGTCGAAAATTATATAAGTTCTGAAGTAGCAATTAACTATGGTGTGCCACAAGGTAGTGTATTGGGCCCCAGTCTCTTTCTAGTATACATGAATGATCTCTGTAATCTTAATCTACAAAACGGTGCTATCTTCAGGTAAGCGGACGATATGGTGATTTTGTCATTGGTTGCCGGATGCGATAGCAACAATATTGCTTCAGAAATACCAATGGAAAAGGTGTCATCTATTGTTTATCGAGGAATAGTTATGCTAAACCCACTTAAAGAGCATGTTATCAGTTTGCCAAACAAAGTACGTAAGCTAATATATATTTTAACAACTTCGTCAATCTTCAGACAAAGAAGTAATAAGAATGGGGTACCTTGCTTTCTGCCAATCGATCTTACATTATTGTATCTAAACATGGAGTGGCACTGCACAGACCTATCTATTTCAGTACTTAAGGTGGGTTTTTTAAAACTCTTTATTCTACAAATAAACTCTATGAACAATATCGATTAACAGTATGGCAGCTCTTCACAATGTCTATAACCCCTCAACAAAACTCTCTAACATATTATTCACAAGAGTAGCGCTTATTGCAGCACGCGACGAAACCACTTCTTTGCTAAATCTTTTACTATCAAAACCTATTTTGTTCCTATGTTGTATATTGTTTCAAAAATTTTATATATAATAGTTTTTTTTTTTTTTTTTTTCACTAAATAAAAATGTTATCGATCTTTCAACATTTTTGTTTTGGTATTAAATAAATCATTTTATTATTATTTAAATACCCCTTCTGACCAATAATGGGAGATGCCACCATTTATGTCCAAACCTATATTGATTTAGGCGCCATCTAAGTTATCGAACATAGGATACAAAAGATAATCAACATTTCATTCCTTTAGTCAACTGCCCATGTGGAATACAGGAATAATTCTGTAAACTATGTCCCTACTCTATATATATTAATATCATAAATGTGAATGTAAGTTTGTTTGTTACGCTATCACGCCAAAACTACTCAACCGATTATCATGAAACTTTGTACACATATTCTTAGAGGTATTAAAAAGGACAAAGGATTCTTTTTATTAAACAAAAAAGATATTTAAGGGCTACAACACAGCGGGCGAAAAGCTAGTATATAATAAAATAATATAACTGTGGTAGGCGTGGCCCTACAGTCATCGACCCTCAAACATGACGCAGTTGGTTGCGAAGCATCCGATTCCATCCTGCTTGGTTGCCATGGCATGCCATTACCATGGCTCCCAATAGAAACTATTTGACATTTACCAATAATTACAAGTTATATAAATAAATCCCCAATTGCATTTAATTTCTTAACGCTAAAGCAGCATAACTTCTTACGTGCGTACATAAGTAGAGACATACTTTTTTATGTAAGAAGACGGCGAGTGAACCGGCGGTTCACCTGATATTAAGTGATAACCGCCCCCATGGACATTTAAAATACCCGTAGGGTTATAAATGCGCTGCCGTTTTTCAATGAAGCGGGCCCCGATCACGTCAATTACGTAGACGAGACGTAACGGAGAAGCATAACAATTCCATTTCACGCCCGTCTTCTTCAAGCCCATTCGTGCAACAGCGAAGACTGCTGCGCGGCCCTACCACAGTCTGTTGAGTACTAAACGTTATTGGCCATTTTTACGACCGGCCGCCTTCCTGATGTCAATCCTCCTTTGGAATAAACACCCAGATCCGTAACGGTTCTCTGTCGGTCACGCAAATACTTGTGACGTCAGGGAATCGAGCCCCTGGCGCCGAATCCGTAAGCATGACAATTGTTCAACCTAGTCGTCATTATAAAATTCTAATAATCATTATATCTATGTTGCGAAAGTTCAAGGGCATCGTCCCACCTCAAAGGACCTCTGACAGTTTTTTCCCTGACAGCTTTCAGCATAAGATTGATAGTGATGGAGATAATATAGATATTGGATAAGTGAAAGTATTGTAACATCACACCAAACCATTATGAATGAACACAAACTTCCACCTAGTTGAGGTTCAGTTTTTCTGTTCATATTAATAGTTAGATCTCCGATTTCTTTAATCTAGTTCATTGTTCTTAAAATAAACTTGTAAAACCTCTGCCTGTCGCAGAAAGCGATTAAACGAATAAACGGGGATTTTAAAATTTTGTGACACCAAAAAATACGCAGATATCGCAGTGTATAAAAAATACACTTTTTTAATGAGTCACCGTTCTTCAACTAACGTATTTTTCAACTCATGTAAGGCAGCTGCACCTGGAAAGCGTCGTATAAGACGTCTATCAAGCTCGTCCCTCAAACGTTTTTTTTACAGAAGAAGATGGCAAGAGAGCTCGCAGTTCACCTAATTTAAAGCGATAACCGCCGACCATATATTTGCCACACTTGTATGGTTGCAGGTGCATTGCCAGCTTTTAATAAAGTGGCTATCAGTTGTTACCACACACACCGGGCGAAATGCAGAAGTATAACACTTCCACTTCACGTCGGTCTTCTGTGAGGTCGCAGACCTTGATCCTTCCCGAAAGGACCTGCCCATAAGTGCAACAGCGAAGACTTGCGTGGCCCTAGCACAGTTAAAATCCTATGGAGTTTCAGCCTGGGCTGCCATCGTAGTTTCCAGAATCTCTCTGATTTTTATCTTCACACAAACACAATATGACGGTGACGATGGTTTTGCACATTTGACGTCAAGAGCTCGTAGGTACTGCTGCTACTTGATGATGACTTAATGAAGATAATCTTTTCATTCTAATTAAATCTGGTTAATTCTTGTTAATTGTTTACAGGTCGTACGACACGACCTGTAAATCTTTTCAGGCCGTAAATAAATTGATTCCATATATGAAATACTAGCGACCCTCCCCGGCTTCGCACGGGTGCAATTTATACATATGAACCTTCCTCTTGAATTACTCTATCTAATAAAAAAACAGCATCAAGATCCGTCATGTAGTTTTAAAGATCTAAGCATAAACATACAGGGACAGACAGACAGCGGGACGACTTTGTTTTATACTATATATATGTAGTGATGCACAGCAGAGACGTTTACATTTCAAGTGATATTTTACCACAGTCACTCACTTGTTTTGCCTTCCCGGAACCCTTCCACTAACACTTAAACTTTATGGTATGGTATTAAAGTTCAAATTGACTTTTAACTATTATTACGAATCTTTTGTACGGGAATATAGAAAAGTGTTGTTTTTAGAATTTTCCGGGCAATTTTTTAATATTTTTCTTTCATAAGAACCTTCTGATAATAACAAACACAACAAAAAAAAGTTAAATCGGTCCAGCCGTTCACGCGTGAATGATGGCGTGACCAAGGGAAATAGGGATTCATTTTTATATACCTATAAAGATTATATAAATTGAATAGATCAGTAAAACTTCTTCGGTTGTTTTAAACCGACTTCAAAAAAAGAGAAGGTTTCTCATTTCTTTTCGCCATCTTAGTTTACATGTTTTTGTCGGAAACGATAATTTCAATCGTCGCTTTATATTATTTCAACAATCCCATGAACTTCGCCTTAAACTCCTTATTATATTAAGGCCAGTTTCATCAAAGTACATATCCTTTCCGTGTACAATTTCGAGTTGCCGTTCGTTAATCATCTCCGATAAAAATCCCCAAAGGTATACAATACATTCCTTATAATCTCGTCCAATGAACTTATTATTACATAATTCTTAATACCATACAATTGTGCAGGAGTCGTCATGGAGACGGACGATGAGGCCGGCCGGGGCAACCTGTTGGACGACATGCCCCCAATCAATTGCAACACCACCCAAAACGAGGCCGTCACAACGGGGGACAACGATATCGGCGACATGACCTTCTGTTTGGGCAACTACGTCCCCGACTTCATGAAGGTACGTATACATACCGAGAGAACCCACGGAATTAACTTTCGCTTCCCTCCAATGTGTTTTTATTCATTACGCGTCACGTATAACTTTATGAAACATCAGGCATGACACCCCAGCTTCTAAGGCGCCGCGACTTTTTAGCGAATTAATGTGTTTTTCTTTTCTATGGAAGTTTTTGTGACAGAAAGTATGAAATGGGCGTTCGATTTACATACTATAAAGTCATTACAGCCGCCCATGGTCATTAACAATACACAACAGGTACGGGCATGGGCCATCTACCATGACCTCCTAGTTACAGCCCAGATATTATGGCTATGACTTTACGTCACATACAATGAGTTCCGTACTTCGATTCGGTACCAATCTATTAAGAACTTTATCACCAGCATTAACACCGAAGTGTGGTTGCAGTTCCGTTGCTGATGACATGTTTGGGACTCGGCTAGCTGGCTTGCGAGGTGAAACGCAAAAGTATTAAATACTTCTGTTTCTTATCCTCTGCGAGGCTTAAGTTCTTTCCAGCCGGCCCATTCCTGTCACAGCAGAAGCTGCTCCGTTGTAATTATGTCCAAAAGTGTACGACAGCACAGAAAATCTCTGTGAGATAGCAATGAAATTTCAAAAAAAAATTTTGCTGGACAGGTCCACCATCTTTAAGGGCGTAATGGTTTATGCGATTTTTCGGCGACTTTCACAGTTTTCAATGTTGTATAACGCGCTTTCGTGTTCACTAAATACTCTTATATCCTGTATAAAAAGAGATTCAGCAAAATTATCTGTAGAATTTGTGAATTTTTATGTGTGGGAATCACCACCACCACTAGCAGCCCGTGGCTTTAGTACTTTAGACAGTTTTAAATGTCTATGAAGGCCGTTAGTGTGATAGGATGGAAAACTGTGGGAGCGCCACGCAACAACTTCCGCATGTTCTGCTGTTGCACGAATGTGCAGGCTGGTCCGAGGCCCACTTTTGTAAAAGTTAGCAACGCATCTACTCTAAAAACTACTCTAAAAAAAAAACCAAAAACAATTTCTTTCGGCTAGCTGCTGTGGTTTTTTGTAAATGTTAATTGGTCTTGTAAAATAATTGTGCCTAAATACACAAATGATTCATTATCGCGCTTCAGTATTTTTTTATTATCAAATGATATGTACTTGTTAACTTTGTGTCTGCTAAAATACCTAAAGTTATTGAATTTGAACAGGCGATTGAATTTTAACTGATAAAATCATCCTTTGATTAAACTTTTTTGTCTGTAATAATATTCAGAAATATCAGCCAGGGAAAATTACATAAAAAATACAACAAAAACACCGTGAAATCGTACATGCTTTGTATGCAAAAACAGTATAACTATAGCCAAAATCGATTTAAAAATTTAACGATAAAATTTTTAAACGATTTTTAAAGATAATATTCGGTACGACAGAATCATCATAACCAAGACCTCAATTTGGGAAAGTCTGCACATAATTAAAAGGTACATATTTGTCAATGCTGTATGCGAATAACTATAAAAGTTGGAAATCACAAAAGGCATATCATGTTAAAATTTGTAGAAAAAAGAGCGAATAGTTTCTTGCTCTAAAAGTTTGCTTTCGACTCTGTGGGAATCGAAATCGGAATTAAAATCTGTAATATATATAGATATGTAAAATCTGTAATATTAAATTCTTAAATCTTCGGTAAATTTAGTAATCTATTGTATACATCACAATAGATGAAACAATTTAGATAAAAATGTTCATATTTACGTCGGTGTGGCCTTTTCGCCTTTTTTCTTCTACAAATTTTAATATTTCATCTTAAGTGCAGAGATTTCAGCACTATAAAAATTTAAAATGCATATAATCATTATTTATATATATGCATATAACATGCCCATCAATATTTTTGGTAGCCTCAAAATTAGGTCTGAATCACAATATCAAATTTGTTATGTATGCTCCTGTGAATGTAGTTATTCATTGCATTTATTTGAAAATATTTCAATGAACTAGACCTACTTTATCAATGACCTCTAAAGTTGAATCGACGGAATGAGTCAGCATTGATTTAGTACATTTTCATTTGCATATTTACATATTGCTGTTGTTAATACTTACTCGTTGTTAATACTCTGAAGAAGTTCATTATATCGCTTTTAGTGGATGGTAATATTTACGTGTAATTTGAGGTAATTAGAATTAGTAAAAATCATTCTCGTTCGCGGCTTCATGCTAATTTTGTTACGCCTGTATGTACACTATATTTCTTGTATCTTCTTTCTTTATATTTCCTTGTGTGCAATAAAACAAATAAAACAAATTGTTTTGTGATAACTATTGGGGGAAAGAAGAGAATAATGTAAAAGCCACAGTCTCGTGAATAAGGTAACTTAGGCCCACTGTTTTTAAAGGTTGTCATGTATCTGCAAACCATCCAGTGTTGTCGATGCCAATGAGGAGGTAATCGCTTTACATCAGGCTAACCGCTTGTCTGTTTGTTACCTTACCACATAAGATTGGATTTATTTCGACGTCACTCAAAATAAAATATTTCGTTTCTAATTTTCGTTATTACTTAGGTCACGTAACTTTTACACAAACGAAATCTCTATACTTAAATTCGAGACAAGTATCATCGTGTTTATTAAGTACCAAATATTGGCACGCGTTGACTGGTCATGATGACATGAACAAGGGTCAAAATTGAATCAGTGATAAGTGTAGATAACCAGTCCGAAAACGGAAACGATTGTACAATTTTAATCCACCATTACTGTATTTCGGCTAAAGACGTGAATTGTGAAACGTCCACGATTAATAAATTCGTTAATACATAAACACATATATTTATATATCTACCTTCGAAATTACTTTTTATTACGAAATTACGCAACTTTTTTTAGAAAATATGCAGGTTGCCTCACAGTGTCTCCTTCGCCGCTGAGCACGTGATAAGCCAGCAATTAACTCAGGTTGCTCGATTGTATTAAATTTAAAGCGAGCACCCCGGAAATTTTATCTTGAACGCAGTCATCAAATTGTCAAAAGAAACGTTAAACAAAACTGTTACAATAATGTTAGCGAATGCTGAGTCGACCCGAGCGCCCACAGACGGAGACACGAAGCTACCGGGGTTGATTTTGCATAAGTAAATCATAAATCAATGTCACATGTTTTAACACCGAAAATAGCAATGCGTAGTAACCTATTCGAAGTATCGAAACGACGTGGTTTTACTGCCATAGGTGAAAACTCACCGTGACATGCAGAAGAATTGTATCGATATAGCCACGGTTACGTAGTCTGCAATTCTAAAGGCCCATTTACACGATGCCATTTTCTTGTACATACAAGAGCAATAATTGAATGCAATAAATTGCGCGCAATAATTGTTTAGACCATTTGTTGTTTAGACCATGCAACTCATTTATTGCTTCAATTTAATTGTATACAACAGGCAAGAAACTGGCACCATGTAAATGGGCCTTTATTCTTGAATACTTCGAGAACTACACTATAGCAATATTACCACTGTACAATAGTACAACCCTAAGGTTGAGTGGTAGAAAATGCTGTCAGCATTAAGTCCGCTGATGTACAATATTTTGTACATGAAGTTTTAAAAAAATATTGAGAAAGCGTGACTGATTAAAATATGTAGAAATTAAAATATGTAGAAAAAGTGCGAAAAGGTTGTCGCCGCTGTGGGAATCGAACCCACGTCTTCGGCATTCGCGGCCTGACGCTCTAGCCACTGAGCTAAACGGCTGATGACCACACCGACGAAAATCTTAACGTATTCCTCTACATTGTTAAAGATTAGCACTATAAACAATTTAAATTTCTAAAGCGTGACTGAGTTTTGTTTGACGATCGAACCAAACTGGATCTGTTGACGGGCGCTAGCATTTAATCTAGTTCTGTAGTAAAAATACCGGTCCCTTATTTAAATGTTTATTTACCTATGCCAGGCGGCGACGAAAAGATCGTGAAGGAACTTTAATTAGGCAAACAATTACAAAAATATTTCGAAGACACTCGGAAGTCCGCAAATTTGAACTAGGGTCAGCTTTAGAGCCTATTTCTAAAATCCTTTTTACGGAGGAGGCCTTTGGCTTAGCAGTAAGAATTCAATATCTAGTCATATAGAATGGTACTTTTAATTTTTTTTAAACTGTTGGTTTCTCCTGTACCAAACCTATTTACCTATCAGAACTATGTCAAGACAAAAAAAAAACATTATAATATCACTGTCATTTTAATTAAGACGGTGTTGTATCATTTTTAATGTATTTCACCAAAACATTCATGGCGATATGCCGGAGGACTATTGCAGCTGGCTCTTAATAATAATCGTGACTGAATCGTGATGTGTATACGTAATTAATTCAAATTGAAGATAGAATATCTTTTATCTTGTAACAGGTTCATTACCAAGGTTTTATGTGTCAGCGGCTTGTGAACTGCCAAAGCATCGGTCGTTTCATAATAACTACCGATTAGATAGGGAAAAGGTTAAGCAAATATCTCTACATACTATTTTGTATAATGCGATCGCATAAAAAATATACTTAGCATTGTGTAACTGATAAAATCCATCACATATTTAATTGCATGACTCCACAATATTTTGTGGGTCATTGATATATTATGAGGAAAGCGAACTACCTAAGGGGCCATCCATTAATCACGTGAGGATATTAATATATAACCTCACGTGGTGAGGTTTATGTCTACCCCCCACCCCCCACCCAAAATCACGAGTATTTTTAGTACCTACCAAGAATCTTAAAATTTTTAAAATATTACCTTTAAATACGGGTTTAGAGTATAATCTAATTTTATTCTGAAATTAAGAAGCATGATAAAAATGTAACTACTTCTATAGCGTAAAGACATTAACTTAAATCTTGGTATTATTGGTAAATTTCAAAAAGTTTTTTCTTATTTTCTTGTCATTAACTTCCCGTGAAGTGCAACTTGATTGTTGATAACTCCGTGGCGCAGTTGCAAAAGTATTGGCTTCGGCGTCAGGGGTCGTGCGTTCGTTTCCCACACGGGACAAGTGTTTTTGCGACCCACAGATAGTTGTTTTGCTTCTGGGTGTTCACGTGAAATTTACGTTTGTAAAACGTCCTTACAACAGAGGATAATGTTATCCTAAAGGAAAGAAAAAAAAAAAAAGAACTTCGTAATGCGTAGTTGGTTGCCATGGATCGCCATTTTTGGTTTCTGTGTACGCGCGCATCGTAAAAAAAATACTCATATTTTTTTCCAAACGCGCCAAAAGAAGTATAACTTCAAAAATATATGACAAAAAAGTGCCCAAACACGAATTATCAATTTTACGAGTAATCTATATAATAATATTTATGGGTAATCTATATAAGCTTACAACAGTTTTTAAAGAAACTAGTCCAGGTCGATTCGAAAATATGAATAAGAAACGAGTTATTTACGACGAACGTACGATACGGATTACGGTAAAAAAATTATCAATTCATAATACCCAGTCCACATTTAAAAATCGCAATTCGGCATGACTGTGCATGGTTTAGTGCCGCCGTCCGACGCCATGACACCATGTGCTCGAAAAATATTTTTATCATTACGTTTAGCGCGTTTTTCATTTTCCTCTTCGTACATTTGATTATCTTCCTGGGTTAATATTCACAAAACCAGGTCAACCATTTCCCGCATTTATCATTCGGATTATCACGCAAGGTATATAATACGTTTCTTAAATATTCAACAGCGTATATCTTACTAATGACAGGCAAAATTTAAACAATACGCTGTTGAGTTAGAATTAATATTTCCTTTCTCTACCGACTTCCTGTGATGTTTTTGTCATGTCTATTTTTTTAATTCATTCAAAAACTAACTACGCAGTTATGAATTAGAAATAAACATTTTTGTATGGGCTGTGCTTATCTATGAACGTTCATTCAATGTTGTCGAAAGCTGATAAAAATATTGATAACGTAGTAAGAACGTAAGTGGAATAAACATTTGGCCGCAAAGGGAGTTCCTTGCCTTGTTAGATGTCTATGTTCATCAAAGCTGACTGCAGATGACTCCGTGGCACAGTTGCCAAGGTATTGGCTTCGGCGTCGGGAGTCGTGGGTTCGATTGCCACACGGGACAACTATTTGTGTGACCCACAGGCAGTTTTTTCGCATCTGGGTGTTTGTCCGCGTGAAATTTATGTTTGTAAAAGGTCCCTACAACACAGGATAATGTTATCCTAAAGTAAGGTCAATGTTTTCTTTTTTAAATAAAAAAAAATGTTTAAAGTGAATCTAATTTTTGTATCTTGTATTAACTGATGTTTTTGCTTTCAGTCCCGAGACTATTAAAGCTTCATCTGACGCAGAACCGGTGGGCTAGCCAGAACCCATGGGTTTGGGCCCTCCGCTGTGGGTAGGGCCGCGCATGTGCTCATGCGTGCGTTTAACTACGACATGTCATCTAAGGGCCATCGAAGTTGCGGTGCGGACCGAGACCCCGATGGCCGTCGACTGTGTTTTTAGCTAATCGGTGGCTGGGGGCGGTGAGAACCGCCCTGGAACGCGGGTGTACCTTGTGTACGCGTTGTGTTGGTCTCGCCGTGCTCGGAGGCGAGGGCGAACTAGTGTGTTTGTTGTTGCACTAACTGTGGGTGTAGTGTTGTCCGGCGGGACCCCCAGCGGTGGGTCCGGCGTATCTAAGTCCCCTTCCTCGACCGGGTCGATGAGTACGTTTCGCGGGCGACGCTTGTTGACGTTCGCGTTTGTGTCGGGTTGGTAATTTGCTGCGCTTACCACCAGAGGGTTGGGATGATATTCGGCTCTATCGAAGAACCGTTTGGTCAGGTCTTTAAAATATTCGCGAATCGTCGGGAGTCTGCAATCGCTGTGAAGATCGACGTTGCGTTGATACCACTGCGCACCAGTTGCACGGCGGATGAACTTATTTTGTACTATTTGCAGCTTGTACAAGCGAGTAGGGTGCGTGTGGGCGAAGGTCATGCATGCGTAGGACATAATAGGTCGTACGCAGGTCTTATATAATAATAATTTGTGCCTTAAGGGCATTTTACTTTTAGCGTTAGTTAAATTGTGTAGCCGGCCGGAGACGAACGCGGCTCTATTACGAACGTTATTAATGTGCGTAGTAAATGACATACGCGAGTCGAAAGTGACTCCTAAGTATTTGACCTTTTTCTCCCAGGGGAGCGGTTGGCCATAAAGGGATAAATCTAATTCTGATGACAAGAGGGCTGGTTCTTTTTTCGGTCAAAGTTTAAGCTGAACTATTCAGCGAGGAAATGCAGATAGCGTTTTTGGCACCATGTCGCTTGGTCTGAGTTTGTTAGATGTTATGTAATTCCGTAAGATTTTATATTGTCAATATTGGGCATTAAAAAATATATTGTTGATTAACATCGAAATATTTTTGGAAAAATCCTTTACGGATTACGGATACTTTACCGCACGGCGCTTAATTAACATATACAAATATAACAGAAAGTGATGAGTCTATTCACGGGCACAGTAGAATTCGTGTTCATAAACTTTTAGCAGTCTAGTTCGATGTTTCTAATTATGCAATCGAGTCTTGAAGATGCTAATGCCTTATTGAATGCCAAGACGTCGCTCTTGTCCACTGTTAAAATGATCAGCGTAAATATTACTTTTAATTCCAAAATAATTTAATACTACAATATTAAAGTTAAATTGAAAAGGTAATGTGTAAATAATAAAAATAATAGTAGTAAAAAGTTATTAAAAAATAATTCGGTATACTGATTCACGTTTCTCGAAACCATCGAGTGATGTGTGCAAGCCCTGAAATGATTGAAAATAAATGATAGATCTTTATTCATTTAAACAACTCTTAACCGTGATAGCTCAGTGCATGAGCCGTGATAGCTCATTACATGAACCGTGATAGCTCATTGTATGAGCCGTCATAGATCATAATCTGGGCGCGCGTTTTTAATTCAATATCGAGTATAATAAGCTGAGTTCAAATCCCGGTGCCGACAGCAATGAAATTGTTAATTGTTATTTTAAGTTCTGACTTATCACGTGCTCAGCGGTTAAGTTAACATCATGACGAAACCTGTATATTTTAATTATAATAATACAAAAATATCTCGAAGATAGTCTTGGTGGATTACATCTTAATGCCCTCTGTACAGATGAGAGCTGTTACATTACTTTACATATTTACCACATTTTGCTAATTGAAATAAATTCACGAATTTTTCTGGTTTAATTATGATTTTAATTTTTTAACGTTTCTAACACTTAAGTTCACGGTCACGGGACTGTTTAGAATTTTTTTTTATGCGAAAAGTTGTCAAATGAGCAGACGGTTCACCTGATGTTAAGTTGACTACCGCCGCCCATGGACATCTGCCACACTCGAGGGTTACAGATGCGTTGACAACCTTTTGAAAATTGGGCTCCGGCTACCTCACTCACCAGACGAAACGCGAAAGTATTTGTCATACTTCCACTTTACGCTGGTCTTCTGTGAGGTCGTGGTACTTACCCGGACGGGCCTGCCCATTCGTGCAACAGCCGAGGCTGCTGCGTGGCCCTACTACCGTTAAACCATTTAAAACCTCTGCCAAGGCTGAACTTGAGTCATATTACATCGACTTTCAAATTTAACCAGTCCGATTGGTATAATTATCACTATTGTAGAGTCATAAAGAATCTTAGCTTGGGAATTCTATTGATCACTGTCTCTTGTCTTTAAACATAATCTATTCGTTTCGAAACTCTATTGACTTCCGTATTTATAATTTAGCACGTAAATCCTCAGTTGACGTATTTTTTTGCATTGAATTAAATTGTAACTCCTGGAGTTTTATATTCTTAGGTCACTTGGGGTATAAAATTAGTTATAAATCTATTCTCTAAACCTGTTAAGTACACAATAACTTTATGTATAAAGAAGATTATATTTATTTCTATTTTTATTTAATCATGCTGACAATTATGAATTTACCAATGATAACTTTAGTTAGTTGCAATATTTTGTCGTAATGCAGACGTAATATTTATTGCGGGATAACCTAAAAACCCATTAAGATTTTCAACCAATTCTAGATATATATAAAAACTATATATAGAACATTCATAGCAACGAATCGTATAAAGTACGTATTAAAACGTAAACAAAATACGTACTATAACGAGTCGATTGTTATACCAAATCCTGTCAATGGTCACCGCCTTCAAGACGATCAAGAACGATTTGAAATTTTCCACATGTACAAAGAACCGATGACAACTCAATAACTTACTTATAATCTCTTAAGGTTTATAAAATGAGCCTCTTATAGCTCACATAGTCCCCATCAGGACAAGCAATGATATTATATACAAATTAAGACGTAGATAGGACACTAGCGCACCAATGCCGAGGCACTTAAATTACGCCAATTAGTGTTATTATATTGCAAATCTATAGACTCTATATCTCTTTCCGTATCATCCGTATCATCTATCATATTAGTCATATAGTGCAAATTGGAACAATTTGTAAACGTCGCGCAGTATGGACATGCGTCACCTTTATTAAAACATCATCGAGGATAAGTATCAGCGTGTAAAATATAAGTACTGAAATTTACGTTTTACTTTCAACATTATTTGATTATAGTATAGGTATAGTTTTCGGTTCGAAACGGCTTAGCTTCAATAACATATTTTCTTATCTCCTCGCCTTGCTTTACTCGGCTTCATTTAATGCGGGGCGAGTTATTTACACGATGACACAGCATAAATTGACAGTTGTCATATGCGCAAGGGTAATAATGTAAATAGCGCTTCCATAGAAATAAAAAGTAATTACTATCATCATCACCAATTCATCCTGTTAGAGTCCAATGCCGTAAATAGGCTTCCCCCACTAACTGCCTCTAAGCACGATCCTCTTAATGTACTTGATAATGCTATAAGAACGTGAAAATCCATTCATTTCGTCATCTATATGTCATTGTTAACGGAACGACAGCTTTTATATACAATGGATGCGCCAAGCATTGCTTCAAACGCCAAAAAACAATGTAGATAAAAGACATTAAGATTTTCGTCGGTGGGGCAATCAGCCGTTTAGCTCATTGGCTAGAGCGTCAGGCCGCGAATGCCGAAGACGTGGGTTCGATTCCCACAGCGGCGACAATGTTTTCGTACTTTTTCTGCAAATTTGAGATGGCTAATGTTTTAAATTGAGGTAATATTTTTTTTTGATTTTCTGTACCCACGTCAACTACATTATTGAATCACTTCGTTTCGCTTTACTTATTCCAAACGTCAAAACTATGATTACACTTAATCGATTCAGTGTTGTATTAAAAACATAGGTAATTATTTAGTGCGTCGATCTTTTGAACTTTCGTATCGTTTCGATGCGTTATCTACGGCGAGTAACTCGTTTGGGTCGCTTATCTGCAGATAAACTGGCCCCTTGGAAGTTTTATGCAAGTATCGAGCAAACTGAAATAATGATGACGAATGATAGGCATGGGATTAAAATGAATGTGCTGTGTATAAAGCGAACTTCGTCTAACCATGTGGAAGCAAGCATGGTCAGATCGTGTTACTTGTAATTAAAGTAACAGCCCCTACGTGGTCCACTGCCAGACAAAGGTCTTCTCTGTACAGAGGATATTAGGGCTTGGTCCACCACGGGATTCCGCTGCGGATTGGCGGACTTCACATATATACGAAACATTTTTTTTGTTGATATTTTGAAATTATGCAGGTTTCCTCACAATGTTTTTCTTCACCGCTGAGCGCGTGATAAGCCAGCACTAAAATGAACAATTACTTGGTGCCGTCACCGGGGATCGAACTCGGGTAGCTTGAGTATATTGAATTAAAAGCGAGCACCTGGACAATGAGCTATCACGACTTTACTGTTTCTTGTAATAAGTATAATATAATGTCAAGCGACTTAAAATTTTGAGCAGAAACACATCGAGCAAATTGTTTTTTTTTCTCTTTTAAAAGTTATTACTTCTCCCCAGATGTTAGCAATCCCTATAATTTGTAGGGAAGTTTTTTCAAGGTCTCAATACATAAAAGTATTTGTGAGTTTTTAACTGAAACTTTTTTTTTTTTAATCTAGCAGCGCGCGAAGGTTTTTGTTCATTTATCTACAGAAATTAACAATGTAAAACTTTTATTTTCAATTTTTATAATAGTGCAGAGATTACGTATTATAAAACATTAAAATTTGTAGAAAAAATGTCCGAAGAGTTTTTTGCCGCTGCGGGAATTGAACTCGAATATTCATTTTTTCTATAAATTTTAATAAAACTTTTATGTGTACTTATGCCGTACCCATTTTTTTATCTTGTATGGTCGAACTTAGTATGCATACTTTTTTGTTTGAAAAGATGTTTTTAAAAATGACAAGATCCTGTTTGTGACTAAAAAAATTGTTTGTAGGTCATAGAAATACTTGCCAATGCGATCGGATCGGAATTGTAAATTTGATAAGTTTGATGGCTCCGTATATCCTATCATTCTACATATTCCTATCGTCTATACTTATGTATCTAATATAAATATGACGCTTTGATCGAAATTTTTCTTGTTATTATTATATGGCTTTTACGATCACGGAATTCAGTTTAAGCCAGCGAATACTAATAAAACTTAGAAGTCGCACGTTCGTACAAGTGATTGTTAATAAATAGCACCACAACACTCACTGACAGTTATCACGCGCCGTCAAACAAAAACCAACTCATTTGTGCCTCGCGGTACGGTTTATTAGTCCCGCGCCGTCACGGTATAGTTTTTCTATATGCCATTTTGGAGCGACAATAATGATTCAATGTTTGTTTGCGTTCACTGGTGTAAGCCTACTATAAGGTTACTGTCATTTGGCTATTCTCCTATAGTCTATGCTTCGGAGGCGTCAATTAGCGGGAACTTCAAAAAAACACACAGACGTGTAACAAGGAAAGTGAGTGAGACAACTTGATTGAATTATAAGGCGTACGTTGCTTGCTATATCGATGTTATTCCGGATTAGGTTGTCACGGTAATGATATGAAAAAGAGTCTAAAACTAGAATCTCCTTAAAACAGAGCAACACATTCATAATAGAACGTTATTTTTTTCTGTAATACTTTTTATGTTATTTTAATAATATTTCGTTGAACTGACAAATTTAAAGCACTTTCATTACTGGGCATAAGTAAACAATTAACAAAGTCATTCATAGAAACAAAAACAAATCGAAAAAATATTAAAAGGAGGACATTTCATAAATTATGGGAGAAAGCAAAGAGAATGAAAAAAGAGAACATATCGGCCCATCTAATAAGCGACCCAAAATTGTATGCATTTCGTAATTTACTAGGATCTTTTTGATTGCAACATTTGTAATTAATACTTAATAACATTATCCAATTATCAAAATTAATTGACCAATTGTGACCATTTTGTGACCAATTCAGATCACTTTTTTAGATTAAAGTATGTTTACGGATTTACGGATTAGTGGATGGGGCCGGCATCATTCTTTTGGTTATTACCGAGCAACCCAAGGTAATAATTGGAGGTGTTAATGACACTGCAACAGAAGTAACACATTCACGTAACTAAATATGTTTATTGGTTTCAAAGGATCATTTACTATCTCAAAGATTTAACAAGCCCAAGGTTGATCTTACTCAATAATTATGTCAACGTAGCCTCGTATTGTCAACAGATGCTGTTCACAATGAGGTCACATCACATGCTGACGGACGTCGTGCTCGAGGTAGGCAACGAGCTATTCCACGTCCACAAAGTTGTCCTCGCTGCCGGCAGCCCCTATTTTAAGGTATGCATCGCTTTTTTTTTAATCTAATATTGTTGGTTGTGTTTAATGTTGCCACGCAGCGGCTTCCCTGTTCCACGGGTGATGCGGTTCGTCCGGGGAAGTACCGCAGTCTCACAGAATACTAATAATAGAAATGTTTATACTTCTGCGATTTGTCAACTGAGAGAGGCAACAAAGGCTTGCTCGTTTAACAGTTGGCGACACGACTGCTATCCTACGGGCTTGTGGATCGCCAAGGGTAATTTACTTAATAACTGCCAAACCGCCTGAACTTTTACCATCCCCTATAACACTTTGTTTAAAATTCACTGTTGACTTATTACAATGTGAAATGGACGCCAAGTGATAATGCTGAATTGGTTACGTTCAAACGTGGTTTTGATGTGTCGTCTCTATATAGAGTATGTCTCTCTCTTAACAGAAATCCCGTTTGATTCAAATTCGCGAATAGGTCTAAGTGGGTTTTAGTCGTGCGATACCAGTGGCTGGGGATATCTCAAACCTTAGGTTTGAAACCAATGATTGGTGAAGAAGTTTCTGTCAAGCCCCGTTTTATTTTTTGTACTAGTCCTGTTTAGAGGAAGACCGAGAACGATTTGGTGGGAACGTGCGACGAATGATATGTCTGTGAAAATGATGGTCTGTGAAGGTGAATTGAGATGACGGCTGATAGAGGCAACTCGGGGGAAAGGATATGTGCCGCCCCCAGCTGGTGTGTGACAAGGGCAGGAGAACGAAGAAGGAGGACTCTTACGATTGCAATTTTCAATCCAGGCAATGTTTACTAGCGGCCTGAAAGAGAGCGAGATGTCCCGGGTCCGATTGCAAGGGGTGTGCCCCTCGGCCATGGCGTGGCTGGTGTACTTTATGTACACGGGCAAAGTTCGAATCACGGAGGTCACCGTCTGCCAGCTTCTGCCCGCTGCCACGATGTTCCAGGTGATTATAGAAATGTAAATTGGCCTTTAGTCGTCTTCACCATCTTTTCAGTCCGTTAGAGTCACACTGCTGTACATAGGCCCTCTTCATACACTGCCACGAAACACGATCCTGAGCCACCTGCATCCATCGACTACCCGCACATATGCACGTCATTCCATCGTCTTAGCGCAGATACTCGTATATCTAAAAGTTTGCGACAGACATGGATGAACTAACAACTATTTTTATTAGAGTCATGGTGTCACAGAAGACCGGTGTGAATTGATAGAAAAAAAAATTATACTTTCGCGTTTCGTCTGGCAAGTGAGGTAACCCACTTTATTAAAAGGCGGCAACGCACCTGCAACCCTACGGGTTTTATAAATGTCCATGGGCGACGGTTATTAAATAACATCAGGTAAACCGCTAGCTCGCTTGCCACCTTCATACATAAATAATTTAAAAAAAAAAAAGCAGAGATTGTAACTCGAAGCATTAATGCTTCGAGAACATTCTCTAACACGCTGATATTAACGTGGATCAATGACGCTGCACTTTCTCAGGGTCATTGGCTACGAAAAAACATCAATCAGCTCCGTCTCTCCACGTGGATGAGAGATGTTCGATTTTTTTACTATTTTTACGAGTTACCTGCGCAGTACATGTTCCAAGCCTAACAAGGTAGCGCAGGAAAATGATTTGTAATTAGCGATTGCGTTAATTAACACTATTAATTGTCTGCCCGGCATTTGACCACATATCAGATAAGGAAAATTGCCCATTTCTTCGAATGTTGGGCTGCTTTATTGAATGAAAAATAATTTTAAATAATTTAATTATTCTTTTTTGAAACACCTTAAAAAGGGCGGACTTAATGCCTATTGGCATTCTTTACCAGTCAACCCCGCTATTTATAATAATTCTAACATATACACGGAAGCAATTTTTTATTAAAATCGGGAAGAAATAAAAATAATCAATTGCAAAGGACTTATATTATCAATTTATCTAGGAATATTCAAAAGAAAGTAAATATATAATATTTATTCATTGAAACAAATCATAAAAAAACAAGGACACTTTATCGACAAGTTTTGCAAGGCTAACGTTTCGAAGACCAATTTTACTAGAGCTATCAATCGTTTTGTTTTCGTCCAACATTACAATTTTCATATAAGGAAAACTAACAATTTATCTTCCGTCGTCTGAACAAGATAATTTTGCATAGCCCCAGTGCGAACTGATAAAAACACTGGTCCAGTCTTAAATAATTCTAACGGATTTTCGTCGTTTGCGTCACGTTCGCCGACGTGGTGATAAGCGAAGGTTGATCACCGGCCGGTATTCTTCCAAATAATATAGTCCGCTACGTGCTTAAATAAAATATGTATGAGAGCTGTGATTTTGTTACGCGGAAATCGGCCCCGCGCCGCAAACTTAGCTTTAACCCTGTGTACTAAGGTTGTTTTTCGCGTAGCGTTTGCGTTTCGAAACGGTCGCGAAATAAGGAGAGATACGATCAAGTCATTGCACCATAAAACGGATGTGGTTTTTATCAGATCGATTACCAATATTTGTGAACTTGAAAAAGCGCATGTATGTTAAATAACGATTTGAAATATAGATTCGCGTATTTGCGTAAATTGTGACAGGGTACAGATGTTTAATATTCACGAGTATAATTTTAAATAAAATTGGCAATGATTTTTCGTCTCTCGTCCTAGCTAAATGTTATTGTATTTCTCGCGAAACATCTGCGTATTTATGTCGAGTAACAGATACAATTTATCGATGCTATAACATACAATTTATCGATGCTCTTGTTTCGGCAATAACTATATGTATAGGTATTAAATGCGGTGACCGTTTCTACGTCGATTTTTTGAAATTGATTTTGTACTTCAGTGGCAATTCCTGTTGAATTCATGCATCAATAAGTTAAAAATGCAACTCAAGTCAGTTTTATGTTAGTCAGAATTATGTTCCACTTAATGCAACTCACTTGCCTGATGTCGATGCTGGTATGAACACATTTGCAGTGGGCATATGAAGAACCTAAATATGTATAAGTACAACAACATATATATTAACAAATGCGACTTCAAATATCCCACTCATTACACATTTTCTATTTGATTTTGAGGAGTTACCTGATGTATCTCCAAAGTCCAAGATCCAATACCTAACTGAATTGAACTAGTCCTAGCTGAACTCAATGCAAAGAATATTTTTAAAATCGTTTCATAAATGGCAGAGTTCTGAGGTATCAAATAAAAAAATACAATCGGGTCGGTTTCCATTTCCACTTCGGTCTCTTGAAGTCGTTTGAAAATTCCACTGGATCGTACGTCACAATCCCCGTTTTAGAAGATGAAAGGCTAGGTAAATGATACGCGAAGAAACATTGCACTAACCAACGTGGCGTCATAACAGTTTACGACGTATAAGACACTTGGGGAATACCACTATCGTACTAGTCATTCTGATGCGGTACAATTTCCTGTATTCGAAATTTCATATAAGGAAATGTAAAGAAAAAGATTTTGAAATATATCTCCTGATCGGCTTAGGTCTACTTGGTTCTTAGGGTTTCAGGGTACAGTCTTCAACGCTGTTATCATTTTTATTTTGTTCACTAATACCATGTCTGTCCCGTGACCGTGAACACTGGAAAGGGTTCGAAACGTCGGGAATTTCAAAATCAAAATAAAATCGCAATAAAATCCGTAAACTAGTTTCATTAAATGTTTATAATGTTCGCGTAAAATCTAAAAGTCTATATAGTATAATTGCATAATTCCTTAAAGTTCCTTAATATTTGAAAAATTCGGGTTAAAATGTATCGATTAAAAACGTATTACTTTTATAAGCACCTGTGTATATCTCGTTTTATTGATTAGTTTTACACGCGCGTGAAGGTCTCTAACGTGACAAAATGAACGCGCGTGCTCCACAGATCTCGAACGTGATCGAGGCCTGCTGCGCGTTCCTAGAGCGACAGCTGGATCCGTCAAACGCCATCGGCATAGCCAACTTCTCCGAGCAGCATGGCTGCGTGAAGCTGAAGCAGAAGGCGAACCAGTTCATCGAGAGGCATTTCACGGAGGTAAGCGAGTACTAGCATTGGCGTCTGCTTGGTACTCGGTGTAAACAATTTGTGTTTGGTTTTTTGCATATTGTTTATGTTAGACGGTGGCGAGCGAGTTGGCAGTTCTCCTGATGTTAAGTGATAACCGCCGCCCAAGCTGGGGAAATTTGCGACAACGGGTTCTGCTAATGTCGGCATACTAGGCCCTGAATACTCACCAGACGAAACGCAGAAGTGTAACACTTCCACAACACGCAGGTCTTCTATCAGGTCGTGGTTCTTCCCCGAACGGACCAGCCCATTCGTCCAACAGTGAAGACTGTTGCTTGACCCTATGAGATCGAGAGCAACTGCAACCCTACAGCTGTTGTGTGTCTGACTGTGTGTCACTTAACATCAGGTCAATGTTTACCACCATATAAGAAGATCATTAAACCGATTTCCCACTCAATAGTAACTGCCAACTCAAAAACTAAATTAGTTTACTGTGACGTTGCTTCCGTTGTTTCTGCCTGTACTTTTGTGTGAAAAAATTGAACTATCACGGAACGGTGGTAACAACATGAAAAAAAATTTTAATACAAAAACAAATAACGCAACGATACACAAACGTGCAGTGGAAGCAAGACAGAAAGCGTTTTGATAGAAGGCGCGAACGAGAGAGCGATATTGTGACAGGCTAACATATTGAAAAATGCATACGATTTACTCGTTGTCTATTGAGGCATTGGATGCAGGCGGAAAGGAATATTGACCTCGAAGTCAACGCGATTAGCTTCACCATAGTGGTTCTGTGGTACTTTACCCGCTATTTGCTTTAAATATTTTCCTGTAACTACAGCTCCTCCTCCCCACGCCAGCCTCACATACCTGTGATACCTACCTATATGTTGTTTCTTGTATTAACTGATGTTAACGCTTTCAGTCCCGAGACTATTAAAGCTTCATCGAACGCAGAACCGGTGGGCTCACCAGAACCCATGGGTTTGAGGCCCTCCACAGTGGGTAGGGCCGCGTATGTGCTCATGTGTGCGTTAGCTAAGGATAAGATACCTATAAACATCGTTCCGCGAGTTCTTTAAAGTTCGGTCAAGTCATTACTTGGATTTTCATCTTCATCTTGGAATCATGTTTTGCACCCAAATAGTTAGGTATATTATATTAGATTGTTCTCGTCGTTCAGTACGCACGTGTCGTAATCGTGACGTATACCGCTCGTATCGTAATCGTGACGGATCGCGTAGTTCCTAATTTTTCGTATCTTATCAATTCATTAAAAGCGCGTCATGCGTACGGTGCAAAATTCCGCCACTACCAAATTTCAGGAAGTTATGAGTTTGATATAGAAAAGATTTTTTAATTGTTTTTCAAAATGTAAAAAACAATGAGTAACACTCAAAGATTTTCTAAACCTAATTTTAAAAAGGTAAACACAGAATCATTCACAGTGACGAAGATAATATAAAACTAAGATCATATACACGTCTAGATGCCGTGACGCCGCATAACACATATCACTCTTTTGGCACTTACTGTATTCTTGTGTGCGTAAAGGCATTGTTTTATACTCGCGTCATCTATATTTCGTTCATTAAATGAATCTTCGCTTATTCTTCTATTAATTTTTGGAAGATTTCACCGTTTAGAACGTCCTGACGTTTTATCTTTAGACTAAACAATACGCTTTTTTTCGTCTGACGGCGGTGGTTCGCTGCAAATGCATTTATTTTACTGCATCTGGAACTTTGACGCCTTGACGTGCCGCACTAGGAACCTAGACGTTTAAATAAAACCGTTTAAAAACTTTAAAGTTAAACGGTTTTATTTTATGTGCACTGAAAACTACAATATTGTATTGTCATCTAAATTAAATGTGTGTACCAAATTTCAGATCAATCTGACAACGGGAAGGTGCTTAAATTTCAATTTCTAATTTTGACCCAAATAAACAAACAAATTCCGTACAGATCGAGCTAAATAAAACCGTTTAATAATAACGTTATCCTGTAATATATTTTGTTTAATTTTAAGTTTTATTTTGATTTTTGATGCTATGATACGGTGCAGGCATATCCGAGCGTTGTCCATAATTCATAGCAAGTCCTCGATGGCCCGTAGGTGACAAGCCATAATAAACATGTGCGTTACCCACTGAGGAGGGCCTCAAGCCCGTGGGTTCTAGCCACCGGTTCTGCGTTCGATGAAGCTTTAATCAGTTATACAAAAATCATAGCAAGATTATCATGCCATATAATTTATAATCCACACACAGCAAACTGATCGGTCATCGTTAAATGACAAAAATGCCTTCCTACTTCCGTGTGTGTGTATCACCTTTATATATGTTTTTATTTCAATTGTGTGCCAATGTTATATGTCAAGTGCTAAGTTTTTTTTTACTGTTTCTCCCAGGTGTGTCGAGAAGAGGAATTTCTACAGCTGACGGCTCCGGAGCTCATAAATATGATAAGGAAGGACGAGCTAAATGTAAGGGAGGAAAGGGAGGTGTACAACGCAGTATTGAGTTGGGTGAGTGGAACTGATTTAATCCAATTCTAAAATGATCTCATTCCTCATGATCAGATGAGTTCAAACCAACGAAAATTGTGCAGATTTATTGACATTGTTAGTGTTTGCGACGGTATGACAAACATTTCTTCGTAAGTGGCTTTATCGGAACTTACAACTCGTATAACTGATAACCAATGGGGAAAAAAGTTTGTCGAGTGACAACGTCGCACTGGCCATCGCAGTGTAGGACCCTCCACTATATGGAGTGAAGACCTGTGAGAATGTGCGGGAAGCCGATGGATGCAGGAAGCTCAGGATGGTGCTTCGGCAGTTTGTAGGGAGGTCTATGTTCACCAATGCAAATCGGGTGCTATGATGATTATGATGATCCAAACTAGTGAACTTTAGTGACACATAAATTTGACGAATGTTAAGACGGATGCACGGTGTGACTAGAAGGGATAAGAGTATTAGGGAAACCTTGAGTGATAGTTCGAAATGGTACGGTCAGAAGGGATGTAAGTCATGCTGTTGGAGGGTGTAAGGCTAGAGGAAGACTTAGAAAGATTTAGATGGTCCGTGTGAAAAATGATGTATCTGTGTATAGGGGCGAGTATTGAGTTGACGGCTGGTAGAGTGAGAAGGTGAGGAAACGAAGTGTTGTGTCGACTCCATCTAGTGTAGGTCAAGGAGAGGGGGAAGAAGATACATAAAATCTGCGTTTTGGCATTTCGTAGTTTCAGAAGCGTTGTAAGTTTGAACGCCTCATGCGCGCTTAGAATTCCTTTAGGTAGTCTCTTCCTGTCTTTGGCCCTTTAAAAATCTTTTATAAGGCAGTATAGTACTTTAACAACGACACACAACTATGTCACAAAACGATAATAATCGGACCGAGTAACGAGATTAACTAGCTTTAATTATAATAGCTAAAGAAACCGTTTTTATATAAATCAATATTGCTGACATATACAGTAATCTTTTATGGCTAGTGATAGACAGTGCTGTCAAAATAAAATCGAAGACAATAATATTCTCATTATTAGCAGTGAAGTCAATACTTACATATTTATTTTAATTAATATCAATGATATTATATGTATATTATATAACATCATTGATAAATATGTGTTGCAAAATTGCAAAGTATTAATTTACTTTCCACTTTAGTACACTTGAACTTCAAAATTGTTGCCGATTTCATGCTGACGGTTGTTGAAAGATTTTATCTAATCAACAGTATCTTTGAACCTGGCGATAAAACCTTCTATAGGTAAAAGTCCAGTCGCGAGGGTATTGTCCTTTCTTTTCGCCGCAATGCCAAAACGCTATCCGTCTCCCTCCCACCACACGTTTCCACAGTTATTAAAGTAAATACATCGGTTAAGCTTATATCGTGTTTCTATGTTGATTTTAGGATTTGTAACACAAGAGACACTAGATGGTCCCGATATTAACGAAATTTGAATTTCTTATAATTTAAACAGGTTTTTATTCACCACCCAAGCTTACATTTGTCTATTATTATATTATATTTGTCTCGCTTACATAAGAAATGCCTAAGTTAACTGAACCGTTTGGTTATTTAATGCCATAATAACATTGATGAGTTATTTATTAACTTTCAAAAATATTCGAGAAGTAATCATTGTAAAAAAACCGGCCAAGTACGAGTCGGTCTCGCGCACGAATGGACTTCCGTAGCATTATCTATAAAAATCGAAAAAAAAAAATGTCTGTTGTATGGGAGCAATATAATGTTTTTATTCTGTTTTTTAGTGTTGTTATAGTGGCAAATATACATCTGTGAAAATTTCAACTGTCTAACTATCATGGTTAATGAGATACAGCCTGTTGACAGACGGACAGACTTGATAAAGTGGCTCAGATTTTCAAATGAGACGGGTACTTCCAAGTACTTTAAAGTGTCGCAAATAGTACAGTAGTAGAGGTGTTTTACTTATCGGTGGCTCATTGGAAAAGAATGTGTCGCCGTTTTTTGATGGGAGTCATCAGAAACCCAGTGCCAAGGTATTGGCCTCGACGTCGGGAATCTGCGATCGATCCCTACATGGGACAACTATTTCTGTTTCTGTGAAATTTACGTTTGTAAAAAAGAAAGGGTGATGTTTTAAACACAGCAAAGAAAGAAGTCATTATGTATGTGTAAGGTTGGAAGGGATTACTTTTTGATTCCCGCACAAACATTTGACAATTCCCCCTTGGTCTCAACTTCAGATTTTTTTTTTGTTTAACATTGCCCTCATTTTAGTATAACATTATCCTGTGTTGCAAGGACGTTTTACATACATAAATTTTACGTGGACAAACACCCAGATGCGAAATAACTACCTGTGGGTCACACAAATAGTTGTCTCGTGTGGAAAACGAACCCACGACCCCCGACGCCGAAGCCAATATCTTGACGACTGCGCCACGGAGTCACCACATACAACAAAGAAAACAGCAAAGAAAGAATTCACTATGTATGTGTAAAGTTGGAAGAGATTACATTTTGATTCCAGCGAAACATTTGACTATTCCCCCTTGTTCTCAACTTCATAGTCCCTCAGACGTGTTCTATCGACGGCGATAATCTTATTATTATATTCTTTATTGAACACCAAAAAAACATAAAAGGAAATGTTACAGAATTATAAACTTAAGAGGTATAAACAATAAAGCGGTCTTATCGCTAAGGAGCGATCTCTTCCAGACAACCTTGTGGTTAAAAATATTTTAATTTGGACATCGGTAGGTGGTGTAAATGATAAACTTACATACTAATATTTAAATAAACTAAACGAATATGTTGTATTTTTGTATAATAATAATATACTAATATATACGAAATAAGATACAATAGACATACATAAATCTAAACATATACTGTACAATAACTTACAAAAATATATACAGGAAGAAAAGAATAAAAAATAAATATACAAATGTCGTCGGTGATACTCAGCTTGAACACAGTGACAGATAATAATTTTTAACGTCAGTTTTAAACTTGCGTAACGTTTTTGAGCGCTGCATTTGTGGAGGAAGCGCGTTCCATAGGCAAATGGCTTTGACCGTAAAAGAGTTCTTAAAATAATTGGTCCGGAAATTATGCGGGTATAATGAGTTCACTGGCTGATCGCAGAACTCTTTCTGGTCTCTCATGACCAAGAAATTTAAACTGTTCCTTCAAATAACTCGGAGTCATAGGATTGAACAAAACACAGTACGGAAGAGAAACAATATGCAGATTCCGGCGAAGGCGGATGGGTAACCACTTGAGCTTTGTACGATATTCGGAGACATGGTCATACTTGCGTAGACCGAAAATAAATCTGATAGCTAAGTTTTGAATTCGCTCAAGCTTGTTAAGTTGGTCCTCGGTTAAATCAAGATAGCTTGCGTCCGCATAATCGAGAAGGGAAAGAAGTAAGGATTGTGCTAACATAATCTTACTAGGAATGGGGAGAAAAGAACGTAAGCGCCGCAGAGAACCCATGGCTGCAAATGTTTTCCTGCTAACTTCCTTTAACTGGTGAGACCATGAGAAAGTAGAGTCGAAGTGAACACCAAGGTTTTTAACAGTTTTGCTGTATGGCACCACAACACCATTTAATGTTATCGAGGGAAGGTTATCCCAATCTACCTTTGAAATCATGCCAGCTCCGCCAACAATGATGGCCTGGGACTTGCAAGGATTAATCTTAAGATCATAGCTCTTACTCCACTCGCTAATAGCCGCCAGGTCACCATTAATGGCAGTAACAGCAGTGGGCAAGTTTTCAAGATTTAAATGTGTGTACAGTTGAAAATCGTCTGCATACATATTCTAGAGAGTAGTAAATTTTAAGATTGAATTAATAAAGATAGCAAAGAGTAATGGAGACAACACACCACCTTGAGGCACTCCAGCTCGTAATTCACGCCAGGATGAAAACATACCATCAATGCGAATACGCTGCTGTCGGCCACTAAGATAACTCTGAAACCAGCCGGCCACTGGTGGAGATATGTTAGCAGAACGTAACAGACTCAGCAGAATGTCATGATCAACAGAATTAAATGCATTACTGAAATCCAATAGTACCAATACTGTGAGCTGTCTATTGTCCATACCTCGTCGAATATCGTCAGTAATTTTAACCAGCGCTGTAGTTGTACTATGTCCTGACCGGAAACCGGATTGAAGAGGATTTAGAAGGCAGTTTCTATTCAGATGGAGATTTAATTGGTGGAAAATGAGTTTCTCTAGGACTTTAGATAGAAAAGGGAGAATGGAGATAGGGCGGAAATCGGTAGAGTGCACGGCATGAGCCTTTTTAGGAAGAGGAACTAATGCACTTTTCCATGCTTCAGGAAATTTAGATGTGGAGATAGATTCATTCAGGATATAGGTGATAACAGGAGTAACTAGGTCAAGGATAGGTAGGATCATGTTACGACTAACGCTGTCATTCCCCACGGAATTCGACGAGACCGACAATATGTTCCTTCTAACATCACACTCAGTGAAAGGAGTGAAATTAAGATTATCGTTCTATAATTAAGCCTTCCGTCCTAAAGTTATACGTTATCATTATTGATAATGGCCCCATGTATAAGTAATGTTTTATTTTAGAGTAAAAAGTTGTCAAGTTTATAAAAAAATAAAGTTATGTGTCGGTGTGCACCGTGATTTGAACTCGGGTTGCTCGAGTATATTAAATTAAAAGCGACCTATCACAGCTTAGTTTTATGAATGAATTAATACTTTATTGTCCACCACAGATAAAAGGAATCACAGCTTTATTTTAGATGTATTATATTTAATTCCGTTCAATGTATAAGTGCATTATATTTGAAACTTCTCGAATCGCGTATATGTAAGCTTAGAAGAGGTCGGAGCCCGGAGGGTTGGTTTTGTTGTGAAAAGACTCGACCGAACTAACATTCGTTGTTTTGTAAGATTTAAGATGGAAATTCTGCCCTATTTGCAGGTGAAATACGACGAAGATAGGCGCTACCCTCGAATGGAGCACATTCTGCAAGCGGTGCGCTGCCAATACCTGACCCCGAGCTTTCTTAAGGAGCAGATGAACTCCTGCACCGTCCTAAAGAAAGTTCCCGCCTGCAGAGAATACCTAGCCAAAATATTCAAGGTGAATAACGCTTTATCAACGCAGCATACTTCATTAAATTGCATAAAAATACATTAAATCAATAAAAAACATTACACATACTATGTATTAAATTATGGTCGAACCACTAGTTTTAATATATTATATTGACATGCCTGTAAAAACTATTAAATAATTACTGACACCCGTAATATTTCAAGCGAGATTGTTTTGCATACGTGCAAATTAAAATGATTTTTTTGTGTGAAAAGTTGTCAAGCGAGCAGGCGGTTCACCTGATGTTGAAGTGACAACCGCCGCCCATGGACATCTGCAACATCTGATGGTCTGCATCTACAACCGCGGACAACTATCTGGCTGTCCCCGATTACCTAGGTTGACGACCGTTGACCCCGGTTACCTCACTGACCAGACGAACGAAAATATAACACTTCCACTTCACGCCGGTCTTCTGTGTGGCCGTGGTACTTATCCGGACGGGTAAGTACCACGGCCAGCCCATTCGTGCAACAGCAAAGACAGTGCTTCTCCTGTAGGAAGCCGAGCTCATTTCATTATATGGCGGCAACGCATCTTCGACCCTGCGTGTGTTTCAAACGTCCATGGGCGGCGGTTGTCACTTACCATCGGGTGAGCCGCCAGCTCGCTCCCAACCTTCTGACACGAAAGAAATGGCTCTACCGCACTAAGCATTATATTTATTCACGACCAGTTCCCGTTCCCAGGACCTGACGCTGCACAAGAAGCCCGTGGTGAAGGAGCGGCGGCCGAACACGCCGCGGATAATCTACGTGGCGGGCGGCTACTTCAGGCACTCGATCGACGTGTTTGAAGCATTCAACCTCGACGACAACTGCTGGAGCACGCTGCCGAGACTGACGGTGCCCCGCTCCGGCCTCGGCGCCGCCTTCCTCAAGGTCCAAACTCAAAATCATTTGTTCGTCGAAATAAGAAACATACATTTCATCTACCGATAGTTCCTCAAGGTCCGAAGTCAAAATCAAAATCATCTATTCGTCGAGATAAGAAACATACTAACTTTCATCTACCGATAGTTCCTCAAGGTCCTAAGTTAAAATCAAAATCATCTATTCGTCGAGATAAGAAACATACCTTTCATCTACTGAAAGTTCCTCAAGGTCCGAAGTCAAAATCAAAACCATTTATTCGTCGAAAAAAGAAACATTGCCTTTCATCTATCGATAGTTCCTCAAGGTCTGAAGTCAAAATCAAAATCATTTGGTCGTCGAAATAAGAAACATACCACTCATCTATCGATAGTTCCTCTAGGTCCAAAGTCAAAATCAAAATCCTCTATTCGTCGAGATAAGAAACATACCTTTCATCTATCGATAGTTCCTCAAGGTCCTAAGTTAAAATCAAAATCATCTATTCGTCGAGATAAGAAACATACCTTTCATCTACTGAAAGTTCCTCAAGGTCCGAAGTCAAAATCAAAACCATTTATTCGTCGAAAAAAGAAACATTGCCTTTCATCTATCGATAGTTCCTCAAGGTCTGAAGTCAAAATCAAAATCATTTGGTCGTCGAAATAAGAAACATACCACTCATCTATCGATAGTTCCTCTAGGTCCAAAGTCAAAATCAAAATCCTCTATTCGTCGAGATAAGAAACATACCTTTCATCTACTGAAAGTTCCTCAAGGTCCGAAGTCAAAATCAAAACCATTTATTCGTCGAAAAAAGAAACATTGCCTTTCATCTATCGATAGTTCCTCAAGGTCTGCAGTCAAAATCAAAATCATTTGGTCGTCGAAATAAGAAACATATCACTCATCTATCGATAGTTCCTTAAGGTCCGAAGTCAAAATCAAAAGCATTTGCTCGTAGAAATAAGAATCGTACCTGTCATCTATCGATAGTTCAATTTTTTTTTGAAATAATGTACATTTTTTTATGTGATATGTTGCCAAGCGAGCAAACGGTTCACCTGATGTTAAGTGGAGACCGCCGCCGATGGACATCTGCTACACCCGAGGGTTGCAGATGCGTTGACAACCTTTTGAAAATTGGGCTCAAAATTGGGAATAACGAACACCCTTTATAACTTGTAGGGGTTGTTCTACGCGGTGGGGGGGAGGAACACCTCGCCCGGCTCCTCGTACGACAGCGACTGGGTGGACGTGTACAACCCCGCCACGGAGCACTGGCGGCCCTGCAGCCCCATGACCACCCCTAGGCATCGGGTGAGCACTTCTACCCCTAAAGTGTAAAGCGTTAGTTAACTTTGCAGTAAAACAAATGCGTCCGATTGAAGTCAGCTGACCGAATTCGGCAATTGAATCATTGACCTAATTAAAAATATGAAGTGACCAGTCTGCCACTAGTGGCCATTGAATAAAAATGAATGCGCTATAATTTTTTTTTCATAATAAATCTTAATCTACCTTAATTTTTTTTGTTCATTAAAAACGCATAACATAATAAAGTCATAATTACGCAAATTATTTTTTGTTAACTAAAAAATATTTACCTTAATATTTTTTTTTTGCTGCTATATATACTTTTCTAGTGATATTTGACAGATCGAGGTCATTGACGTGCACATTCTTATTTGAAACGCTTATTAAGTGCCGCGACTAAAAATTTATATTGTAGATACCTGGGATTTCGAAGTCTGTATCGTGTGTGTATGGCCAGAATATATAGCGTTTTCTGTTTCTTATTTTATAAATAAATAAAACCTTAAAATAATTGGTATTAAATTGTGCAGTATGGTAGCGATTGCCAGAAATTATTGTCAAATGGTTACATACGATACTTACTAATCTCCATATGATACTGACATAACCGTTGATTAATATTCTCAGGTCGGTGTAGCGGTGATGGACGGACTCCTGTACGCAGTTGGTGGTTCCGCGGGTTCTGAATATCATAAATTACAGTTGAATGGTAAGTCGCGGAATTATCCTTATCAAAGTTTTACATAAAAAAAACGAAACGTAAAGTTTTTACAACCGAATGAAAACACGTATTTTTGTCACTTTTTCTTTTTCACTGCGTCTTCAAACTTCAAACCACACCTAAATTCAAACCAGTTGAAAGGAGTCCCGCCAACAAAACGGCTTTCATGTAATTGGAGTTTGTGTTTTTAATATTTTTCAATTCACTGCTTACAACTAAACTCGATATACCTAGTCTAGATGGAGCCTAGTGCTCTAGACTAGCTATATCAAATTTAGTTTAAATCTTTAAAGTAAAGTCGATATACAGAGTTGGAAATAAAATATGATGCTTTAAAAAATACTGCATACTTGTTACAGCCCAATCTCGTCTGTTTGTATGTGTGCATTGATGCAGACCAATTTCCTTTGTTTGTATGTGTGCGTTGTTACAGACCTAAACTTCGTTTTTTGATATGTATGTGATGATACAGTCCAGTCTCGTTTGTTTGTGTGTTCGTTTATACAGACCAACCACTCTCGAGTACGTTTGTATGTGTGCGTTGTTAGGCCAACCTATTTATATGGGTGTGTGGATACAGTCCAATCTCGTTTGTTTGTATGTGTGCATTGATGCAAACCAATATCAGTTTTTTGTATGTGTGCGTTGATACAGACCAACCTGGTCTGTTTGCATGTGTGCGTATATACGGACGGGACTTATGTTCGCGGGCGCGTTTGCACGTGTGCGCATACCGTCGTATGTGAGCGTTCCTTACGTGCGCCGAGCGTCTGCAGTGGGTCCGTTGCAGCTACGACCCGGAGACGGACTGCTGGACGCAGGTGGCGGCGATGGGCAGCGCGCGGCTGGGCGTGGGCGTGGCCGTGGTCAACCGGCTGCTGTACGCGGTGGGCGGGTTCGACGGGGCGCGCAGGGTGCGCTCCGCCGAGTGCTACCACCCGGAGAACAACTGCTGGAGCGAGGTGGCGCCCATGAACGTCGCGCGCAGCGGCGCAGGTGCGCCCTTTGATGTTTTTTTTTATGTTATAAGGCAAGAGTGCTGTTTCAACCGACGCGATTAAAACTCGTGGGGCTCACGTGGCGCGCAGCCTGTACGCCCGGCGAAGTTTTTTTCAGGGTCCCACAACCAAAGGGTGAAACGGGACCCTATTGCTAAGCCTCCGCTGTCTGTCTGTCTGTCATCAGGCTGTATCTCATGAACCGTGATGGCTAGACAGCTGTAGTTTACAGATGATACATTTCTGTGGCCGCTTTAACAGCAAATACTAAAAAAATATTTAAGTGGGGAAAATTTATTTTACGTGAATACGCGGAAGCTAGCTGGCGGTTCGCCTGATGTGGTAACCAACTGTAACATCAGTAACCCCGATGCGTTGCCACCTTTTAATGAAGTGGGTATAACACTTCGACTTCACGCCGATCATCTCAGAGCCCTGGTAGATCCTGCCCAAAAGCAGTAGCGTGGCTTTAACACAGACAAAAAGTATTGAAAACTATTATTTGCGACATGCATCTCGAACGTGACATTTTTATAACTTGCGTTAAACACCATCTCCGATGCGCGTAGGCGTGGCAGCGTTGAACCAGTACATCTACGTTGTGGGCGGCTACGACGGAGCGCAACAGCTGGCGTCCGTAGAGCGCTACGATACGGAACGCGACTCATGGGAGGTCGTAGCACCCGTCCACGTAGCACGCTCCGCCCTCTCGCTCACCGTGCTCGACAACCAGCTCTACGCGATGGGTAAGCTATCCACCATTTCATCATCACCGATAACGTCCGAGTTCAACTGAGCTCATTTCCATAAAGGGCAACTAAAACGCTGGTATTTACGTGCAAACCATTCTGCAGCCTCATGTTCTTCACTATTCAGAGAGCATTGGCTCAGATTTTATATTGATACACGACATTGCTCGTAGCCATACAACCAGAGCACTTAAGAATGACTCTTGCAAGAAAACACTATTTTTATACCGTAGCCTGCTCACAGTGTATCTACCATCCAACAACCTATTATTAATAGGACCTGTTGAAATTTTATTGGGATATTATAGAATCAACTCTAGGTCTGCACTTCTACAAACCTTGGTTACATGTTAGAAAACCGATTCTTACATACTCAGATTTTTACATACAACCCGCAAACTGACGAACGCCTGCTATTATTCATATTTGATATGCATACTGTCATAGATTTTGAATCCACGCCTAGTCCGTGTATTACATCAGCGTTGTTATTTATTATTGAACGAAATGTTCGAAGTAACTTAATAAAAATTATTCCATTAATTAACGGCTCAATAGACGTGGACCCAATGGATGTGGGGGGTTCGATTCATTATCCCAATACGGGAAAATATTTTGTGATGTTATCGTTGCGTTTTTCTAGTGTGTGGTTTAATATATCTCATGGTCACGGGACAGCGTTTCGTCAGTGTTCAAATTAAAGAGCATTTACATCGGTAAAATAGTTTAATTTAACCTTTCCTTAAACAAAGCACTTTCAAGCTATAATCAATCATAAAATTTCAAGCTTTCATGTCATGTAAAGATATTACCCTCAGCACAGAGGCCTCTCCCCATTAGTGGGACATGTATACGGTGTCACTTTTTGTTTACTTCTTGCGCACACAAACCGCAGGCGGCTACGACGGCACGTCGTTCCTGGACATCGTGGAGGTGTACGAGCCGGCGTCGAACACGTGGCGGGCGGGCACGCCGCTGCCGTCGGTGCGGTCGGGGCACGCGTCGGCCGTGTGCTACCAGCACGTGGCGCCGCACGCGGACGCCGAGCCGGAGCCGGCGGCGGCGCACAAGCTGTGCCGCCGCCACGGCGCCGCGGGCCCCGGCCCCTCCGCGCCCCGCGCCGACGACGTGCCGCTGGCGAACAACATCATCGGCACGCTCTCCAACGCGCGCTGCCCCTCGCAGCCGCACGCGCAGCCCAAGAGGCCCTCCTAGCTCGACGGCCGCGGCGTGACGAGGCTAGCCACGTAACCCACCACCGTGTTTGGATGCATACACTTGTTGGTGCTCTGTCAGATGCGGCGGACGCAAGCCAAACGTCGTACGTTCGTTCGTAGCGCGAGGCCGGCGGCGTTACGTTAAGCTAGCGGTGTGACAAGGCTAACGACATGACAAGGCTAGCCAACTAGACGCCTACAAGACAGTCAGAACGGTTGGCCACACAGCTTGAGGCTAGCGGCGTAATGATAAAGTTCATCACATAACAGAAGGCTTGTAATGTTATCTAAAAAGGCTAATCTGGGCGTTAGTCCACTGACCTTAGCGATCTATCCCAAAGGAAAAACCTATAAAAAGGAATACTTTTACATTTATGACTGGCGATAAGTGTCGAGAAAGGTACGAACGAGTTGCTGCTTACGTTGGCTTATCCATAAAGACCAAATAGAAATTTAAATTGTATACTAATCGCAGACTACCAATTTTCTCACAACACTATATACTATTAACAAGTGAAACCATGGTGCGGATCAACTACAATATTACTGAATATTCAAAATTCAGCGAAACATTTTTGCTAAAACGCGAAATGAAACTAACTAACATATGTATACCGAATTAACAAAAATTTGAATCTCAAGACTACCCGAAGTAACGAGTACTCGGCAGATCATCACAACAAACGTTACTCCGGCTGATGATTTTGCTAAGAGACACTGAAATTTAAAGTTCGGAGGAAAAACAGCCTTCAAGAGACCAGTCTTGTGCGTTTTACGGATATTTCAGACCCAATGCAAAGTGATGCCCAGGGAAAAGTGCTTGTGGTTTGCGACACATGTTTCTTAGATATTCATTTGCATAAGTCGATGTGGTTATATCACCCCGAAATACGACGTTAGCTTTACTAATTAAAAGTTGGGTTTGCACTTTTCATTTTTGCCTATCCCATTCGCGATTACCGATATTTGAAAGTGTATAAGTAATTATTTCGGTGTGCATACTAATGTCAAAGGAATTTCGTCGATTTATTGGGTTCCGCCAAAGACTTTTTATTGCGGTTTAATTCATGTACGCAGTTTATAAGTATTAAACGCGGAATGTATTTTTTCTATCCTATATTTTAATATACTAGAGCTTAAGTTATTACTGGACTTTATTTGTATTAATAATAGAAACGAAAGCCTGTGGTTTCTGAGCATTTTTAGACCTAAATTTTACGTATATACAGTACTCACTACCTAAGTACCACATTTGTATTGATTTCTTGTTTTTACGCGAATATTATACATTGTTAAATGAAAGCGTTTTAAGGACAGCCTACCACAAACATAGGGAAAGGGTTCTAAACGTCTGGTATTTAGAAATCTAATTAAACGCGATAAAATCCGTAAATTAGTTTCATTTAACAATGTGCCATATTTGTTTTAACGAAGCCAATTACTTTAATTGACGTTAATGTTTTAGTTCTGCATTCCTTCATTTTTCTCATCAATACTTATTTTTGGGAATGTTACATTTTTATCATGATGCTTTAATAAATTTGTATTTTGACATTTCCTGGACATCCATTCAAATGTATTGATATATTGTATCAATATGAAAAATGTATTACCCAGATTGATTTGGTTAGTTTTAAGTTATAAATAAACTTAGTTCATAAGATATCAAGGTGCTATTCCTGAGGATATGTACGTCCATTTCCAATACCACTCCATTTGCATAGTTATTGTCTAAACATAAATACAAGTTAACCTAAGTTATTTGTGCATTGTTTAGTTAAAAGTGTCAACTTAAGAACTTTTTAGTGTGGTAATGATTGAGTCCTAATGAGTATCAAGTGAACTCGAATTTTTATAAGTGCATTAAACCAACATTGTTAATCAAAATTGTAGTCAATCTTATGTACATATGATGCAAGTATGTTTAAACTAAGTGTAAATATAATTAACAATTATTTATAAAGAAAATAAAGACTGTTATGGGAATAAATCAAGTTTTTATTTACAAAATGTACAATATAAATTTTTCTGGTCAATTTTTGTTACGAAACATTTTATTTTCTACAAAATTATATTTTTATAATACAATTTAAAAAATACATAAGCAATGGCAGTGTTCTATCTGTTAACATTGATAGATATAAAAACATTTAAAAATAATATTTAATAATTTAAGCACACAGTTATGTTGCATTTAAATAGAAATATGTTTAAGAATTATTATTGTATTGTCAAAATACTGATTGTAAATGAAATATAAAATATTTGTAACTGAGAAAGGTAATGTTTTTATTAAAGTAGAATTATTGAAATTTGTATGAAACCTGTGTTGTTTACCTTAAATTATCAAATCAGGTACCAAATAAACTTAAATATATAATGCAACAATTAGATAAGGGAATGGAACTTAAATGCTTACAAATTAAAAGTATATTACTTTTAGTTCGTAAACATGTGTCCATCCATACCCCCGAAGTATGTTTCTTAATGTAATTAAAAGCATTTATAGTTGATATGCCGCGTATTAGTTACTTCTATAATTTGGTTACGGCTGTCCTCTGTGGCCAGCTTAGGTAATACGTTTCTTTTATTTACGAGATTTAAATTTGAATATACAGAACCATTGTTTAACTTCAAATGCTGTTTATAATCAATGTCTTGTTAAAAAATCGGTAATTCAACAAAATCGCGATATTTTCTTCACTCGCTGAGTTACATTAATTTAAATTCGTTCTGTTTTAATCCAAGATATGTTTGTTTTAATCATTTTCATTTTCAAAATAAGATTCACATAAAAAATTATATTTCGTCTAAGTTACGCCTGTTTAACGCTAATGGAAGGACTGGTAGTATTGACAATGTTTCTGTAAACTTTATTTATAGCCATTCTTTCAAACTATATTAATGAGACCGCATGATTAATAAATAATTATAGAATCAGAGAGCAAATTGCCCAATAATAACTTGAGAGGTGTATTTTCTGATTCTAATTCATAAATAAGCTAACATGCAATGATTATCGTAAAGATAAAAAAATGTATTCTAAATAAGTTCTCTTCAATGACATAAGCAATTTCTTTATATTCAATGGAATTAAAATAAAATTCTATATAAAAACAGAAATATATTGCTATTGCAAACTTCATGAATCACTGTAAATTAACTTATGTTGTTGAATTACGACATCACTCTTTTCACTTTTCTTCTCCGTTTTACAAATATTCTGACATCAGGTACATCTTCATCCTTATGAGAGTCTATATTTTCCCCTGAGAGCTGATTCATTGGCACTAATAAACTTTTGCTAGTAGTAGAATTAGTACTACTTGAACAATCTTGTGGCTTTGAAACAACAGACTCCACTCCTACACATTTAGTGGGTGTTTCTTGTGTCATCTTTGCAGGAGTAGAAGTGGCTAAGGCATGTAGCCCTAGAGTTTTGATTGGTTTTTCTGTGGAAGTTACAACATTATCATGCGGATGTTGTGGTTGTGATCCAGTTGAAATTATTACAGTTTTTACAATGTCATGTGATTCTACATTTATATTTCCATCAATATTTTCTTTAACTACAGATGGCGTTATATCACTTTTCATTTTACGATCATTATTGAACTTATCATTGAATTTCAGGTTTTCATCGATTTCGTATTTATTTTCTTTAACGCCATCATAATGAGATATTGCTTTAATCAAGGGTGTTAAACATACTTGTTCATTTACTGAATCGTTTTGATTATCTTGACCGCTTATTTTTGATGTCTGAGTTTCCTCTATTTCTTCAAGGTTCAAATCAACTGCAGCTTGAGTATCTTCATATATAGTAGCATATTTATCTCTTACCTCTTTTTCATGAATTACTATTCCTAAATCATCAGGCGTAATAAGACTGCTGCTATCACCAAACAGGTCATTAAATTTAGTCTTTATTTCATGTGTTTTTGTATCCTTCTCTTTCTTATTTTTTTTACTTTTACTTCCTTTAGATTGATCGGTGCTGGGGCTTGTTTTTAGCAATTTCTTTTTACCTTTATGTCTTTTAGCATGATCTGTAGATATTTCTTTATCATCCAAAACCTGTTCCTCTTTCTTGCTCAAACAATCTTGAACCTTTGTCAGTGTATTACTATTCTGAATTTTATCGAAATTTTTCAATTCTTTCTGTTTTTTAGGTTTAGCTTTATTTTCTTTTTTTGGTAACTCTGGGCGAGTGTCGATAACATCATTAGTTTCATCACTTAAAATAAGGTCATCTTCAACTATTTTTGTTGATACATCAAATCCATAATGTTTGTTTTCGGCTTTGTTTCCTTTATCATTATCCATGTCATCATCAATATCCTGTATAATGTTATCATCAAAATTATTTTCCTCCTTTAGAGATTTCGGATTAAATACTAGCTGGGGCATTGATTTGACTTCCGGGGGCATATTATTTTCTGAGCAGTGTTTTGAAATATCATGAGAACTGTCCACAATGTCCTTCACCACCTCCGTAGTTGAATTGTTACAAACATCATCTTTAACAGCTTGATCCATATGAAACCCTATATTATCGCCAGTTTTTGTTATTTTACACTCATTTCTTAAAGATGTTGCAGAATCTTTATTCAAACTATTTTTCTTTATTATGTGAGATTTTAGCTTCACATCTTTACTAATATTTTCTGTACAGTTTTTATTCCCAATGGTATTGTTTTCACAAGCTTTTAAGAAATTTTCATTCTCAACTGGTGCTTTAATTGATCCTATATCTTTACGGTCATCAATATTTTCCACTGAAATCTTCAGTGAACTGTTGTTACTCGATTCTTTAGGCAGATTGTTAGAAGTTGGGTTATCAATACCTAAGTATATATTTTTATCCAGCTCTTCAGCATAACTCACTGGAGGCTCAAGTAATGCTTTTGGCATCGGAATTGGATTAAAACCCCAGAGAGTTTTATTAACTGGTTCAATAACCACATTTCTGCCAACAACAGTTGTTAAAAATTCTTTGTCATTGTTACTTATTACTTTATACTTTTTACTGGTAAGTCTTGGATCTTCCAAGTGCATAACAGCAGTATTCATGATCTCTGTAAAAAAAATCAGTGATCTAAAATGTCTACCAATTAAAAAGCACACCATCCATTAAATTTATTGAAACTTTTGAATTACTTACCTTTAATAGGTGCAGTGGATATAAAATTTTCAGAATAAACATGATCGGGTGATTGACAAGATAGCTGTTCTTTTAATTCTAACGGTGAACAGATTCTTCTTTTGCTGAAATCCATTTCCCTTTGCACTCTATTGTAATCTTGTGTATGCCTAAAGCCGTGTTCAGTTTTTTGTCGTTTATGACTTGGCTCATCAAAATCATCTGAATGTTTATGTTTCTCTGCATATCTGTCATCATCATTCCAATTTCTCATACAATCATTTGAGCGATCCCATTCATAATTTGATCTACGATCTCTGCTCCTACTTTTGCGATACGAATTTTCACGTGGGGGGCTTTCATAAGCTCTTCGGTTGTTGTACTCAAACCTTTGATAATATTCGTCCACATAATTGGCTGTACCTCTATGATATGATCTGTCTGGACTAAAATTCTCTCTATGTCTATGTGCAGATTCATATTTGTCTCTATTTCTGTTGCGGTCAGTAGAGTTGCGCCAATTATTCTTATTGTATTTAGAATAATTGCCTGTCAATGGCTCGTAATAACGTGAATAATTATTTTCAATGCTTGAATTTTCTGACATTCTGTTACTGTAATAATTTTTTTCGTTAAACCTTTTCACTATTTCGTCTTTTCGTGGATAGTTCTTATTTAATTTTGACTCTACGCTCTGTTCACAGTCTTCATCAGAACTGAACTTAACTTCATTGTCGCTGAAAAATATAATTACAATGACGAATATTGTTTTCCCATCCAATTTAAAGGTTTGGAAATCTCTTTTATGCGAGAGTATGCAAGTGACTTTGCCTGATGTTATAAGATGTCCGCTACCTATGGCTTGAAACACACCATAAAAACCCAATGCAAAAGGCAATGTAGCCTCCATTTTAAGCTGGCCTTCTGTGAGGTAGCGTTACTCCCTCAATCTTCCTTGTCCAATAGGGCTATATTGGAATCTGTGGCCCTACCATAATGTGTAGACATAATGTATATAAACAAAGAAGAAAATAACTTATATTCATTGTTATTTTATTGAACTTATATTGATAAATTGCTTATTGTATTATCATTCATTTTGGATGGTCACCGGAATGACTGAGGCATTAAGATCATTGTTAAACAGGATCATCGGACTTTGTTATGCTTTTGTTATAAATGTATATACAAACTAAATTTGCTGTTAAATGTTGAGCATGGGCCAGGATGTAAAAATAGTTTGATTTAGTGAAATTAAATTAGTTTTTATAACAATTAAGAACTTACCTTATCAATGGCATTGATTTTCTTCTCTCTGAAATTTTCTTAAGCCTTATCTTATTGTCCCTATAGTGGGGTCTGATTGAGGCTTCCATGTTATTATCTTTATATGTGCCACTCTTTGCTTCTTGAATATAATTTTTATCCTGATTATATTCACCAGCATCATTACAAGCATTTGCATTAGTTTTACCATTAGTTAATTTATTATCTAATGACAATTGGTTATCATTTTTGCTGAAAATAAAATGTAAGCTACCAGTAACTGAAATTATTAACTTAGTACATTATCTAAGACATCAAAATAATAAGGGTAAGTCTAATGTACTATAAATAGTTATGTAATTTAATTTGAAGTAGATCGGATTTGTTACAGCAAGATTTTTATTAGTCTATATACAACTGCATGGTAACTTATAAGAATGCTGTAAATTTATAATTGGGAAATGGTAATAAATAACTACAACAGAGTATACATATACTACCTTACAATTTTTTCTCAAGCATGTAATAAGCCATAAGTAACAACAAAAAAATGCTTTCCACTAATGCAAAAAACCTGCCTCTACATATTACTGAAATATATTGGATCATACATTAAGGTGAAAAGAAGTAGTTAAACTTATCCATATTAGTCTCTAAGTTCAGTTCCTTAATCTTAGTGTAATAGACCGTGAACTGGTCATTATAAACAAGGGTTATATAGAAATAAGGCAGTGACAGTTCATACAATAAATAAATCATACATCTGTAGATCACCTGTACAACAGGCTTATATATGTATTACAATCTGGAAAGTTCAAAGATATAACCGGCTCCAGCGATTTACATGAAATATAGAATGTGCGTAGATTCGCAGGCGAAAAATCGATCGAGCTAGGCTTCATTTTTAGAAAATGTCCTTTTATCCCTGTTTTCAGGGAATGAAAAATATCATTTGAATAAGATGGTAAATTTCGCCGAAAAAAAAATGTTATAATAGCTCGGTCGGTAATCGGGCCGACGCCCAAACAGAAGGCCGTGGTTCACGATCATTTATATTTTTACTTTTTTTAGATTCCAGATCATTGCTTTCTTTATTTTTTGTCTATCTAGATGATTTTGTTCTTTTTTTCCCCTTTTTTTTTTGAAGTTCTTTCTTTTGTGAAAAACACAAGAGTTCATATTTTCTTATTATTGTCCGTAAGATCGAAAAATATTATGCATATTTCATTACTCAGTAATTTGTATCTAAATTTAATTTCCAAAATACATGATTTACAAAAATAAAACAACTGAGCAAAGCTCGGTCCTCCAGGTACTAATATTTTGATTGAAATGTTCTCCTGTAACTAATCACAACGTTTTAACCATTAAAAATAGTTCACTTTAATTTGTTGCTGAATTATCAATCATTTTTGTTCTGTAGACTAATTTCTGTTCTCGAACATGATAACAAACCCATGACATTATATATTATCAAATATATATAATAGTAAACTTACCAATAACTTTTTGAATTTGGAACATGTGAATTTTCTTCCAATTGCTTGACTTCTTGAGTGCTTGAAGTAATTGAGTCAGATTTCTTTTCATATTTAGATTTAACAGTCTCGACTTTCTTATACTTGTTAGGGTTATATACCATCCTACTTTGTCTTGCACTTATAACTAATTTATCTTTTCTGAAAAAATAAACAAAATTATATTTCTCATAAACAAATTTTTATTCATATACTATTTAAAACTTTTTATTTTAAAGTTTGTATGTCTTTGCACAATTTTAACAATTTTTTTAAGTAAGGTGGCAAAGAGAAGGCCTCTGCCATAATGTTGAATGATTATTGCTGTTGGTAGACAGTTGCTTTTATCATCCTCATTTACCTCACCACATGAAATACAAAGGTATAAATACTTTATCTTTATGCTGACCATCCGTTAGATGACCTATGCATGCATCAGCATAGTCTGCCATAGCCACTCCAAGTGGATGATGATATTTTATCTTTGTTGTTTATATTTTATCATATAGTGGTTAGAGTTGGGCAAGAATTGTAGTAAGTGGATATCCTTAAACTATGCAAAAGCCTGGACTACAGATGTGTGCTTAGATTAGAGATGCAGTGAATTCTTACTATTATTTAGTATTCGGCATAACTTTGTTGATATTTTTTTGTTATTGAATACAGAGTAACAGTGTCCATTATAAGATATTTGGTGAATAGATGTTATAAAATAAACTTCTAATTGGCCAAAAGCTAGACTTGAAAATAAGCACAATTTAATTATTAGTAAGATAAAACTTGGTATTATTATCAATAATATAAAAAATGAATCATATTGAAGTTAAATTAACATTTAAAGTTCAAAATGATTGTGGTGCTGAAAAACTAATTTTTATATTAGTAATAGTTCAACTATTCACTATAACAACTATTTGCTGCAACTCTAGTATTTATGTGTTTAAACTTTAAAATGACTTACTCTATATTTAGCTCTTTTATCATAAGTGTTTTTCTTTCAATTTCTGCTCGAGCAGTTTTCAATAAAGAAGAATAATTGTGCTCTAATTTTTTATGCTCCGCAGCTAATTTGTCGTAATCCTGCAAAATGTTCTATAATATCAATCGGCATCCGTCCTGTGCTTAAGGTACATTGCATATTTAATTTAAATATTAATGGATTTATTTTAAATAACCTTAAATATTCAATACATAAATAAACCATCCTCTTGGTTTGGATAGAGTGATTATCCAGTAAAAACAAACCGCACAAGATCGATGCGTAGTAAAGATCTAAGCATACATATTGACAGACAGCGAGACGACTTTGTTTTATACTATGTGATATTTATACAAAATTCTTACTTTTTGTAGTGTATCTATAGCTGTGTTGTATTTTTCAATTTTGGATTTCAGTTCCTTGTTTTCAAATTTAAGCTAAAATTTAAGAGAAAGGATACAATTTAGCATTATCTTTGATCACTTATATAGAAATCACTTATAAATCGATAGGTAAAGGCAATTAAACACCAATGTCAAATATATTTGGCGCTAAAACAAACCTCATCAATTTGCTTTAAGTCTTCATAGTTCTCCAAATTTTCGTATACATCATCCATAGCGGATTAAATCTCGGAAGCTTTTTGTAGCATACGAAAACAATCAAGATTATCTGTAACTAAGACAAGTCTAAATAATTACAATTCAATCTAATGAAAGGCGTCTTTAAAATTTGTTTAGCTTTGACCTGACATTCATACACATTACACAGTAACAGATTAAGTAGAATTTAAAAAAGCTTAAAAGTCCACAGAATAAAAATACAGATTATAGAAATCCCTGTCAAAAATTGTACGTGCTAAGAGTTCAATATTACCATTCGTTCAATAATCTTCAGCTCTTTGTCTATAGCGAACTCTTATTATGTGGCTTACATTCTCCAATCTCATTCGACATTCAGAGTAGTTTTAAAATGTAGGTATTCATTGCTGTATCAACGTTATTTTATTGTAAACCAGTATAACGTATACCGCAATGGATTAAAAAATTTCGAAATATTTTTGTATCTTTATGAATTTATGAATTTATAATCCTAGCAGTTATATTGTAGCAGTGTCTATAGCTATGTTTAATTCTTTATCTATGACTCCAAGTAACATTAACGTTGAGTTGAGTAGATTGCTTGCTGTTACGCCTTGCGTCGACTAGCGCTGAGCTAGTTATCTCACCGTGATCGTGAAGATTGTGTGAAGTGTTTATGTTCATGGATTTCTTTTTGGACTGTTTTCTTTCATACATTTTACAAATTTTTTATAATGCCTGTAATGTTAAAATTTATGAACGGTTTCATTGCCATGATTTGTACGCATAAGTAAAGAGTGCAACAGGCGACTCGAAGAAACGCAAAGGGTTTGTGTAAACAGAAAAGAACATTGTGATTTCAAAATGCCTATGGATTCAGAATGCGAATGTGACCTGGTGTCTAAGGAATGGCTGTTGGCAAAATTACGGTCTGATGAGAGGGATACGATTTTAATAGACTGCCGCGGATCAAATGAGTACGCTATATCTCACATACGATCTGCTGTTAATTTCTCCATACCGAGCATTATGCTACGGCGCCTGGCGGCAGGGAAAATTGAGCTTGCATCGACTGTCCAATGCAAGGAGCTGAAGGCAAGGATCACACATTGTTGCTCCCGGGGTACCTTTGTCTTGTACAGTGATGGTGCGCCACGGGATCCTGATTCTGTTCACGGAATCCTGCTCAGAAGACTTAAACAAGATGGCGTGCAGGTCGTCTGTCTTGAAGGTAACTATTTAATATTTGATACAGTGGCTAAATATTATACACATATTTTTTTTAAATCACATCATTTTCATGTGCTCTTCACACTATTTAGGTTAACATTTCATATTCAAACATTAAAATATACCTTATTGAGCAATGTATTTAGTTACTTTCAGTATTAAAAAAATCCATGAGCTAAGACAATTATTTTATTATATACATTTTATGTATTAAAAACAAACAAGTACATAGAAAATAAATAGTAAACATATTTCATTAGAATTGTTAGTAAACATAATAAGTTAATAGTGCTCATGCATCATTTTCACATAAACTTCATATTGACTTTACAACATTAAACTACTATTTATAACAACTTAGTAACATATTTAATTTGGAAAAATTAAGATATTTTACTTTTCTTCTTTGTGTTATACAAAACATAAATAACATTGATCATTCATATTTGATAAACGGATTATCTTATAGTGTGTAATGCACAAATGAACATTAACACCTATTGAAAACTGTTCTCTTAGCTCATTACATTCATAATACTGATAGTTTAATATTATGCGTTAAATAATATGGGTATTAAGTATTAGATAGATATATCATATGTATAAAAAATTCATTACATTGGTGAGAATATATTTAAAATTTTGTAATAAAAATTAAAATATGATATTTTAAAAGTATACACGCATAGGTTATTCATTTATTTATATTTTGGACTGTGCTTAATTTAATTACATAACTACTTACAATATTATATTATTAATAAAATATTTAAATATAAATGTATAAATAATATTTAATTAATATAATTTAATAAAAAAGGTTTAGAAAATTGGACCATATAAAACAGAACATTAATATAGTAGTACTGTTATATTTTTTTAATTATATGTAGGCAGTGCTTAAGCAACATCATCATAATTTGGTTATTACAAAACAAATTAAAAAAGATTGGCGATTCTAATTTCGAATACAATGGTTACATTTTCCTCCCACACTACTGCAAGTGCATTTCATTCATTCCTAGTCGAGCGCCTATAGAGGTGAACGTAACAGTTGCCACGCGGAGTGACGATCATTTCGTAATCATTCATTGACAAAAAACCTCGCGCCGGTATAAGACAATTGTATTCAATACGGTTGGCGTGCAAAACGCGCCATCGAATGATTTTGTTGTTAATAAACAATGTAAATTATTATAATGTTAATACAAACATGTAATAATAGTTAAATATACGTTGTTCTCATTCATATTAATTATCATTTTACATAAATGCGCTGATTCATGTCGGCGTAAACATTCATTAGAGTTCACCTATAATAATGAATAAAAGCTAAATAGATGTTGCTTTAGGCAAGTTTATTGAATCTTTATCAAAGATGTCATGATACTAAATAAGCGCGCGTAGAAAATTTGACTCGGCAGAAACGCGTCGATTTTAATACTCCGAATGAGCGCCCGAATATGTTAGGGTTAGGGGCTTAAGGACGTTGCCGGAGGTCGCGAATCGAGGCATCCGTTCCACCAAACGTGGGAGAGGAAGTCGGCTACTTATTGTGCTCCTCAATGCGAGACGCTCGATTACGATCAACGGGCGCGACGCGAACGCGCGCGTTCACGTTCCCTTATACGAGTTATTTTATGAGTCCCTTACAAGCTACGTGAACTCCGAAATCAGCGCGCTCCTGTTTTCGGTGTTGAATTTTAATGCTCGTCCGCATTTTCGATAATAATCAACCAGAGGTTTGAGCCAGATGTTCAAGTCGGGTCAAAGTCATGCTTTAAGGACGCGTTTACGAATTCACGCGCTTCAATTTTAGGTACAGAGGCGTACTACTACACGTGCACGGCTCACGCACACAGCGACAAGCGCGAAGCAGCGAAACTTTATGTAACTGACGCAACTTGATACTTTTATTTAATTTGAAGTCATTTATTTTTTAAGCTTACGTTAAATTTGTTTTCAACAAGTTTTTAAACTGAATATTTTTTTATATATTTAGGTATAATTTATTAAATTTCATTTAAAAGCTCGTAGCTGTTGATAATTTGCGTTTTAATTAATTATTCATGATTATGAAGTAAACGAAGCTTGTTTTATACATGTTTGATTATGCGTGCGGTAGGTAGATAGCTTGATAGGTAGGTAATGGTAGGGTACGTAGGAAGGTAGCTATGTAGGCAGATAATTAGGTAAAACCCGCTAACGAATTGAGTAAAATACTTTGTATGGTATTCTGAATGCATTTTGCTGATTCAATAATATTCATGCTAAATGTAAAAAAAAAATAATTTTCTGTAAATGAATTGGAAATAGCATGGCGTACGAAGCCGGGCTAGTATCTAGAAACTAAAAATGAAATAATAAAACGAAGGAAACAAACTAGTAAAAATTAAAAAAACATTTTTATAAAAAAAAACCTGTCGCACTCGGCTCAGCTGGGGTAAAGCTATATATGGCATAGCATCTTTTATCAACTTATGCGATTATAATTATTTAATTATGCAGTATTTTTTCTTTGATATTTATATTTATGTTAATAAATAATAATATTTTAATAATATAATAATTAATATATATTATAATTAATAATATATAATTAATTTATATTATTTACAAAAATGATAAGAACTACTAAGTCAGTCACTAAGCTCTGGATAGTTAAATTACAATATACTAACATTTTTAAACTTGTGATATCTTTCGAATGGAATGTCCGAATTTAATCATTCAAAAAGTTATATAAAGATATTGAAACAGTCTTAAATATAAAGTAATTTATTTTTATAAGAATTAATACCAAGATACAAATAAAGAGCCTTTTCTAGCGGCGGCATTTCAATCAAAATTTTAAAGTAAAAGAATACTTATTGTGGCATAACTATAATAGTTAGACATATACTGTCGCAACACTTTTTATAAATAATGATGTGTTCTGCAAATTCGTAGTACATTATTTTATACAATTATCAATAGTTTTAGCAGCGCACGCGATGCAAACAATATTTTAGGTAATTTTTGTACACTTTGGTTTACATTATTCAAGTTTTAGTAAGGATTCCTAGTTTTTTGAAAATTTAATATATCCTATGTCATCCGGGGATAATGTAGCTTCGAGACAGTGAAAGAAATTTTCAAATCTGTTCAGTGGTTTAGGAGCCTATTCAATGCATAAAAACAATCAAATCTTTCCTCTTGCGTGGTAGGCGGAGTGGGTGGTGTTAGGTTTTATTTTCGTTACGGAATTTATTGATTCGTTCGCCGCGCTCAAAGCCCGCGATAAAAGCTGTGCAATAGCTTAAAAAAATATTGTTTCATTTTTAATTTGACTCTTCCATGCTCTTCGCAGAACTGTCGCTATGTCGATCCTGGGTGGAGCAAGCCCGCGAGGCCAATTTATACCTCCGACACGAGGTTCTGGCTCCGCCTTTTGATGTTCACTCTAGGGATAGGGAAGACCACACGGAGTCGGGGTGCTCTGTGTCGGATCTTTGTGATTTTTCTTTATAGTTCTCTATCATTTAATTATTTTTGTTATCTATATCGAAGTAGTAGCCTGCTAAAATTTTATCGTTTTAGGCTTTGGCATCTGAAACAACAATTGAGTTATAAGAGGTATAAATGTTGTATGTGATAACTGTGCCATAAAAATAAGTCTTTGATAATTTAAGTTGAGACCCACTACATTTTTACATAACTATTTTTTTTTTTTTTTCGTGTTTTGCCTATTTTAAAGACGTTCTTACTTATTTTAAATTAAGTATTATTTTAGGCAGAATCCATGATCATAAAAGTTGATCAGTGCGAAACACGACAAAACAATAAACGATAAATGGGGTCATAAACGTGAAACAAAAAGTTTGCCACATAGCTGTCGTTCGAAACTTTTGAAGTACATGTTTATTACACCTATTCATTGAAACATACAAAAAAATGACCTTTTAGACATGCCTAATCTTACAATTTGCAAGTGTGCAAATTTGTTTTGTATTACTTGTATTTTTAATTATCCATACAACTTTTCTACATGTGGTGTACTTTTGGCCAACATTTGGCTGCATGGAAATAAGAATTTATAATAAAATACCAGATAGGTTCATAGGCCTCCCGGAGTATTTAAATTTAAACGAAAATTCTAAAATCTGTACACTGTCAAATTAGACATTTAAAATATTTAATCATGTCTAAGTAATGTAGAATGTTTATATTAAAAATTCATTACTTTGACTTGTGATTTACTTTGACTTATATTTATACTCTATTGACTCATAATTATAATCTAAATTTCAATTTTTTTTTTTTATATTAACATGTTTCACAAATATTTATACACAGAATTGATGTAGAATACGTAGTTCCATATTTTAAATAACTTTTTTACTGTATTCTTACACCTTCATGCCAATACATCAATTTCAAAGGTAAGGTCTCAAAAAAACTCACAAAACAAGCCCAAACTCGACACACATAGCTCATCTCGTCTGTTAGTTCCAGTAGCAGTTCTCGAAGTACACCTTCAGGTCACTCCATCTAGTCAGAAGGCAAGGTCTCACCATACCTAACAAAACAAGCCCAAACTCGACACACATAGCTCATCTCGTCTGTTAGTTCCAGTAGCAGTTCTCGAAGTACACCTTCAGGTCACTCCATCAAGTCAGAAGGCAAGGTCTCACCATACCTAACAAAACAAGCCCAAACTCGACACACATAGCTCATCTCGTCTGTTAGTTCCAGTAGCAGTTCTCAAAGTACACCTTCAGGTCACTCCATCAAGTCAGAAGGCAAGGTCTCACCATACCTAACAAAACAAGCCCAAACTCGACACACATAGCTCATCTCGTCTGTTAGTTCCAGTAGCAGTTCTCGAAGTACACCTTCAGGTCACTCCATCTAGTCAGAAGGCAAGGTCTCACCATACCTAACAAAACAAGCCCAAACTCGACACACATAGCTCATCTCGTCTGTTAGTTCCAGTAGCAGTTCTCAAAGTACACCTTCAGGTCACTCCATCAAGTCAGAAGGCAAGATCTCACCATACCTAACAAAAACAAGCCCAAACTCGACACACATAGCTCATCTCGTCTGTTAGTTCCAGTAGCAGTTCTCGAAGTACACCTTCAGGTCACTCCATCAAGTCAGAAGGCAAGGTCTCACCATACCTAACAAAACAAGCCCAAACTCGACACACATAGCTCATCTCGTCTGTTAGTTCCAGTAGCAGTTCTCCAAAGTACACCTTCAGGTCACTCCATCAAGTCAGAAGGCAAGATCTCACCATACCTAACAAAACAAGCCCAAACTCGACACACATAGCTCATCTCGTCTGTTAGTTCCAGTAGCAGTTCTCGAAGTACACCTTCAGGTCACTCCATCTAGTCAGAAGGCAAGGTCTCACCATACCTAACAAAACAAGCCCAAACTCGACACACATAGCTCATCTCGTCTGTTAGTTCCAGTAGCAGTTCTCGAAGTACACCTTCAGGTCACTCCATCTAGTCAGAAGGCAAGGTCTCACCATACCTAACAAAACAAGCCCAAATTCGACACACATAGCTCATCTCGTCTGTTAGTTCCAGTAGCAGTTCTCGAAGTACACCTTCAGGTCACTCCATCTAGTCAGAAGGCAAGGTCTCACCATACCTAACAAAACAAGCCCAAACTCGACACACATAGCTCATCTCGTCTGTTAGTTCCAGTAGCAGTTCTCGAAGTACACCTTCAGGTCACTCCATCAAGTCAGAAGGCAAGGTCTCACCATACCTAACAAAACAAGCCCAAACTCGACACACATAGCTCATCTCGTCTGTTAGTTCCAGTAGCAGTTCTCGAAGTACACCTTCAGGTCACTCCATCTAGTCAGAAGGCAAGGTCTCACCATACCTAATAAAACAAGCCCAAACTCGAAATACATAGCTCATCTCGTCTGTTAGTTCCAGTAGCAGTTCTCGAAGTACACCTTCAGGTCACTCCATCAAGTCCGTAACGAAATATGAATTTTTAACCCCTACTAATTTCTAGTAAAAATATGACAAAGTGTGAATTATAGTTTACTTTTGTCGTTCGTAGTCCGAAGTCCGAACATGATGTGTAAAGTATCAACTTTGTTACGACAAATATTTTGTATTCGTACAGCGATCTTTTTCCTCACGAGCTGCTGTTTATAAGCGACATAGTGACCACTCATGACGGCAGCCGAGCGCCGACTAATATTTCTTTAAATATTTTTGTGGAATAAATCAAAAAAGTGACCAGTAAAATAACCTTTATGTCAATCACTTAAGATTCACGCGTAAGATATAAATGTGAAAGAAATAGATTTTAATCTTTATTTTTTTCTGAACTAATTTTAATTTCAACAATTTTGATACGTAATGTAGCTACCTTTTTGAGTTGAACATGTGTGCTTACATAAAATATTTTTAAATAAAAAAAATATGTTATTAAATAAGAGAAAAATGTTCCTAAACCCAACAGGATATCGTCCATTTTGAGTGAAGTGGTCACGAAAATTCTCATTTACAATATTATAAACCAAAATTTTCGATTAAAAACTATCTACCATTTGAAGATGAAGGAGGGATCTATATGTGATAATTATTACTTACATTATATTCGTTTCGTTTTGCCGCAAAATGTACCTGAAAACCCCCTATTTTTGCAGATTCCGCGAGATTTCGCAAACACGCCCTTAATAAAAGTTCGAGTGAAACAAACAAAACAGGAGGATCACGACCATTACTTTTGGGTTCAATCTTTTAAAACTTGTTCAGAGAATGTTAATCGTCCCAGGAATGCAATTCGTTTGTAAATTGAATGTACATGCTTAAAAAATAATTGATATCTTGAAGCTTTACAAAAAAAAAATAATAAAATATCTTTATTCACATAGACGCTTGCGCGTTCTTATGAAACGTCAAAATTTTACAAGAAATTAGCACGTTCGTAAGTTACCACCGGTTCGGAAAGCAGTTTCTGTTGAGAAGAAACCGGCAAGAAACTCAACAGTTGCTCTTTTTTAAAAAATCAGTTTACAATATAATAGTACAGGTACAAGTCTAGAAAATCGAAAATAACATTTCCTCTTCGGTGTTGGGGTTAAATAATTTATCGACGATTAATGCTGCTGGGGCCTTTATGGAGAGTAGCGTCTGAGCCCATAAAACTAATATAACATGCAAGATCAAAGGCTGGACGGAAGCCGCACCAGGCGCTCGACCGGAAGTGGGCCGCGATTTTATTAATGAGTTCCTGTTGCGTCCTCATCCCGCCAATCAGGCGCGTTGCCGCCATTTTAAAGCTTACCGGTCCATCTCGGCGGCGGCGGCCGTTACAGCTCGTTCGATTTCCGAAAACCGTAACGTTCTTCCCCCCTTCGGCCTCCTTAATTAGTCTTAGTGTTGCGTAACGTTTCTAAAAGGTCACTGTGACGCTGTTCTCTACATATTATTAATAAATCGTCTAATGCCACTGTGACCGTTACACGTTTGAATGGTGATCGAGATATTTCTATGCGAAAACGCCTGGGATTTTTTTTATGTTAGAAGGTAGCAAGCGAGCTAGCGATCAAGTGATAACCACCGCCCATTTGCAACACTCGTAGGGTTGCAGACGCGCAGCCACCATTCAATGAAACGCAGAATACTAACACTTCCATTTCACGTTGGTCTTCTGTGAAGTCGTAATTACCCGGACGGACCTGACCATTCGCAACAGATAAGACAGAAAAGACTAGCGTGGTTCTAGGACAGTTTGATATAACAGGACACTGGACAGTTGTTTTTAGTGGACCGGGCATGTAATATTTTTTGTATTCTCTCTGTTATTATGTACTTATGGTAGAGGTTGTTTCGCTTCATGGCTTTTTTTTTATGTGAAAAGTTGCCAAACGAGCAGACGGTTCACCTGATGTTAAGTGAATTCTGCCGCCCATGGACATCTGCTACACCCGAGGGTTGCAGATGCGTTGACAACCTTTTGAAAATTGGGCTCCGGCCACCTCAGTCACCAGACGAAACGCGAAGCATTATACTTCCACTTTACGCCGGTCTTCTGTGTGGTCGTGGTACTTACACGGACGAGCCTGCCCATTCGTGCAACAGCTGAGGCTGCTACGTGGCCCTACGACCGTAAAATGAGGCTGCTACGTGGCTTTTATATATCATTTAAATAATCGTCAAATATATTTATTTTTAATATCAAAACAAGCTCCCTGGGTAAAAGGGTAACTTTGTCAAATATTATTCAATGTCCCTACTCTGCAGCGATTGGCGCCAGGATCCGGTTAAATATAAAACTTAGTCACTTTAATTAAATACATTATTGTGCACGCGTTTTCCGTTCGATTTGTTCATATTATCTCTCATATCGATAATTATTTCATTTTATAAATGTTCACAACCATAAAACTTCATAATAATTACTCACATTCTTTTGGTTACAAATATTATATTGAAGGATGTAATAAATAAAGCATTTGGAGACCCGGTTGCCTTTGTGTACGATGGACATGTCTATTGCATCAGAGGGTGTGGGTTCTATCCCCACTACTGGAAAAATATTGTGTGATGAACATAGTGTTTTTTAGTTTCTAGGTGTTTATTTATCCATAATAAACATATAGGTGTGGTTGACGGTGGATGTTTAAGTTAAAAGTAAATTTATCATACGTGATGTGAGTCCATAGTTTGCTTCGTTTAGGACTTTCTGTGAATAACGCCTGAAATATTTATTTAAAATGTTTATTTGCAATTTTAATCAATAATCGTATCTCTAATTCATTATTGACTGAAATATAAATAATCTTGTCTTGTGCTCACCAAGATCTAAATGTAAATAGTACAGTCGTTCTTTATCGTACTTGACTAACAGACTAACTCTGCGTATTCGATTCCGAACAATAAAAAAAGTGCACCCATCGGAAAATCAAACCAAATCGCACGATATCCATATAAAATGTATGTATAAAATGTCCATAAACATGTACTTTCTCAAGTAACTTTTGCGACATAGCGGATTATGCATTATTTATATCTCCGAATTCCATTTCGGCGGTGCGGATATTTTTAATCGATCTCATTAGATAACACAGGAAGCAGGCCATAAACGTTCGTCGCAAGCATTAGGGATGCAGAAAGTGAAGAAATAAATCGATATTTATAAAAATATCAATATCGAAGCCGATATATCGATATTTTCTTTTTAGGTCCTGTTGTCCAAAAAAACGTATGTCAAGTATTAAATATTTGATTTCGATATTGAATATTTTATATCGATATATCGGATCAAAATATATCTCTTAAAAATATCGATAATTTTTTTCGGCATCCCTAGCAAGCATTAGTACGGACGCGAATGATGTCGAGATTTTGACGGTGCACAGAGCCCTAGAGCCGCCTATGGCCGCTCGTAAAACACGACTCTACGTGCAAACAGGATGACGTGAAGTGTGAAGTGTATTACTGTTTTACCGTATTATTAATTACGAAGGGAAATTTCGGGAATCTGGGTCGTGAGGGTTTCCGATCTCCGATGCTGTTTATTTAGCTTTTGACGGCTCCCTAAACGTGCCTCATTTATAGTAAAAAGTTCAAATGTTTGCATATAGAGAACATATTTTGTATACAGCGTGTCGTTACCATCGCGACAATAAATGAACACACGTCTAACGCTACTTGCCAATAATCATAAAAAAATATTAACGTTAAACAAAATCCATAATTAAAAAAAAAAATATATTTTTCAAACAAACTCATTAAGTTAAAATGAAATAAAATTTGTAACATCCTATACAACTCGCGCCACAGCGTCGCATTACAAGCCTCTCCTTCTAACAGTATGTTTTGTCTCTTTTAAATTCATTCAACCCATTCATATGCTTTGTGACCTTTACAAATGAACTTTACGTTACGCTTTTATAGCTAAGGGTGTTCTAAAATTCTTTGTTTTGGAAAATTTAATAACTCTGTAAATATTGATATTTAAAGAATTTAAATGTTTAATACAACTTTAAAAAGTTATCCCCTATATGTGTGTTCATTTTTTGTCGCGATGGTAACGACACGCTGTATATAGATATCTCTAAACCAGGGTACTAAACCAATATTGAAGTTTTAAATAATGAAAGTCTAAATTTGCCCTTAGTGATACAGGTTATAATTTAATCAAATGATAAATAAGTTAAATTAAATACCTCCATACATATTTATAGATCACGTTGAATCTGAACTGGATTTTTGTCATTACATGTTATTATTATATTAATATTGCTTTGGGTTATTTAAGTTTAAATGTTTATATTCCATATAAAGTACTTTAGACAAATTAATTTAAACTTGGTCGGCAGTAGTCGAAATTCGACCACAATTATTAAATGGTGATAGCCGTGTGTTTTTAGTATTGAATAGTTGTATTTTTTATGCATAATCAAAAAAAATATTAGCATTCTGCTGTACTTCTCCCTATAAACTATAAGTGTGGGAAATTTCATTTTCGTAAAAAACGGTACAAAGATTCTGCTTCACGTATTAGTTAAGTAACAATTTCTTTATTATTCTTTATAGGTAAAGTCTAGCGAGTGTATCATTTAATTAGGTCAATAGGCATATGGTAAAATCCTGAGCTAACAAGCCATCCATCCTTCTGATTAATGTGGTAGCCGGGGCCCACTTTATTATAATGTGGCAATACATCTGCAACTCTACGGGTGTTGCAAATTTCCATGGCCGCCATGCTTGCCACCTTCTTCGGTAATCAAATAACTAACTATTAATAATAATTAAATGCTGTACAAATTATTGGAACAAGAAGCTTACTTAGACAGGTCACGTTTTCGTTGTACATAACTAGGTCAATAAGGCCGCGTGATGGGAAATAGATTCTCCGCTTTAGATGCAACCGGTCGCGTTTACATCCCAGTTTTCTCTGTTATGCAATGAAATCATGCAATGCTTGTCGTGACGTCCTATTTTGTCAATGCTTACCGGACATACAATGTTAAGGCTGGCCCGAGGGAAATGTGATTATCGCGGATCAGCGTCGACTGAGTAACGTTAAAAAACAGATTACATACAGTATTTATGTTGAGGGACTTTGAGACATATGGCTTAAAGCAGACATTTTCAAGATGTTTTTTCTACAACTATAAAAAATGCAGTCAATATTAATCGCAGCACACGCATATGAAGTTATGTCTTATTGAGAAATAAATACTGTTGAAAAAAAAATATATTATTTATTTATTTCTCAATTTCACCACCATCGTTACATGAAAATTTGCAAACACGAACAGTTGCAATCTTCTTTCTTGTCGTGTCCATCATGTCTGATGATCGTGGTTGGCGGTCGTCGTTCGAGTTGTTCAAGGTGCAATAAGATTAGAAAATTAAAGCTTAAAAATTTTACTGAAATCAAATAGGAAGATATTGAATCGAATGTTGAGTTCAAATGTTTATACTCTACAATAGATAAAAAAAACTTTTGCGCGCGAAAAAAATCATGACCGAACGTAGAATGCCTTAGTCGGAGCGGCAACGTCTCATTTTCCGAAGTACACCGGCCGATGTGTGGGCGATGTGCCGGCGGCGTCGCAGTCTCACTGATTGTTATTCGTTTCTTTCCTTTACACGGCCCAGAGGGATTTTAATAAATATTCGTGATAAACATGAATTAATCTTTTAGAAGTCTGTGTCAACAAGGTTGGACAGATGTTCTTAACATTGTTTTAATCCCAAACACTATTATAAGGATTTGTTCGTTTAGACTTGTGTACTACTTATAGTAAGTAATCGAATTTTGACGCGTCTTTTTTTAATCTTTTAACGTTTTGAACACGTTCAAATATACCAGCCAGCATTGCAGATTAAATTCATGAAATAGTTTTCTATTTTCAGCAACCAATTTCAATTAGATTTTGTCTATTTATAGACATTAACCTAGTTTTATTATTGGCCTATTGTCTGTGATGAAGTTTTATACAATATTTATAAATACGGTACGGTACAAAATGCAGTCTATTTTGAACGTTATGGTCAATCTCGCTGTTAAAATGGCGCGTAATGCAATACAATTAATGTTGTAGAATGTGCAACACATTTACTATTTCTTTACACGCAACGATTTAATTCGCGCTCAGCTCGTAGAAATCTCTCAACGGACGAGGCGCCAAATGACATTGGGTCATTTTTGCCTGAACGAGCCTCGTTTTACTCGGTCCGTTTTTATTTCATTTTATTGTCTTGTCACGGTACGGCGAGTCAGAATGGGAGAAAAAAAAACGCGACAGAGCTGTCCTTTTTTCGCACGAGAGCTTCCTACAGACATTGCGACTGTTTACAATTATGCAAATAATCGACTATGGCCGAGTGGGATCGGTGCCGTCGATACCCGTGTTCCGCTGATATTATTATCGTAGCGTTGGCCATGATCGCAGTGTTTTAAGGATAAATTATGCGACACAATTACGATGCCATTGTTAGATGTAGATTTTTTATTATATCAATCCTACCTGATGGTTGGCTGGTGATCTCTTTTGTTGGTGTACGCCGTGGGTCAATGCTGTGGGCTTAATCATGCAACAGAACGAAACCGCAGTTTGATGCCCATTTAACTCGGAAAAAAAGTTAAATCGTCTAATAAGTAACATAAATAACTAAGTTTTCAAGTTTGAAGTGTTTACTTTAAAAAAATTACTCCCGTACTAGTTAATGATCGCATTAATTCACTGTTATGACAAAAAGGACATTAAAGGCTCTGAACAGCCTATTGTTGGAAATTTCGTTACATAGCCAGCCACATTTTAGGTTCGATTATCCTCTCGAAAATCCGGCGCGTGATTGCCTGTCGCGCGTCATATGTCATAACTATGTGTATTGGAAGTATTTTTAATTCAGGCTAAAAAAAATATCACTTAAGACTGATCATAATTTATTCGGCTCGATCACAAAAAAGTCCGTAAAAGTCTCGACGTTTGGCGACACTACTTATCGCCGACGCTATCTGCCGCCGGCCGGCGCCACTAGCGCCTATCGCGCCGAAATCGAACCCACGCCTAATTGCTCCAATATGAAGCAGCGGACACCCTACTATCGCCGCACAAGTTCGGGACAAAATTTAATACAAGAATTCATGAATGGGACCGTAGAGGTTGAGCCCTGTAGTACCCTAACTATTGAGCACTCTGAAGATTCTCCAGTAATTATGAGGGATTTGCTTAGTTTATTTTTTTACTATCATACGTTCCAGTCAGATACAGACTGCATGTAAAGCCGTTGAATATTTTATCTTTGAAAATATGTCATCGGTGTGGTACACGTGAATTAATATTGATTTACATGTTTTCAGATTGTAACTACATTAATAACTTGTGTTGTAACTTTGTATTAGGGTCAATAGAAATAAAAAATGCATTTCTGAAGCATTTCAGACTAGTGTAAAAGTAGGTTAGGTAGTAATACTAATTATTATGCGAAGAAGAAACCCCTGGAATAAGACTGCTTGACAATTTCATCAAAATCGGTCCAGCCATTTTGGAGTCTAACGCCCGGTTTCTGAAATACTGATCATCATAGAAGTTAACTAATCAGCTGTCAAATGGCTTTTTAAATTTTATTTGAGTTGGCAAAAGGGTTGTTAAACTCTTTGAATTGATCATTATGATCAATCAGGGTATGCAATATAAGAGAACACGACTGGCGTAACCTCATTACTATCCTCACGCCTACACAAGAGGGCATAAAACGAATAAATACGTAATACTAAGTAATAAGTAAGACTGTTCCCAGCAACCGGATCGTAAAAACGATTTCTTACTTCTCCCACGAGACAGGCGCGTCTGCTATCATCGCGTTTCCGTTAAAACGAAACGGAATCACGCCAACCGGCACATATACAAACGGCGGCCAAACGATACTTCGCAATTCGCGGAAACGTGTTCGTACGCGAATTTAACGAACGATTTCTACTGATCCTAAATTTCCATCGTGTAACGTTACCGAGAAGCGGGAATTGAAGCGCTCGTGACGTCACCCGTGTTCCGAGAAACGCCGGCCTCTGTCGACCATCGGTTGCTCTATCACTATTGTTTCCTTAACGCGAGTACTGGAGTTCAATTCGACACCGCGCCTCCGAGCTTAGCGGCGATCCTATCCTTGTCAATTATAAAGAAATTACCTTATGTATGCAGCGTCCGCGTCGGTTAATTTATAGACGATTTCCCTATCATTAGTGGGTACAGTACTATTTTCATTGGTATTGAATTTTAGACCCGGAGATATATGAGGGAACTTCTCGAAATTTCACAGAATAGGTATATTGAGTGAGATATTTTAAGTCTGTGTCGTTTTTAGATAATGAAAATATACTAATTTCTTTGCGTATAACGTTAGGCTGATAGCGTATCAACGATGTTCATCACGATTGTCAATGCTTGCTGTTTCGTGGGTTCGATTTCCACGCGGGACTAAAATGTATGTGCCCTTTGGTGTGGTTTTCATCTTTTATTTCGAATTAAATTTCCCGTGCTTTTTTATCCTTTATTTTTTAGTTTTGTTGCCATTGCCATTCACTTAGGGCTTTTGATTATAGACACTCCTTCCCCCTGTATAAGAAAAAATAAAAAAATTGTTAGCCTCCCCCTCCACGAAACGATACGACGTAAGAAGTACTATGCTCCCATCGTTAGGAAAATTAAGAAAATTAACCCCCCCCCCCCCCCCCCCCATCTACGCCTCGCTTACGTAACACACGACTTCGCACTGCTCTTAAGACGAAATGGGCTTATAAATGAGATTAGAGATGCCAGAACTGTTTGCACCTTCACACAAATGTACCAACATTCAGGATGTCGTAATAATACGTATTAAATTCAATATCACTTGGCAATATCGAGAAGAGCTTGCCAACTAGCTCGTAATGGTATAGTCTCGTGTTGTTGGGACGGGAAACGCTTCCGTTTCAGTAAATATGTCTAATAATATATTATTTCGGAAAGGCACTTTTGTCGGTATGCCGTGACTTACACAATACTTCATCAAATTTAAACCATTATAATGCTCATGTTTGCCGCTGTTGAGGAAAAATAGAATAAAATTAATGTATTTATTAAAAAAAAAACATCGTTCCTTTAAAATTTATTATAAAGAGTTTATATTGACACTTTGTCTAAATAAATGATTGCGAAGTAATGACTGTTCTTCGAAATATGATACATTTCATTTATAAATTATTTAACCATCGGTAACTTATCATGGTACTCTGCTAAATTTTCGCACGGGTCAAATATGAATATAAATGTACTATTAATACAAAACTGAAGAGAATTGTGGAGATATTGTTACCTACTACACAACCTTGAGAGTTATCAATTTGTTGTATATATGAGATTATATTTCTGTGCTGACTATTTACAAACAAATTTCGGATAAAACAAGTCATAATCGGACATTTTTTTATGTGAGAATTGCACAATCGAGCCGGCGGTTAATCTGATGTTAAGCGATCCAACAGGCCATTGACATTTGCAACACCTATAGGGTTGCAGATGCGTTGCCACCTTGTAAGAAAGTGGGCTCCGGATACCCCACTGACCAGACACACTGCAGTATATCAGAATAGTGGCAAACGCGTATTCTACAGCGTGTCGTTACCATCGCGACAATAAATGAACACACGTCTAACGCTACTTGCCAATAATCAAAAAAATATTAACGTTAAACAAAATCCATAATTAAAAAAAAAATATTTTTCAAACAAACTAATTAAGTAAAAAAGAAACAAAATTTGTAACATCCTATACAACCCGCGCCACAGCGTCGCATTACAAGCCTCTCCTTCTAACAGTATGTTTTGTCTCTTTTCAATTCATTCAACCCATTCATATGCTTTGTGACCTTTACAAATGAACTTTACGTTACGCTTTTATAGGTAAGGGTGTTCTAAAATTCTTTGTTTTGGAAAATTTAATAACTCTGTAAATATTGATGTTTAAAGAATTTAAATGTTTAATACAACTTTAAAAAGTTATCCCCTATATGTGTGTTCATTTATTGTCGCGATGGTAACGACACGCTGTATAAAGCCTGCCCAAAATCTTTAATGAAAGGACTCATAACATTTATTTTTTTATTTTATTGTTCGAATTTAATCGTACCCAAGTATAACGCCACTCATCCTCAAATACCTGACGTTTCATATGCCATCGATATTACCTTTATGGTTCGTGCAATATACAACCATGATTACTTAAAATTTCTTAAAAACATTGCCCTTACTTTAGGATAATATAATTCTGAGTTGTAAGGACGTTTTACAAACATTAATTAAACGTGGACAAACACCCAGCGAACAACTACGAGTTTGGGGATCAAACCCCCGACGCCGAATCCAGTACCTTGGCAACTGCGCAACAAAGTCATCTAATGATGTATACACAATAACCTGAAAACATCCCAGTGTGTGAAATGTAGACTCAGTTATCACAAGCCGGTATTTAAAGATCAAAACGACGTAGAGACCGTATAAAGGAGTTTATTCTTGTCTCTAAAGGCTGGTAAATCCTTTTTATTTTATAAATAATCTGCTGTAGCCCCTGTCGGTGAATGGCAGTGATCTTATTATCAGATGATCCGATTACTTATTTGCTTCCTTTTCGATATAAAAGGTTACGTATTAAACAATTCTACTAAAAGTTTAAGTTCTCTAACAGGTTACGTACTAAACAATTCACCACAATTCAGTATCTAGTAAAAACTATATACCATTAAAGCCGTAATAACTCAATGTCCGGGCGCTCGCCTTTAATTCAATATACTGAAGCAACCTGCGTTCAAATCCCATAGCGAGCTCCAATGAAATTGTTAATGGAAGTGCGGACTTATCACGTGCTCAGCCGTGAAGGAAAACAACGTGAGGAAACCTGCATATTTTCAAAATACCAAAAAAAATTTCGAATATATGTCAATTCCGCTTACTTGCAGTGGGGTCGCGTGGTAAACTATACCCTAACACCCTCTGTACAGAGACCTTTGGCCAGCAGTGGGACATGTATAGACTATTAATTTACTTTTTTTTTAACTATATAACATTGTGCAATGCATATACATACGAATGTTCCAATCACGTCAATCCAAATTTAAACCTTAAATGTGCGTTAATTCCCTTCCATTGTTGCGTGTAGCAATAAGAAGTGAGCTCCTGACATAATTGACCCATCTCTCAGAACATAGAGTCAATCGAGGCCCATGGGTATTTATAACTCGCTCGTAACCGCCTCAAATTGGCTCAAATTGTCCCAACTGGCTTGATTAGTCTCTATTTAGGACGTTGCGATCATTTCATAAGATGTTTTCTACTTTCATAAATTACTCTCTTAATATCAATGAGAGCACTCAGTCAATAGACCTTAGCTACTTCCTTTGATAAGTGGTAATTCGTGCGAATTCAGATCTTCACGTCGATTTTATAAGACTCGTTTTGAGTTGGCCCTAAATCGATGTATCTTCTTGGCAAATTACCAATACAGCTTTCATGATAATCAAATGCGCCTGAACTTGTTACTTTGTTAACTGTTGACTCCTTATCTTACCCGTCTTTGTTCGTTTCCGTTTGGAAGAACATGCTCCAATACAGTAATAACTTTTCTCTCCTCATCATGGGTTGTTATGAACGTTTGTTTTGATAATTCTTTTTAAAATTTTAAGTTTCTAAATGAAACTATGTTTACGGATTTATCGCTTTAATTTTTGTATTTATTTCCCAATGTTTCGAACCCTTTACAGCGTTCATGGTCACGGGATTGCCCCACAGATAAAAATTTTAATCAACTTTCTACTCGTCTCCAAAGCGCCGCTGACCGCCTCGGCGATTGGTTCCGCAAATGGAGAATTGGAGTAAATCCCGAAAATACACTATGTTGTATTTCATATTTGGCCATTCACTTCACACGAAGTACTTACGCGTCACATCTTTCTAAAGGTCATCGCCAATGCAGAAAAAAAGCTAGGGCAAATATCTCTTTATGGCCAACCGCTCCCCTGGGAGAAAAAGGTTAAATATTTAGGAGTCACTTTCGACTCGCGTATGTTATTCACAACGCATATTAACAACGTCCGTAATAGAGCCGCGTTCGTCTCCGGCCGGCTAAGCACTTTAACTAACAAATTACTTTGATACAAAGCTTGCGTACGGCCAATCATGTCAAACGCATGAATGATTTTCGCCCACACGCACCCTACTCGCTTGCACAAATTGCAAGTAGTGCAAAATAAGTTCATCCGCCGCGCAACCGGTACGCAGTCGTATCAACTTAACGTCGACCTGCACAACGATTGTAGACTCCCGACGATTCGTGAATTTTTCAAAGACCTGACCAAACGGTTCTTCGATCAAGCCGAACATCATACCAACCTTCTGGTGGTAAGCGCAGCAAATTACCAACCCGATCCAAATGCGACCGTCAACAAGCGTCGCCCGCGAAACGTCCTCATCGACCCGGTCGAGTAAGGGGACGTCGAACCCACCGTCGGGGATATACCGCCGGGTAACACTACACACAGTGTCGCAACAAACACATTAGTTCGCCCTCGCCTCCGAGACCAACACAACGCGTACGGTACACAACGGTTCTCACCGCCCCCAGCCACCGATTAGCTAAAAACACAGTCGACAGATGACATGGCGTTACTTAAACGCACGCATGAGCACATGCGCGACTCTACCCACAGCGGAGGGCCCAAACCCGTCGGTTCTGGCTATTCCACCGGTTCTGCGTCAGATGAAGCTTTAATAGTCTCGGGACTGAAAGCACAAACATCAGTTAATACAAGATACAAGGGACAGACTGAAGCGTTGGACGTATGCCCTTGTTAGTCTAGGCTGTCCTGCCTGGACGCTATCCCGTAATTCCAGAAGTTTCGAAAACTTTAAATTACTCATGGTCCCATGTCCATAGCTTAAGCATATTCTTCAGCTCCTTGTGAGCTTCATTTGGAGTTTGTCTAAAGTCAATTGAGTTACTTTTTTCTTAATCTCTACTCTTAAATAATTAAGACATGTACAGAGTATGTACGCGTTGCTACCATTTACCAACGCGGCGGCGCGGGACCCATAGACTAAAGTAACTTAGACTATAATGAGCGTACTGTTTCAACGCACTGTCTTTCATCACTGAAACTTAACGTAATCTAAATGCGCCTATTAACGATTAAATTACTTTTTCGAAAGAGTTAAACCCGGAACCTTTTGTTGAACAATAATATTATGGGTCGCCATGTCGAAAATGGCTATTTTCGACAAGGCGACTCTATTTTACCTTTAACATTAATTGTTTGTTTTACTAGGATTCTTAGCAGCTCAGGCAGATACTAATGATTTAATTGATTCATTTAATTCTAATCGGTTAAAAACCAATTAGAATTGTCTCGAAACGTAACTCGATCTCTGTTTGACAGATATTATAAAATAAGTGATGCTTTACTATCTCACCCTATATTTTGATATGGACTTTAGATATCGATGATAAGTGAATAATATTTCATATCAAAGAATAAAAATATTTTCAAAGAATAAAAATTATCCATATAATAATAAAATCCTCTTTTCCCGCGTACATGATAAGATCGAGTTTTTTCGTCAAATAACATACATGAAATTAACTTTTCGTCGATCGTTTTGTTTATGTTAAGGTAAAGTAAAGGGGTAATTTAGAATTATATAAAATGATTTTAAAAAAATAGGTACGTTTACAATTCGTTTTGTATTTTTCCATGTCTGCCTCTGAACCTGGTTTTAAAAATTATTTTTGCATTGGTTCGGTTTAACGTCTGTCCGGTCCCATATTATTTTCATAGGACATCAAAAGTCGTTTTTGTTTTTTGTTAATAAACATGTTGTTTATTACTAGTTCCTTCAATCATTTTCTCTTTAAAAATTTCTGTTAGCAAAATGTGTTTCATATAAGAATAAGGTTGTTTAAAATCCCACATACGGATCAAAATTAGGTCTGCAAATATGATTTTACTGTTATTGCTCACCAAGCTAGGAATGCCATACTATATCGAATACTTTGATTCATTAACGATGTTAGGCTTTTATTCGGGACACTAAATAGCGTTATCGCGGTCAATACACGGTTGTAACCCGTGGAAAGAGCTTGCACTATGCAAATAGAATCTGTCTAGATTAAAGTCTGTATTGCCGTCGTCGTCGGATATACAGGGGCGTTGTTTTTATCGATGTGTTGAATAGAGCACCGCTGCATGCAGTTTTCGCGAGGGAGCCGGCCATCCGGAGAAGGACGCGGAGGGGCAAGGCCTCACCTGCCGCCCACGCCGCCTCCACCGCCGGCCCGTATGCTCTGTAGCGACCGAACTTGTATGGGCGTAGGCAGCGTGGGACGCGGCCTAAGTGGACCCGACGCCCGCGTGGACAGCTGTGGCGGGTCGTCAACGTCTTTTATGTTTCATTATCGAGCGCTGCGTGGGCGTCGATCTCGCAGCCGGCCTTTGTAACGGATACGAACTTATATAGGATACGATATGAACGTTTTAAGGATATGAACACGTCCACTGTTTATCTAGACCGGTATTACTTGATATTACAGTGAAGTTTCTTGACCGTAACTTTCACTCGTTTGTTTAAGTTTATTTGTCAAGTGGAGCCTGCAAACAAGTTTTAGGATTATATTGAATATATAAATAGATTTAGTGCTGCTATACAAACTATACTATACAAACTGATTCATTCAGCCCTTAGTTCGCGTCTCAATTAGGTTTAAATCGAATCTATTTAACTTGTGTATTTATTGCAAAACGTATTTGGTAATAAATTGTAAATAGTACCGTTTTGAACTTCGTTTATTACCATGCGAGAAGAGGGTTTAGAGAAAATATTATTGTGTGCATCAATCGACATTCGCGCAAAGCCGCAAAGGATTCGCCCGCGTTGGCGAGCGAGGCAGGAGGTGTTAACGATCGCCCTACAGCGGGGTGCGAAGGGCTGCAGGTCTCGATTCACCCCGGCCGGGTTGAATCCGATGCGAAGTCCTTGCGGGCGCGGGGGCGGGCGAGGCGGCGGGGGCGGGGGCGGCGGCGGCGAGTTCATTCAGCGCGGCGGATGAATGGGCCCGAGCGATGAGTCACCGGATCGATGCCGCGCCACTGTCTTCCCCCCCCCCCCCCCCCCCCCCCCCCCCCCCCCCCCCCCCACCCAGCCTAACCCCGCCCGCGCCCATCGCGCGGCTGCGTGCCACCGTCGAACTGCTGCACCTCGGCTCCGTCCCAATTTTCTTTTTCTACACCTACTGCGGAGGCGAAGGTGGCCGCAATGATGAGGCCAAAAGTCGGTCAACGTACATAGTTGAGCCGTTTGTGGTTTTTTAATTTACGTCTGTGCTAGTAAACCGCGGCTAATGATGACTTTCGGATAGTGCGTCGTAGTACGCCGAAAATAAACACGCTGCTTTCGTCTTATCTAAGGTGGTTGTCCGATTGATTTGCTATTGTATTTTATTCGACGTACGGTACAAGCTCTCATCCCGTCAGCCTAAACTTTGAATGTAGCGGATCCGGGAGTTCTAAATAATAGCCGTTATACTTATTATGCAACAGAACTGACGGAAAAAAGTCTTTTAAGCTTATGATATTCGAAAAACGAAAGCTCCATTTACCTGAGAAACAAAACACTCATTCTACTCCACTGGAACCCGGGACCTCGGATTTTCAGTCACTGTCCCCGGCCACGAGTTTTAAGATTCCAATCTTTCAATGGCAGGTTTTGTGGTTGTTACCAATTAACTGAAATCAGGACGAGTGACCGCAGAGTAATCGTTTTTACGTTTCGAAGATGAAGCAATTGTAACCTGAACTTGTACAAACAAATTAAACAAATACAGCGTCACGTGATATAAGCATAACAGTGTAATAAAAAGAATTAGTCTACATTATTGGATATAAAAAAATATTATACTGCATTTTTATTAAATCTTTAATGGCTATGCTTGCGTTCGGAACCAGGGACTTCTAGCCTTTATGGACTTAATACTTGACTGCAGTGAGCAATAAAGTTTAAGTGGTTACGATAAGAAAGTTCACAAAGAAACCTGTTACTATAACGTCAAACCTTTCCAAATGAAGAACATGTACCATTTATATAATCGCGAGCCACCGGTTCGTGACCTATGTGGTACGTGAATATAAGCTCTCGATGTCGGATATAAAGCCGACCCACGCTGCGGCCGGGGAGCCGGTCGTGACGTAACGTCCGACATTAGCATCACAATGGCGGACGCGTCGGCTGTCGGGCGGCAGGAAACAGTCGGCCGACGCGGACGGCGCGGCGGCGGAAACGACACCGTCGCTGCCGCCTCCCGTTTAGATGTCTTTCACTTATTAAAAAAATAAACCCACTTTCGCGCCATTCATGATAGTTATAACGTTTCAACGTTATCTGCGATAGATGTATTTGCTAATCATCGTTTTATAATTATTTTGTTTCTTTTTTTAAATAATTTAAGCGTGTAGTATATGTTACATAATATTTTAACCACTATACGTTTACCGTTTATATTTTGACGACGATTCCTTTCTATGACCTGCTGTAACGGTTCTGAAATTTCCGGAATTTAAAACAAAATTTGTACATATTAAAATGACACATTCACAGTCCAATGTCATTTTATGTTTGGAAAACAAAAAAAAATCTGATAAAAATATCATGAAGAAAATGTGCACATTAAGATTCTTTATCCCTGTTTTTCTCTTTTCTAACATCACTTCTTCAATACATTTAGATTGTATAAGGGTTTTATAGCACAGCAATGAATACAGGGTATTGTGAATATACAGATTGAAAAGATAACATTTGATAATTATGACCGATAGATTTACATATCTTGAACAACAGCCAAAACCGGTTGTTCATACTTATGCGTAATGCTAATTCATTCTTATGCTTAATGCTTGTCTTGCTCAATCGCAAACAAGTCAATATCGAATACATCAGACAATTTCTTTACCTATTCCATTATTTTCTTAATCTAAATCTTAATATATTACAGGAATTACAGGACACATTTTTAAACAACGTTCGCTACTCCTTAACTAAGCACCGTTTTAATTTTATGTTGTCTTGTCACCAGGCGACTTCATGGAGTTCAGACGCGCGTACCCCGAGTGGTGTAGCGAGGCTGGCGCCCAGCACGTGCCTCATCTACCGCTAATGGGACTCCGGTACGTTTCAATAGTCGTAAACCGCCACGATGGTATATGCTTTTCTTTAGTCGCCTCCATGGACCTATGTGTAAGTTATAAGAGTTTAAGACAGACATACTAACAAGGACACTTGCCCGTTTTAATGTTTGTAATTAACATTAATTTTTACAGCACATGGACAACGAACTCAGAACTCGGTTGTGTATGATACACACATTTACACTACATCTTTGCTAAGGCTATCTTAACGCATTTTTTTAATATAACCAGCTGGTAAGCAAGCGGGTGGTTCGCTTTATGTTAAGTGATTATCTTCACCCATGAACATCTACAACTCTTAAATTCTGTTAAATTTTAAGGTTAAGTAAAAAATGTTTATGAATTGCCGATATAATAAGAAAATTAATTAACATATAATTAACATAATATAAAGTCAATACGACATCAATATTTACATAACTAGTACAAATACAAAACCATATTTAGTTAAAATAAAACCATATTTAGTGTTATAATAATACATTACATGTTAAACATCCCTTATGTTTTAAGCCAAGGCCTTCGATATTGATTTCTATCACGGCAAATAATACAATGAAAAGTCAGTGAATTTAGGTAAAATAAGAGAGGTTACTTTAAACTTAAGCCGCATGTTACATGTGGCCTTGTGTTAATTTAATTGTCTAACATAAATTCTGCTTTACTTGGATAGATACTTTTATTCTAAAATATGTATTCCCATTGTCTGATTTCATTATGCACCTCCAATTTGAATATATGAAAAGATAATGTAAACTGGATTTATAATAAGTTTGTTCAATTAGTTTCCAAGAAACTTCTTGAGTAAACAGCGAGGTGATGGTATTTTTGGTTAATAAATTATTCATAACAAATTTAATGCAAATAAAAGAAGTTAGTTAGAATTACTATCACCTGCTACCCGCGACTACCTCTGCGTAGAACAGGCTGAAGGCGTAACATTCAGACAGAAATACAGATATACATCAAATATGTATATAAATTATAGCCTATGTCTTATTCTGATGTATAAGCTATATTATTGTAAAGTTTCATTAAAATCCATTCAGCAGTATTTGCGTGAAAAAGTAACAAACTTCCATCCATACATACAAACTTTCGCCTTTATAATATTAATAAGGACTTACGAAATGGGCAATATCTGTAATATAATATTTACGAGTTCGCAGTGAATCATAATACGTTATTATTAATTACCCTATTATGATAACATAAGAAGTAGTCGCGTAACTTAAAATTTTAAAGTAACCTTAAGCTTTTTTAATTCATGTTTTTTTTTGTTGTTTTTAGTTTAAGTTGTATACTCAGAATTTTTATTGGGCTAAAATGTTATTGTGATGTTGCGTTGAGATCTTTTGCGGAAAATAGTTGGGCCACATATCGGCAGACTTAGCAAATTGGAATTATTAATGCATTTGCAATTCGAATAATGAGTAAGGTATCCGGGGGCACTCTTAAAATTATACAACTCGCGAACGGCGCATGCTCGCCGCCTTTTCACTAAAGAAAAAAAAATTGCAATGGACAGGCGCAGTCCGACTGCAGCTCTGTGGAATTTGTGTGATTCATTTTTAAACAACGCGACTCGTAACGCCAACTCACAGGCGTCTCCTGAGTTATGCATCTCTCCCATCGACGTATCGTAGATTACCCGACATGGCGTCGGCGATCGGGGAAGTTGAACCGAAGTGCACACAACGTCGTTATCCACCGGTAATTAATGTAATGGGACAACGCACGCGTGGGAAACTGTTTTCCTACGCGTGAGACCTCTTTTCTTCCCCTCCCTCCCCTATCGCCTCCGTGGCGGTACGTTGGATGAGAGCGGCCGTATGCGGTGGCTTTCGCCACATCGACGACCTTGCTCTGCCGGTACTCACATCAGCGTGGGTGGTACCGGCGGTGTCGTTTTGGGAAATCCATACATCATGACATCAACAGCTGTGGATCTTTTTGTTTTTTTTCACTCTGAGGCTTTCGCTTTCGCAACATTTATTGACCAATTAGAGACATGAATTTATGACTTTTTATGTGGTTTCGTAATTATTATACGTTAAACCTGCGTTTCTAGATCTGTACATAATTATGTTTATTGCCTAATATAACCAATTTATCAGTTAAGTAACTATTTTTTCGAAACGAAACGCGAAAGTTATTTTGAATGAACCTTAAAATTGGGTGTTCAATAAATCTAGATTTTCTAGTATGGAGGATTGTACGTCCCCACAATCTGCAATATGTCATCGATGAATCTAAGAACGTCATTCTTGTAAAGGTGTCTCAATCGAGTCCCTTGAACGGTAACATTTCGTCGTATTATCTGTACTAGTTGAGTTGAACTTTGAACGAAGTGGGCGCATGGTAAACAAACGTCTCCCCGTACCGAAGACGTGTAGGTATTATTACTCAATGAGAATATTATCAAGTTGTTCCACTGTACAGAGCTGACTCTGCCGCAACTAATTGACATTGTACGTGCCAATTGCCGGCCGATCTGCCTAATAGTGAGTCAATGTCGAACGGCTCATTCACGAGAATGGAGCGCATGGCCGCTCCTTTTAGTGCGCAACTGTCAATTGTAACGTAAGTATGCGCAATTAGTAGAGGCAGATAGTGTTTTACACCGTCCGGAGCGTTTGAGTCGACGTCGTTCGGTGTACGATCGTTACGATACCCTCTCGCGCTTGGCGCATTGCGGTGGCGGGGCCGCATTAAGAGCGCTCCGGTTAATAAACACATTCATCATTCGTTCGGAGTCAGCCGCGTCTCGGCGGCGTGGGCGACGCACGGCGCGCTGCCGTTCCACAACGGAGGCCCACCGTTCAATGGCGGCCCGCTCCATTCATGCACCATTCACTCCACTATGGCGCGTTGCAATTTCGCCTTTCTGTCGCGCCGTAATTACGTCGGCTCTTTTGTCAATGGTTGTGACGTTATCCAATCGTTTTGACGATTTTCAGCGATTTCCTTCCGCCCCTGGGTGGGCTGGCGTGGCGCGGTTCCCTTCGCTACCGTCGCGATATAAATAGCGCGATCGGAGGCGCCCACGCAACGCCGCCGGCAAACTGCGGGGTGCGGGTAGGCTAGGATCCTGCGCGATTGCTAAGACCACATCGATTCATTCGAACATCGCCCAACATCGATCTAAATTTAGACGCCGACATCTCGTGTTTCTTTCATATCGCCTACGTGAATCCCTAACAGTAAGCCTACGCATCAATCTATTATCGGAACGAGATACCTTAAAAAAGAAGGATAAGCTCCTTCTTAAATTTAAGCTTCGCTTAAGTTACTTGGACCTACTGTATATATCTATAACATGTAAACCCAAGGTTTATTGACCTCATCGAGTAATCTAATTTGAAGCTTTCATTTGAGCGTCTACTGTAATAGATGATGATTTACCCATGACGTCAGTTCCTCTACATAAAGGCCTCAGAAAGCCGTAATAACTAATAGGCGAGGAGTGGAGTATTTGCTAGCGTCAGTTTTTCCGTTTTAATACGATGTGATTGTTTTTAAGGCAAGTGTAAATAGGCTTGAGCTGCGCAAGTTTTCTCAGTACCTAAGAAAACATCAATACTTTCACGTTTAGGGTGGTAGTCAATTAGTGGGCAGTTTGTAAAATAGTAATAACAAAAAAAAATATTTGATTTATTTTCTTTCTAACTATTTCAGACCTGGTTAGCGTAGTTGGTTGTGAATCTTTCTCTTGCGCTAGAGAGTGTGGATTTGACCCCATACTAAAAAAATACTGTGTGATAAACACCGTATTATTCTAGTACCAGGTTGTTTACATATCGTATGCTATTATGTAATTATTTACTAAAGACATAATTATATTTCGAGTTACCTAGTACCCGCAGTACAAGCAAGCTTTGCTTGACAACAGAACCAAGCTTCTTATGTTTGTTTTGTTTAAGAACTCGGCGTGTGGCAGAAATCAGCAAAAGAAACACCATCGTGCATTGCAATACAAGGCACCCTTACAAAATATCAACACAATAATTTCGAGATACCTGATGAATGACTACTATACGAAAATTACGCCCTAGGGGGGGCCAGAGGTTATTAGGCAACCAGGTTAATTTAACAATCCCGCTACTTATGTAACGACTGACCACTGTTATTGTAGCATTAGGAACCCACAGAGCGAATGTTTTAGCAGAATATTAATAGTTCAATTATGGCTTCATACTTGTATATTTGTATAGCAGGGAAAACCACACTCCACGGTGTCTGACGTTATTCCCGGGGGTAAAAGGTTTATTAATGTTTAAACCGCAAACCTCGAAAGATATAGAATAGAATTAGTTTGGAATTATTAATCAAAAATAACCGCAATTCAACGTCATACAGTACCCTTGTTTGTGTTTGATTTTATTTGAGAGCCAGTCACGGTCCCCATTTATACTTTCGTTCAATTCGAACAACGATGATAAAATTGAAACGTTTAAACACACAGCTGCTCAATATCAGGTGTGTACTTACTACTTAGAGTTGCTCAGTACTTGACCATGGCTGGAAAGAGTATGAAACGTCCAGGAATTGTAAAAGAATCAAACGCACTAAAATCCTGAAATACGTTTTATTCAATTAGTGATCTGACGAGTTCATTATTGCATCATGCATCAGGATGCACTGAAAAAAAAATGTAGTAGTCATAGCAACGAAATCGACCGGGGTTGAGTTCATGCTTCGATTCATCGTGTTTCAAGAGCAAGCACTGACGTCAGTTTATGCCAAGGTCCATGATGTCCGATCTAAAGATGTAGCAACGTGAAAAGAGCTATGTGCGTCATTTTGATATGATGCGTACGCGGTTATTTTTAACTTCGATATTTTAGGATATCTGGACTCCTCGAAATTTTATTCTTTCGAAGTCCATAAACGCAAGATCAATGAGCTGATGGCAAAACGGCCGGAGCGGTCCCAAACTTTCCAACTGACAGTGCTGTGTCGTCCGTTTAATCATCATACGGGCCAAAAAAAATTGTATCTGCTGTATAGCTTTGCGAAACCTCTTGCGATACAATAATCATTCATATTGCAGCAGTCGTAAAAAGTAATCGAAGAGAAATGTTTTCGAATCGAATTTATTTATTTATAATATAGTCTTTTGTTTCGTTTATCATGGCAATAGATGCCGAATTATAACGCCCCGTGTGCCACCGCCCTTACGACAGTTATCGTTTGGCATGGCGTTCTCGCACGCGACGTCGGGTGCTACTGCGAAGTCGTTGACGTCAACGACCAGCGTCACCGCTCGTGTCCGCTGTTGCGCTAGCAGCCAGTGACATAACTCTTCGCGGCGCCAAGGTGGCTGTCATCTTTCTATATCTTCACATCTTTTTATCTAATAAGAGCAAATTTTGTTATAATGTTTTATACAGCTGACTGTCGTGTCATCATATGAGATTTATCAAGCAAAATATCCGTTCACTTCTGACTCCCGTTGTGTTCCTTAAATACCTCTCGTGCCATTCAAATTTCCCATAAATTACGCCAATAGTGGAAAGCGAAACTAAGCCGATTAAATGAGGTCACCGAGCAATGTACATGAATTAAAATTGGACGATAAGATAAGAAAACTGTATGGCAAGGTCATCATATGAAATAAAATGTAGTAAAAATACTAGGAAAGGAATTTTGATAACAACATAAAGAAAGAATTTAGTTAAGTGAATGTGTCCATGGACATCTAAACACCTGGCTGGTTGCAGATACGTTTCTGACCATTAATAATGTGCGTCTCTGTTATCTCACTCACCAGACCATAGTACTTTCACTTCATATCGGTCTCCGTTACAATTTTTATATAGGAAGATGAAATGAGCCGGTGGATCACCTGATTTAAAGTGATAACCACCGCCTATGGATTTGCCTGGAGCTCCCAGAACGAGCCGGCCTATTCGTAAAACAGCAGAAGCTGTAACGTTCATTTATAATAAAGGTATGCGAAGACGAAGCAAATGTTACAAAACGCATCCCATAAGTATAGTACCTCGTTGTGGCACTCTAAAGGGGGAGGCCTATGTTCAACAGTGGACGTCTTGCGGCTGATGATGAAGAAGTATAGTACCGATGTGAAAGGAACAGTGTAATGAAAGCTGAAATTATTGACCTCGAACACAGTTTGACCGTGTTATCTTAAACATCTCTAAAAGGAATTAGGGATACAGGAGCTAATGCGTAACAAGTGGGGGATTCGATACACTCCACTCGATTGCCCGACGCCCGAAAATGGACGGGCTATTTCTGTAGCCGCCGATGCGGATGTGCTCGGACCTGGTCGATCCATGTGTTTATAACATGCACACTATGACTCACAACAACTCACTGTTCTATCCAACTCCAACTTGTGCTGGCTCAGTGTACCAACTATTTTATGTTTCTAACTAATCAATCGCATGCTCAAGTTTGCATGAGCTCAGCACACCCAACTCAGTGTGTGTTAAACTCTTTCACTCTCCGATGTTATCAATGCGACGCTCCAATTTAAATAAAGCCTATTGATTAGGACTGTCCCTTGTGTCAAGGTTTTCTTGGCTTTGTGTGTGGTATACGACCCCTTTACAAGGTATCGATGAATAGTTCAAGTTGTGTGGAGTCTATTGATTAGGGCTGTCCCTTGTGTAAATGTTCCTATACAGCTTGAGGTCGACGAACCCTTCATGTTCCGAAGTAATCAATGGATTTCTCAATCTCAAGTATGGAGCCTACCTATTAGGGCTGCCCTTCGTGTCAATTTTCGTCCTTACATTTGCTTCTGTGCGGTGTGGCCTTGTGTACGTAGGTGGCAATCATGCCGATCTTGGCCGCAGGTTATCGTCGGCGACTTCTTGACGTCACGTGGTGACGTCAGAGTTCGATCGTGAGTTCATTCACGAATATACCCAAGCACGGCCGCTGCACGCTTTAGTTTTATCCCCGGTCGCTAGGGTTGCCAAAATATATTTACGAAAACATATGTTATCAAACAACACGGGGAAGAATAACAGTCGACCATGAAGTGCATGCATGAGTTTCTTTGATATCGCGCAATAATTTTGTATTGGGCGTTGAACGACCAATGATCGATTACAAATTATTCTTATTTCCATTTGTCTAAAATGTAAATATCTATACGGGTAGTTTCGAAATCTTAACGGCACATACAAAATCTTTCTCATCTTTTATGAAAGAAGAACGATGAACCTTACTTGCTACACATTTGCAGGCAACATTACCTTGTAATTGAGGAAAATATTAATTTTGATGAGCTAATGCAATTATTAATTAATAAAATATGACGAATCTCTATTTATAAAATTTAACTCAAGTGGAATTTTGACTTAATCAGTTTGGTTGAATTTTCCTGTTCGCTTTTACTAATTAGTATCGGTATGAGTGTTACGAGCATGATATAGTTCAGTGTCCGAGCGATAGTTTTTAATTACATATACTCGAGCAACACTAGTTCAACTCTCGGCGCCGACAATGAAATTGTTAATTGAAATTTTAAGAGCTGACTTATCACCATGCGCAGCGGTCGAAGTAATGACAAAAAAAAATATTAGTGAGATATGTGAAGTCTACCAATATGCAGCGGGGTCGCATGGTGGACTATAACCGGATACCCTTTGTGTAGTGGAGGCCTTTGCTCAGCAATGGGACATATTATATAGGCTTTACTATTTTAATTTGGTTCAGTGCACTCGTGCCTAAAATCGATCAAGTAAACCGGCCTTTCCTTCTTCAACGCTATCGATACCGTGTATTTACTCTTTAGAGATTGTTAAACTTCACCGTATCTATCTGCAATTTGTCTACTGCATAAAAGGCCCGTCGTCTGTCAAGAAGCTAAATCTTAAGAATACTCCATCCTTGTTCTATGTTCACCCGTACGTGGTTTCCATAAGGGGCTCGGAAGGAATCAAAAAATTCTAGAAACGTCGCTCAACATCTGTGCATCACCCCTACCGGATAAACATCAATGAAGACTCCCCACCCCGAATAGCGGTGACTCAACGCGCGAGTCACGATCGAAATAAAATCGACCGCGCTTCCAAAAATATTGGTGGCCGCCTCACGCGAAATGTTAACTTGAAACGTATGCGTTTGCGTCTTCTCACGCGGCTATTACGGTATGTGGAATCATCAGAGGACGCCTTTGAGGTTTTTTTGTAATTGTTGCATCATTTATTTCAATTATTTCGTTTCCAATTTGAAAGAAATGGACCTAAACTTCCCTTCTTTTCAAGGGCGATCTCTGACAAAAAAAAATCCTTAGTATAAAAGTTGGCACTGAAAATGGAAAAATATATTACATGCCAACTAAAAATAGCTAAGGGATTATCTCGTACCCATACATCATATATCATAAAGCTTCCCGTCGAATAGCTTTGTGAGTCTTTATTCTTAATACCGTAGATTTTTTATGTAAAATGTACTTGAATACTGTAAATTTTCGTATCATTCCTTAAATTGCTGACAAATATATTAGCTTTAGAAAGCACAGTATTGACAGTATTTGTCCAATAAAATGAATATGAATGGTTTTCACATTTTTTAACCGACTTCAAAAAAAAACGGTCAAGCCCGAGTCGAACTTGTGCGCATCAATTAAAGGATGTCCCTCTTTTAATTTTCAACTTTTTTAATATACCTACCCTTATAAGATCACTCTCTTCGTCCGTCTGTCTGTCCGTGTGTCACCACCGATTTTCTCAGGAACGGTTTTCGCGAAAAGCTGTAAGTACCGTTTTACCTTTATTTTTAACTCTTTTATTTTTCGGAATTTTTCCTTTACTTCTACTGTAAGACCTTACTTTTAACCAAAATTGACAATTCTAAGCCAACCGGAAGTAATGTTTTGGGTAGAAGAGATCGAGCCGTTTTGCAATATCGCCTCTTCCATTCCAAGACGCACTAGCCGCCAACAGAAAATCAAGTATGCTCTTAACCAAACCTTCGTGGTCGTCTAACCTCGACACACATGCTAAATAAGCGATGGCCGCTTCCTACGTACTTTTAACTTAACGTCCCGCCTCGTCGACCAAGTGTTTTATCCAGCTTTCAAAGACATTCCATTCGCTAAAAAAAATAAAAATCAGGATTGGATGCAGACGCCTTTTTATAAAGTGGGCTCCGGGTACCTCACTCACCAGACGAATCGTAGAAGTATTATAACACTTCCTCTTTACGCCGGTCTTTTGTAGGGTCTTGGAACTTGCCCGGATGGACCTGTCCATTGGTGCGTCAGCGAGGATTGTTGCGTGGCCTATCACAGTTAGTCCAAGAAGATAACATAGACCTTAGTATTAGAAAACGACCTCAGTGCTAGCTCAGTGACTGGGTGTTCGCTATGAACTCGGTATACTCCAGAAACACGAGTTCAAATCCCAGTGTCGACATGAAAGAAATTTAATGTGCAATTGTAACTGCTGATCTATCACGTTCACGGAGGTGAGGGAAAATGTCGAAGAAAACCTGTCTGAAAATAATTTTGAAATAACGATTTAAAAAAGAATTCGATTTATTTGAAGGCCAATCCAAAGACCTCACATGACCTCTTAGCCTCTTACCCACTTCATACCCTCTGTTCAGCGGAAATTTTGTCATCAGCAGCGCATATGTAGGCTGCTACTTAAGTTTGAAATAAATTGCAATAAAATTGTTTTCTTAAAAACATTGCTACGTTGTTAGCTCATGTTATGCATTAATACAGGTATTAACGCTCTCCATAAATCAATTTGATGGACGTCGCCCGCGAAACGTCCTCATCGACCCGGTCGACGAAGAGGACTTTGATACGATGGACCCACCGCCGGGGGTCCCGCCGGATAACACTACACCCACAGTTAGTGTAACAACAATCACACCAGTTCGCCCTCGCCTCCGAGCACGGCGAGACCCACACAACGCGTACACAAGATACAACCGCGTTCCGGGGCGGTTTTCACCGCTCCTAGCCACCGATTAGCTAAATGCACAGTCGACGGCCGTCGGGGTCTCGGTCCGAACCGCGATCTCGACGGCCCTTAGATGACACACCATAATTAAACGCACGCATGAGCACATGCGCGACCCTACCCATAGCGGAGGGTCCTAAACCGGAGGTTCTGGCTAGCCCACCGGTTCTGCGTCGGATGAAGCTTTAATAGTCTCGGCACTGAAAGCAAAAACATCAGTTAATACAAGATTTGATGGAACGACTATCAACGACATCCGTATGAAACAGCATAGATATCGGAATAGGGACAGCCTTTGTAATTGCAATAGGTTGACGATATAATCACGACTTGACACATTGTGGTTAGTGTGACCGTGGTTTTTAAATAAAACCGACTTCTAGAAACGTAGAAAATTAAATCAAGAGTCGCCATTTGGCACCCTGGTATATAGTGTACAGAGAAGCAACTGAGACAACCCTAATTAAAAGGACATTTTATTTTATGAATAATTTGGGGATGATGATGTATGGAAATGTCTTGGCACTTGCATGGAATTAAAAAATATTATGTACAAATAAATTTTGTCGGTAATTTCTGTAGACAGGTGTGAAAAAAAAAAAGTGAAAAACCTGTGCTACTTTTCGACGCACACGGGAACTCGGAACGAGTCTAAATTGAATAGAGGAGTTTCGACTTTGCAGCTCGTGTGCGAGTGACGTCACGAGGTCAGTTAAGTCCCGACAGGACGGCGGGCGTTAAAAAAGCGTCCCCGGCGGGCGGTCGTTGGCAGCGGCGGGCCCGGGCCGCATTCCTGTGCGGCGGAGCACCGCGCGCCCACACCCGCGTCCCCACGCGTTGCAACACGGCCGAGTTGTGGGGCACCGTCGCCTCCTCGGCCGCGGTGCCGTCCGTCGGGCATCGCCAATCGGTCGGTTGCTTAGAGCGCATGAGAAGTGCCTTCATTAATAACGCGGGCGGCAGCGGCCCGGCTTCCTGCCGCCGCCGTTCAAATACAAATTGGATTCGCGCGAAGTCGACGCGGCATTGTCACACGACGCAAGCGGTGTGCAAGCCGAGAACAGACCAAACGGCCAAAACCCGTGGGTTCTGGCTAGCCCACCGGTTCTGCGTCAGTTGAAGCTTTAATAGTCTCGGGACTGAAAGCAAAAACACCAGTTAATACAAAAAGCCGAGAACACGAGACGACACCCCTCGTAAGACACGAGCCGAGCCGAGATCTCACGATATACGCAACGCTTCACTTAACCATTACTTAATAATCAAATCGCTAATGAAACTTGCGGCATTACATTACAAATCGAATTGCGAAATCAGAGTGTTATGTCTCGTTGGAGCGAGACTGTTCATACTTACAGATTAAGCCATCGCATCTTATATCATTGAAAATAAAACTTGACCGACTGAGAACAACATAAACACCATTTTTATCCGCGTAATCTTGTACGCTGGATTACCGCTAATTTCGTGTCTTATAATTTCTATTTATCGCATCCGATGAAAAGATTTCAAAGACATTATCTATACACGCTACCACCTCGTAGAAATTATGAATCAAATTAAGCAGGATACTCCGAATGCATATATGTATAAACATAGTCACAATGATAGTAGGTATCACATTATATTAACGAAAAAAAACGACTTCAAATATCTTATTAATAATTTTCTATTTGATTTTGAGGAGTTCCCTGATGTGTCTACGGAGGCCAATATGTCGTAAAGTCGTTTTAAAAAGATGTTCAGCATGCCGCGGTGATAAACAAAAGCCACCCCACAGGTCCCATTAGCATTTAACGCGATGGCATCGCTGTATGGAATTCGCTAGTGAACTCATCGTATCGCGCTCGGCCACGCGACACGCAGCTGACACAGCACCCCTGGACGACCTTAGACCGCCAGAAGCGTAGGTGACATCTGCGGAACGTCACCCACGCTGAAACGTACCTTCGTCACGATAATCAGATCGGCCCGCGCGTGGGCGGCCTGCCTACACCACCTACGCACCTGTTAATAAATGGCCGACGCCCGGCGTTCCGTGCGATGGCGATTTACTTTTCAAACGACTTCGAAAAAGGATGTTTTAAATTCGTTTGCGTGTTTTCTCTTTGTTTGTTACCTTCTGAACTCGATCTTTTATGAACCGAGACATTCTTTTTGCATTGGGTTCGGTTTAACTCCCATGTGTTCCTACGCTAATTTCATCGGTACCTTTGACTGCGGAGGATAATCCGGAACTCACCAAAATGTAATAGAAAATGTGAGATATTTGAAATCGTTTTTTTTTTTTCGTTAGTAAAAATGTTGTTACTTGTTTCTTCTTACCTTTTAGAAACACTCGCACCCGTGCCCACAACTCGAGGAAGGGATGACTTGTGTAAACCTAACCCGTCTAATATTATATATCAGTCAGGTACTGTGCGCAGGAATAGTGATGTGTTAATTAAGATTATATTCTCCATTCGAAATTTCATTCAACATTCCACGTTTTGCGACGTGAAAGGAAACATACACACGCAATTAACGCGGTCAGATTTTGGCGCGATAGATAAATGGAATGAATGGAATTTCCCGTGAGGCTGTGAAGCTCACGCGCTGGCCCCACCGGACGTCTCGGTTTTCCTCGACACATTTATGTTTATCGCATAGTAGTCGAACGCTTTGAATTCGTCTGTTTTTTTTTATGTTTGTTCAACGACATTTCTTCACTGCGCTGGCCGATTTGTTTTTTTTTTTTTTTTGGTTGACGTTTTCATAAGATCCGATGATGTTCGTTTTTTATTTTGATTCAATTTACCAAGTCAATGGAACACGAGTCGGTTTCTTTTTTGATCTTTTATTATGTGTTGTGGCCGTTTTTTTTTTTTTTTTTTTGGAAGTTGTTTCTTTTAAATTACTTTACTTTATTCTTATCATGCAATAACTAATGTGATACACAAACTAACTTCTAAAACTGAATGTAAATATTGAAGTATTAGTTATTATTAACATTTCATCGCACTGTTTGAGAATTACGAGCTCTGTGTTTGATGAAACTACGGAATAAGCAAAACCACGTCAGTTAAAGTAAGTAATTTATAATTACTCTAAGACAGGATTTGACGTCGTGTCTCGAAAGTTTGATTGCGGTTTTATAACATTTTAATGCTCAAAACCTTATGTCAGTAATCATTACATAAGCAATAGAAAAACTTGTAGAAAAACCGACTAGCCGTTGGTTCTAAGAACGCTTTTATCGTAAGTTCTTCGAAGTACCAGGAGGCACCATAGCTAACAGCCAAAGTTTCAGCGAATTGGTTTGAATCAAACAAAGATCTTATAATTGATGATACAGGTTCTTTTTAGTTCACTTTCACAACAACCATTCATATGTTTCATAGAAAATTTGAAGAAATTCATTACGACGTGACCTGTGTATATTGTCGAAGTTGAGCTATGAATTCGTTCGCAAACACGACATCCCCTGTCCGCGCAAAAGTGTCAACGTATGAATATCCACAACAGGCGTGTGGGCGAGACGTTTTCAATTGGGTTCGGGCATAATCAGGTTGTTTTCAAAACAAGCTGAATGACGAAGGCGACGGGACCGCTTGATTGAGACGGCGGATTTCGGTGAGCGTCGCGTGGGTGGAGACGCGTTGGCGTCGTCGCCGGGGGAGGGCGCACTGCGGGGCGCAGGGGGAGGGGATGATTCTAGTAAGGCCGCCGTGTGGGCGGCCATTGATCCACGGGGGCAGGTGAATGGTGTCCCCCCTCAGCCCCCTCCTCCCCCGCCCATCCCTCATTGAAGCGGCCACGCGATCGATCGCCGCCCCCGCGCCCTCCTAGTTTCGCTGCACACGAACAATCCGACGTGTTGGGGACGCCCACGCGGGCACATTCCGTCTTCTTGCGGAGGCACCAGATGCGGACCTCGTACGAGATTAGGACCCCGTGAGCGCGCCGCGGCGGGCCCCATTTGAGAGGACGCGTGGGCGGCCATATTGCTCGTGCGGCGCGCCCGTTCGGTGGGCGATACCTCGGAACGGAGGCGAATTGGCAAATACGGGTGTCATAATGGCCTCATTGTATGGCCGTTCTATTTTTAAAGGCCCCACAAAGGGCCTGCAGTGGCAAAAGAGCGTCGAGACCGGACGGCTTCTCAAGCGCTCGGTCTCCTTATGGTTTACGGCTTTATCCGTTTCATTTGTTTCCACGTGAAATGTTTCACATTACATAGTTATTACGAGAAATTGTATTTGCTCGTACTTGTTTTGCCTGGTCCGTTAGGCTAATTTCTGTCCGTTAGGGCTGTCAACACTTGTTGGATGATAACATCGTTTCATAACTACGCAAAAATTTTCTTAATTTAACGCAAGTACTGATTATGTGACTTCCGATGTTTCGAATATTTTACAGCGTTTATGTTCACGGGACGTACTCAGTTGTAGCTCCACCTCGATAATTATTAATTTCAGTCCGGACCAGACAGCCATCTGCAAAATTAATTGTCTATACTATTATACCCGTGAAGAATAGAAGCGTGATAGCTCAGTGTCGGGGCGCTCGCCTTTAATTCAATATACTCGAGTAACCTGAGTTCGATCCCGGTGCCGGCACCAATAAAATTCTTAATTTCAAGTGCTGAAATATCACGTGCTGTGTGGTGAAGGAAAACATCGTGAGGAAACCTGAATATTTTCGAAATAATAATAAAAAAAAAATTTCGAAGATATGTGAAGTCCGCCAATCCGCAGTGGGGCTGCGTGGTGGACTATACCCTGATACACTCTGTACAGAGGAGGCCTTTGCCCAGCACTGGGACTGTATAGGCGGATACTTTACTTTTTTTACTATTAGACCACATCATCATTAAGTATAGAAGTTTTTTAATTAAGTGTAGCTCATAATAAAAAAAACGAGTTTTGTATAGGATTCGAAGCCCGCGACCAATTGTTTAGATTAAGGACCTACTGGTAACAGCGGGTTACGGTCCCACAGTAAACTTCTCGAGTATGAAGTATGAATATTTGTCTGTAAACCATAATAGCATAAATAGGTATATAATGAAACCCTACACGATGGGTTACTTTAATGGAATTTCTACTTGCGTTAAAGGAAAATGTAGCTTTTCCTCATCGTAAAGTTTACGCTCCCGGAAAAATGTAGGCAAGCTCCAGGAAATCACTTAATTAAGTGATTTCCTAGAGCTTCGCACCGGCTTTACGAGTTAATAAAACTGCGAAGGTCCCGTGGACCGGTCTTCTGACTCTCTATTCGACTCCCAGTAGGGTACGCTAATGAGTTTTAAGTTTACTTCCTTCTGTCTGTTCAAAAACCAACACCTAAAAATTATGATCAATATGTAAGCTCCTGTCGCGTTCTGTAACACAAAAGTTTCTTAAACCGTACAGTTGAATACCGTTGAGTTGAATACCAGAAAATGTCTCTGAATATCCCATTGGGCTTAAAAGCCGTGAGCCGTAAGCTAAAAGCTCTTTTTTTTACTTTACCAAATGTATTCAACAGATGTGTGACATTCAGGTGAAGTTAAAAAATCATTATCTCTTTCTTTATATTAGAAAGATGATAAATAACTTACACCAAACGGAAACCGCACGTCGCTGTTCGGTTTCCGTTCCTTGTTCTATAAAAATTCCTGTTAATATAATTTTTTTCCATTGACTCCAAACTAATTTTTTATTTAACAATTCCTCTAAGCTATAAATACGCACGAACGCGGGTAGAATAACAACGTACCCCGAGTTGTTTCGAGCTCCGATTGTACAATTTCGTAATAACAAATTATAGACTCGGATAAGTTACGCAAATTTCGTAATTGGATGGTGATAACATATTATAGACTCTGTAAGTTACAAGTTAAGTGACAAAAGCTTTTTGGGTTCACTGCTCACGTCCGATTTTATCGCTATCTAAGTCATCGGCGAGAATGCTTTGGAAGAATGAATTGCAGTACATCATGTTATATGTCACCACCTGTTATATGGACCAACATATACATTTATTGTACAAAAATTACTACAAATACTTTTGATGTTTGTTCGCTTTGATATCTCACCATAGTGTGGCCGTATATTCGCCGCTCTAATCTCTTTTTTTTTTTAAATTCCATCATATTATAAAGAAATCACGTTAGGTTGGGCTGGACACACGCTAGTGGATGGTCGTGACGTACTTTCCCAGAAGTTATTGGGAATTAAAACATGTAAGGAAGAATGATTTACATTTTGTAGAAGGTGGCAAGAAAGCAGGTGGGTGCAGTGATGTTAGATGTGCATAATGCTGGCTGTAAAATGTGTGGGCCCCGGTTACTTCTCTCGTTAGACAAACTGCAGTAGTAAAAATTCTTCCACTATATGTCGATCACCTCAGCATACGATGTTAAGTGATAACCGCCGCCCACGGTCATCTACAGCACTTGATATATTGTAAATGCGCGGCCAACTCTTTAAAAAAAATGGGCGCCTATCACCTCCCTCACTAGAAGAAACCCGAAAGTAAAATACTTCAGCTTCACGGCGGTATTCTGTAAGGGCTGTACGGGGGAAGTCCCCGTAGACCCAGCCAACTCATGCATCAGCAGTAGCTGCAGCTTGACTCTATCATAGTAGGCAGTAGATAATATCTTATTAAATTAAACTATATTTACGAACTTATCACGTTTATTTTTAAATTCGATTTCCCGAAGGTTCGAGCCCATTACAGCGTTCATGATCACGGGACAGACTTAGGCGTTGGACGTCCAAATTTTGTAGTTAACCTGGGCTACCGTCAGTTTTTAAATTATTAATTTTGTATTCGATCTACGCAGAATGAGCTAATTTTATCTTGTCTTGAAGTAGTGGTTTATTTGGGCGTAGATTTAATCCTATTGACAATAGGATCCCACGTTGATGGTAACACCCAACCCCCTTCTTTATTGAAATTAGGGTGTTTTTAAATTTCAATAGCTTGGCGAATCATCCTTGGCAGGAATCGGTGTTCTTTTGCCAGGATATGTGGCCTTTCAAACCTGATATAATGGTTGGGGCGGTTTAGGGTGTGCTCATAGACTGTAGACTTGTCTAATCTATTATGTTTTAAGACAGCTTTATGTTCCTTCAGGCGGCTCTTTTAATTTGACCTACGTAATAGAGCTCACTTTTCAGAAATTGTCAAATATCATCTCTCTCTCTCTCTCTTCCAGTTCTCTGCGTATCTCTGGCTCCGGCTGCGAGGAGGCATTGTCCTCGGGCTCCTCGTCAGAGTGCGAGGACACGCACACGCACGCCCAGCAGGAGTTCCCGATAGAGATCCTGCCCAACCTCTACCTCGGCAACTCCACCAACAGCGAGGATTGCGACGCGCTCGCCAGGCACAACATCAAGGTACGATGCGCACTTGACGAAGTCTCCTCCTTTTGAGTAATGAACAATTTCAAATATATTCATTCAATATAGAAGCGTTACACTTTTTGATTGTCAAAAAACAAAATAAAGTTTTGTATTGATTGTACAAAACTGTATCCGTTTCTGCGACAAATTGCAACTTATACAACAATTCTAACTCGCAGTTTCTACACTTGACAACATTTTCTTCGGCCTACACTGCTTTAACAGTCTCATTTAAAACACGTCAATTAGATTATACTAACTAATGCAGTGCAAGTTGATTGTTAAATTCATGTGTGTGCCCAGTGGAATTTCACTAAGACTAAATTTCATGATCGAAATATGAAGGGCAGCCCTTAACTGAATACGGATTATTACACCAAATATTATTACACCTTAACTTTTTCGACACCTTGATATTTCATTTAATCTAATAACATTGCATGTCCTTTCAATAAATTGTGGGCAAGAAATCGATTTCGTGCCAGGTTTGAATATTGATATTTCAGTAGTAATGTGCATGCCAAAAATCGGTTCTTAATTGGCGTAGTTCTGAGGTAACAAACATAATAAAAAAAAACCTACAACCGAATTAAGAACCTCCTTTTTGATGTCGGTTGAAAAATTAATTTAAGGGTGTTGTATTATTTCGAATGTTAAAATCTTACACCAGTTCACAATTACAGAAGCTCATCGATTGCCACTAAACTAATATTAAATCAGTTCCTTTGAAAAGTTCAGTTAATAATAATCCAGTTGCGGTAGCTGTTGGCGCCTCCGAGTGCGGCCATAATATCAATTAATTGATCCATCGAAGACTTCATCTTGAATATAAACGGAGTAGCAGTAGTTAAAAGACAGCCAATTACATCGTCATTTATAGAAATACATTATGATGGATACAATAGCGTGCGTATAATATATTAGATTCCGAGGGCGGGATGATAAGTAACTAGCCTAATAAGAAAACACTTAACTTTCCGTGATAAAATTAATTTTATTTTTCGACATACTCTCCGTGAACCGCTACACACTTATTCCATCTTCGTTCTAAAGCAGTAATGCCTTCCAGAAAATGATTTCTTTCGAGGCCTGCAAAATTGTGAACCCTAGCGTTGTCTTGGTGGAAGATGTTTTTTTTTTTCACCAAACCTGGTCGTTTTTGCTGAATACATTGATGAAGCTTAGCAAGAAGATTAGCGTAGTATTCACCATTAATTGTTTGACCTTTAGCAAGGTAATCTATCATCAAAATCCCATCTGCATCCCAAAAGACGGAAGCCATCACTTTTCCAGCCGACTTTACAGCCATGGCTTTTTTTGGAGCCGGGCATCCCGATTGAGTCCATTGTTTTGATTGAATTTTTGATTCTGGCGTGTAATGATGAACCCATGTTTCATCTGTTGTTACAAATCGACGTAAAAAATCGGCCTTATTACTCTGAAAACGGTCCAGACATTCTTTTGAGTTTTGCACCCGAATCTTTTTTGATCGTGCGTAAGCAATCGCGGCACCCAACGGGCCGATAACTTTTTCATATTTAATTCCTCACTTAGGATATGATGTACCCGTTCTTTTGAGATACCTGTAGTGTCAGCTATTTCAGATAACTTCAATCATCGATCTGCTAAAACCATATCATGTACTTTCACGACCATTTCCGGAGTCGTAACGCTTTTTGGACGTCCGGGGCGGACTTCATCTTGGACACATGTACGACCGCGTTTAAACTCAGCCACCCAGTTTTTTACTGTGGCATAAGAAAGAGCATATTCACCCAAAACATTCTTTAACTCGTCATAGATATCTTTCGCCTTCATCCCCTTCATATGAAGAAACTTTATCACCGCTCTTTGTTCAATTTTATCCATTTTGAAAATAGTTGACGAAATATATTTTCAAATGACAAAAAAACAATAAAATTTTCACGCCACCTAATTCAAATTTAGAACACAGGTGGCCAGAGATACGAATTTAAAAATGACATATATATTTTTTTAATTTTAACTTTTTAAATAGCAATGGCTAGTTACTTATCATCCCGCCTACGTAGATTAATTAAAGAACCCTAGACTCGGACACATAATTGCTGTTCGAACATGTATCGAGATCGTGCCGCTTCCAGGGCTATTTCCATCCATCCAATCAGCCTTTTGCAGTGCACTGGACATAGGCCTCCCCAAGGGCCAGCGACCTTTCTCAGGGCTATTTATTTGAACTTAATTCCTACACGCTCTTCTATCTCTGCGCATATCCCTCTCCTTTCTTGTTTTCCAACAATTCCGCATAGCGACGCTCCTATCGCTTGCCGCATCGAGCCCACTTCTGGACACCCCACTCGGTTGCACTTAAGCGCCTCTTCAAGACATACTCGTTTCGGTGCTTGAGGGCTTTTACGTGACGAACGCGAACTGATAGTTTGAGTAATAGAATAAAAAAGCAATAGATGCGCCCACCACTCGGCGCCTTGTGTGTCAAGGGCCCACTCTGCTAGGCGTGTATTAGTTTCTCTCTCGCATCAACATCGAAAATTGTTATGGACCAAACTCGGCCGCATCACTTAATTTTTCTTATCAGTCGTAAAACTTATTAATAGGACACAAAAGCACCCTACAACAGCAGTTTTTTCTTTATGTTAGAGATTTTCAATCGCCGCTTACCATTCAAATGAAGAACTCTCTTAAGTATAAATTTATTGAAAGAAATCAGTGAAAAATTTAAAGAAACGTGGTATTTACACCCGTACTTATATTGTTTTAACAATTGTAATCTCAGTATAATTTGCGTTTAAAACAGTAGACGAAAAATCAGTGTTCCACGCAAACTTTGTTGACATTCATTGATAAAATTCGGCACCAATTTATCATAATCGTATTGTTTGTAGTCGAAAACAGCAAAAATTGTGTATTACCAATGATATTTAATACCTTATGATAATTTTATTATTGTTATATGCTAGCACTTTATAAACAAGCATAGATACATTCATACATAGTGTGTTTCCATTGTTCCAAACGCCAATGTTTCCATTCCAGTACGTGCTGAACGTAACGCCGGACCTGCCCAACACCTTCGAAGCCGAGGGCTGCGGGATCAACTACCTGAAGATCCCAATCGCCGACCACTGGAGTCAGAATCTCGCCGTGCACTTCCCGCAGGCGATACGCTTCATAGGTACGTTTGTAGCTGTCAACCTTTTTTCTCCATATTTTTTAATGTGAAAAGTTGCCAAGCGAGCAGGCGGTTCACCTGATGTTAAGTGAATACCGCCGCCCATGGACATCTGCTACACCCGAGGGTTGCAGATGCGTTGACAACCTTATGAAAATTTGGCTTCGGCTACCTCACTCACCAGACGAAACGCGAAAGTATTATACTTTCACTTCACGCCGGTCTTCTGTGAGGTCGTGGTACTTACCCGGACGAGCCTGCCCATTCGTGCAACAGCCGAGGCTGCTACATGGCCCCACGATAAAACGTCCTTCGGACTAGATTGTCAAGTTTTTTAACAGTGAAGAGGAATTTTACTTAAATAATATATGTATTTCTCACTGGAGACTGAACGTTTAGAGTCGGCATGATAATTTCTTTGTCCATTATCTCTACATAAAGTCTTTACGCTTTTAGACCTATTGACATAATTAGTATAGATCGTAACCACAACGCAGATATGAATGTATTTGTTTATCCCTAGCCAGATTTGACATATGACATAAGTAATCGGTATTTCTATGACCTGCTGATTAGGACTGAATGCATGCCTAATTATGTTCTTGCTTAAACTAGCTTAGTCCAATGTTGCAAATTTTATAAGGACGAAAAAACTTGCTCGAAAGCAGAACAACACAAATAGTAAAATAAATGTAGCTTCTAGGACTTGGCATCTCAATAAGTTTCTTTTCCTGAGTGTGATGTATAACAAAATGAAAGTAAAGTAATAAATTTATTTCGTCGAAAAACTATAAAGCAATAATGTAATAAAGTGGACACTCGGATGCGATTGCATAAAAGCAATATGGTTACGTAACTTGTTCTCAATATGTTCTGATATAAATGCATAAGGCATACTCAATTACTCATCCTCAAGGTGACTGTGTCTTAATGTCGATAATGTATGACGTCCACCGAGAAGATAAAATTCCATTGTTTGTTCTCGGCGAACCATTATCCGGCTATATACCTAACACACTTATTGTAGTTCACATTATCGTTTAACTAAATAAATTTAACCAACGGGAAGGAAGCGGGGTCGAAAAATCTACAAAATCGACTCGCGTAATTAATGGTCGATGTTCACCTCAATAAAGATGGTATTATCGAAAAGTGACTTCCGATTTACCTTCGTATTATGTCACGTACATATTTGCAAGTTTAGAAACAGTTATTACCGTACTCTGATTCTTATTACCGTAAACGAATATGTGTTTTCATTTAAATTCAATCAATTTTGAACGCTATGATGGAGTAATGCTTTAAGCGGGGTCTACAAGTAATAAGATAAGAGGATATCACGCTGCACGACACATCACTGTCTTTAGGCAATCACTGCGTCCATCGGTTACATAAATAGATACATATAAAATGCTGAGATTTTCACTCTTACCAATAATTTACTAAGTCTTAATACATACTATGAATACGATCGTATATACTAGCGAATAAATTCGTCGCCCTCTGTGCCCAATCTGGTATAAATACTAATAAAGTGATAGCCCGAGCCGAGGCTTCCTCGGGAGTCCTCTAGCTTAGTCATTAATAAACGAGGTTCATGCCAGGCGTCCTTAGCGTCGTCCGGCCAACTCAATCCCGGTGGATTCGTAAGGGCCAACCGTGAACGAACCAATCAAAACAAAAATATAATATTAAAATGTGTAGAAAAAATTACGAAAAGTTTCACGCCACTGTGCTAATCGAACCCAAGTTTTCGGGATTCGCAACCAGACGCTTTAACCACTGATTGCCACACCGACGAAAATCTGAACTTATTTTATCTACATTATTTTTCCGCATGTCAAGCAGTGCTTGGCGCAACCATTGTTGCACCCTTTACAGCGAACAAATAATTTCGAATGTCTTCTTACAATGATAATTCGAACGAGATATTTTTATTTCATTTTATTTCATTAGGGATAACAAACGGCTACACGATACGGATATAAACAGAAAAACTGCTGCATGCTGCATATGATGTAGTAGTAATATTGCAGCCCTCTACCATCATCCGCAAAACGCGCGTGAGATGTCGCCATTGCTAACATAAATGATGTTCTGGAAAATTTTTACGAAAAAAAAAACAATAATAAAAAAAACCTTTTTGTCAGTGGCATATGCGCAAACCGCGTGATGCCAAATTAAAAAAAAAATAAAATAAAAAAAGAACCGTGTCCACAGAGGAGGCGATGTCGGCGCGCTGCGGGGTGCTGGTGCACTGCGTGGCGGGCGTCTCGCGCTCGGTGACGGTCACGCTCGCGTACCTGATGCAGCGCCACCGGCTGTGCCTGCGCGACGCGTTCGAGCTGGTGCGCAGCCGGAAGACCGACATCGCGCCCAACTTCCACTTCATGCGGCAGCTGCACTCGTTCGAGCGCGACCTCGGCCTCCACGAGCACAGCGCCAGCCTGAGTAAGGTCTGTTTGTGTACTACGCCTCCGGTCGCGAACCACACGCGTGCGTATGCGCGGTCCTAAACGGTGCGTCGCGCTTCGACACCGCCCTAAGCGCTGCACCTCGCCTGTACGCTGTCCTAATAATAATTATAGTTTTTAACAAAAATAACCGACTTCAAACAAGAAGCTAATAATAACATTGTCAATACGTATAACATTTGAGAATTGGCCTCGATTTCTCTGGGATGCCATCATTAGCTCCGGGTTTCCTTATTATGGTACAACCCTTGGGATATCTCCTCGTCAACAAAAAAAAGAATTATCAAAATTGGTTCATAAACGACTACGTTATTCGACACACATAAAAAATATACGGTCGAATTGAGAAACCTTCTTTTTTGAAGTCGATTAAAAACTTTGCGCTTCAACTACACACCATCCTAAACAATGCGCCTCGCCTTAACACTGCCCTAAGCGCTGCACTTCGTCTGTACGCTGTCCTAGAAACATTGCGCTTCAACTACACACCGTCCTAAACACTGCGCTTTACCAACACACTGTCCTAAGCACTGCGCTTCACACACTGTCCTAAAAACCATGTTTCAAGATCTATCCTCAATATCTCCTGAATAAATGCTATGCCTAAAAAAAACAACAACAGTACTAAATGTAAACTTAATCTTTATAAAGAAATGTACAGGAAAATGAAGAGTCACAATGCGTTACCTGAATAAAAATAAAAGGCATACCATTATTTTGACGTCAAAACTTAACCAATTTCTACTACGAGGGTACTAAAATAATGGAAACGATTAACTAAATAATAAATAACTGTAAAAATAATATTAAAAATAATCAATTAAATCCAAATTTGTATTATATTTATGTAGACTTAGTAATGTTGTGATTCTTGCTTAAAGTTTTATGATTTAACTATAATTATTAGTATGAGCTTTGAATGATTTAATTATAGTTTAGATTTAGTTAGGGATGTAAAATCAGATGTAAATACATTTTTTTAAATTTGAACGAAAATCGGTTGAATACACAGCACTTTATACAATATCGTTATAAGAATATATAATAAGTATACGACACACTGCGTTTTAGAAACTATACTAGATACTGCGCTCTGCTAACATTTGTGTCACAATTATCAGCGTAATGCTGCCTTCGAACGATCCTAAAATAACGCAATGCCTCCTGACCTGGATATTAAAACTAGCTAACCCGTGGGTTTTGCGGTAACTTTAACTTAATGAAGTTATCAAACTAAAAGTGCAAACATCATCCATTACAAATAAACCTTATTTTTAGATATCCTTTTTACGATTTTTAATAGTGACGTATGTATGTAATTCTTTTATGCCCAGTTTCCGAAAGGCCAATCAAAGCAGCAATCACATAACACTATGTCAAAAATGATCAGCTGTTAATCTCTTGTTAAACTGCCTTGGGTTTCTGGAAGGTTTGTTCAAGAAAAATTAGCTAATCACTGTATAACCAATGATAATGAATGAAATGAATGATTTACTTCAACTAACTCTTTCTATTGTATAGCTGTCCCTTTTTTAAACAAAACTTAAATTAATGTCACTATTCCAGTCCTGTCACCGTGTGATTGCCAACGTAAAAATCCGAGCTATAATAAAATTTAATTTATATAAATACATGCAAAATGTCAAGAAAAAACTTTACAGAACGTGAAAAAAATGAACTTTTATCCATAATAAACAAGTAAGTATTATAAAAAGGAAGAATCCATATTATTTTTTAACTTTTGAATTGCATTTTCTATTTTTTCTAATCGCATGATATGTTCGCAAAATAATAAATAATAAATAGGTAATAGAACACATGAATTTCCTTACAACGTATTAGGGAATTATGTTTATTTTTAATAAAAACTAAGATTTTTGATAAAATACATTTTTAACCAACGATTGATCGTCCAAATTGACAGATTACTTAATAAAACTTTTGACAGCCCGTTGACCACCGAAAAACGCTTTCAGAAACTCGATTTTATGTTGATTATCCGTTAATTAGTGACTAATTGCAAATCAAAATCAATGTTGTTTTCAGACGTTCTAGCAACTCAGATCATGTTAAACAACGTTTGACAAGAGATTTATCGTAAACTAAAATTGATTGCGCTTTCGGAAACTGGGTGTTAGACAGCTATGTTTTGGTAATTTAATTTTAAGGTACCTGAGTGTCTGAATGAGCCCTTAGATTTTAATTTTTTTTTTAATTTTGCGGCAGAACCAGAGTATCGGTGCGAGGGAGTTGCCCGAGAAGATGGCGTCGTAGAGTATAGAAGTCGGACGCGAATGTAGAGATTGTTAATGCGGCATATATCCTGTCACGCGTTGAAGGTTTCCTTTGTTTGTTAGCACTAAATAAACCCCTAGAGGCACCCTACACTCCAAGAAGTGTAACAGGTAGCGCAGTCCCTTGTACAATGTGTAGTTGGCTATGCTAATACCAAAAGGTCTTTTATCCTAAGCAATAATTCGTTATCAATAGTAGCTAACTAGATCCCGTAGCTTGATAAATAGTTGAATGAAAACTGGAATACGTTGTTAGAAAATCATTAGCTTAAAACAATTTTGAAAGCCATATATCTTTTATGGAGTGTAGCTAATTAACTAAATGTTAGTATAACATTAGTTTGCTACAATTCTACTTGCTAATATTTATGACGGTTCTAAATCACAAATATATTTTTGTTTGAATATTTAGTTGTTTTTTTAACACATTACTGACAATAAATAATCAGCATCGTTATACAGGGTGGCTTTTCTAAGTGTATCCATTTTTTTTAATTAAATTCTAGACATAAATAATGTTATATAAAAAATTATAAATAATTAAAATCACTCCTAAGTAATTAATTACATTCACTTGAACTTATCTCAAAAAGTGCCTGATTTATACGCAACTCATTTATATTACGCGCGATCATTCATAACTATCACGCACACAAGTACGTGCACAATAAAATTTAGGTATTTATGAATGACTACCGCATTGTCAACACGTTCTGTTTTTTAGGGAATAGAATAGCATTTTTTTTTAAACTTTGTTTTTTATTTCAATAGACGATTATACTACCGAGTCTGAACCTCCTATATAAATTTGGGCACTTCTCAAAAAATCTCCCTGTATTTAAATTATATTATTATAAATTTATCAGGGCAACTCTCGACTTTTCAAAATTTATTTACACACATCTTGAACAAATAAAGATGCTAGAAATAAAAATCCCCAATCAACCCTATCACTTTTTACTACTGCAAATATCGCTTAGTTTACTATTTCAAGTAATAATATGGAATCCGGTCACGGTGCTAATGTGCAAAAGCTAGAAAAGGGTGAGGAGTTACGCAAACACGTCCATCCGTTTGCACGTATATCCACCCGCTTCTCTCTGTTCGCGTGTGTGCGTGTGTCAATGTATGCGTGTGTGCGTGCAGGTGCTGCAGGAGCTGGGCGTGCGTGAGGCGTCGGCGGGGGGCGTGGCGGGGGGCGAGGGGGCGCAGGGCTGCGGCTGCGCGCCCCCCTCGGGCGTCTCGCCCGACTCCGGCATCGAGTTCGACCGCTGGAGCGCCGCGCGGGACACCCCCCAATGACAGTTCTTCACGCCGCCCCACCAGTCGCCGCCGCGCCACTGAGCGCGTACAATCGCGTGCGCCGGTTGCGTACACTCGCGTGCAACCCGCCCGCACCGTGAAGCATCAAGCCGTGTTTGCGGCTCCGCGCGAGTGTACGATTCGCTATCGCGAGCACCCGTGCCCCTGTCGCACCCGATCGCACGCGAAGACGAGACGACTCTACGCGAGTGTACCGCCCACTATCGGCCAACGTACGCTTGTGTGGATATGCGGATGGATTAAACTTGCTGCACAATACGCGTACGCACCAGTAGCCGCGAACTTAGAAACGCACGCAACTTAACGTCGTCAAGATCAAGTGTGTTTCTTTTGCGTGTGCAAGTGTTTGTGAATGTACTTTGTAGTTTGTTAACGGTTTTCTATAAAGTTTCAACGCCGAGGAACCTGAAATGCAAGTCACCTCAACATATGACCACTCTATTGCAACTTGTAGATAAAAAAATTATATGTATTCCTCTTACATATTTATATGTGCTATAACTGTTCCTTTTTAGCATAAGGCTGGTGACTCGTTAGAGCAGTTCAACCGTTTATTTTTGTAAAACCAAAAACGCAGAGTTCAAATGAAATATTCCAGTGGGTTTTATATTTTACTCAATCCCAAAGTACATACAGTACAGATTTTACAGTATGCGTATACGTATTCACCAAATTTAAGTTAGTGGCTATGAAATAGGTTCGACTAAATATACTACGTACAAAAGCGGTGTGCGATGCAATTGCCACAATAGTACAAAAATAATCTAGATCGTATCCCTAGCCTCTTTTATCGGGGCATTAGCGCCCTCTGTGGCCGTAGATAGGACTAATGTTTAATTGGCACGTCTAATGTTACAGTTCACGCACGCCGAACACTTCGCCACACGTAGAGACGTGCGCAGTGCGCCCGCACTAGATATAAACTTAACGTTTTGTATAATTAAATGTACCTTTAAAATATTCGTTAGGTCCATTTTTGTATAAGTTTGATAATGTAACTTAAGGTATCTGATACGCGACCCGGGACGCATTCCCCGATCTATCTTCCAGTAATATATGCATTTTGTGTATGTTCGTTACGCCCTCACTTGCTAAGGATGGAATTGGAATGTTTTATTCGGATCCGTCCGAATACCCGATAAATGGCGCCGTTGTCAGTTTTATCGAGCATCGGACGGGTTCGACGACAAACCGTTATGTGACGAACGGTAAATTTAACTAATATACATTAAATATTTTTCGTAAGTGAAAGTTTTTAAGGACCGGGCTTCTGATAACTCTTCCATTGTTGTTGATGTAGTGTTGTGTGTGCGTGTGTGCGCGAATGGCGTGTGATACGTAGGTAGTGATTATTCGTCATTAAAGGGATATATTATGTACCGTTATTTACAAATTTTAACGACACTAAAGGCCAGTTGGCGGGGCGTTTGCCCGAATGCCGGATCGGTCGCAATTAACTTCATAGTGTACGTTTAGTTTAGAGCGTATTTATAGCGAATAATAGATTTAATGATATAACACCGTTTATTTTTCTATCGATCTTCCGCAATCTCTACTTTTTACTCGAATAACGGCGTCGCCAGTGACAACGTCTCTGCGGACGATTGGCAAGCGCCGAGAGATTTATTTCAGAAACTTTTAACGATAAGGGACTTGCTAGTAAATTGCTATTTTTATATGGATTTGAGACAGACAAACATTGGTCATGTTTTTCCTTTTATTACGAGAACAAATGCCAAAAGGCCTGTTAATGCGTGATATTTTATTTTTTACTGTTTATATATTTCCATTGGCATTTATTGTTTTAACAGACGTTAAATCGTAATTATATTTTTCTATGTAGTCAAGATGAGTTTTGAGACATCCTTTAAATTTGTAAATAAAACAAGCTTTAACATTAAGTACGTTATTATTATGGTAATGTAGTGAATTGTTACGAATTGTAAATTTGTTGTAGGCTAAGACTTATATTGAGATTTGGCTTCCTAAACGTTACGATGCCCGATTTGTATTTTGTTATATTGCAGACGAAATAAATATTTACATGCATTTACAGCCCTATGTTAACAATCGAAAAATGTTTTTCCGTATTTACTAAAAATTTCCTAAAAAGATATGTAGTATGATAAACTTTTGTCAAACTTTTAGTCTGTACAATTATTTTAAATATTATATGGAGTCTTATTAATTTCACGTACGTTCCGAAGTTCATATGAATTCGCATCAGTCGCACGATTAACTCGATTTTTATATTTATAGAGGTAATGTTATGTAATGTAGTGCACAAAATCACCAAAGCCGGACTAATAGATAGTTCTCCGCCCTGAGATTTAACCGCCCGTTGGGACCCTGATACGGTAACTATATCGTTCTTGTACCTGTGTATATTATTATGATAACAGTTCTGTTCATTATATTGAAATATATGTTGAAGGGAATATTAATTGTATTTTGTAAATCTTTTCGTACGTTATTTTCCATCGATGCAATCGTCAAAGGCTCGACTATGCCTAAAGTACAAAAAGGACCGCGCAATGTAATAGAACGTCACATCAGCACAAGTTAATTTACGATATGTGGCTAAAATATTCATCGCCATTAGCGGAGCCAGTTTGACATATTTTGTCGATCGCATCAAAGCCACAGGCACATTTATTATTAACCTCGATACAAAATATAAACACTGTTAAATTTATTCGTATTTTATTTATAGAAAACCCTTTATACAATAAGATAATTTTAAACATAATGATGATTCGGTACTTGTTAGGACGTTTTCTAAGAGATGACAGAAAGAGGAAGACAAAGCCAAAATACGGTCTTAGGTAATAATTGAAAAAGGACAATTTGAATAATAATTCACTTGGATTTCAGATGGAAAATTATGTATTGAGTTTATGTTTCTCTACTTTTATTATATAAGAACCTGGATGCTTGCGCTTTGCTCGGATTTGTATTTTCACTGAACTTGGAAAAAAATAATATCAGGACTCCAAAAAAACAATAAAAAAAATATATCTGGTCTAGAACTAGCTGGGGTCTTGTGCTTTCGGAACCGCACGGTTACCGCCAGAGCTATCATAATAATATAGATGATGGCGAAATTTACCATCGTATTCTAATATTTATCATTGCCTGAAAACACGAATAAAATTACGTTTTCTAAAAATAAAACCTAGATTTTTCGCCCCCAAAACCCTCTGTATGCAAAATTTCACGAAAATCGTTTGAGCCGTTTCCGAGATTCAGATTATACAGATATTGTAAGGGATAGTTAAACGCAACCATAAACAAGCCACCGCCATCTACATAAACTGTGGAACTTAGACAGGTAGTTCAATTGTAAGAACTCGAGGCGTGCGGAAACTGCCGGATCGCTAATCTAAGTGTAATGGACTTAAGTGTTTTTATTCAAATTTTCATAACATCAGAAGTGGGATACGAAAACTCACGTGTCTTATTCCGTGTTAATGTGGTTAAGTGTAACGACAGTTTTGGTTAGTAAAGTAACAACCTGTAAATGTCCCACTACTGGGCAAAGGCCTCCTCTGTAAAAAGGATAGGTTTGGTGAGTACGTTCCAGTTTTTTATTATTAAACAGTGACAGGTTAATTTGCGAATACATGATGGAATATCTGTACTTGTTAAACGGTTAAGGTTCCATTTTGTTATTTTGTCGTGAGTTCTCAGTCGTTTAATTATTTTGCCCAATTGAATTAAAACAAGGTACCTTACCGCTTTTTGTTACCATTACCTTACATTTTTGTTACCTACCCGCTGAAAAACATTTATCTTATCTTAATGTCAATTCCATAATAAAAAGGAGCATATTACAGGCCAATACACTCAAAAAGTAGAATTGAGAAAAAAAAATTTAATGCGGAGATATAATTGCTCTAAGATGAAATTTCATCTAGATAGTTTTACTTCCTGGGTTTAAACAGTCTAATCGGTCTTCGAAATACTACAGTCGAGGAAAATGGTTTAATGAACGATGCGACTGAAGAGTGTGATCAAACTCGTCCATCGCGTCGTTCGTTTACAAAATAGGCCTTGCAATCAGTCAGTCAGTATTGTATTTCAGTACCAATTGCTAAGCTGTACGATGCAAAGGGAAATAAAAGGAGCTTTAGTATCTTTTTTTGTGAATTCTTAATAATTCTGGAAATGTGTAAGTTATTAAGTTTAAATGTTTAGTGGATATTGTGTTAAAAAATAGTATTTCTAATAATTTTAATAACTCGATTTTATCGCATTTCGATTAAGACAATGAAAATAAAAAAAGCTAAATTTATGTCCCGAAAATCAAAGCTTTAGGTCAACAACAGATAATTTGAAGAACAATCTAAAAAAAAACACGACTTTCACTTTGCTAATAGAGAAAGAAAACCAACAAATTCCCTATATACATATTGTAAGGACTATGGAACTCCAACTGTTTCACTCGACGAAAACTTCGATAGCGCAATTCTATTTCGTATTGGATAAGTTTCGTCCAGTAAGCCGTCTTCAACAGTAGCAACGAAGACCGTTTTCTGCAACCGTTTCGTTCATCGCGACGGCTATGTTTCGTCCGTCAAAAATTGGACGACCCACCTCTAGTAGATGTGGAAGCACCACCCACCCATATATCCGAACACTCAAAATGTCAAGCATAAGATTAGCGATGTTTGATGTGTTTTGGATACGTCGCCCAATTTCGCAAACATTTTAGGACTACATATAAGACTATTTGCATTCAACAGCACAGAATATATCCCATATCCACTGAAGCAAGCACTGGACATAAAATGCTTATATCATCGAAGAAGTAAATGAGCCCTCGTCGTGTGTATCGAAATTCACATATTGAGCGGCTTTCAATTTCGCGATCATTTAAAAGAGAAAGCCAAACAAGCTATTAAAAATCTGTGTCCTTAGTAGGGCAACACATACTGTGTTGCCCTACTAAGGACACAGATTTCTCTACAAGAAAGAAGTCATCGCTCATCGCTTACAGATTTCTAAACGACAGATGCGGCGGCACATGGAATAGTTTTTTTTCTCTAAGCTGGGTCACCCCAATACCATAGAATGTATTTTTTTTTCACTAATTGTAACTAAAAAATGACAAGAGAATAATTTTGTCAAATAATGGCAACCACTATTTGCACACATTTTTTTTTTCAGGCAATATTTCAATTTAATGTCTATGTTCAATATTTTTTGAAAAACACTGCAAGTGAAAAGAATCAAATTCAGTAGCCTAATATCCTAGTGGCTGCAGCTGATTGAAAGACGGCAACCATTTTTTTTTTTTAACTTTTTTCACTAAATTTCTTTAAAATAACGTTCTTTTATTCATTAAAAACGAATAGCTGGAATTGACAAAAATAAATTATTTGCAATTAAATTAATGAATGGCGATTGCGCTTATTTTTTATATAGCTTATCGACAACTGTGAATACTGTTAACAGTCACTAAAATTGTTTAATTAAAAACAGATACTGCAAAAATCAACCCCGCCTCTTGTACGAATTAACTATATGAAATTTGATTACAAGGAAACATTTTAAATAGGCAGTTTATTTGCTAATTGATGTCTGCTTGCGGTCGTATGTCTGTTTGTTTATCAATGATAGAATAGTTATATTGATAGAAAAAAAGATAGTTGTGATTGTTAATTTATTTTAATTAATTTTTCAAAATGATGCAGTACAACATATCTAATAATAATAGTACAATTTCTTTGAAATAGGTATTGCTAATCCAATTACATATTGGAAACAATATACGAATATTGTAGTCACTAGGTTGTTCACGTTAAATTATATAGACGCTAGAGAAAATATAATCAATTACCATTCTACAAAGAAATCTCAAAAGTTCTAATTGACTATCGTTGGGTGTGGACTGGAAACATTTCCAGAAACTATCCTACGTATCGCTATAGACCTTTGCCTCGCAACCCTCCATAATGTAAATTCTCGATATAAATTTATATTAAATAAACATTTACAAATACAAACAGGTGTAGAAAACGTTCAACACATATAGGGGACTTACTAGCTACGTTATATACAATAGAAAATGATGTTCTGGTTATCGGGAAATAGCTACCAAAGCGGTCATCTTTCACTCAGCCTACGCTTTCTTGTTGTGACCAATCATATGCGTAGCCACACCACTTCTGTCGCTACACGTGCCACATTGTATACAGTTTTGGCACAGATGTGCTTAAGAATAATTTGTAATTAAATTATTTACAATAAAAAGGCTTCACATTAGCTTATTGCTTTAAGTTGATTGTAAACGGCACGGCACTTCAAACGATTCATTTCAATATAATAAAGAATAATGTAATATATAAATTTAGGTACCTACATACATGTAAACATTGTGTTACACACATAAAATTTATTATGGATGACTCGAGAAGAGCAATAGGAATGGTTCTTATAAAAAGATATCAATAGAGTTAAAAGATTCATTCTTTGGAATGTAATGAAGCTTAAATATAAATCTGAAGCGAGAAATACAAGATATGTTAAATTACTAAGGTACACACAAAGGCACCCTCCATCATCAAAACGTATTGGTCCTCCCTGTTAATAAATCTCTAACATACAAAATACAAACGTAATGGTATAAAATACTTTTACAATGGCACTCAGTAAATTTAGTTTTTTTTTTTTTAAATAATAACAAATCGATTTCAATGTGCCATCACAGTTTTAGGAAAATACAATAATTCTGGTACATTTTTTGTTAATTAAACAAGGCATCTAATTAAGTAATCCGGTATCGGTTATCACTGCACTAGTTGCTAAGGCGACGTTTCTAAATTACAATCAAAGTCCCTTAGAATAATATATATATTTCGTTTTAGAATTTCCCTTACAACCTAAAATCGACGTGTAAAAAATGCTACGACGACAAGGCAGACTTGTGAACTTAGTCCCGAATCATATTGCTTTTGCAACGGTCCCACAACGGTTTTTTATTCAAATTTAAATAAATCGTTGAATACGGGAAATTAACGAATATCTCATATGAGGCATGTTATATTTAGCCGTATTGGATGTAATTTGCAGAATTTATACATGCTACCTTACATTTTATTCTAATGTTAATTATAAGAAATCTCTCTAATATAAAAAGATACTTTAGAAGACAATGAATAAACTTTTGTATTTTTCGTGCATATTGCATAAGTTAATTATAATAATTAACTTTTTAACGGCACAAGTCGGCTAAGGAGATTAATGTACTGCATCGATGTCCCGCTGGGCTCGTGATATCTTCACCTGCAGAAATAAAAACTTCGGTAATTATGTAAGTTTTGTAAATAATTTTCGTATCTAATTTGAAAGCTGTAAGTTATTGTTCTAATTTAAGTATTTTTTTTTTCCATTTTAACTTTTAAATCAAGAAAGAGTAGCGAAATGTTCATAGAAGTTTAGAAAAATGTATGAGTGTTTCTCAAAAAAAGTCCATAAATCGATCAAATAAATTTTTTAAAACAAATACATTTTTTGAAATTAGGGTTTTAAGTTGTAATTAATCTTTAATTAATGTTTATATTAAGATTTAACTTCATCTTCTGGTACGAAAATTTTAATTATATAGAATAAGAACGAAACTGAATAGTGAACCAGTTTTTGTTTTTAAAAACGTTGGCCTTACTTTAGGATAACATAATCCTGTGTTATAAGGACGTTTTACAAACATAAATTTCACGCGGACAAACACCCAGATGCGGAACAACTATCTGCGGGTCACACAAATAGTTGTCTCGTGTGCGAACCGAACCCACGACCCCCGACGCCGAAGTCAATCCTTTGGCAACTGTGCTACGGAGTCATCAGGGAGGTTTAAGTACGAACTTGAATGGTAACTAAAATATTAAATAAAAAGTTCCTGATCTATTTATTACCTTTGTTATTCCTTTCGAGCAGTGTTGCTAATGCCTTATCTAATAAAAAGTGGTTAATGCCTATTCCTTTATGCATACAGCACGGGTATTACAACAGTGACCTTAAATGAACATAAACGTAAAAAGAAATAATTTTCAAACAAACTAATTAAATAAAAAAATGTAACATCCTATAAAACTACACTTGACTGATACATTCCGAGACTTTCGTTGTCACAACGTCGCATTACAAGTCTCTCCATCTGTAGGAATTTAGATTTCCTAGAACTTGATATAAAACACTCTTGATATAAGTTAAAAACTGTATTGTCCGAAAATTAATAAACAACTTGATAATGATAGATGAGAACGCGTGACATGCTTGATGACTGACAGCGAACTGCGAATTTAATGCCGATTATTTTAGAACACAACAACAATGATGAGGCGTGCAATTGACGCCGTTTCGTAATAATTATGTCGAGCGTAGCTCGTACACCATCTAATAGCATGTTTTATCTCTTTTAAACTCATTCAACCAATTCATATGCTATGTGACCTTTACAAGTGAACTTTACGTTACAGTTTTATACGTAAGGCTGTTTTCTAAAATTATTTGTTTTGGAAGAATGAAAATTAAATAACTCTGTAAATATTAATGTTTAATGAGAGTAAATGTTTAATACAATTTTAAAAAGTCATCTTCTATTAGTGTGTTTATATACCGAGACGATGTTTTATTTTGAGAAATACTCATATACTGGCGTTCGAAAGCGACAAGACAGAGTATCGTTGAAAAAGGTTGCGACAGACAGTGGGTACCTTGTCCTTGGGCGTGGAGCGGTCGCCGGCCTCTAGCGCGAACATCTTCATCTTCTCCTTGAAGGAGAGCTGCTCGGGCACGGGCGCGGCGGGGGCGCGCGCCTGCTGCTCCGCCAGCCGCCGGGCTCGCGGGTCCCTGCGCAGTTTCAAGCGCGTCAGTTAAGAAGGCTTAAATGGTCTTCTCGTATCGGCGATTATGTCGAAGATATTGAAGCAACGGTCGCTTTCATGGCTAGTTTCCATTCATGATTTACCTTAAGCAGCTTAAAATAGCTTAGGCAATTTTCTAAAAGCACTGGATTGCTTGGCAAAACGTCAAAATTCAAGGTTATTAAATTATGAAAACCGCGATCCAGACGCGTGAGAAATCCGGTTGACAGTTGTTGTGGCTTAAAAATGAGTATTGAACCCAATTCCTGTAGCTTAAAGCGAGGATTGAATCGGCAACCTCAATACAAGCCCACCTGTAGACCTCCTGCGCGCCGATGACGCCGGGCGTGTGCGCGGGCGCGGCGCTGGCCGACGCGGCGCTGGGCGACGACGGCCCCGCCAGCATGCTCTCCGCCTCGCTGATGAACCGCTGCAACGGAACGGAGCATTTCGCTATTACCTCCCGACGTGTTTCGTTCACCAGTTTCTGGTATTACAAGAATACAAGTTCTGAGGACGTCTCCATCTTAGTTGGCTTTGTAGTTAGCTAGTATAGTATATTATATGTATATATATATATATATATAATATATAACATGACGTAAACGTACCAGATATTTCTCGTAACCAAAGCCAATTAAGATAGAGACGTCCTCAGAACTTGTATTCTATATATATATATATAAGTAGATATTTCTTTCGGATCGGATCGGATTACATATTCTCACGATATACAACAACCCTCCTGCAAGTTTGCGGTAGTTCCTCGGACGCTCTGGCCAACTCAACTAGCAGTTGATCGCATCTGCGGCGTGGAAAGTTATGTGGAGATACATAAGTGGATACTTACATCTGGATCTTCCCTTTGCGGCGGGTCCAGGGGCGGCGGCGAAGAGGTGGGTGGCGCGGGGGGAGGGGCGGTGCCGGCGGGCGCCGACGCTGCGGCATTGACGGGGGCGGGAGCGGGGGCGGGGGAGGGCGCGGATGCGGACGCTCTCTCGTGGAACGACACGCGCTTGTCCCGCGACGTGCTTAGTGGCGACCTGTACGTAGTTTATATTAGTCATTGTTTTATTGATAACATCGATGATGGTAGAAAGGTAAAGCATTAAAAGTTTTTCGAACTCCGCGTCTTCCCGAATGGCTCTTTTGTCATTCTCTTTTAATTACTCTTTTTTTTTGTATTCTCCATTGTTTACTTAGTTTTGGTGTTAATAAAATTACATCAAGTAACGTCGAAAATAATAAATATTAAAATTTATCCGCGTACTTACCAGCATAACATAACGGCAATGCCTGATAGAGCTCTGGTAGCTAGCTGATTTTGTTACCCGCGCTTATTTATTTCAATTTTATACACTATCCGATTTCCAATTCTAAGAATCGATGATAAGGAAAACATAAAGAGAATTTAAATATAAAAGTAATATTTTTGTTAATATATTACAAGTTTCACTTAATTTGAGACTAGATAATGTTGTGTAAAGATATGTCCTGTAAAAAAGTTTATTATTACATACATACACAAGCTTATTGTAGTACTCACTGGGGGGCGACGGGGTGCGTTGGCTGTGCGGGGGGCGCGAGCGCGTGGGCGTGGGCAGGCGTCGCGTGAGCCTGCGCGTGGGCGTGGGCAGGCGTCGCGTGAGCCTGCGCGTGGGCGTGGGTGTGGGCCTGTCCCTGGGCGTGGGCTTGCGCGTGGGCGTGGGCGTCGTAGGCGGCGGGCGAGAGCGCGCGGCGGCCCGCCATCACGGCGAACGAGGAGCCGCGCTCCGGGGGCGCGGGGGGCGCAGCCGTCGACACGCTCACTCCCGCCACGCCATCCGACAGCTCCGTCATGTAGCTCTCCTCGGCCGCCTGGTGATTACATTTATTTCATCAGATTAAAATAAGAATGGCATAATAATGTGGTAAAGTCAGGCCGGATAATAGAAAAAACAATAATAATTCAAATAAAGTTTAATATATTCGCTATGGGAATTAAAGCCTGCAAATATTCTCAAATGTTAAATATTGAAAAATTCTCAAATTTGAGGTTGCATCTTCTATGTCGACCATTAATCACGTGTTTTTTTTAGCATTTTTCACCTACTCCCTCTCGTAATACCTGGTGAGGTTTACGCAATACCTCAATACACCCTCCCTCCCCTTGTGATGTTTCGTCAATTTCGACATTTCTGCTGAACCCCCCTCCCCTTTCGAGCCTAACGTGATTAATGGACGATCCCTCACTGCGCAATTTTATTTCCACCAAACGCGCTATCCAAATTAATAGTCCAATATTTCAATATTATTACAGCTTAATGCTGCGCAAACCTTCCTAGATTTCAATCAGCCCAGAACGGGTGAAGTTTCATATGTCCTGACGACAGGAAGCGAAATAACCACTCAATAAAGCTAAATCTTGAGCACACTGACCGTGTCCGTAGCGTAGCCGTTCGTGATGTCTGCGCGGGGATTCGACTTTAGTATAGACTTCGGCGGCTGCTGTATCTGCTGCGGTGGATGTTGTTGCGGTTGATGCGGTTGATGCGGCTGAGGGGGTTGTGTTTGTTGTTGCGGCTGAAGGGGTTGGTGCGGCTGGTGTGGCTGATACTGCTGGTGTTGATGTTGCTGATACTGCTGATGTGGCTGATGCAGCTGAGGCACCCGGTCAGGCGAGGGCGTGCGGGACCGCGATCCAGAGCGCGAATCGTACTCCTCGTCGGCGCACGGCTCCGTGCCTCCACCCTCCTCCTGAGGGGCAATAGATCAAATGTGACTCCATCAAAAATACTTGTTATTTGTACAGTTAGGTATATTCTTATAACAAGTGCTTTTTTAACGAAAAACATAACAGACTTCAAATATCTCGCTCTGTTTTTCAGGAGTTCCCTAAGTATCTCCGGAGCCCAAGATCCAATACCAATGAAATTATGTGGGACCACATGGGAAGCACCAGCTTTCAAATAAAAAAAGAAAAGAAAATCAAAATCGGTTCACTCAGTCGAAAGTTCTGAGGACAAGGAGGAAAAAGGAGGACCATTTTTGAAGTCTGTTGAAAATAAGCTGATAATGAGCAGACTTTAATACAATGTTTACACGTTGAGAATTTTATATTGCCATGTAATATACATACATGATCGTGCTGCGTGGCGCGCCGCTCGAAGTCCCTTTCCAACTGCAACGCGCGCAGCTGCTGGTTCTGAACGGGAGTCCGCGAGGCGCCGAGCGCTAGCAGTTGCGCGATTGTCGCGTCTCTGTAAAAATCAACGAAATGTTACAATCAACATTTGCACAACAGCAACCCAGCAACCATCGAATATGTTGACTGCGTCTGACACGACCCCATCATCCCTCATCAAAGTTCCCCCCGCCCCCTCCCCCTCCCCCGTTACGAGACAACGTCTCCTTGAGTGGTACCTGCGCGCCCTCGCTGCCGCCCTGCGCGCCTCCGCCTGCCGCTCGCGCTCCTCGCGCTGCCAGGGGTTGTGAGGGGGGGGCTGCTGGCGGCCTCCCCCCGCCCCCACGCCCGCCCCGCCACCCCCGCCGCCGCCCGCCCCTACGGCCGGGTACACGGACACGGCGGGCGGCTCCAGCGCGCTCGCCACGTACCGCTCTGCGGAATGTACGGCTTTGTAGAAGCTACATTGTTGTTCAGCGTACCAATTGTTTCAAGGACGTCCCTACCCTCATAGCACCTCAATTTAATCCGATGAACTGATTCCAAAGGCAACAACTATGCAAAAGTCAGAATATTCCGGCAATCGATCAGCAAATAATTTTATTTCATACTAAAATATACGAGTTGATGATATCAGTTATGTGCCAAATGTTAACAACTAAATGCAGAGCAATAGAGACATCCTTGATATTTTCAACTCCAGTGATTATTTTTCTACCGTTATTGTAAGCTTCTGACGAATTGTGTATTTCGTAACTTTCTAGAGAAACTTTTCTTGCAGATATTCCAAAATTATTATTTTGGGGTGCTAATCAGAAAAAGTTTAGAAGAAGAAGAAGAAGAAGAAACGTTTATTCACGGTCTAAGCACAATAGATACAAAGAACACTTAAAAATAATAATGTAACTACACATTATGTAAAATAATATTAGAATAACTTAAAATAAATGTAAACATAACAAAAAAACTAAAAAAAAAAAAAAATAACTGTGTAGCAGCATAAGACCGTGAAACGGACGGGACTCGGTAAAAGTCGAGATACAGTAACTAAGATTCGTTCTGATCCCGACGCCGGTTAGAACTAATGTTTTCTTATTTGATATTGGTGTCAGCTGCTTTTTTTCCATTTTGGTTTTAGGTTACCAATATTTATCCCTACTCTGTGGCACTGTGACATTTACCGATCGAGCAGTGGACACGTGACTTAATTTTAATAACATAGATTTTGGTTCATTTTTCGAATTAATAAGTTAGTAACAGTGATTTATCAAAACTAGTTTGACCAATTGTGACCATTTTGTGATCAATTGAAATTATTTGAGATTCTAGAGAGATCTCTAGGATCCATCTAGCTATTCCATGAGTTTATATATATTTTTTTTATTTCTTTTGTCTTTTACAAAAGGTTTAATATTTACCGTCTTCTGGCTGCACAGTGTTTTGTGAATGCTGTAGTTGTTGTTGAAGCTGTTCTTCTTCAGTTTCCGAACGTCTCGCGCCCTGTGGAATAGCAAATATATAGTTTAGGATGATATTTGTATTTTAAATTAATCCTTAGCGTCTGGAAAAAGAGAATAAAAAAATATGATTAATTATTTTTATTTAACAATTCGCATAGTATGTGTCTAGCTGTTAAAAATTATGGAGTTAAAAATACCTAAACATTTCAGTATTTTCGAGATTTAACATATTAAAATAATTACCTGCGGTTTGGGGGCCACGGGCGGTTGCAATCGATGCGGAGAAGGAGGCCCTGGTGGGTGCCACTCGTACCTGCAGTGTACAAAATTGTCCTGGTTATGTCGGAAATCTATTAGATTGTTGCAAAAGTGATATATTATTGTTTTTAATTTCTACATAATTAACTTCAAAATGGTTAATGGCTCAAATATCAGAGGCTAAACTAAAACTACCCGATATAATGGAACGCGCAAAACTTAAATATGTGTCTTTTTACATGCCATACCCACAGTTAAAAAATCCAATCTTGCTTCCACGCTTTGTATAGTGCAGACGCGTTGCCAACCTTCATGAGAGTGGACCCCGGATACCTAAATGCCCAGACGAAACGAATAATTCTAATAATTTCATTTCACAACGGGTGTGTTTGAGGCCTTGGTACTTTCTGGGTATGAATGACCCATTTTTGCACCAGCGAAAGCTGATACGTGTAGATTAAATACTATATACACTGCTGCCTGCACACACGCTCCGAATTGAAATCTTCAAGGTTTGTCAACATTACAAACATTGACAACCCAATTGGCGTAATGAATAGTGACCCTCTTGCCCCAAAGGGTGTGAATTCGATCCTTACTACTGGAAAAATAATTTGTGATCAAAGTGTTTTTCTAGTTTCTACAAAGTATGTGTTATGTATAATTATAATAGAGGGTAAATGCAACTCGAATGTCAACCGGCAGTCGGACAATAAACGTCGTACGAACACATATATACTATTTGGCGACGAGGAAGTTTAATAGAATTAGTTTAATTCGGTCATTAAGGATATCAGTTTGTGAAGTGTTGTTAAAGATGTCGATCGGAGCGATAAAAGATTTCGACCTAAGTTCCGGCAACTGGAGGTTATACGTCGACCGTTTAAAAATGTTCTTTAAGGCTAATAACATTAAGGACGAACTACATTTACCTACATTGGTGTCTGTAGTTGGTGACCAGACATATGAATTGTTAGTTAATTTAACAAGTCCCAAGAACCCATCTGAATTTAAGTTCGAAGAGGTGGTGAAACTGATGGAAGATCACCTTCAACCAAAGCCATCGATAATGGCTGAGAGATATAAATTCCGGTTACGTCGACAACAAAATGGCGAAAGTGTGGCGCAATATGTGGCAGAGTTAAAGAGAATGTCAAGACAATGCGAGTTTAAGGATGCACTAAATGATAACTTAAGAGACCAATTTGTTTGTGGTTTGTCGAGTGACATAATACGACAGAGGTTGTTTGCGAAAACTGAATTAACATACACAAAGGCGGTGACATTAGCAATGGCGTTGGAAGCGGCCGAAAGAGATTCAGCTGCAGTCGAGCGAAATGAGAATGTGGGACGTACGGTGGAAGATCTTCATGGGCTTTCAGTAAAGAATAGCACCAAGAAACGGGAGGTCCAAGAATGTTCAGTGTGCGGCGGTTACGGACATCCGTCGACAAGATGTCGATACAGGAATTATAAGTGCAACGTATGTTACAAAGTCGGACACTTGCGACGAAAGTGTCCGCATTGGAAGCAAGAGTCCACGAGCTGTGCAAAGCAGAATCAGGGAGCAGCAGGTCGCAGACAGTCATCGCATTTCGTTAAGGAAGTGACAGAGCAGAGCAAGGACGAGGAATGTAATGTGCCTTCGTCCAGTGATGAGGAGGAGCCTATGTATCAGATGAGTCTCAGGAGTTATCCGGCGGTGAGCATGCCTATTGTTATTGAAGGAATAAAATTATATATGGAGATTGATACAGGTAGTGCGTGTTCGTGCATTAGCAAAAGTACATATAATAGATATTTTAATAATTTGCCTATATCTCAATGTTCTGTAACCTTAGGGTTTTACAATGGCAGTAAGATTAAACCTTTAGGTATTATAACACCTCGTGTTTGTTATGGTGATAAAGTACGTAACCTTGACCTATATATAATCGAAGGTATCTTTATTAGGACGGCAATGGATAGCCGAGTTAGATATTAAAATGCCTACATTTCGCTTACATAATAGTGACAATAATTGTAATAGTAGTATGAATACTAATGTGTCGACGCTTGTTAATAGCTATAAGGAGTTATTCGACGGACTGGGCCGTTACACGGGCGGGCAGGCGACGCTCCACGTGCGTGGGGGTGCGCGGCCCGAGTTTTGCCGCGCGCGGCCCGTGCCGTACGCGATGCGCGAGCGCGTCGACAAGGAGCTCGACGATATGCTCAGCAATGGTATCATAGAGCCGATTGCTCATTCAGAGTGGGCCACTCCTCTTGTGCTTGTCAATAAGTCAGATGGTAAGTTGCGTGTTTGTGCCGATTTTAAAACCACCCTGAATCCCGTCTTACTGATCGATAAATACCCATGTTATTTTAATGTAGCTTTCGTAAATATTTATAAGTGTATGTAGCGTTATTTCTTTTTTATTATCATTTTTTTTTATGTGACAATGCAAAATAAGTGAGGAGGTGTTATGTATAATTATAATAGAGGGTAAATGCAACTCGAATGTCAACCGGCAGTCGGACAATAAACGTCGTACGAACTACAACAAGTGTTTGATATAATCCCACATATATACTAGTATGGTTTAAGTATGTTTATTACTTATCTAGTACCCAGCTTTGCTTAGTTTGGGACTAGATAACATTGTGGAAAATATGTCGTCTAATAATTATTTATTATTATTGTGATTACAACTAGAAATAAAGACGAAAATCCCCACCTTTGCTGCTGGTTGTGCTGATTGTGGTATACGGACGGTGGGCTTTGGACGTTTTGCGCGTGCATGTAGTGGTGCGGCTGCGGCGACGGCTGCTGGTGCTGCATGTGCAGCTGGCTCTGGCTCAGGTGCTGGCTCAACTGGCCAGGCTGCCCCGCTTGCTGGCTCATCGGGCCCGGGTATTGGCCGTGCGCACTCATATGGTGGCCGGGCTGGCTCGTCTGGTGCAGTTGGTTCAGCTGCAAGTCCAGCTGGCTGGACTGGTAGCCCGGCTGGCTTGTCTGGTTCGGGGTCTGGGCTTGCTGGTGGGCTAGTTGGTTCGCCTGGTGGCCCATCGGGCTCGGATGCTGCGAGTGCCCGATCTGGTGGGCCAGTTGGCCTGGATGTTGGTTGAGTTGGGTGTGCGGATGGGGCAGGGTCATCTGCTTTTGTTGGGATAGCATTTGCTGCTGCTGTTGCCGCCTTGTGACCTCTTCAGACATTTCCGCTAACTTGGCCGCGCGAATATTAGCTGCGCTAGAAGTGTTAGCCTGGAAAAATTTTGAAAAGATATTATTTAGTCCTGAGAAAAGTGAAGATTATTGATAAAAGAAGTGTTTGACTAAAAAGCTTTTACTGGTATTCAACAAATAAAAAGGATGTGTCCAAATTCATACCTGTTGATGTGGGGAAGACTCAGGTTGCGATTCCAAGCCACCAGCAGCGAAATGGGCAGATTGAGGGCGACTGCCGGTACGATAGTTCCACCATCTACAATAAAAAAAATTATTATACATATTATGAATTTCTGGTGTGCTCATAATTTATAAATACGATTATATGTTTATTTCTTTTTTAAGTCCGCCAATAATTTCTGAATAATGGGCTTTTTATTTCTATAGTGATAATCTAAAAATGAGCTCAGTTACTTATATGTTCAGCCCCATTGATGGTCATTATGAAATGGCGTCATAAAACACGTAAAGCGCAGTTTAGACTATTGAATAACTTTGCGCTCGCATCTGTGAAAGTTAGTAAGGCCCTTTTGATCAAGTTGGAAATGAGCTGATAGATCTTTATAGATTATCCGTAAAAACCACGACTCGAACGCTTCAACATTTTTATAATTTTTTTTTTTAAAATTTTATTAATGAAAAACAAAATGAGTTTCAAATATATCTCTCTGTATTAATTTTATAATTGATTTTCAGGAGTTCCCTAAATATCTCCGGAGTCCGAGATCCAATATCAATGAAATTATATGACCACATGGGAAGCCCCAGCTTTCAAATAAAAAGAGAATCATCAAAATCGGTCCACTCAGTTGCAAGTTCTGAGGTAACGTAACAAACATAAAAAAAATACAGTCTAATTGAGAACTTCCTCCTTTTTTGAAGTCGGTCGAAAAACTTACTATAATCGGTCCATTCGTTTAGAAACGACGCCACAAACATAAAACAGTCAGAAGCTTATCATCATCATCATCATTTCGGCCTGAGTCCAGTGCGGAACGTAGGCCTCTGCCCTAGACTGCCACGAAGTACAATCCTGAGCCACTTGCATATAACACCCATCATTTCACGTCGGGCGTGGATGTAGTCTGCGCTGGGCTCCCATACCTGTCCTGGGCGCCGTGCGGGGCGTTGACGCTGGAGAGGTTCTGGTAGAAGGCGTCCGGGTGCGCGGCCGCCGCCAGATTGTGGCTGCTGCGAGACTTGCCCGCCCACGCGGCCGCGCCCGCCTGCGCCCCCGCCGGGCTCAGGGTGCCGCTGTGAACATGTTCGATGCTTGGTCGTGACAGCTCAGTGTCCGGGCGTTCGCTTCTAATTCAATACACTCGGGCGAACCGAGTTCAAATACGATGCATAAGTGGCGGCACCAATTATGTTATTAATTTTAAGCGCTCAGCTATTAAGGAAAACGTCCTTAGGAAACCTAATGGTATAGAAAATAAAACATTTCGAACATATAGTAAGTCCGCCAATCCGCAGTGGAGTAGCTTGATGGACCCACAATATGATAAAATGTACATGATACTTTGCGTCAAGCATATTTTTCTAAAATTTATACCGATAGCAGCAGTGAAAGTGATTAATATTTTTGCGTCGTCTCAATCTGAGAGGTAACCGGACAAATCCGTTGGCGAAAGGACTGAGAACTGCAGAAATAGAAACCTCTCATAAGAAGAAGGCCGGTAGCTCAATTGTGACTCCACCGATGTTGCAAGTGTCCATGACCTGATCGCTTACAATCAGTTGACCTGCTCGTTTGCCTACTTCCCCCATAAAAAAATAAATAGTTCAAGGTCATTACGTGTGCGGGGCGGGGTGGGCCTGGGCGTGGGCGGGCGGCGGCTGCGCGGCGGCGGGGGCGGCGTGGTGCAGGGCGGGCGTGCTCTTGCTCGGCTTCACCGGCTCCGCGGCCAGCCGCGACGGCAGGTCGCGCTCCGACGCGCGCCGCATCGCCCCACCTGAACGTAAGGCGTGACACGTAAGCACTAACACCAAGCTCAGTTCCAGACCCTCGATTTAATAAAACCTTACACCGAAACCTAATCTGGATTGACTTACCGCGACCGTAACTAAAATTTATTTGGAGCTGTTCATCGTCGTCAGAGGCCATATCGATAACTTTAAAGAACTTGGATTGAGTCGGTTTTAAACGTAGTGATAGAAGGGCCTCCCTTGGTCAAGATCCAACAACTTTACATAAAAAAATAATCCCCACACAAGCGTTATATTTACAATATTTTACTGTTTATAGAGTACACACTGATAAATGTGTCTTACTTACTTAACTTATAATTAGATTCGAATCTCAGAATCACATTTATCTCATTGTATCTAAAATATTATCGTGATGTATGATCCTACCATACAGTTCTGCAACAGTATAAAAGAATCGAGAATAATAAATTAAGTATAAGAATAGGTATAGTTTTTGATACTAATTCATTTAAATTTGTAAATATTTTTACGTAAAATAAGAAATTGGGTAGAAACAGGAAATTGAAAAAAAAATTACAACATTCAAAAGTTCTAAATTTAAAATATGTGGTATTTAAAGACGAAATCGAAAAGACCTTACACAATTAAATAAGAGAAAAATAAACTATGTTTAAAGGTTGTTTCATGCAACAATTTTTTTCTTTACTGTATAAAAGTATATAAAATATTTTCGTGTCACTTTACGCAAAAGATCTAATTACTGAATAAAACATAAATTTCTCTATTTATGCGAAAAAGCGGAGTAAATCTACAAGACAAAAAAATATGCCATCCACAAAAAAGCACAAACACGTAAACGAAAATGTCAAAAAAGGCGGCAAATGACGAAAATTTAAAATACCATACGCACATGCGAAAGAACAAAAAAGAAAGTGTCCGTGCTTGTGACCTAGAACACACCTATTTCATGCGTGTATAAGTCTTACACGGGGTTTCACGTTGAGCGTGGGCCTGGCTCTTCAAGTCTGGACAGCGGGTATCCAGATCTCCAGTTGGACAAGTTGTATTGTTGGCACTGCTGTTGTTAATATTTGGACAGCTTTGCACTACCGTTTCGTAGGAATCCCGACTGCGATCACGACAATTGCCCTTAGACACGTCCAGCAACGAAGATGCGAATTTACGAGGTGTCATAGCGACAACTTTCGGTGTTTTCGAACTGGTCACTCTCTCGAAGCTACCGCTCTTTGCCAGGGAATCTTGGCTAGGTTTCGTCAGGTCCGAGGTGACGCTTGATTGGTTTGATTTCAACTTTATGTTATCTAGTGTTATTACTCTCGGTTTCTTTTCGATGATTTCATTAAATATGTAACTACCACTATGGGAGGCGTTATCTGTGTGATCCTCTGAGGGTAGGTTTGGCAGTTCAAACTCATTCCCCTGTGCGAGGGTATCCTCGCTTCCTCTAGAGCCGTACCTAGACCAGTCCTCTAACTGAATCAAGATACTTTTTACTTCGTCGTCTGACATTTTTGTATCTCTTGTATCACTTGTCTCCGTTTGGTCGTGATCAAATAGCATATCCGCTAAACTTGTACTTATCGGTAAACAGTCTTTTAGTTTCGTATTCGCCTCTTCGCGAATGCAAAGATTTGGGCTAGATTGACAGTTTCGCTTGTAGTTTTTTGCGCTATACGTTAAATTTATATCATTAAAGCGCTTCGTCAAAGCTTTGACCTTTCCAAAAGCAGGTCTGAATTCGTCCGGTGATTTCCACGACTTCCTATCGACGCTGTCCAGAATTTGCTTCGTGTCGCATTTAACGATATTAGGGAGAACTTTATTAATGCGTTCGCATTTACGGTTCATAGTGTCATCGAAAGATTCCGAAGTGGAATAAGTGGACGGCCCCTCGGTATCTTCCGATCTACTTGAATACGAGTTGGACATCTTGAACAGCGTCCTCTTGAGGCGGCTGTGAATCGCGCCGATGTTTCTAGACTCTCCGTCCAGGTTCAAGCTGAGTTCGACTTTCCTCTCCGGCAACGGAACGGACTCCGCTGAAAACGTGGCAGCGCCCTCGTGTTCGGGCGAGGAGGAGGTTTGGCATTCGGCGTCGACGGTTCTCTTCTCCTCGGAACGGTCGAGCGACAGAGAGGGCAGTATGCGTCGAACTTTCGGCGTGGCCACTCGCTCGTCGGCGCAGTCGTTTTCGAATATAACGGGCTCGGAATTGGGCTCGTCTATGTAGGGTATCCGCGGCGCCTCTGGCTGCGGGGTGCGGCAGCACTCGCAGGCGCTGACGCACTCGTCCAGGCCGGTGCAGCGGCGCCTGTAGCCCTCCGCCTCCCTCGCCCGCGCGTTGAACAGCTCCAGCGTCAGTTTCGTGTCGATTGGCCGCATTTGGGGCGGTATGCAGATCGCTTCGCCGCTTTCGCTCGACTGCTCGTAATACGCTGGCGGTTCTGGAACGGGCGGCGGTTTCTGCGGTGTGTGTGTTTTGTGCGGTCCCGTATCGCATTTGCGCTGTTTCTCGTCGTAATCCTCGCACGTGAACGTGAACACTGGTACGGGCCGCACCGGCGAGGGCGCGCCTCTCAACTCGATCGGGCATCCGGGCGTCTCGGGTGAGGGGTCGTCTTGCAACTGGTTGTTTTCCCTGTCCAGTGTTATAATCAGCCTAGGGATGGAGCCGTGATAGTGCGGGTGACACTCCTCGCTGTCGTCCGTGCTAGACTCGGTGGACTCGTCCCTGATATTGAATCTGTCATGGAACGGCCGTCGACCGTACCCTGCAATTCGAAATAGACATGAGTACACGACACATCGGACGAACGGGTCCGCAACGAGAAGCGAAACGGGGAAACGGAACTCAACGAACTGAAATACCAGGCACCGAACACAACCAATAAAAAAAAACAAACAGAACAAAACCAATTCTGAACGAGAGCGCTGACCGAGCACAAACAAAAAAAAAAACAAACAACCGAAGAAAAAAAAAAACGATAAAAAAGCGGGCCGAATAGGGAATCGTCAGTGCCTGCTGTGGCGAGCTCGGTGAGCGGCGAGGCGGGCTTGAGCAGGGCGGGGTGCGTGTTGGTGTACGTGCCCGAGTTGCGGCGCACGCGGTCCTCGTACTGCACCTCCTCGCACTGCGCGGGGCCCACGCCGCCCACGCCACCCACGCCGCCTACGTAACGCACGCACGCACGGACCTCAATCGATGCTCCACCTTCGATGCAGCGATCGCTGCCGACCATACTCGACTGTGGCTGATTTAAACGGCTCAACATTTTTAATTTTTCTAACCTTTTTTTCTGCCGACCTTACTCAGGTCTCAACTGAGTCCGATTTTTAATAATCCTAATAACCTTTATAATACGCTTCTAAAACTTCAAATGATTGTGGATCTTTCAATTTGCAGATTTCAGAACACTATATAAAATCATTGAAAATACAACCGGTTCTTTATAATGACCCCCTCTATTTTAACATAGTCAGCTTATTATTACGGTGGAATGCATTACCCATTGCCAAAGAAACCGCTGACCACCACCAGTATATAACCACAATTAATTCACTTATATAATCACTTTTTGATGTTAGTATCAAGCAATATTAGATTATATTAGCAATACAGACGTTATTTGTACTGAGCATTCACAGATTAGTTATTTTCTGTGCACTCCCACCGTGCTAGCAGAATCCGTTACCTTGTCTCTGGTTATACGCAGGCTGATGGAGAAGTGTTGCTAAACCATGAAGTACTGCTCCCTGTTTCGCCACTTCCAAAGTAACCGTTGGACCGGTTCTGACAAGGTATTCTGCCGCCTTCGAAACAAAATATTAAAATTTAATATCATCATATAGGCCATTGCCCTAAAATGAACTTAGTGGTAGATAATTAATTAAAAATAATCTCACAATTACAATGAAAATCGATGTCAACTAATATAAATCCATTCAATGGACTATGTGCTCACCGGTTAGGAAAACACTGAGCAAATCTAGATTTTTTCGAAATGAAAAAAAAAAACGAAGGATTATGTAAGTCTCTGCAGAGGGGTTGCGTGGTGGACTATGCCCTATCCTCTGTACAGAGGAGACCTTTACCCAACATTGGCACATAATCATGTAGGTCGTCAATTTATTTTACTTTCTTTTAAAGGTCATGTATCAGCCGTTTGACTTACAAACTTGTAAAAAGAAACTATTTTCATACTGTTTGGTGACTCTAATCGTCATCCGAACGAAGGCGCTAACCCCAAGCGCCGGATAGATGTGTAAGCCCTTCTGCTGCTCCAAGAGTGGCCACCGGGAAAGTGGGGAATCCCCCCATCCGTCGTAAAGTGTACAATCCCGTTTACCTTCTCCTGCGTGATGCCGACGAGCGAGTGTCCGTCGACGGAGAGCAGCTGGTCGCCGGCCGCCAGCCGGCCGTCCGCCGCCGCCGCCCCGCCCGGCACCACCGACTTTATGTAGATGCCCAGTTTGTTCTGACCGGCGCCCTGGACGAGTGTTCGATATCAATCGATACAATTGTGTTCATTTATACAGGCGGCATAGTAAAATTGTTCTTAAGTTCGTTCGTTTAAATTAATTTCACCTTTGCTAGGAAAGTGAAAGGGAAGGACAGGTCGTGCCCACCCCACCTAGTGTGGGATAAGGGCAGGAGAAAGAACGATTTTATGTGTCACGCGACAGTTTTCGCTGTTGCACTAATGGGCTTTTCGCTGTTGCACGAATGGGCATTTCCGTTCCGGTAAGTACCACGACCTAGTGAATGCAAATAAATAAATATTCGGGACAATTTTTACACAGCGCTATCTTGTCCAGCAAAGCTTTTTGGTACAAGAAAACTGATTAACATATTTAAACGGAATTTACTTTAGTAAATAAATAGGGTGGCTTTTTAAAGGTGTTCAAATTCACACAGGCGGTTCAGAGTCAGTAGTATAATCGTTTATTGAAAAAAAAAACCACAAACTTTAAAAAAAAAAATTGCCATTCTATTCTCTAAAAAACAGAACTTGTTGACAATGCGGAATTCAGTCATAAATGTGTCGTATACTTTTGAAACGAACTTGTGTGCGTGTTAGTTATGAATGATCGCGCGTAAAATAAATGAGTTGCCCATAAATCGCGCACTTTTTGGAGATAAGTTCAAATGAATGTAATTATGAGTGATTTTAAATATTTATCATTTTTTATATAACATTATTTTTGTCTAGAATTTAGTGAAAAAAAAAACGGATACACTTAGAAAAGCCTCCCTGTATAAACACCCGGACTCCATGAAAACGCTATGTTCATCGCACATAGATGAGATAGAGGGCCTTGGCGGACCTTGGCGGCGACGATGCTGAGCCCCATGCCGGAGGAGTTCTTGTGCAGGCGCACGAGCAGCGGGCGCGCGTCGGCGCGGGGGTGCGGCGCGTGCGGCGCGTGCCCCGCCAGGTAGACGGACCAGGCGCCCAGCGCGCGCGGCTGGTGCACGAGCCGGCAGAGCGCGCCGCGCTGCAGCGGCGCCACGAACTCGGCCAGCCCGGGCGGCACGCCGCGCACCACCTCCGCGCTGAACCCGTCGCCCGGGATCAGCAGCGCCGCGCCCAGCCAGCGGCTCTCCTCCGCGCGGATCTGCCAAGGTCGGACTCATTCAGACTCGAAGATAAGACTATTGATTGATATATAGGTTCGTGAGTGCGTTGCCGCCGCTCCGAAAGGCGCTCTCTGTCGAGAACTGATCGCCACTCGGGTACTCCACATAATCTACCACTTGTCTTATTCAAAGTCAATTTTGTTTATTCAATGTAGGCTTAATTTTAGCTTTTATTGTACGTCGATTCCATATAAAACCCTACCTAATACATGTCAACGGAAGTGCATTGAAAATATAAAAGCAAAGATAAACTAGTATGTTATAATTAAAAATTGCTCAAAAGGATATAACAATACATGCGCCAAGCATTGCTTTTAATAGATAAAAACAATATAAATAAAATAAATTGAGATTTTCGTCAGTATGGCATTCATTTCCGTTTGGCTTAGTGGTTAAAGCATCTATAAATTTATTAGTCAACATTTTTAAAATTTTACTTTAAATTAAATTAAGAATAAATAATATATAATAATTTAAATTTAGAATTTTTTTAAATGTAATATTTACATTTCTTACTACGGCTAATAAACGATTCGATCTGACAATCGTAGAGCTCACCTCCCGTCCGTCGGCGCGGTACAGCTCGTCGGCCAGCGCCCTCGCGTGGGCGACGGCCGCCTCCACCAGCTCCGGGGGGGCGATGGGCGCCAGCAGGGCCCGCACCTGCACCGAGTTGAGCTTCACGCACGCGGACAGCGCCGCCCGCACCTCCTCGGCGGTGCGGTACTCGCCCTGGATCAGCCGGGCTGCGGGGCCCAAACGAAATTTCGCTTTGTATGAATACACAAACATAAATATAACTTGAATAAACTTGTCTTTCCATCAGATTACAAAATACATCCGATACAAGGCGCCTTCAAGGTAAAGTAAATAGGTTTTTACTCAGGCAGTGCTACCCATCAATGGCTGCATCGCCATTTACCATCAGGTGGGATGGCAGTCAAGTGCTGGCCAGTCGAATATAAATATATAAAAACAACTATCACGGCTGGTACATAAGTACCAATCGTGATAGCTTATTCAAAACTGTAGCAACTTGAGTTCGATCCCCGGTGCCCACAATGAAATTGTTAATTTTAAATGCAGATTTATCACGTGCTCAACGGTGAGCGAAAACCGCGTGAGAAAACCTACAATTTTAGAATATATTTGGGAAATAACAACGAAAAAAATGTTCGGAAATATGCAAAATTCGCTATACCACAGTATACATAGGAGGCCTCTGCCCAGTAGTGGGACATTTATAGGCTGTTACTTTACTTTATTTTATACAACAATGACTACAGGCTTTACAATCCTTGGTCCCTTGGGTGTGGACTGTGTTCGAAATATCAGTAAATAAAACAACAAGCAAATCAGCACCGTCTAACAATCTCTGTAAATATACTACTATTTTTCAATCATTAAATCTTTTAAATTTTATATCACTGAACTTCTCCCAATCGGCTGGACCGATTTTCATGCAATTTTGTGTGTGTCTTCAGATCTGAAGATTTGTTTAAATAATGAGAGGTGAGCGCCACGCACCGGCCTGGTGGGTGCGGGCGAGATGGCAGTCGGCGGCGAGCTCGAGCCCCTGGCGCTCGGCCCAGGCCGCGAGCAGCGCCAGCCGGCCCGACAGCGCGGCGCCCCAGCGCGCGCTCACCGTGCCCGGCTCCAGCACCAGCTGCCACACATTATTACTCATAGCGGTGGTGGACCACAGGTTTTGTAAATGTCCGTGGGGTACCGTATTCACTTAAGATCAGGTGAACCGCCTGCTCGCTTAACTACTTTTCACATAAAAAACACATTAAAGCCTCATGTAACAGTTACCTCTACTACATAAGAATAATAAACGTTCAAAAAATATATACATAAAATCAATGCCGAATCGTTGTTAGAGCTTGATACACACTCAGTAAACTATACTCTGAAAATGGGAGAAAAAAATTTTTTTTCTCCCCGTTTTAGGTGGCGACAAGTAATGAGTTGTTTGAATATACATTTTGTCTGTCAAATATTATCCGTTCGATTCAAATTCATTCAAGTTGCCTTAATGTCTTTTATTTCAAGTATAGATTGGTCAACTGGTGGCTGGAAGAACTAATAATTAAAAAAGCTAATGACAATACACAATTATATGTTACTTTTATGCCCTGTGCACGGTTAAGGTTTATCGTAGACATGTATATGATTTTCAATTAAATTAGGGTGATGACTCCGTGGCGCATTGACAAAGTATTAGCTTCGGCGTCGTTGGTTCGAATTCCACACGAGTGAGTAATTTGTGTGAACAACAGATAATAGTTTGGAATCTGGGTATTTGTATACGTGAAATTTATGTATGTAAAGTTCTTTTTTGTTCGTTTTTGTTTTCTTACAGTAAAGGGCATGATGTTTTGGAAGGGAAGACAACAATAGATCTTTTATATCACAGGGGTTGTCGGGACCATTGGACACAAAATACAATATATACGGGATATTACTAAATTATCAAATTGAGTCTGCGTACCACGTAGTAATAAGACGGCTAAACTCACGTTAAACCGGTGTATCTACCGATTAGACCTCACTACACTGCGAGACAGGGCGCTACCGCGATCTAATCACACTTACCCTGATGAAGGCCATCCGATGGAGCCGTCTTATTATTACGTGAACAATGTCTCACGAGAGTTTTAATAAATTCCGTCGATACAAAGATCAGAGTATACGGTCATTAGGATTCAACGTTTCAATCGGCAGGAATGGGCACCTTGTTGAAGCATTAGGCATTGATGTAGTGGAAGACGTGCGAAATTTTTAATAAATCCCGTCGATACGAAGATTAGAGTATATGATCATGCGGAGTTTTCTCGTTTGCCCCCTTTTCTGCATAAAAAAAGTTAACGTTTCAATCGGCAATAATGGGCACCTTGTTGAAGCAGTAGGCGTTGATGTAGTGGAAGAGGTGCGAGAAGAGCTGAATGGTGAGGGCGGCGTTGACCCTGCAGCGGCGCAGCAGCACCATCGCGGCGGCCAGCGCCTGCAGCGTGGGCGCCGTGGCCTCCGTGGCGTCCGGTAAAGAGGGGCTGTTCAGCGTCACCAGCGCGCGGCCCAGCTCCTCTTGGAAGCACGTCACCAAGTTGCTGCCGAGGTCGAATATCGGGATTTTTTTATGTGAAAAAGTGTCAAATTCGCCTGATGTTAAGTGATAACCGCCGCGTATGGGCATTTGCAACACCCGTAGGGTTGCAAATGCGTTGCCACTTTTAAATTGAGTGGGCCCCGGCTACCTCACTCACCAGACGAAACGCAGACGTGTAACTCTTCTACTTTACGCCGGTCTTCTGTGAGGTCGTGGTAATTACCCGGACGGACCTGCCCATTCGTGCAACAGTGAAAACTGTTGTGTGGCTCTACCACAATTTACCACAGTTTGGGTTAGGGTTAAAGTCACGATAGCTCAGTTCCGGGCACTCGTTTTTCAATCCATATGCTCGAGAAACACAAGTTCAAATCCGGGTGACGGCACCAATGAAATTTTTAATTTTAAGTGTAGTCAACACTATCACGTGCTCAGCGGTGACGGGAACAACGTGAAGAAACCTTCATATCTTCGAAATAATAAAAGTTTTTTTTCAAAGATATGCGAAGTCCGCAGTGAGGTCGCGTGGTGAACTATGCCCTAATATTATCATATGTGCATACAAGGCCTATGTCCAGCATTGGGACATACATATTGCACTGCTAAAATTTGGGCCATTTATAGAGGGTATTCGGACAGACTCCGCCCATAAATCCCGCTGCGGATCGAATTCCTTCTTTTTCTTCGATAATATTTCTTTTTAATTATTTCTTATACATGTTATAGTAATTTGCACGTTTGTCTTATTTACAAAGCTAGTATAATAAGTTACATCGACTTCATCTCTTCATTCAAATAATCGTTATAATCGTAAGTCAAAATTTGTAATAGGATTAAGTGAAACATCGCTTACAGTAAATGATTTACATATAATCTCTTTAACTTAACATCTCTAAAAAGTTTCCAATAGTCGAGTAGTAGTTTCGAATTACATAGCAATGTTTATCCGAGGAAACCACTTGATAACTATTAATTACCTGAACGCGTTTTGGACGGTCTGCGGCAGTAGCTCCTGGGCTTGCGTGGAAAAAGATGAGATGTGTCTGTCGCACTTCAGAAAGTGCAGGAGCTCGCTGGCGTTGGCCATCCAAAACGCCTGCGCCGCAGAATCGGTACACCGCTCCTGGAACATTTAATCCGTTATATATTATTATGAATATTCCAATAAAACTCTCTTGTGGAAGAGCAATACCTCCCAGCATCTCAGGTGTCTTATAAAAAGTGGCTCCGACTTTTTAAACAGATCATTATAAATTGGGAAATAAATAAATTTTGAATAAATACGTTTAGTGATCCTGCTTATCGTTGTTTAACTTTAACCATTCTTTTATAAAAAAAAACAACAATGGAGTTTGGATAAAGTAGTAAAAATTTTTCTGAAAGAGAGATGCTTGTTATCGAAGTAGCTAAGGACTTTATATCTGTAATAGACAACAAAAAGACGGATGGGTCCTCTATTAAGGTGAAAAGCAAGCTTAGATTGCATTAACAGATAAATATAATACTTTACTTTTTTTCGGTTGATAGATTTTAATATGAATTAACCTAAAATTTGAATTTTTCAAGAGATGAAACGTCAAATAAAGTAATGGAACCGATAAACGGCACTCATTGGTCAGTCAGGTTAAACTAAGTTTAAACGGAGTTTATCTTATGTGGCGTTGTTCAGAAACGCTCTTTCGTAAGTTATCGAACCAATAGCGCTAACGAATAGATAAACTGCCGACAAAAGCTCCTCAGAAACTGGGCGTTAATGGTCATAAATAACTTAGCTATTGCTTTTCGATTACGAATTAACATTTTGTAAATTAATTAGGTTGGTTCCTCAACTTGCAATTTGTACTTTACATTCTTAATAAAGTATATTACAAAATTCTGTTCAGCTGCACGATTTACGCCATACGCAACACGCAACAAGCACCGCATAGGTACCGGTGCGTTTCGTAGAACATCCCAGAATCTTACTGGATACTCATACCGAGAGTTTAAGCTAAGTCTAATTACACTCGATGCAAGAATAAAGTGTGGTTACTGACCTGTACGGTGGCGTGTATGAGTGTTGCGACGTGGTGGAGGAACGCGGTGAGTTTATGCGCGCGTTCCGTTGGCGTCAGCTCCGGCCGATAGTGCGTGGACGCGCGATATCTACAAGAATGGTAATAAATGACACTCTTCAATTCCTAGGTAAAGATTATTATGTAAATGAAAGAACAATTAACTTACAGGTTAACAAAAACTTATATTAAACATTGTGAAATTGTACGTTGTACGATTGTTTGTAAACGTTGTACGGATTTTATCGCGTTTAAGCGTCAGCCAGCTTTCATGGTCACAGGAGAGTCTTTGACAGACAACTGTTATTATATAAGTCCATGCCACCAAGGAAATGTGGGGTAAAGGAAGGACTTACTGTATCGAGGCGTCTGGTTCACTGATGCCACATTCACCACCACTTTGTCCAACAACGGCGGGTATGTGCCCCACAGCTATCGGTTCTTATCACAGGAATCACTTGCTCTTTTCGAGTTCTATTATTTTAACGCGGCGGTTTATGGATGCGGGATTATTAATTATGATGAAATTCTCTTCTTTGGGGATATTCGCGGGAAATCGGGCGCACAGGCTTGTTATCGATGCGGCGATTGATCATAGAAGTATATGTAAGTCTTGCCTTTACCCCACAGTGTGTTATATTAATGTATAGATTCATTTCACAATGTTGTTGTTCAAATTAAAAGTACTTTTCTTTTGTAAATAAATATTACAACACTATATTGATCGCACAATATTTTTATCACTTTACCCGTGAAGCGAGTCGAACCCGCGATGCTAGAGACAGGTTCACAGAAACAAAAAGTAAGACAAGTAATTAATTGGACAAAATCGCGTTAAGTGAGATAAGTTTGAGTGAAGTAGTTGACCAGAAGGCGAGTCTAAGCGTACCTGGCGCACAGGTACAGCGTGTAGACCGGCGCCAGCTTGAAGGCGGGCGCGTGCGGGTCGAGGCGGGTGATGACGGCCGCCAGGAACTGCGCCTGGCCCGCCTCGGGGAACTCCAGCACGGCGGGCAGGATCGCCTCCTGGCCGGGCCGGGCGCTCAGCGACACCCTGCGCTCGCCAAGTGGGGCGCGGAAGTCAATAACGATAGTCGTCCTCATCCCCTAGCCCAGTGTTTCTTAAACTTTTTTTGGAGTACCGCGTACACTTTAGGAAAAATTTACTACCCAACGCCCTCCCAGAAATTATTTATATAATTATTCTACAGTATCGCGTAGATTGAAGATTTTCAACGTACCCTTATACGTACTCCCAGTGGATAACCGATTTTTATATAGCGACTCCAAAATTATTTAAAGTTACAATCGCCCCTTCAGATAGAAGCAGCGTACAATGTTAGGAAGGTATACCCAGCTTAAAAGGTATATACGTTCCAGGACGGTTCTCACCGTTCCCAGGAAACGATTAATACAGACTGACTTGAGTCGGCTTCGACGGCCCTCAACTGAGAGACTTTTAAAAAATTTTTTTTTCTTATCACATGATGTTATGACGTCAATTTTAATCGATCTCTGTTTATAAAATTTAAATTAAATTTTAATTTAGTTCTTGTCTCTGCACTTGTAACTTGCAATAATTAGGACTAACATTTTAATCGTTCTAACATGACTTTTATCTAACCTTTACGATTATTTTCAAACTTTCTTTATGTGAACAAATATTGTAAATGTGTATACAAAAAGATTTTAATTAATAATTTAAACAAGTAAAATTATTCTCTGTCTAAAGTTTTTCTTCTCGCTCTTAAATAGTAATGAATAAATAAAAATATTATAATTTATCGAAAAGTTACTAAAGGATGGTCAATGAAAAACTACATACTTAAAATGGTTGCAATCAAAATTATGAAACAAATAAAAGACAAAGGGTAAGCGCATAACTCCTTTTTATTGTATTATTCATGTTAAGAAAGGCTAAAAGGCTGCGAACGCTGTCTAACATGACCTAGCGAAGACAACTGTTTCTTTCCCATAATTACACAGAGGAATTTATACTTTAATAATTTTGCATTGTCGCAGTATTTTTGATATTTGATATTTTTTAACAAGCAATGAGAATGTTTTTTAAATAAATTCACATCGAATCTTGTTCAACCTAACAACATAAAAAAAATTTTTAATTTTGTGTCAGTTTTTAATTTTGAAAACTTACAAAAATTAACATTCAAAAATTGGACCGGTACTCACTAAATTGCAGACCACCTTACTCCGGCACGCGTAACTTACACGATTAAGTTAATACAAATAACATATCGATTCGTAAATTATGCATTATCGTTACGGAGAACTTACCTTTTATTGCGAAAAAGTATTAAAATATTGCTAATTCAGTGCAATGCTATAGACGGCTCGACAACGTCAAAACATAAGCAACGTACCTGTTGTCGTGTCCCGAACCACCGCTCTTCGCGCTGCATATGCTCTTCGTCTCAACATTTCCGTCCAGATCGAACGTGGTCTCGTAGTTGTCCTTGTACTGGGAGCCGGTACGGCTCGTGCCAGCGCTCTGCTCCTGGTCGTTGTACGCCGAACCGGAGGGCTCGTCCCTCATGTAGTCGTCTTTGGATTCGTTCAGGTGCTGCGACATCATGAGCGACTCGTTGTCGAGTTTCAACGTGTTGTTGTTGTACGGCGACATCGTGTCGTTGCCGTCCCTGTACGCGTACGCGTCGTGCGACACCGGGCTGACGGTGCCCGGGTACTCGGTCTCGTTGGTGGCGTTCGCGTTCGAGTTCGAGTTCGAGTCGAGTTCGGCGTGGTGGGACGCGAGCGAGGTTGGGGACATCGCGCCGCTGTTCTCCGGCGAGGTCGGCGATCTAAGGCGTGTTTAGTTAACAACAAGCGCATGTCGGTGAGGTGAGCCAGTGACAGAACATGCAACGGAGAGAAAACAACGTAACGATGAGCTAGAGTAAACGGAAAAGTATATAATACCAAACGTGATTAGGAAGCGACGTATATCGAATCTATGTTTGAAGTTAGAGAGCTCGAAAATAAAAATAACGTTGCAATGTGTATAAATGAAACATCTACTCGGTCTATACAGTGGTATATCTAGAGAGTTCGAGTTGGCGTTACTACGGGCGACATTTAAATGAAAATTGAATGGGCAGTCACTCACCTGTCGTAGATGGAGCCGGAGCCATAGTTTTGGGACTGAACGAGGTTCCTGTTCATGAGGTTCTCCTGCGCGGGGTCCACAAATCGGAAGGTGGAGACACGACCGACCTTGAGGAGGCAGCCGTGCTGATGGCGAAAGCAAGTGCCGATCAGTCATTCACCTTACGATATTTCAGTCACGAACAGTTAGTTAGTTGTATTGCACAATTTATTACGATATGGCCACAATAAAAAACGAAAGAAACAAAGCGTAAAAATTAATGCATTGAAGTGTAGCGATTAATTCAAACTGAACAATAAATCAACTTTTTGAAATACCGTACTTTAGCAGTTAGACGTGCTATTAGGTAAAAACTTAATTGATTGCTACTAAATATTTAGTACTTTTGAGAAATAAATGGGAAACGAGTCGAAATTTAGCAATAAAATTTTATTTAATAAAAACTTCTCGTAGTTAGGCCACAAAATTTAGACAACGGGTATGCTTTGATGGCCTTTTTGGTAATACATTTATAATACGCGGAGTAATCCTTCTTTGCCTCGAAAATGCTCACTGCAACATTGTTTATAATACTAGCTTTTCGCTCGCGTTGGAGCCCTACTTAAATATCTGTCTTTAAAATGGTATATTTATTATTTAAAATTCATCGCTTCAGTAAATTTGGCGTGAAAGCGAAACAGACAGACAGAGTTACTTTCGCATTTATAATATTAGTATGAATTGGATAAATTTTCGATGAACAGAATTTATTAATAAACAGATTCTAAAAATATTTCTTATAACATTACAACGGTATTTAAGAAATGGACTGAACGATTAGGCTCTAGAGCATTTTCGCCACTGCGAGTTCCTAACGACCTCTATCGTATTACGGTCTACGTTCACTGGTACTTAAGTTAAACCCCTTATATGAGCAATTAACTACAGCCGTTCGAATAAATTTAATTCGGGCTTAATTAAATGTCGTGTATGTACAACACAAGGTCACAATTATTATTAACAAAAAAAAGAGAACTACAAATATCTCACTCCTCTTCTTTCTCCTGAGATCATGAACTATGAAACTAATGAATTTATGGGACCACGTTCGAGCGTATAAAATAATTTTTAAAATTTGTTCATAAATGACGCCGTTCGGAGGTAACAAACATTAAATATAATACAACCGAATTGAGGACCTGCTCCTTTTTTATGTCGGTTTAAAATAGGCAATGTGTAGATGCGTAAGAGAAGAGTGTGCGTATGATTTATAGGAGATACCAAAGCTTATTCCAAAAGGAGAGACACGCTGGGCGGGGTGGCCGCGAAGAAAGGGTGTTGGGCTAAACGATTTTCCCCTGGCCACCGTGAAACAGTGACAAATTGCCTGGAGAATTTCGGACATAGCCAAGAAAGGAATGAATAGGAAATATTTTATACAAGAGCCGATATTAGATTAGTTCCATTTAATGTAACAATTCGTTTGAGTCGCAATTTAAGATCGCGAATTCGAAAGCCCGTCTCACAATTGCGTCCCCAGCCTAAGAGGAAGGTGTTGTCACCAGTCAAGTAACTCAAAAAAAGACATAAACTTCTGCGAGGATTTATCTCATTTGGGATAAGGCTTCGAGGATACTATCTAATATATAAAATTCTCGTGTCACGGTGTTTGTAATTGAACTCCTCCGAAACGGCTCGACCGATTTTCGTGAAATTTTGTGTGGATATCGGCCGGGGTGGAGAATCGGACAACATCTATTTTTCGTCCCCCTAAATGTTAAGGGTGGTGCAACCCAAATATTTTTTTTTTACCCTACAAATTCCTTAGAAATAATTTATACGGCAAGACAACGTTTACCGGGTCAGCTAGTGATATATAAAGTAGAAGAAAAACTTGCCGACATAGTTTGACGTCAAATTTTATGATTTTTTTTAATATTATACGCATTAAATTACCACCGCTGTGTTTTATCAAACTGTACTTTTTCAACTTAATAATTTATAAGAACACTTTGTTAGTTCTTGATAAAATAATCGATGTTATTTAAAGGCTAAAATGCGCTAAAATTTGCGTTCCGTATTCGTGTTTATATTTTAAAACGTCAGCTTTGAAACTTGGGCGTGGAATTAATATTATGCGAGTGCTTTGAACGCGCTATGGGCAGGTGCAAGCGTGTATGTATATACAGTCGCTGTCACACAGAGACGTCAATTAGCGCTTAACTAGATTTCCATTACATTAGTCGGCAAGTGGAGTCTCATTATTAGGAGTTTAAGGACTGAAAAACACAAATGTAACAATTTTATACAAACATAATATTATCGGACATCTGTGGTACTAACAATTTGCAAGCATTGACGGAATAGTAGAATGAAATTATATTTTAGGTAAATTAACGACAAAAGTTCTATTTGCACAAGAATAGAAAAACTCTTACGAGAGCCATAGACGATCCATTTTTGTTCATTTGCCTCCATTTCCCTATTTGGATTATCATTATTCTTTTACCGCGGATAGCTTAATATGCTTGACTTGACTATCATATGGTACTTACCAACATGTGCGGTTTTATAATGGCTGTTGGTACTCTGGTTCAGTGAGAGCTTATTTACTCTTGTCTTGTAATATGACGGAAAACGGTCATATTGGGAAGAATTCGCAACATCTCATGCGGATACCTACATATAATGCAGAATAATGACCCCAATCCCAAAAGACGTCTATATCGAGAGGCATTAAACCGAGCCAACGAAATAATAGAGCCGTTTCCCCCGAGACTTTCATACGTCATAAAACTGAACCGATATCTTCTCGGCTCAATGCCCAAATGGCCACTGCGAATGAGAACGTCTTACAGTCGCGCAATAAACACATATTAATATCTCGCGGGCTATATGTGTAGAACGTGATAATCAACAAATATTAATTAAATTCGTAAACTTGAGCGTTTTAGTTAAAAATAAGCGATCATAGTGGAAAAGACACCGTTTTGCCACTAACGCGTCAATGGACGATCAATAGTTACCCCTATATAAGGTATATTTTTAATGAAACTTCATTGTTCCAAGCCTTTTAAGCTTTTCTTAATAACTATAAACACGTTATATTTTACAGACTAATCGGTGGTACTGATCTGTCGATGTTAAGGTCGGGGGTTTTAACCAGGTGGCGAGCACGAATAGGATTTATGTTTTTTTTATTTCTTTTACTCTCAAAATCACAGCATGACCAATATCATGTCATACCTTGTTGTTCGTACAGGTGCTCCACAGCTTATGGACTGAGCTTTCCGTAGCCTTTTCATTTTAAGGACGGGAACTTATTTATATAAAGAAAGAGGTACAATCGATTTTTCACCCGGCGTATTAGATCCTAAGCGTGATGGATGGAGAATACATCGTCGTAAACCGAGCTATATATCTCTCGAGGAAAACGTCTTTTTAAGACGACAAAATGCTCTCAGAAATCATTCGCGAAAATAATAAATGTTACGTACGCGACATACGGCTATAAAAATATCTCACTGTGAATAACCTCAAGAAATATGTGAAACCTATCTTAGTTTATATTTATAGTCGCAAGAAAATGAGCTAATCTTCCAATGTCATTTTGTATATATAGTTGGAGTTGTTACATGGGATTCTGTGTTTTATCTTCTAACATACCAACAATTTATTGGTCTAGGACGTCGACGCCAGACACCTTGGCAATGTGCACCGCGGCCGTTGCAATATGGTTTGACATATACAGACCGGTTCATGCATGTATGGATGGGATGCAATCGTGAGCCTAGTCGCAGGGCATTGGAATAGTAATGTAGGATTTAGCGAAAGCTGTCCCTACGTCGGCACTAAAACGTGAACAGACTAACGGTGTGAAAAAAAGTTATTTCACTTCAAAACAGCTGAACGCATCGCGGACAACCGGTCGTCTTGACATAGCGAATTTAATCCTATGTAAACTGATTCAGCACTGGACTGTTTGAGTCCACTCCTGAACATGGGCCGAAATGATGATGATGATGATGATGAATCTGATTCAATAACTCAAGCGTCTATCTCAGGAACAGAAGGTTCATTTCAAGGTCATCGGTGCGATTTTCAATTTTCATCAGCTCTATAAACGATCGCCCGGAAATTACCTCGTACATTTCTATCAAGATGGCCATCAAGACAAGCAGGCACAATAAAGCACTTTAGATTTATGAACTTAGACTTAAGGCCCATTTACACGATGCCATTTTCTTGTACATACAAGAGCAATAATTGAATGCAATAAATTGCGCGCAATAATTTGTTAGACCATTTGTTGTTTAGACCATGCAACTCATTTATTGCTTCAATTTAATTGTATACAACAGGCAAGAAACTTGCACCGTGTAAATGGGTCTTTAGACTCCAAAAAGCAGAAGTAATAAACGATATAGTATTTCTACTTTAGCTGAGTTATAAGTCCCCTTCCTCGTTAATGACAATAGAAAATAAAAGATGTACATATAAAATAATATACCGACTTTTATCGAAACTTATTTAATCCTAAAGGAAAAAATTTAGAAAACGCCATCATTACATAAAAGATATTTAAAGTAACTAAGTCTGGGGAGAAATATCTATCTTTATCGGATGTATGTATTTCATTTTCAGTCCTTGACATTCTACCCACGCAAAATATTACAACCCGAGTATCTAAAATGTAGATGGTGTCCTTGAAGCACTCACTACTACATACATATAATATAAGTACAAATTCAAACTTTGTCTCATCTCGAAGAATCAATAGTCATTAAACCTAAGAGCACAATCGTTAGATAGAAGTACCAATATCTGAAAAAAAAACCTAAATTCGCCAAACTGACCAACAATTTTAGTGGTGAGAGCTGAGTGAGTGAGAGGGCAATATTGTCCGAACACTAAAAATGCATGTAGCCTCTAAAACCTGTAAAGTATGTTACGGGCTTGGACGAACATCACAGGAGCATCTTACACCTTACCTGCAGACGCTGCGTGTGCATGATCCTGCGCCCGTTGACGTAGACGTGGGCGTCCGTGTGAAGAGGCGTTACGTTGTAGCCGCCCCCCTCGGCGGCGGCGATGACGCAGTGCCGCGGCTGGATCGACGGCCCGTACAGCTGGAGGCCAGTGCCGTTGCCGGAACCCACCTTGGTGGATAAAAACAACAGTCTAAATAAGATACCTTTATTTTTTTTCTTTCCTTAAAACCACGTTGCCTTTACTGTAGAATGACACTGTCCAGTATTATAATGACGTTTTACATGCACAATGTTCAAAGAAACTACCAGATCCGGAACAGTTCACATTAACATAGATAGGTACTTGTTCCGAGTGGGAAAAGAATCCACTAAGTCGGGCGAGGATGCCTCTAGGTTAGCAAACTGCGGCAAACGTGTCATTACTAGACCTGATGGTCAATTGTGATTAAAACTAACAAACAATTACTTGTCTGTATTTCTCTAAAGTATAATTCATTGGAATAAGACATGCACTTGTACATATTTGCAAGTGCATCTGAAGGTTTGGAAGCTTCGCCCTAGATTGAACCCTATCGTCTAGCTCAAGGATGAGCAACGCGCGGCCCGCGGGCCGCTTGCGGCCCGCCAAACATTTCTAAAATTGAATTTATTTTATCGAATTTCTCCCATCAATATAATTTTTATGAAATTAATTATAATAAAATGGTAGTTCATACTGAACCGAAATATTTTTTGTTTGTTTTTCTGTTCTTTTCTTGTTTGTTTTTACCTTGCATTTTTGTATATCAAATCTTTCCTTTTTTTTTAAAATTTTATATTTTATTATTCTAATATTTATTACAAATAAAATTTCGTATTATATGCGGCCCGCTAAAAAATGTTTTGAATTTAAATTGACCCATTGATTAAAAAGGTTGTCCCCTGATCTAGCTGAAGGACGTCTGCCCATCGAGTGGAAATAAAATAATAAAAACCGGCCAAGTGCGGTTGGGACTCAAGCACGAAGGGTTCCGTACCACTATCACTGTTCATGGGATACAGCCTGCTGACAGACGGACAAAGAGACAGACAGACAACGGAAGCCGTTTTATCCTTTGGGTACTGAGCCTTAAAAAAGTTTATAAGAAGACTGTTATTGGAAGTTGATCGGCAAATGGTAGTAGTAAAGTAACCTATATAATATGTCCCACCGCTGTGCAAAGGTCTCCTCTGTACAGAGGGAATTAGAGTATAGTCTACCACACTACCACTGCGAATTGGCGGACTTCACATATATTCGAAACATTTTTTTTTTGAATTTAACTGATGACGGCACAGAGATTTGAACTCAGGTTGTTCGAGTATATTGAATTAAAAGCGAGCGTCCTGAAACTAGTAGCTATCACGGCTGAATAGTTTTTTTCTTTTTAAAGACGAAAGGAAAGTGTCCGCCGAGGAAAGTTAAGAAAAACCGGAGCACCGGCAAGAAAGTGGTTGCTACTTTTCGCCAAATCAGCACATCACAGTATCGCTTGAAAGACAAAGGGCAATGATTGTAGATTGTTTAGGAAACAATTGCTTGCCGAGAGTGTTAGAAAAAGCTAATAAAAAGCCACCTTGCAGAAATTTCATCCTTCACTACGATAACGCGCATACACGCGGAATTTACTAAGAAAGCAAATGCATATTTGAAGGCCTCAATACCGAAATGATGCATGATGAACCAGCGCATCCAACATACCTTGTGACTTCTTATCATTTCGTAGCATTTAAAAAAGATAACCTTAGAGAGCTTTGCGATTTGTAAGCCCGAAAGCGTTTCAAATTACTTCTTTCTTTTTCTCGCATTTACCGAAGACTAGATCCACTGTTTGACATAATACCTCCAAAGCGAATGTGCTTCGAAAAATTGTAAATGTAGTATACTTATATATTTCAGTTTGACCTTAGTATGACACGGATTTAAATGATCCTCTATGTTAAGCTGCGTCCGGTAAAACTTTATATAGTGTACGGACTGAATGCACTAATATTACTATTAAAAAAGACTACCCAATTTATGTAAATTTCAAGAAACTTACAAAGATTACGTAGATTTTGTATTTATATAAAAACAAAGGTTAAGCTACAAAACAACGTAACGTTCTTTGTAAAGTAATATTTAGAAAAGTTGAAATCATGTCACTGACGAAATTTCAGAGTAGATTTTTCATATCATTACTACGACTATTTGAATTTCACAGAACGAAAAAAGCCAAATTAAAAACGAAACGAGAACTGTCTGAAACATGAATCCGCTCGCTGTGAGATAGATCTCATAATCGCGCCTCTGTGGAAATTAAATATACTTTTGTCTGCTCGTACTACACTCCCTAATCTGATTATTAAATATGTATGCGCTAATGCCCTTTATACCGTACTTAAGGTGTTTTCGGCTGAGCGAAGTAAATACATTAGAAAGGAGACTCTACCGAAAAGAGGTTATGATATACAGCGTGTCGTTACAACCGCAACAATAAATGAACAAGAATGATAAAGTCAGGCCAAGTGCAGTAGGCACAGCCACACTGTTGGGGGTATGTAGGAGACCTCCAACTGGAGGTAAAAAACAATATTTAATCGAGCAGCAGCTCAGACCAGCTTGCCAGCCACCTATGCCTTCAGCATCTACCACGAGGGATAACAAATCCAGCACAGAGTTTCCCAGACAGCAATCACAAATAATACGAACAGGAACTTGTTCTGATATCAACCTCTAGCCATGCACAGTCGAAGATAATAGATCCAAAAAAACTAATTTGTCCAATGTCAATTCGAACCGGCGGCTGTCTCAAATGACAAGTACCAACAAATTAACTTAACTTTTTGATTCGAACTTTCGAAAAGGCAAAGGTTCATAGGACATGCAGCCTAATCTTTAGAAAAACAACAATTTAGACAAAGTGATGAAATCACGCGTTACAAATGTATGAAGTCAGTTGTAGTTGTATAGGATGTTACAAATTTTGTTTCTTTTTTATTTATTTAGTTTGTTTGAAAAATATATTTTTTATGGATGGATTTTTTAACGTTTTATTTTTTTTTTACGATTATTGGCAAGTACGTTAGACGTGTTTTCATTTATTGTCGCGGTTGTAACGACACGCTGTATACAGAGAATGGAAACTCACCTTAAATATCGCACTCGCCTGTGGCGTAAACTAATATCTATCCTCTTGGGTGGATGTATTCCAAACCCAATTATTGGGAAGAGAGTCCAACAATGACAAAGGGGACGTAGGCTTTAAACTAATAAAATTACTAATAAATAAAATTGCTCAGAAAAGAAATGAGGCAATAAATTGCATTTCAACTTAATGATGAACCAGGCCCAATTTTATAAAAGGTGGTGGGTGACGGATGGATCCGGATAATAATGTTCCCAAGGAGAGTTGGTGTCAGGCAAGCGGCTGGTCGCAAAAGACCTAGCCAAAACCACCCACAACACGATTCAAATTTTGTGCAGACTCCACCTAGCTGGTACAGGGGCGGAGGAGGACGAGGATGACTCGTCAAATGTTTAAAAGTTCGGACACATTTTTACACAACATTCTCTAGTCGCAAAATAAGCAACGCTTGTACTATGGGTAATAGCTTGTATAGCTCATAAACAAACTTAAACATTTTTTTAAATAAATACATATCATACATACATAACACCCAGACACAACACACGTTTATATACATAACACCCAGACACTTGAAAAACACTATGTTCATCACACAAATTTCCCCAGTAGTGGGGATCGAACCCACACCCTCTGGCGCAGGAGGCCGGCCACTACGCCATTCGGGTCGTCACGTGCGTTATACGCGAATCTTGTGAAGCAAGCACCTCGAGCACATCGGTGAGGCGGGTCCTGCGGCCGTTCTCCAGGGCGGTGCCGTCTGGCGCCACCTCGACCAGCAGGGGTTCGGTGCCGGGCCGCGCACCGCCGCCCGCCTTCTTCTTCCTGCGCCGCGGCTGCGAGTCCGCCGGCCGCCGCCGCACGTGGAACATGATGGAGCCTGCGAGAGCAAAACGGTAGATAATTAATCAAAAGACTACAACAGATCGTAGCGAAGGCCTCAGTTTCATAGGGTATTAGGGCATCCATAGCGGATTGGGGGACTTCGCATACCTTAGAAATGTTATTTTTTTGTAATTGTTTCGAAAATATGCAGGTTTCCTCACGATATTTTCCTTCACTGCTCAGCACGTGATACGAAACCAGATTCAGAACCAGAATTCGAACCAGATTGCTCGAGTATATTGAATTAAAAGCGAACACCCGGACAATGAACACGTCTATACCGGATGGCCTATAGCGGGCAATATTATAGCATAAAGGCCCATTTACACGGTGCAAGTTTCTTGCCTGTTATATACAATTAAATTGAAGCAATAAATGAGTTGCATTGTCTAAACAGCACATAACATTCTTGACTGTTGAACAAGACTTGCTTCAAGTTTTGTTTCAAAACTTTCCTTGGTGTAAACAGCACACACAATAATTTCTTAAGCAATTCTTGTATTCAATTGCATTCTCTCTTCCTTTGCAAAAATTAGTGCAATGAGTGACGGTATTTAATCATTGCTGTTCTTTTGAGGATAGAAATATTGAGAAAAGGTCGTAAAAAAAGTTTGGATAAAAATATGAATAATAATAAATAAAGGCCCATTTACACGATGCCATTTTCTTGTACATGCAAGAGCAATAATTGAATGCAATAAATTGCGCGCAATAAATTGGTTAGACCATTTGTTGTTTAGACCAAGAACAAGAAGAGACAGAAACAAGTATTTAAAAAAAAATCACGTAGAAAAACTTGCCGGTCCAAGATTAGCTTGGTATAAACAACGTTACTCGTATATAAACATCATTAATACACATGGGGTGTTATAACGTAATTGCTTCGAGGGGCGATTTTAGGTAGCTCTTTTGTAAATACTGTCGTCGATAAACGTCGATAGCTTCGCGCCGCTAAAACGTCGGTAAACGGGGGGCGAAACGAAATTGAAAACCGTTATAAGAACGTTCCATTTGTGACAAGGCGTCATAGTATGTGAGGTGGAGGGCGCGGTGTGGGGGGGGGGGGGGGGTGTGTGTTGTTTGTAAGCATGGCCGGGAGACGAACTCCTACTGTCAACATCATTAGCCCCGAAACGCTCCCGAACCGGCTTAAATGACTTTGACAAGACCATTTAGAATAACTTAATTCACTTTGGACTTTAAAATTGAACGAGAGTGAACTTAAACGAGCTTAGATTTTCAACGGTCTTTTATGAGTGCTTCGTGTTTTATTTGATTTCGCTTCTTTACATCGTCTCTTTGTCGATTTTTGACATTTAGCATGATAGTGTACGTTTTATTGCTAATGGTATGACAAATTGTTGCCATCTCAGAATTGAAAATTGTGTTTTCAGACAATTAATATTTACCTTAATCATTTTCCTACGCTATGTTAGTCTTTGAAACGACCAAATCCTAAAAGAGACGCGATATATTATTTGTAACAACAATATTAAATAAAAATAGCAAATAAAAACAAAAAAATCGGTAAAACTGCTAGTTAATGTAGCAAATAGGAAAAGTATTCAGTGAAAGCATTACTATAATAAATTTTGGCAAAAATATAAAAGTAAGAATAAATAATAATGTAAAACTCGAAAGGAAAAGCATTTATGTCAGAAATACGTTAAAGAATAAGCTCTGTGGGTTTAGCAGTGATCTCGAACAGGAGAGATCATAATACTGATGATAAACTCAAAAAGAAGCAAAAAGATAAATAAAATAAATAAGTTAGATAGGCCGTAATTAATATAAGTAAAATTGGATATGGCCAATATAAGCGAAAGAAATAAAAAGTATAAGAAAGAAAATGTAACAAATGGGAAAAGCTTTAATAGTGTAGTAAAAAATTGGGGAAATCTGAATGAATGAACGGAAGAAAAAAAGAGTTATATTTAAAGACAAATTAACATATAGAACAAGAAATTGTGAAAATTATGTAAAATAAAAAAAAATAATACTGTACATTAAAGCTATAAAGCAAGGTAAGATTCCTAATATAAAAAAGGGAACATATAAAAAGGACTAGATCATCCATATACTCGAGAATTAACAAAAGAAGTGGACTCAAAATATTTCAATGCAATCAGAATTAAAATTAAATAAATAAAACTGGCTATATTAGCTTAGAAAAATTATTACAATATATGATCGGCTTGCTCTTCTCGAAAAGACTGTTACATAATCGGTCTGTTTTTTCAACCAAACATGCGTGAGCACTTAATAACCACTTCAAGCTAACAGAGAAAAACGCGTTTAGCTGGAGTGGCAAAATCAATAACCTCTACCCTCCACTCAATGGAAAACCAAACTAAACTTTTGTATAAATTTCTAAACAATGACATGTTCAACGTGCATCGTTAAGAGATATTAATTACATTTTTTTTTTAATTTACTAGACTGCACGGAAGTTTTGGGGTTCAATTTGCCAACTATCATTTCGCTCCGTGTTGTTAGGTTGTAGATTCGATCCCAGCACGGAAAAAACATTTCTGTGATCCATAATTAGTTGCTATGCATCTGAGTGTCTTTTGTGTCTGTGGTTTGTGCCTCGTGAAACCCGCGCGTTTTCCCTCAGCGTTTAAAAAAGTTAAACAATAGGGATGTCGCGGAACCATGTACACGCTGTAAAGTGTCTGAAACGTCGGGAATTTAAAATATAGAAAATTGGGATAAGATCCATAATATATTTTAGATATAACAATGATGGGTCTAGTCCGACTTGGTAGGAGGCTTACTTAATAGTCTACGATTTAAACTTTTTATATATACCACTATTTTTAAGTTATGTTTAAAGTTTGGTTTACGATATTTAACTAATCTTCATACTCACAAGCTTTACCATTAGATTAGGGAAGGCGACAATATCAAAGGGGCTATATTTTTTGTCTAATAATACTTAGGGTGTTGTTACATTCCTTACGTAATTTGTATAATCTGGAAAAAACCAGAGCATTTCATGACTGAAATTGACAAATGTACAAATTTAATATTAGGTAATCGTCTATTTTTCTTTTAATTACTGAGATACAATTACTTTAAAATTTTGTTCTCATAGTCAAGGTACAGCCCATATATTATGTCCCAACTGGGCCAATGATACCTATTGGCAGTGGTTATTCTGGCACTATTCTATTGACTGTAAATTTCTTCATAAACATTGTAAACATTTTTTATCATATTGCATGTCTACTCACGACCTGACACAACGCCTCACGAATTTATATCATCACTAGCGATGAACAAATAAGGTAATTTCACAATAGACGGAATTGAGCTTGGTCACGCTAGAGCTCTTGTTTTATAGAAGTAATTAGGTCCAATTAGGCAGTACGGGACGGAGTGAGCTGCTTAAAAAATAAAGCATTTAACTACTTCAATGCATAGCATTGGATTCGTAGCGCAAAGAAGACGACTTTGTTAGAGAAATAGCAAAAGAAATAGAAATAAAACCAAAAGTATATTTCCTTAGTATATTTGGCGTGCAATAATGATTTCGTATATTTAGAACAATTTATTTTAATACGGTTGGTCTCGTGATAAAATTTTCTTTTAAGTATTCGAAACATCGCTCGTCAATATGACAAATAAATCGCAGTAACTTGCGTACAGCTACACTGAATTCCCGACAAGTTTACGGAACCACTTACTTTATCCATTAATCCTTCTTGATTGTCTCAACCGACGGGCAGCCTGTGGTCTACCGTCCCATGTCTACATTACTCACTTACGCACTATAAATTGGCTTTATTATTCTTGTTTCATCCATCTTCATATAATTGTTTTGTAGCAAAAATCAATTTCGTCTAAATACTGGCAATGCCGACTTGTACTTTAACGCCCTACATCTTTTGTCCTGCAATTGCACATTACTAGGTGGGGTAGGTATAATATGTACTTCCCTTCAACTTTCCTTTATCAGCTGTCATGTTAATACTACCCTCTTTCACAGCCATATCATACTATACACAGTCCATCCAAACCTTTATCAATCCTACTACCTTACACCCTCCAACCACATTCAAAATCAACGCTCTTTTTATGTCCACACAAAATAAATACCTTATGTCTTTCTAGTAAGTGATATCCTAGTCAGCTTTCCTTATCACCTTCACTTGGTGCCGGGCGTAGTGCCGGGACGACTTAGCGAACTGTCACATACTAAAGCCAATCATTTACCGAGTACGATTTCCTTCCGTCCATAACGTAGTCTCGAACTAAACGATCGATTGGGGAGCATATCCCGTGGTGTTTTGAAGAGGCATGTTCTAGTTGTGTCGCGTGCTGTGTTCGACGGCTTATTGGCGACTGAGGGCGGTGACAAATGAATGACAATGCATCTACACGCTCGGTGGCCACGAGCTCGCCTCGTTAAGGCTATGTTAAACTTAGTAAAACGTTTTGTAAATATATGAATGAGTCTTTTATTAACTGTCGCTTTTTTTTTTAAATATTGAGTTTATATTGTGGATATGGTAATTTCGAACTATGTGTTATTATTATGTTATTCTATTGTGTTGTTATTAATTATTTGAATGGTTAGAGCTACGGCAGAAGTAGTCAAAACTTTTACTGAACAAATCCGGGTATAACAATATTTCATAGAACGTAAACCTTTGAAAAACAAAATAAACAAAACCACAACAAACTATTTACCTTCAAATTATTCTTTCATTTTGTAAAATTTGCGTTAAGTGCAAAAATAAACAATATTCACTTAATATTATGGCTCAAAATCTAACAAATACAAAATGAAACTAGGTTAATCATAAAATTGGTGTAGTGTTAAATAACTGTCAGACACATGTCATGTCAGACGCATTTCTAAATAATTAAGCTTGTCACGGTGAAATTGCATTGTTCAAGTAAAAACCTTACGATATTACATTAAATTTTATAGAGCTTTGTTAGAGTTAATAATATTACAGCTCAGTAGCGAGAACGCTGTTAAAAAAAAAACCTATATTCTTCTTTGTTCCGTTGACCTAATTTATGTTAAGGCATTGTGATATTAAAATGATTATGTGCGTCACCGTCACATAATTACTATTAATTAACACATAAGAGGCACTCTTACAAAATTAAAGTCGTTTCAAATGCTAAATGATTCTTAATGTTTTTTCATTGTACCATGATTAAATTTGCAATTTTATTTCACATCTAAAATGTTCCAAAGCCTTCTCGAGTGGTACGTTCCAGAATACCGGTGGAAGCATTACTTGAGCTAATTGACATCGCGATGGCGAATTGAGTCTGTTTGCTTTTCGAGACTGGCTCGATAAGGGAGGTGTCGCGATGACCACGCCTGACGCCGCTTGCGTGACTTTTTACCGATACCTCACCTGTTGCACCACACTACATCGTAAAATTATCTATTGGCAAAACTTGTCGCGCTTGTGTAGTAAATGGAAAATCTTTTGTTGCAAATTCACAGCGCGTTGTTGATTTTCGCGATTCCCTTGAAAATATTTCGATTTTTTTTATGTGAAAAGTTGTCAAACGAGCAGACGGTTCAACTGATGCTAAGTGAATACCGCCGCCCATGGACATGTGCTACACCCGAGGTTTTGCGGATACGTTGACTACCTTTTTGGAAATTGGGCTCCAGCTACCTCACTCACCAGACGAAACGCGAAAGTATTTGTCATACTTCCACTTTACACCGGTCTTTTGTGAGGTCATGGTACTTACCCGGACGAGTCTGCGCATTCGCGCAACAGCCTGGCTCTACCATAATTAAATTTCGATGAATGGTAATAAAGATGACTTTTAATTTAAAAATAACACTTAATATTAAATAGCAATACTTTTATCTCGTATGAATCTTATTTAGAACAGAACCATAGCGGAAATCGTGAAGATTTTTATGTTGATAAGTGGCAGGTCATATGAAGTGAATAACGCCGCCTATGGGCATCAACAACACCTATGGGTTGCAGATGTGAGGCCAACTAATTAAAACCCCGGATACCACATACAAAAACAGCGTCCGATAAATTGCAGCTCATTTAGTTAATAAATACAAAACTTTATGTATTTGTATTTAACTTTTGAGCATAAACATGATTAACTAGTACTACGAAATTTACGGTACGTGGCAAGTTAAATTGGCAAGTTAAAAAGAGAAGACGACTGTTAACTGGACGGTTGTTACCGACTGTCATTTTAACCAGGAAATTTTAACCTTAACTTATATATTTAGAAAGGTAACTTTAATAGTAATTTAGGGCGTTTATATTTTTCAAGCCTTTTTATTAAAAAAACATGAACAAGGACGTAAAGTAAATAGGGTAATATAGTTGCAGTCTTCTACGCTCTTTGTTTATAGTACGGTCGTTTAACTAACCAGAAGTCATTGAAGCGTCTATTTTAACACTTAATTGACCACAAAGTGCTGTAAAGATATATTAAGAAGCCACGGCAAATGGGTTATACTACATAAATATACTAAGTAGATGTCACAATATTTTAATATAGTACTCAATAAAATGTTACCAATTGTATAATTCTTATGCAGCGTCTTAAAATAACAATTTAAAGTATGGTTTACAGGTTTAAACACGAAAAATAAAACATTATCTAATGGACACGACAGATAATATTTCTACGTTATACCACAACTATTGATACGAAATATTATCTAGTTTAAATGATTCGGATTTCTCATAGTGTCTTCGGGCTGGTCATAGACTACCGTGGCCAACCTGGAAGTCTTTAAACAGACGTCGGGCTCAGGTTGGCCGAAGCAAGGAAAATATGTTCAGGTGGGGACTCTCATGTAAATGTCCATTGGTGGCGGTTATCAATTTTAGTTAAAAAATTACATCTCGTGAACCTGCTCACTTATCAAATTTCACATTCAAAATTTTAATAAATGTTAAGTTAATTTTTTTTAATTAATGTTTCTTGAATCTAACCATTATTTTATTCAAAGTAGAGTTGTTAAGCAATCATGAACGTTTAAGTTAATTATAGTTTCATAATGATTTAACGCACGGTCTAGATAAGAGGCATATATAAGTGCGAGTAAATTTTCATTACTTTTCTACATAAAAAACATCATAGAACGTTATACATCCTAAAGGCGAATGGACACAGTCCCTCGAAGACACTAATGTGATCGGAGAATCCGATAGGAACAATCGGAAATATCAAGCCGCCTTCGACTTGGATACTGTCGCGAGAGAGGTTCAAGGAATCAAAATATTCCCTAAAGACGACCGCACGGTTTGAATAATATATAAGAATCAATATCGTAGCCCATTACTACAGATAAAGGTAGAGGGAGGAATGATTCAATTCATTTCGTCTTGGAACGTTTCCAAGTAAAATCACTGCAGTAATCACATCGGCAGACTATTCAGAATCCGATTTATCCCCGTGTTACTACGAAATAAGGCAATTCTTAATCGCATGAGATAACTTTAAACATTCGTTTCAAATGACGAAACTAATAATATTAATCTTGGAAAGAGTACGGTGGTCAACGGTGGTAGGGCCACGCAACAGTGTTCGCTGTTGCACGAATGGGCAGGTCTGGGTTAGTACCACGACCTTACAGAAGACCGGCGTAAAGGAGAAGTGTTGCACTTCTGCGTTTCGTCTGGTGAGTGAGGTAGCCGGGGCCCACATTGTTACTACTACAAACGTAGTACTAGAGAATGAGGAAAATTGAAAGACAAATGATCAAGAAGTACATAAGCTCGCGTGTAGTTCCCACAGGGGGAGGGAGGTCTTTGGACTGACTCAAATCCATCAAGTTTTTCATACTGCCTTTGATTCACTACGGATTCGAGCTTTTTATAACGATACTGATTTGACTTCGAAAAAGAAGGAGGTCTCTCAATTCGACCGTATATGTATATATATTTTTTTTTATTTTTATATTTATATTTTTTATATGTGTTCGCGGATAAAATCGTCGTTTATGAGCCGATTTTGATGATTGTTTTTTGTTGGAAAGGAAATATCCCAAGGGTGGTACCATGATATGGAAACCCGACTGATGATGGCATCCCAGAGAAATCGAGGGCAATTCTCAAATATTATAGTTTTAACAATGTTTTTAGTTCGTCTCCGGTTTTGAGTCAGTTTTTTTTTTTGTTAAAGATTACATCAATAAGATTATCAAAATTATATCAGAAAGGTGGCAAACGAACAAGCGATTCACCTTATATTAATTTATTAACACCGACCATTGACAATCGCAACGACCGTAGAGTTGATGTAAGGTTGTCAACCTTATAGGGTGAACACATTTTACCTTACTCACCTGACGAAACGCAAAGTGTGAAATGTAAAATACATCAACGCGGTGGCGTAGCGCGGTGGGAAAGTGCCACTGTCTCAAAGAAGACCGGTGGATCTTTACAGTGGCACTTTCCAGAAGAGACAGTCGTTGAAGTAACAGCAAACGCAGGGCTAAATACGTGTCACAGTTTCGTTGTCCGCATAGATAATAATTCTATTCGCATGCGAATACAAATAGTTATTAGAATCGATAGTCCGCTTCGAAGTGGGAGCGGCGGTTTAAGTCCATTGTGGCCGTTCAATGAGTACATACGTAGCGGCAATTGCGACCGACCCAGCGGTACGTCACTCCGCATTACACATAACATGACCCGCGGGGCCTGCATGAAATAGAAACGCCGCTCTCGAAAAAGGTCACGACGAGCCTAACACAATCGAATTGTCGAGTCTTTTACCTGCGACCGTTTGGCAGAGGAAATGTTGACATTATTTATATATACAGTGAACAGATCCTTCAAAATATAACAGAAAAACGATTCAGATACATTTTTACCTTTCTTGTATTTAATCACAAACCCAAATGATCTCGCACGACCTTTGGAAATACAAAAAACCGAACCCAATGCAAAAATAATTGATAAAATCGATTAATAAAGGACGGAGTTCTAAGCTAGCAAACTAAAAAACATAGATACAACAAAGTTTACAACCTCCCTTTTTGAGGTCGATTTAAAAAAATCTTCCGAAACTTGATTCCGCATATTTAATACAAATTGTCGAAAACCAGAAAAAAGTTGCTGAAGAGAGTTGCTTTCGCTTTTATAAGGCATATCAGCATTGTTTTAATGTCTATAAATTTACATGGTGAAGAACTGTCTCCTGGATATTATGCGAAAGCGACGCAACCCTGCACTGGAACAAATGAAATGTGGCAAGATAACGTTGGCGCATTGTCTGCATGGTGCATAGACAGCGGTCTTGTAGATGTATAGATAAAAAACTATAACACGGTACGAAGAATGGCTCGCCGCTACACTGCGAGTGGTATCGGAAACTTCAGATTCAATTTGTTATTCGATTTGACGGATGGAACGGATTGTAGGCAACTGATCAACGAACGCGATTGTTGAAAGGGAAAAGGGGTCCCGTTATCGCCGTTTTATTTTCTGCTTTCGTTTCTATTTCGTTCACCTCAATACCTACCTACCGTAGATTCGCGTAAAGCGAGAATCAAACGTATTTCAGTCTGACTATTAACTTTTCGATCTAATTTAAAAAGAAAATGATAACCGAGTGACCGAACAATGGCACAGCCGCTGATGTTCGCCCCTCGAGGACACTCGCAACGAGATGCATTTGCGTTACTAGCCTATTATAGAAAAGAATAGCACGAGATAGCACATTGGATGTCTAAAACGCGTTTATTTGCTCATTATTTCTAGAAAACAAATTACTCACTGACTGTTGGCAAGTTGAAAGCTGACAGTTGGCAATCTTTTGATTCCGAAGAGAGTGCCGGTTCACCTCAACATTAATACAGACCTTTTCGAGTGCTGAATGTAAGATAAGCGGTTGGAACAATACGAAGGTCATTCAGATCGACTTATGCGCGTTGCATACACTAATATTATTCATGTAGATATAACACATAATACCTTTGTCTCGACCACGGCCACATTCTTGTCCCATTCCTAAGTAATAAACGAATGAAACGAACTCCTAAAAATGAACTATAAAATGAATACAGAGCGAGATATTTAGAGTTGGTTTTGTTTTTCGTTAATAAAAATGGACATGTTTTAATAAGCAATCATTTGTACATAAAGTTTTGCGAAACCAAGACTAGGAACAACTATTTACGAGGATGCACAGTCAGTATCAACACTTCAGACTACTTAAAACCAGGAGGTATAAAAGTTTTCCCAATCACAAAAGAATCACTCCTGTTTCGTATCTTTGATTACTTATCAGCAAATACTGGGAATACGATTTATTATTGTTTTAAATGTGTTGTTGTTATTATTGTTGCGTTCAACGGGCCATAAGTATAGAGTGAAAAGTTCATTATTCTCAATGAACGTCGCATATCAACTTTAGTATCACAAAGACATAAAGAACAAAAAAAAATAAAGTTGTTAAGCCAAAGTCGCTAAAAACGAACTGAAACATTCACTGGGCAAAAGTAAAAGCGTATACTTCTCTAACGGTTAATAGCGCATCGGGTCATCGTTTATTGAGAGCTGCGGACGCGCCGTATCTTTCCAAATAAAGCAATTACTATGCTTTCTACAACACAACCCCGTTGTTCGGCCATTGTATGACTCGTAACGTCGGGGTCGGGACGTAAATAAGTGGATTGGGAGGAGCATGATTTCCCGTAGGATCCGTTTGGGGGGCAGTCCGCAACAGTAATAAAGTCCGAGCGTGACCTTTCAACCAACTACGTGCTCAGTATGAGAAAGTTTTCGGCGCCAAAAGGAACTTCAAACTTGGTCCCTTACGCCCCAGGGAGAGGGACATAACATTTGTATGGAAACTGGTTTTATTGTTCTTTGAAAGCGCGGTATGAAGTTGAGCCTCGGACGCTTTGTTTTAAACGAATTTATAACATTTTATTCAGTTACAAATTTCGACCAAGCTAAAAAGATATTAATATTTCTAAAACGTCTAACGTTCACACGACAAATTATTACAGACCGTATAAATTGTAAAACAAGAAAGAATTCCATTCCTGAAGGAAATAGATTGTGTTCAAATGTAAGTTCATCTTTCAGATTATTTCCTTATCTTTTGATTTTTGTGTATGCTTTTGTTTTTATTCTTTCAGACTTGACTGGAAGATAACGCCCCAAAGAACATGAACATTGAATTATTATAATAAAAATCGAATTTTTACTAGTATAATAAAAGAATCTAACCTTTGATCTTTAAATTTATGAGACAGTCACTGTTACTCTCACTTCTTTTTGAGACATTTCATGGTCGCATACTAAATAAAACTGCTGTTAAATATTACATTGAAGAATCCAATTTGTTGGACAAACATTAAGATAACAAAGAATAAACCATTAGATGACTTCAACCAAACTGTCTATCAATATAAATATTGCGGCACCAAAAATACATTATCTGTGAAAACTTCAACTGTCAACTATCAAGGTTCACGAGATACAGCCTGATGACAGACGGACGGACAGACAGCGGAGTCTTAGTAATTGAATCCCGTTTTACCCTTTCCGTACGGAACCCTAAAACATGAGCTTTTGATCTTAAAATTTATGTCAGTTTTAGTATCGCTTCTTTTTGAGACATGTCATGGTCACATACTAACTGAAACGTCTAATACAACTTTGAACAATCCCATTCGTTGGACGCACGTTAAGATGACAAAGATTTGTTCTTATTTGCATTAGAGCACCTCAACCAAATTGTCTATTAGCATTATTCATTGTACATAATGTTTTTGCTTTCATCAATCAAACCGAATAAGCTTAAGAGCTCGGGAGCAGCGGAAGCATAAATTCGTCACGGTCCGCCCGTTACTGAAAACGAGCAGACGGCTCTGCGCGCGGCTGAAATGATGGCTAACAGTTTCGCTTGAATTTTGTTTTAACGTTTATATAAAACGGAAAATGGTTTTCGCAAAGTTTTAAACATCTATTTTATTTTCATACGTATTTTACTAATATAAACATAGGATGTTATAAATCCAATGTTTATTGTTTCCGCTTGTTATTACTGTGGGTGCACATAAAACTTAAAATAATAGAACCTCGATACTTTTTACATGGTTTCACTTTCGAATTCTTGGAGGTCAAAATTTGGAAGTTTGAACTTCAAGACAACCAAATTTTATATTAGACATCATGGGCCAATACAATAATATTATAATTTATAACCAAGACATTGCAATAAAATTCTCTGAAAATCGTTATAATTAGGTTATATAAAATATTATATTGGTGATTTTTGTAAATTATTTAACAAACAATGATACTGGTAATAGTAAAACATAAATAAATGTAACAGATTTTTAACGGACCTAAAATCTTATTTACATTCATCATACGGAACGGATCTTGATGCGGTTTTTTTTACTAGATAGTGATTCAAGAGGAAGGATTATATGTATAATACATTGCGCCCGTGCGACGCCGGGACGGGTCGCTAGTCTTTTATAAGTCTGTAAAGCTCCATTTCTTTCATAGCCCCATTCTAGCAAGGTCAAACTCTCTTTGCTCCTACCATCAGTCTTCGCTACAAGTCAATGCAGGCTAATTAACAACTCCACGCGCCGTCTCAGCATACAGGGGACTGACTCCGAAGCCCGAAACCGCATCGGAAGCCGCTCGGACGCTTAAAGGGCTAATTTCCGGAGGCCGAATTCGTAATGAAAACTCATTCTACGCGCTTATTAATTCCGCGCCGTCCCTTCACCGAGCGGAGCCGGACGATTGCCTTAGCGAATTAAGCTCGGCCAATTGAGCTCGCCAAATTGAGCTCGGGGCATTGAGCTCGGCCTTTGTTAGTAAACATGGCTATTTGGCGGAAACGTCAAATATCGATCACGAGCGCGCGTGCCGAGTGCACATCGAGGAGCGCCTCACCGTGGGTTATTCACCTCCGCTGCAGTGGAACTAATGCCGCCACGAGATTACGGCCCCGCCGAGGGCGAAGTTTTTCTTGGCATGGTTATAGGACTGTGACGAAATGTACGTGACGGATTATTATCGGAAATTGTCAGCTCAGTATTTGCCCTTGGCCCTGAACTGTGATGTAAACAAAACAATATATATTAATATTGAAAATTAATTAATAAATCCGGTCATCTTATTTCCTTTACATTATTTAATAAGGTACAAAGAAAAAAAAAACATCTACTCTATATTGGAATTCTTGAGTTTAAAATAAGGATATTTACATTTTAAATAACAGATTATTAAATAAAATAAAATGTATCGTGAAGTGCAAAATAAATATTGACGCTTGGTATATGCTTCAGCGAGCTTCGCGCACCATGAAATACAAAATATAAATTGAAGCTTGGTATTTCAACGAGGAGACATGTTGACTAGAAATTTGAAAAACCGTGCATATAAAATTCTTGCGTGACACGCGGGGTGAAAACGGAAAACGGAAAATATTTTACATATATGATAGTTCTCCAAACAAATTCATTAAAATATGTCTTCTATTATGTCGTTGATGACATAGAAAAACAAGGCATATTTATTTCACTATTGACACATTTTAAGCCTACCCTTATAAGCTGTCTTGAGACCTATACACCTCACATTATGTCAAGTTTAACCCAACCCTGACCCGACCTCACTTTATCGCTTCCCCGTACGCGAAAAGGCATCGACTTTATATGTGCAGCCGTAAAGGACGTAAAACAATACGGCCCGCTACCTTTATAGACTACGCTGTCAATTTCCTTTGCGGTGCATTGTTCGCTCGGGATGTTTATGTAGCCTAGACTGTGGACCCCGTACGACATGCGTGCTCAACGCGCCGTTACCAATTACCTCGTTTCGCGTCGTCTGCTCCTAGCGTACTCTTACATAGCTAAATATAAGATTGAAATGAATAAACTTCGAAGAGACTTGCGATACAAGCAAAAGATTAAAAAAAAATATACGCCGCATTACTTCCGACTGTCACCTCACCAACTGTCATTGTTGTGGTTTCATTTTTAGAAAATATCCTTTTATCCCTGTTTTCAGGGAATGAAAAATATCATTCGACTATGACGGTAAATTTCGCAGAAAAAAAATGTTATAATAGCTCGGTCGGTATTCGGGCGGCCCCAAAACTGAAGGCCGCGGTTCGTGTCACGATCATTTACACACTAGTTTTTTTTACTTTTTTTCTATACCAGATCATTGCTTTCTTTATTTTTTATTTTTTTTATTTCCTAAATACACGATTTACCAAAAGAAGTCCTCCAGGTATTGTGAATTAAGTATCCAGATGACGCATGTTCGATTGTCGCAGTGCCGAAAGATTTTGTTATTTTATCTAGAAGCACATTTTAAGTTTCTTCAGTGCACAAAATATTAATATTAAAAATTTTAAGAGCAAAGGCGGCAAAAATCTATCGTTCTAATAAACAACTACAAATTCTCATCATTAAATGTTCGTTGTAAAGATTGCTAAAATGCAATTAGAACACGTATGTGGCCCCTTAGCGTAATTGACAAAGCGTCTTGGCGCTTAGCCTCAAAGATGCAGTTTCAATTTACATTTATCTTCAGTAGAGACTGACACTAAAAATGAATAATAATCCTAGACAATTCAGTTCTATCAGGAACTCCCAACTACAACAACAACAACAACAACCGCGACACTTGAATCATAAAACACCGAGCGTGCAAAACGATTTAAAAACACAAATTAAGAAGTTCTTAAAAGCAAAACGATTTAGTGCCTCGCAACAGCTTCTACTGTTTCCCGAATGAGCAGACCCGTCCAGAGAATGACCACGACCTCCTAGAAGACCGGCGTGAAGTTAAAGTACTTATACGTTTCGTCTTGTGTGTGAGGTAACCGGGGCCCATTTTTTAAAAGGTTGTCAACGCCTCTACAACCGCTCAGGTGCTGCAGACGTCCATGCGTGACGGTAATCACTTAATACCAGGTAAAACGCATGACAAATTTTCGCATTAAAAAAATTATAAAGAACGGGGAACAGTACCTACATCTCAAAACTGACAAACAGGTCACATGAGAAATTTACGTATAGGCCTAACTTTAAAGACGGCTATGTCAACGGCCTTCAAATAAAACGTGTGAAAGTAAAAATGTAAATATTGTCATTGGTGGGGTCCGCTTTATGTGAGCTTACTCCATAAATGATTAAAAAGTACGCACAAAACAAACGCGAACGCAGAGTTTCTAACCGTATAATTTCGAACGAAATTATAGCATTCATTGCGACTGTTTACATGTTAAGTGTTGTGCCTGAATCCTTACTAATATTGTAAAAGCGAAAGTTTGTATGTTTGGATGGATGGTTATTACTCTTTCACGCAAATACTACTGAATGGATTTTAATGAAACTTTACAATAATATAGCTTATACATTAGAATAAGACATAGGCTATAATTTATATACATATTTTATGTATATCTGTCTTTCTGTCTTAATGTTACACCTTCAGCCTACTCTACGCAGACGTAGTCGCGGGCAGCAGCTAGTTTATAATGTATCTCTAAGTACTGACATAGATAGCTATTTGAACAAACATAAACTTATCAATATAGTAAGGTACCATAATTTGAATGCACCATTTTGTTACACCAGTCTTAAGTTCATACATAAATTCTCTTAGCTTTTTGGGGAATTTTAGTGCGTTGTCAGTTATATTTTAAAATTAATTTCTTGTTAGCATCCGCTAACGGTAGCCTACGGCTGTCGATATGAGATAACATAGTTAATTTTAAAGGTATAAAATATCCCACGTTTACCACATACAACAACAATTAAGCACTAAGATTAAGACAAATTACAATATAAAAATCCTTTAAATCATTGCCTTGAAGGAAAAACAAACATATTTACACGTATACTTTCACATATATGTAGTATGAATGCAATTGGATTATCTTCTTATCCTTTAAACGAGCAATTCTTGTATGTGTATATATACAGCGTGTCGTTACCATCGCGACAATAAATGAACACACGTCTAACGCTACTTGCCAATAATCATAAAAAAATATTAACGTTAAACAAAATCCATAAATAAAAAAAAATATTTTTCAAACAAAGTAATTAAGTAAAAAAGAAACAAAATTTGTAACATACTATACAACTCGCGTCACAGCGTCGTATTACAAGCCTCTCCTTCTAACAGTATGTTTTGTCTCTTTTCAATTCATTCAACCTTTATATATGCTTTGTGACTTTTACAAATGAACTTTACGTTACGCTTTTATAGGTAAGGGTGTTCTAAAATTCTTTGTTTTGGAAAATTTAATAACTCTGTAAATATTGATGTTTAAAGAATTTAAATGATTAATACAACTTTAAAAAGTTATCCCCTATATGCGTGTTCATTTACTGTCGCGATGGTAACGACACGCTGTATATATAATTCGAATCTCGGAAACGGCTCCAGCGATTTTCATGAAATTTAGTATGTGCGTAGATTCGGGGGCGAAAAATCGATATAGCTAGGTTTCATTTTTAGAAAATGTCCTTTTATCCCTGTTTTCAGGGAATGAAAAATATCATTAGAATATGACGGTAAATTTCACCAAAAAAAAATTTGTAATAGCTCTGTCGGTAATCGGGCGGCCCCGAAACAGAAGCCCGTGGTTCGTGTCACGATCATTTACATACTTATTTTTTTAGTTTTCTTCTATTCCAGATCATTGTTTTCTTTTTGTTTATTTTTTGTCCATCCAGATGATTTTGTTCTATTTTCCCTTTTTTTTTAAAGTTCTTTCTTTTGTGAAAAACACCAGTTCATATTTTCTTATTATTACATCGGTAAGATCGAAAAATATTATGCATGTTTCATTACTCAGTAATTTGTATCTAAATGTAATTTCCAAAATACACGATTTACCAAAAAAAAAACAATGAAAATGTGGCTCTGTGTATGAATCAAACAATTATCCAAAAAAATTCAACGTGAAATTGAACCGCGTAGTCAACATAGCATCGCTGGATGAAATCCTAACATTTTAACACAAAGTTTTTTTTTGATGTGAAAATTTGCCAAGCGAGCAGACGGTTCACCTGATGTTAAGTGAATACCGCCGCCCATGGACATCTGCTACACCCGAGGGTTCCAGATGCGTTGACAACCTTTTGAAAAATGGGCTCCGGCCACCTCACTCACCAGACGAAACGCGAAAGTATTATACTTCCACTTTACGCCGGTCTTCTGTGAGGTCCTGGTACTTACCCGGACGAGCCTGCCCATTCGTGCAACAGCCGAAGCTGCTGCGTGGCCTTACCACCGTAAAATTGTCTAAAATGTGTGTTTCCTGGAAGAGATCGCTATCAAACGATAAGGCCGCCAAATTGTACAATGCATAAATTTGTTGTTCGATTGTCACTTTTACGTATACTCTAATTTTTTGGTGGACAATAAAAGTGTGTTCATTCATTCATTCACACTTGGCCAGATAAAATCCCGAGCAGTCGACCGTCAGAGACGCCCTATGAATACGTTCATCTAAGGAAACTGGGATCGTGCAAAATTCGTGATGCGCTTTCTACGTGTTCTTCGAGCGAACGGCACGTAAATCGATTTGGAGGCGCATCGCGTATATGTTATGTTAAACTGAACACACGCAGTGAGTAGTACCTACTTCGTGACGCTTTCTATAGATGGCTTGACGACTTTCTTGCGGACGATACTTTTGTACTAAACGCAATATGCAAAACAAGTATTAATGGGATCACACTTAAGAAAATAAGCTAAACAGAGACATTCATGTAATTCAATACATAAATAAAAACTATTTTATTATTAGATATTATTAGTTTGATGATGCGAAGGGAATATATTTAGTAAAATACGAGAAGCTTTGTCTTGTCATTTATTATGGTTAAGGGAATTGAATAATCTGCCGGCGCCGCGTCAGTCTTTCCGCCTGGGCACTACGTGGGCGAACTCTCCAAGCTATACTAATGTACTACGTTATCCATCTACGCCTGCATCTGCACAATGTAGTGGTAGGTAAGGAGGGAAGCGTTAAACGGTTCTCGATTTATCATAGGAAGAAAGTATCTGATCTCCTTTGTATGACCCCCTGGTCCTGAGGGCAATGTTAAACTTAATTTGGCCGATCGCTTACGATATTCATGCATATAAACCAATTAGACCGTATTGTAAGTAAAACAGTTTTAGACATAACCAACAGACTAATCAGGTCGAGCATTACAAGTAAAATATATTTTTAAAACAAATAACAAATCCGACTTAAAACATTTTATTCGATTCACTTTAAATTTCATAAATTAAATTGATATAGGAACGTGTGGGAGCTAAATCGAACCCAAATTCAAAAACATTTTTAAAAGCAGTTCATAAACGACGGAGCTCTAAGGTAACACACAAAAAAAACCGAAATGAGAATCAAAAAACCAAAAAAACCATGGATGCGCCAAGCATTGCTTCAAATGCTAAAAAAACAATGTAGATAAAAGACGTTAAGATTTTCGTCGGTGTGGCAATCAGCTGTTTCAATCAGCTTAGTGGCTAAAGCGTCAGGCCCCGAATGCCAAAGCCGTGGGTTCGATCTCCACAGCGGCGACAATCTTTTCGTACTTTTTCTACAAATTTTAATGTTCAATCTTAAGTGCATAGATTAGCACCATAAAAAAATTCTACTCATTTTTGAAGTCTGTTTGAAAATTGAATTTGTCTGTGGTATTGCCACTAGGGCAGGTCCTTTCGGATAAGACCAAAGAGCAGTGTGAAGTGGATGTGTTATACTTCTGCGTTTCGTCTGGTGAGGTAGCCGAGGCCCACTTGTGTATATATAAAGTGTGATTGAGTAAAGATATTGTGACTTGTGATTATATAAAGTGGCAATGCATCTACAACACTGCGGGTGTGGCAAATGCCAATGCGGCGGTTACCACTTAACATCAAGTGAACCGCCAGCTCGCTTGCCAACTTCTGATACAAAAAAATTATTTAAACATTTGGCTACCGTTGGTACAAACGTTTGAAGAATTCCGATGGAAATGCACAGCTAGTCTACAGACTGTATAAGTTACTAAACGAAACAATTGCGATATAGTAAGCCCGAAAGTGCGCCCGAATGAGGCAACGCAGCAAGGACGCGGCGAGACATCAATTAGCGTCCCGAGGCATCGCGCCCATGCATGCATCCCTGCCACAATTCCGACGAGTAAATTGGAGCAGTGCCCTCCGCCGTGATCCTTGACATTTGCACACGAGATACACTTTCGGTTTAATTGAACAACAGAAGGCTGGAGACGACCGCGGAGTACGCGTCTCCGTATCCCGAGGCAATAAGTTAGGCAAACGATACAGTGCAAAAATCTAATTAGATACAGTTTACAGTTCGTTTAAGTTAAAAAAGTATTCCTGCTCTTTTTGAGACCGTAATCGTGATCGAGGGCAGCTCGAGACACTTTCAATTGGCCTATAACTGCCAAAGGTCAAATTACTCATAGTCACAATCAAAGTAGGCTATAAAAGATTCTACATCGAGGCTTTTCGGCACGAATCGAAAGCTGGATTAAGTTTGCTAAAGAACTTTTTGATCTCGCGCCGGCGACGAGATCGAAAAGTTTGACTTCGAAAGGCGCCAAATCAAACGGCGCCTAAGTAGATTCAAACAAGTTTGCAACTTACGGGCCTGCGCGGGCGAAGCTTTCGCTCTGAAACTTAACTCACAAAACTATAACGAGCACATTGAATTTCGCTTGAGAAAACCACCAAGGACGGTGTTATGCATATCGATTCGGCGAACGAACGGACATCGAACCGGGGAACGGGTTAAAAATACCGACCGGGGCGCGGTACGGAGCGCCGTGTGCGAGCACACCGGTCTGACTACTCGGACACGGGCGGACGGGCCACATGCGTTTGTTTACTATCGGCTCGGATCTGGGCGGCACGGGACGGCGGTGGAGGGGGGATGGCGGGGGCGGGGGCGGTGGAGGGGGCACCGGTTGGAAACTTACGACGGATGCCCCAGTCCATGACGGCGGAGTTTGGCGCGGGCGGCGCGCCGCTCGGCGTCTGCCAGCCGACTGCCGCCCTCCGGTCGCTTCACTCCCGCGTGTGCCGCGCCTGGACTCCCTCCAACACCACTCGACGCCTGAGGGCCGCGGCACACCGGGCGGGGAGCGTCCCCACCGAAGACTTCGCGGCGAACATTTCAGAGCCAAGGGCCGTTCGCGTTCGCGTATTTGGATATTTAACGAACTTCCGCCTCGTGTGAATAGTGCGCATAGCTTTATTTGTTTTTGTGACAAATGCAGTCCACCCCAAAGACTCGGCGTCCAACTCATGTCAGTTATCACGCTGCCTAACTCTTTAACGCAGAAAATTTTGCCAAATACAAAAAGCATCCATCAAGCAAGCTTCTTTTCATTACAATTGTTTTGTAATGAAAAGGAGAAGCAAGATGCGTCTATGGCGCCGCAAAGATTTGAGCTTTTTCCAAGAACAAATACTTGTGTCAAAGAATACCCGTAGCTATTTAAAGTTTCTTGTGGTAGGGCCACGCAGCAGCTTTTACTATGCACTGTGGCAGGCACATCCGGGGAAGTACCACGGCCCCACAAAAGTCCGGCGTGAAGTGGAAGTATGAAACTTTCGTCTGATGAATGAGGTATTCGGGGTCCACTTTTCAATAGGTTATAAACGCATCAACCCCTCGGGTATTAGAGATCTCCATGGATGTCGGTAATCACTTAACATCAGGTGAACCGCGTGCTCCCTTGACAACTTATCACATTACAAAAAATGCAGCGAAAAATGGTGGAACCGCATCTTTTTCTCCCAAATCTCTACTGGACTGTCGACCGTCGAGTGGAGATTTGGGAGAAATGCGGCCATAACCAGCTTGGCTTATATGGTACTTGGCCACAGGTCGTCTTTACTAATGAAAACGTTATTGTCACGACTACTGTTACAGTATTTAGTACAAATTTCAACTTTCTAGGTCCACCGTTCCTGAGAAAATCGGTGGTGACACACGGACTGACGGACGGACAAGAGAGTGATCTTATAAGGGTTCCTTTATTTACGTTTTAAGGTACGGAACCCTAAAAATTATAAATATCGCTTCAAAACAAAACTAATCCGTATAATTTTATTTATTACGCATCGCCGTAGTGTTAGGGATAAGGAAACTAAAATTTTGAAATAGCGTAGTAGTTTAATACAAGTTGACCAAAAAACATAAACGAAACAGATGTAAAAAAAAAACTCTGGGTCTTATCACCACTTAAAGTAACAATTGTTCATAGTATAAGATAGACACATTTATGCTGTTAACAAGAACATGTAGGAGACGCAGTGACGATAATTCATCAAACATTGACCCATCCAAAAATTACCTAACGTGCCTATACAAGTTTTAACTTTAATACAGGAAAAATACCTAGATACTATAGATTTTTGGTATTTATACAATAATATATCTATAATAATTGGTTAAGTAATTGGTTATTGTGACCTTTTCAAAAAGTTTAAGACTCTTATAATCGTTTTAATTATTAAAAAAAAACAAGAATGTGATTATTAAATTGACGAAACACCAAAGGACTTCATTTCCATTCGAGATATGATCGTTTCGTTTGTTGTTTATGTTGTTTCATAACTTCGTCGTTTAAAATCGTATCTGTACTACTGAACAAAGACATATGAGTAAGAAAATTGCAAAACATAAAAATGTATATGTTTTAGATGTTATGCGATGAAAAACAAAAACAACCGAAAAGAAATCAACATAAATGAATTAAATTTTTTTTTTTAAATTATGCTATTTTTTTCTTTTCGCCGTGAACTGTAGACCTTCTTTCAAGACATTCTCATTTACGAAGAAAATAGTTTAGTAAACTTTACTCCAATGTATCTTATATTGGAATAAACTTATGGTCTCTTTCATTTTGTCGACATTATGTAAATCATATTCGAATAACCTATTTCAAAAAGGGAGTGGTTGTTTTCAATTATAAAAATGTACCATTCAACGAGTATAAGGCGTGCCCTAGTTTGTCTTTACATTATAATTGCTAATTGTGTAAATTAGAGGATACTTACAGTTATATAATTCCATTTCATTTTTCAATTATGGCTTTGAATTTCGGGCAATTTTTTATTTGATAAGTCCGCATGTTAAATCAATGTTTTTCATTAATTATTGATATTATTTTAAGCTACTTTGAATATTAGAAATTATATATTTTTTTTTGGAGGTAACCATTTATTGTCCCACATTATGACGAATCTGTTGAAGACTCATATGTTGAAATCCGTCCAAAAGTTTAGGCTTTACAACATAGGCTTAGGCTTAGGCCAACAAATTAGAAATACTTATGCTCGAAAAACAATACCCTCCTTCGACAGCCGGGTAATGGGCTCTCAATTAGCTGGTCATAGATGATACGCCCGTATACTTGATCGTATACGACTTTGAGTTCGAACGACGTCGCATAAAGATCCTTTTGTTCGTCGCCTACTAAATTATTCATCGAAATATATTGTTCTATTCGCAATCCATACGTGCAGATTATCATATAAATTAACCTTCGGCAGATGTGAAGCCGTTGTCAAATCAACAGCGTCCTGGCGAAGTCTATGCTCTCGAATGCGGGATAACTTTAATCCAAATTCATATTCATGTACCCTCCGCGAATGAAATATTAATGCAATCACACATTTAAATATTGTTTGTATAATAAAGAATTACGTAATCTGAGTTTTTTCTTAAATTCTGTATTCACGTTCGATAATGTTAACGTAACTATAAAAATATACAAGAGCCGAAATTCTTACTTAACGCGGACACTGAGCTATCACGGCTTTTAACATATTGGACCATAGGAATGTTATATTTTGATAACTAAATACCCCCATGCAATTTATACTATAGATGTGTTATAAATACGCGTACATGATTTTGTAAAATCTTCCGTTCGAAAATCTTCGTATTGCCAAACACAGCACATATTCACACGTTTCGTTCGAATGGTACAAAAGGATAGCGTAATTATCGGCAAGTGTTATGACTACACTTAATAAAAAACTCGAGATTTTTAAGTGTTGAGTCGACGTATCTTTCGCGTCCCCGTATTAAAATTATTTGCTTCCTCTTTCTTTCAAAGAAAGAGGCTTCACTCCGTGTGCTTTACAAACATATCTGTAGTATAATATATCATTGCCCCAATGAGTTATTTTACGTTCTACCCGCAAATGTATAACAAAAACATTGTATGAAAAATAAGTGTAAGCGTCTTTGTTTCGATCACGATTCATATAAAATGGTTGACGTCAATTTTCAGAATAAACCAAGATACGAGGCAACGTACACTAGAGACTTATTTACAATCCAGCGCACTTCGTCCACGACATGCAAGGGAGCGAGAAATTCTTATTTTCTTACATTTCATTCGCACAAAATGTGTTATCGAATACAAGATACGAGACACCCATTCAAGCGTATTTTTCCGTTTCTAAAATATTATATTTTTCGATGTAAAATTCTACATTTTCTTTTACGGACAAAGGCTACAAAAAATTTATATTTTGATGTATTTCTAAGAACATGTCAAGACTTGAGATTTTTTTCGATAAGAGACAATTAAGACATTATGTTACTACCTTTATTAATTGATTAAAAATTCAAGGACGCGTTAGAAGAGGCGAGAAAAGGCGAGCGTCAAGGGGCACGGCTTTGACTTCATTATATCCCGACGACCTTATTTGAAATTCATATTAATTTAAATATTACACTTAAATAAACTAAAGATAGCGTCACTCGACGGTTAGGAAAGACGTCGTGAGGAATCCTGCATGTCCGAGATAGGACAAAATAAGTTTTGAAAGCATATCAAGTTCATCAAAAATAAGCGAATGATGATTCCTCCCGGTCGATATCGGCCACGGCGACTGCATTTAACTCCGGTTTTGTCTTTGGTGTGCTCGCGTGTGGCTTATGTAGCCAATTTTTTGTTTAAAAATCCTCACACACTGCGGGCACGTTAGCACACCGTTTACGTAATTATAACTAATGGCCGCTGGTGGTCGAGCCTTTAGTTCGTCTCGCTTGGCGTCTAGCTCACAGAGCCGCCTGTCCTCAAAGTTTTGGACCCTCGTTTTAACAAGCTCCCTCCACTCAGTCCGTCTGGCTGCCTGCTGCTCCCATAGCAGCGGGTCGATGCTGCACCTCTTCATATGCCGCTTAAGCACATCTCTGTACCTGAGAAGCTGACCGCCATGCTTACGCTTGCCTTCCTCAAGTTCCGAGTAAAAGATGCGCTTAGCAACTCTTTGCTCCGCCATACGCGAAACGTGTCCGCCCCACCGAAGTTGACGTCGCATAAGGTAAGCCTCAATGCCACTTACATTGGCTCTTCGCAGCACTTCGGTGTTCCGTACACGATCAGGTTCATATTAAGAGAGAAAATCTCGATTGTTTCACCGAATGACTACTACACTGTGGGAAAAAAATCTACAGTTTTCTTCGCTTCATGTTCCAGAGTGGAGCGTAAAAGGAAGAATATTCAGCTCTAGGATTGGTCTCGCGTCACGTAAAATTAATGGAACCCTACAAATAAGCAGTATTTACCTAAAAACACTGAAACAGTAAGTAACGCTTTATTCTTAAATAGTTATTAAGAAACGACGAGTAACAAGACTTCAAATCATCTTCATCGTCTGAATTATCTTACGAATATAATTACGTATAATATAAAAAGTATATTTGGCATTCAATAGAAATGAAATGAAGCTTAAATGAAATAGAATATTTCGAACTAATGTACCCACCCGTGCTTGTCCCGGGTGCAATTTTTACAGTCAATACCTCAAGTAGTGCTATCTTTTAATTATAACATTTCCAACAAAGAAGGATAAAAATGTTAACTGAAAGTTAGGGTTGAATGAAAGACATTTGTTCTCATGGACTCTTTCTCTCTTCTATACATTATTTTGAGTATTGTCTTTAGACATTATTTGCAACTAAAACTATTACTAAGACCCAGTGCACGGTGCGGTATCTCAAGAAAATGTTAATTTAAATGGTGATAACATATAGCCGTAATTGCCACATGCACATTCGTAACATATAGCTGGAATAATCATCTATCTACAATGTATGTACTTACCAATAGCTAAAGTCTTTTTGAGGTAAGTGCTTTCTTTCTGAAGATTGCCCTTCACATGTACACAATTTATTAGTATATTATGTTAGTGCGGAAATACATACTTAACTTTGAAATATCATTCAAAGTAGAACGTAGGCCAGATCATGTATATACACACTTACCATAATTTAGTGAACATATAAAGTTAATGCTACAACAGAAAATGGAATTGCCACGGACTTAGCGTGATAGGTGACCGTGTAATGACACAAACAAGTCGTTAATCTTGCGTATATCTAATTAAAAGTCATAAACTTTACTGCCACTCAAACATAAAATCAAATCACACGTTTAAACTTAAGCAACAGAGTATACACCATATATACCAAGGCGGGGCAAAGCAGTCAACTTGATAGAGGATAATAGAACATTTTTTTTTTTGGAGCTTGATGAGCCACTGTTGGCCTTAGGGACCTTCACAAATCCGACGGGCTTGAGGTGGCCTGGCGCACGGGGCGCCTAGCCTGAACCTCAGCGTAGGAATAGAACATAGTCCACCAAAAGACTACCGTGAATCGTTTTTATAGTTGAAACAAATGCAACTTTCGATATGATTTTCTTTACCGTCGAACGCGTACTAATTCGGTAAATTAATATTGCAAACAGTAGCGGAATCATCATCAATAAGAGTTAAATTTTTGTATACGAAACATAGATTTCATTGTATATTATATTTAAGTTGTTAAATTTACGAAACTATGTTGCCCAATTTTGTTTTGAACCGCACGGCAGGTGCAAAGTTTAAATGGTGTCCCATCGCCAATATAATAACCCAGAGTTCAAAATTTGTGGGATCTATATTTAACTATTGCGAATATGGGTCTGCTTTATGCTAATAATTTTTATGAAACCTACTGCGACAAATATAAATCACGGGAGAGATTTTTTTTGATGTTTTTTTTTCCATTCTAATATTTGTGACTATGGAGATGTGGATTCACGAGTCCAGATTATTTTCATCAATAAATTATCATTTCATGAACGGTTCATTCGCGCAGCTGTTATACATGTTTTGTGAGCGACATGTGCTCAACAAACGAAGTTTCGAATATAAAAAGTGAAATATAATAATGTATTACTCTCTGTCTCGATACAAAACACAGATTTCTAGTAAATGTATACGAGATTCAAACGTGTCCTCGACCTAATATATTAATATAACCTCTGACTTCTATAACATCTTCTTTATTTTAAAATCATTGCACATACTGTAAGATAACAACACAAATGAACGGTACTTCATCATGAAAAGTTGCGGTACATATCAGTGTTATTATAAAAAACTCTTCATCAGAATTTACAAGATAAAGGTTAAACACAAAAATAATTCATTTAAATCTAACATATTGGCTTTATTAGCGACCTGTCCGGCTTCACAAAGGTGCAATGTTATACATATAAACCTTCCTCTTGAATCACTAGTAAAAAAAACCCGCATCAAGATCCGTTGCATAGTTTTAAAAATCTAAGCATACATAGGGACAGACAGACGGGGGGACGACTTTGTTTTATACATATGTAGTGATATTGGCATTCTTAATTTTTTTTAATGTAAACACGATTTTTAAACTTTTTGGTAGTTGTCGTTATTAGACGGGAATATAATCAATTATTTGCTATGACAAACTATTAACGGTGGTAGTGCACAGGAACATCGTCTTCGTTGTTGCGCGAATATAATCTATGACCGTTACTCGTTCAATGAGGTCGAAGTCTCATACATAAGCTAGTCTCACTGTTCCATCACAGAATTTAGTACACATTTCCGTCACCGTATCATATAGAGTAGAGCAAACAGTTTAACGCCCGGTTCCTATATTCAACGAACAGTTAGCTAAATAGTCATTATGAAGTCGTTACAACGAGTCGTTATGAAACTTACGAAGTTATGTAACTAACGGCCGTTGGTTGAATATAGGAACCGGGCATAAAAGAGAAACGGGAAACATTACTCACTGCGGTGCGGGTGCGTCATCACGATGGCGAGCGGGCATTCGTCGTCTTCGAGTATGTACTCGGAATTGTCCGCCGCATCGACCTGTCGATACGAACGGTCGCGTCATATAATATGTTCATGCATTTCGACCCTAACATGTTAGAAAGAGATGGCGAATGATCACCACGCAAAAGTTCTCACGCCTTTATACCATGACACTTTGGGCAGTGATAGAGAGGTAATGCTGCGCATATGATGACTCTGTGCTCAAATCCTTGTAATTGGCTTAGGCCGGGATCGATGGTTCGAGTCCTGTACGGGACAACCTTTGTAGCTTTTTGATTACTCCGTGGCGCAATTGCCAAGGTATTGGCTTCGGCGTGGGTTAGATTCCTACACGGGACAACAATTTGTGGCCCACAGAAAGTTGTTTCGCATCTGAGTGTTTGTCCGCGTAAAATTTATTTTTGTGAGAAGTCCTTACAACACAGGATAATGTTATCCTAAAGTAAGGGCAATCTTTAAAAAAAATAAGCTTGAGACAGTCCGGAGAACCACCGCGGCCTCGAAGGAGACCGGCGTGTAGTGAAAGTATTATACTTTCGCCTTTCGTCTGGTGAGTTAGTCGAAGCTCACTTTTACAATGGTCGGCAACGCATTTGCAATTCATCTGGTATTTACTTCAGGTAGGAACTGCCTGTTTGCTTGCGAACTTGCACGCAAAAAACGAGGGGATAATAGATGTGGGCGCAAAGAGGCATGGGGGCATAGATGCTTTGGGGGTCCTGGAAGACCTAAACGTAGGGGGGGCTTAGAGATGTCGAAGCGTTGAGGTATGAGTGCGCATTTGGGTGGGAAGGCACGTGGGCGTAGAGGAGCTTAGAGATGTCGCAGCGTAGAGGTATGAGTGCGTATTTGGGTGGGGAGGCACGTGGGCGTAGAGGAGCTTAGAGATGTCGCAGCGTAGAGGTATGAGTGCGTATTTGGGTGGGGAGGCACGGGGGCGTAGAGGAGCTTAGAGATGTCGGAGCGTAGAGGTATGAGAGAGTTTTTAGGTGGGGAGGCACTAGGATGTAGCCCTCTACAACTCTACACTCTGACATCTCTAAGCCAGTTAGAGATGTCGGAACGTAGAGGTATGAGTGCGTTTTTGGGTGGGAAGGCACGTGGGCGTAGAAGAGCTTAGAGATGTAGCAGCGTAGAGGTATGAGTGCGTATTTGGGTGGGGAGGCACGGGGGCGTAGAGGAGCTTAGAGATGTCGGAGCGTAGAGGTATGAGAGTTTTTAGGTGGGGAGGCACTAGGATGTAGCCCTCTACAACTCTACACTCTGACATCTCTAAGCCAGTTAGAGATGTCGGAGCGTAGAGGTATGAGTGCGTTTTTGGGTGGGAAGGCACGTGGGCGTAGAAGAGCTTAGAGATGTAGCAGCGTAGAGGTATGAGTGCGTATTTGGGTGGGGAGGCACGGGGGCGTAGAGGAGCTTAGAGATGTCGGAGCGTAGAGGTATGAGAGTTTTTAGGTGGGGAGGCACTAGGATGTAGCCCTCTACAACTCTACACTCTGACATCTCTAAGCCAGTTAGGGATGTCGGAGCGTAGAAGTATGAGTGCGTTTTTGGGTGGAGCGGCAAGGGGGCGTAGAGGCCTTGGGGCCAAGGGGCATCACCTGAACGATGCAGTAGTGGTGCGGCTCGTGGCGCGCCAGGCCGTACTTGTCCAGCATCTCGCGCACCACCGCGGCCGCCGTGTCGCCCACCGACAGCAGCAGTGTCTTGTACGGCACGTCCGGGCACAGGGAGGACCCGTAGATCTTCAGGGTGCCGCCTGGCCGCAATCAGATGTTAGAACGCGAACGATTTCGCACTATATATACATGATTGTCGCTCTCTTTCTTTGATACTTTCCAATCCACATACGTACCACATCGTCCCGCTGTCTGTCTGTACCTACGTATGCTTAGATCTTTAAAACTACGTTTTAGATGCTTTTTTACTAGATAGTGATTCAAGAGGAAAGTTTATATGTATAATTAAATGCACCCGTGCGAAACCGGGCGGGTTTATATGTATTATACAGTTCATCCGTGCGAAGCCAGGTGGGTCGCTAGTTAATTATAATTTACATATTAAAGTTCACACAGCCTGTATATTTTTGCCTTTTTTAGATGACTCCGTGGCGCAGTTGTCAAGATATTGCCTTCGACGGCTTCGATTTCGACATGGGACAAGAACACAGATATTTGTTTCGGATCTGGGTGTGTCCACGTGAAATTTATGTTTGTAAAATACTCTTAAACACAGGATATTGTTATCCTAAGAGCAATGTTTTTAAAAAAAAAAGCAAAGACAAAAAAAGAAGAAAAAAAGGCAAAGACCTCCTCTTGTACAGAGGGCATAAGGACATAGTCCAAACGCCGCTTCACTACGGTTTAATTATTAATACATATCTTCGAATAATTTTTCTTTATTTTTTTTTATTATTATTTCGATAATATGCGTACATGGTATCCTCACAATGTTTTCGTTCACCGCTGAGCATGTGATAAGGCAAGCACTTAAAATTAACAGGTTAGTACAGTGTTAAAGCGCTAGGACACGGCTATCACGGCTCTGATATACATAATTTACCCATACGTAAATTATAATAGGTAAACAATACTGAAATTTCTGGAGCGCATATAAATGCTTTTACCAACTATCCGTAATGACTTCTTAAGATGGCACCACGTATGTTTACCATACAAGTGTCGCTTACGTCCATGAGCGGCGTCTATCACTTAACACCTGAACGGCCCGCAATATATATTGCCTGCCCTATAAAAATTAATTAACACTTTTGTAAACTTGGGTCTTTCATTTATTTTACTTCTTTCCATTACCGCCTCACTTGAGAAGGTGAGACTTGAGTGAATCCGTCACTGGTGAAATATTAGAAATCACGGGATGAGCACATACCAGTGTCGGGTCCGCCGTCCTTGGAGCGGAACTGCTGCAGCTTCCTCTCGAGCTTCTGCTGGCGGCGGCGCCTCATCACCGCCTCGGGATTGCTGATGCTGCGAGTGAACGACGTCTCCGGCAACTCTGGGCATGGCGAAGAAAACAAACACTTAGGTCTTTATTCACTTACGAACTGACCAGTGCGAAACTATTATCCATACAAATTGGAAAGAGACAGAACGACCTTACGAAACGTACGTACACGTATTAGTATGCGAATTTCTGACAGAGAAGAATAAAGTTACTATAGAATAAAATGAATACAATAAAATAATTACAAAAAAACAATAATCATTAGTTTAAACTATAATACTATCTCATGCCTGTGACTTAGTTCCGTGGATTTAGATAACGGAACTAAAATGGGAACTAGAATGCAGTAGGGCCACGCAACAGCTTTGCAGGGTGTTGCAAATGTCCATGGGCGGCGGTTATTACTTAACATGAGATGAACCGCCAACTCGTTTACCACGTGGTTGCGAACCAACGATAGGTAGATGAACTATGTATAACAAAATGCCAAAATTATAAATTCCCATTGCCACGTATGAAATTATAGAGCACTAGCTGCTGCCCGCGACTACGTCTGCGTAGAATAGGCTGAAGGTTTAACATTCAGACAGAAAGACATATATAAATAAAAATATGTATATCAATGTTATGCCTATGTCTTATTCTGATGTATAAACTATATCATTGTAATTTTCATTAAAATCCATTCAGTAGTATTTGCGTGAAAGAGTAACAAACATCCATCCATACATACAAGCTTTCGCCTTAATAATATTAGTAAGGAGTAGAGCATTAATAAAGCCTTTCAATTCGTAACGTATGCTAACAATGATGTTTCCAGAAGAAAGTGTTGATGCTAAGTGTTCGTGTTAAATGAGCTAATTATTCTTGCAATGTTACAGAGCCGTGTACAGATTCACAATAGTTATAAATCAAAACGGCATTTAAGTGTTTCTGCGTTGGGTTATTTCAAAAAGATGTTCACACAAACACAAGTAAAAGTAACATTGCAATATAAATAACTAACGAAATTATTATAAAATCTTAATTCTAAAAATTGTCATGATCCCTACTACATAGATAGCGTATTTTACAGGCCGACGATAATCTTTCTTATCCTTTAAACGAGCAATGCTTGTATATATATATATATATATATATATATATATATATATATATATATATATATATATATACATACAATCGGAATCTCGGAAACGGCTCCAGCGATTTTCATGTAATTTAGTATGTGCGTAGATTCGGGGGCGAAAAATCGATCTAGCTAGGTTTCATTTTTAGAAAATGTCATTTTATCCCTGTTTTCAGGGAATGAAAAATACAATTCGAATATGCCGGTAAATTTGGCCCCAAAACAGACGGCCGTGGTTCGCGTCACGATCATTTACACATTTATTTTTTTACTTTTTTTTTCGATTCCAGATCATTGCTTTCTTTATTTTTAATTTTTTGTCGATTTGTTATTTTGTTTTTTTTTTCCTTTTTTTTTAAAGTTCTTTCTTTTGTGAAAAACATCAGTTCATATTTTCTTATTATTACGTCGGTAAGATCGAAAAATATTATGCATATTTCATTACTCAGTAATTTGTATCTAAATGTAATTTCCAAAATACACGATTTACGAGAAAAAAAACAAACCGAGCAAAGCTCGGTCCTCCGGGTACTGTTATCTTATTATAGGATCACTACAAATGCATGTTTCGTACAAATATGACTACTAAGACAAGTTTCGATTTCATGTTAAGAATACACACAGCGATAATCGAACACAATAGCAACAATATTATAACTATGTGTCTAAACATTAGTTAACGAATAATATCTTAACGAGGCCAAATTACGAGATACACACAGAAAACTGCGCCGATTGTTAAGTTTTTGTCAAGAGACTATCTTTACCTGTATAAAGTTTTTCAGCGATCGGTCTGTTTTCGTCGTTGGTGTCAGATTTCAACCTTGAAAGCTTCTCCTTCTTTTTCAGTTCCTTCTTCTCCCGTTTCGAGAGTTTCCTTTTAAAGTTCTGATCTGATTTCTCTATCACGGACGACAGAGGAACCTGCCAGGTACAAAAAGAACGTAAAAATTACTCAATTTTTTATTTCGCGATAATAATCTGGACGAAGGGCTCTATAAAGGGAAATTTCAACTACAAAAAAGTGGTCAAACAAAAGATTTTAGTTTTCCGTATAATAAAAAACGATTTTAACTGCTATTGAGCAATTTTACATTTGCTGGTTCATTGTTAATTCAGATAACTTAGCGATATAATAGCGATAAATTAGGGAGTCTATAATGTTTCCGCTAATTCGTGGACATATTTTATGGTTTATCTTAAAATCATTAAAATCTTCGTTAAATTTCTAGAAAGATAAATAGGAACAACAGATTTTTTTAAGAATACACAAAAATACAGAATTTTAATAAGAAAGGTGTGATCCTTTTTATGAATCGAAATGAAATCGCAATTGCCTTATTTTATGTCAAAACGAATCATATTGAATAATAAAGGCCAAGAAATATTTCTTATTCTAGCGAACAAAATTTCAAGTAATAGTGAAAACAATTTATCACTTATCGTTGTCCTAGCGATAATGACAACGGTCATCTGAAAGGTTGACGGCAAAAGGGCGTTGCATTTTCTAGAGTATTAACATTATGTTTTTCTACAACATGATTTATTATATACATGAAATTTATCGCATTTAAAGTTGTAGGGAGTGTGGCCCTACCAATGCGATAAATTTCTAAGTCAATACTAATTTCTTGTATAGGCGAATGTTATACATGGTTAAATTAAACTAATTTAGAAGAAGAAGAAGAAGAAGAAACATTTATTCACGGTCTAAAAACAAATGAATACATACAAAACTTAAAAACAATAATGTAACTAACTTAAAATAAATGTAAACACAAAGAAAAACAAAATAACAACAGTAAGTGACGGTCTGTGTATCAGCATAAGACCGTGAAACGGACGGGACTCGGTAAAAGTCGAGATACAGTAACTAGTTCTGATCCCGACACCGGGTTTCAGTCCAGCCCGCACTTCGAGGTAACTCAGACGGCTGCGACAGTGAACTTGCAAAAAAAACGTACAGCGCAGTATAGCGAAATTTTTTTTTTGTTTGAACCTTTCATTCAATTACGGATTTCATCACCACGTTTTCATCGCACCCTTCCCAGTGTTCGGGACGGACTCGGTTTTTTACAATTGGAATTTCGTTAATATCGTAAAAATCGATAAAATAGTTTCCTCCCATCTCAATTTACCTCGTTATTGGTGAGGCACTTGAGGAGGAATCGACCCTCGCGGTCGTCCGTGTGCCAATTGAGCTGGACGAGGAGTGGCTTCTCGTGGGGCTCCAGGCGACGCTCGTAGTCCGGCCCGTGGGTCTCCCACAGCGAGTACGAGCCCAGCGACAGCATCCTCATGTCCGGACGGAACTTCTCGATCAGCGTCTCTGCGGGAAGGTGGGAATCTTGGGATTATACCACGAGATTTATTTTGTGTGAGAAGCTTGGTGAGTTCACCTGATGTTAGGTGATAACCGCTGTCCATTAAGATTTGCAATGATATTAATAATAATAAATATTTCTAGCCCCAAACTAAGCAAAGCTGATACTATGGGTACTAGAAATCTGATAAACATACTTAAACATACTTTTCTTTTGTAAATAAATACATATTATACATACATAAACACCCAGACACTAGAAAAACACTATGTTCACTACACAATATTTTTCCAGTAGTGGGGATCGAACATATCCGAAGGGTTGTTGTTGTTGTTGTTGACTCTAAAATCTTAGTATTTTCTGTTCCATAATATGGTATGTGGCCATTCAAAGTCAAAGAACTTTTATTTACATCGCCAGAGAAGAAATAGACGCCTCGGTATCTTACGCGTACGTATAACTGTTAGACCACATTATTCATTTGGCTAAATTCGGATGGTCGAAACAATTATGCCCTAATTCCAAGGTTTCGATATCAGAATTACGACGTTAGAAGTGACTCTAAGGCACTATTAAATACCACTAGCCTAAAGTAGTAACAAAAAATATATAAAATCAACATCATCATCATCATCACTTCAGCATGTCAGTTTGAATCCACTGCTGAACATATGCCTCCCCCATAGAAGTACGATCCTGAACCACATGCATCCATTCCAACGACTTCCCGCAAAAAAAAATAAGAAATAAAAAAATGTTGATACATTCCAAAAAAAATCCGTAACGTACGGCTAAATGTGTGTAAGGTATCTGCAAATTAAGCATTCAGCTCGAAACCATAGTTCGGTGTGTTTATCGATGACCCATATTGAAAAATCAATCCGAAAGTGCGATAAATGTCGCGATACGCCGAGTAATTGATTCAATTTCAACGGCGCGACGGTGATAACGCAACATTAGATTGAACCGAGCACCATTAACCACTTCATTTAACGGCCGACTTGGCGAACAGATTAGCGGCAAGTGTTCCGATGACAAATGTACGCCATGTCGAATTCTAATACTGCATTTCTCTTTCGTTTTGTCATTAATAAAAAGAAGACACAGGTTACAAATAATGTGGATAAAGATCGCCCAATATTTCTCCCATGTATGATTACGATTATAACCTTTGTGGTAAGGTGTCTAGTCAGTTCGAACGACCACTGCTACCTTGTAGATCTATTGTAGTCATCCCTTCCAGTAGGATACCCTCCTCAAAAGCAACAAGTCCCGTCTAATTTAAACAAAACGCGACGCGCGTGGCGAAATAAAAACCAAAAACCTCTCGCTGACCGTGAAGCATTATAAGTTGACATAAGTCGAATACGTCGCATTTACAACAGCTTCTGTCGGATTCGCGCACGAGGCTTAGTGATACATACAAGCGTTGTGTAAATTTTTTTTGCTTTTTCCGTACTTTTAAGTACTGTTGATTTATTTTAATCTAACATTCGTGTTATTTTGTCTTGTTTTTAGGTAGTTTGTGGTAAATTGTGCCGTTTTTTTGTATGTAAGTAGCTATTAACACTATGGAGGAGGATCCTCCTGATCCCGATCCACCTAATATTGGACCAAATTCCTTTTCCTCTTCTAATCATGTATCCTTAGATAGCACTGATACTTTTAATCGTAAACGTTCGTATACTCACAATGTGTCCATTCATCCTCAGAAGAGGCTTATTACTGATCCATCCCAGTCTCTCCCATCCATGCAATCTACATATGTTCATCCCAATTATGTTGACAAAAAAACATCCTATTCTACTGATGATGAAGCTCCATTCTTAGTACATGTTAGCAAAATTTTAACAGAGGTTACCTCTGGAGCAGTTTTAAAACCCATTCAGTTTGGGCATTTCTTATACCATAATAATATTAAGAATGTGGTTTGTGATGGAGTTAAAAAGGTTGGTAGGAACAGAATTTCAGTGGAATTTAAAACAGTAGCTGATGCCAACAATTTTATATCTCACCCTGCTCTTTCTGCTGCTAAGTATGAAGCTGTCATCCCATCATATAATGTAACTCGCATGGGAATAGTAAGACAAGTCCCTGTTGAATGGGCTTTAGAAGATTTTGTTTCCTCAATAACAGTACCAAATGGCCATGGAACAATAATTAAAGCCCGTAGAATGAATAGACGCTCAACAAATGAAAATAACATTCCCAACTGGATCCCCACCCAAACTGTTGTGCTGACCTTCTTAGGACAGAAGCTCCCACTCCATATTTATTCCTATTATACCTCAATGCCTATTGAACCTTATGTTTTACCAACCATACAATGTTTCAAATGTTGCCGTTTTGGACATGTAACATCTCAATGTAGATCTGCTCCCCGGTGTTTTGTTTGCTCATCAAATCATGAGGGAATTTCATGCTCCAAGTCACCACTTTGCCTGTTCTGCTCAGGCCCTCATACTGCAAAAGATCCATCTTGCCCTGAACAGTCCAGACAAAAATCTATAAAACTAGTAATGTCTCAGGAGAATATCTCCTATCTTGAGGCTTCTGTTAGATTCTCCCAGGTCCGGAAAACTTTTGCTGATACTGCTAAGAGTCTACCAGTCAATTCTCATATTGGAACTTCAAGTCCTACACCTATAAGAAATCACACTACAATTCCAATACAGCACAACTCATACAGAGAAACTGTCCTTATTCCTAGGTCTCCCTATAAGCCTGCCTCTAGTCCTGGGTATGATAGGGCAGCTCATCAAGAAATTATTGCAACCCCTCCTTCCTCCCTTCCTAATGGCAGTGCCTTAGTTGGAAAGGATACCTTAACCCCAAATGATAATCTGTTTGAACTGTTAATTTCCATGTTGATTAGTATGCTGTCTCGTTTCAGTGACGTTGATCTTCCACTTAATTTAAAACAAAAACTTACTCAGCTGATTTCATTCACCAATAACCTTCCCTCCGATACTACAATGGAACTGTCGGAGCATTAGAAATAAAAAAACATGAAGTTCTTCATCTCATTAATAAATTTAATCCCTCTATTCTAGCTATCCAAGAAACTTGGCTCAAGCCAGGATCCCATTTCCGAGTCTGTGGGTATTCATGCCTAAGAGATGACAGAAATGATGGTCATGCAGGCAGTGCTATTTTTATTTCAAGGAAAGTACCCTTCTCTTCTATTTCCTTCCCCTCCCACTCCTCTTCTATAAATATAGTAGGAGTAAAAGCTTTTAATACTTCAATTTTATCTATTTATATCCCTTCACCTAATGCTTCAGTTATTTCAGAGCTATTCTCTATTCTGTCGTCTCTCACACCACCTATTGTTATATTGGGGGACTTCAATATCCACCATACTATGTGGGGTTCTCAGTATTCTGATGCACTTTCCCTCATATTCTTAGAACTACTTGATAATTTAAATCTTTGTTTTCTAAATGATGGCTCTCCAACCCGTCGAACATCCCCAATTCAAAATACAAAAAGTGCTGTGGATTTGTCACTTTGCTCACCACGACCTCGTCAAAAATATAACTTATCCAAAGCTAACTGGTCACTATACTCATCAATTTTAGATAGTCAAATTTTAGATTTACCCCCAATTAATAAAGATAATGTCCTTTCAGTTTATAAAGAGTTTCGAAATCTACTTTTATCTGTAGCTGACAGAGTCTTTCCACTCAAAAACTCCTTTTAAAAATAACATTCCATCTCCCCCTTGGTGGGATCATGACTGCACACAAGCATGCAAAAAGAGAAAAGAGGCTGAACGTAGATACTCACAGTCAATGACCACAGAGAATTACATTTTTTATAAAAAAACTGCAGCAGAGACTATGAAATTGTTATCCCAAAAGAAGCAAGCTGGCTGGCTCAGGTTTTGTACATCCATGTCTCCCAATACTCCTCCATCACTTGTATGGAAAAATATTAAAACGTTTCGTTGTGCAATGGTTAGTGTAGACCCTGCTTCTAATGATCATTCTGTTTGGATTGGAGACTTTTTGAATAAACTTGCTCCACCATCAGCCCCAAACTATGATGAATGTCTATTTTTTGATTCTCCCTCACAGCAAACCGGCTGATAAATTTAATTCCCCATTTTCTCCACAAGAACTTTTCTGTGTTCTTAGTGGTCTTAAAGATTCTTCACCAGGAATTGACGGAATCCCCTATTCCTTTATAATTAATAGTAGTGAAAGAACAAAACTGATTTTACTTAAATTTTTGAATAATATATTCATTACTGGCATCCCACCCGATGAATGGAAGTCGCAAATCATTATTCCTGTCCCTAAGCCTGGTAAGGCTGGTAATGATGCATCTGGATTTCGACCCATAGCTCTCTCGTGTACAATTGCCAAAGTTCTTGAGCATTTAATAAAAAATCGCCTAGAGTGGTTTTTGGAAAGCCAAAATTATCTACCAAAGAGCCAATTTGGATTCCGAAAAGGTTTGAGCACAATGGATAGCCTAAGCACGCTTGTCACAGATATCCGAATTGCCTATTCAAAGCAACAATACCTTGTAGGGGTATTTCTAGATGTTTCTTCAGCGTATGATAATGTTCTTCTTCCTGTGCTCAGACAGAAAATGTTACAGCTGAGCATACCAGTGAAGATTGTTAACTTTATTTTTAACTACCTTTCCTCCAGATCAATTTTAGTAAATGTTCAAAACTCACTCCTTCCATCAAGAACTGTCTGGAAAGGCCTACCTCAGGGCTCTGTCCTTAGTCCTCTCCTCTATAATATATATACTTTTGATCTAGAGCTTTCTGTCAATTCATTTTGTAATGTTCTTCAGTATGCAGATGACCTAGCCTTGTACATTTCCCTAGATAACATCTCTACAGCTTGCTCACGTCTAAATTCCGCTTTGTTCTATTTGCAAGATTGGTTAACTGAACATGGCTTATCCCTCTCCCCCTCCAAAAGTAATGTCGTAGTTTTCTCTCGGCGTAAAAATGTGCCAAATATTATAATAACTTATGATAACCAGCATATTCCCATAAGTGATTCAGTTAAATTTTTAGGTGTTTTTCTTGACACCAAATTATCATTTGTTACTCACATTGATTATATCTCCCAAATATGTGAGAAAAATTTGAACATTATTCGGTCCCTTTCTGGCGTATGGTGGGGCGCTCATCCATTCTCTCAAAAAAATTAGTTTACAACTCACTAATTCGTAGCCACATCGATTATGGATGCTTTCTTTTCGAGCCATGTAGTAAAGCATCACTTAACGTGTTAGACAAAATTCAATATAAAAGCCTGCGTATCATTATGGGTGCAATGAAGTCCTCACCTAATAATGCCCTTCAGGTGGAGTGTGTTGATCCTCCTTTTCACTTAAGAAGGCAGTATCTTTCGGATAGATTCTTTTTCAAGACCTGTCAACTCTCAGTTCACCCCTTAATTCCTAGGCTTCACCAACTATCTGAATATGTCTCTTCAAGCAACTATTGGGTCCACAAGAATCCTCCATGTCTGTTTAAGAGTTTGGTCACTTTTCTCCGTTTCCCCTCTCCTATTTTTCAATGTAAGACTAACCCATTATTTGATATTCCTTATGATGCATTAATTTTTAAACCTGACATCCATCTTGACCTGGGCATTCAGAAAGATTGTCCGATGGCAGATTTTAACTTGAGTTTGGCCATTAAAAGATACTGGAAGGATTGGCTAATAATGTATACAGATGCTTCCAAATTCAGTGAATTGGGTTACTCTGGAGCAGCAGTTTGGATCCCAAAGTATAAAATAGCCCTTAATTTTAAATGTCCTTCCCCTACATCTATATTTACTGCAGAGGCTACTGCTATATATGAAGCACTATTGTATATTGAGTCACACAACCTAGACAGATCAATAATATTTACAGACTCTAAAAGTTGCCTACTAGCTATTTTGTATAATCAATTTCGTGTTAAGTGTAAAATCCCTCTAGTTCTTAATATTAAAAAGATTCTATTTCAATGCCACCAAAAAGAATTACATGTATCCTTGGCTTGGATTCCTAGCCATAGTGGAATCTGTGGAAATGAAACAGCTGATAGCCTAGCTAAAGATGCTATACATAATGGCATAATCAAAAATATTACATTTTCCCATGATGTTATTCCACTAGCTAAATTGAGACTAACCAACAAATGGAATCATCAAAAAATTTTAACTCCAGAAAAGGGTAAATTTTACTTTTCTATACAACCAAAAGTTCCTGTAAAGCCCTGGTTCTTCAAGTATAATAAGGCCAACAAACATGCCACATCCACCATCTGCAGACTAAGAATTGGTCATGCATGCACCCATGTTCACCTTGCAAAGATTAGGATTAGGGATAGTTCTCTGTGTGAGTGTGGTTTGGATGAAGGAACCACCAACCATATATTTTTTGAATGTCCTAAACTATCAACATCATTGTATGATTCCCTTCCCCCCTACATCCCTCGTCCTATTAATTTTTCCTCCCTTTTAACTTACACTAATTCACCATTTGTATATATTCTATGCGACTTTATTATATCTAATAAAATTAAACTTTGACGGATTCAAGGTTCATGTCTAATATAACTGTTTGTCATTGTTCTAGGTAATTCAACAGGAAATTACTTTTTCTTTCTTGCTCTCAACATATTATTTTTTTCTTATTTTAATTCCCTTATATGATCTCTTATGCCTCTGCTATGCCGAATCTGTTCGATAACCAATCCACTTAATAACTTTCCTATATTAACGTGGACATTGGCGAATACCTAAAGACCGCCATAAAGGAAAAAAAAAAAAAAAAAAAAAAAAAAAAAACAGCTTCTGTCTCGATACTTCATGAAAATCATAATCATTTCAGACCGTTTTAGTCTACCGTTTAGACTGCTGTACATAAGCCTCCCCACAAACTGCCACTCGATACTAAGCACCAGGAAATATACAACGAAAATGTCAACTTCGATAGCAATATTGGCTAATCAAATTTGGCTACGCTCAAGTGAACTGAAAGCGCCACTCATTTATAAAATGTATGTCGGACGAATTCCTTTCAATAGACAGGCGGTTATGAACTAGTTGTTCAAAATTTCAGTGGCAAATAAAAAGTCATGGGTTTAATTTCACAAATGGTCTAAACACAAATCGGCGTTGAATTGAACTTTAGGGCTTCTTGTATGGAATATACAGCGTGTCGTTACCATCGCGACAATAAATGAACACACGTCTAACGCTACGTGCCAATAATCATAAAAAAATATTAACCTTAAACAAAATCCATAATTAAAAAAAATAATTTTTCAAACAAACTAATCAAGTAAAAAAGGAACAAAATTTGTAACATCCTATACAACTCTCGCCACAGCGTCGTATTAGAAGCCTCTCCTTCTAACAGTATGTTTTGTCTCTCTTAAATTCATTCAACCCATTCATATGCTTTGTGACCTTTACAAATGAACTTTACGTTACGCTTTTATAGGTATGGATGTTCTAAAATTCTTTGTTTTGGAAAATTTAATAACTCTGTAAATATTGATGTTTAAAGAATTTAAATGTTTAATACAACTTTAAAAAGTTATCCCCCATATGTGTGTTCATTTATTGTCGCGATGGTATGTATAACACTAGAATAGATGACTCTAGGTAATTCGCTATTTATATGTGCTCCACCTACACATAATTGTTCCGCATCTGAGTATTTGTCGCTATCGAATTTTTCTTTGCTCGACAATAAGTATTATGCTGCATGGAGGGTAATGTACTTTTGAAGTTATACTTATTTTGCTGCGTTTGTGAAAAGTGGTGAGAGTGATTTTTTACCATGCGCGACACCTTAAAGCGACACGAACTTTCTTCATTTTGTTCCATGGCAACATAACAACTTTCTGACATTTGTCTATAATTCCAAGTTATTTATTTCGACATTTATCATTTGCATCAATTGTTTGTAATTCAATCAAATGTTTGCGCACGGCATAAAATTTTTAATTATTTGTCTAAAGTGTAATTCCACAAATGCGTACATAAGTAACACACGTTTTATCTTGTTAGCATATAGTGTTCCTCCTTACCTATCACATCGCTGACTGTCGCATCAGAGGCGACTCGAATGCATTTTGTAGCGATCTTCTGACCCGAGTCTTGAAAGTAGAATCTCATCACTCCGTGAAACTCCAAGTTCTGAAACCGAAAATAAATGTTATTCATGTGAATTACTGATAAAATTAAATGTCCGGTAAAAAAATATTATTTCGAGAAGGTACCAATAGGATCGCAATCATTGAATAATTTTGTCATCATTATCATCGTCTAACTGCTGGCAGTTAGCTTGGCAGTCTTGAAGATTGAAGAAAGTGTAACCGTGTTTGGATTAACTGTCCCGAATGATGGGAGCTTCATTATTATTGAATGGAAACGAGCGAGACGGCAGAGGCCAAAATCTCACCCACAGTTTACACGGTATTAAGACAAAGAGAAATATTTTAACTATGCAGTAATATACAAATATTTATATATGTATTGTATTAACCTAATGCATTACATAAACGTTAAACGCAAAACGTTCATGATTGGTCGTGTAACGTTAATTAAGCGTGTTGCGGTCACATAGAAAAGCGACGACCAATTAAAACAATAGTAACCTAGGTCACTCGACCGACAGAAGTTATGTTTACATAGAATAATTAAATTGAACAATTAATCTTGATCTTATTATACCAGCTATTCTTTATCGTTATTAAAAAATGACATATTTCTGAATTAAAATTTATAGAAAAAATCGTTTTTCTAGCAATGCTTGGCGCATCTATTGATTTATTTAATAAAAGATCACATTAAATTTTTAGCAAAGATTTAAACTTAAATTTATTCAAATATAAACATAACATTTAACAAATCATGAGCAGTGGGTCAAAATGACGAATATTTTCATAAATTATTATAGATGATATTAAAGAATCTTTATAAGATAGAAACTTGTATATTATATTATTATTCAACCAACTTCGCAAAGAGGACGTTCCAAAAACCTTAAACATAAAAGACAAACAGAAAATTAAGCTATTTTTACACATATCAAAAGCGATAAAATACGAAATGTATTTCCATTTAAAACCTTATATTGCTCGTGATCCTGATGTACCAGAAATCATTATTGAAGATATCAATGAGACAGAACCCCACCGAATTATAACGTTAAGAAACAGCAATTGCGCCATACACGGAAATACTTTATCTAAAGCGCATTCTTCGAAAGATAAGGATCGTTTCCAAGGCAAAACAAACAGTCGAGTATATTCTAAACTGTAACAAAACCTGAGTCGGAAATGACTGTTAGTGGGAAAATGGGACGAAATCATTATGAAAGCGTAAAAAAAAAATTTCGTCATTACAGTCCAAATACTTGAAACGAGAGTTTAATCGCGAACAAACAAAGAACGATCTTTGTTTACGTAATACCGAGCACCGAGACGAGTTATTGTAAAAATTACATCGCACAGTTACCACAAGCGGGTCCTTGATGAATCATATTGAGGTACCTGGTATTCGAACGTACTTACTACGCCCACCCGTGTTACTCCTCAAATCGATTCGAATTTGTTTTTGTTTTCGATTCGAACTCACTCTTGGTTCGAACTCGATTTGAAAATCTTACTCCCGAACCGAATCGAAACTAGAAACAAAACCATTCGAGTCAAATTCGATTGATTCAGAACTCGAACCTGTCGGGAGTAGACAGCCAGTTTCTGAAACACTGGTCATTCTGATCATTAAGAAGATCGCTCTGATCAATTCAGAGAGTTTGACAATCCTTTTGGCTATACTCAAATACAATTTGAAAAGCCATTTGCCAGCTGATTAGTTTACTTCTACGATGATCAGTGATTCAGAAACCGGGCGTTAGTGATGTATTATAATATGAATCGATGTTTGATATCGTTCATCGATCGTTAACTGAATATCAACTGAAGTGCTGTGATATTTCGCATCGTTGACGCGACTTTATTCAGACGTGGATTCTTTCCGAAAACCTCGTAACAATGGTATTGTTACGAAGAACAATTGGAAGGTCGCGAATGTCTGTGTATTAGCTGTTCAAACATCTTTAATCTATTCAGTGTACAGGAGCGAATTTTAAAATATTATTTGTTGTTGTGGTTTCTTGAAATAATAATAAAAAAATAGAAGATATTTTGAATCCACCAATCCGCGAGGTCGCGAGGTGCACTATGCCCTAATACCTTCTATTATATCTGGATACTTTTATTCCGCAATTAGAATTTTTATGTATTTTAAGTACTATACAGCGTGTCGTTACCATCGCGACAATAAATGAACACAGGTCTAACGCTACTTGCCAATAATCATAAAAAAATATTAACGTTAAAAAAACCATAATTAAAAAAATATATTTTTCAAACAAACTAAATTAAGTAAAAAAGAAACAAAATTTGTAACATCCTATACAACTCGCGCCACAGCGTCGCATTACAAGCCTCTCCTTCTAACAGTATGTTTTGTCTCTTTTAAATTCCTTCAACCCATTCATATGCTCTGTGACCTTTAGAAATGAACTTTACGTTATAGTTTTATACGTAAGGGTGTTCTAAAATTCTTTGTTTTGGAAAGTTTGATAACTCGGTAAATATTGATGTTTAAAGAATGTAAATCTTTAATACAATTTTAAAAAGTTATCCTCTATATGTGTGTTCATTTATTGTCGCCATTGTAAAGACACGCTGTATATTTCAAAAGGTCCAAAGAAAATTTTAAAGTGCTCCGAGCAATGGTATTTCTTAATAGAACGGCACGAACAAAACTATAAGAAGACTAGCTGTCCCGGCAAACGTTGTTCTACCATATAAATTATTTCTAGGGGATTTATAGGGTAAAAAAACTGTTAAGGGTGGACCAAGCTTAACATTTAGGGGGATGAAATATAGATGTTGTCCGATTCTTCACTCTGGCCCATTAGCATACAAAATTTCACGAAAATCCGAGGAGTTCAATTACAAACACCGTGACACGAGAATTTTATATATTAGATGTGGCACCACCACGCAACAGCTCACTCTCTTACACGAATGAGGCTCGTTCGGGGAGTACTAAGGCCTTACAGAACACCAACGTGACGTAGAAATATTATACTTTGGCGTTTCGTATGGTAAAAGAGGTAATCGGGCCCCACTATTCGTCATTTTAGCTGTCTATGAGCGGCGGCAGATGAACCGTCTGCTCGCTTGACAACTTTTCTCATAAAACAAAACGGATATAACATCGCAGTGTCTATCAGTTCTGGGCCTTAGCTCAAGTCAAGTAGCCTGGAGTCATCGAGAGAAACAACGGTGGCCTAACGAAATCTGTCAAAGTTGGCACTCGCCTCGTTGGGTTCGCTGAGCTCGAAGAGGTCTAGCCTGTTCGCGTTCCACTGCTGGATCATGTTGCGCAGCACCTCGCGCTCCAGCATGCGCTTGTCGCGGTCCGCCTCCATCCTGTCACCGCATCAAGTCCAAAGCCTGTAATACATACAAATCAACCTCAAACAACTCTCGAATACCTAAAGCTTGTACTTTTTACGGGATGGGGCTAGATAGAAAGCGGTACACCCGATAGTAAGTGATTACGGCGGTAACCCTTGAGCACCCGTAATAACGGTTAGCACGGTGCAGGTGCAGAGTAAAGTAAAGTAAGAGCCTATACATGTACCACTGTTAGGCAAACGCCTGCTGGGCTGCCCCTCTGCTGATTGGCGGACTTCACATATTTTTTTGTTATTATTTCAAAAATATGCAGGTTTCCTCACAGTGTTTCCTTTCACCGCTGAGCACGTGGTAAGTCAGCACATAAAGTTCACTGATGCCGACACAGCGGATCGAACTCTGGTCGCTCGCGTATATTGTATTAACGGCGAGCGACCGGAAACTGAGCTATCACGGCAATGCATTTGTTTTAGGTGCATTACAAACCTAAAAGAGGACGCCTTTCTTTAGCTCACCAAACGACAAGTCTAAATACTTCTTTTTTTATGTGACAAAGTGGCAACGCTGGTGTTAATTGACAAGTGCCGCCCGTGGATATTTGCACCACCTTAGGGTTACATTGCGATGTATGGGATACGTTGCCACCTTTTAATATAGTGGGCCCCGGTTACCTCAATCACCAGATGAAACGCAGAAGTGTTACACTTCCATTTCACGCCGGTCTTCTTTGAGATCGTGGTACTTCTTCGAACGGACCTGACCGTTCGTGCAACAGTGAAGACTGTTGCTTGGCCCTACCAAAGGTGAAACTTCAATGTTACACTTATCTCTTCTGTTATTTAAATGTTAGTTCAAACCAATAAATCCCTAGACTAATCTATTTATGACAGAAACGAACGCATTTTCGCCAATCCCATTATCAACAATTTGTCATTAACATTAAATGATAAAGTATCATCCAATGAAGATAAACATCAGTATCTTTACCACGACTTTTCTACTATCCAAAACAACGCAACAAAAAAAACGCATCAAGATCGTTTTTTTTTAGTAGATAGAGAGGAGAGGAGGTAGTAGATTCAAGAGGAACGTTTATATGTAGGTATAATACATTGTACCCGTGCGAAGCCGGGACGGGTCGCTACTTACTTAATAAATTTATTACATATAACTAACATTCCAAAAAGATAAAATTTGCTTATTTATTTATGTATAATCAATCACTAAAACTTTAATTTTATTTTTCTCGAAGGAAAAAGTATAATATTATTCCATAGCGGTGATTCCTTTCCACCAGGTGAGCCTCTTGCCCGTATTCCCCCTTTGTCCATAAAAAAATAGTTACATCAGTATATAAAACGTTTTATCGGTTACCATGCAACCATCGAACACCCGCTAGTAGGCATGTTGACTGTCATTTTGTGAATGATACGTTTATTTATGACAAAGGAAATTAAACGTGTTTAAAACTTTTCCACCTGCCTGTTTATCTACTCTTCTTTGTTTTTCTGTGTGTCACGTACCTATATATATAAACATTTTTCATATTTCTCTTCCACCAATGACGTCTTAAGTTGAAAATAGACCACAAATAAGTTGAAAACACTAAGAATATCTACACGACAATGCAATATACTTTGTTTCTTCAGTTATACGGGTAATTAATAGTCACAGTGTAGCGTATATACGCTAAATGTGTAAAAGGCTTTTCGATAAACCATTTGTAAAATACTATCGTACATGGAGATCTTTCAATAGGTCTGATAAAAAATAATCCTTTGACTGATAGCAGAGTATAGTTTGCTGAAATGAATGAAAAATAATGAAATAGAAACAAAAATTATTCGATACTAGGTAAAAAAAACAAAATAACTTTGGAGTTTGCATAAACTTATTAAATATGTTGTGTTGTACTGTGTGTTACTTAACAACGGGCCAGCTTATGTAGGTTCACTTACTATTTTGTTCGATGAAATCTTTCGATAAAAATTTTAAGTTAACTGAAATTTAAAAAATTCATGACACAATTATGATGATCAACACTTTCATAAAGTTCTTACATCACAAATAGGAATATATTAGGACTATTCTTTCATCTTAATTCTATTCAACTTTTCTATTTCCGTAGAATTTTTACGAAATATTTTAACTTTTACTTTCATACCGTCGTTACTATGGCAACGCTCAATACTCCAACGTCTATATAAAGCGCTGACGCCGCGTCGATTCACGTACTAATTAAGATTCTTATCCTTTAAAGGAGCAATTCTTGTATATATATATATATATATAATCGGAATCTCGGAAACGGCTCCAGCGACTTTCATGAAATTTAGTATGTGCGTAGATTCGGGGGCGAAAAATCGAACTGACTAGGTTTCATTTTTAAAAAATGTCATTTTTTCCCTGTTTTCAGGTAATGAAAAATATAATTCGAATATGACTATAAACTGTAAATTTCGCCGCAAGAGAAAATGTCATAACAGCTCGGTCGGTAATCGGGCGGCCCCAAAACAGACGGCCGTGGTTCACGTCACGATCATTTACACATTTATTGTTTTACTTTTTTTCGATTCCAGATCATTGCTTTCTTTATTTTTAATTTTTTGTCGATTTGTTACTTTGTTATTTTTTTTCCCTTTTTTTTAAAGTTCTTTCTTTTGTGTTACTTTTGTGAAAAACATCAGGTCATATTTTCTTATTATTACGTCGGTAAGATCGAAAAACATTATGCATATTTCATTACTCAGTAATTTGTATCTAAATGTAATTTCCAAAATACACCATTTACCAAAAAAAAACAACGGTTCTCCGGGTACTTTTCTTTAAGAAATCAAAAAATTACGATTAATTGCGGAATCCAGATACCTCTGATATTAAACCAAATAGCAACCAATTCATTTAAAATTTTTTGAAATTAGAAATGTCAATGAAACTTGTTAAATATCAGTGATAATTAAATAAAACAATACAGTTTTAAAGTATTGGCGTAATTTCAAAATACCAACACAATAACATTCGGGCGGCTGCCGCACAACAGTTCGCTGTTGCACGAATGTGCAGGTCCATCCGGGGAAGTACCACGACCTCACGAAGAAAAGCGTGAAAGTGGAAGTGTTATACTTTTGCGTTTCGTCTGGGTGAGTAAGATAGCCGGGCCTATTTTATTAAAAGGTGGCAATGCATCTGCAACCCTACGGGTGTTGCAAATGTCCGTAGGTGGCGGTTATCACTTACCATCAGGTCGCTTGCCATCTTCGTTTTAAAAAAAAAAAAAAAATACAAATTTTAAGGTTCATCGAGCGACCCTTTATGGTATCTACGAATCGGAATCCGGCGCTCACCCAAGCGCGACCTCATTCCGCGCAATCGAATTTAGCGAAGGAAGATTTTTCCGAAGTGGGCGGCTCCTGGCATATATCATGCGCGGTGGTTCTGCCTACACGCGTGTCTGTATTTATAACGCGAACATATGGCCCGTGCGGCGGCCGACCGAACGATCGCACCGAAATCTATAAACCCAATAACGTTCCAGATAAACGAGAAACGATATTATTTCATTGGACAGTTAGCAATAACCGATGATCAAAGTGGCAATAATCCAACGTTCAACAATCAACTGTTTTAATTGGTAGACGCCGAGAAATAGACGTTTCAAAATTATGTTTAGATTTCGTATTGTTATTAAAAATGAAAATTACGCGTCCTTTGAAAGAATAGCCCGATGTAAGCAAAAAGACATCTAAAGCGGTAGGGCCGCGCATCAGCTTGTGCTGTTGCACTACTGGGCAGCGTTAAATCCGTAAAAACAGTTTCGTTTGGTGAATTGCATGCGTAATTATTTGTCACAGGCGAGGCTGGGAACGGTCATTGCGCGCCGCGTCCGCAATTGGAAAGTCGCAGGCAACGTTAGACGCGACTGCGAACCGGCGGTTTAGCATTACCTCGCCGCACGTACGTACCTGCTCAGCGGCGCGGCTTTGTTTACCGGCCGTATAGCGTTACGCGGAATCGTGCCTCCGTTCGTACCGATCGAGTTTAGAGTTTAGAGTTTATTAATGCCCCGACGGGACTGCCGCTGTTACGGGCCGCACGCATCCGCCGGGCCGGCGTGGCCCGAGAGCGGGAAGGGGAACCTCGGACCGGCACGTGAAAATAAACACGCATCGCTCACCCAAGCCACTTGTACCGATACTGTGCGCGTGTTTTTTTTATTTTTAAATTCATGTACTTTGCCGCCGAAACCGGCCGCCGTCGGTTGTAACCACTTTCGTTATCGCGTGAACTCTTTACGCCTAGCACCTGCCGATTGAATGCGATTCGGTTTTGGGTAGACGAAACCAATTCATGACCGCGTTTTACTGGTGTTTTTTTTACATTCCCCCGTCGTTTTTTACACGATTAGAACCACGAACGATTTCTCGGAATTGTTATAAACATCGAAATAATTCCTATTTAAATGAAAGCATCTTGATGAAAGTGAAATAAAATAAAATTATATTATTTTATGAATTTATATTAAATTAGTTTATAGTGCTTATCTCTGCAAATTGGGTTGATATAGTTAAAATTTATAGAAAAACTTTTGTCCATTTTTTCTACAAATTCTACTACCTATATCATTTTGTAAAAAAAAAAGATTATTATTTCTTACAGTGACGAGCATAAAGGTTAATCTTTTCTAATCGCACAGGACGAACTATCTCATTTGTTATTTATGAAGTAAACGAGCCTTTTGGGCACGGTAAGAAATCTATATTAATAATTAGTAATATATGACGCAAAAACCTGAACGGCTATGCGGCCGTACCTAGAAGCTCACATTAGCGATTCACAAGAATTAGGCTCAAGAGGAGTATTTCTCAAACGAACCAATTTTATTTTAGGTTCCTTGCAGGTTGGAATCCGACATGGCCCGAAAGTTTTTGACCTTCTCCCTTTCCTCCACTTATCTACAATATATCACATTTTAAGTTTCACTTTGAGTGCAGAGACGCTATAAATAAAACTAACGATAAATTTTATTTATAGCTAAGTGCCTATAGGGCGTCTCATTATTAAGACTGCGCTTCACAAGGAGATTATCGTAAATCTATTATAGTACAAACCGATGTCTTGGAGTGTAATACTTATAAGCATACGAATATAACATAATATTTCTCTACAAAAATGTCGCAGAACACGGGGGCGGTGTAACTTAGCATTGGGTTGCTAACATTCTAACTGGCGACACGAAGGCATCGGGTGACCGATCTCGCAACGCTGTCAACTTGTCGGAAGTTCACGCTTGGGCGCCGACCTTGCCCCTTCCTGCACCAGAGCTATGAGAGAACGCGTATATCGCCTTTCCTATTACCCGTTACGAAAACTGCATGTTCGTTGTCGTTTAAATTGCAAAATTAAAAAAAATTAAAGTTTAATGAACATTAGCTGATGTTAGTTGGTGGGGTAATAAATGATAGTTTATGTTAACGGAATCTGAATGTCACGAACATCGCTAAGCACCGTTTTTTATGTGAAAAGTTGTCAAGCGAGCATACGGTTCACCTGATGTTAAATTATTACAACCGCCCATAGAGATCTACAGCACCTGAGGTCTTGCTGATGCGCTGATAACCTTTTAAAAAGTGGGCAACTATTAATTGCGCATTCAGCTAGTTGATTAATCACTAAGAAGTCCAGTTTTAAAGGCTTATTAAGAAACGATTACTACAAGTTTATAGATGCTGTTATAGGGGGCTGATGAAGGTGAAATGAGAATTATTTAACATAGCCATTGTGATATAATTATGTAATCTACAAAAGACGATTTTTTTTTGTTATCGGCATCAAAAAAATAACGTCTAATAAATGTTCTTCTGCTAGGCAAAGGCCTCCTCTGTAAATAGAGTATTTTGGCAACGTCCACCACGCGGCTTCACTGCTTATTATAAGGCAGACCGTCAATTATCTATGAAATATTTTTTTTGTTATTATTCTAAAAATATGCAAGTTTCATGCATGGCATAAGTCAGCGTATAAAATTAACCGGGATTTGAACTCTGGTTTCTCCGGGTAAGACAATAAACTAAATATATTTTAAGTTTTTTTTTTAAGTAAACGCGTGCCATTATTCATGTTGCGATTGGATAATTTAAACATTCGCATAAAAAGGGCATGGCATCGTCATACAAAATTAGTTAGGCTTTTTACGAGACGCAATTGACAAAAATTCAACACAATAGCAGAAGTACGCGACTGACAAAAGTCACAGATGGCATTGTGCGAGAGACAATTACAGAAAGAACAGTTCGCTTAGTACAATCGCGCGCGTTACATATTAACGGTATCCAAAGCCTCTAGACCTTAATGCAACGACATAGAACCTATGTACGTAAAATACGAACAGGTGCAACTGACTGTACCTAAACAACATTCAGTCACGCGCCCGTTAGCGCGACCGTGCGACCGTGCTCTCTGCACCCCGCGACACATAAATCTCGACAATTAGCCACACTAGTAAAGTAAGTTATACGCAACTCTCTATTTCGGTATTTTTAAAACGCTGGCAGTTACATATTTTTATATTAAAACATCATCATCCTTCCGCCCTTATCCCACCTCAATCATGTTGTAAGCGATTTTTGCTGTTTCTACTACCACTCGCCTGTCTGACTTCAACCCTCCTTGGGAAGAAACACCCAGATCCGGAACAATAATTATCAGTGGGTCACACAAATACTTGTCCCATGTTGACATTGTATCCACCAGACGCCGAAACCAATGGCTTAGAAATGGCGCCACCGAGTCAGAATTTTTATATCAAAGGCAAATGTGCATTTTAGATAGTTTCTAAGAAGTAAAGACATTACGAATACTCCATTTCCCTATTTTCCACTTAGAACTCGGTGTCGGGCGATGAAGGAAACTAACCAACGGATTTATATAGATTTGCAATGAATAGTACACTCGTGTTTTTGGACACTCGCCGAATACTAAATACTATCCGGACTTCCTAGCCGAATAGGCGAATATTAAGCCAAAAGCCGAGTATTCGTAACTACATGGACGTGACATTTTCTCAGCAGTATGTAAAATTAAATTTAAAAATTTATAAAAAATGGGCGAAAAATTTCTCCATGCCGCGGAAATCGAATCCGCGTCTTCCGGCATCACGATTTGTGATTAAAACATTTTTTTTAGTGTGAAATGTCTATTTTGTTTCAAGATATACCCCGATACATATAAACTTTAAATGCAAAACCAGATCTAAAGATCAAATTTTATCCAAATCAATTTAGGCGTTTCTGATATAGACGAAATTTATACACGTTAAAACGTACGTTTATATCGTTTAAACTTTTAAGATATAACTTGAATACTCTACCAGCACCAAGGTTTGATACAACCCTCGTTTAGTTTTGAAATTCATATTAAAAATTTCATTCCGTGATGCTATTAGTATAAACATACCTAATGTAATTCTGTCCTTCACAGATTTAAGATTCCATACAAGTTGAAGTTTTACGGACCCTACGATTGCAATAAATCATTGGAAGTAGATATGTAGTGGTATAAAACCGTATCAGAGTATGCGCGAGACCATTTTTTGCACCGCCTCGGAATTCGTGGGGAAAGCAATCGCCCGTGACTCGCGATTTAATGAGACACTTGTTCATTCACAGGAACCAAATGTACGATAAATGTTGTACTACTTTCATTGAAAATGTATTTTAAAAAAAAGAGCTTTCCTTTTACGCTTCTTTTAAGGTGTAACAAATTTATATATTTCACACGGTTCATGGAGTTTCTACCGTGTACGGGAATATTTTTGACTACTATAAACCTGATGACATGGTAGCTATAGCTGCGGGCGATGAAACCGGTAGCCAAGTAAAACCAATTCACTGTCGCCTTTGACACATTGCCTTAATTTTTCCACCATATAATCCTTCCTTATAATTTTAAATTTCATTAAACATTCAACTATAAAAATAATAGAAAACATAATATTTTTTTCCTAATACAAGTAACCACGTCCTTGATTAAAAAATATATCATTTGTTTATAAACCCTCGTGATTTCCCAAGCATTCGCGGTTATGGGACAGACTTATATATTCAATATCCTAATGATACCGTTATCCGGGTCATGGTCATGGTCATGGTCATGGTCAAACTTTTGAATACTTAATTTCATCTGAACTAGGCGCAACTAGCTTATAGAGGTTTTATTTAATAATGTGTATTATTGCTATAAACATTTTAATTGAGGGCTGCCTAGTGCCTGACTTCTATCATATGAAATGTTATGCAGCCGTAGGTGGTGGTACGCACTGTGGTAGAGCCACACGCAGCAGTTCTCATTGTCACATGAATGGGCAGGTCCGTCCGGGTAAGTACCACGACCTCACAGATGACCAGCGTGAAGTGGAAGTGTTATACTTCTATCTTTCGTTTCGTGAGTGAGGAAACCGGAACACACTTTATTAAAAGGTGGAAACTCGCCTGCAACCCTACGGGTGTTGATAATGTCCAGGAGAGACAGTTATCAGTTAGCATCACATGAATTGTCAGCTCGCTTCCCACCTTCTTACAGAAAAACAAGCCTATCTATGCACTATTGCCCTGAAGAGACAAGTTATATTCCGGAAGGTTAGACTTTAATATATTATGTCAGAAAGACAAACACATAACACCACTCAGGCGTGCTAACCAAAATAAGTGTTCATTAGTAGATTCACTTTTGTTTGTTCTCTTTCTTTCTTCCCCAAGCGTATATCCACTGATAACGGCACCGGGCTCCACCAGACATACTGTTACATAATCGAGGTTTTCCCAGAAACAATGCCGCCGCGGTACTGCCGTCAAGCGAACACGGTTAGGCGTGGGAACGCGCGGTGTCGGTATAATGGTGCGGGTGCAAAAACTAACGCGACCCCCGGCAAGTGCATAGGGGCGGAACAAGTGGACCCGAAGCGCCCCTTCATTACGAACTGTTCACACTAAAATTGCTAAAGCCTTCGAGCGTTCGACATGGCCAATTGTAACTCCTTGAGTGGTTATTGGCGCCGACTTTAGTGTTGACTATTATGATTTATGGAGACACCGAGTGCGCAGCAGGTCGATGAAGTAATACACATTCTCACGGTATTAGAAAAACAATTCCACGTGTATTTAGAATTTTGTTAATTTTTATCAGAGAAACGTTAATTCGGAAATCAAGTTTAATCAGAAGAGATCTTGTGTATTAATAACGTCAGAAATACAAATCGCGTTCGATGATTGACCATCTGACAAAGTTCCAAAAATATATATGATTCGACAATTATCTACTTGTTTGTATACTTTCTTTTTGATTATTGTTCATTTGGAATATATCTACCAAATCAGCCAAAATACAACATTGCGCAATACATGTCTACTCAAACGATAAAAATAAACGAGAAACTTCGAGTGTACGTTTTTATTATTATGGGAAGAGTATTCTCTGCGGGAATAATGTTTCGGAGAAAGTGGAATACCGCCACAGACAACCACAACTCTCGTCAAGTTGCAGCTGCGTCGCCAACTTTAAACAGAAAAGGTCTCTGTTACTCGCCGGAAGAAATGCAAAAGCGCAGTCTTCTACGCCGGTCTGCCAACCGGCATTCCGCGCCGGCATTACTGCGAGAGTAGATCTATAATAAAACCGCGAGAATCTAAAACAGTTCCGTGGCATTTGACTTTCCTCCCCGTAAACGACTCACGAATGCTATCTTACGAGTTCTTCGTTCGAGGACGCTTTAATGGTCTACTGACTGAAAGCAAAAACAACAGTCAAAGTTCGGTTGGAGTCCTTAGCGGATTTGATGGGCCGAGGTCCATTCACACAGTGGCGGGTACTTACGTCTCGGGTTACGGGAGCAGTGTAACCCGACGTGAGCGCGCCACGAGAGGCTCGAGTTATCAAACGCGAGTACAGTTATACCGTCACGCGATTCCAAACGGAGCCGCGTCGCGTTATCTCCGACTACGGCGGTTGGGCGTTTGGGAACCGGCTCGCGTGGCGATGCACGCCCGGCCTCGTACCGGCGGGCTGTGGCTTTAGTTGATGCGTTCCGCTGCCGCACTTGGAGACGTTTACGGCTTAACTAACATTAAATCCATGATGGTCTGATAAAGACTCACTTCCCAAATTAACGTAGTTGAGATAGTTAAGATTTAATCAATCGACTATAAATGTATTTGAAATTATCTCGTACAATAAAATTTAATTTCATATAACCAATGTTTTGTTTTTTTGAAATCTAGTCGAAGTAACGACATATTTTCAAAAGTTGAACACAGTGGACACCATTGCATCGTTCCAACGGACTTTCCTAGAAAGCGCTAAACAATGGGAGTCGCTATCTAAATGACTTATCGGTCCTCGCGTTCATTTCGCCGCACTTATTAATTTCCTAGACGCGCGACGGGGCCGGCGAGTCGTTATTGTGTTGATAAATGGAATGCAAAAGGTGCTCGGGCAGCCGAAGGTGCGACGTGAGTCACGTGGAAGGCGCGCCGGGCTCGTTGCTCGATCGCTAAGCTTTAATGCAACCCTTTGAATCGTCTCGACGCGCGGCGGTTTGTTTCGTTTATCTCGAAGCGTTTATACATCAGCGTTTACGGCGAAGTCTCTGGAATGCGTCGCTTCGTTACGAGCCAAAAATATATTTAGTTAGTATTACTAGTTTATGGCGTACGTCGGACCTTAATTACCAGTGAGGAACGACGGGCGAATCATAATGATATCACGTCGTACGTGTAGCAGCGGTGTTAGTTACGCTTAGCGAGTAACACGATACCGACCACGAGTGAGTCTATTCCGAAAAACGATAACACCAAATCTTCGGCCAAACACTTCCGCGTGACATTTCGAATCCGACAGCCGTGTCGATAATCATCGTAAACGTACACCGTAGCGTTGAGGCACTCTGAAAGAGCATCGTAAACATCCGCAAGCCTAGACGTTCATCGAATTTATTCGCCGGCATAGATGCGGAAAGGAAGAGAGCGTCCGCGCCGGCGTTTCGGGGTACGGAACGGGTGACTCAGTGAGAAGTCCGCGAGTGATAGTAGGGCATCGGTGGTCGGCAATCGGGTTTTCGTTCCGACGCCGCGGCGAGAGCTTGCCGAGTTGGCAAGCCACCGCCCCGCGTCTCGCGAATTGAGACGCGCGCCGTCGAGTAGCTATTTGCGCGCCTTCTGGTGACCGTGAGCGACGACGTTCGCTCTCGACTATCGCGTCATGGATACGGATAGCTTGAGTACAGTCTTCGTTCCAGCAAGCTCAAGCCTCAAAACTTAAAAATGTGCAGATAAAACTGACACAAATACGCCACCCTCAGGATCGAAACCATCAGGATTAAGCGTCCAGACTCTCTAGCCACTAAGTTAAGCGGTCGCGGTCTCACCGCCCCCCAAAATGGACGTCTTATAAACTACTTACCTATCTATTGCAATTTTTAGCCATTCTTGTCTCGAATGTATCTTTTTTTATGTGAGAAAAAGGTTCACACGATGTTAAGTGATAACCGCCGCCATGGACATTTGCAATCACCCGTAGGGTTGCAAATGCGTGGCCACCTTTAAATAAAGTGGGCCCCGGCTACGTAACCCAGAAGTGTAACACTTCTACTTTACGTCGGTCTTTTGTGAGGTGGTGGTACTTACCCGGATGGACCTGCCCATTCGTGCAACAGTATTGCTGGACTCTAAAGAGAAAATATCTCATCAAAGACAGAGATGGACATTCAATAGACTAAAAGAACAGAGCTAAGGTTCAAACCGAAGTACATATATCGATGTTTACAGTGTTAGGGACGCACAGCAAGCAGTTTTCCTTGTTGCACGACTGGGCAGTTTCTACGGGGTGAATATTTTCAACAAAGGGCTTTTTTTTTTTTAAAAATGGTATAAGTGTTCAAGTTAGATTATGGATTAAATATTATTTCATTGAGATTTGTGCCAACGCCCACAAAAAAAGACCGACGGGAAGTGGAATATACTTTTGCGTTTCGTCTGATCAGTGAGGTAACCGGGGCGCACGCGTCGGCACCCATGACGGTTATTGTCCCCATTTAGTTGTCGATGGGCGAGAAAAATCATTTAATATCACTTCAATGCACCACCAGCGCACTTGTGCTACTCACATAATATAGCACAGGAAGTAAAAAAAAAATGGAACCGCTCGACTGATAATGCCGTATCGACCACCAAACGTACGGGGGTCGACTGGAGCCTGGCACCGGATCGTGCCGAGGAATGGGAGCGGGCGTCACGCAGACTTCCACCCCCCGAAACTGAGCGTGGCACGGGTGGCGAACTTGTCCCAATTCTACATAGCTTAAATTCAATTCCCCATGTTCTTTGTTATTTTAATTAGGATATCAGAAGACGTAGGTTCTACTCCCGCTGCGGAGAAAAATTTTTCGTCCATTTTTCATAAATTTTATTGCTTCATCATAAACGCAGAGATTAGCTCAATAAGTATAAAATTTAATTAGGTACTTATACTAAATTTATTACTATGTTATACAAGAGACGCCTTGAAAAATCCATGTTGAGTGAGAGTGAGACATTACAAAGCATTGTTAGAGGTATATTTTGCAGAATTGATTGTAAAGTGTTAAATGATACGTAAATAACCCGTTCGCTTCAATAAGAAACCTATCTGTTGCGACGAAACCTCACGTTCGCGTGTACTTGGATGTTTCACCTCCTTCTACGGCACCGTGCTCCATTTACTTTTACCTTGGACCTTTTTAAGCCAATCAAGGGGGATGCGAGAATCGATAGGAATTAGATTAGTTCTGAGCCGATGGCACCTCGTTGACAGTCAGACGAGGGCTAGCGATATAAACCATACCGCCGCGGGCTAATGCCCATTTTTTTATTACCGACCGTGTTAAAGAATATCACATTCTAGAACACTTTTAAATTCTTTCCTAAACCAATAATAATCGTTACCGCCAAAACTATTTCATAGGGCGTTCAAAAAAAGAACGCGGCATTCCTACAACAGGAGACAGCGAGCGGGTCAAAGAAACGGAGCGAAAGTCAAGTGAAAAGTTGGCGCCGATTCGGCAACACACTTCGGCACGTTTCCGGCGTTTTCCTTACGCGACGATTTACGTTACGATTACGTAAGTAATCGCGTTAGTTTGGAGAGGAGGGCGCGGTGCGGTGACGCAGCTAGACGCGTTCCATTTGTCGTAATTGAATTAGGAGCAATAGACGCGGCAGCGACTTTGTCGAGTATTCCGCAGGACCCTTATGAGACGGCCCACGGTCGTTGTGCCCGAGCGTCTAATTGTCTTATTGACAAGTCACTATTGAAAAGGACAACGGCGGAGACAATAATTTAATACCATAACTCAAGGCAATGTGTGACAATAAACATTTCGTTTTTCTTACTCAAACAGTCGGACACATACATATATCTGATATCCGTCACATCAAAGCTTACTTTTTTTTAAATAGACGTCAAGCGAGCCGGCGGTACGGCCGCCCTTACCTCACTCAAAAGACGGAACACACAAAAATAACACTTCTACTTCACACCGGCCTTCCCTGGGGTGATACTTCCCCTGATGAGCCTACCCCTTCTGCAGTAGCAGAAGTTTCTGATTGGATCTTGCACTGTAAAACAACTGAAGGAAAAACAACATAGCTTCAGCGATTATTTGAACTAGTTAATATGCTAACGACCACAATACAACGCCCAAAAGACTTCGGAAGAGACGCATCAAAGCAACACAACACGCATTAATCTTAAAATTGGGGGTCGTTGACATTTGGCATAAGATTACCACCGATAAGCAATCACTTTCTCGTTTCGGAGGCAAGACTGCGACGAATAGATTGAAGAAAGCTCCGACTGTGCATCGCGCTAAAAACTAGTCGTAATTATTTATTAGAGGCTGTCGTGAAAGTTTTCTTTGCCCGTTGCTTAGAATAGAGATTAAAGTACACGAAGCATGTGCGTAATAAAATGCGAGTGCGAGAATAAAAACCTCTTGTAGAGGTTTAAACAATTTCGCTTATTTACATAGAATTGAATAGTCACATGTTAGATTCACTTACTAGATTTTTAAATTCAATTTATAACGATTGAATGTTTCAAGTAAATTTCAAGCACTAATAACTATCAAAATATAAATGATTAAGATGTCCGAGTTCCAAATTACAGTACGATAAAGCCACCTGACACTAGAAATTAACGCAGACAACAGCCGCCTCCGTAAATAAATCCACATCGACATCGAGAACACAAACGAATGTTCGTACTTCTCCGTAAAGTGTACGACGTGATTAATTTGTGAATTCCTCGGTTATCCTTAACGGGCCAAAGGGCTACGAAGTCGGTAAGATGGGATGCTGCGGGGTCTGCATTAATACATACGACGCGGGCCTCGAGAAATGTGTGCAAAGGCTTTCCTTTGAGCGCACGCTCGGAACTAACAGAGCGGCCGTTGATCGAGCAGGCCCACTGAATCGCCGTGAGAAAGTGAAGACGCAATCAGAGGGAGAAAAGCACACACGAGCCACCGTCGCTGCCTAATGGAGTAGTTAAAAATTCAGGACGCCGACCAACTATGACCCACTAAGGCATACACTCGCGGCCAACCGTTTAAAAGAGCACCATTACTCTTGCCTTGCATGTGATTCTTCTTTCTTGGTTGTAAGTAAGGGGAAAATATATCGTACAACCATTCTAAACAGGGCTCAGATCAGGAGTCGAACTATTTGGACATAGTTGAGCTCGACACCGACAACCGATTAATAGAAAAAATATTTCTTTACCTTAAAACAATATGGAGCGACCGGAGAAGGATCTGACAGCTAAAGTGTAGGCAATCTATCTACGCCATGCTATCTGTAACAAATGAATGAATCAATTAAAACTCGAGCGTCACACGACCAATGTGTCTGCATTTGATAAGGTACGCACGCATCAAGGACATTTGTATTGAAGTTACATGAATATGCCATTTCTACATAAATTCATAGTTTTTAAATAATATAAATATTTTTTTCTAATAAAACCTTGATACTATAGCATCGGGTTACTCGATCACTCGACACAAATAGGTTCATATACATACTAGAAATCTAAGTTCAGCTGGTCAGTCGTATATTATAATATACGATATATAATTGTTTAAATGCAGACAGTAATTTTGACACAAGTAATTTTTTTTAATGTGAAAACAAACTACTGCAAAGACACAACAAGTAGTCATATTCACTTGGCATATTCGCTTAGCGGACGTGGCCCGTAACTTGTTGCAGAGTATGTATGTTAGATGTTTAAGCTGTTACTCTTTATTACTAAGCACATAAGTAAGTCACTTAGAATAATTTATGAAAAAGAATCATCAAAGAAAGTTTTTACATCGTTTATGTGAGAAGTTATTAAAAATATGTACAAAACTGAAAAGTTGATGCAAATGTGCAATTCGTTGTTAGAGTATAAATTTTCGATCGAACTTCGACGGGTCAACTGTATGATACAGTCTGTATCGGTTCATTCAATGACCGACAAATCATTAATAGTTTGTATGTTATAATTATAAAATGTTTATGGCTCTCCGACGTATGTTGAATATTAGTATCAAAAGACGACTTAAGTTTCCAAAACTCTTATCAACATAGTCTGCAGGGTATACTGGTTAGCAAACTCACTGCCTCGAAAAACGTAAAATACTTAAGAAAGCACACATCTATTTCGTTGACTATTAGTAATGCATCACAAAGAAGTGCATTTATGCTGCAGTAGTTTGTATACTATGTAGAATTTATTTATCGTATCATGATAAAGTACCACTTTTAAATACTTTTTCAACCATAACAGCCAATTAAACAGGAAGTCGGTTTAACCTTTTTTTATTCAGATTAAAATTCATAGTTAATATTAACGCGCGATGACGTCAATGATCCTATTAGTTGAATGCACATTTATTTACCTGGTACTCCGAGATAGAGAACGTCATAAAAACCAAATTAGAAGCCGCACGAAAAGACCCGTAATGATTGCGCCTATAATGACGGCACCCGTGAGTCTGACTCACTGAGGCAACGACCCGGTGGAAGAAGTGGTCCGGTACAAACAAATAGCTGATTACAGCATTCCATCACAACACAGCTGGTGGATATCAATATCCAAACTAAACGGATTTGCCATTCGCCGGCGCGATGTTACGTACGTTTGAAAATAATTAGCCAAATCGAAATTACCTTTTTTGATATCGTCAATCGAACTCGAACACGCCGATCTCAATCGATTTGGGTGAAACAGAGATAACTATTTAAATTAATAATTAATAATATAAATGATAGTATTGATTGCGACAGCTACACTTTCAACCAGTTTTAGCCTTTGTCGCGAGAGTCATAAGGGTTATCTTAACAATAGGATTGAGTCATACTAAAAGCACTACACAGTGCACGCTAAGCCAATTAGGATGCGAACGCCGTCCGCGGCATATAGTCATTCAATAATCATCGATGTACTGCGACGGCTGTGTATGGTCAATTGTACCAGAATGCGGAGGCACGTGTCATGACTGGGGCCGCGAAAGGTTTCGCGTCAACCGTCAACGGTTATAATAATTATTAGCACTTGACAATTAATATAAGTTTCATCCAAATGAGAATTCTGATCAGACGAGTTCTATAGAGAAAACTCCGTCTTTACAATACCATAAAATACTACTTTTTTATTATATTAATATTGCACAGATAGCATTATTATTAAAACTAAAAATATAGCAAGACAGAAATATTTTGAAAGCTCTGCACAACAAACACAAATATCCAAGAATGATGTGCTGCTGTACAAAATAATTATATTAATAACAGTACATTTCTTGATACCATTTATTAATCTTAGAGCCCCAGTGCCGGCACCAATGAAACTGTCAACTTTAAGTGCTGACTTATCACACACTCATCGGTCAAGGTCAAACATCATGGGGAAACCTGCATATTTTTGAAATAAATAACAACAAAAAAATTCACCAATCCACAGTGAAGCAGCATGGTGGGATATTTTCAACGGTTTTATCTACACATTTTTAAGGTTCATCTTAAATCATTAAACTAGCACTAAAAATTAAAAATTGAACAATATATAACAATAAAAATGTATAATATGTTAGTTTACACAAAATAAAGTTCAAATGATTAATATGTATAACCAAAATTAAAAAAGATACAAAATTTTCAATGTATTTGTTAAATCCATTTCAGTAACAGTTCTGTTTCCCAAATATGATTTTAGCTAAAAGCACTTTCATAAATAAAGTACAAATCAAGGATATACAATAAAAAAGGACAACAAAATAAACCTGTGTCCAGTGTCTATAGCTTAAAATTGTTATTAATTTGTTTTAAACAAAAAATTGCTATACGAGTAAAAAATACATTTTTGAAGATACTTTTTTAAACAAAGGTGACAAGGCAATCCCCTTGGCCTTTATTGTAAAACAAGGCAGAAGTATTTTATATTCTATAACAAATATTTTAAAAAAATCCTAAAACGGCCGGATTATTGTAAACTTTATAAGAATGTGTTTTGCCTTCTAAAGTTACACAGAATATTTACTACAAATACTATTCTTATAACGGTAAAGCATTACCTAAAATTATCAGTAAAAAAGCGATTAAATAGAAATAATAATTATCAACAAGTTTTGGAGGTTCCAAAAAAAAAAAACAGATTAAGCAACTTCAATACGAAGTAACAACGTTCACATTTTATTGCATTACCTACCTGTGTCACGCACGGTATTTCTATGAGCAAGTTGAATACTATAGGACTTCCTTCCCCTTTTACCAAACAAAAGCAGTACCAACCTGATAGTAATACTGAAGAACAGGTAAAAATTTGCTAGTAAACCAACTTTTGTACACAAAAACAGTAAACATGCACTTAAGTAAACTTTTGAACTGATCAACTTGAAAAGTTTTAAAAGGCACGCAATCGGCAAAACCGAATCACAATTTAAGCTCACTTACAGTTTAATTATCTTTTATTATCAAATTCACAAAATAAAATCTGAAATATCATCTCTATTCTTTGTAAAAGAAATATTTGAACACAAATATTTTTCACGGCTAAAAGAACACAACCCAGTATATCTGCCTGACGCAAGTCAGTAATCAAAACTTACATTACGAAACGGAAAACGCGGAGTTTCTTTTTAAATAGCTTCTATTTGGGCAAAGACTTGGGTCATACAGCCGTGTACATATTTCATAATTTTACATTACATAGGTAAATAAAAACAATACAATATAATTTACAAGATCATGTTGAATATACATGTATTTGTTCTTTACCAACTAATGATGCGGTTTAATGAATTATTATAATTTATAATTAAATTCATTGAACTTCGTGAATTTATATTTAAAATTAAACAAGTGTATACGGATTTTAGTACTTTTATTTTTAATATTACGAAAAATTTAATATTTAATGATCTGGTTCCAATCAGTTTTGTGAACAGCGGTACATAAATAACTAAAATATTTTGAAAATGTTAATATTTTTTTTAATGTAGATAAGTTTTTATGATGCGAAAAAACTTATGTTATTAATAAAGAAAAATTAATTAAAGTCATGAATTGAAGTCAATTAATGCTATTGCTATGGATAGATAACAGAATAATAGATGTAAAGATTACTTTACAAAGGTACCTACTTAAAACTGTTGGGAGATAACACGGACGATGAAATTTTTCACTGCTGTGGTAATCGAACCTACGACTTCCGGATTCACGCACAGAAGCGTAGAGGTATAATAGAGTTAAAGATTATTTTTCAAAAGTACTTGAAACTGCTAGAGAATGCCTCCCTGAAATTCTAAACTTTTCTACTGATTATTGACAAAGAGAGTAAACTTTTACAAGTCGAAAATTATTAAAAATATTGAGTAGTCTATAAATAATAACTATTTAGATTGCAATTCTATAGTTAATATCAGTCTACGGGATTGCAATCTAGTTACACTAATTTGTGTAATTTTTTTATATAATATCATTGATTTTTGGTATATCATATTAATTTATCTTATATTAAGGACTTGTCCTAGGTTGCTTTAAAATAAACTTTAGATAAATACTTCAATAAATTATTTGCATCATATGCTTTTCTTAACGTTTATTTCAAACTATATCACGATTTGTAACCATTACAAATTGCTGGAATTGGTTCTTTTTCAAATGTCTTATATGGAAATATTTTCTTACGAGTCGGTCAACAGGTGAGGCATTTATTCATTTATGTAACGATACTAACGAAGTTAATTTCTAACAGTTTGCGGGGGACGTCCCTAAAGGTTTTGATTACTGTCTCCGATTGAGTGATATGTAGTATGATGGTTATGGATGTATGCTCCAAATTCTTAACTTAAATGTTCCCCTTTATTTACTTAGGTGAAAGTTAAACATAATTGCTTGAATAGAGTAATTTTTTGTATTGTCATAAGACGTCCACTGTTGAACAAAAGTCCTCAGAACACCATGCTATAATAAAATAAATGAACCTACTAATTCAAATTATAACTCTCGCCTATGAGCCAAAAACAATTACCGAGTGTGGCCTTCGCTAAATTTAAAATTGCACTTCATAATAAGATTTGTCGCTATTAATTATAATTCAGAGATATCAAAGTGAGCAAACATTATTTTATTTGAAAACAAAGTTCATTCGGAGTAACAGTAAGGTAATATTTTGTTAACAGTGCCGCGAAAACTCGAGTTGCAATGTCTTATTCATTTTGTTGATGAAAGTAGAGAGGTCGGTTAGTTCAACAATTTATTATTTGACTATTCTAACAAAAATACTTTTACTATGAAATGATCATGTATCGAAATAAAAATTTAAAACTAGTACTGCATATTGTTTGATTGAAAATATTGCTAAATAAGAATTATGTAGCAACAAATAAAATTTGATGATTTGACATTTGGGCTTACTAACAAAAGAACTGATCATAGTTGTCATAGATTTATTACATATCATTCTAAAATTTTACATTCACGCACTTACACACAATAATCATATTGTAAAACAGTAATTGCATTCAATCTGCCCCAAATACAACTGATACAAAATGGCACAGGTCTCCGAGACAGCAAAATATTACAAGAGAATATTGATTTTAGTAAAATACTTCAAAAATGGTGAACAAATAAAATATGAATAACCCGAGGGAGAAAAAAGTAAACTAAATGGAAATGAAAATATTTATTATAGAAAATAATACTCGACTTCAAGTCAAAAATAAGTCCACAAAATTGTATTATTTGATTTCTTATTATATAAATCAAGAGATTACAAAATACCTATCAGAATAGAATCTACAAAAATGATCTTACAAATTATATCTTAAACTTGTACGTTCTAGGGAGAGCTAAGTCAACCCAAAATTTAATTATGTGAGACTTAATTTTCTGTTAGAAAATAGTTCAAGTAAATGCAATAAAATCACAAAAAAAAAAAAAGATTTCTCTTAAAGCAGCTAATTATCTTACATTTCAAAATATTCAGTTATTCCCACCTTATTAAATTTTGGGAGCACAATCTCAATTGAGACTTTTGTACTGCCAAGATAACCCCTAATGCCATTATCAGCTACTATAACTGCTAGAATTTATGTAAATATTTTTTTTAAATTGTATCTTTGCCTCCATATGCGATTAAGAGTTATCGTGACAAACAATTTACACTAAAAGTGAAAGTATTCTTCAGAAACTAGACATGTTTACTGGTCAGATCCTTCCTCTTCTTCATCTTCATCTTGTTCTTCCTCAGTGGAAGCAGCATCCTTTTTGGGAGGTGGTGCTTCTTTACGTGGTCTACCTCGACCTCGCCCCTCTCCAGACCCCCCCTGCAAACCAATAACAAATATTAACAATTTAGTTATTTCATACACATAACATTATTTTAATTCCCTACCTTTCCCTTTGGGGCTGCACTCTTTTTAGATCCCTTAGGTCTTCCTCTTCCTCTCTTTACTGGTGCCTGCTCATCATCTGAGGAGTTTTTTGATTCCTTTGTTTTAGCTGGTGCTGCAGGTCTACCTCTTTTTTTAGTATCTGCTTTGGCTTCCTATAAATCAGTAGTAGTTTATGCTATCAGTATATAAAGTATGTTGAATTTGTCATAATGATAAAATACGAAAATAAAAGTGCACTCACAGATTGGGTTCCATTGGATTTTGGTCTGCCGCGCCCTTTCTTTTCAACAGCCGTGGATCCATCATCAGACATTATAGTCAAATTAATTTACACCTACACAGGTAATCTGTAATTCAACAAGAGTGATAAGGTAAATACTAACGAAATTTGGTGAATTTCATCCATTTTGTACATTACACACAGTGTAAAACAGACAGAATATATCAACTCTAACATAGAAACGTAGAGGAATTAAACGATACACATTAAAAATATTAAGAATTTCACACAAATTTAGGAAAAAAAATTGATGTTAAAAAAATACGTATATATTAAACAAAGAAAAACATCTGAAGAAAAGTCAATACCCCTGTCTAGGACGCTTGGCTTGGGTTAAATTTAATGACAATTAGTTTATTTGAAAATAAACCAATCTTACGTTAATCGTATATAACTCGGTATTTAAAAGAAATAATGTTTACAAAATTTTATAACACTGATAGTATAGTCACAATTTATAGAGAAACTACAATTCCTTGGTCCTAACTCCCAAGTCGATTTAATGGAGTCTGCCATTAGGTAATTACAACAGTTCATAACAGGTACATACATGGTAATCTTATTTTTATAACGACATTATTTTTTTTAAATAAAAATTACACTTATTATTGGAATTGCAACAAAATATTAGTAAAGTATACTTACAGAATTGTTTACAGCCAATGATATCGGATGCCCAAAAGATTATTATGGCGGGCTGCGAGCAAGCGTTAACCGGCGTTTAACTGGCGTCAGTTTAGAGGGCGCTATTGTCTTGTGTTTGTAATGTTGTAAGTTAAAGATTCAAGAAATCAAAAAAAAATCGTACCTAAGTTTTGTTCTATTAGTAACTGTATGAAATTGAAAGTGTCTAAAACCATTTTAAATTGAATATTTGAACGGGAAATGTTGTTTTTGATTATTTAAATTCGATAAACTTAACCCACCAAATAACTAAACTTCCCCGTAAATTCGATTTAGGGAGCCTAAAATTATGGACAGTGATCCCATTAATGAGGCTTTAGAAAACATCCGCCAAAAACATCCTTAGATACATCTTTCGCCGTTTTTACCACTATCTCCCGATACTTCTTATCAGCGATTGCAAATTACAGCTCAAGACACTAAGAGGCAATTATGTAGTTTTCAAGTTGCTCCGCTGGTGGCATTGACGGTATAACGCCTCAAAAATCTGAAAGATCTTGTAAGCACTTCCGGCTATAATCCCGGTAATTTCTTCATTACAAAATTATACAACTTAATGCTTTTTGGAAACATAAATTATAAATTTTTCCATTTTTTTACGGGGCTAGATTATGGGCATTTAAGAAAAAAGACGATCGTATCAATTCTATTGCTGTTGGTTCTACCTTTCGACGTTTAACTTTAAAATTAGCATGTGTTAAAACAAAATTCCAGCCTGTTCAACTAGGCTTTGGAAGCTAAGGCGACTGTGTCGGCTGTACATTCCGTTCGAACTACAAGTGATTTTAACGTACTTCTAAAGATTGACAGGAATGCATTTAACTCCATTGACAGAACGACTCTGCTGAACAAAGTGGCTAACCATGGAATAGAGAAACTAGTGGTTATTTCTATTCCAAGTGTCTAAGCATACACCGGAAATTTATCAACATCTTTGGCAATGTTGCAGCGAAAAGACTGATTTATTTATAAAGAGAATATTGTAGATTTTGTCGTCGGCGTTACGCAGGAAAATCCGATAGGAACAGAATAATTTAGTTTGGGAATTCATCAAATTATTTCAAAATTGAAATCTAAACTTTATGTACGGTACCTAGACAATAGTTCGTTGCAAGGTAAAGTTATCGAAATTATTAGACAATATAAAAAATTGGTCACGATTTAAATTATTCCAAATGTGAAATTAACTTTTACAAAAGGTTTCTATTCTCGATAGAATTATTTTTAACTCAATAACACCCAGCATTAACTTAGTCCGTAAGATTCACTTTACCTCTTAGGTGCCTTTGTCTTTGCATTTTCTTCTTTGCCAAGTTTAGAATGTCTTTTGAAATGAAAGTTAAATAAATTTTTGATCATGTTAAAAAAATATTTTTAATATTCTCGCATATTGCGCTTACTACTTGTGACATTGTATTCTTGGACATAAATTTACGTACCTTCTATGCTCGAGTCCAGTTTGCAAATGCGGTGACTTTTTGAACGAAATTGATTTTTATCTTAAAACAAATATTATAGTTAATGAATTAAACTGGACTTAAGCTACGGGACCAATTCGTTTTGACGGTATTGGAGTAAGGTATAAATATAAAAACAGAGATATATTACTTTGGTGCAGAGTAGAGTAAGCTATATTTCCATCTATAAACGGTGATTTAGATCGCGCCCGTTTTCTAGGCGTCTCATCTAAAAAATCGAATTATTGGTTTCACTTTTTACTCGGTGATGAAAGCTTATCTATACATTGCTGTAGGAATCCGTCTAGGGGCACCTATATATCAACCACTCCATTGCCCTTGTGGTGTCAGTTTAGATAAATACGGGCTTGTCGAAAAAGTGCTGGCCGCTGTGACTTGATTTCGATCCCTTGAGATAGGCAAAGTCAACGTTTGTTATACTACCTGTGTAGACAATTTGCTTGCCTTTCATCTAAGGGGTACTACGTTCAGGATCGGGGTGGGATTGTAGGCAGCTGAACTAAGTAAGTGACGCAAATATGAGTCTCTTTAATTTTCTATTGTGCTTATCTCAGCACTTAAGATTAAACATTAAAATTTGTGGAAAAAAGGGACGAAAAGATTTTTACCGCTGCGGGATTCGAACACATGCCTTCCAGATTCGCGCTTTAACCACTGAGCTAAACGGCTGATTGCCACACCGACGAAAATATCAACGTCTTTTATTTGTTTATTTGCGAAAAAACAACGTACGCAATGTACACAGGCTTATCGTACATGTCTGAGCATAGAATACTGCGTGCGGAAAGTTACCTTTAGATTAATTCTTTTATTATTAATCTTATATATAAAAATGGATTGCTGTTCGTTAGTCTCTCTAAAACTCGAGAACGGCTGGACCGATTTGGCTAATTTTGGTTTTGAAATATTTGTGGCAGTTCAGGGAAGGTTTCAACGATGAGAAATTATAGAAAATTTACATTGCTTCAATGAACGCAGAGTCATTTACTTTTGGAGTATAGACTCAAAATCAAATAGTTTTATTCAACATAGGAGTATTACACTCACTTAATGGTAGTCAAAATACTACCACCAGTTAGGAAAAGAAAGCCACTGCTGAGAAGAACCGGCGAAAGAAACTCGACAGGCTTTTTTTTATAATGTTTTTTAAATAAACAGTTTGACATGAATGTATTAAAAATACAATATAAGAACTCTGATTGAAAGAGTCGCTATTATATAATCATAACAATACGACGCTAACGTAAAGCGGCTTGTAAACGGGGTATCATGTTTATAGACGAATCAGACTAAATTAAATTAATGTTACTTTACAATTTCCGAATCTGAATTAATTCAGACTTCATTTGTGGCACTTGTACCAACCGCCTGCTATTAAATGGTGATAGGGGCCATAATTGAGCATTCAGTTCTTAAGCAATACCAAATCAAATGAGTTTAGTAAAAGTTCAGCAATGCCGCAACAAATAAACAAATTTTTAAATTAAAATTGTGTTAGCTGGGAGGTATCATTGCTAATAATAACAATAAACTAAAATACTAGTAATTTCATAGGTTTCCTTACGCAATAAGAAAACTTATCACAATCATTGTATTATCTTAGTACATCATTCCCATAAAACAAATCTTAAAAGTATCAGTACTTGAATACTTATATGAGTGTATCGAAAAACGATTTGAATACTACTTGATGATGAAATAATGAAACCTTGTGGGTATCGGAGATCTGCATTTTAAGCAATTAATCGGGGAACGTACTATAACTTAGTGTTATAATTATGGCACATATTTAATCTAATTAATAATTTATCAATAATTTATTAATACAGTTTGTTGCGACTTATTTAAAAGTTGTTGGTTTTGATACCTATTGCGTCGTGATATTTCCTCCACCTTAGAATGGAGGGGTAGTTGGTATTGGTTTTTGAGGGGTATAAACTCAACGCTCACAACGTGCGCGCGTTAGTTTTTGGTTATTGGTAGTTAAGGCTGTTGGAAAAACAAAGTGCTATTGTTATCCAATTATTGTGTCAGCGTTGAGTTATAGTTAAGTTAAGCCTATGTTTTATAACATGTATCTAATATTAGCTATGGACAATTGGCTTTTCTTTCAGGTCGATCAAATTGACTTGAAATGATCTCCGAATCGACCTGCAAATCGATATCTAGCTCGACTTGGCTTTTAATAACCTCAGAGCAAAGATCTTATACCTAGGAAGGTCTTTGCCTCAGAGCACCGAACTTAGCTAGGTTTCAATAAAACTCTAGCTCGACTTTAATAAGTCTTTAAGTTTCAATAAACAAGGAAAAATGACATACATTTTTAGACAATATATGTTTTATTTAAAATATTACTTTTTTTCGAATCAATAGTACTAAAAATTAGTACTAAAATCAATGATATCCAATAGAAACAACAACAAAGGAAAAATATAGTTAAAATTCTATGACCGTGCATCTGTATATAAAGTGTATCTATAAATAATCACTAGAATGTGTATGTTATACTATAAAATCTTCGATATTATTCGCTACTATTTTAAAAAAGTGTGTGCGTGTAACCTTTACACGCGATTCAAGTAAAACTTCTTTGGCGTTGACGGCATATATCACTGAAATTATTAAATATTAACATAAATAATAAATAGCATATTATAATTTAATTATATTTATTATTCATGTGCTTTACAAAGATTAATCAAATGTTATATTAATAATAAATTATTCATTCGAAACAGGTACTTGAATGTCATCATAATTTCTTACGTATAAATTATGATGACGTTACTTCCGTCAACAAAAATCAAAAAAAAAAATTGAATTAGCCACCCACAGAGTACCATAAAAATAAAATACTGAGTATGAATAATTTTATCCACTCCGCTTTGTTATTCATCTAAGCTGTGTACAAATTCTAAGTTTTAATCAACATTACACTCTAAACAATAATTTATAATTATATATGGCCTAAAGGTCCTTGATACCGGGCCATAAAATCCAAAGAAAAGTATAACTATATTTAATGTCTGTACTGTCAATAAATTGTCTAAAATCGATCTTTCTTTTCTTTCTACATTTCTACGTATGTGTGTGTGTTCTGTCTGTATTATTTTATTTGAATTGTAATATGTACTGTTTTAATCAAAGAGTACTTTTATATTTCTGGTTTTAATGTTAAATTTAGTAATGTAAAGTAAATAGGTGTGCGGTTGTGAGTCAAGTACAAATGTTGAAGAACAGCCAAAAATATTTTATTTCACTTGGAATAATTTTGTTTTCTGCTCATGAAAAGTTTATAATTTATATTCTATAAAAATGCTTGGATTTGGATCAGTAAATAATAAGTGCTAATCTAATGCTTAGATTTGTAACAGTTATTAGACGCAAAATTATGAAACAACCTGTGGAACCAAGCAAAGAAGATTGTTGTAATAGTGGTTGCAATCCTTGTATTTTTGATGTTTATGAAAAACAGTTGTCTTTATATAAAAAACTCAAGAACAATGAAGACTTGCCTATACAAGCTGATAATGGCATATCGCAACTAGAATATACAAGTTTCTTTACTTTTAATACAACAGTTGTGTGTGATTCTCATAAACTTATTAGTTTCAAGAGATTAGGAGTGGAACATAAATCAACACCTAGAGTTTGGTGGAATCCTGGAGATCATTTTTTATTAAAATTCAGCACGGGTAAAAAATCATGCAGTCGAGCTTACACACCTATAAAACTAAAACAAAATTTTGGAGAAAAATATGATTTTTCTATTATCTTAAAACATTGTAACTCAGGTTTAGTCTCTAAATATCTTTTTGACCTAAAAGAAGGAGAAAAAACACAATGGCGTGGGCCTTATGGTTCTTATAATATAGTGCCAAATAAATACAAAAGAATTATTATGCTTGCTCAAGGAACGGGTATAGCACCACTCATATCAGTTATAGACAGTATACTAGATAATGAAGATGATATGACAAACATAATCTTTTTTTATTGCTGTTCTTCTGAAGATTTAATACTATTTAGAAATGAATTATACAATTATCAATCATTTTGGAATTTCACTTACAAAATATTTTTAAGTTCTTTAACAGCTCCAGGAAAATTATAAATATAAAGAGCCAGTCAATAATCGGAAATTTAATTATGAAGAATTTATGGTATTAAGACCTTTTACAAATGATGATCAATGTTTATTATGTGGTTCAACAAGTTTTATGAAAGAATATTCCATTAGTTTAATGAAAGACGGAATTTCAAATAAAAATATAATAACATTTTAAGTTTTGTTTTTTCATTATAATTTTCATCTAAGACAGTTATCTTATATTAATGATACTGTGATCTCATATTAATCACTTTTTATGTGGAATAACTGGCTGAATGATGAATCAACTGCTATTTTAGTAGGTCGATCACCTGATGTAAATTGGGGGCTTCTGCCTCGATTGTACATACATTACACCAAATATTAAAGATATATTGCCTATCTCTAAAAAGGTACCCACAGTTATCTTACAACTCAGATGAAGCGCAAAAATATAGTTCGCATCGGTTTTCTCTGAGGCCATAGTACTTCGCTAGAAGAGCCTGCCCATTCGTGCAACAGCAGGAGCAGCTTCGTGTACTTTAAGATTCTTTGTATTACAATTCTGCAATCTGTGACACATACGAGAATTGATGATGGTTTCTCCCTGAACCATAACATCTTCATCATAATATTTTCAAAGTGTAAGGTTATTTGTGTCTTATTTTAATTGCAAACTGTGACTGTGAAATAACTATCGTGGATTTAAGTAACGGGACTATAGTTAGATTTATTGCAGCGCTTGCGAATCATGAAGAGGGTTTGCTTAGGTGACAAGTACGACTTAGGTCATTTATAATAAGTAATCATGCCACTACATCAAAAGTAAATTGAAAAGTAATTATAAATATAAGACAGAAAAATCATTGTAAAAAAATCGATAATTTTTAGCATTATTTATTTTTTTCATCTGGCAACTTTTGCCATTGGCCAAAAATTAAGAATTCAAACCAAATACATAGGTATTAAAAACGTTAGTATAGATTTTTTTCGCGCCGGCGCGAATGATGCTTGCTCGTAACTTCCTTGTAAATTTTGCGTAAAATATATAGGTACGCTAATGATGTATGAATTTGTAGCAAAACGAATAGTTTTATTCTTAATGTGATAAATTTTTGTGCTCACTATGATTTGATTTAAAGATCGTTTAAAGAACTGAATTCTTTAACTGTTTATGGAAGTATAACATTGTGTCGTAGATAAAATAAAATCAAGTTAATAAATCATGGGCTCGATTGTATTAAAAAGTCTATCAATTCTATTGGGGGTGTTTTTTATATTTGTTGGGATAACTAAACTAACTCCGTTTATTTCTAAGGAATTGCATAAAGATTTGGTAAGTACATGCTCTAAACATAATTACGAAAAAAAAGGTCGCTTGATGCACTGAGAATTCGGTTGCGGAGCGTTGTGCTTAGCTATTTTTGTATTTGGCTTGCGGCCTAAATACTAACGTAGAGATGTCTCAGAGTGACGTTATCTGTCGCGAATGTATAAATTATTCGGTTTTTATTTTACCAAGTATTTGTAATAACAAACAATAGAGAAGCTAAATTTTTCACATTTATATGTAACATTTACCTTCACGAATTTAAAATGTAGCTATTGAATTTATTCAAAATATTTTATTGAATAAAACTGCGTGAATCGTGACCTGAACCTTAACAAAAATACAATTTACTTTACACACATCTGCTTTAATGTTACTGAATAGAAATACGAGTTAGAGGCACTAGTGCACTAGCCCACCGAAACTGAGGCACTCAAAATACACCAATTGGTGTAATTAGATTGCAATTCTAGAGACCGATCTTTCCGTATCATATGTTCTATATAATCTGTCACATTCCTTTATACAGCGTGTCGTTACCATCGCGAAAATAAATGAACACACGTCTAACGCTACTTGCCAATAATAATAAAAAAATATTAACGTTAAAAAAAATCTATAATTAAAAAAAATATTTTTGAACCAAACTAATTAAGTAAAAAAGAAACAAAATTGTAACATCCTATACAACTACAACTGACTGATTCATACATTCCGAGACTTTTTCATTCGTCGCCACAGCATCGCATTACAAGCCTCTCCTTCTAACAGTTTGTTTTGTCTCTTTTAAATTCATTTAACTCATTCATATGCTTTGTGACCTTTACAAATGAACTTTACGTTACAGTTTTGATACGTAAGGTTGTTCTAAAATTCTTTGTTTTGGAAAATTTTATAACTCGATAAATATTGATGTTTAAAGAATGTAAATGTTTAATACAATTTTAAAAAGTTATCCTCTATATGTGTGTACATTTATTGTCGCGATTGTAAAGACATGCTGTATATGTCACATAATATAAAGCGGAGCATTTTATAAATGCCGCGCAGTATGGACATGCATCAGCTATATTATTAAACTTCAATGATCTGCATAGCCCACAAGGACTCAAAGGCTTGAAGCTCAAGGCTGTGCAACTGCACAACTGTAATCTATAAGGAGAAGCGCTAGTGACACATAGAATAGCTAGTGTACTATAATTTATTACTGCAATCTTCCATAAAATTTTCTAATTAGTTGTCACGTAATTATCAATTTTCCATTATAAAGTAAAGTATATTAATACATGTCCTACTGCTGGGCAAAAGCCTCTGTAAAGAGGGCATCCGGGCATAGTCCACCATGCATCCCAACTGCGGATTTGCCCACTTCACTTATCTTTGAAGTATTTTTTTTTCTATTCTATGTGATGATTTGTTTGACTTCAAGTAAAAAAAAATATTGAGTGTACTAATTTAAAACTGATGTTATTTCTTTTGGCTGGCATCTTTTATTGGCTTTTTTTTACATGTAAGGGCAGTAATTAAAAAATAATGTGTATGAATGCTTAATACTTAACAAATATTTATATACAGTGCAGATCCCAAGGGCATTTATTCTTCTATCTGAATTCATCACATTATCATTTTCGACATATGTTTTAATCAATGTAAGAGTATGCTATATATGGCCTATACATGATTTTACCAAAAGTAAATATGTAATATTATAATTTGTATATATTCTAATATTACATAATGAAATAAAATGAAAGGTGCAATATGTAATATTAAAATATTACGTATGGCGCCTTTCATTTTATTTTTTGTTTTTCAAAAATGTCTTTGTAAAATTGGAGTTTAAACTGCTGTTACCAATTTGAATTGTGTGGGAACATCATTACAAAATACATGTTACAGACTTTTGTCCTAAAGTTAAGTGTTACAAAGACTCTGCCACTAACCGGGCTTAAACAAAATTCGAGTTTTATTAACTGACCAGTTTACAATATACACTAAAAATATTTATATCCGAGTTGAAAATAAAAATTCATGCATTGCACCTCAAAAAAATTTTTTACATGAAACATGGCCCAATTACTTGTTATTTTTAAAATAAAAATAGGTTTAGAATTAACTTGGTCTTGTCCCTTTGATTTAGTATATTAGTGGCTACATCCAAATTAACCAATGACAGCATTCCATTTAAAAACAAAAAAAAAGAACTAAGTTAAATTTTTCCAGGGTTGTATTCCAGGTCCCTAGATCTATTGAACTATATGTTATTCATCAAAAGAGAAGAGTTTAGCTAAAAACCCGGATTTTAAATTCTCTAAAATTGTGACTGCTAGATTCAAAGCGAAGTATAGATTAGTGTTTTAATCTAGTTTAGATAAACAATAAAACTGCTAAATTGCGTTGAATTTTGAATTGGGTATGTTTATTAATATTTGGGGATATTTGTAATTTAGAAAACTTTTTTACTTGTGTGTAATACATTGTTGCAAAGTGCTCATTGTTATATTTTTAATCCGGTTTATGATTTTTGGCAATACAATGGCATATCAACTTGTATTATTCGGTCACGGAACCAAAGGCGGTATGCATTTATTCACAAACTTAATACGACTTCCACTATAAATGGACCATAGCAGCAGCCCACACCGAAACGTAGAATTTTCATCGATTATTATTCTACTAAGAAGTTATTGTTTTATAGTGAATTTTATTTTGTTTTAGCCATTAGACCAAGACTTTGCCAAGAGTGCTACATTTTGTGGACACATAAGAGCAAATTATTTGACTGTAGTAAAATTACGGACCTTGTCTTACGTAAATTTCATACGCCATTTCTTAAAAACCGGCCAAGTGCGAGTAGAACTCGCGCACGAAGTGTTCTGTACCGCGCACGAAGTGTTCTGTATGGGAGCACCAATGTATTCTTTATCTTTATGTAAAAAACGTACGGCAAAAAATATGATGAAAAATCTCTTGTATGGGATTAAAATGCCGCCTAGCTATTCTTTTTCAAAGAAAAAAATGTAACAGTAAAAGTCAACAAACAATCATTACAAGTCCAGAAAATGTCTTTAGCAGCTATCTGCTTGATGAAAGGACGCGTATTGAACCTAGTTGTGCGAAGTTTTGAAATTGGCGAATTTCCAGTAAAAGGAGGGGGAGATCATAAAAGTCCCACATAACGGGGACCTAAACACAGAAATACATGCGTTTATGCATAAACTAGAGGTTTCTGGACCGCACTATTGCCGCAGCCAAACTTCTATCCGCAAATGTTTGCCCAGCGAACAAAACATGAGAAAACAAACAACAAATATTCGGTTTTTTTTATTTCAAACATTACGGTTAGAGCTTTAAAAGTAAGGATAGATCCTGTGATGTTTGTTTACAAGGACATAACCACTTTTGATTCTATACCCCTGAATATAGAATACAACATTCATCACTGATTTACCCCCCCCCCCCCCCCCCCCCCCCCCCCCCAGCTTGACTTGAATAACGACAGCTGTGAATATATGAATATAAAAAAAATGTCAGGGAATGTTTATAAGAAGTGTTAATAATATAATTTTTAAGACCAGTTTCAATGTATTGTGTCGGAACGCAGGCGGGTGACATAATAGGTATAAGAATGTCCCTAAAATTGAAGTCAGCAGTTTAGATCCGTAGCGCAGTTGCCATAATATTGGCTCCGACGTCGGGGGTCGTATTTCGATTGCCACACGGGACAACTATTTCTGTAACCCACAGATAGTTGTTTCGTCTCTGGGTGTTTGTCCACGTTAAATTTGTTTGTAAAACGCCTTTACGTAAGTAAGGGCAATGTTTTTTATATGAAAATGTATAAAAACGACTACGTCATGGTTTCTACCGATCATCTGGACACGAGCTACAACAGGGATAAAACTTGATAAAATTAGGGGAGCGTAGAGACGAAGTAGGAAGCATTGGAACTTCTTGCTCTGCGTATTCCTTCTTTTTCCTTGGTGAGTAAACTGAGCGTAGGGGCGAATACAAAATCTCGAAAAAGATGAAGACATGAAAGCGAAGAAATATAATAAGGAAGAGTTAGATTGGGAGATATTGAGATATACGGAAAGCGATAAAATCCTATTGATACAGCATATGAAATGTCAGAATAGAACTCGCTAACGATAGGCGTGGACGGAACCATGGGCAAATCGAATGGACGTGGATGAGGTGAACGAGACGTGGAAAAATCGCGGAAATAATAAATCCTGCATCTCTCTCTACCCACCCACCCTTAAGCTGATCTATTATTAGCTGTATTTCTAGTGTTCGAGTAGAAAACGTAGACAAGTTGATGGATTGTTTGAAAGATGACTTTGTAAGCTAAGCCAGTGGATGTATTTCAGAATAACTCTGACATTATGACGTAATACATCGGTCTATCCCGTAACCATGAACGTCGCGAAATGTTTCGAAGCGACGGGAATTTAAAATCACAATAAAACGCAATACAATCCGTAAAATGGTTTTGTGTAACCGATCGAACGTTTAGATCAACCTTTGGAGGTCGATGGGTAAGAAAACATGCACACGGACTTTAAATAATTGGTTACGCCAACTAATATCGTGTTCACGAGGTCATAGGACAACAACCTCTTCTTAATTATACCTTGTTCTTTCTTAACTTTTATCAACTTAAAATGAAATAACACTTTGAAACTCAACATGTTTATTGAGAAATATGCGCTGAATGGTTTCACCCAATGATTATTATATACAAATGAGAGGTAGATATGACACTAGCACACTAATTAAACATCATTGATTTTAGAAATCGTAAAGGACGCATTGGAAGGCTGTCAGTTGATCGTAAAATAATCAATCATAATGCAAATGACCGGAATATGAATTACTTAGGAAATGTTCTTTGTTTTTTTTTTTCTTTGCTTTATTGTTCTTTGTTGGTCTAATTAACGTTTGTTGTATAGATAAAAAAAAGTATTCTAAAAAGTCGATCATCAGAACCCTCTAATCTCATTAAAATTGTCATAAAAGACAGTAACGCTAAAAGAGGTATCGAAAGAAGAAATTAACATTAGTAGACACTTCTATCCCTCCAACACATCCTCTTTGCGTATTTAATAACTTAACGTCGCTTGCCTATTTAGATATTTCCAAGGAAACTGAAAGCAAGTTAAAGTTAAAGTTGCAACAATGAACACAAATGACACTCGTTACTTTTAATCCGAAGGTAATTGGCATCGTTAAGCAATTAGGTAATATCAGATATATCGATCGCTCCTTTGTCACCGTCCTGCTATGGAAAGAAAAGAATAATTCCACTATTTGCGAATTACTTTGTCACCTGAAACCAACCACGTCGACGCTTTCAAAGAAGGGGAAAATTTTTGACCGGACTAGAAATAGGCTAAAACTAAGTGTAGACTACGTACGGAGGGAAAACATCGCGTACATCAGGTATCGCATAACGAGCATGCAGTCAATGTATAGCAGTTCAGTTTTATTTTAAACGTCGACTAACGACCGGATTCAATATTCTATCAGATTTGTGTACTAGCGGTATTTGACATTAGTTCCATAATAAAACTCTATGCCCAGTAACTAAATCTATCTGTAGATAGAATATTGAAAACTGTCGTAAATTGCCCTTTTCTATTACACGATAGGACAAAAGGCTCAAGCTAATCTCCTAATAATCTTTTTCGCTATGTCGCAACATAGAGCTAACCTTTATAATATTACTATATACTTAATCGCGTTATTAAGTTAATGTTTACTTAAAGATTAATGAGATAACGCATTAAAAATTATGTATCCAGAAACACGAAAGAGGCGAATATAATTATAATTATATGTACATTGATCACAAATAATCATTCGGACCTTCTTTATTTTCAGAGGAAAGAATATGTGAGATATGCAAAAGTGTTTCCTTTAACCGAAATGTTGGATTTCAAATTACCATCGAAATGGTACAGAAGAACCGTTGGTGGACTAGAAATACTCTTCGGCCTGGCGATGGCAGCCATTCCTAGCCGTAAGCATTACTTCTTTTTGTGTATTATTAATATATATTCCTTATGAATATTTTCTGTATAGTTGTCTTAGTTAGTAATATCTCCGTATCAGTGTTATATATTTAGTGTCCTACCATAACCGAGCAACAGCTACAATAATAGTAATAGGTACTCATAATCATTAAATGTAAAAAATCTAACGATGAATTTGTGTTGTGACCTGTATTTAACTTATTCCGTTCATAAGGACTTTAAAAGCAGTGTAACACATAAAACCAACTGTTGCTCCCAATAGTCTTATATAATTTGATATTTTCATCATACTAGTATCACCTGCTGCTGTTACTCGGACGCTGTCTGCTATTTTAGTTCCAACAATAAAATAGATCGATCCTATGCGCGTTTTACAACATGTGTGTGATTAGACAAATACATAATAATTATTATGTATTATAGAGACACTTTCTTTACATTTACGGCTGCGTAGTAAGTTATAGAGACGATAAAATCAAAGCGTTTAAATTATTCTATACTAGCTGCTGCCCGCGACTACGTCTGCGTAGAATAGTCTGAAGGTGTAACATTAAGCAGAAAGACAGATATACATTAAATATTTATATAAATTATAGCCTATGTCTTATTCTGATGTATAAGCTATATTATTGTAAAGTTTCATTAAAATCCATTCAGTAGTATTTGCGTGAAAAAGTAACAAACATCCATCCATCCATACAATCTTTCGCCTTTATAATATTAGTAAGGATAATATACTGTATAGGATTCGACATTGTGAGTTTTATAAATAAATAAGAAAGATATGCAAAAAGCTAGGGTCAGATCAGATTAAAATTTTGAAGGAATATTTCTATCCTCTCGAAATATTCGGTTTTTGAACGCATCAACGAACGCCTTCATTTTTTTTTTTTTTTTTTTGGGCTGGATGAGCCACTGTTGGCCTTAGGGGCCTTCACAGATCCAACGGACTTGAGGTGGCCTGGCGCACGAGGCGCCTAGCCTGAACCTCGGCGTACTATTATTACGGGAATACTACCGAAAACATTACGGGTTTTAACTCCCCGCGTCGGACATTTTTATATACCGACACAAGTTTATTAGCGTCGATTCTCTATGCATTCGGTACGGCTTCAAGCTTTTAAGTGGCCGTTAAACTGTCCGCGCGATGTTTACAATGCAGACCGGTGTATTACGCGCGGCATGACCGCTCTAACGAGCTCTACGGTTAACGCACCGCCAAAAATATTATCTATGGCACAGATAACGTCCGCCCGTTCCCGCGCTTTTGAATGAGCGAAACGGAGAAATTCCCGCGCGGCGTGGCTAGTTCACGAAAATAAACATTCTATTTATCTATGTACCCGAAATCGCGCGGTGCTAGGTTTGATGCGGAAGTTTGATTTAAAACGATGATAGGTTTTTATTTATAAAGCACGTGTTCGTTGTTCGTCTTGTTTCATTCGATCTCCGTGTTGTTTCAATTATGAAGGTCGTATGGAAGTTATGTTTCATGAAAATACAATGCACGGTTTCATGATTAGTTCCCGAATAAGTTTTGAAGTTATGCTGTCTCGAAAACAGATTGTATTTTCTTTCAAAATATTAACAATATGTTTTTTTTATTTATTATTACGTACATGTCTACGAGTAAGTTATAAGCCTTCGAAGCGCTTCAACATGAGTTTCCCCAGCTTTTATTGAGTTTCGCGTCTGTGTACCCAATCTGCGTAGGCACACCGAATCTGGAAGTAAAAAGCTTACTTTGCGTAAATCGGACCGGAAAAAATAACAAAAATCCAGCTGTAACCATGACATTTGGAAGTAAGAACTATCTTGTGTCCGTGAATGTGTTGGATGTTGTAAATAAAACGTCCGAGAGAGAGGTCGGAAATTTCATTTAAAAATTAGAACATCGTTTAAATTCTCAACGTGCAATATTCCTATCTATACTATAATAAAAGAGTAGAATCGGCGTGTCTGTACATTGAATATTTTTATGAAAAAATGAAGGGTATCATAAAAAGTGTTATAGGAAACATAAAAACCATTTTTGGAATTTTTGTCTGTCTGTCGGTCTGTTAGCGATAAACTTGAAAACTACTTATCGGATTTTGATGCAGTTTTCACGGGTTACTTAAGCAAAGCTTGGGGCAGGACCTAGGCTTTGTTTCATCTCAATCGGTTCACTCAAACGGGAGATATGGGAGTTTTAAGATTAAAGCAGTGCAGTCGCAAACAGTTATCACAGTTATCCTACTACTGGATTAATTTGTATGGTGTTTTTGTAAGTATTCAAGATTAATTCTGTGCAACATTAAAGCTTTGTTTTATTGCAATTGGTTCACTAAAAAAAAGCTAAGTAAAAAGATTTAGTTCCCATGCAAAAACTAGATGGCGTTGTTCTTCATAAAATGCGCTGTATACATAATTATTTTCACAAGATAATTAAGGGACAAGTGCCGACCATTTGCATTTTAATAATAGTAATGCTAATTTCTTCAATTACGATTTATACGATCGGTACGATTTTAGTTTTGCTCGGTATAGGGATATTCTTGATTTTGGTTTGCGATTTGGTTAGTTGTTAGGAACAGTAGTGGATTTCTCTATAGGCCGCGTACTCGGCGGGCCAAATGTAGGGGACTGCAAATTAGTGGAGTCTTTTAGTAGCGTTGCTTGCCTTTCGCTTCTTTGCGTAGGCGATATTCCATGAATATTATAATAAATCAAGCGGGCCTGATAAGTAGGTACCATTCGTCGGCTCCATAATGTCATGTACTAACTTTCTTTGTTTAATTTTTTGTGCCTTCCAGCGAGTCTTTTCTCTTAATCTTTAATGAGCCTAGGGCGAGCAACGGACAATTCTGTCACTGTTTAGGAATATAGATTTGGTTAGGCTAGGATATATTCGGATATTATGTTTGTTTTTTTTTTGCTTTGTCGTTTGTAATTAAATTATGTTTGAATTTACCTTTTTTTTATCACTGACTCACAAATTGTATCAGCCTAGCTTTTCGCCCGCGGTTCGGCCCGTATGTACCACATTTTATATCGTACTTAAAAAGTAGCCTTCCTCAATAAATTGGCTATCTAACAGTGCAAGAATTTTTCTAATCGGACCAGTAATAGCTGAGATTAGTGAGTTCAATCAAACTGATGCTAGCTACACTGTAGACTGCTAGCATCTGTTTGATACATGTATCTCATAAACTGTTATATTTAGACAGTTGAAATTTTCACTGTTAACGCTATAACAACAAATAAAGTAAATCAGAATATTTTTTTTAAGTGGGGCTCTCCTACAACGGACATAATTTTATTGCCTTTTTTATAGATTATGGTATGGAACTCTTCGTTCACGATTGCGACTCGCATTTGGCTGGTTTTTAAATTTATATAATCTAACAATCATCATCATTTTATAGACCATAATATAATTGAAGTTAACTATAGTTTCATCCAATTCAGCTGTAGCGATTACTTTTTTTAAGTTGATTTATTTTTTTTATTTATGAACCGATTTGAATAAAACTAACACTAAATGTTAAGTGAAGTACTACAATGCATAAGTGAAAGTTGCATCCAAATCGGTTAAGCCGTTTCCGAGATTACGCGCACAAACGCACATACACACGGACAAAAATTTTAACAACCATTGTTTTGGGTTCTATTGTATTGATAAAGGAGGATCTTTAATAATAGTTTTTCTCAAATATCTTCCGTGTACCGACAAACACAAGTAACATTTTTATTATATGTATAGATATCTGTCTGAATTTTTCGCTTTCATACTATTCCACGCGGACGTAGTTCCGGGCAACAGCTAGTTAATAATATTAAAGTAGAAAATATTGTCAGAGCTATATCGGAATGTGCGAATTCGGCGTTTTAAAAATGATCCGGATGTTTACATTTTCTGAGCTTTTTGTTATAAAAATTCAAATATTTCATTATCAAGTGCAACAATTCATACCTAATACGGGCTCTTAAAAATTTTGACAAAATGATATCTCTGAAATCTGAATCCATTTTACTTGAGAAGTTATCTGGAAGCTTGTGGTCAGACAGGTAGGTTCGTGATTTTTTTCTATCGAGAATATGTTTTGAAAACAATGGTCCATTAGAATGTAAGATCAATATTAACATATTTTTTTTTGCTTCTATAAAATGTATATATTTTGCAAAAAAAATTTTTGAAAAACCTGTTTTTACTGCATATAGCGCCTTAATCAAAATTGATTGCAAAAAATAAACCATTTATACTGAGTTGAAATCTTTACAAATAAACCACTAAAACATGTGACACATGAAATCGTTTTGATTTATTAAAATATTCATGAAATAATTATATTCTTTAACACAAAACAATTATTGTAAGTAATGGTAAAAACGAGTTTGGACATAAAGACATTTCTAGAAATATATTCCGAAACGTGGAGGCACTTACCGACATAAACAGCATTAGGGAAATGGCCCATCCGTGTTTCGCACATCAATAACCTTTAAATAATGGCTTAAACCATAGTTTGATGTTTACGTTATCGTAATTGGACGTGGCTATGCAGAATATCCAAATCGAAAGATATAGATTAGTTTTTTGGAAATTTTACTAGAACAGTTTCAAAATTATTTATTGTTTCTTTTAGTAATATTGTTATTCCGTCCAATATTGTATAAATATTAAACAACACATTTAGTTTGGAATCTATGCTTATTGAAAACAAGGTGATATTTTTTAAACTATTTTTAATGCATAGTAGTAGTTCGTTTATTTTTAAATGTACCTCTAACTAGATTTTATTTGACCTTTCACAACTTTATCTCGAAAGTTATTTGTTATTGGATCCGTTTTGCATGAACGCATTCAGTTAACAATACATCAAAGTAAAGTAATCGCCCTGATCTATCGTAGACAAGGTAAAGAATGCGGCCAACGTGGGGCTAGTGCTGCTGATGATACTGGCTGCCTACTCCCACGTGATGGTGGGCGATCCTTTCGACCGCTGCGCCCCCGCGCTGGTCTTCTTCTTCATGCTCAGCGGCCGGCTGGTCGTGTGGTTCGTATACTTCTCCATAAAATCGCACTAGTCTCAGCACGCGCCCCAGCCTTACTCTCTTACGTTACCCATATAGGTGTTGAGAATAGTGACCGGCAAACATCATAAGGGATGCGATGCATTCGTTTTATTTTTAGGGCCACCAAAGCAGGGTATTTGCGTTTAATGTGTAGGGGGTCGGGTAAGTCCCAACGACTACTGCGATAACATTGCTCCCTTACTGTAGGGTAACATTATCTTGTGTCGTAAGGGCATTTTACATACACAAATTTAACTTGAACCACCCAGATCCGAAAAAAAATGTGTGGGTCACAGAAATAGTCGTCTCGTGGGAATCGAACCTACAACCCCCGGTGCCGAAACCAATACTTTGGCAACTGCGCCACACGGAGTCATCAAGCAGGGTATGCTAACCGCTAGGATCGAGGAAGGTTACGTATTCGTGTTCCCTACACGCGACAATGGCAGGTGCGGCGTGGGTTCTTAGTGTGCATTTTTGACCGGGAGTCCAACAAGTAAAATAGGGTTTATTTATGTGAGAAGGTGGCAAGCGAGCTGGAGGTTCACCCGATGTTAAGTGATAACATTTGCAACACCTGTAGTGCACTCCGCAGTTGCAAATGCTTTCCCCGCCTTTTAATAAAGCGGGCCCAGCTACCACACCAGTGATGTAACGAGTTGGATTTTTTTTGACTCGAGTTACTCGAGTTGATTTGGCTACTGACTCGATTCGCAACTCGAGTTGACTCGCATCGAAGTCTCAGGTAGGGACATAGGGGGTGGGGGGGGGGGGGGGGGGGAGGACGACTCGGCCAACTCGGAGAGCACGAGTAATAATGATATAGGAAGTAATAATGATGTTGAATCGTGTACTTATAAAATGTAATTGTACATAGTCGATTGCTTATCGAAAATAAAGTTAAAAAAAGTTTCTGTTTTTATAGCAAACAATTCCCACGCCACACTTCTGTTATTTGACGTCGTTACAAACAAAACAAAACAGATCACTAACAAATCAAAAATATCAGTTCGCACGCGGATCGCCAACGGCCAACTAATAAAATCAAATAACAAAATGTCAACCAAAAAACAAAATAAACTTTTAAAGCGGTTTATCATTTGCGCAATTCCGTCTCCGATCCTAGCCGAACGAGCCCGACTCAACCCGAGTTCTATTCGAGTTGATGCGAGTAAGATGCAACACCTTACGTACGGCGCGCGCGCGTGAAACGTAACTTTACATTTCACTCAACTCGAGTTGATGCGAGTTGCAACGCCTAACGAACCCCGCGCGCGAGCCGCGTGTGTAACTCGGAACAACTCGTGAGGCCCCCGCGTCCGGCTTGCGTTCGGACGACCGAGTTGATTCGAGTTGCTTAAAACTGAACTCGAGTTGACTCGTTTAAGGTTTGACTCGAGTTACTCGAGTCAATTAACTCGAGTCGCACATCGCTATACCACACTCACCAGACGAAACGCAGAAGTATAACACACTTCACGCCGCTCTTCTGTGAGGTTGTGGTACTTCCACGGACGGAACTGCCCATTCGTGCTACGACAAACGATTGCGTGGTCCTACAGTTAATAAATGGCATAAAAGGTTGGTGACAAGAAAGTGGATATCCGCAAACTCTTCTTTCTGTTGTAAATGTCTTCTTTTTGTTGGAAATGTTTGCTCTATACTAATTGAATTGCATCATGAAAGTCTGGATTCGAAAGCTAATAGACTAAAGTTATTTACGTTATTTTCTCTTGAAATGTTACTGGGAAAACTACGAAACCCACTCGAAATAAGCCTGAATGTAATTTTTAATGGCAAATAGAGAAACGCAATGGCCGTTCACCTGATGTTAAGTGACTACCGCCACTTATGGCCATCATTAATTTTGTGCGGCTATGAAAGGGTGGAAATCTTCAGGACAGTAGTCCTCCCTTAACCTCACCCACCAGACGAAATGTAGAGGTACGGATGCTTCAATTTTTCACCGGTCTCAAGCTCTCCTTTCATGTAACAAGAAATGCTGGGCTCGGCTCTAATTCATTAAAAAGAACCATGAACAAGCCTAACATTGAAGTTATTTTTCATAATAATAAATTTCTTCTACCTTCCGTGACAATAATAACTAAACCAATTCTTTAAAAATAAAGCCGAAAACACAACACGCTCTTAAGATGCACAGGTAATTGTTTTCCCTACACCTACATAATTGTAATCCAATTCAGACTGAAACATCACCCAATAACGGATGGCAAAATCTGGCACGCGTCCATTTCATTGGCACGTAATCGAATTCCTATGGATAACCAAATACCGCCCGCCAAATGGACGCGACATTTGTAAAATTCTAAATTGAAGATGTCTAGCAATTTCTGTTTTTTCTTATTAAAATCAGTAAAGACGACAAAAATTGTACTAGATTGACAATGTAAACGTTGGTCCCAAGAAAAAAAAGTATTTGTGTACTTATCTACGCACGTAAGAAGTAATTATACTCGTACTTCCTTAGCGTAAAAACATGAAATGCCATAAAATAATAATTCCAAGTTATTTAAATAATCCGTTATCAATTAGAACGGATTATTTAAATAACTTGGAATTATTGGTATATGTATGTCAAAACCTTTTTTATTGGGTGCCAAGATTAAATTGTTTACCAGGCATCATATAACTTTTTGAAGGTCGGCGTCATCGTAAAAGTTTTACTCATAATTTTTCCAAACGCTCAAACATACCGAGAAGTCGAATTAATGCTGTTGCACGAATGGACAGGCTCGTCTCATAGTTCAGAAATTTCATTTCTTTTTGGGGGTCACAGGCGGTCCAGTTTTTTAGTGGCTATCTGCTACTCCAAGAGTGTTGCAAATGTTCATGGATGGCGTTTATCTCTTATCATTAAAAAAAAACACCCGCTGACGTAAAACGAATGCAAAAAAAAGAAAAGATACCACCCTTTTTTATTTAGACACAAGTAACTAATATGGCACTATATGATTCGTAAAATGATACCTGTTGGCTACAGCCGAAGGAAAGTCAAAATATTTTTGTGATTGGCAATGGTTGCGTGCTGTAAATCATTGAGCTTATATCACAAGTCGCCCCTAAACACGTTAATGCTGCCAGTCTGTGCCAGTTTTGTAAACAGCCGTTGCAGCCGTGTGCTGCGATTGACGTCATCTGATGAAATTAATTTTACCGTCTCATACTTCATCGCCCCTAATAACTTTTCCAGTGCACATGCCTGTAAAATATAAAAAATTTATCCGCGCTCACGTCTATAAAGCTAAAAAAAAGTATACTAAACATCTTGTTGTTGCTGTTCCATTCCCCATCGTATATTGAGACGGTACCCCACAGTGCCTTGACCAATTTTTCGTCGATGTAAACAGGAGTTACAAAACAAAATTAGTGCTATCCAACGCCCGTACCCCGGCATCGCTGGCCGCCCGCCAGGAATCGACCATGTCGTAGTACAAATTCGTATTTCGGTTAATTGATGTGCACTTCATTCGATTTAGTGAAATTCGATGACTTTCCTATTTATTGATCTCATTCTAATTGATCAATTACTAGAAATTAATACATAATAACAGTACTTAAATCATCCGTAATACCTCAGAACGTATTCCGCATTTTTTTTACATTTTTATCGATACATTAGAATCATATGAAATATGATGCTTTGAATTTGTATACGGGGCGGGAGGAAGTGTATTTCTTGCGCCTATTTCCAGCCACGCCAACAATTCGCATGACGCAAATGTGATTGATCTTCAATTTCTTTTCAGGTATCAGACCAGCCGACGCGAAGCGTTAGAAAAAGCAGCCTCAACGCAGAACGGAAACGGTCTCAAGAGGGACTAAGCTGAAGCGATAAACATGATATTAAATTTGATATCAATTTTTTATAGACTTCTTGTTGAAAAATTTGATTCAACGACACAAGAGTGATAATTTCAGCACAAGAAATATTAGACCTATTTGTTTTGTTATAATTGTTCCTCGCTGTGATTTTACTAGTCAACTCACAATAGTTTGTCGTTTTATTTGCACTGCTTTATAGTCTAAAAGAATTCATAAATAAAGTAGCTGATGTATTGTTAAATATGTATTTGCAATAGTTTTGTGACCAATATAAAGTCGTTTTATGTTTTACATCGTTCACAATATTGGCAATAATCATTTGATTACTATCACTACACTACATTTCTTTTAAGTGATATTATATTAAGCTATATGTAATGTTAGATCGTTGCGTGTGTGTTGTGTGTGTTTGCGATATGTTGTTGTTTTGTGTATTTATATTATGTAGTGTTGGGGTAAATATAAAACTGCCACTGAGTTTTTAGTAAACTTAGATGAAACTCGAAAAAATCTTAAATTGTAATAAACACTACAAAATGTAAAAACCTGCTCAATTAGCAAAACAAGGTCATATAAAAGTATAGGTTTAATTTGTTACACAACCGAAAATCCATATTTTTATGTTGATTAATAAAGCAAGCGGTTGTTAATATTTAACACGGAAAATACTCAATAAAATAACTTCTAAATCAGGAATGTCTTTTTTATTCTAATTCAAGAAAGAAATAAAGATGTTATGGTGATACGAGTGATTATTACATATTGCGCATTTAAATCTTAATTTCGTGTATTAAAAATGTAGTAAGACTAAATAATGGGAGAAACAAAACAATGAATCTAATTGTAACATGGAAGTCATAATGTAAATTAAGCTCTCGATAAGTAGGTATAATAGCTTATAATAAAATGCTTAAACACTTCCATAGGTACCTACTTAATATTTTCGTTTCTTTTATTATTAAATTATAGAAACTGATTTATAATTATGATGATACTTATATAATCATTAAACACTGAGTTGTGACTGCTTCAACTACCCCAGGTTGCCACGTTGTTACCCCAGGTTGTTACGTGTGCAACATTTTATGAAGCACACGTAACAAATGTCACGAAAACGTCCTTTCACACTTAAAATGTTGCTAACAGAATGTTAATTTCTTAAAAACAGAACTTGTTGACAACGCGGTAGTCAAACAAACTAATTAAGTAAAAAAGAAACAAAATTTGTAACATCCTATACAACGAGCGCCACAGCGTCGAATTGCAAGCCTCTCCTTCTAACAGTATGTTTTGTCTCTTTTAAATTCATTCAACCAATTCAAATGCCTTGTGACCTTTACAAATGAACTTTACGTTACAGTTTTATACCTAAGTGTTCTAAAATTCTTTGTTTTGGAAAATTTAATAACTCGGTAAATATTGATGTTTAAAGAATGTAAATGTTTAATACAATTTTTAAAAGTTATCCTCTATATGTGTGTTCATTTATTGTCGCGATGGTAACGACACGCTGCATATTATGTTCCTTTGTGGCGCTCTAGACATCAAATGGGACGATTTTGATGATTTCTTCCACAGATAAATTATCTTTATTTTGCGAGTCGCACCAGACTATAACATTAGTCAAAAGTCATATGGCGACAATCAGAGACCAAATTATGTAAAGAAATAACACCATAAAAAATATTCTATTCAAATTTTGTCTTTTTCAAAAATTTCAAATATTACATAGCCAGATTCTTTCTGATTTTATCTGTAGGTACTGGTTTATGTTTTACATAAATAAAACAATATCATAAACAAATCGTTTGTATTTAAAGCACAAATATAAATTTATTTACATTATCAAAATATCACTATTATACCTACCAAAGTATACTCCTTCAAATGATAAATCACAATTATTGTACATATTATTACACAATATATTTCTATATTAATACATAAATTAAGCATTTTTATAATCTTTTATGCAACCGCAATTAAAGGGGATAATCAACATAGAACATAGGCCAAGAAGTAGTAAAGATAAAATAATATTTAAATTATAACTCACAATTTTATACTTTAATTTTATACCAGTCTGTTAAGCGGGATCTCTGCCTGTTTGTAACAACTCCAAAGCATTCTTAAGATTATTTATTGCCGTCTTAATATCATCATAATTGAGAGCACTACTGGCCCACTTACAATACTTCTGGGCTTTAGCTATTTGATCGGGGCTAAGCTGTGCTACCATTAAAGAACTATCACCATATGTGGGTTGCAAAGGCTGACTTTGCTGTGATGGGTCATATGGTACAAATCCACCAGGATTGGGATCAGGAGTATAAGGCACCGGTGGTAATTGAGATGCAGCTCTCATTGCAGCATTTGGGTCAGGCAGTGTACTGCTAAAACTTGTTGGTATGACTGGCAATGTAGTAGGTGTAGTTTGTGGATTGATCCCTGGATTCTGTGTAAAACCTATAGGTGCATTGTCATTTTCTGTACCCTCATTCTCTGGTCTTTCTTCCCCTGTGGATAGTGGGCCTGCAATATAAAAATAATGAAGTATATAATTAACTTACTTAATACTTTTACATTAATGAGTTGGTTAAAAATAACAACTTTCATTAATACACAAAAAAAATCATTACCTCAAAATGCATTACTATTGCTACTTTGTTGAATTCTTCTAGTACATTTGCTATATCATATACCAAGATGTAGTGATCACAAATCAGGTTGGCAATTTTTGACTATGATAACCTTCTAAGAGGTTGTCAATAAGTTATCATTAATTTCTAATATCTTATTTATTTAAATGAACTATCTTAATCTTATTAATTTTATGAATATACCAAAAATACCTGGCACAGGTGTTTCTCCATTTTTGAGACAATTATGGATGTATGCCGCTTTCCACTTAGCATACTTTCTGTTCTGAGCTGCTTCATCAGTTAATTCACCAAATGTTGTAAGAACATCATATATCATACCAGCTGTGTAAAATGCCTTGACAACATTTCTAAAAAAAAGTTTCACCATGATTTAAAAAAGTCCTTAACGCTGTGACAATTTATAACAGACTGAGGATAGGTTAACTATATAAGAGATATAAGTATATAGAGATTATGAAAGTTAGAAGATGTAGTGTCAAGAAACATAAACTTAAATGGATTAATCTTAAAGGCTTTATGATGTTTTTTTCAACATATCTTAATAAATATTGTTTTACAGAATCTTATTTATAGAATTTCATAACATGAACAATAAGTGATCAAATTTTAATTACTTTCCAAAATTCTGTTCTCTATCTTGTTTGTCAGCATAAAGAAAAAGCTTGAGGGCATAGTTTTCAAGATGAGCCTGCGCGGCAACCTCATTAGAAATAGCATCATTGTCTTTTTGCAAATTCTTCTCTTCTTCCAGCCAGTCCATTAATCCTTAAATTATAAAATGTGAAATATTAGTAAATCTGACAATAACAATTGTTAAAATATAGATTTTTTTTTATGTGAAAAGTTGCCAAACAAGCAGACAGTTCACCTGATGGTAAGTGAATACCGCTGCCCATGGACATCTGCTAACCCGAGGGTTACAGATGTGTTGGCAACCTGTTAAAAATTGGACTCCGACTACCCCCCTCACCAGACGTAACGCGAAAGTATTTTTCATACTTTCACTTTACGTTGGTTGTCTGGAGGTAATTTTCCTCATTTTATGGATTTAAATTAATTAAAAAAGGGGGTCTGATTCAGAGGGATTTTTGTATGTATTTTGAGACTGCATCATTTCTGGTGCTGTGGGAAGAATAGCCTACTCTTTTTTTTGCAAATTGAGAGAAGAATATTTTTTTTTCTTAAAAATTACATGGAAAAAAATATCAATCTCCAATTTGATGGACTTGAAGGAAAGCTAAACCTTATCTTTATTATAGTGATTGTGTTTATCTATATAGAAAAAACAAAACAATTATCAATTTTTGATTTTGTTTGAAATATTTTAAAACAAATAGAACTGGGAGCTTTCACAGGTGTTTTTTAATTTCAGATTTAATCAAATAAATCAATTTTTAATTTCAGATTTCGATAAATACATATTGAAATTACTTAAAAATTTAAATATTTTACCAAATTATTTCTATTGGATAATTATGTACGGTTAATATCCACTGTTTTGCACACCATCTGTTTAACATAAACAGTATATTTAAGTATTACTAAGATATATACTACATAAAAAAATATATAACTTACCCATTAACATTTTAGTTTCCTCGGGAGTTTTCTTGTTAGTAAGCTTTAAGCCAACTTGTAGGGCGTGTAGGCGACACCAATAGGCAACAACAGGGTCCCTAGCGTCATGTTCCGTAGCAGTTTTAAGGTAATGTTGTATAGATTTTAGACTTGATGGACACTCTGGTATATTTGCAGGCATCCTAAAAACTTAGCTAAAAATTATTTGTTTTAAATCAAATACGGTCGTACTTTAATAACTTTTTACGCCAAACACGTATATGAAGGCGTCACTTTTATCTTGAATATAATTTTAAATGGAATGTTACAAAATACAAATGAAATTACCTCTTTCTTCGTCCAACTATTGCAAGTACAACGAAAATGCTAATAAGACTATGAGTATATGATAATGTTATTAAGTTACACCTTTTCCGAACAGTCAATTCTTCTTTTACTTCTCTCTCTCTCTCTTCATTTCAATGATAAAATAGGGATGCCGAAAAAATATCGATATATCGATTTTTTTATTAAATATATCTTTAATTATATATTTTCAAATATTATTAACTTAAATATATATATATTTTGCTCCAATATATAGTTAAAAAATGTGGCGGAATGTAGTATAGGGGTGATTTTGCGCAATTTTATTTTATTGAGCCCATGTGTTCGTAACGCCTGCTAATTTTAAATAGCAACATCCATCTGGCAATTTGTTTGCTTTTTTTGTTTTGTTATATTTAATGTCCCTTCGCATTAAACCATTTGTCGAGCTGGAACCATATTCATTTTTCCGTCTATACTGATTATCAAATCCCAAAAACTGTATCAAGGAACCGTACCTTCAGGGTCCCGCACACAATGGTACAAGACTGTCCATGAGTTTAACCGATGGATCGATGTCTTCCTAGAGTGTTCTCTTTAATTATGGATCTGACACTATCTGATGATCAATGATAGTTTCGCTTTACAGGCTGTACTCTTAATAATGATGTCTGATGAATACTGGTTTCAATAAATTATTTATCAACTTACATTAATTTACATGTAGGATTCCCTGAATGATAATAAAAGAAGTTTTTTATTATTATATGTATAAATTAGAACTTTGTGATTTTTTTTAGTTAAATATTTGTATCATTTGAACGAATTTTGTATGTTTTGAAATGATGTATTATTAATCATGTAAAAATGGCGATGTATCTATATTACTGACTCAACATTTATCGATACTATTTAATAATATCGATTTTTTTATCCCTATAAATGCCTGTCAATAAACTGTCATAATGTCAAGGCAATGATCATAGCCTTTCTGCCAGCTAATACAGTGGTTGTTTTGTGGTGAAGTTTGGTATTAGCCCGGTGGCTATGATAGCTTCATCCTTCCATCCAGTCTATTTTTTTCACCCGCCATACCGTAGGCAAATACGGATTATGTCGAACCCGCACCGATTAAAACCACGGCAATGCGACCCTGTCAGCGCTGGCCAACTTAGCAGCCTATTCTCGGGGAGAAACTCCCCTTTCCTCCAGGTAAGGTACGCTAGAACATTGGTGGTGGTGGCAGGAAACCTAGTGCTAATAACAACATTAAGCCTCCGTCATGACATGAACAACTTGGCCAGAGAGGATCTAGCGTGCCGCAAAAATATTTAGCCTTCATTTCCTATAGAATGGCAGTTCGAATAATTGACAGAGAAATAATTTTTACTTTCGGTGGTGTTTGAATTACAACAAAACATAATCGGTTCATCCTTCTCCGGACTAACTCCAAGCCGCCTCTTTCGGAACCATTCATCTAGGACACTTATTACAGATTGTAAGCAGATAATAATTCTAGTGCTTAGGGGTAAGATTTTGTTGCAATCGGTCAAGTTTAGGTCGGTTTCATTGACGTACAGTGTCAATGTTAACTCGACTTCAGTGGTCTTAGGAACATCGCTGGTATACAGGGAAAAGACTTAATTCCTACTAACCTAGTACGAATTAAGTAAAGTAATCGACTTGAAAGGTAAATCGAACTATCGATCAGTATTTTGGTACGATTTTAACGAATTAGTCTAGTCATACTAGAGAGATTTTGTTGAATGTACTCGCGATGTTGAACAGAAGTAATCCCATGCATTATGTAACACTTGCACTCTGGGTGTCAGCAGAGCGGTGCATTTTAAGGACGTTCGACTATCTGGTTCCAAAGCCGAGCTGCTCGTCGGGAAAAGTATTAACGAAAGATAACATTTTCAATTAAAATTAGAAGGCAAATGACGTGGGTAATGAGAGTTTACTCTATTCGAGATAGCATCTGGTGCCCAGCCGACCTAACAATAGCTTGGACTGGTGACGGTCACGGAGTTGAGCTTACTAAGTATTTCTAACGATAAGTAGAAATTCGGACATAGTCACGGAATTGTGCGAAAGCGTTTTCACGGGCGGCCCATGGAGTTTTAAGTACGTTATGGAGGTTTAAGTCGAATCAGATATAATTCGTCCTTGGTCCCGCGAGGACGGATAACAATCGCCAAATAACTGAGTCGTCTGTTTTAAGCAGTTTAAAAGATATGTAACAACTTTTTTATTGGCAAGCATTAGTCGGGAGAGTTTTGGGAGTTTCATAAAGCAACACTATAATGTTTAATTGTTTAAATGTTTACTTCGTTGTTTACATGTCCAATTATGAGAAATTTGTAAGATAATTAAAGCATTGTATCGGAAAGTTGTTATTTGTTACATCTTTTCTAGCTATTAAAATTATAGTCTACAGTCGTATTCTTAAGATAAGATTTGATTGAGTCAATAATATCAGCAAGCGTGCGTATTGAATGTCAAAATGTCAAACTGTGACACTTTTACACAAGAATTATGTGTATGTGAATGGTTTTGTGTTATTATAATAGGTACTTCCTGAATAAATAAGAAATTTTTTGTTAGACAGAAGAAGCAAAATTTTAAAAATGCCTTCAAAGCAAAGAAAAATTGCTATGATGGGTTATCGATCTGTTGGTAAAGTTAAATTTCTTTTATCTATTTGCGTCGAATTTATCATTAGTGACGTTTAATATAGAAACATTTATTTGCAGGTAAATCGTCTTTAATTATTCAATTTGTCGAGGGACAGTTCGTTGATTCATACGATCCTACGATTGAGAACAGTAAGTTTTTCGAATAAATTATTAATAACATTTACTACTTTGTTTACTACATAACGTTTTATTTTAAATTATAACTAAATTGTATTTATATTCCAGCCTTCACAAAGTTTATACGGTTAAATTCGACAGAGTATGAAGTAAAATTAGTAGATACAGCTGGCCAAGATGAATATAGTATTTTCCCTTTGCAGTATAGTATGGACTTTCATGGTTATGTTCTAGTCTACTCTATTACCTCCAGCAAGAGTTTTCAAATTGTTCAAATAATTTACGACAAACTACTGGATATGGTGGGAAAAATCCAGTAAGTTTTAATATATTATAAATGTAAACGGGTAAAAATTGTTGAAACAATAATTTTGTATACATTTTAATTATTGGAACGAAGTTCCTTACGGCAGGGTTGGAGGGGATAGGGATTTTGCTGCGCGACCGAAATGAAAAAAATGTGATAGTAAAACCGTAAGAAAAAATTCGTGGAAAAAAGTGTGTGGAATAAAACCGTTAAATGTGACTTGCGCAGGCGCGACAGTCGCATACATAAGCGAGTAGTGTATAATTTTGTTATTTTAGTTGATAATTTGAATTACGTTATGTTTTTTTATTTTAACTAATTTATTATTTCCTAAAATACTGAATTTCCTAAATACTTTCTTGTACTTAAATAAAAACTAATCAGCAAAATTTAAGAGAAAAATCAAGAAAACCTACATAAAATTGAGCACGATTTTTTTTGCAATTTGTGTCGATTCTACATTAGCCGAAGGAACTTCGTTCCTACCTGGTGTCCCACAACACCACATCATTTAATGTAAACAACTAAGGCAATATAAAGGTAATAGTGACATATATTTTTATTACATACCTAGTGTTAAGTTTTTTTCACGTGAAAAAAAATCATAACAAAATGTTTTCATGGTTTCATTAAGGCAAATACTTTATTTAAGCCTAGAGTTACAATGGTTGAATTCATTTTTTTTATTTTTATATAATTTTGTTAGTTTTGAGTTTGGGTAATTATACCATGTGAAATTCTTGTTTGTAAAATGTCCTTATAACACAGGATATTGTTATCCTAAAATAAGGGCTATGTAAAAAATATTTTATCAGTAAGTGCTACTTTAATAGTTCTTATTTTGAAATGTGCAATTGTGAAGATATAGATATGTGTAACAATTAATAATGTTGTTTCAGTAACATTATGCTACAACTTCACACAAATATAACCATCCTGGTAATAATCTTATAAATAATTTGGTTTTTTTTTTTAGTGTACCAATTGTTCTAGTTGGAAATAAAACCGATCTTCATTTGGAAAGAAAAATAAGCACAGAAGAAGGTAAAAGGCTTGCAGAAAAATGGAAGGCTGCTTTTGTTGAAACCAGTGCGAAGAGAAATGAGGTAAAATTTTAAGCATTTATTAATTTTGATGTCCAACTATCACCGTCCATTAATATGTTTATTTTTACAGTCCGTGACAGATATGTTCCATGCAATCCTGTCAGAAATTGAGAGGTCTGATGGACATTTACAAGAAAAGAATGGATGTGTGGTGTCATAATGAAATTTTATGCTAACGAACATTGCTTTTACTAAGAATAAGTGAACTAAACACTATGTTTGTGCACGGCTATTGTGGTTACTGTGAGATATATTTAAAGTAAAACCCTTCTATGGTATCTTCAAGTGGCAATAATATTAATACTCCTCTGTATTGATTGCCATAAAGCTTTTGATAGAATTAAATTACTTTGTGATATATTGTAAAAAAAAAAAAACTATAAAGCTACTTTTGTATAATTTACTGAAATCTGGTCCTTGTATTAATTTAGTTAATCTTATTATGCTTTATAATACTTTTGTGTTTCTTTATGTCATTAGGTAAACATAGTAAATATAAATGTTATAATTATGTAAGTCAGAAAAATATTAAAGGTACCATGAGTATTTTTGTGCAGTTGTTGTTAATTGAGCTTTATAGAATTGTGGGGACTTGACAACATTGTATGTCCTGCAAATTTTTATACAGCTTCAATGCAACTAAATGCAAAATGCTTTAAGGGTATCTATTTAGTTTTAGAATGCCTTGAAAAGGATCTTACCTCAGTGGATATTCCACTATTGCACATACTTATCATGTTCAAAATAAAATAATTTTAAGGGTTCAATGAAAAATGTCACTTCATTTTGTAAGGATAGAATATATTAATTACTTTATCACAATGGGCCCCAGATGTGCTATCTGATACATAGATTAATTGCCTGTATAAATTTTGCTTCAAACTAGCTATCCTTCTTAGGAGCAAATCACAATTGTTATTTTGCACTAAAAACAAGATAAAAGCAGCAAATCTTGAAATAGATACTCAAAATTTCTGAGAAGAACAAATCAGATGTAGTGTGATCTTTCAATTTTATTTGATTATAATCAAGTTTAGATTTTTTTGTTAAAACATAGCTGGATTGTATATTTTGCTTTCATTGATTGCATTTAGCTAATAATAGATTAAATTAATAAATAAATTAATATTATTCAACGAACAAAACTTAAATGCGCCTTGGAAGTTCATAAAGTCATTGTGCACCAGCAGCAACTGTACAATATTGTGTAATAGTAAAGATGCAAATGACAATGTTATTCAATTTTGTGAACATAGGTTTGTTATACACATATTTGGTTCCTATATACTGTAACTCGATCATAGAATTGATGGTACAGGCTCTGAATTTGCTTAGAGGACTTCACTCAGGCACATTTATGTTTTGCGAGGCCTTTAGTTTTAGATTATTATAACAGACTTAGGTAAAAAAAGGGCTGTAAGAATATACTAAGTGATTGTATTGGGTTAGGTAAATACATATTAAGTGTAATTGCTAACAAATGTTTGAGTTCACACAGATTTTTTGTCAAAAAGTAAAATTAGTATATAGACATTTAAGGACATAAAAACTCAATTATATAAAAAAGTTTAATTTTGAAAATTTTGCCTAAATTATGTCTGCATTTTGGTTCCAAACAAGGTGTAGCTTGTGGTGAGCTGATTTTAACCTATGCCTTTAAATTGGTGTAATGTAAATGGTAAAGAGGCAATATAAGTTCTTTTTAAAGGTTTTGTGTACAAATTTTTAATATTATATGATATTTAATTTTATTCAAAAAGACCAATACAGCTTATTAAGCGAATGTTACTTATGTGCATAAATTTAATAAATTACCAATGTATCTTATTTGCAAAACTTTTTTTTATTTATTTTTGGTTGTTTTTGTGGATGGAAACTTGAAATAAAATGGGTCAGCATAAACATATTTTCCTGGGATAAGTAAGCTAGCCAAAAAAAACATCAAATATACTATTTATTTTAACTGGGGTAAGTCTTATTTAATGTCTTATTCGTTTCTTTGCTCCAACAAGGTTTATATCATAATTATGTATTAACATGAGAATATAGGTTGACCCAAACTGAAAGATTGCTGTGATGAAGTAATTACAGTATTGCACAGTAGCGAATATTAGGTAAACTCTGAAGTCGGAAATGTGAGAGGTGTGGAACACCACTCACAGTCAGTCCCTAATAAATCCTTCGTGACTCAGTCAGTCCCTAATAAATTGTATGCTTATTGCATGATGCGTTTGTGGCAGCGAGCATGTAATGAAGTATATTCGATAAAAAAAACAGTTACTTCTTGCGCTGCTTATTTTATGGTGCCTCTACTCAGTTCAGTTTCACGCCAAAATGTAATTGTGACTTGTTAGTTTTATTTTTTTTTACAAATATTAAAATAGTATATAGTTAAAAACATTGTAGCAACATTCTACATTATAATGCGTTTCAAAAATAATAGGAACTTCGCCTTAGGATTGCTCCTTTCCGCCTTAGGAAGAGTTTAAACTTGAATTCTTTGACTCGAATGAACGCGATCTGTTAACTGTTATTTGGAGAGTACGAATTACAAAATTTTATTTGATTTTCCATTGTTATTTTTTGCTTTTTTTTTGTAATATTATTTATAAAAGGAATTACCAAACCTATTGAAATCAAAATTACGTAGTAAAAAGTTCGAATTATTTCATTTTCAAATAAACAAATCAGCGATCAAAACATTTTATACTCCGGTAATAAAATTTCTAATCGTCTTATAGTATGTCAGTTGGTGGAATATTTTAAATACCTACCTACATAATTAAAAGTTTTGTTTTTATAGAGGAAAGCAGCCGTGATGATGACGATGGTTATTACTCAAACAGTGATATAGAAATGAGCGGAGTTTAAATGCAGGTTACGTTTTCTTTCTTTACAAAATTTATTTGTAAATAAATATTTCAAAAATATCTGTTTTGATCACCCTACCTAACTAGTTGTAATTAACAAATTGAAGTCACAAGATGGCGCGAGGTCAGTCCTAATCTTAATCTTGTTGATAGTCAATGATATTTCAGACTAGACATGCCATATGCGTAATGCCATTCGCTCACAAAATCAACTCTAAGTGAGATATACGTCTCACTGTGTTTGTACATTGAATATTCATACATCCCAAAAAATTTCTCACACATGTCGAATGATGTAAAACGGATAGCGTAATTAAAATAAGAGAGGAGAGCACAACTAGTGTTTGTCAAATAAGCATAAAAAGAAAGCGTGTAAAGAAATCTTGCTCTGGTTACTAATTACAGCATGTTTGACATAAAATGCGATTTAACTATATATAAATTAAGGCTCTTTTCACTTGGTCCTTTAGTAAGGACTTTTAGCGGCACTTTTCCTGGTTGCCGAGAATTCCAGGGGAATCATCAATGTCTAAAAGTTTATCTCCACGCAATCTATTCTCGTCCTTATTTAAATATCGGAAGGAGGGTTTGTAAGCGTGATGTATCAATTATGTATACTACGTTTACTTTTATTCTAGTTACGATGCGTTAAAAATTCGTAGTAAACATTTAAATCTAAGAACTGTTTCAATTTCAAGCTTTTATCTTAGAATAGCCGTAATTTAAATGTAATACAGAAAGATTTTACGGTTTTAAATTTTTTAGTGAGTGTTTTGAGTTCAATGTTTCATAAGTTGTTAAAATTTTCTTGACTAATAATTAAAAAAGGAAATTTAACAAAGACTATTTGATTGCAAATGTTGTTTTTCCTTTTGAAAAATTACACGGTAATTTTCACGGTATACTTTTAAGAGATTCACCGTAATTTTGTCTAGCAACACCATAATTTTACCCTTACACACGATAATTCTTGATTTACGTATGGAGACGCTGGTGGCTTATCGTCTGTCCTTTTTCGGTTTCCTGATAGATTAATCAGACTTCTCTTTTCGTTTATTCTTTGTTAAACCTCTTCCTTTGTAACCATCTCCGTCCAACTTATTCTTTCCATACGCTTCCAGCACCGCATTTCCGATGCTTTCAAATAACATCTCTTTTTTTTATTTAGGGTCCAGGTTTCGCTTCCGTATAATGCTGTATTCCTCTCGTATGTCTTTATGAATTTCTTCTTGATGTTTGTTGACATTTTAGATGTAAAAATATGTTTTCTTATTCGTGAAGGTACATATATATGCTTAAATAAAAAGCGGTTATTTGAACATTATAAACAGATACTGCAGTTTTATGTGTAGGTATGTATAATATAATAAGGCGAAAAATCGATCTAGCTAGGTTTCATTTTTAGAAAATATTTGCATATTTGTTTGTTGTACATATCAATAATATTAAGTAAAATGTATTTTTCTTTTTGCGACGACAATTTTGTGACGAGATTTTACCCCACCCGTAAGGTAGCAGATGCGTCGCCACCTTTTAATAAAGTGGGCCCAGGCTACTTCACTGACAAGAAGTATAACACTTCTACTTCTAGCCGGTTTTCCGTGAAGTCGTGGTACTTCCTGACGGACCTGCATATTCGGCATTCGTGCCATCGCAAAGACTGTTGCGTGGCCCTACCACTGTTTACCATATACATACACATAAAATTGCAGTATCTGGTTATAATGTTCAAATAACCGCTTTTTACTAAAGCATATATATATGTACCTTCGCGAATAAAAAAAACATATTTTTACATCTAAAATGTCAACAAACATCAAGAACAAATTCATAAAGACATACGAGAGGAACACAGCATTATATGGAAGCGAAACCTGGACCCTAAATCAAAAAGAGAGATGTTATTTGAAAGCATCGGAAATGCGGTGCTGGAAGCGTATGGAAAGAATAAGTTGGACGGAGATGGTTACAAAGGAAGAGGTTTTACAAAGAATAAACGAGAAGAGAAGTCTGATTAATCTATTAGGAAACCGAAAAAGGACAGACGATAAGCCACCAGCGTCTCCATACGTAAATCAAGAATTATCGTGTGTAAGGGTAAAATTATGGTGTTGCTAGACAAAATTACGGTGAATCTCATAAAAGTATACCGTGAAAATTACCGTGTAATTTTTCAAATGGAAAAACAACATTTGCAACCAAATAAAGTCTTTGTTAAATTTCCTTTTTTAATTATTAGTCAAGAAAATTTTAACAACTTATGAAACATTGAACTCAACCCACTCACTAAAAAAATTCAAACCGTAAAATCTTTCTGTATTACTTTTAAATTACGACTATTCTAAGATAAAAGCTTGAAATTGAAACAGTTCTTACCGCGACCGTCTGTTTTGGGACCGCCCGATTACCGACCGAGCTATTATAACATTTTTTGCGGTAAAATTTACCGTCATTTTCGAATCATATTTTTCATTTCCTGAAAACAGGGATAAAAGGACGTTTTCTAAAAATGAAACCTAGCTAGATTGATTTTTCGCCCCCGAATCTACGCACATACTAAATTTCATGAAAATCGCTGGAGCTGTTTCCGAGATTCCGATTATATGTATATTTATATATACAGCGTGTCGTTACCATCGCGACAATAAATGAACACACGTTTAACGCTACTTGCCAATAATCATAAAAAAATATTAACGTTAAACAAAATCCATAATAAAAAAAAAATTCAAACAAACTAATTAAGTAAAAAGGTAACAAAATTTGTAACATCCTATACAACTCGCGCCACAGCGTCGTATTACAAGCCTCTCCTTCTAACAGTATGTTTTGTCTCTTTTAAATTCATTCAATCCATCCATATGATTTGTGACCTTTACAAATGAACTTTACGTTACGCTTTTATAGGTAGGATGTTCTAAAATTCTTTGTTTTGGAAAATTTAATAACTCTGTAAATATTGATGTTTAAAGAATTTAAATGTTTAATACAACTTTAAAAAGTTATCCCCTATATGTGTGTTCATTTATTGTCGCGATGGTAACGACACGCTGTATATATATATCATTACAATAAGATTATCATTACCTGCATTCGTCGTCAAAGTTGACGTCAACTGCTCGAAAATTATGTTTATTTCGCTCGGAGCTGTTGTAGTTCAAAGTCCGGGCGATCGCTTTTAATTAAATATACACGAATTTAGTTTTGAGCTCAGGAGAACAACATCAAAAAACCCGAATGTTTTTGAAGTAATAATAATAAACAAAATATTTTGGAGATATGATATATTATTGAGATATGTGAAATCGATGGATGCAGGTGGCTCAGGATCGTGCTTCATGGCAGTCTGTGGGGGAGGCCTATGTTCAGCAGTGGACTCAAACAGGCTGAAATGATGATGATGATGATGATGTGAAATTCTCCTATCTGTATTCGGGTCGCGTAATGGACCACGGAATAGAGATTCTCTATTCCGTGGTCCGTGTATCCTATTATTATATAATATATTCGAGGCTTTTGCCCAAATAGTACTTTTATATATCTGCTTTTGCCTAGTAACGTGGATTACGGTACCTTAAATTTCACTGAACGATATCATCCGTAGGACTCTTGTTTCCATCAATGTACCATCTATTTTAGAGCCCTGTGGCATTTTTCGCGACGATGGTAAAAGATTCGACCATTTGTCTTGATCCCTTGTGAGATAAGCAAAGCCCTTGTTTGGGATGCAACTTGTGTAGACACTTTGACTGCCTCTCATCTTGGTTCCCCACTTCGGTCACTTCGGCCGGGGCGACATTGTAGGCAGCAATTAAATGGCGCAAATATAAGTCTCTCTGTTTAGACTATGTATTTGTGCCATTTTCTGTGGAAATTTTGGGTCCGTGGTGTCCCCACACATCAAAATTTTTCAAGGTTTACGTAAGTATGTATGGCTTAACGCCGCGGCTGGTGATAAGAGAGCTGGTTCGTTTCTCGCTTACAGGTTAACGCATAACTATTCAGCGAGGAAATGCAGCTAGCATTCTTGAAACCATGCTGGATTATGTTTATTAGATAATATGTTATTTTAGATAAATTTAATGTTGTAAATATTGGAAAAAAATACATGAGAAAAACTATTATGTTTTGGAACTAACATGCATGTCATTTTGACGTTTCATTGTTGTCAACAAGTTTTATTGTGAAGATGGCGACGACTGGAGTTGGTTTTCGGTGGTTAGATATCTTAGAAAAGGAGTTCGATAAAGCATGTGTCGAATTAGATACGTCTTTATGTGAGTACCATATTTATTTAAAGATTTTGACAATAATTAACAATGTCATAACCAATGTTTTTGTCTTTGTATGAATGTCGATTCACAGCTCAGTTTTATTATTATTTTTTAATGTAGCATAATGTTTAATACTTTAATTGATATCATACTATTCGGGTTTTTATAGTACGGTGCATTCATAATAACTTAATTTGGTTGAATGTTTTAGAATGAATTGTCAAATCGTTAAGCCGAGATTAATCCAAGCAATTTAATTTTTAGCGGATTTGGAATCAGAAGATCCAGAAACGGTGTTTTCTGCTCGTCAAAAGATAGCAACTCTCAGCTCATGCTTTGCTCAATTGACTCACAAAGCCCTCACCATTTTCCAGAACAGTGCCAAATTAGAGGTATGTTTAGATTCGTTTATTGAAAAACTTCCAATATTATCTGATTAAAAACTATAACATCTCTTTATCTTTCGAAAATGTAGTTTGGTTCTAAACAATAAAATGTGATAAAGTTGTCATTGTGTCCATTAATTTTTCTGGGATTAGCAGTACTAAGCCAAACATGTTGTTTTGCTTTTTGATTAAGATATAAATCAACAATGTTTACCCATTGTTAATAATCTTTTACAATAAATAAATAGACTAACGCCTATATGATTTACATGTTGTGCTGATCTCACACAGTTCTGATAAGGTTAAGAGAAAGAAGAAAAGTATTATGATAAATGTTTATTTTTAATGCTTAGTTAATATTTCTCTGAAATTTATGTTACTTTCATAAGTTGCCTACAATCCTTGGCAGGGAGTAGTTATTTTTTGTAATAATTTGAGTCTTTTTAATCTGATGCAATGAAATCAGTCATGTATAATATTGCATGATTTGCCAATTGTCAACTTGTTTGATATTTGGGGTTTAATATCAGCACTTTGAATGGAGTCATAAATGAAATTTGTATATGATAAATGTTTAGGTTTTTGTCCGCTAGTCAGTATCCTCTTGAGACATTTTGTGCTTTTTCGAGCTACATTCAAATATGACGCACAGCATTTAGCATATTATAAACTCACGTGTTCCCTACACCAACAATAATAAGATAAAAGAGACTTGTTTTTGTAAATTAAGTTCCTGTTATGTAAGTAAATTTTTTTGCATAAGGTATTTCTTGAAAATATTTTTTTAATTTGTAATAGGTATGCATTCACTTATGGCATCACTTGGCCATGAGTGCATGCATTTCACCATATTAATAAAGACAAAATATTCTCACTTATAGAGGCATATTATGCAAATTACAGTATGTATAATGAGAAATTTTATAATTTGTTAAAACATATGTCATGGTTCATAATCAAACCCAGTACAGCAAGCACTAAAATCTAAAGTTGTGATAACCAAGCTGTCAGCTGATAGTGACATTGTATTTCTACTACATTAAGAGCAAATCAAACATCAATTTTTGATTGATTAGGCATTATATTACAAGCTTAAATCTAGGATGTGGGCGTGCTCCTCCAACTTGGACCGCGATCATAAGGGTGTTTGTGTAGATGCCTCCGATGTGGTGGTCTGGCTGTAGCACTCTCTGTGTGCTTGGTATTCTCAAAAACGCTGTTCAATATTTTCTTGTCTTCGTCCATCATGTCGCCGCCCCCACCGTCGTCGAAAAATTCCCCGTCCTGGTTACTCTCCTCCCATTCGTCATCTTCGTCTGACACCTCTTCGTTTCTGTAAAACAAGCCAGTTGCTTAATTTTTGTAGTTATCACAATTATCTTACGATCAAATATTCTAATTTTGAAATCTTTTAGTCATCATTAAAGGTTCACATTTCTGTGGTTACTTAAAAATATTTTTCAAATTATTCTATGAAAAAAAATGTGTTAATTGGTCGAACTTTTAAACATGATCATTAAAAACATTAAAATTTTAGATAATTTATTAATGACATTTTTTATTAATACTTTATATAATAAATAATAAGACAGCTTAGATTTGGAAGTTGTTATTATAATGATGCAAGTTCTTCATATCTATCACATAGGATATAATTATGCTGAGTAAGTGAATGCAGTCGAGCTTACTTGATCTCTTTCAAGTGTTGAAACAAGCGGTCCGCTTCTGCCTTGACTTCGGACGTGGGCGGCGTAGGTTCGTTGCTGTCGTAGCCCAGCTGCGCTTCCAGCCTTTGCAGCGCCGCGTCCGCCCTATTCGTCAGCCCGACGAACTTCTCCGTGAGCTGCTGTAGCTCGTTCTCCTTGACCGCCGTGTGGGAGGCGTTCCGGAACAATCCCTCCAGGCGACGGCAGCTGACGTCCGTCTGTCGAACGACAATCGTCACTTTAGCAAATCTCGCATGCAATATCCATTTTTGTCGAGTCGTTTGATGGCTTCAAAAAGGAGGAGGCTCTCAATTGTTTTTTTTTTTTTTTGTCAGGCCACCTCGGAGGTCGGCAGAATTTATTGAGCGATTTTAAAAATTGTTTTCGTGTTAGGTTCGATTTAGTTCCCATGTGCTCCTATATTAATTTCAACGGTACTGGACCTTGGATTTCAGAGATACATCAGGGAACTCCTCAAAATAAAAGAGAAAATGTATAGTGAGTGACATACTTGATGTGGGTTTTGTTTAAGTTACAATATTTGTTATAGTGTTTTTCGATTTTTTGAACACGTTTGACTTTGGTCGTATTAAATTAATTAGAATGAGTATATTAGTGTTTCATCAAACCTGCGTCGAACGGCCACCACCAAGGAGTTTCATGATCTTATTGTCGTGGTTTCGCATGGTCACTTGAATGTTTTGTAGCTCGTGGAATGTCGCCGCAGTTCTGGTCGAAATAAATTAAATTAAGAAAGGTTTTTCTAAGCCTGTGGCTTTATAACAATTATTCGTTTGCCTTTTCGTCTAATAGTAGTCGTGTTTATCAAATAAATAATGCTAGAGGATAAATTTGTTACCGAAGGAAGTAATTAAGGTTTAAATAACACATTTTATCATTTGTATTATCGCCCGTAGCTAGAGAGGAAAGTAAATAACTAAGTATCTGATTTCTGTTGAAAGCTTCTTACTGTCAAAAGTATAAGGTGTTTTTATATTGTTTCTTCTATATGCACATTTCCTGTTTTACTTACAGAATAATATTACTTGATTGAATAAACCTGTGATCTTGTGCTGGTTACGTTGAGTAACATAAAAATAAATCATTGTTCTTACTTATTTATGAGGGAATCAATAAGTCTGTCTAATACGTCGGCTACGTGTGTCGGGTCGTCGAGCTGTACTCTCTGACAAGAATCCACAAACCGCTTTTGTGCGTCTAAAACTTCTTGCATCTGTAACGTTATAAGTTTTTGTTAACACGTTTATTTTTAATTTACTTTACAACTTCATACCTATATTTTGACTTCTGACACTTCACTGGTCACAGAATCCCATTAACTTACTACACTAGTAGCACTAGTGATCTGTCTTGAATTAATGAAATTACTTAGGGTTCGTGACTCGTAAACGCTAATCTTTATAGATCTTTAAAACTATAAGTCACACACTACTAGTCACTTCATTATGTGAATTATTCCCATGGATATAAAAAATTTTTAAGACAGTTCACGATTTCTATTAGGTCCATTAAAATGTATTGCTTTTTTTAAATACAAAAAACATAATCCCACCTTCAAATCGATTTTGTACGTGTTGTCGTTGAGACGCCGCGAAAAGGCCGCCTCCAAATCCGCCGAGGTCAGCCGCGCGTCCCTCTGCCTCCTCGCGAGGGCGCGCAGCCCGTCGGCCAACTCGCGCCGCGTCACGTTCACCAGCGCGAGGCTGTCCCTCATAAGCGCCTCCAGCACCAACCCTCGGTGCCACGTCTCCGCGTACGCCCCGCTAACCTGAAACGTTGGAACGCCCCTGTAGTTCACACCTATTTACTGAAACGACATCACACGTAAGCCCATCGTGACGTACTGCCCGAGAAGAAATAGCGCGTAAACTAGCCGTCACATGTTTTTTAATTATGGTTTTATTATATTGAAAGACGTCACCATGAGACGTGGGGGCCATAGCGAATATTGATCTTTCAGAGCGTTCCGGTGGTTTTATATTCAAGTCCGAAAAATAATCTTTATAGTACCAAAATCTCTGAATGCCTCGAGTAATAACAGCAAATCCAAGAAATATGTATTGTTTCTTTAAGTTATACTCTGCTTCGCTGTTACATTTAAATTTTACATATAATCTTAATACATTTACATTTAAGTAAGTTTAATAACTATCAAAATTTCTAAAAAATCGTCGACAGTAATAGTCGACAGTTGCAGAGTGAATGGAAAATGGGCAATAACATGCATTCTGTGTCACGAGCTTCTTAAGCTAATGTTCAATTTGTACATACCTTTTCTAATAAATGCGTGTGGGAATTAATATGATTTGTTAGGTTCTGGGCGATTTCGGCGATTTTAATTTGGCTGCGCTCTATTTTCTCGCTGCTCTCTTTAATTGACGCCTGCAATTGAAATTTATTACGTTTAGCACAATGGGTGGCCGTGACGTTCCGTGTGATATTTTCATGTTGCAACTGTCAATATTGACTTCTTGGTTTTACGAGAATATTATACATATTAAATGAAACTTGTTTACGGATTTTAACGCGTTTTAATTTTGATTTTGTAATTCCCGACGTTTCGAATCCTTTCCAGCGTTAAAATAAACAACAAAATATTTGACGGTAGCCGGGGTTAACTTTGGCATCATGACGTGTATCAACTTAGTCTCTCCTGTGGCCATGAACGCTGGAAAGGGTTAAGGTTAACTTTAGCTATTTTTGGGAGTAAAACGAGCTTTTATAAGTTTCTGTGATAGGAGCATGCCTATTTTTGTCCCATTTCTACTGAGTATGTTTAAAAATAACACAATCGAATAAAGTAAAAAAAAAAAAGAAACAGCCTATACATGTCCCTCTGCTGGGAAAGGCCTCCTCTATACAGAGGGTACGCGGTCCACCACGCGGCCCCACTGCGGATTGGCGGACTTCACATATCTTCGAAATATATATATTTTTTGTTATTATTTCGAAAATATGCAGGTTTCTTCATAATGTTTTCCTTCACCGCGGAACACGTGATAAGTCAGCACTTAAAGTTAGAAACTTCATTGGTGCCGGCACCGGGGATCGAACCGGGTTGCTCGAGTATATCTAATTAAAGGCGAGCGCCCGGACACTGAGCTATCACGGCTCACAATCGAATAATATTTTTTAAATATTTTTTTCTTATTCGTCTATATTAGTACCTACTGGCGACCCGCCCCGGTTTCACATGGGTGCAATGTATTATACATAAAAACCTTACTCTTGAATCACTCTATCTAGTAAAAAATCGCATCAAGATACGTTGCGTAGTTTTAAAGATCTAAGCATACCTACATAGGGACAGACAGACAGCAGGACAACTTTGTTGTATACTATGTAGTGAAGTATTTTCATTTATTGAATCTAAATCCGCACTAGTATTTTGCGTTTTGCAAGGTTACAGGTTAGACTTTATTAGTTTATTATTATAGTGAGTGCATGCTATCGGAGCTTTGTGCTGTTGTTATTAAAATTTATTTAGTATCCGTACCTGAACGTTCGTCTGTAGCATGTGCAGGCGATGCTCTAACCTCTCCGCCGCAAGTTGCGCCCTTTCAAGTCTCAGCGAGAGCGTCGTCTCCACACGGTCTGGGAACAATTAGACATAGATTAGGACTTCCTACTCACTACTGCCACTTCCTAGATATTCCGCAGCTTTCGTATGACGTCCCGCGTCACAGTATCAGTTGCAATTGATGCTGATCCGTAATTGCGGATGATGGGCCGGTTACGCCGTTACGAAACTACACTGCGCCCGGGCCACTAAAATAGGATATGACACAATGCGCGTGACTCATTGTCCAAGCACTTTCGGGAATGCTGGCGTTTTGCGTGCAATTGGACGAGATTTAGGTCAGATCGGGAAGTGGCCGGTCTCTGCTGAAGCTAGGGGAATGTTCGCGCTTCACACTTACAAACCCCCCTCGGCACACGGTAAATACTCGGATTGATGATAAACTTACGTTACCGAGATGCGCAAATGAGATGCGCAAATTCTGAACACATACATTTCAAACCTTAAACTTTAGGTGTTCAATTTTCAAAACCTTATTGAGGTAACTCTTATTGTTAAAATCATTTATTTTTATTTCTTCGGTTACGAATTATTCGCGTAACATCTATCGGAACATGCAATACAAAGGTAACAAATTGACCGTATTACAAAGAAAAATGATGCAAAACCCAATGCATGCAACTCAGTTAATCGATAACAACGGAATCGATTAACAACATCAACTTGACCTGTCGGTATTGCTAGCTCGGTATGCGATGTTTGTTTTTCAACATTCACTTAAATGCATTTCCGTCGAATGGTGTTTTGTGTTGTATTCTCATCGTATCGAATTAAATATCGATAAATGACTCGGGTAAAAGCTTTCGATATGTCTATTTATTTTAGAGATTTCGACGTGCACATTGGAGGATGTTATTTTAAATATTGCGTAATTACTGCATACGTATAATAAATACGAGTTCATTTAATTTTGTTTGACTAACGCCCGGTTTCTGAAACACTGATCATCGTAGAAATTAAGTAATCATTGTCAAATGGCTTTTCAAATGTGATGAAGAAAAAGAAAGAGTTGCTAAAAGGATGGTTAAACTTTCTGAATTGATCAGAATGATCAATTCAAAGAGTTTAACCATCCTTTTGGCAACTCAAATGATATTTGAAAAGCCATTTATCACCTGATCAGTTAATTTCTACGATGATCAGTGTTTCAGAAACCGGGCGTAAGTCAATGACTAAGTTTTGTGTGACACGCAATTTGGTAGAATCGCGTAGTTGATCTGAAGTTGCATAAAATCATCGAATGAACAAATTGATCGAATGTACATTTTCATTCGCGCAAAATGAAATCCTTTTTACGAAATAGGTACTTTTATAATGTAAATACTTTATGACACTTCTCCGTACTTACCCAACTTGTCTTGTATGACGTCCAGGCGCCGTGCCTGCTTTGCTTGCGTTGCGCTTATCGTCTCAAGAAGTCTGAGACGCTCCTCTATTGTAGCCAAAATACTGTTTGAATCCTGAAAAGAAGTTAATATTTCTTTATACATATCGCGGATTAAAGCTTTTTCCATGGGTCGCTTTTTTGTTAGTATAAATTTTGTTGTTATTGTCGACTTGCTTGTTGCGTCACAGGGGTGCATATTTCGGGACGTAATATGCTCTATGTAGAGCCTTATAAACTAGGTTACATTAGGAATCCGCAATGTGTTTTAAATTAGGAATGCTTTCATTTAACTACTATTTAATCAATTGAAAATATTCGTAATATGCACCTCTCTAAGTTTTTTTTACTACACAATACGTTATGTTTGATTTTGTAGGTAGTTATTGACATGAGTAGTGTTTTAACGTGACAAGACCGCTTTCCCCAATGGGACGATACGTTAAAACGATAGGGTCGGAGAAACTTTCAAATGCAGCTACAATTCAATTGTAATTACAACTTAATTGGACACAGTAAAGACAATGTTCCATACTTTCGAATGTCAGTCATATGCCTAAGTAAAGCTCGATCTGTAGTTCAACATCAACAGTATGGTGTTGTAGAATATTCTTTCACTTTCATAGTGTTTATTTTTAATCAAGATTTTGCGCAAACAATTAAGTGTATCTCGAGGTGTAAATGTTCTGTTTGATGTACAGTTTTGTAAATTTAAATTGTTTATAGTGCTAATCTTTGCACTTAATTTTTATTTTGTTCTATCTGTTTGTATTTTAAGGACAAAGTATAAACCTTTAATAAAAATGTTCCTCGCGTTCCTCGCAATGATGTAAGGTGATGTTAAAATTATATAAGGTCAAAGTAGGGACAGATTTGAATAGAATCAAATTTTCTAATTAAATATGGGTTTACTTACTTAAATTAATTGCGGAAATAGGCCTACTATTCGTTAAATTACGTTACGCTTAATGTGAACGGTTGATTAACCTCTTGGTCAGGCGGCGAAGAAAATTATCCCGAGATTTTCTCAAACGATATGATCATATATTGGAAACTAAAAGCTTGGTCGATATATAAAGTCTGCCAAACACTGCTGAGAGCGTGACGGACTATGGCTTATTAATCTGCAATGATATATTAAGTGTACGCTAAACTTAACTGTGTATATCACCTCACCTTAGAGTTGTACGAGTTTTGCGCGTACAATCGCATTCCGTGCGGTTCGGCCGGCGTGGCGCGCGCCACGCAGAGGCACGCGAGCGCTGCCAGGGCCGCACCTAACATCGCCCCGTCTGCAATGTAACCAATGCCCGATTAGTGAAGCACTCGCAGCTTGATAATGCTACGCTTCGAAGGGTTGTCTCTTAGTTGCTACAACCCTTGAAACACCGTGTTCAGAAGACGTCGGAACCCCTCTTCGTCGTCTTTGCCATTATTTTTATTTTGTATAGCCACGCAGCTTTTGCTGCAGCACGGGCAGTCTGGTTCGGGTAAACACTGACGGAAACGTCATTGTTCTACTTAAGAAGCATTTATGCTTTAGCGTCTCTTCTGGTGAAGCGATCGGGCAAATCGCTGAAAGTTTAGCGACGCATCTGTAGTCAATCAGTATTGTAGATGTCCATGGGGGCAATCACGTACTATCAGGCGAACAGTGACCGTTTGCCAGTTTCCCTCATCATAAATAAATCACGCTGAGTACCGTATGATCACAACACTTTAACACTTTCGCTGTGTTGCAGCAACAAGGGACCATTTGGTGACGTAATCCTTCCCACTTTAGGAGACGAATTGATTGATGCTTGATTGACGTTGACCAGGTGGCATCTTTTAAGCTCCAAAGATACGCAGCGGAAACAAACCAAAAACATTCTAGATGCAAGCCGTACCATATTTAAAATATATATTACATACACCCCACACACAAACACTAGTAGGAAATCTTTAATGTTGTACTGTACTTTAAACACGATCAATCGAAATAGATTTCGATTGATTATGTACCAATAAGAAAATAATTGATGGTTTCTTAACTTTAATACCTACAACGAACCAAGTGGCTTGTAAGCAATTGCTGCGGGCCCCACGTTGGCTTATCCGTCACTGAATGTAACACACAGTGGATATCAGGTAGTAATTAAATCAACGACGCCCTGTGGGCTCACGTCTCGTGATTTTTTTAACTGAGCGTTTATTGGGCCACACTCACTGAGTGATGTTTATCAGGCGCCTGTAAAAGGTTCCTGGTGTACCTACTTCGTGTGTTACAAGAAGTTGTGTTAAAAGTGTGTTTTTACTGAAACTTTGGCGATATTTTACATTTATGCCAATATTAATTTACTTGTATTTAGCTACGTATGAAGCCTACTCTCGTGGGATTAAAGATGCTACGGTGTTCGTAACAAAAGATTTCATTGCCCACAAATTTTTAGATGAGAAAAAAAATAGGCTGAAGGAAGTAGATGATACAACCTACAGGGTATACGACGTTGCAAAGTTGGTTTGGATCCCAAAGATTATTATTACGTTGTCAATAAAAAGTTGTATATCGTATATCTGTCTGCCCCTTGACCTTACGCTCGGCAACATATTCCAACAGTCGCGAATTAAAACCGAATGAGGCAAAATTGGATTTTTCTTTTTATATTTACACATTTTTTTATATTTACGTATTACTTAGGCTGGATAGTCTAGTTTAAATATTTTTGGCGCCCTCCGTCGGTCCGCGGAAAGTTATAAGACTTTTTAGTCAATTAAAAGGAATTTAGACAATTTTTTCTTTAGGCAATTAGTGACGTTTTCGTTAGACATCGATACGCAACATTCGCAGTAGAGTCAATGGGTGAACACCCATTGACTCTACTGCGAATGTTGCGTATCGATGTCTAACGAAAACGTCACACAGTGCGAACATCTCAGGCTGCATGCGACCGCTTATTTCTAGATAGTCTAACCGCTGATATAAATTTAAACATCCTCTCGTGTATCTGGCACGAAGGTGGCCCACTTATTCAAATGTTTCTGATTGAGTCACTCATATTAGCGATCGATCCCAATTCCGGTTTGCGGTTAAATATATTTTAGTGTAAATTAGAAGGTGCTAGTTCGTATTTATGCGTTGTCGATGGTCGCTCTTGTGACATTTGAGCTTTTAGCTCTTGGATCGCTTGAGAGTTGTTTACCATAGTTTTTACATGTTAATCACTTTGTTCTGAATTTTATTTAAGTAAATAACTAGTGATGTTATTTTAGATAGCAAAGGTTAAGATTCGTTTAGTATCTACCTGCAGGGATAATCTTATTGATTATAAGTACATGTTTTTGTTTGCTAAACAAATTCTTGCAAAAAAAAACTCTAATAATTGACGGTAGCCGGGGTTAACTATGACGTATAACAACTTACGCCCGGTTTCTGAAACACTGATCATCGTAGATGTCAACTAATCAGCTGTCAAATATATTTTAAATTACAATTTAGGTACAATTTAGGTATCAAAAGGATGATTAAAACTCTTTGAATTGATCATTCTGATCATGAAGAAGATCATTCTGGTTAATTCAGAGAATTTAACCATCCTTTTGATACCTAAATTGTAATTTAAAATATATTTGACAGCTGATTAGTTGACATCTACGATGATCAGTGTTTCAGAAACCGGGCGTTAGTCTGTCCCGTGACCTTGAACGCTGGAAAGGGTTCGAAACGTAGGGAGTTCAAATCAAAATAAAAAACGCGATAAAATCCGTAAACTAGTTTCATTTAATATAAACTCTCGCAACGTAACTTTTACCGCTAAGACATTTAATACATACATCTTTGTCCGGACTTTTCTAATTTTTATCTTGTCTTTTTTCTACGGCACAAGGCAATTCGATTATAGAGGCGTTTTAAAAACACAAATGAAACAAAGACAAACACACAGAGACCCGAAACAATAATCTGCAAGTCTTGCAGATAATTATCCCAAATCGAACCCACGACGAAGTCTATATCTTCTTCTTCTTCTTCTTTGATTAATGGCCTCTCTTAAAAGAAAGTCTATATCTTAGCAACTGACATCGATGTGATATCCTAAGCATTTCAAAGTAAAAAAGGTCGCAATATACCACGTTCAAAATCTATGATGATTGGATAATAAGTTGTTCCGACACTGCCTTGAGAATAATATTTAAGCAAAACAATTAAATTGTTGTTTTGTGAAATCTCACAAGACGTTTGCATCGAGCATTAAAATTGTCTTTGGTATGGTTTACGCTATGTCGTGTTCAAAGGTGACGGGGAACAATAATATTGCTGCGGGCAGCAATCATGGGATAGGACAGGAAGACGGGACAATTACGACGAGACCACGATCGGACCGCAAGGCACCTGGCTGTTTGCGGTTTTCCTAGTGGGGACTATCCAGCATTCTTGAAGTCCACTCCTCACTCGTAAAAGCTCGTGTCCCTTCGTTAGAGTCCTCAGCGCATCTGTCCTACATTCGTGGCAGCACCTGGCTATTTATATTTTATGAAACATCATACTCATAAAGAAAATCAAATGAAATGGCGGACGGTGCGAAGCGGCCGCATACGTCCGACCGACAGCTCCAGTAATTAACCATAGGAGATGATTGATGCACACGTATACGACAGCGATTAATTAAGGGGAAAACGAAAACGGCGGCCGTTTATTTTAACGGCGCTAAGCCAAACCAGAGACGGGACCGGTCGTAAGTAACGCGTCTGCGTGAATATTATATACCTTGTTCATTAGCACTTGCGCTTTAAATAATAATTGCTCATGTCTTCTACGCTCTCGTTACAAGACTTCCGCTAAAGCATGCGACGGCGAGATTGATAACGGCGAAGATTAAGTAAGCATCCTAAGATAACTTCGCGGGACGCCGGGTGCATCGCCTAAGCCAACTGGGTCACTATACACTGCATACAGTGCAGTGTTGCCGTTTGCCAAATATTTAAGTAATCCGATAGAGAGTTTACGAGTCGCCCTCTCAACATCAATAGGCGGTCCCGGAAGGAAAATAAACTGCCTCCCGATCACAGGCCGTGTACGTCGCGCGCGGTGCGTCACGATACGCATTGTTTATTCCGCCGATGCAATGGGCGGCAGGTGTGCTCGTCCTGCTACGCGCATCTATTTATTTGCATTCCGGCGCGGTTCGTGGACCCCGGGCTGTCGGATTATCATTTTCAAGGCACGCCCACACGCCCGCCGGAGGTCGACCTCTCATCAGACCCTGGGACCCGTTACGTAATCCCACCGCCGTCATCTCACCATTGTGACAGTCGTCGTGCTCCCTGATTAGATCTTTTGTATGTGTTGCTACACTTGCCATCCAATTATCTAAACGTGTGAATGGTCTTAACGGAGCTGGACGCGCTCCGTCGTCAAAAGCGTCGTCTATCTATTGAACATGCTATGTTCATGTTAATGCATTCCCCGAATGTATTTTCCGTTCGCGGTGTCGGCTGCCGTCACGTAGTCCCATTGATTCCGGTAACAGACACGATTCGTCGCGGCTCGACCCAGTGCGATGAGATGTTTATCATACTTAATTGAACTTCGATTAGGTCGAACGTCTACACGCGTCGCCATCAGATTTAGTTCGATCAGCGACAGCTAAACAATCTATTGTTCATTGTACATTGACACAGTGATTCTTTTTGATGAGGATTTATGACAATGCCCCATTCGGTGTATTTAAAGGGAATTATGGACAATCAACTGAATTTTCGTCTGCTTAACGATGTTTACTTTCGTGAGTTACATGTCAGGGCATCTCGTAAAAGGGCACTGTTAAGTGAAATTTAATGTACAGAACCCCTTATTATATTTTTGCTCGTGTTGTCGGCCTGGAGGCAATCGAAAATTCAGAAAGGGAAAGGAATGCTTATATTGGGAGACCGTTGACCTCTCTGCACTTGAAACCTGCAAGGCGGGTCGAGGATGAGATTAATACGAAAAAGTGTTTTGTTATTTTCGCACGCGATTCCATTCAGTATTTTCGGTTTCAAAGTAAGATCATATTTTTGTTTCAATAGAAATTTATTTATTTTCGAATGTTTTCAGTTTCATTTATATATGGAAGTCAGCATTGCGGAACTGACGTATGTAATGCAATTTCACGCGAGTCGTTGTCAAAGTTCAGTGGAACTGGAAGCCGGCCAATGCGGCTACAGACCACTTTGAGGTGCTGGAGCGTCTCGATTGCTTTTTATTGGAACATCAGCTTACATTACGACATGATCAATGCATAAAACATCTAATTGCACGTAACGTGAAAGTCTTCATTTGCCTGTAGAGATTTCCGATAGGAGTTTCAGATTAAAATACACGCGAGACGCGTCGTATTTTTAGACGTGGTATTTTAAGTACAGAATGTACCTCCAATTAGTCATGATCATATCAGTCCTTTCTTTCCGCAAAGTCTTCAACCTCTGTTAATATCATTTCCACGTTCTATTGTGCAAAAGGTTTTGCTGATGAGATTACCTTACTTCTCTACACCGTCATTTCGCTGTAACATTGTCAGTTTGCTTCGTTGTTTTTGTTGGCTCTGGCTCCTTGTTGTGTTGTAATTTATTCCTACGTCGCGGACGTTCCGTTGCGTCGCGGACGGTGAAAATTAATCTGATTTTTTCTTGTCGAGTCATGCGGCTTCCGTTGTTAAATTAAAACGTAGGAACGGAAGGTGTCCAAATAATCTTTTTCTTTCCCTCCCTTTTGTATCAACCGACGTTAGGCGGTTACAAAACGATCAGTCGAGATGCCACGTCGCATCTCCGCCATTGTTGTGCTCGTCCATCATCTATCGTAAACATTTTTAGTGACGAAACTTTTTGTGTACAATGTATTCAATTTACACGAGCGTTGCATAGGTACATGTGTTTCAATCGTTAGAAGATTATTGACAGGCTCCGTACAAAGTTAGGGATATATAGTCGTCGGCATTTACCGGCGTAACGTGGCCTAATGTTCGTCGCGCTTTCGAGGTCTCGTGTAAGTCAGCACTAAAACGTATGAATAATGCCCAGTATTATCTAACGCACACATACAATTCCATAATCCGTATCGAGCCGAACCCACCGCCGGGCATAGAGCGGCCGAAGATATTTAATATAGACAAATTGCTGATTAAGGCGCTCGGACGCAAGTTAAATCCTTTCTGTCCGACATTAACATCATAATAGGCAACTTGGACACGCCATTGACTATCAATGATACGGAAGGAGGTCAGTGGGCCGCATCTGCGGCATGTGAGATTTGTACAACATCGATTAGTCGGCCCGAGAGTTACGTTAGAAAAACTAACAACGCCTTTCAATTACCGCGCTCGCTCGAAGGACCGCGCGAAGAAGGGCTCCAGTTATCTCCCGTTGCAATTGGGCCGCGCGTGAATTAGTGTTCCGTAACACTTTGGATAGTATTTCGTTGTTTCGGCGCGCTCGTTCGCAACGACGTCGTAAACGTCTCGTTTTGTATGCGCGCCATGGCGACGCCGGTTACCTGTTTCGACGCGTACCTCGCGAAATGTCGCCTGCTGGCTGATTTTGCGCTTTGTTGCGTCTTCTGAGTCACCCTTTGCGTCGCCCCCCTTCAACAAAGCGTTTTAACGATATAATTACAGCTTTGGAACAAGAGTTTTATTTTTATCTCGTCTCCGTTTAATTAATGCTCACGCAAGGACGGATTCCAAAGCCCCTTGGGACGCGATCTATCAGCGACTACCTTCTGTTTAAAAAGCCCCCTGACGTGGGTTTCATTAGCACCCACCAACTAGCTATTTACTTGCGCCGTGTCAACGATGACTAAAACATAATGAATTTCACCTTCTAGAGCTAGATACGGTTCGTTTGCTTTTCGCATAGCTATTATAAACTGCGCTGATACCATCGAGATAGCGTGGATTGTTCCTGGATGTTGGATTTGTAGCGTGGATTGTTATCAGCTTGCCTTAGGTCGTGTCACCGCACGCCCTAGTTTCTCCTCTCGCTCGGTTGAATCACCTTTCGAATGCGAGACGGCACACAATAAGTCCTCCCTATCAGCTGTCCGATCACGTATCCCGTGCTGCCTATTCAACGTATCATTATGTTGCGGTTGACGTTGCGAATTTTTAATGGCCGACGAAAAATGGCTCCGCGTGAAATTCGAAACCATCGACGTGATTCAATGCGAATACAATGAGATAACTGAGGACGATGAATGCGTTGTGGTCTTCAATAATAATTTGAAACTGCCGCAGGTTACGCGACGCAACCGAAACAAAGATGTTCGACAGTGGCATATTAAAAAACAATACATATCGAGACTATTGATTACACTTTCGTTATATCAATTATGAATTATTTTTGTTTTTTTTTTTGTATTTTAGGGCTTCCTTTATTGGCCAACTATTTACGATTGTTAGATTATATACTGGTAAAAAAAATTGGAGCTCTCACTATTGCTATATTAGTACGAGCAAATCGTCCGGCATATTCATATGAGCTTTTTTGAAGCACTGTGACTGATGGAGTGGTTAGAGTGAGTTAAACGTCGCTATGGACATCGATAGTGGGATGGGGTGGTTCTAATGATTATTCCTCTCCTTAGGATTAAATCGCACGATGTGATGGTGTCCTACCGCGTCCTAGGTGGTAACACATAGAGTGTGAATGCAAATCGACTTTGTCGCAGACCGCTGCGTCGCTAGTTGCATCAGGTACGCGCGAGTATGCGGCCTACGTATTGCGGCAGACGGCGCGGCGGCCGCGAGTCTCGCCCGCGCGGATTCCTTCGCATCTAGCCCCTGCCTATCGCTAAATATATTCCCATTGAACTGAACTGCGCGGGGATCTATATCTACAGCTGTTGCGTTTCTACTTTTGCTTGCACCGATCGCTTTAGCTATTCACTAACGCTTCGGGAGCTATGCTCACAGAATACCTATCTAGAGATTGTTTTATTTTTATTTTTAAATTTCGAATGGTATGTCTAATTCGCGAGCTTGTCTCTAGTGATGTCTGTAACGGTTTAGATTGTGTTCGGTGCTTTTCTCTTAGAATTTATAACGACCTCTTTAATAGTAGAATCGAATGTCTAATTTGCATATTATATCAGCCTCATGGGATTTTATGCCGAGCACAACCTTGAAATATGCTTTCGGTGATTTCGATTTCATGATTGATTAATTAAAAAAAATCATTTAATTAATTCAATTGATATTGTTTTATAAAACAAAGCAACATGTACTACAGCACAGTATTTAATATGTAGTGTTATGTCACTGTATATCAAATGTATGTTTATTTTTAATCGCACGTTATTTCTAATACGCTTCTCTAAGCGTAGGTTGTACTAACCAAATCTGCCTACTCCGTTATTAAAAACGTGAAAGCGTTTAAAAAGAGGCGTACTGATGGATGCTTGAATGATTCATCAATGTCAAATAGCATATATTTAAAAGCGCAATAATAATTCAGTGGTCGTCCTTAGCAGCTATAGTACTTCGTTATCTCCGGTGCTTCGCGTCTCAATGACAAAAATGTAATAATTTAAACTCATGTTGAGCGTTTAAAAAAAATTAAAACCAGTTGTTCGTCAACTGTCTTCTTAAGCACCTGTACACGATAACTCTTTCCCATTCTCCTTAAACGGAGTGAACCGACGTTTAGTGCCCGGTGGTAAAACAAAGGCGATTGTCTAATGGACATATGTTATAGACGTTGGGCTCCAGGCGTCTTTAAGGTTCTTTACGCGGCATGGTTATTTTGAGACAGTAATTTCTATGGTACATTGCCTTGTCCCAATGACGTTGCACCCTGTGCCTCCTTTAACCACTGTACATTATTTAATGATAACGCGCAACTGAATATACAATGTTAATCTTAATTGGTCATAATAAGGTCGTTAACGAAATAATATCATTCTGATACATAGTATGGGTAAAATTTAAAAAAAGTTTATGGCTTTTGTGTAAGAACTAATCGTGGATTGATCATGATGATGATTTGCGATGCGCCTTCGGACATGTTTTTAAACTGATCACCTATACACGGCATCGTGGTGGAACCAACTAATTGGTGAAAAGAAAACAGAATCGTTGTCACCATTATGTTGATTCTTGTCATCTTCTTGATCTTTACTGTGCAACAATATGTTAACTGTTTACATAGTTGCCGCTCTATGTTAAGGCGCTAAATGTTTTTATTGAAGTCTCCATGTGTTTTATGATCCAAGTTGATTTTAGATTTATGATCCACCGCGTTCGGTATTCGCTAAGTCCTCCCTCCCAGGATTAACTAGGGTCCGAGCATTATTATTTTAATTTTCAGATTGGACCTGAGCGGTAGTAAAGGCGGTCGCATTAAATTTATAATGCGGTCATCTCCCCTGTTAGGCCTTTATCGCTTCACAAGGACCGCCTCAGGAACAACCCTTTTGGGGAGTAATTGGTTCGATTTTTGTTCGCATCGCGTGACTTCCTCTATTAAGTGTTTACTTACACGTCATTTGTGTCGGGTGATAAAATGAGATTCGTTATGTAATTATATTGTTCAACGTCCGCCACGGACTCGTAGCATGGGTTTCGACTGAACATCGAATTGGTGAGCGGGCCCTCAGAAAATTTAATGGGCCACAATGGCGTCAATAAATTGTGTGAGCGACGTCGTAGGCTGCTGTATCATTACTTAATCCGGTAAGGTAATAATCCACTCGGGATTGTTTAATACTACTAAACATGATAAATTGTCGTTTAATAACCGCATTCACGTCTCAATATCTTCCAATTTGGTCGTTGAGTATTACCCATATGAGTCGTTAGGGCGAATGCGTCGAGCGGGCCGAATTTAAATTTCGAATCGTCTAAACGCAAACCGGAATGGCCGGCCGGCGCACGTGTGGCGGCGATGACAAAATAAATACAACACCGCCGGTGCGGTTTATCTCGTTATCAGAACGGCCGAGAGCCGCGCAGCGTGCGCTTCGAATTGTGCAACGTCTGGACTGCATATCGGTACCGCCTTGGGGCCCCGTCCGGTCGACGTCAGCCGCCGTCCCCTGCGCTCGTTCCGGTCCAATTGCCCCGCAACAATGCGTATTGGTTTCGCCGAGCCCGAACCGTTTTGGCGCGGCCACCCTGTTCGAACTTCGCTTTTTTTATTGACCCCGGATGAGCCATTGGCTCGGTCGGGGAAGCCTAACAGAAGATCGTCGCAAAGCAGGAGCATCTAACCGGAGCACTAATGAGCTCTTTTTTACGTGAAAAGTTGGCAAGCGGTGATTTTAAGTGATTACCGCTGCCTTGAGATCTAAAACACGTTTTTGATTAACAACCGTTAATAAAGTGGGCCCTGGCTACCTCAATCATCTGACGAAACGCGAAAGTCTTCTGTGAGGCCGTGGTACTTCCCCGTATGAGCCTTAATTTGTTGAAGGGGCAAGAGATATGTCGGACTAGCACCGACTATAGCCCGAACGATTTTCCACACAAGTCGCATACTGACGTCACGGGAAAGCTTTCGCTTACTTCCGCGAACTCTATAGCCCACTTAGAGTTCTCTCACCAACCTGGCTTTACACCAAGGGCCAGCGTAGTGTGGGTTCCGCTTTGCTTCGCCGTGGGTGTCCTCGGACGAGCCGGCCCATTCGTGTAATAGCAGAAGCTACTGCGTGACGCTACCTCAGTTAAATCACGACTGTATAGTAGACTGTAGAGGTCTTCATTTAGAATTAAAAAAAAAAAAACAACAAACGGTCTTGTTGTCATCGACAATTTTAACGAGAAATAGTACTGTATAATGTACACCGCAAACTAGCAGAGATATTCTATTTAATTCTGGTGTCGATTGCGAATGGCCAGTGATGTCATTGTGTGCTTTATGAACAAGGTAAAAACGTCAACTTAGAAAGGAGACTGATTCATACCTCGCCGTTCGGGGGCGTTCGAGTCGTGTCAAGGGGTCAACACTCGTCAGGTTCAATGTATGCCTCACTAAACGCCTCCAGCTACCAGAATGCCTTTTAAACAATAAACCGTGAAGGATAATAAAACAAAAGACAGATAATGTATCCGAAAATGTGAGTGGCGTGAACTCTGTCAGGACGTTGTAAGCTCTTTGGAATGTTTAAAATTTCGAAGGATCGCTTATCTCATATTTGGATATTGGATATTAACGGGTGTTGTAAAATTTGGTCACTTTTACGGACACCACTATTGCTAATGGAGGATTATGTAATTCATTCACATGATGTTCTGTTTCAAGCCCCCTAGTATAGTTGCTAGCGTAGTTCAGAGAGAAATTATATTGTTATTAGGCTTTTTCTGAATCAAGTTTATGTTATAAATACCGAGGCTATTCAACTATCTTTTAAGAAAAAATTATATCGAGGCGATCACGGCGGCTCTCCGGTGTCGCCCCGAGAATGCGTTATTTATCGTCTAGTGAACGCAAACGAACCGGCTCCACTGTGGCATTATCTTAATCACAATATTTGCATGATGATCTGCCTTGAATAAATATTAAGTAACCGATTGTGGAATTTTGCGTCTCAAATGTCTCGTGCATTTCGACCGCCGTTTTCCGCGTTTTCCCCATTTTGTGTATTACTTAAAATTTGTCGTAGCTTTTATTTGCCGATTTGTCTTTTTTGATTTTGACTTTGTAATACATTAGAAAGTAGGTTAATAGTTTTGCAAATTGTAATAGAATATAACTGTTGTAATTCAATGCGGTTTCGTCTTGAGCAATAGGTATGTGTGGAGTCGAAAAGAAAAAAAATACGGCGAAATGGTTCAAAAGGATGTTGTGTCGAATTTCATGTGCTTTCATTGGGACGAGGGTTTTGAAACCGACTGACGTTTTTTATGCCCCTATTAAAGTATGGTCATTATATTTAAAAGCGAAAAAGTTAAAGCCTCCTAATATCTGCTCTACAAACATTACGGCTTTGTTAAAAAAGACACAAACCAAAGTCATTCGGAACACCTAATTATGCGGAGCGTGTGTGCTATACTTGAATAATTTCCAGGCAAACGAATGTAGAAACAGACATTGAGAGCAGCTGCAATATTCAATGCAGACATAAATAATAATTTATAGCTTCGACCCAGTATGTTATTTTTGATGTTTATATGTTCTCATGTTTTTAATTTTTTATTCGTACCAATATTGAAGTCTGTGACACTGTGTTAATTAAAATTAAAATTATTTACGATTTTAGTTTAGGTTTAAACTGTGACCATATATTTAATCGAGCGTTTCGATTAAAATAATTAGCAGGAATGTCTTGAACCGCTTGGAAGGCTTGCGGAGTGTACATTGAGGGGATAACCGCGATAAGTAATGAGTAGAGCGGCTAAGTGTTACAAATTACAAGGTCTCTCATTAAGTCAATAAATAAATAGAGGCCCGCGCACTCGGTCTGTTACGAAACCTCCGCAGATTGATGATTATGCCCACCAGATTTGTGCGTACAAATATGGGAGAATAATCCAAACAGTGGCCGATCGGTGTCAACGGTTTTCGCGTTTCGCGTGGCGTGGGACCGCGGGCTGCGAGTTTTGAAACGGTGTTTACCCATCGGTGCGTCCTAACAAAAGCGATTTGTACTATCGATCTTCTTGACCGTCCGCAGGCGGTGTTACGAAATGTTACCACTTTCCCTCGCAACTGATGCACGCAGGAAGTATGGTTAACAAAACAATAGTCTCACTTTCGCGCTGAAGATCCGAGAACCATATATTTCGCTTCAGTTTCGAACGATTAGCGCCCGGTCTTTCCAGTTTCTGCTGTGAAGATTATCGGCTAATATAAAATTCGTTTGCCAACTGGTTTTGCAACCTCGCGACGTACGCTCGACCAGCCTCGTGCTGCGTTGCATAGGCATCCAAAAGACATAACGCACGGTTGAAATAACTCACATCGAATTCCAGCATGCAGTAGCGACGTTATGTCAATGCTTCGTACTGATAATAAAATTTAAAATAACGCGCACTCGAGTGGACGCCCAGTTTAATATAAGAACCGATTTCTATTCCGAATACAAGGGCCATTCATATTCAAATTATCGAATTGACATTGGTGTTTTGTGCGTTCCGATGAAACTCGAAACATAGATACATTATCGGCATTTTTATTCGTCGTCGCGACCCGTGATCGAAAACGCTGCAAGGCAAGCGGTGCGTGTACATCCATTTTCTTTTTTTTCTTTTTTAAAAACATTGCCCTCACTTTAGGATAACTTCCTGTGTCGCAAGGACGTTTTTACATACATAAATTTCACGTGGACAAACACCCAGATGCGAAACAACTATCTGTGGGTTACACAAATAGTTGTCCCGTGTGGGAATCGAACCCACGACTCCCGACGCCGAAGCCAATACCTTGACTCACCATTAGTTTGTGCGACATGACAATATTTGTCGTGATGTTTTGAGAATTATCCGTCTCGCGTGCCCGTATGGCCGCACCGGGAGCGCTGTTTGTGGTGAGCAAATACGAGACACTTGTGCCAGACGGGAGCACCAGCGGCCCGACCGTTGTTTGCTCACGTCGACATGCATACCTCCAAATTTTAAACAGACCCTCGTGGAAGCTTCGCGTGACGTCTCCCCAACCAACGAGCGCCCCGTCAAGGCTCTGCCTTCGGGATATTTGAGTGATTAAGCAACAGAGACCTCAGTGCCGAAGCTGCTAATTTGGCTTCGGCGCCGGGGTTCGTGGGTTCGAGTCCGGGACAATTATTTCTGTGACCTACAGAATTTTGTAATTTTGTAATTTTTCTGGAGTTCATTCCCAGACATGACATGACGTCAGATAGGTCGTAAAGATCCTAAACAATACCAATAACTACATGAATCACATGTTGTGGCGACCCTATCTAGTTAGGATAAGAGCGGGAGAAAGAAGAAACAAAAAAGCGACAGGAAACAATGTTCTTAATCACCAGTCGTCCGAATTATTCGCAATAAATAGTTTTAGTATAGGTAGCTTTACAACTGCTTGGATCATAAACAGCATATCCATTATATCGCGCGCTCTCCGCATTGCTGGGAAATGAGCTTTGCACGCTTATTTACACTCGAGTTTAACGAGCTAGAGAGCGCTGGAATTGCAAAGGTCGCCGTGGACATGTTCCGAGAACAAATATCATTTATGGCGTTTCGATCATAATTGCGCCCCGGACGGGGCGTTTACATCTCGGCCAAGGGGAGCGAAGTGGAGCTTCGCACTTATTGCGTGCAATAGATTACGAGAAGCGGCGGCCGCTGGTCCGTTCCGGCGAACGACTCGAAATAATGCTCCGCAGTTATGCGGTAGTTCTAACCCGTCGCAGATGAATCGAACGTTTGCAAAGGAACCGCTCAGACGTAATCCAAACGGGGACTATCGCCGGTCTATCGTTGTTCTATCTATGCATCGATTAGCGCACTCGATAACGGCCGGTTTCAATATTCTATCTACAGGTAGATTTGCTTACTAGCGAATATAGGTATTTAACATTAGCCCCGTTGTACTTACCTCAAAATTCTATCTCCACTAACCAAATCTATTTGGAGATTGAATATTAAAATCGCCCGTAAATCGAATTAGCCGTTCGGAGAACGCTCTTTTTCGCTGTGCCAAAGGTTTTTCTTCAACAGTTTCCTTGACCGGCACGATATCTTCGCCACTGTGACTATTTGCTCTCGCTTCGCCCTTCACCCGAAAGCTTTTCCCACGTCGTTGCGCAACTCGGCCGCCGCTCGAGTAGCTTTCAGGAGCCGGAGGCCCGTGCGTAATTACTCTCGGTTTATGTCCGAGGATGATGATAACCGGCCCATTCATTGCGTCGCGCCCCGTCGACGGGTGTCGAACCTTAATGCGTCGATTGATTCCACGCCGTCGATCGTTCGGTGTGTCGCCGCTTGGTAGCTCCGATCGATTATGGGCCGCGGCCTCTTAAAATGCTAATGCAAACCGTTTTACGGGGAAACGGGTGTAACCGCTCGCGTAACTGTTACTCGGGCGTTATTCACGGGCGTCCTTAGCGCTCCTGCGGGCGAGACAACCTCTCTCCGACTCCAATGTCACCCACCGGTTCGCCTCTTTCGTATTCCGTTCGCATATGGAACGCTTGTACGCGTCCGATTTGGCCAAAAACCACGACGCCGCCTCACGTACCGAGCGAGGTAAATACGCCCATTATGAGTACACGACGATCCTTCGTCATTCACTTGACGGCGGACAGTATGAATAAAGACGGTAACGAATGATACACCTATTCAAATAATTGCGGCCATCAACGGTACCAGTATGAGGCGACATATCGTGAAAATTTCCAGTTTAAACGTCCCCTTTAATTTCTGTTCATTGTGTTTATTTATCGAACGTTTAAATATACGTTTATAATAATTACTGAAGCCAATGCCAATTATGATCTTTGATGATTGATTTTAATGGTCACAACTGACATTATCTTAATTTAAATATTGTTCAACATGTTTAATTTACGAGTAAATGGAACGAGAAAGCAAACTACCATTTGAGTTTACTTGATATTCGTTGATCGTCGGCGTATTGTCTATTAAAATTTTAAAGTGTAATTACATTGGTTAATGTTAGGAATGCTGATGCCGTTACCATTATAAATACGGCCAGACATTTTCCTGGTAAAGATCCTCGCGGAATAAATGAATTTGAGAGGCATTCCGTTTTAACAGTAGGCAAATGTTAAATCAAACATGGCGAATAATAATTGCAGACAAAAGTTGGATGAGAAATAAAATAATTTTGCTTTATTAAGCTAATTTAAAATATTTTAAGCAAAGTTTATTTATGAATCGATTTATCTTCATGGATAACATGAGGATACTAGACACCATCGGACGAGATGCTTTAACATTTCCGCTAAAGTGCAAAACACACGCAAAATCGGCGTGATTCTATCGTTCGAACATACAGCTGTTCCTCAAAATCCGCGCAGTACGCAGAGCGGGTTTCGCGACCGTCAATGTGGGAGCAACGTACCGTCCTGGGGATGATCCTGGCGACCGGGGGGCGGCGGGCTTGTGTACAAACACCACTGGCACTGAACTTTCACGCGGACTATCGCGCGGATCGGAGGCGCGTACGCGTTCTCGTGGTTCACGCGCGTGCGTGTGCGCTTGCGCGTGCGCTCTGTCACTGCGTCGCGACAGGTGTGCGCGTCGCAGCATCCGCGACGGCTCTGCGCCCGCGACGGCGCGCGCCCGCCACGCCCAGTGCGTGCGCGACCCCCGCCCCCGCACCCCCGCGCAAGCCCCCCGCCCGCCCTGCAGCCTGAAGCCTCGCCAGATCCTTTCAGGCGGCTTCCACCTTTCCACAAAAAAAAAACAGCGTTACATTTTAATCGACTAAGGAAGGTGTTTGGAACTAACGGTAGCTAGACGTTGCGGGAAGTTCGCACGGTATTGCGTTCAGCAAGCGACAGGAACTAATCTATTGCGATTAGTGCTTTGAAATAAGCTCACACGTCTCGGCCCAAACGGGGTACATAAAACAGCTTAGCCTATCATTCTTTTGCCTAGCTTATTTAGTCACAAACGTTATAGATATCAGCAGTATAGGAATAACACCGGTTTACTCCTTCGAGGTACTCCTTCAAGTTTCGAAACCGTGACTTTGAGATAGAAATCTAAATCAATCCAAAAACAGCACTTCACCTTCGCTAATTTTATTATTTGTATGACTATACGTTCACAGACAATTTTTATGGATTTCGTTGCATATAATTACTATTTTGCTTTTTTTTTATAATTATGAAGTACACATATTTGCTCATGTCCTATTCGGTGTATGTGAAGCGTCTCTATAAAGATATCGTGTGACCCTACCTCGGCTCTGTTTGTTTTTATAACACTGCTTTTATGTGTTTTTGAAGCAGACAGAAAGTTTGTTAGTTCGTCTTTCCCGAATATATGGTGAGTTCTAGGCGATAATCAAATGGGTTTTACTTGTTATCGGCACAGTCATAGCCTCTCTGAATAGCTACATTTTCTAAGGACTCTTTTCGTTATCGAAATATGTCAAAATTTGCAAAATATTTGGTTTCTGTCTCATCTAATTGTTGCGTTTCGTGTTATCTAACTTTATCTGTGATATCCGATGATCAGTTAATATCAGGCGTTTATCTTTTATAAAATTTTTTTAGTGATGATGCTTTGAATTTTCAATCATCATCTTACTACTAACTACTAACATCGCTGAGATGTGTCAAACGATGTAGAAAATGATAGTCGGAAATGCTATGAATATAAATTAATTGTGATTTCAAATGTATTTGTTAATAATTAAATTTGACGATAAAATCGCATAAAGCGAAAACGCAATTCAATTCTACAAAAGGTTCTTGTTGTGTTATGGCTTCGTCAGTCATTCTAATCAGGAGACGTAGTCTAAATTACTGATGTAGCCTGCGCGAAATTCCTCTTCGTACCACTAGATTAAAACTTTATTGAACCAGCCTTAGTTTAATTACTCCACTGCATGTAGCTTTAGTTTATTGCTGTAATTAATCAAGATAGCTAGCTGCAAGTAATTATTTATATCGCCTTCCATATAACAACTACTCGACGAAGTGATAAAACACTAATTCAGTGGTAGCCTAGCTGAGAGGTCTAAATTTCCACGTAGATCCGTTTAACTATATCGAATATCCGAGCGCTTGTTTGCACGGAAGATTGTGATTTCCAAGAACGAGATCTTAGTGTCCGCCATAAAACGGCGCAACTACCGTGCCCTGGATCTCAGAGGGGCGCGTGAGAAAGTGATACGTAAGCAGCCGATAGATTGTATATCGGTTTCCATTGAACGGATCCCTTGATTGAACGCCAATTGAGAAAATAAGAAATTCTTTGTGTCTGCCTCCTTAATGTCGAATCGATGTCGCACGGTGCCACAGACGCCGCCAAGTTCCGACGGAGCGTGTCGTCAATAAAAAGAAAACCATCGAATAACCATCGATCATTCCAATCAATGTCGGCCCTGTTCTATTGCCACTACTAAGTTACATAAATTAACTTTCTCCCCAATCGATCGCATGTTGCGAACGTAAGTGCTCACTTGAAGGCCTCCGTTCGCGGAGGCTCCGTTGTTAATTTCACGGACGCACCTGCGTGTGGCATATCTGCATACGTAGTGGGAACACGGTGATTTGCGACTCCCAACAGAGGCGGTGCCCGCTCCGATGATATATGGCCCCATTCGGGACCACGGTCTTGATTTATTATCGTCACGAAGGGAATGTTTATTGATATATTTTAATTGAGAAGCATCACCGTTCCACATACAAATCCCGACGCATTTTCCCCTTGATTCGAGTCCGTCCCGTACGTAGCACTGATGTTTCGAGAACGTTCGAATAAAATGTACAAAGATTTATTCGTATCCGTATAAACATTGCGATTGTGCAACCCGCCGACTAGCTGTTACGTATCGAAAGCGTTTTGTTTTGTATCGAGAGCATTTTGTAGTAACATTAATTTATAATCCATTCAGTTCTCGGATCTTTGATTAGGCAACGAGCACTTGTGAAAACTTCGATTCATTTCGAGTAGTGTAGAAAGTTTGTCCGTATTCAATGTACAGACACGATTGGTCGACTTATTATGTCTAAAGTTCATTACATCGAGGTTCTCAGGAAGTGATATCATACAGTATGGCGAATATCGATGTTTAGCTTTTCAAAAGCGGACTTCCAGCTCGTAGACGGGTCGCATTTATCATGAAATGTTATTAATGTTAATATTTATGCGCCAACGTGATGTGCGATCATGTTAAACGTTTGCTACTGTCATTCGGCGATAACAACCGGCTCGGTGCGGCCGTTGCGTCGGCGCTGTCGGCGCCGCAATTAACCAGTTACAATTTTCGATTACCGCGAAGCGTGTCGCCCCAGAGGGCGCGGGCGCGGTGGTCAGCCACGCCGACAGGTTATGTGGGTCCAGCACCGCTGAAGGGTCCCTTCACGGGTGGCCAGACTTCAACGGACAAGGCCCGACCCGCATCTGTCGCCATTATCCTTAATGCCTCCCGACACTCGAGATAGATGCGTAATATTCGAAATGGTTTGAAGTAGGTTCAATAATGTTCCGTCTGCCGCAGCTTTACGCTATAGCGTCGACGTGGCCGATAATAAATTACTGAATGAAGTTTCGCCAATCAGTGAGGGTGCTCTCGACAGGAGTTATCACAAGGGTCAAACGGTGATATGGAATTACATACGCTGTGGACCTTAAAGTTGCGTTTCGTCCATTTAGTTCGTGGTACCGCAAATAGATTGAACGCAGTAAAACGCTTTAACTTACAGTATTGTGGCGAATATTGAACATAATACTGAGTGGTCGGAGTAAGGTACAATAACGCTAGATTCAAGCCCAACAAACAAAGAGAAAACGTATGTTGTTCGTGCATTTTATCTTGAATGTATATTTGCTTAATGTATCAACAGCTTGCGTAGATACGGTAGCCAGGTGCCTATGTTACATCGAATTGCCAGTGGCGAAATTGCGAATATGTAAGATGTTGGAATTTATCGTACTTTATTCGTCGTCCGGTTGAATGCAAATACAACCTTACGGTGCAAATACAACCTTACGGGCGCACCCATCTACTAGAATATCATGAAATTGATTGAGGCACGTTTAAATACCAATTATCGTAGATTCGGGCAATTTCAAATACTAATTATCGTAGATTCCAGTCGGGGAATAACCGATATTACCGATATTCTGTGTGCAAAGGCAAAATAATGTGTATAAGGGCAAAATAAACCTAAAGAAAAAAATATGTAAACATATTTTCATACTTATCACACTCAACTTTCTAACCTTCTAACTCGAAATGTATATGTATATACTATGTGGCATAGAATCTCGTTTGTCGATAGAGACATGTTCCACTAAATACACATTATTATATTTATGTTCACCGATGACATTGTTCTTAGCAGTAAATATTAATCAGAGTTCGTTGTCGCATTACCGCTGCGTCGTGCTCACGGCTGGCCATCGAGGGCCGTATCTATCGCTCATTAGCGAACTCTGTCGGTATTTTAGAGCGGCATTATGCGGATTCATAAGTCACCTCATAGAAAGCTCGTGCCTTAAAGATAGATATCGATGTAGGTTTCTGGTCATTGCTTTAAATGAAAGAATGATTTCTTTTATTAATATTCGCTAATACCTTACATTATTAATGAAAAAAATTAAACGTCGATTGACACTTTAGCACCAATATGATATGTCTACGAGTCGACTAGAGGCTTCACCAGTGAGCATCATCAGTGAAATTAAGCAGAGTTAAATGCATTATCTGAAGGAAAATTCACTTGCCTTTGTAGTGCTATTGCGACATAGAAGGTTGTAAAGGAGTTCGTTGACCGCAAGTTCAAAGCTCGAAGTCACGAGTTCGCAATTTAGTAACGAAAAACATCGAAAAGATAATTTAATATAAGGTGCAACGTGAGCACAGGAAACAATAAGATAAAGTAACAACTAGCCTTAACACCCACTATCGTATCAATAAGATTATTAATCTCCCACCTACGTCTTATTGGGTCGTCAGAATGGGAATTTTATTTAATCTTTTCCGATTGCATTGGAAACGATTGGCCCATAGTTTATTTCCTCTTTTGTAATTATTAATTGCATAACAGTATTCTGTTTGTAATAGTTGATATTGCACTCTCGGGTCGCTGTTTGTGGCGTGTCGACAAAATCAATCACTCGTCCGTCGTTAGGGGATATATGAGCGTGAAGAGAGGCTAGAGCATTCTTGAGATACCATGTTGCAATTACTTAGAGACGATTCAATGACATCTTTAGTGGAGAAACTTTATAGGCATAATGTGTGATAACTGTGAAATGTATGCAAGTGAATTTTGGACCTGTCGTATGAGATTGTCTTCCAGCGTCCTGGAATTTAAAGGTCCGGTGTGGATTTCCCACTCTAAACAGCTAAAGTAAACATCTTATCGTTGCTGTGGCCACATCAGAAACGATAACTGAACTGCCACCGCGATTGATACAGTGGAATGAAGGTAATTTAAACGAGCAGGAGCTTATTGCAATTAATTATTTCGTATCGATATAGATACCAGCGAAGATTGAAATCTCATTGCTATACAAAATATGCGGAAGCATGGGTCGTTTATCTATTTGAGATTGCCGTTAATAAGATTTTTCAACACAGCGCACACTGATTATCTTAGCCACCTATACTCTTTGTTCGATATAGAGTAGGAAGTAGAGAGGTATAATTGTAGAGTTACATCTTACTTCACGAAGAATTACATCGTAAAATGTATGCCCAGTGAATATCGTGGCATGTCCTCGCAGTCATTTTAAAAAAGGTAAAATGTAAATAATAACTCTTATAATTCTTCCGTCTACTTTTAATAAGGTTAGTAAGGACATTTTGTTACAGGGGTAGAAAAAAAATTCCTTTATACGAACAAAAATAGTTTCTATTCATTTAAGTTTCTTCATATATATAAATAAACTTAATCGAAGAAAGCATTTATTTCTTAATTCGATTAAGTTTCGTAACTTGCAACCATTTATTATACTGTCTCGTTAAAAGCCAATGATAAGTCTGATATGGTTCAATAGCACTCTCAGATTCTATGAATTAAGTTATTTTTCTTCTACAAAGAAATGTGCAGTTTCAATTACGTTTTTAATCCATTTACTCGATTGACTCAATATTGTTTTACTGAAAGAATTTTCACATAGGAATCATATGTTCGTCTGATTAGGTTTTTTGTGTTTAGTTGCAGTTTGCAAACTTCCAAGTATATGTGAAGTGGAGCATCTTTCAACGATGCATACATTATAACTACCACGCACGCCACTTAGCCATACAGGGGGAAGGACATTTGCTCACCTAGATTCCCACTTCGTTATTATTACACGTAAGCATGCACATTTATTAGCTATAAATGGTGATCAATAAATTGGACACGCGGTCGCAGCGGAGCCGTCTATTTCAATAGTGGCCAGCTTGTCAGCGGCGATCGCTGTGTTCGAGATTTTGCGAATAATACCCGTATGGTCGTGTCTTGCTATATCGTATGAGTTGTGAAACACGTCGATAATTGCATAGTACATCGCTTCTATGATCCCAATTTATAAACAAATGCGACGTTTATTGATACGTGAATTACTACTGTATAATTTTAACTTCCTGCCAGCCTCACAAAATACTTAAAGGGGAATTATTATACTTTTGTGTGCACTCTGGTGAGGTTAGGTGTCTAAATGGCCAAATCTTTTACCAGTTGGTGCCGCCTCAAATGAACCGCGTTTTAGCTTGCCTTCACCTTGGCATACTGTAGGAATTTTTAATTATTTGTTAAGTTGCTAATAAATTACTTTGCCCCTATGTTTTTATTAGAATTAAAATTAAAATGTATTTATTAGTAGAATATAATATAATACCAATACTATATTATTATATCACGATAAAGAAAATTCGAAAGGAACGGCAAGCTCCGGCCATATCGCCTCGTAATTGCTTATGTTGTAATGTTATCGAACTCTTAAAGCAAGAAGCGCTTTGCCGGTGCGAATGCTTTGGTTTTACGACGGGCCTGCAATTCGTGCATCAAACTTTAACTGCGCTAATTCGCAGTAAGTCAAATTTTATGTGGTATCCCTGCATTTTGTCGATAACGCCGTTTTATTAGACCAATAAAATAATGTTTCCTGATAGATATTGTTATTCGTTTTATCAGCTTCTCGTGTAATGTTACTCTCGTCGCATTCTGGCTTACGTTTTTGTGTTGACTGCGGTCATGTGAATGCAAAAACACGGCGTAGGGTTAGAAAAAATTATATGAATAATTTCTTTTTGTCTAACTAAACTAATAGAAATTATTTATTTATATTTTGGTTCTTTGGTTAACCCTCAAAGTGAGGTCTGATTTAAAATCTGAAGTCACAGGGTACGAACTCGGCGGCTTGCATCGATGAGTTTTCAGTCTCTGTTCTGTCTCGCATTTATGCCTGATATATAGGGACATGTTTACAACCTAACTAACACACTTTGTGTTATTAGGTTACCTTGCTAACTGCCGTAACACGCCTGTTCTGGGTTAGATACCTACACGGGACGTAATTTGTGTATTCCATAAATTGTTGTTTCGAGTCCAGATGTTTGCACTTGACGCCGGTCTTCTATGAGGCCCTGGTACATCCTCGGACGAGCCTGGACATTCGTTCAGCAGCGACTATGCACGCGATTTTCTTGTTTGTGAAATATCTCACGACGCAATTATTTCCTGATATGAGCCGTGATAGTTCAGTGTCCGGGTGGCTCGCCTTTAACTCAACTTACTCGAACAACCTGAGTTCGATCACCGTTGCCAGCACCAATGAAATTGTTAATTTTAAGTGCTAATCTAAAATGTATTTGGTGGTGAAGGAAAAATCGTGAGGAAACCTGAGTATTTTCGAAATAATAAAAAGAATATTTCGAAAATATGTAAGGTCCGCCAATCCACAGAGGGGTCGCGTGATGGACTATGTCTTGATACCCTCTTTACAGAGTAGGCCTTTACCGAGCACTGGGAAATTTATAGGCTGTTCACTTACACTTTACAACTATTTTCAAGCGCGGGAGCGGAATGTTTATACAAATTTACACTGGTTACGAATATCGAATTTAGAATTGAATTAAATTGGATTAAATCTGTGCAAACTGATAATTAACTAAACTGATAATCAACTTTGTAAAAACTTTCCGCAAGCTTCTTCAAGCGGTTTAACGATATAAAACGGATAGCCTGCAAGTGTTAATAACCGTCTAAACAAACCCAATAAATGATGTCCGAGGACGTACTCAGAATAAAATTGATTTCAAATTATCCATCTATTCCAAATATTCCGAAACATCTTTTTGTCCATTTTCAAGTATAGATTAAATCGATTAGAGAGTGCAGAATGTTTAATACCATTACTTTCTCTCCCACAAACTTTACAAACAAAAATGCCTCCAACTAATACCCCCCTATATAAAGAAAATTCGCAGAGGCGTTGATGAAAAATTCAAACAATAGCACGCTTGTGATGGTTGAATATTCCTGTGGATATTTACATTTTGATTCTGTATGTATTAATTATGGAGCCGTGATAGCTCTGTGTCCAGGCGCTAGATTAATTCTATGTCGGCACCGATGAAATTGTTAAATACAAATTGAAGTGTTTATTTATAAAATGCGTGGTGGTGATTTCGAAGATATGTGAAGTGTACCAATCTGAAGTGTATTCCGTTATATACCCGTATATTTTTATTATTCGAATATATTAGTACTCATTCTATACATTTTTGAACGATTTAAATGTAATTCATGCAGTTATTTGAAATCGTATCAACATTCTAAACGACGCGCGCTGTGATTAGATAGTTTGTTATTGAATCGAATGACTAACTGCCCTCGAATTTATATTGCTTTAACCAAAGTCACTTAGTTTAATATGAGTGCCCTGCACATTACAGAGTCATTGCAACACTGATAGATTAAAATTATGCCGTGTCATAAACAGTGTTGATAAGTCGTGAATCAGCGGACGACCCGACTACGAGGTTTTATTGGATACGGCCGCAAAAAAAAAAAGCGGCGACTTTTGTTTTGTTCTCCTTCGCTTCACTGCCGTTTGATTGATGTGTTTGTTCTATTTAATTGCTTTTGTGATGACGCTGTACCCTTTTCGAATTTTACGACCTGACTGTTACTTGGCGATTGCGTAGTGTTTTGACGAAGTTGAATCCAATAAGGAAATAATTTGAATGAAAAACCAAGACCATGCCGGATGAAGGTTTATTAATTAGACGCTAAAATGTTTGAAGAATACAGTTATCTGCTGTGGAGAGTTAAAGGTCGTGTATTTAAGAGCCGATGGAAGCGTCAGATGAAATGAGGGAGCTGTCAGCATTGAAGAAAGAGCGCTTGACTGTCTCTATTAACCCTCGCGGGGACATGACTGCAATGGACTTTGTATTAACGGGTCGTGGGACTTCACTATGATTGCGTCAAACAAACAATCGTAAAGTAAGGATGGACCCACGATTCATTTGGGCGTCTAAAGCTCAGTAAAAAGCAGTAGTCTTTAGCTGTTGTATATAGAAATGTATCCCAAAAATATCAAGCAAAGCTGGTATCAATGTAAGATAATTTTACAACATTGTGTGTTTTAATCTCGCCATTTGGTTTTCAATCAACACTGACTTTATATTATTGCACCCAAGATTCGTTATATTGTAGGGTCGTTAGTTAGATTTGTTTGCGCCGAAAAGCCTTAAAACATCCGCCTCGTTACTTCATAATTATAAAGTATTATCGACTTGCTGTAAATTTAAACTGCTGTCACTTTATCTATTTGATCGTCCTACACGACGTTTGTGAATATATATTTCTGTCATCCTCAATGTATAAAGCAGACAAAGTAATATTTCTCTGTTTTACTTTCGCTTTACGTTGTTAGTTGTTAATACAATACAGTCGTAAATAATTATACTTTCACTAATGTTAGCTTGGTCTAACTTCACGCGACAGAAAATCGATTTACGACGAAACCTTATTCGTATTTAAAAGTGTGCCACGTCGTGAATGTGGGTAATTTAGTGACGGGAAGGGCGTGCGAAGCAGCATAGGAGATTTGCATATTTTTCTTAACAATATAAATTTTACGATTCGTAATCCGACATCGAGTCGTGTCGCTTGACTTGACCGTTAAAACATACAATCCTGGCAGCTCGCATCTCTTAGGGAATTCGAGACACCTTTACATTGATTGTGTTCGAATGTATAACCTAACGCATTGGGTATTTTATAACTGTTTAGAATTAAGGCCATAAATCCATGTAAATTTTCCTAAGAAGGTTTGAGATACGTTTCAATATATATTGAATTTATATTGAAATATATATTGAAGGCCCCATGATGTTATGGTAGTATGCGGTCTTTGGAGGGAAGTAATACGCCTATCCTGGAATCTTTGTAACGGTTGTGGTTCAGTATGTGCTGTTTGTAGAGAGTTCGGTCTCCTTTGTGATCCGCTGAAGCGTACCGCCGTGCTCGGACGTCACAACCGCAAACCGAGCTGCAGCCGAGAAAACCAGTCCCCGGGGCGCGGGACGTAATCTTCGCATTTACGGCGCGTCACCTAATCGATCATGAGAACGGTTTTATTCGTTTTTTAAAGGACTCTAAAATAATTGGACTTTAATACCTGAGCGACTTTTTAAATGGCATCTTGAGTGTGCGCTTCCAGTCTTGGGTGTGCGGTTTTACTAGTTTTTGTTATTGTTTCTCACTTTATTTTACGTTATTTTATTTATGTAACATTATATTAATTCGAATAAGACCAAGGTGTCCTGGTTGTCACCAACGGTCATCTGAATGTGGAGAAACATGATAGTTACTTAAAAGTAATCTAGTGTCTCCTTTAATAAATGTATGCTTATGAATTACACCCTTTATATCTGAATGCACGGCGTTTCCGCGTACTAAGTTATGAAAGTTAATAATTCACTTTTCTTGTATAATGCGCCTTGATATATGATAAAATCGCATAAGCAATTCCAGTAAGCCACAACCCAACCTTTTATTACCGTTCCGCAGGCACGCGGCGGAACATTTAAACCATCGCCGGAGAATTGCTGTGTAATATCTGAGGTGTTCGATATAACAGCAAGCCTGAGAGATTTATATTTCAAATGTTTATGTCATCTTAGATTTTAACGTCAAATAAACATATTGCCTTCGATATTACTCGTGATAGTTGGCGGTTGAGGTCGTATAGTCCTTATGTTTTACAAGTAAATTGATGTCTATGAATACAAATTAATTTTATTGCCCAAAATTACATTATATTTAATCCACAAAATTTATCTTTCAACATCATTGTAAGTTCGTTCCATTCGAACCATTTGCTCGATAATATTCAACGACTTGTAATGCTGACAGTTTATTAATATTAGAAAATTATGATAGAGAGACGTGTGGCGATAGAAAGTCATAAAGGACTAGGGCACATGAGATGGTAGTACTGTCAGCTACGCTCCACACTCGATGGCGTACAGTGCTCCCGTGGGAATTGGCTGCCAACTGGACGCTATCTCGATCTTCGTCCACGTCGACAGTAGCGATTAAGCGTTGGCGGATTTATTTTCCTTTCTATTTCGCTTCACCCGATTACGCCCGTTTATGCTGTAGTGGATGTTGATAGCTTACACCATCTGATGGAACTTCAAGAAAGATTTGAGCTTTTCGAGAGCTTTCTGCTAGTGAACATTTATTTTCCAATCGGCGTGATGAATTCGAAGCATTACATTTCAAAGAGTGATAAAGTGGAATATTGAATTTGAAAAACCAAAAGAAATATTCCGGACAAAATGAGAACCTTCCTTTCTCATTTTTTTTGAGTGTGTTGAATACTGACAGCTAAAATATCTGGATACGCATTGGACGCTAATTTATCGTATCAATGCTGTATAACTATATTTCTTTCTAATACTTTTTGAATACTGGGAAAGATATAACGGCAAATAAAAAAAAATAAGCTTGATGTACCAAGTTCCCTCAAGTTCTTTGCAACCAGTTCAGCAGTCGCAAGCATTTTTGTCTAAAAAGATTGTATTTCACAATGTACTTACATCTGTTTTGTAGTCACATCTCAATAAATTGTCACGAAAAGTCACTGAGTGTAGTCAATCAAAGAGTAAAAGTTTACAATGGCGATCTCTGAAGAAACACTACCTTTTATTTGCACGCCATAAGAAAGTCGAAGAAAGTAAGCTCAATGTTTCGCGTAAAATTTCTTCAGTTGTCAATAACCCTACAGCCGTTTTAAAATATGCAAAAATAAATAGCTTTCAAACTTTTACTTTACGATTTCCACGAAACCGCACATCTGTCGCAGGCTGTCAGTTTGGTATAAGAGTTTCTGCCAATGTATTCATATGGACTTAAAAAAGAATCAGTCCTAATAAGTTTTGCAACAAAATTGTCTGAATACAACCAAATTTGGGATAAGTAAATAGTTTCTATCCACATGCGTGATTTAATGTTGCTGCTGTGTCGCAACTTATTTTCTTTTAAATCTCCAGCCTTAGATTTCTATCTACTATGCTAACGTGACCATTTCTGGATCATTACGCGCCCAGTATGATCTCAGTATAGTTTTTCTACACTTTGCCTCGTTTTCCTCTTGCGTAGTCACCACTTGACACCACATAAATTCTAGTCATTAGAATTGCGTACCTGCGAATTAGGTAGCACTTGTTGAGTTATTGTTAGCAATTCAAGGGAATTTGTTTCGACGTCTGCCTTGTATTTTGTATAATTAATTTGATGACAACTTTCACTCTCAAGGTTCTCAGTTATTTATAATATAACAGTTATCTTTCTTATTTCTTTATATTTAAAAAGCTCTTTAACTACGAAGTCATGTGTCAACAAAATGCCAGAGTGGCATACGTCCCTAAAGTACAAAACAGAAAGTACAAGATTCGGAAACATTATCTATAGAAAACACAAATATAAACTGTTTCTTGTATTAAAAACGAATATCTACGTACTGAGTTAGCTCTAAGCCGTTCCACGGGTTATTGTAATGGCCATGAATTATGCTAGTTGTAATATCTTGTAGCCTGTGTGTAATTTACCTTGTCACGCCTGTATTTGAATCGATCGACACATTTGCTTCATTTGAATAATTGTTTATGACACTTAATTACATCAATAATATTTAACGATCTAAAAAAATCACTAGATAATATGATCTAAAGGCGTCTTGCTCACGAGAATACATTTATATATTTTTTTCTTTAGTCTTATGTGATCTAAACTTTTTGATAAGTCGCAACTTTGGATTTTGCTTCTTTGCATTGAAATAAATGGGTATATAAGGGAAAGCTCGAAACTGGCACCAGAGACTGAGAAAATAAAGAGCGGTAGGTTCGAATAGAATGTTATGAGAAGAGATGTAATTTATATGACTAAAAGAGTGTTGAGCATGAATATGGTTGGAGGGTGTAACACTGTGTTGGAGAATGATATGTCTGTGAAAGGAGTGAGGGGGTAACGACTTATAGAGGTAAGTGGAAAGAAAGGACAAGGGCATGAAAACGAAAAAATAGAAGGATGGTATTAAGATAAATTTGATAAATACTGCAAGCAATACTTTGCAATAACAGAAAGTCCATGCCAAGATTTTCTGTTATTGCAAAGTACTATTTGATGCTTACACTATTTGATTTCATCGCTATAAAATTTACTTACTGCTGGTTTTCATTATAGTCAGTTAATTGTGTTTTCAAAATAGATGAGATTAATGAAGGCTTTAAATATTCGTTATCTATTTAAACGAAACATTTGTGAATATAAGTTCAGAAAAAACTGTGTACACTGCATTTATTTTTATTTTTATTAGGGTTATTGATTTTGCGATGAAAACTTGTTTTACTTTAAAATTCTTTAATAAAAGCAAGCTTGAAACCTGATTAGAATTAAGATTTCGACACGTATGTCTCTCAATTGGCTTAGACATAATTCATTTTCCTTACTTGGTCTAAAAATATCGCTTAATCTAATAATATCTAAGAATTATTATAAGCCCGGTTGTCATTTCAATGCCTACACTCCTCGTTTTATAAATGGCATTACCAAATACAGATTTACTTTAATGTGTACCAATTATAGAAATAAGAACTTGTCATTACGAAGTGACAACTCACGAAACTAGGATTGTGATAAGTCGAATGTTTGGACGTGCTTTATGCCTTTTTATAGTAAAGTAATAGGAATGAAAACAGTTGAAATAAATTTTCTTCAATATTTACTTATTTGGAATCAAAAACTTGTCCACCGTTTCTCTTACGAACATTTGCAATTACATTGAAAGTGATTTGGAAAACATGGTCGCAATTTAATTAAGCGAATTGACAACAAATAAGAGAATAAATATTGATGATTTACTAGTTTGGTTCTAGTTATTCAGTTAAACTTTGAGTATTTTATTCAACGCTGCATTCAAAAGTTTAATAGTATCTTTATTTTATTTCCAAATGACCGATATAAAACAAATATCAAATATTTAATTTAATTTAAAATAAATAAAGAATAATAAATAAAATTAATGATATAAAAGATCATCAGTACCGTATGTAATTATAGTATTTCTAACCTCTATTAATTTCAAAGAATGTTAAGCTGTCATTTTTAATGAACTATGAGAGTAATACGATTTTATTACCGCGATATATCAACAACAGCTGACGGGGAATGTCGGCAATGTTTACAATGTTACCGCTTAAATCCTTGCGCTACGAGGTGGCGAGAACGGACCTAAACGTCTTTTTTTAACTTATACTTCTTTCGCGACGTTTGGAAAAAAATTATTACGATGCGGGCACACGGACAGCTAAAGAATACCGGCCAGGTGCGAGTCGGACTCGCGCACGAATGGGGTTCCGTACCATTATCTATAAAAACGGCAAAAAATCATGTAGGTTGTATGGGAGCCCCACTTTAATATTTTTTATTCTGTTTTTTAGTATTTATTGTTATAGCGGCAACAGAAATACATTTGTTAATAATTTTACGACTTGATTGACGGACAGACAGACAGACAAACAGGCAGACAGACAGCTGAGTCTTAGTAATTGGATTGGGTTTTACCATTTAAGGAACCCTAAAAAGCGACATGATGATTTTGCAAAGCGACCAAGTTCATGGTATCGCCATGGTGACCAATAAAATCTTTTTTATGATGACCTGTAATTGTATGTTATATAATTAAACCATTATCAATCCACGTAAATTCTTTCGTGCGGTACATAAGTACACACATACTTTTTTTTCTGAGTAAAGATGGCAAACGGTTAAGCATACATACACCTGATGTCAAGTGATTACTGCCGCCTGTGGACATCTACAACACTTGTGGGATTGCAGTTGTGTAGCCAAGCGAGTCTAGTATAACGTACCCACTTAAGGGGGTAGGTTACACTAGACTCGTTCACCCTATGATGGGTATGAACATGAACCCTATGATGTATGAACACTTACGCTGGTTTATTGTGAGGCCGTTTTAATCCCCGGCGAGCCTAGAATAGAATAGTAAGTAATAGTTTGGCAGGTCTGAAACATAAATAGCTTCACAGTAGTTATATGAAAATAAAATAATTGCGTGGACTAATCAAGTGTTCTTTGAGTCAAGTTCGTTTTTATTACAAACAATATTATGTATTCCGTAACGTTTGAATATTAAGATTCCCAGTCTCACAGTGCACAGTGCAATCATGGTATTTATTTTAATCGCTGCAATTATAAGATTTATGATGCAAATGTATTTTGACATTATCTCTAATTATAGTACGGTGATAAAGTATTAATTCCGTTGTCTGGTTCTGGGTAAACAAATCTGTTTTTTTTCCACGTGAAACGTCTCTGCGCAATATTTGCAACCTGCCTGGCTTCCGGAATAATTAAATATGAATTATAACTCTTTCTGTCCACAACAAAAACCATTACTTTAACTGTGTGTGTGACTATTGTGTGTGTAAAAAATACCGTTCCGGATTGCAAGAAGCCAGTGGAAACTATAGCCTTTCCACTCTTCGTCCGATAAACCTTTACCGTCTACAAGATAAAAGCAAAATCGTTAGGCATCAGACAGGAAGGGGCCAACGAGGAGGATTGTGGGTTTCAATACCTGATGATGTGCATTCATATTTTAGGTGGATAAGTGTTGTTACACACTTGTGCCATTTTACATAAACTGTCTATCCGTTGCGTTGTTGCAGTCCTCGTCTTAATTACCTTAATTTTTTGCAAATATCGTAAATAAATTGTTTCCATGATGCACCCGTTACTGTCTTCGACATACTCTGTGTTATACTTATATTTTCTTGTATGAATCATAAATTGTGTTATTGTCTGCATCGTGCGGGGCACGTTCACTTATTTGAAGTTAAAATATACAATGAAGTCCTCGCTCGTATTTGCCGTAACATCTCACCTTAATTAACATTTTGTAAATATATTCTTACACACATTTTTGCACTCATTTCGGTATGTATAGAGTTCGTGCTGCAGCTTACAAATTTCACAATTTGTGATATAAAAACTGAATATCTAACGGAAGCCAATATCAAAAATAGAAAATAAGAAATGCCTCGATCGGAGCCATTTAACGTAACCTCCAAATGTGTGTAAAAGTCAAATTAAATGAGATGTAAAGACAAAATACGTTATTGACCTAGCGCACTGTGTGGTATTGAAACCAACGATAAAAGACGATAACTATTTACTATTATTCCCTCCATTAATGTTATGCAATACACGCGATTGACGCGAAGCTATGTTGCATTTTCCACAATACAAAGTATACACATTGATTTAGCCGAACTTTAATTTAACGAACAATGACACCCTTGACGCTTTTAACCTTAAATAGTTAGACTAGGATGAATAGCTCCACCTCGTCTCACCGAGCTTATTCTAGTCTCAATGTAGTTTGTTAACTGCGTATGATTTGTTAGTAGTATCATGTCCGCCGCAATCTCTGAACGAAATTATTGTAACCAAATTTTAGAGTCAATTATTATAGCCAATGGACTTTATTATTTGTGTAATAAAAGGCTGCTTCGTATGATGCCGAACATAAAAATATAAAATGCATTGAGTTGCAAGCGGGATTTTGTTTTGTAGTGATAATGTCCAAATATTTCTTTAGTTATATCTTGTAAGTAATCAATTCCATTTATAAGTCTCAAAAAGTTTTTTTAAAATGTCCATTACATTTTAAAATTCGGTTATTGATTTCTGTTACTTTAGGTATTTATATGAAAAAACGTTCAAGATTATTTTTAAGTGTTTAGGATGCTATCAAGTGTTTGTACGTTCTAAGTGTTTTGCTACTTATTTAAACTCCAATGCTGTTAGGTTAAAACTAATTTTAAATTCTTTTAAAACTGATCAGGTTTACTTTCTCAGCATTTAAAGTATTGACTTTTTTATACTAAGATGCAGATATAATAAAGTCATAATGGGATTGTTGATAATTTATTATGCATTAATAATAAGTTAATAGTAATAATTTAACGGTGGTAGGGCCACGCTGCAGCCTCGGCTGTTGCACGAATGGGCAGGCCCGTCCGGGTAAGTACCACGACCTCACAGAAGACCAGCGTAAAGTGGAAGTATGTCAAATACTTTCGCGTTTCGTCTGGTGAGTGAGGTAGCCGGAGCCCAATTTTCAAAAGGTTGTCAACGCATCTGTAACCCTCGGGTGTGGCAGATGTCCATGGGCGGCGGTATTCACTTAAAATCAGGTGAACCGTCTGCTCGTTTGACAACTTTTCGCATAAAATAAATAAAATAAGTAAACCGAAAAAATACTTCTTTTTTTATTAAAATGGTACTTACTAACGAAAGGCCCAAAAATCACATGAAGATAAAAGAAGAAAGATCAAGAAAAATCAGAGGAGATGTATAATTGATCTAAGTTACGAATTAAGATGAGTTTAACATATTTCAATTTAATAATTATTTATGACATGTATTCATGTTCAATTTAATCTAATGTGACATGCTTTCACTGAAATTTAAATGCTTTCTCTTTGGTACATATAAAAATATTAATTTATGGTGCCCTCGAATGTATGCCAAGAGTTGGAAGTCATAATTTGGCCACAAATTAAGGCAATTGCGGTTGTGCTTATTAAATACTCGTCATAAGCATGTGTCGTTTATAAAGCTGTTTTACGATTGAAAGCCTTATCCGTTGGACAAAATAAATTACAATTATACGCCTCCTAACCATTGGCGTACAGGAATTATGTAGGTTCACCTAGAGGTCAGTTCGCAATTCGAGCATTATGCATTCAATTTGTGCGTGAAGCGTAGATCGACTCTGAGACATGATTCGTATAATCTTGATGCACATTTGCGGTTCCAACAGTCTCGCTGTCAATTATTCGACTGCGTTCTGTGTGTCAAATTGGTTTCAAATTGAAAACGGATTTTAAAGTAAAATGGGAAGACCGTAGTAATTGTTTAATTGTAACTTAAATAAAAAATATATACAACGGACGGAGGTTTTAATGTGTTTTCCTTTTGGTGTTTTGTTTAATATTTTGTCATCCCTTCTCAGTCAGGCTCTCATTTTGATTATCAAAGAAATTCGTTAATGTAATAGTTTAGTATATGCTACGAGAAGCAAAAATGCGCCGTTGGAAGAAAAATTAAATTTTAGGTACCTATTTTGACATTGTTTGAAGAGAAAACATTTAATTATCTATTATTTATACTTAGGAACTTAATGATCGTAAACCAAAATTCATATCCACGTTACAAAAAATTTCCAACACTTTTATTCCGGCTTTGTAAGCCTCAAACTCGGTGAGTCTTACAATGACATTGATCTGATATGCCGGTGCGCATACTGTGTCCTCCTTCGCGTCCAAGTCGTGGCTACGATTATCGATGTAATAACAGAAGGGAACCAGTTTTCAAAGCGCAAGTTCAGTGAGCGACGCTCATTGAGTATCGCTCGCATCGCCAGCCTTTCGCATCGCAGATTGCTTGGCGACACTTTCGTTCAATTGTACAATATGTAAATAATAATAATAATATTATTAAAAACTAAACCCTGTGTATTTGTGTGTAGTAGGTAATGTCTGAAAGCTCTCAATCGAAGTGTTAGTTTTTTGCGTTAACATAGCTATATCTACTTAGAAAGCCTGTAATGTATAAATTCTCGATCTGTTGTGTTATTTCAAATTTGAAAACATGTCGTTTTTTCTATACAATTCAAGTTACCTTATCCATAATAAATTTACCGTACCAGAATTTATTAAAATCCTCAATCCTCCGATGACTTGCATTGGTTGAAATCTGTGCAGGAATAATTTAAAGAGATACCCGGCTACTCTCACGGCCATACAGAAGCAATGAACAAATTTAATGTTACGTGCTCATTGAATAAGCTTTAAACTACAGTTAAATTAGTTTACGCATTAAGTACATCCTTACTGATTAAATAAGACACCACTTGTCGAACTAACGAATCAAATGAAAGTTAAAGCTTATTAAAGTCTTCTTATGTTATTGTAAGTCATCACTTAACAATTATTACTTGGCTGTTGAGTTTTACTTCACACTGATGTTTAAGATCATAATGCTCTATTTGTACTGGTTTCATGTTTTAAGTGTAGGATTTACCTACGTGTAGGTAAGTGTAGGTGTAGGACGGTAAGATTGAACAAACAAACATCCGAACGAACATTGTGCTCTTGTATATTCCATAGAATTACGCTATAATATATTTCTAATGAAATTCAACTGCGGAATGCCATCTGAAGCGGTCTCTTTAGTCCTGCATTATTGGGGATGAATATATTATTGAATTCTTAGAATCAAGGCGGCGGCGGCTGGTCGGCAGCTAAATTCGCGATTTCAGTAGGTGCCCTATACAGCACCGACTATTCTTTGGAACCATTACGTTTTAATGTTCTGTTTTATTCTGAGAAACATTTTCATTGTTAATTCTGTGATTTAAATCGCCATACACACTAATATGCTAGCAGGAAATGTTTCCAAATAAGAAGTTTTCGAAAATATTCAAAATAAATTTTAAATATGATCGCTACCATTCAGCCGTGATACTAAGTAAATATGTAATGTTACATACATTACATACTTAGTATCACGAAGTAGATTTTTTTAAGAAGTAAATTTTTTTATGTGTTGCCAAAAACATTTATATTTATCTATACGTTTCTAAATTAGCACTATAATAACAAATAAAGCTTTCTTCGTCCTAGGCTTTTTGCAAGTGATGTAATTTTTTAGCCAATTCCAATGATAATAAATTCTACATAAGAGATTCGTAATAAAATTCACTAGTGGTAGAGGTAAGAAATTATATGGAAATATAATTTATTTCCGACCGAAGATTATTTCTTGACCAAGGATGCCGATGATTATTTATTTTTTTCGTTAAGATAATATTTTTATAATTACCTACACCTTACTCCAAAATTAATTTCTTTTTAGGCCATCCAAATGTTGCTTGGAAGAAACTACTTTTAGTATCATTGTATCCATCATTTTTATATTAGGTTTTGATTTATGTTTATTTTATTCTTGTTGAGAAATACAGTATATTTATTTATTCATTCAGTCATTCATTCATGCCGTAATGCAATCGAAACTATTCAACGAGAACGGTGTCCGGTTTATACTTAAACAGGATAAACCCTTTTGAGTTTACTTTTAAATTGAATCCGTTTGTGTTCAAGAGCTTATAACTAACTTATGTATGCGAAATTAAGGAGTACTGCATAAACTGGTATCCAATAATTGCGCTGAAGAATTAATCAAGTGGATAATTTTTTTTATCTCTTCGATCAAAGGCATGCCGTCCTATTATTTGTCTGCGAGTGCTTGGTTGATTTTTTATACGTTATTTTTGTCTTAAGGATCGACACCAGGCATTGTAAAGTTGTTTGTTACATTGCTTATTGATATAATCAACTGACTGACTGATTTGTCAATACGCTTTGCGATGTAATGCTTTTCTCGTAACTTTTCTCTCTTCATTTCTTATGATCTATGATTTAAGTGCTTGCGTTAACGTGGGCGGTTACTAAACGTGCTATTTACACGAGAGGTCGAAATCAAAAGTTTTCTACTTACAATAAAGGTTTGTTCTTTATTTGCACGAGAGGTCGAAAGAAAATTTTTTTTCTTATATTAAAGCTTTGTTCTTTGAGTTAAATATAAAATCGACAATTGTAACCTTTTCCAAAGGTTTCAATGATTTTTATGGAATCATCATATCTTATGAGATAAGTCGCTTTATCTATATTTTAAATGAAATGCCATAGAAGCAAAGTAGATAATTTCGCGATAATTTAGCTTAGTGGCTAGAGCGTCTGGACGCAATCCAGAAGGCGCGAAGTCGAATCCTGGCAACGGCGACCGTTTTATCAACACATTTACAAGTTTCATCTTAAATGCATAGACTAGCACTTAAATTAAACATTGTTTTGGCGTTAAAATCGAGAAATCTATGAGGCTGTTGTATTAGTTAATGCTTTCAAGTAATAAATTATCATTTGAAGTATTAATTCATGTTGATCTATTTTGTTATTTCGTCGCATTATTTATTAAGGAATCACAGCCGTGAATCCTCTAAATCCCATCCTTTCAAAAAAAAAAGATCGAAACGTCATTGTTGATGATATCTATATTATATTATCGGAAAACTGTAGTTAGATACAGGAGAGTAGGCTCAAGCAAACATCTGCCTCGGGATTATTTGAACTATAAATATTAAATCAACACTATGAAAAATGCAGTTGTTGCACCCAAAAATGTAGCGAGGGACTTTTTGTAGGCTTACAGATCTCATTTTAGTTCGTTGGGAAATGCATTCGCTGAACGTGAGCTTGTCTTGTTTATAATAGAAACTGCCAACATCCCAATGCGTTATCAGCCCTGGACGTTAGTAATCCGACACCGGCGTTGATTTGAATGCGTTGCGTTGCATTCGCATGTCGGCCGTTGTGGGGTGCACTGCTTCATATTAGTGTAGGGTGGCCACGTTGCGTGACTCTGTTCGTGTATTACGAGGAATCGACAGAAATTTCGTAACATTCAACAATTCCTAATACTTCAGGCCAACTCGTCTGACGATAGATGGCGAGAAAAAAATAGTGAATCGAGAAAAATCGAGGAAAACGCAACGAGACTTGTCTTGTAAACGATATCGATTTTCCGAGTAGAGCTACTGACTTGAGTAGGTCGATGTAATAAATTATTGATAGGCCGATATAATAATGTTTCCTTCGGTTGTTTTTAAAATACCGCAACAGTCGATACAAACTCATTGTTGCTTTTTGACACCGTTGAGTTATTTTTTTTTTCAATGATTCTGTGTAATCGTTATTTTTCTACCCTTAGGGAAAGTCCGTAATATTTACAATATTTATAAATATATATATATATATATATATATATATATATATACTGCAAAATTAAATTAACTTGTTGTGATTTTAATATCGTTCGACGAATTAATCTTTTATTTTTGGTGAAGCCCCCACAAAGATATATAATGTAGTATATCATGCAAATCATTAACAACTTGTCCCAATTTTTAATTTAAACGATGGCCATCCGATGCAGACATGTTTTGCAGAAACGCTGGTAGCGACGTAGACGCGACACACCGCCGCCGCGGGCCCCCAGGTGCGATCACGGACCTAATGTCACACGCACGCTTTGCAATTCCCCTCACTCTGCCCTCGCATAAACAGAGCCGAGTATTACTCAGCATAAGCGAGACTGGAATAAATGTTTGCGTTATCCGCTGCATCCGTCTACTCCATCCGCGTTGCAGTCGCTCGGACAGTTTACGTTTATCCCAGTTTCAGCGGGTCAGCTCTCGTACGACTGCGTTCTAGTACTGTTTGGATACACTTCAAAGCGTCGATTTTGTGTTTGAGCCATCCGGCGCTGCTGTTTTAGGGACGTAAGCTAAAACATATGTCTGTATACTACAGGACGTTTACTCTTTCGACTTTCTTTGTGAAAATTCGTTTTATAAAGATGCTTTGCGTTTGACTGATTGGTTCAGCGAATATGTTATTTCGACAAGTACCCGCCTCGAGCTACACCCGTCGTCGATGCATGTTCGTGTAAAGCTAATACTTCCTAACTAGGTTTACACAGAAACGTTCACCGCGCGATTTTCCGCCGCCCGTTTGAACAAGTGCCAATTTCCGAAGGGATCTAAGTGCACGCTAGACTCGCCCGAGGGTACCTGCTCTCTCCGAACATGCAATTGTTGGCATCGTTGTTTATCCAATACAAAATGGTATCAACACCTCGCTTCGCAGGAGATTATTTCCTTCATGTAAATTTAATTTTTTTTTCATTTATTTCGAAACAATGAATGTATTTTACCAACTAAGCTAAGCGCTTCGTTGTTAAAGCGTCTTTGCGCGAAACCAGAAGACGAAGAAGATTCGAATCCCGCAGCGCCGAAAGTTTTTGTTCATTTATGTACAAATAGTTACAATTTAAAGTTTCATCTTGAGTGCAGAGACTATTACGATTAAAAATTAATCTTAAATAGGTTATATTGTGTGCTGTAAAGGATGCACATTTGAAGAACCAAGCATTGCAAAAAATTGCAATAGAACGAACGTAGATAGATATCAAGATTTTCGCGTCATGAAGTCATTGGCCGCTTAGCTTAGTTGGTAAAGCTCCTGGGTGCAAATACCAGAATACGCAGGTTCTAATCTCGAAGCGCCGAAAGTTTATCTTCATTTATCTATAAAAAATTGTGATTTAAAGATTTTTTCATATTAAAAATAAAAATAAATTTATTTATCTTAAAGTTTTCGTCTCCATCTTCGAGCCTTTGGAATCACTTCTGAACTTTCTCTTTCTTAGCTATCTGCCTCACTCAAACGTTCTGTTGCAGGTTTATCTCAGGATTTTTAAATATATCGTAACCTCTAGTTGATTGGACATCCGTGTGTTACAGTAACATAAGCTTAGACACAGTGGAAAGGCTTAGAGATTTGCTCTATTATCGTTAGATCCAACAAAATAAATAACTCGACTGCATGAATTTATTTGTTATATCAAATCAGTTAATTCATAAAAATATAATTTATGTATTTTCATGGTTATTTTAATGCAATGTTTTCAAAATCGATTTCAAGTTTTTTTTTTTTACGTTTTTATGAGTATTGTTTTCGTTTAATAGGCGTGGAAACGCGAATCGTCGCTAACGATTCTTACTTAACTATAAAGAGTATTTTTATTCTACTATAGGCATTGTAATCGTATCGTATCAACTTTACTATAACTACTACTTTTTTTAGTCGCTTCGTCGTTCATGTCGCCTTACGGAAACGTGAAAGTGTTGAGGTTGAAAGTTTATTAAATAAATAAGGAGTGAAATTTTTTACAACGGAAACAAGTCAATAAATTATCAAACATAATTGTTTAAAGCGATGTTTGACACCTCTTATGTCAACAAATAATGTGTTCGGTTCCGTTTAAATGTTACAGCGAGATGAATTGAGATAAGTCTTTGGATCGTGTCCAATGTTATCGGCTGGTTGTTCTTGGTGTAGCAACAGCGATTATTTAGTAAGGGTCTAAGTTCACTAAAGTCCTTGTGTTCATAAAATGTTTTTAGACCTTTTTAGTATGTGAGAAGATGGCAAGTGAGCTGGGAGTTCATCTGATGTTAGAAGACAACCGCCGCCTATGAATACTTACAACATCCTTAAGGCTGGCTACAAATACAATTATATCCAATCACAGTACAAACGGTCATGGTCCTTCCCCGGTCGGACCTGCCCATACGTGCAACAGTTCGACAACAACAGACGAAGACTGCTGTGTGGCCCTACTAGACTGCCTGTAAATAATAATGCCAATTCGTTGAATATTTTCTGTCGTAAGTTTAAGGAAAAGTTAAAATAATTTATCGGAAATTATATTTTCAAAGTAAAACGGCGCGTTTTTTAAGCTTTGGACGGGGTTATTTTTAGAGGTTCAATAATTAAAATTAATAATAAAATTTCGGTCATTGACAGCGACAGGAAAAACCAAAACCGTGGTCATACTTTAGTGTGTTAGCAACCTATGTCATTACTACCGTGCACCTATTATTCTACGTAGTGTCACGCAATCGCCGCATTCACTAGTAAATCACGTTTTTATTTACAACTTTATTCTCCGCCCTATTTGCATAGCAACGTGCAAACATTCTCTTTGCATATAGTAGTTTTATTAAATTCTCCACGTCGCTTGGTGTCTTTAATAGTTGCTTAAGTTTTTTGGTGGAATCTCTTATATTAAATGGCAAGCAATCTAGATAAAAACGCTAGCTTATCTCAGTATAAAAGACCGTAACCCTCTTCTTTCGCCATGGGTTTTAAATGATCGATAGGACTCAGAAACGTGGCTCGGTTTAACCCGTGAACCTTTTTAATGTAAAAGGATCAATGCGCGAAATGTCTTTTGGAGATGATGTTGCAAAAATATGCACTCAAAATTATCGTGCGCGCCTCAAAAAGGTACTTGTGAAATTTCACGTTTATAGCTCCAGGGGTTATGGCACGGCCGGAGATGCATCAGATGTGAGTCAGATAGTATGGGCACGTTATTTTGGAAAGGTATAGACGTGCCTTCAACTGTACGTAAATAATAGCCTGATACTTTCTCGGAACGAAACGTTACATTAACTTTCTAAGTTTATACTTTTCATAATCAAAATGTAGTACCGTATTTATTTGTTTAATTAAACGGAAGATATTCTAGAACAGCTTGTTCTAGAATATGCTCCGTTTTATGTTCTACTATTCATCATATAGAATTCTCAGCTGTTTAAGAGAACTTTTTAATTAGAGAATGTCTTCATATAAACCTTCAAAATTGACCCCCATGCGACATCGTTGCATTGCGCGTGAAGTAGACTATAAATGCGCACAAATAGACGTGACCAAACAATCCGACGCCCCGCTGCTCCTTATTCCGGCGTCGCGCGATAACATCCACCGTTCGCCGGGTGGCGTTCCTTCGCCCCGGCATCAATACCGAATCTCTATTGTTTGGGCTCATTAGCCCAGATCGGCCCATTCATACGGCGTTCGAATCGATCGCTCGCCGTGTCGTCGATCGTAATCGTGTCTTAAACAAATTTTATGGTAATGCATCTAATTCGGCTTTACGACGGTACGGCCGGGCTCAGTTGCACAAGCGTCAAGTGCGGCGTGGGTGAGGGCGCGGATCGACCGTGGCCCCTTTGATCTCGGGGCCCGTGTGCAGGGCTCATCGGAGATTTTACATATGCACGTAACGAATAGCCGGAAGCGACCGTTTCCAATGCATCTTGCGGCACGCATAATTTATGGAAAATGGAAATTGGTCTCGTTACGTCTCTCGAATCGTGAACAACAAAGCACGGTGCTGTTGCACGTGAAAAAAATTCTAAGGACCTCACCGATATCGCCGATTCCGATAACGTCGCCACGGAAAAACGCAGTAAGTGGTTAATGCGACATCATAATAAACATTTTGATGACTCCGTGGCGCAGTTGCGGTTCGATTTTCCCACACGAGACAACTATTTGTGTGACCCAGAGATAGTTGTTTCGCGTCTGGGTGTTTGTCCGCGTGAAATTTATGTTTGTAAATCGTCCCTACAACACAGGATAATGTTATCCTAAAGTACGGGCAATGTTTTTTTTTTAAAGATATGCTAAGATACAATGATCCAAAACAACTTCACATTTCCAATCCCAAAGTCAAATGCGGGACAAGCGTTTCAAAATTTACACTGTATGTCCAGAACCCTTTTACTGGTCTTTAGTATGCTTTTGTAAAAACGGCACTTCAGATAATTAACCTCAGCTGCCCTTAATACGTCCTCCGACCGTTAGTCCGGAGTGAAGTGTTTGCATACAGAGTGACAACGAATGAAAAGGTTGACGACAGTCGTGCTCTCCGCTCGGTCGGCAATCACATGTAAATGAAGCCTGGCCATTGAAGCCGGTCCCACGGAACAATGTGGGGCGTTGCGAGCCCGGCGAAACAACGGTTACAGGCCCTGACGGACGGGTCATTAGGCGCGTATTAAATTCACAAGTTTCCATTTTCCCCAAGTTTGACCAACTCATTCGCGCGCTCGTGAAAGTTGCTCGCGACCTCCGCACGAATCTCGCGCCGAAGTAGCTCTGTGAAGATTTTCACGTATTCCCCCCCTGTGTGGTCGCGTGAAATGCGCCGCGCTGTAAAACGGTCGTGGACGATCCGACTACTAAAACACGATACCCTCAAGATATTCAAATGAGTGTCAAATTTCAACCGCGCTGATCGGCGGCCGGGAGTGTTGACGCTGCGCGCTAAGAGATTTATGCGTGCCGCTTAAAATGAATAAAATTGTCGCGACTCCACGTGTGCCTGCTCTCTCATCTCATCGCGTGCCGCGGCTCTATCTCTCTTGGATCTCGATTCCCATCGCGATAGGGAACCGCGGTGAATCAATCTTCCTGAATCCGGACATTATCTGTGATCGGCGTGGACTACGTTTGACGTCTTCGCTAAGAGGAAAGTTCTTTCATAAATGTTATATCGATTTGATGGGACTTTACGTGTCGTTATAGAAGCTCTTACATGCTATAGGAGATCTAAAGTAATTAATTGTGTCATGAGATATGAATACGATTGCAATGAAGGTAGAATTAGAAAAGTTTTCTTTCAAGAAGTTGACGAAATATTGTCCTGTTAAAATACTTTTTGGAATCAGTTGTCGCCAGGATACTGGATCAGTTCAACTTGGGGAACTCCAAGAAAAGAACCTTTACCTGCTCCAAAGTCTTTTAACGATATTGGTGATGCATGTGTTCATCGGTCACCAACCATTAGGTGGCCCCGTTTGCTTCCATTAAATAAATTAAACTACTTTTACGGTTTTCATCGCATTCAATTTTAGATTTATGTTCTCGACGTTTCAAACGCTTATGCAAGGGCTATCGCATAGTTCGGGCGAGCTAATTGAATTCATTCTCACATTCTCAATTATTTCCCGTAGCTCAGTTTTGTTATCGGCACGAGAGCGACCATCAAATTTATGATACGGCGCTATAAATCGCGTAGGAATAACGGCGGACAAGTTTATCCGAATGATTCGTAACTTAATTAGTGGCCAGATGAAAGCGAGCATATCGTTGTCGTCCCGGTATTTAGGTGAGTTGCCTTGGGTCATCACCTGGCCTTTCATTGCCTTCCAATTGCATTCGTTGTTTCAGTGTTAGATGTAACTGTCCATTTATGCGCGCTCATCAACTCCAAGCCGACGCTGATTTGTGAAACGCCCTTATGATATTCACGATTGTTCGTCAAAACACGCCCACTCGGAGTACGGTCGATAATGATCTTGGAATAAATGTATGTCAAGAATACACGCACCGAGCTTGCGCTATAAGTTAAATCGTAAACAGCGACTTGATGTCGAATTGCCGATAAGACACGAAGCTTGGAAGTAACTCTTAGAAATTGCAAACATTGCCAGCGAGCGACATCTCGAGCAATGTCTTTTAACGTTATACGACACAACTTATAAAAACAATGAAAGAGGGTTAGAATGAAGGTTAAGGTTAAAATCAAAGGTGTTTTCAAATAACTCGTCGCCAAGACAATCCTTACGAGTAAAATACTCAAACCTTAATTTTAGTTGAACGTAACAACGCTTTACACCAAAAGATATGTCTGGTCGTTTTTAAGGCTCCGTACCCAAAGGGTAAAACGGAAACCTATTACTAAGACTCCGCTGTCTGTCTGTCCGTCTGTCACCAGGCTGTATCTCATGAACCGTTAATAGTTAGACAGTTGAAATTTTGCCGTTGCCGCTATAACAAGAAATACTAAAAAATTGTATAAATAAATATTTAAGTGGGGCTCCCATTCAACAGACATGATTATGTTACCGTTTTTATAGGTAATAGTACAGAACCCTTCTTGTGCGAGTCCGACTCACACTTGGCCGGTTTTATTTGTCTTTTAGTTACACTATCGTTCCAGCTAACATAATAAACTTTTGTATAATAAATTTACACTGCTGCAAATAACTTGTTGTTACATTACGTTCGTTCCCTGCATCAAATTCAAATAGGACTCATGGTGACCTTTTCTTTATGTCACATTAATCTAATAAAATTATTCTGTGTGGGCGTTATTCTAAGTTACACGGCAGTTAACGTGAACATGACGTTTACATAATGCGATCTGTCAAATTAACATTATGAGTACTAAAGTGGACTATTGCCAGCGGCAAGATAGTAATCAAAGTCAATAAATATGTACATATATTGACAATAAAAATTAGCAATGACTTCGTTATTATAAACGCTATAAGAAAATATATTTGTAAGCGGTTATGCAACGCGTTATTCCTTTGATTGTAAAGCTGAGTGCTTGCACACCAACGCTATTCAGAGCGTTAAATTGGGTGATGTGTTTTTAGATGATCTTATATTTGCCAGGATACTTTTCGATAAAAAAAATTATCACAGATTACAACGTGCATTAATTTTATATCAATTGCAGCCGAAGCGTGGCTTAGCTAGTATAATATGCTAGTTCAACAATTCTGAACAGTTAAGGATTTTTTTTATGAGTCACAATCGTACAAAATTAAGCCTAATAACCTGCGACGTTGAAAGGTTTTAGTGCTCATTTTTGACTTTCATTGTTTCCAAATTGTTACCATCCTTCTTGTTACCATTTGAAATCTAAGCTTATTTAAGCACTTTCTTGAAACAAGGCTGCATTCAAGAAAGATTGGTATTAGTCTCCCAAGTTAAGGCGAAGTCGTGAGTTTTTAAATATTATGATAATGGTGCAATGTAATATCTCATTACAAGACTTGTAAATGCAGCCAGTCTGGCGTCTTATCCTGACGAAAGTTCGCTTTCTCAGACGACTCGGTTCACGCCGATTGGAGTTCTACGACCCTCCAACCCGCATTGTCTCGACTATTCAGAATTTAAAATAGCCAATCCTTTTCTAAAAGCACACAAAACGCTTGTGTTTTACCACTGTTGTATACATTACTTGCTCTTTGTTCTTTGACATACCTGTATATTTCACAGGCCTGTTTGAAAATTCCCTAAGTTTCTTTATGTTTATGGTGAATCATTTGCCCCCATAACTTTCCCTACAATTAGAGTATCTAAGTCGACCACTTTTACTAAATTTCTGTATTGTTTGTTACATAGAAGACGTTTGAAGCTGTTGCTATATAGAAATAATTTATATGTTCTTTAAAATTATGCGACTGCGGTTAACTCAATCACGACTTCAACTTTACGAGTACACCGATCTTCGGCGGTACTCGCTCACTATCTTCTTTCCCCTGAACAATAGTTACGCGAGAACTTTCTCTACACGAGAAGAATTATAATTGTGTCTATAAATATAGAGAGGATGGTTGAGCGTTTATTATAAAACTGATTCATTCTACTATTGAAATAATTATTCGTCTCTATGATTTCCTTCTAGCAATTACGAACGAAGTCACTGTTAACGTTAAAGTATCTATTTACGTTGTTTTTCTGGAGTTTTTTCATGTTAGCGTCCTCGCTCCCTTTCGCATTGACGTCAATCATCATTTGTCGTTCTAGTTAAAATTCATATTTAACTGTCTGAGTCACCTTTACGCTGTGACATACTGTGCGGTAAATGCAGCGCGTAAAGGCAGATTTTTATGCGTATATTTTCTTATTCTGTGCACATAGCGTTTTTTTTTTCTTTTACTGAAACTGAATGTGTTTGTGATTGTTCAGTTTATAGTCTCGGCAGTTCCATGTCAAGTGTGTCCTGTGATTGATTAAGGAGTTTGAGTAATACACAATGTTACTGTGTATGGTTTTCACGTATGGACACATCAAGATACGCAGTGTCTTCTTAATGACGACTGAAATCTTTGATCTCCTGTATGACAGATCTTGGATACATTTATTTGTAATATATACAGTATATCTAGAACGCTTGATAGAAACAAGAAGGTTGTCGAACAAAGAAGTTTCTCTCCTCTTTCGCAATTTCCTAATACAAACAGCAGAGGAATGAAACATTTGCTGACCTCAGTTTTCTATCTGTTTATGCACAAGCCTTCTGCTTCGTATAACCCTCTACAGAGTGAGTACGATTTTTTCGACCCGAAAATTGGCTAACGCTGTTGACTATTATCTGATCTTAACACACTCAATATCAGTGTGTCGAACGGGAAAATTCACGCTGGCAAACTGGTCCACTACTTCGCTGTGGGCATTACGAAAGAGGATGTGAACCATAAGCATTTGCTACATAAAACCATATCACTGTTCATCCATCAAGTAGGATGGCAGTCAAGCACTGGCCAGTTTTTGTTTGAAAAGTTTTTTCAGCTGACCAACGATACAGGGGATATACGATTAAATACACTGACATTATATGAAATTGTAAAAACTGGCACAGAGTCACCTAGGCTCATCCGAGAGGATGTAATTTGGGAGTATTATTTACATTTTAAACATACCGACGAAATAGTATAAATAAAAGAAATAAAAATTTTACGTTTTTTTTCTTCTGTTTGATCTCGAGTTATTATTTATTCAAAGGGTCGATGCAAAGACTTCTCTGCTTCTATGTTTACTTTGAAGCTATTTAATGTAAAACACGGTGACAATTATTTATGGCAGTTTCAAGATATTGTTTGCAATGCAGAGATAATCTGTAATCATACATGTATTGTTAAGAACTAAAATATCTTTCTTGGTATTTGTTTTTACTCTCTGTGAATGTTCAACACATTCCGGAAGTCGTTTCATCACTTAATAAAAAAGCTGTTTTAATCATTAGTAAAAAAGGATTTATTTCAATCGAACAACAGTATTTTTTTTAGTTTGGAATCTCAAGATTTCATATCAAGTCTGAATTAAATGCTATTGAACTGACCGTACTCGTATTGCAATTTCCTAATCACAAAAGTTTTAAAATAAGATGTACAATCATGTTTATGTTTACGTGATTGTTACAGTATGTCATTTAAATATGTGTAATGAATATATGACATAGTTTTAATTTCAATTCTGTTACCAGATAGATCTAAGGGGACGAAGTCGCAGTCTTCACATAGTTATCAATATAATAAATGTTAAGAGCTGTATGAAGTGATGTTGAACAATATTCAAATATAAGAAATACAAGACTAATACAATGCAAGGCGTAAGGATCAAAATTTTCAAAAGATAAATCTGAGAACTAAGTAAACTTGTAACGAAGAATGGAAATCCAAACACTTGACGCAAGCACGACTCCTTATTTTTCTCGTAACTTGAATGTATGGTTCTTTTCTAACTCTGTGGAATACTATAGTGTTATACTGTCGAGTTGTCTGTTGATCGCTCGACTACAAAATTATAGTATTTTTGTTTAATAATATAATAAAAGTAACCGTCCAACACGATCAAACTAAAAGACGTGAGCTAAGGGAACATTTATATTATTGTGACAGTCGGTTTGTATCGTTTTCTAAGTATAATATTTGATATGCCGGCTGTTATCTATAATGTACTATTATAATAGCTACGCTGCGTAAGGCTAACCACAGACTTCATTTTTTTCTTTAGGTTATGCAAATATGACGTCTTTTAATAATGTTATAAATCCTGTACGATATATCTTTCTAATCAACATATCTTTGAGATTTATATACTTTTGTATAATTTACATTGCATCTTTAACAGATGCTTATTGTTTTATATTTACATTTAATCAGAAAAGAAAGAAGATATTGTTAATTATTATCTAGTAATGTTATACTAAACGCAAACTATACAAGGTTAAATATGAAGCCAAACTTTATGAATGTCTATGGAAAATATTAAATGTCTTACATGGCAAAGCCGTATTAGCTTTACGATCGCCAACCTAAAAAAATTAGAAGTGCTCTACTCGCGAGTTACGCGAACGTTAAACGTTTTTTACTCTCTTCTCATTTTCACCGGGTCGTAATACGGGTGGGGTTTTATCTACTGGGTTTTATCTGGCGCAGTCTGTGGTCGGCCTTGCGCTGTGCCCGGACGGACCACCGCGGCGCGCACTCGAGACTCCGCGTCGATGCCCCGCTTCCGTATGAGACGCACCGTCGCACGCACGCACTCGACCGTCCTCGTGGTATACAGCATTTTTTTTAAATACGTCAGTGTGCCTGAGTTCCGTTTCAAAGAGCAGCCCTAATCAGTCTGAGACATCCATGGTACACTTACATTCTTGGTGCTCCCGTGTAGCGACCCTCGTGCTTTAGGTGCGCTAAGCCAACGGATGCGTGCAACATAATCATACTAGGGTCGGAAACACAAGTTTATAGGGTCAGGAGTATCATCGCAATTTGGCTTGAGGACGGTTAGGTAATCACCGGCACGTCTATCAATTTTCGAATCGGAAGCAGACAGTAAAGAACTAGGGACGTTCTTTGATCCATCCCTGACTACATATGATTTTAATTTAGATCGTTTTAATTGCAAAAAATCTGTGCAGAAACATTTACTGTATGCCAATCATCAGTGAGAATATTCAGTATCAATATTATATTTCTTAACTTTTGGAATGTTATAGGTGTTCTTGCATTTTTATTTGAATCAAAAGGTTAGTTATCGAACAAAAAAAATTGTTTTGATTAAAAAAAAATCAAAAAGTTTAAGGAAGCTGTTTGAAAAGTTAGTTTTATTAAATTTACCAAGTTGATAATAAATATCATTTTTTTTTTATACACGGATTCGTCGGATTTTCATTGGGCGAGGTGAGGCCTATACGTACAGATATTAGAAACGATGTTAGGAGATTATCCAGAACCATCCAACAAGTACTTCACGTAGGTGGCCGAGTATTTCTTAATATTATATTATTGTATAAGGCTAGCCTAAGAAAAGAATTCGGTAATAAGTCTTGCTATAATTACACATTACGCATACACCACTTGCTCGGATACGCCTAATCTGGGCGCGAAAATATGATATTCTCTACAAACGTTGTTACAACGTTCAACAACACGCCCTAATAAGAATCTATTAGATATAATGAGTGTTAATCTGCTATAAACGCGTAATTTATCGGCCTATCTCGCAGCAGCTCAGCTGTTTGTCTTACGTCTAAAGTTGCGCGCGTGAACCCGTGAACCGAAGCGTGACGCAATAAATCATCGGGCTATTAGGGGGTGCGTTAGACGATAGTTTAGAGCCAATGGCACCCTCATTGGCTTGAAATCTCCGTATAGGCGTGATTGCCATGGGGTGCGGGAGTGGCAAAGGTTAGACGATTCATACTCGCCTCCGCCGACTCACGCCCGCCATCTGTCGCCTCTGATTTGGATTTACGCCAGTGATATCGGTCTAGAGCAGTGATTCCCAAAGTGTGTGCCTTAGAAAAGTCACCAGGTTTGAGGTAAATACGTAATAAGGAGAACCCTTTCGTTTTTCTTACTTTTTAGCGTTCCGTACCTTAAATCACTCTCTTGTCCGTCTATATGTCTGTGTGTCACCACCGATTTTCTCAGGAACGGGTGAACCTGGCAAGTTGAAATTTATATCACATACTGAGACTATAGACAAAATTTAAGGTGTTGCCCATACGTACATAGTTGACGCCAATTGAGATAGTCTTCTGATTTGTTGCAAGCTCATACAAATACAATTACATACTAGATAATGGTAAGGAATCTTTAGTGCGCGAGTCCGACTCGAACTTGCCCGGTTTTTTTTAAATAAATTAAGCATAAATTATTAAACATAAATTAAACGTGAATTAGTAAGTATGCCGTCCCCTAAAAACTTTAGGAGCCTCTAGCTTGGAGTATGACTCATAACTGAGGAACTTGGGGGCTCACGTTTTACCGTACAGGATAACGCCCCACAGACACCAATCAATGTAACTGCCATTAATCTTACTGAAGTAGGGCACTAATATCGGTCAATTAACAAGACAGTCTAAACAATCTTAGAAAAGAGAATTATTATTTGCTTTATAGTAATATTTTTTAAATAAGCCTTCTGATTTCTATAAAATAACTACAACACCAGATACTCATTTAATTATCCATATCAAATATCTTTTACCAAGCTCCTAAATCTATATACATTTCAAGACGTATCAAATTAATGTTTACGAGCTACTAAACTCCTTCGTGAGCTCATCTTTACACAAACAAAAGCGAAAAAGTTTATGAAGTTTTATAGTTAACTGGGTAGTATGTACCTCTTTATATTTATGAGCTTAAAACTTAATACCTCACATATTAAATATAAGTAAAAAAAAACTGTGGTCTCTGTCTCTCATAAGACGAAATAAAAGGTCAACAAAAAGATTAAGAGTAGAGGAACACATAGAAGTCTGCAGTTTGTAATCATATTTTACACCGCCCCAATCATTATACATTAGATTCGATAAACCTCAAATCCTCGTAAGAGAACATCGACTCCTCCCAAGGATGATCCGGGAGGATATTGTAATAAAGAAACATGCTGATTTCAATGGAGAAGATGCTTGGGTTCTAAAATTAGCTTGGTATCCTATAATTTATACAATTAAATCCAAGCACACTAGCTAAGCTTTAAATGATAATAAAATAAATAATTGACGGTTTCGGTTTGACCCGGGCTGGGCTAACCCTGATTTTACGACTTAAAACAATACAGTCTGTGACCATGGACGTAATATAAAGTCTAAATAAAATGCGATAAAACCTGTAAAACAGTTTTATTTAACCAATAGTGATGAAAGTATATTAAGTCTTATATCAATGTATTAAGTCAAGAGCGCAGTTCCAATCAGCCCCTTAACATAAAAATGTCGTTATATGCGGCGATACCGACAATGGAATAAATTGAACGCAACAACGATGGGCATCCATGATACGGTAATCACTTAACATCAAGTGAACCGCCTGCTCATTTGCGTCATCTCACATAATGAAAAGCCTACATTTAAATCACATCGGCGCAGATTAAATCCTATTATATCTTGTACATACTTGCTTTGATTACTCCTTTTTAATTAATAAAGTCTTTTTAACTAAACATTTAGTAATATTGTAATAAACATTAATCGGTTAATTTATAGCCATATTTATTAGATTTTTCTTTCACAGGCGGAGCTTGTAGACATGAGAGCGGAGTTAGTGCAGGCGCGGGCGGCTGCTGTTGGTAAGCCGCACCAGCTATCTGGGCTAATCCCTCTTTGCCAACTAACCCGAGATGTTTTCTTTCCAGTGTTATATAACGCTCATACATTGTGTTTGGGATTATTAGTTTCCTTTCGCGTGGCTGTAAACCTCGTTACGATCGTATAAGAACGGCTATAATCCCAGTCTATATTTGTGGCGTAGGTAAAAAAAGTTTTACGGTTAAGAAATGGCGATTTAATCCAACAGGGCTGTCGGTAGACGATTTCACGTTGAAGTAATAACATTTTTATAAACACCGTTTAATCTTTTGTTCGAATACATTCCAAACAAAGCTTTTCTTTTCCATTAATAATTTTGTTATACCTGTATAGTTTTGATATCGGTCGGTCGCGGACGAATCGTTGGCAATCGCCAGCCCGGAATGTGTCATTCATTAGTTTGAATTAAACTGTGGTGGCACGTCTAGCGGGCGCGGGCGACAAATGCAACGCGTTTCGCTTAATTATTTATACACGCAACATGTACACAGAGTTAAAGTTAAATCTGACTCACGATTGAATAGTAAATTCAACGAGCCGGCCTGAGGTCGTTTGCTCCTTTGTTGTTGAAAGCGCGCGCACTATCGCACGAGTACTTGCGAGATTGGTAAATGAAGATCGATAAGTATCTACTTCCCCCCGCAGACGCCCATGTTTATTTATCGTATATCGAAAACGTAAGAGTGAACTTGTTTGACTTGCTGTTGTAATACTTTTGTTTTTCGATACCGATCAAATATTGACTGTCTTTTTAAATGTACAAACTTTGCGCTTGTTTTTGAGTATTTTCTAGAAGTCTTTTAGTGACATCTATTTTTATTATCAAAATTTGGACAATGTCTTATTAGTATCAATATCAGAACGTTTACTTTGTTTTTTTCTTTAGGTAATATTTGAGTCTTAGTGATAGAAAAATCGACTAAATGAATGCACGAGCTTATTTAAACAGTAAAGGGATTGATAGAGATTGTTAACTTTTCACCGACCTTAATTAACTTATGGGATTCGAACCCGCGTCTTCGAGTCACAATTTCAACTTCCCAGCATCATTGTTATGTTGTTCATATTTAGGTTACAAGGAGACAGGTGACGGGATCGGACGCGTGAGCGAGACCGCTCGGGCCAGGGCGGAGGCTGCGCAGTTGGCGAGGGAGAATGCCGCCCTGAGAGACACCGTGCTGACTTTGCATTCGGAACTCTTCGGCGCGAGGTGACCAATCCGATCTTCGAAACGGCACTAAGCTATCGCACGAGTGTAGCTCGGTTTTGACTCAACGAATATCGACTAAAGGAACAGCCAATACATGTCCCACTGCTGGGCAAAGGTCTCCCCTGCACAGAAGGCATACTCCACCATCACGCGGCCCTTCTGCGGAATGGCTGACTTCACGTATATTCGAAATATTTTATTTTTGTTATTATTCCGAATATATACAGCATTTGTAAAGAAGTTTAACTTCACTGATAGAGCAGTGCCCCATTAAAAAAAAGTAACGAAAATATTTATCATATCCTTATTGCTTTAAGTAATAAGGCCGCCCATTGTACAACCCTTACCTAATTGTTATTTTAATGTATTCTTTTTTAACCATGGTGTGTGCAATAAAAAATATTCATTCATTCATTCATCCTTATTAATTAGTAGTTATGGTGAGGCGTTCATGTCAGAAAAACTTTTTCACAATCTCTCTAGAATCTAGAATGTCCAACGTTATTGGTGAATAAAGCCAAGAGGTTTATATTCAGTATCGGCATGACGTTTTCTTCATTTATAAAGAGCAAGACAAGACGACGAGACGCACATACGCAATGTGTAAAGTAACTAAAAAAGAAGAAAAGAACAGATAATAAGAGTTCTTTACGGCGTTTTATATTATTTTATTTGTTCTATAATCTGTGGGTGATACTAATATTCTTTACCAACTGTTAACTTTCATTTCAAAACACATTTCATTTTAAAACTTACATATTTTAATGTCAATTAAGGGCAACTCATGTCTTTACGCGCGCTTGTTATTTCAGAGTTTCTTTCAGAAAAATAAAGTTTATTTCTGAACAGTGTACATTCACTTAATGATCAAACGTCACACGAGTTACATAAGGTATTTTTGGTGATTTATTGATAAAGTTTGAGAGCTTTTTATTAACGATCACTATCCAAACTGAAAGTGGAAAAGAATGAGTCATCATATTACAATTCTAAGTTACGCGGCGTTGAATAGTTCGAAGCGTTTTATTGAAATTTTAACAGTCATTATATCTAAGTAAATTGTTTTTTCTGCCTGTTGTGGGACTTCAGATCGATTTCCGGTGTGGACGAATATCTTTACATTTTCCAAAACTTGTTCTCGATTAATAAATTCGATGGGTTCACATTTAACCGAAGAATACCTCGAGAAAGTGGTTTCAGACTGTGACAAGGCCTGCAAATGTATAAATTAATATACTGGTGATAACAATGAATTAAGACGTTTATAAAAGTAACTTAATGGTACAAAATAATTTCAACCCTCATAAAGATTTAAAACCCCCATACATATTATAATCATCTTCGGATTATACAAAAATTTGTGATTTGTAATTGTTGATTTTTAATAGATATGAAAATATTTTTAAGATTTATAAAATATAAAAGAAACATTTTTATCTTCGACATCAGTAAAGCATCGAAGCACACTAATTAAGTATCGTATACTTGAATACTGTTTTCTAATCTTTTTGTTCTTAAATAAAGTGGCCTCTTTTATGACTAACAAAAAGGTCGTATTAATAAATTGGAGAGCTACATTCCTTTGTTCTAGCTGATATGTTGATTGCAAATTTCCATTCATATTTTTGAAAATGTAACCTTCATAATAAAAGATAACCATATTATCAGCCGTTTAGCTTAGTGGCTAAAGCGTGAGGCCGCGAATGCCGAAGACGTGGGTTAGATTCCCACAGCGGCGACAATCTTTTCGTACTATTTCTTCAAATTTTAATACAGCTTAAACAAATAAAATACAGTAAAAAAAACTGTTTTTTTATTTCTTTAACCTGTTTTTTTTTATTTCAGCTCGGATTAAAACAAAAAAAATTTTAAACTGGGCTGTCAATATAACAAATTCTTTGTATACCTACACAATCAGTGCAGTAGAACGTCGCTATCAATTGAATAATGTACACGGAACATTACTATGGGCAAGGAAGAAGACGTTGTAGTAGAAGACTATATCTACCAGGATCTACATATTCTACCAAGAAATGGCAGGCTATAGTGCACAGCTACACGTGATAACCGATTCATCGTTAGCACTATGCAAAAAAATCGACATGTCAAAAAACACCATAAAATTGTGAGCTCCGACACGGTTCCACGACGTTCCCAATAGTCCAATAGTCTTCAGTGGCTTGGTGGATTTTATTTTGTCGTTACTTATTAGAGCCCCAAGCAGCAATTGTCAACCATATAATGTTTCTCCATTTCAAAAACAACTAAGTCATTGAGAGATTAGTGGGTGCGTTTCTTACGGGCAATGGAGCAGTATCATATCAAACGTTGGAGTGATAATGTTTTCGCAACTAGATTGCTGCAGTCGTTTGCGCCCTCCCACCCCCCTTAGCTTTATGTTAGTGAACCTGTGAAAAGGTTTGAGGTTTTATGCAAAATAGGTTTTTTGTAACATTGGTGTTGGCTGCAAAATTTAAACGGGTTACTGTAATAAGAAGATTGAATTAGGAGTACGCTCGATAATTATACAAAAACCCTATTTTAATTCCGTGGAAATCTATGGATACAGACCAGTGAATCTATCCTGAATACAAGTAAAACGGTATTTTCGCTAGTTCCTAGTCAAAACCTTTTGTTTATGAAACCCACGTAACAAAGGGAGTATTCTATAGTACTGAAATAATTTAATTTTTAACAAAGGAACATTAGCTTTTTTTATCAATTTTCACACAATAACAACAAGACAACACTATCGACGCATACAATAAAAATTCAATTAATAGAAAATATCTCTCAACACGCAAAGACCAACAATCCTTTATTAAAGTTTACACATCTCCAGTAAGTTGTTTGTGCGGTCGCGTCCCGTTTACTTAACCTTGCTTTTTGTTTGTCGTTTCGGTTAAACGCTTCGTCCATGACATGAAGGTCGCAACACGGATGATGTTTCAATTAATTAAAAGCCAAAAGTGTTCAAGTGTAAACCGCAAAAAGCTCTACGACAGTTTTTCTATCTATAGTTTTTGTTATTAAATTAAATCTTATATAAATGGCATTTTCATATAAATGTACTTTTGCTATATAAAACATGGAACTGAATTACGTATTTTATTTATATTATCAATAGTGGTTCTCTTTCCTTGTTTTTTTTTTTTCTATCGGAACATTCACGAGTAAATTCGTTGGCAATTAGCCCGGACTGAAAGAAATCAAACGATTTATTTCACAGATTGGCCACAAAATATCTGGACAAAGAGCTGGCTGGCAGGATACAGCAGCTTCAACTCCTCGGCAGGGACATGCGGTCGGAAGTTAGAGATTCTCTTTGGGCTCAGGTATACTGGAAAAGCTTACTTAACTCGTAACTTTACCTTAAATTCTATTAGGTAGTTTTCATTTTTATAAAAGTGACAAAATGGATGTATGCGATGCTGGAGAATCGTTTTATATCGATATGTGAAAAAAGGTAAATGTTATGCATATATACGCATATAATACAATAATAAAAAATGAGATATTTCCTTATGTACGCACGAGCCCTAATTACCAATTCATACTGATTGGTTACATTATAATAACATTTACGACTCCCACTGTGAGTGCATCATTAATTAGGCCCATGTATGTATCTACTCATGGCTGCAGAATACTACGGAGAATCGTATATAGAACAGAAAACGTTCGCACAGGGGCGTCATCTGTCGCCTTTGGTCTTCTATAGCAAAGTCAACAGTTTTTTAACTTCGACGGTGGATTTTAATATAACGTCTGCCAGCATTGCTGAGACACCATTTTTCCAGGCAAACGAGGTGGCCTCGTATAAACTTCTGCTGTCGTACGAATGGGCAGGTCCGTCTTGGTAACTACCACGACCTCACAGAAGAGCGGCGTGAAGTAGAAGCGTTACACTTCTGCCTTTCCTCTGGTGAGTGAGGTAGCCAGGGCCCACTTTATTTAAAGGTGGCCCCGGCACCCTCACTCCTTTTGCAACCCTACGGGTGTTGCAAATGTCCATGGGCGGAGGTTATCACTTAACATCAGGTGAACCGCCAGCTCGTTTGCCACTTTCTCACATAAAAAAATAAAAGTGGAAGTGTCATAATTCTGCGTTTCGTCTGGTGAGCGAGGTAGCCGGGGCCACATTTATAATAAGGTGGGAACGCATCTGTAACCCTGCGGGTGTTGCAAGGTCCAAGGTCCCATGGGCGGTGGTTATCGCTTAACATCAGGTGCACCGCCTCCTCGCTTGCCAACTTCTCGAATGCAAATAGGTGGAAGCGGAGATCCTGCTGCAGCGGCACAAGACGCTGGTGCGCGTGTGCCGGGGGCTGTCGCCGCGGCCGGCCCGTCCGCGCGCGCCCGCCGCCAGGCCGCGTACTGTGCGCGTCCGCCGCTCGCCCCACCTCGGCCTCGGGATTTCCGTTACGGTATTGCCCTTTTGAGTATAAAATATGTGGGAAAATTGAGGATTTGGTCGTGTTGGAATATTGGCTAGACGCTCGAACCAGGCGGCTTATCTTCGTCCGAAACCGTCCCTGAGAACTGCGCGCAATCGTCACGACAAGGCAAACTATAAAGCCTGTTCTTACGAACCAGTTTAGATTGAGCTTTGTAGTGATAATTTGACCTGGGCTAACGCATAAAATCACGCCACATCGTATGATAGGCGACGTCAGTCGACCAATTAAGATGCTCGTCTAGTGATATTTTGTCTTCGATAAAAAGGGGCGGCGCTCAGGTATTATTACTCGCCGTGATGGCCGCCACTCGTTCTTTTGTTTACTTAAATATTTAATAATTTTTTGTATTTCACTCACACCTGCATTCCTTCGAATAAACAAACCCAATCCGCTATTCGTAGGTGACGTCACCTACAGACCCACGCCGTTAGGTACGTTCCGCAGTTACCGTAGACCGCGACACGTTCTCGACTTCCCTGACGATGAGACGACTATCGCCATCGAAAGGATAAAAAAGTTACGAAAACACACAAGAACACACGGCAAACATAATAGGTTCCGCCACGTACCTGGCATATTTTCCCCAGTTAATGATAGAAGCGTTGCTGGAGTTTGACCCATTGCCCACAAAACTCAAAAACCATCCCATTCAATGTCTTCATACCTACAACCATACAAAATACCCATTCAACTGGCTAGTGTTTATATACTTTCTATTCCGAGCCTCTAACGGCAACCATAAAATAAAAGTCACAGCGCAGCTTTGCCGGGTTCAGCTAATTCATTAAATGTTATAAACAACAAGCATCGTTTAGATTGGAGTTCAACTTCAATATATTATTCTTAATGTGATGTTGTAATTTACGCAGCAGTTTCAACTGTTGCGCGAATGGGCTGAATCGTCCGGGGAAGTATCACGGCTTTACATGAGATCGACGTGAAATATTAGCCTTAATTTAATACTTTTGCCTTTATAGTCCAGTGAGAGATATAACAGGGTTCAGTAGTTTGGAAATAGAAATCCTATTCCACTGGGCAAAAATAAAGGCTTATTTTAAATATTTTTTTGCTTTGTTAACTTTCAATAAAAAAAACTGTATTACTGTAAGTGCAATTGTGACAGCCCTGCAGATAAAGGATATTGATTGTGACCGCCGCTGTGCCGATATCAATTGTAGATGTGAATGACTCGCCCCTTCTGAATAATATATTGCTTCCTGCTTTGTTACATCGCTTTATCAATTATCAAGAAGTGCACAGTAATTCACCAATAACAGCAAACGTGAAAGGCTAAAATTATGTATGACATCCAGACGCATCTGTTTGTTCCACACGTTGTTATATTCGTAGTGAAATTTGAAAATTTTTGTTCTCGAAAATAGGGTTTCCCAAAACTTTCAGTATCCATAGTAAAGGGACGGACTGAGGAGTTTGTCGTATTTTTTTCATTCTGTCAAGAGGGTTATCTTCGATTCTTTGTTTCTACCTTTGTTCTGTTGGTGCGCTTGGATTTGATTTTATTAATTACAGGAACCCATAACTGCTGACTCGGTGGCGCCGTTACCAATCTATATTGGCTTCGGTGTGTTCGTGTATTAGTTTCGATTCCCACACGGGACAAGTATTTGTGTGACCCACAGATAATCGCTCCGGATATTCGGAAATATGTACGGAAATATTTATTATTATTTATACTTCGTTCGGTGAGGAGGTGACGGGGCAATTTTTGTGAGGTTGAGAAAATTAATTTAGGGCGTGAAATAGGAGCCATAGGTTTGTTGTCAGCCCGCCCCTTAATAGATATGAAACGATTTTTTGAATATCCTAATATGCAGGGCGGTCGCGAGCACGGAGTCCCCATCCTCATCTCGGAACTGGAGGCTGGTGGTCCAGCCGCCCTCACTGGCGAGCTGTACGTCGGAGACGCTATCCTCGCCATCAACGACGTGGACCTAACCCAGGTAAGCTTACCGGCCAGACGCTTGCAACGTACCGCGTTAAGACTTGAAGAATCAACGAAGAAAGAAAGAAGAAAAGAAGCTAACTTACGAACGTATTAATTTTTATGTAAAATTTTGACGTTTCATAAGAACGCGCAAGCGTATATGTGAATAAATACCTGTATTTTGATTTGAATCACACTGAAAAGCCGCGCAGCTAGAAGTTTGGAACGCAGATGTAAGACGTTAGAAAAGATATTATTTAACAAAGAAATAAGAAAATAAAGAATTTAGTGCCGGCGGATTCTAAATATTAAATTTGTTAAATATAAAGTTGGAAATTAAATGTGATTTTTCTTTTGTAGATAAATTGTCCATTACTGCTTAACGTTTTTGAGTTTTGATAAATTTTATGTATAAAAAATTCACATTAAATCAACTTGTTTTAGTGTCTTTTCTATCATTATATATATAATTCTTCTGTACGTGTGTATGTCACTGTATTCCTAAACGGCTGGACCGTTTTTAATGCTATTTTGTGTGTGTCTTCAGGTCGATTCGAGAATGGTTTACAATTGGTCCACATTTTTTTTGATTTATTTATATATATAAGTTATTTTCGGATTTCATTTCGGATGTGTACAGGACAACGTCTGTCAGGTCCGCTAGTATTTTTATATATATCTTTCTCAATGTTAATTCATAACGGTTTGTGCAGGCGTGCCACAAGGAGGCAGTGCAAGCGTTGCAAAGCGTGAAGGGTGACTGCGCCCTCTGCGTTCAGTTCATAGCTACGGACGACGATGATCGCCTGTCCGAAGATAACTACAGGTGACGCACCCGGTTTCGCTTGCGTTTTTGTTGTATCGCCAATGCCACGACCACTACCACTACCACTACCACTTGCGTTTGTTCATATTAAACGGCGTCGATGTTTTTAATCTATCCTCTCGCATATTAAAAATGAAAAAATCACAACGACCTGTCTGTTAACACTGTTAATCTACTGTTGTAATACTCCTTGCCAGGCCTGCTGTTTAGCCTATATTATCTTTTAAAAGCTAGATGTCCCCCGCATTAGTTCGTCATTAGATATTCTGATTCTAATATGTGCTCATTCAAATATATCCTGATATACAGGGTGGCTTTTCTAAAGGTGCCCACATTCACACAGGAGGTTCAGACTCGGTAGTATAATCCTTTATTAAATAAAAATAAACTTTATCTTTTTCAAAAAATTGCCATTCTATTCCCTAAAAAACAACTTGGTGACAATGCGGTATTCATTCATAAATATATCGTATACTTTTGAAACGAACTTGTGTGCGTGTCAGTTATGAACGATCGCGCAAAAAATAAATGAGTTGCCCATAAATCACACACTTTTTGAGATAAGTTCAAATTAATTTAATTAATTAATTACGAGTGATTTTAAAGATTTATTATTTTTTAAATAGCATTATTTATGTCTAGAATTTAATTAAAAAAAATGGATACACTTAGAAAAGCCTGCCTGTATAGATTTCTTATGTCATTTTATCGACTTTTCATTTCAAATGAATGAAAAAAAGAAATATGGACCTTTGTGTGTTGTTTTAGCACCAATACAAAAACAAAAGACTAGAAATTTGCTATTTTGAAATGAAAAATTGTTGAAATGACCTGAAAAACCTACATACACATTAGTGTGGCAAAATAATTTATTCAAATCCACATAAGACACGATAACTCTCGCAAGCTGCAAAACCTGACAAGTTGATTGTTGGTAGGAATTGTTCGCGGAAGTCACATACTGAAAATTCTGTTGCTAAACTGAATTTCGTGTATTGACGTAAGATAATGGCAGGCAATGGAAAAAACGAGTGTGCTTTAGACCACGACTCAAGTAAACCTTCTTTAGCTCCATCTATATGTAATCTGTATGAATCTACAATTTTATTAACTTTAAACGTAGAATATTTAATGCATTGAACAAAATTATTGATTTATAAAATATTTCAAAAACGAAATGAAATTATGATATAATCCCGAAATAACCGATCGCGTTACATCACGCTTTTCGTAACGCCGATCACAGTTTTCGTAACGCTCTCGTCACGCATTCACCAGCTTATTTCACAAGTAAAGCGTGCGCAAAGAAATTTTACTTTAGAAATCTTTTATAGCGAAACTGTAGCGTTATCTTAAAATTACGGTGCGCAGGTTCCCGCTGTACCCAGAGGACGGGGAGGCCTTCGAGAAGGAGCCCGACGGCTCGGGCGCCACGCCCACCGCTCCGCGCACGCCCGACTACGAACACAGGTACGATCCTCACCATCGCTTGTAGGCGTTCACATTCGAAATTCGACGTAACGCGTAACGCTCTCTTCTTACAAAGAGTATTTTTATATTTTGCCACATTTTGTCAATAAATACATTAATTCGAAGTAACAAGGCACAGCCCGTATATCGATACCAACGCTTAACCGCAGAGCATCATCCGTGGCGGGATCGGACAACGAGGGCAGGCCGACCATCCCCTACCCGGCGCACTACCCCGCCACCTACCCCGACTACAACTCCATCAACAACAACCTCTCCATACTGGACATGGACGACGACTCCATCAAGATCGAAGCCAGGCCGGAGGTGAGGAATCAAATCCTTAAACAGCACATCGCCATTTATTTCGCAGAAATTCTATAAATACGAAATTATGTCTATCGGTTTGCTCTTCCACGCAGTAAAATGAAACTGAATTGTGTAAAGGAGTAAAATTGTCTATGCACCATAGCTGCCATATTATAGACTATTTCTTATGCTCATAATTGCGTGGATCAATGTGAAAGCCGCATTCTAATTTAGTTGACCAATGTATGACAAAAATGTGATCAATGTTTAAAAATAAAAACCGGTCTCATTATAGGACTATGTGGGTGCACACTCACAGCGCCTCAGAGAGAAGTCTAATTATTGCTTAATCTTAAAGAGAGATTGTTTATACCGCGGTAAATTAAAATACAGTTGTTATGCGCATCCCTTAGCAGAACCACAGAGTATCTAAAAAAAAATATGTTGATAAAATTGAATACCAGCATAATTCCAGACACTGAATAGTACCCACGTAGTCAGAACGCGACAGATGGTGTTTAGTCTGTGGCAATACACTCATTGCTGCGCACTGTCTTACCAACATCCACATCCACATCCACAATGAGTCCGGGCGTAGTTCTGAGGTCCATTTAATATATTTTCATTTCATTCTGCAACTAGACACGTCCTCTTTGCAGATGGTGCGGCTAGAGGCGGACAAGGGCGGCGAGAGGCGGCGCGGCCTGTACCGGGCGGTGGCGGGCACGTCCCCGGCCGCCTCGCCGCCGGCCTCGCCGCCCGCCCCCCGCGCCCCGCGCGCCGCCTCCTCCGCCTCGCCCGCCTCGCACCTCTCCACGCCCGTGCACGCGCGCCGCCCCTCGCTCAAGAAGAGGCGCAAGCCGCAGGTGCGCTAACGACATCCGATTTATTTGGCTCTTACCAGTGCCTTATATGGGTGCCCGTTTGAGGAAACCAGATGGGAAGGAAATCCGCGATCGAGACACGCTTCAACATATAAGAAAGAAAGAAAGAAAGAAAATTTATTTACAAAAAAAAAAGGACGCCCATAACTAAAATCTAAATTTAACAAAAAAAAAATAAAGTTAAAAATACTACAGTGAAATAATAACAAAATAAATACATAATTCAACAATAATATAATATAAATACATATGAAACAAACGCAAAATAATTTACACAGACGAAAAAAAACGAAAAATATTGTACGCTGTAATTTGTAAATTTGGTCAGCAGCTCAGCATTACTCTGCTGTGCCGGAAGTTAAGCCACAACACAAAGCTTTTCAGTGTTGACTTTCATGTTACCTACATTTTTAAATCTTATACCGTGTAATGTACTAAATGTGTTTGACGCGATTGTTCAGGATTGGCGGACGAAGGGGGCTTACCGGGCGGTGTCTGGCGAGGCGCACTCCTCGGATGAGCCGCTAGCGGCCGAGGGGGCGTCCCCCTCCGCCTCGCCCCCTCAGCCCCCGCTACCGCCAGTGTCGACACCGCCCGTGCTAGTATCGCTAGGGCCCGTCAATGATACAGGTATTAGACTTTGTTATGGCCGCCGATCTGGAAATACCTTGATCTGTAATTACATGTCTCTGCTGCTATAGCGCAAATATATTGCCGTCACGCTCGCACAGATGCAATGATCGCCGCCGTCATTCGGGAGCGTGACGCCAACACGTTTGTGCGGGAGCAAAGGAGACTAGCGATAACCGGTTAACGTACTACAATCTTCCTGTTATCTTAGTTTCGACAAACTTAGCATTTGTTGTCCCTCTAATAAACCGTTTCGTCCACAGCGGCCGTATCGAGAAGCGCGTGCTCGCCTGCGGTAGAGGACGCGGTTCTTATGCCGACGCCCCAGTCGCCGCCAACCCCACAATCGCCCATTTCGCCCCCCTCGCCCCCCTCGCCGCCATCGCCCTCATCGCCGGAGTCGCCCCCTCAAGAGGCAACAGCGCCTCTACCGGTTGACGTCGATGTGGTCAAACCTGCTAAAACTAACGGCGAAGCCAAACCGAGAAGGGAGCCCAAAGGGTTTCGGTAATTTACTTGAGTTTTTAATTGTTTTTCTTTTTTTATCACTACATTGTTCCAAGGGGTCTTATTAATAACAACAGTCGTGCAAATGATTTTGTACGAGGCCATCGTAAAATATCCATTCCTTTAGATGTGAATTGTAAATCGAATCTGTGCTATCCCTTATAACTAGGTTTAAGCAAATAATTTTTTACTTGCTTACTTGCTCGCCTCTAGGTTATACTTTTTCATTCGTTTTATTGGTTTTCTCTTCTAATAGCGACTAAGTAACTGGCGAATTTGTTTAACCAAAGAAACCTGATCTGGTCCAAGAGCCGGTAGACACTGTTAAATTGTCAATATTTGTGCAGGTATTGGCAATGGCTGCCCAGACATTGTTAAACATTGTTTAAAACGAATTGTAGTGATAATATGAAAATGAAGACCTGAATAAAGGGTTCCGTGTCTAAAGCGACCTTAAAATTTTTAATAAAGCAATTTTTTTTTGCCATAAGTTTAAAAAATGTTGACAAATTTTTAACAAAAAAAAGTGTGTACTTATGTACATGCGTTAGAAGTTATACTTCTTTGGTGTAACAAGATAAAAATCTTTTAAAAAAATTATGTTTCGCCTTATTCTACGTTTGTAGAAAAAACGACACTAACAATAGAAAAAAGGTATTTCATACATTTAAAGTTTTAAAATAACGCATTATCTAGTTAAATAGAAGTTTATTTAAATATCTCAAAATAAATATCGTAAATACTAACTTCAGATGTCTAGCTAACTTCAGGGTGTCGGTTTTTCTTGATGGTTTGCGCGCGCATCTTAAAAATTTACCCTCATCATTTTTCCCTAACGTGCCAAAAGAGCTATAACTTCAAAAAACCTACTTCAAACAGGAAACTAAAAAATATTGTTACTACCTATAACATTTGAGGATTGCTCTCGATTTCTCTGGGATGCCATCATTGAGAAACCTCCTTCTTTTTTGAAGTCGGTTAAAAATCGGTTCATAAACTACGAACTTTTAACGGTGGGACAATTTTTACCTGACAAGTAAAATTACCCATAGCGGAAATGTTGAAGAATGAGGTAGCTCGTATATCGTCGCTATGGGTATGTTGAAGAATGAGGTTAGCGCGTATATATCGCCGCTATCTCACGGGGGAGCATGCTGCATGTGATTGGCTCCCGCGAGATCCTGTTACGGTTCGATCCCCGCTACTGGAGAAATATTTCTTGACTTTATTTAAATGTTTAGAAAATGTATTTACTTACTAAAAACAAAGTATGTTACGGTATGTTTATCAGTCACCCAGAGCTCGTAAATGGCCGCTTTTAAAATGAACCACCTAAACTGGGGGACGCTCGCATAGAACTGAATGACGCTGATATTATCGGGGGTTGCAAGTTTTGTGATGAGGCCTTGTTCCCGGTACTCGAGAAGAGATAAAATATACTCAATGTCATCTGCCACAAATTTCTCCTGTGACGAGATGATTTTAAAAAATTTGGAAAGGCCAATATATATATATATATACACAGCGTGTTTTTACAATCGCGGCAATAAATGAAGACATATAGAGGATACATTTTTAAAATTGTATTAAACATTTACATTCTTTAAACATCAATATTTGACCGGGTTGACTGGGAGAGAATGCCTTAAAGGCATTAAGTTCGCCCTTTGTAATCCTTTGATTAAGGTTATTGCAATAAAGTATAAATAAATAAAATAAAATAAATAATATTTATCGAGTTATTAAATTTTCCAAAACAACGAATTTTAGAATACCCTTACGTATAAAACTGTAACGTAAAGTTCATTTGTAAAGGTCACAAAGCTTAGGAATGGGTTGAATGAATTTGAAAGAGACAAAACATACTGTTAGAAGGAGAGGCTTGTAATGCGACGCTGTGACAACGAATGAAAAAGTCTCTAAATGTATGAATCAGTCAGTTGTAGTTGTTTAAAATGTTACAAATTTTGTTTCTTTTTTACTTAAGAAGGGTGTTAATTTTTTTTTTTTAACGTTAATATTTTTTTATGATTATTGGCAAGTAGCGTTAAACGTATATTCATTTATTGTCGCGATTGTAAAGACACGCTGTATTTTGCCCATAATACACACTTCGCCTTGGGACTACATTAGAAAATATTTATACGAAATATTTATTAATTAATCTTAATACAGGATAGGCTCGGCGCGGCGCGTCACGGACGGCGTCGCGATGACGAACGGGGGAGTCCCCGAGCGGGGCAAGATGGCCGCCCGCCTCCTGCCCGGCCGCGGAGACCCCGACTTCGGCACGCCCGTCTGAGCCAGGCCGATCCAGGACTCCCCCGCCAAGGACAACCGTAGCCATAGACAAGCGGAGAAAACTCCATCGGAATCGTCCAAAGTCGCGCGATCTTATTGCTATGAAGTAGGTAGAATTTGTGTTGTTTCGTAGGGTTCCTAATGCGGTATAGGTTTCTGAAGACTAAGCAAGCGCTCGGCGGAATGCATTTGTTGGAGAGCGAAAATGCAATTTAGTGAGTATAGATTAATAAAATCAACATTCCGAATCAACAGGCCTGGGTTACCATTGAAATTTAGCATCGCTAATAGAGAGTACTGCGACGAGGTCAATTTAATAGGTGCGTTAAAAAGTTTTATTCTGTAACTTTTATATTCTACTTAAAATGAAACGAAAAGTATTCGAAGCTTTAAAATTGTTACTGTTAAATTGTTTTAAATGTACATTCACAATACTGCTGCAAAAATTTAAACATCACATGCTGTTTCGCAAAAACTAGCGAAAATGATTTTTCACACATTATACGACTGCACGTAGGTCGTCGCTCCAGCCATGACTTTAATGTTTTGACGACGTTTCTTTGATTTATCCACGTCACTACTAACTTATGAATTTAATCAACTATTTAAGATGAATTTCCTTACGTGTAACACTAAAAATTGTATATAACACCTGTTAATTATACGGCGTTTGTTAGCGATTATATTATGTGGGTAAGTTGAATGACCATTTTTTTAATATATTTTAGGAAGACATTCCGGTTAGTGCGACCCTTTGTTTCAGCCTGATTCAGAGCAATGCTCCCTTACGGTGGGAAATTATTAGACTTTCGCTACCATTATTATAAGATTAATATACATAAAATTTCAAATTTATAATATACAATCTCAGGCAATTTTTTTTCAATTTTTGAAATATAATAAGTAAAGCTTGTAAGGCTTTTTTATTCACGTATCACACTATTGCAACCGTTATTTATTCAAAACGAAATCGAAATTCCAATCGAATGCTCTTAATGAAAATAAATAAACATCCGTGTTATTATTATGAAGGTTAAACTGTGCGGAGGCAGCAGTTTATATAAGCCACAGCCATCGATCAGTGTTGATAGAGATTAGAGGCCCCTCGCTTCCTTCCGATAATCCATCGTAACACGGATACGACACATGGTTGCGGCGGTACATCACCTCATTTTATAACGCGGGTCAATTTTGTATATCACTTTTGTATTTCAATTGTTTTCAAAAGCCAACATCGACCGTGTATGGACTGGGCGTAGCTGGCATCACTGCCGCGCTCCGATGACTTTACGACTTACGTTAATGTCTTGGAGACGGTCAAAATGAACATTGTATCGGTTTTAATTAAAGCACGAACGTGTCGCTCGTTGGCAAGAACTCGCCACGCAAAAACGCGAAAGGAGAACTTTCGAGAATGTATTGCTAACGTGACCCTTTACAATGGTTATGAATTGGCGGTAATGAATGCACTGGACATTCGTTAACGCCAGCCATTTGAACGAACAAAGTAAAATTGAAGAAAATCTATCTTCAGATGGTTCCAATTTTTGCGAAAATATATTCGATATTCTATGATATAGTCGTGTATAGCCACTCGTATACTCAAAATGTGTAGACTACAATATAACCATACATTCGACCAACTTTTTACTTTTGACTTTTTAAAAATAAAATATTAAACATCATTAAACGTGATTTAGGAATTTAAGTCTATAATTTAGTAGATCTCATTTTTAAATGTAGAAAAAGACTTAGTAAACTGTGATTTCTCATTAATCAACGATTAAAAATTTCCCACTATATTATTTTTGTTTTACGTGAACCTGGTGAGAACTATTTACAAATAATATTTCTTGTAACATATTCGGGTAAACGTCCTAAGGCTTATGATTATTTTGTTGAAATTAAAAAAAAACAGTTCAAAAAAGAAACAGGTTAAATTTAATGCTGTGCGCAATACAAAACTTAAACAAGTTCTATTTAAAATATTATTTCTTAATAACATAATTAACCTCAAATGTTAAAAAATAAATTGTTTACAAAATATTCATAAATCGCACAATTGTATAACATCGATCGATTCGATCTACAGCAAAGGTAGTAATATAATAATTGGATGGAAACTAATGACAAATGTTTAAACGGTCAGTAAAGCATCGTAGTGGCTTATAGGCAACAGCTGTTTGGACCACCGCCAGATATATTTCCGACGTGGTATCACTTCAGGCATGTTTACAGACTTATTTGCGTTCACAATAGTCGTGTACATTGACCATTTAACGAAAATCGTATTATCACATGTTTACATATGTTGTAAAATGTCTGCTCGAAAGAACTCTCAGATTTGGCAACACTGTCGTATTATTTGTATATAATAATACGATTTATACAGTTCTTTGGAATTCTTCACATACTAATAACTTAATAATAAACTATATGTCTTTGAATGTTCTTAATAACTGCGCGCTATATTTATTCGTCTATATGTTTGTCATATTAGTTTGGCATTTGTAGTAGGAAGTAATTAATTATTAGTGAAACTTGTGGTATTTATTAAATACGTATTTATGTGTTATGAAAAGGTTACTAAGGGACGTTTCTGTATTTGTATTTATAATGTAATTTTATTAAAAGAGTATGTAAATATAAATTTATATATTTTGTATTATTTTCTAAAACCCGTCAATACAAGCCTGAGTTCAGGTAAGGCTTTTGTATATGGTTTAGCATTGATATAATGTGTGAACTTCATGCAAATATAATAAAATATCGGTTCACATTTCAATCACCGAAAGGCCATAAGTTGAGGTTATGCTGTTCATTCTTTAAATGAATCGGAGATCAAAAATAATGAGGGCACTTTTTTCCCACTCATTTAGAATTGCTTCGATGTCATAGCGGATTCGCCGCCTAGTAATAATTCTGTATCACGGAATAGAGAAATTGTTTTTTCTATTCTGTGTTCCGTATAGCATTATTATATGGATAGTTCTAACACTTATATGTAAACAGGTTAAGATATTTTATTATGTGGTGAATGTTTAAAGAAATGGTTAATATTAACCCGCTAAACAAGCTGGCACGGAACATTCCACGAGCATTGAATCTACATTTCTTTGCGCGATTCTGCAATTGCTTTAAATTTCAACTGGACAATATGCCTATGTACTATAATTATGTGAAATACATTTGTATTTAAATCCTTTGTCTTTCATTTTTGTCGTAAATAAATCAATAATTAATTAAAAGAAATTCTAACTGTGGTAAGAAAATGTAATTAAAAACAAGTTATGGCGCCAAAGATCGGCCATTTCTATTTTACTATATCTGTAAAACCCTAATACACAGTGACACTAAAGAAGAATCTAGCGACATATCAATCATCATTTAACTTTACCGCAGACGGCTAAAATACAACATCCAAGAAGTATGTTTTTACACCAATGAGAGGACAATTTCGGAGAATAACATCCCATTGAGATATTTAAGATCACTAAATTTTCAAGAATTTAAGTTCAAGACAGAGTCACTAAGAGAATTTGCAACATCGAGTGAATGATACTGTAGTAAATACCCGGCATGGTTGACCAGAGTGTAAACAGTACTATGTGTTAAAAGTATACGTAAATAAGATAAGTGGATATTGAAGAATAAAGAGATCTCTGATTACAATGATAATAATTGTTTGATTCACGAATGAAATAGAAAAGGGTGTTACTTCATCATCATCATTTCAGCCTGTTTGAGTCCACTGCTGAACATAGGCCTCCCCCATAGACTGCCACGAAGAACGATCCTGAGCCACCTGCATCCATCGACTTCCCGCACATTTGCACAGGTCGTCACTCCATCTAGTGGGGGGTCGTCCCACACTGCGATGGCCAGTACGAGGCTGCCACTCGAGAACCTTTCTTCCCCAACGGTTATCGGTTCTACGAGCAATATGGCCGGCCCACCGCCACTTCAGCTTGCTAATCCTTTGAGCTATGTCGGTCACCTTAGTTCTACTGCGGATGTCTTCGTTACGAACTCTATCACGCAGAGAAATACCGAGCATAGCCCGCTCCATAGCTCGCTGAGCGACTTTGAGCTTCCTCATACGGCCAGCAGTAAAGGACCACGTCTCGGTTCCGTAGGTCATCACTGTCAACACACATTGATTGAAGACTTTAGTCTTCAAACATTGAGGTATATTTGACGAGAAGATTTGCCGTAGTTTCCCGAACGCTGCCCATCCGAGTTGGATTCGTCGATTGACCTCTGCGTCGAAGTTGGACTTACCTAGCCGGACTAACTGTCCTAGGTAAATGTACTCGTCAACAACTTCGAGCTCAGTGCTCCCAACAACAACCGGTATTGGCGTGACATGGACATTAGACATGATCTTCGTCTTGTCCATGTTCATCTTAAGGCCCACCCGTTGGGAGACACTGTTGAGGTCATTGAGCATAGTACCAAGGTCCTCCAGCGATTCTGCCATGATGACTATATCGTCGGCAAATCGGAGGTGGGTGATGTATTCGCCATTGATGTTAATACCTCGTCCTTTCCAGTCCAGAAGCTTGAAAACATCTTCCAACGCAGCGGTGAAGAGTTTCGGGGATATGACATCACCCTGTCTTACACCTTTCTGCAGTTGGATAGGTTTTGTACTACTGGACTGTACTTGGACGGACATCGTAGCCTTGTTATGCAAACACCTCAGCACCTCGATATACCGACAGTCAATTTGGCACCGCTGTAGAGCCTGGAGTACCGCCCAAATTTCGACAGAATCGAAGGCTTTCTCATAGTCCACATACGCTAGGCACAAAAGCAGATTATACTCTTCGGTCTTCTGTATAATCTGCCGCAAGGTGTGTATGTGGTCTATGGTACTGAAGCCTTTTCGGAATCCGGCTTGTTCGGGAGGCTGGAAGTCGTCGAGTCTGGAAGCGAGACGATTCAAGATGACTCTTGAGAACAGCACATAGACGCGGCTCAGAAGGGATATCGGTCTATAGTTCTTCAAGAGAGCGTTATCGCCTTTCTTGAAGAACAGCACCACCACACTTCTGCTCCACGCCTCTGGTGTAGCACCACCTTGAAGGACGGAATTAAAGAGCCTCTGAAGGACTACAAGTACCGGTTCTCCACCCGCTTTCAGAAGCTCTGCTGTAATTCCGTCCTCTCCTGATGCTTTGCCATTCTCTTCTTTGTTACTTACTGTCACAATAAATAGGAATCATTAAGCGACGTTGGCATCACTTACTTGGCACACCGATTACATAAATTTAGTGTACGTATTTTTACAAAAGCTTACAATAATTGCATATTTTAATATCAAAGGTACTACTAACACATTTTTTTAATGTTAAATAGTAGTGATTCTTATTTAATTTTATGGCTACACAAAAATGTCAAAGTGAAATGACAGTTTCGTAGAGTAGTAATTATTATTACTCTAACAGATCGACTAATGGCCAAGCCTATTTTTCATTTTTAGTGTGTTTTGCACGTATTTTATAATATTATTTTAGAGCTAGTTGGTTTCTTTTAATCATGGTTGTCAAAGTATACATAAGCGGTATTTCCGGAAACAAGGAGGTACGTTTAATATTAGAAAATTCCTGGGTCAACCGGGAGTCTTTCGTGTCTTTTTTATTTAACTGAGTCATAAATTTTTGTTTTCGATTACGTGATAACGTTTTCTTATAGGTGAAAAAGAGGCAACAGCGAGTTTTGATGATACTTGATTCGAAAAATATAACATATGAGATCATTGACATTACGGAACCTGGTAAGGAAGTCGATAAGGACTTTATGCAAAATAATGCCAAGTCCAACGGAGGCACTGTGAGCGATCCAAATCCACGCTCTCCACTACCTCCACAGTTATTTAATGATGAAGAATACTGCGGGGTGAGTACAACTGATAATTTTTTTATAAAGTAATTTACATTATTAAAATAAAATTCAGTGATTGTTATTATGATTACCAGTTTCTTACTGTCTTGTACTACTACTATTAAAATTGGTTACGCAAGCCACACTAGAGCAACATAAATGCCAAAACATCAGAGCTGAAGCAGTCACCGTGACTGTCAGTCCGTAGAGACCAAATGGTAGTGAAGTAGTATAAAGTATATAGTGTAATAGTACTAACTATTAGTATATTAGAAAATTATGATATATTTACAATGGAATCTTGTTCAGTAAGATTTGCCTGTGGCTGACTAATATTTCTAAGATATATAGTCAATTTTACTAAATAGCGATAGCAATTAATAACTCTTTTGAGTTTGAAATCACAGGTAATTCATCTGATGCTAGGTCACTCATGGATGTTGTCACTTGTGGGATTAGAAATACATTGCCAATCTTTGAAAAAGTAGCCTCTATGATGCTATCAATACTTCCAATTACTTTACACTATGCTGAGGAAATGGAACTTCCTCAAACTAGCCTGCATGTTTGTGCAACTGCAGAAGTTGTGCGTGGAATGCTGCAATGTTAAAACTTTTATTATTGAAATCTTACTAACATGGGGATATCTCTATTAGCCTTTATGGCCCAGCTATCTATAGTCAGTGAGTCAAGTTATGTAGATTCTTTCTTACTGAATAAATAATATGTAGATAAAATTATTTGTTCATTGCACTCATTAATTATGCATCGATAACCATAATAGTTCAAGATCATGCATCGTCACAAATCTGTTGGGCAGGTATTTGTCCACCTGTGGAGTCTAACAGGCTGAATGATGATTATGAACCATAATAAAGATCAAAAAAAATTGAATCCTAATATAATTGTCTTCTCCAGTTTTTAACAATCTGAATTGGCATTGTGCATTTACTATTTGAACTATACATATAAATAAGTTGGGTAAAATAAGTTTTATGTAAATATGGCAAATAAATAATATGCTATTTAACAAAACAGGATTATGATCAATTTGATTTGGCAAATGAAATTGATACACTAGAGCAGTTTCTAAAATTGGAACTTCCACCAGAGGACCCACCACAAGCTGATAAGGTAATATCTTCAGCAATCTTTAGCAAAATTTAAAACCTATTTGTGCAATATTAATTATAAATGATTACCATTTTGAGATTACCAGCTTGAGATTATTTCTTGTGTTATTGATCCAATATGACAATTTAAAAATTTATTTAATGATTTACCATAATTAGTATAGTATTATAAAAGAGTAAAAATGATGGTTTAAGGTGAATGCAGTTAATGGTGATATAGATGGAGATAAGGACAGCAAACAATCAAAAGAGAACTCCCAAGAGAAAGAAACAATTGTTTCCAATGAAAATGGTGAAAAGGAGCCTTCACCTGCTAAAGAAGGCTCTCTTCCAAAACAGAGTTTACCCTCGAGAGAAGCTTCACCAGTTAAGGAAGAAACTTCTAATGAAGCACCAACATTAGATAAAAGTCCTGAAGATAATATTGAAGTTGAAGCAGATTCTACAGTGAATGAATCTTCTCAAGAAAAAGAGAAATCACCTGAGAGGCAAAAGTCTGTTGATAAAAATCAATCACCTGTAAGAGAAGAAGCACATAAACTGGCAGAAAACGAAGAGGTCATAAATGGTGCAGTTAGCTCTCGTGAGCAATCTGAAGAGAAAGATGAAGAACAAACAGGTAAAGCTGAAAGAAAACCGGATGATCCATCCTTAGCCCTTATTCAAAATGAGCAAGCCGCTGCAGAATAATGGACTGGGTCACATTACTGTGCTTCTCAGCTCAAATCTATATCCCTTAGTACTAAGCAAGCACTCTTCATTAAATTCACTCTGTTATTTATATTGCATCTTCATTCACTTCTTTGACATATTTAGTCATTGTATATAATGCAAAGAAGTATTTGTTGAGAATTAATGTTATGTGGCGATGTACATTTACGTCTGTCTATGAAGTGGCCTATTATCAATTTAATTAGAATTTAATATTAATCAAATTTTTTATGAAGTTCCCGATTAAGCAATCTATTTAACAATTTTATACCGTCATTAAGGCTTTGTATTATTTTAAAGTATTAATATTCATTTTATATTTTGCAAAAATTAAATTAATATTTTAAATCGAGATGAACTTATAGTTAAGTCTACAAATAATTTATTTTTTATGTGTAAGTTGGTTGCTTCTAAGAGTGCTCTATTTTCTATATTGTTTAAGGAGAACATGACAATTATTTGAAATGTCATTTTTTAGTTATATACTCTGATCTGAGGTGCTTACAGTATTTAATATAGCTCAAAAACAATACATGTATGAGCATTCTTAAATGTTAACTACACTGCTAATAATTTGTTTTGTATCAGTTGATCTTTTTTATCATTTATTAATATAACTATTAAAGACAGATTTTTTAACTAATTTTTCATATGAATTATATAAAATGCCATATAATTTTAATTCTTTTATTTGGAGTATATTGCTTAGTTTGAGAAGAATAGTGCTAATAATTTTTTGGCAATGCGTAGCTAGCATTTATTTTGGAAATTTATTCATTAGAGATAGCTAAAAAAAAATCAAAAATAATGATATTTAAAATCCATAATCATGAATCACAAAAAATATCATAATAGAAAAACTGTTTCACAACAAGTTTCACTGCTCGGAATATTTTAAGTAAAAAGATGCTCAGGTTAGCCGGAATTGTTAGCTTAACATAATTTGTGGATTGCTTTAAAGGCATTTCTGTTAGTTTTCATTTTACTTACATATATACTCGCCTTTTTAACTTCCTAAATTATATAAAAATTAAAAAGCCAGGTTTTAATATATTATATACTGATATATCATATAAAGTTAAAATGGTTTCAATGTCAAATGCTACTTTTTTACATATTAATTTTAAACAACTTAACAATATACTAGAGTAACCCGCGTTCGATCCAGGTGCTTATCGGTGAAGGGTAACATATTTGTGTATAAGTGAAGGGCAAACCTGCATATTTTCGAAATAATTACAAAAAATATTTCGAAGATATTTGAAGTCAATTCGCAGAGCGGTAATATCAGAGCAGGGTACCTAATACAGAGGTACAAAAGCAGGCCTTTGCTCAGTGATGGGACATAATTATATAGGCTTTACTTTTTTCTGTAGTTAATTTTTATATGAAAAGTTAACAAACAAGCTGTTCACATGATACTATGTGATTACTACCGCACATTGTCGTCTAAATCACCCTACAAGTTGCAGGTGCGTTACCAACCTTCTAAAGTGGGCTCCGGTTTAGGGATGCCGAAAGTGAAGAAATACATCGATATTTATAAAATATCAATATCGGCCTTGACATATCGAAGAGAAAACATTGAAATATCGGATACAGCCCTAGACCAAAATAAAAAGCTGTCAAGTATAGTTGTTTGACCTACAGAATCTGTGCCGGAATATTTTTCATACAATTTTCGATATTGAATATTTGGTCAATAATATTACGATTACCTTATAATACGGATCCAAATATAGAATAAAAAATATCGATATATCAACACTTTTTGAAATACCTACTCCGGTCGCCTGGCCCACCAGTCAAAATTTAAAAGTATAACACTTCCAGTCCACGCCGGTCTATTGTGAGGGATGAGCCTGGCAATTTTTCTATTCATTGATAAACTGAAGAAAAAATAGTTTGTATTCGGTCACGGAAATCATGGCAGCAGTCCACTGATGGACAAGGGACTTTTAAAAGACCTTGGTAGGTCTTTGCTACACCAGATCTTTGCTTTGTGGAACCGTCATTTTTGGCTTCGACTAGGGGACGCCCTGCCCTATTCTGCTTTCGCTTGGGCCCGGTTAAACACTCACCGAAACTATTGCGTAAAAAAGTAAATTCTGCTCAAAATAAAAACAGTAATCAACTCATTTTAAATCTTATACATTAAAGAGATGGCGAACAATTTTCTTCATTGCTTTAAGTGATTTTTAATATTTGGAAATAGTCTTAAAATTAAATTAATCAGAAGATAATAGATACTTTGAAAAAAAAAAATGTCTAGTTTTCATTCTAATGTGATGTAAACAGTGAAAACTTTTACTTATTATAATTGTAGCTTTTAGAAAAGAGGTAGCGGTAATGAAGTACTTCAAAAGCTGGAACGTCAAAACATTTAAAGAAGTGAGATGCATTTCTCTATTAACCTATATATCAATTATGCTAAAATAATATTTGTTTTAAGACAAAAAAGGTAAACATTTTACCTAATGGTGATTAAAACATAGTATTGCATAATCACAATTTATTTTTAAGGCCATTTCATTTCACTACAAGTTCAAATCTGATGCTCTCTAGAGCTATCAAATAGAAAAATTGTAGTGAAAATTAATTCGTTTTTGAGCTTAAATAATGACGACCACATCGAAAATATGCATCATCAATGGACATTCTTAGGCTATATAATAAATTTATTTTGCATATACATATTTACGTAAAACGCGAGTCATTAGTAGGTATTATATTTGCTAAATAGGCAGAGTAGATAAAATAACTAGTTATGTAGATTGTTAAAGCTTAAATAATTGCAATAAATTGTAACATTATGTATAGTTGTGACGCAACTCCTGATATTTGCGTTTAATTGGCAAAACAATAATAATACGAAGTTATAGCTAATTTTTCATCAATGCTTACTGAATTTGTTAATAATAGTTGGTTACTCTCCTCTGCTTAAGAACAATGCTAAAGAAATTTACAGGTCAGATTAAAATTTTATTATTTTTGACATAATTTGATGTGCAGTAATAAATTTGTACTTAATTTTCGTGTTATCTTTAAAATTTTTTGAATAATAATAAACGCTATAGTTAATTTATTATTACCCATTGGCACGTACAAGGTACTTAGAAATTGATTGCTCTATACTGTTTGACAACGATTTTTGCAGTTACGATTTCATTGTAAAACCGCACTCGTGTTCAATAGGCTTATCTGTTATCGATAACTACACAGGTATTAAGAGATAAGTAACCGCCAACATTAACAGTCCAGTCTTAGAATAATATTTAGGACAGACAATTATAATGTTAGACTGGTGAAATACGGAAATTTTATTTTATTTGATCTAACATTTTTGGATAACACTGCATCATTTCTTATACCTCAGTATTGTCAAAGTTAAAATACATACTAAATATTTCGCGTACGCAGATTTTTATTTATATAGATATAAAAATAATAAAAAGGTATACTTATGTACGCATGTAAGAAGTGTTATACTGCTGTAGTTAACAAACAAACAACGAATAACAACTACAAAAATGTATTCCGTGTCGGGAGTTACTTTTACTAGTAGAATTTAAATGTCAATAACTAGTATTGGTTGCCATGGTAACTCCATAAAGTTGGTGTCGCGCATCACAAAAATTAAAAAAAAAAAATAAAAACAACTAACTTTACGTATATTTGTTTAACGTTAGAAATCTAAATTTCGAATCTGAATAATGGGAGTCGGTGTAGTGCGTCAATGCTAGCTAGATCCGCCAAGCTGATTCTTGTGGAGGGTCGACATGTCGCGAGACGCCCGCTTTGCAGCGTCGTGCACCGCGCTGGCGCTGGCGTTGGCGCGGTGGCCCGCCTGGCTGCTGGCCGGCCTCGCCGCCTGTACACTCGGCGCCGCACGCGACCTGCCCGCGCTGCGGAGGGTACTCGACGCGTGCGCCCTCTCGTGGCGGCGCACGGAATAAACGCACACCACTGGGCGTTCGGATGTTTATTCACGATTGTTTTGAGCAAATAAATCATCTTAAATAATTTAATTTACACATTTAACTTAGCGATAGGGGGAGAAATAACATTTATATAAAATATATAATGGTAATGTGGAACGTTCAGGTATCTAGATCACACGACGTAGCTTACGTGTATGTGATAACGCAAACTACAGTAGCCTCTGGTTAGTGGTGCTTCATATTCTCTTCTTGACCGGCGACGGGGGTTCCCTGAAGTCGGGCAGGACCCCCTCGGCGGCCAGCCCGGGGATGTTCCTATGACGCAGTTCGTTGTCCGGGAGCTCTTCGAGCATGGAGGCCTGCACGTTCTTGTCCAGCGTCACCAGGCGCTGGCGGGAGTTCTTGTACTCCTCGATGAGGCTGAGGTTCCTCTTTATGCCGTCGACCAGTTTCACCACGGAGTACTCGCCCATCGCGGCGCCCTCCTGCAGCTTGGTGCCGGCGACCTTGGCCATGGACGAGGTCTTCACGTCGGACACCAGCTGCACCAGGTTCCGCTTAAGGTTGTTCAGAATGGTCATGGGCCCCTCGTACTCGTTCGGCACGATGCCGTCCACTTCGGATTCGAAGAACGAGAGCAACGGGAACCATATCCTGGTTCTGAAATATACAATAAACATGCTTATGTCCGTAGGTATAAATAATTTTGACAGTGTATGTGATAACAGTGTATGCGGTTTTGCTATTCTTTATTTTGAATTATATTTGACTTTAAACAATGGAATTTTAGAATTTATCAATTTTTATATCGTTTAAACCTGCCCATTATACCACTGTGCAAGAAAAACAATGTTTTCTTTTAAAATACGTCATATATATTATCACATCAATGTAAATATAACAAAAATTATAGAAATTAATAATGTCTGGCGCTTAAAGCAATTACGATTAAACACGAACAATGCTAGAGAAAAAGGGAGCATCGTGACAATTAAAATTTTCAGAATACAAAAATTATTTTTATTGAATCATGCTTTAACTTAATAACAGCTAATTAAAAGTGTGAATTTTATATACATTTTAGGGCAGAAATTATCAACGTCTTTACATATAGTACTTATAAAGTACTTAGAGATATTTCTGTCCTGTGTCATTATTTACTCCCGGTGGTTAATGTTTTAAAAAATGTTGGTTACTGATTTAAATACTTTATAAAAACCATGCCTTGTTAGTTTTTATTTCAACAACCTTGCCACCATGTGCTCAACTGAGTAAGCTAGACTACAACAAAAAATTTAGCTTTTTTATTTATTAAGTACTCCATGTTTTTACGATTCAGATACACTAACCCCATTTTAATCTCATGTAGTTGTTTGTTGAAATTTAAATTTGCGAAAGTCCCTTCACCGTGCTTTACGTAACCGGCGTAGGTCAATTAAAGAGTTGAAGAAAAACATGTTAGTAACACGCAAATGTATAATAATTAACGTCTAAAAATGTACCTCACATTACCTCACTTTAAACAGTAATTTAAATGTTTTGTGGTGTATCAGAGAATTGGCTATGTTGGAGTGAAATAAAACTAAGGTTAAAATATTTCAAAATAACATTACTTACGTCACGAAGTCGTAAATAGATAATCACGTCTACTTCTGTGACCTCAGTATATTCAGACAGTTCTCGTAGATTATAGTTACGAAATAAAATTAATGATTCAGTCCCAAGTTTCTGAACACTAAAAACTCTTAAAATAAAAGAACAAACTCTCTAACAATGTTCTTGTCATTATAGTGGGATTATTTTTCATTATTTTCAGGTTGAAAAATACGGTTACAGTATCTAACCTTGTTGATATTGACGACGATATACAATTAAAAAATTGCAGTTTACAAGGTTATTCCTTATAAACTGCAATCAGTAGATCAGTAATAAATTATAAAATCAGTGGTGCCAGTACCGTACACTAATTTCTAAAATCATTTATTTCACCTAACACGATTTCTCCTCACGCCCCGGGTTGACTGGTAGAGAATGCCAATAGACATTAAGTTCGCGCTTTGTAACCCTTTTTGAGGTGTTTTAAATAAAGAATTTGGGATCGGCAGTTTTTAAAACCCGCTTTATAAGTAGCGTGTTTGTACCGCATATTTAACAAACTATAAAAAGAAAACTTTCGTTTGTAATGAGCGGTTAAGACGCAAACACGTTATCGCTGATCGTCAACTAATTCAAGGCCAGAACAAAAATAATCTCGACGAAAACTATGAAATTGAAATACGATATTATATAGTGCCCATCGATATTAATTATATAGATTGTTGATGGGACCTTGTTTGTGGCTTGCAACTGGCAACTTTACTCAGTTTACTATCATACCAATTTCTTTAGTCAGTATTTTAATGGAATAGAAGATACATATATAATTTTATAATTCAATAAGATAAAAGTAAAACAATAAATAGTCAGATGCATTAAGTACGTAATTTATTTCGAAGGTTTGATGAATATTTTTTATAAGATTGTCGAAAAGAATTACTACTATAATTATTTATAAACGAATAGGTGTAACTAGAACTACGTATTATTATTTTTTTATTAAAAAAAAGCTCGTGATATATTCAGATATCTCACGCGGCCGAATTCTTTGCATGCATAAATAAGTGAAACTTAATTTCCAATTACCATAGATTTCGGGCACGGAAATCCGTCGAGGAGTTCGACGTAATTGGGGCGCTGAGAGCAATTTGGACCGATTAAATTTCGCCGCCTCTCAATATCAAGTAATTAATATCGTCACATACTTTAGCGTAGCAAAATCAATTTGAGGTGAACTGTATTACGGTTAAATCAATTAACGAGATGATAATAAATATATCGGAACGTAAACCATTAATGGGATTGGTGGGATTTGGAACAAAATTCTTAAATTCCAATGTAAAATATTCAAACAACTAAGCAGGCCTCTCTTTCTGGTAATCAGTACAGAGGTAAACTGGAAGTTTTTAACACCAATAGTTAAGTCAGTCTGCCTATGTCAGCCTAAGCCTATGTCAGTCTATTGCTGCGTTCCACAGTGACTTGTGACGCCGTCGACAGGAAGAATGAAGAAGCCGTCCACCTATCGCTACCATCATCTTTATATCACGTCACAAAGAACCAATCATCGGCAGCAGTTATTATGTAATTTTTTTTCTTGAACCAATTATACGCTCGTGCAAATTGCTTCTTTGATACCCGACGGAGACATCCTTAACGATCTGAATCCCAGTCAAGGCGTTAATTCTTCGTCATCGTTGTCATTTCTTTACACTGGACAATGCTAATGGAAGAATGTAAACATAAACAATGCTCTTACGATATTCAGTTTACCTGGACGAGTCATTTTGCATGAGCGCCTGGTTGTTGGACAGCGTGTGGTAGTAGAGGAAGAGCCTGGAAGTTATGTAGAACGCGATGAACACGTCTATGGAGTAGTGCTCGTGGGCCGCGAGAATGAAGAAGATGCCGAACATGTTCATCACCCACGTCAATATGTGCAGCAGGTACAGGCTGCGTGATGTGTCTACAACAATAAATACAGCTTTTTCATAGAATATCACATAGTGGTGCTTCTAAGCTTGTTGAATGCTTAGCCCCATGGAAATCTATAACAAAACTTTAACGGGGCTGCGGTTGATCTGCAACCTTAACCTTTTGGAGAAAAGGCCCCGATTACCATTAGCACTAGTCGTCACACGAAATTAAAACAATGAATAATAATAAAATTTCAGGACACAACGATTTTACGAAACTTTCTCTGGTCCCGAACTAAGCAACGCTTGTAATGTGGATACAACAGATAAACATACTTAAACAGTAATCAACAAAATTAATACATATTATAAATATTATTAACACCCACACGCTGGAAAACTATGTTCATCACACAATATTCTTCCAGTAGTGTGGATCGAACCCACAACCTCTGATGCATGTTCTTTAAACTTCCCCGGGCGAGCTGAAAGCAGATGCTGCAGAGTAGCTACACCACAGTAAAGTTTTTGTTATTGTCATACTTCATTCGGGCTCTACTCTGCTATACTCTATACTCTGAACGCGGGCTTTACTTCTTAGTCAGTCTTCCTCTTTTAACGGTGGTAGGGCCGCAACAGTGTACGCAAAAGTGTTCGCTGTTGCACGAATGAGCTGGTCCGTCAATCCGGGCTAGTACCACAAACTCACAGAAGACCGGCGTAAAGTAGAAGTGTTGCACTTCTGCGTTTCGTCTGGTGAGTGAGGTAGCCGGAGCCCACATTATTAAGAGGTGGCAACGCATCTGTATCCCTACGGGTGTTGCAAATGTCCATGGGCAGGCGGGTATTACTTAACATCAGGTGAACCACCAGCTCGTTAAAAATTAAAAAAAAAATCTTTCTTTTGTGCTCTTAACCTACCGATGTCGGCGCAACATGTGAATCATGTTGTTCAATGTACTGGCTAGTTTTTTTACGACCGACCGTCTGTCTAACGTCAGTCATCAACCCTCCTTACCAACAAATACCCAGATTATTCCCAGAGGGAACAATTAGATGGGGATCATGCAAATACTTCTCACGTGTGCGAATCAAAGCCGAGTCATCATGACATCCAACGCGTCGTAATTTGATTCTTAGTCAGTATGACTAGTATAAGTAATTTCATTCTTAATCAATATGACTAAGAATGCAATTATGCCCTATGAAAGTCCGGCCTCAGCAATACGATAAAGTTAATCACATCTTTATCGTCTAATTTTTCTTCGAACTTTTTATTTTGGGGTTTTTTGTTCATTTTGGTACTAGCCATTACTTATAAGTTAAAACAAACAAAAAAAATTTAACGATAGCAAAACTAAACTCGATAATCTTATCAAAATATTATTCTGGTCATTATTCTTCAAATCTTATCAACTGAATGAATTCAACCGTTTTTTTTTATGATGACATAAAAAATAGCGTAGCGCGGCACAATCATTTATTAATTTCTAATAATAATATATGCGATTTTAACACCCCATGACGACTCCGTTTTTGTTTTTATAAATCTTATTTTTTATCTACCGAAACAAACCAAAGCGAGTTCAAGGTATGTACGCAAATATTCATTATATTTGAAATATTATTCATTAAAGGAATAATACACTGAACTTTTATATTAATTATACATAAGGAAATGTAAATAATTTAAAAATGTTCAACACTTATGCAAGCGAGTATGTCATTTAAGATGAAGTGAGATTTTGCGATAAAAAAGGTTTTACGCAAATAAAACCTATTACTAAAAAACTGGTAAAGTAAGCCAAGGTGAGTGCGTTCTAAGGGAAAATAAATTGACGACATTGTCTATTGATAACAACATTAGTCTTTGTTCGGTGCGTGTGACGTGAAACAAAATACGTTAGGACTTTGACCAACATCGACACACAGGGGTGTTACATTTGCGAACATAGTAGGGAACAGGCCCTTTTAATTGCAAATTTTTTTTTATTTCGCTTCACGGATGGCAAAGCGGCTTTTAATGGTCCCCTCGCTAAATGTTAGATTGCAGTGTTTCTGTTTGATCTCCACAGGGTACAAACAATGTATATTAATCAAAACTAGTACGGAGCCACAAGTTTATGCGCGCTTTTTCATTATTTCATATTTATTAAATCACAGGCGAACTGAGTATCAATATAACTTTACACAAAAACATTAAGCCGAAATAAGATTAGTTTATCTATTGAATCATTTCAAATCTCGAGTAAGTTATGTTAGGATAACTATTGCACGAATGGGCCAAATTGTTCGAGGTAGTAGAGGTAGCCTCACAGAAGACCATCGTGATGTACTTTTGGCAGGTTGGTAACGCATTTGCCTTCAAACCCTCAGGTGTCGAAAACCTCCATGGGCGACATTAATAACTAAACATCAGGTGAACTCGCTTTTTTTTATGCGAAAAGATGTCAAACGAGCAGACGGTTCACCTGATGTTAAGTGAATACCGCCGCCCATGAACATCTGCTACACCCGAGGGTTACAGATGCGTTGACAACCTTTCGAAAATTGCGCTCCGGCCACCTCACTCACCAGACGAAACGCGAAAGTATTTGTCATACTTCCACTTTACGCTGGTCTTCTGTGAGGTCGTGGCTGGCCCATTCGTGCAACAGCCGAGGCTATTGCGTGGCCCTACCACCGTAAAATCTTTCAGCTTTCTTCAAGCTTCAGCTTTTCATCAAGTTACTTTTATATTGACACTGAGCCGTGATAGCTCAGTGTCCGGGCGCTCGCCTTTAATTTAATATACTCGAGCAACCTAAGTTCGATCCCCGGTGCCGACACGAAAGAAGTTTTTAACTTTAAGTGCTGACTTATTACGTGCTCCGCGGTGAAGGAAAACATCGTGAGGAAACCTGCATATTTTCGAAATAATAACAAAAAAAAATCGGAGATATGTGAAGTCCGCCAACCCGCAGTGGGGCCGCGTGGTGGACTATGCCCTGATAACCTCTGTATAGTGGAGGCCTTTGCCCAGCAAGTGGGACATGTATAGTAACAGCCTATACATGTCCCACTTGCTCGGCAAAAGCCTCCTTTATACTTTACTTTACTTTTATATTAGTTGCCTAATCTCATAGTATATTAACTTCGTTTTATTTCGTGTATACACAAAATGAATTTTTCGTACTTTACACACAAATACAACTCTATCGATTTATACTTATCACCTACGGGGCAAACTCGTTCGAGATAAAAGCGCGTAAATATTAAACAAACTACGCAATGTTTATTTTGCTTCCTTGTTATTCTTCTATATCTTCGAGTGTCCAGAGGGTCAGATAGGAAAATTCTCGCAAAACGTGACGATTCTAAATTGTACTTTGAACTTTTTCCAAAGGACTTCTTAACGCCGAACAAATAAAAATATAAGCATATTTTATATATAAGAAAATATGAGAATATGATTTATATCGAATCGTCTTTATTAAATGTTAACTGTTTTATAAAACTATCTTTATTACACTTTGAAGGTACAAATAGACAGTTGAATAAAAATAAGAAATGAATGATCTTCTTAATGATCAGAATAATCAATTTAAATAGTTTAACCATCCTTTTGACAACTTAAATAACATTTTCCAATTGACAGCAGCCATTGACACCATGCCATTTGACAGCTGATTAGTTGCCTTCTACGATATACTAGTAGGTCTAGAAAACCGCCAAGAAAGAAAAGAAAAAGCAGTAGTTTTAGTAGATCCGACGTCGTTACCGTTACGATAAATATTTTAAAGCACAAAATATTCAACATTAGGTTTAAAATGTACACCACTATAAATAATATTATAAGAAACCACAGAAGTTTACAAACATTAATTATTGTGCTATAGCATCGCTTTGAAACTTGATTGCGCGTATTAGGTTCTTCATAGTCTACAACATTGTTCGAAACAACGACAGCAATATAAAACGAAGCAGTAAAATATGCAATTGTAATGATATTTATAACAGAACCTGGTTTACTATGGACAATTAAACAGTCGACGTTAATGTATGAAAAAATATGTGTCAGTGACAAATTCATCCATGCATTACGATTCTTAATGGCAACAAAAAAGTCGCGAGAAAGATATATTATTCATTTCATGAATATTTATTCATTTGTATTTTACATTATACAATATCTGTTTAATATCAATTTGACAATACATAGTTTATGAGAGTACTAAAAGTTTTATTATTCATTAAATTCCGTTATAAAAGATTTTCGAATTGATTTCGTTGACGTATTCGCTCGTATCAAGCGTCGACCTGAAATAGTGCCATTGAACTATAAACGTATGAAAACGCTCGGTGAATTTGCAACAAAGAAAAGACAAAGAGAATATTGGCAGACGGAAGTGTGCAAGCAAATATCACGAGCGTAACAGATACTCTCGGTCCTCTGATGACTCAGCTATCAGGCAGTCCACGAATGATACGAAGTATCGACTTTGTTCAACGTAACGTGTTTCATACATAACTCAACCATTTTAGAGCCACGCAACAGTATTCACTGTTGCACGAATGGGCAGGTCCGTCCGGATAAGTACTGCGACCTCACGGAAGACCGGCGTAAAGAAGTGTTACACTTCTGCGTTACCATTTGTAAGATGGCAACGCATTTGCAACCCTACGGGTGTTGCAAATGTCCATGGGCGGCGGTTATCACTTAACATCAGGTGAACAACCAGCTCACTTGCCACTTTATCACATAATATATATATATATATATATATTATTAAGGTTAACTGCAGGTTGAATAGTCACCCGCAAATGCTCAAGAAAAATTGAACCATAACAAACATTTTTAATTACTTCAAGAATAAAGTGTGTCAGTTTGCAATAGATATTTTTCTTGTATATAGCACTATTTTTTTAAATTATTAGGTTAACTATAGGTTAAATAGTTAAAGGTATCACACAAAACAACGAATAAAAAAAATTGATAATTTTTCCGCTATTTTTATTATTCGTTCAGGGCAAAAACTATTTACCTATGCAAATTTTAATGTGCACATACGAATGTGCCAAAAACTTCCACTCCATTTGCCAACAATAGATCGTTTCAATTTTCTACTTCACATTCTTTATTAATATGGCAAAATATTTATGTTAGAACCATTATACTGTGTTATGTTTATTTTATTTTTCAAATTGGCTTATTATGTCATGCTTTTATGTGCTTCGAACAATCTATAAAAATAAATGTACTTTGTTTTAATATTATATGAGGAATGAGCATCATTTATTTATTAAGTCCGATTAATTGATTAAAACCTTTTTGCTTATGATATAAAGGAAGACGGAGACATCTGTTCGATAACGAATGTTCCATAATATGTATTAGACATTTCTATGTCGATGAATGCAAAAACGAATTTGAAAAATAAAAGATTATAGTAAATTATTCAGCGTTTTCATATCAATGCAGCATTATTAAAACGGAACAAACGGTTATTATTACAGAAAAAAAAAACAAGTAAACAAACAAAGAACGAAAAAACGAACGCGACAAATTATTTCACAAAAATAACATTTTGCATTCTGAGTAAAACACCTATTCTTGACGCAGACAGATTATAAGAATGGTTACGTGCACATAAATGTATAATGGAGGAACGAATAAGATAAGCATCAGTTGGAAAATGGACAATTTCATTTCACGAGGACAACAAAATATTCCTATGTTATGTAACGAGACTCATAACACGTTTCGTAAAAAATATCTTTATCTTAACATACTCGGAAGAACTCGGGGAAAGTTGGCGATTTATTGTGATGTTTTGAATTGTAGTGGTATATCTAAATATTTTACGTATACTCATTTCCGAAAACTATTTAGATATAGTTGTTATTATCAAACTATGCGAAACTTTTCATATCTTCGATTCCTTATAATCCGATACGAGAATCTCGGTTGTAAGCTAAACAGAATATCGGATCTGATTCGAGAGACCCTTTATCCAGACAAAAGATCCTATAGAAACTAAAAAACTCAAGTCAATTGTAAGAAAAGAAGAATTTATGGGCCTTAATTTTCTCACAATGGAAGTCATATTAAATAAGTATTACAGGCATATCAGAAATCGGATTAATTTAATTAGTCTTATGTTTCTTAATGTACTATATTAAATAATATATACTAAGTATATAAATAAAAACGCAGGATTGCTGTGTAAATGCACGGAATCAAAGATACTCATACTTCGAAAAGCCCTAAAGCTCTACAACAGCACTGCGTTCCCCGATAAATGCACTTAACGAATTGTTTGAATTTCGTATCTATTCTTAAGACACTATTCCAACATAGTTAATAGTATCGGTATAGTGATACGATTGCTGCTATTCTATACTATACTCAGTGTTAGTATTGTTTTATCTACTGCGCGACTACGCAAACTTTAAAAAAATCCACATGTGCCGACCTAGATGAAGGTTAAAGAAGGGGAGGAGAATGACGATGATTTATGAACTCTACGTGTTTAGAAATTGCAAACGAAAAAAAATTTAATTTTTACTGCAAGGCGTATTTGTGGAATGATACGTATATGTATTAGACAGACGATAGAGCGTCTTTTAGTATACATAATTATGTAATAAATCAGTTACTAACCATAACTATCTTATGACATTATTTTGCAGACTTCAGATATAATCGATACATTTTTTCATGATAATATTTTGAAAATATGCAGTTTCCTCAAGATGTGTTACACATGATGAGAGGAGCATGTTGTAAGTCAGCACTTAAAATTGCAATCAACCACCGGGATTTTAACTAGAGTTGCTAGAGTATATTGAATCAAAAGATACACCCGGACAATGGGCTATAACCGTATCATCGAATAGCGCTAAAAATTAATCACATGACAAGGAATGCTCACATTCGGTGATGAAGAAATTCAGCAACGTCAAAGCGACGGTGTGCCCGGAGAACATGTAGTCACCACACGTCCGCACCCCGCGCACGGACATTCCTGCGCCGCTCCATATGTCATAGGCCTGCCTGAGCCGCCGGCCCCACACCGTTAGGTCGTCCGCCGGCGGGTAGAAGCGGGGCTCGCACTTCAGATGCGAACCCGGCACCGACAGCGACGTTATTAGCATAGTGAAGCAACGCAGCAGGAACACTGTGCCGGCCAGCGCGAAGAAACGACGCAGAATTATAAACCTAACGGAACAAGATAGATGCATGTTAATAACACCGTCATGCATTACATTGCTCACTTCTGTATTGTGTTCCCTTTGTATTAAAATATAGGCCCACCATGGGACTCTAATGTAAAAAATAAAAAATAAGATTTGACATTGGAGATTAGAAGCTTACTAATCCACTGAGTAACAGTATTGCTATAGAATTTTTTATTGCTGTGTAATTTCTTAATAGTTATTGTACTTTATATTTGTAATTTTTATATTTGTAATATTAGAATTTGTCAATTTGAACACATAGAAAGAGAATTTTCGGTTCGCATGCATAAAGTGTTTGACAGGTTACACAGACACAGTTGACAGGTTGACAGGAACAGTTTGTATGGGAAAATAAAATTGTTGCTATTTGATTTTCCATGTTTCCTTATTGTTTAAACCTTCCCTGGACTGCCACAAATATTTCAAAACCAGAATTAGCTAAATTGGTCCAGCCGTTCTCGAGTTTTCAGCCGTGCTAGACTAACAAACAACAATTCATTTTTATATATGTAGACTATGTATTAAGTAACTGATAATTATACTTTTCTTTTTTAAATAATATAGTCTTTGAAAAAAATATCAATTTTTTTTTGCACCCAACCCAGTGGCAACACTATCAAATGACAGTTCACAAAAGAAAGTTCACTATCAAATGTTTATAAAAAAGAAAAACAAATCAAAACTATCAGTGGATGAACAATAAGAATATGAAACCTAAAATAAAAGTTATTTGAACTAAAACTAAACTAGTTTTATTTTTGATTTTAATTATTTCCTTTGTAAGTCTCCGAATTGTTATATAACACATTCAATTATTAAATGATAAAGGTTGTTTATGACTTGTGTGGTGATCAAAATAAAATAACATACATACATATACAGTCTTGGACCCAACTATATATATGTAGTAGATTAGGTGCATATTTATTAATTGCTCCCCTTTACCTTTTGATAGTAAAGATCATAACTTGTAGTTATTTATTTTATTATTATAGTTAAAATATATTTACTGAGACATGTTTATCATATCGACAAAAGTTTTATGTATTAATAAAATGATTTGCTGAATCACGTGTTCAATCAATGTATGAGTCATATCTTCATTTATATATAAAGAAATAAATGTGAAAAAAAAAACTAACTAGGTACATCAGTAGGAAAAAATCTAGATTCAGAATAGTAAAAAACATAACAAATGCCGATTCAATCACTCTTAAGAGAAATGTTTTTTTTCTTTTATATGAATGCAATATAATTATGTATAAATGAGAGATTTGATTTCAAAACAAAATTTAAATCACATTTAAATTTAGGATTATTGAATTTTTGGGTAGTCCAAAACTACTAGGCTTTGCTTATGAAGTTGGTGAAATACCATTGTGGACAAAAATTTTCTTACACACAGGAGAGATAAGAGTTTTAATTCCATTTTTGTGAAACTATTACAAGTATACTCACCTATGCTTATGGAAGAACAACACGACCAACCAAATAGCCATCAATAGAGATCCTGTAATCTCACACATATCAAAAGCCCATGGTATATGAGGTACATTATCAAGGAAGAGATCTGGCAATGGAGGATACTTCTTCATATCTGGCACTTTATCGTGTACTATTACCATAACAACAGCTGTAACCCACGTTACTAGAAATACATAGCCTATAAAAGGGAACAAAATATTAAACATGTGAAAGCTAGTGTTCTTTATCAAACAAAAAATTCATGCTACATATTATAATTGTAACATACACACCCATAGCAATACAAGTCTTCCATACTTCGGGTTTTAATTTAGAGGCTTTTACATCAGGTGTGAAGTTTGAAATGCAATCTGTATTTTTACTATATGCAAGTTCATTTTGCAATTGGTTATGTAGGTTATAACTTAAATGTGATAAATTAGTGCCCAAAAAATTTATGTTAGTAGCTGGATTATTAAAAATAGGATCATCACAAAGTCCAAGTTCGTACATAGCTGCTCGATTTTTGCGTTGCAATCTTTTCACCAACAAAATAAACCTCTTCCTTTCACCAAGTTTAAGTTGATCAAATGGATATTCATAAAAATCCCGATCAACAAATGATAGAAGACATTGTCCATCTATGTCTTGGGATTTGCATATTTCGATTATATGACTGGAAATTTTGTCTCTTTGTAATAAATCTAAGACTTCTTTGTTGTTCCATTTTATTATCTCCAATTCCATTTTTACGCACCACTTATGATTTCCAAGCTGTTTGTTTTTATACAATTTAATAACACATTTCCATTAATAATACTAGTAATTTATTTGTGGGTTTAATTGTGAAACTGAACAAGAATAAATCGGTCCGAAACATTGTTTTTAAGATGTCACAAATTTAATTTAGCGCACATAAATACAAGACAAGTCAATTCTTTCATCTATAAAGCAAATATAGAGAAACTTGTCAAATTTCTTTCACAAGAACTATCATGTCACTAAACCGCTGAAAGCGCTGTATTTACGCTTTTATTTTAATAGTATTGCCAGTATTTATAATTTAAATTAATCGATATCAAAACATCGATTATTTAATGTTTACCGTTTGTTTGTAGTGTAGTTTGGTGTTAGGCCGACGGCAGTGAATCATAAGGCCAAAAAAAGGAAATCAAAAAAAAGGCCATAAGTATTTATTTTTTACTATTTTAATATACCGAGTGTTACTCAACCAATAAAGATAAATCTTGGTACATAATTATTGTTTATCAATATCAGTTCAGCCGATTAGCAATTACGAACGTGGGAACATAGGGACGAACAAACATTTCTTCAAAAATTGATCTTATCCACAAGGAGACTGCGTAGATCTTTAATGGGATAAACGCCCGGTTTCTGAAACACTGATCATCGTCGAAGTCACAGACTACTAAGATGATATGCATGGTCATGATATGGACGAAGTCAAATAATGAGCTGTCAAATGATATTTGAGTCTTAGTAAACGTAGTGATTAACATTCTCTTTGATTTGAGTTTCCAAAAGGATGGTTAAACTCTCTGAATTGATCAAAATGATATTTTTAATGATCAGAATGTGAAAAAAAATTGTTAAAAAACGTTTGTGTGTTAAAGGCTATTATAATATTAATGATTATTTAAATAATAACACTCTGGTAATCAATTGATCGCTCCAGGCTCTTTCATCGGGCTTCTTATAATGTATTTAATATATTCATGTCACACAATTTAAAACATGTTCACACTGAGTTTCTTTCGCCAGTTCTTCACAGGTCAGTGTCTTTTTTTCCGAACCGGTAGTAGTGTTTTTTGACATTCAATAAGTAAGTGTGATACTTCTTATGTTGAATAAAGTTATTTGAATTTGATTTTCATCCCCTCATGTGCCTGGCCGCGTCTAAATGCTTACGTAGTGTTGTTATTGTTAATTAATAGCAAGTATATACACGATCTTTTGCTCGTTACGTAATTAATTATAAAACTTGGAGTATGAATAATTTTTGTGAATAATTTATGTGTGAAAAATTTTTGGTGTGAATGCTTTCACGAATTGCTTATTTCTGTTTGGTGTTAAAGCAAATAAAGAAATTCTTAAAAACAAATAGTTTTCATAATGAATTGCAAAATAATAAATATGATGAACGTAAGCGGTAGTTGGACCAATTCGATTAATTCACCTTTTCGACCTTATTCTTCTGGGTAAGTCCCTGTCAAATGCGATCCAAGGCGAGGTTCAAATCTTCATCCGAGAGGATTCGATGGTCTCTTGTTAGCATGGTATTGCGGATTTCCCCTCCGACTGGATTTCCGCTTTGACGTGGCGGAGGGACTTAGTAGAAGTGCTTGGTCACCCACGGTGAAGCCAAGAGGAACCCGCGCTTGACGAGCGGGACACTCCGATTGGGCTTATTGAGCCCACTTTGGATACGTCGAGGCTCGTAGGAGGAGCCACTCTCTGTCTTGTACAACCGATGTGGAGTGGCGCAAGAAGAGGGGTGTCGGCATTTCGCACTCCTCATCCTCCGCGACTCGGCAGGGCTGCACCGAGGATGTAGTAATGAAGGGGTCGTGGGAGGAGAGTAGTGTCGGCATTACGATTGCAGTTGGTATTACTATACGCCTTTTTTCCTATCCTTGGCGGAGATACAAACCAGAAGCTGCTGAGTTAAATTTTAATGTACAAAAATATGTCTTTTGCGAGGACGTCAATTGTTAACGTTTGTTCATATTTCAGTTTTCATGGTACCGTACACGCACTACAAAAACAACTAGACTCCGCGCCGCGCCTATCAAAAATGAAGCGTAGTATAAGTAACTCGGACCATTTATAAATACCTACACGACGCTTCATGTACATCATAGTAATGTAAATCTTCTTTAAACGATAAGTAGGAAAAAAATAATAGGTACATCTTGTGTTTTGAAATGATGTATAAATAGATATCCCAAGAAGATAGAAAAAGTGACAAACAACCCAGTAACACACTAATTTAAATTATTTATTTATTATATTTTTTACGTTTTAAAATCATTATTTTCGGAACAAAACCATAACAATTGTATGTAATGTCAGGAAATAAATGGGTAATTTTCCCGACAGATTGGGTAAACCATTTCATTGTATTCTTTGTATTTAATTGCATTGATTTTTTGTCTTAAGATAATATTTATAGGTTCCTTACAGCAAATCAAACATTGAATGTGTTTGGAAAAAATTATAATCTATACCGATTAATAAAATTGGAGTGTCTGTTTGTAATATTAAAATAGCCGCTTTATACTAAATGCATATGTCTGTTTGTTCCGGCTAATCTCTGAAACGGCTGTACCGATTTGGATGGGACTTTCACTGGCAGATAGCTGATGTAATAAGGAGCAACTTAGGGTACTTTTATTTTCGAATTTTTTTATTTTAAATTCCACGCGGACGAAGTCGCGGGCACAGCTAGTCAAAAATGAACTTGATACGTAGTACACAGTGCAACCTCGATATAACGAAAGTCAAGGTGATACCATATTTTATTTATACACTTAAATATCTACGAAGTACAATACTTTGTACATATCTTGGAGTTATTATTCACTTTACTTTTAAAAGCTTTTTATTGTAAACATGAGGCGTTGCCTCGTGTACTGTGTTTTTGGCGTTGTGCCCATATATGTTCCGCATTATTAGTTGTTTAAATATAAGTTGTTACTGACTTCGTTTATAAATAAAAAGGAGTATATCATTTATATGCTACTCCTGGATCTTTGATTTACATGAAAGAGAAGAGTTCCGTTCTGGGGAAGTAGCAAAGAGAATGTAATCACTACGTTGAAGTAACTGAGTGGGTTCAGCGATTTTCAATTTTTGTGAAGGTTTTGAAAAAGCCGTGATAGCTCAGTGTCCGGTCGCTCGCCTTTAATTCAATATACTCGAGCAACCTGAGTTCGATCCCCGGTGCCGGCACCAATGAAGTTTTCAACTTTAAGTGCTGACTTATCACGTGCACCGCGGTGAAGGAAAACATCGCGAGGAAACCTGTATACTTCGAAATAACAACAAAAAAAAATATTTTTCGAAGATATGTGCATTCCGCCAATCCGCAGTGGGGACTATGCCCTGATAGCATCTGTATACAGGCGGCCTTTGCCCAGTAATGGAACATATATAACAAATAATACAAGCCTTGAGCTTAGTTTTGGTGCTTCAGTCTCCCACAATATGAAAATTAATTTTTTGAAATGCTATTGTGATACATACTGTGGTGAGAAAATAAAGAATTATTATTATCTTGGGGGGATATTCATTTGTTTTCTCGTCTGGTTGGGTTTATAAATAAAAATAAAAATATAGATATATATTGCATATATAAAATAAATATTATGGATAAAAAATATTATTTATATAATATTTTATATAATACATATATAAATAGGACCCAACCAGACGGAAGCCCTCGGCAGGGGAGACCAAACGGCCGAGGGTTAGGGCGAAAGAGAGAGAAACCGGCGGACGATGCGGGCGGTATCGAGGAGCACCGCCTTCTGCATTTGAGCCTGGCGCGGTCATTTTCGAGCACGGCCTCCGGAGAGTACTTATAATACGGCAGTTTCCGTTCCACGAGGCCGTATTTCAGAGCGAGCTCCTGGTGTAGGATTCTGGCTACTAGGTTGTGTCTATGCAGATACTCAGAGTTAGAAAGCATGGAACAACCGGAGATAACATGCCGAAGCGACTCCCCGGGATGGCGACAAGCTCGACAGATGTCGACGGTGCCATCCTTTAGGATGTATCTCCGATAGTTGTTCGTCTTAATAACCTGATCCTGTATCGCACAGACAAAACCTTCGGTTTCCCCAAAGAGGTCACCGAAACGTAGCCAGTTAAGGGAGGCAACAGTATCTACGAAAGGCTCGTGTAGAGCCTTGTAGAACCTCTCGTGGAGCTCTTTCTCCTTCCATACGGCCTCTCGGTCGGAAACGCTCAGTACTCCCGGGTCCTGCCATTGCTCGTTGGCTAAGGATAGAGGGGTAAGTCCTTTATCACAACTAATGACGTCCGTGTAGATTGACTCATCCGATCTCGCCAGGAAGTAGTTGCGGAGGCTGCACACCTCGCGATTGTGCATGGTAAGGGCGCTCAAAAAGCCCCCCCCCGCCATGCTTCCGCGGCAGGTACAGCCTCATCACTGACGATCTCGGATGATGCATTCTGTGGGACGTCATAGTTGTGCGGACTTTTCGGTCCAGGGCATTGAGCTCAGTTTGAGTCCACCTGAGTATGCCAAAGGTATACATGAGGACTGGCATGACCCAGCCGTTAAATGCGCGTGCCTTGTTCACGCCTGACAAATGGCTGTTAAACACCTTTGTCAGGCGTGCAAAAAACACGTCACGAACTGACTGTTTCATGCCAGCCTCATCGATACACATGTTTTGTGACATACCCAGGTATCGGTATGTTTCAGCCTCAGAGAGGGTCCTTATGTTAACGGGCATAGATAAGTCTATGCCCGCCGTATTAGTGACCTTACCCCTTTCGACATGAAGGACCGCACACTTATCCGTCCCGAGCTCCATTTTGATAGAATTGCTGAAATCACAAGTGACTTTAAGCAATTCCATCAAATGGGAGCGATTGGAGGTGAATAACTTGAGGTCATCCATGTAGAAAAGGTGGGTCACTTTTGTCCCTCCTCTCCGAAGCTGAAATCTTCCCCCCGAGCCCTCCAGTAATACGCTGAGAGGATTCAGGGAGAGGCAAAACCATATTGGACTCAAACAGTCGCCCTGGAAAATACCCCGTCGTATCCTTATCCGGTATTCCGCAGCCGTCATCCGTTCGCCTAGATGACAAAGGATCGTACTCCATTGCCCCATACAGTGCTCCAGGAAGTCTCGTACTGTACAGTCTACTTTGTACAGTTCGAGGACCCTCTTTAGCCATGTATGGGGCACCGAGTCGAATGCCTTTTTATAGTCTATCCAGGCGGCGGAGAGGTTCCGACGGTTGCGTTTAACCATTTTACCAATGGCCGCGTCGATGAGAAGCGGTTTCTTGGTTCCACGACCGCCGCCCCGACATCCATTCTGAGTACGAGACATAATCCAATTCACATTAATATGCCGGGTGATTCTCATACTCAGAATAGATGTCAGTGTCTTATAGATGGTAGGTAGACACGTAATGGGGCGGTACTTACTCGGGTCTGTGGTAACCTGATCTTTAGGAACCAAATGAGTGATCCCAGTAGTAAAGAGGCTCGGGAGCGACCTCTGATCGAGAGCCTCTTGGAACTGTCGGGCGAGCACAGCACGACACACCACGAACCCCTTCAGCCAGTAGTGATGCAGCCCGTCGAGTCCCGGACTTTTCCAGTTCGGGGCTCTACGGATTGCCTCAGATACGTCGTCGGGTGTTATGACGACGGGGTCCATGGGTGTAATGTCTGCACATTGGCTCGCCACGACTTGTGTCCAAGGGCCCTCACTTATTATTATTATTATTATTATATATAGACTGTTACTTTAGTTTTGAACAGCTTTTTAAACAAATTAATAATGAAGTTGCAAATGATAACACTTATGTAAGAACTAATATTTTAATAAGTACATACAATTAATATAATTTTAAGGCTATATCACGTGATTATAGATTAGAGGTATCAAAGATATTTTTAATTAATAATCACAAAAGTATCTTAAAAATGAATCAATTACACAATAAAACAAACAGTTAGAAACAATTATTAATGTAATGAGATTTTGTAACTGACAAAGAGAAAATAGTCAATACTTAAGTGGTAAACATGTCTTTATCATTATTAATAATGGTAACATCTATCTGGTAATATCTTAAGACAAAAATAAATCAAACAGAACGATTGTTTCACATATACCTAAAATAATTTTTAGGCAACCAGGTCACTTCAGTACTTGTAATTAAACTTCATCTGCAACAGGTACTTGACTTTTACTTGAGCGACATCATACACAATGAACCTGTAATGATTTGTGCTAAGGAAATTTTATTACATAAATAAACCTTTATTATTATAATGCGATTCAAATAAGAATAGGACTGACATTACGCCAGCATGTCACGTCATAGTTGTCAATTTAAACTAGATAGAAGAGTGAGCAATTTTTTAAATAATATTTATTTACAAGTAAATTTTTTATTTAAAGTATAAAAGAAAAAGTTTGGAATGAAGCACTTGTCAAATGACAGAAAGTTGACAGATCGCTGTCATTTGAGAGTTAAATTATTTAATTTAATTATGTGTGTGTGTGTGTGTACGCGTCATCATTTCAGCCTGTTAAGAGTCCACTGCTGACATAGGCCTCTCCGTCAGACTGCCACGAAGTACGATCCTAAGCCACCTGCATCCAAAATTCCCGTTCTGTATGTAGTGGGTTCGACGTTTGGATTTACGTACGTATAGGAAATTATTTAGTTCATTACTTAAAGTGGTTTCCACCAATAAAAAATGTAGAGGAGACTAGTGCCGTAAAGCGAATTTGGAATAATTAATCAGGCGCGCACTTTCATGGAGGGTTATACGAGCTTATACCAGATATAATTATTTTTAGTTTCTTAAAAATATTACAATAACTTTTACCTGAAAGAATAAAGATAAATTTTCATGATGCGTAATACTGAATTTTTATAGAAAATTATTAAGTATTACGCATCCCATATATTTTTTCCGATTAATTGAAAAAAATCGATTTGACTGAAGATGAAAATTTGATTTTTTTAGCTACATAATACGACTGTATACTTTGTCTAAAAAATCACGTTTAGATGCAAAGGAACTCTTCCGTATTTAACGGTCGAGGCCTAATCAATAGTGATATAGGCCGGGCGTTTTGAGTTTGGTTAAAGGTTAATTCGTGCGGAAGGGCTTGAGTAGTAAGTCCCAACGACTTTGATGTAGGGCCACGTAACAGTTCGCTGTTGCACGAATGGGCAGTTCCGTCCGTGGAAGGACCACGACCTCACAGAAGACCGGCGTGAAGTGGAAGTTATTATGCTACTGTCGTGGCGCACTCTATTTAAAGGCTGCGACGCACCTGCGACCCTACGGGTGTTGCAAATGTTTGGTTATCGCTTAACATGAGGCGAGCCGCCAGCTCATTTACCACCATTAGCGAGCACTGCAAGGCCTGGACGGTCCGCGGTGGCGTGGTGAAAAGGATACTCGTTGTAGAGCAGCGAGGTGTCCTTGGCGGCGGGGCGGGGCGGGCCGAGCGGCACCAGCGTGCCGTCGGGCAGCGTGCGCGCCATCGCCTCGTCGGGCGCGGTGCGGCCCACGCCCCACGTCGAGTGCAGCCCGCTCGGCAGCTTCGTTATGTACTCCGCCGAGTGGCACTTCTTCCTGCGGTTAATGGCATTTTGTTAATGTCGCTTTTTTACAAACGAGCGCGGGTAGGCGGTGATGCAGCTAGGGTGGCCAACTGTTTTTGAAAAGAAGGACAACAGGTTTTTTTAAGTGGGGAAACTACTTTTATATATAAATAAAACAGAAATAATAACAACTACATATAACTACACTAACAAGTAATAATAACAACAAAGGAATAACTTTTATATAAATATACAAAAGTACTTTTTAATTATCTCTCCTCTCGAAGACACATATTCGTGAGCTTCTAGCATATTGACAGTTTTTCATTATTCTTAAATAGAGGACTTAAGAATAATGAAAAACTATCCGAAATAGGGTATTTTCACATACTTCATTTTTATGCATAAGTGTAAAGTATATTAATATAAGCCAAAAATAAAGTAGAATAAGGTATGGTTCGCAACCCAAGATGCAGTAGCCTGAATGTGTTACATACAGGTCTCGCAACTCAGCACAGTAGTGCAATTTTTTAAGGAAAATCGATATAGTACTGCGATCAAAGTTAGAACAAGACACTTAATTCAGGTCTTAATGGACGACGGAGGTTTATTGAAGACGGGCGATATAGTAACCGATACAAAGTATTATGGCGTAGCGACCTCTATAAGATTTTAACCTCAAATACTAAAAGATGCCATCTATGTTTTTGCATGTCTGATTAGGTTTTTTACTTACATATCGCCAAGCGCGACTTCGCAAAGCATCATGATACCGATGGGATTGGCCTTGTTGGTGCAGCAGTAGTTGGCCGATTTCGACACCATGTCCGCAAAGTATATGCCTTTGCCAAACATGTAACCTGTCACTGGCGCTTCGGGCGGTGCAATGCGGAGACCTGCAAGAAAAAACTCGTAAATACTATGACTTTTGAGAATACTACTAATAAATGATGAGAATAAGAATCCGTATGAAACGGCCCCAGGTTTTAATTAGCACTTAACTAGCCTAAAAAGATTCGGCGTGATAGGAGTTAATCGTGCATATGTTCAAGTTCCACCTGGGACAATTATCTGAATAATTACAGATAATTCTGGATATGGGTATTTGTGGATTGTTAGTAAAGTCTCTAGAACACAGAATTATGTTATAGTAGTTGTTCATTTGAGTTTTGGTCATAGGAAATAAATACTCCACTTGACAATACATATCTTACTTTAAACATTTAGGAGTTAAACAATAGTAACTCATTTCAATATATCGTAATATAATGTAAATATAAGCTATATCAAACCATAAAGAAACGAAACTAACCTTGCGAGAGGATGCCAGCAAAATTGGTGACTCGAGACCCGTGCCAAAGTAGCCGCCTGTTGTGGAGTTTTTTGAACGGCTTGTATCGTTTGTCTTCACCATCGCGTACCACTTTGAACACCTTAGATTTGAAAATAGATTGAATTAAATGATTGATTTGAAAGTAGTTGTTATACACTCTTCAGCATACATTTTATACGTCGTTTTTAATAATGAGTATGTGGCGCCGCATTGTTAGCGAATTTTCTAGTGGTTAGCCAGAAATAAACATCTAGATCACCTCAGTGCAATGGCGGCGTATTAAGTGACGGCGAACTTTCGATGACTCTATGATGCAGTGCTAGGGTACTGGCTTTAGCGCCTGCAGTCGTGAATTCGATTACCACACGAGACAACCATTTATGTGACCCGCAACTAATTGTTCTTGACCTGGGTATTTTTCCCACGGACGATTGGCGTTGTGATTGAAAAATCCCTAGGTCATGTGAGATATGAGCAAGGAAAGAAGATTTTGAGAAGATCTAAGCGAGCGACATAAAAAGTACTGCGTTGTAGATACACTTGGGTCCACGTCATTGCGCGGTAAACGCTCGATTGACATTGGAATTATCGGTATTCGGATTTATGAACATATTTTTTTTTTCATTTATTTTGGCGATCCAGTAATAAGTATCAGCTTGACGAGAGGCGCTGTAGTCTTTGCCAACCTGTTGCACGTCCAGCGTGTAGGAGGAATGGGTGGCGGCGTGCGTGTTCTTCACGTACTCCATGATCATCTCGAATTCTGGCGAGTTCCTGTCCAACGGTGCGATGTCCGTCTTCAGCTTCTTGTAATGGGCCTCGATGGGACTTACGGAATCGTCTTTTTCTGTAACATATCGAACATCAAGCTTTGTAATGTGAAAACTTAATTAGTTATTGCTAGGAATAAGCCGTACAACATTAGGTATAAAGCCCTCATACTTTTTACACGCAATAAATTAGGTTCACATAATGACGCCCATTTCTAAATAGGACAACTCTGGATAGGACAAAGGATTATATCGCGTGAAACTCCTTTTCAATAGTCACATTTTACATCATCCGACGGACTGATGTGTTTTAACATTCCAATGTCACAATGCTACCACAAATTACCCACGACTCTACACTGGAACTCTACACTTCAAAACCAAGATACCTATGTAGATGTAAGCAGCTGATTTATATTTCGGACCACGGATAAAAAGTCGAAATAATCGGAAAAATTTCGAAAACGCAATAGTTTAACTTTGTAAAAAATATAAGAATAAGAATTTAAAATGCGTGGTCTTTAATAGTTACAGTTAAAAGGAATTACAGTTGCTACATGCAACATTTGATTTCAACTATCCTTACGGCATGTTGTTTAGTATTGAATATTCCTCGAAGGTGGACAATACAATGTTTGTACAACATCCGAATCACACTACTAGTGTAAAAAATATTTATAATTTTTTCTCAACATACAGAGCAATAGTTAATCTTACCGTCACTTAGCATGCTATAAGCAATTTCAATCTCGAGCAGGTTATCCAGCATCTCCGTTTTGGTCTTAATGAGTTCCATATTGTCGAGGAGTGGAGGGTTTTCCATGCCAAAGCTATGTGGTACTAATGTGTAGAATCTGAAAGAAATTTGTTAATTATGAATCCCTTAATAATTTTCACTATTTTTTTTTATGCGAAAAGTTGTCAAACGAGCAGACGGTTCACCTGATGTTAAGTGAATACCGCCGCCCATGGACATCTACCACACCCGTGGGTTACAGATGCGTTGACAACCTTTTGAAAATTGGGCTCCGGCTACCCCACTCACCAGACGAAACGCGAAAGTATTTGTCATACTTCCACTTTACGCTGGTCTTCTGTGAGGTCGTGGTACTTACCCGGACGGGCCTGTCGCGCAACAGCCGTGGCTGCTGCGCGGCCCTACCACCGTTAAACTTAATAATTTTCGCTATAATTTTAAATTAAAATATGACTAGTTTTAACAATCCAGTATCCACTCCACATGCATTTTTTAAGATTTGAGCGAAAGTTAAAGGTCATACAGTCAGACAATCACAGCATTCCTGCAAAACTACCAATGAACATAATCGGTGACTTTGCGGTGACTGATACAGCTGCATTTCTGAATTATTTCGCGGCGAAAACTTAATTTCTATAATAGTACAGCGCGCCACCATTCGCGTAAATATTTCTTACGAGCTGCCGTCGATGTTTGATGGTTGTAAGTATATTTTTAATGTTTTTTGCTATTGAAATGAGATGTATTATTAAGTTTAATTATTAATATCTTAAGTGATTGTTTTTACAGTATAATAGACTCGTGAGGCATGGAAGGTAGAACTATATCTATATGGTTGGAAGACGAATGTTCTGGTTTCGATGATATAGAAAGCGATTTTGAAGTCGAAGACTTTTTATTAGAATTGGTACACAATACGCATACGGAACAGGAAGGAAGTTCCAAAAATTTACTCGAAAAATAACGCACAACACTTGGTATAGACTAGTAACTTCAATAAAATCAATGCTGTACAACCAAAAATGATAACATGTGAAGGAAATATCCCTATCCTAGTACAAGAACTCATGCACAGAAGAATTGAAGTTTAAAGACAAATAATGGCCAATTTATTTTAAGTTTTTCAAGAAGGCTGTTGATAGTTCCCATTTTTCTCTAAGAAGAATGTATCGTTTGATAATAAAGATTTATGAACTTAAGACAAACGTATTTTAATACATAAATGTTTCGTTTAAAATACCATATATTAAAAGTGCTGTACATAAGTAGAACACACAAGCACCAACGTTATAAGTAGAGGCGCGCCTACTGGAGTGTTAAATACAATGTAGAGATGTAAAATATTGGATTATATATATCTTTAAATGTATATAATATTGTTACAAATATTTCGATAACAGTATATCGTTCTATATTGATTTAGATTACGGTTACTACATTAATTATTAATTGGTTGTTTAACCTGTTAGTTGCATCCACAACTTTATTTGTGTTGACTTTACCATCTTTAAGGTATTTCAGTAGCTCTGATAAGACGTTGTAACCCATCTTGATTTGCTTCTTAGACAGCTTCCCAAGTGGCATTTTATCAGTGTCAAGCTAGGAAGAACAATTATGTGATATTGAATGGATTTGAATTAAAGAAAAACCAGCTATTATTTTGTTTCAACCTACATATCGTATAGTTTTTAACTTTGACTTTAACTATGTGTGTTCACCTCACAGTAATAGCTAAATTTGTGGGTCTCAACATAAACTTGCAATAAATGTGAAGTGGTGATTATTGCACTAATGATGTCCAAAACTTGGATTCAAACCTTAAAAATAAGCATGGATTCAATATTCAGTTTAGGCCATCACTATTTTGTATGTTTAATGAAATACATAGTTTTCTATTTATTAAGGCACAATTCTATTTATTTTTATTTATTTAATCTTTATTGCCAACCTTCAGTAAAACAATTGAATTGTGCATTTTTAAGGGACCGCCTATTATCTTCATTAAAAATAGTTTCAACTCAGGGCTAATTTTAGGTAAATTACCCTTATCATTCTCCTGTGCAAATAAATTTTGCAGCGGTTTCACACAATAGAAATATTTGATGTGAGATTATTAGATATCCAGGCAGAGTTGTGACACTGTATTGCATAAAGCAAAACCTTACCTCAAACTCCATTAGAGTTTGTTTCATGACGTTGATATCAAATATCTTCATTATTAATTGCTGTACGGAGACGTCTAGCTTACACTTTTCGTCCACTTTGAGTGCTACGGCAGATGACGGTTCATCGCCATAATCCACGTCAATCGGATAGTATGCACCGGGAATCTGGCAAAAATAGCATTCACTGCAAAAATCGTCATCATCCTCCTCCTGCCCTTATCCCATCTAGGTGGGAATGGCAAAACATCCTCTGGGAAACAAACACGCAGACCCGATCAACTATCCGTGGGTTTGGGAAATTTCATATTCCTCCGTCTGCGCTATTTTCGCAAAAATGGGTATAAAGTTATTGCTTCACGTATTAATATATAGATAATACATGTAAATGAATTTCATTCAATATTCTCGAGCAAACTAAATCCAAATCCTGGTACTAGCACCAATGAAATAGTTGATTGCAATTTTAAGTTCTGGCTCACCACATCGTCAGCGGTGAAGGAATACATCTTGAGGAAACCTGCATATTTTCCAAATAAAATAAAAATATTTCGATGATAATAATATTGAAGTCCGTAAATTGCGGATTAACGGAATTCGCGGTAGGGTCGCATGGTGGAATATGCCCCAATATCCTGTGCAGAGAAGGCCTGGTATTGGGAAATATAGAGGCCGGTAATTTTCATTACTTATAGATATAAACGACGCCCATGATAGCTCAGCAGTCGGGCGATCGTTTATCGAGCAATAAATTGGTCCATTAAAATTTTAAGAATGACGACATACTCGGTGAAGGAAAACAATGAATAAAATAACTGAGAATAATTAATTTAATTTAAAAATATTCGGAAGATTGAATAAGTCCCCTAATTTTACTTAACATTGAAGTAGTGTTTCGGTCTTTACACGAATACCATCTGTTAAGAGCAAATGATGGCCGAGCAATTGATATGCTTTGTTTTTTATATATTATATATAAAGTAATAAAATCTCAACAATCTTGTTGCAGTGTCTTACAATAAAGCTGAAACATTATTTTTTACCTTTACAAAGTTGGCCCTTGTATCCCATGGGTTTTGCGTTCTCTCCATATACAATCCTTCGAACTTGTTTATGGCGTCCATAAGGGAGGTACAATTTTCGACCTTATTGCCACCAATGGGAGTACCAATACGGCCCCATGATCTGAAGATCCAATACCTTAAAAAAAGTGGTTTCTTCAGGATCATTTTGATCGATTCATAGTGTAGCGATTTTAAATGCAGTTACGTGAAATTGCGGTCTATTACGGGATCATATTAACATAAAAAACGTCGCATAATTGTAAGAAAAAAAATAAGTTTGCTGCATAATGTCGCTTATATACCGCAAAAATTAATTGACGATATTCGGATTTGCGGACATGTCCTTGTTTTATTCGACTAAGCGATTAGTTTATAGCTATCAGTCAAGATAGTGGTTACTAATCAACTAACAAAGACAACTTCACTGAGAAGCATTTAATCTTCCCCCGGCATATGCATTTATCTTTAAAAAATAAATGATGGAACATGAAAAAATATTTCGTACTTCTTATTTTTGTCAGCCTCCAACAGTTGTATCTTGTAATATGAATTCTTTTGCTCGACAACATCGGTCTTGCAAAGAACAACTGTGTATTTTGTACCGCTTTCGTCTCTGTACACGTGTGCCTCGTCCTCTAGACCAGAGTCCGGATCGATTGCTGTACCACCTGTTCAAAAATTGTTTATTGTTTGAAAACACTTAGTAATTTAGACGTAAATATTTTTTATTGAAAAAGAAAAAAACTGACAGCACAAGATTTTTACTCCAATTAAAACGCCCTCTCAGTGTAAGTATAGTGAATTCATTGTTAAAACAAAATACGAGGAAGATATTCAAACATAATTAGTTATAATAATTAAATACAATATAGTGAGACCAATTTAAAGAAAAATTCAAAAAATTGATACAAAAAGATCTTGGCAAAGGGGCAAGCAAAATTGTGATGATGACATCTTATCAAATAAAAATGTTTGGTATACAAAAGTAAGTTATCTCCTTTATAAAGCCATTGTAATGATAATAAAGCTAATTAATGGTATCTAGATGAGTACCTTTGACTTTCAGTTTGGTAACACCAGATTTTGACTTAACATATTGACTGCCTGATTTTTGGATTGATTTTCCATCAAGAACGTCTTGCGGTATCCGCTTACTTGGCTGTGCAAAGAAAAATATCGAAAACAAAAATAAAAAAAATAGGAAAAAATACTTTGATATGACCATAAATATTTTCAAGTATAATACTTGATGAAAAAAGAAAAAATCCTATATGCCTACATAAGACAGTTAGAAAGGCGAATATCTTTGCCTCTCGTTGCCATCTGCACGGACGGTCCTTCGGCGAAGACAAAAGAGGGGAAATAAGCAAGCTAGCTTAGTGTATCGGCGAATACTTTTCGCTTCCCTTTATTCGGTCGGTATGTACCCGGCATAACAGCAAGAGATTTATTCACCAAATCGTTAAATAAATGATAAAAAGTACAAAGCTGAGTATTTAAACTTTTTTATAACACTCACTCAACTAGTTGTTTTTCTATTTGATATTAGAAATTTGTTAATAATGAAACTTTCATTTGTAAATGAAAGTTTCATTATTAACAAATTTCTAGCTGTAACAAACACTAGCTACTATTGCGCCTTATTAATACATTCATTACAGCCTATTAGAGTGCATTGCTGAACAAAGGCCTCATTTATATGCAATGAAAGTGAAAGATTAAACAGCGTGTGGGCGCAATGTTTACATCAATTCACATTAACGTTTTTCTATATTCTCGGGCGTAATAAAAATTGGATTGTTGTATCGCCATATTAAGTGTAGTATAAAAAAAAACTATTTTTAATATATTTTATATCCTTACTAAAATTTGTAGCCTTCATTTATTTATATTTCCCTTTCCAATTAAAACAATTAATACTTTTGAATCTAATTACACAATTACCAAACTTACATCAGAGCCCCAATCAGCAATATTGTTTTCTCTTATCAACCGTAATGTTTCCGAGATTGTGCCCTCTTTGGCATCAATCAAATCAAAGAATGAATCTTCGATAACCTGTGAACAATAAATTGTAATTATATACCAGAAGTAATAGTATAATAGCAAATTTTACTAAGAACCAATAAGAATTGATAGATAAGATTTTTTGTATAATAGCGGGCACATGCACAATCCTATATACATTCCTGATATGTTCAAGCAACCCCTTGTGCTCGGCCTGTATGAAGCAAAAATGCATGGAATTAGCATTCCTTTGTGCACTTAAAACAGCTATATGATTAATCCATCTACATCGCAAATTATCTATGAAAAATATATTTTAATCTATCTTAATTAATATATAAATCTATACACACATACAAACACATTTATAATAAAAGTAATGAGAAATGAATAAACGAAATAACTGACAAAAAACAAAGACCACAGTCTGATCCCAAACTAGGAAGGTGTACAATTTGAGTCCCCAATTTGGATGAAGCTTTAAAAAAAGGAAATGAAGATAAAATTTCAGGTGAATTTTGTCTACGGTTTTAATTATTTGTAATATTCTATTTCTGCAATTTTTTTTCTTCTGAGCGCGGATTCTAGTTCAAGTAACATTCAATAATTAGCTTTATTAAGAAGCAGGGTGTTCAAACTACCGCTCCCGATGGACATCAATAACGCTTGTAGGACTAGGATCACAGATGCGTTGCAAAACTTTGAAAAAGTAAGTCTCCGTTACCTCACGATTCGCGCAACAGACGCTAACGTAAAACTATTTCTTTTTCTTTTTTATTCTTACACACCTAATTCGTCACTGTACCAGGATTCAATAAAAATAGATCGCGCCTAGAGTATACCCTTCTTACTCGGGCAACAGTCTAAATCACTTCGCCCCCACTAAACGGCGGTGTATTCACGAGTAATTTTGCTAGTGCGTTTTTAAACATACTTTTCGTTTAGGCGTTAAGTTGTTCAAGTTTTATAGTATACATGTAATTTGCAAGCGTATATTAAGCGTATGTTATATATGACTAAAATGTCATCCATCAATTATTTTCCCTTATTGTATATAAGTTCAGAAATATACTCAACTGTTAAAACAATAACTATTAAATCAATTATACCTCTATTTCCTTATTCTTTATGTCCTCCATTTTCGAAGACATTTTCTCTATCTCGTTCTTCGTAGACACGACGGCCGCAGTGGTATCTGTAATTTTCGATACGACGAGACCTCCGAGCTTCAAGATGCGGACTTTGACCTCCTCTTTCGGTTTCTTAGATTTACCAAGGAGGAAAAACTGTAGATTTTTCAATGGAGGTATTGGTTTTTGGGTAGAATCCCTGTGAAATATAACCAGATGGTGACTAAAAGCAAAACTAATGTAATTGATATTGTTAAGAACAAATTGTATTTCTGTTTTGAGAAAAATCTAGACAATGATTGTCATTGTGGTTGAAGTACCAATTCACGTGTATAATATAATGTTTTGCTTCAATTTTATTTCTTTTAGCTCAAAAAATATTCACCTCATCAATTTGGCTATGTATAAACTACAGCTATAAGCTATGATGATTTTTCATTAAAAGATGTATATCAATGGTAAATGATATAATGTGTGTCCAACTAATATAATAATTTATTAATCTTTGTTTCATGCGTAGAAATAATTATAAATATAAACAAAAGAAAGAATTGTAAAGGCCAACTTTGTCGTGATAGCCACGCAGCAAATTTTGCTTTTCCTCGGCCTCCTAGAAGAACAATGTGAATCAGAAGTATTACAATTTCACGTTTCGTGAGTGTACTGAGGGAGTCTCTACTGCAACCTCTGAGGTGTTCAGTATGTCAATGGACGGCCCTAATCTCTAATATCATTAAAAGTTTCATATACTTGTTTCGTTTTACTTTTTTCCACACAAAACGCCAAATTACAACTAATCAAAATCACTAGTATTATAATTTCGGGCCATCCTCATCCCCCCGGCTCAGAGGCGATTTCTACGAAAGACGTGTTTTTATAATGTTTGTAAGCTACTGGTAACACTTCTATTATTGGGTTCAATACATCTGTAGATTGGTTCGTACAGTTTTTTTAACGAATACGCGACTCACATGGTGATAAGCGCGAGCGCATCACCGAAAAGGTTATAAATGCGTGGTCCGCCTTTATGAAAGGGATATCGTCTCTTGATCACTGATTAAGCATATTAAGTTAACTAAATTTCAAATTAATTCATGTATATAGTCCAGTTAAATTGTTGGGCGGGGCCTGTGTACATGCACTATTTAATATAATTAAAACATTGCTCACTTGATTTGTTAGGAGATTTTTTGTGGATCCCTAAGTTTCATCTGCCGTTTTCGCCTTTTCTTCTTTAAAATCTATTTTAATACTAATTTTATTATGAATTCTGTTTGAGTACTAATTTACCACTTTTAAGCTATTGTTGGTTGGTCATCTTAGACAAACTAAAGAGCTTGACCGCATTTTTGTGCAAGGTACATGTGGACAGTCTCTTAAAATCCAGTTTGAACTAAGAAACTATTTCATACATGCGAATCGGGCATGACGTTTTAAAGTGAGGATGTATTCGTTGATGATAACAAAATTATATATTATTTTTAATGCTAATCTCTGCACTTAAGATCGATCGACGAAAATCTCAAATCTTCGACGAGATTTTCGACAATGTGGCAATCAGACGTTTAGCTTAGTCATTAAAGCGTCTATAGTAAACTTTTTTCTACAAATTTTAAAGCTATATACTAACTCCGGGGACTCTTCCTTTTTAATAGTAATCGGCGGTGGTGGGGGCTCACTCTCGAATATACGTGTTGTCACTTTCGGTTTATATTTCAGGAACGCGGCGTGTTTCTTATACGCCGACGGCACCACCATTTTCGTCTTCTTCGGCTCTTTTGTTTTGTACATGCACTTCGTCCATTCATTCATATTCCCTGGAAATCGAAATCATGCGATAAATTTTGTATTTTTAATGTTTATATCTGCAAGATTTAATTAAAATTTTATTATTGCGTTTTCTTTGCTTGTTTGGGTCCTTTCACCTACATTGCGTGAGATTTACTCTTAAAAATTAGGTAAACTTTAACATAAGTATTTTTTTCATAGATTTGCTTAATATTATTAAATAATAATAAATTACGTAGCTGAACGCGGCACAAACTTGCACCAAAAAATAGAAAGCAATTCTATTTGGGTCTAGTTGCAAGGCAGCTTGCAAGCCTAGTCAGGACTTGGCAGGCCAAGTTGATTCTCTACTTTCCAATGGTTTACACTACTAACTCACTGTACTTATCTACTTCACTATTTAGTGAAGTGGATAGAATTTTTTACCTGTACATTTGTAGCAAAAAGTGTCCAGCACCAGTTGCCCTTGTTTACATTCAGGGCAGGGTTGGGGAACGCCGAACGCCATGCAGTCAGCCAAATGATTCAGGCACTGAAAACACGCACGCACACGCATGTTTAGGAATAAATTCAATGCACGGGAACATTTGTTATGATTCGAGAGAGATCTACGGAGTTGTACGATATGACGATGGCAATTAAAGCACTCGGGCGACTGTAGATATCGGCAAACCTGTTATTATAGGCTTTCAATATTATACTGCCTGTTGGAACACGGTCAACATTTATAATATCTTATATGACAAAACATTATATAAGGCAAATTACTAGCAGTAACGGGCTCAGCGAGCCTACTGATACGTACTGGGCGGTGCGGGTGGGGCGAATATCCCTGTCCTCAGCAACAACGAGACGGAGTCGCAGTGGAGGAATTTTGGCATTGAGTTTGGCCAATATCTGTATTCTTCCCGACTCAGCGGGGCTGCCCCGCTAAATGCGGTGACGAATAGTTGAAAGCAGGCTTGATAGAAATCTGCAGCGGGGGTGGAAAGTTGGATTTTACCTCATCACGTCCAGTGAGCACATCTTGATTGTTTGTCTCTAACAGTTCATGCAACTCGGTCTTTGTCAACTGGCTCAAAGCATTCCTGGACTTGTCGTACAGCTTGCTCTGTTCCGCCAGCCGCTTCTTTAGCTCTTTTTCTTCTTTTAAATCCGCCTCGTCTTTGGGCTCCTTTTTTATCTTCTTTATGGGCACCTCGTCTCCCTCGGACTTTCTAAACAGGAAATTGTAATCTTGACGAGAGGATTTTACTCCGTCGTTTTGGATTTCCTCTAGCAGGTACAACAAATTCACAAGTACATTTTTTAACAGTAAGAAAAAAAAGGCTGCTTGATTTATAATTATTTATGCACTTAAGACAAAACTTAGAAAATGTGTAGTGATATTGAAAATGTTATAAGTATATAAGACGTTGAGATTTTCGCCCGACGAGGATATCGAAAGCTTAGCTTAATGCTTATAGCGTCTAGACGCGTTACCCGGAAGGCACAGGTTTGAGTACTGGCAGTGGATTTCTTTTTCTATAATTTATCCACACTTCTGAGGCTATTGTAATTACGATATTTAGGAAGATCTTGAATTTTCGAAAATTCTCTTATTTCCAATTCAGTACGTTTTTTAACTAGAAATAAATTAATCAGGGAATCAAGTAATAAATGATTTACTTAATTTCTTGTTTAACAGTGGTTTGGTCTTCTTTTTTCAGGGATTTAAAACCAGGTAGTTCTTCTCCACCCCCAAGGAAGTTTAAATCAACTTTCTTTTCGGCAAAACACTTCAAATGATGCCATAAAGGGTGGTCTCCATACTTGGGGTCGTAGTCAATTTTAGCAACTCTGATTTCATCCTACAATATATTAAATTCCAATAAAATTTAACCAATTTAAATAAATCCACTTGAAAATCAATACTTTTAGGAAAAATTAGCTGAAATTTTGAATACTAGTTTTGAGAAATATTGTATAAATATTTCTAAGCACACAGCAATGTCATAATACGTTTTTACAAAGTTCTGTAACTTACCTTACATATTTTAATGTCACAATGACGACATGTTGCTCGGCTCGATTTGGCATACTCAATTGTGTAAGGCATGGGAACGCCATCCTTTTTAGACTTTCCTCTCTTTGTTCCCTTTCCTTCACCTAATATTGTTCAAAATACCAACATAGAATACATTTTAATAAGGAAGTATCAAGACTGCCACCAGCGAAAATTTTTATACTGCCACTAGTGGCAAGTTAAGATACAGTGTTATTCTGCCACAAGTTATAAGGTATTCAAAAGTGTTCTTTAACACAAATACAACAAAAAAAAATTAAATATATGTTATGGCACAGTGAAAAAGTTCTTATATTGGAAAACTAAAATAAAATGCTCTTCTGCCACAAGGTAACAACTCATTGGAATATGTTGGATTGCAAATTTTATTAATCCGACAATATAATTAGCAGTTGTTTGAAAATGTGAGGTGGACCTAAAATGGGAAAAACTGTACTAGGACTTAACTATATAAATATTTGTTGTTAGATGTAAAAAGCGGTACTTTTAAGCAGTATGTTAGTCAGGCGCAAATGTAAAATTTGACTTTTTCATGCTCTTTCGCCAGAAATCTCGCTATTTCGCCCTCTTCGCTGTAGCGGAATGAATGTTCACTGAGTGGCCACTCGCTTCGCTCGCTCCGCTTGGCCTCACAGGCTTGCTCCACTCGCAAGCTACAGGCTCCACATTTTTATATTCACTCTAGGGGGAGGGACCACAAAGCCACATGAAATAGGAGTGCTCTGTGTCAGATCTGTGACTCACTTTGGACCTGGTGTTGGATTAGATTATACACTATAAGAATCCACAAAATACTGTTATTTCTTGTTCTACCTATTGCGGCAGAATAACATTATATCTTAATTTGTATTTTAGTGGCAGTAAATGAACATTTATTAAACGGCCACTGGTGGCAGACCAGACATGGCTGAATAGTCTAATAATGTATATATATGTACATTTGTGAAATTAGATGAAAAAACTACATGGTTATATAAAACTAAGATTTACACTTTATAGCATCTATGCCATAGGATATACAGAGTTATTTTATGTCCTTAGGTAACAATTGACCCCTGACTAACTATTTATATTAATCTGATCATGGATGCTATAGTATCAAATACTTAATATTAAAATAAAATTTAAAGGAAATAAAATCCATCAATTACTTTTATCGAAAATATACATTTTTAATTCGAAATTTTTCTGTAGGGTATTTGGCAAAAAGCTAGATTTTCAATTTTATTTTGACAAAAAATTTGCTATAAAAAATTATAAAGAAAATCATTTCATCTGATTACTTACACTGCCACACTTACCATTTATTTTCTTTTTAATATTCTCTTGGTCTTCATGTTTGATTTTGTTGAAATTTGCAATCTCAGCAATGTTAGTGGGAGGCTTTTTGGAGAATATGCAATCTAAGTGATGCCAATTTGGTTGTTTCCCATCAAAAAATGGAGACTGTAATAGGAAACAATGTTGTATAATATTATAAGATTTATAATATGTCTGCATGAGCTATTTGACTAATTAGGGGTGATAGCAAAGTGAGGAGCATAATGGAATGTAAGATTGACCGACAATACCTAGTACAAAATTATCTTGGAATTTTAAATACATTTAAAATTTTATATGTGAAATCTTTGACTGCTCCTCTGATACGCATTAATACATATACACTTCTTCTTAGTACTCAGGCATTTTATTTCCTATAAACCGACTAATGATGGACTAATACCTTATAATTAAACTGGGATGTAGTGGTTGGTAGTGTGTTTGTTGTAAAATGCCTGTTATGAAACTTTATGAATAACTTATAAAAGTACATTAAAATTATCAATATCTTTGATAATATTATGATGATTCAGAAGAAAATTGTAATTAAAAAATTGTAAACATTATATATATTTAGTATAGGCTCATGACCAGTAGCATTAACATCTATTTCCATATTATCTTGGTTGTTTATTAACATAATAAACAAATAAATATTTTTCCGATTACTGTTAAGTCTTGTAAGTAAATAATTTCTAAGAAAGACTATTAATGGACTCTACTTTACTGTACGACTCATTTTAAAGACAAGCGAAAGGCAAAATACAAAGGCAAAGCAAAAGCAAACATACTTCCTGAATTTTTTTAATGTATTATTTAAACTTGTTTAAATTTGTAAATAAAACGTGATAAATAATCGAAAATTACTGAGAAAGTAGATATACTTTAACTAATTATATTATTATACTACTATTAAAAGTCCTCCTCCTAATTTAATTTATATTTAATTTAGTCAAAATTGTACGAACCTGCACCATTAAGGCCATTCGTAACACTCCTTGATCAATTGTTTTCTTACACAATTTGCAGGAAGATCTAGATGATTTAGCATACTCCACATTGTACGGTAAATCCGTCATTTCTATATATATTTATAAATTTTCGCCTGAATCTCAAACAAGAAATTAGCGGCGTCCCGGTAACTAATAATAATAAGATATTATTTTTTAGTTCAAACTTCAATTTTCAATTCAGTTTGAATTAGTACTCTGTGGCAGTGCTACCAGCTCTCAAAAATATTTATCCCTAAAGTTTAAGGCAAAAACCCGTAAATCCCCCCAATATAATAATATTATTAAAAAAATTATGAATAATAAAAAGCGCAAAGAATTTTGCCTTAATTTCCTTATGAATGGAATAATAAGTGAACAGATATTGCAGCAAACATATTGTTGATTGGTAATCGCAGATTATACATACTCTATTGATGTCAACTCTGACCTATTTGATTTATGCAAGATATTTGAATTACTTTAAATTTGGAATGTTAATTTTATTTCTTCAGACTGAGTTGTCATATTTGATTGATTCCATAAAAATTGCTTAAAGAAGTAGCATGTATAGCTATCTGACATAACTCATGTATTCTATATAAATTTCATAATGTTTACGTTTCGTTAAAAATAAGTTCAAAATGTTAAAGTTGAAATAAATACTTTTCTTATCAATCATTCAGATTAAGTGTCATTTTGGCTTGAAAGTGATCCCATTATCCACATCTACCATTCAAGACATGTTGGTCTATAAACAGTGTTTAAACAAAAATTGTAGGAAATTTTATTAAAAAATTGTCTCCTGGGATTTCTTTAAACGACCAGTATTTTTAACATAATTCCAAAAATGTGATTCATGATGAATGATAAAGAAAATTAATTACTATTGGCGCTTCCTTTAAAGCACTGTGACGAGTAGTGAGTATAAGTACTACTAAATGGCTGTTTATACTACAGCAAGTAAAGTGGCATTTGTCTGTCGAAATGGACGACCACTACGTGTAAATTATTTTACCTGTCGCCTGAAACTATACTAATTTGACTGTTTATACTACGGCAAGTTACGAGTCAAGTGTCCCGCAGGGATTAATCGGGTGCGCGAGGGGAACAGTTGCACTAAAAATAGAAAGTGATTCAATTTCCGTTAAGTTGCAAGGTAGCTTGCAAGCCCAGTTGACTCACCGACTTCAACTTTGCATTCTTAGTAATGAAAAACTGTACTAGATGTCGCTAGGTCAACTAATACATGTGACCACAACAACAAAATTATTGGGAAGATTGCGTTACTTCAGGCCCTTTATCTTTCTTAATCAAAGAAAATAACAAGAAATAAAACGTAGGAAAAATATAAGAAGTCGACAAATCTCTAAAAATAACCTTAAAAACGCTGTTCGAAAAATCCGTTTGTTTGCCCCCTAAATTTTGGGGGAAATCCCATAAATTATAACCCTGTGGATAAGAGAGACAATAGATGATATACAGTACAGAGCAAAGATTATTATACACATAAGTCATAAATACTAAGTTTCAGAGAGAATAGGACACATATATTTAATGACCAAGGAGAATGTAATTACCTACTACGTTCTAATAATAGTAATAGTAATATAATGACTTTTATTAGAGAGCTAATAAAAATATCGTCCGTATGGTTACAAACTTTTAAAAATAAAATTAGTGTGTAGATCATCTGCATGAGATGACTGCTTAGTGACTATATACTATAGACTGGCGAGGCCTTTTTCAGTTACATTAAAAACGCTTAAGATTTAGTTTGCGAAGGTGTTATATAAATTATATACCTACCCTTTATACCTCCCTGTCTTATTCAACCAAGGTGGAGCCGAGGAAAAAGAGGAATGTCGGTATTGCGTTTGGCCGCTCTACTTATCGTCCACGGCTCGTCGAGGCTGCACCGCTGATGGAGTAGTGGTGGGGATGCGGGGGGATAGGAGTGTCCGTATTTCGATACACCGTTCTCCCTACCCTTCACGGCCGAAACATGACGGAGACACAGACCAGGCTGACCGCAAGGACTAGGGCTGCTTATCAGCACTGGTTCCTCACCTAGTAGATGGTAGTAACTCCCCGAGGAGGGGCTGCTGAAGCGGCTGGCACTGTTAGAGTCATGGTCATGGTCGTCCACGTTTGTAGACCATGTCACCTTTTATTTGTCGAGTATGCGTTGTTCTCCTCAGTTCGCGAGTCGTCTGCCTTCGGACCTCTTCCGCCCGGTTATCAGCAAATAACACTACCTATATATATATTATATATATAAAAGGTTCACCAACTGTCATATAAATAACTAAAAATAAAGTAGCAGAACTATAATAAAGACAAAGGGATTGAATCCAATAATCATGACATATTATTCCAGTTTCCAATAAATATTATGTATTATCTGTGGAATCACTGAGAGGAGGGGACTAAAGAATTTTCTTTTCTAATTTTAGGAAGAAACTATTTTCAGTGCAATGCAACTTTTAAAGGGGTAAATACATTCAAAAATAGACATCAAATGCGTCCTACAGCGGCGAAAAGTTTTGCGCCGCTGTGGGAATCGAATCCATGTCTTCGGGATTTGTACTCTAACGTTTTTGCCACTAAGCTAAACAGTTAATCTACATTGTTTTTAGCATTTAATTTTGAAGCAATGCTTGGCGCATCCATTGTTATATCCTTTCCACTTACAAACAATTTCTAACATCGTTTTAAAACGATAAATCGAACGAGAGATGTCGCCATTGCTTTTTTTTTTACAAATTCTAATTGTATTTGATTGTACATTTACATTTAGTTTGAATTTATTTAATTTTAGTGGGCTTTAGAAGTATTTTTTAACAGCTGGTAATACTCACACTGTATGGAACTATGGATGGAATCAAAGAAGGAATGGAAAGATTGAATCAGTTTATATGTCTATTGTCTCATAGACCAATTTAAAGTTGTACCAAGTTATCTGTGAACTGATGGGTGTCGCCATCGTCGTTTTAGTGTTGCTAATTAATTCCAATGTGTACAAAAGTCGGGAAAGTCGACACATTTTTATTTATATTATTTAGTTTGTATTTAAGATAAATTATAACATCACTTTCATAGGGAAAAAAACTGCTGTGTGACTGAGAATCGGCTACTAACTATTTTTCGTCCCCCTAAATATTAAGGGTGGTCCACCCCAAAATTTTTTTTTTACTTTTTATATAAAATTTTTTGTTTCTATTTTTTTATGATACAGCATACAAAAATACATACAACCCTAAACTTTCACCCCTCTACGCAGACGTAGTCGCGGGCAGCAGCTAGTATACATATATAATGTTATGTATCTATCTACTGCGATAGCCTTTTAACAAGGAGGTTAAGGGTTTCAATCGTTTAGATTGAAACCTTCTTGTTAAAAGACCCATCTAGATATTAGTGGTAGGCCTAGTTAGGAGATGTAAGTAAAAGAACTACAAAAAAAATTAGGATTTATTGAAAACCACGTTTGCAATAATTGTGGTCAAACACAGTTTTTGAAGAATGTGCAACATCATCCTGGTTGAGACGCCATACTCCTTTCACTTCCATGCCACACTCATCACTATCAGAATCACTCTGTTTCACTGTCACTTGTCACATTTAGCCTACGAACATGTTTACAATGCTTTTTCCACTCATGAACTGAAATAGCTTCAAATGCTTCTATTACAATGCGAAAGATCTCATCATTTTTGTGATCAATATTTACGCTGGCCACGTTTCTTTTCATTGTGCTCCATATTAATTCAATTGGATTAAGGTGACAGTGATGGGGGGGGGGGGGGGGGGGCACCTGTGACCATTTTCTGCCAAAATCCTTGTTTTTTAATTAAATTCATGGACTTTTCGTCTGATAACTCCCAAGTCAAAATCATCTACATGAACAAATCCATCCTTTTTCGTATTCTCTGCTTGCCTGGTGTGCGAATTTTGGTACCAGCTTCTTCTGCTGCTTGGCCCTCTTTAACAATTTTTGAAATTAGCCCTTGACTTACACCTGTAACAAATGCTTTGTGTTTAAACATGTGTGGTAGAAATAAATTCATTGTATTTATATATTTGTAAGAGCTGAGTGGCGACCGTGGATAGTCGTTAGCAATAATTGAAATGATAACAGAGTGAATATTTTAAAATAGTAACAACTGATTTATATATATTATTGATATCCTACTTTTGGATTTGACGGAATTTGAGGAAATTTTACTCTTCATAAAACAGGTCTAAAATAACAAATCGGCCTGTAGGTTGCTAAACCCCTCTTGTACAAGAACGTTTGATCTTATTATGTTAAAAAAATTTCAAATCTCATGTCTCCATCCCTATTATCATTTTGGGTAATTTATATAATATAAACTGACAACACTAACCAGTTGCAGCCGAAATCCGTTTATATATTTGATTAAACGGAATGATAGGAGCTTGCAGTCGAGCTTCTTCTTCAAAAAAAGATTTCACGTTTAGAATAATACTCCGGACATCACTTTTTATAGCTTTCGGCATATTTAACGCTTAAAATTCAGAAGTATCGCAATAAAACACACGGAACACTCGAAAGTAGTAGACACTGACAGTCGAATGACATATCAACATGGCGACCGTAGTTTCTATTTTTGCCACTTCACAGATAAGTTGGTGGCACTGTACTGTTATGTATTGTCTTATCTATGGATTGAATTGAAATGTCAACAAATACTCCGCGGTTCGGATCGGATTGAAATAAAAAATAAAAATTGAATTATAGAAAAGAAAACTGAGGAGTCTATTCTATAATCAGCTGGGAATATTTTTATTCTTCGAATATGCTTCGCCAGGTTTTGTAAAAATAATATCTAGTAATTTAAATTGATTACGGTATTGATTTAGCTTTTCTTTAAAATGGGTGATAGAAGAGAAAATATAAAGAGATCCCTAGGTATTACCGAGTATCCGTGGAGCTCTGGTAAGATAAATTCCGTTACATAATTACTTATGTAGTTCTGAGAGAATCTTTCATGCTGCATAAAATGTGATTTTACTGTTTATTTCGAAGTGCCAAATACTAAGAACAATAATGCAGACTGTTTTGGGTGCGGTTCCTGCGACGCAATAAATGAAACTATATTTTCGTATTTTGATTTATGAATGTTTTAAAGTTTTTTTTACGTACGCAAAGAAAGGGTGATTTTCTTTATTATAAAATTACAACATTTCTTGTTCTACAATTTTTTCTCTTGTGCCGCAATTTCGCTTATTTATTATTTAAATTTGTCTGTTGATTAAGTACATTTGTAAGTTATAATATCATAGTACCTGGAGGACCGAGCTTTGGTCGGTTTTTTTTGGTGTATCATGTATTTTGGAAATAAAAAAAAAAAGAAAGCAATGATCTGGTAAGTATAAAAAAAAAGTTAAAAAAAAAATAAGTGTGTAAATAATCGTGATACGAACCGTGGCCGTCTGTTGTGGGGCCGCCCGAGTATCGACCGAGCTATTATAACTTTTTTTGAAATTTGCCGTCATATTCGAATGATATTTTTCATTCCCTGAAAAAAGGAATAAAAGGACATTTTCTAAAAATGAACCTAGATCTATTTTTTGCCCCCGAATCTACGCACATACAAAATTTCATGAAAATCACTGGAGCCGTTTCCGAGATTCCGATTATATAAATATACAGTGTGTTGTTACCATCGCGACAATAAATGAACACACGTCTAACGCTACTTGCCAATAATCATAAAAAATATTAACGTTAAACAAAATCCATAATTAAAAAAATATATTTTTCAAACAAACTAATTAAGTAAAAAAGAAACAAAATTTGTAACATCCTATACAACTGGCGCCACACCGTCGCATTACAAGCCTCTCCTTCTAACAGTATGTTTTGTCTCTTTTAAATTCATTCAACCCATTCATATGCTTTGTGACCTTTACAAAGAATGTAAATGTTTAATACAATTTTAAAAAGTTATCCTCTATATGTGTGTTCATTAATTGTCGCGGTGGTAACGACACGCTGTATATAAATATACAAGAATTGCTTGTTTAAAAGATAAGATTACATCATAAAATTTTGATTAAGAATTAATTACTCGGTGATGATTTTTTAGATGATGAAGAAATTAATATACCAACAGATTTTAGAAGACCAAATGATGAATCTGACCTCTCAAATGACACAAATGAAGAACCAAGTAACTACAATTTGTATTTATTTATTAATCTTAATTTTGTTAATGGGTTAGATAAGGCGTTTGATAGGATGAGCTTTGTAATTTGTAAGTAATGATGGCTCTAAGGATTGTGCATAGTATAGAACCTACAATAGGCTGCAAAAATCATAGCTAGATATAGTTCCAGCAATACTATGCTCACTTCTACCTATGTGTACCATACTAATAATACATGGTTACATTTGTCAGCAATAGTGACATGATGGTGCATTGTGGCCAATTCAAGATATTGTTTATAATGAAGTTTGGCTTAAAACTATAGCAAAATAATATAATTTACTCACATATAATGAATAACAATCCATTCAAATTTGCAGGGGGATCTAATTCACCGACTTGGATAAATGACCAAAGACACTCAAGATTGGAACAGGAGCAAATATGGGCCTTGTTACATGACCCAAACAGGGCATCTAGACAAGATGGACAGTAAATAAAATTTGATATATTATATTGATTTTACGCAAATATTATACATATTATATATTATACATACATATTAAATGAAACTAATGAGTCTGTTCCGTCACTAAGAATACTGGAAAGGGTTCAAAACATTGGGAATTAAAAATCAAAATTAAAACACAGATAAAATACGTAAATTACTACCATTAAATATGTATAATTCGATACAATCATTATAATAAACAATTAGATGAATATTTTTTCATTAATATCATGCTCACTCTTCTAATGTTTATTGTAACTGTATTACACTGTTATTGTTAACTGTATATACACTGTATGAGAATTTTTTTTATGTGAAAAAGTGTGGCAAATGAACTGGCGGTTCACCTGATGTTAAGTGATAGCCACCGTCCATGAACGTTAGCAACACCCCTAGGGTTGCAAATGCGTTGCCACCTTTAAATAAAGTGGGCCCCGGCTACCTCACTCACCGGGCGGAACGCAGAAGTGTAATACTTCTACTTTACGCCGGTCTTCTGTGAGGTTGTGGTACTAACCCGGACGGACCTGCCCATTCGTGCAACAGCCGAAGCTGTTGCGTGGCCCTACCACATATTATAAATATATTGTAACTAGAAGTAAATATTGCCACTGTGGTACATTACGAACATATATATATAATTTTTGATTTAAAGTTTGACGATTCATAAGAACGCGCATGCGTCTATTTGAATAAATATACATTTTATTTGATTTGACTGTTGTACTTTTATTTGTAGAAGGTCAATGCTCAATTCACCATCTGATAACATGCATGAGCGTTTCCCAGCGATTCAATTGAAGCGGATTGTCTCATACAAGAAAGTGAGGCGTCGCGATGGAACGACTTATCGCCATGGTTAGTGTTATTTCAACTATTATTTCCTCCTGAAATATAATTGTATTATCTCTTTCTTTCTTTCCGTGTACTTTATTTTTTACACAATGTTACTCTGTGTTGTGTTTATTTTCTACAAAATGTGTACTTATAATTGTCACATAGGTTTTCGCCGCTGCTAGTACATTCCAGCCAATAAGCTAAGCGGTCGATATCCTTCCCGCGCGAAAATCTTATCTAATGTTATATCATTTTTTGTAATGTCTCGCAAATTAGAATTTTGTAATAAATATTTGAAAACTAAAGATGTCGCTTTTGCTCTTGAACTCTAATTTTTGTAATAGCCGCAGAGCCGCTTATGATAAAATTTAAAATGTTTAGATAAAGTGTTAGTTGAGTGCAGAGCGTAGCAAAGTTTTGGTTACATACGCCAAAATTTTCAACATATTCTATTAAAACATAGAGTGTTTTGGCATAAATTGCATAATATAGAGTAAATAATTGTTATTTCTTAAGCATTATAGGAACTTTGGCAAGTGGAATCACAGCATGCACTCTTATATCACTTAAGGCGAGAGTCAACTCTTGGATTTATTTCTATTTTAACTCTGAATGACATTAACTATGTTTACTTATTTTCCTATTTTGTATGTGTTATCTTAACATATTTTAATTAGAATTTATACAGATTTCTTAGATTTTTCTATACTAAATATAAATTTCAATTTACCATGCATATATCGACAGAGAATATTTTTTTATATTTTATTTGCTTCCTCGCTGAAATACATTTTAGATATCTTTATCGGTGTAAAGCATACGTGAGGCCAGCTGCGACACCAATGGACCTCAGGGCGAACGCGGCTCGGGCCCGGCGAGGGGACCAGTCCCGGATGACGCTGCCGATGCTGAGCGGGGCGAGCAGTGAGTGTTCTGGCTTGTTCACATATAGGTCTCGTTAAAATGTCGACTCTCACTCGAACTACAACAACTTGCATTTATACAGTGAAGCCATGACCCTCAGGACCTTAACCAGTTGCTAAGAGCGGCGTAGCTTTTGTAGGGCCAGGTGGTACAGTGACCTAGGGCCACGAAGATCAGAGGGCTTAGTGCCTTGAAAAGCGTATTTACGTCACTCACGTAGAGCGTTGCGTTTCTTTCGCCTGCTGTATAATTGTATGCCATAGTAGCAGGCCCACATTTAGTGGTCTGGAGGCCTCGGGGCAACATAGGAGTGGAGGCCCCTTGGCCCCAAATTATTTTCCATTGATTTTTGTTAATATTTAATGTAATCATGTTTGTGCGTAGATAAAAGAGACATAAAATAAAACGCGAATGAATTGTTTTTTCCGATGTCTCTATTTTGGGGGCCCCTCGTTTGTGGAGGCTCCAGGGCTGTTGCCCCGGTTGCCCTCTCCTAAATCCGGCCCTGCATAGTAGTATCACGATAGATTGTGTGGAAGGGCTTAAGTAAGTCGCAACTACCACTGCGACCTAGAAGATCTATTGTAGTATGTCACGATGGGTTACACAATGGTCTTTTAGTGTGCAAAGATAATGGCGTAAGACGCGTCTGTTAATTTCATTTTGCTCGAGTACCACAGCGGGCACTCTCAAGCCCCTAGTGAGTGCCCGATAAGAGCTGTCATCGTGCCTTCGGTTGTTGCAGTTATATCACTGGTGATGGAAAATGGGGCCGCGCCAGTGGAGCCCCAGCCGTCCACAAGTCGCGGTTTGGCCGCCGCCCTTGCGACTCTTTACCCCTCTTCCCGCAGCAACTCACCAACCCCTACCGATACGCTCCCTGCTAACGAACCTCTCCCCGCCAACGGCCCACCGCCCATAATGAACCCCATCCCCTCTACTAACACCACCCCCGAGCCCTACATACGACCCGAAGAATCATACCCCATTGGCGACGCGCCCCCCACCACCCCCACCGGGAGCGCGCCTACGGACAACCTGGACCAACCCACTATTGGTACCGGTAATAATGCATATACTAATATATACATGCGATAGTATTAAATTTTACCAGGTACGTTTCTCTATCTGCTAGTGCTTTTTTTGTCCAAAAATGATTAGATCTTTAAATAAATATTTCCATGTTCTTTTTAAGACGTTATGTAGTCGCAAATCAACCAAAGTTTGTGCGTATGTATGGGTACTAGGTAATCGCTGCGGGAATCGAACCCATGTCTCCCCGATTCGCGCCCAGACATTTTGATCACTAAGCTAAACGGCTTAAATCCCGTCGTATTTTTTCGCAATTTAAGCAATGCTTGGTGCATCTAATGTTATGTTCTATAAATCCCGAATTTCCAGTCTATTTTATTGGATTTGTAACAATTTTGAGAATTGTAATAACAATTATACCACGTGATAATTATAACCGGTGATGTGTGTGATAAACTATTTTCATGGTACTTGATTAAGCGTTACTTAAAATACATGGCTTATGACTATTTCGATTTAAATCTGTTTATCAAAATCGTCAGTAAATGATTTGTAACGTATTGTGTTCCATCAGGTGACGACGAACACCCGCAAAGATTGAACACATTGCCTCCTACTGAAGGTCGTGATGCAACCGACGGAGAAACTGGCAACACGGATGGTGAGAAATACGTATTTTTGACATGTTATTGCAATATAAGCCAGGTTGAGTACAGGGTTTAGTGCACAGTCCGCCGTTATGGTGTTATTTGACGGACTTGCGATTTTAAAGAATTATTTGAAAACACGTATATATGTACGTTTTCCCATTAACCATGGCATTTTATGTACCTACATATTAACTCAGAATGCTTATAAACTTATAGAAAAACCGGCCAAGTGCGATCTATAAAAACGGCAAAAAAATCATGACTGTTGTATGGGGGATCCTCCACTTACGTATTTTTTATTCTGTTTTATTTTTAGTATTTGTTGTCATAACGTCATCAGATATACACTATCTGTGAAAATTTAAATTATCTAATTATCGCGGTTGATGTGATAAAGCCTGGTGACAGACGGACAGAAAGCGGAGTAATAGGGTCCCTCCTGTTTTACCTTTTGGGTACGGTACCCTAAAAAGTTTTATTATAAACTTTCTTTGAAGAATGAATCTGACAAAATTTATAATTTAAACCGAAAATGTTTTCTATGCCGTAAACGATAAGGCTTTTCTTGGCTTTTGCGCAATTTTAGATTTCCCTTTTCCCAACTCTTTATGATTTCTCTATAGACAGGGAAATGCAAGTGGCTCGTGAGGAAGTCGTGCTGTTTGAGCCCGAATCGCACGCCGCGAGGGCGTCCGTCGCCGACGGCGGCTGCCGACCGAATGACCTGCACAGCTTTGTCACCATGGAGGTATCTGCATATACAATACATATGTTATACCCGCAAAACTTATTTGTAGGAGGCACTATGTGACGGGGAAGGTTATAAAAAAAAAAAAAAAAAAGAGAACCGTTGACATAGCAAAAAAAGTTAATTATTTTAAAATGAGTATGGTCGTGGGTGTCGAGCCCGCCTTATTTGTAGACCGACGTAGTCCGGCACTGCTCTGGTGCTCTGCGTGGCTGAGGAGTGTTTGTCGGTGAGGGTTTGCCAACACGTTAAAGGCCACTAAGTGTGTGAAGCTCGCGGCAGATGGCGTTCTGTTCCAGATTTCGCTAGGTGGAACTAGGAGCCCAATACTGTACGACGTTTTAATTAATTGAAAGTTAGAGCTACGTTAAAGTACAAAGTTTAAAAAAGAGGGCAGGGTGTTAGAGAAAGCATGACCTTGCTCAATCTCCTACCAGAATGGTGGTCCACCGACCGGTGGTCGTGGATTGAAATGAAGCACACTCATGTTACATTTATAATAGTTATGACGACCTTACAAATATGTAGTAGCGAGTGTTGTCGTCTCGTTCCCTGCGCAGTTCAAACCGCGCCCTGTCTCCATTTCACAGCATGTCGATGTACAGGTGCACAACGTTTTGAAATAAATAACGTGTACAGCTTGTAACATTTATTGTATACGCTTTTGGTTGAGGATATCTTCGAACATTCTTTCTATATTTTGCATTTGTTTACCAGGGAATATCTTTATTAGAATTATCTCATGTTTTTTCATAACTCGAATCATTTTAAAACAGTAAATATAAACAAGATTGTGTATGTTTCAAAACGGTATGATGATTATTTATGACTGCATATAAATCTTGTAGCCTTGTGACATGGCGGTCGCGTCATCATCACAGCCACAACCGGAGTCGCAGTCTGGAAAAAGAAAAAGGAAGGGTAAGAGATACGATTGAACTAATGTAATGATTCCTTTGATTTAGGCGAAATGCTGCACAGTTTTTGTAAAATTACTTTGTCGATTTACCGCGTTCGATTCGTTTCAATGGTCAATTAACTTTCTGCCCTGTATGTAGACAGCATTAGGTAATGTTGAAGGTGTGAAGCAGGGGAAGTATAGATAGATGTTATTATCATACTCTTTTATGAGAACCTAATAGTATTTTACTTTTGTATTTTTGTAGAAGTTCAACGATTTAGATAAAACAAATTCTTCTTTGCATAATGAAGTCAAATAAAAGTATTAAAGACAAAAGTGATTTCTTAGTATATTCTATGCAGCTGAAAAAAGACTCATTCAGAAGGCATAGATGTAGCAGATATTATGTCAAGATCTTACCCGTTTTAAAAGGCATTGTGCATTTTAATTTTATCATTCAAATGTTCAGATACTGTTAGTATGTTAAGTCTCAAGTAAGAGTTAAAAAGTTTTAAAAAAGTATTCTTCTTTCATCTTAGGTAAGGTCACAATATATGAATTATGTTGTTGATGGTATTGGCTAGGATTTTACATAACCGGCCGACTGAATGACTTCAACCCTCCTCGGAAAAAAAAAAGAATTTTGAGAATCGGTTCACAAATGGGGGAGAAATCGGTGAACATACATGGAAAAAAATACATACAGTCGAACATAGAACCTCCCCCTTTTGAACTGGGTTAATAAAGGCGCAGATCCGAAAATAATAATTTTTAACAAAAAAAAAAAAAAAACCGACTTCAAACCGGAGATTATAAACATTGTTAAAACCTATAACATTTGAGGATTGCCCTCGATTTCTCTGGGTTGCCATCATCAGCTCCGGGTTTTCTTATCATGGTACCACCCATAGGGATATCTCCTTTCCAACAAAAATAGAATCATCAAAATCGACTCGTAAACGACGAAGTTATCCGCGAACACACATTAAAAAATATATATACTACGAATTGAGAAACCTCCTTCTTTTTTGAAGTCGGTTAAAAAAGATTTTAACCAACCCTCGATCTTCGCGCCGAAGATTGTAACTTGCAATTTATTATTTTTTGTACCTACTGCGCCTCAATAATACTTTATTGCGTTTCAGGATCTGGAAGTTCCAGTGCTGAACCCTATACGGTGAAGGAATTCAATCAGGTAAGTAAAACTAGCTCAATGTCATTGCTTTTATTGTCAACAATTTTTAATTGTTGGAAATAAAATAAACTAGCAACTAGCAACTTTATTATTAATTTTTTACTGTGAATTTGATTTTAGGGACTGGCCCCTCACCTGTCACTTGTTAGAGAAGCTAGTTCGGGTATAAATAACCGTCCGTTTTTAGATTTGGAATAGGAGAGAGCTTGCTTTTTGTGTGTTTTTGATTGTATAATCGCATTACATGAATTTCCTACCTCGGTTAACAATTACGTAAAAAGGTTGGCCATTTTTTTTAAATTTAAATAGTAGGTGGTAAGCGAGCTATAGTCGTTTTTTGCTTAATATCATCATCATAGATACCATGGGTTGCATGTCACGATTCCGACTAATATGCTCGGTGAAACCTGAATAGTTCGTCTGTTTCTGTATCCACCCTCCTACGGTTAATAAACGTTTCCCGAGGAAAACGCAGAAGTCTTCCAAGGTACTTCCACCAAGTCACATCGGTTCATGCGGGATATTCTCTTTTTAGCAAGCGAACAGATGGTTCATCTGATTTTAAGTTATTACCGCCGCCCATTGCTATCCACAATACCAAAACTGTAGCAGAAACGTGAGCCCCGGTTTTCTCACCAGACGAAAGGCAAAAGTATTCTGCGTCCACTTCACGACGGGATTCTGTGAGTCCGTAGTAGTTCCCCGGGGTTCCGAAGTGTTTGGATGGCCCGGCCCTACCACAGGATACAATTGGGATTTAAGTTTTTGCTGTGGTAGGGCCACGCGGCAGTCTACTGTTGCACGGACGGGCAGCTCCGTCCGGGGAAGTACGACGACTTCACAGAAGAAAGCGGTGTGAAGTGGAAAGTGTTACACTTCTGCGTTTCGCCTGGTGAGCGGGTCGACCGGAGCCCAATTTATCGAAAGGCATTAACGCATTCCTAACCCTACTGGTGTTGTAAACGTCCATGGCGGCGGTTATCGCTCGACATCAGGCGGACCGCCAGCTCGCTTGAAGAAAGTGATATAGAGTGGACTCGCCATTGCGGCAGTGCCTGCTGCGGCTGCTGGAGTGCCCCGTGTGCCTGGAGTGGATGGAGCCGCCGGTGGCGCAGTGCCGCCGCGGCCACCTGGTGTGCAGCCGCTGCCGCTCGCGCCTCTCCTCCTGCCCCGTCTGCCGCACCGCCTTCTCCACGGTCCGGAACCGCGCCATGGAGGGGGTGAGTCGACGGTGGACAGAAAGGATCTGTGTTGTTTGTTCCCGCCGGTGGCGCACCGACTCGGGGCGAACTGCGTCCTTCGCCATTACCCGACGTCGCAACTGCTGATAGGACGCGGTTCCTCTAATAAAAGTATGGTTGTGAATGGTATTTGTGAATGAGGATCGGCATATGCGGATTTGAGAGAGAGACTACTGAACAGTGTGACCTGTACGGGCCTGCACCCGGCGTACTACTGTGACCGCGTATCCTCGATTGGCGATTACGAGTTCAAAAGTTAAAAATTAACAGTTTGCGCATTGTTGGCATCGCAGGCGAAAAAAAAGGTTTAAACATTGTTCCGCTTTATATTATGACATATATATATACGAATGTGACAGATAATATAGAACGTATTATTCGCAAAGAGATGGGATCTAATTACAGAAGTTGGTATAATCCGAGTGCCTCGTATTTGCACGTAATATTATTGATTACTCGCAGGTGGCCGAGCTGCTGCGCTACCCGTGCCGGCACGGGTGCGGTCGCGAGGTGCGTCTGCGGCGGCGAGGCGCGCACGAGGCGAGCTGCAGCGCGCGCCGCTACCGCTGCCCCGCGCCGCCCTGCAACGAGCGCGCGCCGCTGCCGCTCGCCGAGCTGCTCTCCCACCTGCAGGTGACGCCCCTACTTCTGATCGACGAATGCGACTCACGCTGTCCGCGCGAAGCCTTCACGTGCCCACTTGCGCGTGTCGCCCCTACCACGGGTCGTCGAATGCGACTCTCGTTGTCCACACGGAGCCTTCCTTCACGTGCCACATGAAGGTGACACCCCTACTGCGGATCGACGAATGCGACTCTCGCTGTCCACGCCGAGCCTTCACGTGCCCACTTGCGGTATCGCCCCTACCACCGATCGTCGAACGCGACTCTCGTCTACACGGAGCCTTCCTTCACGTGCCACCTGCAGGTGACGCACCTATTGCGGATCGTCGAATGCGACTCTTGTTGTCCATACGGAGCCTTCCTTCACGTACCACATGCAGGTGACGCCCCTACCGCGGATCGCTTTCTACGTGGATTCGATTTCTTCGTGCTGCTCATATTCAAGCATGCGTGCGAATCCATCAATGTTATCAGCCGTTTAGAATTAACGTTACGTGTTTATGTAATATGTTAACGATAAATAAATAACTTTAAACTTTAGAAGAGCCACGCAACCTCTTTTACGCGGCTTATACCTTTTTTTAGTGAGTAGGTAACCGAAGGACCACATCATAAAAGAGTCGCAGCACATTTTAATTTAAAATACTCGTATCCACGCCATTTCAGAAGAAGCACACGTCGCTGATGAAGAATGGCAAGACGCACAAGTTCTCTATGAAGATGAACACGAAGCAGCACGACACGTGGCTGGTGCTGGTCGGTCACGAGCTGTTCCATATGCGCATAGACGTCGACATCCGCAGCTGGGGCATCGTCGTCTACGTCGCATACATCGGACCCAAATGCAAAGCTAGCAACTTTACTTACGAGGTGAACCACAATCATCAATCACTTTTTTTTTTTTTTTTTTTTATGCGAAAAGTTGTCAAACGAGCAGACGGTTCACCTGATGTTAAGTGAATACCGCCGCCCATGGACATCTGCCACACCCGAGGGTTACAGATGCGTTGACAACCTTTTGAAAATTGGGCTCCGGCTACCTCACTCACCAGACGAAACGCGAAAGTATTTGTCATACTTCCACTTTACGCCGGTCTTCTGTGAGGTCGTGGTACTTACCCGGACGGGCCTGCCCATTCGTGCAACAGCCGAAGCTGCTGCGTGGCCCTACCACCGTAACTTCAATAGCTTGGTCTTTTTTTTTCCTTTAAAAAGATTAACCCCTGCTGTAGTAAAGTTACTTCTTTTAAGGCGTTTTATTTTAACCAATTGCACAAACATTCGGATCACGAAATGAAAAAAATCTAATGAACCATTTGAAAGATCGAATTGTCTATAGAGAGAAGTTTATTCCATTGTAGAATTGTACTCATATTAAATGTTTAATTTTCCAAACCGGTGGAACACGTCCCTATTCTTTTTTAAAGATAGCAAAATTGAACCAATCTCAACATCCTGTATACACCACTTTCACTTTTTATATTCACCATGTTTTTCGTCTTTTCAGGTGACCGTCGTCGGACAGAACAACGAGCGGAGACTCGTCTATTCCCGCGTGACGCACAGCGATCTGGAGAGTTCCTCCCTGAACGTGTCCCGTCAGGACTGCTTCCACCTCACCCTCGATCAAGCGCTCAACTTCCTCAGGCTGAAGAATAAGCACTGCGAACCAGACAAGTTCCTCGATTTCATCGTCGAGATAAACAGCAGGGATGTGAATGAAACGCCCAGCGAGGAGAGTAACACATAAATAAATGTTGAATTTTAAAGTACTTAAGAATCCCTAAGTGGGCGCACATTAAAGCATCGCGCAACGCCGGTTTTAGAGCCTGACCACTAATGGAATCAGACAAGTCATTATGTAAATAGAACTTTATATGTATATCAATAAATACTCTATAGAATATAATGTTCTAGAAACCACAGATAGGTCCGTAGTCAAGTGCGCTCTAGTATAGCACTAAGTAGTCTAGAGTAGTTTTTGATTATCCTACATACATAATAAAACTTACTAAGTATGTATTACGAGTGATTTGAATACTTGCATTCAACGTATTGCACCAAATCACTTTTAATCTATTTTTACTGGAGAGCTAACTGATCTTTAAGGTCTGTGCTTCTTTCTCATTCCGTATCTATATAATGCGTCTATGAAAAACGCATTATGATAATTTGATGTGTGGCGAGATAATATACGACGAAGGATAAACATCACTTAGAAAGGTGAATTCGCTGTTATTGCCTTGCGTTGGATAAATCTCTTACATATTATGTTTAGTCCTGTAAAGGTAACAAAGAAGAAATATATTTTCAAGTGTTATTGAGTATTATTTAAGTATGTATACAGCATGTATTTCAAACATTGTGTACCTATATTTGTCAAAATTCCCAAAACATTTTATCTGTACTATAAATGTTAGACTGGTTTTTTTGTCAACCTTTATCACATACCAGTAAATGATATACCTAATTGATTATTTATATATTGCAAAGCTTTAAGTAGCATTTGAATTGGGCTACAATTTAATTCATTTAATTAAATTATAGTCATAAAAGCATCAATTTTTTAACGTTTGGCTTTTTTTTTTCTTAAAGCAGCTTATAAACTGTTTTTACCTATATTATTGTCTTGACTTATCATTTAATTACTTAGAATAAAATAGATTATATTTTATTACACGGAAATAAAAATACAGTAAACTTTGAGTACATACAGATAGCCTTATTGCTAATGTATCAATTTCTTCCAGGGAACGTACTTTTTAATATCTCGAATAGTGTATACCCATAATATTTAATGATTAGTTTTAATTTTTCTTTTTGGGATTGGTAATAAAATAAAGATAATAATTAATGATAATGTATTTTTTTTTTACAAAATTCATAATTATTTACACACGGATTTACTCTTAAAATTATATACAGATGAAGTTATCTACTATTGTTATTTATGGAAATAAATACTTGCTGCAATAAACATTTCATTTTGCACAAATTTTAATCAACAAAAATAGTTTACATGATAAAATCAATAACCCTAACATATCGCCATGTCTTTTTAACATTATACAATGTTACTAAAACAAAATGCCACAAAAGGCAATCATCACAGATTATCGGCAACCGTATATCTAGAAAGAGATCTCATAAAAGGACATTTTTTCCAATACAGCACTTGTATTGATACGTCATAATTAATTCGAACCTAAAACTGTCTAATATTCTCAAGCTACTAGTTGTTTGGAAGCGAGCGTTTGTCGGGCGTACTCTGTGCCCACCAGTCCCCGGCAAACGAGTGAGAATTCTTGCACGGTCTCCAATAGTCTTCGCTTACTGTTCTTCTCTCTGAAAAGTACAATAATACTAGAAATTTCGAAAGAAAAATATTTATATACTGTTATTTAATAATCGGGAAACTTAAATCCATTAGATAATTTTAAAATAAGATCGATATTTAATACTTTATTTTATTTACAAAAATCAAGCAAAATTTATTCAAACTGGAGAAAATATTTAACATTATCAAAAGTATCTTCAATCATATTACTAACATATTCGATTTGTTATGGTTTATCGCGATTGAATTGAAATTGGTAAGTTAATAATACATATATATTGATAAGTGATATATTTTATGAACCCTATTGTACGCCGTATTGCACGCCGTCCCTCCCCCAGGGGAATTTTCTTAACCCGCTCAAAATTATTACTGCGAGCTGAAAGCGACAACGTCGTCGAGCCAGCTTCAAGTTTCGCAATAAGATCTATGGGATAAATACTATCATCGAAATAACACAACTTTCAACTGTGATAGAGCCGCACTGTTAGATAAATGAGTAGATAACACAAACTCTCAGATCGGCGTGAAGTGTTATACTTCTGTATTTATTTTGACGAGCGAGGTTGTCGGGGCCCACTATATTAAAAGGTGGCAACTTATCCGCAACCCTACGGGCGTTGCACATGTTAATGAGCAGTGACTATCATTTAACATCAGGCTGAACTGCCAGCTTGCCTGCCACCTTATCGCGGTTTAGTTCAATTGGGAGTTCACGATCGTCCGCGAGGGTCCATGATCGAAATAGGCCCGTGAACCGCAGGGCCACACTGACTTGAGCACGGCGGCGATGAAGGTGCTCTTGTGGGCGCGCGTGGCGTGCGGCGTCGGGAAGCCGTCGACGTCGAGCGCCGAGCGCAGCCAGGCCGCCAGCCCACTACCGCCCTCTGTGCCCTCGGGGAACTGCACGCGGTTCAGCGCGAGCAGCAGTTCGGCGAGCGGCTCGATCTGGTTGCGCGGCGTCGCCCCACCTGCGCGAAAGGTGTTAGCATGACCTATATCTGTATAAAATTCTCGTGTCACGATGGTAGTTGCCATACTACTGCGAAAAAAGCTTGATCGATTTTTATGAAAAATTATATGTTTATTTAGTAGGTCTGAGAATCGTTTGTAATTTATTTTTCATAGCCCTGTGATGTGTGGTCCACCCCAAACATTTTTTCTACCGTACAAAATTCGCTCGATAATTTATATGGTTTCGATTCCCACGCGGGACAAGTATTTATGTGGCCCACAGATAGTTATTTCGTATCCGGGTGTTTGTCCACGTGAAATTTATTTTTATAAAACGTCCTTAGAAAAGTACAAAAAATAATGTTATCCTAAAGTAAGGGCAGTGCTTTCAAAAACCAAAAAAAAATTAGTATCACGCACCTATGCAGCGCAGCGTGGCGGCGGTGAGGGCGTGCGCGTGCTTGCGCAGCGCGTGCGGCCTGCGCGCCGCCAGCGCCGCCAGCCAGCCGCACGCCGCCCGCGCCGCGGCCGCCTCCCACATGTGCACGCACGTGCACGCTGCGAATGAGCCACCAATGAGAACGTATTTTTTTATGTGAGAAGGTGGCAAACGAACTGGCGGTTCACCTGATGATAAATGTTAACCGCCGGCCATGGACATTTATAACACCTGTAAGGAGGCGGACTGGCATGTCGACACGCTACGCTTGCAACGTCACGTGTGGTCACCACGTACGAACCCCCCCCCCCCCCCCAGGGCATGAAAAAAAAGGGGTACCGAGGTCGACGAGCTGCAGCAGCGCGTCCTCGAGCCAGTCGAGGCAGAGCGGCGTCTTCTTGGTGAGCGCCAGCAAGAGCGCGAAGAGGGCGGCCGTGAGTTCCGGGCGGGCGCGCACGTCGGCCGCCACGTGGCGCGCGCACGCCGCCACGCACGCGAGCAGCACGCGCGCCGCGCCCGCGTACGACTCGCACGAGACGAGCATCAGCTGCGGACGAAATGCACACGCTCCAATTCCAAATTAAATACAAGCTATGTATCAAAACGCACACGCTCCAATCCGAAATCGAATACAACCCATATCCTGCGAAACGCACACGTTTCGATTCGATATCGATTATTCGCTATGTTCAGAAACGCACAAGTACCAATTCGAAATCGAATACAAGCTACGTCCCCAAACGCACACGTTCTAATTCGATATCGAATACATGACAGTTCGGTGTCCGGACGCTCGCGCACTCGACGGTGAAGGAACATTGCGAGGGATTCGCATGGTTTCGATGTAATAACAAAAATAAAAAATATTTCGAAGGTATATAAAGTCGGCCAACCCACAATGAGGTAACGTGAAGGACTATGCCTTAATACCCTCTGTACGTACAAGGCTTTTGTCCGGCAGTGGGATTTGTAGCTGTTAGTTTACTACCTATTTCACTAGGGCCACACAACAGCCTTAGCCTAACCCTGGTAAAACCCCTCAAGAGACCGGCGTGAAGTGAAAGTGTCATACTTCTACGCTTCGTCTGGTGTGCGAGGTAACTGGGCCGACCTTGGCGGCAACGCATCTGTAACCCTGTGTGCTGCAAATGTTAATAAATTGTTGAAAAATTTCCACGTTATGGTATTCAAACCTGCATCTTCCAGGTAACGGGTAGTAGAAAGATATCGAGATTTTCGTGACGTGAGGATATCGACTGCTCAGTGGTTAGAGCGTCTCGCGGTATTGAAAATTTTTGACAATTTTCTAAGAAAAGTTCACATTTATTTTCACCTTGAGTACAGTGAACAATTAAAAGAGTTACTTCACTCACTTACTTCACCGATCAATATCTCTTTCTAACTTGTATAGGTGAGATGAGAGTGTAGTTCTCTCCTATTGTTTGTATTTTTAACCGACTTCAAAAAGGAGGAGGTTCTCAATTCAGCTGTATTTTTTTTTATGTTCATTACCTCAGCAATTTCGACTGAGTGAATCGATTTTGATGATTCTTTTTTTATATGAAAGCTGGTGCTTCCTATGTGATCCCATATTTTTTTTTATGGGAAAAAAGCGGCAAATGAGCAGGACGCTCACCAAAATTTCCTTGTTATTGGATCTTGGGTTCAGGGGATACTCCTGTAAATTAATTATAAAATGAATAGAGAGTAAGATATTTGAAGTCGGTTCTGTTGTTCTATACCTCACAGAAAACCGGCGTGCAGTGGAAATGTCAAATTTCTGCGTTTCATCTGTCGAGTGAGGTAACTTTATTAAAATGTCAAATGTCCTGACCAGTTTGACGACGTCCATGCCCGAAGCGCAGGGCTGTGTCTCGAAGCCGGCCACGACCAGCTCCGAGACCTCCGCCACCACGGGCAGGCAGTGGTCCATCAGCGTGGACAGCGCCTGCTTCAGTACGTTGTACAGCGGCTGCAACAGATGTTGAGAGTTGGTACCGGGTTCGATTCCCGCAGCGGCTAAATAAATTTCGTCGGTTTTTTTTTTTCAACAAATTTTAATCTTCAATCTACTGTTACATTCCATCACATCAGCCTACTGCTGGGCATAGAACGCCAATCACTTAATTCTAGCCTTGTTTTGCCTATTTAACCGAGTTCGATTACGAAGTGGTTCTAAATTCGGCTGTGTTTTTTTCTATATTTGTTACCGCAGGAGTCCGTCGTTTATGGATCGATGTTGAATATTATTTTTAATAAATTTCAAAGGTTTTATATTTTTATATTAAACATTGAACCATATTCAAATCATTGACATTGGGTCTTGGGCTCTGGAGATACAAAGGCGAATCTCCCAAAATCAAATAGAAAATGTATAGGGAGTGAGATATTTGAAGATGGTTGTGTTTTTTTGTTATAACAATATTACGATTGTTTGTTTCCATTTTACATATCTTCACATACCTACATGGAACATTTTATGTTGCTCTCCATATCCCTCTACAAATATATTTTGGTACAGAGATATAATTTTATTCTCACTGTCCTATCGCTCGACTTCATTATTTCAATATCCAAGAGCGACATGAATTCGCCCACCAATGAAATTGTCAATTTAACGGTGGTAGGGTCACGCAACAGTTGTTCGCTGTTGCACGATTGGGCAGGTGAGTATGATGGTACTTACCAGGAGGCGTGAAGTGGAAGTGTTATACTGCTACGTCTCCTCTGGTGAGAGGTAGCCGGGTGTAGCGAGGGGCCCACTTTATCAAAAGGTAATCTAAGGTAATCTTTATCAAAAGGCAACGCATCTGCAACCCTACTTGGTGTTGCAGATGTCATTGGGCGGCGGTTATCAGTAAACATCGGGCGAACCGCCAGCTCGCTAGCCACCTTCTCACTTAAAAAGAAAGTAGATGACGTAATGTACATACGTCGTGTCCCGAAAGGTTAAACAAATGTATAATTGCCTGCAGCAGGGCCGCGTGCTGCGGGAAGAGGGCCAGAGCGGGCAGGAGGGCGCGGAAGAGGTCCGTCGCCAAGGCGGGCGCCTCTACCAGCGCGCCCAGCAGCGCCGCGCTGCAATCTGCCGCGCTCGACACGCACGTCGGCTCCGCAGCCTGTATTCGACCGTAACGCCATAGTAACTAAGCTGAATGTCCTCTGACAACTGCAGTAGGTCGCCGTCGGTGGCTGAGTTATCCCATAAATACAGGATCTACTATATATAAGGTATGTATTCAGACAGTTTTCGAACGCTTGTTTGTTTAAACATTCTCAAAGACGCAGTGAAATTCTTGGATGTGATCCGGAGGTAGTGTAGTTCAAATCGAGTAGAAATAAGAATTTGGAAATCAAAAATGACACACAAGCTACAAACTTTTATAAATGTCCCTTTTTTTCAGTTGTGCTGGGAAATCATGAGAACCACAATGTCCTCGATATATCGAGGCCGATATTGATTTTATATATCTCTAACTATAATATTACTACAAAAAAAGTTTTTGTTACTAGTTTGCATAGCTGTAACACTTCCGTCGTAAATAAATTAAATTTTTATAAGCGTCGACATTCCTTCACTTTCGAAATCCCTATGGACGTCTGCACGCGGACCTCTACATTCCACTGAAGCTGTCACAGACGCCGGTTCAACGGACTACACGCCGGTAATAAAAAAAACCCACCTGCGCGCGCAAATCGGCCAGCAGCGAGTGCGCCAGGTGGCGCAGCAGCGGCGCCGCCACGGCCGGCTCGGCGGCGGCGAGCGCAGCGCCCGCCGCGCCCGCCAGCTGCCTACGGACGAACGCCTCCGACTGGCCCTCCGCGCTCTGCGCACCAACACACGGATGCCAACTTAGGAATTTTCTCCCTAAGTTTAGGTGAGGAACATTTAAAATGGAGATTCTTTTGTGGGTGAATTCAATCCAAAACTTCCTATGTTTCTCATTTTGAAAAATTTGGTTTGAAGTAAGGGGTGTTTTGTTTTCTTGAACAGTTGGTAACAACGCACCAACATCGAAGGTCACTAAACGCACAACATGCATTCCATGCGAGCCACCGTTTTTTAAGGTCCCGAAACTCGCCACTCAAGGGTAAAGGGGATCTTGCTTTACAGGTCAAGATGAATCAAACCATTTTATTGGATTCTTTCGCGCTATATTTAAGCTTAATTCCCGATGCTTCTACAAAGCAAAAGTTTGCTTTGTAGAAGCATCGGGAATGCTGACGACAGTACGACTCAAATGTCCGTTTCTCACCATCATTGAGCCAGACATAAATGGTTTATCGAACATAAGTACAGACACATTGCATTTTTATATTAATTCTAGTCTCCGCACTTAGATGAAACTGAAAATGTGCAGATATAATATCTACCAGGCAGCGGCAAATTCATTTTTTTGCGCTGCCTGGATCCCACACGTCGAACCCACAGCGTATGGGGAACAGAAAACTCTACAAAATAATAAATATTTGCTAGTAGGCTATATATCTCAAATAAAGAAGAAAACAAATGTTGCTTCCTATGGAGGCTGAGAGGGTGTACACAGCTGAAATACTGGGATGCTGCACCGAAGAAGAAATATTTTTTGTACTCTGTGTACTTTTAAATGTTCGTAGCCTACCTGTGCTGCGGTCACAATGTCGCCGACCAAGGCAGCCGCTTCAGCGCTGCATTCTGTGCACAGTTTGCGCAGGGCGAGCGCGGCGGGCGCTGGGCAGCGCTGCAACGCGGCACCTGCGGCGGTAATGCTCTCCCGCGCCAGCTCACTGCCTTCTGGTGTTTCTATAGATTCCAGCCACGAAGCGTAACCTCCTGTGACAATATAAAATGAAAATTAGTTCAACATCATCTTTAACGTAATTTCTAGTTCATACTGCCACGAAGCACGAACATGAGTCACCTGCATGTCCTGAATAGAACGCAGCGGTCTATGCCGTTTGCAAGTATAGACGGCTCGTCCGGGTATGTATCACGACCTCACAGAAGATCAGAGTGAAGCGTTGCGTCAGGTGAACGAGGTAAGCGAGACCCAAATCACATCATTAGGATTCAAATTATTTAAGTTTCTGTATCTCGATTATTACTGAGTTTAGTCCATTTACGGTCTTATGCTGCTTACATACTCTTGTTTTTGTTGCCATTTTAATTTGTGCAGTATTATTTTATGTTCAGTGTAATTCCAGTCTTTTTTAGTTTCGTTATGTATCTATTGTGGTTAGACCATCATTAAACGTGTTTATTTCTTTGAAAAAAGTTGACAACGAATCTGAAACCTTACTGGTGTTTCGGATGTACTATGGGCGGCGGTTGTCACTTAATATCAGGTGAACCGTCAGCTCGCTTGCAACCTCCTTACATAAAAAAAAAAATGGATCGTTTGACAGCTGGGTCACGCGTTCAGCTAAGCTGTAAGGCGTCGTGGTGACTGGCACGAAATAAATAAATAGAAAAGAAAAAAAGCGGTGCCTCACCGAGGCAGTCGAGGGCGGTGACGAGCAGTCGCTTCGTGCGCGCCGTCCGGGCCGCACGCACGGAGTGGCGCAGCAGCGAGCGGAGCGCGGGCGGCGTGCGCTGCGGCAGCGGCGCGTCCGCCAGCGAGGCGAACACGTGCAGCGCCGCCTCCTGCCGCTCCTCGGGCGCGTCCGCCGCGCACGCGTCCGCCACGGCCGCCCAGCACGACTCGCCTAGAACGCTGTAGCAGTACATCTGCCGACGGCGCGGTGCTTTAGTCACTTACTTGTCTTTTCAAAGTTTTTTTTTGTTTACACATTGCCCTCGCTTTAGGATAACGTTATCGTGCGTTGTAAGGACGTTTCACAAACATAAATTTCACATGGGCAAACACCCACGAAACGACTACCCGTGGGTCGCACAAACAGCTGTCCCGTGTGGGAATCGAACCCATGACCTTCGACGCCGAAGCCAATACCTTGGCAACTGCGCCACGGAGTCAACATACGTGAAACCCCTTCGGTGATTCGAGAGTTTGGGGGAAGGAACCTGAAGGACTCGTCACGTTTAGGCACATTTCGTTACATCGAGAGAAGATACAGCCTAGAGAACGAGCGAATTATAAGTAAATTAAATGAAACGATAAAACGTCTTAACTGTGGTAGGACCACGCAATGACCACGTTGCACGAACGGTCAGGTCCGCCTCGCCAAGTACCTCGACCATACACAGACAGAAGACACAGAAGACCGGCGTGCAGTGGAAGTGTTATACTTCTACGTTCCGTCTGGCAGCCGGGGCCCATTTTATTAAAAGGTGGCAACGAATCTGCAACTCTACGGGTGTTGCAAATGTCCATGGGCGGCGGTTATCACTTAACATCAGGTGAACCGCCAGCTCGCTCACATAAAAAAGTCATAAAATCGGATTCGGCGATTTCATGAAACATATCCTTCCCACAAAGTGGCTTTTTTTCCCTTTTATTGTGAAGCTTTATGAAGTTCGAACCGGTTTCAAGCTTTAGACATTTTTAAAGAAAAACGGGCTAGTACAAATGAATAAGCGAAACATATTTTTTTACATAGATTTTACGGACTATATTTTTAATGAATGACTGTCCCGTGGCCATGACCGTTGTAAATTGTTGGAAGCAAGATAAATTCCGCAAAATAATTTCTAGAGATGGTATAATATACAGCATTCGCGTTAATACAAGAAATTGAAAAGTAATATAAGCTTTTAATAATGTCTGTGTATGTGTCAATTATTCTAGGGCCGCTACAGCCTATTTTCCGGACGTTCGCTTTTAATTCAATAGGTATACTCGAGCAACCCGAGTTCGATCCTCTTGCCGGCACCAATGAAATTGTTAATTTTAAGTGCTGACTTATCACGTGCTCAACGGTAGCCTGCATATTTTCGAAATAATAACAAAAGAGAAACATATCCAAGATATGTGAAGTCCGCCAATCCGCAGTACAGAGGAGGCGTTTGGCCAGCAGTGTGCCTAGGCTGTAACTCTACTCCGCATATTATTCCAGAAACAGTCGTACCACAGTGTCCGATATGTCTTGTCTGTAGCACCGCAGTAGTTCGACGTCGTCCCGCGAGAGGGCCGAGTCGGCGGGTGCCTCGGACTTCGCCACTAGCGCCATCAGCAGCCGGGAGAACACTTCGCGCCAAACGGGATTCAACTTCCGCGATCCGTCCGCCATGTTCGCTATTTCGTCCTAAACAATTAAATATTGCGGTGAGACGACGCTCAAAAATGAAGAAAAAATCTCCTTCCAAATAACCTTTTTTGAAAAGGCTAATGCGCTGATTGAATGGAACATTTCAGTATAAACGGTTACGTCTACTTCACAATATACCTATCTGGTTGCCGTCATATTGACTTTTGATTACTGTCATCTCCATAATGTGTTAATGACATTAATGGACACTCGCCTAAGACGATTCAATTGACGTAACAATCATCTAAATTACCTCATGTAAATGCATTCGATTGCGCTGTAGTCCATTTTTAGGTTTCTTGGGAGTATTAGAGGCGGGCGTTGAGTTGGCAAGAAAGTGGGCATGCATAAACTTCTCCCGCGCTGTGCCGTTTTTTTTTCGGGTCGTTTCCAGGTCCCCAAAGGTTTGTATTCATGCGTTAAGGTATCATTTCGGTAGACACGAGCAACGCAAGGCGGTGAAGGGAAACACCACGAATTCACCTAAATGATATTTTATACAGCGTGTCGTTACCATTGCGACAATAAATGAACACACATATAGGGGATAACTTTTTAAAGTTGTATTAAACATTTAAATTCTTTAAACATCAATATTTACAGAGTTATTAAATTTTCCAAAACAAAGAATTTTAGAACATCCCCTTACCTATAAAAGCGTAACGTAAAGTTCATTTGTAAAGGTCACAAAGCACATGAATGGGTTGAATGAATTTAAAAGAGACAAAACATACTACTAGAAGGAGAGGCTTGTAATGCGACACTGTGGCGCGAGTTGTATAGGGTGTTACAAATTTTGTTTCTTTTTTACTTAATTAGTTTGTTTGAAAAATATATTTTTTTTAATTATGGATTTTGTTTAACGTTAACATTTTTTATGATAATTGGCAAGTAGCGTTAGACGTGTGTTCATTAATTGTCGCGATGGTAACGACACGCTGTATATGTAAAAAGATTTTCTAAGATATAGGAAAGAATGTCGTTAATTTACGCCAAGTCGCAAGTGTAAAGTCAGTATTTTTTTAAGTAAAACTTATTTTACGGTTAATGTTACATTAAGAATATTTTTCATTAATTTTTATTCCATTTACTAAGCAACTAATGAAAGTCCTTCCAAAACTCGAATTTTCTCAAGCATATATTTATGAAAGCAAAAATAAACCACCAGTCCTCAAACTGTTCGAAACAGCGGCGAGAAATTTTTCCGCTTAACGGCATAAATACATATCACTTCTTTCAGCAGGAGACACCTTTTTATAACAGGCAGTACAGGTGTGTATATTCCGTTGCCTGCTTCGTAGTAGAGAACATGGAAGCCTGCAGTAGACACTCGCCTGCAGCGTGTACCAAAAGCCGAAGACGAGGTTGGAGCGGGTCTCGTGCAGAGGGTAGTATCCGGGGGCGGTCTGAGCTGCTAGAAGGAGCTCGAGGATTTGCTGCGCGCTCTGCTGGGGCGGGTTGCTCTCCATGCCTTGGACTATGGCACGCGAATGGCAGTCCGCCACCGATACCAGACACGTGATGATGGCCGACAGCAATTCCTGTAATGACAAAGCGAAATAAAATGAAGTTGTTCACGGTATTGTTTCGAAATGTAATTGTCAAATGTTGTGCAAGAAACAATAAAGCCATATATTGCGCACACTATGTTAAATTTACTCTAAGGATGGTTCCTTAATTTTTTATTCAAAGAGTTTTCGCGTGCGCTCCTAAACAGCCGCTAGAGTGATGGGCTTTTGCAACTTTTGATTTACAATAGCGACTTACCTTCCTATTCACCTATCAGCTCCTTGTTGGAACTTATAACAAGAAAAAAAAACGTTAGTAAGGGGATGCTGTTTCAATTAGTCCAGTCTAAGACTTCGGATGCTTTGTTGGCGTATATTAGAGTTCACCTCCTATGTAGGGACCGAGGTTGGGCAGTTCCTGCCATTACACTAATGGGCAGGCTTGTCCGGGAGACAATCATGGCCTTACAGAATATCGGCGTGAAATGAAATTATTATACTTTCGCGTTTTTCTAGTGAGTGAGGTAAACGGGAACCACTTTTTTCATGATTGCCTACGCATCTTTTCTTATGTGAGAAGGTGGCAAGCGAGCGAGGCGGTTTACCTGATGTTCAGTAGTAACCGCCGCCGTAGACATGTGCAACGCCCGTAAGGCTGCAGAGGCGTTGCCACTTCTCAATAAAGTGGGCCACGGCTACCTCACTCACCAGACGAAACGGAGAAGCACAATGCTTGTACTTCACGCCAGTCCCCTGTGAGGTCGCGGTACGTCCCCGGACGGACCTGCCCATTCGTACATTGTAGACCGCCTGCTCGCTTGCAAGCCTCTGAAAGTAAAACACGTACATATACAAGGTCGTAAAGAAAAAAAGCGAAGGGGCACCTCGTTGATGGAGTTGGTGACGTTGTCCTTAGCAAAGAGGCGGGCGGTGAGGCTCGCTAGGTCGGCCAGGAGCTGGTTCGCGGCGGCAGGCCGGCGCAGGGCGCCTGCGCCGCCGCCAGCGGCTCGGACAGCCCCCAGCGCCGCCTCGCATGTCTCTAAGGCGGTGTCGCTCACAGCCTCGTTCCAGCTGCATGTCAATGGTAACAGAGACTTCAGCCAAATCAATTTTTAAGTTAAAGGAACATTATCATTAACAATAAACACCTGTAAATGATAACTCGTGATTTTAGGTCTTTAGGACCACGTTTATACGACAGGGTATGCAAAGCTTCTTTGCATGATGGAGTACACGAGTCTGCTGTATAGGGCGTGTCTTTTTTGTGATTGAAGTTTGCGGTTTCAGTCCGGCCGCCTTCATCAGTTCGTAGCAGTCACACATGTCGACATGCATGCATTGGTAGAGTTCGCACATGTGGACATGTGTGCCTTAGTAGCCATCCCGTATATTCAAAATAAGGGGAATCGTGACTTAGGCCGTTGAATGTCCTATTCGTTTACCTCGAACGGCGCTCACCGCTCGAGACGAGGTTGTATCTTTTGTAACCGACGTGTTTGTTTTGCCATGCCCGGGAACGAGCTACAGTGTGTACCGGTTAATGCTACGTCACGTCAGTGTAGTGTTGACGGGCGGGACGCCCGATAGGTCTGGAATACTTACACCCCTTCACCGATCGGGTCGAAAGGACGTTTGCGACGGTCGAACGGTCGGTTCAGGGTGATTTCTTGCATTCACCATCAGAGGATTAGGATAATTTTGGGTTTCCCAATGAAAAGTTTTATTATTCCGCTAAAAAGTTCACGTAACATTTGGAGTACGCAATCGCTGTGTAATATGACGTTTCTTAGATACCACCTTGCATCGCAATGCAGATGAAACTATTGTGTACCTGAAGTTGCACTAGTACTAGAATTTTCTTCAGGTGTCTTTCGGAGTAGTGTAAATGTAGGACATTGTGGGTTGTACAAAGTTTGAATAGCAAGAGCTTGTCAATTAACAAAATTATGCTTGAAGACTTAGTGAGATAGATAAGTCAGTCTGAAACGTTTCAGATGTCTGAACCGAACAACGAGCAACATTGTGGGTGGGTACAGGGTGTCTTACAGAAGACCCAATTGCAGTATTATACTTTGGCAATGAGGATGTTAACTGATGCGTATTCTGTAAGTATTGGCAGTAATAAAATTTCCAACAACAAATGTGAGGAAAATAGTTACTATTTACTGTCCAATTAAATTTCCTATAATTTCTCTATCGTATAATGTCTTCATATTATTTACTTAATGTCTTCATCTATCATCAAGAGAAAAAGGGGCAATGATTGTACTCACGTATAGATAACATGTACCACGGTCTGCAATGCTCGACACAAAGGTGCATAATCTGGTACATTGGTTGGACCATATTCGACAGTATCATCGCATGCCAGCGCTAGCCAGCTCCCAGCACAAGTAGCTGCGCTTAGCCAGGTCAAAACAGTCTCTTCACTAGGAGGCCCCTTACTGTAATCACTTAATACACACAGAATGAATGAATTTATTTTTTTCACAAATCAACTATTTCTAAAACTCAGTACATCTTATTATCTATTTAAAGATTGTTTTGTATGAAATATTAATATGACATTTTACTGAAATGTACAGTAAATAAAAGAAAATAATGCAAAGATTTTTACAACAAGTTCTCATTAAATTTATTTAATATGCACATGAATGATAAAATTGCAAGTTATTATAACTTTTACACTTCTCATACTCACTTGTATGCTGTTTGCAAGAAGTGATGCATGTCATCTAATACAGCTGGACAAGCCTGGAGCAAAGAATTTCGATTTCTCATACGCAGTGAAGATCCCATTGTCATACTATTGTACTAAAAGAAAGGATGAAACAACTTAAACATAATGATTATTATTTTATAAAGTAGATATTATACACATTAGATTAATAATTTAATAAAGTAAATTGTATGTTGAATGTCCAAATCTATATCAAAATATAAGTAAATTAACAGTGATAGAATTTTATAATTTAATTAAAAATGCAATTTACTTCTTCAGGTATCACAGTTAATACTTCAAGCAGCAATGATGTATTTTCTGGAGTTGACAGGGGTCTTAATGTTGACGCTAAGTCTGTAGCACCAAGTTGGAGAATTACTGCTGCCAACTGAAAAAACAATAATATTTAAAGCTTGCACATGTTAAGGCATATTTCAATAATAATATTCTGTATGGAAATGGTGACTAAAGTTTATTCAATACCTTTTCTGATCTGTAGCAGCACATTTAAAAAAACACCTATAGATATGTTAAATATTAAAAATAAACATTAAATTATACCATTAAAAATCACTCACACTGATGCACAGTCTATTAGTTACTATTTTTGGGCCTTTGGTATATGAAGTAACGGCTTGAAGTATTTTCTCTTTTAGCTCATCATAACTTTCTGCTGGGACTTCATTCCAGCAGCGTAAGATTTTAGTGTGCAAAGTAGTTGCACCATAGAATTGAATCTCGGTTCCCTAGAACAATATGCAATATAATGAATCTAATAAAAAAACATAAAAGCTTAACGACAATTATTAAGGGCAAATTGGTTAACTTGAATTTAAATTAAATCATGTTATCAAAAGGGGTGACAGTAAGCCCACATTTCTGCTTTATTTTAACGTAAAACGTAAATTGACTTAACGTAAATTAAACTATTAACATTTCTAGCTTCGTGAAAGTATCAAGATGCATGTACTTAATCTTTTTTATTCAAAAATATAACCAAACATCTATGAACCTTGTGTGGTTGAAGTAGCTCCCAAACGAAATTCCATGCTTCTGGCGCTCTTTGGGCTTGTGTAAGCCAAGTGTGTGCCTTAACTCTTTCCTGCTGCTCTCCATTATAAAACACTGATACAGCATATTCTAGATTTTGTGCTGTATACTCCATTTGGTAAGAAAATCTGTTTTGCTCTTAAAGCAATTTAAACTATACTTACAACCTTGTCATTCGTAAGCCACTTTTTACTAATTGATATTAATTAAAAAACAAATTTGATATGATAATTTAAATAATATGTTAGGGATTGAAGATATGAATTAAATTTTAGAGTAAAAATATTGGCTTTTCTTCTTCTTCTTCTTTTTATTAATGGCTTGCTTTGTGAGTTATCACAATTACGCCAATGTCAAGTTGTTCTTAAAATTCTCAATTTTATAATATTCACATTAAAATTGTAATAGGCAAATAAAAACTTCAAAAATCCCCTTATTACATACCAATATTGGCTTTGCTTTGACATATACATGAAAATGACATATTGTGTATGTGTAGGTAACTATAAAATGCCAGATGTATATATATATATATATATATATATACTAGGGATGCCGAAAGGAAAAAAAATATCAATATATCGATATTCATAAAAATATCAATATCAGCCTCGATATATCAAAAATATATCGATATATCGGTAAAATTTTCGGTATAAAAAATCATTTATTTAATTCAGTCTGATTCAATAATAAATAACAGTAATATTTATACAAAATTCACATTATATTAATGTATGAGAAATTTTAATACAACGTTAATTTTTTATTAATTTTAATACAATTTCTTTTATTATTCTAAACTAGGTATATTATTTACCTTCGTTGGAAAAAAAACAAACGGCTTATTAAGTAAGATTAATCGGTAAATACGCAGAGACTTGTCTTATAAGATTGGCCTAGATCAGAAGAATTTAGTAATAGTTGTTTAATTAACATGAAAATGCTGAACGATAATTTAACAAAAGTTACTTAAACGTGGTTAAATGATAATAATTTTTATGACGTCAAATATTTTTTTATAAAAACTCGATATTATATGATAATTATTGAGAATTTAATTATAATTAAATTTTTGTTCACTTTATTTACATATTAAATTAAAGTTACTTTAGTTGAAGTCATTAATATTTTGCATGCTGTTTATAAATGAGCATAACATGTAGTTCAATATTTATGATTTGTAACACCTCATGTTGTACCTTTGATATGGATAGTATAGAGTACGAAGGATGAAATTGTAGTATAAATACCATTATTATTATAGTACAAAACGCAATTCTGCATCCGCGACAATACTAATCATAGACAACAGTTTTTTTTTCTGTTAGTTTTTATCTTTTACGGCTTTGAATCAATTTAAATAAAAATATCGTTTTTGAAACGATCTCGATATTCAATTTTTTGTATCGATATATCGGATCAAAATATGTCGGCCAAAAATATCGATATATTTTAAAAAAAATTATCGATATATCGATATTTTTTTGGCATCCCTAATATATACAGGCGATCTAAGTAGGGTTTTGTAAAATCGGTAATAATTAATCACTTACAATATATATCGCATAAAACAATATACGGTGAAAACGCAACTGAATACCCAAAATTTATGTGGCAGACGATGGGTGCAGTGTCGAGGAGCACTGCTTTCTGCATTTGAGCTAAGAGCAGTTCGTCCTGGAGTCCCCTGTCCCAGTCGCCTCAGATGTTTGGACCGGTTGACTGGGATTAACCCATTCGTAACACTAACAACAACAATCGGGATAACTTTAGTCGACACTCCACCGGTCTACATGTCGGTCACCGTGTGAGCCAGATCCAGATATTTCGTCTTCTTATCTGTTTCAGCTTTCACGAGGTTCTCGTCATATGAAATAGTAATGTCAACCAAAAATACCCGCGACTGTGCACGGTCAAACGGATCAACATTATTACTCAGGTTTATTCGCGAGAATCATCGTTATGTATAATATATTATATGAGTGACAGTGACGATCAAGGGAATAAAAAGAAATTATTTTGAATGAAACTGGTCTCCATTAAAATTAATATACGTGTTTTATAAATATAAATACATATGTTTGGTAATTATTTTTATTATTAAAATAGTAAAAGAAATATATTTTATTTCACTAACGAAATTCTTTTCTTTCATCTATCATTTCCATAATTTGACTATAAATTTCTATTAATTATAAGTTTATATATTAAATTAAATATTACACATCTGCTGGGCGTCCTGTGACGGCATATTTTCAACCGACTTCAAAAAAGGAGGATGTTCTTTTGGGAGCCGGCAGGAGGGAATAATTAAGATGCAGTACAAAGAACAAGCCGTGTTGGGAAAACCATAATCTTTTTATTGTCACTCGTTGCTATAGTAATTTGTCAATATTAGGGTAATGCTAGACCGATGAGAGTAAGGGTGTAAAGGATAAGAGCGGTGCTACACAGTAGCAAATGAGTCGCCACATCACCCCCCCTACGGAGAAAAATAAGTACACATTGAAGGCAAAACAAGTATAAAATGTAACAATCAAATAATTATACACTGTTATTATAAAAGTACAAGCAACATTATTTGGGAATAATCTTTAACTAATGGAATTTTAATTTAAACAATGAAAAAATAAACATTGTAAACTTAAAATTGAAAAAAAAACTCTGCTTTAACAAAAATAACGTATTAAAAACTAGTACTTATAAATCTAAAATATCTTTAAATTTAACTTTGCGACCTGACCGGGTTGTTACAGGCTGTGCGGGCGTTTTAATGGGCACGGCCGTTTGGCTAATAGGAGGTGAAAGAGTCGGAAGGACTGGGGGCTCCGGTGCCAAGTTGTTAGGGGACGGATTGCCGTCTGGGTCAGGTGCAATATACGCAGGTTTTGTTCTGTCGATGCTAACCTAAGATCTTCGGCTAGAAATGTCTAAGGTAAGTGTCTTTTCAGATCTCTTCAACACTCTGTAGGGGCCTGTATAAGGTGGCTGTAGAGGGCGTCGAACGGAATCTTCGCGGAGGAACACGTGAGTAGCATCAGGTAAGTCCTTGAAAACGAAAGTTTTAGAATTCGTGTGACGTGATGCTGGAACGGGGCGAAGTTCTGCCATCCGTTTTCGCAACTGTGCAACAAAATCATGGTCCACGGTCTGAGGGGAATTGCTAGCCACCAGGAACTCGCCTGGTAGGCGTAGCGGTTCCCCATACAAAACTTCTGCAGCTGACGTTTTGATGTCATTTTTTAGTGCCGCCCTGATTCCGAGAAGAACGAAAGGTAGGGCATGGTACCAAGAACTCTTGTGACACATTAAAGCGGCCTTTAAATGGCGGTGGAAACGCTCTATCATCCCATTAGTTTGGGGATGATAGTTCGTATTACGAACGCGTTTTGTGGCTCCTAAATCCATCAGTCTGTTGAAAAGTTGGGACTCAAATTGACGTCCCTGGTCCGTTGTGACAGTGATCGGTACACCAAAGCGAGCGATCCAGCCATGGGTGAATTGATCAGCGACTTCTACTGCGGTGACATGGGCCAAACTTCGGGCCAGCGTGCGAAACGGTCTACTGCTGTTAGGCAATAAGTGAATCCGTTTGAAGAAGGCATCGGTCCAATAATGTCCAGGTGAACATGACGGAATCTGCCTGAAGGTGTGCTAATGTTGCCAAGCGGTGAAACGACATGGCGCGTTACCTTGCTGCTCTGGCAGGCGAGACACTCGCGTGCCCAGGAGCGGCAGTCTTTAGCAATGCCTGGCCAAACATAGCGGTCGTTAATGAGGCGCGCGGAAGCGCGTGCGCCGGGGTTGCTGAGACCATGTAGGCGATCGAAGACGGCTCGCCGATACTGTTTTGGCAAAAAGGGTCTAGGTTTGCCTGTTGACACATCACACAAAACGGAAATGTTGGATCCAGGTATGAGGGTTGGCTCTAACTGTAAAGAAGAATGGACCTTTACGGTTTTAAGTTCGTCGTCCGTCTGCTGAGCTTTTGCCAGGGCTGCGAAATCGTCATCGAGCGTGATAGCCTCAATGTGGGACATTGTGTCAGCAACGACGTTGTCTTCCCCCTTCACATGTTTGATATCAGTTGTAAACTGGGAAATAAACGTAAGTTGGTTAAGTTGAGCAAGGGGCAACTTTTCACGGCGTTGGACGAAAGCATAAAGAAGCGGCTTGTGGTCCGTATAGATTGTCGCGTGTTGTGCCTCTAGTATATGCCGGAAATGCTGTACGGACGCGTACACTGCGAGAAGTTCGCGGTAATACGGCTGCCAGCCTTGATCAGACCATTGCTGTAAGGCAGCGCCAACATGAGTGCTGGAGGCGTCCGTGTACAACCCTAAACGAGCATTTCGTTGCGGATGTACAAGCATGGTGGCCTCTGAGAGACTTTCGCGACACTCGTAGAAAGCACGCTCCAAGTCTGCTGTCCAGGGCATAGCTTTTGAACCTTTTAGGTTGCTGACTGTTAAAAAATCCACAAGTGGAGCTTGGAGCTTGGCGGCTTTGGGAAGAAATTGGCGGTAATAATTTACCATCCCCAGGAAGCGACTCAAACCTTGAGCTGTTTTGGGAAGCGATAACTCGCGGAGTGCAGCGATCTTCTCTTCAGGTGGGCAGATACCATCCTTGGTTATCTTATAACCTAGGAAGATTACCTCACATGTCCCCAATACGGACTTATCCACATTGACAACGACGCCATAGTCCACCAGTCTTTGCAGGATTATGCGCAGGTGTTTGGAGTGCTCTTCAGCATCCCGTGAGAATACCAAAATATCGTCAATGTATCTCATCGATGAAACGCTGGAAGGTTTGGCCAGCGTTGCGTAACCCAAATGACATATAGGGAAACTCGAAAAGACCAAATGGCGTTATTATGGCCGTTTTGCAAACATCTGGACCAGCTACCGTAATCTGCTGGTAGGCCTTTACTAGATCTAATGTGCTAAATATAGTAGAACCAGCCAGATTATGACTGAAGTCTCCTATATGACGCACAGGGTACCGATCGGGAACTGTCCGAGCGTTTAAGAGCCTGTAGTCACCGCAAGGACGCCACATGCCATCCTTTTTGGGTGCTAAATGCAGTGGTGACGACCAGGGGCTTTTAGATGGGCGAGCAGTACCCGCCGACACAATGTCATTAAATTCCTTCTCAGCAATTTTTAGCTTGCTTTTTAGCTTGCATAACGGTCAGCTGTAGGTGGGCGCGTCACTTCCGGAAAGTTTAAAAAATAGTTGACTGATGACAGGGAATCGCGAGACGGTTTTTTTACGGTCCTAATACTTGGCTGATATTGCGGTTACAACAATATGCGGATAAGTTTGTAACCTCATCGCACAGTGTACCGCTACGGCAGTCGGGTAGGAGGTGGAAGAAAGCTAGGAAATCCGAACCGATAATTGGGACATCCACGTCAGCACAAATAAACTCCCAGCGAAATTCACGGCGCAATCCTAAATTGAGGTTCAGATTAACTGTGCCGTAAGTTTTAATGGAGCTGCCATTTGCCGCATTGAGAGTAAGTCCTGTATTTGAGAAACGTCCTTTTATAAGTTTTCGTGGAAAACAACAAATGTCCGAACCGGTATCTATCAAAAAATTAATTTTGGTATTTTGATCGGTAATAAAAAGGCGTTTGCTGGACTGTGCGCGGTCGGTACTTGCCACGTCCGACCGCTCCCTTAGTTTAAAGGTTTGGTAGCTCCTTCAATGGTCCAGCTGCATCCTGGTATGCATTTGCTTGCTTTGTTGCCGAAACGATCGTGGTACCAGCAAAGCTTCTGATTACGTGGGCGTGAGCGCGATCGAGAGCGGCTCCGCTTTTGATTAATGCGTGAGCTCCCAGATCGTTCATGGGTGTTTGTTCTGAGCGCTGCGACTGTTCGCGTCAATTCCTCGATCTGCCGCTGCATTGACGCGAGAGTGGGCTCAAAGGTATGATGCGCCGAAACCTGGCTCACGGTGGTAGGCCTCTCGGTCAACTCCACCAACTGGTCGGCCATCTCCGCCAACTCCGTCAAGTCCTGGATCTTCTGTGCGGCCAACACAATTTGAACCTGCGGGGAAGCCGATTGGCCCAAATTGATCGCAGCAAGTCAGCGGGGAACTATTGCCCAGCCAGACTCTTCAAGTGTCGCATGAACGAAGATGGCTTGCGGTCACCTAACTGTTCCTTTTCTAGTAAGCGCCGCACCTTCTCCTCGAAGGAATCGGAGAATCTAGATATGATTGCGCTTTTTAAAGTTGTGTATGGTTGCAACTCGGGAGGATGTGTGATAATATCTTCGACCTCCTTCGTACACTCGGTATCTAAATGCGCCACGGCGAAATGAATCTTCGTCATTTCAACGGTAATTTGGTTAATGTGGAACTGCGCCTCTAGGCTAGAAAACCACAATGCGGGCCGATCCTTGCTAAAAGGCGGGGTCCTAATTGCAACCCTGTTTACGTAAATGGGACTGCCACTGACTAGTGAAGTAGCGTCACCTTCTTTGCCAACATGGCCCTCTGTAACGTTAGAGTCTCCTTGACTCGCCATGGTTTAAAGGTAAGATCGCAAAAACGCTTTACACATACACGCAGTGGAACAAATCGGTAAATACACAAACGAAACAATTTCAGTATTGCGCAGCAAACGTAATAATAAAATTGGTAGAAAAGTAAAGTAAGTCTAAATACAACATAAAATGATACTATCTTAAAAAATAGCACTAAACTTTCACTTGAACGAGTGTAAACGCAGCATCCGTCGCGAAATATCAGTGGAGAGCTGTTAGTCACCTGACACAATGTTGGGGGTGATTGCCGCGCGTGGCGCGCTTTTCAACTTCCTCCTCGTCAAAGATGACGTAGCTCCGGTAGAGAAAGAAAAATGGCCGGCCTCGATGCGAAAAATGCCGGCTCAGCGCTACATAGAATGGACAAAATACGAGTCCAATAGCGATGTAGATTATCGTAGATGCGTTTACAGTTGTTGCGATTATAGCTTCATGGCTGTTCTGTACAATCTCCCTCGCAGGCTATACCATAGTCTCACTCGCAGGTGGCTTTTCTAGTCTCCCTAGCAGACTTCTCTGCACGGAGGGAAAAAAACAAAAAGAAGGAAGCGTACCTAGGCGGCGTCGCAGAATGGAACAAACCTCGATTATCGCGGAAATTGTTGTTTCCGAGCGAAACTGCAGAGCATAGCGACGTGGGCTCCGATGTTGCGCATATTTATCACATCACGTCGGGGTCACCAGTTTGGGAGCCGGCAGGAGGGAATAATTAAGATGCAGTACAAAGAACAAGCCGTGTTGGGAAAACCATAATCTTTTTATTGTCACTCGTTGCTCTAATAATTTGTCAATATTAGGGTAATGCTAGACCGATGAGAGTAAGGGTGTAAAGGATAAGAGCGGTGCTACACAGTAGCAAATGAGTCGCCACATCCTCAATTCGATTGTATTTTTTTATGTTTGTTCCCTCAGAAATTTCTACTGAAATGATTTTGATGATTCTTTTTTTATTTGAAAGCTGGTGCCACATTAATTTCATTGGTATTGGATCTCGGTCTTCGGAGATACTTAGGGAAGTCCTACAGAGCGAGATATTTGAGGTTTGTTTTATTTTTCGTTTAATAAAAATGGCAAATATGAGTCTTTATGTTCAGATTATATATTTGTGCCTTTGCTGTTGAAACATTAGGTCCGTGGGGTCCCCGCACATCAAATTTTTTTAAAAGTTTATGTCCTAGGCTTAACGCCGCGGCTGGTGACAAGAGAGCTGGTTTCTTTTCTCGCGCAAAGGTTAAGCATAACTATTCAGCGAGGAAATGCAGCTAGCGTTCTTGGCACCATGCCGCGTGGATTAGGTTTATTAGATAAAATGTAATTTTAGATAGATTTAATCTTGTAAATATTAGATCAATAAAGATTGTCTTTTCATTATATATAAAAATATTTTATTTAAGTACCTGATATTTTACTATAAATTTTAGGATGATTTTAAATATGTACATTAAAATATGTTTACGCTTTAAGAAATAAATCGAAAGAATCGTTGTTATGTAATAAAATGATTAATATAATCAATAGTATTTCCTTATTACATTTTTAAGATACAATTTATTTTCCGGTATTTATAACTAAAGTGTTCGTAATAAAATGAGGTACATCTCTACTCTAGTTGTTATTTTGCTGAATGCTGCTAGTGCTAGTGAATCTGAATTAAGTGATAACGAGTTGGTATTATATCGTCTCGTTTGAAGTTTTTTTATTAAATTCTTCTCTGATCTTATAAAATGAAAATCGAGGAAGTAAAAAGTACTGCTAAAACTCAAAGAATATCAGCTCATAGTCACATTAAAGGATTGGGATTAGACGAAAATGGTGTTCCTATTCAAATGGCAGCCGGTCTCGTGGGTCAAGAATCGGCTAGAGAGGTATAATTATGTGAAGATTAAAAAAAATATTACTTATTTTGCAGAAGTTTTTATTCATGAATGAAAACAAGTGCAATAGCGTACAATGCGAATAAACATTATAGATCAAATTTATAGGTTAATTTGTTTGGTTACCATGGAGCTAATGATTATTTTATTTTATCTTTTACGGTATAGTGTTTTTTGACGATTATATATTTATTAACTAAACGACATGACTAAAAATTCCATAAACATTGACAAAAAAAAGTTAACAGTTTTATAATCATTATAAGATACAAAATGTATTCCTTTATCTACATCACAATGTGTGTTTAAACAAACTATTATATATTGAGGTTAAAATTTTAGGCTGCTGGTATAGTAGTAGATATGATAAGGAGTAAAAAAATGGCAGGACGTGCATTATTATTGGCAGGCCCACCAGGCACTGGGAAAACAGCTATTGCTTTGGCCATTGCTCAGGAACTTGGTAATAAAGTAAGTATTTCATTTAATATTAAATTGTTAACCTAGTGTTCACACAGCTGTGTAATAGCCAGATACCTTACTATAGACCCCAGAACATAAGTATGAGTAAAAATATTCATACTTTAAATTTTATTCAGTGATGATGTAAGAGAGATGGAGGACCTGCATTCTCTGTAGTTGGGAACAGGCCCCCTATTAAAAGGTGTAACTAAAAAAAAAATGTGATAATACAGGTTTTGTAAATGTCCTTGTTTGGGGGTTATTAACATCTGTCTAACTGCTAGCTCGCTTGCTATCTTCTTTAATAAAAAAATGTTTCTGCAGCATCTTTGGTGATGTGTTTGTGCATGTGTAGTGGTCCTCAAATTACTAAAATGAACTGCTTTATGCGAGCAGTTCATCAACAAACAAACAAGTTTTATCATTTTATAGATTGATTGCTCAAGCTTGGCATCTATTAAACTGTCAGCTATTTCTTCAAATACGATTTGCATATTTTGAAATTTCGTAACTATAAAATATATGGGAATAAGTTTTGGGCTCTGTATAACTTGGGATAATTTAGGAAATTTCCTTGAATTTTCCCAGGTACCGTTTTGTCCAATGGTGGGAAGTGAAGTATATAGTACAGAGATTAAGAAAACAGAAGTCCTAATGGAAAACTTTCGTCGCGCCATTGGCCTCCGCATCCGAGAGACCAAGGAGGTGTTTGAAGGCGAAGTGACTGAACTCACACCAGTAGAAACAGAAAATCCTGCTGGAGGTATACATTTTGATAGTAATTTTACAAATAGAAATAGTTTTTAAACATTTACAGAAAATAAAGCTGAAATGTGTACATGTTTATGAAATAAATTATTATAATAGGTGTGTATTAAGATTTATTGTGTGTATTAAAGTTATTGAAATATTACTATTTCAATAACTTTAATATTTACTATTTTGTGTTTTTGATGAGAATAGTTGATTTTTATATTACATTACAATATTTCAGGATATGGTAAAACTGTTTCACATGTTATAATTGGATTGAAGACGGCAAAAGGTACAAAACAATTGAAATTAGACCCTACCATCTATGAGGCATTACAAAAGGAAAAAGTAGAAGTGGGTGATGTAATTTATATAGAAGCTAACTCTGGTGCTGTCAAGCGTCAAGGACGAAGTGATACCTTTGCAACAGAATTTGATCTTGAGGTGGGTGGCAATTTCTTATTTTGTTTTTTGACGGTTTTTTGTGTATCAGCAAATAAAAATTATTATGCAATATAGTTTAACAAGCTAAGTAAATCTAAACTTAATGTCAGGTACCTAGATGATGGTACCCTGGGAGGTAAAGTTGACGATGTACAAATTGTCTTATCGAAATTATTAGACAATTTTAAAATATCGTTCGCAATTTAAATAATTACAAACATGAACTTTTCTTTTCCGAAAAGATTTCTTTTTCATACAAAATTATTTTGGCCCAAACTATTAGCTCTATGTTCAGATTATGTATTTGTGCCATTTGCTGTTGAAACTTGGTCGTCCATGGGGTCATGTAATTCAAAAATTTTTAAAAGTTTACATCTTAGGCTTAATGCCGCGTCTGGTGACAAGAGAGCTGGTTCTTTTCTTGTTCAAATATATAAGGTCTTGTGGGACACCATTAAAAACAGTATCACTTGCCAATAAATTGGCTTTATTGCCTTGCTTGCCCCGGAATCCATCCCACATTCATATACCTTTCACAAGACATTTGAACAAACAATCTAATGCAAACTTCAAAGTATGTAAGAAAATAAATAAATTTTTGTTGTTTTACTACATAATTTTTATTTTGTAATCTTAGGCTGAAGAATATGTTCCTCTACCAAAAGGGGATGTACACAAAAAGAAAGAAGTAGTTCAAGATGTGACTTTGCATGATTTGGATTGTGCAAATGCACGGCCGCAGGGTGGGCATGACATTATGTCGGTCATGGGTCAGCTAATGAAACCAAAGAAAACAGAAATTACTGGTAAGAGTCTCTCTAATAGAGATTGTTTTTAGGTTTTCATAGGTATAATTCATTAAAACTAATACATATAATATTTTTACAAAAATGTTACTGTGACTTTTCTTGAAAATTTTATACTAATACTTCAACTATATTGAATTTTACAAATATCTTTTAATATTTTTTAGATAAGCTAAGAAAAGAAATTAATAAAATAGTAAACAAATACATAGATCAAGGAATTGCCGAATTAGTTCCAGGGGTCTTGTTCATTGATGAGGTTTGTATTTTATAATATAAGGTAAATCATTCCACTGTAGACCAAATATCTCTTCTGAATATATTATTTAAATATTAATCCAAATAAAATTCTTTATAATACAAATTGTAATGTAATGACATTTTAAAATTAAGTAAGTGTACTCCTCCAATTAAATGATCTTTAAATGTTGTAAGTTTACCATTTTATTTTAAGTCTTTTAATTATGTTTTAAAATATGATTGCAATAATGATTATGTGAATTTTACTAATTGAAATATTGTATGCTTAGCATATTATCTATGCTTTGAGTTTCCTTTGTTAGCTATTCCGTGAGTTTACTTCTAAGGCCTTATGTTTTAGGTACACATGTTAGATATAGAGACATTCACGTACTTGCACCGTGCCTTGGAGTCTGCCATTGCCCCAATTGTTATTTTCGCTACCAACAGAGGGCGTTGTCAAATTAGGTAAAAAATATAATATTAATTTAGTCATAGTGAAAATGATTACTGTGGCTTGAAATAAGATTGCGCTTTTTGTAATCTACAATAAATTCTATAGACTATTAACATACATTGTAACTTATATGTTTGCATATATTTCAGAGGGACAGAAGACATTATTTCTCCCCATGGTATACCACTTGATCTGTTGGATCGATTGTTGATAATTCGCACATTACCTTACAATAAGGCAGAGCTTTTACAGGTAAATAATAAAAATTCATAAATTAAATAATAAGAATTAGGTACATTTTGGGTAATCTATTTCTCTATGAGGTATTTACAATTTCCCGGCTTAGCACGGGTGCAATGTATTATACATATAAACATTCCTCTTGAATCACTATCTATTAAAAAAAACCGCATCAAGAGCCGTTGCGTAGTTTTAAAGATCTAAGAATACAAAGGGACAGACAGACAGCGGGACCACTATGTTTTATCCTATGTAGTGATAGGAATTTATCTATAATATTACACTTTAAAATTTTTAGATCCTGAAACTCCGCGCCTCCACGGAAGGTATCGCAATCGAAGAAGACGCCTTATCGGCTCTCGCTGAAATAGGTGCCAACAGTACCTTAAGGTAAATATATATATATATATTAAGTTGGGGTTTCTCGAAGTTTATATCCAAATCTTGTATCATATTTTGCTTGTTCGGGAGAATAACGTCCGCGCGCGGTTCTTGGTTAAATTTTTCGTCAGCTAAGCGAGGTTACAATCTTTAGAAGGGTTCTAGGTTGTATACATTTTTGTGATTGGTAGATATTTCTGAAATGAAATGTGCGGCTTGTATCACCGAACTCTTACATTTATATAAAGCATAGGTATACACCAAAATATGTAAGTATATCGATATTATGAATTTATTAAAATGTATTCAAAATTTTATACGATTTTAAATGATTAAAGGATCAACAGTCCCGTTTCGATCCTTTAAAAAGCGACTAACTCAAATGCATCACTACCAAATGCCACAAAATTGGTGTTGTGGACGTAGTGTTGTCGGTCGAGAAAGCTATCCGTCATCAAATGAACCGCTTGCTTGTTTGTCGTCTACTTTTCGTTTCATTTTGCCGTCGCTTCTTCGGTGACTATTTTGGTACATTGATTTATTTATTTATTCTTTATTGTACACCAAAAAAAAAATACATATATACAAAGCAAATTACAAACGAATGTAAAAGGAAGTACAATAGGCTGATTTATTTATTTATATATTTATTGTTAGGTACACCAACAGCTAAAAATATAATATTATTTATATGTTCTATATCTTATAGGCTGATTGCTAAATTTTGATTGTTATTTTAAGAACGTTCCTTTACTTCTTCCTTCTCAGATACGCCGCGCAACTATTGACGCCCGCCTCCCTGACGGCGCGGGCGGACGGCGCTCAGAGGATCGCCCCGCCGCACATCCAGGCCGTCCACACGCTGTTCCTGGACGCAAAGTCCTCCGCGCGCATACTGACCCAGCACTCGGACAAGTACATGAAGTAGCCGGTCACTCGACGCGATTGTCCGGCTCTATTGGAGCAAAACAAGAACTCAAAATCTTGTGAGGTGTGATGAATGAAATTTACCGCAGCTTTTGGTAGCATGTGATTGTTTCGCTTAATAAATGACAGTCACCTTTGAATATATCATCGTAACCTATACTGTAAGGACAGGACAGATAATACTAAATGTACGAATAATTCAGCCGCTAAATCGGTGTTCGGCCGCGATAATTCTCAAAACTTCTACAGCTCTCTTTGCATGGTAAGGCATTGATCTGAATCAGTCTTCTATGCGTTAATTTGAAATATAGAACTGTCGCCGCTGCCTCAATAGTACAACTGAAATTTAATCTCCATTACATCTCTTTATGAGCTATAAGGTCGTTTATCATTCAGCGTTAATAATCTCACTCACACATAAGTCCATCGAATGTGCTTGGAAGGTAACTAGTATCGAGTATTAAATGCGATGCATTCCAGTGACAAATTAGTTGCGTTTACAAGTTCCGATTTGTCAATATTTCTAAATACTCGATACTCTCGTATGATAGATAGGACTAGTCCTGAGATGTATTGAAACCTAGTGTCAAAACTTGTTCTAATAGAGGATATTAGAACAAGTTTTGACATACCTTTTTTTTTACTCCGACACTTGGTTATACGCAGCAAACTTTACGAAAACAATGTCATGAAGTATGGACTTTCTCATTTTATTGTTTTAATTTAAGTCCTGTGATATGTTTGTTTTATGTTAATAATAATGTCAGTAATAGTAATTCACCGAGTTATATTTTCGTTTAAACAGCGAGGACGCTACTTTGTTTGTATGTTAAGAACCCAGAAAACTGTAAGTTACGGAAATAACCATATGTAATAAATAAGTCTTTATTAAAAATCTCATCTCTTATTCTACACGCCGTACTACCTTTATGTACATACAACAATTGCTTAAAATAATTCTAAATTCCAACAACAGGCTTTTCAAAGGAGTTTAATTTTTACAAGATTTAGAAAAGTCCAAAAAAAATTTTGACATTATTAGCGCACATTCAGGCCTAATAAATATTTACACCTTAAAGATATTTCTGTCTAGTCAGTTATTCTCAACTGGAGATCTTTAAGCAGTTTGCAGTTCACGTGGGGTTAACATCGGGGACGTCTTTGTCGTCGTTCTTCTTAAGAAATTGCACGGGGATGTATCTCGCGTCGTCTTTTGATTGGTCGGTCGAGCTCAAATCCGTAGTCGAAGTGGGCGGCAGGAACGTTGGCAAGTCGACCCTGACGCCTGGCTCGGCCGTGTGCCTGTACAGCGCTTCGAACTGCATCTCTTCAGGTACCGAATGCGACTTTATCTTCCTCTCCTCTCTAGCGTTGCTGGGGTAAACTATCAGGATTTTCTCGCCGGCGCTTTGTAGAGCGACAGGCGGTAGTGCGGTGCTGGTCGTGACGACGGGGCCGGGCACCACTTGCAGCATCTCGGTCGGCGCCGGCCGCAGCTTCTCCGTCGTGGTCGTGCCCCTAGTGGTCGTGGTCGGCGCGGCGGTCGAGGTGGTCGTGGTCGATATCACGACCGGCACGTCGGGCTCCTCGGGCGTCTCGAGCTCGCGGTGCTCGCCGGGCGGGCCCATGTTGCGCAGCGTCTCGATCTTCATCTCGAGCGTGGGCGTGGGCACCGGCGCGCCCGTCGCGTTCGAGTCCTCAGTTGGAATGTACTTCGCGGTCGGCTTGGGCAGCTCGCGCGCCCCGAATATCGGCAGCCGGGGCGCGTAAGCGGAAACCAGCGGCAGCAGCGTGTCCCTTGCGTACCGCTCCGCCCTCGATATGAGCGACGCGAGCCTGGACGGTAGGAATTGTACCGCGAACCCGGTCTCTTCCTCGCGTTCCTCGTACGCCGGCGTGGTGGAAGCCTCGTAGTTCTTCGGCTTGCGCGAAGGCGGCGGCGTTCGGGGCGGTTGCGTCGCACGCAGTAGCGGCTCGGAGATTTCCTGGTCGTCTACGTCGGCGCGCTGGCGGGGCGTTTTGCGCGCGCGCGGCCTCAGCACCGGCTCGGCAATTTCGACGAGACCGTTGGGCGCGGTCTTGGTGTTGGTCATGCCGAACGCCCTGCCGGTGTCGACGGCGCTGGCCCACTCGTAAGTGTCGACCGGGAAGGGAGACCGTGGCGGGTCTTCGGGCAGCTCGTTGTCGAGGAGATCGATGGAAGGTTCTTTGGTCTTTTCCTCTTTGATGGTCATTTCTTGAGTCGTTGTGTTGGCCACTTCGCTATCCTGAAAATTGAGAAGAATTGTTTAGATAGAAGTAAACCCGAGTTGTAATCGTTGATGAAGTCAAATTCCTTGTAAGTCCTGGAAATAGTATACGGTTAAAAATAAAAATTAGCTTTGTTAGGTTTTAACAGTATGCCGACTCTGAAGAAAAATAAAATATCACAACAAAAAATATATTTTCTACAGAATCGTAAATGAACAAATTCATATAATAAATGAAATCTCTGAGAACTGTTGGTAATGAAACATTTAAACACGGTAATTTTTTTAAGGATTATGTATCGTGAGTGGTTCTTACCATAACTATTTGACAATCGCCGGGGTACAAGGGCAGTTGAACGGTTTCGTCCGACATTAGTCGCACCACTTTACAGAATGATGATCTGTAAAAAAAATATTAATACCAATGGTTAATGAAATCGCAGTGGAATGATTATAGCAGTTCTCATTAGAGTATCATTTATGACTTCACCTACAAATATTCTCCCAATCGGCAGTGGGGTCGTGTGGTGGAATATATCGAAATACCCACAGTTCAGCCTTTGCTCAGCAGTGAAACATATATAGGTCCATTCTTTATGAAAATACGTTATCTAAATTAAACAACGCAAGTGGTTAAAAACTGTGGGACGAATCTGACCGTGGGCGTTGGGAGAATGTATGGATCGTATTTAAGTTAGGGCAGTTTTAAATCTTGCATGGATGCTTGAAAATCTGAAGTTTATTGTAGTTAGTCAGATACATGAATGAGTATTATTGGAAAGCATTTTTTGCGATTTATTTGTAGGTATAAATAATTTGGATCCCAAGTTGGTGGTCATACCCAACCAAGTCGCTGTATTCGATAGCGTCACAAAGAGTAATTAGAGTTCTTTTAATTGTTGATTTTATAATGGTTGAGGTCGCACATAATCGCTGATTAGAGAAGATAGAGAAAGCGAACTTTTTTTCAGAAGTGTTAATGTTTTTACATCGCAAAACTCGATATAAATTAACAGGGCTTCTTAGAGAGGCGATGATTAGTTACTAGTGATGCGACTCACGTTTTCCCAAAGCTGTCGGCGATGAGCAGCTTGCGCACGCGCACGGCCCTAGCGCCCGCCGTCAGCCAGCCCGAGTAGCCGGCGTAGTGCAGGCTCGCGCTCAGCGGCACGCCCAGCGCTGGGTGTGGGACGATCACGCGCGTGAACCGGGCCCCGCCCGATTTGATCTCGCGTCTAGATGGACCTCCGATCAATAATAGGCACCGGAAAATCTCGAGTAAAGCGCCATATTGGGCTTAGTTCGCCCGCCTCCTTTGGTGCAACTAATGGCGACGATTTACGCCGTCGATATTCCATGCCACCTCCGATTCCACATAGAGACCTCCAAATCTACTTACTGTTGCCGGTCACCATACTATGCCGGTCTCATTAGAGCTTCGACTCAACTTGTTGGCCGAAATTAAGTCCCTAATCTCAAAAATATGCGTGAATGAGAGTTCTCACCAAATCTATTACATATCTATATTAATGTTACGAGGAGAACGATATCATTTATAATCGTAACAATTGGCAAATATTTTTTTTTTTTTTTAATTTAATATCTATTAAAATTCAAAATTGGCTAATACTAAAATAACGAGTAATCCTTTAACGATTTCTTCTTCAATTCACATAGTGTACCGTCGTTGAATTAAAAGTTCTATCAATTGGATTATGTTTCTTACCGTTACATTTACGGTAGACAAAAGTATACGTCGATGCGCAGCTGGACGGAACGATGCTTTTTAAATTAACGCCCCAGTAATTTGGATTAATTTTTGCATCCTTATCAATGAAATCAAAATGCCTTAGATGACTTTAGTGGAGTAATTATGTGTGTGTAAGCATACTGTCATCATGGGGTGCTGAATCTGGCATCACATTAAAGTTTGAAAACAATGAAAAGAGATGTCAGTAACAGTTAAATATATGTGGTATAATCATAATTCGGCAATAAGAAGTTATTTTGTTAAGTACCACCTACTTATTCATGGGGAAAGACTCGTTGAGGCCAGAGTCTCCGTGCAACGTGAGTGTTACTCTGCCATAGTTTGTCTTCTCGCCAGCTTCGCTGCCTCCCCATACCGACACGTGGTATTGATGAGCTGAAAACATTTATGTTTTTAATAGCTATAATTTTGAAGTTTGATTGAAGACATCATTCGATCGAAGTTTTATATTGGAGCTCCGCAGGATTTTAGCTATAAAATAAACATTCTAATATTTTTAATTAGTTAAGCTAGAATAAAAAGCTAGCAATTTCTTGCTTTGCAGACCTTTGCAGTTCTCATAGAAATCTGAAGGCAGATAAAATAAATCAAGATGAGAATTTTTTTTAAATCTTATATTTTTATCCCATAAATTTTACAATCAGTTTTTACAAACAATAAATTCTGGTGGAACGACACATGTTTTACATCCACAAATTTTTAAAATTGCCAGAAATTAGTTCCTAAATCAGGATTGGATTTGGATTGTTAATTTCTTACCGCAGAAAGGCTCTTCTTCTCTTGTCAACAAGTAGAGTTGCCCGCGACCGAGTGAGCGGTCGGCGTAGTATCCCATGTTGCCGCATCGCCGGTCCTCGCTGCACGGGAAACACCGACCCTAAAATATATACCCTTCTTTTATAGATTCAGGATGCAAATGTTTTAAGAGTACTTAAGTCTTGTTACAATATAAACTATAACTGGTACGAAGCTTCACGCGCGAATAGAGAGGTCACAGAAGACCATCGTGAAGTCTAAGTGTTATATATACTTCTGCGGTTCGTCTGGTGAATGAGATAGCCAACAGCCCTACGGGTGTTGCAAATAACCATGGGCTGCGGTTATCACTTAACATCAGTTGAACCGCTAGCTCGCTTGTCACCTTCTAATATTAAAAAAAGAAGCCTTGGTGGTCCAGCGTCCGGGCGTACGTTTGGGCAAACTGACTTTATACCACAGTGTAGGTACTGTGCCCTGATAAGGACATAATGTCTTTGCTCACCATTGAGGCATATAAAGCACATGCTGAGACTTTACTTCGAACAATCATCAAGCCTACAATAGTTAGGAATATTTTCGGTTATGAAAGTGTAAAATGAATGTATATGAGGATAAAAAAAAAATGAGAATACCTCGAGGAACGCATCGTAGTCGGTGCAAGGGAAGGCGGGGAAGTGGCACTTGGGCGACACGGAGTCCGTGAAGAATTTGTAGGCGCGGCGGTGGTTGCAAAGCGAGCGGCCCTCCGCCGACGCCGCGGCCCAAGGCAGCACCAAATCCGACACCGCACCCACGAACCTTATGAATTAACTTTGATATTAGTTGCCAAGGATTCGCGCTGCGGTTCGTGGGTTCGATTCCCAAGCGAGATAACTATTTGTGTGATCCACGCAGTACACAGGATACTTCCTCGGATGAACCTGCCCATTCGTGCAACACCAAACTGTTGCGTGGCCCTACTACAAAAGTTATATGTAGAGACTAATCACGACACACAAAAAAAAGTTCGAAACATGGCACATGCCGCTTATTTGTATTGAAAGGTGTCGTTCAATAGTCACGAGAAGTTTTTTTAGCATTTTATCCCCCTCCCCTCCACCCTGGTGATACTAGGTGAGGTAATGATTAACCTTAATCTTGAGAAGTTTTTAAGCTTAATCTTAAGAATTTTATCTTAAGAACGCAACTGTATAGAGCTACGCAAGAGTTTGTTGCATAAATGTACAGGTCCGTCCGGGTAAGTACCACGACCTCACAGAAAACCGACCTGAAGTAGAAGTGTTATACTTCTTTGTGATTCGTCTGGAAGTGAGCTAGCCGGTGCCCACTTTATTAAAAGATGACAACGCATATGCAACCCTACGGGTGTTGCAAGTGTTAACGGGCGGCGGTTGCCACTTAACATTGGGTGAACGACCAGCTCGTTCGCCATCTTCTCACATAAAAAAAGGTAAATATCATTCAATACAGGTAAATTAGGGACCGTGATAACAATGCCCAGACAGACTTTTCTGGCTGGTAGGGAAATCGTCAAATTCACACGCCGTTTTAGAAATTGCGGGTTCAACGAAGCAATAAATAGGTACACTTGATACAGATAACATTTCGTGATTTTTGCTTAACTTATGTTAATTGTACGTACGTATTGTCTCCAAATGAAGAATTATTATTCTTATATACATTAATGGTGACTGATGCATTGAAATAGACACCTAATTTTGTCATATAATGCATTTTAGCGACTAGGTTGTGATAAAATAGAAAGTGCGCTCACAAGTTGGAGCAGCCGTGCTGAACCCTCCCCCCGTTGGGGTAGAAGTCGACGTGGCCCAAAGCTTGAGCGGCGCCGAGTCCGCCCAAAATGAGGGTCTCTCCGTTGGAATGTATGACGTCCACGAACTTGGCGTCCGTGCGGTCTAGACGGACGCGCGGATCTTGGAAGTCGAACAGGGGCCCGGCTGGATCTAGACCTGGAATAATTGTGTAAATTGTGCCTAATTATATGGATCATACGTTTGCTTTACAAAGTTATATCAATTTAGATATTTTTTTATTTATAGGTCTGAAATTTTGTCTTTCGGACAATCTACTGATGTCAGACCTTTTAAAAATTCATCATCATCATCATCATCACAGCCTGTTTGAGTCCACTGCTGAACATAGGCCTCCCCCATAGACTGCCACGAAGTACGATCCTGAGCCACCTGCATCCATCGACTTCCCGCACATTTGCACAGGTTTTAAAAATTATGTATACAGAAATGAGAAAAAGGGAAGATTTATTTTTCTGTCCCATTTACGACCGTTTTTGCTCGATTACCGTAGTGGTTAGCGAAACTCTATTGCATCAAAGGGCGTTTATTTGATCTCTACTACTGGAAAAATATTGCGTTGAACATATTTTTTTTTCTGATAACTGGATGTTTACATATCAAGTACCATATAATAACTATGTATGTAATAAGTATTTATTTACTTATGTGTCCTATTATCAGTGACCTAGTATCCACTGCACTATTGAGACTACATCATTTTGTATTAAAATATGTCCCGAAGTTAAATGTACAACATTGTCATTATTACAGTCATCATTTCCCACGAATATAGTGTGATTTTACCTGTTATTCGACTGATATTCCTTAGCTCCGATCCAGCAAAACCCGCCACGTGTGCGCCCAGACTGAATCCGATCAGGTGAACGTCTTCAAATCTCAAGTCTATGTGTTCAGCCAAACCTGCAAAGGGAAATCCTTACCTAAACAATAAAAAAAAAATAATGACACTGATATTTCATAGTCCTGTGCATGGTCTTTTTTGTCACGCTTAAGATTTTAGGTGACATTTAAGCGGCTGTGACGAAACTGGCACTTAAATTTTTTTAGGTGTCCCTTAAAGTAAAGTTAGAGATCGATGGTGAAAACGGGCATTAGACATAATATAGTTTTTCTGCGGCGTGTAATTTTAAAGCATTAAAAACATTTTTTTACCATTAACAATGTCTTTGATATAAATACCCGGATTTTAATTCAGGTTGCTTGAGCAGTATAATTTTTAAGTCGAGCGTACCAATAAATAACTTCAGCTCCGTTAGAATCAGGCAGTGAATTAAATCTTCGACAGTTGTTCAACCGTCTTCAAAAAAGGTAGAGGTTTATGTGGGCCCCTATTAATAATATTGGTTTTGAATCTTCGCCTTCGGAGATACGTCAGATATAATTATGAAGTGAGCTTTGTTTTTTGCTAATAAAGATGAAGTTTTGCATATCTTATTTGGTACAATTCACCGTATGAAACTTCTGCATATGTCAGCGTTCTTGAATTACCCATAAAAACGGTTTCTTTAGCGAATTATAAACACTCAACCTTCATACTCAGTCCGATTTACATCTTTTTGTAACATAGTAGTTTGTCGTAAGTACTTTACAGTGTCATAAACGTGTTTTTAAAAAGGACCCACAGAGCGGCATCGTTACAGTACCTTGCAGCATCATTGCCAGCTGTTTACCGACGAGTCGAGTGTTTGCCGCCGCCCGCAAGTAGTTCGGCATCGATGCACCGCCCTCCCAATCCACGCACACCACGTTACACTCTTCCTGTTATAAATTTTATCTTTTACTTTACATCCTCTACTAATACTTCCCTCCAAAAGTATTTTGAAAATCATCTATATCATAATTAAGAGATAATTTGGACTAATTTCATTTTTAATTATGCGCGGCGACATTTTCAAATCTTCACGGTTAAACGAATCAACTTTTCTTGATATTATTTTTTTTGAACAATTTTAAGAAGCGCGAATTTAGTCCCAAACCACTGTACTATGGGTACTAGGTAACTGGTATACATACTAAAACATAATTTTCTTTTGCAAATAAATAGTTATCACGGATATTATAAACACCCAGACACTAGAAAAACAATATGTTCATCACACAATATTTTTCCAGTGGTGGGACCGAACCGACACCCTCTGGCGCAAGACACAGTTTCACTATCCACTACGCCAATCGTATCGTCATAATGACTTTCTATCATATTGACCGTGTTAGGTTTCATTCTTCTCAGCCTAATGATTTAACATACTAGCTAAAATAAATAAACTGTGCAACAAGCCTGTCTACATCCATGTTTTGACATTGAAACGTCAGTTACCCTCAAATAGGACGCTCTTCGTTTGTTCAATGAAGAACCATCCGAAGGTGCAGTATACACACAGACTCACCACGGCCATGAGTGCGGACCTCATCTCGTACACCCACACGTTGTCGCAGTTGGATCCGAAGCCGTGCACGATGATCCGCGTGGGCTTCGTGGCGTCGAAAGCGCGCTCCGCCCAGCTCCACGCCGCCGACATGTTGGCCGCCGACACCGACATGAGCGGCTGGTCGCCCCTGCAAAACACTCATCTGTGTAGTGACTAACTAGCGACCCGCCCCAGCTTCGCGCGGGTGCCATATATTAGATATACATATAAATTATCTAGTAAAAATAACCGCATCAAGATCCGTTGCGTAGTTTATAGATCTAAGCATACATAGGGACAGGCAGACAGCGGGACGACTTTTTTTTTAATACTTACTATGTAGTGACTAAAAGTTTGTTCCTCATCATCACCATATTCTTGCCCTCACCCCACCATGACTTGCTGTACGCGGTTTTTGGCTATGTTTTTACGACCGGCCACCTGCCACCTCAACCGGCCACCTCAACCTTTCTTGGGAAACGACCACGCAGATCCGGAACAATTATCTGTTTTGTCACACAAATACTTGCGCCGAGTGGGAATCGAACCCACGACACCTGACGCCGAAGTTTGTTACTGTTATCGTGCTATCCTGAAATGACACTAAACAGCGATTGAGTAGTTACATAGCAACTACAGAATTAATACTTATGTGTGTTAAAAACGGAATCGGTATTCCGGACAACAGCTGTGGTAGGTTCATGCAGTGTCGGCTCCCGCACGAATGGGCAGACTTACCCGGGTAATTACCACGGCCTCACAAAAGACCGACGTAAAGAGTGAGGGAGGTGAGTGGGACCAGAGCCCCCTCTTTTAATGCTGGCAACGAATCTGCAACTGGTCAGATGTTGTAGATGTCTATGGGCGGTGGTAATCACTTAATATCTCACCACCTGCTTGTTTGTCAACTTTTAATATGAAAAAAAAATCGTAATAATTTTTATCGGTAACTTTTCTATTATATATATCTATAATAATTCTATTGTTTCAAACATCACACGTCACCATAAGGATAACTTTCTTGCTTTTTTATACGAAACGCAGAAGTATGACACTTCCACTTCACGCCAGTCTTCTGTGAGGTCATGGTACTTACCCGGACGGACCTGCTCATTCAGTGGCCCTACCACAGTTAAAACATTAATGGAAAGTGACGAAAAACAATTATTCCGTGTTAAAATTTTAATTGCCATTTGAATATTAAATTCAATACAGTTATGAAAGCTACCTGTTGATGGTGGAATACATGAGGAAGTTGGTTCCAACCTCCTGCGGTGGGCTTGGCAGCGTCTCAAGGTATGCGAAGGGTCCAGTGTCTTCGAAACATCCGAACTGGCCATAGCACACACTACCCTGTGACCTTTTCGTCCTGGGTAAAAAGAATTATCGTCAGTCTTTTAAACGGTATGCTATAATGCATACAAAAATGCTGATTATTGTTTAAGCACTACATTAAACTAATATTTATTAATACGGTCATAATATTTAACATTATGAACAAACATTGGAAAATTAGAAATTATTTCCCTAGGGTATTTTTATTATATGGCAATTTTTTAAGCAATTTCTTTTACGCGGCAACGCATGTCGTGTTAGTAGTGTTCGTATTTTATAAAAAAGTACATTTTCTAAAAGAACTTATGAAATTGACATTTTTGGATTTTAGGTTTATGTTTTACTAGCAATTATTATTGAGTTTTTTATTCCTTCATTATAACCATTGGTGATGATAAATTTACTTTACACACAACAATTTACATACAATTTACACTTTGTCAAGTGTTTTTGTATCGGTTACCCATAACTTCCATAACTCTTCATCAAATTGAATGGTTCAAACTCCACTCTAAAGCATATATTTGCCGCTATTGATAAAAATTAGAAAAGAAGAATGTAATTAAGGTTTTCACAAAAAAAACTTTCTTGATAAAATACATCTACACATTCGGTGACTGACGGTAACGAAGAAATTTGTTAGGGGTCAACTAGTTAGTGTAATTTGTAACTGACATAATTTTTTTAACATTTAATATACTTTTGATGTCATTGTTGATGCCAAGAAAAGTTCTGATAACGTATATAACCACTATTGCTGCTTGTCGTTATAATAGTTGTTAATATTCAAGTTCAGCAATAGTTAAAATATTAGGATCAAGGTAAAAACGTTAGAACTCTTATATCAGAAGTGAGATACAATACGAAAACTCGCGTTTGGCTATTCAAACAATCGGCGACATTTTTTCTCTTTGGGTACATACCCTCGTAAAATAAAACAGTGTGTTTTATAGTTACTATACGTAATGGTGATAAAATCTTTTAGTTAAATGTAACGAAAGTTCTGGTGAGTACCTTCCAGTTAATTAATTACTTAAACATATTTGAGAAAATGTTAAATAGCGATACAAAATGGTTTACCCGGTTAAGCTACCGAGCATTTATTAGTTGGAAAATTTAAGGCTTGAACGTGGCGATATGCATCCCAGTTGTGAGGGATAAGCCACAGCGTGTGTTTTGAACGTGGCGATATGCATCCCAGTTGTGAGGGATAAGCTACAGGATAAGTGTTTTGAACGTGGCGATATGCATCCCAGTTGTGAAGGATAAGCCACAGGATAAGTGTTTTGAACGTGGCGATATGCATTCCAGTTGAGGGATAAGCCACAGTGTAAGGTGTTCTGAACGTGGCGATATTCATCCCACTTGAGGGTAAGCCACAGGGTAAGGTGTTAATTTTATAAAGGTTACTTGTACCAGACTACAACGCCCTTCGAGGACGAAGGCGTGATGCAGGACGGCCGAATGTTGGCGCTGACAACACTGTTTACCGGATATGACGTTTCTACTCGAGCTAAGGGACACATGGTCGCATGGAGCGGTGATCACTTGGATTTCGACTGCGTTCCCGGACGGTGATATATCCACTATTGCTGCTTGTCGTTATAATAGTTGTTAATATTCAAGTTCAGTAATAGTTAAAATATTAGGATCAAGGTAAAAACGTTAGAACTCTTATACATATACATTTTTAAAATACAAAAGTGTTAATTCAAGAGAAAGCAGCTTAATGAGTTTCTTATTACTGTTTCGTGGGAAGATCCGTATATTCACAAGAGCGTTCTTACATCGACTTCATTTGTGGATAGACTATTTCATGCAAGAGATAGTTAAACCACAAAGGGTCGTAGTAAAAGACATCCGTAAAAAGTTAACGGCTCCACAAAGATTTTTTGTTCGGAATAGAAAAGTGTATGTTCTAAGCGAAATGTTCTACTTATAATGTAGTTAAGTTTACAACTTAGAAGTTAATGTCTTTTTGAAAGAACTACAGGGACATTACGGTTAAAATTGATGTTATTAATTTAATAGTTTTTTTCCACCTTATTGTAAAAAAAAATCTTTTCTTAATATTATTGTGTAGTACGATTTATGTAATCTAAATAAAGTAAATTTATGGATCTATGTATCTATGGTTATAATTTTAAAATAACCGCAAATGTTTAGTATTCTGCGGGTGGCTTAGTATGGCTGGTAATTTGCAATAGTTCAATTTTATATGTTTCACATTCGAGTCAAAGACATGCAGTATTGTTAAATTGCTCTGCGGTTTCCGCATTATGAATAGACTTAGGAATGTATGGTATAAAGCACCTTTTTCACATTTTTTCTCAATCCATATTTATTAATATTATAAATGCGAAAGTAAAGGCCCATTTATACGGTGCCAGTTTCTTGCCTGTTGTATACTATTAAATTGAAGCAATAAATGAGTTGCATGGTCTAAACAATAAATGGTCTAAACAATTATTGCGCGCAATTTATTGCATTCAATTATTGCTCTTGTCATGTGCTCGGCGGTGAAGGAAAACATCGTGAGGAAACCTGCATATTTTCGAAATAATAACAAAAAAAATGTATTTCGAAAACATGTGAAGTCCGCCAATCCGCAGTGGGGCCGCGTGGTGGACTATGCCCTGATACCCTCTCTATAGAGGAGGCCTTTGCCCAGCAGTGGGACATGTATAGGCTGTTACTTTACTTTACTACAATTATTGCTCTTGTATGCTCAAGAAAATGGCATCGTGTAAATGGGCCTTTACTCTGTCTGTCTCGCTTTTACGCCAAAACTACTGAACCGATTTAAATGAAATTTGGTACACAAATAGTCTAGAGCCAGAGAAAGGACTACTATTTTCAATATGGACTGCATTGAATTTTATTATATTACGGGTTAAAAAAATTCTTCCGTTCATATCAATGACTTAAATTGACATTTTGTTTTGGTTGTTTTATTATTTTTATTGAATATCATAGTTAATGTCTGTTGTATTATTGCCATGGATGGAACGTATAATATGGTGCCATTTGTGCTTAATACATGAGATACTGAACGTATCAACGTTTATTAAATTACTGATAAATTGACATTATAAAGATAACCTTGCAACGGATATAAAAGTAAAACAGTGATTTAAGAACGTCAAGAGTAAATATTAATAAGGCAGAAGGCATGCTTACTGATATTATGTCAAATGCGAGGTAGATATGTCACTAACGCCCCGAATATGAGGCAATAAAATTACGCCAATTTGTGCTATTAGATTGCAATTCTAGTCTGCTATCTCTTTTCGATACGTTCTATATCATCTGTCACATTCGGAACAGATTTTGAACGCCGCGCAGTTGAGATCTTTATTAAAACAAGATTCATTGTACTTAAAGGATAAAATCAGAAGAACCAGAATCAACGACATAGCTCTCGACATTTGCATGCTGAAGTGTCAACGGGCAGGCCACATCGCTCAAAGAACCGTCGGCCAACGGAGAATAATAGTTCTCGAGCGGTGACAATGAACCGTAGCGTTGGAAAGCCTCCGTCTAGGTGGACCGTCGACATCGCAATAGTCGTGGCCAACTGGAATGCAAACGACAGTGTCGTTCGTTGTGGCGTTCAAAGGGGGAGACATATTTTCAACAGTGGACGTCTTGCGGCCGATTATGATGACGACATTGATGACGTGTAAGATTAAAACATGTAGAAAATTAAAACATGTAGAAAAAGTACGAAAAGATTGTCGCCGCTGTGGGAATCGAACCCACGTCTTCGGCATTCGCGTGTACGTTGTTGACGTGTAAGATGTTCTTTTAAATTATTAAAAATATAATGATAATTTGAAAGAAGGTTCGAATTCCAGAACTTTTTTTAAAAAAGGAAATGTAATTGAGACTATAAAAGGGGCTCAGAGCGCGTTAGACGGCAGTTCAGTGGAGGAACTCGAGGAAGAAGGAAGAGGAAGAAGAAGCAGAAAAAAAAAAGTGAAAAGTGAAGTAAATAGTGAGTGAACAGTATAGTGGACAGTATAGTCGTGAACAGTGACGCGAAGTGACTAGTAGTGTAAAGTCGTACGCGGTGGGTTGGTGCGGTAACGTGTGTATCGTTGCACCGGTGGACGCGTACGTGGAGATGGGTGCGAGAGGGAGCGTACCGGCAGTCGTGTCACGGTAAGATTGGTGCGGAACGTCGTCACACCGGTGGTAGTGTTAGGGACTGGAGCGGGATTGAGTGGGCCGCTGTGCACGTCTTTATTGGCGACAATAAAGTAAACCGAACCCCCAGCTCGTGACAATATACATGATATTCTGATATGGAACCTCGTGCGAGCCTTCTTCATCTCCCATTGTTGCATTGAGTTCCGCACGGCGGCGAGAAGTTCGGCGTCGCGGCGTTCATCCTCCGCTTCTTGGGCAGGCGTGGCCGGCCGGCCGGCACCCTTCCATGGCTCCAATTCGGCATCTGTTCGCGAAATTAGGACCGTTTGTTTAAATTATTGTATAATAAAGATTGTTGGTTATATATAAAACAAAACTATTTTCAACCGATTATAAAATGAATACAGAGCGAAATTTGAGTCGGCTTTGTTTTTCGTTATAAAAAGAACTTGTTATCACATTTTATCGCGTTTCATTTTGATTTTGAGTTCCCGGCTGTTCGAGCACTTTACAGCGTTTTTTGAATGGAGTGTTCTACTGCAGTGGCGGACTAAGGCCTTCAGAGGCCCGGGGCGGTAAAGCTGAATGAGGCCCCTAGTTTGAGGAATTGATCTAATAAACAAGCTTTTTATTCACTTACCATTTGCATGCATAAATGTTTATGTTTATTTAGTTAAAATCTTGTAAGTGAAATTTAAATTGGACTTAAATAAAATATATGCACACTCACAGAATACAGAGATGGATGAGGTAAGTAAAATACGAATCGGTCTGCAAAAAAAAAATAGTAAAAATAAAGTAATAGCTAGTTTTTATTTCCAGTAAGTTTCTGTAACTAAACAATATAGACATTATAAAGATTAGCAGCAGTGGGTAGATTGCCTTAGAAGCCCCTCAAATTCAAATATCGGCCCAAATGAAGAGTTAAGATTTTCCACCAAAGAAAAAAAAATCTAGATTGGAATGAATATACACTTTTCTCCACTTTTTTTTTGGAAAATTTATTTATTAAATTATCCATAGCGAAAACAATTTCACTTTTTCTAGATTATCTGCCGCTATATGAAATAGTGACTTATCTGTTATCCGTTCCTGTCCCATAGAAATCTTAAGATTTATTAGTTTTAATTACGAAAAACTAATTTTCATCTTTGCAGTTGTAACCAGAAGATTACCTCATGAAAACGATGCGAGGCTATTGAATTTTATCCGAAATAATTTCATGAGCTCTGTCATGGAATGAATTTACACTTTTTCAGGGTTTAAACACGTTTTATAAGAAATTGTTCATACGGACCAACTGATATGTCGTGACTGTTTTAGCAGACAGTTGTGTTTTTCTACATCTTTTTTATTAATTCGTGAAAAGAATGATTAGTAAAATAATATCTTTCTATAAGTCTTTATTCTCATGCTGTAGAGCTGTGGTATTGATGATTTCTAATAGTGAAGGAACAAACACGCCCAGCGCTATTAGGACTAACTTTTTTAAGGTTACCTAATTTTATATTTTTCAGATGAATCGTTGCTCAATATTGACCCGCGTTTTAATATTATTATTAAAAAAGTATAAGTACATTATGACATTTCTAATAAGATGGCAACGGTAGTAGGGCCACGCAGTAGCCTCGGCACTGGCTGTTGCACGAATGGGCTGGCTCGTCCGGGTAAGTACCACGACCTCACAGAAGACCGGCGTAGAGTGGAAGTATAATACTTTTCCCTTTCCTCTGCTGAGTGAGGTGGCCGGAGGCCAATCTTAAAGGGTTGTCAACGCATCTGCAACTCTCGGATGTAGCAGATGTCCATGGGCGGCGGTATTCACTTAACATCAGGTGAACCGTCTGCTCGCTTGGCAAATTTTCACTTAAAAAAAAGATACATTTCCGACAACACGTCTCTACTGTATCCGAAATAATCGCCAGAAATTGAGCTTTTTTAAATTATAACAATATTTTTCTCGAACTGCGCTAATTGACCAAACCAAATAAAAATTTTCATTTTGAATGGTCCAGATACAGAATAATGGCCTGTTAAAGGTAGATTACATGATGTTATGATGCTAAAGTAATTTTAACATTACATCTGGCCATTACTAGGCAAACATGATCAAAATTCATGTATGACTTGATTGTTCATGTAGGAGAAAGAGTCCATAGATGACATTGTATAAGTTATCATTTATTTTTCCCGGGAAGCACGACTTAAGTATTAAAATTATTGTGGAATTTTTGCTTTCACCCGTTCGGGGCCTATAGAGGCCTTGGGCTCGGGGGCCCCGTACCATTAATATGGCTGACACAGCGTTAGGTACGCCCCGATTATATGATTTTATTTACACTTTTTTATCTGTAAAACAATAATATTTTAGGGACGACCAAACTCTAATCTCTTAAATAGGTACTACGATATTTTTAAAGCCTTGTTTAGGATTTTTTTTCAAGGAAACAGGAAGGTGTTTGGGGGCCCCCCAGACCCTGGGGGTCCGGGGCGGACCGCCCCTTCCGCCTCCCGGTTAGTCCGCCACTGCCCTACTGTCGGAAGTTTGAAATCAAAATAAAACTATAAATTGCACAAAATGCTTTCATTCAACCACGTGTACCCAGTATTCGTGTAAATAAAAAAAAAATTGTAAATTTCAAACAACGAGGTGTAACGGAAAAGATATTACCATAAATAACCAATGTTTTTATTGTTTCTTGGTACAAATTCACACGAAATTAATACGACAACGAAAACCTAGTTTAAAATAGTTGCATGTGGTAAAACTAGTGTGGTAATGTAAAGCCTCGCAAGCTCGGGTCTAAGTGAATTACAATTGGCATCGTTAAAGTTCATGATTAAAACAAATAGGACAAAAACTTTATTAAATGAATAATATTTAAAAGGGGTTACAATGAAGTAACCAACGCAAATTGCACGTGCTGTGACATAACTCAGCTTATTTTGCGAAACGTAAAAACCAACAAACAGTTTCGTAATATGTTGTGCAAAAATATGTACTGTTGATAAAAGTAAAGACAAGCAACAAATCAAGAGAAAGTAACACGAGCGAACGGACAGTTGTATGTGTTGTATAACAAGTCGCTGAAGTGCCGTGCAAATATTTTATATGTCTCTACTTTGACAGGTTGTTTGCGGCGATTTTTTCTAGCCCTTGTTAAAATTGGCGTCGTTAATCAAGTTATCGGTGTAAAGTAACTTCCTACATATACAGGAAATGACGTAAGAAAAAAAAGTCCGGGCAAAAGATGTCATTTAACTTGTACTCACCACGTTTGATAGATCAACGTCACAAGTGAAAAAGTTTTACCGACAACACATCTTTCGATTTATGGCACCTACATTGTTATATTCTCTTTGTTATGGAAAGAACTTTATACCAAAAAAGTCAATTGGTAGTCACTTAGGACGGAAGTCTCCAGGTTGATAGTCATGGAGCCTTAACAGTTAAAGGATAAGCTTTTAAAAAAAGAAAAAAATGTGATAGTTGAAAATGAATTTATTCATATCGATCACAGTTCAGCGCAAAGCCTGTCTACAAACAGGTCTAAGAAATTTATTTAAGAAAAACTTTTTAAAAAGGTATCATAATGTAAAAGAATGACAAAAAAAAAGGATACCTGCGAAGTTTCCTTCACCTGTGTGTTTCTTTTCCGTTAAAGGAACCACATTACAAAACGGTGGTAGATTTTAAAAAATACTATTAATAGGTAAAATGTAAGTACATAGATTTTTTAATTTCGATGAATAAATGATTTGAGTTAAATTTTCAATTCAAATTCTGAAAGCCCATATAAATGAGAGTTTCTGTGTAAAGGAAATAGGAATTAAAAAATATGCAACGGGGCACAACAAATATGTATCGGGGGCGTTGTGTTTAATGCCTTTGTGCAGACTAGGTAACCTAAATGTCATCAGGCGTCTCCGGGTGCGCTACCACTTTTTGCTGTTGCGAGTGACCTTGATCCATTGTGGGACGGCATGCAGTCAGCCTGTCGCACCCTACTATGGTCGAAAGCAGGCCACTCCCATAATACGCAAGATGGTGGGAAAATGGAGGACCGCTTACTCGATCGACACAGATCAATCAAGATCTTTAAAATAACCGTTAATTTTTCGCAAAATACTACAATAATACATCAATGCATGTAAAAGCTTCCATCTTATAAGCGCCTTTAACACGTATGGAGATTGTCAAATGTTACAATCAAGGTCACGCTCTCAAAAGGATTGAAAAACAACAGTGTCTGCTTTGTTAATTTAAATGAATTTTTTGGCAATACTACTTTTAAGTAGCGTTACGCTCGAAAACGAAACTTAATGTTTCATAATTTACAATATCATAATACCTCCTTGGTATCATAATATTAATCGTGTCGATGTGTTAAAATATGTGGTGAAATATTGACTTTGAATATTTTAGGCCAATAAATAGTCTTTAAAATAACCCTTACAAGTATCTCAAATTGATATTAAATGGTTCTCAAAGAACTTACCTACTAAATTCATAAAACGATTTATATACTACATACAAGAATGTACTCACATCTAGCAACAACATAGGATGCTAAGAACAGGAGAAGGGCGAGCGACCGCCAGTTTTGCGTCGCCATCCATACGCCCCGTCATTCACGATCACCTGTGTATAGAAAAAGTCATTCAGTTAATAATAATGATAACTATTATTATTATAATTAAATAAACGATAGCATTTATATCATTATTATGAGTAATAAACAATAGCCTGTGTCAGTTGAGACTGACAAGCTATCTCATGAGAATATTCAGCTGGATGATTTCACGGGATGATGGGCATATCTATCTGACGCGTACGAAACAAACACTGTCATGTACCTAATATATATATTTTATGAAAAATTAAATAATAGAGCAGAATGAAGCAGGCGGTTCATTATTTCTGTTAATAAATAAAAGACCTTATATATAATAGAGTTCTTCCGTTAAATGACTAAGAAACAATGATTTTTATAAGCACTACGCGTTCAGTGATATGTGTTTTCCTGCCATGGAGAAGTGGGGCAAACGGTTTAACCGTTAATATTACATTAATTAAATATATTTCTTTGATACCGTCACCGATATAAGCTAGTTGGACTATAAATATAATACATGTATATTATGCATTAAGTAACTAACAGCATTTATAGGCACGACAGTTAACACCTAACAAATAAACGTATCTTACTTTCTAAGCTCCATAGCTAGTAACCTTATAAATATTTATTTAAATTATATGTTAAGTCTATCAACAAGTATTCATAGAGGTTATCATATATTTATATGTGAAAAGATACAATTTAACTAGTTTTCTTTGTAATTTCTATGTTTATTCACTATTTTTTGTAATCCCTTGATGTTCTCTAAAATATCGGCAGGCATACTATAAGAAAAAAAAAGAAAGTTTAATTTGAAAATTGAATGTACTGAAAAAAAAAATAAGTTACTCGTCTTCTTGTAAAGGGTACGAGCTGATCGACCTTTTAAGTAACGCAAAAGCAATAAGGAAGTCGCCGCCTTGAACGGCTGTTTAAACGGTTTACAAACATAGAAAGGAATGTTAGGAACCCGTTTAATTAGTAAGTCACAGACTATGAAGTGTTTTAGGAACAGGTAAACAAATAAAAAGCGTTTATCAAATAAGGTTACTCTTACGGAAATGAGACATTATTTCTTGTTTAACACGAGGAATGCATAGTAAAAAAATATTAATTTAATTCGAACTTCAAATAAGATCGAATTAAATAAATATTTTAGCAACTGTGGTAGGGCCACGCAGCAGCCTCGGCTGTTGCACGAATGGGCAGGCCCATCCGGGTAAGTACGACCTCACAGAAGACCAGCGTAAAGTGGAAGTATGACAAATACTTTCGCGTTTCGTTTGGTGAGTGAGGTAGCTGGAGCCCAATTTTCAAAAGGTTGTCAACGCATCTGTAACCCTCGGGTGTGGCGAAGTCCATGGGCGGCGGTATTCACTTAACATCAGGTGAACCGTCTGCTCGTTTGACAACTTTTCGCATAAAATAATAAAAAATAAGTAGTTAATATAATTATAAAAGTAATGGTTACTATTTTTTATAAATTATGTCCGTCACAATTTCAAATGACGACAGTTAAAAAGGGACAAGGCTAGTGCCGGAGGCAAATAATATTATTGCTTAATTTTTTTATTTCTAATAATTTCGCTGAGGTATTTAGGCCACATATCGACGTCGAGTTTATAAAATGAGTATTATATATTCATCTTACTTTTATTTAATATTTTGTCCAGTACATTGCTCTTAAAACACTTTTAATTCGAAAAGCCGCAGAAGTTTCAAAAAGTGTGTGTCTCCTCTTCACGATAGTGACCGATCTAAGGAAAAATGCAGGCCGTGGCACGAAAGTGTCAATGTTCCTAGCCCCTTTGTCCCACTGTCTGAGAAACTACCGCCTGGACATGAGTTGCCATGGCTGACTTGGAAGTCTCTAAATAGTCTTCGGACGAAAGTGGGCCGAAGTAAAGAGAAGTTGTTCAGGTGGGGATTCTCAGACGGTTCCAGCTTGGAGTGCAAATGTGGTGCTGTTCCCCAAACCATGGAACATTTGACGTCGTGCCCTGCGTGCCCAACCAACTGCACGCAGGAGAACCTGATGAATGCTACTGACAATGCAATTCATGTGGCTGAATTTTGGGCCGATGTTGTGTAAATAGGTATTGCCATCGACGCAAAAAGAAGAAGATTCGAAAAGGGCACCTGTGGTATATCTATGGTACTTAGTGTTAATTATAATTAAGCTGTATTTTGATAATGTCAAGATAGCAAATATTAGCATTGTTAAGGGTGGCTAGAAGTAGTGTATGAGCGAGCGCAACTTTAGTAGCAGTGGGAAGAATATTACGCAGTCTTCGTAAAGAGCTTATTTATAGCAGTGAACATTTTCTTACTAATCTCATTTATCTGCGGTGTACATGGCAGACAGGCGTCAAAAATATTCCCAGATTCTTCAACTTTTTGCTGTACGGGATGTGAGTACTGTTAAGAAAGATTGGTGGTTAAATAGACCATTCGATCGGCGGCCAACCTAGAACTCCCGATGTTGATATATTGAGTTTTCCTAGAATTAATAGCCAAACCGCATGCCTTTCTGCAATTAGAAATACAAGGCAATTCAGCATAAGTGCTTTCAATCGCTATAGGCAGGATTTCCAGAGACGATTGAGTATGAATCACGAGATCGTCAACATACAAGTGGTAGGAAAACGATAGCTGACAACATATCATATGAATGTGTTATATCATAGTGATCAACGATCGTTACAAAATATAACGATCGTTGTTTTCATAGTGGTATTAAAATGACAGGAGTATTATTCATAGTATAAATTAACATAATTACAAAGTTAAATAAATTGTTACTGGCAACATGTAAGCCTTGGTTTTGGATTTGAAACATTAGACTATTTACAAATGAATTGATTAATTGTTTAAACTTCAATTTAAATTAAAGGTAATTTTTCTGTGTTGTATAATTAACTAGCTGATCCGGCAAACGTTATTTTGTGGAATTCTACTCGGCGAAAGGAATATTCCTACCAAATTTCAAGTCTCTACGCCTTATGGTTTCCAGAGATATCGCGATGAGTCAGTTATCGGTGGAAACCTCTTATATAATAATATAATATATATAGATAATATAATATATATATATATATATATATATATATATATATATATATATATATATATATATATATATATATATATATATATATATATATAGATTACTTTAAATTGATTTTGCCTTTAAAATTATGAAACGTCTTTTTTTAAATGTAATATTGATATTGATCAAGTCGTATGAAAAATATTAATGCTTTTGTGATTGATATGCTCTAAGTGATCTATTGCAGTAATTACAAGGTTAATTTCAAGGCATTGTTTAATAAGGCAAAGCCTTGTGACTAGTTGCCCCATGGGTTTTAAAATTAGGTTGTGTGGGATATTGGAATTGTGTTTATTAATTTATTAGAGAGTTTAAGTTTCAAATTGAATGTAGGCTTCGGGTCGAAACGTAATTTAACAAATATAACAGTTCAGACCAATTGTATGACAATTGTTTTGTGATTAGGAATGTCAGCTTTAAAAATGTTTTTTATTTTTTTATATTTCATTCCATTAAATAAAAAAATTTTTACGTTGTCTTTTGAAATTTGGGAAATATATTCCTCTTTTTACTTATTGGAAACGTTGATTTCTTAACGGTGTAATGATAAAAACTAAAATGTTGATTGATGTTGTTAGTGGATTATATCCTTCAATGCCAATATTCGCCTCATGAATTAGAGGTATTTCCCAACTTACATTCATACGTGCAAAGATGTACAATGTTAAGGTATATACATACGTAACGTATGTATATACCTTAAGTTACGCATTTTAGTAACATGTATCATTTTATGTACAGCCGATGGTGCTCTTTAAAAACGAGTTTCCTCATTCTATATTTAGCGCTGATTATAATCCTTTGTCCCTTAAGTATCGAAAATTTAGTGAATTTAGCATTTGAAGAACGTTCATTCATATCAAAGTTTTTAATGAAAATATAGTTTTTTGCTTTGAAACGTTCTCATTTGTTAGTATTGGTAGAACTGGCCTCGAATGTCAAGTTATATGCAGTTATTGATTTCGGAGTCAAGGTTTGAGCGTTTGCATTGAATGTTGCTATTTTTTCTTTATGACGTGCAGTTTTTGATTTAGTAACTATAGAAGAGAATCGTTTTGTTTCGTTGTAACATGTAAGTGTATAAAAGGATTACAAAGAAGCCTATTTATAAGTATAATCGTAAAGGCAATTTTATTGTTGTCATCCATTCGACGTCATAAGATTGAAACAATGAAGGTATTCGTACTTCGAATAAGATGTTATTTTTAAAATAAGACCAAAAGCGAAAATTTATTTTCCATGTTTGTTCAGAAGTAATTTCGCCTTTACAATCGTTTGTCAATCAAACTGTGGTATCTATTGATCTACATACAGCAATATCTGTACCAATGTAATATAAATAATAATGTACGTGTATTATCTACAGATATTCATATGTGCATATTAAGATAAGTTGTATTTCGCGCTTAAACCGCTCCGCTCTTTGTTTTGTCCTCGATTAAAAATAATTGCATGTATCTTTCTGCATTTTATAGATATTATTTGTCAGGTGCTATGCGGTATCGGTTTACGTTCGTCTGACGAAACATGTCGGTCAGAATTACTGATCCGAAACTGAGTAGAGTTAACCAACCTCATTGTTACGGTTAGCTATTTGGCTGAGTGGAAACCACATACGCATAATAAATCGGATCATAACAACATTTATATATATGAAATGCAAACAGTGTCAGTTATACTCGAATCTAGATTAGAAATCTACTCTTTAAAATGGTTATAGCTTTTATTTTTGGATATAATTGGTAATTTTATTAATGTTTGCATTGTATAATCATGTATCTCTCACTTTTAATATAAATTTATGAAAAGGTAAATTTGTGTAAAATATTGATTATAAAATGCAGCCCAAATTCTTTTTTTATTTATTTCCACAAACATGCAGGTACCTACCCGTAAAAAAGAGTTGCATTAACTTTCTCAGCTACTATTTATATTTTATTTAAACATATATCGTTAATTTATATTTTGGTTTTCCATGTAAAACGACGTATGAATGTATCTTTACATATTATAAAACAAAGTCGCTTCCGATGTATGTACGCTTAAATCTTTTAAATTACGCAACGGTTTTTAATGCGGTTTTCAGCAATAGATAAAGTGATCCAAGCGGAAGGTTTACATTCATACATGCATATTATAGTAGAGAAAAGCCGAGAAATTCAATATCTCCATTGCGCCCGTGCGAAGCAGGGGCGGGTCGCTAGTTGTATATCGCCGTATATTTGTATAAATTGGCGCCATGTAAAGAACGAAACATCCAAACATTTATTTCGATTCATGGAAAAACAAGTTAAATGATTGTACAGCTAGTAACAAAACCGTAGACATTGGTTTAAAGCCCACTTATGCGATTATAATCCAATTTGTTACGCTGTTTGAAACATATAATGTTGACTTTGACATTGACTCCACTCTCCTGTTGGCGGAAAGCAATCGTTAGGAAAATTGCCTGCTAGTTCATTTCGTATGCGTTGGCGCTCTTGTCCTCAATGAAGTTATGTAGAAAATAATATCATAACAAGCATAAATACAGCATATGTAGAGCTTATTTATTTTATTATTAAAATTATCTATTTTGTCCGTTCACCTGTAAAAAATATTAAAAACACTCTGGCCAGTTTAATTTTTTACGTGAGTATAGAAAAATGAGTGCCTTTTTTTTAATAATTATAACGAGATTTTTGTACATAAAAAAGTAAACGCAACTTACTTGAATATCGCAAGTTATCCGTTATTAATATTTTTAATGTTACTGAATTCCTTCTAAGCGGCTGGACCGATCTTGTGTTTCAGATTCGAGAATGGGTTAGATTCATAATTCGGTTTTATAAGTCGTTGTCGGATTTAAGGCGTGTGTAAAACGTCTGTCGGGTCAGCTAGTATATAATTATATATATTTATCACCACACAAGTTTTAATAGTGATAGGTATGTTTTTGTATTGAATATCGCAAAAATCTTCAATGTTATAACTTTAATAAAATTATTTAAGCATTAGTTTTAATCTCATAGAATTTTATTTTGCAATTGTGTTTAATCTAATTTGACAAAAATTAAATCCCAGTTTAACAAATGAATTCTATTCGAAAGAAAACTGGATTGATAGAATTACGGGCCGGTCATTGCCAGTAACTATTCAGGTTGTTGCCGGTGTGAACACAGTGCTAAACATTACGAGGGCACTAAAAGAAAGTGATACTATTAGCGGGCAATATGAGCGGATAGTTTAATATTGACTTAACAAATCGGACAGGAAAACGCGTTGAAATAGAAAGTGTCATACAACAGCTGGACAAGTTCAGGTGATAATGTTGTCTATGACACCTGCAAACGATGATTCCGAGTTTTAATTTTAAATTTGCTTAGTACTAAATCCTAATAATCGTATACAAGTATTAAATCTATACTTATACTTATATTTTGAATGTAATAATGTAAAAGAGTTTGTTTGTTTATTTGAATGCGCTAATCTCTGGAAGTGTTTGTATTTGATAGCCCAATTCTTGAGGAAGGTTATAAGTTATTTAACAATACGCTACAACCTACAGGGTTCAAGCAGAAAGGTTTCTCGTTGATGAAATCTATGGAACAACTAGTTACAAATAAAAAGCAAGTTGTTGTTGTAAGAATGTCGCATTCAGACTATTATTCAGGAGGAACGTTGGTTTTTCAGTTTTTCACTCCTCGTGGAACTCCAAACAGTGGTTTCAAATAAAAGAACATTTATCTTAACACAAGAAAGTTTAATACTCATAGCATAAATATATGGAAATTATATTTAATTTGTAATTTCTAGTGTTAGTCTCTGCACTTAAGATGAACTTTAAAAATGTGTACATTAAACTGTCGCAAAGATAAAATTTTCGCTCGGTGAGGGCTTAGTTAACGCGTCTGGAACGCATGATGATCTGGAAAGCGCCGGTTCGAATTCTGGCAGCGGCGAAAAATTTTGCGATAGCTTTATTTACACATTACTATGAAGTTTTAATAATTACTACAGTAGTCGTCTAAATAAGGAATTCATAAATGAATTTTACTTATTTATTTTGGATTACTAACAAAATTACACAGAGTTTTAAAAAACAAATTTTATGGCAACAAAATTAGACGTTATCTCAATTATAGGTTACAGCATTCAACAAGAGTAATTGTCGTACTCATGGCATAATCGCATTTGCTGTTCTAAAACAAAAGGACGTAACAGAAATGTAGAAAAAGCAAAATGTTACACAATACAAGAATTACTTATCAGATTAGGCTATTTTTGATTGTACCTACCCATTGATAATGTTAAGTGCATATGAATAGTACTTCATGTAACTGTATTCACGTGTAAGTTAACAAAAATGTTGGTGTGCTTTAAACCACTTTAATCGCTAAAATACGCAAGGTAATCAACTCGTTTGAGACCCTGCTATCAATTTAATTTGTTGACTGCAGTCAAGCAAGTGCTTTAATACATGAGAGAAACCGGTTGGTGTAACGTACAGTAGTAATTAAAATAAAAATTTCCTTTACATACTTAAAACTCAAATATACAGTCATATTACAATTCGCACGACATCCCTTTTTGAGTTTCTGGTTTTCTACAACTTTACATTTTTTCTTTTTTGAAATATTTATACAAAAAAGCAAGTAACACATTTTCAAATACAACCGAAATTACAATACAACCGAATTGAGAACCTCTCCTTTTTTGAAGTTGGTTTAAAAGAATAAGGAACATAAGATGACTTACTCTGTAAGTTTAAGGACTATATAAATTGTCGTAATAAAAAAAAACAGATCATCTTGATTTCTTTCATATCATGGAGATTTAATACATCGATATTATTATTGTAACAGTTTTCTATTAATGTTGGTCCTCGTGATAATTGAAATGAATGCAGGGTTCCAGGCTAACGGAACTTTGAAGCTCGATGTGTAGTGGTTAGGCCAATGGTATACAATCACGAAGTGATGCGAAAAGTGTTCACCTTGCTTTCTCCTCGCTTTATTGTCCGCGTTTCCACGTTCTCAGCTTTATTATTGTATGACCGCGTGAAAGTAAATTAATGAACAGATTAAAGACGAAACGATAATATTAAAATAAATAACAAGAAAATTAGGACAATTCAACTAGATAGAGATAGCTAGTTATATATTTGAAATGAGACATAATAAAAAATACAATTAGCTAGAGACGAATTTCGGAACGAAAGTAGAATGAAGGAGTTAATTTATCAAAACATGCATTATGTAATTGGTATGATAGATAATCTTTAACAATAGAGTATGCTTCTGGCTGGCGTCATGAATATTTTCTTTTATTGTTACCTGTGTGAATATATTCGATGACAATGATTATTCCAAAACATTTGTGAGATTCGTGATTACATTAATACGTGAGGTGTTTACATTAATACGGAAAATTATTTTGGAAATTGATAAATTTCGTATTAAATTACATAGAAAGTATTGGTACAAACTTTCATTTATTAATAAATGAGAGCTTGATATAAATGTTTTGTTTTTATTTCTACCCAGGTAGTATTCCGGATTTATATACAATTATAGTAGTATCGTATTAGTACAATTTTATATAGCATGCACTATAACCATACGAGTGTAGAACATGGATATGCTATATAAAATTAAATTATTGGGCTTGGTAAACTAACAAAGTTATTTCAACACGCAGAAACAATGCAACAATTAGACTGTGTTACATAAAACAGTTGACAATATTAATTAAATAATGGTTTATTGTGCCGAAAGATAAATTGATCAAAGCAGGGAAAAGGGTGAACTACGAAATAATCCAATAATGTTTTGTTTCCACTAAACAAAATTCTTTTCTATACTTTTCGCCGTTATTTTCTAGACGAATCAGTCCTAATCCGTTACTGTAGAAGTAACGTCGTAAAATAGGAGTTAAAAGTTTAATAAAAAATTATAGTATATATATATATATATATATATATATATATATATATATATATATATACATTTTATATATTCATTTTAATAATAAATCGATATTATAAGACGATGAAATATATTCGTTTAGTTTTACAATTAAAACAATAATCTAGTTTTTCTTGCTTTTTATCTCGCACGATTTAGGCCTCCTATCAAGACAACCACGCGTTTTAACTTTAAAGGCCTAGGCAGAGTTGCCGGGCGCTGGTGAATGGCTGCGCAGTTAATTTGATTTGAGGCTATAGGATTGGCCATTGATTTTGGAGTACGCTCGAAGACGGAGGGGGATTTTTCGACTTTCACTCGATCGTCTGGAGCGCATCTATATGCGACCTCTAATAGGGTTGGTGCTTATCAATTTGATGATTCCTTTGTTCTGAAACTCAAATTATTTGTCGTTATAAAATATAACAAAGATCCCAATTCAAAATTAAACAAAATTGTACAACATGCATACCTATAAAGTTTTAACTTCACCGTAACACAAAAACATTTGTGTTGGTGTTTAATCAAGATCTTTTAAGAAATATTCCATTTGGCAACGTTGGCACGTCGAATTAGTGTACTCTTATTTTAAAATTATTGCTTTGAGCGTCATAAAATGAATTTAATTAGGATATTAGCTATATACGCTTCTACGATTGCGTTTATTTTTTCTACAGCTCGTACTGTTGGTTGGTAAAATGCAAGCATTTTCGAAGTTTTGAAGAGGCAACGTCATCGTGTAAGTCCAGCTGATTGGGCAGCCCTACTTACGTCGGTCAGCGGGTGGCCTCGGTTGCCTTGTGGAGTGAAAGCTTAGCGCGGCCCACCACTCGAAATCCTAAGTGCAACGGCTAGGGTATCGTTACGTCACAGCCGGCTGTATTTGGGCTGTGCCGGACTGTTAAATTGCGTTTTAAAACGTTTCCGTTATTTACATTCTTTAAAAAATCATCATTTTTTAAAGTAGTTTCCAAATTATTTTGAGTTATTTATAATCACAAAAAACAACACACCCATATAAACGTTGTATACATGTATCGAGTGTATTATAAATAGCATAGTACAGCAATTTCATATTTATTCTGCTATATATTTTTTATTGCATTTTTGAATGTACTGTCTATAATCATCAAATGACTTTAATCAAATTAAACTTTAACAATAGCTTTCAACCATTTTCAGACCGGTTTAATGTTAATGTTTTTTTTTTAATATTCTTAATACGAGTAAGTTGTATGTTCTTAATACGAGTATATTGTAATGTAAGCTGCCACTATTTCAAATCAACAGTACCAAATTTCGTTAAAACATATTAATAGACGTATTTTCTAAAATAAATATATAGTTTATACTCAACTCTACACTTTAGTTTGCATCATAATCTTGATTATAAATAATTGAGCGCTATTAAATTTATAAAATGCGACTTTAAACCTTTGTTTGTAGTAACTACTTTCAAAATTTATTTATCAACATGAAATAGCGTTGCATAACCTTTACAAGCAGTCTTATGATGTTAAAATCTCTACATTAAATTATGATACAAACCAGAGTATTGCCGCCTATTGCGCGTATAAAAGACATAAACGCGCTCCTGTAATCTTTTCCTTATTATAATAATACCTTTAAGTGCTTTTGCGGTAAGAGATTTGCTTATTTTTTTTATTTTACTTTGTTTAAAGAAAGTTTGCCATTTAAAACAAAGCAGTGGTTTTGTGTCGAATTTTTTTCCATACGTGTATTGAGTATACAGAGTCATATATTTTTGTACATAAACTTACAAATTATGTAAATAAACTCGTGTCATGGTTTTATATTAACGTTAATGCTTTGTCTTCAGAATGACAAAAACTTGACGCTTATTTATTTCGCAGACAAATTAACAAACTCAAGTCTCAAGGTAAAAAGCCAGATTGGTTCACGTGTAGTGTACATGAGTCTTGTATATAAATAAAATTAACCCGGTTAAACCTCTATAAGATTCTCTCTATTTATTTTTTACTTCTCAAAAACTCGTTCATTTGCTACAGATACATATAAAATTTATGTAATTGGTGCAGTACTATGAAATGAGACAAAACCTCTCTGTGCAAATCTTGTGGTTTATATATTATATGCATAGTACTATTACGTTATTTATAACAATTAACATCATATCTGCACAATCGGTCCGAGGCAATAAAAAAAACTTAATTAGGTACTATAATAATAAGGTTTGAAGTAATGGATATGTAGCAACACAACGTCCATATAAGTACTAATGGAGATTTTCTTCAAATAAAATTGTACTAGATTCAAAGGCGTTTACAGTAGAAAGCGCTGTTTGCTTCAATACTGAAGTGGTCAGAAAGTTGTTTCGTAATACGTCCACGTAACGTTGATGAGGCCAATACAAAAAAATATATCGAGTAACGCCGCTCTATCGGTGTACAAATAAAAACCGCCCAAGTGCGAGTCGAGCTCGCGTACGTAGGTTCCGTACCATTATATATAAATCGGCAAAAAAAATTATGTCTGTTGTATGCTTGGCCACAATTAAATACTTTGTTATTTTTTTTTAGTATTAATTGTTATAGCGGCAATAGATGTAGGTCATCTGTGAAAATTTCAATTGCCTAACTATCCCGGTTCATGAGATACAGCCTGGTGACAGACGGACCGACGGTCCCTTACCCTTTGGGTAAGGAATCCTAAAAACAACTTAAAAATGGCGTGATAAGTGAGGACTTATAAAAAGATATTAAGTCTATTGCACTCATTACAGTCGTAGCCTTTTAGTATTATACGAAAAAGCACAATTCGTCAGAATAAGTCAGAATCGAAAAGAATCTACGAAAATAATAGTAAAATATTAAAACAAATTATACAGAAAATGACCCCGATAGGAAACCGGATGTTTGGTTTTAGACAGGTGTAGAATTAATAACTAACGATATGCAAGTTTTTTCTAATGTGAATAAAAGATGTCACACATAGCATCGTAATTTATTGATATAACATGTGATATGATGCCAAGTACTATGAACTTTTAGCTAGATTCACGCGAAATTCAAATTCTTAACAAATGCACTTTTCCAGGTTTTTTTAAAAGCTGCATTGGTTAGAAAGTATTAGTAGTAAATATCACGTCGTGACACAGAAATTTGTATTTGAATTTTGGTCTCCAAGTCGCAGATTTTACTTAGTTTAATTTATATAACGTATCATTGAGTTAGGCGCCTTTATTCGATTCTATAAGTATCTTGTATCTTGTATTAACTGATGTTTTTGCTTTCAGTCCCGAGACTATTAAAGCTTCATCTGACGCAGAACCGGTGGGCTAGCCAGAACCCACGGATTTGGGATTCTATAAGTTACGGCATTCATAAATAAGATGTAATCTTTTTTGTAATAAGCGTGGGAACTATGATTGGAACTCCCTTTATAGAGATTATCATTTATTCCGCATGCTTTTTCTAAATATTTATGGTATAACAAACAGTGACACAAAAGTTATATTAAAAATAAAGTTAATTGTTCCGTCAGCACTGTTTGTCACAGTTTACTCAAATTGAACTTAACTAAAATTTTAATTATTTTAATGTACCAATAACTGCATAATTTTTCTTTAAAATATGTGTGACTGAATAGTGGCGATATCAATAGCGAATGTAATATCGATATTAAAGTTCACATTATAAAAGTTTACAATTCGGTTTAACGGGGATAAATAACAATTTCATTCTACATTTTGACGAGCCTCAGACGCTTTAGAATGAGTAATGAAGAACGTAGCCACTAGAGAACTACAGTTGTACTTGTTTACATAATTACAACAAAGAGTTGTAAAGTATATTAATGGTCCGATGCCCTTTAAATGGGTCGACTTTCGTTGAAATCTAAAAGAATAAATAGCATGCATTTCGGTTTCAGTAAAGTAATGGATTTCTTGGGTGTACAAAAATTTTAATTCGCTTTTAACTGAAAGTATTGCATATGTTGAACTCTTTACGAAAATTAGTTACGTTGTTCATTGAATAACGCCTTCTACAATGCGTAACGCTTAAAGTAAAATATTGTGAGTAATTAAGGCACAGGCACTTTAATTCATTTCTGCATTCTGTAAAAATTTAAATTAAACATAGTTTTGCGTAAACGAACATTTAGTTAATTTATAAGCAATTAATAATATCAACAGTGAAGATACAAGGCTCTTCATAAATCTTACCAATCTGATATCGAATCATTAGGTTACGCTAATACTACCACGTGGTATAGTGGCTCCGTAAACAATAGTGGCCACGATTAAATGCAATCAATATGCCGTTAGACCCCAAATAACGCTTTCCGATACGTACCAAACTACACTTGGCGTACGCCAACCGTTACACAGTGTGCCCGCAGACGACTTTCGTGAAGACAAAGCGATTGATAAACACAACACGTATGCGTGGTTTCATCATCGCCGCCTTGCAAGCGGCGCGGCAATTGTTTCACGTCGTGAATTCGAATGTGGAACCCCTTTTTGCTGGAGAGTTGCGGAATCGCGTTGCGCGCAGCCGAAAGACATGCCGGGGAAAAATAAAACGGCCGAAGGAATGTAGGCGTATGTGCCGTGAGACCGATTGTTCTCGTAACAATGGCAATAAAAATAAAGACAATACTAATAATGTGGGCCGCCAATCTGTTCGGTATCGCACGGAGTTATCGAATTGTTATGCTATTGCGCTAGTACGATACGTATTTGCGGTGCAGCAAAACAATATTATTTGATTGTTCTCTAATGTGATCTGCTCTAAATAGGATATATGTAGAGTAGTTATTTCTCTCGTATTGGACTGCTTTTAAATCAGAAGTTTTATAGTTCACTAGCCCTCTAATCTTAGCTATTTTTAAAAGAACTGACACCGACACTGTGATGTTCATGACAAATATTCGCCTTAATTTAATAAGCCTTTTTTTTGATAAACATGACTTCGTCTTAAATATTTTCTCTCTCTAAACGGATTTTCTATCGTGCTAATCTTTTGATTACACATTATGCACAGATTCATGCTCAATAGACTTTCATCTGTTGTGGGCGAAACATTGCCTGAGGCACGAGATGACTCCAACAAGTCTTATTCATTAAATTGATAGAGTGGCTCTTTACCGCTCTGGACTGCTTTTTATGGGACTCAATAAAATTTATGGATTGTCCATAAGGCATACTTCTCCATAAAAAAAATTTGGCTTCTTTAACAATATAGAAAAATTACTAATAAATCACGGGAATTTGTAGTAAATTATTCTTTAACCTTAGCGAAATTAATGGTAACTTACACTTACTAAAAAATCAATTGAAGCACGGTTCGTAGAGAAAAAAAAACAGAGCAAACAATCCGTTCATTCACACCGGAGTGGCAACAAGTTAACTTTCTAGCAAAACTCACAAACACAATGCAACAGCTTCACACGTTTGCCGACAAAAAGCGATATCGTATCCTGTTGCGATCGCAATAAGGTTCGAAATCGCGACTAGCGGTGTAAAGACGCGCGCTACCACCGACGGCGTGCGTTGGACTGCCAGCCAGCGCCGGGGCACGGTGGAGAAACTCTAGAGGAAAGCGCCTTCCCCCAGCCAGCAACAGCCAGTTACATCAATGTGTTGTGCACACCGCTTCTTAACACAATAGCGTAGAACTGACGACCTTAACGTGGCGTTTGATTAGGAGCCGGATGTAACTGCAGAATCTCTACATAGTATAAAACAAAGCCGTCCCGCTGTCTGTCTGTCCCTATATATGCTTAGATCTTTAAAACTACGCAACGGATCTTGATGTGGTTTTCTTTATTAGATAGAGTGATTCAAAAGGAAGGTTTATATGTATAATAATTTTCTTCAGTTCAGCCGTGATATAAGAGAGCCTAACCTAGAGTAATAATGTCTATATAAGAACCAGCGCCCGCTTTCTTAACATCAGCACTCCCGATGTGCTAGATGTCCATTCGTCAATATAATATAGGCACATACAAATAATACGGAAAGAACTATACGTATATAGAACTCTCAAAAGAAAACAGAAAGAACTTTCCCTATTCTTTGTAAACATATAAAGAACTCTCAACTTTTTGCCGTAACTGTGTTACGAGTACTGACAATTTTTTTTGAACATTTTACAAATATTTCGAATGTATTTTTAGATACACTTGTTAACAAATATATTAAAGGGAGCCAGAAGAGATAAGTTTTGAAAGGAACCGGTTTTACATAAACAAACGTTTATTAGAATACTTAGAGTTCACGTAATGGGGAGTTAGGAAGTTCGTTACATCGCCACTTCCGCTTTCCGGTGGTTAGACACGACGTAACCGTAAAACTGTACCAGCTGTGTAACACAGTGTAAACTATGAACTGTAATCGTAACCATGGCTTACCTGCATTTTAATTGGACTTATTCTTTTCTTATACAGACATTTATTATTTACGAGGTAATCATTTATAGGTCGTTAATGAATGTTAATTATGAAATGTATCAATTAACATTAAATCGTTAAATAATAATCTTTCTTATACAGCGTGTCTTTACAATCGCGACAATAAATGAACACACATATAGGGGATAACTTTTTAAAATTGTATTAAACATTTACATTCTTTAAACAGCAATATTTACAGAGTTATTAAATTTTCCAAAACAAAGAATTTTAGAATACCCGTACGTACAAAACTGTAACGTAAAGTTCATTTGTAAAGGTCAAAAGCATATGAATGGGTTGAATGAATTTACAAGAGACAAAACATACTGTTAGAAGGAGAGGCTTGTAATGCGACGCTGTGGCGGGAGTTGTATAGGATGTTACAAATTTTGTTTCTTTTTTACTTAATTAAAAAATATTTTTTTAACGTTAATATTTTTTATGATTATTGGCAAGTAGCGTTACACGTGTGTTCATTTATTGTCGCGATGGTAAAGACACGCTGTATATAAAAATGGATAGCTGTTCGTTAGTCTCGCTAAAACACGAGAACGGCTGGACTGATTTGGCAAATTTTGAAATATTTGAGGCAATCCGGGGAAGGTTTAAGCGACGAGAAATTATGGAAAAATTGTATGGAAAACCGAAATAGCAACAATTTTATTTTCCCATACAAACTGTATCTGTCAACCTATGCTGTCAACCACAGCTATGTCTGTGTAACCTGTCAAACACTTTACACATGCGTTCCGAAAATTCTTTATCTATGTGTTCAGATTGACAAATTTCTTAGAAATAATTTATATGGCAAAACAACTCAGACAGCTAGTCAATTATAATTATTTAATGAAATACTAGCACTTTTGTTAAAATGTCTGTACATATCAAGATTTTTATTAATAGTGTTTTATTAAAAATAAAATTTAATTACGAATATGCAAAGATTTTGATTTTCATTTATTCACTTCTTTTCTGTTTGGTGTATATTTTGTATTCAATCCTAATTGCAAGTAAAGTTCCAAGGTTACATTCACATCTAATTAACTTAAATATTGGAAAAAATATTATTATAATAAATTATTATATAATAATAAATATTTTTTTGTACATAAACTACCAACTTCACAGTATACAAGAAATGGCCCATCTAGATTGCGTAGAATAAGTAAATCTTTTATGGGACAATGTATACGTTTTTACGTGTTTGTTAAAAGTTAATACAATATTAGTGATTGTTTAAATGATAACACACTCTGCAAATGAATTGATCGCTGCAGGCTCTTTCAAGCTGAATGTAATACATTGTAAATAATTATGGTGTTTTTAAGTTTTATCAAGCTATGTATATAAAAAAAAATATATAAAAATTGTCTTCTTTCTTTCTCAAATGTACAGACTCGTCCGGAAGTACCAGGTCATACACAAGACCAGCGTCAACAATGTACAATACATTCTAGACCTAGATACGTGGCTTTAAAATCTTTCTCTTGATAATCTTCAGTGATGACGATAAAAAGAGAAAAAAACCAAATAGAAACTGGACGCAAAGGAAGCTAAGTATTTTTTGGTCAAATTTTTAATAGTTTTGGCATATACAGATGTTAAGAGTTACTTTAAATAGACGAGCATTATCTTGAACAATTTATATTACACAAACGTCTATATCATCGTTGTAGATGTTAATGCGCGGCAGTATTAACTTTACATCGTGTGAACCACCTGCTTCCTTGACAACTTTTTACATAAAAACCAACATGGCAAATGTTTTTTTTTTTTATTATTATTCAGTAGTAAATAAGATTAATATTGAAAATATTTTAGAGGGTTTTCCACAATTTAACCGTTTGAGAAGATAGCGAGCATCCCTCCGATCGTGTTGAAGACATGTGCTCCGGAGTTGGCATCGGTTTTGACGCGTCTTTTCCGGCTCTCTTATACTCTAGGCGTATTCCCGAAATCCTGGAAGGCCGCTTTAGTGCACCCGATCCCTCAGAAAGGCATCAGCTAGGATCCGCCCAACTACAGGCCTATAGCCATCACCTCCTTGTTCTCCAAGATAATGGAGACCATCATTAACTGCCAGCTCCTGCGGTACCTAGAGGAGCACAAGCTGATTACCGATCGCCAGTACGGCTTTCGTCGAGGTCGCTCAGCCGGTGATCTTCTAGTTTACCTGACACACAGATGGGCAGAAGCAGTTGCTCTTAAGCGCTTGCAGCCAGTCTGGACATAGCGAAAGCATTTGATCGGGTGTGGCACAAAGCACTTCTTTCGAAGCTGCCTTCCTATGGGCTTCTCGGGAAGTTATGCAACTCGATCACCAGCTTTTAGGCAGATCGGAGCGTCAAGGTCGTCGTCGACGGTGCATGCTCTGATCCTAAATTTGTCAATGCTGGTGTTCCACAAGGCTGCGTACTGTCTCCCACTTTGTTTCTTCTGCATACCAATGATACGTTGCAAATCAGCAAAGTTCATTGCTATGCGGATGATAGCACTGTGGATGTCTCGTACACTGGCCGTGCTAACATTTCTCGGGAAAACGTTTACGAGAGCCGGAACAAACTTGTGTCTGAAGTCGAGACTTTGTTAACAAAAGTCTCAGACTAGGGTCGACTAAACTTAGTCCAATTCAACCCCAATCAGACACAAGTTTGCACGTTAATCGCTAAAAAGTTCCCCTTTGTCGTAACTCCTCATTTTGAGAACACTCCCCTGTCTGCCATCGGAATACTTTGCGTCGAAACTTCGAGCAACGTCCAGTTCCGCGGTCAATTAGAAAGTAAGGCTAAATTGGCCTCAAAGAAGCTCGGTGTGCTCGTTATCGACGATCTAGGTCTTTCCGATCGGCTTGATCGTTTGGCTGTGCATACAGATTTTGGATCACTCTGCATCTTCTACCGCATCTATCACGGGGAGTGTTCCGAGGAATTGTTTGGATTGATCCCGGCGGTTGAATTTCACCGTCGGACATCGCGCCAAAACCAAAAATTTCATCTACATCACCTCGATGTCCAGCGTTCCACAACAGCGCGATTTTCAAGGCATTTCCTGCCTCGCACAACCACTCTGTAGAACCAGCTGCAGCTGGCGGCCTTTCCGAACCGTTACGACCTGGGAACCTTCAAGAAGAGAGCGTACTCTTTCCTAAAAGGTGGGTAACGCATTTGTAAGCCTTCGGGTGTTGCAGATGTCCATGGGCGGCGGTGATCACTTACCATCAGGTGAGCCTCCTGCTCGTTTACTGCTTTTTTCCCATAAAAAAAAAAAACAATGGGCCAACTATGTGCAAGTCACAAGTGCCTGATGAGTTGCTGCATGTAATCGACTTGTGCACGAAGGGAACTTCGTAAGCTAGAATTGGCCGAGTCGCTTCAAGCCTAAACATGACATCTATATATCTCGCTCAGAGGCACGGTGAAGGACTACAAAAATATTAACTTTAGGTGTAAATGGACCATTCGGTTAATAATATTGCTTCAAAGAGACCACCCGGGCTGATGTTCCGTCTTCGAATCACTGACGAGGAAATTTACACGACAATCAAAGCTGTATGTTTAGGGGATCAAGTGATGCTCGGGACAAGTACATTCTGAAGGGGGTACAATGTTACGTACGATAAGGGGTTTGATGGATGTTTTTACAGAAGGTTTCAGGGCATAGTCCATCACGCGGCCCCACTTCAGATCGGCGAACTTCACATATCTTCCAAATATTATTTTGAAAATATGCAGGTTTCCTCACGATGAAGGACTGGACGGTGAAGGAAAACTTCACCGTTGAGCACGTGATAAAGTCAGCACTTAAAATTAATAATTTCATTGATGCCGGGGATCGAACTCAGGTTGCTCGAGTATATTGAATTAAAGGCGACCGCCCGGATACTGAGCTATTACGGTTCTTTTATGAGAAATTCGGAATTCAGCTTATAATAGTGGCTCGGAGCGCGCTAGACGAAGAATATCAGTAGAAAAAATTGAAGTGAAACGGAGAGGACGAAGAAAAGGAAAAATAAAGTCAGTAGTTGTAAAAAAGCCTACACTAGACGAATTGTGCAATAACCTGAGGGCAATCGCACCTTTAGAATCGTACGTGGAGTATGAGTGGTATATCGAAAGGGATGTCGCGCAAGTAGATGACTGGTGCGCAATGAGAGGGCCGTCGCACCAGCAGAAGTGAAAGTGAAGGATTTGTGCGTCATCACGAGTGTAAATGAAATGATGATTTTTAAGAAGTGGCTCAATCAAATCAAAAGTGGTCTTACTCAAATCCCAAATCCTTTTTTTTTGTATCGAGGGGAAATCTTCAAAAGATACCCTGTCACCTTACAAGGTAAGAACCTTGACAGGGTTATGTGTGGTTCTTTCCCACTAAAACCCCCTCGGTGACCACTCCCTGTACGTTTGGAGGGACTCCGGGATCTCCCACGGAACGCACCAGTGTCCCTCACTGTGCGTGAGCACGCCTCGGAGAAGGATAGACCTTCCCCGATTCCCTCACCATTTTGCAGCCGCTCGAGACCACTTCGAGCTGCTGCCAATCCGTGTTCCCTATTAGTCGCCTTTTACGACAGACAGGGAATACCTTAGTACTATTCTATAAGCCCGCGACAGGGCTAACGGGGCGGCTCGTCCGTTTCTGCCAGCCCGGCTCCTTCGTCTTCGAGCGGAGTCAGCCCTCTCCCGTTCTCGCTCAGCGATCTCCTTCTGGAGCATAACAGATTCGCAGAAGGAGACCAGTGCCGTCCAAGCAGATTTCTCCACCAGTGCTGCCGACACTGCGACTTGTGGAGAAAGCCCGATCTTTTGAATCAGGATCCGACGCTCTGACTCCCAAGCGGCCTTAGGGGCCTTTACAGTTCCGACGGGCTTGAGGTGGCCTGGCGCACGAGGCGCCTAGCCTGAACCTCGGCGTACTATTATTACGCTTTATGGTGACTAAGCTCGAGGGCTCCCGGGGGAGCTTCGGCTCGGGCCGTCACGCTATTATTATTACCGGTTTGGGAGGCCGCAAAGCTCTTAGGGCGCTTTGGCGGGCGCTCCATGGAGTGATCAGGCTCAAGGGTTCCCGAGAGGCGACCTCGGCTCGATCGGTAGCTATTATCTGACTGGTGCGCGGAGTCCCGGTCCGCACCACAATATGGGCATTACGTTGTCGGTTCGCGCCCAATTCTATTTAAGTACTCACCAAAGCATCCGTGCCCGGTGAGTGCTGTGTGAGCCGAAAGGTGGTTTTCGCAAATCCCCTCATAAATCCCAAATCCCTACCTATATTAATATAAAATAATACAAATCCAAAAACTGTATTTAGTTAACTTATTTTCTTACTTACTTCAATCTAATGAGCGTTGCGATGCGTGATTATATGCAATCTAAATGTTACTCGTGCTATTAATTTTATCTCTTCAAAACAGACACCTACAGCTCTATACTGCTATTTTATAATTGCTGCGATGCCAACTGATACGCGGTTTAATTGCCTCGTTATTTCCTATAATACCTTCTTGGTTAATCTGTTCTTCACATTCTTTAAAAGAAGTTTTTATTGAGTTTATACATAAATTCAAGCCTAATTAATCTTGCAAAAAGTGTAAAGGGAAAAAAAAAGTAAAAAAAGTAAAGTAACAGCCTATACATGTCCCACTGCTGGGCAAAGGCCTCCTCTATACAGAGGGTATCAGGGCATAGTCCACCACGCGGCCCCACTGCGGATTGGCGGACTTCAATATTTTCGAAATACATTTTTTTTTGTTATTATTCCGAAAATATGCAGGTTTCCTCACGATGTTTTCCTTCACCGCGGAGCACGTGATAATTCAGCTCTTAAAGTTAAAAACTTCATTGGTGCCGACACCGGGGATCGAACTCAGGTTGCTCGAGTATACATTGAATTAAGGCGAGCGCCCGGACACTGAGCTATCACGGTGTAAAGGGAAACAATTAACAATGACAAAGACACAATTAAAAGGGTGTAATATAAAAAACGTAAATGAGAAATAATAACAATCATAACAATTAAGCTCACTCCAGCAGATTTTTGAAAAGAAAGCAGATGATGATAATAATGAATTATTGTTGTTTAAACAGTTTAAAATGATTAATTGTAGCGTGACAAAACGATTTTAAGGGAAAGCGAAACATTTACACAACGGAAAGAGAGAGGCTGGCAAAAAGCGAAATAATCATGGGCAAGAACTTTAAAGGTATTTTAAATTGGATAATTTAGGGACCATTTAGTACAAGTGGTCCCGTGTGTTTTCTATAATTTATTAACTTAAAAGTGCCAGTGCAAGCTTTCCACTGTGTGGGCACAATTATGTGACAGCGATTTGCCCGCGACCTCAGATCTCAAGCTACTCCGAGGAACTCCAATAATAAGGCGGGTGTAGACTAGATAGTTATTAATAACGTTATTTAATCTGACTTCTAAATGACTAAGTCATAAGCCTAGAAAACTTACTACCTGCATCGTTATGTGAAATGTGCGTGAAATGGTTTGATAATGACTTAATGTACCATTTACACTTTTTTGCTAAGCACGTTTATCATCTCTTATTTAATCTTGATTACCTACTACTCAAGTTATTTACCACATACCGTAGAGTCTTGTTTTTCATTAAATTCAATCGGCATTTAACGTACTGATTCCGTGCATCTAGATGGTATTATAGCGGATTAGAGTAAATTCGTAGTTCATGTAATTTTTAGAATATGCCAGGATACTTTTACAGTACACTAAAATATTCTACAAAGTTTGCTGAAACTGGGAGTTGGTAATGGAAAATAATTCCTTGTGGGGTTCCGTGAAACTGTCTGTCCGTCCGTTTGTCCCCGCAAGCTGTGTCTCACGAACCGTGATACACAGTTGAAATTTTGACAGTTGATGTATTTCTGTTCCCGCTGTAACAACAAATACTACAAAATTTATGTTTTATTAAAAAAAATATTTAAGTAGGGCTCCCATACGACAGACAAGATTTTTTTGCCGTTTTTATAGTTAATGGTATGGAACCCTTCATGCGCGAGTTATAGCGAATAATAGTTTTTGGTAAATCAGTTCGAGCGCCCGCTTTGATTCAATATGTTCGAGGAACCTGAGTGTGTTTTATTGCCGGTCCTATTTATTTGTGAATATTATAATTGTAATTTTACGTGAAATGTGAAATCTGCCAATGCACAACGACATCATTACGGATTATGGCCTAATTCCCTCCGTTAAGATACTTAAAAGAACTAACCAGTGGAACACAATAAAGTAGTATATAATTGTCTTATCTACGTTTATTGATCCATTACTTATAAAAACTTATGAAGTTTTGGTAATTTGATGACAATGTTATCTACCACTAACAGTATGAGTGATACAAAAAAATTGTGAAAAGTTTTAAATTGGGGTAATTTTTTTACTGAAGCATACTTTATATATACTTAAAAAGTTAAATCAAAATTTTTTAAAAGTTTATGTCCTAGGCTTAACGCCGCGGTTGGTGACAAGAGAGCTGGTTCTTTACTCGCTCAAAGGTTAAACATAACTATTCAGCAAGGAAATGCAGCTAGCGTTCTTGGCACCATGCCGCGTGGATTATTAGATAATAATTATGTAATTTTAGATAGATTTAATCTTGTAAATATTAGATCAATAAACTTAAAAAGTCGATGTGGGTGTCTGATGGATTTGTTGAATGACTAGCATAAGGGAGGTGTATGTAGACAAGTATTAAAGTAATATTTGTTGCGTCATTTCTCTTTTTTACTAGTATCCCTCATTATCATCCAATCCCACTTTCAATTCTCCGATGACACATCTCATGTTTTCGCCCCGTCTCATATTTCTTTCGTATTGAAACTTTCATATTCATATCACTAGTACCTGGATTCTGCAGATAACCCCGAAGGTCTCGTTAATCCAGTTATTTCAGACCACATAATGAGTTGAACAGAATTGTATTATTAGGAAGAATTAACAGGAAAGATCAGATGAATTGGATTAGAGACAGTATGAGGTTTAAAAAAAGGAATCAAGAAAGAATTTTCGGACGTAGACAAAGACATTTCGTTTCATGATGTGAATAAAGTGTGATAAACAATGGCAACTAATAGGTGTAAATATATTCGCGGGGAAAAAATAGTCCATACTAATATTATAAAGGCGAAAGTTTGTAGGTATGTATGGATGGATCTTTGTTACTCTTTCACGCAAATACTACTAAATGAAACTTTACAAAAATACAGCTTATACTGACTGAATGTTTCGTCTTCAGCCTATTCTACGCAGACGTAGTCGCGGGCAGCAGCTAGTGTTCTATAAAACTATCTTATACTTAGCACTCCGTCCCCATTGATTTAAAAAACAATTATGTTGCGTTAATGTGAGTTTACATTTGAATGATAAAATAAAATAATGGAATTGATATCTTCTGAACTCTTCAATGTATTATATTGTATCATAAACGACATTCTGCATGAAATTTTTCTTCTTTTTTTTAAAAACATTGCCCTTACATTAGGATAACATTATCCTGTGTTGTAAGGACGTTTTACAAACAAAATTTCACGCGGATAAAAACCCGGATGCGTAACAACTATCTGTGGGGCACATAAATAGTTGTCCCGTGTGGGAATCGAACCCGTGACACAATAAATACCTTGGCAACTGCGCCACGGAGTCACCACTATGCTTTTTCTAAGCCCTTAGATGGCTTAGAATAAACATAATGAATACGTCTTTGAAATCTGTTCAGCCATTTTAGGGCTTATTCTAGACCAATGTTCAGTCACACGGACCGACAAGAAGAACCGATTATTTATGACTCGACATCTAATAAATAGCAGGTTTTACTTATGTTTTGACATTAATGTTCAAATTACAGGCACCGTAGTTTTATTTTATGTTACATAGATATATGTCGGGTTTACCTTAGAACTTGAACTCCATATTAACACGCCGATATTCGTTTTATAACGATTCGTGACGTCGATTCAGTGGTTTCCATTCTCCGATGCAGGCTGTTTGCATCATTGCACAAAAACTTTCACCGCTTCTCGGGCCGCTAACGAGCGATTCGGACGCACCATGACGCACGCGTTACGTATCGCCTATTGATGTTTGGGCCATGGCACACAGCGGAATCAGGAAATAAAAGTTTGGCGACAAGATAAATGACCCGGCAATTTAAAACAACGCTTTATGTAAGAGATGTTCGTTGAAAGGCTTAAATTATAATTGATTACAGCGCTGGTTCGCTGGTTATATTTTATCTTATAACGTTCCCTGCACTTTATAGTAGGTACGTTTACGAGTGTCAAATTCTTTCATACCATATTTTCATATAACTTTATCATAAGCCTTTAAGCTATTTGACATTCTTCCGGAATAATTATTACAAGTCATGCCTTGCCTACTAACATTTATCTCGTCCGGAACATCGTACAAAGTTATAACGGACGTGTTACTTAAAGTGTACATAACATATAAAGTTTTGGTTTATGAGCCAATCTTATACTGTGGTGTATCTGTATACTAGTTCACTCATAAACATACTTTTTTGTTAATAAATATATATAACAGTTTACAATATATACAAACAAAAAGTGGAGATCGAACAGACACTCCTTGGTACAAAAAACGCATTCACTATCCTCTGCACCTATCGGGTCGTCAGAAATTTGAGTGATTTTTGCAATTTAGGGAGCTTAGAACTCGAAAGGCGAATTGTAGCTTGTTAATAACGACACCTACGTACTGAAGAATTTGGCGTAATAACGAGCTTAGTAATTATTACAAAATGGGTGTATACAATTCATATAAATATTATGCTCTCATTATAGCTCGCGTGTTAACCCACTACATATTATTATCTTATAATAGGGGCAATTATATAAACAAAAAAGTACCCAGTCGTCATTACGTAAACGGCGCGACGATATACTTAGACTTATGGCTTACATTCAAAAATATTTAAAAATGTGGGTCGAAGATTGCAAAAGAGAACCGTGAATGCGAAAGTACAGATCCTTAAAAAAGGATGATGTCATGCGGATTTCGGCCATTCTGGGCTTTTTTTTTGTTGAATTATCGCAAGTACCTACCTTGTTTCGTGTGCCTTGTTTACCAGATGGCATTTCCGCTAACAGTCCTAGATTCGACATGAGGAATCATCATTCACTGGGTGCCGCGAATGTTACTGATCTGTTTGACTGAATGACTCTTAGCAGATGATTACTCGTCGAACGAAGATTTTTATTGTTTACGGTGCAAAGATATTAGGTAAAAGTGGGGAGATGAGCAAGATAGTGTGGATAAAGAATCCAGGAAAGAATAAAGTGTGATCAGCATTCTTAGACGAATAGGTTACCATTGTAGGTTGTAGTTGTGAGCGATACGAAGACTTGCGAAGTTTGAAGACGAATCATATGCAGTTAGGTATTCAGAAATCGGCCGAGTTTATTAAGCTGATCTGCATTCAGTAAGTAGAAGATGTTGATTATAGGGAATATTAAGGCCTTGCTTTCGTTTCCATCGGTAAGACATTTTTAAAAAGAGAAGAATTCTTGTGACTCTCTTACTGAACCTGATCGGTTCACCTTAGCGCCATGTCACTATGTGAACCGAGGTTTTTCAAATTATGGCTAGTAGGAATGGGAGATTTTTCAAATCATATAGGTCGAAGATTGTACAACCGTCAGAGTACTGAAGTTTGTCTTAGTCAGTGCACTGATGTTAGTCTTTGTCAACGTGCGCGGGGAAGTGTTACTGACGAGACGACCATTGAGCGTAACTTAAGTGAGCAGACGGTTTTTTTTATGCGAAAAGTTGTCAAACGAGCAGACGGTTCACCTGATGTTAAGTGAATACCGCCCATGGCCATCTGCCACACCCGAGGGTTACAGTTGCGTTGACAACTTTTTGAAAATTGGACTCCGGCTACCTCACTCACCAGACGAATCGCGAAAGTATTTGTCATACTTCCACTTTACGCTGGTCTTCTGTGAGGTCGTGGTTCTTACCCGGACGGGCCAGCCCATTCGTGCAACAGCCGAGGCTGCTGCGTGGCCCTACCACCGGTTTACATCAGGTAAGCCGGCTGCTCGCCTTCCAATATTTCAAGTTAACAAAATCGTGCTGTATTAATTAGGAGAGCTTATTAAATCCCAACGTATACGATATGGAAAAATTCATATTGCAATGTGTATGAAATAATGTAACACATCAGAATAGATCAATCATATGCACTCATAGAATCGTAATCGGATTCGTTACTTTGGATGCCATAGAGCGACGCCAGACAGCAGTTAGAAGTGCCCAGATATCAAAACTGTGTCATAAATATAGAAAGATATAAGAATTCATAGAGTAGAGGAACACCGTTGGATTTGTTTTATAAAGTCCATATTGTGTTTATTTTGTAGAATTCACCGTGATCTGATTGGCGGAGTGGATAGTGAACCGGTTTCTTACGCCAGAGAATGTGGGTTCGATATCCACTACGGGAAAAATGTACGATAATTATTTAAAAAAAGAAAATTATACCGATATCTATATATTTCAAAATAATAGGTGTGTTTAGGTATGTTAATCAGATACATAGTACCCATAATACAAGCTTTACTTAGTTGTGTTAATATGTATCTCCTAAATTATTTTTCACATATTTTTCCGCTCACTATGTACCAACTGAGATTTAATAGTTTAACTCTTTAATAAAGCGCCATCTCTTGGATAAATCTGATTAAAAATATGTGCAATAGATGGCGTGGGAAACGTTGTTCAGAACACTTCATTTTATTGTCTAAAAATAACACTAGAGTTCGTGCGAAGCGCTATATTTAGTCGAAAGACATTTGACAAAAAAGATGGCAGCGATTGCCGACTGCTGTCCTTTGGATTTATTGCGAAAATGGCGCATTATGTGATATTTTCACATAATTTATTAATTATAAGTGAAAATTTGTGTAGTGCTGCTTTGTGATAGTGAATTATTATACATGAATGACAGTGCTATCGTGTGTAAATAGGACTTCAACTTTCTTCTGGATATTGGATTACACATAAAATAAAGGTATTTTATCTCCTCCTACGCTTAAAATATTATTTGACTATAGTATTCTTTGGTTTCCGAACTATATATTTTATCCTAATTATTCAACATTAACATTACATAAGAATACGTTCGGTTTATATTTTCCCCTTCCGACTGCTTTGGTGATTTTTAGATTCGTGGAATTTTAGTACGTGCTTTCTGGCGCTGTATTAGAGTCATGGGCGCCTGAGTTATTGGGTGCTTCAAGCGAGCTTACATGACATCAGTGCAGGCATTACCAACTGCTGTAAACATTTAGCATAGTGATTCATCGTGCACTCATTCTTTGCCGATAACACAAATGAAACAAATTAAAAAAGTGCTTAAACGATAGAAGACATAAATAAGTATATTTATTGAGCAATAATTTTTTTTGTCACATTTCAATTATTATTCATATGACAATTTATTTTTAACAATAAGGAAAACAATTTTTCCCTAAGTTTTTAAATATTTATTTTCTTTACCTGTTACCATAATCAAGGCTACTCTATTTATTTTCCTTTAATTATAAATAAGATACAAATATTTCTTTTAGTTATAACTTTTTGGAAATAAAAATATTTTTATAGAGAGTGTAAATAATAACAAATCATCAAAATAAGTGTAATAAAACTATCAGTAATTTAAAATATATTTACTAGAACATTATTTTTGTCTGTTCACTGATACAATGTCCTAAAATAAAATTCGATCCAGTTTTTTAGCAGCTTCTTAAATTTGTATGGTTTCATGTGACACAAATAGATGATTAGGTCAAGTTGATCTAGATCATTTGATAAATATAGTTTTTTTTTTTAATTTTGCCAAAAACATGTCGCACAATATTTTACCAAGTATTATAACTGAACATGTTTTATCTCTCTTTGACCATTTATACAATTAAAATTGTATGATGGGGGGATTATATTATAATTTTGAAAATGATACAACTTATTGGTTTCATTATTTTCACTTTTCTACTTACACTTTAATTGTTAATTTATTTTAGTTTTAAACTTTGCGGGTAATTTTTATAAAACCTATTAGGGCTTGTATATGTTATACAAGGAATTTCTGTGGTTTCATATTTGTTGAACCACAGGGAGAACCTATGGGGTTGCCTGTTGGTATTTCATTTTTAATTAGTTAGTAATCTCTTTTTGAATGCAGGGAAATTAATGACTTTCTAAACATAGTCCAACAGGCTTGTTGAATGAATAAATGTAGAGATATGAATAAAAATTATGTGTTTATGTTTATTTGGTTGTGTTAATATATAAAGCATACCAAACAAACTACATCAGTTCATGATTAATATTTAAAAATATTTATTTTATTGGAAAGACAACTCATTTGCATTGGAAAAATTAGAAATAAAACCAAAAACTGAGTATAGTGATCAACGGTCATAGCACATATTTTATATTATAATTTTGTTGCGAATTCTTTCTTCCTTTAGCAGTTACGTAAGTTTGCGGTTTCGGCGATGGCTTAGAGAATGGGAGATAGGTTTAATTTTCACAGCTACCAAGCAGCTTAGTTTAGAGTTGTTGTGTACCATGAAAATTGCGGTCTACAATTTTAATTTCTAAATGTTTTTAGTCGATTTTATCGGTGAACTAACGTTAGCTATGATGAATGTCGCAGAAGTTTTCAGTGGTCATAGCAACGTTGCACTTTTCGTTGATGCAAAACGTTGAACGTTTTGGTAGGCCACGCAGCAGCCGTTGCTGTTGCACGATTTGCACGAAGTACCACGGCCTCAAAGACGACTGCTTTCCGAACCGGTGATACCTTACGAACCTATATAATATATACTTTTTATGTAAAATTTGACGATTCATTAGAATGCCCGTCTATTTGAATAAAGATAAATTTGATTTGATTTGAGAGGAGGTATTAAATTTGCGATTTGTTAACTGACTGTCGTAATCGGAGCATACATTTTAAAAGTAGCAACGCATCTGCAACCAAAAGGGTCCTGCGGATGTCCATGGGAGGCGGTTATGTACCTCGCGTGTCTGAACATCAAGTGAAGCGCCAGTTCTCTTGCCCCCATCTCACATTAAAGAAACGATTCAACGGCGTACAGCAGCGAGATGAAAATATACTTCCCTATGTCTATTGTTAATACGACAGCGTTGGCTTGTTGCCGAAATACCTGCGGATTCAGAGACGCGTCTCCTGGACTTGAAGTCCCATATTTTTTAACACGATTATACTTGGATAATATAAGTAAATTATGAAACGTATTATTTTTCTACATGAATGTTCGTGGCCGACTACAGAATGATTATATCCTACGAGATTGACCCAATTCGAAAACCATCTGTTAGGTATTTAAAATGATACATAATATATATATCATGATTTTAACTCTTCTAACCAAGCTGTCTGAATTTTAGCCCTCATGCGGGCGTTTTGTAAATTTAAAATGTATAGAAAGAAAGGCCGTAATTATCTAGCTATAAATTTATATGCAAAAGAAAATGCAAGCCAGCAGGCTATTTACTTAATCTTAGTTGAGTAATGTGCTTGTAAATCCGTTTCCAACCTTCAAAAGTGTGGACCCCGATTACCTCAATGCAAAACTACAAACACTTCAACATAACATCGCTCCTGTACTGCTGTGATACATCCCCAAACGAGCCCCGCCCAATCGTGCAACGGCAGAAGCTATAACACACAGAAGAGCCATTGAAAAAAACAAAACATGTATTATCACTCTAATATATATTCAAAATTAACGGAAAATCTGTGTTTCGTTGCTCGGGAGTAAAATGATGCAAAGCACGTCATCGCTTTGTTGTCTCGTCACGTGTAGTCGGGGTCACTGATTTATAATTTTTAGCATGGCCGTCGATCGATTATACTCTGCGGAGTTTTGACTCAGGGTTCATTGTGACCGTTATTTTGTCTAGCTCGAATTGCATTGGAAAAATGACGTCTGAACGTCTCAAAATTGGAAAAAAATTGTCTAGTTCTTCAATTATCTTGAAATGTTAATTGCTTATAAATTTCTATGTTTACATACTATACAGGGTTGTTTTAAATTATCACGTAATGCATCTTTAAATACCGGCTTAAATATGAATCTGTTGTATTATTTATCAAGATAGAACACTAAACCTAGTAGAAGTAGTAGAAAGGATTTCTCTCTACGGAAGGTATTAAGAAATAGACCGAGACGGACACCAATATTGATTAGTAGAATAGACTCTTATCTTATCACTTATTTATCAGTGTAAATGTGCACTTAAAATTGCAATTAAAATATGTTTATGCCGAATATATTGGGTGCAGGCAGCAACAAGCGAAGGCTTTTCGAATATTTAATCCCTTTAGGTTGAGATCCAAACGTAACGAATAATACAATACTTATTTATGTTTGGTGACAGAATAGTTAAGATTATTTATCGGCAGTTACAATTATAAAAGAGGTTTGTGATTTAAAATGGACAGAATTCGATCGTCACAGATTGCTGGTCCACATACTTATGTTATTAATTCACTGAGTCTACTTATAGTGTGCAATACAAAATTGATATAATAATAGCGAAGTACGCAAAGCATACTAAGGTTGATGTAAATTAAATAAATGCTCGCAACGTAATCAATACTCGGGCCACTTGAAGGCCTATCGACCGCAATACCATAAATATGATCTGATAAAGGCTTAGAATGAAATAGTTTCCTGTATTTTTACGACTTGCCTGCGACATGTTCGCAATTAGATTTACAGTTGTGATTCAATATCCAGTAATATACATGCCTCTGGCGTTTGGATTCAGAGGTGGACTTGCAATGGAAATGAATTAATATATTGCACAATTTCGGAAGGTAATAAACAGTTATTATCGTGAATTAAGTCTATTCGTTGGTGCTTTTGCGCGTAAGCGTATTAATGTATATAACTTGTATAATGAGACACCACAGTATAATGCTAATTATGTGCATGATTACGATCGCCAAAACAAAGCTTTTGCCAGCATAATTTTAATAAGCACATTATTCTACATACGAAGTACGAACAATGAGAAATAATTATTAAGTCTTACAAATTGCTGCCAAATTGTTCGTTACGCTCAATGATGTGGAAGCAATGAAATAAATAAATCAATTTTATTATAACGTTTTACCCTTGAAGAAAATAATAGTCTTTATGATTATAAATATATCTCGTATTAATGAAAACGAGCTTGATTAACACAGATCAATAATCTCCTTTTCAGTTACGAAGAAAAAGAAAACATACAAAATAAACTTTTTCATGTATTATAATAGTGCTATTGAAGTGTTTGTCCATTATGTTTCACGTTTGGCATTTCGATACTCTTATGTTTTCCTGCAGTTCATGACAACTATTGCGGCGGCTGAAAGAATTATTGTGTATTTACCGGCGAATGCTCATCTGTCGACCGCTTCACTGAGATTTTTTTTTAATTTATTATAATTTGTAGAAAAATTTGCTTGAAATGGGGCAGCTAAAGAATCACCAGTCTGCCGGTGTCTCTCTCTTCGTCATCGTCTCTTCGAAAACATTATTTTTTGTTTGTTAATAAACAAAAATTGGCAGCTTAAAATGTTATGATGACAAATAAATTCTAGATGTTAAGATCTAAATCTTAATTTATTCAAAATGTTAATAACTATGTTGAAATAGAATTATTATAATAGCTTTAGATTTCAAATTTTCATATTAATGGTACGAATGACAAATTAATGTATTATACAATTCCATTACCGTAATTCTTTAATAGATTAACATAGCGGTTAACGTAAACTTTAATTTAAAATGTTGTCTTTGGTAAAGTTAATGTTTATTTATTTCAATACTGCTAATTGTAATCAAATATTTAATGTAATAAAACAAACACACAGGTTTCGTGATTCGGATGCGTACAATTTGCATCGCTGTCACTAATTCTTGAGTACGTTAATTTGTACATCAATAGACTCATTATACTCGTAATGCAAATAGCGTTAGTCACTAACAAAAAAGCAGTGTTAAATATTAATTTACTCAAAGCACCAAAGCATGGGCGGCGGTGATCGCTTACAATTAGGTGACCCGCTTGCTCGATTGCCTCTTTTTTTCCGTAAAATAAAATGATAACGTATTTAAGTATTAATACTGAATCAATTATTATAACAGTCCGCTGAAATTACACGTATGCGATACTTATGTTACTTATCAGCTAAATTTAAGTAAGGAAAATTGATAGTGCATACTAGAAAAGTGATAAAATATCGAGTATTTGTGGTCAAATATGGTGAAAAATTGAAACTAATAACAATATAAATTTATGTTAATTTAACTTCGTATCGGCTACGTGCCAAAGCAGCTAAGCAGAAAAGAGGAGGAGAAGTCAAAATACATGTAATATATGGTTATATATTCATGGACGCAATAATCATTCATAACTATGTTTTCGTAACTAATAATGATTAAAATAGTCTAAACGTGCGGTACTTTTTATTCCGCTTTTAGTTTTCACAAAAGTATTGTAAAGGCTACCTGATGAATAACCTATTACATCGTTTAAGTTTATTTTTAAATTAATCCTTCTTGTCAAAAGGAGAATAGACGTCAGTCCCGAGAGGAATGTAGCAATATGTTATTCGGGCTTGTCCCATAGTCATCTCCAAACTTCTAAAGCTAAATCACATCTAACTGACCCCTTAGGAAAAGCAAGTCCAGTACCTAGCAGTCTCCTTCAAATCTAGAATGGCATTTGGCACGCACATAGAAATGTAATCGAAGCATGTAGTGTACATATACATATTTTTGGCGGGCAGTATCTATAAGTTGCCATTATTAAGATTATTGTTAAGATTATAGCACTGTTTTCTGTTCTGTGTACCAAATGAAATTAAAAAAAAAACCGAGTTCGTTTCAGGCCAACTCTTAAAAAAACTTACCTACTAAAACTTACGTAAAATTCCTTTAAGGCACAAACTTTTTAACAAGCCTTGCGTACGGCCCATAATAGCCTACTCTTGTATGTCCTATGCACACGTAAGCCATACAAACCTGCTTAAACAAAGGTAAATCAAAATAATGATCCGCCTCGCGACTGGTGCTAGACGATAACACAGTAACGTCAGCCTACATAGCGACCGCAGACTTCGGACGTTACGCGAACGTAGAGTTAACTATAGGGTTCATCAAAAGTGCTGAAAACCATTTGAACTCTTGATGGTAAATGCAGCATTCTAGCAAGGAGGCAGATCATACCCACCGGGGATCCCCTGAGATGACACTATACCCACACATAGTGATAATACACAACCAATTAAAACTTGTTTTAACGTGCTCTTTGGCGAGGAGAGTTCTTCCTATTTATTTCTCCGAGTTATTCCTTCACACGTTAGAAAAAAACACAATGCGTACACAAGTTACACCCGCGTTCCAGGAAGGTCTCATCGCCACCACATGAAGGTGGCTATGGCGCGAGTTCAGCGTTCAAAACAGCTTAAATAGCCTAAGGACTGAAAGTATCTTCATAAAGATCACGATGAGTCCGAAACGCAGTTGCCAAGGTGTTGGCTTCGGCGTCGGGGGTCGTTGGTCGATTCCCACATGGGACAACTATTTGTGTGACCCACAGATAGTTGTTTCGCATCTGTGTGTTTGTCCGCGTGAAATTTATGTTCTTTTTTTATTTCGAACTGACTAGCATTTGACTGCCATCCCACCTGATGGTAAGTGGCGATGCATCCTTTGATGGTAAGCGCACTAGCTAAGTAAAAACCTATTCACTCCTGCCTTGAAGACGCCTACGTTGTAATCGGACGGAAGTCTGAAAGTTTGTTTTTAAAAAGTTATTACAACACACGATACTATTATCCTGAAGTAAGGGCAATTATTGAAAAAAAAAATCTCTAATATTATTTATTATTTTCATTAGTGAAATGGTAACTGCAATTAGAAATATCTCTCTATTTTGCTTTCATGACACCATTATAATCTTATGCATTAGGATGTGTCAAACCTAACCCCCTCTCCCCTCACCTCCATCTAGTGTTGGACAAGAGCAGGAGAAAGAATCTTAAGAATATTTTTCGCTTTACTTCAAAGATTCGAAACGAAAGACTAAACATTATATTCTGTATTTGTTCGTCTCAGCTTCTTAATATCATTCTCAATCATTCAGTTTCTTCAATCGCAACAGTGGCTATGTGACAGCGTGTTAAGAAGAATTAATTATTGTAAATATCCGTTGCCTTGTTACTCTGGCCATCGTCCAAACTAAAGTGGCCTGTCACCGAATTGATGATACCAGTGGCTGCGTTCGGTGCCTTGCATTTAAAATAATTTCCGCTTGTTGTAAAATACCGATAACAATTATTACTCTTGTTTGATAACTTTGCTGTTTCGGAGTCTTAGAATAACGCTTTATTGTTATACGAACAAAGGAGAATGCTTCCATAAAAAAAATAACCCGAGAATAATCATTAATAGTTTCTAATATCTAAAAATTTATGTATTTATATACAAACATAGAAGAATGATTTATATCTTAAAATAATGATATATGTCTCAAAATCATACATAAACAAAACAAAACTTTAAAAGTCTACTAGTACAATTTGCTCATATATACTTCAACTTTCGTATTATATATTATTATAGTTGATATTGCTACACTTTTGTTTCTTAAGTAATAAGTTTGCAGACTGGCAGGTAGTTTTATTAATGTTACGTGATTACCGCAGATGGGGGTCTAAAGCACCTTCATAAGGTTGCGAATACGTAGCCAAACAACATACGTGTTGGCTCCAGTTACCTAACAAAAGGCTACTCTACTCTAATACTTCCACGCAATCATCTGTGAGGCCATGGTGCTTTCCCACGCGAGACAGTCCATTCGTTTAGCACCAGATGCTGCTATATAGCCATATGGCCCTACGACAGTGATCATTGCGACTCTTCTAATATCATCCAGGGAATGATATATTTGTAATTAAATAATGTTAATATAATATATTAAATTTAAGTATCTAAGCGTAGGCTTAGTAATCGTGGCGAATATTTGCATTTTTATATATTTACGGTATTGAGTGTATTGAAGTTAATCGAGCATAATACCCGACATAGCTGTCCGATGTAACAGTTTAACACGCTATATAAATATGAATTAGGGCGAAATGTACCGTTGAGTCAGTGGCACGGAATTATGTTCTATTTCTGACACGTCCATCGGCTTCAAACTATACTCTTTGCCAAATTATAAAGTTTTACGACAAAAATATGCAACTGCGACGCGCTGCGTTGTTTATTCTGCCGGCTCGTTCCCAGCGATCGGGTTATAATTTTTTGTAATGGGCAGTTTAACATAATAACGCTCATTTTAATGTAGCATACAATGTCCAATAAGTCTCTGGGTATAGCATGTTTATGTGTATTTTCAGAAGTTTTCATCTGAAACTGCAATGAAGAGCAACCTATTAGTCCGACGTTTTCGTGACCATCATTACTTTAATTATAAGCCGATGTTTAAAATGTTGCCTTTGTGTCGGAGCCGTCATAGCCCAGTGTCCGGGCGCTCGTATTTAATTCAATGTACTTGAGCAATCTGAGTTCAAATACCGGTGCCAACAACAATGAAATTGTTAATTTTAAGTGCTGTCTTCGAAAACAACGTGAGAAAACCTACATATTTTTGAAATAATCACAAAAAGAATCGGCCAAATGCGACGAACCGGACTCGTATACGAAGGGTTCTTCCGAACTATATCTCTATAGCGGCCAAGTGCGAGTCGGACTCGCGCATCAAGGTTACCCTACTATCTAATAAATTAAATTCTCTTGTCACGGTGTTTGTAATTGATCTCCTCCGAAACGGCTCGACCGATTTTCGTGAAATTTTGTGTGTATATAGACCAGGGTGGAGAATCGGACAAGATATTTTTCATCCCCCTAAATGTTAAGGGTGGTCCACCCAAAACATTTTTTTCTAACCTACAAATAATTTATATGGCATAACAACGTTTGCCGGGTCAGCTAGTTATCTATAAAAATGGCAAAAAAATCATGTCTGTTGTATGGGAGCCCCACTTAAATCTTTTTTTATTCTGTTATTTAGTATTTGTTGTTACAGCGGCCACATAAATACATCATCTGTGAAAACTTCCAACTGTCTAAATATCACGGTTCGTGAGATACAGCCTGGTGACAGACGGACAGACAGACAGACTGCGGAATCTTAGTAATAGGATCCCGATTTACCCTTTGGCTACTCAATCTTAAAAAAAAAATCGAAGATATGTCAAGTCTGCCAACTCGTAGTGGGGTCGCGTGGTGGCCTTGATACCCTCTGTACAGACGAGTACAGAGGGAATAGTACAGATCCTGTATCTTGTATAAACTGATGTTTGTGCTTTCAGTCCCGAGACTATTAAAGCTCCATCTGACGCAGAACCGGTGGGCTAGGCAGAATCCACGGGTTTGGGCCCTCCGCTGTGGATAGGGCCGCCACTGTATAGTACAGACCTTTGCTGAGCAATAAGGAAATAATTATATAGGCTGTTATTTCCTTTTTTGTATAATATTTTACATCTCAAAAGACATGTTACTGAATTCTCATATCTTATTTTAAATCTTATCCTTTAAACGAGCAATTCTTGTATATTATATATAATCGGAATCGGATGTAGCAAGGTTTCATTTTTAGAAAATGTCGTTTTATCCCTGTTTTCAGGAAATGAAAAATATCATTCGAATATGACGGTAAATTTCGACGCCAAAAAATTTGTTATAATAGGTCTGTCGGTAATCGAGCGGCCCCAAAACAGACGGCCGCGATTCGTATCACGATCATTTACACACTTATTTTTTTACTTTTTTTTTCTATACCAGATCATTGCTTTCTTTATTTTTTAATTTTTTTTATTTCCAAAATACATGATTTACCATTGAAAAACGAGTAAAGCTCGGTCCTCCAGGTACTGCACTATTATAGTAGTCGTGTAATTTCGCTGAAAATTTATTGTGTCTTACCCCACACATTTTAACTTTCAGAAGCTTTCTTCAACTCGGTGAAGTGCTTTAGTATCACGTATATTTTCAAAGTATCATAGTTCTCAAGACAAAGTACCAATCAATTCAGAGATTATTTGCCCCAAGTATATAAAATAGACTATACAATATCTTAGCCTTGACTAATATCTTTGGCACGGAGTATTTGAATATAAACAGATTTACATATTCTGTTATTACACTGCGGTGGATTCTTGCTGTCTGGAAGGAATCATCATGTTTAGTAAGCGGATTGGTGATTCCATTATCGAACGCCTTGCACTCGTTACATTTGAAAAACTTAGAACTAACACATTCGACACATATGTTTTAGTATGCATTGCAATGTGCCAATCCGCAGTGTCGTCGCACGGTGGAGGCCTCTGCCGAGCTTTGGGACATTTATAGGCTGTTACTTAACTTAAATTAATTGAATTTGATTACAGTTTTGGTTAAAATTTAGAAGATGCAGTATATGACTAAATAATTAAAGCTATAGTTTGATTAAATAAATAAATAAAATTTGAACTTAAGTGTCATATATCAACTCTTATTTTAGTTCGGTTTTTTTATAAGCATATTTTTGGATATTGATGAACATATATACCTACATAAAAATATGTTTCGGAATTTTAATTAAATTCTATATATTTATTTTTAATTAAGTTGTATGAGACTACTAGTTATAAATTATGCGTTTGCATCATTTTCTCAAGGGCCGTAAAAGCGTTAGTATCCTTGTTTTTAAAGAGGCTATGAGGCCAACGTTTAAGCTTTTTAAATTTTGATTTCATTGCGCATGAAGGCGGTATGTGAATCGCCATTGTCCGTTCTATCCGTGTCAGCGGTGATCGTAGGCGAGGCAAGTGCGAATAGTTGATTGGAGGTTATTCAACTGCTGCGTGGACGGAAATAGAGCGATCACTCGCGGCATCTCCCGCCCGCCGCTCTTCGCCAGCGGCGTGATGACGCTCAGGGATGCTCGTGCAAGCTCCCTTCTCAACTGCATCGTTTCTCTCAAATTTTGACAACACTAAATTTGTCATGACTGGTGACCGAGGTCGAACGGTACAATATGTATTTCGCGTGATATGCGTGGGTTGTGTAGAAGTCCTATAACTAAATGGAATATCTGTAGAAACGTATTTACAGATTTTACCGTATAATATAAATGTGTAATCGTAAGAAACACTGAACTATTTATGTTATATTCCAATATATAAATAAATTTCCGTGTACCACCATCATGCAGGTTTCGGATATGAATGTAATTTTTAAGGCTTCATTTTAATTCCGGTGCTAGATCCACGTGGACCAAGTCGCGGTTATAACCCATCTTCCAAATAACTGATAAACGAATGAAATATGTAAGCTGGTACTGGGGATTGTTCAGAGAACACACTCGAACAAAGTCACGAGCATTGGTTAGTATATTTATAAATTAGAAACTGGGGCGTACTGTTTTTCTCATAAATCAGCTCAGCCTTCACATCGTTATTTTCAATTTTTGCTAATAAACTAAAACCTAATTTCATCAAAGATTATTTAAAATTACTTTTTCTCTAGTTTTTTCTACAATATGATTGTAGGTACAATGGCATAGTTTGATAGAATGTGGTGACGTTTGTATCGTATTTTATTGTCTGATCGCTGATCTAAATAAAATATATTATAATAAAAAAGCACAGAAAATTGTGTATTTTATTGTTACATGCATGGGTGTTTTTATATTCTTAAAAAATGTTTTTAATTTTCGTTTAAAATTGTTTGACAACCGATTCAATCTAGGCCCTTCATTTTTAATAAAGGGATGGCAAGCGTTCACTATCTATAATGGACATGTTCTATCACTCAATGGATATTATGTTCTTTAAGGTTAAATAAAAACTATAACCTTTACGGTTGGAAACGCGGATTTATTTTTAAATTATCGTTTAACAAAAGACAGCGTTCATGGTCTCAGACGAACTGGATTGTTATTGTATGTCCTACAACACAACCTGAGTTACCGTCGATTTTTATTAATCGTTCTAATCCGATGTACGTAACAGCTTGTACGTATAGGTGTTCTTGGTTAAGTCTGCAATTCGATAATAAGTTGTAATATATGATAACATCTCTTCTTGAAAGTTTAAAATAGGTATGTGCATGATTTCAATTAGTTTTGTTGGGTGGTCGGTACGCAATGATCTGGACGCTGCACATCACTATTATTCGTGCCGAGCTTCCGGGATGCGGACTCGATTGGCTCACAGTTGGTTCGTTAAAAACAAATCTTGGTCTTAGAGGCGGCTTCGTCCACGTGTTTGTTGTATTTGTGAGGTATTCGGTCGTACCTGAGCCCAGTTTAGGTTGTCGTGTGTTTTAAGGTTATTTAGCCTCGAATTGTAAGGCAGGCAGCACGTAAATATTCTACGCTCGTCTATTACACTCTCTTGGTTTCTTTTTTACTTCCTTGTTTTCTTTTTTCTTTTATGCGAGAAGGTGGCAAACATTCTGCCTGACAGTTCATCTTAAGGTAAATGAAAGCCGCCGCCCATGGACATTTACAATATGGAGGGTTGCAGGTGCGTTGACACCCGTGTAATGGAGGCTCCGGTTACCTCACTCACCAGACGAAACATAACACTTCCACTTCACGCCTGTTTTCTGTGAGGTTTTGGTATTTCCCCGACGGACCTTCCCATTCGGGCAGCAGCAAACTTTAAAACAGTCTTTTTCTACTATCGCTAATAATTGACAAATGCATTTACTATTCGGCACCGTCGGCTGAGTCACGTGCTTTCGCAATTGCGTTTTGCGAATTCAAATAGGAAGCTTAAACCAACGACGCTTAGCTTATATGTTTGCGTTCATGTTCCGTGTAAAAGACTATAGTGACGTTTTGTCTAGCTTCCCGGCCAATGTTCGCCTAACGGGTTTGCGGTAATCGGACGGTAGGTACGGTGCATCCACACGTGACGTCGGGACGTCCGTTTGGTGATTTACACTTTGTCTTTATGTTATTGCGATAGTCAGGCGTACGGGGCGCAGCAGAGCGGAGGGGAACCCGCTCAGAGGCCAAGGGGGAGGGAGGGTTATGTCGGGATATTTATAGAGGCGCCGCGACGCCGGCCCCTAACTATCGCACGCGTTATTTGGCTGCCCGCTGAGCATTTTTCCCGCGGCGACCGTTCGCGTGACGCCAATGTCACAGCATCACCAATGGCGCTTCCGATAAACATTGACTAGGCGTCACTAAAGCCCCACTGTATCTACTGTTACGGTCAAAATACGAAAGTTTTGTGGCCCTACCCACGGCGGAGGGCCCAAACCCGTGGGTTCTGGCTAGCCCACCGGTTCTGCGTCAGATGAAGCTTTAAATAGTCTCGGGACTGAAAGCAAAGATATCAGTTAATACAAGATACAAGAGACGAAAGTTTTTTTTAGTGGCAAATGTAAATTTCCTTAGGAGAAAACATTACAGATCAAAAGCCGCAGTGATGATTTCTAACGGAAATTCTACAAAAATTAAAAGTGTGAAAAGTATAATAACCAAAATAAAGTACCTATTAACTATACCAAAAGATTGTAAAACATAATCTGGAAGGATTGCTAAGAGTATATTTGACCGCAGAATTTGTAATCCAAATATTTTTTCTATGGATAGCTTGAAGATTTTAGTGAAGTAGTAAGTGCATTTGGAGCTAGGTTAGAGTGAAGTTGATGTGGATCAGCGTAAATGTTGTGTTTTCTATTAATTTTATATAGTCCCTCAAATATTTCTACTGCAATAAAGCCATGCAGCAGCTTTATTTATGGATAGGGAGGCTTGTTCTCCTAGTCCGGGGATGGAAAGTAAAAGTATATAGGTATACTACGGTCCATCTAGTGAGTTAGTTAACCACCTTCTAGATTCTAGACTGTAGCACCTTCTAGAGTCTAGAAGGTTGGAAGTGCAATGGCGCCGCACTACTGCTGTGGGTGTCCACGGGTGGCGGTAATCACATAACATAAGGCGACCGCCACATAGCACGTGGTATGGATAGCCAGTCTATTCATAAATTAATGAGTTAATAAATCCTCTAACATAACAGGGAGTCATCACTTAAGCAATCACTAGGAAAAACTCGTGCGCATCACGCGAGATTGGAACACACGAGTAAGCCGAATCCGAATCGACGTCTGATGGAAATAAGCCATTTCCAAGTATTTCATTCTATATTAACATAAATTTCGCGACGTAAATAGAAAATGAGTCTCTTTTTCATCCGGTTGCCACATTATCCGTGAAATGTCCATTCGAGCGGTCACAAAGAACACAACAAAAGAAACGGATGTCAGCGGACACAATCACGTTTTTCACTTAGCGAGGCTTAAGCGAAGTAGAACGCTCGAGTTTTTTTATTATGTTTACGGATTTGGGTTCGTGAGACAACAGAGTAGTTCACTAGCACATTTTTTTTGTCACCCTGTTATAACTTTCATTTCAAACGATCTCAATAACCATATAACAAAAAAAAATCAAATCCGTGACTATTTATATCAAAATTGAAAATAAATGCTGTATCTCTATTTCCTGTGAATATAAAACAATAATTATTGTCGTCAAATCGTGATGTTTATTTAAGTAATTCAGTACAAGGACGGGCAGGAGTACTAAGCAATCGAGCTGTTGTGGATGCTCACGGGCAGTACTGAAGGACACCGGTGCGTTTCGTAGTTCACGGAGTCCCTTAAACTTAGGTGGCCAGTTTTAATGGGTACGAACCCCATATAACCCTGTCATGTAAGGTGACAGGGTATCTATCTTTTGAAGATTTCCCTCCCGATACTAAAAAAAAGTAATATAGTACTCACATTATTGAATGTATGAAAATTTCTATAAATTAAGTACCTCGACCAATTCAACGTTGGCAATAATTAAATTATCAAAGGCCCAAAACTGATTAGCATCTTGTGTAGCTGGTCTTTTAAATCAATATACAAGTACGCATAATTACGGTGGTAGGGCCACGCAACAGTGTTAGCTGTTGCACCGCCGTATTAGAAATAGGTCTTCTTGTAGGTCCCTAAGTTGTAACTGATACCTCAAAGTAGTCGTGCAGAAATCTACGTGAACACACGGTGGTCGACTGACAACCATCCTAAGGCACACTGCATACGACCTTCCTTCACCGACTTTAAAGAAAGAGAAGATTTTCAATTCGGTTCTATTTATAATAATGTTTGTTACCTCAAAACACTGTCATTTATGAATCGATTTTCAAAACTGCAGTGGATTCGGCTTAGCTCCCATGTGGTCCGTTGTTAATTTCCCATGTTAATTTCGTTAGTATTGAACCTCGGGCTCTGGAGAGACATCAGGAAAATCAAATGAAAAACTGTTTTTTTTCTTCTAAAAAAAAAATGTTTTACTTGTAGTGTATTCTGTACTAATGAAAGCGACTTTTGCATTTGAAGTTGTTTGCCCCGCCTAATTCGCCTACGCTAGTAACGATCGCTTTATTGCCCGCGTGTTCTCATTTCGGACCAAACCGATATTTGTACGATACGTAGACTTTCATTCCAACTGTCCTGATTTAAATTGCGTAGGTTTTTTGTATAAAAAGATTTAAACCTATTCAGGTTGTATACGTGCCATTTGAACATATACTGTAAATATCATACATTTCTTATTTTTGTTTTATAATGTTTGATTAATTTCTAAGATTAATTTCAAAGACATTAGGTCTTTGTTCGAAAAACAAATATTTGATCATTTTTTTTTATTATTTAGTCTCAACTATAATAGTGTCGATTATAGTAGACTACTGAAAGTTTTAAATTCATCGCAAATTATCTTCCAATGTATATTTATCCTCGTGTAGTGATCTGTATAAATAAATCTAATCGAATTATGTACTATCTACACTTGGGGCGCTTCACGATTCCCGATGAATGTAATTACATAAAACAAAAAAGAAAGCAGGTGTGTATTGTGTACGTATATATTGATCAACATATTAACATCCTTGATGTTAATAATAATTTATAAAAATATACGCAAGGGATTCAAGACGTCTGTCGAAATATTTTTCTGATAAGTAGGTACAACACTACGCGAAATCACTTAATACATTATTTTGACATTTTCGCCTTTTTTATGCATACCTTATCCGTAAATAAAAATAATTACGGGCAAAGATAAAACTCTAGTTACGTTGATATGTTTATAACACTTTATAACAATCATCATTAAAACCTGTCAAGTCCACTGCTGAACGCAGGTCTTCTCTCTAGGCGAAGCCTTTCTACATCGCGAAGGTCAGTACTGTTACTTTCACACAGTGCACATTACAAGTATGAAGTGCAAGAAACGAAGACTCATGTTCGAATTTGGAACTCCCTAGTCCTCTTCCACCGATATCGCCTTTAAATATATTATGACGCGGTGGCGCACTTGCCAAGTTACTTTGGCGCCGGGGGTCGTCGGTTCGATTCCCAGACGGAAAATTATTTGTGTCACCCACAGATAATTGTGTTTACAAAAAAGGATAATGTTATCCTACATTAACTATTTATTGTGAAAGGTTTTATTTTATTGATTAAACATTATATTTTGAATTTATGTTATAGCGGTTCCTAAAAAGGCAGGAAGCAAAATCGATATTTTACTCAGTTTTTTTATGTTTTTTTAATTATGTAAAATTATTTTTTTCATAAATATATTCAATGTACAGACACGCCGTTTCTACTCTTTTATATATAGTATAGATTATTCCTCCACGTTAACCGATTATGATGTGTAGGTTGAGTTTATTTTAAGTTGTATAATTATAAAATAGCTCTATTGTTTTATGTTTGCGCCTTGAGTGTTAGTCAGAAGTGCATGAGATTTAATTATATCTCAATAAAATAGTGTTTACCTCTAGACAAAGAGAGCGTGGGCGTCTGCGGCTCGACAACCAATACTACTGATCGGTTATGTATTCGTCCGACTATTATTTGAATTTCAAGCGTAATTGGTAATTGTTTTTATTATATGTTAATTAATTTTGGTCAGAAAAAATATTATACTAATCTTTTGTTAGCATTTAATTTAATTGAATTTCTTTTTTTTTAGCTATTGTCAATGTAATAACTTTTGCATGTCGTTCCACCTTTAATTAAGATACCATTTCGTTTCAGATACTATTTACTTATTTATATATTTCTAAACATGTTTTGATGTGCACCTTGTTGGTGAAGTAAATAAATAAATAAATAGCAAAGTCTGAAAGAGTATTCGTATTATTTTATTTACTCGAGCTTTTATCAACATTGATTTCAGTGTGAATTTTGTTTATTTCTATAAATGGTATTTCGGGATAAACGGTTATGTATGTACCCTTTGTCTAAGATTAGTTGACCGTGATTTAAGTTGTCAATCGAGCAGGCGGTTCACCTGATGTTAAGTGATTATCGTCGCCGATGGACAATACCTTAGGGATTGTAGACGTATAGACGTTTTTAAAAATAGGACTCTGATTCTAGATATTTATCCAGAATTTTTAGATTTTTTGAAGAAATAGGTACCAATACCTATTTCTTTGTAGCGAACTATATTAATAAACTTTTTTATATATAATAAAAGTAATCCATTGTTATTATTTTTATGTTTTTGCATATCTGTCATTTCCATGCTACAGCCGTCTTTATTAGATTTTAACTTGAGTATCAATTTGAGCAGGAAGCGTTCAGCACTGAGTTCATACAATAGTTTATGACATGTTTTTTCATATGTCTATGTTTTATATTTACTTAAACCTTCGTCTTGAATCACTATCAAGTAAAAAAAAACGGCATCAAAATCCGTTGCATAGTTTTAAAGATCTAATCATACATATGGACGGACAGACAGACAGCGCGACGACTTTGTTTTATACTATGTAGTGATTACTTCACATGTAATTCTCGTTAAGAAATGTAGGAGAGGAATGGCGCTGAGACCGCATCGTCGCCAGTTTTATATGACAACTTCTTTATCTAAGTCGATATCGTGTGGTGGAATACTCTGGCGGTTGTGACGAAAGCGTACCGTGGGCGCGCGTGAACGACTGTCTCAGCCACCGCTTCTAATTTGTGCGGTGGTTATTAGTTCATCAGTTAGACGATGACAGGTTTAGATACATAAAACAATTAAACTCCCGCTAGAATAATTCTATTTTTTTTATATATGAAAAGACGGCGAACTAGCTGTCATTTCACCTGATGTTAAGTGATAACCGCCACTTTTAGACCGTAGGGTTGCAAATGTCGCCACCTTTTAATAAAGTTGGCTCCGGTTACCTCGCTCACCAGACGCATAGTGTAAAACTTCCCATTCGCGCAGGTCTTCTGTGAGTTCTTGGTACTGCCCCGGACGGACCTGCCGATTCGTCCCACAGCGAAGACTGTTGCGTGGCCATACCAAAAGACGCGGGCTACGTGTTGTTGCAAGCAAATTGTTGAAGCACAAAACGCACCTCAAAAAAACCTACGATTTAAATTTAAGTACGAACAAATAGGATTAGCACTGGGTAACGCACGCTGGGGCACATGCGGGTCACAAACACGTGCAATGTATGCTATATACCAGGAGACCCGTTCAATGAAACTTTAATAATCTTTGAATGGAAAGCAAAAATATCAGTTAAAACAAAAAAAGGTTAAGAATAAGAAGTTCACTATTTTCGGCTTCGATCTTTTTCCATATAATACACGTTTTTTTAGAACAGTTCTAGCACTTTTTCAATCGTATAATAGTATGCAAGCTGATATAATTTATAAATTTACGCATTACTGAGTAGGGTACGTTTCAGTTAATTTCTATCTTAGGAGGTTGGAAATAATATGATGAAACATAATCATAGATAGGTATTTGCACATGCGTTGATTCAACCTTCTTTGTTTCTATCCTAACGACCGTACCTATAATTATATAGAAAATGTTACAGTTCTTATGTTACGTAAATCTCATAGCTAAGTGTGTTGGAATATTAGAATGCCGTCTTGTTTATTGGAGGCGGTTTTATTAGTCGCCAACGGGTTACTGGATATATCTATGCTACTAAGACCCAATCTTCATAATAATTAAGAAGCTTACTTATTAATATATGCGAAATTTAAATATAATAAAAACAAACGATTACTGCTTACAGGGAAAAGTAAGGTTTTTATTCATTGATTTCTTGTTTTTACGTCAATATTATACATTGTTAAATGAAACCTTACGGATTTTATCGCGTTTTATAAATTACGATTTATATCGCGATCAAATTATATCTTAGTGTGGAAACTAGCCCTAAAATAAAAACTTTTTTTAAGGAAAAAGGAGGCAAAGTAGCACGAGAACAACGTGAAAAAACTAAGAAACGATAAACTTCGACTTATTCTACAAATTTTAGAGCTATTTCTGCTTAAAACAAAAAAATAATCCGTGTTTTTATATAATGTAGAATTTAATAGCGTGTCTAATCTTTGCGTATACACAATTTGTTATATCCCTTGGTATAACGGCTATACAATTGCTGACAATGAAATTTTGCATCAACCGTGAAAATCCGCGCCACGCTAACGAAGCGTCTGCTACGAATCAATTGGATGTAGCCCCTGGTTCTCACGCTGCGTATTAGACATTGCTGTTTTTTTTTCTTATATTTCCGCTTTTATGTTTCTTATATTTTTATATTCTTATATATTTTTCAAATACTTCATTATAATAGGTTGGGGAAATAGTTTCTCCGCACTTTATATGAAAATTCAAAACATTTTTTAATAAAGTTTATTTACATTTAACTAAAGTATGTAGGTGCCATTTTGTTCATGTTCATAACTTTCTGCCATCGTGTAGGTACCTAAAGAATTCTGAATAGACCGAAACAAGTGGAAATCTGAAGGTGCAAGGTCAGGACTATACGGCGGATGCATTAACACCTCCCAGCCAATCTCTCTTAATTTTTGCTTATCTCGCATCTCTATATGCGTTATCTCGATGAAAAACCACACCCCTTCTGTTGATTAATATCGACCGCTTTCTCTCAACTTCTTGCTTTAATCTCATCAGTTGTCCACAGTAGAGTTCAGAATCAATGGTCCTGCCTGGTGGTAACAGCTCATAATGAATATTGCCCTTCCAATCCCAACATACACACAGCATTACCTTGACGCGAGATAACCCGGGTTTTGCCGGAGTCTGTAAAGCCTGACCAGCCTTTGACCACGACCTTTTTTCGCACGTTCGTATCATATGTGATCCACTTTTCGTCACCAGTTATCAGGTTTTTCAAAAATGGTTCAGTTCATTAGGCTTATTTCAGTGAGCTCATGAGGCACCCAAATATCGAGCTTTTTTGTGTATCCAGCTTTTTTCAAATGCGCCAAAATTGTTTTGTGGTCAATTCCCAGTTCTTCAGCTTCATCAAAACTACTGATATGCCGATCTTGCTCCACTTTTTCAAAAATAGCATCCGTTTTATAGCCTGTAACAGGGCGCCCAGAGCGAGGTGCATCTTTGACCAAAATTTCCGGATTGAAAACGCTTAAACCAAATTTGTGCTACAGACACTGCACTACGTCCATAAATATAACAAATTTTTTTCGCGACTTGCGTTGCATCATTACCCTTTTTTATAGGAAAATTTTAAAATGTATCGAATTTTTCATTAGAATCACTCATATTAACAGTAAGAAAAACAAATGAAAATCACACATTTTCATAATTTGAATTTTTATCTTTTTTAAAATTTTAACTTTTTAATAATACCAAAACCAGCCAGATACAAATGGTATAGCCAAAAAGGTATTATATTGTAAGTAGATACATACTATTCGCGAAAAGAGTTTTTCCCCAACCTAATATAATAAAAATTATACCTTTAAGGGTAGATTAATTAAAGTTTCATACTTTATTTAATATACTGTATTCATTTCGTAACAAGATTTCATCGTTTTTGTCGCGTTTAACTTTGGTTTTTATTATTTATCTTTGATATATGATTAAAACCAAAGTTCTCTCGAATTAAACACGATAATGTCCATACAAGAGTTATCTTAACAATGTGCTATATTCGCTATGACACAAGAAATCATTATATTGCATTTATGAAAAAACTCACTTTGTATTTTACGTGGTAAATACATTTATCGAATGGTCCTGAGGAATTAAGAGCGATGTTTAAAATAATCGTTTTTTGCTACGTAAATTTTCGACTTTCATCCCACCTGCTCTGGTTAATGGTGCTGGTAAGAACTCGAAGTGTCCTTATGTATTACACATTGTTAGCTACTTTTATATAATCGCTTTTATTGCTTTATGGCACCAAACCTGTACAACGATCTAAAAAAAATTGGACATATTCCATTCAAGCCAATTTGCCTGTAAAAAAGGTACATATAATATTTACTGCAATTGAATTACCAGCAGACTTATTAGTATCAGCAAAATAACTTAAACACTTATAATCTTCACCGCGCATACTGTGCACAATAATACCAAAACATTTTTAAGTATTTATAAAAAATACACACACTTCTATTGTCATTTTATTTGTTACTACTACTAGCTGATAGTTTTCATGATCTTAACTAATTATAGTTTATTTTATATTACTTTTATATATTTATAGGTATTTGGTTTTAGTAGTGTAGGTATTTCGGTATGACACCTGTGCTGTAGAGCACTTACTATTAATGGTGATTTAGTAGATTAGTGGCAAATCTGCTAACTCAATAGAAAGCCAATTCACCCTCACGTAGAAATCCTTTGTCATAATATTTCTGTGAATTTATTCACATTACCTACTTTTAATATACAATACTATTTATATAATACATTTTAATGTTATTACATTATAATAAGGAAAATTTACTGTGTAATACATATAAACATACCTTTCCTTCTTCTCAACGAGGAAAAATTTGCAACGTATAAGCAAAGCGCTTAAGTTAAAATACGATAATTATAAAAAGTATAAAATCATAAATTCGGCAAAGACTTGTAAGCTAATGTCCGAATTAGCCGAAAGGCCGTCATTATAAGGTTGCATTAAATTCACATCCCTCCCGAAATAGTTCACTCGTGTTCATAAATTAACCGATTTAGGTGAATGCGTCAGAGAAAATAAACGAGCAAGTGTTAAAGTCACTACGACAGCGGTATTTTTATCCAAGACCGACATTTATTTATATATTCGTGTTTCCAACATAGGAATAGCGAAACTTACTTAGGTCTCCTCCGAAAAACGAAAGTCGTTCAACGTTGTTTCTTTTAAACGCCACTCGGCAACCGTTTGGTTCCGGTCTTTCCGATTCTTTCCGTAGAGGGTTAGCTCAACGTTACGTCGTTTGAAGTAAACGACGAACTTTGAATCGATAAACACATTCGAGTAGCTTTTGGACGGAAATACGAATATTTTTCGGAATGTATAATTGTATACTACAATCCGGACCAATTTTGAGGACAAACATTTAACGACACTTAAACAGATGATAACTCATTTAATTTACTAGCGATCCGCCCCGGCTTTGCACGGGTGCTATGTATTATACATACCCTTCCTCTTGAATCACTCTATCTAGTAAAAAAAAAGCATCAAGATCCGTTGCGTAGTTTTTAAGATCTAAGCATACAATATAGGGACAGACAGACAGCGGGACAACTTTGTTTTATACTATTTAGTGATAGTGATGTCTTAATTAATTTACAATGTTTGAAAAAGTTCTTTTATATATATTACCTTAAATGTTTTATCACCTCTTTTCTGTTTCTATGAGAAAGCTAGTGAATGATATCTTAATAAAAATTGCCAATACTAACTAAATGCAAACCTCTTAGCTTCATAACTTATTAATATTTAGTATACGTTTTGCCTCGCGTGTTCAAAAAAATAAAGCATTCGTCGCCCACGCTCAACAGAGAAAATATCATGCCCACTATTTTCGCTCCAATTTCAAACGTTCGCTAGGGAGCCCTCGTAATGAGTCACGCGTCCGTTAAGAACTATATACTATCGTATTCTTAGTCTTCTTTAAACGGATCTCTCTCGTCGCCTGTATACGCGCCGCTGTCTGCAACCGTTTCGTAAATACCGCCGGCGAAGAGTCACCGTCACCAATAATATAACACGAGAGTATTGACTTAATGTTTGGCTTCAGGTATATAATATTTATTGATGTTCGGTCCTGTTCTAAATAAGAAAGTCTCCCGCGCCAGGAAACAATTCAAGAATTCCGAATCATGGACCCTAAGTTCGAACAGACAATTAATAACAATAATACTTTACTTTATTTGCCATAACCCAAAAAGAAACCTGATAAATACATAGAAAAAGTATGAACAAAAAAAAAGATATAATATACAACAAATATATATTAAATAACATTTTGCCAAAAAGTTAAAATAAGCTCAGCGTTGAGTTGCTCTCTCTGTAGCTCAAAGTTCTCAGTGTTGATTTTCAGCTTATCCCTTAACATGACAAAGTACAAAAACACCGAGACAATTGCTTGTGTTCTTCTATCTAAAAATTAACAGTAAAAGCTTCGAATTTGAAAGCGTTCTGTTTCAATTTAGAAGTATCGCTAAAAGTTCAGTAACTATCCATGTAGGTACATACGAGTACATTATAAGTGTTTTATTTTATGCATCACAGTAAATATTGAAAATAGAATATTTTCACATACCTACTTTATTTTTATTCAAAAGTATATTTACCAAAACTAAAGTAATATACGATATAATAATGTATGGTTGGCAACCCTAGATACACCACAAACATCTGACTTAGAACGGTAATTTGTTCAAAGTTACTTTTATGCTTCTATCCTGACTCAAACCCACCAAAGTATCGTGTTACTTTTAAGCCTGTCGTAACAAAACTTTTAATTTGCATATTCTCTAAGTTGTTTTTAGGTCACTGAAAGGAGTTTTAAAAAGATTTCACAAGAAAAAAGTTTCGCGTGACCTGTCGAAGCCGGCAAATCTTATCTAGGTCAGCTGGGATTAGGCGGATTGAACTGGGTCACTAAGTCAGAATTGCTGCAAAACAGAAAACTGATTTAATATTTTATTTTGATAAATTGAGAAAGAATAAAAGTTCAACTTGTATTATTCCAATTAAATCATTATATAAAAAATCTGCCGAATCCTATAATAATCGAACGCGAACACAAATTTAAAGAATTTCATTCTCACGGGAAAGGGTTATGTATGAATTTTTGGCGATAGTTCTTAAAACAAATTTCTATTAGTAAATAAAAAAAATATTTATAGCAAGGGAACGTTGTCGTCCACGCCCAAAAGCTTTTCCATAATTCACAAGACGTTATTACTTATGAGCTTTAACGGCTGTTGTATTATGAATGAACGTAATTTGTCTTTGTGCATTCATATTGGAATGAGGATCCGATTGCAGGCAGTCCGTGTCGACAGATTCATGCCTTCCGTCTCTGCCGACATATCATTAATATTTTTTCTACCTTATTTGTCGTGTAACAAATCTTTAGTTCTTTTTTAACATGACACTCCTTCCGTTGACATTTTTTGTCGTTCGTTGTTAGTCTAATTGACGACATATCATATTATTCGCATATATTGCTTATTTATGTAACACCCGCCCAAGGTTTTGCAAACCAGTTTTCGCTGGCAAGCTGTAATCATTGTCTCAAACAGGAAAATAATCCCACCGAATGAATTCGGCAGACTTTCTGCATTATGGTTGCATTCGTTTAGACCGTGTTTTCCTTTAAAGCTAATTTGTTTATTGTTACACTGACTCATCAAATCCCAATAACACGGTCCGGTTATTTCTCGAGAAGACGCGAGGTTTGCATCATCGGTAACAACTGCGGTACGCGCCAGGCGGCATGCGCTACGTGTTCGGATATTTTCGTCAATGGAGCGAATCTGTGGGTGGCTTGAAAAACGCTAGCTCAGCACACGTACCTCCTTACGAAATTAAACATGTAGTTTATCTGTACAGAGCCGTGATAACTCATTTTTCGGGCGCTTTTAATTCAAAATATTTGATAACCTGAATTCAAACCTATGAAATTATTTATTTTAAGTGCTTACTTATCACATGCTCTGCGGTGGAGATGCATTCTGATGAAAAACCGACATATTTAAACGATATAATTATTAAAAAAAATCGAAGATATGTTGGCTCCGCCAATCCGCACTGGGGTCACGTGATGGACTATGCTCTAATAAAACCTTTTGTACAGAGTACGTTTTGCCCAGCAGTGGAACTTATATAGGCGGTTTTATAGTTTTTACAGAATAAAAGTTTCCTATGTGTTTATGCAGACTAATGGCAGTCTCCATTTTGAGTTTCATTCAAAACCGCTCAGCTGTTGCGGAGTTAGGGTACACTGGTTCACACAAACTGGCGATGGTGTATTTGTTAATTGGTGATTGCTAAAACTCATTTTAAAAATTACAATAGGTGCGAATAATATTTATCGTATCTGTTACAAGTACATCCAATATATTTGTTTGCCTTTGAAATGAAAGGCACTTAATATTTAATTTCTTTGTATCATTTATTAATATACATTCATTTAGTAATAGCAGTTGATAATCTCTGAGTAATGCCATTTTGATTAAAAATACTGGCTTATCGTCGGTTCCTTGTGAAACTTGTAAAGGTTTGTACTCAATTTATATTTATCCGATAAGTATGGACATAACAACGGAATGACGCGGTGTCACTTTCACGCCTCGCGTCCGTTTGGAGAGCCGTGGCAGTACGTGCGTGGAACTGACAATCAGTTTTTATGGCCGGTAGTGCTCGGCCTCAAAACATCCCATCGCAGAATTACCAGGCCTTTGTAAATTCGATGGACAGATTGAATGTTCTGAAAATCACATGTTGTATGCGAATTTTACTTAAATGCTGTATCCAGAACATGTCATACAAATTACAAACTAATATTTTATAGCAGGAATGTTAGGGATATGTAATGACAAACCTAAAATCTAAAGACACAATCGGTTCGGGGCTATTTTGCACGTGCTGATAATTGAAAAATTTCAGAAAGAATTACAGAATTTTTGAGAAATTTCAATTCTAACACGTGTATGGTGTTACGTGAAAAACGCAAAATAATATTGCACGTGCAGACGATTCACCTGATGTTAAGGGAATACCGTCGCCCATGGACATCTGCCACATCCGAGGGTTACAGATGCGTTGACAACCTTTTGAAAATTGGGCTCTTGAGTGTATACGTCCCCCTATTTACGCTAATATATCTTTCTTCTCTCTCATGTAACCAAATATGGCTTATACGATGCTACCTTGAAATATCACTAAGTTCTCGTCCAATTATTAATCGAATCGATTCTTAGATGTTTCACTTCAACGCATATAAGCGTAATGATTTTTAAAGTGTAAACTTCTATAGCCACCATGTCACCGACACGCTAATATCACGTGTTTTGTCATTATTTGTCATTGAAAATTTTTGATCTTTTGTCGTGCACTTTAAAATTAATGTTCTGTACATTTTTTATAAAATAATCAATTATTCAAAACTGTTGTTTATTGGTTTAAATTGTAAAAAAAAATGGCCTTTTGCTATTTAAATTACTTGTTTTGTGATTTTTTGTCGTCTATACCCACGTTATAGGTATCTATTCGACAAGACAGAATGGCAATGAAAAGTCTGTAATAGTATGAACTCCTTGCCACCCTACCCGCCTTATCTTATTAGCATTGAACGCCAGACGGCGCAAATAAATCATCACGTCCCAGTCGACAGAACGCGAGCGCGGGCATCTTATGAAGGCGCGAGGCAGATGCGTCGACACCCCACCGTGCCCGAGACTAACTAATCTAATTGGTCCACATGTTCCGCACGCGCCGACCGGGGTGATTCCCCATATCTACGGCTGGACGCGGTGCGACGAACCGCATATACTTTTTTTTAATGCCACATGTTGCCTTTGACCACAAGCTCAAATTTTATATCGCAACCAGATGGTGAGACTCCAGTGAAGTAGAGAACATACGATTGGTAATAATTGTCTAATGTGATTACTATAAAAAGTTCTTTTATTCATAACCTGTATTAAATTTTAACTTTGAATGACATCTTAGGAAAATTTTTAATATCATCATCAAACCAAAACATACAAAAACAATGGAGATTTAATCAACAAAAACAATACTTAACCTTAACTTAGGTAGGAGCCTCTCCTATGTTTCCAGATGACTTGATTTGTCGACATCTGGCGTCAATCTTTTCAGTATATATCCGGTTCCGACAGTCGAGTCGGCTTTCCTCCCTCTTGTTTTTTTTATTTTCGGCGTTATCTTTTATGCCGGGCATTTCCACGTACATTATATAGGAATAGAAATAGGAATATTCTTAACTTACCACGGCCATGTAAAATCTTATGAACCGCAAAGGTCCAGACTGCCTGAGAATCAGGTTTGGTTACAGGCGATTTGTGATCAAAGCTGAACTTCATCATCGTTTGTTTCAGCCAAAATGGTGGTGGGCGAAGCGAAGCGTACCGCCAACATCATGGATGGCATTGAGAACACGGGCGACGTGAGGCTCCATGATCATCGACTACGTCTCAAACAGAGGTATTGTAATGTTAAGTGGCTATTTTTGTATGTTTCTCACAGAGGCAAACGAGCTGTCGGTTCACCTGATGTTAAATGACAACCGCCGCCCATGGACATTTGCAACACCCGTAGGGTTGCAGATTCATTTCCATCTTTTTATCATTCCCCAGACGAAATGCAGAAGTGTAACACTTCCACTTCACGCCGGTCTTCTGTGAGGTCGTGGTGCTTAGCCGGACCTGATTGACGAATTTTTGATCATCCTTTGCTCTGTTCATAATACGCTTTATCCACGACGTTGAAATAATATTCAAAAAACAATATTTTTTTATCTGAATTTTTGTTTATTGACGAAAATGTAAGTATGATTTTTTACCTTCCTTTCCAATATAATTTCTTTCAAACATCAAACAATTAAATCATTTCAAAATTGATGAGGTAAACCTTACAAATTATAACATTTTAAACTTGCTCAATTAAAGAGAAAAACAAAAAACGCATACAAATTAATTTGTTTGTGCTTTTTTTTTTAAATTCAAAACTGGCCTGCACTTGACTGCCATCCCACCTTGCGCATGTGACGCGTCCGTAAATAGGTAATTTGGGGAATAGGCTAGATGAGACAGCGTCTTTGAAAGTTGTTAGTTGAAAATGCAGCTCACGCTATTGTGTGGGTGTAAAGAGTATATAGTGGAGACGAAATTCATGTGCATAGGACTCCGCGCTTTTTGCTAAAAGGTGTTAGTTGGCCACGACTACGTTTGGACTACAGCCAACCTCACTTTCCATAACATTATCAGTCTAAAACAGTTGTTGTAGCGTTTCAAATGGTAACCGTGCATAGCGATGAGGTATATTAATACAAACTGCTGCATTATCTAGATTGTACGCTTGTGATGTTTGTGGGCCGTAGTAATTTCGAACGTTAGACAGGCGTTCTAGTAAGAGCTTGTAAAGAAATGGTACGGGAGTGTATTTCAAACTTGTACATGGTTTTCTGTAATATTTTTGTTTTTGTGGATTTAACTTGGAATTTGCCTACTACAAAATTTCACCACAGCTTAGTTCGACTGGTAGAGATTGTGTATAAATGACGTATCGACTAAGTCCGAATTTTGTATCTTCGAGTACCTGAGTAGTCCTACAGTAGAGGGTTTTTTTTATCAAAATAAACCTATACATTTTTTTTCTTCCAACAATTTTGTTGTACATAATTCACGCTCTCACTAATAATCCACGAGTGAACGGGCAAAGACACATCAAGCCGCGAGTTGAATTTTCGGGGAATACCTAAACTGTGCTGATAAACAAAGCACGTGTATGTGAGCCGTTGCTTATGCCATGGTTCTTCTTTGTCTTATGCAAGTCCCTTGACATGTTTTGGTTGATTTAGTTACAAAAAAAAATATTGCTTTGGATAAACTATTTTATATCAAAAATTCATTTAAATCACTGTAATTTAAACTATCTCAACATCTTGGTCGGCGCCTGGCTGACGTCACTCTCTATGGGAACAAACACCAAGATCCGCATAAATTATCTGTAGGTCACATAAATATTTGTCCTGTAAGTCGAAACCACGACCACCGTTGGTCAAACCAATGACCGTAACTGTGCTGCCGAGTCATTATGGAAATAGTTTTCATACCGTGGAAATTGAATATATTTATTTATCTGTATAACGACATGGATAAACGATAAAGTTAACATGAGGCAAAATATGTCAGAGAGAGCTTCTGCTATTAAGAACGTTAATTAAGAAGATAACTAGGGGCTCATGAAGTGAGACAAACGTAGTTTAGTTAATATTGATCTTATCCTTTAAACGAGCAATTCTTCTATATATATATATATATATATATATATATATATATATAATCGGAATCTCGGAAACGGCTCCAGCGATTTTCATGAAATTTAGTATGTGCGTAGATTCGGGAGCAAAAAATGGATCTAGCTAGGTTTCATTTTTAGAAAATGCCCATGTTTTCAGGGAATGAAAAATATAATTCGAATATGACGGTAAATTTCGCCGCAAGAGAAAATGTCATAGTAGCTCGGTCGGTAATCGGGCGGCCCCAAAACAGACGGCCGTGGTTCGCGTCACGATCATTTACACATTTATTTTTTTACTTTTTTTCGATTCCAGATCATTGCTTTCTTTATTTTTAATTTTTTGTCGATTTGTTATGTTTTACCTTTTTTTTAAAGTTCTTTCTTTTGTGAAAAACATCAGTTTCATTACTCAATAATTTGTATCTAAATGTAATTTCCAAAATACACGATTTACCAAAAAAAAAAAAACAAACCGAGCAAAGCTCGGTCCTCCGGGTACTAATGTTTAAAATAGCATTAAAAATGATAATAAAAATACTTTGCTTGAATCGTCCATAAGATTTCTGCGGTTTTCTCTTTTGTTTGATTGCGAAATATTTCCGCCATGTTCCTTGCATTGCACGATTTATCCATTTGGCACGTAGAAACTAATACAGTGAGGCGTAACCGTGGCCGACTTTTCAGTTTAAAAATCACACAGGAGTCTGCCTTCATAGCCAAAGCCGCGGGCGCAAAGGTTACTGATGACGTCACGCGTTCGTCGTGCGCGAGCTTTCGCCACTAGGGGGGGTAAACACGACGCGGTATTGCTATTTGAGTACGTTCCGTGATTAGAAACAGATATCGTCAATGCAACTTACGTGGAGCGGTCCCGTTATGACAATAATGATTTGGTGCGTAATTGGCGTGAGACGCAACGCACGCCGTTTCTTGGCAGGTGACGTTACTGTGGATTAGATATCGGGTATCTGTTTTATTAGCTCTAGCATTTCCGCAGTCTATGGACTTGATACGTATGTAGAATTGTAATATTATAACTTTGTCTTTGAAAATTATAATTTCAATGATTCGAAATAATATGTACATGTGGTTTTCATTAATTCATTGGATTAAACCAGATACATCATTGTAATGTATATATGCCATTTCATTCGATAACTTGTTGCCATCTTGTAGGTAGTGACATAATCCCGTTGCTGCAGAAATTCCTGGACTTCTGATTAAAAAAATTTGATGGTTGTGCTCGGCGGTAAAATCAAGGTTTCGCTAGTCTGTGGAGCCTTTGACCATGATCTTTTTCGCCCGTTTTTGTCGTATGTTCCTATATACACTTTTCGTCAACAGTGATTAATCTGTTTAAAAACGATCGGTTTCATTCCACCTAAAAAGATAAATAATCGCAAATAAGTACACGATTTGCGACTGTACAGTTTTCTGTACACCCAGACTATGGCTCTCTATGGACTCAAATGGTTCAAAACATTTTTGGTCAATCCCCGATTCTTCAGATACGTCGTAACTACTATTTTGCCGCTCGTGTTCCACTTTTATATAAATTGCATCGACGTTATTCGTAACGGGGCGACCAGAGCCAATTGCACTTTATACATCAAAATTCATGGACTGAAAATGTCTCGACCAACTTCTTGCTGGCACTGCATTAAATCGGTTCCAAATTTTATTTCTCGACTTGTGTAGTAGCTTTCCCTCTTTTGTTATAACTATAGATCATCGATCCAAAATTAGATTTTTTTTTCTCAATCTATAACAAAACTTAATTCAGGAATACATCTTAAGTATGTAAGCCAATGATCTATCTATATTTAAATTTCAATTTTAACTTCTTCGTCACGATCAAGTCCCAAATCATTGATCATACCTAAACAAATGAAAATATGAAGAATTTATAAACAGTTATAGGAGTTTTTCATAAAGAAACAATGAATATCATTGAATAACTTGAAACTTGGAACTTCCTTTTTCCAGATGGCTCGATTTGTAGACATCTGGCGTCAATGTTTTAAGTGGGTGTCCAGTTTTGTCTGCTACGTCATTTCCGGCTGTTTGTAATCCCACTGACATGCTTGCATTAGAGTTTTTTAGACAAGCCGAGCCTATGATTGATATAATACATATATAATTTTGAAACGCAGCGTAAAGTTTCTCGGTCTATCAATGAGAAACATATTGCTGTATCCAAATTGTGAATTTTTGACGAATATTTTGGTGATTATTTTGATGCACCATAGGTGAGCGCAGTAACTCGGGGACACAGACATGATTTTGCTCTCCCTTTGATGAGCTCTCTTTATTAGATGTGTCATTGCGTAAAAGCTACGGGGGTAATTTTATTGAGATTCAGGTGTGAATGGATTTTAATGATTTTAACTTAAAAAAACTATAGTCCTTCGAGCAAACACTCTCCAAGTTTCATATTTCAAGTGCATGTTATTATTTGTAAGCCCTCTTTAACACGAGCGCGCTAAATATAATACAAAACATAACGCAAGCAGCACGCGGATGTGTTTACAATGTTAATAACAGTTAACGCTACCGGTTTAACGCGTAGCATTGACATCGAATTATCACGTGGATCTTTTGTAATCGGACGTTTTCGTGCCGCCAGCCCGTTAATTTTCACCGGCTTGCATGTATTACTTGTATAATTATTCGCTACCGTGTCGACGCAGCGTTGCCGCGAAATTATTTTATCACTCGTAATTTTCACGTTCTCAGTTGTTTCGCTTGGAACGCTAATTTGCAGGTTGCGTTAAAGTTATTGTTTGACAGTCATTGCGTTTTTATCTCAAATGCTTAGCTAGTTTGTCGGTACAGACGAAGCCCATGGAGGGCCGTGCGATGCTGCTGTTTTGTTTTTATGGGACAAGGCGGCAATTTAGATGACGGGGTTTCCGTCGCTTTGCTAATTGTTTACCAACAAATTCCGTGTTATCGCTCAACCTCTCAACGTTTGGGAAAACGTTTAGAGGTTGGGCCCCGGCTATCACTTTCAACAGACGAAACGCAGAGGTATAATAAGTACACCGGTCTTCTGTAAATGGGACTAAAAGGTCCATTCATTCAACAGCAGAAACTGCTTCTCGTCTTTCTTCTTCAAAGCAATAACGAATTTTCTCCCTGCGATAGATTTCGTTAAATAGTTCATTTTTACAACGTATAGTAAACTAGCACAAGTAATCATGTAAAGTTTTAAACCATAAAACATCGTCGAATCAATTTACGATTACATAACGATCGTTATTGAACCAATTATTAAACCGTTAGAAATTACTAGCTTCTCAAACTGATGTTTTCCTTCCGCAGATTCGACATAGTTAGAAAATTAGGACAAGGCACATACGGTAAGGTGCAGCTCGGCATAAACAAGAAGACCGGCCAGGAGGTCGCAATAAAGACCATAAAGAAATGCAAGATCGAGTCGGAGGCCGATCTCGTGCGCATCCGGCGCGAGGTACAAATCATGTCCTCTGTCAGACATCCGAACATCGTACACATATATGAAGGTGAGCGACGCTATTAACTATAACCTTAGATCTATATGTCACCCATATGTAAACTAGATGAAAGGATACTGCGTAAACCTACGTTAGTCGACAAAAATAAAGTAAACACTTTTCTTCCCATACGTGCTAATCCAATGTCGGTTAACCGTCCGCTTGGATTATTCGATTTTGACATTTTTCGAAAAAGCTGTGTAGTGCTCGAGATCCACTCTGTCATGCTGTCATTTCATTACACCCGAACTGGCACTTCCAGTGACCATGCCCATCATATATGATCAACTAATGGTATATAGTATACAGCAAAATAGCTTATACATTTAGGAGAATGTTTGTACCATATTCGTGTTCGTTGGACCCGTTCTAGAATGAAGGTGGAGAAGGAGGAGAAAGAAAAAATAATTTTCTTTTTTATTTCGATGAAGTTTCTACTTTTGTCTAAAAATCAGTATCTCTAACCACCACTCCATCGCTTGAAAACTGCATCTCCCGGCTATTTTTTGGAATTAATTGTGATCGCTCGGAGCAGGGTCGGTATAGTGTGTGGGAAATAGCACATCGAACCCCACCTTATGTAGGACAGCCAGTACAAAAGGGTTAAAGTGCGCGGGAGCATCGCAGAAAAAACTCAGAGCTTAACACAATAAAGGAATTTTATTCTCTAGAGATTGGAGATGTATAAAGAAAGGCATATATTGCACCCTGTTTCCTTTTATTAGAGTAATAGTTCGGTAATAGTTTCCAAAAGACGGTCGCAGACTCTACATCACTTTGAGCATCTTATGTGTGCTTAATGCCATATCTGCGATAAATTTTTGTAGCTGACCAACCTCCCAACACCATCATTCCGCGAACGAGGGCGTATTTTTATTATCATTATGCAGAATTAAATAGGCACAGATTGTCTGTGTACAAACCGTTGTATACTATATATAGATAGTTGGTTTAATGATTGTAGACACAATCATACCTGATGCGATAAAGTTATAAATTGCAATATGCTCCGTAATGGGAAGTATTTTGAAATACAATTTTTAAAATTGAACTGTTGTAAGGTTCTACATTAAAAAAATCTTGTATTAAATTTGTTATAATGATGCATGCTTTACAACTAAAAGTTGAAAAAAAAAATTGCGTTGGTGTTTTATAGGATTTATCGAATCCTCGATCTGCGACGTTGAAAGCTGCGGATAATCGAATCGTCTTGATAATTTATGAAGCATACTTTGTGTTCGATGATTTTCAGTTTTCGAGAACAGCGAGAAAATGATTCTCGTTATGGAGTACTGTTCTGGTGGAGAATTATACGACTACCTCAGTCAGAAAAAGGTATTAGAAGAAGAGGAAGCCAGGAGGTGAGGGCACTAACTTGATATTTATTTCAACATCACCAGATATAAAAATATTTTTTTAACATAATCTGTATTAGAATCATTATACTGTTCTATTTCTATTTACCTACTTAAACAACTATCAATTAAGACAACTCGGTAAAGCTATTTTCAGATGACACAAATTTTTCGCCCACCTGTGGATCAGTTCGAACCTACAACACTACGTTGTGGCATTTGGAGGAATGCTCATATAAACCATTGCGTCTTCCGTGCACATAAATATGCAGTGCACGTATACGTAATTCAGAATTTCATACACTTCCTAGAAAACTAAACTATCAACACATTAGATCTTTTAGGAAAAGCCAATTAAAAGAAATAAAATGCCTTCTTGGCATATAAAATAGTTGCAATAATCTTGTATTGATACTTCTGTTGCTATTTCCATAGCGAAGTATTTAAAAAAGGACTCTTTTTCCCGCCTTACCCCGTCCGCAACTTGTTAATCCACAAGTGTTTGTCGAGATGATTCGAACGCAAACAAATGAATTAAACGCCAGACCTTGTCCAATAATACATCAGCAGAAGTATTATGAAAAAGTTAGAATCATATCTCTCGACTTTAAAGAAATTTTGCGACACGTTATTCATAAATTAATTTCGTTTTAATGACTATTCTAAGAATATCACGTTTCAAGAACTGTATCTCCGATAATTTTTCGTCGTTTATCTGCCAATTAATCATATGAAATCATGAGAATGTTCCATATTGCTTCAGGTTGTTTCGACAGATCGCGACAGCTGTTTACTACTGTCACATACACAAGATATGCCACAGGGATTTAAAATTAGAGAACGTATTGCTAGATGACACTGGCAGCGCTAAGGTTTGTATAGTTCACAAATTCGTCTTTATTATCTGTGGCGTAAGGTTCCAAAATAAAAATTTTTGCTTTCAATTAAATTATTTTATGATATTTTATGTTTTATTTGTTAAAAGTTAAATATAATAAACGCAATTTAGTATACCAAGATCACTAACTAAATAATTTATAAAATGTGTTTCGAATTACTTCTTCAGAAAAGTTCGGTAGCTATTTGAAGTAGGTATATCATTAGTTATTTTTTTATGAGAAAAAAGCGGCAAACGAGCAGGAGGCTCACCTGATGGTAAGTGATGACCGCCGCCCATGGACACCTGCAACACTAGAGGGCTCACAAATGCGTTGCCGGCCTTTTAGGAAAGAGTATGCTGTCTTCTTGAAGGTTCCCAGGTCGTAACGGTTCGAAGAGACTGCCGGCGACAGCTAGTTCCACAAAGCGGTTGCCGGAAGTAGGAAATGCCTTGAATATACCTACTCCAAATAGCTGCCGATTATAGAAAGATGATTCAGTAATCAAAACAAAGGTTTTGATTGGCGTAAAACGTGCATCCATTGAAGTGGCTTCACCATAGCTTCTATCGTTGTCTCGATCAGATAACTATGTATGAGTAGTTGGAGACGACGCCCGGGTAATTATTTCTTGTATGTCAGATACTTGTTTCTTAAGTACGAACAATCGAGTAACTTATTTATTTCGAGGTCACCCCAATAGCTTCATAATTTAATGTTAAGAACATTATCGCAATCTGAACTTGTTGAAAACCTCTTCCAAACAGCTGTGATGCAATTTAGCCCATCATAATCTTTAGCCTATCGAACTAGAATCACCAAGTGAATGAGAACGCACACTGATCATTTCTACGGAATAGGCATAAAACATTTCAATATAATATAACTGCTATAATATAATGTCCGAAACTTTAAGTCTATCTATAAGTGACCGTGGATACTGATCATTTGTCTTACTCTTTTTTTTTTTTTTTTTTTTTTTTTATGCGAAAAGTTGTCAAACGAGCAGACGGTTCACCTGATGTTAAGTGAATACCGCCGCCCATGGACATCTGCTACACTCGAGGGTTACAGATGCGTTGACAACCTTTTGAAAATTGGGCTCCGGCTACCTCACTCACCAGACGAAACGCGAAAGTATTTGTCATACTTCCACTTTACGCCGGTCTTCTGTGAGGTCGTGGTACTTACCCGGACGGGCCTGCCCATTCGTGCAACAGCCGAGGCTGCTGCGTGGCCCTACCACCGTCTCCTTTGAGAATCATTGTACATAACTAATATTATATATATTGAAATATTAAAACTATCCTTGAATTAAATATTACTACTATACTCAAATATTACGTAAAAGTAGCATTTGTTCTGATCCAAAATTCGCTCTCCTACAGATAGCTGATTTCGGTCTATCGAACGTTTTCAAAGAGACTTCGCTGCTGTCCACTTTTTGCGGTTCACCCTTGTACGCGTCGCCAGAGATCGTCAAGGGGACGCCGTATATTGGGCCAGAGGTGAGTGATTTGGGAACTTAAAAACTGAGAGGAAATTCACGAGTTGTTGAGTCGATCTGGCTTACAATATGGCGATAGCGGAGCGTCTGGTTTACGTAATTTTGGCAACCCACACAATTTAGGTGGCTTGGGATTTGAAGGTAGTCCGTGATCACGAATGCTATAAAGCATTCGAAAGGTCAGTTACTGAATATGTAAAAAATTGTATAATATTCGCGTAAATAAAAATCGTTAAGATAAAATAATTTCATTTAGTTGAGAAAAGAAACTTAGATATAATATTTAGGTAAGCTAAGTATTATAAATTTTTGTGTAAGCGATGATTTATATCTGCTCCAATGATATCCACGACATTCCATAGGGTTCGACGAATATAGATTTTTGCGCTCGGCTGGTATTTTAGCCCTAATTGCAGCGTAAACGTCTCCCGGTATATTTATATGTCTACGAACGTGCTAATGACATCGTTTGATACTCTTCAGACTTATGAGGAATTATTAGGTTTCGGAATGCATTTAAAACAAATAAACCAAGAGCAGACTTATTGAAGTGGTTTTATTTCGTCTGAAGAAACTCTATACGTCTATATACGCCGACGGGGATGGCTGACTATCTAATTTTAACGAGCTTATTAAATTCCTGGGTGTCGTAGAACCTGTTGAAGTGGAGTTTTTTCTGTCTCACTCTGTTATTAATATGTAAAGTAATTACTTCAAAATGTGACTTTGAGCAAATTCCAACTTCCACCCCGGAATTGTGAACAAATAGTTTGTACTAGCAATCCACGTTTCACAGAGTCCCAAAAAGACAGGTTGTACTCCGGTCACTGTGCACCGTGTACACGTTGACAAATAAATTTTTTGAATCATAAACAGGTTGCAGAGGTAAAATCTTTTCGAGGCACTGAAATTTGGACGTTTGTCTCAGATCGTACTGCAAGTGACTAGGAAACATGAATATTAGATTTATTGGAGACGGTGGCAAACGTGATAGTTCAAGTGGTTACCTGATGTTATGATGTATGTGTGTATAGTGGTGTTTTGACTCGGCTTTTGCTTCGGCTACTCACCAGACAATATGCAAAAGTATAACTAAGTACTTATTTAATAACGTAATGCTATGGGTCGTGGTACTTACCCGAAGAAGCAGCTGCGCAAGTCGCAATAAAGTATAGTAAAGTATCAGCCTATAAATATCCCACTACTGAGCAAAGGCCTCCTCTGTACAGAGGATATCGCAGTAATTTGCAGAAATTCGTCGTGTATAAAATAATCTAGAACTGTCACTGAAAACTGTCTCTAATTTTATATTATTTAATCAGTAAAGCACTAGTACGCAACAGCTGTAGTAGCTAGTAGTTGGTACAACATATGTTTTATACTTGGTAAAGCTAGTAGTTGGTGCATACGCTTGGAGTATTGTGCAAATGTTTGAAATTCCCGTACAGGTCGATTGCTGGTCTCTGGGCGTTCTCCTATACACTCTAGTCTACGGGGCCATGCCGTTCGACGGCTCCAACTTCAAGCGTCTAGTCCGACAGATCAGCAACGGCGATTATTACGAACCCAAGAATCCGTCGAGTAAGTTAACTATGATACTTTTAAATTTAATATTATTAAGATCACTCCGCTTCAGATTTGTCATATGATCTAAGATATGGAACAAAATAATGTTAAAGCAAATAGGGCTATGCAATAGGGCTATACAATCTGTTATAGCGAGTCAAAATGTGCCATACAAGGCACAGAAGGACAGACATGAAAGGAAAAGTTCTGAGGTATGTTGGAAAAGATTGCATCGATAAAGTACGACTGGTGAAGAAAGATTATTGTAAATGGAAAAACTGTAAAAGAATCGGCTGTGGACCCTTTAGAGGAAGATTCAGCTGGATTAGCGATATGGTTGGAGTACGATGTACCGAGGTATAGTATGTTATAGGTGGTATGAATGAGGAAAAGGCTAAACTGGTATTTACAGAAGCAAGATAATCGTAAGACAACAAGGTCTTCCACTTCTACAATCTTTAAACCCTTGTAGGCACCTAGGGAAGACTGAGATACCTACCCTATTGGGTGCCATAGGTGATTGTTGATATAATTATGTATGTTTAAAAAAGAACTGATATAGCTCAGAGGATTAGTAAGCTAAAGTAGCCCGATGAACCGACGACAGATAGGGAAGAAAAGTTCTCGAGTGGCAGCCACGTATTGGCCATCGTAGTGTGGGAGGACCCCTCACTAGATGAAATTACGGACTTTGTAAATGTGCCGCAAGGCGATGGACACAGATGGCTCAAGGCCCATTTACATGGTGCCAGTTTCTTGCCTGTTGTATACAATTAAATTGAAGCAATAAATGAGTTGCATGGTCTAAACAACAAATGGTCTAAGCAATTTATTCCATTCAATTATTGCTCTTGTATGTACAAGAAAATGGCATCGTGTAAATGGGCCTTCAGGATCGTGCTTCGTGTTGGTCTATGTCGCAGGCCTATGCTATATTTTAGACTAGCACTATACTCATGCTGAAATGATGATGATTAAAAAAGGACTTGCTCGCTTCTTACTAGCTTCGTATGGAATAGCTAATTCTGATCTACTCAAGATTTAAATACGCTAGTTAGGTAGTAGGAAATTTGTTTTGGTTTGAATTAAACATCTTTTACGTTGAAAATAATGCTGATTATCGAAAATAATTGTCATGCTCAAAATTGTTACTTATTCGCAATTTTTGTTCCAGCCGCATCACCGCTCATTAGGGACATGTTAACAGTGGATCCGCTGAAACGCGCCGACATTGCATATATTTGTGACCATCCGTAAGTAACTTTTTTACTATTACTATTATATGACCTGGAATTATGATTGTCTGAGGGCGTTGAATTTGGATATGTGTTTATAATCTCTATATTTAGTATATTAAGATTATTCGGGAACAATATTTAGTTCCGTTCTTTCAGTTTTAGATGTCTAATAATCACTTACGTCGCTGCAGAGTCGTGGTACATCACAAACGAAACCAGCAAATTGATACCAAGCATACAGACGGAAAAACGACAATCATACCATAATATCGCATTTCGTTAAGTAATTACCGCTGCACATATCTATGAGATGTCCATGATGGGTTTGACATACGTTATCAACCTTTAAAGCGTGGACCCTTGCTACCTCAATTACCAGGCGAACACAAAAATATAAAATATTTCTGCTTCGAGTCCGTGGATGAATGTTCATTCGTCCAAAAGCAGTTGTTGCGTGATACCCTACCACAGTAAAGATGGCAACATTGCCGTGTTATAAATTGCCACATTGCTCCGCAGATGGGTGAACACCGGCTGCTCTACGTCGTGCTTGGAAGTGGCAGAAGCCCTGGCGGCTGAGACCCCCGTGCGGCTGGACCTGCTCCTCTCGCTGGCACCAGCAGCGCCCTCGCACTGCAACTCCGTGGTGGTGCCGCCAGAGGTCAGTGCGATGAAAGCTCCGTTCTTTTTTTATCTAAGAAGTTGTGAGTTGGCTGTTCACTGAATTTTAAGTGATAACCACCGCCTGCGGACATTTGCAACACCCGTAGGGTTGCAGACGCGTTACCACCTTTCAATAAACTCTAGGCTATGTTTACCTCACTCACCAGAGGAAACGCAGAAGTGTAACACTCCCACTTCACGGTGTTCTTCCGTGAGGTCGTAGTACTTACCCGGTCGGACCTGCTAATTCGTGCTACAGCGAATTGCTGCGTGGCCCTGTCACAGTCAAACATAATGGGCATATTGCGTAATGTATAGTTGGTGTTTTTTGAACTTTCGGCAGAACGAGCTCGGGCCCGAGGAGAGTTGCACGGACCTTACGAGCTCGACTTCGATGGCCGTCGAGCCGAGCAACTCTGCGGAGAAGAGGATCCTCGAACTGGTTGCAGGTATGAAAGCAAGAAATCAGGAGTATAACCAGGGTCAAACATAGCTCAAATAACTCAGAGGCTTAGTAAACTGAAGTGGCAGTGGGTCGTCCATATAGCTCGAAGAACCATAGGTCCATCGCAGTATACGAGGACCCGCCCTAGATGGAGTGACGACGTCAGTGTCACGATTCGTGGCCGTCTAAGAGGACGGTCTATGTTCAACATTGCACTCAAACTGTCTGAAATGATGTTGATAATGATGATTCAACACTGAACTTTTATTTTTTCCTTTGATTTTCTAATTCAAAGCCAAACAAGCTCTGCCAAAGAAATGCCCACGGGAACCCGGAGGTATCATATCGCCCTGTTAATTCTAGAGGGCGGAGAGGATGCGATAAAGCCGTCACCTACTCGCACCATTGTGACAGCCGGCGAGAACAAGCGCAAACTGGAGCTGGCCATGTCCGCCAGCGGCTTGCAGAGGAAGAAGGAGAAAGTAGCGAGGTTATATTAGATATATCTGTTGAGAAAACATTTATTTATCCCATACTGATATTTATAATGGAAATAACAAGTTTGATGTCTTTATTGACGATACATACAGTGGTAGGGCGACGCAATAGCCTCAGCCTTATATCTACGCTATGTCATTAAGGGGTACAAGCTCTCAGGTATTTGAATTAGCGCTTAACTTTAAATTAAATTTTATTCTTTGCGAAATGCTTCCTTATTCTAGCAATTTATACTGAAAAATGCAAATAAAAGATTTTAATAAACATGAAATACGTCTCTACGTCTCTGAGTGCGACGAGTGTATAAAACCAATAAGAATTCTAAGTTCTACGTCCTCAGAAGTGGCAGGTGGCGTGAAGTGGACATATGCGTATTAATACCGGTTTAAATAAAGATGATTTTCGTGTGACACTACTGATCGCTAACTTTTCACAAAAGAAATACCTTATAGGAAATTCGCGTTAATACCCCATTAAATAAATACGATTTTCGTGTGACACTGCTAATCGCTAACTTTCACATAAGAAATAGGTCACAGGAAATTCGCGTTAATATCCCATTAAATAAAGACGAGTTTCGTGTGGCACTGCAGATCTTTAACTTTTCACATACGAAATAGTTCTAAGGAAATGCGCATTAACACTTCTTAAAATAAAGCCGAGTTTCGTTTGGCACTGCAGATCGTTAACTTTTCACATAAGAAATAGCTCTAAGGAAATGCGCATTAACACTTCTTAAAATAAAGTCGATTTTCGTTTGGCACTGCAGCGCCAGCGCGGCCCAGCTGGCGTCGCAGCGAGCCGCCCCGCTGCCCGAGGAAGCGGCCGCCGACGAGCCGCAGCAACCGGTAAACGCTTCCCGTTCACTTCTTCATTCATTCGTTCTGCTGTGTAGAAAGAATGGCGTAAACCGAAAGTTTTTATAAGTTTTATAAGGTTATTGAGGCTTAAACCGCGGACTAAGGTTGGCAACGTAACTCCAATCCCACAGAGTCAGGTAGCCGGGGCCCACTTTACCAAAAGGTGCAATGCATCTACAGCACTACGGGTGTTACAAATGTCAAACCCATGCGATATATCCCCCGAATCAGGGACATTGTATGCAATGCATTGAATACCATTTAATATTACTATCTTCGCCTTAATTTCCAGCCCGAGCCGTGTCTAAAGTCGTCTGCTACCATAACCATAGCGCCAGCGCCGGTCGAACTGGCCAAGGACGCCACCGTGGACATCGCCAAGAGGGCGCCCAAAGAGGAGTACCAGGAACCAGAAACCACAACTGCTGCCACGCCCAAAGTCGAGGAGAAACCAAGGCCGGAAACGCTTGACCAACCTAAGGTACAGAAAATGTGACCATTGGATGACTCTAAGAATTCATTTTTCATTTCTCGCATATAGGGTGTTTCATGCGCATTTATTTTTTGCTTTCTCAGGCAGACGAGCCGAAACAAGCGTCAGTGGCGGCCGCTGCGGACAAACTCACGTCGCTCTCCCTAACACCGCAAACACCGGCTGCTCCTACGCCGGCTCCCGCCAAACCGAAGAAACTGTCTATTGGTATGCTTTGAAAGATCTAGAAAGAAGTAGTCAGACGGATTAATAGTTTATTTTCAGTGCTATTCTCTGCTTAATATTCTAAAAAACAAGTGCGAGTCGGAATCGCGCACGAAGGGTTCCGTGCCATTATCTACAAAAACTACAAAAAAGTCATGACTTGTATGTGAGCCCCACTTAAATATTTTGATTCCGTTTTATAGTATTTGTTGTGATAGCGGCAACAGAAATACATCAACTGTGAAAAATAAAAATAAAATCTGTTTTAAATTGGGAATTGTTTGTAATTTGGGGATTACAATACGGTCTTAAATCATCTTTATACCAAATTACCTTGAACTTCTAAATTCATTACGCCACTAAAGCCTTTAAATAACATCGTTTGAATTCAACATTTTTACCTGGTTTTTTCTCGTTTAGGTGGCCATGTGGGCAGCTTTAAAGAGCAATTCGAGAGGAGGGCGTCACTTACTGCTGCCCCTGAAATCAAACGCAACGTCTCCAAGCCTGGTGAGTTCGTTATACATTATACTTGGAAAGGGTCGATTATAACGTCGCAGAATACATTGATATTTTTAATTATTTTGAGTCACCCTTTTTCCGCGTGGGAATCGAACTCACGATCCGAGGTGCCGACTGCGCCACCGAGTCGTCACCGAATGATGCTTCTCATTTATTGAAAATGTAATAGAGATTTAAATTTATTTTAGTGCTAATCTCTGCACTTGAGATTGAACATTAAAATATGTAGAAAAAGTACGAAAAAATTGTCGCCGCTGAGGGACCACTGACGACTGACCTTAGTCGAAGAATAGTTAATGCCGAAGACGTGGGTTCGATTCCCACAGCGGCGACAATCTTTTCGTACTTTTTCTACATGTTTTAATGTAATAGAGCTACGTAAAATTAGGTGATGGCGTCGTCGCGGAGACTTATGTGGTAGTATTTAGATTTCTTAAATTCAACAATCAGTTCCACTTTTGTGTCTATAATCTATGGCTGCAGACTCGCAACCTGTGATGTTTGTGACTAAATAATCTGGGCGTACATATAGAAGCGATTTCTATTCTTGAAATTTTTTATAATTTATTTTATTGGTGCTAAAGATTAAACTTAAAATGTGAATTTTTATATATATGTGAATTTTTATATATATGTGAACAGAAACTTTCATAGCTGCCGGATTCAAAATTGCGTCTTCTGTGATCAAAAATTCACATTTTCGTCTTGATGTAATTTTTTGCACTGGTGAAGATTCGGTTATTAAATTCCAAACAACTCGTAGGTTTTTTCTCTGGTGTATAATTAGCGTTAAAGTGACAGTTCTTTTTCACATGTCATCTATAACGCGATCTAGCACTTTACCGTACCATCCTTTATCCCTGTATCACCACTAGATAGTATGTATGTGGCATTAAATCCTCCAAATACTTATTTATAATTTATTGTAGTTCGTTTACTAATTTAATCGTGACGCTTTTATTTACTTGTCATGAATTAATTACAGTCGTGTCGAAGATCGCGAAGCCCAAAGCGCAAAGCGAAGACAGAGACCTGCCACAGAAGTCGCCTGACAATGGCACCGTCAGACTGCAACAGATTGGAATTGAACCGTCGCAGGTAGAAATGAAAGCGTCTAATAATCGACTTTACTTATTATAACAACATCATCATTTACCATTTAAAAAAATCAACTGCACCGTAATGCAGTGACTTACAGATATCGTGTAATATGGAATAACTTCATCCTGCAGTCCTCAAGGTCAAGGGGAATTCGTATTTGATGGAGAACCAATTGGAACGGATCCAAATAGTTTTTTCCAAACACCTACAAAGTCTGCACTCAACCAGTATTTGTGATAAGAGATCAGTAATGTGAACCATCCGTATATGTCTTACAGTTTTCGCATTTTTAATTTCAAAGCGATTACAATTTAATAAATGTTTCACCCGATGCTAAGTTATCACCGTTGTTGGAGACACAGCACCAACCACCGGTAGCCTCCGGCTACGTCAAAAGAATAAATACTTCTACTTCACTTTGTTTTTCATTGAGGCCACGGTAGGTGCTTCCCTGGGATCCAACCTATGACCTGTTCTGTAAGCTGTTAGTACACTGATTTTGATATTAATTTTAATAATATTTCCAGTTTTATGTCGGATGGATCTAGTGTAGTATATTTAAGCATAACGCGCATATTAGTTGTTTTGTTATTTTGTCATAATTATTATAAATCTCTTGCAGACTCCAGTTGAAGAGGCAAGGGACATGAGTCGCAGCGGCGTTAAGAAGACGGAAAGCGAGCCCATGCACAACACCACTCAGGTGGACCCATCCGTGTTGCTCCAAGACGCTAGAAGGTTAGACATACTTTTTAGTTTTCCCTTTTTTTATGAATTATGTATTTTCTAATATAGTACTTTGTGGTTGCAGTGAGCTCAGTATCCAGTTGCTCGCCTTTAATTCGATATACTCGAACAAACTGAGTTGAAATCCCGGTCCCGGCACCAATAAATAATAAAAAACAAAATTGCAATCTTATGTGCCGATTTTTCACGTGCTCTGATGAATATTTTCTAAACAATAATGAAAAAAATATTTGAAGTAAAGAAACTTTTCTAAGCAATAATAATGAAAAAAAAATTTAAGGCTTGCGAAGTCCGCCATTCCGCAGTGGGGCCACATGGTGGACTATGCCCTAATATCCTCTGTACGGAGGAGTCCCTTGTCCACCAGAGGGACATATATAAGCTTTTACTTTATTGTTTACCCTTACTTTTTAGTTTTAATAAATCATAATAGATGTGTTACTTAACGTATTTATAAACCGTAAATATAAACGAAGAACGATTTTGTTGTTTTAGACACTCAATAAATTAATCTCATATGTTCCAGTAATTGTGCCGAATCTAGTTATATACAGCGTGTCGTTACCATCGCGACCATAAATGAACACACGTCTAACGCTACTTGCCAATAATCATAAAAAATATTAACGTTAAACAAAATTCATAATTAAAAGAAAATATTTTTCAAACAAACTAATTAAGTAAAAAAGAAACAAAATTTGTAACATCCTGTATAACTCGCGCCACAGCGTCGCATTACAAGCCTCTCCTTCTAACAGTATGTTTTGTCTCTCTTTCATTCATATGCTATGTGACCTTTACAAATGAACTTTACGTTACAGTTTTATACGTAAGGGTGTTCTAAAATTCTTTGTTTTGGAAAATTTAATAACTCTGTAAATATTGATGTTTAAAGAATGTAAATGTTTAATACAACTTTAAAAAGTTATCCCTTATATGTGTGTTCATTTATTGTCGCGATTGTAAAGACACGCTGTATATGCTTTTACGTTGTTTTATGTATTATAACACAACGGGTGTTTATAAAAACACTTTTGTGGTGGACCAACAAACTGTGAGACACAAAAACAGTACGTTTTAAAGGACTTTTCGACCCCGTTGCAGGAGTCTGCAGAACTCCATGGCCAAGCTGGTTGAGGAGAAAGCGGGTGAGGAAAGCCGAAGACGCGCTGCTCGCGATATTATCTCATCCGCCATACGCACTGGTATGCAAGTAATGCTTTCACTATACAAACTCCGCTCATTTCTCATCTTCCCTTCATATTAACTTTCAAAGCACTTTAAATGCACGTGGCTGCTTTAAGAACAAAAACCAATTGGAAGTCGCGTTCGGATATGAGAGAATTAGAAGGCACGAGATATCATGATACCTTATGTAGTTTCCTAATAATTGTATTTTCATTATCACTAGCATCAGTATCATTATTTCACCCCACGCACTAGTGCTGTTCGCCGCGCTGTTCTGTTTGTCGCATGAACATTGCACGTCACAATATGATTCGATGGTAATTAAAAAAAATATTATTCCTCAAAGAGCATTTATCGCGTCTGTGATGAATACATTAGGCCTGAAGTTGAGATGGGCTGGACGCGTCGAGCAAATGGAGAGGAAATGAGACCCAAATATCCTTTGGAAGCAGCAGCGAAAAAGATACCACAAAAGGGTTGCGATCGCATCGATGAAGGTCTAACAGGCTCGAACTTTCCCTATAGCTATAGGGAAAGTTCACAGATAGGAGACGGATTATTTCAAATCCAATCCAATTACATACGCCCGAGAGAAGTCCCTGCGCGAGTTCAGCACGTATATTGAGTATGAACATCATGAAGTATTCGGTTAATATTCACACAAATGACTTACAGCATTGTATTTTGTATGGAAGGGGTTTGGAAGTGAGTCCCAACGACCACTGCGACCTAGAAGATCTAGAACATTACTCCTTAAGTAGGATAACCTTATCCTGTGTTTTTAGGACGTTTTACATACATAATCACATGGATAAACAACCAGATCGAAACAATCTGCGGGTCACACAATTAGTTATCTCGTGTGAGAATCGAGCCCACGACCCATGGCGCCGAAGCCAATACCTTTGCAACTGCACCACTAGGTGTAGCCCTACTCATACGTAGCGGGTGCAAAATAAAGGCGATTTCAAGATTGAGCGATATCAAATTAAAAAAAATATTAGCAAGCGCACTGTAGAGTGTTAAAGAGTGAACGAGTGTCGGTTGCAGGCAAGCCGCCGGTGCCGTACGGGCGGTCATCGTCGGCGGGCGTGACGTCACTGTCCTCCCCGCCCGGCACCCCTCCCGCGGCGCCCCCCTCCGCGCCCCCCGCCGCGCCCCGCCTCTACCGCACCGAGGCGCAGCACCGCGTCGACGACCACCGGCACAGGTACGCTAACCGTGACGTCACTAACCCCACTGTCGTCTTTGCTTCCAGTAGTCGTAATAATCGAATCTCAATAATTTGAAATAAACCTTCTATTGACTCAATTTATGCCCCTAATATTAACAGATTTGGCTTCGGTCTTCTTCACGCGGTAGTACGAGTGGCCAGTTTGTTATCTATCTTTGCTTTGTCGCGTTTTTTTGATTCACTCCAAACTAACAGACAATCAAAGAGAGAGAAAGGACCCGAGACGAGATGCGAAAGCGTCATCCATAATCCTTTCGCCTGCACCTTCGGAGGAATATTGATTTAATATAAGAAGTACTCAAATCTTTTACATCCAAAGGTGAACCTTTTCGAATCCACTTGGCATCAAAGGATGATGAAATTGTTTAACCATGCGTTCGTATAATTTCATCGCCGCAGAAATCCTTTCCCCAATCCCACATAAATTGTGTAAAACGAGCGATTGTGCGCAGGGGCGTGTCCGTGGAGCGCATCATCCCCATCCACGTGTCCGCGGAGGAGCCGCCCCCTCCGCCGCACAAGCCGCCGCCGGTCACGCCCCCCGCGCCCCCCGCCCCCCGCCGCCCCGCGACAGCACACGCCGCTGAGGTGACGACACACCAAGAGCTCACTCAAACAACACTTTTGTTTTCTCGAAACACTCACCCTTGGAGTAGTTTTACTTCTAATGGATCGAATAGCTACTTAAGCTATGTCGTAACTATTGCTTTAGAATACTGGAGTTAATAAATCGAAAGAAACTTGTTTTAGATACTACATTAATATATCTTAAATCTCAATTGAAACAGAATAATTCCTTATATCCCATAATACAACAATTCGGGACCTAGGAGTAAGCATACAAAAGTCAAGGACTCATACTCCACAGTCTCCAATGTCCCACCGATGAGTAAAATCTTACTCTGTACAGAGGTACAAAATCATCCAAATATATATTTTTTAATTGTATTGAACAATTACATTGGTGCCGACACGGGATTTGAACTCAGGTTGCTAGAGTATATTGAATTAAAAACGAGCGTCCGGAAACTAAGTGTCGGAACGTGTCTTAAAGCGTGCGCCATATTCCGACCGGCAGGCGGCTGGCGTCCGCGGAGTCGCCGACGAGCGAGGCGTGCAGCAGCCCCGGCGAGCCGATCAAGAAGTCCGCGCGCGAGTTCATCATCCCCATCGCGGTGGAGGGCAAGGGCTACGTGACGCCGCGCCAGCGCAGCCTCGAGCCGGAGGGCGCGCACGCGCACGCGCCGCGGATCGCGCGCACGCACAAGCCGCGCCGCATCAGGTCGCCCCGCTCGCCCCTACCACGGACTGTGCACTCACTCATTACACTACTCGATCGCCCCTACCACAGACTATACACTCACTCACTACACTACTCGCTCACCCCTACCACGGACGGTACACTCACTCACTACTCGATCGCTCCTATCACGGACCGTACACTACTCTACTCGCCTCTACCACTCACTGTACACTCAATCCCTCACTCACTACAATATATTACTCGCTCGCCAAATATATCACTGATACATATTGCACATCCACCTTTACAAAGCAATCGGCTAATTTTGGATTTTTTGGTGAGAAGGTGGGAAGCAAGCTGACAGCTTACCTGATCATAAGTGATAATCGCAATCCATGGACATAAACAACATCCGTAGGATTGCAGATGCGTTGCCATCTTTTATTAAAGTGGGCTTCGGCTACCTCACTTACCATACGAAACGCAGAAGTATAACACTTCGACTTCACGCCGGTCTTCTGTGAGGTCGTGGTACTAAACCGGACGGACCTGCCCTTTGTCTGTTGCACTCTTGTACGACGAGCAGGCGGTTCACTAATATTTAAAGTGATAACTTCTGGTTAGTGGCAGATACATTGCTGTCCTTTAAAATATATGGGCCCTGCTTTCTTCACTCACCAGATGAAAAAGTTACATAGGACAGCTATATTCTATATTTTCAAGTATATTTTCCGGTGTCCGTCACCTGCGAAGTTTCCATGTAATATATCCTTGATCTTAGAAGTAACTAGTGTTTTCTTTTTAAATTACAGTAGTCTTGTTAGCGGAGGAGAATCCGAAGAAGAAGATGATAATCACATGCACCGTCTGAGGTACGTTTTAATTAGAATAATATTGAACAATTATTCTTCTGTTACAAATCAATTTCTTTAATTATTTCAAGTCCTAGCATCTGCACTCAATATAAAGTTATGTTTGGAAGAATTGTCGAAAAAATTTTGGCGCTTTGAGATTTGAACCAATACCTTTCGAGTAACGCGCCTCAGCGCTTTTACCGAGTGAGCTAACTTGAAAAATAAACATACCTTAGGGCAGTGATTCTCAACCTTTTTTTTGTTGCGGCACATATAAAACGATTTCAAAATTTGGCGGCACACAAAGAAAAAGATAAAAATTATTTACTTACTACAACACACTGCATAAATAGTATATGACAAAAATTTTAAATATACGAAATAAACTAATACATACTACAATAATAACTAAACGTTTATTAAGGGATTAATTACAATTACATAATAAAAATATTTTTAATGCGAAATTTGAGCTTGATGTTTTTTGATAATTTCATTTATATTTGGTCGTAAAAATGAGAATGCTACTCTCATATCGTCTTCTACATTTAACAATCTTGATCTTTTTTTAGTTTTGACGTTGGCTAATGCCAAAAAATATTTTTCTTTTTAAATTATATAATTTAATAATATTAACATTATATATTTGCAAAATTTGGCGGCACACTTTTGAAATTTGGCGGCACACAAAAGTGCCGCGGCACAGTGGTTGAGAATCACTGCCTTAGGGTACCCACTAAAAATATACCTACATTTCACTTATTCATTCCACCATTAACTTACAAATGTTCTATTCTCTTTTTCATCTGCATCTTTGGAATCTTTGTAAGCATTTTAAGGTGAGAATTAATTTTGTTCCAGATCCACAAGAGCGGCCCGCGCGGAGTCCGTCAGTTCAGGCGAGGAAGATGAAGAGGACGAGGGCTTCCACCTCCTCACCGCGGAGAACTTATTCTCCACCCTTTTGCACAGGGTAAATTTTTATAGAACATCTATTGCAGCAAAAAACGTATAAATATTAAACACTATAAATATCCAAGCTTCAATAGCCATAAGATGTTAAAGTCTTATTTATATACACATAAGTATTACATAACAGTCGTGATATAATATTTTTTCTTTGATTTGCAAATGATTTACTGTTTTAATCTATCGCTTAAACGCGTCATGAATGTCTTCAACCATAAAAACGTGTGTTTGTTAAGGCACAATTAAGAAATTATACTACTTAATGTAACAAAAGAAAAATTTCAATTACTTTGTATGTAAAAAAAGTGAAAAAAAGAAATACATTAAATACAATTGATAACAATTTCATTAAATAACTTGGAATTATAGGTGAATGCCAAAAAGTTGTTATCTGTTGCCATAGTAACAAATGAGTGTCGCATTTAGGTGTCGCGCGTCGAAAAATCCACTCTAATATTGTTTTACAAACGCACCAAAAGAAGTGTAACTTCAATAATATATTCTCTATGACTCCGCAGGTGCGTGCACTGACGCAGCGTCTGAACGGGGAGGAGGGGCCCGGCTTCTCGCAGCATCCGCACTCGCTCTTCAACAATCTGCAGTCACCGTTCTTCAATAGGTACGCACCAGATAACGCCGAACAGTGTGGCCTTCGTCACTTCACACGCCCTCAACTTTCATACTACCATTCAAATCGAACTGATAGAAGTTGTTTATTTCAAACATTGAGAATAGGGTGCGCTACACTTAAATGCGCCTTACGGACTTTCGTTATTAGTGACCGACGTAAAAAAGTCAGTTGTGGAACGCTAGGTGACGCCTCGTTACTCTTAACTAAGAAACGAATAGTAGCCGTTACTAACGACTGTTCGTTGAATCGAAAATTAGTGAAGTTGACTCCATGGGTTCTCAGGTCACGTCGCGTATGTACAGTACAGTGTACAGAATAAGTACGTACGTACAGGCACTAAAATATACAGGAAGTATGTTCGCAACAAAAAAAGCTACGTTGCCCAAAAATACACAGCAACAATTGGCTTTGGAAGAATTTTAGGGAATTTTTCTCGAACAGTAATTCATTCGATATGAATAGTGTCTCTGTTTATTTTCATGATGAATTTCAAATAAACATTTTTTTATATTCTTATGGTAACATTAATTTAATTATCGAATTTTATTAATATTATTGCAGATCTCGTTATTCAGCAGATTATAGTTTTCAGACTAAAGTTTACATCGCATTAAAAAGGCAATTTCTTATGAAAACGTTGGTTACTCTAAAAATAGGATGTACATTTAGGTGTGTCATGACTCACACATTTTGCATTTCAAACGCAATCCATTCATTAATCTTTGAGTGTGGATTTTTGAAAACCACAGTTGTGTGGAACTGATTTTAAAACTAAATATGTAACGGCTCCACTCAGAGACTTAGTTTAGCGCTAGAAACTACGACTACGTGTTAGAATTGACTTTGTTTAGTTTTCACATGGAGACTTATAATTAATTAAAACTAAATTTGCCAAATCAACTAATCCAATGTCAAGTGCCAGTTATCTGAGTGCGGCCGCTTAATCCAAAAATTTTTTGATGTAATTTCAACCGACTTCAAAAACGGACGAGATTCTCAATTCGTTTGTATTTTTTTTTATATTTGTTACCTCAAAACTCCGTCATGTATAAATCGATTATAAAAATATTTTTTTTGCTGAACCGAATGGTTTAGCTCACAATATAAACACAAGAGGTCCCATATTAATTTCATTGATATTGGACCTTGCGGTCTGAAGCGAGATATTTGAAGTCGGTTTTGTTATTTGTTATTAAAAATCGACTCGTTTTAATTTGTCCTTCAGCAGATGTATATGTAAAATCGTAATTTAAAATATACAAGTATATTCTCATATTTTATTTCCTCTTTATTTAAAAAGTATAAAAAGCATCCGAGAAACTTAATAATCTGTTACTTTTGATATTTTATAAAAATGAGAATATACCATTACTACCATCGTACTAGTCTTCCCAACCTGAAAACAATGATTATTTTCATTGACTTTTTTGCTCCACGTTTCACCATCATTCTGCATGATATGAGTTTTATTTTTTTAATTCCAACTAATTATGATGACTTTAATTTTCCGCATGCAGCCCTCACTTACCAAGGAGACATCTGTTGTAAGTATTGTGAATATTTTATTTTTTATATTATACCCAAATAAAAAAAATGTTTACACATCCGCTTTATCTATTTACATGCAGCACACATACTTATTCGGAAAGTAAGCGAAGTGTCTCGGAAACGTGAGTTTAAATGTTTAAAACTAATGGCGGGCAAAAGTTAATAAAGAATTAAATTTAAAGCAATAGTTTTAATGGTTTATGTGATTTTTCATATCTGTTTCTGCTAATAGCAATTTTCTGAGGTTTATTAAACTTTTATCCGAATAGACAAAATTCGATACGTTATAATCTCAACCCATAAAATAATTGTAACATCATTTTTCAATACGATCATGCGTAAAGTTATAATTATAAACGATATAGGCATATCATTATCAGACATGTCAAATAGTAAAAATAGCCAAATATCTATGTGTTGATACTATGTGATAATTGCTACAGCAAACTGTGCTCTATTCCGCAGACGCGACGGCTGGGGTTCGCGCGAGCTGCACTCGGACTGGGAGTCGATGTTCAACAAGGGCCGGCAGCCGATGCCGCGAGGTGAGTGAGGCTTGGCCGCTTGCGCCGCGTCGGACGGGGAAAACGTCGCCGGTATCTCGCACACGCACACGCACACGCACGGACGCGTACGCACGCACGCACACGCGCGCATTCACGCCTCAGGCTTACGGCGCCAGCACGCAGACACTGGGATCGTCTGGAGCGAAAGTATAAATTCTTAATTCGAAAATAATTATATGATATATAAAAAAATCTAATTTTCTAAGTTATAATACATAATTATAATCGAGATAATAAGTTTAAACGCTAAATTTTATTATTTAACTTAAACAACGACTGTACATTATACAACAGGACAAATCATAAACTAAATAAAACGATTATTTCGAAAATTTTAACAAATTAAACCTTATTTAATTACAAATAAATAAATTAAAGTTAGTTGAAAATTAACATTTAAATATTAAAATTAAAATTTGTAGAAAAAACACATTTAAATATTATTAAAAAAAAAAGAGAAATTGTTGTGTTACTTACCGAAAAAAAAGCATTATTGACCAAAATTCTTCTACATATAACTTTTAAATATTAGTTTTAAAAAAATATAAATATTTATTATTTTATCTGTATGTAATAATTCCCTTAATTAGGAATCCTGGAAGGAACACATTGTTTTACACATTTTAAAAGTAAAAACAATAAAATACATATTTGGATATACTCATAACGCTTAATAATTTAACAGCTAGCCTGGCCAGCTTTAACTCAAGATTTCAAAAATAAAATAATATTTATATTCGAGCATTCATAGCTGTTTTTTTTTTGTTAGATGTGCAAATTTAAGTGTGGCTTGTATTTGAGATTTAATTCTAGGTCCAGATATCTTCAAATTTCAAAAATATTATTCTATTTGAATTTTAATAATTAAACACAAAAAGTTTTAGCTAAGCAAATATATTTTTTATGCAAAGTATAATTTTAATAACTAATGTAAAGCTATGTATTGTTTTCTTTTGGATATTATAAACTTTTTATAATTATTGGCATGTAAGAAAAATCAATACATTGAAATAAGATTTTTTATGTCATATTCCATTTTTTAATTATATTTAAATATATTTAACATTTATAAATAATAAAAAAAACAATATAAAATCAATCCTCAAGTAATTGTTTACAAATAATAATATATGAACGCGACGCATGATTGTTTTTTAATACTATTGACATCTTCAAAGACGATTGATTCAAGGATGATTCGGAACTCTTTCAAGATCTCGAACCGCTGGAAACGAACACGGTGGCATGAACACGCACACCATCAAAGCTACGCAGTAGTTAGCGCACGTCCGGCGACACTCACAAGAAGCTGGCTTCCACTTAACAAATGAATTAACTATCGACCCATACCATATACCGCGAGGGACGCCGCGTTAGAATCGTTCACGTGCAAAGATACTAGTGACGTTTTCTACCGTCACCGACGGTTTGACTTTCTCTAACACCCGAACATGCCTAACAGACTATTCCACACGATTCCGCGTGCACATGGTCTGTTAGGTATGTATTTGTTCGTGTTTTTTTTTTTCTCTCTCTAAGAGATTAACAATATTAATATTTTTAACGTTTTTCTCCGCATTGTAGTGTTATACTGTTTACAAATTGCATTCTTTGTGCAGGTGTTGACTTTCCCCTACCCGCTAACACTAGCAGGAAAATGTTGCGTTGCTCTCCATTGTTATAGAATCATATTTTTTTTTATCACAGTAGTAAAATGCATGAGTTGGGAACGAAAGGCATTTCATTTTCTTATTATCTGTGGCAATGCCGTAAAATCCGATAGATAGTATTCAGTTTGACAATATCGTTATTTTTTTTTATTATCTTGTTTACTCTTTTTGGAATTTGAACAGTTAAATTTATCGAATGTCAGTTAATTTGTTTGCAAAGTGAGACATGGCATAAACGTAGATAGTGGATGTGGTAGCACTCGTTGTGTTCGTAAGTGTACGTTGGGGACACTCGCGGTAAAGCGTGCAGTTCTTTACGTCTTGTGTGGGACGTGCACGTAACGGCCGAGGGTTCTGGGGAAACTTACCTGCAGCCAGGCCGTTGGGGCAGCGCGTGGTAGTTAGGGGCGGGAGGGGGGCGGGGGGGCGTGCGTGCGAAGGGAGGTTTGCAATCCACGGGCGGCTGAGCAGCGGTAGTGAGGTTGTGTTGGTGTGGTTGCAGTTGGGTTGCGCGTTACACTGCATGCTCCGACCAAATCTTCACTTCACAGCGGCAACAGCGCCAACCACAAACCCGCCACAAACGCCACACAGGAATAGGTACAGAAACCATGTTTATTTCTTCATTTATGTGTTTTGTGTTGCGCACAGCGCGCTGCGGCTGTTTACCAGAATAGAGATGCCTTTATAATGCGGTATACATTGCTGATGCAGTTCATTTGCGTTCTGGTAAAATTGATTTTTTTATATTCCTCAAAAAGCAACATTTTATTGCATACTCTTGTGTTTTGTTTTGCATATCTGAGCTTTCCGTTTGACCTTAATCGATTAGAACTCTTTAGTCTGTTTCAAATTAACTTTTAACCCATTGCATCGATGTTTTATCTAATAACGATTTACTATGTAAATTCTATATTTAATTTTATACAAGAACAAGATTTACGGCAATCTAGCCTATAACATCCGCTACGAACATGACAGTCAATCTGTCACTGTAATTCGTGACAGCGTTAACTGTTCAGTAACATGAGCCATCACTGTAAATACACCATGCCGTGCGTGCGTAATGCATGATCGAAACAGTGTGTCCATTTGGGTTCCGTTTCAGGTAGCATTAAGAGAACCGGCAAGAAGCACCATACGTCAAAGGCACAGCAGCATCAGCAGCAGCAACAACAGCAACAGCAAAAAGAAAGCGAAAGCGGATTGGATCTGTCGGATTTGGACTTAAGCTCGATAGAGTTCTCGGAGAGGGAGATGCGCGCGCTCTCGGGGCTGACGCCGGCGCTGTCGAGGCGGCTCCAGCAGCAGCTGCTCGCCCACCTGCCGCCCGCCGCCGCCCGCTCCTTGCGCCGCACGCTCTCGCTGCACGCGGCGCCCCCCGCGCCCGCGCCCCGCCCCGCGCGCGCCCACTCCGCCTCCAAGTCGAGCGACGAGCCCACCGACGCGGACTCAATACTCGAACAGCTCGCCTCGTCCGCCGCCGACGCCGAACCCGCCCCCCCACGCGACAACGCTGACGCCCGCACGAGCGGCGAGAATGACACGCAAGTGCGGCAGACCAACGGCGATACCAACGAGGTGGACGCCGCCGAAGCGAAGGGCGTCCACCGCCGCTACCTGCGCGGACACTCGGTCAAATCCGTCGATGACGACACCTCCACGGAGAACACAAAGGAACCAACACCCGCCGAACGGACAGGGTACACAACCACGAGCGCTTCTACGAAAGATGTCGAAGATTCTTTAATTGTAAAGAAAAAACACAAAGACGGAAATGTCCGTAAAGAAGGAGAAATGGATTTGGCCGCAGCGCACGTGTCACAGTTCTGCACGTTACCGCGGCTCAAGCGAAATTCAGCGTTGTCTCGGGAATCTACATCATCAGCTTCTATAAATGATCCAGCCGAAAGTGACTTATCTTCTAAACTTACTGAGAAGGAGCCAACTCAGTCTAGGAGCAGTAGTGTACGTGATACACCAGATCGTCCTCTGCTTAGCAAATATTTAACGCCCGAGAGACATTTATCTTTAGACGAATCCTATTCCTCTGACTGTGGTAGCATATTATCTGAACCGAGCTATATAGCAGCATATGGTACGTCTCCCCTATCGAACACGTCAGGCTTAGGATTTAGACGCCATTCGATGAGATTAGCCGGAGATCAACCTAGAAAACGCATTTCAAGATTCCTTAGATCAGACTTTTTCGATACTCCTCCGGATGAAAGCCTGTACGCTAAACACAAAAAAGAAAAGGAACTTGAAACCCAAAAAATTCTTAAAGAAATTAGAGAAAAGAAAAATAAATCATTGGATACCGCTAAAAGTCCCGTGGATGTTACTGACACACAGTCATCGTACAAGGACGAATCAACTTATCTTCGTAAATGCTTATCGCCAGTAAATAATGTGTTATGTAGAGAACGTAGCAGATCAACTACGCCATTTTTTCCAATTTTAGACAACATTAAGGAAACAAATTTAGACACTTCATTAACGATAAAAGAGTCTGTAAAAACAGCAACTGCAAACGATACCAGAACTAAGGAAAATAAAAGTTATTCTGTAGACGAGAAATTACAGAGCAAAGAATCAAAAATGGCTAGACCAAAAAGTTACCCTATAAAGAACTTTAATACATTCGATGAGACAAACAAAGTTCAATCATCCGAAAAAAATGAAGTTAAGAACCGCGAATGTGAAGATAAGAAATTATCGAGAGATTCTAAATTAATGCGGCCAAAGAGCTATCCTGCCAGCAGCCCATCACCTGACAAGATATACGCTAATCGAAATAGCAAGAAAGACGAAATAAAATCTCCCTTATTAACAAAAGAAGAAACCAGTAATAATGAACATGAAAATGACGTTGAAGTTAGTTTTAGTTTTACTTTGCCTAAAAAGAAATTGAGTGCAGTAATGAAACCCGAATCTATTAGAAATCCAGATACTTCTGAACAAAAATTGGAAGATAAAACAGATGCGACCCCAACACTAGTATTGAAAAAATATAAAATCATTAAAGAGCATGAAAAAACTGAAACCAAAAACGAAAATGTTACTCAAAGCGAAAATGGCATAATTGTTGAAAATGGCAAAAAAGAATCTACATCGGCAGACAGTGCTAATAAAACAGACGTGAGTAAAAAGTCAGATAGTGAGGCGACTAATAAAAAAACTGTTAAAAAGAAAATTATTAAAAAGGTCTCATCAAAATCTAAGACTGATTTGGTTCAAGATATAACAGATGTAAATAATGCATCTGATAAAAAGAAAGTTATAAAAAAAACTAAAGAAAAATCCACTGATGATAGTTCTAAACCTTCAACGACAGTAAAAAAGAAATCTGTTTTGCAGTCTATAGGTCATAAGTTAGAGAAATTAGCGTCTTCAAAGTCAAGTTCTCCTGAAAAGTCATCTCAAAATAGCATGGTTCGGAAGGATTCTAAGAAAGACAATTTAAAATTAAATAGATTGCAGCGAGAGCAGTCTGTTCCTGTAAGTACAGATCCTCCCACCGAATCGCATCTTATCAAACGGGCGGTTACTCTCACTGATGTTGCTGCTTTAGACTGTCATAACGCGAATCAAAATAAAACAACTGTTTCTAAGGTTTTAGGTCTCTTTAAGAAATTCGAGCCGAAAGAAAAAAACGTGAAGCCATTGGTTGAAAATTCTTTGTGCGAAAAAAATAATATTAGTGAGGATACATATGTTGAGCGGAATATTGAGACGGAAACAAATTCAGAAATCGATAGAGAGAAACCGAGAAGACCAACGTCGTTGTTGCTAAATGGTATCAAAAATAAATGTAGTAAAGCAGCAAGTGATGGCATTTCTGTTGTCAGTTGCTTACAAAATGAAGAGCAGCCGGCGCTTAAAAAAGAAAGTGAACCTAAAAATTTAAGAAATACATTAAAACTAGATTTCTCCAGGTTGCCAAGAGTAAAAAAAATAGTTCCTACAAATCCTGTGATAGAACCGCAAATTATGAATGCCTCCTCAGGTGATAATGAAAGTGAAAAGAAAAATAATTTCGAAAAGAACGGCACGATAGAAGGCTATAACAAAATTGATACAAATAATGCACATGATCGCAGTCGTTCCAGAAGTAGGTCTGTTTATTCAAATTCTGACGTTAAGTCCGAGCACAGTGTGGAAGTTAAGGTTCCAGGGAAGTCCATCGACACACGTACCGGAGGCACCTTCCTTAGATCTACACGTAATAATGACTCCATTAGTCCAGAGAAAGAAGACATCGTCGACAGAATACGGAGGAAAAGTTTCTATTCTAGGTTTAACGAAAAGAAACAAAGACGGAAAAGCAGTTTAGTAGGCCCCGGTGCTACTGAGTACGACCCAGTGGCGAGACTACACTCGCAGCCATCCGAGTCCAAATACGACGTCTCACCGACTTCTCCGCTGCATTACGACCTGTCGCCTGGTTATTCTGTTGCTTCAGACTTGTCGCCGTCAACGGACCGCTACAGATCCCTACTCTCCGATCTTCCGAGCAACAGGAGCAGTTTAAGATATGATGGGCTGAACGATAAAGTTGATACGTATCGATCCCTCGACCGCAACGATTTTAGGAAGTTTTCAGGCAGAAGTTACTTAGATTACGATCAATCTGGAACGTATGGAACCCACCGATACTCTAGAACGAAATCACTCTTAGAAAATTCGGATGGTAGCGAAGACCATAGTTTGAATCATCTGAGGGATCCAGTCAAATACAATAGAACCAATTCTTTGTTCACATCGGGAAACTATGCTACATATAGACCAAAGAGAACCAGAAATTCCGCTATCATATTAAAAGAGAGCGAGAAAGAACCGAGCCCTGAAAACATCATGGACAAAATAAGGAACAGAAAGATCACAATCAGCGTGACAAGGAAGCCAGATTCTGAGGACTCACTGCCAAGGTGTGTATACTTCATAATATACATACTTACATGTTACGTAAATAATTAAAATAACTTTCCCAAAATTAAAGATTTTTTTACTCTTTGCACGTTTCACGCTTTCGATTAAAATTTTACTGCACTAATACAAAAGGTTTTAATGATGTATAGTTTTTTTAGATGTTTTATTTTTTATTTTTAGTGAATTTGACAAGCAATATTAATTTGCAAATAGTATAATTTTATAATTTATATAATTATTGTTTTTATACAGTTTTCTATCACAGAATCTCATTTACTGAATTGCCACAACTATTAACGGCTGTAAGAGATTAAGCGTTACGGTTGTAAGTAAATGAATAATTCATGAAAAAAAAATTGACGGTAGTCGTATAAATATATGAATAAATATTAATTTAAATTAACGTGCAATTTCAGATCCAATGTCCCACCTAAAGGCGAAGGCGACAGTGCAGAATGCTCTGAGAAAATTGACTGAGAGACGCTACTAAGTTTTCATCGATTAAAAAATCAATAACAGTTTGTGATTAAATCTAGCATTTTGAAAGGACCTTAAGGACGCATAATTTATTTATTGATTATAGTTTTATAGTTCTCCGAATCTTCCATAACGTATTTTCCATTCAATAATCATACAATAAATGCGCTTTTTGCTGTTTAAACATTTGATTTATGTATATTCTTGCCGTGTAGCTGTATGCATTTCACGTGATAGTTTAAAACACTAACAAGGTAACTTAAGACACTGGAGAAGCATAAAAGTTTTACTCGAATTTATCGACCGCTTCGACGATATTGCATCAAATTAGACCTGCATAACTGAAGTGTCTCATAAACACATGTAGATTATATAAAAGTTTATTATCTCAAATTTCGAGCTGAGTTTCTATATCAGGTAAAGAATATTTTCTAACATAGGAAAACGAGGAATTGCGTAATTAACAAAAAAAAAACAATTCACGATAATGTTGAAATGTTTTACGAATAATCAATATCCCTTCTTAATAATATGTTTACGCAAATTTAATCTTATGTGCCTTTGTACAATAATATGCAACGGGGATTTGATAAATAATCCATTTTACTGCAACAGAAACGGTGACACGAATTTTGTGTGCATGCACAAATATGTTTTTACTCATTACTTTAACTATTAGTAATCGTAATTGACTTATGCTATCTTAGTCATATTAAGTTTTAATATTTATAATAATCATATATAGTATTCAACGCTAAGTCACGCTGTAACAGTTATCGAATAGAATGGTGCTTAGTTGGAGATTTTCTTAGTACATAATTTGTATTTACAGAATGATGTGTTTAAGAACTTTTAGGTATTAACTATATCAACGAACGTTTTGTGTTTTAATTAATTTTCCTCGATCGTTGCCATAACCACTTCCCAAGATTCCCAACAGAGTACAGCTAGTTTTTTTAGACATTGACAACGCAACAATGCGGAACCATTTCATCCTATGTTTATTAATTTTCGTCTCGAATCTATTTATTAATTTTATTATTAGATTGATTCTATTTATTAGTGTGTGATGATTGTTAATATTTCTTTTGTTAGTCATGGTTAAGCTGTACTGTGATTTTTTAAGATGAATATTAAAATTGCTATCACACGCGTTTTGTATTGAATGTGAATAAATTATATAGTTGAAAGCATTTTTTGTTTTTTCTTGAGCTCACCTTACCCTTTTTTCATTCGATATTATAAACACGTGGGAAATATTTTTTTTAATCTGAAAAAGTGGCGAACGAGCTGGCGGTTTACCTGAAGTTAAGTAATAACCGACGTCCATGTACATTTGCAACACCCTTAGGTTTGCAAATGCATTGCCACCGTTATATAAAATAAGCCTCGGCTACTTCACTTGAAACGCAGAAGTATAACACTTCCATTAAAGCCGGTCTTCTGTGAGGTCTTGGTCTTGGCTCTTCCCCGGACGAACTTGCCCATTCATGCAACAGAACAACGAACTGTGGCGTGGCCCTACCACATTTAAAATAATGTGTAAAAAAATTTATTTCATTTGATTAACCACTATCTCGAGATTACTCTGGACAATAAATAGGTTATTTCTTATATGTATATTAAACAAAACCTTAAGAAATCATAACAGATGTGCCTCTGTGAGCACAACTTTTACGTCAGTACACAAGCTCATTTTTACCTCGGTCACAAAGCAATCTCAATTGATGGGAAGCAGTGATTTCATCTCTGTTGATAATCACACGCCGTAGACACTTAATTGAACTATATTTCGACAATAAAAGGACTCGCAGAAAATTATACTGTAGAAATATAATTTATTTCAATTTCATATACAAAATTCAAGTGCGGATAGACATTAGCCTTCGGCGGCGTCAAGCCGCGGCGAGGCGCTCTAGTTCTTCGAAGTACTTGCTGTCCGCTTCGGCGAGCTTCTCCAGTTCGTCGTCTACTTCCGTGGTGGGGAAACGCTCTACCCAGGAGGTCACCATGCCCTCCGCGCTGGCCGGGTAGCGTTTCAGCTCCACTTCACCGTCTATTGGATTTTTTTTTATTATTTTACAAAACTACCCTTGCTGTAGGATAAAATTGTCCTGTGTTGCTATTTATATACATAAATTTCACGTGGCAATTCACCCAAGATCCGAAAAAATTTAGGTTGCACAAATAGTTGTCCTTTGTGGGAATCGGAACCACGACTCCGCCAAGAAGCCAATAACTTAGCAACTCCGCCAAGAAGTAGTCAAGGTGATTCCCGCAAAAAAAAATATAAATGTATTCATGTTTAGAAAAAAAAAATACGGAGTTTCTTTCGTCTGTTTCTTCTCCATCAGTGGAACCCATAACAAAACTGTGGTAGATTTAAAAAACTTACTATTGATAGATGAAGTGTATATTTGCTATTTCGACGAATAAAGAGAAATAAGATTTCATTTCCGCAGCGAAGAAATTCCTTTCTTAAATTTTTTCTACAAATTTTAAAGTTTCATCAAGTTTAGAGATCAGCATTATAAAAATGTAAACATTAATAACTATCCCTGTCCATCACATTTGGTGTACAAGGGAATATGGTACCTTTGAGCGCAGTGTTGGGCTGTACGAATATGTTGCGCGGCTGCTTGTGCAGCATGACGATGTCCCTCCAACGGGCCCACGGCTCGTCCAGGCGGCTGTAGCGATCGAAGAGGCGCTCCGCCGCCGCCGCGTCACCCGTCGCCTTCAGCGTCTGCAGCTTCACCAGGAACTCGCCTGTTTCCAAGCGAACACTTCTGTAGCACCGTTGCGAATAACGACAATAAAAACAGAACCACATACACCATATATAGGATAACACGCGAGAGAATAAAATAGAGGTATCTATAGGATTTAAGCCTGATGTTAAGCGATCCTATACCATTACAGGATGATATCATTCGAAAGAGGTGTGAGTGTTGCCCAATGTCTGTGAGACAAACAGGTAAAAAAAGGCTTTTTTGTTTCAAAACCTACTATTGTTCCTTGGAAAAATAGAATTGATCTTAGATAAGATTTCAGGGTAAGGGTTCCTACCAATGATCCTCTTTCCGTCCGTGGCGAGTCGTTGGCGGTCGAGGGTGAGGAGAAGGTCTTTCTCAGGAACTGGCTCCTGCACCTCCAGTAGACCATCGCCCTCCAGCTGCAGCAGCCTCATCAGCACGAAACGGGCCCGCGCGTGCGCCTGTCGGAAGTAAACCAGTAGACCACAAAGTGAATAAGATCTACGTTCACAGCGTGATAACGTTCAACGAGTCGCGATAGCTCAGCAAAGGCCTCCTCTGTACAGAGGGTATCAGTGCATAGTCCACCACGCGGCCCCACTGCGGATTGGCGGACTTCACATATCTTCGAATTTTATCTTGTGTTTATTTCGAAAATATGCAGGTTTCCTCACAATCCTTACAAAAACCTACAAAAACCTTCACGGCAGAGCACGTGATAAATCGGCATTTAAGACTAACAATTTCAAGGAATCGAACTCGAATTAAAGGCGAGTATATCGAATTAAAGGCGAGTATATCGAATTAAAGGCGAGTATATCGAATTAAAGGCGAGTATATCGAATTAAAGGCGAGTATATCGAATTAAAGGCGAGCGCCCCGACACTACAACTACAACACTACTAGTAAATGTGTATACCTGTAACCAAGATTTCGTTGATGGTTGATACATCTCGGTTGCTTTTGCTACGCCATTCCAAAGTAAGCTCAGCCAGTTAACGTAGGTTACATCTTCAGCCTCCTGACCTTCGTAACCGAAAATTCTGGAAACATCAAAAATAATAAATGGCAACTAAAATACAATAAAAATTTATTAACAATGTCTTAAATAAAAATAAAAATTTATATCTATACCATATCATTATAATTAAGGACTCGACCTTCAGAAACTTCAACCAGCCCTTAACTTTAAATTATAATCTATTCTATGGCGAATATGTTATTGGAAGGTGTTATAGACTGAAATTCGCAAATAAATGAATTAAATAATAACATCGGAAATTATTATCCAATTCCCTGAGTGAGACTGTGATAAAAATTTTTAAGCATTCAAATAATCATTTAGATATCCAAGTAATTCTTTAAACATATAATAATTTTTGCATAATAGCTTTTTTTGGGGATGTACCACAACCTCATAGAAGACCAGCGTGAAGTGCAAGTGATATGTTTCTGCGTTTAGTATGGTGAGTAAGGTAACCGGGGTCCACTTTATTAAGTGGCAATAGATCTGCAACCCTACGGGTGCTGCAGATGCGGCGGTTATTTATCACTTAGAATCCGATCAGCCACCCCTACTACAGTTAAGTGTGCTGGTAGAATGCCCACTTAATTATCTCCGGCTGCAGGGACAGGTATAGGCCGACCGCCTCCGCTCGGCACTCCTCGAAGGCGGAGCCCAGCGTTGTGAACTTGCTGTCGTATGTCTCACCCTCCGTGTACCAGGACTCGATTTGCTTTCCTGAAACAGGTGAAGTGGCTCATGTAGAGGCTTCGCATGACGAAAAATACGGTAAATCGTAATTATTTCAATTCACATTTCCGATGACTCGGCTTGGCCATGGGTTCGATTCCTAAACGAGCCTGCTATTTCTGTGACCCACGGATAATTGTTTCAGATGTTTTATCCATGTGAAATTTATGCATGTAAAACATCCTTACATAGGATAATGTTATTGTACAGTAAGAGGGCTATCTTTTCGAAGGGTAGACTACAAAAGATCTTTCTAGGTCGCAGTGGTTGTTGGTACTTCCTACCCAACCCCTTCCACGTAAAATAAAAAAAATAAAAATTATTTAATGCATCTATGCTAGTACTGGGCAATATTAAATGAAACTATTATAAAAATAGTAGCACATTCATTATTGGTCTTAACTCCCAATGCTTCAAATGTTAGATTTAAAGTTAAAATAGGTTTAAATTGCGTTTTAGTATATAAAAATTCCACTTAATTAATGATTAATTTTCAGATGCCGACAACACAAATACTGATATTACTCACCAGTGAGTGGGTTTTTGACCTTCTCCTTGTCGAAGTTGAAGCTACCGTCTGCGTTCTGACGCAGCAGTTTCCCGCTGCCGTGGCCCAAGAGCTCGTGAAGACCGACTTGTACCTGTTAAATTTAACAAATTACAGGCACCAATCTAAAAGGAACCTTTTTATGTCCACCCAGAACAGATGCTAAATGCGTAGAAAAGGTATATTTAGGTAGGTATATATATATTCTAGGACTGACAGTAGCATTTTCATCTTTAGGTCCTTATCCACAAATACTTATGGAGAAGGAGAATGCGAAAACACGAAGGAAAAGTAAATTATAAAATTTTCTCTTGTAAAATTGACGTGTTTGTCCTCATGGCTGTCCATGGTATCTTTAGCATTCGTCTCCAGCACCACATTTTAAAAGCACTTGTTTTGTGTATTTTTTATGCCTAGACTTAAACAATCACAAGAGATTGCTCATTTAAAAAAAAATAGCATTAACATAGACTTTATAAAATAATATACCGGTATCACAACACTAGTTTTAAACAAATGCACCTTTAAAACTAATGTAAGGTTAACAAACTACATCAAAAACAGTGTAAAAATATTCTTTTTTTATAAAAAAAAATCTTTATTTTGAAGAGATACCTACATTAGTTTAAATTGAATGTAGTGATATCAAGATACGCACCTCGAATGATGCGACCCTATACTTTTCGAGCAGCCGCTTGTCCTCTTCAGATAAAAACGGAATAACGGACTCCTTGTAAGCGGCCGGTATCACGTTTCCAAGGGACACGTTCTTGAAACCTTCGTTTTGGCGGATCTCATCGTCTATCGGAGAGGAATAAAATTATTTCATTGTTGCATTGTGTTAGAGAAAAGTGGTTCATTGGTCGACAGAAATAAATTTTGCGTAAGATGATCAATGGCGTTTTGCATGATAGATTTCAGGGCCGCGGGTCTAAGGTTCGATTCCCGCCCTGGCCTAGGTTTTGTATGACCTTTTGATAGTTGCTCCAGATCTGTTTTTTTTATAGGAGAATATATGCCAACCGCAGCATAAATTGAGTTTCTCCTAAGCTATTTGTGTTTCTCTCATTATTGTACAATACACGATTTATTATCTTATTTAAAATAAAGGCTATTATTATCCAAATTATAATAAAAGATAATGTTTTACAATTAGGAATATTGATGCCAGCCGGTATGCCGCTGCCGGAAAACGTCAAAACGTCCAAGCTGGTGAAATCCGGCCTCAGGAACGTGTCCTTCTCTAAATCCCGCCCCCATGGTAGGAGCTTGATGAAGCGCTCCGCCCCGTCCACCAGATTGCCGAACTTCTTGGACATTTCCTTATTTACCATTGCTACAAAGCCCTCGAACTCGCCTCTCTGCCCGCTGGGGTCGCGGTACGTCTCTATGAAACCCTGGTATCTGCAACCCATGTTGACTATTGGCTTATAAATTGTTTCTGTCAATATTCTGCCTACAGATAGATTTGGTTACTAACAATAGCTGTTTGACATTAGCTCCTAATATATAATACATATGTCAAAAATTCTATCTCCAGTAACCAAATCTATCTGTAGATAGAGAATATTGAAACAGGCCTTTTGAGTACAAAATAATGATAAATTAATGTAGATATGTAAAAAATTCATTGAATCTCAGGCTTTTATATCTAAAATACATATGTAGGAGCCATGAAGTAATTCAAGGTAAGGTAATTTTTTTTAATAATTTGGCAAAAACATATTAGGAAATCAGGCAAAGACTATCATCATCCTTTGTATGAAATCCGATTTGAAATACTTTAGCTTAAAAAAAAAACAACAGTGTAATTATTCCAGAATTATTTAAGAAGCTGTTGCAATACTCAAACAATTCCAAAAACAGTAATACATTACATAAGATACAGTTTACTCTGAAATTACTAAATAAATTCAAATCTGTTCACAAATTAAGCGATACATCATCCATGAACAACATACAATTCCAATTACAATTTTAGTTTTATGGCTCCATCAATATATAAGTTGATACAATTGGTTATTGAGTAGAATTGTGAAAGTCTCACGTTTCGATGATTGGTCCCTTATCTTTAATCCAAAATCGGCTGCCTTCCTTGTGCTCATTCAAATCTCCTTCCACAAAGCTATTGATGTAGTGCTCCAGCATTTTCATTTCATTTTCATTTGCGGCATGCTTCTTAGCATTGGCAAGATGGTCACTGGCAAGTTTCAGCAAAGCAGAATAGTCTCCACGGGTCACTTGGAAATATGCATTCTTATATTTCTCTTTGTCCATTGTTAGTGGTGGTTTAGGTGAAGATTTGACACTCGCCAAGTGAATAGTGTACAGAGGTACTGCAAAATCAAAATAACTTTATTATATCAAGAGCAGGTTGAAGCAACAGTTGTTAGTCTGTACAAGCTCATATGTTAATTTTGTTGAAAAGCAAAGGTTAATTAATACTACAAAGAATAAAATTCAAAAATTAGACAAAAGGTTGAGGTGTTTATAACCATTAATGTGCTTTGTGTAGCAAATCAATTACGGAAAACATATCTACTTCAGTGACAGACAGACAGGTCATAAAAAACCTAGTTAGGTTTTTTAGCAACTTGATGTTGTACTGATCTCACTTCTGTGGGATAAGGACAGGAAGAATAGTGATGATATATTATTATGTTTAATCAAAGTTTTTAAACAATCACAAAAAACAAGCATATAAGCTAAAATTTTATAATTCTAAAATTTATAATTAATTTATTTTATAATTTTAGTTATTTAAAATATAAATAACTAAACTATTTTTTCCCATAATTACTGGTTACAAAGGGACATAATGTTATCATTATTACCAGTACCATATTTAATCCTCTCCTATATATATATAGTGTAGTGATTAATAGTGGAAAGATACAACTTTCACTTTACATCAACATTACTTAGTCTCAAACTGGTTCTTACATCCATCATCAGCAGTTGTTTTAAATGTTCGACAGATGTATGCCTCAATCCGCTTTGTCTTCATCCAATCATTGACCAGGTTTGAATCCTCTTCTGTACAGTTGCTAGAGAAATATGTAGTTACTCCCTAAAATATCATGTTATATATTTAACTCTTTTCTTAAAATGAGGAAATAAAACAATAATATATAAAATATATAATGTAATGAGAAATTAGTATTTCTTTATAAATGAAATATTTGTAATATAAAAAATATTTATCAAACCTTGTTCGCCAAACCTAAACTAGTTAGTCTTGGCTGCAGGCTGTATATAGGATTCTGAACTTTTTTCCATAACTTTGTAATATGAGTATTATCATTCTCATAGGCCTTTGAAGATTTCACAATAAGTTCAAATGTTTCTTTAGATAGATTTGGAATGAATTTTGTATCACCGAAACCTTTGTAGTTTCCGTTATTAGCAAACAAACCTCCAGCATATACCAGGAATGCCTAAAATTAATAAACTTTAAAATATGAAATAATTGCGAAAGTTAATCCAATAGAAAAGATTTATTACATATAAGATATAAAATTAAAATGAAAAATCATACAGAGAAAAAATATTAGTGACATAAATGAAAATCAATGTTTTTCTACTAATGCTTGGACTTTTTATGTATGCACTACTCTTAAATATTTAGTCATTTAAAAATTAAAAAATCTCTGGTATCGACACACCTTTTGCACATGATATTATGCATCTGCACAAAATGTTTAGTTGAAACATATTGTTTCATGACCACAAACGCTGTAAAGTATTTATATAACATAATAAAATTCATATGAATAGAAGGTTTTCATACTTTTATATAGGGTTTAATAAGTCTTTAACACTAGCTGAAGTGTATGAAGTTTTAAAAAATGATGATGTCATATTGTAATAATATTCTGAAACCAAGGCATACCAAATTTACCTGAAAATCATCTTCGGACACACCTGCTTTAAGAGCAGATTCTTTTAGCTTATCCAGGGGTTCTCCTACAAAAATTCTATGGAGCAATGAAAATATCTTTGGAGATTCAGGACTAGTCTGCAGAAGAACTATAAGTCCACCATTCCAAGCTGCCTGTTTGATGAAAGGGTTATTATAAAAATTATAATAAATAAGTGGAGCAAGTTACTCTACTTAAAGATATGCTTTAGTATCCGCCCGAACAATTTTCATTATAATTTTAATTTGTATAGTAGTAGCAGCCCATTGAAGTAAATACTAGAAGGTATTTATGCAGATAGTTATAGTTTTGGAGTAATTATATATTTAACTTTCATACGACTGGTAATCAACAATATTGTTTCGTTCTAAAGGAAAATTGTATATGTTACAGAAAGCAAATATAACCAATGTTATTATATTTTTAATGGTCTTTCAAGTTGCTTCGATTTTTTGATAACATTATTATGGTTGACAGCCTAATTCAGAGGAATTTGAAAGAAAGAAAAAAATATTGATATATTAAAATATCTAAATGATTTTAGTGACCACTGTGGGAGCATAATATGTGAAGAGACAAAAAATATAAAGATATATTTTTATCACTAATACAGGTCATAAACTATGTTTATCCTGCGGAATAAAAAAATAATTTACGCTTTCGTTTTATGTCTTTAGTTCAAGTGGGTATAAAACTGTTGACACCAGCATACTGGGTCAATTTTGGTTAGAATGTTGTCCATTGAACTCCAGAACTGAGGGATGATTATTCTCCCCCCTTTCTAACTTTCTTGATTCTAACACCTTTTCGCACCACTCCCCACCTTACATGGGGGTTCAACCCTCTCCCTATACCTTCTGCCCTGTCACGACCATCTACGCGTGCAGGCGGATATTAAAGCAATATCAAAGATATTTGTTTATTTATAGTTACCAATAAGAAATTATTGAAAATACCATCGGTTACATGAAAATTCTTTAACTTAACTTATTATACTGAAACTAATTACTTACTTGGCTCAGGTAGTGAGCATAAAGTTTTTCCTTTTTTGGTTAAGTTGTGGAAAGCTTGTGAGCTATCTAGTTCTACGAATCGCTGATTATTTAGCAGCAAAAAGTTTGATTTGTCTTCCATTGCTAGAAATAAAGCACTTATTACACGACACGTACCAAAAAGATGAAAGAAAATATCTAACCTATTCTATGTTTAAATTACCATCACTTCAAGTTGGTACTGACCATTAACTACTTTCGTCGATTGTAATCTTTTAGAGTTTTTAGACGGAAAAGTAGCTACTCCACTTACTCTGGAGAAACTCCTGTTATTTTTACTAATAAATGATTCAGCAATAAAGGGATGCCGGCATTTTACAAGGACAGTCAGAGTTCGCAACATTTGGTTGGATATGGATAATGGACTGATTTTTTAGAGTTTTAGACTGATTAAAAATTATACGCAATGATTATTACTCACAAAAAAAAATTCTTTTTTAATTTCTTTAGGTTACTAAAAAAAAAACGATTTGCTTGAAAATGAATTCAGCAAAAGTAAAATGTGCACTAACTTGCATGAAATTATTTCTAATTCTAATCTAAACATTCAACACAGATTTTTAAGTCAATTTATATAAATGTATGTGTAAGTATTTTTATTTTATGCTGTTATGACGTAAATTACTGCAGTTTATATCTTATTTATGAATTACTGTATGATGTTTTTTTTTTGTTTAATGTGAAGTGTAGTACCATAGATGATACATATATACTGAAACTGTGTAGTACGCTGTTAGCCTCAGCGGCATTAATAACCATTGACGGCTTTGTCAGATGAGTTCCGTGGGACCTGGTACGATCCAGGGACTCGGGAAAGAACAACAAAGCTGGTGCTCCGCTGTAGAAGAGAGATAGGAAATCGACTAACAGGAGCGAAGCGATCGGAGGGCTCCTCAGAAGGATGATCGAACCTCGGCTTGCACTGCAATCAATAGTTTTTTTTTAACTGACGTTAACGCTTTCAGTCCTGAGACTATTAAAGCTTCATCGAATGGAGAACCGGTGGGCTAGCCAGAACCCACGGGTTAGAGGCCCTCCACAGTTGGTAGGGCCACGCATGTACTCATGCGTGCTGCTGTTGGTCGGTGAGAGTCGGTGGCTGGGGGCGGTGAGAGCCGCCCTTGGACACGGGTGTACATAGTATACGCGTTGTGTGGCGAGAACGAACTATGGTGTTTTTTGTTGCAATAACTATATTTGTAGTGTTATCTGGTGGGTAATCAATAGTGGAGCCTATATAGAGGTAGTAATCCGGTTGATATTGCAACTTCAAGAATGCGTTTGATAAGTATATAATCAAAGAACGTGTGATACAGTTTCAGTTCCAATCCTGTTAAATAAGCTAAAATAACTTACATATAGGGATAAAGAAAGTTAACTAACAGCGTATAAAATATATCCGAGTAAAGAATGTGTAAGGACAAAGTTCACCACGCAAACCCACTTAGGATTAAGTTTCATATACCTATGAATATTTTATTATATCTTTACTCTAATACTCTGTTTTTAATAGCTATTTTAGATAGTCAGTTTGAAATAATTATTAGTGAAATTGTAAATTAAAACTACGGAGTTCATAAATGGAGTGTGATGGGCCCAAATTTATATGGAGTAAATGAATTGTGTAACATATTTATTATTGACAATTTCATTGATGAATACTAGATTTTAACTCCAGCTTGAGAGCAACCATTGGGCCATTGTTCTTAATTTAATATAATTTAAATATGTCTTAAACCAATTATATTTTTTTTACCATATACAGCGGCACACAGCGCACGCCTCTATAATAAAACAAGTATAATTTTTAACAAAAAAAAAACTGACTGCAATCACAAAATAAAAAACATTGTTAATACCTATAACATTCAATGATGGCCCTCGATTTCTCGTGGATACCATGAACAGATCCGGATTTCCTAATCATGGTACCACCCTTGGGATATTTCCTTTCCGACAAAAAAAAATCATCAAAATCGGTTCATAAACGACGAAGCGATCCACGAACACACATAAAAAATAAATAAAAATATATACGGTCGAATTGAGAAACCTCCTCCTTTTTTGAAGTCGGTTAGAAAAATAATCAATAAATTTAATTACAGAAACATCCACCAAAAAACTACATAAGCGAGTGACGTAGAATGTACCACACAGTAGTAATATTTTGTATAAACTAATTGATAGGAAATGAATATCTATACTAAATAAAAGAAATACACATGTTTAAAATACATTAACGTATACGCTACTTACATATCCTTCATACGTTATGTGATATTCTAGATAGTCTGTGGAATTTTCTATCTGTTAAATGAAGTAAACACTCAACATGGATGATTTCTTGCACTCTCGATTGTAATTTAGGAATTAGGATATAATTATTTGTTAATAATGAATATGTAAATTATAAAGCGGTTAAAACTACTTTCGTGAAAATGTCTTCAGAAAGGTATTTTTATAATAAAGCCTTTCATATTTTAAATAAATGTTACTTCCGATAACAGTTGGAAGTCACAAAATCAATAAAGTATACGGAAATCGCTAATGTCACGCCCCAAATTTATTTGTTGCTGCGGTCAAAAGTGCCTAGACTGAAGTTTTAAGATTTACAATGTTTTATTCTAGGGTCGAATGGGTGGAAATTATCGAGCCCAAGACAAAGGAGCATATGTATGCTAACCTAACCACAGGCGAATGTGTTTGGGATCCACCTGAGGTAAAATTTTCCTTCAATAAGTATTTTGTGAATATAATAAAATATATATCATACTCTTTAGCATTTCAAATTATTATGAGGTTTTTTAATTCATTACTAAAACTAAAACCGAAATCATTACTTATGGTGTACATGTACATACAGATTATAATTTTTTCTAACTAGATTTACTTTACTAAACATAATTCAATAGTTGCTAAGAAACTGCATGTTACGAATATTAACCTATTTTCTTTATTGGTAACAAATTTTGGGTGTATATTTCATTATTTACTTTTCAGGGAGTAAAAGTTAAGCGAACCGATTCTTCCCAATGGTGGGAACTATTTGATATAAACACCCATAGATTTTATTACTATAATGCTACCACACAGGTATGTAAATGTAAATGTATGTAAATGTTTAAGAATAACAAAACACTTATTATACTTTTCAGAACAATTTATTAAGAGGGCAAAATATAAATATCCGTGTATTAATTAGTTTCATATTTCAGACAACTGTATGGCACAGGCCAACAGACTGTGATATTATACCATTAGCTAAATTACAAACATTGAAACAAAATACTGATCCACAAAAGCGAAGGGAAACATCCACTCAGACCAACCAAGCAGCACCTCAGGTATTTAAATTTCAAGGCTTACCAATGATGCAATAGTGTGAAAAATGCAAAATAATGTATTGATTGTAGGTACCATCCTTGCTTGATCCAATAAGTAGCAATGGCAACAGTACAGCTGCAAGTGTCAGTAAGCTTTCACCGAGTAATGCAAAGAATATCACCATAACACAAACCAGTCCTGTGAGAACTAGAAGATCACATTATCATCACAGGTAATCAAAATTTTTCTGGTTTGAAGTCATTGATTAATTGAGACATTTTGTTGCAAAACATATTTACTAAATTAATAAATGTTTGTTTAATGTTTTTCATGACATTATAATATCAAGTTATTTATATGCTTAAAAGAAAAAAAAGAGGTATTAATCAAACATTTTTTAAGTTATGAATAATAAATCTGGTAGAGGATCTTGTTAGTTATGTGAGTATGTGAAAGCAATTTTAATAATTGGTCTAACACTAATACATTTGCACAGGGTATAAAAAAAAGAAATCTGGTGTTCATGTTGTGGTAATTTCCAATTATTGGTTGACATTACATGTGCAGGAACAGCGGTGAGAGCCGTCGCGGGAGGCTGAGCGAAGACGGATCTACCGGACTATGCCGTCATACGGACTCTGGTCGATCATCCGATAGCAGTATTAGTAGCGCACAGCAGCGGCGGAAACAGGTAATCTGAAAAAGATTGCATAATAATTGTTAAGTTCGACAATGCAACAGCACAAGATCAAGCCTTCTAACCATAAGACGATAGACAGAGATAATTCTGCACAGTACACAGGGTACAGTCCTAACTGTGAATGAGAATCCTAATGCTAACTCACAACCACCACAATTATGGCTTCCCAGTTACTAGAATAATAGTCAGTGCATGTCCATGTAGAAAGAGAGAAATAAGACTCACAATAACGTTATTTGTATCCACTAAAATGATATTTTCTTGTTCCATAAGAAAATGACTACTGTATATAGAAACACTGAAAAATCTGTAGCTAAAGGGAGGGAACTAAGATCATTCCCCTAAATCCCTCTTATTTATGTCAATGATCACAGTTTTATAATATGATACATATGACTGACAATAAGATAATCCAACTGTTGTTCAGTCCAGATTAAGCTTTATATAGCCTCCAAACTGATAGCGTTACTTCCATTATACAAAATAAACCATGGTAACCATCTATGTTTCAAAGAATCGGATCAAAATATACATATAATGACAAATGTGGTTGTACTTAAATTTTGAATTTAAACTTTAAACTTATCCTTATTTATTAGGATAACATAGTTCTTATCTTATTTATCCATCGAAATAGGAGAAGCATTTAACATCATATTTTCTCTATACCTTTATCGTTTTTTGTATTTTTAATTTACTCCATTCTTTCGGTTATAAACGGTACCTATGAAAATATGCTATACTTATTAGATATAAAACGTATATATGTTACAGTAAGGTTATTTGCAATTCTTTTCCAACTAAAATAGTGATTTCATAATTGGTATTACAATTATGAGAGTCGTCGATAGCCTTGTTTGATAGTTTCCCGAAAGCCCGACCTCCGAGGATGCTACTAATCGAACGCACCGTTCTATTGCAACGTCCTGTAATAGACAATGCAGAAACGATAATAACTATCGGTCGACCCAAATTTCGTTTGTCTTATTTTGCGACCAACATATTGTGTAAGCGGCTGTGAAAGGTTAAAAGGGTCACGCGGCGCGAGCTCGGCCCGATACAGTCGTAACGAAAAAGTTCAATGACATAATTCGAATTTTATTAGTCTTTCATTCAGGCATGAATGATAAATGGTCGCAGTGAGTAAATTATAATTAAAGTATATTCAATTTATGTATCTTTCAGTATTCAAGTCATATATTTTTCTTGATCAAGAAAAATTTTAAGTTTAAAATTTTAAGTTATTTTTGATAATTTAACTATAACGAAAAGATACTGTGATAATAGTTGTTTGGTATTGAAATACGATAAAACATTAATGCGCATGACTATGTTGTAGGCAGCAATGCAAAAAAATTAAAGTTGTTCAATATATGATAATGTTTGCATGGATATACAAATCGTTCAACTACGATTTGTAACTGACCGAACATTTACAAATACGTTATATCCGCAATTAACATTGTATATTTGCCATGGCATCTGGCATAAGTAGATTTTAAAGTTATAAATATTAATTCAATTCATATTGGAGTTTTTATTTCATTTACACGATGGTTTATTCAATTGAATTGGTCTTTTGTCGCATTTATTTATTTAGATAACGGTGGAGCTAGAATCCATATGCACGCATATTGCTTAAACCTTACCCTTACTTTAGGGTAACACTATCCTGTGTTGCAAGGACGTTTTACATACATGAATTTCACGTTGACAAACACCCAGATGCGAAAAAACTATCTGTGGGTCGCACAAATTGTCCCGTGTCGGAATCGAACCCACGACTCCCGACGCCGAAGCTTTGTGGCGCAGTCACCAAGGTATTGGCGACTACGCCTACGGAGTCATCATATACATGTTGTATGTAATGTATTGCCCATTTCACTACCGTCCACTTTTAAAGAACTTAATCAACTTCAAATTCTTCAATCGTCTCTTTACGCTGTAATTTGAAGAAACCTACAGAAGCAAAGTTCTTCACTTTATGCTTAAAGCCCGATTAAATTACTGATCGTAATACAGCTATCGTAATGATTAGCTTTTTAACCGAGAGCCTATTTATAATTTATATAAGAATAATTGTGTTACGGTATAGTAGGCATTTTTTATTTTATTTTAACGAGCCAGCGGCCCAACTTACAAATTGATAACCTTCGTACCCTTAATATCCGAAGTTTCTCCAACTAATTTCGCTTACGTGACGGAAAGCAAAAGTCAAGCCGAAAATTCCCCGGTGGAGCACGGCCCATTCGTAGGTACCCAGTGGTAGGGCCACGCAACAGATTTCACTGTTGTGCGAATGGGCAGGTCCGTCCGGTTAAGTACCACGACCACAGACGACGAAAGTAGAAGTGTTACACTTTTGCGTTTCGTCTGGTGAGTGAGATAGCCGGGGCCCACTTCATTTGAAGGTGTCAACGGATTTGCAACCCCATGGGTGTTGCAAAAGTCCATGGGCAGCGGTTATCACTTCTTATCAGGTGAGCCGCCAGTTATCGTTTGCCACATTATCACATAAAAAAACCTGATACTCATTTCCGGTTCCGACATTTGTAGGAGCTGACCGCAGTGGCATGCAGCGTTCCCGTCTGCACGCCGCAGCTGAGGAAGAGGGGCGGCGTGACGCAACCACACGACCCCGAAAAGTGGTCACCGCATTCGGGTCATTATTTCATATGGGTTCTTTTAGACGAGAGGTTCTTGCACTGCACACTACATACACTACACCTTTTTGCACCGAGGCCATCAAAGTGAAATTTATTCAAGACCTTTGGTTTGCATATTTTACTCAGAATCGCTTCCCTACCCAAAGGGTAAAACAGGACTTATATGTCGGTCTACATATATGTCGACCAAATTACAACGTTAGATGCATATTATTTGCATTTAATTGTATAAGATATGTCAATTCGCTTCCAGGTTTGAACCGCAGTGGCAGCTTTATATCTCCTAGGAAAGATGCTTCAGACGACTCTATGCACGAGAAATACTTTAAGTCCGTCGAGAGCACGCCTTTGACTAGACGCAAGGTAAAAAAATAACGCTTTCCCTAAATAGTTTTCTTTGATCCGTAATTTCATAACTATTTTAAACACTAACGGTTTGTATCACTTTGATATGTTTTATTGTATGCAGCTAAAACAACAGTCTGCCGGTGGTTCCTCATGCGATTCTGCTTCACCTCAGAGTCCCAGCAGCCCTCTGCAGAAACCGCAACCCACACCTTTCTTGCAGGTAACATTGATAGTTATATTAAGGGGCTAAATAAGGTAAACACGTGAGACAAACAAACGAACATCATTACTATATCGATCCGCCCCTGCTACGCACGGGTGCGTGTAGATACTCATGTGGGGCAGTGTGGAAGAATTAATAATATTATGATTAGTCTTTACTAGAGGATATCTTTTCATGTTATATATAATAAGTGTTCAATAAAAAATAGAAAAGCCTGTCTGAATATAAGAAGGTAACAAAATTTTTAGCGTAACAAGAGAAAAATAAGTAATATTTTTATACCGTGTGCCAGTACTCTTATTTTTCGAAAGATTAAAAAATCAAATTAAATTGATAACGGTTTCAGGTAACTTGGAATTATATATGTCAAAAAGTTGTTATTGGTTGCCATGGTAACACCATGAAGTTGATTTTGGTTTAAGGTATCGCGCATTATAAAAATTCACACATCATTTTTCTCAAACTCGCCAAAAGAAGTATAACATTACAAATACACCCAATATACAGCGTGTCGTTACCATCGTGACAATAAATGAACACACCTCTAATGCTACTTGCAAATAATCATAAAAAAATATTAACGTTAAAAAATCCATAATTAAAAAAAAATATTTTTAAACAAACTAAGTAAAAAGGAAACAAAATTTGTAACATCCTATACAACTACAACTGACTGATTCATACATTCAGAGACTTTTTCATTCGTTGTCACAGCGTCGCATTACAAGCCTCTCCTTCTAACAGTGTTTTGTTTCTTTTAAATTCATTCAACCCATTCATATGCTTTGTGGCCTTTACAAATGAACTTTACGTTACAGTTTTATACGTAAGGATGTTCTAAAATTCTTTGTTTTGGATAATTTATTAACTCTGTAAATATTTATGTTTAAAGAAAGTAAATGTTTAATACAATTTTAAAAAGTTATCCTCTATATGTGTGTTCATCGATTGTAAAGACACGGTGTATATCCACAACCAAACTTAACAAATATACCCACAACCCTAGTACGTCAATCTGGTAATGCGTACTGGGGTTGTGGGGTGGACTGTGCCCTAGTAACCTTGCAGGCCTTTGCCCAACAGCGGGACATACGATCGGCCGTTACTGTACTTTACTGATGATATCGCAGCCCACTGCAGCGCGGCCGTCGCTGGTGTCCTCTATATCGCTGGCGACAGAGGCGGCTGGCACTCGTCTCATGCACAGCCTGGAGCGCCCCCATCAGCTGTCGCGGCACGCGCGGGAACGCTTCTCGGACAGGTCGGTTTTCCTCTATGCACTCATGGCATCCTGGTGCACCGGACGTAACCTGGATATCATTAAAGTGTGAAACCTGTTTACCCTCTTTTCTTTCTATGTACTTATGGCCTCCTGGTACACCACACAACCTGGATATCACAAAAGGGTGAACCCTACCTACCCTCCTTCTGTTCTATGAACTTATGGCTTCCTGTTACACCAGACGTAACCTGGATTTTGGAAAAGGGTGAACTCTGCCTACACCCCTTTTGTTCTATGCACTTATGGCCTCCTGGTACACCAGACGTAACCTGGATATCACAATTGGATGAACCCTGCCTACCCCCTTTTGTTCTATGCACTTATGGCCTCCTGGTACACCAGACGTAACCTGGATTTCGCAAAAGGGTGAACTATGCCTACACCCTTTTTCTTCTATGCACTTATGGCCTCCTGGTATTACACATTGATGATTTTACCTTTTGTCCCACTTAATAGTTACATCTATTGATATATAATACCTTATTATGATTTGATTATATTATACATAAAAATCAGCAAATGAATGAATATATTTACCAAATGTTATTTTTCAGGCATTTGGATAAGGATCGGTTAGTGGAATTGGAGCGCATGGACCGGTATCCAGAGAAGCAGGCGGTGTACAGCGTGGACAAGCCCTTCAGGCAAACCAGTTTGGACTTGCGCCATAACGCTGTCTCATCCAATTGGCATCAGCCTAGGGAGTTCACAAGGTTTGAATTTAATATTGGCCTGTATAAATTAATTGTTTTTTTTTTGTGACCTAGACCAGTGGTGGGCGACCGTATATTGGATGGATTCTGAAAAATAGGAATACAGATTGATGATATATTTTCCCAAGTTATTTGAAAAGTTCAAAACTATCCGTAATTTTTTAAAGTCTTATTGTTGCATGTATTGAGGAACGCAAATATGATTTTGAAACTGTGCATCCGAATTTTGACATACTGTTTGTGATTTCCACTCATTTATCCCTTTTTAAAGTGCTAATTTCTACAATAAGATGAAACATTAAAATTTGTATAAAGAAGGATGAAAAGTTTTAAACCGCTGCGGGAATGAAACCACGTCCTTTATCCGTAATTTTAATAATTTATCCCTCTTAAAAACAACCTAGACGCCTAACCTGCGATTAAAAGTAACTAAAGTTGAGGTTAATGCTAAGGCTCATTAAAGCACTCGTAATATTCAAATGTTAGCACCTTGGGTCGGAACTGAATGGTTTTGTCTTGTTTGTACAACATAAACGGCGCTAATGGTCGAATATGCGAGTAATAAAGGTTTAACATAGATGGAGCTCCTGATTGGAAATAATTACATTATTCCTCACATTTATATCGTTATGTTTGTGTACGAAGCAGGCGCCAACAAGCTGAACCGGAGAGGTACACGTCGAGCAAGACTTCGGTGTCTTCTGGCAGCAGCAAGCACCGCACCCCGCCACACGAGCCGCACCACAACTTCATGCGACTCTCATCCGCCAACGAGCAGGACAACATAGCGGCTGGTCAGTCTTTTTTAAACGGTTATAAGTATCATGACCGGTTTGGGTCAAATCTAGTATTTGACCCCCTTCCTGTTGGCGGATTCTTCTGAAATTTGGTACGCACCTTTTGTTCTGATGACAATACAATTTAATACATTCGGTATCATTGTAAACCCAAGATGGCCGCCGTACAAAATGGCAGATTACATATTTTATCACTACTTCCTCAATATGGGTACCAAATAAAACGGCTTCATTAGCAGAATAGGGTTCTCTATGAAAATAAGTGAAAATCCAATATGGCCGTCAACAAAATGGCAGGTTCATTTGTCTTTTCACAACCACTTCAATATGGGTATCAAATAAAGGTGTTGACTAGATTACATAGACAAGCTTACGTGGCCCTGATTTAAGTCTTTGGACAACAACTTGTCAGAAAAAATACCTTGTATTAATGAGGCATTGAATGAATTAAAAATAATGAGAAGTATGTACCAAAATTAAAAACTAAAAACTAGAAAATAAAAATGAGATTTTTTTTATCTTAATCAGTGTTATTGAAAATAAAGATTAAAATAATGTGGACAATTTACTAAAAGCTAAAAAATAATTCGGTAGGTTCTAGATACTAGTCATCACACCACTCTCTTCATTAATTTAGGGCATTGATCGGACAAAAGAAAATAAAATCGAAAAATAGGCTGTTAGTGTCAATATAAATAGAAATTACATTTATCATACTACTTACTACTTCACGAATACCGTCATTAAATTGGAAGATAGATATTTATTATAAAAGGGCCTAAAGATAGAGTTTTGTTTACAGTTAACTACAAAATGAAATGCGTGAGCCTTGAGCCACCACTAACGGAGCCTAATGTTCAAAAGCATAACCAGCGATTTGAGAGAACGGAGAAAGCTACTGCGATAAGAGATCGCACTAAATCGAGGCGTAAGTTATATATATATATTTTTTTTATCTAATAAAACACATGTTAATAAAAGTTTTGAATTAATACGATATACATTTGTTTCTTTTATACACTTCCTATAGTGTTTGATTTTGCAAAAGCCGAAGAATCTTCATACACAATTAATGATATAAGGATAGCTGTTCGGAGTTATGCAACCAAACAGCTCGACGTTGCCATTTTATGCATCATAGGCATATTTCACTCGCGTACATAAATGTATGTTGTATGCCTAATTTAAGGCAGTACGTTGTTATCGAATCAATACCATATACATTTATATATGTATACCGCGTATTCTAACCATTTAACCAAAAATTTGTGCTTTTACAATATTTTATAACCATATTATTATATACATAAGCGTTAATATCCCATTTTTTAGGTTTTAATAAACCATTTACCAGACTATCTATACACTCTATACTCCTCCTATATGGAAACGGTTATTTTGTTTCAGGGCACAAAAGACCGGTTGAAATGGACGAAACACAAATGGACGGCGAAGATGAAGATGAGGACGGCGGAGGCTCTCCTTTATACTGCAATTGGGACTTGCGAGGGATGCAACATTTGTTGCCATTGCAGGATTACATCATACAACAGGCGAAACTATCCAGTGAGTATTTTTTCCAAGTCATAAGTATAAACATATAAAAATGTATTATATGTAATGGTGTGTTTATGTAATTAAAGAAGAATTGTAATTAAAAAAGGCTAGAGCGTCAGAGCGCGAATCCCGAACACGTGGGTTCGATTCCCACAGTGCGAGGGCGAGAAACTTTAAAGCATGGCACTAGTATACTGTTCGATTGAGCGTCACTTCGCTTCACAGGCCGCGGGCGATACGCGGCCGGCGCGGGCTCGGAGTCGGACGGCTCGTCGGGCTCGTCGCGCTCCGGGTCGCGGTCGCGCTCGCTGTCGGGCCACGAGCCCGACAACGAGTCGTCCGACGGCGGCGCGCGCACGCCCGACGACGACGACGGCTCCGGCGTCTACCTGCCGCACGCGTACCGCACCGACGCCGAGTACATGAACCACGGCGTCGCCTACTACAACACCTTCGTCGGCTTCGACCGCGACCGCCAGCCCTCGCCCGGCATCCATCGGGTCGGTGCTGTTTGCTGTTTTTTTTTTTGAAGTTAAACTTGCATTGCGACTTCCAACAAGTTCGACGCTCCTGGGGAAGGGGAATAGAAAGAGACAGAGCGAAAGTGAATGCGTGGCACTCGAAGTTTCACTTCTTCCGCGCACTATTTTTTTAAGACTTTGGACTAGCAACGGTAATGACTCGTCGGTCTTTTGAACCACGGAATATGCTGGTTTCTTGTCGCTCTTTCGGCGTAAAACAAATGTTCCCGAATTATAAATACAACTTGATATGTAGCTATGCTATTTACTCGCTTGCGGTAATGGATTTCACGATTTTTCACCACGGCGAGGGACTTATTTCTATACAATCGTCGAACTACCCTCTACAATTTAATCGAATATATAAAGATTGAATGTTAATTCGATGTCACGTTGACAAAGTGTGTCTTCAATGGAATCATTAAAGCCTTAAAGATATACTTCATTTTGTATTTCATAAATTGAAAATTATGATACTAACAGTTTATGAAAATGTACCAGGAAATCATAAAAGTTGTTAACATCTACGATTTCCTCCACGTGAGCAGACTTCGTCCCTGGGGGGCGGGGGCAGCGGACCGGGTGCGGGAGGGGCGGCGGACGGTGCTGGCGGGGGAGCGACGAGCGGCGCGCTCTACAGCCCAGTGCGCTCGCACGCGCCGCCGCACGCGCACGCGCATCAGCACGCGCACGTCCCCGCCGAGCAGGACATCGAGATCTTCGCCAAGGACAACCTCAACTTTAACAAGGGCATCTTCAGGAGGAAGGTGACTATCGATACTATGTTACGCCAAGTGTTGTCTTCTTACTACAATTGGTTTTATATCTGCCAATCGATTTCGAATATTACCGAGGCTAATCTTAACTGTACCAAAGATTTGGGTCCATCCCAGGCGTGCTTTGGCCACCGTCATTCTGGCTTGATCTTGATGACATGGTTTGCTGATGACTCTGAGACTAAACGGAGTGCAAAAATAAATGTTGATTTATATTAACGCTTTATGTGTTCAGTACTCTTAAATGATCATTTTAAAAGAATTGGAAATCTGCAGCGAAATCAAATTTGCAGGCCTCCGTTCGCGACATGCTGTCGTGGACTTCGTCCTCGATCAGCGCACCTATGGTGGGGGCAGACTGGGACAAGGCGCACAAGAAGGCCGCCATAGACCTCTTCCGGCTTGTTCAGATATACATGGGCGATAGGAAAGCGAGGCCCGGCATGACGCTCAACTCCGTGGCGCAGGACATCTTGCACGCAACATTCACCAATGAAAAGTAAGTAGCTTCACTCGTTGTTATTTGATAATAATGTGTTTCCCTGGTTATTTATATCGCCTCGTCAAAATATATGTATTGTGTGAATATATCCACAATCGGTTGAATAGCATGGAAGTTAACTAGATCTTCCTAATTTAATTAAGTAACTACAACAACGATTATATTCCAAAAATATTGTACAAGAATATAAACATATAGGAATATCAACCCCATTATGGATAGATTTGTATTCTAATTACTACATAGTATAAAAAAAAGTCGTCCCGCTGTCTGTCTGTCCCTATGAATGCGGTTTTTTAACTAGATAGGATTCAAGAGCAAAGTTTATATGTTTGCACCCATGCGAAGCCGGGGCGGGTCGTTAGTATAATATGAATGCCAAATGTGTCAGTTCTTCTTCAGCGCTGCATCGATTGAACGCAGAACGGGGTTCAAATTATGACGGATTATATCTTTTGAATAACTATTCCAATTCCGGAAAACCACGGTGTGTGACAAGGCCGCGCGCGTGCCCGCCCGCATCCTCCGGGAGGGGCGTGCACGCAGCGCGGGCGCGTGCGTGCGCGTGTACACGTGCGTGTGACTGCGTCAGGCTGCGCGACGAGCTGTACGTGCAGCTGTGCCGGCAGACGACGGAGAACCCGCTGCGCGACTCGCTGCTGCGCGGCTGGGAGCTGCTCGCCGTGTGCCTCGCGTTCGTGCCGCCCTCGCCCGCCTTCCAGCCCGCACTCACCAACTACGTCAACCGGCACCGGGACCCCGCCTTCGCAGACGCCTTCCCCGAGGTCAGTGACCCCTACCGGCGATCGCGAGCCTTTTTGCGCTTTGCTTGAAACACACTCATTAACCAGAAATCCATCAAACAGGACTTTATGGTACTCTATTAATCACGTGACGTTTTTTTAAAGCATTTTTTTTAACTGCCCTACTACCTAACTAGTGATGGTGAGATTTAGTCCCCCGTCCATCTTAAATCATTTAGAACAGGATATCATAAAAATTTTACAATATGTTCAAATACAAGTAAGCATAATATTATTTAATTATGGAATATTGACGTGATAAATGTCCAGGCAGACTTTTTGTCGGTTAAATCTTTGGCTAGCAGCGGCGACTCAAGTGTGTGAGACACCCCTTTCCAAATAACTACACGTGATATCTTACTTATATACTCCCCAAACCCCCCTCCTTGTGGTGTTTCGTGATTTTTGATTAACCTCCCTTTCGAGTTTCACGCGATTAATGAACGATCGCTTATGTCATCTTTCATTTTAACCTGAATCGCATGTAAAAATATACTATTACTAAATTTCTCCTCCTGCAGGGCAAACGTTTCTGTTCAATGCGTTTCTGGGTGATTCTTACAACGTCCGAATACGCTTTTTACATAAAACACTACTACACGATGCGTATGTGTGCGTAGCATGGTAATTTTTTTTCCACAGGTTGGCAAGTGGCCGATCCACGTTCAAGTGTCACACTACGCGGGCGTCGCGTGTAAACGCCTAGAAAGGATTGGCTTCGGTGGGAAGAGGCAACCGCGCAAGCCCAGCACGGAGGACATCGATCAAGCCAGGGTAAACAGCGACACACCTTTACGGACATTATTATTTACACGCTTATTTGTATCCTAAGGGGGGGTGGACGTCGAGTAGGCGGCCGGTCGTAAAAAACATAGCCAAAACCGCTTACAACATATCATGTTGGCAGGAGGATGATAATGATTACCTAACATGCCGAGATGGTCAAATGAATATATTATATATTGTTGAATTACAATAATGAACTCTAACCCCAAAAGGTGATAAATGATTAAATATTCCATTAAATAAAAAAACATACAATAAGAAAAATCATATCTAACTTTAATATAGAACTTTCATTTCATGTTTCTAAATTCAATGGCTTATGTTATGTAATGTCTCTCAATAAGTCCATGATAGAATTGTATTAGGAAGATATGTGAATAACAAAATGACCTCTCCAATTTACTATTGACCATATATTATCTATATTATTTGTTTCCCTTCTTTGTAATCAAATATAAGCATTTCGAAAAGTCACTGTCAAGTAGGCAATCTTGGAGGCCCCGTATAAGGCGCGGTGGTAGAACTGAAATTGTATTTTGTATTCATCACGCACAGATCCAGATATTCCGTCAGTCGATGTTCGGCAACACCCTGGCGGAGGTGATGGCGCTGCAGAAGGAGCGCTTCCCCAACCGGCAGCTGCCCTGGGTGCAGGTGGCCCTGTCGCAGCAGGTGCTGGCGCTGAACGGCCGAGAGACGGAGGGCATATTCCGCGTGTCGGCCGACGTGGACGAGGTCAACGCCCTCAAGGCCAAAATCGACAACTGGGAGCTGCCCGATGCCACCACTCTCACGGGTATGTTGTTTTTGCCCCCATTAAGGCTAAAGGGTATTTGAAGCGCCGGGCTTGCAGCATAAATGAGCCGCTAGCGTGGCCCACTTCAGTTTTGCTCGCAAAATGATGCCAGAAGTCTGTGTTAAACGGTGACTTGGGGTGGTGAGAACCGGTGGAAAGCTTTGTATTAAGCTATAGAACTGGTAAAAAAAGCAACTTTTTAGAGCGAAAATTGCACAGGGGAGAGATAGGACCCTTGAGGAACGCTAAATCGCCGAAAGCAGCGCTAGTGCCGGATTAACCACGTAGCAAGAGTAGCAATTGTTACGGGCCCCGCGCCAAAGGGGTCTCGCATATTAAACCCACTCATTTCTGCCTTAGCCTTATTGAATATGAGTGAAAGTTATTAAATAAGTGAGAGTATTGAATTGTGTTTTTAACACTTTATAGTTAGAACCCATAAAAGATTAAGAGCTGTTTGAAAGAATTTGCCCACGGGCCCCGCGCTTGCTTAATCCGGCACTGAGCACCGCCCGTGGTAATGTGTTCTCTGCTCATTAACGAAAAAAGCGATTTGACAGAAATTGCACGAGACTATCTGGCACGAACAGCTTGTAAAGCAAGTCGCAGTACCAGACTTTGTTGTATGCCTTAGCGACATCGAGGAAGAGAGCTGCCTGTTGTTTAGCAGTCGGTGGTTGAAGCCTTTCAGGATGTTCTCCGTCAGGCGATAGATCGGTTTGGGACAAGTACCAACTGATCGAAAGCAAGAATTGTTTTTTATTCGGTACCTTTGTTAGTATGTAGAGTAAATGCTTAAAAAACACTTTACTTTCTTTAATTTTAGACGCCCACGCACCGGCCAGCCTACTGAAACTATGGTACCGCGAACTGTACGAGCCGCTGATTCCGGATGCGCTGTATGGGGCGTGCGTGGCGGCTGGCAGCGACTTTGCAGCGTGCAGCCGCGCGCTGCAGCGTCTCCCCGCCCTCAACCGCTTGGTAGGTGGACGGACCGATCGTGTCACGCTTAAGTCATTACACGTCACGTCAGGTCACGATACGTTAACGTCGCGTAGCGGTTCTTTTGTCGCGACATGAAAAAATCGCAAAGACAGCACGGGCAAGCACGGCGCTGATTATTATTGCGTCGAGGTATTTTTATTTAACAAACACATTGCGTCGGACTTGTTCTGCGGGTTTGTGTTGCACTCGCATCATTTGGTCTGGTAGTTTCAAAAAAAAAATCTTTTTTGTTACTAGAGAATTTGCCCCGATTATAGACAGATGTTTTTTCCCGCCCAGGTCCTCACCTACTTGATCAGCTTCCTGCAACAGTTCACCGCGCCGGAGGTGGTCAGCCAGACGAAGATGGACTCGGCCAACCTGGCGATGGTGTTTGCGCCGAACTGCCTTCGCTGCACGTCGCAGGATCCCCGCGTCATCCTCGAGAACGCGCGCAAGGAGATGACCTTCCTCAAGACCCTCATTACAGGCCTCGACACGTCCCACGTGCAGGAGCTGCTGTGACCGACGACGAACCTCAACTACTGCAACAACAACGTCGTTGCGTTGCGCCGGACCGAGTTCTGACACGAACGGCGCCCATTGGACAATCTTTAGCCTCCGAGAGGCAACTCCGCGATGTGCACCGTATCGACACGCTGACGCGTCTAGTCTGTCCCATATCCATTGATCTGTGGCGCGCAAGTAATCACCGAGCCGCCGCGTCTCGACATTCTTGTATATTTTTTGTATTTTTGTACGCTATTCTAGAATAATTTTACTTGGTTGTATCCAAAGATATTTAATGAGATGTGATTTTCTTTTTAATTGTATTTAGAACTCGAGCTTTATGAAAGAGTATGTGCAATGTACTCGTGCGGTGTTGTTATGAGGAACGCGTGTTTGTTATCTTTAGTTAGTAAACTTAGTAGTACATTGGCGCGTGAGGACGGCGGTTAATAGTTTACAAATATTTCCCGATTCAAATTGGACGTGGAAACGATATCGAAATATATGTTTTGTGAAGCTGCACTCTGGCTTTGTCTGGCTTTGTCACAAGATGAACTACACCTTCATGTAGGGTGTAGATATTCAAAGTGATTACTTTGCAACCTTTATCGAGTCTCTACGAAGCATTTTCACGGCAGCTCTAACCGTAACTTGCCTCCCCGTTTAACATTCGCTTTTAGCGTTTTTATATGGGACCGAGCACAATCTCATCACAATTTATTGTCATTACGGTCACAAAATGCATTTATAATATTTTTCCTATGATTATGTTTATACCTCTAATGTTAAGGTTTAATCTTCGGCTACATGAACTTTTCGTAGGTATTACTATTATAGTACGTTGCAATCAACATATTGTTTGTTTTTTTAATTTTGAATGGAGTCGGCGTCTGGGAATTCTAACGTATCAAGTTTATATAACCGAACTGCGACAATGCTGTATACCTCTATTTTAATGTCATAAAACGATATGCAATGGTCTATGTGGTATATAAGTCAGAGAGTTACACGTTTAATAATATGACTATTTACCATGTGCGTCTATCTATATTTGTCACTGTGATTTTACTGTGAATTATCTTTGATGATGACTGCTTTGGGATTTATTATGGAAAATGGTTTGACGTGCCTCAATATGGAAACTGTTTGATCGCTTGCCTATGAATATAGCAATAGAAAGTTCGGTCACATGTGGTCACATATAAAGTTACTATTACATAAAAATATAAATAAAAATAAAAACTATTTACATATACCTACATAGACATGCTTATGGAGATAATATATAGATGAAAAAATAAGTATATAATGGAGATTCCTAACTTCACTTTGCAATTCTTGCTATTTTTAGATCAGAAATATTGTTAAAATCTCAAGTTGGATGCTATGCATTTATAAAGAATATAGTTATAAAAATTTTTATATTATTGAATGATGTATGAATATTTCTCTCAGTATCACAAATGTATATTAAAATGTTCTATGCAATGCAATTCTGTTATGCCGTATTGTAAAGGCGTGCGCGGAAAACCTATATTTAAAAAAATATTTCATTGCCATATTCAAAAAAATTGAGCCGCTGTCTTGCTGAAAGCATTTCATAACATCAATATTTAGACCTTGGCACATTCTGTTGTAAAAATGTTTAAAAAATTAAAAAAAAACTACACATAATATTTAATTCGTTCCTGAATCTTTAACAATTTAGAAAATTAGTGGCTCATGTAAAATTTTCTGTAGATTTTGTGTAAAAATGTATATAGGCTGGTCCGAGAATATATTCTAACATAAGTAAAAAGTATTAAAGTAAAGGTCTCCTGAACCGACGTAGAAAGAAATTATTTTGCATAGTGTTTTTTAGATTTTTGTTTATGTTTTCTCTACGCGCTCTCCTTCGGTAGGTAAATTTCTCATCATTTTAACACAGGGAAACTCATATTATGAGTAATATTTTTATTTGTTACAAACATTTAAAACGATATCCTATCAGCTAACTGACACAACGAAATTTACATTCAATTAAAATACATTTAACTAAATATTTACATAATAAAAAAGAATCGCAGAGTGTAAATTGTTCTTAGTTCATAAAATCACTATTACTATTTGAATTTAAGTGTTTTCACTTATTTTGAAAATTGACAAATGGTTTGAGGGATAAATAAATTCTCAGAAATTAGGATGAATAACTAAGTTACATGCAACTTTGTTTTGATATCCGCTTAAGATTTGATTCATTTAGCTAGTACTGTTTGTAATTGTACAAAAATAGAATGTTTTATGTCTGAGATGTAGCTAGTCGAACAAGTACAGAAAAAAAGTGGATTGAATTTGTTTTTTGTTTTTAATTAATTTTACCTATCATGAGAGTACACAATATTTCATTATTAAATAAGAATAAATCATGTTCTCAAATCTTTTCTGATAATTTATTTTCTTAAATATTTTCGGCTTAGGATTTCGTATTCCGCCAGTATATTCTACGTTTTTTAAAACTTCTCAAATTCATAGCTGCACATCAAAAACATAAAAAAACAATACTCAGTCATAAAACTGTCAACCAATTGTCCATTTCTTAGTATCACAAACAATAGATTATTAAGTGTTTTTTTAAACTTCCAATCATCAATTCACAGCGCTTTGTTGTTTCTTTTTTTATTGAAAGCAAAGCGATTTTCGTTTTTTTTATTCCGCGCTCATTAACTTCTGTGACTAGGGGCATATCCACTGTGAGCAATTCTTTACAAATGTAATTATTACCTTTACATTTTCACGTTAACTTTGAGGCTAATAGCATGTCGTTTAAGTATTAATGTAAATCTTGGCCATATCTATTAAATAATCTAAAGTTTTTTTTTCGCTATTGCGTCACTCTTTGTGATTTGTATTAAATTTACTATTTATTTGGTACCGTGTGTTATGGTACTTATATTGTTTTTTAATCTCAATTGATGTAGACTTAAGCTGGAAAAATGGACACAGTATATTATTTTTAAATTTACTTTCTGATACAGTCCAACATTTTTAGTATTAAAACTCAATATAACAATAAATTTATATGCATTTTAGGTCAATTCGTTTAATTGGAAAAATTTTATGTTTTGTCCCTCTAAATTTGGAATTAAAATCGTGGTTTGGCTACTAATGTACTAAGCTTAAAGTGCAACTATTATAATAATTTTATATTTTTGTATTTACATTTATCTCATTTATTTGTAGATATTTAGTATAGGCAAAATATATAAATACTAAGAATCTTTGGCAACAATTCCAACATTACATTCCGCCTAATTTAAAGATCTGTTTAGGCATTTTTTAAATACATCTTTGTTTTCGTTTATATTTAAAGAAAACAAGTTTTTGACCATTATATAATTTTACTTATGCTCTTCTCCTTTCTGAGTTATACTTAAATGAAACCCGAATTAATTTCCGCAATCGCAGTGATATCATAATATCAATATTAGTATATCAATAAATTTACATGTTATTTAATATAAGAATAATAATAGAGGCCTTTTTGAACTTTATAGTGATTAATGTCGTGTGGTAAAATATATTTCTGGTGAAAATAGTTAGTGGTTTGTGTTTAAGATTGGAGATATCACAATAAATATCACTAATGTGCTTGGCAGAACTTAATGAGAAGCAATAGTTATATGTTACCGTAACTTTATTGTTACTATATACTTTGTGCCATATGTGTCTATGCCGGTCGCAGCTTTTGTAACATTGTTCACAATCACAAGTGTTACTCCGTCATATAATTTTTCAATGGGGTGCAAACGGTGTATGCGAGCGTGTTTTACGAGCTGCGTTTTGTGTCTAGCAAGTTGAATTTACACGACCTCGAATTATTTTTTTAATTACTTTTACGAGAACGCCTTATGATAGTTTTTGTTAGGCCATAATATCTCACTAGCTGTTTGTAATGGAAAAAAAAAAAAAACACCTGAAGCAGTATCTGTTAAGTTGGGGTATTGGTTACTTCTATTTTTTTTATTACGTGAAATTTGAAGAAACCCCGAGGAGTTTATGAGCCATATGAATGTGCACTTTGTAAAGTAACCACGTTACAACATTTTCAGCGGCTATATAACATAGTACAGTTAAGATATGCTAATAACACGTTATGTAAAGTTATATGTATAGTGCTTTTAAATAATTGTGAAGTGGTTCAATTACTTAAAACCCTTTGTATATAACTCGCCTACCTTTTCATTGTTATTCGAAACGATTAATATGCCTACAATGTTCAATAATGCAGGTTACACCACTGTAAATGTGAATTTTCAGGAATAAAGTATCTAATATCTGTTGGATAATTGCGATATGTGTGTTTTATTTGTGTTTATATCAAAATTAGTTCAATTAGATCCCACATCATGTCGTTTATTAAATTATATCGTTTAAGTGAAAGTGTATTAATTCCCTTACGATGGACGTTTTCGGGATATTAATTTTAATATTTCACACGGTCGACCAATCATTAGTCATTTTTGTGAACTTTATTTTGAAAACATTCTACGCCATAGCGTACGTTTCAAAATGTTGGAGTGCTTCATTAAAAAGATCAAGAACACTTTACAAATGAAGCGATACAAAACTGTAATAGAGTCTTGGTATCTCGTTAACTTTGTCAGGGCGTTAATGGGTGCTAGCGTCTTAACAGTTAATGTCAGCAATGGCCTTGATTTAGAACATCGACTCAGCTATCTCGGCTTCATCTGTTTCGTCTTTTGGTATTTACTGTATTTCTACTGCTCGTTGGTCACCTTTATGGAAGACCAAACTATCTTGAGAATTCTGTACGATACTAAACTCAAACAATATGCCGATATCTTCGAGAATGTTATGACCTTTTTATACGTGCTATACGTAATGTGGAAGGTGCCATTCGATTTGAGCGGGTTTCAGTCTAAAGCCCAGGAGCTCATCTGCATCGATAGAGCAGTAGAAAGTATGTGTGAGTCTATTGATTTCTCCAGGTCTGCTTTTATCGCCTTCATTTCTTCCCTGCTCCAATTTGTGCTGAGCGCGACGAAGATGTTCGCTCTATGGATTATCTTGAAGAACTGCGACGTAGCCATGCCATATTGTAAAATGTTTCAAATTGTGTACGCCGAAATGCTGGTGATAATGCTGGCATCATACTACTGTATTTATCTAATCATCGTAAAGGAACGCTACATAATTGTTAACAAACTTCTGTGGGCGGTAAAGGAGAAGAATTCTACGGAGTACTTAACGAGTTCTTCGTACGGGAGAGACATGTGCGGAACGAGCAGAAAGCCTTGCGGATTCAAAATAAATATGTTTGTGAGAAAATAAAAACGTGCGCAAATATTTATAGTATGCTTTATCGTTCCACGGAGAGGGCTAACAAGAAATTTGGTCTAGCATTAGCATTCACCATGTTAAGGTGCTTGATAACAGATATCCTGCATTTATTTTATCTCATGGAAGCGACTGCATCTGGCCTTTTCCACGACATACCGCGTTACATCTATTTCCTGATATACGTTGCATGTCAGATTCTTGTAGCAACTGGCGTCATCTACGTAATGGTATGGCTATGCGAATCGACTGTAGCTGAGGTACGAATGATGATAGATAGTTTTCTAATTTTTATTCTTAATTTCTTTCCTAGCTAAGGTTGAAATTCTATCCCCTGGTTTGGACTTGTGTTAATGAAAATTAAATTTACAATTATTCTAGGCCAAAGCTACAGCGTTCGTGATTCATCAGATCATTAATAACAACGAAGGTCCTGCCGTAACTTCCGAGGTGAGAGATTTTTTACCGTAATGTTATCATCTATCCTTACTAATATTATGAAGGCGAAACTTTGTATTTGTGGATGGATGTTTGTTACTCTTTCACGCAAATACTACGGAATGGATTTTAATGAAACTTAACAATAATATAACTTATACATCAAAATAAAACATAGTTTATAATAATTTATATACATATTTTTATGTATATCTGTCTTTCTGTTTGAATGTTACGCCTTCAGCCTATTCCACGCAGACGTAGTCGCAGTAGCTAGTATATCATATCTATAAGAAACACGTTGGAAAAATTAAATGGAAAATGCCTTTATGACAATCTTTACTTTGCGCAACTGTTTAAAAACACATGTGGTTTTGAACATTTCATTTATTTACTATAAGTATTTGTAAAAATTGTACAACATATTGTATTTATCATAATAATTATAACCTTTGAATGCGTCAAATTCCGTAATTCCTTTTATAATATCTATTCCTAAAAACGTTTTAGTCTCACGTATTTGTGTATAATATATGTATGTATACATAAATATTTACTATATGTTATAAAAACTGTGACAGCAAATTCTATCGTGGTCGGCCTATCTAATGTGGTAATAATTAACATAAAAAACTTCATGTTTAGGTATATGCCATTATTTATATAACTTAAAAACGACTAGGAATTAACTGTTATGTGGCGGGTCACATACGAATATGACATCAAATTATAACGAAATACCCCCAGAAGTATGACTCGTTTAGACTCACCACTAGTTCGACGCGGCAGGCTATATGCATAAGTTAAAAATGATGCATTGGATTTTTCTCTTTCTTTTACGTGATAATATCATGCGTGTGGTGTATGAGTAGGGTTGCCAACTGTTTTTGAGAAAAATAATGTATCACATATTAAAAGTAGTGAAAAAAAAAGTAAGTAAGTATTTGGAACAAAAAAAGTATTTTTTCAAAATTTTATTCATTTCTTCTTTTGAAAATATATTTTTGTATGCTTGTAGCACACGCTCACAGTTTTTCACTACATTCCCAATTTAAATAAAAAAGGGTTTCATTTTTTAATACAATTAAAATTTGTGCAAGCACGCAAAGACACTGATCCCAACAAAAGTTTAAAAATATATCAAAAGACAAATTATTACATAACAAAAAAGTAATAAAATTTTCTAGGGAAAACATGTTTTTGTTTAATAATAAAATGTAATTAACAGCTAAAGCTTCTAATTAGAAAGCGTACTGTTTTAACTTAGAAGTATCGATAAAAGTTCGGTTATTATTCATATAGGTACATACATAGTAAGTGTTTCATTTTATGCATCACAGTAAATATTGAAAATAAAGTTTTTTCACATACTTTATTTTTATGCAAAAGTATAAAGTATATTTACTAAAAATACAGTAAAATATTTTATTATGTAGTATGGTTGGCAACCCTATGTACGAGTATCCAGATAGTTAACATGATGTTAAGTGACTACCACCGCTGGTAACCGTCTTCGATACTCGTGGGTTCCAGCCAACATAATGCTAGTCTTTAAAGGAGTAGTCCTCACACTTATAGTGTGGCTTTTCTAAAGGTGCCCAAATTCACAAGAGAGGTCTGACTCGGTAGTATAATCGTTCATTGAAATAAAAACAACCTTTTTTTCCCCCAAAAAATTGCAATTCTATTCCATTAAAACAGAACTTGTTGACAATGCGGTAGTCATTCATAAATGCGTTATGTGTGTTAGTTATGAATGATCGCGCGTATAATAAATGAGTTGCGCATAAATCACGCACTTTTTGAGATAAGTTCAAATGTATGTAAATAATAAATTACGAGTGATTTTAAATATTTATCATTTTTATATAATATTCTTTATGTCTATAATTTAATTTAAAAAAATGGATACACTTAAAAATGCCTCCCTGTATATCAGCAGAACTAGAATTTTATATAAGTAGAAAAAATGTCCACTTAAAGTAATGTAAATTTTTAAGAATTGAAACTGGCTTCTTAATGTTAGATTCGCTTCGATAGATAAGGGTAATGATATGATTCCGCACTCTTAAATTTCTATGAATCGCGTATTCGATAGTAAAATCTCCATTCACAGGCAATGCAATTTTCGCTGCAAATACTGCATCAGGTTCCTGTATTCACGGCGCGGGGCCTGTACAAGATGGATTATTTGCTTGTATTAGAGGTAATCTGTACACCTTTCCATAGTCATAAAAAGAATTATATTACCAAGTAAATAATTGTATTTGATAACTACTATTGTATTTAATTAATCTCTATAAATAATTATTACAATAAGGAATTGCCTAGTCCTAATTTTGTTTTAACTTTCAGGGAGCACGCTCTGTGGTAACGTTTCTAGTGATGTTAATTCAATTTGTAACGGATCCACCTACTGTATTATAGTAAATATGATACAAAAAAGCAATAAATAACATATTTGTATTTACTATTGAACACCACTTTTAAAGTTTCCCATGAACACATCGTAAAATGATCAAAATATATAATATGTTATAATTTATTACTATTATTTACTACGTAATAATGGCATGTTTGCATAAAAATAGTTAATAAATAAATAAGAAAGTATTCCACGGATATTTCCTTACATCCTTTTTTTTTTTCAAAATTCCTTGCGTTCATGATGATGTCATTTCAGGCTTCTCTCCGCCTATACTGTTCCAGTGTTCACTAGAAGTTTTGAACAACTGAACCATTTGAACTTCTGTAAAAAATACTCATAAAAAGCGATTGCATTTAGCTTATCCTCCTCCTTCAGCTTATAGCTTAACCTCTTCTTCAGCTCATCAACATTTATTTCAGCATTATCAAGTACAAGTGTGGCTTGGTAATCAATTGACTGGGAATGTGAATTGGACCCAAAAGACATCAGTGTTTTGAGCCTAATTACCGGTCCCAGTAAAAAGTCATCATTAATGAACATAATATATTGGAACAAATTCTTGGGAATTGGGACATTTCACATTTCATTTATAATGTGTTTCGAACATTCGTACCAATTTTCAGCTCTATGCGAATCCCTATTTTTTTGGGCTAACTTGACCGGCCTATGAAGATTTATCAAATTTTAAATCACAAAAAAAGTTATTGCAAAACTCCGCGTCATACAAAAACATAAGAAGATTTTACAAACTGCTGATTTTACAATTCTGCGGAAGTAGAAGCTGTGGAAAATGACATGGACAACGGTGACAGCTATAGTCAAGACCTAACCATTGTCTTCGACGGATATGTGAGGTGGGGATCGAAGATCTTATCCACATTACACAGTGTGCAATCGTCAGTAAAATGCATAAGGGCCGTTCCGTGCGCGAAATTTGCCAGTATTACAACCTTACATCCGAAGTAGTCAATAAAACATGGGAGCACTGTGACAAGTACGTTTTGTCGAAGAAGGCGGGCGGAAGGCACAGAAATAGCGTGTTAAGTACTAGGATAGTGGATTTATCCCACAATCAATAGGACTACTATGTGCAAGTGTCCCGTGGGTTGCTGCACGGAGGGGTACGACTTCGTAACATCCGATTGCGGCGAGAATTGGCGAGTCTATCAGGAAGAAATGGAAGAGTCGATTCTGGAGGATTGATGCGAGAAAGTTGCACTGGTAGTAGGAGTGATTACAGGGTATTGACAGGGTCGCTGTGTACGTTTGTTGTGGCGTCAATGAAATGAATATTTAAACGTTAGGCGTTATATCCAATCCCGAATCCCTAGCTCATAACATTAGTTACAATATTTTGTATTCTAATCTATTCTATTACTAACTATGTCTATACATATTTTTTTCTTAAATAATAAAACGGGCGGTTGGCTATACTATAATTAGCTCGGCCATAAACACCACTATCTAATGGAGCTAAGAGCAAAGTTATATAATTATTATAATTACGGAATAAGGCACTTAAGTCCTGTGGCATAATTATAACCTTCTTATATACTTAATGAGTAAGTAAGTATACAATAAGAGCCGCATCTGTTGCAATTAAAAGCAACATACTAAGCATTGTGTATATTTGGAGTAAGAATTTATGAAAAAAGTTATTTTAAATGATTATAGAGATTTCAATTATTACGGGTTTTATTGGAATTCATAGAAAAAGCTATGGGCTTTCCTTTTACAAAATTTTCTTTCTCATCAATTTCAAATCAACAGAAAAATATATATACATAAAGTTATGTGAAATTGACGTTGTACAAAAATTAAACCGGCTTGACTTGGCGTCGGTTTAATTAGCTTTCAAAGCTTCTCTGAACGGGATCATACTTGGCACTCGATCAAAGTTGAATAAACCACGTATTTGAAAATTAAACCTTAAGCAGGCAATGCAGTTATTCTGCAGGTTCTGCATCAAGTTCCTCTGTACACGACATGGTGCCTTACTTTCCAAGGTCAAATTTATTACCTTTAAATAAATAATTTCTTTTATAGTTTTTCGATAATTACATACTAGTTTATATAGTTTTCTCTACGATTGGGCAGGCTCGTTCGGGTAAGTACCACGAACTCACAGAAGATCAGCGTAAAGTGGAAGTATGACAAATACTTTCGCGTCTCGTCTGGTGATCCCAATTTTCAAAAGGTTGTCAACACATCTGTAACCCTCAAGTGTAGCAGATGTCCATGGGCGGCGGCATTCACTTACCATCAGTTGAATCGACTGCTCGTTTGGCAACTTTTCACATAAAAAAAAACATTATTATTTCTTGCATAAAAAAAGTTGTGCCAAATTACTACGTCATGTGCATATGGAATAAATATAGGGGAGTTAAAATTTAAATGTAGGGTAACAATAAATTTTAATGAAATGATTGTTTAACGTTAAAATTTAGTAAGATAGCAGGTGCTTCACGTCGTGTTAAGTGATAATATCGCTGTCTCACTAGAAAAGCAGCTTAACCGTTGCCAACTTACAAAAACATTGCCTCAATTACCTTACACACCAGACGAAACTCAAAAGAATAATACTTCCACTTCATACCGGTCTTCTGTTAGGTAAAAGACATAGGTAGTAATCGGTATATAAAAATTTACATTATTGCGCACTACTTTTATTATGTCCCAGATAATAAATAAATAAAAAATAATCTGTGATCTTTACTTAATATTTTTATTGCATCTGATTCATTGTGTTACATAAGTACAAAGTACAAAGTGTTACAAAAGTAAACAATTACACATATTATACATCGGACTATTCTTGAAATTTTTAGTGCAGATAGGATTGATGATTATGGATACATAAGTAAAAGAATATAATTATAAAAATTATAACAATTTTAGTTGAATTTCGCACAGTGCCGTGACCAGTCACCGAATGATAATATAATAATGTTCTAATAAGCTTTTATTAATAATAGGTAATATTTTAAAGGATACGGGTAAAACTCAGCCCTATTTTCATTTAAACAAATTATAAAGAAATGGCATTATGATACATTTTCTTATAAATTATTAATTTTGTTTTGTCATTAAGAAAAAAAAAACACAATTCTATACATGTCGTCTTTCCATGGTTACTTCCGTACATGGAAAACAATAATTTAAAGGTCACATGTATGACGAGGTGTAATTTTTTTCGGTCAAGTAATAATAATAATGAACTATGAAAAGACCATCGTAAACGTACTTTCCCTATAGCGACTGCGTTATCAATTTAATCAGTTTTAACAGTCTATACTGTTTATTACCCGACTGCGCCAGAAAGAGGGCTATGTTTTTCAAAAGTATGTATGTACGTATGTATAATTGTTTAGCACAGGCTGCACCCCGAATGGCTTGATGGATTTTAACATGAGAGGTGTCATTAAAATATGTAGAAAAAGTACGAAAAGATTGTCGCCGCTGTGGCAATCGAACCCACGTCTTCGGCATTCGCGGCCTGACGCTTTAACCACTAAGCTACACGGCTGATTCCCATAGCGACGAATATCTTAACGTCTCTTATCTACATTGTTAATTATATGAGAGGTGTCGTTAGATTCGTATTTAATGTGAGACTGATACTGGTTTTATAAAAATAATAAATTACACAGAAACGCAGTCGGGGTTTTTATAATAATAATAATAATAATAATAAACTAACGTCCATAATAATAAAATAACGTCCGCCGGTTTCTCTCCCTCTCACCCTAACCCTCGGCCGTTTGGTCTCCCCTGCCGAGGGCTTCCGTCTGGTTGGGCCCCAAACCCAACCAGACGAGAAAACAAATAAATACCCAAAAAAAAAAAAAAAATAATAATAATAATATGCTTTATTGTACACCAAAAAAAGAAAAAAGTACAGAACTAAACAAAATATTTATCAAATATTGGTCATCAAAAGGCGACCTTATTGCTACACAGCAATTTCTTCCAGGCAACCTCAGAAATGAATCAAAAGAAATTCTTATTGGGTAGGATGTACATGAAATTAAGTAAAAAGTAAGTTGCAACAAAAATTATATCCTACTTGTGCTGTTTTGGGCTGGGTCCTCCCCTGTACAGAGAGTATTAAAGATTCATTCATCATGCGACGCTACCGCCGATTGGCGGACTTCTTATATCTTGTGGGTGATTGATTACTCCTCTTCGTGGTCGTTTCAGCCTGTTTGAGTCCATTGCTGAACATAGGCGCCCCCACCGACTGCTACGAAGCACGATCCTGAGCCACTTGCATCCATCGACTTCCCACTTGCACAGGTCGTCTAGTGGGGGGTTTCCTACACTGCGATGACCAGCTCGAGGCTGCCGCTCGAGAACCTTTCTTCCCCAATGCTTATCGGTTGTACGTGTTATATGGCCGGCCTATAGCCATTTCAGCTTACTAATGCTCTAAGCTATGTCGGTCATCTTTGTTTTTCGTGGTAATTTAATCTATGCCTCGTTTCGTGCTAATTGGCCCCAAATTATAGAAACATTTTACCTTTCCCATTGTCCATTCGTCTACGGGGCAAGTAAAATAAATTATACCCTAAACATATTGTCGAAGCTGCCATAAAGAATAAGAATATACCGGTATGCAAGAGGTAAGTTTACTACCGCATAGTGCCTTGAGAAAACCATGTACCCATAGTAATTTCTTTCGGATAGACAACTCTTTTTTTTATGACCTCACTGAGAGGAATAGGCTTACTATTAAGTATCAGTATTCGTTATATAAGCTGCCGTGGTGTTTACTAAAACTTTCAGAAACTGACACTTCAATTGGCACTTATAATGAAAAAAATAAAAAAGTAACCACGAAATTTGTTAACGGAACTCTATGGAATGTAATCTCACGTGTTTTATTTTATTTTAAGACTAATTTGTTTTTTCATATTCGCGCCAGAAAATTGTGTGTCATTAATAAAATCAGTTTAATTTGTGAAAATTTACGCTCTACATTATTTTAAGATTCTCGCTATGGCCAACAGGAGTGAGAGTCATGTGCATACATGGTTCGGTTTATCTATAATGTATTTTATCTGTACTGTTTTAATAAACATTCTGATGAGCTAAAGAGAACAAGTAAAACAAGTAAATGCAAATGATGATGATATTGTATTTGGCTTGTGTCTTATAAAAGCTGGTCGGTTCTATGGGCAGAGTAGCTTAATTAATACGAACATTTTTTGACCTTGGTCCCATGTATAAAGGACGGGAGATTGTCAAAGGCAATTTAAAGTTTGTGCGATTACTCTTATTAGTCATCAACACGATGATGCCGCAGCTCAGTATAAGGGTGTTTGTTGTAGATTATTGCTGTATACATTTCGTTTAATAAAATAATTTATTTCGAATACACTGACGTGCCTGGTTTAAAATTTTACGTAAGGAGTTTTATACGAATATAAAACTCAAAAGTCGTAAGTATACTTCTTTTATTTTTTATTATTCATATTTTTATTATCAGTCGTACTTATAGTTTTATCGTTATTAGTTTTATCTTTTTTTCGATTCAATAACAATTTATTAACAATAAAGTTATTAACTAGTTAATTAAATTGAAAAAATACTAACTAAATATATAAAAATAATAATATATTAATGTTTATAGGAATGTGCTCTCATCATTGCTATTCTATACTTCGCCCTAAGTTATATATGTAAATATAATTTAGGACGAAGTGTACACTATCCTTATATCTAAATTTGCCATCAGATACTACATCAATTCAAGAAAGATAATTTTATATAGACTTTTATGTCAAATTTAAATGTATCTTTAAAAAGTAAAACGTAAACAGTATCTATGTGTTAGTATCTGTGTGTTAATCTATGTGTTAAATCCCATTACGCGAAAAACAACCTTACCAGGATAGTAGAACAATATTTATAAAAAATATAATTTAAGTAAAAAAATGTAAAGATATATAAAGTTATTTATTAAAGTTAAGTATATATATAAAGAACTAATAAATATAAGGAAATATGGTAACTGTAGAGGAGCAGAAAATTAAAATAAGGTTTTAAAGTTTTGAAGCTTTTTAGACGATCTTAAAATGTATCAGTTTTTCAGAAGCGGTACAGATATGAATCTATGATATTTATTAGATTTAAGCAAACAATATACTTTTTGAAAAGATTTGCGTTATTCTTGACTAGCGACCCGCCCCGGCTTCGCACGGATGCAATGTTTTGTACATTCAAGATCAAGGTCACAAGACCTTCCTTTTGAATCACTCTATCTAGTAAAAAGTATTTTTTTTATGTAAGAAAGTGGAAAACGTGTTGGCGGTCCACCTGATGTTAAGTGAAAGTGTAGATGCGTTGCCACCTCTTAATAATGTGGGCCCTGGCTACTTCACTCACCAAACGAAACGCAGAAGTGCAACACTTCTACTTTACGCCGGTCGTGGTACTAACCCGGACGGACCTGCCCATTCTTGCAACAGCGAACACTGTTGAGTGGCCCTACCACCGACCTTGAAATTTTATACTATGTAGTGATGTAGAACGGTTTTTTTAATGAGCAAGAGAGAGATTTAATTAATATGATCCAGTAATAATTATCATAAGTAATTGTATAACAAACATTTTTGTCTATTGAATAATAACAATTAGCTTGTGAGAAAAGTGTTTCAACTACGGAATATACATACATATTTGTACATGTAATTTTTTTAGTTCAAAGTTTTATACAAAATAATGAAAATAAGTATTTAAAAATAAATTTGTAAGATGAATTTGAAAAATAAGTAGAAGAAAAAACTACGCGACATGTTAACAGAAAAATATTATTACTGTATAAACGAATTTTTCTCAAATAAATAATGATTTTTTGTCAAAACTGTAATGTGCAATTTTATCAAACATTTTACTTTTTTGTTATTTAATTATTTGTTATTTTGTTTTCTTTTCTATTGTAAATGTTTATTACCGTATCTTACTTTTACATAGACATAAGTATTATTATTATTTTAATATTCTATTACATAATTTTTTATAATTATTAAGAGATTGTAGCTTGTATACTGACAACCTTTTACCGAACATATTATATCATTTGCACACTCTACAAAATGGGTAGAATATAGCGATAAAAATTACTGTACTGTACACTTTAAGCCTAACCTATATTTATTCCTTGCGAATCGCGAATCTTGTGGAAATATTTGATAACATTTACGTTAAGAACATATATCGCAACTATTACTCACGTTATTCGCAAAGAATAGTTGCCGCCAATGACATAATTTATATTTTATCTTATTTGAAGTTATGCGTAATATAATATAATATATAAAAAAATTCAAAAATTTCGGTACAAGCACGTGTGATGGACGCACATAAAACAAAGCTTAAGGCGTAAGATTTTTCGTATTGTCGTAACGTTATGATTTATGGAACTTTTGAATTATTGTGGAAAGGTTAAGAATTTTTGTTTTCTACTATTCCGCAATGCTTTAGACCGGGTATTAAACGAAAACCCGTTGTTTGCTGGTCGATATGAGTAAATACCATCCATGTGTCATTAAAAAATAAAGCAGCAGTTGGGTTTTTAATAAAAAAAAGGCGTTAACAAATGTAAAGCGGAATTATGCACCTTGGATCATATCTGTTAAAAGGCTTCATTGCTTGTAGGGGAAGGTCGAGGCATAGATTGTTTTGAATAGAATCCATATACGAACAGTGATTCATTTAAAGTATGGAATTTTCTGTGGCGTTGGATAAAACCAAAACATGTTTGTATATTTAACTTACTAAGGATCATTAGTGTTTTTCACATAAAAATAATTTTACCCGTGAATATTAAAATATTAAATAAGTAATAATCTTTTAATAGAAATGAAAGAAATATAATTAAAACTTGTTATTTTCACCAAAAAGTCGCCATTACCAATATTCGTATTCGTAAAATTGTAGGGTTAAAACTTAGAACTACTCTAGAACAATTCATATTTAAAAGCTCTGGATGTAGTCAACTTTTAAGTATAAATAATATAAAAAAAATAATAAAAATAATAATAAATAGGGCCCCCGGCCGTGTTCGAAAATGACCGCGCCAGGCTCTATTCGGACCGGCCCATCATCACGGACAGGACGGTTGTCGTGAACAAAACTGATATTGTGGTGATGGACCGGGCTATGGTATGGGCTATGGTATTTTTGGTCGACATTACCATTCCATATGACGAAAACCTCGTGAAAGCCGAAACAGATAAGAAGACGAAGTATCTGGACCTGGCTCACGAGGTGACCGATATGTGAGGAAAGAAAGAAAGAAAGAAAGAAATAAAGAAAGAAACGTTTATTTGGTACAAAAAAAAAACAACATAAATAACAAAACAATGAAAAAGTATCAGTCAATGCACCAAAAAGGTCACCCACTCAGCATTACATTGTGAAAAAATTTCGCGATTGCTGGTTTTCAGTGGAGCCTGGTAAGATCGATAGATGACGACGATGACAGTAATAATAACAATAATAATTTAACAATAAATAATAAACAAGAACAAATTTAACAATAAAAGATTATGAATAAATATAATAACATTTGCATGTTCATTTTTGGACATGCCTGTCTGTGTGTATTTTATTCGTGTGTGTATTTTATTCGTGTGTGTATTTTATTCGTGTGTGTATTTTATTTGTGTGTGTATTTTATTTGTGTGTGTATTTTATTTGTGTGTGCGTGCGTGTGTGATTTGTATGAGCGATTGGAATTATAAAAGTGTATTTGAAACAATAAATTTTGTTTTTCGAAAAAATAAAAATAAAAAATAATGAGGTGGTGTGCCGACCGAAATTATCCCGATAGTCGTGTCTGCGAATGGGTTGATCCCAGTTAGCCTCTCCGGACATCAGAGGCGACTGGGACTCCGGGACGGAACGCTCCAAGCTCAAATGCAGAAGGCGGTGCTCCTAGATACCGCCCGCATCGCTCGCCGGTTTCTCATCCTTCCACCCTAACCCTCGGCCGTTTGGTCTCCCCTGCCGAGGGCTTCCGTCTGGTTGGGTCCTATTTATATATGAATTATAAACAATATTTATATGTATATGTTTATTTTTCTCACTCACCAGAGCAAACTCATAAGAATAAAATTTCAATTTCAGTCACTATACATCGGTATTCTGCGGGTACTTATAGCGTAACAGCGAAGACTGTTGTGCGGCCCTACCACAGTTAACAATTGATGCGTGCATATTCTCTTAATACTTACATTGTTATTAAAATAATCAGAAACATGAGAAGAAATGATATCAAAAATACTTACCTAACACCGAGGTCCTCAGTTGCGAAAAAGACACCATTGCAATAGTATATTGTTAATTTGCATGTTTGGCCATGCATATATATGAATTAAGACGTTCGTGTAAATAAATGTGTGTGTATATAAATAAAGACATGCGCGTATATAAATTAAGATATTATATTTTCCCCGATAGATACAAGTCACCTCGCGATATAATTAAGTGGAGCTCGACATGTTTCTCTGGTTGTTGTGCCTTTGCATTGTGGCGTGGTTCGTGAGCTTCAGATTCCGGAGGAGGCACATGTACCGATTGGCTTCTGCGATACCCGGTATGCGGAGAGATATACCCTTAATAGGAGTAGCTCATACCTTGACCGGGAGTACTGAGGGTAAGTTTCACATTTTTGATGACTAAGTACCATTTGAGAATTAAAATATGTGTAGGTATAATAATATAGGTATAATAATATAATGAAATGTGATAAATACCAATCTTTCTCAATTGTATAGTGATTTGGTTATTAATATTTTTATAAGTTAAATCTACTCGAATTAACTTGAACCTATATAGTTGATGCTATATAATTAGTAATTTGTAAAAAAGTATTTCGCGAAAATGTAAATTTGTCCGGTATCTTTTTATCGTGTTTACTCAGGACCTTGATTTTATCTTTTTATACACCTAATAGCGACCATAAAGCTCAGTATCTGGTATAAATTTCAACTTGCTAGGTCCACCCGTTTCTGAGAAAATCGGTGGTGATTATATACCAAGTATACGGTATCATCTGTAGGTACGGTACCCTTGACTTGAGTTCGATTCACACTTGACCGGCTTTTTTATGTGAGAAGGTGGTAAGCGAGCTGGCACCCATGGCATTTGCAACACCCGTAGGATTGCAGATGCGCTACCACCCTTAATAAAGTGAGCCCCAGCTACCTCACTCCCCAGACTAAACAGAGAAGTCACTTCACCTTCATGCCGGTCTTCTGTGAGGTCGTGGTACTCCCATGGACCGACCTGCCCATTCGTGCAACAGTGAAGGCTTTTACGTGGCCCTACCACAGTTACTGCTATTGAAGGTTTCTATCGGCGAACACAATGATTGATTGCATCTTTTTTTTTCAGATATATTGAACGTTTTGAAAGATTATAGTTATGAAACGATGGAGAACAATGGTATTTTGCGGGCTTGGCTTGGCCATATACTTTATTTTTGTAAGTTACTTTTATTTCTTTATTGTTAGTTTGTTTTATTTCAAAATGATGGCAATGGAGCAAGCGGTGCTCGATGGTGGGTGGGGACAAAACCAGAGCTAACCTTTGCGAACGGCCGAAAATTTCCGGTGCTTGGTCTCCCGAATTTCACTTACCGGACGAAATGCAAAAGATGTAGTTTTAACCGTTGAATGTTTTTATTGAATTAGATAAATAACTTACTAAATAAGTAAACTCCACATACGATCCCGAATGGCGTAGTGGGTAGTGTACCTGCCTCCTGCGCCAGAGGGTGTGAGTTCGATCCCCACCATTGGGAAAATTGTGTGATAAACATTTTTCTAGTGTCTGGGTGTTTATATATATATGTATAATATTCATTTATTTACAAAAAAAGTATGTTTACGTTTGTTTATCAGTTATCTAGTACCCATATTACAACCGTTGATTAGTTTGGGACAAAACAAAAAAAAAAAAAAACAAAGATGTAAGAAGAATTGGCCCAAAATAATTAATTAAAGAATAAAATTTAGACTAATTTTAAAAGCACTCATAACTTTTAATGTAATGTGAATAACGTAATGTGATAAAAACATCTGGTAAAATTATGGAAATTCAATACTTCTAAAACAAAACAAACTTATATATGAACTATGAACTGTCTTCAAAACTTTTTTATTATTTCCGCTTAGTATTAATATACATTTTGTTTTCACACCGAAATTACCTAATGCCAAATGTGAATTTTACTCATAGTATATTATAATAATCATACATAACTATTCAGTTGTCCAGGATCCAGTTGATCTGGAGATGGTATTGAAGACTTGTTTGGAGAAAGATGACTTGCATCGTTTCCTGAGGCGTGTTTTAGGAAACGGTGGTATATTTGCACCCGGTAATTTTTGATTTTTACTGAAGGTATTTAAAGTAATTTTTACGATTGTACTCGACGTCAAAGAACAAGAAAAAATTCACTCTCGAAGACATTAATAAGACGGCTTCATCTATTTAGTCGTCCAAGTTATGAAAATTTAACTCAACAAAAGTGCTCCAAATTGATCACGAAATTGTCATAAATGGACAGTAATTTTTAGTAATTGGTCAATACTTTGACTTTTTTAGAAAATAAAAATAAACTTCGCTATTTACCCTAAGCACCTCATAATACTAATTTTGAAATATCAAACTGTCAGAAGCTGACAAGAAATGGTCAACAGTATAGCAGTAACCACAAGGAGTAAAAATTTCAGGGACCTCCTTATCATTGTAGCACTTCAATTTGATCGGATGAACTGTTTTCAATGACAAAAAGCATTGTTGCAACAACTATGCAAAAAGTGAGAGTATCGGCAATTGGTTCGATCCGATCTCTAGCACTAATTTGAGCCACTGAAAATCTTCCAATAACCTTAGAATTTTAAACTTTCTGTAGTTAGTATCAAAGTATTGACTAATTGCTAAAAATCAATGACTGCTGTATTTGATCTACAGATTTTCTTTAATAGGCATTGTGTAGTATATTATGACGAGAGTAAATGATTTTTCTTTTAATAAAAAGAACAAAGTAATTGTAATTTCGGGTCGATTTTCGAGTTAATTTTCTTTTACGATTCATTTAGATTCATTATTTTTTACTTTTTTAGTCGCGATTTGGAGGAAACGAAGGAAGATCTTAGTTCCCGCTTTTAGTCCAAAAATATTAGATAACTTCGTGGAGATATTTTCGGATCAAAGTGAAATACTAGCTGCCAGATTGGGCGAGTGCGTAGGCCGCGGCAAAGTTTGCTTGTGGCCCTACATAAGCACTTACACGCTCGATGCTGTATGCGGTACGTAGGGAATATTTTTTATTATTAATTGCTTTATTTCAGAGTATATACGAAATAAATTAACGGTACTTGTTTCTTTTAAATACACTACATTATAAATACTCGCGACTGCACCTGCATAAGTTCTTACCGAAGTGATTAGAAGTGAATTCATCAGTTATTTTAATTTGGTTATGCAATAAAATCACAAATCTTTCATTATCAAAAATGTCGTTTGGTGTAAAGGAAACGCCCTAGATGACGTAAAACATTGCTTGAACATAATTTTTGTCGGTGTGCTCATTTGTTAAAGCGTTGGGCGCGTATCCCGGAGGACGCAGGTTCAAATCCTCACAGAGGCGACAAACTTTTCTTACATTTTTCTACAAATTTTTATCTCATAAAAACATAATGTGATAATATTGTCATAATAAACAAGGACATACAAATCAAAGAGTATAACAACTTTACTTGATAACTTACATTTAAATTAAACGCAGTGATCAAGGACATCAATTAACCAACTGTGAATGTGTGTGAATCAAAAAAAAGTTTAATGTATTTCCCACTGTTGGTCAAAGGCCTTCTCTGTTCAGAGGGCATTAGGGCATAGTCAGAGGGCATTTGGGCATAGTCCACCACGCGACCCCACTGCGGATTGGCGTACTTCACGTATCTTGGAAATATTTTTTTGGTTATTATTGCGAAAGTATACAGGGATCCTCACGGTCTTTTTCTTGTTTATTCCGATAAATTAGCATATCAAATTAAAAAATTAAGTGCTGGCAACAGGATTTGAACTCGGGTTCAAATCCTGTTGCCAGCAATCGGGGTCGAGCGCCTGAGCAGTAAGCTATGACGGCTATTAACTTATGTGTGACAAATCAAAAGATCAATAAAGACCCGAGTAAAGGAATGCGTAGCTGATGCGAAGCACTGACCATATTTTAGACCGCCCTAATCATACAATAAACCTCGAAACCTCATAGAAGAACGTTGATTCCTGCCAAGGATGATTCACGAGGCTTTTAAATGAAATAGAACATCCTGATTTTAACAGAGAAGATACTTGGAGGTTATTATTAGCTTGAGGTTCTGTAGTTTATAAAATTAAATTCGAACTCACTGACACTGCAATACCTTACGATACTATAAGCTCTTTTTGAGTTGATCTCAATCTCAAATTATATTAAAATATTAATTATATTAACTTAATTATATTACTAATTAATTATATTACTAATTCAGACCCGGATATCAGAGAAGATTTATTATTTTAACTGACTTCTAATTTGTTTTAATTATTTCATTCACATTAATATTATTTGTTTTTAGAGACTGTCATGGGTATAAAAATTAAGGGACAAGACGATCCAAATACTCCATTTTTAAGTGCGATGCAAGCTGTTCTGAATTTAGTATGTGAAAGGATTTTCCATTTATGGCTACAACCTGAGTGGCTGTACAAGCTTTTTCCACAATACTCAAGATATAAGAAATGTGTAAAAGTGTTGCACGATTTCACTAACGAGGTAAGATAAATAATTTTTTACATATAGATATATTTTTTTATAAGTTTAAGTAGCAAACAACCAACCTAAGAAAAATATATAATCTGGAACGAAAGTGGATTACAATAATTATAGAGGTAATTCATTAGAAAAGCTTAAGAATACATACTTCTACTTTACGTTGGTCTTCTGTCAGGACGTAGTACTCCATTTCAATGAGAAACATTGTCAAGCGAGCAGGCGGTTCACCTGAGGTTAAGTGATTATCACCGCCCATGGACATCTGCAACACCTAAGGGGATGTAGATGTGTCGACAACCTTTTAACTGTAGACTCCAGTGTAAAAAGTGGAGTTGTGACGGCCTATCTATGAAACAACAAAAGATTTTTGAATTATAATCTATTTTTCTCGAAAGTGGTTGTTACAAAAGCTGCAAAAATATTTAATATTTCAATAATTGTTTAAGGTGATATGTAAACGTAGAGAAGAGTTGAAAAAAGGACAAATCAATCGACCGAAAACAGACCGAAATTTTGGTAATTCATTTTACAACATTATATACTGTATATGTTTCCTAGATTTTATTTCTGTATTCTATTCATTGAAGGTATAAATCTCGCCCCCGATTAGGTGGGGTATAATTATATTTCATTTTAGTTTCATATACATCATGGTTTTACAACCACGACCCTAAATGAATAAACATCTAACGCTACTTGCCAATATTATATTATTTTCAAACAAACTAATAATATATGCTAAGTCAGTAGTATTTATGTGACTTAATATATACGTATTCAGTATGAATATGATACCAATAACTTCAACTACATCAGGATTAAATAAAACGTTTTGCGGATTTCATAGCATTTATTATAAAATCCATAAAATATTTTCATCTAACCATCTACAGTATTCGCATAAACCCAAGAAATCAATTTATCGGGAGTAACGTTTCTTCAATCAAATAAAGGGAGCTTCATGGTCCCAATTACTTTATGTAAAACTTGCCGTGATAGTTCATTATTGAATTATGGAATTAAAAAGTGCCATCACGGCTACTGGGCCTGAGTTGATGCTCATACTCCCTTACTCTTTTTACTCTCGTGCATATTGATCTTTTTCCCCTAAATGAGCGAAATCCCTAAATACTCCCCACAAGTTGACCTTATCTGCTTTGCGTTCGATCAAGCTTTATTAGTCTACGGACTGCAGATCATAGTCTATAGACTGAAAATATAAAGATAGCTGAGTAATATATCTTAATTATTATTATGGCTTATTGAGTTTAGAGAGAAAAAAAAGACCGTTTTAAGGATTTTAATTTGAAGGTCATGTACTGGATGACAAAATATTATGATAAATATTTTGTGTGATTTTGCTTTTTAAAGATTTTAATTATTTAATGAATTTAGGCATTTGTATAAAGCTTATAAAAGTAGCCAGTTTAATATTAGGGTAATATAAATATTAGTATAGTTCATACAGTTCATTTATATTAATTAACAGAGCTGCATTATGGCATCCTTTTGATACTGTATTTAAGTCTGATTGCAATTGCAAATTTCTCTCGGCTTGTTCGATATTTTTTTTCATTTATTAGATACTAGCTGCTGCCCGCTACTAGAATAGAGAATCTGCGTAGAATAGGCTGAAGGCGTAACATTCAGACAGAAAGACAGATATACATAAAATATGTATATAATTTATAGCCTATGTGTTATTCTGATGTATAAGCTATGTTATTGTAAAGTTTCATTAGAATCCATTCAGTAGTATTTGCGCGAAAGAGTAATAAACATCCATCCATACATACAAACTTTCGCCTTTATAATATTAGTAAGGATAATATTATAAGTAAGGAAGTAACATCAGATAAATAATTGTTCATACCATGTTTCTGTCTACACATTTTACTAAGTGAGTTGAATTATATTTTTTCAGATTTGGGAAGTTACCAGAATCAGACCTTCCTTGATCATCTGATCAGACTATCGGGTGGTGAGAAGGGATATAATAATATAGAATTAAGAGAAGAAGTGCTCACTTTGACGATCGCTGGCACTGACACGTCTGCAGTGGCCATTGGGTATACCCTGAAATTACTAGGAATGTACCCAAAGATTCAAGAAAAAGTAGTACAGGAGTTAGTTCGATTTTTTTAAATTACATGTAGTTAAATAATATCAAATGTTATGCTTTAGATATATATATATATTCAGGGTTAATAATTCAGCTAGAAATTGAAATCATAAGCATCCTTTGAAACTAAGATACTATTTGCAGAACTAATTAAAATTTATAATGGTTTAATTAAATAACTGGAACTTGAAATAGGTATCTGTCAAAGAGTTGTTATATATGGTAATACCGTGAAGTTGATCAAATTTGGTCGCTTTGCCACCAACTTCATCATATCGGTGTCGGTGTGCGCGCGCGTCATAATTTTACTCTCATACTTTTCTCAAACGCGCCAGAACAAGTATAACTTCAATAACATATACAAAAAGACAAATCATTTTTACAAATATAATAATATATACGCATACATACATACATTCTTAAATATGAGAGTTGACTGATTCTGTCAACTCTCATAAATATGAGAGTTGACTGATTCTGTCGATAACTTTTGAGTAAGTTCTCCTGAGTTTTCCTTTTAATTATTAGTTTTGTGCTAATGCAATGTGCATCCAATCCAATCCAATCAGCCTTTTGCGGTCCACTGCTGGACATAGGCACTCCGCAGAGCACGATCTTCCGCTTTCCTTATCCAGGCACTAGCAGCAACCTTTCTCAGGTCATCGGTCGGCAGGGGGACGTCCGACACTACGTTTTCCGAGACGTGGTCTCTGACATCGTTGGCTGATAGGAGAGTTGTTAAATAATATAGATTTGATACTCGTTTTACTTCAACTAAAACTACGCATGTCAGAGATGTTATTAATTCAAGTACGGAAAATCTAAAAAAATCTAGTAACATTGAGTGAACTGTCCTGGGATCACATTGCGATATGTTAATATTGTTAATAAAGACGAAAAATATTATAAATACAGATGAAAAAAACTGTAAACAATTATCAATTTTATTAGTACTAAAATTTGTAAGTTAATCCCTAATGCATTCAGTTGTGTCCAACGCCTATACAGGATGGTGATGATTTCAATTTCACTCCGTATATGCGTTTTTGAACAAAATATACCAAAACAATTTAGAAAATTAATAACACAGTAATTTAGGTCTATAACGTACGGAAGAAAGTTGAACTGTAACTTATGTTTGGTAAATTTTATTTTTAGGATGCAAGAAGTATTTGGTGATTCTGATCGACCGTTGGTTAAAGACGATTTGTTAAAATTGAAATACCTGGAAAGAGTGGTTAAAGAGTCACTTAGATTATTTCCTCCTGTTCCTTTTATCATAAGAAAGGTTTTGCAGGACATTATTTTACGTAAGTTTAAAAGTGTTTTTTTGGCCAAAACGTGCTCACATATACAGCGTGTCGTTACCATCGCGACAATAAATGAACACGCATATAGGGGATAACTTTTTAAAGTTGTATTAAACATTTAAATTCTTTAAACATCAATATTTACAGAGTTATTAAATTTTATAAAACAAAGAATTTTAGAACACCTATAAAAGCGTAACGTAAAGTTCATTTGTAAAGGTCACAAAGCATATGAATGGGTTGAATGAATTTAAAAGAGACAAAACACTGTTAGAAGGAAAGGCTTGTAATACGACGCTGTGACGCGAGTTGTATAGGATGTTACAAATTTTGTTTCTTTTTTACTTAATTAGTTTGTTTGAAAAATATTCTTTTTTAATTATGGATTTAGTTTAACGTTAATATTTTTTTATGATTATTGGCAAGTAGCGTTAGACGTATGTTCATTTATTGTCGCGATGGTAACGACGCGCTGTATTTATATTTAAAGAAGTTTTTTTTTCGTTTTGGTTTTAATAAGTAAGTTAGTTTATCTGCCAAATACTTTAATGGGGTTTCCTATTCTGTTAGCTTCGGGAATAGTTCTTCCAGCTGGTTCGGGTATAGTAGTAAGCATCTGGGGAATTCACCGAGACCCCAAATACTGGGGTCCGGACGCGGAATGCTTCGATCCAGATAGGTTCGCACCCGAACGCTTCAAGTTGCTGCCTCCATGCAGCTACATGCCGTTTAGCAGTGGACCCAGGAACTGCGTAGGTCAGTGCTACTTCTCCACAGTACGCAGTATAAAATGGCTCAAATCCCCTCAAACCTACTTTTAATAACAATTTCTTTTGATAAATTTCTGAGGTTGCCTGGAAGAAATTGCTGTGTAGCAATAAGGTCGCCTTTTGATGACCAATATTTGATAAATATTTTGTTTAGTTTTGTACTTTTTTCTTTTTTCGTGTACAATAAAGCATATTATTATTATTATTATTAAACAGGAATTTACTAGCTTAAATTGTGTTATCATATTTAATAGAAAGAAGTACACTGTTGAACAAATAAACCCTTGGAATGCCACACTGCTCGATAATTTGGCATGCCTTTAACGATGTCGTCAATTCATCTAGTGGGATGGCCATATTTGCGATTATATGATATGTAGTCGGGAACCAGGACAGGAGTTGCGTGATTATTATCTCACGTGGTGCTAAATGATAATGGTACTTATAGAAGATTTAGCACTAGCTCAACGATTTTCTCAAAGATGCTTTTCAGTTTTAAATAATTTGAAATTTTTCACAAATATTACAAGCTTTTAAAATTCTTAAGATCATACTATCCAGTATCATACTGTTTATTTGCTAATTTGGTGGGAAACAGAAAGCGTGTTTAACTCACGTGGAAATAGAATAAACACCTACATATTGCTAATCCGTTCATGGATATATGGCTATATGGATTTCCAGAAATATTTTTTTAAAACTTTTTACTAATAGTTTAAAACGCATGCAATTTAGAACACATTTAAAAATGTATTTGCAACTAATCGTTATTCAGATTATTAGTCAGATTAGTTTTCATGTCTCAAATCGTAACTACATATTGATATTACTACAATTATAAATTTATGAATGTTACAATTATAATTTTTTTGTGAATTACTGCATATTTTTAGTAATTGATATATTTTTTTATTCAAATAGGATATCAGTATGCATTGATGTCAGTGAAGACTGCTCTATCGACGATACTTAGAAGATACAAAATAGTTGCTGCGGCGGAGTCTGGACCTATCCCTCATATAAAATCCAAAATTGACATTATGATGAAGGCGACCGACGACTACGAAGTAGTACTGGAAAAAAGGGACTAATTTTGTTGTTCGAAATTAATAGGTGTTTGATTTAAATTTATTTGTTGTTCTTTTAAGCTACAATGAAATGATGAGCATTTTGATTTTTATAGCATAAAGAGTGATGAATTAACAATGAAGTCATAATTTCATAAATATCTTTAAATTTTGTAAGTCGGAAGTACAATTGCTATTAAATCTTAGAGCAGAGTGAATAAAGAAGAAAAGTTAAACAGTCTCTGGTTCTGTAGCTAGATGTTATTATTCATACGTTCAAGAGATTTACATGTTTTTAAATATTATTAAAATTAGAAACGATACTTTCGAAAGCTGTATAATAAATAATATGAAACCTAAAAATATGTATCGTTTAAATAACTTTTAAAAAACTTTCGCACTAGGGATTACTTTTGAAATTCTAAATCAAGTTATGAACCTAGAAAGTCATTACGCAAAATGTGGGCTACAATGCAAATTTTCTTATGAATATGAGGAGTTGGTATGAAAATGTATAAAAAACTGGCGACCCGCAACGGCTTCGCACGATTGCAATGTGTTATAGGTATAAACCTTCCTCTTGAATCACTCTATCTAGTAAAAAAAACGCATCAAGATCTGTTGCGTAGTTTTACAGATCTCCACATACGTCGGAACAGACAGACAGCGGGACGACTTTGTTTTATACTATGTAGTGATAAAGTACTCCGGCAATAAAAAATAATAAAAGATATTTGTTCATTGGGATCATTAAGTTGTAGCGGTGTCAGATTAAAATATATCTAGAAAAGAACAAATAGTATAAAAACAAATTTATTTTATCGCTTTTTTAATTTTCCTTTAGAGCTTCTTATTATGAGATTCGTTTTTGGCACTTGAGCAAAGATTAAACCTCAACTCGCAGGAAATGCGGTTGATGTTGTAAAAACTATGGCTAGCATTTGGATACCATCAGACCTTGCCTAAATAAGAAAAGACGAAACGAAATTTTTAATACGTTTAATTTGACAATACTTGTGCGTTTGTGGATGTAACATCCTTGGTGTCGGCTAGGCAGATAGAGATTGTATGCTTCGGTGACCCTATATAATGCAATGTATAACTTATTGTCTTATGTCCATGTTCAGAACAATCTGTGTTTAAATTTGATATACCTAATTATAAAAATTGACTTTGAGAACTTTTCATTCCGCTTTGAAAAAGCCGTTGCGTATTCAATTTATTGTAACGCCTACGTATAACGTGCGTTAACTGTCGAGTTTCTTGCCGGTTTCTTCTAAACAGAAACTGCTTTCCGAACCGGTGGTAGCTTTCTTACGAACGTATTAATTTTTATGTTAAATATTGACGTTTCATAAGAACGCGCAAGCGTCTATATGAATAAATCTATTTTTGATTTTAATTTTGATTTTGATTTTAACTTTTCCAAAACATTTAGCACGGGGCAAGTGCTACAGAAATTCAATCTTATTTTTCGTTGCATGAATGGACAGGTCCGTTCGGATAAGTACTGCGACCTCTCAAATGACCGTCGTATGTTGTAATTCTGCGTTTCGTCTGGTAAGCGAGGTAGTAAATGAGGGGCTCACATTATTAAAATATTGCAACGCATCTGCAAGCCTACGGTTTTAGTAAATGTCAATGGGCGGTGGTTATCACTTAACATCACGTGAACCGCCAGCTCGCTTGTCATCTTCAGGCTGATACTTAACTTTTTTATAAACTGTGACATTTAATTGAGAATTTGTTTATAATTGAATTTTGTCAACTTTATATAAATAGTGAAGTAAAGTAACTTTAGTTGTAAGATACTATCGATATTTGGCTATTTTAGATTCACATGTAGTTTAATATTAATGATAGCTTTTCGGTATGACATTTTATATCGTGCTTTATAAGCCTTCCTGAAGCAACGCTTCCTAGCAAGAATTTTTCAAATCTGACAACTTGTAATTCAATTAATAAATATGGCTGACGACAATTTAGATTTCTCCCGTTTTTAATGTCGCTGTTAAAAAAATCATTTGATTAAACTCATTTTTTTTATTAGTGATTGAATTTAACCCGCTATCTAAGATACGGCTGATTGCCATACCGACGAAAATCTGTACGTCATTTGAAGCAATGCTTGGCGCATCTATTGTTATATCCTTTCCAGCATACAAACAATTTCTAATATCGTTTTATAATGATAATTCGAACGAGAGATGTCGCGATTGCTTTTTAGAAATTTTAAGTTTATTATAGTGCTAATCCCGGTCGGGGCCAGATGTGGCGGCGCGGCGATAAAGTTCGCGGGCGCGGATTTCACGAGAGTGATTTTCGCGAGCGCTTTTCTCGTGGGGTTTTGGGAGTTTAAACGCAGCCCCTGTAACTAGCCGGGTGGCCGGTAGTTAAGCAATTAACGCAGTCCGATGGATCTGCGCAATATTTCGGCCGCGTAAACTCGGGCGTGCCGTGGTCACCGGTGCATTTGACGCACCTTGGGTGAGCGAAACAATTTCGTGCCGTGTGGCCATAGTGTTGGCAGTTATGACACTGCGCAACAACTCCTGACTTACGCGGGGGCTCGACGACGCGATCGCTGAGCCCACAGAGCCTCTTTAGGTTGAAGATGGCCTTACCTTCCGGGGTAGGGTCAAGTTTCACCATTACCATGTCCATCGGGACACGAGTTCTAGGGTGTCTAAGGCGACGGACGGCATGCATCGGGTATCCCTGAGTGCGGATGTCGATTTAAGCCTCTTCTTTCTTTTAGACATCCGACTCTTTGGTGATGCCCTTGACTACCACTCGAAGTTTGCGTTCTTCGGGCAAGGAGTAGGTGTGAAAGCCTACTTTATTTTCGCGCAAGTATTTGGTTACGTGGCGGAAGTCGTCGGAGTATCAAGGTATTCGCGGATACCTTGGTGTGTGTTTTTTGACCGGGGGTCGTGGATGTTGTGGCGTTCGAATCACGAGCAAATCTGGTGCCATTTAGCCTTCTCCTGGATGATGATGGGTGGAGGCTTTATTTTGCGTTCGGCGGCGAATTCGGGTGCCGGTATAACTGCCGCGGCCGCCTTTTTAGTGGGCGTCGTGGTGGGACGGATTGATGACGTGGCGGCCTCGCTGTCTACTTTTTTCAGGATTTAACGACGGTGAAACTGTCGTCATTGGCGTTATCGGCGGGGGTCGTTTCGACCTCCATGTCTGATACGCCATCCGATTGTAAGTCGGGTACGACGGGGCGGAAGAAGGTCCAACTGGATTGCGTGGAAGGCGCGACGGATGAGATCGCGGCGGTGGATGCCGAAACGACCGTCGTTGTTTATGTTGCGGAAGGCGTCCGGGTAACGGGCGCAGAGGGCGCGGGAGATGGCAGCGACGCGATTGCCGGTGAGGCAAGTTCAGCTTCTTGCCTCGGCTCGGCTGCAAGATAACGTTCCCACATAGCGGAGCATTCCTTGTGCACGAACTCCTCGAAAAGAGAGCCCATCGCGACGTATGTGCCTTTGGACTTGTAACCGCGACGGCGTGGGTGAGCTAAATAAGCCTCCCTACCTTGCGGCAGGGAGAAGTTTGCCTAAAATAACAACTTATTCGCCTGTGCTTTAGGTGCGCTAGTGTGGGAACCTAGCTGGCGCCTATTGCAACAAGCACACAGTTAATAAATAAAACAATGCCGCCACTGTTTGCACAAGATTTAAATTGCAACCGGGGTTGCGAGTAGCTTCTAATTCGGGTGGCATGTGCCCTCCGTTTTAGAGGAGACGTACGATCCGTACGAGAGCACGAAGCGGAATGAGTGCCAATGAGAAATTGCTGGCTCAAAGTATTATAAAAGTCTGTCGTTGAATGCAATGAGAAATCACACAAATTTACTAAATTGAACTGCAACACAAAGTGATTTAACTATTAATCGCTTTTGATTTACATTAAAATTAAACTAAATTAACTAAAAAAATATTTCTTACATATAAACATGAATTTAATTATGAATTAAAAAATAAATATAAATGCATTCTTCCCTGTAATTAAGTGAGACTATTGAGTCTCATGAATTAATTAAAAAAATGTCCATCCATGAATAAAACGTGCATAAATTATAAAAAGATCGTTAAAGAACTTAAAGAAATTTGCAGTTTTCAACAAATGCACGTTTAGATTGTATAAAACTTATAATAGAATAAGATGGGCTACATGTGAATTTTGGTTTCATTTTTCTAAGGTTTAATGTAGTAATTAGTTATCTTTTTTACAATGAACTTATTAGACACATAAGATATCGGAAATGTCGTGACTAATTAAAATTAAAGACGATAGGATCAACAAAAAATAACTGCAATTGTAATGTACAGGTTGGAAATTGTACTAATTGGAAAATGATTATAAAGGAATTCAGAAAAAAAAAACTAATCAGTTGTAATAACGAGTACCGTGCAATCGCAGATTATTATTATTGCACGTTTGACCACGCCATGAACTGTTCAACGTCAAGGCTGCTTAAGCCGCAGTGGAGTGATCTGTGATTTGTACATTAGCAGCAAAATGTATATATACAAGACATTGCATCTCGCTGCTACAGAGACGCGACAAATACCGCCAATATCAAAGTCTCCGCGCGAAATACTTCAGTGGTTGGGCGTCATGTTTCTCTGGTTATTGTGCCTTTGTATTGTGATGTGGTTCATAATGTTTAGGTTCAGGAGGAGACGCATGTACCAATTAGCCTCTGCGATTCCCAGGCCGCAGAAGGAGTTGCCCTTAATAGGGATAGCTCATACCCTGACCGGGAGTACTGAAGGTAAGATATTTATTTAATTATGTATTTAAACAGACTGATGAATTAAATATACAAATAAAACAGTTATCATTCTGGTGTGATGAATTTAAAAATTAAGTTTTACACTGTATATAACATTGAAATTAAAGGTAAACACAACATCGAATGGAGAGCTTTTTTTAAGAAGAACAGTAGCCTACAAATCTAGCAATACTAATAGAATATGAAAATTAGAACAAAACATACTCATTTAATCTCCAAAAAATTAAAATTAAAAATCGAGCATTAGGACATTGAGCCGTGATAGCTCAGCGTCCGGATGCTTGCCTTTATTTAATTTACACTTGAGCAACTGTTAATTTTAATTGCTGGCTTATCACGTAAAGGAAAAACATCGTGAGGAAACCTGCATATTTTCGAAATAACAACAAAAAAATTCGAAGACATGTAATGTCCGCCAATTCGCAGTGATCATACTGCGAGGTGGAGTATCCCTGATCTGTACAGAGGAGGCCTTTGCCCGCAGTGTGGCATGCATAGGCTGATACTTTACGTTTATTATTATTGTACTTATTTAACGTTTAAAATAAAATAATTAATGGGTTGTAAAATGTTACCACCTTTCTGATTATAACATTCGAGCTATCAAAAGAGATGTCCACGTGACAATTTTTTAAAATACAGTTGAAGTATTCAAAAAGGATGATAAAGTCGTCTTTCTGCCATATTCAGTGCTACATTCTTGGAGAAGAACATTAATATTAATATCCAGTAAGAGAGACCAACAGTTAATTTTAAAACTTGAGAGCTTGTGTAAGAAAGTTTAGGTTAAATGTCCTTACGCATTTCTAAAGGAATCATAAAAAGATTATGCTCGAGCCATTTTTTTAGCTATTTATAGTGTGGTAATTCGCTTCAGTGTAACTGAGTCTTTAAACATTTTTTTTCTACGCTTCCTATACATTCTATATTGTTTTGGCAACTGGGATACCAAACAACAGAACAGTAGTCTATATTGCTCCAGATCAAGGCAAAAAAAGGACCCTTAAAGCTGGTATGGACTTAGATTTGATTGTATTACGAATTTAAGTAAGGAAGGTATGGCGCTCGAAATTTTTCGTTACAATTTACCATTCCAGAATTAATGTATACACAAAATAATGAAATATGATAATTACGACTCAATTGTTTATATATTTTTATAACTCTAAAGACGATTACAAAAATTGGCTTGAACCTGAAAATTGGAATATTGTCTAAATATTTATAAAAAAATCATAAAATAAACAATTTTATTCAATGAATAACAATGTCTAAAACGTGTCCAAAAATATTATATAATAATGCATAACTCGTTATGATTTTGATGTCGAGTTTTATTATAACATTTTGTCATTTATATTCATATAAAATAATAAGTGTTATCCAATAACTGTTACTTTTTGACTAAAACTTTCCGAGTAAGGAAGTCAATTTCTTAGTATCTATATACAGGTATGTACTCGGAGTGCATCCTGCAACATATAGCTGACCTTTTAACCTGTTTATATAACGATATTATATTTTACTTACAAAATGATTTTTCACGACATGCGAAAGTGCATATAAATACTAGGAACAAACATAAATTAATTTTACCCACAACTATATTGCGTAGAATAACTAATTCTTTTATGGGATAATATATACGTTTTTACAACAAAATCTCAGAAAACGTTCACAATGAATCAATTTCTAAATTCAAAAAAATTGTAAAGGAACGTTTGTGTGTTAAAGGCTTTTTCAAGTCCGCTTCAATACGTTTGTAAAAATATTTTTTTTGATAAATAATTGTCCCGTTTCTTTCGCCGGTTCTTCTCAGGTGGTAGCGTTTCGAAAATTAATAATTAAGTGTAATGCTTCTAAATTGAATAAAGGTGTTTGAGTTGATTTGATTAAAATTGCATTATATTACAACTTCCTTAATAGATTTCTTTACTTCTTGTTACATCAAATTTGTCTATCAATTTCGCATTTAAAATTTTGACGCACGAAATATTTTTGCTCATCTGACAGCAGTGTATAGTCACCGTTTCATTTGCAGATATATTGAGCGCTTTGCAACATTACAGCTATGAAACAATGAAGAAGAATGGAATTTTGCGCGTCTGGCTTGGCCATATACTTTATTTTTGTAAGTAGAATCGTTCATTTGTTGTTGTTTTATTGTATTCTACAATAAGGCTAGTGAGCAAGTACGTGAAGAATGCCACCTGTGGACCGTCAATACAACGGACATTCAAACAACAGTCAATGTGGGTCTTCACATACCTCACTTAAATGACGAAAAGTAAAAGTTGCATATAACTAACATATTATGTAAGGGATCAACATGAAATGCTCTAAGATAATTAATACAAGAATATTGTTTTTGCTAGTTTTTAATAATCAAATACTGATCCACGCCTCCATTTTATCGAAATTAACAAAAACTAAATCTATAGATTATGCATAAATCACAATGTTTATAAAGGCAAAAATATATAATGTTTCAGATATTGACTGAAAACTTAATAATCTTTTATGACATTGGTCTGTCTTGGTTATGAAATAATACCAATTGTATGCCGTTCAATACCTGCCTTTAAAATTTTTTTATTAGAATAACTTTCGACTTGTACCAAATTTTCTTTAACCACCGAAATTATTATAATAAGCATCATGATTCAGTTGTTCAGGATCCGGTCGATCTGGAGGTGATACTGAAGACTTGTATGGAGAAAGATGACTTGCACCGTTTCATCAGATGTGTTATAGGAAATGGTGGAATATTTGCACCAGGTGATTTTCAATTGTGTTATGGATTGAAACACTTTTAACGGTCCTACTCTACACCATTTACAAAACAAATCAAAGCGTCAAGAAACCGCTATTTGGCCTCTATGACCAGTTAGACGTGGACTGAAACATGAATTTATTATGTCGTAGGTCCTATACATCTAGTGTTTTAAGAGTATAGGTGCTTTTATGCAATCTTCACAGCTTGCCAACATATTGGTTCCTTTAAATAATTTCTCTCATAAAAACAATTGATAGTCTGATAATAATTTTTAGTTAAAAAAAAAATGTAATGTTTGTACACACGAAGAAGTTATATCTCCATCATGTCGCATTTTGAATAACGGTGTGCGCGCGCTTCGTAAAAATGTTACCATCATAATTTTATTCAAATGCCCCAAAAGAAAAACTTCATAGAAAATTTATATATTAATACATAATTATATTATGATTAATTTACTTTTTGTGTTATTTTCAAGTTGCGATTTGGAAGAGGCGGAGGAAGATCTTAATTCCCGCTTTCAGTCCGAAAATAGTTGATAATTTCGTGAAGATATTTTCGGAGCAAAGTGAGCATCTGGCAGGCAGGTTGAGTGAGTGTGTAGGCCGCGGAAAAGTTGGTGTGTGGCCCTACGTTAGTACCTACACGCTCGATGCTGTGTGCGGTAAGTGGGAAAAAAATAAATAGTATTGTTACGTGTTAGGGGTTCGAAGGATTTGGAGAGAAAGACCTGCTCTTTTGAAGACTTTATTTACGCGCACTAGGTCCAACACAAAGCACTAGGTCCAAACACTAAGCACTAACGTTGTCCTATTTGGTAGCAAGTCGTAGGTTTCACTGGTATCGCTCTTGATCACTCGTTTTCGCTCCGAAGTCGCCTCGAAGGTAGCTCAAACTGAACTCTTCGCTCTTTTTTTTTTTTTTTTTTGGCTGGATGAGCCACTGTTGGCCTTAGGGGCCTTTACAGATCCGACGGACTTGAGGTGGCCTGGCGCACGAGGCGCCTAGCCTGAACCTCGGCGTACTATTATTCTTTTAAAATGTATACAAAATGAGTATACACCAGTTTTTTTTATGTGAAAAATTGCCAAGCGAGCAGACGGTTCACCTGATGCTAAGCGAATACCGCCGCCCATGGACATCTGCTACACCAGAGGGTCTCAGATGCGTCGACAACCTTTTGAAAATTGGGCTCCGGCAACCTCGCCAGACGAAACGCGAAAGTATTATACTTCCACTTTACGCCGGTCTTCTGTGAGGTCGTGGTGCTTAGCCGGACGAGCCTGCTACCGTCCACCGTTAATAACCAGTTGTTAATATTGGTCTTCGTTACGATTGTTTTTATTTTAATCCAAAAACTTCTTTTAAAGCTGTCGTTATAAATATGGTAGATAATATTGTAAAAAAAAAGGTAGCAAACATGAAAGGCATTGATGGGAATTCATTTAAGTTGATATGTATGACTCTGACTTAGACTCCTGACAGCAAAAATAAATGAATACCCCACTCGGTATCTCCTTATCCTGATATTTGAAAAATTGTAATAGTTAAGACATATAACTAAAAATGAATCCCCAGGAATTAAAGGATCTTACGATTCTACCGTTTCTATCCACGGCAGTTTAGCTGCATAAAAACTATCAGGAGAAAAAATATTGTTTATTTGAGTTTTAGTCAGGTTTTCCGAAAAACATAGCAAAGCAAAAGCCTTATTAGATGTCTTAGATAATATTTTGGTTGCACTAGATAAATGCTGAGCTAGCTAAACTAGAAATTAGCTGAAACCTAGAGAACCTAGAGTAATAATAATAATTATTATTATAATTTTAAAAAAGTTTTATTATTTCAACTCTCTTAAATTTTTTTCATAATAAAGTTTTATGTTTTCAGAAACTGTAATGGGAATAAAAATGAAAGCACAAGACAATCCAAAGACTCTATTTTTAAGTGCGATGCAAGGTATTCTGAATTTGGTATGTGAAAGGATTTTCCACTTATGGCTACAACCAGATTGGCTATACAAGCTTTTCCCACAATACTCAGAACATGAGAAATGTGTTAAAGTGTTGCATGATTTCACTAACCAGGTAAAGTGAATCAGTTTAGATAAAAATGAAACAAGAAATATATATATTATAAAAGATAGTAGAAAATAAACTGCAACGGTACTGTTAATAACCCAGGGTAGTAAGTTTTGAATACGTTGGGCTACCTGACTCACAAGTTTAAATGCATAAGTTTACCTTGTTTATGCTGTGCTCCCTAGTCCGGTTTTCACACACATTGCTCCGATGCAAATAGACAGATTTTAGGTCTTTCAAAATCAATTCATGCGCAGAACCACGGAAGAACCGTGGTTCATACAGAATATCTAGAATTAGAGCTGCCCACTATCGTTCAATACGGGAAGTCGGCGTCGCTTTGATACTTTGAGCCCGCCGCTGCTCACTCCAATCAACACCTACAGACTCTAGGTATGTTCCGCCGAAAAAAGGCTCAGGCAGGCTCTTGTATTTCCTGATGATGAGATGACTAACGTCATTAAAAGGACCAAACAGTTACGCAACAACACAAAACACACTGCACTTGTATCGAATCGGAACGCTAAACAGTCATTGATTAACAGTGAAAAAAGTGAGTCAATGAAGTGTCCGCCAAAGTAACCTAAGAGCTTGGCGGCATTCTAATCCAGTATTAATAACAATGGAGTGACTGCCCGAGCCAAGGCTCCCTCGGGAGCCCTCAAGTTTACTTATAACGAGGTTCAGGCGAGGCGCCCTCAGCGCCAGGCCGCACGGCTCAAACCCGGTGGATCTGTAAAGGCCTTCCAAACCAATACGGGCAACAGTGAAGGATCAAACAAAAAAAGTAAAAAAATAAAATATACACTTTTGTAGAAAATCGAACTAAAAAATAAAAAATAATTTTCGATAAATTTAAAAATTATGAAATTATGTGATTAATAAAAAAAAAGATATTGTGGAAAAGTGTCTTAGAAACGATAGTTGAGATGATTCTGTTAGAAAAAAATATTTTTGAGCTACGTCAGCGCAAACATATTTTTTTTATATTGGTTTATCTGTTAACTTATTGTGACGAGCTAGGGCTTTGGGAATGGAATGAAACGCCGAATATATAAGTTTTTACTTTTCTTACGAAAAGTTATCTTTGCACCACCTTCCAAGTACGCCTTTACCGCTCGTCTTACTTGCACTACACCTTTTCATTAAACTTCATTCTACTTTTCACTTAACTTTCTTCACTTTCCTATTCTTCTTCTTCATGGTTCCTTTTCGACATCCGCCACTGAACTGCCCATACAGTGAGCTCCGGTACCCTTTTATACGAAGAATTTCGTCTTTTTGCATACAAATTTCATTTCATATAAAGCTCAGATGAATGATTATGAACCTTCCTTTGCTCTATATTAATAATTTTTAGAATTAAATTAAGTACGTCATTTGAAACTGCAAAGACGGGATACTGACATTCAAAACGTATTCAAACGCAAAAACCGTGTAATTATAACTTTATTGTGACCCTACGTGTATATTGTGTACCTTTTTTTTTTTAATTCAAAAACTGGCTAGCACTTGACTGCCATCCCACCCGATGGTAAGTGGCGATGCAGCCGTTGATGGTAACCTACTATTCAAATTCTTAATACTTCAATTTTTTTTAGGTGATATGTAAACGTAGAGAAGAATTGAAAAAAGAGCAAACTAGTCGACAAGAAACGGATCAAAAGTTTGGTAATTTATTTTACAAGATATACTTTGCATATAGTTTAGTCTTATCCTCATTGTATATATGTCTGGAGTGTGTTGGCTTCTGGAATAGTTAATTTTTTTTTTATGTGAAAAGTTGCCAAACGAGCAGACGGTTCACCTGATGGTAAGTGAATACCGCCACCCATGGGCATCTGCTACACCCGAGGGTTACAGATGTGTTGACAACTCGTTTTATGAAAATTGGGCTCCGGCTACCTCACTCACCAGACGAAACGCGAAAGTATTTGTCATACTTCCACTTTACGCTGGTCTTCTGTGAGGTCGTGGTACTTATCCGGACGGGCCTGCCCATTCGTGCAACAGCCGAGGCTGCTGCGTGGCCCTACCACCGTAAAATTAGTTGCATTGATAAAAATTAAAAACAAAGGTGGATAGTTGTTAAGATTTTTGCGCCGTGGGAGATACCAGCCAATTAGCTCAGAAGGCTAGAGCGTTTGGGCGCGTTACTCAGAGGTCGTCTGTCCGAAACAAGGCAGTGCCGAAACAATTTATTTTTTTATTATATTAGGAAACTGATACGATATACGATAAAACAAATGTATCAGACCTTATGTTACGCATAGCATGTAGCGAGTATCATCCTGTATTTCAGATTTGGGAAATTATCAGAGTCAGACCTTTCTTGATCACCTGATTAGACTATCTGGCGGTGACAAGGGTTATAACAATATAGAATTAAGAGAAGAAGTACTCACTTTGACTATCGCTGGCACTGACACGTCCGCAGTGGCCATTGGCTATACCCTGAAATTGCTAGGAATGTACCCAAAGATTCAAGAAAAAGTAGTACAAGAGTAAGTTAGATTTTATTAAGTGAAAAGTTCTATAGGAGAGTTGGGCAATTTTTAAGGGAAAAAAAATCATACGTTCGCCTCACCGACTTGCTAATGTAATGTGTTTTGTGACGTTGGTTGACTTTAAAATTTTGATACTTAGGTGACACTATAAGTTTTTGGAACTCGCTACTTAGAAACATTGCCAATGAAATCTTCTTTCGAACGTTTAATCCCTTTGTGCCCTAACATAATGTGATATATTGCATTTATGTTTCCTTTGTTTTTTATTATTTATTTATTTATGCTTTATTGTACAACAGAAACAACGTAAAAGTCAACGAAGGTGACTATTATGCTGTATTTGGCATCGACAAAGGTGGTGATAGCTAAACCAAAAGGTTCTCTGCTCTTAGGTCTTTAAACAAAATACACTAAGATATTTTAGAGAACAAAATAATTTATTACATAAAAATACGAAGGCTTGTGTAAACTCTAACCCAACTTTAAGTAAACTTTGTTTTTAGGATACAAGAAGTGTTTGGCGACTCGGATCGACCGTTGATTAAAGACGATTTATTAAAATTGAAATACCTGGAAAGAGTGGTGAAAGAGTCACTTAGATTATTTCCTCCTGTCCCTTTCATTATAAGAAAGGTTTTGCAGGACATTACTTTACGTAAGACGCGATATAATCATAAATTCGTTCCGAATGTCATGTTCATATACAGCGTGTCGTTACCACCGCGACAGTAAATGAACAAACATATATAGAGGATAACTTTTTAAAATTGTATTAAACATTTACATTCTTTAAAAATCAATATTTACAGAGTTATTAAATTTTCCAAAACAAACAATATTAGAACACCCTTACGAATAAAACTATAACGTAAAGTTCATTTGTAAAGGTCACAAAGCATATGAATGGGTTGAATGAATTTAAAAGAGACAAAACATACAGTTAGAAGGAGAGGCTTGTAATGCGACGCTGTGGCAACGAATGAAAAAGTCTCTGAATATATGAATCAGTCACTTGTAGTTGTATAAAATGCTACAAATTTTGTTTTTTTTAAACGGGTTTATTTAGCTCGACCCGTACGGAATTTGTTTGTTTGGGTTAAAATTAGAAATTGAAATTTAATCACCTTGCCGTTGTCAGATTGATCTGAAATTTGGTACACACATTTAATTTAGATGACAATACAAAATTAACAAAAAAAAAAACATAAAATAAAACCGTTTAATTTAAAAGTTTTTAAACGGTTTTTTTGCTTAATTAGTTTGTTTGAATTTTTTTTTAAATACGGATTTTTTTAACGTTAATATTTTTTTATGATTATTGGCATGTAGCGTTAGATGTGTGTTCATTTATTGTCGCGGTTGTAACGACACGCTGTATATATATTTTTCATTCAACGACATATTTCTGTGCAAAAAAGTGTAATGAAGGTTTTTTTTATTAGCTTCTGGAAACGTACTCCCGGCTGGCTCTGGTATAGTAGTTAATATTTGGGGAATCCACCGAGACCCCAAGTACTGGGGTGCAGACGCGGAACGTTTCGACCCAGACCGATTCTCGCCAGAGCGCTTCAAGCTGCAGCACCCATGCAGCTATTTGCCGTTTAGCAGTGGACCCAGGAACTGCCTAGGTCAGTGTTACATCTTTACATGAAATTGACAGACGGTATAATTTTAAACAGGATTTTATACGCGTAACCAGTGTGTATCTTCTTTATTTACGATTATATTCAGAAAATAAGGTATTTCTAGTCTGGGTTATTGGTTGTGTACGTATAAGTGTTATATTTACGGATGAAAAACAGTCTAGGTCATTATTATGTCCGCAAGTATCTTTGTATTGGATTATTAGCATTGTTCAATTTCATTTATATCTATTACAAGATATTTCAATAAATTCGCTTAAAAAACCGGACACCATATAATAATTGCATAATAATTAAAAATTATTATAAATATCCTTATTAATATTATAAAGGTGAAAGTTTGTATGTATGGATGGATGTTTGTTAATCTTTCACGTAAATACTACTGAATGGATTTTAATGAAACTTTACAATAATATAGCTAATACATCAGAATAAGACAGGCTATAATTTATATCCGTCTTTCTGCCTTCAGCCTATTCTACGCAGACGTAGTCGCGGGCAGCAGCTAGTACTTAATATAATTGCAATATACTTAACTTAGAAACCTTAAATGTACACGTTTTAAATAGTATTTTAACATGAAAGTGTATTTTTTTCGACGTCTTTTTACAACAAAGCCTTTACGGGTGCCCGAAAAATGCTTTATGTATGGATTTACTTATCCATATTTGGGACAATAACAATAAAACTGAAACCAATATCGTAATTCCGACTAAGATTGGTTATATCGAAAATCGCAACTCTTCTTTATTGTCCTCTGCGCTTTAACTTAAATCCGTGCAATTATTGTACTCCGTTCATTGCACGTACTTTTTTACTTGGTTGACTCTTTGAATAATTAAAATTCTGAAATAAGTTTATTTTATCATAAGCATATTTTAATAATAAACTTACAAATATAGGGTAATTTATAAAATTTTCAGTAAGAGTAATATTGCTAACATTCTCCTTCTCCTGCTCTTAACATAATTCTTAAGTCGTGCCCACCAAATAGGTGGGCTATTTGTTTGGCACGACTTTAGAATTATGTGGTATTGGCTAAGTTTTTCCTCGACCAGTGTCCTGCCTGACTTCAAACCTTCTTTACAAAATTATTAAGTTCTGGAACATCTGTGTTGGTGTCTTGTGTGAGAACAACCCATGACCTCCGTTGCCGAAGTAAATAGAATAACAAAGCACCTGTGTCTCAAATCTTAGCTAATTTTATAAGTTTATGTATTTTTGAAATTTTAATATTTTCTATTTATTTCGAAATATTGCACCATGTTAATTGTGATTCACTATATTTTTTCTTATTTAAATAGGATATCAGTATGCATTGATGTCAGTGAAGACTGCTCTATCGACGATACTTAGAAGATATAAAATAGTTGTAGCGGCGGAGTCCGGACCTGTTCCTCATATCAAATCCAAACTTGACATTATGATGAAGGCAACCGACGACTACGAAGTGGTGCTGGAAAAAAGGGATTCCTTTTCTTGTTCAAAATAAATGTGTTTAGCGTTAATCTTATTTTATTTTTATTATTTAAACATCCTTAAAAATAAATTATTATTTTTAAGATATTGAAACTTTTTAAATTGTGTAGGTCGGGAAACAAAGAAAGAGACAGCAAATAATACGGGGACGATCAGCATACCGAAATACCTCCGCATAGATTAACAAGTCCAGATTGTAGTAAACACACGAAAACACACCGTACTCGCCGGCGAGTGCGGTAAACATGTACTAGGTTCCGTCACGTACCTGGTAGGTTTTCCCCCGTTAATGATAGAAGCGTTGCTGGAGTTCTTCCGCCACTTCTCCTCCCAGCGCCATCACTTTCCAAATATGGTAGTATTAATAGCTTTAGAAATTTTCCTAGCCAGACTACAGCTACTGATCGGTGCGGGCTTCTTGGGCGCACTCGATTCGAAATGCCAAATGCATGTATGAACCATACCATAGGGACCTCGGCTTGGGCTGTTAATAGTACGAGCCCAAGCAATAAGGTTGAGGTCACCACTCGGGGGCCCTTGAGACTAATTACACCATGGAGCGACCGCCAAAGCGACCTAAGAGTTTGGCGGCCTCCCAAACTGGTAATAATAACAGTGTGACGGTCTGAACGGAGGCTCTCTCGTGAGTACTCAGCCTTCATACTAATAGTCAAGTCAATGAGTGCTTTTTAGGTCAAAATTTTTTCGCCTTCTCCGAAAATTATGACTGAGGTTGTGTCATTCGATTCGGAATGACATGTAGATAGTTTTTGAGAAAATACTAAGGTGGCTCTCATTAATTGCAATAGTTAAAAATAATTAATTGTAAAAAAAGGGCGTTTGATTTTTCGCCAATATCTCAAAAACTATTCGAGATAATTCAAATTTGAAAAAAGATTCTAAAAGAGTAAGAAAGTTCCTACAAAAATGCTCCGACTCTCGGAACTGTAGGACCAATATTTATAATTTTCCCAGAGGGCTGAAAATACGCCCGAAAATGGGGTTTCTTTTTAAACTTATTAAAGATGAAAATTAAAAATTGAAAAAATTCAGGCGCTTGCAGGATAGATCAATGAACAATAACCCGAGGTCCAAAAAATTTTATCGCGACATTTCAATAAATTATCCTTTAGTTCATTAACAATTTTTTGTAGCACAAACATTAACATTGCAAGTGCGATAATTGTTAAACATTTTAATGTGAGAATTTTTTCCTATTGTCCTTGTTCGGTTTCCTTTTTCTGTCTATACATAATAATAAATACTTGTTTTATGTATTTATTAGTATTTGATGTAACATAAAAAGGTGCTCATGTAAAACTTTACATTATCATATAAAATAAAGTTGTTACTTAAAAGTAGCGAGTGCTTATCTGATTATGTATTAACTTCTCTTCCTTCATTGACTATTTTAACTAATGAGGTTCGACTTTGAATGGATTGCAATCGTACGTAATTTTTTTTATGCGAAAAGTTGTCAACCTAGCAGACGTCCACCTGATGTTAAGTGAATACCGCCGCCCATGGACATCTGCCACACCCGAGGGTTGCAGATGCGTTGACAACCTTTTGAAAATTAGGTCCCGGCTACCTTACTCACCAGACGAAACGCGAAAGTATTTGTCATACTTCCACTTTACGCTGGTCTTCTGTGAGGTCGTGGTACTTACCCGGACGGGCCTGCGCATTCGTACAACAGCTGAGGCTGCTGCGTGGCCCTACCACCGTAAAAATTAATTAAAGAAATGAAATAATAAAATGACGGAAATGACTCAGATTTTGAAAATTAAATCCGACGAGCGCTCGCATTTAATCATCGCGTTAATCTAATTATAACTGAGAAAATATTGAAAAAATTTGAGAAATACAATTCAACAAAAAAACAAAGTATTGTGTTAAGAATTTGAAACAGATAATTTTTTAGATAAATAGACACTTTGAAAGTATGTCAAAGCGAGTTGAAGTTAAGTTAAATGGATGGGACAAAACTATTTATTGAGCGACTTGTGGACCTAGGAGTATCGCAAGGCTCAATTTTAGGTCCGTTTTATATAGTATACAGAACGCACTCTGCGTAGAACAACGTGACATCTGCAAAATTGTAATTGTTCAGGACGGCCGATTCAAATTATTATTTTTTTTATTTTGGTTATAGTTTTCTTATACATAGCAGTTGCTATTACAATTTTTGAGGTTTGTGATATAATTAGGTATATTAACAAACAGTATACTTTTTGAATTAATAATTATATAAATTTAGGAAATAAGAGGTTTCATGTGTAATAGTGACGTACGGAAGATGGCAATCAGTAATGGGTCACAAGATCACATAAACACGTTTATATAACGTTGTTCAACGGAACATTCTAAAAAATAATGGGTCACACGTTCATTTATAACGTTGTTCTACTAAAAACTCAGAAAATATGTATGATACAAACGCACGTAGCACTTGTTTTCAACGAAAAAACCATAAAAAGTGGGTGACTCTGCAATAATTATCAATTGACTCTAATAGAGTATTTTACACTCGTCTATTACATTAGTAAGCTTAGTCTAGTCGTTCCAAAAAGACAGTGTCTAAACGTAAATATGTCCTTGTACTGCGGAGCATAAATCAGATAGAACGTTGTTCTATTCTGAATCTCAATATCTATAAGTCAGACGAAAAAGATATTTATGTCATCTGAAAGCGTAGACAATAATTAAGACTTTCCGATGATAAAATCAAATTCGTTCTATGTGACCACAGAACGTTATTCTACGCACGGTGCGATCTTCTCAAAAATATAGTGTTGTACCATATGTACGGTGACTACTTACATATATAGGAAGAGGAAAAAGTTTCTTCGCCTTTTATATGAAAATTCAAAACGTTTTTTAATAATGTTTATTTACATTTAACTAAAGTATGAATGTGCTATTTTGTTCGATAACTTTCTGCCATCTTGTAGGTAGGGACATGATCAAATTGCTATAGAAATTCTGGGGCTTCTGATCAAAAAACTGCGACAAGTGGTTTTGGCAGTCCTCTTGTGATCTTAATCTGACTCTGCCTAAAGAATTATGAAGAGACCGCATCAAGTGGAAATCTGAAGGTGCAAGGTATAGTCCTGATACGGCGGATGCATTATCACCTCCCAGTCAAACTCTCTTAATTTTTGTTGAGTGGCTAAAGATGTGTGAGGTCTAGCGTTATCATGATGAAAAGCCATACCTACTGTTGATTAATTTCGGCCGCTTTCTCTCAACTTCTTACTTTAATCTCATCAGTTGTTCGCCGTAGAGTTCAGAATCAATGGTCCTGCCTGGTGCTAAGAGCTCATAATGAATATTGCCCTTCCAATCCCACCATTCACACAGCATTACCTTGTTGCGAGATTACCCGGGTATTGCCAGAGTCTGTAAAGCCTGACTAGCCTTTGACCACGACCTTTTTTCGCACGTTCTTATCGTACGTCATCCACTTTTCATCATCAGTTATCAGGTTTTTCAAAAATGGCTCGGATTAATTACGTCGTAATAAAGAATCACAATGAGTACACGGTTCATTAGGTTTCTTTCAGTGAGCTCATGAGGCACCCAAATATCGAGCTGTTTTGATTACTCAGCTTTTTTCAAATGCGCCAAAACTGTTTTGTGGTCAATTTCCAGTGCTTCAGCTACATTGAAACTACTGATATGCCGATTTTGCTCCACTTTTTCAAAAATGGCATCCATTTTATCCGTAACAGGGCGCCCAGAGGGAGGTGCATCTTTGACATCAAAATTTCCGGATTGAAAACGCTTAAACCAAATTTTTGCTACTCTCACAGACACTGCACTCCATAAATATCACAAATTTTTTTCGCGGCTTGCTTTACATTTTACCTTTTAAAAATTTATCGAATTACTTCATTAGAATCACCCATCTTAACATTAAGAAAAACAAATGAAAATCCCACATTTTCCTAATTTAAATTTGGAATTATCTTTTTTTTAATTTCAACTTTTTAATGATACCAAAGCCAGATACAAATGGTAGAGCCAAAGAGATTATATTATAAGTACATACATACTATTTGCGAAAAGAGTTTTTCTCCAACCTAATATATTTCCTTTAAGCCTTGCGATGGTCAAGCACCAGTGGCATAGTTGAATATGGATTTGAGTCCCATATCTTTGTGGCCGTAGTATAACGACCTAGTTCTCAATACAAAAAAGTCGCAGTAGTTTGTATTTTATTTATGTGAGAAGGTGGCGATCGAATTGGTTATTCCCCTGACGTTAGGTGATAACCGCCGCCCATTTATATTTGCAACACCCTAAAGGTTGCAGATGCGTTGGCACCTTTTAATAAATTAGGCCCCGGCTACTTTTTTATTTATTTTTTTTTATTTTTTATTTAATTAGGATCGCAAACTGAACATTACACTCACATTACAGAATAATGGACACAGATAAAGTTGATACGGAACTTAACAAACAAGTGAATGTTCTTCTATGAGCGAACACAAAATGCACAAAAAACACTCTCAACAATAAATAATTGTACAATGAAATAAAAAAAAATAATTTTTCAAACAAAATAAATATGAAAAACAAAAGAAATTAAAGCTAAATTAAAAATAATAGATAAAACAACATTTAAACTTAACTTTAAATTACAACTAAAACAAAACTATTGAAATAAATTTTAAATTATAGTTTAGCCCTTACATATTTTTTAATGTTACTACACCGTACACTAAATATGTCGAAATTCTGGCATATAGCATTGTAGCTTGAACACAGCCGGTACAAAGGAGAGTGCTGACCGTAACGGGTGCGTCGGAATTCACTTATCAGATGAAACGCAGAAGTATAACATTTCCATTTCACGCCGGTATTCTGTGAGATCGTGGTACTTACCCGGACGGACTTGCCCATTCATGCAACAGCGAGGTTTGCTTCGGAGATTTTTTCTCTGTGTGCAAGCCCGTGAGGCCAAATGTTAAATGAGTTATGTCACCTTTAAATAAAGTGGGCCCCGGTTACCTTACTTACCAAACGAAACGCGCAAGTGCAACACTCCTTCTTTACGCCCGTCTTCTTTGAGGTCGCGGTACTTACCCGGAAGGACCTGCTCATTCGTGCAACAGTGTTGCGTGGCTCTGCCACCGTATTGATACTCACGTAGCCTAAAATAAGACTATTATACCTAACTAGTTATTAGAACACGCAAGCGTCTATTTGAATAGAGATATTTTGAATTTGATTTTTTTTTTATAATATTAGATGGACACGTAGTACATCTCGGTTTCATCGTTCTAAGGTTTAATAATCGTAGTAATTAATTACTTTTTTGTCTTTTATTGTAGGTATCATAAAGCTTGCAAATTAAATTAAAAGAAAAATGATTTGAAACAAATTCAAAAATAACCAACGAATTGCTCCAAGTTGTAAAAACGTGCACAATTCAATCGTAGATTAATTTTACTAAGTTACACGTCATGAACTGTTAGATTTCTGCTTGGCTGCTTTAGGCGCAGTGGGGATGGATAATCTGGACTTTGTAGGTATGTAAAGAGCACAATGTACGTATATATAAAAGTTATCGCATGTCGCTGCTACAGATACGCGCGAAGTGCCGCCAATATACAATTCGCCGCGCGATATACTTCAGTGGAGTGCGTCATGTTTCTCTGGTTGTTCTGTATTGTGGTGTTGTTCATCATCTTCAGGTTCAGGAGGAGACACCTGTACAAATTAGCTTCTGCGATCCCCGGGATGCAGAAAGAGTTACCTATAATAGGGGTAGCTCATACCCTGATAGGGAGTACTGAAGGTAACGTATGGGGTTCGCAATTTTTCGTACAAAACACGCACGATCTATATACAAAATGGTGAAATGAAATGCAACTCCTCACTTGGTGAAGGTGGCAAGCGAGCTGGCGGTTCACCTGATAGTGATAACCACCGCCCATGGACATCTGCAACACCTGGAGGGTTGCGGATGCGTTGCCGCCTTGTAAAATGTGGGCCCCGCTACCTCACTCAACAGACTAAACGCGAAAGGATAACGCTTCCACTCCACGCCGGTCGTGAGGTCGTGGGACTTAACCGGGTGGGCCTGCCCATTTGTGCAAAATCGAACAGTGTCGGGTGGCCCTGTCACATTTAAAAATCGATTTCACAAATTGGCTTGAATCTGTTCGATGAAATGTTATCTAAATTTTTAAAAACAATTTTATCCAAAGAACACATTACATACAGTCTAAAACGTTAATAATTAAAATAAGACTTATTTTCTTTACTCACTTAGACGCAATATTTATTTAGTCATTTATATTCATATTATTAATTAACAATAGCTGATAGCTCACGATGAGCTTTTTCTTGTAAGAAATGTTAAAAAGTCAACTTCTTAGTATACGCAGGCATGAGCTTCGAGTCCAGCCAGCATCCAAGGTATTCTTGCCCTTTTAACGTGTTTTTTTACGTTTACTATTTAAATTGTTGTTGTTAAAATTTCATACGTTAAATTAAACGTATCAAGACACAACTTCCTTACTCAATTTGTTTATTTTTTATTATTACTTATTTATAGATTTCACTTTCATGATTGTAAATAGCTCACGAAATTCCTTTTTTGTTTATTCTCAATGAAGTCACCGTTTTATTTCCAGATATACTGAGCTCTTTGCAACATTACAGTTATGAAACTATGGAGAAAAATGGTATTTTACACGGCTGGCTTGGCCATATACTTTATTTTAGTAAGTAGAATTCTTTTATTTGTTTTTATTTTCTTATACTATGCAATAAGGCTACCGAGCAAGCGGATTCCTTGCCAGTTAGTGAGAAAAACTACACGTGGACACGCCTCTTTTTACATGGGAAAAATCTTTTATGATTCCGCCGCCTTGTGGAAAAGCAGCAGGGGTATGTGGGAGTTTCCGAGACACAGGCGGTACTCAAAAAAGCATGTTGCATCTGTGCTGTCGCTTTTTCCGGGGACACGGAAACACAAAAACGCAATCATCGCCCCGGAAAACCACATGTGACCCTGACGACAACGAACATCTCTATGCTTACAACATTGAATGTGGCTCTCCGCATCCCTCACTTATATGATGACGAGATCTAAACGAAATGGGCTAAGATAATTAAATAAAGATTGTTCTTCTGACCAGTTTTAATAATTTAATATGGTTTCATGCAAGAACGCAATGTTTATATGGGCAGAAACATAATAATTCAGAAATTGAATAAAAATTCTCATGATTTTTTATAAATGTTTGCTTTGTGTCAACAGGCTTTATGTCTTTGTTATGAAGGCGACGATAGGTCGCAGTGATCTTTGGGACTACTACCCAACCTCTTCCACACAAAATAGAAATACAATGTAAAAATAAATGTAAATATTGAAAATATTAATATTGAAAATATTTGCCATGCCCTAACTGCATTTAAAAGCTCTTTATTTTAACCACTTTGAACTAGCACTAAATTTTCTGTAACCACAGAACTTATTGCCAAAAAAATTACTCTTTTATAAATGAAAGTACTTTTACTGATTTTAACTTGACGGATTTTGTAACAAGTATAATTATTCAGTTGTCCAAGATCCAGTCGACCTGGAGGTGATACTGAAGACTTGTATGGAGAAAGATGACTTGCATCGTTTCATGAGATGTGTCATAGGAAACGGTGGAATATTTGCACCAGGTAATTTTTATTTGTCAATAGATTTAAACTCTTTTTACGGTCGTACTTTACGTAAATTCGTTCACTTAGGAAAACAACCCACTCCATCGGATCTGTATATTTCACGGAAGCACAAAATATCGTCTCTGACTTTATAAATTCAAGTAGTACTTTGTCTTGGTAAGACTAAGTACAACTTGAATTTATAGTCATGTATTCTAAAATATTTTTAATACTTTTTTTGCTGTATTTATCTACACAACGTGCTTCTATAAAAGCTTCATATTTGCCAACTTCTATTTGTTTCTTCTTTAACAGGCATTGTGTGATCGTGGGCAAATCTTTTTAATTAAAATAAATCATTAATTTAAATTTCCGTTCGTTTTTCGAGCCATCATAATTCTTTCACGAAATTTGTATGATCTGTTACATTTTTAGTTGCGATTTGGAAAAAACGAAGGAAGATCTTAATTCCCGCTTTTAGTCCGAAAATAGTGGAAAATTTCGTGGACATATTTTCGGAGCAAAGTGAGCATCTGGTAGGCAGGTTGGGTGAGTGTGTAGGCCGCGGGCAAGTTCGCATGTGGCCCTACATTAGTACCTATACGCTGGATGCTGTGTGCGGTAAGTAGGTTAGAAAATAAATTTAATATTAATAATAGCGTCCTCAAGAAAGTGAGTATACATCTGTTGTTAATATCGGTGTTCGTTATTTTTTTTTTCATATCCATTAATAAGAGATCAGGATGACATGGATAGTTACATTAATAATCGTTCTGGCCTATTTCTTCCAATCATTCTGCTCGAATATGTCATTTTGTTTATGTGAAAAGTCATTGCTCATCAATCTCTCAGAAAATTAAAGGACAAGAATAAACACTAAGAAAATCTCGATAGTACTCTTGTGCTGGTTTTTGTACTTTTCGAAGTGGTAATAATCGATGAAATAAGATTTCTTTATGATAACTAATGATTATAACTGTAATCCTTTGTCAAAATTGCAATACATACAGTGCGTGTTTAAAGAACATGGCTTACCCACAAAAGTTTTTAGTGAATGTATGAATTCTTTAATTTCGCTTAAAGATCGTAGAATACATAACAATGAACTTAAACCACATACTTACAAAGCTGTCGTTATAACATGGTAGATAATATTGCCAAAACAGTAGCCAAAAGTCAAACGTTAAGGACATTGATGAAAATTCCCTTGAATTGCTACGTATGACTTCCTCTCTGACCGATAACAAATATTATAATTACATCACTCTCAGTATCTTCTCAATCTGATATATTACAAAAAACTGTGATAGTAAAACGTATACCCAAATACTATAATCCTCAGTAATTAAAAGATCTTCGTATTCTACTGTATCTATCCTAAGTACTCGTAAAGGCAGAATTTGCCGGCCGTCGCTGAACGTCGGCCAGACCCAACATCTGACCTCTCCTTCGGTCGTAGCGGTTTACCGTTCCACTGAATCAAGGAGTGGAAGGACGAGTGCGTGCTCCTGCGTGTGCGCGAACGCTTGCGCACCTTAATATATCCTGCGTATCTGACCGCTTCCGTATAATGGACTCCGATGACGTAAAGTCCCGTAGCGATGGGAGGAAATAGAGAGGTCTGGCTTGATGCAGGTTGGGCTTTGTCTGACTCCTGCACACGGGAGGTCCCAGGGGTGTGATTACATGCCGTGGTCGCTTTCGCACTGCAAATGGGGGCGACAGTGTGGATTCGGCAGCACCTGGGATGACAAAGAAGCCCTATTTAGGGAGGCAGTGCTTTCCTCGCTCAGCCGGGGAAGGGGCTAGAAAATGTGCCCTAAAAAAATGCTCGTCCCTACTAGAAAGGTGGTAGTAACCACGGCTGCCACCGCATCACCCTAATTCGTGGTCGACGTAACTTAAACAATAAAAACACCATGAAACCATTTGTCATGACATTTGGCGCGTGGAACGTGAGAACGCTTATTGATCGAGATGGCAACGCCTGCCCTGAACGTAAAACCGCCATAGTAGCTCGTGAACTTTTTCGTTATGATGTGGATGTAGCTGCGCTCAGCGAAACCCATCTTGCTGATGAAGGAGAGCTGGTGGAAGATGGCGGTGGCTATACTTTCTTCTGGAAAGGTACCGCTTGCTCAGGACCTCGATTTTCAGGTGTAGGATTTGCCATCAAGAATCACTTAGTTAAGCGACTTGAGTAGTACCCTGTACACATTTCGGACCGCGTGACCACCTTGCGCCTTCACCTGGATAAAGAAAATTTCCTTAATATCATCAGTGTCTATGCTCCAACGCTGGACAAGTCTGATGATATCAAGGACAAATTCTATGAAGAATTATCTCAATGCCTTAACAGCATCAGCTCCAGAGAGCAGGTTCTATTGCTAGGAGATTTCAATGCCAGAGTTGGTTGGGACTATGAGGCTTGGCCTGGAGTTCTGGGTAGACACGGAGTTGGCAAAATGAACAGTAATGGTCAGTTGCTACTCAGCCTTTGTGCTCAATACGAACTTGCAATAACGAACACAATGTTCAGACTTCCAGGCAAGCACAAGACTATGTGGATGCACCCAAGATCCAAGCACTGGCACTTGATCAATTATGCTGTCGTACGACAAAGAGATATCAGTCAAGTCCAAATCACCCGCGTCATGCGCGACGCACACTGCTGGACTGAACACCGCCTTATTGTCACTAAACTGCGACTCCGCCTCCGTAGACCGCGTAGATTTCAAATAAGAAAGCCTGCGTCTTTGAACGTAGAGAGGCTAAAAAATCGCGAGGTCAGGGAGACTTATGCTGAAGTCTTATCTAGAAAGCTGTCGCCAGTGAGTGAGATTGGTGATTTCAGCTCTGCTTGGGGTGCGTTGTCTTCTCATCTCATGGAGACTGCCTCAGTTACTTTAGGTGTAAAACACCGTCGTAATGAAGACTGGTTCGATGAGAATGACGAAGCTCTCAGGGCATGTACTAAAGCGTTGGGCCGAACATTTTAATACATTGCTCAACGTAGATCGATTAGCGGATCTTCAGAATATCAGTTTAATGCCTCAACTCCCCCTAGCTACTGAGCTGGACCAACCTCTGTCGTGTGACGAGGTTGTCATTGCCATCAGACAGCAACAAAACCAAAGGGCGGCTGGCATTGACCTTATACGAGGTGAGCTGCTTAAGTACGGCGGTGAGGAGTTGCACACTTTGGTGTGGGAACTATTTGTTCGTATGTGGGAGGAGGAACAAGTCCCGGATGATTTCAAAGTGTCGCGCATAATTCCTATTTACAAGAACAAGGGTGATCGCTCCGACTGCAACTCGCACCGCGGTATTTCGCTTCTGACTGCTCCTAGAAAGGTCTTTGCAAGAGTCCTATTAAACCGCCTGAAGCTTTTGTCGGAAAAGATTCTGCCTGAAACCCAGTTTGGCTTCCGGCCTGACCGAGGCACCTATGAAGCTATTTTCTCTATACGCCAACTCCAAGAAAAAAGTAGAGAGCAGCGACGTCAGTTATATCTCTGCTTTGTAGACTTAGAGAAAGCTTTCGACAGTGTGCCTCTTGGAGCTCTCTGGATGGTGCTAGGAAGGCTGGAGTGTACGGGAAAGTTTGTGAGGCTTCTGAGACTTCTGCATGACGATATGCAATGCTGCGTCTCCGTAGATGGTGAACAGTCAGACTTTTTCTCCGTTACCTGTGGAGTGAAACAAGGGTGTGTCTTAGCGCCCACACTATTTGCCATTTATTTTGCAGTCGTTGTCAGAGAAGTCTTACAAACGGTTCCCGAAGGTGTTCGCATCCGCTTCCGAACAGATGGTAGTCTTTTTAACTTGGCCAGACTTAAAGCGCGCACCAAAGTCTCGTATGCATTAATTAAAGAGATTATGTATGCTGATGACTTGTGCTTTTTAGCAGAATCCTCACAAGGTCTACAAAAGCTGATGTCTGTTCTCCACCAAGCATGCTGTAAGTTGGGTCTGAAGATTAGTGTCAAAAAGACGGAGGTGATGTCCATGGACATACATGGTCGTGAGACACTAACTATTAAGCTTGGTGAGGATGTGTTGAATCAGGTCGATAAGTTTAGATATCTGGTTAGCACTATTAAATCTAACTGTGACCTTGACGCTGAAATCAACAGTAGGATCAGTGCTGCAGCTGCCACATTTGGTAAGCTACATTCTAAAGTCTTCTGCTCGCACGACCTTAAGCTAGCAACAAAAATGTCAGTTTACATGGCGGTTGTGCTGCCAAGCCTCTTATACTCCTCCGAGACATGGTGTGTGTATCGCCACCACATTCGTACTTTGGATCGGTTCCACCTTAAGTGCCTTCGTACCATCATGAAGATCAGATGGTCCAACCGAGTCCGTAATACTGAAGTTTTGCGACGAGCCAATGTCGGTGGCATTGAGGCCTATTTAATGCCGACGCATTAATATAGCTTCGGTGGTGCGGTCATGTCTTGCGTATGGCGGAGGAAAGAGTGGCGAAACGCATCTTTTACTCTGAACTAGAGGAGGGGAAGCGGAAACATGGCGGTCAACTCCTCAGATACAAAGATATTCAGAAACGACATATGAAGAGATGCAACATAGAGCCCTCAAATTGGGAGGTTTTGGCAGCGCAGTGTCCGGAGTGGCGCGGAATTGTTAAGAGCCGTATCCGCGAGTTTGAAGATCAGCGTAAGGCTGACCTCAATGCTAAGCGCGATGACCTAAAGGCCCGTCCAGCCATCTTTATTTATAACTATGTAGGCGGCGTACTCACCTGCCCTCACTGTGCAAGAGAGTTTGCTGCCAAGATTGGCTACATTAGCCATTTTCGGGCGCATCAGCGTCAAATCAATTAGGAGTCGAAGAGGTCGCCATGGCCGAAATCGGTCGGAATAAAATAATCATCAAAGGTAGAATAGGTGCAAATGGTAGGTTATCAGGAGAAAAGCTGTTTTCTGTCCACATTTCAGTCAGCCTAACCACAAACAGTAGCACAGCGCCAGCTTCACTATATGTCATAGATAATGTTCTTGCTGCACAGCATACAGGAATGCGAACGAATGTATTATTGAATTTTTCAAGGGAACTGAAATCAATTCTATAATTCTTCAAATGACACTAGGTATGTTAAGTTCAATTTGCAAAAGGTTGTGACCGCATCTGGAACCCTCGGGTGTAGCATACGTCCATGGGTTCATTGACTTAACATCAGGTGAACCGCCAGCTCGTTTGCAACTTTCTTACATGAAAAAAAAATAAGATGTCAGCGAAGTACCACTGTTGGCTTAGCCTATCGATTCAGCAAATCAATTTTTATTTTTTATGGTTTCTTTTATGCCACACTTTTGAGTTCTATTAATCTTATTTTTATTATATATTTCACGTCCATGGTTTCTTCATTATACATTTGTTATTGCTCGATTCATTAAATGAGTTTTTGTTTTTATTGTTCAACCTTCCATTCACAACAAGTGGCCAGTTACAGCTTACCTTGAAACCCACATATAGTCCAATGACATTTTTTTTGTTTTCCATCATTGTTTTGTTATATAATAATTTTAAAATAAAAAAGGTGAGATAAGAAGAAATATTTATCATTTCTCACCATTGTTACATGCTAATAATATGCTAGCTAATACTCTTCTAATATGGCCGTAAAAGAAGCCAGTCCAAAGTTTTAAAAAAATTCCTCATTATTTTGACGATCCGAATGGCGTAATGGGTAGTACCTGTCTCCTGCGTCAGAGGTGATTGTGTGATTAACATAGAGTTTTTCCAGTTCCTGGGTCTTTATACATGTATAATATGTATTTATTTACAAAAGAAAAGTATGTTTAAGTACATTTATCAGTTATCTAGTACCCATAGTACAAACGTTGCTTAGTTTGGGACTAGAGAGCGTCTTATAAATATGTGTCCTAAAAAATATTTATTTGTGATTGCTTTATTAACTCCTGTATGTTTGAAAAAACATTTAATAAATATTTTCACACTATTAAGTCAGTTAATTATCTTTTGTCTTTCAAACATTTTGTGCGTTTCAGAAAATTGTTGAGGTTTATTAAGCAGTTAAAAACGACCGCTCCTAAAATACAATTTTTTACATTTCACTATCCCTTATAACAAAACTTTTTATTTTATAAAACAATTGCAGAATATCATTAAATATTTATAACTTTAGCTACATGTTGGAAATGACATTAACTCATGACTGTTATTGAAAGAAACTCGGAAGTATTACACTTCCTCTTCACGACGGCACCATACCATAATGGCACCATATCAGCCAATATATGGCCTATATAAGCCTTTCATAAATTTAGCCTTGAATAGTTAAGTAATAATAAGCAGTTAAGATATTGAGCAAGAAAATTAAATAATGAAACAACGACTCACCAACAAGGTATTATGACCTGTATTACGTACATTTCTTATACTTCTAAATATGGCGAAAATATTTGTACTATAGAATAAAAATATTTTTATATATACAATATTAATAACTTTTTTCATCTTCGTAAAATGTTGTTTTAATATTATTAACTTTCTTAAAATTTGTTCATAGTCAGTTACATAAATAAACTTTTATTTGTTTTCAGAAACTGTAATGGGAATAAAAATTAAAGCACAAGACAATCCAAAGACTCCATTTTTAAGTGCAATGCAAGCGATTCTGAATTTGGTGTGTGAAAGGATTTTTCACTTATGGCTACAACCAGAGTGGCTTTACAAACTTTTCCCTAAATACTCAAAATATAAGAAATGTGTAAAAGTGTTGCATGATTTCACTAATGAGGTAAGATCAATTAAGATTAGATATAAAATTTAAAAATTCTAAGAATGTATAACCTGCAATACTGGTAGTGGTTACCAAATCTTAAAGAGGGACCAAAGCGACCTGACTCACCAGTGGAAACGCATATGTATACATCTATTTACGCTGGCTATTGCAATCAATCAGCATGGAGCATGGAGTGCCCGCAAACCGCGAGACTTTCTAACCGATAATAGTCATAATAGCCTGACGGCCCGAGCCGAGGGTCCCTCTGGAGTCCTAGAGCTTGGTCACCCGTAATCGTGGTACATGCTAGGCGCCCTTAGCTCCCGGACATCCCAAGACCCGGTCAATCAGTAAAGGCTTCCTCCAGGCCAACAGTGGTTGATCCAGGAAAATAAAAAGGCTTGTCTGATTTTTCAACTTAATATAACATAATTTTTAACAAAAGAAAAAACTTTCAACTTATTATAACAATTAATAATTTTTAACAAAAAAAACCGACTTCAATCAGAAAATTAAAAACATTGTTAATACCTATAACATTCAATGATGGCCCTCGATTTCTCTGGGATGCCATAATCAGATATGGCTTTCATTATCATGGTACCACCCTTGGGATATCTCCTTTCGGACAAAAAAAGAATCATCAAAATCGGTTCATAAACGACCAAGATATCCACGAACACCCATAAAAAATATGTACGGTCGAATTGAGAAACCGCCTCCTTTTTTGATGTCGGTTAAAAACTGCGATAAAATATTTAATACTTCGATTGTTTTAGGTGATATGTAAACGTAAAGAAGAACTAAAAAACAAGGAAACTTGTCCGCGAGAAACGGATCAAATGTTTGGTAATGTTTTTATAAGATCTACTTTGTAATTGGTTTTTATTTTAAGTACTTATCTGCCCTGAAGATGAAATTTCAACTTAAGTTTATTAGATAAAGATTGTCGACAACACCTATGTTTTGACTCTGATGAATTTAAAAGTAAATCGTATAGGGAACATGATAGGCCACCTGTTAAGACATGACAAATTCATTAACAACATCATACAAGGAAAGATAGAAGAAGGAGAGCAGAGGAAAATTAAGGATAAGCTATGTATCACAAATTATTATTAAAAAGAAGATGAATGTTAAGTCGTATAGGAAGGTAAAGGGAACGGCTTTGAGGAGAGAAAGGTGGAGGGTGCACAACTGGAATGAGATGTATGCTGCACAGACAAGAGCCTAGCTCTTAAATTAAAAAGGAAGAAGACGTCTCTTTCAAATGGTCAATGTGTAATGTTTTTGGATAGTGTCTGCATCCCGTAAAGTTTCTTGAATTGCCAAAAACGTCAAATAAAGGTGGATAGTTGTCAAGATTTTGGTGCCGTGGTCGCAGACGTTAGAAGACTTCAGTCTGAATCGTCGCCTGGCCGTAACAATTTTTTGACAATTTATGTATTAAATTTACTATGAAAACATATACGTTATGAACTTTGTATGTATACTACATTTGTCTCTACTAGTTTCGTGTAAGGCCAATCCCATCCCTGATTGTATATCCCCGGTGTATAAGTGGCATTGATTTTGTGTTTCATATTCAACTCAATAAAAATAAATAGTGAATGGTCGGTAACTTGTAAAAATAGTTTTAATATAATTATTGAATGTAGACGATTGTGATTATAGCTAAATAAGCTTACAAAAGAAACAGGTTTAATGCTGGGGGCATATCGTAATTTAAGTGTTCTTAGCATTCATTAATAGGACTGCATATTTGCACCGTTTTGATGACCTATTAAAGATCTCTGGCCTTTTTATACTTTTCTTTGCAGTTATAATACAAGTGAAGTCAGCAAGTTGATAACATGTACGCCATTTATGTATGACAAAACAATGTATTGGACCCTAAGTTACGTATAGCATAATTTGAGTTTAATCCTATATATTTCAGATTTGGGGAACTACCAGAATCAGTCCTTTCTTGATCATCTGATTAGACTCTCTGGCGGTGAAAAGGGATATAACAATACAGAATTAAGAGAAGAAGTGCTCACTTTGACTATCGCCGGCACAGACACGTCCGCAGTGGCCATTGGGTACACACTGAAATTGCTAGGAATGTACCCAAAGATTCAAGATAAAGTAGTACAGGAGTAAGTTCGATTTCTTATGTGAAAACTTCTATTTTTGATTTTTGTAAAACTACTAATTTCTAGTTATGCGAGTACTTTTGTAAAGTATTTTAAAATATGAAATAAAAAAACATTACCCCAAATGTTCTTTATTAGTTTAAAATTTTAAGATATCTAATTAGTCTTTCATAATTGAAATTAGTATTTTGTGACTTTGATTATTCATACTATTATGACTCTCACGTTGCGCAGTTGACAAGGTATGGGCTTCAGCGGCGGTCGAGTTGTCCCGTGTGGGTTCAATCCCCACACGGGACAACTAGATATTAATTTGTGTGTACACAGATAGTTGTTTTGCATCTGGGTGTTTCGTCCGTGTGAAATTTATGTTTGTATAACGTCGTTACTACACAGTATAATGTTATCCAAAGGTAAGGGCAATGTTTAAAAAAATATACTTCGTTGGCGTAACAAGATAGTCTTTTCAAAAATTTTATCATTCGCCTTATTCTACTTTTATAGAAAAAAGCGACACATACAATATAAAAAAGGTATTTAATACATTGAAAGTTTTATTATACACACTATGTAAATGTTGAATAAAGTTCATTTAAATATCACAAAATAAATATCGTGAATACAGTTGTCAGTTCTCAACGCAAACATACGTAGATGTCTAGCTAACTTCAGGGTGTCGGTTTTTCGTGATGGTGTGCGCGCTCATCGTAAACTCTCATCATTTTGCTTTAACGCGCCAAAAGAAGGATAACTTCAATAGAAAATTAAAGATTAAAATACTATCTTCAATGTTCATGACTACTTATGCAAACTGTAACCTATTTTGTGTAATCTTTGTTTTTAGAATACAAGAAGTTTTTGGTGACTCGGAACGACCATTGATTAAAGACGATTTATTAAAATTGAAATACCTGGAAAGAGTGGTGAAAGAGTCACTTAGACTATTTCCTCCTGTGCCATTTATTATAAGAAAGGTTTTGCAGGACATTACTTTACGTAAGTTGTGTCATAATCATAAATTCGTTCCAAAGGTGTACATATTTTATATTGATCTTTAAAGCAAAATAAATCGATTTAAATCTACGCGAAAATAACGAGATTTTTTTTTCTATTAGCTTCCGGAAAAATCCTCCCAGCCGGCTCGGGCGTAGTAGTCAGTATTTGGGGAATCCACCGAGACCCCAAATACTGGGGTCCAGACGCGGAATGCTTCGACCCAGATCGGTTCTCGCCAGAGCGCTTCAAGCTGCAGCACCCATGCTGCTACATGCCTTTTAGCAGTGGACCCAGGAACTGCCTAGGTCAGCGTTATTTCTCCACATCACATGAATTTGCCATTGTGTGGAAAAAATTTTGAACAAGATTTTTTTTTAGCTCGAACTTTCTGTAGCTTTTCCATTATATTCAGCAACCAGTACTTTTGGTCGATGTTTTTTATATCATACTCCTTTGTATTATTATATTCGAGTAAGTTAGCATTATTCAATTCCATTTACATCTAAAAAGTAAAGTTATAACCTACATAATATGTCCTACTGCTTGACAAATTCGCCCTCTGTATAGCCTTCTATAGATGATTGCCGTAATACCCTTATTAGGGCATAGTCCACCACGCAGCACTAATGCGGATTGGTGGACTTCACATACCTTTGAATCATTTTTATTTCGAGAATATGCAGCTTTCCTCACGATTTTTTCCTTCACCACTAAACACGTGATAAGTCAGCACTTAAAATTAACTATATCATTGGTGCCGGCGCCAGGGATCGAACTTAGGTTGCTCAAGCATATTCAATTCAAAGCGAGCGCCCGGACAATGAGCTATCACGGTCATTTACACACATCTATTGCAAGATATTTCAATAATTTAATTATTTTTGCAGCTATAAGGAACTGGCTACAATGTAATAAATAATTAATTAATTTCAATATGTGAATAAAATACTTAAGATTATTTATTACAACCTAATCAACTGAGAATCTTAATGATTCTTAATATGTTAAATTGGTAGCGTGACAGGAAATAATATCTTATTTTTTCCAACAAAAATTTTTTTTGAGAAAAATGCGGTCATAACATACCTGTTTAGGTGGGTATAGCTCCAAATCAGGATGAGGCTGTGATCAGGCCTCCAAGTGTCACCGTATTGCCTAATCCAAAAAAGAATTTCACGGTCCCAGATCCATTAAAAGCATTCAAGCAATGCCTCGTTTTTCTTTGACAATCTCAAAGCCCTAAGTTTTCATTCAACATCCATTTTGATTCTGGTCACCTGTGGTTCTGCTTAAGCCCGTCTGAATTGTTTTCCAGGATTTCTTTTGCTTCGCGCTTCACAATTTAAATCAGTGCTGGATCCTATGAACTTCTTTTTTTGTCTTCTACGTTTAAATTGTAATGATATCGTTTCATGGAGCCATAAAAGAAATCTTTTGGTTGTATTACAATTTTTCAAGAGTTCGAAATTCTCTTTTGGTGCATAATAGCACCGATGCAATGCAATAAGCACAACTCGGTCTACTTAAAGCGTCACTCCATATTTAAAAATAAATGAAAATCGAAATAGTGCACTATATTATTTTCGTATAACATTCGAAATTCGATAAATATTTTTTGTGGACAGTATTCAAGATGTAAAAGATTTCATTATGTTACAGAATTTATGACCCGACCAGATTCCGACCGGCACGCGTTCTGCACGACTTCAATCCTCCTTTAGATACATTACACAGTCCTTGCATAACTATTTGTAGTATATCGAATGGGGAAATCCTGAGTCCACCGGTGCTAAAGCAAACAGATTAGCAATTCAAATAGTACCAAAATATGTTATTTTTTAAAACATTTATAATTATTTCGAAAAATCGCTCATGCTCAAAAAACTTTCTACAAATTTTAAAGTTGATTTCTTTTATTAAAGTAGGCTACCAGTACGCATTGATGTCAGTGAAGACTGCTCTATCGACGATACTTAGAAGATATAAAATAGTTGTCGCGGCGGAATCCGGACCTGTTCCTCATATCAAATCCAAAATTGACGTTATGATGAAGGCGACAGACGATTACGAAGTGGTACTGGAGAAAAGGAATTTATAAAGGGATTATAGTTAATTCTACGAAATAAATGTTTTTAAGTGTTTGTATTTTTTATGTTTAATATTTAAACAGCCTTTGATAACATATTATATCTTGTAAGGTTTTGAAATCACTTCATAACTAACACCCGGTTTTATGATCATTAAGAAGATCATTCTGATCAATTCAGAGAGTTTAACCATCATTTTGGCAACTTAAATAACATTTGGAAAGCCATTTGATAGCTGATTAGTTGACTTCTACGATCATCAGCGTTTCAGAAACCGGGTGAAAGTCTCGCGTCCTTAGATCCAAATATAGACAGAGTAAGCTGTTGTCATTTTTATTATGCCTTTATTACGAGTTTTTTTTCTGTTTTTCTGGTATATACTTCTGCTGCTGAGTTGTAAACGAGACTAGTGGTTAACCTTGACGTAATGTGGTTACAGATATGACAGTTATGTTGGTACGTCAGAAATCGGCTTGGGGGAGCCGTGACCTTAAAGGTAATTCGAGCTTCCCCGGCCAATACTAAAAGCCATTACTTTCACTTTTTAACTATTCACTAAATAAATTGAATTTCTAAAGAAATATTTATGGTGCCATAGGTCGCATTATTAATATTTGTTAATGGGTCTTGCCTCATTGTGACCACTAGGTGAGTTTCCCGATATTAGATAATTAGATTCGCTTATTGATATCTATTTTTTTGTGTGTGAATAAAAAAGTAATTCTGGTGCCGCTATAACAACAAATACAAAAAAATTTAATAAAAAAGTGGGGCTCCCATACAATAGACATGATTTTTTTGCCGTTTTTCTAGAGAACGGAACCCTTCGTGCGCAAGTCCGACTCACTCTTGGCTGAATTTTTAAGAATGACAGGTTTTTATTTCGTATGCCGTTTTAAAAAGGATAATTCAGTGGCTCTTCCCAAATTGGATTTAAGGCAATTTAGAAAGATGACAATTTTGAAACATTTATATTTTGCCTGTAATAAAATAGGCCCTATTTATTAAAAAGGTGGCAACGCGTATACCTATAACGCATAATCCTTTTTTTCTGTACACACGAATTAAATCCGACAATTTATAATAAAAAATACCGGACCGAATTTTGAATTTGCCATTCTCGAATCGACCTGAAGACACACAAAAAATCCCATCAAAGTCAGCCCAGCCATTTAGGAGGAGTTCAGTGACACACACTTTTTTAATCTTTCCCCGAAAATTATTATAATTTATATCTCGTTTTTGCAACAACACTTAGAAATTTTGATTGAGCGTAAGTCAGGCAACCTTTTTTCTTAAAATTGAGAAAATATCACAAAAAATTAAAGAATTCGAAAAGCCAACATTTAGAAGAGAAGTCAAAAAACATTATGAAAAAGTGGTAATCTTTTCAATAAAGGATCTAACGAGTAATCGCACCCAAAATCAAGTCAAGAACAACTTCGGGAAATGGTTCAGTACAAATGAACATTACAAGGATCATAATTAATAAGAGATAACCGACTTCAAAAAAGGAGGAGGTTACTTAATTCGATCGTATATATTTTTGTGACAATATTTTAGAATCTTCGAGCAATGATTCAATATTTGAAAAAAGAAACAATATATAGTATACAGCGTGTCGTTACCACCGCGACAATAAATGAACACACATATAGAGGATAACTTTTTAAAATTGTATTAAACATTTAAAATCTTTAAACATCAATATTTACAGAGTTATTAAATTTTCCAAAACAAACAATTTTAGAACAACCTTACGTATAAAACTGTAACGTAAAGTTAATTTGTAAAGGTCACAAAGCATATGAATGGGTTGAATGAATTTAAAAGAGATAAAAAATACTGTTAGAAGGAGAGGCTTTTAATGCGACGCTGTGGCGTGAGTTGTATAGGATGTAACAAATTTTGTTTCTTTTTTTACTTAATTAGTTTATTTGAAAAATATTATTTTTAAATTATGGACTTTGTTTGACGTTAATATTTTTTTATGATTATTGGCAAGTAGCGTTAGACGTGTGTTCATTTATTGTCGCGATGGTAACGACACGCTGTATACTATTGCCACTGGTTCAGTAGTTCCATAAGCATAATATTATTTTAAACAGTACTTGCAAAATAAAATTTTCTCTTACATAAGTAACCTTGCTTTCATTTTGTGATTTTGAAGAAGAAAACGTTTTTATTTGAGTATTTATTAAGTTATTCCTACTACTGTTTGAACCGGGGCGCGGTGGCTGAGAGCACTAGTATTCGACGCATGCGCAATGGCCTTTCAGCGTCGTACAGTTGGCTATCGCTATCCTCGTCTGACTAGTGATGTTACGCGCTAGATCCATTTCACTCACCTTAAATATTTGCGATCTTTAACAGCCAGCAACCCTTATTTGCGGCCAGATTTAATTAGGCAATCGTATATCATAATACACAGAACCAAATTTGCTTTAATTTGATAAATAATAAATGTACGTTATGAACGGAAACATATCAATATGTTAAAACAAATCATTCCTGTTTACACCTGGCTGCAAAGAGGTGCGGTCAAATGCGCAACGGAAACCATGATTTTTCAGTCTTTATGTATATTGACGTGAAGTGGACGATATTTTATTTAAAAGCAAGTAAATGAATTGTTTCCCAAACATCAATTAACAATAATAAAATAAAAAATATTAGGGGCCACATTTTGACAGGCAACACGGTTAATATATACTTATTCTTCTTATCACATATATTGGAATTTAGCATATACTCGATGAGTAGTAATTCTGCAGCCGGACTTAGACTATTATATGATGGAATACAAAATTGAAGAAATCTATCTGTTTGTTGTAATAGCGTATCCTGGCGCTTGCTTTAAACTTTTGTACAGTATAAAAAGTACTATCAAAGGACCTATATGTTGTTCTGGACCTGTTGTCATTTTACAGCGTGTCGTTACAACCGCGACAATAAATGAACACACGTCTAACGCTACTTGCTTATAATCATAAAAAAAATACAAAATAATCCATAATAATAAATAATAAATATATCCATAATTAAAAAAAAAATCAAACAAATTAATTAAATAAGAAGAAACAAAATTTGTAACATCCTATACAGCTACAACTGACTGATTCATACATTCAGAGACTTTTTCATTCGTTGCCGCAGCGTCACGTTACAAGTCTCTCCTTCTAACAGTATGTTTTATCCCTTTTAAATTCATTCAACCCATTCATATGCTTTGTGACCTTTACAAATGAACTTTACATTACAGTTTTATACGTAAGGTAAGGTGTTCTGAAATTGTTTGTTTTGGAAAATTTAATAACTCGGTGAATGTTGATGTTTAAAGAATGTAAATGGTTAATACAATTTAAAAAAGTTATCCTCTATATGTGTGTTCATTTATTGTCGCGGTTGTAACGACACGCTGTATAACGATTTTGAGACCTGCGTCATCGATACATGGAGTGTGTTATAGAACAGTTTTTTCACGTGTGAAACTGCTACTGCACCACTTCAGTATACATTTTCTTTGGTGACTTATAGGACCAAAAATAGTTTAAATATAGTTTTCGTTGTTCGGGACGTCATCTGATTGTAGTAATTGTTATCAAAGTTTCTCAATTTCGTCGTTAACGAACAACACTTGTTTTTGCGGAGGCATGTTTGGTGTACAACCACACAACCATTATTTGACAATTTAATTTCTAGTGTTGACTTGAAATTATGGCCGTGATACGAGTTTTTGAACCGTCCTTAATTACAATTTTAGGTTTCAAATTTTTTAATTCCCTAAATTGTTGATAGATGGAAATTATTCTTACAAAATTGTCTTTTATTTTATCAAAAATACCCTTATATTATTACAAAAAGTGTTTTGTTGATAGTATTTCTAGTTGACTTCAATTAAGGGAATATTACATATTATGTATTATATATCATACGTAGTATTTAAATATCATACGCCTCTGTAGAAAAATAGAACTGAGAATCGAACCAACGTACCAAAAACTATCTTATGTAAGTTAGGAGAAAATGCTTTAAGTTGTTTACTATGACGCCTATTGCAACGATAAAAGTCTAAGGCGAATTAAAGCAGTGTCCAACTTAAATAAGATTTTTAAGTCTTCTTACAAGTACCTTTGTAACCTTTATTCGTAATAAAGGTTACAAAGGTTCTTGTAATCATCTCCACCATAACGACGAAACAAGCAATCAATGCAAGTAATTAATAACTTGCATTGATTATTTATTTCATTATGGTGGAGATCGTTACAAGGGTCAGTTAAGTAATTTATAATAAAACATGAACAACGTCACGGTTAAAATTTACCACCAAGTAATATTTTCATAACATTAATTCAACCTTGAAAGTATAAATTGCGCTGAACGAGGGAAATTACCTGATTCCGAGAAAATATTCTAGTAACGTTAACTATTTTGACGATATGTGACACATTAAAATTTCTGTATTAACTAAACCGCTATTAAAAACTTTGATATCAATTATATTAGCCACAAAAATTATTTAAATTTATACCACACAAGCGACCCGCCCCGGCTTCGGACTGGTGCAATGTATTATATATATATATATATAAACCTTCCTCTTGAATCACTCTATCTAGTAAAAAAACCACATCAAGATCCGTTTCGTAGTTTTAAAGATCTAAGCATACATAAGGACAGTGAGACAGCGGGATGACATTATTTTATGTTAGTATGATGTGATTTATTCAGAATTTAAAGCTCGTCATCGGCAGTAACCAGACATAAAAAACGGCCACGTATGTTGTGTTTTTTAACAAATACGTAACTGACATGCAGGAAAAATGTCTTTTGCCGTGTCAAGCATAATAATCGTTGTTTCGCAGTTTGAAGGCTGCTCTGGTACCTTGAACTCTTTGACCCTATCTCTCCCATTTGCGGGGGTTTGTATGTCACCGTGAGTTTATATATACCATATGCAAACGCACATTTTACTTAAGCAGTTACGTGCTCGTTGATCTATAACTAAGGCCACGCAAGGTGTGAGTGATAGTGCTTGAACTCCACCATGTTTTTGTTCTTAATGCTGTTTTGCCTAGTGCTGTGGGTAATACTCTTCAGGTATAGGCGAAGGAGAATGTACAAACTTGCGTCAGCGATCCCAGGGCTAAATGAAGAACTGCCCGTTGTAGGGGTAGCGCATACTTTGACGGGAAACACAGAAGGTATGGCAAATGTTTACCTAAATTCATCCTATCCCAGGTTGGATCCTACCGCTGGTTTAGGATGATTATAGTAAAAAAAAATAGAAATAGCGTATTACAAGACTCGAGTTGAACATAAATGATAATTTTGTACCATAAATCATCCTGCGATTGTGAATGTTGAAAAACATCTACATTTAAATTCAAATTAAGTACGAAGAAGTCCTAAAACGTTTCCGTAATATTGTAGTATTTTTATACTTTTGTAAAGTAAAGGTTCTTTTGTTTTCGCCATTAAAGTTTTTACTTCAACTAGCATTGATAAGTTTCTGTTAGTAAATTACGTAATTGTTTTTGATTCATTGATATCATTGAAAACTCACGTTCAGGTCAGTATCGTACTCACGTTCTTAAAGACGCGAGGGCCTTAGCTGCTTAATTTGGTAGCGAGATGATAGATTTCATTTTTGATTCATAAAATTAAGATCGTATTATTTCTACACATTATAGATACAAAATTTTTTGTATAACATTTTTGCATAACGATGAATGGTAAGAACATTAAAAGAAAATATTTAATATTTTTACCCACAAGGATCTGTTCTTCTTGTACCTTGTATTAACTGATGTTTGTGCTTTCAGTCCCGAGACTATTAAAGCTTCATCTGACGCAGAACCGGTGGGCTAGCCAGAACCCACGGGTTTGGGTCCTCCGCTGTGGGTAGGGCCGCGCATGTTCTCATGCGTGCGTTTAACTATGGTGTGTCATCTAAGGGCCATCGAGGTCGCGGTTCGGACCGAAACCCCGAGATCAGTTCTTTCTATGATTTTTGATATCCATCTGGGTCCTCAAGACGTTTTAAAATTTATGATAGTTATATATGGAGCAATGCAATCTTTAGAATTCTTTTAATTTTATTAGCAACAGTTGTGAGCGTATGTTGCAAGTGCTGTGTGAAAAATTTTATGTCTGTAAAAGGGGTGAGTATTGGGGTGCCGGCTGATAGAAGAACGTGCAATGTAAGAACATATTGTGACGATCTCACACAATGCGCCTGGCCAGGAGAAAGAGGAAGGAGAGTAACTTGAAGTCGTGAAAGTAGCTTTTCCGAATAAGGTGTAATAAAAAATTATCTGTAGTCCGATTTTGCGTAAATTATTTTACTTATTATAGTTATTTCCTTTTATGGCTCTGCAACTTTACAACGACAGCTTTGTACAAAAGTTGGGTTATTGGGGCTCATAGTCTTAAAGTAAGCTGTAGTTACGTTATGTTTTATCATTACTTTACGCGTTGATGGTATGATTATGTGAACGTTGTTGTCATTTACGAAATCTTACAAGAAAAGTTTTCCTTTAACATTGAACATTACTCAGAGCTTCGTAATAAAAACGTCATAGGCGTTAAAAAAATTCCACGTAAAATTAACTCGAGGACGGTGCTATTTAATGTGTTATACTGGCGAAATATGTTTTATATGTCTGATTTAAATCAAGACGACATTAAATACTTTATTTAGAAACACAAAAAAGAGTATAATGAAAGGAGTCATAAGGTACTTAAGGTGCTATTAAATTGTACGTGAACCCAATGAGCCTTACGTAATTTAGAAATTTATTGACGAAACGGCTATCAGAGATTTAATGCAGACAGAAATTAAACATGCATTCTTTCACCATTTCAGACATCATGAGCACTTTGCAGAAGTTCAGCTATACGGCAATGAGCAATGATGGAATTGTACGCGGTTGGCTGGGACATATCCTTTACTTTAGTAAGTGTAAAATAAATGAAAATCATAATCAAGTGAATATTTTTTTTATAATTTTTAATCATGTCACATTGCGTTGAAAATAATGCGCCTATTAAAAAAATGATTACATTTTCTTAGGCTGTAAATGCGAGTCTATACAAATTACTAAATATCATTTAGCAATTTGCAATTTTCGATCATGAAAATACAAAATATTGTTTCTTTTAGTTGTTTTAAATCCAGTCGACGTGGAAACTGTGTTAAAAGTTTGTTTGGAGAAGGACGATCTGCATCGATTTATTAGAAAGGTTATTGGATACGGTGGAATATTTGCACCAGGTAAGAAAACTTTAAAAAAAAAAACAGTTACATTTTCCTCTTCTCATTTAAATTTGAATTACTTTCTGGAACTTTCTTGTTGAAATGTTTTAAGTTAACTAACATTTTTGTAAGGAACTATTTCTAATAATTACCAAACACATTGTAGGCCAGAAAAAATAGGCACACTTTTTTTCCCCTTTGCACTAAACTAGCGGTCCATATTTTTTGTAACGTTAAGGGTCACTTAAGTAACTCGTTTGGAATCACAAAATGGAAGAAACCGAGCGTCGGCGATTTTACATTAAACGTCCTTAACTCGAACAGCGAATAAAAGTTGTGGAGAATAGATTGATATTAAAAAATGGATAGATAATTTTTTTGATTAATCCAATAACATACGAGCTATCGGCTTGGTAGAAAAACGTGATCATTAGTATACTACTAATGATAACGTTAATGATAATACTATACTATTTATCCAACCTTTTAATAAAGTGCGCCCCGGCTATCTCACTCACCAGACAAAACGTAGGAGAATAACACTACCACTTAACGCTAGTCTTCGGTGAGGTCGTGGTACTTACCTGAATGGACCATTCGTGCGATAGCGAACACTGTCGGGTGACCCTAAACTCAATATGTGATCGTAAAACGTGTATAAAATAAAAATTGGAACAGTATTTGAGTGCGAAGTTAAATTCTATTTATATTGACTTATATTGATGTTTTTAACTTCCTATTTTAGTTGCAATTTGGAGGAGACGTCGTAAGGTTTTAGTGCCCGCATTCAGTCCAAAGATAGTGGAAAATTTCGTGGAGATATTTTCCGAGCAAAGTGAGAAATTGGTTGCTAGATTAAGTGAGTGCGTGGGTTGCGGTAAAGTTAGTGTCTGGCGCTATCTCAGCACCTATACGCTCGACGCTGTATGTGGTAAGTATAAATAAAATGGCATTTGCTAAATTTTTTGAAAATTTTTGTATTCAACTGTCAACAATTATCTGCTACAGAGTCTGCTATGGGCATAAAAATAAACGCGCAAAGTGATCCGAAAACACCGTTTTTGAGAGCGATGCAAATTATTCTGAATATAGTCTGTAAAAGAATTTTTCACCTTTGGCTTCAACCTGAATGGCTATTTAAATTATTCCCAGAGTACTCGCGACACGAGAAATATTTAAAAGTGTTGCATGATTTCACAGATGGGGTAAGAATATAATTATTTTTAAGTTTTTGTCACAGTTATCGATAGCAAAATCTAAGTTTTATAATATAACAATATATAAATTTAACTAACTAAATGTAGTAAAACTTACAAATGATTTGTAACGTGGGATAAAGGAACAGAATTTAATAATCACTATTGTCAATTAACAGGTTATACGTGAAAAGAGGCAAGAACTGAACAAAGTTACAAAAAGTCTTAAGCCTGAAGTAGTTAATGATTTTGGTAAGAATTGTATTCATTAAACTTTTTCATATAATTGTGTTAGAGAATAAAAAATGAAATATCAATTCCGACAATTATAATTTTCAGATTTGAATAAATATAAAAAGCGGTCGTTTCTGGATCTCTTGATAAGTATCTCTGGCGGTGACAAAGGATATAGCAACCAGGAGTTAAGAGAAGAAGTTTTGACCCTAACAATAGCGGGCACCGACACTTCAGCCATAGCAATCGGTTATACTTTGAAACTACTAGCAAAATATCCGAAGGTTCAAGAGAAAGTTTATGAAGAGTAGGTTCTTTTTATAATATACATATGGTACTACCTCGACACTGCAAAGCCTACTGACCACAAAATTTAAAAAGTAAAAGTTACATCCTATGCATATCCCACTGCTAGGCAAAGGCCTCCTTTGTAGAGATGGTATTACGCGGCCCCCCTGCGGATCGGCAGTACTAGTCATGTGTAAGACTAGCTCCAATAAAATTTGGAGCGAAGGAGTCTTAGGATGCGAACACTAAGGGCGCTTTCGACCACCATATATGATGACGTGAGCGCCATCGCTATACTGTAAGAGCCAATGTTAGGCCACATTTCCCCGGAGGTCGGTGCGTCCCCTGAGACAATGCCCGGGTCATGGGGTTCGAGTCCTTGCTACCTTACTCGGACCTGCGCTACCCGACTGTTAGGGTATTGTGGATGACTCTTGTGTGTGCTGCGGATTTGCGGACTTTATATATCTTCGAAAATATTTTTTTAACAACAGGACAATTTAATCGGTGCCAACACCAGGGATCGAATTCAGGTTGCTCGAGTATATTGAATAAAAAACGAGTGCTCGGACACTGAGCTATCACGGCTCTACCACCAAACTTATTGTCTTTCATTTCTGTATCTTTCTTTCAGATTACAAGAAGTATTCGGTGACTCCCCTCGACCGTTGGTTAAAGAAGATTTATTACAATTGAAATTTTTAGACAGGGTTGTAAAGGAATCATTAAGGCTCTTCCCCCCTGTTCCGTTCATTATAAGAAAGGTTTTGGAAGACATTTCATTGCGTAAGTTTAACATAAGTTAGTATTTCCATTAGTCACCTTAAAATGCTGCAAAGTTTTTAGTTATATTAACGTAAAAATAATTAAGATTGTCATATTCAACAAATAATTAAAAAAATATAAGAAATAAAAAGTTTCTTCAAGATTTTAATTTAAAGTAATAATCGTAAGATTTTTTAAATTAACATTATTCTTTTAAAAGGTATATTGAAGCTTATTGGCATGAAAATGATCATTTTCAATGTTGCTAGTTTTGCAAAATGATGCAGACATAAGTTAAGGATTGGTATATTCATGTAAATTTCAATATTTCTAAATTTCAAAATTATGATTATAATATAAACATACCATACCTTTACAGTTTCCTAAAAATAATAAAATATTTAGCAGATAAACACCCACATCTGGCTGTTTGTAGTCTCTGTTGGTCGACCCGTTTAGTAGTTCCCGTTACCGATTGCTCGAACTAAGCTATAAAAATTTCGTCTCTAATTTAAGCCTCAGGTAAGATCCTACCTGCCGGCTCGGGTATAGTAGTAAGTATTTGGGGTATCCATCGGGATCCTAAGTACTGGGGTCCAGACGCCGAGAGCTTCGACCCTGACCGGTTCCTGCCAGAGCGTTTCAAGTTGCAGCACCCATGTAGCTATATGCCGTTTAGCAATGGTCCCAGGAATTGCGTTGGTGAGTTCTATAAGTTAAAGTGATTGCAAACGAGCAGAACATATACAGAAACATAATTTTATAGCAAAACTTATTTTTATGGTTATTAAAAATCATATTTTACGATATAATTACGAGTCACATACTGGGTTGAGGTTGAATTTTATGATTAAACTTCGGTTTTATAGAATCCAAAGAAGAATTTTATCAGAATATTATAAAATTAATTGCCATGTCTACACAATCTGATCTATAGCGAAATATTTATATTATACTAGCTGTTGCCCGCGATTACGTCCGCGTGGAATAGGATGAAAGCGGAAAAATTCAGACAGATACAGACAGATATCTATACATATAATAAAAATGTTACTTGTCTTTATCGGTACACGGAAGATATTTGAGAAAAACTATTATTAAAGATCCTCCTTTATCAATACAATAGAACCCAAAACAATGGTTGTTAAAATTTTTGTCCGTGTGTATGTGCGTTTGTGCGCGTAATCTCGGAAACGGCTTAACCGATTTGGGTGCAACTTTCACTTATGCATTGTAGTACTTCACTTAACATTTAGTGTTAGTTTTATTTTAAATTAAAAAAAAAGTCATCGCTACAGCTGAATTGGGTGAAACTATAGTTAACTACAATTATATTATGGTCTTAAAGTTTTTCATAGTGCTAATCTCTACACTTAAGATTGAACATTAAAACATGTAGAAAAAGTACGAAAAGATTGTCGCCTCTGTGGGAATCGAACCCACGTCTTTTAGCTCAGTGGCTAGAGCGTCAGGCCGCGAATGCCGAAGACGTGGGTTCGATTCCCACAGCGGCGACAATCTTTTGGTACTTTTTCTACATGTTTTAATATATTATAGTCTGTAAAATGATGATGATTGTTAGATTATATAAATTTAAAAACCAGCCAAATGCGAGTCGCAATCATGAACGAAGAGTTCCATACCATAATCTATAAAAAAGGCAATAAAATTATGTCCGTTGTATGAGAGCCCCATTTAAAAAAAATATTCTGATTTACTTTATTTGTTGGTATAGCGTCAACAGTGAAAATTTCAACTGTCCAAATATCACAGTTTATGAGATACATGTATCAAACAGATGCTAGCAGTCTAGCTAGCATCAGTTTGTTTGAACTCACTAATCTCAGCTATTACTGGTCCGATTAGAAAAATTCTTGCACTGTTAGATAGCCAATTTATTGAGGAAGGCTACTTTTTAAGCACGATATAAAATGTGGTACATACGGGCCGAACCGCGGGCGAAAAGCTAGTGTACAATAAAATATCACTTTAATTACCACATTCATAGTTTAGCCTTCTGGGAAACAATTACTATGGGTCACACAAATAACGAACGAACTTCGTTAAGAAGACATCCGCAGTAGAACTAAGATAACCGACATAGCTCAGAGAATTAGCAAGCTAAAGTGGCGATAGGCCGGCCAAATAGCTCGTAGAACCGATAACCGTTGGGGAAGAAAGGTTCTCAAATGGCAACCTCGTACTGGCCATCGCAGTGTAGGACGACCCCCCACTAGATGGAGTGACGATCTGTGCAAATGTGCGGGAAGTCGATGGATGCAGGTGGCTCAGGATCGTACTTCATGGCAGTCTATGGGGGAGGCCTATGTTCAGCAGTGGACTCAAACAGGCTGAAATGATGATGATGATGACACAAATAATTGTCCAGTGTGAGATTCGAACCCACGCTAAAGGCAATGCCTTGACAACTGCGCAATGGTCAGTGATCTAGCGAGTGGTATTCGCGAATTGACATATAACTGACTCCAATGTGCGAGATAATGAATGGTGTCTATGGCGAAATGGGTATCAGCACTAAGTCCTGTTTGGTTTTTATATAGATTATTTATATATAGATATTTTACATTAGATTGTTGAGATCAAATCGTTCTCATTCTTTTAAATTATATCGAGGCATTTTTGTAATAAATACTAAAAGGTAAATTCAATGATTTAGAAAATACTACAAAATCTTAGTTGAAAAAAATATCAGATACAATTTGTGAGTCAGTGATAAAAAACAAACATAATTTCCAAACGACAAAGCAAAATAATATCCGAATATCCTTTTTTTTTGTAACGTGGGGGAAATGCCTAACGCATACCCACCCTCGCAGGGGCGAGAGTAGGTTATGTCGGACTCGCACCGACTAAAACCCCCACCTAGGCGCATATAGGCAGGGCCACGAGAACGCTTTCGCACACTTCCGCGACCCTGCCAGCGCTGGGGACTCAGCAGCCCCCTCCTGGGGATCAACCCCCTATCCTCCAGGCAAGGCGCGCTGGAATATTCAGCGCGCCTTCCTACTCGGCCCCTTTTATATCCGAATATCCTAACCTAACCAAATCTATATTTCTTATCAGTGACAGATTTGTCTGTTGGTCGCCCCAGGCTCATTAAAGATTAAGAGAAAAGACTCACTGGAAGGCACAAAAAATTTAACAAAGAAAGTTAGTACATGATATTATGGAGCCGACTAATGGTACCTACTTATCAGGCCCGCTTGATTTGTTATAATTATCAATATCGCCTACGCAAAGCGAAAGGGGAAAGGCAAGCAACGCTACTAAAAGACCCCACTAATTTGCAGCCCCCTACATTTGGCCTGCCGAGTACGCGGCCTATAGAGAAATCCACTACTGTTCCAAACAACTAAGCAAATCGCAAACCAAAATCAAGAATATCCCTATACCGAGCAAAACTAAAATCGCACCTATCGTGTAAATCTCAATTGAAGAAATTCGCATTATTATTATTAAAATGCCAATGGTCGGCACTTGTCCATTAATTAACTTGTGAAAATATGTATACAGCGCATTTTATGAAGAACAACGCCATCTAGTTTTGCATGGGAAATAATTATTTATCTTTTTACTTAGCTTTTTTTTTTACTGAACCAATTGCAATAAAACAAAGCTTTAATGTTGCACAGAATTATTTCTTGAATACTTACAAAAATACTTACAAAAACACCATACAAATTAGTCCAGTAGTAGGATAACTGTGATAACTGTTTGCGACTGCATTGCTTTAATCTTAAAACTCCCATATCTCCCGTTTGAGTGAACCGATTGAGATGAAACAAAGCCTAGGTCCTGCCCCAAGCTTTGCTTAAGTAACCAGTGAAAATTGCATCAAAATCCGATAAGTAGTTTTCAAGTTTATCGCTAACAGACACAGACAGACAGACAGACAAAAATTCCAAAAATGGTTTTTATGTTTCCTATAACACTTTTTATGATACCCTTTTTCATTTTTTCATAAAAATATTCAATGTACAGACACGCCGATTCTACTCTTTATTATAGTCTAGATATAGAAAACAAACAACGTAAAACCAACCAACAAATAACTATCAAATTACCGTAAAGTTAAAGAATGATTATTTTTGAGCCCTTTTCTATAAAATAATATTTCTTCATTTGGTTCCTTTTTTTTTGCCCTGTAATTAACGTAACTGTGGTGGGACCACGCAACAGTGTTCGCTGTTGCACGAATGGGCAGGTCCGTCCGAGTAAGTACCACGACCTCACAGAAGAGCGGCGTGAAATAGAATTGTTACACTTCTGCGTTTCGTCTGGCGAGTTAGGTAAACAGTGCAAAATATAATGAAGGATAAAGGATATTATATTAATTATCTGTCAACATTCAAACTGTTTATCATTAACCCTGTAACCAAACATATATCATTTTAGTAGGTTTTAGGGCTTTCCGACATACCTGCTGTCATAAACTTATTATTTCTTTCCAGGTTATCAATACGCTTTAATGTCAGTGAAGACAGCAGTATCCTCAATCATCAGATGTTACAAGGTCGTTGGTGACGAGGAATTGGGACCCGTTCCTGATATTAAATGTAAACTAGACATCATGATGAAAGCAATTGACGAATATGAGATTGGCCTTGAAAGAAGAATAATAAATTCAAAATAAATACATGTTAGGACTTATTTTGAATTGATTATTATTATATTAGATTTTTTTATTTGTAACAAACTGTGTTAAAACATTATTGTTATATCAAATTGTATATTGAAACTAGTGTAATAAAAAAGTTGTTGTAGTGATATTTATGCTTAAGTTTAGATATAGACATTACACTTCAGTTTAAAACTACTTTAACTAATTACAAACCATGACTATCGATTCTGCAGTGTTTCGAAATGTGATATTAAAAAGTACATAGAACTATATTAATTTTCCGTATGAGTGATTTTTAATATACTTAAATAAGTTGTTGAAAAAAATAAATATTTTTTTCAACAAATAGATATTATTATTAAATTAATTAAACAATGTTGTGCCTATGTTATGCGTAAGAAATACTTCACCTCACCTCTCTCCTCAACTTCATTAAGTGAAATTATTCGAAATGAGTATAAAAATTACTAAGCCAGCAGTCTAAGCACGATGGAGGCAGCTGACGTTAAGAGCAATTCAAATAATGTCAGCGTATAAAGCAGACTGTAATTTTTACACGTGTAATTAAAGTTAATAATTATAGTATATGTTAAACGTATTGCCAGTAAACACCAGCCTTCATATTAATAGCAAGAAAAACCCACGGCGTTCTATTGATCAATTAAATAAATACTTGTAAAATACGCTGATATATGGTGGTTGTCTCAAGGCAACTTGTTCTGAATATTGAATTGGCAGATACTCTAACTAAAAGACCATTTAATGGAACCTTTAACACATATATTTTCTGAACTCGTAAAGTGACGTTTTATGAGCTATGAGATTGAATTAAGTGGTCATGTAAAACTTTCAAATGCGGTTTTTAAAAAATACATAATGATTTACGCGAATAATAGACATGGTTAAATAAAACTATTTTACAGAGTTTATTACGTTTGATTTACATTTTCGGCCGGCTCAGCGTCGCTTAATTTATTAAATTAAAGGCGAAATTCTCGAGCAAACTGAGCTCTGTCCACGCTGCCGGCACCAATGAAATTGTCATTTTTAATTGCCGATTTATCACGTGCTCAGCGGTGAAGTAAAATATCGTGAGGAAATCTGCATATTTTCGATTCAATGACAAAAAAAAATTTCGACGATATGTTGTGAAGTCCGCCAAACCGCAGTGGGACCGAATGGTTGACCATTCCCTGATACTCTGTGTAATTTTCCCAGCAGTGGAAAAACCACATATGTGTTGGCTGTTACTTTATTTTTTTTATTTTCATTTTATGATGACCACTTTTTTACTGCGTTCATGGTCATTAAGTTGTTGTTATTGTTATTATACTTATCTGTTTGAATAAATAATTATAATATGATTTATTATAATGGGTCATAGACATCATTCATCATTTTACAATTAATACACGTTCATTGATAACTACCGGCCATGGACATTTGCAACACTCGCAGTGTTGCAGATGCGTTGCCACCTTTTTAATAAAGTGGGCCCTGATTACCTCACTTACTAGACGAAATGAAGAAGTATAAACTTCACACAGGTCTTCTGTGAGGTAGTGGTACTTCCCGGACGGACCTGCCTATTCGTGCCACTGTGAAGACTATTGCGTAACCCTACCACAGTCTTTGTAAGATTGCAATTTTCATTGTTTATAGTTAAGTAGACCATTCATTTTGAAATAATTATTTTGAAATAGCTATTTGGTTAACCGTTGTATCTAAAAAAAGTTAACATGTAATATTTTAAACTAGCTAAATTAATAACTTACGTATAAACAGGATCCGGAGGTTTTCTCAAAATGCATATGCTTTTAAAAAAAATACTTTATTTCTTGCCCTAATTTGTTTATGTGACTACAACAAGAAATATCTTTTACATTTTAATGACTGTGGAAAATGAATATTGAATTTTTTTTATCGTTTATAATAAGTTCGATGTGGATGTTATTAACGAGAAATTTCTAGACTCTTTAACCTACTTAAAGCTTAAACTAGAGACACGAGGCTGCGCTTGTCTTGTGAGTTTATGCATCTGATTTTGTCTGACTGTCATATTGAACAGTAATAGATATAACTGTTCAATATGACAGTGCTATTATGGAACATATATTGTTAACGGTAGTCCGGTTTAATAGTGACATCAGTCAGAACCTTAGTTAGTGGTCATGAAACCGATAAGTATTTGTAACATCGGTAGTCAAAATCAAAAATGTCGATGAATATCGTAGTTTCATTAGAATTTTACGTCAATGTGGAAATAAGTAGACCTCATTTTTTATATATAAGGAGGAATCCTGTAGCACCATCGGCTGATGGTTCCAGCGATATACTCCTCAACGGGGAATTAACTGATTCCTTATCACAATTAACCATACAGCGATCGCAAAAAGTTGGGATAACAACATAATCTGGCTGTTCCATAACTTACCTGTCGGTGGTGGCAGGTATATGATAATTGATTGAAGAGGGCCCGTTTATTGTTCTTTCTTACACGATTTTAAATATACTGTTGAAATATTGATGCATTTTAAAAACTTTTTAGAGACATTGTCATAATGACAGTTGACGGAGCCAGAAATGAAATAATGTCAAGATACTGACGTTGTTAGGGAAGCAAGAAAAACTAGTTCTTCCGAGTCTTTGTGCGCCACGTACCACGGCCTACTTCTTCCGAACTGATGACCGCGCCTCTGTTATTTATTATAAAATTAGCAGAAGCAACAAGTTGGGTTTTTTTTTTATGGAACCTGCTCATACTGAAATTGGAGGTGGATGACATGTCTTTGTGCGTTATTGTTGAAATTTTTATACGATGATAATGAAGGGATGATTCTATCCGGTAAGGTTACATTTTGACCTTTAGAACGGTCTATTGAAATATGTTCAAAATGGTTAGAAAATGTGACTTACAATGAAGGACAATTTTGAATGCCTCTTAAACAGACACGGTTACCGTCTAGCAATAAATAATTCGATCGGCTTCGGGGGAACAGAAGCATTAAGATCATTTTTTTACTAAACTCCTATAGCTGTTATAACCTGCATGTATATTTTTATTGGGTAAATTATCAGGACATTGACGGGCGCGTTTTCCAATTAAAATAAATTATAACGATAAAGTAAAATCACAAATGACTGAATCAACAAGCAGAATTTTCCGGTCGCTTATAGCTTTCGGAAAAAAAAATAAATAGAGTAATTTTCACTATAGAAATCCGCCATTTTGTTGTTGTCAATATGTCATTTCTACTATATTATCTTACAAATTTCTGGGTGGCCATAAAAAGAATGACCACGAGGGCTAATGTTGAAAATGTGGAACTGTGTTAAAATTGACGGTAAATGTAAATAACTTTAACTCCGGCGTAATTCAAATCAAATAAATTTTAAACGATAGAGAAAACTCACTTATGAATTTATCAACAAGCAGAATTTGGCGGTCGCTTATAGTTTTCGAAAAAATAAATAATGAAATAGTGTGATTTTTACTATAGAAATCCGCCATTTTTTTGCTGTCAATATGTCAATTCAGCTCGTATTTCTTGGTGGTCATAAAAAAAAAACCTAACATTCAAGTTCATAACATTAAGGTTCAGGCGGGAGCGGAGCTCCCGCCTGAACCTTCTAACCTAATCTATCCGAGTCGGATTCGCTCTGTGTCGGTTCTGTGACTCATTAAATTTAAAAAATCGGAATATCGATACGTGTATGATGTCGCCCGCTTCCTATATTTATCATGTTGGCAGAACTGTGTAAAGAACTTTTGAAGTCAAACGAATAAAATGGTGGATTTCTTAGTACAAAAAACAAGTTTTAAATTTTTTTTTTCTCGAAAACTATAAGCGACCGCCAAATTCTGCTTGTTGATTAATTCATTAGAGATTTTTCTCTATCGTTTAAAATTTATTTTAATTGAATTACGTCGGAGTTAGAGTTATTTACATTTACCAAATTTACTTCCAAAACTCAATATTAAATGGCGTACTGTGTTAGTGAAAATTTCTCTATTTCATTATTTTATTTTGAAAACTATAAGCGACTGGGGAATTCTGCTTGTTGATTAATTCATTAGTGATTTTTCTCAATTGTTTAGAATTTATTTTGGTAAAAATTTCCTTAAGTTTCCGGGTGTTTTCGACCAAACAAAAAGTTTATTCGGTTAAGAAAAATCACTAATGAAATAATCAACAATCAGAATTTGGCGGTCGCTAATAGTTTTCGAGAAAAAAAATATATTTAAAACTTGTTATTTTCACTAAATTAATCCGCCATTTTGTGTTTGACATGTATAAATTTACGAATTCACATACTTCTTCAAATTATAACTTTCGCATTATTAAAAAAGTCTTTAAAAATACTAAAAGTACTGTTACACTAAAGTTTTCTGGGTGGTCATAAAAAAAAACCTAACATAGAAGACTAAGGCGGGAGTTTCGCTCCCGCCTTAACCTTCTAACCTAACCTATCCGAGTCGGATCGCTCTGTGTCGGATCTGTCTGTCACTCTTAAAATTAAAAGAAAATTAATCTTCGCCCACTTCCTATATTTTTCATGTTGGCGGTACTGTGTATCCAGTTTTTGAAGTCAAATTGGTAAAAATGGTGAACTTTCTTAGTGAAAATTACGTTTTAAATAATTTATTTTCTCGAAAACTATAAGCGACCGCCAAATTCTGCTTGGTGTGTTATTTTATTAATGATTTTTCTGTACCTAATTACATTTTTTTTTACGTCGAAAAACACCCGGAAACTTAAAGAAACTAATACCTTTATTTTAATCGGAATACGCGTCCGTCAATGTGCTGAACATTTGCATTTTATAGTTGTGTGTTGTAACAGTATCTAATCATGATGTGAGACCAATATTTATTTCATTATTACGAGCAGCATCGGCTTCTTAACATTAAGTCTAAATCATCTTTTTAATATTTAGTCCTAATAGCAAATGACAAAATCTGATGCATCTGACAAAATTTTGTTTTCTACCCATGTTCTGTATTGTGAAGAACTCAATTATCAGATGAAATTTTAACATTATAAAATAATGATCCTATATTATACTATATATGACATATACTACTATATAGTGTATATTATAGTCGCTTATGGCCGACTTTCATGTTACTTAATGGGGATAAAAAGTTAATGTTTAACTTAATACTAAGGTTGTGTTACAAAATTAGACTGAACGTTCGACCTTCGAAGTTTGAAATTGATAAATGAATGACAAATTATATTTCCCGAGTTGTAGTAAAAGTCCATCTATAGTATTCCATTTACAATGAAGTAAAGCCTGACTGACGATTGGCTTGCTCATCAACATAAATCGCTAAAGTTGAGCCAACGAAAATTTGAACATTAGGTTTCTTTCGTAACATAAAGATGCTATAAATAGACTGTACACGCCAAATAATTTTGTTTTTGTATGTCAGACAATATTTAGAAAGAAATGTATATATTTTAATAAGGGTGGGAGAGAATATGAAATATAAATTGTAAATAATTTATGTGGATGTGCACCAGCAAAGAGTGCTTTGTGGCTCTCTATCACAGTGACATCAACATTTGAGGCTCAATGATTAGAAAACATCGATGAGTTTTAAATTGTAGATGCTTGTAATGAAAAGCTGGCACACTGTTCTTATTGTCTGTTTATTTAGTTAAGGGTTTAATTATTAAGAAAGAGTTTTTTATAAGCCAAAATTCGGTTGCTCAGTAGCTCTGGCCGAAGATACATAATTCAAACATTGGCCGTTTAACTTTTTTATTGTAAGGGTTCCCTGGGGAATGGTTAACTGGAGCTAGTCACGTCGGGTTTGCAAAGGGGTGTTTTTATGATAATCGGCTTGGAAAGGCCAATACAAGCCGGGTACACGCAATCTCAGCTTAGCCAAACTGTTTGGTGTCACTTTTTAAAATTTCTGCAGATTGATCTATTTTTATGTGATTTAAATAATTGGCGTGCACATTTTAGTAAACAAAACGAAAATTTTTAAAGTAGGTATATTTGAGGCTCAGTAACCAGACCTTTGTCCACTAACTCCAATTATACTTGAGCATGGTGAACGTAAAATTCAATATCTCACAGCTGGGCAAAGAGACAGGACAGCGCTATAGTTTGTGACGCGATCCTACTGCAGAATGGCAGACGTCACGTATCATCGAAATATCTATTTATAATTTATTAGATATGCAGGTTGCCTCACAACGTTCTTCCTTTAACACCCAACTCGTGGTAAACCAGTAGTTAAAATTTGCAGTTAACAATTTCTTGACTGCAGACACCGGGATTTGAACTCAAGCTTTACGAGCATACTGCACTATAACCGAGTGCCCAACCACTGACCTACTAGCAACCAAAAGCTATTTGCTTTTTAAGATAAAGGATTTCGATGAAGAATCAAGTAAGCTTCGATCAGTTTCACGATTACTTCAGAAGAGATAGAAATTAAAGCAGTCCGTGACGAATACTCCCCTGGAGGCATCCGCGCGCCTACATCGCTTTTTACTGAAAGCGGGCGTGTCACGAATGCGCGGCAATAAATCACTTCACTTACCCCGGCTGGGTTCCTAGCCGAGTCGGCGGGACAGTGTAGGGCGGGCGGGCGTGCAGCGCAGTAGGCCCCGTCACGTGTTCTCGGAACACGTCGCTCGTTTTTAATATCGACGAGACAAGTTTAGAGCGACTTTTCACCGCTTCGCTATAGATTATCCTTAACCCGTTAATCTATAAATTTCTTATTTGATTTTGAATGGTGACAAAAAAATCGGAGGCGATTTTTAATGTGGTAAGTTCGTTTTGGTTTTGTTTTTTTTTTGTTAAGTAACAGACCTTTATTTGTATCACCTTCTTTTGCAGAATCATCGAAAATGGAAGACGAAAGTGATGAGCATTTCATTTATAGGTTAAATGACAACGGCTCCGGACCCAGCCTCCTTGTCAAGGTATGCGATTTATATGCATAAATATAGTATTTTTAAACGAGTTCTAGTTGACTTGACTTGTTAATTATTTACAGTCATTGTCCGTGTTATAACTCTCTTTAATGACGGGATTATTAAATAATTCAGCTTCATTATTAAACACGTCAAGTAATATCCTCGACTTGTCTGTCAGAGTCTTAGAATTGTTATTTATTACGAATAGAGATTATATCTTAATGAAGGGTTTTATATTTTCAATTTTATCGGTTAGATACCGTTTTAGCTTACCGATACTTAACGTAGTGAGTCTTGGCCGTAGAATATACTGTTTAAAAGCTTTAAAATATGTTAATGATTACACAGATTATTATTCCTAATGTTTTAAATTGCTGAAAAACTCGCCTATATCCACATTACTATTCGTTTAGTTTTTATTTAACAAAATGTTTTCCTATAATACTTCATTAAATGCATAACGAAATTAATAAATTTATTACTTATAAAGTTTTTACGTTCACTTTTTTATGTGAGAAGGTGGCAAGCGAGCTGGCGGTTCACCTGATGTTAAGCGATAACCACCGCCCATGAACATTTGCAACACCCGTAGTGTTGCAGATCCGTTGCCACCTTTTAATAAAGTGGGCCCCGGCTACCTTACTCACCAGATGAAAAGTATAACCCTTCCACTGCCTTTACCTTAATTACCCTTCTAACTTTAGTGTTCGCCGAGTGGTCGAAATTCGACGATAATATAACTGATTTAAATTATAAGTTTGAACAACATTAATCTATTCTCAAATACCATACACAATAAACAAAAGAGTATATATACGTGTGTGTGTCTAACACGTGGTAGTGTGTTTAATTTTTTCTATATTGATTTAATGTATTTTTTGCATAATTAAAAAAATATTATATATAATGTCCGTGCAATTTTCGTAAAAGGGGTAGAAAGCTTTTGCTTCACGTATTAATTTATAGATAACGTTTCTGTTATCATCGGTTATTAGTTATTTTAGAGTATAAAATCTATTTTATTTCGATACATTTAAATCACCAATTATTCATCATCAAGATATGATGGAACGTACCTACATCGAACAACATTAATTTTAATAATCTAATTAAGTACTCTTAATAAGTCACGAGCTAATTTGTACTTCACACATTCCGTTAATATATGATTGACATTTTTATACATTTTACGAGTTTCACAATTAGGATAAATACTTTTTTTATTATGTAACTAAACTTGTTCAGTGGCATGTAGAGAGGTTTTCTACTATATTAATTACTGTACACTGTGTACTGTATACTGTACACTGTATACTGTGAACGATGGCACTTGGATGGTACAAATACAATAATTTTTATCACTAGACCTTAAATCGAAGTTTTTCCACGGATTTTGGCAACAAATCTGAGTAGTATGATATTATGATTAGCGGTATTTCTTCCGTTATCCCTAATTTACCCAAACAATTTGCCTCAATGTTTCCTTTCAAGCTTTTAAGGAAACCATTGCAATTTTAAATTGAAGTCTCTATTCATTAAACAATAGATTTTTTTCCTGACAGAATGATTACATTTGGGAAAATTTAATTACACATGGGATTTTTTTTAATAATCATAACCATAAAAATAATTGCGTGCTATCATTGGAGCACTGGAGTGTTGCATCTTATGGCTCATGAAGCAAACAGCTTCAATGATAGTTAAATGAGGGCTTAATCACCCATTTTCCGGGCGCTCGGTTTTAAATCAATATATACACAAGCAACCTTAGTTCGATCCCAGGTGCCGTCACCACAGCCCTGTAGTCTCGGGCTCATAGAATAGAGCTAAGGTATCCATCCCCTGCCTGTCGTAAAAGGCGACTAAAAGGTGTACATGCAAGACGGCGAGGGAACCGGGGAAAGTTTATCCTCCTCCGAGGCGCAATCACGCGCAGTACTAAAGGGCACTGGTGCGTTCCGTAGGAGGTCCCGGAGTCCCTCCAAACATACAGAACGTAGTCATCGAGGGGGTTTAGTGGGTACAAACCCCACATAACCCTATCATATCATGACAGGTTATCTTATGAATACTTCCGATATCAAAAAAAAAGTTGCCAATGAAATTGTTGATTTTAAGTGCAGACTTATCACGTGCTCAACGTGAGGAAATCTGTATATTTTCGAAACATTAACAAAAAAAATATTTCGAAATCATCTGAAGTCCGCCTAACCGCCGTGGGGTCGCATGGTGGACTATGCCCTAATACCCTCCGTACAGTGGAGGTCTTAGCCCAGCCGTGGGATATATGTAGGCTGATACTGTACTTTCACTTTGGGGGCTTAAAATATAAATTGACGAAAAAACCAAATTATAGTTGGCAAAAAATAATGTTTTAACTATTTATCCACTAAATTCACATTATATTCTACCGCCTCTAATCGTCAGGTATGCGCCGAACGCGGCTGGCGGATATACCAGCCGTGCGCACGTGGCGAGGACCGGTGGAATCTTTGGTGGAGGGCGGGCGCCTTCCCGGCCGCGTGCTACAAAGCTCTCGGCGATTGGCAGGTATTGGGCAATTGAAGCGACTGGCTGAAAATAGAAGTACAACCGTTGTGAGGATATGTACGAAGCTTTTTTTAAATGATAACATTGGGAAGTGAGCAGGCGGTTAACTTGATGATGTTAAGTGAGTGACGAATCCGCTCATGGCCATCTGCAACACCAGAGTGGATTTAGCACCAGTACCAGTGTGCGTTTCTTAGATGATGTATGATAAATAAATACGATGATATATGATACGTATTTATCGCGTTAGTTTAGATATAATATCTTTGGGCCTAACATTCTTTTTCGATTCCGTTATCATCAGTCGGAGTTTATATTCATACTAGCTGCTGCCCGCGACTACGTCTGCGTAGAATAGGCTGAAGGTATTCAGACAGAAAGACAGATATACATAAAATATGTATACAAATGATAGCCTATATCTTATTCTGATGTATAAGCTATATTATTGTAAAGTTTCATTAAAATCTATTCAGTATTTATTGCGGGAAAGAGTAATAAACATCCATCCATACATACAAACATTCGCCTTTATAATATTACTAAGGATTTAGTTGAATTGAATTAAACAATATTTTTAAAATACTTCAACAAGCTTATACAACCCAAGACGAACTAGTTTTCTAAAAATGTAATCGTTTAAGTTCGTATTATAATAATCATTCTCCTTTATCTCGTCTAATTGGGGTTGCACAATCTTGTTGTTAGTAGTATTTATTAGCTAGTGTTTTTTTATGACCGATCACAATTATCTGCATTCGCAATTATCTGAGGGTTATATAATTATCTGTACAATTATACAACTCACACCCACGGTATCGAAAGTTTTACAACGTCGAATTCGTCTTAAATTGGCATATGTTATAATAAGCGTTAAATGTACATTTTTTATAAACTATAAAGTTACTATTAGCTTTCGGAAATTAATTTCCGAAAAAATCTTTTCTCTTCTGTGTATATGTACTGCCAGTGGCATATGTACTGCCGTTTCTGCGGACATAAAAAAGTACGAAAGGTCATGGAATATTGTTATAATGGATACAATAGTAGTGATCGTTTCCCAGTTGTATTCGTGCCCACTATCCATTAAGCAAGAGGCCTCGTGAAATGTGTAAGCGCCTTACATTGACTTATGGGATCGCTATTCAAAAGTTATGCCTCGGTTTTCTTGTATGTTACGTGTTTCTGAATGGAAGCAACGTTGATGTATTATGAAACCATATGTGACGTATGAATCTAGTAGATTTTGATACAATTGCGTGAAGCTAAAGCAATGATCTTAAACAATACCCGTTAGCTCGGTCTCTGGTCTTCAAGTTAGACCAGAGACCGAGGACAGAGACGACGATAAAGTTATGTTCGATATATAATGTAAAGGTTACTTTCATCGATATTTAATAATTTCATGTACAGAAACGTGTGTACAAGAGTCTATGTGTACTCTTAGGAGCCGTGATCTCTCGTGTCTACACCAAATAGAAAAATTATGGTGCTCCGGTAGACATTGATAGGTTTTATAGTCGACGCTCGTGTTTGACAAGTATTTTATTCACCTTTATCTTTACTGCCATTTCAGTTTATGAACCACATACCAAAAGGGGGATCGATATGTCGAAAGGACAGCCTGTCTCGACTCCTGCGATGCATGAGAAGGATTTATGGATCCATTTACGATTTCAGGTAAAACTTGATAAGTGGATAATTTAGATTATTTTTATAATGATTTCTTTTATTTCAAGAATAGTGCGCAGTGCACAGTACCGCGTTTAATTTGCGTTTAATGAGATTAATACAAACACATCATCATACAACTCAAATTGTTTAAGGCCCAGTTTACGTAGATTACATCAAAATTAATTATCACTGACTGAACCTAGTGTGTATACCGCCATTGTACGCAAGGCATCACATTCTGGTCAATGACTGTTTAACAAGGTGACATTAAGTAAGACATATATTATTTCTATTTATTTTAAATCAAAAATAAATTTCTAATCATACATGTTTTTAGGTATGTATTCGGACATAAAATGAAAAGTAAGCTTAAGTGCTGGCGGAAATGTTTGACGCCCTATACTTTTATTTTTGCAAGTTATTTGCTTTTCGCTTGTGCTGCGATAACTAATTCATGGGTATAATTCGTTCTATTCAATAACATGTTAGGAATTAATGGATCATTTCCACACGGGAAATTATTTATGTGGCCCATACACAATTGTTTCGGATTTGGGTCCTTGTCCACGTGAAATTTATGTTTGTAAAAAGCTTAAGATTGTCCTACAGTAAGGGCAATGTTTTAAATTTAAAAAAAAAAAAATTATGAGAGTAATAAAGTGGTATAAAATAGAGAGTCAGATATTGTTACATGCGTATGAATGTAGTCAATTTTTTTTAGGCTATTTTTATACTACCGATCATTCTTAAATGCGTACCTATAATTTTTACCGACTTGCTTGTCATCATGCTAATATTTCGGGAGTCCAATTTCCGTAACGGCGTAACAATAAAATTTTCCCGAAACAGCTTTAATGTAAACCGAACGTTACAGAGGTGATTAAATCGTAAATATCCATCAAGGATAAATGTAATGCCTTTCGACGTACTTTCCAATCGGATGTTTTTATAATTTAAAACAATGAAAAGGAACAAAACAGAAGCGAACACGCGAAATCGTGAACCTCAAATTATGGCTGTAAATTGTAATTGTGTATTGGACCGGTTGGGCACGCTTTGATTTTTTGAGTCATAATGAATAAATTTGATTCACAAGCGGTCGTAAAAATATTGCAAGCTATAATTCTAGTGGATTAGGGAAATGCAAATGTGATTTTAGAACAGAATATTAAATAAATTTATAGACTTAATTGTCTGCGACATTTTTTATAAGACATCGTGACTCTGATTTGCTATTGCATAATCTAAAATTATAATTTGCTTTTCAAACTGGGACAATAGATTCGTGACAAATTGACTAAGTTTTTTATGCATTCCTTTATAATGTTTCCTCGTTCCTTTGGACGACATTGCAGAAGAGGTATTGCGTCACTTTCTCAATGTTCAACTTTTTTTAGCTTTGCATTAAATGACAAACGGCGAACAAAAAAAACCGGCCTAGTGTGAGTCGGACTCGCGCACGAAAGGTTCTGTACCGTTATCTATGAAAATGGCAAAAAAAATCGTGTCATTTGTATGGGAACTTCAATATTTTTTATAGCAGCAACAGAAATACATCATCTGTGAAAATTTCAACTGTCTCACTATCACGGTTCATGAGGTACAGACGGACAGACAGCGGAGTCTCAGTAACAGGGTCCCGTTTTACTTTTTGGGTATGAAACCCTTAGACGGCTTGTTTGGGTGAATTAACGATACATAACACGTCATACGTTATATTTTGTTGCGCCTCGACGCACACCCTCATAATACGAGCGTCGAGAACGTCTTGTCATCGTACAAAGAAACATTTGTTGATTGTCTTGGCGTGTACGGTGCAAGGAGCTCAAGTCAATCGCCCCGCGTCACAGACCATTTGAATGGAGTTTCGCGGCCCGTTGCGTGGCGCACGGCATTGTAGGGCCTCGCGTTTATAGCGATGGGTACACAGAATAAGAATATCCAGCGGAATTGCGTTGGCGTTTTTTTTTTAATGAAACCTATTGCTGCTCGGTTATAAGGTTACGCACCTTTTCTGTCTGGGCATCTGGTTCGGAAAATTTGAAGGTCACTGGAATATGCACTGAACGATATTATGGAATTTGAAGATGAAAGTGTGAGGCGTGTACGTTCCTATTCAGCCTTTTTTCTTTGCAAGGTTTTTAGGTTCTTGGGGGAGTAATTTTTATACGTATCATATCATGCTCTCACTATCGGTCTTATGACTGTTTTACATTTAAATGTTTAGAGCATATTTATAGTTAATCTACTAATATGTAGTGAGTGTTCTTGTCATTAAAAATGAATGATATAAATTTTTAGTGCTATCCTGAGCACTCTAGAATTACTTTAATGTAAACTTTTGTGGTGTTTTTCTAGTGATACGAGATAGTTTAAAGTAGTTCAATATAAAAGTATTAAGGAAGTTAGAGTTCGTGACGTGAATCTCAACACCCACAAGTATTCACTGATTTAGTTAGCCCAGAGAAGAACTTGCAAGAAACTGCGGTCTTGTCTCTATATATTACTTGAATAGCTTGTCTAACTTTATGGCGATAATCTTGTCGCTCTTTTTTTTTTGTATTTTTTTACTTTTTTGTCTTTTCACTATAATGTATATTATTCATTGTAAGTCAAGGTAAAGGCCTATCGTGCTAGTCAGAAATGGTATGATCACAAGGTGGTTGGATGGACCCTGTAATTATGTTTAAATTGTTTCAAAAGAAACAAAATCAATCGCCTATTATGTAGAAACATAGTGGCTGATTTTAAACCGACCTCAAAAGAGAAAGAGGTTCTCAATTCGACTGTATTTTTTTATGTTTATTACCACATACCACATACCACATACCACATACCAAATACCACATACCACATACCAAATACCACATACCACATACCACATACCACTTTGTGAACCGATTTTGATGATTCTTTATTTATTTGATACCTGGTGCTTCTCATGTAGCCCCATAATAATATCAATGGTACCCAGGTTCTTGGATTCCGGAGATACTCAGGGAACTCTTGAAAATCAATTATGAAATGAATACAGAGCGAAATATTTAAAGTCGGTTTTGTTTTTCTTTAATAAAAATGGATTTTGTGTGTTTACTAGGTTGTTTTATTATTTTGATATATTTTAAGACACTCGAAATGAAAAATTTGTTTTGTAATAAATGCGGGATGTTAGGAATAAACTGTAGTGAAATAGTTTTATTGAGAATAGACATAGGAAAATGTCCAGTAGTGAACGTCCTAAGTTTTTTTTTTATTTGAGAAAGTTGCAAAGATGTTGACGGTTCACCTGATGTTAAGTGATAACCGCCGCCCATGGACATTTGCAACACTCGTATGGTTGCAGATACGTTGCCACCTTTTCATAAAGTGGGCTTAAGCTATCTCACTCACAGAAGCGTAAAACTTCTACTTCACAGTTTTCTGTGAGGTTACGGTAAAGTTACAGTATTTGATGCTTTTGAGTTATATGAAGGTCTTGTATTAACGTAATTTATTATTAAACATAGCTTTGTGAGATCAGAAAAGATGGGGCAAGTCTCGGTCTGAATGCATTCTTCAGCATTGCGGCTATTAGGCAATAACAACTGAGCAAGTAGGTTGCTAACTGCGAATTACTAAAAAGAACTGACTTTTTCTATGATTTTTTTTGTATATATATTCACTACCAATGTTATAAGATTAATCGAATTATAAATTTAATAATATGTTTTATGTATATAGATGTTTTATGTATATAGTAGTAATATGTTTTTGTTTTTTAAAGATAAAACTAGTTGCTTCATATTATATTGATACTTTAAATATTATTTTCTATAAAAACCTTGCAGTTCATAACTTCTCCAAGTGTGCAGCGTTGAAATTAAAATCCAAGGTAATTGCGATTAATATTATAAACTTTACAACAGTTTAAAACAATTGCGAACAACTGATTCCCAACTGCAATGGGAGGGCAAGGCCGCGTTGAATTTGAATTAGCGAACTTGGTCCCGTGACGCTTGGAGGTCACGTTAAAAACTTCGAAAGTTCACGGCGATATTAAATTATCATTTGGAATATTAACCAGTTGTGCTTCAGTAGCAATTATGCCAAGTGGTACCGCGCGATCGCGTGACGCTTCCTAAAGAAAGGCCTGGAACTGGAATTGGCGAAAACGCGCTTCTTGATTTCAGTGACGTTGTGATGTCAGCAACGCCGAAGACTTCCGTTCCGTTGGTTAGGCTTTATCATGTCTTAAAGCGCACGAATGTCGGTTCCGGTTTTCCTATCTATCAAGCGAACGCTCTCAAAAGTCTTTTGTGATGCTGGCGATAATATATTGTTCCGAGTATCTTGAAAGTACAGATTTTATCCTACTAAATTGGGATTAGTGTTGCCAAGAATGCTCCAAACATTGCTGAAATGCAATGATAAAAAAGTACTGAAATAAAGCTCAAAGTCGCTCAGCGAACTATGGAACGGGGTATGCTTGGTATTTCTCTGCGTGAGTTCTCAACAAAGACATCCGTAGTAGAACAAAGGTAACCGACATAGCTCAGAAGATTAGCTATCTGAAATGACGATAGGCCGATTATATAGGGAGTGGTAGCCTTATACTGGCCATCGCAGTGGATGATGACCCTCCACTAGATGGAATGACGACCGGTGAAAATGTGCAAGTCGATGGATGCGGCTGGCTTAGGATCGTACTTCGTGGCAGTCTATGGGGGAGGCCTATATTCAGGCAGTTCACTTATCAACCATATAAGAAGTGGAGATTTTCACGCACCCACACGCTTAATTTAGTAGCTAAATCTTTGGGCACGTTGTCCAGAAGGCGTAATTTCTAATAAAGTAAAATTTAAAATTTGAAGAAAAATGACAAAAATATTTTTGACATTTTTCTACACATTTTAAAAATAGTGTCGACGTCAAATGTCAGTCACAGAGCTCTTTAGCCAATCCAGGACATCAGACTTTTCTCGCATGATATACTTACATTATGACTCGAGTCTTCTGAATTAAAATAATAAACTTAGGTCAAAAAAACCGCGTAAATTTGAACGAAAATCTTCCATTGCTGCATTAATTATTTACAATCATATTTCATAATTTTAAACATCTCGTATTATTCTTAGTTTAATTTTGCGTATCAGCGATTTCGTTGCCATTGACAGTCTCAAATGCGCCGAAAGCTTTTCGTTCTACACACATTCCCTTGATGCCTTTTCCAGCCCGCCGTGTTTCCACTTGCCTCTGGAATACGCCAAGCTGGTCTCCGAGTGCTCGAGGCTCAGACGCGCCGAAGATGGATCCGGCTCCAACGTCGTCTGGATACACAAGCCAGTCGCGCAGAGCCAGGGCCGCGGGATATTTCTATTTCGGGTGATTAAAAAAAAAACGGTATACTAATAGGAAAAGTAAAAATGAATGTAACAGCACCTCTCATCGCTTTAATACGGAAATATATGATTTAAATCAAGAAAAACCGACGAAACTATTTTTCGGGTTAAAGTGAGTTAAAAAGAATGTAAAGAGGCGAATGATCAGTTAACTAGCTCAGTAAGGGTTTATTGCAGATTTTACATAAGCCTTTCTAGAATACTATTATTTTTTCTATAAAATATTAAGTTTTCCCTTTAAGCAAACCCTGTACCTACTATGGATAATAGATAACTGATAAATATATTCAAACATACTTTATTTGTCAATAGATTCATATTACAGATATGTAAGAACCCAGACACTTGTAAAATATTATGTTCATTACACAATATTTTTTCCAGTCGTACGTGACCAAACACGCCCTCTGGCGCAAGAGACAGGTTTCCATGAGGTTAAATAATAAATTACTCTATGTGGTAACTGTCCGCTTGTCAGTATGTCGAAGTTTACGTACATAAATGTATACAATAGGGAAATAGTAAAATAGGGTTACATTCAATATTCTTAAAAAGTAAATTTTAGTTTTAAATTTCATCAAAATGTTTATTAAAGCAACTTTAAAATTGCATTAATTATGTATATAAACTTGTAAAAATAACTTGATTAGATGTGTGTACATTTATAATTTTAATCTAGTGGTGTGAAACACAAAAGTTGTGACACGTTTATTTGCACACTTTTACCGTCCCGTTTCTCCGCTCTGTCAGCTACCGTTTTTTAACTTTGATAAATATATTTACAGAGCGTCTGCGAAATGCGTTGCGGCAGTGCGGCTGTGGTGCAGCGGTACATAGAGCGACCGCTGCTGATCGCGGGCTACAAGTTCGATCTCAGACTTTACGTTTGTGTGCCGGGGTACCGACCTCTTACAGCCTATATGTACGCCGAGGGCTTAGCTAGATTCGGTACGTGACTTTAAATGCAGCTCATTTAACTTAATAAATATCCATAGAATAAATAACAGCATTATACCATGGATATCTTTCGTTTCAAAATCGAAGTCAAAGTAAAAATTTCTTTATTCAATAGGCTTGTTTTAAGCTCTTATTGAACGTCAAGAAATTACCACTGGTTCACTTAACTAGACCTGTGCAGGGAAGAACCGGAGAGAAATTTTGCGATCTTTTTACCGTCTTTTTTTTTAGTTTATTACTATGAAAAATTATTAAAGTATAAAATCATCAGCAGCTAAACTTGTAAGTGCAAGAGTCACTTCCAAGTATTATTGTCCTAATATTTTGCTTCTAATTACGTATACTAATTACTTTGTTTCCATATATTCGATATACATTTTTTAACCAGCAATGTATGAAACAGATTTTTATTTACAAAAATCCGGTTTATATTAAAGTCGAGTATTTTGAAGATAAATAAATACTTAATTATATTTTTGGTTGGTCTTTTAAGTAGGCAAAGAGGGTACATAGGTAAGTAGGTAAGGCGCATAAGCGATCCTGAAATTATAAAATGATCATTGACCCTGGTGGTTTTATAATTATATGGTGGGATATAAGACAATTTGCCGTCAAATCATTAAATTAAATGCTTCTGTTTGGTTTGGGTTTGATTACTTAGTTTTAAATGGGGAAATCATCATTTATTTTACCAAAATAACCATTGTAGGTACCTATTATTGCTTATTCAAATATTACACACTCGTAAGTTTGTCGATTTCTTTTACAGGAACTGACAAGTACACGCTGTCCGATATTCATAATCCGTACAGGCACCTGACCAACTCTTCCCTCAACAAAACCGGACCTAGATACGCCGAGTGCAAGGACAGAATTGGCAGCGGTGAGTGAACGCCGTTATGAAACGTATGATGCCAAGGTAACAAAGGTTATATTTATATATAACAATGACATCGCTGGCATTGACGTGACAGTTTGAGGTTATCTGATGGTGGCGTTTGCGCGGAATGTGTTGTGATTTGACGTTAAGACTACTAAGTGATATAAAAAAGACGAACAAACGTTACCAAAAAGACTCATTCGTCGCACGGTGGTGCGATACTTCTTCGACTTGCGGTTTACGGAAGTGGGCAAAACTTCCACATGCATGTATATGCTTGACGTTTCTCATTTTTATTTCTTTCTATTAATTATCATGCGGTTTTTGTGTTCAGTTTACGGTGACCAGCATCACCTGCCATACTCTGAGTCTTAATTAAGCAGAGTGAAACGATGATAATTTGTCGATTGGCCGACCTCAGCTTCCTGAAATAAAGGCAGGAGAAAGACAAAGTTTCATAAGAAATAAAGGTGTGCGGCCGTTCTTTCTCCAAGACTACCCGGCTATTTTTAAGTCTGCATATAAAAAAAGTAAAGTAAATACATGTCCCAACTGCTGGGCACAGGTATCCTCTATCTAGAGGATATTAGGACAGAGTCCTCCACACTACCCCACTGTCGATTGCCAGAGTTTAGATATCATCTTTTCTTCTTTAATATTTTTTGCTTATTATTTTGAAAATATGCAGGTTTCATCACGATGTTTTCCTTCGCCATGATTCGCATGTGATGGTATAACGCAATGCAATGTGCAATGGTAACGTCAACAGGTTGCAAATGGACGTTGAAGCAAGTGAGGCGAGCGCTGGTGGGCAGATGGGGCGCGGTGGAGTGGCTCGTGTGGCAGCGCATCAGGGCCCTCGTAACCCTGACCCTTTTAGCGCAGGCCGCTGGCACTCCACCGGCCAGGAACTGCTTCGAGTTCTACGGCTTCGATGTGTTGCTCGATGAGTCTTTGAAGCCATGGCTGCTCGAGGTAGGTACTGCTTGTTACAGTGATTCTTTAAGCAAGACACGAATTTTTGAAAATGTTTGTTTTGAGATTCAATTGGAGATTTAATTTTTTCAAATTTATTAAATTGTAAATATTTGTTTAGTTTTCAATTTTTTTTTTCAGTAAGTTTTCTAGTTTCTTTTTTCGTTTTCAAACTTCACACTATTTCACATATTCATTGAAATTTTACCGGAAATTCCTGACGGATATAAAGATTTTTTATTTTTTAATTTTTAGTTCAATTGAAAATTAAATTATAGAATAACCACGAAATGTTGACACTTTTTTTATCTTACTGTCATTTATAACATATATTGAGCAGTGAAGACAAAATGGAATGTGCAGGTAAACCTTTCGCCCGCCCTAGCAGCAGACTGCGAGGCTGACGTCATTGTGAAGCAACCAATGTTGCACGAGTTGTTCGACTTGCTGGGACTACCCATGCGGCACACAGGTTTATCGCTACTGCAAGGTCCGCCAACGCCACTGCTTAACAGGTAATTCGTCAAAATGTATGAGAAATAGAAGCATAGCAAAGGTGCGATTTGAACTGCATACCTATAAAAGAGTTTCATTTCAGAGAAGACGCTAGTTGCAGTTCAGAGGAAGAGGGCGTTGCGGCCCGCTCCGTGCCCTCTCGTGTGAAAACAGCGGGACCGCGTAGAGGTCAGCGCTGGAGACGTCGACGGGCGATGCCCATACACTGTGTCACCTTACAGGCACCACTGCCAGATACGTACACGGTTAGAATCTTGTTAATATCATTGTGACAGAAACAGTGGTAGGGCCACGCAACAGTCTTCTCTGTTGCCCGAATGGGCAGGTCCGTCTGGGGAAGTGACAAGACAGAATTCCTGCTTTATTGAATGGTGGCAACGCATCTGCTGCCCTACGGGTGCTGCAAATGTCCATGAGCGGCGGTTATCACTTAACATCAGGTGAACCACCAGAAGTGGTTTCTGCTGTTGTAAGTCTGGAAGTTTTACTACTTTTTTTGACAATAGCCCTGTAGATATGAGCTGATTGAATAGGACTAAGTTACCTCCAGCTTGTAGTAACATGGGAAACTGGGTTCTCGCTAGTCTATTATAGCGGACTTGCTATAGCGGTAACGTGTTCTCATGTTGCTGGAAAGCAAAAAAGGAAAGGTTAACCCTTCCTTCACTCCAAGAAGGGTTAATCTGTCCTCGCGTATAGCTTAGAGGGGCATCGGTGCATTCCCTAGGAGATCCAGGAACTCCTCCCAACTTAGGGTCATCACTGAGGAGGTTTTAGTTGGTAAGATCTCCACATAACCTTGTCTCGTTCAAGACATAGGGATTATGAAGATTTCCATCCCCCACCTCCACCCCCATAAAAAAAGCAACAGCTAATATTAAAGAATCACAAATTAAAGTTTTTTGATGTACAAATGAATGTTCAACGACTAAATATAACGATCTCACGACAAGGCGGAACGACGTCATATTAAAATTCTCAAAAAAAGTTAATGACTACAAATACTTTTTATACAATACCGTTTGCGTAGAGTTAATGGGTTTTTTTTACTATTGTTTTATTTTTTTGTTGCTTTTAAGTAAAATGTATATTTAATTGTTTAATAGGAATATAACGACAAAAACATTCAAATGAGCCGGCCGCTTAAGCCAACGGAAACAAGTTCGGAGACCTGCGACTCGCAGGTATATCTTGTATGTGTACTTAGCTTTATTACCATAAGCTTAATTATCGTAATCACCATTAATTAGATTAAATGACATTTGAATAAGTTTTTTAATTTGTGAAAAAAATGTATTTACTTCATTCTAAAGTGTTGTACAACTGACATTTCAGTAACTATTTTTAAATTGTATATTTATTATTATTATATTTTTAAATTGTTTAGTCTGGTTTAGGTTGGGTTTATAAGGGTCATCATCATCGTCATTATCATTTCAGCATGTTTGAGTCCACTGCTGAACATAGGCCTCCCCCATAGACTGCCACGATTGTATAAGGGTACTTGATAACACCTTTTATAGTCTCCTTCTATACCTCTCCTTTTATAGTCGCCCACGGGTACAAAGTTCCCTTTTCAACACTCAACACTTTTCCTATTTTCTACGGAGATCGACCTATCAGAAATATATGACTGGGAGATCATACTCTTTTGGTATCGATTTATGGATGGACACATGTACCTACCTAACATTATCAGATTCAAATTTTGATTTTAATGTTGGAAGATTATAAAACAAAGGTATCAAAATTTTATTTTATAATCTTCCAAAGCCGACGCATGACATTGACGCAAGACTACTGATGCAAAAAAATTAAATGAAATATGACATCATTTTATTGTATTAATTTTTTGCAAAAACGAATACGACATTTTGTCTCTATTCTCTGCGATCGACCGTTTGAATACCTCTGCTCAAAACGGTAGGCAGTATTTAGCCCTACGAATAAGCTGCAGGGACGGTGCGTTGTGCGCAGTCGACGTCGTGTGTGGCCATAACGCCGGCGGATTGCGCGGACGAGAGCTGGCGGGGCGGATACGCGACGGCCGCGAGCCGCCGGCGGATGGTCAGCGCGTGCACTTGGGGCAACGGCGTGCGGTGGCACCGCAGCGCCCCGCGCGTGGGCCGCTGGGTGCGCATATACCCGCACACGCTGCCCGACGACGAGCAGGTTGGAAGTTTCTAGAAGCTCCACACGACCCTAAGGAGTAATCTGTTCACACGTTTAATGTAAAGTATGGCATACCATATCTGTTGACACGTTTTTTCATGGATCGGCCTGAGTGAGCAATTCTTGCCGTCAATGTTGTTATAAAGTGTACAGACAGATATAGGTTTTGGAGTGCTGTACTCGAAAATTGAAGCCATCTGTTTTTCTTGTTTTTATACATTTATTTAAATATCCACCTATTGCAGGTTAAAATTTACCTATTTTAAAGGGATGTTTGATACAAAAAAGGTCATACACGCGGATCGAGATGATTTGTATCTTGAACAAAAACTGACAAATATTTGTATAAACCACAGATAATCATCTCGAATATTGGACTACGTGAAATTTGTGTTTTTAAAATGTGCCTATAACACAGGATAATGTTAAGTTAAAAAATGTTATGGTTTTAAAAAGAAAAAAAGAGCAAACACCTATCCTTAGTAATCGAACTCGGGACCCGTGAGGTTGTTGCTTAGATGAATATATTTTTTTTTCCATTCCCAACTTATGTCAATAGAACTAGTTCTATAAGTTTGCTATAAATTCATGGTCATCGTGCAAATCAAGTAGAAATATTTTTCAATAACTCGAAAATGAGATTTGAACTCGAATAATTTTTATCTCTCTTCGAAGTTTAAATGCTTCGAAACGTGTTATGCAGTGAGAGCCACGAAAACTTTGTGGATATACCTGTATACCTCCCAAATAGAAATACGGTTATATTTATATATACATGTCGAGGGGAGGCTTTTGTCTATGCATGACTTTAATATTTAGTCTGTTGTTTTACAATTCTACTTGCTGGTACATTACAGCAATTGTCAATGGAGGACGCTAGAGAGAGCGTGGCCCACGTGTCCAAGTTCGTTCGAGCCGCGAGGGAAGTGGTGAAGGAAAGTGGGCGCGATATCCGCGCGCCGAGGGATAGCGGACGAGACGCCGCTTTCGAGGCCTCGCTCCGCAAGAAGCTCGGCTACGGCGCCCAATTCGAAGTGTGGCTCCCTCCATTCTAATGTGTTCAAACGTTAACTAGGCTAAGTGTATGGTAATTTTAAGTGAATTAAAGAGCCATTAAATGCATATTCACCGTGAATAACTTGTTTTTGTTTGTAACGTTAGGAACCCCGAAATCGCGGAAATGAATAAAATTACTTTTTTTTAAGCAATAAATAAAGGTAAAAGGACAGTGTTTGAATTATTTATCTTCGATCGCTATTACCAAGCAACAGAATTTTGGCTAAAAAAAAACTTTCCCAATGAGGGCCGATACGCTACTTTTTTTTTAGTGAGAAGGTGGCCATAACCAACGCCGTTGCAGATGCGTTGCCACCTTTTAATAAAGTGGACCTCTTTTATTCAAATAGGCTAAATGTTTTATATTAATTAACAAAGTGGGTCCCGGTTACCCCACACCAGCCGAAACGCAGATTTATGACACTTGCACTTCACGCCGGTCTTCTGTGGACGGACATGCGCTTTCGTGCAACAGCGAAGATTGTTGCATGGCCTAAAGTCAAAGTAAAGTAACAGCCTATACATGTCCCACTGCTGGGCAAAGGCCTCCTCTATACAGATTGTATCAGGGCATAGTCCACCACGCGGCCCCACTGCGGATTGGCGGACTTCACATATTTTCGAAATATATTTTTTTTTTGTTATTATTTCGGAAATATGCAGGTTTCCTCACGATGTTTTCCTTCACCGCGGAGCACGTGATAAGTCAGCACTTAAAGTTAAAAACTTCATTGGTGCCGGCACCGGGGATCGAACTCAGGTTGCTCGAGTATATTGAATTAAAGGCGAGCGCCCGGACACGGACTATCACGGCTCACCATGGCCCTACCACTGGAAATATAATACTTACCACGATTATTTCTTTAATTTTAGTGCTAATCTCTATTTGAGATTGGGCTCTCAACTGAGCTATGGTCAACGGCCGCTTAGCTCAGTGGTTAAAGCGTGGGTGCGTTACCTAGAATGCGTAGAATCCGGTAGCGACGAAAAATATTCCGACATTTTATAAGATAGTATAACATTTACATATATGTAATTATGATAAAAAAAAGTACATATATGTATTTCACGACACCGTATTTATCAGGGAATCGGCTTTAAGATCTTTTATTCTCTAGTATAATAAGTTAGTCAATAAAACAACTTTTATTGGGTTTAATTCGTGGCTTACTTCATGTTCCCTTTTAAATTACTCAATCAATTTAATTAAATCTTACAAAGCTGCCAGGATAGACATATAGTCCAGAAGTCTGGTTCAGCTCAAATTGGTATATGAGCTGCGTTCAGCCTGCAGTATATCCAAGAAACAGATATACTGCAGGCAATGCAAGAGACAGTATATAGTAAACAGATTTTCCTAAGTGAAACATAGCGTCGCTTTTCTGTCTGTAATTGAGGTTGTATAAAAACCGGATTGTATTGAGAACAATAAATTAGTTTCCTGTTCACTTCAATTACATATCCTTGTTATAACTGGTATATACCGTTCTGTTCGCCAAAGAAAAAAATATAATCGGCTATTTCCGTGACTACTGACGTTAATATTTTACTGTATTCAGTAGATTATCCGACGAAAAAATATTTCTTTGTCTTGGCCGCATGATGAATTACCCAGTACACCGTCAAAGAAACAACATAACATCCAGTGTCATTTATCTACGGAATTTGATAAGTCAACAAAGTTGTTTAAGAATACTTATCTTTAGGCAGACTTATAACGAAAGTTAATATGATGATGGAGCGAAGAAAATAATTTTGTATACATCAATATGTTTGAAGACCAAAGAATTCGATCAATGTGAGTTGCCAGAGATGATATACGGAACTGTGACTTGGTCCTTCATAGATGGCTGTGTGAGGAAGGTGAAAGTCGTGCTACAGTAGAAAGATATTCTATAAGATATTATAAAGAGGCTTAGAAAGATACGTGGCAATGGGCCAGTTATATAGCTCAAAGAACCGATAATCGATGGGGAAGAAAGCTTCTCTACTATAGAACTATAGTTGAGAAGTACTATAGAATATCTATGTACTATAGAACGACCGAGGCCAAACGCGAGTGCCAAAAACGGAAGTCGATGGATGCAGGTGGCTCAGGATCCTGCGTCGTGTCTGTTTGTTGGTGAGGCCTTTTTAGTCAGCAGTGGACAAAAGTTCAGTGACAAGCTGAAGTCAAGATGTTGATGATGATGACCGAAGATCAATTTTTAAAGTATTTAAACTGTTAAGTAAAACTTTTATAAATACGATTTTGTCTAAAAAGTAACAGCCCACGTGTCCCACTGCTGGGCAAAGGCCTCTTCTATACAGAGGGTATCAGGGCATAGTTCACCACGCGGCCCCACTGCGGATTGGCGGACTTCACATATATTCGAAATATTTTTTTTTTGTTATTATTTTGAAAATATGCAGGTTTCCTCACGATGTTTTCTTTCACCGCGGAGCACGTGATAAGTCAGCACATAAAGTTAAAAACTTCATTGGTGCCGGCACCGGGGATCGAACTCTGGTTGCTCGAGTACATAGAATTATAGGCGAGCGCCCGGACACTGAGCTATCACGGCTCTTAACGGATTTTGTCTTACTTACCTGTAATTTTAGATACATTGATTTCAACAGCGTTTTTAAATTTACAAAAATTATGAAACGTCATGTATTTACTAATAATTTAATAAAATATACTATGATGTTTATGTAGGTTAATAAATATTGAAGCTTGAATACTTATAATTTCTGCTAGGCAAGCTCAACTTAAGCTACACTCGGTGCGCTATCAACTGAGTCGTCGGTTCATAAATCATTTTTATGTCTATTTCGCTCGCACTTATGGTTCTTATGGAGCCACTGATATAGATAAGGGAAATAATAATAATATAGAAACGAAATACATAGAATTGTGACCTAGAAAAGGGCCGTTTTGTAATAAATCTTATATAAGTAATATTTATTCAGTCAGTTAGTAATATGTATCGTCGTCCTGTAGATTGATTATGAATGGGCTTTCTGTAAATTTTAAAGCTAGTGGGCTAATATCACATGTTACGTTAGCTCCTTAAGGTCTGGGTCATAAAATAAATTCCATGTGCGCAACGTATGAATGTAATAATACAGTAAACACGTATACTTATAGCAAAACAACAACTTTGCGGCGGTAGCTGCTCAAAGTCACGACCAATCAGGAGCTAGCGATCAGTGTGCGGTAATGAATGCCTCAATGACTCATCGACCAACACATGCGAAGATAGCGAATTATCCTTAAAATGTTCGGATGCACTGCACATTCTTATCCCTATTGATGTTTTTGGCCCGTCGACTCAGTTGATAAAACGCGGACAATAGCTTAGTTACGTTTTTGATTGCAAATAAATTAGTAGTACCTGGAAGACCGAGCTTTGCTCGGTTTGTTTTTTTTTGGTAAATCGTGTATTTTGGAAATTACCTTTAGATACAAATTACTAAGTAATGAAATATGCATAATATGTTTCGATCTTACCGACGTAATAATAAGAAAATATGAACTGGTGTTTTTCACAAAAGAAAGAACTTTAAAAAAAAAGGGAAAAAAAAACAAAATAACAAATCGACAAAAAATAAAAGATAAAGAAAACAATGATCTGGAATCGAAAAAAAAAAGTAAAAAATAAGTGTGTAAATGATCGTGATACGAAACACGGCCTTCTGTTTCGTGGCTGTTTGTTAGCGGCCGCCCGTATTACCGACCGAACTATTATAACATTTTTTTCTCGGTGAAATTTACCGTCGTATTCGAATAATATTTTTCATTCCCTGAAAACTTGGATAAAACGGCATTTTATAAAAATGAAACCTAGTCAGATCGATTTTTCGCCGCCGAATCTACGCACATACTAAATTTCATGAAAATCACTGGAGCCGTTTCCGAGATTCCAATTCCGGATAAGATTAGGAATATATCTTTAATATAGTAGTAAAACAGCGCTTACCAAATTGGCCCGATGACATTAAATAGTTAATTAGGGTGATCCCTAAATGAGTGGCTTTAAAGGCTTTAAAAAATTATTTATCCCTTAACTAATGCCGTTATACAATGCACAAGTTAGGCGTGTGTATAATCAATTTAATTTGTGTTAATTCTGTCTCTCTATTAAAATGCCATTGTTTTAATCGTTACATTAATTTAGAAATAAGAACGTAAAGACAATTACAATCGAAGGCGAGTAAAAAAAAAAGTAAAGTAACAGCCTATACATGTCCCACTGCAGGGCAAAGGCCTCCTCTATATAGAGGGTATCAGGGCATAGTCCACCACGCGGCCCCACTGCGGATTGGTGGACTTCACATATTTTCGAAATATATTTTTTTTGTTATTATTTCGAAAATATGCAGGTTTCCTCACGATGTTTTCCTTTACCGCGGAGCACGTGATAAGTCAGCACTTAAAGTTAAAAACTTCATTGGTGCCGGCACCGGGGATCGAACTCAGGTTGCTCGAGTATATTGAATTAAAGGCGAGCGCCCGGACACTGAGCTATCACGGCTCACAAGTATTTCACTCTTAATAATTACCCGCTTTATGTGGTAACGCATCTGCAACCCTACGGGTGTTGCAAATGTCCTTGGGCGGCGGTTTTAACTCAACTTAGGAAGAACAGTCAGCTCGTTTGCCACTTTCTCAAAAAAAAAAAAAGGAAATAATATGCAAATAATATAACATTTCTAAAAAAAAAAGAAAATAATAAGCTTGTAATGTATGTATGATAAATATGATCAGGGAGTCTGTTCATTCACATTTTTTAGCATCACATTGAAAAATAAAAAATACCGATTTAATATTAATAACTCTTTTTGTGATATCCTATATAATTTTTTCATAAATATATTCAATGTACAGATACGCTGATTCTACTCTTTCATTATAGTATAGATATGTAACGAACTAAATATACAGCGTGTCGTTACCATCGCGACAATAAATGAACACACGTCTAACGCTACTTGCCAATAATCATAAAAAAATATTAACGTTAAAAAAATCCATAATAAAAAAAAATATTTTTCAAACAAACTAATTAAGTAAAATAGAAACAAAATTTGTAACATCCTATACAACTACAACTGACTGATTCATACATTAAGAGACTTTTTCATTCGTTGCCACGGCGTTGCATGACAAGCCTCTCCTTCTAATAGTATGTTTTGTCTCTTTTAAATTCATTCAATCCATTCATATGCTTTGTGACCTTTATAAATGAACTTAACGTTACAGTTTTATACGTAAGGCTGTTCTAAAATTCTTTGGTTTGGAAAATTTTATAACTCTGTAAATATTGATGTTTAAAGAATGTAAATTTTTGATACTATTTTAAAAATTTATCCTCTATATGTGTGTTCATTTATTGTCGCGTTGGTAACGACACGCTGTATGATATAGTACGAAATCATCACACCATATTTCGTTCTCGAATATCATACTTTTATTCGGAAAGAGTAACAATGGTCTCACGAATTAAGTACGTTCCAACAGATATGCCAGCGCGAAATTTTCATCCGGCTATAGAGCGGGGAACGGAGTCAATTGTGTCAATTCAATTATGTTTCGACCACTGTGACTTGAATGGACTTTTTGTTAATGTAGCTACTGATCGTATTACGGACTTTCGTTCGAATTTCAATGGTATTCCGATATTCACATATAATGTTCAGGTACAGTACGAGCTTTCGAGCCTTTTTCTTTAAAACGATACACGGAAGGAAAAAATGAAGCTAATACTATCTACATTTCGCTAAGCTTTTTCTTTCACCTATATGACAGGTCTCCGTTTGAGGCTGATGTAACCACCATTGTGATAAGTGTCAACAAATTATTGAATAATAAAAAGCTCATTGTCAACTCCGAGGTGAAGACGCGGATAACAGCTAGTTAATTATATTGCAATACATTGTATTAGTCGTCATATCAAAATAATTATTTTGATATTGATTAGGAGACTTATCGTATAAAATTGAACAAGTGACCGAACGCCCAAGGGCGTAGTAGCTTGTGTGGTCGAATGTGTAAATCTCTGGAGTGCAATCGCCTGGTCTGATATGTGTTTTGCATTAATCTAGATAGTAAAAATAATACGGAGTATTTTAGATAGCTCTTCCCTTCAAAACAATGATCTGGATATCTTAGTGATGCTGGCTCAAGTTTGTCTGTGTTAAAGGAAACCGTAATAATTTCTAGCAGCTATGTAAGTAGTGTAAAATATGAACATAACAATAATAAATGCTTTAGACCACATTGCACTTATTTTTGAAGTTTATTAAATTAATAAATAAATCTTAAGAGCCATGGATAGCAAAGATCAGGTTCTGTTGATATTAAGCCCATAAGTCTTCCGGCATTTCACTCGCCTGCTGCGCGTGGGATTTCGTTGTTATATGGTATGTTATAAATGCATGGGTGCGATAAGCTTTGAAGGAAACGGTAAACCAGCACACCACAATAGCGAATGAGTATTAAATCAAAGGCTTTATTTTTTCTGTTTTACGTGTTTAAGAAAATAGAGCTTTTAAATTTTGATATTCGCACCATAGATGAGTCATCTCTAAATTTTATCCTGTGATTTTCAATCATAGACTGATGAATAATTCTGTGCCACGTGCATCCATTGACTACGCACACATTTGCACAGGTCGTCACTCCTTCGTGGCAGTCTTTGGGAGAGGCCTTTATTCAGCAGTGGACTCAAATAGGCTGGAATGATGATGATATATGACTAGTTGAGTTACATTAGATAACGTGAGTAACGTTACTTTTCATCACTAGTTGTGGGTTACGTTAATTGATTGAGTGACACATTACAGGCAAGTATTAGTTTGTAATTCACTGTGTCAGGAACAAGCAATAGCTGGCGCTCACACCAGGTCCTCATAGATTAGACGTGTGAAGAAGAAGTATAATATTTTTGCCTCGTCTGGTTCAATGTGGTTGGTCAACGTATCTGCATCCTCTCAGGTGTTTTAGATATTCATGTGTGGCAACAACTATGTAACTTCAGGTGCAACGTCTTCTCGCTTCCATCTTTTCACGTTAAAAAATTTTTTATATAATTTCTCTTTGTACCCTTGCAGTAGACCAGTATCAATTAAATTTATTTATAATCTTTCTTTGATTCGTTGTTTGGGTTATCTGGTCCGTGATCTTAAAGATTGGATTTTACCTGCAAAACCCTTGAATAAACTGAATGAATATAGTCAGCTATAGCACGGTGTATCACGTACCGCTTGCTCGTTTACAGATACGAATACTAATACAAAAAAAAGTTTAAATAACGCCCTAATATTGAATAAAATAAAGTTCAATAAAGCGTGAATCATATGTGCATATAACTTCGGATTAAGGAGATTCGTTATTAAACTAGTAAGTCTTATAGTATCCCGTTCACCATGTCTTGATATAACCATGTTTGTAAGTCTGTTTCTTTATTTCATCGTTTCTTTTTTTTTACGTTGTAAGGACGTTTTATATACATTAATTTCACCTGGTCAAACATAGTGATTCAGTTGCGTTTGCACATGCTAAATAATTGTAAAGTTTCGTTTCATATGGCACGAGAGATTTATCCAAAAGCTTCTCCCGCCATTCTCCTCTTCAAACTCAGTGGAAAAATTCTTTTGAAACTTACCGTGTTATCGCCGTGACTACCCGTAGGGTCTTTCCGAAGTTGGGAGGATCTGTTGCTCTCCTACTACGATCGATGAAGCATCACCTTCTCCTGCTTCAAGACATGAAAGTTATATTTTTGCATAATTATAGACTAGTCGATTGACAGCTGTGTCCAGCTTATATGGTCCAGTATTACCACTGTATCATAACGCGGTAAAAGACGAGCACTTCAAAGATCGAAAGCCTGCCTGTGATCCGTTAGCAAAAGATTTTAGATGTACACACAAACTTGCTTCGCACCGTTTTATAATAGGTGCAATATGAACGAGAAAGCGAGCAGTAAATCTCTGACGTCTCTAAGGGAGCCAAGCACAGATTACGGGGTCGTTATTAAGCCCGTATGTCTTGAGGTAGTCCGGTCTCTACGGGCGGAGCGTATGCTTGCATTGCGTAGTGGCTGCAAAGCCTTATAAATTTTTTCAAAATTTTAAATATAAACATATTTAATTTCATCAATTCGTTCTTTTCGCCACTTACCGGAACCAACACCTCAACTGTTCTCTATGTAAAAGTAAAGAAACAACATACAAGTTTTTCAACTTTGTATGAAGTCGTGGTAATTTCCCGGAAGACCCTGTCTGCTTCCACAGTAATATATTTACATTTAACTATAAAGTTATTAGAAAGAATAGATATTTTGACAAACTGTATATAAAAATGCATTTGTGCATATTTTATTTTTTATTTATTTTTGTCTTCGACTTTGTTGGATAGTGGTGCTTTCTACGGAAGTAACTGTAAAGGAATATATATACCATAGTAATAATTGCCTTAGAATTCGGTTATAATATACCTATAAGACGGATCAGAGCTTGCATCATTTTTGAAAACGTTCAAATCATTGCTTGACGTCGGGACTCAAATTGCAGTGCATTAAATCAATGACCGCTACTCAATGAGAGCTACGTACTGACTTCATAATTGGGGCCATAAATTTGTAGAGGAGGTCGGTGCGTCTAATCGGTCGGATGCGGTCTAAATGCAGGTCCACAAACAGAGGAATCACGTCGTTAGTCCGCCGCGGAGGCCCGAAACGTTGGCTGTTTCGAATTTCACACTCGCAACCAAATGATATGTTAGGCTCGTTAGGGTATCGCGTAATTTGAAACGATTTGCCATGAACTCTAAGCTGTATCTATTCGTGGCTTAACATGGTCATCACAAAAGTTTGGTATTTATTTGATCGTTTAAGGGTTTTAATCAATGCCAATGTAAATTTAAAATAAGTTTGTTCTCATTTGTATGCTTTAATAAATTAAAACCAGTCACAACTGATTTTAAAGTAGATTAACGAAAGTAAATCAGATTAACCAAAATTTCTTTTTGCAAAAGTAAAATTCCCTTATTGATTCTTTCAAGAATTCTTTCTCATTGTTTTGTTCTGTAAACATAATCATTTATTGACTTTTATTTAAGTAACATACAACATAAATACATCATACGTACTCTAATGATGAAACGATTCGATGAAGACCACGTTTTAAAGATTCGTCTCTATACGAACAATTTAGAAATAAAGTTGTCGTTACCTAAACTTCGTTTGTAAAATTCTTTCTATAATTGTTATTCTTAAATTTTCATATAGAATTTCATTAAATAGTTTTGTAGAAATACTTTTCAAAATGAAGGAAAAAATGCCATGTCAATGCCATTGGTTTAGCCATATTATATACAGTTTTATTTTTTTATAAAAACTTAAAGTATATATTAAAACCAACTATGTAACAATTTATTTCTGTTCGTCCTGTTTCTCTACAAGATTACTTAAATCTTTCTTTAACTTTTGATGTTATTATTATTTCACCGCAGTCATTATTATTATTATTATTTATAGCTGAAAAATAGATGATATTTATTCTTTATTTATATTTGATTTTATCTTTTAAATTCAATCCTCTAAAGAAAGCGGAGATATGCTTGAAAGTTAAAAAGTAACAATATATGTAATAGAAGATCGTGGTGAACCATTTAAATGACTACATTCAATATTCAATGTAGCGGGGTATAATTTGGACAGGTATGGGAGGTGAAATTTACATTTGACTAGGAACGGTAAAGACCAGTGAGCGTATCCATTGTTCTAGTTCCATTGTGTTTTTCTATTAACTGGGGCAGTTCAAGAGTTATTTCAGTGCATGCGTCTTGGTTACCGTACGGCGATTTCAAATGAAACGGTCCAGCTTTTGTAAAATGTTATTAATTGATTTCGCAATGGGTGCCCGTTTCTAGCATTACGCTGTCCATTTTTTTAATGAGAAAAGGTGGCGTACGATGATGAGACTCTATGAAAAGAGCTCAAATAATATTAAACTTAATAAAGCAATAGGCTAACCAGATTATGACATCTTACTCATTAGTTAATACTCTACTAAATTAATCTTAACTACTACTAATACTACTTAATTAATCTTAAAGAATGACAGGTGTGTTAAATCTGTCGCCGCTTAAGACTTACCGATTTTCATTTACTTATATCTGATAAAGTTTTTTTGTAACGCGAGAAATTGGCAAAACTGACGGTTCACCTGGTGTTAAGTGCTAACCGCCGCCCATGGACACCGGCAATACCCGTTGGGTTCCAGATGCGTTGTTACGTTTTAATAAAGTGGGCCCCGGCGACCTCACTCACCGGACGAAACGCAGAAGTATAATACTTCCACTTCATGCCGGTCTTCTGTGAGGTAGAGGTATTTACCTGGACGGACCTGCCCATTTGTGTAAAATGAAGGAATTTTTGCCTCGTAAAGTACTTATTTAACCATCCTTTTGGCAACTAAAATGAAATTTGGGAAGCCATTTGACAGCTGATTAGTTAATTTCTACGATGATCAATATTTCAGAAACCGGTCGACTTAAAAAAAGCTCTTTTTATTTCTGAAATGTAACACAGCTTAATTAAAAGCATTTCACAAACAAATAGAGCACTTCCTCCTAATTGTTTCTGTCTCGTTCAGATTTAGCAACGGGCGTTGATACGGTGCAATCTTGACCGTTTTCTAATGTTTCTAACGGATGCAATATGTGCGCAGTAAATCTCGAGCATCTCCCAGAAAGCCGAGCGTGGATTAAGACAAGATTACGTCGACCGTACGTCTCGTTCTGACCGCCTCCAGTGCACGTGACTTGTCTTCCGTGGGCTTTGCATTACCCTCGTGAATGTCATATTATATATATGTATAGCTATGTATACAGCTATGCATGACAGCAATAAAAAGACCACGTTTTATTCTCTGAATTTAATATTACAGTATTAACACTTATTCGTTGTTGAACACACCGAATCTCTTTCAAGGTGAATACACTGTTTATGTATCATTAAACAATATGTTAAACTAAACTATAGTACACTAGCTTTTCGTTCGCGGCTTCGCTCGCGTTGAAGTCCTTAAATAAATATCTTTCTTTAAAAACTATATACATATTTTTAAAGAAAGATATTTTCAACACTTTATAGCAAGTTCTTCAAAAAAAAAAAATTAGCTACGCTTGGACTGGATTGGTTTTATAAATTCAATGAAAATCTACTCTGTCGTTAAATTCAGCTAATTAATACGTTTACAAACAGAAAATGAACTGGCGGCAAGTGGAGTTTAGTTCGGCTCTTAGACTTCTGGACCTTTTTTTTGTAAAAGTGTATCTGTTTTCGATCCTTGCACTCCGAGAAGGGAAGTAAGTAGTAAACTTTAAATTCCGACCATAAAAGGGCCCAGAACGCGCTAGACGGGCAGTTCAGTAGAGAAACTTGACGAAGAAAGAAGAGGAAGAGGAAACGTTAGGTGACCAGAGAGTTTTTGGAAGAAATAAAGTGAATATAAAACGACTGGCGTTTCACTTCAACCCCGAACCCCTATTTCGATTTAAGATGTTGAAGCATCGAGTCAAACGACAATATATGGCGAATAATGTATGCCGAGTTTCGATGCGCTCGTGTGTCGCTCAGCACTGTTACTTCTGCAGGTCGACCAAGAACAGCGGTCACGCTTGAAAACATCGCAGCTATGCGAACTATTCTATTAGCTGAAGTCAAATGCCGTTTATAATATCGTCTCGGGTGACGAATCATCACAGGACGGTTACCGCTGAGTGGAATTACTGTTTTAATGATTTGTTTGCACGGATGGAAAAGTGCATTAAGTTGAACGGAGAATACTTCAAAAAACAATCTTGTATGTTGTATTAACTGATGTTTTTGCTTTCAGTCCCGAGACTATTAAAGCTTCATCGGACGCAGAACCGGTGGGCTAGCCAGAACCCACGGGTTTGGACCCTACGCTATGGGTAGGGTCGCGCATGTGCTCATGCGTGCGTTTAACTATGGTGTGTCATCTAAGGGCCGTCGCGGTCGCGGTTCGGACCGAGACCCCGACGACCGTCGACTGTGCATTTAGCTAATCGGTGGCTGGGAGCGGTGAGAACCGCCCCGGAACGCGGGTGTACCTTGTGTACGCGTTGTGTGGGTCTCGCCGTGCTCGGAGGCGAGGGCGAACTGGTGTGATTGTTGTCACACTAACTGTGGGTGTAGTGTTATCCGGCGGGACCCCCAGCGGTGGGTCCATCGTTTCTAAGACCTCTTCGTCGACCGGGTCGATGAGGACGTTTCGCGGGCGACGTTTATTGACGTTCGCGTCAGTGTCGGGTTGGTAATTTGCTGCGCTTACCACCAGAGGGTTGGGATGATGCTGGGCTCTATCGAAAAACCGTTTGGTCAATTCTTTAAAATGTGCGCGAATCGTCGGGAGTCTGCAATCGCTGTGCAGGTCGACGTTGCGCTGATACCATTGCGCACCGGTTGCGCGGCGGATAAACTTATTTCGAAAAACAATAAAACACAATTTAGCTATACTGTGCATGTGGTTTTTCTTATTCCCGATCATTTCAGAGTGCCCCTCCGTATTAAAGCAAATGTAAACACTGTATTTTCACGTTAGGAGCGTATAAAAATAATTTATCAACTTAATATTTCTTGGATAAGGTGACTGACTCTTTTAGTATAAGTGGGCTACTAACTTAGTTTCGCTAACTCTATTCATAGATCCAGGGGCGTTTCTGGCTTTGACTTTGATTGAACAAAGTTAATCGTGTGTAACATTGTTTGGCAACTTCTTACCCGACTTTTTTATCGCTTATATAGTTTGCGTTTCCATGACTACGGCAAGGGGACATGGAGAGATGTAGAGAGTTGCAACCAACACCCTAACCTTTTGACCCATTAAATGTTGCCGATATAGACTAAGACAGCGATGTTCACTTACATTAACGTGAACAGATTTGTTTTATATCATCATTTAGTGATTACGTGAAACGTATTGATTGTGAAAAGGCTTCTCAAGGCACAGGGACTCAGACTAAAATTCTTATTATCAGGTGGAAGTTATGATCTGACATGTGTTGTATATCTGAAGATATAGTAAAAAAATAATGAGCTTATTTTTACATACTTAATGTAGGCTTAGAGGCAAAAATCGTTATTTCTGATCCAACCTTTTGCAAGTTAAATTTCTTATACTCTTTTAACAGTTACCCCACGTAAGCAATTAGCGTTAAGAACTTGAATAGCTTGATCACATTGGGCGGAGAAAGGTGAGCTTCATTCGATGGGTATCCGGGCTCTAAAATTTCCATTTGGCTACGGACGTTAAAGACCGGCGAATGGGGCCCATTGTGCCTCGCCCATTGTGTTTTTCTATTGCCCGGCGCGGCTCATACGAGCAATTTCAGAGCACTTCGTGTATTTCAATTAACGCACTGACATTGTGCGAGTAACTGAAATTGCTAATGGGGGTCGGTATCGATAAAGGTTTTTACAATGTTCTTTCCTCTATCCGTGTACCTTTTTCGCTGGAGTGTACGCTGCAGTCGCGAGCCCGGGGCAATCGGACGAAAATTGTTTTGCATTGTTTCGAATGCAGATTTTTTGACGTGATTTTTTGTGATTCGGAAACAGAAAAATTGAAAATTAGCGACTGTCCCGTATTTCGTTTTTTGAATTTAATAACGTTTTCACTATAATCGAAGATATATGTTTAGGTTTTACGACAAGTCTTTATCAAATTTCCATACATTAAATTAGTTTCAATTTATTAATCTCTCATTTGAGTGAATTGCATCTAACCTCAATAACGTAAAACATACAATGTCGTCCATCAAAGTTAGTGCCTGTTTAAAATCATATACTCGAACATTGGCCCGGTCATAACATGCGCAATATGAGGCCAATAAATCTCGAGTCCTGGAAAAACTCGTTGAGGCTAAGGGACCGTTACGCCACGAATATGTCTTATTGCGTATTGTTCTTAACTTAGTTATACTGAAAACATCTTTTACCACCATAATACATTTGGCATCTTTACTTTTACTCACTTTAATTGAAAGTATACTGTGTAATATTTTACGTAATATCCTATATATGAAAGAAGAAAGAAATATTTATTTGATACATAACAAACAAAACATAAAATAAAAACAAAATAAAAATAACAATTAAAATCTAGAAATCAATATACCAAAAAGGTCACCAAAATTGGCGATTGCTGATTTTCAGTGGAACTTGGAGAGATTGATAGATGACGACTTTAACAACAATAATACCATATATTATAATCTAACAAAAAACAGATTATTAATAAACATAACAACAATTGTATTTAGCGCCTGTTTGTATGTGTATGTGTGGTAATTTTTTTAAATGATTTGTAGGTGGTAATGTTTTCGCAATTGTATTGTTATTTGGAAATAAACTTTAGGGTTTCAAGTGCCTGATTTTTGCGTTGATATCAGAAAGGCTTTTATGATGTAATATCATGTGAAAGAGTAATGAAATGTAATTACAATAACGCTATTTCAAATTCTTAATTAAACGTGCAAATGTTGCTATGAATATTAATTTTAAAGTCGGTTAGTCGCTAAAAATTATGCCTAAAAAGTTATGGTCCATCAAATTGGAAAAATGGAAACTAAGCAAAAGTACATGAAAAAAACGTTTTCAAGTCAAAGAATCTGACTTTTTTGCGGCGTTAATAAAGGCTCTTCTTTATTACCTGCTGAAATCTCCCGATTCTGCTGACCGACGCAACTGGCCTAATGGGTTACTGACCCTGCCTCTTGCGCCAGAGGGCGTGGGGTCGACCCCCACTATTGAAAAGATATTGTGTGATGAACGTAGTGTTTTCCTAGGGTCTGAAAGTTTATATATTTATAATATGTATTTATATACAAAAGAAAAGCATGTTTAAGTATGTTTATCATTGACAGTAAACATTATATAGTAAACATAATATTCTTTACGGTGGTATGGCCACGCAGCAGCCTCGGCTGTTGCGCTAATGGGCACGCCCGTCCGGGTAAGTACCACGACCTCAAAGAAGACCAGCGTAAAGTGGAAGTATGACAAATACTTTCTCGTTAAGTCTGGTGAGTGAGGTAGCCGGAGCCCAATTTTCAAAAAGGTTGTCAATGCATCTGTAAGGTGTGGCAGATGTCCATGGGCGGCGGTATTCACTTAACATCAGGTGAACCGTCTTCCCGTTTGACAACATTTCGCATAAAAAAAATTAAAAATGTATAGTTCACTTTTTGCGATAATGCCTTTTTTATAATTATACATAATTGTCTTCGTTAGTGATTAACTTATGTATGGCTCATTTTATTTAAATTTCGGTCTTTATCACTAATGTCACAGATTAAAACAAAACAAGAAATTTATGACACAATTTTAACTTTACCTGCATTTCTATGTGTCCCTACGGATGGGTGTATTCGGATGGTATCAACAATAAATAAAATTTCGCAAGTTCATTTCAAACGTATGTAGGTGTACAATTTGACGAAACAGTTGGGGAGGAGAGCAAAGAATTCTCTCGAGGCGCGTCCTCAGCACGGTATGCGCTGTCACCTAGCTCCGTATTAACATTTGAATTCCGAACAATTTGACGGGGCCGCATTCGCAATATGGCTCTAATGGCCGAATTCAGAAATGAATACACCTGAGCCGGACGGCGATCGAAATTAGATGGAAATGACGCGACCTGTCGTTTATGGCGGATTTTGTTGAAATTATAATGTATCGGCAGTGTAAATGTGGAGATTTGTTTGAACGCTCATAAGTGACGTTAAATTGAAACGAGGCTAATTTGGAAGCGTAGCGTATTACGATTATTTGAAAAATTATATTTTGAAAACCGAATGCAATTGATTTATTAACTGTTATCTGCAGCTGCTACTTGTTCACTAGTTAGATAATTTGTTTTTACTTTACTTTAGTATATACATATATATATATTTTTTTCAAAGTATTCTAAAATCATTATTATTATTTCGAAAATATACATGCTTGGTACAATGGTTTTCTCACGATGTTCTTATTCACCGAGAAGTATATGATAAAGCAGCACCTAAAATTGCAATTAAAATTTTATTGCTGCTGGATTTGACTTCAGGTTGCTCGAAGTGAGTACTCTTATACTGATATGTAACAACTTACTGAGCTATCTCTGTAAAGTAAAATTAAATTGTGACCGTTTTAAAGGCTAGAGTGAATATGCTATTAACCGTCTCCGTTTACCGCCAAAAATTCATCGCTACTTACAAAAGAAGTGTTGCAAAGCAGGAGTCAATCCGCGATAAAAAGTACAAGTACAAAGCGCTACATCCGACGAAGGATGACAAAACCTCCCCGCTCGTTACTATTCCGAACGTAGAAGCGCCGCTAAAAGTGGGCCCGAGCGTCGCCGTCGATCACGCGGCGACCGACGTCGGACGTGCAACCGTGAAATCATTAATTCCGCATCCCGTAATAACCGGCACACATCGGCGCACATCGGCACACATCGGCACACATCGGCACACAACGTTCGCCGCGACAATTGAATGAGCGCCCGTAGGACGCGTTCGGCCGAGCAATCCATTATGCAGATTGCTGGTCGGATTGCGGCATTGTCGTGAGCCCGCTCCGCCTGTTACGCGGCCCGAGATCGTCTGAACCGCGATTCATTTTATGGATATTGCATAGCTTCAATGGTTGATTGATGACGGCGACCGGCTGACCGGCCGCGGCTGTTTTGTCCGAGCCCGCCGTTGCGTTCAGTTTTTAGGATTTCCAGTTGCCTTTAATACACTGCGATACGATACATCGGAAATAGCACCATTTAGGGATACTACCCCATCTATAAAACGGGCAAACTGATAAAATTTGAACTCTAAAAAAGTGGTCCAAATTGGTCCACTTTGATGCAATGCAAAAAGTTCAAAATTCTAAGGTCACCGGAAAAATTTCAGCGGCTTAAACTAATCTAAGAGATCTAATCTAAAATGTATAACTGGTACGAAATTTCAATCGGTTACATAATAGTTCATTCATTTTGATAATTTGTCAATGTTACTTGGGTGTTAATAGAAAAATTAAAAAAGATCTAAGTTAACTTTTTCTGTCTATCTCCTAAAAATTGTAATAATGCCATATCAAGAAAACTAAAATTGGTGAGAAGCTTAGAATAATTGGTCAAAAGAATTAAAATAATCACAAGGAGTTAAAAATTTCAAGGACTATTATCATAGCACCTCAATTTGATCGGATGAACTGTTTTCAAACAAAACAAGCAACGACTATGCAAACGGTCAGAGTATTCTGTCAATAGGGCAGCATTTAGTGGTTATCAAATTTGCAGCTTATTGACGTCAACTCAAATCGGTCATCGCCACACTGAATTTTAGTTACTGTCATTGGAGTCTTGAGTGACAGTTCAATTGACGTAAGTCTATAAGTCTATGGTCAATAAGACTATGGTCCTTGGAACGCTTCAAACAATCAAACAAATATTTAAGCTGATAAAAACAAAACCCTTCTTTTGGCATAAGTCAGATACTTATTAAAGCATTGTCATAGTTGCTATATTATTTTAATTACTCATTCAGATAGCCACCTATGAAATACAGTCTACAGTCCAGCGTACCGCTATAGTGTAGTACATTAGAGATCTGATTTATATTGCGTATAGGATAACTACTTCAATTGTATTCATATACGGTTAATTTTTCCTGAATAAATATGTTCAAAGTCGGGAAGCAAACAGACCGTATAGTGATGCGACCGAATTGCAACGAAAAACTACGCGGTCGTACGAGAGTTTTCCACGTCAACAGTAATTAGTTTTGGCGAAAAACGCGCTAAATAAAGCTTGGCGGCCACTTCACCCAATCCAAGGGGATTTAGATTACCCCGTTGCTTTGCCCCGGCGGCCGACCGCAGCCGTGGATCTCATGAATATGTAATCACTTCTCGGCTATTAATATTTTTACTCGCCCCCGTTGCGTTGATTGCCTCTTGAATTTATTATCTAACTCCGCGATAGACCGTTGCCCGTATTTATTTGGACCACCTGCCTGGCCCAGCGACGCAGCGCTCCGGGTGAGTTATGAGCTTCCCGCTACTGTTGATAGAATATTTTATTCCGCTCTCTCTTTGTTTATGGGTTATTAAAATTGTTCCGCAATGGCTTAACGTTAATCAGGAGTGTCCTGATGGAGTTCTGGAAAGTTATAATGAATTCGATTGCCATCCTACCTGCAGATGGTATCTGGGAAGTGATTTATCATTTAATTTTTTGAAATATTATACGTAAACGGAACAGATAATGATTAGCAGTATTTGATAACAAAGTTAATTATTAAATGAATGAAAAACCCGATTATAATACCCCTTTTTTCTGTTTAATGACGGTAAACCGTGCCATAAAATTAAACCTACTACTAACCTAAACTAGTATTATCCGTATGGATGGATACATACTCTTGAAAAACATTATTCCACTTCAGCAGTCGGATAAAAAGCGAATCGATGGCGCTGTCTCAGAGTAAGTTTAAGGACGAGCTAACAAAGATGTCAGTCATTAAAGTGACAATATTCTTTTTATATCAAAAAGTGGCAAACGAGCTGGCGATTCACCTGATGTTAAGTGATAACCGCGCCCACGGACATTTGCAACACCGGTTGCAGATGTGTTGCCACCTTTTAATAAGGTGGGCTCCGGCTCACTCACCAGACGAAACGCAGAAGTGTAACACTTCTACTTTACGCCGGTCTTCTGTGAGGTCGTGGTACTAACCCGGACGGACCTGCCCATTGGTGCAACAGCGAATACTGTTGTGTGGTCCTACCACAGTTAAATTTATTAATATTAACTTATTAAACCACAATTCATTGAAATAATTAGTCCCAATATGGATGAGTGGTTCCCAAACTACACCGTGACACTGGTTAATATTGTTAGCTTAGAATATTTGAATATTAGAGTCTAAACAAAACGCTGACTTTTTGAAGCCAGCGTTTTGACTTTGTGAGTCGCTTTAGACTACAAGTAAAATTAACACTCAAGGAAGCCGAATAAAGTGATTTATAAAAGATCCACGTTATAAATTAACTTATACATAATGTTTTTAGTAAAGCGGCGGTTAATATAAAACGAATCGTTACTGAAAATTTTTCTGCAAAAATTTTTACGCATAGTATTATAGCACAAAACAATCAAATATTAATTTAACAAATGCAGAAGACTAAAATAAACTCATTATCTATACTAGCCATCATCATCTTCCTTCTAGGTGTGGTCGGCACAACATTTGAATTAATGTTTTAATTGGTTTTTTCAAGGTTTTGAACATACAATATCTGAAAAAATAATATGTGGGTCACATAAATACTTTTCCCGTGCGGGAATCGAACCCACGACATGAGCTTGGCAGCTGGGCCACCGGGTCATTTATGTTCTATATATACTCATATACATATTATCTATAGTAGCCAAATGTAAATCTAGGCAAAAAGTGTCTACACTTTTTGCCTAGATTTACATTTGGCTACTAAAATCTTATTTAAAAACAATATAATTATATCATACAATTATCAAATCGAACACTGGATCGATCGACCAATCAAACCAGGCGTTAGTAATAAGCGCACAGATAGACGGACAAAAACATGTTTAATATTTACGGATGAAGGTTAATCACAAAAGAGGTACAGTCATAAGGCAAACGCGTTATCGTCAACGATGTAACTCAATCTGTTGTTGTGCATGATACGGAGCTCACTGTACTACACTCAATCGCATTATTGGCTCTGATTGCAAAATGTTTGCCGTTATTAGATAAATAGAGTGGGTGGAAATGCAAATGTTTGCGCAATGCTCTCATTATTGGAATAGGGGGTCGCTAATATTAATTGCAACGTTGCATTAGAGCCGTTTTAGTGAAATTAACTTGCACGTCTTTGCCAGTGGATAGTAACGTGGTTTGTGTCCCTTCATAACTGAAGGATTTTTAACTCTTAAACGTATAGTTATAACTTAAGGTAACTTCGTCGGAAACTCATAACGAAATTAAAGATGAAGTGTTGAAACTTCCATAACCATATTTTTTTATATAATATTTTTTTTTAATATAATTAACTAATTGTCATAATATTCACTTTGTTTTGAATTGTTATTATCTTTCCCATAACAGACGTTTGAGCTTTCAGTCCATGGATTATATGAAGCTTCATCAGGTACTGAGGTCATGTTTGATAGACCTCAGTACCTGATAGACCCTGCCTAAGCAGAGTTACCCATGTGTACATGCATGCATTAAAAACAGGAGAGGGTTGCCGCCTAGGGGTTCTAGGGCTTGTTATGTATCCAGCGATCGATGGCAGAATTGTGTTGGCGGTATGGTCACCGTGGTTGTAGATGAACTAGAGTTATACTTTAAGGCAACGTGTGTGTTTAGTGTAGTTGTAGGACCCCTTTGGATTATAATTTCGTCGCCTTCCTCGAACGGGTCGATGAGGGGAATTATTATTATGGACAATTGAATACATAACGCTTCCAAGATATTATGATTTTTTTTATATGTCGATCGCTTCAGATATAAAGTATCTTGTAAATGAATGTTTATTTCATTTCAAACGAAAGGTGCTCGTATTTTCACGTGTATTTCACAACGAGGCGGAGAGACGTTCGCTTAGATTAGTTGCCGACATAAACATCGTCTCATAACCCTATCACCAGCAGCCGCTCGTACCTGTTCCCATTGTTTCATGTTTAATTAGGCGCGAACAAATACGTACGGTGAACAAATTGCCTCCGGTGAGATTCCTTTGTCCTTTGTGATGAAATTCGTAACTTTCTTGCATCTGCAGCCCGTCAACTTTGGTTACGTCGAAATCGTGAGGTTTTATATCTGGTGTTTTAATAAATTAATTTGACGAGACGTTATAAATATAAGCAGTTTTGTTCGGTATAACATTAATGACGAATATAACACAAGTAAATAAGTTTTTATTTATTAAAGAGTGATTCTTTTGACTGTTTTCTATGGTGGTCAGCAAATTTCTCCTAATGAGCTGTGTTAAAATAAAAAAACGTAGAATTGATTAATTGTATTTGCTTTTAAAATGGTGTGGTTTATATAAAGCAATTTGACGCAGACTAATAATGTCGACTTCTTAAAGTCGATACGTAATATGTTAATATTTGTGTTCTATAGAGAATAAAATTTATATTGTAGTAATTCATCATATTTACTATATCACACTATATGAAGAACAATACAAAGCGCATATTACGTCTCCAAAAAGCTTTATGAAGAATCAAAAATACGCGGTAACCGCACATTCTTCATGTAACGAGAAATTAAGAGTACCTATTGCATACTGAATCATTTAATTTCAAAATCATTTTAGTTTATATTTCAATCGTAAGTTTGCTTATTTAGGCCCCGCTCCATTAACCAGAACGTATCCCCTAACCAGCAGTGGTAGGCATTGAATAAATATTGCTAAAATAGAGGTGTATTTCTTCTTGATGTTAAGTAAACTATAATCTACCGACATTTAATACCAATTTTGTGTCGTTCAAGATTTACATATATTGCTTACGTAGTCCTTAGATAATGAAATTATTTAGACAAAGCTTCGTCACAACGCTTCTTGGAGGCTAAGCACGTTATGTGAATTTAGAAAAAAAAATAGTTAATACAAGATTGAACATTAAAACATGTAGAAAAAGAATGAAAAGATTGTCGCCGAAGATTATGGCTATCAGCCGTTTAGCTCAGTGGCTAGAGCGTCAGGCCGCGAATGCCGAAGACGTGGGTTTGATTCCCACAACGCCGACAATCTTTTCGTACTTTTTATACATGTTTTAATGTTCAATCTTAAGTGCAGGGATTAGCACTATCAAAACTTTAAAATTTATAGTTAATACAAGGTTAATTTTATCCTTAGGAAAGGTGTCAATTGCATCCATGATGTCGTTTATTAATATATATATGGAGGTATAGTTTTCCACTGGTTTTCATTTCATATCCGCTGTATGTGTCTTTCCAGTAATTTGCTAGTACGGAGTCCCTAGGAAATCTTAAACAAAAAAATAAAAGAACACTAATGAACTACAGTCTACTTGTTCAGGATACAACAAGGAAGAAATAACGCTTCTAAAGGTATTATATTAATATAATTTCAACTAAAAATAATTAGGTTTGTATTCGAATGCGAGTGCGTTACGGTTGGAAGTCAGTGTGAATGTACAAGTTACCGGTGGTAGGACCACGCAGCAGGCTCGGCTGTTGCACGAATGGGCAGGCTCATCCAGGTTAGTACCACGACCTCACAGAAGACCGGCGTAAATTGGAAGTATAATACTTTCGCATTTAATCTGGTGAGTGAGGTAGCCGGAGCCCAAATTTCAAAAGGTTGTCAACGCATCTGCAAACCCTTGGGTTTAGCAGATGTCCATGGGCGGTGGTATTCACTTAACATCAGATGAACCACCTGCTCGCTTGGCCACTTTCACATTTAAAAAAAACAATTTTGAATGCACGTCGTTTACCAGTCAAACAAATATATTTAAAATCTAACGGTCGACTTCCAACGCGAGTGTTACAAGTATAATAACAGTCCATGGTTTATACGTTAATTTAAACATATTAATAAATTTATTTATAATTTGATCTGTCTGTAGCGCAGACACTACTAAAACCAAAGACTAATCAAGTACAATCTACGGCCATCGGGGTCCAACCGAATTTCGATTGCCCGTAGGCGACACTGCTCCCTTAGGTAACGAACGCATGAGCACATGCGCGGCCGTACCCACTGTGGAGGACCTCAAGCCCGTGGGCTCTCACTAGCCCACAAGTTCGATGGCTGAAAGCACTACTAAACTTCAGTTTAGTAGTGCTTTCAGTTATCGAACCACACTTTCGTGATCATAGCTAATTATTCCTTACAATAAATCGTTCCATTACCTTAATAGTGTAGTAATACACATTGTTTAAGCAAACAGTTTTTAATTTGTGTTTAATTATGCTTCATAGTATAAAACAGATCGTCCCGCTGTCTTTCTGTCCCTATGTATGCTTTGATCTTTCAAACTACACAACGGATTTTGATGCGGTTTTTTTTACTATATAGAGTGATTCAAGAGGAAGGTTCATATGTATAATACATGCACACGTGCGAAGCCGGGGAGGGTCGCTAGTCGTATATAAATATTAATATTATTATTACAATCAATGAGTGTTTCGAGTGTCCCTTTAGAGTATCTAGTATCTAGAAACACTTTAAAAAAGCAGTAAACTATACCTTATAAAAATAACAACAACTTATAAAAATAGATTTAGAATAATGTACACTCAAAGTTTGCAACGTCCGCGGAACATTTTCAGTAAGTACGTTGTGTAGTTTGCAGAGGCGGTGCTAGTGGAGCTCAATGCCCTGGGGCGGTACACCTCAGTGCTTTGTGAATTTAACTTGCGTTTCGAAAGTAAACTTGTAATTGAAATGTATAGTTGAAATAATGCGTTTAGGATCTGTGCTTTCACCAGTTCGCCGAACCTCTAAAGCTGACTGAAAATATTAGAGTTGCGATGTGAACTCAATAAAAATCGTGATATTATCACAATTATCGATTTTTTTTAAGTTGTTAAATACTGAGATTAAAAGATGAGCTAGAATAATTTTATTGTATAGATTACCTAAAGGTTTTTATACATTTTACATTTTTATATAATTATAATATTAACAGGAACCATAATCGCTCGCTTTTTATGTTATTTCCTATCATTGCAATCGTTTAACAGATTTTGAATATTACAAAATAAACAAAGTAAAGAAAAATTCATAATAAATTAAGAGGATTAATTTAATATATGCAAGAGTTTAGTTTATTGCGTTAGCGTTTTTATATAGATTAATTTGTAAGTTTTCCGTGAATGTATACATTTTAAATGGAAACATTCTACTTGCAAATCGAAAACACGTTAACGGTGATATTGAGCGCTGAATTAACGACGGCGCAGGCTATTTGTGGCGGTAACAAACAATCGCCATATTTCTAACAATGGCTGGAATTGGTTCAGCCGGTTTATTTGCCGCGGGCAAACATCCCCGCAGCGGTCCGGTCTACGGCTCACTTTGGTGATTTGCAGCGATAATTAAAACGTATACGTCGAACAATACCGGAAAAAGTGTTGGATCTCGAATTCGTAGTAGGGGTCTACTACGAGTTCAACGCCAGATAGAACACGTGGACACACAACGAATAATCAAATACATGTCGATTTTGCACACATAACATTGAGAAATTTTTCGTTCACTTGCGAGTATATAAGAGCAAGTAGAATAAATTATTAGTTACCAATTGTGGCTGGCTGCAAATTTGAATTAATGTTTACGGAAAATTGAAAAGGATTTTCCTCTACGGGCTAACAAAGAACGATGAAAAAACTCGTGTACCTAAGACGATGGCATTTTGTAGCTGTTTTAACCCTTGCTACTATGACTTTTTTGATAAATGAGAATGTAGAAAACGAGCCGCGGCTCACCTGATTTTAAGCGATAACCGTCAACCATTGACACTTGCTACACCCGTAGGGTTGCATATGCTTTGTCACCTTTAACGGGCTCTCACTCACCAGATGAAACGTAGAAAGTCAACATTTCTACTTCAGGCTGGCCTTCTATCAAGTCGTAGTACTTACCAGGACGGACGTGCGCATTCGTACAACCGAGAAGAGTGTTACCCTACCACAGCTAAACATTACAGCTGAACGTTATTGACTATGCCTCAATATTTTTTCTACAAAAGAGTATAGAGTCTACACTAAAATATATTAACGTAGGAGGGGTTTGTTTCCAAAACTGTTAATACTTTTGCAATTTCTAAGTAAGTCCATTCCGAATGCCATGTTTCATGATATACAAATTTGTTGATGAAAAACGAAACTAATTGTTCAAAACAATAAAAAACAAACATGCGGGGCAGTCTTTGTAAACTGCCGATAGAAGTGAAAACTAAGGAGTGATTAATACGGTTCGGTGACGAACAAACGTGCCTAAACATTGCTAGTAACAAACACTGTGCTTGATGAAAAGGCAACATATTTTTTTTCAATTAATCTACAATAGACTAGTGCATGTATCGATTGTTTACTTTTCTTCGTTCTTACTGATGTCAAATATTAAAAAAAATTTATGGTATCATTATATTTTCGGATTTCTTATAGTCATTATTATTAACATATTTTTCATATAAAATTTTGGGTTAATCAAATAGCGAATTCCAAAACGTGGTCAATTATTCTTTTACTTTCGCTACGGTATTTAACGTGTGCATTGGGAATGTTATAATAGCTTTTATAGTAATTAATAATAAAATTGTTTTATTTATATAAATATGACGATTGGCGTTGTAGATAGTGAACATGTTTCTTGCTCTAGAGGGTGTGAGTTTTTTTCACACTACCATATAAATATTGAATAATGGACATAGTTTTTTCTAGCTTCTGGGTGCTTATATGCTATATTAATAACATGTATCTATTTACAAAAGAAAAGTATTTTTATCAGTTACTTACTACCAAACGTACAAGCATTGCTTCGTTGTCCCAAAGGCAAGATAGTAAAACGGATGGTTGGGTAAATACAAAATCTGAAATAACAATATTAATATTTTTTTTTTTTTTTTAATTTATTAGGAAGGAATATTAATATTTATATTACTTTACTGTTTAGTTGATTTACACACACTTTTTAGATTACAGTTTATCAATATGCATTAAAATCAACATTTGCCATGTCTAATATCTCTCATATTCACGAATGTTACAAAAAACAACGACATTCTATCTGACATATCATGTTCATTCCATCTTTCGTAGATATTAATAAAAAAAGCAAATCAATATAAAAGAAACCAGGTATGAGCAAATTTACAATCCCGCAGATAAATAAATAACATGAGACTGGAGTGGGTGCATTGCATATATGTGCATTGCATACAAAATCGTTTGCGTTTTGCTACGCGGTCGGAAAATATTGTTTAGACGTTTGCGCGTGGTATTTGCTGAGTACCCGGTCAATATTTAAATACGGGTGATCGGTTATTATTAGTCTGTTCATGGCATTATATACATGAATTTATTTGCTATGCTTTATTAAAAATAGTAAGAATCTTTTGTGTATATACTATAATACCCTTATATGTATATAGATAACAGCTACAAGCACTGCTTAGTTTGGGATCCATTGTTAATGTTTTGTAGTTTGAGGTTGGTTACAAAATTTTGTATTAATCTTAATTACTATTTTCTTTTTTTATTCTTACTTAGATAAATAAATAAAATAAAATAATATACCCCTAGTACGGGGAGGCCCTTGACCAGTGGGACACCTATAAGCTGTTACTTTCATTTGCTCACGTGTTTAAACATCGTCATTATCATCATATGAGACTTTTTGAGTCCATTGCTGAATATTGGCCAGCCAGGAAGCACTATGATGAGAGGCTGTCAATCATTAACCTTTCTTCGCCGTCGGTTATCGGTTCTTCGTATGTATGTTTTTTTGTTATTATTTCGAAAGTGGGCCGTGATAGCTCAGTGTCCGGGCGCTCGCCTTTAATTCAATATACTCGAGCCACCGGAGTTCGATCCCCGGTGCCGGCACCAATGAAGTTTTTAACTTTAAGTGCTGTCTTATCACGTGCTCCGCGGTAAAAGAAAACATCGTGAGGAAACCTGCATATTTTCGAAATAATAACAAAAAAAAATATTTCGAAGATATGTGAAGTCCGCCAATCAGCAGTGGGGCCGCGTGGTGGACTATGACCTGATATCCTCTATATAGAGGAGGCCTTTTCCCAGCAGTGGGACATGTATAGGCTGTTACTATTTCGAAAGTATGCAGGTTCCCTCACGATGTTTTTCTTCACCGCTGGGCACGAGATACGAGATAAGAAATATCTTAACTCTTATTTATTGTTCTCTTACTTGTAAGTAAATGGGGCATTATTTTTACTAACTTAATTGTAACCGTAAATAAATTTATCACATCAATTGTTTCAGTTTTTCGATATTGCATCTTTAACTTCATTACTCGAAACCATTACGTTAGCTATTCGAGATTTAATGGCCAATTTGTATATGAGAATCGATTTTGGATATTATACGTGTCATGCATTATTAATGAGCTCAAAGCGAGTTAATTGAATAATGTAGGTGATGATACATTATCCGATACACTTTGAGATGGGGCGAATCTGTTGCTGATCCTACGTCCGGATCACGTGTATGTCATCCTTGTAATTAATTATTGCGTTAAATTGAATATGTCAGTTTTGACGTATCGTGTTGTTAATGTAATAACGAATATGGTTAAGTGTTACCTTGAATAGAGCAGTTGTTATGTAAGTCATCGGTTATCGCGAGTTATAAACTTATACATGTATAATTTTTTTTTAATTCAAGGTATATTCGGTGCGTTTTATAACTTGTTCAGTTTCGCAATTTCTTGTGTGCACTCTTGGTTGATCCTCTTATTTCCGTTTATGAGACATAACATAAACTATACTCAAATGTAATAAAGCTAAAGAGTTTGTTTCTTTATTTGAACGCACTAATCTCTGGGACATGAATTGGATTTGAAAAAATCTTTTTGTATTTGATAGCGCAATTCTTGAGGAAGGATTGGGGTATTTGACACGACGCTACGACCTACGGGGGCGAATCATAAACGTTTCTTACGGATGAAATCGCATGGAACAGCTAGTCTTGCTTAAAGATGAATGAAAACTGCTATAAAGTGTATATGGTCCCAAAAGCTTAAAAACAAAGTAAAAAAGTAAAGTAACAGCATATACATGACCCACTGCTGGATAAAGGCCCCCTATGTATAGAGGGTATATACCCAAAAGTTTAAGTTGTCAAAAATATTATGGAGATTGGTATGTAGAAGACCGTCACATTTATAACGGAATTTGAAGATTTTTTTTGTCTTATTTTTAAATACAACTTTGATTTTTACTTTTTCTTAGTTTTCTTTCTTTCATGTTAAACATTACCACTACCATAATATAATATAATCCTGTGTTATAGAGGCCTTTTATTCTAATTAAACAAGCGTAAACATTAAACAAGCGTAAATCTGGGACGAATAAGTGGTTGTAATGTGAATGTGAAGTGAATCAAACTCAGCGGGACAATTTTTTTTACTGTTATTTGCTACTAAAACATGACGATCAATATTTCATTGTCGATCTATTCATGAATTTCAAGATGAACAGGTATATTGTCCAATATATAAATATATAAGTATATTTTGAAATCAAGTATTCTACGCAGTCTAGTTTTGTGTACAAAAATTTGTCCCTTGTAGGAATCGAATCCACTACCTGCGAATCCGAAGTCTATTTTTCAAGTGTTACTTCTTATTAAATATTTATTTTCAGTAGTAACTAATAGTTTACTTAGCGGTACTACTACTTTTAGCAGTTTTTGTTTATGATCGCTTTTTACGGCCTATAAACACATTACTTAATCACTATATCTTTGTTTATTATGTTATACATTTAAAGTATATTATACCTATAAAAATCTTCTATTAAAGATAACGTAATAATGGCACCAATATAGGGCCACGCTAACAGCTTCTACTACTGAAAAAATGGCCGGGAACGTCCAGGGTAGTACCCCGGCCTCGCAGAGGACTGTCGTGAAGTTTTAAATTAAATTAATTAATTTCGCATTTCGCCTGGTGAGGAAAACGGGCGCACTTTTTCAAAGTTGTTCTAGATGTCCATCGCCAATGATGTTCACTTAACATCAAGGAAACGGAATGAATAGAGTTAAAGCCTTGGAAGGAAGCCTCTATGTGGAGTAATTGAGGTCATCAGTCCTCCTAAGTTCGAGATGGTAATTATAAAATAATTAACGGCAAACAATAAACCGCTATAAGCACAAACACGCCCAACAAACTGCCTGTATTAATTAAAAATGTATAGAGAAACTTTCCTATTCATGTTTACGGCCCAGTATTTGGTCGGGCTTGTGAATTCATCATTAATTCAAAGCACCTAATGGCAAAATCCTTTCAGTTTATGGATTGGCGGCAAATTCGGCTAAAACATAATGTTATTGTTGGAGTACTCGGCGAGTTAATTATTTTAATTTAATCATGGCCGCTATAGCTTTTTAAAATTGATATTCAATTTATTATGTCATTATTATAAAGTGAACTAATATAGTAGAAAAATAAATATAATTAAATAATATATACTTATCTAGTAATATAAACAGTAGTTAGACAACTTCTTTGTATGTGTGACCGTCGTTCGGCGATAAAGATCACATTATTAAAAAGTTCTATAAAACGTGGATACATCTACAATACAGGGCTCAAAATACTGTTTTCGGTAAAACAATGGAGATTATAAAATCACTAATTTTTATGAGATGCCTAACCTGTGAGGTCAGCAACTGTAACTATTCTCAATGACGTTTAATTATAATAATGGTTTGTCATTTACATTATTTACTTTGCTATCAAAGTTGGCAATATAAAACCTAATGATGGTGTTGATTCAAAAGCCATTATTGCCATGCCAATGGGGTATTAATATTATATCATTGACATTGAACAAAGCCCGGTTCGTCACCCAAAGTCAATTGGTCGTTTAGTCCCGACACCGTTATTTATTCAATGGTGTGATTAGATGCAGGTGATACAGTTTTATGTTGAATCATATACTAAAGAAATTGATTGTAATTTATTGTAAAATTCGAATTTTGAAAGCAAAACGATAGAAAATATATGACAAATGTTAGGGTATAACTTATTGTTTTGTTCACTTACCCTTTCTTTCTTCTTTGCTCTATCTTTTGTAGTGTCTTGGTTTTAACATAGTACTATTTAAGTACGCTGTAATAATGTGTGATCTCTTTTTTACGGCATAATTTTCAGTGACCTATGTAAAAGTATTAAGTAAGAATATTTTTTAATACAATTCGAATTTAAGATATGCCAATAGACAAAAATCTTTCGCAAAAAAACAGGACTTATTCCAGAAAAATTTTCAAGGGCGGGACTTTTGTTTTAGCGAGCAAAGAAACGTTATTTTGCTATGTCAGGGCTCTACTTAGTCGAAACGAGGATTTATGTAAGAGTACCTGAGATTTGGAAGACATAATTACTGCTCTTGAATAATAGAGAATGCGGCTTGCTTTATTTAAAGTTATAGAGGTCCTCTCTACTTAATATTAACTAGTTTAACACATCTTGAAATACTGTTTGTAAGATATGTACAAAAATATAAAGAGGTTTTATTAAAAATAGACATATTATATTGTATACAAGCTTAGATCGCTTTCTAATAGTAGAAAGCGAACTAAGCCAGTATACAAGTGTGTGCAATAGTAGTCGTAACGCTATTATTTTCAATTCTAGGACTGTTTTACTCTATTATATAGAGTGATTCTAATAATTACCGTTTATCAACCAATAAAAGCAGATGTACAAACCACAATACATTAATTAAAACGATTACTGTATGTTTACTCTACGATCTATGTGAACAAATAAGATTTTTTCCAACAGAGACCAGCGTGGTCCTATTATTATAATACTGCAGCTACGAAATATTACGGAAAACCAGACAAGATTTCATGAATTATTGCTATTTGAATGGTTACCGCGTTAAATATTTGCGCAGTAAGTACTGTGATCAGTCTATAATTATGTGTAAATAAGTATTTATCAGTGACTGGTTTCATATTTTGAAGAATAACATTTTTCAATCTATCTCAATCAATATAGTTATTATATCTATCTCAATTTCAATATAATAAATTGTCTTTATATTCTTTCATTTAAACAAATTGGCAATAGATGTCATTATCATCCATTCTTTGTAAGAAAACGAAAGAAACGATTTTATTCTACATATTTATTTCTCGTAAAAGCGGCAAACATACGATTTAAATATTTGACTCATTAAAGAAATAATTATAGAAGATATGGCGTAAGAATAAAACACCTTTTATAATATATAGAGGTTTAATCATTTTATTTATTTATTTATTTATTTTAAGACTTCATGCACATAACTCTGTACATAGGCGGACTTAATGCTGTCAGCATTTTCTACCAGTCAACCTTAGGGTGGTACCGAGATTTTGAGGTAGGTGCACAAACATTTAAAATATAAATATTTTACTAATTACACATAAATATATACATAATACAATACAATTAAATAAAAGTGTACATATATAAATATACATATATACTGTACTATAATTTTAATGTAGACAGTGAAAAAAGAATCAGTATAGTCTAAGATTACCCATTATATGTAAAGAAATAAGTAAATTTGATCTCTCTTTCATATAAGTATAGGCAAATGCCCTAAATTTCAGTAACAGTGTACGTCGTATCGGAAATGAGATCCCAGGCCAGTCCATACAGTAAGCGGATTTTGCTATTAGGCTTATAAATGATTTATGAATATTAAAGCCTATTATGATTATATGTGAATATTAAGACAATTTTGTGGTAAAATAGTCAGGACGAGTACCTATCAAGCTATTAACATAACCTGGGTTTCAATCGTAATTAACGTAATTATTAGATATTACGTAACCAAAACATTTTTTTTTTCATTTTGACAAAACGGCAAGCGAATTACCTTTTCGTAAACGATCACTTATATCAGAAAGAGTAAAAAAGTTTTTCTAACTTTTAGCCAAGAATGGCTCTCTTCTTCAAGTCCCCGGTCTTTTCGGCGTGTATGAAGTTTCACTGGTGACAGTCTGTTTCTAAAGATATAGTCAACACGACTGTTTCACGAGTGTTTATACTAGAAAATTTCTTGAAAAACGTTCCGTGGTAGGCTGACTACTTTAGCACGATGGTATTATGAGATTTGTCGGATTATGCGGTGATGAACGAAACTCAGCAGCCGGAACCTTATTTCTTCGTTATGTTTTTTTTACAGCCATGATGGTATTCGCTCGCCTATCGAAGAGCGGCTGACTATTTTCATGTTATTAATTAAAATTATAATTATAGTACAGCTAAATTTCATACATGCATAATGGCAACATTTGGTAAATACTTTTTTATATCGCACTGGCCAGTGTTTGACTGACATCCAATAATCGCGCCCGCAAAAATCAGTTTCAAGTATTTATCAATAATTCTACAAAAGTTCACATTTTAAGCTTCATCTTCAACGCAGAGACTAGCACTAAAAATAAAAATGAATCCTAAAAACATTTATAAGATGCCACACATTCAAACGTTTCTTGAAGGAAAGGTACCATGAATGGGTAAAGCGGGCTGTTTGGTGGGCCGCAAATAACCTCACATTTTGTGGTCAACATGCGGAATTTGTCACGAAATAGCTTTTACAGTTTAATAGGCGTTTTACTACGCCTTCTATAGCGTCTGCGCCCACAAATAAAACGTGCCCGACCCGTGAAGTGTCTCCGTGTCTCTACTTTAAGTTTTACATGTCTTTAAAAGTCAAACCTCTCGTTTATTCTTTTGTATATCATGTGTAAAACTTAAATAAATAAACACTACAAAAAAAAAATGTAGTGTGATGAACATAGTTTTTTTCCAGTGTATGGGTGTTTTTTATATGTATGATATGTATTCATTCGTTTGCCTCCATTGAAAAAAATGGTTTAGCAAAATTCTTTGTTATAAATAAAATACGTTAATGAACAACGGGCATTGAAAGAACTGTATTTAAAGTGTTATTCTTAGGAATACACGCTGAAGACAATTCGCACTGGTTCCAGGTTACAAGATATTAAACGCGAACCTAAAAATACTTTTCAAAATGTATTTACTTGTAATACTTTTCCAAAGTGAATTTCAGACGCGAAAGGTAAGTTTTTCAAAGATATTTTATTTTTAAAACGTCTTTGAACATAATTTTGAAAGGTATTATAAGAACATCACTTATTTTAGACCGTATTTGTCTGTAGACATATATATCACTGAACTGAATCTAAGACATCAAAGCTATCTTATTATCTACCAATGGCTCGCGCCATCTAAAAGAGAGAGACAGAAAGAGAGAGTTTATTTAATCATGGTTTAAAATTACAGGAAAATATAATAAGCAAGAAGATAAAACATAGTCGTGAAAATGTATGCACCAATTAATTCTCCGCTCAGTATACCGATGCGGCAGAAAGTACTGGTTTTCTGCGGATGCCATTTAAGTTCTTCACGTTTTTAAGAAGAACTTTAAACTTCAACTTCTCGGGTATGTTGATTCGTTGTTTAAAGTTCCTCATTATAAAAATTACGTTTTATCTTGAGTTATTATAAAAGTATTAACGGAAACACCATACCGACAAGAAAACACATTTAAGGAGAAATATTATATACTTGACTTTAATATTACCACGTGACGGCAAGCGCAGCGTAGAAGGGCCTCCCACAAGGTGAAGGGACGACCTAGAACACGTTGGATGCAGGCTGCTACCGACCGGCCGAAGTGGATGTCAATGGGGGAGGCCTATGTTCAGCAGTGGACGTCCTACGGGGGTGATATGATGATGATGATGATAATTATACTAGCTAATCCACGCAAATATTTGGCATAGTAACGTGATCAGGTATAGAATGGTAATATTATAATGCCGAAATAAGGATTTACCTCTTTCAGTATTAGTAGATTATGTTTGTTTTATTTATCTGTTTTAAAAATGTTATGTCATTTACTTTTTGATCGTATGTCTTTAAAACAGAAAAAGATAAATCCGTAAAATTAGTTTCATTTATAATGTGTAATCGCGTAAATACAAGAAATTATTATGCAGGTGATACTGTTCATGTTGTTGTGTTCAGTACAGGTGATGTTGAATCATATACTAAAGAAATTGATTGTAATTTATTGTAAAATTCGAATTTTGAAAGCAAAACGATAGAAAATATATGACAAATGTTAGGGTATAACTTATTGTTTTGTTCACTTACCCTTTCTTTCTTCTTTGCTCTATCTTTTGTAGTGTCTTGGTTTTAACATAGTACTATTTAAGTACGCTGTAATAATGTGTGATCTCTTTTTTACGGCATAATTTTCAGTGACCTATGTAAAAGTATTAAGTAAGAATATTTTTTAATACAATTCGAATTTAAGATATGCCAATAGACAAAAATCTTTCGCAAAAAAACAGGACTTATTCCAGAAAAATTTTCAAGGGCGGGACTTTTGTTTTAGCGAGCAAAGAAACGTTATTTTGCTATGTCAGGGCTCTACTTAGTCGAAACGAGGATTTATGTAAGAGTACCTGAGATTTGGAAGACATAATTACTGCTCTTGAATAATAGAGAATGCGGCTTGCTTTATTTAAAGTTATAGAGGTCCTCTCTACTTAATATTAACTAGTTTAACACATCTTGAAATACTGTTTGTAAGATATGTACAAAAATATAAAGAGGTTTTATTAAAAATAGACATATTATATTGTATACAAGCTTAGATCGCTTTCTAATAGTAGAAAGCGAACTAAGCCAGTATACAAGTGTGTTCAATAGTAGTCGTAACGCTATTATTTTCAATTCTAGGACTGTTTTACTCTATTATATAGAGTGATTCTAATAATTACCGTTTATCAACCAATAAAAGCAGATGTACAAACCACAATACATTAATTAAAACGATTACTGTATGTTTACTCTACGATCTATGTGAACAAATAAGATTTTTTCCAACAGAGACCAGCGTGGTCCTATTATTATATAATACTGCAGCTACGAAATATTACGGAAAACCAGACAAGATTTCATGAATTATTGCTATTTGAATGGTTACCGCGTTAAATATTTGCGCAGTAAGTTCTGTGATCAGTCTATAATTATGTGTAAATAAGTATTTATCAGTGACTGGTTTCATATTTTGAAGAATAACATTTTTCAATCTATCTCAATCAATATAGTTATTATATCTATCTCAATTTCAATATAATAAATTGTCTTTATATTCTTTCATTTAAACAAATTGGCAATAGATGTCATTATCATCCATTCTTTGTAAGAAAACGAAAGAAACGATTTTATTCTACATATTTATTTCTCGTAAAAGCGGCAAACATACGATTTAAATATTTGACTCATTAAAGAAATAATTATAGAAGATATGGCGTAAGAATAAAACACCTTTTATAATATATAGAGGTTTAATCATTTTATTTATTTATTTATTTATTTTAAGACTTCATGCACATAACTCTGTACATAGGCGGACTTAATGCTGTCAGCATTTTCTACCAGTCAACCTTAGGGTGGTACCGAGATTTTGAGGTAGGTGCACAAACATTTAAAATATAAATATTTTACTAATTACACATAAATATATACATAATACAATACAATTAAATAAAAGTGTACATATATAAATATACATATATACTGTACTATAATTTTAATGTAGACAGTGAAAAAAGAATCAGTATAGTCTAAGATTACCCATTATATGTAAAGAAATAAGTAAATTTGATCTCTCTTTCATATAAGTATAGGCAAATGCCCTAAATTTCAGTAACAGTGTACGTCGTATCGGAAATGAGATCCCAGGCCAGTCCATACAGTAAGCGGATTTTGCTATTAGGCTTATAAATGATTTATGAATATTAAAGCCTATTATGATTATATGTGAATATTAAGACAATTTTGTGGTAAAATAGTCAGGACGAGTACCTATCAAGCTATTAACATAACCTGGGTTTCAATCGTAATTAACGTAATTATTAGATATTACGTAACCAAAACATTTTTTTTTTTTCATTTTGACAAAACGGCAAGCGAATTACCTTTACGTAAACGATCACTTATATCAGAAAGAGTAAAAAAGTTTTTCTAACTTTTAGCCAAGAATGGCTCTCTTCTTCAAGTCCCCGGTCTTTTCGGCGTGTATGAAGTTTCACTGGTGACAGTCTGTTTCTAAAGATATAGTCAACACGACTGTTTCACGAGTGTTTATACTAGAAAATTTCTTGAAAAACGTTCCGTGGTAGACTGACTACTTTAGCACGATGGTATTATGAGATTTGTCGGATTATGCGGTGATGAACTAAACTCAGCAGCCGGAACCTTATTTCTTCGTTATGTTTTTTTTACAGCCATGATGGTATTCGCTCGCCTATCGAAGAGCGGCTGACTATTTTCATGTTATTAATTAAAATTATAATTATAGTACAGCTAAATTTCATACATGCATAATGGCAACATTTGGTAAATACTTTTTTATATCGCACTGGCCAGTGTTTGACTGACATCCAATAATCGCGCCCGCAAAAATCAGTTTCAAGTATTTATCAATAATTCTACAAAAGTTCACATTTTAAGCTTCATCTTCAACGCAGAGACTAGCACTAAAAATAAAAATGAATCCTAAAAACATTTATAAGATGCCACACATTCAAACGTTTCTTGAAGGAAAGGTACCATGAATGGGTAAAGCGGGCTGTTTGGTGGGCCGCAAATAACCTCACATTTTGTGGTCAACATGCGGAATTTGTCACGAAATAGCTTTTACAGTTTAATAGGCGTTTTACTACGCCTTCTATAGCGTCTGCGGCCACAAATAAAACGTGCCCGACCCGTGAAGTGTCTCCGTGTCTCTACTTTAAGTTTTACATGTCTTTAAAAGTCAAACCTCTCGTTTATTCTTTTGTATATCATGTGTAAAACTTAAATAAATAAACACTACAAAAAAATGTAGTGTGATGAACATAGTTTTTTTCCAGTGTATGGGTGTTTTTATATGTATGATATGTATTCATTCGTTTGCCTCCATTGAAAAAAATGGTTTAACAAAATTCTTTGTTATAAATAAAATACGTTAATGAACAACGGGCATTGAAAGAACTGTATTTAAAGTGTTATTCTTAGGAATACACGCTGAAGACAATTCGCACTGGTTCCAGGTTACAAGATATTAAACGCGAACCTAAAAATACTTTTCAAAATGTATTTACTTGTAATACTTTTCCAAAGTGAATTTCAGACGCGAAAGGTAAGTTTTTCAAAGATATTTTATTTTTAAAACGTCTTTGAACATAATTTTGAAAGGTATTATAAGAACATCACTTATTTTAGACCGTATTTGTCTGTAGACATATATATCACTGAACTGAATCTAAGACATCAAAGCTATCTTATTATCTACCAATGGCTCGCGCCATCTAAAAGAGAGAGACAGAAAGAGAGAGTTTATTTAATCATGGTTTAAAATTACAGGAAAATATAATAAGCAAGAAGATAAAACATAGTCGTGAAAATGTATGCACCAATTAATTCTCCGCTCAGTATACCAGATGCGGCAGAAAGTACTGGTTTTCTGCGGATGCCATTTAAGTTCTTCACGTTTTTAAGAAGAACTTTAAACTTCAACTTCTCGGGTATGTTGATTCGTTGTTTAAAGTTCCTCATTATAAAAATTACGTTTTATCTTGAGTTATTATAAAAGTATTAACGGAAACACCATACCGACAAGAAAACACATTTAAGGAGAAATATTATATACTTGACTTTAATATTACCACGTGACGGCAAGCGCAGCGTAGAAGGGCCTCCCACAAGGTGAAGGGACGACCTAGAACACGTTGGATGCAGGCTGCTACCGACCGGCCGAAGTGGATGTCAATGGGGGAGGCCTATGTTCAGCAGTGGACGTCCTACGGGTGATATGATGATGATGATGATAATTATACTAGCTAATCCACGCAAATATTTGGCATAGTAACGTGATCAGGTATAGAATGGTAATATTATAATGCCGAAATAAGGATTTACCTCTTTCAGTATTAGTAGATTATGTTTGTTTTATTTATCTGTTTTAAAAATGTTATGTCATTTACTTTTTGATCGTATGTCTTTAAAACAGAAAAAGATATCATTGAACACAGTCAGCTTGTCTTTAGATGGCGCCTGCCACATTCTTAATGCAATTATTGGTGTTTATGGGAAACCGTGAATTTCGTTTTAGCTATTTGGTTGCGGTTACTTCTACTACAGGAACACACGTCTTAAGTTTAGTTAGTTATCTTAATTTTAGTTAGTTACTTAAAATGATTTACTTCGTTAAAGCGTTGACAAATTCTAATCCCCGTGTGGTACCATTGAAATTAATAATTGTAATTTTATCGTAGAATACCCCTTCGGAAGGTATATAGGTAACTGTAATGTCAAGTGGAGCTTTTGGGACCTTAATCTGAATTATATGCCATGTAGGTACATGGAATTGATTTTTTTATCGTTCGACATTTAGATTCCTTTCTATTTAATTAATTTATGCATTATTTTTATTTAATAAAACAAAGATCGTTCTCACATCCTGATTAATTGCATAAATCATTGCGTTTGTGTCTTATTTAGAAAACTGGTCGTTATAAAGCGAATTCTCTCCAAAATAATTTATTAGGCGATAAATTCTTTTATATATAACTTTTTTCTATGTGTTTCAAAAACTTGTTATTATTTCCACGCCACAAAAGTACTCACAGAGAGTCGAGTTACAGTTTCTGTAACAAAGTAGAAATATAAACGAATTGCAACCAGAACAAAATTGCTAAGCTTATTAAAAGCTTTGAAATGAAACGGGAAAACAATTGAATAATAAATACAAAAGTCATTTGTTCGCAAAGCGAGTAAGTTTGCTCGCCGCATGGTAGTAAATAAATATCGTGAAATGTTCTTAAGCTTCTTATCTAGTGATTGAAAAGTTTCATAGACCAATGTCGTGGCGTTATCATGAGTTGTCGACGGTCACTCGATTGGAACTCAATTTAATGTTGAAACTTAAATGAGTTGCAAGTCGGTATAGTGTTTTGTAGTGTTAAAAATGTTATGAAGGAAAGTTATTAAAAATTAATAGAATAAAAAAATTAAAGATTACGTAAAAAAAATTATATACGATCACACACACACAACACAGAAAAAATTACGTAAGCAAAAGACATTTCTTTTCCTTATATACTTTTGCAACACCCGTAGGGTTAGCCTTATTAAAGTGGGCTGCACTCGCCAGACGAAGTGCAGAAGTGTAACACTTCTACTTTACGCCGGTCTTCTCTGAGGTCGTGGTACTTACCCGGACGGACCTGCCCATTCGTGCAATAATATAATAATAGTGAACATCATTGAGTGGCCCTACCACAGTTGTCATCATTTAATGTAGTGACTTAATTTTTACACTTCGTGTTCAGTGATGTGCTTTTCTTGTTGTGGAACAGTGGAGCAAGCGGTAATATATGGAACGCAGAGGAAGTCTCAGCGGGTATAAGGTAGCAAATAAATAAAGGCTAAGCAGAAATCTTTGTGCTAGTGATTTTCAGCTCTCTGTTGATATGATCACCATAGGTAGCGGTAACACTTATACGTTGAACTGCACTGGCTTGTCACCTTCTGTTATAAGATAAGCTCGATAAGTTGCGATTCGATAACACTCTTTAAATAGGCTGAACAGGCCGACGAAGCTGAAACATAAAAAAAAAAATTAAACGAAATAAAATGGTTTTAACAAATTAACAATAGTCTTTTATCGCCTTGCTTACGACATATATTAATAATTGTCATCTCATTGATGAAGACGTTTAATATATTGTTACTGTTTATGACATAGGAAGAACAACAAATTAAGCAACAAGTTAAGAAAATCGTATTTAAAGACCTCTTTTGTTTGCAAAAAAGTTATTTTTAAGTTGAGATTGTTCTTTAAATACTCATCCGTACAAAATATACAGGGAGGCTTTTCTAAGTGTATCCATTTTTTTAATTAAATTCTAGACCTAAATAATGTTATATAAAAATGGTAAATATTTAAAATCGTAATTAATTAATTAAAATAGACTCGTAATTAATTAATTGCATTCATTTGAACTTATCTCAAAAAGAGCGTCATTTATGGTCAACTGATTTATTAAACGCGCGATCATTCATAACTAACACGCTCACAAGTTCGTTTCAAAAGTATAGGACGCATTTATGACTGACCGCATACCGCATTGTCAACAAGTTCTGTTTTTTATTTAAATAAACGAGTTTAAAACTCCTGTGTGAATTTGGGCACCTTTAGAAAAGCACCCTGTATAGCTTAGTACAACAAAATAGTTATTTTTGGTCAATATATTCTTTTAATAAGGGAGAAAACTTTTTCACGATATTGGATAATATGAGCTTTTTTATTCATCCACACAATTAACTCATTATTATTTAAATTAATACGTTGGTCAAACGAAACTTGAGTTGAATTTATATTTTTGTAATCCAGTAAAGCCCTTTCATAAACATTTTAATAAGGTAGAACCACGCAGAAGCTCCTGTTGCATGGATGTCCCGGCTCTCCTGGTAAATATGACGACTTACTAGAAGACGAAATTAAAATAGAAATGTTTGTATTATTGCGTTTCGTCTGGTGCATTAGTACATCTGGTGGCGGTTAACACCTATAAGATGAACTTTATTTCTGGTTTGTCACCTAGCCCATAAGGATAGAGCTCGACAAGACTGGACTTGGGAAGACTGAAGTAGTTCAATCAGCTGGTAGGTAATGAAGCAACGGCTGCATCAGGAGAAGAGAGACTATCAGTCAATGTCAGCGTGGTATTGTTATCTGTGGGAAATAAAGTACAAAGCCCGTCTAAAAACTTTTATAAAATATTAGTAAACGCTTTGCGTGAAAGGTGCTTCGGAGCGGTCTTTCTTAAGCTCCATGTAAGTTGAAGGACTAATAAAGTTATACTAGTTGGTCCAAAGTTTGATAAAAAGTCATTCAATTTTAAATGTAATAAATTATTATTTTTCTGAGACAAATATTTAATCTTACATTTTTAAAATCGGCACAACTGTGTGACTACAGATTATTACTTATTATTATAGTTTAACATGTTAGGCCTTCTCCATGCAAGCTATTCGTAATTAGTAAAGTAAAGTATCAGCCTATAGGTACATGTCCCACTGCTGGGCAAAGGTCTCATCTGTACGGAGCGCCCCCGCTGCGGATTGACACCATTATAAATAATTTGAAGATATGTGAAGTCCACGAATTCGCAGTGGGGCCGCGTGGTGGACTATGCCCAAATATTCTCTGGCAGTGGCTGGTACTTTGCTTTACTTTTTAATAATGCCGTCACATACTCCGTGCAGTATTCTTAAAAAGGGATCTAAACGTTTCGTTTCATGTATTAATATATTTCGTACAAAGTATTCGACCTCACAGAAAGGATAGTGTTTCAAGTAATCAATCAATTCGTCGATTTTTTATATGTCGTGTTGTACATTTGAACGGTATATGGAAATCGAAGGAAAATTTGTGCAATGCACAAAAATAGTTGTTTTGAGTTTAGGTATTTTGTTTTCGAGATTTAATGTTTGCGTAACATCCCGCGACAATGGTATTATCGTTAATTCGTGGGTCGTTTATTTCTCCTTTGTTTTGATTCTTGAATTTTAAGCCTCCTGTTTTTTAGACATCAACAGTTTTTTTATAAAAATCCTCCGCAATGGAGCCGTGCCACGGATTATGCTTTAATACCTCCTTTAGAAAGATGGATTGTGCCAAGCAATGAAATGCTCTCTGATACTTTGTTATTGTTAAATATAAGAAAACATTTATCAAGTTCTATTGTGCGAGTTGTAATAATAAATATTTAAATCTAATGTCTGTACCTTTATTGTAGATGTTGTAATTCCTTGCATAAAATTAAGTAGCCATACCTACAGTTCTCGGTTTCACATCAGTGGGACTATTCATAAAATTTTATCTATTTTAATTGGTATCGTAGATATGGACAAGGCATGGTCAAGTCAAAGTCAATACCAAAAACAGTTATTGAGTAGAACTAAAAATATTTTGAACTGTGAAATTGAATAAAAGTAAATACTAATTACCCTTTAAATGCTCTTAAAAAGAAAATACAAATCCAGATCCCATATTATTTACATTATACAATATTATTTACATTATACAATTTTGCGTATTATAAAATCTTCACGCGAGATATTCCTGAGCAAAAGAAATTCGTGTAAAAGATTTTTTTAATTTATCCGTTTAGAATTGATAAAATTTTTGAATAAATGGATATAAGAATGTACTAATAATAACGTTATTGTTACTAATCTCTATTACACAAGAAATTCTTGCAAAAGGGTGTTATAATACACATTTGAAGCATAAATAACAACCTAAAAATGTCTCACTGCAGGGCAATGGCTTCCTGGTAAGTAATAAATATAGAGGTTATATATGGTATGCATAGTCCGACGAGACGCTGGTTGGTATTGGTGTATATTAGGTTTTGTCGTACTGACCACTTTGATCTGAAATATCTCCTCTTTGGTTAAAAATTCCAAATTCAAATTTATAAATTCATTAAGCTGGTACATTTGAGTTTTGAAAACAGTCATTCATTTGTTTCTTCCTCTTTATTTTACCCTTTGTACGAGTACGAGTTCTATCGTGGCACGAGTGCTGCAGAAACAGCTTCGAAGGATTAATGATGTGTACGGCGCTGGTGTCGCAAAAGAAAGCACGGTACGTTTTTGATTTCAACGTTTTCGTTCTGGAAATTTCGACCTTCAGAACCAACCCCGTGGACGACGAGTGGAAAATGAAGAATTAAAGGCTATTTTGGAAGCGGATCTATCACAAAGCACTTCAGAGATAGTTGCAGACTTCGGGGTAAGTGATAAAACTGAATTAATCCAGCATTGAAGCAAATCGGAAAAGTAAAAAAACTAACTTTTCTAAATTTTTAAATTTTCTACATTTAATTAAAACCTTTTTATTTAATAAAAATATCATTATTGCACGATGTAGTTCAATTAATGCAATTTTGAAACCCATTCTTTTGCCCGTTAGTTCGGAAATTATTTTTGCGAAACTCGGTTCTGGGTTTGTCACAGAAATCATTGTCTAACTGACACTGAATAGTGATTCAAGTTGTGCCAGATTTTAGAACACGCATGTGTGATATCGGCTACGTGACTTTGTTATTTAATTCTTTATTGCAGCCGTTTCCGCCACAATCGATTTTCTCTTCTTTTGTTTCTGTTTTTTTCTCTTTGTAATGTGTAGGGTAGTTAATGTGGTATTCGATATTTGATTTTTTTTCATGTTCATATGTTGGCATGAGAATTATGCATGAATATTATATATGAAATATAATTTTTATGCAATACTTGCTATGTTGTGTTTATGGTCACAAGTTAGATTTTATTAGAAGCTTTTGTATTAAAAAAAATTGTCTTCAAAACTTATATTCTTTTATAATGATATGTAATTAAGTCGTTTCATTTTAACTTTGAACGTAGTAAGTTTATGGCTGCATTGGCATCTACCGGCTAAACGCAACATTACAACGACGTTGATGGAGTTCGCATTTATTGTCACTAGATGTCGTTGGTGCCTTACATTTCACGGTTTTATATTCTTCTTAAGACGGTGAAGGAAGCTACTTGGTTTGTGTTTCTATTTCACACACACCATTGTTATATTATTGCATTAAATTATTCATTAAAACATCCTATCTATTCTAAGGCCGGCAACACAGGTGACTCCACCGATGTTGCAAGTGTCAATGGGCGGCGAAGATCACCATCAGTTTACTCGCTTGTCTGCCTCGTCTGCCTCATTTTCCATAAAAAGATCATCCTCTGATAACCTTTTTAGAAAAACATATTTTGTTTTAAAATATTATCTTCCTTGTAAAGTTAAAAAGGGACGAGAACTTAATATGAAATATAATTACTCAGTCATAAAATCTTTTTTTCTAGAAAGTACTAAGGTCTAGCTAGAGCATAGAGATATCGACGTTGAGCGTACGCTCTGTTAATTTGATTACAAATTATGCATGCTAGGCTTAATTGATTGTTAATTTACGCCTAATGGGCATATTATACGAGTTAGCATGATATTATGTACACCTCTTCACAGCATAGCGATGATAGTAGTACATTCATCATATCCGCTTGTGGAGTTGCTAAGAGATAGTCTTCGCTGCTGCGGGTTGTGGGTTCGACTCTAATCGAGATAAGTATTTGCATAACCTACACATGATTAATCCGGCTATGGGTCATCCTCTATTTTTAATTTGTATTAACAGGTTTATGTTTTCCTACAGTACGCGTTACGGTATTAAAAGGAAAACACATTTCAAAATAACACTAGAGTCTGCCTACCTATTTAGTTTGTATAAAAATAAAAATAACACTAGAGTCTGCCTACCTATTTAGTTTAAAGATAAGCTTGTTTTCTGTGGTAAAGCCTAACAGCAGCTTTTGCATTTGAATCGCGGTTGACGACGATAAGTACCACGGTCTCACAATCAAATAACCTGAAGAGAAATTTTTAATTTTGTCTGATGAGCAATTCAAAATTTTAAGAGTTAGTACAATGGTTCACGAATGCGGTAGTTTTCGATAATTTCTTGCCATTAGGTAAACTATCAGACGTTCGCCACATGCTGAGATAAAATGACCATGGCATTAAAGTATTAAAGAATACATAAGAGACATAAAAGTTCCATTAAATCTGCAACATAAGCGTTGCAATGCTCATTGTTTAACGTGGTTTATTCCAGTTGGTCAAACTGTCAATAAGCATAAAAGCTAAGATGATTGAATATACATAGCTGTTTAATCGTTGCAAAATGAAGCCGGAGTTTTTTTTATTGAAATAACAGCATTTTTTTATCGTTTGTATATTGCTTTTATTTTGTTAACTAAGCGATCGGTGGTAAACATTAACATGTGGTAAGCAATGGTACATTTTCAAAAAAGTACCATTTGACGGTATGTAGCGTTCGTGTAAATACTAAAAATCACTAAACTACACATATTTCCATGCGTAGTTTTATTGGATCAAAAAAAATAGATTCCACCCTTACAATAATTCTATTTTTCAAAAGACATTGCAAGTGGCTTCTTAAGAATAATGTCATTCAGCGCTGACCCTAGGCTTTGATCACCCCGATGAGAGGTAGATTTTTTTCAGCATCATTTAGTCGGTGCTTTCACTTTGTAAAAATTGTATTTAGCCTTTATGTTACATGCAAAATAATAAACAATTTTTTAGAATCAATTTATTGCAAACATCAATACTTATTGAAATTAATTCAAGTAGCTCTACAGCTATTATACTTCTGCTTCTTAAGCATTGAGAAAGTTTCTACTGCTACATAATTAAGTTAGAGTTTTGTCTTAATTTGAATTAGTCACTGAATAATGAAATCAGTAATTTATGTAGGTATTTTTGTAACTAGTTGAAGAAAAACATAATTTCACATTTTATTAAATTAATCTAAATTCAAATAAAAATAAAACCGGTTAAGTGCGATCTTATAAGGGTTCCTTTTTTTAGCTTTTGAGGTACGGAACCCTAATAATAAGCTGTTATTATTATTATCCACTAATTTTATTACATTAATATAATAAAATTAGTATTTGTTGTTATTTTCATCAGTCACTAAATAATAAAATCCGTTTTCTGAACGTGCGATGAAAAATGGATTCTGTTCGACAATCGAAAGCGCTCAGCAAGTTTGTTAGATTCTGGTTCAGAACCAAAACAGTGCCCTAAACGAAAAATGACCCCTTGGTCTAATGTCAGTGTGATTCATCACAGCTTTTTACAAAACGGCATGAACATTACTACAGATGTGTACTGTGAAGTCCAGTGAAGTTATAATGTGACGCGGTGTAGTGGTAAATTAATCGTCGGAGAGGAGGTTAGGAGCTGTGAGGTGCGAATATTGTGGAGAGGAGAGGTGTATAAAATGTATCGAGCCCAAGGAGCAGGCTCGTTCGTAATACAAGCTTCGTGAATTTAGCTTAAACCTTAATCATTATAAAGCTATAAAGAGTTTCGATTAAAGAACGATTATTTCCAACAGTGTTTCTTTTACTCTTAGTAATATACATGCTGTAGAACAGACAGTCTCCAAACAGCAAGAGATGGGGTCCCGTCCAACTGATTTTTCTGCTGTAACAGCTTGAGACGCAAGTTGATGAATATATTAGAAACCTTTGTTGTAAAGAAACAGCCTTTATATATATCCCTCTGCTGGCCTATGTAGACGTGCATAATTAAATAAAGTTAAAATTCAATGGATCCCACCGCTCCCTTTTCCCAATTAAGCTGGCTCCTTGTTCCCGGTTCCGTTTTAATCTTCGGAGGTAACTGCAAAAGTAAAGGCCAAACAATATCAGTCGAGTTGCAACGAAATTGAAACACGTTCCAGGCTCACAAGTCAGAACGTTGCCAGTGTTACGACAAAGCCCCGCACAGAGCGGTGTAATTGCTAGTTAATCCCGGCTTTCGCCAACACGACTCGGCACTTTGTTTTCTGTTCGTCATCACTACAATGTGGTTGGAGCTGAAAAAATACACCCGCTTTCCTCTGAACTCCCTCAATTGAGGTGTTCAACAACGATCGAGTTTCGGATTGTTGTGGTGTTTATTTTATTGTTTCAATCGTATTTTTAGTCGTGTTAACTTATCTTTGCACTGACTCTGTAGTGCACCCAATACTAATTTCCATCATTATTCGTATTGCGTGTGTTCATATTTCTCATTTGTTTTAAGAATTGTTAAGCGTGATACTTTGTTCATTTTATTCACTTCTTTCTTTAATGTCTTGAGTTTGATAATACTTAAAGTATTCATACAATAATCGATTTCAGCCTCTTCCCATTACTAAAAAGATACCTCGTATGTACTGAAGATGCTGAAAGACGCCACACGGGGCTAGTGCGGATTGTGGCTGACATGATAAATCTTAAAAATAATCCCTACATAGTATAAAACAAAGCCGTCCCGCTGCCTGTCTGTCCCTATGTATGCTTTGATCTTTTAAACTACTCTACGGATCTTGATGCGGTTTTTTTTTACTAAATAAAGAGATTCAAGAGCAAGGTTTATATATATAATACATTGCACCCGTGCGAAGGCGGGGCGGGTCGCTAGTGATTACTATAAGAATGCTCCTTGCGATCTTATCTTTAACAACCGTGTCCGTGATAAAACAAAAGGAAATTGGTAATAACAATGTTATTGTGCCGTTGCACCAGGATTTGAACTCGGGTTATTCGAATACTAAATTAAATTGGAACCCCAGGACGATTTAATTTATATTCCCCGATGATTCTATTTGTAAAAGTCTCCAGTTTTATTTTGTAACTGTTCAATGAAAATCCAGAGTTTTTTGCCACCATTTACACGAAACAATATAAGCCGTGCTGTACCCAAATTCCACCCATATTGTCAGATATCATGTAAACTTAATCACGCTAATAATACTAAGGAATACCTTATAGCTGCTTAACTGTTGCACCATTCATTTTAAACCTCCAAACTAGACCAAATAAACTAGATAGAAAATTAAATAGGGCCCTTTAACTTCAGAGCCATATAATTATGTTTAAGTTAATTGACATATCATTTATAATAGTAAACAATTAGTTCTAATGCGATTTGAACCATATCAAATTATTCATTACTTGATATACAACTTAAAAAAATACTAAAGAAATTAGTTCTTTCTGCGATTTAAGATAAATTTTACGAACGAGTTCTAGAAAACTTGAAAATGCTTACTGACACTGTTTAAACAGACGTGATGTTTGTGTACATTAAGTTGGATCTTTGTTTTAGCAAACCATCTGGCTTCCGAGTTTAGAAAGTGCTGCAATTTCGTTACTGTTCCGCAGACGTTGTTTGGCGTTGTCTCGTCTCCGACTTGACAGCACAATCAAATTAGTCTCCTTGTTCGGATAGATTTGTGTTTTTTGTGTCCGTGAACATTTTACAGTATTAACTTAAGTGGAATACTTGAGAACTCTTCAAGTTTATCATTAAATTTGTATTTTTTGAGATATTATTGATCTTATTTCATTTCTCTTTCCTTTTATTTCTGCTTAGAATAATGGCTATGTCTGTTGCTAGTACGAAATATATTAAAGCTGCTGATGGTGAAAGATTGTTATGCTAGTATGGCAGGACCGGTATTTAAAACGAAATAATTTTGTAACGAAATAGGCAGAACAGTAATTTATTGAGATAATTAATTCTTGCATAGCGTGACTTTTAAATTAACAAAATTGATAGTTAAATTTATAAGTTGTAGTTAACTATAGTTAACTATATACTGAAAAATCCGAACGATTGTTTGCTATAATTAAAACTCTTTGCATGCCCAGCTGGTTCGGGTCTCGTTTTCAACGTTTCAGAATAAATAAATTATAAACAAGACTACCATTTAACGAGGGACTTTTCTGAGAAGTTCAATTATTCGTGGCCGTACGGTTGCATTATTTGGGTCACACTTATGTCTTTTTTACGATTTGCAGCGTTTAACACATCTGTTGTAACTTTGAACTGTATCAAAGCTTTGGGGCGAGAAACAATATACAAGCGAGTTACGGTTCCGTTATTATTAGGTTGTATGTATACACGAGCAATATTGATGTGATCGGGCTGGGTGGCATGGCGCTCATTACCCTTATCAACCTTTTGATACTGAATTGAAATGGGCGTACAACAAATCACAAATAGAAGTGAGAGAGGCGTTTTTGGATTAGCCAATGTTTCTTTGCAATCAATTGGTATTGGTGAAAAAACCGTGACCGTGTTTTTATTGAATTGGTATCAAAACTTTCAAAGAGATTAAGATTTAGAAATTCACAAGATTTTTTAGAAGTTATGCTAATTGTATTTGAAAAATATATTCCTTGATTAATAGATTCCTTGTACGAGTAGCTTAACGTAACTACATCATTAACGATTTCTGTGCAGTATCGTTAACGGCACTAGTTTAATATTAAAATTACTCGATTTTCGTAATACTCAATTATTTATGTATGTAAAATCGATACTAACATGTTCTATAATTGATTTTCAATCGATCTTAATCATGTAAGTCTTTTAGTTTAAGTAGCCTGTATATCTGTTTAGTTAGTGTTTTAAGTTAAATCATGTGTTTAATAGCAAGCAAAAATTTAATACTGTTTAAATGTGTATTTGCTAATACATCATCTGCTAAAATGATTAATTATTTTCGTAAGCAGGTAGTATATAACGCAAATCTAGGAGCCGTATATGTGATAAACGTTTAAGGTACTAAAACTTTAATTATTTACATTCTACTCCAGAAAATGCTTGTTAGTTTTATTTATTAGATTGATTAATAGCTGAGTCAAAAATGAGTTCTTAATTGACAAATACTTAAAAACTTAAATAAATAATGTATCTTATAATAAAAAAATACGTATGTATTATGTACTACAAAGTTACTGTACAAAGGGTATTAAGGCATAGTCCACCAGGTGCCCCTACTAGGGATTGGCAGATTTCACATATTTTCGAAACAGTTTTCATTGTTAATTCAAAACGACAAAGGTAAAAGAATTTCAACTTTAATTTTAAGCTTTTAAAATATAAAACTTATGGTAAGTTAAATGTATTAAAAAAGGCATTTCTAAAGATTCCTGAAGGGTACAAGTTATCGCAAGAATCGTATACAAGTCATGAGATGGCAAGAACACCATACAAAAGTGAGACAACTACTTTGTTATAGATAATAAGGCTCCGGTTTCCCTTTCACAATTTGTTAAACACTTTCAACTATGTTAACGATTGAACGTTACCGAACGTAACTATCTGATATGTGTGGGGTGGACAAAAAGTTTAACCGGACGAGCCACTTTCCCCCATACTATAAGGTTAGAATAATGCCTCCGAACTTTGTTGGAGTTGACCCTCGTTCAAATGTATTCTTACTTCCGTTGCTTTAGGACGTTTTAAGAAAATTGCTGATATATATGGTTGATATACTGAAACTTGAAATTAGCATGCTGTACGCTTTCTGGTGCTGATGAAAACCTTTTAGTTCTTTGTTTTCAAAAATGATTCCTTGTCAATAATATCAAAGACTCGAAAAAAGCTCTAAATACTATAGTTTCACCGAAAATGGGTATAATGCTGTGGTCAAATAAATAAAATGTTTTTAAAGTATTCATTTTTAATTTAAAAAAAAAAATATTGTTATTAAAATATAAGAAATTCTTGAAGTTTTTCATAATTATTTTTTATTTTTGTTACATGGCATTGGCAGTGGCGAAGGCGTAAGAACAAGCCAATCTTATCCTGTGGATATGGTAAGGGGTGACTGAGAGATATGCTACAAACATCAAATGGCTTCCGATAGATGGAGTGATGATCTGTGCAAAGGCACTGGAAGTCTCTGTATGCAGGTGGCTCAAGATTGTGCTTCGTGGCAGTCTGTGGGGAAAGCCTATGTTCAGCACAGAAAAGGTCTGAAATGATGATGTTGATGAAACTCATAAAAACCTTAAGGTGTCTTCCGGAGCAAAGCGTCTGTTGCTGCGTAGTTAAAACGGGAATTATTACTTACATAAATGAAAACTGGGTTTAATAAACTAATATCTAATTATCCATCTTTAGCTTGTTCACTTTTTAGGTACAGAATGTTTTGTGTACATTCTATTCCTTTTTTCCTTCAGTTATAAAAAAAATCATGTTAATCCGAAATCACGTGTTTAATACTCGTAACTTATTTAACAATTACAATAGAACTAACTTTTAGCATTGCCTAAGGGTTATTCTATTGCAATTTAAGAAAATTTATTACATCATTGTTTCATTTATTTTTTACACTTCGTTATTTTATAGTATACAGATAAAATGAGCAAATAATAAGCTCTATGCATACCAATCGTAACGGTGTAAACTAAGAAACAAACATTCCTATATAGATGCAACGAATTAAGAAGTTTGTTCCATACGATATTATAACATCCTTATATTTCTAAGCTCCAAATTTTTAACAGTAGGAAAATTTTCTTCTTCTTTTATATCAATAAATGACGCTAATATTAGTAAAAATAATCGAAATCGGTACATAAAAGATATTGGCTATAATTTCTAAGCAAAATCGTCATGAATGCTATGTTTTGAAAAAGTCAACAAACAAAGTCAGAAAACAAACTTGGACTATGTTAGTGAAAACTGGGTTGAGCGACTAATTAGAAATCTCGATGCGAAGCTCTGTCATTTCACACGTCTGTCTTTTGTGCTGAGAAAGCGGTGCAATTTAGCCCGTTCTGCGAATACCATTTGACGCTTTGTCTAAGTGCGTTTTGCAAGATTAAAGCAAGATTTGATCAAGAGTCCGATTGCGTTAATCAAGTTTTGCATCAATTTACATTTGACATATTATATTCAATAAAATAAACATGAAAATAAAAGTCGTTGGAATACTTTTCTGGTGTAGATTCCGACTACTGGAAAACTATTGTGTGTGTGTGTGTATCTATATTATATATATAAAAATGAATCCCTATTTCCCTGGAGACGCCATTACGCGTGAACGGCTGGACCAATTTCACATTTTTTTGTTGCGTTTGTTATTATCAGGAGAAGGTTCTTATGAAAGAAATAATTTTAAAAATTGCCTAAAAAGTCTAAAAACAACATTTTTCTATATTCCCATACAAAAGATTCGTAATAATACTTAAAAGTCAATTTGAACTTTAATACCATAACATAAAGTTTAAGTGTTAGTAGAGGGGTTCCAGGAAGGCAAAACAGATGATGACTGTGGTAAAATGCCACTTGAAATGTAAACTTCTCTTTGCTGTGCATCACTACATAGTTTAAAATAAAGTCGTCCCGTTGTCTGTCAATACCTATGTATGCTTAGATCTTTAAAACTAAACAACGGATCTTGATGCGGTTTTTTTTACTAGATAGAGTGATTCAAGAGGAAGATTCATATGTATAATACATTGCACCCGTGCGAAGCCGTGGAGGGTCGCTTGTTTGCTAATAAAATAAACATATGCTTAAATATGTTTACCAGTTACCTAGCAACCCATAGTACAAACTTTACTTAGTTTGGGACTGGATTACGTTTTGTAAATGTGTCCTGAAATATTTAATTACCTAAGGGGCTTACAAGCTGTTGACTTTGAATGATGCAATATTGTTAAGGACGTTGACCACTTTCGTGTGGGGGTGGCTATCTATGTCCAAAAATTAGACATTAAATATTTTATAGAACATACGATTGAGATTTAGAAATTTAGAAATTTTTTATTAAATTTAGACTTCATTTCATTTAAACGTTGCCGATTTTCCTCTATTCAACAATAAAAAGAAGTTTCCTTCCATCCTTCCGAACACGTCATGTTTTTAAGTGATATGCGTTTGATGGTTATTATCTTAAAAAAATTAAATTCATCACAATCATTTGACCGTGGTAGGCTGGATAAGTACCACAGCCTTACAGATCACCAGCCTGAAGTGGAAGTATTTAACTTTCTCGTTTCGTTTGCTGAGTGAGTAGCCAAAGTCCACTTTTGAAATGGTTGGCAAGGTCTGCAAGCCCTCAGGTTTTGTAGATATCCATGGTGGCAATCACTTAACACCATTGAACCGCCTGCTCGCTTGCCAAATATTCCTATGATAAAGTCATAAATACAGACAATTACGAATAAACATGAATTACACTAGAGCAAAAGTTGACACTTATTTTTATTAACATTATTATTAATAGGTTTGCATTCAATCATAAACTGCTGCTTTAACCGTTTCTAGACCCTTAACTTGTTTTTATAATTATAATTAGACTTAAAAGTACGCATTTTATGAATATGTTAGGATAGAAATGGCATCGTTGTTAATATCTAGGGCTCATATATAATAGTGGAGTAATAATAAAACCTTTGTGGATGTGTAGCGTGTCATAGTAGTTAACGTCATGCTCGAATATACATGAATTGGTTTTAAGGAACTTCGAGGTAATGGGGAGTTAATAGTATTAAATACATTTTCATCTCGCTACGCAAGTAATATTTACATCGCAATAACTCTTGATTTTGAATGAGTGATTAAGTCATAAGAATTGTTACACTGAGGCGTACGTTGATAATAATATGATTTGTACATGCGTGTACATAGCGTGTCCTAAAAGTACACCGCAATCGAATATGCATGACTAAATTGTGAAATGTATGTGCATTCTGTATACATTTGAAGTGTCCATCACAATACAGCACTTGATTTAATGTTATACATATGTATGTATCTCCGATGTGTAATAGATATAGTTCATCCACATTGTGGCGCACTTTCCGAGGCACACAATGTACGCCTATTGATCTGTATCGACATCTTAGTCCTTAGTCCGAAAATAGGTTTCTTTAAAATTCCATTACTGTCACAATAGTCAATCAAACCTTTATTAAACGCAAATGAAGATTAGATTTCGCCATTACCCAATTAAAGTTAAGACTAAGAATCTAGTAAATAAATGATAGCAATGAAATAACATGATATTTCAATTTCCCTTTTCGTTCCGTTCCGTTTGTGACATTTAAAGTAATATAATATAATATTTAATATAATTTAGATATAATACGACTTAGTACAAAATATAGGGTTGCTGAATAGTAAAAGCTTGTATATTAAGGAGCAATGCAACTTTTAAAGAAATGAACCATATCCTATAGCTAGGCAGAGATTTCCTATGACTGTATGGTCTAGTTAGTAACTTGCAACACATGCTGCTTTTCATATTGTTTTTTTATGTAATGGATACATGGCTTAGAAGTATAATTATAAAATACTAAGACTGAAAAGAAGTAAGACTAAGAAACACGTTCTGCACAATAAATTGTGATATACATAAATTGTATTCACAATGATATGTTATTTAAATTGCACTCTAATTAGTGCAGCGCCATGGTTATAAAGTTCGAAGTGAATTGGCAGCTTTGCGCAAGATAATTCGTTCCTGTTTTTTTATAACTGCTTTGTCGGATAATTAGAACATTAGATCATCTTGTTAATTAAAATAGATGAATTTTGAACATCGTTTTTCAGAAAGTTGACCAAGATTGTCCGTTACCCAACTTCTTATTATCATAAAAAACAATGCTTTCTATAGTGTTTTGAATAACAAGTTGAGAAGGTATCGCAACTGGGTAAGTTTCTCCACGAAGTTGGTCGCGGCTTCCGTAAACTAATTGATCAGATCTATTATTCAGCGGCGAAACTTTCAAGGTTCGGTACAGCATAAATTGTTAACTATAAACATTTAATTAAGGGAAATTATGGAACAGAAACTTTAAGATGAAAATCTTTAGGTAATATATATAAAATGTTAAGAAACCTAAAACTTGCTCGAGAAGAAGTTTTCTTTGTTGTTTTCTACTAAAATTATTTAGATTTCACTTACGAGTACGTTATACTTGAGGCTTTTAGAATGGCTTGTTGAATCTATTTTTTTTAATTATTAAAGTCATGGACAAGTTAATTAAATTGAATCCGGGAACATATATCTTTAAATGAAACGATGGCTGGTGTCCCGCTACAGTTTAGCTAACTTTTCCAACCAGGCTGAATACTCCTGCAGAGCGTGGTTAGCCTGCAGTTTTGTCTCCTCACAAAATAAGTCACAGCGGCAGAGGTTCAAAACTAATTTACCTGAAACACCCACACAAAGGTTTTCCTTTTTATGTGCTTTTAAAATCTAAATCGATCATATCGCCTAACTTAATGAAGCTCCAATTGTTATTTGTTATGCATTAAATTCCAGTACGAAGACTATGGGGGTTTTTATCAGGCACCGATATCAGGTAAACAGGTTGATATTTTCCCAACGTTTTAAAGCATTTTAACTCCTGTCAAAAGCATCTTGATACTGATTCTACGAATGAAACTTAGTACTTACAATTCGCCTCATAAACGAAATATTGTGTCTACAGTCTGCAGTCAGGCACAATGTCGGTTAATATTCAAACACAATGATTAAAACACATCGTACACGAGTGTGAAGCGAGGCTTTGCTAATGGAAAAACATTTATAAAACATTGCCAACCAACCGGACACAACCATGTCGGTTCTTCGCCGTTCATTATTGCACAAAGTTAATAATGTACACGGCTGGTGTTGCCAGGCGATAGTTCTGTTGTCAACTTATTCCGCAAGAGCATTAATGACGGTCACATTTCGCATTTTGTTTGAAAATCAATTCACGTTATAACAATTACAACCACCTTAAAAGGAAAATAACACATGTGCCCACATGCTACCATAAGATTTACTAAAATTGTTAATTTTAAATACAAAAACTTGTGGGAATTTAAAAAAAAATCTTGGTAGATTGTAAATTTTATATTATAAACTTTTTATAATTATTTATTTAAAAATTTACAAAAGTGTGCATTGCCATGTATGCATAATAATACAGTCAAATATTATGAATTTAATAATTTACACTTTTACTTTGTCCTTAATTATTTTATGACAAGTTTGGTCACAACCAAACAGAAGGATGTACGCGGATGTAGTCAACGCTAACACAACGGAACCCTGTGACTTTTCTGCCGATAGTATTATAGAGTTGAATGTTATTCCATTTTTATGTTTATGAACTATCTTTGAAATGAGATTTGATTATAATATATTTATGTGAAATCTCGACATCGATTTCAACTCGTTTGATTTGAATTTAAACGCGAAAAAGTAAATTGTGTTTTAACAATATGTACTATTCGTGTAATCTCAAGAAATCATTACTTGAATTTATGTTTCAATAATACAATCTTTCGTTTAGGATTCTAATAGATTATACTGAGCTAGCAGTAGTTCTATTTTGTAAAAACAAACGTAACTATATCACTCACAACATAAAAGTTAAACAAAAAATAAATATCATAATAGGTCAAGGGTTGCACAGAAACTTAACGCATTATCTGCATTTTCTTAAAACAAAATTTAATGAAGAGTATTGTGGGCCTCTTTATTTGTCCGGTTTGTCCTCATTTGCTGCTATTGCAGGGTCTAATGCCAGCGGCCAATTAACTGTAACTTAGAAAATTGTGCATAATTCATTCGCCGTAAGCTTATCTCCAACTTCCAAGCGCCGGAAACTTACGCAAGAATGAACTATCTATGGTTATGTTCCATACAGTTTCTTTTTTATTTTATTCGTCCCTTAGCTAAGCTAACTGTATTTCTCATAATGAAATTCCATTTGTTTTGTTTTCTTTTATTAAAAAAGCTTGTATCTCATTAATATGATGTTGAAATTGTTCTCACATTTTATAATTCATTACAAAGGTTACAGAAGATAAAAAGTACTGAACAAATATGAACACAAACCACATTTAAAAACATATTTTACTTGAAATAATAAATACTTATACGTTGTTTACGGAGTCTTTGACATTAGTATCGATATATTTTCGTTAGCAAATAATTTTAGCTTACCGATATATAGATAATTGTCTAATATCAAAAGCACGTTGAAGATATAACATTGCAAAACCCCATATGAAAAATTCCACCGCATCTAGATTATAACTAAAAGCATAAGTTTCAAGCTGCAAAATAAAAATAAATGATTTATTAACATGTTGGACCTTAGGAGTCTTTTGTGTACTAAATTTATCCACGGTTTTTATATTAATATTAATATTGAGATACCAGTCTTTCTGCTTGGTCTATTTCTATTATTCTATTATTTGTTTCAGTGAAACAGCTCACGTGCTCGGCTGATCCCTGGGCGTCTGTAATGTTATAATTCGAATGTCCAGTCACGACAGAACACGATAGCCGAACAAGGGGATAGCCCACCGCGGATTTGGAAGACCTAGATTACTAAATGAAACTACGTTTACGGATATATCGCATTTGCGAAACATAGATTCATTTAGTCGTGTAATCGCGTAAATACGAGAAATTATTATGTAGACCTAGATTACATTTTCAATGTGATCAGTGCCTTTTAAGGTGCTTCCCACAAACGATTATTTTTTTTAAAGTTTATGTCCTACCTAGGCTTAACGCCGCGGCTGGTGAGAAGAGAGCTGATTCTTTTCTCTCTCAAAAGTTAAGCATAACTACTGTTTAATAAATCAATGGAATTCATGCCATATTTCTAGGGACTTGAAGCTTGGTTGGCTGTAATAGCTTAGTGTTTTATCGCTTCGTTTCGCTCGGTGCCCGAAATTGTCAAATTGTTTATCTCTTCTCTTATCCTTTAAACGAGCAATGTGTATATATATATATATATATATATATAATCGGAATCTCGGAAACGGCTTCAGCGATTTTCATGAAATTTAGTATGTGCATAGATTCGGGGGCGAAAAATCGATCTAGCTAGCTTTCATTTTTAGAAAATGTCCTTTTATTCCTGTTTTGAGGGAATGAAAAATATCATTCGAATATGATGGTAAATTTCGCCGCAAGAGAAAATGTCATAATAGCTCGGTCGGTAATCGGACGGCCCCAAAACAAACGGCCGTGGTTCGTGTCACGATCATTTACACACACTTTTTTTTACTTTTTGTTCGATTCCAGATCATTGCTTTCTTTATTTTTAATTTTTTTGTCAATTTGTTATTTTGTTACTTTTTTCCCTTTTTTTAAATATTGTTTCTTTTGTGAAAAACACCACTTCATATTTTCTTATTATTACGTCGGTAAGATCGAAAAATATTACGCATATTTCATTACTCAGTAATTTGTATCTAAATGTAATTTCCAAAACACACAATTTACCAAAAAGAAAAAACAAACCTCCGGGTACTTGTAATTTTATGTGCTGATTTATCACGTGCTCGACGCTGAAGGCTTTCAAGCCACGGTGGGATTGCGTGGATTGTGGCTAAATAACCCTGGTCCAGAGGAGATCTTTGCGTATACGTGTAGGTTGTTAGTTATTTAGTTGGAACACTGGAAAAAAAACGTCATCTGATAACGATAAAAATATAACTGGAAACAAAAACTGACTACTGGAAACAAAAATGTCATCCGATAAAGATAAAAATAAAAGTTCCGAAATTATTGTAACTATTTGTCTTATCCCCAATGATGCTTTTTAAATATGTACCGTTTGATTACCCCTTGTCTGTATTTAATCTGAGCGAATTCAGTCAGACATTCAATCGGAAAGGTCCAACAAAGGGCCAATTTTTGCGACATAAATAATTCAAATTGATTTGTCAAAATGACGTTGTATGCTTTACTGCTTAGTGTCCAGTCGCTCACTTTTCACTTTATTTCGCTCTATGAACCTTTGTCCGATTTTAGATACTTATTAGGTCATTCGTAGGATGACACATTGATGGCGTTACTGTAGATTTTTCCATATGATTTTTATTTATTACTAACCTTCAAACGATACGTGTATACGTATGTATTTGACAGCAATCTGACTATTGATTCGTGAGTTATAGCATATTGTGTAAACAACTTGTTTTTTTTGAAAAAAAAATGGAAAAAAGTGAATTTTGACTTTTAATAAAGCCTTGCCTTTTGATGAAAAAAATACAGTGGAAATGGTTTGATAAATATTGTCCGAATTCTGCTCCATCGAGACAAATGGTAGAGAAGTGGATTGCTGAATTTAAATGTGGTCGTACCAGCACATATGATGCAGAGTGCAGTGGACGACCAAATGAGGCTGTTATTCCAGAAAACATCAAAAAAATCCACAAATTGGTTATGAACTATCTAGCTGCTACCGAGAGAACGAGCTAGCTGAGATTGCAAAGATGATGGTAGAGTTTTTACCATTTTACATTAAGCTGTCCGGGCGCTCGCCTTTAATTCAATTTACTAGAGCAACCTGAGTTTGATCTCCGGTGCCGGCACCAATGAAATTGTTAATTTTAAGTGCTGACTTATCACGTGCTCCACGTTGAAGGAAAATATCGTGAGGAAACCTGCTTATTTTTCAAAATAATAACAAAAATAATATTTCAAAAATATGTTAAGTCCGCCAATCGGCAGTGGGGCCACATGGCGGACTACGCCCTGATAGCGTCAGTACAAAGGAGGCCTTTGCCCAGCACTGGGACATTTATATGCTGTTACTTTACTTTTTTTCACCATATTCTCCAGATTTAGCCTCTAGCGACTTTTTCCTGTTTTCAGATCTCAAGAGAATACTTGCTGGAAAGAAATTTAAGTCCAATGATTAATTAATCGCTGAAATTGAAGCCTATTTTGACGAGAAAGAGAAATCGTACCATAAAAGTATTATCGAAATGTATATATAATGTGGTATGTTGAAAAATCAAATCGAGTTTGTCAAAATTTTGTATTTTCTTACTTATCCTACGGACTTGACTATGACCTGTTATAAAAATGCAATTTTAATATATGCCTTTGAACAAGGACATGGAGAAATCTAAATAATTTTAATACGGTGCCGAGTTAATGACAATTTTTTACTATACTGTTGTACCCGTGTAAATATTTTGCAATTGTAAATCTAATCAGTATATAAACTAAGCCTGTTACCACGGGGTAGTACTTGCGTTTGCATTATTGGGAAGGCTCATCTGTGGTAGACCACGATCTCATAGAAGACGAGCATGAAGTGAATGGTCACTACAATACATTTCATTTGGTGAGCGAGGTTATCGGAGCCCACTTTATTATAAGATGGAGAAGATATTAATTCATAGTATGTAAATGAAATTAACTACAAAGGCTCTGGAGACTCATAATTAGCTTGTTTGTAGAACACACGGTAATTTATCTATGTGAAGTTATTATTTCCTGCAAGGCGATGCGTGTCCCATGCACTTGCGTTTGAATTTAATTTGGACGCGTGTGATTCTTACTCTATCTTCGATTTAATTGTAATCAAAGATAGATTGAAACAAAAAAACCTATTTGTAGATGGATTGAAATGCGGTCTTTGGGAAGGCATGAGTTGTTTGTTTTAAACGTTATAAAATCATAAAAACGCAGACACACAAATCGGAGCGATGACAAAACTAAAGACATAAGATTATATTTAACAAAGTGAGAGCTTAACAGTTTTGAGGCCATGTAATTTGCAACAAAGAAGTTATATTAATTTCTTGTTTTTACGAGAATATTATACCTACATATCAAATGAAACTGGTCTGTTTCAAACCTCGGGAATTAAGAGCCAAAATTAAAACGTGATAAAATCCGTAAAGCAGGAGTAAATTAAAAAAATTATGGTCTTCATGCTGATCACGATTACTTGTTTATATTATTCTTGTACTAGGCGTACATTACATAAGAACAAGCCTTCATTACAAAATAAAAACAACAGCTTACAAAAAAGTTTTTTTTTTTTTTTTTTTTTTTTTTATGTGAAAAGTTGCCAAACGAGCAGACGGTTCACCTGATGGGAAGTGAATACCGCCACCCATGGACATCTGCTACACCCGAGGGTTACAGATGTGTTGACAACCTTTTGAAAATTGGGCTACTGATGTTAAGACTACAGTCAACAAATACTGGATTATTACGCAAAACGTCAAGCATAGAATGGAAGTTTACTCTGTTTTAAGATTAATTAATTGTTTAATAAAAGTTACAGATTAGATTTACGTTTACCCCTCTGAAGATAGGATCGTTATCAAAGTGCCAATTTGGTGCTCTTTAGCGTTAAAGTTCTCCAGTGACAGTTCGATCGAATAACGAGGGTAATGCTAGTTACATTGACAAAATTTATAAAGCCCTCGGGAAGTTTCTTTTCCGTGCTCACTATTTGAGTTGAAAGTTCAATATTTAATTGGCTGGATACGAAAATATGACAAAATTTGAGAATATTTTACATTTTTCTTGTTTATTACATTTATATTACCTGTGTATTTTACGTTATATAGGAAACAGATGAAAAAAGTATGTGTGTATTTGTAGTAAGTATGTACGCCCGTAAGAAGTTATACGTCTTTAGCATAAAATAAGAAAAATAAGTAAAAATTTTATCCCCTGTACCAGTACTCTTTGTTTAATTAGATGACTTGGAATTATAGGTAAATGTCAAAAATATATTATTGGTTGCCATGGTAATAACGTGAACTTGTCGCTATGCAAATAACTTCATAATCTCGGTGTCGGTGTGTGCGCGCATCGTAAAAATTTTACTTTTAGTTATTTGTAAAATATTTATAAACTATTTCTGATTTTTTTTAAAATAATTGCTATTAATCATTGAATCCAGTATTTATTTCAAGATATGTGATAGTTTGATTTCAACTTAAAGCAAAAGCAACATACATTTTTTAAAATATTACTCTATTAATAAAGAACCCGGGCAAAAAATTGCTCTCAAGTTACTAAAGCTGACTATTTGGTTATAGTACTGTGGTCAACCCATAAAATTTGTTTATGTATCCATGGATGCCCAACTGGTTGAGATCCTGGATTTTCCTCGAATGAGGCCTTATTAATACAAAGAGTATTAACTACTTCCTATAATCCAGGTAGGCCCCAGTACCCCTATTATTGTCAGTTACCTCATTAAATCAACCGGTCTGATGAATTACGGATTACTGACAAACAGTTGGACCTTTCGCCACAGCCGGGGATCAAAAAGTGTTCTAAGCAGTGATTGAACATTTGCAGCATGAGTACATGCGCCGCCTTACCCACTGAGGAGGTCCTCAAACCCGTGGGTTCTGGCTAGCCCACGCTTTTCATAGTCTAAGGACTGAAAACGTAACATCAGTTATACAAAAACAAAAAATAGTTGCAGAAACCTCATGGTTTCGGTGTCATCACCGCAAGAGGTCCAAGGTGTTTTAGTTGCTCCACTTAGATGTCGTCGACTCTGAAAACTTAATTTAATTATTAATTCTTTATATGCAAGAGTAATATAGTATAGCAACGTAAAAAGACTTGCTGACATCGTCGCATGTATTAGCAGTGCCGTTTAGCTTAGGGCCGTTTAGGGGTCCGGTGATATCCGATTAAACCAGACTTGGCCTGGCGAAGTGGGTTGAGGAGGTTCGCTAAATTATTATATGTTTGAAATAAATTATCTTATTCAAACAAAGCGCCTGTCAATTTATTTATTCATTGAATTATCAACGCAAGTTACAGTTGCTAAACTATACAGGCGTAAGATGTACATATCTCACTGTTCTCACAATTAAAGGTAACCACATCATGCATATTAATTATTTAATAGAATTAATATGCATGATCTGATTACCCTATAACCTAATAATTCACATTAGAATTATTTTCTTAAAGCCCCGAATTCTTTGTACGTTAAACATTAAAGGAATCTTGCGAAAATGGTGAATAAATATCACTATTATAAATCAAACAAGGGTGGTCGCTACTAAAACTTTCATGTACTACGTGGGACCTTTAAGATCAGAGCGATGAATAAGAAATCCAGTTTGGACCCTCATCAAGTGATTTCTGTCGTCTAAGCCGATATTGTACATTTTCTCATCGGGATGCACTGTTTACCTAACGTAGTATCGACTCTGTGTGAGGTAATAAAGAGCAAGCTCGCATTTTCATTTAAAGAGAATTATGAGAACATGTATTTTATACAATTGGCTTGCCAATTAATTAATTTTATTAATTAATTATGTTTTATCTTTATAATTATTTAATTTTAATCAAAGGACATTATTATGGAAGAGTATTTTTAAGGTCAAGTGAAATATAGAAACCAAAGCGTACCTCTTTTAACCCTACAAGAATGTGAGGATAAAATTTATTCCGGGTTCCGTACATAAAAAGGGCAAAACGGAATTGTATTACTACGACCCTGCAGTCTGTCTGTACGTCTGTCCGTCTGTCACCAGGCTGTATCTCAAGAAGCGTGATAGTTAGACAGTTGAAATCTTCACAGATGATATATTTCTGTTGCCTGCTATAACAACAAATAATAAAAAACAGAATAAAAAATATTTAAATAGGGCTCCCGTTCAACAGACATGATTTTGGGCCGTTTTTATAGATAAAGTACAGGCCAGTACAGTCATGAGGCCACATTATGATAAAAATTCTTTTATTTTCATGCCATGTCTAGATGTTAGCATCTAGAAATGATGTAACCATTCATTTTGAAATATTTTTTTTTATTTTTAAATGAAAATTGTTAAAATAATCTTAAAAAGTTATACAAAGTGCTAATAATTTAATAGTAATAATTAAGCATGCGATAGTGCTGGTCATTGAATGCAGTAGCCTGGTAGCCATTGCACTGTCCCAATTTAGTAGTGATTCCTCGTTGCGGGATCAATAATATAACGCGTGAATGGGAAATCAAAATTCTCTGATTCAATTACGCTTAGTTCGGCTCAATTACGGGATTAAACTTTGATAGGTTTTGGAGTCTCATTTCAAAATTATGATTCTGAAACGAATTAGGTTTAACAAAGTTTTCATTTTGCATCACTTTCTCATTTGCCACCAACTTTTTTACACACAGTAACTTGCGTTTAGCATATGACATGCGTTTATTATCCCGCATATTAGATGTGGTGAAACTTTTCCAAAATTTAATTAGTAAAAAAAAAGTAAAGTAACAGCCTATACATATCCCACTGCTGGGCAAAAGCCTCCTATTTTTTACAGAGGGTATCAGGGCATAGTCCACCACGAGGCCCCACTGCGGATTGGCGAACTTCACATATCTTCGAGATATTTTTTTTGTTATTTTGAATATATGCAGGTTCCTCACGATGTTTTCCTTCACCGTTGAGGACATGATAAAGTCAGCACTTAAAATTAACAATTTCATTTCTGCTGGTTCCGGGGATCGAACTCAGGTAGCTAGAGTATATTGAATAAAAGGCGAGCGCCCGGACATTGAGCTATCACGGCTCCAAAAATAATTTTTGTTATAAAATTTTTAAAATCCTTGTGAAATTTCCATTTCCATTTAATTATGCTGCATAAGCCTTATAAAATTTATTAAACAATTATATATATTACCATTTCATTACCATTACCAACTTAGATACCATATTTTTTTCTTAACTATCGTTCTTATGATTATTTGCATTTGTTAAACCATATTCGCAATTCTCTTCATGGTGAAACTCTTTCTTCAAAAAGCAGCTCCACCTGAAGAGCACACCACATACTCACTGGGGCAGATTATACAGAAGACCGAAGAGTAAACCTGCCTTCCATTATGCTTGGCGTATTTGCACTATGGAAGGCCTACAATTCTAGTAATATTGCTCTGGATTTACGTTTTTGTTTTTGTAAAGACACTGTTTATATGACATCTAGGACAACTAGTTTTCAACTCATAACTCCAGTTTACTGAAGCGGTTATGACTTAAAGAGACCGGTGGTACACGTGTTTACCTGTTGAGTGTTGGCTATCTAGTAAAATTTATTTAATAGTTGCTCGACATGAAAGTTATAGGTATTTATTACATAACTAGCTGTGCCCGCGACTTCATCCGCGTGGCATTTAAAATAAAAAAAACATTCTAAAATATTTTATTTTAGAATCTTTTTGTAGTAGCCTAAGTTATTCCTTATTACAACAGCTATGTGCCAGTGGAAGTCCCGACCAAATCGGTCCAGCCGTTTCAGAGATTTGCCGGAACAAACAGACAGACAGACAGACAAAAATTGTAAAAAATGTTATTTTGGTATATGTACCGTGTATACATCGATATGCATTTAGAAAAAGCGGTTATTTTAATATTACAAACAGACACTCCAATTTTATTTATATGTGTAGATGATATAGCATACCTTACAATACACTAGCTTGTCCATCTTGAGATTTAAAAAACTTATTAACCTCTTTGAATAGTTAGTGTGATTTGGTGGTGCAGTCGGTAAGCTATTGGCTTCGGCGCCGAGGGTCATGGATTTCAATCCCAGACGAGAAAAGTATTAGATACGTCTTTCGTCTGTCAGTCGAATTACAGATAAACTGAGTGCGTATTCCCTGGGGAGAGTTGATTTCGGGCAGGCGGTCGTAAAAAAGCTAGCCAAAACCGCTTATAACATTTGCATGTTGTGCCCACATCACACGAATTCGTCCCCCGAAACTAGGGTAGGGAAAAAAAAGTTTATGTGTCAACTAAACGCGACGATCGCAACGCTTACTTATGATTATTTTATTTCGTATTCTAGTGTTTGCTTCAGTTTTAAAGCAAGCATGGTCGACAATGCCCTTGGCGCCTGAAATGAACAGTAGTACATCACTTATTACACTGATAGTGTTCGACTGATGTCGTAAGGTCTCGATGCTAGAGAAATCATAATAAGGAAATTAAAAAAAAAATAAACATACATCAGATGCTCCTGTCGAGATCTGTATCAACTACTGTTGTAGTGGCCATTCGAACTCTAGATGATTTGGCATGTCGGATGTTGACAGGAGATAATTTAACTTTGCAGCTTACACTTAATACAATTTACAAGATGGTTTTACTTTAAGTTCTTATACAAAAATGTAAAACCATTGCACATCAAAAACAATTCTACACAGCATTCAGTGAGGCACTTAGACAAGGAGATAATTTAAAATTAACGAAGAAGCTTACACTTCAGTCAATTCACAATGATAGCATTGCTAAAACTTCTTATGATGGTCTACTCAAATAGTGTGCAATCATTGTACGTAAAATCAGAATCAAAAACAATACTCCACTGCATTGGACAAGAAATTATGTAGGTATCGTAACTGAATAAGTCACCACGAAGTTAGTCGCGGCTTCCGTAAACTAATTGATCAGATCTATTATTCAGTGACGAAACTTTCCTGGTGCGGTACGGCTTAAATTATTTACTGTAAAAATATAATTAAGGGGAATTAATAGTACAGATCAGTAAGCGTAAAATTTTTATGCGTAAAAACAGAATTGTATTCCAGATGCTGGATATATTTTAATATTCATTTTAATTTGTTTTACGTGATTTCCTGCAAGGATATTATTATAAGTTAGATCATTTCTCTGTGGTACGGCTACGCAACTGACTTTCGCTGTTGCACGAATGGCAGGTCCGTCCAGGGAAGTACCACGGTCTCCTAGAAGACCGGCATGAAGAGGAAGTGTTAGAGCCCCCTTTATTAAAAGGTGGCAACGTGCGGCGGTTCTCACCTAACATCGGTTGAACCGCCATTTCGCTTGTCGCCTTATCACATAAAAAAAATTAGGTACATAAAAATATTAAGAGAAAAATAAATTATTTATTAATTATTAAAAAACATGATTATTGTTACAAGATATGTGATATTCACCAATTGCTCTTTAACGTGACCATCTGATTGTATAGAGTTGTTAGATAAACTACCCAAAAACTCTGACTTGTATATCTCTAGATGGTGTAATGTTTGCAGTAAATAATCCAAAGCACATAGATATACCTTAGCGTATGGTACTGTAATTCAAACTCTCTTCTACTTTTTTTGGGTGAAACGTAAGACAGAACTAAAATGCCTGACGGAAAGTAGATGTATTGCAAACCATTAAAAATCGATATAAATTACTTCATTCACCGGACGAAAATCGGAAGTATAAAATACTTCCTTTTCACCACCACACCAGTTGTCTTCTTGGTCTGCCCATTCGGGCATCACCAGAAGATGCTGCGTGACCCTACCACTGTAAAAAAATTTTGCAACTCATAGATTGTGTCGTCTTTAACCCCAAGGGATAGACAAAGATAGCCAGTGTGATTCATATAGCTTATTAAATTCTGACGTATGACAGTATGTAAGCATGTCTCCATATAACTGTAGTGAGCTGATTGCAAACTTTTCTCTAGCGCTAGCGGAGCTTTGAGCTATTTTACGAATGGACATGCTAATTTGTAATTATCTGATGTAATCGCTCAGTCTTCCCTAAGACTTCATAGGTTACAGGGCCGCGAACATGCATATTGGTACCCATCCATATACCCATCATATTGGCACCCACAATTTTGGCAATAGCAATTAAGCGTACATGCGCCTTTTAGCTCGAGATAATCATCTACGTAACGTCAAGGCGAAATTTAACTTATCTCTGAAGGTCTAGATTCAATCCACTGTCCCTATATGTATAATGCGTCAACATAGGATCTATAAACATTAAAGGTGTGTGTGAGGTATATCTAATGACATTACGTTTACCAATAACATAAAGTAAAATTAGTAAATAAAAAAAATAAAACGAGTGTGAACTTATCCTAATCACAGGACGCTTATCCTATTGAAGGACCTCCAATAGGTCTCAAATTGCTTTGTACCTACATCGATTAAACGTGAGGAGTTTCAATTATTTGGTATTAAGTTTCATGAAAGTTTTAATAATTTAATTGTTAAACAATTATACTCGAGATAATACTCGTTATTGGATACGGCTGCCATTAGGCTGTTCCGGTTTATTAGTGACTCCTTGATGCGGGATCAATATAATGAGTGAAGGAGAAATCAAAACCCTCGAATTCAATTAAGCGCTTAGTTCGGGCAATTACTGGGTGAAATTTTAATAGGATTTGGAGTCGGATATCGAAATTAAATACCTCTGATTTGCCAATGAGGTCATTATGCTTTTAGAACAATTCAAATTTTTGGTTTTAAATGGGTAGTGTTTTTGTTACATGAACTAAAAATTTGTAAGTCAATTTTCATAAAGTTTGCATACTTTTTGTATATAAAATGTATACAACATTAGAAAAAGATATCGCTAATGTCATAAGTTCTGAAGATCTTAATTAAAACAGCATAAACGAAAGAAATTAGTTTTTTTGGTTTTTAATGTGGTAATGTCCTACGCACACAAAGCTACTGCGACACAATGTTTTAAACTATGCCATTAACTTTACATATAGGTATATATTTAAGTATAACAGATATATATTTAAGTATAGTAAGTGAACAGCGATCTAAAGATTTTCATCCATTCATTTCATACAGATGCCCATTTGTGATGGTCAACAGTTGCCATAACTAAAGCTCCTCTCGCTCTGACATAGAAGATTTTAGTTTTGAATTATAAAATAAAATATAAAACAAACTCTAAAATGCGAGAAGATAGCGGTGTCACATTACATTAGTTTTTTAACGAGAAAACTTTATTGTTGCCCACATTTTTAAACAATTTTTGATGATATTACAAGTTTTAGTTATATTAATCTCTTGTTGTCATGAGATTCTTTTCTTTTTATGTGATTGTGAAGTAACTATAATTATGTTTGATCTTAACAAATCGTTGAGATTTGAGGCACCTTTTCATTCTCTTTAAAACACTACTATTATTAGTAGTGTTTTAAAGAGAATGAAAAAATAAAAATCGGAATTTTTTTCCAGGTCTTTTAAACCTATCAGGGTAGGCAAGGTTATTTAATTAACTCCGTTTCTACGAGAAACCAATGTCTTTTTTTTATAAAATGTTGAAATTACTCCAAAATTTCATTATGACCAATTCGCCGCGAAAAACTTCCGTGTCCCATTTAAGTGCAGAGGCACGTATGCCATGAAGTATTAACGGAGCGAATAAAGGTAATCGCTTTTTGGATTGGTTCTCAAAAGATTCAATAATATATACGTTAGTTTATTCCTTCAAGCGTTGAAATAATAAGTCTTATTTTTTTAGTGCCCTTAAATCAGAAGAGTGAAGAAAAATATCGTCACTACTAAGTTTAAGAGAGAAATATGTATCTTTCCTAGAAATAGATTTAGTTAATGAGGTGCATTCATGGGGTCTCTAATAAAGAGCGCCTTTCGCTGGAAGCTCTCCTTGCATTGGAAATTTGAAATAATTCCAGATTTCCCAAAAATATATTAAAAATGTTCTGTATGTCTCACTTTCTTAAATATTATAATGTCACCGTATAAATATCTCCGAGAAGAGCACATTATAAAATCCGACATTCATCAAGTCAGTGGAGTAACGTAGCGCGCATCGAAAATATTTTACTCTCATAATTTTTCCAAACGGGCCAATAGAAGTATAACTTCAAAGACATACAACCTAACTGAGCACCTCCTCGTTTTTGTGAAGTCGGTAGAATGAATTTTCGTGGCTATTTTCAAATCTCATTGCAGAGTTTGTCGTTAAACACGTCTGCCTTTCGAACTGAGCAACCGCCGCGGCGATGCAATTTAGTCGTGCTTCCATGGATACCGTTTGATGCCTGTTCCGAGTACGTATTGCAGGATTAAAGCAAGATTTGGTGAAGAGTCTGATTGCACGGATATCCTTCAAGTTATGCTACGCTGCAAAGTTGATATAATACACCTTAATTGCAAATCATTCGAATTTTCTTCTTTAAACTTAGTTTCTAATGTGCGATAAAGTTTAAAGATCCTCGAAAGAATGGCTTGATAGTACAAACAAACAAAGCAGGCACTCAAGCTACTTCCCGCTACCCTTAAAATTAGAGTGTTGAATAAGAAATTTAGTTTGGATCTCATCAAGTGATTTATGAACTCCAGGATGGTTTCAGTTCAGCAGACATGATAAATAAACATTCAAACTCTTGGCTTTGAATTATTCATTTATCACAAGGCTAGTGAGAAAATAGCGAGAAAGGGAAATTAATTATAATTATACGTATACCTAATCTTATCCTTTAAACGGGCAATTCTTGTATATATATATATAATCGGAATCTCGGAAACGGCTCCAGCGATTTTCATGAAATTTAGTATGTGCATAGATTTGGGGGCGAAAAATCGATCTAGCTAGGTTTCATTTGTAGAAAATGTCCTTTTATCCCTGTTTTCAGGGAATGAAAAATATAATTCGAATATGACGGTAAATTTCGCCGCAAGGCAAAATGTCATAATAGCTCGGTCGGTAATCGGGCGGCCCCAAAACAGACGGCCGTGGTTCGCGTCACGATCATTTACACATTTATTTTTTTACTTTTTTTTTCGATTCCAGATCATTGCTTTCTTTATTTTAAATTTTTTGTCGATTTGTTATTTTGTTATTTTTTTTTCCTTTTTTTTTAAAGTTCTTTCTTTTGTGAAAAACATCAGTTCATATTTTCTTATTATTACGTCGGTGAGATCGAAAAATATTATGCATATTTCATTACTCAGTAATTTGTATCTAAATGTAATTTCCAAAATACACGATTTACCAAAGAAAAACAAACCGAGCAGAGCTCGGTCCTCCGGGTACTATTATTTAATTGTTCATAGCGCCATATGAAAACTTTTCGACTGTCACTCAAAAAAGGTAAAGGTTGTATAAACAAGTTAGACGGAAATTCTTTTAAGATTCGTAACTAATACAATAAAATAACAATTTATAGTTCTCTATATCTATAATATTAAAATGCTTATGTAACCATGTCTCTGTGAAGCAGATGACATGGATGTTAAATCTTCTAAGAAACAGCTCAATTTCAGCTTCTTTGCCACCTATGCCTTGTATATTTTGGTGTACAATATTTAATTTAAGTGGCTTAGGTGTTGTCTCAATGTTTAGTTTAAACTAACATTGTTTTTTGTAAAATTATTGCTAAGTAAAATGTTCTTAGTTGTACAATGTACAACTGGGTTTTGTATATTATATGCTACTAAAGTAGCAATTATTTTCTTATAATATAATGGCAAATACCAAGTATTTTTTGTCACCTTAAAACTAGACTTAATAAAACTATTTATGTCAAAATAAAAGAAAGCGTCACTATGACGGTGAGTTGTATTATATATAGTCATGTTAAGACTATATATGTCTTTATTTTGTTCCTCTGTTAGGAAGGAGGAATATGGAAATGCGCATATTATAAATTTACACTTAGTCTTGTAATGTAAGCCCAGTAATATTTCCATATTATTGATAATTTCCTGTTTCCTAACAGATGAACTATCCCCATGAAGTAGTACAATAGTACTATTTTCATTTACATTCAATGTCAAGATTTTATTTATATTTTTCTGGAAACTGGCACCCGGTGAACATATATTGTATACATTATTTATATGTTTTGAAATTAGCGAACCAAAACTTTGCCCTATGTTATCTGATACAATTGTAACATTCTGTTTAGTATATATTTCATTTTCATTGTTATTATGACGGTTGATTGTATTCATGTATGACCAAGTCACTTCCTATGTCCTTAGGTATATTCTGAGTTTTTAATTTGTTTGGAGATTGTGATTTGGAGCAACAACATGTATTTTTACTTGTAAATGATTCAAATCTATTATAATTATAATTATAATTACAAAGATCTAGTAAATTATCAGCTGCTACTATGTGTTCTTGTATTTGTTTTTGAGATGATTCATATTTAGCAGTCAATGTTTGTAGTGTGATATTTAAATTATTAATTTCAGTCTGGAGCTGAAGTGTTTCTTGGTCATACTTAAACCTATTTTGATCTATTTTATTTTTATATGATTTTACTTTATTAAATAATTGTATCTGCTCATTTTTCATTTCATAAATTTGTTTGTGTTTGTATCTATTTTTTAATAATTTATTCGTTTTCTTGATAAATCTTTTAATTTTGATGTATTTCTTAAGTTTATTTTGTGTATATAGGCGAGATTGCTGGATGCAAGAGTCATCTTTTGTCAAGTCTATAAACATTTGAGGATTACATTCCACCAGCTCAGCATACAGATTTTGGGTTTGGTTTGCGTCACAAGATTAATTAATTTGTTATAATTCAAGGATGAAGTTATTTGCCTCCCTTAAATTAATTTCAAGTTCCACGATTTTATTTAATGCCCTCTCATGCTCATTGCTGCACTGGTTGAATGCACTCACAATTTCGTTTAGTTTGTCCCGCTGTGCAACTACATCCAAAAAACTTTTATGAAGTTCAGCGAGTTCACATTTTAATTCAGTGTTTTTTCTTACAATGACCTGAATTTCCTCCTCACTTTCTTCACACTCTTGCATCAGCTGTTTGCAAAGGTCTTGTGATGTTTTAAGTTCTTGTAATGTGTTTCTTAATTTAATTTCAAGATCCTTCACAGCTGCTTTGCGGGTGAGCATTACTTTATCCATTGCTAATATTCTGTAACAGTTATAGAGAGAAAACTGAGATAATGAGGATGGGGAGAAAATAAAAATTAGAAAATACTTTAAAGAAGATTAAAGTTTTAATATTAATAATTAAGCTATAGAGAAGAGATACAAGAAATTTAACAAAATGTAGCAAGGAGGTTATATCTTTATTAATGAATTTACAAATATTACTTATATATACTACTATTCTAATTATATACTATTACTATTAATAATGTCTTTATTAAATAATATTGTTTTTAGTTAATTTATGAAGTATTAAACTACCACAAGAGCAATAATGTTATAAAATGATTAAGGTAAATGTTATCTTATAATCACAAAGTTTTGGTTAATATATTTTGAATGTGTATAAAGGAAGTATTTGTGAAGTAGATTAGAGTAAGGATGTCTGTGGCAAATGTTTTTTTATCTACAACTTTACTTCCTACTTGTCAAGTAAAGTGAGATGGTAACGGTGCCAAATGTGATGAATTGACGTTACTCACTATATGTGAGTTGTGTTTAGTAATGTAGTGTGTAATTATGTTTGGTATGGCCTAAGTAGGAGATAATATAAAGATACTCCCAGGATTGAGTCGTAGAATTTTGAAAATCGGGCGGTTAGCCCAGTGACAGCTCCAAGATGACTTCGGTTTCTGCAATTTTTCTTCCGAAGTGCATTAGATTACTTATTTTCCTATTTTTTTTAAACACACGCGTAAATAATTTTACTAAAGTAAAAAGATAATTAAATAATAAATTTAACTTAATTTTAAACTTTAAATCTAACGAGCTATAATTTTGACATGTTCACCAGGCCAGTGTTGCCAGATCTTTTGTTTGTTGTCAACTTAATTAGGAATTTTAAATATAATATATAGGGTGGTGGCTTTTCTTAAGGTGCCCAAATTCACACAGGAGGTTCAGACTCGGTAGTGTAATCGTTTATTGAAATAAAAACAAACTTTTTTTCCAAAAAAATTGCAATTCTATTCCCTAAAAAACTTGTTAACAACGCGGTAGTCATTCATAAATGCGTCGTATACTTTTGAAACGAACTTGTGTGCGTGTTAGTTATGAGTGATCGCGCGTAAAATAAATGATTTGCCCATAAATCACGCACTTTTTGAGTAATATAAGTTCAAATTAATGTAATTCATTAATTACTAGTGATTTTAAATATTTACCATTTTTCTATATAACATTATTTATGTCTAGAATTTAAAAAAATGAATACATACACTGAGAAAAGCCTCCCTGTCTATAGTAAATGCGAAAATCGTAAAAAAAAACACCGCCTAAGTGCAGATCGGACACGTGTACAGAGGAATCTGTATCATCTTTAAAAACGGTAAAAAAACATTTTTGTTGTAAGGGAGCTCCACTTAAATATTTTTTAGTATTTGTTGTTATAGCGGCAACAGAAATACATCATATCTATAAATTTCGACTGTCTAACTATCCCGTTTCATGAGATACAGCCTGGTGATAGACGGATGGACAGGCAGACAGACAGCGGAGTAGGTTCTGTAATAGGGTCCATTCTCAGGTCTAAGCTGATCTCAGACGGTATTGGACATTCGATCCACTGACCAGAGATATCACGTCAACTTGCGATGTGTATCTAAGTATTTTGATTTATTTTTCTTTCATGTAAACTCATTTGAAATCATTTTAATTTATCTAATTATAATGACGCATATGATAATGCTGATACAGGATTATCATATGCAGCCATTAACACTGTACAGGTTTATAAGTGATTCGTTCTTGCGAGATCAATATAGCGATTTTAAGGGAAAATCGAAACCCTTGTTTTCAAATACGCGCTTATTTCGACTCGATTACTGGATCAAGTTTTAATAGCATTTGAAATCAGATATCGAATTTAAATACCTCTTTTTCTCCAATGACGTCACTTTGACTTCGCAATTCTTGTTTTAAAATATTTTAATGGTAAATAGTGGCTTTTTTACTAGATTAAGTAAAATTTTATGAGCTTACAGAGAATTGCAAATATTATGAGCTCTCAGCACTCTTAATCAAAACGATGTGAAAAGACACCACAGAAAATTAAAAAAAAAATAGATGAGTTTTGTGTCGGTACCCTAATCATACTATATTAACAGATGTACTATCAATAAATGAATGAATATTATATAATATTTAATATTATATACTAAGTACTTTGTAATTCTCTTAAACGCTCGGGTAAGAACAATTCGCTGCCAAAAAATGCCCGTGACCCATTTCAGTGCAGCAACACGTAGGCCATGAAGTATTAACGGAGCGAAGAAACGTAATCGCTTTTTGGATAGGTTCCCTAAGGATGCAATTTATTGTGGCGAACATTAGTTTCTTTCTTTACATGTTGTAAAATATTAAATGTTATACTCTTACGTGACATTTAGGCAGAAGAGTGAAGATAAAATATTCACCTAAGTGGATAAACTCTCCTAGAAGCAAAGTAATTTTTTTAAAGAAGAAATATAACTATTTGGAGTAAACTTTTTAAAAAACTATACCGACATGTGGTGACGTCTTATGTTGGAATAATGGAATAATATATCGGTCGTCTAATGATAACACCTAATCAAAAAATCAATACTTTGTTTGTGCTCAGCTATTTTTAATATCTAATTACATAAATAACAACAAATTACATGTCTATCAGTTATTTTATGGGATAAAATCATATTATAAAATTCTAAAAATCAATTACTTATTTATTGTTTTATATTAATTTTAAGTATTTATGTTTATTTAAACTTTAAAACACATCTTTCTATCTTTAAACTCACCAATCGGCTGCTGGTTATCAAAAACTACAGCACTGAAAGCAAAACATAAATGGTAATTACAATAAGAAGATAGTATTTATTAACTGAAAATAATTTTCCCGTGATAAAACGGCTCTAACCACATATGTAAGGACAGAACTTATTATACCGCTGAGACTATCCAATTCGAACAATAGAGACATATGTTAATAGTAAATTAATAAAAGAAAACGTATTCAAGCCGTCTTAATAAAATATTATAATATTGTCCCAACAAAATTTAATAAAGAGCATTGCGGGCCTCTCGTTTGTCTCGTTTGTCCTCATTTGCTATATTACTCCAGGCCCTAATGCCAAAGGCTAATTAGCTGATACTTAGAATAATGTTCGCAATTCATATGCTACAAGCTTATATCCAACTTCCGAGCATCAGAAACTTACGCAATAGTAAACTGTGTTATGCTCCATAAATAATAAGTACCTATGATTATTTCAATGGTCTCTGGAAGCTAATTAAGCTCATTAACATCTTTATGAAAACAAATGCCATTTGTTTCGAATTGAATAGGTTGTTCATGTCTATGCTGCATTTTTACTACTCTTGTGGCCTTTTGTACAATTTTATCCCAAAATTTATAAAACTTTTTATTTATTCATTTAAAGTATTTGCAGCTATTCCTGATAATGGTTAAAACGCCTAAGAGCAATACACTCAAAAACTCAAAGCGACGTACAATCAGAAAATCTCCCCATTATGTACCTACTTATTTTTTTACGTAATGGTTCGTTCTGACAATAATATTGACAGATCGCAACCTTAAATTAGCGACAGAAATGTCTTAATTCGAATGTCTAATCACGACAGGACACAATTGCGGAAGACCTGACCTGATATGATTCAACCTGGAATATGCTTTGTTTTTCGCAGAAGGCTTTCCTAAAAATATATGAAATAGTTTGCAGCACAACCAAGTGAAACTTCTACGGAAATATCCACCTTACAATGAAAACTTTGTGTGACTAATAAAAAATCAATAAAATTTGTAACACAAAACGTATCCGAAAGATAAATGAAATATTTATTATATAAAAACATTTTAACGAAAAAATAAATACTTACTGGTAATAAAAAGTTAAGTAGCAGCCAAAATAATTTCCATGGCTGCGCAGAGGCCTCACCATGGACGTGATAAGTCAGCACTTGAAATTAACAATTTCATTATATTGAGTATTTTGAGCTAAAAGCGAGCGCCCGGGCACTGAGCTATGACCGCTATTAAAACTATTGAAAATAAATTAAAAGTATCATATTGCCCGGTATGCGAGTACTGGTATATCGGGAAACATGATACTTTTGTTGCCCGAAAACAATACTATTTTATGGAAGGATGAGGTACGGTGTGGCATGCGGTGCGTGTGTCAGCCAAACAAATTACAAATACGCTTAGTAAAAAAAAATATTAGCGTCCATTTTAATTGGTACCGATAACACTTTCATAACTTCGTGTTGAAAAGACCAACGATCCCACGTGGACGCTCTAAATTGAACAATAACTTCAAAGGGTTGTTTATAACTAAAATGTTTTAAGATGTCTGAAAATTTCCCATAAAACTTTCGACGGTCGTTACATAGTTTATTACAAGAAATTGATCACAATGTGAAGTTATGCAATATATACGTTAATGGACTTTTATTAAATAAAGTACTTTATTTAATAAAAGTCAAGTCAAATATATTTAGCAAAAAATAGACGAACCACCATAAAAAGTGCTATGCGAACACACGCATACACTAAATCATCTGTTACAGCCTCTTCTATCTGATGACACTAAAATTACATTAAATTCAGGGAATTAAAATCAAAATCAATGATTTCCTGTAAGAAATATTTTTACTTGTTTAAATAAGTAGTACCGGGAGTACAGAGCTTTGCTCGGTTTTTTTGGTAAATCATGTATTTTGGAAATAAAAAAAGTAAAAAATAAAGAAAATGATCTCGTATAGAAAAAAAGCAAAAAAACAAGTATGTAAATGATCGTGATACGAACCGCGGCCGTCTGTTTTGGGGCCGCCCGATTACCTAACGAGCTATTATAATATTTTTTTTTGCGGTGAAATTTACTGTCATATTCGAATAATATTTTTCATTCCCTGAAAACAGGGATAAAAGGACATTTTCTAAAAATGAAACCTAGCTAGATCGATTTTTCACCCCCGAATCTACGCACATACAAAATTTCTTGAAAATCGCTGGAGCCGTTTCCGAGATTCCGATTATATATACAGCGTGTCGTACCAACGCGAAAATAAATGAACACACATATAGAGGATAACTTTTTAAAATTGTATCAAAAATTTACATTCTTTAGACATCAATATTTACAGAGTTATAAAATTTTCCAAAACAAAGAATTTTAGAACACCCTTACGTATAAAACTTCTTGTATCTTGTATTAACTGATGTTTTTGCTTTCAGTCCCGAGACTATTAAAGCTTCATCTGACGCAGAACCGGTGGGCTAGCCAGAACCCACGGGTTTGGGCCCTCCGCTGTGGGTAGGGCCGCGCATGTGCTCATGCGTGCGTTTAACTACGACATGTCATCTAAGGGCCATCGAAGTTGCGGTGCGGACCGAGACCCCGATGGCCGTCGACTGTGTTTTTTAGCTAATCGGTGGCTGGGGGCGGTGAGAACCGCCCTGGAACGCGGGTGTACCTTGTGTACGCGTTGTGTTGGTCTCGCCGTGCTCGGAGGCGAGGGCGAACTAGTGTGTTTGTTGTTGCACTAACTGTGGGTGTAGTGCTGTCCGGCGGGACCCCCGGCGGTGGGTCGGGCGTATCTAAGTCCCCTTCTTCGACCGGGTCGATGAGGACGTTTCGCGGGCGACGCTTGTTGACGTTCGCGTTTGTGTCGGGTTGGTAATTTGCTGCGCTTACCACCAGAGGGTTGGGATGATGTTCGGCTCTATCGAAGAACCGTTTGGTCAGGTCTTTAAAATATTCGCGAATCGTCGGGAGTCTGCAATCGCTGTGCAGATCGACGTAGCGTTGATACCACTGCGCACCGGTTGCACGGCGGATGAACTTATTTTGTACTATTTGCAGATTGTACAAGCGAGTAGGGTGCGTGTTGGAGAAGATCATGCATGCGTAGGACATAATAGGTCGTACGCAGGTCTTATATAATAATAATTTGTGCCTTAAAGGCATTTTACTTTTAGCGTTAGTTAAATTTTGTTGCCGGCCGGAGACGAACGCGGCTCTATTACGAACGTTATTAATGTGCGTAGTAAATGACATACGCGAGTCGAAAGTGACTCCTAAGTATTTGACCTTTTTCTCCCAGGGGAGCGGTTGGCCATAAAGGGATATTTGCCCCAACTTTCTGCATTGGCGAGGACCATTATAAAGATGTGACGGGTAAGTACTTCGTGTGAAGTGAATCGCTACACTCTTTTCGGGATTTATTTCTATTCTCCATTTGCGGAACCAGTCGCCGAGGCGGTCGGCGGCGCTTTGGAGTCGAGTGGTTAGTTGTCTAAGGTTGCGGTCTGAATAAAAGAGCGCCGTGTCATCCGCGAAAAGCGCGAGATTGACGTGGGGGTCTTTAGGTATATCGCTCGTGTAGAGCGTAAAGAGCAAAGGTGAGAGGCAGGAGCCTTGTGGTACGCCGGCCGTGAGGCGGCGGCTTGTGGAGAGGGTGCCTTCGACTCGATATCGAAAAGAGCGGTTTGACAGGAAGGCCCGGATGGTGTGTACGAGCCTATCTGGCACTTTGAGTGTGTACAGCTTGTAAAGCAAGCCGTTGTGCCAGACCTTGTCGAATGCTTTTGCGACATCGAAGCAAAGAGCCCCTGTACTAATATGTTTAGGGTGATTTAGGCCTTTTAGGATATGTTCCGTTAAGCGGAATAGTTGATCGGGACAGGAATGTCTAGCTCGAAAGCCGAATTGTTCCGCCGGCAGAAGGCCGTTGGTAAACACGTGTTCATTGAGCCTGTTTAATAAAAGCCGCTCGTAGAGCTTCCCCAGGCAACTGAGGAGGCTGATGGGACGATAACTAGAGGGCTGGTTGGCTGGTTTATTCGGCTTGCGAATGCCGATAACCGTGGCTTCTTTCCAGTCGTCGGGAAAGGAGCAACTGGAGAGTAAAGTGTTGTAAATGGTCGCCAGTAAACAGATAAGCGGCCCAGGGAGAGCTTTAAGAATTTTGTTACTGATATTATCTGGGCCCGGGGCGGATTTCGGTTTTAGATTTTTAATAATATCTTGGACCTCTTCCGTATAAAACTGTAACGTGAAGTTCATTTGTAAAGCTCACAAAGCATATGAATGGGTTGAATGAATTTAAAAGAGACAACTTGTAATGCGACGCCGTGGCAACGAATGAAAAAGTCTCTGAATGTATCAATCAGTCAGTTGTAGTTGTATAGGATGTTACAAATTTTGTTTCTTTTTTACTTATTTAGTTTGTTTGAAAAATATTTTTTTTAATTATGTTTTTTTTACTTGAATATTTTTAGCTAGTAGCGTTAGAAGTGTGTTCATTTATTGTCGCGATGGTAACGACACGCTGTATATATATCTATACAAGTATTGCTCGTTTAAAGGATAAGAATCTACATAGATGGCTCAATCGGTAATATTCCGAAATACTCCTTTTATTAGTATCAATATTAAAAATTAAAATAAGTGGTGGAGTTTTAGAGTTGAAAACAGTTCATATAAGGAGACTTCATTTAAGAGAGGTTATTGTTTCCTACAAGGCGGAGCGTGTGCAACGGTGCGAATGAATTTAATTTGTGTCGCCTGTTTCTTATTCTTATAAAACGCTGTTTCGGAGCAACCTAAAAACCTAGATTAGTTATTCTTGATACTTCGTCTGTACTTGGACTCAGTACGTTTTCTTATGATTATTTGGTAACAGTGTTGCAAACTTCATAAACACGGGTCTCTTAATGTAATAAAACTAAATTATAGTATGTAGAATTTGTTTTCATATGATTTTGTTAACAACTCTTATTTTATTTAAGAAAAACAAAACAGACTTCAAATATCTCGCTCTGTATTCATTTTATAATTCTCTACGTATCTCCGGAGCCCAAGAACCACATGGGAAGTACAAGCTTTCAAATAAATAAAGAATCATATAGGTTCACCCAGTCGAAAGTTATGAGATAACAAGCATATTAAAATACAGTCGAATTGAGAACCTCCTCCTCTGTTGAAGTCGGTTTAAAAGTAAGCCACAAAGGTACTGTGGTAGGGTCACAGAACAGTCTTTGCGGTTGCACGAATGTGCAGGTGCGTCCGGGGATATGCCATGAGATCCAAGGTAACCCGTGCCCAATTTATTAAAAGATGACAACGCATTTGCAATCCTACGGGTGCGCAAATGTCCATAGGTGGTGTTTATTACTTAACATCAAATGAATAGTCCGGGATCCCAGGCCCATTTTCACCTTTTATTACTAATAAGCAGATTTTTTGTGAGTAGCTTCATTTTGACGAGACGCCCAACTTTTTATCAACAACAATTTTGGTAAACGGTAGCTAGCAGGGTTAGCAGAGGTGAAATATGTTGATTTGACGAATTTCAAAAATTTATTACTAGCTGAATTTTTCTTTATTAATTCCCAAGATAATTATCTAAATAAAACGAAATAATATTTGTCCTACAAAATTCAAGGTTTTATCAAGGCGTCCCCCCTCTCCAACGTGTATGATTAACAAGGTCATGAAAAGTAACTACTAGCCAGCTGATGTTTTTTCTTTTGGTTAGTTAATATTTATATAATTTAACATCCAAATTGTCCCACAAATTGCGTGGAACGACATCCTAGTCCTACGATCAAAAGTTTTAGTATTAATGCTTGATGTAAAAATAATACTATCAAGCTGAATTCCCTCTACGAAAATTCTCTATTGTGATTTATAACTAGGGTAGCAGGGGTGAAATATGTTGATTTGACAAATTTGAAAAATTTATTACTAACTGGATTTTTCTTTGTAGTTCTATTTGTTTTTTGTAATTTTGTTTTTTTCTTATATTCTGTGTACAATAACGAATAAAGTATAAAGATTAAAGTATAAAGATTAAAGAGCATCCCTGATTTTTATTAGTCATGATAAAATATTTGGATCGGCTGTCCATAAGTAAAATTAGTAGTAAAAATTGCACATTTCACAAAACTACTTTATATTCTCTGGCTATGAATAATTTTCATGACAGGTCGCACCGTCTTGTAAATCTTTCCTTTGAGTTTTAGGGGCATTCGCGGGTCACATTATACATAATGTTGAGTGAGTTACAACTCCTGAGACCTGTCATCATTGAACGATATTATGTTTAAAATAAAAATGCACCCAGAAAAAAATCCGTGAAATAATTTTTTTAAACAGCTATAAAATTCGCATTAAAAAATATTACTTATTTATACTTACTTTTGGAAAAATATATGACATTAGGGCCCTAAGCTATAAAATGGTTATTTAAAAAATCGGAGTCAATTTCTTTCAAGAAAAACACAGTACAGATTGGCGTTAATATCCCACTAAAGATTAGATCGGTGTCAAAGTGCCAATTTATTACTTCGTAGCGTTCGAGCTCTCGAATGACAAGTCGATCTAATGACGTGAGAAATGCTTGTATATTAATAAAATTGATAAATCCTGAATGCTTCCATTCCTTGCTTCATTTCATGCGGAATCCTCACAATGTTTTTTATATTTCTATGCACCTCAAAAAAGTGTTTTCCCTTTAGCGAACTAATGCTTCGATGTTATTCGATTTCTGTGTAGATGACAATTAGACTTTTATTATAAAAAACTTAAAAAAATGATCTAATATAACTATAACTTTTATGTGTAAGTTAATGGATGATGGAATAAAGACTAATAATCATAATGATCGAGCGATCAATGAAATATTGATGCTCTTTGCTCTATGCTGCTTGTATTTTAATGTTCTTTAAGAACTTTGTGTTTCTCAAATAAAAATATAGTTTTATAGTGATTTTAATTAGTTAGTCTTACGTCATTTTAAGAAATTAAAAAGTGGTTATTCCTCGTATGAAATTTTCTTAAAGATTTATTCTGTAAATGACACACACAAAGGGAATAATGATAAAAAATCGTTAAATTAAGAATCCAAGCTTATGTTATGCGCCCCCGCGTTACTAATATCTTTATATATAGTGCTGAAATACTTTTCAGAATCTACGATCAGCCACGATCTACTAAATTTGTGCTGCAATTTCAATGATTGGTAACAACACGATAATAGACGTAGAATAGTGTATAATAAACGTAGTCAGTTAATATCAGCTAGTGTAAACTTAAGCATAAAGTAGAAAAAAGCATTTCATTTCATAACGATACCCAAAGGTCGTGCAAATATCGTTTCGTCTTCATTTTAGTACTCGTAAGAGAGCTTGTAAACAAGGAACTTGTTTAAGATTTTGAAATGAGTTAACGCTAATATTTGCCCTACGTGTAATGAGATGTGTGATGTAAAGGTTTATGTAATTATTATATTATATATTCTTTATTGAACACCAAAAAAACATGAAAGGAAATGTTACAGAACTATAAACTTAAGAGGTATAAACAATAAGGCGATCTTATCGTTAAGGAGCGATCTCTTCCAGACAACCTTGTGGTTAAAAATATTTAATTTGGACAATGGTAGGTGGTGTAAATGATAAACTTACATACTAATATTTAAATAAACTAAACGAATATGTTGTATTTTTGTATAATAATAATATACTAATATATACGAAATAAGATCCAATAGACATACATAAATCTAAACATATACTGTACAATAACATACAAAAATATATACAGGAAGAAAAGAATAAAAAATAAATATACAAATGTCGTCGGTGATAATCAGCTTGAACACAGTGACAGATAATAATTTTTAACGTCAGTTTTAAACTTGCGTAACGTTTTTGAGCGCTGGATGTGTGGAGGAAGCGCGTTCCATAGGCAAATGGCTTTGACCGTAAAAGAGTTCTTAAAATAATTGGTCCGGAAAGTATGCGGGGTGATAATGAGTTCACTGGCTGTTCGCAGAAATCTTTCTGGTCTGTCATGACCAAGAAATTTAAACTGTTCCTTCAAATAACTCGGAGTCATAGGATTGAACAAAACACAGTACAGAAGAGAAACAATATGCAGATTCCGGCGAAGGCGGATGGGTAACCACTTGAGCTTTGTACGATATTCGGAGACATGGTCATACTTGCGTAGACCGAAAATAAATCTGATAGCTAAGTTTTGAATTCGCTCAAGCTTGTTAAGTTGGTCCTCGGTTAAATCAAGATAGCTTGCGTCCGCATAATCGAGAAGGGAAAGAAGTTAGGATTGTGCTAACATAATCTTAGTAGGAATGGGGAGAAAAGAACGTAAGCGCCGCAGAGAACCCATGGCTGCAAATGTTTTCCTGCTAACTTCCTTTAACTGGTGAGACCACGAGAAAGTAGAGTCGAAGTGAACACCAAGGTTTTTAACAGTTTTGTTGTATGGCATCCTGTAGAGGTATGATTGTTTGGTTTTAAGGACACTTATTAACATTAGCTTGATCTGTATACGTACACAAATATATTTCTATGTTATACAGATGATAATAATGGAACCTTTCTATTTTTCAGACATTTTAAGAGTCGATAACAAAACATCAATTAAATGAGTAAAACTTAACTGTTTCATAAAAGTTATTGGACACGAAGGCTGGATTTTATTTTGAATGCAGCATTCAGGCAGGAGTCTGAGATGGCTTGGAAAGTGTTTCGAAAATGGGGATAATGCTTACACGTATTGAAGAGTAATATGTAAAGATCTTTCAACACTTTTAACCGTAGAACTTTTTTTGTTTTACAAAACTCTCTACATAACATACGTAAAGATATCATCGTCCATGATATCTTTACGTACTTCTATGTGGCTTAAGCTTCGATTATTTTAGTGTTTTAAGGGACAGTTAGTCCGGTTAGATTAGGTTAGATATTTTTATTTATATATGATTAAACATATTTATATATGATTAGGTTAGGTACCTATATAGAATCAAACTCGGATGGAAGCGTTCGGGAAACTTGAGCATATCTTCTCGCCGAATATCTCTCAATGTTTGAAGTCTTACGTCTTCTACAAATGTGTGTTATAAATGATGCCTTGCGGGACACTCATCAAAGCGAAATTCTCAATTCATGAATAAATTCAGCATCGACCAGGAGTCACGTCATTATATTAATGATACTCCTTTATATAGAAATAATGTTTTAAGAGGTCGAGAAAGAAGTCGATTTGTGATGGACTGTTGATAGTTTCAGTCCCTCCCAAAAATAGTTTTCGTTGAACAAAGTACATTCACGAGTTTTATATACCCTAAACTAGCACACCCAGTAACAAGAAGGCACGTCGAATTAAAAATTTAAAAGACCCGACCGATTGTTAGAACCATTCGGGTTATATTCATCATATTTTTATTAAAAAAGAAATATGCTGTTGGATTGGAACATTTTTCTTAACCCTGTTGTAACTTTTTCACGACATGGTGTGTGTAGTGACACTCGCTAGACTTTAAGAATCATCAAAATTTGCCCACGCGTTTGTCGTCAAGAGCGTCATAAAGTAAAAAACAATACATAAATAGGCTGTCAAACATCACAAAATTTTGCCTAAAAACTTTAAACTATTTGACGTGGGATACCACGATACACCAAATTTAAAAAACCCTGACTTGTAAAACGAATCTTACAACATGGTACATCAAAATCATTCGGTCGTTTAGTAATTTCCAGGACATATGGAATGATGAACATGCATAAAGTTTGAGCATTTCCCTCCTTTTTTGTCTTCGCTGTCAGGTAAAAATCAGGGTTCATGGCTACGGAACGTTGTAGTTCGGTATGGGGACAGTGACCTCAACAGCAGCCACAGACTGCTTTAATCGTTGACTAGGAACATAATAGTATTAATAATTAAGGCTAATGTAATGAAAATAAAGAAATACTTTATTCCAAATACCTGCAATGTATTAAAAGCGGACTCAATCTCAATATGAATAATTTAAAGCCTTTATTGCAAGCTGCATTTCTTCTCCACTAAAATACCACTGTTTCAGTTTACGCGAGAAACATATGTTTGTTACAACTTATGCTTTAGTTTTCTTGTCTTCCTTCTTTGAAAATAGCCTTTTAAACTTTTAAAGCTTCCGGATTTATGAATGTTACGAATCAATGAAATTATTTTAAACTACAATAAGATTCTAGATCGATTTATTTATTAGTGAACAATATTATTCATATTTCAAGTTAACATACAATTCTAGAAAATTCTAGACATGTTTTAAATGATTGCTATGCGCTATTAACCCGTGCATTTGATGTCTCAAGCAAACAGTACGTGTTTGATGTACAAAGTTTAAGTGTCATTTCGCTACAAAACTGTGACAAAAAAACTGTGTACTTTTTAAGTATGTATACTTAAATTATTAACGATTCTGATGTCCTGTGAATCCTGGTGAATATATATTTTGCCAAGAGGCGGATTCTTTCCCTTTGAGATCTTTAAACAAAGTCAAACACGCGATTTTTTGAGTAATAAAATACCATAGAAAAGATGGGGAAAAGGTTTTTTGATTGTTACGACGAAGTATTTGTCATAAATTTATTTAAGAAAACAAGATTAGAAAAAATATTTTAAAAGACACGTCGCGCGTCGATAAGAAAAGTCGTTACTCTTTTTGCAATGTAATACAATTGAATCGAATGCAACAATTTTATTAACTCGGTGAAATCACGGTTGCGAAGTGTGATGGATAAAATCTTAAAAATATGAGATATAGCAACACGATATGGGATAAGAATAGAAAATCCAAGAAATATGATTTCAGAAAAATACAGTTAACCGAATTCATTGTGTTGAGCCAATTAATCACATTTAAAAATAATGAACCAAATGCGCTGGAACATTTATCACTTTAGTTTTATTTAACGCCACTCTTCTGAATGAATGCGAATGAATAAAACATCTCGCTGCTCTTAAGGCTGAGCTTTCACTTGCCCGCGCTACGAAATAAGATGCATACATATGTATGTGTATGTCTGTATTTTCATTCCTGATTTATGTCGGCTGTGAAAGATCAGCAACGTGTTCTTCATGATTCAACGGCATAATGGTATCGAAAACCTATAAACGACGGATGTAGAGAAAGATAAATCTTCACCTGTGCTTAACTTTATCGTATATATTAATATGCAAAATCGACACACACATTTTCATACAAACTTGGCCAATGATGTCTTAACATGACAGTGGTAATAATTAATAGCTTATGTTTCAATAATATAATAAACAAACACGAATACAACATCATTGAAGCATTTTAATAAATCAAACCTTTACGAGTTTGTTGTTGTTTTACGAATTTTATCAATTTGTAAGCAGAGCTATAATATATATCAGAGGTTGCATAAATTGAGCAAAAGATCAGAAGTCTGTAGAAAAAGCAGGAGTCGGAGATTAGAACTTTTCCTTATTAAAAAGATATTTTATTTTGTTGACAGTTAAATATGTAAATTCTATGGCCATTTTAAGGCAAGATATCCATACGATTTGTTATTTGAATTAATTTACATTAATCGGTAATGGTAATCGATAAGTTATGTTATATTGACCTTAACTTAACTTTTATATTTCTCATCTTCCAGATTGTGAATTGTACTGAAAATTTACATTTCCGAAGGGGAAAGAATAACACCTTAATTATTATAATAATAAACAAAATCCAAAATCCTCGATGTCTAGCGTTCACAATATCGCAATTTTCAAGGCACTTCCTGCCTCGCACAACCACTCTGTGGAACCAGAACCGTTACGACCAGGGAACCTTCAAGAAGAGAGCATGTTCTTCCCTAAAAAGCATTTGTAAGCCCTCCGGTGTTGCAGATGTTTATAGGCAGCGATTATAACTTTCCATCAGCTGAGCCTCCTGCCCGTTTGCCTCCTTTTTTTCATAAAAAAATCTCAAAATAATTAAATTAAACACCAAAATCCCCGTTTACTATAATACATTTTATTCCCATGTTGAAGCATTTGTTCCCCACAAATTCATTTAAAAATATGCTCAAAAACTGTAATAGAGATTTTTTTTTTGATTTGTGACTTGTGGTTTTCTCTCTGTACGCATAGAACATTTAAAATTACCCCATTTTGTATTTGTTGTCCTGGAGCCGAAAGTGGATTAATGTTACTCGAAATTTTATTTGAAATTTATAATATTTAGAATATTCACGAAAATACTAGCGATATTTAAATATTTGTTTAGTTATATTTAACGTTCGGAAAATCGCTTATTTGCCATGAATACATAATTTGTTCCAATAAAAATAAAAAATAAAGTAATACATATTAAGTACCTCCTATTAACAGAGCAATGAAATAATAAATATGAATTAAATTAATTCTATTTAAATACAGACTAAGATATGACAATTGATTTCGAAAATAAATTTACCCGTAAAATTTACGCATACTACTCGAAACCCAATTCGTAGAAACAACAAAGATATACAGTTTTCACTCCTGCACGACAAGGCAAGTCAAGGTTCGCTTTAAGAACAATGTGATATTTTATTCATGCATGTTTATGCATAAGAGAGGCACTAAATTAAACTTACCGTTTTAAACTCTCGTGTATTGTGATATGGTATTCGAACAATAGTAGGAATCAAAAGTTTTATGAAATAAAATATTACATATTTCCTCAATGCTCTTTGTTCGTATTTAGAGTTTTTAAATCATTGTTTCACATTATTACAATATGATAATTGACCGCGTTGTCACGATTTAAAAGTACTAAGCTAGTAGTGGTGACACTACAACATACTGCCGTTGACACTGACACCGACACATTCCTAACAACGTGAACCTTTTTTAAAATGGTAAAACGTTCTTAGAATTGTACACACAACAATTCGAGTAAACATGTAGGTATGTCCATGTTATCATTAAACGCGTAGAATAGAAGAGAACCTTCTTGGTTTAATTGAATTTTTTTTTCGAGGTGAGTGTTAATGTTTTTATTGTCCCAGCAAGTAAATAAAATTGGTCTTTGCCAAAATGCTGTATAGGATCGAAACGAAATTGTCATCAAGTACCTGTAAGTAACGTGTACCCATATAACAAAGTATATACATCACTCTTTATGCGAGTATGACACAATATTCATTTCATGAGTACAGCTACCCCAGTTAAAACTTTGGTTATTATGACCTTTCACCCATGGTAATTCAATTTAACGCCTTCTCCATGCATAATGACAACAATATCGGGGAAAAAACTACACGCCACAATATAAGAGAGCATTTAGGTCTACATGATGATTATCAGTAGTCATTTTTTAGCTGGTAAAATGGGATAAAACTTTTCTCTTTAAATTTTTCTTATATACGCGAAGTTGCTATTGTATCACACGGAGAATTCCTTTAGTATTTCGAGCGGGTAAATATCAAATAGATCCCGAGTCACTTGTGCTCCAGCGTTTCCTTAGCCAATATTTAGTGATATTGCTCGTGAAATTGCTAGTGTAAATCCAGTTGTGACATAACTAATAAAAATATCGTAACAGCTTTCGGGAAAACGTAAATCGCTTCTGCCATCGCTGGATTGTCGCATTATATTTTGTTAGGATTTGTTTCGCACAAATTTATGTAGTTTTTAATTGCTTCTATTGTTTATTTCTTAAGATTCTTTTCTCGCTCTTCACTTTGTCTGTCCTATTCACTTCACTTTGTCTCTCCTATTCGTTAACTATACTGAATTTTTGTCTCCTTTTTTTCACTATTCAATACATACATATGATGTATTATGTATGGTTACCATTGTAAAGATTATCTAAACTAAACACAGATGGGTCGTTTGCCCTTTTAACTATCGTCATCATCATCATTTTAGCCTGTTTGAGTCCACTGTGGAACATAGGCCTCCCCCACACACTGTCACGTAGCGTGATTCTAAGTCACCTGCATCCATCGACTTTATCCTTTTAAACATAATCTATTTAAATAACGATTTGAACGTATTTAAAGTTGCGCCTATTAAAAAAAAAACATTTTACACTTTAACGCTAAGAACCCCAATTTCCGTCGCCGGCGCTTCAATAACGTTAATTAAAATTTCAAGTGCAGTTTACCTTAACGAAGGTGACGGAAAATTTGTTATAAAACGGCGGGGTGAAAAATATTGAAAATTTTTCTCGAAAGAAAATGGTAGAGATTTGTATACTGATCATAAATACTTTTAACTTTAACCCTATCTAAGAAACAAAGGCCCGAAATGCATTTATGCGTATTTATACTTGCCTGATGGATAGTATATAGTAATTCACAAACAGTTAATCTTAAATCGGATGCAAAGCATTTGATGAAAAACGTTAGACAACTCAGCAAGAATATTGACAGGCTAAGGTGGGCTTGATGCGAAAAATGCGCCTTTGTATTGTGAATGCTTATTGGACGGCAGCTTAGTCTGTGCGCTGTTATTATCTGTTAAAACTAGACGATAAACTGACGTGCGACATCCACTGTCGCAGACACAACAAATGACCGAGATAGAACAATTTATTAGACGCCATATTGTTTAAGGACTTTTCTGCAGAAAATATCCAGGTGAAAGCGCCACATTTTTCCGATTTCATTTAAAATATAGCGGTGCCGTACATAGTTTATGTCTGTAATACTACTTTTGAAGACCACAATGACAAAGCTTCGATGTCACAGCAAAGATTTTGCCATGGTCATTTGTACCACTACTACATTTGCATCGCTACTACAATACTACAATATCACATCAATACTCACTACCAATGGGTTGGTAAAAAATGAAATACCAGTTTTGACAACAAACAGAATGGTGACGCTGAATGATATTAAAGACCTCATGTGAATATAGGCGTTAGCCCCGTAAAGACAAGAATGGATAAATTACCTGGTTTTCCAACAAAATTCCTATCCGATATTTTCGAGAAGACAGAAAAGTACTGACCTAGCCAAACTCACAGCCACAACACAACGAAACCTAATTTTTTTGCAGATGCAATAAACGAAGAAATTTTTTTTTAATGATACCCGCATTACAATACGCCGTGTCGATATCTTGCATGTTAACATATAATATATGTTAACATACAAAATATAATAACAAACAAACAAATAAAGATATTACAGAAGTACGAAGAAGCGGCAGCGTCATGAAATCCTGTGATACCACTATCACTATTATTGGTACGTAAGTGGAAAATAAATTTCCCAAATTTATAATGAAATTCCTATATATTGTAATGAAATACGAAGTCTTTTTTACCAACATCATAAATGCCCACCTTTATTTCTTCTTGATCTTAACTTAAGACTCTTAAGCTACTTAAACTGTGTCTTAGAGAAAAATAACGTAAATACGAGTAAAATGTTATCTTTTGTTTCAACGAAAGTGATTTTCATAACACTGCATCCATCCCCCATTGAAAAAATTGCGGTGAAACGGAACGCAGCTGAAACGTAAATGAAACTCGGTTTTGCAAACACGGCCCGTGACTCGAAGCGACCTGAGTGGAACGCTCCCATTGTGTAGACGGGCTGCCCGATTTTTAATCTTCCCCTCGTCCAGCCTTTACGGCTAGCATCACAAAAGTTCTCGAGGATTGATGCTGTAACGCAGATCATTTCTTAGCTTGTCATATGTTGTCTTTTTATAGTTTGGTTGGTGCAGTTGCTATTGGTTTCAGTAGAGCGGAGAGTGGTTGCAAGTAATAAAAGGGACAAGCACTTATAGTAAAGCCAACGTAACCATCATCGGTATTGACGTGATGGTAAAGGTTTCGAATTTGAATTCTACACGGTTTGGCCGTTGGGTTGAACGGCCTCTAAAGTAACCGGTGGAAGTGTTTCGGCTGATGATTGAAGTAACAGGGGCGCACTATTTTAATTATGTGAACCGTCTGCTCGCTTTCTAATCTTATACAAAAATTGTGAAAATGCTATCTTATAAAATGCGACGATCTACTAGAAAAATAGATCTCGTGTTTATGTGAGATGTGAGAAAGTGGCAAACGAGCTGGCGGTTCACCCGATGTTAAGTGATAACTGCCACTCGTGGACATTTGCAAATGCGTTGCCACCATAAATTAAGTGGGCCCCGGCTACCTCACCCAAGCAGACGAAACGCAGAAGTATAACACTTCTAAATGTCGCGGAACGCGTGTAAAAACATATACAATCATGAACACAGGGAAAACTCGTGATAACAATTTATGGAACGAACAAATTGTAGTCCAGTATGGATAGTGAATCTAGAACACGGTGCTCGAAACATTTTCTGAGGCGATTAACTCGTTCCACGTTCCTCCGCTTTCGATCTTTCTAAGTTTTGTTATTAAAACGTTATCATAACAGGCAAATTTTGTTTATTCAGTTTAGTAGTTCAGAGAAAGCGAGGGTGTAGTAGTCTTTTCTCTGCCTCAAACGTTATGATAAATGTATGATCAAAACTATACTTAGGTACAGTTTTATCGCGTTTTTTATTAATTGTGGCTAGGTATTTTATGCTAGGTAATTTATACCAACAGCCTACGTCACGTAAACCCTTCTTGGGAATAAAAACCCAGATCTAAAAAATATCTTTGGATGACGCTAATACTTGTCTCATCTGGACATCGAACTCATGACCGGTGCCGTAGCCAATAACTAACCAAAAATGTAACCGAGTCATAACAACATAAAAAACTGGGCTAAAATTATACACTCGCATGTTAGCAAAACATGAAGCCGAGTCATTTTAAACGTATTTATGATTGATTTAATTCGTAAAATTATCCTGAATACTAAACGAAATCAAATCACTAAATAATCATTTTTATTTAAACCAATACATTGGTTACTTTAAAAAAATATCTTAACGAATCCGTACAAATAAAAAATAATAATTTAGCAATACGGGTAAAACGTTACCTGCATTGTTTGCCGGGAGAGCTTATAAATAGTTATCTTAAGAACTCTTCACAGTCTTTCGCTGCGCGATATTTTCATCCCAATAACTACTTCAAACTTCTTAACGAGAAGATCACTGTTTTCCTTTAGAAGTGTATTAAGTTAATTTACTTCAGATATATTTCTCAACTTTAAGTAAACAAATATTAAGATTAAAACTAATATTAAGTAGGAAGCTTTTAGTGAGTCGGTCCGGTCCACCCGCCTTTATAACTAGAAATTTATATTCATACTCTTCACGCGGTGCTCATGCGGTGACATCGTTAATTTCCTACTAAAAGCCCTTTTAGGAGCACTTTTAACGTCCCTTATTTTTATTCGGTGTTTCGGTGCCTTTTATTAATATGCCTTCCATATTGTACTAAATGGCTGAATGAGTGTATGTCAGCAATGGGGAGCCGAGAGCCTTACGTGATCACGATCTAAAAAAATGTTTACGAATAAAACATCCAACGAGTGTGGGGGAAATAAAACTAATGGCTGGCATTGTAAGACTGATAGTCACTGCCCACTAAGCCCTACCTACAATCGCTATGTTTTATTCATAACTAACCGTTTAGTAGAACGCTACTGAACGTATCCCTAAAAACTTTATACAATCCGAGCTGGGAATTAATTGAGGTACCTTCTTTAAAGCCAATATTGCACGATTAATTGCTGTAACATAAAAAAAAGTAAAAAAAGTATCAGCCTATACATGTCGCACTGCTGGGCAAAGGCCTCATCTGTACAGAGGGTATCAGAGCATAGTCCTCCACGCGGCCCCACTGCGGATTGACGGACTTCACTTATCTTGGAAATAATTTTTTTTGTTATTATTTCACGATGTTTTCCTTCACCGCTGAGCACGTGATAATTCAGCACTTAAAATTGACAATTTCATTGGTGCTGGCACCGGGGATCGAACTCAGGTTGCTCGAGTATATTAAATTAAAGGCGAGCGCCCGGACACAGCTATCACGGCTCTCAACTGTAACATAAAGTAGGACATAATTAATTGTTCTCGTTAAAATATTTTTTGCATACTATCCTTTCAGGTCATAGTCCCACGTTATCAATAATGGTAATGTCTTCTCACTATTTACGTCGAAGATAATACAGCTGAAAGTTTCGTTTCGAGTGTTTTAATGCTTGTGAACGATTGAAAATCCCCAAGGTACGAAGATAAAATATACTGAAAGGCCAACTGCTTTCACTATATTAGGGTTCTGTACCTTTAAATGTAAAAAAAGGAAGCCGTATAAGATCACTCTCTTGTCCTGTCTGTCCTTGTGTCACTACCGACTTTCTCAGGAACGGCTGGACCTAGCAAGTACTGAGTCAACACTACAAAAAGATATGGGCATCACGAAAACTTGTAAATGCCAAAATTTACTTTTAACTAAACTTATCAATTCTAGGTCAACTTTTAATAAAGTGGACGCTTGCTCCCTCACTCACAAGACAAAACTCGGAAGTGTAACACTTCTACTTCACACCGGTTTTCTGTGAGGTTGTGGTACTTACCCGGATGGACCTGCCCATTTGTGCAACACCGAAAATTGTTACGCGGCCCTACCAGTGTTTGTTTTGTTGTCTTAGGAAAATGTGCAGTTTTTATTCGGATCATCCCTCCATAACTAGTCGATCTTAACAAAGTGTCTAAAGTTATTACTCATTTGCTAGTACTTACTCTACCCCTAATTCCGGATTTTCAACGACGCGAGGTGGACAGTAGTTTGCACAACGAACATCGCAATGTTTAATTCATAGCTTCCAATTCAGTGAAATGCTACAGAATTAAATTTCACTCCTTCGAAACTTCATGCATTTTGATCAAGGATTTTTTTTGCATGCATTAAATTGGTCGATAGCAAGTTTGACTATGGATAAATCCCGTCGTGTTTAAAATAGCGATTGCTAATTTTTGATTAATTCCCAAAAAAGAATATCGTTTTGTACCATCGAAATATTTTTGGTTTCCCATAAATTTATATTATTTAGTAGTGTCATTTATATGCATATAATGTATTGTCATTTTGTTCTAAATGTTTTTGGTTTCCCGTACAGGTGCTTGATTTACGGATCCTAGATACATCATATTTCTAAACCAGCATTCAAGAGCATTTGAATTAGGTTTTTATTTTACAACCGACTTTTTAATTCGGATATTTTTTTTTGTTGTCTCGGAACTCCGTCGTATATGAACTGAATTTAAAAGTTTATTTTTTTATCAGGCTTCATTGAAACTCTTCTTAGATACTTTAAACTACTCAAAATCAAATAGAAAATGTATAGTGAGATATTTGTAGCCAATTTTGTTTTTCGTTAGTAGAAATGTTGTATTTCTTTATATGTGAGATGATTGCAAACGATAAAGGCAGTTATTAAAAACAATCGCCACTCTTGGACGCCCGCAAAATACATCGGATTGCAGTGGCTTTGTCAGCCTTTAAGATAGGGAGCCTTGGGTATCTCACTCACCAGGAGAAATGCAAAACTATAAATACTTCTAATTTAATATTTTGGTCTTCTGTGAGGCTTTAGTACTTCCCAGAACAACTCGTCTGTTCACTTAACAGGAGAAACTACTGCGTGACTCTACCATAGTAAAGGATTAAAGACTGTCCATAAATAAATATTAATATTCTAACTTGTTAGTTAAACTGAAAATGTTGCTTATGGTACTCTATCTCCGCTACCCATAGATAGCCAAAGGAGTTGCATGACCGCGTTTTTAATTTCTGTAACATGTTCGGTTACAGATGAATAATGATGAATCAGCGTATAGGTTATGCATAGTCAATATTCGTCGTTATTATTTCTTTAATAAAATTAAAATCCTGTCTTCGACCTACGACAATCATCACACAATCGCTTATTGAATAAAGTTCTTCCTTATCTATACAAATAAAAATCAGCGATGTATAGTCGAAAAACGTCGAAGGAGTTTTGCTGTTTTATTCATAACGTTTTATTCCGGACATACCTATATAATGTTTACATGAATATTTGATTTCAAATAAAATGTGATTGTTGGTATTTTAGTGAATTTCTATTGGTGTTGTTTTTTTTTATTTCAAGGCGATTGATTACATAGACCGCTAATAAAAGAGATTTTAGTCTAACAACAAAAAAGCAGTTTGTTTAACCCCAAGTGATGTTTTATCATTCATTAATATTTAAGGTCTGTTTGTAACAATTAACGAATAATAACTTCATTTTTAATATTTGTATCCTCCTAATATATTGCGGAATGCAGATGATTTATAGCAATAATATTGGTCAGGCTAAATATTCTGGCCATTAATGTATCTCTCTCCTAGAAAATTCTGGATACCTTTTTTGAAATAATTGACTAAGCTATGTCTAGACATGTACCTTTCGTTTCTTGGCCAAAGAAACATTCTTGTTCAACAGCGAAAAGTGGTCATGAAATCCTAAGAAATCATTCTAATTTATAATTCACCAACTTTTCGCCCGCGGCTGGGCCCGTGTTGAAGCCCTTAAATAAATATCTTTTTTTTTTAATAAAAAGTGTCCTGTATCGTTTTTAATATCTATAAGAATATGTGTGTAGAGCCGTGATAGCTCAGTGTCCGAGCGCTCGTCTTTAATTCAATATACTCGAGCAACCTCAGTTCGATCCCCGGTGCCGGCACCAATGAAGTTTTTAACTTTAAGTGCTGACTTATCACGTGCTCCGTGGTGAAGGAAACATCGTGAGGAAACCTGCGAAAAAAATTTTCGAAATAAAAACTATATTCTCTATAATAAATATTTCGAAGATATGTGAAGTCCGCCAATCCGCAGTGGGGCCGCGTGGTAGACTATGCCCTGATACCCTCTGTATAGAGGAGGCCTTTGCCCAGCAGTGGGACATGTATAGGCTGTTACTTTACTCTTTTACTTTTGAGAATATGTGTACAAAGTTTCATGATAATAGGTTGAGTGGTTTTGGCGTGAAAGCATAACTAACAAATTTACATTCACATATAATATGATTATAGTAGGGATAGACATTAAACACATTACACAAATATTGCACTTAGATAAATAATTTAACTTACTACATTACATACTTAGTTACATTAACGTTCATTACTCACTGACCTTTATATGCGCACCTCGCTGATGATGCGTTTGTCCATAATGTTCCGGTTTTGTACACAAAGCTCGTTCCTCCGCAGTTTTTAATGAATATGGCAGTGTTGTAACATTTTAATGACTATGTTAATAATTATTGAATGGAAACTTCTAACGCGAAATGCAAAAACTATGTAGGTATAGACCGTAAACGCTATCCTGCACACCTTTAAAATCACGAATGAATTGAAATCTTTTGCATTGATGCTCATTTGGTACCTACCGACCTAAATCTCTTTGTTTGTTCAAGAGATATATTCATATTTGGGTCCGCACAAACTCAAATTTATTAATTTACTCTTACCTTTATGATCTATACGTTTTGAAAGTACACATTTGCGCGACATTTCTAATTGTATTTTTTCGCTCTGTAAACATTGACAACGACATCTATCTAAATCTTATAGCAACAATATGACTACCGACTACGAAACTCGCATGGCTAAGTTCATAGCATAGAAATTAATCTAACTTCTGAAAGTTAAATTTAACGCTTTTATTCAATAGTTAGTATGGTCAAGAATTTGAGTTTATTGTTCGATTTTTGTACAATGAGTACAAATATAAAAAACAATTTTCATACAATCATTGCGTTGGGTACAGTTATTCTAAAATATTACATACTTTTTTATTTTAAAACAAAATTTACATTGTAAAATACATTTTTTTGGTTTATTTAATTAACAAACATAATTTACATTGATCTAAACACGTCACATTATTTATTGGAACTATTTTTACGTGGTTTTTCGTTTGTGTTTAATTTTATAAACTTTTTTATATTTGAATTGTTGCTGTTTCCAATATTTCAAAACATGGAAGTAGCTGTCAGCTGCAAGTGAAGGTCATAAAATTATAGTTAGCACGGGCTAAGCTAATGTTAACTTTATTTATTTGTGTATTTTGTTTTATTCTATGCAGAATAATTTTACTGTAAATTGGACGTTTTATATGAATATTAATATTTTTTTTATGTGGAAAGTTGTCAATTGAGCAGGCCGTTCACCTTATTTTAAGTGATTACTACCGCCCATGGACATCTGTAACACCTGAAGGGTTGTAAGCATCTACAAACCTTCAGTTGTTGCTTCTTTTAAAAAGTGGGCCCCGGTAACCTCTCTCACCAGACGAATCGCGAAAATATAATACTTCTACTTCACACCGGTCTTCTGTGGGGACATGGTACTTCTCCGGAAATAGCTTGCCTGTTCGTCCAACAGAATTCATGCTGCGTGGCCCTACCATAAAATATTAACAGTATTTTGGACTAAATACATTGTGGCAACCTAGCTCCGCGGAGCTCCAGGAAAGTGATCATTGCGAATTGTACCAATAATAATGGTAATTGATATAAAACAAATACAAAATAAAAATGCGGTTATGGTAGTTAAGACCTGATGAAAGAAGGTAAATAATTGACGATTTTAGGTCGAGGCATTTAATAATATATTGCAAGTTGAATCCCAAATAAAATAAATTGTGGTATATACCACAATTGATTTTTTTAAACGTATTTCCATATTGTGAATAAACGTGTACGTATGAGCAAAATCATTACCTAATGTGTGTTCCGTTTTTTTTTCAATAGAAAAACTTTTCTATGTGAAAATGACTATGTCAACTCTTTTTGGATTAGGAGGTCCAACTTTTTGTTTACTTTATTTTTGAAAACTGTACCTAATTGTCAACTTTAATAGAGTTCCCGCTCGCCAATAAAAATATATTGCCCTGACCTATTGTGGGTTTAAGTTACAACTTGAGAATTCATGTGCCCAATAACTACTTACTCGTATTCTCAGTACATACCGCCCCTCATGGAGGCCACAACAATCTTGGGGGTTTAGGCTTGTGGCAAACTTTTAAACGTGGGCTCCGATTTTCTCACTTTCCATGCGAAACGCAAAAGTGTAAGTCTTCATTTAATCACTGGGTGGCGTATATAAAATACAATAAAATTAAACATAAGATAGACTTGTGCGAAAATAGAACGCACGACTCGTCGCACCTTAATCACTCGCTTGGCGCCAACTGAAACAACAAACATCATCATATCAACACCATTTAGATGACTCGGTGACATCGTTGCTAGGCCATTTGCTTCGGCGTCCGTGGTCGTGGGTTCGATTCCCACAAGGGACAAGTATTTGGGTGACCCGCTGGTAATTGTTCCAGATCTGGGTGTTTGATACATTTTATGCATTGGCTTTTAATTATTTCACCTTTATTTATACATTTTTAAAATACCAAATTCTAGGGTTTTTTTTGACGTTCATTGATAATGAAAGTACAAATTTCTTATTTTGTTTCGGTATTTCATTACTAATATGTTAAGATAGTAGTAATAGGTTAAGTATATGATAGGTATATGGAAAGAATATGCAATAATATTATATACCTATATCAAGCTAAATACTTTATAGTTCGGCGCTGTCAATCTTGTATTGTAGAATCATTTTGTATCTTTTTCGTGGTGTTTTTATCCAAATTGATTTTCTTAGCTCATGTCATAAGTTAGGCTAAGGTTTTGATGACCTTTTGTCATTAAAGTTACGTATGATAATGTTGGACAACGTCAGATTTGGGATAATTTTCTTTTCTGTGTTACCTTGGGGTGTAAAAACCTTGTATTGATTGTAATTAAGATCATCGTTTTTCTGTGAATTATGTTTTTAGCTGCATGGGATAGATAGATAGAAGCAAATATTATTATTATATGTTATTATTATACATATTTATAATTATTAATAAAATAATCACTAACAATTATTTTAAAATAATATTTATTTTACTTATAAAATATATTAATTATTGTTTACTTACTTAGTTTTCATGTCTATCGGCAGTCCGCAAAGACTGCACCGTATTTTTTTACGACGAAAAATAGGTGTAAATAACTATCTCTTTCACACAAATACTCGTCCCATGGGGGATAGTACCCATGACTCTCAGCGGATCGAGAAGCTTTTCAAATGCGCTACCGTGCGTAATATGTTTGCGTAAATACAAGAAATCATTTATTGTAAATATGCTACCATGAAATACTTGGAGTAATATTATTCATAAAAATACACATTGAATAAAAATAATTATTTACTAATTATTTTTATGAATAATACAGGAAAACTACTTTTGTAGTTTATTACAAAAAATATTAATTATATTCAAAACGGACCCTATCTTCCATTGCATGCATTACTTTTGTCGTTTAATTCGCTTAATAAATATTTCTTTTACACATTTAATATATCTTATATTAATTTAAAGTATTTAAATAATAATAATATAATGGGAATATAAAGACCAAGGTATTGCACTTATTATTTGATAAAATTACTCGAATAAGGGCGGCCGTAATGCTAATATTTATATTTTAAAACTCAAACTAAATTGACACTTCTTGAGCCGCGAAACAGGATTATAGACAGAGTGCCCACCGTCAATGGTGAGGAGGGTGCATCACGCACGTGTTGTCAGATTAATTGAATGCCGTCGCCGCTGGCGCCCCGCCCGCCGGCCCACAGTCTGACGCTCCAAAACTACTGAATAAACAAACAGAGAAAAAGCGACAAGTTGCATATTGCTGTGGGACTCTACTGCTCCCTCTATGCACTTCAGATTTTTTCAACGTTGGCGTTACTTATATTTTTCTTTCATACTATGTCTGGGCGCGGGTTGTAGCCGCGGGAGGGGGGGCGAGCGGGCCGCGAGGCGGGGCGGGTCGTGCGGCCTCTCGCGTTTAGTACAGCGCTCAGCAGGAGTGTCGAACGCTCGGCTTCGCAGTCGGCGACTTTCGTATTCTTCGTTTATTTTCTTTTTATATTCGTTTAATTTCTCACTCAGACCTTACACATCTTTATTCATGAAATGTTTCCTACTCAGTAAGTGAGTTTCGCAGTGATTACCGGTATTTTATTTTGACAGTGTCACGTGCGGGAATCGCAATATTACCGGTTCCGGAGTTTTTAAAGTGTTTATAACGCAACAAGGCCTTTAACTTGCCGCAGGTAGAGCCGGCGGATCATCCAAAGGTGAGGATAGTGTTGGGTTTTGTTGATATTTAGAGGGTGAGAGCAAACTTACAATAACTTAAAGTACACCAATAACAAGCGCAATTTGTTTACTAGAAAGGACTAATTTGCAGAAAATACTTCCAATGGGATTCTGTTGAGTAATTGTCGTGGTGTACATAATAAAGTGTAGTTTAAGAGGTGCTCGTAACTTACAACATAACCTTATTTCAAACGACGCGCGTAATATACGGACATGCGCAGTTCGGTACACCGAAAGTAAAGTTGTGTCTTGTAATTTTATAAACAAACCGCGTGTCTTGTGGTTTTTGTGTTTTTGGTCAGAGTGCGGCGCTAACAAGAAGTGCACGAGTGTTATTGAAATCTTCTAACGAAGTTATTTGGCAATCGTCGAGGATATTCCGATTTTAAATCGAGTGTAACGTTCACCTGTGGGATTGTGGTGTTTTACCTGCGCGCGCACGGGATTTCTTTACAAAGGTGAGTCGTGTGTGAAATATTTGAATGCACGTTGTGCAGGTGCGTGATAAAAACAGCCTCATAAAATGTTTAGTTTTCGTGCGCGGTCGGTCCGCGCGCCGGGTCAGTTTTTTTTTGTAAATAACCAGTTGCTTGTTCTTTCGGTAGGTTGACTACGCTATGACGTCATCTTCTTAGCATCCTGTGATTGTGCCTCTCTTTTACACACCGCGAGTATGAAAGAAATGTTTTCCATTCATCTATTAGCAAGCCTGGTTTAATATTTACTTTTACTCTTAACTCATTTATATTATTAAGAATGATTATTTGAAGATTTTGGAGCACTTTGCTAAGGTTTTAATTAACCGGCGTCAAATGGAATTTACCTCGCGTGCCAGCTTCTCTCATAAAAAAGCTTTTTTTAAAATTCACATCTCCATGGATACCATTATAGTGTAACTTTTTTACCTCTGGAGAAAGGGACAAATCGAATGTGGCTGTCGGCGACGTTATGATCCGCCCTGGTACAGTACTATTTTGTTCCAGACCTCTTTCGTTTAGGTCGTTTTTCTTGAAACTTGGATGTTCCACTTTAATCACTCTATCTTGTAAAAAAACGCATCAAGATTTAAAGATCTGACCGTACATAGGGACAGACAGACAGCGGGACGACTTTGTTTTATACAATGTAGTGATACATTCCACCCGCGAGAAGCTAGTTGTAAATAATAGGAACAGCAACGTTTAAAGAATACCCGACATTCGAAATGCACCCAAAATTAGTGCATTTCGAATGTTTGAAATACACTCATTTTGTAATATGCGAAAGACAATTCTAATTGTGTGTTATATTTTTATTTTGAGAGGTTATAATTTTGGATCCAGCACGCAGTACGACCGCAGTCGCATCCAGAACCCGTTCTGCATGACGATCATCGTAACATTAATTTGGTAGGGGCGGGCGGAGCTGTTCCTTATGTTGACTCTTACTGTAAATCATTTACGCTCCAGAGCATCTTAATAGACTAGTTGGCAATTTTAGACAATATAAGCTTAATCGTATTCGTTTTAGGTCTAATTTAGCGCTATGCACTTCTGTATAATGTTTTTGTGGACACTCATACGCACAGTTCAACGTACTTGCCTTGTGTGTTGCATGCTCGCTATTCAAATGTTGGCTTGCATGTTTGATTCCTTACGATCTTTGTAATCATTGTTTGTTTGATGGAACTGATCGGAGCCTTTGATAAATGTGATAATGTAATAAATTAAAACAATAATATTTAAATATTATGGATGTATTACATAATATTATTGTAAGTTGATTAGTTGAAGGAAAGATATCGTAATCGCTATAAAGTGTGCCGGTTTTTTAAAGTGAATTTTTGGGCAATTTAGGATAGGGGAAAATTCATAGGTTCGGTAGAGACGCAAAAGTTATGTGCTTTGTCATTGACGTTGGTGAAGTTATTTTTTTTTTTATCATTTGGTTTTCTAATATTTATTGATCTCTGTAAAAAAAATGCTTTAATGTTAAAAAAGTAATTTTATAAAAATTAAATTATTCAAAATTATTTTTTTGATTTAAAGTATCAGAATTAAAATTGGTCTTTTGCAAAATTTGTGCTTTATGATGAAAATTTGTAATACCATTATTATACTAATATACTACTACTCATTTAAAAAATTTAAAAAAAAAAAAAAAAAAACGGTTATCTCAGTTATTCATATTCATTTTGTCGGCAGTCCCCATGACTGCTTATTTTTTTTGTTTGTAGGATCAGTTGCCAGGTTCAGGAAAAAACTCTACTTGTACATAAAAAGACGAAATTAGGCAACCGGATCAAAATAAAGCCGTCTGTCGACAAAACGAAATGCCGCGGCCTAAATACTTCAAACGCGACCTCGGATTGAGGATACAATAAAATTTGCTTCAAAGCCGCTTCTCCATGACTTACCTTGCAAATTATGTGTTGTGCTGTAATTAAAAAAAATCTTTACCTGTTACTATTTTATTTACTTATTCTTCTAAAATACTGACACTTCAAAGTATAAACAGAACGAATAAAGTTACTATAGTCGCATATCACAGTAAAAATATTCACTATTTATTCATTGGAGTGTGCGAAGCGAACGGTTCAAGGTCACTCGGGTAAAGCGTTGACAGTCAGTGCCGCAAACTCGCGTTTGCGTCCGCTAGGGTTGAGTTTTTATTCATAAATAGAAGCGGTTTTTTTACTTTTTATTCGGTTATTATGCCTATCACTTAATTACGATAGTGTTAATGTTAGCGTTGCATGAATGTTATCGTTTAAATATTTTAGGCGTTATACAGCCAAATTAATTGATTTTAAAATTTGAATTATTAAAGACGCATTTAATTTCAAATTAGTTTCGCAATACTGTGATTCGGTTAGTGGCTATATTAACATTCTACTATATTGTTGTACGGCTGTTTTGAATTTTACCGCATTTTCAACATTTGACTGTAATCGGATTATGATTTTTGCCCTTGTACCTTAATTCATTAAGTTTGTCATCAAATTTAGTTGTCATTATTTAGTTTGTCATTATTTAGTAAACCGTTTCGACGTCAAAAAGCTTTACCGGGCCGACGTTTAAGCTTGAAAATCTCTGTATCAGACTTTTTGAACCGCATCCTTTTAACAATGTAACACTAACAACCCCTTTAATACGCTGACACATATTCCATTATTTAAACTACTTCCTATATCTTTGTTTAATTTAACCTTTTAAAATTATGCGCGATTGTCTTAAACTGCCTTTATAAAGGACCGTTTTATACTTTTGTATAGTTAATTTATAGATATTTGTTATATTGCGATTAAACTTCAAATACACTTGCTTTGTGGTAGCTCCGAAGTAAAGTCCATTAACAATGCTAGTTGTCAGACACGGCTTGCTGGGTTTGAAAATCTTTAGTCTTTACTAACAAGGTTATCATTTCGTAATCTATTCAGCGTCGATAACCAAGGCTTTAAACTGAGGTTAAGATGTACTTGTGTTTTGAGTCAGAGTTTTAAGTGAGGTTACGGAATCGCAGTTATTCGGCAACTCTTAATAGTTTATTTAAAGTTTCCCCATTCAATTGGCATACAGAGCGTACTTGCTTCTCTGAGAAATAAAGCGGAATGTCAACTTAAAAGCTTTCCGTTATTAAGAATTCTTAACTGATTTTTGTGATTAAAGAATACCTCAGTAGTATAATTTTAAAGGAAAACGTACACTTTCCACTATTTAATATAAGACGCGAGTTTTTAAAAATGAAGTTCTATTCAATATTGGAGTAGATGTAATTGTCTCGCGTATTTCGCCAATTTTCGAGATTTCTTAGGACTTGGCTCTTTTCCGACATAACACATCTAGTAGAATATTTCAAAGTAGAAATTGTAATATAAATATGGTGATTGTGTTAATGTTATCTCCCAAAAGAGAACTAAAGAGATAATAGTATCAATGCCACTCGATCCTTTGTCGAAAGTTAAATACCCTAAACTTCTATTAATTTATAATTCACCTTAACCTTTTATAATAATACTCTCGTCTGCAGAAATTTAAACAATGATATGTTCATTCGGTGTATTGAAGCATAAATATTAGTTGCAACTTTTGATATCTGGTGAAGTGAAATAAAAAAAATAATCCAAAAAAGTTCGAGTTCCAAGAAAGCCGTAACGATATCGATGCGTGCATTTTAATAGCTGCCTTGTAAACCAGGGCAATAATAAATAAATTTAATGCCGGCCTGTAACCAGCTTAATCGTTTTTCGGCAAGGGATTTTTAAAGCCCGCCCCCAAGGCCGAGAGCGCTCGAGATGTTTTACAGTCGTAGGTTCAATGACCTTAATTCCGCTTTACCAACCATTGTAAATATTTAAAGAGTCCCCTCACTAATTTTTGTAACCTCGCCGATGATTTTGTTAACACATTCACCTATCCCTTGAAGTAACGACTTGATTATCTACTGGGATTTAGTGGTAAGTCGAAAATAATATTAAGAATGTAATAAATATTGTAAGTAACTTGTGGTTCTAGCTTCGCAGAGTATCAGGCTATCTTCAAACGTAAATAAAGTTCATACTTTGAAGAAGCTGTGTCTAAATGTAATTTGTGTATAAAATATTAGTAGCATCCATAATTCTTAAATAAACTCTATTTACCATTAGGGGCAAACACCTTAAATACATAGGAATATTTTATATTTGTGGCAATTTTTTTTTTCGGAAAATAACGTATGACCTTGAGAAAGTTGAAAAATGCTTGTTATATATTAGAATATGTAGAAAAAGTGCGAAAAGATTGTCGCCGCTGTAGGAATCGAACCCACGTCTTCGGTATTCGCGGCCTGATGCTCTAGCCACTGAGCTAAACGGCTGACGAAAATCTTAACGCATTCTTCCACATTGTTTTCTTAGCATTTGAAGCAATGCTTGGCGCCATCTATTGTTATATCCTTTCCAGAACTGTGTAGTCCAGAAGTATCGTTGTAAAACGATATTCGAAGTTGTTTCCACAAACAACTTCGAATATCGTTTTACAACGATAGTTCGAACGAGAGATGTCGCCATTGCTTTTTTAGAAATTTTAATTGTTTATAGTGCTAATGTTCAATCTGAAGTGCAAAGATTAGCACTATAAACAATTTAAAAATGCTTGTTATAATTTCCCTTTTGTATGTGTGTAAATTGATATCATTGACAACTTTTGTTCACGTGAAATTTGTGTTTGTAAAACGACCTTACACTACAAGATAAAGTTAAACTACAGTAAAGTTTTTAAAAAATATACTTTTAAATAATGGTTATTATAGAAAGTAAATAGTTACTTATTCTTAATATTACACATTCAAGATTCACTGGCATATACATATTTGTGTCCGTGTAAGCGACAGGCTGTAAAAAGATTACAACTAAAATATTATTCAATACCAAAGCGATCGCTAATTTTTAGTCATTTGGTAAGTGGTAATATTTTCATAGTGGTAGGCATTTTATTATTATTTTTTTATGTGAAAAGTTGCCAAACGAGCAGACGGTTAACCTGATGTTAAGTGAATACCGCCGCCCATAGACATCTGCTACACCCGAGGGTTTGCAGATGCATTGAGAACCTTTTTGGAAATTGGGCTCCGGCTACCTCACTCACCAGACGAAACGCGAAAGTATTTGTCATACTTCCACTTTACGCCGATCTTCTGTGAGGTCGTGGTACTTCCCCGGACGAGCCTGCCCATTCGTGCAACAGCTGAGGCTGTTGCGTGGTTGTACCATTGATATAAAAACAAACCAAGTCAAAATACACAAAATAAGTTAGATTTTATCATTGACATAGTCTGATTGACTTTTTGTTTGAAATTCAAGAGAAACGCAAACATAAGGGCTTGAAGGGTCATTCAATAAGATATAATTTGCATGCATTTTAGAATTTTCGTCAACGTACCTGCTCACCGAGCACTGTAATATTTTATGATGTATTATGCAAACGAAAATCATTATGCAAATCCAAAAAGTAACTCCACACTGTCCTTAACTTAAATTTGATGAATTCAATGAGTTTATATAACCTATAACTTAATTTGCCCATAGCTATAAGAAAAGAAGTATAGTAAATAACTCTACTAATTTGCAGTCAAGCCTTTGCTTAGCGGATCCCCGCCAAAATTCTTTTCTACTCTTCGCGCATTCCGAGAGACGTGGAAAAAAATGTTAAATAGGTACATACTAATTTATGGTTGGCTTATGGGCGTGTGGGTTTTTTTTTTTTATTTTTTTACACTTCGGTGTGAGGCAACCTAATGACAGTGTTGGAGGATTGAGAAATGAGCTTTTAACTACAAAATTATTTTTAACTTCAATTATTTTCCTATAGTGTACAAATTATGTTATAGGTAATTTTGAGTGTATTCTTGATACTAAGTTTAAAAAATATCGTGACATTTTTTGTGAAAAATACTCTCATGATAATAACTTCTTGCGACTTTTACCTTTTTTTTGTGTTTTCAATGTTATTCTTTTTAATTTCCTTAAGTTCTCTAAAACAAAAGTTTTATACGAGTATTACCTATAATTCACGTATAAAACTTTCCCTCTATCATCGTTCGCTTTCATCAAAATATTTAATTTTATTCTTTACTGAATAACTAACCTCTATCATGCATCATTAGATCTCTTATGGCTCGTGGGGTTTCTAGCAGCTTTATAAGTTCTGATAAGTTTTCCTTGACATACGGACCATAGTGCTACGCACCTGGAGCAAATTTTGTATCGCTCCTCTTTGATGTAATGCTTGTTCGTCGGTTTTGTTTGACTGTTCGTACTTCAATATAAAAATATTCGGGAATATTTGGCCATTTGAATACATAGTATCCGTAAATAGAACTTTCGAAACAATAGGAACAAAAGGTACACGTGTATTCCAAAATTTTACGTGAACGGAGGTGTGGTACTGGAAACTGTCCTATTTAAACGTATTTAATCATACAGATTGTATGTTGGGTTATATTTCATGTGGATTTGTGAGTTAATCAAATACTAAATTTCCAAAATAAATGTGTGTAACTTAATTACACAAATTTATTTTGGAATCGAACCCAACTCCCGTTGTTTGGAAGACAGTAAAATTGAGCATCGTGGTCGAGTAAATAATATAAATGTATTTGTTAAAATTAAATTCAAAACTCTGAAACTATTAACCACTTTGTCATACTCATTATTAATGCATAATTTATGCGGTCATTTTTATTTTATATAATTTTTCTGTGTATAATGTCTTGTGCAGTTTTCAAATGTTTACTTCTAGAATGGTGTATCTTTCGAGTTATGTGCTGGTAGATGGAGGATTATGTCAGCGGATTTGAGTAGGTGATCTCATCATCACCTACTCAAATCCATGATGATGAAAGTTTGTAAAGTGTTTACAATCAGTTAGCAGGGCCCAATACCCACCGTTCCCTTGATTCAATTAAACAATTCACGTGTAACGAGTTATTCAATTATTTATTCCGTTTTCATATGCAACATAAGGGATTTTCATATGCGCACAAATTATGTTTACTTCGGAGCTAAAGTAAGGCGCTATTTATTTATATGTCATTTATCCTTTTCATAAATATTCATATAATTATAAAGTACAAAGGCTAAATAAAGAGTCTAGACAGATTACGTATCGAACCCATTAGTTTCATACGCGTATGTTTGGGGCTAATCACGCTACATTTTAAGCTTTTATTACAGTGATTACCGTACAACCGCACTCTGTGATGATAATAAAAAATTAAGCAGCAAAATTTATTTTCATTTGCAAAGTTAATAAAATTGATACTGACTAATAAAAATAGATAGGTACCTACTTAATACGACATTACATTTAATTTTTATGGTAATAAATTGAGTTATTAATTAATCATCTAAATCATTAACTTTAAGAACAATTGCTAATTGGATATTCTGAGTGCGCCCGTACCTAATATATATTTTGTGCGCGACTTCACAACGCTCCGGTCGTTATTTATTTTCAATTGTTTAGGAGTTATTTTGGTATGGATACTAGACAATTGTTGACGCACACAAAGTCGTTCGGATTAGACGAAATACATAATTTAAAAAAATATCTTAAAAAAAACGCTCACGGTCCCATGGCAGTCCGTCCCGTGTGCGTGGACGCTATTTTGTTCGAAATATATTCTGAAAATTAAACGAAAATTATACACGGTAAAGTCCGAATGGGAGTTTTGTATGTGGATAAATGTGGTAAATCGAGTGAAAATAAAAAAAATTACGTGCCATTACGATATTGCTTCATGATTTCATTACAGTATGTAAATCGTGCAATTTATGTTCAATAATATTAGCACCTATATCATTTTTATTACTGGGGTAAGAAACGAAAAGACCACTTGAGAGGTCAGGTGTTACGGAATATTTGGCGGGAGTTAAGTTATTTTTGCCCGTTTAGAATAGAGCGTCTTGTAAATATTTCGATGTATCAGGCCAGCATAATTTGGAGCATATCTGGGCGACGAAAGTTTTCAATCGAAAATTAAATTAATTAAATTTTGATCTTCAGTATTAAAGTTATAACCAAGTAGAAATTATTACTAAGATTCAAAATAATAAATTGTATTTTAAAAAAAAGCGATTATGCATATTATGTCTTTAATTATAATTTGTATCTTAAATATTGATCCTCTTAAGATTTGTTACGAAAATTCTGAAATATTTGTTTTAAATTAATTTTTTTGTATTAATTTGTACTGTCTCTTCGTTACTAAAGCAGTTTAACGATACTTAACTGGGAATCGTTAAACTGCTTTAAAACTTCATATTAATTAAGTTGCCACATTGTTTTTTTCAATATATTATTAAACTTCTTTCTAAATGAAATGTTAACCCTACCATTAAAAAAAACAATACCTGAAGCCAATCGAAATTGTTAAAGCTAATTGTCTGACCATTATTACCTAGTTATTTTTGGATCGTATCGTGTTCTTTGTTTGAATGTGGCCTTTCGCCTGAATAAATATACTTTAAAAACCTTTTTAAAAGTAAATTGAAAAGTGTATTTCGTGCCAGCCTCTTTCACGGCACGGCGAATATGTGAGACCAGTTTGATTTTATAAATAGGATAATTATTATCACGTATTTATATGTCTGTGAAACGAGAGAAACATTCAGGATAATTTGTCACCCGTGCTAAAACCATATTTCAGCTGACATTTTTGTTAAGTCCGCCCTAACGTAATCCTGGCACTTGTTGCGGGTTACAGATGTTATGAAGATACTGTTTCTTGTTTCCTTTGTTTTATAGTGTATTTAAATTTTTACCACATAAATTAATTTACAGCAGTATTAAAATAAAGTATCATGAATGTTGTTATAAAATGTCGAATGATTAAAATATAAAAGAAATCAGAACTCTACTTTTCCCTCTAGGTTAGGTTTGTTTACATTTTTTTGTAGTGTTAGAATATTTGTTGACCCCATCTGTATAAGTTTATCATGTGTGCCAATTTTAAATTAAAAAGAACGGATATCTATTGCCTAATGCTAGAAACACGCTACACATACGGCATAGTTGTGTATGTATGTAAAACAGCTGTAATAATATCGGCATCCGATGTAATAAAAATAGTGGTTTCGATTTAGCTTAACAACCGGATCCGGGCGGGACCCGGCGCGGGATTGGCCCGACAGACGGACGGACGGATTAATGTTTTGATGTCATCGATTAAAGTGTATTTTCACGCGTTCGACCAATTAAAACGCGAAGCGCAAGAATTTCGTTTCAAGGTCTCCGATCTTTTTTCTTTTCCCGCTCATATTTATTTCTCTATTTGTGCGCCAAGCTAGGTACTGCTACGTACAACGGCTTAAAACAAATTTAAATGTTAAAAACTCACACAGCGTGTTGACTCAATTTGTACCAACGTTGGTTACATATTGCGCCCAACTTCTTCACGTTGGAGATGTAATTAGGTTAGTCTATGCAAAGCGAAAGAAACCGATACGTGACGGTCAAGTCTTAATGTTGGGGCAAGTGTTAAGGCAATGATATTCTCTTGTACAGCATTGGAACCAACGTTGGAACCAATGTTTGGGGCCGTCCTTAGATTTGTATTAATGGGATTGCTTCAGAAATTGCGGTAGGAGGTGAACTGCGCCCGCTCGATTTATTGTTACAGCCATTATCGGTTTAATCGTCTACGAATGGTTGATTTGCGAACACAAATAGCGGAATACCGGCACCCTCACCGTTTCGTTATATAATCGCAAAACTCAAACTCTATCCAGAACATTCTTCGTAATACACCGAGGCGGTATCTTCACTTTTACGGGCTTCGTGATCACCGTTTCGAACTTTTTAACTTCTCTCTTTTCGCTTTTCTTTTCGTTATTGGTTAATTAAATGTGTAATTTTCTCGCGTTTTCCTTCACTGAAATAATAAACAGTGTACACAGGTACTCTTTGTATTCCAATCATGTAATAGTTGTGGGAGAGAATACTTCATCAGCCTCCTGCCTTTATCCCACATAGGTGGCGTCGACGCAACATGTGAATAATGTTGTAAGCGGTTTTGGCTATGTTTTTTATGACCGGCCGCCTGCCTGATGTCAACCATCCTTGGGAAACAAACACCCAGAGATGGAACAATTTTCTGTGGGTCCCACAAATACTTGTTCCGTGTGGGAATCGAACCCCCGACACCGAAGACAATAGTTTAGTAACGTCGCAACTGAGTCATAGCAATATTATTTAATAATTTATCTAATATGATCTTCCGCAATCCGTCGGAGCCGTGAATCTGTGATAGCTTGGTATCCGGGCGCTCGCTTTCAATTTAATATACTCGAGCAACCTGAGTTCGATCCCCGGTGCTGGTACCAATGAAATTGTTAATTTTAAGTGCTGTCTTATCACGTGCTCAACAGTGAAGGAAAACATCGTAAGAAAACCTGCATATATTTTCTAAATGATAACAAAATAATATTTCGAAAATATGTGAAGTTCGCCAATCCGCAGTGGGGCCGCGTGGTGAACTATGCTCTAATACCCTCTGTACAGAGGAGGCCTTTGCCCAGCAGTGGGATTTGTATAGGCAATTACTTTTTTTTTATATAGTAATAATTAAATATTAATAATATATAGTAATAATTGCATACTGAATGTTTGTGTGTTTTTCTTTTATTTTGTAACGCCCAAACTCAACTTAATTCTTTACCGACAACACAAATAAATGACATTAGAAATAAGATTTATAGATCGATATTGAATGTAGTAAAGGCCCATTTAGATGGTGCCAGTTTCTTGCCTGTTGTATACAATTAAATTGAAGCAATAAATGAGTTGCATGGTCTAAACAATATATAACATTCTTGACTGTTGAACAAGACTTGCTTCAAGTTTTGTTTCAAAACTTTCCTTGGTGTAAACAGCACACACAATAATTTCTTAAGCAATTCTTGTATTCAATTGCATTCTCTCTTCCATTGCAAAAATGAGTGCGATGAGTGAGGGTGTTTAATCGTTGCTGTTCTTCTGAGGCAAGAAATATTGAGAAAAGGTCGTAAAAATGTTGGACAAAAAAATGAATAATAATATATGGATAATAATAAATAAATCTCAATGAAATATATTAAATCGACATAATCTAACTTGAACCATTTTTTTTTAAATAAACAGCCCTTTTCATTTCAAAACGTTCAACACTTGAATGAAATATTTGTCAACGCAAATACGTGTAATACTTGAAGCAACACGCCAGTAAATTGTACACGCACATACAAGCATGTGTTTAGACAAGTCAAAACTTGAAAGCAATAATCGCCTAAACATAATTGCATTGGTGTACACAAAAAAAATTTGCAATTATTTTTTGTCAAGACTTGCATTCAATCATCGCATTCAATTTTTTTTACAATATCTGCGTGTAAACTGTTGCTTACAATTCTTGATGGTCAATTATTGCGCGCAATTTATTGCATTCAATTATTGCTCTTGTATGTACAAGAAAATGGCATCGTGTAAATGGGCCTTCAATCTGGATAAGCGGGGATAAATTACTTTAAATTATATTTTAATAATTTTATATTTTTAATATTTTAATGGGGGAATATTCATTTGTTTTCTCGGCTGGTTAGGTTTATATATTTTAATTATTATTATAATAAGTAATTGTAAATATAAACCTACCTATATAAATTAAAAAAAATAATATACATTAGTACGATTAAATCCTTTAGTACGATTGACTGCTTAATATTGCTAATATATAATAATAAAGTCTGTCTGTACACGTGTCTTAAGTACAATAAACAAAAAAGCGCGCACGGCCGTGCACAATTTCGAGGAACTTCTGTAATGCCGATGTTCCGAGATAAATATTTAGGTATAAATCATAACTTATCTACCTTCGCTTGTCAGGGCCAGGTGGTAATTAATTAGCGTTCGACCCCCCCGCCCCCCTCGGTACTTCGCGATTGAAATTAACTGAGCGTGGTTCGCCCAGCGCTCGCTGTTTCGTATCGGAGAATGGGAGGCGATGTACACACTAGAGAGTTGTCGCAAACACAGCAATTTGAAGCGAAACAAAACTGTTGTATTTGACCCATAATGAGATTTTTTTAACAAAATAATTTCATTTTTTCCTACCTAAACAAATAATCTTCTCGGTGTTATTTATCTCTTATTTTCTAGTTCTATATTTGTACACGTTGTTGAGGATAAAAGTAAATATCGAATGAAAGCCAATTCTCTGTAGAACATATTTCTTTATTTGAGTATGTTTTCTTTAAAATAAAAATTGCCCGAACTGTAGCATAACATTATCCTGTGCTGTAAGGACGTTAACATACACTAATTTCACGTAGAAAAACATCCAGGTCCATGGCAAAGATTATACTCCACTGAAATAATTATATTGAATAGAACAAAGTCGTGATTTGTTTGTTGTTAACTTTTGTGTGTTAACTATATACCTACTTTATGTTAATTATTTTTCTTTTAACACTTCAAGTAAGTTTATACCATTGCAAGTATATCTTTAAGTACCAATGTTGTTTGCGACGTTCATCAACCGGTTTTGCATCGTCTTCGACGTATTTATTGTGTTACTTTGGCATTTAATTATAAAATCAAAACAACTATATGAACGAGAAGCCATCCTTAAAACCTTTATAAATACTTTATATCAATATTATATTTACTATCTCATATGTTTTTAATGCAAACCATGTTTAGTAATAATCCTTAACAAATACTTTTTGATACACGCATAGACTATTGAAGAGTAAGAAATAGGAGCGAGTTCAAATGTATTATTTTAAAATAAACACTTTGTCTCTTAGCTCTCTTTGTTCTGTAGCACGATGTAACAAAGTGTATTTTATTGAGGTTACCTAACATAGGTACCCACGCCTTTGTACCAGGCGAGGATGAAGTTGGAAGAGTGCATCTGGATTGTGCAGTGCGACGAGATGCCTCCAGTGAATCGTACGTAATGCGCCCGATATAATATTCAGATCGCATTTATCCGTGCAGCCATAGGCGCCGAAACAAGGTTTTGTTAGCAGCGAGACAATCCCCTTGGGTGACAGACAGTCGAAAGGCCTTTGAAAAATGTATCCGGATTTCGAAGAATCTCGAATCTTTCGTCTTCGCTTGAACGACTGTATAAGGTTTTGTGTTGTGCGTTAGATAATATAAGGAGGTTTTTGATGCTGGTCTTTGTCGAGATAAAGTCGTTTTGTCGTAATTGTTTTTGATGTATCAGAAAGTTATAGCGATCTGGTGGTTCACCTGACGTTAAGTGATCGCCGCCCATTGAAGTTTGCAACACCCGTAAGGTTGCAGATGTGTTGGTGCCTTTTAATAAAGTGGGCCCCGACTACCTCACTACCAGAGGAAACACTTCCACTTCACGCCGGTCTTCTGTGAGGTATTGGTATTTCCCCGGACATACCTGCCCACTCGTGCAACAGCGAAGACTGTTGCGTGGACCTACCACAGTGTTAACTTTAATTTTTAATAGTTGATCTGCGAAAATATTTATTACTTATGTACGGTAAATTTATTATTCGCAGCGCCCAATCCACCGACCTCGCGAATGAATAGTGTATTTAAATATTTTATCATCACTAGGCTAATATTCATCCATGACGATCCTACGTATGATCTAATGGTTCGGCTACGCGACAGTATTTTATATTTGTTAATGTGTTTATGCGTGATATAATGCTTTAAGGAAATTTTTCGAAATATCTTAGCCGGATTTTACAATCGCATTTGTTAAAAGATAAACTGATGTAGTGTTATAGGTATGCATTGAATTCTATAAAAAAAGACATAAATATTATATGCTTTAAAACTAAAGCATCAGTGCAAAGATACTTCAAAGTAGAACACTAATTTTGAAGTTGACGTTAGTCATTTGAACTTCGTACAAAACATCGAGAGTTCAAAATCAAAATAAAATGAATCATTTTTAAAGTAATTTAAAAAGATCGTTAGTCTAATTTCTTATCCTAATTGTCATAAGATATTTATAATACGATACAATAAAGTCATATTCATAACTGTAAATAAAAACTAATTTACGTGACGTCCTTTTAAACTATATAATACTTATGCTATAAATGTTCGAAACATCAGGAATCCAACCAAATTTAAGGCGATAAAAAAGTACGGTCAATAGTATCGAGTTAGTACCATATTTGTTTTAATGTTTATTATTTAACAATCCAAGAAACTGTTTTCAACGCTTTTGAGCTTTTTTTCGGCCTTGCTGTAATAATATAAATTTTATTTGCCATTGCATAGCTCGTAAAATGTGCTATAAAACGTGCTGAAGGGCCAATATCCTAGTTCGTTGCAAAGTTTAAACTCCAAATTGGGCGTCTGTATCATATGTTGTTAACACTAGCGGGTTTTTTCATTAAACCACCGCGAGTTTAACTTGTTTCCTCCTATAGGACGTAAATCAATGGTTAAGATAATGAAAATTATGTCCCCGTCTAAAAAATAGAACGTAAACACTAGATGTTCCTTTGTACATTGAAAATGTAAAAATAATCCCAACTCGAGACGCCATTTTGGAGGTGTGATTGATTACATCTGACGTCAAGCCTCGAGTTTTTTTAGACACTTGGTTTTTATTCCGTTTGTTTCGGTTCGTCTTTCTATTGCTTGATATAGGACATCTGTAACATGCGTAGTTGGGTAGTTTTCAAAGAAAGTAAATTTTAATAATGTTTTTTTTATGTGAAAAGTTGGCATGCGAGTAGGCAGTACGCTTAACCACTGAATGTAAATGTATGGGATGTGGAATACATCATTTATAAAAATGATAATATTCAGCAATAGAGCCAATTACCTATTCACTTCGGCTTATCTCAGATCATTGCAAGTTATAAAAATTTAAGACTTGAAATAAATTTAGTGTTCGGTAATTTTAAGCATTAAAATTTTTCTAACTTATTTATCGGAGTCTTACATAGATCGGTGATAAATGAAGAATTTCTTTTTTAATGATAAGACGTTGTAGAGTAAAATTGGACAAAAATAAAACATCACAATGAAAAATATATAAAATTTTATCAATATCAACATGTAAAAAGTGTATGTACCCACATGTGAATGGAAGTTTTTCATCGACAAGACTTGTTTTAATAAATTATTGCATTTTTTTCATCTTTTTGTGTCGGCTGCAACGAAATGAATATTTCTATCGCATCAAAATACAAATGTCATCACAAATTGCCATGCGAAATATTCCGGTGACCTTGAAGATCTTTTGGCGTGAATTCCACTTTTATCCTTGACGATTACACTATGGTGACATCATGGCCGACTATACTGTGTGGAAAAAATTATGTAGACACATAATGTCGACCCGAGGACAATTTTTCAATTTCGTTGGTAATAAGCGTTGCTATATTGTATACATATATATCTATTGTGTCTTCAGCGAGTATTTAAGGGGATTGCTATTTCTCAACTTGTTAAATGAAACGTTACGACTTTTATCGTGTTTTTTTTAAATTTATTCCCAAAAGTTTCAAATTCTTTTCGACGTTCCCGATCCGTCCCCTTATTTAATTATCAATTTAGATGGAATATGTAAAATATTTTCATTTAGTAATACGTTGTATGATGTGATATCTAGAAATAAATATTCATACTTATAGTTATTCAAAATAGTCATAACTACATTTCCAAGTCCCACAAGAACCAAAATAGCTGGTTACCACATTCCTAAATGAGTAGGATCTAGTGTGTGAAATAACTACCACTGTATTCGTACTGTAGAGGCAAGTCGTCGCTTTGTTTCGTCGGTAGTTGAACTAATGCGATAGTACGTAACTTCGAGATTGTTTAAACAGAATTCGTTGATGTTAAGACGGTTAACTCCATAATTAGAGAGATCTCAAACACAATCCCACTCGCTTCTCTAGAATAACATTAAATTGCCGTTTGTCTTAAGTTTGTGTTCGGTGTACGATTTTAGTTTATGTAGATATTGAGCTGACTATTGAAACATTTACGTAAACGCTCATGCCTGTCTATAAAATGAGTGGGCTATGATAGATTCCAGGTTTTGTTTTTCTTTCCTTTTCGCCATCACATCCATTATACTCTTACCTCTTTCTTACCCTTATCTTACATAGGTAGGATTTGAATTACAAATATACCACATTTTTATAGAATTGGCTCTGGTATCTGCGCCACTGAGTCTTTTTTTTTTTGGTAAATCGTGTATTTTGGAAATTACATTTAGATACAAATTAATGAAATATGCATAATATTTTTCGATCTTACCGATCTAATAATAAGGAAATATGAACTTTATAAAAAGGGAAAAAAATAACAAAATCATCTGGATCGATAAAAAATAAAGAAAGCAATGATCTGGAATCGAAAAAAAAATTAAAAAAATGAGTATGTAAATTGATCGTGACACGAAGCACGGCCTTCTGTTTCGGTGCCGCCCGATCACCGACCGAACTATTATAAAATTTTTTTTTCGGCGAAATTTACCGTCGTATTCGAATGATATTTTTCATTCCCTGAAAACAGGAATAAAGGACAAATTTCGAATTTTCGCCCCCAAATCTATGCTACTACATACTAAATTTCATGAAAATCGCTGGAGCCGTTTCAGAGATTCCGATTATATATATATATACAAGAATTGCTCGTTTAAAGGAGAGAAGGTAATGAGTAAGATGTCAGAATCTAATCCTATGGGTTACTCTATTAATTTTTATATTATTTAAACTCTTTTCATATAGTCATCATCATGATTTCAGCCTGTTTAAAAAAAATGTGGCCTGTGGCCAAATTGTGGGGGAGCTATAGGGTGCCAATAAGCACGACACAGAACTACCTGTATCCATTGATTTCCCGCGCATTTGCATAGGACGTAACTTCATCAAGTGGGGGGTCGTTTCACACTGCGACGGCCCTCACAAGACTGCTACTCAGAACCCTTAACCAATGATACATAAAAATAGTGCCACTTGTACTATGTAAATAAATTTCTTTCTCCAATCCACAGCGTTTAGTAGTTAAATGATTCAGTAACTAGTCAAACGTTCCCGCGTTAATTACAAAAGACGCGGCAAAGTGTCTCGCTTAGCCCTTAGCCCCCCATGGTTCCTAGCACCTATTTGCCAATAGCCGGCTACATTCGGTAGAAGTTTTAATTGGGTGAATGAACAACGATTACGGGTTCGCGCCTTCCCGTCTGTCGCGTCGCTGAATTAGTTACGAACTAACTGATACCCCGTCTCGCGTCTAGTTAGACGGTTCGAGGCACGGTATACTCATTACGCTTCAATGACAATGCTAATAAGTAAAGAAGTGGGGGTGGCGGCGGGTAAGTTTGTAGTTTTAGAAACTTGTAACAACAATACTAAGAGAAAGTTTGAACTGCATATTTTGAAACTCGCAAGTATTGATTTTGATACGTTTCCTGAGGTAATCGAGGTAACGGAGCCCCTTAAAGATTGCTATTTCAACGGCCTCCACCTCTATTCGTGTTTTATGTCCATCGACGGCAGCGATCACTTGTCGCCAAATGAGCTGGTCGTTCGTTTGCCGATTCTCTTAAAAAGGAACGCAAGGAACGCTCGAAAATGCAGGCATCTTAGAATAAGTTACCTATCGTTACGCTAGGCTTATTAACAGTCTTCAAGGTCCTTAGCTTTGAAGTTTGACGTTACAAACTTCAAGGCTAAGGAATTGCTTTATGATTAGATATTAATTGGTTCGATTCCTACAGCCCATAGCTAGGCGTTGGGAAAACCAACAAGAGTATCATTCCTTAGTCTTCGGGCGTAAGCTTCTGAGGAATATGTGACTAAAGGTAGTTCTTGAGCTACTTTTAGGTAAGATTGATTGATTTGGTATATTTTTTTATTTACAAAAACAAACAAAATGAAAGCATTAGTACAATGTTAAAATGTACACGTTCCGCTTGACACATTAAGTCATTCATTGTCTGAAGTGAATGTACTACTCTAGAGTTAAAGCATCTCACAAGGTTACTTATAATACCTATAAGAGTTGAAAACAATGTATCGTTTTAAAAATTTGTTTGAGGTTTTGACATACATCATGCATGCATTAATTATTTATCCAACGAACGCCCTCATTAGGATAATCGGTCACGTTGACAAATGAAATATCAAAGCGATGTCAGCTTAATATGCGATAGCTTTGTTGTTGGATAATGCCATGTGAAATAGTTATATATAGTAATTAAATCATTAATTTACAATTAGACTGTGAAGAGATCAAGCATTGTAATATTGGATAAGGTAGTTGAAGCAATAAAAAGTACTTCGATGATTGAAATTTTTATTATTAAATAGTTGAGACAGAATATTTGGCTGTACTGCTATTAAACCAGTGTTTTACTTTTAATGTGCACAATTTTGCATATTCTTTTAACTGTGGCTATATGAAAAAAACAACATTGAAATAAAGACTAAAGTGGAAAAAAAAGATATGTATTAGGTGGTTGGGACATAGATAACGTGGTAGAAATATACGTTATCACACGATATCTCCGCTGGTGCACGTGCAAATCCATAAGCATCATTTCTGCGGGTCATGGGTTCGACGTACGACGGACGACGTTCCCACGCAGCATGCACAAGCATTTACGGGACCCATAAGTAATTGTTCCGGGACTCAGAGTGTGTCAACGTGTTTGTCATTTTATAACGATCTTACAACTCGTTATAATGGTATTTATTCTACAGTAAGGGCCAACGATAAAAAAAAAGATTGTTATGATTGTTTAACACATTTTAAATAATTATAAGCCTCAGTTTTGTGGTTTATCAATACGTGTTGCGAATTGGCTTGCTGATGACTTCTGGTTGCTAGGCTTTTGTTCAATGGATTCGGAAAATTGCTTTGTTCGACGTTGATGATTGAAGCTAACTGAATAAACGGCTTAGAATGGAGGACAATTATTGAACTCTATATAAATATAAGCCGTGAGAGCCGTGATAGCTCAGTGTCCAAAGTCCGCCAATCTACGGATGCAGTGGGGCCGCGTGGTGGACTATGCCCTGATACCCTCTGTACAGAGGCAGTGTGGCAGCAGTGAGACATGTATAGGCTGATACTTTTATAAAAATATAATGTTCGGGAATAGCTTAAATTGAGAAAAAAGTAGAAATACTTAACAGTTATATACTTAACTGTTTTTTGTTTGTTGGCTAACACATGTGACCGTCTTCGAAAGTCCTACAATTTTTGATATATTTAGTGTCTGCTTTAGTGTCATATTGAATCATAAAGAATTCACCCTACGATCACCGAATGTACTTCTTTAGTAATAAATAAAAAATAAGTTAATAATAATCATCCTTGAACACTGGCATGGCCACGCAAATTTTTTCGTCAAAGCAATATATATAAGCATTAGTGTTTGAATCCTTAGATTCGGTGAAGAACTATGGAAGTTATGGCGTTCCGAAAAACACCTTTGAGAAGTAATTATAGAGATGATTTGGTATATAGATAGTGGATATAAGTGCCAGCGGAGATAATTAACAGGCTCCCCAAACTTCTCTGTTGACGTGCAAACTTTTTTAAATCTTTAATGAAGCCGAAAACTCTATGACGATTTCCTTTTATTTCATCAAAGTGGGTTTTTAATCTCAAAGATAATGAAAATTATTTTAGTATTTAAATGCATTCACGCGATGTTAGCTGATAACTTGGTTTTTGGTAGGATATTTAAAAAATGTCGTCAATTAAACACTACCAATACCAATTCACGATTTAATTGTATGTAATTTCTTTATCTATATTTTTAAATATTTAAGGATGTAAAGTCTGAGGTATTCCACTACCGCTTCATCTAGTTTTTTAAACTAGATGAAGCGGTAGTGGAATATTTAATGAACCGTATCTATATCCGTGTCCGTATTTACTGAACGCGCTTCTATTAACGAGAAAACTGGGCCTATCATCGACAGGCTGCTACAGCGGGATACAAGTGCGGTGATAAGGGAACAAGGTAAGCAAACTGGGACGCCGCTATAATGGCCCGTAATGTATTGGAATGTCATAATAGTTGCCAGTTTCTAGGTATTTAACGCCACATACCTGCGCTCACAAAGGGACGGTACGCTTTGCCTATCGCTTCTGGTGGCCTAGTACACTATAACGTCGCAACAGCGAATAATACAAGCGGTATATTTTTATTGAAAACTAGCTGTTCGTGTAATATTTTCATATTTATAATAAGGAAATAGTGACGTGAAATGATTGGTACGATTTATATCGTGGAATTTTGCAATGGAAATTGAGAAATACGGTTGAAGTATCTTGAGTTCAGTAGCTTATTGACCATACCAGCATAACTGGAATTTCAAAATTGGGTATATTGTTTATGGTGGAAAAAGGATTAACTACATAGTACTATTTTGTTTAAATACATTGTTAAACCGAATATTTTCAAAGGAATTGTATTATTAGTGGAGCATAGAGAATCTAGCGGTGGTAGGGCCACGCAGCAGCCTCGGCTGTTGCACAGATGGGCAGACCCAATGGTCAGACCCGTCCGGGTAAGTACCACGACCTCACAGAAGACCAACGTAAACTGGAAGTATGACAAATAGTTTCGCGTTTCCTCTGGTGAGTGAGGTAGCTTGAGCCCAATTTTCAAATGGTTGTCAACGCATCTCTAACCCTCGGGTGTAGCAGATGTCCATGGACGGCGGTATTCACTTAACATCAGGTGAACCGTTTGCTCGTTTGGCAACTTTTCACATAAAAAAAATCTAAATCTAAATTCGTAGGTATATATTTAACATTCAAAAGACATTAATATTTTAGTGATATATTTTTTTCTTTACGTAAACATTTTTTTTTCTGTTTTTATTTTTTTGTAATTTTATTGATTAAGTTCTGTACAACTATTTTAAGGTGACGGAATAAATGTCTTTAAATGTCTTTAAAATGTCTTTAAATGTCTTTTATTAAAATTAAAGCGTATACATTTTTTTTTGAAAAAGTATAACGAAAGTCAATGCTTACGTAATTACGAATTTCATTTTTATATATCATTAACATTATCGCCTTATTATTATTTTATTTTTGCCTTATTTTCATAATAAATAGCGAGACAACTATTAAAATTTGTAGAAAAAAGGAACGAAAAGTTTTTCACCGGTGTGGGAATCGAACCCGCGTCTTCGGCATTCGCGCCATGGCGCTCTAGCCACTAAGCTAAACGGCTGATTGCCACACCGACGAAATTCTCAACGTCGTTTATCTACATTTTTTAGCATTTGAAGCAATGTTTAGCGCATACATTTTTATATCCTTTCCAGCATACAAACTTTTAATCTTAAATGCAGAGATTAGGACTATAAAAATTGAAATTTCTAAAAAGCGAGACAATTAATTGAAATTGTCATTGCTGTACGTGTTAACGTTTAAATGTCGACAAATATCCCGACGCCGGCCGCCTTTGAGGCGAGCAGATCGCTTTTATCGAAAAGCGACGTGTCCGACAACGCAATCGATAATATCTGAAAGATTAAAAATCCGACGAGAGCGGACGTTGGCGGCGCGACGCGATTTGTAAAACCCGAAGAGTTGCCCCGTAACACTAAAATTAAAATGGTTCCCTGTAACAAACCACAGCTTATATCGTCCGCGTATTTGGAATCCCTCCAACGATCGATTGCATACACTCAATCGCCACACGAATACGATCTTGTATACATCTAAATTGAGCAGTTTTATTTTTGAATGGAGAAATATATTTTATTTTATTCACTCGCGCGCACCGACGCCGGCGAAATGGGGCCGCGGGCTGTTTTATTTCAAAGAGATTTCCGTCTAACTATGTTTGTTTCTCGTATTCAATCTTATTCATTCGTCTATTCTCACCAATATCGTTATCAAGTTGGCACTCCGATATGCTCGAATTTGCTCTGTGTCACACCTGTCACCTGTCAAACATGTCCGCGATAAAATTGACTAGTTTATCAATTTGGCTTGTTCGACTTGTCACTTGTGTCGAGTGGTTTTGGTAAGATTGGGAGAATACTTAAAACTTATTGTATTTAGTTTATTAATCATACCATTTCAAAATTAATTGAATGGCTAATCTTATACTATTAAGGCATTTAAAATTCTTTAATTATAACCATACTAGCTGCTGCCCACGACTACGTCTGCGTAAAATAGGCTGAAGGCGTAACATTCAGACAGAAAGACAGATATACATAAAATATGTATATAAATTATAGCCTTTGACTTATTCTGATGTATAAGCTATATTATTGTAAAGTTTCATTCAATAGTATTTGCGTGAAAGAGTAACAAACATCCATCCATACATACAAACTTTCGCCTTTATAATATTAGTAAGGATAGAAGGTACCTACTTCTTTACCTCTTACGAAATTAATGGAATTTATGGCCACAATGAGTTTTTAAAACCGTCCTTTATATTACGTGGATCAATTAGGAACTCATCTTTCCGTCCCCGTTACTTAATCAAAGATTTCTTTTTGTAAATTAACCCCTCGGGATTGACATCGAAGTCTGTTTACGCTTATTTCTTGCTTCGACGCTTCGATCGGGAAATAATGAGGGGCCCTTGGGGCGAGAGCTGCGTATAGACGTGTCTCTCCCCAGTCTCAATTCCGTTCTTAAATTCAATAAAAACGTACGCCGAGGAAATTAGCAGAAACTAATCTCTCTACAGCTTATTTATTTGTCACGTTTCTACTTCAATATACAAAAGAATATTGATCGCATCTGTATGTAAGCAAGTTCAGCTACAACTAAAAAGGTTCCTTTTCGAGCCGTGTTTGAAACAGGTTTAATTTGAATGGAGCTCAGTTGGTCGGACAATTTAAAATGAAAAAAGAAATACATCGTGTAGTGTATTTCTTTTATGATTACCTATATAATTTTTTGGTATTATTAATTATACAACCATAATACATAACAACTGTATTATGTATAGGCAAGATTGTTTATAATTCCATGTAGAACTGTAAGTACGGAGTAAAAATAATGAAAGCAATGCTTTGCGTACTGCCGTAATCGTCCGTAATACTCCTAGAAATAGAAATCTCGATATCCTCGATGCATGTTCGTTTCGTAGAGTGGCAGCTCTTTAGCTTTATTGCCCTCGCCTTCCTTAAGTATACCATCCGGCAAACGCCGAGCATTCGACTCGACATTCAATAGAATATCTATTAATAATATAAAAAAGGAAGTATTTGTCGGTTATTTCAGCATCCCCGCAGCAACGGAACAATTGATCGATATGATTTTTGAAATTATACCTACTTCTGCTGGCGAGTTTCGAAAAAAGTATGAGAGTAAAGTTTGTACGATGCGCGCGCACACCGCCATGCAAAAAGCGACATGATAAAGTTGGTTGCTATCAACTTCCCGGTATTACCATGGCAATCAATCATCACTTTTTTGGCATTCATCTATGATTCCAAGTTATTTAATTAAACCGTTATCAATTGCACTTAATGTCTTTTTCAAAAACAAAAAAATCCTAGCCCAGGGAGCAAAATTTTTAGTTATTAGTATTTTGATACACTAAAGAAGTGTAACTTTTTGCGTGCGTACGTACGTACGTACACACAATTTTTTTGTGTAAGACCGGAGATTGACATGGTGTCTTTCTGAATCTCAAAAAGTGCACGATTATAGAATCTTGTTCGACTCAAGACCGATTAAACCACGAAACCACTCGCAAAACCCGTCGGCGTACTTGTTGCGTTGATATTCGGTCTGGCAACAATACGCGGCCTTGTTCATGGCCCATGCGGGCGAGGTCAGGTGCATGGCGATCTATTGCCTCACGATTCTTTGCCGCTGGGGGCTATTAGTTCCGCGGTGTCGTTACCCCGCCCGGGGCGAATTCGTGACGGGTAGGGGCGATTGTTTTTGTGTATTGGGAATACATCTTCTGTTGACTGGTGATTTCGCTTTCGGTCCGTAGACTATTCAAGCTTTATCGAACGCAGAGCCCGTGGTTCAGCTAGAACTCGCGAGGGTTATTTGTATTTTGTGTGAAATAGGTTGGCTAGTAAGCCCCAACGATCACTGCGACCTATATCTATTGTAGTCTTACCTTTGAAAACATTGCCCCTTACTGTAGGATAACATTATCCTGTGTTGTAATATTTTTTTTATGCGAAAAGTTGCCAAACGAGCAGACTGGTCATTACTGATGTTAAGTCAATACCGCCGCCCATGGACATCTGCTACACCCAAGGGTTAGAGATGCGTTGACAACCTTTTGAAAATTGGGCTCCGACTACCTCACTCACCAGACGAAAGGCGAAAGTATTTGTCATACTTCCACTTTACGCTGGTCTTCTGTGAGGTCGTGGTACTTACCCGGACGGGCCTGCCGTTATGTGCAACAGCCGAGGCTGCTGTGTGGCCCTACCACCGTTTTACACACATAAATTTCACGTGGAGGGGTATACATACAACTGTGGTTCACTAATGGTTACTGCTCGCGTGATTGTCGCGGTATGTAATATGACATCAAGAATAACTAAGAAAGGTATAAGTATTTATTAATATAACACAAATGTGCATTTCGTTCGGAGAGCCTAGTGACTACACGACAAGATTATTTTAATGGTTTACAAAGCTAATACAACCGAAATGGATACCAGTCGGGAGCGGTAATATCTTAATACTGTAATATCTTACGGTAATATCTTAATCTTCAAACTTATACATAAGGATATTATAACCGAGGAGATATCCAGCCTTTTGCTTTTACGGTTGCCGTGTTTGATAGGAGGTTAAATCTCCTTAAATCCGTTTGTAGAGTTCTCTACTTAAGTTTTGGTCTTTACCGTTTATATTTAATAACCAAAATAGTTCTTTTCATTTTGACACAGACAGTCCTCTCTTAATTTATTATAAATGCGCTCAAAGGATATTTACTGACAACAAGTTGTCTTCATTTCATAATTACTACATTTTGCTTGAGCTAATTCTAATTAAGTAAATTGAGAGAGTTATAATAGACGCGTTAGAGATTTCTTTGATTCGTTGATAAAAGATTCGAATACATACAACTTATCCATTCGTATGTATTTTTCATCAAACGACAAAGACATATGTATTTAATTTGAATATGTTTCGAAAGTGAATTTGTATATTTCACAATTAACTGCATTAATCATTATCTAATACGCATTTAATATCGCATAACCGTTTAATAGGTGAAGGTAAATGAACATTGCGTCATATTACTTACGGTTGAATAGCCAGGCAGTTAAAGCATATCATATTCATTTCAATAGCCACCTTGAGAGGTAATGATTTGATCTCATCGTTTGGACGTTAGGCAAGCGGCAGGTTTCCGTGTTAGTAAACAAATGGATACTGGCTAGTAATTGACGATTTGCTAATGTGCTGCTGATGTCACAAGGCCTTTTGTTAAATTAAATTATCTTACGCGTTAATTTTATCTTAATTTTTTTTGCGTATAGTGCGCTATCATGACCGGCGTGCGTGTCGTCTGGTAAGGTAGCCGGGGCTAACTTTATTAAATGGTGTAATCCCTATGGGTGTTTTAAATGTCAATAGACGGCGGTTTACACTTAACATCAGTTGAACCGAAAGTTCGCTTGCCATCTTCTCACATATAATTCCGACGGCTTTGATGGCTTCGCCAAGAGAGGACCTCAGTTACATTACTGGGGAATCACAAAGAATGTGACTTGTACGAATGATATATTTCTTTCTAATTCTAGCCTTCTACTTAACAACTTTTCGGCTTATTGCCATGGTAACATACCTACTACCGTCAACTATATAGTTATTAAATTTTTTTTATTGTTACAGCATCAGTAGGCCTCAATTGGAAAAACGCCTATACGAAACGTCTAATTTACATCGAAATGTAATATTTAGAATAAGTTTATTAAATAATTAGCAGTTTTCGAATGAATAAGGCCCGTTCACACGTCCAGTTTTAAATCTCGCATCACACGTTAGGCGGTTGCGCAAAGCCTTGGCCGTTGCGAACACTCGGGTTTCGAAACGCAAAGTTATTTGTTGTATGTCAAACTTAACGGTTGCTTATTCTCTAATTGTGTAACGCTACGCGCAATGTCACTGGGTTTTCCAAGTGATGATTTACCGCACATTATTCGAGATATGAATATTTATGGGTTTGTGTGATTTTCAACATGATGCTAATGCAGGTAACATATTTAAAAAATGTCTAAAAAGTGGTTATTCGTTGTAATAGGTGAAACAAATATTCTTGTATGCATGCCTAAATAATGATATGGAATATAACAGTGAAATGATAGTAATCACGACATATCCTCAGTAAAGTATCTTGAGATGAAACCTATTTATACCTTGCCTTATATAGCCTAGTTAGGACAATCATCTCAACTAGGCGTTTAAGGTCAACCTAATCGTAACTTATTGAGGCCTTTGACCAATTGGTAGAATCAGTAGTGGCCATCGGTCTTTCTGCCCAGTTTGACTTAAGTATCTTATAGCACGAAGTTTGAATGTTGTTATTTAAAAGTGACAATGCTTTTGCAACTCTAGTGGATTGAATGCCCAAGGGTGGTGTGATCACATCAGGGCCGGCTCCGCGAAGAATCAATTTGGCTCTGGCTATTTGATTGTGAGGTGATTTTAACTTTGATTCATCTCCGGATTCCAAGGTCAAATACCAGTTAAATTAATATGAAACCATTTGGAGCAAAGTAACGCTAAAGTGAATGTTCACACCGATTCATAAATGAGGGTGTTCCAAGGTAATAAACACAAAAAAAAAATTCAACCGAATTATGGACTCCTTTATTGAAGAAGGTTGAACATCTTGTATCTTGTATTAACTGATGTTTTTGCTTACAGTCCCGAGACTATTAAAGATATTAAAGCTAGTTGAACAATACAACGAGGTTGTGCGCGGTGTGCAAAGCTTACCGGTCAAAAGGTTTGCCTCCATCGCGGAACTTCGTCACCGAAAACGCAAGAGTTGAAAGCGTATTATCATCGTTATTCTCGATGACACTTCGTGTCGCTTCAAACGGATTATGTTACGCTGACCTTTTGCAGCTCGTTCCTATATCAGTCTCTTTTACTTTCTGCGAATGCGAGTGCGGTCGTAATTATAACGAATTGCGATAGCCGATTGTCTCCTTACAAACAGCCATAATCGCAGCGCATGATTACACTGTTAATGTTGAAATCATCGAGATAGATTTATTTCATATTCTCGCGTACTACTGTGTTTTAAGTTTTGTCGTATGTGGAATAGTTATTGTTCTTTTGCACGAATGAGCAAGCTAATCTGGGGAAGTGTCAGATCCTCACAGAAAACCAGGGTGAAGTGGAAGTATAATATTTTCGCGTTTCGAGCTCAGTCTGTAAATGTTGTCGACGCATATACAACGCCTTAGGTGTTGCCGAAGTCTATGGGCATCGGTAATCACTTAAGAATTTGAACTTCCGAAGGACAGGCATCGCCTAGTGTGGGAGGCAGAAAGAAATTAAACTAGTAATTATGCTTTCAGAGTGAAGTTATTATAATTTTTATTTTTAAATCGGGTATACTCGTCCTCAAGCAAGTGGTACACAAAAAAAAAATATTTCGTCTTGTGAAAATTACTTTATTAATGAAAAATTTTATCCCGTTTCTCTATTTCTAAGGGAAAATGTTGGTTTATGTATGTCCTTCGATGTGCGGAACAGCAAATTGTAATAACTTGTTTAATTGGTAATAACACAAACTATCATTGGCTGTAACTGTTCGTTGTTTCTTGTGCGCCGAAATACTGTTTTACAATGGCCCGTGTTGCCCGTGAATCGCGCGGCAAAATTTCGTTTGGGAATTCGCGTCGGAATGTTACGGAAAATTCTCGAAATAGGGTAGAGACGTCGGCTGCCAGTATGAACTAAGACGTTAAGCCCTGGTTACGGTTACCTATTGAGTCTTGCTCAGTTCGTTAATGAATACAAATTGTCGAATAAATTACCACAAATAATTATTAGCACGAGGAAGTTTCGACGGCCAGATATCTCACGGTTCGATCAAATATCTTTGTTATTTCTTTTGTTTCAATTTCTGTTCAGAACATTTTAAATGTTTGAATATATTTGAATTTAAGTTTTTCATTTAGTTATTTTTATCCATTAAGGCATTTTTAAATATTAAATTTTATTGGTCTAACTATATACAAGTAAAAATACGCGAAGCGATCGTTGGGGCAATTTCGTTAGCGTTCTGCATTTCCACGCCAGCAAGCAATAAGAATTTTTTGAGTAAGTACTATTTCATCGGTTATACGAAATGCCAGGCATAAGACGGATCCCTGTCCACGAATTAACACGTCTCGATTCGATGTATTTACGCATCACCCGAAGCATCGTTGGGGGCGCGCTAACGAGAGGCATGTAGGGCTGTCCCAGCCATTGTGTTTATGCGATAGCGTCGCTCTACGGGCTGGCCCTCGGGACACGGGTATCGGACGGGCATGTCCGCTCGAGCCAGCTCTAATGCGTTCAACGTGCCTGCGTGAGCAGTGCTGCACCATAACATTCCATTTTCGAAATTCAATTTGCGGCGGGAAGCGTAACGGATTTGTCGATACATGCCTGTGTGAAGGACGTTTCACCCGTTCCCGAAACATTAATTGTTTGTTTTTTTTTGTGCACTCGTATTACGTAATCAGTTTATTAAATGTAATTAATTTTGTAGATAATTTATTTTATTTCCCGACGTTTCGATACCTCTTCAGCGTTCATGGTCACAGGACAGACTCAGGCGTTGGGCGAATCAATTTGATTATGAGCCCGGGCTACCGCCAGTTTTTAAATTATTAATTTTATGTCTATCTACGCGTAGATTTATAATGTTTAAATCTTGTAGATTAATTCAGTTCACAGTTCGGTTGTAAAGTTGCAATACTTGAGCAACATCGCCACCAATAACTTCCGAATTTTTAGCAGTAAAGCTGATTTCTGTATAAATTCTCTTAAAATGCATATATTTTATAAAATATTTTAAAAAGATACGAGTAATATCAAATCTCTAGTTATCTATCCGTGAGTTAAATGAAGTCTTCCATTTACGAGTAGTTCCGGTTACGCTGACCTTCTTCTAACTTTGAGTTGAAAATACTTAGAAATTTGCAATTCTATGGTTTTCAGGAATTCACCATTATTAATACCACTTTATAACAACTGTCCAAAATAACTACGTGACTTCGTGATTAAGATACAAACTTATGATTTAGGCATTTAATTGAAAAAAAAAAAATTCTACTTCCTTATAATAGGAAGTAGAATTTTTTTTTAATAACATACAGTTAACATTTTGCCAAAACCGTAACTTATATTTGGACCAAGCGGAATTCAGGTCGAAACGAAATTAATTAATTGCAATGTTAATTGAATGTTGTTATTTTTGGATGAAGCTAACGAAAATCCTAATTAAAATTCCATAAACGGTTGCCCGTAGCTAGGATGGTTTTTGTGCAACAGTACATTTGGCACGAGTAACGATCACAGTATAACGCAGATAGTATTAAGTGCGCCTTTATACATTCAGTTTTGCTTAAAGAACAAAGAAATAAATAAATACATAAATTCTTATGGATTGGGCGAAAGTAATGAAACCGTATATTTGTCTCGAGTTAACGTCGATCGCTATTGGAGTAGCGGAAAGTTTTATGGTTACGATTCAATTTCGTCATAGATAGGCCGCCAGTAGTGTCGTATAAAAGTTTTGGGTTTGTTTTTATAACTCAATAGTGGCGAATGGCTTAAGGCACCATATCTCTGATATTTTGGTGATAAAGAGATCGTTCTCCAGTCTGGAGAGAGCTGTGATAGTTCATTATCCGGGCGCTCGATTTTAATTCAATTGACACGAGCAACCCGAGTTCGATCCCCGGTGCCGGCACCAATGACATTGTTAATTTTAAGTCTTGACATATCACGTGCTCAGCGATGAAGGCGAAAAAATGTGAGGAGGAAACCTGCGTATTTTCGAAATAACGAAAAAAATGTATGTGAAGTGCGCCAACCCGCAGTGGAACTGCGTATGGCCTAATACCGCGTGATCCAAAATAATTGTTCATAATTTGGGTAGTTAAAAAACCTATACAAAACCATTTCCAATATGATTCACATGTTGTCTCGACCCCACCTAGGTGGCATTGAAGGTATCTCTTTTTTGCTTACATGTGCATACATTGTAAGATATTACGTGGGAATAGAAATAAACTTCATAGTATAAAACAAAGTTGTCCCACTGTCTGTCTGTCCCTATGTATGCTTAGATCTTTAAAACTACGAAACGGATCTTGATGCGATTTTTTTACTTGTGTAATGATACAAAAGGAAGGTTTATATGTATAATACATTGCACCCGCGCGAAGCCGGGGTGGGTCGCTACTATGGAATAAAGGTCAGTCTTGGTTCACTCGTGCTCTTTCATTAACATGTGCAGTTAACCCAACACAACTACGAGGAGAAGGAGGATCATAACAGGCCATTATCATAATAATTTATCAATATGGCGGGTACAAATCATTGACAGTGATATTATGTACGTAGGAGTTTGGTATTCGTATTTAATAACTTAAAACTGTTGACCTTACTCAGATTACATAGAATATTTACTGAATATTTCCTATTAACGGTTAATTTATTTGACTGTGTCGTGAATGTTAAACTGACAGTAGGCAAGTGTACATACAATGTGAAAGATTGGAAGTGGATTAAGGAACTTAAAGGCCTTTCTGGGGCCACCCATTAATGAAATTGAATTTTGTAACTTCATTTCATTCACATTAGACAGATGGGTTCACGTTTATGAATACCCCTATTCAGTTGTTTTTACAAGGGGGAGAGATAAAAAGTTACGTATCTGGGTCAGAATGTGACAGTGGTGAGCAGTGTGTCTCTTTTTATCTTGTGAATTTACTCATTTTAGTCTTCCACTTTGGTGTTGCAAAAATACTATGCGTATGAACTCAACATGTTTAATCTCAGTCCATGTGTATGGATAGAGTAAACCAATCTCTAATAATATCATAAAATTTTACGCATGTCCAACCATTCATGTGATGATTGATGAAAAGTTATTTACGAAAATCTGCGTTGTGTATTGAACCCGCACCTAATCTTTCTTGGTTACTACACCTCTCTATCAAACCATGCGCTCGTTAGTACCGGATTCATTGTATTTATTATGCTTGATAGATTTTAATTAAAATACGTTGAACTATTTATGTAGGCTTGGTTTCGTTATTATTTACCTAAAAGTAATCCAAACCCGATACATTCCTCCTTGTTACAATGTGTTGAGCATAGAAATTAGTTGACATGTGATGTAGTGATAGACTTATAGCTGTAATGATCACAATCATTATAAAAAAATGAACATTTCTAATATTGTCGCACAGGTTTTAAATTCGTTGTTGTTGATATTAACATAGTGTTCATATTTTAACTACTATTATTTTTACTTTCCACCGCGTATTCTTGAATGTGGCGATTTTTTTTTCTTTCTAAATAAACCGGGCAGACATACGCAAATAAAGAAAGGTCATCGTCGATGGCAGGAAAACTATAATTAGGCAAAATCGAAATCGTGTCACGTTACATGAGGCTTAAATAATTACCGAAGCAACTTAAGCCTCCCTAATTGAATAAGGCTCGTTTGCAGGTTAACGAATCGATACAGCAGCGTAGAGGCTCAAATGTGTCCCAACGCTGGTCACAGGTTTCATCACCGCGCTGGCTTCATGTCTCCAATATATAGTAATGCTCAAATATGAAAGAACGTTACTTTATTAACTTAATTCAGCAGCACGCTTCAAATACTCTAAATACAGTTTTGCCGCCATTCAGACATTCCACTATTATCTTTTCACGGAGAGTCTTTAAGCTCCCGTAGAAAATAATTAGTTTTTGAATATTAACGACGCCTTTTAGGCACCGCTCGCGTGGTTTGGAGCACTTAAACAATACCTGGGTCTTTGTTGGAAAATGATTTTAACTGAGTGCTGGTGGTAATTGCGAATTCATCAGTCCGCTCCGAACGGTTTCACTTTAAAAACAAATGGAATGCTTAAATTTCCATTAACTCCGAACAGTTTTTCAAGTGGTTATAATTTAGAGCAAGTTTACGTATACTCATACGAAGTAGAACGGTTTTTTCTGAAGTTCAAGTAAAGTTGTTGAAGCATATTGACTTTGCTAAACAGATGTTTATAATTTTACCCTTTTATATTTTAGTCTTATTTGCGAAATACAATTGCAGCTTGTTTTAAGAGATATGATTGAAAAAATTGTGTATGACTGTATATTTTTTTAATCAAAACAGCTACAAAGTTCACTTGATTTATCGAATCGTTTTTGTCATTATTTAACGGTTCTGTAATTAATTACTAGCATACATGTCGAATGTCTGGAGGAGCCCCAAAGGACCTGTTTCGTAAACAGAATACACCGGTATATTTAAGTTTAATATGATACCGAATCGTTAATTGGATTAAATAAATTATTAAAATATTAAAAAGTAAAATTTTCCGCGCCTTTGCATAATCGAGTCTCATCGCTTTATATTTAGGTATGTCACGACACGTTGTTGTCAAACTGGTTTTGATTTTTTTTTTAATTAGCGAATGGGTTTAGGATTCTATTAATTTTCGTATTTATTGGTGTGTTGTATTTTTTGATTCCTTGATGTTTTTGTTTATATGTTGACTCAGAGGCTATAAATATGAAAGTCGTCCTGCTCTGTCTGCTTAGATCTTTAAAACTACGCAACGGATCTTGATGCGGTTATTTTTACTAGATAGAGTGGTGATTCAAGAGGAATATATATAATACAATGCACCCGTGCGAAGCCGGGGCGGGTGGCTAGTTGTTACATATTTATTACCTCCGGTAGGCAGTTCCTGAGTGCGGTACTTAGCGAGCTCAACGAGTGCGGTATATGGGTCAAAAAGATATATTTTAAGTCATACAAAAGTTTATTTGTAAACTTATCTTAAGAGCTTATCATCGATAAAAAGTATGAGTTATACTAAACTTGAATTGTATGATGTACGTAAGAGTCTGATGCGAGTTATATTATCTTAGTAACAAAATGTATAGGTTTCGTTCATGTTATTCAACATTCACAGATAAAACATAATGATAATTATAATTTTTTTAAGTTTGGTTAAATTGAGAATTGTTTTATATTGGGTTTATAGCTTATTTACCCTTATATTCAAAGATGAGTAGGTAAAGTTTTAAGCATTTTCGTGATTTGTTGGAAAAAATGTTCCTATTTTTTTTTTACATTGTAGCTAGCAAAGGCTCATTTTGCACAATGACAAACATCATTACGTGGGACTGCTACAGCATTTGTACTTCACCTACTTTTTTGATCTCGGTAGCTTTTCTTTTTTTTTTCCCACGTTTCAGTCTTCGTGCAATATTGAGGTGATGTTTATCACAACCTTTCGAAGAATGACAATGTATATTGTCCAATTTTTACGTTTTATAATAATAACCGTCTTTTTCCTTCTCCTGCCCTAATTCCACCTCGGCACAAAATAGGGAATCATGATTTTTGTTTTTGTATAAATGTTACGCTTTCAGTCCTTAGACTATTAAAGTTTCATAGAACGCAGAACCGGTGGGCTAGCCAGAACCCACGGGTTTGAGGCCCTCCTCAGTGGGTAGGGCCGTGCATGAACTCATGCGTGCTTTAGATGTGTCATGTCGCCTACGGGCCATTGAACTGAATCATGATGTTATCTCGGTGTTGGATAGATTTTTTACCACCAGCCGTCTGGCTTACGACCCTTTTTGGGAATAAACATCCAGATCCCGAAACAATTATCTGTCGGTTACACAAATACTTGTCCCGTTTGGGAATCGAAGCCATGACCACCGTTGCTGAAGCCAAAATGGCTTAGGAACTTAGGACTTAGGCTTAGGACTCGGCGTCACCGAGTTTAGTAGATTAATTTTATATAATAAAATTTACAAAACCATATTATATAACAGCTCTCGGTACTCGAATGGGTCAGTTAAACCGGAGTAATTAGTTAGTTTGGAATTACCGGAGCTGCATTAGTGACCGGTGTGTAATAAAGGTATGCATGGCTTTGCGTTCCTTCCGCTGGTAGTGGAACCAGAGGCCCAGTTCCCGACACGTCTGCAATCTTTCTTGTCAATATCCATGAGCGGCGGTGCTTGCCTAATATGATGCTGGAGGTGCACCGATCAAATAATTTGCTATACCCTTTGAAAATACAAAGATACCCCACCCGTGCTTATTCTCCGCAGGTATGTGCGATAAATCAATCTATATACTTTGTACTTAACCTGTATATACAAATACCGGAGCTAACTAACAGCGACTGATTAAACGTATATTAAGTTAGGATAAATATCTCAAATTATGTCTACGGTTCCTTTATAACTACACGTTTAGACTGACCTCTTTATAAGACATCCTCTGGTAGATATCTGAAGCAGATGATTAGGTATTCGATGCAGAGACGTCAATCGTGCATTACGCTGTTGGCTCTGCTACAAGTTCCTGTAACGTCGCGGCGCTCGGTAACTGACAGTTACGCTCACCCCGAGGGCTTATAACAGGAGGTCGATAGTCATAGATAGATAGTCACTTGATCGATAGCATTCACTCCCTAGCCGTCTATCTCGTAGGACGTGCATTTAATTACTTGTCCGGTACACCCCGCTGGGGAGCCATATGGAATTGATTAATTTTGTTCGGGTCACGGAAAAAATAGTTAACGCCGTGATCCTGATCGGCGATACTGTACCTAGTATAACGCTACCGCGTTTTCTTATATTTAAGCGAATACTACAAATTGTTCAATGTAACAACTTAACGTATCACAGCTTTAACCCACGCACACATACAAATGCGAGACTGAAAAATAATGTTGGCTCATTCTTCCATGATCGGAATTGAATAAATAATAAAAAAGTAATTGTTAACCGTTTTTCTAAACTTTAGGACGACGAATATCCGTGGTCATAGACGCTATAAAGTCTTAGAAATTACGCGATTTTAAATTTGCAATAAAATACGATGAAATTTAAAAATTTTTATAGTGCTAATCTCTGCACTTGAGATTAAACATTAAAATTTGTAGAAAAGAACGAAAAGATTGTCGCCGCTATGGAAATCGAACCCACTTCTTCGGCACTCGCGGCCTGACGCTTTAGCCACTAAGCTAAACGGCTGATTGCCACACCGACGAAATCTTAACGTCTTTTATCTACATTGTTTAGTAGCATTTGAAGCAATGCTTGGCGCATCCATTGTTGCTGGAAAGGATATACTTTCCAGCATACAAACAATTTCGAATATCGTTTTATAACGATAATTCGAACCAGTGATGTCGCCATTGCTTTTTTAGTAATTTAAATTTTTATACTGCTAATCTATGCACTTGAGATTAAGCATTAAAATTTTATATTTATAATAAAAGATCTATTCTGATCTTTTTGTACTTTTCCTACAAAATTTTAATAAAATGCGATGGTTAATTATTTGTTTTGTAGCAAGATATTATGGATTCGAGTTAAAAACGTGGGATACGTTTGATACACATCAATCGACGCGTCCGAACTTGAATTTGGCGCATTATTTGCCGATGCCTAAACTGGGCCCGTTACGGCCCAATCGAGTTTGCTCACTCCGGGCACGTCCTCTGAAATTGGGTTTTCCGGTTGCAGCCTGGATTTATCAGCGCCGAGAAGAAAAACATTGTTACATCGGCCGCAAGAGAAAGTACACAGCTGTCCACGTGGCCGTCTTCCGAAATAAAATTTTACAAAGCCTTGTAGACATAAAAGAGATTTTATCTTGCTTTAAACTCCTTAATATAATCTTACCTTCATTTACATCCCTCGGGGTATTTTGTATGATTTTTGCTTATTGCTTATTGAAGAACTCATAAAAAGAGATTGATTGTCTCATAAATAGGTTATCGTCGCTAATAATTTATGTCGTGTATCACATAGATTTCTTAAGTCCAACATTGAAAACAAGATATCAACGGTCCTGTTGAGCTTTTAAGCATAATAAATCAATGAATTCTGCTCAATTTTTGGAACCAAAGACTTCAAACCTGACACAGATTCTATGCGGTGTATATTAGCTGTGATGATAGAAATAACAAAATTGGATAGTATTATGTTAAAAAATAGTTAATAACAATGGCCACTGTAATTAATAGGTACTTAATAAAACAAGATTGTTCCCGCAAAATCCCTTATTGTTTACTAATGTCTGCTCGCCGATTATCCGCTAAGTGATCCTCGAATTTTCCTCCTTTTTTTTAATGTAATCCAATTTAAAAACCGCTACCTTCAGCGGAGTAGAGATGTAATAAATGTAAATAGGCCTCTGGTCTTTATTTTTCATCTGTTTATACAATAAACTGTGTCTTTGTCGTGTTCTTTCGCATCGTATGCCGAGTTGCCTTCGTTTATTTTGCCTGCAGTTTCGATTTCGCTTGTTATTAGAATGTTGTTGGAGTCATTAGGGGGAGTTTGTTGTACCCAGTGTAGGTATGTAGAAGATCGGCTATGAGTTGTCTGGCACCGGTCCATGTGGTGTGCAGTTCTAAGACGCGTCAGCCTGCGTCGACGTTTCATACCGCTATTGCCTAACGGCGCTTAGTGAGTGTTTACCCGGCTAAGTACCTAAACTGTATATTTTAAATGACAACGTCTTACTTGATAAAGATACATTAATGTACGTCACCTATGAAATGCATGAGTTAATCTCGCACAGTAGGGGACAGACAGTCCTTGATCCCAACCTAAACATTTTTTGTGAGCGTGTATTTGTCAGCCATATTCAACTTGGGAAAAATGTCAAAGTTTTTACCTTTAGACTTTGTGTAAAAACTACTCAATAGAGAGAATTACAGGTTACCCTAGCATCGTCAGGAGTCTAGAAAACAGAGAGAGATAGAAATCTCTCTGTTTTCTTTAAGGTACATTTCAGAGGTTCAGGAAGCCTCCATTTGTCTTAGATATTTCCCGTTGATGTTTGCCTTCTCCATTTTGCCAGCGTCTGTTTACCTATATGTTAGTAAAATGTGAGGGATCACAAGAGTTGAAAGGATTTTACATAGCTAGTGTGTTTACCACTAAAACTAAAACTCGTAGTACTCAAAAACTGCTGTTCGTTGTTTGAATACTATTACTACTACATAGCGACTGATAAAAAGGCCTTCAACATCATCATCATCCTCCTGCCCTTATTCCACCTAGGTGGAATCGGCACAACATGTGACAACATGATACACTATTATATAGATAAGTGGTTTTGGCTAGTTTTTTTTACGGCCGGCCGCCTGCCTGACGTCAACCCAACCCTCCTTGGGAAACAAACATCCAGATCCGGAACAGTTATCTGTGTGTCTCGTGTGGGACTCGAATCCACGACCCCCGATGTCGAAGCCAATAGCTAAGCAATGACACGCCACCGAGTCATGCCAAAATATCTTTGCTAATTTTATTTTGACATCTTTGAAAACAACGGAAAAATATAGTTTAATTTTAATAATAGTTTTTTCTTAGTCTTCTGCCCGCTCCTTTCCTCAGTCACGCTTTGTAACAGCAAGCAGTGTAAGCATTTTGTAACCTTGAATGTTTTAGGAACACCGGATACATTTACTGCATTTTTTACATAAAACTAACGAAAAATGTTGGAAACTGGTTAGGGAACAGGTTTCGTGTTCTCCCTAAATATAAAATTTAAATTTCACAAACTCCAAGAACGGGTTTAAAATTCCAGCACGGCGACATGGCTTCCAAGTAACCATCAAAGTTAAATAGACGACAGACCACAGTTAGGTCCCCTACGTGACATGGCAGTGTACATATCAAATCAATTGACGGGATCAATTATGCATTAGGCCCTACATAGTTCTTGAAAATAGGAAATTAGTAAAACTGTCAACAAAGCTTATTTCAGTTGATGTTGTATTTTATCATAACGTTTTTAATGCAGAACTTACGAATAACTCGTTGAATAGTATATTATACCTTATAATATAATATGTATTTTAATTTTTTTATAATATATTTATATCTTATATTATGCTTTGCAGCATTCGTGGCCACGAGACAGACTGAGGAATTAGACATGTATGAGTTCAGTACTGGCAAAAGTTGTGATGTACCTTTTATAATATTACATGTTTATTTTCCAAATTGAAATGAAAAATAACTATACGATTCTGACATTTCTGTACGCCAAAATACGTGTTGTGCTAATCGGACAGTCAGTTATTATAATTAATGCACGCTCGAAACATCTTTCTCGTTTTCTGTGTTATCTTCGTTATTATAATAATAAATAGCTTGTAATGTAGTAAATATTAAAGTAGATATTGCGAAATATTAAAGCCAAGTAGTGTTGTATATACAGGGTCAATTTTATTCAATTAATAAGACGTATGAAACATGGAAGGAGAATCACTTAACTAGTAACCAACATTTATGAGACTTGTATGTAGAGATTATAAAATGATTTAATTATGCACCATAACTTGTTTGTTCTTCAGCATTGTCACCGGAAACTAAACCTTATTCTGTATTCTTGGATACACTGGTTGCACTCTAAATCGCTTGGCCTTATTATATTTTAATAGCAAACAAAGGCGATAACAATGATTGGATTCAGGGGAGCAGAAACCATAAAATTGAAATCAATTTCGCTGTAATGGTTATGGATAATCCATAAAACACGTACAGCTGGACTTCCTTTATCTTTATAACTTCTCTGAACCTATCTTTTCTTTTCATAGCTTTAGTTACACACAGCTGAAACAAAACATTATTTTACATGGTTCAATATATTTAAATATTCCTGCGCTAGTTAGATCGGATAAATAGAAATAAAATACAATAATTGTATTCATAGGACAATCCAAATAGTTGTCACCAGCGTACATCGACATCTCTTCCTTATTTTTTATAAAAAACCTTCTATTGCAAATAAAATGTATAATATTACAACAATATTAGTTCAAATGTATAATAAAATCCCACAATCGGTATTAAGTCTGCCACTAGATGAATTTAAATGCAAAATTAATTTTAAAGCCGAGTTATGGCTAAGGCATATTATACCATTGCAAAATATCTTGACGACGCCAATGTGTGGGGTTAATGCTGTTGATACTCACGTAGGCTAAAATGACATACTTGTTCTATTATATTGTAAACTAATCGTTTTAAAAAAGAGCAACTGTTGAGTTTCTTGCCGGTTTCTTCTCAACAGAAACTGCTTTTCGAACCGGTGGTAACTTACGAACGTAGGTATTAAGTTTTATGTAAAATTTTTAACATTTCATAAGAACGCGCAAGCGTCTATGTGAATAAATATATTTTTGATTTTGATTTTGAATATTGTTGTGTAGAATAAAACGTGGACTTAAATATTTGGCATAATTTCTTGTTGTAATTCGTTACGCGTTAACTTTACAGTTATTTATTCGTTAACAAATCGTCGGAACAAGGGAGAGAGCAGCGTATACAAAAGAATATATTATTTTTAAAGGTGTTAACTTCGGTGAGTTTGACATTTGATACTTGATTTATTTGATGTATCAGTATGGTTGTGGCTTAATGCCGAAAAAATTAAAATGACTTGCGATTTCCTGACCATAATTTTGACATGTAATTTTATACCATTTTTAAGATGATTAAATTATAAAGTAGCTAATTAATGAGGCATACTTTGCAGGAAATAATCACAAGAGTTTTTTTGATGAAGCGCTAAGTGTAAAACGTGACTTAAAATGCCAGTCATCTCAACAACTGAACTCTAAGACACAGTCACACAAAGTTCGCAATCGGTAACCTTGAAAACTAAACCGCCATGTTCGGAAGTCGTAAAATTGGAGCAAACTTTTGGGTACCGACTTACCGACTTCTTTTAGCCGTATCTATAAGATTTCAATACACCGAACATATTTATCGGCCGCCTTGCCATGTGATCACAATTTAGGATTTGTAAAATATTCTATCCCAGACTATAAAAGACTTCATTAGCAATGGAATAAAAGTGAAAATCCCACGTTGCTGAAGGAAAAATTCGCTCTTATTTTTGCAAATGCGGCACGGCGCGATTTTCGACTTTATGACGTCTTCACAAGAGGTGTGTTACCGTTTGATCCGATTTAATGTATTCAGTTCACAAAATGAATTGCGAGTGTTAGTAACTCCGAGTGAGCCTGTGAACATATTCGTCGGGATCTGTTGCGCCGTTCTTTTCCTTTATTGGTTGCGCGTTTGCGCGACATTGAGATCTATCGTTGATTGCGTTTAAGGTCCTATTTCTTTTGTCGGTGGACATGTAGATTTTGTTAGGATCGTATACTTACGTTTTTATGTGCTGTTTATATTGTTGCTGCTAGCGGCCATCGGTAAGAGTACATATTGAGGTTTTTTGTTACTTCGGGACAATCTTGGTCGGTTCTAACCTTATTATCGGACGGAGTATTTCAGTTGGTACTGGATTTGTGGAAAAGTCAGAGCGACTGATTTATTAGCCGTCTTATTTTCATATTAGAGTTTAGCTCCCTTATGTTAATAATAAAGTTTTACATTAATTATAACACAAAATAAATATTATAAACAGAATTACAGTTTAATTGATCGATGACTCCGTGGCGCAGTTATATTGGCTGCGGTGTCGGGGGTCGTGGGTTTGATCCCCACACGAGACAACTATTTGTGACCCACAGATAGTTTTTTCGCATCTGGGTGTTTGTCCGCGTGAAATTTATGTTTGTGAAACGTCCTTACAACACAGGATAATGTTATCCTTAAGTAAGGGCTAAGGGTAAAAAAATAGCTTTTGTATTAAACAGTCCGTATTGTGACGATCAATGTTTTAACGGTATTCGACATATCGGGAGTGAAAATCAAATTTATAAAATCCGTAAAATAGTTCAATTAAAAGGTCTATAATATAACTATATGGCGGGGACTTTTTTAGCAATGGCGAGATTCTTTTGATCGCACATCGTCATGTCTTTAAGGCATTTAATCAACAAGTTCGGCGAACCTTAAAGGCTATATGATGTATATCATATCTCTTGATTTAGTTGATTACCTCATATTTGAGTTCTTAAACAAAGCTGAGAGCAGTCAGCCTCAGTTTTGCACCAGCTGCAGTCCGGAGAGTGCGTTTTAGCCAAACCTATTATTCTTATTCTACCGTTTCTTCAACGTCCGATCAAATAAATAGTGAAGGTCCATTCTAATGTTGTTTAACATCCACGCACACGAACCATGTCTTTGCCTAGTTAATAGAAATTGAATTAAAAAAAATCCAACGATGTATCTCATTCCCATACAAGATAACGCGGGCGTCTTCAATAAGGAAGTGACTACAGATAAATGAAACAAGGGCTAGACTAGTCAAGCGGTAGTCGATTCTTAATAATAATTGTAACTCGTTTAGCACCATGTCTATTGCTTCGATAGGAATATTATACTTAAGCCTTTTCTTCCCTGCAAATTCAATGGGCGCTTGAGATAAAGTGTAGATCTTAATTGCTCGAATTAAATTTTTAAACGTCTCGAAATTGCGTCTTCGCCGAAGAATAAGTTACTGTGTCTCAAGCAAAGGCGGCTGCCAACCGCGCCTAGCAATTACCGTTTTCCGAGGGAAACTCGCTGCATTGTGGCTTTCAGCGCTCCTGTGGTTTCGATCCAAAGGAAGCGCTCAAAAACTAACTTTAAATGATAAAAAATACGTTTGGTTTTACAATTACATATGTAACGAACGCAGTCGCCAATGTGACTTTTTATTGAGATCAACTAACTGTTTTATGTAACGAATCATTACTTTTTTATATCAGAGACATTGATTTTAGTATTTGGTTAAAAATATAGCGTCAAGCTTTTTCGGATTAGAACTTCGATAAATCAATCTAGAATCGAATGTGTTCTCATGGGGAAAATGCCCTAATAATATTTCCTAAGAATGCCCTGTTTTAACTTTTCTCGAAGAATTGGTTGAAATGCAATTACTTGACATTTAACTAAGGTTTATTTACTCTGACAACATCCTTGGCATATTTGCCAATGGCCACGTTAATAAACAAAAACGGTCGGTATTGATTAAAGTTTAATATGTCTTCGATTGCTATTTTTTCATCAATTGACGTGTTAGTGCGATTTCTATAAAGTCAATTCTATAAGTTTCTATAAAGTGTCATTGTTTGGGTTCAGAGTCGTTTAACCTTTGATTTCAAATTCTATAGCTTATCGCTTTTCATCTGTATTCATCTGTTGTATCCCCACTCAAAATAATGTATTCTGTTTTTTAGTATTTGTTGTTATAACGGCAACTGAAATACATCATCTATGAAAATTTCTAATGTCAGACTATCACGGTTCATGAGATAAAACCCGGCGACAGGCGGACAGACAGACAGCGGAGTCTTAGGAATAGGGTTTTGTTTTAAACTTTAGTACGGAACCTTAAATAATTACCTCAAAAATAGACTATAAGAACTTTCGCTATGTTAGCTATGATATATATGATAATTAACCATTTATGCTGGAGTTTTAAATGTAATATCTAATGTGTGATGGTTACAGTTATTTTAAAGGAAATTCTGATAATAAGGTAGCGTTCAGGGCTCGACTATATCGACGATATTTTTGTCAAAAAGAATTTTAACATCAATCACTAGGTCAACACATGCATATGTGATTACTGTGAATAAAGTCGGGCCTAATTATACGGCTTGAGGTTGTTTATAGTAGAACGTCCAACGTGTAGGTCACTAACCTTATTGAAGTATAAGAGTCAAAATTGAGCGAGACGTTGAAAAAACATTACAGTTTAGAAAATGGATATGCAAATGAAATATCTTGTATTTTGACTGACTCTTAAGTCTTATAATGCATTCTTGTACAATCAACTTTCAATTAGCGGCACAAGTTATGAACATTGTGTAAAACTTAACATTTTTCGAACAAGTGCAGATAATAATACGATAAAATTTTAAATTTCCGATAACAATAGCATCTCTCGTTCGGGTTATCTTGAGCGTTGTAAGAACATAATGACAGATGCCCCGAGGATTGCTTAGAATGCGAAAAAACTAAATAAAAAAATTCAAGTTTTCCACAAATTTTTTAAGTCGTCCATTTCCTAATTATACGTCTAGCTACGTTTTGTCGGAATGTTTTTTTACTCAACGGGGAAAACGTCTGCCGCAGGTTGTAAACAAAATACTAATTTTAACAAACGTCGTGGGTAGCACACGAAATGCGATATTCGTCGTACCATCAGAGGTTTAATGGGACCGTCTCTTACATCATGCGCTGTAGTTTCTCGGATAATTTCACTCGCGATGCAACGTTTAAGATAATCGCTTGTTAAATATTACTGTACGTAAATTGTTTACACCCAACTATGCGTTACCTTCTTACTTTATTGTAGAGTTGGGCAATACGCCAATGGTTAAAAAAATTTAAAACGTGCAAAGTAACAGTCTATATATTTCCCACAGCTGAGCAAAGGTTTCCTGTACAGGGGGTCTTAGAGCATCACGCGACCCTATTGGCGGACTTCACATATATTCGAAAAAAAATTTTTTTTTGTTATCATTTCGAAAGGCATATATATGCCCAACGCGCCCACCGTTGGGCATATTTCTCTCCAATTTTCTTCCATTCGGCTCGACTCATTTTTTTCTTTGTCCAGACTGGGCCTGTTGTGTTCTTAATGTCATTGGACCATCCGGCTGGTGGTCTGCCAACACTTCTCCTGCCCAGCCGGGGTCTCCACTCGAGAACGGGCATGCTCCAACGCAGGTTTACTCGCGATGTTTTCCTTCACTTTTGTAGCACGTGATAAGTCAGCAGTTGAAATTAACAATTTCATTGGTGCTGGCACCGGGGATCGAACTCAGTTAGCTCGAGTTGGACAGTGTGCTATCACGGCTGAACTGGTTCCTATATCGACGGTAATAATTATTTTCTTAATTGGTTTATAGGTCTGTATGACCGCGTTTACTGAGTAAAACGTCACTTCGTTAGATGCCAGTCATTAAAGTTAGGACAGCTCTTGTGAAATGGGTCCACATAAGGTGTGTTTTGCCGATTGACATTTTTATCTCAATCTCAGAGCTCACAACTTAATAATTTTCATACACATGTTTTAATTTATAGAGAAACACGAAAACTACGGACATTTTTCCAAATGAGGACGAATCAATATTTATCGGTCCCAATATTTCACTATGTTGATTTGCAATGCAAATCAAAGTAGTTACAATTTGTAATTATTTATGTTAATGAGTCTAATCTATTTTATTACAATTATATTTTACACTTTGCCTTTAGATCATAAGTGGCGTAAATATCGAAAAAGTTGAGCAAAACACAACTATCTAATGGAATATTAGAAGAAACGAATAGAACACTCATTCCAGTGAAGTTCGAGAACCTTCTGAATTCGTTCCATCGACGCGTTCGGCGCGTGGAAAATTTAATTAGTGTTTCTGGACGATGGACATCACCATTGATATTCACGATGCGTTCGTCTGGCTACCGATGACGTAAGGCTTGAATATGTCGAGTCGGACCGACGACCTCGCCCCGACTCGTCTAGACTGCGCCTGTGGAAGTTTCTCGCGATAAAAAAGCTAAACTCCCAAATAAAAAACGACTCAAAAGAATATTCACTCTTCCACAGTTCAGCCGTGACACACTACGACGCTAATGTCATAACCGAATCAATTCTCTTTTCTTACTTGTTTTTCGTAATAATTGAGTAACGTCCCGTTCGTTATGGAATCACATCACGCGCAGGATTTCACTTCCTTTTCACGAAGTTTGACTTTTTATGTTAAGAACGCGCACGTGGAATACCGAATATATTACTTTTATATCCTCGTAACGGGGTAGATAGACGCGATTCTAAAAAAGTGTGTGCGAATATTAGTAATAACAGACTAATGTATGGGACGTATGACTAGGATTATTTGGTGCAGGTCTATGGCTTCTGTGCCAATGGCGTGCACCAATAAATCCTTAAGCCATCACTCTCTCGGTTTTTAAAACAGTGAACAAATGCCTTTTCATTTCTGTGAAAAACTAGTATTTATTGTCAATGAAATTTAAAAAAAAAAACGACTGGATCCAGGTACCACCGAGTAAATAAACACGTGTAATATGTAAAATATTCAAGGTTGCTTTAACACTGCGATTTCGAGTGCTCGAACAAGTTCCGTATTAGACGTCGCACCTTGGCCACCTCCATCCTGTTGGAATAAATTACTGTTCTTTTTAACTTCGCTAATGTTGTTTAAACAAAGGCTCGAGTTTCGCAATCAGCTGCTAACGTTTATTTTTACGCCGTGGACTCTAATTATCTGCGAGATCTGTGAGAAGTTTTAATTTTCGCCGCTTACTTAACTAACAACTTGTACTCTCGCGATAAATGTCCAACGACCGTAATTTCTGTTGAATTTATAAATGTCCGTGTCAATTATAGAGCTCGCGATGTATGAAGTGTTTAGATTCCAGCAGGCCTACTCCCGACAGATTCGAGTTTTGAATCAATCAAATTTGACTCGAATTCATGTCAAATCGTACCACTGAATCTGACGCCAGCCCACAATCAAGTGGTGGCTTTAATTGGAACTAAAATTGAAATAAATTAAGCAATTAAATTTTATCTAAGAAAAATGTTATAACCGTAAACATGGAACATTTTGTCTGTGACGTAATAGGCCAGTTTTGATTTTGTACGATCTTATTTCTAGTTTCGATTCGGTTCGGGAGTAAGCTTTTCAAATTGAGTTCGAATCAAGAGTGAGTTCGAATAAAGAACAAAAACAAATTCGAAGCGAATTTGGGGTGTAAGACGGCAGCTTTTGTCATATTTGTTTCTCATAGATCGACAATGTACTAATAATCGCTTTGGTGATTTTGAAGTTAAGCTCCTTGTATCAAAACTCAGACTTGTCGTACTTCGCTGGACTGTACGTTTCTCGGTTAAAAGTGTCTTTTAAGTAAGCCGATAAAGCTGTAAGGTAAAAATTACGCGGTCAAACCAAATGCTTCCTTTAATCGCTCGATTGGTTTTACGCGATAGTTGCTCGTAGATAAAACTAGGAAATGACAATTTGTATAGTTTGTACATGCCTCTATTGGGTTTATAGTTAGTTTAATAAATATGAACTAGTATATAAAGGGATTGTTTTAGTTTAGTCATAGTATTATATATAGTTATACTATTACAGTAGAAATAGTTATAATTATTACAACCTTAACCTTTGCCCCTCGGCTATTTATATCCGAGAAAAAAGATACGAGGGACTGCGAGGAAATCCCGGCTAGGAACATGCAGATGTCGGCCATTTGTTATTCAAATACCAGCAGACCTCGCCTCTGTAACGCACTTTGACATGGCGATGAATATGTAAAAATTATCATTGAAAGCTTTTGTACTCATAAAAATTTACTTCTTAATGCAATGTCGATTGTTGTATGCCTTTTATATTTTTTGTATTTAAAAGCACTGAAATAGTTAGTCACACATGATATAAAATATAATCGCTCATAGAGCGGATGCTCAGTGACCTGGAGCATTCATCTTTAATATAAAGGTCAGAAATTCAGGTCTCTCTCAAAAATTGTTCTTCAGAATTCTGACAAATTGAGTCGTAAAAAAGACTGCTTATCTATGAAATGAGATATTACACAGAAGTGTTTATGACTAATTTGTCACTTGCAAGTCAATCCAATACTTTTACTTGGCTGGTTAAATATATATTTGCTCTTCGTTTAATAACAAACTTTGTGTTAGATAGTGGCATGCGAGTAGATGGTATATAAATGCTTAGCAGCCCTTATGAAGAGTATGTATACGAAACCAGTAGTGTTGCAGAGTATAATCCAGCCTTTAAAGAGTTGGACCCGGTTACCTCACATACCAGAAGAAATTTAAATGTAAAAATGTATCCACATTTATACCCTGAGGTTGTGGTACTTTTTATTATATCTTATCCAATTTGTTCAAATTTATTTTTGGAAAATGTCCTTTTATCCCTGTTTTCAAGGAATGTAAAATATCATTCGAATATGACGGTGAATTTCACCGAAAACAAGTTTTTATAATAGCTCGGTCGGTAATCGGGCGGCCCCGAAACAGAAGGCCGTGGTTCGTGTCACGATCATTTACATACTTATTTTTTTACTTTTTTTTCGATTCCAGATCATTGCTTTCTTTTTTATTTTTTGTCCATCCAGATAATGTTGTTTTTTATGAAAAACACCAGTTCATATTTTCTTATTATTACGTTGGTAAGATCGAAAAATATTATGCATGTTTCATTCCTCAGTAATTTGTATTTAAATGTAATTTCCAAAATACACGATTTACCAAAAAAAAAACAAACCCAAAGGTCCTCCAGGTACTATATTTTATAATAATAAAATTTATAAAATATTTATATATTTTATTTATTTAGTTTTAAACTTCATGCACAAAACACAGTACATAAGCCGACTTAATGCTGACAGCATTTCCTACCGGTCACCTTAGGGTGGTACCGAGAAGTTGAGGTAGGTGCACAAACATGGAGAGAGAAAGGGAGGCAACTGCTACCCTGGAAATCCGCCGCCGGAGACCAGAGCGCAGGAGGCTGGCCTACGCGCGCAACCTTCCCCCCTGATAGCAAGCCCCGGGGCGGCAGATGTGGGACTAACTGCTGCCCCGCAGAGGGCTTGAGAGGGGTGACGTGCTAATTGCACCGACATGGCACCATTTGGCTGGACCGGGTGTCTAAGCACCCGGGGAGAGGTGGCCTGAGAAGGCCACAGTCGCGCCGGGGTTCGCGGAAAATTGCACAAGGCGGCGGGGGATCCATAGATTTTTCCCACGTAAAAAAAAAAGGTGCACAAACATATCGAAGAAAAAAAAATATAATTATTAAACATAAGTATATGATACAATACTGTACTGCAGTAGTTTTAAACAATACAATAAATAGACGAATAAAATTAAACCCTTGATGATTCAAATAAAACTTAAAAAGAGAGAGATGTTTTTGGATCCCCAGTTGGAAATTCCTTTTTTATCATGTGAAAATATTTATTTATTTTACAAAATTTTCATATTATCAAAATTGAAGGCAAGCTGAATGGTTTAAAAAAAATGTTGTTCCCCAGGTGTTCGGGGAACTGCCGAAAAGGCTTAATCTACGGGCATTCTTGATAATCGTTATTTTATAAATAAGTACCTCAATAAAACTTCGTACTTAAACTAATTTTACAGATCTGTGTAATGATTGATCACTAGATCTAGTTGTTGCTCATTGCGATATTATAAATTGTTAATATTATAGATAACTAAACTTCCATTAATCCCTAATGGTGAGCAAGAGGCGAGTAGAGCTGATTATAAATAAATTGAAGCGTTACATACTCCGACAGGGTCCGACCTCACGTTAATGGAAAACAATCGTGTTTCATTGCGCTCGTAACACTTGATGGGCATATAAAAGCGCCCACCTCAAGAAAAAGGTCCCCGGCAGCGCGATTATGCCGGGCTCTGCACTTAAGGCACCCTCTTACGCTCGCCTCGGCCGCTAAAAATCAACTTTTTCATTCGCCCGATACAGTCCTCGTACTGTAAGTCCAAACACCTAAAACACTCGTGGAAATATGACCGGCGCCCGGGTCGTAAATATAACGGGCAGTTACGTTTTATTCAGCTGCTAAGGTCGCCGTATCCGATGAGCGACCACGGGAGCTTCTGATTGCGACGCCAATGCCATCGTTTATTGTTTGACACATACGCCCAATAACTCGGAGTGTTGTTTGCGCCATTCGAATTAACGTGACTACACTCATTAAATATTCCGTTTGCGTTTTTTTTATATTGGCTTATATTAATCTGTACGTTTGGATGTTTGATATATCTGAACTCTCATTCTTCGTAACTTCTGGACAAATCCCCTTGACATTGTATTTCAAAATAACGCGTAAAATACACGAGGTGAAATGATTAGAAATCGATAGTCACCCGCATCGTGCGGCGTGCGAGTGCTAGACGTCGAACGGAGTTCCTGTTTCCGTTTGAAACCGTTTCGCAACGTTATGGAACTCTATATCGGCTAGCAAAATTTGTTGTTGTATGAATTACGAAATTAAGCCTCACTAAACTCGATACGAAAAAGATGTACATTAAGTGGGTTATAATATGTTTTTTTATGATTGGTGTCCGTAATTTCCAATTCGCTTGCTTGCCAGGTTGATATCGAAATTGTTGGCTTTTTTAAACTAACTTCTACATCTCGTCTTATGAATGTTCTGTTAAGTCAGGTGCGGGAAAGATATATGTCACGAGTGTTTTCAGAATACTCACATGAAACTAATATTATATTTTCATTTTATCACACCTTTATTGATGCCTGGTTTGAAAATTGGCTTAAAATGGATTTTGTTTTTATATTTTGATGAATGCAGTTTTGTAATAATTGTCTGTTCAAATGCAATTCAGATACGAGTAAACTAAATATGAAGCTTTTGTTTTTCAGTTTTGTGATGAATCGATCCAAGTCACTGTTAGTAATAAACTTTAAAACTTATGCCACTTTCTAACATTTTCCTTGCTTTGAAAATTGAGGCCTAAACAGTTAGGTTAAATTTATTTTATTATGCACTGCGATTGCGTTAAATGCGTGTATTTACTTTAACTCTGTGTTCTGCCTTGAGAGGGCATTTAGATGCTAATTCTTAGTTCACGTAAGTAGTATAAAATATATTGTAATCCGTAAGTATAAAATTTCTATACGTTTGTAAACGATCACGTTTGAAATATTTTTTCTTTGATTTGATTTCTATTTAAACTGGTAGGTATGTACAATTGAAAGCTTTTAATTCCGAATGTTTTTTTGCTCAATAAGAAATTGAAAAAAGCTTACTTCGAGTTACAAATTTATCGCTCCTAGTTTCACAAGTCCCAAGAAAGTTTGGGGTCAAGGACCCAGGCGTACGCACCGCACGGTGGCAACCATGGTTATCCTACTACACATTGACTGGTCAGTGGCCTAGTGATTACTGCAAAGGAATTTATGGGTCAAAGGCAATTGTAATTTAATATTTCCGCCATTGACCGATTTTTAATAACTTGATTTAAGGTGCTTTTTAATCATTTCGTGATGTACGTTCTGCTACTTATTCACTTATTTTAAAGTTATGGAACAAGAATGTTTGTATTTAGGTTAGTTTGGAGACTGAATACGAAATTTTTTTTTTATTTACACTATAGCGATGTATCGAACGGAATTTCCATTTTGAATATATATTTACCGGCGTACGGAAACTTGTTCTTTATTTTTCATACTCATGTTCACGTTAAAGTTGTTTAATTTTATATGTCGGCTCTGTAAGCGATAATAAAAGATATACATTACTGACGCCATTCCCTGCCATTCATGGAATCAACAAACAAACTTTAAATGCTGAGGGATTTGGACCTGCATCTTCTAGTTTCGCGTCCAGACGATTTAGCAACTAAGCTAAGCGGCCGATGTCATCGGTCATCACGATCCTTTAAACAAGCAATTCTTGTATATATATATATATACTCCAGGTACTTTATTAATTATGTTCATATCATCTTGTCCCGGCAAGATTTAAGTAAAAAGTCTTGTTTTAATCTATTTCAAGGCAAACTATCAGGTAGAGAGACAGGCAAACATTCTGAAAACGATTATTTGTGATTAGAAAATGCATAAGCAGCTTTAACTTATATTTTGCATTTATCTTGAAATACCTATCTTATAAAAACACTACTAAGTTTTATTATTTGTATAATATATGTTTAGTATAGTTTGTTTTTTTTTCTTTTTTTTAGGTATTATTTGCTGCAGTGGCGATATGTGAGATAAGCATTTATGGATATTGCGTCATACTTCATACCATCACTTTACTCTTTTAAGGTATTTTAAGGTTAAAAAAGCTCATCTCGGAGTGTGGCTTGTCAGTTTATTTATTAATTTTTTTATGTTTATTTATGTGAAAAAGTGGCAAATGAACTGGCGGTCTCACCTGATGCTAAGTGATAACCGCCGCCCACGGATTTGCAACACCGGTTGTAGATAGATGTGTTGCCACCTTTTAATAAGGTGGGCTCCGACTATCTCACTCACCAGACGAAACGCAGAAGTGTAACAAACACTTCTACTTCACGCCGGTCTTCTGTGAGGTCGTGGTACTAACCCGGATGGACCTGCCCATTCGTGCAGCAGCGAATACTGTTGCGTGGTCCTACCACAGTAAGAATTGTCAGTGTTTTATTCTAGACACATCAACAAGGACTTGAATAATTATTTCGTTTGTGGGTTCAGGCACAGATAATAATTATCAACTCAATACGTAAAAGATTGGTTTGAGAGTTTTTTTTTAATTTCTCTAAAATTAATATTTAAGTTAAGATTGTTTATTATTTTTATATTGTAGTTACACTCTTGATTTGTTTGCATTTTCAATGCCTGTTGAGCAGATAAGTGCGTTCATATCAAGCGATTCGAACCTTTACTATTTTAATAACATGAGACGGAAATTACTATAGGTAACGATAGAAATGACAACAGGCAACACTATCGTGTTGCTTCATGTCATGAAAATAATGACTATTTGTTTCATTGGTATCGAAGAATAAATTACATTACAAAAATTGTTTTACATTACAAAAGTTCCGTGACAAAAAATGGACAACGATACGATTATTTATTGTATTTATTGGCATTACCACTACCTAAGAGCAATGTTTGTACTAATTTATTTTCTAAAAGGAAAATGGTAGATTCTTTTAGTGTTTAGGAAGAACCCAAGTTTAACATAATGTCCTTTATATTTATACACATTTTAGGTTTAATATTGCTTGCAACAGATGTTACAATTTTCCGGTCACTAAACATCTAGCGGGACGAACTTTAATCTAATTTCTATCGAATGTTGTGATTTTATTTTGTTCCTTTTGTTTCGTGTAATAAACGAATAGACTGAAGTGAATCTTTAAAGTGGCAATGTAGACGTTTCAACAACAAAATCCTAGAAAACGTACAAAATGTATTATTTGCTAAAGTCAAAATAAATGTGAAGGAACATTTATGTGAAGGTTATTTTAAGATTATTGATTTTTTAAATAATAACAGACTTTGGAAATTAATTGATTGCTCCAGGCTCTTTCAAATGAACTATAATATATAGTATACATACTTTATTTTTAAATTATTGGTAAAAAAACAATTGTCTCGCTGAGTTTTTTGACCGCTTCTCAGATCAGTGGCTTTAATTTTCCGAACCGGTAGTAGTATTTTGACAATAAGTAAGTGTAATGGTCTGTATTGAATAAAGATGTTTGAATTTAAATAGGAAGACTTTATAAATCCACCTTGTTGTCTTGGTTCTAATAGTGATATTTTCTTTCGCCGCTGTTTTCTTGCACGTAACGATTAAAAGTGTGAATACATTCGGGCTTACACATCATGAATTCTTGTTACATATAACTGAATAAGAATAATTAGACATATGCGTATACGTTATGTTGACAAAATTTACAACCGCTATTAAAACGGTGGATGAGTTTTATTAAAATGAATAGGTAATATTAGCTTGAAAATTTTTTTGTATTGTATTGTATAATATTTTTTTAAACTGAGGTTTTTGTAGAACTGTATAGCAGACGATCTGGTGATCAGGGATGCTGTAAAGTGTTCGAACCGTCAGAAAAATAAAACGAGATTTAATGCGATAATTCTTGAAATAGTTATTTAACGTATACGAATGCTTGGTGTTTATTCGTTTCTTCTGCTTTTATTATTGAGAGTGATATACAAAATAAAATGTAAGAATCGATATGCATATTTATAGAGGCGGACCAAATTTAAATAAAAACCCTAAATTCTCTTAGATAACAAAGGAACAAGAAGTACCTATAGGTAATAAAACATGCAATCAACTTTAATACGATAAATTCTAGACAATAACCTCGATCTTTTATTCAATAACCTTGTATGGATGACAATGGAAATAATAGGAACTTAAAAAGTGTATCATTCAGTTTATAATAGGGTTACCTTGAAATCATATGAATTTTTCCACTATTACTTACTTAATAATATTAAGACTTATTTAATTTGTCTTACTTTAACTGTATGTTCGAAAATTCATATTTTACTTAATATGAAATGCGGGAATATCTTTAAATATTATTAAAAGCAGTCACAATTTTTGTTTGCTGCAAAGTATCCGCAAATTATTTTGTTTTTGTTACTATGGTGTTGCATGTAACATGTAACTATGTAAACTTTTTTGTTGCTTTATAATAAGAGCGTCACACTGTTATATTGTGTATTCCAAAACGTGTTATATAGTGTGTTTAAAAACCCCGTCAACAGTCCAAATAATATGTAGACAGGGCGGGTCCGTGTATGGCTGGGTGGCGGAGCTTGTCACGATGGTCATTAAGCCACGGAAATAGCCACTTTTCCCCTCGTTAGTAACTCGCTCGCCGTACTAACATTGAGGCTGTAAAACTATATGTATCCGACAAGCGTCACTTAGACTAGATTTTCAGAACTTTTTACTTGGAAAACATGTAGTCAGACACGTATACCCCCAGTTATCGCTTAGGCAAGCTTCCAAAATGTTTTAGATGACCACAATAGCTGTATAGGTCGACAGATTTGAGAATGATTGCTACAAAATCTATACCTTGTTGCTTATCTTTATGTTACAAACACTTTCTGTCAATTGTGTCTGGGTCGTGTATTAACACATGTTACGGTGAATATTTTATAATCTAAAAATGAAATGAATGAAATGAAAAAATAAAATGTAAAATGGATATGAGTTTATGGACAGGAATAAATACCTGCATTATAGTTTGAGTGCGTTAGAGAATTACGCTACAAAAGTTTCTCAATTCAATCATTTCCAAATTTGTCGAAAAAATACCTTAACAAACTAAGATTTAATGTACATACTGGTCTTTACGCCGTAACTTTTGTCAAGCGGTTTATTTTATGATAAGAAATTAACTAACACGAAGGCAGTAATTAACGGAAATTTATAAATTATTATAAAAAAAATTAAATTATTATAAAAGCCAGTCAAATTCAAAATATTTCATTCAATATTTGCTTGTTTTAAGAATTTAAAAAGAAGGTAAAACGTTTCTAAATTAAGATCTCTCATACCATGTCATTAAAATGTTATTATTTTTACTTTTATAATTTTTTTAATTATAAAGACAAACAAACGTTTTTAGGCGACCATTATCATATATTTATTTATTCAACTCCTTGATTAGACCAATCCTAGAGTATGCCTCAATAGTTTGGAACCCATTTTATGCAAGGTATAGTAATCAGATTGAACGTATTCAACGAAAATTCTTACAAACGGTTTACTACAGATGCAACCGCAACTCTCTTTTTTCCTACTCCCAAGCTTTAGATAGGTTTTCACTTCTGCCTTTGAACAAAAGAAGAATTTTAAGTGATGCGTTATACTTATACAAAATCTGTCATAACCTTATAGATTGCATCCCTCTTAATAATAACTTGTTTTATCGCATCCCTAGTTGTTCTCAGCGCATTCGTCTAAAATACTCTCATAAATTATTCAATGTAAATAAATGTCGAACTAACGCCGGTTTAGGCTCGCCGATGCAACGCATAGTGCAATCATACAACGACAACTTCACAAGTATGGATATTTTTGCTACTACGACTTCTTATTTTAAAAAAAATGCTACTAAATATTTAAATGTATAATAAATCAAAATAACATGTATAATCTTATCTCGCTACCTTATGCATTATATACATTACTTTGGGTATACGGCGTTGAATGTACATATACTTATCTGTTTGTATGTGTAATATGTTAATGTTTATATAAATTTTTGTACATTTGTTTGTATGCCTTAATAAAATAAAATAAAATAAATGAAAATAAAGTAATAATTTAAAACTAGATACTGGTTGTAGGTAAATTAGCTTGTAGGTAATTATTTTCGCCCATTATGTCACTCTCAAATTAACGTAATTCAATGCCAAATTACTTTTGATATTTTTATGTCTTTGATTGACTTCGAAAAATGAAAAACGTGTGGGTAATTAATTTCCTTTATAAATCGAAATGTGCAAGTGTTGTATCTATTATTTTCTAATAGCACAATTTGCACGGTTGTAATAAGCAATGGTTATCTGATTTGGGAAAAAGGTTTTTATTGTTTTGTGTACAAGGGTCAGTTTTCAGGTATCACTTTGCGGGCCTCAGAACGTTTCGTCTTAATTAATGTTCGACCGCGCAATGCTGGGATTGTTTTTTGTGCAGTACGTTCATTGCAGGAGGTTTAATTTCTGTTGTATTAATTGTCGGGGTGCCGGCGATTATGAACCTTAATTGGTGGCTTTGTTCGCTTTCAGGGAGGCGGAAGGAGATTAAGTATTAAAATAGAGCAGCGTGGAAATAGGCCCATGTTATAATCCTTGTAACTATGTATTGTTTGGGCGCACATTGTTTTGAATTCATTATGCGGCGGTTGCAGCTCGAGAACTGCTTACGTGTAATTTTCCGCTGCGTCTTTAATATTTCCAAGAGGGCTGTTTTGAATTCTTGGGATATACGTTTCAATTAAACAACCCGCCTAATTATTTTAATCGTACGATGGTATATGCCGTTGCATAATAAAGCAAAGCTTGAAAATTATTTTTGGTTGGTAATTGGCTATTTATCTCGTAAGATAACTACAGGAATAATTTAATAAACGAAATGAGCATTTACGTGCTTCGACTTGGCTGTGTACGGGTTACGACGTGATTCTAAGCAAACCGGATTTTAATGTAATATTTATTCACGTCTACGATACTTATTAAATAAAAAATACACTTACTTATAGTCTGAAATTAATAATTGCCATTAAAAATATTAAATTAAGTAGAAAGTATATATTAAATTAGTATTAAGTCTTGGAAATTCTTGAAGCCATGTCGTTTTCATTAAGTCTGCTTTATAAGTAAACCTTCATGTTATTTAAATTTTCTTATTTCGCTTAGCACTTTAGAATTTTAATATATTGACAAGTCTCTTAGGAAATGTTCATATTTATATTTTATCATATCAAATAATTTTTTTATGTCGCTAAAATTTTATTTTTATTTAATGTTTGTATCACATAAAAGCATACTACTGATGATATTAAAGGCACTGTCTAATTTTAAAAACTGAGGAGATATCCAGATATCTCTTAGTGTTTTGGAAAACGTTTAAGATTTACTAATTCTCTAATTCACCAAAAATACTTAGCGATGAAAAAATGTACTACAATATCATTTTTACTCTATCTCCTAGGTGCCTAGCGGGGGAGTGCGTGCAAGAAAAAAAAAACACGCATCTCAATTCAATTCGCCCGGGGATTCGTCAAGCGGCCGCGACGACCAGGAGAAATCCAATAAACCGGCATTCCGATGCCACCGGCGTCCCGTCCCGAAACCGGTCGAACCGAAACGCAAGATGGCCGACGCGGCGGGAATACTGCGTCCGTATCGCGTTGACATTTCGCGCCGGACCTGGCCCGCCGACGCTCGGTTCACAAGATGTGACCTTCACCTCCACGCAGGTGGAGCTTGCCGCGTTAAAAACTCCCGCTCGTCCGCTCTCTTGGCACCGCTGTCTCTGTACGCTTTTCTTTTTCTTTTATTGTTTTCGAAAACGACGCGTTACCGAACGCGTTTTATAAACAGATATGTATTAATGTGAACAACGCAATAACATTGGCGGCGGATAAACGCGATAATTTGGCGGGAGCGTTGCATTTTAGTTGTATTTTTAAAAGGAACGTTTGTTTATCGAATTGTATCGCGCGTAATTTTGATGATTTTGTAAATTGACGGCAGTCTTGTCGTTTATGAAATTGGGGCGTCAAACATGTCTGGACGTTAAGACCTAAGATACGTGGACGCTGTTTAGTATTCGATGCTTCTAGAATTAAAAAACAAAATTAAACATGGTGGAATCCATAAAAATTATTAATTTAACAGATGCAACACTTGTTTTGGTTGGAATAACAAATTAGGCGTACACTTCTGCTCCGGAGTGTAGACTTTTTACGGGAAACAAAAGTAATAAAAAGTATTCTATTCACTCCAAAACTTTAAGGATAAACATCGTATCTTTCGTCGACTGACTCAACTAATTAGAGTACCGTGAATCTAATATAAACAAACGTGTCTCGCTTTGAAAGATATGCCAACATATCCGAATAAAAAATGGATCGTGGATTTCAATTTTCTCTAATTTAACGGTTGTGGTAGCCCTGATTGAGCGTTCGGGCCTGACAGCTGTTGACAACTCCACGTTCAACCGTGAAACTGTCATTATGCTCGTAAAATATTCGTTATATATACGTTAATATGTTAAATACGTGATTGACTGTAATGAAAATAATGAAACTTTTTTCAAGAAGAAAGATTACTGTAGATCTTTATGAAATAAATAAGTAAAAATATAAAACAATATTGATTGATAGAATAATGCAGTTGAGTTACCGAAACACAAAGGGGCGGGTTTCAAAAGTAGTTTCCGTTTTAGCGCATCGAAGATATGGAATGACTTACCCCCACCACCACTACGAATGAGTGTGTCGAACTATACCTTTACAAAACAACTTAGGCTCTACTTGTTCAATAAGCAAAATTTGTGTTCGGTTCAAAATTAAATACTGATTTTAACTTAATGATTACCTTTTTGTGATTACCTTTTAATTTACAATTATTTTTTTTAATTTTCGCATTTTTCACTGTAATTTGATTTGATTTTTTTTTTTTTTGGTTTATTTTTCTAGTATATATATATATCTTTTTTGTCTTCTTGTCCTTGGTGTTCAGTACAGTAGTAATCTTTAGATGCACATTATTGTTATTATCATAGTATTGAGAGCTTACTGAAAAAAATATGCCAACTACCGCTGTCAATCTTAAAATGTAAGTAAATCTAATATGTAGGTAGTAAGTTTTAAGAAGGGATAAGCTGAAAATCAGCACTGAGAAATTCTTAGATATCGCTGAGCTTATTACCTTTTTGCCAAAATGAAATTTATATATTTTTGTGTATTATAGGTTAATTTTATATGTATTTTTTGTTTGTTCATATTTTTTCTGTATATTTTTCTTTGCTTTTTTTTGGTTATGGCAAATAAAGAATTATTATTATTATTATTATTTTTATGACATTTTCAATGGTATATACAAATTGTCATTAAAGATCTAGATATAATGTGTTGAAAGCATAGATTCAAGAGAAATAAGTAGCTACATAGGTACCTAATTAATTTTTCGTCTAATGCAAGGGCTGGCGTAAAATCAAGGTTATTAGATTATTCGATATCACTCACTTATATCGAGTTTCTACTGGTAGTCATAGACATATTTACAATAAATATAGCCTATCAGACAAAATGAAAAAAAATTTTAGCCTAATTAGAAAAATTAAAAATTACAAAGTATTGGATATTGGGCTCCGGAGATACTTAGGTAACTCCGGAAAATCAATCATAAATTGAATACAGAGTGAGACATTTGAATTCAGTTTTATTTTTTTGATTATAACCATCAATTCACCACCAATCAATTTTTCCACATTTTTAGTGACCGGCCACATTCTAAAATTAGCTAACCTTGTATGTTTATTTGCTATATTACAAGAAGAGATCCGTGCACAATCTTTTGAACTGAGGTCAGCACATGTCAATGTCATTCCGATTGATGTTTATAGAAATAACACATCCATCGCTTAGATCAGGGGTTTCCAAACTTTTAAGTCAAATCCCTTTAATTTTATAGAACTGCTAAATGATGATAAATAAATAACACTGCAATTTAAATAAGAATTTATTGGAGATGGTTTGAAATAAAACACTCATGTGTCATATTTTTACTGTTCAGTGAAGAATGAAATAGTTAAACTTTTTATTGAATAATTGCTTTTTAGAGTTAGGTATAATGTACAACAGTTCAATTTTGATTGTGATGGCTGATTCTAAATGGTTGCCAGTTTCTTCACGTTTTTATGAAGAGCTTATTCTTTAGAGAGAACTTTAAAAACACACAGAGCATTACAAAAGAACTATAACGAAGAACCTACATATATAATATGTAATTTCGCTGGGTATAGGATAAATGTCTCGCTGGTGACCCCAGGAATCACTTTAAGAATCGCTGGCTTGGACAACATGATTAATCGATTTATCGCAGTAGCGACTTGCGACTGGTATTGAACTCGCTTTGCCTTAACACACCGCCATTAATGCGGTCATGTACGCAGATGTGCATGTGGTGTGACTGGAATAACTATTCCTTCATCGCGGGCGTGGTCCGTCAAAGTCACGGCCATTTTGTTGTTCCGGTAGATTTTTTGTTGCCTTCACTATGATATTCCATAATCAGGCAGAAATAAGTACACGTTTTCTTCTTTGTCCTGCCCTTATTCCATGTAAGGAGGGGTCTGCACAACATGTTAATTTTTTAATTGATATATTTTTTATTTTATTTACTTTCTTTCGCACTTGAGCGGTTTTTTTTTACTTTCCGTGTAAGATGTATTTATTACTGAAACGAGTATCATTACGCTTCTACGTATTTTGGGTCGCAATATTATTCCGCGACGACGATTATCCCGATCCAAAGCCTCGGAGTTTTTCTGTGAAAATGCACCAAGTAATTGGATAATACGTAATACTGATTCCAAATTCAGTGCTCGACATTTTATTTCGACATTATCTATCTATAGTTATTATTCAGCCCTCTGTATTTTTAAACCAATTTAAAAAAAATAAGTTCTCAATTCAATTGTTGTTTGTTCTCTTTGAACTCCGTGGTTTTATAGCGATTTTGAGCAATGGGTTTTACATAGCTCCCATGTGGTCCCATATTAATTTCTTTGGTATGGGTTTTTTCATACGTGGCTCCCAAATGTCACTTATAGAGTTGAAATATATTTTTACTTACAATATTTATACCCCATATTAATTTAATTTATTGTGAGTTAGACATTTGAAGTCGATTTTATTAATTGAAATGTATGAGTTGTTTTAGTATTTATTTTAACGCCAACGAACAAAAGTTGAATGAAGAGACGAAACAATGCGTTGGTATGAAATAATGGTTTTATTTTCGCCGCGAATTCTTTTTTGAGGACAAGCGTCATAAGACAGTAATGGCGACATTTCAAATGCGTATAAAATTACCGACGAACACGAATGGCTTCTAACAACGAAGAATTACGTTCTCGAAACATAACGCTCGCTTGCACAACGGTTAATGTTTGCTGCGATCATAATAATTATCTTCCAACATGCAATGTCATTAACCATTCAAACGACCGACGTACCATAAACTAAATATGACTTTTTCATACAATTTTTGTATAGCTGTGGGAGATTTTCATTAATTAGGTCACAAGTTGCACCAATTTAGGTTTAGAGTCGACTGGGTAATGATGATGTGATGTGGGTAAGTTCAATTACAATTTGAAAGAAGAGCGCTTAAAATGCGTATCGTAGTAAATTACTGCAGTTTTATTTTTTATCACGTTGATATGGAAAACATTCTCTTTGTAGTATAACGTTTAACTAAATATAGAAAGAATTTTGTTCTAGGATTATCTGCGTATATTTTATTGATTTCTTACAGGCACATTTCATGATTAAATAATTCATAATTTCTTTTTTCATGTGCAGACAAAGCTTGTCTTTATTGATAGAAAATAAATATATAGAATATATATAAAATTTATTACATATAAATAAATAAAGTAATAACGGATTTACAGCCAAATCTAACACTGATTATTGTAGAAAACCTTGCCTCTGACTGAGAATTTAGGTCAGGAATTTCAACCTGGTGTAGGTCAGTGGAAGACTACTACAAAACGATATATTATGTATTAAAAAGAACAAAGCAGGCGGGTAATCTCACTCGGATTATCTTCAGGGCTCTCGAATACATCGACTATGTAGGTTAACCCTCCGTTACTCGAGTTATTGAAATTATGTATTCTGGGCCCCTGACAGTCTATTTTAGTGGTCCTGGAGGGGCGACGGAAATAGCCCCACAGTGGCGAAGTGTTTTCAATGTTAGCCAAGACCCATTTTCGGCTACACCGCGCCCGGGGTGAATGTAAACAGGATTTAAATATTAAAGCGGGCCGCACGTTAACACGTATACACCATAATAGCGGCGCTAGTTTATTAAAACTGTTAGTATACGAATTTTACTTCGGCCATCGGTCATCAAAACATTAATAACGAATGTGGTTATTATCAAATTTTGTTAGAGAAAGTGAAAAACGAGAGAGCGTTGATAATTTATCGCCGTCTAAGGGATTCCCAACACCAGGCTTGCAGCCAGCCAGAGGGCTTCCGGATATGTCAACAACTTTGAGAATAAGAGGTTATAAATATTTAAACTTATAAATCGATATTCTGTGAGACCGTGGCGACTTGTTGTAACTGTAGAAGCTGCTGTACGCCTATGGCAGAGTGTGTTTTCATTAATTTTGCAGGCGGTATCTAAAGCTAGACATCACTCTTTTGAAATAGCAATTATTGCTTACCATATAAAGCATGTGATTCATCTTTAGAGATGCGATGTTATGTTTTAAGTATTTTTTGAACCCAAACGTCACTGATAACACAATATAATAAAATACTATCTATTCAAGGCTAGTGATTAGCGTGAATGAATAAAAATGAATTCTCTTGCAAACAATAGCAGCATAAAAGCTTCAAAAAGTTTTTTTCTAATATGTGATGTAGTTGTTATTACTTTTGTGATATGCAAAAGGCAAAAGAACATCAAAAATGGAGTAGACATCGTCCACCGTCTTTCCAGTAGTGGTCAGATGCTTAATCACTCGTCCCTTGACTGTTCGAGAATTCCAGTTGAGTTTTTAGGTTACAAAATTTCGCGTGACGAGCCGGTCAGTCGTGCTGTCACTTCAGCTTGTTTGAACTTGTTTTTAAGGCTAGACCGTTAAATAATGCACGTCGCGTGCTCGAGATTAGGCGATAACTCAACACGTACACATTTAAACACGTAAGCCGCACGTATGCTTCGCTATTACCTTCAGCTACTCCCAACGGGGAAGGGGGTTAGGGATATTTTATTTAAAAGCGGAATAAGCGGGCGAGTTACGTTACAGTAAAGAAGCCTGCAGCTACTTTCATTCTTTTTTTTATGAGTGGAATAATATATGAAGGTAGTCTTAATGAAATCATTTAGAAGTCATATTCTATATTTATAAGGATTGCTGGTCCAGTTATTTTAAGTCGCATTGATATTATTAAATTGCACTTGGTTAACAATAATTATAGCTAATCTGTCTAACAGTACTAAGAAGAAAGTACCAAATGTATTATCAATAAGGTTATTTGTACCAACTATCAGATAGTTCTTCCTACACGAATCGTTAAGCAGTCTCTTCAGATATTGCAGAATGTGCGTTTTACTTACAAATACTATTAAATATACACTTATAATACATTTACTTGCAAATTACATTGATATAACTTTTATGTCTATTTCAATGAAGTATTTTCCTTCATAAATGATATGATTGTCACACAAAGGATTTATTGACTTAATGAATGGTTTATAATTAAGTTCAATTGTTATAATAAAAAAAATCTTCCAAAAAATATATAATATAGTCCAGGTTTCCGCGGATGTATGAGAATGAATGAAAACTGATATAGAGGAATAGTTTAAAAGCAACTCTTTATTCTTATGCATTACTGTCCTGGTTTTTTTTTTTTTAAAACAGAAAACCAGAACATTAACGCTTTAATTTACCAATAGAGTCAACAGCTTTCTTCTTTACTTACTGGATGTTCTTCAGGATCGGTCAAGGTTTTACCGTGATTTTTTGACATAAACAACAGTTAAGATAAAATTAAGATTTAATTCCCGATATGGTTGACCCCAAATGATATTTTATAAATAGGAAAATGCATTTCGCAACGCAGCACAATTTGTATTGCTGTCTTGGTTAAACCAATAATAGGTTGGCGGTGTGTGGCACCCCACCCATTACTGCAAATTAATTGTGGTCAAAGTGATTTCGGGTGACCTTAAGATGTTGTCTACGCAGACAGCCCCATTAGTTTGCCTTATAGACGCGTTTAGTTAATATCGTAGATAGGTACTAGTATATGCATTTATTACCTCTATTAGCTAAGGAAATTGAACAAAATACGTATAAATGGAAACAAAGTAATAAAAACGGACCATTATTTTTTTTCCACGCGTGTAATATTTTCGACGTGTAACACGTGGCAACTTCGGTCTCCAGTGTGCCATCAGGGCAGGGTGAACGTAACGATTAAAATTTCAAAGACCGCTTGTGTACGCCGCACAGACCGAAATAGCATTCCCTCTCAGTAGATTGACGCCGTAGTGGGACCCTGGGCTTGTCACAACATTTGTCGAACCTCTTGCCAAGCGACTTTTTGCTCTATGATCACAGTAACACAATAGTGCAGTACCATACCGGAAGGTAAACATATTCTTGTGACCGTGTGTGACGCGTGGTAGTTACGAGGCAGGAAACGAGGGGAGATACTCTGTTTGTCGGCTGTCTGAAGCGTAGATTTAAATCTTCTATTGTGTATTTATTTGTAAGGAGGTTGAATCAGTATTCAGATGTCATTTGCTTAGGGTCCGTGTGATTCAATAGAAGTAGCGATACGTACTTCTCGTGTCAAGGATCTTTTAAAGGATATTTGCGATGTCTTGTTCGAATGGGCTCGTGTAAGTATTGAGAATATCGAGGAGGCTATATGCTTTACAAAGTCCAAGGATAATAACATCTTGGTACTTAGTTTTCAAATTCCACGTTTGAGGACACCCTAATTAATATCTCGATTGAGACTCGTTAGGGTACTAATAACCGTCGTAATGCTCACTGCGCCCGGCTCTTGGCGATAAATGCAATCGAATCCGTGAAGTCATCCCTCGTTAGACATAACTCGGCGCCACCTTCGTGCGATATCGCTCAGCGTAATCCCCGTCCTTCAGAGCGTAATGACGCGAATGAGCGGTTCCATTCTCACGTCAACGCCTTGCCTCGGTGTCCCGAGCGAACGCCGGACGTCCGTTGCCCCATTCCGTCCCGCTTCGCGCCATATTGCGCGGTTTGCCGCCATTTTGCGCGGTTTCGCGCCATTCTCTCCGGCGCGTCGCCATCGCGACCGACCATCACCGCTACAATACCGAACGCGGAGGGCGCAGTTTTGTTTTGTTTAATTGAAAATTTTCGCCGTATCTCGCTTCATTGTCCTTTTGAATGGGTGTCCGTCAACGTTCGCGAGAAATAAGACAGTTTTGTAACGGACAAGACGGACGGCGCTGTGGCACGATTACGTGGGATGGGAAGGAATCGGATGTTTATCTTATCGGCGTTTTTATGCCTCTACGATATCGGGAGCTGTTTCGAAAAAACAGGTTGTGAAGCTAATAAAAATTTTAACTGTAGTAAAGTAAAGTAAAGTAACAGCCTATACATGTAACTGTAGCAAATAAACAATATACAGATATCAGGGCATAGTCCACCACGCGGCCCCACTGCGGATTGGCGGACTTCACATATTTCGCGTTTTATTTCGAAAATATGCAGGTTTTCACGATGTTTTCCTTCACCGCGGAGCACGTGATAAGTCAGCACTTAAAGTTAAAAACTTCATTGGTGCCGGCACCGGGGATCGAACTCACGTTGCTCGAGTATTTTGAATTAAAGGCGAGCGCCCGGACACTGAGCTATCACGGCTCTTTTAACTGTAGATAAACAATATATTTCAACATTCTACATTTTGCGTTTTATATAATTATAAAGTGACCGTCTATACTTCGATACAATGTTGCAACGAAAATGCACGCCATTTAAAACTTTAAAGAAACATGGCATTCTTTAGCAGCGGACTGGTACGAATGGTTCCAAGCGCGAAATGCTACAGGACCGTTGAACACAATTGTAAATTTTCTTTGTTATACCTTCCTTTGGAATTATTGATATAACTTCACTTTTGTTCCTTGTGTTATTCGTCTGTATTTCTGTTTGTTTATCGCAGTTAATTTGGTTTAAATGGTCAACGTGCATTTATTTATTTACTTTTGCTACTTTAAATAATATTATTCTGCGCGAGTAATCTGAATCTAAAGAGGACAGTTCCCAGAAAGCGGTTGATAAAGTTCCGCTTTGTGTCTTAAGCCAATCGATGAGCGCACAGAGGTGATGTGAAATTGCCTGAGCCCTGTTGTCCGATGAAACAATGACAAATAAACCGGTTCTGCAGTTCTATAGACAAGAGGCGTTGCAGGTGCAGCCGCCGCCGATCAGCTGACCGTTAGGGTTGTGTCGCCTCACTCCAATATGGTTCAAGTGACGAGCGTTTGACGGGAATATCGGTGGTGTGAATTCCACTTGTTATTGACATGTACATCATAAATGTAACTTCAGTGACCACTTACTGATATGTGTGTGTGGGAGCGCGAATGTTTTGCTCATCGTTTGTAACTATTTAGCTGCTCCCAGCGTGACATTTGCCCAAAAACTTTCGCATTTTTATAATTAAGTGCGATATCCCACACACGAATTTTTTTGCATTTATGAAATTATTTTTATACGTTAATATTTTTGTTTAGTTGCTTTATTTGAATCATTTTACTGTAACTAGTTATACGGGGTTTGCACATATTTGTTTAATGCTTCATATAACACCGTTATTGATTAAGCTTTAGCTGGATTCTCAGAAATTGCAGTCGGCCGAATTTTCTTGGCTGTCCTCTATTTAAAATTTAATTTAGAATAAATTCGAATACACATACGAATTAATAACGTATTTTGATCGAGTATCTTCTACGTTATTCTTTCATAGTAATAATTTTAACTTTAAAATATTGTTTTGACTCTCAAATTCGTCACATTTAAAACATATTAAGTTAATGATATTCAGATTTTATATTGTTTCATTCACTTGTTCTAGCCGTTGATTTTAATAGCCATTTTATTTGGTTTGTTTTAAAATAAAACTTATGTGTTAATAATTATCCGGTACCGTCGGCAAATTGCGTCCTCGCGTTCGGTCCCCAACGGATTGCTTATCAAGCCGCGCCACTCGACCAAGGGGATTTGATTCGAAGATGCGCCACTATTGTGCAGACCATAGATTTAGATACGTATATCGTTATTTGTCGTATATACACAACTGTATACAAACAGCAAGAGGCAGTTTTTATATGTAAAGAATTTTAATGTGTAGTGTTGTTGGTCGCTATATACTATTAAAAATGTCTTGTATGTTTTGCTAGTTTTTAGGTCAGTTATTCATTTGATTCTTATGATCTTATAGAAAAGTGTTAATTCGAGCTAAATTGGCAGGCTTAACAATAACAGCGTTTGCATAAAAATTACCATTAAGTCTCCATTTGACAAATAATTGTATTTAGAGCTATCTATTCGTTAATTGACCTCTCATATTGGGGAAAGATAAGTTTGGACGAGGCATAACTTTATTGGTCAAGATGTTTAAGAAATTGAACGAAGTGTTAATTGTGAAGCTTACTAGAAGCCGTCGGCTAGAAACAGGCTTTGTGCGGGCCGAAATAAATTAAAGCACACGGAAGTGAGTTTAATATTAACCGTGCATTAGAGCGGCACGTCGGCTCGAGCGACTCTGGGGAGGCGCTGGTCAAAGCCCTCGGCTGACCTACAACGGTCTCTGTTTGCGTTCGTGTAATAACTTGGCTCGGACTCAAGAACCCGAAGTGGCTTAGGTCCGCGGTCATCGGATGCGTCCCGAGGGTCTGAATGGACTTCCCTGTGAATTTTCGAAACAATGGCGACTTCGGGCCGTTTATAAGCAACTATTGTTTGAATCTCTAAAGTATCATCTTTTAAAAACTCTGCTATGCGTTCCTTAAGACGGTTAATGACTGACAGGCAGCCAGTGCCCATGTACAAAATATTGTTACAGGTACACAATATTTGTTCAATTATAAAAATATTCATCACAATTGCCTCCACAAAGGACGCCGTCCCTTTTGTCTTTTACGCTTCACACTATTTTGTCTTCCTTTCTATCCTATTTCAAATAAAAAGCACTTTTGAATATAAAAACTAGTATAACTTGTACCTATCGCGTTTCCTCTAAATTTCTAAGTACACATACGTCGACATCCATTAGTTAGGCAATGAATAGATTAAGACCCGTTAAATTTTCGTAACATCCGAGCCCTCATTAAACGTACACGGCCGTGAGAAAACTTATTTTATTTATTTTTTTAATATCGACTGACTGAATAACAGTAGTAATTACTAACGTAAGATATTTAAAAAAAATAGTGTAAAATTTTTTGCCATGTATGTATTTCTTTCAAAATTGGTGTGTAATTATTGCTTCATCATGGGCCTTGTTGAATATCTTGTGATAATATCTGAGAAATAATACAAAAATACTAAGATGGCCGGGAAGCGCACTAACCTTCAGTACTCTCTGTAAAGAGAGACATTTCCCAGCAGTGGGACACATTCGTAAAACCGTACTTACAGTACAATCATGTATACTAATAAAATGCTGATGTATTTGCCACGTTCCGATGCGTTACAAGTTTCCATTGTTTTAACTACAATTCTCAGTTTACATGGAAATAATGTCGATTGTTCGCCACGCGTTCAATTCTCTTCTTCACCAAACACGATATTTACTGTGTACACAAAACGCACGTCAGTGAAATACAGTATATTAAGTTCACTAACATCTTAGTTTGGAACGGGTTAAGGTTTTTAAAGTACTTTATATGCCTAGTCACTTAAAGTCGTATATTATTGTAATAGTAAACGTTGACACTGCTTTATCTTTAAAACCTTTTTATAAAATCCCATTTATACTTGTGTTTATGTTTGTCATTAATAAAAGTATTATTAAATTGCATTTGAAAAGTTAAAATCAACAAACACTTCATAGGTTAGTTAGTGTCATCGCTGTGGCTATTGTTGATCTATCAAAGACAGAATTTGAAGTCTCTTTACTGATAAGCGTACTAATTATAGTTCGCAATATAAAAAAAAGCATCTTTATTGCCAATAATGAATATTTGACAGTACTGTTGTCTTTTTTTCTCTATATATCTCTTAATATTCTCAAGCTGTGACGTCATCATTAATTTAAACGACCTAAACATCGTCACAAAAGCAATTATTTCTTTACTTCCGTAAATTTGCTATTACAACAATGTGGAAAATCTGGAGTCTGTGCCAGTATAAACTGTCTTACAGACTTCACTGAATGTCTTGCAAAATGAAGGCGAAGGTTACGAATCTTAGGTTAGGAATCTATATTTATATATAATTCTTCTGTACGTGGGTATGTCACTGAACTTCTCCTAAACGGCTGAACCGATTTTAATGAAAACGATTTTTGTGTCTCTTCAGGTAGATTCCAGAATGGTTTAGATTTACAATTTGATCCACTACATTTTTTTTTTACATCTAAGATTTCAAATTTAAGTCCTGTGTACAGGAGAACGTCTGTCCGGTCCACTAATTATTAATAGAAATTAAAAATTGAATATTAACCATCATAGTAGCGTGGAGTTATATAAAATCATGGAAAGTTATTTTTCAGTAACACTTAGTACTCTAGTGCATTTAAGGTCAATGAGGGATTTTCTCACGTCCTGTGCTAGAGTGCGCGACGAAGGGCGCTCGAGTAGGTGCTTAAGTAAAACACTGCGTCGAGACGCTATTAATTCAAATTGCCACCTTCCCGCTAGTCGGAATTACGCCTTTTTTAAACATCGCTTTGGGCAATTTAAACTGGAAATATGAAACGCACAAATAAGGATTTATGATCCTCTTACCCGTCCCACCTCATTACGCTGCGCTGAATAATGAGACGAAAAGGAAAAATGAGGCACCGTTTCATTCGAAAGCTTGAAAACTCGCGGTCACAGCACCACGTTTCTCCTTTAACATCCACATTTGTTTGATTGCAAGACTGTGCGCTTAGTTTTTATTTAATTCTTCGCTGTTAAGCCTTCGAAAAGTTGTGCTGTAACTGCTTTTTGGTCGGCTATCCCAGGGGATTTGAGAGTCGTGTCATGAAAGGAGACTACATTAATGCAAGCGGTTCACCTTGAGTGTTTTCGTCCATGGAGATCCAGAACACTTGTGAGCTGGCAGATACGTTGCCAACCTTTAAAAAATGGGGCTCGGTTACGTTACTTCGGGATAACAGTTTAGTAGTTTTGGTCTTCTGCGATGCCGTGGTACTTCCCCGAACGACCCTGAACAGACGTGAAGACTTCCCGACAGGCTTTAATAGTAAAAAGAGTAAAAGACGTAAAATCTTGCACATTTATTCCCTTTATTAGGCTAGTGTTTATCTAGGATATATTCTTATGTGAAGCGAAAAATTACGATTACTTTTTAAAAATTTTGCGGGCCTCGAAGAGTGAATTGGCGTGGTTAAACTTTGTACGGAGAAAAATTGCAGAAAGCTAAAATTTATGTACAATAAGTGTATATGATTAGACTGATTCAAAAAAATAGAAATATTTTCCATTTTTTGAACCCTTAAATTCGTCGCGTGAAATAAAATGCTGAAATAAATTATTAAATATGAGCTCTTAATAATAATATTAAGAGGTACCCCATCACAATTTTCAATTTTCCATTTAAATAACATGGATTTTATTATAGCTTCGGAATTTTATAGCTCGTCAACGAGTTAATGCATTGTAATGACCGCGACATATTTATGTAGAGCATTGAACGATCCACAAAAAAGGTCTGTTATCATTTTTCTATTAATCTATCCGTTAAAAAGTCAATTTTAAGCTTATCAGAAACTAAGTTGAATTTCGGCCAATGAGTGATTAGTACATCAAGATAATAGTTACAAATGCTAAATCGTTGAAAACTTAAGCCTTCAAGAAATACACGGACGAAAGTTGTTCAAGTTCACTGCTGCGCGCATTACGAAAGACTTCATTACTCATTCATAGAAACAACAAACAACAGAGAAGCGTTATAAATTTTAATTTATTAAATTTGGTTGTATAAATAATGTTCGATGGTTATTAAATTATGTAAACATTTAATGTATTTTAATTTTTTTAATTTCAGGTAAAAACGGTTCATAACTAGCTGTTAGTGTAAGTGAAATTCCAAACTTTAGTATGTAAAGTGATGTGTTGCTTTGTATTACAATAAAGCAATAACAAATTGCGTGCGTAATATGGACTACAATTTATCTCTAAGCGATTTGGCACTTGATGAATATTCATTTAAACGTAATACCATCCGAAAATGGCATTAAGAAAAAAAAAAACCATTCCCTATAGACTGAGAGAATTCATTTAAATTTTTGATTGCGGAGGAACGCCGGGAGCGAACGAAAGAGTGCCTTAATCGAAAGGTCAATAATTTGTTTTTGAAGACGATTCGATTGTTTAATTTGTGAGCGAAGATTGTGCGCGACAAAGTATTTAAATATACAGCTCCACTTGCCCTTATAGTAAAGCATAAAGACGTTTATAAATTAATATATTAAAGTAAAAACTTTTTTACCTTGAACTATAATAATATTAGATATTTTTTTGTGATCAAATCTTATAAATTGATAATAATAGTACTACTATTATATAATGTTAGTACCATTATCCTTATTAAATTATAAAAAACTGATTTAATTTATTATTCTTAACACAGCGATTTCAGATTGTAATTTATTAACGATATTTATCTTAGATATTTTCTATAATACCTGTAATATGCAGACGCATGCAGACTGCATATTTAAACAGTGACTCTAAGTCGAGCCAGCTATATTTATTTTATCACGAACTGACTTCTGGTTGATTTGCGTTCCACCTATTAGCAAATCGTGATGTAAACCATAATTACTCAACGCAATAGCAAAACAAACTATTACTTAATGGCGGAAGGGCACTACCATTAATCTATTTGGAGTCCTTTAAAGAACAAAAAATTTTTTGTGCTTAAAAGGAATGTTGTGTTATAAACGGTATTTCAATATAGTTTCCTTACTCGTAATTTGGCACGTTCTACACCGAGGCTTAAATTTGTGGAATATTACACAAGTTTTAGCTTTAAGCCCGATCTTACTTGATCAATAAAAATTGTATACATAATAATAAATCCTAACATAAATAAAAAATATATGAGAGACGTTCGTGAGCTGCCATTGTGGCCTGAATATTCTTCACTACATATACCTATATGTATATGTAGTGAAGAATACAGAATATTCACGTAAAATTTTTACCTTAAATTTTCTTTCTTTAAATTCTATATCTTTAAGATGACACCTAAAGCTATGACGATCGCCATTCGATCTGAGTATATAGGCAGGATTATTACCAAGCTCTCGGAACTCTAACAGCCGGTTGAAAACTTTCGTCGAACCAATTCTCGGCTGCTTAAAGGATAAGCGTCGCCACCGTTAATTTGTCATAAACCTAACTCCGCTTGTAGGAGAGTGCGGGGGATTTTATTCCATGTAATAGGGGAAGGACGGGCAAAACCGTCTGCGAGCGTCGCCGTCCGAAAGACGAATGGTTGGGGGGCACGCAAAAAGGTCCTATCCGTGTCATTAGCGTTTCGTATTGTTACGAGGGAGGTTTCGGACCGCCCGAAACATTCCTCATATTGTTAACGTCGTTGTACTTTGAAATCCTTTCGGTCGAGGAAGGGGACTTACATGTCGAACCATTAGTGTAACAACAAACAACAGTTCGCCCTCGCCTCCGAGCTCGGCGAGACCAACACAACGCGTACACAAGGTACACCCGCGTTCCAGGGTGGTTCTTACCGCTCCCAGCCACCGATTAGCTAATTGCACAGTCGACGCTTTGGGTTTGGTCCGAACCGCGACCTCGATGGCCCTTAGATGAGATGACACACCAGACGTGGGTTCGATTCCCACAGCGGCGACAATCTTTTCGCACTTTTTCTACATATTTTAATGACACACCATAGTTTAACGCACCCATGAGCACATGCGCGGCCCTACCCACAGCGAAGGGTCCAAACCCGTGGGTTCTGGCTAGCCCACCGGTTGGCTAACCCGTCAGTTGAAGCTTTAATAGTCTCGGGACTGAAAGCAAAAACTTCAGTTAATACAAGATACAAGATTCAAATTGTTTATGCAATCGTCTGCATCATTTTGCCGCCTCGAATTGTTATCGTATGTCAACTTTTCAAGGCGAGGCTTAACCTATTATGTTTGTTTTGACGTTATTAGTTCTTTACTAAAAATACTGTGAACAATTTAAATATGTTTGGTTCAATAAAATTGTATTTCTAACGTGTATCCGCGGGTTCAATTTAAATGCGAAATGAACAATGACAATGGTTAATACTAAATTTTCTTGTAAATAGGTAATGAAAACTGAAAAATTCCTAAATTTTCTTATAAATAGGTAATGAAAAAAAATAATATTAAAATTTTTGGAGAAAAATGGACCAAAAGTTTTTCACCTTCGCTTGAAAGAACCAACGTCTTCCGGTATAGCTATATAATAACAAGCTTTGATTAAGCTAAGCTTAATATTTATAACAAGCTTTTAATTAAGTTCACATTAGTTAAAAAGGGGGAATCCAATAAATTTAACGTGTAATATTAAACCTTATTTTCTTTCTGATATCTAAACTTCTTTTGTAATCAAGTATTACATTTTGTTACGTTATTACAAGCGATGAACTTTGAGTGCAGAGCGCTTGCCCCAAATTGCATAGCAGGGTGGCGAGCAATCTTAGTTTTATCTCCGGTGCTGACGTCAATTTAGGAGTTTTCACTGCTGACTTAAAGCTTATCGGATGAGGGGAAAAGTTTGAGAGTGAAACTCGCTGGATATATTAACAAAATAACATCAGATTATTTTATCAAAAACCGTTCATATATATTGGATGACGCTTTTTAAAGATTTGTCTTAAAAGACAAAATATGAAGAGGTAAGGTGTACAAGCGGCGAAGCCAAAACAGGAAGGTTATGTTTTTCATCAGTCTGTATGTATGTATGTATTTATGTTCGTCTCTACTTTCAATCGTTTAATGCATATATTGCTGAATTCGTCTTTATTGCGAAAATATCAAAATTATGAAAAATCAAAGATTCATAAAAAATATTTTCTATCGCAGACGGGTGACTTAGTTTTATTCATTATTGACTAGTTTATTGTTTATATTGCGATGGTTGACTCTGACGAATAAATGGCAAAGCCACCAAACGAAACGCATAGACTACAACTTGACGCCGCTGTTTTATGATGACCCGTTCGTGTAACACTTGAAACTGTTGCGTGGCTCGACCGCTTGACAGAATAATAGCAGAATAATAATTAATCTAGTAGATGAATAAGCCAGCCCAAACGGTTAAGCACTTCAGCCGTCTTGGAGTAAAGCTATTTATATTTTTATTATCGTACTATTCCCAGTGTTTCGAAACACTCCTGCAACATCTTCAGTATATGGGCGCCGTTACCACTTATTGAACTGGTCGGTTGCGATCCTATTGATAGGAGGATACCTGAGGAGTTTTCTGTTTCTCTCCGTTAGGGGAACCTCATTAAGAAACGGTGGTAGATTAAAAAATGACTATCGATATGTACATGTATATACATAAATGGTTATGATTTTTTTTAAACAGAATCAAATAATGGAGATTGAACAATAAATGTGTGTCCTCCAATGTGACGCAGTATGCGGGCGCACTATTATTAATTCCGCCCGTCGGCCAAGAATTGACGCGGCAAGGGGCGACGGGCAATTGTCCAATTGATCACATATCAGCGGTGCGACGCGGGCGTCCCGCTGTGGGCCCTACCCAGTGTATGCTCGACTCTTACTTATTGAGAGAATGTTGAACGCAGCGCCTGACTGCCGACAATTCCCTTTAATGCCTTTTTTTATTTTTACTTGGCAGTAAACGACTAGTGGCACGGATGATTAGCAGTGCCGTGCTCTAGTCAGTGCCTTACATTTTCGAGAGGGGTGTAGTAACAAGGTTCATTGGCCCTTACGTTTGGGGCTTCATAATGTTGGTTAAATGAGGATACATCTGCTGTCTTTGTATAGACAATGGCAGCAGGTGTAAAAGCGTAGAGATAAGGCATAGCCTTTAACCCTAAAACAATATTCAAACAATTGAAATGATAATTTTCCATACTCCCGGCGGATTTTTTTCGACGTGATCTTCACAGCGTTGGTTGTACATCTACACCTACACTTAAATAATTTAAGATACAAATATTATCGTATCCAATTGAGAGTTTTATTTCAATAAAATAATTTTTTTCGATAAATAATAAATTATTTTCGATTCACTACATTCAGCGATTCCCACCACAGGTATTAAAAAAAAATTACCTTATATTACTGGAGATGGAATAATAAAGGTTGTATCTGGCATAATTGTGATCCACTACACAAAACATTACTATGCGGGAAAGCATTTTTTTTTTATCCGCGGACATAGAAAACCACTGAATAGGAAGCATATTCGTGGGTGATATCAAATCAACCGTGCCTCTCCGTTATTACAACTTTTCAATAAATCCGCCCAGGGGCACGTCGAATGCTTTGAAAAGAAAAGGGCCCCGGCCACTTAAAGAAAATCACATAATTGAAGAACAGTTAGCGATGCGTAAAGTGGGCGCGACCCTTGGAAATAATTCTCGAGTTAGGAGACGTGCCTTTTGGCGAAGGTCGTGGGGCATTTGCCCATACATCATGAGCAGTCAGGAAGAGATTAGGCGAGGCGCGTGACGAATTTATTTTGCAATACGGATGGTGCGGGATCTCTCGATGTTTTGCAAGACAAATATTTAAAGCAATAACCTCCATTAAATCATTTTTTCCTCTGCCCTCATCCCACCAAGGGGTCGGCACAACGTGTTATTCATGTTAATTGACAATGAACAGGTTTTTTAGAACCGGCCACCTGCCTGACTTCAACCCTTATTGGGAATTAACACCCAGATCCGAAACTATTATCTGTGGGTCACACATAGACAATTCTCTTTTGGCAATGGATTTACACGTAATCTTATCCTTTAAACGAGCAATTCTTGTGTGTATATATATATATATATATATATATATATATATATATAATCGGAATCTCGGAAACGGCTCCAGCGATTTTCATGAAATTTAGTATGTGCGTAGATTCGGGGGCGAAAAATCGATCTAGCTAGGTTTCATTTTCAGAAAATGTCCTTTTATCTCTGTTTTCAGAGAATGAAAAATATAATTCGAATACGACGGTAATTTTCGCCGAAAAAAAAAATGTTATAATAGCTCGGTCGGTAATCCGGCGGCCGCTTATTTTTTTTACTTTTTTTTCGATTCCAGATCATTGTTTTCTTTATCTTTTATTTTTTGTCGTTTTGTTATTTTGTTTTTTTTTTTTTCCCTTTTTTTTAAAGTTCTTTCTTTTGTGAAAAACACCAGTTCATATTTTCTTATTATTACGTCGGTAAGATCGAAACATATTATGCATATTTCATTACTTAGTAATTTTTATCTAAATGTAATTTCTAAAATACACGTTTTATCAAAAAAAAAAAAAAAACAAATCGAGCAAAGCTCGGTCCTCCAGGTACTATATTTTATACATTAAACGCGTATATATGTTCATAATACTTACTGCCTATGTGCTTTAATCTTTTATAGTGGCCATACAAATTTCTGGTATATTAAGTAATACGAAACTATTATAAGCGATGACCAACAACGATACGTGTGTTCGCTCTTTCGTACAATTGGGCTAAGTACGCGTAACAAATGAATAACATCTTAGACATAGTCAATTGAGAGCAATGAATTCGACCTCAGCGCCGCTAGACAACACTTCCATGTGACGTCGCTACGATCATTTAACTATTGCAATTTAGCTTCATTCTGTGCTAGATATTTTTTGGGTGTTAAGCATAACTGGAATTAGAAATAGTTCGAAGAAGTAGCTCAATAAATTTTACAGGCGTATAGCTTAGATTTTTTGCGCTACCCTCTCCATTATTTAGCATATTAATTGACATATTAACTCTAGACTCTCTACTAGACTAATAGGTTACACAAGACCTATATTAGAAACTCACGTGGCTTGAATAAATAAAATATTTAGGACACATTCTTTTTACACAACGTTCTCTAGTCCCAAACTAAGCAATGCTTGTACTATGGGTACTAGAAAACCATTAGACATACTTAACCATACTTTTCTTTTTGTAAATAAATGCACATTATTCATATAAAAACACCCGGACACTAGAAAAACACTATGCTCATCACACAATATTTTTCCAGTAGTGGGGATCGAACCCACACCCTCTGGCGCAGAAGGCAGGTACACTACCGACTACGCCATTCGGGTCGGCTTGATGATGAATGATTGCTGAGTTCATGCACACCGATGACGTGGATGATCAAAAATTGGATAACTTAATTTACCCATATTGATACGCTACTTAAAACATTTTGCCACTTGTAGACGTTTACTCCATGGCCTCTTCACACAGAGGTATACAATCAGAGCATCAGCAAGTTGAAAGTCGCTCAGTGACCCGCTTGGCAGACTTGGCCGCTAGGCTACGCTCGGAGTTTCTCTGAAGGATATAATCAGACATGCGGTAACCGGCACAGAACCAAGGTTATCGATACATATCTTAGGCCAGTAAGTCGAAGTGAGCTGGTCCCATTGGTCATAGAACTGACAGCTATGGAGAGATGACGTAGTAAGCCTTCAGGACAGGATGACTTGCGTAGCATTCTGGGCAGCAACTGGACACTAACAGCCCAAATTGAGTCGAATGGCGTTCACAAGGAGAGACCTATGTCCAGCAGTACCCAAAAAAGGCCGTTGATGATAACGATGCGACAAATATGGAAAAAAAATATCGGTGTCTGCGTCTTCTGGGTGAACTGAGCTAAGCGGATATGTCCAATTGTAAATGCTACTGTAAACAGATACATGTTCATTACGTTCTGCCTAAAAGTTCGATGCACACGAATGTTTCTCTTTAGTATGATTAGATAGATTATGCTATCACAAACACTAATTCATTTTCTATGTATGAATATTTAATGTGTTCAATGACTGATCTGTTGGACTTCCAGTTGATTTTAGAGTTGTTTTAACAATCTTTAATAGCTGGATTTGTATGGTAAGTTACTCCTTAATAAATTGTGAAACTAGTTATCAAGTTGCCATTGAACGAGGCAATTTATGTCAAATTTATTTAAATGGTTGCTCCTCACCTACACTTAAATGTATAAATTGATTGATTATTAATAATGAGCAGTATCTGTCATGTATGCTTGATTTGATATAAAATGGAAATTTGATTTAATTTTATAACTTAAATTGATATATTATTAATACAATAATGGATTTCTGGTAATGCAAATATAAATCAAATAAGATTGCACTAAAGAAAAAAGAGATCCTACAAGAACTGTTTATATAAAAGGCGAAAGTAGCAACGGCACAGACTTCGTGTCGGTGTGACATTTTGCACGGACGTGATTGTCAGCGTGTCCACTACCGATGCACGTCGATCACAAAAATCGACGTAGTCGAAACGCTTTGTTTTTTCTAACACCCGAGCAGGTGCAAAGCCAGCGCGTTTTGTAGCGCTTTTTGCTGTTTTTAAAAACTTGAAATGGCAATATTTATAACGCCAGTTTTTCGCATTGCCTAAATTTTTAAAATCAGTTTTCGTTAAACGATTTTATTTATTTACTGAAATGGAATACATTATATTAATTGTTTTTGGATATAATCACAAGTCGAAATTTATAATTTTTATTGAATTGTACCGTTTAATTTTAATCTAATATTTATTTCAATTTAATATATAGGTATGTGTGAAATCTATCGTAATTCTTTTTCTTTAGCCGGTGACCTTTCATTTACTAATATTTTAAATAGAAACCATAAAAAGGGATATTAACATGTCAATTAATATGTAACTTTGCAACGATTAGTATTTTTTAATAAGAACCAAAATAGGGATATTAACATTTCAATAAATACACAGCTTTGCAGCGATCAGATAAATTATTTTCATAAAATCACTTCATTTATGTTACAATTGATTTGGACAAATAAGTGTCGTTTACTACCTTTACTTAAACTCCATTACCTCATCGTTGAAAATATCGACTATAAAGCTACCCGTAAACGCGTCCTGACTCCGTTGTTCCAATATACCGAGGCATGTTGAAGGCGACGCACGGATGTGCGACACGCCAATACACGCCCATGAATTAATAAAGCTTACGAGAACATGTGCTCCGCGCACAAGCAATCAATGAAACGCCGTATGAAAGGCATTTGACATAACTTACAGCTCTTTATGGGTGTGGTGCCAGAATGACACCTCGAAGTAGGCCGCGTTTATAAAATGCAATTGTATTTTTTTTTTACGCCTTGATGGACAATCGACAAAAGGACGCGGTCCACTAAAGATTAAGTAATCTATTATGAAAAGTACAAGTTGAAACGTTAAAAGACGATGTAACAGTTTTTACCTTAATTCTTACGTAAAGTAAGAGAGTTATTATATGAATCCAAAAAATGTGTGGAAAAACTGTAGAAAAATTTTTCATCGCTGCAATGATTCAAACATGCGTCTTCTGGATCAGAATCCAGACGCTTTAGTCAAGCGGTAGACATCCTCTGCACAGGAAAATTTCGACGTGAAGCTTGAACTTTAACAAGTAAGTTTTACAAATCGCATGTCAACATCGTATGTAACATGTACGTTATTTTTACTGATATAAATTTCATTTATATCAGTCAAAATATCTGAACTTTGTTGCAATTCAGATGAATATTATATTTTTAAATTTTTTTTTGTTTTTGAATGATGTCATTGCGTATTCAAGATAAGATAAATGATTTATTTGCTACGGCCGTCAATGTTTTATCTTTTATATAAAGTAGAAGCAGTTATAATATATTAGGTGAAATAAGGAAACAAACTTCTATGTATTATTTTTTTTAGATTTCATTACTTCGTTTTCGAGTAGTTAATCAGGCTAGCCCCTTAACGAGGTTGTCGCTACGTAAACAATCGCGTTTCATTGATCCAAACTCATTCAATTTGGTTCGCCTTTTGAAATATCACTGGGCAAGCGCGATGTCCACGTTTCGCGAAACTCGCCTGATTTAATTTAATTTTGTCAAATTGCTCAAGGTCAAGGTCAATTGCATTTATGCTTGTTTGTAGCTGCTATGAACTTCAAACAAAACTTTGCAAATCCCGAGTAGAACAGGAGGTTCCTTAATGTAAATTATTCATTTGAAACTCGTTGTTCTTTAATAAAACATATATTGTCATACATTGTCTATCTAATTATTAAAACCATTTAATGAAATATGTCGGCGCCTAAGTTTTTATGAAACAATTTATTGCACAGACTCAACGACGCATCAATACGTTAAAAAAATTATATTTGAACGTCCAAATAGTTCCTCCCTGCCACTCATCATTCAACTTTGTAACGGTCAACATCGCGCTCTCACCTATTTGATATTATATTCATTGCATTGTGAAGCAAGTCTCCAAATAAATACAAGATTATCCAGACACTTTGTGTTTGCATTTATGCCCAATACGAGACAAAAATGTAAACCAATATTGTAAACAAATTTAATAGGAAAAAAATTAAACTTATTAAATTATTCGACGAGGCAGTAAAAAGTGCCTGTAAAGATCTCTAAAGCACAGCGATTTTCATTGAATTCACAATAGTGTAATAGGCAACACTTCCATTAAACATGTACTTTTTAGAAATTTAAATTGTTTACAGTGCTAATCTTTGCACTTAAGATTGAACATTAAAATATGTAGAAAAAGTACGAATAGATTGTCGCCGTTGTGGGAATCGAACCCACGTCTTCGGCATTCGCGGCCTGACGCTCTAGCCACTGAGCTAAACGGCTGATTGCCACACTGACGAAAATTTTCGTCGGTGTGGCTTTTTCTACATATTTTAATGTACTTTTTATTGAATAAATGCTTTTTTAAACGTAGTCTTCAAAGAAATGTATCATAATATCTGTGGTAGGACCACGAAACAGCCTGCGTTGAAGCACGAATGTGCAGGTCTGTCCCTTGAAGTACTACAACCTTATAGAAGACCGGCGTTAAGTAGAACTATTATTGTTCTGCGTTTTGTCTGGTGAGGTAGCCGGGGCCTACTTTATACCTACGGAAGTTGCAAATGTCTATGGGCAGTGGTTACTACTTACCATCAGGTGAACCGTTAGCTCGCTTTCCACCTTTTCACATAAAAAAAATAATATACGTTTCAAAACCTCACTTCATATCAATAATTCATTCAAACATTCATTTGCGATTGTCTATTGATCTAAATAGGCTGAGGAGTCAAATCTCTGAGACCTTTTTCATTTAGAACGCGCTTACATTATGAATGAATAATGGTCAATGCAGATCGCAACGGTTGTCGTCGGCCGCTCGGCAATCTGCCAAGGCCCGCTGCCAGTGAATAGGTGCACAGATTAAACACACATGTGTTGTACACGACGCGCTCTTTGAGTAAAACGCTTCTTAAATTAGTCCCTAATGCGCAGTGGCTCTGGGCGTGTCACCTGAGCGCGCCGTGTCCCGTGCAAGGAGCGAAGACAACAAATCGTCGTGTAAAATGATGCAGTAATGACAAATCGCCCCCTTCTGAGCTGTATTTTACTGATGCGAGTCGGCACGGTAGTATGGTGAAAATCAGACGCCGGCTTCGTTGTTCAAGACAATTTGTAGTGTATTTGAATTGCTAGTTCTCTTTTAAAATAGCAGGGATAGAATCAAATTGGAAAAACAAAGTCAAGTCAGTCAATATATAATGTAACAATAAATATATGTTAACAAGTCGATTTTAATACTCATAATTTCGCTCGTGAACTTGAACGTGATAAATGTTTACTTATTAATAATATTAATTGATACTTGTTGCTCATGAAAACTATTTTATCAATTTTATTGTGTGTAATTTATTGTTATTTATTGTCATTTCAAATAGTACAAAGACTGCCTGTTGCGTTTAATCGTAATTACAGATTTATTTTACAACGTATAGTGTTGTTAATGATATGTTCAATACAAAAACTAGATAATATTTCCTTAATTTCTTATTTTTACGTGATAATTATACAAACTAAATGAAAATATGTTATGGATTTTATCGCGTTTTAATTTTGATTTTTAATTCCCGAAGTTTCGAAACCTTTCCAGCGTTCTTGGTCATGGGAGAGAGTCTATCGCGATAATATCAATTAATATCGTTAGAATTCTCCAACTTCAAGGAACTCTCGCATTGCGTAGCACATCGAAACATATTAGCACGTAAGATGTCACATTAAACAAAATACGACTTACTCAACACCGTAATCGCTTTAACTTAATCCTGTGGCCTTAATTTTTAATAGACTCACCTGTCTGAGCGGCATTAAGCCGGGTTAAGAGAAACCCTTTAAACTTAAACAGATGATTCAGGATATAAGACCATATAAACCGATATGATGCTTACTTATTTTATTGCGAAAATTTCATCGAATTGACTGCTCCATCGAAATGGGGAACTAGTTTTAAAATAAGAATACGAATTAATCAACATGTATTTATTTGATCATCTCTATCATAATAACATATATTTAAATATACAGAGTTAGTAGATTTTCCAGAAATGATAAAATGATAAAATTCTAAATCATGAGCCAATCGTATCACTTTACAAAAGATTTGTGATTTTTAAAGACTCTTGTGATAATATCATGACTAGTCTTGAAACTAATAAATCCTGAATCTTAAAACCACCTGTTAAAGTTACAGTACCCACCTTTTCACACCGATGACATTATCAGAAAAGTTTACAATGCACGCTTTGCACAAAGGCTTGCTTTACTTTCAATATTAAACTTTGCTCAACTTCCGGTCAGTTTGTTTCGCCAGTGCACCCTGTTAACTGCACGAAAACTGATACAATTGTCTGTTATAAATGCGTTTAATACACAATGTTGTGGCTTAAACTCGGTAAAGTGAGTTCCGCTAAGTTTGATTACTATTCATTGTGCCCCCTCTGTTTCCGCCTGCTTTAGGCGCCGACATCGCACTTTGTTATAATCGATTTATTTATGACTTCAGGACGTTTAAAATATTAATTTCTTTGATAATGTAAGGTACTCAAAAAGGACTTTGCCCTTCGCTGTTCTTTTCGAAATAGTTTTTGTTACACCAACATGTCAGAGATGCGAGTGTTATACATGTGATAACAGACTAAACGATTTTTTTTTTAATTTAGAATAAAAATATTATCTTATTACGAAAATCTTTTTATACTAAACTAAAAGACAAATATATTGTCATAATATAAGTAGGTAGGTATATATATAAAGTATATATACCTACCTACCTTATATTATACATATAAGTAGGTACATTTTATTTCGTCTCTAAATAACCATTGACAGATCCGAGTGGAAAAAACGACAAAAGGCGCTTCCCTCGTATGACGGAATTACTAACACGGATATACGTCCATCACTTTATTCGGGACCTTGAATTCTTCCCATCAAACTTTTACGAGGGATTCGGCGCACTCACTGAAGGTTCGATTTTTTTAAATTCAGCGCGCGTCCCGACTGAAGTGGCCACTCGTACAACAATGGCCGATAGAATCGGACCCCGGTTAACACTTATTGGCCCATATGTTTCAATTGATTCCTCAGCCCGACACATTCCCGCAATATTACGTACCACGTACCAAGGGACGTGCCGCTGCGCAATTTAATTAAAAATAATCGGGGAAAAAACTTGATTTCCACCCTGCGCTTTGAGAGGGAAGTGAAGCGAAATGTTTCACGTTGGCGTGAAGTGTTAGTAGTTGGGGCATTATGGGACATATTTCGAACGTAATTATTCAATGGAAATTGGTAAAATTCGTAAAAAAGAATATACACATTTAACTCTTGATTGACTCGGAATCGCAGTTATAACCTTTTGGCACAGGTATTTGAGTGAATTGTTGTTATTTGTTGGTGTCGTGGACCTAACACACAGACGAGTACATCTAGTGTTCGGTTGGATAGCCCGAGACCGATAGGCCCCCTATTTACAAAAGATATGTTAGGGCATAGTCCAGAGCACGACACCATCGCGGACTTTTTATACCTATATATTATTTTTAACCGACGGGAGGTTCTCAATTCGACTGTATTTTCTTTAATGTTTGTTACCTTTTGACTTAGTGAACCGATTTTGAAGATTCTCTTTTTATTTGAAAGCTAGTGCTTCCCATGTGGTCCTATGTAACTATTGAGCTAATTTCATGGATCTTGGGCTCCGGAGATACTTTGTAAACTCCTGAAAATCAATTATAAAATAACTACCGAGCGAGATATTTGAAGTCGGTTTTGATTTTCGTTTGTAATCAAGAAAGAAGATTATAATTTCGATAAAGTGCAGGTTTCACCAACGACACACCACCACACGTAGGGTTGCAGATGTTCATATGAAGTGATGTTTTAATAAAGTGGGCCACGGTTGCCTCACTCACTAGACGAAACGCAGAAGTATAACACTTCCACTTCAGCAGGTCTTCTGTGAGGTCGTGTACGCCCCTGGATGATCCTACCTCATACAGCAGTCTGCTCAGCAGCACTAACACAGCAACAGACTATATTTTGGTACCGCAATCGAAGTTGTATTAAAAGCGGTTCTCTCATCACTCCAGCATACCAGGCGTCGAGTTAATCAAAAAGAATACGTCCGCACCGTGTTAGTTAGCGATATGCACCCCAGTAAAGGAGCGGATGCAGTTTTTAATTTAAATTTGCGAACAGCGCCCCCAGTAAAGCATTCCAGTTCACTTCTCGGGAATTACTCCGGTCCGAATCGAAACTGACCAATTCGGAAATTCTTTCGTGCCGTCGCAACTTCTGTGTTCGTTATCGTGTTTTTCGACGGTCCATTCTCATTTTTCGTTTAATCTCTGTTATGTTTCGCAGGAACTTTCCGGAACGCTGAAAGGGTTCTAGTGTTAACCTCTTAAAGTTTTCTAATATCCTATTTTCTAAGTTTCAATTTATTTTTTATACGTGTCAGAGTTTTTGTTAAATCAAAATAGTTTTACGGTTTTCAAACAGACGGTCGCGTTCCAAACATTTAGAATTGAAATTTAAAATTAATAGCGATAAAATCGGTAAACACAGTTTCAATCAAACCTTTGAAAGTGAATACAAGAAAACTATTAATTTTTAATCATGGTTTTAGAAATGATTACGAATGATTTTTTTAAAGCAAAGTTAATAACCTATTTGGACATAAATGTGGAAGATCTGGCATTAAATTGCGTTCGCATATATTTCTGTTTTATTATTCCTTACTGTTCTTAAGGACGTATTTAAAAAAAATCGTCAGGCATCCGTGTTTGCATTATGATTCCAATGATGTCTTAAAGGTCAGAATTTGAAAAATTCTTTTACTAATCTACTTCAAAAATATCTTGCTTATCAGGTAAAATGATACATCGAGTTGGCAATAAAGGAAAAATGTTGATTTCTTCCCGATGCTACCCACGGGACGCTTTTCTCTTGACTTTGTAACCGAAAGCGGTAATTAATTAAAAGATAACGTAAATCAAACGTCGAAGGTACACTTTCAGGAGGCCTTAACGAATTGATCTCCGCATATTTCACTTTAACAACCCATTCGTTAAAAAACCTTCAGCCGCCATTGCCTCTTTGTGCTGGATTTAATTAATTGTAATTACCTGATGATTTATAAGGACCTTTTTCAACCCCTCATCGTTTACAATCTGTTACGCTGACGGCAGACGTGATATCCATTATGTTTATTAATTTTCGATTGTAAATCCCTTATAAATGACTTACCTACTACTTTACATAATGTTACTGTTTACTTTTTATAGAACATTGAAAACAATTTCAAGCGGTTCACCCGACTTTCATGATAATTGAATAATTGAGGAAAACTATGCAACAAACAAGACAACTCAGAAAATTTGAAATCAACTTTATTAATTTAATTGTTTTTAAAATCATAAAACGTATGTAACATTCGAATGAAGCATTGGAAGAAGAAAATGAAGTAGAATTATGATATGGCGCCAATAAAAACATGATATCAACCTATTCTTTCACTGGATAACAACTTAACGTATTAATAACAACTTAATGTATTTTTAATTACGTGGAAGTTTTTGATAAAGGAGGTAGACTGATTTTATTATATTTTATTAAATATTAGAATAGATTCTAATCATATTATAATTCGCCTTCAGGTATGGCCTCATATTCACCAAGGTTTAAGTTAAAAACAAAAGTAGCAAGTAAATTGCGTCCTTATTTCAATCTGGTATAAGTTATTATTAACAAATAATGTTTTTATTTCATTTATCATAACTTATTTCAATTTAGGACATATTATTGTTATCAGCGATGATATTGTTTCATTTATTAAAAGTTCGAATAATTTATTCTAGTAGAAACGTTATACCAAGCGGACGTAAATTAAAGAAGTCGGACATTTGTAAGCAATAATTGTCTTGGGCAGAGTTGGATCGGACTACATAAAGTAGGTATCCGGGACTGATATTACTAAAGTTTTATTCCTATCCGGGCTAAAGTTGAATTTATCGCTGAGTTCGACGAACAGGGATTATTTTGCTTGTTACATATCGAGGTTTTTCCTTTATCATTTAATAGATAGTTTTGTTATTGCGTATATATAATTTAGGCCTCGATAAGACAAAGAGACTTGATTGTATTTAATGTATTATATGTTATATGTCACGAATTTTATTATGTAACGAATTTTCAAAATTTATACCTCCAAGTATTTTTTTTTGTTCATTTTTTGTAATATTATTTTCAGACATTCAGTGATACAAAATACATACAAAAGATATAAATACAGGTCCCAAATGAAAACATTAATTTTTTAGGGTTCCGGAGCACGGTCCTTCTTGCGCGAGTCCGACTCGCACTTGGCCGGTTTTTTATGTTTATTTTAGTCAGTCGAGCTCGTGACCATAAGAGCATTCGAAACGTCGAGTGTTTAAATAAAAATAAACCGCGATAAAATCTAAATTAGTTTATATTTAAATATATAATATTCGCTGAAATAAAAGAAATGTTTATTATTTTCGGACTTTATTGGCCAAGGGGATCCGAACACGATTCTGAACTCTCTCTACGCCACCAGCCAACATTTCACACGAAACTAGAAATAAAAGGGTGCGCCTAACAATAACAATCAAGTGGATAAAGATGTATCCGTGCAACGAACTGTATCGATTCCCGCATGTGTGCGTCACAACCAATATAAACCAATTGAACCCCCACATCCTGAGCCGGTGATGCAATAAACAGCGGCTAGGCCGCGTACAGTCGATGTCCGACGCGCCGTCCCATTGGAATTGGGCTGACGTTAATTTTAATCAATAACACAACTTTGCTCACAGTCCATTGACGTTACGGAACTGGTCGGGCTAATTGGCTGCGATTATAATAATAATAAACGTGTTTGGCGAGTTCCGATCGCGTTTCGCGAAGTTATTAAACACAAAGTACTCGTTATTCGGATATGTGAGACTTCAACTTTTACATAAAACAAAATAACCTTGAATTTAAAGAGTGATGGATACGAAGAAATTATTCTTACCAGGGTTAAGAGTTTAAAAGATATAACAGTTAAAGTTTAACAATCCATTTCATCCTCACTAAACACAGTTTTCGTAGGAGAACTTATTGTGCAATGTGGTAGAACAATAAAAGAGTACATATCTCTTACTACTGCACGAATGGGCTAGACTGGGGAAGTTCAGGGTTTTATTCTGCTTATTAACTAACCTCTTTGCTATAGGTACTCTGATTGCACTGGCAGTCGATATTCGGTATTAAAGTTCTATATCTCTATTAGCGCCGATTCGCGTTCAAATTTCGAATTAAAAAACTCAAAGGCACTCAGCTGTTTACTTCGTTAGTAATTTGCTTGTTTATTTTATAACTAAAAGTAACATGCATTTTTGTTTCGTTGAAAATTCAAGAAAACTGTAAAAGTTTGAAAATATTTATTTAACAGAATTGAGTCTACGAAGAATGCCTTTATTGCGCGTGGACAGGCATATTTTTTTTTTCACGTGGGGAAATCCTTTATGGATACCCGGCCTCCCACAGATTAGGGGAAACCAGATTATGTCGGACTCGCACCGACTAAAACCCCACGGTGGACGCCATCAGCTTTTATGGGGGGTCACAGGATCTCCGTTTGGAACACTACCGCAGCCCCTCTTGGCTTGGCTTGAATAGCCTCGTCTCGGTAACATAGCTTCGCCCACCCCTATGGTGCAACCACTATAGCGAAAACCTACTTAAGCCAGTGTCGCTCTTAGGTTCGCTGTACTGACCTATAGATGCCCAAAAACTCGCGATCCCTGAGGCCCCGTTTCCGGTACGGGAACACTATTTATATTTGGAGGACCGTAACGCGGTGTACCCTCGTTTCGGTGACCCCGTCTCCAAGAGGGATCAGTCCTCTCTCGGTCCCTCTCAGCAGCCTCCTTCTTGACCATTACAGTCTCGCAGAAAGAGGTTACGGCCCTCCATGCTGCATCTCGATTCAGCATCGCCGATACAACTGCTGGTAAAGAGAGGTTTCCTCCAATGTTGCTTACCAGGATACTCCGCTCCGTCTCCCATGCTGGGCATACCGCCAGGGTATGCGTTGCGGAATCCTGGTAGCTTCCATCGCAGTGGAAACAATTCGCCGTCGCCACACGATGTGGACAGGTATCTGCAGTTTTATTATTCCACCCAACAAAACTGTATCCCAATGATGCCTGTGCAGAAACCTAGTAAACTCATGAATGAACTAACAGTCTGAGCAGCGTTACGGTATCAAGAAATCACAGTAGAACAATGTAAAATAAAAGTGTTTAGAATTTTGTTTTTACCCGAATGCTGAAAGAGGGTAACGTCTTTGCCACCATCTACAACTTAAACCTTTTGTCGGATTTCAACATGAGGTGTCATTAGATTCGTCTCAATTGTTGCAGTGATATCGGGTATGTTTTCTATATAGTTTCCCCAAAAAATAATAGCAATAATTAGTGTTTTATTTCAATCGGTTTGTTTTGTAATGTTATTAGATTCTCGTGCCTTTCAACTTTCGGTAGCACGCCTGCAATGTCTCTGGTAGTGTTTCTCACTCAGTATCTAGTGAACTGTTCTAACATATCTTTAATATATATATACATACAAGGGAATACCTACCTGAAAATGCTCACAACACTACTAGCCCGCGAATCGAAATCCGTTTCAGTGTTTTCGTATGCATTACGAACATTGCTGGAGCGAACTAACAGTCTTAAATCTGGACCAATTTGTAATAGATGTTTACTTAGCCGACTGCCCGCGTGATTTACGCGCGAAACTACTCCTGGTACGAAGCTAATAGGGGCGGTCTTAACAATTCATCTGGCTCGGCTCACATATCGATTGGACTGTCGATAGAAACGTCACTAAACAATCGAGCGGCGTTTAATAGATAATTTATAGGCGGGTCAGCGGCGTACAGACGATTTAGTTGTCACTAATTGCAGCCGTGTTGTGTAAATCATCTTCAATTCATGGAAGAGTTGCGAAACAATATATCCGACTATCATCCATTGAGTTTCAAGTGTAAAGCTATTTGTTATTATAAATGATTGAAACATAAGAAAATAGTGCTTGAGTTTTGAGTTGCAACAATAAAATTAAGAGGAAATATTCAAACAAATTCTTACATCGACTGACAGATATCTATTTATGGTACTCTATTCATAGGTAATATTATTATATCACTCCGCTAGCAGTTCCCTGCGGCTTTAGTCGGCTGGATTTCGAGTTCCATGATGGGCATCAATTGACTTAAAAGCTTAGGATTACGCTTCAGACTTATCTAAGAGAGACAATTTCCGGGGTTAAAGTAGCCTGTGTTAATCTCCAGGTGATATATCTGTTATGATTTGGAAATAAATACAAATTTTTTTTTGCATAATGCATTTTCATGAAATAAGAATCACGTAAATGAATTTAATTTATGAAACAACAAGTATTGTGGCTATCGGCCGTTTAGCTCAGTGGCTAGAGCGTCAGGCCGCGAATGCCGAAGACGTGGGTTCGATTCCCACAGCGGCGACAATCTTTTCGTACTTTTTCTACATATTTTAATAACATTTATATTAAATAAATATTAGTTTGTTATATACATGTTACAATATATCTCTATCCTCTATGAGAAAATGTGGAAACGAGGAGGCGATTCAGTTGATGTAAAATTATTTCTGCCATCCGTGAACATGTTTCCGTTACGTCAGTGTTTTGTGAGAATGTAATACCTTAACCATATTAAAAACATTTTCAAATAAATTTAACAAAAACTAACTTCATACTTATGATGAAAACGTCTACTCTTTTCATTTTTGTTTCAATGTTTATCAAAAACTGTTATTGTATGGCCATTAGGATATATAATAAATTACCAAATTGATTAAAAACTTTGATTGATGTTATTATTCCATAGGGGATTATTTAAATGATAAAAATTTATAAAAACCGTTTTCCTGGATTATATTTGCTCTTGTTTAGTTTTTTTTTTTTTGCGTGTTTTTAATGTAAAATGAAATATTTGTAGGATCCACAGCTTTTAAGACATTGTACTATGATATAACAAATAAACTTATCTTTCTCACTGAAACTGAAAGAAAGAAGAATTCTTTCTTTCATTTTCAGAAACTTAGACCAAAGAGTGCCTTAAACTTGTCCAATCTTAATTTATGGTAAATTAAAATAAGATAATTAAGCCTCTTTGTATCAATATATGGCTACGGTATCGCAAATTTCCACCATTATTGTAACATTTAAACAGTCAAATCCATCTTATTCTTAACTCTGCTAATATCTGCTAATTATGCATATGCAGCTGGTCGATGGTCATTATCACTCATACTACCTTTTCTAATAACCGAACGGATTTAGTACAACCATATTATCGCTAACATGAATACATTACTGACAATATGATTCTGCTAAATTTGCGCTCAGAATATTCTGTAAAATATGAATCAAGTGAACGTGCCAATGCATTGCTAGTCGAGCGATGCTCAAAGCGTCGCGAGTGACGTCACATCTCGGGCAGACATCTAATAATTAATTACGCCAGAGCGGGACCTCGCGTTTCTTCGGAAGCACTTCTTGTCGGTTAATTAATGGTAATGAAAGCGATGCGACAAATCGCTCGGCGGATCGCGGGAGCATCGCAACAGTTTGTCGTCGAAATGATTGATAGCGGTCGTAATTAATTTCTCCTCGGATAAGTTGACAGTCGCGACCGTCCCGAAGCCGGCGGCGCTCGATTACGACGCACTTTAGTTAATAAACTGTGTTGAGATTAACACGGATGTATCCGACTCTAAAGAACTACCAGTGGCGCGCGCAGATATTTCGGACAGTGTATGAAAACTTACCAATTCTTCTAAATTATTGATGATAACATAAAAGGTGACTTAAATAATATCCAAAGTGGCCTTTGAAAAGGCTGTGAGTGAAAAGTTTGTTTTTTTACCAATAAAAAAAATGTATTAGAATAGAACGTCAGAGAATGCAAAGGTTTTTTGTTTGTATGGAGTGCACTCGCTTATTAACTACGTCTGCTTCCACATCGAAACCTTTTTCGTCTCGTTTTCAATTAGAAATAGCAACTATTTTAATCGTCGATATTCTGTAATATATTAAAATAAATGTTTTGATTTAATCTGATGATAATAAATTATGTTGAAATATGCCATACGTAAATGTTGTCGTATACCTAATATTTTGTTTCACGCATTCCATCGGGATTAGTTAAGGTCACGCAATAAATTAAAGTGTTTAACGGCCTAATCGCGCTATAGCCTGGCTTGGAAAAACTAGCATCGGCAAATGTATATTTTGTAGTTAATTTTGAACGCATATGTCTGTGCGGTCTGGTTTTATTTAAGTTTTCTTAGAGCCGTAAGTACAAAAGAAGTGTTGAATATACGGCACTGAACCAATAATTATTAATGATATAAAAAAAAATGGACTAAAATACCATCACTTTGCCTAAAGACCTTTACTAAATGTTTTAATTTTTTGCTGAGTATTCTAAACTATCGATTCGAATTAGTGAATATCACAATATACTTATATCCATATTTATGACAAACATAGTGATTTAAAATTCAACGAAAATATCAACGGTTTCTACCTACATTGTTTTTTTTTTTCGTATTTTTAGCAATGCTTGGCGCATCCATTGTTATGTCCTTTACAGTACACGAGCAAATTCAATTATCGTTTTACAATGATAATTCAAAAGAGAAATGACGCCATTGTTATTTGAAATTTAAATATTTGCTTAAAACGCGAAAAAGCAATGTGGCAATCAATCGTTTAGCTTAGTGGTTAAAGCGCCTTCGATTACCGCAGCGGCGAAAAACTTTTCATCCATTTTTTCTACAAATTTTAACATTTTTTTAATGAGAAAAGTTGCCAAGCGAGCAGGTGGTTCACCTGATGTTGAGTGAATACCGCCGCCTATGGACATCTACTATACCCGAGGGTTCCAGATGCGTTGACAATCTTGTGAAAATTCGGCTCCGGCTACCTGACTCACCAGACGAAACGCGAAATAATAATAAAGTGAAGTATTATACTTTCACTTCATGTCGGTCTTCTGTGAAGTCGTGGTACTTACCCGGACGAGCCAGCCCATTCGTGGAACAGCCGAGGCTGCTGCGGGGCCCTACCACAAAAACATGGCGATAGTTTTATATCGAGTACGAATTAAAAAAGAGAAATTCGCGATGACGGGATATTTTTTATTATATTGAAGACAACGTCCTGCTCCAGAGCTGTGTGATATCAAAGCATTAGACGGGATGCTGAGTTTATAAATATGAACGATGGCTACATTACCCGTAACTATTTTACGAGTAATTTTATTAACATTTATGACGGACGTCTGTCGCCGTCTATTTCTGCTTTTTATTACTCCCCCAACTTCACGAAGTGAAATAGTCGCCATGAAAAACTGTCAATTGTCCACTTAAAGTTATTGGGAGTTGAATGACGCAGTTGAAAAGAGCGGAATAAATTTTATGGCCCTCTCAACAGTCGATAAAATTAACATTCTGATGGTGCGAATGCGTTTTTTTTTTAATTAGATTTTTTTTATGTAGGTACTCGCAACTATGTTAAGAATGAATGTCTTACAAAATTATCTTGCATTTAAAGATGTGTGTTGAGGTTCACAACCATGAGTTTCACATTTTTTTTCCCTCACATGTTTCATTTTATCTAGCACTGTTAAAAGGCGATCAAACTCGTCAATAATCAAAAATATCAACGTCGTCTACGGAGCTGCACTTAAAAAATACATTATAAAATTGCTGTATAAATGAAACTAATTTTACGGATTTATCGCGTTTATTTTTAATTTTAATTCCCGACGTTTCGAACCCTTTACAGCGTTCATGGTCACGGGACAGACTGAGGTGTTAGACGTCTGATTGTCATAGTTAACCCGGGCTACCGTCAGTTTTTGAATTATTAATTTTGTGTCCGATCTATGCAGAGGGAGCTAATTGTATCTTGTCTTGCAGTAGTGGTTCGTTTGGGCCTAGATTTAATTTTATTGATGACAGGATCCCAAGCTGATGGTAGTACCCAACCTTCTTCTCTATTGAAATTAGGGTGTTTTTTAATTTCAATAGCCTCGCGAATCATCCTTGGGAGGAATCGGTGTTCTTTTGCAAGGATCTGTGGTTTGTCAAACCTGATGTAGTGGTTGGGTCTATTCAAAATGTGCTCACAAACTGCAGACTTGTTCAATCTATTGTGTTTGATGTCAGCTATATGTTCTTTCACGCGGGTTTTTATTGCTCTTTTCGTTTGACCTATGTAAGAGAGCCCACATTCACAGTCAAGTTTGTACACTCCTGGATCTTGCAGAGGGATATTACACTTGACAGATGGTAAAAACTGACTAATCTTCTTCAGCGGCTTGTAGAATGTATTAATTGAAGCCTGCTTTAAGATATAGCCAATCTTGTCGGTGACTCCTCTGACGTATGGTAGAACAGCAGGTACTCGCTCCACTGTGGCTGGTTTCACTCGGTCACTGTGACGTAGGCGCGGTGCTCGAAGCTTGTTGTCATGCAGAACTTGCTTGACATGTTGAAGCTCAGCGGCCAGGTGTTGTTTGTCACAGATCCCTTGTGCTCTCTGAAACAAAGATTTACCCACGGTAGCTAACTGGGATGGATGGTGGTGAGAATCACCGTTTAGGTATCTATTTGTATGGGTTGCCTTCCTATACACAGTGTGACTTACAGTGTTATTTGGATTGCGGATGACCAAAACATCTAAGAAAGCTAAAGAGTTATTATGCTCTAATTCCATAGTGAATTGTATTTTGGAATTTACTGAGTTAAGGTGGTTTAGAAATGCATTAACTTTACTTGTTGGTAAAATGGTGAAGGTGTCATCTACATACCTCTTGTAAAACCTTGGATAAATGGGAGCTGTGCGAAGGGCCTTCTCCTCAAAGTCTTCCATAAATATGTCAGCGACAATGGGAGATACTGGGCAGCCCATTGCTACACCATCTATCTGTATGTAAAATTCCTCCTTCCAAAGCAAGTAGCCGGATGTTAGGCAATGTTTAAGTAGTAATGCATACTCTTCCGGCATGTTATTCTCTTTTAGCTTTCTTGTTACAATTGAGATGCAGTCTTCTAATGGTAGGCATGTAAATAAAGACTGTACATCAAAACTGACCATTGTTTCATTGTCAGCAAGACATAGTTGTTTTATCTCACTAACAAAATGGTAAGAATCCTTTGTGTATGCCCTTGTGTGTCCTCTCAGCGGTGAGAGAATTCGTACTAGATGTTGAGCCAGTCTGTAAGTTGGTGAGTCGATCTGGCTTACAATAGGGCGTAATGATATGTCTGGTTTGTGTATTTTAGGCAACCCATACAATTTTGGGGGTTTAGCACATGAAGGTGTCATCGATTTCACGTCTAGATTTAATTTTTTTCGGAGTATTTTTTAATGAGATCGCTAGTTAATTTAAGCGTTTTAGTGGTTGGGTCTGTTTTGACCTTTTTATACGTGCTTACATCCGACAACAGTTCTTGTATTTTCAAATTATAATCCGACGTTTTCATAACCACCGTAGCATTTCCTTTATCTGCGCGGAGAACAGTTAAATCTTTGTTGTTGCGTAAGCTGTTTAACGCGTTAAATTCATCTTTAGGGAGGTTAGACTTCGGTACCGAACTTCGACGTAATAAGGACGAAATATCTTGTCGTATACCTTCTAAATCTTCCTTACCGATGTTATTTTTATATAAACAGTCCTCGACACTACAGATTATTTCTTCGTACGGGATTTTTCGCGGCGTTATTGCGAAATTTAAACCTTTCGATAACACCTTCATAGTAGATTCATCCAGTGTTTGTTGTGACAGATTATAGACCGCGCGATGTCTATTCTCTGTGTCTGTGGTCAACGGTTGCGTTTCGTTCATGCGTTGCGAAGATCGTTTGGCATTTGATTTGTTGACTAATTTATGATATTTTTCAATAAGTTTATTTTTGCATTGTTTATATTTAGTTGTTTCGCGCTGATTTAATGTATACATGCAGTTTTGGTAATCAAATGCCGTTAAAATTGTTTTAAGCTGACTGGATGAATTATCTATGGCAGAATTAATGACATATAGATCGGATCTATTTTGACGAATTACCCTACGTAACAATTTTATACTGGCCTGGTTTAAGATCTTCGCGCTTCCTCGAATGTCCTTCTTCGATGAGATTTTGACACACGTAGGAATGAGATTGTTGTCTCGGCATCTCTTCAAGAAATTTAAAGATGTTATATATCTTGCGCGCTTAGTCTTCAGATCTTCCAGACCGCGAATTTTATTTGCAACTTCCAGTCCGTACTGGTTTACATAATAATTTCTTGTATTTACGCGATTACACATTATAAATGAAACTAATTTTACGGATTTATCGCGTTTATTTTTAATTTTAATTCCCGACGTTTCGAACCCTTTACAGCGTTCATGGTCACGGGACAGACTGAGGTGTTAGACGTCTGATTGTCATAGTTAACCCGGGCTACCGTCAGTTTTTGAATTATTAATTTTGTGTCCGATCTATGCAGAGGGAGCTAATTGTATCTTGTCTTGCAGTAGTGGTTCGTTTGGGCCTAGATTTAATTTTATTGATGACAGGATCCCAAGCTGATGGTAGTACCCAACCTTCTTCTCTATTGAAATTAGGGTGTTTTTTAATTTCTTTTTTTTTAATTTCAATAGCCTCGCGAATCATCCTTGGGAGGAATCGGTGTTCTTTTGCAAGGATCTGTGGTTTGTCAAACCTGATGTAGTGGTTGGGTCTATTCAAAATGTGCTCACAAACTGCAGACTTGTTCAATCTATTGTGTTTGATGTCAGCTATATGTTCTTTCACGCGGGTTTTTATTGCTCTTTTCGTTTGACCTATGTAAGAGAGCCCACATTCACAGTCAAGTTTGTACACTCCTGGATCTTGCAGAGGGATATTACACTTGACAGATGGTAAAAACTGACTAATCTTCTTCAGCGGCTTGTAGAATGTATTAATTGAAGCCTGCTTTAAGATATAGCCAATCTTGTCGGTGACTCCTCTGACGTATGGTAGAACAGCAGGTACTCGCTCCACTGTGGCTGGTTTCACTCGGTCACTGTGACGTAGGCGCGGTGCTCGAAGCTTGTTGTCATGCAGAACTTGCTTGACATGTTGAAGCTCAGCGGCCAGGTGTTGTTTGTCACAGATCCCTTGTGCTCTCTGAAACAAAGATTTACCCACGGTAGCTAACTGGGATGGATGGTGGTGAGAATCACCGTTTAGGTATCTATTCTATTTAGGTACACAAAGGATTCTTACCATTTTGTTAGTGAGATAAAACAACTATGTCTTGCTGACAATGAAACAATGGTCAGTTTTGATGTACAGTCTTTATTTACATGCCTACCATTAGAAGACTGCATCTCAATTGTAACAGAAAGCTAAAAGAGAATAACATGCCGGAAGAGTATGCATTACTACTTAAACATTGCCTAACATCCGGCTACTTGCTTTGGAAGGAGGAATTTTACATACAGATAGATGGTGTAGCAATGGGCTGCCCAGTATCTCCCATTGTCGCTGACATATTTATGGAAGACTTTGAGGAGAAGGCCCTTCGCACAGCTCCCATTTATCCAAGGTTTTACAAGAGGTATGTAGATGACACCTTCACCATTTTACCAACAAGTAAAGTTAATGCATTTCTAAACCACCTTAACTCAGTAAATTCCAAAATACAATTCACTATGGAATTAGAGCATAATAACTCTTTAGCTTTCTTAGATGTTTTGGTCATCCGCAATCCAAATAACACTGTAAGTCACACTGTGTATAGGAAGGCAACCCATACAAATAGATACCTAAACGGTGATTCTCACCACCATCCATCCCAGTTAGCTACCGTGGGTAAATCTTTGTTTCAGAGAGCACAAGGGATCTGTGACAAACAACACCTGGCCGCTGAGCTTCAACATGTCAAGCAAGTTCTGCATGACAACAAGCTTCGAGCACCGCGCCTACGTCACAGTGACCGAGTGAAACCAGCCACAGTGGAGCGAGTACCTGCTGTTCTACCATACGTCAGAGGAGTCACCGACAAGATTGGCTATATCTTAAAGCAGGCTTCAATTAATACATTCTACAAGCCGCTGAAGAAGATTAGTCAGTTTTTACCATCTGTCAAGTGTAATATCCCTCTGCAAGATCCAGGAGTGTACAAACTTGACTGTGAATGTGGGCTCTCTTACATAGGTCAAACGAAAAGAGCAATAAAAACCCGCGTGAAAGAACATATAGCTGACATCAAACACAATAGATTGAACAAGTCTGCAGTTTGTGAGCACATTTTGAATAGACCCAACCACTACATCAGGTTTGACAAACCACAGATCCTTGCAAAAGAACACCGATTCCTCCCAAGGATGATTCGCGAGGCTATTGAAATTAAAAAACACCCTAATTTCAATAGAGAAGAAGGTTGGGTACTACCATCAGCTTGGGATCCTGTCATCAATAAAATTAAATCTAGGCCCAAACGAACCACTACTGCAAGACAAGATACAATTAGCTCCCTCTGCATAGATCGGACACAAAATTAATAATTCAAAAACTGACGGTAGCCCGGGTTAACTATGACAATCAGACGTCTAACACCTCAGTCTGTCCCGTGACCATGAACGCTGTAAAGGGTTCGAAACGTCGGGAATTAAAATTAAAAATAAACGCGATAAATCCGTAAAATTAGTTTCATTTATAATGTGTAATCGCGTAAATACAAGAAATTGCTGTATTGTAAATTACTGTAAGAATGGGCGCTTGTTTTTAAATGAATACACTCGAACAACTTGAATTCAAATACCAGTAACGCCAACAAAATTAGTGCTCGCCGCTGAAAGAAAACATAATTATAGGCTGTAACTTTATTTGATTTGGCTTTATATGACTAACGATTACAAGTATAAACTAAAAGTTGAAATCACTGAAAAAAAAAACAAAACATTGAAGTAATCGTGTAATCTAACATAATAATATAAATAAAAACAAACTTAAAATATAAAACTGTTTCAAATGTTACGAGAGTTATCGTAAAATTACTTCTCGTTCCGATTTTAAATATATCTTTCAAAAGGCAAAGAAAACACTGGAGATGGGCATCGCTTTGAGCTTGAGATTGATATAAAAGACTGCCACAAAATGCAATTCCTACTCAAAGTTGAATTTTCACAGTGCTCTTGCAGATTACAACTGCGCATTGAAATTTTAATACTCACTCGTTGATTAAAGCTTGCATATTTAAAGTTACTTTAAGCGCATTTATGTACGTCTATGAGTTATTACACACAAGCATTACACAATTGTATGTAATGCTTATGGGTAACAATTTGTGGTTTTTTTTTTATAATAAGAAATAGGAATTGAAGATAAACAATGTTTATAAAATATGTACATATTTACGATAGCCAAAATGAAAAGAATGAACATGACTTCAGATATTATTGGTTTTAATATAGCAGTGATACCTATTTTAGATAGTTACGGCGCTGCACCGCTCCAATTGTTTTGATATATTTGACTTCAGACTCTCTTCTCGATTTTATTCCGGAGAGTCTTAAGTTTATGACCCGATGGTAGAATAAATTCAGACGTTCATAAGTGCTGAAATGAATTTACTTTAAAATTATATTTTATAATTTCTAATCTGACATATTTGAGAGATTGAGTAGTGGGTCTTGCATTCGATGAAGTTTTGAGTCTACAGACTGAAAGCAAAAACTTCAGTCAATAGAAGACAGAAGAGAACCTGATCGCTATAAATGGCACCATATATGTTTAATAATTAATGTTTATTTATAAAATAATATAATAACGGATTAATTATTTGTGTAAAATACACGAATTTGTATTAATTTGAGGCGAGATTAATTGATAATTAATCCAGTATAGTGCAGACGATGGATACGCTAGACCGAGTGGCATCGGGCACTTTTTTTTCGAAAATTTTTCACTTTTTGAAATACTCATCATGTGCTCTTTGAGTTACTGGTTTTGAATTTATGCTGTGAAATGATCCATCGCCTCCAAGAACTACCGTACTACTGTATGTTCAAAAAAACTTTCGATATTCTTTTTTTTTAATTGACGGCATTAAAGCGCTACAATTGTAAAGTTCACTTTTGATTCAGTATTAAATAAGCATTTGACAAAAAACAATAATGCTATCTACGCCCTCACTTAAGTCTAAATATGGATATAATTGAAACATAAGATGTGCTTTTTATTTCAGCTTTATAACGCGATAAAATTACAACAATGAGTTATATCTTAATCTCTAAGAAAATTGATCCAGCAAATAAAACCTTTAAAACAGACTGTTGAATTTTGAAAGCAAATTTGTTTTAAACAATTTTTTAATAAATATAAAAAATAATTTGTTATTTGCTTTATTTATGCCATTTCGTGTATAATTTCAAATATATGCCTGACAATGAATTTAATTTTCAGAAAATTTTCAAGCTTATTGTAATAAATACTATATTTACTGCACGATATCACAGATAAGTGTTGACGATGTCAGGCTGGGACCGAGGCCTTGTGTTTGATTATTCAAAATTATTCATTCACGACGGACGTTCCGTCTCACAATAAAACTTGCCTGATATAAATTAAACCGCCCGAAAGTCTCTGTTTACTGGCCTTAATGGAATCAATGATCGTTGTAATTAAATTCCTTGACACTCCGCCCGGTTTCTGTCGCTCCTTTGGCTCGAAATTTTCTTAATTAAATAACGTTAAAACAAAAGAGAGCCGCGATCGAAGGTTATTATGACTCGCCCAGGCAGAAGTTGTATCAGTGTTGTGTCATTAACGTTGTCACTTTGACGTTGAAGATGTCGCCGTGACGTTTCGCGTTTGCATTTGTGTAGGCCCATTGCATATTTAAATACGTGTACACGCTCGTGCTTGATACGATTAATTTTATGTTTTATTTAAGCTACTTAAGCAATGATGTTAAATAACATAGATGGGGCATGTCGTAAAAGTCGTTTCGCTTTACATTACATGACATATATAAGTGAATGACAGACAGACAGATGATATGGAACGTATGACACGGAAAAAGATAGCAGTCTATAGAGTTAAAATATAATTATAACAATTGGCGTAATCTGAGCGTCTCAGTTTCGGTACGCTAATGTCATATCTACCTCATATTTTGTATATAATATCATTGCTACTTAAACATGTACTATTTTTTGACATTTAGATTTTTTCCAAACGTTAAGAAAGTTATTCTTTTTTTGGCGTGTTTGGAAAAAATATGAGAGGAAAATTTTTACATTCCCGCTCACACCGACAATGATATGATCGTCGATAGTATATTACCATGGCAACGAATAACAGCTTTTGACATTTACCCATAATTATAAGTTATTTAATTAAACCTTTATAAATTGCATTTAAAGTCCTTTTAAAAAACAGAGAGTATTGGCGCCGTGGATAATGTTTTTAGTTGTTTTTCTTTTGTTACGCTAAGGTGAATAACTTCTTGCGTGCGTATTAAAGTACAAACATACTTTTTTTGTGTAGATAAAATTGTCCTTGTAGTACCTTTCTAGAGTATATGGACGTGTAATCAAGAAGGCGCAGGTTTGAATTCAGTCAGAAGCGAAAATTTTGTGGCAATTTTATTATGTATATAAAATTGCCACATTATGCAACCAATTACGTACTTTAGTAATTTAGTTTTACTAACGTCAATAATTCGTTCAATTATGCGGTAGTAGGCAGTTAACGTAAGGAGCTGAAAATGTAGGGTCGCGAAGGAAAGCAAACTGATATTACACTAGAATTATTTAAACCCAGATGTTTTTAATAATTTATTTTTATTTTTAGTGCTAGTCTTTGCACTCGAGATGAAACTGGACGCGAAACTCGAAGAATCAGGTTCGAATCCCGAAGCGATGAAAGTTTTTGTTCATTTATTTAGAAAAACTTAGAATTTTAAACTTTGATGGTTACCGTCGAACAAACTCTGGTTAACTTTGAAAAAGCCAATTAGCTGCGTGGCCCAATCGGTTGCCTCAAATTCGAACGACACGGAAAATATGGAAAATACTTCCAAAAACATCATAACCTCTGCGGCATTGCTGTCAATCCTTCCAAATAGCTTTCGGCTCTCCGTTGGGGAGTCTTCACTCCGAAAATATTACTAGAAAAATTTGTCCTACTACGAAATGACTGCCGGAAATTCCTACGGGTACCGAAAAATCGGAAACGCGCGAGCGATGTCACCAATTCACTGGTTTCAAAAATGTTACTGTTAATGTTGTATACTTACAGCTCGTATATAAAGTATATATGTATACATGAACATAAATAATGTTGTTATAAATAATGCTTGTCATAAATAATACCTGTTTTATGCAAGGATAGCTACAGATCCACTCTGTTAAAGTTTTACTTCAACTGATTTCATCCCGTTTAATTTAAAGTTCAATTAATTGACGGACATTTAAGTTTCGTATACTTTGCACTTTATATTTTTACATTTATTATTCTAATCGTTTACTCATATGTACTTTTTATTTATTTACTTTTTATCTCCTCGTTACGTCCTCGTGGACATAAAAAGTACGTCCACAAGGAAGTTCCGAAACGATTCGGAAGTCCTCTAATGAATTTCATATTTATGTATATGGTTAATGTGTTATTATTTTCAACCACATACAGCGTCATACAAGCGTATTATCTGAAGTCAATAACTAAAAATTGAATAACGTAAGAAACGTTTTATCTAACAATATATTGCCTGTGACAAGTCCAAGTTGTGAAAAATTTACGGGGGACTGCAAAAACTCGTTGACAATAATCTCAACTAACACTAATATTTAACTATAACATTCAATTAAGATATAAATCATAACTTAATGATTTTACCGTTTGAACCTCTCCGATTAGTTTCAAAATTATTTATTACTTATAAAAAAACAACACGGAGCCAACACTTGACAGACGAATTGCTTAATGTACCTACACGTGCGTGTAACACTCCAAAAAGGAACAAAAGTTAATTTATCTTTCCGACATCGTTTTGTAGGGTACTTGACTTCGTTCTCAGACCTAAATATATTATGTTTTATTGTAAAACACCTTGTGATCTCCATAGGTAAATAAAGTTTTTATTTATCTACTTTTGTTCAGTGTTCGGGTGCTTGCTTTTAATTTTCGACATAATTGGACAACATTAGTTCGAAATTCCGGTACCGGCGGCAACAATGAAATTGTTACTTTAAATGCTTAAGAAGTTACTTAAAGTTTATCACGTGCTCAGCGGTGAAGGGAATAAAAAAATAAAATATTTCAAAGATATGTGAAGTCCGCCAATCCGCAGTGGGGCTGCATGGTGGACTTTGGTCTAATACCGTCTGTACAGAGGAGGCCTTAGCCTAGAAGCCGGGACATGTATAGGATGAGACCCTCGGTACAGAGGAGGCATTTATCCACCAGTGGGTCATATATAGGCTGTTACTTTATTTTACTTTTAATCCTTATTTATTTTTGACGTTTTTAACGTTGTTAACTTTGATATTGTTTTATGGAAATGCCTTTGTCTTAATTTACTTACGGAGAGAATAAACTACCCAGTTTACGTATCTTAAGTAACAGTTATTATCTCCAAAATCGCCTACCATAAGCGCCACATTTACGTATCGTAGCCGCACTAATGGAGTTATCTGTTTCCATTCAAATATTCATAATAGACACCTTCGCAGTCAGTGCCTTTAATTCAATGGATACTCATAATAGAGTGAATCACATGGCCCATGGTACAGGCTGATCAAGACCTTATTCCTTTTGTATGATGAGTGATTTTGCACAGCTTTTATGTCAGTATTCGATCACATCGGATTTGTTTTATGTGATTTGGCTTGAGCCGTAGGAGTAATATCTTTTCCTAGCGAATATGACTTCTGCTTTTCGTTAGCTTTTCTATGGCCATATCACTTCGTTCGCTTTGAATCGGTTGTAATACTCATTTAAAATACAATCTGAACAACTCCATATTTTTTTTAAGGAAAACAAAATCGACTTCAAATACCTCGTTCTGTATTCATTTTATAATTGATTTTCAGGAGCTCCTTCAGTATCTCGGAGCACAAGATCCAATACCAATGAAATTAGGTTAATTGTTACGGACCACATGGGAAGCGCTAGCTTTCAAATTAAAAAAGAGTCATCAAAATTGGTTCTAACAGTCGAAAGTTCTGAGGTAAAAACATAAAAAAAATACAGTCGAATTGAGAACCTCCTCTTTCTTCAAGTCGGATGAAAAAGTTGGTCTTAGTTTTTAAGAGTTTGAAAGTTGGTAACATATCTGCCACCCACATAATGGAGTTTTAGACGTCCCTGGGCGGCCGTGACTTCTTGACGTCATGTGAACCGCCTGCTAGCTAGCGATCTTTTCACTTAAAATAAATAACTCAAACAAAAATCTCCTGGCGACAAAGTTTTTAATAGCACCACATTAAAACCGGGTTAATGCGTTTAACACGTCCAAGCATATGTCGCAACAATTCACAACTAACCTCTTTTAACAACGGTCCGAATGTCATCCATTTATTAAACACTAGCTGATCCGGCAAACGTTGTTTTGTGGAATTTCGTAAAATCCGTTCTTAGCTGACCTCTGCTCGGCGAAAGGAAAATTCCTACCAAATTTCAAGTCTCCACGCCTTATTGTTGTAGAGATATCGTAATCAGTCAATTATCGGTGGACATCTCTTATATATAGAGATAATCAAAAAATTCTAAAAAACCATCGATACGTAAAAGTGTTTTCAGGTAAGGTTAGTAAGCTTTAGGTACTAACAAGGTCCAGAAGAAAGCACATCTCTTCTTATGAGACCGACAACGCTTTTGCAGTTGCTAGGGTAAAAACATTTTGGGTGGTGGTGGACACTTACCATCTGGAGTCGCCTTGTCATCTCATCCATGAAAAAATATGTACTGTAAGGTTTCCCGTTAAATAGAACAAAACGGCAACTGTGGTAGCCAAGCAGCAGTTTCGCTGTTGCACGTATGGACGGGCTCATGTGGGGAAATACCACGGCCTCACAGTACGCCGGCGTGAAAGAGCATTATACTTCCGCGTTTCGTCTTGTGAGTGAGGCAACCGGTGCCCACATTTTCACTGGTTGGCGACACGTCTGCAACCCTTCAGAAGTTGTGCATGTCTATGGGCGGCGGTAGTGACTTAAGATCTGGTGAACTGCTTGCTCCTTTGCCAATTTTTCACATAAACAGTCCCGCCTAGATTGCGGCCAACTGCTACCGATTCGGACATACAAAAATAAAGACGTCGTGGAAATCTCTCAATGGAGGACGATTAAGATTCTTGAAGGCGCACGAGGACAATGACACACGCCGGAGGTGACGCGCCGTCACTCCATACATTTTCTAAATGAAAGCTTTTGACAAAAATCGATTTGAGACCCAGTTTGCCAATGGGTTTACGACTATATCACTACTTATAACTAATATCGAAACGACTATATAACTAATATCGAAACTTAGGATACAGAAATCAATGCGGTGCAGTTATAACTTAGTAAAGTAAAGTAAAGTAACAGCCAATACATGTCCCACTGCTGGGCAAGGGCCTCCTCTATACAGAGAGCGGAGAGATTGGCGGACAGTTATAACTTACTCACGAGCTTTTGTTTGTTCGGTTATAGATATTCGGCTTTTTTCAGAGCTATTCTCTGTATTTAACATGCTAACGTAATTATTATTACGCTAACGGAAATTTATGTGTCTGCAAATTAACTTAGGGTATTTGGATCAGTTTCACAGAAAAGCAAGGTAGGTTTAGGTAAATAAAGCAGTGTAGCCGTGGTAGCTTTAAAATCAAAAAGCTATTTTGTAGACTTTTTATTATGTAAATATAACACATTCTTTTTGTTTTTATTTTTGTTTTGCTTTCAGTTCGTAGACTTAAAGCTTCATCGAACGCAGAACTCGTGGGTTAGCCAGAGCTTGGTAGGGCATTTAGATTCGAGCATGTGCTTCTACGTGTCTAGTCCTAAACTTAAGGTATGTGACCTATAGACCATCAAGGTTCGGTACTGATCATGACCGATGACTGTAATGAATCAGTGGTTATGGTGGGCACCACTCTGCAGCTTGTTGGGGTCCGTCATGCCCATAGGTGACGACGAAGTAATTAGTTTTGTGTGTTACACTATGTGTCGGTAAGTATTGTCTAGTAAGACCCCTGGTAATGTTCGTTGTTTATTTCGCTGTTTGTACACAAGGAAACAAAGTAATAACTAATAAATTAGTTTATACCAAATAGTCACTGGAATTACGTATGCATGCATCCGATTTCCAACGGCAGTTTTTTATCACAGAGAAAAAAAAACTGCCACCATTAAACTCGACACATTTTCCGTCATTCATGCGATGGATGGATTTTTTAGCAGAGCAAAAATGAAACCGTTCGCTTTCAATGCGAACTTTTCGTTCGGAAGCGGTAATTGGCAGGCCATCGTTCGGAACGCGATTCGTATTGGGAGCGTTTTAATTTATGAAATATGTATATTTTATACCAGCAAGTGGATTGCAAACAACAAGCTTCGGTTGCATAGTGTAGTCTGAATGGACTATCGTCCTACTCACCCCTCTTTCCACGGACGCACACCAACGTAGGGAATGGTAATTGCAACACGACCTTGAACTGCAACTATACCTTAGATGACGCGGTCAGGGAGAGTGGCGTATCCCTCACCACTATACACTGTCCGTTGCTACGCGTCACACAGAAGACACAGAGTTAATTTCACTGTACCATGGGTGACCTAGACAAAGTTACTTTGTTTCCGCTATGACGAGGTGAAACGTGGGAGATATTGAATGTCATTTTGGAAGTAACATGATGTGTCGCTAAGTTGTGCGATATTAAAGTGGCCAGATCACTTAATTTATAGATATAACACTTTAAGTAATTTTTTTGACTATTATTACACGTGCTGTTAGTTGTTAAAAAGTGCCTCATCATTTCATTTTAATTTTTTTGGCGTATTGATTTAACTAATTTTAGTGTTAGCGGTAGGATTCTGTGTAGACTCGGGTGTTCATAGTTCCTATATATACTTTTGTTGAGAGGATGGAGCGAAAGAGAGAGAGATAGAGCAGGCTGGAGTGGCCTCGGCGTGGCGGCTACCTCACTCACCAGACGAAACACGAAAGTATAATACTTCCAGCTCACGCCAGTCTTCTGTGATACCGTGGTACTTCCCCGGACAAGCGTGCATGAAAGAGCAGGCAGTATTACTTTGAAGTCAATAATGCATCAAACAAGAGCATTTCTCAGAGATTTAGTTTGGTATAGAGTGTACTCTAAGTTTTAATTAAAGCATTATTTAGTTTTCACCAGTGGCTCAGATAAGATTCCGTAACGTTTTGCGATTCTTTGTCATTCCACTTCAGTTAGCATTAAAGATGGTAGTTGTAAAATAAATACCTTTCTAATTCATATCATGTATTTGGCATGAATGTGCAAGACGAAAATGTGAACGGTGATACTGAAAGTAATATTATTTTATACATTCCGAATGATTCATAAAACTGCCTAAAAAGTGATAATGTATTTAATCAATTACTACGATGTCTTTTTTAGTCGTTTCTAGTGTTTTTTTTTGTTCATGGTTGTAAAAATAACTTTTATTATCAAGATGCAGCACATGATTAAACAATTCAATTTCGACGCTTCTTTGATCCTTTTAAAGTCAAATTTCTTAAGAAACCATTCTAGTAAAGTAACTATTCTAACATTTTGTTAAAAACTTCACAGCTCGCGGTAGTGGCGAGAACCGTCGAAGTTTCTAAGAGACTCTTACCACGAACTGTCTTTGCATCTGACACCTACTTTGTTTCTTTTTTCACCCATTTTCACTTGCATACTCTGCGGAGTTTTTCCGCTGAAATTCGCCATTCGGCAGCGCGCGAATAACTAAGCGTTCGCTATAAATTGTACCATTCGGATACGAACACGGGTCGTAAGCGGCGTACATTATCAGAAATGTAACCTCATTAGCGGAAACAGTGCAATACGGGCATAACGCACCTAACAATAGACTGTTGCGAGTGAGCAGTGGCGGAACAATCGACGATTAAAATTGTTTATGCATCGGGCTTCGATATGCTGTTTGCTATCTGGAATTGAAAACTCATACGTTGATTTGGCATTTATTACTTATATTAGTGTTGTTTTTTCTACCAATAACGAAACGTTTCGTTCCGTTGTTTTAGTTTGTGGTTAGAATGCAATGTTTATATTATGACTGTGCATGCACTAGTTCAAGTCGATTCGAGAATGGTTTAGATTCGCAATTCGGGAGTCTACAACTTTTTTTTATTTATTAGTTGTCGGATTTAAGTCGTGTGTACAGGATGTATGTCGGGTCCGCCAGGTATAATATAAATTGTAGCTGTCAGCGCTTTATTTCCATATAAACGCGAAGTTTGCGGAATGTCACATAACTGCGTGCTTAAAAAGGGGGTACAAACATTGTTCTTCGACATGTCACGCAATTTGTGTTAGGTCTGACAATAACAAGGTAGATGTTTGATTCTTATATTTCGTTTGAAGTGTGGGAAAAGACAAATATGCATGTTGTTGTGCAGCTTTTACCGTCTGTCACGTGTAAACACTCCCTAGCGATTGCTCAGACAATGGTCGGCATAACGGCCATGCAATTTCCTTATGCACTGCGGCTTGTTTTATAGCTTGCGGTGGTTGAGCAAATTACTTCGCAGTGCATTCAATGTTCAACAGTTTATTCGATTTGGTTCCCATCATCAGAGGCGCAGAAGCATTAACCCATTTCTCCTAAACGTCTATTTTAAAATAAAGATATGATTTTTAAGGCGATTTTTTATGATATATTGACGAACGTTATGTGTGAAACTGAAAGTGTAGAAAGACGGCAGCCAGATTCTAAGCCAACATGAGTTTTAATGCAAAACACTGTTAAATAATTTAAGCATCTTCCCCGGATTTGTCTAAAAATATGACTCGGTGTTAGTTTTCTAAATTAATAGAAAAAAAGAGCAAAAATAATCAATTAAATATAAGAGAGAACCTTCTGCAACCTTAAATAATGGCAGAGCTTTACTGGGGTTGTGAATTTTCATGAGAGTCGGTGATCACTTATCTGGTTAGGTCACCGGGGCCCACTTTAGTTAAAGGATGGAAACACATCTACAAGCAGGTGTTGTAGATGTCCACGAAAACCGCCTGGTCAGTTGGCAACTTTTCGATAAAAAAGGCGGATTGCCTGCCGCTTTTGCTCATATTAACAGAAAAACATTCACGGGTGCTGAATTGAAACGGTCTCCAGTGAGAACATTTTAAGCCCCATTTCTACAGGAGTTTATGCAACTATACTAGTGCTTTAATTAAGTGAACTGCACTCAGCGTTCGCTAATTCAGTTATCCTAAACGCTATATCCACATGCAAGCATTTTGGATACAGAGTATTACGTTGTACATTTATTGCTGCAGTAACAGAGCGGCTCGCGTTACTTCGGCCGCCCGTACACGCTTTTGCGATATGAAGCCAATTAGCATAATAGCTCAATAAGCAAGCGGCACGCCCATCCAGCCCGTTTAGCTTGCTCTAATCAGACCCACATGGCACATATAGCATGCCAATTTCACCGCACCAATTTGTTGTCATAAAATATGAAGCTTTTCAAGAATTGCATACAGTGTTAAATAAAATGTATATAATTATAAAAGTTCTTGCGTTTTCTTTTAATTAACATATGAATAAGTGTTGCTAATCTGTTGGCAAGTAATTTTTTGAAATTTATTTCCATGAACCAATAAAAATGTTTTATTGGTACTTAATGAATTTAAGAAACAAGTCATTGCATACACTTTAGCTACGTTACAGTTCACGTGACTTCGTATATATATATATATATATATATATATATATAAAGTAAATAGATAATATTTAACATACGTTTAGTAGTATCCGTCTATTGGCTCACTCCATTGTGCATTGTTATTGTTTTAATTGCATTGACGGCGGTGGAAATAAGTTTTATATTTACCAATGCTTGTTATTTATTTTAAAGGTGATTTCAAAGACTGTTCTGATTGCAAACGGTTCAATTGGATGGACACTCACATCATCAAATGTGTACTTTCACTTACCTCACTCATTTCTATTATTGGCCTTACTTTAGGATAACATTTTTAAAACGTCTTTACAACATATTTTCCTGTGTTGTAAGGACGTTTTACATACATAAATTTCACGTGGACAAACACCCAGATGCGAAATAACTATCTGTGGATTGCACAAATAGTTGTCCCGTGGGGGAATCGAACCCACGACCCCCGGCACCGAGGCCAATACCTTGGCGACAGCGCCACGGAGTCGTCCGTTCAAGCTATTCGTGCCAAAGGGTATATTGTATTGCTTTCATTTTTCTACCTGTTACTTCAATTCTTCGTGTGTGTGATTGTTAAAAAACCACTTAGTGTTCTTTTAACTGACTATAGTTAGTTCGGAACGTATAACTAGTTTGTATTAAGCGTTGATATTGTCGCTGCGTAGTGAATGCGTTATATTTGCTGTGTAAGGGAGAATATTGCATAAACTTAGTTGAAATCCTCCGGGGCGCAAAGTTCACTGACGTCTCCTACCGTGACCGACACCAGAATGACCTTTAACTCCAAAGTTAACGGGCATAGTGAATCCTCATGAGCCCGATTACTCTTGCTAATGGATTTTGATCAAAGTTTCCACACTTGTGCAGTTAAAATAAATTGGTCAAGTTCCACACGAAGGGATGTAATGTATACTTTGGTCAGCGCTTGTGAATCCGCTCATTAATATTTGATGTATGAAAATCATCATGTTAATATGATCATTTGATCTATTGTGCCCTCTATTGTTCAGTATTTTTAAATTCGACAATACCCAATATTGAGTGTTTAAAGAGCAAAAAATATGGTGAATGGCATTTTGAATATATTTCGTTAACCAGTAGTCAGCAATAAATATTCGAAATTAAATGTTATTAATATATTAATATTGAGAATGAAATGTGTTAAAAAATACAAGAACTAAAATCGAGCTGATAATAAGAAAATAAGACAAGTATAAGAAGGGACTATTTCAGGGACATTGTGTACAGTTGTGATCTATTTTCTTAACAGTGATTGTAACTAAACAACTTTTAAAGTTTTACCATTTTTAATTAAAACCTTAACGTCTAAGTTTTTTGACAGTGGTAGGGCCACGCAACAGTCTTCACTGTTATACGAATGGGAAGGTCCGTCCGTGGAAGTACCACGACGTCACAGAAGGCCAACGTGAAGTGGAAGCGTTACATTAGTTACTACGTTTCGTCGTATGAGTTAGGTAACCGAAGATTAAAAGGTGACACAAAAAACACATTTGCAGCTCTACCCGTGTTTTAAATATCCATTGGCGGTGGTTATCATCACTTAACATCAGGTGAAACGCCAGCTTGCTTACTAAGTTCTGACATAAAAAATCATTAGTTACTGCTCAATCGAATCGTTCATTGTTTAGGTAAATCAGTTAACTACTGCAATACTCTGCCGCCTTGACTTGGCAAAATAGTAAAGCATCTATTTCCGACCGGGATTTTGACGCAGCCAACGAAATCCCGATTCTGCGCGTTTATTTTATTTCCGGTACGGAGTTCTAATTTAGTTGCGTTCATTCTCAGTTAGTGTTTAACTCGCAGCCCGATGATTAATTAAATAGGTTCAGCGCTGGACGTGTTTGTTGAGGGTCGGTCTAAGCGCATCCGATGCGTTTGAAGTCAGTATTAGCTCGGTCAATTGCGCACGAACGTAAGCTTGCGATTTATGTCTACTTATATGCAGTTGGGGGTTTGTGTCAACACTTAAATGATTCTTTCGTCGACACGACTAAGTACTCAGTGTTTCGGATTATTTAAATATGTGTCATAAAGTTTCTCACGTTCAAAATATTTTTTTAAATACGTAACTTTAAATAAAGTGTATCTAAATATCGCTACAACAGACTGTTTAGTTTTTGCGACATATATTTAAATACGTTTGTAATATAAGAGTACAGTAAAGGTCTCTACAGAGAGTTTTAGGGCATAGTCCACCATGCGGCACCATTGCGGATTAGCTACTTCACATATTTGAGATTTTTTTATTATTACACTGATCTACCACGTAGTGACGTTGCAAAATTTTACAATCATTTACTTTTCGCTTTAAAACTAGGCGCAACACGAAACACATGTAGTGTTTGTGTTATACGTTTGAAAAATTCTGTTAGATGGCATATTTTGTACAAATGCGACTATTTGTAGCTACAATATCTTTATCGCCCCGTTCCGCCGCTCGCCGATAACATCGGTGCTAAATCGCCTCGGCGAATTGTTTACTTACACGTTCGAATAACTTACTTGCGACCGTAGTTGGCTTGTGGTTCATTTGAAATATTACACTTCGTTTCGGATTTTAGGATTCGTGTAACTGGCGTGATAGATAGATCTGGTTTTATGTAACTTCACTTGCATTTAACATATTTTATCATACTGTCATATTTTTTCTTTTTCATCTCGCTCCAAATGGAAGTTGTCGGGTTTCTTTTCGAAGTTCCCGAGATTCTTTTAGTTGCATCAAACTTACTTCTTCCGTCTACGGATGTATGATATGTTTTAGAGCACTGTAAAAGAGAGGTATTTGAAATTAAGCACGTGGCTGCATTCGTCCCCAGTGGAGAGGGTTAAACCGTTGACAATTCGATCTAATTTATTTGATAAGATTTATTTGATAAAAATTGATGTTGTCATATTTTATCGCGTATAAATTGTTAATGGTCATCTACCACCATGATGGTCATCTGACACCAGCATCCATCTCGGAACTGACTGTCCCGTTACCAAGATCAGGTTGTTTGATGTACATATATGAAATGTCAATATTGTGAAGCATTTTATATTGTAATATGAGAGCGCCGCCTCAACAACAGGCGTAAGAAGCTCTTGGCGCCGGAAAGCTTTAATATATCCTATTACTTAAACGTGGCCAACACTAAAGTATGGAATGATGCCAGCGAGTGCCGCGCAGATGCAACTTCGGGCGTTCAACCGCTTGACGCGATTTAGCGATAGTGCCAAAATCTAGATTTACAGCCGGGAGCTGCTACGAAAAATTGAAAAGTAAGTGCTCCTTGAGTACGCTGAAACGATAAAACAAAGGACGCATACGTGGAGGATGTGAAGTTATCTAAAATTCATCCGTGTAGAAACATATTTGCTGGCCTTCCATTTAAATAAAATTAACTAACACTCTATCTTTAAATAGTTATTCTTCAGAATCAGAAGTATTACATTAATATAAAGACGGTATGTATCAATTCGTATTGGTCATTTAACGTTAGTTTTACTTATAGGAATTAAAATATCATCATATCAGCCGTAGGACATACATTGCTGAACATAGGCCTCCCCCATTGACTTCCACTTCGGCCGGAATTTAAAATAAAAAACAACATTATTATGTTTAATGAATTTTTGACTGTAAGCTTTGCTTTCTTCATGAAAAAATGTATCGGGTTACTTGTGGTGGTTTTTTTTTGGAAATAGGGCAAATTTTTTGACAATTTTCTTTCGTTTTTTCTTTTTTTTATTTTTCATGTATTTATTGAACTTAAAAAAATATTCTTTTAATTGCTAAATAATCTTGCTCTGCTCACTTTAAACGCTCTTTTGTGGTTTACGCCAGATTGACGCTGAACTAGTGTCTTGGCAACGCTCCGAGGCATTTTCGTTGTAAAAATTAATTTAGTGATTTTATACCATTCCCGATAGTAAGAATTCTAGCATTAAAAAGCATAATAACAATACCTCAGGTATATAATAGATATTTTTCCTTGTAAGAGAATTGCCGACAAACTGGCTAATAGTCCCTGCTGTTGAATTGCAATTTGATGTTATTAATGTGTTAAATTTGGTATAATATTAAAAAAAATGTATAGCAAATTGACAGCAAATTGACTTCCTGTCATTAACTACATACGAGGAGAAATATTAAATTCAGTAAATCAAAGCTAAACCCGCGTCATGCCGTTACGGTTAACGGCATGGTCTCACAGCCCACGTTCTATGAAACGATGCAATATACTTTTCATATTCTTAACATGTTTCCATCAAAGCCACGTTCTTCGACATTCAATCGTGTTTTCATTTGCGTTTCATAAACAAAGTTGAATATGACATTACTTTCGTTGCGTGGAGGTGGATAGTGAATAAAGGAGCATAAACAAAGGCATTCGAAGGTAAACGTTAAGGTGGGGTGTTAGCATTTTATCACCTCGTTTATGAGTCCGCGGGGAGCACTGAACGTCTGTAAGATTTCGTTTCTTACGTTAGATTCTAGTGATGTGAACCTCTACTCGATATGTTTGTGAAATTTCGTCATTGTTATTCTTTCGGAGTCACGCAGGCAAACTTGTTTAGATATTATCCCTTCATCAATATTTTAAAGTTAAAGTAATTTTTTTTATTAAATACTTAGCTTGTTTAAACTCTTATTGAACGCCAAAAACTACCACCAGTTCACTAAACTAGACCTGTCTAGAGAAGAACCGGCAGGAACCTCTTCGGTCTTGTTTTTTTCTTAAATCATATAAGTATAAAAATTATTTGAGTAATCAGCAGCAGCCATGGGTATTAAAGGTACAGAGTCATTTCCACGCCTTCTTCTTGTCTTCAATGTTTTCTTCATACATTATAATAGGCCCTTTCCATCAGCTTAGTTTTTTATCTACCAAGAAATAAATTTCTGGTTTTAGCCAGTCTAAACTTCGATAAGCCATAGACAGCCCGTAGGTATCGCTTGCTTTTGCAATACAAATATTGTATCTAAACCGGATGCAGAGCCATAATAAACTAATTTAGCTATTGCCTCGTTTGTTAGCTGACTGAATTTGCGTATGGCAAAGACGGCAGCGCTCAACTTATTAGCTATTTTTTACATAAGCAACTTGAAGTCAATGCATATTTGAAGAAAAGCTGTTGAAACAACAAGTGGTATTAATATCTCATCAATAAAAATTCCTAGCTTGTGAGACCACTTAGAGTAAATCTGATTACAATCATTTTAAGCGTAGTTCAAAAGTAAATTGTTAGTTGAAAACCAGCCCGACACGATATCTAGTGTTTTTTGCTCTAGTGTTACATCTTTTCTTTTAAATTCAACCGATAGTGAGGTGTCATCAGTAAACAAAAGGATTTGAGGTCTTTTTTCGACTACTATATTTAAACCACGTGCACTGGGTACGTTGGGTGAAGGTGGCTCAAGCCGGCTGATACATGCAATCGCATGGCAACAGTAGATACAATCGTTAACTGTTAACGGTTTGAGATCTAGTCGTTAAGGTTGGTAACTTAAGTTTAAATCCCTTTGGCTATTTCATAAATAAATAAACAATTAAATGTTCAAAATTCAAGATTTTTATTGAAATTCTTTATATTAAAAATAAAGAGAAAAAAAAAAAACAATGGTCCCCGCAAAAATGCATACGCATGCAGCGCTTGAGTGGGAAGGAGTAGGCCAAAGATCATTTTACAATTGACAGCACAATGGCCACCGCAACAAATGACACGCGGAACGACGGTCCCAGCGCACAAACAAACTTTCCAATGACGCCCGATACGAGATGCGTAATCTGCGTACACCGCGTGAAGCGTTTGCCGCAGTCGAGTTAATACCGTAATTACAGCGACGGTGTGTGTACTTGATACGCGCACAAACTGTAATTAGTCCGCCATTAAACCGCACCGCCGTGATTTGATTAATGACGGCCTGGGACGCCGACGTCAGATTCGGATGCACCGATCGGCGCAGCGTTGTTTTCGTCGGTGTCAATGATCGATATGGGAGCATTCGCATCACTATTCGCATTGTATATTCGACACGTTGAGTTACGGTTATGGCCGCCAATGGAAATTTGTCCATTTATAGCAATTTTTAAGTGGGGCTGGTAAGAAGCTCTGCACCCTTTACGCTAAGAATGGAACGAATCTTACCCCATATTTGTTGCTAACACTGACGAGGAGTACGTGCTTTGGCATACCCTGCAAGTCAACGTGCTATCTACACAGTTTAGAAATTTCATCAATATATGCGAATAGTTCGTATTATGCGCGTACACGTCGATCCGCAAGTGCAATTTCACCAAAACACTGGCATCTTTTGAGACGATGTGTCACAATGTACATTCACCCTGAGCGAATTCAATTGTTTGTCGAGAAATTTTTGTTTGTTGCAATGTGTGCCGAAGTTTCGGGAGGCCAATATTGATTCTTGCAACCGGAACTTCCGTGTTTGCGGACATTTGGCTTTGCGTTGTTTATACATCGGAGTGTGTGTTCTCAAACAGCATAGATACGTCCATAGCTAACTGCGATACAGGCAAGACGTGCTTGTACAGTATAGGTCAAGTCATAAATGTGGCTGTATTTTATTAGCAAAGCACCATTATTAATTATTTATGGACCTTACCTTTGACATTTTATATTTCCGAACTATTTTAAACTACAATTTTAGGAAATTTAAACAATATGTCGTTTAATTTTAATACCATGGATGGAGCTTTGGTCGTCTAACTTTAAATACTAATTATTATTAAAATTTTAATTACGGTAAAAACATTTTTGGCCAAATTACGTGGTGTTTACCACAAATGTCAGCCACGATCAATACTTCGAATACAAACCGCGACGATGACATAACCGGTATAAAATATCAATAATATCAGCATTAACCAACGAGCAATAGAAACAATAAGGAAGAATGGATTGAAAGAAGCACCAAATTGTCAAGGACATCGGGATTTTTTTTTTGAGTCAATAATTATCCATAACTTTAATTATCTACTTATATCATAACGGAGATGAAGACTTTACGAGAAAAGGAATAATTTTTTTCGGGTGGTGTCGTCATTAAGCAGTAAATGCTTGGCTCTGTTAAGTAACCGCTAAAAGTATTAGGCAAAATCATCGTGAAAGTAAACAAATAGTCAAAGAAGTATTAGAAAATCTTTTTTTTAATAATAATGAAGGTGGCGAGCAGTGGTGGTTCACCTGATGTGAATTTATAACAGCCGCTCGTTTGCAACCATAGGGTACAGATGCGGTGCAACCGTTTAATAAAGTGGGCCCCGGTTACCAGGGCCAGATTTAGAGGTCTGGTTTAGTGGTCTCGGGCCAACAAAGGAGTGGAGACCCCTTGCCCTCAAATTATTTTCTATTGATTTATGTTAATATTTAAAGTACTCTAGGTAAAAGTAAAACGCGAAAAAAAATGTGAATGGAAAAGTTGTTTACTTTTGTTTACTAGTCTGAATTTGAATTTTTTTTCCGAAGTCTCTATTGTGGGTCCCCTCTTTTGTGGAAGCCCCGGGGCTGTAGCCCCGATTGCCGTCCTCTAAATCCGGCCCTGCCGGTTACCTCACGCGCCAGACGAAACGCAGAAATGCAACAGTCCCACCTCACGCCGGACTTCTTTGAGGCCTTGCCCTGACAAGCGAAAGTCTAACCTTGAGATAATTCTTGATTCTGGCGACAGTTATTTGATATATTTAGCTTCATTTTAAGTTTACTATATGGTACCGCAGTTGCTAAGCTATTGGCTTAGATACTGGAGGTCAAGGGTTCGATTCCCACAAGGGCAAAGTGCTCAAGTTTTTATGTATCATCATGCTCCTGTCCTTATCCCACCTAAGTGGGGTCGGCACATTGACCAAAACGACGGACCTCGGTGTCCAAGCGAACGTGTTTTTGTGTATTGTCTTCTTCTCTATATTATAAAGAGGAAAGATTTGATTGTTTGTATGTATTGAATAGGCTCCGAAACTACTGATCCGATTTGAAAAATTCTTTCACTGTTGGGAAGCTACATTATTCCCGCTTGATATAGGCTATATTATATTTTCAAAAAAATAGGGATCCTTACTAAAACTTCAATAATGTAACCCAAAGTGTACAAAAATTACCTAAAATATTCTTTACATCGCGTGCGCTGCGAAAACTATTAATGATAGAATAAAATAATGTACTATGAATTTGCAGAACACATCATTATTTCCAAAAAGTGTCGCGAGAGCATATGTCTAACTATTATAGTTATGCCACAATAAGTGTTCTTTTATTTTAAAATTTTGATTGGAATGCCCCCGCTAGAAAAGGCACTTTGTTTGTATCTTGGTATTAATCTTTATAAAAATAAATTACTTCATATTAAAGACTGTTTCAATAGCTTTATAGTACTTTTAGAATTATTAAATTTGGACATTCCATTCGAAAGATATCACAAGTTTAAAAATGTCAGTATATTGTAATTTAACTATCCAAACAGCTTAGTGACTGACTTAGTGGTTCTTATAATTTTTCAATCACATTTATACTGGTAATTCCTGTTTAAATATTTTAGTACAAAGGCAGTTTAATTTTTTTTATCATTTTAAAATGGCCAAAAGATCAAGATCTCATCTTTTTAGAAATAGTTCCCAGGCGAGGGCATCAAAAATATGCCGTAATGAAGAATCTTTACCGGAAAGTGTAATCGTCTTACAAGTCGGAGAGAGTCAAGTAGAGCGGCGTAAAGAGAAAAATATTATAAATATACAAATTCACACTCGGGAATCGAGCTCTGAGCGTTCCTAACACCTACGGGATGAGAGAGAAAGACAACAAACGTCAACGACTAGAGTTCGTAATCGACTTTTAGCTCACAGTAACAGATCATCATTAATGCATTAAGCTCAACAGTCTTCCGTCCAAATCGGAGCAATGAATAAGATCTGCTGTAAGTGTTCTGCCAAAAAATGGGTCGATGAATCAAAAACCAAAAACGGTATGTGCTGTGCTTCTGGAAAAGTTAGTCTCCCCAATATTGAGGAGCACAGCCAATAAAAATCTTTTGACAAATAATCAATCACCATCTGGACATTTTTAACAAACATCCGAAAGTGCAATAGCCCTTTTCAAATGACTTCGTTTGACGCGAACTTTAAAATAGAGGGACAAGTATACAAGTATCATCAATATACAACAATCATCATCCTCCTGCCTCCTAGGTGGGTTCGGCACAACATGAATCATGTTGTTAGCGGTTTTGGCTATATTTTTACAACCTGCCTGACGTCAACCCTCCTTGGAAAACAAATACCCAGATCAAATTTCAACTGTGTGTGTAACTATCACGGTTCATGAGATACAGGCTGTTGACAGAGGGACAAACAGACAGCGGAGTCTTAGTAATAGGGTCCCGTTTTACCCTTTGGGTACGGAATCCTAAAAAAGCCCCAGAGGTATAGTGTTTCACGGTAGACACGTCCAACTTAAAAGGGTCTCTGAGTTACACAGATTGTATGATCCACTAAAATATTCCTTAATAGTCGTAATAGGAGAAGACGGTTAATATTTGACTATTCCTCGGCAAGGTACTGTGCGTAACAAAACTGTGACAAGCATGCAATTGTATGCATTTAGGTTGATGGTTAGAGCTACCTGTTCTAATCCATTGCATTATTACTGGGACTTATTAGGGTTCCGTACCCAAAGGGCAAAATCGCACCCTATTACTAAGACTCCGCTGACTGTCTGTATGTCCGTATGTCTGACCATATGTCACCAGGCTGTATCTCATGAACCGTGATAGTTAGACAGTGTAAATTTTCACAAACGATGTATTTCTGTTGCCACTATAACAAGAAATACTAAAAAAACAAAAACGTATAAATAAGCGGGGCTCCCATAAAACAGACATAATTTTTTTGTCGTAGATAATGTTTACAGTAGTAGTGTTTTTGACAATATGTAAGTGTAATAACTTCTATACTTCTATTGAATAAAGTTATTTAAACATGATTTTTTAATGTGATAGAGTGGCAAACGAGCTGCCGGTTCCTCTGATGTTAAGTGATAACAACTGTGTTTCCAACATTAAAAAAGTGGGCCCCGGCTACCTCACTCACCACACGAAACGTAGAAGTATAACACTTCTATTTTACGCCGGTCTTCTGTGAGGTCGGTACGGAACCCTTCGTGTGCGAGTCCGACTCGCACTTGGCCGGTTTTTATTCAATCCATTGTCGATATGATGGCAAAAAGATTTCAGAAAGATTGAATTATACATAATTATGATGTCGTGATCACCAGAGACTGAGGGCTGGTGAAACATTCATCTTAGAGACGCCTTAAATCAAGACATTGGCCCATTAAATATCGGTCAACGCGTAATCTGCAACGTCATATTCATTTACAGGTTCTCCGACTTATCTGCATTAAAAAACCAAAGATGCGATGATTTATGTCCGAAGCTATAGTAGACCAGACTTATTTGTCACTTTTACGTGTAACCCCGAATGTCCCGTAATTAAAGCGGAACTATTATCTGGTCAGCGGTCTTTCGATCTTCATGACGTAATTTCAAGGGTATTTCATTAAAAGATGAAGAAATTCATAAAATTATTCACCAAAGACGAAATATTCGTAAGGTTTTATGTGTGTGTATGATAACTTTTTGTTAAATACCCGTGCGAAGCCGGGGCGGGCCGCTAGTTATTAATATAAAATTATTTTTGCAGGTAATGGAATTTGTTTAAGTCAAAAGTCGTAAGTACACTGTTTAAATGTTGTTTTTTTACCTTATTATTTTTTTTAATGATAATACGTATCACAAACAATATGTAATAAAAAGTAGCCGTTAAAATAAAGTATTCAATCGTATGTATTTTATTACAAGTGTTATGTTGACAGAAATAGCGTTTTATTAGGTAAGGCAGTGATTTATTTTTAGCTTCGCCGAGAGACTTCTTCTGAATCGGATATTAATGTAAATAAACTTTCAGCACAGTTTCTCTAGAAATTGTTAGTTTAACATCGTGTCCAGCCCTGTTGTAGGTCACAGTCGTGCTTTATGTCATTTCTGATTTTACATGTTAGTTATAAATTATAATATAGTTCTCACTAGAAATATTTTTTTATAGAATAGAATTAAAAAAAACTTATGTAACCAATTTTCTATAAATTTTATACTTATCTTTGTAAAATGATTTATTATTGATTACTGATTTTATTATTATTATTATTCATTAACGTACTGTTTAATGGTTTTGATATTTCTCAAACACTTCGCAGTAAAATGGTGTTTGCTATTTAAATCTATAAATCATTGCTATGGACAAAGCTTTCTAAATAAAAATTATCTTGCATATTTGTTCCAACATTTGTGCGGTACCTACCATAATAAGTTTCAGCTTGTTGTTCTTAGAAACGTGAAAATGGCTCCTACGTTTACACTGGACTGGGACCAACAAAATCATCCGTATTTTAAGAATTTAAAACCGTTTGGCACATCGTGACCGTCGTTGATACAGTTTTATGAATCAGTTTATAATGTTATTGCAAACTGTTAAAATAATATAAATATTAAGACGATTTCGACGTGTTTACTACGATTTTATTAAAATAATGCTTTTTAATAATCTTATAGTCAGAATCATTGATTTACATTGGATTTTATTACAAACATTCAACCCAGGCAGAATATGAATGTATTATATATAAATAGAGATATATTATAGTTACGGATGGTTTAATGTCAAATACATGGTACATAATTTAACTTTAGCGGGTGTTTAAAAAGTATTTTATTTTAATGTGCGCGTATTTTGTAATAACATGTTCCAGTCTGTCTTTAGAAGATCTCTTGTGACTTGTGAGTCTAAAAGTTCTGATTTATTTTATTAAATATTACATCAGATTTTTTACTCAAACACACAGGGGAAACCTTGCTCACCAGCAATTAAAAGATGACTCCGTGGCGCAGTTGCCAAAGTATTGGCTTCATCGTCGGGGGTCGTGGGTTCGATTCCCACACGGGACAACTATTTGTGTGGCCCACAAAGTCAAAGTCAAAGAATATTTATTCAATATAGACCTAACTTAAGCTCTTATTGAACGTCAACAAAAATCTACCACCGGTTCACTAAACTAGACCTGCACAGAGAAGAACCGGCAAGAAACTCTGCGGTCTTGTTCTTTTTGTTATATATTTTTTTTGAAGCAATTATACACACTTATTTAGGTATAAAATCAGCAGCAGCCAGGGGTCTTGCAAGTGCAGAGCAGGAGTCATTTCCAAACATCCTTGTTCTCAATGTATTCTTGGATATTATAGTATGTCCTTGCCATTAAGGTAGCTTTTACAAATTGTTTATACTTAGTTGTTTGTGGATGTCACCTATCTAATATATAAAATTCTCCTGTCACGGGGTTCGAACTTGAACTCCTCCGAAACGGCTCGACCGATTTTTACCAAATTTTATATGCGTATTCAGTAGGTCTGAGAATCGGCTACTATCTATTTTTCGCCCCCCTAAATGTTAAGGGGGTAGTCCACCCCTAAATTTTATTTTATTTTTTATATAAACTTTTTGTTTCTATTTTTTTATGACACAGCATACAAAAAAATACATACAATCCTAAATTTTCACCCCTCTACGCAGACGTTGTCGCGGGCAGCAGCTAGTTTTATTATAAAAGTTGATGCATCTTCAAAGAAACGACTTTCTGGTTTTAGCCAATTTAAACCTCGGTACTTCCAGAGTGTCACCACGGCCCCGACGCGATGTGGATTGTTTTTTCGTAAATAGGTGGATATTCTTACGTACATACATGATGTTCTCAAGTATGTAAAGCGACGGGAGCGTCAAAACGTTTATTTGCTTAAATATATGCCGTAGTGACTCACGTGGACCCAAGCCATAGACGGCCCGTATAGCCTGCTTTTGTAATACAAATATCGTGTCTAAACCGGATGCGGAACCCCAAAGTAAAACACCATAGGACATTATGCTGTGAAAATAAGCATAATAAACTAATTAGCTGTTTCCTCGTTAGTTAGCTGCCTGATTTTGCGTATGGCAAAGACGGCAGCGCTCAATTTCTTAGCTAACTTATCTACATGAAATCCCCATTGCAACTTGGAGTCAACGCTTATTCCAAGAAATGCTGTTGAATCCTCAAGGGGTAGGATTTTCTCATCAATAGAGATTCCTGATTGGTGACACAACTTTGAAAGAGTAAATCTAATACATTTTGTTTTATTGGAGTTCAAAAGTAAATTATTGGTAGCAAACCAGCCAGACACAACATCTAGTATTTCATTTGGTTGTTCCAGTGCATTATCTTTCCGTTTAACTTTAAACAATAATGAAGTGTCATCCGCAAACAAAACAATTTGAGACCTTTTTTCCACTATATATATGGCAAATCATTAATATAAACTAAAAACAGAAAAGGGCCCAGGATCGATCCTTGAGGAACGCCCATTTTTACTTTTGACCGCGTTGACAATATAGACACAGAAATAGTTGTCCCGTGTAATATCTAAATAAATAATAAAATAGTATACGAAAAGAAGAAGTAATATCTTATACCCCTTTTAATTGCAAGCAGATAGCATTCAATTAAAAGGAGTAATGTCTATTTTATTACTCAGCTCATTATTACGTAAAAGCTCTGTAACGTTGTCACTTAAACAGCTGAGCGCCGCCGATGGAGGAAGTTCATAAAAAAAAGTCCCAAGTCCGCCCCGGGAGCATCGTGGGCGCGCGTTATTTTTATTTTAACGGTGACACAAATTGAGGTTCTTTTTTATGAGAATATTCCCGTTACTTGCTTTAACAAACTTTCCAAGTGCCTTTATTGAATTTTCTCAAGTTCTGATAGGTTTTTCCGTCGATTTCTCCTTTGTTGCGTTTCGTTGGGAAGTTGAGTCGCTTCAGTAACTTAGACCAGTGCTCGTAATTAAACAAATATTTACCGCTTTAAAATTCTATCTGTCTATTCTTTGTTTTTTTGTAAGAAGATGGCAAGCGAGCTGCCGTTTCATCTGATGTCACCTTACGAAAAGCAGAAGTTTGTTCAACTTCCACTGCACGGATATCTTCACCTGCATTCAAAATTATTTCCTGTTTTTAATTTTGTGTTTAATGCGGTTATTCTTTTTTTGTTTGGTAATATTGTAGCACACAAACCCCAGCTTCGTGCCACGGTCCATTGTAATTTATTCTTGTAACGTAAAAAATAATATATGGGCCGAGTATGAAAAACTTAGATGCCACTTCGAAAAAAAGTGCATTATTTATGAAAGCTCCGTTGGCGCAGCGGCTCAGAGGCCATTGCCACCGCTGGTCGTCGATTCAATTCCCACTCGGAAGAAATATTTGTATGGTATACAAATAAATGTTCCTGAAACAACAATCGGTACCGTTTACAATATTATAACTATGTAGTTTGATTTAAGCGAGAAATTTTTGATAAATAACAAAGAAAATTTGACGCGAAAGTCTTAGACGGGTTCTGAAGGAATCCACGCTGAGTAGACTTATGTTCTACAACTCTATTCATATTATATTTAAATGAATGTTTTATAGGGATTTTTCTTTTTAGAGCCGTGATAGCTCAGTGGATGGGCGCTCGTTTTTAATTGAATACCCTCGAGCAACCTGAGTTCGAATCCCGACGTCGGCATCGATGGGATCTTTGCAATATTAAGTGTTGACTTATCAGGTGCTCAGCACTAAAGCCAAACAACGTAAGGAAAACTGCATATTCACGAAATATTAATCATAAAAAAGGGAAGATGTATAAATTCGCCAGTGCGCAGTGCTCGCGTGGACTGTGGCATCTGTACTCACTCGGAGGCCTTAGTCCTTGAGGGGGGATGTGTAGGCTTTATTCTATCTTGGATTAAATAAATGCTTTATACTCAACACGTATATATTAACAGCAAACCTATAGCCCATTAGGCGAAGTCAATCACGCGTCGCGTTTCACACAACATGTTGGATTTCACGAGACCTCACAGTGCAATTATTAGCCAGACCGGCGGCTAACGGTCCGCTTATTCCTGGATGTGTCATTGTACGAATGATGCATGGATCCCGCTGAACGCACGTCTCGTTAAAATGCAATGCATGTTTCTTGGCGACGATGTGCTTTAAGCGCTCAGATTTATGGTAAGCATTTGATATTAGGCGCATTAATGCGTTAGGTATAGAACGTGATTATTTACGTGCACATCGCAGGTACTATGGACGGAAAAAACACTTCGTCAACACGGACTCCATTCGACCATTCAAAGGAGTGACGGTGGGTTTCGTTGAATATAAAACCCTACAAGAAGAATGTACTCGAATTTATGTCTTTTATGGCGATTTATTTGTGTTAACTATCTAAGGAGAAACTTATATCTATATTTATATAAATATCATGATAGAGATCTGCTACTGTGCACGCATCACGGAAAAACTACTGGATAGATTTAGATGAATAATTCTCAGTATTATTCCTTAGACACTTTGCCACACTGCCATTACCTTAAAAAGAAATTATTATGATATCTTCAATTAACGTGAATTTATTAAAGTTTTAAGGAAGATTTATACTAGCACTACTCAGTATTTTTTTTTTGCCGCGGAGGGGTGGGACAAACGATGTGGTTATTAAAATAATAACCACACCGTTTGTTATTAATGAGTATTGGTGTGTTATGAACATAATTCTGTTCACATTCATTGACCTCAAAGTACAAATTGTGCTTGAGAAATTATATTGATAATTTCAATGAATTATAGTTTCAATAAGAAATAGCGAAAATCATGATCATTAGAACCAGAATGCTTCGTTATTGATGTGATAATGTAATAACAAATCGATTATTAAGTTAAAACACCATCACAATAATTTTTATAATGCTGCAAATCTCTTCGTTGATTCTCACACTAGGATACTAAATTTCTATAATCATCTGGGGGTGAAATCCGGAAGGCGCACGGTAAAATTCTGGCAGCGAAGAAAAAAAAATTACAGCACCGTTATCGACACATTTTAAAGTTTCGTACACTAAACATTATAAAAAGAAGTCTAGTAAAGTCTGGCTTTAGTCTCCGAAAGTCAGAGCATAAGAGCAGATAAAAAATTTCCGACACTCGGTCTCCTAATCTAAATTAGACTTACTATGCGGAAGTGTGTAGCTAATAAAAGTTTAGGAAGAAAATATATGTTCTAATTAAGGGCTTCCTCACTTTGACAACTCCAGAAATAACTCTCTTAAATTAGTAAAACTCCAGAAATAACTCTCTTAAATTAGTAAGCTATTCAAAATCAAATCAAAATCATTTATTCATCTACATAAGAAACTTACATTTCATCTATCGATAGTCATAATTTTTTTTAATAAACCACCGTTTCGTAATGAGGTTCCTCTAGCGGATACAAAACAGGCGAAAGAAACTCCGTAGTTATTTTTTGCAATTCATTGTTTTTTCTTAAAAAAAAATTTAATATTGTTTATATACATTTGATTTTTTCCCTTTTACAAATTGCTTGGGAGCGATCAACTCATTCCCAGGGGTTATTGTCATTAATGTATTCATTTGTATTATAATAACCCTTTTTATAAAGTTTTTCTTTAATAAATTTCTTAAACCTGTTAATAGGCAGGTTTTCCGTATTTATATTATTTTTGTTGTAAAAGTGTAACACCGCCCCATGAACGAGTTAATTACTCTATGGAGTCTAGTAACTGGCGTTACAAGCTTGTGTTTGTTCCTAGTGTTCACATTATGTACATCAGTATTCTTTTTAAAATTATTAATATTTCTACGTACATACATAACATTTTCATATATATATATTGAGAGGCTAAGGTTAATATATTTATTTCTTTAAACTTCTCTCACAAAGATGCATTCAAATCTAGATTATAAATAGCTCTTATGGCCCCGTTTTTGCAAAATAAAAATTGTTTCAATATCGGCCACGTGCTCCCATAGCAAAATACCATATGACATTATGCTACGGAAGTTACTAAAATACACAATTCTAGCCGTTTTTACATCAATCAGACATCTTGCTGCAGAACTTAGTCTATTCGCAAGTTTGGATATATGGGGACCTCATTGAAGCTTTGCATCGAGAGTTATTCCAAGAAAGACAGTCGTATCCACAAGGCCTAACTCCCCCCCATTTATAAGTACATTGGTAGCACCCAAATGTTTAACATTAGGTGTTGAAAATTTCATACATTTAGTTTTATTACCATTTAATAGTAAATTGTTAGTATTAAACCAATAGACTATTTCTGACATAGCATTAATTATATTATACTATGTGTAACTTCGATGTCTGATTTCTATTCTTTATTGTTTTTATTATGTGTTAAGTCATAACTGTCGCCCAAAATGACATTTGACACACCCGTAGGGTTGTGGAGTTGTCTGTAAGGTAGTGTACTTACCCGGACGGACTTCCCCAGATTCGTGCAATTGAGAAGACTTGCGAGGCCCTACTATAGTTGCTACTGTCGTTAATGATATTAATTCTTTTTACCGAGCAAATACGGCAATTACAAACATCTCAATTTCTTAGAATAAACACAAAAGCAAACATTGTGAAACATCACGGATGCTCTGGAACACCGTCTAATTAATAGCGCGCAAAAGTTATCGGCGAAAAGGGATCGATAGGGACGTCAAACTTCCACCGGGGAGCGTTTCAGTTGCGACTCTTTAAAAATAACCCTGCCCCTCAAATGCTGAAGATGCTAAGGGGTAGGGAAGTTGTGTAGGTACCTTATTGCGATTTTATAAAACTGTCGCTACTGCGGACCAAAGCTTTTCATTCGCTGCGAGCGGAGACTTGGAACTTCGCCGCGGAAAAACTGTCGCTGTGAATCGCGTTGACCGATATAACAGCAATTCCGGGTGGAAACTTATAATTACAGTTTTGGGTTAAGCGACGGCCTGTTTTAGATTTTGTCTGCGGAAGATTGAGCGATGCGGGATCAGAGCTGTTTTGATTGGGTGATACAAAATGAATTCTATGCGAGACATAGTTATGGTTGTTGAACTCTTTTATTGTATTAAGTTAACAATGACGTATCAGCCTTTTGAAGATTTGCATTTTAAGCTTTTGGATTGGAACCCAATGTATGTTATTGTATATACATAGGAAGCACTATATTAAATTGTTCAACTGCCAAATTAGATAGTTATTATAAATTAATAACCTAAAACGTCAATATGCTCGAGCACCTTGATTTCAAATCCCAGTGCCTGCACCTATGTGAAGTCTGCCAATCCGTGTTGGGGTCGCTTGGTGGATAATATATATATATATATATATATATATAGATTTAGATAGGTATATATACTAAATACACTCTGCACAGCGGAGGCCTATGCCCAGTTGTGTGACTTGTATAAGCTGTTACGTTAAACAAGTTTGTTTGCATTAAAGAAAAATAATTTATTGCTTTCTTTATATATATTCATAAAAACATTATCTGAATTATTTTATCATGCTTTAATGGCTTGTTAGTAATTTTTAATGGCAGATAGCAATAAAAAAGAACGTTCTACGCTAATCGTAATTAGCAATCGTTTCTTCTCCCTGGATGACAAACCATGTCCTTTCGGAGCGAAACTTTTCTCTCCCTTTTCTTACATAAGGGCTTAAGAGCTTTTTAATACTCGTTATCGGAATAAAGCCTTTTGACAAACACTTCCTAGCGGTGCAATTTCTTTCTCTAGACTGTGGTCGGACGGTGTTGGAGTTTTATCTTTTGAAAAGTTTTCGGATTAGCAGATATACCTTAACGATAACTGAGATCTGCTTGTAAATCTGGCTGCGTGTTCAGTATTCATTCGCTTAGTCTGTTCATTATAATAACAAACTAGCGTAATGATAAGCAATATTAAAATAAAAACTCGATTTTTGTTTTTGTATGAAATTTGTATTAAACTACGGTTAAGTCAAATGTGGAAACTGAGAACTTATGTTTGATTGATGATTTTTACAATTTTGTTTTATCAGAAACATGTACATTAAAAAAAAACCGTCAAAAAACTAAATAAAACCTAAAGTAACAGCCTATACATGTCCCACTGCTGGGCAAAGGCCTCCTCTATACAGAGGGTATCAGGGCATAGTCCACCACGCGGCCCCACTGCGGATTGGCGGACTTTACATATCTTCGAAAAATATTTTTTTTGTTATTATTTCGAAAATATGCAGGTTTCCTCACGATGTTTTCCTTCACCGCGGAGCACGTGATAAGTCAGCACTTAAAGTTAAAAACTTCATTGGTGCCGGCACCGGGGATCGAACTCAGGTTGCTCGAGTATATTAAATTAAAGGCGAGCGCCCGGACACTGAGCTATCACGGCTAAATAAAACCTAATGCAAATATAATTTTTAAAAACGGTTCATAAAGTGAGGGAGCAATGAGGGAGTTCTGAAGATACAAACATAAAAATACAACCGTATTGAGAGCCTCCTTCTTTTGTCGGTCGAAAATCACATAAAAAGCCTTTCCTTAATAAACTGAAACACAAGAAGACCCATCGACTATAACTAAACAACTAATACAAAAAGGCGATGAATAAAAAAAAAGAAAGTAATATAGATGGTGTATTCCACTTCCTCGCTTGCGGTCTGACATCCCTTTTCCCAAATTTTAATGAGAGTTATTTATTTATCGGATAAGAAGAAAACAATTTCCAACCTCATCCAGCTCGGGGGTGGATCGGACAGGCTCGGTCTTGTTGAGATTGTCAATTTGAATGGGGAACTTTCCCATTTAACTTTCGGGCGCCGAACTTTCCACGGCACTCTTTCCGAGTCGGCATTGTCGGGGGCCGATGTTAAAAATGAAATTTTCGGTAATTTAGTTTCCAACGTACATAACGCCCGGGGTACACCTGGCGCGCCGTAACGAGGTTCCCTCGGAACCCCGTCGAGATACTTCCACTGAACTCCGTTCGAAACGTAATCGTGAACGTTTACAAGTAAATTCTCGCCGTCGTTGGGGGCCCGTCCCCTTTTGTGAATTATCTCGTAACTCTTTAAACTGCTTTCCAGAAATGAATCACTCTTATATTTTTGATGTAAATTCATTATTATTCTGCCTAAGAAAACTCTAAAAAACGTTGATTGAAAAATAAATTATAAAAATTCTATGTTTTAATACTGTGGTAGGGCCACGCAATAGTGTTCGCTGTGTTGCACATTTGCGTTTCGTTTGGTGAGTGAGGTGGCCCACATTAAGAGGTGGCAACGCATCTGCGACCCTACGGTTGTTGCAAATGTCCTTGGGCGTTTATCACTTAACATCAGGTGAACCACCAGCTCCTCAGTTTCTCACTTTCTCACATTAAAAAAACGCAGCAGTTTTCTCTGTGGCACTAATGTGCAGGTCCGTCCGGGGAAATACCACGACCTCACAGAAGACCAGCGTGTTTTTTCGTCTGGTGAGTGAGGTAACCGGGGCCCTCTTTATTATGAGGACGCAACGCTGTAATGGGTTACAGATTCCAGGGCGGTTCTCACCGCCCCCAGCCATCTATAGCATCTATAGCTAAAAACACAGTCGACGGCCATCGGGGTTTCGGTCCGCACCGCAACCTCGATGGTCCTTAGATAACATGCCGTAGTTATAACACATGCGCGGCCCTACCCACAGCGGAGGTCCCAAACCCGTGGGTTCTGGCTAATCCACTGGTTCTGCGTCAGGTGAAGCTTTAATAGTCTCGGGACTGAAAGCACAAACATCAGTTAATACAAGACACAAGAAGGGTTACAGATGCTACATTTGCCACACACAATGTAGGGCATTGGGCGTTGCAAATGTCCTTGGGCTGTGGTTATCATTTAACGTCAGATGAACCGCTTGAGCCGTGCTTGTCATTCTTACATAAAAAAGTTGAAATTAAATATCCTTGGGATTAAAGGTTTCTACTGATATATTCGTTTTGAAATAAGCAGCCGTCCTGAATTGGAAAGAAGTACACTTGAGGACAGTTCCGTTCACTGAAATTGTCGTTGCGGAGCTTAATTTGTTGAGATTCGAGTTAAGTCGTAGATTTGTTTCTAGATGACCTGTCTGGAGCAGGCACTACGTTTCCTCATAGAGTCGCTGTTCCTCTCGGTCGTTCCACCTTATCCAACATGGAGGAAGATTGTTCGTCAAAGTTAATGTAGAAAACATAAATGGTAGTATGGTACTTCTTTTAATGTTATTATCAATTATATAGAATAGGTATATAAATTAGACACTGTCGTAGAAAAACTAGAATTAGCCTTTATTTAGTAGTGCTACAATATTGTAATAGATTAACTAGTTAGTGATCGATGTTCTGTTTGATATATTCTTTTTATTCTAAAGATTTTATAATTGAAAATGTTTGAAATTGTGAATTTTGTGTATAAAAACTTTCGGTGCCGCGGGATTCGAATCTGCGTCTTCCGGCTTCGTGAAAATCTTTTCATATTTATGTTCGGTCTATTACATTTTTAGCAATGCTTGGCGCCATCTAGTGTGCATCCTTTACAACATGCAACACCTTACAAATGTCGTTCAACGATATATATTTATAACGAGAGATGTTGCCATTGCTCTTAAGATTAATTCTTAAATCTTAAGATTTTTTTTAGTGCTGGTGTCTGGGTTAAAAATTTAAAATTTAAAAGAGATGAAACTTCTTCTTGAAGTTTTTGCCCACTTATCTACATTTTAAAACATTGTCATTAGTTATATATTTTTTGTGTATGTTAGGGCTACGCAGTTGACGCTGTTGCACGCATTGGCAGCAGTGGAATTGTTATGCCTCCGCGTGTCATCCTCAAGGCGGTAAACTGGTCAGATTTTTGGACTGGTAGCAGTGCGAAGCAGTGGAGTTGTTGCAAGGTGATGATGAAATCGGTGAAGGTTTAGCCTTCTCCGAGGCGTGTTCACACCGTGGTGACACCAGTGCGTTCCGTAGGATATCCCGTGGGTACCAAATGTACAAAAGCCACCGAGACCACCGAGGATGTTTTGGTATACCCGTGCGAAATCATCAAAAAATACCCTGTCATGTAAGGTCACAAGTTATCTTTTGAACGTATCGCTCCCGATACCAAAAAAAAGCAAAACATATATCAGAACATAATGTATTGCAATATTCCCGTTTATTTATTAACGCGGACATACTATTGCGTGTGGCTTTCCGGTTCCCGTATTTCAGGAAGAAAAAACATTAATAATTGCGCTCGAATTCCTGTATCTCAACGTACACGTCCTGGCGTCCAGATTTCGGCGATAAATTACGTAATGCAATAGCCCGGATCGTAGACGTTATTAATAAGCCGTGACGTGGAATATATGGCCGCTTCGCACGGACGTCAGCGGCGACGTTGGCGAATTGCATACAAGGCAACTCAAGTAATGCACGCTCCGGGGCTTTTCATCGCGTTTCCAACGCCCATGCCCGATGCTTTGAATGCATATAGCATATGAAAGCGTTCGCGATATATTCCAGTTATACACGGATACGCGCAACTGAACAAGGGGTCCATTAAATGTACGTGAACCAGCCCCCCTCCAGAGATTGTATTTCGAAGCTTTCTCCTATAGTATTTTTAATATGTCTGTATTAGCCTAACCGGTATATATGATAAGAATATACTACAAGCTCCGTTTTTTTGGTGAAGACCACTGCTTCGTGTTTGGTCTTTGAGAATAAATTATAATCTGTTTATGTATACAGATATTATGTATACAGATATATTTGGTACTAAGTACTTAATTTATAGGATACTGTCGTAAATAATTATTAGTCTAATTAGAGACCTATAGCTATACTTTCGGTGATAAATAAAATTGTTGAAAAAGTTATTGTAGGAAAAATCTACGATTTTTTGGAAAAGCATAACATAATTTCTAACGTACAACATGGTTTCAGAAGGGGGTTGGGTACTAGTACAGCATTGTCCCAGTTCACTGATAATGTAAATGAAAAGTTAAATAAGAAGCTGTATGTTCTAGTTTTGTTCATAGACTTCAAAAAAGCCATCGAAACTTTAGACCACGAATTATTAATGCAAGCTATGGATGACTGTGGTATACGAGGCCCAATAAAACAGTGGTTTAGGAACTATTTACATGGAAGAACAATAATAACAAAAATAAAAGGTTGCTTTGGGGACGAAGGAAATGTGAGCTACGGCGTGCCAACTGGTTCTGTGTATGGACCGATCGGATATATAATGCATGTGAACAGCATGCGAAATGTGATCAAAGATTGTTCCATGTACATGTATGCAGATGACACTTGCCTTATGTATGCGGATAGGGATATCAAAAAAGTTGAACAAGTTATACAGAATGATTTTGACAATATTATAAAATGGGCGCACGACAATGGTATTATTTTAAATATCTCAAAGACAAAGTGTATGTTAATACATTCCCCATACAAAAATGAACCGAATTATAGTTTAAAAATTATTGGTCACACCTATAAATGCTTACATTATGGTAATATAAATTGTAAATGCAATAGTTTAGAGTTTGTTAAAAGCTATAAGTATTTAGGAGTAACTGTAGATTGTAAGTTTAATTGGAGTTTGCACATTAATAATGTTTGTGATAAATTAAGAACGATATTAATCAAATTAAAATATCTTAATTATGTAGTTGATAAAAAAAACAATGTATTTGTTATATCACACTCTTGCTGATAGTGTACTCAGTTATGGATTGATTGCATATGGCCGCACTTTTCACACATATCTAGATAACATCAAAAATTTACAAATGCGTTTAATTAAGCTTCTTGCAACTAAACGCAGTAAATCAGATTGTAACGGTGATTATAGGTTATTGTTTAAAAAATGTAATATATTACCAATACATGAAAAATTTAAATTTTTATTAGCCCTAGAGGAATATGATAAGCCAGAGTTTAAAAATCTAAAACATAATAATAACTGCCTAAGAAATAAAAGCAGAAAAATTTATGTGGAGCCTATTATGTGTAATTATTATGGAATGAGGACAAAGAGGTATTTAGTACCAAAAATATTTAATGAGATTTTTTCTGAAAATGATTGTATAAGCAAGAATATCTTCAAAAGAAAGTTAAAGGCCTTTTATATAGATTATTATAATAGTAGCATTACTTAGATTGTTCCAGTTTTTCTTTTTCTTTTATCCTATTTTTTTCTTGTATTGCTTAGTTATTATTTTATTTTGTTATTTAAGTGACAATTATGTAAGAGTGCATTGTGTCGCCGATAAATTGTTTTTACAATTTGGCGAATAAAATTTTTTATGTTGTATTGTTCACTTAATAAATAAATAAACAAAAAAAAATCTTTACCGTATTTATCAATTCTTTTTCGTTTTTACCGTTTTTCACATTTTAAGAAATATGTTAGCAACACATAAATATAATTAGTACGGCCTTGCAATATGGTAAAACACGAAATATGTTCAAACAAGACCTTCTCTTAATTTTTAAATGGTTTTTTTATAACAACAATAGGATTGTGATGACCTACGGAGCCGCGACGTGGTGTTTCACTGCTGGCCGTATGAAGAAGCCCAAAGTCGCTCAGCGAGCTATGGAGCGGGCTATGCTCGGTATTTCTCTGCGTGATAGAGTTCGAAACGAAGACATCCGCAGTAGAACCAAGATAACCGATATAGCTCAGAGGATTAGCAAGCTGAAGTGGCGATGGGCCGGCCATATAGCTCGTAGAACCCATAACCGTTGGGGAAGAAAGGTTCTCGAGTGGCAGCCTCATACTGGCCATCGCAGTGTAGGACGCCCCCCACTAGATGGAGTGACGACCTGTGCAAATGTGCGGGAAGTCGATGGATGCAGGTAGCTAAGGATCTTCCTCTGTGGCAGCCTATGGGGGAGGCCTATGTTCAGCAGAGGACTCAAACAGGCTGAAATGATGATGATGATAGGTTTCGGCATTGACGTTTGTGTGAATAGATCAGTGAACTTACATTACAACCTTTCAAGGTGAAGTTGTTGAATTTTACTCAAAAGATGTGTTAGTGAACGAGGAGAATCGATACCTCAATTTGAACTCTACTCATCTGGAAAAATGTTTTTGCTAAAATGTGAAGCGCAATTAATGTTTAAATTCTTCTTTTGCATTAAAAAAAATTTGAACGAACTCTTTGAAATATTTTGTAGATTTATTTCTAGCCTAGTGAACACCAACACGTTTGAATCATGCTGTTAATAGTATTGGCTAGTATTGATGTCTGCCTCACTTTGACTCTCTTTAGAGACACCCAATTGCGGAAAAACTGTATGTGGGACACAAATACTTGCCCCAAGTGGGAATCGAACTCAAGTTCCCCGCGTCGCAGCCAATTGCTCTGCAACCACGCCGTCGAAGTATTATAAATAATATGATTTATAAAAATTTCAATTACTTGTTTATTTATTTGGCGTGGTTACAAAATACAAATTTTAACATTAACAAGTAAATTACAACAGATAAATACATATGACTAAGCTTGCATTTCAATAACAACCCAGCAAAATTAATTAGAATATGCTATTTTAATAATACATATATTATTAAAATAGCATATTCTAATTAATTTTGCTCCCCCGTATTACATAACTAAACTATATATTATTAAACAGTATTATACTAGTACTATACTAAACAGTATTACATATAATAAATAACAGTTACTAATTTACTTATAAGAAAGGAGCAGACCGATATTTTCAGAGGACTTTCAGGAGGTTTTTTTTAAATAATGCCAAGTTTTTATGAAATATATGTAATAATGTCTCTGCACAAAATATGATACTATCTACACATTTGAATTAAGGGGCTGTTATGAGATACATTATTCCGGGTTATGGAAAAGATGCTGTCTACGATTAGACGTCAGAATCAACGGAGTGATTAACTATTTTATGCAATGTTAAGAGGTTTTTTTTTTTATGTGAGGAAGTGGCAAACGAGCTGGCGGTTCACCTCATGTTAAGTGATAACCGCCTGCCCATGGACAATTAAAACACCCGTAGGCTTGCAGATGCGTTGCTACCTCTTAATAATGTGGGCCTCGGCTACCTCACTCACCAGACGAAACGCAGAAGCGCAACACGTGTACTTTACGCCAGTCTTCTGTGAGGTCGTGGTACTTACCCGGACGGACCTGCCCATTCGTGCAACAGCTAACACTGCTGCGTGGCTCTACCACCGTATGGTCAGTCAGGTCAGTAAGTTGTCGTCGCATAAGAACCTAGCAAGTCTGTCATTGTATGTAGGCAGAACTTTTAATAGCATCCTATCGTTTTCGCACCAAAACTGTCATTAAGGCTTCAGCAAATCAGTCCGTTCCATCCGAGAGGATTACCGAGTCCTCGACGAATGCGCAAGACGCGATCAGCTCAGGTCCAGATGCTTTTGTTGCTCGCTAGATTTCATCGCAGATTAAAATTTCTTGTTTCTCCCATTCGGCTCCGGTTTCGCCGTTAATGGTTTCCTTTTATCGGTTTATTCTATCGATTTAAATGCGGAACTCGCAATCTCAATCGGCGCTGTTGGCTTTTGTAGTTTTTTTTACATTCGAGCGAGCTTTAAACCGCGGGCTTTGAGCGAATATTCGATGTTGTTTTCTCTTATTACGGTTGTAATTTGTAGATTTAATATATATAAAAATGCTTTAAAATCAAAAAAACTAGTAATAATTTATCGGCGTATTGAACCCTTCTATTGAACACCGTCTTACACCACTACAAAATACATGCAAAACTTATTCTTCTTTCTTTAATATTTGAACTTAAACCACAATAACAACTACTTTTAAGGGTCTGGCTAAACAGTGGCTCGATTTGGTGAGGAGTGAGGTGAGGGTTGAGATTTGGTGAGTAAGTTGCAAGGATTTATTCACTTAAAATTAGTATTATTTTAATTTTATTTTCCGAATGACTTTCTAATGGCCAAAGTTATTTGTATTAAAATATAAGATACGTTATATCATTTGTAAAAAATCTTACGCGTATTAGTTTAATAAATGTTATAAATTTTATTTATCTGTATGTTTCCAGTTTCCAAAAAAAAATAAGTCCTTTAACCCTAACAGAGTAGACAGTTCTGGGTAATGTCTACCTACATCTCAAAAAGTTTATTTGATCCCTAACGCGACTGTGTGTGATAAGGCCTGTTGGCATTTACCGAGGTTCATTTGTAAATTATATATCTACTTTTTTATGTAAGAAGAAGGCAAGCGAGGTGGCGGTTCTCTTGATGCTGATAACCGCCACCCATGGACATGGCTATGGCATAGTATATGCAGGGTTGCAGATGCGTTGACCTTTTTATAAATTGGGCCCCAGGTACCTCACTTACTAGACAAGAAGTACAACACTTCCACTTCACGCCGGTCTTCTGTGAGGCCGTGGTACTTACTAATCCAGGGGGGCCTGCCTATTGTGCAACAGCGAAGACTGTTGCGTAACTCTACCAAAGTAAAAACGTTCGATCCAGTCATTTAGGTAACATCTTCTCGTTCTATAAATTAGAACTGAAGACAATCAAGGTAAATAAGTCGTCTTATTTGGACTCGGAAAGTAACATCTACAAATATTATTAACTCCACTGATGTTATGATAGAGCTGATCATTCCGAATTTTGACCCTCAAGTCCAAAATAAATTCCGTCCGCATTTCTTAATCATTTACAAACATCGAGATGTTTTCTTTGCCTATCCTATTTAGTAAGTAAAGTTTGAAAGGACTACTGAGACTTGACTAGAGTCCACGAAAACCCTTCCGTAATCGTCTCTACGACTTAATTTCATACTTATGTGGAGAACGCAATTTTGATTGAAGCCTGGACGTTGTGGCTTTTGTTTAAATGTAGCTTCTGAGTCATCGGTCAGACTGTTGCGTGTTCTAATGTTCGGCGCAAATGTGCTGCGAACGTTTATTTAATACACATTATAAAGGCGGGGAATGCTTCAAGGGAACTATGCACAGTGATTCTGCTCTATGCAGTGTTTACGACTTGGCACGGATTCGATCATTAGGCGTTCTGTAACACAATAATTTCTATGCGCATCCGATGGACGCTCTTGGTCCATTTAAATTCCTCCTTACGGCGCGTACTGTTAGTACTCGCTACCAATGGTAGCTATAATATGAAACTATATCCTTAAGGTTAGAACACTTATAAATCATTTAAAGCAAAGTCTTATAAGCAGTTTTTTTTGCATTAGCACAGCATTTAGAACTTTTGTTCTAAAATTGTTTATTTATGCATAGTACATAGTAAATTTAGATATTATTGTGTTATAAGCTATAGGACCATTTGTTATATACCTATTACAGGTGTACACAACATTTCTAAAAATATTTAAATAAACGTACGAAGTAATTTATTTGCATTTGAAAAATAAAGTGAATAATTTGAATTTGAAAACGTCTGACCGCAATAGATTTACTATTGAAAACTAAAATTTTCATTCCATCACAGTTAATACTTACCGTGTTTAATATTTCCACTATATAAGTTAGATCGTTGGTTTCATCTCGCCTCAAAGGCTGAACGGATACGAATGAAATTTTGGTTTCGAAATAGCTTTTAAGCTTCATTAACATACTATCTCGTCGAGTGAAAAATTTAATATCTTATATCGAATACGAGGGTAAAACTGAGAGTAAAACTCCATCTTAAATGCTTCCAATCTTTACTAACTGTTGGAGAATTGTTTAACGTGTACGTATTTCTTTGTATTTAAATGTGCTTGACCTAATAAATATCGAATAAGACGCATATGATCCTTGTTTATTTGACTTGTATGAAGGTTGCTTTATTTAAATGCGCTCATAACATAGATCGCACAGTGATTGCGGATCGCTCCCGCCGTTAATCGAAGTATTACATTGTAACGTTGCAAATGCTAAATGGCGGCATTCGCTATGTGGTAACAAACAATTTAATGTCAATTATTACGTTGAATGTATACAGATGAACCTAAAGTTAAAATTGTGGTAATGTTTATAATTTCAACGAACAGACTTTATTTTCAAAATTAATATGATCATACCAAATTTCATTGAGGGGAAATTTGGTAAATTTTTAAAATTTCATTGTCGCTGGAGCCGACACGTGTTAGAGTGGACACCACGGTTAGGAAAACGAAGTGTGGGACGGCCTGCAGCACGATGGACTGACGACTTAAGAAAGGTGGCGGGCAGCGGATGGATGCGGGCTGCCCAGGATCGGGATAGTTGGCGCACTTTGGGGGAGGCTTACGTTCAGCAGTGGACGGCAATAGGCTGATATTGATACCAAATTATTTGATAATTTTGATTTTTATGCATGCTCTAATAATTTAAACGTAAAAAAAAATCGCAACTTACGTTTCCACTAGGATCTACGACTAGATAAGTTGCTGGTAGGTAATTGACTCATTATGTGAACCACCTTCTTCAGAGCTGATCTAACAGAATTCGCAAGTGCTTATTCAGTTTCTGTCTAAAAAGAAACGAAATTAGAGACTAAGAGGCATAAGACTTTGCCCAGCGGTGGGACATATATTGGCTGTTATGTTACTTTACTTAATATCCTTCAAACCAGTATTTTTTTCTAGTCTTTGGGTTCTCTCTTTCAAAGTTGACCCGGTTTAATATGAATTGGAAGAAACGGCGTCAGTCATACCGCGCCGCAGCGGTTTGTGGCAACGGTTGTGGTCATTTGTAATCGCTTCATCGCCTGCGCTGAAGCATGACCGTGACATTTGTGGTCACACAACACTACACGTCGTGTTTTTAAACGGTAAACGAATGTATTGAATTGTTGCGTAATTATTTTAGAGATAAATTATGTCGATGTTATTGATATATTTTTTAAAATAATATCGATATTTTATCATCTTTCGGTGTACTTTGTGACTGCTCGTAGGATTGAATATTTCTATTTTGTCACAAACTATTAATTATCATTTACAATTATTAAACCTTATTTATATTTTTTAATAATAAAAAGTTAATAATTAAAATTTAAAGTTAATTCCGATTTTATATATAACTAGCGGACCGGACAGACGTTGTCCTGTACACACGACTTTAAATCGACAACTTATAAATAAAAAAAATATTGTAGTGGACCGAATTATGAATCTAAGCCATTCTCGAATCGACCTGAAGACACAAAAAAAAATCATTAAAATCAGTCCAGCCGTTTAGAAGGAGTACAGTGACATAAAAACGTACAGAAGAATTTTATGTGTAAAAATTAGATTCTTAAATTAAGATCATTATAATGTTCGAAGAACTGATGAAATATTTAAAGACGATAAAATGATGGGATTTCAGTTTTAAACACACTACTAATGCCGCTTTTAAACCGCCATCAAAGACTATGAATTATTACTAATTTTAATAACAGTCCGCGTTCATTGCGGATAAAACTAAGTCTTTGATTATTATCCTTGGCACTATCGAAACCGTTAACGGAGCGGTTTACGTTTGGCTATGGATCAAAGGTCTAATTCCGTTCATGTTGACATAACCATCACTCGGATTCCACTTCATTGTGCGGATTATTTACGTCCATTTTTCTAAGGAACGTCCGTAGGCTTCGGCCGCGTCGTATTCGTGGAAACGTGGGATGACCGGATCCTTTGTTTAGTCTATCGTCTGCAGATGACCATTTCTGCCCCTCGTACTCAAAAGCGGACACTCTGGTGAAAAGTATTAGCCCATTTTCACAATTAAAAACGGATTGACTTCAATTTTGGCTTATTGAATTCACAGAACATGGAATGACAGTTTGATGTGCTTTGTCGACCCTTATGTAATTGGATTGAGACTTACTGCCTCTATATGATTCAACAATAATGTCACAATAAGCGAAATTGCAAATGTTCCTAAAAAGAAAAAAGAACTTACACAGGGCTATAAAGTTAAATAATTATATTAAAATAGATATTATACAACAACCTATAAAAACAATTAGAACGGGTTGAAAAATTACAACAACTCCCTACTACATTATATTGAGACAAAATTTACGATATGTTTTGTTTTAAACATTCACCGATTACAAGTATGAGTTGATGGACACAATAAAGATTTCGATCCTATAATTTTATTCGCCGTAGGTATACTTAAAACTGTTACAGTGTAACTGTTGATTTTTTTATCTTACTCCTAACTTGTTCCGATAATTAACGTCAGTGTGCAGTAATGTTTATCTTATATATTTTTTTTGTTAGAAGATGGCCGTACAGTGTGCAGACCATGGACATTTGCAATACTCGTGAGTTGCAGATGAATTGCCACCTTTTAATAAATTGGGCTACGGTTACCTTTGACAACAGACGCACACCAGAGAAGTACCACTTCATGCCCGTCTTCTATGAGGTCGTGGTACTACCCAGGACGGACCGGCCCGTGTAACAGTGAAGACTGTTGCGCGGCCCCACCACAGTTTTGCAATCCACTTTAATTTTAGACGACCGTGGATAGTGAACTCGTCTCTTGTGATATATATAAGTGCGGGTTCGACCCTCCTAATGGAAAAGTACTGGACGATGTACATAGTGTTTTCCTAGTGTCTATGTGTTCGTACATCTATAATATATATTGATTTACAAAAGGAAAGTATGTTTATCTGTCAACGAGTCTATGTTGTACCAGCTCTACTTAGGTGGGGAAGAATGGCACGTTTTCGTATGGTATCTTGCTTCAATTCCACCATCCGACACTCGTGTACTGACCCCTTAGAGCAAAGGTGAAAACCGATAATGACTTAGCAAGCAGAGCTTAGTATTCCGAGGCGCAGATATTGAGTAAGCCTCCGACGGATATCCAATTTGTATGCATAACGCCGTTATTAGCGCGAAACTATTAATCATTTTGTCCACGTTTTTAATATTATTGACCCCGGTTAAAACCGTGACTCCTTCCACACTTTCCGCCGGAAGCGAATGGTTTTTTTATACTTTAATTTGAATACAATGTAGTTCATTTTCAGCCGGAGTTCGAAACGAAGAACATGTCGCTCATGTAGAATTAATAATGAATGTTCATATCGTACACCTGGATAATTTACGGTAAACTTTAGTCAAAAAGACAAATGTTATAATCTTAAAATTTATACGTACAAGGAGATGTTTCTTTTGGGCCACCACTACGTACAACATATAGAGAAGTAGGAATAAGAAGAAAAGTTAAATAAAAATAATATTTAATTCATTGGAAGAATAGAACAATTGGATAAAAATTATTATGCTTATATATTTATTGATTATAAAGCGATATAATCAGGTACTTTAGGCACACATTATAAACCTATCATTGATTGCCATTAGTCAAAATGGGATATTAATTATTTTCTTATGCATATTATCACTTATATTTATCTTGATATTATTATATATTATTATATATTATTATATTTATCTTTGTAAAAAATTTATAAGTCAATCATAACTAAACGGTTACTATAACATATAGGTACAATTGATTAGGTTAGTTATAGTTTACATGGTGCTGGAACAGGCTCCATATATTTGCGTAACATCTTTTGTCTGGTAAATATTTATTTCCATTTCTTTAGCAAAAGCTTTTGAAAATTTTTTGTTCGACTTAAATATTCACTTTGACCCGTTTCTCAAAAGCTTTAATCTAACCGCGATTTAACTTTGATTGTCTACTTTGTTTGCACAGCAAACCATGTAGGTTTTAGAGTTGGTGAAAGAAGTACAAAAAATTCTTTTTCTCCTTATTGAAGTGCCTCTTCAGCTAACGAAGGTTGGCCGTTAGTTTATCAAAAATTAGACTATGCAATCTACATCGAATTCCTATGTCCTGTATAATACAATAAATAAAAGCCATTGAGTATGAAGATAACACTAAGGTCTGACATATACGTTTTACATACATAAACTTCATACGAACCCGGACAACAATTATACGAACGGGATCATTGAATTTTTTTCCCGAGTTGAAATCAAATACACGTCAAACAATCGATGTAAAACAAAAGTAACAACATATAAATTCGGAGAGATTTTGGTCCACGAGTTTAGATGGTTATGAGGCCATCAGTGTCGTGCAGTGACGACACGAAGATAGATACTCCTTCCAATCCTCCAGGGGAGCAATAAAATAATCTGCTCTCAGTTTAATGTGGTTTTCTCCTCAGGGGCGACATAACAGTTAGAGATTCGGTCCGGATGGGCCCGATGCCGAAAATTCCCGATACCCAGCCGTGCCATTCGCCGGCGTAATTGTCTTAATTGTGATAAACAACGTCCATTATCACTGCTTCACTTTACTAACAATACGGCGGCATTTAATTATCGTTAAAAACTTTAGTTTTATGGTTGAAAGATACGAATATTTATCTCGGAGGTATCTGAAAGTCCTTTTGGCCCGTCTGTTCAATCCGACAGATATTTAGTCTAGTATTTGAATGGCTGAAATTTGTATGCGTAAGATCTAATTCATTTACGATTCACTCGTTTATAGAGGGACAGATAGATCAAATAGTAAGGATTTTCATACAACAAAATACAGTGCGACATGCGCTCCAGTTTTATTTAAATAGATAAGCGTAGTATATATACATATATGTACAAATAAATACTTAAAATAATTAAATGACGTTATGTACTTTATAACTTTAATATTCTCAAGAAAAATAGCCATCTGAATAATTTTATTTTTCAATATGTGCAACCTATATGCATCAGTTTTTCAATTAGCTTTCTCCTCTATTTCTTTCCAACATTGTAGGTACTAAATAAAATCGAAATGGTGATAAATAAAGCGGACATAAACATTGATAAAACCCGAGGAAACGTTAGTCATTTATAACGGGCCGCACTAATTTCGCGAGAGCATATTATTTTAGTGGGGGAAAAAAAGGAGAACATTTTCGACATCGGCGCGGGAAATTAGCCGAAACAGCTGTCTCGCGCCATTACATAGTTTCGGAACGTCGTACACACATGACCTAAAATCAAATCTTCAATACAATTATAGTGCATGCCAAGCAGACGGGTTCTTTTGAAATGACTACGCATCTGTTTCCCTCTAATCCCTTATTTCTAGCGCGTCTGATGAATCTCGAATATTCTTATTAATGTCCATCAGCGTACGCGCCCAGTGGTGTTATTTTAACAAATTACTTTTTATCTGCTCCTTTTAGAAAAACAGCGACGGACAAATGAGCTGTCAGACTTAAACGGCCGCCGCCCCTCGCATTTCGGTCAATCTTTGAAAGCGACTGTTATTATTTTATTTTGACTGTTTACTGTAACACGCACCACGGAGAATGCATCGAGTTTGTTTTAATTTTAAAAACGGAACGCGCTGACTCACTTTAATAAATGGGAAAAGAAATTATGGAGTCGATACGAGTACTTAAATTTGGATAACCATAGTTATAAATGAATTAGGTGCTTTTGCAATCGTCAACGTCACGCACAAGTGTGCACTCTTCATGAAATACACAGGGACTGCATAAATATTTATAAGTGAAACCCAAGGATCGTGGCTGAAACTAGTTTTCTTTATTGTGTCAGTTTGTGATCTCTTTCATTTGTAAAGTTTTATGACCTTTTGGTTTTATGACAGCCTGTACTGTTTAGCCTTAAATACTCAATTGCGATGGGACGGCACGATTATTTTCGGTAAACTATTCTCATCGTTTGATGTTCGATTAAAAATAGTAAAAACTTTTCAAAATTAAACCGTTTGGCGCCTCAACTCTCGTAAATAATTTTAATATCGTTCTCAGTTCAATTGCCGGTGCCGACATCAATTTATCTTTTTTCTATTTTGAACGCTTATATACAAGCCAAGTGTAGGTGGTGAGGGAAATTATCTTTATTAAACCTGGTAGACTTTGGAGGCGGAGGATTTTAATTACTTGTTTGTCGCAACTTTTAAGTGATAAGCATCGGTACCAAAGCTCATGCTTTCGATTTCAGCATGGGGTAAGTGCTTTTCGTGAAAAGTCCTCATCTGAGCTAAGATCACGTGCCCAACATAAAATTTGTGTAAGCTGAATTCCTCTACATCATCATAATAGTTCTAAAAGATATCTTTAATATTCTCCGGAGATCTGTCTTCAATGTTGAACTTATACGTTTTCACACAAAATATTTAAGGGAAAAGTTTTTGTACTCGTAACAAGTACCTCCTGACCTTTTCGTGTATACTTAAGTTTGAAATGCGTATTTTTGAATTGTATATTACGGTATCCTTCGTTTTCGTCTTTCAAAAAAATTCTTATTCCTCCTCACGCCTGACACGCGCTACTTCACGTGCCACTTTGTACCGTTAATATTTTATCAGGTTCATAATGTGAACACGCAAAGTATGTTAGGGACTCTGCGGCTAAATTTATCCGCGTTATCGTTGATTTCGGGCGGGAATTTATGTCGGCGTGGGTGCTTCGTAACACTTATCCGATAAAAAGACTCTTGCATCCATTACAATACTACTCGGCACATCAATTTTATTTATTTCTAATATGCCTAAAGTTCTTAGAAAGCAAAATAGTTCTTATAAAATATAAAATAAATACAATAGTTTAGTTTGAAGTTCAAGCCTTGAAGAGGATTATGCAAACAGCAGTTCGATCACCGTTCAGTCTTTTGAATGACATTAAGACTGTTTCCATTCAAAACACGAGTGTTTATCACAAATAAAGATTTTCCCGCTGTTCACTTAATGCATCTGTTTTATTTTTTATTGCAGTTTAGTAGTTTAGTTTAGTAGTACCTGTCTCTCGTACCGGCCGGGGAACGGGAACACGAAGACGCGATCATCCACGAACATGGCGCGCTTATAGTCTTGCCTCCTCTCCTCTACATTGGTAATACAGTGCCAGTGTCTATGGATTGTGAGATAGCATCGGACGAACCATTTGCCGATTTTTATTGCATATGAATGGTGTCTATTAATTGAGGAAATATCAATTATAGACATCGTAAGAGTCGCGGGCAACCAGTGTATATATTTGGCAAAGTGTCGTTCGATGTGGCGTTCGTTATAAGAGGAACGCTTTTGTTCAACAGTCGACGTCTTCCGGCTTATGAAGACGAAGCATCTATTGTCGCGCTCAGGCTGGCATGCCGAGACTGCAAATTGTATGACGCTCTCGTGCTTATAGGCCATTACTCCTATGAGGTCCATAACTAAATACATGCTGTTATTATTGATATAATTGTAACGTGTGATTTCATCACTTTGTCGAAATTGTTTTTCTAAAGACTAGGCTGCATGTCATATGAACCTTTGCCAGTTCGAAAGGACGAATATAAAAGTTAACTTCATTTGGTCGTACTTGTCATTTGAGATTGCCGCCGGTTCGAATTGACATTGGATAAATTAATTTTTGTGGATCCACTATCTTCGACTGGTAAGTAGTTACTTGGTTTAGTTCATGCCAGTGGTTGTTTTGTTTACGTATTTCGTTTTCTTATCAATTCGCTTTTTTTACAGTGCATAGCTAGAGGTTGAAATCAGAACACGTTCCTGATCGTATTATTTGTGATTGCTGTCTGGGAAACTCTGTGCTGGATTTGTTATCCCTCGTGGTAATTTTCACTGGTTTCCTACTAAAATTGTAAAAGACTTGCATTGTGAATGTATTTAGAAATGTCACATGAAGGTAGGTTGAGAATTTATTGTCTCGTGTTTCTAAGTATGGTTTTTCGAATATCACAGGTGGATGCTGAAGGCATAGGTGGCTGGCAAGCTGATCTGAGCTGCTGCTCGATTGAATGTTGTTTTTTACCTCCAGTTGGTAAGTGTTTCACATCTTATAATTGTAGGTGGATTCAAATCCCTGCCTTTGTTAGTTCTACAATGTAGTGTTTGTTGGCAGGAGGTCTCCTACATACCCCCCAACAGTGAAACTGTACACACTACACTTGGCCTGACTTTATCTACTGGTTCTGAGCTCAACGCTGACCTGTGCACACAGGGCAGATGTCTCTACGGTGACATAGATTTTAAATAACTACCTGATTGGACTTTGTTTTTTAAATTGAATTGCATAAGTTTTACCATCTCAAATTAATTTAATTATTTAACCTTTTATGGTCGCACAAAGTAATGTGTAGGTCCTTTGTACTCACGACTCCCTGAGATACTTAATTGTATTTATTACAACAGTCTGTTCCTAACAGACAAGGCGCCCAACTCATTATTATTTTTATATTTTTTTAAAATATATTGTATCTGAGCTAGTCCAGGGATTGTAACATTAAACTGAAGGGATGAATACAACTTCTTAACTGCTAATAAATCTTTTATTAAATCTCCCATCATTAACTATACACTCCTATATAAAAACGTTACATAATGAAATGAGTAAAAAGAAAATTTTATTGTTTTTTTTTTGTAGTTCAACTCTATTCTCATTATTTTAGTCCATACTTCTGTATTGGTTTTTGTTTGTTACAAATTCTAATATTTTTTTTCATTCAGTGTTAAATAAAATATGAAAAGGTAGCATTATAAAAACGTGTAACATCTTTTAACTTCGGGACCGGATTGCTAAGTAGCGGTAAGTAGGTAACAATGTTTTAATTTGCGAACCAGAGATGCTAAAAGGAACGAAGCACTTAAGCGCTGCAATCCCCAAGGGATTGGCAAAAAGCGTGATTACTAGATAAAGAGTGAAGGAAGTTGCTTTTAACGACTCCTTAAACGATTCTAGAACATTTAGAGTGTTAAAATTACTCAAGTCTGTATATTGTATTAACATAGCCATGAAGAAATCGTAGGCTCCATAAACTAGAGATCTATTTAGTTGTCGCTGGGACTTTTTGGCGCGAGGTTGTTAAATTAATTTTTAATTATTCCGTTTTCACAGAAGGCCGGTGTCTAGTAGAAGTAGTTACACTTTTGCATTCTTGCTGGTAAAAAGGTAAGTAAAGTAACAGCCTATAAATGCCCCACTACTGGGCAGAAACCTCCTTTGTACGGAGGGTATATTGAATTAAAGGCATTTGCATTTTTTGCCGGTGGAATAGATTTAATCTCTTAAGGATTAATCTCGATGCAACTTACTGCAACGGGTTGGATGTCCAGTAATATATCAATAATATCCATTAAACTGTTTACACACTTGCTACCATGCACTTATAAAGTAAAGGATTGTGTTCCATCAGTTTAAAGAATATGTTTGTTTTAATATAATTAATTTACGAATTTTATCGCATTTTTACGACCCGTTTGGCGTATATTATCCCGTATGGCGTATAGTATCAATTATACGGGAGCTGCTACCTTTTTTTTACATAAGCTTGTAGCTTTGATTAGTTTAGGACTACCTAAAATTGTGTTAAAGTATGTCCAAAAATATTTATTTATTTTAGACTCCCTACAAATACTTTAAAGCATTCAGCATCACGTAACCCTAAGAGAACACAGAAAATGTGTATAGAAGACAAATAACTCAAAATGCAATTGTTTAATTAAATAACTATTATTGCTTTTCATGGTAATATGGTCGAATTTGGTCGCCTTGCAACCGACTTCCTTGTCGTCTTATGGTTGTCGGTGTGCGCGCTTCGTAAAACTCATTTTTTCCAAACAAGTCAAAAGGTAACTTTAAAAATTATTTTTCTAATCGAGAAAAGATCGAAGTCGTGGGTAGACAGATGCTAGTGCAAATTTTTCATGAATTATTCCAGGCCGGGTGGAGCGGCGTTACATTGTCGCAGTACGACGACTATGCACTAAACGGCCGTCGCGCTACATTGATATTCGCAATAAATTACATTGTACTCGTTTTAAACTCGAGCGCTTTGTTGAATTACAAAAGAAGTAAAGAAGAGTCGTTTAATATTCAGGGGGCCTTTGTAATTTTATCTTGAACAATCCCTTCCCAAGTGGGAAAGGATCCTAATCTCCGTCGCAATTACTTTTATTTCAATTATTCGGGATTGTTACATTAGCAAGCATTGATCAAAATCGACAACGCTTTTATGTGCCACTAGAAAAGTAAGCGTTGTTGACGAGTTAAACAATCTGATAAATAGGCAAATAATATATTGTATCTTTTGCTGTTTTACACGAATGAGTTCACTGTGGATTTGTAATAGAATGAAGTTAGAGTTCTATAGACTAGGTAGGAAATAAGGCGCTAAATTAAACGGCCTTTTACTGTAGAAATGCTTTCGATAGGATTCCTTTCGCTAAATCGCTCTTTACCATTGCACTGTGGAACCAGATGTCTCTTGTACCAGAGGGTGTGGGTTCGATCCCCACTACTGGAAAATATTGTTTTTCTAATGTCTCGGTGTTTATATATCTATAATATGTATTAATTTACGAAAGAGAAGTATGTTTAAGTATGTTATCAGGAACCTAGTACCATTGTGTAAAAATGTCCCGAAACATTTATTTATTTATTTATTTGTTGCAAAGAACTATTTAATTTGTGATACAAAATCCCGTACTCATTCAAATATGTGTATCTTTTATATATGTGACGCAATGACAGGGCCAGCAGAAAGATCGGAATTCATTGTCGTGGTAACAAGACCGGGTTTAACCTCAAAGCAATTGTGGACGGTAACTTTTTGCGTGTTCGTAAGCACAAAGTTGTATATAAACATTTTTAATGAGTACTTAAAGGATTTTAATGCGTTAAATCTTTTAATTTCGTCCTATTATAAGTTACATTGGGTGCAGTTGGCGTGCTTTGTGGAGTAGGCTTATTTTGAGCAGTCGACTAGAACATGCTGTAATTTGGATGACGATGAAAAGTTTCAAGACTTTGACTGACAGTAATGTCATGTCAAAACTTCAAGGATTCCTGAGAATGATTTAAAATATTTCAAAAAGTCGGGAAAAACTGTTCAAGACATTTAACTAAATTTGTTATTAATATAAAAAGTACAATATTGTAAAACGTTAAATTTTGACTTCTATTTTATACGCAAAACAGAAATGTTACGTTTAAATATATTAAATAACGACATGATAGTGTCACCAGACATAGTGCTCACTCACCCATATATTATTTAACTGAGAGATAGTTTAAGTCCAAAGTTGTATCATTAAAAGTTACTGGTACGCGCAGGGCTTATAAAACATCTATCGCAATCTTCACAGCGATATTCGCAAGATCTGAATAGTTATGTAGCAGATAGAATTCATACGTAATTATTGCCAATATTTACGTACGACAAACTCAAAGCTCAGCGTATAGAATGAATAAAAGATTTTATTCAGAAGGGAATTCGGTATCGTTTCAACCGAGGCCTCTCATCGCCACTCTTGTATTGTCTCGTAAAGTGCCGATTCTATTCCTGGGAGGTTTGTTTATTCAGGGAAGGGACGGGAGTTAAAAACGTATCATTACGATGCCGAGACGCCAAATTTTTGTGCGATATACATAAATGTACACTCATTCCGTCCATTGACTTAAGGAACTTTTAAAATAACTAGTACAAGCTTTTTTTTTAAATATTTCATATAAAGGGATAGGAAATAAATGTCATGGTGACACCTTGGCTTGGTTGGCAAGCTATTGGCTTCGGCGTCGGAGTTCGTGGGTTCGATTCCCACATGGGACAACTATTTGTGTGACAAATTAATTATTTCGCATCCGGGTGTTTAACCCCGTGAAGTTTCTAAAACGTCCTTACAACACAGGATAATTAAATCCTAAACTAAGGTTAATGTTTTTTTTATGTTAGCCTTAGCTTCTGCTAAAGCTGTATTGGTGTAATTCTATAATAAACAGGTACGCATATACTTTTAGAACGAATTATGTTGTAAGAAAAAATTACATTAATATTTATGTATATTGTATTTTGAATAAAACAAATATAGTTAATGCAAAAAATAATCAATCTAGAAATAAATTAATATATAAAACATAAAGCCCCAGAACGAAAAACTTGATTGGTTATGCTTTTAAGTAAGAAGTTTCCTACTGCATAATAAAATATTCCATTCCCATAAAATAGCACAAAACAAGGAGTGTTAATAGTTTAGAGCGTTAATGCGTTTTTGTGTTTATATTAACTACGAACAATTATGTGTACATAGTTCGCAGCACATCGAGGAATGCCAACAGAGCTAAGCATTTATGGACGCAATTCCCTTGATTATTTCCAATTCAAAGCTCAGCGCTGAAGTGGTCATTAAGTTATAACCAAACAAAGTACCCCTATACTTCAAATATTTCTATAAGGTATTAGCTTCTCTTCAAAATTCTGGTTCTACAACTATTCAGTTCTTAAATCTTCTCTAAGAATTCATTTCATATCGATGTCCTTTAATCTAATCAAAAAAAGAATACAGAAAGACCAGAAGTGCTACGGATGTATGTCTTAGAACAAATATATTAATGCTAATATAAAGAAAACCAAATACTACAGACATGATAATTACTAATACACCATAACATATACCTGTAAATGAAGATAGATCAACACGAGTGAAATCTTATAAGGGCAATGTTAAGAAAGCAAAACGTTCATTGAATCTGACGAGACTTAATTTCACGTCGCATTGAGCAGCAAATCCCCAATGCATCGCACTGCGTGATACGACAAAGGGTCCAATTAAAGTGACAGATAGTCTGTTAAAACGAACAACGCGTCTTAAACAATGAGCTACATAAATAAGTATAACGTAACCCCACCACGATGGAAATAAAGCTGGAGCCCAGGAAGCAATCACGTTGTTCGTTGATGCGGGCGGGACGTATTCAGCCATTTAATTGGGCGAAAATTAGTTCACGATTCGCGGCAAAGGTAACGGCTCGTTCTGTCTCAATACGGCCGAGTTTTCTAATCACAGCTTAAGATGCTGTAAGATTTTAAACTGGCCCTAAATGTTTATCCGATAGTTGTAGCATGCATTCTTTTTTGTACAGTTTATTAGCTAATGCTTCCCCGACTTTTCGGCAAGTTGGAGAAAAGGTACTTTTTTTATTTTGAGTGATCCAATGTGGAGTTCGTAAGGAAGTTCTGTGTTATTAAATAGTTCTAAATGCGGTTTCTACATAAAATGAACCAATAAAAATAATATAATTTGATAGAATATTCATATGGTTTTTAATAAAATTTTAACTAATAACTGAATAAAAGATGCATATTATTGTCCAAGACAGTAATTTTACTTCAATTTTAGAATTATTTTTTTTTTATTGAGATAAACAAAAAGTTATTACAATATCGTAGAATTTTTTTTTTTCATATTATAGAATGTAATTTCCACGTTATAGGTTTGATAGAGCTACGTAGCAACTTCTGCTGTTGCATAATTGGGCAGGCACATCCTGGGCACGCTATAGAAGGCCGGCGTGAAGTGGGAGTATTATACTTTCGCGTTTCGATACAGGGGCACCTTTTTAATGTTAGCCAAACATCTACAACCCCTCATGTATTGCAAATGTCCTTGGGCAGATAATATCAGGTGGACCGCTCGCTTGCCGAATTATCATCAAAGAAAATAATAGAATATGTTCTGAGTTTTCGTTTTTTTTTTCCAACTCTTTCACCTAACCGTGATTTAAAAGTGGACTGAGAAGTTGTTTCGCCAATTTCGAATGTATCTGTCCGCCGCGGGAGAAATTCTATTTCCCAAATATGGACAATTGTGTTCGAAGCTCGGCGAGGTTGTTTACGTAGAGTAAATATTTTTGGAACAAAGCGCCGCCGCCGCCAGTTCCGTTGTTTTCTTGTGGTCCAAAGTTTGAGATAAAAAAAAAAAAACTCCCTTATTGGCGGCCAATTCTTTTATCGTTTAAAAAGCTAAACGAAAGAGATATACTTAAGTAAAGTATACTTAAGTAAGTACTATTAATAGATAGATTGCTTACGGCGTTAAAGATTTGCTTACGGTCTCCCGTAACGATTTTTAATGCAGCATTATAGTATTAGTAGGTTGCCTTGTTTGTCCTGTATTGAAAACAAATCCGGCCTGTTTTTCAGTCAGACAATTTTACAGAACGTATTTGAATTATGGAGACATGAAATGAATTTTCTAATGAAGATATTCGATATATATATTAAATTAAAAGATCTTATAGACGACATAGATCTCGGGACTCAATTCATGTAATTTTGCATTTAAATGGAAAATGTTAGATGTTAATATTAATGAGTAATATTGGATCGGTATATTAAATCGTTTAAATGCGTTAAAAGATTTTCCTGTTTTTTTTTTCCCAATTTAATTATAATTGATTAAAAATGTATCCGTTGAAACTCGTGCCCGCTTTAAAATTCACGAGAATCTTGTTCAAAAAGAGTACCACTGCGATTACATTAAATATTACAAGTTTAATTTCTGAATTACTATGTGCTTTGCGGTGAAGAGGAAAGGGAAGAGGAGTTTGAAAAGAAACGGAAGATATGCGTATAGCGCTGATGGGCGTTGTACTTAATATGACATCTCTTCTGTAATTATAAATATGTGGGTATGCTCGTATGTGTGGTTCAAGTCCATGATCTTTTTGTCCTGAATGAATTCAACGAAAGTCGATAATAAAACTGGGTGTGACGTTAGGCTTTAAAGACGCAAAGTCTTATATTAAATTCGTTTAATCTAATAAAGCGTCGAAAGCGGCGCGAATAAAAGAGCACTTTTCTACGGGGCCTTAGCACGGCGGCAAACGTCGCGGGGTCTTTCCTGATTTTAATGAGATCGCCAATCTGCACGGAGGGGAGGGGCCGCCATTCTGCTGCGCGGAATGTGGGCTACAGTATACAAATTCAATAAGGACCTGAATCCGTTTCACTTACGAGGGTATGGGGGTAACGTAATCGGCTTACATGTTTATTTGGAATCGTTAGACTCGCCCCGGATATAGCCGTAGACTAAATTCGCCCTTCTTTGGGACCGTGTTTTTTATATAATTCTTCGTGCATCTGAAAGTTGAAGAGTTAACTTATCATTGTATCGATACAGTTTTTAGTGTTTAATGTTCCATGGCTGAGTCATTGCATCCGACTTTTACCTTACAAGCAATAATATAGGTCTTACATATGAAGGCATAAGCCATTGTAAATCGATGCGTTCGTACAATTACTGTGTTCTCTAGAAGGGGCCCAAATACGTTTTCCTAATATAAATACCTCGATGGATAAAGTGAGAATATTAAAACAAATATATTTTACATCAATTTTAGATGACACATATTTTATTGCCACATATTGAGCCCTGATAATGCGGGTCAAAGTCACTCAAAAGTCAATCGGGACTTCACGTTTTTAGGTCACTGTATCCTCCTAAACGACTTGACCAATTTTAATGAAATTTTTTGTGTGTCTTCGAGTGGATTAGGGAATGGTTTTGATTCACAATCACTTTTTTTTTGTTTTTTTCTATATATGCATACAATTGATGAGCAGTTAACTAAATGATCTGCAACAAAACGGAGGCGAGTTTTGTTGCAGCAGTTGTAACTGATGAATCTATTTAAATTTGAAACTAACTTAAACGCGTTAGTAAAATACACTGAATAGTTAAGTAGCCAATATTTCAACAAACGTCTTTATCAATACACTTATAATAGACTCGTAGGCTCCCATTCTCGGAATCCTTTGGCGCTTCACTGGCCTTTCCCAAATCTTGCATATTCATAACAAAAGGGTACACGGCACAACCTAATGGAGTCTGATTAAGAATTCGTCCACCGAGATTCGAGAAACGAGCCGTATTATATAGACAACTAATGTAAACAAAATCTTTGTATTTATTTTAAGATTCCTTAACGGAAGTAAGGTACTGGTTGCGAAGTTTTAATCTTTATTTGTAATGCAATATTTATTTATGATAAGTGGAGTTATATTTCAGTAACAGTTTGCATAAAGTATTATTAGTAGTAACGATTTCCATCGTTGGTTCACTGTTATTATTGTATATCATACATTTCAATTTCAGTGGCAAAATGTTTTTTGCCATTCTCATACTTCAGCAATACGTGATCTCTGTATGCGTCAAACCTGCGGCTAGAATGTTGTTCATACACCTACGAATCTAGAAAGGAAAAATGTTATTCGTCAATTAAATGAGGACAAACGTTTGTTTTATGCTCGCCGTAAAGTGTTATGGAATCATTCAACTCCTAGCCAATTATTGCTTAAGCCCGTACTCAGATGTGGGACGTAAAAAGGCTATTAATAATATTTATTATTCAATTACGATTGTTCATTGTTTTCGTTTCTCCTCTTTGTCAACGTTTACTCGCGATTCATTTCAGTATATGATTTATCAGGCCGACAACGAGTATTGTTTTTTGTTTATTGTTCGTTTCAGCGACTGCCAGTGGGTACATAATAATCACCGGCTACACCAATAAATCATTTCCATCATCAGCTAACGCAAAGACGTCAGTTTCCAGATACATTTTAAAAGCTAAAACATAAATTATACATTTCGTAGGTTTGTTTTACGAAATTTAAATCGCTTTAGTACTTAGTCACAATGTAGCCAGTGGATGTCGAGACAGTAGTCGAATTTATCGTTACTACTATGTAATCTGTACTAATTCTATGTATATTTATTTATATGAATCGCTGTATGTTCTTTATGAAGTCGAGAACGGCGGGATCGATTTAGATGAAATTTTCAAGCAATCTTCAGATTAGTACAGCACATTCGCAGTAGGATCTGATGGATACACAAATTGTGCTGTCGAAGTGGCTTTGTTCTGGGCTGGAAAGATATGGTTTGTCATCGACACGTAAAGAAGAAGAAGTACAGCAAGTGCTCCTTGATCGGATCAACAAAAGTTTTTGGTTAACTAGTGCTACCTGTGAGTAGCAGGGCCGGGCTCCCTTGTATAAAAAAACCTTGTATCTGGTTTCTATTCTCCACTGATGTTTTTGCTTACATTCCCGAGACTAGTAAAGTTTCATCTGACGCAGAACCGGTGGGCTAGCCACAACCCCACGGGTTTGGGCCCTCCGCTGGTGGGTAGGGCCGCATATACTCATGCGTGCGTTTAAATATGCCGTAGGCCATCGATGGCCGTTGACTGTGTTTTTTTAGCTATCGGTGGCTGGGAGCGGTGAGAAACGCCCTGGAACGCGGGTGTACCTTGTGTACGCGTTGTGTTGGTCTCGCCGTGATCGGAAGCGAGGGTGAACTATTGTGTTTGTTGTTAACACTAGCTGTGGGTGTAGCGTTATCCGGCGGGACCCCCAACGGTGGGTCCGACATATCTAAGATCCTTCCTCGACCGGGTCGATAAGGAAGTTTCGCGGGCGACGCTTGATGACGTTCGCGTTTGGATCGGGTTGGTAATTTGCTGCGCTTACCACCGATGATGTTCGGCTCTATCGAAGAACCGTTTGGTCAGGTCTTTAAAATATTCGTGAAATATAAAAAAAAAACAAATGCTCCAGCATCCTTAATGTGGAAGATTTGTGTAAATCACTCTATTAAAATGTGACGATGGACGGATATCTATCTGGTTATTTTATGATTTAAATGGCATTTGGATTTCTTTTTATTACTGTTCTAGTATTGTTTTTTACGTAAAGGAAACATCACCACTGTCCTCTGTGATGTGGTGGTACTTCCCCGGACGGATCGATTCTTGCAACAGTGAAGACTGTTGCGTGGCCCTACCACAGTTAAAATGATATGAAAGAAATGTTATACTGTTTTTCCTTTTTAGGGTTCCGTACCCAAACGCGAAAAGAGGACCCTATTACTAAAACTCCGCAGTCTGTCTGTCTGTCCGTCTATCACCAGGCTGTATGTATCTCATGAACCGTGATAGATTGGCAGCTGACATTTTCACAGATGATGTATATCTGTTGCCACTATAACAACAAATAGTAAAAAATGCAGAATCCCTACTAATAATTTACGATGTTAGGGCCACGCAGCAGCCTCGGCTGTTGCACGAATGGGCAGGCTCGTCTGGGTAATTACCACGACCTCACAGAAGACTGGCGTGAAATGGAAGTATAACCAATACTTTCGCGTTTCGTCTGTTAAGTGAGGTATCCGGAGCCCAATTTTCAAAAGGTTGTCAACGCATCTGTAACTCTCGGGTGTAGCAGTAGTCCATGGGCGGCGGTATTTACTTAACATCAGGTGGGTTAGCATCAGGTTACTACTTAATGGATTTTAATGAAACTTTACAATAATATAGCTTATACATCAGAGAAAGACATATATATATATATATATATATATATATATATATATATATATATATATATATATATATCTATCTATATATATATATATATATATAAACAGTGATAACATAAAACAGTGAAACCCCCCATACAACAGACATGATTTTTTTGCCGTTGTTATAGACAGTTAGTACGGAACCCTTCATGCGCGAGTCCTACTCGCATTTGGCCAGTTTTTTTTAATTAATTCTGCTGTGTAAATTTAATAAGGCCTTATGCCAAGCTACATAGAAAACGTATTAGAATTTTGGTAAATATATGCGAAATTCATTCGCAAACGTCTGTCGAGCGGGTAATTGAATTTATTTTTACGTTATTGAATATTCAAAGTTATGTTAAATATTTTAATATACAGGTTTTATAATATTCTGCTTGGATTTCTGTAAAATTTTTAAAAATGTTTTAAGAAGCATTCAAATTTTTTGTAGTTCTCCACTCGCTTTTGTATCTGAAAGTATATTTCAATGGCATATATATAAATGAATAAATGTAGTGTTTTAACTCAGTTATTATAGTTAGTGTAATTTGTAAAAAAGGAAAAAAAGAATCCTTTTAATAAATTTCCCATGTTTTGTATCTATTCCGGCTCAGTACAATATCGTACAATAACTATCAACATCTCAATTTTATGCTGCTGTCGTATCTACAGTCGATTGACCGTGTCCAATGATGTAGGTACACAGTGGCGCGTGGAAATAAGAGCGATATTGCGTCGACTCTGTAAGGATTGTTCTCTGTCGATTGTACAAATAACGGTGTTCGGTACAATCCGTGCGCGGGAAGAGGATGGCGTTGCGTTGGGAGGCGGCGTGCACAGCGGCTGCACGGACGCGAAACTAAATTGGCCTAAATTGACTTATATTAAATTAAGGCATTCAGTTTTGTGTTCCGCCTAGTGTAGTGTTGTGCAACGTACGTGATGTTACGTTAGCATACGATTATTTGATCTGTTCCGACGTCGATTACGTTGCAGTGGTTTGGAATGAAGCGGTTTCGGCTGTATCGATATGTTTGACGATAGGAAAATGATATTTGTTAACCCCTTTAATATCAAGTTTTTTTCCTTGTAATGATGATTTATTTTACACCTAGCTCTGTCCTCGCATTGTTGGGTTGATTGAGGGTCAGCAACCGTCTTCGCTGTTGCATGAATGCTCAGGTCCGTCCGGAGAAGTACCGCGAACTCACAGAAGACCAGCGTGAAGTGGAAATGTGTGTACACTTTGGCGTTTCGCCTGGTGCGGGCGGTAATCGGGGCCCACTTTATTAATAGGTGGCTACGCATCTGAAACACTACGGATGTTGGTAATGTCCATGGGCGGTGCTTATCAATTAACAACAGATGAACCGCCATTTCGTTTGCCAATTGCTACCATAAATCTAAGTAAGTTCATAATTTACACTCAACTGCATGTTAATATATATATTTCAAGTGCACAAGCCTCCAAATATTTCGACTGCTTGAATGGTCTTTCAAAAAGTTTAATTTTTTTTAACGAAACGATTCTCTTTGAATGACATTTATTCATTCTTTCTCATATATAGTGCAACGTTTTATTGGTGAAAGAACAGTATTATAAAACTATTTTGCGATATTGCTTAGAGCTTTCAGTTATTACCAATTATACACAAATAATCATAGAAACAAATATTATCTGATTACATTATTAGCGTCAACGTTCCTTACCTTAAATAGGTACTTACATTTGCGATTTACATTGTAAAGGACATAAAGACGAAGTACCGCATCGTGAAGACTAGAATTTTTCCCCACTAATCGCAAGAAGCTGCTGACAGTCATTAACTCACTTTTTAGCCTTTACGTTTGTTATTTTCCAGTTGTAAGCTATCTCAGATCCTGGGTTTATCTGCACTAAAATATATCGCACTTTTTAATAGTAGATGTAAGGACATAACTTTTTGGGGTCATATAATCTACACATATAGAAAAATAAGCTTAATTATTAATATATTCTTTATTTTTCAACAAAAACATGATTATGAACACAATACAAAATAGTGTAAAATATATGTACAATAGGTGGTCTTATTGAACTGAAAGCAATTGCTTTCAGACAACTATTCTAATTGGGATTATTTTAATTAAAACATAAATAACAGAGCAGGAAGGTGTACAAAATATTAGCCACTTTAAAGGCATTCGTAGATAAAGATTAAATTGACTCGAAAATAAAATTTGTATACACAATGAAAGTTTGAAAATGTTCGAATTTTCTACACGACCAGGCTTCTGAAAAATGCGCTGACACTAGTTGGGATGTAGAGAAACCGAAATAAATGAGCGCCTAATGGCATGTTCGTGTGATCAGATCTAAATGCGTATTTAAGACGCTATGACCATGATAATTAAAAAGCCCAAGAATTCCTTCAAAACAGGAAAATGTTAAGAAATACAAGAATATAATAACTTGCCCAACTTTAAAGACAGCTTTATGATATTTTTTAATATTTATTCGGTCCCATGTTTAGTATTTATTTTCTTACATTAATTTTTGTAGCATTTCGCTGTTCTTTAATTTTTTGTCTTACAAACTTTGAAAAGTAAGAATAAGAAAGACCAAACAAACAGAATTTACAGCCGGGGTAATAAGGTATTTGAGCGCTTACTTTTAAATTTATCATCAGTGAGCTACTTGAGTCCAAACCTTGCTACCGTCACCGATGAAAATGCTAATGGCTTCGTAATAGTTTCTGCCCAGTAGACCAACTTAAACTCACTGTACTGTACTTTCATAAAATCCGTAAAACTGCATTATAATGCAAAGGAAGCAAATGAGGCTCTAAGAGTTGAGCGTTCAGCGTAGGTAAGTATTAGTGAATAAATAAAGTTTCGCCTTAAGCGCGTCGGAACTCGGCAGCAAACACAAACTGTTCATATTTCAATAAAAATTCTAGGGCGCGGACGTAACAGCAGACAATAAAACGCGGAACGCTCGATCCAGTTTTGTAGACTGGCGGGCCGTGTGTCGAATTATTTTTCATTGTCGGCCCTCGGTTGGCCGCCGCCCAACTTTGCTTTTACGATTATCCCAATTTTATAGTTTCCTCAATATAAACGTTTGACGTTTAGATTTTGAGGAACAGACACGCGGTTATGTCGCAGTCGCCATCTTGATTTATTCCCCCTTATCAAATCAAGTTTGAAATTTCTCCTCTCCGCTCTCTCCAGAGCAGGCCTTTCCCCAGCTTTGGAATATTACAGTATATAGGATGTTAATTTATACCACCAATAATTGATATTACTAACTCTATTGTTTTACCGAGCTTATTTAGTTATAAACGTGACGGGTTCGGTTTGATACCACTACTGCCTTTAAACAAAACGGACAGCTCAACACTGTATAGGTTTTACCTTTAACATCGCAACTTCGTTTTTAAATAACTTACCATCACTAAGCCATGTAAGAATTGAAATAATAGCTTACATACGATTTCAATCGATTTGAAGTACTTACGTATAATTAGAACAGTTGCGAAACTATTCATAAATTTGTATAATAAATCTTCGCGGTTTTGCGCGATGATGAAAGAGCTGCGTCTTATCCTCGCCAGATTGCGAAATCTACTCTCGTTTTTATAATTGAATTGATGTTCGGAACGTTAAGACGTATATTTGATGGTACACCGCACCAATGTCCCGACTAATCGCGTTTTTACGACGTTTTCGAGAATCGCCCGGAATATAGTCTGCGGTTTTGTTCAACTATTCCGTTTGCATTTTTGGGTTTTAATGAATTTCCGATATGTCGGCGAATACCGGTGAAACTATTATTTTATGTATTACGGCCAATAGTGGTATTTATTTATTACTAGCTGCTGCCTGCGACTACGTCTGCGTAGAATAGGCTGAAGGCGTTAAATTCAGACAGAAAGTGAGATAAACATAAAATAAGTATATAAATTATAGCCTATGTCTTATTCGGATGTATAAGCTATATTATTGTAAAGTTTCATCAAAATCCATTCAGTAGTATTTGCGTGAAAGAGTATCATCATCATATTTTATCTATACATACAAACTTTCGCCTTTTATAATATTTTTTCATTTAAAAAGTTGCCAAAAATTAAAAATTTTAATACCGCCGCCCATGGACTACTGCTACGCCCGAGGGTTACAGATGCGTTGACAACCTTTTGAAAATTGGGCTCCAGCTACCTCACTTAACAGACGAAACGCGAAAGTATTTGTTATACTTCCACTTCACGCCGGTCTTCTGTGAATCCCTACTAATAATTTACGATGTTAGGGCCACGCAGCAGCCTCGGCTGTTGCACGAATGGGCAGGCCCGTCCGGGTAAGTACCACGACCTCACAGAAGACCAGCGTAAAGTGGAAGTAATTTCAAAAGGTTGTCAACGCATCTGTAACCTCGGGTGTAGCAGATGTCCATGGGCGGCGATTTTCACTTACCATCAGGTGAACCGTCTGCTCGTTTGGCAACTTATCACATAAAAAAAACAAACAAACATCCATCCATACAAACAAACTAACTTTCGCCTTTATAATATTAGTAATAAGGATTAAATCGCCGAGGCTGTGTTGGCTCAGTGTTAGGCGTTCCCTTTGAATGTTTAGGGTTCCGTACCCAAAGAGTAAAACGGGACCCTATTGCTAAGACTTCGCTGTCTAACTGTCTGGCTGTCACCAGGCTGTATCTCATGAATCGTGATAGTTACACACTTGAAATTTTCACAGATGATGTACCTATTTCTGTTTCCGCTATAACAACAAATATAAAAAAAAACAATAAAAAATATTTAATTGCGGCTCCCATATAAAAGACATGATTTTTTACCGTTTCTCGAGGGACTTTCACTGTGCCAGTGCCACGAAACAGCTTCTACCGTTGCACGATAAGGGCAGACGCGTCCGAGGAAGTACCACGGCCTCATAGAAGAACGTTTTTAAAAAAGTGAAGAAAACGCGATATTATATTAACTTAATACTAGTCTAATGATGTTAGAACTCTAATGTGTATGACTCAAAAGTTCTTGTCGCGGATCTGGGTCTGTCTATCTATATGAAATTAGGTATGTTCTTACAACTCGAGAAAACAACCCTCTTAGTCTACATTGGAGACAATCAGCTGATTGACTTGTCTCGATAAAATATAAATATCTTAATGTGAAAATGTCGCTAATGCGATAAAATATAAATTTAAAAGCGGCAGCCCTTAAAATCACCTGCTTTCTACCTGTCGGAGTATTCGTGCTATTTGTGTATTCGTGTGGGTTATTTGCAGTACCGTGATAAAGGTAATGATAATGATGTAAACAAACCTCCTTCACACCATTCGGCGGCACACGACGGTCGCAATTTCAACTGAGGTCTCCTCGGTGCAGTGGCCGTATGTACCGGTCTGTACCGCCAACGGTATTGCTAATTGCAAGTTTACACGATAGTGCCCGGTAATGGAGAACGTCGTGAAGAATCTTAAATGAATGAAATCTCAGCTCAAAGTACGGCCGTATTATGAAGGCTACACAACCTACCAAGGAGTCTAGTCTGATACTGATCGTTGCAAATTAGCAGGCGTCAGCCCATGTAAAGTCGTTACTGCATGTTGACATCCACAAAAGCCGTGGATTGATTCTTAAAGTAAAGAAGTCAGGGTATGCACACAACAACTGAAATAGCCGCGTGGTGCATTTTTTTTTTATTTTTTCATATCGAAAAGTCAACGAATTGTTTTTTGATCTGAACTTTAGCTGTGTGGCGTGCCTGACGTTGATAGGCGTTCCATTGACGTTTCCATTATACGGATTTTACTGTATAGCTAAAAAAACATTGTCGTAGGCTAAATTCCGTGACGCTAGTTTTCAATTGAGTTATAGAACAATAAAAAAAATTTCGTTAAAATTACTGCTAGGCGAATAGTAGGGAGTTTAATAGTGGGCAAACATTTTACTTTTCCCTTTAGTTATCCCGTATATGAAAGATTCCGGGAAATTTGCGATGAGAAGATTTTGTTATGGAATATTAAAAAAATCTCGTTGAAATTACTTACCTGCTAGGCGAGTAGTAGGGTGTTTAATAGTGGGAAAACATTTTACTTTTGCTGGTAGTTAGTTACTTTTGCACAAAAAAACCCCGTAGATGAAAGATACCGGGAAATTGGCGACGAGAAGAATTTGTGCTCCGAAATTGAATAAAAATTTTTAAACAACTATGTGTTGTGTTATTACTAAATATGTATTATTAGTAGAATCGTAAAACTTTATCAACTATTTGATCAAATGTTTTCGCCCCAGGGAGAAGACTCTCGCCGCTGTCCCGTATCCTTTCATTTCTTCGGAATTCGTATTGATGGAGCATTTGCACTTTCAAGTTCACTTGAGTTCTTGTCACAACATGTTTACCTGCTTAGCTAATCAATTACATATATACTGAATGAAACCTATATATAGGTGAATGAAACCTATATATAGGTTTCATTCATATACTGAATGAAACCTATATATAGATTTCATTCAGTATACATTTATTTAATTATATAGGTTTCATTCATATACTGAATGAAACCTATATATAGATTTCATTCAGTATACATTTATTTATATTTAAATATATATATTTGTTAAGATTTTTACATCACGTTGTTGGTTTGGTTGCATTATGTATAATAAACAAACCAACAGAAACAGTAGTTTTTACACACTACGGATCATTAAATTCACTGATAACAGAATACGTTATTTCTGGTCCAAGATTAAACAACGGTTGCAAGTGTATTTTTGCTAATTATCAATCACTAGATACACTATGAAAATTTGTCTCTAAATATAAAACCAAAGAAAAACGTTTATTATTTATTTCTAATACAGAATAATTGAGCAAAATTTGTTGGTAAATTGCTTTTACGTCATAATCACTACCGACGTTGTGGTTAAAGAGCTTTTTGTTACATATAATTCCAATCAAACCACATCATATTTTGGTCATTATTTAATCAGCTTTCATTAGTACGTGTACTTGCATTAATGAACAATTTAATGATATTAATTTTGATAATCAATGGAAGAAGATATTCAATCGATTTCGGGATTTTTTATTTATATTGAGTATGGATTTTTTTTGAAGTCTCGCAGTTAAAATGAGCATTGAATCCATAACCTACTGTCGCTAAAACCCCGCGGAAATATCATAAAAATATATATAAAAAATGTAGCGTTACGAGGTATGTCAGCTTTATAGTACGTAAGGATTTTAATTGATAATGACTAGGTACCACTAAGTATTCATAAATTCGCACACATTAACAATGTTCACCGTTCATAATAATGATAGAAAATAGCACTTGGGCGAGTAAGCGAAGGGAGCATTACATTCCGAGGGGCTTCCATCCCGCCACTTCCTAATGGTGTCGCGCTCCTTGGCCCCAAAGGCCCCACTCTAAATATTGAATTTTCCATTTATCACCGCTTTTCATTTCGTCGTGAATTCGAAGGTTTTCGGAGCAACGTTTGTCAATTAATGTGGTATCGAACTGCGTTAGCTAAAACGCTATAGGTGAGTTGGGATGACTTCGCCATCGCTCGGTTTGTATTACAGACATTGACCAATGCTTGTGTTTTGATAAAATGATGAACGCTCGTAATATTTTACATTGAAATAGGTTCGAATACGTTATAAACATAGCAGTTCTTGCGTTTGCGCACGTATGCATGCGTGCATGTCTGTGTGTATACGTAAGGATAATTCTTTGTCTCCCTTTTTGGCCTTTTTATATTGCGCACTGGCAAGACTGATATATGTATAGGGTTAAACTTTATGTGGAGATGAAAAACATATAGTTAAATTTTTATGAATGCATGAAGTAAAATATTCATTGCCTAAGTTCATATTGTGAAAGTAAAAAAACCGGTTCGCTGTAAAATTATCGTCAAAGTTTTTCAAATATTAGATTTTCTCAATAAGTTTAGATGGAATAAATAATTCGATTCTCATCCGAAAAAAGTATATTTGTGTCCTATTCTTTTGAAAAATAATCGAAGGCTAATAATATCTTTCGCGATTCGTCTGGTGATTGTGGCCCACTTTTTAAAGATTTGCAATTCATCTGCAACCCTAAATGTGTTATGGTAAACCATGAATAAATCACTTAACATAAGTTGTGCCGCATAATTACTTGCCAACAGATCACATCAATTAAATATTTATAATACAACGGTAGTCCAAGTAAAGTGTCGCCACACCGAAAAGTTCGTTATTAAATTAAGCAACAGAATGCTTTCGACGATATAATAAAATCAACTGAAACGGAGCCTGACCATGTTTCGTTGACTCTGTGCTGATTTTAATTAGTCATTCACGTAACATATTTTATTTTCAATAGACTTTGTCCGTGGTAAACTTGATTTATTGATTATTTAAATTTCGAAATACATAAACCAACCATTTACTCAATTACTACATACAATAGTAGATGCTTTTGCTTTAATGTACATTAACTTGTTAATATTTCATATGCGTATTTAATATTTATTTTTGGTTTGAAACAACAAATTTGGGACAGGAACAAAGTTCGTATCTGCCATACCCTGAACAATTTTGAACTACATTCCTATGACGTTGCAGTATAAAAAAACCGACCAAACGCGAGTCGGACTCGAAGGGGTCTATAAAAACGGAAAATAACATATCTGTTGTATTGAGCCCTACTTAAACATTTTTTATTGTACTGTTTTTTTAGTATTTGAACGGCGACAGAAATACATCATTTGTGAAAATATCAACTGTCTAACTATAACGGTTTATGAAATACAGCCTAGTGATAGACAGACAGACAGTGATAGCGGAGTCGTATTACCTTTATATGTTTAGGTACGGAAACCTAAAAAGAGTTAGATAAAGAAATAGTGAAATGGTCACCATGGCAACTACCATTGCGCTGTGTTGACGACTCGATACCGTCCTGGACCAAAAATTGTGTAATCTCTAATGATAGCTCCTAGTCTAAGTACTCTCCGTTGATTACATATTCGTGAAAGCCGTTCGTTTTACACGAATATAGTGGTAAATAAATATGCGCAATGTAATGTTCGCTAATTAATTTATTGCCAATGAAGACGTTATCACGACGTTCCCCAGTGCGTCGAGCGCTACTTCTGTTCGGTCCGCCTCGCAAAATAGTTTTAGCCGTTGAGAAATAATCAACAGTTTGTTCTTGATTTTATTAGTTTAACAATTAGGCATAATTTCGAACGGAAATTAGTTTCGGCAGTTGCATTCGTATATTTGCCGCCGAACGGTGCCAGAACAGTAAACTGGAGAAATTTACAGTCGGCCGAATGAAACGCAGAACTAATATTAGTTCGGGAGGGGTGTCGCCTTCGGTCCTCACCTTAATTTATGGTTTCACGAAATACAAATGGTTCGATATTATTCGGCCGTTGATACTTCGATTCTTTTCGGTTTTGTCCTCTTTGTATTTCGGATTTCTTAACATATACGTGATGATTTATATTTTTGAACAAAAATATCTTAGGCAGCGATTCCTAATTTTATAGAACCGACAACAGGCCACACTCTGCATGTGCAGAATATTGCATCTCTGCACGCTCGTCCTCCTGACGGACCCCACTCCCACGAGAGCTACTGCGGTCGGAACAAGTCAACAGGGGGCGAAATTGATTGCAGCTCCGCCGTGCTGAATGCGATATCGTTTTCCCCACTCGCAAATGTCGCTACCGCGGTCAGAGATAGGGTTTGCCCATTGTCCATCCTCACCACCAGCCAGCCTTCTGAATTATGGGCACCAGCATCCGAGGCTCGAAACAGAAGGGCCTTATGCCAGCTGCGAGAATTGAGAGTGAAGTTTTAGGGATGCGTCACAATAGGCATTTAGTTACACGGGGCAGAAAAGAGATATAACGCAGAAAGAGAACGACATGTACTCTCAATTTAAGACGTAATAATGTGCTGGCGTGGCGAATGCAATGTCGATGAATACGTCGGACACAAATATATTAATGAACAGCTGAGGTATAAGTTGTGAGATTAATATTTATCATTAGGTTTTGTAATTATTTACGTTCATAAAAAGTTACACTTCTATCACGTACCGTACTAATTACTATAAATCTTTACCTATATATGACGTCTTATGGTAGACTGATGCTGCATTGTCATTTTATAAAAGTTAGTGAAGTCATTGCAACAAGCGGAACATACGTGAAATAAATTAAAAGAATATTTTATTACGGTAGTCACGACAAAATCTACTAAAGCTCACCATCATAAATGCATCATCACCTACAATCAGATGAATAAATGGTCAAGCACTAACCAGTACCTTATATAAAAAGATATCATTATCCATTTTTATAAATAGCACCATTTTGTATGCATTCAGAAATTAAACTAAACACGGGCTGAGCGAACCGAATTCAATTCAACAACCGTACGAGCCTGTTCGATCTCACCCCTGCATCCCCGCATAATCTCTACTTATTCATCATAACAGTTAATAGCATGTCAGGAGCAAACTAAAATGGGCATAGTGTACAACAGTTCAAACGCGATCTCGTTTACAAACTGAGATCTGCCGGTGACGTGGCTGTTGTGGCATTATTTATGTGCGCGACGTATTGTACGCAGTCAGCTTATGGCGCAAGTTTACTGTTTACTCAAATGTCAAAACTGCACATTTTATGTGGTGAAATTTGACATAACTCACCTTAACAGCAATACCGTCATAGGGCGATGCCCGTTCTAATGTCGAAATATTAAATTAAAGATGTTTCAAAAATTAATGGAAAAGAAATGGCCAGCACCATGTCCACTAAAGCCACGCTATATATTGTTCTACTTTTTAGTTATTATCTTGTACAATTTTACTTATTTTTATGAATGATGTATATGATAAAAAAAACTCGATAAAACCTAGCAAAGATGTTCAAAACTTTTACAAATCTGTTCAATATTACCACATGTTTGTGTTACTTTATTTGAAAAAGTATCGCAGATTCACTGTATTAATTCATCAATGCATATAAAATAAATAATTAGTTTCTTAATGTTATTCTAAAATATATATATATTTGTAGTAAAACTGCTGAATAATAAATATGTGTTACGCAAATTAACTTTAAACATGCATCTACAGACGTTATATTTCAAAAGCTTTGAAACAACAACGAGAAGGTAACGACGAAGAGACAGATTTTAAACTGTTACGTAAACGTCTTCCAAACTGAGTCAGGTTCGAGGAACGTTGAATTCTGCTTCGTTGCATCTCCGCTTGAACTCTAAACCGCGAGTGATTAAGCGCATTGTTACTCTGTAAGTTTTGTTAATTTATTCTCCATTTACACGTTGGAATATAAGTGTGCCGCGTCTAATTATTATTCGGGGAATTGTTAAAGTTGCATCTATGCCGGTCTTCGCATGGCGCAATGCTTAAGAATTGAATAGCGATTTACGTAAGATATTTTACCTGTTCCCTGGATATGTTTGTTAAGATATAACAGATGTTTGACCAGAACCAGAAATTTAGTAATGCTTGAGCAAAACTCTAAGTACATCACAAACATTTACTCACTCGCCTTTACCGAGACATGCAAATGTTTGCAAATTTATGAAGGTCGTATATAATTCACAAACCCACAGCAACTAATGGTGAGTATTACTTAATGTACTACCTGATGTTTTGTTATAAAGTACTGTCTGTACTGCTAGTTTAGTATAGATCTACAGTGACTGCAATGCTAGTTATTTTTAAAAGGATATGATGCTAATAACAAATGTAGTCTATAAAGTAGGTTTTCATTAGAAGATAAAATTAGTTTGGCGGATATTGACTTTAACCGTATGAGAAGAAACCACTAATATCGGTCCAAATCATGTATGTCGAACAGAACTCACAAAGTTGTCACACGAACAAATATATGAATCCCAATGTGTTGAAATTCAATTATTGGTTGATTATAATTTATTTTATTTAAAATATATGAATCAAATATTGCAATTACCTAGCATATACTAGGTGATTGCAATATTCGCAAACGGTTTATTAAATCTGTTTACCTATGGATAATTACAACTTTTGTATAAAAGAAGTTCTTTTATAGGATTTAATTAGTATTATACATTTTATGTAACTTTTTGTAATATATTCTTTTTTATGTGAGGAGGCAAACGAGAGATCTGATGTTAAATGATAATTCCCGCCCATTGACATTTGACACACCCGTAGGGTTGTAGATGCTTTAAATATTGGCGCCGACTATCTCACTTCCAAGACGAAACACAGAAGTGTAACACTTGTAGTCACTCAGACGGACCAGCCCATTTGTGCAACAGCGTAGGCTGTTGTGTAGCCTACACCGTAACCCTGTCCGTAGTCCAAGTTAATAAATAAAAAAAGAGAAGAACTATTAGCTTTTCTCGGTGATTTCTTTCGTTTCAGTATACCGGCAAAAAACTATTGCCACTTAACTTTCCCAAAGAAAAATTTATTCAAGTGATCTCGAATTATTTATTGCGGTTCATTAAAACATTTTTTTTGCTTAACAACAAGCTCGCAAACGAAGGTTCTTGTGCGGTATAAACATGCATTTGGAATGCGCTGTGCTTTCAATCTTTGTTTTTCTCCTTCTGGCATTTTCCCCAATGCCAACAATCTAAGTTGCCAAGATCGCATCAGCAGCTGAAGGCGTGCCTGTCCCCGTCGCACGAGTGACATCTATTGACTCCGCCCCGCGATGTTTTGCACGCCGGCGTTTGATTGATGTTTCCCCGGCACAGTTCACATCGAGCTGCATCCATCGCAGCGATTGTTCTCTGAACACATTATCGATCCTATTATCAAACGTCGATGGTTCCATTTCCCTCTTGCTGGCTTGATTACGTATTTTATTAAAAGCCGCGTTTTGATTACGCATGTAATATTGACAGCGGCATCCTTCGATAAATATGTATGGCCTTTTTTGCGCACTTGTAAAACGTTTGCCTTTAGCGCTTCGGTTCTTGGATTCGTGAGGAAACAAAATACACGGTTATTTATAGCCTTATTTGTTTAGGTAGGTACTTAATTGATATTGGGTTCGTTAATTTAAAGTTTACTCTATTGGTACTTGATTCAGGAAGGGTCCTTGTTATCCAAGCATTACTGCAGCTTGCAGCCCGTTCAAAAATAATAGATAAATAATAGGAAAATTGCCTGCACGGATACAATGGTAGGTCGCCAACTACGGTTATGTGTGTGCGTGCAAAAACTTGTGTGATCTATAACAGTTTTTCCGAGTTGGTTGTATTCTTGTTTCCATAATTTTTGACCTCTGCTACATATTAAATATATATATATATATATATAAACATAAATTTAAACTACCGCGTATTTAATGTTAGCGTCAGTTTACTAAAGTCAACATCGTCATTAAGTTACAAGAGATTTGCGGCATTTCAGCATCAGTCCGTGATGCGATACGATTTTAATCAAATCCCTGGCTCCCTATCCCTGGGCTCCCGTACGAACGCACATTTGAAGCAAGCTCAAAATTCCAGCCGAACAAAAGGAGGCCGGGTCGGAGTTGTTAAGCAGTAAATAGACTTGTTAATGAAGCAAAACGACACATTTGCATAAAACATTGTCGCTTTACGACGAGTCGTCGCCAGTGTCACATTTCGACAAGTTAAAACAACATTTGCCATCCGGCTCTAAATCTGTCTAATGAGAATTTTATTATTTCATAAGCCCTTAAAAGCGGCTACTAGGATGGAAACAATCAGAATTAGATGTCGAAAATTATCCGAACCTAGTTCTCCGAGTTTAGTGTCGACTTCTCATTAGGTTAGCGATGACAAGAAAGGTTTGTATTTTAACTATTTTCTAATAAATAGTGTGCAAACAAATGCGTGACAGATTATCTATTGCCCTCTTTAAATAGAAAGCTTTTGCTCTGCTGTGCCACGCATGTCGTAATACATATACAGTACCATGAAACAGTTGATATTGATGTGTTGATATTTCTGAATCAACAACTCCTAGGAACTTTTACAATCTTTTCTGCCTAATAAGAAACAATTTAGTACAATTATTGTATTGGGAATACCCGCGGATGATGGTGATAACTTGAAATCATAGTAGCTACTCCTTGTTTTTCCCTCTTGCAATAGATTAGTTTTCGTATTATTTTTTCAAATCGTAATATGTCATGTCTAACTCAAAATGTCAGACAAAAGACTAAAGGTGTACATGAAATCTTAACACATGCATTTCTAGAATAGAGGTTTTAATTATACATACTGCATCTATGTACAATTAATTAACTAAGACGTATTCAGTCGCCTTATTGACGTAGCCGTCCCCTTATTACTGTCGTAAGGCCAACCAATGGCCAGTGGCCTTGTCAGTGTTGCAAGAAGTTTAAAGAGTTTACTTTACTTTAAGTACAACCATACGGATGTTGCAAATGTAAATGAGCAGCGGTTAAGACTTAGCCTCCATCAGGTGAACCTCCAGCTCGCTTGCCATCTTCTTACATTAAAAAAATAGGGGAAATATATGTTCAACTGCGGATTCATGATAATGTTGGTTTAGTCGAAGTTCAAGTAATAGCTTATCGCATACATTAAATGTGCAAACACTGCAAAAGTAAAGATCTTTTGCTAAAAAGGTTTTAAAATTTCATCCACACCACCTCGATGTCCAACGTTCCACAACAGCGCGATTTTTAAGGCATTTCTTGCCTCGCACAACCACTCTGTGGAACCAACTGCCGCCGGCGGTCCTTCCGAACCGTTACGACCTGGGAACCTTCAAAAAGAGAGCGTACTCTTTCTTAAAAGGCCGGCAACGCATTTGTGAGCCCTCGGGTGTTGCAGGTGTTCATGGGCGGCGGTAATCACTTACCATCCGGTGAGCCTCCTGCTCGTTTGCCCCTTTTCTCCATAAAAAAAAAAAAAAAATATTTCTCCTTGTATGGGATTCGTAGTTTAATATCATTGACATAAATAAATAAAAGGCCTTGAATGCACTAAGCAATGTTTGAAACTATAAAGAGTCATAAAATCTTTCTAATTTAAAAAAAAAAAACTTTAAATTACAAAGAGTCATAATAACATTACTGTATGTATATACCTAACCGATGAACATGAAATTAAATTCATCTTAAAACAACCAATTCTTTATTAATTAATTTTTAAAAATAAAAAAATATTATTTTTATTTGAAAGTAATAACGGGAAGTATTCACAATCAAAACGTAGTCGTAGCAAGACATTTCTTAATCAACTACTTAAAAAAATCATGTCACAGCGTAAAATTCTAATAACTGTTATTTTTATTTTTCAGGTAATCAACTCTTTCAAACTTTATCCTACTCCGGGTAACTTCGTGTTGGCAGGAAATAGAGTTCGGTTATTGGTTTGTTCCAAAGTTAATAATGGCGCTGTTGTCGTCGACGTAGCGCCTAGTTTACGATGAGCGTCGTGTCTGCGCTGCCAGATACCACTGTTAGCGTTAATACTAAGGAAACGACATAGATGGCGCTTTTCAAAACTTCTTAATATTTCAATTTATTTACCACATCCGGCAAAAAATGCCTATTTTAGAATATTATGTAAACATTGAATTTAATATCTTTTGATAGAGTTACTATAAATAATGATATTAGTTTAATAGATATGATAAAAAATTCGGCAATCATTTTATACCGTTATCTATAAATCTTGGGGTTAAAGAAATCTCATTTCGGGTTGGATTCGATCAACCGGCTAGCCGTCTTATAATCCTAATTAAAATCCTTTTATTATTTTAATTAAAAGTACCTGGTAAACGTCTATTTAATCAACATTACGATGATTGAATAACATTATGAATCCCTTCGCCCTTTATTAAACTTTGGACAATTAATTTGTGTTTTATGTATCGTAGTTCATTTGCTGTAATATCCCTAGTAAAAGTTGGTAATACTTGTTACAATAATTTCTGAAACCCAACTGCCGTGCAAATGGAAAGTGTATCGATGAAGAGTGTTTTAGTATTTTTAAGGGACTGGTTTAATAGAGTATTGTCCGTAAAAGCTTTGTTCATCCTTATTTTGATGGCAAGTAAACTGTAATTAAGTTTGCTATACCCTTCAATAATTAGCGAATAGGCTATTTCTAACTTTGTTTACAACCTAAATAACTTACCATCATATTAAATGGTATTCATGCGCTTTTAGTTAAATTGGTGAACCTTCTTGATATTTCTGTGTACTTTTCCTTGAGCCGTTTAAGTGACAGCTGCGTTTTTGTAAGACAATATATCTTATAAAACAGATTAGAAACACAAGTTTATATTGCACTTAGAAAAGAACTTTAAAACAATATTTATCATAATCTCTATACGGGCACAAAACATGATATGTAAAACGAAAATGAATGTTTACATAGTTTTCGTTTTGTGTTACAAGTTAACTAACAATAACAAGCAACTAATACGAATTATTTCGTGAAATCCGTTCCCATGCCAATTAATTAGTGCGTGCAGCACTGCAGCGTTCCGTGTTTACTGCAAATATCCTGAGGAAACGGTTCCCTAGTTTTTGGGCACGTCCGCTGGCAAATATAAGCGGACGCAATGTTCTTAGTGTTATGTTATAATTTAATCATTCCGTCCGAACGTGAGTGTCCCCACCCGAGATACGCAGTTAAGACGCCTCTTAATATTAGGACGTGTTCACATGGCGATATGGAGATATCCACTTTTCGTGTTCCAGCCGAAAGGTGATAGATTTGCGATCCATGACCTTTGGGCTAGGTTACTGGTGACATGTATAATAAAATATGTACATTGTTATATGTATCTTAAGTATATTTGATGGAATAGTTGCTTGTGTAGACACGAAGCTGCTTCTCATTCATCTTTATCGATTTATGTCTTCGCTTTTAACTATTTTAGAGTTTCAGCGAGATATATTTTAAGGACTACGATATGGAATAGCTAAATAAGTTACGCTAAAAGACCATTTACACCTTTCGGATTTCAACTCTACCCCACTCAATAGTTTCTATTTTTATTGTAAAGTTTTTAGAGGCACGATATCGGACATCGCACGTGTCACTTACGACTAAACCATTATTAATTTATTGATTTATTGAATTAAGTTTTTATTAATTTCTTACATTAAATTCGCCCGACTGTTATAACGAGTATGTTTATCAATTCAATTTTGAACATAATTTTTAACTTACAGTAACAAAATGGTTCACTAGAAAATGTTGGTTTCAGTAAATCTAATTTATTATTAATTAGTACTAACAGGAAAAAGTTATTTAAATATTTCCTTAAGATTAATTACTTTTACCACATGGTGTCTGCACATTTGATTGATAGACCCAAAAACATTTCGAAACCACACTGACTTTTAGGAATATACAGCTTGAAATAATTATGTGTTTCATCAGAGAAGCCAGCTTGAGATCCTGTAATTAACAAAATTAAATCCACGTCCAAGCATATCGATAGTTACTTCCTGGATAAACACATTCATTTTTTTAAAGACTTACAGACCTGAGTTAGTGGTTAAAATTTGTAACATTACGTATATATTAACGTTACGTTTAAGAAAAACTTGATATTGTAATAGATGTTAAGCAAAGTTGTGTTGGTAAACTAAAATAGAAGTTGTGTACTATATTTTTTGTTAACCCTACAGGGCGATGTTATCGCTCAGCGATAAAGCTGTTTTCTAATAAATTTTAAAAAAAATTACGTATCGTCCGCTCCATATCCATATTTGCTACAAATAATTGAAACTCAATTGTTTTTTAAATGAATTGTATAGTGTTCAGTGCATGGAAACATAATAAAAATGCAATGAATAAATGATCTAAGTAACTATTGGAATCATTTTTCCAAATTGATGATCGAGGAAATCGGCAATGTGCAACTGCCCTTATATCGCTAAATTCACCAGCCCACAAGATTGTAGCGGGTAAGGAAGTTTGCTTACCTGCGTAAGATCAGCCCCATGCGAGTAATTAAAGGTTAATCCCGGGTCTTACGCTAACATCCCGGTTGGAAATTTTGAACTCATCATATCGGCACCGAACTCTTTATTAATAAACTCGATTCTGTTACGACCGCCGTGAAATTAAATTGAATAGCCAATGATTTAAAATTGAATTTTTATTAAAACGCACCCGATATGTACCCGAAATACTTAATGGTGCATTGCAATTAATTTAGCACCAAAAGCATTTCTAAATGTACAAGGTTATAGTTGATGGTATACATATATAGTTTGTTCGTGTTCGTAAGTCTCAGAAGAAAGCTTTTCAAGGCTTTATGTGAGACAGTGATATTTTGAAAGGACAAAGGGTTAAAAGGTAATTATTGCACATTGGGAGTGACGTACGTTGCTATAAGCCCATTATTGCCCTTTATTTCAGTATTATCGTTTTATCTAGACTCAAGACGCGACATAAATCCTTACTAATATTATTAAGGCGAAAGTTTGTATGTATCTATGGATGTTTGTTACTCTTTCGCGCAAATACTACTGAATGGATTTTAATTAAACTTTACAATAATATAGCTTATACATCAGAATTAGACATAGGTTTACATATTTTATGCATATCTGTCTTTCTGTGTTAATGTTACACCTTCAGCCTATTTTTTGCAGACGTAGTCGCGGGCAGCAGCTAGTAATTCTATAAATACACCGTGCTGGCTCCTTGTCTGGGCGTTTGCTTTTATTTTAATATACTCGAGCAACCGGTTTTCAATTCCCAGTCCCGCGTCAATGAAATTGTTAATGTTAGTTTTAAGTGCTTATCACGTGGTCAGTTTTGAAGGAAAACGTCGCTAGGAAAACCTGCATATTTTCAAGATAATAACGAAAATCACAAGTCACAGTTTGTTGTATTGCCTGCTACAGGCGTGAATGTAGCACTCGGAAATGAAAATTAGGATAATCTTTGAGCATTGTATGATAGATTTTTTTTGAGAGTAGTTTAATGTTAGCGTTTTTATGTTTATACTTGAGTCACTTACTAAACTCACTAACTAAAATCAAGTATAAATTATTTATATTTGTACTTTATAGAATAAAGGTAATGATGTCTTCAATACATAGTACGCAAAAATACTATAACTCAACTGTATGGATAAATGTTTCTCTGTAACAATATATTGTTGTATGTAAGAAATAACTAGTATCTTTACATAAAGAGTATTTCTGACATACAACAATATAATTCTATAGATAAAACCGCAACACACATGTGTTGTGGTTTTATCTATAGAATACTACATATTGTAAATATGCTTTATTCATCTTATTTTAACAAATACTTCAATCAACTGACGAAATGTTGACAACCATAGCTGCTGTTCTAAAAACATGTATAAATAAATATTTTTTTATTAAAAGAGTAACAAGTTATTTAATTATCGTGAATGGTAATTAAAAGGGTAGTGTTTATAATATCTTACTGCCGAACTTTTCACAGACAGTTGTTTAGAGGCGTAGGTGGATACTTTATTAAATTCTTTATAATAAGTTTCTTCGTAATAATTTCCCCGTGTCAGGGGGAAATTTCGTGAAATAAGGCATTTGAAATAAAATACCCCCAGGCATGAAGAAATGTTGTTTACCTAAATTCGCTTTGGATCTTCTATTGTATTAACTTTTTAAATTGTTAACATCAGAAACATTGCGCTGATTTCGTAAGCCCTCGTAGCAACTTGAAATGTTTAATTAATCCCTCTTATAGCTATACGTTCTGTAATGACGATGGAATGTTGATTCCGACAGCTGTGACATGTTAAAATTTGTATATATAGGAATATTTAATATATCCAAACATTTATCAGAACTGATATTTAATTAAAACAGGAAATGGCAGAGATGCAAATAAATCACCTGGTATTCAGTGATTAACCGCCTTCTCGTTTATCAAATTTTCTCTTAAAAAGTGAAAAGTCGCTACGTGACCTTAATGTAATATAAAGGCTGTGATAATTAAACTGCTCTTGTATGTTCCTTTATTACGAAAGTAGGTTAACATGTAACGTTTCCATTAAATTGAAAAATGTTTTACTGTGACATCGGCTCCACATTGCTTGAAAAAAATTATAAATTTCGATGAAATAAACCTTTTTTCAAAATTTCTGTAATTCAGACATTAGGCTTGTTTGTGTAACCTAATAAAGTAAAATATTTCTCATTCGTACAGTAAGCGATTTCAAACTAAAAAGCGTGTAATGACCAGTGTCAGTTTAGACTATCTAGTTGATATTAAATTTCGAAGGAAAAAGGTACCCCTTACAATAACAGGACGCCTTTTTGTGACTTTTTATAGAAAACCCTTATACAGGTCGCTCTCTATTAGAATCAAAGCTCCGATCTGAAGGGAGGACGTCGGGATTTCGAGACGTTTTAATTTTTTACATGAAGTGTCATTAGGAGAAATGTAATTAAAATGTGAGAGCGCAGCCTTTTTAAATAATTTCACGGTGCTTATGAAGTATTTTTGTGTTACGTTAAGTTCAAACTCATAGAAATAAAAATATTTAGAAACAGAAGTACTGTTTTCTTACAGTATAAAAATAAATATAAATCGCTGTCTGTGAGTCTCGAAGTATTAGAGTTTGCTACGCCAGCTAATGTTGGATGGCTTGAGCTAGTGAAGTACTAGAGCTTACAAAAGATCCGCGCAAAATTTTACCTTGATTTTTCGGCAACCTTTAGCTTAAAGGTAGACTAAGTGTGCCATTAAAATTTCTCTTTGTAGATAGCTACGACAAAAAATAAACGTTTAGCCGAACTTCGCTGATCCGTAAACATCGAGCGTTGCAAATACCGAAAACTCTCAGAGAATGGTACTCTTTTTCATAATATTATTCGCTGCGTAGTAGCGGACCCCCGAACCCTACATCCGCGTCTCGCGACCTTATGCATTTCTTATGATCCCCGCCTCCGAACGCTTTGAGACAAATGTACAGCTATTTAAATGGAATATTCAGTATTGTAATTTGGAAAATCCATTGTAAGTATAAATTCCTTATTCACTGTTTAAGCAGAATACTTGAGGAGGTGGAATTCACATGGAGACCTTTTTATCCGGCAACGGCACGAAGTGGGTTGTTCAAATAAAATGTTTAAATTGGGAGCCGTGATCTGCTTGGAGGGCAAATAAGAGCTTCCCTCATTATTTGTTTTAACCATAATTCAACAAGGGCCTATAGGATCGGCGCGTAAACAAATATTTTAATGTTACTGACATATCTGCCAGAGCGAACCGTAATAACATATTAAAAAGATCAGGTACGGATATTTGAGGTAAACCAAATTTCGGCGTAGTGATTAAAAATTACACAGCTTTCCTCCGTCTAGCACGGGATCATTATCTATGCAACTTACATGAGCATTGCATTCTTGCATTGTAGTGTAGCATTTCTTGTCTGTCTTGTGGCATGATAACTTTAAGACCTAAGACCATAAATTAAGCGAAATGTCTTACTTTGTTTTATTTTTAATTATTTTTTATAAGATAAGTATTTAGATTCCAGGCATTAAATTTGCGGTTTTGTCAAAAATGTGAGATACAATCTGTGAAATAATTTTACTTAACTACTTTTAGTATTTTAAATACAACACATCAATCAGTGTTTGTTTTCTTTACCTGTGGTATGGCCACGCAGTATTCTTTGCTGTTACCCGAATGGACAGGCTTTTCAATGGCCTCACGGAAGTCCACGTTAAGTGGAAGGGTCACACTGCTGCGTTAGATATATGCTTATGGTGAGTGTAATTTGGGCCCCATTTAGTAAAAGGTAGCGACGTCATCGTCAACAATCGTACGTGTGTTGCAGATGCCTATTGGCGGTGGTTATCAATTACATCAGGTGAACTGCCAAACTCCTTTGTCACCTTCTCACATGAAACACGTTGAAGTCGGCATTTTTTGCAATTCAATATTATATATAAAGCTTTAGATGCACAACGAATGTAAAATTGTAAACGTGGTGTTAGCACTAAACATGGCGGGAATTGAAAATGCGTTCAAAGTTGAAGATTGCATTTTAATGTTACATTTACAGTGTCCAATGGGTCGGAAACTGCTCAGAGAGCGGTGAGAGAATCTCCTACGGGGGCATTAAATATCTAAAGGGTAAAAATAACAGATGGTCGGGGTACACCGTCGACGTAACGAACTGAAATATAAAGCCCAGATCTAAGAGGACCCCTGGGCTCTCAGCGATGTTAGTTTAGGGATGCGTACGATGTTTGCATAGAATATTGTTATTTGCCCTATGATTTTTGCAGAAAATCTGCGCATAATCGAGTCCTGTTTGGGGAGCAAGTGTTGGCTAAACAGGACCAAAAAGGTTCTTAAAGTATCTTAAATAATAGCAGTAACGTATTACATTATAACAAATACAACATTAAAAGTTTTTTTCATAAGTTTTTTATGCATTGTTATTATCATCATACATTTTTGTATCAAGAATTATGGAACTGTATTTTATATTATGAAATGATTTGCAAACTTAATAGTCAGTATTTGTGAATTTCGCCATCTTAATATTAGAATTTTGCTGATCTGCTACACCCGAGAGTTGCAGATGTGTTGACAACCTTTTGAAAATTGGGCTCCGGCCACCTCACTCACCAGACGAAACGCGCAAGTATTATACTTATACTTTACGCTGGTCTTCTGTGAGTTTTTTGTGGTACTTACCCGGACGAGCCTGCCCATTCGTGAAACAGCCGAGGCTGCTGCATGGCCCTATCACCGTAAAATTTGAATTGAGATTTGGAGCTTCGATAAGGTTTTTTGCATGTTGCTAAAGGATGAGGTGAAAAGTGACTGATAATATAGTAAAATTAAAAAAAAATTACAACACGATTATGTGGGGCATTTTAAAACGACTTATTTTCCATTTGTTACAACGTTTCCATGCAATCATTTTAGGTTCCCATAGTTACTTTTCATCTCAAACTGAACATTGAGCGGTTTAGAGTAAAGTATAATTGAACAGTGTACACTGAATGTCAATTAGCGATAATTAGAGTTAGGCCCTGACATTTAAGCCGCACGTAAAGGTATCGATGAACCATTTCGTAATCTCATACACAGTTCGCAATTTACCTGAGTCACGGTTAAGTTCAACTAACATCCTTTAATATTGACGGTTGTTTATACGTACAAAAATTTTAGAATGGGTGATATTAAATTTTTATCACTATTCTAAGGAATAGACACTCATATTTATAGCCAGTATTCTTCTAAAAAAAAATTTGCTTGCTTTGCAAAGCGTCGGATGATAGATGATCATATGTTTAAATTTATCTTTAAATAGGACAGGTGACTCATTTTAATAAATACTACAGATCGAATTGGGGCAAGATACGAAATAATATTTATTTAAAAGCCCACAATTGTTTCCGAGCGCGCAGTTTTGAATCAAAGTTTTAGAAATCAAATTGCCAGCACCTATTAAATTGTTGATTTCAATTTTAAGTGCAAACATGATTGACGGTTAAGGTGAAACTGCGTAGTAGCCTGCATGTCTAATAGTTATGTAATAAATAAATTTTAGCAGTGGGTTTTTTTTAAGGTGGAGCGTTTTATAAGCTGTTACTTTACTACATAATGATCTCTTCGATGTTTTCCGGCGAAAACACTTTACGAAAAATGGTTACGGGAAAGGTTTGTTAGACTAACTACACTATTTAGTACTGGTTATCGAATCGCAAAAGGCTTTATGAGCTTAAAAGAGTTGAATGGTTTCGTACACATAAAACATTTGTAAAAGTAATATATATATATATATATGATAAAAAATAAATAATAGCAGAATGGTCAGAAATGGGACAGTCCGTCCGTACCAATTTTTCACCGGAGTTTATTCGTACCGACTGTGAGACTGGCGGAAAATAGATTCTATTACTATAATTTGATCTCTGGCAACAGCGGTACGCGTTACCCGGATTTTCGTGCACTATTTTAGTAGTCGATTTCAGCGGAGAGGAATACGGATATGAAACTAACTAAATGATACGAAACTGTCGATACTGTGTTTTGAGAATATCCGTATCCTGACGTATCAACCGCAATATCGCAATGCTGTAAGGTCCAGTCGCTTGCTTTGAGCTTAATTAATCTGAAACACATATCATTGCATCTCTAACAACAAGTTGGGTTTGTAATTGATTGATCAATATTAAATTACTACGATTTCCGCTTATTTTAATATACAGCGTGTCGTTACCATCGCGACAATAAATGAACACACGTCTAACGCTACTTGCCAATAATCATAAAAAAATATTAACGTTAAACAAAATCCATAATTAAAAAAAAATATCTTTCAAACAAACTAATTAAGTAAAAAAGAAACAAAATTTGTAACATCCTATACAACTCGCGCCACAGCGTCGCATTACAAGCCTCTCCTTCTAACAGTATGTTTTGTCTCTTTTAAATTCATTCAACCCATTCATATGCTTTGTGACCTTTACAAATGAACTTTACGTTACAGTTTTATACGTAAGGATGTTCTAAAATTGTTTGTTTTGGAAAATTTTATAACTCGGTAAATATTGATGTTTAAAGAATGTAAATGTTTAATACAATTTTAAAAAGTTATCCTCTATATGTGTATTCATTTATTGTCGCGGTGGTAACGACACGCTGTAATAGCTTTGAATTGGAAATTTTTATCGTACTCCAAATCCAAGATTGGAGTTAATTTTATTAATTATTGTTGTCTTTGTCTATCGTGATATAAGTAACATTATAATATTTAATATATAAGTTTTATTGGGCAGGTGCACTTAATAAAGAAGTCGGTTAAAAGTGTTAATGCATAAAAAAAACGCTCCAAATTTTTTGCGGTATTCGAAAAAACATTACCAGACTGATGCTGTGATAGCGTTGATGTGTTACCAAAATGTCTAAGTCACGAGATGGGCCGCGGGGGCGTTAGCGTGCGCGTCTCCATGACAAATCGTTCGGTCTCCGCGGGTCTCGTTCATTGAATGATTGATTTATTCGGCCCGCTCCGGCGTCTGGTCGAGCGCCAACAGGTGAATGGATCCGGTTTGATTTACTAACTCTAATGCTCCTCCAATCACCCGATCCTAATTCTTGGGCCGTTCTCGGCGTTCCCTTTTCAAAATGTGACACGGGAGCCTGTGCCGTTGCTGGCGTCCCCTCTGCAGACGCGGTGTACTGTATATGTGTGCTCGTATGTGCGCGTGTGTGTTAAGTAGGAAAACGATTTGGGACGCGATGATTGATTTTGATGGGAGGCTCTTTGATTGCGAGCGCTGCGTCGCAACGAATAAGTGACGTGGACCAAGTGATTTCTACAGTCAGTTTGGGTTGTGGTTGGGGTAGACGCAATGATACATTTTATTTGTGTTTTATAGCTTTTAATTTATTACCTCTACCACAACGACTGGATGATGAAATGGTATAAATAACTGACATTTTTTATATCCGACTATTTTTTTCTTAAACTTGCTAACCTAAATTTTCTTAAACTTTTTCGTGAGTCATTTATGCATTCGCCTATCGTTGACCCGATTAAGCTCTAACTTTTATTACGTATGTATAACATAAAAATATACTATTTCATTATTTAATATAGCTGCAGATAGAAACTATTGTACCTATAAAAAATTTTTCTTGTATGTCTGTATTATCACTGTGAATTCTTAAAAAGGCTCAGGTCCATTAATTATATTTAAAATCGCTGATGAAAATGTTTCAAATATAATTTTCACATCCGACGTCTCAATGCAAGCGCGTAAAATACGGCCATTGACTGCGAGATCTCTTTGAAGAATTCGTGCATCGCAAAATATAAGCCCGCATTCATTCAAGGCGCGCAGCTGGTGGTATATACCCGCTAAGCACCTGCGCGTATCTCTTAAATAATCTCGTGTCCGTCACAGAAGTCGGCGCTTTAGTAATTGGCAATTCAAATCCGGATAAAATCCGACAACCCGTGGACCGGGATGCATTTAACTGCTAAGATAACGTGAACACACTCCATTGAATATTGCGGAATGAGATTTATTTATGGTGTAAGCAATATTAATGCGATCCGGCTCTCGGGTGGCTCGTAAGAAGCTTTCCTCGGGAAAGATTGTGAATCATAAACTATGATTTTTCACTATGAATATTGTGGATGTTGAGTGCTGAAGACAGACGTCCGGCTACGAGAGACATCAATTTTCATTTATTAACCCCAGTCTGCTGAATGTAGCTGTGATATAGCTGTTGTTTATGAATGATTCAAAACATGTACAATCATCAAATCATTCAAAACATGTATATTATTTATAAGAACAACATTTTAAGTCTTGTCTATCTTCTATCTTTCATTTGCAAATTATTAATAGATGACATTATACAAGTATTCTTTGTAAGAAAAATTTAAGTGAAAGTATTCTAATTGTCTATTCTTATACCCTCTATATAGAGGAGGCCTTTGCCCAGCAGTGGGACATGTATAGGCTGTTACTTTTTATTCTAATTGTCTATTCTTCAATAGAGGCAAACATAAGCTTTAAAATGAACTTTGAATCATTATATTTGATGGACAATCATGAAAGTTACGGCGTACCGACAAAAACAATGAGAAATAATAATATTAAGTACTTGCAAAGATAATTGAAGAATTTCCTTATTAAACTCTTATCACGTGTAACTAATCACGATTTCTTTTGAGGCCTTTTTACATGTTATATAAATATGCCTTCTTAAAATATCTGAGTGTGGTATTAGGTCAAATCCGGGAAATCTTTATAAGCGGGCTGCGTGACGTCTGTGTAATCCTCGCTAAGCTTCGTGAGTTTTGTTCCAATAATAAGGTCCCCAGAAAGGTGACTTTAGTTGAATTCTTCTCAGCCTCAAACGCGTCAGAAGGGTGGTGAGTTGGACGGAATGGATGGAGGGGGGGGATATACATCTGCATAAATACGTAAAGCGGTCACGTACGAACAGACGACCGCGAGTTTAACTTGTATCGCCTATGCATTGGAATATTACCGTCTGAAGCTGACTGGAACCAACCAGCCGATATGTGTATTTTTTTTCGAATGTGTGCCACTAGCATAAAATAAAAAAAAAATAATAAAAAAGGTCGATTCGAATTTCAAATCTATTATGTAGTGAACCTTTGTTTTGTATTTCAAAGTTTTGTTATGTTGGTCGTGCTTTGCAAATCGGTATTTATTAATCAGTCGAGTCAGTTTGTAATTTTTTTTATACAAATAAATAAATAAAATGTTACTAATTTACTAGAACTGTTCCTATTTCGTTAGAAAAAATAAAGAAGTTTCACTTCAAAAAGTGTCATTCGAATTTCAAATCTGTCGTTGCTTGTTCTATTGTTTCCATCTATCGATCAATCAATCAATCGTTAGAATATTCGTCCTATAAATTCATTTTCCCCGTTATTCGTATTTTACATTTGTTCGATCAATCAATTCTGCAATATCGGCTTTAGTGGGCGGTACTACGATAGGCGGCGTTCGATTGTTGTTGTTCCGCCCACTGGCAGATAACATAATTAAAATGGCTCGCGAGCGTACGTCTTTTTTAGTCGCGCTTTCGTTAAACATTTGCGTTTGCTTTGTGCGGAGTTATTGCTATTCGGCGGATTGGACGCTAATTGAATTGCCGCGCTGGTTAGATACGATTTTAGACTGATGAAAGAGCTTTCTAAATATATCTATTTATTTATTGGATAATGAATAATAGTTCCAGTGAAGCTAGCAGCAATGTCACACCACCCTTATTTCCTATCTCCAAGACGTCGGTCGAAGAAACACCGCGTCTAATCGTCTGCCAGTCACCTGCTCTACTGTGATGTGCATCAATTTATCTTTATCCTTGGATTCGTCAAATTTTCCAAAGAGTGAAATTAATTTAAACGAGTTCAATTTAAACTTTTCGCTATCTTATTTGTGGTCGGCATCGATATTATAATTAATTTTCATTGCGGTGGATTCCAATAAATGTCGCTTCGCCCAATTACGGTTTATTAATTGCTTCAAGCAAAATTTCGGAGCTTGTTATATAATTGTATATGGTTTGATATGATCTATCTCTGAACTGATTTTTATTTTAATTTTATTTAAATCGGGAAAATTAAGAATACTTTGTAGACTATCGGTTGTTTATAATATACCTGGGACTATGAATATAAAGCGGTATACATAGTCCCAGGTTAATTAAAGCGATAGCTTCAATAAAAATTATTAAATTTTGATCAAGTTCATACTTGTGATATATGTATTTGCATCCAAAAGAATACATATCACAGGGATCAATATAAATACGATGCATGTATTCTGTAAATTCTCTCTCGACTATTAAACGTGTATTGTCACTACTTGAAATACCTAAGCAAAATCGTACGTACAATGTAATGCGAAATACGTGTCAATACTATTACATATATGTCGCAGTGTAAAACAGTGAAAACGTTTGATTTCTTCCTACATGAGTAGATATCTAAAATTTAGGTATTTACAATAAAGTATTATATCGACAATAACTACAACACTAAGACTTTATGTGAAGCCCGCAAAGTAATGCGTTCTTTTTGTTGTTCCTCCACATACTCGCTCTTCTTTCTATTGGGTAACTAACTACTTGAGAGTTCTTTAAGGGATAATGCAAGTGAATTGTGCTAAATCATGTACATAGTATTATAAATTTAATATATTCCTATCTAAAATTAGTAAATTGATAATTTTATGTCATGGTATTGAACAGTAGGTTCTAAATTTTAGACAACATAATTAATCTTATAGTTTTGCTTAAAGTAATAAATAAGAAAATTTAATAATATTATTCCTATCCGAAATGGACAGATAGTACAAACCACGCATATTATCGCTATTAGATATTAGATACGCACCGCGTATAACTGTCAGTACCTGGAGGACCGAGCTTTGCTCGGGTAAATCATGTATTTTGGAAATTATATTTAGATACAAATTACTGAGTAATGAAATATGCATAATATTTTTCGATCTCACCGACGTAATGACAAGAAAATATGAAATGATTTTTTTCACAAAGAAAGAACTTAAAAAAGGTAAAAAAATAACAAAATAACAAATCGACAAAAAATAAAAAATAAAGAAAGCAATGGTCTGGAATCGAAAAAAATAAATGATCGTGATACGAACCGCGGCCGTCTGCTTTGGGACCGACCGAGCTATTATAACATTTTTTTGCGGCGAAATTTACCGTCATATTCGAATGATATTTTTCATTCCCTGAAAACAGGGATAAAACGACATTTTCTAAAAATGAAACCTAGCTAGATCGATTTTTCGCCCCTGAATCTACGCACATACTAAATTTCATGAAAATCGCTGGAGCCGTTTCCGAGATTACCATCGATTTACTATCGATTACCACCGTGTCGTTACCATCGCGACAATAAATGAACACACGTCTAACGCTACTTGCCAATAATCATAAAAAATATTAACGTTAAACAAAATCCATAATTAAAAAAAAATATATATTTCAAACAAACTAATTAAGTAAAAAAGAAACAAAATTTGTAACATCCTATACAACTCGCGCCACAGCGTCGCATTACAAGCCTCTCCTTCTAAAAGTATGTTTTGTCTCTTTTAAATTCATTCAACCCATTCATATGCTTTGTGACCATTACAAATGAACTTTACGTTACAGTTTTATACGTAAGGATGTTCTAAAATCTCTCGGTAAATATTGATGTTTAAAGAATGTAAATGTTTAATACAATTTTAAAAAGTTATCCTCTATATGTGTGTTCATTTATTGTCGCGGTGGTAACGACACGCTGTATACAAGAATTGCTCGTTTAAAGGATAAGATGTTACATGAGAGTTCTCTTTTACAGGTATTAAGTTTATATCCAATACAAAATATGCTTACTATAATTATTCCTAAGTATTTATCATGAAGTACTGACACAATCATTATATCTACGCGCATAAAGACCTCTCGAATGGCGTAGTTGGTAGTGCAACTAACTGACTCCTGCGCCAGAGGGTGTGGGTTCGATCCCCACTACTGGAAAAATATTGTGTGATGAACATAGTGTTTCTAGTGTCTGGGTGTTTATATATGTATAATATGTATTTAGTTACAAAAGAAAAGTATGTTCAAGTATGTCTATCAGTTTTCTAGTATAGTACCCATTGCACAAGCGTTGCTTAGTTTGGAACTAGAGAACGTTGTGTAAAAAATATGTCTCAAAATATTTATTTATTTAAATAACGTGAAAAGCCGGAAGAAAAACATTTTAGTAGAAATCACTCGAAAAGCAATATCTATTTATCGCTGGTTTTATACTCATATCACGAGCATTTTAGTGCAGAAGTTTGCGGCAATTCTTCACAATTTCCACTGACCGAGGACATTTTTTGTCAACTTCATTCATTACAGGCGACATACGTTGACAAACACGCGCCATTCGAAATCACGTTGCACTAATGCATTAATTAATCATCCGCTCGGCATCCGTTGCACCCATCTCCCAATCGCATCGATTGCACAAAAACGAAGCATCTAGAACCCTTTCCCGGATAACGTCCTGATTTATGTATCGCCAGAGGATCGGCCGCAGCTCATAAAGCGCCGCCACCTGCTACCCGCGTCTAAATACTCATTTGTCAGTCTCGAATGTAAGTTAAAAAGGATTGCTAATATCTTAGATGGGCTTTGTCTACCGCTCCCGTTTTGTTTACGACTGTACGGCGCGGCTGCACGGGAGATTTGTGCGACTTGTTGTGCTCGGAGGATAGTCTACTTGCTCGTATTTTACTGTAGTACATCTCGCATAAAACGTGTCTCGGAATTAACAGGTTTCGGTGTCTGTTTTAGGTTGAGTCGCGTGCATAGTTTATGGCGCTATAACATGTGGTTGACGATGATACGCTGCCAATATTATTTCTTGTGCGTCTATAATGACTAGTATACTAAGGTTCTATTGTATAATAAATTGAAAGAGAATGTTGTATTTTAATAAATTAGCGCCACTATAAATCTCTATTAATGAGAGAATATGAACTTAACCAACCAATGTATATAAAACTAGCCTATTTTTATTAGTTACATTTAAACAAAGCTAGTGGTCGCCCAGTGGTCGAAATTCAACCATAATTAATAAGACATGGTAGTGTGTATAACGTGCTTTTATTGATTTAATATATTAATATGCATACTTTTTTTAAATATTAGTAATCTCCTTTCTCTATATAAATTATAAGAGTGGAAAATTCCATACTCCTCCGTCGCCACAATTTTCGTAGAAAGAGTTACAAAGTTTTTGATTCACGTATTATTATACAAGCTGCTAATCGCGGCTTCGCCTGCCGGCTAAAGTGAATTAACTATGAGTTTTTTTTACACCAGAATATCTCGCAGATGGCTGATTTTTTCCCAACTTAGTTGACACTTTTCATTTTTAACAATTCACTCAATATCTTTATAAATTATAAATAAAATCTGTTATTCTGTGTATAAGCTATATCATTGTAAAGTTTCATTAAAATCTATTCATTAGTTTTTGCGTGAAAGAGTAACAAACATCCATCCATACATACGAGCTTTTGCATTTATAATATTATGACAATAATATTATATATTGTAGTAAGGATAGTAAGGATTATATAAGTAAGGATACTTGTAGATACAGATGGAGGGACATGACAATAAATTTTAGATTACAATAAACTTTTATTTATTAACTCTCGTTCGTAATCTAGAATAACGATGCAGACCATGCGTAATAACTCAATGTCTAATCACAATAATTGCTTTGCGGTATTCCTTTACGATGTCTTAAAACTGATTTATTACTGATCCAGTTATTGGTCAAGCTAAACCCACGTCTAAAGGTTGTAATTCGCACGTTCTCTACGTATTTAATTCCCTTGATGACGTTGTGACACAGAAGGAGCGTTAAAACTTACCTCTTTTTATGTGAGTTGCGGGTTTCCCATGAAGCTTTAACTTTCGATTGAAAGCTTTTTTTATGTTATACTTTGGCAAGCGAGCTGGCAGTATACCTGATATGAAGTGATAATTGCACATAGTCATATGCAACACCCGTTGGGCTTTAGATGCTTTACCTTTATTTAAGTGGGCCCCGGCTACCTCACTCACCAGGCGAATCGCAGAAGTATAATGGTTCTACTTCACGCCGGTCTTTTGTAAGGTCATGGTACCTACCCGTATGGAACTGCTCATTGGTGCCAATACTTGGACTGTTGCGTGGCCGTACCACTGTTCGCTAAAGTACTATCTAAAAAGATAGTGATCTTTAGCTGCGATGTATTACTGTATATTTCTGGTTTTTCAGTTTGTATGTTTATGAAATGAATTTCCGTATAACTTTAAAAAATAAACTTAAAAGCTTTTCCAGTTGTCCATGTCCAAGGTTCTGCTAGCTTCACATTGATTATGGATTACATTCACGGAAAATATTATAGTGTCTTTGGATTCTTTTACTTATTAAAAGACACACAGTACATAGACATAAATGTATCAAATCAGTAGTACTGTAACATATCAACCCTAATTTTTTTATGTGAAAAGTTGCCAAACGAGCAGACGGTTCACATGATGGTGACTGAATACCGCCGCCCATATCTGCTACACCCTTAGGTTACAGATGCGTTGAAACAACCTTTTGAAAATTGGGCTCCGGCTACCTCACTCACCAGACGAAACGCGTAAGTATTTGTCATACTTCCACTTTACGCTGGTCTTCTGTGAGGTCGTGCTACTTACCCGGACCATTCGTGCAACAGCCGAGGCTGCTTCGTGGCCCTACCACCGTAATATACATAATCCACTGCTGGGCAACGAGGAAAGTGTATCTGGAGAGTGTTAAAGGGGGAGTTAATTGGTTATACTATGTCTACCACGACTTCACACGTTCATTATTAAGAGATATGTAAGTTTGTCCCGAAGTCCTTGTGCAATAGGTAAATTAGCTCTTAAAATTGTTTTTTAAATTTTTTTTATTGATTTGGGATACGTTTGGATAGTTTTAGACCCCAGTTGCTTGAGTATAATAAATAAAACTGTAAAGAATTTAATTCAGTATTTTAGTGCCCGACCGAAACTGGTTTTTACGACCGAAACCGAAATTGAAACCGAATTTCGGGAACAGTCTCAGTTTCGGCCGAAACCGAAACCAAAACTTCTAAAAGGATCACGTTTTGAGGGAAAAATAAATATCTTTATATCATATAGTTACGCAGTCTTCGACATTTTCACTTATTGGTATGATAATCAACTTAACAACCACATTTAAGAAAGAGATATTAATTGCACCTTAAAAAAAAACTTAAAATAGATGACAAGGTTTATTTGAGTAGTTAGATTCTTCTTTTGAATATTATTCATGGTTATTTTAAATATTAAACTTAAAATTACCTATTTAAATCGTTACCTAATGTCACAATAGGAACAGACTAAATATTTAGGTAATAAACAAAACAAAATAAATCACTTATCTTAAGAACAAAATAACTTCTTCTAAACTTATTAGTTATTTTCTATGACTTTCAGTAAACAAAAACAAAAATGTAAAAGCCGACAAGAATTTCAGAGCCACTTTTCTCATAGAAGTTTCGCTTCCTTCAATTTTTGTGTGACAATTTGTGGACAGTTTCACGTAAGGTCAGAGATTATTTTGCGGCTTATCAAAAATATTATCAGAATTTTACTTAATGCTTAAGGTGTCCTTTTTGTAATTTTTTTAATATGTAATTGTATAAAGTGTTTTTATTAATTTGTCAGCTGTCAAGCGATCTAGAATTGAACGTCGCAGCATCAAACAAAATCCGTTCATTCGTCCAAATTGACAGCATCACATTGACGAACATGAATCAACGTTGACGAAAAAAACCTTCAACGACCCATCGCTTGTCTTTGTCGCTTGCTAGTTGCTTACATGGATGGAATTTAACGCGCTGATCATAACCGATCATAGCGCCAAAACTCCCGAATGCAGTTTCCGTTTCGGTCGTAGTTTCGGCAGGTTTGGCGCCGAAACCGAAACTAAACCGAAACTAGTTTTTTTGCCGAAACTCGACCGAAACCAAACATTCGGTCAGATACTACAGTATTTTATTGGTTTAGTACCTATTGACTAATTTAAGTGCTAGAAATTTTGAAAATAAGTTTATTTATCTGTGTAGAATACGTTCTTAATAGTATTTATCTTTATAGAAAAATCCGTGTAAATTAGGTGTCATTGTTGTAGATTTTTGTTAATTGAAGATCGATTTATTAGAATAATTTTCAACATTTGAATGAAAACTCAGGACGGTGTGACTGGAGGCAAGAGCTCCTTTGTAAATGGAGCGCTATAATAAGTATTATTCGATGTTTTCGATAGCTTCTAACGGTCTCTCTTGAAGGAAATACGACGCTTCAAAAGCATCGAGGCTCGGTGCCCATTATACTACTTTTGTACTGTTAAATAAGCAAGGGGGTAAATTATTTTAGAGAATCATACCCCTTTTGTGATTGACTGTGAATTTATACTGTATTAAGGTTATGGTTAACCTTTCAGATAAATATCAATGAGTTTGCTATGTTTTGCTGTTCATAATACGAACTTATGTAATGAATGAGAGATAAATGCTGTAATAAATGTATTATTAAAGTAAAATATAATATTGTCTTAAACGAAAACAGACGCACAAGCGGGGATCTTTACCAAATGTTTTAAAAAGCCCTGATCTTTACTGTGGTGGGCCACGCAACAGTCTTGGCTGTTGCATGAATGGGCAGGTCCGTCCGAGGATGTACCATGTAGTCACAGAAGTCCGATGTGAAGTAGAAGTGGTATACTTCGGCGTTTCGTGTGGTTTCTCCTGCTTTTTTACCCTTCAACCCTACGGGTGTCACAAACTGTAAATAAGCAAAATACACAAACAAGTTCAAGAAAATTCGTTCATTCATTTTAAAATTCATATATAAAAAAGTATAAATCGAGTCCATCTGTCGGTCTACTCGGCCAGCAGATTTCTGTCAGTAAAGTGTTTTATATTGAAAATATTGAACACTAGACAGCTTTGGAGAGTAACGTGATGCCAATTCAACTATATTCAACTATGCTCTACCTTATGTTTATCTCTGGGTTAAAAGTGAATTCGATATATATTATATTTACGTTCAACAAAATAGCTACAAGACTTATTTCTTCATAACAGAACCAACAGTACGATTGCAATGCGTCGCTTAATCTATAGCCGCATTCATGTACCAACTTGTATGCCAAAATGTTTAAGCGCTAATACCTACTAATCCTCGCCGCTTTCCAGAGCGGGGGTGTCGCAAGACGTAACTAACACGGGTAATTTTCACTACATTTTCCTCCAAATTTCACGTGCGCTGCTTAAAGGAGCCCCCGCCTGTGTAAACTATCTTGAACGTGTGTAATTCGCACAAGTTCCAAAGTGATTCCGGGAACTTATGAGTGTGTATGTTTCTTAAACATTTTCAATTTGGAACACGATTTCATTTATTTATTTATGCTTTATTGCACTGTAACAACTGTTACAACTGTTCTGTCTTTATCTTTCGGAAACATTTTTCATTTTAAAGCAAAACTCCAAAGTAACATTATATGAACATATTCGTAAATGTTTTACATTAATACGTTAAGAAAAGCTTTGTTTTCATTTGAGCATAAGGGGCTCATTACATATTTTTTTCAGAGGGCAGAAAGCTCAAAACATTGGTTGTGTTTTAGATAAATTTAATTAATTTAAATTAAACATTAACTGTCTTATTCATAATAAAAAGCTTATCGAAGGTATTAGTCAAAAAGTCTTTTAAGCGTATCAAACGTTCGACAAAAATCTTTGTTCATAATCCTTTGATAAACCCCCGATAACTAAAATATCTTTATTGAACATAATGTTGCCATTTCTTAGAAAAATGGTGAAATTTTAATGATAAGAGATTCTCTTATCATTCAAATTATATTCACAGATAAAAACGGTTCGATAAAAACATTCGGTTTCATGCCCTTTTATCTATGGATCGCTAGAAATTATATATAAAAATAATATATAAAAAAAATATTATGCAATCTTCGAAAGCAAAAACAGTAAATTTTAGTAGGTAATACTAAAATTTACTGTTTTTGCTTTCGAAGATTATTTTGAAAGATTGATTTGGTGAAGGACCGGGTCCGTGTTATCTAAAATCAACGAAACAAATACTGACATGATCTCCAATGCCGGAGGTGGCGGAGTGAAGAGATTTAAAAGAAGTCATTACAAACGTCAATAATCAGCTGACCAAAATCCGCCATGTTTTTCACTAATATACGTTCATCGAAGGTTTATAATAGGGTCATAGCTTGTTTATATCAAAGACCCTTTACCGGAGAGTTATAGAGCGTTTTAGCGTTATAGAACGATTATGAATAAGATGTTTTGACAATCTGTTTTTAGCGAGCTTTTAATATTTTATTATAAATAAGACCGTAAGTCTTTATTTACGTCAATGCTGCCAAATTCAAACAGTATATTTCATGCTTGAATCTAGCAGCATGATATTGTTCTTAAGTTTCTAAAATATCAGATTTTCTAAGAGAGTTGAGCTATAAAAATTAAACTTAACGAAATACAATTTAATTTACATCACTAGTTGAATATGAGTTCACACAGAATTTCGAAAAAGCGAAAAGCTGATTGCTCTGAATTTGTATAATACATTTATATTTACAGGTATGGACATTTTAAGATAAAAAGCACAAACATTTCCAATGGCGGCTATCACACACGTCCTTGGAATTCTAGGCTAAAACTTAGAGTGTGCAATATCGCGTAGGATTTAGAGAGTTTTATTTAATTACACTCTCAGTCAGTAGGATGTCTGATGGCTCGAGCATGGGATTGACACTTGGCCTACGTCGAATGGCTTCGTTTTATGTTATGGCGGAAACTATAAAATAGTAATTTGGTAGGTTACTATAAATCTACTGAATCTGATCCTTATAATAAATAACGAAAACGAACTTAATAGGAAGCTTGTATGATTATATTACTTTTATTTATTTTTTATATGCGAATGCTGGTGAAATCAATACAAAATTTCCAAAAATCGAATAAGACGATATTTAAACGTGCCTTGAGTAGTATTTTTATTCATACTTGTCACCTTTTAGGTATTGACCAGTAGCATTTGCTATTACATGGATATGGCCGACACATGTCTGTAAGTAGGTTCTATATCATTAAAGAACACCTGGGTAAATTAAAAGTGTTTTCATGTGGAAATTTGCAAGCGAGTCCATCTGTTAAGTAATTACTGTCGGACATTGGACAAAGCGTGGCTAACCTTTAAAAAGTGGTCCCCCGGTTACTAAATTTACCCGACGAATCGCGAAAGTGTAATACTTCCACTTCACGCGGGTCTTCTGTGAGGCCGTGGTACTTCCCCGGACGAGCCTGCCCATTCGTGCAACAGCAGAAGTTGCTGCGTGGCCCTACTACAGTAAAGAATTTATACATTTGTATTTCGGCTGGTGAGTGAGTTAACATGGGCCAATTCTCTTGGCAGTGCAACGGAAACTCGACTTAAGTAAACGAAACTGACCGTGAGCGTTTCACGTTGTCTCGAAAAAAATTAAATGATGTAAACATTTTGATTTTATTTTATGTGAGAAGATGGCAAGGTACACCTGATGTCTGATGGTTATCATTTACCGCTGCCCATGGACATTTTCAACACCCGCAGGGTGGCAGATGCTTTGCCACATTCTAATAAAGTGGGCCCCGGCTACCTCACTCACTAGACGAGTCACAGAAGTCGTGGTCGTGGTACTTTCCCGGTCGGACCTGCCAATTCGTGCAACAGCGAAGACTGTTGTTGCGTGGCCCTACAACGGTTAAAGTATAAAAATAACTTGTAATTACACGAATGAATGTAAAAACAAGTAAAGCTAGACGTAACTCGTTTATGCTGGAGCTAACGAAAAAAATCCTGGACAGTGTGTAAAAACTTAAAATTGAAGGTGACATCAATTTTCGTGGAGCATTCTCGATGGGGTCTCTTATCGGGGGCGGGCCGCACACGTCTTTAAGTGGCAACAGGTCGTCGATTCATCGGCCCGGCTCGCGAAGAACTTTGTCTAATGGAAAAAAGCCGATGTCGGGCGACGCGTTTTTAAAGCGAGCCTCAGCTGCGTGGAGGGAATCACTTAGCTCATTAATTTTCCTGCGCGTGACAAATTCGCAAGACTCGGCGACGGTTATCTACTGATAACCATAAAGATATTTTTTGGATTATTCTATCAGGTATGTTACAAATCTAATTTTACAATACAATAGAAAGTATTTATTCAAGACATCACACAACACCAAATTACAAAAAAAAAATACGCAATGATAGTATAGAGTATACAAAAAACAAACAAATGGAGAAAAAAATAAGTTAAAAACAGAAAAACCAATTTGTACATATACCACGTAAAAATGGTGTTGCGCGATGCATGAAAAGGTCCCGTATAACCATAACAACTAAGAACCTAAGACCTTAGAACTGGTTTTCAGTCGGATATCCACAATTACATAAATTTAGTTTTATCATAGGTGTATGACACCATCACACTCTGAGTTCGTAAAACCAAAATTAGTGATCATGTCATAATTTCTACCTATTACTCCAATGTTCCTCACTTATTGTATTACTATTTATTTTTAATTTATAATTTCAATGCTAGTCTCTGGACTAAATATGAAACATAAAAGTTTCGATGAAACTTAAATACGACGATTCGAAACTACGCCTTTCTGATTACGCGCCAGACGCTTTAGCTACTAAGCTAATCGGTAGATATCATCCTGGCCATTTTTTGCCTATTTTGTTTTATTGCATTTTTAGCAAAGCTATTACAGTGCAGTATGAAATAACTGCTCGTCAAATAGCATACTGTACTGATACCCCCCTTTAAGGAGTCTAATCGCCAAAGAATCAAATCATTTCCCGTCCGCTCTGTAACTTTTCATAACAAGTAGACAAGTCGATGAGCTTCGTGCTCCTCTTTAAATAAGGCCAATTTCGACCTAACGCCCGCTCTCTGTCAAGGGTCGTGTCGCCTACTGCCTCTCGCGTTACACAGGCGTCAATATTACAATTCGAAACGGTCCAAATACTTGCCGAGTCGCCCAGTGCAGGCTCGAATTCGACCTGAACGAGACTAAAGCCTTTAAAAGCTTTACTAGCTAAGAGCATGGCGTGTGATCAAGCACAAGAAGCTCCCTAATCGGCTTATGGCCACATGTAATTACATACGTTCTGTACGCGTGCTCGAGGTATTACATATGCCGTGAATGGGTAATTGTAATCAATCGGTCGGACAATGGGGACTGCAGATATGTATAGTGCACGTTGGACGGCGACAATGCGCAGTGAGTACAATGACGTCACTGCTCCCATTACGGAATCAAGGAACCCACTGGCACGTGTAAGGTGAATGCTTTCTGTACTGCATACTGTCTAATCAAGGTGCATGGGAACGAGATCGCTTGGTAATATTCGATCGAGGAGTGGATTTCTCACGAAATAATAACGTTTAGTAACTATTGGATAAACTTGATCGGTAAAGGAGATTAAGTAACCATATTGACCTAACTCTTTTAAAAACATTTTGCATTGAAAGTGAAATTTGTTTTGAATTTTTAAATGGGCGGTGGTAAGGAAAAATGTGGTAACATCAGAAAAACCATAACTGGTGTACAAATTTCTCAAACTACACAGTACACATTTTATGATAATATTAAGTGATTGCTTTAATTTTTTATAAAATAACGATATAAATTATGTTATTTTGCCATTTACCATAAAACAATGAATCATTTTTCAATTTCGCTAAATTGACCTTTCAAATAATCCGAAACCAAAGCGAAATATAGCGCAGGTAGCTTTAATCCGTCGGACATAAAACTGAATATATAACTCGACTAAATGTATATAAAAGTAACAAAAAATACGGAACGAGACGCGCGGACCGATGGTTGAACATTAAAAGCTTTACGAATATGTATTTATGATTACTAGCTCGTTCGGTATTCTTTCAGTGTGATTACTGCGAAGTAAATGGTGTGTTTTGCCCTCGGATTCATGTAGACCGAATGTTCGGTTGGTTTTAGTTTTGATGGGTGTTATTTGCTCATCAAAATTATTGTCACCGGCGCTGCTATTGTAATATGTCCACATCACTACACGTACACTACAGCTGCACCACTAAGCGAAAATTATCATAGAATTTTTCACCTTCGTTATAAATATTGCCATCAATTTTGATTCAGATGATTATTATTTAAGTATTCTGGACTAAACTACGGGTCATGTTAACAATGCACAATAAAAGTAATTCAGTTGTAAAAAGTATTAAATGAACTTTTAGAAATTATGTTGTTTATTTTCCTTTGAAAACACTGCTAGTCACTCAAAAAAAATTTACAGAATTTTAGGTATGACTTATTTATCTGATTGGCAATTTAAAGTCTGAATGACGTCAGATATATATTAAAATTCCTGTTTCAATTTTACTTCCGCATTTAATGTGTCCAGAACACTGTATTAATCTCCTTAAGCACAAAGCCTGTAGAGGCGGATATCTACTTATCTGATTGGAACTAACATCACTTAGCTATAACAGCACCAGTTATATACTTGGATTGGATATGCCATTAATAATATTATATGCATCGCAATTGTAATATGCTTTCCACTAATTGTTTGATGATCAAAAGCCTTGCCAATTCCGATCAACTAATTCCACATTTGCTAATTTCGATTTGCTTTTTAATTAATTTATGTTTAACACACGTAACATTATAACAATTAAACAATGTAACTAATCTGATTTGACTAAAATTTCTATCGACCTAACTTATTTATTTATTTAATTTATGCGAAAAGTTGTCAAACGAGAAGACGGTTCACCTGATGTTAAGTGAATACCGCCGCCCATGGACATCTGCCACACCCGAGGGTTACAGATGAGTTGACTACCTTTTGATAATTGAGCTAACTTGTTCTATTCTAATGACTTTTTATGATATATTATTAAGACTACGTTTAGTGTTCGACTGGTTTTAAAGAAAACCTTTTTAAGAATTTAACACGATACGCTTAATTTTTCAACTTACAAAATTACCAATACATACGAAGTATATATCCTCATACTGGTTAGCTTTTAAATAATTCTTAAAAACTGACCAGTAACTAAAATAATTTATTTAAAACGGCAACCATTTCTTTTTTTTTTTTTTTTTTTTTTCGTGGGAAAAATCCTTTATGGATCCCCTGCCACTGGATGGGAGAAGTGGCAGGGGTATGTGGGAGTCCCGTTAAAAACGGTTACCCACTAAAAAACCCACGTTGCACCTGTCTCTGTCGCATCAGCCGGGGACACGGGAACACGTGAACGCAATCTTCCGCGACCCCGGCGCGACTATGGCCCCTTTACGCCCCTCCTCTACTACATAGTGCTGTGCCCGTGCAATTGGCACAGCACACGTCACGAGCCCCATATTGAGCGACAGACACTCCCATGTCTGCCGCTCAGGGTCTCACCATCAGGGGGGAAGGTTGCGCGCGTAGGCCAGCCTCCTGCGCCCTGGTCTCCGGCGGCGAATTTCCAGGGTGGCAGTTGCCTCCCTTTCCCTCTCCGAAAACGGCAACCCTAAACGTAACGTATGATATATTTAATTTAAAACGTTTTTCACTCGTTTCTGCTGTCGAATTAACGAAATTAATGTCGTTTCAGAAGGGTTGATGAATTATTTTGTACGGTTTAAGGCCTGTTGTGCGAATGTTAAATGAGTTTTGGCACTGCACTGTCTGTACTTGAAAGATTATGAAGACCTAATAATGTGTACAACTGAAGCTACATTGAATGTTAAATCAACTCAGTTGAAAGCATGTGTTGGTGTATGACTTTAAGCTTTTAGGCTTTCCATTCAAAATTAATTATTTCTCCCCATAGTAAGGTTTTATGCAATACATACATAGTTGGGTTTGTGAAATGGTTGTGATGAGCTAATGACCTAACTTTAAAACTGTACTGTACTGACTTGTACTATTGAATTGACTTCTTTTTAATAAATATACACATGCAATTATTAAATAAATAAACATATATATATATATAAATACCTAAATACAATTTTACACAATATATTACTTATCTGTATGTACGATACATTGACTTATCTTTTGATATCCTTTTATGTAGGCAATAAATAACAGCTACTGAATATTTAGTGCTGACACGAACGTTACAAGCTGACAACTGTATCAATGAGTATGATGTATTGTGAAGTCAATCATGTTAGACTGGCTGGCGGAACTCGGAATTGCAAATGCGAAGTATTATAGGCAATAAATATAGTTTACAACCAACTCAAGGCTTAAAGTCACCCACCGTCGTAACTGGTGTTGCGAGTAACGGCTATTTAGAAAGGTCAATAATATAAACCAGAGCTGATGAGGGATACCGACATATTTTAGATTTGTGACTAATGTCGACAACTAAGACATAGGAATTCTGATACTAATACATTTTGTATTAGATACTCTGATACATTTGTTACATTATTTTTTTTAAATAGCCAATGATATCCCAGCCATTTTTTCTATTGTTGTCGAATATGCACCGTCCCTTGAAACATCGGTAGTACTTCAGAAAGATTTTTATTATTATTATTCCCGGTAAGAGTAAAACAATAATAAGTAGTATAATTCTCAAATATGAAGTCACTTTTCTTTTACGTGGCAAGAAGCATGCGCTCAGGACTGTCCATTATGGAATTCCATGACAAACTTTAAAATTACACTTTTACGGCCGACTGCAGAATGGTGGACTTCTCGTAGCTTCGAAATGTTTTTGTTATTATTCCGAAAATATAGAGGTTTCTAGCGATGTTTCCCTTCACCGCTGAGCACGTGATAAGCTAACACTTAAAATTGCAATTTTCAATTTCATTTGCTAACAAGCGGTTTACCTAATGCCAAGTGAATACCGCCGCCCGTGCAAATCAACAAACGTCCATCGCTTGCAGATGTGTTGACAACGTTCAAAATAGTGGGCCCCGGTTACCTCACCAGATGAAACGCGAAAGTATGTACTTCCACTTCACACCGGTCTTCTGTAAGGCCATGGTACTTATCTGGACGAGCCTGCCCTTTTATGCAACAGCAGGATCTTCTACGTGGACTTACCACAGTATGTATATTACTTTTCTGTAGTAGAGCCATATAACAGTCTTTTCTGTTCCACAAATGGATGGGCTCATTCTAGGAAGTACCACGACCTCACAGAAGACCAGCTTGAAATAGAAATGTTATACTTATGTATTTACGAGTGAGTTAACCGGGGCCAATTTTATTAAAGGTGGAGGTTAGGTCGAGTGGTTCACCTAATGTTATCACTTAACATTAGGCGAACCACTTGATTGCCACCTTCTCACATAAAAAAAGAAAATTGTATGTAAAGCGAGTGTCCGGACGCTGGAGCTATCACGGCCCGTTTTAACATACTTTGTGATATTCATGTACCATTAACGTAACAGAGATAAAACTTAATGGCCCTTGGTTTTACAATCCCATCTTTCCAAAATGGGTTAAGTATAATATTAAAAAGATATTATAAAAAAAAATAGTTTTTCTTGCTACTGCAACAGATTTTCTTTGTTACCACAAACCTGAATATTCACTACTGTTCCCTACTATTTATAAACATTGCTTTCTCAATTTAACGTGGCAGATACTTTCTTCACTTTAGGTCTTTTTAGTGTCCGTCTCGATCCAAAAGGCTGGTGTCCTACTGTTGTGAAAAAATATAACGAAGATGAGCGGTGTTTGCTCCCGCCCCATAAAATAAAATCCACAGGACACTCTCACCTGACGAACGCCTACAAACAATGTTAGCGAAATTCAATCTCGCAAAATAGAAAATATTTTTACGGTCATTGAATATGAAAATGTGGTTGCGCCGGCATATTACAATGAGTTTTATGATGGCTTAACACTAAAATTCTCGTGTTCACCCCGTGAGCGATGCAGTGTATTCCGTGTCGCTGCAATTACTATAAAATGTATCATTGTACGCTCATGGATATAAGAATTGGTACATAAACATTTGATGACAGGTTATAAAGGTTCTGAATTATAGTTTGGAGCGTGCTAAATAAGAAAAAAGTTTCATGTAGAATTTCAACTGAAAACGTGGGAAAGTTCTAGTTGTTAATTAATATATTAACACTTAGTTCTAGGTAGCTCCAAATTTATAAAATTTTGTTCAAACAAATCTTCATTCATCATCCATAATTTTTATTTATGTCTTGAGCGTTTTTGCGATGTATTCTCTTAACTGATCCTCGCATTAATTAATTAATGTAATGCTATATCGCACTACGTTCGAGATATGTTCAATGCGGGTATTAGATGCCATTGTTGTGGAGCTCTTTGAAGGAAAATTTTAAATCGATTCCCTGGCGCTTTCTTCGCTGGGAAACCAATCCCGTGGCACAATAAGCTCGCTTACAATAGCACTGAGATGACGAAAATCACGGCGACGCTTACGGCCTCTTACTTGAAAAAGATTACCGCCATTTACGTACCGACGACGCCGCGTACGAAATGTGGATATATCGAATTTGTTCCCGTACATTGTTGCCGGGGCTGTTGAGCAATAGATTGGCGCATCGCACCGAAGATTATCGCCTCTGAGCAATTTCTGATAGACTGAGCGTACCATAGCTGTCGCCTGATTGTGTTTTGTTATAAATCACCGTTTATATTTCCCACTTGAGTATCAAAACGCAGGTTATAGAAAAAATCATTCGGTGCACATGTTTTCAAATGCCAAGGTGATATTTCTTGGATTCACGGTGATGTCTTGCTTATATTTATCCATGTCTCAATTCTTAAAGACATAGGTAACGGGCAGGTGGTAAATCACAACACCCCTGGAGTTGAAACTGCCTTTTACCGCACTGTCTAGCTGAAATGCAAAAACATAAATACTTTACTTTGGGCCGGTTTTCTTCGTACGTGTTAGGCTATATTTATAAATCCTCATAGTTCCTCATGATCCATCAGGACCTGAGCTAATTTTAGTAATTAGTATCGCCAAGAACTTAAGCCGGGTTTATTAGCGGGAGGAGCGAACTGAAAGGCGTGTACTTGTTTCGTGAAAAAATGTTCCGTTTTGAGGCTTGTGAAAGTTTGGTTTATTAGTAAGATAATATTCTTTCAGTTTCACAAAATGACACTTGAGTTGTAAATGACTCCGGCCTAATTGCAAAAGTATTGGCTTCGGTGCTGGCGGTCGAGGGCTCGCTCGGTCGGTGTTTGCCCTCGTGAAATTTATTTATATCAACACGGGATAATGTTATCCTACAGTAAGGGCAATGATTAACAAAAAATATATAAATATCGGATGTAACTGATATAAATATTATGGCTTCGTGTTCTCAAGGGTCCGCTGGAAGAGAACTGTTTTTAGGGTTAAGCTCACCTTTGTACATGTTTCTTGTCATTTGTTCTGATTGTCTGTATTATAATTGTGTAGAATAAAGTAAAAAAAATGTATTATGTCGCACACTATCAACTCTCAAATAATTAGATACGTGAGCCGTCACACTTTGATTATATATTCGTGTGAGTAAATAAAGCGCTAAGGATTGATTTATGCCCAAATAGCGTGTCGGCGTGTAGTGAAATTATCTACTGACGAATTAATGCCCCGCGCTATATGTTATAATGTCACTTTCACCAGATACACGCTCCCGATAAGAGTTTAGTGCTGCCGTGACATTATATTATTAATGCATCAATTAATCATCACTCAAAATATATATTTTAATCGTGACATATATATAAGCAAATCAATATATTAGTTTTAAATTAAAACGACAGCGTTTGATGTCCTGACATACAAACTGTGCATGGGTAAAGACCTTGACGTATGTGAAGTATCTAAGACAAACTTTCAAATAAGATGACACGGATAACAAAATGAACGACATACAGGTCAACTGTAATAAAGACAATAACAATAAATAATTCCTCATATTACGGGTAAAATGCTAAAACGCATGTCATCTGCGAACTTTTTCTGTTAATTTTTTTTTTTCATGACATGAAACACTTCCTGATAGTACGGTTAAACGCATGTCATGTGGTAACTTCTGTTATATATTTTTTTTTTCATGATAATCGGAGTACATTTCTTCTCAATTTAATTAATTATATAATTAAAAAAAAAATACCTTTAATCTGTATGATCAATAAAAATAGATTTGAAGGTTTTTTTTTAAGAAAATAGATAAAAATACGCCAATTTTTCCACCCCACAATCAATAAGAGCAACATGATGAGCAATTGGTCTATACACGGTAATGGAAAAAGGTCTGCCACTGACGACCGCAATGAAAATCTAAAATATTCGCAAAACAAGCACTGCATAGTGAAAAGGGTTAATTTGGTTTCAATCAGTTTCATAGTAAGTCAATAACATTTTTTCAATAACACTTTATTTACTTATAACCTAATACGATCAATAAACATTCGGTTTATGCGTCTACATGATTATTAAGACGTTATTGTTTAGAAGCTTAAGTGGTTAAGACGTATTGTTGTTTCTCAGTACATACATACTTGAAAATGTTACGTGTATCCATAAAAATAAGAATGAATTTTCAAGGCGCAATAACGTGCATGCTATAAATACTAGGAAAAATAAATTTATTCTTCCGACATATAAACTGCGAATTATAAGGGATTCACTTATGACTTTTTTTTTAAAACAAAATATCATAGAACATTATTATTTTCAATTACCAAATCAAAAAAATAAATGAAATAAAATCCTTCGGAAAAATAATTTTAGTAAAAATTAAATATTTTCGTTTTCGTATTGAATAAATAATTTCATTGTTATAAGTAGTTTGTGTGTTAAAGGCTATTATTATAATATTACTGATTATTTAAATAATAACAAAGTCTGGAAATGTACTGATCGCTCCAGGCTCTTTCAGTCAAATAATAGTAAAAAAAACGTCCCCCTGAGTTTCTTTTGCCGGTTCACAACCTCTGGCTTGAGAGACTTCATTATCCACTTCGCAAACGGGTAAACAACCCGATTCAGATATTTGAATTTGTTAGACATGGTGGCCAACGTTTCACCGGTTGGTGGGTTGTGATCACCGCATACCCCGGAGATCCACTTGCTAGAATGATTAAAGGTGCGATGCCCACCTACAAGAGAATAGACTTTCGGCCTCAAGCGTTGTATGTGAAGCAAAACTATAAATACTTATGCATCAGGTCGGTCTTCACTGTGAGGCTGGTCTGGCCGGTCGTTACATACGACAGGAGCAGTGGCGCGGTTCTATTTGTTTTTTTACTGTGGACTGTTTTCAACAAACAGGTGGTTCATCGGATGTTAAGTAAATATCACCCATCTACATCTTACAGATGACTTAACATATGAAGTGGCCCCATCACAAAAAAATTATTATTATTTTCTCCACAAAAATGCCCGAATTTCAAATTAAACTTCTGTCTTGCTTATATTCTGCGTAATTTGCGACTTGTATCCAAACTTTTTTGCAAAATGGCAAACTCGATTCGCATGAAGTTAAACGATCACCGACGTTCATGGACACCGGCTTCACAGGAGCAGTTCGAGCTAGAGATAATGTACCTCCGTTAATCACACTCGCATGCCGGATCGCAAAAGTGTTGACACTATAATTTCATGATAGCCGATTGAGCAGCCGCGCTACAATTTTTTTTTTTAAAACCCGTCACGTGCAGCAGCATGAAGTTAACCCAGTTTAGTACCGAACAAGTGCTACATCTAAGACCTTTAAATGAGCAATTCTTGTATATATATAATCGGAATCTCAGAAACGGCGATTTTCATGAAATTTAGTATGTTCGTAGATTCGGGGGCGAAAAATCGATCTAACTAGGTTTCATTTTTAGAAAATGTCCTTTTATCTCCGTTTTCAGGGAATGAAAAATATCATTCGAATATGACGGTAAATTTCGCCGAAAAAAAAAATGTTATAATAGCTCGGTCGGTAATTGGGTGGCCCCGAAACAGAAGGCTGCGGTTCGTGTCACGATCTTACACACTTAAATTTTTTACTTTTTTTCTATACCAGATCATTGCTTTCCTTATTTTGTATTTTCAAAATACACGATTTACCAAAAAAAAAAACTGAGCAAAGCTCGGTCCCCCAGGTACTTAGGATAATTGCTCAAACGCTGTCCTACCGACAGGTCATGTTCGTCACGAGATTTAACAGGGGTAAATATTTTAAATTGATATCGCGGAGTTTTCGTCACAGATCATTTCAGCCGGCCCCCCGAGGCCATTGTGCTCCTAATGATATTACAAATCCGACAGTCCTGCGAATTGGATGAGCTGGATATTATTCAAATTTACTTATCTCCTAACCGAGAGAACTGGGAGTTTGTGTTTCGAAAAAAAAAGCGTCGTTCCGAAACCCCTTTTTTGCTATTGAATCAGTTGAGTCTTAATTTGTTAATAAAACAGACTCGGGGGCTCGGATGGGGCCATTCTTGTATTTTCTCTTATCGTTCAAATTATCTCAGTCGCTGTAATTGGATAGAGTTTCTTTTTTTTCCCTCAGAGATTTGCAAGTTTACTTTAGTGTAATACACAAAAAGGCAATTAAAGAGCGCCCGCTCTGTTTGAACTCGTCGCTAGCGTATTTCTAAAATTTGTATATAATGCTTTCTAAATACTAGTACAAAACTGTAATTTTTAGGCCAGTAAGTACTTAAAAAAAGAGAAGTTTTCCTTTTTTACACATGCAAAATATATTAGCATTTCATAGCATTCCTTGCAATACAAATAATCGTATGCAACAGTATTGTCTGTTGTGACAGTGCCTGATCACTGCTTTTTTCCGTAGAGATACAACGCGAATGAGTGTCATTGAGATTTTCACATAAACAATGGAAAACTTATCAAAAGATGTCACCGGAATCGAATTTGAGACTTGGAATCATGATTCGAAGCTTAAATCACTAGGCTACCACTGCCTTTATTATGTAATTTATAATTAATATTATATAAAAGTATAAACAACTTTAAATTTATTACAATTTCAAATGAAAAACGCAAACAAATTTAAATGTAAGTTAAACAATGGAGAAAATTTTCTACGTTGGAACAGGTCTTTCGGTTAACTTTGAAGATGCTTTGACTGAATAAACTTCTTTCTACTTTTGTTAGTTGTAGAGGTTTTCAAGTCCTCAATTTGTTTTAAGATCAAGACTTTGAAAGAACTTTTTAAGGTGTTATTCCTATGAGTTTTGCACTCGCCTCTAGTTATTATGTGGATTCGGAATTTGCATATTTTAGTCATGAAAATTGTTTCATCTGCTTTATCAATTAAATGTTTAGTAAATCTCTTTTACATAAGCTCTTTGTGTATAATTCACTTCTATCCTAAAATAAATGTTTTAGGTCTTTTGATAAAAGCTATATTTAGAGAGAAAACTTACTTCCACGTAATCGTTATTAATTAATAACTAAGTATATCGTGTTAATTTAACTTTCATTTCGAACTCGCATTTTAATCAATAATAGGATGAGCCAAATTTCTCTTTTTTTACCTACGAAACTTTGTCTCGAAATGCTACGAGCTCGTAGCTCATAAAGAGTATCGTTTTACAACTTCTGCTATTAATTAATCAAAAATTGGTGTACGTTACAATTTTGAAATTCGTAAATCTACTATCGTCTTTCAACACCCCCATGCTATGCATTAAACATATTTTTGCAGGTTTTATAAAGGATAATATTATTAATAGTATTAGCCCTGCCCTTAAAATGAAATTAAAAATTTATAAATGGATAAAAAATTTTTCGCCGCGTGCTGCAGATTTGAACCAGCGTTCTCCTAAGTACACGCCCGACTCAATAGCCATTGGAGCTTAACGGCTTATCTGAACACCGACGAAAATGTCAACGTATTTTATTATCTACACAATTAAATACTTATTTCCTACTTCGGGGAATTTGTAATTTTGTTAAGTATGGCCCGTATGGTAATTCTCGTTTTGTAATAGGCTAACTTTCAAATTATACGCAAATACCTACAGCCGAGGGTTTCAGAGGTAGCGGAGCGAGTAGACGCGCAAAGCGTGAGTGCGTAACCGTCGCAAAGACGTAGAGATAGTCTGGAAAAGTCAATAAAAACCCAGCTTACCCTTAAACGTGCAATTTTCTATTTCTTTAAATGAGAAAGATGTCTATATGTTGGATACGAAATAAGCGGTTAATGTAGTCCGGGTAAATACATTATATATATATATTATAGGTTATAAACATATTTTATTTTAGATGCAGCCTTTTTGGATAATACACATACATGCATAACTCGCTTTATTATGAACTAGCTGATGCTCGCGATTACCTCTGAACCGTAGAATAGGCTGAAGGCCTAAAATTCAGACAGAAAGACAAATATAAATAAATATATTTATGTAAATTATAGCCTATGTGTTATTCTGATGTTTAAGCTATGTTATTGTAAAGTGACATTCTAATCCATTCAGTAGTATTTGCGTGAAAGACTAACAAATATCCATCCATACATACAAACCTTCGCTTTTATAATATTAGTAAGGAAGTAAGGATTGTATTATTAATATAATTTCAAAGGCATGGTTAGCTTAGGCAAGATGGAAAGAAAAACGTAGAAGAAAGTAGGCAAGACTAAGAGTGCATAGGATTTTACCAAGCTGGTGTTTTTCGTTTACATATAGGAAATCTTGAAAAGTATAAAAGCAGGGTATAGGATCTGTCAAAAAAGATTTATCCTACTCTAAGGGTCGAAAACGCATTTATAGTTTGTGGTGAACGTCCATGGAAGGTGGTTATTAGCTGACCTCCGTTTCTACAAAGAGGTTTTCCGTGGAAAAAAAGCAGCGAAAAATTTTTAACACTGCCTGAAGAATCTACAAAAATCTACTTAATTGTTAAAAGAAGTTATCGTGTTAAATAATCTAGGTACCCTTCTAATTTATCTGAATTCAGACTAAACCATCAGAACATTTCCAAAGATTCTCGTTGAAAAAAAGTAGAACAACCACACCTTTGTTGTTTAATTCGCGTGGATATCAAGTATTTTTTCATCTTATTTGTTTGGTTTTGAACACTGTTAATTTATGGTCTTAAAGTACGGAATAATAAAAAGCCTTTGAAGTAACAGCCTTTATATGTCCTACTATTTAGCAAAGGGAGACCCTCTTTAGAGAGGGCATTATGGTATAGTCCACAACACGACCAAACTTTTTTAAACTACCTAAACCAAAGGCTTTTTTAAAATGATTATTACGAAAATATGCAGGTTCCTCACGATGTATTGATAATTCAGCAATTAAAATTGCAATTGATAATTTCATTGGTGCCGACACAGGGATTTGAGCTCAGGTTGATGGAGTATGTTGAATAAAGCGAGCGACAGAACACAGCTATCACGGCTACGAATTTTCTTAAAAAAATGTACGGGTCCCATTCCGTAAACAGGCGATCTCTAATTCTACACAGCTGTCGTAACTTTTTCTAGTCGTGATTGAGTGGTATCTAAAATGTTGCCGAATGTTTTTGTTATCTCTTGGCTTTAGCATTCCAACATTTCTTGTTCCACTCGTGTTCTGCTTATTATATTTTTACATTCACCGTCCTAAGCCCAACCCGAAGGGTTTCGATCCATCATTTGCATTTGCCAATAACGCCACGTATATGTAATACAATATTTAATGGATGCCATTTCGTTCGTTATTGGATAATGCGGACGATGTTCGTACGCAGGTAACGTCTCGCCGCGTACATTTTACAATTCTCCGTGCTACTAATGGCTCTCATACGTCTTAGCGAATACAAACGGATTAAATTCCGCACTTCGGATGCGACGCTTCTTCATAATTTATTCGATGAGCGGTGACAACGTGGAAATATACATTTGACGGGAACACGTCGCTCGGATGTTTCACTTCGCGTTTTAAATGTGACGGTGACGCCTATCTATCGATCGTCCTTTAGAAATGTTCTTAGGTTTCATTCATATCGATTTCTCTTGTTCTGAGTTCATAATCCTAAGATGGTACCTAATTAGATAAGTGGTCTATTGTTTATAAAAACTTTTAAGAAGTATTGATTTAAAGGTTTACGTCCATAATGCAAACCTATCGAAACTTAAAATCATAAAGCATTTGTAGTGTTGGTTTTTAAAAGAAATACATTTTATAAATATTTGAAGTATAGGATGCTTAGGTATTTAAGATAAGATAGTTTGTAAGGTCACATTAACTTTTACCTGTCTCTTATGAAACTTGAGTACTAATCCCTATACACGTTCATGATTCGCGATAAGAAAGCGATTTAAACGCAACGAACCTAATCACACCGCGCAACCTCACGCTGCGACCGAGTAATTTTGAATAGATATAAATATTTAAAACGGAAACACAATACGCTAAGGCACAAATCACAGAAAGCTGCCGAAGAATGAAGGTAGCGAATGATAGCGTTAATACGGCACACATTCGAGGGGCGCTCCCGTATTCAAGGCGCGTCAATACCCGCTCACGGAATCCGCGGGGCCCGCCGAGCAGAACAAAAGGCGGTATGGGTAATAAAATTTGTAAACGGCGTAATGATACGGCCGCTTAGCTCAGCCCGCGTGCCTCGCGACACGTGATATAATGAGAACGAGAAGAAACTTCGCACCGGGTCGAGTTTCGAAAGCCGCCGTCCCTATTTGTCTGACGTATTCCGTCGATAAAAATATGATACGGTATAGATCTTATAAACTGGGTTACATATTAAGCGCTTGTTAGTAATTTAACAAGTTTTAAGATGCTCACTAAGCATCCGACGACGTGTAGTTTGCGTTGTTTCTCGTTTGGGTAACAGATAAGTTAATTGCTATTCAAAGTAACATTTCTTAATTCAATATGGGTTCGTTTTAAACTCTTATTGAACATCAAAGAAACGACTCATTTTTTACATAGTGTTACTTTAGACTACCTTATTTTATTGCAGGAAAAAAGTTTACCTAGCCTGTTTCCACGTTACGATTTAGGGCTTTACGTGTTCAATTGGTAAAATATGGCCTACACCTGGACTCACCGTCAGTTTATATTTCACACAATCTTCTTCAGTAGGTATTTAACTCACACACCTCAAAACATTCAACCCCAGGGTGCTGGGTGACAGCAGCGAGAGCTGTGGTGTGCCTATTTTCACCTGAGAACTTATGTGCGCTGATTATAATAATGAACGTGCAGTAGCACAAGAAATGCAGGGCTGTTTCCTGAACCTTATTATATAATAAATGAAAGCCATTATAAATTCAACTATATAATGTTGCGCTTACCATCTGCAGCTGCATCACTACTTACCATCAGGTGGGATGGCAGTCAAGTGCTGGCCAGTTTTGAATTAAAAAAAATGTAATACATAATTCTTCTTACTAAACTGTCATTTTATAATCTTAAATAATTCGCATCTATTTAATAAGCTATTATTGCTAATTATTTTTTGTGGTGTACCGGTAAGGCATATAGAACTGTGAAATACGAATCGAATGATAAAGTTAAAACTTCATTATTCGATCTAAAGCTATTTCACATTCATGTTTTTTTACGGTGTATGTATGATGCGATCATTCCGTCTTATACGATTTGTTCTTTCACATACATAAAATAAAATAAATTCACGTGAACCCGATACCCGAGTAATTCAGTCCTCAGAAAAAATCCGCTGAATGCTCGCTACGTATAACGCTTACAGGCTAGACCAGTTACCCGTTATGTTGGAATTATACGGCAGCCATTCGAAATAATAGTCACCTCGCCTTTTGGACTGCAACTGAAGTAATCCACCGTTTGTTATTATTGCAATACGACTTTATAAAATAACGCGGGGTAAATTGTCCAAAGTAAAAGAAAAATAACAATCGTTGTTACAGTTTTTATATTTAAAATGTGATTTTAAGTAAATCTGTTAGTTAATAATAAATTTGTTACATTTTAAAGTCACTAGCACAATCATAAAAGACTATTTTGCTAATGGAAGCAAGTATTATTAAAACATACCCTTCTCTTTGATCAGAATATGGCCCCGTGATCAAATAGATAAATACTTATGAATAAATTATTTATCATCAGCAACTTTTGGAATAAAAAAAGAGACACTTTAATACCGGCAAAATTTTCGTCTTGATTCTTAAACTAATGTTATTTTAAGTCCATAACCCCTTTCCATTAATTTAATCACTCTCTATTATCGTCAGAATTGTTAATAAATTGACTCTTGAATGGGCCTTTCAATTATCTCGAAAGCCTTTGATGGCTACCCGGTTCGAAAGACCATTCATGTCACGTCACCAGGCCATTCAAGCCAAGGAAATGGAAAAGATAGTAAACACGAAGAATATAATGGGGAAATTGGAACAATGCATGTAAGCTAAGCGTTCGGGCCGGAACATAAAAACATGCAACAGTTAGTCAGACTTCACAAAGGCGCAGGCTGAGAACACGTTAACAACAGGTAGGCTGGCGGTCGGCCAACTGAGCCTCTACGTCGCTACGTCGCTACACTTTGTGCTACGTGACTACAACAACAGTCGACTTTGTAAGTGCGCACGAGATAGTTTCTTTTTCATTTTAAACCTGAACATTTTGGTTAGCCATAGAAAAAACATTATTGATTTTTACGTCGTTAAATTACAGCATATTTATTTGAATACAAACGTAGTTATGGTACCATTCTTGTTCTTAAACTAATGCATCTTTGTAAGCTACCATATACGTAACCAATTTAGTATGCAATAATGTTAGAATCGCAAAGCATTATGAATGATATGATGCTTGCGATTCTTTAATAAAATGCCCTCAAATTAATCAAACATAACGAGGAAGTCTGTCTTGAAGCAGTGGTAACGGAAATTCTTATTTATTCATGTTACTGAAGCAGATCACGAATTACTTCTTGCAAATCTATGCCGTGGTAATCGTTTACACTAGTTTCCTAGTCTAACTATGGTTCTGTATGTAATTGTAAGATCGTGGGTGAATGCGGGTGTAATTTGTAATTTTGTCGCGTCGATTATTAACATTACTTGCTTTTAATATTCGTTTCGCTCGCATGGTCTTTTTCCATCAAAAACCGGCCAACGAATAACCTTGCTGCAAGTGAGCCACGACAGACATTGATTAAGAAATTCTCCCTCTTCATTTATGTTTGGGTCAATAGGGAAAAAAAATTAATTTAAAAAGATATAGGCTGTTACTTTAACTACCTATAAATGTCCCACTGCAGGGCACTTCCTCTGTATAGAGGGTATCAGAACTGAGGATTCAGATATCTTCCAAATAATTTTATTTTGTTATTATTTAGAAAATATGCAGGTTTTCTCACAATGTTTTCCTTGTGCACGTGATAAGTCAGCGCTTAAAATTAACGCTTTCATTGGTGTCGGCACCGGGGATCGAACTCAGGTTGCTCGAGAATATTGAATTATAACCGAGTGCCCGGACATTGAGCTATCACAGCTCTTTGAAGAAATTTACTGGGACAGAATAATTAGAATTTATTATATCACCGCGATTCCTCATAGCAGGAATGTCTTCCGACATTTTTGCAAGAGATAAGAGTTACTGAGTAAATATGCGCCGACAGGGCGTGGAGGCCGGTCACAAATTGCCCGCCCAGTGGCGGCGCGGTATAGTAGCCATCCCGCTATTGAATTTAACGGTCGCTGCAGCGTACATTAAATTGGCCTAGCGGCGTAAGCGGCGGCTTAAGCGATAGTTTTGCAGAAGACCGCGCTGGCACGAAGCCAGGGCTACCTGTTGACGCGGACCACTTTTTAATTTCCTTAGATCCCATACGGTGTTTGAGTAAGATAGATATGTTCATATATCGAGTGTAAACGACATTTTTATCCGTTCTATAGCAGTGCAAAGGAAGTGATTTCTTAAATGATTTTCCACAGCAGTCCCAGGGGGATAATTGCAAATATTGCGGTACTGAGGAGAATACCTGTACATAAATAGGTAATCACTGTCTAATTTCCGATGATCGATGAAGTTAATAATGAGATAATACGTGTTTTCATAGATATTTCGTATAACTCTACTAATACACTATTGAAATACTCACAAAGATATCCTTTTAGAAACATATTATTTTAAATAGAATTTATCATAAAAGTTTCTCTAAAAGATTCTGATACATTAATACAAATAGTCACAAGTTCATAGTTATTTTTCTAAAATAAAGAGTTACAGCTCAATAACTATACACTACAAAATAATGGTGATGGAAAAATTAAGAAAACGTGACGTACGTTTTCTTAATTTTTCTATCACACGTTTAATTAATCCATGACACAAGTATTTAGGAAATTAATTAAAATAGCACCTCGAAGTCATTCATCGCTTATTTCGTTTCGAAATTGCCTTTTTAAATCGAGTAGGCGCTTACGAGCGAGGCCTGGAGTGGGTCATTATGCGTCTCCTAAAATATGCCGGCGGTGCCAACAATATTCGCGACATAGTGTAATCCGAAAAATTCTAATTAGAGCGTCCACCTGTTCCGGCCTTTACTTTTTAATTTCGCCGACGAATTACGCCGCCAGGTTGCGGAGGGCGTTACGGCCCTCGGCTCGGGTAGCAACAAACTTGCGAACTCGCACCTCTTATATCTCCTGACATCTGCAAACACCGGCTTGGATCCGCCGACCTCACTTCGCCGCTTTATAGCCTCGGGAGGAATCCGCCCAAGCTCAACGTACTGAAAATCGCGTCTCACACAGACGTTCACATTAATATCAACCCGGGGCGTAAATAAAACACGTAACAGCTCTACGAACCTGCACGGTAGTGATGGATGCTACGCGAAATAAAGTAAAATAAATATTGAACTGATATTTCCATTTGATATTTAAATTTAAAATATTGACATGGCTCCCATTGCGCGCATTCGATTACCGGTTTTCAATTCGTTTTAACACAGCTAAAGCTCCGCCTCAGGGCTCGCTGGGAAACATACGGTTCATAATTTACGAGACTCGTGAGCGGAAACGATGTCCCGAGCAAAAATGGTTAATGGAAACAATACGATTTCGAATCTGATATGTAATCGATTAAGTACTATGTACCCGGTTTGATAAATGTATTCAATACTCCAGCTGCACTAAGTATACAAAGGCCTTTTCGGTGGAGTTTATGAACTGTGGTAAATAATTAGCACCGAGTTGTTTTATGTAATAATCTTGCCGACTCATTGAATTTTAATCGACGATGTTAGAAAGTAGGTAGAGTCGGTTTAAAAGAGACCCATATCTTGTTAATTAAATCTCAGTAGGGGTGCCTCTAGGCGAGAGAGGCGTCTTATGCCGCCTTTTATGGTGCTGCCGAATTTTCAGACACAAGCTAGCTTTAATTTAAACTTCACTTGAGGGGGTGGCCTAAAATGCCTGGATTTATTTTGTCAGGGTACAACGTGTTTACTGCGACAAAATATTTCATCATTATTTCTGCGAACTCTTTTAAATACTTCTAAGGTTAGCCCCAACGTGTAGTATAATACTTGCACTAGTTTGTTTTAATGTGATTTAATTAGCTTACAATTAATTGCTTGTTAAATTATGTGAACATAATTTTGTGGTGCTTGAGAAATTGATTAAATGTTAAGTTTTCTTTTTATAACTGGTATAACTGGAGGGGGAAGCGAGGCTTTTTGTGAAGTTTTTCTTTAATTTAAAGGATAATGCGTTATAATATAAGTAATATGTGTTGTAAGGACGATATACGTACATAAGTTTCTCGTGGACAAACACCTTGATCCGAAACACAATTACCTGTGAGTCACAGAAATCGTTCTTCCATGTGGAATTCGAACCCACGACCCCATCCGCTGAAGCCAATACCTTGGCAACTACGCCACGCAGTCATAAAAGCTTAGTTAAAGAATCCTTGTGATATACCAAATACGACGACTATAAGATTAATCTAATAATTATAATACACTATTACCTGATTAAACGTAGGTTGGAGTAAATTTTCATTTGCAGGAGATGTAAAAGGGAAATTTTAATGTAACAAATTCTTTTTGCAAAATTTAATAAACCAACCAACGAATTTTACCTAATTACTATTCACAAACACATGTAAGGGTCTCTTTGTGAAAAGTAAATGGTATGAGCTCCTCGCATCAAAGGAGAAGATGGAATAAAGAATTATATGGTAACAAAGCGTGCGATAACTAAATTAAAATCCTTTGTTCGGGCGGTCAGCTAATGCTAATACGGTAAAGGCAACCTTTGATGGATCGACTGCGTGATAACATTAAGGGAAAACTCCATTTACTTACCTCGTTACCTACCCGAGCTCCGCTGTGAAACCTTTTATATCTAAACTAGAGGATGCCCGCGGCCCCTCTCGCAATGACAAGATACGGTGACGTAGTTTCGGCCTTAGTTGCGTTACGTTTTGATTTCTGTCGCTTTAATTAATTACTTTTAACAAGATGTGCATAAAAATATCTTTTTAATTAATAAAATATGTTTGGAAATATAATAACATATTTCCATTTTTGATTTGCATAACATATGAATACAACAAAAATTTAACTTTTTATAGTGCTAATCTCTGCACTTAAGATTAAACATTAAATTCGTAGAAAAAGTACGAAAAGGCTGGGAATGCCGAAGACGTGGGTTCGATTCCCACAGCGGTGAGAATCTTTTCGTACTTTTTCTACAAATTTAATAAATAACAACAAAAATTTTTAAACAAAATTCATCAGATTCGTTTTTATTACAAAAAAAAAACCGTTATTATTTGCCCAACTTGAATAACACAAAAGGCTCTCGCAAAATATATTCAAGCTGAATGGAGGCTAGCGTGTTTTAAAACAATTACTATTGATGTTGGAAATTCAAACAATCGAACAATAATCAACCGTGTAGTTCGAAATTTGCTCAAGAGTTCTTTAAAACTGTTGCTTTGATTGGAAAATTTCTACGGAACATTAACAAAAGTAAACCGAATTGGAATAAGAAGTAAATAATATTAACTTCGGTGTACCGTGGAATCGCTGTGTAAATATTAGTACAGTCGGAGGCGTAATATTTCGTTCGATTAATGGCCGCTTTTGGATTTCATTCTCATTAACCGAAATGTCCATATTTGCACATTTAACATCGCTACTACCAGATGCATAATTTGACGGGGTACGGTACATGCAATACAAATAATGCTTCGCGGGTGATAAGCGATTACACATTATAAATGAAACTATTTTGCGGATTAATTACGTTTAACACTAGCTTTTCCCCGCGACTTCACTCGCATTGAAGCCCTTAAATAAATATCTATCCCCTTTATAACCCTTTTTCCAATTAAAAAATAGCCTATGTAAATATAAAAATATCCTTTCTCAGGCTCTAGACTATCTGTCTACCAAATTTCATTTAAATCGGTTCTGTACTTTTGGCGTGAAAGCGAGACAGACAGACAGAGTTACTTACGCATTTATAATATTATAGTATTGAAGTATGGATTACAGCATGATCATGAACGCTGTAAAAGGTCGAAAGGAATTGAAATTAAAAGTAAACGCGATAAACCCCTAAAAAAAGTGTAAGACATATATATGTACGGGACTGTATCGCTTCGGCGCTGGCGGACGTTGTTTTGATGCCCATATAGGCCAAATATTTGTATGACCCACAAGTAATTGTTCCGGATTTGGATGTTTGTTCCCGAGAGTGATCAGTTACATATAAAAATCGTAATAACGAATAGTAGCGAACACTAAACAGTTCTAAGAAATCTTGACACAAAAAGAAAGCGGTAACTAAATCAGAACCGATCCATGCGCTTCGTTATCACTATAACAGCACAATATGTTTACCAGTGGCGAGAATATACCTATGGAACCTTTTCAGCTGGAACAGTTAATAATTTTACGCGAATTAATTAATATTGACTCGAAAACCTTTGAATAAAGCTCGCTCCATTTAGGTAATATTGTGTTAAACTCGCTTACCGTTTATAATTGGCGCCCAGCACAAAGGGCGTAAAAAGAGCGGGCGCGCGGCATTGTTTTTGTTTGCCAACCCGTATGCCGCACGCCGCGGATCTCCTCTATGCGTCAGCGGTTTGTTTAAGTTTATAATTAACAGTTTATTCAATACTTCATAACTTGAAACTGGAACAAAACACGTCTGTCTGTCTGTAATGAATACTGAATGCGATAACGTGGTGCCGCTCACACGTGACGTGCATTATGTATTATACCGATATGAATTATCGTCAAATAGTATAGATTTTTTTACTTCGAAGTGCCGAATTGAGTCGTTTAACGTTTAACAAGTGTTAACAAGAAGTTGAAAGCCATGCCTTAGTTGGTAACTTCAGCACTAGCGTTACATTAAAGAAATTAGAGCCGGCCAAATGAACAATAGCGAGAAAGGCTTGTATTTTATGTGGATAAATTAAATGGAGGCATTACAGTACGTGGAAAACGCTGCGGTGCCTCGGGTTAGAGCCAGTACAAAGGGCCGAGTCGGGTTCTATTATTGAAAAGAGGGTGATCAAAGCCAAACGATACGTTTTCATATATTTGTAGTCCTTTTTCTATTTCTGTTTGTGCAGGTGTTTTTCGGGCCTTCGCTCCGGGAGCGATGTAAAGTTATTACAACGCCGTGTTTCGGCGCTATGGAAATGGTTTCAAAAATCACGAAAACACACGACCTGTACTTGTCGCCGGTGCGTTTGTTTTCAACGTTATTGTTCGTCCATTGTTACGCCGCCAGTACGGCGAATGTATGCGCAAATTCTTGCTGCCCCCTACATGGCGGGCCAACAATAGAAGCTGTTTCGTATCCGCAACGCAACGTTTATCAATCTTTTATTGTTTGTTTCAGGTGAAAGCCACAGCGCCGCGTAAAGTTTGCTTAAGTAAATTAAATTTACTGCCGAATGCAAGTAAAGTGGAACGACCGCAGATTTAACCGTTTTTTCCGAGCATTTCGTGGTGGCTCGCAGCTGAATCATTTCTCTACAGTGAGAAAATATAAAAACCGAACACCGAAATAATGATAACAGTACTTTGAATTAAATTGACGTTATGTTGCACCTCTCGTCGTCGTCTATACGTCGCGGAATCTTAGATAAGCTTTGATGGCGGTTCGATTAATATTTAATATCCTTTAGTACAATTATTCCCTTTGGGGTCGTTTATATTTCACACTGGAAAAATAATCAGTTGGGCATTTTTAAAGTAAGTAATTGGTTTTATCACGTACTTGGTCAGCTGTGGGACATATACAGGATGTTACTTTATTAACTTTACTAGATGATTTACGAAAATTCGTGGAATGTTGACCTTATTGATTTAGACATAAATGATTTATTCACAATATTTTTTCTCGATTTTCCAATGAATGAAGCCTTAGGCTAATATCAATTACAAATCTTCCATTCGGAAACCTACGAGAGGCGTTAGAATCGTTTAGTAAAGGGTTTGAAGTGAGTTTGCTTTGTGAGGTTTTGTGAGGTTAAGAACCTTAGTCTCTTCAGACGATTCTTCGAGTATTATCAAATTAAATTCATATTTTTTTAGTATTCAATGCAAGTTACTACCAATAATGCAAGCTTTGCGTTTTGTGACACAGCAGGAAGCAATTAAATAGATCGATATTTTTTCAGACCGAATGAATTTTTAAATTCATACGAGTATGTTAGAAATTACTTTATTTTTTGTACATGTAGAGGTGCAAAGAAACAGCATTCTAAGACAAATTGTTTTACTTTGGGCCTGGTCTAGACGAGGTCAGGACTCGCACTCCAACGCGTTCCGTTTTTTTACCGGTATATCGTTACATAAACAAAGTATGGATATACTTACACGCGATGGTTTTTGCGTCGGTCATTATTAATTGAAAGAGGAATGTTTTGCTACGAAACTCAAACATTTGCGGTTCCCGCTCCGCGCATATAGCCGAAATGCATAAAGCGTGCCCGATATGTACAGAGCATCGCGAAATAGGCTCGCTGGCTACATAAATACACAGCCCCCGGCCTACGCTCCGGTGTAAATAACAATCGATGGCGGGCGATTTTTTTTTATTAACTCCAGTCGCCATAACTCGAAAGCGTTTAAAAACGAAATGTTAGCGATGAGAATGTCCTGGAGCAGAAATTCACAACATGAAGTGCTTTCTTTGTCTGCATTTAACTATCACTTGAGAAATATCAGGTTAATTTCCACATCTCTCGAAAAATTTACTGTGATTACTCTGAACTTAATATTACACTCCAAGGTGTTTTTACCATAAATAAAAACTATTTTTTTTGAATCGACACTGGTTTTAGGCACACAAGCACACCAATTAATCCCTGATTTAGAAGATCAAGAATACATAATGAAAAGAAGACCGGCTTGAAGTCGAAGTAATAAAGTGGGCCGCTTTATTATATCACCACACGACTGAAATAAAAATTCTTTTGCCTCACTGTAATTTGTATCTCCATCTGTATGTATTTACAATTTTATTACCTTTAAACGTAGAATATTTAATGTATTGAAGAAAATATTAATTTTGAAAATTGTTCATGAACTAAATGAATAATTACGAAATAATCAAGAAATAACCGTTGGCGTAACTTCACACTATTTTTAACGCTGATCACACTTTTCGTAACGCTCTCGTTACTCATTCATCAGCTTACTGTCCAAGTCAAGCGCGCGTAAGTTTTACTTTTAAAATCCATGTTGACAGTTACTCTGTGATCAAATCCGATACGCAATAAAAATGCTCAAAACAAACTCCGAAATTCTAAGCGCAATAATTCTTAGATTATTTCCGCTATCGGTTGAAATGACGTTTAGGGACATCCGTGCCTTTGTAGTCGGGTTTGTGTTCGCACAATTTGCTTCCTTTAGAGGGGACATCAAGGTGCCTACAAAAGCTACCGATGTCACTTTCTCGAACCCGATACGGTAAGAAGAGAAAAATTCTCAATCGCAATACAATGAATGTTACTTGCTGTGGTAGAGTCATACAGAAGCTTCTACTTACAGAAGGCCACGGTAAAACGGAGAGAATTTTAAACTTATGCATTTCTTATGGCGAGCGATTCCAACATCAGTTAACCCAAAAAGTTAAGTGTTTAAATTGATGTTAGTGTACACAAAATAGTGCGAGAAGTTTTATCATTACTTCATCATTTTGGTGAACAGATAAAGACTTTATAAAAGGTATAGCGACGATAAATAAAAAAATCATCGGTCTTAGTTAATACAGCAAAAGGACAGAAGCTTTACCGCCGCATTTTTGTTTGTTGACCTCAAAGTACATGTTTATTCAATTAGCGAATGTACCAGTATGAATAATTAATTTTCGCCATTACGGTCGAGTCGTCGAAAAATTAATGATGCGAAACTGTTATATTAATTACCGAGGACTCGAGTATCAAAGCGATTATGTAATTGAATTCGTTTTTCCACAAAAATCTCGTAATTAAGAAAAGCCTTCGGGCTATATGGTGTATCAGAATTGGCCCAACAATGGTGGTTTTTCCGGTGAAAATCACCTGAAAGAAAATATTTGTAGGAGAATCATCAAAGCGTAATTAGATGAACACCTAAAATTTTTGAAATGTCTGGAATATGAAAGTAAAATTCATACAATAATTTTAATTAAATTAATTAACCATTAGATTTTTAAAGTTTGAACATATGAATTGTAAGAATAAAAAATCCAAAAGTTATTGACATAACGAAGATACAGAAAGATTACTAGATATTTTACCTGTAATCACTGAAACAAATCAATCTATAACCAACTTATCAATTTTAAAAACACAACTAATCTAATATATAAAATTCTCGTGTCACGGTGTTTGTAATTGAACTCCTCCGAAACGCTCAACCGATTTTCGTGTAATATTGTGTGCATATCGGCCAGGGTGGAAAATCGGACAACATCTAATTTTCATCCCCCTAAATGTTAAGAGTTGTCCACCCCAGACATTTTTTCTACCCTACAAATAATTTATATGGCAAAACAACGTTTGCCGGGTCAGCTAGTATATTATATGAACTTGCCATAATAACCTCTACTTTTGCACACTGAGAAGCTTATAAAGGAGAAAATACTTTAAGACCATGAAATAAATAGAAAACGTCTCTAATGTTCTCTTCTGTCGCGTACCTAAACATGGTTCGTACAAATCTAACACCGTTAGTTAAATTCCGTACGAGAACATTCATCCATCACTGCATCACCACGGTAAACGTCGGAAAAATAACACCCGCCGCAACACGGGGAGCCCCCGCATTAAAAATGAGCCCTCAAATAGCAGGAAAATTATTACGCCGCGATACATTGGCAAAATGAAAAGTCTCCCCATCATCCACTGACATATCGACTGGCGGTTACATCTTTGTCGAAGAAATTGTTGGGCGCGGTGCAAAGCAATCTTTTATCGAAGTTGTGCCTAGGCGCTAATGTCGCTTTTTCCCTGCCACCTCGGATATTTCCGTTAGGACGCGCCATCGCCAACCGATCCATCATTTATGAAAGGAAGGAAACAAAGACGTTGGTACAGGAGTGTGATGCATGTGCTGCTGATAATCACTGTTGGAGTAAGTTCATTAATGACTTCCTGCAATACTGTTCCACGCTTTTAGTATAAATCGGAGAGGTTGAATTTAGTGGGCTCGCGTGGTGGAATATACCCTAATAGGTTCTGTATACAGGAGGCCTTTGCCCAATAGTGGGACACATACTGGAGGCTGTTACTGTACTTTCTTTTTAATTTATGGGGCATAAAGTAAGCGAAAAGTGAATGATAAAATTTGTTCTTAACTCAGGACAAAGTTTTTTTTTGTACAAGAAACATTAAATTGTTAATGTAGCTGATATTTGATTACAGTATACAATAATATTATGCTTACCAATTTGTAAATTGACACAATCGTGAATATTTTTAACGAAGAAAAATGTAAAGTTAAAAGTCTATTACAGGTTAATAATATGTAATTTTATTAAACTATCAGTACGCTGAGTCAGTATTTAGCAAGAAGTTAATAGCGTTTAACCACGTGACAATTAACGGATTTCAGTTCAGTAATAACCACTACGATACATAACACTAAGATTGACATACAGGGACACAGAATCCATTTCAGAATAGGCTCGCTTATTGATAACTGTGTAAGATGGATGACGGATAGGCTAGGCGATCCGCAATGCATATGTAATTATAGTAAGAGTAATTGCTTTCATTGACATGCCGAACCTGGAAACTGCGCCGAGAATGCCTCAATAATTAATCGGACATAAACGCTGATGGAAATCAGTTCATAGACATACACACTATACGGTATGCGGTATTGGCCTGCAGCGCCGTACCTCACTTTGCGTAGTGTATCCTCATTGACCCATTAATGTGCGTTAGCTCGAAGACAGGCACTCCCATCGACAACGGTTCGACATTTCGCAATACTTGTGTGAGATGTCGAATCCTCGGGAAACGACATTGTTCATCTATGGGAATCAATGGTGTTCAATGATATAGATGAAACATGTCCATACTGCGCAGCGTTTTTAAATTGTTACGCTTTCCATTGTATGACATATATAAGTGAGTGTGAACATATGATACGGAAAGAGATAGCAGTCTATAGAATTACACCATTTTTCGTAATTTTAGCGCCTCAGTTTCGGTGCGTTCGTACCATATCTATATCTGTATATAATATCATTGATGGGAGTGGCTTTCATAACGGATGTGCAAGTCGAATGAGCTCGGAAAAATTATGGAAATGGTACCATTATACAGCGTGTCTTTACAATCGCGACAATAAATGAACACGCATATTATAGAAGATAACTTTTTAAAATTATATTAAAAATTTACATTCTTTAAACATCAGTATTTACCGAGTTATTACATTTTCCAAAACAAGCAATTTTAGAACACCCTTACGTATAAAACTGTAACGTTAAGTTCATTTCTAAAGGTCACAAAGCATATGAGTTGAGCATGGGTTGAATGAATTTAAAAGAGACAAAACATACTGTTAGAAGGAGATTCTTGTAATGCGACGCTGTGGCAACGAATGAAAAAGTCTCTGAATGTATGAATCAGTCAGTTGTAGTTGTATGGATGTTACAAATTTTTTTATTTTTTTCTTAATTAGTTTGTTTGAAAAATATTTTTATAATTATGTATTTTTTAAATTATTGGCAAGTAGCGTTAGACGTGTGTTCATTTATTGTCGCCGTTGTAACGACACACTGTATATTCTTTTCTTGCGTAAGAAGGTGGTGGCGAGCTGGCGGTTCGTCTGACGTTAAGTGATAACCGCCGCCCATGTACCTACATATTTTGTAATACCCGTAGGACTGCAGATGCGTTGCCACCTTTTAATAAAGGCCCTGATACCTCAATCACCAGACGAAACGCAAAAGTGTAACTTCCTCTTCACACCGGTCTTCGTACGGTACTTCCTCTGATGGATTTGCTCATTCGTACAAGTGGTAGGGCCTCCCCTGTTGATGTTGCAACCATTGATTTTGATTTTCCTAACACATTCCTTCTTCTTTCTGTATAAACCTTTTTACTATTATATGGCATTGGTCATAAAGAGAAACTCTTGTTTGTTATTCTAGTAAACTTAGTGATAAGATGTAATTGGTTTATTGTTGCGAAATAGTTGTAAAACAATAGTTAAAATTAAACAGTCTGTCTTGAATACACAGAATTGAGGTTGTAAGATTAAAATAAAGTACGTATATGAGTTCCCACCAACACGTTGTGGCAAAAAATACATCAAAGTAAATGACACATGCTTTATTTTAAAAATATTTCATCCCGATGCATATTTAGCAGCTTCAAACAGACTGAAAACTACGTTTAAATATAAGCAATGATGGTAGAAGTTCTTAACTATTTTAAGTCTTAAATCCCCCACTTTGAAATTAGATTGTCACACAGTTTTTAAGCGCGCGTAGTTATTAGTTAAACCGTCTGTTACAAGATTTACTTTATAAGGAATGTATACAAAGTGGTGGTTTTAAGATCGCCGCGGTTGAGATAATGCCCCGGTATAAATTTATGTTCAATTTGAATTTTACAGTTTGCAAGTAGTAAAACTTTATGAACACTAAACCGAAAGTTTGACTCGAGCCGCAAACAATGAATTTTTCGTCTAATTAGTCCCGCGTTCTAGGAAGTTGCGCTAAAACTTTAAGTGTATTTATTCCCAATTGTGATTGTTATGCTAGTTAATTGCCCGCCTTGTAATAAATACGCGGCCCATTGTTACGGGAGTACGACATGGTTTTATTGTTATTTGTGATGCCCGTTATCGAGATCGTGTTCAGTTTGTTACTCCGTAGTTCGTTGTAGGAATAAATAAAAAACGTCAGCCTTTCCTTAGATGCCCCACGTCTAGCCTATGCTAAAAGGGCTTTGCTTTTTTTTTTAAACTTTGGATATTTTATTACTTATTTTTAAAATTATATGAGGCAGCCGTGTAAAAATGTAGTAATTTTAATTACATTACATTTTATAATAATTTTTGGTTTAAACTAGTGTGAGAGTGTTTCCACGTTGTCATACAATAGCATGAATTACTTAGTACTTTAATTAGTGAGTAAGTTTAATGATAATCAAGTCTTCGACCTGTGGACCACAGTTCCAATTGTTCGGATCCATTTAATATCTGCGTCCTTCTCTTCTTTATAATAATGCCATTCTTAATTTTATGCATGCTGCTATTAGTTTCATACCCATATAACTTTCTATGTATTCATGAATGAAATACAGTTTCTAATCACCCACAGACATTAATTACAGTAATGAAAGTTCTTAAACTACGACCTTCACGACAAAAATGTCCTAATTTAATATGCATAACACTATTTTAAGCAACTTTTCTTGACTGACACTAAACTCCATATACATTGAGGCAAGAAAATAATCTTGATTGTAATCAAAATAGGTTTACCAGTTCCCGGATTCGTAGATTCAGTACAACACTGGCTGCAAAGGGGTTACCGCTTCTGTTATATCGTGTTACTGTAACATAATATTCTGTTTGTTTTGTCGAGTACACGTGCCTCCAGGTTAAACCCTGGTATATCCAAAGAGCGTCGTCATAAGCCGGGCGAGCGACGCCAGTTTCTAGTTTATCTTGCCCGACCTATTCTAAGCTACAACTTGTCACCATGTTGTCGGGAATTAGTTATCAGTGTAAACGTTGTGACCAGCGTTGTGTCATTCGAATGTGTTCATTTGTTTATTGCAAGAAGGTGGTAGAAAGTGGAAGTGTTATATTGCTGCGTTTCGTCTTGTGAGGGGTAGCCGGGCCGGCTTTATTAAAAGGTGGCAACGTTTATTAAAGCATCTGCAGCGTTGCAGATGAGTTTTGGGTCAGTGGTTGGTTGGTTGCAAAAATTCATGGGCGGTGGTTATCACTTAATATCGGGTGAACAGTCAGCTCGTTTGCCAAAAATGAAATAAAAATCTGAACGATGTCGGTCTAAATGTAAGTCGTATGCTACTGGACGTTTACGAGGCGCTCGAAATTTATATTATACTCACCGCAAAATGCGTCTTCTGTTCAAAGACATTGCATTTGCAAATCACCGTTACATCCGTGGACATTGTCTGCTTATAAGTACCTCAAACTCTCATCTATTAATAAAATCGCTATAAATACAGAGATTGATAATGTTTGTGTACGTGAGTAGATTACGTAACTTTCAGGACGAAAAGAAAGAGAGAGAACATATCATTTTCGAGCATATTTTAACTATAAGTAAGATAAACTGTCTGTATGCTCGAAAGTTATAAGGCGATCGCAAGATGCTGACCCGAGAGTAACACCGTCAAAATGTTAGCCGTACTCAGCTGCTTTGCGATTTCGCTGCAATCACAGAGTTTCGGTGCACGGCGAACTTACTGTAAACAAGTGGACAGTGGCTCATTGTAAAGTCACCCGGGGGGAGCAAACTCCTGTGTTGCCTTAATAACTTTCTGCTGTTTGCTTATCTATTAACACATTAAATTCGCGAGATAGGTCGGAGACTAATGATATGGTGGTAACAGAGTTGAAGAGTCGTTGCAAACACTCGAGTCTTTTGTTCATTCTCCGCGAAAAGAGAGAGAGTTGTTTTTTTTTTGCTTCGTTATAAACTAAGTAAGAGCCTTCGCTGATGTAGGCACGTTATAACTTCATGCACTCGTGTGTCTTTTAAAGCTAGTACTTTTTGAAAGAAACTTTCTAAGAAGACAGTCCGTCTTGAGGACACATACGCTTAAGTTTTTTGCCTTGTGGAGAAGTAATATTTTTTGAATAAGTAGAAGTAATATTTACATATTGTTTTAAAATAATTGTTTCGAATATGTGTACATAAATGCCTTGCTGATCGATATTTATCGGAAGCTGGCCGAGCAAAATATGTGGCATACACTTTGTTACATTGTGGTACTCATCAAAACTACCTTTATCAGCGGAAATAACGAACAAACGTAATGGTAGTTCCCGGACAAAACTGACGCGAAACGGCTATTTGTCTTAAAAATTGAATGGGAATAAAGCTCAAATTGCTGTTGTCGGTTCTCCATCAGCATAATTAAATGACATGCATTCTACGTAAGCCGCCGTAGGAACCGCGGTTCACATTACTTAATCATAAAACACTCGCAGCGTTTCGTAGATTGCTTAAGTTTAAATTATTTCGTGTTAAAACGTCGACTTATTAAAAGTTCCGCAGTAGTTGTTTTCTAAACGAGCTCAATAAATCTCCTTATTATACGATAGGAACACTCTGAAACATAAAGGCCTCCGTACTCCGTAATGAAATCTTTTCGGCTTTTCGGGCCTAATTAAAACGATTGAAATATTTCATAACGAAGTGAAAAACGCATTAAAAGTTTATCGAGGGGCGGCGCGTCTGCCCCAGCGAAACAAAAACAGTACCCAATGTTGTTTTGGAAAGTTTTTTTTTCCTTCTTCTTACAAACGAATTATCCCTTTTGTTGATGTTCCTATTCATACAAAGCAGGAGCTTAGTTTGACTCGTTATTGCCTTTTGTTCGATCTCGAAAGGTTTTTATATAATTGACATTCTAAAACCAATGGTATGTATCAATAAGACGGATCATAAAGCAAATTTAATTTGACTTTATTTGTAAAGCATCATAAATCTAGCGTACCTATGTTCATTCGATAGATTTCAATCAAAATTTTATAGTTTATCTAAAAGATTCCCACTCAGCTGCCGCTATGAGTCTCAAGCGTTACAGTGTTCCACCTCATTAGACGGGATTACTCACTCAGAATTTATTCATTTTTAGTGGTTTTTTCGTTGTTATATTTAAATAATTTTTAGTCATAAATACTTTCCTTTTAGGTGCGTATATTCCGTCCGATTTTAAGGAAGCTTGACTTAAAAAACGCAGAATAACACAAAAAAAGTGTTTGAAAATCGTCCGTCTCTCATAAATTTTAATGTAATTGTGTACGGGAATGAAATTTGTTATTGACTGACCCTTCATTGCGACACAAACTGTTGCCCATACCGTTGCCAAACTGTATATCTCGAGACAATTACTCTGATGGCACGGTCCCGGCTTCCCTTAATGAGTGACGAAAGTGGATATTATATGAATTCTTCACTCGGCACTTGTCATGTTCGTTGATTGATTTGAACGCTACTATCCAATTTTCACCACTCAATGTAATTTCACGTACATCGATTTCAATTAATACAATTGGTAGACGAGTAATATCCATTAAAGGCTGGCTTGTGGTAGTCGAGGATTATAAAAACGTAGCCCTTTTTAATGAGTACTATTTCCTTTATTTATTTTAATACCATTTATATTGTTTAAAAATAAAATGTAACATAATTATGTTCAGAAATACATAACGTTGTTAAAAGGAATCAAAAAAATTTACTGTGGTACAGCCACGCAACAGTCTTCGCTGTTGCATGAACGAGCAGGTCCGTAGTGACTCACAGAAGACCGGCGTGAAGTGGATGGAAGTCTTATACTTCTACGTTTCTTCTGGTTAGTGTGGTAACCGGGGCCAACTTTATTAAAAGGCGGCAAGGCATCTGTCTAAATCTTTTTTAATGTTGTTAATCTTTCCATGGGCGGCGTTCTTTTAAAAAAGTTCCTTTTTAAAATTGTGCCATGAAAAACTTGGGTTTAATGTTACGAAGCCGAGGTAATTAAAACAATAGTTAATTAATTTGGGATCTGGTCAATCTTCGGAAAAGAGCTATAAGATAATTTGAACTAACAAAATTATAGAAAGCCAATCGTTCTTCAGTGATAATTAATGATTAAGGAAAGCTACGGCGTACTAAGGAAGTCTTTTCATTTAAAATTTTCTCAATTATAACAGCTAGATGTTTTATATAAATTCTTGAGAAGAGATTTCATAATTTTTTTGTAATTATTTCACGAATTAGTTGTTTTACAAGCCTGTACACGTTTCCGATATGTACTTTTGTCATAATGTTTTGTTGTAAAATTGCGCTGATGAATTAATTGTATGCGTAGAAATCACAGCTTCTCTCTCGCGCTAAAAGCGAAAAAATTCTCAATTGATAATTGCAAGTTCCCTAAAAACCTCCAATTTTAACATTTTTATTGAAATCTATTCTCTCTTCTTAAGAGAAGATAAAAAATATATATTCTATCGAAGAGTTTCTTGCCGGTCAATCTCTGTGAACCATTTGTAAAATTTGACATTCAGAGTAATTTAAAAAAGCTTAAAATGAATCAAATATTTTTACACCCACTAAGAAAGTGTTGTGAAGAGAGTATAGAGGTAGCTCCTTGCTGCTCCATCAGGGGCGAAACAAAAACGATTTGGTTGATAATAATTGTATGTAAACTTAGTAACATGTGTACAATGAATCTGTGTATCTAAGTAATTTGCATTAAAATTTTTCTGTTGTTTTTAATCATAGACCTATATTCACATAGATTTCTATAAAAATAAGTTCCTTGTTCTTTGGCATGTAGCTTTTTTAATCCAAAACGTGCAGGTGACAATTGCAAGACAGGGGTTCTTGCACGCATGTTCTAGCCTTTGATCTGTTAGCGTTTCTTCCATTAGTTTTTCAACCACCACCTATTATGCTTGCCTTCGTGTAACATTTCACCATATTTATACATATTATCGAAGAGTGGCCTACCTTCTCGGAAACCGCGACGCGTCAACTATTTGCGAGCCGACGAAGTTGCGTTATTATGACAGTCGCTGAACTCCATTAATTACTGCGTTAATGTAATTCATGACCTGTCTAACTGTTCCGACGGCGAGCACGTTGTTCCGCTGACATTAGCGACCCTCATTCCCATACAGGTAACTGACTTTCGACAGTAAAAATACTAAAAAATGCATATTCCATCGGACTTAATAATGAATATTCTATCGGACAACGATGGTCAACATTAAATATCTTGTAAGTGGTAGCTATTAGTATGAACTAGTAACCCAAAAGATGAAACCCAAAAATGTAGGCAATATATAGGTACTTCTACATCGGTATTTTACACAGGTTCCGTCAAGCCCCGGACAAGCCGGTTCTGTTAGTGTAAAAATAAAAGCTTTGGAGGAACCGTTCTTAATTTCCTTTCGATTAACGTACGAAAATAGTAACGCCTAAACCAAACAGTTATGTACATTTCACCAGCTTCTTACACAGCGGGAGAACATTTACGAAGGTATCAATCTCGAACAAACAATTTACACTAACCTTGTTTCCTCAATAACTTAAAAGTTCTGATTAAATACCGTCTCGCAGAGGAATTTGCGAGACCGTAAAAGTTTGAGCTCTCTTTTAGCCGTTCACGTCCATTAACAACGGCGATCATGTCGTTGTTGAAGGAAACTCTTTGTTTATTTTGCACAAAGTAACAACTCAACTGAATTTGAGAAAATGCCTTTCGCGTTAATTTCAATCTCATCCGCGTTCAAACAATAAATAAATAAATAAATATTTTAGGACACATTTTTACACAACATTCTCTAGTCCCAAACTAAGCAAAGCTTGTACTATGGGTACTAGAAAACTGATAAACATACTTAAACATACTTTTCTTTTGTAAATTAATACATATTATACATGTATAAAGACTCAGTTACTAGAAAAACACTATGTTCATCACACAATATTTTGCCAGTAGTGGGGATCGAACCCATACCCTGTGGCGCAGGTTACACTACCCATTACGACATTCGAGCCGTAGTTTGTGACCTATTTTTATCGTATTACTACTATTTGAATGTCTCGTTTAAGTAGTGCCAATATAAGTTATTATAGACTGCGCCATACAGGTGTATAATTGAATAATCACGGTAATAGCTGTTAATTTTGGTAGCGCGGCTATAACTAAAAAATGCGATAGCAAAAATCTATTAAATTTAAAGGTATTATAACGTTTTTAATCAATTTAGCCCCACAGAATGTTCTTCTTTAGGCTTGACATAATAATAAAGAACGGTAGAGCAGTGTTAAGTAGATATTGACAAAATATCAAATTCCTGTACATGTGAAGACTTCAGAGATTATGGAAATGTGTGTGTATATGATCGCTTCGTGAAATATAATGTGTAATCGATCAGACAAGAACGGCGGAAGAAAACAAATTACTTCCGCTGTTCAAGTAAAATTAAAATGTATAGAGATAATAGTGACCACTGTGATAAGACAAGCACCGTTCCTTGATTATTATAAGAAACACCTTAAAGCCCATCGCCCTTCCTTTCCAATTTAACTTAATATTTAGGCTTAATTTATTTTGCACCATTATCCCGATTTCTTTTATGTGAGTCAAGCGATTAGGCGGTTCACCTGATGTCAAGTGAATAACGCCGCCCATGGACGTTTAAACACCCGATGGCTTGCAGATGCGTTGACAAGTTTTAAGAAAGCTTGTATCTTGTGTTAACTGATGTTTGTGCTTTCAGTCCTGAGACTATTAAAGCTTCATCTGACGCAGAACCGGTGGGCTAGCCAGAACCCACGGGTTTGGGCCCTCCGCTGGGTAGGACCGTGCATGTGCTTAAGAAAGCGGACCCCGGTTACCCTACTCACCAGACGAAACGCGAAAGTCTAATACTTCCACTTGTAGTAAGTAAACTGATACTTTTATGAACTTGCTACCTTAGCAATAGAGTACATTATTTTCTATTCCAAGTATATTATATAATCTAATCTAAGATTGAAATCTTTAAAGTGCTTTGAGTTATCACATCATGTCTAAACGCGTTTGCCTTTGACTTTGCAGAATCAATGCTAACACGATTTGTGTGTATTATACCGGGAGAGGACTTTCAAACGAAGGGAATCGACATCATAATGTAGACGGTTTGATATTCAAATGTCAATTTTCTCAAAGTTATCGTACTTCTTTAGAGCGTTAAGGAAAAATGATAAGTGATTTTTATGCAGAGGCGTACTAATAAATCAACATAATGGTCTGTTAAGTTGTCAATGTGTCTATGACACATTATTGATATTTGACACAAGAACAAAATGAAAATGAACAGGACATTAACTTAGTGTTAATGTCCTGTTCATTTTCATTTACTTCCGCCATAAACGATAACTTCTTATGTATATGCACAAGTACACACGTGCAGTACTGCGCGCAGGAGAGTAACCTCATATAAAGAAACTATCTCTTATTCCCCTAGCTTATATAATTTAATTTTTGATTGATCTCTGGTACATGTATTCATTAACAGTTGCGGCGTGTACAGCAATACTGGCTATATATGTAAATAGATCTGTTGTGGTCAATCTGTAATGTTTTAATGCTACACGAAATTCACTGAAACTTTTTGACTAGCCTTCAACTGTAGGCAAAAAAATTCGATCAGGTGCCTTAATCCTTAAGCGTACTCGGGCCATTTGATCTAAATCTATATTATTTGAAAATGAGTGTTTCGAATAATATTTTGATATAAGTTACTAGCTGCCCCGGCAAACGTTGTTTTGCCATATAAATTTTTTGTAGGGTGGAAAAAGATGTTTGGGTTGACCACCCTTAACATTTAGGGGGATGAAAAATAGATGTTGGCCGATTCTCCACCCTGGCCGATATGCACACAAAATTTCACGAAAATCGGTCGAGCCGTTTCGGAGGAGTTCTTTATTTTCCAAAACAAACAATTTTAGAACACCCTTTCGTATAAAACTGTAACGTAAAGTTCATTTGTAAAGTCACAAAGCATATATTCATATATGATGGATATGGGTTGCATGAATTTAAAAGAGATAAAACATACTGTTAGAAGGAGACATTTGTTATGCGACGCTGTGGCAATGAATGAAAAATTCTCTGACTGTATGAATCAGTCAGTTGTAGTTGTAACATCCTATATGTTACAAATTTTGTTTCGTTTTTATTTAATTAGTTTGCTTGAAAAAAATTTTTTTTGTTATGGATTTTTTAACGTTTTTATTTTTTATGACTATTGGCAAATAGCGTTATGCGTGTGTTCATTTATTGTCGCGGTTGTAACGACACGCTATATAGATTAGTAGTAAGTGTAGATATTTTTCATGGTGATAAAGCTATTAGTCACATGAAATATAATAATTAAATTTTAAATAAAGTTTTTAAATAAAACCTGACTTGAAAGAATTAATGACTCACGTTTTCCATTTGAATCAAACATTTTGGTTGTAAATATTAAGGTTAAACTTGCCTTTGTTACATATACAATTAATTAGGCTGCATATATTGCGATTAAATTATTCTAGAAAGCATGTGGTATATTCACCTGGGATAACGGATATCAGCGGGTTACTTCTCGTTTCGGATTAAAACTTCACAATTTGGACCACATATCTATCTTGCATAATAAATTGAACGAAAACGACAAATGAGTTAATCTTGGATCAAAGTCGTTAAAGCTTTTCGCATCGTTCGTTCCGCAATACCGTTCAATATGCAATAAATCCACCGTAGGGAATGTTACCAATCTGAACGTAACCGTTTATCACATTAATTTGTATGTCAACTAATAATGTTCTAGTGTTCAGTTACGTTAACCATAAAATTTTCAAGAACGTTTATAATAATGTCAAATGGTATTAATGGTTATTTTAAAAAATAAATAATATACATTTTTAGAGATTATTTTGTAAATCTAATAATCAATTGTTTAATAGTGGTTTTGTATTAGAGAAGGCTTGAGGTTATTTTGTTTATTTTATTGTTATTTTGGGTAGATCATATATGTCTGCGAACACAATATATACCTAGTCGGGTCATGAGTTATGAATTCACATGTTAGAAAATTTTGAATTTAGAATGCTGCCCGCTAATATTCATTGAATTCGATTTTCGAATGTTTGAAAAGGCCTGCTCAAAGCATCACCCTGATTTGGAACCACTCCAGGCATCCTTGTTCACAGCAGCCGCCGACATTGCTATGGACATCATTCATGCTGCTATAGACGACTGGCTGCGAAGGTTGAAGCCTTGTTTTCAAAATCACGGGGGTCTTTTTTAATAAGCTTAGTTAGCAAACATGTGTCAACTATTTCACCATAAAATGGTGGTTCTTACGGTAGTAGGGCCACGCAGCAGCCTCAACTGTTGCACGAATGGGCAGGCCCGTCCGGGTAAGTACCACGGCCTCACAGAAGACCAGCGTAAAGTGGAATATATGACAAATACTTTCGCGTTTCGTCTGGTGAGTGAGATAGCCGGAGCCCAATTTTCAAAAGGCCTCTTTCAAAATTCCCAACGCCTCTAACCCTCGGTTGTAGCAGGTGTCGCTCTGCTTGTAGCTGCTCGTTTGGTAACTTTTAACATTAAAAAAAAAATTACAGAACCTATGGGCCGACTATGAATTAATCGTAATGAATTTTTTACGTCAAATAACATTAACCTGAAAAATATTCCATTCTTATTCCTCTTTCACGTTCAATTCACGTTTATTCCTTAACTTATTAAGCAAGTCAAAATTTTAATTATAATATACGTCTCTCTTTGGCTATTAAAATATTTTATACTCGAAATTAATACCGATTTCTCCTTCAATGAGATAAAATGATATATTAAAATGAAAAGCAAAACCCTCGGCTTCATTTGAATCCAATATCGATAGCTTTCAAGATGTTTGAGGATGTTTGAATAACAAATGTTAATAAATTTATTTGGAAACTGGGATATTTTCTCCTTCAATGTATTGTCCACATTCAAATTTAAATGATATTTTAGTAAGCTTTCATAATTCATTTTCAATTGATTTTGTTTTTATTACACGATAAAATCAGCTTTTAAATTTATTTAGCCAAAACTTTCCGTGCCAAACTTTCATATTTGTAATTTAATAAAAGATATATACTTTTCCGAGATCCTCGTCCTTCAGGACGTGATATAGAAGTGTTATATTTCTTCGTTTCTTCCGGTGAGGTAACCAGGGCTGACTCTTTTAAAGGCTGGCAAAGCTTCTGCACACGTCAGATGGGCTGCGATTATTGCTGAACATGAGGTGAACCGCCACCTCACTTGTCTCCTATCATCATCACCCTCCTGCCCTTATCCCATTAAGGTGGGGTCGGCACAACATGTCATGTTGTTAGCGGCTTTGGCTAAGATTTTTTGGACCAGCCGCCTTCCTGGTCGCAACCGTCCTGGGGAACCATTACCCAGATCCAGAACATTTGTGGGGCACACAAATACTTGTTCCGTGTGGGAATCGAACCCACGGCCCCTGAAACTAATAGCTTAGCAACGGCGCTATCGAGTCATCCCCACTTAGCCCCTTATCACATAAAAAATAATACAATGTATTTCTTCACTCTATATCCAAGGAAAGCATCAAATCGCGTAAAATATTATAATAAATATAATTTCTTCATATGCAAACTGCTTTTTGATTCAAATACTCCCTTGAAATCCAATGCAATTTTGAGATAAGTTACCAGCGTGATCCACCCCTAGTTCAGTTTCCAGCGTTGCAATTTAAATAAGCACTCGCGAAACCGGGAAACAGTAAATTGTTTGAAGCTGCACAAAAACATCTTGTTTACTCATGTTTGTAATAAGCTTAAAACAACAACGCAATAACACTAAGATGCACTCAGATTTGTAATGCCGCATTGTATTATATATAAGTTAAAATCTTAGTATATTGCCTTTTGTTTTATGCAAAAACGGAACAAATTATAGTGCCAATTGTGTTATTCGTTGTCTTTTTAACCGAGTTCTTGTAAATAAATAATATGTAGTTGAAGTATGTGAACACGTCCCCCTGTCCATGTAAGGGATTGTACGACTGGTTTGCACTGTTTTTTTTTAATTTCTCTCGTATAAACATCGCTGAAACACACTTTTATGTCAAATCGTTCATCGGTCTTATTAGTCATTACTAACAGCCTGATAACACTTTCGATTTTATCAAAAAATAATGTTCATGTTTAGAACAAACAATTTGCACCACTCAAACAATTTTAACAGCCTTCGGTTTATTACGGACGCAACTTATCGGTTTTCGCGAAAGAATTGAAAGGCGGCCAGGTATAATTCTGACTCCGCTCGCAGGTTTCCGTACTTACCGTTAAAATTTCAAGTGTCTTACAAACTGTCACGGTTCAAGGGACACAGCCTGGTGACAGACTGACAGACAGATAGACAGACAGCGAAGTCTCAGTAATAGGTTCCCGTTTCACCATTTGGATACGGAACCCTAAAATGGGCGAGAATTTATCATTCAAATGTTACCGTGACGTAGATAGCCGTTTGTGTTGCTCACATTTGTAATGCCGCCTGATCGGACCGTTCCGAATTCGCTTCCCTAAATCAATACTAATATTATAAATGCGAAAGTAACTCTCTCTGTCTGTCTCGCTTTCACGGCAAAACTACTGAACCTATTTAAATGAATTTTGCCACACAGATAGTATAGAGCCTGAGGAAGGAAATGGGCTATTTTTAATTGGAAAAAAATATATTTATTTAAGGGCTTCAACGTGAGCGAAGCCGCGAGAGAAAAGCTAGTTATTCATAACGTTTTCAGCGGGTGACGCGTCCCACACGGAATATTAGAGCCGTACGTCTACCCGGCTTACGCGTCCCGTTCGGATTCGACTCTAACTAAATTTCTTGTCGCGAACGAACTCTCTCGAACTCTTTCGAACTAGCGACCGCTGTTAACAACTGAATTCATCTTAGTTTACAATGCGCATCTGAATATAACACGCGATCTATATCAACAACAATTAATATATAGTACATTATTTGTTCAGATTAAAACTAAAAATAATTTCAAGTTATTTAACTAAACCTTTGTCAACTGCAGTTAATGTCTTTTACACAAACAAAAAGTAGGTACTGGGACCGGGGACAAAAATTTTGTTTTTTTTCTTTTGTGACGCCAAAGTAGTATATTTTCTTTCGTGCCTACTTAAGTACACTTCTATTTTTTATGTAAAACAATGTTGGATTTAAGGAAAATGCTCAATGGTTTGTATATGAAGCTATTTCCGTTTAATCACAGGTTGGCGCAGCTATGATGTCCTGTCCTCTGCCTCTGCCGCTGCTGCCGGCGCTTCATCCGCAAGCAACGCTGACGTCGGACTTCCCGATCCACATCGGCATAAAGGTGAGCACTGAACACCATAATCTTAACTGTCCACGAAAATTGTACATTGGATTATTGACTTAAAGTACAGTCTTTATTGATCTATTTACAAGATTAAATCTATCTAAAATTACATATTAAACCTAATCCACGCGGCATGGTGTCAAGAACGCTGCATTTCCACGCTGAATAGTTATGCTTAACCTTTGAGCGAGAAAAGAACCAGCTCTCTTGTCACTGACTTAAAAGTATTTACATCGTTGTACTGACCGATATGATTGTGATTAACGCCATGTAGGTTTTTGTAAAAACTTAACTTTCATAGCTTCCAACATGAAGGAAAATATTAAAGTTTCGTATCCTATGATAAAGGTTACCGATATAGTTAAAAAAGGCCAAAACAAGCTAAGCTCTTTTATTTATTCACTCCCTACAATAAATTATTTACATACGTTTTTAACAATCGTCAACTCTGTTAGGCCCTGAGACTTTTCTTATTTAATTTCGTTACATAAAGTATCCATGCTTAATATTATAAATTACTTTTATTTTTTCTCTCTCCGACGCCCTCTGTTTACCGTCTAAAGTCGTTTGCCGTCGCGTCGTAGGTAGGTTGGGAAAAAAAATATATAATTTAATCCGGCCGCCTTCCCCGACGAGTTTCAGACAACTTAAATTGCGAATATATCAAAGCTAAATAATATAAAGTAAGCGAAGAATATAGGCCAACTTTGCGAGCCGAAGCTTGAGTTTAAAGGAGCCTACACACCGTTATATCTTGTGTCAACGAATAAAGTAACTCGACACACTGAGAATCTTATCATGTACTTTACCATATTAAAAGGCCAATATTTCACAATGTTCAGAAAAAAATCTATACTGTCATTTCTAAAACAAACCCGTTATTTGAAAAATATTTTTATGAAAAAAGAAAAAGTCTAGTTTTTAAACAATTTTCACATGTTACTATACATTACATTTTACATGACATTGTCAGTTATTATTTATAAGAAGATACTGTTCAGTCGATTGATTGGAGTGAATTTGAAATGCTGATTGCGCGAAAAACATTGTGATGGACTGACAAAAACCCCTCCTCGTTTTTTCTCAGATTAAAGACTCTGTCATTACCGGATACTCCTCACTTTTCTGTCATTACCGGATTTAGTAGCGTAGTGTACTCTCAAAGTAAATTTATATTTGCCTTGTCTATTATCCTTGTTACTGAAAGCTCCTTGTTACTTGCGATATTAATTTACTTATACGGTCTTTATATTCTGTTCATGTTTTGTCACTCTGTGAGTATAAGTTTGTTTGCCAAAAAATCTTTAATATGTTTGTAGACTACTGTCGACTCCCGTTTAAAACTTTGTTTATCAATTTGTCTAAATTCTTCCTATAACGCCCACGCTAGGGGGTCTATGTCACGCCAATGTCAACATTTGAGATGAACTTCTGCTCAATTACCTTTGCGAGCTAAACCGTCTTAATTTGTAAGTAGAAATCGATCACTTCTGTCGGCTTTGATTAGTTTCTATCTCCGGACCGTGCTTCATTTGTTTCATTATAAACCAATTTTGTGCTTTGCAATTTTTATTTCGGGTGGATAAAGTCTGAAAAAAAAAAAGAATTCGTATTATTTATATTAATTAAATAAAAAAAAAGTTGTTAACGTTAAGTTGCAATTTCGTAGCTATCAATATTACCCAACTTTTTGACATCACATATTTGCGGAGAACACTGTTCATGTTAATATCGTAGCCCGATTCCTGTACGCTCAATTTTACCCCGCGAAGTCATCAAAAATCTATTAAGGTAACTTTTAACCGCATGCACTTACTTGCGTCGTATTAAATTTAGATTGTTATCGTAAACAAAACACTTAATGTGGGGTGCCCGACAATGCATGAGCTTCGTTCGTTATAAACCAATTTTTAGAGAACGCGAGATGCGGGAGAAAATCGTGCAAAAGTTTTTTCGTTTGGAGGGTAAGCCATGAAGAATACTTGAATAATGCCCCGAGGGCAGTTACCCCAAGTTGTGTTTCTTATTTCGACCAGGGTTAATTTTTAAAATAGCTTTACGGAGTGTGCCGACCTAATTTACTTAGAAGATTCAATTTGGTCAACGATAGCCATATTTCAGTAGTTACGATCGGTGATTTCAATTCATACATAACATTTGAATAAATAAATATGCATGAAACCAATTTATAGCGGCCGTAGCATTGCCTGTGGCCAGTTGCTTGTTCGTACGATATCAGATGTCTCATTTACGGACCTTGCTAGAGGCTACGAGCTACGTTGACGTGTCGTAGCATCGTAGAGCTCTACGAGAACAAACTACGTATAGCGCGTTCATCCGACTCCATTGTTTCGGCCAATCCAACGATGGCGGAGGCAACCTTGTTATTGTTTGTTGTATTCTACGGCCTTTGTACGCCGTTTGGCAACATGAACTAACGATTAGTTGAGGCATTTGCATCCTAGATAATGTAAAATGGTCAATGCAATGTGGCCCACACGAAACTCACTATGGAGTTGAACATCTAAATGAAATGAAAACTTCGTTAGAACGTTGCAAATATTACAAAAGCTATACCAACGTAAAACTGCTACGCTCACCTCCAAGTCCGTGTTTGCTATTAAGGAAAAATGATGCAATTTTTTTTTTCAATAATCGTATATGAAAATTTAAATTGAATACTTAAGTTAAAAACTTACAGAGAGAGATAGTTTATTGATCAAAAACTTTGCTATCGTCTTTTACTTTCATACGGAAAGATGACAGACATTTATTTAAAAATGAAAATATTTCACGGAATTGAAGTTACTTACGAGTGTTAAATAGACTAATTTTCTGATCATTAGACTACGGGTGTCACACTAATGGCAGTAATAATAGAAGTGTTGCTTATTCATACTTCCCAAATATTTCTGTACCTACTTCTTTTATAGATTAAATAAATCCACGCGGTGTTAAAAATGGGAGCATTCAGTTGCAAATTATGAAAGGAAACATCTACATGCTAACTTGAGACTTGATGCGTCAAATTTTCTATAACATTGTTATAGTGACGTAGTGACCTAGATTAAAACTAAAGCTCTATAGGAATGCTTTCCCGCAGGTCACGAATAATGAGATATTTTCTTTCAAGAGAGAACTTCCCGGATTTTACACTGCCCGGGCGAAGTGAGTTGCTTGTATCGTTAATTTGTTCTAAACTGGTGCATTTTCTTCGTCAGTAGTTACGGCGTATCGTAAACACCCGCCAGTTTCATTATTGAGCTGTAATACGATACTTGTGCTGTGCAAATCCCGTTCAATATTCAATAATCGCCGCTAATTAGCGACCTAATTACGTGCATTTGTTAAAATATACTCACGCTAACAACATATGGAAATTCTAATAACGAGAGTGAACAATTATTTCAGTTTTTTACTACAGCTGTTGTATAATGATTGCAGTGGATAGTGTTTATTTTTTATTTACCTGCTAAACATTATATATCAAAGCTTCTTATTTCTAGTTTAGTTTTGAAGTTTAAAATTCTAGTAAGCTTCTGTAAGCAGGTAGGCACATCATATTATATCAGAGTCGGTTGTTTGTATTTATTGAAACATTAGAAATAACGATATAAAAATATAATATTAACTATTAACGATATAGTAAAACGACAACAAATCAGTCCACAATCGTTTAATGTTACAAATGATCTTTTCCCTGAAAATTGAAATAAAATGATATTTTTTTTTTCTCTGCAAATAAGGTTGCCCGTCATAGCTTCTCTCAGCCCTTATCTCAGAAATCAGTGAAGTCGTTTGCGAATCTAGAGTTAACAGGATTTTTCTTAAGACATAAAGTAAATGGATACCTTGAACACACGATAAACTAATAACGAACTGTTTATGTTTTTCAGGTGTTTTTCGGATTACGTCAAAATTCAATAAAGAGTTTATTATACGGCAAAATACAGATATTAATTTTAGTCAGCTCTGTAACCTTGGACTATTGTTTGCTCGTGATTTTAATTATTCTGTATTAAATTTCCCAAATCCTTTATACGGGGCAAATTCTGCTCCGTTAACTGTCTAACTTGGCTTACTAAGGCAATAATAGTTAAACGACGTCAGGGGCGGGCGAATAATTTGCGTTGACGCTGCTCTCGAGTGTTTAGTTTCGAATCCTTGCCAAAAGTAAATCGAATTTTAACCAAGAAATGAAAGAAAGAGTATGAAGTAGTGATAATGGTGTCACATACCGTATATAAATTCAGCTCAAGCTCCTAACGAGATCTAAACATTACAGATTACGATAGAACGTGATAAAACGTGCCTCATTTTTGAAAAACTATAAGCTTAAACTAAACGCCGAACTGTTTATCGTTCACCCGTATAGACTGGGCGGCGCGCCACGTAGCCGACTCCATGATTGAAACTCATCACAAACGATACGCTAAATACCCGTGTAGTTTCGAAAACGTTTGGGGATCAAATTAACCGAGCTCTTTGAGAGGGTAACGCGAGAGGCAGCGCTAACCGCACTCCGCTTGCCGCTGACGGATGAAATGAAAGCCACTACAGGGCACAAATTTGAGACGCCTCATGTATTTCGACGTTTTGTACTCTGATTATACACTGTACCATTGTACGAGCGATCTGTTCGTTAACTTTGACATTGATATGAAGTTTTTTTATGTTGTGTCCTTTTCGATAAAGATTTATATTTTTATTTCATAACAACATTAATGCACTATGATAGTACTTTATTTTGAACTTTTACATGATTTGAATGTAATGAATAAGTTCTTCGCTCTCCGGCAACTGCGTCGGCCTTTAAGACTGTGTGATAAGTGTAGGGACTACCATGCTTACATACGGCGACGCTTTTTAAGGGAAAGCATTATCGTGATAAGAGAAGGGAAAAACTGCGGGCATCCGACGGGTCCTTTCATAATCGCTAACGAGAAGCGACGCCGCGTACAAAGCGGTCCGAATATTAGTGCGATGCGACGCTAAATAACGGGCATTATCTCCGCAACAATATAAACGTCGCGACCTGCAGCGCAATAGCGCCCTCCCCGGTTAATGGCTGCCCGTCCGTCATCTTCCCGCGCGGGGGACGCCCCGCGTCGGTTTCGATATTATTTTTTTAATGCCCCTCAATTATGTCGCCAGCTTCATCGAGCCCGCTAAACAGCAACGGTAGGTTAGTAAAGTACCTAATTTAAATTTCTACAGAAATTTCGCTTGAGCTTCACGAATAGGGATCCATGACGGCAAGTCTCCGTGTGATAGCTTTAAAATCCAAAGGTTCAAGTCTCAACAAAGTAGTCGATGGTAATTTTAAGAGTCGGATTAGCACGCTATCTAACTGGCGATGTAAGTGGGTTATTCAGTCTTAAAGTTTCCACTTTGAAATCCTAAGAAAAGGTGGACGGACAATGGAAAATTGTTTCACCACCTTACTTTTGCGACGCAAACGGTGAAGCAAAATATCTTGTTTATATTTATTTGTTCTTTGGCGGAAGCATAAATAAGTCTTTATACATATTTTCCTAAATGTTTCCTATATGAGTATGAGTTTTGCAATCTGCATAGATCGATTATCAATTTAAATAAAAAAAAACTGAAAGAGAACCTATGCAGAAAATTGGGCTGGACAGTCTTCATAGGTATTTTTATGGTTCCGTATCCAAAGGGTAAAACGGGACCCTATTACTAAGAATCCGCTGTCAGTCTGTCTGTTTATCTATCGGTCCGTCGGTCACCAAGCTGTATCTCATGAACGGTGATAGTTATGACAGTTAAAATTTTCACAGATGTATAAGAGTTCTAACCTTATTACTTTCATTTTAATATTTGAACTATTTCTGAACTTTTGTGGCTGAATTAATATTCAAATATTAACAACTATTCTAACGACAAGCAGCACTAGTGGTTATATTACCGTCCGGGGACGCAGCCGAAAAGCAAGTGACCGCTGTTAAGCCGAAACCATGCGACCATCTGTCCCTTCGCTCGAGTAGATGACGTCTTATCCGGTATATAGTGTTGCCAGCGACAATAGATGATTTTTTTCTCCCATAAAAGAAATGATTTTTTTAAATATTGGTCTATATAATGCCGTTAATTGTCGGTATAATGCCGTTTTTATAAATATTGGTACGGCACCCTTCGTGCGCGAATCCGACTCGCACTTGGCCAGTATTTATACTACTTATTGCGTTAGAACTCCGTCATGTATTTGTCGATTTAAATTTTTTTTTATCAGTATTTCTCATATTAATATTATATAATATTGCTGTATTTCCAGTCTAAAACCCAATGACTTAGACTGGAAATACATCATTAAGTTTTTGTTATTAAAAATATTTTACTATTAATGTGAAAAGCTGGCAAGCGGGCAGCTGATTTACGTGATGTTAAGTGATAATCCACCGCTCATGGAGATCAACTCTATCTGAGATAACAGATGCTTACTAAACTTTAAAACCAGTGGACCCTGATTACTCCACTCATTTATAATCATAATTTGATGCCTCTGTGGCGCAGTTGCAGAGTATTGGTTTTAATTAACAACGAGGCAACTGTTCAGGTGCCCACAGATAATTGTTTCAGATCTGGTGTTTGCCCAAGTGAAATTTGTGTATGTAAAACGTCTTTTCGACACATTTAAACGCTATCCTACAATAGAAGGGAAACTTTTTCGATGGGAAGGCTACAACAGATCTTTCTATGTAGCAGTGGATGTTCGATCTTACTACCAAAACCCTTCAACACAAACTACAAATAAATACTTGACTTAGCTTCAACGTCTACGGACTGAAGGCAGAAAATCAATTCATAAAAGGTTTTTTTTTATATAAGAAGGTGGCAAATGAGCTGGCGGTTCACCTAATGTTTTGAGTACCGCTGCCTATTGATATTTTCAAAATAGTATCTTTAATTAAGTGGGCCCCAGCTACATCATTCACCAGACAAAACGCAGAAGTATAAAACTTCCACTTCTGAGATCGTGGTACTTCCCCGGATGGACCTGCCCATTCGTGCAATAGCCGAAGCTGTTGCGTACCCCAGCCACAGTTAACATTACCACAGACAAAAGGTAAAAGATAGACAAAAAATAATATTTCTACTTCTCGCTGGTCTTTTGTAATTCAGTGGTAATCCGCTGATTCGTGAAACAGAAGAAAAAAATCTTAATAGTCTAATTGTAAAGCCCCAGAAGCGTTTTGAACACGCTTTGACTTAACACGGATTAAAATATAAGGTTTTCCACACTTTTGTTGTACAAACAAGATAATCAGTAACTAGGAAAACCATTATACGAATTTTGAAATGATATTTAATAATATCTAATTACAAGTAAATTTAATAAACAGCGTCTAGATATTTTTTGTACTTATCCCGCTGGGGTATACTTATTTTGGAAATTCTTATGTTAGATTATTATATATAAAAAAAAAATATGAAATAGGTAATTCAATCGGAATTTCTTAACATAAACTACGGTAATATTTTTGAAAAGGAAAATTCCAAAAGGTGTTCCAAACGATTTTCATTGTTATTCCTTCATTCACGACGGCAATATTGTAATTCGACGTAATCTAAGAAAACATTATTTCTAATTACACAATGTCATTCTGCGTAACAACAAAAACAATCAAAATGTAAAATGTCGGTTGAATTAATTTTAATTGTCCAGTTATCGCACGTAAGAGATCGTTTGTACGGCTATAAAAGCCGAATAACGGAATTGTAAATTTAAATGTATTTATCTTAAAACTTTCTAATTGAATTTGTACTGAATTCGCGGCTCTTGTGTAAAGGCATTGTTCTCTATGATAGGAGGAATAAAATGGTATTATATATAATGTTTTGCTATATTATATATAATCCTTCTTTTGTACAGAAGGGGGGAACAACTTACAAGCGATAGCACAATATGTACGTTGACGTCACAACGAGGGTTTTAGGTGCATAGCCTACTTTAAACTTACATTTAAAGATGATTTGTTAAGAGTATTAGATCTGATAGATTGACTAAAATAAATATCAAAAAGGATGACGATAGACCGGATAAACTATGACATTAGAACGTTAGAAAACTTACAGCTTGACCATGATTGCTTAGTGTTTAATATGGTCACTACACTCTTTACTTCTTTCACTTCTCGCCCGTTAGTTTTCCAGCCGAGTCGGTCTATCGTGTATCATCCGAACCGCTACGCCGCTCTTCCACGAATAAAGTTTTACGAATCCTTACTTATCCTTACTTCCTTATTAATATTACAAAGGCGAAAGTTTGTATGGATGGATGGATGTTTGTTACTCTTTCACGTAAATATTACTGAATGGATTTTAATGAAACTTTACAATAATATAGCTTATACATCAGAATGACATAGGGTATAATTTAAATACATATTTTATGTATATCTGTATTTCTGTCTGAATATTACACCTTCAGCCTATTCTACGCAGACGTAGTCGCGGGCAGCAGCTAGTAAGTAATAAGCCTAAAAATTTACGAGTATACATATTAATTGGGTACGATAACTAACTAAATAAGTTAAGTTAATTAGTCACCTTTGATCGATTCGGACGTGTGCGCTTAAACTACCTAATTTCATCGTAATTTATATAATACATTATAGTTCTTTTAGACCTTGTTGAATTGAACATAAAGCTTGCTTTTGCATAAATAGTGCCGCAGTGCTCGTCGTTCTTTAGTCAGGGCTTCTTAAACCGAGTGTGTACATTATGGCGATCTGCATGAAATGCAAAGAACAAGTTGCTGATGGGGCCGACTGCTGCCTATGTAAAAGCTCTCTTCATTTCCATTGTGCTGGTATTAGTGAAGCCGGATACCGTAGACTAGGAGATCGAAGGTCGACATGGCGCTGCTCGAGATGCAAACAAGGCCAAGTACATGGCAAATCCCCCACCCAGGCACCGGACGTAAAGTCGTCAGGAGTAGTAGAAGGGGATCAAGAAATAACTCTAGCTCAACTAATGAAAAAAAAAGGACATATCAGTTAAACTTAATCCCCTTGATGCTATTGAAGCGGATATTAAGTTGCTTAAGGAAAATATGGCACAGCTTCAAAAAGCAAATGTCCAAAAAAGCAATACAGTTCAAGAACTTTCGAAGAAAATATTGAATCTAGGGTCTCTATAGTTGAAAAGCAGAAGAAGAAAATTGTATCACTACATCAAAAAGTCGAATCCCTGGAGGCACAAATACAGACTAGAGATCAGTGGGCTCGTCTGAACAACGCTGAAATCAAGGGAGTACCTATGAAAGGTTGGTGAAAATCTTCTTGATATTGTGACATCTATAGGATCTTCAGTGGATTTTTCACTAACGAGAAATCAAATTAATTACATTTCAAGAGTTCCCAATCGAGATCCGAACAGCGTGAAACCAATTATTGTTTGTTTTAACAATCGCTTTATTAAAGAAGATTTTGTTGCTGCTGCAAGGAGATACTGTAATAGATCGCCACTTACTACTTCATCACTGGGACTTCAAGGAAACAACCGAATATTCGTAAATGACCATCTAACAAGTGGGAACAAAACGTTACTCAATAAGACAAAAACGTTGGCTAAAGAAAAAAACTTCTTATTTGTATGGGTAAAAAATTCAAAAATCCTAGTTCGAAGGAATGCTACATCTACTCACGATAAAGACGGAAACGGACCTCCAAAAAATAATTTAAGTCTTTACAGAAATTTAACAATTTTTAAAAACACGAATAATGTTAAATTAATTACATCGAACAGAGGCTTGGGCACCACTGGTTGGGTCGTAGTGATTCATATGCACTATTGTTTGTACGAATGTAAAGACAAAACAGGTAAACAGGTTCTTCTTTACGCCAATTTAATCCAAATTAGTACATGCTTAAAGTGGATATTTCGTGACAACTTAGGTGTAATACTTAAATGTAAAATATTGTTACTTTTTAATTGGGTGTTCCTTCTTACGGAGCTACCTGTCTTCGTATCAATGTGCAAGATACAAATATTTTTTGATATACCTACTCTTATTATTATACTTAATACTTTCGGTTATTATTATTTAAATTATTGTTTATATTGTTGTTTTATGTCTTTAAACGTATATTATCAGAACGTGAGAGGTCTTAGGTCGAAAAGTAATGAATTTTATCGAAATACTTGTATTAATAATTACGATGTGGTATGCCTGACAGAGACCTGGTTGCTTTATAGCATACAGAGTGCTGAACTTTTTGATAATAGATATACTGTATGGAGGCGAGACCGCAATTATTATCAAACTGGACAAAAATTAGGTGGTGGAGTACTTATAGCAGTAAAAAGTGATTATAATTCTGTCGAACGGTTAGATTGGTTGTCGTCTGCTGAGGATGTATGGGTAACTCTAACTATTAATAAATGTCGTACACATATATGTTGTTTGTATATGTGTAAATAAAATAATGGTAACTCGTTCGATACGCAACTGTATAATTATTGCGATAAGCTAACAAATATTATGTTTTCGCACCCCAATGAAAAATTTTTAGTTACTGGTGATTTTAACCTACCTTATATTAAATGGAAACATAAAACGGATAGCATGGAGATGACAGCAACCAATTATTCCTCAGGCATTGCATTATTTAGGGCTATATCAGTTTAATAGTATATGTAATATTAATGACGTAATCTTAGATTTAATTCTATGTAATTCTACAGCCCAAGTCATAGCCTGTGACCCACTTATTCCTGAGGATGCTCATCATAAAGCGTTGTCCATCCTTATAATGTCAATAAAAGTTAGCGAACTTCCGATATTAACACAGAACCAATACAATTACTCTAAGGGAAAGTACGACAAGATAAGATCGGAATTAAATGCATGCGATTGGGAAACTATGCTTAATGGGGTAAATTTAGATCAAGCAACTGATTTATTTATAAGAAACTCTATGAACTTAGGGACTTATATATTCCAGTCAAAGGCGTTAAATCATCTCGTTACCCACCTTGGTTTAACCGTCCTCTAATAAAAATACTTCGTAACAAACACAAATACCTTAAATTTAAAACGTACGGAAATCTTGGTGACTACGAATCTTTTTCATGTTTACGTGCTAGAGAGGAGATCGAAAGAGAATGCTACAAAAACTATATTATGCTGATGGAAAAAAACATCGTAAGCAATCCAAAGACTTTCTGGAGCTACGTAAAACGTAGTAAGATTACCCATTCTATTTTACTGGGAATATGACTTTAAACAATGAAATTGCAGTAAATGGCCAAGAAATTGTCGATTTGTTCTCAAAATATTTTTATTCCACATTCTCTTCACCGGATGGGAACAACTCACAATCAACCACAAATTAAACACTCGGACATTATGCATACAATTTGTATTGTAAAGAGGGAAATCAGTAAATCACTTAAGACTTTGGATGTTATTAAGTCGGGTGGCCCTGACTGTATATCCCCTCATTTCATAATTAACTGTGCAGAGGAACTATCTCAACCTCTATTTATATTATTCCGACGCTCTATGTCCGAGGGAATTGTACCCAAAACCTGGAAACAGGCGTACATTACTCCTGTACTTTAAAAAGGGAATAATAATAAAATAGATAATTATCGTCCAATATCAAAACTATGCTTATTCGCGAAAGTATTTGAAAAGATAGTACATAATCAAGTTTACTTTTATATTTCACCTAGGCTAAGCATAGCACAACACGGGTTTTTGAAGAGGAGATCGACAGTTTCTAACCTAATTATTACGCACGATTACATCACGAAGGGTATGGAAGATGGTCACCAAGTAGATTGTATCTATACAGATCAGCAAGTGCTTTGATAGGATAGACCATAAAATTCTGTTGAATAAGTTAGCGATAGCAGGAATACACGGGGACCTCTTAAGGTGGTTTGCCTCGTATATTGAAAACAGGTCTCAAGCAATTGTCCTCAACGGTTTTATGTCCGCCTGGCTACCCATCCCTTCAGGTGTACCTCAAGGCTCCCTTTTGGGACCGCTGCTCTTTGTAATATTTGTGAACGACATAGAAACATGTTTCAAACACTCCAAAATACTACTCTATGCGGATGACATGAAAGTGCTAAATGTTATAAGAAATTTGCAAGATCAAAAGTTACTGCAATCTGACCTAATTAGATTCGAATCATATTGTAACCGGAACAAGTTGGAGTTAAATGTACAGAAGTGTTTTCTTATGTCGTTTACGAGGAAAAATACCACTATCGAAGGCAGATATCTGCTGAAAGATACAGAAATCCACAGGGTGTATACGGCACTAGATCTTGGAGTTACCCAAGATCATAAACTTATTTATGATAAACATATAGATTATGTAGTATCGAAGGCGTATAAAGCCTTGGGTTTCATCATCCGTAGCACGTCTGTTTTTCACGACCTAAAACCTATCAAAATTCTGTACTGCTCCTATGTTAGACCTACGCTAGAATATGCCTCACAGGTTTGGAGTCCTCAATATAAGACCTATAAATCACGTATTGAGGGTATTCAAAAAAGATTTTTAAGATATCTTGATCATAAAGCACATATAAAGTCTAGAGACTACAATGATAGATGTAGCCGGTACCATTTTGTTCCATTACATGTTCGACGAAATATCAACGACGTTTGCTTGTATTTAAAAATTGTTAACGGATCAATAGACTCACCTGAGTTATTATCTGAAATCCTTTTAAATGTTCCATTGCCGAATAAAAGAAAACGTAAATCCTTCCACACTCCAAAAACTCGTACAAATTATAGAAGTAACCATTTTATGATAAGGACAGCAAAATTTATAAACAACCAAACGAATATTGATCCATTTCATACCTCACCAGCGGTGGCCAAGGCACTTCTTACTAAAGACCACTTTGTCACATAAAATATATATATATATATTAGCTTTACTGTTATTTTTACCATAATTATGTTCATGCCATTGTACTCACGTGTCTTTTTTTTTTTATTCCTTGTATTTATTTATTTTCTATAGTAACTGTAATTTAAGATTTCTAAATGTGAAAACTTATAAATGGCTTCTTTAGTATTTAATATCACTCAATTATCTTTGTTAATAGCTGTAAGTTTTCCGAATAAATTAAAATAAAATAAAATTTAAACGTTGTCTTGCTCTGTGAAGCGTTATCACTGCCGATATTAAGTCATTTGATAATTCAAAAGCACGTTTGTCTGTAACCGAACGCATGGTTAAAAAAAGCATCAGTTGAATTCGAAATACCGCCCCGTAAAGGCATTACGCAATTTTAAACGGCATTGGGCGCCTCTATCTCGTCGAAGCACATGTTCAATTTCCACATTGAAACACATTCACGCGAACTAGTTAATGAACCAATGCACTAATAGAATTGTTTGCCCGCGTGCATGAACACCGAGTACACACTGGGCGCTTTGAGTGCGTTATTTAGCCCGAATACAAATTACAATGCTAACAATTTTTGATGGCGCGTGCACTTCGTTTGCAATGCATTAAACAACAGTATTTATATTCGCGCTCGTGGATTTAAAAGGCCCTTTAACTCTTTAGCCTTACGGTCTGAATTACGTTTGTATTATTAATCGAATCTTTTGCATACACACATGCCCTGCTCATACGATTGCGAGTTTTCGTGAATGTATTGTTTACCTAATATCTTATCGTCAGTTTCCTTAGCTTTAGCTAGTAAGTTTTACGAATGTAAATATTTTTAAATCACCGTGATGTTCGAATGAAAACAATTTTGCGTGTCCTATCGGGATATTTTGATTAACGTGTACGTACGAGTTTATTAAGGTTTCGCGTTTCGAAACAGATTTTTTAATATCGCGGCCGACGGAATTCTCTGCACTCCATTGCTTTTCAAATTTGGAAATCAGGGCCTTTTTTCGCTTCAGATTTATTTTATGCAAACGTTTTTCGATATTCAATATATAAAGGAAAAAAAATGAAAAAGACTATAATGAATATAACATTTTGCGTCTCCTTTGTATCCGTTGCTATATATATTCTATTTATCAATACTGCATAATAATAACTAATCGATTCTTATTTGTTTTTGGCTTATCGATTTTATTTTTTAAATAAAGTAAATGTCGGTAACACGACATTTACTTTATTTAAAAAATAAATTTAAAAAATTTTGTAAAGTATTTCATTAGTCGTTCCTTGCTGAAACCCAGAACCAATTTTTTAACATTAAATAATTATTTATTGCTGTAAAAGAAATCTTAATGATCCTTTTATTATTTAATAACATTAACAATTTTAATGTCAAAGTTCGTTTAATAGCAATATGCTATTATATGTTATACACCAATTGTTTCCATTTGTCTTACATCGTTTACGCGGTAGGTCAACCTATTTTTTTTAATGTATTCAGCTTTGTAAAATGGAGGTCGACATTATTAAGCTGAGAAGCGTGAACGTTTATTATACATTAATATTAAGAATTAAAGCTTGATTGTATTTGTCGGAACCGCATAAAAATACGAATGTTGAGAACATTTGGCGACAGCTTACGTTAGGTAACAAATGATTCTCTTTATCGTTTAAAACTATTACTTAACCATTCTTAAGAAATAGCCAGTGCTTTATAACTAGGTGTCAATTTTGCTGAACCTTAACTGCCCACAACTGGCTTTCGGTATATCGAGAACGGGAGGCCGTTATGTCTTATTTTCGCCACGTCCGACAACTTTATTTTTCTATACACCCTATATCGCGGCGGAAAGTTTTCTAATAAAAGGGCCTTCCAACTGCTAAGTTTCTGCTATTGTTCTCGCTTATTGCCTACAGGTGACAATTGATGACGCCGGCTCCTTTTAACTGACTTCGTGAACAGGCCAAAGTTTTTGTGTTAGGCGAATTGTTTCGTGGGGATGAAGAGGTAAAATGTTATGCTTCTATATTGTATTTATGACGGTGCGAATTCACGTTTATGTGTACTTACGAGCGATTGTTTCGAGCGGACGATAGAGTTTCGGTTTTTATTATTGTATAGGTTTCTTTGGAATTAGAACAGACAATTCTATGCATATGTTCGTTTAAATCCCATCTTTTTTCGTTAATGTTTTCGATCTCTACCGTATAGATACATCGAAGACTGAGGCCGTGGAAAGGTTACGAGTTGTTAATATCATAATGTCGGTTTCTCTGTAGTTTATCACTTCAAGTAAATATCAAATAAAAATTAACATATGATAATAAAGGATTTAAAAATATGTTTATTTTTTCGACCCAATTGGTGTAGTGGTTAATTAACCTTACGCCTCAGGATGTGGGTTCGGTCTCCACTACAGGAAAAATAATGTCTGACTGTTTATCAGTTATATAATACTCAAAGTATAAACGTTGCTTCCTTTGGGGTTGGAGAAAAGATGAAGTAATACCCTATTCAGGTTAAATTCTGAGTATTTTCCGAATATTCCTACTTAAACAGATGTTTGAATTAATTCAGAATAAAAGAAATGTTTTGTTCTCAAGCCTTCTACAGCCGGATTGAGTTCGTAGCCAGGCTCGGGAGGTGAAATTTTTATGTTAATCGTTCAGAAGCACCTAAAACACTTGCAGAGGCCGAGCGACAATTAAAAATACAGAACAAACGGCCGCGGCTCCACTTAGCGTCGTCAGGGCCGGAAGTGGCTGGGCGGCAAGACTTCCGGCAATTCCGGCTGGAATCGGCGCGGACGCTCGTTTCCGGTGGCGAAGACGGATTAATCCTCCAATGATTAAGTACACGGGCGCAATGATTTGAGCGCGCTATTGAAATCTTGTATGTTGTTATGGTGGCGTATCTAAAAGGAAAGTCAAAGGTATTCGCTGTAAATCTTCCGCAGCCCTAGAGTACATTGTACATGGAACAGAACCTGCCACTTTCTGTGGTTTATGTCCATACATAGAGATTAAATCATATATACATTAGTCCATGCATGAGATTCAATTGCCATCAATTGAATCTTTAAAATTAAAACGAAATAAGCTGCGCTGTACGCGTATACTAGGATATTCAAAGTCAAATTTAATATTCATAATCATAATATATTTCATAATCTGTCTGTATCCAATCTGGATTTAAAATGATAAAAATATATACTTTACACGGCTTATACAAAAATTTAATTTAATTAAAAAATTACACGTAAAACTTTATCATTTACTAATTTAAGGTTTATTTTTGATTTATGCGAATATATTCCAATATTTTGATTTATGCGTATTTCCGCGTAAATACAAAATAAATTCTTTACGTTGGTAAGCGCGTATTTTGAGAAAGGCGACCATATTCAAACATTCTGCATGTCAATAAGCTAAATAAGTTTTTAATAATTTTAAATGCATAATAATTGGAAAAACTTAACGGAAAATTCGAAAATTCAAAATACAATGGAATTGCATTTTTCTTTGAGATTTAATGCTCAAACTTCAGAGTATTTTGTCCATAGTTTTTATAAAGACCATGGAAAGTTGGAAAATTTGGACGAACTGCAACAATGAAAAAATTATTGATTTGATTGGACAGCATCTCTGATCACAGCTGACATAATTTTGTAATTTGTTCCTTAACGGGATGCCAATAATTTCTTCAATTAAATCTCAAAACCTTATGGGAAACATGGAAAAACACATTCCGGTCAAAACTGAACAAAATTAGTTTCTCTTCGCTTAAACTCTTCGAAAAAAATCATTTGTATTAAAAAAAGAAACCATTTACGTACTTCTGAATATACCCTTCCTCAAATTGAACGCCTATGGCTACAGTCGTTAATGGATATAATGACCATCCCATAAATACATTTTTCCCATTTTTACTCTCTTTACGAATATTTTTTTTAATTTTGGTTCGACTAGTTGTGAATATTAAAACTCTTTAACCGATTTCATCGGTGATTCATTAATTTTTATATTTCTTGCTTTGCGAACTTAGCAGCATCCATTGTTTCAGAACGTACTTTAGTCAGGGTTTTTATTTAACTACACTGGGTGGAAGTCAACAGCACAATCTTAGGTATCATATAACATTATCATTACTTGAAAGCAAAGTATCAACCTATAAATATCCAATTGGCAGACTTGACATATCTTTGATCGTCTGGACACCGAGCTGTCACGGTTCTACATACTCTCATTATTACATACAAAATGAATTCCGGTGTTATATATACTAAGAGCCAAAAATATTTTGCCCGCACCTCCTGTATTGATGACTTGGCGTCAACATATTCTAGAAGTCATACTAGTCAACATTACAATTGAAATACGACACATTTTCAGGGACCAATTGTTCTCGAATTCATGTGAAAGAAACCACATTTGAATAATGTAGCGGGCAATGCTTGTGTACAGTGAAACGCGCAGTCGAAAATTTGAGACTCCACCCGCTTCATGTTGGTTTAGGACCTAAGTTTATTAACATTTCGCTCTTATTTAAATTTAGTTTCGCCGCGCTCAGTAAAATGAGAGCTTACATACTCCTACTGAGAGCGACCGTTTAGAGCGGGCAGGTGCGCGCACAGTACACCCCTTCAACGTTACGTTTTCTTCACCAGCTTCGATATGTGTCGCCACACCCTGCGAGATTTTTAAATTCTTAATGCGTCTCACAACTCACCCAACTCCCTGGGACATAAAGACGTCAGATTATGTACCTCTTTATTACGTAACGTTCGTTAATGTAAGCGTTTAATGATACGCGCATTACTAACGTTCCTGGATTTTAATAAGCCCTTATTATTTAAGAGCTTTGGAAATTTTCTCTTGGTAGTTTCAAGTTTTAATGGCCAGAGTACAGGGAGCTCATTGTGACATGGGTTATTAAGAACATAAAGTAATATGGCCACCGTGTTGTGCTTTTGTAATATTCGTTAATAAAACTGTTTCTATACGTTAAATTGTATAAGCAAGTGTATGCTATAAAGTTTTACCATATATATATTTTTCATTATGTTTACTTTTGCGTGCAAGGAATCTGAAAAGCGTTACTTGGATTCAAGCCAGACAGTTTATAAATGCTCAACCGATTTTTCAATCACTAACCAGTACTTCATTAAACTGTTTAAAATTATAATCAATGAACCCTTTCATAATGTTGACTTTCTTGGACATACGAATTGGCTGAACACATACGCTCAACGTATGTGTTCAGCCAATTCACGGCTTGTTTTTCCCGTAACTATATATCTTGTAAACTATTATAATCTTTCGGAATTTTGTAACAAATTAAACGCTATAAATTCCGTAAAATCGTATTATGTTTACTACTATATCTCACTCTATAAGACATGTGTGCAATCGAGTCCAATGTAGTAAAAGTTTTTGATATGCTTATATTTATATCAAAAATCTTTATGGTAAATATACAACTGTAGTTTAGAATAGAACGACTCAGGATTCACGATTATGTATGTTCCAGTTTAAAAAGCACACGACACAATTTCGCGCGATGCGATTTTAAGAGAGCAACAATGTATCCGGTCGACAAACGTTTACGTTCGCAGACTTGCCATATTAAATTTTCAGGAGCTCGACTACAAGTTGACAGTAAAAATTTCACCGAGATAAGAACTGGAAGCGCCAACGGAGAGTAGTGGCACTAGCCGCTACGGTGCGATAATTGTGCGATATTTGCGTATTTGAACCGTAATTCGCAACAAAGACCTCACGAGCACCAACCACCGTTTGATGACGTGACAATAAGGATTGAGTTACACTGTAGACGCGCACGACATTGTATCATTTAATAGGGATGATTTCTAACTACAGTTGGCTGTAGTAACTGTCCGACGGAACGGAGACGTGATAATTTCGCAGTGCTCTTTATTCCAACCAACATATAAATTCTCGGTTTAATTTACTTCGACATAAAATTTTCTATTACGGATATATAATGTAAACTATTACTAAAAGCGCCATTGTTATAAGACGATCCTTATAATAAAATAATAAAATCTTATAATAAAAATGACACACCAATTTATTGAAATAGTTTTAGCCTTGTAACGAATGACCTGAATAGCGCAATCATATGATTGCGCTTTTCAAGTCGTATATACGCAACACCAAGAATACGCATAAAACTAATATTTGATTCTTTCGCCGATAAATACTTTAAAATGAAACAATAGGATTTTTTATCTCTTTTATAAACATTACATGGACATAATTAGCGGAAAAATTTTGTAATCGTTTTTTAAGTTTTTAATTAATATTTCCCGTCAAGAAAATACTTCTCCAAGTACGATATGCTCTGGTATTATTAATTTAACTCAATTCCATTATATAACACCTCAATGACGAGGAATTTGTCAAAAGTACTAATATCATCAAATGTTCCTTGAAATAGAAATTAAATTGAGCACAGAACTGAAAAAAGTAAACTTTAAAAGATAATGCAATAAAATTCAATCTTTTTAAATACATACACTGCTCTAGGTAGCAGTGCTGATTGAACTAATTATTAATTTAACTCAATTCCATTATATAACACCTCAATGACAAGGAATTTGGCAAAAGTACTAATATCATCAAATGTTCCTTGAAATAGAAATTAAATTGAGCACAGAACTGAAAAAAGTAAACTTTAAAAGATAATGCAATAAAATTCAATCTTTTTAAATACATACACTGCTCTAGGTAGCAGTGCTGATTGAACTAATTATTAATTTAACTCAATTCCATTATATAACACCTCAATGACAAGGAATTTGCAAAAGTACTAATATCATCAAATTCCTTGAAATAGAAATTAAATTGAGCACAGAACTGAAAAAAGTAAACTTTAAAAGATAATGCAATAAAATTCAATCTTTTTAAATACATACACTGCTCTAGGTAGCAGTGCTGATTGAACTAATTATTAATTTAACTCAATTCCATTATATAACACCTCAATGACAAGGAATTTGGCAAAACTAAATTACTAATATCATCAAATGTTCCTTGCAAAAAGTAAAATCATCAAATAGAAATTAAATTGAGCACAGAACTGAAAAAAGTAAACTTTAAAAGATAATGCAATAAAATTCAATCTTTTTAAATACATACACTGCTCTAGGTAGCAGTGCTGATTGAACTAATTACGTAGAAATTATTAGTTGAACCTCTCCTCTAGATTTTCCAAGTTTGCAAAATACCTTAGATAAATTATAATTTAATTATAAATTTATTACATTTATTGTAACCTGCGCTTTAGTTCTTTTAAGAACAACGTCAAGTAGATACGTCGCCCCATAGAATAATTTAGAAACGATACCAAAAACTCTATGAGTCAGCGTGTTAGGCTGTCTCTAGTATGCCTGCTCCTAGTTAAACAGCGTTAATTAAATTTTTGAACACAGCGTTATTCTTTAGACAGCATGTTAGAAAAGTTATTGCATTAATTATAATAATTAACTCCGGCACCATGGTAGAAGCGTTATAAAACGGCTAGTCATTAAAAGGGGCCATTAAAATCTGTGCCATAACTTATCCGCTATAATCGTGTTCTTTCCCGCTTATGGTCTATTATGGTCAATTCGCAAACACGAACAAGTTCCCTTTGTGTGTTTACCTTAAAATAATTCAATTCCTAACTGAAACTCGGGAGAGGGCTTTAACGTATTACAGAGCGCGGCAGCGTAGCATAAATCGAGGTAAGGAAATTGGTCGAATGTTTATGTGTGCACCGTCTAAGACGACTCGCATCCGCCCCCGGCCCGCGGTCGTTTTATTTCCCCGGCCTGTCAACACGGCTTACCACTCGATGTGTTTACGATATTTACCTTTTTAATGATTTCAAGCTTTATCCCGTTGTTCCATTTCCGCCCACTCGGGGGGGGGGGGGGGGGGGGGGTTTGTTATTCGGTGTCTGGGTTATTTCGCGCGGGTAGTGCCGACTTCAAGGTTGAAGGAAGACCGCCAAGACACCGGTTAGTTATTAACACGCACTTGTAAGTAATGCTGGAATCTCGTGGTGATATAGAAACTTGTTAATTTTGCTTCGATTAAATGAAAGCGCGCGCAGTAGCAGATCGTGCTAGCACGTCGTACCTATTACAATAATTGTTATTTAAAAATTCCTATTATACTGTTGAACAATACATCAAGGGCCACGATGCATTAAAACATATTATTCCCTACATTTACAAAAGTCCTTGTCGTACCAATTTTATTAATTTTTTTTTGGTTACTGATGTCACCGAGATAGTATAATATTATTCTTAAAAAAAAGTATGTGTGTACTTAGGTCAAAGTCAAAGTCAAAATTTGTTTATTTAAATACAGACTTAACGTCAAGAAACTACCACCGGTTCACTAAACCATATATACGCACAAAGGAAGTTAAACTTCTTTAGCGTAAATATAACAAAAAATGTTATCCCCTGTGCCAGTACTCTTTGTTTGTGTAAAAGACATTAAATGCAATTGATAAAAGTTTATTTAAATAACTTGGCTTTATAGGTACATGTAAAAAAGTTGTTATTGGTTGCTATAGTAATACCGTGAAGTTGGTAATTCTAAATAAAAAGATCGCTTAAATTTGCCAACTTGAAAGTACGAGTAGAACTCCACTTTAATTACCTAGCTCTTGTAAACGAGCCTTAATGTAATATAATTTTTTGAACATATTATGGTATAACTAAGTAACTAAGTAAGTCTTTAAATCATCAGACCATTATCACACGAAAAAGTGTAATTTTTATTAGATGTGATTCACTTACTTCTTAATAAAAAATTGTAATTGTACTAAATTAGGAAAACTGTAAAATGAATAAAGAATATTATATTAAATTTAAGCAGAACTTAATTAAGTCTTTAACGGTGGTAGGGCGACGCAGCATCCTCGGTTGTTGCACGAATGGGCAGGCCCGTCCGGGTAAGTACGGCCATGAACTCACAGAAGACCAGCGTAAAGTGGAAGTATGACAAATTCTTTCGCGTTTCGTCTGGTGAGTGAGGTAGCCGGAGCCCAATTTTCAAAAGGTTGTCAAAGGTTGGCATCTGTAACCCTCGGGTGTGGCAGATGTCTATGGGCGGCGGTATTCACTTAAGATCAGGTGAACCGTCTGCTCATTTGATAACTTTTCGCGTAAAAAAAAGTCACTTTACAACTGTAATAAGTTTGCAAACACTAATTTATGGTAGGTATATAATCAAATAAATATAGTTAATGCTTTTAGCCATATGCTCTGTTATCTAAAAAAGCTTCTAAGTTTGCTGAGCGAATTGCAGAAGTAACAACTCAATTTCTCAGATAACGCAATCGTAAGGTACCTACGATTGGAGTTTAATCAAAAGTCACTAAGTCTCGATTACAGCCTAAAAATACACACCGCTACCCGCAGCCTGTTTGTGTAATACCTCACAAATTATCCGATACCGCCACCGCTTCACTTCTTTAAAGGAATATCCGATCAAACGTCGGCGTAAACTAATTCCGACGAGCAAACTCGAAACTCTCTGAAGAGAGAAAAAAGTACTCCAATATCCACACCGGGGCCAACTAAATTGGTTACCCATTACACTGTCGATTTAACCCGGCGACGCTCATATTGCTTTAAGCTTTAAAACGTAACACTCAGTGCTTTTAACTGGTCTGAAATAACAGATTTTTAATATCGTGCTGTAACTTTATTATTGGGCGGTTTCAAAACATGTTTCGATTTTATATGTAAAGAGCTAGAGATTAGAGCGCGTTCAGGTTTAAAATAATCGACATAAATATGGTGGGAAATTATATACTGAATATGAAATAATTCATCAACGACTATTTAACGTGAAGTAACGTTTTAATTAATTTCCAGGGCCCGTTATTATCCTGAACAACGAAAGAAGAAGTTAAAAATAAACTTTAGAGCGCAAGTGGTAAATTAAAGTGCGTTGAGTTGCGATCGGTGTTGAGGTCGTCCTGCTACTAGAGGCTGACTGACGCATTCCGTGAAATGGTCAAGGTAATTTCAAAATCTGTATGAATAATTCACCACCCCTGGTAACCATACCATGCTAACCCTTTCGTGTTTTGGCTTCACTTTGTAAATACATCCCTAAATCACTCATTCGCACCCCCTGGTATTAAAATTAATATTTCGATCCCGTCGAGTGGCTCTGTCTCTGTGTTTCTTGTATTTTTTTTGTTTTGTTTTCGATTTGGCAAGGCACTTTATCACTTTCCCCTTCTTCACAGCTTTAATTGTTTGTATGTTACTTATGGTCTTTGCAGTTTTCTAATTGGCAAGCGCCCAAGGCTTTGTCTGGTAAAAATTGCAGTTCTCCTTAATCACTCGTCTGTAACTCAGTAGAAATTTACTTGAAGATATAATTATTTAAAAATTTAACGATGCATTTCAGTACTTACTCGTATTGAATAGTACTTAGCCATGCAACAAAATTAACTGACGATTACACATCTAAAATTATAAAAGATTGCTTATCATGCAATATTTTGATCCAATCTCGACTAATATTATAAATGGGAAAGTTTGTATATATGGATGGATGTGTGTTACTCTTTCACGCAAATACTACTGAATAGATTTTAATGAAACTTTACAATAATGTAGCTTTTACATCAGATTAAGACATAGGCTATAATTTATATACATATTTTATGTATATCTGTCTTTTTGTCTGAATCTTACGCCTTCAGGCTATTCTACGCAGACGTAGTCGCGGGCAGCAGCTAGTATATAATATTGTTGTGGAAGTACAAAAAAATATATCTAAACTATTTATTATACATTCCACCGCTGATATCCAAGAAGTACTTCTATTATACTAAAATAAATGAATTGCTCGTATGTTAAAAATATATTACTACATTGTCGCATTACAACAATCTGTATGTACTTTTTGATCCGTAATTTGATATTTTTTTGGAATGCTTCGCAGTTGACTTTGAAGGAATAATTATCCTATTTATAATCATTGTAAAGTGAATTTAAAGTATAATCTTGAAACCACCTGATGTAAGTTAAACTAGAAAATCCCCATTCAGGACGTTTGTTTGGGAAAAAAGAACTGAGCAAGTAAAATAAGGACTGAGACAATATAATTTTAATATAAACATTCCTCTGTAATAATTGTATTTATTGTTGTAACTAAATTTCGATTAGATGCCTGCCACATTTTTATAGGCTCTTTTCCGCCGCCGCTCCAGTCTTGATAATTGATAATTAAGTTTTCCCGTAACGTGATTTCTTTTCTATCTTTTCTAATGTACTCTCGCAACTTGTACGTCTTTTATTATTCACAAAAAAGTCCCGTTTGTTTTGTTTTTTGACTTAATTGTTATGTTATAAAGTAGATTTTTTTAAAATATTTCTTTATATTCTAAAACTTTATTTCAATTGCATAATATTCATTATCAGGTGGTGCAATACTTATGAAACGCAAGTATAAAGTAAGTATATAAGTGTAAATACGCGGTGATTCACCTGTACATACTAAAACTACACCACTTTTAACATTTTTAATTTGATCTTCGGAGATATTTAAAAGAAAACCTGATTTCGAACTGGACAGTAAGCCTCGCTGCCATCGTTAAAAGCAAAGTACAACTTACATCATATACCTATTTAACTAGTGTTTATAAATGGCTTTCATAATGGGTCAGTTTTCTTTATAGAGATATATTTATATATAGAAGTTACAAGATCTACGCTATATATTTTTCGTTTGTATGTTCACAGTATGAAAGAACATCCGCATTACATACATATCCTTATTAAAATTTCATCATGTTAAAAAGTAAATAAATTCAAGAGTTACTTTGAAGTCAAGATCGGAGTAATAACTTTTAATTGGGTTTTAAAGGATTGCGGCGAGCACGCGCTGCTTCATGCAGAGAATTTAAGGTTTGTTTTCAATAATGAACCAAAATTTTCGAAACACATCAAATAAGAGCGATCTTTAATGATCTGACGAACGTAAATATGGAAGCGGTGTGAAATGTGGAATACCGAAACTTCTGTTTTTTTTTATCTAAGTTCACAGTTTGGTATTTATGATGTTAAAAGCAATGTCCTCATTAGAAGCGGATGCTAACTTAGGAATTTTCTTCCTAAATTTATGAAGAACAAATTACCATAGAATTCAGATTTATTCCTACTTTTGGTAAAAAAAAACCTATACAAGACTAACTTTAAACAAAAAATTCTTCCGCCTTAAATTACAACAGTGAATATATTATATTATATTTATTATCTTATACTCAAAATTTAAAAACTCCTAACTTGTGATTGTGTGTGGTCCTGATTTATTGAGCAATATAAAGTGCCAGAGGGTAAAAAAATTGTCATCTAATATGTTTAGAGAAACTTAGCATATATATATATTTTATTGATACCCTATTCATTTCCAAAGTAATACAAAAATGAATTTCGTTCAATTTTATTTTCTGGACTATTTTTAATGACATTTTGAATGAAATAGTTAATTTTTAGCTTATTTCATAATAAAAAAATTGTGACCATTTTACAGTTAGCAAGTTCTTCTTTGAATATTGTAAATTTTAGTGGGTATTTTAATTACTTTAGAAGTATTGTTTTTCAAGTGTTGGGAAAAATTTTAGCCGAGGAATCGCGGCTACGTGTTTTTTTGTGTGTGCCTCCAATAACAGCCTAATCCCCACTCGCCACCCCTTTACCGCCTTGTCTTCTTCGACTTCTTCCACCTCGTATCACTTCTCGCAAACGCGTTCTTTATCCAATTATCCGAAGATAAATCTCACCTGTGACTGCGGAGGAAATGGCGAAGGAAAACGTTGTGTTAGGGCGAAATTATACGGACGTATTTTTACAAATCCAGATTTTTTTCGCCTTTGTTTGGTTTGTTACGTTTTCGTCATTCGGATTTATTTTCAGTTGTCTTTATCATGTTTTTTATTTTTTTTTCTCGATAGAGTACGGGTACTACATAACTTATCGAGATAAAATAAAGCGCAAAAAAGTTGTCTTGTTAAAAAACTACTAAGAGACAACTGTATCTCTATATATAAAAATGAATCGCTGAATGTATTGCTAAGCTCAAATCTAGACCGATTTTCTAATATTCCTTGAAGTAAGAAAGTAATATTTTTTATAATATTCCTTGAAGTACGAGTCCTTGAGGGTCTTACGGAGAGTTTGAAAAAGTCTAAAAATAACTCATTTTAATATTCCCGTACAATAGATTCGTAAAAATACTTAGTCATTTTGGACTTTAATACCATACCACGAAGTTTAAGTGTTAGTGGAGGGGTTCCGGGAAGTCAAAACAAGTGAGTGACTGTGGTAAAATGTCACTTGAAATGTAAACGACTCTGCTGTGCATCACTACATAGTATAAAACAAAGTCGTCCCTATGTATGCTTCGATCTGTAAAACTACACAACTAATCTTGATGTGGTATTTTCTTACTAGATAGAGTGATTCAAGAGGAATGTTCATACATATACATTGCACCCATGCGAAGCCGGGACGGTTCGCTAGTACATAAATTAATGCAATTTAAAAATCAATCGAATTATAAACGAAGAGAAAACTTTATAGGCCCCTCGACCTATTTTTGTTAGGAAAAATGGAGAAACTGTTGTGGGTTCACGTCTAATAATATAAATAGTATATATATCTCCCTATTTATGAAGACGACCACAATTAAATCTGAAAATTGTCATTGGCTTTATAAAAGCCAGCACATAACATGGGGGGTATATAGTTGTAAAATAATATTCGAAAGATTGTCGCCGCTGGAAAAAGAGGAATCGAGCGTGGGGGGGGAGAAGAGAGTATGGGGTGCTTAGGGAGAATCAGAGATTGTTCCGGGTGCAAATATATGAAAGAGGTTCCGATAAGATAATGTACATTGATTTAACGTATTGTTTGTTTAGCATCGTATGCAAGGATTGACAACTCGCTGAACATTCTCATTGAGACGAATGGATTGAATTTCATATGCTTCCGCGATTCGACAAATTAGATCGGCACTCCAAGCGGTCAGAAGTCGACACCGGGTCCTTCAGTCGGATATGACGTGATCTGCCCTCGTAGCAATCACGGGCAAATTTAAAGCAATAGGTAGCTTACGTGAAATTATTCTAGCGGGTTCTTTATATATTTTATTCTAAGCAGAAAAGTTTGGTGACAGGTGACAAACTAAAATTATATAATTATATATATTATATATTTATTTATGTTTATTATAATTTATTTTATTATTATTAAGTAAGTTTATTAAGCACACTACCTCCCACTATTCATAAGTTTATTTTCCTTGTCCTAAGGTTGTCTGGAAGAGATCGCTCTTTAGCGATAAGACCGCCTTATTGTACCTAGCTTTTAAGATTTATTTTATATGAACTGTATAAAACTTTTTGTGGTGTACAATAAAGTATATATAATAATAATAATAAAACATACACAGAAGAGTATTTTAGAGAACATGTAATAAACAAATCTGTAACCCACTGACAAATAAACACAAAAAGTACAGTAATAGTCTATTAATGTCCCACTGCTAGGGAAAAGCCTCCTCCGTAAAGAGGATATCATAGTCCACCACGCGACCCCACTGCGGATTGGCGGACTTCACATATCTTCAAAATATATGTTTTTTTTTGTTATTATTTCGAAAATATGCAGATTTCCTCACGATGTTTTCCTTCACCGCCGAGCACGTGATAATTCAGAACTTAAAATTAACAATTTCATTGGTGCCGGCACCGGGGATCGAACTCAGAGTGCTCGAGTAAATGTAATTAGCGAGCCCTGACACTGAGCTATTACGGCTCTTATACATTCACTAATCCTAGAGATGAAATGTATTAATTAAAATTTAATAAAAGTAAAACTTAACTTATCAAGTTAAAATTAAAGTAAAAGGAACATAAATACATGACAAGAAGCAAAATGACGTCGGAGAGACTTTTCAAATCTGGGCAGACTACAGTTGAATGTCTTGAAGAGAACAGAATCTATTATAAAATTTGCACATCCTGAGCATAGTTCAACATTTCTAGTGACTTTATTTGAATATAATGGTATGGCAAACTTTGGGACACGCACCAAACGTGTAGGCACCTTAAAATATAACTTTTGAAGAATTTGGCCACCAAATTCCCAACTTTGCGTGGTGTACACACCTCAGCAATCTACCTACGGTTCAAGGCTCTATAATATACATTTTATCCAATCGCCTTTTGTTAAATATAAACCCCTTTATAACACATGTTCTTTCCTAGCATCACTTAAGATAAGTATTAATATTTTACAAGTCACTAGTGAGGAACTAGATAGTAAAATTACAAACCCGCAGATACTGCTTTATCTCCAATAGATGGTGCTGAATCTATGCATAGATTATTTAATTCTTAAACAATTATATTTTATTCATCTTTTAACGAATATATAGGCGAAGTTGTTCATATAACATAGTGTTACCGGTTCAATTAGTTTTTTAACTTCAGCAATATACTGCGGAACCTACTGTCGTACATTAGGTTCCGCTCCGCAGTAGGGGCAGCAAATTAATCCAATAGCGCTCGTACGACATCGCGGTTCGACGAGCGCACCCGCGGGGCCCTAAAACGGGAAGGAGATTATTCCCTTTCTCGCGGATCGGAAGCAGATCCCATTTCCCCCGACAACATCAAAGTGAGATAGCAATCAGTTTTTTTTTCTTCATAAGAATCAGCAATTTTTTAAAAGATATCGACTTGGTGGCGGTTTGTGGCCGAACAGAAATTGTAGCGATAGGACATTGCGGTCATATTTAAGATTCTTCTTCATATATGCCTGATAGCTCGGAGTTTTGGGTGTATAAAAAATTTTTTAAGGAAACGAAATACTTCGATTAGTTGAATCAGACTTAATATGGCAGCCGTGGGTGGAAGAACACAATTATCAAACCTATTAACACGTGTACAAACCTTTGAGTTGTGGGGAATCTTTATACATCATGTATCCACGATCATTTCTGAACAAGAACTTTTCCTCACTGTAAAGTTGCTGTTAGGTCCTAATATACATTGCTGATTGTTTTTATCCATAATACTCGATTTATCAGTTCGTTTCGTTAAGATTTATCCCATGAATTTTGTTTTTGTTTGTTTTGGTCCATTTTGTTAAAGGAAAATTTCAGAGCAAAACCGCAAGGCACGCTTTATAAGGAGAACGTGCAAGATACCCCTCGTATATCATATGTGGGAGTTCAATTAAGATAGATAGGTCTACTGCTGGCATTCAATAGATTTACTACGAAACAATTTCGAAGCCTTGCATTGCCATATTCCACGGTGCATTCGGAGCGCGTTAGGGTTTCTTTCTATCCGGATTAATATAATTTTGAATGTACGCCTAGGCAAATGTTTGATGGAAATGTATTTGTATATCGTGCATAACATGTACGCCATTAAAAATTATAATAAAATAGTGTCGAACATCCGACAAACATTGTTTACTTGGCCAGTAAACACCTAAGCCATCTTCTATCGCTTAGACGAAAAATAAAAAGATAAGTAAGTAGAAATTTGTGATCACAAGTATATCTACGTTAACATCATAGAGGCAATCTAAGCGTAATTTACGACTGAAATAAATGTATTTTGAAGTAACTTTCAAATAATTTGTTCTAATAATATAATCTAAACTCCTGGACGGAAACTGGAATTAGCTAGGTACGATTACATTTTAAAATGTCTTAAATTTATGCGGATGCTTTTAATTTTCAATTCGATTGTCGGAAATCATCAAACATTAACGCCATAAATAAACGAATTTATTGCAAATTATGATTAATATATGGTATACCTTGTATAACGTTATTCATATCTTTCATTTTGCGTATGTATGCACTAAAGTACGTTTGTAAAATATGTTTCACTTAGTTATGAACGAATGAATGAATGAATATACTTTATCGCACACCAAAAATAAAACAAACAAAAATTAAAACTTAATGTAGAAGTGATGGGTACAATGGGCGGCCTTATTACTAAGTAATTTCTTCCAGGCAACCTTTCACATTAATAAGATATTTATTATTTAAACGCATAATATTAAACATTTTATTTCCACATATAACTTTTTGTTATTGTTTACTACTCCTTTATTATTAACTTGCAGTGTGAGTTTATATTGTGACTCACTGATTTGAAATTGTTGTTGGCTTTAAATTAAAAAAGTTTCCCTTCACCTGGGACTAGCTTAAGATCCTCCAGTGCGGTACGTTCATTTTGCGGATCCTAATAAATGAATTGAGTTACTTGGAGCGAGTGCTTAATAAAAACTCATATCTGCTTTTGTTTAAACTTCAATCATAAATAATTTCAATTAATGCCGAATACAGTATTTTAATTTATAACATACCGGTATCGGTTGATTTAAGAAGGAAATAAGGAAGATGTTCATTTTTCAGAAAAACTATGGATTTTCGTTTAAAATCTAACGGGGTAGTTAGACTATTATAGTTTATTTAACAAAATACTCATTTATTCACAATATTGTGTTTCGAACCTTGATCTCTAGATCAGACATCCAACGTCCCACTGGACTATCACCGCATTATAACCTTTATTATACCACGTTAATAACATATAAGCTTTTAATAATCTTGCTAAAATAATTTTTTTTTTGTTCTGTTATGACCCAAACAATGTTAACAAATAGAAATGAACTAATCCAAGCAAATAAACGGTCTTGATTACATTAAGTTCTCATGAAAGAATTTTCAGGGAATAATTTTTTCTGCGTTATTATTTCGCAATTTTGTCTCAAAAGATATTTTAAAATGAAGAATCGGTCCTTTAATGTTGTTTGTATGTTTTGACCAGCAATTTTCAGTTTGCACAACACTGCAGAAACCAACTTTGTGTGTGCTCAAGTTAGAATCCGATAGAGCGCACCATTCTGGAAACTTACCTGTAAGCGTCTTATGTGACTTGGCTGAGTAAACATACGACTTTCAGCAATTAATAAATATCAACGTGACCACGAAGCTTATTAAGTGTACTCCAAATGTTGGCATGGGAACTAAATTTGTAGTTTGTTGGAACGGTGCTTTTTTAGTGTAATTAATAAAGCCACCATAACTGTGTTTGTATTTAGCGTTTGTAAGTCTATAGCGATCGGAGATGTGGGTATTTTGAAGTCTTGTGTCGTTATTTGCAAGAATCAAACGGTCAACCGTGCTTTGCTAGTTCGACTGCAGGTGTGTTTACACTAAGCTTGTCAGATCTTCGACACGTTCATATAATAATTTCTCTGGATTGAGAAATGACGCTGGTTATAAGAGCGCTTCGAATTATAGTACTGATAATAGGGAAAAATGATTGGGAATTGAAGTTATGCGTTGGCTAGAAAGCTACTGTCTTAGATGGCATGAAAGAAAACAGGTAATTTTTGTAACTGATAAATTTTTCAAGTCATCTAAATTTATATATAATGGATATTAAAACTGTTTTTAATATTATCTCGTCTTAATAAACTACTTTACTATCTTGAACATTCCGTTATCCTACTTAAATAATGTAAATACGTTAAAAAATGTAATCTTAGATCACAAGATGAACGTCCAATGTAACAAAGAGCTGTCGATTTTGTAGTAACCTAAAAAAATAATCAGCGTGCTATATAAGGTCGAAGCATTGAAAAATTCATTCGCAATACAGCCGTACAACAGTCGCATGAAACGGCGCATGTTGTCCGAGTCCCCGCGGCGGGCGGACGGTCCGGCGGCGTAGCGAAAACAAGCGAGCCCAATTGACTTTTAATGATGCAAATTTTTCGAATTCCATTACGAATCAGTACGTGGCACTGCGCTGATCAAAGGCGTACAATTTGCACGGTGCGCAGATCGCGGAACGTACGCCGTCGTTGTGTTAATTAAATTTCATTGACAAGCGCGATCTTTTGCCCGTTGAATAAACATTTCGCTTAACGCGCGTTTCGCTTTTCGCTCGCAATGCCCGGCCGCCCGTGGAACGCGGACTGTTGTTAATAGGCCGTATTTATGTATGGATGGATAAAGCCCGGTACGCTTTGTGCTTTCGATGACTATTTTCTTACCAGCACGGTCAGATTTGCGTACGGGCTATATAAAATTATAATAAGTCGTAGGGGAAATACAAAGAAACATACGGTCATTTACAGTTAAGTTATTTATTATTATGTAAAACTGTTGTTTAATTTACGTTTAAACTCCCGAGGATCACGGATCACGGAATGACTGAGGAGTTGTATGTAAATCACAGACCCTTTTGTCAGTGTAATATTATTTATTATAAAGAGAAGCCCATCTCACGTAAATACCAGTTCTCATAGACACTGGGGACAACCGTGAGGCTGCTTTGGCTTTGCAAACCTTACGAGGATTGGTCACTTCACTCACGAGATTAAATCCTAAATCATACACAGAAGATCAGCGGTTATTTTTGTGTGGCAGTCGTTTACTTAAGATGAGCCGGCTCACTCATGCAACAAAGCTATTGCTTATATACCTCAATGCTGCCACAATGTGTATAGAAACGCTAAAAATATAGTTCACTAATTAAGTATCAGGAATCTCAACCGGCTTTGAGATTTGATAGTTGAGCATTACGGTCTCGCAAAAGAACGGCGTAAAGAACGGTTTAAGAAGAACGGTTTTAAAAGACGAATCCAACGCTGACCCCTACCGTTGGAAATCGCACTCGAATTATCAGTCGATACGCGGTCCCCAGGCGTGAAGTCTACATCAAAGTTAATAGCGGGAGGCGCCTGCGTGGCCGACTCGCTCCGCTAAGTGATATATGGGCCCGAGGAAACCCGCCGCTGCGCCAGAGCGGAACGCTCCTACGCCGCAACCGAATAAAACTGCCAAGTTTTCCGCATAAACTATCCCCACCTCTAATGTATAACGTTTGAAGACGTTATACATTACGATGCAATGGTAGGGGTCGTAAGTGTTTGCTATAAAATTACCTAACTGAAGTAAGCCGACCGTTGTGATAACCCGTGAGTCATCGGGTGCGTTATATAAAACGATAATAACGTAGCTGCGATAAGAGTTTGCACATAAGAACAGTTGTTAAGCGTTAAACAACCCGTATTCTTATTCCGTTTCCTGAAAAGGAAAAACTTTAAAAGTTACTGAAGGAAAAACATGAAGTAATTAAAACGTCTCATTCCATCCAACGTTATCTAGCCTTTATAGTACTACCGCACTTTTTTATTTTGGACCTGTTTCTAGACTCATTTAATGCCAAATACTAAACTAAATTATATGCCGTTTAATTATTGTGATAATAAATACTACATTTTTTGAAAATCATTTGTTATGGTACCGAGGTACTGCACACATTATATGCAAAACTATTTGGCAGAAGTTAATTGTTTAATAGTTTACGAAATAATGTGGAACATTTTCATTTATCTAATGAGGCGATGTTACTTTGTAAATTATATCAGAACTATACATAAATAGTTCTGATATAATTTACAAAGTAAATGCAATGTTTTATCCTTACTTCTTCACTAATATTATAAACGCGAAAGTTTGTATGTATGGATGAATGTTTATTACTCTTTCACGCAAATACCACTGGATGGATTCTAATGAAACTTACTTCTTTACAATAATATAGCTTATACATCAGAATAAGACATAGGCTATAATCTATATACATATTTTATGTCTGTCCTTCTGTCTGAATATTACGCCTTCGGTCTATTCTACGCGGACGTAGTCGCGGGCAGCAGCTAGTCGGCCATATTTTTAATTCCCAGGAAAAATAACTGCCGAAAGTTATTTATAAATCCTAATACTTCTGTTTTTCAGGGTAAAAGATGATAAGTAATGGAACATCGATTAAGCCGGCTACTTGCTATCTTTTGGCTTATTTAATGTTACATTTTTATGATTTTTCTTAACTTAATAATTGCTACGAATGTAAACCTCAGTGCAGGTATACACAATATAAACAGTTTGCTCTTTACTCAACATTAGTTTATATCACGTATATATATATACATAGTATAATAAAAATGTAATTGATCGTTGTCTCTAAATAGGAGGAACTAATTAGGCCTTTATGAACGTAACAACGAACCCGAAAAACTATCTTTATTTGGCAACGGCTTAAACGACTTGGGTGCAACTTTCACTAATGCATTGTAGTAAGCTTCATTTCAGATTTAGTGTTAGAGCTATTTAAATCGATTCATAAATAAAAAAAAAAGTTATATCAACTTTAAGAACCACATTCAAGATTTGTGCGATACAGTGCTATATAATAGCTACAGTTAAATATATATTTATAATAATTAACAAACATAATGTATACAATTTTTTGTACTGTTAGAATGGCCTTGAACACAAGTTGATTAGGTTCGATTCACCCCAGGATCTGCTAAACGAGAAATGAGCCGGGAATCAGGGAAAGCGGCGTGCCGATATCGACCTTAACCGCACTAGAAATAACAGGACGGACAAAAATAAGAGGATATGTATGTACAATACTGAAGAGTTTGTTTGTTTGAACTCGCTTATCTCTAAATTCAGGGATTTCTTGTCTGATGTGAAAAATTCTTGCAAGAAGGCTATACGCTAGTTTTTAAGAACGATATAAAATTCGAGTGGAGCCGCCGGCGGAAATATATTTAAAACCATTTTTCTTAAACTTTTTAATCTTTTATTTGTATCTAAAAATGTTTCAATCTCAGTTGCTGCAACATTTAGATTAAACATATTGGACTCAATACTAATAAAATCACATTAGGACAAACTCTAAGAATAACGTCACTGGAGTATGAAGCTAGCCAATCTTGGCTATGAATTATTGTAATAAACTGTCCAATTATCATTATTATAATAAACATATTAACGTAGAGAATACCTGATTTTTTATTTTTTATGTGAAAAAGTGGCAATTGAGCTGGCGGTTTACCTGATGTTAATAAGTAATAACAACGTAGGGTTACAAATGCGTTGCCACCTTTAAATAAAGTGGGCCCCGGCTTCCTCACTCACCAGACGAAACGCAGAAGTGTAATACTTCTACTTTACGCCGGTCTTCTGTGAGGTTGTGGTACTAACCCGGACGGACCTGCCCATTCGTGCAGCAGCGAATACTGTTGCGTGGTCCTACCACACTTAATGTATATGATGTATAAAAAAATCATGAACAAAAGCAAAATAAACTTGTGCATATGTGGCGATGTTTGTTGTCATTTCTTTTTTAAAAGTTAAATATTGCTAAAAGAAGAAGCGCTCCCAAGGTGAATAAGTATTTTATTAAATACTTAAAACTTTATTACAACCCAAGATGAACAAGGGAATTGTACTTAATTTTATTTTCATTCTAGCATTACAGACAACCTTTGTTTCCGTATAATAATTTTAATGGAGAAAACAAATAAAGTGAACACAAAAGTGCGCAAAGAATTAATTTTCACGGCGAAGACGGTTGACGGCCTTTGAGCTTGAATGTAAATTTGACCGATAAACAAGTTTAATTAAAACCAAAAGCAAATTAATTTAACTGATGATCTCAATGCAAGATTGAATTACTGCTTCATAGGATCTCAAAATTAGTTTGACCTAGACAATGGCCGCCACTGTGAGACGATTGTTCAAATATTTGTAGATCTAGCCAGAGAGGCCGTCGTAAACCAGAGATATTGTCAGAGTATTGTTTCAAACAGATTAGTTTCCTTACGTTTCTATGTTGTTGTCAGTATCGAAATCACTATGAATGGTATTCATTAGCTCGTTAATTAACGGGTTAGTTGGTGTATTTAGCGCCTTTTTAAATCTTTGGCGTAGTTTCATTTTAGTATTTTAAAGTATATGAAAGTGTACACATAAACAAGAACATTAAAAAATTAAACAGTCAGTAAGAAAAGTAATGAATAATTTTGACCAGCGGTTCTGTTAAAAAGGAGTTTCATTTATAAATTTTAAAACCTCAAGCCTAAATTATTAACGTGAGAAATCTCCCCATTGACTTGACTAAGATAAACAGCTCAACCATTTTTACACGTAATCTATAAAAGCATATAATATTATGAATATTTAATAGCACTTAACACTAATTTCGAATTCGCAAAGTTATGTATTCACCGCACTTTCATTAGTAGGTACATGAGGTCGATACTGAAATTCCAAGAACTCGGGAGTTACTAAATTTCCCGAATTTCCGACTTTGCCTGCAACATGCTGTCAAACACCCGCATCGTATGCGGGAACAAGTTTCGCGTAGATTAAAGATAGCTATATCAGTTTCGGCAACCTTTCATTAGGAATGGCACAAAGGCAACGCAATTACATCAACGAGCGTGACATCTGGTGGCTTTATCGTGAAAGGGCTGCATCTTACGCTGGGGCATTTTGACGTCCACCGTCTTAACAAGCCCGAGTGTTATCTGCGGCTCTTTGCGGTCGGACTCTGTAATAGGAATTAGATGCAGGCAGATAATTGCCCAAACACAGCCGTTACATCCATGATTTGGTCCATTTTTCATGGCCTCTTTGGAAATTACTTTTAAGTTATTATTATAAGTAGCAATCTTATGATTATTAAATGATTTTGGTAAATTTTCAGTGTTAACATCTCATATAAATGGCACAATGAGTTAAGCTTAATCCTTTAACTCCTATCATAGTGCGCCTATTAGTGGGTTCGAACCCCCAGAGACGACAATTTGTAAGCCTCCAAAAATGCAATAGATAGTTTCATTTTTTGTGAAAACCTTGTGGTAACATGAACCATTCCTTTTAATTCAGTAAAACCTTATTAAAATAATGAAAAAAGCTTTAATCGCACGAAATTTTCAAACCGAAACTCTTGTTGGAGTTTAAAATTAAAACGAAACGTTCCCTTAGAGATATATTTGAAAATATCATTTTCCGAGTCGCGAGTCTCGAGGACGTAATATAATCGACACTTGAACAATGTAACTGAGACAATATTTGCTTTGAGTTGGAGCTTGGCGACGACTTGTAAGAGAATGAGTGTACATATTTACTCGTATGATTAAGAAAATTATACCTGTATCAAAAGCTCTTGCCGCCGATTGTCTTGATAATCTTGTGTTTTATGTATGTTTTAACAACTAACGTTAAGATTGGGTTACATTTTAAATTTGAAATTGTTTCGTGCTTTTGTGATTATTGGCAGCTTTTGAATTAGTTTTTAATACGATTGATCTATTTTTGTTACAGGTAAGGAGTTCTTTATTCAGCTGAAACAAGGTATTATTTAATAATATTCCGTAACATTCACAGTAATAATATTAACTTAAATGATGACATAATAAACCTAAGTGATTTGAAATAAGTTTCTTATTTTTAAAAATATCGTAACACTGGTCACGAAATTCCTCTATAAATGTGTTGCTTACAACCGTATGTTCTAATTGGCACAATACGTAAACATTATGATTACTGATTGAGTTCGTAATCAGTAAATATAATACGCATGTTACATGATTACACTCCCGTTATTAAAAACTAATACTTTAAAGTTACTACTGATATGAAATTAATTGACCCAAAAGACAAACGTATTTCCACACGTACTCTTGCTCAATTCGCTAATACTGTATCGACGAAATGTTAGTTTGTCGCACAGAAAGTACATAAAACTACATTGATATTTTTTAATTAATAATTTAGTTTTTCCTACATTATATTTCCAAATAAATAAAGTAAAGAAATAAATATCCAAAAGTTGAAATTTCGCTATAAATTTAACAAACATATTGTGAGGCTTGTGTTTTTCTCGAACTTTCCTATGCACTATGTCCATCTGAGTAATCTTACATCGATACCTGAGAATAAAGTATAATAAATATAAAACTGACTGAACATAAGAATTCACAATCACATCTGTTATTTAGTCGAGCTATCCAAAATCGTTATATGTTCGTATATTAATATGTTCATATGGTTTTGTCACAGCTTTGAAATGATCAGCATTTTTCCAATAACACTTATTTTTAGCACTTCCTGGAAACATTTGTCTCATAACTGAATTTATGTGCTGGACAATACGCCTAATTTCGACGAGCAGATTCAGCGGGAATACGTATTATTTCAAATTGAAAATCATATTTATTTCGAATGAGATATTGTTAGGCCACCCGCATATTTTGCATTTCTATGACGTTCGCACGTATCGAATGCTCAATAAATAATTAACCGATTTAGTTTCTGCTTAATCGGCTTTTTAGAAAACTCATTTGACTGGCAAATTGTTTTAGGTGCAAACACAGAAAACGCACAGAGTATATTACGGCAGAGGCTTCCACTTTTTTTTAAATACAACTTGATGAGTTTTCCAAAAATAATTTCAAAAATAACAAAAAAACTATATATTGGATATAAAGGTTTCACCTGATTTCGAAAGATTTAATAAAAATAATGGTGTAAGAATTTGGTTGTATTCTTATAACTCTCGGAACCGAAACTGATTCAAATTCTTCGTTTAATTCAAAACTATTGGCATGTAAAATGTTGGTTCTTTACAATAAGTCAACATGAGTACAATGCGAAAGTCTACATCTTGGTTTGTCTTTCTTTCATATAGAAATGGATCAAAGGCTTGAAAATATTTTTGTATCGCCGTGCTTTTTAAAGGGGCATATAGTGACGTAGGATACTCGGTAGGATAAATTCAGAGTTCCTGTGAAATATAATTCGAAGCTTAATTCTAGGGCTATAAGCGCTTACTAATAATTAGCAAAATTGAGTTCATTGATCTCAATGGTAGGTACCGTAGTAAAAAGGAACAATATCCTTGTTCTAGTGTAGTTCTTCTTTATTCTATTTAATGACGAAAATCACATCGCAATTTAAAAATACTGCTAACAGCTGCTCTAGCCACTGCTACGGAATGAGCGTGCTGTAATGATAACTAATACCTTAATACTATAATATTCTACTACTCATTACTCGCGCCCGACGTGTGTATTAACATAAATTGTATTGAAATTTATCCGGTGCGGTGATTTCTAATACTGGCGAACCTAGCACATGAACATAGAAATTCAAAGTCCACCGAACCGTTTATAATAACTGCCAACCGCATACATTAATTTCAAATGGAAATAGTTTTTATTATAGCATTGGTTAACGCACCTTGAACCTTATCAAATAATGTGCCAGAAGTGACCGCTGCTTACGGTCATCAGTAAACTTTATATTCTATCAATGAAATGCTACATTAAACAATCCGCAAGAAATAGTAAAAATTTCAACTAAAACCGTCAAAGTTTAATTAAATTTATTGACTGCAGCCTACTTTTATACGACTCATTTGTTTTATTGGGTAATTTATATTTTACTACCTCAATTTTAATTTAAAATGAAATATTCTACGATTAGTTTAAAAACTGATTAATTAAAGCGAGAAATTTTCTTCTTACAATTAACAAAACAGGAGGGTGTCTTAATCCAATTTGCGCTATAATTATGATGTCATTGGAGAAGGATTTAATTAAAGACCTTTTGGAGGCCCCCAAGGTAATTGCTGTTCAATGACTCTTTGTAGTCCGAGAGCTATGGACTGTTTTTACTTAGTGATTATACGAATGGCCACGCTTACTGAGTGGTGAGCCTGTAGGATTCCGAATCAGAATAATTGGTTTGAGTCCATGTTCTACTCTTTACAGGGACATTTGCTCTGGAGTGGTATATTTAATGTGATTTATTTGCCAAAGTAGTTTTCAACCGGTCTATTTTATAATAGGAAGCTAGTCTGCGTCAAATGAAGCTTTAACAGTCTCGGGACTGAAAGCAAAAACATCAGTTAATACAAGAAAGCTAATCTAAATTGGTTAAATATTTTTTGAAGGGAAACAAAAAAGCAATTCACCAGGAGTGGTCATAAGTAATGGAGACCTTATGGCAGAATGGTTGGAGATACCGTGATCATCTATGAGAAGGTGGAAGGTGATAAACATCTCTGTGTGCAATCGCGTTGCTTTTAAGCTGTTATTTTGCTCACAGTATGTGAAGCAGTTGTACTACAGAACGGCCCGTCAGGTGCCGCCCTATTCTTGCTGAGAAATAATAATAAATAAATAATAAATATTTATGACACATTTTTACACAACGTTATCTGGTCCCAAACTGAGCAAAGCTTGTACTATGGGTACTAGATAACTGATGAATATACTTAAACATACTTTTCTTTTGTAAATAAATACATATTAAACATATATAAACACCCAGACACTAGAAAAACACCATGTTCATCACACAATATTTTTCCAGTAGTTGGGATCGGACCCCACACCCTCTGGCACAGGAAGCAGGTACTCTACCCACTACGCCATTCGGGTCGTCATAAACAAAGCTGAAGGACCGTTGTAATTACGTTCGACAATATCCGACATGTACAATATACTTTATTTAACACCATAAAACATAAAAGGAAATGTTACAGAACTATAAACTTAGAGGTATAAACAATAAGGCGGTCTTATCGCTAAGGAGCGATCACTTACAGACAACCTTGTAGCTAAAAATATTTAATTTGGATGACGGTAGATTGTGCAGATGTTAAACTTACATACTAACATTAAAATAAACTAAACGAATATGATGTATTTTTGTATAATAATAAATAATATAATATATACCAAATAAGATACAATAGACATACATAAATCTAAAAATATACTATATAATAACTTACAAAAATAACGTCGGCAAAACGTTTGAATCATATTTTTAATAGTATTGTGTTTTAAAACATGTAGAAAAAGTACGAAAAGATTGTCGCCGCTGTGGGAATCGAACCCACGTCTTCGGCATTCGTGGCCTGAAGCTCTAACCACTGAGCTAAACGGCTGATAGCCACGGCGACGAAAATCTTAACGCCTTCTTTCTACATAGTTATTTAGCATTTGAAGCAATGCTTGTATTATTTGAAGAAGGTATTGTGTTTTAGGACCGGCCGCCTGCGTGACGTTAACCCTCTTTGTGAACAAATACCAGGATCCGGAAAAAATTATCTGTGGGTCACACAAATTCTTGTCCCGTATTGTAATCTAACCCGCGAACTCAGTGCCGTAGCCAATAGCAAATATGACACCGAGGCCTTCATCAATATCAATAAAAGCCTCTTAGTTATCTCCAAAAGATATATAATTATCATCCTATCGTCTACATCAGCGTAAAATTACGTGTGCATTTGGAAATAAATGCGACGTCTCTACATTTTTGTTTTGTTTTCTTTTATTAATAGTCTAGCTAACTACCTCTTATTTACTGTATTCTGTGAAACCTTTTTACTGTCTTACCTTAAGGAACCGAGCTCTTGAATTCCATTACGCTTCGAATCTACGACTTTTGAGGACATAACACTAAATTCAGTGAGCGAGTCATTTTGTGTGCACGCTCGTTTAGGCGGTAAGAACTTTCAAGAAATCTGTTTATACTTTTTTTTGTTAAAACTTAAACTAAACAGTATTACGTTTGATTTTTCTTTATTTATTTAATGTAATGTACATCGATAGGTGCATAGAATAGGAATAAGGTGGTAAACCAGCGGTTACTTTTATGTTAAGTTGTAGTGTTGCGTTAGTAACTTAAAAACCTACTCACGATTGTCTTTTGTGAGGCCGTGTTACACTCCCATTTCATGCAACGGCATTTGCTGGGTGGCCCTACCACTCTCGATTGTTATTTTAAGCGACGATTTTCATGGGTTCAGTGATAAATAGCGAATACGATAAGGTAACCAATAATTTTGAACATAGAACATAGAAATTGAAATATATAATTAATCTCTTTATATATATATTCTTGATAGTATTTATTGTGTATGTTTTAAGCTTGTGGCTGGCTAGTTAGTACTCGGATCTGCAGGATCGTCCGGGGAAGAAGATCAGCGTTTTTTTTATTTTATTTTTTTATGTGAAAAGTTGCCAAACGAGCAGACAGACGGTTCACCTGATATTAAGTGAGTACCGCCGCCCATGGACATCTGCTACACCCGAGAGTACCAGATGCGTTGGCAACCTTTTGAAAATTGGGCGTGAAGTGGAAGTGTAATACTTTTGCGTTTCGTCTGATGAGGGACGTAAATGCGGCTCACATTAATCAACCGCCAGCTCGCTTACTATATTCTTACACAAATAAGCTGTTACATCCATGCATTACTTTTTAATCAAAATGTATGTTTTGTTAGATAGATATTATATAAAGGCATTAAATCGACAAATCTTCTACTCTGACATTCCAATGTTATGTCAATTTAATCATCGATAATCAAAAAAAATCAAGTGTGGCACTCGGGGACTCGTGGTAAAGCTATTGCATCGCATCTTTTATCAACTTATGCAATTATAATTATTTATTTATGCAGTTTTTTTTTTTCTGGTATTTATATTTATATTAATAAATAATAATACTTTTAATAATAAAATTATTAAAATTAATTTAATTAACTATATATAATTAATTTATATTATTTACAAAAATGATAAGAACTACTAAGTCAGTCACTAAGCTGTTTAGATAGTTAAATTACAATATACTAACATTTTAAAACTTGTGATATCATTCTAATGGAATGTCTGAATTTAATAATTCAAAAAGTTATATAAACATATTGAAATAGTCTTAAATATGAAGTAATTTATTTTTATAAGGATTTATACCAAGATACAAATAAAGAGCCTTTTCTAGCGGCGGCATTTCAGTCAAAATTTTAAAACGAAAGAACACTTATTGAGGCATAAATAAAATAGAAAGAAGCTGTCGCGACACTTTTTGTAAATAATGATGTTTTCTGCAAATTCGTAGTACATTATTTTATACTATCATCCATAGTTTTCACAGCGCACGCGATGTAAAGAAAATTTTTGGTAATTTCTGTACACTTTGGGTTGCATTATTGAAACTTTAGTAAGAATTCCTAATTTTTTAAAATATGATATAACCCATGTCATCCGGGGATAATGTAGCTTCCCAACAGTGAAAGAAATTTTCAAATCGATTCAGTAGTTTCGGAGCCTTTTCAATGCATACAAACAATCAAATCTTTCCTCTTACACGTTAGGCGGAGTGGGTGGTTTTAGGTTTTATTTTCGTTACGAAATTCCTTGATTCGGTCCCCGCGATGAAAGCTCTACAATAGCTTAAAATCATTCCAAATAAAAAATTATCCTTCAGAAATTAAGCCAATAATAACCGATGCTTATTATGAAAATAATTTCTGTCTTCGTGTAGTCGGTTCGCCGTTGTTAGCTGTTTCTGTTACCCCATTTTATTTTCCATATTTACCACATTATGACGTAGTTCATAGTTCAAACGGCCCGCTGTAAGCGACGCAAAAAGGTTTTAATATGCGGAGAAAAAAGAGCATCGACACGGCATTCCCGTGCAGTTTCCCGGCCCACGTTCCCTTTCTTGGCACTGCGAACACAAAGGGATGTTGTTCGCCCGAAAGTTAATTAAATTTAAATACGTGTAAGCAACTAGAGCGGAGGTTGCAACGGCTGTGTTGGGATTTATTTATTTCATTTCTCCTACGAACATCGTGATGGAACACCCGCGGCGCTTTGTACTATGGTAACGACGCTTTTTCAACGGTGTTTTTTCAAAGGATCACCCCTGTTGTTTTTGCATTGCAGTTGATAATGATTCTTATTTCCAAAGGGTAAGGTACACAATCATAAGGATTGTAGAGAAGCACGAAATGACGTTAACAAGTTTTGACATATGCAACATCGAAAATATTCAAACTTTATCCAAAATGTTTGTTACATGTTTCTGAATGGATAAACTTAAAAATGTAACAAAACTTATGAGAGCTTATAATAAACAAATTAGTTGCATCGCTAGAGTTGTTGTCAAAATAGATGGCGAGCGGAGAACTGGTCATGGAGGCTAATTAAAATTCGGTCTTAAAATCAATTCGTCAAGGTTGAGTTTGAAACGAACACGGCTCTAAAGTGCACAACACCGGTTCGCTTCACTTTGATTGATGGTCATCCATGTGACAAATTTTATAGAGCCCTCGGGGTTATTAGTTTCGACGGATAACTACATAACCTGGACATTATAGTGTCTGGACGTTTAAGCTACGGTTGGGTCGATTTCGATCCGCTTATGACGTAGTTAAATGTTTTAATCGGTTGGCAAGAATTTAGAATTGATTATTGGATGTGAAATTATATTAAATAAAAGTATTACCTAAATCTTGGCAGTTGTATACGTGAACATAAGCAATTGAACTGATTTATCATAAGGAAGGCAGAGAATATTAGACTAAAATTATAGGTGTGTGCCATAGATTAGACTTATGAATACAGCCATTTCACGCCAGTCTCCTCTGAGGTACTTTTTCAGACGAGCCCACGTGCCCAAGTGCGCGCAACAGCTGTCTGACCCTACCAGAATAGAACTTATAACTGTTTTAGTTTTATACCACCACCTACTACAAAAACGTCCACGTCAGAAAACCGACGTGAAATAAATATTTATAAGCATTTTATACTTAGTACGAAAGTAACTTGATCGAACACAGCTAACTCCACTCGATTAGTTCTCTGGTCACACCTACTGTCACTGGGGTTTTGAGTGTCCATGGTGATCCTCGTTTACCATAAGAAGAAATCCTAGCTCGTTGATAAATTATCCATCCCTTCATAAATTCCTTCGCAATTTCGCACTACAAAAGACGCAACAAAAGCAACATTTGTATTTTGAACCGAACAGTGCAGCGCCGGACGCGCGGTTGGAACCGACCGCTGGTTAACGTGCGCATACATTTAATTAAAAACGATTATACCCGGTAGTTTTACGCTATCGACATTTTATGAGTACAGTATATAAAATTGCATTTGAGTTTTGTGTACCGAAAGGGCATGCCACGCTCCGTGTTTAACCGCAGACCGACTGGATGCGCTGCGTTCTATAAAAATTAATTTGGCTCTAGTTGAGTTTATTCGGTGCATAATGACTGTATTACTAAAGGATCTTTTCTAACCAGTGATGGGGTGGATTCGTCTATTAATGTGAGGTCGCGCGTTCGAGTCTCTCCCGCCGCCAATAAGTCCAAATTTTTGACATGTAAAAGTGACGTAATAAGTTTATTGGATTGATATTACACCTATGTGTATGGCTAATAGGTGTTATGTTTATAAATATAAATATTTATTGAAATCCTATGAAAAAAAAATGCAAGTGATGGATACAATGAGGAAATCTTACGAAATACTAAAATATTTTACTCCATGATTGTGTGGGGAATTTTTCTTTTATCGCTTCATTCTTTTTTTATCGCAACTTTGGGTATGTTTTAAACATTTTTTTTTTATTTAGAACATACTTGTAGGAAACTAAGATTAATGTAGTTGTGTATATTCACGTGCAATGATGATACAACTTATGCACTACAAGACCTTCCGCGTAGTTCATTTATTGGCACATACTTTGTTTCTATGTTTAATTCCTTGCGCGAATAAAACTCACACTAAAACCGCACTCCAGAGCCGCAGCAATAACACACAATTTCATTTAAATCATTTTCATTTTCACAACAAAATATTTCTACTGAAAATTATGTGCAATTGCCTTAGTTATTCTCGTCCAATTTTGATTGAATTTCCCGTAATTTGCTCTTCAGATGAGAATCCGTAGAATCCTTTGGGTATTAATATCTAAACATTTCCGCGTTAGCGAATAACAACACAAATCACTAACATTCATTTCATACGATGAATATTTCAGCAATGCAGCTCAACGGTGTTATTCCGTTCAATTTGCTCTATACCGCCCCATCCCGTGGTCGAGTCGCACGATTACAGGAATCTTAAGCCGATGCAAAGAGCGAATGTCCTAGCAAATAAGCGTCGATACGCCCCGGTGACGATATCCGGAACTAATTAGTGTCCCGGCATTTGTTGCAGAAGATATTTACTGAACAATTTTCAATAATAATATCCCTCGATGGACCTGGCGCGGGCGGCGCGGCGCGTTTGCGGCGAGGCCTCTATTTGTTTAATTAATATCGCGCATAATCGACTGGCGCAATGCATTTTATAGGCGGATCGGAGCGGGGACAGATAAAAAATCCCGTTTTAATACTCCATGGAGCATTAACTGGTAAACGTAAAAATAATTATGCTTACTCGTAAATCTTACGTAATTGCGTTTGAAATTTTTCTTTTGTGATTCAATTCGTATAGTTCTTCATTGATTTGATTTTCAATTCCTGTTTCGAACCTTTTCCAACGTTCATGGTACAGACTGAGTTGTTTTATGTCTTGATGTCAAAAATCAAGATATCAACAAATAGGTTATATTAAATAATCAGTTAGTTTAATATTCTAATATACGTAATGGCTTATATATGATTAATATGTAAAAGGAACATTAATTATAAAAATTATGTAAAAGTTGAAAGTTGTTATGATACAGATTTAACAACAGACAGTTTAGTTATATGACTTCCTAAGTGTAGATAATAATTACCGGCTCATTTTACACTGTGTAATTAATAATTACGCTTAATTATATTAAAGTGTAATACCCATTCTGCGCAGATAATTGGTTAGTAATGCAAACATAACACCGCAGAATTTTGTCCGAGGGATTTGCCACTAGAGCCAGATTAGTGACAACAGACAGTGTTATTGTATTATTTAACTCACATTTGAATAGTTTTAGGGTCGTTGATAGATTTTTTGAAATTCATTCTAAAATTATAATCAATGCTTGTTTGTTGTGTTCATAAACACTTTGTATTTCTTTAAGATTAATATTTGTTTGATGATGAACAACTGTTTTGGAAAACTATCGAGTGGGGCCGGTTTGTCACTGACATTTTAGTGATCGTTAGTTAACATAGCAAAATTTGTTTGTCATCCATTTTTTTCTCCGCGTACCGCGTATATTTTTTTTCTCGTATTTGTATCGTGACCGACTCAGCATTGTATTTCTTACCTTGTTTAATTACTGCTTTTGGTTGTTTTTTTTCTTTTGTTTTAATTTTCTTTATGTTTTTTTTTCCCTCGTGTTTTATGTAGATTAGATTAAATGTTATTATCAGTAATCTACGACAATATTATTAGTACTATAAGGCAGTGAATACTTAAGGATTTCACGGAACCAATTGCTCCGTAGAAAGGTCTTTTTTGCGAAATTAATTATTTATTTTTATTAAATATAACTACTCATTTCCTATAGGTACTAAAAAAAAGGACTCCTTAAGTCAAGATTATTCAAAAAGTATGCAATGGGATGGTCACAATCACAACTATCTGACATAATACAGAACTATAAAGCAATTATTATCAAAACAATGGAACAAAAATTCTTTATATTTATAGTGAAAGTGAAGAATGAAAGTGTTTATCCTTCAAAACATTTACAATGAAAACTTCTGCTCTTATTTAAATTGCGGTGTCTTACATTTATAACAGTTCAATAAAATATTTAATATATTGATCTCTCGTCATTCATTCATTGATCATTGTGCTTTTTATCAGTAGTCGTAATTACTTAATTTGTGAAGCACCAGCAATTACGTCACGTTTAAACGGATTAATATTCTAATACGTTGTTTAATTTCGCATGAAAACCACGTAAAGTCACCGCGGGTAAAGTTTTGCAAGATTATGGATACATCATCGAAAGCCTATACTGAACTGAAAAGCGAAATCACTTACCTCGTAGCTCGTATTGGTTTCACCCCTTATTTAACTCTTAAGGTGAGGTATCGGCGGCGCCGACGAGCCAGAAAGTTGTATGTAACTGAGAGTGAGACCCTCCGAATTGATAGAAGCTATTTTGATGGCATGCCTCATTACTTCGCGGCCGATGCGGTCTGATTTTGCGAGTATTTCTCCAATTAATGAGTCGCAACTCTCCGATATTTCAGCGAGGGCTTTTACGAAGACTTTTACAGGACGAAGTTCATTTTGTACGACTTCTTTTGGTGACGTAAAAGTTTTCCAAGTTAGTTTTAACGACAAATCAGTGATTAAAGCACTCTGGATTGCACTTTTTTAACGTAATTTCTATCGTAATGTAAACCTATTTTATATTCTTTGGGTGAGTTTACAGGGAAAATGTCCATTCTAGTGTTTTTGTTTGTCACAATATTGTATAGAAAATATTTAAACTATTAAAATTATTACACTAAAAATTTGCACCAAAGAAGAAATGTAATTCCGTACGAAATTCGTTGTTTGCGATGCGGCGTAAGATGAGTTAGGAAAAATTTAATTTCCCACGCTAATGTACTTTTTTTTATTTTTTATCTGCCCTCACTTTGTGCAAATTGTGATTGCGAACAAATGCAGTAATTCTTCTAAAAGCGCTCTCCGGTGCCTTTTTGTGACAGAAAAAAGAACATCAGCCGATTTTGCATAATAACTTAATCTAACATTGCGAATGCAAATCTAATTGGATTTCCTTTTGGGACGTGATAGCTCAGTGTCCGGGCGCTCGCCTTTAATTCAATATACTCGAGCAACCTGAGTTCGATCCCCGGTGCCGGCACCAATGAAGTTTTTAACTTTAAGTGCTGACTTATCACGTGCTCCGCGGTGAAGGAAACATCGTGAGGAAACCTGCATATTTTCGAAATAATAACAAAAAAAAATATTTCGAAGATATGTGAAGTCCGCCAATCCGCAGTGGGGCTGCGTGGTGGACTGCGTGGTATAGAGGAGGCCTTTGCCCAGCAGTGGGACATGTATAGGCCGTTACTTTACTTTTTACTTTACTTTCCTTTTGGGCTCCCTTTATATGTGTTTCTCGTAACGGAATATGAACAAGGCCTCCCAACCTCTGTACAAGTACAATCCGCTGAAGAAACTCTTAACTCTGTTTATTGTCGTTCAAATACACCAATATCAAATCATAATCGATAAAAAAACGATCATTATTTAATGTTTTAATGATTATTCCCAGATATTTATCAAATACTGCAGGTATTTATTGTATGTTTTTACCGTCGTGTATTTTAAATTATTTTTTAGTGTGCCAAAATAAATAAATATTTTAAAAATAAAATTAAGTATGATATTATATCTAAGACTTGAGTTTCAAAAAATGAATGGTAAATAAATTTGTTTATACTATTTTCAATTAAGTTTCTTAATATTTATTTGTTATTGATATTAATTAAATATTATATTACCTTAATAATGGCAAAACAAATATGAAAAATTAAGTGAAACTCGTAGCGCCATTCAGTCTTTTGCTCTCCTCTTGATATTTTACCCCCAGATATTCTTTACCCATAACGAAATTAAAAGAATTTATAATAAATATAAAAATATATAGGGTATCATATCTGTATATATAATCCTTAGTTTATGTTTGCAGTCTTTGGCCTCTGACATTAAGGATGATTGAACAAGCAGTGGAATATTTAGTACTAGATGCTGCCCGCGACTGCGTCTGCGTAGAATAGGCTGAAGGCGAACCATTCAGACAGAAAGACATAAAATATACATAAAATATGTACATAAATTATAGCCTATGTCTTATTGTGATGTATAAACTATTGTAAAGTTTCATTAAAATCCATTCAGTAGTATTTTCGTGAAAGATTAACAAACATCCATCCATACAAACAAACTTTCGCATTAAGTAAGGATTAATTTTAATATTGAAATATCTATTTTTTTTAAATTAGCCCGTTCCGCGGTAAAATTAAGGCTTAAAGGATCAGCTTATTTATAGCCCGACATAGAGAACTGCAAAAATCACTTTGGTCCGTAAACGTGAATTTTTACCACCGCACTTTCAACAATTTCGCTGTAAAGCTACAAACGGCTTGTATATAAGATTAATCACGATCATGTTTATATAAATTCACATTGATATATAGGTATATAAACATAATCGGGTTCATGAAGATTCAATCCGTGCCGCGAAACTCGATAGCGCAACTCAAACAACGCCACGAGTAACTAATTACGACCTTGGTTCGGTCATTAGCCGAAATAAAACTTTCCGTATTACGTCGAGATCCACCGGGTTCTTACAGTTCGGGTTAAATTTTTAATTGCAATCGGAAGTTGATAACTTGTAAGCCTACATAGGTACCGTATCCGGTTCCAAGTTCGACGTCGTGAAGTTCTCTTTGTTTATTCAACTTCCAGCTTCCGAAAGCAGGTAAGTTTTCGAACGTTGCGGCTTTAATGATCTAATATTAACGAACGCTGAGGGTATTAATTAGGGATTCCGAGCATAATATCAATAGAGGATTTGTAGGCGCAGGCTGCGGTGGGCGAGGGTTGTTGTGCTCGCGGCGCGCTAAGGCGAAAATTATTTTGGCTGTACGGTGAAATTGCAACAACCTACGTTCGCCAACCGTCGCTTTGCTTAGAGGCAGCGCTTAGTGATCCGTGGTTAATGGCAATAATCGAAATAATTTCCCTCTCTCATGGATAAGGCTAGGGCATATTTCATTTAAAAATCATCCGGGAACTATACAGACCTAATCTCTAAATTTGAAATCCTTAAGATTTAATCATATGGGTTATTGAAAATAGTCAATTGCTTGACAGTTTCTCAAAATCTTAAGTTCATAAAATCATCGATCACACAATTTAAGCCTTTTTCTTTCAATATTGTCAGATTTATCGATGTTTGCGCGATGTACTAAGCCTATCTTAACAAAGAATTATGATAAGAATTGAAATCTAGAAGTGTTAGTGTGTTAGAGGTGTAACGTAAAATTTAGTGCCAAAACGGTCTTTTTTATTCTCTAGTATGGAATTGAAATAAACTTTATCCAGATCCAGAAGAGAAATTATATAATCTGGAAAATTAACTAAAACATTGTTTACGTCGTTATGTTTTTAATTGTATTGTTATAATTCTTTCCAGTAATAACGTACCATAAACACGAAAGATTAATTATTAATATAAAATAGTATTACAGCTTACCTCGCCTGGATCATTAAAGCAGATAAGCTTACTGACAAGTAATAATCTATCTACTTTACATCATGGGTACGTCTATTTGGCAGATTATTTTGGAAATCTCCTTTTATTTTAACGAGAAACAATGATACCAAATTTAAATACATGTAAAGATCAAAAGCACTACAGAGCAGAGTGTCGGATAATTAACTGCATTTCTTCTAAGCTTGAAAGTATCTCAACGCAACAACACGTTTCATGTTTGTATTCACTTTTGCCTCCATATTACTCTATCTATTGAAATGTCTAGCATCATTCGAACCGATACGGATCCATTCAGTGCCCATCTGAGACTTGGTCATGATTAATTCCGTCTTTGACTAAGCAAATGTTGTCAGCCAGTCGGGCGGTTCCAGCTCAATATTACCCCATTGCCATTTGTTGGGCGACGTTGCGACGCGTTTCTAATCCTGCTACGTCAGTCTCGTAACCTCTTTAATCCTTCTTCCCTTTTTCGGCGTAGCCAAAGCCGCCGCAGCGCGCTTTATTCAGATTTTTTGGATTTTTTTTTCTCATGTCGCGTTGCTAATCTGTACGTGATTTCGCAGCCATAAGCGGCTTCGGAGCGGGCGCGTGTTTATTTACAATTCGCGTTGCCAGATTTAAGTTAATACCTCATTGACGTAATGTGGCGTGTTTGTTTTTCTTTTAATAAGTATAATTAGTCTAAATTGTAATGGTAGATAAAGCGCTGATTGGTAAATTTCATAAAATTATGATAATTTCTTTTATTTACGCGATTATACATTACAAATGTAACTAATTTTACGGATTTATCGCGTAAACTTTTACAGCATTACGTGGCCATAAACTCTGTAAAGGGTTTGAAACGTCGGGAATAAAAATACTCCGTAAAATTAGTTTCATTCATAAAATTGGTTAAAAGATGTGTAAATTGTTATTATGATAGTTGGGGATATTTATTTGTTTTCTCGTCTGGTTGGGTTTATAAATAGAACATATAGTACAGAGAAACTATTACGCTGATTGGTAAGTGGAACCTGAAGGAAGGACGGATTTAAGAAAATCAATGCCTTATGTGTCCTGCCTCTTCTACCTAACAAAACCTTTTAATTAAGCACTGAAATGAAAAAAATTATGATATATATAATTAATATAAATGTAAGAGCCCTTATATTTTTAAACCAAACAATGGTCACCGCCTGTTGGTTTTGATGATGAATGATGAACAATTTGCGAATCAAGTAAACAAAACAAATGACTATAAAAATTCGAACCCTTCGGCATAAAGAAGCACCTATTTAAACCATCGCAAGATCACAACACTCCAAGAAGCACTTAACAACAAAGAAAGAGGGATAGTTCCAGGTGAACTTTCCCGCCGAGAATTAGCAACTATCATGAGCCGTGTTAAACTATCGCCATTGAAACTAATACAGCCGATCAATGGGTCTTTTCATCAAATTAATACCGCCACTTATCAGGCAACTAGTTACCCGAGCTGGAACTTTCAATGCTTAAGACACACGAGGGCCACTCACGGGTGCCCCTAAGTTATTCCTACGAAACTTGTAAGCAGCTTACCTCATGTACGCTCCGTTTGTAATATTCTCAAAATTACCCGTCTACCCAATTTCTGTACGTAGTTATTTGAATAATAGATGCGGCTCGTGCAAACGTTTGCTATCTGCAATCAAAGGTCCAACTTGCCTCCAGTACAGGTAAGCTCCTTTGACTTGGAATTTTGATACGAGAGACTGCTGCACTCATCGCCTAATATGTACGTATCTTACACCGGGGAACATAAACTATAACGTATATTTACATACCATTTGATTGAAAATTATTATTATTTCATGAAACGATTGAATAATTACATATATAGATTTGGGGATATGTGAAAGTATATATTTAGGTTACGAATCATGTTTCATAGGAGAAACTTGCCAACACCTTTTTTTATCTTTAATAACACCGATATTTTACTATGTTGCTAAACTTTTTGATATTTCTCATTTATCCGCTTGCGTGGAACGTTTAATTTCTCGGCGTTTGTTTGGGCGTGTTCGCAAACTATTCTTGTTTAAACACTTACTGGCAAAACAGCAGTAGTGGATGCGGCGTAATTTTGGCCGCAATGAGTGCTAAAGAAATATTTGCCTCTCTGTGAGTACTTGACTTTATTACGATGCAAAAATTATGCTTTTATTTTATTAAACATTTTTCAATAAACTGTATTCTAGTTATAATGCTATGGATTAAGGTTAATAATATGTGGAAACTTGAATGCATGTGTCAAGAGATAAATCACTGTTATGTAACAATTGGAATGATATGTTCATAGTAACAGACAACCCAGCCATGGACTATATATGTTACTAGCTGCTGCCCGCGACTACGTCTTCGTAAAATAGGCTGAAGGCGTAACATTCAGACAGAAATACAGATATACCAAAAAATATGTATATAATTATAGCCTATGTGTTATGTTGATGTGTAAGGTATATTATTGTAAACTTTCGCATTTATAATATTAGTAAGGTTGCTCATTGAAAAGGATGAAATGTAATAAAAGTAATAGTTAAGTGACATATACTGATAGATGGTTGCTGAGCAATGGCCTCCATGCACAAAGGTTACCAGGGTATAGTCCATCACGTGACCCCCAACAACCTATACATATCCCGCTGCTGGGCACAGGCCTCCTATGTACAGATACTGTACTACATAGTTCACAATGTCGGACTTGACACATATATTTTTTGTTATTATCTCGAAAATATGCAGGTTTCCCCACAATGTTGTCCTTCAACGCCTAGCACGTGAAATTAACAATTTAGCGCGCCCGGACACTGAGCTAGCACAGCTCTTGTTCCTTCAATGTTAAACGCGTGGGTGGTGCCAATGTACTTATAAATGGGGACGTATTAGGCCTTGTAGATACCACTGTTTTTCTAGGAATAACTCTTGATTCAAAGCTTCAATGGGGCCCCCATATATCCAAACTTGCAAGCAGACTAAGTTCTGCAGCATATGCTGTAAGGAAAATAAGATGTCTGACTGATGTAAATACAGCTACAATCGTTTATTTTAGTTCTTTCCATAGCATAACGCCATACGGTATTTTGCTATGGGGGCATGCAGCCGATGTTGAAACAATATTTATTTTGCAAAAGAGGGCCATAAGAACAATTTAAAATCTTAATTTGAATGCATCTCTGAGAAAGAAATTTAAAGAAATAAATATGGTCTCACAATACATATATGAAAATGTAATGTATGTACATAGAAACATTAATAATTTTAATAAGAATACTGATGTACATAATGTAAACACTAGGAAAAAACACAAGCTTATAATGCCAGTTAGTTCGTAGAGTCAGTAACTCGTTCATGGGACGGTGCATAAGCTTCTACAACAAAATCCCAGTTAATGTGCAAAGCCTATCTATTAACAAGTTTAAGAAATTTATTAAAGAAAAACTTTTTAAAAAGGGTTACTATAATATAAATGAATACATTAACGATAATAACCCCTGGGAATGAGATGATCGCTCCTAAGCTGTATCTAAAAAAAATATGTACTGTATAACAATGTATTTGTTTGAGAAAAAAAAATTGACAAAAAAGAGGATACCTACGGAGTTTCTTTCGCCTGTTTCTTCTCCGTTAGAGGAACCTCATTACGAAACGGTGGTAGATTTAAAAAATGACTATCGATAAATGAAATGTATATTTCTTATTTCGATGAATAAATGATTGTGATTTTTGATTTTTTTCTAAAAAGAATTATATTTAGATTACATAATAATTAACATTGCTGCGCTCAGTAAATTTAATCAATCACGTGACAGGGCATTACGAATACTAGAGTTGTACGTACTTCCTGCCTCGGTCAAAAACATGTCCCTCATTAATTCGCGAATGTTGTTTTAATTGAGAATATGTATATGAAATAATATTGACGAGCTTGACGATAATAATAATAATTTGCATGTTGCATCAACTGATGAATTAGCGCTTTTATTGTTCTTGTTAAATTTTACTGTCCAGGTATTATATATATATATATATATATATATATATATATATATATATATATATATATATATATATATATATTTAGGTGAAATATCCGGCGGATTCATGACATGCATGCTTCTTTAACATATTTGACTTTATATAAACATTATAAAAAAGAATTATGTTCAGAAACCTTACAGCAATTTTTAAACAATATATAAAAATTAATGGAAATTATATGTGACCACAACTATATCTACACTATTATGCATTTTATTTGTAAACTATACTTTCATACATTTTTTGCGACTTTGGTGCGAAGACCAAATTTTAAAACAATTTTCATCGCTTTGTTAACATTACCGGTTTAAATCAAACGAGTTTGCTTGAAAGCAAGGCCAAAATCAGCTTGTTTCAGCTGACCGCAGTTCTAGTTAACCGCCCAGGGATGCCATTAAAAATTCGGCCGGAGGATCGATCGAGCGTGTTTGCCGACGTTGCTCATTCGCTGAATCCGCATCCGCTTGCTTCCGGCCGTTGAACCGAATTAAGTCGGGGCACGCGAAATTTTCCCGCCCATTTTAATGGCGTTAACAATATTTCTAACTAGCGCGCCACGAGCTACCCGGTGCGTTGGCTCGCGACATGTCGCGTGCAGCATACCAACGCCTTGAGCAACAAGTGACTCCCCACTCTTTATCTCCTATTCAATTTCCGATTTGCCGCTTTGAATAACAAGCGCTTTACAACGAAGGTCACGTACGGACCTTGAGTACCGTTTTCAGTGATGAAATGCTATTATGGCACCAGTGTAGATTGTTATCTTCCTGGCAAATGTATGTGAAACATGAGATGTGACGATTTTGTTATTAGAATTTAGAAAATATAAATAGAATATTTTTTTACTATTTGATACTATCAGAAATGAATCAGTGAAGTATCAGAGCTGTGATAGCTCTGTATCCGGGCGCTCGCCTTTAATTCAATTTACTCGAGCAACATGAGTTCGATCCCCGATGCCAGCACCAATGAAATTGTTAATTTTAAGTGCTAACTTATCGAGTGCTCGGCGGTGAAGGAGAACATCGCTAGGAAACCTGCATATTTTCGAAATAATAACAAACAAAAAATATTTCAAAAACATGTGTTCAAGTCCGCCAATCCGCAGTGGGTTCGCGTGATGGAATATGACATTATACCCTCTTTACAGAGGAAGTCTTTGCCCAGCAGCATTTATAGGCTGTTACTTTAATTGTTTACTTAATTAACAGTAAATCATTAAAAACAGATAGGATATGATAGATTTATGAAAAAAAAATTGTGATGAAAAACAAACAGCTTAACGAGTCACCGAATATGTTTCTGAATCTATTCTGAATTACATTATGTCATTTGGTATTGAAAAAAAATTTTGATCCCAAAAAAGGATTGAAGTAAAAAAAATTATTAATAATTAATACAATTACTGTCAATATTTCATATCAATACTCTAATATTAAACTTAGTTTTCCCCTCCCGCGCCACTTAACGCTTCATCGGATCAAAGTTACGAGCGAGGACACATGAGTGCAACATTAATTATTAAAGCAAAACGTAACTTATCTAATGTAGGCATTATACTTAATATAACAGAAAACGCTTCTGCGATTTGAAGACGTTTTCTATCAAGTTAATTTTAATTGAACATTGTTAACTAAATAAAAGATAGCTAAGTAACACTGGCCAAAACATTCGAGACGAGCGTCTCTGTGTAGTACAGATATAATATGCTTACTGAAGATTAACACTTCAAGCAGACTTATCGTGTCGCTATTGATCATTTAATAATTATTTGTTTCTTAGGGTGCCTCTCCAACAAGTGAGGGTTGGCAGTCAGCTCTACATAGTTATTTTTGTCTTGGGCAAGACGAAAGGATTAAGCGCCCTTCTACATACCCGTTCATTCTCTGATGTTCCGCAAACAGAAAATTCTTCTACGACGGGTTTTACCATTCGCAGCAACTTTTCCCACCATTATTACGTAGTTGCCGGAATTTGAACATATACAGGTTGAATTTATACACGACGGACATATTAACAGTGCATATGCAGAATTTGATTTTAAATCTGAATCTGGTACGTACTTGTGACCTCATTTTTATTTTCAAAGAATATTTTGAATTTTTTCAAACATTATGGAAACGACGGTGGTAGGGCCACGCAGCAGCCTCGGCTGTTGCAGGAATGGGCAGGCTCGTCCGGGTAGGTACCACGACCTCACAGAAGACCGGCGTAAAGTGGAAGTATAATACTTTCGCGTTTCATCTGGTGAGTGAGGTGGCCGGAGCCCAATTTTCAAAAGGTTGTCAACGCATCTGGAACCCTCGGATATAGCAGATGTCCATGGGCGGCGGTATTCACTTAACATCAAGTGAAATGTCTACTCGCTTGGCAACTTTTCACATAAAAAAAAAAGAAATTCCTGTCTTACCGTCTCAAAACCTAGCCGCTGAACTCACTGTGCCGTTGCTGTTCGCTGTTTGATTTTGTCTTACAACATTCAAAATATTTTCCTCTACTGTCTTATTAATTTCAAGTTATACTACATGCGTATACCTACAGACTGCAGACTGTAGGGTGAACACTCTTACAACGGGATAAACAAACAATCTTTGAATTGATATTTGTTTGGTTATTTATTGTGAAAATAAAATATTACCATTTTTTTCGAATTATGGAATGATCAATTAACATTATGTCAAAGTATGCACTTCGTATAAAAACTCACCCTGTATATGTATGATGGCAATATTCTAGAGTCACAAATACGAAAGCACTTTGCCGTTTAAATCGATAGCGCTAGTTTTTGGCGACCATTGAGCAGTATAAATTTGTCTCACTTGAATATGAGGAACAATAAAAAAAAAAATGAGGGTATATGAAATTTTTCAGTCTGCAACAGGGCCATAAACATATTTATATAGAAGCAGTCTTCGTTATTTCAAGACCAGCTTGAAGTGGAAGTGTTACACTTTTGCATCTCTTTTGGTGATTAAGGTTGCCGGGGCCCACTTTATTGGGACCCTACGGGTGTTGCAAGTGTCCATGGGTGGCTGTTATCACTTAACATCAGGTCAACCACCAATACGCTTGCCATCTTCTTATATAAAAAAAGACCTTTAATACCAGTGGAACTAAATAATGATAAAGCTGTAGTATTAGTGAAACGAAAATCCTAAATGGCGAGATTTTCTTCAGAAAATATTTTATAATAATTATATCAAATAGAAAATCTTGCAACAGTATCCACTGCTTCGTAATGTGTAGTTTGTTTGATGAATAAACGTCAGTTCAAACCGTAGACATGTAACTCCCCGATGTTCTGCGAGCGGTTCTTGCATATGCTGCATATGCCTCGGGGGCCCCTGCATCGCGATTATTTTGCCATTTAAAACGCTCGCAACGTTTCAACGAAGAGGAAAGAGTTGAAAGTGGTCGTTAGGGCGGACATGTCTGGCATGGTTTAGGAATTTTCAAGTTATGATAAATTGTATTCCATTCCTTGAAATTCATGTATGTGTTGCATTCGTTTATTGCGTTATGGTGTAATCATAATCATAAATTGAATCGGAATTTTGGTATTTGTTTAGGATACCGCAATATCAATTCTAACGTTGGCTTTTAGGTAAATTGAAAACTGATATGGTACGTCATGATACTCAGTTTGAAACTTTAAATATGTGAATAGATTATAGAATAGACATCTCCATCTTTGAAACCATTATTCTTTAATTACAGTTATTTTTATAGCTAATCTTTTTTAAATAAACCTTTTGTACTGACCGGGAAATGAGTTAGATGAGTAATTAGCATTGATATCTACTATGTACGGTGAGGTCAAATCACTAATAAAACTATGTCGACGTTAACTCATATAAGCAATATACAACGGTAAATATTTGTAGTAACGTGTAATTAACGAGTGGGCGAGAAGAATTTATAACCCAATTATAAAATTTCCCTGATTGACGATACCTGAAGACTACCAAATCGTTAATACACCTTCAATATCTTGGACGCATTATTTATTATGTGCATGCACCAACTCCGAATAACTTGTGCGATCGATCGCCTTATTAAAGTAACCTTGCAGTCGTGAAACGAGTAAGCCAATGCAATTTTAAGTTCGACGAACAAAAAGCTTTATCGCCCTACGACTGCGCTTAGCGTTTTATTAAATCGACTTTATCGATATTAAGTCCTCGTGTACAAAAACGAATATTGTAAACGATGAACCCGCGATGTTTTACTAACCCCCTCCACTCAGCAGTCCAGCCGGCATCGTAGTGTCCCACGTAATTGGTGCTCCAGTCCGGCATCGCTCAAGAACCCAGCTCCCATTCAGGCGGACGCTCTGCTTCGTGTAATTGTAAAATCGGTTTATATCAAGTAATAGCATAGTAAGCCCCTACAAAATTCCGCACTCGATATACCAATCGGTTTCATTCGACTACGCGCGATGGGTACCTACGCCGCGCATCAAATAGCCTCACTCGAGAGACAACACAGTAATTAGTTCGTTGCTCATTTCGTGAGCGCATATTGAATGCTGCTAACGGCAGTTTCTGATTTCCAGTAAATATGAGAACTTGTTACTTGCTCCACCGAAGCTCTCGTCCGGCAAACGATACCATAATAGCTTTGGTCCGTTCATATTGCTACATCGAAATTTCACGTGAACTTTGAAATTAGAACACTAGTGATGTTGTTGAGTATCGTCACGAATATCTTTGAAGCATTTTTTACACATTGTTTGATCGTTAAATTAAAAAATTTAAACTACTTTCACATTACACTTTTTACTTGAATTTCTTATACGTTTTTATTTTGTTTAATTAAAACATTCATACTACGAAACTTTTTACTTTACAAAATGTTTACAATATTGTAGTACGTTTAGATTGTACTTGTACTTTGATCATGAGGTGTTTATCATTTAACCATTTTTACAACCAAATAACTTTTTAAACTGTAGATAAAAACAGTTGAATGTTTTCTTTTTACAGCAACTTCATTTATTTGTTAACGTTTAATAAATAAATATGCAGTCAATATTTCGATTGAATATCCGAATACTTTTCTTCATACAGGAATATTTAAGTATCTTTATTAATAATAATAAATACATAATAAAATGAAAATACCCTTTGTATTTTCATACAAACAGTATTATTTTGTACTCTTCTAGAATAATGTTTGTTTTAATTTCATGTTTCCTCAATATTAATTTTCTTGTGTGTTGTTATAAATGGCGCTGATTTAATCTTGACGAAATCTCTCTTCGCCATTCTGTAGATTCTGAAAATGAACATGCACTTTCTCATTCAAATTTACTGTCTAGAAACTGTAAATTATTTTGAACTCTGAATAAAGCGCCCTCTTACGGGCGATGAGGTTCTGTGTATGATGGTTGTTAGTTTTGCGTTTCCTAGTCTTAATTGTAGTGAAAACATGTACACATACCTATGTATGTGAATATCTGGAAAATTTGTTACTTTCGTCTCAATTTATAATTTAATGTTGCAAGTTTACAAAATATTGCTTGTCCGAAATAAAATGCTTCCGTTTAATAGGATTTTAAAAATAAAACATCCCGTTACAACGACTCTAATGACATCTCTTATCGAAATCGAGACAAAGTTAGCTAGGCATCGAATCCAAGAACTTGATATGCTGAGCTCTATACCGCGAAATTGTCTTGAACATATTTAGTATTGCCGATTCTATTAGTCATTATTATAAACTGCCAAAGCAACACCAGCGGATAGGTTATATTTCAGCGAATTTGTCCTTAAACCTGAACACTACCTGAGTTAAAGCTTCTTTACATCAAACGGCATAACAAATTCATACATAATGTATAAACGGCTTAATGGAGCTGGCATGAGGTCAGGCCGACTTGGCATTAAGAGCTTTGGTGCGAGTCCGCGGGTTGCGGGGAGGGGGGGGGGGGGGGGGGGGGCGGGGCAAAGTGAATATTATAACAAGGCGATATACCTTGTTTTCAGCTAAACAAATTAGAATCAATTTCTGCAATTGTTCTAGGAATCAATTTGCAAATTCGACTAAAGACCTACTCGGATATTTTGTGGATTATACTGTTTATCTATCGTTTACAGGTTTCGTTTCGCTGATTAAAATAATACCACTTATAAATTTATACCTGCAAGAATCCTTTCTACCATTCATATTTCTGGCACTTGTGTATTCACGTTCGAGGGACACAATTGAACTTGCATGTTATGTCGGAAAATAAATTTAAACGGTTTAATTTTGTGCATTCATTTTCTGTTTTAAAGTTCAATATCGCATCCATGTTCGGGAACCGGCGTTGTGAATATGAAAAATATAATCGCGTCCTGAAGCTGTATGGTTGATTGTAGTCTGTCATAGTCCTGTCTGCTTTTTTTTTTGTTTTTTCTAGCTGTCACTCGTGTGTCCAAAGTGACTGGTGGCGAACTGTTTTCAACTGCTGATATTTCACTTTAAAGTCTAGTCGCAACAAAATACACTATTAAATTCTTTAAAGCCGACTTTCTGCAAAGCAAGGCCAGATTCACTTTTAAAAGATTATTTAGTTTCGCCTTATGGATTTCTTATGATCCACTTATTTCGTGAATTAATTGCCATGTATTTTTATGAAATATTTAAAACATATACAAATTATTTCTAGCCGTGAAAAGTTTTAACAGTCCAGCATTTGCTTAGCGTGGGTGATTCTGGTGTTATGTACCGTGGTATTTTATTTGAATCCATCTTACCCGAATATTGGATTGCAAATTAATATTGATATAAAAATGAAAATTCCAACATTGATAGATTAGGATGGATTGATTAAATTATTTTAAAAGCTTTAATCCTTTTCTAAATTCCAGACATACCATTTGTAAGTACTTCCTCAAAGTAACATTGAGCATAAATCATCTCGTACATTAAGTATATAAAAAGATCTCGCAGGACAACGCGGGCAGAATTTCAATTTCGAATTGAAAGATCGTGTTTCAAATGTCACGGCGGATTAAATTAATCGCTCCATTTCGTTGCCCTTTACATTTTTTTAATGTTGAAACGTTACGTCCCTATTTACTTAATGGCGAGCCATTTAAATTTGTTTCTAAGTTAATCTGTTATTATTATTTACTTAATTTTTTGTTCCTTACATTATTTTAATTCTTTATTGATTCCTATTAATTTTTATTCTCGAAATTGCTACTATTAACTTTCCGAATTTCTTTGCTTCCGGTACTGGTGGGGTGGGGTGATACGATCTATTATGATGTATATGTATATTGAAAATTTGAACGATTCTCCATTCATAAACAAACGTTTTTCACTTTTTGTTTTGTTTACATAATTTAGATATATTATCATTAAAATATGATGTCACCTTTTTGATGGTGTCTTCTTTTAATTAACATTGTATTAAGCATCTCAAAATCCATAAAATGTTATTAAATTTACAGTTAAGAAGCATGTTAACATTAATTAAAATTAGTTTAACTAAAATCGCTGTTATAGCCTATGAGATTATTTTCTCGCCTTGAAACTAAGGTATCACCTATAGCAGTGACAAACCCATACTCAAACATGGCTCTACTAGGAAATTACCAGGACATTACTAAATACCATAAAAGGCGTTAAGTAAAGGTATTCATACCCTTTCGACATGAAGCCGTCATGTTTTATGGCACATGGATTAGAGCGAGCTGTTGGTTCATCTGCTGTTATGTAATTGCCACCGTAACTACGTTTACGTTGGTAGAGCCACGCAGCAGCCTCGGCTGTTGCACGAATGGGCAGGCTCGTCCGGGTAAGTACCACGACCTCACAGAAGATCGGCGTAAAGTGGAAGTATGACAAATACTTTCGCGTTTCGTCTGGTGAATGAGGTAGCCGGAGCCAAATTTCCAAAAAGTTTGTCAACGCATCTGCAAACCCTCGGGTGTAGCAGATGTCTATGTGCGGAGTTATTCACTTAACATCAGGTGAACCGTCTACTCGTTTGGCAACTTTTCACATAAAAAAAAAAAACTATACCGTAGTGAAGTAGTTGCGTTGCCAAGCTTTTAAAGCAGAGATACTAGGGACCTTACTGAGCCTAACAAAGTACAATTATAAATTCGTCTACTTCATGGCCTTATTAGGCTGTGTTATTTCAGTGGACGAATCGGTCTATTCTTGAAAGTACTTTTGACTTTGGTAGGACCACAGAAGAGGCACTGCTGTTTCACACGTGGGTAGACTCGTCGGAGGAAGTACAGTCACAGAAGATCAACCTGAAATTAAAAAATTATGCTTTCGAGTTTCGTCAAGTGAGTGAGATAACCAGGACCCACTTTTTCCAATTTTTCACATAAAACAATCAGAATTAAGTATCCATGTTGGTACTGCTTGGTTTTACCACAGTAAAATATGAAGTGCTAGTCATCCAATTACGGTAATCAAAATTCATTCCAAATAATGAGAAAAATAATTAACATCAATTAAAACTCGGAAGTTGTAAACTCTGCTAGTAGTATATTTAAATTATTAGCGTATTGTCCGTATAGAAGGACTGAACACATTTAACTGTATTAAATCATTATTATCTAAACATAAGTTAGGGCGTCTGCAGAGCGAACCACCCATTTACATATCAAAGTTGTTAAAGTTTCATCAAGAAAACGTTCACCGAGGAATTAGAATGAACGCTGCTAATTGCTGCTTAAGTCTCTCTTATTACATAATTTGCGTCGTGTAAAAATTCTGATTTTCTGTGAATATTCACAGTGTTATATGGTTGCATAATTAACTTGATTTATCTAGTATAAGATGTCCGTTAAAATGCTTGTATGCGTTTAAGCGTATTAATATAATAACAAAAACATTAGTTTTATAAAAATACACCAAATGAAACTATAATATTTTGTTTGAACTGTGTTTTCTCATAAAACTACTGTTTTTGTTTATCTTAGATCACAATTTAATTAAATTTTAACTAAACATATTTTTTGTTCAAATTTCGTACACATTTTGCATTAATTGTCCGGTGTGATATTTGAAATATTTTTAAAACATAAACGTGGTTGTCCGTAGACTAAATTTAATAACAAAATAATTTATTTTTCGGATTCCGTACCCAAAGGGTCAAACGGGAGCCTATTACTAAGACTCCACTGTCTATCTGTCTGATTGTCTGTATGCCTGTCTGTCCGTCTGTCACCAGGCTATATCTCATAAACCGTGATAGTTAGACAGTTGACGTTTTCACAGATGGTGTATTTCTGCTGTCTACAGCATAACAAACAATAGTAAAAAACAGAATAAAAAAATATTTAAGTGGGGCTCCCATACAACCAAGATGACTTTTTTAGCCTTTTTTATAGATGGTACGGAACCCTTCGTGCGCGAGTTTGGTTTTTAATTACTCTTTAACCGTTTTTAAGCATATAATTACTGACTTAGAAATAATCGTCATTGTTACAATTATTTCTTATTGTAGTGCTCGTCTGCAGTCAAGATGAAATTTATATTTTTTACAACTCATATATTTAAATTCCGCTGTTACGGTTAATAATTACTTTGAACATTTTGTAGCATCATCAGTGTACATTCCGGTTATATTTTCTTCTTCATATGCTATTTTTTAACGACATGCTATGACACACCAAGTAAGAGAAAATCTTATCTTTATTATGAGATGATGATTTAGGTTTTAGTAACTTTATGAAGCTTTATCTTAGTGCCTCTTTAGGGCTCGCCTTTGCTGCTTATAAAGGTATCTGCGGCTTCGCTTAATTCAATAAATCGTGTAATTCGATAAGCATTGTCATGTCTAGAAGCGTGTTTTAATTACGAATGTTGGCCATGCACGTCAAAGAAAAACAAAAAGCTATTCGAATATCAACTCTTACATCGTTGACTATCTGCATTCGGAACAGAATAGTATTTAACGTGGAATTACATTGAATGTAGAAGTCAAAAGTCTTTCTTTAATTTCTTACGATAGTTATTTTGTTTAAAGTTCAATTTTCATTTAAGCCGCATGCTGTGTAATAATCTCTTATTCTTATAGTCTACTAGACGGTACTTTGTCATTTTTAATTAGTCTTTATTAAATTGCATAACTTTTCATACTTAATATACTCATGATTCGTATATATACATTTTTAGTGAAATTGCCTGCTCTCACAGCTATTGTGCGTTAAGCGTTTTTAAAACGCATCGATTCCTTACAGCTTGTGTATATGTATTATCTACGGTATTGTTTAAATCACATTTATCATATTAGCAGTTATTTTTATCAACGTCCCTTATTTCAACTGATTCAAACAGTTTAGTTTTCTTTATCTATGTATAGTTTATAAATTCTCCTTATACACTTTAAGCGATTCATTCGAAATTCAAATGCGCTTCCTAGCATACGAGATATATTTGCCTGCGCTACCGCCCACAGTATCAGGGAAAAAACAGAGGCAAACACAGGGAAAAATCCCGCATTTTAGAACCGTGTCCCGTACACGACTCTGCGCGTAGTAAATAGATTCCTATCAAAGTTTATGCACGCGGCCACGGAGTCGCGATGCCACGAAGGAAAGGCAAAGGGGAAACGAAAATGGCCCAAGCGTGGCTCCTATGAAATATCTCGACTGTCAAATGGTTATTTTTCACCGAAACGGATGGTATTTTTTACCTAAATGGTCGTGGTTTTGGATAAAATGATTCCTTACCCGTTAAACGGCCGTGTTATGTTTAGCACCGTTGGTTGCGACTTCGTTAAAAGAAGGGGGAAAATAATGAGGAGCAATAGTTAACATTTGTCAAGATATGTGTAAGCAAAATAACTGTAATAGTCATGCTGTTCTGAACTGTTTAATTATTTGGCTCATCGGTAAAAACGATCTAACAGAGGATTTGGTGTAGCAACTGGGTACATGCTATTATAACTACCAGTTAAAAAAGTTTTCAACTTCAACTTCTTATCACAATTGACCGTGCCAGCCATTCTTTATCTATATAAAATTTGATAAATCAGAGGTCCTCGCATAAGTTCTTATTATATTTGAGAGAATCATTCTTGTAACAAGAACTATTGAAATAAAGAAGTATAGTAATGTCAAGAGTGAAGATGGTTGGAATGAAGATGGTTACCACCAGCTTCGGATCCTGTATTGTATATATATATAATTAAGTCTAGCGACCCTAATACTGAAAGTCTTCAAGAAACTGTTCCAGGGCATGCCGCAATTGCTAATGATTTCGACAACCTGTTTATGATTTATTTTTCTATCCCAATTTTTTTAATAACGAAACACAAAACCGGCTTCAAATATCTCGCTTTGTATTCATTTTATAATTGATTTTCAAGAGTTTCCTTCGAATCTCTGGAGCCCAATATCCATACCAATGAAATTAATATGGAACCACATGGGAAGCACCAGCTTTCAAATAAAAAATCATCATAATCGGCTCACTCGGTCGAAAGTTCTGAGACATAAAAAAAAGAAAATACAGTCGAATTGAGAACCGTTTTTGAAGTCGTTTGATTGAAAGACCGTTTACTGTATGATATTTGTGTATAATGAATGTTCTTATAGCCTAGAATGTTTTATGTGAGGTGCCAGGCGATTCAATTATGGACTATTTGTCTATTTCTTAAAGACGCATCATGTTTGGAACTAAATAAACTGATTGCACACAGTGTTACCTACATAAACTGAATAACTTTTGTTTCTGTGGTAAGTCCACGAAATAGCTTATGTTATTCGGCCAAATACCAACTCGTCTGGGAAAACCATTATTTTATAGCTCGGCAACCCATCCGCAACTCTCCAGCCTCTAGGAAGAGGTGTTATATATTCCGGTGATAATAATCCTTTAAATAAAAACCATTCATCTCCACGTTCGTTCGAGTAAGAGTTGTTGAGGGCTATTGTGATAACCCTCATTTCCAGCTTCTGCACAGTCATCGGTCACTATCCATTGTTTCCCCTAATCAATGGCGAACAAGCGAAATCCGTCGCAAATTATAACAACGGCGTCAACTCCGCGCAGTGCATTTACAATTCAAAGGGCAAATACGTTTTCGTATTCATTCGGCAATAAGTCCGTCCATAGCGAGCCCGCACGGCGTGCCTAAGTAAACGGCCGCTCGCTGCCAATTGTGAAATACAAACACACGTTGATATTTTCACGTCTTTTAACCTAAAGGAAGTAGACAGTGATAGTCGATTCCCTACGATTTACTTGTTGAGTCACAAAGTGACGGTGGTCGGGTTAGAGGGGGCGAGTCTGTCGACGTTCGTGAAATAAAATGATTTATGTTTATATCTATATATATTTTAGCAAGATATATTTTAGCACGTAAAGCATCCGGAGAGAGAAAATATTTGTACACGTCAATAGTATTGGAACCTTCTATCTTAGATCGGAAATCCCACGTCACATTATCACCACTGCGCCACTGCGACGTGACGGACTCTGTTGACGGGCCCAGACAAATATTCATATTTAATTCGGGGGTCCCGCTTTGAACTTGCCCGTTGGCAAACAGACGAAAGGGCTAATTTTGCATATAAGATTACAACTTTCCGTTCGGACTTACATTCAGCGCGAACACAATATCAAATATTCATAAGCCCAGCTCGTTACTACTGTTTACTGGTGTAATGTTGATATCAAAGTTATGAAAACATAATAGGCCGGAGATGAAATGTTTGGTGTGTTAAATAATAATAACAGGATGTATTTTAATTTTTGTGTCGTCGTGGTAGAGCTATTATTGCGTTTTTGTGCGCCACAATAATAAAAACTAGATAACAATTAAGATAATCGAGAACAGCCTTTTATTCGTTGATGTCGTAAATTTTCCCTTTAAGGCATTCGTAATAGTAGAACCTTTGGAACCTATCATACAATTTGATAAAAGCTCGCCCGTGCAGGGAGTCCAACCGGCAATACATAACTCCCAAATATTTTATGATCTACTTCCCCATTTTGATGAAGAGCACCGCTTATTTATTGCTTGGCAAGTTGCATCTTTTCACTAATATTTCTTTTCAATTAATTTGTGATGTGAAAAATTTCCGCTGTAAAGCATCCATTCAATATTAATAAAGTTTTAGTAATGTTCTTTGTTTATACCGGAATTACCGAACGTGATTTGGACCCATTTCAACGTCGATTTAAATTGAGACTTTGCTCACTTATCAAGGATCAATGACAATTTAATAATTTAAATAGTTTGTCCCCATTATCAAAATTAGGACGTTCATGATTAACGATTTTCCAAATCCATGTCCAAAAAATGTTTACAGCATGCTTTTTTTAGATATCAGAACTAAAAAAATAGAAAATTAATAAAAAAAGTAAAGTAACAGCCTATACATGTCCCACTGCTGGGCAAAGGCCTCCTCTATACAGAGGGTATCAGGGCATAGTCCACCACGCGGCCCCACTGCGGATTGGCGGACTTCACATATCTTCGAAAAATATTTTTTTTTTATTTCGAAAATATGCAGGTTTCCTCACGATGTTTTCCTTCACCGCGGAGCACGTGATAAGTCAGCACTTAAAGTTAAAAACTTCATTGGTGCCGGCACCGGGGATCGAACTGAGGTTGCTCGAGTATATTGAATTAAAGGCGAGCGCCCGGACACTGAGCTATCACGGCTCTTAGAAAATTAATAATAGCTTAAAAATACTAAACAACACTAGCTTTTGTTTATTAAGAACTAAAAGTAGAAAATAATTTTCAATATATTTAAATTAAGAATGGTGTGATTAACAAAAATATTTATTTTATTGTAGAGAAGCGTGGGTGTCTGCTTTTGTTTACGCAATACATTTATTTGTCCTCTGCTTTACCTAATTCTCACGACTTGTCTGATTCTTCACTGCTTAGTTGATACAATAACTATTGGAGCAAGAAGGCAGACAAGTGAACAAATCCCGCAACTAACGAGCGCTAACAAGAGTTTACCTCTTACTTAAAGAACTACAATTTCGTTATCGACGTTGGCAAACAAACAATCCGTTCTAAACGTAACAAAAGTAAAACCTTATTGCTCACCTACCTCATTCATCATCATCGTCATCATCATTTCAGCCTACCTCATCATCGTGCCCATATGTCGTAGTTAAAATCTCGCTCAAATCCATTAACGTGTTTATTAATGCACCCTACTTTAGGAGTTATTATAATTTCGAAAACTTATTCACTCTTTCTGCGTCCATCACGCCAACATTTGCCTAACCCTTTCCAGTGTTAATCTGGATAACCTATTCTGTTTGTGACGTGTTCATTTCAGTAGCGAAAACGCGGCGCGGTCAACGGACGGTCCCGTTTCACCGGGCGAGGCGACGTATTGCATTAAATTATTAACAATACTTATAACAAATTCCGTTTTTAATTCGACACCGGCGCTGCGCAGGCGCGGTGGTTTCAGCTTGTTTGGTATACGTGCAACCAGTCTTCTCTTTTGAACGAGAGTTGACGTGTCGCAACTTATATAATGTTCCGCGGTGATTATTGACACATTGAAACGCTATCTACTTATCTTAATTCAAATACGACAACAAGACAGATGTATACAGTTAAGTAAATGTTTACCGCGATGAATCCAAATGAATACTTCATCGTTTACAAATAATATCGCCAAAATGTTCGTTTGTCTTGTGAAAATAACTTATACCTCATGTCTTGAACGCCCGTCATAACTTTATAGTACCTTAGCAATCGTAGTACAAATCTCAGTGTCGGCACTAACGAAATTATTAACTGTTATCCGAAGTGCTGACTAGAGCTTCCTTGTTCCAGTGCTTACGTGCTTTACGAGTTAGTAATGCGAAACTAAAGCTATTTTGGTAAGACGTCAGATCTATTCCCGTGTAACTCAATTTTTTGTCTTTAAAAAAATAAGACCATGATATAAAGACTGTTAAAATAAAAAAAATTAAAGGTTGCTTTTTCCGCCCTACATATTTCTCGAATAGAAATTTACACAATACTGATACGAATGTAGCCTATCGGTGAGTTACTTGGTTCCTCCCTTCGTGCAACCTAATCGTATTAACAATTTGTCTGTTCTTAGAAACATAATTCGATATTACTTTGATGTATACGATGTTCTCTATCCTTTTTTTATCATTAATGTTACTCCGAGTATTACATTTAAATATTATCAAAGGCGTTTGCCCACCGATATAACTATGATGAAACGAAACGAAATAAATAACAGCATGTATATGTCCCAGACATGCTGTTATTTCACTTTATTGTACTCTGTAAAAATGCCATTGTGCTATATGGTAGAGGCGTTTTACGGCTACACGTAAAATAGATCTGGTATCACTGAGCCAATTGTGGTGACATAACACAGTCTTTCGTGGCTAGACACCATCAGCATCAGCCTGTCTAACCAAGATCCTGATGAATGAATGATCCTGAGCCACCAGCATCGACATCCCGCGCATTTACTGTCCAGCAGGTCACTCCATCAGGGGGTCTTACTACACTGCGATGGCCAATACGGGGCAGCCACTCGAGAACCTTTTTAGGGTTCCGTAAGGGTAAAACGGGACCCTATTACTAAGACTCCGCTGACTGTCTGTCTGTTCGTCTGTTACCAGGCTGTATCTCATGAACCGTGATAGACAGTTGGAATTTTCCCAGGTGATGTAATTCTGTTGCCGCTATAACAACAAATACTGAAAAAAAAAACAGAATAAAACAATTTAAGTGGGGACGGTATGGGAATACAACAGACTGATTTTATTGAAATGTTTATAGATGATGGTACGGAACCCTTCGTAACCGACTCAAACTCGCACTTGGCCGATTTTTTTTAACATTTAATTCACAACTATAGATAAAATTACTATTACTATTATAACAAAATTGAAGCTATGTCCAACTCGAATTTTATGTCACATTTACTACTCGAAAACTGAACTGTATGTCAGCGAGTGTGCATTCTGCTTTATAACTTTGTAACACATTTTGCGTTATTTCGTAGAATAAGCGGCGACGTACAGAAAGCTCCAAACGTGTTATGGTCACTTTAAGTTCTCTACGAAAATAAAAGTTAGGACGTATTGGAGAGCTCTGAGCTATTTTGTTGTTCAAAGTTACTCGTAGTGTGGAGCAAGATTTCTTGGTTTTTAACTCTCTGTGAAGCGTATTTGAGGGTATAACGTAACTAAATTGAAGAGTCGGGTTGTTTATGTTGCAGGTTTGAAGGTAGTTATTGTTCATATACATTGAAGTTGTAAAACTAAACCAGAAATAGGAACTATTTATCTTACAAACCTTGAGAGACGAGTAAACTTTCTTAGTTTTAATTATCCCCATAATTGTTTTTTTTTTGTTTCGACTTACAAACATTGCTAATGAAAATAAATCTTATAGATATGAAGGAAAACATAATTTGTGAATTCATTGGTGATAGTTCATTCTTAATAAAATGTCATTAGTGAGTTCAAAAACTATATACGTAATAAAAATGATTAAAACTTAACACGTTAACAACTTAAAACTTAATATGTTGAATGAAATTAAAATCATCGTGCTCGGTGTGTTCCCTCTAACGCATGAAACTGCTGATAGTTTGCGAAAGTGTTGCATTAAGTGAAGCTGAAAATTAACTAATAGTTTAGTGACCCTATTCAATCAAGGGTGGGTACCCATCAGTTGATTCTATGTAGGGTCAAGGGACGTAGAACGTTCCACTTTTTAATGTGGGGGAAGGATTCTCGGGGGCAAGGAGGGGTTTGTCGGACTTGCACCGCCTCGGACCCCCACGGCCGCATATCGGCAGGGCAAATGGAACGCTTTCTCACACTTCCGAGACCCTGCCAAAGCTGGCCGCTTCAGAAGCCTCTCCTGAGGAGACAACTCCCCTTTCCTCCAGGTAAGGCACTCTGGAACATTTAGCGCGCGTTCCTACTCGGCCCCTAACCCCAGGCCCAGGAGCCATGGGAACCGGCCGAGCCATTCTTGATAAGCGGCAAAAGCCTCCCAGCCCGCAGCGGCAGACCTAGTCTGTGCCTCCGCCGGTTACCACGTTTCGGCCGCGGAGAGTAGTGAACGTCGGATCACAATACCGACACTCCCCTCCCTCCACTACTGTTTGCGTTCCAACAACCTGGCGTTCAAGACTGCTGAATAACTGGCAGCAACTGCATGCGCATAAGACAGGAATGAGGTTGCGTATTGAGTTTAATATTAAAGAAGGCAATTTCCAGGCAAAAAAGGCTTAAGCAACTCACTAACGCCATATGTGTTGGCCAGCAAACCGTAAATGCCATGATCAACCATCGTGACGCCACCAGCCGCCAGTTTTTCCCCCGTCTATCGCTTATTAATGCACTTTTTCATCGATCTCTCTCGTACATTCCACGGGCGAATTATTTGCGTCACGGTGGCGACGTTGGATGTTTTCATTTCGCCGGCCGTTATTATGCACATTAGCGTGTTGTTTGTTATTTTGCTTTCCCGCTGTCCTGTTTACTGTCGATCGTCGGAAGTTGTCGACATTGAGACGTTGATTTTTGATAATGCGTCATGAATCATCATAATCAGCGAAATATTGCCATGGCGGAGCGCAATAGTTTACATAGCCAGTTGGTGCACGAACTTCATCAATGAAGTACGGTAAAAGTATTTGTACTTTTGCGAAATGTAGGGGGCTCCATTTTAGCGGTCGATGTGCGAAGCAGTCCTCATTTACCATGAGCTGAGCTGCTTATTCAGTTTCCTTCTCTATGAAAAAAATCAGTAAAATTGCTAATGAATTAAAATTGTAAATATTTCATAAAATAAAACAATACAATAAAAATAAAAATATCCCCCTAAAGACTAATATTTCAATTAGTAAAAAATAACGCACGGTGAAACTGCGCTTTAAATCTTGTTTGATATATGTTTCTTGCATATTATGAGTAGGTTCAAAAGAACTTTCTAGCTGTTACCAGTAACCCTATGTATATTGTTCCCAAAAATTGAACGTGCGTAGCGCGAACGACAAACTTTCGCCCGTAACATACATAACATTGAGGTTATGCCGAACTCTTGCGAAATAATTTCCGAATGAATCACCGTTACGTTCGCGGACCTAAAACGTTGACGTTGATATTTTTAGTGTCACGAGCGAAATAAAACGTCGTCCGTCGTCAAGCGCGCGGCCGTAACATTCGGAATAGGGTCCCGCTTCCCACAGCCCAATGTTAAGGTCGCGTTGCATAACGCGGTAGACGGCATGGCGCGCGCGCACGGGTCAACGACCGGGGCCCGCGCGGGCGCGCAACTTTGAACTGTGGAATTCGCTAGCGTGCCTCCGCCTCGTTGCTTAACTGACGCACACACTCGCATCCGAACACGAACGCCGTGTACACACGCCGCACACACACACGGGCAGAAGTCCGCTTAAGCGATGCCATTATTTAGATCGTTAGAAGGAAATCGATTGCAAGTTACATGGAACCGTCTAGGCAAGAAATCCACCGTAATTGTGTCTGGAAATATTTAAATTAAAGCACCCGTTTGGAATATAGATAGTGATATTTGTTTTTGAATTCCACCAAGTATGTAAAACTTTATTGTATAGAACAATGTACTTGCTAAAAATTGAAACATGAAATTGAAACAATCCTGTATGACACTAATTTTTATTGCCATTTTTATAAAGTAAACACATCTATACACACGTTGGGCAACTTTGGACGGGGGAAAAGTCATAGGTTTGCAACACCGACATGCTATAATGTCTTTTGTTATTGATGCTGACGACCTTTGGAATTTTGATAATTTTGTTTTCCCAATATTTGATGTTTGTAAAACAAATTTCTAGTTGATTTGTTGCGCATTTAAACATTTTATAATTTTAATTAAGTTTTTATAATTTTTTTATTCTTACCACAGTTTCTTTAACTTTAAGTCTTCTGTCGGCAATCCCCATGACTGCTTATTTTTTTTTGTTTGCTTTTTATTCGATACCAATAAAATTGTAGAAATAAAACAATAAACTCGTATCTTACTATATTAATAATTGGAAAATAATATTCTTCGAGGACGGAGTCGTTTCTAGTAAAGTCACAGAACAGTTTCCTCGTATTTAGTCTTTGTAAAGACTGCTGCGAAAAAAAAACAGCATCGCATCCATTTAAAACTCAGCGCTAATCATTGTCTCACGTGACAACCAAAGCCAGTCACTGCTGATTCAATCTCGTATGCATTAGTATGAGAAAAAGTTCACAGATTGGTACCGTTATGTTGACTACCAAGGGAATGCACGAATTGTACCGCCAAAGATTATATCTTTGCATAAATATAGACCGAGACGAGATGTGACGTCATCGAAAAATGCGGTCTTTTTTAAACATTGCCCTCACTTTAGGATAACTTTATCCCGTGTTGTAAAGACTTTTTACAAACATAAATTTAACGCGGACAAATCCCCAGATGCGAAAAAATTATTTGTGGGTCACACAAGTAGTTGTCCCCCTATCAATTGTACATTGACCACTGCTTCCGATAACAATACCTATTCGATACATAACAATATCTACTTAATCATCAATTTATTATAATCTAAACTAGGTAAACACCACCTCAACCAGAAAACACCCTCAACACACAACACAAACACAAGTTATCAAAGGCAAGACGTATACCGTTAGCGTCGGCCTTTGTTAATACATACACTAAAGGCTTAAAATTAAAACAAAAAAAAAATAGTTGTCCTCACGACCCCCAACACCGAAGCCAATACCTAGGCAACTACGCCACGCAGTCATCAAATCTATCTAACTATCTTACTTGTAAATTACTATAACTATTTTTCTTTTGAAAAAGAACGTAAAATCTTAGCTGTAGTTTCGACTCATTAGCCTCGCAGCTTCTTTTGTTGGTAATTCTTTTCGAATTTAAAATTAAAACTAACGATCAATAGAATACAACGAAACATACCAATGTCACAAAATTATCAACGTGGAATTTAACAAAAGAACGCGTTAAATAATATCTTGTATTTTTAAATGGGACAGCAATTAAACTCGTTCAACTCACAAAGATATTCATTAAAATTTAAAATAAACTAAAATAATTAAATCGCATAACCAAATGATAAATTAACCCGCCGAGCTTCCCCGGCCCGACGGGCAGCGGAAGAATTAAAAAAGAAAACGAGCCGCTAGGTTTTCATAAGTTTGCGATCTTACCTCTTCAGTTTCCTTTTATTTCATTTTCACTCTTACATTTAAATTACCACTACGATTATTCTATGCATTTGAACTCAATACGGTGTAGATTTTTGTGTTGCTTCATAGTTTCAGTAACTCAGTAAAGCAGGGGCCTTTACATCCAGTACGGTTTAAGCCTACAGAAAAGTAAATGTTCTAACTACCAGCGATCGTTTTGCTACTTTTAATTTAACCGTTACTGGTGAATGGATTATTTTGTTATCAAATATTAAATTTCGTACACAACGCTGTATCAGATGACTGACGTTTTGATGAAACAATTCCGCATTTCTACATTACCAAACGAAAGTATACCAAGCTTTGCATTGCATGTACATTTGGAGTTACATTAAACACCAAATTTTACATAATATGTTATCTCGATATACTTCAATTAATACTAAGATACTTACTTAGGTAAGTACTTAAGTATCCGCCTAATCGTTTGTCAATTTTTCACCTAAAAAAATACTAAGATGTGTGGCAGCTTCTACGGTTGCACGAGTGGGTGGGCTGATCTGCGGAGTAGGTACCACAGCTTCATAGAAACCAGCGATGTGGGAGTATAATAATAATTGTGTCCGCGTTTCATCTGATAAGCCCCACTCTATTTTATTGTAAATGCACCAGTAATCGTTTAACATCAGGGTAACCAACAAACATACGGCTTTTAAGCAATTTTTTGTTATGTTTTCGATTATTTTTATGTGAGAAGGTGGCAAGCGAGCTGGTGGTTCACCCGATATTAAGCGTTGTCTGTCGCCCATGGACATTTGAAAAACCCATAGGGTTTCAGATGTGTTTTAACCTTCTAATAAAGTGGGCCCCGGCTATCTCACTCACCAGAAATATCCAATCCACTTCACGCCGTTCTTCTGCGAGGTCGTGGTACTTTCCCGGACGGACCTGCCCATTCTTGCAACAGCTAAGACTATTGCATGGCCCTACCACAGTATCTATGCCGCAGTCAGAATCAGTCTTCTTCGTGGCAGTATATGAAGGAGTTTAGATTCATAGTAAGTCTTATAAATAAATGAAGTCCGGGAAAATTAATCACCATTTATCGAGACATGGGAAAGTTGAATAGCGTAAATAGGTATACATGTTTTATGTGAACTACAACATAATGTAAATATAGTAACTGTATGTATACCCGCTTTTAATTAGGCGCGTGGTCGGATGAATGGTAAGGTGAGCCTATTAAAGCAGTCAATAGGGTACTGTATAACCTGTATATTACGCGGACTTAGACAGCGGACTCTTAAGCCCTGACGATGCTGTTTGTAGCGGAAAAATGTAGCCAGCATACACATACTAAACACACATCGTCCTTCAAACTACTTGTGCGTTAATCCCATAAAGGTAACTGTAGATTAAACAAGGGCGCTCTTCACCGCGAATCGTTGCCTCTTCAAACACATCGTGTCAGTTTACCGCACAGTCTAATTACCTAACATGGTACATACCGATGACAAGAATTAATTAATACTATCGGAAACAGACGCGGATGCCGCCGGTGAGTGTTACGTGTACATAGTCGGTATTACTCGAGATGATTGTTGTGTTGGGCTAATCGTCAGGCCTAATGCCGAATGTAAGCGCTGCGGCTTAGGGGTCCCGCAAGCAACGAATGTACGCCGCCGGTTTGTTATGACGCAAGAGTTTGATGAATTATATATTAGCCTCGTTTCATGCGTCTATTGTTATTCTGTTTATGTGAGGGGCTTATGTCTTTCTTTCGTACAAAGGCGGTAAGTTACTGGAAGCTTTCGATACGCGAACGTGAATGTTATTAGGAACGTCGCTAAAAGATTTCACCTTTTTTTCTCCTTCAATAATATGTAATGTTTATGTATGTTTGTCGAGTACTCGTTTTTAGAGTGTCGAAGTTACGTACTTTAATTCTTATTTTATGTGAGGTAAATAAGGGTTCAGAAGGACTATAATATCTATTTTTGATGAGAATTTGTTGTGAAACCACAACAAAATTTTTCCTTTTTAATATTTACATTATTATCATAACCGAAGCCGTAATGGCTCTTTGCCCGGGCGCTCGCTTTTAATTCCATATATTCGAGTTCGACCTGAGTTCGATCCCCGGTGCCGGCGCTAATGAAATTGTCAATTTTAAGTGCTGAATTATCACATGATCAGCGGTGAAGGGAAACATCGTGAGGAAACCTGCATATTTTCAAAATAAAATTAAATAAAAGTGTTTCGAAGATATGTGAAGTCTGCCAGAGTACGGAGAAGGCCTTTGCCCAACAGTGGGACCTAATTATATATCATGTTACTTTACTTTTTACTTAACGAAGTCAAAATCTGTTGTTTATTTAAACTTTATTGCCAACCTTTAATGCCCAAAGGCATGTACCAACCAGCGAGACCTAATGGTACGTGCAACAGGGGATGCAATACTTACAATATCTTATAGAAAGGAAATAAATTCAAAATATGAACTAAAAATACATATAAAATATAAGTATAATAATTGATATCAAATTATTTTCAACTTCATTAAATTATGATATTGTATTTAACATGAATTTTACATATAACTTCAAGTGAAAAATTAGAATTAACTTTTGAGGGGTCGGTTCTTGCTCTTAAATTTACTTAAATTTACTTAGCCCTTTTCTAACCGACGATGTGGTGGTAGGTAAATATAAACAAATAACGTAATGTTGACAGGTAATTTGTCCGAGTATGTAGGTACTTAGGTATATGAATTTTAGTACGTACAGTACACAATCTAAATAAAATTCTATGATTTTAATAAACTTTATTGATATTAGCTTTTTGAACATTTAATATCAATTTATAATTTACGAAATTAAATGAAAATTCTTATAAGTTGATATGAGTAATTTGGCAACTTATTTGTCGCAAGACGTTAGCACTTAAGTTTATATTATTTTTTATCTGTGCTCGGGATTTAATTCCACTTTGTTGTTAGCCAGCACGTAACGAGACGTGTGTAATCTGCCACAGGGAGTTCTGGAAAGATCCGCGCGAATGTAAATAGTCCACGTTAAAAGGCACCTAATGCCCGTAAGCGGACAACGAGCTTAAAGAGCGCCCTGTGATGTCTTCTAACGACGAGCTCAATCATCCAGATCAATACAATTTTTAGAGACCCCTGGGGGGTGGGTTTAAGCGAAATAATCCCGGGAAGGCCTTTGTGGACGACTTGTTAGTACTGACTGAACGCTTTATCTTAGCATTCTGTTATTTTAATGCGATGCCCTTACAGAGGCTTTGAACGCGAACTTCTGCACAAAGGGCCGCTTGCTGACTAGATCAAAAAAGTATATTTGTGCGCTTAGTTCGTAATTGCGTGTTATGATAAAACATTTTGCTGAGTGCTCTGTATACTTGTATAGCAGACGTGCTTTTGTATTAGACTTTTCCGAGGGGCGCGGACGCTTGACGTAGGGAGCTGCAGTTCGGGTGATTGGGGGACCGTAACGAATTGTGTACTTACAAAGACTTTGACATCACTGACACAATTCTTCGGATTTGCCGAAGTTAAATTTGTTTCGGAAATCTCATTGCGGCGTCGGCCTTTTGCGTGAAACAATTTTGGATTTCGTACAACAGTCGTCTTATCTCTAATGGCCTGTCACTAGCATAATGAAAATTGAAATGTTCTAAGCCAGATTAATAACAAAAATTACTAATTTTCCGCAGCTACTAGGGTATAATTTGCGTCCGAGAAAATGTTATTACGGGTATGAATAAATTTTTACCCATGCACTTTTAGTTTTATAAATGCGAAATTTTTACTTCTACATAACTCATTTCGTTTTAAGAATGCGTAGAGTCGATATCGCTAGGATATTGTTTAATCCTGTCTGCGAATTAGAAGCGCAAAACATCAAACAAATATTTTCGAATAGGATATGACTAAAATTTTTACCATTTCGCGGATATGAAACTGTGTCCGCCGGGCTCATTATCTTCGCAGCGGCGAAAACCTCTTCGTCAATTTTTCGACACATTCTGAATCACATCTTAAGTGCGGTGATTTGCACTATGAAAATTAATATCATTTAAAATGATATATATAACTGTATTTGTATCGACGATACAAGGGCCATATGTACGGGTTGCCGTCGGCCGTGCAGCGGGCTGCAAATCGCGTTGAGGTGGTGCAGAGCGCTCGGAGGCTGAGCGAGCGCGGCGCAGGCGCCCAGGTGAGTCAGGTGGGCCCGCCCCCATCGCCGCCGCGCGCCTCGCGCACCTGCCTCGCCGCTCAGTCCACCGCCAAACGCCGGCCCGGCGACTTGTGCCCCGCGCACGCCACTCACCGCACTCACGCGAGCCCAGCGCGACGTCTCCCGCCTCGTCCGACCGCTAACAGCGTCCGCACCTCCCCCGCGCCCCCCAACTCGCCGCCCCCAAACACTCGCCCGAGTGCCGAGTCGCACGCGGCCCGTCCCACGGCCGACGCGGAGGTCCATCGCCACCGGTGCGTGGTCGGCGGCGATCGGCCGTCGATTGTCCGGCGTACGGCCGCTGATGCGGTCGTGAGAGACGCTCGCAGGGCCTCCAGGAGGCCGCCGCCACGCTGTTCCCGCCGCAGCTCGGGTGCGTGCCCTACGTGACGCCGTGCGCCTGCTGCCCGCCGCTGATATTGCAGCCGGCACCGCACCCGCACCCCCACACGTTGCCGCTGCCACTCCCGCTGCCCTTCGCCTTCCCACTCCAAGCCCTAGACCCCCAAGTCGCTAAACACCAGCGTCTGGTGCTCTCTAACATGGTAAGTGCGAAACGGTGCGTTTCCCGCCTTTCGGCGCGCTTGCCGCTCGGCCGACAACACGTCTCGGAGAGAGCGCTCGCCGCTCGGGCTGCAAACAAACGTATCTGATAGGAACTCTCTCGGCCGTGAGACTAATGCACTGAGATGAAATCGCTGCTTCCACACTCAAAGTGCGGAACGCCTGTCGCGTCTAATACATGAGCAAAATAAACAAACAGCACTAATAGACGCGTTCGCGTATTCTCCGCTCCAAACTGTCTTCGCTCCGGTTAACTTTGGTCGTACGAAACTATACTAGTTTAAACTTCGCACGTATAAGTTCAGTGTACTAACGGCTAACTTTAACTTCTAATATTTTAATCGTGTGAGTATTAAGTACAGTTACGTTATTAAAATCCGCTTCCAACTTTTTCTTACTTGTCAAATATTTTTTTTTCGTATTAGTCACGTGAATAAAATTAAAATCATAAAAGAGATAAATTGGATACGTATAAATCCTATTTTAATTAGTAATTCTTCTCTTGAAAAATGGTTAATTTTAAAATCGATACGCACTTTGTCGCTTATTATTAACTGAGGAAAGTTTTCAAACCTCTTACCTTTCACTCGATTCATTTTATTATTATTTAAAAATAAACAATCCAAATCTCATATACAGGTACACATATTTTAATCTAATGATTTTACTGCTTATACCTCGACAATCGAATACTAAAAATTGATTTACCTCGCAAAGCGATCTCCCGTGAAACTTTTAATAAAATAACCAAATGTAATTCAAAGAGTTGTAATGAAAGATCAAAATCTGACCGTCTTAAACGACGACAAATAAGTTTTATTCACAATTTGTCGGCATTTCGCGTTCATTTCCCTGATAACGGTGTGCCGTGAAAATACATTCAAGTTTAACTCAAAACGAGAGTGCCATCGAACTTTTCTCATTAAGACCTACCGTCAAAGGTAGTGTGTTTATGTTATTTTAATTCCTATTTATTCGTAAATCTTATTTCGCCCCCGCCGCAAAAGCAATATCTCCGACGGGCCCTGTAAGTACGCCCCTAATTTACTTTGTGATTTAATATCAGACATTTTAAATCCATTTCCGTTTCATCTTTCACATTGGGCACAATGTTAAGATATGAAACGGAAATGGATTGTTTATTTATGTGTATAATCAATTTTCAAATACGCAACCTCGTACTTGACTCGCTAAAGTTTTTAGATCGTTTCAAAATATCATAATATGCTACGCGGTCAAACAGCAGTAAAACTTTAGCTTGCTTCGTCCGAATCACTTTGAAGTTCGCCGATCTCAGACCGATATTGATATCGATAATTTGCATGAAATCATTTGAATTTCCGTCACGTCCATTGGTTGTATTCAAAGTCGCGACGGAGTAACGGTCGTCATATTATGTAGGTATCTATAACCACTGGACGCGTTATAATTTTTGCATTTAGGACTTATTCGTGTGTCTGGTTAGCAGTGAAAACACAACCAACGTTGCTTGGCTATAGTTCATTTGCCAATTTGTCTATAAATCATAGCACATGAATAAATTATCATGTTACGAGTATATACTTCGCCAGGTTTATCTCGATCTCGCCGCTTTCTACTCGTGCACTGATGGAGGCGCAGTACTAATAACACGAGCAAAGTGCCAAAACGTCTTCGGTTGAACAATCACGCATTCCGCGATTTCCGATGTTACAATAGAAGCAACAATACCACGGCTACTCGAACGCAGCGCGGTCATTATATCAGTTTCACCGCAACTTCGCTGGAAAGCCGCGCGACGGGCCGCGACCGCGCGTAACGGTATTCAACACACAAGTATGCTATTAATTGCATACAGACATCTAATGTGTTAATTCCAATTCTACGATCAATCGGAGTAGCGCAAAAAAAACAACGGTCCCTCGCGTGACGCGATGCAATGCAATTCGTTCGTGTTAGACACTTCGCGGATCGAGTTTCCCTCCTAAGGCCCACATTTTCCCCGGAGCCAATTAATAACGTCCGAATTATATTTGCTAATGAGTATTTTACTACATTAATTGCGATTGTTTAACTTATTCTATAAATCGCTCGAGATTTCATTGCGCCCGTGCCGGCGGAGGAATCGCCATTGTGTATTAATTCGATGTTATGATTTTAGCTTCGTATTACATGTTCGTTTTTGATTGGAGTGTCTGTCCAATATTCGAAAGAATATAATCAGTACGAATGACCCACTGCTGGGCAACGGCCTCCTCTGCATAGAGAGTATCAAAGCGGTTAGCTTACTTGTTAGTTAACAGGAACTCTAGAAAGACTTATTACTAGAACCAGAACAATGAATTACAATTGCACATTGATTCTGTTACATATAAGCTGTTACATATAATTCTAAGCTCAAGTGGGCTAGCTCGACCAGGGCGGACCACGGTCTCACGTAAGACCCAAAAAGTGTTTATACTTTTGCGTTTCGTCTGGTTAGCGAAGTAATCGAAATTTTAAAATATCTGGCCTAGCGAATCCATAGGCGCACTGCACTTATCATTAGGTGATACTCTTGCTAAGTTTCAATCCCTTTATATTGAAGAAAAAATAAGCAGTCATGGATACGGCCGTCAGAAGTTAAAAGTAAAAACTGGAATAACTTCCTTTTTTTTTTATTTTAAACTAAATTAAAATCGCAAAACATTAATTTGAATAGCATCCAAATATATTGTCCAACGTGCTTATGGAACTTTACGCTTCAAAAATCCCTTAAACGTGTTTAAATTTGGACGAGTTTAAACTACAAAACTATTAAAAGGTTATTTGTGAAAAAAAAATTATACTGATTGAGAATTCACAGTGGTATGTTCTATTCAGAGTTTTGACGACAACTACTACTAATTTAAAAAAAAAAAGATTTGAATTTTTTTCTTTGTCAAAATATGATTAATATATAACATAAGAAATAGCGTATAAGAAATGCGTATGCGCAAAACTCTTTCTAAACCAGTGGCTGAGATATAATAACTGTTTTAAATTTCCTTCTAACATCTGAAATCGGAGTTGCTAATAGCAGGCTAAGTTTCGATTATTATGACAAGACTTTTTTTTGCGTTAAAATCATCACATCAATGAGAGTTGTGAGGGGCCCAATTGCGTCATCGTTGATGTGAGGAGATTCGTCGACGGATGTTTTCGCTTAGGCGTAAGCGATTTTAAGCATTACAATAAAAAGTCGAAGACTTTTCTTCTGTGTTCTTGTAACTAAACTGTTCTTTTCTACCTAATATTGGGACTGAAGATATGTCGTGATTAAGCTCGATTGCTTTAAAATAGTTAGGTACAAAAAATATTTTTAAGTGCTTTCATTTTAGTATTTTAAATATTTAATTTTTGTTACAAGAGCCAGTGTTTATCATTTTCATTTCATTCATTTGATTATTTAATTTCAATTGCAACGATTCAATTAAATTTGTGAAGAAACGAAGTACAAGCAAGTATTTACCAATCGCCATTTTCACTTCTAAAATAATTTAATTTAGACCTTTACAGTGTCAATTAGTTAATCCAGTCGGTACTTTTATGATTTTTTTAGAACACATATATAATAATATTCGAAAGAATCGCTTGTTAAATAAGAGTATTTTGATGAAGTCAGATTACAGAGATTTCACTATACAGAGTCAATGGACCTGTCGCGTGACCATTAAACCAAGTAACGTCGGAAAATAAAATCAAAACCGAACGCGATAAAATCTTTAAACAAGTTTTGATTAACAAAGTGTAGTATTAGCGCATACGCAAGAAATCATTATGATATTGTCGTTTCAAAATCGCTAGTTCTTCTAACTTGAACCGAAACGTTAATAATATAAGTTCATCGTGCTGGCTTACGAACCGGAACGGCCGTAGACTAACGCGTAGCGAGAAAAAAAGCAGTCGCTGTATTACGTCCTCATAAAGTTAATTGTCTCGTCTCACTTATTTTTAGGACCTAACGATGCTCGTGGAGTAAATAAACTTCTTATTTGCTACTTTACGGTACTTTTGTACGTCCTTCCCTAGGATAGTATGTCACGTTTACTTACTATCCTAGGTTAGGAAACTCTAAAATGCAATAAACTAAATTAATGATCTCCTTAGTATATTTAATGTAGTAAAACAAAATGCTAGTATAAGGTCGAGTTTTTTTAAACGTTGTCAATGCGTTTTGCAAGAACACAGCTGTTGTAGATGTCTAGCTGCGGCGGTAAGACTTAACATCATGTGAACCACCTGCCCGCTCGGCAAATTTTCACATGAAAGATCCCTGTAACATATTAAATACTACTTGCATGATCTTATCGAGTTCAAAATGTAAGCTCCCTACATTTCACGTACTGTACCGCACCCATCATCATGATATGAATATCCGTAATTTTCATATTATCGTTTTATTTATTTTTTATATTTTTTTTTTATTTTTTTATTTTTTTTATTTATGCGAGCAAATAAAAGAAATCGTCATGCTTTAATAACTGTCGGTTAGTGTTATTCATATTTAGTTGGATTAATAAAACATAATAACAAACTAGAAATACAACTGCAACATCCAAAGACGCTGTGCTAACAACCACTTTGTAGTTTGAATTTAAATTAACTGCAAAATCAACTTGTGTATAAAATGAAGCTATTTTACATTCATATAAATTACTTTATTTTATTCTTGACGTCATTATTACGTTGCGTAATGTGTGGTTGATTATGACTCCAAAATGTAAGAAACGATTTCGTGGAAATTAAAAATTTAGCAGTTTAGTAAATTGCAAGCATTTATATACAAACAGAATATAAATTAGTTATATTTATCAAAATACTTTCGTAAAGAACGTAGAAGTTTTCAAATAGTTCGTAAATGATATTACTGTGGATTAAGTTCTCAGGTAATTTACAATGTATGTAGTGTAGTGTAGTGTATTAATTTTTTTTTATAAAATTATTGAATTCCGCATAATTATTGAATGCCGAAACATACACATAATAATTAGTCTTTTTATTGGCCGATACTCAGAAATAACTGTAAAGAATCCAAAATGCATTGTTATATTAAAAGACAGGATAGTCTGCCCTGAAGAAAGAAACTTGAATTTAGTAAGGAATTGAGTATTTCATAATAGAAAAACTTTAAAAGCATTTTACAGCTGTTGTTCTCCATGTTTGCATGAGCGCGATTTTGTAATATTTCTGAATTTTTTTTAATGTTACAGATTCTGCTTTTCATTATCTAAAACATTTGTGTAATGATCATGTTTTGCTTTGTATTTACATAGAAGAAAATTTGACAGAATTTTCAACAAAGAAAACAATATTTGCAAGTTAATTAAAAGGGATCGGGGCGATATTACCTTTAATCTGCAATAGGTTGATTTTTAATTTATACCGTTTTATTTTTAATGTATACTGCATTTTATTTTCTGTTTCTATTCAAATGTTTTCTTTTTCCAACTCAACATTTTGTAGTCAAGTACAAAATAAAATACTTTGTTATTATCATCATCATCATCATTTCAGCCTGTTTGAGTCCACTGCTGAACATCGGCCTCCCCCACAGACTGCCATGAAGTACGATCCTGAGCCATTTACTTCCCGCACATTTGCACAGGTCTTCACTCCTCTAGTGGGGGGTCGTCCTACACTGCGATGGCCAGTACGAGGCTGCCACTCGAGAACCTTTCTTCCCCAACTTTGTTATACGACCCTTAAGATATTACTGGTAGGCCTTTGCAGTCTTGGCGTTGTTCCCATCTTATATATTCTTATTATAATTACTCTTAAATTGATACAACTTTTCGTTTATCAGTAGAAATTTAATTGACAAATATAATAATAAAGACAATTAGTATTCTTGTAAAGTAAAGTAGCAGCCTATATATTATGTCTGTTGCCCAGCGGTGGGGTTAGGGCGTAGTCCTGTCCTGTCATTAGGTCATAATCTTCGAATGTTTTTTGTTATTATTTTGAAATCATGCAGGTTTCCTCACGATGTTTTCCTGATAAGTCAGCACTTGCTTAAGTGCTGACTTATCAGCGGTTTTTAATAACTAGTATTCATTTTTATGAATACTAGTTATTAAAAACTACCAATATTAGAATAGAAAGAAAATCTTTAATTTTCCGTTACAGATTAATAAATGTGCTCTCCCATGGTATATGATTTCTTTAATTTTCATCATATTTTTTTTAGTTTTCGTTGTTTAATTTTTATTAATTTTTAAGAGCAGACGGTTCACCTGATGTTAAGTGACAACCGCCTTCTACCAGTCATCTACAAGGTGAATACCTTTATAAATAGTAATACTACATAGTTCCGATTAATTTATGTGGCTCATGGCCCACTCTTCTTGATTTATTCGACGCCCGTGGCGATTTTATAAAAAAATCGCGCCTCCGTCCGGACCACGGCAATCGGGGGAAACGGTCGAGGTACGCGACAGGGCGGTAACGAATTTCTCTCACTAATTACACGGTGTCACGGCGATTGTGCGGCGGACGCTGCGGCGCCGGGCAAAGAACTCGCCGACATTCATTAATAGCCCTCCAACTGCAATCGCACCGAATAATACCGGGATCGCCTCGTTAAAAATATTAATATCGGACGATCTAAGAAACCTCCCCCAGCGAGCTTTAATCGTTACAATCCGTTTGTTTGCTTCGCATTGTTATCGCCGTTCGGTGATTAGGATGGCCGCCAACGCTACGAGAAATGTATCGATAACGGTCTCGAGGGCCCACCGCCTTCGAGGGCGCATTTTTAATTTCCCAAATAGACGCTCACATCCCCAACAAAGAGTGCCCCCCGGATCCGTTAAAAGTTTCTCGCGAGAAAATACGTCAACGCGAAGAAAAGAATGGCTAGGGAGAGGCGCCTCTTCCTTTGTGATACAGGTAATGAAAGAAAAAATCGCCCAGGTCATCCTGGAGCGAGCAGCTTTCATATAAGCTTATTCATTTAGCCTTCCCTTACCTTTGGCCGTTTCATAAAAATGATGCGGCTTCTCCGTTTTGCGCATTAGAAAAAGACTCTTATTTAATTATTAAAATTCTAAATACCCCTTTGTGCGGACAAACGATGCTCCGGCGAGCCTTATACATAAAGGGGAGCAGAGAAAAAAAACAAGGAGAATGTACTTGTTACGTTTTTTATATAAAAGTAAAGTAAAATAAATCAATTTTAATATCATCGTCTTTAATTGAAGCGCTTGTGCTCTAATTAATTTTATATCTAATTTCTATACAAACTGAGGACCATAGAGATAATTTTATGTTTTTTTCTATAAACATTTACAATCTTTTTAATCCACAAAAAATCCTCCATTGTCTTACAATAGCTCTGAAAGAGTGGAAAACCTTTTGAAAGCGTTCCTCATTTGATTGTACTTTGGTGGAACAAAATTATTTCTTAAAAAATTAGAAATATTTTATAGCGTTAATGTGATTTCGTCGCATAAAATTTTTGTCTGGAAGTTTTTATGGCGTCGTCGAATTTAATTTTTTGAAGTCAGTTCGGACTTTCTTTAAGTTAAACAAGACAACGTGTCTTGTGTATATTTCGCACTAGCATAGTGTTATAAACTTCACTGGTATTCCTTAATCAGCTCGTCGCTGCAACCATGAGGAAAGCTCATCGCATTAGGTTGTTTTGTATATATTCATTAATTAATTTAAATTAATATATTATGTTAAACGAGATGTAATCCTTGGAAATAGTGCAGTCTCGAACACATATGTTTAGGCGATCACTTGCAACTGTGTTTTGGGTTAGAACCCACAGAAACCATTGCTTTATGCGGTAAGTAAAGTAACAGCCTATAAATGTCCCACTGCTGGGCAAAGGCCTCCTCTATACAGAGGGTATCAGGGCATAGTCCTACACGCGGCCCCACTGCGGATTGGCGGACTTCACATATCTTCGAAATATATAATATATTTTTTTGTTATATACATATATATAATGGTTGCAATTGATTTCTTATTTTGCGAATTTCACGCGAATTTTGTACATGAAATTTATTAAATCAAAACGCATTAAATGAGTAAAATAGTTTAATTTAACCATATTTGCAATTGTTAATAGAATTCGGAAATCCGTAGTAATTTAAACCAACTGGCAACAGCTTAGGTGGAATGGCAAAAAACTACAATCCCGTCCGTCAGTCAGGCGTCAATTGCGTTTGAAATACCCATCGCTACATTTAATAGTTTCTCAGAACTTTCTCGAATTTGATCTTTCATTTCAAATAATGAAATGGTATTCAATTCGCATGCTGTCTGAATGGTATTTTCTTAATTTAAATGTTCTGTATTTTTTAAATAACTAAAAGCCCGCGTTCGAGTTTAAGTAATAAGAATCTCAATTTTATTACATGTGAGATAGTCAAATTGTCAGACTATTCGTACCGTAGGCATTAATTTTCTCATGACAATAAAGTATGATCACTGTGATATCAATGAGCCCTTTCTTAACTAAAATGCCGGCAACACATTAATAACTTTTGTGTTACTTGAGCGCGCAAGTACGCAAGCACATGATCACTTTCCATTAAGACTGCAATATATGGTAAAGAACACAAATGTTAAATAAATTGACTCGAAATGTTTAATAATTTCCGTCAACGTCAACCAATTATAGATTGACCGCCAAAGGATTAAGTGCAGTGGAAATAGAAGAAAGATGTTCAATTGTTTTAAAACTAATCCTTTAACTTATTTTATTATAAAAGCATGTAATCCTTGGAGAAAGTGCAGTGTCGAACACATATGTTTAGGCGATCACTGGCAACTGTGTTGTAGGTTAGAACCCACAGAAATCATTGCGTTACGCGGGAGTGGTTTTGAAAAAGGAATAGTATAATCATATAAATCGTTCTTGATTATTTATCAAACCACCAACTTGTAAGTTATCCATGCCAATGCATTAGTGTATGGATAAGTGATAATATGTTGTCACTTGTCCAAATGGGTATAGCAAGAACAAACATTTCAAAGAAGATATAAGCAGTCGATCGAGTACCTATTTTTTTTGCCTACATCTATACATATACTTAGACGAGTTCATAAGTTTTCTTGTCACCAATAAAACGTATATTATATGAATCTTTAAAAAAAAACATTGCCCTTACTTTTGGATAACATTATCCTGTGTTATAAGGACGTATCACAAACATAAATTTTACGTGGGCAAACACCGAGATGCGAAAAACTATCTGTGGCTCGCACAAATAGTTGTCCCATGCGGAAATCGAACCCATGACCCCCGACGCCGCAGCCAATACCTTGGCAACTGCGCCGCGGAGTCACAAGGAGTATGTATCTAACACGCATTTAATTCGATTTCCTTTTAATCATGACATATTAACACGTAAACGACTTTAATATAGAATTTTATCTGATCGTTTTACGGCAAATAGATTCGGCAATTGCCGTATAGCGGTCTAAACGAGCACCGGCATCCCGCCGCGCTAACTTATTTGCACTAATGCACTTACGCCGCGATAAATCCAAAAGCGACCCAATTCTTTAAAGGCGAGGCCTCTCCATACGCGCGGGCGTGAGTTTTCCCCTCACGTGCGGCGATTTGTTGCGCGCACTTAAATCACATCGCGACTCAGAATAACCCGCGGAGCCCGGTACACGTCTAACGGCCGACTTTTAATGGCCGTATTGGAATAAGGAAGGCAATAACGGCCTCGATATTGAAACTATGCTCAGTTCGAATCGTATTAGTCGCTACGTTTCGGATATTTCCGTATATTATCCGAATTTTTCAGATGTCGAGATCGGGTGTTTCGCGTATGTTCGAATGTTTACGGGTCGTTCGGCGTTATGTTACGTTACTCGTGAAGTTACGTTTTATATCGGTGCATTGGGTTAAAATTCTACCATTTATTGTTTTACAAATCGTATATTATCTTGGCAAATTACTAAAGTTGATAAAAAGTGTAATGCAACAACGTACACGAGTCTCATTTTTATGTCTTCAATTGTTACTAGATATTAATTGGTAGAAATATTAATATTTTATATTTAATCTATTGTAGGATAATCCCACCATCTTAAAGTTACTGTTGTTTGTTATTAAACGCACCCTCAACCAGTACTAGTTTGCAAATGTCTAAGGGATATTTTGTAAAAAATAGGACTTACAGAGAATTGTGAGGTAACTCTTTTAAAGTTTAGGTGAAGGTAATCACTTAACAGCCTACTCGCTTACCAACGTTTGACATATGTTATGTACTATATTGTGTATAATCTTATCTTAACCAAAAAAAGTATCACCGTATACATGTCCCACTGCTCGGCAAAGGCCTCCTATGTACAGAAGGTATCAGGGCATAATAGTCCACCACGCGGCCCCACTGCGGATTGGCGGACTTCACATATCTTCGAAATGTTTCTTTTTGTTATTATTTCGAAAATATGCAGGTTTCCCCACGAAGTTTTCCTTCGCCGCTGACCACGTGATAATTCGGCACTTAAAATTAACAATTTCATTGGTGCCGGCACCGGGAATCGAACTCAGGTTGCTCGAGTATATTGAATTGAGGCGAGCGCCCGGAAACTGAGCTATCACGGCTCTTTAACCAAAAAAAAAATAGAAAATCGAATTACTTATTCAATTCAGGCCTTGAATCCGCCCGTTGGGTACACAAACTAGATCGGCGGATGTAGCTTTCATGACATATCATTGCTCTCCGAGTTTTGACTAATCGGGCTTATTTTCCATCGGTTTTATAACTCCGTGCGACAGCTCTGAATTTCGGGCGACATATTATAAGGAATTATCTAGGTCGGCCCGTCATCATTCTTGTGCTGCCTGTCAGCCGCAGCCCCACATCACCTGCGCTTAATTCCTAATTTAATATATAACCAGCGGGATTAGCACTGATAACGGTATAATAGTGTCAACCTCCATTCGCGCACATTTTGGGAGACGGCACGCGTCGAGACTTGTGTTATTGTTTATTTTCTCGGAAACAGCCAATTCATTATACGTCCGATCGCTGGGCCCAATCCCCCAAAAGTATAAGAGCTATCAAACGGCCATACTGCAGATTGGCCGACTTAACTTTTCTCCTAAATATGTTTTTATTAATATTTCGATATGCAGTCACCTCTCATTAACCTTTGTCGAAATATACATGACAAATATATTTTATTCAAGACCCAACTTTTCCCATATTCATTAGTGTATTCCTTCAATTAGTATCGTATTACATATGATTACAGACTGTTAAAGGGGTTAATACACTATGCGTTAATTATTTTCTTAATCAAACTTTAAATTAAATCAATATAGTTATTTTTCTATTATGGACGGATGCTTAAAATTTTGGGTTTGGGAATTTTGATGACATTTACTTAGATCAAAAAACTTTAAAAAATCCAGGCTATGTTTGGATATTAACTAAGATCGAGTATTTGACGTCATTGCTCTATTTTATCCTTATTTAATATTATAAACGCAAAGTTTGTATGTAAGGATGGATGTTAGTACGAAAGAGTAACTCTTTCGTACTGTACTTAACGGCCACCCATTGACGTTTTAACAAAATTGTTTTTCTAGGCGCGTGCGGAATTCACCTACGAAGTATTCCAATGCGGCTAAGCTTGATACTGGTTTCTCCCCTCGTCCTATACACATGATCGCCCCGCCGCCGACCTCACCCGCGGTCGGTCGTAACTCAAGGAACAATGGAAGCACGGCCGCGTACAGAAATAGCCGCGGAAAGCAAACAGCGTGGCCCGAGCCGGTCTGCGAACGGTGAGAAGCGCTCTCGAGCAATTACAACGGGGCCTGTGAAATCTCCGAGCACGTTCCCTAAGTGCACCAATGGCTCATTGCGGGTGTTTTGTCGTTAGATATAATTGTTAAGAATGAATCGTATGGAAAAGTTTTTAAGCAGATTATCTAGCGGTGAAAAAGGTCGTTAACCTCGTGATAACAAGTAGTCTGTGGACACATTTTGGACAATTTTTTAGAACAAGTATATAACGCAAAGATTTGCTCTGCCTTGTTTAGTACTAGATGGTGGTATAGGTAACATAATATTCTTTCTCTATCATAAAACGCGTGCCCCCACTGACTAATATAACATTTAAACTTTAGTATAACGCCGTTCAGATATAAAATCTAAAACCTTAAACCTTTTAATTAAAAAACTTAATCATTCAGTACTCGAAGCTAGTAAATAAGCGAAGCGGTGCGATGCGGTCTCATTTATTCATTGAACAGACTGTTTATTCATAAAACAATTTCTATTCCATAATTGATTGCATTGGACAATATTCATAGCGTTACATTTTCATGTTAATGCATCGCAGCGAGCGAAAAAGATGTGACGTGTTCACTACTGTCATCTGTTATATTCCAAACGAAACATGTTTCGACTTACCTGCTAAAGTGTAAATATTCTATGGGCCAGTGGTACTTACCCAGAAAAGGCGGCGATATAGTGCAATAGCTACTGCGCATCTCTACCACAGTAAAATATTATAATAGTTTAGCTTAAAGTCCCAAGATAAGTGTTTTCAGCGGATCAATACTGGCGGGTGTTCTCATGCTTTTTCTGCAAGCGAGTGTCACTCGAGAAATGCTGGTTGAACGACTTCCACGGTCGACCAGAACCATGAGACCTCGCAGACCTATTTGCCCCGTTTCATTCCATGTACCTTCTTCTCACGTGCAATTTCATGTTAACACCGTTTGAATATAAAATAGCGCGTGCTGTTAAACCCGGCAATCATGGATAAAACTACGTCGCTCCAGGTCTAATGGGGCAAGCAGTTTAAGTCGGAATGGCAGTAAATTGCGTACTGCTCTACAAATCTAATATTACTATATTCACCCATGACAGTTATATATATTTAATTATACTTATTTGACTACTTACCGAGACTCATTATATGTTCATTTGTATATTAGATAACGGACCATAAATCCGACGCATTCATGAGGAGTTTAGGAAGGCGAACGAATATAAAGCCGATGGGGCTTTTTGAAATCGTACAATTAATGTTACTTAAAAGACTGGACGCTGCACGAATGCGACGTCTGCCTCTCGCATAAGCTAATCTCGCAGCTGTATCCGATACAATAGCTCTTTGTTTGCGTTACAACGCCGCGGGGGGACGGCCGAGGGGGGTACGGGTACGTACTTGCAGCGTAATGCCGCTGCACTTGCCCTGGTCAGGAAGCGCGGCGGAATGCAGTCAGTCGCGTTTGTAGAGCCGCGTGGGGAGCCGGCCGAAGGGGTAAAGGGGAGGGGGGGACTGAGAGGGCATTGCTCGTTGCGCCGGCGCAACTCTGCCTGCCATTCAGTACATCTCCGGTGGGACTTTTATGCTAGCCAGTTTCATCTACCGGCTTTGTTCCGCCTCTTCTGGAATATTCCTCCGCTTTACTGTCTCGATTTGATAAGTGTAAACACACTTACTAATACCCTTTATAATTTTGCTCTACTATAATTACTGTCTCTAACTAACACTTAACATCTATTTACATAAATATCAATATTGAGATGACGGCTCACCTAGTGCGGGATAAGAACAGGTGAAATAAAGAAAGAACCACACTCATCATAGTGTTAAGCCAGCTACCAATGAGATGGAAAAAAGCCAGTCAGTTATAATCTATAAAGCAATTGTAATTTTTAGAACCATCTCAGCGTTCCGGTGAAAGGGAAGCTCTTAATAAAATGACGAAAAGTGTCCGAAATCTTTTTCGAAACTATCTGACTCGATGGACAGGCAATATGCAATCCAATACGAATGCGGGATTTGATTTATTTAATCCTTAAACCAACATCGGACAGGATGACAGGCTCAAAGCGTTACTAACGTAAGCCGTCCTCTAGCAAAGCCATCATAGTGTATCGAATGGGTCACAGGTCTCTCCCGTAGATTTTCTGTATATTGGCGCCATATAACTATCGCAGGCAGAACTGAATGCGGAAACCGTAACGCGGAGAGTGTCATACAGCCGCGTGTCGCACGCACACCGACGTCACGCGTCACGCGACGACACGGTCCCGTCAGCAATGCTCGTCCGTACCTGCCCGGAATGCAGCCGTTGTGTGCACAGCACTCGAAAGGATTACGCTAGTCGGCGGGCGATTAACCGATGCGTTCGCGGTTTGCCGTCCGCTCTTACCCTAACTCGGATGTATATACGCTTTTGGAGCGCTTCCGAACTCTAAACACTCCAATTAGGCACGCGTTCCATTTTAGATTTTACCTCCATTTGAATTGTGATTAATTAATTCCTCACGAGTATCCCGCGCTTTAAATATCGATTTCGATTTCCCGGTAATGTTTATGTTAATATAGTCTGTCTGAATCACAGTGTATTGAAATACGCTAGGAAGAATACAGAAACATTGCAATGAAATAAATAAGTTGATTTTTTGATAATATTAAGTAAATTATATTTGCTTTCACCATAGAAATAAATATGTACCAAAGCATATTTGATTTGTATATCCAACGTTACCTTACTGTGTTTTGATTGTGATTATTTGTAGTAAATACCAACATTTTCTTGTCCACAGGTACGTGCGTGTTGTTAGAGAAAGTTGAAGTAGTTTCCATTCATTTTCAATACGTGTAAGTAGCGGATTAATTTTATTTTGCTCTTTGGTTTATTGTTTTATCGCTCCCCATCCGGATTAAGTCCGCAATAGAATTCATCCTTCTAAAACGTCTTCAATGGACCCCGAAGTTTCCACGTTAATGACTCCCGCCGTAAGTACGGTCCAGGGAGGGCTCGTCCAACTTCCACGAAGCGTCAAAAACTTAGCGCAAACTGCTATTTTTCATCGTCTATAGTGAAATAACGATATAACTTTGAAATTACGTTATCACTTGTTTTAAAGGTGAGCCAGTCAGGCTCCATTACTAAGGCGCTTTCTATGGGCAGACGTTAGTGTTACATTTGAATAGTGGTGTCTCCTCGAATCGGCGTCATTATACGGGGGAGCACTGGAATGGTTTGAGCAAATAGAAAGGCTTTTAGAAGCAGCTCTACAGTTCTGGTCCCGTGCACTGAGACGCAACGGATAGCTGCTTATTTGAATATACTACCTGTCTCTCTCATCTTTTAAATTTCCAATTCGAATCGAAACGGAGTCTCATCATTCCCGAGTACTAATTTCCACCTTCTGTTATATTATGTTTGAGCACGATTCATTTTGCAGTTTTGAGCTTTGCATATTTTGTCAATGAATTTACATTTGTTCATTTCAGTTTGCGTTGCCTCTATAACTGTATTAACCATCTAAAATACATCACTAGCTAATGTTTGTTTGAATATTAATATTAATCTTAAATCACTGTCAATACGCGAGCCCTTATGATTATAATATCCAGTACAACCTATTGAAAACGAATGTCGATGCCTGTGCAGTCTCTGCCTTAATTACTCTTCTGTTTCGATACTGTCCTGTGAACCGTCAGCTTTATAAAAGGAAGTGAGCGTCGAACATACGATTCCGACGTTGCATTATTCACTACGCCGGCAATGAAATTTCGGCAGTTATTCCCCGTAGTGCCGAATTTACAGTGCTTCCGAGTTTATTCCGGCTGTAAAATATCGAGTAGTGCGTCGGGGCCGCGTCCCCAGGTGTTGGCTCAAACGGCGCAAGTTTCGCTAATGTGCGGCTTAAACGATGACAGTGTTGCGGCGCACCGCCCTGCCTGCGTTAGCAAAGTGCGGTATGCTTGGCGACACGTCTGCTCGCCCACATCGGCAGGAGTTGGTGTTTCCGTTCCGCTCAGAATGGAATTTTTATAGGATATTAATTTTTATAGCGAAATTCGCAACATAAGAGATGAAATTTTAAAAATTTCTAGAGAAAAGCCGAAAAGTTTTATGCCGTTTCGAGGTTTTCTGCATCCTCCGAGATACACGCCCGACGCTCCAGCCGCTGAGCTAGACTGTTTATATTAACACCGACGAAAATCTCAACGTATATCTATTGCGTTTTTTCTTACATTTTTTTATAATATTTTAAAACTAGAGGTTTTGTCAAAGGAAATTTTCAAAATATTTTAAAAAAAAGGACGGGTTCAAATGCTCATAGCGACGAAAAACTTTTAGTCCCTTTTTCTAAAAACTTTTAAAATAATGGAATGTTCATTTCAGTTAAACAGTTTTATGCTTTCAGAGTACATACGTCACATTGTAGATTCGATTATTTTCAATAAGTCTTCTGTATCAGGGTTAATTTCAGGAACTGATCTATAATGTGAATAAGTCATGAACTTTCAAATTAATTTTGTATTCTAAAGTAAAACTTTGGTTTTAATAACATTCACAGAATTTTAGACAAGCTTTATTAGGTAACCAGAAATTAAGCTTGATTATTTGCCGTAGAGATTGTTATTTTCTTCATTTAATACTGAAAGAGGTAATACTGAGAAAGGTGTCTCAACTAATTTCATGTGACTCAACGAAATTTTAAGAGCCATAATAATCTAATAACTCACATCATCACAGTAAAAAATCTGTATTTCTCGATAGGCGTGATAGCTCATTGTCCGGATGGACGCTTTTAATTCAATATACCTGAGGAAACTGAATTCAATCCCCGGTGCCAATGATGATCCGGTGCTCACGTGGGGTCGCGTGGTCGAGTATGCCCCAATACCCTCAGTACAGAGGATACCTTTACACAGCAGAGGGACATTTATAGGCTGTTAGTTTATATATAATGTAAATTAATAGTTAGCTAATGCTTAAACTATAATTAGTTCACCTGTAGTTTTTCGTAGTATCATCGTTATTTTCACATTTTCGCGTCCGTTGGAACGTTTTTATTTACGTTTATGCATTTGAATCAGCTATCACACTGGCTATCTTTCTGGTCCAAAATAGTACATCAGGTCACCCAACCTATCTCGATAGGCAGCCAATGAGGGTCGTCCATTAAACTTTTTTTATCAAATTACGGCACCACTTGACTGTAGGGCTACGCAGCAGTCTTCGCTGTTGCACGTCCGTCCAATGGGCAGGTCCGTCCGGGGGAGTACCGTGACGTCACAACGGACCGGCATGAAGTGGAAGTGTTATACTTCTACGTTTCATTTGGTGAGTGAGGTAGCCGAGGCCCACTTTTAAAAGGTGGCAATGCATCTGCAACCCTACGGGTGTTGCAATTCAATGGGCGGCGGTTATCACATAACATCAGATGAACCGCCAACTCGCTTGTCACCTTCTTGCTTAAAAATATCGTTTCTAGCCTTTAGTTAAATTGAAATCTTCCGAAAAAATCATCCAAACCTTCTGATATGCTTACAATATGTAATTTATCTTACTATATACTTATTAAAGAAGTACTCTTATACGAAAAATATAGATCATACGCAAAATTCGCCAATCGTCATTGGTTGTGTGGGGGTGTGGGGGTAACGTCCCCACCGAGCTGAGGCCTGGGTCCAGCTGTGGGACTTATTTGAGCCACTTTCATTACATCTCCGTTTCGAGTTTGCTCTTTTTATTTCCCTCTCCGCACAGTATGGGTTAGTAGTAGAGTGTTTCGGTCGTTGTTTAAATAGTGAACGCCGAAATTTGTATCCTTAAGTAGGGGTAATAGAGGAAGTTTGCGCGCCTTGTGTAATCGTAACCCGAGTGTAGACCGAGCAAACTTAGTTTTTATCCGATAACTTTAGAGTGCTTTACAAGTGAGCGCGGAAGGATTTATTGACAACAAAGAGTCAATGGTTCCAACCTAATAAGTTTAAAGTTTATAAGTTTTCCTACTAATAAGTCAACGTATAATTACGCCAATTTCGATTATTTTACAAGGGAATTAAACTCTCAGCGATTCAAATTCCGCCCAAATACTGTTACGGTCGTTAACTAGGACGCTATTCACTTGTTCAAATTACAATATAAAACAAAGATACCTCATAGGTGATAAATTTTTAGGTGAATTTTCAATGTATTTTTTTAACATTGAAAATACACATGTCGGAATCCGATTCGATGGTGGCGTAGTAATGAAAGTCGCGGCATGGAGCGAGCATTAATTGTCGCAGGTGTCGATTACCAGCATGACGCCACTGTTTTTATAGATGGACTATTTTACTGCTACCTTTATTACTGTACCGTGTTCGAATTGTGTACAGTTTCTGTTTTTTTTTTTTTCACCCCCCAGTACGCCCATTGTCGAAAACGGGTTTTTAATTAACGGAAAGAACTGCCATTAACCGGCATCGGTTCGGAAACGTATTGTTTTTATTTAATAGCTATATTGTTTAAAGTTATCGGGAAAACGTGAGCGTTTTCGGACGCTCAATATTTTCATAGGGCGATTGCGAATTTATTGATTTTTATATAAACATATGACCCACATTATTCAGTGCTTGTTTGTAGTAGCAGTTTATCCAGTTTGCCGGTTTCATTATTCTATCTATCTATAGATTTGGTTACCGGAGATAAAATATTGACGTAAGTATTATGGAAGTAATGTCAAATACCTAACGAAAGTTAGCAAATCTACAGATAGATAGAATATCCAAACCGAGTAGTTCTCAGATAGATTGCAAATCGCGAATTAAATATTTCAATTGTATACTTATGACAAGTCAATCTTTCTTCCTGAGTACACGTCAAAAGAAAATTTTGATCTCACAAGTTCATAATGAAAAGAAAGTTCTCAACAATTATTAGCTAACAGTGAGTAACAAAGTAACAATAGCTAGATGTTTGAACAAACAACTTAATATAAATCGCATATTCAAATTGCCTCACTCAAATAATGCCTGGCCATAAATGCAATTGGATTTGCTGAGATCGTGTGCCGTTTTTAAACTGTCCTGTCCGCAGTGAAAATCTCGTTTCGGTGATCGAGCATCGAGTTTGCGATGCAACGTACGTTCGGGGCCTTTGTGTCAGTACTTTGATTCTGTCATGGTTGCTCGTGTAAGGAACCGTTACCAGTCACAGCTAATATAGCGACATCAGCTTTGACATTTGACACAGCTTTGACAGCTTTGTAAATTTTTATCCAACGTTATAGCTGTCGGGTATATAAATTTTATCGATCTCCGTGCATCCATTGCAGCATGAAACACACACAAGCTAGCAAATTTATGAATGCTATTGTTCTAAGGGAGAGGCCTATGTTCAACAGTGGACGTCTTGCGGCTGATGATGATGATAATGACTTATCCACACTTTTAATGAGCCGATTAACTTAGATACTCAAAACTCTGCTTATTCAAGCTTGCGGGGCGCATTAAAGAAGACCTACATTTGTCTCGCTCAAACGTTTTCTGTGTAAATACAGTCAATATTCAAAATATAAGATCGGACTATAATTTAAAAACCTATGTACGAGTTGTCAAGTTTAATTATCAACAACAAAACTTAACAGCATCAAGAACTTCGTTACTTAATTTTTTTTAGGACTGATTGGCCTAAAATTAAATATCATTATCTGCTGCTCTAACTTCCATATAAAGATAGGGATAGGATACGGACGTTAGGCCGCATCAAAAATTGTGGAAGTAACCAAGACAAAGTTTTGAGACGTTGATCTTAAAATTTTCGCTTATCAAATCATTCGATTTGTTATTATAACCGTTATAAAAATATTCGATGACAAGTTTAAAAATTTATATTAAATAAGCCTTTATATACCTACCTTTTCTATTATTTCACAAACAATTAGAAACCTTTGCAAACGAATGCATAATAACTCATCAGAATATAATCTTAATACTACGTATACAGTATATAAAACGTGTATGGTATACAAAACGCGTAGGGGACAAACAGTATTCTTTTATATACAGGACACCTATGTATAGAGGTGGGCCGGTTAAAACAGTTTCCGCACATGGTGTTGTATATTGGACGGATTATCTCAGTACTGCTATTCAGAGACGTGTTCGCTGCATGCCCGTGGCCCGTACTAAATGTGTCGAGCATTCAGATGGAGATTGTGCCGTAGACGGTGGTTATTGAAGTAGGTACGCACTGGATCACCTGACACACACAAGAAACCTGCACTGAGCTTTAGAAAACGGGATTATTTATTTCATGAATAACCGAAGCGTCTGTTCGATTTTAAGGAAGCGTTCGGCATGAACGGACTTGCCTTTGGCATGTTTTGCAAGGGGGCCGCAGAATGGCGTGAAAACATGTTTATTATTTTGTGATAGTTTTATTGTATTGTCTCTTTTAATTTTGTAAAAGTAGAACTTATAAGAAGGCAAAAATTGATTCTACAGGGAAACGGATATGCTTAGATACTCTTAACAGCTACTTCTATCTGCAAAGACTATCTAATAAGTGAATAAATCGTATTATTGAAACGATCTATTTAGTTCTCGGCAGTAAACCCTTGCAATGTCTTTTAATTCAGCCGTATCTCTTATCCTTTAAACGAGCAATTCTTGTATATTTATATATATATATATATATATATATATATATATATATATATATATATATATAATCGGAATCTCGGAAACGGCTCCAGCCATTTTCATGAAATTTAGTATGTGCATAGATTCGGGGGCAAAAAATCGATCTAGCTAGGTTTCATTTTTAGAAAATGTCCTTTTATCCCTGTTTTCAGGGAATGAAAAATATAATTCGAATATGACGTTAAATTTCGCCGCAAGAGAAAATGTCATAATAGCTCGGTCGGTAATCGGGCGGCCCCAAAACAGACGGCCGTGGTTCGCGTCACGATCATTTACACATTTATTTTTTTACTTTTTTTTTCGGATCCAGATCATTGCTTTCTATATTTTTAATTTTTTGTCGATTTGTTATTTTGTTATTTTTTTCCCTTTTTTTTAAAGTTCTTTCTTTTGTGAAAAACATAAGTTCATACTTTCTTATTATTACGTCGGTAAGATCGAAAAATATTATGCATATTTCATTACTCAGTAATTTGTATCTAAATGTAATTTCCAAAATACACGATTTACCAAAAAAAACAAACCGAGCAAAGCTCTGTCCTCCGGGTACTTTATTTTAACTATATGAAAAAAATCAAAAGGAGATTTAAACGTACAAACAATGAGCAATTGTTGGCGTGGTTCTATTACATAGAATTTCGATTTTTTTTATACATACATATTTGTGTTTATTTTTACCAAACATGTGTCCACGAAGAAAAAAGTTGTTGTTTAGTACAATAAGATGACAAATAGCTTTTTGCGTTGTACTAATCAAGTCACGGAGTCATCAAATGATAATATTACCCTGTATACTAGTTGACCTAGCATAAGTTGTTTCGCAATATAAATTATTTCTAGGGAATTTGTGAATCTTACCACATAGAAAAAGAATTCGAAACGCACGCATAAAATATTTGACAGGTAGGAACAGTTTGTATGGGAAAATAAAATTGTTGCTTTTTCGGTATTCCATACAATTTTTTATTAATTTCTCATCGTTTTAACCTTCCCTGGACTGCTACAAATATTTCAAAACCTAAATGACAAAACCCAAATCGGTCCAGCCGTTCTCGAGTTTTAGCGAGACTAACGGACGACAATTCATTTTTATATATACATATCGATTTCGTAAGGACGTTTTACGTACTCAGTTTAAACATCAACTAACGCCTAATTTACTTGCATGGATGACATAGGTACTCTCCCCGTGTGAAATAAAATCCACCATCAACTCGTAAACAGTTTATAAAAGTTGAATATATATGAAAAAAAAAAAAAATACAAAAGCATATGTCATTGCTTGAAATTCGATTAGTACCCTAAATTATTTTGAAATTTAAGAATCCCTATTGAAGATTTATTTAATTTCTTGAGAATGTTTCTTTGTTTCAGTCTGTCGATAAACTGTTGCACAGTTTAGCAGCATAAATGTAAGAAAAAAATTGTTAACATGAATTAAAACTAATTTTTAATCATCAGAGATCGACTTGAAAGTCTACCAATTTATTATTAGCGCACATAAATCATTCCTGTTTTGCTAGACACCAGACACGATATTCTTGATGAGTACAACACTACATAATGTTAGGTTTCCACCCGTTTTCGGCCCTTTGTTACGTACGGTTAGGCTTTTATCGTTAATCAGTGGCATGTTATCGTGGCAGTACTCGAAAGCTTGTCGCCGACGATTCGATAAAGAAAAAGTTGATAAAAAATGACATTCGATTTATTGATTTAACTTTGTACACCACGGTTTAATTTCGCTTGAGGCCTCGTAATGACAACAAACACGAGTATTTTTATTTTCCTTGAATATTTGTTGTGACAGGTACATGTTTACGTTACATGCTGTACTACCATATTCGGGTTTAATGGCGGCGCTGAAATATTTATAATGGTCATTGCTCAGAGCCGTAATAATACCATGATGGAGTTTTAATTTATATTAAACTAGCTTTTCGCCCGCAGCTTCGCTCGCGTTATAACGCGAGCCCTTAAATAAATATCTTTCTACCGTTTACAAGTTTTCTCCAATTAAAAAATAACCTATGTCCTTTCTCAGGCTCTACACTATCTGTGTACCAAATTTCATGTTAATCGGCTTAGTAGTTTTGGGAGTGAAAGCGAGACAGACAGAGTTACTTTCGCATATATAATATTAGTATGGATAGTATGCATATTAATATTTGTAAACGTAGTCTTTATAAATCCTTTAAGAGATCGGTATCTAATCGGTACGTACTCGTATACAGAAAGTGATTAATGTACACGTATGGAATTTGAATCTTCTCTTCCAAGAACTCAGGTGTTTTAATGTGTCTTCTTTTCTTTAAGCAAAATTGTAAACAGTGTTGGAAAGAGTTATATATATATATAGTCTTCTGATTATATTTATTTCAAAGCACTTAGTACTTTAACTGTTGTAGGGCCTTGCAACAATCTTCGCTGTTGCATGAATCGGCAGGTCCGTCCGGGTAAATACCACAACCTCACAGAAAACTCCGTTACTTCTGGTAAGTCAGGTAGCCGGGGCCCACTTTATTAAAAGGCGGCAACGTATCTGTAAATGTCCATGGGTGGATGTTTTCGTTTAACTTATCTATAATCACGTGTTATCTTTTTCATTTCATAGCCTAATTTTTGAGGAAGTTTATAGAGTATTTAATATCGAGCTAAGGTCTAGGGACGAAGCTAAAACGTTTAACCAAGCACATTCAAAGGCTATCGGGGTCACGGTCCGAACCAGCATGAATGAGTACTTACGCGTCCCTACCCACTGAGGAATCTAACTCGTGGGTTCTGGCTAGCCCACCGGTTCTGTTTTTGATGAAGCTTTAGTAGTCTAAGGACTGAAAGCATAACATCAGTTATACAACAAAAAGAAACGTTTCTTGCGGATTAAATCTCATGGAATCGCTATTTTAGGATAAAATAAGTTACGATTTCAGTTATGACTAGGATTGCAAGTGTTTAGGGCGATTGGTGCCAATTTTAACCGCATTGATCAAAGATATTGTTCGTTCGTATGTTAAATATTCCATCAGCACCAACTATATATATACACGGTGCGAAAGGTAAACATTTCCGTTTGTTCACACCGTAGTAAATCAGTAGACGATACGAAAATATCACCGGCACCCGGCTCCCCGGCTGTCTAAATCCAAACAAATCCGCAGAAACAAATCTCCGCTACGTGGCTCCCGGCGTCGAATGCGCGGAGAAACAAGCGGAATAGGGCAAGGTATGGGTCGGCGAACGCGCTCCGCAGAGATAGAGACGTCTTGTTCAAGTTGACAACTCCTTTGCGCAGTTGCCAATATTGGACGGCCGGCAGCGTGGGTTCGATTCCCACATGGCAACTATTTGTGTGAACTACAAATTATTGTTTCGGATCTTGGTTTTCGTCCACCAAGTGTGGAATAAGGGCAACATTTTTAAAGAAAAGAATTGTTGCTTCATTTGAAATTGGCACGAATCGAGGCCAAAGATCGTGTTCAAGGCGTTTATAGGGGAAGTTGGGAAACAAGAAAGAGGTACCTACGCCATAGACATTTTCAACGAAGACTACCACACTCGCCACACGACAAAGTATTAATACATCTACTGTGGTAGGGCCACGCAACAATGTGCGCAATTGCACGAATGGTCAGGTTAGTACCACGACCTCACAGAAGACTGGCTTGAAGTAGATATGTTACCATTTAAAATCAGGTGAACCGCCAGCTAGTTTGTCACTTTGTTATATAAAAATAAAAAAAATTACAGCGACCCGATTGGTGTGGTGGATAGTGAACCTAACTCTTCCGCCATAGGGTGTGGGTTCGATCCTCACTACTGGAAAAATATTACATCAATAACATGGATTTTTTCTAGTATTTTCGTGTTTATATATCTATGATATGTATTTCTTTATAAAACGAAAGTACGCTGAAGTTATTCTTACGCTGAAGTTCTTATCTAATAGAAAAAGCTTTTTCTTGGTTTGGGTGTTTGAATTAGTTAAAAGGCGTGCGAAAAAAATTAAATAATTTGTATATGTCTTCTACAAGGTATGGTACATATCGCATTTCAGACTTGGAAATTCTACTTGTTACTGATGTAAACGAACTCTGTTCCGTGCTTACTTGCAACGAGCTATTTTGAAACTGTTACAACTTCCGGTTGCTAGTAAGGATTGCGTCGGTTAGCTTCGTGGATGACGTTATTTATTTAACAGTTAGAGAAAACAGAAAAAAACTTAGTTCGTACCATGGCACATAAATAACATTATCCATTCGCTGTATAACAAACGTATTTAAAACTTTCAGTTTATATTTGTTTTAATTGTCAAAAGTAATGTTCAAAATAGTTAAATTTTTTATTTAAATTTGCTTTTTTTGTGCAGCTTCGTTTTTTACCACGATCAAAGGGCTGAGTTGCAAACTGAAATTTCGCTGAATTAAATTTAAATTTTCCTACGTGTTTGCCAAGGTCTTAATGTTATGATTTTTGTGCATGATCTGTTAAAATTTCCAAATCGTAGGGCCAAAAAGAAAGCATCGATCTATGAAAATAAACATATTATTTATTTTAACTAGTACCGATGCTAGATTTGCTCAGTTGGTAGGAAAAGATTTTTAAAAGCAAAATAAATTGTAAAATGTGTCTGCGTTCAAAAGATTAGCGAAATCGTCCATTTAAAAAGCGTGGAAACTTTTTCTCGCCCGATCATTATCTAGCTTAGCACTGACTAGGTACGAGTCTTATGTGAGTCTTTCACCTAGAATTTTAGCAAGAAAAGTGTCTAGACCAGATCAATTTAAGATCATGTAATTTTTGAGCATTGTTCTTACCGAATATGACAGTCCGATGGATATGTGCTGTATTCTTGAGTGTCTTCAAACGCCAAGGCTTTCCCTGTAAAGAAAACTTTTGTTTATGAAGCCACGGATGCAGAAAGAAATGTAACTTCAACTCCTATAGGGAAGTAGAACTTCCTACAGAAGATTAGGACCGGGCCCTTTAAAGGTAACATCGCTACGGCCACGGTAATCTTCCTCGCTTTCACAACACGCAAATCGGTAATAAAACAACACTCACTTTATAGAAAAGGAAATTGAATCCTTAATATATTAATTAATTTATTTATATATTTATATTTACATATTATTATAAACGCAAAAGTTTGTATGTATGCATTTATGAATGTTTGTTACTCTTTAACACAATACTAATAACGCTACTAACGCTACTTAAAAGATTTTAATTTAACTAAAGATTATTGTAAAATCTTATCCTTTAAACGAGCAATTTTTGTATATATATAATTGGAATTTCGGAAACGGCTCCAGCGATTTTCATGAAATTTAGTATGTGCGTAGATTCGGGGGCAAAAAAAATCGATCTCACTAGGTTTCATTTTTAGAAAATGTCGTTTTATCCCAGTTTTCAGGGATTTAAAAATATTATTCGAATACGACGGTAAATTTCACCGAAAAAAAATGTTATAATAGCTCGGTCGGTAATCGGGCGGCCGCTAACAAACAGCCACGAAACAGAAGGCCGTGGTTCGTATCACGATCATTGGCACACTTTTTTTTAAACTTTTTTTTTCGATTCCAGATCATTGCACTCTTTATCTTTTATTTTTTGTCGATTTGTTATTTTGTTATTTTTTCCCTTTTTTTTTAAAGTTCTTTCTTTTGTGAAAAACACCAGTTCATATTTTCTTATTCTTATGTCGGTAAGATCGAAACATATTATGCATATTTCATTACTTAGTAATTTGTATCTAAATGTAATTTCCAAAATACACGATTTCCTAAAAAAAAACAAACCGAGCAAAGCTCGGTCCTCCAGGTACTATAGCTTATACATCAGAATAACACATATATAATTTATAAAGATACAAGGGTCACTCAAAGTAACTCTGTCTTTCTGTTACGCCTTCACGACTAAACCGTAAAACAATTTTTGATGAATTCTGGTATAAAGATAAATAGGACCTCGGAGAAGTAAATAAACTACTCGGAGTACTAATCTTGCGTAGTCGAAATACCGGGCACCAGCTAGTTTTAAATAATTTGGCTACAATCAAATATTTTTGAGTTGAATAAATATTTTTTTGTAAATATTTTGCTATATGATATTATAGGTAGCATTTACTCGTTAATTACATTTTATTATACATTCCTTTTAATTCGCAAACGCTGGCAAATTACTTATCGGCCAAAACCAACTGTTTGGTTAGGTCAATCGGCCTCGGACATAGCGCAGTTAAATTTAGGAAGTGTTGATTGCCCATTAAGCGTCACGAGCGCAAGAATGAGTTAATTGTTAATTAGTTAAACAATCGTTCCCAAACAGTATGATGGATAATGTTTTAGCCGCAAAATTATTTGATGCCGCTCTGATCTAAGATTTGTTCATCAAGTGTTAAATTTGGATAAATAAATTGTTACTCGCTGGGAAATATTAATTGTACAGGTATTTCTTGCTAAAAACGCAGATTGAACTGCTCCAAATAAGAGGTAAATACGAAGTGGTCATACGCCAAACATTAAGTTTAATATACCTTATTTATTTAAAAAGCTGCATTTAATTTCTCTTATATATTTAACTGTGCCGAGTTTGTAGATAAATCTCTCTTCGGGAACGCAAACGTGAAACTGTCAACCCGCAATTTAAACGAAAAAGGAACTTAATAAAAAAAAATCGAAACGAATGAGCTAAATGTTTACTTCACTTCAAGTAGACTAACACTGTGGGTCAAGTTTTATAAGCGGCGTTCACTATACAGTATGATATAAATGCAAATAAAACAAATTTATAATATCTTTTTTTATTAAAAGCACTACATAGTATAAAACAAAGTCGTCCCGCTTTCTCTCTGTCCCTATGTATGCTTAGATCTTTGCGGTTTTTTTTACTAGATAGTGATAAAAGAGGAAGGTTTATATCTATAATATATTGGACTCGTGTGAAGCCGGGGCGGGTCGCTAGTTTATAAATAACTATGAAAAAAACACTCGCCCGTTAGTACCTACATTGGCGGCGTCAACCCAAGCCATAATCGCTAATTAGCCGCACTCAGAGTTATTACGTCTCGCGATATAACCCTATATCGCAATTCACTTGGGTAATGTTTATCGACGCCGAATGCGTTAACGTATATTTTACGAGGCATCTCAAATAAACGAACGGAAGCAATAGTAGGGAACTATAAAAGAATAATACCTAGCTAGTTGCATTAAGAGGTCGCACGGACCCCCTGTCTGTCTGTGATACGCCAATGTCGAGCGAAACAGACGCGGACGCTTCTGACAATTGAAAAAGCTACTTGTGTTTTAAATTAATTGCTTTTATTTATCTTGCTCGCTCGTTTTTGGGCGAATTGTTTGTTTTCCTTTCGAGTATGTACATTATTTACTGTTCGGACGCTTTGATGTTTCGTATACGTGTGCATCGGTATGTGGGAATGATACCGCCCACTGACATTGTGACTTGTTACGTATATACAGTTAATGCACAAAAAGTTATTAAAGCTGCTCATAGATGTGAAGATGCACAGATTTATCGTTTACTACCTCGATCATACGAAGTCCTTTATTGATGAGGTCGATGTTAAATGGTAAATTTTTAAACACAATAATTTGATGTCATCTCCATTGTTTCGTATTATATGTTGCCTATAGAAATCATCGTGAAAAATCTCATCGTTTTCTGTTTTGTGAACGGATAAATGGGAAGTCAATAATGCTGCATGAATGAGCTAATTATTCACTGTATTATAAAGATACAGTGTAATATTATATTTGGGATAAGGATTGTTGTTATTAAATCTATATTATATCTATCAACGTTGTTTAAAATATACGCCCCGATATAATGTATTTCATTATAGAATCTATGAATACGCTAACCACAAAGTTATTATTAAACCTAATCGACTTGTTCCCAATTGCCCCTAGAGTTCTAAAATCCGAACCTATTTAATGTTTCAGTCTACATAATATTAGCTATCGATGACGTGAAATTGACAAGGGAATATGTGACATTTTTATTGGCATCATTTAAATTATGCCCCAGTCCGACTTCAAGTCTCATAATTTACGAGGTTTCTTATTCCCCCACAACACCTGGCCGTTTATTCATCCGTGACCGACAAACCGCCGATTCGCTGGGTTGCGATACGTAGACTAAGTAAATATGCATTGGCTGATTGAACGCCTCCCGTTTCATATTTTTTTTCCTCAACACTATCTTTTTAAAAGCCAAACTTCTGCAAATGCTCTGTGTTGAGAATATTCATTGGTGGCGGTGATTGCTTACCATCAGATAAGCCAAAACGTTTTATAAATTTCTGTACATTGTAAACATCTCTAGTCATCCTCAGCCCTCCAGCCTTCTTGATCCCGCTGCTAGGCCATAAAGGGCTAAAGATTTGGACTGAATGTTATCAGTATAATTTAATTTTTTATTTACAATATTTAAATATACAAATGTCGTATATATTTTTCTGTACCGTTATAAGAAATACTAAAATTTTATTTTTCTTATGTATACTTCATATTAAAAAAATATTTCGATGGTATGTGAAGTCGGCCAATGTGCAGTGGGGACTATGCCTTAATACCCTTTGTATAGAGGAAGCCTTTGCCCAGCTGTGGGATATACATAGGCAGTTACTTTATCTTACATATACTTGGATTTTTTCTCTTTAGAGGAGTCTATTTACTTAATGTAGTACTATTATTAATATATATCTACTTTCTTACCATAATTTAATAAGATTATTTATATATACTAAAGGTTAACAGTACAAAGAACTGAATCGTCTGAAAACTGAAGTAAACCCTTATAAAAACTAAGACGATTTAATTCCGATACAACCGGTTAATCTTTCCCTTCACAAGTAATAAGCTCTTATTGAGATCAAAGAGGCGTTGCTTCGCGATATTCGCGCTAAGTCCCCGCCAAGTTGGCAATTAGCACGACAGTTTAAGTTCGTTGTGATCCATTCCCGAGCAATATGCCGCGACATCTGTCAGGTTCGAAAGCATCTTTCGAAATTCGAACCGTTTTCGCGAAAGGCGCCAATTTCGAATTTCGAACAGTTGCTTCTTGGCACAGTTCCGATGTTTGATAATATGTTTTGTAAGGTGTTTTAATTAAATACCGTGTCGTGTTAATTCCTAGTGTTACCAACGTTGTTTAATCGCTATAGCTATTGACTATGATTATTAACATTAAAAATTGTGAAATTTATTTTCAGCGCTGAATTATTTTTTCTGGTAAATCAGTTTTTGAAATAAGAGTTTTTATATACAAACCTAAGTCCTTTTTAAAATATTAAATCTCTTGTCACTATCGCTGTGAAACTCTTGGTGATATTTGCTTCTACTTTACACGATTTCTTTTATTGGTAGCATAAGTCTTTTTTCTTTTCTGTCGGCATTTACCGGTCTCTTCGGCCAAAATACGGCAAAAGGGGGCCCGATAATTACATGCTTGATATTTTTATTTTGCCTTTTTGCTTCATGACAAGCTAACTCTTTACGAACATCTGCCAGCTGACAGCGCGCAGTGTGATCTCGGCTTAATAGTTGAGCGCGGATTAGAGTATCGCAAACAGTGCGGTCTGCGGTGGCGTTGGATGCCTGTTTGTTTTATTAGATAGGGCACATAGACGCGCGGTTAAGTGTTGGCGTGTAAGCGAATGTGTACTGCGCTTTCGACTACTCGTTGCACTTATGACCAGGTTTATCAACGGCCTCGACCATGTGGCTCCTTTGGTGTTACAGTCGAGTTTGACTATTACAATTTCATTGAATCTGTTTCGCTGTTAAGCAGCGTATAAGCAAGCAGCGCAAAGGCAAGAGACACAGTTAAAGCATATATAATGTAAGGGTGATTCTATTTGATTCTCTCGGTGTCTCGGTATGATTCGGTGGTGCAGTTGCAAAAGCTTCGGCACCGGGGATCGTAGGTTCGATTCCCACAGGGGCCAAGTGTTTCTAAAACTCACAGCCAATTGTTCTGGGTATTTATTTTTAAGTCAGGCAGGCGGCTGGACGTAATACCTACTACTAACGTAATGGGTGATGTAAGGAATAACCTAAGAATAAGAACAGTAGGAAGTACAAAAAGACCATGAATATCTTTGTTTGAAAGGTGACATACTTTACTAGATTTCAATCGATACACATATCGTCAAGCATTTCAATGAAGGAAAAGTTCTTACACGTTTCCATATCAAAACAGAGTACTTAATGACTTACCTACTTCATTAACATCCCATAGTTTCTAGATGAACTGACAACAATGTAAGAGTCGCGGGCAGCCAACCAAAAATTCATAGTGGCATTATAAGGGCCTCTGCCTTTCTTCAATAGTTGCGTATGTCTATTTGCCGTGGCAATCGCTTAATATCAGGCGGATAATTATCTCATAAAAGAGCGTTCATTTAAATATCATTAAGTCATAAAATTGCCAACTGCCCTTTTGTGAGTCTACACAATATTATTTTTATATTATCATTATTGTATAATATTGTATCAATATTACCCAAATTCGTTGATACTCGTATACGTGTACAGGTAGAAGTTTGTCAAAGCAATTTCGCGAAAAGTCCAAGTAATATTTACGAAACAAAAACAGTAGGTAACACTTTTTTTGTTTCGTAAATATTACTTTGGCTGCTTTGAAATGTTGCGCTTATAAAGCCTGATCTATTGAATTTCATATTCGAATTCCCGGACATTTTCTCACGATATCTAAAATTGCTTAAATATTTGAAATTACTTGTACCCTTTCTTGCGGTGTTAAAGTATAAGTTATTTAATATTAACGTTCCTCCACTGCTTTACTTACCTAATTCTGAAAGTTTAGCGTTAGTTTTAACTAAGTGTATACTATCGACTTAAATTACAATAAAATGTTGGACTGTTTTATATATATCGATATTTTTGTAAATATTTTAGTGGGGAAGGACCACGCTTACTTCACTGTTGCACAAATGGACTGGTCCATCCGGGGAAGTACCAAGACCTCACAGGAAACCAGCGTTAAGTGGAACCGTTTTAATATTTCTGCGTTCCGTCTGATGAGTCAGGTAACCGCGGCATTCATTCTTACTTCATTAAAACTTTTACGATGATAGGTTGCGCAAGCATTGCTGAAAATGTTAAATAAAAGTTGACAGTTATCGATATATTCGCGCGGTGAGGTCTCTTAGCAACTAGTAGCTCTAGTTTGAACGCGGTACCCAGAAGACCTCACTCACGCTTACAATAAACATCTTAATTAAACATTGTTAACTTTGTTTTATGTTTCCGTATTCTAATGTTTTTTTTTTACACAAGAAAAACCAATTTAATCTCTAAAAACTATAAATACACATGTACTATTGATGCACTGATCATTAATTCATCTGTGATAAAATTATGTTGGTAAAATAAGTACTAATTTTAAGAAATAGGCTAAGAATTTTTCCATCATTGAATTAACGGATAAGAATGACTTGCTACTGCATCCAATTATCATAGTAATTATCCTAACAATTGACGTTTTAAAGTCAATGCTCGTACGTAAATGAACATTTACGAGGATGAGGCTTAGTGTGAAAAGAAATGAATTTAAAAATTACAGAAGTAATCAAAGCAAAAAAAACCGCAAACTTTCTAGCTGGTTCTTCTCTGGACATTCAAGGACGTAAAATTAGTTATAAATGACGTTATTAGCGTAAAAAAAAGAAAGAATTTTCGAATTTGTCTTTAGGTACTTCTGTCTGTCGATAATATGTTGTTAAATTGGAACGATATGCGTTAATTTCAGTCAACATTATTGCGAAGGGGTTCCAACGCACTAATTTGTTGGCCGAGCGTTCGGGCCGCTTCTTGGCTCGCATTAGCCGCTCGTAGCGGGCTCATTCCGGATATTGAAGCACGTAATCCGACTTCACGGTGTCTCCATTCGCAATTTATTGGACGATGAATGGCCCCGGCCCGTTATATCAAACCCTCCAACCTTCCGCCGCTTATTAATATCGATGTAATTTATTGTAAATTGCATTCCGCCGTAGTGATGCCCCGCCGTGAATAACGCGAGGTTAAACGGAAGCACTGCGCGTGAACCATCCGACGCAATTATAATAAAACGGCCAAGTGCGAGTCGGACTCACGCACGAAGGGTTCCCGACCATTATCCTTAAAAACTGCAAAAGAAAACACGTCTGTTGTATAAAAACTAGACCTTACTGTCTTAAATTTGTTAAGTGAGAAGGTATCGAGTTAGCACCGTTCACCGTTCAGTGACTGCAGACTTTAGACATTCACCACATTTTTTTTATGTGAAAAGTTGCCAAACGAGCAGACGGTTCACCTGATGTTAAGTGAATACCGCCGCCCACGGACATCTTTTACACCCGAGGGTTCCAGATGCGTTGACAACCTTTTGAAAATTGGGCTCCGGCCACCTCACTCACCAGACGAAACACGAAAGTAATATACTTCCACTTTAGGCCGGTCTTCTGTGAGGTCGTGGTACTTACCCGGACGAGCCTGCCCATTCGTGCAACAGCCGAGACCGCTGCGTGGCCCTAATAAAAAATAAAAATAATAATAAAAACTATTAAATTAATGATGAATTGTGTCATTTAACGCTAATTTTCGTTAGGCTGTCGCGCTCCCTCTGTTGAGCCTGACCGATCTTGCAACCGCCGAGACTATGCTAGACGCAGCCATCGCAAAACGATATTAATCAGAATTAGAGTAATTTATCGTATCAATCAAATTTAAATCGCATTTCACCAGCACCGCAATCGTGATTTAGTTAAATGACTTTAACAACTATATAATTACTGAATGTTAAACTAATTTTCCACCTTTTGACATCAACTTATGTTAAGCGAGAAAAGGTTTCAGGAAAATCTAAGCGTACGCTCCACAACGTAATAATCCTCTGCGCATTTCGTCTACTAATTAAGTGTAACTTACAAGGCGCATTATTAAAAAGTCGAAAAGTTTAATTTCGCATGCCTCCAAATGAGTTGAAATTACTCAAATTGTTTAGTTATTAAGGTAACATTATGAAAAGCAGAAATGTTTAGTAAAGCAAGCAGAAATTTATAATTATACACCGAGTGAGCGTCCCAAGTAAATTTCCTTTTGTTCCAAGCTTTTAACCGTGAATGACAATTTTAATAAATCACCGGAAAATGTTGCCCGCCTTAATAATTTTGGGGAGTTTGTAATGAACAAAAGAACGAGGTTGTAGTGAGTCATCAGATTGGGACTTGACGCTTTCGCGTCTTATTTGTTCGGGGGCAACAAGGAACTATGCCCAAGTTTGTGCTCAACTAAAATTGCCTCCGTGTTAAAATAAAATTATGTCCTTACAAAATTATTAGTATTTACGATTAAATATCTAACGGTAGTCTTGTTTATTACTGCTTAAGATGAGGAACAATTTAGCCTGACCTATGTCTATTAATCCAGTAAGGTATTCGAAAATTTGCCGACTAAACGTAAATTAAAAAAAATATAATTGTATTTAATAATATATAACAAAACGATAAAATCATCATGAATGATGTCTACGCTATTAATACGAGTACGTTATTTCAATTGGATATTTGTCGAGTAACTTCACTTAGGAATTTATTAAATTATTAACAAGTGTGAGTTAACATTTTCGATCTATTGAGCTACGTTTTCCATGACCATCGAATCCGCTTGCATCCTAGCTCTAACTAGATTATCGATAAGAAAAAAACGCCGCGCGGAATGTTTAAAAACCGCTCTGAAATAGACCCCGTATCTGCGAGCGCAGTGTCTACCTGGTGATTTACTGCAATCGCCCGCGCCGAGTGAAACATGCCAGGCGTTCTGTGGCCGCGAACTATCGCTCTTTTATCACGCACCGGGATACTGTTGATTCGGAAGAGTCGTATTCTGACGTGCCGATCTTGACCCGCGCTTATAACGTCGCCCTTCGTTGCATACCGGAAGTTCAGTTTGCAGAATATTGCCAACTAAAGGGATACGCAGTTGTCTCTTGCCAAATTTGACGAAATATTTTTGAAGTTTCTAAATGGGCAGGCAGTTTATTATGTTACGTTTACAGTTTCTTGAAAACTTACACTTCGCCGTACAACAACAAGTTGAATTTTAAATTGTTCTATAACATAAACAATTAAGCATCGAATTGTTGATATTGCGTACTGAAGTTTTTCAGTTATTAAATAATTTATTTAATCTCACCGAAACTGTATAAAAATTTAGCTTTTACAAAAGAACTCTTTAACTTTTCGTACGTGTAGGAAGTTTGAGGTTAAGGCGCGTGACTCTTCTCGGATTTAAAGCGCTTGGAAAATAAACAGAACGGAACAAATCATTTTGTAAATTTCCAGAACTTTTGTTGTAAGCCTCACCTCCATTAAAAATAATAGATGATCTGACGATCTAGCTACATCGAAAAATCAGGAAAGGATTTCAATTAGTAATTTTTAATAAAAATTTTGTCTCATGACATTGCATTATCTTGTTGCATTTATATTTTCCGTCCAAATGATATGTATATTTATAACTGTAATACACTTTAGTTTTTCATTTTCAAATAATAAAAGCGAAGTCTGTGAATGTTATTTTCAAAAGCAACAGTCAACTGTTGGTAATATCGCGTAGAATCCAAACACTTCAAGACATCGGATCTTTTTAATTAGCACATTAAAGTTTGTTTATATTGAAAGATGATACCAAAGCAATATTTGGTATGGAATAAATTGTGAAGTACCGAAATACTGCTGCCTGGGTGACTCCGGCACTCGCCGTCCTCACTGTCGAATCATCGGAATACAACGGTCCCGCCAATTTATTCGCTCATTTCGATGACATTGCATCATCGACGCGCCTCATTGTGCGGCTTACGAATGCGGTGCGCATGCGTTCCCTTTGCATAATGCATCTGATGACTCGACCCGTTGCCCTTCCGTCGGCTGGGCTGAATTAATGTGAACCACCAAGCCAAGGTTGAAGAACGGGGCTGGCAACGGCCCACACGAAAATCGGACCTCATTTGAAATGTAGATTCCGTTTGATCCCCTCGGATTTTGTAATGTGGGCCTCGTTAATTGGTTTCGGCGGGAACCCCGTTATGGCTTACTTAATTAGTTGAAACACTATCTGTCGTGGATATGAAATTAATTTAAGTAACTTTATTGATATACGTTCCGTTGAACATGCATAATAAAACGTTTTATATATAAATGCACCTAATAAAACTTCTTTATTTTTAGACGCTATTTGAATTGAAACAAACAAGTCTGGTTTAGAATTTAGTTTTACTGTCAAATTAATGAATAACTTAAATTTAAATGTTTAAATTATGATAGTCTGTAATACAGCAATATAGTCAAATGGACATCGAATCTAAACTTTAAACACACACTTCAGCAAATAGCATGTTAAATACGACTGATTTTAATATGGGCGGCGTATTATTCGGGCGATGAACCCGCCTGCGCTTTGCTTCTATATCCGTTTCCGCATAAAATTAATTGGGCTGTGACACGCGGAAGGATGTGCGTCAGCAACAACTCATGTAAATTGCCAGTCTTCGCGAGCGGGGAAGATGGACAATGCGGCGTCATAATTAATTGTATCAGAAATCCCAACACTTGTTATTACCACGAATGATAAAGACGAGGGAATCAATAATACCTGATTATTATTATAGGAGATATGCCTATAATAGACACCATGTCACATACGATATGTAACTCCGTTGTGAGAGCGAATTTTTTGTCTGTTCTTAAGTTATTTTTAATACATTGTGATTATTATGAAATACATGGCATTACAATGAGTTCCATAAATGTAATGAAAATAATATTTGAAAGAAAAGAAATATAATTAACAGTAACAAAACGTACGTAGCTTAATAAAACGATGAGAAAACTAACGCTAAAAAATAATAAATACATTACGCAATAAAAAGAATTATAGAAATATCTCGAATAATGGAAAATATGGTTATGAAATAAATCTCAAGTAAATTAAAACTTATACCAGCTATGTAGTCCTCTGATATAAACTAAAGGTTAACTGAAAGAATATGCAAGTTAAAAGCTCAGCAATCCGCAATCCCTGGGAATATTTAAATTCGAGAACATAACTCTAATGTAACAGAAGACATTTATACGTTTTACGATTTGCTACAAGCAGCGCTCGGTACCTTTATTACTTTAAGTAGTAGCGAAATGCCGCCGCTGTTATAAAATAATTTTATCGCCCCAGTCTTTCAGCATTCTGCGAAAGGATGATTCCCCTTTAAATGAACTGAATAAACTTGCTCGTACCTAACCTAACCGAGCGATATCCGCGCTGTATTGTCAAATTCTGATCTAATTAACCTTAGGCACAGTTCCGTGTGTGTTAACGGATTCTCGTATAGAGTTGGGCACGCCCAATTGACGCTTGTGTGCATCCCTATAAAGCCGCGATTCCCGTGGCAGGGCCTCTCATTAGCATTCATTGTGCGCTCGCGGCTTCCCCGAATGAAGCATCTGTTAAATGTCTCGTGCTAGCCGAAACTTGCCCGTTATTATCTGTTAACATTCCCAAGTTGAACCCCGCGGAAATCTTGTGCGCCGGGTACGGGCACTCGCGATTCCCGTCCGGCCCTCCGGAGGCGTTTTACTTCCCTAATAATCAGTCTCATGGAGATTTTTAATGAAAAAGATTGTTCGCCGCTATTCAGAAAGTTGCTAAAAGGGATCTCCCGTTGGAAGTTTGTTTTGATTTAGTACCTCACCAGCAACGTTGATTGCATCCCTTTCGGTGGCTTCGCATCGGATTAGAACTAATTAAAAATTTGCGCGGGTCGCGTTGATTACTCGCGGCTTTGGTGGGTGTCACCGGCTGAAATTTAGGTGGGACGGATCAATTTTCGAAATTCATTCTCGCATAAGCCCAGCGAGCTGATTAAAAAAAACCCGAGCCGTATCCATTCGCCGCCCTAATGGTTTTCAAATAAAGCAGCCTGCCGCTAATGGCCGCGAATTCATGAATAGCGTTACGTCCAACTAACCGGCATCAGGTTTACTTGTTTCCGTTCCATTGGCGGAACAGGTAGGCGTTTTGATCGGAACATTGTTATTTACGTTTTCCGATTTCCTCATTAGAGGGCTGCAAAACGAAAAAAATTTTACCATCAAGCTTTTTTTTTTTTTCATTTACGGATACATCCATATCATGATGATTAAAGCTTTATCATCAAAAGGCTTTATGAACGCGCTTAAATATTAATTCTTTACTGATATTGTCGGAAATTGTAGACGGCTTGCCCAACTTGATAGACAGAGTTGCAAAGTCAGGCCTATTTGGTTGGGTAAATAAAGTATGTCATAACGTCATAAGTCGACATTAATCATGACTGACAGTATAATCTGGCCCGACGTTATCGTTGGAAAGCAAACTGGATGTGTTTTGATAGATTTGGCAAAGGTATATATCCCTTTATCGATTTTCAATTAATCTTTTGTCCCCTTCCACGTTCGGCCTATTCCTCCACCGCCTAGCGGGTGATACTGCCGGTGGTATTTTTATTTACATTTACTTCCTTTTGTTGGCTAAACGACGAATTGCTACGTTCGCTAGTATCTAGCTGGTGCATTGGCTTGTTGCGTTTGCACTCGCCGACGCGATACATACCATTGCACTCCAAACAAACAATATATAGTCGCAAACATTGAAATCGTTTCGCAAAGAATACGGCGATTTATAAGCTGGTCAGAACATTATACTATTCACCCATTCGTCAACTCTCCTATCGTAGACTGTTCCCGATAAGCTAGCCCATTCAGTGTGTTTAAAATTATATTTTAGTCTATGCCAATATACTTGATGGATATACATATATAACTATTAAAGTAGTATGCTGTCAAATACGAAAATGTCAATATGATTATTTTTATTTACGGGACAAACTTTATCATATTGTGTACGTACAGTGACATCAAAACGCAAAAAACAGCCGTCATTCCCGTGATGCAAGTGTTGCTGCAAAGTGTTGCATACATTCGGCCAATAGATTTATAACTATACGTGGATAAGAAATCAAATAGATTAATTTAAAAACGTAGATACTGCCTTAGTTTGAGCTTCACTGCAGCTTCTGCTATTGCACGAATGGGCAACGTCTGGGGAAGTACCGCGGTCTCACAGAAGACCGACGTGATGCGTTACACTTTCACGTTTTGTAAACGTGAAAGTGTAACGTTTCGTAAGTATTTAGTTAGTTTCGTAAGTAGCCAGTTAGTTTTCACGTTTTGTAAGTAGGGGGGCACCCGAAACCCACTTTTGCAAGGTTGCAATGCATCAGCGACCCCTTTAAAGTCTAATTTTATTGATTGTGATACTAGTAGAACTATAATAGATTGCTTTCATTAAATTATATGTCGTTACATTGTGAAAATTATAATATAAATGCACTTAGTCTTAGTATCGGGATTTAAACAGGTCATCCGTCTACTACTTCTTTTTATTGATTATAATTTCTACAACTTTTCGTTATTATTTTCCGCTCCAATTTCGAAAACTTTAGCAGAGAACTCATACCGAACATAATTTGATATCTTTACAATACAACAATGGGATATCAAATCAAGGGCCCAATTAAAATCGAGATCGCTGCTTCGCCTTTTTGTTTAGATCAATATCTGCCTAAACCACAAAGGGATTGCGAAGGAAGTTTTTCGTTTTTATTAAGTCAACATCGGTGGTTCATCGCAATATAGTGGAGAGCGGATAAAAAATCGGCGCCGTTGAAAAAATACCCCCGTGGTGTTCCGGAAAAATCCCGTAGTCACACATGTGCCTGCATCAAGGTCGTTATGTTAAAAAACATTTATGTTTATTGGCGGTACTCGTATTGTCTGCTACGAAACACAAGTATGGCACGTACGTAACCTTCAGTTGATGATGCCTGATTGCACATTATTACGATAGTGTGTGATTGTTTATTTATATTTTTTTCGCTTATTTTTTTATCTCACAAAGTGGCAAACGAGCTGGCGGTTCACCTGATGTTAAATGAGAACCGCCGCCAATGGACGTTTGCAACATCCTTAGGGTTGCAGAAGCGTTGTTGCCACATTCAAATTAAGTGGGCCCCAGCTACCTTACTCACCAGACGAAACGCAAAGTGTAACACTTCTACTTTAGGCCGGTCTTCTGTGAGGTCGTGGTACTTACCCCGACGGACCTGTCCATACGTGCAACAGTAAAATGGTGTTCACTGTTGCACGTACGTCCGTCCATATCATACAGCGTGGCCATATCACAGATACGAATTACGACGCTTTGCACTTGCACATCGGTTTATATGCGAAATGTATATAGAAAATAAGTCAGTAAACTAATTAAATATCTAGGAGTCCCTCTTCAAACGGGTCATGCATTACGGTGATAGGGCCACGCAGCAGCCTCGGCTGTTGCACGAATGGGCAGGCCCGTCCGGGTAAGTACCACGACCTCACAGAAGACCGGCGTAAAGTGGAAGTATAATACTTTCGCGTTTCGTCTGGTGAGTGAGGTGGACGGAGCCCAATTTTCAAAAGTTTGTCAACGCATCTGCAACCCTCGGGTGTAGCAAATGTCGGCGGTATTCACTTAACATCAGGTGAACGGTCTGCTCACTTGGCAACTTTTCACATAAAAAAAATGCAGAAATAGCTCTGGCCACTGGTGATAAGACTAAATGATTGCTATGCTTCTGGTTTTAAACTCAGTCACTGTTTTAACGTCTCATGTATAGTATAATAGTATGCATGTATAAACATTACTTAACTACTTTATTATATACTTTTGAACTTTCTTTTGGCAGATACGTCTTTTTAAAACTAGTACGTGTATCATTTAAAAATTGTTAGATAGCGTATCTAAATTTACGTACGCTCAATTTTCATTTAATTACGAAAATAAAGTTCATAAAAGGGTATAATATAGGGCCTCGTGCCGTACACTGATGGGATATCGATTTTAAATTAGGTGAAAATAATACGCTATTCCAAACCTTTTCCTCGCAATCAACGAACAATGTCCACCTGTACTTGCGTAGGTATCAATTACGATTTTTGCTTTCACGGGGTGCGACACGAAATAAAACCTTTCAGTTTTATCGTTCATATCCTATAATTGTAATAGTCCAATCTACAAATCACAGAAACTTTTAACTATGTTCGACTCATTATAAGCAAAAGAGATTAAAATGTTTATCGGTATTGATACCGATGCATAGGAAAGAATACAAGACAAGCAAGCAAGAGCCGAGAGAGTATATTGGGAATCTTAAAATCGTTATCTTTTAAAAGTTTCGAGACCAAACATGCTTTTGAAGATAAGATATCAATAATCAATTGCGTTGCATAGTAATAATTTATTTGTTCAACCATTACAAAAAAAGAAAGCACGTATTATAATGTAATTTATAAAATTGGAAGAAATAAGGTACGGCCGTAAAGTTTCAATTTGCACTATTTTTATGCTCCCAATAATTATGAGTTGGGTTTAGTTTTGCAGCATCGACTGCGAGCGGATTTCGGCGTAATGCTAGTGCAGGGAATGTGTAATCTGTGTTCTTTGCTCGTCTATTTCTGGCACCGTTTCCCGCCTATAACCCTGCTCGCTCGCTGATTAATAAACAATGTCGGCCAATAGCTTTGAGATAACCAACTCTATGAAAAATTTGTGCATTTATTTTCCGTTTAATAATTCAGAACGCAGTAAATCGCGTTTATGATAGTTGTAGCACATGTATTGTTATAGAAATACGTTAGTTTGTTGTATTCTCATATCTTATTTGTATTTTCTTACAAATATTGATTTTCAATTGCAAAGAAAAAATAAAATTATGGCATCGACTGTTGTTTCTATATGAGAATTGTATATGAGGAAAAAAATGAAATTGATATAAAAAGTGTAACGAATGTAACAAGTTTTTACGACAAATTTAAAGAACTAATTTTCCGATTTGTCTCGCGGGAATAAAACTAATAAATGTTTTATAGTAATCATCTCTACCGATACTACCTTGAACTCGCTGAAGTTTAGCTTAATGCAACTTACCATAATTTCTATTAATTTATAACATTTCATTTTATTAAGTACTTCCCGTAAGACTGATATATCGCCCGCATTAATTTCTAAAAAAATGTTAACCACGCTTCGCGGAATAATTCATGGTAAAAATACACGTTGCTTTATTAAACTTCTACTACTTTAGCCAGGTAGCCGCGTTGGGCCTTCGTTTTATAGCTCAATTTAAAAAACGTTCGCTTTATACTACGGGAGAAATACACAACGAGAGCTTACACTTAAATTAAAGGACATAAAATGTTTCGCACCTATTATTTTGAATTCATTTTACGGTTGGTAATAGGGGTGTTTTTAATAGATCCGGCTAATAAGTCCGATGCCCGTTGGCGTTGGCTTTTACGATGCAATCCAATGCCTCGAGCCTTTAATAAAATCGATGCGCCCATATTCTGATTTGTATAGTACAACGTCTTAGTTGAAGAAACAGAAAGTGTCCCGCATAACTTGAAAGAACAAGGCCTCGCCTTCCGAAGTATTGACGAGTGAAGTCGCCAAGAATTCCGTGATCAAAGTGAGGGGCACCGTACCGTTGCCGCAAAGGCTCAGAAACATTTGGAGCATTCCTCTAATACCAACATTTTATTTACTCCGGGAATGCGGGACTTTGGAGGCGCGGATACTAATTCGTAGATCCGCGGCCTCGTGCCGTACGCCCTCGGATCACGTCGCCCGATATAATGAAATTGTTAGCGATAAGTTCGACGAAAACTATTAGCGAAACTGGTCCTTCGATACTTTTATTACGGATACATTTGGTACTATGTGTATATATTTCTGGGAAGCGATTTGAAGCGAATCCTTAGCGTAAATAAAAAACGTAACGTTTTTTTAACGACTTGTGATTACTTTTGCGTTCATTTTTTTTTGTGCCAAGATGGCAAGCGAGATAACGGTTCACCTGATGTTACCATGGATATTTTCAACACCCTTAAGATTGTAGGTCCGTTTCCACCTTCTAATAAAGTGGCCTCCGGTTGTCTCACTCACCAGACGAAACGCAGAAGTATAACACTTCTAGTTCACGCCGGTTTTCTGTAAAGTTGTGGTACTTCCCTGGACGGACATGCCCGTTCGTGAAACAGCGAAGACTGTTGCGTGCTTCTTAAATTAGCAACGTGACTTCCAGGAAGATTAAGAAACTAAATGTACAAAAGCAGAGTAAGAGAAAAATTAAGGAGTTACAAATTTCTCGAATAAATTTCAAAATTCGACAAATTTATATGAGTACCTGCAAGCATAGAGTTAACAATGAGCCTGTTTATCAGAGTGACTCACGTAACATTTCCCGACACAACTCGCGTTAATATAAATCATTGCGAAATTGTGGGGCCGCGCCATTAAAACATTAGACACATTGTGTACCTTAATAGGGGCATAACTTCGCCGGCTGGCTGTTACACTCGGGCTTGCGAAGTTCTGACAACGCATCTTCTCCAGTATTGTTTAAAGTCTATTAAGTTTTGAACGTCGTGACGTGAGCTGACATCGGATACATGTCTAATGAACCCAAACTGTGACTGTTTCGTAAAATTTAATTAGCTGTTTTTATTCCATGTCGCTGGGATGTAATTCTTTTATCGTTTTCGAATGTTGTTATACAATTTTAGGTTAGGTGTTTCATGTAGTGTTAGTTGTTTTGTTTTTGTGTATTTATCCAAACGTATAATGTGCAGCATAACTTGTAGTTTAAATATTGGGCTAGCTAAATTCCAATTGTGTTTCTGCAATGAAATGCAGTAGTAAAATTTGCTTCTGTGAAATACAAAGTTTGAAGAAATCATGAAGGTAAGTAATTTGAGCCTGTTCAGAGACAAAACTTGTACAGGATATTGCAGTTGCAGGCATGGTGTCTAAAGTTGCATTATTTTTTTTATATTCGCATTTTTCCAAAGTTTCACGTGTGAAATATTAAAAATTAAGTTACATCTGTATATCTAACGATGCATTTATCTGGCTATAGGGTAAGGATTACCCGAGACATTTGCAGACCTTGTGAGGTAGGTTCGTGCAGCAGCACGAAGTGGTCTCTCGATGCTGCAAGATGGCACAGGAATCGGGGAAGGTTTATCCTTCTCCGAGGCGTGCTCACGCGCAGTACTGAGGGACACCGGTGCGTTCCGTAGGAGATCCAAACGAACAGAAGGTGGCCACCGAGGGGGTTTGAGTGGGTATGAACCCCAAATAACCATATGATTATGTATGGTATCTTTTGAAGATCCCCCCCCTCACCCCCGATACCAAAAAAAAACCTCGTGAGGTAACCACTTGAGTTTCCAATCCCCCCGCGCAACTTTCGTGAGCGCGCAAATCGAAATAATAACCCCGTTCCACGTCAATCGAAAACAACAGCGCGCCGTCTTAACTCCGGGCGTACATTGACGGAGCGGTTCACCCTTGGATAATTAGTTCGGGCGCGCTTGAGTTTCGTTTAGCAGAACGCGTTGCCCCGAGTTTCGTGATTCCGATCGGGCCCGGAGCGCTATCACGACTGCATTCCCCCAAGATGTACGAACTTTGATATTAACACACGTTACCGCCATCTCACAGTTTCCACTATATGCACGCTCTTTCGAGCGAACACTCGTGCATGTGTTATTAGCAAAGCGAATCGAGTTCCCGGGATGCGCGTCCCACTATACTTCGAGTCGAATTGGTTGTCTTTGTAACGGTAAAACGAATTAGTGCAATGTTGCCGTAAACGTCGACGAGTTTCGAAGGAATCTCTTCACTTGTTTTGTAAGATGAAACTTATTCATTTATTAACGCAAGTGCTGAGGCTGTGTTATTTTAGTGATGGGCGTAGATCGCAAAAAATATATGTGTTCTACATTGTTAAGACCATACGAACGCGGCCATAATTTTTTAAATTATTTTAATTCCAAAACATTTCACGAGAATCCATAAAACGAATAATTTAAATAAATATAGAATATTAGAAAAGCCTCAGAGTAAAATTAAAATTGACGCCTCAGTGTCCAACGTTTTCGTTTCGGCTGAATAATAACTTAAGATGAGACATCCAAAATTAAGTTTATTACACACAAATTATAATATCAAATGCAGCGACTCAGAAATAGAGGTTGGATTTCGAGCTCCATTGGCGGCCTTTGTGAGTGAAACGCGTGTTAACATAAAATCATTTAGCCTCAATACAATTTCTGTTATGCTTGGGTTTGATGGATTTATATAATATGCTGATACTGATCTGATAGGAAAGATTGCATTGAATTTAGGTTCTGAACAAAAATCATTCAATATTTTCCAATTCGAACTTGTATTCGTAAATATTTCCAAATTACTTTTGAGTTATCTCGATTCTGGTTAATACAGCTTCTCTTGATAAATATTGAATACTCTAGCACTGGAATGCTATATTAGTTCTTTTGAATAGAAATTCAAAAAGCTATTTAACATAAACAATTGCAAGTGCATCCGTATGAATCGCATTAAATAGAAAACAGTATGTTTAAGTATATAACTCACCATTAAAACTCAATAGAAAAGTTAATCTTTTTTATGGTTCCGTACCCAAAGGATAAAACGGAACCCGACGGATATTGTTAAGAAACACTTTCGAGAATTTTTAAATTTAAAAACTAAAAAGCAACACATTTCAACGTTATTATGAGTCCTAAGATATTTTCCTAAGTTTAGAGAAAAATGGAACAAAATTGAGACCTTATTCTTTCTTCTCTCAACAGAAAATAATGCGATACATGTGCGCAACTGGCGAAGATAAAATGTAATTTTTATATAGACGATTTCTGCACACGACGCTACAGAGAAAGCATTATCAGGAATAAGTGGAATAAAATTTTGGTATTCGTATATAAATGCTGAATGACGCAATCATTTTAGCTGTTACAAACTGATACACGAAATTCATTTTGCATCAGTACCAAGCTGGACGAGGCTAAACGTAAATACGATTCCTGAACACATAATAATAAATGGTGACTTAAAAGGGAACTGTAGCCAAACTTACAGATTTTTTTTTAATTTTAATTTGAATTCTCGGCATTTCGAACCCTTTACCGAGTCTGAACCGTGGTTATGAACTCTGCGAAAAGTGCGAAACGTCGAGAATTAAAAAAAAAGTTTTTTTAATTAATTTTATTTATTGGCATAAACTTTAGAAAATCATAAAGGGAACAAAATGATTCAATGTATTACGAAAGCACAAAAAATCATACCTGTGTTTAGCAAAAAATTTCTAAAAAAATTCTTCTAGAATAACTTGTGTGAAGAATTCTACCGATTACTCACGATGTTTATCTTCACCACCGAACACGTGAATTGAAATCAGGTTGCTCGAGTATATTAAATTAAAAACGAGTGCCCGGACACTGAGCTATCACAGCTCGTTTTATATTTCGCGTGTATAGTACTAACTTTAATTCGCAAATTTTGCAGCATTCACGAAGTTTAAATAGAACATGGTAGAATCCGTAAAAGTAGTTCCATTTAATAATTTCAATAACTACTTATTTGCTTTACTGACTTTACTTTTACTACTATTATTTATTACTTACTTTAACTACATAATATATATTTGTACTTATTTTGTCTACATACACTAACACAATTAAATTGTTCTTTTACATGATATTCGCAATAAACAGAAATAAAGAACAAAGTTGTTTACTAATATCATTAAATCTTCTCCAAAGAATATGGTTCTTAACTGCGGCATGCACTTTTTACTTTCTATACCTTTTTGTACCTTTCTGTACCTTTGCTATTAGTAACGAAAAATATTGCTGGTTTAGCTTTATTTCGATAGTTTTTGTTACTCATTTTTCACTTTCTTTAATCTCTTGTTAATTTCTTCTAACATCCAGAGATGTTATAGAACATCAAATTGGCCCTAGTTCAAAGAACAATAGATCGATACTAAACGAATACGTCGCTCCAGACCCTTGGTGATATCTATTTGCATGACTGACCGCTTCTCGGAGCCTCGGCCACAAGCGCCCGTGCCGCGGTCGACAATGCGAGCGTTTAGCAATTCGCTCAGCTAATGAAGTTAAGCGCAGATTGTGGCCGGCGCGCCCCGACCCTATGAATTGTCAGCCGAAGCGCAATTCGATATCACACCACTAGTCCCGCATTCATGTTTGCCTGGTATTTAAATTTCAAGTTACTTCGCCACCAAACATACTATCGCGATTGACCTTTGTCTCATTAACTTATATAATTTTTATATTGTTTTGCATTACATTAAAACGCATGATGTGGTTACTGATAAATGTGAGAACAGTTATCAATTAATCTCAATTAAAATTAAATTATCTATTAATCTCAATTAAATCTAAAAAAAACTAAAATCGATGAATACTTCAATCGATCCCTCCAAAAATTTTCGAGAGTGGGTTTGAGTTTACTTATTTAAAAGTAACACTTTAACGATACCAATATATCGTGAGTAGCAGTTTAACTAACATACATTTATTTGGTTACAGGTGAGTGAATCTACTCTACTAGAGTGCAGCAACGGGCGCTACACAGCGTCCGAAACGGTGAGTTTAACTGATAACCTGGTAGTGTGTGCCTAGTACGAAAGAAAATAAACATCCTTTAACAGGCTTAAACAATTCGGGTACTTGTACGAGAACTGCCATTCTGAGAGAAGACTGGATTTTTTTTTTATGGGGAAAAAAGCGGCAAACGAGCAGGAGGCTCACATGATGGTAAGTGGTCACCGCCGCCCATGGACAACTACAACATAAAAAGGCTTACCTTTTGCCAGCCTTTTAGGAAAGAGTATGCTCTCTTCTTGAAGGTTCCTAGGCCGTAACGGTTAATATTGTAATAAAAGCCCAATTTAGTGCTAAGACTCGATATTACCATCCTATTATCGGTTCTTTATAATAGAAATGAATGTCGTTTTCTACGAGAGAAGATAGCAAACAATGAAATACGTGATTTTACACGATACCATGGACTCTCACGTCAACCGTGAGATTGCAATAGCTTTATAAACCATTATGAGAGCTCTTTCTCACCAGACAAAAATCAAAAATATAAAAGTAAAACAGTAAGGTAATAAGGCCTAAACATGTCTCACTCCTGGGCAAAGTCCTCCTCTATACAGAGATTATCAGGGCGTAGTCCGCTACGCGGTCCCACTGCGGATTAGCGGACTTCAAATTTCTCGAAATATTTTTTTCTTTTGAAAATATGCAGGTTTCCTCACGATGTTTGCTTTCACCGTTGAGTAAGTGATAAGTCATTCATTGGTGCCGGCACCGGAGATCGAACTCAGGTTGATCAAATATTTTGAAGTAAAGGCGAGCTGACTTTGCAGACTTTGCAGAGACTTGTAGAGAGTGAAAATGGTAATGTTTAGTTTAATAGTCCTAGAGTTTTGTTACGTTTTGAATTTGACCGTGATAGTTCGACCTCTTCATTCGCATCGAGGATTTTTTGAGAGCTAGAAGTTAGTAGTGACAGTTCGTCTTACCTTACAGCCCCCATCAGTCGATTATGTTTTTTGATCTACTAAACGAAAAAATCAACGATAAGACAAATGAAAAGAACGTTACGCACCACGCGACCACACAGCGGATTTGCAGCCACACATATCTTTGAAAAATGTTTTTCTTTTGTTATTATTTCGAAAATATGCAGGTTCCCTCATGATGCTTTCTTACCGTTGAGCACATGATGTTACAGAACTCAAATTGACAATTTCATTGGTTCTGGCACCGGGAATTGAATTCAGTTTGCTCGAGTACCTATATTGAATTAAAAGAAAGAAAGCCCAGACGCAGCTACCGCAGCTCTCAAACATACGAATCGTGATCGAATGTAACTTTTAGACGCGTCCGTTCGGGACGAGCTGGATTCGGGGAAGTTAATCAACAAGATTTTCGCCCTCGCAAAGCATAAAGCAGCGCCCGTAGTACGCAAAGTTATTCAGCAACACCGGCCCCATCGAAGTCTCGTTTTCTACGTGTACAACACTTTTTTTCCGACTTCCCTATTCATCCGGTGTCTGAATGCGGAACCTCGACTGGGATGAATGGCGCTGCCTAAATGAACGGCCGGTCGGTTATTTGTAAAAGCGACTTCTTAGTACACTATGTATTGGTCGCTACTCCAGCATACGTTGGGTTAATTGATTGGAAATGGTTGTTTCTAAGCAAAAATCAAATCTCAGTGTAGCGGATGGAGAAACTAATTAACGTCACATCAGGCTGTTATATATGACATTGTGTGAGAATATGTGTTATAAAATTACAATAAATTCAAGACGTTGAATCGAATCTTTTAAAACGTATTTCATTTACGAAAGTCTTATGCTCATTACAGCGTTGAAACAAATGACCATTGCTGTAAAGTAAAATTTATATACTTATAAGACACTCATTTTGTTACCTTTATCATGTGGCCAGCGCGCAACGAGGTCTGTCTCCCATTTTACGTTTCAAATTAAGTCACGTGTCCACTGCTCTATCGGTAAATGTCACAGTGCCACAGAGTAGGGATAAATATTGGTAACCTAAAACCAAAATGGAAAAAAAGCAGCTGACACCAATATCAAATAAGAAAACATTAGTTCTAATTTTTACTTACCTCTTCAGACGAATGATATCCACTGTCTATATAATTTAAAGGTTCAAACAAAAATAATTTAATTATCGCTATACTGCGTTGTAGGTATGTATTACAAGTGCACTGACGCAGCCGTCCGAGTTGTCTCGAAGTGCGGGCGGACTGAAAACCGGCGTCGGGATCAGAACGAATCTTAGTTACTGTATCTCGACTTTTACCGAGTCCCGTCCGTTTCACGGTCTTATGCTGCTACACAGACCTTTCACTTATTAGTATTATTATTATTTTTTTTTAGTTTTTTTGTTATGTTTACATTTATTTTAAGTTATTCTAATATTATTTTACATAATGTGTAGTTACATTATTATTTTTAAGTGTTCTTTGTATCTATTGTGCTTAGACCGTGAATAAACGTTTCTTCTTCTTCTTCTTCTTCTTCTTCTAAAGTGATTTCACAGTAGTGTTCAGAAATTGTTAAATTTACTTATTTTGTTCAGTTTAATTCTTTTTAGATGATCACCGATACAATACGATTGATTGATAAACGGACAAGTTGCGCATAACACAAAATTTGCTGACCTGACCGATCTTCATAATGATGGTTCCGCGAATGAAGTACCTGTACATCTATCTTAATAAAACTGTAAACGGCTCCGTTAGACGGCAGGTATCTGCGGAATACCGTTGAACAATACGCGAACGCATTGTTTACACGTCCTGTAGCATTCTCGTTGCGAGCCACAATTAATGAGCCCTCGGCGATTGGATGTTTCCCTTTATAGACATCGAGTGTTGTATACACACTCGATTCAGGGTGAGTCCGGTGCACGGGCCCTCAGTGGCCACTTGACTCCGCGCCCGTTCATGGTTCGACTCCGAAGACTAATTACGGCCCGGTTTTTGCCGCCTCACTCTTACGCGCTTTGAAAAAACTCCACCGGCGCACTCCAAGGAAACCTGAGCGGTCTTGCCATCGCATTTAACGCTATAATCGCCTGACTCACTTCGCTCCGTGGAAATTATACTTGCAGATTGAATGTTAACAGTTTTTCCTCGGATTGTTCATCTGATTTGTTACCGTGTTATCATAATCATTTGATAGTGTTAAATAATACAACGACGTTTTCTTTCTGCTGTATTAAATATGATTTGCTATGATTTATTATGAAGAATAATTAGTTCGAAAATGTTTCGCCTACACGCATAAAGCGCATTACACAGGCGCGCGCCATTAATAACCACGCCGTTAACGAATGTCCGTATAAATAAAATATTGACCGAAATATGTTTCCGGTCCATTTAGCATCGTTCAAATTGCATTATTTCACCTCGCGCGAAAACTGATTTCAGCGTTGCGTAATAGTAAGTATTCGGGAATGTTCGAGTATGCATAGCGCCGTTTAATTGACATATCAACCCCGGCAACAAGCCGGCCCGTGTAGTGCGCATCGAAAAACGGCTGAATAATTTAATCGCAATCAAATACCTACGGTGGAATTCGGAAAACCGAAGCGGGACTCCGTACTGAAACGATACTTGGGGATGTATGAGTCGGAGGAATTTCATTTAAAAATAGTGGACGCGCGCGGCGATCGCTCGTAACGGGCCTTGCATGTTTACCAATAAGCGTTAAAACACACGCCTTCCACGAACCACAATCCCATTTTCCTCCTCTTAATTGTTTTTGGTAATTAGATATGACTATCGGGATCACTGATGAGGTCTACCCGTGAAAAGATGTTCCCAGAATTTGAAATGAGAGTCTCGTTGTACCGAGGCACGGGAACGTTTGATTTTATTGCAAATATAAGCAATACGACACTTCACTGTACGGGGTTATTCCTTTTGTTCCCGCGCTGGTGAGTCTCAATTGCAGGCCCCGCTCTCGTAGGATCGCATCGCATCGCGTACGTTGAGCGTCGACGAGTTTTTGAATTTTTAAATTACTCATTGTGCGATGGAATGTTGCCAGTTGCAGTGACTCTTACGGACAACACTAGGCCAAAGGAATATGCACTTAAACCCATAAGCCGCATGCCTCAAAATTCAACAGCCACGCGCCACACTTAAAACCATTCGTATCAAGAGCGGCAATAAGCTCGCAAGTCTAGGACGTGGTCCTCCTGAGAGTGATACTAACGAATGTCGTCCTAAATTTTTGATTGTCAGAGTTGAAATATCCGCGACGCTAAATTGTGCATTCTGAAATTATACGGTACCATAAATACTTGAGTGTAATTCATAGTTCGGCGCCCTACATCGTGTGAGCTTCAAACCACAGAGCTGGGTTACATCTTCATATTCAAACGGAGATGTAGTATGTGTTAACGTATTTAAAATATGCTACAAAATCATTCACCTGAAAAGTAACAAGATAGTGGCACAAAATAGGACGACTGCTTTCTCGCTCCCGTAACTATTAAAGTTATTCTCTCCAATAACTGCGATATTACTCTTGATTCATTGGCAAACTCGCATATATAGGTTGCTGACTGTTTCAAATACGATTATAACTGTACCGCAGCGCTTTCACCGGCTGTATGTGCACGCAATTTATATTGTACTGGTGCATAACGATGCGCTGATAAATAATGAAGCGTTCTAAACATTAATTTCGTTATGCCACGCGCACACGATAAAGACGTGCTCTATTAAACCGGCGTGAGTTTTTCTTTAAAAACACGGAGGGTGTTTCGGCATCGCGTTGCGTCGGACCTAAAACGAAATCCATTTTAATATCCGATCGGGTAGAGCTGAAGTCGTCGGCATAAGTCATCGTGGGGCCGGTACCTTAAATGTAACCGTGGTAACCATTGTTTCTCTTACAAGTAATCGTCCAAGTCATCGACAGAACCCGTTCCGAGTCGACGGCGTGCCGCAGAATGTTATTGCCTCGGCAATCGGGAAGCGCGAGCGCAGCCGCGCGCGAAAGAGCTGCAACGCGAGGAAAGTACACACGAGGGAGAGAGAGGGCAGTAATGGAAGGAGGCAAGGGGTCAGCGAAAGTGCATTGCCACGGCCACGACGCCCCACCGGATGGTAATGGGAAAAGTAGTTCTCGACGCACGCGGAATATTCACCGACGCGGGAAAAATGGGAAATTGTCGAATTTGTTGCGTTTTATTCTGGATGACAACACTTTAATAACTACATATTTTACATTTGATAAATATCCACGAATTATCATAGTCGGTGTTTGAGAATATCTTGATTATTGCAAGGAACAGATCTCGTGTGTGGTAGTAGACGATTTGCGTCTGCCGCGTCTTCAGGGTTAGTCATATTTTGTCCAACGCAAATGTTTTCGCTGTAATTAAAGTCAAACAATCACATCATCATTTTTGATATGACATGTCCTTGCCAACGTTGAGATAGACTAAGAGAAAGTACGCATACATAATGGTTAGACATTTGAAATGATTCAAGGTTAAAAATTTATTTCAAACTGCACCTTAGCTTGTAATTTTAAAATGTTTGGTAATATATAGAACACAAAGCCGTGATCGGCTCGAATTCAAGTAAAGGTAAAAACGAAGCGTGTCAAGAGAGGTTTTGAACTCTCGACCACAGTGTGAAGGGGCTGCTGGGTGTAGAAGGGAACAAAGGGGGCATTCCGACCATCTCAAACGGATTATCGTGCTCGATTTCTTCATTAGTAATCCGCTACCCGATATACGCTGGAAATGGTTTAAAAAATAGTAACGATAAGATTTGCCGTTTTATAACAATAACAGTTATACATAAAACGAACTGACCAAATTAACTGGGGAAGGTACCTCTCACACTTTGGCTCACAGAACTGAGAAGATGGTTTTGACGTAAAAGCGTATAATATATTGCATTCCTTCTTGTAATTGGGATAAACAACTGTGTATGTGTGTGTATACGCTTTCAACACATCTGGCGTTGTGTGTGTATTGGCAGTCTTCAATTATTATCAAAAATCTCCCAAAACGTCGGCCGAAACGGTGCGTCCAGGTGTATTGTAGATTAGGTACAACTTTCTGAGCGGTAGTTTAATATGCAATGAATTTAATAGTTAATGCTAGCGCGACGCCGGGCGGGCCGGTGCGCTCACAAATTACTCCACACTCATACCCCATAGGGAATTCGTTGTGTAGATTTATGCGAACACTTCGACTCACCAACCCCACTCCCGCGTGATGTATACGGAGAACAGAGTATTCGCGATTTCCCGCCCAAGGCGAAACCAGAAGTTAACGCCGCCTTAAAACAGTTTTTACACTTCGCCCGTTACGCTTGAAAAATAATGAAAACCGATAAATTCGCCAACTTTTCACGCCAATGTTAAAGCATCGTTAAGTATTCTACTTGCCTAATCCACTAAAGGCGATCAGCTGCGTTCAAACGTAAATCTGTTTGATGAGAAATGAAAAATTAATTAGGCCCATTTAAATTTTTACAACGCAATAGCAACTTTATACTTTACCCACAACTCCCGTATACTTTATGGAAAGTAATCTGTTAAGTTCATTGGCATTGAATATTATTAAACTTCGACTCTAAACAATAGCCATTTTGGAGCTAAGAAAGCACATCAACGGTCATTTATGAACATAATTCACCTTTGATTAATTACTTTCGAAAGTGAAACATTACTTGTCGGAAGTATTTCTCGAACTCCACCAATAATTTGCTAAAAAGGTGGAGGTAAACGGCGCGAAGCGATTATAACAGTCGGAAAGGGAGTGATTTACGAAAAGAACTTTCCCGAGAGCACAATTTCTAATGTCGACTGCCAACAGCCAATTATGAATTAATTTACAACAGATTACATATTCTCCAGCAGATACTGCGCGCAACTTTTTAATTAAAATTCTTTGTGGAAGCTAAAAGATTTTTCCTTTCCGCTAATAATTTCGATTCCACGAATTGTTATTATTACTTACGTTACGATGCGATGTAGTTGTTCCGTATTGTAATTAAAATGTTACGCGCGTGCTACGATACGCTATATGAAACGGTACTTACTATATAGCATACCGAGCTATCTCCTCTATGCTGAAGGTATGAGTTTAAAGTCCGTCATTGTCGATTGTTGGGCTTTACATATCAGGAGTTATTTTTTAAAGTTCCCAGACACGAAGCTGTCCTGATAACGTGGAAAATTTGCACTTAAAATTGCAATAAGCCCCGCAAAATACTTGAGAACAGGTTGCGTTTAGTTTTATAAGCGAGTGCTAAGATACTTTTTAAAAAACCACATTAAAATTAAAAATGGTAACTTACAATGGTAACGTCACTTTATTACACAACCTTATGTATGTAAATTGGTAAAAGCCTGTCTACGATTACGTTTAATAGTAGTACATTAAATTTGAATAAATAGTTTGTGTCAGGACTAACTTAGCACCGTGGCCATCGGACATGCAACCGTAATGTCGCGATTCAAATCCCAGGTGCATTTATAAGATTACCATTTTTCGCATTTATGACGAAAAAAAGACTCTTACATATGTGCCCAGTGTACGACAATAAGGCTCACTGCTTGACATGCTTACGAAGTAATAAATTCACTTAAATACATAACCATTAGCTATACACCCCTTTATGTACAAAACATAGTTTATTGTATAATAGACTTTTTGTAATAAACGTCTAATAGCTATCGGAGCTATGGTTAAGGTCAGGCTTTGAAAGCTCAACTGATGTTTAAAGAGCAACCAAGCAACCGTGGTGATTCCCCGACTCCCGAAACGTGTCCGCCGCAGTTAGCATTCAGATCACAAAACGGAAGGGAAAAACAACGATCTCCCACCCAGCGCACTTTTCGGCAACCGCTCTCAAGGAGCACTCAACCCAATTCTTTTCATATCTACGACAGCCGGCACACTGGGCGCACTTTAAAGGGTCCCATTCATTTTGACCTCAAGACGCCGCGGAACTTAATAATGCGGGCTGGGGGTGGGGCGCGCCAGTGACTGAAGCGCGCATCATCATTACGATTTAATTTCAAGGGAAAGCGACCGTGACAAAGTCTACCGGGCCATTATTCCGTTCCACCTCAGAGGGTGTTTAATAAACAAATGACGCGGGGCCCGGTAATGATGTACCGTCGACCCCCTCGCGCCTTATAAAGCCTACTTAATGGTTTCTAACTGTAAGATATGTTTTGCAAGCAGCTGAATCCACTTCACTCGCATTTCGTTCACTACTTCGAGTGTAGTTTGCACTAGCACGAAACTTATTCAGTTTCTTACGTGTTTCGCTTACGCTGATTTCAGCGTCAGCATACATGGCTTCAAACGGAGTGGCTTTTAGCAGATTCCCCGCTATCTCAATCGAAATAATTGGTCTCAAAAATCTTGCTCCCCCTGAGCTGTAAAATTAAATGAAGATAACAGGCGTTTTGTCTGCTCCGAAACTTTCCCTTCCCTAATTTATTCGCTGAACTTTGCGCCGTTGTAGACGTGATCTAAGACCGTCCCCCAACTTTTAACATTTTCTTCTTCACACCATGTGAAATACTGATAATTGTTTGACGATTATATGTCAACTTTTCCCACTGCTCTGCACCGGCCACGGCGCGGCCGAACTTTTGTTGCGAAAGAATTAATTAGCGATAACTTTTTTTCGTTTTTTTCCCCTCCAGCCAGTGTTTCTAATTACTTTTTTATTGCGATGCCACTCATGATGAATCATTAAGTGATACGAATAATGAAGAAGGAGCGGGCAAACGCTGAAGTGTGACAGCCTGACGGCCGTAGCATGTGTCGCTTACATTACTTCACAAATGGGCCCGATACTTCCACGGGCATTAGCGCCTGTCACGATGTCGCTGTCTTAATAACAGTATTTATAAGGGAAACTCGGTCGAACACGAAAACACAATTTGGTAAAAGGTGGCAACTGTCACAGTAACGCAAGTGAAACATTGGGCGGGCGGGGCGAAGGCACGTGAGCCCGCCCTGGCGCGCTTTGCCAACAATTCGAAGGCGAATTACCAACAACTAATACCAAATCGTGCCTCTTAGTGTGTGCGTGAATGAAATATCATTAGAAACGAAAACATGCCACGTATCTTTTTTTTTCTTTATCGCGTTCTACGTTTTTTTATTATGGTGCCATCGTCGTTGTTCTGCACGTAGTTTGCCAGTATTTATAAAAATTAAGTATCCAAATTTTTAGTATATATAAATTTCTACTTCTATCTTAGTCTATCATGTGGGCTTACACATGTGGGTTCGGTACAACATGTGAATGATGTTGTTAATGAACTGGGGAAACAACGCCCGGATCCACAGATGTTATTTATTATATGTCTGTGGGTGACCAAAATTTTCATCGAACTTTTAATAATTTTTATTGTGGGAATCGAATCGACAACCACCTAGCTTAGCAACTGCAACCAATTATTTATGTTAATTTTTAACTTATCGTCAAGCTTGAATTTACATCTCAAAAATTAAGTATCCTAATTTTAAGTATATATAAATTCTAGCCATAATATGCACTAATCTCAAGATGTTCATATTCGCAACCGCAAATATTACCCATTAGTTTCGGTTGGGACGCCCCAAGTTCGAAAACTTCGGGTTGGCTGCGAAAATTTAAGCGCTCTATCATTTATGGACTTAATCGGCTACGTGGCCGCGAGATTAACCGATAAGGGATTATCATATGATGAACACGTCCCGGGGGCGACCGGCGTACAAATCGGGGCCATCGCCGCAAACTCGCCCGCGCCGGCCACCTCCTGAGGGTCCACACGAAGATTAATTGTGTGCCGGATTACGGTTACCGACGCGAAAACGCCGGAGAACACCGTTCGCCGCGAACGCAGCCCGCCGCTAAGAACGTTGTTACTTCATCGATTTTTTAATTACTTTGGTAGGGCCAAGCAACAGTGTTCACTGTTGCACGAATGGGCAGGTCCGTCCGGGTAAGTACCACGACCTCACAGAAGACCAGGGTAAAGTAGAAGTGTTACACTATTGCGTTTCGTCTGGTGAGTATGGTAGCCCGAGCCGTAGTGTGGAGCCCCCTATATTGAATGGTGGTCGTGGGGGTTACCACTTAACATCAGGTGAACCGCCAGCTCGTTTCCTACTTTCTCAAATAAAAAAAAATACCTTTAACAAAAAGAGGAGTAAAGTAAGAGCTTATAAATGTCCGACAGCAGGGCAAAAGCCTCTCCTGTGCAGAGGGTATTACGACATAGACCATATTTTCACGGTGGTAGGGCCACGCAGCCGTACCGGCTGTTGCACGAATGGGCAGGCTCATCCGGGTAAGTACCACGACCTCACAGAAGACCGGCGTAAAGTGGAAGTATATTACTTTCGCGTTTCGTCTGGTGAGTGAGGTTGCCGGAGCGCAATTTTCAAAAGATTCGTCAACGCATCTGGAACCCTCGGGTGTAACAGATGTCCGTGGGCGGCGGTATTCACTTAACATCAGGTGAACCGTCTGCTCGTTTGGCAACTTTTCACATAAAAAAAATAGTCAACCAAGCACCCACTCCTGATTGGCGGACTTCAAATGTCTTAGAAATATTTTTTTGTAATTATTTAGGTTAGAACACTGAGCATATAAGTCCGCACTTAAAATCAAGAATCTCATTAGTGTCGGCACCGGGGATTGAACTCAGGTGCTCGAGTATACTAAATGATGCACCAGTAGATGTGTGACTGTTGCTTCATGTATAGCTATGAACTATCTCCTCACCCTAAAAAAACGCTTTACCTGAATATAACCTAAACCGTTTTAATCACTCAGAAGTTTTAATGATCACAAACAAAGTTGACTATCAGTTTCGCTGTAACGTATTTGCCGTGTCATTTCAAATGTAAGCTTACGAGAATGTTTAAAATGTAGGTACTGCGCTCATATTCTAAATATTATGTGAAATAATGAAATGAAGTCGAATTGTGTATATTTTTCTTAAACTAAGTGGTTTTCTCTTTGTCATTTGTAATTGGGAGAAACGGCAAGGGGCTTAAATCAACTTTAATGGATTGCGTGAAATTCGAATGATGTTTCGAAGTCAGATCATCTTGGGTGATTGGGGGATACTTTGATTGTAATAACGGTTCCAAATTGTAATTGAAAATTCGGAACGAATAATGTTTTCTGGAGCGACAGCAAAACCTACGGGAGTGGATTCAATACTTCACGAGCGAAGGGAAAAATAACAAAGCATCCGAGAAGAGGTCCGGATCTCATTTGGACAAATCGCTCGTAGCGGTCAGGTCAGATAGCAATAACAAGGGCTGCACGTGCCATTGTACTCCAAGCCGTCATTAGGCTGTTTCCGTATGTTCCCCCGATTCACCGCTTACAGTCCACGACGCTCTTATTGCAATGAAATTACGGGACAAATTCAATTGTAGACATCGTGGGTAACGCGTTTTCGACGCAACGTGAACCGATAAAGAACTCTCGGCGCGTCCTCAATCGAATTTATCACAAACTCGCCAACTGGCATTTTGGCATGTCGCATTCGTAAGAGCATCCTATCCACTTAAGATCGGATACTGTGGACTATTTCTAATCAACCCGATGACACGGCCAAAACTAACTCCAAAAAAAGATATTCCGTTTTCAATATTATGAGGATGACATAAAAGAGTATTTATTTTATTTAACATCGCGGTATCATTTTCATGTCTCTGTGCGAGTGCATCGTAATAATTTACTCTCATAATTGCTTCACTGACACCTCAAAATTTATTAGAAACTGACGCTCAAGTATAACAATATAGACGGATTATTCATTTGAATGGCGTTGTGGTCGACGGAGAGTATTGCGTTTACATATTCTCATCACGGCAAAGACGCTTCCCTTTAACGTCTATTTGGCCATTAATAAGCAACGTTATGCGGTAATTAATTGCATCGATCCACCGATATTAGGGGCCGCGACGAAACATATTGTGCTGTATTGCAGGTGAGTTTAAATGCAATTTCAACTGGCACCCGCCGCCAAAGATAATACAACCATGGAGTACTCCAGTATCTTCTTATTTAATTCAGCTGCTTCCATAATAAAACACGGGACAGTCGTTCCAGAGAGCAACGCAAACTCAAACTTGTTGCATTTTACTTAATTAATCCCCGGCTAGATTGGATAAATGGTTTCCGTATAACCCAATCTCATTCAGTCTGCCTTCAATGACGTCTAACTTTACGTTTATATCCATTCGTAACTAATAGGAACTTCGTACGTGAAAGATATACACAAGTTCCTCTACTTTGCTTGGCTTATTGAAATCTAACAGGATCTAATGTCGAAAATGTTTTAATTAATTATTTAACATTGAGTTTGTATTTTTAGTTTCTAAGATTTCTTAAATAAAACTTACAGATGGTAATTTTTTTAGTTTGTGAATTATTTACTATAATAAAATAGTTTTAATATCTATGTAATTTTAAATCAATCAATGAAAAAGACAAACTCTAAGAAATACATTCTTACAATTAAAACTTTATTTAAAAAAACAGCATTACAAATATTACATAACTACATGAAATATAATTTATAGTTCTTACTTATTTTCTTTTTTATGCGGGGAAGCGGAAATCGAGCTGGCGGTTCATCTAATGTTAAATGATCACCGCCACCCGTGGAATTATGCAACACCCGTAGTGTTGCAGATGCTGCCACCATTTGAGTAAATAGGCTCCGGTTACCTGACATACCAGACGGTCTTCTGTGAGGTCGTGGTACTTTCCCGGACGGACCTGCCCATTTGTGCAACAGTGCAGGCTGTTACTTGGCCCTACCACAATAAAGTTAGACAAATTATTAAAAAAAAACTAAAGAAAAAAATCTACAAAGTAAAGCTATGGTAAGATGCATAGCATCTTTTATCAACTTATGCAATTATACTATTTTTTTTTTTATTTATGCAGTATGTATTTTTTTGATATTTGTATTTATATTAATAAATAATAATATTTTTAATATTATAATTATTAATGTATAGTATAATTAATATATATTTTCATTAATTATATATTATTTATTTATATTATTTACAAAAATGATAAAAACTACTAAGTCTACTTACTGACTTAGTAGTTCTTACCATTTTTGTAAGCTCTTTGGATAGTTAAATTACAATGTAGTAACATTTTTAAACTTGTGGTATCTTTCGAATGGAATATCCGAATTTAATAATTCAAAAAGCTATATAAAGAAATTGAAATAGTCTTAAATATGAATTGATTTATTTTTATAAGGATTAATACAAATAAGGAGCCTTATCTAGCGGCGGCATTTCAATCAAATTTTTAAAATAAAAGAACACTTATTGTTGCATACCTATAACTAAAATGGCATAACTTTAACATATGCTGTCGCGAAACTTTTTGTAAATAATGATGTGTTCTACAAATTCGTAGTACATTGTTTTATTCTATCATCAATAGTTTTCGCAGCGCACGCGATGTAAAGAATATTTTAGGTAATTTTTCAAGAAAACAATAATTTTTGATCACTTTGGGTTACCTTGTTGAAGTTTTAGTAAGGATCCCTAGTTTTTTGAAAATAAAATATAGCCTATGTCATCCCGGGAAAATGTAGCTTCCCAACAGTGAAAGAAATTTTCAAATCGGTTCAGTAGTTTCGGAGCCTATTCAATGCATACAAACAATCAAATCTTTCTTCTTACATGGTTAGCGGAATGGGTGGTGTTAGGTTTTATTTTCGTTACGAAATTTCTTGATTCAGTCGCCGCGCTCAAAGCCCGCGATGAAAGCTGTAGAATAGCTTAAAACGTAGTTTTAATTTAAAATGAACTAAATTCGTGTAAGTCTAGAAGAAGTTAATAAAAAAAAATTGAATCATTAAATTTTTCCTTAATATAAGTAATTAAATTTTGAGTAGTAGCGGTAGATCGTCGCGTCACCAGTCAGCGGCCACAAATTCCTTCCAGACACCATTGCCGCATACGAAAATTTCAATACAAATTAGCCGTGGGCTGATGTCCGCGCTCAGCGAGAAGTGCGGCAAACGCAAGGCCTGGAATCAAGTGACTGTTGTCAAACGTGAGTAATGGCGCTGTCAAGATCAGTGGCCGTTGCTTGCGCGATTATATCGCCCGCCGACGGTGGGGTAGCCGCGGGACAATCGATGCCTTGCCTCCGAGCACCGCTTTTGCAATCATTAGGGCACCGACACTCGGAAATGGGACGCCTTTATTTGCCTCGGTTTCCTCTCATATTTCCCCACCATTCGTCTTGATTCTGTTTTTATTTATTTCGCGGACGTTTGATTTATGCGTCCGACCGCAAAATACGGCGCCACCGCGTATGCTAATGAGGTCAGGATCGGGCAATTCTTCCAATTCGTTCAATATTCCCAATATTGTATAAATTTTGACAATACCTTTTACTATTACATTAGGTTGACTGACAAATCATATCAGATACGGATGCTTAGGTATGATTATTCCATGGGAAACTGGACTTTTGTCTTACCCCAAATGCGGAGTGTAGATTGTCAGTTAGTGGTAGCAAAACTTGATGGATTTTTGATTCTTGGTGTTTTCAGTCAACGTGTAATTTACGCTTAAAAATCATTACATTTGTAATGCTTCTTCTCGTCTTCTGTAATGTTTTAAAGCCGTTCCAAATTTTTTACATTTTTTTTCGTTTTTCTCTTGATGTCGTCAATCCAATTAAAAAGTTTCTGCTTTGCATTAATGAATAATTTAGTACTGTAAAGCGATTTAGAAATTTGTATGCATCGTAGACGTCTAGTAATTGATCATAGATTTATATCGTATGTAATTACAGTCGTATTGTTATTAACAAGATATTTGTTAACAAATGCTCTAAATATCTACCCGAAAATTTAGATCGTTTAAAAGCATCATTATTATATATAGCAACATTTTTAGTATTAATCAATAATATCAAAACACGAATATATGTTAAAAGGAATGTTCGACATCTCATTTTTACACAGAGATGTGTTAAATAATGTACATTGTAATATTTATTATTATAAAGAAGAAGCCTTTAAAAAAAAACGTAAAAGAATGAACATTTCGTCTATGAATAACATCGGAGGTGCGACGTCCGTGTTCTGTGAAAGATTATTCGCAAATTCCGTTTCGGAGGCGGAGGCTGTGAAATCTCGACGCGTGCGACAAGCGACTTAATCCGTACTTAGCTGAGTCAAGGAAATGACAGCTCGTGAAAACTGCCTCGCGGTTCCGCCACGTTCGTCCTAACATTACTGGGGTATGTTAAACATACAGTAAACTTAAGCATTCGGCTAACTATGGATATTTGATAAAACTATGTGATAGTGAAAGATCATCTTGTGAAAAAGATATTTGTTTACTAACCTTGCGTTTAAATGGTTATTTTTTGGTCATGAAGAATATATATACTCTTTCTTAGATACACGATGCTTTCAGCTTTAGAGGGAATATAAGTCAGGACTCCATTGTAAATAAACGTGCATCAGAAGTAACATTGTAGATGCCTTAACCCTTTAATTAATTAAAAGAATGGATAAAAAAAAAATTAAAGACTATCTATTTAACACACACCGATCCTATCTTTTATTCTTAATAAATCTACTGTCGGTTAACAAAACAGTATGATAGAGACCTAAGTAACCTTTTATTTACAATGAACACAGATTGATATGATAGTAGTAGCATAAGGTACATAAATTGCATAATTTTAAATTGTGTAAAAATAATTAGTCCACCACAACTTCATGATATTAAGGCTCCAGAAGTCGGTAAGTTTTGGATTTTATTTATACTTTTGAAACGGATAACAATTATAGAAAATATAGAATTAGTCTAAATAACGGAGATATAAAAATAATATCACAGTTCTTATCTATAAACCATTCGCTTTTTTATGTGAAAAATTGGCTGGCTGATAATTTGACTTTACGCAGGTCTTATGTCATACCGTGGTACTTACCCGGGTGAGTCCAGCACATTCATGCAACAGCAGAAGCTGATTTAAGGCCCAAACACTTGATTTCATTTTTATTACAAATACTTTTTTGTTAATAATTTATACCGTACGACCGTTAAGCAACTGTTTAATTTATTTAACGAAAACAATTGCAAAGTTTGTTTTCGTACTCATACAGAGCGTTGAAGTATTTGATGTGGTTCAAGTGTATATTTAAATACATTTGCGTTATCTCGTTTTCAGAAGAGTGCCTTATAAATTAGTATCGTATTTATATGGTCTCATTAAATCCCTTGTGATATACTTATCTTTACACCTAAAGCCTATCAAAAGAGATCTAATATGCCTACTAGCAGATAATATCTCTTTGTGCGGCACTTTGAAAAGAGAAGGCACGGTTTTGAAATGCGTCTCAGTCGAAACCATCTGCACACCCTACGTACACTTTTCCGGGCAACAATCTATTCAAATCTCTCGGTTAATAATCCCCACCGAACGCAAACTGTCATATAACCCAAGGTAAATTGTTAGGAGAATTTCGGTGAAAGCTCTTAAGTTATTAGAAATGTTTCCGTTTAACGAGCCGGCCATTAGGTCGGAATTTAATAAGCAAACGATTTACAATCATTACGGGCGGAGAGATGAAGAATTACGGCCTCTCCCCTCCGTCGCGCTAGCAGACCGCGCCTTGCGCCCCGCTTTATTGTTTATCGTAAGATCCGTCAAAGTAATCAGGGCCAACCCTAATAAAGGTGAGTAATTCTGAGCACACTGCCACATCTCGGCCCCGACTTTCTGACATCTGCGTTGCCCATAAGTAAAGTTCAAATGTTGAAACAGGGGAATGAAATTCGACTTCTAATTTATGCTTACCCACATGAGAGTATTAAGGGTGCCGAGATGTAGGTATCAGATATGCGAGCGAGAACGCGTACCTTCCGCACTCTTGACGTATTCGAGGCAATTAGTACGTACACCCTCGTGTGACTTCGACTGGATGGGATACGGCAGGGTTAGCAGCTGCTCATTAACTATGCACATCTGATTTAACCCTTAACGGATCTAAAGTTCATGAACACGTCACTCACTGCACATAATCTCTCTTCGATTTGACGAAGTTGTAACGTTTCTATGCGACATATGTAAGCTATATTGTTGACGTAAAACTTCTTTGATCGCGAGTAAGGGGTAACCGAATGCTTTGGACGACAATGCAATGGAAACGCGTTATGCCGTTGACGATAGCATCCGATTTAAATGTATCTATGTATGTATCTGAACTACTCATAAGTATATACCTAAATTAAATTATTACCGATTATTAATTTAGCATTAAAAATCATCATATCAGCCGTAGGACGTCCACTGCTGAACATAGGCCTCCCCCATTGACTTCCACTTCGACCGGTCGTTAGCGGCCTGCATCCAACGCGTCCCAGCGATCTTGGCTAGGTTGTCCGTCCACCTTTTGGGAGGCCTTCCTACGCTGCGTTTGCCGTCACGTGGTCTAAAAATATTCGTAATTAATAATAATTTAATTCATAATTAATGTGTTCATTAATAAAAAATTAATATATTTTTAATTTTAAAGAATTTTTTTTGTTGTACCTTTGTAAGCTTGTATGAAAGTTACAAACACAATTTTTTTAATCATATACTTTTATTATTTAATTATTTAAACATAATCCAAGAAATTCTGAGTAAACGAAAACCGTGAATAAAGGATAGAACGTTTCATCCCTAGTAAAAGTTAAGAAAATATACGTCGACACGTAAAACCAAAAATATTTCAAAACACAGTAATTTCATTTTAAACAAAATAAAAGAACTCAATCCTTTTCTCATGAAGCACGGAAAAAGTTAGTATCTAGCTTTTTGCGAGTTTCAAAAAGTATCCTCACTCTTTGAACACAAAGTATCCATAAAAATGTCCAACCTCGCAATTAACACAATTCCACTTCGCCCGTGACAGTTTCGAGATAAAAATGGAAAAAAAAGTAATGGATTGATGTCAAACTTGCCGTGAAAAATTTTAGTCAATGGGGGAGATAATTTCCTCATAGCGGCGGGAGGAGTGTTTTATAAAATTCCTATGAAAAATTGTCGCCGGGACGCTCGATCGACCGAAGTTTTCTCGGTAATATGGCGTCGTTTGTTTCTATGAATATTTATTAGCCGATTCGCAAAACAATGGTCGGATCGAAGTAACCGTTAGCGGCACACACCCATATCGAAAATATCGCCTCCGTCCGAAAACTTTTCTAATTACGAACCGACGATGTCCTCGCGTCCAATTCAGCAATTAGTGGGGCCATAAAAATATTTGAATTTTTAATGAAATCTCCCCATAGGGTCCGTCGCGGGTGGGGGCTAATAAAACGGCGCTAAACCAGATGCTTGATATTTAAATTCACCGACGCGCCAACTTCGTCGCCGGCGACAATTCAATTACAACTAATAGCCTCTGATTCATGTTTGTATTGCTAATTACTCGTCGACTCAAGTTTTGTCACTCCTCACTTCCTGCCGCTTTCGCAGGCGGTGCGCTCGCTGTTTTGTATAATAGATTGTTCTCCACCGACTGGGGCTTAGCGTTTAAACATTGCGAGCTTTTGTTTGGCATAATTAAATGTGCCTCTTTTCGTTTTATGACAGTGCAAATGTCGCCCCCCTCAAAGATAAGACACGGCCTTATACGCCTCGTATATTGGTTTGAAGAAAGAATGTTCCTAAGCTGTTTCCTCAAATACAATGTTACAAGAAAGTTGGATAAGTCGGCGGCGACGTTAACCAAAACTATCGTTTGATCCTATTGAAGAAACTTTCAAATCCTTTTGTACCAAGTTATGTCCGACCCGGGATTAAGGAGCCAATAGTCTAATTTATTGAATTAATAACAATTACGACCGATAATGAATATTTTATTTGGACTAATATCCGCCATCTCAATGATTTAATAAACATTTAAACCGAGGATTGTTTCAAAACAATTTTTATGTGTGTCTATTGTGTAGTGACAAGATTACTTGGACAGTTACTCGTATGTAAGTTTTTTTTTGGGACTGCCTAGTTGTTGACAGCCCATCCACTCTTGCTTTGAAGACACCTACGATAAATTTAGACGGAAAGTCAAACGCGCGCAAATTATTTCATTCCTTTGCTGTACGCACAATGAATGACATAGCGAAACGCTTGTCAACATGTATAAAGGAATCCTTATATCTATAGCTATTCATTTTAATTTTGCAAAGCGGACGACTGCTTGCTGGAGATTTCGTAGCACAAATTATTCCACATAAAAAGCGCCCGTCAGTTGTTGCACGAGCACAACTTTTAAGTAAGAGCCGCCGCCGGTGTATTCGTTATTTGATTTTATCGTTCGTAACTTTAACAAAATTCTAATTGAATGACACTTGAAAAGTTTCGAGGAGCCGTTGTGTTGTATTTCTCACGAAATATCGCAATCGCGTTTCGTGTTCGTTCATTCGTAATCGAAACGTAGTAGAATTTGGCGTACAAAGTGTACACAAATCGGGATCAGGTCGCACACACAGTCGGGAGCCCTAATAGGGGGATAAGGGAGACACGTTGATAGTCTTACTATTGCCTATTGTATTGCCAGTGGAACGGGCGGCGGCCACCTGTTGCGTCGAACTATTTTATTAGCGCTAGTGTGCTGGTGGGCCATTCTTTACGGCTCTTTTGTTGGCGTCGCGTTTAGTTCGCTGCGAGCGCCGGCGGCCCGATTGGCTCGGTCTGTGAAGCAAAGAGAACACATATTTTCTGTTTGTGCCGCCCTTTGTCTGTTATCATTCTCTGTGTGCTCGAATTCCGATTGCGCTGCGCTTGCCTTCGCCGCTGAAAAGGCGAAATCTAAGCGTGTAAAAGGTCACGTTTTGCCCTCGTGAGAGACAATAGAGCAGGTATTCGCGCATCTCTTCACTTTCATAAGCCGGTACAAAGCTGAATTTTTCAGTTTCACTTCTGCCCGCATGTCAAGATTGTCATCCCACTAGGCGCCAAACCAACCCAGCATAAATTGAAGGCTTTGCAGCCATAGCGCTGCCGGGAATTTCCCTCAGGGTTTTCGACGCGAAAAAATCGGATTCATCTCGTACTTCCAATGCACGATTCATAATTCAATATCGTCTATTAACTCCTGTAGACTGTGCATATGCTGTGTTTAGCGAGCGTCCCACTTTGTTTAGAATATTTAAAACAAATTCTTCCTTCAAAAATGTTCATTTTCTGGATACTTTTTCCGAGTAATAGAATTTTGCAATGCGCAATGATCATAAATCTTTTTTGTTTATTGATTGATTTAGTGTTATATCAATAATATTATATATTAGATGTTATTTTTATATGTATGTAAGTTTCCATAAACATTTAGACCTTAAAATTGGAGGTTTAATTTTCTTCTAACGAGTTGTATAACAGAATATATCTAGAGTCAATTTCTCAATTTAATTGAGTTCTTGGCCAATTTCACGAAATCGCCTGTGGTATATTATTTTAACAAAGCCCTGTTACTCCTGCAACTTTGGATATCGTTTAAACTCTACTTAGCCCGAACGTCGGGTATCGATGTTTACATTTAAGGCAACTTTCCCGACTTAGAATTCAATAAAGCACACCAAAGAATTTACTCTCTTTGACTAAATAGCTTAAAAGATTAATTAAGGGAAACTTCTTATAGATACGGTTAATTTTATAAAGTTAACATTTATTTTCAAGACTGGGTAGAAACCTTGCAATTCTTAGAACGGTACGTAATGAGTTCTCTATTAAAATATAAGGAAAACTTTATTATAACACGGGTCGATAAGTTTTCTGTTAAAATACAAAATATCTGATTACTAGCTGCTGCCTGCGTAGAATAGGCTGAAGGCGTAACATTCAGACAGAAAGACAGATATACATAAAATATGTATATATATTATAGCCTATGTGTATAAGCTATGTTATTGTAAAGTTTCATTAAAATCCATTCAGTAGTATTTGCGTGAAATAGTAACAAACATCCATCCATACATACAAACTTTCGCGTTTATAATGTTAGTAAGGATGATGAATTTCTTATTTCTTTAATAGCTAGCGTACAAGATTTACTTCTAACAGTGGTTTTGAGGTAAATTGTTTGATCGCTTAAATGGTAAATGTTATCCGCATAAGGTCGTTGGCGAGCATCTGCACATGCAGCGAGATTGCAGTGTCATCACATTTCAGTGGGCGGACTACGTGACTCCATCTAGTTCGTAATCCTCGGACAGCTGCTTTTCAAATCCCCGCTCCGTTGCCTCGGATTGCGGACCGAGAATTATTTCATTGAGACTTCGACACTTACCTAAAATTATTAACATAAACGTAACCAGTTTTAAGAGGACACTTAATTTTGTTTATGTGACAAAGTGACAAACGCGTTGATGGTTCACCTGATGTTAAGTGATAACCGTTGCCCATGGACATTTGAAATACAAGTAGGGTAGCAGATGCATTGTCACCTTTTAATAAAATTACCAGACGAAACGCAGAAGTGTAACACTTCTACTCCACGCCGATCTTCTGTGAGGTCGTGGTACTTGAACCCTAAAGGACCAGCCCATTCGTGCAACAGCGCACACTGTATGGCCCTACTACAGTTAAAAAAAAATATATATTGGCTTAATTGCCAATATTCAAATAATCTAATATTTTATGGTCTTAACACTTTATAACTAGCTATCTGATTTCGTATTCTTCATATCGCGATGTAATTTAGCTCTGGTATTGTCGGTTAAGCATCCGTATGAATTATTCCGACTCCACAAACTTAATAACCGACACTCTCTCGAACAGCGAACTGGCTGGAACAGGGGAGAGAAAAAAAGCGTCCAGTAATTAAAACCACAGCAAACACGTTCGCGACTGACATTATGCGCGAAGCAAAAACTGCTAACTCAGTGGTCCGTTGAAAGTATTCGCCGGTTTATAAATAGAGGGGCTTTCGTTCGTTGAAAAAACACGCGACGGCACGGCAGATCGCGTGACGCCGAGATGAGTGGCTGGATGAGCGTGACGCGGCGGTCGTGACGTGACATGCGCACATCCAACATTGTAAATCATGATTTGATACACGCCTGCGTATAAATTTTATTTTATTTTTTATTTAAATACTAGCGACCCGCCCGGGCTTCACACGGGAACAATGTATTATACATATAATCCTTCCTCTTCAATCACTCTATCTAGTAAAAAAACCCGCATCAAGATCCGTTGCGTAGTTTTAAAGATCTAACCATACATAGGGACAGACAGACGGCGGGACGACTTTGTTTTATACTATGTAGTGATGCGTTTCAATTTTCTTATCCTCTCTAAAATTAACCGCGACGACCTGTACAAATTTGCGGGAAGACTACGAATGCAGGCAGCTCAAGATCGTGCTTCGAGGCAGTCTGTAGGGAAGGGTGAAATTAAGGGGGTTAAATGATGATGGCAATGATAGATTTAAACTGGCAATTACAGATAACAAAATTATTTATTTTTAATATAATGAATATTAATTTAATATTTAATTATTTTCCCTTGGAAGGTCATAAAACAGCTGTTACGCGAATGTTTGTACGAGGATGCACCATAGTCAGGTTAGAATTCTGGCGTGAAGTAGAAATGTTTAAACATTTGCATTTCGTCTGGTGAGTGAATAACCGAGGCATTGGGCCTTTGAAAATAAAAATAAAATATAGGTTAATTTTCTCCATAGAAATCTAGAGGCAAAATTGAATGTTAACCTCATTTGTTTTCATATTTGGTCGATTTTTCAAAGTATCGATATATTTTTAGTGTCCAAATCACATCCATTATATGCGCTTGTCGATCGTCTTCTCTTATCAGATGTATTGCTAATGCCAAAAATCAAAATATATTGCAAACGCAGCTCCAAATACGTAGACCGATTAATTAAGAATCCATATATCATTTTTTTCACCCTACATCGGTTTCTCGCCATGCTTACTAGCTCCAACCATCGGATTTGTAAAAACCGAAGTAAAATCGTGGAATTGAGAATTACGGAATGGTTCTCGGTGAGAATTACTATGTAAAGCTTAACATACAAGAATATCTTTAATTTTACGGCTAACTGTTTGATGAACCGTTCGGTTAATTAACTATTAAACAGAAATAGGTAACAAAATTTACATATAACGCCTCAGACCAATAAAAAGGTATTTTTTTACGTAACGGCATTATCATGATGCGTATTATTCGTCAAATTAAACGCGTAAAATGAGTTTAAGTATAAAATGAATGTTTTATGTACTATCAGTATTTAGAATCTACTGTGCTAATTATTATTTATCAAGATAAATTTATACTGAATATAAATCTAACATTGTTTTTACTAATTTTATGTATATTTTAATTGTAAAACTTTCTCATTTCATGCGTGCAATCCTATTTGAAGAATAATCCCACTTCATAACACAATATTTTTGTCAAATTTTGACAAGAAAATGTAATAAACAGATACAAGTCTCACTTCATAACGGTTTCCGTTAAACGTAGACGTTTAATTGCCTTAAAAATACCTCAGAAATTCTCCAAATTCTCTGTTTGCTTTACTGTAGTTCGGCGTCGAACATACTTTATCAAGGGAGTCGAAACATTTTTCATTTCAGTCTCTTTGCGTGATTCTTAAAGCTTTCGCTAGGCGGTATTTTATTATGCTTTGCTTTTATGGGACAATGAAATTCGCGGAATATTTTGTACATCATTTCGCACCACATATTTTACTGCTACTCGAAATGCTTTAATGTTTTGCTCAAAATTAAATTCAGCCCGTTTCGTTGCTCCGCGTTCGCCCTTTTGTAATGTTTATGATAATTTTTAAATTTTTCGCTTGAACACGTAATAAGCGTCCGGAATACAAACCTTGTAACCTTCGTGTGTTCTTTCGACGGACGTCCGATGAATTTCCTTTGCATTTCCAATTTCAACTCTGTAATCATCGTATTTACGGGCCCGTACGTTTCTACTAATTAAGCGTAAAGAGGCACGCGTTTCGAATCCACTATCCGAGTGGACGATTCACCGGAAATGACGCGGAAAATTGCCCAGCCGCTTCACGTGGACGCAATATCCTACGACGACTGCCAATTATGCAGATTATCTCGCAGACGATACTCTTATTACAATGTCGCTCGCCTATATGCGACCACTCCGACGTATACTCAACGTAATGGCTGCCCGTTAATGCCATCAGGAGCGGGCCTCTCAGCTGTAATTAGAATCGTTGGTTGGTGTCGGGTCGGCTTGATTTTTTTTCGGTCGCATTGATGCGACGTTGATATCGAGAAAAAATTTGAAATCGGAAAATTCTACTTAAACTTAACGTTTATTGGAAGTGCAGACGGGCTTATTTATTATAGTACTTATAATACTTTTAAATTAAAGCTAATCACGTAAATAAGACTTTTTTTTGTAAAAAAAAAGGCTGATAGTGAAACGCTTTTGCCGGTTAACGGTGGTTGATAAGGACATTCAGACTTAGTAAAAGCTAAGCCCTGAAATGAAGATATTTAACTAATATCTGCTTTAGTTTATGTGTGCGAATACGAGGTGCGGTGGGTGTAACGAAGTAAATTGAACTAGATTTCTATTTCCAATATCGAAAGTCTTAATAACATACGCCGCCCAAGATGTTTAGTTCACGTGCATACGCGAAAGAGTAGCAATCTGCATAATGAGAGTTCAGAGGTTATTGCGCGGATCGGACTTAGTCGGCAATTTCCCGGCTCGATTGCTATGGAACCCGCTAGGGATATAACCGATGCACACATTGATTTCAATGGAAATAAGAACAATTTGTAGAGACTCCGTTTTTTCATTAAACTGTCACGAACATAAACAGCGCCGCGTCTGGGGGATACGCGGTCAAAAGAACAAACGCTTTAGAAGTAATAACGTTTGACATTTGCACTTCGGCGCAGGTTGCTGAACAGATATAATAATGTAACGATCACGGCATCACAATGATAATGTGAGAAGCCCCTTCCCTGATCCGTGCCTGAAATACGAATCGCGTGTAAAGTTTATGTCGCTTTGTCTACTCCCGCAGTCCGAAACGTTAACCATTGTAACGGTTTCGTGGGCAATATCGTGTTACCGAACGCGTGGCCTGTCTCCCAATTACCGGTCGATTGATAGCGCCCTGTCGCAGATCAAATTTCGCAGGCCTGACGCCCTCCCCATCGGCGATGTCTTAATGCCCCGCTTTTATAAGTAGGGCGGGCCGGGACACATCTGACGGATTCCCCTCAAGAAGCCGGCCTCATCGGTTTTATTGACCGGTTATTATTTTATTTTATGGACATCCACTTTTATTTCATAGGCCCTATGGGCAGATTTACGATTTTTGTCGCGCGATTATTGGCGCGTATCTCTCACGATTTGGAGCACTTGTCTTTAATAGTGGCACGGAGGCTCGCGCGAAATTGCCTGTAAAGTTATATGTGACTTTTATTATTTGTTAAGGATTTTAACAGCACTATAGGGTTGTTTAAAGGAATATAAGATAATTTTTTTTACAATAAAGACCTTTTTATGGTAGGTACCATTCATGATTATACCACTTCATGAACCTTCATTCGTGTTTATATATAATAATTTTGAGAAACATCTAGGCAACAAGTCCATTTTTATTAACAAAAAACAAAACCGACTTGAAATAACTCGCTCTGTATTCATTTTATAATTGTTTTTCGGGAGTTTCCTAAGTACCTCCGGAGCCCAAGATCCAATACCAATGAAATTATTACATGATCACATGGAAAGCACCAGCTTTCAAATAAATAAATAATCATAGAAATGGTTTACCCACTCGAAAGTTATGAGGTAACAAACAAAAAAAATACAGTCGAATTGAGAAGCTCCGCCTCTTTTGAAGTCGTTGAAATTCGAATCTGGTGTGCATTATCAAACCACAAGAAGTTTTCTCACTTAAAAAGAATTCGTCCCGCGACATTTCAAACAACTCGGCGCGGTCTAATCGGAAAATCGCCCTTGGAATGCAAAACGAACTCGCAACCGTTTCCAAGCTTAAAAGCGCCCGCGCGAATAAACGTTAAACACTAACGACAAATCGATTCAGGTTTTATATTTAATGCCTTTAATCCGTTGCAACGTTGCCGATAAAAGCCCGGCGCGACGTTCGCAATCCAGAAACGGCCCGACATTATTGTATTGGATGAAACAAAAATGCGACTCGCTGTTTTCGATCAAAGAGAATTACTCGGGCTCGGGGCGCCTTGGTGTTTTCTCCGCGGGCGCCCTAGAGCTCCGCAAAATCCTTTCGGACGCAACGTATCGCCCGTTTCGCCCCAAATTGCGTCCGTCTCGCCGCCGCGGACACGTCCAGGTAATAACGCAATAAACCACCGAGAGTCCCCTCCCTGGAAAAACGATCGGGTCTTCCCTCGGCCTTCCGAAAGCTGGCTGTCCCTCGATTCTCTTAGTCCGCTCCGCGTCCGCTCGTTTGAAAAGAGACCCTATTGTCTTTCGTTTAGCATCCGTTTTCGCTTGAATTAGTCGTTCCGAGCAAACGGCGCGCAATCGCACGGGCTGCTTGACCGCAGCAACGTTTTTCGCGGTGCCCCTGCAGCCGCGCGCCCATCACTTTGTGTAATTGAAAACCCGATGTGCACTTGAACTGAACACCCGAATACAAATAAATCTTTCACGGACCGCAAGTGCCGCTCGCTACGTATGCACTCGCTACGTGTTTGTTTTCTGTTACGGTCACACTCTACGTAGGTACGTAAGCCGCAGTTACACGATACCACTGCGTTGTTCATGATTTCATTTGCATATTGGCAATTCTATTATGGATTTTTTTGTTATGATACGACATTAAAAAGTGTACGCGTTTCATTACTTTTACATAGTTGGAGAACCGTTGCTAATTTGTATATATATATATATATATATATATATATGTATATTTTTTTTTTCAATAATTGGCAAAATTTATTGGATACTTATATTAATAACTCACGTAATAATTTATTTTGTGAATAAATTATTTTATGAATGATATATTTTATATATTTTATGAAAAGTCGACAAATCAAGTCCGACTTGAATTTAAACATTGGTAAATTGCAATAAATACACTTTTATTCACATCCGATTTTCGTAGGGACAAGACGCACAAAAAGCAATTTTATGTCTATTACCTCTATTTTTCCATTCCCCTTAATGCTTTCTCTCGTTGTTCGTTCCCAGTTAAGGCCATTAACTAATCCCCACCCTCGACTCCCAATGCACTGGCTAATGCATACCTAACAAAGCTGATGTTTTACTATTCTCGAATGCTCCGAAACCTCTTCTTTTTGAACGAACGAGGTTATAGTGGTACTACATAAGTAATTTACACGTTTGTTACTTACGGTGAAGTATCTTTATGTATACGTGTTTTATATTCTTTCTAATATTTAAAAATATAATGGAGACATTTATGTTCCGCAGTGGACTTAACATGTAACATGTAAAACATATTCTTAGTACCTATATTATTATATTTGAGGTTCAAAATGGCAAGTACCAAGATGTATTGACTTCGGCGCTTGAGATAGTGGGTTCGTTTCCCATACGGGACAACAATTTGCGTGACCCACAAATAATTGTTTCTAATCTGAGCGGAAGTCCAAGTGCAATTTATGTATTTAAAACGTCGGAGAGGGGAGAGAGATAGTTGCCAAAAGGATGGTTAAACTCTTTGAATTGAACATTCTAAGAAGATCATTCTGATTAAGTCAGAGAGTTTAACCATCGATTTGACAACTTATATAACATTTGAAAAGCCATTTGACAGCTGATTAGTTAAGTTCTACCATAATCAGTGTTTCAGAAACTGGGCGTTAAGCTGGTTTTCATTGAACAATAATATAAGAAGAAGAAAAATTTAAATAAAATTGTTTTAAATTAACTCTGAAAATAATTCTCTTATCGTGGATTAGACATTCATGTCGCCGTGGTAGCTAAGCAAAAGATATGCGTTATTTACCAATTAGCAGTAGGAAAGCATAGTGAACTCCGACCAATTACTCTTAGCCTAGGCCTTAACCCAGCAGTGGGATAATTGTGCATCCGACACTGCATCCTAAACTGCGAAGATATTTAAAACGCGGGATTTTTAAACAAGGGAAAGTAAGTTAGGTATATTCACCTCTTTATCGTACTTGAAATCATTTGTAGTTGAATACGACCTTTACCAACAAAGCTATCGAGAGAAGCACGGCGAATAGGAATAAGTAGTATTTGTAGCGGTTTACCCCGGGGCGGGTAAACCAAGCGGCGCTAACTTGATGATCGAACCTGAGGCACGAAAGTCCCCGGGTATAGCAGATTTTAATTAAGGCCGGCTCTTTGTCAACTGCTCCTTTTCGTTTCGACGAATAAAAAAAATATTTATTTTTCTCCCAACATTAGAGCTTACCGCGATTAACTCGAGGACAATTAGCGATGATTTCTTGATTTGACGAGGGAACATTTTTGGACGTGATTATAATCGTTTCCTGCGGCATTTGCACTTTATATATTTATTACATACCTATATGTATTTTATTTAATTTATTATATGATTAATTTAATTATTAATTAATTATTATGTATTATTTTATTGAGGGATTAAAAAATATCTCATCATGAAGACAAGGCTGACAGTCAGTCGATCGCGAAAATTACTTTTGTTATATCTGAATCACTTTACATCGAAAATAATGTTAATAAACACCAGTCAATAAATTATTATTGCTCGAAATGTATATTGACTGAATAGTAACGTAAGAACATGTTTTTTTTAAATAACGACTGATTTTTTTATTGTGTTGTTTCAGGTACGTTCATAATTACATCTATTCAAACCATTCAGCTTACGTAAGTATTTCCGTTGCACCAACTGAAAGCGTGTCCCATACGTAGTCGGATTACATGGCTATTAAACTTGTAAAATTGATCCCTCGTAGAACTTTTACGTAGCACCATAGCTACGAAGCGGCCGTAGCGCCGAGCCCCATCCGTAGTAAATCTTTTAATCTCTTTACAATGGTCCAGCGTCATAAATTTGACATCTGTGACTTTTTTATTACGATATTCGAAAACGTGTCCCTCCCCACGGCATGATAAAATCGTATTTTATGGAAGCGGCTCTGTCAGTTCATTATTTTACTCCGTTTTATCTATTAAATTGGCGTTAAAACTGTAACTTCACTAAAGAAGGGAAACTAAACGTATCGAAAGCTTCGAATCGCTCTAATAAAATCATCATTAAGGCGTTCTCATGTCGCGATAACGAATCGATTCCTCCCGTTAACAAAAGCGCGGGAAGAATGTGAACGTGCCATGAATAAGTTGATTCTCGCGAAACGCCATTGTCAAATAAACATTCCCGTGACGTTTTAAAATATGCAAAATATAAATAACCAACGTGCCTACGGACAAAAGACGCTTCAGTTCAATGTTCACATTATCGTTTCAATATATTTTCCTTTCGCAAGTGGCCCTATTTAAGGTCGCGACGGAGAGGGTCCCCCGATGAATAGATAATATCCATCCGCTTAACTTTGGGCCTACCATGAGTTGACGAATATCGATAAAATGCAAACAACGCTATTATGTGATATTGAATTTATAATGCTAATCGATTTCCTTTATACCGCCCGCTTGGGGGATTCAGTTCTTTCTCCCCATTCGATTTTAATAATTGTAAAAGATTTTCTGTTACAACTAAATGTTGAAGCGATTATGTTATATTCGCACTTTTATCTTAGTTGTTATTTACCTCCTTAAATTATAATAATTAATAGTACCAACTATTAACTTATTATTTTTGAATTTTTCTTCAATATTCAGAATTTTAAATTTAATTCAAGGAAATTACTTAATTATTTATTATTTATACTAAAATGATTTATATGTGAACTTTTAGAATGTCATTATACAAGTTGACTCGATTATAACAATATAAATTATAGCCCTAAAGTTAGGATTAATGGTAATGACGTATTTGACTTTCATAGAATGTTTAATGTTCAAGTGGCTTTGCGCTAAACGACTAATTGAGTAAAGTCTCTTTCTCGAGTTTAAATAACTTTGTGTGTTAGAGCCCTTGGCTTAATTACTCACTTTTAAATGCAGTCTGCTAGAAAAGGAAGAAAATTTTCCAAACGAATATAAGCGGATGTAATACGTATGTGTAGTGCAATAAAGTCCTTTTTTTACATTCGTCGAAAATTATAAATTTATGGATTAGTTCTCATGTCTCTATAACAGAAATGGGAGACACTTTTCTCGTAATTGTATAGCCGCCTGGCAGATTTACGGAGACGTACCCTACCACTTTTCACACTAATGTATAATTGGTTGTGTGAATACAAATTGAGTAATTATTATGACTCAATTTCGCAAAATTAAGCTACCAGCAATATTTATTACGTTTAAGACATCCGAGAACGCTCAATAATATCTAACAGAGAGAATATTGCTTTATTATTCAGAAAAGTCGAAAGAAAGCACTCCCCATCGCCGGAAAGTTGCACTATAAACTAGATCTGTCACATTGCAGGAATACATTTACGCATTAAACGAACAACTCCGTAGCGGAGATTTGGTGTATCGTTATTACAATTTACGACATTTACATTTTCACTTTCCTCGCTCTTTTATCCCTCCTTCACGGGGCAATATAAATATGAATTATTTTAGCTCCCACCACACTTTTTCCCGTCTTTTGTCTCTTACGTAACTGTCTGTTCAAGAGCACTCGCCGAGACACCCGCTCGGCGTTTGCCCGTAAATTTGACGTTATCGCCAGCCCATCGGTTAAGCTTGTTCTACACTCGAACTATGTGTCTACGCTCGAGTGCCGTCCGACGGGCACCTACCGTACTTTTGGTACTATTCGGCCCGCCCAACTCCATTCCCCGCTATCATCGCGACCTCTATCGCAAATTAACGGTCTTCGCGAGCGCTTGTCATCTTGGCGAATGAGTATCGTTGAGTATTATGAATTTCATCGTAGACGTAGTATAACAGAGAAAGGGAGAGAAAGAGAACTTAAAATGTGCGGGCAGAATATGTTTCAACAAACAATACTTCAAATTATACAAATCAATACCAATATTAAGAGAATGAATGACCTACTAAAAAAACAGGAAAAGCAACACGTTTAACTACCAGTTAATAATAAAGTCAAAAAATTTATTAAATAAATTAAAAGAAAAAACATTAAATTACATGTTAAGTAAACGAAATAAACAGCAATTCAAGTCTAAAACACTAAAGTACTTTAAAGTGGAAGAGATATAAGAGTTGAAACAGGCACTAAAATAAAAATTAATCCAAAAATTTTAAGAGCAAAGGCGACAACTCGCATTTCAAATGTTTTGCAAGTTGTGTTTCATACTTTTAAGTATGCACACTAGATGGCGCAAAGCATTCCTAAAAATTCAACAAAGATTATCTTAGTTGGTAATGCGTCTGGGCACGTTATTAACACTCAGGTTCTTGTTCATTTATTCCACAAAAAATCAAATTGTAAAATATAAAATATGTTTGAAAATCAGATAAAAGTCCAGCTAAATATTTGAGCCCATATAATTTAAAGCACTTAACAATTTAGGTAAACTTTAAAAGCATTAAAAACGGAATTTAAATCCGGTCAATAAACGAAATTGCAGAAAAGTTTTAATCTAGCCATTATACGAATTAAAGCATTACAGGCCATTGCGTAATTAATAAATTCGCGAACAACGATATGAACTCTTAATTACGTTGGCAAATTGCGCTGACAATATTTAAAATAAATTGTTATTTTGTTCAGCGACTTCCCTGCTACTTGAGAACTTATCTCAGGTAGGAAAAATACACTCCGCTGATATTGCGACACTCTCTTAATACTGTGATTTTTTTTTTCTTTTCTCCAACTCGAGCATTTTTATGCCCATCCTCGAAACTTTTGCAATCCACTTATATCAACCGTGAAACGCTAAGCAAATACAAAAAGTTTTCATGTTTAATCTGCACACTTTAAGGGTTTTCATTTAAATATCTCACCCACGTTTACTTTAAATAATCCGCAGTCGAAATGTTTATTTGTATACGATTTGGAGTGAAGATTTTGTTGGAATTTATATTTCTGTGTCTCCCCTAAACATTTGAAGCTTTGTCTGAAATGTGGTCTTGCGTTTCAACAATGGCATCGAGAAACGAAGTCGTTTTCTATTTATTCGGTAAAAAAGTAACAATATTAATGTAGACTCACAGTTTATCCTTTTAGAAATAAAAAAATTACATTTTAAAGATCTTTTGTATCAATTCCCCGTTTATTTTTCTAACAAAATGGTTAATATTTTTTTATTTGAATTATCAATGTTACAATGAATATACTTTCTTTTTAGTACCTAGTCCGTAGTACAGAAGTAACATATGTACGCTTTCGGCCGTTCTGTGCACAGTAGCAAATAACCCGAATTGACCGGTACAGATAATATTAATAATAATAATAATGGGTTAATCCCAGTTAGCCTCTCCGGACATCTGAGGCGACTGGGACTCCGGGACGGAACGCTCCAAGCTCAAATGCAGAAGGCGGTGCTCCTCGATACCGCCCGCATCGTCCGCCGGTTTCTCTCCCTTTCACCCTAACCCTCGGCCGTTTGGTCTCCCCTGCCGAGGGCTTCCGTCTGGTTGGGTCCTATTTATATATGTACTATATAAAATTATATATATTATATACAATACTATTTATATATATATATGTTTATTTTTTATCTATAAACCCAACCAGACGAGAAAACAAATGAATATGCCCCCAAAATAATAATAAAAAATATTTTAGGACACATTTTTTTACACAACATTCTCCAGTCCCAAACTAAGCAAAGCTTGTGCTATGGGTACTAGAAAACTGATGAATACACTTAAACATACTTTTCAGGGGTGGATGTATGTAAGACGAGAAATAGATTAATTTCGGAAACCATTTCCGCTGCTCACCACGATACATTGTATATTTAATCACCGCGAAAAGTAAACAATGAGCTCCCAGCTAAAGGGCCTGCTATCGTTCCACGAAGAAATTTGATACATGGACGGGTGAAATAATTTGAGACGTCTTTCACTCCCGCATCCCACGGCCAGAGTTTAGACTCGCTGGGAACTCTTATCAACGGAACGCAGCATTTTGATTAGGAAAGGAATATTTAAACAAGCCTTCCGCCGCGCCGTCCCGACACGCGTGTATAATTTATGCGTGAAATATTATCATTACGACGGGGCTTCCCCGTGTTTTCACTATTTCGCACTTTCTTCGCCTTTATCCGGATTACACTGACGCCGTCATAAAGTGAAAAGTGCTCTGTCAAGAAGGCGTGAGTCTTTCATGCCTCCCGAGTCTTCTTTTAGCTTAATACATCAGCGATATAAACAACAGGGTTGTTTTATTTCATTTATACTAAAAAAAAATATAGCAAATCTATCTATTGGATTTATTTAACATATGGTTTGACGCAATGTTATCATACATTAAGTTTACGTAAGGTGCTATACGTGGTGCACTTTCAACTTTAAGCTGGTTTAAATTATATTCTTTTAAGTCTAAATTGTATATAATTAAATAAAATATATTTGTACGTTATTCGAAATTGTTTATATGCTGGAAAGGATATAACAATGGATGCGCCAAGTATTGCTTCAAATGCTAAAAATCAATGTAGATAAAAGAAGTTAAGATTTTCGTCGGTGAGAGTGAAATTATTTAAGTGCCAAGATTAGCATAATAAATAATTAAAATTATTAAATGTTATGCCTATTTTTTCGTAAATGGACTACTATAATAATGTGCAACAGCACCATCGAATCACGGTATAGTAGAAAACTTTATTAAACGGTGAAAAAACTTTACTAGGGGTGTTGCAAATTCACGGACGGCGATTATCACTTAACCTGAGGTGAACTTGAAAGCTTGCTAGCTACATTCTCATATAATAAAACTTATAACCAGTTATTACCTACAAATTGAATGCAAAGATGTTTAACACTATGATATTAAGTTCCTCATCGATATACTGTAAATAAATAAAGATGACGGTTTAAATAAAATTGATACAATAATGCCCTACACTAAGGCTCATCTGCACAAGTTGCGATCTTGGAGATTCAAGAGATAATATATGGCTTATTTTATAGGTTTGGCAGTTTTGCTAGGGATCTTGTCGACTGTTTTAAAAAAATTTGGACATCGCACATATTAGAAGCGACTAATCATCCATTAACCTTTAAAAATTAAATGGATTTTTTTTTATTTAGGGACGAAGGCTAAGAGAAATTAGGGAACTAGTAGGTTCAAAATTTAAATAAAACTCGATAAAATCCGTAAAGTAGTTTCATTTAATATGTATATTCGCGTAAAATCCATAAATAATTAATAGTTTATGAGAGTATCCATGTATAATATTTTGGCACGCTCTGCATCCTGAACGGCTTGATGGATTTTAGCTTGAGAGGTGAGAGTGGCACTGGGTATATCAAAATAAAAAGTTACACTTCTGTGTAATTTTGTGCGTTTCTACGAAGTCGGATTTTTTACGTTTGGACTTCTTCCTCTGTCTTTTTACTTCTGGCCACCGTGGTGCTTGCCGTACCTAGGTTTCCATGGGTTCTAAGGAAACTTATCGCTATCATTGTGACGGCGGTGGTGCGAAATCGATCGCATCTGTTCTCATTCCCATCATTTATTCATCGGCCCATGAATACTTAAATTCAATCGCGAACTAAGGAACTGTCGGCTAATGACATTGTAGTAATTTTCAATAGTCCATAGAGAAATGCTCAAATTCCTTCATACGTTTCCATCTCGGGGATTTGCATTGAAGATTTCATCAGCTAATGATTTTCATAATAATCTTCAGGGGCACGCACAGTCATCTAGAAACTTTATAATTTACTTTTTGTTTTATTTTAGATAATTATGATACGGATGAATCTATTATAATACGGATTTTAAAAACATTAGCTACCTTGCGGATGGTTCCATTGTCATCTATGTCAATACAAGTCGTACATGTGCATGACTTTAAGCTCTTATGAACGAAACAGAAAGACAATTGATGCTATTTATCATTCAGCAGGCTTATCAAAAACGAAAAGACCCGGTGGAAAACCTAACGCTGTACAAGAAATTTAAATGCGAAGCCGTTGTATTTTAAAGTTAAAGTTAAAAAAGTTACAGCCTATACATGTCCCACTACTGGGCAAAGGCCTCCTCTATACAGAGGGTATCAGGGTATTGTCCGCCACGCGACCCCACTGCGGATTGGCGGTCTTCACATATCTTCGAAATATTTTTTTTGTTATTATTTCGAAAATATGCAGGTTTCCTCACGATGTTTTCCGCATTTAAAGTTAAAAACTTCACTGGTGCCGGCACCGGGGATCGAACTCAGGTTGCTCGAGTCTATTGAATTAAAGGCGAGCGCCCGGACACTGAGCTATCACAGATTTGCTCGTGAGGAATATTGTTACGGAATCTTTTTGGAGCTCGCAGCTTAGATTAGAACCCACGACCTTATATCAAAATTTCAACGCTCTAGCCACTAAGTGTCTATACCTTTCATCGATATAACGCAAAATAGGAACATAACTGCCGTCCCTGCGATCGCGAATGTGGGCGATTCATCACGTGACGCCACTGCGAATTGTTATATTTTAAATAAAAAGAAACATCTACGACATGGTATTTTGAAGTAAAAAAAAAAAAGAATGGAGTAGCAAAAATAAACATATCTGCGCAATTTAAATTTTTTATAGTGCTAATCTATGCACTTAAGATTGAACATTAAAATTTGTAGAAAAGGTACGAAAAGATTGTAGCCGCTGGCCGTTGGTTCGATTCCCACAGCGGCGATTTACAAATTTTAATAACTACGCATTTTTTTTTTACTTCTTACATATGCAGTATTCCCAAAGATGTTTTAATTACCACCGGCCAATTCATAAACCAACACTTCAAATTGGAATCAGTTGCTCCAGTACACATAATTAAAAAGCGGCGCCTGATTAAATAAAAATCAAACTTTACAAATGGGTCATAATTAAGAATAAATACAAACGAACTGTCTCCGAGTCCTTAAGCTTGCAGCAAGAGCTAATAAAGTGAAAGTGGCCGTTGTTTTCGAGGTGTGTCGGTGCGCGGTTATCTTAGGAACGAGTTGCGAGAAATTTACGAGCGCAGTTTTCGATTTTATAGTTTTCTTCCACACTAATACCTTCTGCGAACTACATAGAAGCTCTAACCGTAAACTTTATCGCGCTTACTACATTTGGGGAATGGAATGAGTATCTCGAATATATGGTCATATATTCGAGTACTTCCCCCGCAGTCGTCTTTATGTAGGCCGCTTCGTGAAACTGTTATTGCTAACGGCGAAAAACTAAAACATCAGTGTACCATTTGGACGATATATTTGGTCTATACATTTTTTTATTTCAAGTTGTATAATAATAACTCGTGCTTAGACGTAACAAAATGTTGAAATTAGTGGATAAATGTAAAAAAATCAATATGACACTGTTAACTTTTTCTGTGACGAATCCTATTACATGTAACATACAATTTTATATGTAAGTAAAGTAACAAATATATGCGTATAAATGTCCCACTGCTGGGCACAAAGTCCAGCACGTGAAGCCACTGCGGATTGGTGGACTTCACATATTTTTCGAATTTTTTTTTTGTTATTACTTCGAAAATATGCAGGTCTCCACGATGTTTTCTTTCACCGCTGAGCACGTAATAAGTCAGCACATAAAATTAACAACAATATTATTGGTGCCGGCAACGGAGATCGAACTCTTTTTTTTTATAATTAACTGCTTGCAGCCAGATACTGAGCTATGAGGGCTCTCTCTATTATGTTAGTTATCTAGCTATATATTTTTTTCTCAAAACTGTTTTTGGTGGTGTGCCATAACATCCATAATTATTCATCAAATATATCAATTAAAACGCTATTTTGAAGCTTATGTTTCCTTAAAAAAATTAATTTAAAACTGTCTTTTAAGGAATGTATGATAATGCCATCTATCGACATTTTTTTCAAACGAAAGATAGCGAAGTAAAATTCAAATAGTATTCTTCTAACACTCATCATCATAATTCCATTCGGTGACTGATCACGATACCCTATATAAAATATGTATATTATACTTATATAATAAACAAATATAAAATATGTATATTATACTTTTTATATGCAGTTCAAAAACAAGACAATAACCATAGAAATAAGTCCGGTAACTAAATGAGTATTGCGCCTCAATTCACCGTTTCAGCTAATGGCCGTTCAGAAGTTGTTCGTACATTTATCACTTGTTTCTGTAAAGCAAAACATTCCAAGAAACAAACATGCGCTTCCAGAACATTAGAGGCGTATGTAAAAAAAGTACACTGGTAAGTGGAACGCTGCCATTTCGAATAGACAAAAGATTGACAGCTCAGTTGTTACACGGAAATACGTTGTTCGTTTTCATGTATCATTTACTGTTTTGTTGAGGTTAAAATTTATGGCTTTTTCAAAATTTTCCATATTACATGCAAGATCTACGAATTTTTACAATAAAAATTAAAGTCTTGAATTGTTAACATTATATAATTGATTATGTTCAGAAATATCGACTTCATTTTAGTCTCGTTGAGAAAATCAAAATTATTAAGTTTATTAAGTTTTTAATTTATAGTAGTACAAAGTACAAAAGTTTTTTTTTACATTTATCTACAAAAAATATGAATATTGATGGAATTGCTTTCAGTCCTTAGACTATTAAAGCTTCTCCTATCGCAGAACTATTGGGTTAGCCATGTTATAGACCAATTAGTATCTACGATTTAAGCTCACGCCACGTAGCTACCGTAGCATCCCGTAGCTTGGCGCATGCACGTACCGGCTTTGACGTGCGGACAGATGCGTCCGCAGTTCGAATCTAATCCCGGCGCCGCACCGATTGTCAATCGTTTCGGATATTCGGTTCGTCGCGAATGTTCGGTTTTTAACGCCACGGCGGTGACGTATCGGGAATTCCTCGAACTGAATATTCATAGGTGACTTCGCGCGGTTAGTTTTGGGCGGTTGTTTTTTTGGCGGCTTTCGCCGGTTTTCGTGATGGTTTTTTTTTTGTTTTAAACTCACGCAATACGTAGGAAAGCATGGATGAATAGGCGAAGGTTCAGTGTGTCTCATTGTTTTATCTTGAAATCTTTTTAACTTTAAACACCAAACAAATAAAGGTGAAATTCGAGAAAAGTATAATATTGAGAACAATACTTTAGATTTAAATATTATAAAATACGATTGTGCGTTAAAGATTCAATATAAAAACATTTCCACACGGACTTTAACTTTTGGCTTATTATTTTAACTTTCATATAGTAACAGAACTATAACAGGACAATTCAAATAAAAACATAATAATAAATAAATACGATGAAAAATCGTGCGAAGTTTTCTCATAGTACCGTGATCAGTCAACGAATATTGAAATAATAATATGCTTATAAGTATTTATCAATGAAACATATCTTATATTGAAGAATCATGTCTTTTAGTCTACTTCCCTATCTTTTTTTAAAACAAATTGTCAATAGATGGCAGGTTACGTTCTTTAAAAAAATATTTAAAGCTTTTGTTTAGACATAGACAAGTAAAATAAAGTTAGCGTAAAAAAAAGAAAAATAACTAAAAATTGTATCCCCTCATTGTTTGTGAAAAAGACTTTAAATGCAATTGATAAAGGTTTATTTAAATAACTTGAATTATAGGTGAATGTCAAAAAGTTGTTTTTGGTTGCCATGGCAATACCGTGATGTTGGTTGCTTTGCAAGCTTTGTAGTTATAAATGTAAATATGAATGTTATCGAAACATTTCGTGTTCCGGGTGAATTGAATGCAACATAGGAAAAGTAAAGTCATATTGCAAATGGGAATATGTACGGGGGACAAAATGTCAACGGCAACTATTCTGAGTGGCAAAGCGAGAGATCTGAGAGTTTCCGCAGTGAATTCTTGCCGCCTGACACCTCCGCTCCACTGGCCCGCACGAGCGGCGTAGCGTCTCCGTGGAGATTATCGCACTGAATGCACATGTGTATGTACACGCTCCCTTTCCTAATGCGTATTCAGTGACCGTTTACGGGCTCAAGGTGAAGCGTAATCGACGTTCAGAAACAATTGAACAAATTTACTATATCGCGTCACAAACAAATCGAACAAATGACATCGATGATTTAATGGCAGAATAATTAACGTCGCTTTCGACCAACGCTGCTTACGAATTTTAAAAAAGAAATGATAGATACGCGAGTCTGCGTTCGATTGTAAATTTTTTCGAGGGTACTTGTAACTATTATTTCTAAACGTATGTCATCTCCATCAGCTGTCACTAAAATAGTACTGTCTCATCTATTTACTACTGTTCAATTCTGTTTATACTATAATTTGTTTTCTTCGTGTGATTTGTGTATTATAAAGTATAAAATGGTTTTTAGTTTACGTGAAATATTATCAAGTCTCCGTTACATACACGATGAACGCAACTTCATAAGCGACGATGATGTCGAGGTACTTATAATTTTTTGTTGTTTATTTTACTTTTTTTCAAATTTGTTGATGGTGGTTTGCTGTTGTTTATTATTTTTTTTTTATTTCATATTATCATTGTCAGTCCATTTATTCATTGTTTCAAGTACCTAATGATATTTTCTATATTTTTGTTGTACATATAATTTTTTTCTTCATTATGGTAGAAATATGTTTACAATCAATTCTTGAAATTTAGTAATAAAGCGAAAGATTAATGTAAAGAAAGGCGTCTTAGTCATAGTACATATTTTTCGCCATCGAAAATGGCGAATGATTATTTTGTTGAGTTGAATGAAAGTATCACATTTAAAAATATGTTTCGTTATTAACATAGAAGTTTATGTGCACTGCCGCCATAAAGATCGAAACCAATGACCTTTAATTTCGTACCGCTTCAAAATAACCGTTAAACATGTTACTTCCATATATGTTATTACGTTTACTTTCCCATTTGTATCGTAAGTCAATTGGGGTGTCCTTTGTATCTTGCGGGAACGACATTCACCAGCTCATTTTCGCTTCAACGCAAAGCAAGGGCCGGTCAATGGAATAATTGCGCCACTTGCCTTTGTTCGAATGAGTACTAATGACTTTTGTTACGTTGCAACAAAAATACTTAGCGTTTGATACCCCCTCGGTATATTAATCTTCAAAGGAAAAGCCTCTTATAGCCGTATGTTCGTATGGAATCGTTGAGTTTCGAAAGCTATAAGGGTAAATTTTCGTTTCTAAGAAACGATCCTTCGTGATGTCATTTTTATTTATTCATATTTATTGTTCTTAATACATACGTTTTGCTTTTATTGCCCGATGTAGTGAGGTTTCTTTAGATAACTGGAATAAATGGTTAGTTCGTGAATGGTTAGAGGAAATGTCAATGGGTTTTCAATAATTGGTTATCACATAACATCAGATTAAACGCCGGGTGGCTTGCCCACTATCACTACATAATAAGAAACAAAGTCGCCCTGCTGTCCCTATGTATGCTTAAATCATTAAAACTACGCAATGGATCTGGATGTGTTTTTTTTATACTGGATATAGCGATTCCAGAGGAAGAAGGTTTATATGTATAATACATTGCACCTGTGCGAAGCCGGGCTGGTCGCTATTCGGACATTAAACTGAATGGCCACTTAATGGCTCTGACGGAGACTGAAGATCCTGGAGCGTGAATATGTTATTTACTAAAAAAATTAACATAAAACAAAAGTAATAAAAATAAGTGAAAGTATAAATAACAATGCAGGAAACATTTTATTGTAAATATAAATTTATTGTGTGTGATATGATAAAGTGACGGAAAGGACCGTCTCAGCATATGCCGCGCAGTATTTCGGCTCTGATTTTCAGTCGGCCACAGTCCCGGTGCTTTTAATATCACGTTTACAATTATACGACAACGCTCCAAATATTTCCGCGCGCGCCGTCTCGTCTGTGACGTTGAAGCTTTGGTTTCGGCCGCTGCATCCGCCGCCTCACGGTGAGAGCATTAATCACTGTGTGGTTACGTGTGTGTGTTGCAAACACCTGAGAGGCTCCATGTTCCGCAACAATATGGCCGGTCGATACTTTTGTGCTGTCGAGTGCCTGTTAAGCGCACTTGGTGGTACGACCGCTTTTACCTTTTATTATATTCATGAACGGCGCCGACAGCTTTTTATGCCTTGCATTAAGCTTATCGCGCACGTTAAGTCTCGTTCTGTCTCATTTACGAAAGGGATTTATAATATACGTAATACTTTAGCCGTGCATAGCGCTTTATCGCTAAACACATTAGTACGTTGAAGAGACAAAGGTTGGCTTGGCCATTGTGTTTATCAGGAACGTTGTTTTATTTCGTTATTCAACTCCTAGCATTATATTAAGCTTCAAGGGTTGAGGATGTATATCAAAACAAGAACAAGAGTACACTTAGGGACAACTTTGAAACACCTGAGATCAAACAACGTAATACTTAGCTTATATCTGAGCGGGCCGCCGAGAAGTGATTTAAGTTGGGAGCCTGCACTTTTATACCGAGTTACGTCTTTATGAAGAAGTTGGGAACTCATTGAATATTCTTGCACCTTATTTGTGCTCACGCGTTGTTATATATTTAGTTTTCGTTCATATAACTATCGAATTTAGTAAGACACACTTTTCTTTTTTCTCAAAAATGTAATATTTCCTCAATAGATCATGTTAATGTCAAGAAGTATTAATTGATTTTGAAACTAGATTAGATATACTATCCATTGAGATATAAATTTCATTCGATTTGCCAAAATACTACACAAAACGTAAACTGCTGTTCCGAGATACACAAAAAACGGGCGTGGGGCATAAATCAAATGACCAGCTAACCCGGAAATTGATACCGTTGTCCCTTTTTGGACACAAGTACCCAAAATTCTACCAGTTTGTACCAAGTTGCTAAATATTTCGTTCGGTTGATAGCAGACAAAATGCTAAAAACGTAACTATTTTTTTTGGATAGATCCGATGCAACAATCACAAAATCGTTGTTGTCAAATTTGCGTTGTTAATAATTTGATTTGTTAATAATTAATTTTGCGGGCGAGATATTCAAAATTATTAAAGTAAATTTACCTCACAAACGCCAAAAGCATTTACTTCACAACATAAAGCAAAGTAAAAACAATCGTTTATTAAACACATTCTTACTCTCAGCAAACAGGATTGGAACTCGGGGCTGTGGAAAAACGACTTGTTTCCAATGATCGTGTTTTTACCGTTCTATATACAGATTGGTAATTGATCAACTTTTATTAAAAAGCATGTTGCACCACGATACCTACAGCGAAAACGGATTCGCTATCAGAGAACGATTTCGGAGAATTGAGTCATTACTTAATTAAATTAATAAACCGTTCCCAGTGCGCGTTCGACGCATTTTCGGCGTCGCTTGAAAAATATTTCAACCACCCTTCTCGCGGGGTCTAATCGCATTTGTTTCGCGGGACCAATTTTAAATTTGAGCCAGCCAGCCAGCCAGCCAGCCAGTAACTGCTGTGAGGGCATTAAGCGCTAATGTACCGACAATATTCCCGAGGCGGGCCGCCGTAAAAACTTCGCCCGCTTGCAGCGTAAATACGGACTGCGCGGCGTGCAGCCCGACATTGTTCTTAAAAGTTAATTTCAATAACCGGCCAACTTCGGCGGCGTGTCGCTGGTCAACTACTACCTACCGGGTACCTACTTCGACGGTGGCGGTATGAATGAAGGGATCCTTTAGTGCAGACAAAAGATTTCGCCTGAATGTCGGAAAAGTGACCTTGTTTTAAAATGTCTCGCTGAGTGTTTTTAGTCATCTTTCTCATTTCAGCGGCTTTTTTTTTTTCGAACCAGTTGTAGTATTGACTATTAATAAGTAAGTGTAATGTTTCAATGTTGAATAAAGATAGATTTAGAATTTTAATTCATATTCAAGGAAATACTACATTTTAAAAACACCTTACGGTTTCTTTGTTTTACTATATTTTAATATTTACAATTAGTATTGTGTATATTAACATTCTTCACTTCTTCTCTATAGAAACTAGAGGTGTGGGAAGTATATATATAAACAATAATCATCGTTCAATACTGTATCTATCGCCATCCTTTACCGTTAAAGTTACACGTCATTAAATATCAACATTATACGTGATTCGTGACAGGGTCTAAGAAAACTTTCCCCCGGCAAAGTATAAGTCGCACATCTGCGCTGAGTTCGCAGCTAATGCGGGAAATGTTAAAATATCGCAACAAATCGAACTAATAAATCGAGTTATGCTCCTTGATAACAATGTTGCCCGGAGAGAAGGCTACTCGGATAAGGAAAATAAATACTTCCCTTTTATACGCTGATTAACCATTTACCGAATAATATCAATTTTCTTTTCAGATTCAAAAGATAATAAACTCACTAAACGGTGAAGCGTCGAAGGTTTTCTGCATCATATACTCGGCCTTAAAAATCATTTTCATTTAGTTGAAGTTTATGATTGTTATTTTCTTTCACACAAACAAAGAAACATACATATTTCTAATTTTTTTCGATCGCATTCGGACAAGTGAACTTCGTATTGATTTACGTTCAACCGAAGATTATTTCAACTAATAAGGCAAACGGCTAGTCTGAGCTCAATGTTGAACTTTTTTTAGAAGTTTTCACAACGGTGTCTTTAGTTTTGAATAACTTTTAAGTCGCCAGGCTTTACAGCGAAGCAGAACACTTTAAACTCAATATAATTTTTTTTATTAATGAAAAATACAAAGCCAGCCATTACTGAGTTAGTATAAGAGTACAGTTATATACAAATAAAAGTAGCATTAATTTGTGACTCAGCCCCATTCCCAAACAAGAGCATGCGTATACAACTAGTGATGTTCTTTGTAAATGAATAGGCATGTAGCGGCACACAGTGATAGTTCAGTTTGACGTGTATCGCGTGAGTGTTGTAGATACAAATCCCTCGTAGGTTCTTGGACCGGAATCCGCATTCCACACGTCTGTAGTTCGCCCGTAGTAATTAGTATGCAGTGCAGTTGAGACGTTTGCAAGCGGATATTAAAGGTTGTTTTAGTTGTCTGCCGCAACCCTAATCCTTCATTTAGTCGAAGCTGAAATGGTCTACATCATGTATTCCATACTGAGGATGCCGACTTAAATGCTTTCCGAATTTAGGTCACCTTTAACGCAGTTACAGTTGTTGGCTAAACATCATTCCAAAGATTTCTAGTCTACTTTTATATCTTATTATGACATAAAGTAAAGTAACACCCTATAAATGTTCCACTGCTAGGCAAAGGCCATTAGGGCATAGCACGCAATCTCATGGCGGACTTCACACATCTTCAAAAATTTTTTTTGTTATTAATTAAAAAAATGCATATTCCCGATGTTTTCCTTCACCGACGAACACGTGATAAGTTAGCACTTAAAATTAACAATTTCATTGGTACCGGTACCGGGGATCGAACCCTGGTTGCTCGATTATTGTCGAGTTAAAATGGAGCACCAGGACAATGAAACAATAACTACACTAATTGGCGATAAGCTACAGTTATTCATTATGAAATAGAGACGTGATCAAACATGAACCATGTGTACAGTTTCGTGGGACTGGTTAGTGGATGGAAGTGCGCGCGGCGACCGCAACGCAATCCGCGCAAAAATTTCCATACGCGAAAGCCGTCGCATAATTACAATGTTAATATTTGCCGCGGCCGGTCGGCGCAAACACGCGAATTGCGCACTTCTCCCCCAATTACTGGCCGCGGACAACGGGGCCCCGTCGTCGATGGACTAAATGTTTACCCGACACATCGCCCCTGCACCGATTAAAAATATATCGCTGGACGCACGGGCATCCGCTCGGTTGCATTGTCGATCTTCGGGCGGCCGTCCTAGCCCGCGCTCTCGCATGCCGCTTTACGGTTTGCATGAATTTTTCAGAAGACAACACGGGAAGCGTACGTTTAACGGCCGGGAGTTCGCTTTTGGCTTTACAATGACGACATCGTTACAATGGTTTTTATTAATTTAATTTCTTCACTTAATTGGATCGCCTCGCATATATCACTAAAGTTTCCTTAACAATCCTATGAAAATAATGTAATTGTGACAAATAAACATTCGTGCTTATTACCGCACAATATGAATCAACTTTACAAAAAGAATTTTACATTGCAAATAAAATAAGATACCGATATATAGATTTTGCGAACCTTAACTTTTAATAACAGTAATGTGTAGGTACTGCACGTTAAATTAATACTTTAGAGTCACATACTTTACTAGCGACCCACCCTGACCTCGCACGGGTGCAATGTGTATTATACATATAAACCTTCCTCTTGAACCACTCTATCTAGTAAAAAAACCGTTGTGTAGTTTTAAAAATCTAAGCATACGGACAGACATAGCGGGACGACTTTGTTTTATGCCATGTAGTGATGATAGTGATGCTTTAAAATTAATAACTTTTTACCTATAAAATAACTTAATACAGGATAATAAACATTCAATTGTTTATGTATGGAACGCAATGAAAACTTTTCAACGCTTCCAACTGTAAAACGAAGCGATTAAAAAAAATCACGAATACATTGTCGTTTATTGAAACATATCCAAAGACTAGTCGGTCGCTTGTTTACACAAATTTCGCAGAGCGTGGAAGTCTGCATATTTTAAAAATACACTCGTTCCGATGTTTGTGTAGCGCTCATCTCGGTATTTATTGCGGGAAGCTACAGATGGGATCCTTATTGGCTTCGACCAAAGAACCGATCGCGGTCGTACATTCAATGACATTCGAGTTTTTATCTCCTTAGCCCAACAATGGAGATATTGAATATCGTGTCCCATATTTCTTTCCCTACTCATCAGCAAGTTCAGTAATAATGTAAAGACAATATGTTTTTCCTTATTTTTAACGTGTAAGGTTAATCTTTTTAAAAATAGGTTCTATTACATTTTTCACTACTTCGTAATACAAATAGAGTAAAGACAGTAATTTTTATATTATCTTTAAATGGACCATAACAACATACTTTTATAGTTAATATATAGGACAGTAGTTAATATATATATTATTTTCTCTGCATTGTTAACTCGCGTACAGATTAAGAAGGCATTGTTCTTGGTATTTCGTTTACACGTTCCAGTTTAAGAAAAATGTACTGCACTGTCAAGTAAGAACAAGGGAAGTTGGAAGCCGGCGATATACTGTAGCGTTTAATTTTTTTCCTGAAATAAACCAACATTAAAAACAACGCATACAACCTACTGATACAAATTTGGGCAACATATAATTATTACAATGCCTGCATGGGGTTTACATGCTTAGGAACTGACCACACATATAAAATAGCAAGAATAGCTCCATCATGAATTCACTTCATTAAATGATGCAGCATTGCTATGATGGATATTGGTAAAGCAAAAACGAAAGAAAGAATATTTAACCGGGGAAGAAGCTCGACCTTAGAGAACTGTAAGCATTTCACATCGATCTTCATCGTCAGGTGAATCTATTGCTCAGTTTCCTCCCCTTAAAAATAAAAAAGGAACTGTTACGGAATATACCTTTTTGCATTAGGAATATTGCTATGAAAACGTTCTTTAAAATTGCCGACGTTTAAAATTGTTGAACGGAAAACGCCGAGCAGTGAACAACGTAGTTTCAGTAAGTCGTATCTGGAGTTTTTAACTGCTACCGTGCACGGTTATCTGCGTTGTTCTTATCACAAAGCCACTGCATGACAGCCACACGCACAGACGCCTATCTTCGTATTCATCCGCCGGTTTGTACCGTACGAGCCTTAAAAGTGAAACGGCAATTCCAAAGAAAACGTTATTAGACCGAGTAACGTGTTTGTGGAACGCATCAAACGTTTCGGCACAGGTGCCACATGAGCCGAATGTTGGCGTTTCATCAGTATGTTAATCGTGCAAAAATATTGGTTGGAAAGCGGCTGCGCCTGCCTACAGTTAAGTAGAAATAACCCCCGCGGAACGAGCTCGAAGCGTTTTTTTTGCTCAGTTGCCGTATTAACCGAACGAGATGCGCGCGGCTAACGTTCGGCGCTTCAATTATCTATATTTTTTATGGTGAGAAGGTGGCAGATGGGCTGACAGCACACCTAACGTTAAGTGATAAACGCCCCCCTATTGACATTTGCAACACCCGTAGACAACCCTGCAATTTAATGCCACCTTTTAGTAAAATGGGCTACCTCACTCACCAGACGAAACGCAGAAGTATAACACTTCCGCTTCACGCCGGTCTTCTGTGAGGTCGTGGTACTCACCAGGATGGAGCCAGCCCAGTCGTGCAACAGAAAAGACTGTTGCTTGTCCCTACCACAGTAGAATATCTAATACGCGGCCCATCTATGTATATAAAACATGGCTATCTTTTATTAAATATATAAATCGTCATCATCATCGTAATCGTCATTTCAGCCTGCTTTAGTCGACTGCTGAACATAGGCCTCCCAATAGACTGCCACGAAAAACGATCCCGACCCACCTGCATCCATCGACTTCCCGCACATTTGCATATGTCGTCACTGCCGTCACATACAACTCACTTTCACATAATAAACAACTTCGAATAAGACTTTCAGAACACTGAATAAACTTTAGAGTCAACAAAATATTTGATAGTAATATATTGGTTAAAGATTAATCTCTCGTAACCTTAGTAATGATCAACTTGTCCTTATTGCCAAAAGGCTAGATTATATCTGATGATACTGTTGACCTTATTAGATAGTGCCGACGTTTTATGACTATGAAACGAGCTATTCAGGTATTTAACGTTGCTTCTGAGTAACGAACTTTTAATATAGTTAGTTACCAAGGCGAGCTTAGAACACAAAAAAATGCGTTTAGTAATTTGTTGAGTCTGTTATTTTAAGCATTTAACATTATAATACTTTTCAGGGCCTCTAATAAATCGAAGCTTATTACGCGATGACTCATTTGACGCAGTTGTTACTTAGCGAAAATACACGTTACTCGGCCTCTTACGTATTTTATATGAATAAAAAATTATTTCACTTATAAATTGATATTAATAAGTGTACCAATCTCCACTTTTCACGATAACACCTACCGTACCATCTTTCGTAAAGAAATTCATTCAGATGAAAACAGCTATATTGGTTAGAGGTCGACGAAAGAAACATAAAAATATTTATGGTCGCAAAGTCTCCAATGATTGATTACTATATAATATATTATAGGGTACCGTACCAAAGGGTAAAACGAGACCCTATTTACTAAGACTTCGCTATCTATCCGTCTGCCATCAGGCTGTATCTCATGAACCATGATAATTAGACACTTGAAATTTTCACAGAACACATGATGTATTATATTCTTTTGCCACTATAACAACAAATACTAAAAGAATATTTAAGCAGGGCTCCCATCAACAGACATGATTTTTTTGCCCTTTTATGGATAATGGTACGGAACCCTTCGTGCGCTAGTCCGATTCGTACTTGCCCGGTTTTATTATATAATATTTTTGCTTAGGTCGTCGGCGTGTTTAACCCGGAAGGTGCAGGTTAGATCCTTGGCGGGCGGCGAAAAATTTTTCGACGATTTCTCTACACATTTTAAGTTTCGTCTTCAGTGCAGATGCTAGCACTAATAAAAACTTAATTACTAAATTCCAATGTGATTCTGTTATAAGATACAAAAAATTAATTACAACAAGTATATCAGACTTTAACACTTAACGCTAACACATAAAATATGTGTTATAGTACTAAAGAAATACTTTTGAGCGTTTCTCAAGCTATGACAGCCTTTAATTGCTGGTAAGATAAGTTTCATAGCTTCAGTCCTACCCGAGCCTATCAACTTTCATCATTATAATTTTGTCGGTGTAAATTGTAAACGTTAGTATAACTTCTTTATCTTAAACGGTTCTTATAAGCCCTAGCAACCTTTATAATTCAGACAAAAACTCAGTTACTTGTAATGTCAATAGTTATTAGTCGACCCGATTGGCGTAGTGGGTAGCCTCTTGCGCCAGAGGGTGTGGGTTCGATCCCCACTACTGGTAAAATGTTGTGTGATGAACATAGTGTTTTTCCATTGTCTGGGTGTTTATATATGTATAATATGTATTAATTTACAAAAGAAAAGTATGTTTAAGTATGTTATCTAGTACCCATAGTACAAGCGCTGCTTAGTTTGGGACTAGATAACGTTATGTAAAGATGTGTCTTGAAATATTTATTTAATTTATTTGTTAGTTCTTTCCTCGTTACAAATACCGTCGTGCTGAATGCTCGGGAGCAGTTTTTAAAACTGCGACAGACAAGTTTTCACAACGTGATCAAACTCGCCGCAGCGATACCACAGAGTACAGTTATTCGACATCCATCCAATCAGTTTGCGGTGTCTCTCTCGTGAGACTCCGAATAATGGCTATCTACAAAATCCTATTTTTCTCATAATGGTAAATCATATAAATGGCGAAAAACTTTGCCCAATTACATTTTCATTTATGTGCCATTAGCGGAGAGTTGTTTCGCTCTCGTAACATTTTCGATAGAAAAGTAAAGCGATCGCGATGAAACTTTTTCAACGTCTTTTTTCCCTTATTCCCTACTGTTTTGTTCAAGTCAAACCTTAATTATATTGTTAGGCCAAAAAAGGAAATTAAATATAAAGATGTTTGTAAGTCCATCTGCTTGTATGAATTAATACTGTCTACTGCATTTAGATGAGGGTGCAAATAATGTAAATTGTTATTCAACAGTTAAGTATTTTATATATATTAACACAAGGAACATGATATATAAAATACATCATGTTCATTATGTTCAATATATAAACGTTACAAGATATAAAAGGCATATTAATTAGCATGTAGTGGAAGTCTTTTTATACTTCTTCGTTTCGTCTGTTGAGTGAGCGGAGGCCCACTTAATTAAAAGGTGATAACGCATCTACATCCCTACGGGTGTTGCAAATGTTAATGGCCAGCGATTATCACTTAACATCAGGTGAACCCTCACATAAAAAAATTAGTTGTGCATGCGTTCGCGCGCGCGCTGTGTGTGTGTGTGTGTGTGCGTGTGTGTGTGTGTGTGTGTGTGTGTGTGTGTGTGTGTGTGTGTGTGTGTGTGTGTGTGTGTGTGTGTGTGTGTGTGTGTGTGTGTGTGCGTGCGTGTGTGTGTGTATGTGTTGTGTATTATTACTTCGACTTTTCTTGTGTCAATTTGCAGTATATCCCTTTTGAATGCTATCTTTTTAGTATGGAAAATATCAACTGAGCGAATTATTTTGTTATATTATATGTATTTTTTAAACGGTTTGCAATAGAATTTTGTGCATGTCTTGTTGATGATTTAGACACAGCGATTAAAGGTGTCTGTCTCGTTCTGTATTTTGGAGTACAAAAACAGAGGATCTTATCAGCTAAAGGTCCACAATACATTTTTCCATTACATGTACCATGCAGAAAAGTCATATCCAGTAATATGCGTCGATCCTTTAGGCTCATTATTTTGTAATGGGCACACGAGTCTTCATAGTTTTGCGCCTTTCTATTTATTATCTTTAAATTTTAAGTGCTTAACAAACTTGTGTTGAATTTTCTCTATGTCATTAATGTGAGTTACGTAATGTGGGTTCCATATAACAGTTGTGTTGTCAGTTTCGCTTCACAACAGCACGAGGCGCACAGTCTATGACCGCATCGCGATCGTCTAAAGTGCAGGAATCGTACGCGGGAACCGTCGACAGTAAAAATGTCCAACAGCGGTTAGGTTAACGGGCATCTATTACGATTTATTGCAATAGAAACGGCCGTATCCGGGGCCCGCTGCGATAGAGTAGGTGTTTTTTTCACGTATAAATTTCCTAAAGGCCGGGCTCTTTTTCAGAAATGTGTATCGAATTCGCGTCTTTTATAAGATCTCCGAATATTACAGTCGTGTCGTTGCAGATTGCCAGAAAGTTCTGTGCATTATAATATTCAAATCGAACCTAAAAACCCGTGTTAAACATATGTCATTTTAAATAATGTTTTTCTTTTATTATATGTACTTAGTTTTATCAATTGTAATGAAAGATATTTGACGTTTGAGTCATTTAATGGAATAAAAAAACGAAATGTAAACAATGTCGAATGCCCACACCATCCTACAATTTGATAAGATAGTTTTAAGTCCATAAATTGTAAGTCCATAACGGGTCATTTATCTGATGGAAGCCGTTATTTTCTAGGCCACTGAACGTTGAAAGGAAATGAGACACCGCTTTGTTTAATGTTCACCTGACAGTGGGTTATTGCGTTTATGACAGTCATCCTTCGCCCATTTGACGGACGAAGAAGAAGAAGACATGAATGATGGATAAGTAAAGCGGGTCCTGCATTGTATCACGCGATCCAATCAACAGCCTCCTGCAGATACCTTCACGTGACAATGATAGCGACCCTTTAATGAATTACGTTAATTTAAAAAGGAAACTGTTACCAGCTTTGGTGAACGCTAAATTTTGAGGGGATGAAAATTCAATTAGAAATAAACCATAATAAGCTCCTATGATCCGGATTTATTTCATTTAATTTGTCACATCAAATTTTACGCCTTTTGATTATGAAACTCTCAATATATTTTATGGAAAATAAATTAAAATACATAATAGATTTATAATGAAATTGTTTATATATGGTTTCATAACGTATTAACACGACAAAATATTCTAGTTCTATACATGTACAATTTTATTCTACTTTAAGGAGGTCAAGTCAAGTTAGTTTTGGGTGGAAAAAACGGGTTTAATGCACACTTGGAGAGGCACCATTATTTTTGCGGTCCGTTACGCATGTAAAACAAAGTGCGGTGGTGACAATATGACGGTGGGTAGATCCTTGAAACCGCGGTGGCCGCTGTCAACGTCAGCTGTTCGTGGCGGCGAACACACTTCCCCATTAGGAATACATGTACACATATATCTACGCTTGATTAAATAGTTTATTATTTAGCTTAAATAGATAGTTAAAAAGTTTAAGTATTATTAATAACCGGAGCTGAACCGTGGTATATGTTTCAGGGTGCCCACTTTTAATAGTACACTCAAGCAACCTGACTTCTAATTACAATGGCTGCTATAACAACATTGTGAATTGCAATTTTGCAATCGACGGTGAAAGAAAATATCACGTAGTAACTTGAAAAGTGAACTCTATAATGTAATAATGTGAAGGCTATAATGTAACTTTATTGTAGTAATTAACTCTAACTTTATTAAAAGCAGAAGTGAAATTATTTTACTATAGCCATTGTTATAGCAAATAAAAGAAAGTTCACACACATGACTTTTCTCATACAAACTACAAACTTAATTAGGTAACTAACATACGTTAGGTCGAATTTCAACCACAAGTCACGCATAAATTATTTGCTGTTTTGAAAATTTTCGGAAGCAAACAGTTAGGTTAAAAATATAAAAAGACGTGTTTAACGCCTTTCAACAATACGAAGTCATCAAGTCAGCTAGCTAGATTTCATAGCTTCGATCTAAGAACAACATATTATTGCTTTGTCTGTTTAACATGTTGCAATGTTTCACGTGCTTACATTTATTCATGTAAATAAATATTCTGTTTCAGGTAAGCATTCGACCGTCTTCGTGTGAGCGTTCGTTTTGTGAGTCGTTAAATATTATTTTATTTACTTCGCGCATCTCATTTTAAAGATGTTTATGCTGGAATATATTAAAATGAAACATTGTCACTTCGCTTGCGGGCAAATTAGCACAAAGGTAATTGAAATTTGTGAGCTCCTTTGGCCTGTACTCGTCTGAAAACAGTTAGATGTTCATACATTCATTTGCTACGTTTTAATATAAACTTATGTTTTATATAAATTAAGTAAGTTTGTTTATTGTTCCAGTTGTTCAAATTTAAATAGAACTATGCGTTTGTTTTGATTATTTAAACATAGTGCGAATGTTTTAAATTACCTAAACTTGTTGCGCTCGGGCGCGTTTTATTGAAAAAGATTATATTATTTCATCATATTACAAAGTTTTATAAATGTTATTTTTGAGTACGGGAACGATAAGCAACTTGCTGATTAGGACAGTGTTAGAGCTAACTTACACTAGTTTTGCCTTATATTCTCACGTTTATCAATATACGGTAACAACGATTCTATCAGTTTGTCTTATTTAGTTTTACATCAAATTCAAACACATTTCCTTAAAAAAAACCTACGAGCCTTGTATTGCGAACATGAAAAAATGTGTTCAGATCGAGCCTCTAAATAAGCAAAGCTATCCGAATCGAACGTAAGTCGAATATTGCTCCTCTACCCTTTTCAACGGCGGTTACACATGGTGCCTACGCATTGTGGGTGCAGGAACCTCGTTCCCTCACAAAAGCCTCCCTTATTATGCTCCTGTATAGGATGTAAGGAAATTGGCTGAATGGCTTTATATGAAAAAACTCACGTAATCTCCGCGGGGTATGGGCCACACACTTGCCACTTTACCGCTTCGCGGGGAACACCCTGATTCGATAAAATTGATGACGTAATCAGGGCTTCCTGTGCGAGCACCCCACTCGAGTTTATATCGATTGCAGATATTGAAGTGCTCTTCGTCACGTTTATTGACAGATCGTGGGATTGCATCGCATGCTTGGAGGTATTTTCACCCGCCGTGGTGTCTCCGCTCGACCGTAGTTGGGGCGTCGACGTATTCCTCGCGACGGCACCGATACGTAATAATGTACGCTTGGATGCCCGGCTTCGACTGCTGAGACCGTAGATCATGGTCGGCTGAGCGCCTTGAGAGCGGGCGACCCGCCGGCATGACAACACCGTATTCGAGCTATGAAAATTCCGACACTGGAATTTCCACTCGCGCACGAGATTTTCACTGAGCTCCGCGGTTGTCGCCCGGCGCAGATTTTTTAAAGAACCCCCCACCTCGGTTACGTTTTACGTCCGTCTGCATTTTATTGTGGCGGGAATGTGCCACGTTTTGGTTTATTTCTGGAGCGCCTGTTTCATGAAATCGCTCCGTTTCATTGCTCACGAGCCGTTTGAGGCTCTTGTTACCCCACCACCCTAAGATTATTAGGTAGAAAATGCCATTGACATTAAGTCCGCCTCTGTACTAGTCTGTGCATAAAGTTTAAATAAATAAACAAATAAAATGATTTTTCCGAGAAAATGCGGTCTTTTGACGATGGCCACCAAGTATTAACATTTGCAAAAGAAATGTAAGGAATGAAATGTTTAATTCATTCCGTTAACGAGAAAATCACCGAGAGGGCGGCGGTGGATCGGATTGCAAGGCGGATGTTAAGAACCTTTGTGTTTGGGGAGGAATGTGCCCAATGAGCTCTCTGTCTGCCCACACCAATTAAAGATCGTCTTACCTCACAGCAGCGCTAGGCCGATAAATGGACGGATAAACTCTGCACTGGAATTTGATCAAGGATTTAAAGATGATTTAATTGATTCTTAATCGCCCTTGAAATAAGATTTTCTATATATTCCACCCTTAATCCTATCATTCGATTACCGTGCTTAATAACAAGAACTAAATAACGGAGACGTTCTTGGGATTATGGAAACCTTTCCTATTTGCATAAGATAGGTCACTATTGCATAATATGTATATACTAATATCTGTATATACTTCAGGTTGTAAAAAGGCTTAATTACTAAGCAAAATTCCTTTTTTCTACATCCATCTAATCCTTAATTTTTGCCTCGGCCTATTCCTAGCCTTACACTATTTCACTCGAGACTCTGTTTGCTCAAAAAGAAAGAAAAAGATAAATAAGTAAAAAATAAAAATAGATTTTAATATAAATTAGCCACGTAAACCAAAACATATACATGTAATATAAATAAACTCGCAAACTCCACTCATTTGGGCGCAAAATACAGTTGCATATTTATAACAAGAACTTTAATAAGACTCATTAATTCTTAACATGAATAGATCCTGAATGAAAATTAAAAATATTCCAACATATAAAATATGAATTGTTGCTTAAAATAAAAAACAGTATTCGTGTATGCATTAAAGATTTTTTAAAACGAAAATTGCACATTGCACGGCTTGTATAAAAGGCAATAGTAACACGTATTAAAAAAAAGACATGACAAATCTCTTTTTTATTTCTGCTTTTAGCTCTGTTATCTCAGTAAACCCCCATTCACGGCTAAACCCGCTGTTAGGGACTGCGTAAAACCAAAATACTTTAGCGAGTGCCTCGGAGCTTTCTTTTAAGATACTACCCAGAAAGCGCTGAGAAGAATCTTTTCATTATTTCAGTTAGTTTTTTTTTTGTCTTTCGTAGGCAATAATTTTATTCCATTAGGACTTAATTTGCACCTTTGTTTATCATGACTGCAACTAACTTTAAATTATTTTTATGATGTCATTATCAAGTCATTAAAGTATTCAAATATTCACTTACAGTCGAACTTATATAGTCGGGATCCAAACTTCATATTAAATGAATGTTTAAGAAGACTTTTTAGTGATATTAAGTTTACAGTTTACGTTGCTCCCCCAATCTGGATATTTATTTATCGTGATAATAATCAGTTCTAATAGTTCAATATATCCTTTGAAATAAAAAATGAATTTCTTAGTATTACAATTACTTTTATAGTTTCCAATTATTATTATTAATCAATATTAAGGCCTACATTATTAAGAGGTAGCAACGCATCCGCAACCGAGTAACATCAGGTGAACCGCTAGTTCGTTTGCCACTTTCTCCAATAAAAAATAATATGTCAAATTTCAATAATAATTTTTAATAACCCAGTAGTAACAGTGAATGTTAGTTACAAGAACATGTAATCACTTATGTGATTAACGGCGTATATACAAATGTGAGAACAATGTTATTCAAATAACGTAGATTTTTATTAACATACATAATTTATAAGATAAATAATATAGGTACCAGAAATTCGTATAATCTATATATCATTTACGTATATCATAAATGACTCGAACGATTCAAGGAACTGTGTTAATTACGGAAACTTCCTTGGCACCGTGAACAAATTCCAAACGGGCTGTAAACTGTACGAATTTGCATCGAGAATACTTTTCGTCAACAATTAGGCGATTAGGCTTTTGTCTGCCGTTGGGGTTGCTTTTAACGACCTCCTAAAAGATTTCGACTCGCCGAGACCATTGCGAGTTTATCTTGAACGTGCCGCTGGCTTGTTACGAAAACCCTTTATTAACTTTACGATGCCCTTAAAGAATAACACAAATAATAAATATGCTGGGCTTTGTTTTATAACGCGGTGGTTTTATGCCTACAGACACTTGGAGGCCTCAGCCTAACCAACCTTTGAACGGCCACCTATTATAATTTAACGATTTACTTCTTCCCGTTTTTCTGAAAGAGGAAAAAGAAATAAGCGATATAAATAATATATGAAGAATTCTCTATATTTAATTACTTAATAAATTGATTTAGTTAACTCCTTAGCGTGAGAAATCCTAATATTTTATTTTTTACTTTGCGTGTCCTAGTAAATATCGGACTAGAGCTTTTGGTTAATTTGATTGATACAGTGGTGGAATACATATAGAACATCAAAAGTAATATAAATCGTATTTGCTCCTACAAATCACATGCCTCATTAAAATATAAATTGATGTAATAAAACGGTTCAAAATCGACGGGTGCAATATTATACTTAGGTTTTCATTACGTAACATATCTGGCAACAGACAACAATGCGCATTATAAAGCCCCGCACTAAACAAGATATTAATTAATTGAACACACCCGTGCAACTGCCAGCACTTTTGTGCTCCACTCCATTAACGAAATTGTGTTTCACATATTGCACTATAGCTGCTCCTTTGCCACTGCGGGACAGAGAGCTATCACTAAATGGAATGGCTTAAAGGTCACCTTGAGTCGCGATAATGGATCCGGCTGAGAAGTTGCTGAAAACGCTTGAACAAAGCTACGAACGTAGAATGATCCCCGCTAATTTATCTTAGGTTTGTTTAAGTAACATTGCCTGATCACGGAACGCGACAGTTAGTTCTTATTGTTGAAACTTAATTAAATACAAATAATAATTCCTATTTCTACTATATTTTTTTAAATTTTGCTTTAAACAACTAGTAAGTAGGTTTCTGTATCTAAAAACTAATTTTAAGAAAAGTATCGTGTTTACCTTTAATTTAAATACATATCTTATCCTTTAAACGAGTATAATTATTAAACGGGCAATTCTTGTATATATATATATATATATATATATATATACAGCGTGTCGTTACCATCGCGACAATAAATGAACACACGTCTAACGCTACTTGCATAACTAAACAAAATCCATAACTAAAAAAATATTTTTCAAACAAACTAATTAAGTAAAAAATAAACAAAATTTGTAACATCCTATACAACTCGCGCTACGGCGTCGTATTACAAGCCTCTCCTTCTAACAGTATGTTTTGTCTCTTTTAAATTTATTCAACCCATTCATATGCTTTGTGACCTTTACAAATGAACTTTACGTTACGCTTTTATAGGTAAGGATGTTCTAAAATTCTTTGTTTTGAAAAATTTAATAACTCTGTAAATATTGATGTAATCTGTAAATAAATAAGTAATGATAATTGATGTAAATTGAAATCTTTAAGACACGCTGTATAATCGGATTCTCGGAAACGGCTCCAGCGATTTTCATGAAATTTAATATGTGCGTAGATTCGGGGGCGAAAAATCGATCTAGCTAGGTTTCATTTTTAGAAAATCTCCTTTTATCCCTGTTTTCAGGGAATGAAAAATCTCATTCGAATATGACGGTAAATTTCGCCGAAAAAACCTCTCCTCCTCCCTCTCCTATAGGTCCTCCAGGTACTATATAATTATGTATGGTTACTGTTTCATTTTTAGGGTATCTTATGTAAATAATTTTTATGTGTTTATTTGGTAAGCTTATTGAAAAAAGTTAATAAATGAATAAATAAATAATATGCTCATTATAATAACAATGCCTTACTTTAATAACAATGCTTTAATAATTGAGCGTTGCGGTAAACTATCGTCAAAAACATTTAATTAAACCACAATAATCACAAACCAAATTTGAAATCCGGTTGGGTTCCGCGAAATATTGTGTTTGCATCTCTAATCGGCGAATTCCATTGCGGAAATTCACATTCTGATATTACCGCATTTTCGTGATTCTATGGCATCGTATGTAAATAATATTTGGGCGATGTGTTCGAGCAAGACAAAGCGTTAATTTGAAAATCAGTATCTGGCAACACTAAATTGAGCGTGGCGCACACAGGGGCAGTCGTCAATACGGGCATTGCATCTACCTATTACTAGGGCTACATTATCCGGAAGCCGGGTTTATTATGATACAAAGCCTTTTGCCCGTCCGCTTTGAATGCTACTGCTTAATTGGGCCGGATCATGGCAGCTCTTTGTGCTGACCACGCAAGAGAGCGTTAATCCAACCAATGGACTGCACATATATACGTGTGCCTTCACGAATGTTATCACCACATAGTTGTACGGCACCAACGTACTTATTATTCTTATCACTACATAGTATAAAACAAAGTCGTCCCGCTGTCTTTCATCTTTAAAACTACACAACGGATCTTGATGCGGTTTTTTTACTATATAGTGATTCAAGAGTGATTTATATGTATAATACATTGGACGCGTGCGAAGCCGTATATATAGTATAGAATAATATAATATTCTTATGTATATACCTGTCCGCCGATCACGTCTTCTTCTTATATATGTCTATTCTTGACTCTCCAATCTGCTCGAAAAGTGACTTCGTCGACACAGAGCAAAACAGATAGGGATTTTTCCTCAACAGTTTTGAAGTGTATTCCAAGAAACGGACTTAGATATAACGTAAAAAATCAGTGCTTGTTTCAACAGTTTATTAGTACATAACCAGATAAGTCATTTCCTTTTTATTTTGATGACTCTGACTTTGATGACGCCAGGAGTCGAGGGTTCGATTCCCACACATGACATCAATTTGCATGACCCATACATAGATAATTGTTTGGAATCTGGGTGTTTGTCCACGTGACATTTATGTTTGTAAACGTCTTTACAACACACGATTATCGTACATTAAGGTGACTCACAGTACACAGAGCCCAATTTTCAAAAGGTTGTCAACGCATCTGGAACCCTCCGGTGTAGCAGTTGTCCATGGGCGGCGGTATTCACTTAACATCAGGTGAACCGTCTGCTCGCAAAAAAATTACTAAACATATTTATTTAATAACGAGGGTGAATCTGTACTTTGGTGCAACGGCATTAGCTGCTTCGTGGCTCAGCCATACTCCAAACGTCTTATCGTACTTTTACATGTATGACCGTTATTTAATTATGTATTAAACATTAAAAAAAATCTAATAAACGTAGAAAAATAAAGAAACATCACGGCTTTTATAATATTAAGTCAATAACCTCACCTACGTACAGTGCGCTTCTAAGCTCATCTCGTGTACCAAATGATCACAGCGTAGCCTCCATATACGCACAGCGTAAGGGAAAGGTTTACCGGAAACATTCGCTCGCACCCCCCCAGCCATGAATAGAATCCGAAATACACGTCATTGAATAAATGACTGTGCATTTGACAAACGAGCATACACAAATACATCCCTCAGTAAACGAGCAGAATGATCCACCTCCCGCGTATTATAAATAATATGGGAATACCTCAAGGCCCTCGACGAAATTGCACCGTTTCGACGCCGCTCGTTTACGTTTTGTTTAGTTTCCCATTACGCGGGAGATTCACTTTTGAGAATAATGAACAGCCTCGTATTAAGTTATTATTTAACACCGCAACTCTTGGCTTTTTATTTAATTTGAAATGGAAAGGCACATATCCCATTCCTAAAACCAATTATAGAAGTGTGATGAAAGCGTTAGTTATAGGAGTGTTAGAATTATCATTGTCATATTATTTGTTGAATTTAAGGTTCATACGTATGAAAATTTCGAAGCAATGACAATGACCATGGATACTGTAAAGTCTTCAACGCTAAAATCCGTATAATAGTTTTATTTAAAACAATAAATTATAGCATAATACATTGTATGTGTGCGCAAACGAGATTATAAAACAATATTCCGTTGGTCGTATTATAACTTCGCGCGGAGTACTTACCGCGGCGATGCGAAACGGAGACATTATTATTGAGCAACGGAGTTCATAAGAATCGCAAACCAGGCGAACGCTCATACTTGTTTTTCTTAAATCTGTCTGTGAACAACTCTATTACGGGGAATCTTGTTAACGTTTGAAATCATTTTCTCAGGCCCCGGGAATAATGAGTTTTGTGTTTTCACTCGAAACCTTGGTGACTTTTGTTTAATGGAATGATAATATAAATGCTGGCCTCTTTGTAGTGAGGGGCCGGGGATATTGTTGTTTTTCCTCGGGCGGGTCACTTTAGTTCCAAGGGTAATTTCGTCGCTTTTCTGAAAAAAATAATAATTACCCCGTACATATTTCGCGTTTGTTCTGCATCGGATTTGAGTGTAGCTTTTGTGGAACTCGTTTAAATTACATTTACCTAAAACTCTTTCGTGTGTATTGCACGAAATTTTTCATTTGTTTTAGCATGCTAATGGAGATTTTAAACTTGCCCATTACTTCGTTCTCATTTCATTGCAATATTATCTCGAACAAGGCAATTTCAGTAAGAGTTTTCCCACAATTACTAAACGAAACACCTTTTATGTGAGAAAAGCGTTTTGAAAATATTACGGAAATAGTATCGGACTGAAAGCACAAACATCAGTTAATACAAGATACAAGAAATATTACGAAGTGTGAATTTATCAGCGGGCCCCACATTGAAAGTTTATGTTTGGTGACAGACTATAATGGAGGTAAACGAATTTAATTACAGCCCTGAATTAGCCACAATTGTCCACCGTCGCCTCGAAACTTCGAGAACCGCAACTTTAAACGAGTTCTCCGTGGGAGAGTAAGGGAGCGCAAGTGTTGTGCGGAGATATTTACCAGGTTTTTTCTGACACGGCCTCTATAAAAATATCGTCGTTGAAGATTGGCTACTGTCTGGGCGCACGCTTTTAATTCAATATACTCGAGCAACCAGAGTTCAAAATCCCGTTCCCGGCACCAGTTACAGTTTTATGTGTGCATGGATTACTTATTTACTTATAACGGGCTTCGTGGCGAAGGAAAACATCCTAAGGAAACCTGCAAAAAAATAGAAGATATGTGAAATGTGTACTCCGTACAAAGTGTACTATGTGTGACTTGGTACACTCTGCACGGAGGCTTGTCTCAGCAGTGGGACGTATATAGAGACTGTTATGTTTTTTACTACTTTAAAAAATGGTTGACTCCCAGTTTATTCTGCGGTATATAAATATTGACCTTGTCGCTGTAATGAATTTTGTACCTTTGAAATTTGAAATGTTAATGTTGATAAAGTATTTGTGGGCTCTTTTGTTTAACATAAGAGGCAGAGTTATGTAAAATCTACTATAATTAATGCTACGTGAATAAGTAAATCCATGGTTAATTGTAATCTACAAGTCGTATAGTTTCAATTACTAGCTCTAAAAATAGCATTTGGAGGTTTCCATTGCTTTTATTTTATACTCGTCCTATTAATTAAATATCGATTACCCCTTATAGCTTTAAATCCGCGCTTACCCAAATGTTGGGCATCGTGAAACAAAATTGCGGCATTGTGCTGTATAAATTGTTATTAATGGCCGAAACGCTCCCTACTTGAAATAATAATGGCTGTCCACAATTTGTTGAGGGATAAATTTCAAACAAATAATCGAAACTTTGTTTCTTCAATTATTTATCCGCTATACATTTAACGGCCGTAATTGCTAAGTTCACCCCACGACTGATTTTCTATAAAATAATTATTGCAAATAATTTGAAATTTTATACGTTCCAAATTAAAGATTAACGTTTTTTCTGTCATGTCTGAACATTATTTATGAGTATAACATGAGTAATATGTGTGTTTAACCTTTAATTTACCATATCTTATGTATTTCACTAATATGCCGAATCTGAATATGAATATGCGATAATGTTTTAATCAATTATTTCGTAATATTATCCAAAATGTAACGAAATAATTGACTAAAGGCATTATCATCAAAGTATTTTAAGAGTGTAAGCATGTCAACCCTACTTCTATTTTCCGTAGCAAAGGAACAATATACGTCATGGCAAAAATTAAGTAAGCTAAAAAAGTAATTATTAGCTTACTTAATTTTTTTCAAGTAATCTTTTCATTAACTTGAACGTCAGCTATTTTTTGCTGATTATATAGACTACACTCCGTGGCGCAGTTGCTAAGCTATCGTCGCGGGATAAGTATTTTTGTGACCCACGTATAATTTTTGCCAGCTGTAAAAACCTAGCCAATACCAGTAACAACATGATTTAAATGTTGTGTTGCCTTACCTTACATGGGATAAGGGCAGGAGAAAGAAGAATAAACGAAAAACAACTAATAAGTATTTAATCCTTCAAAACTACAAAAACCGTTTGTACATTAAAGTTCACGCCGCACTTAGAACCGTACGTCCTGGAGGGAGGGCGGCCTAATTTCTATTCATACACGCTGATACTCCTTTACAATTCCGGCGAAAGATAAACTCGGGGACGATGCGTGCACCGTCGAATTTTACGATTCCGCTAAGCCGCCTTAAAGTCGGGCCCTTCCTGAATATTTTGATTTATTTATGGGCGGTAAGGCGTAGGTGAAAGGGGTCCAAAACAACATAACGCCACTCAACCGCCGCCACGTTTCAAACCTGTAATTATTGGCATGATACACTTTCCCTCTGGACTTGATGACTCTCGCCATTCTAAGAGCAATTGACGCTAGTGCTGTGTGTTTAAACAAATACTTGATTTCGTAATCTACTGTTAGCCGACACTCATATCGATAAAATATTTTTGAAATAAATTTCATATTAATGCTGATTATCGGTCAAAGGCAAACTGTCACAGTTCAAAAATATCATAACGACTATCTAAGATCGGTTTGTAATAGATTCGTGTAAATTTACGACAGAAGTCACTAATAAAGAAAATCACATTTGAATGACTGATAATAATCCTCTAAAATATTTTCAAATGCCGTAGGATCTCTCCTTACTGCACTTAGTAGTTTTTTTTTCCAAAGCTGTCTCTCCATCGAGGAACGATATTAGTATCACCATAAACGGTGATCGTGACGTCGATCTTGTTCCTCCGTACATCGGCGTTTGCATACGATATATAACGACGGGAGCTTACTCACTAAACGCCGCGAACAAATACGCGGGCGTCGGGAGTTTGACGTCAAAACTCATTATTATGTAACACGCTCGTGCGAAGACGCAGGTCGCATTAGCCCGCGCCCGCGCCTCTAACACTTCATTGTGATGCTAATTTGGGGCAGCTCCGCGTGGGGCGTTCGCGGCACTCTTTTTGCCTCGACGCGCTAAATTAATTTGAATAATACCGCCGATAGGAGCTCCGCCGAAATGTCTTTTATACGAGTTTCCGAAGCGGCGGCTGAGCGAAGAAGCCGGTGTGTGCGTTAAGCTTAATAAAGGATTAAATGGGGTGCTCTTTCGATTTGACGATCACGTATGGGCCACCCGCTTATTACGCTTTTTCGTTGTTTTTATTTCAAGTGTCGATATATTGCCAGCCTGTTCACTTGGTAACTGACTATTGCAATCATCAGACGAAACGTCAGACGTTTGAAATGATTGCACAGTTTAAAAACCCGCTCTTTGCATAACTATTATTTGTAAAGATGTTTAAAAATTCTGTCGATAAACGCGAAAGAATGAAAAATTATATACTAAAAATAATAGTACAATACTTCTTTTACTTATTACATAAACACCTCTCTAATGCTACGTAAATTACCTGTGCTAAGTTTGTGGTAAACACTTAAAGCTGCTGCAAGTAGGATAACAGCGACTACTTATTTCCCTAATGCACCTTTCCCCATGCATGCGGAACGGTACAAGCGTGCTCTTAATTGGCTACGAAACGTAAGTGAATGGCTGAAATAAATCTCACCAACAACGCCGTCACCCCGATTGCGTTTTGAGCGCGATAGTCCGAGTATCGAGTGGCGCGGAGGCGAATTGGCTCAAGTCGCCGTAGTACCCTCGGTCGCGGCACCACGTCTGCCGAAGCGAACGGCGAATGCACTCGAAGCGATATAGACGTACGTGTTCGTCATAGGAATTACGCCCGGCTCACTTTTAAATAAACCCCATCCAGTTGCAACGCCCTGCTTTAGTTATTCAGCACCGTTCGCCGTACGTTACGCCACTTAAAGGAAGCCGAGGCCACTTTTAAACAAATGAAAGCGCTTCCATTCCCCGTCTCGCATCGCTAAAAGTGCTGAAAACTTAATGCCCTCTCGATATAACACGACACTATCGATATGTGGCCGCGTTTATTTAAATTTAGCATTGTTTTTTCTTCCATGCACCTCACCATACTATAGGATGCGTTTTACAAATTGCACATGGCTTGCAGATGTGCATGGAATCTCCTCTCACGTTACTTATCTCGGCATCATATAATAAAAGAATTATTTTTATAATATAACGTAATTATCCTGAACCCGAATCGAACTCTTAACCAGTCATGTCGAAGCAAAGAGTTAAGTACCATGAATTACATACAGATTACAAACAGACATACATATATATTATTTAATTAATGATGTTTCATAATTTTCTTTTCTTTTTACTATTTTTTTATATTTGCGTTTTAAATGTACATGTTCTTTCTTTCTTTCTAGTTAACTATATAAGTAATATTAGAGGATATGGGACCGTATTATTTCGTTGTTATGTTTTTAAAATATGTTAATGCACTATAAAAAAAAATAAAGTCCCTGGGACATAATAATGGGATAATAAATAGCACGGTAAAAGGTTTTAGAATGTCATGAAAAATAATATTATGACAATAAAAATTATTAAAATATGTAGAAAAAGTGCGAAAAGATTGTCGCCGCTGTGGGAATCGAACCCACGTCTTCGGCATTCGCGGCCTGACGCTCTAGCCACTGAGCTAAACGGCTGATAATATACGGATGAATTAGCTCAGTGGCTAGAGCGTCAGGCCGCGAATGCCGAAGACGTGGGTTCGATTCCCACAGCGGCGACAATCTTTTCGCACTTTTTCTACATATTTTAATGTTCAATCTTAAGTGCAAAGATTAGCACTATAAACAATTTAAATTTCTAATAAAAATTATCTTCATTCTAAATAACATAATGAATCCAGATTTAATAGCTATTAGGTAATTCTATACGTTTGAATTAAATTATAATGATTTCTTGTGTGAAGTACACATTTTTTTAAATAAAAATAAAAATGTAATGTTACATTTTACGAATTTTATTGTGTTTAATGTATTTTAATTTCTAGGGCATTGCTTTTACCAGAGAACATTTAAAATATTTCTTTTTTTTTAATACGTTATTTTAGTGTCCTTATAATACGTAACTTGTTTAATTTTAGCGGTAAAATACCGTTCCCAATGCGCCCGTCGCAACTGACGGCGTAGCGGAGGATAATGCGAAATTAGAATAAATCCTCTAGTTCTAGAGAAATTGTAAGAGGAATTTTTAAAAAAGCTTAATATAATTTAAAGAATAATGTTAATTAGATATATGACGATTTTAAGTAATGTATTAATACAAACATTCAAACAGTGACTCCTACGAATATACTTCGATATTTCAACATACGTTCTCATAATTTCTTCTTTACTTTGCAATTATAATAAATAATTAATCAGTCAATAAAGAAAACAAATAGTCGATACTAATTGTTTGCCTTGAGTTAAATGTTAAAAAACTCTTTGTTTTATTTATAAAGCACACCTTTGAACATAATGCAAAAAAGATATAGAATATTGCAATAAATTAAAAAAATCAAATAAAGACGTTATAATAGACATAGGACACATTATTTTCTTTATCTTTAAAAATAACAGCTTGCCTGCGTCGTAACGACGAACAATGGAACGGGTATAAATTAAAAAAATACATATATTATACTTAAAAAAAATGTATTTTTCAACGAATAAACTAATGGTGCTTTGGCGACATGCCGGATCATCGGCACGTTTGTTTGCTATCCGCTAAACGGTTCTCCATACCGCGGCCAGAACGAATACTCCCTCTACCGTTTGCCCGCATATACTCGTACCCTAGTTCTCCGCTATTTGAACTAGGATTACGCGTGTCAATTTACTTATCAAACAGTGATACTTACCGATGATACTCGTTTGTTTACTCCCCGCTAATTGATAAAGCTATGACAATATCCGCTACATAAGCATGTAGCAGATATTTTCATAGTACTTTCTTATTCGCTTTGTTCTTCAAATTTATTATTACTATACGTAATAAGTTTTAATGTTGATTTGTTTCGGATTTTTTTTTATGTGAAACGGCAAGCGGTAACTGGACCATGAACATCTTAATGGATTATTCTCTATGAATATCTTTTTCTCTCGTCGACCTTTGATAGATCTTCTAGCCTCACCAAAACAATGCTTATTTGCCACGAGACCCTTAGACCTGTCATGGATCATGGTTTTCCATATATATCACGTTGGAATACTTGGGGACTGCTTCAACTTCCATAATTATCACTAGAAAATTGCTTTAGTAAAAAAATAAACAATTGTATTTTCTGTGGATAGGGTAGGTACCCTTACTGTAGGATAACATTATCTTGTTTTATAAAGACGTTTTACATAGATAAATTTCACGTTTTTAGTTTAAGATCCAGATCCGAAATAATTATCTGAGGTTCACACAAATAGTTGTCTCGTGTGGGAATCGAGCCCACGACCACCGGCGACGAAGCCAATACCTTAGCAATAGGGCCACGGAGTGATCAACAATTAAATATAACATATACATACATACATTATGTACATTCGAGTAGGCACAGTTTCGAATCGCGACCCCTTATTTTATTTCGCTAATTTCGATCCCAGAGCGACGACACTTTTTCAACTCAACGAATAGTTCAGCAAGCCGCTTAACGTCAAGAACTTGAGTTGCGGTACGGAGCCCGATCGTCATATCGATTACACACCCGTTGTCCCTGTCAAAACTATCAAAACAAAGTTCGGGATGGGCCTTTGTCATGTTTCAATGAACAATGATAAGCGCGCCGCTGGAATCCGCATTACTTTCGCTGAGGCGATCAGATTAAACTGTTAGGGGGCATCTGGTGGGCAGCTCCCGAGCCCTATTGACATTACAAGATATCGACTCGATCTTTGGAAGTTTACAGCTCGAGAAGTCCATATCGGCGCGCCGCAAAGCGGATTAATTTACCTATATTACGTGCGTAAGTTTGCCCCGATCCGCTCTAGTGGAGTATTATGGCCTGTATTAATTAATTAAATGCCTTCTTGTAATGAACATCGACATTTCAAACTTAAATATTCAATATGACATGTAAATAAATATTTAATATCAACGATCTGATAAAAGTACAAATACACAGTCTTTTGAGTCTCTTTGCTTAGCAATTAACCTCTAAAAATGAGAAAACCCTTACAAGTTTAAGTGAAGTAAATTAACTGCTTATATATGTCCCTTCTGGTCAAATGTCTGCTGTACAGTGCATATAGGGCATAAGTACATAGTCCGTCCACTGCGGATTGGCCGTCTTCACATATCTTCGAAATACTTTTTTTTATTATTATTTCGAAAATATGCCGTTTTCCTTCATCGCTCAGCACGTGATAAGTCAGCAGTTAAAATTAACAACTTATTGGTGTCGGCACCAGGGATCCAACTCAAGTTAGTCGAGAAGATTGAATTATAAGCGAGCGCCTCGACAATGAGCTATAACGGCACGTTATGAGTTATTTACGATTTAGTTACATTTACGATTCTTTAGTATCAAAACTAATCGAAATTGATATTTTTGTTAGCTAGTTTGAAAGTAATCGGTCCGGTAATCGCATCAAGCGCATCGAAATAATTGTGCAGCAAGATATCTAGAAAAGGGAGTTCGAAGCCGTTATCACTGAACACAATGGTCGCGGTTTTGTCTTAATAAGGCATCCGGGGCCAGGGCAAATGGCACCTTATTGCTACTCCGCACCCCGCAATAACAGCAACAACAATGGGCTACTCCTTGCGAGGGCGGCTCCGTATCGCTCATTATAAAGCGCAGATGTCAAATAGCGCTTAAAAGCCAAGCGCTCGGCTATTATATGGTGGTTCGGATCTCGTAACGAATGAATTGTACAAAGTTTCGCATGCCTCGACTCACGCTTTAATAGTCTATTGTCGGTGACGGTCGCGTAAAGACAGAGTTTTAAATTATAATAATATCTTTGATAGGCTATTATGTTTTAATTTTTCGCTGTTAAGTGTTCGTTACACGAAATAAGTACGTTTTGCACGTCGAAGCAGATTTAAAAGGGCATTGCAGATTCGCATGAAGCATGCAATTTCGCCATATCCTGTTCAGTAACAAATTAATAGAATAACAGATAAATCTTATTCTAAAAAATGTATAAGAAACAATCTCAAAACGAATATTTAAAAAGTTTTGCCCTTATTAGCTAAAAGTTTGTTAACACTAATTACCACCTTTTGTGCCAAGGACTGGTTGGAAAATTATAAAAGAGGAGTCATTCTCTTTACCTGGATATAGAGTATTTTCGGAAGTTTGTAATTAGCCTAAGCCGGATTAAAAAATGAAAATTCTCAATATTAGAAAGTCCTAAATAGTGGGATACTGGTAGTAAACAACATAAATGAGTAAAATTTTATATTTTACAATTTACGATTTATTAGATAATTCAGTCAACAGCTGCATCCCAAAATATCACTTTCTACTGTTAATGAAACATTACTCTGTAAATGATACCGTGTCATTGAATCGGGAGACATGCGTTGACTGTTATTCTTTTATAGAGCTGAAAGGATTTAGCTGTTGATTGATGCGACGCGTAGGGCTTAACAGGAATTTAACTCGTCATTGCGAATCAATCGCGACAGGTCATTGGATTTTAATTCAATGTTATCCGACTCTGAGCCCCACCATCCCACAGATTGTCGACGAATGATAAAGTTAAATAACGTACGGTTGTTTCTCGAATTAATAAATCACGTGTGGCTCGATTCGTTTCGGGGAGGTTATTAAAAAAAGCTTCTGCACCCCGTAATCTACTGTTTCGCAAATAAAAAACTTTCCGCCTCACATTCGGCCGACGTTTTTGCGACGCTCAAATTTGTACAGCGGCAAGAGCAAACTTCGAAATTTATGCCGTCCCTCTAAAATAATTGAAATTGTTCCAGGTCTTACGCGGGCTTATTCGTATCGCCCTAGTTACGTTGGCATTAACATTACAATTTGGCATATGGCTGTGCTTACATGTGGTTTTAAAGCGGGCGCTACTGAAAACATGGGTATCGACCGGCGCGGCTTAGTCCTAATAACCGTAATAAACATCAGCGGTAACGAGCAATAGGCAGCGATTCGTGCTGATGCTCCACTGTTTTTATACACGTCCCGTACATGGGAAAGCTTTCTAATTGCCGGAACAATGCCGAGCCGGTTATTCGCCGGCGGCATTGTTTTTGTCTGCGCCGGTTCATTTCGCCCCACCTTCCCCCGAACGGGAGATTAATGGAATTTGAATACGCATGCCCTTTGTGCTCCGCTTTACGCGTAATTTGAGCGTGTACCGGCCCAGTGAGTCGGCGTTTTACCGGCAATCTTACGGGGATACCGCAGGTGTGCGACCTCTCCCCCAACCTCCTCTCCTATAACAGTAGTGAAAATCACGCGTCCGCCGTGTTGTGTGCGCGCCGCGGATCTGCCATTTTTTCTCGCAAGTCACTGTTGACGGCGCGGAGAATATTATTTTTCCCTCCGATCCTTTTCATTCCCATTGTTAGTGCTGAGGAATGTTTTCACTCGGGTGCTGCGTTTTTCTTTTCTTTCATTTGCGTCTACTGCGTTATGAAGTGTGGCCGAAGTGTGGTATTACGCTGCGAAACGAGAAGTAATAATTTACACCGATGAACATTTGAGAAGTGGCGCGGCGTTTGTGCCTACCGTTTTCGATGTTCAATACGCCCCGTATGTACTCAAAACACTATCAATCATTCTCCTGCGCCTAGACATCGAGAAATTTATTTGTTTTATTGGGGCGCTATTGATTTTGGCGGGGGATGACTGATATTGTTTCCGCTGCGGTAATAATGTGTCTATTCGCCTCGGTCCGCGTCGCTTACTTGCTAGCGATAATCACGGGTGAGGTTGGGCGTTAACGCTACAGGATGAGAATCAATCTGGGCGGCTGTCGATGTTGAACGACGCGGAGCCATTATCATAATTGAGCGTCTCGTGTCCGGTACACTTCACCGGATCGGACGCGTCTTTGAAGACGCATCGACGTAATGAGGGACCCACTCCATCCACCCTAATGCATATTTACAATAAGACACGAGCTACATTGCCCCTTCAGCATGATTAGTCCAGTCATCCCCAATGACTGCCGCCTAGTCAACGCTCCATAGTCAGCGTGAAATTGCAATAAGCCGCTGTCATTACGCCATAACGGATGTCAATGTGTGAATCTGTTATCCTAATAGTATATCTACCTATCCCCGATTTCTCTTATTCTTATTATGATGGTCTTATATGAGACAGCGGTACTTCCTCGGGTGAACCGACCCACCAAAGCAATTGCAGTAGCCAAAGCTGCTGCGTAAGTTTACGACATCATGCTAATCGTTCAAGATTCAAGGTTCTGGGTAGCTTCTTGCAATTTGCTTTGTTCTCATATTAATTCACAGAATTAATATACTAGTCTTATTAAACGCTGCTTACCGTTTGTTTCAATTTCAAGACAAAAAAGCGTTTAAACCCTAACACATAGTATAAAACAAAGTCGTCCCGCTGTCTGTCCCTATGTATGCTTAGATCTTTAAAACTACGCAATATATTTTAATGTGGTTTTCTTTAATAGATAGAGTGATTCAAGAGGAAGGTTTATTTGTATAATTCATGCATAATATAGTAGAGAAACATTGATAATTTTAGAGATTTCTAATGCGATGTCGAAAACAGTTTATTATAATTTAACAAAAATTTTAATTCATTTTTGCATCCTCTAAAAGTGATTTATCTACTTCATTAGCCGAACAATCCGATATCCGTAATAAGGGCGAGCAAGCTTACCGAAGCAAATTAATTGGAAGTGTCGCGTGATTTTATTAACTTAATTATATTTCGACGGGCGATTACTCGGCCCAAAGATCTAATGTCGCCTATAGTCACGGAGAACGATCGCACTCCACCCAAGGAATTCGACCAGAGCCTTATAATCGGTGCCAAATAAATCACACCATTAAAATTTACGACGACACCGGCTCCTCTAAATCGGGGTAGTTATAAATATTTTCTGGACATATCACGGAACATTTTACACAATGCCATATAGTCCCAAACTATACAAATCAACCGCAGTACATCCAGGAACCGCAGTGTAGGACGACCCCCCCCCACTAGATGGAGTGATGACCTGTGCATGTATATCGGAAGTCGATGGATGCCTCCGAATCGTACTTCGTGGCAATCTGTAGGAGAGATCTTATAGATGTTTAGCAGTGGACTGAAGCAAGCTGAAATGATGATGATGATGTTGAAACAAATCTTTTAATATAACATACTTAAAGGTATATTTCTACAATATTTTTCCAGTGGTGGGGATCGAATCCCACTAAAGCAAGCTGCAAGATACAAATTCACTGTCCACTACGTCAGTCAGATTGTCTCCCTATTTTGATCGCTCGTGATTTTTAACGTAGAAACCGCTTACTAAACATAGTAAGCATTCCTCACCTTCCCCTCCCTTTGAATACTGCGAAGGCAAAAGTAGCGACGCGATTTGAGGATAAAAAAAGAATTTGATACAGAAAAAAATCAGCCACATCTGCTCAAAATTGTATTCATCTCCATCGTCGTGGCGTTACGCTCCTAAGTGTATAAGCCACACCTTGGATACTGCTCGAGAATCGACCCACCTCGCCCAATAACCGCCACATAAGTCGTTTATTACGAACTCCCTTCCGTTAGATGATAGGCTGAGACCGCAGACCCAACTGGGATACGTCGTTATTATCAATATATCACAATACGGATATACGACGTCTCAGGTAAAAGCGCGTTTTAGGAGAGAGTGGGAACCGCGCGGTGCTAACGGTATTAATTGCCAGCCCAGTAGACCGCTGGTGAATTATTTACGCACAGGCAACGTAAACCGTAGCATAAATACCTCAAATGAAAACTGTGTCTGGAAAAGACCGTCCAACCATGTAAGGCCCCGTCTTTTGAATACACACACGGAGCAAGATTTACAAGCGTATTATGTTCAACCATTGCTTGTTTTATCATCACGGATCATAATGACTCCCAACTGCCAACTTTCTACCGCTAATTCACCTGATGGATAATGATGCAGTCGTCTTGTAGTACACACTTAAGAGAAGCCTATCCATTCTAGGCTTGTAATCAGACGTGGGGGTGGAATGAGGGAGATGGTTGACTACTTATTTTTTCTATGACAGTATTCCGCAGAGAATTAACTTCATTAGTTACATTTTATTAACAATATCATAGAGTCAACCGCCAGAGCTAAGAACGAAACATAGAAGACGTGTACGTTTATACATCGTACGTATATATCGTTAGTTATAATGTGAATAACACTTAATCCGTCCTCGTTTTTTTTTCTGGTAATAACAAAATATAAAGTAAAAAAAATAATAATATCCTAATGTCCCATTTCTGGGAATCCGTCTCTTAGGATACTCCTAGGATAAATAATAGGAGATAGGATAGATAATAATAGGAGACAGAGGGTATTTAGAGCATAAATCTACCATCTGACCCCACTGTGAATTAGCAAACTTAGTACATTATCTTCGACATATTTTGTTTGTTATCGGATAAATGCATACTTCCCCACTGAGAAATTGATAAACTGCATCAGCACTTCAAATTTAAATTATCAATGTCATTGGTGCCGGCACCGGGATTTGAACTCAGGTTGGTCGAGTACATTGAATTAAAAGCGAGCGTCCGGAAACTGGGCCATCACGGCTCTTTATTATTACTAAATGTCTATTAAACATAATATATATTTTTAAATGTACCCTCACAAAAAAAAATACTGTAGTACTCCGAATTGAATTTAATAAATAAACGCGTGTATTCGGAGATAAGAACGAAGCAATTCGTGCCACCAAAGACCTATTTCGCTTTTATTTCGTACTTTCTGGTGGTTGCGAAGCCGGTTGAAGGCAAATAAAATGGATAAACCGTGGACGAAACAAATATTTCCTTTTCCCGAGTTCGATTTCGTCTAACGATTGTTAACTAAGGACGATTGGAAACAGAGAAATACGAGATATAACGAGCACTACTAAATAATACGGGATGATCCGTTTTGTCTTAATCAAAGCGTCCTGCCCTTGTGAATTGCTAATGTACGGCCAGTTCGCCTTTAGGGTTCCGTGCCGCAATTGAAAACAAATAGAGCCCTTAAAAACCGTCTTGCCACACGAGGGAACGAGGCCCTCCACTCCTGGGAACGGAAGGACACGATATAGATTAATAACAAATATTGAACTCTGACCGTTGTTCTGTGAAGTCAATATTTTTCAATAATGGGTTTATGTGCTATTATTGTACCTCTATATTGGTTTTAATTAAATCATAACATATAAGCATTGAACATAATTTAAGTAAAGAAATACATAAGCTCGAATACTATCAAATTTTAAAAAGACAAAATTTTTTGTGTCTTTAGGTCGATTCGAGAATGGTTTAGATTCACAATTCGTTTTTTTCATTATTTATAAGTTGTTGTCGGATCTTTAATTTAAGGACAACGTTTGTCGGGTCCGCTAGTTGGTATATAGTTTTTCTCTTAAGGAGGATGAAGTTGAAGTCGTCATGAAATATTTGAATGTTGTGCAATCATTTCATTTCATTTGGAGAGCGTCCACAAATGAGTGTTTTTTTTTTTTCTATTCCAAAAGGTTTTCATTTTGAATGAATATTAAAATAATTGTTAGTAGAGGTGTATTTATGAGAGTATGTGGGAGGTATGCCAAGGATTATGGAATTATTAAATCGAATGAAAAAGGAAATAATATTCTCGCAAATAGGGTATTAACATAAAACAAAATTAATATAAAGTTTATTTTCTTCGAGGATTCGTTCGTTTATAAATTATTTAAAATACATGTGTATACATATGTAACTTTAAATATTAAATAAGGATTTGCGGCACATGTCTGAGTCAAACACATTCAAAGCATTAAAATACACTTTAAGGAATCAGTATTCCGTTCACGGATACGTCATAACAATTCGCAAGGCTCTAGACATGCGCGATCATCCGATACAGGACCATCTGTTTATCTGGAATGTTTAATAAAACTATAGGCGAAGGGGATTCGATGAATACGTAATGTCTTAATCTGAGGCGTCCGACGTCGATTGCGCAATAACAGGAGGCTGGATGAGCAAAAAGCAGCTGCGGACCAACTCGCAACGCTCGTAACTAAAGCCGTTACGCAATTCGGCAACGGCCTAATTGATTCCTCGCCCTTACGGCCAGACGGGGCGTCGCATTATCGAGCACAGGTGCCGCGCTCCCCAATTATTCGCCTCCTCGCGACGGTATCTCGTGATTCGCAAAATTTCGCCTCCGACTTTAATTGTGGATCGGATATTCTTCCCGTGTGCCGACGCCGGCGGTAATAATGTTCGAAATCGATGCCGCGCGACGGAAGCGGCCCGGTATACACCGAGCCGAGAGCGGGGCGCGACGTGGAGCGCTCTCTACAACCCCCATCGCTGTAGGTGTGTGTTCCCGCGAAGTGAAACTTACGCATTCCACGATTTGTACATGCCCCCAACTCCTGCCGAGTAATTTGTCTAAAAGTACTCCAGGGGCACTGCGACTGTTGGGAGACTTCGAAGGCGTCGTGTCTTCGCTCTTTTCAATTACATTAAAAGCGTAATTATGGAAATTAGTAAAGCGTCGCCGCGCAAACTTCCATGCTCTTTGGTGCCCAGTTTCGATTTTCCTCCGTCTCGTTCGAGTCGTGCCTGTCGCCGGACGAAGTTCTGAAATGCTTAGACGAAACGTAGCGCGCAATTAGTGTAATGGAAGTAACCTTCCCGGGCGGAATTAACGCCATTCGTCTATAGCGAGTGCAAGGGCGCACTCGGCACAATTAAGCTGCGGAGTGGAGAGAAATTGCAACAAGTGCAACGCGCCCCGCTTCGACCACGGTCCATTTAACCCACTCAGCTGTCGGCCATTCCGCAACCCCACTCGCCGCGTAAACACCTGAACCTATATTGCACAGCCGATTCCCTTATCGCCTTAAAAATTTACGTATAACAATGACGGCAGAAATACTCTGCCTTAACCAATAAATGTTTGTAATAAATGTTTCTGGACATGTTTCTACACAACGGTACATGGTCATAAATAATAATAGTCACAAATAAAAAAAAAAAAAAAAAAAATAAGTGCAAAAAAACAAGCTGTTTGTTTTTCTTGTGAAATACACATTAAAACGAACTCTCACACCTTTATTTTGTTTAAATTCCTAAAGGTCAAGAATATTACGGTGCTTGGTGCTTTGCAAGTTTAAAGCAACTTATAAAATTGGAAACGTGATATGTGATGACTATGCCACTTTATTTACATTTATAATATCTTATCATAACAATGATGATAATATTTTGCGGTATTAAGTATTTTCCTAAAAGTTTATTAAATTGTTTTCATTTTGTTCTATCTAGACAAATGTTACACAGATCGTGTCTAACTATTATCTTTCTCTTTAGTAAACTGACTAATACAAGCACACTTCACCTTTTTACCTTTCTATCTTTATCTATGAATTCTTTTATTTCCTCCGATGAAAAGGCAAATTTAACTTTATTGTTTAAGAACGAAGGTTTGTATTTCCCTGCCATCGCGCATAACTTGTTGCTGGCCCTCATATAGTGGCACGCAAGATCAAGCTGTCTTCGCGAACAAGTGCTACTCCTTCCGTATTTTCCGAGAAAACACGGACGAAGTGTTTTCGGGTCTACGACGGGCATTTCCGTTCCCGTGAACATAGGTCGTGATTTAATGTGAAATTTTATCTAGTAGCAGTCTCGAACTTCCGAAAATCTTGCATAGTGCACACCTCTTATGTTTGATTCCGTTTGCTTTTATATGTTAGATTCGTGAATTTCTTACCTATAAAACTGTATTCATTATTAAGATGAATATGATACAAGACTCCCTGGTGTTTTCTTGGAAAGGGGCGCTGTTAATCTCGGTGTTTTTTCCTCACGTTTGCCACAAATTTCTGCTTTACCCGAATTTACGTACTCTATTATAAATTATTAAAGATTTTATACTATAATATATTTTTTTAATTATTTCTAAAACCCTATTTTTGAAGAAAACCCTTTTTGTCACGTTTTTTTAAAGTATAAAATATCTAGAAGATGTTTATACTTAAAATATGAATTAAAGTAATATATATTTTCGACAAATATAACTATTATCTTGTATCTTGTATTAACTGATGTTTTTGCTTTCAGTCCCGAGACTATTAAAGCTTCATCTGACGCAGAACCGGTGGGCTAGCTAGAGCCCACGGGTTTGGGGATATATTATTAAATGATTATTAAAAATTGGTTTTATTTTCACCCTATGTACCATATATTTAAAAAATAACAGCACACTCTTTTCGAGTTTTTTTTTTTCATATTTTAACAAATAATTAAGTGCATACCAACTAATCGCCTTTCAAATTACTCTTGTGACATAAATTGCTTTAGATCATTCGCAATTCGTATCCCGGTTACATTAACGGGTTACCGTTTACAAGAAAATCACCGTCCCCGTTTTTGGCGGAAACGGGACAATAGCTCTAAACGTTTCATTATATTTTTCACTTAATTAGACCAACAAGCGGCGCGTTCTAATGCAATAAAGCCGCCTCTAGCCACGCCGAAATTCACCTTATTAATTTTATTAGCGCTAAATAATTACGCCGGGGCGACGCTGATCCCTAAAAATTATTTATGTGGGTATCTCTCCAACCACTCGCTACCCGCCCGCGTTGGAGGCGGCCAGTTTATCACGCACTTATTGAATACGTCTAGAACGTTCCCGAAATGCTCTATTTACGGGTTTTAACATAATGGAAATAAATAAGAGAGGAGTCAATTCGGAGCGTTATGATTTACATTGCGGTCGGTATAGTACCCTGTTTTGAATTGTTCACATGTATGTAAATATTTTAGTACTTGCTGCTAAAATATTTAAAAATGGTGGAAATAGGCGGTGCACTTATCGTCCGGTTAGTCACTTTCTGTAAAGGCCTTAATCTATGAAAAGTTTTGTTGTTATATATAGAAATTTTCGTTACGTTATTTACGTTTTTGGTAATCACCGTTTGACTGCAGCAAGTATTTTACCAAGGATTTGAATGCATTTTTAATACTAAAAGTTATTGAATGAACAGTTCAGCTGACCACACTTCTTAAATCACTATAAAATAAAAAAAACGTATAGTGGGACACCTAGTTGGAATGAGAGGGGTCTTCCTTTAATGTGATGGTCAATACGAGACGGCCAATTGAAAAAATTTCTTCCCCATCGGTTATCGGTACTACTAGCTATATGGCCGTTGCATTGTCAATTCTGCTTACTCATCTCCTAGCTATGACGGTTATCCTTATTCTACTACGGATATCATCATTGCGAACTCTATCACGCAGATAAATACATAGTACTGCCCGCTTATCGTCATACGGCCAGCAGAATTCAGAATTTCTTGACGGTCTAAATCTCACAGATATTCGATAACAAGTGCAGTGACGTGCGATATGGAGTCTCGTTGCAATAAATAAAAATATGTATGTGATAGAAATCACACATGCGGAATATGTTCGGATACTTTTCGTAAGCCGACGTGGCGGTGGTTCGGGCACGCGCGCTCATCCACACAATCTAGCCTCCGTGACATCGCAACCGACTCGCCCCCCTTTAGATAAGATCATGTAAGTTCGCCGCGAAGTGAGTTATGGGCGGAACTTACCGCTCCTCAGGCACTGCACTCCGTCGACAACTTCGAGATCGGCCTGTCCATTTGTGGCTCTTTAGTTTTTGTCTCGACAAACTGGTGTTTTTACTATGCGGATGATTACTAATTAGGTTCACTGAATACTACCTAGACGGGTGAGCTTGGCTAACTACGAACACGAATATAACTTTTTGCTTTCCTAAGTGTAAAAAGACTAGGTGTTTCTTCTTTGTTTTATGTATTTCTCATTTTCTTGAAACGTGTCATTCATAATTTAGGAGTTAAAGTAAACGTATGAGTATTCAAATGAAAGTTACACTACGCAAGTTGGGCACACGAACCTTCGGGGAGTCTGTCTTATAAAGATTCAAGGACAGCTGGAAGTTTCAGGCGCAGCGTACATACATACTGTTTACATTTAAAATGGTGCGTGAATCCCGTCACTTTCGCCCGCACTAAAACTAGATCCATGCGGGGGAAAAGTGCCAAAAGTTTTCCAATTACTTATTCAACGACTCCATTCAGATGAAATTCACCGCTCTTTGAACAAGCGTACCGGGGAGAAGAAATCAGCGGGTTGGTGAGCGGGAGAAACTCACGGGTAAACATTTGCGTATGTAAACTGGAATTATTCACGAAAAAACTTTTAATGGCGTCCCCCGAGTTCCCGTCAAACATTTATCAACAAAAGAACGAACGTCCCGCAGGCGATGGAACTTGAAATGTATGGAAATTACCCAGTCACGGGCGGGAGAACAATTCACTAACGGCATGGGAGAATGTTTTTGTCGCGGCTTGTTTCGTCGGATTTCAAATTGCGCGCGTAGGAAGCCTGGAACTGTGAGCAGCGCCTGCGCTCAGCATCGTATTCCTAAATGGTAAATTCGCCTAGCCATAGTCATTCTAACGAGTTGCTCATTCTTTGATTTGCAAGTAATAAAACTTAGACGCAAGGAAATGTCGTCAGCGCGTCTAACTTCAAACAGTTACTGTTCATTCTGCGTAATGCTCGTTTCCTTAGTTACATTTTATGCATTAGAAGTTATATTATAGTTAGAATGACGGTTTTGTAGATTCTTCTTATCTTTATTCTTTATTTCCTAAAATCAGTTAAATATTGCATTTACACTTATTATTTACTTATATTAAGTATTAATTCATTGTACAAGTAATGGTTTCATATTCATTCCGAACAAAGTTCTTCGGTGTTAACATTTATTATAAGTCAATTAAGACGACTTTGCTCCTTTCGCTACTGACGGGCCCATAACTGAGCTCCACGAAAATCCGTGAGTCGGGAAAACGTAGACTTCTAAATATTTATATGATTGCTCTCTAATTTCGAAGATTAACCAAGAAGTTTAGATAGAATAAATACGTTCCGAACGGACACCGTTACATTTGCATTTCAATCAGAACGCTATAGCCGGTGGGAAGGAAAATCCGCTCCGTCGCCTCACTTAAGGCTTAAGCAATATTCCCATAACTTTTGAATCGGCGACAAAAAGCCTATTTGAATTGGGGAGATCAAAGTGCGAAAATTTGTCTTCGCAAAAAAAAAGCACGCGAAGTAAGCCCACCCGAAAAGGCTTCAGCCACTTATTATTTCAACAGAGACAGTGTCTCGCCTCTCCCACTCTATTTGTCTTTCCGATTGTTCCGGTGCATAGACTCCTCCATTACTCGGCACTGAAAGGAAAGTTTTGTATTCAATTTGGTATTATAATTCCCATTTCAAGTCGCCACGCACCATCGCGCCAACATCGACTATGTAAATGGGCGCTTCCGGGACGAGTCGCGTTTTCGTCGAAATCCCCGAATATTTTTTGTTTCTCTGTTTTCACCTGCCTACAAGCTCTTATGGGAAGCGTTAAGTTAATTTATCAAAATATTTATAATACAAAGTTATTTTGTCAAAACATACATGTTAGTACGTATAAGAAGCGTAAGATTATTTACGAACATCGTAACATAAATTTGAATACTGGTCTTATTATTTTCAATATATCAACATATTGTCTATGTCGGCAGACAGTGCGCTCTATATTTATTTTATAAACACTAGCTCCTTGGCTCGTGTAAATATATCTCAGAGCTGTCCGATGTGGATTTTATTCATCCTCCCGCTCACGGCCCCGGCGGGAGACAAGGGAACATTTCAAGAGTTTCTCTTCAATTTAAAATGGAAACTTATCCCCCGGCCGCCATAAAGTCTGCATTTTCCATAGAAATCCCCCCAGCTCAGCGGCGCTCGATACTAACCGGTGTCCACATAGGATCCACCTGGATTTAGGGCTTGCACGCCTCTCGGCGGCGCGGCGAGGGACTCCGTTGCGGCGTGCAACACGACCGGTTTTATTTTTACGAGATGTTTCCACCGGCCGTTTCGCAGATACTAAAATAATAAGAGTTTTACGTCGCCGCGTATTATGTGGCTTTTACGGCCCGCCGCTCGACTGGGACGACGTTACAGTGGCTTACGAGGGCTCTTGTGCCGAAATAATTAACCCAGCATAAATTGTATCAGGACCGGATACCAACCCCCTGCGGATGCTTACATCTCAATCCGATGTGTCGTATTGAATCTCTAATGCGATCGTGTAAAAAGATGGTCAAGGATTCTCATTATAGATAAAAAATTCAAAAAGCATTGTTGGTATTATTCTTATAGTCAAATTAATTATGTATAAAATATTCCCAATATAACGTGACTTATAATGTTCTCAATACCTAGTTCTATAAGTTTCATTTCTGATGCAATTAAAACAAATTTCGAATTTATTATTTTGTTTACTCTTATTTTGTAAGTAATTTTTTCTTAGCTTACTTGCTGTAAACGAATCATTACATCATCATAAAAGTGGATATCGCACTGAATAATAAACAAATATCAGTAGCTTCAGAGGCTTCTGGTTAGCGTGGTATGCGAATACCGCCTCCCCATCACTGAATCACGACCGTGATATAACGCTCCGTCGTACGTCTATATTCTACCGGGAGACAAGGGACCGATAACAGATTACCCGCAAACACGTTTTAAATTCATTTCCCGACCCTACGCCGATCGCTCCCCGATAAAATGCGGGGTGGACCCGGGACACGGGGACATATTTACTCTGTCTCCCCACGGCCACTTCCCGGTCAGGTAAGGTAGCGAAGTGGCAAAATATTTGCCCGCGCCCCTCCGCCGCGATTTAAGAACATTAGCCCATTTCGCAATCCGAACGTTAAGTCGACCAGTAGACCGATCTCTAAACACTATCGGCACTCCGATATTGACGATAATTGAATTGAAACTTTAAAAGACGATTTTATTAGATATTTTTCTATTTACATTTTTTTTTTCAAACGAAACATTTCTCCATTTTCATCGATTGCGTCTATCTACGAATAGGCGTGGAAGGTATGTTATACTATAAACAGTGTTAATTGAAGATTTCTTCTTCATATCTACCCTAAAATGTATATGCCATTTCATAAAATTTAAAAGTAACCCTTTTTAATATATATAATAAATAAAAATTAATATTAATGAAATAAAAAATAAATAAAAAATTCAATTACTGTATATACATTAAAAATATTTTTTAATGAATATAGAGTAAGTAGGTTCAGAAGGTAAGCGAAATAATTAAGGCCCCATACAGAAGTTGTCATCGTCTTTTGATAGTACATTTCCATACACCAGTATTTTCTTGACAATCATCTGTGAATGAAACATTGTTGGCTTTTTAGGGACCTATTTGTTTTTCCAGCCGCAGGTACTTTCGAACGATTTGTCGAAAAGCCAACACCATTATCGTAACAACCTTAATGTTTTGACTCTAACGTTTTAGCGACCAAGAATGCTGGAACACTACCACCCTCCCCTTAATCCGTTCAAATGCTTTATAGCGCAAATCCTTTACGAAAGTTAACCCGAAATTTATCAGATTAGCCGCCGTTCCACTTTCCCTGCTTTGTTTTAATTTAAAATTGGAACAATGGATTTAAAAAAAAATATCCAACTTTTATTTGAAGACATAAGAATAAAATAACAACTTATTATAAAGTTCACAGACGTATAATATTGTTAAGACAAAGCATGCTGTGACCTCAATGGAAAGCTTCAAAGGGAATGTAACTTTTTATATTTCGCGGACAAGTACGCCACGATATATGCCATCAACGCTCGGTCCAACAGCAAACAAACTTAATTGCATTTAACAATTTAATTGGTGCTGGCATAACCAGGACTCAAGCTCGAATGAAATGAGTGACGGGCTTCGCACTGATACCCCAGCTCAATATTGTAAAGTGATATCATAAATGTTAAATATTTGCACAGCATAGACCATCATGTTAAAAACAGTACCAATTTTAGTTCATATCTCAACCTATGTATGATACCCAACGGTGTTATTGGAATTCTTGAATATGTTGCCGCCGATATCTTATCTCTGGGAACATTCGTTTGCGGTTTGAAATCGACGATACTGTTTGTAGAAAAGTCGTTCTCGTGCGCTCCTTCTAAACAGACCGCCGCCCCGGGCTATAATCAATAGCCTTATCTCTCTGCTCTAAGTGCGATGTTATTGTTTCTGCAACTTCCGAACCGATTGCTATTTCGCGTATGATGCTTTTGTTTTTTATTTGTACTAATTCCTACATAAAATCTGCCGCGAATACATCCGAAAAAAAAATTACAACAAAAATTATCCCGATTAACAAAAGATTTACCAAACAACGCATGACTGCTTAATTTCTTTGTAGCCTTTAACACGCGATAGCTTTGTAGTTTGCAGTTATTTTTTTTACATTATTTTTTTTTATTTGGACCTGAAATTGTATCACCCATAAGGAATACCGAAGAACGGATAAATGGAACAGAATCTGACACCGCTGTCTGAAAATCCCCTTTACCTTTGCTTTGTAATTGACTCTTGTCGATTTTAATCAATACATTCTGGATCAACATTAAAAAAGGGATGAGAACTTTATCCGTACTAACATTTTGAGACTCTTTACATACGCAACGTCGTTATACTATACACATAATAGCTAGTCGCATACGTTAAATCTCGCTCGAGAAACAACTCACTCTTAAATAGTGATAAGAACCAGACAGCATTTAAATCTCAGTAGTCTTTATTTATCTTTCTTGAGCGCAGACGGCGTTTAAATATCTGAGGCCGGGCGGTGCGACGCAGGCGAACGTAAACACAGAGTTGCCTTTGAGACACCATCCTTCGGATATTTTTACTTCCCATATTTCTAGTTAAGTTGTTCAACTGTATAAGGTATTTTTTTAACCTTCTATCGATTGCGGCATTTTAACTGGAACACTGATTTTAATGTAATGTTAGACATTTATTATATCATTACATCACGTAATTGGGCTTTATATCTTAAGATTTTGTGTAGGTTCATTCAGTTATAGTTTAGTCTTTCATAGTCTTCAGTTTATTTACTCGCTTAATATATGTATTTGTGGTAGTTTTTCTAGTTCATGAGTGTCACCCCATAAAAAATTTAAGGAAGGGTACAATTGTTAGTTTGTTTTTCGTAATATTTGAAACTGTACAATTTGTTTGAAGAAATATACACATTAGGTGTTTTTGATTATGTTTTAAACTACTACAATATACCTCATTCATGTTTGGAACCTATTATAATTGAGATATCAAATAGTTTTTAATCAAGCGTAATGAAAGCCAAGTTGATGAAACTAAAAAAGTAGACTGCGCATGTAGACAGTGTAGCGCAGACAGATCTGAACCGCTTTCGTTTATATTGAAAATAGAGATTCAAACGGGAATCGGACAGTTGCCTACATTGTTTTTAAACTAATCGCATAGCAACGCTACCGACTGCTGTGTACTTATAAAATTAAAAACGTAAACGAGTTTTAAGTAATTTATTCACTATTAATTGGGATAATTAGGTCAGTTTATGAGGACAAAAAATAATGATACTTATTTTCATATGGTATTTCATATGCTTGGCTTGAGAACCAAACTTCGAATGATTTCCATTCTGCTAAAATGTCATTTCACGCGTCGATATACAAAATAAACTAAATCCCGGAACGGAGAAGGTTTGAAATAACAAACGGAATGTCGACCGTGTATCGGGCTCCGCGTTACATTTGGGAGGCAGGGGGAAAATATGAAAAGGCGAAAGGAATATTGCCTGACAAAATTACGATCGCTTTAGACTCCGCACAGACCATTGAGAGGTGAATTGTTGCCTTCCTACATTGCCATAGAGAATCTATTTGTTTTCTTCAGCCGGCCATGCGATCGAAATTGCGCGCGCATACGGTTTGGCGTAGACAGCGCGCGTAAATCTCGCGCTTTATTTGAAAACCTGTGTGTATTTTTCCTTCTTACGTTAACATGGCTCGGAAATGTTAAAATAATAACCCTTCAAACGGATATAAAGACAGAAGAAACACATCTAGTTTGTAATTAATGATCTTAAAAGAAAATTAACCCACTAATTATTGAGTATATTGTAAAAAGACCTATGCAAACGTTAAATTACACTGGCACGCATAGTCAACAGTAAGGCGTACGTGTATGCAAGTAATCTCGCTCAGAGAATTGAATATTAGCATTAACAAGACAAATGTTCCGTTGGAGTTAATAGTTTCCCATTAGAAGCTGGCCGAAGTACAGCTTCCCTACACAAGTAGTAACAACTGAGAGTCGAGGGTTTTGTTTGCAGCGAACTGTACAGGCGTTAGGCCATCAACGCCTGTGTGCATAATCAATGCGAGACTGAACTATTGTATCGTCAATATAAAAAGTTTAACATCATCGTCTGTATTGTGTATAGAGAGACATACATAGTTTTATTTACGAATATTTGCATTAGCACGGAAACCTGCTTTGAAAAAGATGTAACATCCTTTTAGGGTTCCGTACCCAAATGGTAAAACGGGACTCTATTACTAAGATTCCGCTGTCTGTCTGTCTGGATGTCCGTCCATATGTCACCAGGCTGTGTGTGTATCTCATGAACCCTGATTGTTAGACAGTTGAAATTTTCACATAATTATCATGTATTTCTGTTGCCGCTATAAAAGCAAATACTAAAAAACAGAATAACAAAATATATAATGGGGCTTCTATACAACGGACATGATTTTTTTGCCGTTTTTGCAGATAATGGTACAGAACCCTTCGGGCGCGAGTCCGACTCACGCTTGGCCGCTTTTCTCATGCTGTTCCTTTTGTACACTATAAGGCCATCGATGAGTTCAGCACGTATCCGATCTTCTTATTACACAATATGATACGAACGGAAGTGCGAGGCTCCGTTTTCCAATCTCTTCGCTAATTGAAGAAACACTCGTAAATTACTTAAATGCGAGTGATACGCCCTAACGGGAGATGTGCAATAATTCTCACGCATAGCTCACCGGACGTTCAGGATAAATAGTGCCCATTAACACGTTTCTTACAGTGACATTAGGCTTTATTGGATCCCGAGAAGTAACTCAATCTCGCTGAAACAAAGTACACCCTCGATTAATTTTATCGAAGGAAATTACATAAACACATTTCTTGACGTTGTGCGCCTTTTAACATTATAAATATAACCCGCCTTCTTTTATTTAAGACTAGACTACAGAGGAATAACTTTTATTTACGACTTAATTTACGTAAATTAACGTAAAAATATATATTCGTATGAAACTTAATTCTTTTCTTTCCTTCTTTCTTTCTTTCTTAAAAAAACAGTAGGTACTCTTAATGTACGATAACATTATATTGTAGGATATAAATTCAAATCCTAACATCCAATGTGGCGTACAGATAGACCAGCTATTTACATATGAACTTTGGCATTAAACGTAGCAATAGTTTCAGGCCTAGTAATAACTGCAAACGAATGTCGCCTTTAAGAGCTTACGCTTTTTCCAGTTGTTCACTTTTATCGCTCAACTTTTCTACGGGGCAGATTAGTTTCACCGTAAAAATAATCGTAAACTCCGTAGGAGCAATTCCAGAACAATGCCGTCCTATCTCGCTTTAACTTTAACAATCATACCAAGCAGCGGCCCCGCTGTACGGATGTTTAATTGCCCCTCATTAAATATACTGCAACTTGGGAGTCTGAAGTTTGTTGTATCGAGCCCACCGTTAGGTCAACATAGTTTAGTTATCGCGGGGCTAAAGTTAAAATGGTATGCGAGTTGCGCTTTAGAAGCGGTTACCGTCTGACGTCTCCATTCATTACTAAAGTAACCAGCCTCCGCAACTTTGTTCGCGCAAACTCGCTGCTCCTACTTTCCCTATAAAGTAGACTTGTGACAGCGAGTAATGTCTCCTTATATTGTTCTGGGGCTAAGAGGTTTGCCTCGCAGTTGTGATGAGAATTGTTAACTTATACGTTGCATTGTCTCTGATCAATTTGTTACGAATGCGCCTTGCGGTTTACTTGTTTGTATAGAACTTTAATTAGATGAGTTTTGAGTTAGCGCTTTGACTATATATAATAATCTGGTTGATGATATAAATCAGTTGTTAGAAATATGGGTATTTATGACAAGACAATAATTGTAACCATATATATATATATATATATATATATATATATATATATATATATATATATATATATATATATATAAAGAGTTACCGTAAATATTTATATAAATAGGTAAGTAAGGTCTCACGCCAGCTACTCTAAGCCGATGAAACTATATATTTTTACTATATTTACAGATTTTATGTTGTTAAATTTTAACTTAAAGTTTTTGAACCCTTTACAGTATACATGATGACAGTTTACGTTGTGCTAAAGTCACAGGTAGCCCGAAATATTTTCACATTTTAAAATAATTAATTTTGGTTCATATACGCAAAAAGCTCTTACAGTGCCTTAAATTCTTGCAGCATTGGTGTATATGGATTTGATTTTTAAATTATCAAATCCCAACGAACATTTTACATCCAACCTTTATCTCTATTGATATTACCCGCGAAGAACTCCGTAAACTTTGTTTGTTTTAAAATATATACAAGAAAGGTTTACACAGATAGGTATAATAAACCAGTCGTACATAACGCTGCAAAGTATTTAGTCCTAATCGATACTCGACAAAATCGATTATGAACTTAGCTCGGAAATCATCGTCTGCGGGGTGGGCTCTTGACAAATGTCCGTTATAAGCGCAGAACAAATTAGTGCAATTAATAACGAGCGGAGCTGGCAGCGCTGAGCCAACAAATATTATCAAGATCGTTAATTTCGACATCTCACTGAGAGGCGCTCGGATAATATTGAGCATAAGATAGGAATGCGCGGAACGCACTACATCACAAGACCCGCGTTGCTAAGAATTGCGATCCTCGAACTAATTTGAGTACGGGCTCGTTTTTTTTTTGAAATTCAAAACTATACAGCACTTGACTGCCATCCCACCTGATGGTAAGTGGCGATGCAGCCGTTGACGGTAAACGCGCTAGCTCAGTAAAAGTTTTTACATCTGTGAGTTGTTGCATCGAATTGATCCGGGTCAAGAGGAAGCTTACCGTCTAGAGAATAATAGCAATTAATATTTTTCGATTATCGCACATTAAACATATACAAAATACGTACATAAGTCGTATACTAAGCGCCGGCTTTCCATGATGGAATGTTTTTTGTCAAAATTCGAACTCTTTCTCTCCCTAATTTTCTAGTGCGCTAAAGAATAATACTTTATTTATTGATTTTGTTTGATCCAACCTTGAATAAACAATTTTAAACCACTCATTCGTTTTTCTTTTTATAATGCTTATTATATTTTCCTCTGCACTCAATAATTCACTAAAAATATAATTTTATTTCTAGTAATGCTTTTTATATGAAAAATGTAATATGTAGTGTAAATTATTTCTTTGGAAAAATTAACTCTCAATAACACTTCAGCTCATAAACATAGTATTTGTGTAGACAATTCGCAAAGAAATCAGTGGTTTGAGACGTTTTTTCTCTATATAAATTTATTAAGCCAGCCTAGCGTTATATCTCGTCTCCTCACACTCTAACGCTTCACGGTTTCATTTTTGAAGTATTTTATTAAAATTTACACGATAATATTTTACGTTTATTTTACACGGCTAAATTTACACGATACGAGTAAAATAGAACTGTTAAGGTTGTGGAACGGCGATAAAAATTATAAGCACCCGTGCAGCTTTCCCGTGCCATAACGCTTTCTATTCTTCTCCATATTAGGTGTACCCATTCTGGAGAACAATAACGCCATAAATGCCGAAGCGATTTTTCATCCCCATCGTAAACCTTCATATTCTGCCCCCCTTCCTTTATTTCACCACAGAAACAATGTACTGGACCACAGAAGTCGCATTTGGTCTATTTTCGTGATATGTTCCAGTTTTAATTGAATCTAATAATATTTTATTATCAAGTGGAGCTTCACTTCAAGAAATTATATAATTCTAGTTGTTAAAAATTACATATTATATCGAGGTTATTTTATTTTCCAAATTAAGTTTGTTGTATTTAATTACTTATAGTATACATATACATTTATACATTATTATTATGTAATAAACATTTATCTGGTTCAGCACAGGTAGATTTAGAGTAATAGTGTCAAGCTTTTTTGGACAATTCTTATAAGAAAATTCGCTAATTAAAGTACTAATAATATTAAGGAAGTTGGCAAATAAAGCAATATGTAACGACAATTATTGCAAGGTAATCGTTTCCAGCTATCCGGTAGATATTTCTACATATCTAATTCCTAATGAGAAAAGTTTCCTAACTTCAGCCGTTTATTGGAACAGGAACCGATTAACGACTTGAATAGAGTTAGCGGCGCAATAAATATTTCATACGACATCGATAGTTGGTTATCGCTCGTGTTTATGGGCTTCATAAAAATTGCGAGGGGTGGGCCTCGCCTAAACGCGTACTTCATACATGCCATATCCGCAACTGGAAGTGAAACGTTTACATTTTATGAACCCATCACATGGTAATTCGGCGCGGAAACGGACCTGCTCTCTTCACGAGACAACCAATGTAGTGATTTGAATGGAATCTGGTATTAACAATATCGGAACAACATCTTGGTGTTGCGTTCGAAGTAGAAAGCCCAGTAAACGTCCTCTAGTCAATTATGATGATAATGTATCGTATATTTTTACGTGTCATTTTATCCCGAAAAAAAAAAATAGCTTGCTGATGCTACCACATCAAAATTTACAGGATTGATCGAGAATACGCTAACAACCTTTTCAAAACGGTTTATCAACATACAAGTACAAAACCGTTTAGAAATTTGCAAAAATATACTGTTTTTGCGTCTGACACTTTTACTGCTGTTATATATAGTGCTAATCGAAATGCCAAAACGCCGCTATTGTACATTTTCTGACCCCGTCAAGTTCGATGTTGCTTTTGTCATAGTTTTGTTTAAAAAAAGCAGCGTATCAAAATTCATACAGTTAAAACTACCACGTTTCGTGATCCTTAAGAGATAGGACTATGTATACTTATTTAATACCAAATAAAAATACTGTGCGTTTCTGTTTTTTTTTTTTCGTAATTTGATTTCGGAAATTAATTTGGTCAAGCAAACAACGGCACCGTAAACGGCGTAAAGTAATATTGACAGAAGCAATCAACAGAATAGCATGACCCTTTTGAAATAAAAAGTAAAATCTGACCGACCCATCTCGACGTTATCTCGTCGTACATTTTAATATCACTAATAGATTACACGTATCGATTCGCAACAATGATTCTGTCGTCCTTCTTAAAGAAAAAAAAGACGAAAATATACTCTCATTTTGTCAAACCGCAATATCGGGCAAAATTAAAATCGGGTTCCGTATATAATTCAATTTAGGAAAGTTCCTACCTTTTTTATTTTTTGTTTGGATATTGCTAGCATTCTGTTATACCATTGAAATTGAAAATTTAAAGTTTTATTATACTAAATAATTGAAACCACTTATTTTTATACGGGGATCTCTAGAAAGGTCCGATATTTGCTCGCCTGATCTAAGTAAACCCCACCTTTTATGTATATTTTATTCCTGATAATATTCTGATACGAAGGGCCCTCATATCACATTCATTCGAATGACATATTGGAGAAACGTTTCAGTATGTTTTGATCGGGGGAATATCTAGAGTTTTCTTTCAAGAGTAAAACCAAACACATTCGCGGTGAGCCAATATAGGGAATTGATTTTGCACCAGTCTTATTCAAACTTACATTTATGTACGTATTATTACTTCTTTTGACGTCGCATGAAGGATTTATAGGGCCGCGTATTCATTTATCAATGTTCGGGTGGCAGGCGAACGTTTGTGTTCGTAATGGCCATCGCTTCCATTCTTCTCTTGTTCAGTGAACGTTTTTCGTCAGTTCCGTCGCGCTTTTAACTACCACGACGTACCAAATGGTTCCAGTTCATTTGGAGTAAAATAGGTTTTAAAATAATCATACATAAAACCAATATAGACAATGCAATTAATGTAGTAGGACGGTTACGAATCAGCCCTGTAGTCCCGGGCTCATAGAATATGGCTAAGGTATCCCCTGCCTGTCGTAACAGGCGACTAAAAGGGGTTCACGGATGGGCAGCAGCACGAAGTGGTCTCGTGTTGCTTGCTGCAAGAGGGTGAGGGGATCGGAGAAGGTTTATCCTTCTCCGAGGCGTGCTCAGGCGTAGTACCGAGGGACACCGGTGCGTTCCATGGGAGATCCGGGAGTCCCTCCAAATGTACAGAAGGCGGCCACCGAGGGGGTTTTAGTGGGTAAGAACCCCACATAAACCTGTCATGTAAAGTGACAGGGTATCTTTTGAAGATTTCCCCCCGATACCAAAAAAAAAAAAGGACGGTTACGAATAATCGCGCCCGTTCGGCTGGCAAATAGAGTAACGAGCAATGAATCCACTATGTATATATATATATATATATATAATCGGAATCTCGGAAACGGCTTCAGCGATTTTCATGAAATTTAGTATGTGCGTAGATTCGGGGGCGAAAAATCGATCTAGATAGGTTTCATTTTTAGAAAAGGTCCTTTTATCCCTGTTTTTAGGGAATGAAAAATATCATTCGAATATGAAGGTAAATTTCACCGCAAACCAAAATGTTATAATAGCTCGGTCGGTTATCGGGCGGCCCCAAAACATACGGCCGTGGTTCGTGTCACGATCATTTACACAATCTTTTTAATTTTTTTTTAGATTCCAGGTCATTGCGTTCTTTATTTTTTATTTTTTATTGATCCAGATGATTTTGTTATATTTTCCCCTTTTTTTTAAAGTTGTTTCTTTTGCGAAAAACACTACTTCATATTTCCTTATTATTAGGTCGGTAAGATCGAAAAATATTATGCATATTACATTACTCAGTAATTTGTATCTAAATGTAATTTCCAAGATACACGATTTACAAAAAAAAAACAAACCGAGCAAAGCTCGGTCCTCCGAGTACTTTCTTATTAGACAAAAATAATGTGTCTGTAATTGACATAAATTAAATTATCGCCTTTTCAATAAAAGCGTACACTTTCATTTTCCTCACACCAATTAAGCAATTTCAATCTGTTTGTAAATATCCTTTTTAATAATTTTTTAATCTATAAATCTCATTCTGCTTTGTGAGTATTATTTAGTTTGATTATGTATAGTTTACTTTAGTAAATACGTTTGGTAAATCCTTTGCTTTGAAAATTTAGAGCACTCTTTAAATTTATTTCACTTAATAAGCTTCGCGCGATTGTACTTTCGCAGTTCTAGCTGCCGATACCTCCGTAGTCTCCTTTGTTAAGAGAACTAACATCACTCTTCATTAACTTGAGAAATTGTTATAGAAACGAAAGCAGCCTTATTTTCCGACGCAATCTGCCATTTCGGGTACGAAATTTTCATCCGCGTTGTTTCTTTGTTGTGAAAAATGTTATTTAATTTCGGGCAATTATTACACGCGCTCTACCAAATTACTCCGAGGAATTGGACCTCGTGTCGGTTATATTCCCGAGAATACGGTTCTTTTTTCTACAATGAAAGCTTTATGTCGTAAAATAGGATTCCCGCTGTTACCGTAATCTTTTTATTCTATTATGCAAATTGTTGGAAAAGAGTAATTCTAATATCTGTTTGAGTTGCCAACATTTCAATATTTGCGAAGCGACAAAAATGAGGGGGAGGGAAATATCTTCATAATATAAATCTCGAGGGATTGCTATAATAATAACTTTTCATTCTAAAAAATTAAAAGGGCGTCCATGCCTTAACAGATTGAATACGTCGCAACTTCAATACGTTCAGACTGACAAAATATATTTTAGAAGCAATAATTATATAGCGAGCTCACCGTTAAAGAAATAAGCAGTCAGCGTTGTGGTCAAATGTTTGTATAGCGAATCCAGGTGGACTAGTTCTTATAATCTATCTCCCGAAACGCACGAGCAACATGTGGCTCTTATTAAGTCCTCGGCGTGATGGATGCCCCAAGGCCCCAACCTGTCACCAGGTGCGAGCACCGCCATATTCACTGGCAACTCGAAACCCCCTCGGCGGGAGTCGCGTGTACCGCGTCGTCAGTTATTTGTACATTTGCCTTATTACGCCGGGTGATTTATACATCGGGCCGGTGCGTTTTACTGCCGGGCCCGTCATTTCCTCGCCTTAAATTGAGATTGATCCGCGTAACGGCGTGACGCGCGCTCATTTTTGTTTCTTCTCTTCGCTAATCATAACGCGCCGACTTTATTAGCGCGGGAGTACAATCGGGTAGGTTTTTTTTATGTGAAAAGTTGCCAAACGAGCAGGTGGTTCACCTGAAGTTAAGTGAATACCACCGCCCTTGGACATCTGCTACACCCAAGGGTTTGCGGATGCGTTGACAACCTTTTAGAAGGTGTATGTAAATCGAGTGAAGTAATTAATGCTCGAATAATAATTATCCCATAATTATATTTCTATCACGGTTAGAATATGCAAATTGTAATCGGCCAATATATTGTCAAACCTACTAAATATGCATTCAGAAATATCAATATATACTGCTGCCTGCCTGATTTCAACCGGGACAATTATCTGAGGGCTACACAAAAACTTGTTCTGTGTGGAATCTAACCCACGACCACCGGCGACGATCCCATTACCTGAGAAATTGCGCCACCGAAGTTCTTTCCCAATGAATTACCTAAACTCCGTATCATAAAACAAAAATGCTGGTATCTTGATAATTGCCCATAGTCTTAGTTAAGAGTCATGTAATTTATAAAAAAAATTAACATATGAAACCTCTTTTGTTGCAGAGAGGCTCAGACGAGCTTCTTTCGCAGAGTGGCGTCACCGTCATGGCACCTGCCGCTCCACACCACGCTGACAACAACAATCAGGATTCCGCCGCCAAAAAGGTAGGTTTAGTACCACCTAATGAATTCGATAAGTTAAAAAATCTCGCTGTTGAAAGTGCAATTTTATCGAATATTGTTCGCTAAAATTTCATATTTCGGCAGAGAATGCATGAGGTTGCTCTTTCTAATTTTTTAATACATATCATCATCGTCATCCTCCTGCTCTTATCCCACGTAGGTGGGGTCGGGACAACATGTGAATCATGTTTTAAGTGGTTTTGGCTAGGTTTTTTACAAACAGCCTGATGTCAACCCTCCCGGGGAACAAACACCTAGATCCGGAACAATTATCTAAACAAACGAAAGAATTATTATTAATTCTTCAGCATAAAACTATACATGTATTCGCATGAGCCCCAAGGCTCTTTTATCCTGTATGTTTTTTTAGTTATTGATAATTTATCTATTTATTATTTAAAAAAAAACATTGCTCTTACCTTAGGATAACATTATCCTGTATTGTAAGGACGTTATACAAACATAAATTTCACGTGGACAAACACCCAGATGCGAAACAACTATGTGTGACTCACAAAAATCGTTGTCACGTGTGGGAATCGAACCCACGACCCCCGACGCCGAAGCCAATATCTTGGATCTACTGCGCTACGGATTCATCGTTATTCAATTGCTATTATAATGAATGATGCATCAACTTTTTTAATTTTATGTGTTAAGAAAATGTTCTCATAACTTTTAATTGCTATTGCATACCGACCTATTTTGTCCCATGACTCACTACATACTCTGGACTTTATGAAAGTTTTATCGCACCTTTTTTTTTTCGATCGTGGTGAACTCGTTCTCTGCAAATTGTATTGTTACAGGCGAAATAAAAAAAATCAGCTTAACATGTGTTAGGAAAATGCATTTACAATTGAGGGACCACAATACCCGTGGTTGTATTTTTATTGCAATCTCAATAGTCACAGGCAAAGGTTCTCAAGTTAATCCACTTTGCAGCCATTTATGTTCTTTTTATACGACTTCAAAATGGAGTAAATTTTCAATTCGACTGTATTTTTGATATTCATTTCACGTTTACTGAAAATAGCGTACCAGTAATTTTAGTTTTGGGTTTTATTCAAAAGCGATCTGTGCTGCAATAAAACTTCTAATAGTTTGCTGTAAGTTATGTTAAAAAGTATGTTCTTTTTTTTTATGTGAAAACTTGCCAAGCGAGCAGACGGTTCACCTGATGTTAAGTGAATACCGCCGCCCATGGACATCTGCTACACCCGAGGGTTCCAGATGCGTTGACAACCGTTTGAAAATTGGGCTCCGGCCACCTCACTCACCAGACGAAACGCGAAAGTATTATACTTCCACTTTATGCCGGACTTCTGTGAGGTCGTGGTACTTACCCCGGACGAGCCTGCCCATTCGTGCAACAGCCGAGGCTGCTGCGTGGCCCTACCGCCGTTAAAAGTATGTAGTATGTTCGGAGTAAGTTTAAATTAAGATTACCACTTAATTTAACGATGATTTACCTTTCCTATACTGTCATAGCTCATTGTCCGTGCGCTCGCTTTTAATTCGGTTCGGCGAGTTCGGTCCTCGCTACCTGCACCAATTAATTTATCACGTTTCAGCGGTGAAAGAAAACATCGTGAGAAACTTACATATTATTGAAATAATAAAAAAAATCGGAAATAATGTGAAGTTTGCCAATCCGTAGTGAGGCGCGTAGTGGACTATACCTTTGTCCAGCAGTGGAACATATAAAGGCTGTTACTTTACTTTTACTTTTTTGCCTCTCCTTTGCCAAACAGAGTGAAAACGTAAAAATCAATCTGTTTCCCTTGGATCGATTAGTAGGTATAGTCTTATTTATAATGGTTTTTATAACTTCTGTTTATATAGCTTTGTTGTGTGTACATTGCTGATATTAGGATGCATTAAAGATAAAAGAAATACTATATAGTTTACAATTCTGTGCTCCGTTTTAAATAAAACCATTATGATATACCCACGTAAATAACTTCAACTATCACTTATTAATTGCCGATTGCGTACTTGATAAAATGACAGCTTAAAATTAATAAATTAATCCATTTGATATAAATACTAAAATTTTGTTTGAATTTAAAACTACATTTGCTATTTAAACTTAGAATCGGAACGTTTACTGAATTTAAACTTAGTCTACTCTGGTTAATGTGTGCGACACGTTCCGGTTCAACTACGAGTGACCTACTCAAGGTATATCACAGGACCATCCTGTTTCCGACAGAAACTTTCCACGTGTCTGTAATTCGAATGCATGACCCGCAACTAAGAGTAATGGTGGCTTAGAGGCTTAACCCTCTACCCCAATTTTGTATTTCGCTGCTGTCCTGACATCGAATGCCGATGAAAGAGTTGTTTCGGTCTGTCTGTAGGTAGGTAGAAATACTCGGAATATATCCATGGTTGATACAGAAGGGTCATTCGGAAATTAATTTGGAGTGAATAGGTGCATTTTGGCTTTTACGTTACAGCAAACACAGGGATCAAATGTTATTAATTACTTATAAATTTATAATGATTATTGTAGTTTAAAGTAAAATACGTAACGGATATAATAAAGTCGGTAAAATTTCTCAGACTGGTTTACTGAACATAAGTTATAAAACTATACCGGCTTAATCTTTCTACTGTTGAACAAAAAACTTTATAATTTAAATTTCTCTATAGAATTTATTTCTTAATATCAAAAGACTTGATATTTACTTGCAGTCATTCTCAAAGGGATTTTCATTCTCTGTGTTCTATATCCAGAATAAATATTTTATACTAATTTGTGCGGGCTTTTTAGCTATGTTGTACTTTGAAGTTATGCTTTGTCTTTTTCTGATGCTATGGGCGGTTATTATTGATGTAAAACTTATACCTAACGCCAGTCAGAGATAAGAAAAGTTATCCGAACCAATTCAAATCTTTAACATATTGCTATCGTTTCAGAACGAATGTACGAACACATTAAACTGTCGATGTTCTTTAATATGTGGGAAAGATGATGATGAAGAACCTGATGTTATCTTAGTACCACCGTCTTTGGACATACGACTGCCTTTTTACGACCAACCGCCTGCCTGAGTTCAATCCTCCTTGGAACGAGTATTTGTGGTCACACAAATACTTGTTCTGTGTGGAAATCGAACCTACAAATGCTGGCGCCGAAGCCAATAACTTAGCATTTGCGGCACTGATTCACCCGAGTCATTATAATAATCTGCTAGCACGGCTTAAAATTTATTAAAACAAATTCGCAGAAACATTTAATTTACAACCACAAAAACGATCTTCAGCTAGAAGTAAATACGTAACGTAACGTAATATGGCTATCGCAACTATCTAATCGAAAATAAGTGATTCTTTTTGCTCCTCCTTTTTTATTCCTTGTTTTCGTTTTTGCTGTCGGGGAAAATCAAGGTTTCCACGTTAGTTTGCCGGCCATTTACTCTCACTTGTTGGGGCGCTCTGGAAAACCTCGCCTCAGTAATCTTAATTACATTGTGATCTCGTTACAGCTGGGTCTTAATTCATAATTAAATAGGAACGTGTCCCTGCCCTCCTTATTTATTTGCCACGGCTTTTTTAAGGTTTTGCGATGGCGTCGACTTTTTTCGCTGTGAAAATTTAAACTGCTTTTTCGCGACACCCCTTCTTCTTTGTCGCGCAGAATATTCATTTAGAATCCATCAGCGGAATGACTTACGGGGTATTTTTTTTTATTTTCTCGTATTATTTGAGGGATACCTCTTGCTTCGAAAATATTAAAGAAGGGCTCAGTGTACCTTTTGCGTCGCGAAGAAAAAAGTCGTTTTGTCAAACAGACAATAAACGTGAGCTCTCGCAAATTTTATGGCGGAGCGTTTTTATGTTTTTTAAATGCAATTTTCGTAAGTGGACTGTCAAGGCACTCCAATGCCCAATATCACGAGAGATCGTCTGCGAAAAACACACTAATAAACCCTCATCCTCTTTGACCGGGTCATTAATGTCCAAATAAAGTAATTAATTATGTTCCCCGCTTTTTCCTTTCATTTTCTTGACATCTGCCTGTAAAAACGTAGAAGGCTGTGTACCGTGAAGATCAATCAAATCAGTGAGTGCTACCGTAGACCTGTGCGTTTACCGCTACTTAGGCATTTACGAGTTTGTGTACTAAAATTACGACTTCGGCATAAACTGAGCGTCCGTAGCCTTAGGTTTACCGTAAATAACGTAGTCTAGTTGTGCAAATTAACATCGTTAATTGAAGTAGAAAATATGGTCACAGATTAATAATAATTTTAAATCTACTTTAAAATTATTATTAATCTGTGAAAAACTGTGAGAACTGATTTTGATTTATCTGTTTAAGAGTAGTAAGTCCGCCAATCCGCAGAGAGGCCGGGTGGTGGACTATGCCCTGATACGTTCTGCGCATAAGAGGCCTTTGCCCAGCGGTGGGACATGTATAGGCTGATACTTTGCTTTTTTTTAAAGAATAATGTGTAGCTTTAATGAAAACTAACCTCTTGACTAACATTTAATGGTAATTTCTGGTAAGGCCAGGCAACAATCTTCGCTGTTGCACGAATAGGCAGGTCCGTCCGGGGAAGTACCACAACCTCACGCAAATGTCCATGAATTGCGATTATCACTTAACATCACCGCTTGCCACCTTTTATATAAAAAAAATTACGATTAATTCCACAACCTGCGCCTCAGAATGATATATCCACCTTTTTATTCTGTAGAATTGCACATTCGATAGAGTGAGTGTTCGACAACGGAGTTTAATTATGGTTACATAATAAATTAGCTTTGTATAAAGTCAGTAATAGTCAGTATTTTATTAACAATATTCTGACGAGTGCCAATTAAAAGTTCTGGCGGATCTAGCTACAGCGATTTCTGGTGTACCTAATAATAGTCTTGAAATTTTAACAGCCTTAGTAACTTTCAGCGTTTGGGTTGAGTCGAGCTTGATGAGTTAATTTATTATTGCCCGTAGTAATTAATTTGCAATAAATAACATGCAAACGAAGAAGGATTCAACGAGGAAGGTATTTGTTATTATATAGATATGTATTATATTTGATGATTTTATTTTCTACATATATATTAATGTAATTATTTTTGCACTATTATCCCGCAGCTTTATTATCTAATGCTATACCCTAAGGTTACCTGGAAGAAATTGCTACCTTAGCAATAAGGCCGCCTGTATGTACACTATCTTTCCGGAATTTTCTTCCTTGTATTTCCTTGTGGGCAATAAAGTATATTCAATTCAATTCAAAGGATCTCTATTTCTTATTTACTAATTAATATAAATATAAAATTATAGATATAGAAATAAGTGGCAATCAATTCATTTTAATAGTTATACTTTTTATGTTATGATTTTTATTTTCAGTCCTGACCTTTGCACACAGGACCAAACTAAAATGTGTAGGTTCAAATTCCCTGAGCGACTAAATTTTTTTCAAATACTTATCTGCACATTTTGAATAATAATTTTACCAATCAAATTATTTTTAGTCGTTAAAAATACCAACTCGAGAAATAGTTCTCTATGTTGAAACTTTATCCAGTAATATTATGGTATAACGCAATGTGTTTAGACGTGTACAGAGTAAGTTCTTGATTCCCGCTAAACGCTAAGCTTTCTTTAATCGTCCTCAATCTACGAGCACTCGTCAAACTTTCATGAAGTTCCTCCACTAGCAGACTCCCCTCAAACCCGCAGTTATTGCGCGGGCAGCCGATACTAAAGACTTTATGTCCGACTTAGCAAATTGTAGTTGCGGTATCTAAAGAATGCGTATCGACTATTGGTGACTTTGGTCTATCTTTTAGTGTGCTTTTTTAATTAAAAGTGCTAACTGACTAGGACATTAGAAATATCTCAGTGTTTTCTATGTAAAGTGGGCAAAACGTCGAGTATTAAACGTAAAAAATTACAAAGTTTAGTTTTAGTTTATAATTCGTAAAGAGAAACTTTATTTTTAATCCTATTGAAAGCGTTATTATATAATGTAATTAAGATAAAGCGAAACATTGTTTTTACGCGAATATTATACGTGATTAGATGAAACTATTTCATGGATTTTATCTTCATACGCAGTATGGCTCCACGGTGAAACGCTGGAAGGGGTCCGAACTTCGAGAATTTAAAATCATAATAAAACGCTATAAAATCCTGTTAATAGTTTAATTGAACTAAGGTGAAACAGTTCAAATCATAATTTTATTAAAATTTCGACTTTTGGTGCAATGGTTTACGTAGCCGCCTCGTCAATAGCTATTGCATGTTTTCGGTTCGGACACAGTTTCGGACCTCTACACAGGACATAAACTTTTTTGTTCCGAGCCGGGGCGTTGCTTTCTGTTCTTGATTTAATGTCTATGAAAATCATCAAGACACATGGAGTAATTTTTAAATAATGAATAAAAAATCAATACATATATATATATATATATATATAGATATATATTAATATATAGATATATATTAATATATAGATATATACCTTGTTTATCCAACATTTTATATTTTTATAAGTAAAGTTATTTACGAAATAAGTGAATGTAGTTTAAAATCAAATAAAAAACTTGATCCGTAAAATAGTTACATTTAATCATTATTGAAATAAATTAAAAATCACACCACCGCCGTGTATCCTTAAACGAAGTTCTTGCCCTGTAAGAAGTCAATATTCTGGTAATTCACAAAATGGTTCGTTCGTATTCCGACTTGATGAGATTGCCCCCTTGTCGCTAACGCCCCGGTACTTGCCTGCGATGTTATCGGGAAAGCGTTAATACGGGAAGTCGATGACATTGCTCACGAGAGCGGCAACGCTTCGGTTCATTCATAAAAACTCTCAACTCATAATATGCAGTTGGTGTCACGTAAATTATGCAGGTAGGCTGAACAAAAAACTTTCTATAACTCGATTTACCTGAATAAAAATAACGCTTGCATATTTTCAACCGACTTCAAAAAAGGGGAGGCTCCCAATTATTTACCTTTTCTAAGCAAATTAGCTCAGCAATCCATTATTTATGAACCGATTTTGTAAATTCTATTTTCAAAACCGGGTTCATAAAAAAAGTAGGTTCGATTGTCGATTGTTCGATTGAAAGATGGGCCTACATGGGTAGGCCCATCTTTATTTCATTGGTATTGTACCTTGGAGTCCAGAGATACAAGTATTTAAAATCATATAGATAAAGTATAGTGAGATAATTTCTGTTTTCTTTTTTGTAATTAATAATATAATATATATTTAATTTTACGTTACATACAAACGTGTACGAAAATATATACTGATAACGTTAATTTAGCTGACGTCAGTAGAAATCAATACACGCTTTGTTTGCAATAAAATCAATGCGCGCGTATTTTATTAATTACAATACAACATCGCCATTATCTACGGTGATAATCCAATTAATAATTAAAATTTAAATGGTGCCATATGCATAACTAAAGTGTACGGTATATAACGATATAAATTAAATCTATCAGTCAGTTGTAGAAAATACCTTTTTGTTCTGACTTAGCAACCAAAATATTAAATGGGCTCTCTAAAATCTCTAGGCGCTTTCCAAAGTCCGTTTCTGATAGACCCCAGACCGACCTTTGGGCATACCGCAAGCAGCTTAAGCCTTCCTTCACTTTAAGTCTCGGTCATGTTTTTACGTAATGTATTTGTTGTATAAAATCCCCGAGAGACCTGTAGGGACTTATTGCTATTTTATTGTTTTCTAAAACTATAGTAATCATTACACATGAAAATATTTAATGTTCGCATTAAACCAATCACTTAAATAAATCATATCTTACATTTTAAACAATAATAGAAATTGGGGAAAAGCCAAATAAATGATGCATAATATACGTACACAATTAGTATCATTATTTAATCTAGTCATTACAAATACGATACCACATTGAGGGATATATTATGATTATTATGTTTCATCTACTCAAAAAAGAGTAGAATGGACTGATGTTGCTAATGACGGAGATACGCCGTGGAATGATATAAAGCTACGGAGGCGGCGAACTGAAAAATAGTATTTCAATAAACACAGCCTGCGCGATCATCGGGAAAATTGACCGATTCCGGGAAATCCGCGCAGGAAAATGTCACACAATATCGCTTTTTTTTTTCTCCTCCATCCCAGCGGCGGCAAAGCCAAAATTTAATATTTATGGATGAATTGTGAGACGGAGCGAATGATTTAAAGTGTCTGATGTGGAAATAGCTCCTCGCAGATTTTCTGACCCGACGAAAGTAACGTCCCTCTGTACGTTTCACGTGCCACTTGTTCCCTTTCGCGAGGAGAGAAAATATCGCCACGCACCCCAAAGGTGGGCGAACGTGTCCCGCGATTTATTCCGCCCTTTCGCGAGTCGGTCGGGAAAAAAGTATTTTTTTTATTTGTTTACTCACGGAGATTTGGCTCTTTTGATGTAGATTGTAAGAGATTCGCATTGTCGGATAGACAACGCAGACCTCGCGTGTTTTCTTCCTCTCCGTCCTTTAGTTAGCGGTTTGCTAATAGATATAACATGAAAGTCTTCCATAAATATTTTGTTACGTGTAAAGCGGGCGGGATATTTGTTCTATATTTATTTTTACTCCCTTTGTCTAAATCAAATTTCTTTCACAGTAATGGCTTGGATGTTTACTTACATTTATTTTAACGGGTATTATCTTTTATTTTGGTACACAGTGTTCTTTAAAAACACACAAAACAAACGGTTGGTTTGATCTGCCCACCGGCACAATTTATACATTCAGTGCTATAAAGTGTATACATCTATTCGATTTTTATTTAATGGTTTTAGGTTCAATTATGTATGCAGATGTTTAAAGGTGGCAGAAACAAAAAGAGTGCAAGGACCGTTACCAACGAAAGTATTCCGTATTTTTCGATATTAATAATCAAACACTGTTAATACCGCACTCAGAGACCACAATGAATGGTAATATTAAACCATTTAATTCTACCATTAATTATAGTCCACCTTAATAATTATCATGACTTCGGTTACAATAGTTAAATACAAAAATTGTCCTTATTTACTTATTAATTCTTTCATATATTTTATTCAATGCACCAAAAGGAATAAATAAAATCATTCATGATATTGTGACTTTCCTTTGTGTTTTTTTTCCATTGTTTTAATTACCGACTGAACCAATTGAGAGATGATGTTCAGTAGGGCTAATTAAACGAAGGTTTCCAAGTGCGACCCTTAATTTTGATCGCAGAAAAATCACTGTGACCGCGCGCTCTCTTCACCTCGATAGAAAGTGAAGTGTCATATAAAGCTACATTATATTCGGAGCGCCGGCTCGGGCCGGCGTAATCAAAAGGCTCTCCGGGGAACAATGGCGCCCACATCGGGGCCGGGACCGATAAGCCCCGACAATTATACTACATCGACTTTTCAATTATCCAACCGACTCCACCCGCGAACAATGCAAGCTTTGCCCGTGTATATTACCCGTGGTCATTTTGTTAGCCGTTTAGAAGCGAGTCCCTCATCGCTCGATTTTGTGCGGACAACACGAGTGAGCGCCACCCGTGAAGTTTAACGTTAATGTTCGGGAGTTTACTGTGGCTACGCCTGTAACAGAAGCCTGTTCTTCTGTTGCACGACTGGACAGGTCCGTCCGGGGAAGCACCACGACCTCACAGAAGACCGGCGTGAGGTGGAAGTTTTACACTTCTGCGTTTCGTCTGACGAGTGAAGTAAGATGGATCAAAAGCTCGCTTGTCATCTTCTTACATTTAAAAAATTTCACACCGACCCGTCAACATTTTTGCAAGCTATCGCCTCTGCTTCTATTTGCATTGATATATTAAACTTACCCCATTATTTACGAGACATGGACTGCGCGATCTGACTAAAGTTTCAAACTTGACACATTATTTTCCATTACCGAATCGGGTAAAATGATACGTATCAAAATTAGTATTTATCGCATGTTTATCGCGATGTGTAAAAAGCATTTAGGAGTGAAGTTTGATTGTTGGTTGATCATATACCTGAAAAGTTAAGATAGAATTACCTATATAAACAAAACTATAGAAGTCTTCCATTATGCGCGCATAATGTATGTAATGTAATTATTTATTATAGTTATACTAGCTGCTGCCCGCGACTACGTCTGCGTAGAGGAGTGAAAATTTAGGGTTGTATGTATTTTTTATGCTGTATCATAAAAATAACAACAAAAAATTAATAAAAAAAAAATTTGGGGTGGACCACCCTTAACATTTAAGGGGATGAAAAATAAATGCTGTCCGATTCTCCACCCTGGCCGATATGCACACAAAATTTCATGAAAATCGGTCGAGCCGTTTCAGAGGAGTTCAATAACAAACACCGTGACACGAGAATTTTATATATTAGATATTATTCAAATAATTCTTTTAAGTTTTATTTATTTAACACTTGGCTCTTAAAGAATAAAATTATTGTGATATCTTCATTTAATTTAAAGTTATTAAGGTTTTAAGAAACAAGGATTTTTATAAGCTTCTATATCTGTCTCAACTCTATTCATAATATTTATATGTTTTTGCTACTAATCTTTTTGATGCTTTTTTTCTCTTCACATAAAATATATTGTTAATATAATAAGCAAGGCCGACGCGGTTATAAGCCAATATCTAATAAGTAAAGATCCAATAGGTTTATGTTATATTCATATGTTTCGTGAAGAGTAAACGATTTGAGTAAATGAGGCACCGTTAAAGTTGTGGTCTGGCGGATAACAGAGGGCCGTATAAATACAATTTGGCGAATGTCCCAAGATGACGGATTGGTTCTTTCGGGCGCCCCCTTGATTGATGCTGAAAGAGATTGACGGGTGTAATGCAAAATTCACGTTTGTTCTTTTGTTTTGATGTATATATTTATAATGTAGCCATTGACAAGCTCATAAGTAAAGTAACAGCCTATACATATTTCACTGCTAGGCAAAGGCCTCCTCCGTACAGAGGGTGTTAAGGCATAATCAACCACGGGGCCGCCCACTATGGATTGGCGGACTTCACATATCTTCGTTTTTTTTTTTTGTTATGCTCACGATGTATTCCTTCATCGCTGAGTACGTGATAAGTCAGCGCCTAAATTAGCAAAATTTCACTGGTGCCGACACCGGCAATCGAACGCAGGTTGCTGTAGTATTTTTAATTCAAAACGAGCGCCCGGACATTTAGCTATCACGGCTCTACAAACCCATTAATGTTTCGCTAACTCCCTCGATATTAGAATACTTCTTTCGTATTAATATATTTGCCACTTGGGAAGGCCGCGATGACAAAACTTTCCATGGCGTTATTTCGCGTTTTTATTTTCATTGGAGTCGCTGTGCATAATTTTATCAGACAGAAGAACACGCACTAAAGTGTTTTATACGACAAGGAGACAAAGGAGTAAACGACATTTCAGGATAAATGTTCACACCTCCTAAGGATATCAGCAACAACAAAACTTGTACCAAAGACAAAGTAACTTTTTAAATGATGAACTTTTCGCTTCCTCATTAACGGGAGGGTTTGTGAGAACGTAGATATTTTGTGGAATTGACAAACGTGTGGATTGTTACTTTCATCATTACTTCAGCCTCTTCTAGTCCACTAATTAATAGCTAGATCTACTTCGACTAGATTGAGTTAATTTAAAGTATATTAAACTAGTTGAAAGTCCCACCACTGTAAAGATATTGTCTGATGAACATAGTAGTTTTCGAATGTCTGGGTTTTCCAAAGAGTACGATGTTTGTGTTTATCAGTTACCTAGTACCCACGCTACAAGTTTTCCTTAGTTTGGGACTGGATAACGTTGTGTAACAACACTTAATCGGAATCCTTGTCTCAGGTGAAGTTGGAGCAGAATGTCGGGAAGCCCTCGCGCGTCATCCACATACGGAACATACCAAACGAGACGACCGAAGCGGAGGTCATCCAACTGGGCCTCCCTTTCGGCCGGGTCACCAACGTGCTGGTTCTCAAGGGCAAAAATCAGGTAACTGTCATGTTTTTTTGTTATTTATTAATTTCTTCAGTTTATTTTTAATATTTATCAATGTCTTTTTTTTGTGTAAAGAAACTTGCGAACACATTTTTTTATTTTTTTGTATCAGTTTCATAGTTAAATTGTCCCAGTTATTACGCCCCAGGACACTAGCAAATTGAACTAAGCCGTCGGGCAGTAATAGTCGTGTTGGCGACTTTAATTTTTCAAATAAAATCACATTGTATATAAATTACGAAAACCTGTACCTTCCACTTCATGAGGCAATTTTATAGTTATCATTTTATAGTTACGAATTAGGAATTAAAAGCTTCAAAGGTCAACATTACAATTATCTAATTATTTAGTTAAATATTAAATTAATGAAAAAAAAAACAGTTTATAAATTTGTAACTAATAGAATAAAGTCTTTGTACTTAAAAACAGGAATGAAGTTACAATGAAGAGCAACATGAAACAGTAAAATGATAGAAATAAAAAAAGTAAAATAAACAACGAAACTTACAACTGATAACAATATGTTTTGAATATATTTTATAGGTAATTAGAGAATAGGCATAATCATTTTCAATACTGTAAGACAAATAGTTAATAATGTAATATTATAAAATTATGAAATATATTGTAATATTGAAAATCCAAAACATGAATTATGCGTTAAAATTCGTCACAGTAAATTATAAATACCATACATTTTACAGAAGAAACTTATTTCTCTATCGCTATACAAGAACAGGTGTATTTGAAAACTATAACAAAACGTGATAAATCGCACTAGTTTTTGAAAACTAACTGTTAATAAATATAACAGAAAATATATATATAAAATATGTAATAAGCATATATCAATTTTTTGCACTCTATATGTCAGATCGGTTTTATATATATATATATAGTATGTGCGTAGATTCGGGGGCGAAAAATCGATCTATTTAGGTTTCATCTATAGAAAATGTACTTTTATTCCTGTTTCCAGATATTTTTTTCTACATATCTACTTTTTTTAAACTTTTCTTTTTTTTCTATACCATAGCTTCCTTTATTTTTAATTTTTTTTTAATTTCCAAAATACACGATTTATCAAAAAAACTGAGATAAGTTCGGTACTCCAGGGACTTTCAATAAAACAGTTAAAAACTCTTCGGGCTCATAGTAAATCTAATAATGAAATGTGTTAGCGGAGATGGACAACATATCACCAAACACGTATCCCAAACATTTATTTAAAAATGTGAAGGTTTTGTTACGCGTTACTGTTAGCTCTGTGGGCATTACTTTATCGTCACCAGACGAAACGCGAAAGTAGAATACCCGGACGGGCCTGCCCATTCGTGCAACAGCCGAGGCTGCTGCGTGGCCCTACCACCGTAAAAGTAAGAATTAAATTGAATTATCAATATTTGATATAGTTAATATCTACAAACTGAACGAGACAGCGCAAACGCTATCCTCATCCTGTAACTGAAGAGATTTGCCATTAATTCGTCATGAATAAGACAATCAAATATTATTGTAAAAAATAATTCAATTTCTGCTACTAATATTTCATATGGCCGTTATTATAATAAACAATAACGGTGGTACAATCTCGTCACCTATCAAATTTCATTTTTCTGTCCCCGTTGTTGTAAAACTGAATAAAACTTTTAAATTTTATATTAAACTAGGCGTTGGCCTGTAAACGCGACTGAAATCCGAAAACAACTTATAAATAAAAAAAATTGTAGGTGTTTTGTATTTAATTGTATTTAAAAGGTGTAAACCCAAAAACAAAACCAAGTGGGCCATTTCAACTTTTAAAAAAGAATAAGAGCTTAATACAACGCGCAGGGTGTGCAACAGTACCGAAAATTGCACTCCATTAAAATCCGGTCCCGTGAAATATTCGGAAAATAATCCATTATCAAAATAGAGCACGCGCTTAAAATTTTCGCCCCGCCGAAATAGTTTCAGTTATTGTGTTCGCGTTCATTGTTACGTTACGTATTTAATCTACGTACGGATTCGCAATGCGTATGTACGGACACTGAATACCGGTATACAGTTATGGTGGACACATGCTTTTCCTCGGCCACGATATATAACTGAAAGCTTGAGCCGCGAATAACGAAATCATTTTCAACATCCCGAGAACAATTGAAAACACAAATGGTATTGCGATCGATTTCTTATAAAGAGCTCTCTGATGTTGTTTCTAACAGCAAGCGAACGAGGTGCCCTCATTTAATACACCACGCAATAACCGCTTGAGTCACAATGGACTGGGAGCCCGCGCCGGCCGGAAACAACAAGTGGGCGGCGCGAACCCGTCCGCAAATAGGCCGCTAACCGTTGTGCCATCGGCCCCCGCTCGGATGTTTCCCGTGTCGTCTTACTTATAGCGGTGGTAACAAGCCTCAAGAGAGGTCGCGTTATGTAAAGTTAAGCCTATCTATATATGTCGAATAATGCTAAAACACAATGTAGATAAAAGACGTTGAGATTTTCGTCTTCGTGGCAATCAGCCTTTTAGCTTAGTGGCCCACGCTGTTCTATCATTGTTGAGTAGGTAGGTAATACCTCAGGACTTAAAATTTAAATTAACAATTTAATTGGTGCCAGAATTCAGGTTGCGCGAGTATATTAGGGCGTAAAGAAGTTTTACACTTCTGCGTTTCATCTGGTGAGTGAGGTAGCCGGGCCCATCCGCAAATGCTGAGTTTTTTTTTAACAAGTACAAAAATTATTCGCACTTTTCAATCACCTCAAACAGCCAATTTGAAACTAAGCTACCTATCGGGACAATTTTTCAGAAAACACGGACATCACAATCCGTAACTACTCTTTTAACATTAACAGACCGTTAACCTTTGCGACGATGATGACGATGTAACGTTCTCAGTCAACCCTAAAATAAAGCCGAAACCGATCACGAACTGACTTCGAATATCTATTATCGACCCGTATATCACAGGCATAATAGAAAAAGCAACAAGAAAAGCTTTATTTTTACAACACACATAAAACAATAAAAATTTATTAGCAGAACATGATCAAAAAGTTTTATACCCTCAATATATTATAAATAAACATGTTATATGCATATTTTAGCAATTAATTAGGTATATGTATGTTTTTACATATTTATATACGTACATTACATATACACTATATATGTAAAATCATTGTGTATTCCGACAGAACTAACTATCGTTAAGAAATAAATCTGCATTACAATTGGTATGCCAAAATACAAAATACAAAAACTGCACAAAAATGCCAAGTATTTGATTAATTTACATGAAAATAGCAAAAAAGTAATCCATTAAACTCGGTCGGTATTCATAGACTCGATTCACCTTAACGTGAAATCGTAATTCGGTTAAGGCAAGATCTAAATTCAAAATCCAACCAAGCGACACGACGTAAATGGTGGTCGTTAAGAAATTAACCCAAACATGAGATTCCGTGGCGGAATTACATTTAGCGGGAATCAAGGGTGCGACGACGTCGAAAATAATTTTCAATTTCAGTCGAGGAGGCCTCTACGGCGGTTCATAGATGTTCGTAACGTCAACAGAAACTCGATAAGCGTACAACACTTGTTTGATATTTTTATTACGCAAACATTTACAATCCATATTCGAAGCGATGGGATGCTTTGAATCGTGATATTTCCGACGGCAAAGGAAGAACGAACTGAATTCTATGAAAAAAAATACTCATAATAATAATTAGTTTTAAAAGATGTTTCACACATTCCTAATCTACTCTCATAAACATTTCACTCCTTTAAACTCTGATGATAATAGAGAAAACGATCAAGTTTCCATTACATTTATAAACATATAAATATTAACGTAAAGAACATCCGTGTGAGCAAAGTAAAAGCATCAGGGTTTCTTCGTGATTAATAAAGAGCTCTGAGCCACGCAGCCTGTTGTGCACGTCACCTCACTGCAGCGGAAAACGTCCATGGTTTTAAGGCGAGACGGGCGTCCAGCTTTATTGCGGACTTTACGTCGCCATTGCCGAGGGGGCACGTGCATTGCGAAATTTACGAGTTTCCGCTGACAAATTAAAAATGAGTTAGTTTACAGCCGCGGGGCGAAATGGTAAAAAAGGAAAATCTTATTACGTGGAGCCGCCGAGACGGATGCCGCGACAATGTTATCCCGTCTAATAAATAGCCGCTATGACATCCACCCCCGTATATTACCCGCCGTGAAGGAAAACAATCTCTCTTCCAGCAAGAGAAACAAGTCGAATCCCTTTTTATGAACGGTCACAGCTCTTTGCCCGCTTTTTTGTTATGAAATTTTCCGAGTCTTTTCATTCGCGCGCTAAAGATGCAATCCGTTGAGAGACGGTAAAGCATTTCCCTATCTCGGCTGAATTTATATTGCCCTCATATATACATTTAAACGTTTTATAGGGATTGCGAAATTTTTTAATATCGCACTCGGCTACCGTGTCTTTTAATATAAAAGCTATCAGGGGCGGGCTAGAGTTCCGCGTCGCTTATAATTAATTAACGACCATGCTTCACGTGTTCGGGTTGTAGTGGTCCTTTGATGGGCCTTGCGAGGAAAGTGTTTGATGGCGCCGAAGCTTCAAGTGTCCAGTAACAAAGGCGCCATCTGTCGAGTGATGGGCAAACATTGATGCGAATGGGCGCGGACAATCGCTCCACTCTCGGTGATTAAAGCGAAAGAGGCGTTGACACTATATTACGATCGCGGCTCGCCCGGCAGCGATGCCTCCATTAATTTGTGTTCGACCTCGTGCGCGATGACAATTCGGCCGCACGAAACGATCAAAGCGAACGCACGCATTTCGCTTTTAAAGGCGAAAACCGTCCGATCGTTTATCGATTGTCGCTAAGTCAAAAATATTTCAAGCCAAATTAGCGAGGAGTTAATTCACAAAACAAGCAACCGTGCGGAAAATCTGAATCGCATAAGACCACTAACATTATTTACAAGAGTATCTTGTTTGCGCAGCGATCGCGGCTTGCGGTGGAGACGGTCCGCTTTAAACTCGCCACGCCCGCTCGCTTTCCGCCACAACGTATTTGTTTTTTAATTAGCACCGGACAAATTCTGTTTAATTTGCGGCTTGCTTCACTGCGCCGCCGTGTTTCGCGTTGGTCGAACGCCACCTGCAGGGGTGTGCGGTCGCTGCCACCGAAATAGGTAAGCCGCACCGAATTCTACCTCTAAAATCTGCGAAATCATAGAGCATTCAGTAGTTGATGGAGGCGGGGCGGGGGCTCGCTGCGGCGTTGTTGAGGCTCAGGGATTATGTATGGTCGGGTCGCTGGGAGCCGATTAATTGCTCTCCATTATGGCGGCAAACGCAAAACATTGTTGCACGCGCCCTGCACTAGTAGGCGCTCGAGATAGGGATTACCGTCTGGGCCGTGCTATTAAACTGTAATTCAACTATGGAAATTACAAAACGACAATACGTTGTTAAAGGATCTTAAATTGTCTGCCAGAATTTGTTTTAGGTTTGGAACATTTTTGTTTTAAAATATGTATATATCCTACAAAAAAAAATGATTATCTTGTTTAACCGAGCTCATTTAGCCGAAACAAGAAAGTATAAATTCCAATTTACGCCAGTCTTCTGAAATCTGAGGTCGTGGTACTTGTCAAACGAGCCTGCAAATTTCTGAATCAGAGGTTAATGCATTACGCGCTACCTTATCAAATGTCGTTCGGTCTATCCTACTTACGTAGACCTAACTTTAGAGTTTGACAAAGATTTCAGATAGAATAAAAACCGGCCAATTGCGACTCGGACTTGCGCACAAAGGGTTCCGTAACATTATCAATAAGAACGGCAAAATTATCATGTCTATTGTATGGGAGCTCCAACTATTTTTAACTATCACGGTTCATGAGATACAGCCTGGTGACAAACGGCCAGATAGACAGCGAAGTCTTAGTACTAATACGTTTTACCCTTTTGGTACAGGATTCTAAAAAAACTGTATTGTTTTTTTTTTTAAACGAATCTCGCACTTGGACATAAATTATGCGTCGCGGGAGATCTCTCAAACACAAAGAACACCCACAGACGGAACGATAATTTACGGAGCAGACAAATTTTTATCCCTAGCGGAGGTTGAACACACAACATGTAGCGCGATAGCAGTCGGCAAGGTGACCACTTCAAGCGTTTTGCTACCCGACAGAGGCACTGTAAAAAGAGCATTCATATACAATTGTTTTTCAACGACTTGTGAAATTTTAGACGTAATTTTCCTACCTTTAAATTTTTTTATATTTGTAGAAAAATGGACGAAACAATTTTCGACGCAGCGAAGTTTTGAAACGGCTTCCTCCGGTCCAATTTATGAAATAGTGAAAACGCATGTACAAACCTACGGGTGTTACACTTAACATCAAGTGAACCGTCAGCTCGCTAGCCACCTTTGAACATAAGAAAAATCTAGTGAGTTTTCTTTACAGCAAGCGATCATTTTTTGAACACTATACGTTCCTTCTTTCGAGACAATACCTATCCGAATTGTTTCAAATCAGAACTTATTTTCTTTGAAATATAATGTCGGCTATTATATAGTTACAACAAATCAATACTACACGAATAAATTTTATCTTTTTATGTTATCTGTTGGGATTTGTTTCATCTAATTTAAAAAAAATATTAGTCCGTCAGTCAATTAACTCGAATCGTTCCATCCGTTCTCGGCGCGAATAAAATATGTGAGAGCGACAACACGGAGCGAGACCTCTCGACACGTCATCTCTCATCCCCATATATTTTACTCCCGACTCTGGTATATTCGATTAGATTAGACGATAGTTGTCGTCCTACCGCTACGTACTCAATTTATTCCCCTCTTTTCTATTCAATACTTTTAGTTATTTATTCATGTACATGTTCTGTATTTTGTGCTTTATACTTCATTACAATATTCCCTTAAATTATATTCGAATGTGTTTTTCAATGACGACACGCGACCCCTTGCTTTTATTAATATTGCACTATATACCTTTATCAATGTAATGTAAAGGTATAAATATGTATAACTTTGTATATTATTATCAATTTAACAGAGATGAATGGAAAATTAATATCTTAATTACTAATTTATCATTTGAGTAACTGTACCAATTAGGACACTTAACAGGGTTATTGGCCAATCTTCGATTTACCCTATGGTTACGCCAATTAAGCATAATTAATAATTAAACAAATATACGGTACATACATCCATTACCCTTCCCTTACCTTATTCATCCTATTGCACGTACTGCCGCCTAAGGCGTCGCTAGCGCCGCGCGGCGGCGATAGTTTAAAAAAGTCGTTATCCCACAACCGCACGAGTGACATTGCGCTCCTCGTTATATTTAATTATCCCGGACATTGAGTCCTAGTAACGCTCCCTATTGATGTGTCGCGCCCTTCCGCGATTACGATAAGTCGAGAGTGTGGAGTATGGCTATCCAGGAACTTATTGAACACTGCAAAGTGCGTGTACCGAACTACATGGCGTGCCCGCCGGTGTTGGCTGCATCCCAGGGAGCGCAAGCGCTTGGCTGCCGTCGCAAGGTTAGTACGTGCATCTCGCCCACCTTCCTAGCTCTGCTTATTGTATGTACCAATACAGTCCACTAAATTTTATCGAAGCAACCTACCATTATTGGCGCGACCACCCTACATATTCAATTTAAGTAATGAATAGCTGACGGAAATTTGCTAAACCCTATGATGTTTAACATAATTAGTTTGAATTGCTTAATTATGTATTATTGTAACATTCAAATTTTAATGTAGGTACATAACACTTGATCGTATGTTTTAAGTCTTTATTGTTAATGCTGACTAGAATTTTGTTTTACTACCCTTTCCCGTATCTAATCAATTACTATACCTGTAAACAATAGTTTTCATAAAAGAAATATACTTTTTTTTTTAATAATGACTGTAATTAATAATAAAAATTTTACCATAGCCCTTAGCATCAGCTCTCCATTAGGACGTAAAGCAATTCAGTCTGGTCCGTGACCCTGAACGCTGTAAGTGTTCGAATTGTCGGCAATTTAAAATCATAATAAAACGCCACAAGATCCGTAAAATAGTACAATTTAACCGATTTATAATTTCGATTAATTTCAAAAAGAAGTCTACTTGGTAAAACGGTAGATAAAGGCTGATCTTCCAATGGTAGCGACGCGATCTTGAAGCTAACGTTTCGATTCCTCACCAGGCGTTCCCCGAGATGGCGCTTAATTTCAAATAGAAGTCTACTCGGTTAAACCGTTAGGACAAGCTAATCATCCAATGAGAGCGACGCGATCTTGATGCTAACGTTTCGATTCCTCACCAGGCGTTCCTCGAGATGGCGGAGGAGATCTCTGCGGTGGCGATGGTCGCCTACTTCGGCGGCTGCGTTGCCCAACTGCGCGGTCGCGCGGTCTACGTGCAGTTCTCCAACCACAAGGAGCTAAAGACCGACCAGACCCATAGCAACGCTGTAAGTATCATAGAATATTATTATACGAGATCGTTTCAAATAAACATAGTGGTGAGATAACGTCGCGAGAAATCCCGCATTCTCACTTCCTTACTTAATATAATAAACGCGAAAGTTTGTATCTATAGATGGATGTTTGTAACACTTTCTCGCAAATACTACTGAATGGATTTTAAATGAGACTTTACAATAAAATAGCTTATACATACACGGCCTGATTTACGGTTAAAACTCATAACTGTCATATTAATAAGATGAAAAACATTAGATATCTCAACCCATTTTCTGAGAATTGAGCGAATCATTTTAGCATGTAGCTGGATATATGACAAAAAATAATTCTGAATATTATTCAAATATATCTTAGGAAAATTTGACCTGGTGCCTTTAAAGCCTCTTCTTTTAATGCAATTTTTTTCACTGAAACCTAATCCAAAAATATAATATATTCTTGAATCAAATCATAATAGTACCTAATAGTGACAGCCTATATATGCCTTACCCCAATTACACGTAAAATACCATGTTTCATGTGTCATTGTTACTCGAACACGTCAAAAGCGCCGCGGTAAATAAATTTTCAACGCATCCGCCTATCGGGCAAGCTTATGTAGAAACGAGCATACGTATGTATATTCAATTTTAACGAGGTTACGTATGAATACAAATCTCGCGTATTCACCGCGCCCGCTGTAAAATGCCTAAAATGTACAGCGCTATTATTCTTTTATGTTCGACGCCAAAAAAACAAAATCGATTCGATTCCGGTTCGCCGAGTACATTCGCAACAATAACCGAGCGATCGTTCAATTAGCCCTTTTTAATTCTGCTAGCTATAGTCGTCGGCCGATGCTGGGAGCATTAAGGCTGTCACCGGTCACGGCGGGAGATTTTCAACCCTTCATTTATCGTGTTACTCCAAACCTATACACGATTTCGCGGAACAAAGCCCGCCATTCATACCGCGTGGCCACAAAAATGTCGCCTAATTGTTAAATTGAAGCCCCGTCCGTCCATTTTTACGATTCAGTCGTTTGTTTATTTATTAATTATGAATGTTGTTACGAGAGTTAACGGTGGTCCCGAATAAACCGGAAAGAATGCTTAAATTTTCCCCTACCCGAAAATTCATTTAATATATTGTATTACCTGCGTAAACTTTTAGCTTTTTATTTAGCTTTAAACTCGATCGAGCTTATTAATGAAAATTATTATTTAAATATTTAGTGACTATTAAAGGGGTGGTTTAGTTTGTTAAAAACTTCTTTAGCAATGTAGCGGACCTGATATAAATAAAAAATCCTTAATGTTCTGCCAAGATGAGCAGTTGTATAAATTTATTTTCAAATGTCGTCGTCGGTCGTTTCAAAAATAGAAATGTTTAATAACCACGATTGATGAATAACTAAGGTGAGTTTGAATTGTATTGGGCGAACAATATTTTCAATTACTTTACGCATGTCTATACACAACGTCCCAGGGAAAAGAATGCTTATGCGTGAATGACTTGAAACGTCACGAATGTGATAATTTTGAAAAGTTTTCGGCTATCGTCTGATATATTAATGGTGTCTCTATTAGATATTATAGAAAATCATGTGGCATTGAAGTCGGTGAAACTTGCTTAAATGTAGAGGACACTTTCTTTTCAAGAATTTAAATATTAAGCTTCACGTTTTTAATTTCAAAATAGCCCTTTAAAGTTTCTAAGACATAAATGTAAATTACAAATGAAATATTCTCGTCACTGATACATTTGACTTCTACTTTACTCCTTACTCGATTGGATAAAATAACATTTCCCGCTGCGTCTTCTAGTGAAATAAATATGCACAACCCTTTTAATATCGTCTCCTGTTACTTTGCCACAGGTAATTTGTTTTACTTCTATTGCTTCCAGGGCAAAGTTATAATTGGATGGGGCCTATTAGGTACACTGTACCTAGAAAACTAATAACGATTTGTTATGAATAGTAATAAAGCTTCGTGAATGAATTTCTTCGCGTCTTTTCTTTCTGTTCGTAGTAACTTAAATCAAAATTTACGGTAACGGAACCCCTAGTAATAAAAGCAAATCGTCCGTAGTAATAAATCGGAGTCCGTAGTAATTAAAGCAAATAAATAAATCTGTTTGTAAAATAAATAAAAAAACTTGTGGTCTCAAGATGTCGCCTTGTTAAATTAATCTCGTCTTTAATCTGAGTATCTTTTACAATTGCATTCGTAACTTAAAAAGTTGATTTAAGACAAAACTTCAATATGGAATTAACATTTTGAGCTAGATTAGTCTTTTCGAGTAATTTACGCCCCTTTTGTTATTTTACATCAATTACATATATTTGGTTGTACAATTAGGAAAAGGAATCCTTAGAACAAATAAATTTAAATGTTACTTTATTAAATATTTTCATAATAAATAATTTGTTTCTATTGTTTATTTTTCAATATAATGATTTTCTTATTTGAGATAAGAAAATCATTATATTAAAATCGCTTTTAAGTAATTATAGAAAATAATAATAAGTGCTATTACTATATTTAATTTAGTTCACATTAAGTACGAGTAAAACCGTTAATATATATTACCAGCCCGCAGATAAACATTCGTGTATCACACTTAAATTGCCACTTGGAATCACAAAAGATGAAAGCAAATGAGCTATTAAGCAAATATGTTAATCGGCTTCGAAACCTCAATGAAGGGAATATTCACTGTCTGGAAATATTCTACTTACGATAGAACATTATCTGTTTGTATTATTGTTTGCTAATCAATGGCATAATAGTTGTTTGATCTAGTTGTCAACAGGCAGTGGAGTAAACACAATGGCTAATTAATGTAATGATTACGCTCAAAACAAGCGGTGTCGGGTGTCTATTATGTTTGTATAAATCCCTGCAAACTAGAGGACGGCTCTAAGCTGTCTCCAGTTTCTTTGAAGTACCTCACGAATGTTTGATTGGTGCTAGACAAATAACGGTTCTCACTCGAAACACGTTGCTTCTCAATTTAGTGTTTCTACGCCGATTGACGAAAACTAGGTAGTGCGTGAGATGTAAGAATGTTTATGATGTGTTTTGATTGCTTCGATAAGTTAATAATATTAAAAACTCGCACTTTTATATATTCTCGCAATATAATAATATAAACAATTTAATTTCGATGTATATTCGAACTGGAATATTAACAAAATGTAAATAATGCCTGTCCAAACGTAGATGTTTTGACGTCTTCTGTCACCCTTACTTCCTCCGACGCGCTCGGCGATCTTTCATAATGATGCGACCGACCGCCATCGCAAACGTCTCTTTAATATTTTAATAAAAGTAATTTACGGATTTTATCGCGTTTTATTTTGAGTGATTTCACAGTTACAATAAACCGCGATAAAATCCATAACTAAATTTAATAAAAATGTTTAAAATTCGCGTCTTTTAAATATTATTATTTATTTTACATTCCCGGCCAATTTTATGAACCAGGAACATTTTTTTAAAACCGTATTTCCCTTGAGCACCTAAATGAGTAACGTATTGAAACAATATCTTAATTTTATGTAAGAGAAGCATTATTTGGATATACACTATTGGTTTATGTATTGAATTTCGTAAAGCACCGTATACTGTTAATCTTTCTTTAAACGGAATTTAGTAAGACAGTCATTTTAGCCTACATATAATTCTATAATCCTAATTACACCAATTATTTAAGTTTTCTACTCAATTAGAATCCAAGATGACGAAACATATATTAGAAAATATAATAGAAACAATAACTTCATATGTAATATTAATTCCGTACAGACATTTCTGTATTCGATGTCTTTGTATCGCTCGTTGTTAAAACTTATAATAAGGGATTTGGGAGAATACACAGGGATCGTTAGCATCACATGTTCACAAAGATATATGCCTTCAACGTTTATTTAAAACTTCTTAATCGTATTACGAAATTCCATTGTGCCGTTAAAACTGTTCGTTTTATACATTAAATATGTTCAGGGCATAAAATTAGAATTTTAAGGTTATCTAAATTATTAGTATAGTATAAAACAAAGTCTTCCCGCTGTCTGTCTGTCCCTATGTATGTTTAGATCTTTAAAACTACGCAACCGATCTTGATGCGGTTTGTCTTACTGGTTAGAGTGATTCAAGAGGAACGTTTATATCTATAACACATTGCACGTGCAAAGCCGGGGCGGGTCGCTAGTTGTCTATAATTTCCATTTGATTTTGTTATAGTTATCATACTTAGTTTTATCGTTGTGCTGCTGAAAGTTTGCCATTATAAAATTGTCCGAGTCCATTTAGGGCCGATGCATTTTAAAGGACCGTACACTGAAAGCGGGGCTTTGATCAATCATGCGACGGAAAAGGTTTTTGTGGTCGCTGAATGGGACTTCGAATAGCGGACGGAGTTATTCTGTCGCGTCGACTTCGGCCCCAAACGTCTGCCGTGGGTCGTGAAAGATTGCACGACCCGCGAATGGATGGAGCCTTTTAAATAACCCGACTAGTTCGGCGGGCTACTTAGCTCCGGCTCTTCGGTAATATTCCCGGGAATCGCTGCACTGAACTGCTCCGCTTCAGCGTTAATTCATTTAATATTCGAGCACGTTAATTTATAAATAAATGTAAAGTACACATTATAACACGACATTCTCTAGTCGCAATTTAGATACTTGATAAACATACTTAAACATACTTTTCTTTTGTAAATAAATACATATTATACATATATAAACACTCAGACTCTGGAAAAACACTATGTTTATCACACTATATTTTTCCAGTAGTGGGGATCGAATCCACACCCTATTACGCAGATTTACGTTTCTCTAACAAACAAAGTTGAAGTGATTAAAAAACTTAGTTCGAGGTCTCGGTGTCTGGAACAATTCAACTTTTGATAGGTCACACGCGGTCCAAAGTAGAAAAAGGCGGCGAGCCGGGTGAATTTGTAGCGGCCTTTGCCGTCGGTGGCAGCGAGCTTACCGTGACACGCTTAAAGCTCTATTTTTGCGTCCCGCGCGCCCGGCACAAAGCCACGCGAAAATGTGGGATCAAAGGTTGCCGCGTTCGTTCGCAACCGGCCTCCTTCAACTCCACACGCTCGTTGGCGCGGCTCGGTACTTTTTTTTTTTGCGCAGGGGGCTCTTTCGCGCGTTTGGTCAGGGTTCGAAACTGCTTTGTGCCGTAACCGACGCGGCGGCCGTCGCTCACAGCCAGCGTTTTCATTGAAATTTCGATGGAAGTCGACACCCGTGATGAACGTAAAGTTTATTTACTCACTAGTGTCAACGTCTGCGTAGAATAGGCTGAAGGCGTAACATTCAGACAAAGACAGATATACATTAAAATATGTATATAAACTATAGCCTATGTTTAATTCTGATGTATAAGCTATATTATTGTAAAGTTTCATTAAAATCCATTCAGTAGTATTTTCGCGAAAGAGTAACAAACATCCATCCATACATACAAACTTTCGCCTATAAAATATTAGGTATATTAAATAATATATATTATATAAGTAAGGATAACGTGACGATTATTGATTTGGCACTGGCTAATCTTAAGGCTGACTCAGACATTTGACGTGATTTCTTAGAGTCTTATGGCTTACTCAACAATATATTCTCCTAGGCGTGTAAAATGTGCGTTCGTAAGTTACTTGAAGAGCTTATATTCTATAAAGCTGACCCTCACAACGAAAGGTTAGTAAATATAAAGCGGAAAACCTTTGTATCTCTTGCAATATAAAATCCTTAACCAACAAGGGCATTGTGTACTGATGCAGGGAGAAAGCGCTAAAATGGTTTCGCTCCGAAAGTCAAGACAGTTTTCCGTCTGTGTCTATAGCGACGGTCTCGGGCACTCTCGCCGGGACAACGTAACGTACTTTGGCCGCGGCCGCAGCCGCGCCGCGTCCTCCCCTCACCTCGTAAATTTTATAATACATGTGTCCAATTTCTCAAAGTCCACCATCTCGCGAAAGCTTAGGCGTAGCCCTCCGCGTCGTCGCGCCCCCTGCCGCACTCCAAACAAAGTGACGGGCTCCCTGGTACAGGATAAGTTCACGCGCCCCTTTGTCCGGCGCGCTCAATGTTATCTCCCGTTCTTGGGACACTCGGAGGTGGCTCGCGCGTGCACGAGATAACCAAACCCCCCCCCCCCCCCCCCGTATTACGCACCTATTGTTCGACGACTTACGGCAGATTAGTGGGAGCATTTATTTTTTACGTGACCGTAAATGTGTTTACCTCGGTGAGTGGACGCGCGTTCGGGATCGAACGTGCCCTTTTCAGTATACGTACGGACGATCGTTACGTTTTCAATTAAATACGTTACCCGACATTTTTTCCGTTAATCGTAACGTCTTATTGTAAACGGTAAGGTTGGATTAAAATCCGGCAGGCGTACTAATTTATATTGTTGAAATCATTCAGTACATAACGGAATTAAATTTCTTTCTAATTTATTATAATGTTTTTTTTATTTAAATTATTTTTTTGTACTTTTATGCAGTCATTTTAAATAAAAAAAAAAACGATCTATAATCGACTAGGTAAAGACAATATTATGTCTGTCATCAGCAGTTGCAACATTTAAACGATTTTTGCTATAATCGTATTGACCCGAGACTCAATCTCAAACTGCGTTACGATTGATCGAAGACGGAGTGAATTAATTGAAACTACTATTGTTGCAGTCGGCATCAGCCCAGGCGGCTCTGCAAGCGGCCCAGGTCATATCCAACAGCGCCGGCGCCGCCCTGGTCGCGGGTGCTGGCGCCGCCTTGCAGCCGGCCAACGGAGGCACCGAAATACAGGTGGGCGATGTGTTGGACAACCGTAACGGTTGTAATCACGTCATCGCAACTCCACGGATCCAGCGCGAAATTAATAATCTCAAAAATATACGTGAGGATTTTACCTATGTCACAGCATTGTCACAAATTATGGCCCCAAATTATCGTTTACCACGGCAAACTTGCACTTCTTGTTAATTTGTAAAACCCAAATTAAAATCTACTTGTAAATGAAACTCCCTCACAACTTATCCGAGCAGTTAGGCGTGATAAAATATAAACGCAATGTAAAAAACACTGAGTTCATATCTGTGCACCAATATGGCAGGAGGAATTTGATGCGGAATTATCTGACAAATTTCAAAATGTCACGTTCAGAACTGACAATCAAAAATTCATGATTTGCACAAAACTTTTTTTCTTTGTGCGAATTGATCCCCTGCTCTGATTTCTCTGACACAAATACGTCAAATCATAGATTTTTTTTTTTCACATCTTTTTATGGACCTAGAATAGATGTGATTATATTTCAACAGCATACCTTCAATTAGTAGTTTTATTCATATTGCATTGAATTTATATAAACGTTTTTTTTTTATAGTCAATGATTTAGAATAAATATAAAACTCGATAAAATATGTTAAAATATGTATTCCATGTCGAGTTTTGAAGTAGTTAAAAAGATTTTGTAAATGTTAAAACGATCAACTTGTTGGCCTTATTAAAAACTTAACTTGAAAGCACCGTGTTCAAAATAAATTCAATTTACAAGCTAAAAAGTGAACAACGAGATTCGTATCCACATTTTAGATCATTATTTGTAATATATGAGATATTACAAATAATGATCTTAAAGTTGTTTCATCAAGTCAATGGCAATCCATCCCGAATTTAGTTTAAGTTCTAAGCGCATTTGGCCGCAACGTCGAGCGTCGGACTTAATACCGAAGCTGTTTACCAGACCACCTAAAATATTACAAACTCGTCCTACAAATCAGCTTTACTACCCCAGCCACTGGCCGAAGTAAGTAATGTACGGAGATAGATATCTAACGCCGCCTTAAGTGGTCACAAACAACGATTATTATAACAGGGAGCACTCGGGTGCGTTCAAATAATACAGCCAAATAGGGTAAACAGAGAGCTGCGGAAAGATACAGATAAAAACTCTCCGTTGATTGCCGTTTACAAGCAAGCAGCAGTTTTTAGAATTCCCTTTGTTTGTATTACATCGCGATTTTCTTTGTGGACGGCGTCCGCGCGGAGTGGAAGCAATTTTAACGCTAATGCTTAAATATGCACTATGTGATGCTGAATCTCTTAGCAGCCAGTGTAATTACGGCGGAATATTAAATTGGCATCAAGACTGCAATTTGCTCGATCTAAATAAGCTAGTTAGGTCATGAGAGGTCAGAAGTCAGTTTAAGTTAGTAATTTAACGAAAACATGACGAGTATATATGTATCAATCAATACCCAGTACCTGTACTGATGCATCTTAAACGTATTAATGATAAATTTAGCATATCCCATATTTTGATGAAACTATTAATCTATTAATATATTTCTTTGATTTGTAAATACATTTCTAAACCTAATGTTTTGTTTGATTGGAGCCATAAAAAATATAGATTTTGATTTAGTCTTACAGAATTATTATTCCTCCTTTGAACTAAAGCGTCTCCATAATCGTAAAGTATTTGAGAAGGAAAAAGAGACAGGTTTTCAGCACACCACAAAGGGAGTTGCAGAGATATGTTGGTAGAATATCGCGACCCATATTCAAAAACAAACGGTGCTTGCTCTTGAATGAAAGCGTTATTTTTTTTGCGCAGGGAGGTCCCAACACGGTGCTCCGAGTGATTATAGAGCACATGCTTTACCCGATTGTGCTCGACGTGCTGTACTCCATCTTCCAACGGTACGGGAAAGTTCTGAAAATCGTGACCTTCACTAAAAACAGTAAGTGTCTTTTATTTAATCTGTGTCTTTTTTCGATTAAGGAAGCACATTTACTGAGATGGTTATTTACTGTGGCAGCGACGCATCAGTTTCCGGCGAGTGAGGTAACCAGGGCCCACCTTTTTTAAAGTTTGTCAACCCATCTGCAAACCCTCGGGTGTTTGTTAATTTTCAAATAAAAAAAAGATGGAGAAAGGTGAAAAATTAAAGTTAAATTTTGTTTCATAGTTGTCTCATATTGCGGTCAATTAATAAACTTATGATGAAAGTAACAATCAACAGTAACATCAATCCGCGTAATATATCTATTCTGATATGTCACAAACTTCTCACAACACTTCCTCTAGCTCTGTAGCACTCTCTCCCTTTCTTTCACTGTCTCGCTCGCTCCATATCTCATTAAAAGAGAAGCCATGTTAATGCAAATGCTATAAAAATCGATTCGGCGACGATATAAATCTCAATTATTGCCTAAAATATACGCGCAGCGGAAATATTGCGAAACGCCTAATCCCTTTATCGTTGCGCTTCGTTTATTCACCCCCCCGTCGGATTACGGTGCGTGAAGCAACTATTAATAAATCGAATGGGGGTTTGGCTTTAAAACGAGGATTCTCTGATTTGCGGGTGCGTTAAAGGCCTACATGCATTGTCCATCTCACACGATGCACGACAAAAAGTGGTAGTGCAAGTAACCTTGCTGGTTGCACATAATTTCTAATAAATTTGTGATGGATGCATTATTATCTAACCAACCCCCAACTACATCTTGCACGACGCGCGGCTGTCTGGAGTGTAGTACATAATACATATTATGCTTACCGTCCGTAAAATCTATCGTAGTCGTCGACAATTTGTCGGAGTAAATAAAAATTAATTCGAGTCGCACTACCTTTATCTGACGTCATAAAACGCATTGTTTATGAGATATCTCCCGTAACATCCATTAACGAAAAATTTATTTTTTCTCGATTTCCATTTTATCACATTATTTAAGGAGATACAACATAATCAAAACACTCATTTGTTGACGCTTTGATAAATACCGTGGCACTTTGGACGTAGCACGATGGATGCCTTGAACGATAGCGCCTAGAGCGCGATCGAACGTTATGCAACGTTATGAACGACGGGCACCGCTGGCCATCAAGATGGACAGTGAGGCCTTTACCTTTATGGTGATAGATTTACCAAACAACGCCAAGCCCGAATCCAAGGGCGCGTTCAAAATTTAAATCGTACCCTCATGCATCCCAAATAAATCCGGCCGCCGGCAGGTACGCGGGTACATATTTGATGGGCAACGCCCCCAACCCCCCCCCCCCCCCCCCCCCCCCCCCGCTCCTCGTCCCACCGCGCCCCACCGCTAATTATAAAGTTAGTTTAAAAAGCCTAATCAGATCTACGAATTCCTGTACCGCGGCCCGCCCCTTGCGTGCCCCGCTCGATTCTTTTTACGTATTAATGCGCAACTTCGCCGAAACACCTACAAACAAAAGTTCGCCCCGATCTGAAACCGAATAGCATCCCCCGCGTTCACTGTCTCAATCGAACCCTTGTCAAACAACTGACATCAAATTTACAAAAATACTTATTTATTCAGAAGTAGACGCCAGTTTATATTTATTACGTGCAATTTACTTACCGAGTGGAATTTAATCTTGTATGAAAACACAGAGAGAGGACTTTTTTTTCATATTGTTACTTTATAGTTTCGAGGGTTCCGTAGGTTCCATATAAAGGAAGGACCCTCAAAGGATCACCTATTGATGTGCGTGGCTGTGTAAGAATCTATTTAGACTGAAATAAGGGAAAATAGAGAATGACATGTGTTACTTAACGGTTTATAAGAAAGTAAACATTTTCATCCATTTTTGCATGTTCAACGTGTCATTAACATTGTTGTATATTTTAAATAGTGATGCTGTTTGGATTTCTAATCGTACCGGCTGGCAGGGTTGTCATGAGCTTACTTTTATTTATTCCGAGAGCACCGGTGGTTAATTTTCCACGCGTCCTTTATAGCGCAAGCAAGTGGTCCTGGTATCAAAACTTAATTAGAGATCCGGCATTATTCAAAACGGGCCAACGAGCAGGCGTGTCGGCGGAGGCGCTCGTAACTCGCTCGTAACTCGTCCGCAACTCGCCCGTAACCCGACCGTAACCGACTCGTAACCCGCTCGTAACCCGCCCGTAACTCGCCGGTATCGCGACAGCACCTCCGCTAATGCAGCATTTCCAATTTCCGAACGTCGCGCCCGACCCTTGCTCCGTTTCCGAAACTGCTGTTTGCTTTTTTGCCGCATTCGTCATTGTCCAATTGTAAAAGCTTTTGTCTCTAACAGTCCGCCATTATTTACCGAGACGCTCCCCTTTTGTTTTAAACTAACTAAACACCACGTTATTTCGAGAGATTCCGTCTTACCGAAAGCTTCGTGTCTTTAACGCTTATTATTTTAAAAGGATTCACATAATATAAATACCGTGTCTAACTGTCTTACTAATGACGAATAGCAAGAAGAATGACTTCAAAATCGCAGGAGATTAAAATTTTCATTTTGGAAAAAAATCCGTTGAACTGAAATCTTTTTAATGCTTTTTTTATTCTTTCCTTATCTGGACATGACAGAATTTAATGTTAACAAATGTTTAGAGTTAAAATTTTATCACAGATTAGTTTCAATCATATACAACTGTATATAATTCTAGATATCTTTACTCGAAGCAGGTAAATAAACCCAACTTGGATGGACCATACAAATCCGTACCACAGCGGTAGATCGCAAATCCGTAGCGTATAAATCCCTACTTCAATTATCCTGTCTCGTGGGGAGCAAATAAACCACACATTTCGTTCCCAATTCACTTTCGATACTTCACTACGCGGAACGAAGATATCTGTCGAAAGTTAAGTAACACGTAATGCTACGAATAGTCGCTACAAAGGCAATTCTTTCGTCTCGCGATACATTAACATAAAATCGTTTTCGTAGACAATCGAGTGAAGCGTAGCGCGCTTATTGTTATGCAAAACCGTGACTACAGTGTAATATTCGCAAATATTCCCACACATTCCGCCAGTGTTCTTCGACAACACAAACATATGTATGCGTCGATTATTTATTTCGGTTCGGCGATCGTGTCCTCCGAACCTATATCAAGAGCGACTGAAAATAAACGTGCAGCCTTCATGATTTATAACACTCCAGTTTTCTCCCTCTATTCCCGTTTAAACAGTACCCACGGCCGCGCGAAACGCAAAATACTTCACAACATCAACCGCTTAGAAGTTGTTATCGAGTTCGTGTTGTATCTCGTTGTCGCCCTCGTCGTGTTTCGGCGAAGTTCGCCCGATGAATATTCCAGAGTTTTTATCGCATTACGCTAATGAAAGCGACAAAGTTGCGAATCGCTCGGATCGTTCGGACGGCATGAGCGTTCGCTGGTATTGTTTGTTTCGAGTCGTTAGGTCGCCGTTAGCACGTCGTCACTGTCGCACGACGGCAGGTTAGCGTCATACGCGCTCCTAATCCCGAAACAAATCTCAATGAGGATAGCGCGTAGCCGTAATACCCCCCCGACCTCGTCGAATCGCCTCTTTGGCTTTATTAAGGTGTAGCAGGCCGCCGCGATTATTATGCGTCCCCTGTTTGTGGTGGATGTCGTGTCTATGTCGCAATAGGATTTCCGTAATTAAGGATTTGATTCGTCGACGGGTGTGTTGCGGCTGTATATAGTACAAATACTGCGTATCAAATATTCATATTTGTATTGATCGTCTGTTATAGATACGGGATTGACATAAAAAACGAGAATGAGTTCGGCCCATTCGTTGTTAGCTTTGAAATCGTCCCAGCATAAGTCCTCGTAGGGCGGCGTTGCAGGTAATACCAGGCTTGCGTCGTCAGTTGAAAGCGCGCCGTAATTTGCGAGCCGTGACGCATTCAAGTCCGGCACAGCACGTTCGATGGAGATGAGACGGTGAGATTTAAGATATCATATTATGATGTAATTCCGCCCCTGGGTGGCCCATCATTTACATAGCGGAAGCCTTCCTCTCAGCCGCTCACCGAAATGAGGATTAGGGAGTTTTAATTTCCATCCGTAACCCCCACCGTCTCGTATTTACGTATCGGTTTAAATATTTAAGAGTTTAATTTCGTGCTCTCTTAGGCGTTTTCGATAAATTCATCTTGATTGGTTCAGACCATTTGAATGTCTTTCGAATTCGGTTAAAGCTAACAATTTGATGACGTTAAATTTCAAAGTTGACGTTAACTATGTTCATGTTTATTAAAAGTTGTTGTTTTGATTTCTCCTTCACTTCTTTCGTTCACTGTGAATTATATTATATGTGTATAAAATTCATACCATAAATATTTCAGTTCCTCAATAAACACATATTTAAATTAGACATACCTATATCTAATGAAAGTATATCAAATTTAAAACGTTACCAACATACTACTACGGTGACAGGAATATACTTTGCACAGCTAAGAAAAACTATTACTAGATAATAGTCTCATCAATATATACAATGATATTAGATACCCACTTAAACTCGGTGCAAAAATATTGTGTATTACATTAGCCGTCTCGAAACCACTTCTATTCAATATCCTCCGTAAAAAATCTTCACGACGATAAAAGCGGTGAGGTTTTCCGATAATCACAAAGTAAATATTCCCACCAAATAGTGTTTATTGCCCGCTGCCCGGACCCTTTTGCAAGTGGACATTTAGGGGCAAAGTTATGCAGAAGGGTCGCCACTAAAGCGTAATCCCACCATCCACTACAATCAATAACGGTGCCCCGTGAAATGAAATAAAAACCTCTCCGGTTAATGATACCATCTGATTCTTGATTACTTTCGTATTCAATGTAAATTAACTCCTCGCTGGAAGGAGGAAAGAGCGAAATCTGAACCGATTTCTTTTTATACAACTATTAATAAAACTTTCATCAATTCGTACAATATTCGACGGAACTTACCTTGTTCACTGAAGGAATAATTCTTTTTATACGTATCTTATATTACAGAAAATTTATTACTTGCATTCGAAGCGACTACGTGACAGCAAAGGTCGAATGCAATATGAACGTCGTACTTTTTGGGGTTCAGTATCCAAAGGGTAAAACGGAACCCTATTACTAAGACTGCGCTGCCTGTCTGTCAGTCTGTCTGTCGGTCCGTCTGTCCGTCTGTCCGTCTGTCGCCAGGCTGTATCTCATGAACCGCGATATATAGACAGTTGAAATTTTCACAGATGATGTATTTCTGTTGCCGCTCTATCAACAAATACTAAAAAATAGAATAAAAAAATATTTAAGTCGGGCTCCCATACAAAACACATGATTTTTTTTGCCGTTCTTATAGACTCGCACTTGGCCGGTTTTTAATTTCGTAATGTATTATTTTATGATAATGACTTTTTAACGGGTGTTGAATTCATTAGTCTTACCTTTAATCGCTTCCTCCCCTACTTTTCATGGTTATTGTTATAAAACATAACCATGATTATAATATATACTTCATAAAGTATACTCGTATATAGCCTTATAAAAAATCCTCTGTTGATGCTATAATAGTGTTGATTAAGATTAAGAATTAAAGTTCATTAACTTACCATGTATTTATAGACTTCTTTTCATATATTTTACTCCGTTTCATCATTAATCTTTTGTAAATGATTTTGCTAAATGTGGTTTATAAAGATGTACAGTAAATTTTAATATCTGTAAAGCTAATTATGTGAGCCCCATTCCCGCCGAGCGTTTTACGCCGTCCATTTGCCGTTAAGAATGGCCAGCCTAAAGAAAATATGGGTCTTAAAGAGCATTTAACTATGTATGAAGGAGACAGCGCGTTACTTTTAATTTAGCTCGACGTTTCTTACCTGGAGTGGCTCGGGTACTTTCTATATTTTATGAGCATTAGGAAATTGTGAAGGGTGGAGGAATGGCTGATAAATGCCTGTACCCGGAGGTGTTTAAGCGATCTTACGTGTATATTATTATTTCTATGCAAAAGACTGTATTTTAACAAACGTACAAAGAAAAAAAATCTTTTGTTTAGACTAAAAACATCGCGACCTTATGCAAAACAATCAAAGTTTTATCACAGTCAAATGAATGGGATGGATGAGAATAAACATACAATAATTATTTTTATTAATTAAGATACAACTACGTTTTCACCAATATATAAAAACCCAAAACTATTAAACTATTAACCCACTAATAGCCAATCTTATGTAACATAGCTTATATTTCACATATACTAAATTTGGCTCTGTGTGCTATAATAACAAGTTTATTGTAAAAGAACTGTGTTTCCGTTTAACCCGTAACAAAAGGCACAAGTTGGCATCGCCAAAACATTATATCGCTTAGCAAAGCTTCAGCATGAAAAATAAAACGACATTCTCTAATGGTACGTTATGTGGCCAGCGCAGGTGTTGCCCGTACCATGTTTCCCTTAGCTAAAAATGTGAATTTATACGCCCGGCCCACAGGCGGCAATAATCGCTAGGCTCACACCTAAATTAGGGGTCCACTCCCGATCCTGGCGGTAAACAAGCCTCACGATGAATATCACCGGCCTTTTCACACCGTAACTACTTTTAAATGCCTCCCCTAAATCCGCACAGGCGTGAATAAAACGACAAGTTATCGGGTAAACAACCGGACATCCATTTTCTTGATTAGTGCAATAATACATTTATACTCCCCATTATCTAATTGAAATTACCGTTAAACTCATTAGCTACAATATAACAGACTCAAATATTAGTTGACGCAATATTATGATTGAACTATAAACATGTTAAATAAAAGCTTGAATACCACTTAGAGTCCACGCGTACCGTTTATCCTCGGCTTCTCCGGTTAACGTTGTCGAAAATGGTTTCATGTGATTGCGCGTAAGCAAACAGAACGTTACCCCTTAATTCAAATATTCTCTGGAGCGTTGAACGTGATAAAATACCTGCGGTGCACCTGTGGCCTCACTTAACCCTCGAGGACTTAGCAGCGCGGCAGCCCCACACTGGGCGCCAATTTCGTCTTGTTAGAGCGCGCTCGTAAACAAGATATTAGATGTCAACGAATCTCAAAATTATCTTTCGTTTTAATATCGCAAAAATTAACTACTCCTTCGCCCACTTAAGCGATATTGCATTACATCTACACTCATTTGTTCTCGTACCGAACGCTTTTTAAGCTTTCGTAGTGGTGTAACACAAGTACATGTAACGGTTATAAATACAAAAAACTAGCTGGATTTCCTTGGCAGTGTTTAAGTTGGCGACAGAACGTTTAACTAATACTATTTTTCTACGCTATACGCGTCCTACCAACATATTATATGCATTAGAGATGCCGCGTGCGGATGTGGACCTGAGCTGTACAATAATTTATTGTAAAAAGTGTTACGTAACGTAAAAATTACCTATGTTTCTTACTATGTGTATATGCAGTATCGTTTTATCAACTTTATTTGTTTCGATAACGCAAAAGTAACGAGTGTTATTTTCTTCCTCAGATTCTTTCCAAGCGCTCATCCAGTACCCCGACACCATGTCTGCGCAAACGGCGAAGACGGTAAGTACGAACAACTTCTGTTTTTATTTAACAGTTTGTTAAGTAAAGCTATAAAACAAAGTTCTTATCTCCTCACGTTTCACTCACCTTAATGACCCGCTCCGGAATCATTTCCAAACGGAGTGACTTAGCCTTTACACTTCATTTGTTTTCTTTTGAACTAACATATTATGTGATTCAATGAATAAAGCTGGAGGCAAAATTAAAATTAAATTTTAATTTTGCCTCCAGCAAAAAACATTTGATCGAAAACGTGTCATTATTATTAAATTAACGCGGTTATTATACAGTTTTCTAATACAATTTTTTTTTTCATAAATTGAAAAAAATATATATAGTACACGATAAAGCAAAAATTTTTCTTACCTAATAAATTCATTCAAGTGTGCAGGTGAAATGTGTACGCTTTTAGTACCGAGACAATCGTGTATCGTAACAATTTAATAACGAAAGGAACAAGCATCGGAATTGCGCAACAACGTTTGGTATAGGCATAAAACTCGCGCCGCGCGACCATAAATCCGCGGGCACAATACTCGCTATCAGCGAACTGCTTACAAACACGCGACCGTTCACGTGCATTTAATAACAATAATATCGGGTAACGTAGGTCCGCGACAATGGCCCGCGCCCGCCGTTGCGACATCATTTTTCCCGGTCCAACTTTTCCCATTCGCTATTCATTTGCGTTAGAAGTTGGACGTATGGCCGCCTACGGCTCGACTGTTTTAACTTTACTCCCGATGCAGCGTTCGCGGCAAATTAAATTTCGCTCCGCGCCCCGGCTCCCGCGAAACCCGCACGCGGCCGCCGTAATTATTGCTTTCGAGTTTTTCTCGTCTCGTCCACGCGAACCCTGCTGTCCTGGCGGCTATTTTCATTCGAGAAATTAATCGGTGACATCTTGGTACATGCTTGCTCTACGAAATCGCTGGTATAATACGTATATACATGTTGGGAGTTGGCACAAGTTTTATAATTCTAATAATTTTAAATATATTCAACGCTGCTTCAATATTATAAAGTTCAATAAAGGTAAAATGCTCACCATTCAATATGCTCATTAGATAGATATTTTGGAGTTCCTGCTTAAAACAGGAAAATTACGATAACAAAACTGAACAGTGTACACTGAAAGTAGCATTAAACTGACTTTAAAACTGTGTTCAGCTTATAACTCGGCCAACAGATTAATACTCGCTGGCGGGGAAACCCCTCGCGAAATTGAGGTATCACCGCGAGAGCGAAGCGGGGAAAACTTAGCAAAGCCAAGTCCCATTCAGCGGGCGGCCGTGATTGGAATTGTACTTAATTGGCTAACGTTCTACTAACTGCGCAAGATAACTGCTAACTGCGTACCGCTCTAACGGTCTCTTTAGAAGCTCTTGCAATCCAGTACTATGTTGGAAATAATCCCAGTGTATGTGGGGTGAAAGATTATTTTGGTTTTCTTTCTATCATTACGAAATGATACGTTTTTAGTTACATATACAATAATGTTTAAGTATTGACGTCGTGACGACGTGATTATGTATCTACATAACTTTTATTGTACGTTATGGAAAATATAGCCATTTTTTACTTTGAAATTTAATTAATTATTTGCAACTATAACTAGAATAGAGATAAACATAAATAAAAATGAACGCGTTAACTGTTTCGATATGTTCATGAAATCAAGTAGAGGTTTTCTTTTACCATTCTTGGAACTATATATAGCATTAATTTTAACTGTAGAAAATTTCAAATTTTTCCTGATACACAGAAATTTTAAAAAAATCGCGGTTGATTGACTGACAGGCTGTCAATGCAGTTTAGTATACGTATCGATCTTTTATGATTCAACCCTCTAAGCATCGCTGTTGTCGATACGGGTTTATATTCCTTCACACGGCAGACATCAACAAAGGAATAACGTAAACGAAACGTGACGTGTTTCGTTTCGTAAATCAGAATAGTGTAACGGCGGACATACGCGGCTACCGTCGCGCTCCTCACGTTGATATCTACAATGCCGTTTCGCTAGAATTGAGCACATTAAGAGCTTACGTTTCGTGTCTGCGCGCGTAAGCCGCCCTCGAAAAGATTTGATGGCGGGGTTAGGGATTTATGTCAAGGGCCATACAGGCGGGGATCGGGGGATTTCAACGCTCCAACATCCGACTGTGCCCTTTGTGGCTGAAGCACCACCCGGCTTCACTCCACTCCGCGGCTCTTACTCCTGCTGCCACTTACCTTGTGGGAGATTTCAATTACGGCCCGCGAAAAATCTCCGGCTAGACCGAATGCCGCGCTGAATGGCCGGCCCCGATCTAGACGACGCGGTTGGCCGGCTGCAAGCGGAGACGAAATCGGGAGTCCCCGTTTAGATTTTGCGGCACGGTACTTGAATGCATGATATGGTTCTAAGCGGGTAGTATGAATAAATACCGCTTCCGATGACACGATTGGTGTAGTGAACCTGCCTTTTGCCACAGCGGGGAAAACCAGTACTGAAGAAATATTGTGTGGTGATTAAAGTGTCTGGATATTTTTATATCTATGCATATGTACGGCAGAAATGTTTTTTAAGTCAACTAGCACTCATAGTAGAAGTTTTTTTTCTTCACTTAGTTTGGGACTAGACAGCCTTGTCACACATATCCTGAACATGTCCTGCCCTGAAATATTTATCTATTTGTAACCCTTATGAGACAAATTAAATTAATGGTCTTATTTGAATTCCCAAAATGTGAGCGATGGTGACACTTTCGGCGTGCAATGATTTCAAATACATTCATTGCTGGGTAAGATCTGAACAGCAACGAACGCTGAACTGATTGTCACAGTACTGAGATTTTCACCCACGATCTCATAATGCAATTCCTTTGTGCAAACATCATTGCGTCAATTACATCCTAAATTGAAGCCTGGCTTAGTTTGTAGTGCTGCTACCTTAATCAGAGTGCAGCAGCTCCATCAATAAGGTGTGATTGATTGCGGCCGTATACAGTCAGCGCCGCGGTCAGCTCTCACCACCGTGCCCTATCCATAACGAACTCGACACCGCAATAATAGTCCATCACTCATAACGCAGCCAACTGACAACTGTACGATATACAATTGAAAGTGCCCGATGAAAGTAGACACAAATTTCCTTTGCTGTGAAGGTATAACATTATATTAATAATTGATAATTTTAAATGTTTCATCTTAAGTGCAGAGATTATATGTACTATAAAATTTAATATAACAAATTCAATTTCAATAACAAACGCGTCATCTCTCGTTCGAATTGTCGTTGTAACGAAATTGTAAACGTTATTTAAAATTGTTTAATCGTAAAAAACGTTATTTGAAATTGTTTGTGTGCTACAGAGTGGATAAAAAAACAGATAGAGTAGATAAAAACAGAGTAGATAAAAAAAATGTGTGTTAGCATGGCAATCAGTCGTAGCTTAGTTTTTAAAGCGTCGCGTAGCGTAGTAAATCAATATTTCGAAAAAACATCTGATTTTAATCTGTTTACGGTCGTCAAAGCTTTTACAGTATTCAGAAATTAATGAGTATTTATTTGCCAGCCACTGCCTTGTGTACCTTTTTTATTAAAATAAATGTAAAATGAATTAAAAAAAGCTGCACTAAATGATACATTTTTCAGGCCTCCTTGATTAAAAGCTGGCAACAAATTTGCACCCTTACGGGTGTAGCAAATGTCCATAGGCGGTGGTTATCACTTAACTTTAGGTGAACCGCCAGCTCGCTTGCTTATTCTGACAAAAAAAAATTAAATACTACTAATATTCGTCGAAAATAATAACGAATGAATATTTTAAAGCCGAGTACGACTCAATTTCTCTAAACAAACTCAGCCACGACCACAAAACGCCACTCGACACAGTCCTGATTGATTTAGCGAAATAAAATATTAAGCGCTCACCTTCGGGCGGTTCAATATAGCAAAGCCGAGGTTAAAGTTTATAGACTAGAGGTGCGGGCTTTTGTTTACATTTTAAAATTGCACTTTGCGACGCGGCCGCGACCGAGCTCGACCTTTTCCATAACGCCGAGACACGTTCAAACAATGTAACCGTCGAAAATATGACAACGGAGGTTTGTACGTAGCGCATAGCGTTCTCTTTAATATTTCCAAGCGGCGGGGTATGACTAACGGTTTTAAAGGTAAAGCTCGTACGACTATCGGCCCCAGTGTTGTTTTGAGGTGGAACAAGATATGAACCGTTAAAGTTGCGTTCGTATTTCGATACCTATGAACTACTAATAATTTCAAGTACCATTCGATTGCCGTCAACGGTAAAAAAGCTCATCAGAAAGAGCTAATTAGAACTCATCTAATCGTCAACCTAAGAGTAATTTAATTTGTAAATGTAATTTTTTTTCTATCGTTGCTATAATGAAGTATAACTTCTTGCTTTTGGAAAGCACGCGATGATATAAATGTGTTTAGAACGCATTTAAACACACTCGGGGTACAGACTACAAAATAACTTTTTCATTTCGCGGGTAAACTCTATTCAACATCTTCAAACTTACAATTTCGTCGTGTCCAACACTAGTTGCGGGCTGCGGAGGGTGGGTGCCGCTTAAAATTGCACTTCCCAACAACCCTGTTTGGACCCCTGCAGCCTGTGTCAACAACGCCGTGGAGCGCCCTGCATCATCTCGTTACGTGTCAAACATTTGTTTTGTTAGTGTTGCGGCCGCTTTGCCCACCGTAATCGTGAACACTCGAAACAACACGAACACCTTTGTATGCTACCAGACGCAATGCTTCCCTCACAGTAAAGTAATTTACCAATCGTGACTATAGCGATAACTTCATTTGTTTCGCACAACATAATTTGATGAAATATTTATTCGACCAACTTGACCGCTTCCGTGCGTTACTACAATATCTTTAGCATTTTTCTATATAATTATATTCGTGATCTGATTGCAGCACCGTTTAAGTTTAAAACATTATTATTTATTTTTTCATAAAACAACCCTTTTATGTAATGCATGATAAAAAATGCTTCATTGAAAAACATTAATGCATCAAAATCTTTTAATAATATTCATTAAAATTAACGTAAATTGAACAACAGCGTTCGGTAATCACCTTTTCAACGTGAATATATAATTTTGCGAAACAAATGATCAATTATTTCATATTAAAATTAAATGTTAACATTATTATATGATGGAAATATGAGACTTCCAGCCGCATTCAATATTCGATCTTCAGATAGATGGTTACTGGAGATAGAATTTTGACGTAAGTATAAAGAAGCTAATTAATGTTAAATACCTATTATCGCTAGTAAAAAATCTGTCTTTAAACCGACCGTTATTGGAGACTATTTTTGTAACGTGTACGCTATAAGCTTTGGGTTATGGATTTCGAGCTCAATAATATTTTAAAGTGTTTTTAATTTTATAATTTTTTATTTTTTATCTATGCGTGGTGACGGAAGAACATAGCTTTTTTTTTAAGGCTAAGTATAAACATTCAGCTGAGTTATTACAGCCAGTGTTCTTTGCAACGTTCCGCGACTGTTAGTAAATTAGATAATGCTAGCTTACCAAATATCGTAAATAACTATTGTATACGTAAATCAACTCAGCAACTACTATTGTGCGTTGTGTTTTGAAGCCGATGTCTATAAGATCAACTAACGGCTGTTTCATTTTTGCATCGCCATAGGAATTATCGATTAGTGCGGGGGGTCATTATTTAAAACCAACTAAAGTATATATTAAATGTGTAAAAGCGGTAAGAAGGTGCGGCACACCACGTCCGTAGTTCCCGACACCACTATTTGTCGCCTACAATTAGGGGCAGCCTCGGGTATTAATTACATTGTCTAATGGACTGAAATCGGTTTGCTCTGTATCACATCCCTAAAATGTGTACTTTCGTCCATCACTGCTATCGGATTTCGTGGAAATTGAAGTGAATGTTTTTCCTTGTAAATAACTTTAAAACTATTCACATATTCAATACGGCCGGTTTCGAATATGAAAATAGTTGGAAAGTGTTTAATCATTTTGTTTTGGACTATAACCATAGTGGTACATCGAAAAGGGCAATGTGTAATGGATGCGACTACAAAGGTAATTGATATTATATAATAAAGATAATTGTAATATATTGATGATATATCGACACAGTAAACAAACACATTACTAGTTATATTAAGGGTGTCGACACAAGTTACGAACAAATAATAAATGCGTAGAAATCCACCAAAAAAAGTGGATACATCATAAAAATAAAATTGAGGCTTCAAATAAACAAAACAACAATAAACGGCAACGCACAAATATCATATTCCGTGTCATACAACTAAAGAAAACTAATTGAACTGCGATCCGTCACAGTGCAATCTCATTTCGCGATGATTGGAAATTTGCGAATATTTCTACCGTTTCCTGTCGAAAAACGAACGGATTGATATGAGCGATATTTCGTAAAAAAAAACTGTTGTGTCGTGTTTTTTGTTTTTAGCAACTGCAAATAAAAGCTGCACTCGAGTACATAAGCGCAAACAAGTCCGTTTACCCGATGAGTGGTTTTACAAACTAATTGAACGTGTGTTCAACCGGTAATACGTACAAATACGTACAAATCTGTTCTGTATTGCGGTTGTTAGAAACGTGAGTACTCTCACCGTTGTTTTCGTTTATTTGTTTTTAATCTGTTTACAGTTTTGTTTCCAAAGAAAATGTTTTATTGATTGGAACTTTTAAATGCGAATCAAAAATCAAGCGATTTTCTGTAAAGAATTGAAGGAGTGTTTGTCATTTTAAGAAATGGCTCGCATATTTATACTCATTTTCACCGTTTCATATTATATATATCACAGCTAAAGCCATTGAATGTCAAAATATCGACTTCTATTTTAATTTAATGTTCGTAACAAATACGAAAGTATTTGTTGCCTTTTTCCGCATACAATTTTCATATTTTCTCCCCCATGTAAATTGTATTGTAATGGTTATTAATCTATTATTTGTTTCTTTGGACCGGTTGTAATAAAAAAAAATATACAATGTATCGTACCAACAGACAAACACGTTTTGGCCTTAAGAAGCAAGCGTTCGAGTATATAATTGTTCAAAAGTGAGTGTTCCTATCAGAATCGTTGTGTAATTGAATTTTTACATTCGTGAATTGGAACACGGAGGAATGGCGGAATATTTAAAACGCACCCTACAGTTTCCCGGACGCAATCCGCGAACAAAAACTGAATGCATTCCGGCGCCGGGGTAATCCTTGCACCGGCAACAGAAGCACTCTGGGCTATGTGGGCACTTATAAATATTAAACGAAGCGGACCGGGGACCCGTAGCAAAAACGTTTATCTGGTCCCCGTGGAAAAACCGCCAGAATTAGCAACAGTGGGGGGGGGGGGGGGTGGATTAAGGCGGACCGCACTTAATCCTTCACTAAGAAGGCTTTGCTTAAACGAGTTCTAACGAGCTAAAGATAAAACAATTACCGGGGACGTGATTAAGAGATACGGAGGACACTTGTTACGTCTTAAGATGACTCCGTCTTGCTCGTCTGACGGGCACTTTGCCGTGATTTTAGGTTAAGTCTTATTTACTCCGTTCCCCGATTTCCTGCGAGCCGCATTTCGTGCTCGATACTTAATGGCAGCAAAGGGACTCTATTTAGGCATTTTCGACGTTAAAATATTTCTTGTTCTAAGCGGAATCGTCGAGATTTTTTAAATAAAAACTTCTTTAACAACTTTTGTATTTTGCGTAATAGTTACAAAAATAATTTAAAGGAATCACGAGTAAAGTAACAGCCTATACATATATATCTCACTGCTGGGAGAAGCGCTCCTCTGTACAGAGGGAGCCTTGCCATAGTCCACCGCGTGACCCGACCGCGGATCGACCTCCGACTTCACATATTATATTCAAAATATTTTTTAATTTTTATTATCATAGGCAAGTTTCCGCGCGATATTTTCTTACCCCTTAATTCGTGATAAGTCAAAGTAAATAAGAGCCTATACATGTCCCACTGCTGGGCAAAGACCTTCTCTGTACAGAAGTGCCGACATCAGATTTTGAACGCTAGTCAAGTAAATAAAATTTAAAGCGAGGGACCGGAAACTGGGCTATCACATCACAGCTCTAGCTAACCTAACACTAATCAAACAGTGTTTGAAATGTAGAGACTAGATTTCTGTATGGTTATCGATACAAATATATTAATTTTATTCACAAGCATACTTTGTTTAAGACTGTTGCTTTCCATATTTTCTGGCATCGTTCAGACTTAATTGAAGGGCTTAATAGAATGACGTAAGAAACTTCATTTTCTCAGAATAAAGTAAAATGACATCATTAAATTTATTACGCGGGAAGCAGGCTAAGAACGCTTGGCTATATTTAATAAAATAAAAATTAATAATTCTTAATGCAAGAAATTCGTAGCATTTTATAGTGAATTTTAATACAATGCTAATGTTGATTCAAATTTTATGTCTCCCTTTCGCCGAAAAATTAGGGAGTCACAGATTATGCCCCGATTTGCATTTTTCAAATTTACGTTACGATACTACGCCCCGCGCCCCAGGCGAAATGGATATTAGAATTGTAAATTAATTACCCACTGATAACACACACACTCGTGAGCAAAACGCGTGCAGTTTCTCAGCGTTGAATCGATTCGGCCGCGATCCCACAAAACTAATTACGTATCGACGCCATCTCCCCCGCGCTTTCTTACGCGCTTTTCGCATTTCCATATAAGTTGAGCTATAAACGGGCCAATCTATTCACGTCTACACATCAGGGGTCCGCATTTGCATATAGAGCAGAAATTTATTAAATCTACAGCCAATATCCAGCTTTTAGACATTCGACTTTCACTTATTCGAGCGACGTCTCGGAAATTTCTCAGTATTGAAGGCGAACGCGATTGACGCGCGGCTCTGTTGTGTTCTTAGAAATATCTCGAAATTTTATCAGTTCAATTTCTTGCTTGAGTGTTTTGTTATCATCATCATAATCATCACTTCAGCCAGACCGAGATGTGCCATGAAGCATGATCTAGATGCTTCCATCGATTTCCCACACATGTGCATTAGTCGTCACTTCACCTTTTTATTTTAATGTGAGAAGGCGGCAAGCGAGCTAGCGGATTACATGATGTTAAGTGATAACCGCCGCCCATGAACATTAATTGCATTACCCGTAGATGCGTTGATAACCTTTACCTTTTAATAATGTGGACCCCGGCTACCTAACTCACGAGATGAAATCTAGAAATATAACACTTCTAGTTCACGCCGGTCGTCTATGAGGTCATCATACTTCCCCGGGCGGAACTGCCCATTCGTATAACAGCAAAGACTTTTGCGTGGTCTAGTGGGGTTCCTACACTACGTGGCCAATACGACGCTGACACTCGAAAACCTTTCTTACCCATCGGTTATCTATTCTTTTTACCTATGTTAAATGTTTTCCGGCCACTATTCATTAATTACTTAAACCAAGGATGAGCAACACGCGGCCCGCGGGCCGCTTGCGGCCCCTTAAACATGTTTATGCGGCCCGCCAAGCATTTCTAAAATTGATTTTATTTTATCGAACTTCTCCCATCAACATATTGTTATAAAATTAATTATAAAAAAATGGTGGTACATACTGAACCGAAATATTTTTTGTTCGTTTTTCTGTTCTTTTCTTGTTTGTTTTTACCTTGCATTAAAAGTATATGAAATCTTTACTTTTTTTTAATTTTATATTTTTTATTCTAATATTTATTATTAATAAAGTTTCGTAAATTATTATGTGCGGCCCGCCAAAAAATTTGAAATTTAAATTGGCTCATTGATTGAAAAGGTTGCTCACCCCTGACTTAAACAATTTGTCTCAATTTTAATATTGTTACGGTTTACCTTGATTTGATTACATCTATATCTTTCACACTAGTCAACCAGATGATGACGCAGAGATCTTTTACATTTCTTTGGCTCCATTCTGGCATCCTTTCGCGAACCAAGTACTCTCTTTAACACGGGAAAACGTTATCAATAAAATGTTCCCGCATAAAATGCACTTACAATACAATATAATGGAAAGGTCGTGGGCTGTTTCAGCTTCTTTATACTCCACAGCAGATGTTTTAGCTTATACATATTTGAAATTTAATGGTTAGTGATTAAAAAAAAATATTCATTTAATACAAAAATATTTGGTTATACACTTGGCGGTCTCGTTTTCAGCAGGCTTGCAAAAGATCGGCCATAATTTACTTCTCATTCAGAGTTTTTTGAAGACCATTTTATGGTTATTACACATTTTCTAAAATTCAATTTCAAAATACACCTTCTCGCCACGTTCTTCAAATGATATTTTATATATCAATTAAGCCGGATCCAAATTGGATTGTCAAAAGCGCAATTAACCCACGTCTAACTGCGTTTATTAATTGACAGATTATTCGTAACGGAATTTGCGATACCCGGCTTTGTTTTTAGACTAATCAGTCCTTTTCAGATCGCTCATAATGTATTTGACAAACGGTGACATTTCAAATTGTCTTTTCAGACGTAAATAATAGATTTATTTCATTACCAAATCCTTTTTATTAATATTTCTGATCACCTAAATACAGAATTGATTACTTATTGTTTGAAACATCCTTTATAATAAAAATATAACATTTTTGTACATTACCTAAACTAAATTATTTTCGAATAACAATGAATACTTTTCACTTTTTACTTTCGGAGAATTTATAAAATGATAAAACCGATAGTAAGTTTACAGTGTTTCTTTATGTTATGCGTATAATTATTAATAGCATAAATAAAAATATATAATTGCATCAAAAGCGCGATGTTGAGATCTTATTTGCCCACATCAACTACGGCTACCTACTCTTTAAAAGTTAGAAAAAGACTTGTTAGCCGCAAACACACAATCAAATGACAAAAACGAATGACGTCACTGCCACACTCACTTGTAACAAAAATCCTTTCATGCTGCTAGTTTTATTTTTAACCAGTACAAAAAGCGTCTCACCTGTGCTACATTCATTATGAAATATCGCGCACTTTCGGTGTCTGTGAACGCGGAGCATAAAGCTCGCAGCAATGGGTTGAGTGCTGTTGCATTTTAATTAATTCTCTTTTCTATCGCGATGCGGCGCTATCAGCTGCCTGCAGGCGTTGTGGACACAAATAGCTGTTGCGTCCCCGGCACGTAACGGTTTCGATACGGTCGCATTGTGAATTTTTCCTTTCTTGCCCACACGGGTCGGCTATTGATTCCGGCTCACGGAGGATCGTGTTCGCATCGAATTTCGTTATCCTTCCGATTCTTTGCGTCAAATATGTCCGACGCGTAAATCGGGATGGAGGGAACTTCATCTGCACGTGCCGTACATATTTTCTATACCCCATTCTTAATGAAAACCACATTTTTATCGACTTATTAAGAGTACAGCATGGCTCTACCACAGAAGGCGGATGACAAAATCAAAAGCTTTTTTGCTTTCATCTGGCGTGTCCCACCCTTTAGAAGGTTGACGACTCACCGACCGCTCTACGAATGTTGCCAATATCCTAAGCAGTGGTAATCACTTAACATGGGCTCAAATCTCATTTGTCGCCTTGCGTAAAAAAGGAGAGATTTCTGTATCCACTGAAATGACGCACTCTTTCGCAGGCCTTGGACGGGCAGAACATATACAATGGCTGCTGCACGCTACGCATCGACTACTCTAAGATGACCTGCCTCAACGTGAAATACAACAACGACAAGTCGCGGGACTACACTAACCCCACACTGCCATCTGGCGACGGCGACGCGCACCAACTGTTGACCAGTGAGTTGACGGCACAGCGGGCCCGGCTCGCAATGGCCCTCGCATACAGGATGAGTTAGTCCACAACTAATCCCCGAAGACTGGAAGCTTCCTACACAGTTCTAAGTTTCCATCACACCCCCTATTAGTTCGTAGTTTCCGTTTTATGATTTTCCTCCGACACCTCGTAGTGCTTCAGTTGATCCTTCCTTAGTTTCCACTAACGGAAACGCTAGCTGGTTCGGCGTATTCTTCTTTTGTGGTAAGGTAATGGATGAATTAGTTATGTTTGTTTCTTACTAATACAAGGTTCCGAAGTAACACAGTTCTGAGTTTCCGTTACACAACTTTCTTTAAAATCGTAGTTACGATATAATTATCATTTGATTAAATGAAAATGTGTATTGTATTTCTATAAAATGTCGTGTATATATTCCTATATCAATGACAACTATGTGGTCAGAATGACAGTAATCAAATGTACGTATATTAAGAGATGTACATAATGTAATAGAGAAAAATCTCGAAAAAATGGCTTCATAAGTAACAAATAAGGTATTGCTTGCTGCATTAAAGTATTAATTTTCTATTCAATATTTATTTCATGTATCGTTACTTATCAGCTGGTTATTATTAACTATTACACTAGCTAGTCACGTATTCTTAGTACACAATTTCATTTTACTACTGAATAATGTCATATGTTTTATATTTATCTTTATTACACACTTATAACCCACGCAAGTTGATATTAAAAACAAGAGCTGAACCCGTTAAGGTACGTAATAAAATAAATCTCCAACGTAAAATCACACAAGAGAACATTATTTCTGAACTATGTGTCTACGTTTGTAGCAACGCGTTGGATCTTTTCTCGTTTATTATTCATAATCAATTCTAAATGTTTCCACAGTGACTAATAACTTTTCATAAATCCTCACTGCACCGTAGAGGATTGTAATGTGTGAGGATTATTCCAGCAATGCCTATTTGTTGCTTATATTACGTAATGCCGCTTTAATATTTTACAAGTCGGGCGAGACGTAATCTACGTTGAGTAGCTGCGGATGTGTTTTTGTTTCATTAAATAATTTATCACGCTATATATCATCGCGTGCATATTTATGGCTGCAGAATGATTTCAACGTGCGAATTTTATAATAGGTGGTGGGGTTTTGCCTCCTCCGTTCTTGGGGTTGGGGTCGGGACTGGCGTCCCCATACGGCGTTGGAGTTAGTGGCGTGGGACTGCCGGCCTTCGGTGCCCTCACGTTGACTCCAGCGTCCCCAGCACTTCGGGCCCTGACCGCTCCGCCGTTGCCATTGGCAACGGTCCTGCTCGTTTCCAACCTCAACGAAGAGGTTTGTACCTTTATATACGTACACCCAACACATACGTAGATTTTTTATCGATCCGTTCGTCACGTCGATCGACTTTTGACATTCCAAGATCATGATATATCTAATTTGTTAGCACTTCAATTGGATATGAAGATCGACGCCACTCGAATAAATTTCGAATCACCTTAAACTTCCCGTCATAAAGATTTATTAAAGTAACGTTTGACAATGTATTAAATTAAACTTCACAACTTAGTAAAATCGGCTAGCTATTCGTTACTAGTCAAATAAATTTATTACGCTAACACAATAGCCGGTAACGTCCACTCGATATACGTTTAATTTGGGTTTTTATAATCAGACGACACAAGACTAATAGTTCTGAACTAATACAATACGTTACTGGCTGTTACACTTATATACTCTACTTAAAACTCCTTGATAAAATAAGTTGCTAATTTATTTATAGAATATGATGTTCAGATATCTTTTACGACTATTTATAATACTATCTCTTTTCTCTCTCCTATTGTTTTAGATGGTCACGCCTGACGCTCTCTTTACCCTTTTTGGTACGTGTGCACAAACATTCCGTATTTTATATTAAAACATTAATATTGCTCCTGAGCCCCTGTCGCCTGGAAGACAAATTGTCAGCTAACATTCTCGACTTCCATTCTGATAACCGCATCCGATTACTTTATGATCGAAGCTTTGCTTGTTAACACTATCATACTACACGCCTTATTAACTGTGTGACAATTTGTGTTTCAGACAGTTTATTTTTAGTTTAGTGAACAGTTTAGTTTTAGTTGATTGAATCTCCATCTGACGAGTGCTAAGTTTACACCAAACATTTACAGATAATTTTATTCCTATATTGAACCCCTTGTGACGTAATTGGTTTTTGTAAATGGTAGTTTAAGACAATTACCTTAAAGGGCTTTGATTATGTTTATATTTAGAGTGCGTTGCATATAGTTACAATGAGAAAACTTGGAGGTTTTGTGTAGATAATGTTAATCGGCACATTTACTAGGTAGAGAGACATTAGTTGTTTCCTAGATCTGCTTGTTGATACAGCCGGCGCAAACGAAGGTCTCATGCTCTTAACCCCTAAGGCATTAATCGGACGCTTTTACGTGACCAATTTAGAGCTTGGAATTGTTTTCTTCTTGTTCATTTCCAGTCTATCATATTTCACAACATTATGTATTTAGGAAAACTGTCTTTCCGCGAATAAATGAAATCATATGCTAATACGAGTTACTATAGTCTCAGTAGGTATCAATTTGGCGCACATTCACCCTCGGTCGTCCATTGCGGATATCAGTACTAACTGTTTATAGCAAATGTTTGTTCAAGGTCCATTATAAAACGTGTAATTGTTATTTATGCGCCTTTAACAGTGCACGGCCGAGAGTTGCCACCTCCCGCGATAGATTAGAATATGGGATAATTTCTTAGTTTATCATACATATTTTTATATTTAGGCGTTTACGGCGATGTGCAACGCGTCAAGATCCTGTACAACAAAAAGGATTCAGCCCTAATTCAAATGGCGGAGCCACATCAAGCTCACTTGGGTATGTTTTACTGTCGACCTGTTTATTTCGAAGTACATGCGGACATAATTTCCAACACCCATTGTTCAAGTTCATCAAAGTTAACCGTTTGGGAACAAAGATTCTCGACTGGAAGCCTAGTGCTGGCCATGGTGGTGTAGAACGACCCCCCACTAGATGTAATGACGTCCTTACATCTACATTAGCTAGATGGCCAAATTCCTATATGTAACATGAAAATTGTGTACATAGTTTAATGTCTTTAAGTTTGTCTGTGGCGCTTGTAATGTATGAGTTTCGGGTTTAAATCGTCGCCATTAGTTCGCTGCAGAATAATTATATATGTTGCGAAGCTTTCCCCCAAACAACGTCATGTAATGAAAAGGAAATGTGCGCTGATTTTATAACATGTCCAAAGAGGGCATATTTTATAACATACGATTGAATGTATAAAAGGAAGCATTTAAATGAAATAGTTACTCGTGTAATGTTTAATTTATAATTTTTTTTTATTTCAAATGTTGTCAAGCGAGTAGACGGTTCACCTGATATTAAGAGAATACCGCCGCCCATGGACATCTGTTACACCCGAGGGTTACAGATGCGTTGACAACCTTTTGAAAATTCGCCTCCGGCTACCTCACTCACCAGACGAAACGCGAAAGTATTTGTCATACTTCCACTTTACGCCGGTCTTCTGTGAGGTCGTGGTACTTACCCGGACGAGCCGGCCCATTCGTGCAACAGCCGAGGCTGCTGCGTGGTCCTACCACAGTCAACTAATCTATATTCGATCGAAAATTTATTTATCTGTATATTGTTTTCATAAAGTAATAAAGTAAACTGGGTGTTTATCATTTGTATTTCCAAGGGTTTTGCAAGACGAAATAATATATTTATTTCGTATTTCAATTTCATTTTCTGTCGGGAAAGTAGGAACATATGCGCGCCATATCGAACGTTACAACTATTACAACAGATTGAATTCGAAGATGATTATAAGTATAACGTGATAATAAGACGGCTAAACTCACATTAAACCGGTGTATGTACCGACATATATGTATGATTGTTAGTATAGGTACAAAAAATTATATATGAAGAGAGTATTAAAATATTTTTTTAATTTTCTAATTAAATAAGATTTACTTATTTCATTATACTCCTTATTCTGGAACACAATTGCTTTGTTCAATGCATCAATGTAGTGTGTTTAACGAACTATCTTTTTTACTGTCCAGCTATGACCCACATGGACAAACTGCGCGTGTTCGGCAAGGCCATGCGCGTGATGCTGAGCAAGCACCAGACCGTGCAACTGCCTAAGGAAGGCCAGCCCGACGCCGGACTAACCAGGTAAGAATTTTTTTTATAACACATTTTACACAACGTTCTCTAGTACCAACCTAAGCAACGCTTGTACCATGGGTACTAGATAACTGATAAACATACTGAAACATACTTTTCTTTTGTAAATAAATACATATTATCTAATACCTTTAAACGAGCAATTCTTGTATATATATATATATATATATATAAAATTCTCGTGTCACAATGTTAGTTACTTTACTCCTCCGAAACGGCTTTACTGATTTTTACCAAATTTTATATGCATATTCAGTAGGTCTGAGAATCGGCTAATATCTATTTTTCATACCCCTAAGTGATAAGGGTTGTTCCTTAACATTTATTTTCAATTTTCGGACCATTTTTTTTGTTTTTATTTTTTATGATACAGCATACAAAAATACATACAACCCTAAATTTTTACCCCTCTACGCAGACGTAGTCGCGGGCAGCAGCTAGTATACATATATATACAAGAATTGCTTTCCAAAGAATTTCCAAAATGCACGATTTACCCAAAAAAACGCTCCTCCAGGTACAACATATATATACACCCAGACACTAGAAAAACACTATGTTCATCACACAATATTTACGGATCGAACCCACAACCTCTGGCGCAGAAGGCAGGTACACTACCCACTACGCCACGCGGGTCGTCAATCAATACAGTTAACACACACTGTAACTTTTTTTATGTTTGAAGGTGGAAACGAGCTGGCGGTTCACCCGATTTTAGAAATAATAAATAAATAATTAAATATTTTAGGACACATTTTTACACAACATTCTCTAGTTCCAAACTAAGCAAAGCTTGTACTATGGGTACTAGAAGTTTTGGTAGGGTTCATGGTACTTACCCTGACGGACCTGCCCAATCGTGCAATAGTGAACATTATTGCGTGGTCCTACCACAGTCCACCACAGTCACATGGGAAATGAATTGCTAGCTCCAGGCTCTTTCAAGTGGATTATAATGCATTGTAAACACATGCTTATTATTTAGTTTATATTTGGCAAAGGAATGTTCCTTGTTGAAGGAATGGTACAAAAAATACCTTGTAATAAAGTGGGCTCCGGCTGTCTCACTCACCAGACGAAACGCAGAATTGCAACACTTTCACTTCACGCCGGTCTTCTGTGATATCGTGGCACTTACCCAGCCGGACCTAACAAATACGTCCAACAGAGAAGACTGTTGCCTGGCCGTGGGTTAAATTCTTGCGCCACATCTTATTAAGAATATAAAAATATGAACATAGTTAGCAACTTTTAACAAATATATTAAATTGTAAGACAAAGATTAAAAAAGGATTATAGAAGAAATAATTCCTACGAAGCAACAAACGATGGTCCCACTTAGCATAGTCGCTGTAATGTAATTTTAAAATTTCTTCGCGTCACACAACTAAGGCGCGCCGTTCTGCCGCTAAAACCGTTCGCCCGTCGATTACAGGGACTATTCCCAGAGCCCGCTGCACAGATTCAAGAAGCCGGGCAGCAAAAACTACCAGAACATATACCCGCCAAGCGCCACACTGCACCTGTCCAACATTCCGTAAGTTATCGTCCAATTCCGCACCAGATCACTCACCGTCCAAATAATGGACCGTCTGACGTCCACTTTGTTCGCAGAGCGACCATCTCCGAGGAAGATATCAAAGAGGCGTTCACCAAGCGCGGCTTCGCGATCAAGGCGTTCAAGTTTTTCCCGTAAGTACTACCTTGAGTGCCAATAAACCGTCCAATGATACCGCAGATATTTCCTCGGTGTGTGCGACAGTAACACGAAGTAACACGCGCCGCATTTATGGATGATAACATTTTGGCAGACACTAAGGAATGGCATAAAATTCTGTTCTTATTCGCTATAGAATTGAGAGTGCACGGACACTCGTTTAAATCTGTTACTTGTACTAGCTAATTGAATTTATTTTTAACGTAAATATCGTGAGAAAGTCTATATATCTGAGAAATAATACTAATAATTATTTTTTTCAAAGATTTTACCGAAGTTATCAACGATGAAAAGTAGTTACGCTTTTTGCTTTTCTATTTTGAAAAGTATTCAAGTGATCAACCTTAAGGCGCTGTATGCAGCAAAAATAGGTTTTTCAAAAGATTTTTTAGCAAAATCTACACATTTTATAGCAGCAAAAAAAAATATATGTTAATCTTGATCGTACATTCTAATGGAACATTGTTTCCAAAACATATTCTAGATATATTTTCTCGATAGAAAAAAATCATGAAACTACCTCTAAAAGAGAAATTCAAATCCAAATATGAACGTAATACATCAACAAATCTTCATCATTCATCATTTCAGCCTGTGTGAGTCCACTGCTGAACATAGGCCTCCCCCATAGACTGCCATGAAGTACGATCCTGAGCCACCTGCATCCATCGACTTCCCGCAACAAATCTTAATTAAATTAATATCAGTGGTGTAGAATATATTAATAAAAAGGACTTAATTTTTGATTGAAGTAAGATATTTGTAAATATTAATTAAATTCATTAAAATTAATTCGAACGCGATGGCCAAAACACCGCGCCACCGCGGCGTTGTTTCGCCTCTCTTCCAATTCCACACGTTGAACAGAGAGCGCTGAGGCGCCTTGCTAGATCGACCTATGCCGCTCATCGACCGCGCACCATTACGAAATATGTTTCGTATTTATTTATTATTAAGAGTTTTAATTTTATTAGACCTTCGAAAACAAAAAACTAAAAAATATATATTTACATATTTTGTAGTTATAAATTATTTGTATGTATTAACAGTTGTTAATAATTTATTTAAAGGGTAATTTGAATGTCTTATTTCGTGATTGATTGGTCTATCAGTCCATTCTATTGCAGTATATACATACAGTTCTAAGTAATTTGCCTTTATTAATTTATTTGACTTTACGATGTATTTTTAATCAATTCCTTATCCATTTGATTAAAAAAGTAATAATAAATAGGAAGATTTTTTTAAAATTGTTGATTGCTTTCTCATACTTTATGTTTGTTTGTTTATTATTATTCCTATTATAATATAAAAGTAAAATACAATCATGGTCTATAAAAGGAATTATAGGGATCAACTGTGTACATCTTCGAAAGCCTTCCATGATACTATCGATAGTATCCTACGGCCCATCACTACACACACACACTAGGTAAAGAATGACTTGTACTAGTGGCGCGTCGACGAAACTCGCGCACTGCGCGCCGCTAAGCGGCGTTACCCCTCCTCCGCTGCCTCATACTTCACCATCCAAATAGTTAAAAATTCACTGCATACAGCGCCTTAACTAGTTTCTAACTGCTCTCTATAAGTCTACATTCATCTTTGGATACATGAATGATTTCTTTTTATTAATGTTGTTATGATATTATTGAACAATTACATTTTAAATGTTTAATTATTGTTTCATTGACATTTCTAGGAAGGACCGCAAGATGGCGCTCGTCCAACTGCCGACAATTGACGACGCGGTGGCAGCGCTCATTAAAATGCACAACTACCAGTTGTCGGAGTCCAACCACCTCAGGGTGTCCTTCTCCAAATCGAGTATCTAAACGGGGATCGATTTCCCGCCCACCCCGGAATATCACACAATGGTTGATAACTGTAATTGAATTTAGTGGACGATTATGAACAGTTTCCCGATATATCTTGTAATCGGTTTCCATCTAGCCCGTCGACGCTGACGCTTCTTTAATACGGAAGTATAGGCCTTTGTTGCGGCTAGTTCTTTCCTAATGTATTATAGATATGCAATTGAATGTAATCCAACTCTGTTTCTCTCATAATCGTCCACGAAACGTAACGAGAGTTGCATCTGATGACGTGTCGCGTCAAAATATCCGTTTCCTGAACCGGTTGTTTTGAAATTTCGCGGCATTAGAGTCACTAGTGATGCGACTGTCGATTATGTATTACCTCTCTCTCACACTAATCGAGAATTCGCTCGACTGAAATTTTTAATATAATCTGTATTACGCTTACTCGGATCAGTCTAGACGTTAAGTGCTCCATTTCCGTAGTGAATACGTCTCACTGTTAACACGTGTAAATTATATTTTAAGGGACATCTCGCATCACAAACACGATCCAGCCAGTTTAAGTTGTTTTCCGTTTCATCATGAATTTTCACAGTACACACGGAGAGGGTTTCTATTTTGTGTGATATTCATTCCTTACATTTTTCTTATACTGTCGAAATATTATTTTTTATACGGAAGGCGTTTGGACGGTATTTCCAATCATTTTATATTTACATAATATATTTTCCCGAAGTAAACATTGAGAACAGTTTGCAATTAGATTGCGCTAGAATAATTTACATTTGGCATTTCTCGTAACTGTCCTAATTGCGATGTGAAACATTGCTTTGGTTGTTTTACGGTTATTGTAATAACGGACTATTTTACCGTCTGAATATTTTATCATATTTATCACTATATAGGCATATTGTTGAAATATATTTACTTTGTCACATTAATTTGCAGTTATTACTATAAGATTATATTTTATAAATATATTTTATTCTCTATTTTAATATGCACAATTTACTATTATTGCATTTTTTTAAGTGAATATGGTTTTTATGCGCATACACATTTTTTCCTTTTTAAACTTTTTTAAATACCGATATGCTATGTTTAGAAATGTGTATGTGTGTGCAATATTAGTTTTAGATTTTTAGTTTAGATTATTTTAGATATATAGTGGTCATTTATTGTCTGTATCGCATACTTCCATGTCTGTTAAGTTATCTAGTATACTCTGTTCATGTTCATAGTGTCGATCATTAAGTCTTCTCGGTTAGTTAGCTTAATCAGTACTTTTACGGCTAAGCGTCTAGTGAAATATATCACTATATATAAATGTTATGTTTAGTGACATAATAGTGACATGATGCATTTATTTTGATGTTAATTTATATTAATGGTAGCTACAACATACTATAAATGCTCGTGCGTACATTTCACTAAGCAATTATGTAATAGAGAAATATTTATTTACATCCGTTTGGGGAAACCCCCAAGTCTGACGGTGTTGCTGGCATCGCGATGACGTATTTTTTTTTAGATTAATAATCGTTATAATTTAACGTATCTTTAACTTAATCGCCTGATATAAAATCCCCTAGGCCTCAGAAAGCGGCCTCTCCACGAGATCTGATCTATCTCTATGTGAACATTTCATAGACAATGCTTGTCATAGACAATTGACAGTAACTTCGTTAAGGAATCAGTATTTTAGTTTTATAGCTGTAGCCCCTTACACTTTGTACATAACTAACATTCGTGCTTCGGTGATTTGAAGTTTCACCCGATCTCCCGGACTCGACCCTTTTAACGAATTGGATCTTCACACATCTTTGCCTTCTTAAATTAATTGTAAAAAGCGTCTAGTCCAATGCAAAAGAGATTAAGTTTTGTGGATTAGGTAAGTGGTGGTTGTTTTTAATTATATTATAAAAATGAAAGGAAAATAACTCATAAATTTACCCATTAATCGATTGAACTCTGGTAAGTGAAGCTTTTCGTAGTGAAATATTAGTTATTTATTGCATCGGTCAAACTAATCAACCCATGCCATTAACTTAGGACCAGTTTCAAATGGTCAGTTACACGTCCAGTTTATGTGATTAGGCAAAGCATGCGTGAAACAGATACCTGAACTATGACATAATAACGATGAACTAACGAGTTCCCAAAATCCTACGACAGAACGCCCAGCCGTCGAACCTATCTAGAGTACTGTCTCTGGGCTGTAACGTCGCAGGGGGTTTAGAAGAATCACATATCTTTAGTGTCACAATTTGTAGCTATAAAATATATTAAGCAGATTTGATCCGTAACATATCGCCATTTAGCCGATCATTTCGCTTGTAGATGTTGTTATGTAACCGCATAACCGCCTCCACGTGATGGTTCAAGGAAGGTTAAAAGATAGGTTCAAATATATCGAGCATACCCTATGAGTTGTCAATCTTGTTCATATTACGTTAATTCCATGAAATTGTAGCATTCAGTGAAAATCACATATTTACACTATTATAGAATGTATCGTATACATCACTTACCGATTTAAGATATAAAAATAGAGCTTAGTAAGATGGTTAAATAAACAAAAAAAAATTAGATTGACATTACAACGTAAGGTTTTATTAGATGAATTCGGTCATACAAACTGTATTATTCAGTACCTATCTACTGTAAGAACGTGTAAGTAGTGACATGGTTTAGATAATGTTAGGTGACCAGGGTGTGGTGATATTTTGCACGTTTTTGAAAATGTTTTTCTATGGGGCACAGCGGAGGCCTGTGCCCGCGTTTTGAAATGGTGAGTGGAGCGTTGCGGGATCGATGATGGTCTGGTTTGCGGTTAAGTAGTCACCGTATTCGTTATTGTAATTAGTTATTGTGTACGCATTACATGAGACGGAAATCACAAATTAAATGAGATTACATATCCAATGAATTGAGCGTAGAACGCTACACACGTGCTTTCCTATCATCAATTCCCGTTTGCCGTACATTCGGCGGACATTCGACGTCGAACGATTTCGACCGCTTCATGCTCAATTTGTAGAGTTCGTCGCGAATGTGTGTAGCGTTTTTGCCTAACTTCTCTCGACAACATCGGTATTGACTTATTAGATAATTCTAGGGATTTATGTGTTTAGAGAAGTATTTTAAATATTTTAGGTAATGTGGTATATGTAATAAAAAATAATAATAATAATAAATAATAATTAAATCAGTGTTTAGGATGAGATGCCAAATTTAAAGTCAATACACATTATTTTAGGTGAAACTTAATTGAAGTAATCTTAACGTTTATTGAAAAGTTGATGAAAATGTTACAGTTAAATTATATTTGAGAGTTTTATTGAGCGCAATATATGCACTTTAATTCATTGTAAGTGATAACATTGTTTCGATTTGTTCGTTAAAGTTATGTGTTGAAAGTGATGTGCAAGTTGTTTTCAAATGACTCATTTGTTCAATCCTTTCCCTTAAAAGTCTGCAGGGACATCATAGGTACCAATTGTTTCGTTCAACTCTCTGGTCTTCGCGCAATAATTGTCCATGCGTCTCGTCAAACATATCTCTGCATATCAGTCACAGATGATATTTTATATAATTTTATTGCGCTTTTTATCTCTGTCTTAGCTGGACTTGTTGTATTATCTACAAAGTAGTTATGGCCAACATATCAGTAACTAGAAATTTGGCTAAAGCGCATGCTTTACAAACTTTACAACTCCACAAAATTCCAACGAAATATCTATTTTATTTCTCCTTTCTTAATTTTGTTTGTTTTTTTTTTAATTAATCTATTTAGTGTATTTCTATTATGTTTCATCTTAATTTACAATGTCGTCTCTATTTTCTTATTTTAGCATTAAGCCTTTTGTGTGGTTAATTTCATTCTTATTTTTAATTTCGTAATTAAACTATTATTATCATTGATAACTTTTGTTTTTCTTTATTTCTCCTTATTTTCCCTTCACAGTTCCTTTACAGATCTGATATTATGTTAAGTTATACATAACACTGAAAGTTCTTCACCCTCAACACATTCATAGCATTCCTATTTATACTTGTCATCCACACTCATGGCTATAGTTTAGCAGGCGGTTCCATCACGCCGAAGAAGTAAACTATTTGTAAATAAAACTTATAAATTTTAAAGGGGATCAATATAAAGAAATGTACTTTATAACGCGATTGGTACGCTAGACATATTCGTACCTACTTAGATCTAAACTATCCTGACAGTTATATTTTTATCTGTATTTAAATTTATTACGTACCTATGAAGTGTTTCGGCAACTCTAAAACTTTAATTTACCCTTATTTCCTCATTTTCCCTGAAATCTGCCTGACTTTAGTGAAAATTTAGGCAAATTACAGGTTATTTAGTTGAATTGTAAACGGGGTAAGGGACTTAAAGTATTGCCAATGATATGTTATAAATATTATCAAGTGGAATATATTTCGCACAGGGTATAATGTGAATAAATTTTATCGCTGTCCCTGGCCACTTGAAAAGCCAGGACGGTTATTTATGTCCGTGCCACGTCCCTTATTCCTGATGAGTTAAAAGAACTGAATCATTCCATATTTGAAACGTTGAATTAGTGAAAAGAAAAATGTATAACTGCCAATTAATAGGAACCCTACCATAGCAAAATGAATTCGCGATATGCGATTTAGTAGTACCACTATCCTAATTGTAAGTCACTACATTTCTAAATTATAATGATGTTTACATGAAAAATATACTTTTACCTATTAAAATGGCAGTTATCCTCGTGTTGAATTAATTTATGGATGTAAATATTATACACTATATAAATAATTACAAATTAAATTATTAGAATGTATAACAGATTAACATAATCATTAATTTAAGTCTTAGCTAAAATATCCTATTCTGATTTCTGTAGTTGCTCTAGTGAATAATTAATACCTGCCTCCATAGTAGGGATCTTAGTGATTATTATATATGCCCACCTTCTGTTCCTTCGAGATTTTAATAAATTTAAAGATTTGTTTTGTTCTTTAAGCAATGGTGTGCAAATTAAAGGGTTGTGTGTAAAGTTAAAATAGTTTAATAGATTTAAACTCTCGCTCTTGTGGGGGGCTATTATATCAAATGGTTTTACCGTTATCGTAATGTTCGGCCCTAGAGAAATGATATTGTTACTTTACCATGAATAATTTAGCTTTATTAAATTCAGTATGCCAAAGACCAATCGTTGGGACAAAATGACAGGGATCTAATTATATGTTTGTTTTCATCTAATCTAAATCAAATACTAACATAATAGCAAGCTTTAACGAGCCTATACTTATATATTCTAAAAAATGTATTTTGTGGATTCTTTAGTAAAACTTAATTTTTCTTACCGCCAGTGGGTCTATTAACAAGGCCGCAAACACTATCTATATTACATGCAGTTCTGTGAATTATAAACATATACACAATTTTAACATCTAAGTGACTACACTACTAAACTCTAGATTTATTCTTTGTCATTTTATAATAAAATATAGTTGAAAATTGTATTTTTATTGTAGTTTAATTTCTCTCCACTTTTCCCGCAACTATTCCTAAATAAATAAAACATATTTTTAGCTATGTGCTTAAAATGGGATTACAATTTGTCCTTTGATGATAAAACTAAAACTAATGGTGAAGTATAGCTATTAGACTACGTGTCTAAACTTATACAAATATTTATCAAACATATCATTAGTCTAAATGGCCACTTTATTTGTTGAACATGCTTTGCTAAGGCAGCAGACGGATCACCTGATGTTAAGTGAATACCGCCGCCCATGGACATCTGCTACACCTGAGGGTTACAGATGCGTTGACAACCTTTTGGAAATTGGGCTCCGGCTACCTCACTCACCAGACGAAACGCGATAGTATTTGTCATACTCCCACTTTACGCTGGTCTTCTGTGAGGTCGTGGTACTTACCCCGACGGGCCTGCCCGTTCGTACAACAGCTGAGGCTGCTGCGTGGCCCTACCACCGTAAATTGATAGCTGATTAGTTAACTTCTACGATGACCAGTGTTTCACTATTCCAATATTTCGTTGAACTAAATTGTAAAAGTTTCTTAGCTAAATTTAGAACTTGAACTGAAGAATTGTGAATTTTTTATAATAGGGTCTGTCCAGCAGTACTCTCAAACATGATATAATGTCTATAAAATGTTAAACGTTACGTGCCGAGGATTAAAAACGTATAGGGCCATCACTGCAGTAAACCGAGAAGTACCTACGGCCTATGAGTTTAAGCGAGATTGTGGATAACATTTTGGGAATTTTTGCTTTGATACGTTTGGGGAATCGGTAGCCGGGAAGCTCCGCATCATTGATACGGCGGTAGTCACTAGTGTAATACCAATTAATTTACTTTGACTATCTAATACCAATGATATAACATGGACCACATGGGACCGCAACCTAAGCAAAAAAATATTAAAATCGAATGACTTAATCGTTGACATTACCGTTCCATAGAACCTCGTGGAAGCCGAAACAGATAATATGAAATATCTGGACCTGAATGAATGAAGGAGACCGACATGTGGGATGGTGGGTAGACCGAAATTATCCCGATAGTCGTGTCTGCGAATGGGTTAATCCCAGTCAGCCACTCCGACCATCTGAGGCGACTAGGACTCCGGGACGGAACGCTCCAAGCTCAAATACAGAAGACGGTGCGCCTCGATACCGCCCGCATCGTCCGCCGGTTTTTTCTCCCTTTCACCCTAACCCTCGTCCCTTTGGTCTCTCCTGCCGAGGGCTTCAGTCTGTTTGGATCCAATTATGTATGTATTATATACAATATTTATATCTATATAATTATTTTTATTTATTTCCGACACGAGCTTCTGGCTCCGCATTTTTATATTCACTCTAGGGGTAGGGACCACAAGACTACATGAAATTGCCTAATTGGACTACTCTAGGTCAGATCTGTCACTCATTTTTGAACTTTATCAGAAAAAACGTGTAACCACGGGTATAAAATGAATGTTATACGCGTCGCAATGGTAGTAAAATTAGGAAAAAAAGGTTCGGAATTTAATTTGGGGAAAAAACCTTTTTATTATAATAAATATACAGAGAAGGGTTTTTCAATGTATTGATATCCACAAATTCAGATTTTGAATTTAAAAAGAAAAGTGTTACTCGATTTATTTAAATTATCATCTGTGATACGAAGAAACGACACAAGGAATATTACTGTCCAAGCGACCCTAGCAATAAAATACAACATTGTTTGCACACACAGTAACGTCACAAATTACGGAATTTGATAGTTCCGTAATTTGTGACGATTGTGACGATGTGTAAATCAGATTTGAATGACAGGTGTCATCCGCACCATGCTTCAAGGCACGGACTGCAGACTTTTTTGTATTTAAGATTGTAATTTAATTCATTTTTATAAAGAAACATTAAACAACTAATAACAGATTCTCCTTTATGCAATATATCCACTTTTTTATTTTTTAGTAAAGAACAACCTAACAAAAGTAAAGAAAACTGTGAATAAATTCTAAGTCTATTGCGAGACATGAGAACCAAGCTGACTGGGTTGTTGTAGGAGGCCACGCAGCCCACGCTACTAACATTTTTGTATGATATCAGCGTGTAGTGGCCAGTAAAATAGGTTTGAATCTAAGACGTGGTGTGGCTCACGGGTGACCCGCGTGACCCCAACGATTCAGTATGGTTTGGCTCACCGGTGACTCGCGTGGCTCCAATGAAAAGTATTATATTTTCACGTGGTGTTCAACGTGTTAATGGATTGCAAAGTATTATAAGTATTTTCTCAAGGTCTAGAAAGTGTCCATAAAACAGAAGACAAAAGGCAACATTATCAATGTACCAAAACTTATGGTTGAACATACGCCTTCCCCACAGACTGCCACGAAGCACGATCCTGAGCCACCTGCATCTATCGACTACTCACTCACTTGCACTGGTCGTCATTCATTAAATTATTTTCCCAAATCGATTAATTTAAAAAAACAGAAAAATGGATTTTTAATTAATCGATTTTTTCCCCTCAATGTTACATCCGTAGGAACGATGTGTGTTTGATAATGTAAGTATCTAGTCCAGATATACAAAAGATTTCAGATATACAAAAGTACTCTTTGATCTAGTCACTAGTGCAATGAGGCGTTAACGGTCGCTGACCAAATCGGGTTTGTGTCGAAGCTGCGACAACGGAATTAAATTTTTTTTTTTTTTAATCTCGTACATGATTATTAATTTTCATAAATTAGGTAATTACTGTATTTTGATCTACGTGACCAATCGTTCAACGTGAATTTCGTGATTAATCACAGTTTAGAACTTTTATAACTTATAACTTACGTATTTAATATGACGAAATGCCTGTACCAGCTACGTTGTTTTTTCTGAGCACACTTAAAAACCCACATGTGTGTGTAGTTATGCACACACGTAAGTTTGGCGTAAAAAATAACTTAAGAAGTTATACTTCTTTACCGTAAACAACCGGCGTCACCATTTAGATTTTGAGAAAAACATTATTCAATCTTTCAATTAGTGACGTCGCCCCGGGTCGAGGCTTCTAATAAATTTATTAAAATATACACCTAATGAACATAACATATTAGTTTCAAATAAATAAATGTTTTACCAAATTTATAAAGAATTACGGTTGTACGTGTCTTATTAAGGAAGCCTTAGGAATTAATTTATACAACTCCTATTAGAAGTTGTATAAATTAATTCTTAAGGCCTAAGGAATTAATTAATAACATGATAACACTATGTTAGGGATGCCAAAAGTCGTAAAAAATATAACGATAATAAAATATATCGATATATCGGTTAAATTTTCAGTTTTAAAAAATAATGTATTTAGTTCAGTCTGATTCAATAACAAGTAATAGTAATTTTTATACCAAATTCACATTATTCCAATTGATGAGAAATATTAATAAAACGTTAATTATTTATTAATCTTAATCAAATTTATTTTATTAATCTTAATTTCTAAGTATATTATCAAGACTTCGAGATTATTTATCAAGACCTTCATTGGAAAAAAAAAACAAACAGCGTATTTAGTAAGATAAATCAGTTTCTTTAGCTTCTTGAGGCTTAGATCAACAGGATTTAGAAAGAATTATTTGATCGACATGAAAATGCTGAACGACAATCTAAAGAAGTTACTTAAGTGGTTAAATAATAATAATTTTTATGACATCAAATATTTTTTTATGAAAACTCGATATTACATTATGTGACATTTATTTATTGAGAATTTAATTATAATAAAATTTTTGTTAACTTTTTATACAAATTAAATTAAAGTGAATTTAGTTGATGCCGTAAATATGCTATTTATATATTGACGTAATATGTAGTTCAATATTAATGATTTGTAAATACCTCTATACCATGTTGTACCTAAGATATGGGTAGTTTATAGCACGAAGCATCAAATTGTAACCACTCGACTCCAAAGCGCCGCCAACCGCCTCGGCGATTGGTTCCGCAAATGGAGAATTGAAGTAAATCCCGAAAAGAGTGTGGCGATTCACTTCACACGAAGTACTTACCCGTCACATCTTTATAAAGGTCGTCGCCAATGCAGAAAGCTAGGGCAAATATCTCTTTATGACCAACCGCTCCCCTGGGAGAAAAAGGTAAAATATTTAGGAGTCACTTTCGACTCGCGTATGTCATTCACAGCGCATATTTCTAACGTCCGTAACAGAGCCGCGTTCGTCTCCGGCCGGCTAAGCACTTTAACTAACCATTCAAGTAAAATGTCCTTAAGACACAAATTACTTTTATACAAAGCTTGCGTACGGCCAATCATGTCCTACGCATGCTTGATTTTCGCCCACACGCACCCTACTCGCTTGCACAAGTTGCAAGTAGTGCAAAATAAGTTCATCCGCCGCGCAACCGGTGCGCAGTGGTATCAACGCAACGTCGACGTGCACAGTGATTGCAGACTCCCGATGATTCGCGAATTTTTCAAAGACCTGACCAAACGGTTCTTCGATAGAGCCGAACATCATCCCAACCCTCTGGTGGTAAGCGCAGCAAATTACCAACCCGATCCAAACGCGAGCGTCAACAAGCGTCGCCCGCGAAACGTCCTCATCGACCCAGCCGAGGAAGGGGACTTAGGTACGTCGGACCCACCCTCGGGGGTCCCGCCGGATAACACTACACACACAGTTAGTGTAGCAACAAACACATTAGCTAGCCCACCGGTTCTGCGTCAGATGAAGCTTTAATAGTCTCTGGACTGAAAGCACAAACATCAGTTAATACAAGATACAAGATCAAATTATAGTAAAAATACCATAATTATAGTACAAAATGCAACTCTGCATCGGCGACAATACTAGTTAGAGCACGGTTTTTTTTTCGTTCATTTTTACCTTGTACGGCTTTGAATCAGTTTGAATAAAAATATTGTTTTTGATACGATTTCAATATTCAATTTTTTATATCGATATATCGGATCAAAATACATTGGCCAAAAAATCGGTATATTTTAAAAATTGTCGATGTATCGATATTTTTTATGCATCCCTACATTAAGTATCTAATTATGTATTAATTATCTAAGTTATGTCTAGAAAACTAGAAAGAGAAACTAGATTGGCCTAAAGGTCCTTGATACCGGGCCATAAAATCCAAAAAAAAAAAAAAAAAAAACAACTAGAAACTAGAAACATCTGTGCCTAATTTCCTAGTGGACTGTCGTAATTTTTATTCCTATGTCTAGTTACTTTAATATATTTTTTAAAGCCCCGTCTGTGTGTTCAACATGTGTTTGTCTTTTTTGGCTGTTTTGACAAAAGTATCATATAAACATCTAGGGATTAAGTTGTAAAATATATCTTTACCGAAGATGTTGAGGACTGCAATTCGTTTAACTCCGTCTTTTATTTTTCCTCTCTTTGAACAACGAAATGAAAATGATTACAATAAACTTCAAAAAAGTAAGCAGTATACACCTCAAAATGGATTAGAAAGAGTAAAGAAAATGTATACGAAAAAGTAAGTGTATTGAGTAATTATGTACTTATATTGTTGTAAAAAAATTAACCCAGAATACCTTGTCCTATACCATACAGACAGTAAAAGCCTTTTCTTCTAAAGCACAGCCTTTTCTTCAGTCACACCAGTTTTCATAGTTGACGGATTTATTTGTAAACAAAATTTAAAAAACCTTGTTTAAAAATTGTAATCGAGTTTGTTTATGAATCTGTATGTAGATCAAGTAGTCGAAGCATAAAATCACCACAGATCCCCAGTTTTGGTAACCACAAAAATAAAACATAAAAACCTAGAAATAGACTTATGTGTGATTATATGATATTTACAGTGAATATGAAGAGATTTCACCTGAACTTCATAATGTCATGCAAACAACATTATCTGGGGTGTTTTTTGGTGCATGCTTAGGAGGCTTTGTTAAGTCCAGGGATGCATATCTTTATTTTATAGAAAGCAATCAAGCAACTGCTTTTAAGACAACCATGCAAGCTAAGGTAACAACTTCCATATTTAGAATATCTTTCTGTCTCAGCTGTATATATACCAAAATATGATTAATATTTAGTAACATATATATCACAATGTATGTTACCTTTCTATGTTTAATACATATACATAATTTAGGAATTTAAATTTTTAATTTGAAACTGGGTAGAATTAATTACAATGTAAAGTTGAAGATTTAATTCTGTTATCTATTTTTTAATATACATTGAAATAGGTAAGTGACTACTAAACAAGTAATATTTTTGGTGCAAAGGTAAATAAAAATTGGCTATAGCAGGTTGTGTACTTACTCAAACCTGTTTCTTTCACAGAAACAATTACAAGATTATGTAACAATTGGATTTGCAAAAGGCGCAGTACACTGGGGCTGGAGATTGGGAGTGTTTACAGGATGTTTTAGGTATGTTACCTTTATTTTATTTAAGTTTATATTCTTTTTCAATACTCATTGAATTATATTGTTTTACCAGACAATTAATTGTAAATCTTGAGAAATTATTGAAGAATATATTTGGTTTGATTCAACCCCTTCTGAATTTTGTAAATTACCACAGATTAACATCTTAAACAGTCCACAGAAGAATTAAAAAAGAAACGGGGAAAAAAGGTTAAGTAGATGGTTCAGCCAGACTTACTAAAAACCAGATCTACATCTAAAGAACAAAAAAAAAATGTAAAGATACAGTTTACATTGGACCTACTGCTGGTCAAAGGCCTCCTCTGTATAGAGGGTATATGGGGGCGATCTTTATAGAGGGTATCTAAAAAATACTAACTGTTTATGTCACCTATTTTTACAGTTTAATTACAACTACAGTAGCTGTGTATCGTGGTGTACCAGCACTTGTTGATTACATTATGGCTGGAGCAATTACTGGAGCTGTGTATAAAGCCAATTTAGGAGTTGCAGCAATGCTTGTTGGAGCTGGTGTTGGTATGTATTTCCATAAAATAAATTGAATGCCTCTTAAATATTAAATAATTTGTTTCCTGTCTCATAAACATTTCATTAATAATATACCTTATGTGTATTTTTTAAAGTTAATTACAAAACTGTCTTGAATTTGTTTACCACATTTTTTTTATTTTTTGAAATGGGAAATGTCAGTGGAAGTATTATGTTCTCACAGACTGGCATGAAGTGTTACAACTTTGCTATTTATAGAATTATTTTTCTTCACATTTGTACATTGTAAAATACTCAGTGTTATTTGTCTAAAGAGGAAACTCATGGACATGTGCATTCTCCCCATCCTCACATATGGTGCACAAATATGGTCTTTGACAAAGATGCAGAAGTCCAGACTCGCGGTCTGCCAGCGGGCTATGGAGTGCAGCATGCTAGGTCTAAAGCTTATGGACCGCATAAGAAATGACACTGCGATCCCGAATGCGGATTTCCGATGCGGGCAAAAAGCCGCCAAGCTTATATTTTACTGGGCTGGTCCTGTCTGCCGCATGCCTAACACCTTTTGGGCCAAATCTACTACAGAATGGGTCCCACAAAATGTAAATTGGGCATGTGGCAGGCCCAGACGGAGATGGCGCGACGAACTGGACGCATTTGCGAGGGATTGGTCTGGTATACCGACAGGGTGGCCCACGACAGGGTGCAGTGGAAGAAATGGAAGGAGGCCTTTGCCCAACAGTGCGACACTAGTGGCTGAATACTATACAATACAATTTGTTTAATTTATTATTCGAAATAAGTAACATGGCATCTGCAACACCATGGGTTATTATGTCATCATATATCTAATATTATGTGATCTACTTGCTTGACTGACATCATCTTCCTTAAAAAAAATTCAACTACAACAATAATTATTTTCAATTAAACTTGGGACCAGATACAATTACCTAACTATATGATGTGTTAAAATTGCATGCTTTACATTTCAGGTGCTACTCTTAGTGCAGTGGGGGGTTTCATTATTTTAAGTGTTTTAAAAATGGCAGGAGTTTCCATGGATGATATAAGAAGAGTTTTTTATAAAGTTAAAGAAGCCAGGTATGGTATTTTTGATAAGTTTCATTGTTTGAAACAACATCCTCCTTCATGTTATGATATAAACTTTAAATTCTAAAAAATATAATAGCAGCCGCTCTGTTAGCTTAAACAATGGCACTAGCAAAAAAAATAGAGTTTCTTCTTAATAAATTATATAGTTGAATTAAGAAAAACTTGTTTGTAACTACCTATTTTGATTTGAAAATTTAAATATGATTTTAATTGTTGAGACAAAACATGCAAGAGAGTTGAAAATAAATATTTAGAAAGTCTGTTCCTGTTGCCCTGTGCTGGAACAATGGAGCCATCAGTGATGATAGCGATATATGTGCGTTAAAGTGTGGCTTGCCTCTTTTAAATAAATAAATATTTATTTATTTCCTTAAAAGATTCACCAATATATGTTTACATATCACATTAAACATTGAAAAGGTGATAGTTAAATCATGGTTAATTACCAATGTGACAAACATTAACAGGCAGACACCACAAACACAAAAACAAAAAAAAACAATCCAAAAAGCTTTACTAAAACATTTTGTTTACGCTGCAATTTTGCACTTACAGAAAATCAAATTCATGCATCATCTATATTCTGACGTCAAAAGGAAGGTTATACATAATATATTTTCTGAGTGTGTGTATGGACGTATGCAATGATGTTTTAATAAATATGATGCATGTCCATACTGCGCGGCCTTTAAAAATTGTTCCGCTTTATATTATATGACATATATATGTTACAAGATATAGAACATATGAGGATCTGTAGCTTTATGTTCAATCTCAACTTGATGACCTCCATAATGGAATCAAAACAATAAAGGACTGGTCATTACGTTATGGGGTGCTTGTCAATCCTCTTAAATGATAATGCTCAAGGATGCTGGCCAAGATTAGTGTTTGTTTAAATTGCTGAATTAATTTTTTTTTATATAATTTTATCAAATTTGTTTGCTTGATGTTTTAAAAAAGCAAAAAAATTGACAAATCTTTACTTTTTAAAGGTTCATATCGGTTAATAAATACTTTTAAGACAAAAAGAAAAACGCAGTGACGTGAAAATTGGGCCCGATTTTTTGTGAAAAAGAGAAACATTGCTCTTGTCATTATCCAGGGAGAAAACTTTTATATGAAAATCAGCATTAATCTTTTCATCTTTACTACTTGAGTTTTCAAATAAAATAAAAAAGTCTAGAACTATAACTTCACCTGTAACTGTCTTGTTATATTATCCACGTTTAAGAAATTGTGTTTTAAGGAACTTTGTTCTGTCTCGATTTGCATGGAAAGAAATTAATGGTTTTTTATTGTTTTCAGAAAGAATCAGTTAGACCAAGCCTATGAGAAATCAGCTAAAGAAAAGCACGACAATTTAACGCAACACCACGATGTTCTGGTAGCAGAGAAAGGACAGAAAAAAGTTGAGGAAATTGATTAATTATTTAGATAGTACAATTGTTGTAATTTAAATAATTGTAACGTTATGCAATGTTTTGTAAATATAGATATGCAGTACATATATGAGGTTTCATTTAAAGTTTCAAATTTACTTGGTATGCTACGTAATGTATTACGCGGGAATGATAATTGTTGCCAAACTTACATATTCTTTTGTGGACATGTTTCAATGGAAATCAGAAAATTGTACAATAGTAATACGCTCAGGAATTAAAAACCGTATATTAATCCTCAAAACAAGATTTGCACGTGAAACTATTTTTACTAATTTTATTGCGTTTAATTTAAAATCAGGCGCTTTTTTTTAAAGAAAAAGTAAAGTAACAGCCTATACATGTCCAACTGCTGGGCAAAGGCCTCCTCTATACAGAGGGTATCAGGGCATAGTCCACCACGCGACCCCACTGCGGATTGGCGGACTTCACATATCTTCGAAAAAATAATTTTTTTGGTATTATTTCGAAAATATGCAGGTTTCCTCACGATGTTTTCCTTCACCGCGGAGCACGTGATAAGTCAGCACTTAAAGTTAAAAACTTCATTGGTGCCGGCACCGGGGATCGAACTCAGGTTGCTAGAGTATATTGAATTAAAGGCGAGCGCCCGGACACTGAGCGCTAGCTTTTTTTGTAATTTTCAATTTTCATTGTCACGTGATCAGTACGTCTGGAGACATGTCCAGCCCACTTCCACTTCAGCGGGCAATATCAGTAACAATAGTTCTCTGGCTAATGACTTCTTTTCGTATCTTGTCTACCAGAGAAAACCCAAGCGTTGCGCGTTCCATCGCCCGCTGAGCGACCTTGAATTTGTGGACCAGCCCCACGCTGTGTCCACGTTTCGGCTCCGTAGGTCATTACTGGTAGGACGCACCGGTTAAAAACTTTGGACTCGAGGCATTGCGGTATTGACGAAAAACGTGTCGTAGCTTCCCGAATGCCGCCCAGCCTAAGCGTACTCTTCGGTTGGCCTCTTCAAAGTTGTGCCGGCCTAGATACTACATGATGGTCGCTGGAGCCGACACGTGTTAGAGTGGACACCACGGTTAGTAAAACGTAGTGTCGGACGGCCTGCAGCACGATGGACTGACGACTAAAGAAAGGTGGCGGGCTGCATTGGACCGGGATGGTTGGCCAACTTTGTGGGCTTGCGTGGCTTACGTGGCTTACGTTCAGCAGTGGACGGCAGTAGGCTGATATTGATTGTCACGCGAAACGAATAATGAGAACGGTTAAATCAAAGGAAAATGTTTATAGTAAAAGCACTTTATTCACTTTTAATTTGGTACGAATAAAAACGATGATTATACATATTACCCTTAGAAAAATATATGGATTAATAAAATTGTTTCTTGTGCATTAATTTGGAAAAATTCTTACTATACTTTTTGGGGAAGATTCTGACAAAGCACGAGAAGTTATATAGATGACATTCTATGCATCACTGATAATTCATGGCAAGATAATTATGGAACCTTTTACTCTTCCATCATAAAATCGATTTTGTTATTAACAAATGATTGAGCAAACATAACATTATTAGAGATCGTCTCAAATCGCAGGATAACTAAAGGGATTGCATAAGTCCCAACTCTTAAAAAAATATCTATAGAGTTTATGCGAATAGTATAATTTTTATTTTTATTGCCGACGTATCGAAACCCTTTTGTCCCGTGACTGTGGACCCTGGTGAAATTACTTGAATAGGTATTGTTGAAAATTATACAAAATAGCGTTACATTGCAATACATTATTAATGAATGCATAAACATTTTGATTTATTCTAACATGATTCCACAGGTTTGGGATGGAAATAAGTTAATATTGGCTTTTAAATAAATTACCTTTTAAATCCTTTACAGATTATGTAATATTAGGACATTAGTGTAACAAAAGTATAATAGCATGTTAAATAATACATTTCTGTGAAGTGTTAATGATTATTAAATAACGTCATTTAAAATTTATGTCAATCAGATACACGAGTCTAGTTAAAGGAACATGCTAACTGTAATTACATTTTAATCTCTAGACTATGGATAATTCCTATACATAATTCTAGTTTTTATATAACATCTGTGTATAAAAAGATATCTTATTCACATGTTATCAAACAATTTGTTTAACTAGCATAAACTTTTGTTGCATGATGATTACTCAGTTGTTTTTACATGGAACAATGGGGAACATCATTATAATAATGATGTTTGTTATGATTTACTGTGTACATATTTCATTTGTTTAATAGTGTTTGTTATTCTATCAAAAGAAAAGACAAATATACAATCATGTTACTGCTAGGTGACAACTAACAAGTGATTCTTTCCTTTAGTTTCAATAAGATTAATAATACTTTTTTTTTTTTGATTATGCAATAATACAGGCTTGTATACATATCAAAATATAAATGTTTTAGTGCAAAAGTTCAACAAACCTTCATTGTTAGTGCACTCATTCAGTCTAAAATTGTAGTGTTTAATGACTTGGGTATTATATCAACAATATAATTTTGTGAATTTGACAGCCAAATTTAAACCTGAAAGTTGCGCACAAAAATTTTCAATTACAAGAATCGTAAAAAGTACATAAAAGCTTTTTTAAAAACTATAAAAAATTGAGAAACACTAATTTAATTTAAAAATCAAATATATTATAATTAAAAGTAGTGTTTAAGAGAGAAGAGAATGTGCTCTCATGAAACACGATTAAAATAACTTTTTTTTGCCAAATGTACATGATTTTTATAAAAGGAACAATAATGTCATGCAGCACTTAAAAAAATATGCTTTAAAGAAAGACACATCTAAATAGTTCACATACATTATTAATATTGCAACTTGAAAGATTAATACTAATAAGCATAAGCTCGCTTGTCCATCCTCTGCTTCATATAGCTTTGTAAATCCTATTACTGAGTAGACTGGGTCTTGGTGATTCTCTTTGCACCCCGATTTGGAGGACCCTTAGGCTTTGCGAAGGCAGGCCGGTGCAGATTCCTCTTCGGGTGTATTTCATCATACAGAAACTCCTCAGTCAGCTCATTGCCATCGTCGATTTCCAACTGCAAGGACAAAAATATAAATAGATACTATAATAAAGATGTAACTGATTATTGTCTGCACATGAAAGGTATTTGAGAAAAAATATTATTGGGAGTCTTTATCAACGTAACAGAACCCAAATCAATGAGTTTAAAAAATTTTGTCTGTTTATCTGTGCATTTGTGCCCGCTAATCTCAGAAATGGCTTAGCCGATATGGGTGTAATTTTCACTAATGCATTGTAGTATGCTTCACTTAACATTTACTGTTTTATTTAAATTGGTTCATAAATAAATGAAGTTATATCAACTTAAAGAACCGCTGAAGATTTAATTGGATTAAACTATACTTATCTATATAAATATTTTATGACACATTTTTACACAACATTCTCTAGTCCCAAACTAAGCAATGCTTGTACTATGGGTACTAGATAACTGATAAACAAACTTAAGCATACTTTACTTTTGTAAGTAAATACAAATTATGCATATATAAACACCCAGACACTAGAAAAACACTATGTTCTTCACACAATATTTTTCCAGTAGTGGGGATCGAACCCACACCCTCTGGCGCAGGTGGCAGGTACACTACCCATTAAGCCATTCGGGTCGTCATAATTAATGTATTTTGGTCTATAAAATGATGATTGATATTTTATATAGAGTTAAAAAAACCGACCAAATGCGAATCGGACTTGCGCACGAAGCTGCGGCAGCGGGTAAAAATGCGCCCCCAACGATATTTCCGTCATTGCGCGGCCTACAGTCTTTCTCGACCCACCAGCATTGGATAGATTAAAATGTTATAACTTTGCGAAAAAATATGTTTACTTTTTGGTACTGTTAGAATGACCTTGAACCCAACTTCCTAAACAGGAAATAAGCTGAGCCAGGAAAAGCGGCGGGCCGATATTTTAAGCACGATTTAAAATGTAGTACATGCGGGCGGAGCCGGGAGCGAAGTCATTTTATTAATAAAACACAGACTCACTCTTTTGGCAATTTCTATGCCCATTTTCTCTATTATTTCCAGGAAAGTCCCAATGCAACTTGAATATAGCATTCGCTCTTTAATACTGCAACTGTATCCAGGCATAGAATATATGAACACTGCAAAAAAATATAAAAATGACTCTGCGTAGACCATCGCCTAAGAAGACGAACTGTATTTTAAACCAAAATAACAGTCATTTTGTTAGCTCATCTATAAAATATTTTTGGCCACATTTTAGTTTAGTGCAGCCTATAGGTGCATTGTGAACAGTAGCGCCAATGCTTGGTTTAGATTTTTATCAACTAATTGGTACAAACCATTCAGTTACTGAAAAAATTGCTTTATTTAATGTAATACAAGTTCAGCATCTGTAGTTAATTAATAATACCTCCTTAGTGACAACTGAGTCGTCATGTAATCATGCATATTTCTTTCTGATCTTTTTCCTATTGTTTCGTAAAAAAAAATTATTAGACACAAAGTTATTAGAAGTTTTTAGAAAAATTAATATATTGAAAGCGAGGAGCGAAGCCAGGTGAGCGTGTAGCTAAGCTCTTGGCTTCGGCGCTAGTAATCGTGGGTTCGATTCCTACATGGAACAAGTATTTGTGTAACCTACGGATAATTGCTCCGAATCTGGGTATTTATACCTAAAAAACTAAATTACGCTAAAAAGCAGCAGCCTGTCCCACTGCTGGGCAAAGGCCTCTTCTGTACAGAAGTAATCAGGCCACAGTCCATCACGAGGCCCTACTGAGGATTGGCTGCTTCGAATATCTTCGAAATATTTTTTTTGTTATTATTTCGAAAATATGCATTTACTCACGATATTTTGCTTCACCGCAACAATATCATTCACATGTTGTGTCCCTTAGTGGGATAAGTGCAAGTGCAAATTATCATAAATATAATAAGCATTTTATTTTATTACAAAGGTATGACAGTGAAAAAAAAAATATTGTGTTGTTCTACCAGATTCATAGCCAACTTAGGAATGATACAAAATGTGATGTAAGGACAGATATTCTTACCGATACTCTCTAAATAATCTCCTTCATGTGTGTGCTTGAATATAAATAGGTGATATCTTGCTTGATCATTTGGCACTTGTTTGGGTAACTCCACTTGTTGGATCACAGCCGCTTTTGAAAGGTGAATTTTTTCTTCATCTATATCTGAAATGAAGTTATGATTATGTATTAAAGACGAAATATCACTCAATTAATCAATACTAACTTTACCCTGACTTCTGGTAAAATAAGAAACCTACTCTATGTTCAACCTACGCTACCTAACCAACCAACCAAATATTTGTAAAAGAAAAAAGTTGCATGTTTTTTGGAACATGGCAACATTTTTTATTTTTCTGTTTGGGTTACACATATGCATTTACAACTATGTATTAATACTACATAAGCCAAGTGATCTTTATAGTTAAAGTTTATAACACACTATTAAAGATTTGATACATAATTTTTAATAATATGTTATTTACCTATTTTAAATTGTAAATAATTATAGGAACCATGTTGAAGATCTATAATGCCTTTCTTTGCTGCTTCAGTTATTGGAAATGCAACTCCACCCATTGTAGATTGTCTGTAAAATAGAAATAAATTTTCATCTAATACATAAAATTCTCATGTCATGGTGTTGTATTTGAACTCCTCCGAAACAACTTGACCAATTTTCGTGAAATTTTGTGTGCATATCGGCCAGGGTGGAGAATCGGATATCTATTTTCAACCCCCTAAATGTTAAAGGTGTTCCTACCCTATCCTTTTTTTATACCCTACAATTAATTTATATGGCAAAACAACATTTGCCGGGTCAGCTAGTAAACTTTGTCTTCTTCTTATAGTAATAAACATTTCTAAAGCTTGCTATTTATGCTTAAAAAGAATACAAAGAATTACAATTCATATGCAATTAATAATTTTTGATTTAGTGGAAAAATTATAATTATTTTCAAAACATTTTTTAGTTGGGGTTCATAGTTTTTTCTTTATTATTTGTTTGTTTGTAAGGTTATAATGGACAAGTAATAAATAAAAGATCCTTAAAATGATTTCTTGCCAAAATCATGTATTTTTTGTAACATCACATTTTTTTGTTTAGAGGTAGGCATATAAATAAAGTTGAAGGTGCCATTTAGTAATTCCATTGCCAAATCAATGTCGTGATTTGGTACAGTATCATCGTTTTTTTGTCATAGTTCTAATAATTAAACTTGTTTTGTGTTAGCACCAGTTTGTTTATGGACATAATATAAAAATTACCTTGAATCGGTGCCGTAGTTGGGATTATGTTCACTTTGCTGTAGCTCTTTTAGAGCTTCTTCTCTATCTGTTAGAGGAGCTGGGGCATTTATTCCACTCAAATGAGCTTTGTATCCCTTGAGACAGACCTCATCCTGGAATTTTATAATGACAGCATTGATGAACAATTTTGTATACAATGGTATAAACAAAGTGTAAAATCAAACTTTAGATAGAATAAATAATTGATTTTTTTAAAACCTTGACAGTAAATTTATTTTATCAAATTATTTGCACATTTTCCTGTCATAATGTATGATTGAAAATATAATATCAATGAAATAATATGATTCACCACCCTAATTGATACAATATAACTGCAAAAATGTTGTCTATATTTTATTTAACCAATTTGGGTATTGTGTGAATGATCTAATATTTGCAAGATTAAATCTATCTAAAATTACATATTATCTAATAAACCTAATCCATGCGGGGGTGTGAATTATTTGAATCTGATTATAAATACTAGGAAAGTTTTCGTCACGGTTGTTAGTTATGTGTTTTCTTAATATACAAAACAAATAAATTTCTTTACCTTGCTAGTAGCATGCATTTCATCTTTTATGTGGGCTGTTCCAAACTCTTGTTTGAGTGTGGCTTTGGTTGATGCATATAACATTTTCTGCCTGACCGGTGCGCTGTCTGGAGACCAGCTAAGAAGCAACCATTCATGTCCAAGAGAGTTAGATGAGTCGAATCTAAAAAAAATAAATCTTAGTGTTTTTTCACATAATATATTTATTTTTATTTTTAATTAAAAATAAAATTTTGCTATTATAGAAATAATCTTAATTTTTCTTTTACAATGAATGAGTGTGTATAATATATGTTAATGCCTTACACACACTGACTGTCTTGAAACTTCTTTACAATATTAAGCATGGTTTTCCTAACAAATTAGTCTTAACTTTTCAGGCTTAATTAAGTAACTAAGCTTGATATTAAAATAGTTTTCATTTAGTATTTATTGACATTAAAAGCCTCACTTAAATATTTTTTTATTCTGTTTTTTAGTATTTGATGTTATAACGGCAACAGAAATACATCCACCTGTGAAAATTTTAACAGACTAACTATTATGGTTCATGAGATACTGTCTGTTTATAGATGGACAAACAGACAGCAGAGTCTTAATACTAGTTTTACCCTTCATTTTACCCTTTGGGTACGAAACCCTAAAGGGGAATTATTAATACCTGTTGTTTTTACCTGTATAAAATGTAGCAAGGGAGGTCATCTACAACTAGAAAGGGCACATATTTATCAAAGTCATGTTCCCAGGAACCTTTTACTGGCTGATATTTGGCTAATATTAGTTGTTCTGAAAATTACAGTAAAACAAATATATACAATTTTTTTTTCAATTCTAAAAAAATAACTTGTAAAACATAATTATACAATGGGTAATTATTATTTTATTAAATTTGTAGTTTAGGTATATTACCATTATCAATACTTATTTTTAATGTCCGAATTTTGCCATCTTGACATTTAGTGAAGTATTTCTTCAACTCTGCATTAGCTGGAATTAATAATTTTGATTTACATGATACAAAGTTATTAAAGTTATCTAATTCTAGTAAATAATTTTCAGTTCAACTTGCTAAATATCATCATCAAAGAGGAGTCAGGACAGAGTCAAATCCTATCTTTTTGATTCCAGAAGTTCCAGATTAATCATCTGTTAGGAAAAATATTTATATGATTTTTTTTAATTAACATTATTAAACCATATTTATTAGATATAATTAGAGTAAATTTGTCACTAAGTTTAAGAAGCGGCAGTGAAGTGTTAAAAACTGTTAAATATTTTTGGATAAATTTTTGTTTTTTATATAGGAGACTGTCAAACGATCTGGCGAGTTCACCTGATGTTAAGTGATAACCAAAGCCCATGGGCATTGCAACACTCGTAGGGTAGCAGCTGCGTTGCCACCTTTTAATAAAGTGGACCCTGCTACCTCATTTAGCAGAGGAAACGCAGAAGTGTAGCACTTCTTCAAGTCGGTCTTCTGTGAGGTCGTGGTACTTATCCGGACGGACCTGCCCATTCGTGTAACAGCGAATACTTGGGTAGTCCTCCTACCGTTATAATGTATGTTCACACTTCACTGAGTTAACTTATTCTTATTTTAACTTAAAATAGATTGAGTAATAAAAGTTTTTGCTATACCTTGAATACCAGTTTGATGAGACATTCTTAATACAGTATTAAGGCTTTTTATTTCGTTTAAATTATCTTTTTTTTTTTATAACTGATAGGAAGAAATAAATTTCTAATAATAACGGGATATTTGGGTGGGTGCAGATTTCGATAACAACAGACGGCTGTGTCAAATGTCAAAATGACATCAATTGTGATGAAGTCAGGATCAGATAATAATACTAACCGAAAATATGTAATTTAGAATGTAAAAAAAAATATTTTTTTATCTGAATAAAATATCCAAGTAAGAAAATATTAATTTGAAATTAACTATACCATTAATTACAAAAGTATTTGAGTTAGTTATATAACTAATTTAGTACCGACTTTATATTTATATGTCACATTTACTAAAACGGAAAGAAAAGTTTTTATAATACGGAACCAATCAGATCCTAACCAATATCAGTGAATACCTAAATTTTAATACTTGCTATTATTTTCACTAGGTCCGAAAAATACACTTTAATTAAGCAGACTTTCATCATTTTTTTTTCCGAAAGTATGATTTCGTTTAAAAGCGAATATTTTTTACCTTTGTAAAAAATAAATAAAAGTATGTTACAAAGTTTATCGAATTTAATTTTGCTTTAGTTATCGGAGGCTATGTTCACAAGACCGTCTAATTTTTTGTTAATTGTTACTTTTGTAAAAGTAGTTCTGAAATTTTGAAAATGTATTGTAAAAATGTTAGGTATTTGAGAAAGTAAGCTGGCTGTAATGAAAACACTTTAGATAACGACAAGCATTGATAAAAAAATAATAATAAATTAGGAATTGGAGAATGGCAAATATTTAGCTTTTCAAGATGTTTTGGTCATCCACAATCCAAATAATACCTACCTTAAGTCACACTGTATATAGGAAGGTAACTCATACAAATACATACTTAAATGGTTACTCTCACCACCATCCATCCCAGTTAGTAACCGATCTTTCTTTTAGAGAGCATGATTGATCTGTGACAGTAAAATCTATTAGATTAAACAACTTTGCGGTTTGTCAGCACAACTTAAATCGCCCTAATCGTTATATCAGGTTTGATAGGATTGACATCCGCTATATATACGTTTTCCTCCACTATTTACGTTAAAATCTGACAGGACCTTACGCAGATTATCCGCAAGCTTGTCAGCTTTCTAGCCACAGGTAGAACCGCTTATCTCTATAATTACATGCACTATACCCCCAGTCATGACTCACACGACATGCTTTTATTGAATAATCTCGATGCCAAAGTCCTTCAGTTGAATTTTGTTTTAGCATCTGCCATTACTTTAGCATAGTTGATGGTTGAGCCTTCCGGCAGCGCAATTCTACCAGCCGGAGAAGATGGGATACGGATGGTTAGAAAGGGAGTTCCCATCGTGGTGAGGTAAAATTATGTATGCACTATTTTTGTACGACTATTCGGTTAAAATTTTTATTAGCAATCTGTACAAGTTGTTTATTATTCAGACAATATTAACGATTTTAAAAAGTTCCATAAAAGGTACGAGGAATGAAATGGAAACACAACATGAAATAAGGATAGTGAGCTGTGTGAAAAATTGTTTCGTTGAGTATTGCCTAAAGGCATTAAGTTCGTCCTTTGTAATCCTAGATTAAGGTAATTTCAATAAAGTATGAATAAATAAAAAAATGTCAAGGGTTTTTATTATATTGACAATATATTAATTGTGACATCAGGTTAATAGAGCATACTGAATTAAAAGCAAGCGCCCGGATAGTGACATATCACGGCTTCTTGATTAAAGTGACATAATTGTTAATGTTCTTTCTAACGCAGTAAGCAGTAACGAAGATCAATATCAAGTCATCGAAGCACAAAGTGATTAGTCAAGACCGGCTTAGCCTTCCGACGTTACAGACCCGACGGGCCGGATGGATAGGTCGGCTTTGCCTTCGTAAATAATTCTCAGAGATGTTAATTCAAAATGAATTTTCGTGCACCGAGTACCTCCACGAAGATATGTGCAACGATTGTTTTATTTCAATAATCCAGATATCTTATATGTCAGACAGATATTTTTTTCGCCATCAAACCTTTCTACACTATATCAGCGATATATAGGTAGATTTTTTATACGTAACTGGCCAGTGTTTGTCTGTTATTCCACCTGATTATAAGTAACGACGCAGCCATTGATGATAAGCGCGCTAATAGTACCTCAGGAAAAGCAAATTCACTCTTGCTCTGAAGACCTCTAAGTTGTAATCGGAACGAAAGTTGGACGCTGGCAGATTGTTCCATTTCTTAGCTGTACGGATGAATGACGTAGCCAATCGCCTCACAATATTGGCATCGCCACATTCAGAGATCTATTCTATTCTATTCTATTCGATGTAGGAGCCGGAATTGAGATAAAATGTATCTAATTGAGGCAAAATCTTTCGAGAACATATAAATGACGATTTCGAAAATGAAGATTTTATATTTGAGAACTTGTAGTAAATGTTGCGCTTAGTCGAAATAGGAAAATCGATCTTTGTAATTATTCTTTCAATACTACTATTATTTTTACATGGCGATGTTCTTTCAGTGAAATATATTTTTAATAGTATATTAAAAAAGTCAAACTTTTGAGTTATATGTTGAGGTATCTAAATATAAATTCGAAGTCAATTGAAATGCCAATAGTGGAAAAAGTTGAAACCCCTCCAGCTTCGCTTTGCCATCCTTTGCCGATTAGGTGAATTACAGTTTTCCAGGACGTACTTCAAGTGGATAAATCATAAATTTTCTGTTTGGAATAAAAGCGGCCGCCTTTGTAGTGTCATCAGTGCCGGCCCTAGCCTTTGATCAGGGTAGAGTGAGATTGCCTTTCAGCGCCCTTAGTTTGTGCTTTCACTTTGCATAAATTGAACTTTGGCTTCATGATAAATAAATAATAATAACCAGTTTATTGCTACCCTTATTGAATTTTGATCAAGGACCTGCAGTTATGCAGTTAGGCTTCTTTAAAATTGAGAAAGTTTCTACTGTTACGTAAGTAAATTGAAATGTGTTAATTTATATTTATACACTCAATAATAAAATCTGTTATACATGTAGGTATTTTAATAACCGATTACTGCTTCTTTAACGTTTAAACGCTCCTACTAATATAATTAACTTAGTATTTTCAGAAATTTAAATTGTTTATAATTCGCATTGCTTCAAATGCTAAGAAAACAATGTGGAAGAATGCGTTAAGATTTTCGTCGGTGTGGTAATCAGCCGTTTAGCTCAGTGGCTAGAGCGTCAGGCCGCGAATGCCGAAGACGTGGGTTCGATTCCCACAGCGGCGACAATCTTTTCGCACTTTTTCTACATATTTTAATGTTCAATCTTAAGTGCAAAGATTAGCACTATAAACAATTTAAATTTCTAAAAAAGCAATGGCGACATCTCTCGTTCGAATTATCGTTGTAAAACGATATTGGAAATTGTTTGTATGCTGGAAAGGATATAACAATAGATGGCGCCAAGCATTGCTTCAAATGCTAAGAAAACAATGTGGAAGAATGCGTTATGATTTTCGTGGGTGTGGTAATCAGCCGTTTAGCTCAGTGGCTAGAGCGTCAGGCCGCGAATGCCGAAGACGTGGGTTCGATTCCTACAGCGGCGACAATCTTTTCGCACTTTTTCTACATATTTTAGTATTTTCAATCAATAATATATATATATATATATATAATATATAATCAAATAAAATTTATTTCCTGATAAGCTAAATTTGCTCCACATATTTCGCGTCATTAAAATTTTATTTTATGTGAATTTTTTTGCATTAATTTTTAGTGCCCTCTTATGAATATATCGTACTCAATATATCAAAATACGTTGTAGTTTCGAAAGAAATTTTCCATACGGCACTTTGATAGATCATTATGACTAAATTACTTGTATTGTATTGCAAATTCTTTTTAATTTTCATTAAATTTGTTTTTCTAAAAAAGATATATTAAAATTTTTACTTAAAAATTTAGGGTCTGTTTCGTTTATTAGAATGCCGTTCAAATATTTCATATACCACAATGGGTACATTTTCATTAATTAAAATTGAATCAGCAGTCAAATGGTAAGTCGAGAGATGAATAGAAATAATAAAAAAACACTATTAAAACAATAAGAGTTAAATAATAAAACTTTTGACTTGAATATTGTTATTATTTCTACATTTGGTTTAGTTATTAGTTTATATTACGACTAGTGAAATCTTAATGTGATAGCTTTGTCATGTAATTTTAAGCAGTAAAATAATATTATTTCGGTACATTTGATAAAAATTATATTCCCCTGAACAGTAACAAAAAAAATATTTTAAAAATAAATATGATATCAAATGCAAAGAAAATAAGAGATGACGATAATAAACTCTCATTGAAATGAACAGCTATCATAGTACCGAACAAAAAGGGTATCATAAGGGGATGGACTACTTGAACTAACTTGAAGTGAATCGCTTGACTCGCTTATTCACCCCAAGTGGTAATATTACCTCATAAGATATTCTGGATCTTTATTCTATATATGTATTGCATATATCATAGCAAAGTCTCTCAAATGAATTTACTTTTTGACGCGTGCTGGATCTGAATAAAATATCTGTGTAAAATATTTTTGAGGTTCAATAATGTCATCATCGACTTATCACCACTTGCTATGGAATATTTAATAGCCATAATTGCTAAATGCTATTAAATATGTGACTGTGGTTTTGCGTTATTTTTTTCGTTATGTCGACTGTCGTGCAATTTAATTGAGGTTCCATAAATAACTTTTCAAGTAAAGTTTTGATCATTTGCAGTTTTTTCGCTTCTATCCGGTAGCGTTCAGCTTAACCTGAAAAAAAATCTATTATGGAATTTTATTACACGTTTGGTAATTTATTGAGCATGGTATTTAATTTCTAGGGTTAAGTTAAAATTATTGAAACGTTATGTAACGATTCTAATGAAATTTGTTAATGTTCTTGTTATCCTATATTAGCTTTGTAACATAGGATTGCATTTTTATAGTAAAGCTGCGTACTGGGCCGTAAAGTAACATACTGCAAAATAGTACGGTGAGTTTAAAAAAAAAACGATGTGTTACTTTATTTTTTGTAGAACTATTCGGGTGAAACTTTGAGTAGTAAAACTATGTTACTCGTTATCATTGCTAGTGCATCGCACTGGACTTTATCGTTATTACTCGAATGCTATCGCCCGGCTTGGGATTTTATAAAGCTCAGTAAAAGGTACTGTGCTTGAAATGCCGTAGAATCTGCTATAGCGGGTATAAATGAATTTACTGTGTGGCATAAATGCTAATTTGGAGAAGATCGCCTAAGTGCTTTTTCGAATGGTTAGAATGTCAGAAGTAATATTAATACATTACTTTTGACATTCTAAAACTAACCTCTGAGTGTTAATGTATTGTATTGTATGGTAATGTATTAACATTACCTCTGACTGTTACTGGCAACCTTGTTTTTCTTTCTATGTATTTCCTTGTGTGCAATAAAGTATATTCTATTCTATTCTGGTTTTCGGTTTCGGTCCGTAAAATACGAGCGAAGTAAATATGATTTTAGTATTATTTTTTCTGTATATTGAAATATCGTCAACTTTGCCACGAACTTTGCCGTCGTCGTATGCCATAAGGTGTTGTTCGACATTGTTTATTTATCCAACACGTTGCATATAACTGTAACTGTATTTCTTTTTAAAATACATCTATATATACAAAAATGTGTACGTGTGTTGTTTAATTTTTTCTGGTGCAGTCATTTACAAATTATTGAAAAATGAATAGATTAGTGAAGCGATAATGTGATCCTTTGTCGTTTGATATGTTTATGAAATCTCTATCAACATATTTAATATTATAAAATTGTGATGTACTTCTTAGTGTAGTAGATAAAGACATCATAAATGTTTGTAGGATGGAATCCTATAGTATTTTTAGATATTTATTTCACTCGCTCAATTTGTCTTCAAATAAAAAAGAAATCCATTCAGCCCTTACATAAATAGCATAATAAAAATCGTAAAATGTCCATCGCTTTATGAAATATGCGACTAAAGTAACCTTTTTCACGGGAGTATATCGCTGTGAATAAATGATAAATTCGTCATACAAAATTTATTGCGTTGCTGGTTTTTTGTAGGTTTACTGTACTTAATATGATTATGATTGAGAGGCTATACATCAGGAGTTATATTCTGATTTTTGCATTTTACTTTATCAATCAGTGTTTCATGCAAAGTTCATTTTTTAACGCTGTTAACTAAAAAAAATGTTTTTTTTTTAGTTTACAGCGTTAAAACATGAAGTATAGTTCCTAATATACAATACCCAAGTTTAGTTCTTAATAGACATTAATTCCATATTAACTATTTTGCCAAGCTTATAGATTCCAACTTATGTAGCTTTGAAAAAAATATGCATAACATGTATTAATCTACTTCTTCACTGTTATTAATAGTTCATAGTTTAGTCGTAACCATCAATCAACACTTGGAGAACATTTTTCTTCAATGTTCGATAAATCACAAAAATGGCAAAGTTTCTTATATAGATAATGCAGACATATTAGTACGCAAAATGCGATTTCGTACTGAAAGTTGATTATCCCAGCGTCTAAAAGAGATTTTTTGATGCGTCGGGAAATTAAAAGTTAAATACTGTTATTAAATTTAATTATTTATGCAGAAGGCATTATCTACTTTATCGTGTTTTATCGATTATGCACGGAAAGGCTATTGATATGATTATGTTTAAAGTGTTTAAATTTAACAAATTGTGATAAGGTCGTTTCTTCCGGTTTTTTTTGTAGCCGGGTACCTAACCAAATGATGGTCTATTATAAATAGCTTTATAATTTTAGTTATTTTACCTTATTTAAGTTAAATAATAAAAGCATTATTCATTTTTTGTGAACTGTAATGACTGATTGGAAAGCGGTCTCGGCTCAGTTGAGTAGAGGATAAAAATTCCTGTGTTAGTCAATAAGGTATTTAATTTTTAATACTCATATTAAATAACGATTAATCAGGAGATTAATTATGTTTTTCTGCGCTGAAAATGCGGAAAAAATGATGATAAAACAGGGAGAAATCGAAGATATTGATCTTGGCAGATTTATTGGAATTGTACGCTACATTGGTTCTATATTGAGGGATAGAAAACGAGAAACCATTTTGTCGCTAGAGGAATGATAAAAAAATATCACCATCAATCATTTTGTACGCATTGTTATAAGAAGTAAAAATAGGAGTAAGTACCGCGTTTTAGCACAATAAACTAAAAACTAACGTATGTTATTGGAACTTGTGATAAGAGCTCTGGAGAGATACAAACACCTTCGATTATTCACATATCAGTTATTCATTCTACATCTCTCTCATCATTCTGAATACACTCTACATTCAGATCATCTTATCAGTTATGATCTTATACGAGTATTTAAACGTGAATAAGCATAGCTTTATCTGAAATTAATTCTAATTTTCTGAACTTTATTAAAATTTCTACAAGAACTTTGCTACTCATAATCTGATTGAGTCTTTCGTTGATTGCTTGGTTCATAAAGGCAGGAATTACGAAACATTTTTGTGATTACTTTTTTACATTATACAATATCATTGAATTAAATTGCTCAGCATGCTTTAAATTTGAAAACATTTTGAAGTTACCGTTTCCCCAAAACACAAACGTTTACGCAAAGCAATGTAACAGAATACATTAAGAGGGTGTTGTGTAGCAAGCAACTGAACAGAGTTTATATGTTTCTGAGTACCGTACTAGCTCATGCATAACGTAATAAGGCCTTTTCGTAGGTAAGGACAAATTTGTAAGCAAGAATAAATGATAAAGCTAGTTGTGGCGATTTATATCGGTATTTTAAAATAATTTTGAATTTTTAAGGGAAGGTATGTAGGTACGAGGGATGATCCAAATGTAATGATAATGAATAGAAACCAAGCTGATTAAACATTCGAACATTCAGGATATTAAACATTTTCACCAATCTCTTTATTTAAAGCCATTCATTAATGTGTCTTTTGTTATTTTAAAAACTAAACAAACATTTTTATCGAACTTTAATGGATTAGTTTTCACGTGAAGTCTAGAGCGTTAGTAATTTTTGCTTTTATTTATTTCGGAGCGTACAGCTTAACTTGATAGTGCACGGCTAAAATTGTGTTATACACTTGCGTTAGCAATAATTTTGAAGCAATCTGACCATTTTAAAGGCTAAAGTTAACGATTATAATGATAACAGTTCTCGTGTATTTTTACCCTATTTTTATAGATAAGATTTTAAATAAAGTTTAGATTATATTAGTGTACTTAGAGTGTAGAAATCTTTTAAACGTCAGTGATTTGAAAGCTATATAAAAGTGGGAAACTACGAAAAATTTTAATACCACACATAGTTTTAATTATTTATGTGTAATATTCCCTTAAATACATGAAATCTTAAGATTATTTACAACAGAATTTCAATTTAAGAGTATTGATGAAAATGTCAGATGATTTTCGAAATATTATGTAGTTAGATAAAACGGTGTATGGTTTTTGTGGGATGAGCCTGGTTAAACTTTCAATAGTAAAACCATTTGACTCATTACCTTTGTGAGGTTTGTGTGCTAGTTTATTGTTTTTGCTCGAATATTATTGAAAGGCTTTGGATTCGATACAAAACGCATTCGTTCTTAACGCATTCGTTCCGTAAACGGAACAGTGCCTGGAATAAAATAGAGTTAGACCCGAAATAACGGAAATAAACCGATTTAGCAGTGTGACAATTTGTGAATTCAACTATTTCTCAAGTGTTTTTTTTAATTGTTCCAACTACACTTTTCGGTGAGTCTGTAAATGAGATTGGTTCCTTTGCTCTTCTCAGATTTAGTCACCATAATAATACCTAGTATTTTAACAATTCTCAGTTTTAATGGATCGATGCAATCCACGTAAATTTCCTACTAATCCACCTACTAATAAAAGTTATAATCGTTTTAAATTAGAATTTTGTTGATTTTTGAGTTATACTATACAATATCATTTATGGAGAGGCTTGTACAGAAGGAAGAGTATTAATTGTTTGTTTTTTTTTGTATATTTAGGCAATTGAACAGTTTGAAATCCAAGCTGTAGTTTATTTCTAGCTAACTAACGCGCTCTTTATTTTCCTATTACAGTATTAAATTAACCAATTTGTTAAAGACAAACGAATTGAAAATGGCAGATGTTTATCTCCTTTCTAACGATGTCACGAAGATCAATGTTGTATCGTGAGCGCGCAACGTGATTAGTCAAGAACGGCTTAGCTTTCCAACGTTACAGGCCCGACGGGCCGGATGGATAGGTCGGCTTTGCCTTTGTAAATAATTTCCTCGGATGTATATTCAAACGAATTTCGTTCACCAAACGCGTCATTGAATTTTTTTTAACCATGTATATCCCCATCTTTATATATATAATTCTACTGTATGTGTGTATGTCACTGAACTACTCCTAAACGACTGGACCGATTTTAATGGACTCTTAATTCGGTCCACATTTTTTTAATTTTTTTTATTTATAAGTTGTTTTAGGATTTCAGTCTACAGGACAATGTATGTCGGTTCCGCTCGTAATATTATAAAACATTCCAAATTTTTCATATTATTTTGAATTATTCACTTAGACCGCAACGAATATTCCTTAATATGTATAGTTTATGTACCTTATTCATCAAGTTTATTTATTTATTTTATTTCTAATATCCTTTTTTTAAATATTTTAGATATAATACATGCATAACACTTGTTGATTGTTACCGAATTGAACACCACTGACCTGAGAAGCGGCGAAAGAAACTAAGTGGGGTGTTTTTTTTGTACCATTATTTGGCAAAGGAACATGTGGACAATGCATTATATTCCACTTGAAAGAGCCTGGAGCGAGCAATTAATTTCCACTATGACTGTGGTGGACTGTGGTAGGACCACGCAACAGTGTTCACTATTGGACGAATGGGCAGGTCCGTCCGGGTAAGTACCACGACCTCACAGAAGACCGGCGTAAAGTGGAAGTGTTACACTTCTGCGTCTCGTCTGGTGAGTGAGGTAGCCGGGGCCCACTTTATTTATAGGTGGCAACGCATTTGCAACCCTACGGGTGTTTCAAATGTCCATTGGCGGCGGTTATCACTTAACATCAGTTGAACCGCCAGCTAGTTTTCCACTTTCTCACATAAAAAAAACAGAAAAGATCACAACATGTTTAAAGTTTTTAAATTGATTTACTATGTTATTTATGTCAATTAAATTAATTTTAATTGACATAAATAACATAGTAAATCTTATTTTTTTATTTATTTTTAAATTTTGTTTGTACAATATAGAGGTACCTACATAATTGTTATTTGATAACATAGAGAAGCTGTCATGTCTATATTATCCTGTGGAAACCCTTAAATATATTTGCTTTTTTTATTTTTTTATGGAAAAAAAGAGGCAAACGAGCAGGAGGCTCATCTGATGGTAAGTGATCACCACCAACCATGGACATCTGCAGACACACCAGAGGGCTTACAAATGCGTTGCTGGCTCTCGTCTTGAAGATTCCCAGGTCGAAACGGTCCGGAAAGACCGCCGGCGGCAGCCAGTTCCACAGAGTGGTTGTGACAGGCAGGAAATCCTTTGAAAATCGCGCTGTTGTGGAACGCTGGACATCGAGGTGATGTGGATGAAATTTTTGGATTTTGCGCGATGTCCGATGGTGAAATTCAGCCGCCGGGAACAATCCAAACAATTCTTCGGAACATGAATGCGATCAAATGGAAGAAGCTGGTAATAGGGGGAGCCCCCTATTATCATTTGCCATTAGCTCAGAGATGAGAACAGTACTCAATGTGAGTCCGAATTTATGCCAAGGCTTAGGCGTTGAGCAGACATAAAATACTGTCTCGCCTAGCTGAGCACATCAGGCTTCTTCTTGCTTTGAGGCCAATTTGGCCTTATCTTCCAATTGACCGCGGAACTGGACATTGCTCGAGATTTCAACGCCGAGTATTTAGATACTGGCTGCGGCAGAGTGGGGAGTGTTCTCAAATTGAGGAGTTACCGCAAACCGGGCACTTTTTAGAGGTTAACGCGCAAACTTGTATCTTATTCGAGTTGAATTTGAGTAAGTTTAGTCGACCCCAGTCTGAGACTTTGGTTAACAAAGCCTCGACTTCAGATACAAGCTTGTTTCGGTTCTCGTAGACGTAAATTCCCGAGAAATATTAGCACGGCCTGTGTACGAGACATCCACAGTGCTATCGTCTGCATAGCAATGAACGTGAAAATTATTACTTTTTTACATTTAAGTTGATTTAGTGTAAATGATCGTTATGCAAGTGTTTTTGTTAACATTTTTATTTCTCCCAATTAATGTAATGTAAATATTTTGGGCCAATGAGTACTTATCAAGATAGTCCTCGTTATTTGAGAATAACATCTATTATACATTAAAGACGACTGGATACATCTCTCTATACGATTATATGATAGCATGATTTTATGACAAATAGAGCCTCGATATATCTCTCTGCGAGTATATCTGTGCAATCATTTTAAAGTTAAGAAATAAACTTAAATGTACTTGTAGAAGTCCTGGAAAAGCATAAGTTATGAGCTTACAGAAACGAGAGACTAAACACTCTCGAGTAACAGTAATTGTAGAATTATTTGCGCGCCTGACATAATGCATTAGATAGCATATAAACAATATTCATGCTAATTCATTATTTCTTCAGGCGCATACATGCAGATATGAATGAATACAAACTATTTAGACACAGTAAGTGAAAACATAATATGCGACACTTAATTTTATTGAAATAAAATACTTGTTTTTATGCAACCGTAAACTGCAATTAATAGGGCTTCTTAAGACCATGAATGGTCATTTTACCGGATTAGGAACAAGAAATATTCTACCCAAGGAAACTCATAGATTCTAGTGATTCAAAATTCACAGTCTTAAATAGTGAAATGTTTCAGACCTACGCACGTTTTATAAAATATCGAATGGTTTATTTGACAGCAAACTCTTGGAGGAAATTATTCTTCGAAATGCTAAAGCACTCGCTACGCCATACAAAAATTTTTTTTTTTTTTATTTTCACGTATTATTTACTTTAACGGCACTGGCTGATGTTTTTACTTTCAGTCCGTAGACTTTAATAGTCTAGCTTTTTTTTTTTTTTTATATTTAGCTGCATTGAACGCGAAACTCGTGGGCTAGAGATTGATACGGCCCTTCGTATAGTTAGCGGCTGTACTCTTACCTTGCGCATGTACGGCGAAACCACACAATGCACGCGATGTCTTGGTTGCGTAGTGCTCGTAGACGAGAAAGATCAAATTATTATATGAGGACTGCGTGGCGCAGTTGCTAAGGTATCGGCTTCAGCATCGGAGGTCGTGGGTTCGATTCCAACATTAGACGACTATTTGTGTGACCCGCAGATAGTCGTTTCGCATCTGGGTGTTTGTCCACGTGATATTTATGTTTGTAAAACGTCCTTGCAACACAGGATATATCTTAAAGTAAGGGCAATGTTTTTAAAAAAGAAAAAAAATTAGTTGTGCGTTAGGGCTAAGTGTGGGTAAAGTATTGGTCTTGCGGGAATCCCGGTGGTTCCAGCGTACCTATGTCCTCTTCCTCGACCGTCTCGGACGGTCGTTTTTATGTTGGGTTGCTATTTTGTTGCGTTCACCACCAGAGAATTGAATTTTCTAGCTGTAATCTGTTTATCATTGAGGCTCTTTCATGCTTTTCTTTGCATTTTCGCATTTTCGCCATGGTGTTGATGTTCTTTCCTTATTATATGTTTTATATTTTCCTGATGCCTTATTTGTGAATATGTATTAAAGTTAACTCGTCAGAAATATCACAACTTTAAGCTGGTGTAGTTGTGTAGAATTCGCTTAAATGTCTCTGAGTAGTGAACTAACTCATACATACCGTAATGCCGCCTGCGGCCTTTTTGTATGCAGGGACAAGTTTGTAAAGAGGAATACATAACTTATGTGACTCGGAAACTTAAGTATAACCTCGTATTGCGTAAGTTTCACACATTCAATGAGGCATCTGTTTCGGGTAAACAGTCTCTGTTTGCGTTACGAGCCATATACTTTTCGTACAAAAATGCGAAATTTGCGATACGACTTATATTTTAGCATATCTGCTGCCGGCTTATTTCGCGTTTCGTCTGGTGAGTGAGGTAGCCGGGGCCCAATTTTCAAAAGGTTGTCAACGCATCTGCAACCCTCCGGTGTAGCAGATGTCCATGGGTGCCGGTGTTCACTTAACATCCAGGTGAACCGCATGCTCGCTTGGCACAAAAACAAACACAAATAATAATTCTTAACTTTTAATAATATCTTCAGTCGTCTTGGTCGCATTTCAAAATGTTACTGTTGAACAACTTCTTGTTATTTACATTTTATGTTAATTTAAATGTGGTAGGGCCACGCAACACTTCACTGTTGCACGAATGGGCAGGTCCGTCCGGGTAAGTAGCAAGACCTCACAGAAGCCCAAGAACGCCTTAAAGTGGAAGTGTTACAGTTCTGCGTATCGTCAGGTGAGTGAGGCTGGGGCCATATTGTAGAGTGGCAACGCATCTGCAACATCAGGTAATCATTTAAAAAAATGTCAGTAATTTCAGTTACTATACTGTTTATCTGTTACAACTTTTGGAACTAATAAATTTGGCATGTCATGTTATTTCGGACAACATTCATTTACAACAAATTAAAAAAAACACAACTGAAATAGCATATCATGGTAATAAAGTTTTAAAAGAATATACATAAATGATAAAAGGATGACTAGGATATTACTTAAAGTAGGTAAATATAATTGAATAGCTTGACATGTTTGTTCATTCGAAGTAGTAATAAAACCGACACAGCCGAGTGTTTGAGACGTTTCTATTCAATGTTTATTCCAAATATAATTTCAAATTTGAAATACAGATTGTTCAAATATTTCAACTGACATAAAGGATCCGTTCCTTATGTAGCAAAGCAAATAATGCGCAAATACAAACGGCCGTTATACTAGTTTCATTCGCGTTTTCACTTATCACTTTTAGATATGTATATACTTTTTTGTACACACTTATCACTTTTGATTGTTTCCAAGTAATAGGAATGATCGATTTTCTTTGCATTATCAACAAGCATTTCTAATCAAATTTTTTAATAATATATTTCAATCGGGCCGCAGTAAATAACCTTTTATAAGTATCTTGTAGTATTTATGTTCTTGGTATTAATTTTAAAAATTATAGGTACAAAGCTTGCTTCAACAGTTATTGTTGATCTTTTGTTTTAGATTAATCGATTCGCATATAAAGTGACGGTCTACAATTTAAATAATGAACTTAAATAAAAAAGAACTTTTCGATAACAATTTACCGTAATATTCGGTAAAATAAAAACAAATTGTTATTCGGTCAATAATAATCGCTTGTGTTGGTTGTATAACCACTTAGAGTGAATAAGCAAGTCTAGAGATTCCACTCTTACTTCCTTCAAGTACCTTGTCCTCTTAGGTTCCCTTTTCTCTGGAACCATGATAGGTGTTCATTTTAATGAGGGCTTATTATCGTTATATCTTATTTTTGTTGAATTTTAGTAATTAAAGCTTAAGTATCTTTTTTATTTCATTCTTTTAAGATTTTATGATATCATTCAAGAATTACAATCGAAATTATCATACGAGTATAATAAATAACTAACATACGCTCGCATACGCAAAAATGCGCTTGCAATCAATAAAAAATTAAATCCATCAGGGCCGGTGTTCCACGTGGTAAAATATTTTTCAACTATGAATACAAACATTTCAATTCGATATAGTCCAATGATACATATTCGTTTATGTGATGGTAAACTAAATAATACAGAATAATTTTATGTACAATTAGTCATCGACCCGGGGAATATTTTATCCGGGGAACTGATAAGCCGTCCTGTCCTTCCAGCCTCTGCTTTGGGGCGGCTAAGCTGGTTTTAACTAGCCACGTTGCACTCTCGTGACCCAACATCCATCTTTGATACTGCGTTTGAAAGACGAAAAACAGTTATGTAACCGTTTATATAACTTTTATGGTTTTTTTCCTGAATTCGCAATACATTGAAAAATCATGTATTAATTGCTAAACGTCACAATTGCACCACAAATTATTTAAATACAAAAAATGTTCAATAGTATAATTTTGAAAGAAGTAAACTTATGCATTTTACTTGCATTGTTATATTGTCTTGGATTTTGTTTAATAAGTTATAATTTTATTAATGGTTTTTGTTTAAGAAATTTATTTTATCTTGCTTTCCTTAGTGTGTGATAATTATGCTTTGTCCGTCAAATGTGGAATGGTATGTTTGCATAATTATTATTTAATTATATAATATATTATAACAGAAAGAAGCATTAAAGATAACTTATGAATGAATCTATTAGGACGGTTTTATTACGTTCATTTTTTAACTCCCGAAATTTCGAACTATTTACTTGTCATGGTCACGGGGCTGAAAGTTCCCTTATATCGTGTTCCCGTAAATATAAGAAATTATCATAAAATGTCGCATATTGCGGATGACCGTCTGAGTAAATGACAATGGTATAGTTTTAAGTAACTTTGTCATTATACTCACAGCGATTTCAACTTTCGTGAAAAATATTGCGGTTTTTCTGTTGAGTTTTGTTGCAGAACCAAAATTTGTATATATATATATATATATAATTGGAATCTCGGAAAGGGCTCCAGCAATTTTCATGAAATTTAGTATGTGCGTAGATTCGGGGGCGAAAAATCGATCTAGCTAGGTTTCATTTTTATAAAATGTCCTTTTATCCCTTCAGTTCGTTTTCAGGGAATGAAAAGGCCCCAAAACAAACGGCCACGGTTCTTATCAAGATCATTTACACCAGATCATCAAGACATTTATTCCAGATCATTGCTTTCTTTATTTTTTATTTTTTGTCGATTTGTTATTTTTTTCCCTTTTTTTTAAGTTCTTTCTTTTGTGAAAAAAGACCAGTTCATATTTTCTTATTATTACGTCGATCGGTAAGATCGTAAAATATTATGCATATTTCATTAGTCAGTAATTTGTATCTAAATGTAATTTCCAAAATTCTCGTATAATAAAAACAAACCGAGCAAAGCTCGGTCCTCCGGTTACTTTAATTAAAGCGATGTTTTCAGTTATTCAAAATATTTTATTTTAAACAAGAAAAACGAAAATTGAATACAGCTTTTTAATTACGTAAAGAATGTGAACGTGGTCATTTTATTTTACACCACAATTTTATGGAATACGTAAGTTATTCTGTTAGTAAATGCAGACACATTTTACAGCTCGTTAAAAATTAAAGTGGCAGTGAATCGCGTAACTAATGCGCCTTTTCGCTTTAAAGGAAAAAGAATTGCAAATTTTACTACATCTCTTCTTATGAGTTACGTAAATTTTGAGAAGGTGAAGCTGTTAGTAAAAAGTTGAGGTGAAGTAGTAGTTGGTAAAGTATATCTATTCCTATGATGTTTTGCATTTTTTTCATTAATTTTACAATGTCAGAAGCTTTCGTCGAATGCCAAACGAGGGAAACAGGTGCAGATTATGTGCACTTTTAACCCTTAAAGATGAGTTCCGAGTTAACGACCCGATTGGCGTAATAGATAGTGGACCTGCCTCTTGCGCCATAGGCTGTGGGTTCGATCTCCAATACTTGAAAAATATTGTGTGACATTTCGAAACTTCTCATGGGATTTCTGTTTACAGTAACATACATTCTTTTTTGTATCTTATCATCACTACTTTTTCATATGATTTAAAAGTGGCAAGTTCTATGTAGTAAATGTGGAAGGTTCGATCCCTACTACTGGGAAAATATTGTGCGAAGAAAATAGTGTTTTTTTAACTGTTTGGTTGTTAAAAAATGTTACAAAAGATAGAGTAACGTTCCGTTCTTAAACTCGTCAGTTCACCTACGGTTGGAGTTGAGGTAAAAGAGTTATTTTCAGAATAGTATTGTTGTCTTCTGCTTCTTTTTCGACGAACACAGAACGTCACAAGGCGAACAGGAATTAGGACTGCAAGTGCAGTGTAAAGGTGTTGGTAGTGTCCTTGGTTGTGATGGCTTTACTTCCAACGCTCCCCAGAGTTGGTACGCGGATTGAATTGTGCGTGAGCGGATATCTAGTGCAGGTCCAAAGATTCCGAAGTAGCCTCTTCTTCCAAATCCGGTTGAGTAGCCTACCTGGGAGCAAGTCTTCACGATTCGCACATACCTGCAGTTTGCAGTTGATGATGTGGGCGGCGGTCTCCACAACATCCAGCACCGAGATGGGCCTTCGAGATATGCAGTGAGATCAATTGTCTTTTTGAGCCAGTGACACCGCAGTGAGACTGATAGTTACTAAAAGGGGTAAGTGTTCAGTGCCCGAACCATAGCCGCCCCTGATTGAACGAGGCACTACATCCTATGGCAAAGCACAATGTCATCACGTCAAAACTTTTTAAGTTATTACTTATCTTGAAATTGAATTACTTATAATACATAAAACAAAAGTGTAATAAGTGTAAAGACTAATATTTAAAGCTTGCCGTAGATACGACTAACATAACCGGTGTTTAGCCAAAGCCTTGGTGAGCCTTATCAACCTTATTTATCGAACATTTTACTTTGCTATTAAAGAAATATTTCCTACTTCTTTGCATACTGTATTATTCATATGTTCATACAGTGTTAAACATGAAACCAAATAGTTCTTAATTTAAATATTAAATATACGACATATGGTTGTGTCAAATGATATGCAACGCCTAAAATTGTACGGATACTCTTTATCCTATATAAAATTTTTAGTGAGAGCAGCCAATTACAATTTTACAGCAATTACAAATCGGTGAAATGTGTATAATTTTAAAAAACAACCAGTAGTAAAACACTTTTGACAACTGACAACATGAACATCTGTTTAAGATGACCACTGTTAAATGTTTTAAATTAACCATTCGATAATTATTTTTATTGCAACCATAATTGACTACCAACGCTACAGTATTAAATTACCTTTAGGTAGCTAAAAACCTTAATAGTCGTTTTTAGCTGCCTAATTTTTTTTGCCAGTTCTTTAACAATGCTAAAGAGAGCGTGCTTAGGACTAATAAATCTTTCTTGGCATAATGCTCAAGATTAACATTGTAATGTGAATGCGATTAAGTGCATGAAATAAAAAGTGCTATGCTTGGTAAAGTATTGAACATTTGAAGGCGTTACCTCATTAAATAAAGAACGTAAATAAATAAAGTTTGGGAATATGAAAATAAAATTTTGAGAGCGACATTTCCAACATCCTAACATACATTATTTTGATTAAAATTATATATATATATAATATTTGAATACTGTCATAATCAGCCACTGAACTAGATAATATATGTGAATCTTTTAAATGAAACAAAAACATATTAAAATCTGAACAAATTTTCAATATTGCTTGACAGCGAAAATACTAAAAAAAGTTTTTATAAAACTTACTAGTTTGTATAAGGTACCATTTTGTAATACCTTTTTGTGAAAAAATCTAATTATTATAAAGAACAGAAACTTATCAAAGCTGAGCGTTTGATCTATTTGGGATATCTTAATTTCAATCTACCCTACCGATAATCACAAATAATCTTTGAAAGAAGGAACGGGATCCAAGAGTTAATTAAAATACTTTTTAGCAAAGAAATTGTGACTGGCAATGAAATGCTTAAATTATAATTACAGTTACAGTTATAACTTGTGATAATTATAGAATAAATTACGGAAAAGGTATATTATTTTTGACCAGTACGTCCACTTATTTATCTCCCTTTATCCAGTTGCATTAGAATTTTTATATTTGAATATTGTTATTTATTCTGTATTTCTTTACAAATTTGGTATTATGTTGTAGTCTACAAACCGTCTTAAAGGACAATTATGTACTTATTGTAAACATATACATATTGTGTATTAAAGTCCTTACCTTGCCGTAACAGTCTTTTGACCAGCACGGAAGGTACAGAATTTTTACCAGCTACCGCCAATTAGATATGTTTAAATTTAACAAACTACCCGGCTATTACTACTGATATACATTTTGTAAATAATAATTCATTTGTTTCTCCATAACAGTAACAGAATAATTTGTTTTGTTTTTTTTTTTCTTTTCTTTTGTTCCATATAAAGTAGTAATTTATATAGTGTTATTTTCTGTTTGATTAAATTATACTTTAACTGTATGTTATATAGATTGTGTGGTGCAATGTAACTTACGATGAAATAAATAAATAAATAAATAAAATAAAAATAAAGTATTAAAAATATAATAACATTTTGTTTAATTTTATTTAGTGAAAAGACTAAGGTTCCCGATTTTGAAGCTTTTGGCATACAACGAATTTAACGATCTGCAGGGTGGGAAGTTATTACGGATCAAAAATGCATAATACCATACTTCAAGAATATAATTTAGAAATGATGTTTCAGATGAGATTAGTCCTTGCCCATAGGTCGAAATCTGATCGAAACCGTCGTTTATTAAATATATTAAATTATAATTTTTCTCTCAAACTCGCTTCAGTCAATCTGATATATTTAAATTCAATGGCGGTAATCTTTATTCTGCTTTACTATTTGACATATTACGTGTTTTATATGAATATCTCATATTATGCATAAATTCTAGCTCTCACCTTTGCACTTCACCGCCTTATATATAAAATTTAAATGTGCTAAATCTCAGAATTCGTTGTCCGCGCAATATTTTTAATAAGAGCTCCAAAGTTTTTGTTTTATTTTTTCAACATATAGTTTCCTTTACATTAAATTTTGTTGATAATGTTATGCAAATGTTTTATGAAATGTAAAAGTTTAGAGTTTAGAGAAAATTTAAGAGTTTAATGATTTGGTATTCATAATTTATGTAGGTACATACGTTCTTATTTTATTGCGTAATTTAAAATTATTTTATTGCAACTTCGTGACGAATATATAGCGCAACAAAAATTTGACTTAAATTGTATTTTGATTTCTATTAATGAAGCTCTTATAGTATCGAGTAGTCCTTAGTAAACAAATCTATATTTAGTATTACAAAGAACCTTACTTACCGAACTTCTTCGCTTCATCTACTTAAGATTACTTATCTTAACCTTAATCTTCTTCGCGTAGTAAACGATCAACCTTCGATCAGACAATAAATAACAAGACTTGCGGGTAACGGGAGACTTCTCAGAGTTTCAGTTAAATATTAGTAAAACAGAAGATCATGGTAAAAGTCTTTATTGAAAATATCAAGTATTAAATTAAAACTTTATATTTTCTGTAAAAACTATATCATGTTTGAGTCTTTCCCACAATTGGGCAATAGGTGTTAGGGTATACGTGGCCACAGTGCGGATGGGTAGACTTGACATCCTTTAAAATACCTTGATGACTGATGATGATGATAATTTTTTTTCATAAAAGAAGGAACTTGAAAAAAAGGGAAAAAAAAAGAAAAAAATCATCTGGACTCGGGAATCTAAAATAAAAAACCCGGTCAAGTGCAAGTCGAACTCGTACACTTAGGGTTCCGTACCTACCCATTATACCGCCATAATAAAATCGGTAAATAATTGTCATCAATTTTCTCCATACGGGTGGTGAAATTTATACGAAATAATCCAGTTCCTGAGTCAACACGATAAAAAGATATGGGCAAATTTAAATTTTCGCAGGATGAAGGTAAAAGTCGTGAAGAAACCAGTTTATTTTTGATGATGTCACCTCGGAAAGCGCCACATGCGGACGCCCCAACGTCTCCTGTCAGCGTCCATTGACTGGGGTCGTGAGTTCTACAGCCTGTATGGCGCTCCTGTCTGGACCAATACCTTCTGCGGTTTGCGTAGAATGGCCCTGGTCCGAATCGCCGGACTTTTCTGGCCACGCTTTTTGAAGGGTTTATATCTATTATTTGTATCATGCGCTGGGGTTGGAAGTTTCATAATTTTTTTTCTCTTTACATTATAGACATCATCAAAGCAAAGTAAGTTTTACCTTACCGCCGATTGGTGGATCTCACTGAATTTGAACTAGTGAAGCAACAGAAGTGAAACGGAATTCCGTAAATACTATGAGAAAAACATCCTTTTTATTAAATTAATAATTAATATCGAGTTATGTAGAGGAAAGTTATATTTTATACAATTTACCTTGGCTGTTTCTATATCCAGCAACCTTCTCTCGGTGCTCTTCATAAACAAGAGCCTAAATTACTGAACACAACCACCCTGTAATATTATTCACCCTGTAATATTATTTCCGTTATAATAGTTGCAGAAACAGAATCAGAGGTCTGCTGCATCACTAATGTGTTTGTTACATACATTACCTTCCGTTAAATTTCACTGGAATTTAGTTACAACTTCAAACCTATGATACGTAGAAGACATGTAAACTTTAGTTAAGTATATAAGTATATCAATGTTGATTTTACGTTCACTTCCGCTAATGTCCTAAACTTATTAGATTTATAGCCATACTCATGCTTATAATTTGGCTAGTTACTGGATAAGGATGAAAAAAATCGTTCTTTTGGCGGTTCAACTGCAGTACCAAAGATTTTTTTGTTTTATTTTCACGTGTGCGCTGCCTGTGAATTAAATATATTTGTTGAATTATATTTTATCCGTGGAGACAAAGTAGCGTTCAACACAGCTATGGCCAGCGACAATTGCCTGCTGAACAGTTATTGATCATCTGCTTTGCAGTGGTGGAATTTTACTCGCCATTTTATTATATATACAAAAAACTGTATTGCATCGATTGGTACAGGCTGTTTTGGTCTTTAAAAAAAGCATTTTTCATTGCAGCTTCTCTGCTATCTATTATATTTCGTCTACAAAAAGCAAATAGGTCGTTCATGGTACAATATGTGCGCTTGTATAATAAAATCCCACGGTCGATATTAAGTTTGACCACTTAATCAATTTAAACGCAAAATTAAAAGTAAACTTATGGTTAAAATATATTAGTTATATCTTGACGATGCCAATGAGTGGAGTTAGTACTGTTGACACACGCGTAGGCTAAAATAAGACTATTATAACTGTACCATGTTGTATTATATATATACAAACTGATACTTTTAAGAAAGAGCAGTAGTTCAGTTTCTTGTCGGTTTCTTTTCAACAGAAACTGCTTTCCGAACCGGGGTGGTAACTTACTTAAAAGCTTACTTTTTGATATACAATAATTGTAAAATTTCGACGTCTCATAAGAAACGCGCAAGCGTCTATTTGTATAAAGATATTTTGGATTTGAATTATTAATGTTATGAAAGTGTGTTTGTTTGGTTTATCTGCCCTTGAAAATGTTTGAAAAGGCATCTGATTCCCACGGGAAACTATATTGAATTAAAAGTGAGCCTACGGACACTGAGCTCTCATTTTATTATAGTGTAATGAATTAAACGCTATTTTGTTACAATGTAGGGTGTTCTGATTTCTGTCCAGATCTTGTGTAATTTGATTCGCAGATCTTTGGTTGCCCTTTACATTCACGCATATAGTATGCAGTATTAATAGTGATACAGAACTTATTGACCAGTTTTCTTGTTTACCTGGTGAAGCCGCGGGTAACAGCTAGTTAAATATTTATATTCATATTGTCTCTAGGAAACACTAGTTCATAAGAATTTGTATATCTCCATGTTTCATGAGGAAGCAATTAACTTATAACTTATTTTGTACTTTTATCGTCCAAACTTATAAAAATCTCTTTAAAAAAAAATGTTTTATTCACGGATGAAAACGGTTGACCTAATAACGTGCATTTTTTGAGTGTTCAGTTGCCACTTGTGTTGACAAAAAATAAATTCCTTAGTTTCAGCAAAGCCCGGGCCAGCTTTTGCTTTTTACATTTTTAGGTATAGGTACCTCAAATTTTTGCAGTATCATTAAGTGCGAGACGAGTAATTTTTCCGTTGAAATTTTAGTAAAAATTTAAATGATTTTGCAGGTAAAAAGATTTTAATAATTTTAATACAGATTTGCTATGATAACTTAAGAAACTATAAGTAAGAAAAGCAGGAAAAATCAGTCACATTATTTCTTTTTTTGATATACAATAATTGAAATCACACTTCTTCACTTTCATAAATTCTTTTTAGTACGACTTTATTTTAATAACGAAACGTGCAGGCATAAGTTGGAACAATAAAATCATAAGTGAACTTTGTTGTTATAGCAGTTAAGATAGCACTTAAAATGTTAAATTTAGTACAAAAATTTTCGAAGCTGCGGGGCCACGTAAGCTATGCAACCGATGATTTCACGACGTGAAAATGACGACATTTATCTAATTTCTTTATGAATTTTAGCAGTGGTGCCATTTTGCGTGCTTTATACGTACTATAAATAAAGCACTTGAACAGTACAAACAACCCTGATCACATTAAAAATACTAATTATTACTTTAAGTTTTTTGCAGACGCCTTATTCAAATTATACTCAACAAAGACGAATGCTTGAACCCATCAGATCAGTTAAAATATGAGGCGATAAACTGGTCGGTTCATTAAATTAGAATTGATGAGCAAAAATTATTAAAAAAATAAGCATTTAGGTTCTTCGCAAGTAATAGGTTCACGTTGCATGATAATGAAATATTAGCACACCTTTACCATGTAAATGTAAGAAGATTTGTTTAGCCTACGTTAGCGCTTTGTAGTTAAATAGTTTAGAGTTGGGACTTGCATGTAAAGACTCGTAGTTTTATTACTAGCTTAATTAGTTGTATCAACGCGCTGTACTATAGGTTATTTTTTAAAGGGTATTTTAATTAGGTTACTATTAATTTAAAAAGAATTGAAGACGACATTTAGGTGGCTCTTATAAAAATTGTATTTATTACAATAGCTAATGACTACAGTGTCCAAATTCAATAATTAATTAAATGTTGGTTATTATGTTTGTGTTCTTTTAAATAGCTTTTTACCTAAAATTAAACGAGCAATAAGTATTTTGTTACCTCTTATCCTTTTTAAAGTGAAACTTGTAACTGTATTTTATTTCTCCGAAATCATGCTTTGAAATGTATATATTCGATAGGGTGGAAATCAAGGCCAATAATCAAGATTTTTATTTTATTAACAACGATTAGTAATAATTTGAACTTTAGCTTTTATAAGTAAGTGAGGAATCATTGCGACATTTATTCGATAGGTACTTATTACTAATTATTTATTCATTATTTATTTACCTCTAATTTTACCGAAAAAGAAACTTTTGTAGTTGTATTTTTTTTAATTTGAAATCATGCTTTGATATGATATGCATATATTCTTAAAAGTGGAAATCAAGTTAAACACATGAGTTACTGAATTTAATTAAAATTAATATTTCTATATGGGTTCTGATCCATGGCATATTTACTGAATGAGATGATACTCAAACACTCATTTGAGTAACGAGTTTGACAATGTCTATTTGCATTTCAAATATGTAATCTGTTCTTCTCAAGTATTTCTAGCAATTTAGATATATTTTTTATTTTATTAACATTAATTTTCAATGATTTTTTAAATCGTTATGACGATTTTCCTTTGTTTGTGATATTGAGGCACGACGGATGTTCTTATTTCAATGCGGCATCAACATAATGAATTCTCATTGATCAATTTACAGAAATTTTCCATTAAAATGTGCAAAAAAAGTTCGATAAGATTTTACACCGAACGGATGATTGATCAAAAAGTGCTCGCGGGAGGTCATTTTATGCTTACCTATCCTATAGGAATGGACAAAAGACGTGTCTCCACAGTACCAACTCCAATATACCATCTCCAAACAGATCCAAACCCATGTCTTAAATATTTGCCAGAGTTAAACAAGAGCCGTTTTGATGGAAAAAAAACATTCTTCATAAATAAAACAATACAGGGAAAATAGGAAACAATAAAAATAAATCATGTCAACGAACTATGAATTATAAAGTAAAAAAATAATAAACTTAAATTACAGTCTTTCAATCAACACTGTTCTAGTTTCGATAGCTCCCTAATTTGAAGCATCATAAAATTTGGCGCGTAAACTTAATTTGAAAATATCCAAGTAAGGTAAACTTGCTTTCTCCTATTACTTTTGTGCTATTCACATCTTTATTATGTCCAGATGTGATTATGCTGCCGAGCTTTCTGGGTAACGCCCAACCGCTTTAGTCAAATGAGATAAGCCGCCAAAGTAATAGGCACATACTAGGTTACGATGCACAAATCTTAACATCTATCTACTTTTTGGTTTTCCATTTTAGCAAATCATTTTTCTACAATATTTCTCTTACACTACACATATTAAAAAAGAGAATGCAAATTTTTTGTATCTTGTTAGCCAGTAATTCTTGCCCGAACGCTGGAAAATACATTAGTAGATAAAATACCCCAGTACATTGTACTACCTCGGTACATAATGCTAGCAAAGAGGTCGTTATACTGGCCATTGTAATGAAGCCATGCGCAGCTGTCTTTTGTGTTGTCAGTTTTGTTTCACCTTTCTTCAAGGTCGTCACTAATGCCATTTCCAGGATGTGTAAGACCACGTACCAAATCGTTCATAACACGTCAAGCAAAGAAATAGAACAGTATGCAGTCGTAGGTTTTGCAAAATAAAGTATATATTTTAGATTATATATGTATATATATTTTTTTTAATGTCAAAAGTTGCCAAGCGAACAGACAGTTCACCTGATTGTAAGTGAATACCGCCGCCCATGGACATCTGCTAAACCCGAGGATTGCAGATGCGTTGACAACCTTTTGAAAATTAGTTTCCGGCCACCTTACTCACCAGACGAAACGCGAAAGTATTATACTTCAACTTTACGCCGGTCTTCTGTGAGTTCGTGGTACTTACCTGGACGAGCCTGCCTATTCGTGCAACAGCCGAGGCTGCTGCGTGGCCTTCCCATTATATGCCTATTAGTATATTCCCTATACACTAGTAAGATTGTATGTATATTTACGTGAGCGACGTATAATTATTATAATTGATAATTTTCAAAAACTGCTTAAGATACGAATTTTCAGGTCAGGCCATAAGTGCTTTTTATAACCATAGATTGTTTGGATATTCCACCCACAAAAACCTTTTTGTGGTTTAAGAAGTTCTTCACTTCAAGATTTGTATTGGTTTTTGCTTCTTTAGCAACTTGTAGAAATGGATTAAACTTTAAGCTATTAATAATTAATAAGCTTCACCGAGCTGATAATAGAAAAAAAATTATTTTATAATAAATTTAGTATATTAGAAAATATATTAAAACTGGGTTGCCTAAAAAAATCCTGGACAGAATATTTTTTAATTTTTTAAAAAATGATTTTTCATGAAATGTTGCAACATCAATATAATAAGAAAATATTATCCTGACTTGCAATATAAAACAAAATTATTTTTTTTTCTATTATCCAATCAGTGAAAGTAACTGATACCGCCACACCTTATAACCCAGTAGTTCGTCCAGGTAAATAATAGACAACCCAACGGCTGCACATTCTATATGTACATACATGTTTCTACATGTTTCATTCTATATGTTTGTATCTATTCTATATGTACTGCAATCCAGGATAATATTTTCTTATTAATATCTTGATGTACGTTCAATACGTTTCAATCTTTAGAAAGTAATTTAGAGCGTGCCCGTTTCCTAGGAGTCTCATCTAAAGAATCGAGTTATTGGCTTCACGCTTTACCATCAAGTAACTTGGGCACATTACTTGACGATGAAAGCTTACGCATTGCTGTAGGAATCCGTCTGGGGGCACCGATTTGTCAACCACACCAATGCCCTTGTGGTGTCAGTGTAGACAAATTTGGTCTCCACGGGCTTTCTTGTCAAAAAAGTGCTGGCCGTTTTTTCTCGCCACGGTTCCCTGAACGACATCATCCGTAGGGCTCTTGTTTCCATCAATGTTCCATCTATTTTAGAGCCCTGTGGCATTTTACGCGACGATGGTAAGAGACCCGACGGTTTAACATTGATCCCTTGGGAGAGAGGCAAAGCCCTTGTTTGGGACGCCACTTGTGTAGACACTTTGGCTGCCTCTCATCTAAGGGGTACTTCGGTCAGGGCCGGGGCGGCATCGGAGGCAGCTGAAGTAAGTAAATGGCGCAAATATGAGTCTTTATGTTCAGATTATAAATTTGTGCCATTTGCTGTTGAAACATTAGGTCCGTGGGGTCCCCGCACATCAAATTTTTTTAAAAGTTTATGTCCTAGGTTTAACGCCGCGGCTGGTGACAAGAGAGCTGGTTCTTTTCTCGCGCAAAGGTTAAGCATAACTATTCAGCGAGGAAATGCAGCTAGCGTTCTTGGCACCATGCCGCGTGGATTAGGTTTATTAGATAATATGTAATTTTAGATAGATTTAATCTTGTAAATATTAGATCAATAAAGATTGTCTTGTTTATTTTTATCTTGATGTTGCAACATTTAATGAAAAATCATTTTTTAAAAAATAAAAGATATTCTGTCCAGGATTTTATATGTTATAAAATAAATTTTATTCTATTTTCAGCTCGGTGAAGGTCGATTTAGATTCGGATCTTAGAACACAAGAATCAAAGATTTATTAGAAGACGGTATAATGGCTGTGTATTTACTAGTCACTTGTTTCTTATGATGCATATTATAAAATGGTTTGATTTATTTCTAATAAATAACCAATTACACTTTTATTTTATTGTCAAGTAAAATAAATAAAACCGGCCAATTACGAGTAGGACAAGCGTACTAGGTACCGTATCCTTATCTATAAAAGCGGAAAAAAATCATGGCTGTTATATGGGAGCCCCACTTAAATATTTTTTTATTCCGTTTTTCAGTATTGGTTGTTATAGCAGCAACAGAAACACATCATCTGTGCAAATATCAACTAACTATCACGTTCATGAGATACAGACTGGTGACAGACGGACGGACAGAGAGACAGACAGACATAGAGGCAGCGAATTCTTAGTAATATGGTCCCGTTTAACCCTTTGGGTACGGAACCCTAAAATGTCGAAAATGGACGTCATTTATGTAATAGCGTCGTTTTACATTTAACAATTTTATCACCTATTGGTTTAGGAAAAGATAACCGTTTACGAGTTTTTAGGAAGTTTTGACATTAATTCTTTAAATAAGCAATATTGTTACAAGTTTTCACTTGTAATGTGAATACAAAAGCTGAACCGAAAAACAATTACTGGAACTGGGAACTGGAAGAATGAGTTTGTAAGGGTAGAAATCCAATGGCTTGTGTACTCAGCGAAGTGAAAATTATCTTCGAATTAGATTTATTTTTCATGATGGCTAGAATTATTTTCGCTTGCTTTTGGAGAATTTGTTTACGTAGACATCAGCTTATTAGATTAAAGATTTTTTTATAAATAAACTAAAAACATATTTTTTACCTCGGTTTTTTATTTTTAAATTAAATCTTAAGAAATATAAAAACTAGTTTACTGTACATGAAACCCTTTTTAGTTAAGTTAAGCGTAAATAGCCATGTAATTGTTACATTCTCTGGGTTAATTTCTATTAGTATGGTCTTTTTAAGATCTACCACGTGAATATTGTTGACGGCGATTTGCGTTTAAAACTATTTCTTGAACTTTTAAGTGAGTTGAGAGAAATACATTAAATTCATGTTTTATAATATAATAAAATATTATACTTTATAACATAATTAAAATTATATTCAAAGAACCGTTTTTTACCTTTATGTAGTGAATATCTCAGAAATAAAAAAAAATAATTAGTTTATAAATAGTGATGCGTACTAAAACCATCTCACGGTTCTAGCAAAAAACTGTGAGGTAGTGAAAATTTTATTATCTTAAGAAAAAAAGTGTGTTCATGTATCTTGTTTGGATCTGACAGTTTTCTAATTAAGTTTACTTAACATCTATTACGTTTTATGATGCTACAAATATTAAAGCTATCGAAACTTGAACAGTCTTGTCTTAACGATAGTTGTTTAAGTTTAATATCTTTATAACTTGGAAATTTATGATTTTCAAAAGAAAAGATAAAAATTGTTTTAAATTATTTTTGTATTCATATTTCGTACGTTAACGTATTTTTAAACTTTATGCTCGTTTTATGTGACATTATGTTAATATTTAGAAAAAGTATCTTGTAAAATGAATAAGACCTCCTCAAAGCGGAGACGTTTAAAAGTAATTATTTAGAATAAACTAAATCATTTCAAGAATAATGGGTTCAGTGAAATTTAATGTTTTTACTGTAGAGGAATTAGTCATGGATGTTTTTCTTATTTCAATAGCTTTGCGCATCGTCCTGATTTATCGCGGATTTGAATTGGCTTCTTTTACAGGGAGCTCAGACGTTATATTAAACGCGATGTAAATGTTGAGGCGATTCAAAGTTATGATCACAGACTGCAGCGTTGCTTAATATTTTATTGAAAACATACACTGCTTTTATATACAATACAATTACTTCAGGCAGGTTCTGGTTTCCCTTTTAACTTGTTCTGTGTAATGTGTGCTTATATTGACAATCAAGCTTGTACACGCACTTCTAGATCCAGCAGAGGGATATTGCAACTGACAGATGGTTAAAACTGTCTTCTGTCTTGTTTAGCGGCCTGTAAAATGTTTTAATTGCAGCCTGTTTTAAGATTTAGTATTTCTTCTCTCTTCTCTTTAATCTTGTCGACGGTGTCGGCTCAAGTGGAGATAGTAATATGATGTCTTCTTTAAAACATTTAATGTAAAGTTTTAAACAACTATGTTTATAAGCACTATCGTGTTAAGCGATGTCTGTTTCCTTGCTGTGGAAATTAGGGTTGAGAAGTTCCGATTCTTTTGATGATATTTCCTCTGCACATAAAATACTTTGTTGATAAAATGAGCAACGTAGACGAAGTCGCAGGCATCAGCGAGTCATCTATAGAACCAGAATGGTATTTTGTTCTTGAATTAATTCTTCAAACAATCGAAGATTGGTCTAGTTGTTTGGGCGGCGGTCTCGAAGAATGCTGCAGTCACCAGATGGAAATAAATGAATTATTTTTAATATTGTAAAAAAATACGCTACTCACATATTTAAATACAGTAAAATTTTGAATTATGACGTGCTCAGAGGTGAAGGAAAACATCGTCAGGAAACCTGCATATTTTCGAAATTATAATAAAAAAAAATGTTTCGAAGATATTTGTTGTCCGCCAATCCGCAGTGGGGCCGCGTGGAGGACAATGCCCTGATACCATCTGTACATGGGAGGTCTTTGCCCAGCAGTGGGACATGTGTAAGCTGATACTTTACTTTTGCTTTACTAAATACAATAAATATATGTAAATAAACCTTTTTTGATAAAACTTGAATTTTTGTATACGTATAGCAGTCCATGTTATACATGAACATTGGACAATGTAGGAAAGTTTTTTGTATCGAGCAGGCGGTTTGTAGTTTATTGACTATCGGTGCCTCTCTGCCATATAATCAGTCACACCACAGGTTGTTTAGGTCCACACCAACAGCGACAATTACGGTGGCATTTATTTATAGGTTGAGACCCAGTTCTCTCCCTCCGCAGACGATACGTAAAGTATAATATAGGCATTTCAGGCTAGCGTTTCGTGGTGTCCTTTGGATAAACTTAGTAATTTGTACAACAGAATAAGCTGCTGTATGGACCGTCCATTTACGGGTTCGTATGTATGTATATGTGTATGTTTGAAGTTAGTGTGCGTATAGAGGGAGATTTTTTGAGAAGTGCCCAAATTTACACAGGAGGTTCAGACTCGGTAGTACAATCGCTTATTGAAATAGAAAACAAAGTTTTTTTCCAAAAAAAAAATGCCATTCTATTCCCTAAAAAAACAGAACGTGTTGATAATGCGGTAGTCATTCCTGCCTACCTAAATTTTACTGTGCACGAACTTGTGTGCGTGTTAGTTATGAATGATCGCGCGTAAAATAAATGAGTTGCATATAAATCACGCACTTTTTGAGATAAGTAAGTAAATGAAAGTAATTAATTATTTACGAGTGATTTTAAATATTTATCATTTTCTATAACATTATTTATGTCTAGAATTTAATTAAAAAAATGGATACACTTAGAAAAGCCACCCTGTGTATGAATGTTGTGAAAAAGACAAAACGCCGGCCCCACCGCCGGGGGTCCTCGCCGGATAACACTACACTCACAGCTAGTGTAACAACAAACACAATAGTTCGCCCTCGAATCCGAGCACGGCGAGACCTACACAACGCGTACACAAGGTACATCCGCGTTCCAGGGCAGTTCTTACCGCCTCCAGCCACCGATTAGCTAAAAACACAGTCGACGGCCATCGGGGTCTCGGTCCGCACCGCAACTTCGATGGCCCTTAGATGACATGTCGTAGTTAAACGCACGCATGAGCACATGCGCGGCTCTACCCACGTCGGAGGGCCCAAACCCGTGGGTTCTGGCTAGCCCACCGGTTCTGCGTCAGATGAAGCTTTAATAGTCTCGGGACTGAAAGCAAAAACATCAGTTAATACAAGATACAAGAAAAAGACAAATCGTTTTCCCACGTGATGCTTCAGGCTACATTCTTCTGTGAATTACACTTGTGATCGCGATTTATCATTTTGATGAGTATTCTAGTTATTAAATTTTTGTTACAAAACAAAGATGGCACGCGGATTTTTGTGTTCGAATTACAGAATAAGCATAAATAAAATACACTAGTGCTTTGGGTTACCCTTCAGGTGAGTATAGACTACAACATTTTCTGGAGCATTTCTGTGTAATGTAACGTTCTTACGAATGTTACAATAAACGCAAAAGCTCAGTTTCCAAAGCATTTCGTTCGGCGTTATGTTACGGTAAATGCTCACAGCGAGTGTGCATTTACCAACATTTCGTTGTACCTTGCGTCCATTCTTTTTTGAAATGGCTGACCTACAAGTTGCGTGTGCTGCGTTTATCTTGAGAAGAAAAAAGAAAAATAGAAATCGCATTCGCGCATCGCCCGCACTCGTGGCTCGACGAAATGTTACACCAATATGCAATATGGTTTGTAACAAAGAGGCGAGCGTGCTCGACGTTTAGTTCGTGAAAGGATGATACACTAGAACGTATCATAGAGCGGCTCGTTGTTCTGTTACAAGTAAATGTTGTAGTCTACGTGTATACTCACCTTTACAAAAAATCTTATAATGTGTAAGTATTATACAATATGCATCCAAACAAAAATTTTTGGAACGGTACTAATCGAAACATAACCGATTTCAACACATTAATACGCAAAAGCATTTTAATGAACACAGTTTTACTTGGCCACATTTATTTTACTTCGTACATTTTCTTTACATAGACAGTAGTCTACAGTATTTTTAAATAACTTTGTGTTCAGTAGAACACAATGTTGTTTAAAAATATCGTTATCTTGCCAAGGCTGCTGTAAATTCGCATGTGAGCATGAAGCAAGATAAAATCTCCTAATCGAAACAGACGTATGCGTTTTACGTGAATGTTCTAACGCACAGATACCACAATGCACAATTACGATATAAAATTATATAGAAATTGAATGCTGCTATAAACAGTAACTAAAATTGAGAGCAGAGTAAGTAAGCGAAAGCGTTCCCGTGACCCTGCCAATATGCGCCCTGAGTGGAATGTGGTTGGTTTTAGTTTAGTTTTAGTTGGTAGGCGGTTCAAGTGTAACATAGCTCCTAGATATTCTTCACGTTAACCACAGAAAAAAATAAGGGTTAATCAAGTTCGTGTAATCGTAGCTTTTCAACGAGCTCTGCTACATGATGACGAAGAAATATAATTGTTTAATCTAATACCTTTAAACGAGCAATTCTTACATATATTTTAGAAAATATGCTTTTATGTCTGTTTTCAGGGAATGAAAAATATCATTCGAATATGACGGTTAATTTCACCGAAAATAACAATGTTATAATAGCTCGGTCGGTAATCGGGCGGCCTCGAAACAGAAGGCCGCGGTTCGTGTCACGATGTTTTAGACACATATTTATTTTACTTTTTTTTCTACACCAGATACAATTTCCAAATCACACGATTTGCCAAAAAAAATCTCCAGGTACTTTTCTTTACATCTGAAGTATTTGTTAAAAGTTTTATTTCGCATTTCTCAACTGTGCCTTGATATGATTAGGTCTGTGTGTTCTGGTGAGTCATGATAATAAGGAATGGGAATTTACCAAACTTGTGTCATGCTAGGTATTAAATGAGTTACGTAGGGGGTAACCAAAATAACTATAAAAATTGAAATAACAGGACATTGCAGAATATATGCTACAAGCTGCAAGGTGTGAGATATTCACCATTTCGAACGACTAGTACATAAAGACCTACTGATTTTCATACAATTTTAATCATAAGGTATACTTAAATGCTAAACATGTATATTCGAGCTTTCATTATTGAGGCTAGTGTCATAAGTCTCATGTGCTCAGTGGGGCTATATAAAATATCAGATAATAGATTAATTAAAATAAAAAGCGACAGTAAAATAACAAACTAACTAAATAATGAACTGAAAAACTAAAAATATTATATTATTAAATGACACAAAATGGCATTGTAAACATTTTTTGCCGACATCTAACATTCCAATAAAAAGTCATAATTATGTTGCAATCCATCAAGAGGTTTGTGTAGATCTGTGATATTTGTATGAGGCTGTAGAGCGGGCGAATTATACACACATACATAGGTACATACGAGCGAAAACCTTACCCTATTCGGCTGTCGGGTCGATATCTTTCGTAAACATGGTACATACTAAATCTCGTGTTTGTAATTCAAATTGTTTTATACTACATTTATATTACATTTATGCACAAAACAATTTTGTAAATGTGTCCAGATATACATCCCAATTTTTAACTAAAATTATACAAACTGACCTGTTCCACTTATTTTTTACTTCTGATCTTGGACTATGATCACGGCTTGTTCCACAAGATTTTCTTATTGGTTTTTCTCTGGTATTATAAGTATATACCCAATAATGGAATCAGTAACTTTAGGTTTGACGGTTTCAAATTTTTTCATTATTTTTCGTGTGAAAAGTGGCAAGCCAGTAGGCGGTTTACCTGATGGTCAGTGATTACCGCCGTTCACAGAAATTTACAACATTAGGTTACAGATGCGTTGCCAACCATTCAAAAAAGTGGGAGCTCGGTTACCCCACTCAATAGACCAAATAGGTTTTAATTTAATGTACTCAGCAAGCTAATTTCAAACAATTGTTAATTTTAAGAGCTGACTCATTACGTGCTCAGTGGCGAAAAAATCGTGAGGAAACCTATATATTTTCGAAATAACAATAATTATTTCAAGAGAACAAACAAATGTACAGGCTCGTCCGGGGAAGTACCAAGGCCTCACAGAGAACTGGCGAACTTTCCTGAGTGAGGTAACCGGGGCCCACATTATAAAGGTTGTCAACGCATCAGCAAGCCATCGGGTGTTGTAGATGTCCATGCGCAGCGATATTCATTTAACACCACGTGAAATAGTTGAATACCTTTTCGCATTGAAAAAAAATGGGAAGTCAGCCAATCCGCAATGACGTCATGTGGATGATTATGCCCTAATTAACTCTGTATAGAGAAGGAGTTTGCCCAGCAGTGAGGCATGTATAGGCTGTTACTTTACATTTATGTTGAAGAGGTCACGAACTGTTAGCATTGGGGCTGTAAATAAGTATTAAAATTAAATATATAATACCTTGTCTCTAATAACAATGCATAAGTGATGGTTTTTTTAAATAAATAATATCGAAAAGAAGTAATCTTAACAAGCTCGTCGGAGACTGTCATACATTAATTGCTATTTCATGTTATAGTGAATTGGAAAATATCAATAGGTTCATTGGTACATTAACTAAATTATTTGAATAGTTTTGCTATTGCACTCGCAATAGAAAAAGTTAATTACCAGTTATAGAATTCGGCTAATCCTCAATGCCTATGTAGCGTTTTAACCGCCAATTTGAAAATTTATAATTGATATTCGAATAAACCTTTTTTTAAGATCATCTCCAACACTCGTCTGCAATGTATAACTCTCAATGTATCTACTTCAAGTGAATGAGCAATTCCAGATATTCAACTCAAAACTCTACTTCAATCAGTTTATCCTCTTATGATACCTTTTCCACGGCACCATCATACCTTTACATTTTAATGAGGACTTAAAATCGCAAACTTACATTTATCTTATATTTTCTATTTATGTTTTTTACAGATGACGTCATTAATAGTTAAAAGGTAACATATTTCAAATACATTATTTATTTCAAACTTTAAAGTTTTTAATCTTGTAAAGTATTACTGTTTAAAGATTTTAAAGTATTTTAATATTTAATAATATAACACGCGTTGTTACACATAGTTATCAGGCCACATAGGTTATGCATTCCTTTTGACAGACTGGTCCTTGAGTACGGAAAGGCCTTAGGTGGCATTATGTATGAGTTACATCGCTACTCAGACACGCATAAACAGAGTTTATGTACACATGTATGCTACACTGACCTTTGTGAAAATCTTTGTACTTCAGAAATGTTAAAAGAATATAAATATTTGATATTAATCCAAGTTTCTAGATTAAAATTTCCCGCCTTATTTAAAAAAAAACTGATGTGGAATTCAGGCAGTAAAAATAAATTTTACCGTTTACCTTAGTGGCTAGAGCTTCAGGGCGCGAATCCTGAAGACGTGGGTTCGATTCCCAAAGGCAGCGAGAAACCTTTCGTTCCTTTTTGTACAAATGTATGATATTAAGTTAAGAGATTATCATTATAAAAATTGAAATAACTATTGTTAGTTATTTTTTTTGTGTGAAAATTTGTTAAGCGTAGGTGGTTCATCGTCGCGCGACGATGATTGCGAAGTTAAAATAAAAGGCATTTAGTTAAAGAAAAACATCAAGAAAATACACAAGGTATCCAATTGTCAATCTTTCTATTTATTAATCTGCCTCAAATAACGTCATCTCAATTAAGAGCAGTCAAATGCAAGTGAACTTCTTTCCAATTTTGTCCGTTTGGGATACGACAATTAAATTAAGCGAATAAAAGTTGGAACACTCCTGTCTAATAACACCGACATTGTTTTAAACTCCGCTACTATTCACAAGCAATAAGCTTTAAAGTACACTAAATGCTTGTTAGTTTAGTTTAACTTGGATATTTGGCAATACAACTGTTACATTTCCCGGGGCAATAATAATTATTGTATGATTATTGTCTCTGTTCTAGCAAGTAATATTTGTCTGATTTCAAATGTATTTGTTTGTACTAATAGTTTTATTCAAATGTCTCTAAATTGGACAATATTAAGAATTACGAAGAAAGCATTCATCACAGTTCACTTGATCCTGATATTGGATTACAAAAGAGTGGGCGAGATACATTTATATACGAATATCCTTGTCCTATTACCCAATACTCATTGCCTTCGCGTACTCATTAGTACTTTGATATATAGCCTGTATACTTCAAAAGAAATGTTCAGATATTTCCCTCAAAAAGGCCGTAGCTTTCGGAAACCAAATTTTAGAATGGTAATAAATTACAAGCGTTCTAATGAAAACACCATTGATGATAAGTACACTCTACCCGGACTTATTTGGCAAACTAAGAGAGTCGCTAATAAATAAGCAAACGGTACAAGCAAAAATAAAATCACTATGATCATTGAAGTTTTCACTTTCATAAAACAGTTTTGTAACAAATTGTAACTTATTTGCACAACTTTCGAAGGCTTTATGTCAGGTTGGACGAGATGTAAACAATAGTCGCATTTAGCAAATTAATAATGTTGCACCAATTTATAGAAGCGAATTATTACTTACAATGCTCGATAATATCAAAAACCAAAAGTGATTCTTGTTAAGTCTTTAAGGCTTGTACTCAAATTTGAACAATGGATTGATCTAAAGTTTAGTGTTAAAAAAAAACATAAAATTTTAATCTATAACATACGTAAAATTAGTACATTTTATATCACGTTTAACATTTTTTTTGCATATAAAGTTGATGCCCTCATAGCTCCAAACGCCTATTTTTCATAACTTACTGACTACGCCTCGGACGAAGTTATTTCTCGAACTTTGCTCATATTCTTCTCCTTTTTAATGTACTTACTTTATAGATCAGAATTGACCTTTTGAATATCTAATTTGTTAAGATTAAATTTTATATGAAGTTTTAGGAGTGCTAATCTCCGCACTTAAGATTAGACAATAAAAATTCGTAGAAAAGAGTACGAAAAGTTTTTTGAGTCCTATCCAGCATAGGCCTTCCTTAAAGCTGTGGAAAGCTAGGACGAAAATCTTCAGTTACCGGTGACAATTTTTAAATTTAAAGAATCACATTATAAATAAATTAAGTCAAATTACTGTAAGATAGTTTAATATAAGACTTTAATTATTGTAATTTAGAGATTTATCAAGTTTTCATTTAGCGAATATTTAAAACGACTCTTGATTTATTTTGCTCAAGAAATTCATTTTCCTAAACTCACAACATCTTTTTCTTAATTTTCTTAAGGGTTTATAATGGAACCTTGAAGCTATATTATCATATGTTTTATTTGTGCCAAAAGAGTTTAAATGAACATAAAATAAAAAATCTATACATGTGTTTTTCTACTTTCAACCCTCAAGAACGAACTTACAAAATCACACTTCTGGTGATTTCGGATGGATTCGGGCAGTCATCGTGTTAACATTCTTTATTTGATTAAACCCGTTTCCCAAAGAAATGTCTAAGTGTAGTTTTGTTCTCTAAAACCGTATTTGGGCTCAGAACACAGATAGAACGATAAATAAAATTATTTCAATCCACGGGAATATATATATTTTGATTTTAAAGCATAATCCCATTTGTTATATTAACGAATCAACATTCGTTAATAAGAATCAAATAAGTAATATTTATTGTATACAGTGGTGAAGATAATATAGTGGAATGAAAAAAGGAACTTGCACTTTCCTTGAACAAAACTTACAATGGGTAATGCAATAAATAATTAAACGTAACGAACTTTATTGTTCTTGCTTGTGTTGCAATTTATATATTAGCGCTATTATTTCTATATATTTTGTGCGACCTCATAATCAGCGACCAAAATATAGGTGAATCAACTTTTTATATAAGTAAATATAAACGTGATAGACAAAGCGAAGTGGTGATATACAAATAATTAAATGACTTGTAAAATGTTTTTAAAATGAATTAACATTATTCAACTAAATATAGAATATTTAAATCTATGTGAATTAAAATTATATTTAAAAGTTAATATGGCCCAGTAACGTGTCGCATTCGCCAAGGTATTGGCTTCGGCGTCTGTAGTTGTGGGTTCGATTTCGGGACAACTATTTGTGTGACCCACAGATTGTTGTTTGTTTGGTTTTGTTGATTGTTGTTTCGCTCGGATGCGTTTGTTCACGTGAAATTTATGCATGTAAAACGTCCTTGCAACACAGGATTATGTTATCCTAAAGTAAGGGAAATGTTTAAAAAAAACACTGAAACCTAAACTGAAATAAGTTATATAACATTCGCAATAGCTGCGGAGAGTAAACGTTACTGCGAATTTCATGCTATCCGGACTGAAAAGGAATAAAAGTTCAGTCCATTGACAATTCTTACTATTCTATAAACACCCAAGAGATCGCCGTAAAGTTTTTCACACAGTGAAATAGTTTTATTACCGTTATTTTATGCCATACCTCTATTTCATTCTAAGCAATGTATCTTTAACTGAGCTTTATAAAATCCAAAGCCGTGCACCAACATTTGAGTCGTAACCATAAAGTCCAGCGCGATAACTCGAAAAGATAACGAGTCATATAGTTTTACTACTCAAAGTTTTACCCGAATAGGCCCACAAAAATTAATAGCGCATACCGTTTTTATTTAGCTATATGGAAACTTAGATTTTCAGTACAAAAGCCAATGGGTATTTTCAGGTACAAGCCAATATTGATGCCACCGTGTCTTATCGGTTTTATTCTTTTTTTTTTTATAAAATTCATTTCAAAAATTAATATTATAATCAAGATCGTAGCATACATACTCTAACTAGAAATTTTTAACGTTAAATTGGAGTATTGTTACTTTCCACCGTATCGGACGGAAGTGCACAACAAAATTCCAGCACAGCAATATTTTATCAGTTTAAGCTGTGCTCTACGAACTAAAAAAGGCAGGAAACTGTAGACGTTCTAAATTTTACGTGAAAACGAATCGATTAAACTTCGATGCATTGAAGTTAACTTGATTTATAAGTTGCATATAATACTTACATGTGCTGGATTAATTGATTTATATTAACACCATGCAAGAGCTTAATAAACCAAAAAACTTACGGTAAATCTACTAAAAAAAATTTATTCATTTTGTTTTAGTGCTCATCTATGTACCTACTCAATATGAAAGTTAAGATGTGAGTTTTTGTACTTAAATTGTCACCTTACGGTGGGAAAGTCTCTACGAAATCTTACATGTGCCATGGTTTAGGACGCTGAGAGCAGAGGTAAAAGTTAGGTGACACATAATATGTATTTGTTTGTTTAATTTTGGTAAACAATTCGTATGTATAACTAATATGTATACGTTGATTAATTTATTAAAATTGTTCCGCATTTACACGTATTAACAAAAATATATACGTATATAAGTAACAGATACGTATCGACCGCTCATGATAACCTATAAACCCAAAATTGGGTAACGCGCTTTAAGTTTATTCGAATTTCTGGGGCGTGTGCAATTTTATGTGTTTCGGATATCTTACGCACAAGAATTAAATACATTATTGCCTTATGTACTCTCATACATTAATTACAGTAATGCTAAAAAGAAAATAAAACAAAGTACAGTAAATCCTGGTTATCTGAACCTCGATTATATGGATATGCGACTATCCGGACTCATTCTTCACGGCCCTAATTACCGACTTAGAAATGATTTGAAGGCGCGTCTAAGATTAATCACAAATTATTTATAACAAAAATTTTAAATTATATAGGTATTATCTAAATGACGTATGTAAAACCCTTTCTATACTAAAAAAAAGTTATAAAATGATCGGACTTTGTAATCGACTATACGGAATACATCTTGTTTTATTTGATTCGGATAGTCGGGATCCTACTGTATATCGATCGCTCAACTTAGTGGCAAGATTATGCCAAGTCTATGCTTGTTTTTTTAAAATTTTCGGATACAGTTTTACAAAACTACTTAATAATACTTTTCTTTTATAAAGAAATACATATCATACACATATAAAAACCCAAACACTGGAAAAACACTATGTTCATCACGCAATATTTTTCCAGTAGTGAGGATCGAACCCAAACCCTCTGACGCAGGAGGCGGGTTCACTACTTGCTTACTAAAGTTTTTCCGGAAATTAAATTAGAATAGTAATGCCATTGCGTATAAAATAGAACCGAGACTATCCAATCAAAGTATTTGGCTAACCGTCGAAATTTTTGCAGTATTTTACTAGCAAAGTCGAAAGTTTGTAATGAAAATTTATTAACAGCATCAGAAACACTCGCCTGCGATAGTTGTAAAACTGCTTCAAGTGAATAAGAAAACCAAGCGGCTCATCTCAATATACTTCAAGCAGTTTATCCTCTTGTGATACCCTCATACTCTTCCGGCGGAATCATAATAGCTGTTCATTTTAATGAGGGCTTATTATCGCAATCTTATGTTTATGTTGTTTACTCCATTATATTATTCTTAAAGCCAAAACATATTAGTCAATAGGTAACGTATAATTCAAATCTATTATTATGTTAATCTTTGAACTATTATAAAATTACATAACTTTATTTATTACACCCAGTTTTCTGAACACATAAGTAATGCACTCCTTTTGACAAATTTGTCCTTGAGTACGGAAGTACTAAGACATTGTGTACGAATGAAAAGTGTTTATAAGCATCCATGTAAGTTATACAGCTATTACGGTGGGAGGGGCACGCAGCAGCCTCGGCTGTTGCACGAATGGGCAGGCTCGTCCGGGTAAGTACCACGACCTCACAGAAGACCGCAGAAGGCGTAAAGTGGATGTATAATGCTTTCGCGTTTCGTCTGGTGAGTAAGGTGGCCGGAGCCCAATTTTCAAAAAATTGTCAACACATCTGCAACCCTCGGGTGTAGCAGATGTCCATGGGCGGATATTCACTTAACATCAGGTGAACCATCTGCTCGTTTGGCAACTTTTCAGATTAAAAAAAACATAAAAACAGTAAAAAAAGTACAAATTGGCAAGCAAAAAACATGTGGTATATACGTTCGTATATCTAGGATCAAAATTAATAGCATAACATTATCGGTTCGTAGAACAACGTCTACCATTTATTTCGATTGCACGGTTCACATAATATTATAGTTTGGTACGCGTAATTTGGTAATGTGGATTCGATTACAACAATTGATTAGTATTTGTGTGACTCCGACATGTGTTGGCGTTCAAAAAAGAAAATAAGAGAACTTGAAAACATGATGTGAATCATATACAGGGAGGCTTTTCTAAGTGTATCCATTTTTTAAATTAAATTCTATACATAAATAATGTTATATAAAAATTGTTAATATTTAAAATCACTCGTAATTAATTAATTACATTCATTTTAACTGATCTCAAAAAGTGCGTGATTTATGGGCAACTCAGTTATTTTACGCGCGATCATTCATAACTAACGCGCACACAAGTTCGTTTCAAAAGTATACGACGCATTTATGAATGACTACCGCATTGTAACTTTGAACAATGTCTTTGAACAGTGTGAAGATGTAATCTATATTTATATCAATACTAGTTAAACGCGGCTTTACCCGCGCCGTCAAAGGCAATTAACAATGAGTTTTTTATTACACACCAGAATAGCTCGCAGATGGCAAAATTTTTTCCTACTTTCTTTATTGTTATATTTTGTAAAATTCACATAATATCTGTATTAATTATAGCATTTGTGTTATATTGATGTATTAGCTATATTTTTGTAAAGTTTCATTAAAATCCATTCAGTACCTAATTTTTGTGTGTAGAAAGAGTAACAAACATCCATCCATACATACAAACATTCGCGTTTATAATATTAGTGAGGATTATACAGAATTTAAATTTGTTTTTTACAAGAGGCAACCTCAAGCTTATATTATGCTAAATGATTAACATAGGAAACCATAATAAAACAGTAAAAAAGTCTCGGAAGTCAACATTGTCCGGAGAATTGTAAATATCGTGTACGGTGGAATACCCGCACCGGGAATGAGCTAGTTGCTTTTTATAACATAACGAGTGATTTATAGTATATAAATTATTCATTTATGTGTACTCATGCCGTGGTCGCTCAGGGCAGGCGTTTCTTTTTAACGTACACTATACTTGAGCAATCCTATTTCAAGTTCCAAAGTTTACATATTTACATATTTATAAAAAAAAACATTGCCCTTACTTTGGGATAACATTATCCTGTGTTGTATGGACGTTTTTACAAAAATAAACTTCACACGGACAAACACCCAGATGCGGAACAACTATCTGTGGGTCGCACAAATAGTTGTCCCGTGTGGGAATCGAACCCATGACCCCCGACGCCGAAGCCGATACCTTGGCGACTGCGCCACGGAGTCATCAAGTGTATTACGAGTATGTCCAAATGCCCTCAGCAGAAAAGGCATTTGATAATCTGTATGACATTTTCGTAGATGTAAGTAACTTTATTTTCATTTGTTTTTGTTTATGTATTAAAAAATAAAACTTTGACTTTGAAATACTAATAGAGTTCTAATTGAGATGATGGACACCTCCGTAAATTAAGCTTTTACAATGTCTGTATGAGTATTGTCCTGAATAAAAATGTAAAAGTATTAGTATGTAATTTGAACATTGAATAACAAAAACATTTGGTTACAGAAATTTTTTACTCCATTAAAGTTGGAGACTTGAAACATTTGAAAATTTTAACTATCGGAATAACAAGCATGTTTGAGAGGTATAAAAGCATTTCTGCAGCTGCAGTAAATTCATGCTGTGGGTCATATTTCTTATAGTGTAGTCGTTCCAAGGCTATTTTTAAGGTGCTACGAAGTTTGGGTTAAGTGATACTCGTAAAGTTAAAGTAACAAAATATGCAGTGTTGAACTAATAAACCAATTAACTATAAACAATATTTTGGAATAAAAAACTAGAAATAAAATTCAATATCACTACTATAACACAATACAAATAAAGTTAAGGCCCATTTACACGATGCCATTTTCTTGAACATACAAGAGCAATAATTGAATGCAATAAATTGCGCGCAATAATTGTTTAGACCATTTGTTGTTTAGACCATGCAACTCATTTATTGCTTCAATTTAATTGTATACAACAGGCAAGAAACTGGCATCATGTAAATGGGCCTTTACTCTTACGTATTCAGAATGAAAATATATTAAATATCAAGGAATATTCTACTTTACATATAATATTAAAGACATGCTCCATATCACGCCTTTATAGGTGTTCACGTTCAAACGGCGTAATCGTAGCAATTTTATTTTACATCCCATGGATTTCATATAAGTTAAGGCCCATTTACACGATGCCATTTTCTTGTACATACAAGAGCAATAATTGAATGCAATAAGTTGCACGCAATAATTGATCATCAAGAATTGTAAGCAACAGTTTATACGCAGATATAGTAAAAAAAATTGAATGCGATTATTGTATGCAAGTCTTGACAGGAAATAATTGCAAAGGTCTTTTGTTTACACCAATGCAATTATGTTTAGGCGATTATTGCTTTCAAGTTTTGACTTGTCTAAACACATGCTTGTATGTGCGTGTACAATTTATTGGCGTGTTGCTTCAAGTATTGCACGTATTTGCGTTGACAAATTTTTCATGCAAGTGTTGATCGTTTTACAAAGGGCTGTTTTTTTAAAAAAAATGGCTCAATAATAAGTGTTCAAGTTAGATTATGCCGATTAAATATATTTCGTTGAGATTTATTTATTATTATCCATATATTATTATTCATTTCTTTATCCAACTTTGAATACAAGAATTGCTTAAGAAATTATTGTGTGTGCTGTTTACACCAAGGAAAGTTTTGAAACAAAACTTGAAGCAAGTTTTGTTCAACGGTCAAGAATGTTATGTGCTGTTTAGACCATGCAACTCATTTATTGCTTCAATTTAATTGTATACAACAGGCAAGAAACTTGCACCGTGAAAAGGGCCTTTACTCTAGTAGTAACGCCGACACATTTTTCAGCTCGTCAAAATTAAAGAGAATATTTAAGTATGTTGTATGTTTTTAAACCAAATACTGCAGTGCTTGGTATGTGGTGGACTATGCCCTGATACCCTTTTTACAGAGGAGGCCTTTGCCTAGCAGTGGGACATGTCTAGGCTGAAACTTTACTTTACTTTTACTGTAGTGCTGCGTGCCGTTCTATAAAGTGTTTAGAAAAGGAATTGTGAATCCTTCATATCCAACCGTTTGAAGCTTGAAATAATTATAAAAACCATCCAAAATGCTCTACTCATTTAACTTGTACTTCCTACATATAATCGTAAGAAATAAGGTCGAAGCCTTTCTTGAAATGAATACCTTAATGTATGAAATAGGTTAAGAACTCGACTTCTTAGAAACGCCCATATGTACCATACTCATCACAATAATATAAACCTAAACAAACAACAACATTCCCTCCTCGCTTTTTTATCTTTCTGTATAACGTACACATCTCAGTAACGATGTCAACCTTAATATTTTTGCATTGTTCGCTCCAAAAAGTGTTTTGATGTTAAAAGTGATTACTGGCGCCCATTTGCACCTACAACCCTGGAGGGGATGCATGTGCGTTGCTAAAATTTTAGAACAGAGGGCATTGGTCACCACATTCAAAAGGCGAAGCGCAAAAATACAATACTTCTGAATCACTTCTGTGAGGTAATGGTACTTATCCGGGCGAACTTGCCCCATTCGTGCAACAGCGTAAGGTTGAGTTGCCCTTTTCCATATTTTCCACAGTTGAATTTATAAAATCTCTTAAATCAAATTATAATGTTTATTGTTCTTGTTAAAACTTGTTCATTTTATTATCGCTCCTTTTTCGAGTATTACCTATATAACTTTTATTTTAATGAAGTCGGTTAAAACAAATAATGTTATTTTTTTCATAAGCATGATGGAATATTCATATTTTTGAAGGCGCCATAATAGTTAAGTGTTTTCGTGACATATCGTTGTTATTGTCAGTTCTCATAAGAATGTTTCCTAACATATTATCGTTCTTTTACTAAGAAAAATGTATGAAATTAATAAGAATTCAAAACTTGCTAACTTGCCTCAGTTACTTCATTGACATGCAAAATACATATTTAACAAGAAATTATTTAATAAAAGACCGGGACGTCAGCTCAAGTAAAGTTATTTCAGTTTTTAGTTCCCCGTGGGTTCCAAATGATTTTGTAAATATTAGAATTTCACAAGTTTGTAAAAAAGTGTAAACCTTTACTAGGATAATGAATTAAAGGCGTACGAGATTTAACAACTCTATTGATATTTACCACCAAAACATTTAAGTGGGCAGAACGTAATTGAGCAGTTTTTAGAGTATTGGCTCAGTGTAAGATAGCTCAGTAGATCTGAGCCAATACTCTAAATAGAGAAGAACATGAGGCCGCAGGATGTTTTTGACGTAAGAATCAGCACCCAATTTTGCTGTTAATGATCCGCTGACTGGTATTATGTACACCAAAACATACGATCTATGTAAATGTTAATTTTTTAACTGCTGCCAGGATTTGAAACCGCACCTAACCGGTTTATACCTCACCACGGATTCCTACTTTGTTGTTATTGTATTTTTAGCAGAGCTTGACAAACACAGTTTCTCTTTCTCTACTTGCCACTTTACGTCTCATCTTAAGTGCAGACATTACTTAAATAACATATTTTTTTAATGAGACTGATACCTGACTAAAAACAATTTGATGTAATTGGGGCTTAATTTTGGCAAAATTAAAGCAACATACTTGGTATATATAACACATATTTTTAAAACAAAACTATATCGTACGTTCACTGTGAACACCTGTAGCACAAGCGGCATAAAGCCAAAGCCTTTCACGTATCATCGACCAAGATTATTTGACGCTTACAGGACACACACATGCTTACATTTCCCATGAAATATTCATTTATTTATTTGTCAGGAATAATTAGGAAAAGGAAAAAAAGGAATAATTCTGAAAATGTAATTTGGAATCATGAATCAAAGTCATAGAAATTATAAATTCTATGAAGTATCTGATCTTTTAAAGAGTAGTCAAATACAATCACGTTTGTCGTACGGCTATACGTTACAATCGAGGTCTTAGAAGGATTAAGGTCTAACAGATTGATTGAACAATAATCGTTAAGGCGACTCATGTCCGATTGCAACTCAGCGGCATCTACAGGTGAAGTTATTTCCTTAAATTATTTGAAACATAAAAATGTAAAACGTAATAATTAAGAATGGTGAAAACATTACTAATCTTCGCCGGCATTCTTGCGAGAGAACGACCGTTGCATTGTCTCGACAATACTCAGAAATCGCTATCTGGGTGTTTAAGGAGTAGCGGTCAGCCAGTGGACAATCAAAAGACGTAATAGAAGCGAACCTCACTTCAAGAAGACTACAACTCACCGACAAGTCCATCTTGCATTTGCTCACGGACACATCAATTGGAGTGCTGAGCGAGGCGATCAGTTCTGTTCACTGACGGGTAGTGATAGGTGAGCGATTTTTGCAGTGCTGTTTTGCGGAAACATTATCATACGGCGGAGTTTTGTGTATGATGTGGGCGGGTATTTCGCTAGAAGGAAAAATTTATCGATATTTATGGAGAACAGTGTTCTGGACCATATCGTGCCTTTTGAAGGTTTTCTCGGGCATAGCTTCTATTTAATGCATGCAGGCTATGGATTGACAAGCAAGATGTCCTAATCTCAATCCCATCGAATATTTTAAGGACGAGCTAAAACGCTCATCGTTTCGACCCCGAAATTCGGGGCCTGTTACTATAGTAGAGCTGAAGACGGCGCTAGAAGACAAGTGGGAAAGGATTTCTCAAGACCTGATAAAAAGACTCATCAGGTTGATGAGAAAACTCATTCGAGCTATAAGGAGTCGTCGCCTCCACATCAGATTTTTTGTTATAATTTTATTTTATCCATCTCTAATATTACTTGCATTAACTTCATTTTTTTTGCATTTTCTTTTCTATTTGCTTAATATTATATTTAAAATTTAAAACCTAAAATAAAATCTTCGTTAAAACTTCAACAACAGTAGGTAAACCAACGTTTTTATAAATGAGATTATAATTAAAATTATAAACGTTTCGCTTAAATTTTTGACATTAGTCAAAAGCACAATGGATGTAATATCTATAAAAGGAAAAAAGTTATACATTTTAATTTACATACACAAATTTGTTTTAATTTCTTCTGACATCTTTGATAATGATCATCAAATTTTTAAGTAATATTTACGATTTAGCAAAAAGACGTGGTCACAATAATTCATTATCATCATCATCATTATCCACACCGAACACATTTGCTGCAATAATAGTTAGTGGAATAAAATTATTCTGATAGTTGGCTCTGCGTTCGAGTTAATCCCAGCCCCTCACAGTTAAACCTAGTCATCTTCGGTAGTCTCTTCTTTGAATCAGACCTTCATTAAAATGTAGAAAGCGTTGCTCCTCGATATTACCCTCGTTAGTGGGTTATTTTCCATAGCCCGTTAACTTTCAGCCTTTTGCAAATTGTTTTGGCCTAGCTGGCGTTTTATTTTTTTATTTTATATGAATTATTTTATTGTTGTATTATTTTATATGAATCTCTATATGTATTTATTTTAATGAATGTTTTTCGTCTTAAATACTAAATATGTATACATATTATACTATAACCAAAATTTATAACAAAGACAAATAAATACTGTAATCGTTGATGTTCATATTCAAGTTTGTAATTTTTGGATATGGTTATAGATATTCTCCATTAACTTGATTTGATGCTTTAACTTATTGTTACGGATAACATCACAAAATATAAAAAACTTACAATTGAATATCTGGTAAACTTCTTACATTATTAAAACGTTAGAAATTGCATGTTTCGTAAGGAACGCATGTAAACGTCTAATAAAGTAGACAGATAAGACGGTGCAGCACAGGTCTTTGGCTAGACGCCCGTAACTACACAGTACAGGTGTCTGTGTAAAATTTGTTTCATTATCTACAACCTTGGATCATACGGTAGTTACAATTCAACATGTTGTGATTACAGAATAATAAACTAATTATCGTTCTTTAAATAAAACGATTTTAAATCGAGGATCTTAATACCTACTTCCCTGTTTATGCCATATGGCGGAGGAATTTTTGAGAAATTTTTCGTTTTCTTTTATTGGATTCGTGGAACTTTACTAGTACATCGTATCGTATACCACAGAGCTGTTTTATTAATCTAAATCATAATTTCATTGTCAACAAGACATAGGTGTTTCATCTCGCTAACAAATTGGAGTTAATTAGTTTTACACGCATTTGTCATGACCGTGGCAAACACTTGTAGTGGTGAGACGATTTTAACAAGAATTTGAGCCAATCTGTACGTTGTCGATCTGGTGTGCAACAGAGCGTAACGGCGGGCGGAGGCGATGAGGGTTTTATCAATTTGAAGCGCAAGGCGATTCGCATAGACTGCCCGTGTGTGACGACGCGACTGACTGGAGTAAGCACCGCACACATTTTGACTAACTGTCCCGCCCGGGCCGCCGTTGATTTCTTCCGAAGAGCTCTTAATTTCCCACGCGTGGCCATCTCATTCAGTCAAACTTTTGTTTAGTTTTATTAGACACGCGGAGTTTTGATGATATTGATAATCTTATTCAAGGAAATAATAACTCCTGAATTGTGATTACACTCGTCAGAACTCAGTTTTCAAACTCAATTGGTGGATTTTTTAGACAAATGTTGCTATGGGAGTTTAACAACCAATTGGAAGCCATATCCAAAACTTAGCTGGTGGTCTCTGCTTGTATGCATCTTGTACATTAAGGTCTTACTAATGTAGTGATAAATGTCTGAATGTAGTAGATTCTATAGGCCTTGTATCACGCCTCTATGGATTGATATAATAAATAAAATACTATAAAGCAATTTGCTCTGCGTACTTTTTGATTGTGTTGCATTTGTTGATGTTTTTCTACATTCAGAACCTATCTACTAAATAGAAAGGCAATACTAAATAAGCAATAAAGGATTCATTGACAAGAAAAATTAGATTTTTCGTTATAAATATGAAGTCCTGTTTTTTTAATTGCCATAAGGCCGTGAGATAATGATAATGCGGTAGAATTAGGAAATCTGGTTTTTATCTTACGGGTAAAACGATTTGGTTTTCTTCCTTCCTTCTTACACGAAAGAAAATTATATTTTGCTAACATTTCCATCGAAAAAAATATTATTTTATTTTAGAAAATTGGTTTATTTTACTTTAGAAAATTGTGTTGACCATAGATAATTTATAATTTCTGCTTCTGTGCGAAGGTTGATTCTTGAGGAAGAGCCTTGCCCCACTGGTTGGTCCACACTGGGCCAGTCTGTGGTGCAAGGTCAGGGTGTCCAGATGACTACTCGGAAGGGGATCATTGTGTGGGTGCGTGTGTTAAATATGTCTTTAAATAGAGATTAGAAGTAGTCTTATAATTGCAAGGATGTCTAATTATTTAAACTGTTAAATAATATCATATTATGTTTAAAATAAGCCTATAAAATATTTATTACGTAACATAATTATTTATTTTAAGCTTCTTATTTAAAACCCAAAAAAAGCTATCACCGGGTTACAAACTAGACCTGTCCAGAGAAGAACCGGCAAGAAACCCTGTAATTCTAATTTGTTATAATTATTCTATCAAATATAGAGCAATAACTTGTAGATAAACTAACATAATAATATTAAGTTATAAACGGCGTAATTAATATTAATACTCAGAAATCAATACTCAGAAATATGTCGTACCGTGGACATTATATCTAAATACTTAAATTTTATTTTTGACGAACCAATAATTACATGGAACTAAAACATTACCACTCTAAGTATTACTTCTCTAGGAATGTAGCAGTTACACTAACAACTAGAGAACAGTTTAATTAAATATACATACATTTAACGTCCGAATCCGGGGAATAAATGAGATCCTAAGTAAAACATTAAATTGCGGTGAAGTTTAAAATATTGAGACATCCACTAACATTTGAGTTCCACTCCTACTTATCCATTCGTCCAGTTCCAATACTTGGGTATTGTTTCCAGGCAGAAAATACCATGGGGTGAAGAACGTATTACTTATTTTAGTAGGAAATAAAAATTGTATATTAAATCTATGTCAAACTATATAAAATCTATTAATTTCCGTCATAACGTCTTACGAAATCTAAAAAAAAAATAAATTACTTAAAATACTAAAATTAGATAAAAATTTCACTAATGTTAAGACCCTATGGCTTGTTCTTAAAGTAGTAGTTGGTGTTCTTGATGTTTTTTTTTTGTGAGAAGTGGCTTGCGAGCCGGGGGTTCAGAAGCGTTGCTAAACTTTACTTCCAAACCAAACGCAGAAGTAACACTGCCACTGCACGCCAGTGCTCTGTGAGGTCGTGGTACTTACCCGGACGGACCTGCCCATTCATGAACCAGCGAAGACTATTCCGTGGCGCTATCACAGCTGTTGTTGATTGTAAAAAATATCGTGTACTTGAATAATAATAAATAAACCTGGACATAACTTAACATTAGTTTAAAATCAAAATTTGATTAATACTTGTTCTAATTAAAGCCCTAGAGATTTAATTTAAAAAAAAGTGTGTGCGTGTAACCTTTACGCGCGATTGAAGTAAAACTTCTTTGGCGTTGACGGCATATATCACTATCATATATATAACACTAATATAAAAAAATCTGAGTTACTCCCTAGTCGCGCCTAAAAAAGTTTTACTTCAAAAATTATTACGAAAGTATTACTTTAAGAAAACTAAGTTAATTTTTAAAATTTTATTAGACATAAATACCGTAAAACGAAATATTTTATTACTGAATAAATAATATAATACACATTTATTTTTGCTGAAATGGGTTCTGCTTAAATTGAAAGCTAGCCGTTTCAAACGAAGCAGCAGAGCAAACGAGATTTCACTCAAATTATCTGAAGTACCACAGTGACACCATTACTACGGTAACACGAAGTAGTTTCGTAGACTTACTTATTTTACATTGACTAACATATTTATAAAAAAATTTAAATTAATTTTACGAACATTTGAGAATTTAACGCACAGTGTCGAGTTTTAATCAATATTCTTTTTGAATATTCGCATAAAGTCATCTCATCAAGGGAGAAGAATGTAAACGGATTAGAATGTAAACTGTATCATCAAGCTGTAGTGTTAACTGTATAATATGGCATAAATCATAGTTGATCTCGTGGATAGTTATAAAAATGTTATAAACTTGATAAATATTTCTGTGACCTAAATATTAGGCCGTTTAGTGACGTATAAACGTGTAAACGTATAGACGTATATTTAGCTGATTTTATAGCAAAAATTAAATTACGAAAAATGTGTTTAGGCAATTCTGGGAACACACGTCATGATAATAGTAACGAAAAATATTAGGAATCATTAATTTAAATTATTATACGTTAAGCATTGAATAAGCATTAAAAAAAGTAATGAAATGGCATACTTTTTAGGGTTCGTAACCCAAAGGGTTATTAGGACCCTATTACTAAGACTTCGCTGTCTGTCTGTTCGTCTGTCCGTCTGTCACCAGGCTGTATCTCATGAACAGGGATAGTTAGGCAGTTGAAATTTTCGCAGATGATGTATTTTTATTGCCGCTATAACAAAAAATAGTGAAAAACAGAATAAAAAAATATTTAAATGGGGTTCCCATACAACAGACATGATTTTTTTTGCCGTTTTTTTTGGTGATTTGCTTATCGTCGACGAGCAGGCGTTGCGGTCGAACAGGCATAAAGTGGAAGTATTTTACTTTAGCCTTTTGTCTGGTGACTAGTTAAGTAACTTTCTTGGGCCTACTATTTAAAAAATTAGCAACTCATATATAACTCCGCAGGTGTTTTAGATGTCTCTAGGCGGTGGTAAACATTTAACACCAGGTCAACCATCTGTCCGGTCGCTAACTATTCATAAACAATAGTAAATGTACCAGTCAGATAATAGCTACCGATCGAGCCGAGGTCCGGCCCTCTCGGGCACCCTCGAATCGGAATGCTAAACGCGTGCTGAGTGACAGCCCAAGCCGAGGTCCCCTCTCGGGGACCCTTGAGCCTGATCACTCCATGGAGCGCCCGCCAAAGCGCCCTAAGAGCTTGGCGGCCTCCCAAACCGGTAATAATAATAGCGTGACGGCCCGAGCCGAGGCTCCCCCGGGAGCCCTCGAGCTTAGTCACCATAACGCGTAATAATAGTACGCCGAGGTTCTGGCTAGGCGCCTGGTGCGCCAGGCCACCTCAAGTCCGTCGGATCTGTAAAGGCCCCTAAGGCCAAACAGTGGCTCATCCAGCCCAAAAAAAAAAAAAAAGTAAATGTAATTCATTTAAAATAATAAATTTTAAATTGTAAAAAAAATAATTGAGCAAAACTGTTCAAAATTATTCAAACCCTGAATATATTTTATACTGGTTCTGAAACAGTTCAAAAATGAGATAATAAATAACTATTGATTTCAATGTTTAGTCTTTTAAACTTTCACATTAATTACATAATTAAGTTAATTTTAGATACAGGCCATCCAGTTATTAAAAACAACAGGTGGAATCAATTAACTCTTAAAACCTTTTGGGTTTGGTTTGTATTTTATGAATCTAGAATCAAATTTATTTTAAACTATTTTGTATCATAGCTTCTCTGGCTTGTTCTCAAGATGGGTCATCATTTGCGATTCGGTTTCGGTCTTAGAGAGGGAACTTAAAAGTATTTTGACTTTAAATGCAACATTAACTACTACAGTAAATACATTATCTGATTACATTTTAACAAAGCAAACCAGACAACAAAAATGTGTAGCCAAGTAGAAAACGTCCAAATGAAACTAAATGAACTCCTCAAAGAAATAACACAGCCCGATGTTTCCTCGAAACAGTTGTAAAACCGCTAAGATGCCTTTGTGTGTTGTAAAAGGAATGCTTTTAATCACTTCAAAACCGTATGTATTGATTTATAGAAATAAGGTTTTCTTTTGTTTTTGTTTAGAGCCGTGATTTGTAAAAAATTTCACACCGCGGGATCTCAATTGGGATGTATCACTTTAAAACATAATTAATGTATCACTTCACTCTCACACTGGATGTATCACTTAAAAACATAATATCTGTAGTATAAATGTCATCGATTGGGAAATGTTATTCGTATTATTTTAATTTGGATTATTGCGTTACTTGATTTTTTTGTTTTTATCGATAACTCGGGCTAAATTTATTTAACAATAAGTAGGTTTTACCTTAATTTTATACCGCATTATAAATTTGGTATAAATAAAAAATAACGAAGTATCTCTTATCCTTTAAACGAGCAATTCTTGTATATATATATATATATACATACACACACGCTGTATATGTATACAGCGTGTCGTTACCACCGCGACAATAAATGAACACACATATAGATGATAACTTTTTAAAATTGTATTAAACATTTACATTCTTTAAACATCAATATTTACCGAGTTATTAAATTTTCCAAAACAAACAATTTTAGAAAAACCTTACGTATAAAACTGTAACGTAAAGTTCATTTGTAAAGGTCACGAAGCATGAATGGGTTGAATGAATTTAAAAGAGACAAAACATACTGTTAGAAGCAGAGGCTTGTAATGCGACGCTGTGGCGCGAGTTGTATAGGATGTTACAAATTTTGTTTCTTTTTTACTTAATTAGTTTGTTAGAAAAATATTTTTTTTTGTAATTATGGATTTTGTTAAAAGTTAATATTTTTTTATGATTATTGGCAAGTAGCGTTAGACGTGTGTTCATTTATTGTCGCGATGGTAACGACACGCTGTATATATATATATATATATATATATATATATATATATATATATATATATATATATATATAGAGCCGTGATAGCTCAGTGTCCGGGCGCTCGCCTTTAATTCAATATACTCGAGCAACCTGAGTTCGATCCCCGGTGCCGGCACCAATGAAGTTTTTAACTTTAAGTGCTGACTTATCACGTGCTCCGCGGTGAAGGAAAACATCGTGAGGAAACCTGCATATTTTCGAAATAACAAAAAAAATATTATATTTCGAAGATATGTGAAGTCCGCCAATCCGCAGTGGGGCCGCGTGGTGGACTATGCCTTTACACCCTCTGTATAGAGGAGGCCTTTGCCCAGCAGTGGGACATGTATAGGCTGTTACTTTACTGAACTTTTATATATATATATGTATATAGGAAACGGCTCCAGCGATTTTCATGAAATTTAGTATGTGCGTAGATTCGGGGGCGAAAAATCGATCTAGCTAGGTTTCATTTATAGAAAATGTCCTTTTATCCCTGTTTTCAGGGAATGAAAAATACCATTCGAATATGACAGTAACAATAAATTTTGCCGCAAAAAAAAATGTTGTAATAGCTCGGTCGGTAATCGGCCGGCCCCAAAACAGACGGCCGCGGATCGTATCACGATCATTTACACACTTATTATTTTTACTTTTTTTTCTATACCATATAATTTTCTTTATTTTTATTTTTTTTATTTCCTAAATACATGATTTACCAAAAAAACCGAGCAAAGCTCGGTCCTCCAGGTACTATGGTATGCGCGCGCAAACATACTAGGGAGTCGAGAGCAGTGGCGCAGAGGGGGCATCACGGCATAAAAGAGCGTCATGCAGTGACGGCATACGTTACTGCCCATGCAAGGATTCTTTTGTCAATATTATTTATTTAACACGGGAACTGCTTTGAAAAATGAAAGAAAAAAGAAACGTGAACTGAAACAGTAATTGTTTCAAACTTCAGGGGTATTCCTGTTTACATTAAGCGCAACTTAGTTTAATTAAACATAATACGTTTAATATATATTATTATAATATATTATAATATATTTGGCGGGACAACTGGTACCTTCCTGGGGCAATAGCAATTACTGTTATGTTATTTGTAAGTTCTGGCACATAATTGTATTCTGATTGCAAACTTTTTCCTTAACAAATAATGCTAAAGCAATTTAGAGTTCTGCTCTACGGGAATCTTAGTGTACATGTTTATCAAAGTAAATGACTCCGTGTGCTCAGAGATTCCCTTTGAGAAATGAATACATAAGACGACAATTTGCATGGTTTAAATTTTCATGTGAAAATGCAGTGTACGTAAATGAAATGCGATTAACTTGATTTCATTTTGTAAAAGTAAAGAGGCAATGTTTCAGATTTAAATAAGAATATAAGTTTATAACGTGTTTCTAGTTTTTTTTTGGGTTTCGTACCCAAAAGGTAAAACGGGACCCTACTACTAAGACTCCGCAATCTGTCTGTCCATCTGTCACCAGGCTGCATCTCATGAACCGTGATAGCTAAATAGTAAATGCTAAAATAACAAATACTAAAAAAACAGAATAAAAAATATCTACCAGCACCCATATGGAACCGGTTTTTATATTTTTTTAACTTTATTTTTAATTATTTTTGCTAATATTTAAGTAAGTTTCGTTACATTGTCGTAACATAGTTATGTAACAACAACAAAAGTAATGTAATTAATAAGTTATTAATTAAGACAACGTTTTATGTTATTTAGTGTTATCATTTTAATAACATTTCCCTATGTTCATTCGTAAATTCCCGAGGTTATACCGGCCGGTGTCATAAACAATCTATTAATTGGTGTCAAATAAATCACGTCCTCTCGTGAAAATAAAAACAGATAGCCGGCACTGGCAGCGCCGAAACTAAGAAATATATTTTCAATCCGTACACGAGTGGGAACAATAAGGCAATAAATTTAACTTGTTATTGGGTCAACTGTTTCCCATGCTAATTCCGAAATAAAGCTGTAATTTACTTTTTAACAATTATCGATCCAAGCTTAAACCATTTGAATGCCAATCTTTCAAAGAATCAATTAGTTTTACCGCAACCCTGCGGTAGCAGGTCAAGATAGATAGAAGCTTTAACAATATGTTCATGTTGTCATATGGGTGGTAAAGAGCGGCGCCATCTACTCTTATTTAGAGGCCCAAATTTTATTTGAACTCTAAATAGTGGGCCGAATTGGTCTCTAAAGGGTCATAAATGATCTTTTTTTTTCTTTTTTCTTAATTTTAAAAACATTTCCCTTACTTAGGTAGGATACTTAGGATAACATTATCCTGTGTTATAATGACGTTTTATAAATATAAATTTCACGTAGAGAAACACCAAGATGCGAAAAAACTATCTGTGGGTCACACAATTAGTTGTCCCGTGTGGTAACCGAATCCACGACACCCGACGCCGAAGTCAAGAATACCTTGGCAACTGGTCACCATAATGTAAAGTATCTGTTTTATATCAAAACTTTTTTTCTAGTGTAGCTTCTTGAGCTTGTATTATTAAAATATTGTAGTGAGAATTTTTGGAATATTTAACTTGATTGAAAACAGTATCCATGAAGATATCACAAGAAGCACTCTTGTCCGATCTTCATCATATAAAAGTACATTTCGAAAAATGCAAACGCACTGTCTTTCTCATTGACTCATATATGAGTTAAATATTTTGAGTTTGACTTTACACTTTGATACGATTTTGAAAACGGTGTTATTATGCCCAACATGCAAAATTTCAAGTTTAGTGCTATAATTCCAAGTTATTTAACTCAACCGTTATCAATTATTAGCATTTAATGTATTTTTGACAGGGACAAAATTTTTAGTTATTTTGCTACGCTAAAAAGGTGCGGTGCGTGCATAAGGACACACACGTTTTGTTTTATTTTGCATTCATAACAAAAAAGGAAGGTTCTAACCAAGCATTTCGTTTTTAAGTTTTGCGTTTCGTAGGCCTTATAAAAGTTACATCTTACATACAATAGAGATTTTATGAATTATTTCGTCATATTTTCCTTATATCGTGGGAAGATATTCATAGTAATAGTCATACTTCATATTTACGGGCTGAATATAATACGAGCTATTTACAGAATGTCACTGAATATATTAGAAGCTTCTGGCTTCGGTTATATTGGAACATAGGCTTTAAATTAGGAGCCTGATATATTGCTTTCAAAGATTGAGAGATTAATATGTGGAGCGGATTCCAAGTCTGATATCTTAAATAATTATTTTTTTTTGAGTGTTTAGCGGTCTGTTGTTCCGACTCATCTCTAAAAAGGGCCGGGCTGATTTTACGTTAATTAAAAAATTAAAAAGTTGTTGTTACATTCTTTACTCGTAGAAAAACAATTAGGGTCCCGCCGCAAAATTAGTAGAACGGGTCAAATATAAAATACATGAAAAAGTGTTTCCGTGCTCAATAATAGCTCATAACTTGTTTTTGTGTGTTGTTTTGGTTTTTTTAATGATAAAAAAAATGGCAAACGAGCTGGCGGTTCACCTGATTTGAAGTGATAACCGCCGCTCAATGACATTTGCGGCGTCGACAGAACTTTATTTAAAAAAGGAATGAAATTCCGACTATAAAAGGAGCTCAGAGCGCGTTAGACGGCAGTTCAGTGGAGGAACTCGAGGAAGAATGAACAGGAAGAAGAAAGTGGAAAGTGAAGTGGACAGTATAGTAGTGAACAGTGATGCGAAGTGACTAGTAGGGTAAAGTCGTACGCGGTGGGTTGGTGCGGAACGTGTGGGTCGTTGCACCAGTGGACGCATACGTGGAGATTGGTGCAAAAGGGAGCGCACCGGCAGTTGTGGCACTGTAAGATTGGTGCAGAACGGGAGAGTCGTCGCACCGGTGGAAGTAGTAGGGATTAGAGCGGTATTGAGTGGGCCATCTGAAAGCAGACCCCCGCGAATCTCTACCGCCGTTAGTTAGACCTAATAGCGCTTCAGTAGCCCTAGATGACTCCGAAAAAGCCGAATGCCTTGCGGACAACCTAGAGCAGCAATGTACGCCATCGCGCGAACACACCGATTCGGCCCACCTAACGGAGGTGGACCGCTTAATCGAGACTAGGGCTGCGCTTCCACCGGAAGGCGAACCTTTAAATTCAGTGACCCCCGAAGAGGTCCAAGATATTATTAAAAATTTAAAACCAAAATCCGCCCCGGGCCCAGATAATATAAGTAATAAGATTCTAAAAGCTCTCCCTGGGCCGCTTATCTGTTTTACTGGCGACAATTTTCAATACGCTTCTCTCCAGTTGCTCCTTTCCGGACGACTGGAAGCAAGCCACGGTTATCGGCATTCGCAAGCCGAATAAACCAGCCAATAAGCCCTCTAGCTATCGTCCCATCAGCCTCCTCAGTTGTCTGGGGAAGCTCTACGAGCGGCTATTGTTAAACAGGCTCAAAGAGCACGTATTTTCCAACGGCCTTCTGCCGACGGAACAATTCGGCTTTCGAGCTAGACACTCTTGTCCAGATCAGTTATACCGCCTAACGGAGCACATCCTAAAAGGCCTAAACCACCCGAAACATATCAGTACAGGGGCTCTTTTCTTCGATGTCGCAAAGGCATTCGACAAGGTCTGGCACAACGGCTTGCTTTACAAGCTGTACACACTCAAAGTGCCAGATAGGCTCGTACACACCATCCGGGCCTTTTTGTTGAACCGCTCTTTTCGATATCGAGTCGAGGGCACCCTCTCCACAAGCCGCCGCCTCACGGCCGGCGTACCACAAGGCTCCTGCCTCTCACCCTTGTTATTTACGCTCTACACGAGCGACATACCTAGAGACCCCCACGTCAATCTCGCGCTTTTCGCGGATGACACGGCGCTCTTTTACTCAGATCGCAACCTCAGCCAATTAACGACTCGACTCCAAAGCGCCGCCGACCGCCTCGGCGATTGGTTCCGCAAATGGAGAATCGATATTAACCCAGAAAAAAGTGTGGCGATTCACTTCACCCGTAGCCCCCCCAACCCCCATCCGCCACACCGTTACAAAGGTCCTCGCCAGTACAGAAAGTTGGGGCAAATATCACTATACGGCCAAACTCTCCCCTGGGAGAAAACGGTCAAATATCTAGGAGTCACTTTCGACTCGCGTATGACTTTCACTACGCACATCAATCAAGTCCGAAATAAAGCCGCGTTCGTCTCCGGCCGGCTACACAATTTAACGAAATAAAACATAGTAAAATGCCCTTAAGGCACAAATTATATTGTTATATAAAGCTTGCGTAAGGCCAATCATGTCCTACGCATGCATGATCTTCGCACACATAAATCCTACGCGCATTGACGAATTGCAAGTAGTTCAAAGTAAGTTTATTCGCCGCGCAACCGGTGCGCAATGGTATCAGCGCAACGTCGACCTGCACAGCGATTGCAGACTCCCGACGATTCGCGCTCATTTTAAAGATTTGACAAAACGGTTCTTCGATAGAGCCCAGCATCATCCCAACCCTCTGGTGGTAAGCGCAGCAAACTACCTACCGGACACTAACGCGAACGTTAACAAGCGTCGTCCGCGAAACGTCCTCATCGACCCGGTCGACGAAGAGGACTTAGACACGATGGACCCACCGCCGGGGGTCCCGCCGGATAACACTACACCCACAGTTAGTGTAACAACAATCACACCAGTTCGCCCTCGCCTCCGAGCACGGCGAGACCCACACAACGCGTACACAAGGTACACCCGCGTTCCGGGGCGGTTCTCACCGCTCCCAGCCCACCGATTAGCTAAATGCACAGTCGACGGCCGTCGGGGTCTCGGTCCGAACCGGCGACCTCGACGGCCCTTAGATGACACACCATAGTAGTTAAACGCACGCATGAGCACATGCGCGACCCTACCCATAGCGGAGGGTCCAAACCCGTGGGTTCTGGCTAGCCCACCGGTTCTGCGTCCGATGAAGCTTTAATAGTCTCGGGACTGAAAGCAAAAACATCAGTTAATACAAGATACAAGATGAGTGGGCCACTGTGCACGTCTTTGTTGTCGACACTAAAATAAACATTTTAATGACCGCTGTTTCACTCCAATTCTGAACCCCCCGCTCGTAACAATAATTTTAGTAACATTTTAAGTACATTCGATTTAAAAAAATAGCGTCTCACGTAACAATTCAGTTCGAAACTCCTTTATTACTATGCCTGTTCAGCACGAGGCACATCTCGATGTGTACGTTGCGCTGGCGATAAGTTCATGGGGCACTCATCTATCACGCTTTTTTACCTTGCCAATTTGTCGCAAATGAACCAATATTGTTTTGATGCTAGAATCAAAAGCTACTGCTGTAGAGTTCTCTCCGTAAACGTTGTTGATGTTAAGTGCCGTTTGTGCCGCGTTGGTGCCACTACAGAATTTATATTCCTTTATTACACGAATTTTTAAGCTAATTAATATACAAAAGACTGACTTTATGAAAAAATCAATAAAATTAATTTAAATATATAAATATAAAATATAATATTAAAATAAATAAATAAATAAAATAAAAAATAAATTTAGAATTCACAGCCAATCAAAACTTTTTTTATTTTAAATGGCCAGTACGGAAGAACGGCAATTTCATAGGTGAAAACCTGTTACTATTTTTGAGTATGATAGTTTTCTGAAATTATGAATTTTATATTCATTGGAATTTAAATCCTCATTAGTTTTAACACTGCATTTAAGGTGATTTGACTATTGATGGTAAAACGGCCAGCGTTTAATATATTAACTTTAATATAATATAACGTATATTCATAATAATAATATTGTTCTATCATTTGCGGATCCAAGAAGTTTCTATTGAATCTTGCAATATCCATGATGGTCTGCCGGAGTTATTAACACATCAATATTGTTATGGGGTTTTCCCTTTCGTACGGATGTAATACGCCAATCGCATGTGAAATGTTAAAACATAGTGAAAATGTCATAGGCGATTCATACAAAGTCCTACAATCGATGGGCACGGCTGATACACTTTGTTTTTATTTTCAACTTACGCAATAAAATGGCTAGCCTAAACGCTGCCAGTGCAAACTCGATGAACAATTGTTCATCAAGCACGTCTGAGCAATTGTCGTCGGCAAAAGCGGTGTTGGATGCAACGTTCATTTAAAAGAATACAATCGTGCGGGAGCACGTGAAGCTAAAATAAAAAAAATCATTTGCCTTGTGTGTGCACACAAAACAGGAACTTATTCATTCAGTCTAGTCTGCAGCTTTTCTCTATAGATTATTAAGTTGAAGACGCAGAAGTAAAGCAGTTAATTTACATTGCATTTTGATTTCATACATTCATTACCTGTTAAATCAAATTATACAATTTACAAAAATTGAAAAGAGAAACACATATTTAATAATAAATAGGAAGTGTCTAGTCTGCCACCAGTCGCCATTTAATAAAAATTGATATATTGCCACTAGTCTTGAGTTAAGATATTATTCTGCCTACCTGAATGAATATAATAATAACCGTAGCATACTATTTAAATCATTGCATTTGAAATTTTAAATATGTACCATAAAATATAAAACATTCACAACTGCGTATATACTCGTAATATAGTAATCTTTTCGATACCGCAGTCGAATTCTAAATCACTATAATTATTTGTATTCTTTTAATTATATATGTAAATCATTCGTCATTTAATTATATAGGTACACTGTCACAATATAAAACACAAAAGAAAGAGGAAAGCTATTAAGTAATATCTATTTGAGGCATTATTGTATTTACTCCTATTATATAATCCTATATACTAGATAACGCTATAAAAACACAATAAAAAGAAACATGACGGTATATAATTTAACCATTTCTTTTTTAATTTTGGAAATTTTTCCGAAGTTAGCTACAAGTTTTAAATTTTATTGAAAATCCGTTACATTTTATTTCCATATGAGTTCCTCTTAACCTAATAAAAGAGCTAGCCGTGGGTGAAATTAGATAAGGATGAACGTGATATCGTGTTAGTTGTAAACGCTCCAATATTTACACACACAAAATGCACTGGACTTTATGCGTCGCGTTTAAGTATTATATGAATTTCAGAAGTATCATTACTCATCAAATCTTTTTCGCATTATTCTAAGTCACTAATATTAGTCAGAAAAGATTACTTATGTGACGAAAGTAATCTTTGAAAAGCCGAGTATCATTTTTGTATGGAGGCATAACCTAACCATGTCCAAAAACTATGTAATTGACATTTTAAAGAACTTATAATCTAGATTTATTTATTATTTTGTTTCATGTTGCCCATTGTTTCTGTTCAGCAACAGAAACAACATTCAAACATTGTTTTCATCCTTGAAAACAAAACATTGTTGTTCTCCTTTTCTTCGTAATTGTTTACTTGGTAATTATTTTTGTCAGTTACGATTAAAACGTACTATATACGAATTCTAGGGCTGTATTTTTACTATACGAAAAACTATATCAATAATATATATAATAACTATATTCATATAATTATTAAGAAAAAGAAACGATTTCTTTCTAAACATAATTACACGGTGCTAGCAATTTAGACGTGAATATTAGTATAAAGGTGCAGCAGTTTTAGACTATAAATAAAAATAAAATGTCAGTTTAAAGGGTTCTTTAATTAAGTAAACATTAAAATTTTTAGTAAAGTAGAAGGAAAGTTTTTCGTAACTGCGGGCATCGAACTCACGTCTTCCGGAATCATTTATTTTCATAAATAAATTTTATGAAAATTGTTACTCGAATTACCGTGGAAGAGGCCGTATTTTGCAAAAGATTTAATAATATATATATATATATATATATATATATATATATATATATATATAATTAAGTTTTTTTCCTTAGTTAAAAGTATTATGACGAGATTATTACATTTGTATTTGTATTGATCTTTGATTTTAACGTGGTTAAAAATAATATAATATAGTTTTCCTAAATATAAATATGGTTTTTGGAACAGAATATCGGGTGTGGATAGGCAAAATTATGATATTGGCGTAATTTTTAGTTTAGTACGTATTCTATGTGGCAATTAAAAATAAGTTCACTATACGCATAACATAATTTTAATGATTTGGAGACATTATTTATTTTTATAAAAATAAAGGTTGTTTTTTTTCTAGCTAACCGATTTTTTTCTAGATACACGAATCTACAGAATAAAATAAATTTTGTAATATCCAAAACGATACTTTTCATCTCATTTTTTGATCTCCATTATGCAAAATGGACATCAGTATGGAATTAGAACGAATTTTCCGTAAGTTTCATGTGAGTAAATCTTCAGAAAGCTTTCAATTATTAGGTACTAGCGACCCGCCCCGGCATCGCACGGGTGCAGTGTATTATACTTATAAACCTTCCTCTTGAATCACTCTATCTAGTAAAAAAATTGCATCAAGATCTGTTGCGTACTTTTAAAGATCTTAGCATACACAGGGACAGACAGACAGCGGAACGACTTTGTTTTATTCTATGTAGTGATATCTTCATTTTTATAAGTCTTTTAATAAATGGCCATATTTTATCGCAATTATAATCAATTGAGTGATGAAGGCCCGAGAAGAACATTAACAATCTTGCAGTTTTGGTAAAGTTATTTGTAATAATCATTTAAGTCCATTAATTCATAAAATGAAGTTATGACGTTGTTCTATTAAGATTTAAAGAAAATGGACATACATAAATGTTTTATCTCTAAAATATATTGCAGCATATTAATAGAATTCGATGATGTTGCAAACAGCTGTATCGATTAAAGTTATATTCAGCTGATATACATATTTAAAGTAAAATTAATATGTATAAAATTTAAGTTTTATGTTTAAAGATATTTCAATATTGTTGTGAACGATCTCACTATTTATATATATAAATAAAATTGATCTTTAGGGAGTTTGTTGCGGCTCTCTCTCATAGACTTCTGAGCAAATTGTCGAAATATGTATCCTTTTATTTTCTTAATGTTCCGGTTTCTCTACCCTTCTTTCCTTCACAAATTTAAACCGTTGAAGCTTTACCTAAACCGTATTTAAACTTGACTTGGAGAGTTTAAAAAATATCTGAGGCATAGCACTATTATTCATGCACCGAACTGCAGTTACATTAGAATGTTAATCTTGAGCATTATGCTAAAAAGATTTATTTGTAGTAAGCACGCTATGTTATTAAGTATTCTTGAAGAATTGCTGAGGGAAATTAGTCGCCTCAACACGACTTAAAATGTTTCGTACTAATTGTTGTGGTAGAGGACTTTTGTATGTGGACGTTAATAAAATAATTATTTAAAGTAATAATTAAAAACAGTTAGCGGATAGCTTAATCTATTATACCCAAACTACAGTCGTGAGAAAAAATAAAATCACGCTGTACATTTGCGGTAAAAATATACTCGTAGAAAATCTATCATTCAGATTTTTTTTACTGTAATAGATAATAAGTGATGATGAAAGAAGAGATAACATTCAAAATAATAATTTCTTTTTAATTGATAAAAAAATATTAATTCTAACAATTTAGTATTAAACTCTAAGATGGAAATACTTTCTCACTCTAAAGAAAATACTGACAAAAGAACCAGTCATAAATTACATAATAAAAATCGATCCAATATTTAGTGTAACCACCTGTGGCTCTAATAGAGCTCCTAATGGGTTCTTCATAGATCGGATAAGATTTTGTACTTCTTCTTGAGAAACGCGTTCTCATTCTTCAGAGAGAGTGGCTTGAAGCAGCGATCTCGTACCTGGCGCCGAATTTCTAGCCCGTACTTTTCATTGAAGCTCGTTCCATAAATACTGAATAGGATTTGAGTCCAGACTATGGGCTGACCGCTCCATACACTTAGTGTGCAACGCCTGCAAGTACAACCGAATAGAAGCTCCAGTATACCCTACATAACCACAGTTTTGGCCGATAAAGCCTAGGTAAGGAATGGCATGATTCCAATACCAATGGCTACCTATAAGGCCAATGAACAATTTGAGAATTTTCACTTTTTTGTATTAAATGCTTCCTTTTACTCTCGTTGACAACATGCACTAAAAGTAGTTATTTAATAGGTAAAAATACTATTTTTGGTGCAATAAAAGGGCTTATGTGGCACAATTTTAAACCTATTAAGGCGAAACGGTTGTTCGAAACTTGTACGCTAGTGACTTTGTTTACTTCAATTGCCAATCAGTCACTTGAATAGTTCTACGTCACACGGAACTATGTCACGCATTTACTTTTACAGTTAACATTATGATTGTATGAGTGATTATAAGATCTAAGTAAAACATGACGTCCAAATATCGTTCTGAGTTTAGTAAAAGTCGGGATGTAGTCTATTTAGCAATTTTTAGGACACATTTTTTACTCAACATTGTCTAGTTCCAAACTAAACAAAGCTTGTACTATGGGTACTAGAAAACTGATAAACGTATTTAAACATACTTTTCTTTTGTAAATAAATACATATTATCCATATATAAACGTCCAGACACTAGAAAAATACTATGTTCATCACACTATATTTTTCCAGTAGTGGAGCCCCACAACCGAACCCACACCCTCTGGCGAAGGAGGCAGGTTCACTACCCACTACGCCATTCGGGTCGTCAAATGGGAATATAAATTATAGACTACCATATAAAAACGGCAAAAATACACACAACGAGCTTTGTTACTATTAAATGGAACTTAATTTTATGACAAACTTAAATTTATGACAGTTAAAATTCACAAAAACAGCAAAGCGAACGGTACTCCAAGTGCGGCTGAAACTGCGCTTTGTAGAGCTGCAGATGATGGTACGGTAGGAAATACTGCCTTGCTGTATACAAGACACCCAGCTTTTTGGAGTCTTTTTACTTCAAGTGACCGCGGAATTGAACTCTGTTCGACATGTCAATTCTAAGAATTACAATCCTCCAAAACGCCACCGATAGCCTTATATCGGTTTCTCAAATAAGATAATAGACGTCAACTTCGAGAAGAGTACTTTACTGATTTGGGCCTGCTCTTTAGCCAACTTCAACCTCCCAATGACCCACGCTGTGATGAGCGTGGGTCATTGGGAGGACAATCACATTATACGGTCAACCAATCCATTGGGTAAAGAAGGTCAAGTGCCGAGGAGTCTAAAAGTTCGACAGAGATATAAAAGGCTCCCTTTTACTATTACAGAGATATTAAAAACATAGAAGACAGAGCCCCATTTCATTCAGGCCGGCTCACTAGCCCAAATAGATGCCCTTAAGATAAACTTTTGTTATATGCGGTAAACGACCTATAAAATCCTACGGTTGTGTGTCCTTTACTCATGAAATCCCTAAAACCAGCATAAACTTCAGGTGAAGGAAAATAAGTTTATCCACCTCTTGTAGCAGCATAACATCGATGTGCATAGCGATTGCAGACTCCCGACGCTACATGAATATTTTAAGAGTTAACTAAACGATTCATCGGAAGATCCGATTACCATCTCAACTTTCTGGTGTTAAACGCGGCAAATTACCAGTCCGACACAAACAAGATCGCTATTGGTGATCTTGAATTTCTCCACCGTCAAGCACGTGACAATTTTGCGCTTAAAATGCAATTAAAATGTTTATTGTTGCCGGTGCTGAGACGTTTACTTAGATTTATCGAGAAAACTGAGTTAAAAGCAAACGAACATTGTACTACCGTGGCATTAAAATGCATAATTCTAAACCCGCAGAATACCAAGTACAAATAATACAGTACCAAGTAGAAGATATTTCATAGGCAAAGATTGTAAACGTCAAATAAACTGAATCGATAAGGTGTAGCAAGGCCTTGGCTGGATGCCGGTCGTGCCACAGGTGTTCGTTGTGAACGTTCAACACTCTTTTGTTTTAAGCTAGAACTACCCTACTTGATTAGTGGTGATAACAATAAATGTGATGTTTTGTAAATGTGTTGTTTTAATTTACACGAATATTACACATTTTAATAATTAACTACTTACTACTTATGCTGTCATACAAAGACGCAAATAATGGATTCCTATCACTTTTTTTGTGAGATGAAACACCTATGTTTTTCGTAAACTGAATTATTTAGGTTCGATATTCACTCCTTTTTACAAGACTGGCATAAGAAGATAATTATAATTCAACGGGGACTGAGATCGCGTAACCATTTGTTTAGTATGGTTATGAGCTAGCTTTAAAAACGTGAACAAAAAAGCCCTGTACCCGTAGAAAGTACGAACCCAAAATGAATTGAAGACTATAGATGATTACCTATACCTAAACTGTCCTCACTAGATGTCGCTAAGGGTATCAATTAACCATCAATTGAAGCCACTCAATACCTAAGGGTACGCGGCTTGGAAAAAGTTCTTACAACCGTTCTCCTTATACGCAGCGAGACAGCGGACAGCGACGGGCGATATCCCCATAAAAATCGTAAGTTTAGTGTATTAAAAAATTGAATATGAAACACGAATAGTATTCGATTATATCGATAAGTAAATAAAAGAATATCAGTAAAACTAAAACCTTCTTGTGTCGATATGGATGTCTATGAGCGGCGGTGATCAGTTACCCTCACGTGACCCGCTTTCTCGTTTGCTTCCTTTTCATCGTTGAACAACAATGTCATATGGTAAATGTACACATTAATTGATTGTAATTAAAATGATTGAATTTTGCAAAATATGAACTGTATATTTGATTTGAATTTGTAAAGAAGCGGAAATTGATTGAAATAATCACTTAAGCTTATTGTTTATAAATACAGAAACTAATATATGCTATTATAGATGTTAATATATCAACCCAGTAATACCAATATGAATGGCACTGATAGATAATCTGACGAGTATGGCACACTTTTAATTTGCGATGTTGCAAACATACAATGTGAAAGTACAATTGTCAAATAAATTATTGAGAATTCTTAAGCTATCTCTGTCTGCACTGTCAAGAATATAGATAGTTGTTCTACATTTAAATTTGTTACTTGAAGAAAATGAATGTATGATTACACGAATTACTAAAGCTAGTAAGAAACTTAAAATAAAAATGTAGTTTTTTTTAAGCGAAAAATCCGCAGCGATTACTAAATTCATCCTCTCTTAAATATTTAACGAGCTGTAAATAGGTACCTGCATTTACTAACAGGAAAGTTTATATGAAGTTCATGATATTGCATTATAAAATAAAATTATCACGGTCACTTCTTTGCCAAGTTAAAAAGCTGTAGAGGCGAGCACGCTTTTAATTACAGCATGTAAAGAAAAATATTCGCTACATTTTTGTTTGAATGCTGTGAAGTCTCATTGCAATCAAGACCATCAATTTTACCCATTTACAATAATTTAAATGGATAAAATTGATCTTTTGATCTATATTATCCATTTATTGTAATTGTAATTGATTGAATATCTAATATTAATTATTGATTTATTGAATCAATTAATATCAGATATTTTTTTTACTATCCGTTTCCAAATATTTTTTTCCCAAATATGATTTAAATACTAACCCACAATGAAAAGCCATATACATAAATAATGTGCTGAAAGTTTTGTGTGTTATGGCAAAGGTATTCTCTGTACAAAGAAGGTATGGGGGATAATGCCCCACGCGACCCCACTACGGATTCGCAGATTTCACATATATTTAAAAAAAATGTGATTTCGAAAAAGTGCAGTTTGCCTCAGGATATTTTCCTTCACCACTGAGCACGCGATAAGTCAGCCCTTAAAATTGCAATTAACAATTTCATTGGTGTTGGAACCGGGATTTGAATTCAGTTGCTCAGGTATATTCAATTAAAAGCAAGCACCCGGTCTCATCATCTTGTTCTATGGTCCACCTAAATTTATCACATGATGACACAAATTTCATTTTGCTTATATACTTATTTTGTAGTAAAATACTCATATGATGATCGTAATTGTTACAATGAAAATTAAAAAATCTCTATCCTTGTCTCGCAATGTTTTAACAGTGAAAAATATAAAACTTCTTTTGTACGTTGTATATTCTGATATTTCATCTGGATGGATGCTTTACAAAGACAAACGGGCTTATGTAAACAGAGAAAGGAATCGTTTTGTTCGATCCACTTTAAGGATTGTTAAGATTCCTCCTGACTCTATTTACTAATTGATTTATTCATCCGGTATTATTCCAGTTCTGAGACTCAAAGGGGAATAATATTGCAATTTCCCATAACATGCCAGTTTATGTCAACAATAAGGAGATATATTGTTGGAACACGGCCATGAAACAATTTTTTAGTTAAAATAAATTACTCATTTCAAATACTTGGATCTTAAGACGTATGATGAAGGATACGGTAATACGCGCAGACAAACATCCAAATTCGGAATGATTATTATAGGTCATTTCAATATATAGCAATCGAGACTATAGATCAGTATCCGTAACAATTGAACAATTTATCCCATAAACGCAAAGCGAAACAATTACAAAATGATGTATTACGAACTCTCCTAAACTTATAATGCTAGTTCTTTTCATTCTCCATAATCTCTTTTATTTTTCAGGATTTCTCACAAAGCTTTTCTCACAGACAAACATGATAATTTGAAATTTTAAAATGCAGTTTAATTTAGTTCAGTGGTGTTGGCACTGGGATTTGTAATCAGATGGCTCGACTATACTGAAGTCAGGCGAGTGTCGGACATGGGCTATCTCAGCTCATTTCTTATGAAATATTCTAAGTTACAAAGCTCACAAAATGTATACAGGACGTATAGATAGTGTGAGCTTTGTGAGCTTTTTATTAGAGGATATTTCACAGGCAATGCTTGTAAACGTCAAATAAACTAAAACGATAAGGCGTTGCAAGCCCTTGGCTAGATGCCGCGCCGGTCATGCTACAGGTGTTCGTTGTGAACGTTCAACGTCCATTGTTTTAAACGGAAACATACCTACTCGGATAGTGGTGAAAAAGTAATTGGAAAATCCTTATAACAAAACGCCAGATACAGCTATGCCTGTAAGTATAAATATTTAGGACACATTTTTACACAACGTTGTCTAGCCTCAAACTAAGCAAAGCTTACCTTATTGATACTAGATAGCTGATGAATATACTTAAAGATATATAAACACCGAGACACTGGAAAAACACTATGTTCATCACATACTATTTTTCCAGAAGTGGGGATCGAACCTACACACTCTGGCGCAAGAGACAGGTTCACTACCTACTACGCCAATCGGGTTGTCGATAAATATCTTTGTTTCTAATTCCAATTATTTTATATTTATAAACATATTTAGTAAATGATATTCTTAAAAAATTTGTACGTAAAACATTTGTACTACACAAGATGCTCAAATATTTGACATCAGGAAACTTAATACGTTTTATTCACATTACAAGTGACATCGAGTGGGGTTATGTCAAACGCAAATAAATACGAGTATCCGTATCAAAACAAATCTGCATGTAAATTATCCAATCGTCTATATATTAGTACGGATCGACAGTATATCACCCGGCTTTCCGATACAGACTGTGAGCAGCGACTAACTTTGTTAGATTTTCCTGATGAAAAATGTTATGCTTTGGCAATTTATTGAGCCAAGATAAGCTGTTGTACACTAGTCATTTTATAAAGATGTAACATTACTAAGGCTTAAGAATACTCAGCAATAATTCATAAATGTAAACTAAACATTGTTTTTAAAAGTATTTGATTCTTTAGTACTTTAGTAGGAGAAAATGGTAAGAATTTTAATACGAATTTTTCGTTTCCGATAAGAAATTTAACTATCATAATCATAATAATTTCTTGTATTTACGCGATTACACATTATAAATGAAACTAATTTTACGGATTTATCGCGTTTATTTTTAATTTTAATTCACGACGTTTCGAACCCTTTACAGCGTTCATGGTCACGGGACAGACTGAGATGTTAGAGGTCTGATTGTCATAGTTAACCCAACATGTCAACATGTCAAGCAAGTTCTGCATGACAACAAGCTTCGAGCACCGCGCCTACGTCACAGTGACCGAGTGAAACCAGCCACAGTGTAGCGAGTACCTGCTGTTCTACCATACATCAGAGGAGTCACCGACAAGATTGGCTATATCTTAAAGCTTCAATTAATACATTCTACAAGCCGCTGAAGAAGATTAGTCAGTTTTACCATCTGTCAAGTGTAATATCCCTCTGCAAGATCTAGGGGTGTACAAACTTGACTGTGAATGTGGGTTCTCTTACATAGGACAAACAAAAAGAGCAATAAAAACCCGACTTTTATTGCTCTTTTTGTTAAAAAGAACATACATCTGACGTAAAACATAATAGATTGAACAAGTCTGCAGTTTGTGAGCACACTTTAAATAGGCTCAACCACTACATCAGGTTTAATAGACCACAGATCCTTGCAAAGAACACCGATTCCTCCCAAGGATGATTCGCGAGGCTATTGAAATTAAAAAACACCCTAATTTCAATAGAGAAGAGGGTTGAGTTCTACCATCAGCTTCGGATCCTGTCATCAATAAAATTAAATCTAGGCCCAAACGAACCACTACTGCAAGACAAGATACAATTAGCTCCCTCTGCATAGATCGGACACAAAATTAATCATTCAAAAACTGACGGTAGCCCGGGTTAACTATGACAATCAGAACTCTAACATCTCAGTCTGTCCCATGAACATGAACGCTGTAAAGGGTCCGAAACGTCAGGAATTAAAATTAAAAATAAACGCGATAAATCCGTAAAATTAGTTTCATTTATATCATAATTATCTTGGCCTGTTCTAGTCCACAACAGGACATAGGTCTCACGTCTTTTTTTGATAAATCCACGAATTGCGTTACGCGAAGTTCATCCATTAGAAACTTAAATCAACAGTTTGAATGTATAGAGTCCAAATCTCACACCTGAATGTGCTAAAGCCCTTCAATAGCGTTACTTTGAGACTGGCTTAAATGAGAATGTTGAAAGGAAGAGATAATTTTTGCGCTATGTCCATATTAGAAAGGTGGGGGCAATTGCGTCATTTTTAGGGTAACGTACCTTGAAAGGGAAAAAAAGGAACCCTTATAAATAATGCTCTATAACATATAGTTATTTAAACTTTGACTTACGCATGGAATGTCTAAAACTATTATGTTAAACTCAATATATTTAGTCGTCCCAATTTTTATTAAAGTACTCGTACGTTGAAGAAAACGTCAAACGAATCTTTAATAAGCTACGTTTTATTCACTGTCTTAAATATTATTGTACTATTGTCAAATACACACTGGCTTTGTGTGTGCATTCTCTTTGAGGAATGAATTTGGAAGGCGATGATTTGCATTTCAAAGATGAATTTGTTCACGTCGTAAATATATGATAATGGGTGAAATAGAGCCGCTTTTGTTCTTACAAAATTATTCTTAGCGGAATTTAATAAATAATACATTCAAATTATTATGGGGGGGGGATATTCATTTGACGAGAAAATCGTCTGGTTGGGTTTATAAATAAAAATAAACTTATAGAAATATATTTCATATATAAAATAAATAAATACATACTATTATTATTAATACATGTATTATTTAAAACTTAAAAATTCAAACTTAAAAATTAAAAAACAGATGTCAGATATGAGCCTTGAAGATAAGCTACGTGAACATTAGTAACTTTATTTTGACTGAAACCATGAAACAGAAAAACACAGATATGATTTTGTGATACCAATCCATTTTCTTTAATATATTTATTGAGAAAAAGTATATAAATAAGTCAACCGCAACCTCAAAATAAATAAATCCTCAAAATAATAAATAAATTACGTGCTTTTTTAAATTACACATTAACGTTTTTTTTTTATTAATCTATGTTAAATTTAAATAACCGCAGCTTAAAACAACCAAGTAAGAGTAGTAATGGACGAGTGTACGAAATTTTCAAGATCTACTTCTTAGAAAATACTATTCAACGTTGCCATTCCGCTATGACTCACTTAACAATAATTGTCACTGCCATTTACGTTAAAAAAATCAGATCCCGACCGTATTCCAATGGTGGGACCCAAAATAGATTTTTGCCGAAAAAGTATTACGAGTTGTTAATTAACATTTGCATTTCGAATATATTGGCATCATTTACGTCAAAATCAGAGTCCTGATCACTCTTACCACAACGTCAAATACACACCTGTTGTGTGTATTACGTGATAATACGTGATCATAATAAGGCAGTAGGAAATGCAAATATGTAGAAACCACATTGTTAATATTTAAGTCACCTGCCCACACCGAGACTAAGCTAGTGAAAAGAAAATATGTTCAAAACATTATTGGTTAATATAGGTACATACATTGAATAAAATGCATACTTATTAAATTTTTTTAATGTAAATGATTAAAATAATGGTCTTAAGAGTGTACAATTACATTACATTTACCTCACAAGTATTCAAACGAAAATGAAGCGATATATTTCTCTTTTACATGTTATAATAAAATGGGAGCTCAGTTATACTTTTCTTAACTTCGTTAAGAAGGTATTTCTATATTGTACCGCATGGTCTTCATATAAGTTAATATACCAATACAATTTCTATAAATAAATCTAGACAAATTTTTATAGCTCCTTAAACATATAACATATATTAAAGAGAAAATGATTTCAGTAACAGCGGGGCCTATTGGACTTCAAAGAAAAAAACTTGTTTTAATTATAATTAATTTCGTTTGTCTAAATTTCTTCTTTATTCAATAAATTAAAAAGTAAAACAAGTATGTATTATAAATGGTTAACCAACTATTAATTAATGTAAATATTAAGTGTGTGGTGATCTTTTAAGGTGGCCGTCAAGAATATATATAGAATATTGCGTATAATATGCGTATAATATACGTAACTATCGCACATTACAAATTTGCCATACCCGCTAATTGATTATCAGTCCCCACCCGGTAACAAGTAGGTTAATAAATAATAACGATGAATGAATTATATTATATTAATTCCTTGCTGTCCGGGCTGACTTCGTTCTTTATTTATAGCGTTAAAAAACCTTCCGTGGACCTTAAAGAACATACAAAAAAATAAATTAGCCGAATTGGTCCAGCCATTCTTAGGTTATGCGCTTACCAACATTCATTTTTATTTATTATGATCCATAATGCATATTAACATTAAAATTGATAATTCGTATCATGAATCATTAAAGATATTACATTTATATTTTTAACGATTTCCTAATTAAATCACTACACTAGTATTTCATATCTTACAAAATTCGATCAGATTACTTATTATTATTACACAAACGGTTTATGTATGTACAATACATACAACATGCATGAATGATTTGTGTTTAATCTGATACACCATACAAAATACACTGCATATATTACGGGAAATTATGGCCTGATAAATTATGTTATGCAAATTGTTTTTTTTTTATGGAATAGGAGGCAATCAAGCAGGTTCTTCTCTTTCACTGCTAGTGATTGAACACCGCCGGTCATAGACGCACGTAACACCAGAGAACCTCAAAAGGAACTTATATCAACACAAGAAGTGTTTATCTACGGTACACGTTACTGTTTTTATTTGACCGGTGCCTTAATATTTGTTCCTAAATAATTATCTGTGGAAATTGTTATCATACAAATAGTTGTCCCGTGTGGGAATCGAACGTCGTGGGTTCGATGCCAAGCGCTGTGGAGAATACCTTGGCAACTGCTCCACGGAATCACCATTAAATACTTTTTTATATTATAAACTTTTACATGTTTTACATGGTTATGGTTTTAATCAGATTCCAAAAATAGTTTTCAATTTTATGACATCTTAAGGTGCCGTAAGATCAAACATTGAATTTCCTCTTTGCGCGTCTGTATGATTGCAATAACTTTTTTGATGCTTGAATTTTAAGTATTAGCTCTTATCACATTGTTATCACAAACTGGTATAAAGCTGGTAAACTTCAAGCACATTTTTGAGAATATTTAACCTTTTTGAAAAAGCATGTACACCCGCCTTCTTGTGATGATCACAAAAGGATTTCGCTATCATCGCATCGCTATTCTCGCAAGTCACGGTATGCAGAAAGTAAATGTTTTGCTCCAACGATCTGGCGAAAATAATACTATATTTGTCGTAATCTGAATGATGCACTCGTACGACACAATTTGTTTGCATAATTAAAGTATGCTAATTAGTCTCTCTTAACTGCTAAAGTTTGTTCAAGGTAATTAAGCACCGCCGCATGCGTCTTACATAATGTTTGATTTATGAAAATAGAGCCAAGTGGTTTACTAAAATATTGCTTTCACATTTGAGGGTTAATTTGAAAGTCACCAGAACCTTGCTGACTACGATCCATATCCGAGAGAAGAATTTACAGTTAATGTATATTGTATCTTGACCTTTCAGTGTCCGGAGACTCTCCTTTATTTCTAGGTTTCCAGGAAGCAGAGTTCAAATCTGGGACTGGCCATTGGAATTGTTAATTCCAATTTTAAAGTGCCTTTTCACGTGCTCAGCGGCGAAGAAAAACATATATTTATTTTTGGTAATATTGAGTAAACATGTGAAGTCTGTCAATCCATAGTGGTGGCGTGGTGGACTATGCTGTAATACCCTCTACACAGAGAAGGTTTTTGCCCACCAGTGGCATATATAGGTACAGTCTATTGTTTTAGTTTTAATTTATTTAGTAGTGTCGTACAATATTTATATCTTATTTCGTTTTAATGTCTCCTGTTTAATTACAATAATTTAAATATTCTCTCAACTTTACTGATGCTTAGTTACTTGCATTTGGGACAACATTCCTCCTCCATATTTGACGGCAGCTGTTGTTTAAATAACGCCCCGTTTCACTTATTTACAGTAGAATAACTTCATAGCTTAATGTCGCAATAGCAAAATGATAAAAAATAATTGGACTGTCCGAACTGGAAGGACCATAAACTATAACAATTATATATAGTTGTTCAAAAATTTTTGTATAATTAATATATTCAAATTAAGATATCTATAAATTATTTAACAAAAGATCATAAATAATTGATAAATTAATAGTTACAGAATAACCTAAATTATACGTTATGTAATAAACCCACACGGTGCATGGCACCAAGAAAGGCTAGCTGCTTTTCCTCGCTGAATACTTAACATATGAACGAGAAAAAAAAATCAGCCCTTCATAAAGACAAACCACAATTCTTACAATTTTTTTATGAGTCCCCACCTAGTTTTTGCAAGTAATGGCAGAAACACATACCCTGCAGAAAGAGACTCATATTTACGCCATTCATTTACTTCAGCGGCCCCTGAAGCTGACCCGGCCCTGATCGAAGTACGCCTCAAATCATAAGCGGCCAAAGTGCCCACGCAAGTACCAGTTTAATTCATTAAAAGACAAATTTAGATTTCGTTCAAAAAGTAACCCAAAATGGACTCGAGCGAAGAAGATGCGTTAATAAAATGCCGCAAAATAGTACGTGTCATTGAGAATTCAGTAAGAACAATTCATTGACATGATCTATAATTTAATATATTTTTTGAATACAGCTTAATTAGAAATATACTAAAATTTGTAGAAAAAAGTACGAAAAGATTGTCGCCGCTGTGGGAATCGAATCCACGTCTTCGGCATTCGCAGCCTGACGCTCTAGGCATTGAGCTAAACGGCTGATTGCCATACCAACGAAAATCTTAACGTGTTTTATCTACATTGTTTTTTAGCATTTGAAGCAATGCTTGGCGCATCCATTGTTATATCCTTTCCAGCATACAAACAATTTCGAATATCGTTTTACAACGATAATTCGAAGGAGAGATGTCGCCATTTTTTCTTAGAAATTTAAATTATTTATTGTGCTAATATCTGCACTTAAGATTGAACATTAAAATTTGTAGAAAAAGTACGAAAAGATTGTCGCCGCTGTGGGAATCGAACCCACGTCTTCGGCATTCGCGGCCTGACGCTCTAGTTAAAACATGTTAAAACGATCTTACAGTAATAAAACTCGGTTAACAATGATAAAATCTAGCTGCATTATAGTGTGGAACGGGGAACAGCACCTAGAAATTCACTCAGTTAGCAGGTAAAGATATATTATATATTAATTTCCAATAGGTATAATATATTTTTGGATAGTTACATCAGTAAAGTAAATTTAATTTTAACAATATATTAATACTTCAAAAAAGTTCGAAATAATTCACAAAGTTTGGAAACAATTTTACTTAAGGAGCGTTTCCTTCTAATTGGAAATTTTCCTATAGACGGAATTACATACTTTCGCAACCACAAAACTCAAAGTATGCCGAATGGAGTAAACACGAGCTCGAGATGGGCCGGACCGTTAAATTAAATCATCAATATCAAAGTCTGAAGAAAGCCACAAGTTTCTCCTTTGTATAAACAGGACTTAATTAACAAATTAACATTAATGAACGTGATTGGCATGAAGCCAGCATTAATCATCTAATGAAATAACTGATCCTTTCACAGTTTAAACATTGTAATAGTTTTCAAACTTTAAAGTTATTTTATTTTATTATTATACACAGTTCGATAACAATTGATTAATGATATCGAAAAGTAGTAAACGTTATGGTTCAATTTTTCGACAATAATTCGACACTTCACATAACACATAAGTAATAATTAATATTTCGTAACTATTTCATTTCGTGCCATGTAGTCGAAATTATGATTATGAACTTGAAATTGTCTGTCATTTTCTTCTACTTCTCTATTTTAATTACCGTTATTCATAGAACGTTGTTAAGACGCTTGTATTCTAATAAATTACGAGTATCTTGCTTGTTGTACGTCTATATATAATACTAGTTAATCCGGCAAACGTTGTTTTGTGGAATTTCGTAAAAATCCTTTCTTAGCTGACCTCTACTCGGCGAAAGGAATTTCTACAAATTTTAATGTTTAAGGAATATTCCTACCAAATTTCAAATCTCTATGCTTTATGGTTCCAGAGATTTCGTATATATATAGTAAACATTATTAATATATCCATATTCTTCTAGATTATTTATAAAGAACAAATATTCAAATGAATAAAATGGACTTTTGGTTAGTTTCAGCTTCTTATTAATCTCCATGAGGATTGTGCTTTAAATTAATAAAGTTTGTACTTCGTTTCCTAATTGCGAGTGTAACGGAACACCAACAATGACGATAACATGTATTCATCCAAAATCACTTTTGGTACTTACGACAAGGGTTATTTGTTTTTACTAATATCAATACTTCACATAAAAAATGTTTCCTAACATATATCCTCTTTAATGTCTCTTCTTAATTGTTGATTGACTAACAGTCAATCAAATTTATAGTTTATAATTATATCGAATCTCGCGTCGACGTGGGTTCGATTACCACTTCTGTTATTAGTATGGACTGTTTATGTGATCTACAGATAGTTGTTCCAAAGTAGGACATTTACCCATGACAAATGTTATGTATAAAATGTCTATACAACACTGCCTAAAGAAAGTAGACAGTTATTTTCTAAGAAAACACAATACAAACACATGTTAGAAAATTCAAATATTTGCCTTATATAGATAAACAGCTACAAAGTAAAAGTAAAGTAACAGGCTATTTGTGTTCCACGACTGCGCAAAAGCCTTCTCTGAACAAAGGGTGTTAGGGGATAATCACCACACGACCCCACCGCGGATATGCATGCTTCGTATATCTTCGAATTTGTTTATTATTATTATTTCTAAAATATTATATGTATGAATTATTATTTCTAAATTTTTGTCGATGTGGCAATCAGCCGTTTAGCTTAGTGGCTAAAGTGTCAGGCCACGAATGTTGAAGACGTGGGTTCGATTCTCACAGCGGCGACAATTTTTTTGTACTTTTTCTACAAATTTTAATCTTAAGTGCAGAGACTTTATAGTACTATAAAAATTGAATTTCTAAAAAGTATTCATTATAACATTATTATTGACATTTATTTTTGTATTTCCATGTTGTTATAATTTCTGCATGCATTTCCTTCATAAATCTGCTCAGTTTTCATGCAGGCTAGGCATCTTTATAGATTCAAGGAAATAATATTATATCGATGAGGGCGAACGGGCTTACTAGTATATTACTCGGAAGTTGCGATGTTTTTAATGGAAATAGGGACAAATGAACAGCGGAGGGCTTGCAAATGCGTTGCCAGCCTTTCATGAAAGAATGTGCTCTCATCTTGAAGGTTCCCAGGTCGTAATGGTACCAGACCACTGGCGACACCTGGCTCCTCAGATGTGATTTAAATTGGCTGATGTGAGTTATCTTATCTTTTCGCTATTAGCTTGGTGGTATGATAGAAGTCGAATACATTCAACGAACTCAGAATATGAAGATTTTATCTGTTTACTAATCCAACTATTCTTAGTTTCATTTTTTTATGTGAAATCGTGGCAGGCGAGCTTGCGGTTCACCTGATGTTAAGTTATGAACGCCGCTCACACATTTGCAACACCTGTAGTGTTGCAGATGCGTTCTCACCTTTTAATAAAGTGGGCTCCGGTTACCTCTCTCAAAACGCTGGTTATCTGTGAGGTCGTAGTACTTTCCCGGACAGACCTGCCCATTCGAGCAATAACGAAGACTGTTGCGTGGCCCTATATCATTTAAAATCTGTTACTCTATGAATATTTTTAGATCAATATTACGTAACCGTAATATTCCACTTAAACATTTTAAGTGGAATATTTTTTTTAAAACATTATATGGACACATTATTGCTGTAACGGATCTGCGTACGAACCTACAACTACATTATTTATGTTCAAACTCTTAAGTAAATGACTACTTAAGAGTTTGAACATAAATAAAACTTCTCCCTTATATATAACTACTTCACGCATTATTTTTGAGAGCGTATAATATTTTGTAAAACTGTGAGAATGTTTTCCAACCGTTATTTTTTCTAAAACGAATAAATATGATATCTACATTAATAGTAGCTGCTTCTGGAAAATCTGTTCGTATTTATACGTTTAAAGCTTAATGTTGCTTTTAGGTATTATAAAGCTTTAAAAATAGTACCTGGAGGACCGGCAGCTTTGCTCGTTTTTTTTTGGTAAATCATGTATTTTGGAAATTAAAAAAATTAAAATAAAGAAAGCAATGATCTGGTATAGAAAAAAAAGTAAAAAAATAAGTGTGTAAATTATCGTGATACGAACCGCGGCCGTCTGTTTTGGGGCCGCCCGATTAGCGACCGAGCTATTATAACATTTTTTTTGTGGCGAAATTTACCGTCATATTCGAATGATATTTTTCATTCCCTGAAAACAGGGATAAAAGGACATTTTCTAAAAATGAATATATATATATATATATATATATATATATATATATATAAACGAGCAATTCTTATATATATATATATATATATATATATATAAGAATTGCTCGTTTAAAGGATAAGATATAAGCAAGTTTTATAGTTTCAATTTATCCTTGTTGACACTGCTTACGCCGCGGTTTTGTTGTTCATGTATTCAAATAATATTCAACGGTAAAAAAGCTGAATAATACTCGTCTGATCAAGGTTTTAGATAAATCAGATAAAAATACATGCAAATTATAAATTTACAATTTCTTAAACTTTCTGTAATACATTATGTATGGGTTTGGTATGGATGGAGAGTACCCCATATATATGACACAGGCTTATATCAAGTTCTCAATGTCAAGCCATACCTTGCTCGCCTGATAATGTGCACATTATATAAGATAAAGATTTTTCTCAAGACTTTCAAATACGTTAAACTCATTCATGGCTTGAATATAATATTAATGTAGCGTTAAGTTCTCATGAATAGAAAACATATTTCAATACTTACATAACAAAATAAAAGATCAAAATATTTGTTATTTAAAGATTATTTATTTCGTACATCATTCGTCTTTTCCGTCTGTTCTTAATAGGCTATTGTGTGGTGTTTTCGGACGCTAAACAACGTACATAGTAGGACGTGTAGTTCGGACCTATTTTAAGCGGTTCGCAACTTAGTTTCATTAGTAGTTAGTTACAAACATTCTACCACGAAACTCCGAGTTATTCTGCATACCGAAAAAAAAGTTTGGCTTTCAATTTCTATGTTTTTTTAAACGTTTTACAACTTTAATGATAACCTCAAATTGTTACGTGCAAATTTATTAATTTTATTGATATGATATAATATGATAGTAAAATATAAATATAAATTATGTATTTTATAACAATACTAGCGACCCGCTTCGACTTCGCACGAGTGCAATACACATTTGCACGAGTGCAAAAAAACCCATCAAGATCCGTTGTGTAGATTTAAAGATATAAGCGGACAGAAGTCTAAAGGGACGACTTTGTTTTTAAACGGTTTTATTTAGCTCGACCCGTACGGAATATGGGTCAAAAAAAAACCCATTTCACGATCCGTTGTCAGATTTTAGAAATTTTACAAGATTTAATTTAGCGGACAGAATACAAAAGGGACAAAAAAAAACATAACTTTGTTTTATACTTAAAAGTTTTTAAGCGGTTTTATTTACTTTGTAGTGATACTTCATCTTCCCGACAAAAGTAGACTGGATGTTTTTTTAAGTTGGTATTTGAACATTAATTTGTATAATATATACAATGATAAAATCAAATAAGCTAACAAATCGCAACTTTGTAAGGATAGAAGTATTAACGAATGATTTAATTTTAGCATATACTAAAACTTACGATAGACCCGAGTAAGTCATGAATTCGAAGTCAATCACATATCCCGAATACTATTGTGTAATTTTTTTATACTTTTTCTAAAAGGAAGTACCTAATGTTTATGGAGATTTTACGAGAATGATTTTAAATCATAATGTAGATGATTAATGGCCATTAATAAAGTTTAAACTAAACAATTCTCCACCAAGCCGAAGATTTATGATTAAGTCATTTCGCTTTATGGCCCATAATTGTTATAGATATATATCTTAATAACGAAATGGGGCGTCGGGCACTTTGAGCTCAAAATCACGCATTGGTGTTAGGTAATAGCCCGAATAACTAAGCGTTATTAATTACAGCTTCATAGTCCGCAGACATGCGATTTTCTGATTTTATATTCTGTGTAGTGATCAAAATAAAAAGTTGACACTAATACGGCAAATTCACCTAACGCAAGCTAAATCATAAATATAAATTTGATTTTAATCTAGAATTATAAATGTTTAATCTTTAATTTTATGTGTATAATAATGTTTATTACAAAGGATCCCAGATTCGGATATATTCAACTGTGGTCGGGGTCACGCAACAGTCTTCACTGTTGCACGAATGGGCAGGTCCGTCCGGGGAAGTACCACGACCTCACAAAAGATTGGCGTGAAATGGAAGTATAATACTTTCGCGTTTCGACTGGTGAGTTAGGCAGCCGAGGCCAACTTTTTACAAGGTTATCAACACATCTACAAAGCCTCAGTTGTAGCAGATGTCCATGGGCGCCGGTATTCGCTTAACGTTAGGTGAACTCGCCTGTTCGTATGGCAACTTTTCCCATAAAAAAATATAGGATATACGAAATCAAAATGTATCCATAGTGAGTACGGTATAAAATTTTATTTATTAATACGTATTGTTACTTAAAGCGATATTTCGATTTAAAAAAGTCGAATCCGTTTTAACTATTAAATGAGTCATAGAAAAAATCGTATTACTTCGAAATTGAAAAACCGAGAGACGTTTGTTCGTAGCGTAGAGTTTTCCCGACTTGTTACGTAAATTAAGGTAACTTAAGTTTTAAAATGAAATGACTTTCACGAAGTAGTAATGTTAGTATTCAATTCATTATTTTTTTTATAGTATACAAATGGTCAACCATGGTATGTATAGTCATGTCGTAGATTTTGCTGTTGCACGAATAACTTGAGGGGGGAAGTTCAATAACCTCTGACCACCTCTGGCTGTTAAAATTCTCGGTAGTATAGGTTGTATATGTAGAAGTATTGTACTTCTGCACATCATCTAATGTGAGGTAAGTGAAACTTTAAAGGTTGGCAACGTTTTTAAAATTCTATTCGAGTTGCGAATGTCTACAGGCCTATAAATTACAATTTTTATCGTGAAAAAAAGTACAAATATATGAGGTAATAATGGAGAGTCGAATCGGAATGGGTCTGAGTAAAACAGTTTAAATTTTAATGTTTCTTATAATGTTAATATTGACAATATATGTACTTTTCACCCGACTACGCCAGGAAGGTTATGTTTTTCGAGAGTTTGTATATATTTATGTATGTTACATACATATCTATAATTGTTTGGCAAGCTCTGCAGCCTGAACGGCTTCATGGATTTTAGCTTGAGAGATGTCGTTAGATTCGTGTTTACTGTGAGAGTGACATACTATATCAAAATAAAAATACACAGAAACGCAGTCGGATTTTTTAGTTTTTTTAAATTATATTCTACTTGTTGAAATAATGTTGGTATCGTGAATTGAATTCAGATTTCTAAATTTGTCTTTCTAACTTTTAAAACTATAATTGATCAGATAATGCACGATTCGAATAAAAAAACATTAGACGTGATTAATTCTCCTGTGAGTACTTCAGTTTTTTTGTCAAGTAGAAGAGATACTATCGCAAATTTTCTACTCGTATGTCGTTTGACTGTAAAGAAAAACTTTAAATCTGTCCTAGAATGAAGCGACGAGGCAAAGGAAATATTTTCTGAGTACACAACCGTGTTCTATTATAGTCTATTCTGGAAGTAAACGTTAAAAAAGTAAGGTGAGTGGTGACCATTTTGGTTCATTTTAATTATAGGTATTTAGTTTTTAGTATCTATTGTACTTTATTATTATGTGCCAAATAAATGTTTCTTTCTTTCTTTTTAAACTAACTTACATAATCATTATGCTTTTAAAGTTCAGAGTTTTCGGTATTTCTATTTTTATTTTTCATTTAATTATTTGTGATATTGGATGAATGAAGGAAATAAATAAAGACCAAAATACGTTATAATTTTTAAAAAAAAATTATAAATGGATATAACTAACTCCGGAAATTAACAACTACCGGGTAATAGCAACTTTATTAACCAGTAACCAGTAGTTGTTCAAGTTAAAGAGTTCAAATTATATTAATGTTTTTAATTAAATAGTCAAAACATATGTTTCCTCATTGGGTTGCCTGACCCTGTCTTCAAAATAGTAACTTATACTTTAGTTTGCTATAAAGTCAATATTTGTGTTTATTTTTATATGGTTTAAAGAGTATGTATATATGTCATAAATATGTATATATTACTCAAGTAACCACTTCAACAACGTATAGAGCTAACTGTCACTGTCCACTGGCTCACTTGATCGATACCATGGATGGGGACGATCATGATACACGTCATGGCCCACCACCGACAATATATCATATTTCAACAATTATCATAATTCAATTATGATAATCTGTTTAAGTGAGATCTACTTCTTCGAAAGAAGCCATTTCAGTCTTCAGATTGATAGGGTAAGCATCAATCACTAAAAAAATAACTTCGCATTTCAACACCGAGCCCGTCGGAATGTTGATTATTTTTAAACAGCATTTCAAATACTCTTTGCGCGGGTTGCTCGGATATATAATATTGAGAGACAAGTGCGAACATTACAAGAACTTTCGCAGTTGTAGCAGCAGCCTGTACATGTCCCACCGCTAGGCAAAGGCCTCCTCTGTACAGAGGGTATCAGGGCATATTCCACCACCTCAACTGAGTCGGAGGCTACACGTAATTTATGTACCTAACGAAATTTTCACTCTGCCCATCTCTCAACCGATATTTCCAAATTCTTCACGGTGAATGTAGTTTTGTACTATGGCGTGCTGCCTAGTTCATAAGAGGAAAAAAAGATATTAGTCATTCGCGCAATGAACAAGATAAATTGCATCAGGCATGAGTCTGCCTGATAGACTGCACTTAATCGATTGCATTTCATTAATTTCATTTGCATTATGAAAGCATTGTTTTTCGTATTATAAGAGTTCAGTATCATTCACATTCATATTATTTAATAAAACATATAATCTATAACCCATATAAATTATAAAATATAAATATATATTTATCTATGATTTGGCCCCATATAAATTCAATTTCATTACATTGCATTATAAATGATACGGCAAGAATCTTGATGACTTCTGAAACTTTATGTAAAAATAATTACAAAGTGAATAGAGAGAATCTTATTGAGCGTTTACTTTATTCTTCATAATTGAGATAATTTTGCAAGCAGTGCAATAACTTTAGTTAATAAAAAATGCAATACTAAACATGAAAAATCATAAATCATCTTTGTGTTATGGTAGCTTCTGATTGTAGCTTTTGAGTTATAAGTTTGTATTCGTACCTTCAAAGCTTTTGACCACGAGCTGCTTAAAGCTTAAGTAGTTTGCTTTGAGAAAGATTTAATGCAAGTAGAAACTATACAAGTTCTCAGAAGCGTCTAGTTTTATAGAAAATCTTAAGAAAATTTTTATTTTATAAAAAAATTTAATGATTTGTGTTTATAAATTTTAAAGTTTTTATAGTCCTAATCTCTGCACTTAAGATTGAACATTAAGACATGTAGAAAAAGTACGAAAAGATTGTCGCCGCTGTGGGAATCGAACCCACGTCTTCGTTTGTTTTAAGATGTTTTAAGATTTGTGTTTATTATTAATTGTAACTTACATTTATTGAATACGTTTTTTAAACAGTGAACGCTTATAAAATATGCAAGGCGCATATAAATCAATAATATACTGAATTGTCTTCAACCCAAAATGAACTTAATAGTTAATTTAAGTCTATAACAATTTGGACAATACGCTAGTTGCCGCGTTTCATAAATATAGCGGCACAAGCATTGCCGTTGAGCGCGGTAGTTGACAAGCTGTTGTAGTAATGCCGGATGCTTTATGCGTAATTGAATTAAACCATGATTAACAAAGTTGTGATGTTCTGTGATATAAAAAACTGTGCTGCGAGACAATCCAAAAAAAATCTCCTAGGCTGGCTTTTTACACTCGCGTACGATGACACAGAAAAACTTATTTTATATAATGGCGTCCCTATTGAAAAAATTACATTATTATGTTTTTAAATTTCAATTAAACTATTGTAGTATTTAGACATGGAAAGTGCCTCCGCTCTTAGAACGATGAGATCTATGGTTTCTGCACCTCTTCACTACACTTGAAGGCATTTTGATTTGACAAAACACTATTTTGAAAACTCCGTTCAACGTTCGCATCTTTTAGCTGTCAAGAATGAACTAGAACCGCCTCGCATTACAGTTTACAAGCCCCGCCTATTTTTTCAATAGTTTATGTTATGCCATTTTGAAGCGACAATAATGCTTTCATGTTTTATTTGCGTTCAATGTTTTTAATACAAAAATATATAGCATCTCCTCTCATCTGCATTATTATTACTTACTAAAAGAACAATAAGAGGAAATAATTGTCTTCCTTAAAATACATTCAAACTTATATTGTTTTGTATTGTCAGATCAGAATGCAAAAACAATGATTGTTTTTAAAACTTTACTTGATTCAATTTTTTTTATATCACAAATTGTCAAGCGCTTCATCTGATGTGAACATTGACAACATCCGGTGGCAAGCAGATACATTGACAACCTTTAAAGAAAATTGTGCCCTGGTTACCTCACTCACAGGACGAAACGAGAAAGTTCGGTCGCGGTACTTCCTCGGACGGATCTGCCCATTCGTGCAACAGCGAAGACAGTTTCATGGCCCTTCCACGCTTAAAGAAATAACTTTTACTACTTTCTCCTGCCCTTACCCCAACTACGTGCGGGGAGGCACCACTTATAATGGTATTGGTTAAGTTTTTTTACGACCGGCGCCAGGCAGACGTCAAACCTCCTTGGCAAAAAGCAACCAAATTCGGAACAATTATTCGTTATCTGTGGGCCACACAAATACTTTGTACCGTGTGGGAATGGAATCCCAGCCGACGCCGAAGCCAATAAATAGCCTAGTAACGACGCCACCGAGCCATTTCGCCAAGGGAAGCTAAATGACTTAGGTGGTTAAAGCATCTGGGCGCGATATCGTAAGACGTGGGTTTGATAACCATGGCGGCGAAAAGCTTTTCGTCCATGTTTTGACAAAATTGTAATGTTCCATCTTAAATGCAGTTTTAGCACTACAAACATTTTAAATTGATACATTAGATAATTTCAAGTACAATTTAGTGTCTTAAATAGAGTAAATGGTGTTACTAGATGCTTTTATAAATCAAGGAATTTGATACCGTAAACTACTTGTTATGAACATATATTCGCTAAAAGGAGTATTTAGTAGCCGGGCAAGATTACCACTACAACTTAAAGGTCTTGTTTTATGAGTTAAACTTTATACGACGACATAACTTCCTAACTTATGATTAACAATGTTTCGCTGACTCTGGACATAACCCAAACTAGTTTAACAATCCTAATTATTTTATATTTCATTAGTTACATGTTTCATTCCTTGAACTTTGCTTGATATTATTATACAAATTTTTGGAAAATCACAGATCTTTTAAAAACATTATAAGAATCCTGCATAAAATAGATAGAAATACTAATATGTTAACTCCTTTTAACGTGAGGGAGGTAAGTAGTAGCTGATCAAGCTTGTTTGTTTTATTATATCATTGAAAATAAAACTTCTGTAGACACAGCAGCGGGCACGTGGTGGACTACGCCCTTATACCCTCTGTACTGAGGTATTTGCTCAGCAGTGGGACTTGTATAATCTGTTATACAAAAATTATACCATAAAACGGCAAAAAATCATGTCTGTTGTATGAGAGCCCCACTTAAATTTTTTTTTATTCTGTTTTTTAGTATTTGTTGTTATAGCGACATCAGAAATACATTATCTTTGACAATGTCAACTGTCTAACTATCACGGTTTCTGAGATACAGCCTGGTGCCAGACGGATAAACAGACAGACAGACAGCGGTGTCTTAGCAACAGGGTGTCCGTTTTACCCTTTGAGTACGGAACACTAAAATCGTGAAGATACCTGTATATTTTTGAAATACTAACAAAAGAGAAAGAAAAAATGGAGTCCGCCAATCCGCCGTGGTGCCGCGTGGTGGACTTTGCCCTCATATATTAGATAGATGATAACGATAATACATATATAGTTTAGTAGTTTTCAAAAGTTTTTAGATAACGATATATAAACCTTTTAGAAAAGTACGTTTTAACCGTGTTTTCAGGCAACGCAAAAGTGCTACAGTATCATTAGAATACGAAGGTAAATTTCGCCACGATATACAAGGTTATAACAGCCCAGGTGGCAAATCGGAAGGTATCGAAACCAGAAGATCCCGGTTCGAGTCCAGATGATTTTTTCTCTATTTACTTTTTCATTCTTTTATGAGAAAAAAAAAAGCTGAGGATAGCTCGGTCATGCAGGTACTATTAGAACTATCGTTTATGAGAAGCTGATCGTTTATATTAAATTGATTTGTATGGGACCCATACGGTTTAACAACGACATCTTGTTATACTATTTAGGTACCTTTATAATATCTGTTCGACCGTTTTGAAGTGCGTTGGCAAAGGGTTCAAAAGCCTAAGTAAACGCAATTATGTTGAAGCGTTTGTTCGCAAAGTAGATTCTGTTTCCAAATACTGATACTTCCTTTGTACGACAGATTTCATATATATTTCATGTGTGATTCGGTACCGTGACAATCGATTTGTTATTAATTTATATTTGGTTTATACTGGTATATATTATTATATTTATCTTAGTAGTTTCCTGATTCAGTAATACAAAATATTCACCAAAATTAAAATCAGGCATTACTCAAGGAATTCTCGCTTGATGCCGAGTCGTTAGTGACTATCCGTAGACGGGGCCGGAACACCGGTGAAGTCCGTCAGGCAAATAACTTTAGTTTCCTTTTCCCACCGAGTCTATGACGACGTTACGCGGGTGGAATTTGCAAACGCTTGCGGGGTACGTTTAAATGTTTTGATGGCTTCGTTAGGTAACCGTATTGTGATATCTGTAAGGTGATCGCGTAACGTGGGAAGTTTGCAACCGCTGTGTAGATCAACGTTTGGAATGTTATGGGATTCATCCCATATGGAACCGGTTACATTGCGAATGGACTTATTTGCAAGTTTTTTTGGGTCTGTTTGAAGAAATTCCATGAATTTGAGCAAAGGTAGGCAAATCTAGTTGTACAACAAGACCGTATAATTACTCAAGAAAATTTCGCTCGAAGAGTTTGGTAAAGTCGGTTTGAAACGAACACAGATATCTTTCTCACAGTGTGTATGTGGGTTACAAATGACAAATCACTGTTCAACGTAACCCCTAGATAGTAGAAATGCCTTTCGCAGGTAAACGTTTGCTCGCAAAGGGTTATTTGTCAACACTTCCTATTCTAGCTCGAGTGTATGGACGGTTGATGGTGGTGAAATTGAATTTCTTTCGCGGAATTTCTTCAAGCATACCCGAATAAACTGGTAAATAAGTCCATCCGCATCGTTACGCGATCACCTTAAGGATATCACAATACGGATATGTAACGAAGCCGAAAATCACCCCAATCCACTGGTTGTAAACATATTGAATATTTAAACGTACCCCAAGCGTTCGTAAATTCCACCCGCGTAACGTCCTCATTGGCCCAGTCGGAGAAGGAAACGAAAGTTATTGCGGACCCAGCAACTGCCTCCTTAAATAACTATGTGCCATGAAGTCATATATAAACGTCAACAAACGAAGTTGTTGAAGTCGCATACATCAAAAAAAAAGGCCTATGCCTTTAATAGCCTATGATGTAATATGTCGTATGATCTAAGAATATTAAATCTCTACTTTATATGTACTAAGAAGTGATACTCATAATTAATGAGCTTTAAAATATTACTTAATAATTATGGCGTACAAAACTCTACAAAAATATACGCTTCAGCTGCGTAAAACGGAAAATTCAGCGAATAATGCTACATTGTATTCGGACGGTTTCAATTATTTGAAAACAGTACTTTGTCGTTTCATAACTTGTTCCGGAAATGAAACAAAAACAAAGACGTTTGCCTCCTTTCGAAACAAATTTTATTAAAAAAGTAGCAAAATCTAGTATATGTGACACCTCCAATGATGATGTCTAACACTCAATTAAATGATTAACAATGAAATACGTCTACAATGTTAGCACTCCTATTTCTCTTCATAAAATGTAGTACATTAAATAATTGTACACATTTTGGCAGTACACTAGTAAAATTGTTCTCTCATCAAATGTATCCGTGTAATATTTTAAAAGTGACAGATAACAAAAAGAAAACCGACTTCAAACCGGAGACTCAAAAACATTGTTAAAACCTATAATATTTGAGGATTGCCCTCCATTTCTCTGGGATGCCATCATCATATCTGGGTTTCCTTATCATGGGCCACCCTTGGAATATCTTCTTTCCAATAAAAAAGAATCATCAAAATCGGCTCATTAACGACGAAGTTATCCGCGAACACACAAAAAAAAATAAAAATATATACGATCGAATTGAGAAACCTTCTTCTTTTTTGAAGTCAGTTAAAACTACTTTGAAGCGCACTAAGAAAAAGTAATATAATTTTGTTGGAAAAGATTTTCATTCAAAACACACGATTAAACATGATTGAGTTGGATGATGAGGCTATTTGTACGCTCAGCCTACGCTCTTCAATTTCGCTAACTTCTAAAGAAACGATCATCTTGATTTTACATTTCTTTTAAGATTGAGATTGAGACAAAGTAAATTGAATTTAAATACGATTTTTGTACTATTTCTTCCGAAATCTCTCTTATGATATAGCAATAACTTTTAATATTTGAATACTGCTATTAGTACTGCAATGATTTTCAATCCTTTTTTAAATCACGTCGACGTCGTACACATAAGAATGCAAACATGGATAATCAAAGAATTTTGAGTAGGAAAGTTTGTTTACCATAGATCACATTATACGTAACAGTTCATATTCACACGTTCAAAAGTGAATATTTAAATACATTACAGGAGCGTGAAAGAAATATTGCGAACCCAGAGAAAATTATGCGAATTCCAGTTAGACATCAATTCATTGAGCTAACTTTTTATAAACCAGCTACATACATAAGACCAAACTAGGACGTCAAGATAAAAGACAGCAATGCCGATACAGTTTTCACCAAGGAAAACAAATGAATATCATAATATATGTGACCTGGTAATTTAATGAACTGTTTCGTCGGAATGAATGAATTGTAGAATTTTTGTTACAGGGCCCCGAATTTCAACGCAGTATTTTACCATTTCGAAATTTTACCTTTTCATGTTATTCGTGCATTCTAGTGTATCTGTTATAGTTAAAACTTCTTATCTTTAGGCTACAAAAGTATCTACGAAGTAATCGGAAATGCTGCATTTTTCGTTTTAAATTAACGTGTACATCTAAAATAAAAATAAAATAAAACAGATTGCACTGCAAAAGCTCGTCTCATTGACAAAAGTTACTTGGTCAGTAAACTTTTTGGCTGTCCGTAAAGTAAATAAAGTTCCATTTGTGAATAAATCTCGGGGCTTGGAAAAATGTTAACTCATCTAGTTTTAAACGTTAAAATCTCTGATGAAAGCATAATGTTTGTTTTCAAATACCATTACTCAAATATAAAAATATTTAAAAATCAAACAGATTTTTTTGGATAAATAACGCGTAAGAGAAATGTATTTAAAAATAATGAAATGAAAGGATTAATTTTTAGTTTTAGTGCTAGTCTCTGCACTCAAAATGAAACGTTTAATTGTAATTTTTTGTAGTTATATGCACTTAAACTCTCAGCACTGTTTAGAACACACGGGTTAGAATCTTTCATTTTTCGGTTTTGCGCCCAGACGCAAACTAAGCTAAGTGGCTGGAAGACACAGGTTCGAATCCCAAAGAGCCGAATGCTTTTGTTTATTTATCTTCAAACTCTAGATCTCATTAATCTTCTAACATCTCTAGAATTCAAACTAATATCGTACGTAAAAAAATGTTTATACGTTCATGAACTTTTTCTCCTACTTTAAGAAAATGTAATTTGAAATTATGTGCACAATAATGTGGGTATTTTTTCCTACTACGGCGCCATTGACAAGTCAGTGATTTTGCCAATAACTCAGTACTTTGAGATCAACTTTAAACTTATTTCAGTTGCGTACCTATAAACAAAGGAACAACACAAAGTTAGTAACATGCACATTAATAATGGAAGAACATAGGTACATAGTAAAAACGGCACCCTAAATTTTTTTTTAATAACCCCAGCTTAAAGACACATATATTGTTAATCTCTATAAATTTAACTAAAGTTTTAATAAATGGAGTATAAATAAGAGTTAATAGTATGCAAGTCTTTAAAGAAAACTAGACGCTGCTTTCTTGTATTTTTCAGTAAACGACATAACAATGGGTGCGCCAAACATTGCTTAAAATGCGAAAAAACAATATAGTTAAAAGACGTTCAAAATCAAAATCAAAAATGTATTTATTCAAATAGACGCTTGCGCGCTCTTATGTATCGTCAAATTTTACATCAAAGATTATGTATATAGGTTCGTAAGGTACCACCGGTTCGGAGAGCAGTTTCTGTTGAGAAGAGACCGGCAAGAAACTCAACAGTTGTTGTTCGTTGCCCCTCCGAACGGGCTACCGCCTTGACGTGGCGGAGGGGCTTTGTAGCCGTGGCTTGACCACCTACGGTGAAGCTAAGAGGCACCCACACTGGGCCGGCCTGTGGTGTAAGGCCGGCCCGAAAGGGCCAGGCAACCTGCCTGGTTGAGGGTGGAGGAGGAGGTCCTACTTTCACCGTCTTCTGCTACCGAGGAGCAGTCGCGTGGGAAGAACAGGGCCGGTATTGCGTTTGGCCGCTCTCCCTATCCTGACTCGGCGGGGTTGCACCGCTGATGCAGTGGTGGTAGGCATTTCCCCCAAGTAAACAAAAAAAAAAGATAAAAGAGATTTTCGTCGGTGTGGCAATCGGCCGTTTCGCTTAGTGGTTAAAGCGTGTGAGCGCGAGTCCGGTAGAGGTGGGTTCGATTCCCACAGCAACGAAAAACTTTTCTTAGTTTTTCTACACATTTTAATGTTTTATCTTAAGTGCAGAGATTATCACTATAAAATTTTAAAAGAGTGTTATGGGCAAAAGGTAGAAAATTAATGACGTAAAAATAATTCTTAAAGTAAAAATATCTATGATACTCCAGCCATCGAAGCAGATTGCTGTCTATATAAAACTTCACCACATCACTATTACTAGGTTCACATCATCGGTACATATTGGTACTTTATGATTAATTTTGTCACTGAGCACAAATAGTCCCTGCCTTACGTTCACTGTAAGGCAGGGACCGGCTTATATAAATTGATGGAGTTAGAGACGCGTTCTGTGACGTCATCAGTGCACGTGCACGATGCAGGTGTTACGAGTACCTGTGCGCCATGACCAAACAGTGATTCCGTCATATATATATTTTATATAATAAATAAATAAATAGGACCCATCCAGACGTAATCCCTCGGCAGGATAGATCAAACGGCCGAGAGTTAGGTCAAAAGAGAGAGAAACCAACGGACGATGCGGGTGGAATCGAGGAGCACTGCCTCCTGAAGTCCCGGAGTCGCGGTCACCTCAGATGTATGTATGTACGGAGAGGCTGATTGCGATTAACGCTTTCGCAGAAACAGAGTAAATATGTCATTATTAAGTAATAAACAGTACTTCTTCTCTTTTGAAACGAATAAAAACGGTATTGTTTTATTGTAAATTCTAAGATTTTTTTTGGTGGGATTACTGTATTTATCCCCGCTTACCAACGGTTGTGATATTGTGATAAGCTATATTCTTTGCTGAACACAGACTTCAAACTGTAAACTGTATGTTTTTATTTTACTTTATGAGTGAATACATATATGTTGAAATTTTAACACTTAAAACATTTAAGAGCTCCTTTCAAAAGATGTTAACTTTTTCCAAATTTCATGTAATAAATTAGACCAACTGGAATCTACTCATGAGAGCGGGCCACCTTCACCAGGCACAATTTAGATATACATTTATAGCTATAATTAATTCATAAATGTGAAATGATTAACAACCTTAATCCTTTAACCATTTCTGCGTTGGAACAATTAATCATTCTTTATGGTTTTACGCAATGCGGGCTAAGGTAATTGTCAAAAAAATAATTAGAGTTACTACCCAAAACTACGCTTTCAATTTTCAAATAATAGCATCGTTAAGCGAAGATGGAAAGTATTAATCGAATAAGGTAATTTAATTAAGCAGTAAAGGTTGATAATATTGTGACGTAAATCAAAATTGACGGGCGTATTTTGTTTTATATACAGGGAGGCTTTTCTAAGTGTATCCATTTTTTTAATTAAATTCTAGACATAAATAATGTGATATAAAAATGATAAATATTTAAAATCACTCGTAAGTAATTAATTACATTCATTTGAACTTATCTCAAAAAGTGCGTGATATATGGGCAACTCATTTATTTTACGCGCGATCACTCATAACTAACACACACACAAGTTCGTTTCAAAAGTATACGACGCATTTATGTATGACTTCCGCATTGTCAACAAGTTCTGTTTTTTAGGGAATAGAGTGGCAAACAAAAAAAAAAAACTTTTGTTTTTATTTCAATAAACGATTATACTACCGAATCTGAACCTCCTGTGTGAATTTGGGCACCTTTAAAAAAGATATGGAAAGCGATAAAGTGGAGAATCTAAGGTATTTAAACATAAGAATTCAAACTCTCACTGTACAGAAGCTAATTATTAGTTTAATGGACAGAAAAAAGCATAGGTTCTATACACCAGTAGGATTTTGTTAATTTATTATTTTTTTACCAATGAGTTTAAATCCATAATTCGACTGTTAGTACCGTGTGCTTGTTCGTGCATTTTAGTAAGTGCCAATGTGCTTTAACACATAATAAGCTTAACGGATGCTATAAATATCCGTTTTTTCTTAATTCAAATATATGAATTAAATCAAATAATTGAAATCTCTTACTTGAACAATAAATAACTCGATAAATATGAATGTAGTATTTTGGTAATATATTATGACATATACATTAAGATACCTCAAAATAGTACGCTTAGCTCACATAGACTTATGAAAGGGAAGGAAATAAGATATCTTTTATTAAAAAGGTTATGAAAGGAAATAAGACCAACTATTTCGCATCTTTTCACACCATTAATTTTCTATTTCAGTGAACATGTTACTAACAGCTTCTTTATAGGTATATTTTAAGGACAATGTTTATAAACTACGAGTATATTAAGATAACCATCCACTTTCATCACTTTAACATTTTGGCAAATAATATATTAAACAGGAATTTTAATACGAATTTCATTTTTTCTTGAATTTTGAACAATTTTAAATTTATGAACCTTCTTAGGATTATGTGACATTTCTTAAAAAGTGGCTAATATAAGCAAATATAATATATGATAATAAATATAAATGTGATGTGACTCCTAAATAATCTCATTATTTTTTATAATTGAATAACTCAAAGATTTGCAGTTCAAAAGTAGCACAATTTCTTTAAACGTTAATCGTTTAAAAAACTACTTCAGAGCTTTGTGACTTAAAAAAATTTATAATTTTTTTAAGAATTTCTTCCTCACGGTGCAGTATAAACGTTTAATACCTGCACCACGCATTAAAAATAAACAGATCTGTGTTAGGCTAAGCAAATATAGATCTGAATGAAAAACGTTATTACTTGGAAATTTTCCTTATCTTTTATTAAAATTACGAGGTCAAAACATGAAAGGAAAATGTTATTAACTAATGTGTTCCATTGTATGTTATCCGTTTCGTAGCACGTAAATTATTACGGATAAAGTAATAAAAGGATGAAATTGCTGCACAGAATACCAAGGAGTGTATAGATTTTTTATTATAGGTGTTTATAATATTCCTTTCATTGCTGGAAAATTGTGCCTGCCATCCTTTTAAATACATTAAATATTTAAATTTTCTGCATTTATAACTTTTACAATTGGGTCTAAGTTATGACAGAAAAGCATGATACCAAAATGATTTCCGTAGAAACGCAAATATTAAAGAGTAAGCTTACCGTACTGTACTGTATTAACGTCAGGTGTCGAAATAGTGAAATTATCACACAAGATAAGTTACATCTAAGGATAACCAGGACTTAGTTGCTACCAAAATTGGTTTGTCGTATATATGGTATGTATAAGTGTCGGTATAGTGTTGCCTAACAGGACTCACCCGGTGGATATCCCTCCTCAAACGATAATCGATAATCGATGTTGATCGATAAGGATGTTGCACCGGCCTCGTTTGTAAACAGTAGCATTTGTGTCAGGAGGGTAATTCTTTGCGTTTACCAAGAGATGATCAGAATGCTTTTCGGCTCTTTGGATGAATCGTTTGGTTTACTCGTTAAAGTTTTCGCATAGGTTCGAGAGACTGAAAACGCTATGCAGGTCGACGTTACGCCGATACCATCTAGCATTGGATGTGAGGCGGATGAACTTAGTTCAAATTACCTTAAGTCTATGTAGGTTTGTGGAGCTTACATGAGCATATAGCACATAGAAGCGTAGGCATTACGTGTCATACACAAGCCTTCATTTTGCTATTAGGACATCTTATTTGAAGGTTAGTAGAAGGTATAAAGCCGGTTCGAAATGAAAGCCGCTTAGTCGAAAGTAGCTTACAGTTACTTGACGTTCTTTCCCCAAAGGATCGTTGGCAGAAGGTGTGCAGTGCTAATTGCATCAGCACAGGACCATGCTGCCGGTATGGAGCCAAATCTAGCAGTGGAAGCTCTCCTCGGTCTACTTCTAAATCTACTTCTATATTTACCTTTGGTCGCAAAGACATTTCGTCGCTTTGCGGAATTCGTTCGAAGTATATTATGTCGAATATCGTATGTAACTGTGTGCTTTCACATAAGATAAGCACACAGTTATGCAATAGCTGCACTCTTGAGGCAAGAAGTGTGTGTGCCTCATCATTTACAAGTACGGGAACCTGCCACAACCCGTTACAGAAAGCTACATTATAGAAGATAAACTCGGTTAACTCCTTGTCGCCAACACCGGCATTACGATGTATTATTTTTCTAGTCCCGGTGCCAGCACCAATGAAATATCGTTAATTTCAATTCCTAGTGCGTAATTACTTTCTTATAATTAACAAAAAAAAAATATACTTCGAAGATGTCTGAAATGCCAACAAGAAAGGTAAACGCAACAGACAGGGGAACACACACGCACACCCGGACGGACGTGACTATTTCTTTTTTTTTACGAAAAAGAATGCAAATGAGAATGCGGTTCACCTTATGATAAGCGATCACCACCTTTGACATTTGCAACATCAGTTGAGATGCAATTGCGTTGCCGGCCATCGTTGTGCAACAAAGAAGACGGTTGCGTAGCCCTATCACCAGATACTGGCAATTACTCATATAATATAGTGAAATAAAGAATTGATAATATTAAACAGCATTCTCCATATATTATATTCTACTGATCGATACTAAACTAATATCACAATTATCTCTATATATAAAAATGAATCGCTGAATGTGTTGCTAAGCGCAAATCTCGAGGACAGCTGAACCGATTTCGCTAATTCTTTTTTTTATAATATTCCTTGAAGTACGAGGATGGTTCTTACGGAGAGAAAAATTAAAAAAATTGCCTGAAAAGTTCTAAAAATAACACTTTTCTATAATCCCATACAAAAAATTCGTAATAATACTTAAAAATCAATTCGAACTTTAATACCATACCATAATGTTTAAGTGTTAGTGGAGGGGTTCCGGGAAGGCAACACAATTGTGTGTCGTTAGTATCTTATTAAATATTAATGTCAATATATATATATATAGTCCTTTTCCATAACTTGTTTGATCCAGCAAAATTAAAAGAGTACTTTGTTGATCCACCTTTCTATCCAAATTTACTTGCCCTTAACCTTTATTTTAAAGACCCGAAAGCATATATTTCAACAGCGTATTGTGTCGCTTAGACATATTTCTACATTCAGCAATATACTCCAACCGTTGTTTTATACTTTTCTAAAGTATTTGTGGCTCCGCGTAACGGTTTTTTCTCAGGCACTTTTTAAACATTTCTTGATCCATCTGAGCTCGCATACTTAGCTCGACGTCAGTGTTTGTAAAATGAATTCCACAGTGTTTGTAATAAGAACTGAGTTTCCATGTACATTTTCTATTGAGTAAATTGTTACTATATGTCGAATATAATAACCTAGATAAATATAATTGACAAAGAGATGGTTATAACCTATTTCTTATTAATTAGTTTACCATAGGATGCTAGAGAATAAATATTTTAATATTGTAGATATTATCGCTTGATATTAATGAATCCTTGGGACATTATCAAAATACGTGTACTACCTATAAAGTGTATAGTTTTGTTGTTATGCTTGTTAGCACATGCAGCCTGTATTAATTCGATTGAGGTGAAACCCAAAATGCTGTACTCCTAAGTAGGCATCCAAATATTATCCCGAGTTGATTTAAACAACTTGCGCGGCGGAGAACTATGAGCTCAAAGAATGTCATACATATAATAAAAATTTAACTGATTGTTGTTTGTACATGGAAGATATTTGAGAAAAACTTTATCAACGCAGTAGTATATAACAGTACCCAAAACAATGATAGTTAAAATTATTGTCTGTTTATCTGTTTGTCTGTGTGCGCTAACTTGGCTAATACGGCCTTTCCGATTTCAGTGCAACTTTTACAAATGCATTGTAGTAAGCTTCTCTTAACATTTATTGTTAGTTTTATTTAAGCCGGATGATAAATAAAATAGTTATATCAACTTAAAGAACCACATTGTAGATTTGTGCGATGAAACTATAGTTAACTATGGTCTGTAAAATGATGGTTTGTATAAAGTTAAAAAAAATCGCCCAAGTGCGAGTTGGAGTTGCGCACGAAGGGTTCCATAGGTATTTTTAAGCACGATATAATGTGCGGGCGAAGCCGCGGGCGCAAGCTTGTTGTACAATATATTGCTACTATTGCTCTAGGAAACGGATCAACAACGGTCGCAATGTAATGCGACAAATGATGTAGTGTGACAATTTCTTTAAAGAGACGAGGATGACAATATTTTAGTTTAATTTTAACTGTTAAATTTGTTTACAAATCATTGCTCAACTCATTATCAAATATGAGTTTGGTTACAAGAGAATAAATTATTATTATTTATTATGTAATCAATAGTGTTATTTAAGCTAATGCTATTCAGTGGGTTAAAGTTAGATTAGTTAAGAGATAATATGCAATTTATCGGACAAATCTTTACATCAAAAGGGACTCTAAAAGATTATTTTAACCAAATAAAATAGAATATTAAGGGATAAAAAATATAGTTCTTTCTAGACACATGAATAAATAATAATAAGACGAAAAAAAAATTAAGATTATTTCTATGTAGTACCCAGAATATTTTTGTCACTTCTTGAAAGAGTTTGGAAAAGATTGCCAAAAAAAATTCTAATTTTTCATTGTTTTATTACCAATCTAAGGCATTGAAATATGAAAAACGTTAATAAATCAATCAAGATTTTTTTTAATTTTTTGGTTATTCTGTTCCTGTAAAAAAATTACTTGAATTGTTAAAATAATTATTATAAATAAATACATTGTTTATAAGATTTTAAATTTTTTTCTTTTAGCAATATGATGCTTAATGAAAATATGACATTTAAGAAAAAAAATTTTCACTGCTAAAACGCTTTTTCTAAATTACAATTTTTTGTTGCTTAACATTATGGAACGATTTTAATAAAATCATAATTTATCTCGTTGTTACATCATAAAAAAATTATAGTTTAATTTATTTTTTATTGGTTTTGTGAACAGACGCTTGTTTATAAACAAACGAATTACGAAAAATTTTGTTTAGTAGTTTCCTGTTTTTTATATAATTTTTAAAATTATTGTACACTTGGACTTGTTGTTACCTATCAGGTATTCTCCATTGCTATTAAAACTACTTATAAACTATTGAAGATACGACTAGAACACTCCTATTTATTCTTCAACATCATTTTTTAAATATTGAAGTAGAAGTACATTCATTTTATACATGAATTAAATAATTAACTGTTGAGTATTGATACCAATATTTTTTATTAATTATTATATGTAAATTCTTAAATAATCTATCCCGCGCGCAACGAATTTACATTAAAATATAATGGTTGTGTTGCACGTGAATCTGAAAAGCGCGCGAGCGCTAGATACTGCTGGCCCTTTAAAGCATGTATTTCAACAAATATCACATTCACGAGATACAGTAATTCTTCTTAATAAGTAGGCACTGACGTAAAGTGATGATTTCAACTAATGAATGCTGCTGTGGTCTGTGATTCGTCCGTTTGAATTGGATCAAATAAATACGGAGTGGATTTGTATAAATTGTAGCTACTTTCAAAAAGATATTGACGAGCAGTTGTTGATCCGAATGGAGCCACTATCACATACATATGGTATTGGATCAACAAATCGGGTATGGATCAACAAATTTAAGCGGATCAACAAAAAACTGGATCAAACAACTCCTAGAACGGATAACTATATAACTATATAATAATATATAAGGATAAATACTTAAAAGTCAATTTGAACTTTAATACCATACCATAAAGTTAGTAGAGGGGTTCCGGGAAGGCAAAACAAGCGAGTGACTGTGGTAAAATGTCACTTGAAATGTAAACGTCTCTTTGCTGTGCATCACTACATTATAAATAAAGTCGTCCCGCTGTCTGTATGTCCCTATGTATGCTTAGATCTTTAAAACTACACAACAGATCTTGATTTTTTTACTAGATGGAGTGATTCAAGAGGAAGGTTTATATGTAATTATATTTTGCACCCGTGCGAAGCCGGGGCGGGTCGCATATTCACATAAAATTGACATAATTATGTTATATGTGATTCAACTAAATAACAAAAATTGGAAACCAAAATGTTTTAATTAACATTAAACTAAATAATAAAAAATTGGAACCCAAAATGTTTTAATTAACATTAAACACGACGTGTTTCCATGTTACAATCGTATACCGTATAAATGGATGAAAAATGCTAACGAAGACTTGTACGGCTCACATCAATTAAATATTTCTGATCCATTAGCGCAGGTGGCGAGCAGCGTAATGGAAGCCATTAGAGCTGCCGGTCAGTAGCTTGAATCATACCCGCGATAAATCGTTATTTGGTCGCATTACTTTTTAATGAACTGGACAGATATAAAATATTACGATCTAAAACAATTTGTGAAAAAAAATCCATAGATTCACTTGCCATTACTGACGTTTTACTTCTTTTTCACTACAGTTGTAGGGATGAAGGAAATTGGCAGATCTCTATGTTCTCATTCACCCCGTCTCCTGAATTGTCTCTAGCTAGAATGGCTCAATCAGTTCACAACTTCCTTCTTGCGCTGGCCCCACACCCTTAGCCCTTTCGCTAATTCTATTTGGCATATCACAGAAAGTGCTAAAGCAATTTAAAAGACACTTTCAAGTGACAATATTTATTTAGTTTATTTAAAATTAATTGGACAGAATTTAGCTCAGTAACCATGTTGATAAAATGCGACCGTTCGCTATATCATCAGATCTAATCGATTGGGCAAAGAACTTTTGAATGAAAGGTTATTCCGCGTGAATGTCGAAGCATATTTGTCCAAGTCAATGAAAAGTACAATGGACTTTGTCAGGGTTCTATTCGTTTAGCAACTCACTTTCTGCTCTGAATTCAGTTACATGCCGATTCTTTGGATAAGTCAAGATTTAATTCAATCTAAAAAAAATGGCGATGGTTGACCACAAGAAAGTGACACTACAATCACTAATGGGGGCCGTTCCAATGATTAAATTATTCAAAAACACACAACTCATTGCTATTGTATTGCTATTTTACGGTGGTAGAACCACGCAGCAGACTCAGCTGTTGCACGAATGGGCAGGCTCGTCCAGGTAAGTACCACGACCTCATAGAAGACCGGCGTAAAGTGGAAGTATAATATTTTCGCGTTTCGTCTGGTGAGTGAGGTGGCCGGAGCCCAATTTCCAAAAGGTTGTCAACGCATCTGCAAGCCTCGGGTGTAGCAGATGTCCATGGGCGGCGGTATTCACTTAACATCAGGTGAAACGTCTGCTCGTTTGGTAACTTATCACATAAAAAATATCAAAAGTAGGCAGTTTACCCTGAATTTTAATTTTAAAATTTATTATTAAATTATCTGATTAGTTTGACTAGCCATCACCACACCTTCCGGACAGCTACTTTCCTCGTGAAGGGCAGTTTTTAACCGTGTTACAACTGCGTTTTTAGTAGTATTGTTGTCATGATGAGTAGGATCAGTGGTGAGGGCTGTAATAATTGGTTAGATGTAACTAGTGATATAACTAACAAAATAACTAATTTCGACCATACGCAATGAAGGCAGTCACTCGGTTTTCTTCTTGACGCATTAAGAAAAAATATGTGTGCCTTCTTCCTCTTCTTTCTTCTTACCCTATCCCACCTGGCTGGGTTCGGAGAATATATGAATCATACTAAGTTTTATTTAGGATCGGCGGTCAGCCTGACGTCAACCCTGATTTAGAACAGATGCGGAACGGCACTTGTCATCATGTGAAATAGCAACCAAGAACTATTACAATAGAAAATCTAGAACTAGTTTTTGGGTAGCCGTATTCTCCCAGAATCTCCCAGTTGCTTCTATTCAACACGCGACAATTTTAATTATCTATGAATAGAGTCAAATCAAAGTTATCTCCAATCAAATTATTCATCTTGGCTTACGAAGGTACCTTATTTCTACTATGCATTTGTATTTAAATAACGTATCAAAGTAAGAAATAAGTAATATGAAGTTTTATTACATTTCTAACGCACATCGCATAAAAAGTACGATAGTTATTTTTGCAAAGAAAAGTTTTTCTGTATGGTGTACATTAAGTCACTATGTAATACAAAGCAAATATGTCACGCTAAAATCCAGAGCCAGATTTTATCTTTGAGATGCAAATCACATCCTTTGGGAATTGAAAGCTCAAATCGAGTGTTAAAAATACCTACGAAGGTTATTCAAATACATCTTTGCCAATTTTTGTGTCACTTTAACTTATACGTGCAAAATATTGTACTGTCACCTTTTTGTATACGTAGAAATTTGTGTTTTTATTGTAACCATTATGCTTAATACAGACCCGATATTTAAAAGCACTATAGGCTATTCGTTACTTTATTTTCATTCAAAAATGTACATCTTGATATAAAAAGAAAATAAACATATTATAAAAAATGAAGAATTTCATATGAGAAAAGATCAGTAAAAAAGTCTAAATTTCTTTATGCAATAAATGTTTGTTTTAAGATGTTTTCTGGACTATGCCATGTATATAGTTTACGTGTTCTTTTAGTGTACTTTATTTAAGCTTTTATTAAACGTCAAAAGCCTACCACCAGTTCACTAATTGAGACCTGCGCAGAGAAGAAACAGCGTTCTCGTTCACTCTTTTAAACAATATAAGCAAATTTGTAGAGTATAAAATCAGCAGCAGCCAGGGGACTTGACGGTGCAGACTAAGATTTCCACACATCTATGTCCTTAATGTATTCTTCAGCAATATAATATGCCCTCTCCATTACGATAACTTTTCAAAACTGTTTGAATTTATTGGCACGTAGCTATTTGTGGATGTCAATTTTTTTACATATGTTAACACCTACATCTATTTTTTTAAGAAGAAACGATTTTGTGGTCTAAACCTCGGTACTTCCAGAGTGTATTTTTGTACAAAAAAAATGGAGTTTACAATGTAGTAAATATTTGTTCCCGGTTCGTACTGAAACTTGATGGCCAGTAGGTGACATACCTCCCGTTTGAGAAAACGCACTAACGAACAAATGAGCCGATCTACCCAAAGTGGATAGCCGCCATATCAACCTCGAGGGTTCTGGCTAGCCCACGAGTTTTGCGTTCGATGAAGCTTACGGACTGAAAACCAAAACGCTAGTTAATGTAAAATTGAAAAAGATTCTTAAAATGTTAATTTAGTGCTGTATATTATTATCACTTAGTGTAAAATAGGAGATAAAAAGATTTAATCAGTCCGATAACTTTTAGTAGCCAAGGAAATTGCCCAAATTTTAATTCCGTTTATTAAAGTTTAAAGCTTAGGCCAAACTTTGTAATACTAGCTGTGTAGCAAAGTTTCAAGTAACTGGTTTCATTCATAAAGTAATTACTTGTTGCATTAAAACTACTTAGTTTGTAACTTGTAACCGAACCGAAATTACGAGAACTGTAGGTAATTACCCATTTTATTACTGCTATGATAAGTTTTCTGTAGTTATATTTCTTTTGGCGCTTGAAAAAACATATAATATACATAAACATAGAAATTTTGACGTGATGGAGTTACAACGTTTAAAACGGTATTTTTTTCATTTGCTACATTATTTAATCCCCATTCAATCCCACCGTAATTGCTTCGAAATACTTGTTGAGACTACATTAGTTTTTCACTACTCATTTTTTGCGCCTATCTTTATTAATCTAATATTTACAAGATTAAATCTATCTAAAATTACATATTATCTACTGAACTAATCCATGCGGCATGGTGCCAAGAACGCTAGCTGCATTTCCTCGCTGAAGAGTTATGCTTAACCTTTGAGCGAGAAAAGAACCAGCTCTCTTGTCACCAGCCGCTGCGTTAAGCCTAGTTAATTATAAAATGTGTTGTTCTTATGAATAGTCTGTAAGCACACACAAAAAATGTTTCAAGAAATGTCTTCTAATAAAATGACTTTTCTGCTCTTCTATTGCCCATTTGAGCATTGAATTCACCAAGAATAAGATTTACATCTCAAAGATAAAATCTATCTCTGAATACCAATATGAGATCGACTAGGATACTTTAAGTTTTTAACATAAATTCATTGAAAAATCGATATATTCAAATATGAACAATTTTTTCAACATGTGCTTTGTAATTACAATTATTAAAATTACTAATTAGTAAAGTGTCGAATTTAAGTATATGTGTAAATTTTTTTTAAAGTGTAAGTACAGTGTAACGAGTAACTAAATAAAAGTAATAAATTACTTTCATGCTCCTAACACCTGTATTCTCATGATATGACGGACGTTAAGCAATGATAAATGAGTTTCTCTATTGTTACCCATTATCATATTTTTATTTTATTATTGTCCCTTAGTTATTCAAACTTTTTTAAAATTATGGCGTTACTACGGTGAGTAAGAGAGATATAATATGTTAATATCTTTTAAGCCTGTCAGATGTTGCATAGTTATTCTCTTTTGTATATATTATCACTTAATTTCTTAACCAAGGAATTTCATGGCCGTTAATGTCACATATTTCGTCCCTAAGATATCTCATTTAAACTACATTAATATTATTAGTTTTAAAATTGTGTTTTTAAAGCTGTGGCATACATATTTTTTAAAGGCAATGTATTTCGTCCATTCAATTCTGTATTGTGAAATTATTGTAAAACCTATCTTTAGACAAATATTTTTTTTATTCATAAGTAGCTCTATATTATTTGACTTTAGAAGTCTGTTTTAATGTAACAGCTTAATTCAAGTATTTGTCCTGTTTTTACTGGCCTAATTAATTAACTAACATAAACATGCTATCCTGCTAGCGTTTTTACTGCGCCACAAAGTGATTCATGTGTTGTTTAGTTTACTTTATTTGTATAAGTTCCGTTACTAAAGAAATTAAAACTGCAACTACCTGGCTTCCTGTTTTCATCCTTTTCTATCGATTTAATCACGAAATATTCAGATTTATAAAAGAAAACTAAAATCAAAAACGTTTATATGGGGTTGTAACTGGAACAATATTTTTGAATCGGCTGTGTTTAACACTGGCAAACCTAGTCAAACTTATAATTCCAATGTTTGCTTCCTGCTTCCGTTTACTACTTTAAAAAAATGTTTTACAAGATTTTCGTTAAAATTTATTGCATTTATTTATTTTTATTAAAAGCTAAGTTAAGCTCCGTCTATTTTATCACGACGTTCTTGTCTATTTTATTTTAATTTTGAGTCCTGAACTAGGAAATATTTTATGTGTTGTGGTACGTTCCACAATGGTGAATTGACGGAAGCATGTGAAGCATCCCTGTAAATTTTGTGAAAAGTCGGAAATCAAAATGTAATTAATCATGAAAATAGGAAAATGAGTTTTATATGACAAAGTGTAGTATTTGTGTTAACACAAGAAATCACTAAGTAATTAAGCCTGGAAAAACTGAATCAAGTTTTAATGATTCACGATTTAGCAGTTAATTTGCATGGTGAAAACATACTTACAACAGATAATTTTTGCTTTTTTCATATTTCAGCTTGTCAAGAAAATGCCGATTTATTCATTTAATTAAAACAAAAACCAAATTGTAGAATGTGAAGTTTAAAAGAAGTAAAGTATCAGCCTATACATGTCCCACTGCTGGGCAAAGGCCTCCTCTGTACAGAGGGTATCAGGGCATAGTCCACCACGCAGCCCCACTGCGGATTGGCGGACTTCACATATCATAGAATTTTTTTTTTGTTATTATTTCGAAATTATGCAGGTTTCCTCACGATGTTTTCCTTCACCACTGAGCACGTGATAATTCAGCACTTAAAATAACAATTTCATTGGTGTTGGCACCGGGGATCGAACTCGGTTGTTCGAGTATATTAAATTAAAGGCGAGCGCCCGGACACTGAGTTATCATGGCTATGTGAAGTTTAATCTCAATATTTTTTTATTCAGACAAGGTATTTACTTGACTTGCATTCTACCTGACAGAGATAGCATTAAAGGTGGTATTTGTTACACAAATAAAATAACCGAGCCGGCAAAATTCCCCTTGAGGATTGGCTTACAGCCAATGTTCCGAATAGCACAATAACCCGAAAACCTTAATTTTCTTTTAAGGGTTGGAACCCTTAAAAGAAAATTAAGGTTTGCTGACTATATTAATTTATATTAATTCTTAATTATTATTGTGATATTATTAGATTAAGGGATCTTACTTGATCTGTATTGAGGAATTTTTTTAGGATCGTGAAATGCTAATTAGTTTAAATATTGTGCAGATAGCTTTGTAAGTAATCCTCAGTACCCAAGACCTTCTTATTTCTTACTCACACTTGTCTTACATTTTGCAATAATGCGATTTCAAATGTTTGTCGTTTTGTATTAGAGGAGAGAAGCAAAGCATAAACCCAATTCAAACCGCAATCTGTCATGGCCACAACACAGCTCACAATTTATTCACAATGTCATCCTTTGCACGGTGAAAGAATACCGTATACGCCTGGCGGCGTGGACTGTAGCCAAATTTTGTATGATGTTATCGGTGCTGCAGATTCAAAATTGATTACATTTTCAGTGTATCCGAAGATTGCGATATGTTTGCGCAGCGTGATACTCAACTGGGTTTGTAAATGAAAAAATAATTAACTAAGTCATTTGTACTGTACAGTAAAAAAATCACTGCCTAATATATCAAACAGAGCTAAACAGGACTATTTACTTATCTGGTCATGTTAAATCTCACTACAGTGTAGAAGCGTTATTATTTTGTGGAGATACTCTGATTGCTGACAGATATTAACCATTTCATGTTCATTATAGTTTCTAATTATCATTTCATATAGATAGTGCACATACACTTGTGTAAAAGATTCTTTAGTTTGTGTAATATCTGTAGGACTACTATGTGCACTATATGTATGAAATGATGATTATAATGATTCCATATTATTCCAAGTTAGTTGGAGGCCATCTATAGGCGGTTTTCACATGAAAACGGCTGTTACTACTGCGTGCAATGCACCAGGTCACTCTGATAGTTTTGCGAAATAAATTTTATATCTATAAGTCCCTGGGTGATTATAATTATTTAAAATTAAATTAAACATGGTTCGAATTTTAAATATCCCTCCACAGTTTTTGAGAGCAAAATAGAATTATCATGTCTCCTCATGTAAAAATGGATCTGCATTGGAAACATTTTCGTGCGTTGATTTTTATGATTTCGCTTAAAACCGGACGAGTCGCTGATCGACTTCAAATGGCATTTATGGATGAAATACCTTCAAAAGCAACCACAACGCGTACAAAAGTGAAATGATCGGGAAGCGCTGGGAAATTTTGTTATCAGTTCCATTACGAAATCAACGCTAAAAGGTATACTTTCTACCAAATACTTGCCAGAAGTGTTAACTGCAATGAGCAACAAATGACCGAAGACTGGGGTACGCGGGGTACTGCTTCAATATGACAACGCGCTCGCTCACTGAGCACTAAACTCAGAACTCAAACTCACACTCAAGTAACACCTGTATATTTCCCACTTCTGGGCAAAGGCCTCCGCTGTACGGGCATAGTCCATCCTATGAACTCACTGCGGAAATTGACAATTACAATACAAAAAAAAAATTGGCAATACAAACCAATGAAGCAACGTAAAGCAGAAAATAATTATCATGTTTACAGTCTGTGAGCACACTTAAATCACCCAAACCTTTACATGATAATTGAAAGAAGAATCTTTCTAAGATGTTGATATTAAAAAAAAACATCAGAATTTCAATATTAAGTTAGTTGGCTTGTACCACCCTGTTAAATCATATAATTAATAAAATACAACCAACGTACGACAACTGCAAGACATGAGTTAATCAGCTCTTACTAAAGTTTGTATTGTTAAAACTAACGTTAGCCAAAGTTAACAATGACAATCTGTCGTTTAATGCTTCAATTTCTCCTGCGATGTTGTATGCTGAAAAGTATTCAAAATCAAAATTAAAAATAGCTCAGCAAGTTCAAAAATTCCGTAAAATTTCTTTAATTGAATGCTACAGTTAAACATAACAATATGTTTTTTTATAAGAGTAATAAAATAGAATTCAAAACATGTAATTTAAACAGAATGTCAATCTCGTTTAAAATAAATGCCAAATATTTAACTCTCTCTCTAGTTATTACAAAACAAAAATGATTTACTAAGGTACTTACCTTAATTTATTTTAGTTTTAACCTTTGACTACACAAAATTCCAATTTGTTATATTCATAGTAAATTTTACCTCTGGAATATAGTAGGGTACACCACTGCATGTTGAAACGACTTTCTTATCAATAGATTTATTACGGCATTATAATGATATATACATTCTCGTTTTAAAAAGAAAACAGTCCGATGACTGTCTTTTGCAGCAAAAAGTAACTGCAATGTTCTAAAATTTAATATTCAAAAAAGTCACGTTAAGCTTAAATTTATTTCGTTTTGAACATAAAAAAATATTTATGTAATGAATATATTTTTAATGTATTTCAAAAATATTTTTTTATTTTTGTCTTGTTCACATAACTTTATATTAGTGTAAGACAGGTGCTGTCATGAATTAAAGATATAATATTATATAGTAATATTTCAGTGAGGGTATCCGCAAATTTTTTATCAAGGCGCATCATTGTTTTATTATTAATGAAAACCGTGTCAGCACTGCATGTCTTTTATTTTTTGTGGTGTGAGGCCCCCCGGTCACCTCGTCAGAAAACTCTACGTTTACCTCGATTCTTTGGGTTATTGAAGAGATGTTTGGTCTCGAGATTTTCTGTCAAGTTTACCACGGGGAGTGCTCTAGGGAATTGTTCTGCTACTGATTTTCACAATTTATCAAGATTCTATTCACATTTATACTGATTCCTTTTATTTATATGTTTTCTTTTTCAGTGTAGGTATATCGGTCTTTATTTTCTTTTTCCGTGTTGTTAGACTTACGTTCTCTTTAATGCATCTAAAAGGAATCATATAATCTCATTAGTTCTTAACTAATTTTGCTTTCATATAGTATAATTATGAGTTGACGTGTTTGTCGAATAGCCGTAAAATATTTTGTGTGCCGACCATTTAAGCCTCTTAAATACTTTAAGTAAGATTATCTCACGGTCGTAGTCGCTAGAAGCATAGTCAGTGATTTACTTGCCTTGCTCAATCTGACACTGTTAAAATTAGTACTAATGTGATGAGTTATGTACTTGTGGTAAATAAAGCTTAACATATTGGGAAAGTATAAAGTTTAACTTTCTAGGGCCAGCGGTACCAGTAGTGCATTCCCATTGTCGATATAAGTGATTTATGTTATATTCGTTTGAAATTTAAAAGTTAAAAAGTATTTTAAATTGTGGGTACAAGGTAGAAAGTTGAAAAATGTTTGGTAGAAATGTCTCGTAGTTATGGCAGAGTTTGGTACTTAGTTCTAATGGCTTTTAACCTATATAGTTAAACTTGAAAAGGAGAACCAAATCTAAATACAAGTTTTGATTCAAATAATAGTGGCCTCTTTCGAGATACATGAAATTTATTCAGACAAGAATTATTGATCATCTGTAGTTATAAGACGTGGATCACACTAAAGTTCTTAGATAATCATAAAACGGTCAATGATGAAAGTTGCACAATCTTTTATTCTCGAAAAACATTCGATGTAGTCTCCGTTCCCGTCTATACGTCTTCGAGTTCGATAGAGCCAATGAGAAATGCAGTGGGCCCATTCTTCCTCGGCATTTTCGAACGCATTCACCGCATCTTCAGGGATCGTAAAGCGAGTATCTCGAAGATTATCTCTGATTCTTGGGAATAAATGAATGTCGATAGCTGCTGGCGTTGTCGTGATGTAAGAGAATAATGCTTCAAGGACGCTGTTCTCTAAAATTTTCCATGACAACAGGCAAACAACAGTTTTAACATACCAATCTTCAGTAACTCTCCTTCTAACTGCCAACTGTCGTGAAATGAAATAAATATAAAAACAACCTATCAAACAACAAGGTAATCATTTTTTTAACTTGTTCTTTTCTTGGATTCTTCTCTGGCTGATTCTCAAAATGAAACACCTACTGAGCAGATTATGTTTTGGTTTGAAGCTCGTAGCAATATATCCAGCTTTTATCACCTGTGAAAATGTCAAATACAGAACTAGAGTCACCTCCGTTGCACTTTTAATGCAACAATCCATGCAACGGCGTTTCTGGTCTTCGGTCAAAGTATGGGGAATGCATCTGGCACTGAGGTTCCCTAAATGATCGTGTGATAATTTTTGTTCTTGACTCATACCAATCCCGAAGCTTACCCAAATCTGCTGGTAGGTGACTCTCTTAACTTCCTCTGTCATGGGCGCACAGCATTGATGTTAACTTTAGATGTCGCTTTTAAAAGACGACCCTAACGCAGATCATCACTGAGATTGCTACTCGTACGCCCACGCTTAAACTTATTAAACCAATTGTAAAATGGGACACGGGATGTGGCCTCAATGGGAAAGCAAGTCGAAGTCTATCATAGTAAGACCTTAACGAAAGTCGCAATATGTCATGGACCGAAAAGTTTCTCGCATTAAATTCATTTTGAGATGTGTGTCGAAAACTTATGAAATTGCCGCCCATCTATAAAAACAAATGAGAAATAAATGATATCACATTAGGTTATGAAAGAGTTCATTCAAAATTTGAAAGAAGTTTTCATTGGCAATGTTTCTAACTGGCCAGTTCTATAAACTTTCAGTGTGACCTAAGTACTAACATTTACGTATACAAACCTATTGCATTATGAGTGTATGGCAATTTCACATATCTTGTGTTGGAAAGAGAAAACTTTGGTTAAAAACTTGTACACTTAGTTTTAGATGATCGCTTTATAGGTCATAAAAGTTTCTTCAGAAGCAATTATTATAAGATACAAAACTAGATAGCTTGTTTTATAATTCTTTTTTCAACTTGTTTAATTGATTATAAAGTAATTAAAAGTTTGTAATAATCCCTATTGATTAAGCCTGTCCAGTAAGGTTTAGTTAAACTTGACACTACTTAGTATCGAATGTCTAATGGCCTCGTCAAAGAGCGAGCAAAAGTCAACTAATTGGATCGGAGTATTTCTAATCTAATTTGAGCTAAAGGATGCTTTGGTCTGCTAGTAATTACGAAATTGACGACTTGTTAACATACTTGCGTATAACCGACTACTCATATATTTTGGAGCCAATTCGGTCTGTTAAACTGTAAATGGTTGACACAGATCAGAGTGAAATAATAATAGAATAGACATAATGACTAAATATTTGTATTATAGAAGGCATGTAATATTTATTGAAAAAATAAGTGTACACCTTTTTTGGATTTTTCATGAATGTTAATAAATCACCTGGATTATATTGTGTGATCATGAAGTGCCTGTAATTAAAAATTATCACAGAAATTTCTTTAGTCTGTAAAAAATATACCTAAATTTGATTACCATAATTGATAATCTATGATAAAACAAAACAGAAAAAATACAGTGGATTCATAGTTGTATTTTATAATATAATTTTTGATTTTGAAATACTGTATATAATGTCATAATTATGTCAAACGTGTTTTTATCAACTATTATTTAGTTCCTAAAATATTTTTTAACAAAAAAACCGACTTCAAGCCGGAGACTAAAACAATTGTTAATAGCTATAACATTTGAGAATTACCCTTGATTTCTCTAGGATGCCATCATCAGATCCGGGTTTCCTTATCATGGTACCAACAATAAAAGAATTATCAAAATCGGTTGATAAACAACGAAGTTATCCGCGAACACACATAAAAAAATAAATAAATAAATATACGGTGGAATTGAGAAACCTCCTTGTTTTTTGAAGTCTAAAATTAGGATTAAGTATAAAATCTTAATCATTCTTCTTTTATAATTGTTCTATGGACCATTCATTCACAACATGTTCTGAATTTAAACTAATGTTAGTGGTGTAATTTTAAATGCATGCAGGAGTTCTCTTTAACTCCTGCATGCATTTAAAAGATGATAAGATCCTGATCCTTAAGATGATAAGATCCTATATAGCTAAATAAAACCGAAAGAAAAAACCTAAAACCTAAAACAAAATTGACCAAGTGCGAGTCGGAATTGCGCACGAAGGCTTACGTACCTACAAAAAGGCAAAAAAAAATCATGTCTGTTGTATGGAAGGCCCCATAAATATTTTTTATTTTATTTTGTTTTTTTTAGTATTTGTTGTCGGCAACAGAAATACATCATTTGTGAAAATATCAAACTGTCTAACTGTCATGGATGTGAGATACAGCTTGCTGACAGACGGACGGACAGACAGACAAAAAGACATATAGAGGAGTCTTAGTAATAGAGTAGGGTCCCGTTTTACCCTTCGGGTACGCAACCCAAAAAATTAATTGAGCAGTGACGATTATATTAAGGTTAGTTTTTTTTTAATTATTTTTTCCCCTAAATATTTAACACAAAACATTAATAATAAGAAACTTTCTTTTATTACGTTTCTTTGTTGATTTTTCTATAGTATTCCACGACTAAAAGACAATGAACGTTGTGCGCCGGCGAAGTTCACGCAGTACACCCCGCAGCAGTTAAAACCAGCCGTCCACCTCATCCATTTCTGCTTCAGAGCCTTCTTAATCTTAACCAAATCCAAACAAAATATTAATACATATAAAATCATAAATTTCCACGAGCACTCCTTGCTAATGGCTTTTCCATCAAGCTTGAATTGTTTATTCTAAATAACAAGGGATTATTGAAATTCAATCCGTCGTCATTCATTGGCGAAGAGGAACGTAGATGCTGATTAATATATTCAAACAATTTCTAATCTCAATAAGATTTCATTATAAAATTTTAAACTTAAATTTAATGAACATTGAGACATTGCATTAAAGTAAGCAAAACCGTGATAGCCGTGATAACTCATTGTTCGAGCGCTTGCTTTTAATTCAACATACACCAGCAATCTGAGTTCAATCCCCGGTGTTAGCACCAATGTTATTGTTAATTTCAAGTGCTCATTTATAACGATCTCAGCGGTGAAAGAAAACATCGTGAGGAGAACTGCATATATTCGAAATGATAACAAAACAATTTTTCGAATATATGTGAAATACGCAGTGGGGCCGCGTGGTTTCCCAGCTGTAAAACACAATTATTTGTTTTTAATTGATATAAAATAATATAAACTCATAGCAATTGTTCTCTATGAATAACGAGTAGGTAACCTCTACTAGTATTTTGATATTAAACAATGCTTTTTTATGCAAGCAAGCCATCGGTTCATCTGAATTTAAATGGTCACCGGTGGACCGTGTTGTTGCACGAATGGATAGGCTCGTCCGGGTATGTACCACGACCTGACAGAACACCGACGTAAAGTGCAAGTACAATACTTTTGCGTTTCGTCTGCTGAGTGAGGTGGCCGGAGCCCAATTTTCACAAGATTGTCAACGCATCTGCAATCCTCGTGTGTAGCAGATGTCCATGGGTGGCAGTATTTACTTAACATCAGGTGAACCAACTGCTCGCTTGGCAATTTGTCACATAAAAAAAATTTTTTTGATTGTTGAATAACACACAAACATTCAAATATGAACCTGGATAAAAAGCTCAGAAAATATATACGGGGAAGACAAAACTTTACGTTTCATACACTTTACACATAGCTTAGGTACTGAAGGTCAGGAATGTCTGGAAGGCAGTAAATCTATTGCTATACATAATAATACATTAAGTAACTTGCATCGAGGTCGTAAAATCGATTTGTATTCAGTAGTGCTAGTGTCATATCTCATTGTTCACGCAACATTTTCTATATTCGTCGAAATGAAAGGGTTACGAAAGTAACATATAAATTCAATTTCTTAGTACATATGTCATGCTCGGATTACATCTCAAGATATTCACGACGTACAGTAAAAGAAAATCTATTGGCTTATTACGATGCCGATAAACGGCGCGCATCGTCAAAACGCAATGATGTGTCAACTACATGAATTGTAAATTAATTGGGCGCCGGTGAGCTCTCATCTCTTTTCATGCTATCTATGTTGCCAGAAGTAGGAAACATTCTGGATTTTCAACCGACTTCGAAAAAGGAAGTTCTCAATTCTCAGCCTTTGGCAAGGAGTGGGTAATATAACGTATCGGCTATTTTCTATACCACAATATTTTTAATACACCATAACAATAATATTGTTAATATTTATCACTAAAAAAGTCGTCCCGCTGTCTGTCTGTACCTAGATCTTTAAAACTACGCAACGGATCTTGATGCAGTTTTTTTTTACTAGATAGAGTGACAGTTTTTTTTACTAGATAGGTAGAAATTTAAATTGTTTATAACGCTAATCTTTGCACTTAAGATTGAACATTAAAATATGTAGAAAAAGTGCGAAAAGATTGTCGCCGCTGTGGGAATCGAACCCACGTCTTCGGCATTCGCGGCCTGACGCTCTAGCCACTGAGCTAAACGGCTGATTACCACACCGACGAAAATCTTAACGCATTCTTCCACATTGTTTTCTTAGCATTTGAAGCAATGCCTGGCGCCATCTATTGTTTATATCCTTTCCAGCATACAAACAACTTCGAATATCGTTTTACAACGATAATTCGAACGAGAGATGTCGCCATTGCTTTTTTAGAAATTTAAATTGTTTTTAACGCTAATCTTTGCACTTAAGATTGAACATTAAAATATGTAGAAAAAGTGCGAAAAGATTGTCGCCGCTGTGGGAATCGAACCCACGTCTTCGGCATTCGCGGCCTGACGCTCTAGCCACTGAGCTAAACGGCTGATTACCACACCGACGAAAATCTTAACGCATTCTTCCACATTGTTTTCTTAGCATTTGAAGCAAATGCTTGGCGCCATCTATTGTTATATCCTTTCCAGCATACAAACAACTTCGAATATCGTTTTACAACGATAATTCGAACGAGAGATGTCGCCATTGCTTTTTTAGAAATTTAAATTGTTTATAACGCTAATCTTTGCACTTAAGATTGAACATTAAAATATGTAGAAAAAGTGCGAAAAGATTGTCGCCGCTGTGGGAATCGAACCCACGTCTTCGGCATTCGCGGCCTGACGCTCTAGCCACTGAGCTAAACGGCTGATTACCACACCGACGAAAATCTTAACGCATTCTTCCACATTGTTTTTCTTAGCATTTGAAGCAATGCCTGGCGCCATCTATTGTTATATCCTTTCCAGCATACAAACAACTTCGAATATCGTTTTACAACGATAATTCGAACGAGAGATGTCGCCATTGCTTTTTTAGAAATTTAAATTGTTTATAACGCTAATCTTTGCACTTAAGATTGAACATTAAAATATGTAGAAAAAGTGCGAAAAGATTGTCGCCGCTGTGGGAATCGAACCCACGTCTTCGGCATTCGCGGCCTGACGCTCTAGCCACTGAGCTAAACGGCTGATTACCACACCGACGAAAATCTTAACGCATTCTTCCACATTGTTTTCTTAGCATTTGAAGCAATGCCTGGCGCCATCTATTGTTATATCCTTTCCAGCATACAAACAACTTCGAATATCGTTTTACAACGATAATTCGAACGAGAGATGTCGCCATTGCTTTTTTAGAAATTTAAATTGTTTATAACGCTAATCTTTGCACTTAAGATTGAACATTAAAATATGTAGAAAAAGTGCGAAAAGATTGTCGCCGCTGTGGGAATCGAACCCACGTCTTCGGCATTCGCGGCCTGACGCTCTAGCCACTGAGCTAAACGGCTGATTACCACACCGACGAAAATCTTAACGCATTCTTCCACATTGTTTTCTTAGCATTTGAAGCAATGCCTGGCGCCATCTATTGTTATATCCTTTCCAGCATCACAAACAACTTCGAATATCGTTTTACAACGATAATTCGAACGAGAGATGTCGCCATTGCTTTTTTAGAAATTTAAATTGTTTATAACGCTAATCTTTGCACTTAAGATTGAACATTAAAATATGTAGAAAAAGTGCGAAAAGATTGTCGCCGCTGTGGGAATCGAACCCACGTCTTCGGCATTCGCGGCCTGACGCTCTAGCCACTGAGCTAAACGGCTGATTACCACACCGACGAAAATCTTAACGCATTCTTCCACATTGTTTTCTTAGCATTTGAAGCAATGCCTGGCGCTATCTATGTTATATCCTTTCCAGCATACAAACAACTTCGAATATCGTTTTACAACGATAATTCGAACGAGAGATGTCGCCATTGCTTTTTTAGAAATTTAAATTGTTTATAACGCTAATCTTTGCACTTAAGATTGAACATTAAAATATGTAGAAAAAGTGCGAAAAGATTGTCGCCGCTGTGGGAATCGAACCCACGTCTTCGGCATTCGCGGCCTGACGCTCTAGCCACTGAGCTAAACGGCTGATTACCACACCGACGAAAATCTTAACGCATTCTTCCACATTGTTTTCTTAGCATTTGAAGCAATGCCTGGCGCCATCTATTGTTATATCCTTTCCAGCATACAAACAACTTCGAATATCGTTTTACAACGATAATTCGAACGAGAGATGTCGCCATTGCTTTTTTAGAAATTTTAATTGTTTTTATAACGCTAATCTTTGCACTTAAGATTGAACATTAAAATATGTAGAAAAAGTGCGAAAAGATTGTCGCCGCTGTGGGAATCGAACCCACGTCTTCGGCATTCGCGGCCTGACGCTCTAGCCACTGAGCTAAACGGCTGATTACCACACCGACGAAAATCTTAACGCATTCTTCCACATTGTTTTCTTAGCATTTGAAGCAATGCCTGGCGCCATCTATTGTTATATCCTTTCCAGCATACAAACAACTTCGAATATCGTTTTACAACGATAATTCGAACGAGAGATGTCGCCATTGCTTTTTTAGAAATTTAAATTGTTTATAACGCTAATCTTTGCACTTAAGATTGAACATTAAAATATGTAGAAAAAGTGCGAAAAGATTGTCGCCGCTGTGGGAATCGAACCCACGTCTTCGGCATTCGCGGCCTGACGCTCTAGCCACTGAGCTAAACGGCTGATTACCACACCGACGAAAATCTTAACGCATTCTTCCACATTGTTTTCTTAGCATTTGAAGCAATGCCTGGCGCCATCTATTGTTATATCCTTTCCAGCATACAAACAACTTCGAATATCGTTTTACAACGATAATTCGAACGAGAGATGTCGCCATTGCTTTTTTAGAAATTTAAATTGTTTATAACGCTAATCTTTGCACTTAAGATTGAACATTAAAATATGTAGAAAAAGTGCGAAAAGATTGTCGCCGCTGTGGGAATCGAACCCACGTCTTCGGCATTCGCGGCCTGACGCTCTAGCCACTGAGCTAAACGGCTGATTACCACACCGACGAAAATCTTAACGCATTCTTCCACATTGTTTTCTTAGCATTTGAAGCAATGCCTGGCGCCATCTATTGTTATATCCTTTCCAGCATACAAACAACTTCGAATATCGTTTTACAACGATAATTCGAACGAGAGATGTCGGCAAAAGCAATGGCGACATCTCTCGTTCGAATTATCGTTGTAAAACGATATTCGAAGTTGTTTGTATGCTGGAAAGGATATAACAATAGATGGCGCCAGGCATTGCTTCAAATGCTAAGAAAACAATGTGGAAGAATGCGTTAAGATTTTCGTCGGTGTGGTAATCAGCCGTTTAGCTCAGTGGCTAGAGCGTCAGGCCGCGAATGCCGAAGACGTGGGTTCGATTCCCACAGCGGCGACAATCTTTTCGCACTTTTTCTACATATTTTAATGTTCAATCTTAAGTGCAAAGATTAGCGTTATAAACAATTTAAATTTCTAAAAAAGCAATGGCGACATCTCTCGTTCGAATTATCGTTGTAAAACGATATTCGAAGTTGTTTGTATGCTGGAAAGGATATAACAATAGATGGCGCCAGGCATTGCTTCAAATGCTAAGAAAACAATGTGGAAGAATGCGTTAAGATTTTCGTCGGTGTGGTAATCAGCCGTTTAGCTCAGTGGCTAGAGCGTCAGGCCGCGAATGCCGAAGACGTGGGTTCGATTCCCACAGCGGCGACAATCTTTTCGCACTTTTTCTACATATTTTAATGTTCAATCTTAAGTGCAAAGATTAGCGTTATAAACAATTTAAATTTCTAAAAAAGCAATGGCGACATCTCTCGTTCGAATTATCGTTGTAAAACGATATTCGAAGTTGTTTGTATGCTGGAAAGGATATAACAATAGATGGCGCCAGGCATTGCTTCAAATGCTAAGAAAACAATGTGGAAGAATGCGTTAAGATTTTCGTCGGTGTGGTAATCAGCCGTTTAGCTCAGTGGCTAGAGCGTCAGGCCGCGAATGCCGAAGACGTGGGTTCGATTCCCACAGCGGCGACAATCTTTTCGCACTTTTTCTACATATTTTAATGTTCAATCTTAAGTGCAAAGATTAGCGTTATAAACAATTTAAATTTCTAAAAAAGCAATGGCGACATCTCTCGTTCGAATTATCGTTGTAAAACGATATTCGAAGTTGTTTGTATGCTGGAAAGGATATAACAATAGATGGCGCCAGGCATTGCTTCAAATGCTAAGAAAACAATGTGGAAGAATGCGTTAAGATTTTCGTCGGTGTGGTAATCAGCCGTTTAGCTCAGTGGCTAGAGCGTCAGGCCGCGAATGCCGAAGACGTGGGTTCGATTCCCACAGCGGCGACAATCTTTTCGCACTTTTTCTACATATTTTAATGTTCAATCTTAAGTGCAAAGATTAGCGTTATAAACAATTTAAATTTCTAAAAAAGCAATGGCGACATCTCTCGTTCGAATTATCGTTGTAAAACGATATTCGAAGTTGTTTGTATGCTGGAAAGGATATAACAATAGATGGCGCCAGGCATTGCTTCAAATGCTAAGAAAACAATGTGGAAGAATGCGTTAAGATTTTCGTCGGTGTGGTAATCAGCCGTTTAGCTCAGTGGCTAGAGCGTCAGGCCGCGAATGCCGAAGACGTGGGTTCGATTCCCACAGCGGCGACAATCTTTTCGCACTTTTTCTACATATTTTAATGTTCAATCTTAAGTGCAAAGATTAGCGTTATAAACAATTTAAATTTCTAAAAAAGCAATGGCGACATCTCTCGTTCGAATTATCGTTGTAAAACGATATTCGAAGTTGTTTGTATGCTGGAAAGGATATAACAATAGATGGCGCCAGGCATTGCTTCAAATGCTAAGAAAACAATGTGGAAGAATGCGTTAAGATTTTCGTCGGTGTGGTAATCAGCCGTTTAGCTCAGTGGCTAGAGCGTCAGGCCGCGAATGCCGAAGACGTGGGTTCGATTCCCACAGCGGCGACAATCTTTTCGCACTTTTTCTACATATTTTAATGTTCAATCTTAAGTGCAAAGATTAGCGTTATAAACAATTTAAATTTCTAAAAAAGCAATGGCGACATCTCTCGTTCGAATTATCGTTGTAAAACGATATTCGAAGTTGTTTGTATGCTGGAAAGGATATAACAATAGATGGCGCCAGGCATTGCTTCAAATGCTAAGAAAACAATGTGGAAGAATGCGTTAAGATTTTCGTCGGTGTGGTAATCAGCCGTTTAGCTCAGTGGCTAGAGCGTCAGGCCGCGAATGCCGAAGACGTGGGTTCGATTCCCACAGCGGCGACAATCTTTTCGCACTTTTTCTACATATTTTAATGTTCAATCTTAAGTGCAAAGATTAGCGTTATAAACAATTTAAATTTCTAAAAAAGCAATGGCGACATCTCTCGTTCGAATTATCGTTGTAAAACGATATTCGAAGTTGTTTGTATGCTGGAAAGGATATAACAATAGATGGCGCCAGGCATTGCTTCAAATGCTAAGAAAACAATGTGGAAGAATGCGTTAAGATTTTCGTCGGTGTGGTAATCAGCCGTTTAGCTCAGTGGCTAGAGCGTCAGGCCGCGAATGCCGAAGACGTGGGTTCGATTCCCACAGCGGCGACAATCTTTTCGCACTTTTTCTACATATTTTAATGTTCAATCTTAAGTGCAAAGATTAGCGTTATAAACAATTTAAATTTCTAAAAAAGCAATGGCGACATCTCTCGTTCGAATTATCGTTGTAAAACGATATTCGAAGTTGTTTGTATGCTGGAAAGGATATAACAATAGATGGCGCCAGGCATTGCTTCAAATGCTAAGAAAACAATGTGGAAGAATGCGTTAAGATTTTCGTCGGTGTGGTAATCAGCCGTTTAGCTCAGTGGCTAGAGCGTCAGGCCGCGAATGCCGAAGACGTGGGTTCGATTCCCACAGCGGCGACAATCTTTTCGCACTTTTTCTAGATAGGTAGAGTGATTAAAGACGAAGGTTTATATGTATATTGTACAACAATACAAAAAATTTAAAAAACAATGCTTATATTAAGTTAATTTTATATAAAATAATTTAGTTTCTCTGAAAAAATTAACGCTCGTCGTTCTTTCTTCCAGTCATTCGTAAATAATGACTATAAAGTTCCGAAACAATTTGGTAAATTGACTAAAATGTAATGTTAGACCTTCCCAAATAACATTAAATTTTTTGAGCGTTCCTATTAACTAGTTTTATATCTCCGAAATATGTTACGTTGTGAAGTCATCCTAAAGGAATGACTTAAAAAATCTAAATAATTTGGAAATTTTTATAAAATATGTATGTACAGTAACAAACAACATTGGAAATCTGTCTTTTAGGGAGCGCCAATGAATACAATCTCGATAGCAATCTAAACGATGTAAACAGCACGGTCTCTAACTGAAAATAACTTTCCTTTCAATAGATTAATGAATGGCTCTTGCCATTTGCTCTGAAAAGTGTAATGAATCTTTTATTTAATTACATTTTAATGCATCTAACGGTGTTTTCTATTGTTGTATTAGAAATTCGGGAAGTATTTTACTTAAAAACGATTTATGTGTTTCGACTCACAGGTGTTATGTTATCTTAATTGTGATTACGGATATTATCGCTATCGATTGCTTATTGTTTTTTTTATTACATATTAACGACTTGTAGATTCTCATACACGTTTTCATGGCTATGGAAACTGTATAACATTTGCAAAATTATATTTGACGTAATAAAATCGGCACGGATTATGTATTAAATAAATATATTCTCTTTATTTATACAAAATTTAAATAGTGAAATAAAATGTTTAAATACTTTGCCTCTAGTAGGACCATGCTACAGTCTTCGCTATGGCACGAATGGCAATCTCACAGAAGACCGGCGTGAAGTAGAAGTCTTAAACTTCCTGGCGAGTGAGGTAGTCGGGGCCCACGACGAATTAAATATCTTGTGGAACAATATCTCTATGGAGATAGAAAAAATCTACTATTAACCGTGAGGTCTCTCCGACAAAAACAATAGTGGACTGGCATTACGTCGAGGTCCAGTCAAAGCCGGCCTCCGATCTCATATCTTTACGGTCATCGAAAATTCGAAACGGATGATTAAGTAACTGGGGACCGATGATTTAATCAACGGCTAATAAGAGTAAAGAATGCGGCAAACCTATTGACAGATATCGATTATGTTCGAATTGGGCTAAACTTAGACGCCTTCAAGTTTTCGGGATCATGGTCTGTAGAACCTTGGTGCCCTATAGGTGACATCCCTCACCATAAATAACGCAAGCGAGAGTACATGCGCGCATTTATTATTAAAAATAGTTTCTTGCTTGAATAAAGAAAACACCAATGGAATTGTAATCACGAAAATTGAATACGTAATGTGGTTCTTATTGAAGATGTTTTGTCATGTTTCATCCTTTATACGTGCTCTAACATTTTCTGCTTTTTTCAGAAAGGGCGGGAAATGCGAGACTTGAATCCAATTTGCCCCGGAATAAATCATGGTCGGCGCAGAACTCACAATTTATTCTCGATATTATTCTATATAATGAAAGAGTTGATTGATTGTTTAGAAGACAATTTTAGTTATAACATAAGATTTATATCAATTAATTTTTTTTTTTGTTATTAATGTACTGTATTTTACAGATAAAACTTGTCATCGCCACTATACATATAGTTAATTCACACAAATTAATAGTTATAGCGCAGAATTTAGATAATACTATTTACATTGTGTTTAATTATTGAGATGACAGAAACTTAGTCTTTATTATAATTATTGAATAATAATTGAGCATGAGACACGATCCTCAGCAGTGAGGAAACGACTAAGAAAAGAGTTTCTAATCTTTTACAAAAATTATGTCCTTACGCTCATTGTAATATTACGGTTAATGCAAATATAACATTTTGGTGCAGAGTGCTTTAAGTCAGTTAACGATCTGTATTAGGTTACCGATAAAATATATTAGATATACTTCTCAACGGACAGTTCTTTAGTAACGGTATAGTTTAATAACTTCTAACTAGCAAGTCCACTTAAATAAATATAGGTACAAACGGTGTTACTTGTCAATTATGTAAACTTTATTTGGGTTTATTTTTAAACCACTTTAAAACTTAAATTTAAGTTTAATTAAAACGGGACGTTCTAAAAGTAAGAAAATATTAAACAGTTTTTTATTTAGAATAAAACAATATCATTAGTTTATCTTTTTTTTTTTTAAATAAAAATTGTAAATTAATTTAACATAAAATTTTGTGTATTATCAATGTTTTTACTTTAGAATCTCGAAACATGTTTCAGTATGTAGCCCCGATCGTTTACTTTGTAAAGAAATAGAAAGTCTTTTACTCAACATGATTGAAATTCATAAAATTGGCCAAAGCAGAAGTGGTTGGAAGTTGCGAAACAAGATGACGTCATTAATCTTTCCCTAACGGCCGTCCAAATGCGAGCGGCTACTCATCACGGAACATTTGCTAAATTGACTCCATTACCTTTCTAATAATACATTACCTGAATTCTCTTACCAGAGATATTTATTGTATGTGAGAATTTGTACTTAAGGTAAGCGATATACCCGCTAACCTAGAATACAAACTGTTTATATATTCATTAGCGTGCAATTACAAAATCCATATCTTACATTATATAATTATATTACATTTTCTTAGTCTGTTGGATAGTCTCACCAGCAGACATAGCTGTTGTTGAAGTTCTTAGAATTATGCCCCGACGACTTTTCAATTCCTCATACAATGCGGACTTATCATAAACATGGTAATCCAAGTTATTAGATAAAATTTTTCCCATAATTATTATACTTAAATTTATTCAAAGGACAGATAGTGGAGTTACACGTCCGAATTTCGTTGCTAACCCGGACTTCCAGGCAATTTTTAAAAATAATATCAATTTTTTCTTTCTTTTCCAGGAAAGATCCGACTGTATCTTGCCTTGCAGCGGTGTTCTGTTTGGGCCTAGATTTAATTTTAGAAGATGCAAGGCTGATGTGAGCGCCCAACACGTTTTTGTATTGAAGTTTAGATTCTTTTTTTTTTATTTCAATCCGATAATCATTCTTGTGTCACTTCAATCCGATGCTCCTTTGCAATTATCTGTGGTCAATAAAATCTGATGTATTGGTTCAAATTAAAGTGCGCTCACAGAGTGCAGGCTTTTCACCATTTTACGATTGATTGTTTGTCAGCCATATATTGTTCCACACGGGTTTTTATAGCCTTCTATGGTTGTCCTACATAAGAGATCCTATGTAAATATTTAAGCTGGTACACTCCTGAATTCTGTGCATAATATATTAAGTTACACGTGGTAAAATGGACTAAGATTTTTCAGCTGCTTGTAAAACATTTTTATCAAAGCCTGCTTTGACATGTAGCCAATATCGCCAAAATAATGAGGACAGCAGGTACTCGTTCCTCTATGGCTGGTTTCACTTTATAATGTGCTCTGTCTGTAATGTTTAGATGACTTGTTTTTCTTATTATTTGGATTGCAAATAACTAAGACATCTGGGAATGGTTAAGATATGCAATTCTATTTCTATTCAATAGTAATCTTTGTATCGTGTTTGAAGTAAGTAAGTGTAAAGTGTATAAGTGTGTTGTTCGAGAAATATATTCATTTTACTTGATGATAAAATTAGGAAGATGTGACCTACTTACCTCTTAAATAATAAAGTGTTGGATATTGGGAGTTGAGCGAAGAGCCTTCTGCTCAAATTTTTCCATGAATATGTCAGCAATGAGAGATCCTGCATAGTCTATTGCTACACATCTATCTACATGCATGTAGAACCATTCCTTTCCATACTGGGTTACAAGAGAGAGATCGATTCGCATCCTGACAGAATAGTCCAACTTATAGTAAAAACCCTCTCACCAATAAGATGAGTCACAAAAGCGCAAAACTATTTGTGTTATTACGAAAACTGATTCTACTTTTCGTCATTGCTGCATGGTCTGTGCATAAGTGGCTTAAGTTTTTGAATATATACGTGTTTGCCGATGATATTATTCGAGTTTGGCCAGTTGCCAGCCCGCTAGACATTTATAAATAGATGTTTCGGCCAACATCATGGAAGATGAGAGTGTGAATAAATTGTAAGCCGCAAACTAGCCAAAATTTGCGTTGGTACAAATTGGATTCACGTCTCGCTCTTCCATCTCAGTCCAAGGAAGGATATACTTTAATAGTGTTAAATTATTTATTTATCCCCTCAAACGTTAGATTTAAATAAGGCAGTTGCTGGGTTTTATTCGCATATAGGTATGTTCATAACCACTGTGACCTAGAAAATCTATTGTGGTCTATATAGGTATGTTAAAACAAAAGATTATAGATTTATCAATAAGGATTATAAATATTATACATTGTATTTTTGTAGAACACTCACAAGTATTATATTATATATTGATACGTATTAAAGCAGCTGGAGATCTTAAAACAATAAATTATGCAATAAAATGTCTGACTTATTTTAACGAACTATTAATTCCAATCATGATATGAAGTCAAAGCTGTATGGTTCAGCAAGCAATCCGATTGCTGAACCGTGAGATTGTTGCGAGATATATCCAATGTAAATCAATACCAAAATAAGTTAATAGTTCTATTATTGTTAATGACATGTATCAGTAATTTGCGAAGGGATAAAGGCCATAAGATCTTTAATCGAAAACATCAAAATACTAGGAACACATACAAGCTTGTAACGCCAGTTACTAACTCGTTCATGGGGCGGTATGTATTTATATATTGTTCATATTTGTTCTGTATCTGCTATACCTAAGGATTTCTCTCGGACTATGTTTACTAAAATTTGATCGCAAATTACTTGTTCCATGGCACAAATCATTTGATGTGACATCAACGCCGGGCAACTTCAAACTTTAGCGATGTCAGAGCCAAAATTCACTTAAGTAAATTCACGTAATTAAAGTATTAATCGCCTTTCGGTAAAATTTAATGTGACCGTTTAATTTTTTTTAAAAATCTCGTACATTGTATTAACTGATGTTTGCGCTTTCAGTCCCGAGACTACTAAAGGTTCATCTGACGTAGAACCGGTGGGCTAGCCAGAACCCACAGGTTTGGGCCTGGCTAGTGCACAAGTTGTGTGTCAGAAAATATTTAATGTAATTAATGCCCAATATGTTCTAATTTATTTACAAGAAGACGAATTCTACTTGATACAAAATTTCGTTGGAAATATTTCACGACGCATAATCAATGTCCCGGAAGGGCTTCTTTGTAGTACTTCTATTTCAGACAATAAATATGAATATATAGTGTCTGACTTACTATTGAGACGGGTTCTCCCGAGGGCAAAGCTTGTGATATTCTCAAGGAACTTTCCCCATAAATCCTCGGCGTATATGATGCTTGTTTTGCATTATACAAGACTTTAGTTGGCTTTGTTCCATATGTTTGACAGGTGGGTCGGGGGTCAAGATATAAAGTGTTTAGCATAAAATGCATTGTAAAAGTTCCAAGGATCTGTTAAAAGATAATTGTTTAACATGATATAAGATTAAATTCCTCACTTATTTATTTCATAAGGGGAAAAATATGTACTCTTGATCTTCTGTGAGGTCATAGTTCTTTCTATACTGGAATTGTGAAAAAAGTACTATAAAAAATTTAGTAACCAAAAACGTATATAACAAAGCTTTGAGTTTACGTAATCATCTAACATGCTTGTTTGGATCACAATTTCACCAAATAAAGACTTACATAGATTCGCATGTTTTAGGCCATACTCAAGCCGAGGTCCAGATAACATATTATTTCCTGTATTGGTTCATAAAACGTTAAATCTAAAGTTGAAGCGCCTTGGGCACGAAATTCTTTCAATCGATAGGACTTTGACCCCTAATGTTAAAATTTTATTGCGATATTTCAAGAAATAAGGTTCCGTTGCCTCGCCTTATTTACGATAGTACAAAAGGAATCATTTCATTAAAGTAAAAAACAGCATTTAATTTAAAAATCAACAAAATGTAGTTTATAAGTATATTTAAAATATTAACATACGAATCATTTTAGCTATTCACACAATAGTAAGTTTCTTTGATGAAAAATATTATAATTTATTTTTCCTTAAAACCTTTATTAATCACAATACTTTACGCTCTTTTAGTCAAATTAAATATAAGATATTTATAATTTTAAAATACAACAAAGATCCTTTTCAAATCAGGAAGATAGCTTTGAAATATATTGCGCCATTTGCGAGCACGACGGCAGGTTATCTCGTCCCATACATTTTTAAGCAGGTGAATGGTTAGAAGCCATATAAAGATATTCAGTTTATTTAGATTCTTTCTTATTTAATGTACTGAAACAGTGAAATACATTTTCGTTACTAAATATGACGCAAAATAATATAAGGTGGTATTTATTATTTCTTCTCTCCGAAGTGATATTCATAAAAGGTTTGCGTTACTATCTTGGTTTCAAAATACAATATAAATTTAACTAATTATACTATATAAGGATATTAAATTTTTTTTATAACAAATATAGCGGCTTATAATAAAATAAATACTTAATTTATAGTATTTTCTCATATCGACATAATAAGTATGTGTTTACTTTTGTTTCTTTCCGTTGGAGCTACAACCCTGTGTACAGCCCCTAGAAAAGGCCTTTTCTACAATATCCCTTCATTTGCCTCGAAGCTTAACTGCCCTTCTCCAGCTGGTGAACTTTCGGATCCTCCTCAAATCTTCCTCTACATAGTCGGTCCAATTGATTCTAAAAATATTTAATTTTAGTTAAAATATTTAGCTCCTTGTCCGGGCGCTCGCTTTTAATTCTATATACTCGAACAACCTGAGTGCAGACTAATCACGTGCTCTGTGGTGAAGGAAAATATCGTGAGGAAATCTGTATATTTTTGAAACAATAACAAAAAAAATATTTCGAAGATATGTGAAGTCAGCCCAATCCGCAGTGGGGCCGCATAGTGGACTATGCCCTGATACTCTCTGTACAGAGGAGGCCCAGCAGTGGGACATATACAGGCTGTATCTTTGTTTAATATTATTGTTTAAGAACTCTTGGCAATCCAATGCTTGACTGACTTAAACCCGGTCACCCATTCATATAATGCTCTTGTGTGAGATATTTGCTAGCTGAATCACCGCAGACTGTTGGAGTTGGTACTTTTTATATTTTGTGATTACATAAAACTTTTATTATAATTTATATGCCTGCTATAATTCGTATAGTCTAGATACCATAGTCCTTTTAATCGTAGACCGTAAATAATTCTTAATTGTGTATCGTGACGCAGTCGTTAAACAGGTGGTTTACAATTTATTAATATTTAGTATTTAAAAAAATGTTATTTAAATGAAAAAAAAAAGAGACTTGTCTGTAACTTTCAATAGCATATGATATATTTTTTATATTACAGTAGATGGAATTCTAATTACCAAATAAAATTTATTAAATATTGATTGCAAAATGCTGCTAGGTTTTAGATTGCTATCAGAAGTTATTAAAATAAAGGTTAACTAATTACATTGGGCAGAAAAGTCTCTCTAAAATGCCTACTCTTTGTTTAAGTACCTGTTGCTTATAACTATAACTAAAAATTTGTCGTCAACATTACTACATTCAAAGAAAAAAATTAAATTAATAAAATTTTTGTATAGAAAAAAATCAACTGAATAAATAAATTATATAAGCTAAGGCCATTTGAGTAAATAGTATATGTAATGGCGCGTTTGCATGGAATCGATATAAAGCTAAAGTTATTGGTAGTAAAACATCAAACTGTTTAAAACTACAAGAATGGTGAAGTTTATTTTTCTTTTTCGTGTTTTAACTACGAGGCTCTTATCTGTAATTCCAAGCGGTGAGACCATATTTTTTCACTATTGTTGACTCAGTAATGTAGATTTATTCATAGTATGTTGAATGTATGCATAAGTATTGAACAAATACAGAATCAGTATTTAATTTAATATTTTCTTAATCAGAGAATTGTGGAGAAAATGAAATTTACGATCCGTGTAGTGAAATAAGTTCCCTGCAAGACTACGAAAGTATTGGGAAAACAAGCAACTGTCAATTAGGCACATCGCAGAAAACGCCGATAATTTGTCAGGGTTCTTGTGTATGTAAACCTGGATTCATCAGAAATAAAATAAACGAATGTATATCGGAAGATGATGCCTGTAAGTGTTTTTAAAAAAATATGTATTAATTCAAGGTACCGTTGTATAAAAATATTAATTTTGAGCTCTTTATAAATACTGAGTAATAATTTATAAGAAATAATTCAGCCAATTAAATCAGAAAAATGCACATATTACTGAACTGAACTTATATTGCTCGTAGCCTAAGTTATTCTGCAGTTTTTTTTGAAGTCTTCTCTTACTTTCCAAGGTCCTTCTTTATTCCGTCTCATATTCGTTACATTAATCATCAATGATGATTTATGCACAAGGACATAAATAGCCCCCTTAGGGTCTTCAGTGAGACTGTGAAATTTTTCCGTATCATGCGTGTTGGTGAAGCACTCGAAGCTTAGGTGTAAATCTACAATAGCAATAAGTAATGTGTTTAAATTAGTTAAGAACTATTTGCAGCAAAGTGTCGGGGTCCTCATGAATACTTTTCTTGTGGCGGAGCCTGCGATAATATTTGTGCCACACTTCAAGAAATGAATCAAACGAACTGTCCGATAATAAACATCAAATGTAACTCAATGTGCTACTGCGAATCGGGCTTCGCGCGCGATTCCAATAAGACATGTGTTCCCATAGAACAATGTGAAAGTGAGTACAGAAAGCTCAACGAATTCTTTTTTTTCTTTTATCTTATGGAAAAAAGGGGCAAACGGGCAGGAGGCTAATCTGATGGAAAGTGATCACCGCCACCCATGAAAATCTGCCATACCGGAGGGCTTGCAAATGCGTTACCGGCCTTTCAGCTAAGAATATGCTCTCTTCTTGAAGGTTCCCAGAGCGTAATGATTCGAAAAGACTACTGGCGAGAGTTGCTTCCACAAAATGCTTGTGAAACGCAGAAAATGCCTTAAAAATTGCACTGTTGTGGAACGCTGGACATCGAGGTGAATTGTTTACGCTGAAATATGACGAGCCGCATAAGTTTTTGTAAAGAAATAGGTTCTTTATCTTTAATTACTTTGCAGAACATTGAATTTTGCTTAGTAAGATGGATGTAATATGTTATAATGTCGGTTTATTTGATAAATTTTATTTAGAAAAATGTGGACCGAACGAATTTTATAATCGATGTTGTGAAATGAGTTCAACACAAATTGGAAAAGGGAAAAATTTAAAATTAAACAACGGGACGAAAACGCCACAAAACTGCCAAGGATGTTGCGAATGTAAGCCGGGGTTCACCAGAAATAAAGTAAACGAATGTGTATCCGAAGAAGATGCCTGTAAGTGTTTGTGTATAAATATAAATAAGTTTAAGCTGCCGTTGCCTAAAAACATAAATTATAAGCTATTTATAAATACTGAGGAGTAAATAAAGCAATTATTCAGCCAATTAAATCAGAAAAATGCACATAATACTTTGGACATATGTTACCAACTATGTTTTTTGAACTTATATTGCTCCTAGCCTAAGTTATTCTGCAGTTTTCTTTGAATTCTTCTCTTACTTTCCAAGGTCCTTCTTTATTCCGTCTCATATTAGTTACATTAATTATCAATTATGATTTATGGACAAGGACATAAATAGCCCCCTTAGGGTCTTCTGTGAGACTGTGAAATTTTTCCGTATCATGCGTGTTGGTGAAGTACTCGAAGCTTAGGTGTAAATCTACAATAGCAATAAGTAATGTGTTTAAATTAGTTAAGAACTATTTGCAGCAAAGTGTCGAGGTCCTCATGAATACTTTTCTTGTGGCGGAGCCTGTGATAATGTTTGTGCCACACTTCAAGAAATGAATCAAACAAACTGTCCGATAATAAACATCAAATGTAACCCGATGTGCTACTGCGAATCAGGCTACGCGCGCAATTCCAATAAGACATGCGTTCCTATAGAGCAATGTGAAAGTGAGTACAGAGAATTCTGCTAATTCATTGTTTGCAGTTAACAGGATGACTCATATTATTATTTGTAAAGAAAAAAGTACGAAGAGGATAAGTAACAATGGATTCTGCGGTTATCTAAAAAATATGTTTAAAAATAGTTACATGTATAATAAAGAATCTAATCGACCTAAATTGTGTAAAAAAGTTAAGAGTTTATGCTCAGATCAGAGATACTTGACTTGACACCGACTCCAAAAATTGTTAAATTTTGTTAGAGGTTAAGTAGTTTAGGTTATATAGTTAGAATTTCAAGATTTTAATTTTTTATATTAGATTTGGTATTATTATAAACTTTTTAGTGCTAATAGAGTTTTTTGAAGTCGGTCCTTTTTTTGTTAAAAAAATTTTACGTCAAGAAATAAGTTCTTTATAATTATATTGCAGAGCGTAATATAATGAGAAGAAATCAAAATTATGATATTTATATTTTGCATAAAACTTAGACAGAGTATGTCTCTAAGTTTTATGCCAAAGCAATTCTTGAAACTGAATTAACGTATCTTCCTCGCTTGAGTCCTGTTTGTAAATACTGTGATTTTTATGGATTGATTACATCGTAAAACATCTAAAATGAATTTGCTGTTTGTTCCCAAAGAGGGTTGACATCGGGTGCCATTACGCGTTGGCTTGCAGACCACCTCTAGCTGGGATAAGGGCAGGAGGATTATGATTTGTTTCATTCTTTTGAAGATTTATAAAGCTACTAAGAATTATGATGCGTTAATGACATATCTTTAGATATAATTTATATACCTTTAAAAATTGATAATACTGATGTTTGGACATATTTCTAGAAAGCTTATTTAATATCATTTGCCATACTAAGAGTAAACAACATCAAGTCACGATAGCATAATTGTATTGATTGCAGCCAAAGAACTTCAACTGAGTGGAGACGAAAACGAAAGTTTGAAGCATGGATTAGCACTGTTCAGCATGAAATTATTATATGTAAGGTAGTTTGAAATTACATGAAGTGTTACCGGAAAACTTATGAAATAATTTTAATTTCTGTTTCAAGGAATTAGTGAAGGATAGCATAGAAATGAATTATGTTATTTCTCCAATGGCGCTGTTTTTTCCCTTATCTTTATTAGCTCTTTATACAACTGGATCTTCAAACGCACAACTGTTAACAGCTTTAAATGCTCAGAACAATGAAGAGGTACACTTTTATTTAATAAAAATATATTATTAAAAAGTTTTCTCTTTTAATAACAAACTTATGAAAAAAAATTCTTGGTCTCTATAAGCTACTTTAAATTAAATAATGTGAAAGCTCACAAGATTTTATATATACACCTATCCATTTTTGCTTATGAAAAATTATTTGTTTGCAGATTCGAAAGGGTGTTTCTGGTTTTTCTAAACAATTGAAACAAGATGACAAGTTGTTTTTAGCAGCAGGAGTTTTTGTTGACTTGAACTTTGAATTAAATAAAATGTTTATCGAGGACTCCAAAAATGTCATTAATACTTTACCTCAAAATGTGGATTTACGGAAACCGACATTAGCAGCTGACACAATAAACGCCTTTGTATGCATGCAATCGGCCAGAATTATTACTTATCTAAATTGTCTTATTTCAAAATTACACAGAAAGCCCGTTCAACCAATACATCTCTAAAATTGCTAATTATGTAAGATGTGTATGCGTGCGTGCGAGCGTGTGTGTTTGTGTCGTATGTGTTAACTTGGAAGTGATGTAGGTTTTTTTACAAATATGTATGTATACAACGGAAGACTTTATCATAACCGTCATGCAATGTTTAAATAAAATCCTATAAAATGTACAGAGCAATTTCGTTTTATGTGATTTTAATTTGTATTCAATATGCAGGTGGCGTCACGAACTAATGGAACCATAACGAATATGATAAATCCTGACACAATAAACGAAATGACAAAATTGATATTAATAAATACACTCTATTTTAAGGTAATACAATGTATTGGTAAATGAGAAGAAAATGTTTCTTTACTGTAATTATTAAGTTTACCTTATTGCAGGCAAATTGGACTAGTCAATTTAATGAAAGAAATACGAAAAAACGGGATTTCTATATTACTAACGATAAAACAATCCAAATCGATTTTATGTATAAAAGAGGAATAATGAGATATGGAGATTGTCCAGGAATTAACTCTAAGGTATGATTTATTATTTTATTCTAGGATGTTGCCCTGTTTTATTTTGAATAGTAAATACTATACTAGTTAATACCTTGATCAACTAAGCCCCAACAATATCCAATTTGTATGTGAAGTGCTGAAATTTGGTCAGATTCCTTGAAGACTAATCTTGGCCAGTTGTTCAATGAACAGGCTTAACCAATGCTATCTAAGGCCATACCCGTACCTTTGGGCACACAAGTTTATGGTGGCTTGTTGGAAAGTAAAAAAGTTTGTTTTAGTATATACTGGGCTTAACGTATGTACAGACAAATCCAAAAGGTCAGTTAAACCATGATTTGTATCCTCATTAATTCGAAATGCACGAAATTTTAAATATTTCGCTGCTGTGCTACTATGGTAGTTATTTAGAGCAAATATATAGTAATAAAATATATAATAATATAATTTGGATGAATAGCTAGATAAACTTAGTGATTCATCCAACCTTTAAAGCCACGCTTTATAAGCTGTGAATGAACCGGCTCAGCCGGGGAAATACCGTCACATCAAAAAATGTTCACTCCACTAAAAGTACCAACTAAACCTGTATTTATGCGTTTTCGTAAGTAAACTTATCAGTCCTTTTGAGATACATGTAGATAAACCATTCAAGATAATTATATCAGTAGAACTAGAAATAAGTATGTAATGCAAGTTTTAATTTCAAGGCACTGGAAATCGCATACAATGGTGAAAACTTTAAATTTAACCTATTTTTACCAAATGACAATGGAAGGACTGTACTGTTAAATTTAATAACAAAATTAGATCAAGATACGGATCTGATGTATAAATGTATCGATAGTTTGAAACCTACACCCCTTGATTTATATTTACCAAAATTTAAAATAGAATCAACAATAAATCTTGTGCATTTATTACCAAAAGTAAGTATTATAATTATAGTACATAACTCGTGTCATAGTCTTTGAGGAACGTAAATAAAGTTCTTCATAATATCACGAAAAGTTTTTTCAAAGTACGCCCTTGTTTCTTACATGAATTATAAAATTTTTAGTTATTGGAATATTGGAAATTGGAATCGATTCGAACCTTAAACGCATATTGGACCTCATACAAATATAATCTAATATAAACTTAAATAAAAATTGTGTGTAGGCGGGTTTTAAACGAATTTGTAAGCATTTTTACGTCTAATAAATAATGGAAAAACATACATTTTAGAATAGTGGTAATGTAGCGAGAACGATACAGATATACAGATTTTTTTGGTTTACGATAAATTTATTTTGACTGCCAATTACTGAACTTGAAAATATAACATTCGACAGATATTTGATAATATTTACAGAATGCTTATTTTACAAACTACTAAGTTAGCCATCGGATTAATACTATTTATACACATCGAAGAGTTCCATTAGAATTATTGTTAAAATTAATATGATACACCTTAACAGTTACATTATTTATTTTATTTATTCTAACCTTCAATATTTTCAGCTTAACATTAGCTCAATATTTGATCAAAAAAGTTCAGGAATCACAGGAATTTCAAAAAATTATCAAGATCTATGGGTGACGGACGCCTTGCAGAAGTGTTTCATAATCGTTAGCGAAAAAGGTTCAGAAGCAGGTGCGGCTAATGGTAAGTTCATTACTAAAATGTACAAAGCACCCTTAAGTTGATTTTACAAATAATCAAGTTTGTTGAATTTGATAGCTTATTTATTTTATTGTATTACTTGTTTAAGTTGACTAAAATATCTCTATAAACAAATATATTGTTGCGTTTAAAAGCACAATATTTTTGAGAATAGAGGTCACTCAATTAAGATTTTAAAACAATATCTTTATATTCTTTTATACTGATAATCAACTTCAAGAAATGTGTTAGTAGTACTTCTCGCAATATAGTTGTATCCTTTTTAGTACAAAAAGGATACAACTATATTGCGAGAAGTATTAGTAAAAGTATCTATATATCACAAATCTGTGGTCTAACTCTTTTGACGGTTTAAATTTTTACAGATGATGTATTTCTGTTGCCGCTATAACAACAAATACCAAATAGACACTTTTTTTGCCGTTTTTATAGATAATGGTTCAGAACCCTATGAGCGCGAGTTCGACTTACACTTGGTCGGTTTTTTATGTGAAAAGGTGGCAAAGGAGCTGTCGGTTCACCTGATGTTAAGTGATAACCGACGCCCATGGACATTTGCGACACCCGTAGGGTTGCAAATACGTTGCCACCTCTAAATAAAGTGGGCCCCGGCTGCCTCACTCACCAGACCAAACGTAGAAGTATAACACTTCCACTTCACGCCGGTCTTCTGTGGAGTCCTGGTACTTAACCGAACGGACCTGCTCATTCGTGCAACAGGGAAGCTGATGCGTGGCCCTACAATAGTGAAGAGGTGAAAGCGTCGAGTTAATATAAATTTCAAATGATTTCCAACATGCTTTAAGTGTATGTGTGTACCTGCTTGAATTAACCCCATTCCCGTTACTTTTTTTCAGCATTTCAAATTGGCGTGAGATCTTTACCGAACCCGCCAATAGAGTACACTGTATTTGATGTCAACCGTCCCTTCGTGTTTTTCATAACACTAAATGACACCATACTTTTCAGTGGTATAAAAGTACAGTAAAGAAACGAAGGAAAAGGAGCCAAAATTATACTATTATCCTTAAGTTTTTCTTTGTAAATAATATTTCTTTTGTTTTTAATCTCTCATGAAATTTATATGTTTAACTAACTATTAAAATATAACATATTTTGTATAGGGTAACTATTTAATAAAGATATTTCTCAAAGGATAATTTATTTAAATTACCAACAAATAAATTTCTTCTTAATTTAAGGTTTATATTATATTAATGTGGTATTTATTAATAGTATTACAAAAAAGTTAGAATATGATGATGGGCTATCATTTATTCGATCTGTTTTTTATACTTATTTCTTAGGAGTATAAATAAAAGTAAAAAAATAATTATTTCAAAGGATTAGTAACTAATATCAAAAAGTAAAAACGTCAGATATTTGAATGTGTATGCTTAATACATTATTTCATAAGTGTGATAAAATTGTAGTGTGTACGTTTATTGCATAATTTCTTAAGTATAATAAAATTTTCATTTCTTTGAAGTTTAGTACAAGTTAGGTGTCAAAAATGTGTATTAGATAATTATCAACAATAAAATACATGTTTTCAGTATGTTATTTTGGAAATTTTATGCGTTGCAAAGACATGATAGCACTGCACTTTACGTGACTGCTCGATTTTTTTATAATAAAGTACTTCTATCCACACACACAGAAAATGTTATATAATAAAGAATATTTAAGACTGGTTCATCAAAATATTCAAGGTTTTTTTTTTTGGTTACTTCTAAATCGATTTTTTTTTTAAATAGCATTGATGTGGATGTTTTTATGTATTACTGAAATTGGTCGGTCACTTCAGCAGAACAACCCCGTAGACCTGCTGCTTTGTTAAATTCAATAGTGTTAAACTTTTTTACAATATCAGAAAAGAAGTCTTGTTACAATAGAGTATTCACAAATTATGATTTAGTCGGTGGAAGGAAGGCACGATAACAGGGCGTGTCGCACCGCTGGCTATTATTTCATTTAACAATTTTTGGGTGATAAAGCTGAATGATAAACGTAAACCACCAAAAAATATAAAATTTGAATAACGTATTGTTTAATTTAAATTTAATTATAAAAATATAATCATACATTAGTAAGTAAGTAAGTAACAGCCTATACATGTCCCACAGCTGGGCAAAGGCCTATACAGAGGGTATCAGGGCATAGTCCACCACGCGGCCCCACTGCGGATTGGCGGACTTCACATATCTTCGAAAAATTTTTTTTGTTATTATTTCGGAAATATGCAGGTTTCCTCACGATGTTTCCATCACCGCGGAGCACGTGATAAGTCAGCACTTAAAGTTAAAAACTTCATTGGTGCCGGCACCGGGGATCGAACTCGGGTTGCTCGAATATATTTAATTAAAGGCGAGCGCCCGGACACTGAGCTATCACGGATAATCATACATTATGTATATAATATACGTATAAATATAAAGTTATATTAATGAATACACTAAGGATTATAGCCCCTGGGAATAGGTTAATCACTCTCAAGCTATTTCTAAAAAAAAATTATGTTAAATATTTTAATATTTTGGTAATTTTTCGTCAACGGATGTTGTTGCGGGCTATACAGGGTGTTACAGAAAGATGTTGTAACATTTAAAGCCGTGTATATATATCAGACTTTGAATGAAATGGCATAATTTTAAAATACGAATCTAAGCATTTTTTGACGATAAAAATTAAAAAATTAATTAACTGTAACAACCCTGATTGTAGAAGTCACTGACCGCGCATCGGTGTTATCACTCCAAACTCACACACGCATACATCTGATCGCCCGACTTATTCCCCTCTCCCTCCACTCCCCGTTATGTCATTACCCCACCTCGGTAACCTTGACCCCACCCGTCGCTAAACTGCCATGACGACCGCATCGCGCTGCAATTCGCGGCGATGCTTAATAATAAAATCTAATTGACATTTCTTTTGATTCCTGAATAAGTATTCACTATCGGGAAATTAAAGTAAGACACTGTTTTTATTACTTTTATTATTCTAAGTACATGTCCGCGTCGGACATAAAAACAATTTTTACATGGCATTATTAATAGTATCCTATAGACGGTCAAACATATCCACGATTTTAACAATCACTTATAACTAATTACTATTGAAATTTTGGAATAAACATTAAAGGCTTTACAATGACATTTTGAAAGGTAACAAATCCTACAACGCCGATGAGTTTATTCAACACGACATCTATGATACATAATCGGATAACAATAACAAGAATATTTTTTAATTAAGATCAGTGTAAGGTATAAAATGATGTTTATTAAATACCTAGACTTTCTAATGAGATCAGCGTTTACTGAGTCAACCGCACACCCGTGCTTATCGGTTTCAGTTAGATAGCGGGCCACTATTATTTCACTGTAATAGCATGTCAGAACATAGACATTGTCACAACTTAAAACACACCGAAGTCCGAATAAAAATTCCCATAAAACCGGAGCGCTTCTTCATTTGCAAACAAACGACGCGTTCACGGTCAGGCGCTTCGGGCAATCGCTCATTCCAGCTCCTTTTTGTTAACTCAATGATCATCAGATCTAAATTTATTTCAGCATTCTTGCTTGCTGTTCACTTGTTTCGGCTTGTGGCAAATGCTTGTGGTGCAGTTGGTGTGCGTCAAATAGTACGCGCATACGTCCGAACTCCAGAACATCTTTGCAGAAATAATTCGTAGGTAGAAGCGACAGTTGCGTCAAAAGTTGGTGTACTCGTAGTAAAGTTCAAAATAAATCGATGGTAGTTCTATCCGCAGCACTGAATAATATCATGTAGTAATTACTGAGCATATGACTATGTCTGTGACAACTTTTATCAATAATAAATCGATAATTAAAAAATAAAAATCATTAAATAGACTTCATGCCTAAATGGCTGGAGAGTAACTGATTCGACAATTTAAATAACACAAAGAAAGCGACTTATTTACCTACCAAAGCGGCTTATGTAGTTAAACACATAAGCAACGTTTGTGCAGGACTACTTTGCCGCGCCGACAATAAGGTTACCATGTCTACTGATTAAAATATTAGGACGGGGGTTTAATAGGCAATAAAGTAATAAACTTTTTTTTTTTCGGTTTCTTTTAATAGTATTTTACCATTGACTACTACAAGAACTAATCAAATAACACTTTAAGAAACTAATTGACCTTCTTTAAAATATCACAAAATTCAAACATAACCGTTGTGACTATTTAATCGCCTTACCTAATTTAGAAACTTTTGGACTCATTTGCAAGTATTTTATAAGTTATTTTTTATTTGTATTGTTTTAACCATTCCATTTCACTACTTCAATCAAGGCGACACACAACGCTGGAAAATAAAAAACCTTAATTTGATTATTTACAAATCCATGAGACAGTATGAAAATTTCTAATAAAAATACTAAAGTAATACTAGCTTGCAATTTAAGTATCAATTTTTCTAATTTTCTAACTCAAAGTAAAGACTAAGGAAGATCGGGATATTCCGCGAGAATCGGTACATCTGGTAACTGTACTTGAAACGAGCGCGGTAAGTACAAAGGTGGTCTTTGTTAACTGTTACACGCGCCGACAATCCACCTAACTTAGATTGATGAAAGTGACATAAAGGTCATTCAAAACACGTGTAATTGGTTCGAAGTATCACAACTGATAGTTTTGGATCTATGAAGTTCTATTTTTATACTTTTATTTCTGAAGAATTTGTATACACTTATTGTGAATTAATACATGGAATTTTATACTGAAGCTAATAAATAAATTTTCAAAATATTCATTTTAAATAAGACCTGTAACATTTAGTTCACTTTTTGATTTATATTGGTTTGTAATTTTATTTTTTCTTAAAAAAATTCCCTTAATTTAGGATAAAATTATCCTGTGTTGATATCCGTATCCCTATAGCCGTGATAGCTCAGTATCCGGGCACTCGCCTTTAATTCAATACACTCGAGCAACCTGAGTTCAATCCCCGGTGCCGGCACCAATGAGGTTTTTAACTTTAAGTGCTGACTTATCACGTGCTCCGCGGTGAAGGAAAACATCGTGAGGAAACCTGCATATTTTCGAAATAATAACAAAAAAATATTTCGAAGATATCTGAAGTCCGCCAATCCGCAGTGGGGCCCTTATACCCTCTGTATAGAGGCCTTTGCCCAGCAGTGGGATATGTGTAGGCTGTTACTTTACTTTTTATCCTATGTTGTAAGGACATTTTACAAACATAAATTTCACGCAGACAAAAACACCCAGATGCGAAAGAAATATCTGTGGGCCACATAAATAGTTGTCCCGTGTGGGAATCGACCCCAAGACGCCTGACGCCGAAGCCTTGTCAACTGCGCCACGTAGTCATTGAATTGTGAAACGAGTATTTTAAATCATATTTTCATTTTTGCTCACAAAAATAACAGCTACGATTTGTTTATAAAACCTACCAGTCGTCTGATCGAATGTCGTGGTTGTAACATGTAACCGTTACTTTACTATGCATAATATTTTTTGTATTAGAGGCTTCCTGCTCTAAAATAGTAGAATAAAGTATTGATTTGGTAAGACAATAATTATAAAAATCAATGAGACAAGACATTTATTATGTTTTAAAATTTTAGTCTACCTAATAATACAAAAAATTTAAAAATATGACAATAATATTAAATATACGGCTTCCTTCCATGAATTTATGCTAGCCAATGATCTTCAAAAAAAGAAAGTCTATTTATGTAAGTACTAGAAATTTGGTCATAAACTAAAGTTAGTGTTTGGTTGATCGATTTCAGATAAAGATTACTTATAATATCATTGTCACACTAATTGTAATACATACAGTCTATGCTGTTGATAAAAATGCTCTTTTTATCAACAGCATAGACTATTTTATAAGTACATATTGAATGAAATCATTATCTTTTCATTAATCTATTTATATTATTATACCTTTACTAGCAACCCGCCCCGGCTTCGCACGGGTGCAATGTATTATACATAATTATAAACCTTCCTCTTGAATCACTCTAGCTAGTAAAAAAACCGCGTCGAGATCCATTACGTAGTTTTAAAGATCTAAGCATACATAGGTACAGACAGACAGCGAGACGACTTTGTTTTATACTATGTAGTGATAGTGATTGATGGAATTCATTATTTTTTCATTAATCTATTCATATTATTATACTATAATCATAAACCTTCCTCTTGAATCACTCTATGTATTAAAAAAACCGCATCGAGATCCGTTGTGTAGTTTTAAAGATCTAAGCATACATAGGGACAGACGGACAGCGGGACCACCTTGTTTTATACTATGTAGTGATTACTGTATTTCGAATTTCATTTCGTATGATATTTCGAAGATTAATGAATCGAGCATTTTAAAACCCAAAACACTTTATAGAAAGAAAAACCCAATACATTAGTAAATTTTGATGACAGATCATTTTATAATTTAAATTTTTATCAATTTGGTTGTCCAGGTTTTTCGAATTGTTGAATTTAGATAATTTTTTTGATGTCACGGATATCAAAAAATACGGTCAAATTAAATAAAAATTATTGAATTAAAAATGTATTCACTCTTAATTTGTCTAATACAAATAGGCACAACACGTACTATTACCATTGTTAATTAAATAACTGATAACCGTAAATAGTCATAAGTCAATCTACAAGATGGCACTGTTTCATATTTAATAATTTTGGGCAAAAAAAAAAATACGAAAAAATTTATACAAATTGACTTTACTATGTTCAATACAAATAAGTATTTAGACATAAAAATTAAAAAAAATAGTAATTGTGGACTATATTTTTAAATAATTTGTAATTTTTTTTTTGTTTTAAATGAAAGTATGGAGGTTCGCGCCAATATTTTTAATTGAACAATTAAAAGTTTTTGCGGAAAGTATTAAATAAATTAGCGTTCTTAACGCGACGCGTTGAGTCGATGTGAAAGACATCGACTCTCGGGCTCCGAGCTTGTTCGGTTGGTGGCAGCACGTGTAGTTATTTATCGCGCGCATTAACAAAAATTAAAAAACTCTGCAAAGAAATCATGAACTTTTTCTTTATTATGCGGAACCAAACAAATACCATTAACTTGATATTAGATGGATACCTTATTAAATGTCAATAAAAATTTTAGTCCATAATAACAGCTTAAACTTAATTTTCGGTACCTATTAAATTAATTGCATTAATTATTATTCAGTGTACAAAGCATTCTGAAAAAAGTAAAAAAAAAGTAATTTCATGGATCCATAAGCATAACTATCATTTTATAGTTAGTTATGATTCTTCGATCTAATTACACGTGTTTTGAATGACCTTCTATTCAAATTCATCAGTCCACGTGGATGGTCGGCGTCAAACAAAGAACGCCTTTGTATTTACCGCACTCCCTAGAACTAGTGTTACCAGATGTACCGATCCGCGTGGAATATCCCGATATTCTGATGTTCGGTCATCCCGAATTTTTATAGACCTTAGTCTGTACTTTGTGCTACAATTTTGATAGGAAAAATAAACAAAACTGTAAGCTGCCATCAAGTGAAAATAATTTTGCTCTGAAATTTTCACATTTTCTCATGAAGTTAGTAGTCTGCATAATAGTTAAAATAACTTAAGCTTAAAATAATACTTGAAAATGAGCCAAAAGCTCTAAATAGTAGATTATTTTGTGGTATTTTAAAGAAGGTCAACTAGATTCTAAATGTTTTGTTTGATTTTTGTCTACTACAAATGAAAAATATCAATGGTAAAATACCATTAAAAGAATACCTGACCTTCCAGCAATAGTTAAATGTTGATTCACAAAAAGTTTTTGTTATAGCTATGCTGATTTGAAAATTAAATAGCCAATTATTTTCTCCCGTCCTGTAATATTACTCAGTAGACATGGTAACATTATTATGCGAGCGGCGAAATAGTCCTCAACAAACGTTTTTTATGTACTTAACGACATAAGCAGCCGAATGCCGCTTAGGTAGTCCAATACATAAAATATGCCGTCGCTTCGTTTGTGTTATTTAAACTTTTAATTAAATCACAATCAGTTACTTTTTAGACATTACGGTGTGAAGACAAGTTCGTGATTTTTATTTTTTATTCTCGATGTCATTACTTTCCTTTTTTATAATAAAAGGAAAAATATAGTGAACAAAAATTTCGGGTAACTTTTAATAGCGATATATTATGAACATGGAACTGAGGTCTAGTGATCTCGCAATCGCTTTGATTGCACCGTTTGTAACGATCGAGATATAATAATAATAGGTCTTTACCGATGAAATTACCGCTCTTCTGGCCATTTCAAACAAAAAAAAAATTGATTGGCTATGAATTCTAAATTCAAATTTTGTGTCTTTTGTTTATTCATTAGCTTCGTATTTTCATTACATTTGAACAGTTGTTGCTCTTCTGGCCATTTCAAACAAAAAAAAAATTGATTGGCTATGAATTCTAAATTCAAATTTTGTGTCTTTTGTTTATTCATTAGCTTCGTATTTTCATTACATTTGAACAGTTGTTGTCTTAATGGATACTTCAAAAATTCGTGTAATGATATAATATGAGTTGTTAAAAAAAGATCCTATATGTTACGTCGGTTAAATAACGAAAATCAACAAATTACAATCTTCTTAGATTAGTTTCTCTCTCATTCGGCTCTAAGTAATATTTACAAATATTTCCAATCGTATTAGTGAATTGACAACAACTCAACTTGAACTGCTTTGCGAATGGCAAGGAATACCGTTGATAGAAGATTTTGCCGATTGAGTTACAGTTCGAATTTATCCCACTGTCAGACAAGTAGACGCTGCACACATGATAGCCGAGAACGCAAAAATAGCGTATTAATTGTGTAAATACGAGTACGCTGTTTTCGCGTTCTCAGCTATACTGAATGTATCAGCTTAACGTTTTCTAGTGCACAGACGTCATGTTATGTTGTGTAATTGCGAAAAACAATGCATATTTACGTGATAGCAGTGGTTGATTGAAGTCATTTTTGAAGAACTCCGTTGTCTATCTCCAAAATTCATCATCAGATCACATGTATTATGAATATATCATCAGATGTATATGAAATTCAAACCGGACCATTTAGGAAAAAAACCCTTTCGAACAGACAAATAATTTTGCAAATTAATAATAATGCAAGTTATGGCCGAAAATACGTAAAAAAACATCCGAAGTGATAACCTCCTCTTTTTCTAAGTCGGCTAAAATACGCGTCGATTTGACAACCTCCTCCTTCTTTTCCTAAATACGATTAAAATGATTAATACTTCTAGTTTCTAGCGCTCACTCTGTTGTCTCCAGAGAAATCAATGATCGATATCGATAAGTCTCAAGATCAAATAACCGTATTTTACTAACGCAAAACAAAACCGAATGTAAATATCTCGCTCTGTATTCATGTTATAATTGATTCAGGAGATCCCTACGTATCTCCGGAGCTCAAGATCCAATAACAATATAATTATATGGGACCACATGGGAAGCACCAGCTTTGAAGTAAAAAAAGAATCATCAAAATCGGTTCACTCAGGCACAAGTTCTGAGGTAACAAACATTTAAAAAAAAAAACAGTCGAATTGAGAAGCTCCTCCTTTTGAAGTCGGTTAAAATGACATTCTGAAAAATAGTGTCGCCCATAAAATCTTATTAAAGATAAATAGTGTGCCAATGACATATAACATAACAACATAATTAAAATATAGGCAGTTAATAGTAATTCTTAAATAGAAAGTAAACCATACTATGATATACATTTGTTTAATGTGTAATAATGACGATACAGTAAGATTGTACTTTACAGTAAACATGGTTGGAATGAATACTTCTGACTGATTTATTCGGCTTTCGATGAAGTGTCGAAACTTTTTTAACTATCATTTACACAACGTTTGACAATGTATGGAGCAAAGGTTATGTTCCTGTATAGGTTCCAAGGAATATAACATTATTTTTATATAATATGTAGTAACAATATGGTCTATTCGCCTCAAAAATTTTAGGCTCACTGCTAATAGCTGAAGCAGTAGCGATGACGACAGCTGAAATAAATATGGAAACAATCAATAAAATCATGTAAAAGAATATTAATAAAAAGCCACACACAAATAACCACACACTTGTGTAAATTTCCTCCGATTTGGGTATCGGTATAAGGAACACACTCTTAAATTTAATACTTTTATAACAAGTTACGTTGTCGCTGATTTATATTTTGTTATAAGCTTTAACTCTCTCAAGTAAAGAATGACTTTGGGTGGTAATAAATTGTATTAGACAGAGTTGAATAGATACTACAGTAAATTACCGCTTGTCAATGATTGTATATTTCAATTATTATATGTATAAAAATATATTTCGAAAATTTAATAATAATTTCTTATGACTTTTTCAAATAATTTTGCAGTTAGTGTTAAAATTTCAAGTTAGGATTAAATAAAAAAGAGTCAGGGTTGTTAAAGTAGACAATAATCATAATTTAAACCCGTACATCTGTACCCTTCACTGTCACTTTGCTATCATTAAAATTTCCTTGAGTAATAAAACTAAGCAGACACCTTATTATGTGTTTACACATACCAGTAGCTGCGGCTGCCTCTGAACCCTGTTCATTGATAATAATCTCCGCCTTTTGTATAACGTTAGATACGTAGAGTGGCTCAGGCTTTTTTAAAATTCCACTTAGGTCTGTATTGTTTTCTACGAATAGCTCACTGAGATTTGCCTAGAAATTATCTATATTCTACATTTAATGCTTAATTAAGCATATATATTTTAATGTGAGGTATACGTACTCTCAAAAAAATTTCTTTTAAATTCATTGTCGTCGAAGTCCGAATTGAAGGTACATAAACTCTCACTTTAACGAATCTCAGATCCTCAATTATTCTTTTCAACACACTAGAGTCTTCGAGTTGTTTCAATAGGCCTTCTAAAGAGTAATCATCGCTTGAAGTTGGCAGAACACATAGAAACGTGTAATCTTTGTCTTTATAAAACATCTGTAAGGCCTGTAATTAAATACATATTTTACGATATGATTTGACTTTCTTAATACAAAAATATGTTAAAGAAAACCCACCTGACTGGGTTTTCCTTAACATAATTGATTGACTTAAAAAATAATTAATAAACTATTTTATACCTTGAATTGAGCATTTTCTGTATATCCAAAGGTTTGTTCTTGAAACATCATATTAACTTTTACTGTTTTATTTTGTGGCATATAAAAATCCTTTTGTTGTGTGTTATCTGGATTGAACGGCCGCAGCCAGTTACCCTACAATAATTTATAATAAATATTATCCTTTAATTTTGTAACAAATAGGCAATTACTTCATTTTACCTTAAAATAAATGGCGTTAACTAAGACCAAACGCGTCAATGCACTTAATACGCTTGGGGAAATGAGTGTGGGTATTAGACCATGTGTTTGTACTTTCACCTGTAAAAAAGGTATTTATATTCAAACACTAATAAAAAAAGTAAAGACGTGTCATTATTGAAGCATTTTCAATAATTACAAAACACAACATTTTAAATGTTGTATTTATAACACATACCCAGCTGTTAATTATTTCTGCAGCTTTATCATTTTGGCTAAAATCCAAATTTTCGGCTTGTGAGTCGAAGAAGCGACTTGTCACATCTACGAATTCGGGGTTTAAATCGAACTGTTTATTAGCATATGCTTTTTGCCCTAATAATAATGTCACGTTCTTTGGTAATTTCAAATCATCCAACAGCTTTCTAAATCCTTCTAAAATCTGTGAAATATTTTAAGTATGTTAAAGGAGACAATGTCACATCACTAATTCTAACCTTCTTGTGGTAAGCTCGAAAAATTGCCAACCAGACATAAAGATAACTGCTAAGAGGAACTAGGCATAGCGAGTCATCCGGCGGTTCTGCTAGACAAATCCCCACAAGTGATACTCCACGTCACCAATTATTTCAATGTCGCCTACGAGAATGGCGAAATTAACATTAAGTAAGGCGGGTCTCACCGCCGTCTTGCCCCCAAGTCACCGATTTATATGGTCAAAGGCCATCGGGGTCAGGTTCCGTACCTGACCTAGATGGCCCATAGGTAACATTCGCTTCCACTTGATAGCGCAGGCATGAGCACATGCAAGACCCTACACTGCAGCAAGGGCCCCAATAAGCTATAAGGATCTAGCTTTACCTCGAGTTCTGCGTTCAATGAAACTGTTAGAGTTTGAGGCTTGAAAAAAATAACATCAGATGAAGGAAAGTAATTTTGCCACTTAACTCAAAAATGCTATTTAAATTTTTTTTTATCGTGTCAACTTCGATTTTCAAAGGATGGAGTCTTAGTAAGAAATTTTAACGGGACCAGCGTAGCTATTGAAGTCCGGCAGCTTTGATTTGCTTATATTAACTATATGTGGTAGGGCTACGCAGCAGCCTCGGTTGTTGCACGAATGGGCAGGCTCGTCCGGGTAAGTACCACGACCTCACAGAAGATCGGCGTAAAGTGGAAGTATAATACTTTCGCGTTTCGTCTGGTGAGGTAGCCGGAGCTAAATTTTCAAAAGGTTGTTAACGCATCTGCAACCCTCGGGTGTAGCAGATGTCCATGGGCGGCGGTAGCATTCAGGTGAATTGCCTGCTCGCTTGGCAACTTGTAACATTAAAAAAATATTTTAAAAAACCCAAGCCGGTTTTGGTACACAACCGTATTCCCTAATGTTTTATTTATATTTTTCCTTCAATAGCCTCGCAATTTAAACTTGCAGATCTCAAACTACGGACACAATAAAAAACGTTTGACGTGAAGATGGTTAACAAAGGTTTCAATTTAAAAACTAACATAAGAAAATAAAAAAAAAAATTTAATACCTCAGTCTTACTATCAACGTTAAAAAATTTTAAGAGTTGATCAGAAGATGTCCCATTTGCAAATGGAGCGATTTGTCCAAGAGTGCTCATAGCTGAAAACGGTGACGCTACGAAGCTTTTTTCCGTGTACTAAACATAAGAAAATACATAAATTACTGGATACATATTTTTATTGTTATAAACTAAACGATTAATCATATCAATATGGTGCATCATTTAAAAAATTTTAAACATCACCTATAGATAAAGATTTTTTACCAATAATAATAATGACACAAAAACTACTTTTAAGAAAGAAAGAAAGAAAATACATTTATTTACCAAAAAAAAAGTTTAAAATAGTTAATATTTAATTCAAACTTTATGTAATTTTTCACATACTTTTAAGAATTGTCCGCTGAAATCTGCATTGGCTTGCCATATTTTATCTGCAGCAATATCGGCAGCATCCTTATTATTTGACGGTGATATATCAGCTGTCGTTGTGGTTTTGGGAGTAGTCGTCCCTATATGAGGTAAATTAATTAATTTTTAATAAAGTCGTTGTAATAATAAATTTAGAAAACCTAACATTTTAAACGTAATCAGAATACTTTTCAGTCTGGTCAAAATTGATACAAATGTTGGAAATATTATTATAAATAAAATATTGAAACTATCTATGCAAAAAAAATATCACTAGAAACACGTTCACTAATGTACGTTTTTATATCTTTCAGCCAAACGGGTATCTGACGTGTGGCGTGTCCGACTCGCACTTGGCCGGTTTTTTAAAACAGAATTCTACTTTGGTAAATACATAAAAACGCTTGCTTGCCAACGTTGACCCCGTTTAAAATTTTGCACATTATTCTCGATAAGAACTTTTCATATTTCATTTAAATTCGTTATTCCAGAATTCTGTTAATTTTAAGAATAAACCACTGCGAAATAGTAATTAATTGAGTTAAATTGAACTTACAGTCCGAATTGATATTCAGTCTGTTACCACCGCTTAGAGCAACAAAACATTATTCATTGTACCCCTTACAATAACTACTAGATTTTTGCAGTAATTTTATGTTCAACAGATTTGACATTACTATTCTTTTAGTTAATATTGTGTGTTAATTCATATACAACCAGCTATCGATATAGGGTTCCATGTGTACATACTCTACCTTCTCAATGTTTAAATCTATATTTACCTTCTACACCTATGTTGCGGACGCACTTTCCTTTGCTAATTCTTACATAATCGTTAAAACATTGACATCCAACAGTGCACGGATAATTGTCCGCAGTGTCGGTTGTGACCGCACAGTTCTCGTAATATTCATTTTGACCTCTACAGTTTGTATCTGTTGAAAATTAAATTAATAAAAAGGAAGATTGTCTAAAACTTCTCTCTCATCTCTCTCTCTCTCTCTCTCTCTTATCTCTATGCTTTAAAGTAGCATTACTAATTAAGCCATCATTTTCTTTGGAAATAAAATTTAAGAACCTGTAAGAATTATCTTAGATACAGACTCATAATAACAAAATGCATTTCAATTTAATTATGAATGGAAATATTTAATTTTTTAAAAATTTAATTTTTAAAAATATTGTTCAACATTACTTACTATTTTTTTCTGGGCAATAATTGATTGGAACACAATCTCCATCGTTATTTCGCAAATAGCCATCCTTACAAACGCACCCTTCTAAACAATATTCTTCGGCTATGTCGATACAAAGGTCAGGCCATCGTAGTTGCGAACAGTTGCGCCTGCCGCAACCACCGTTAACACAATCAGAATAAAATTCGTTCGGGCCACACGCTGAAAAAAATCAAGTGTTCTCTATGCAGTGTGATATTTCTAAAAGTTTATTTTCACTGCCTGTTGCCGAAACGAACTAATGTCGGAAATTTTAATGATTACGTCTGATACTTATCAATCGCATGTGTCAGGTACTTCTACACCACACGTTTAATTTAGATTTTTTTTTTGTTAGGTAATTAAACGTATTGTTTTTTTTTTATAATGAACGTGCTTATTCCGCTTGTCCGAACATTGCATTGAGCGGTCGGCACTTCAGTTCTTTGTAAATTATCGTAAGCTAGCAATTTAAATTGAACTCACAGGGCAAATTATTCAACTTTTAAATTTAATGCTTATTTCAGCACTTAAGTTAAAAAGAAAAATTGCAAAGATAAAACTGTTGAAATATTTTGCGACAGTTTAATTCACATATTTCAAGTAATATAAATTAATATTCAACAGATATCACATAACTATCGTTTTAACTAAAAGTTGTGTCTTAATCCATTTTCAACCAATCATTATCGATATCAGAATAAGGTGCACATAATACTTGTGTCAATGCTTAAAAGTAATTTTACCTATTTCACCTCTGTCGAGAACGCACTTTCCTTTGCCATTTCTTGCATAACCTTCAAAACATTGACATCCAACAGTGCACGGATAATTGTCCGCAGTGTCTGTTGTGACCGCACAGTTCTCGTAATATTCATTTTGACCTCTACAGTTTGTATCTGTTGAAAATAAAATTAATAAAAAGAAAGATTGTCTAAAACTATATCTATACTTTAAAGTAGCATTACTAATAAAGCCACCACTTTCTTTGGAAATAAAATTTGATAGTGTAAAGATGCGACCAATTACCCTGTAAGAATTATCTTAGATACACACTCATAATAACAAAATGCATTTCAATTAAATTATGAATGGAAATATTTAATCAGTAATTTTTTTAAAATTTAATGTTTAAAAATATTGTTCAACATTACTTACTATTTTTTTCTGGGCAATAATTGATTGGAACACAATCTCCATCGTTATTTCGCAAATAGCCATCCTTACAAACGCACCCTTCTAAACAATATTCTTCGGCTATGTCGATACAAAGGTCAGGCCATCGTAGTTGCGAACAGTTGCGCCTGCCGCAACCACCGTTAACACAATCAGAATAAAATTCGTTCGGGCCACACGCTGAAAAAAATCAAGTGTTCTCTATGCAGTGTGATATTTCTAAAAGTTTATTTTCACTGCCTGTTGCCGAAACGAACTAATGTCGGAAATTTTAATGATTACGTCTGATACTTATCAATCGCATGTGTCAGGTACTTCTACACCACACGTTTAATTTAGATTTTTTTTTGTTAGGTAATTAAACGTATTGTTTTTTTTTTATAATGAACGTGCTTATTCCGCTTGTCCGAACATTGCATTGAGCGGTCGGCACTTCAGTTCTTTGTAAATTATCGTAAGCTAGCGCTTTAAATTGAACTCACAGGGCAAATTATTCAACTTTTAAATTTAATGCTTATTTCAGCACTTAAGTTAAAAAGAAAAATTGCAAAGATAAAACTGTTGAAATATTTTGCGACAGTTTAATTCACATATTTCAAGTAACATAAATTAATATTCAACAGATATCACATAACTATCGTTTTAACTAAAAGTTGTGTCTTAATCCATTTTCAACCAATCATTATCGATATCAGATTAAGGTGCACATAATACTTGTGTCAATGCTTAAAAGTAATTTTACCTATTTCACCTCTGTCGAGAACGCACTTTCCTTTGCCATTTCTTGCATAACCTTCAAAACATTGACATCCAACAGTGCACGGATAATTGTCCGCAGTGTCTGTTGTGACCGCACAGTTCTCGTAATATTCATTTTGACCTCTACAGTTTGTATCTGTTGAAAATAAAATTAATAAAAAGAAAGATTGTCTAAAACTATATCTATGCTATAAAGTAGCATTACTAATAAAGCCACCACTTTCTTTGGAAATAAAATTTGATAGTGTAAAGATGCGACCAATTACCCTGTAAGAATTATCTTAGATACAGACTCATAATAACAAAATGCATTTCAATTAAATTATGAATGGAAATATTTAATCAGTAATTTTTTAAAAATTTAATTTTAAAAATATTGTTCAACATTACTTACTATTTTTTTTCTGGGCAATAATTGATTGGAACACAATCTCCATCGTTATTTCGCAAATAGCCATCCTTACAAACGCACCCTTCTAAACAATATTCTTCGGCTATGTCGATACAAAGGTCAGGCCATCGTAGTTGCGAACAGTTGCGCCTGCCGCAACCACCGTTAACACAATCAGAATAAAATTCGTCCGGGCCACACGCTGAAAAAAATTAATAAGTTTTCTCTATGCACTGCATTACTTCCAAAATTTTATTTTCATTGCCTGTTGCGGAAAATCACAAAATGTCAGAAAATTAATGGTTAAAACAATTATAAAAGAAATTTATTAACAAAATTTGACGGTGACAGCAGAAAAATTGGGGCAATTATTAATATTGGGCTTGGAAAGATAAAAAATGACGTTGACGAAGTGTTTTTCAAACATTTTGGTAAAACACAATAAATAGAAGAAATATATACAAATTTTTCTCTCGGTGAAAAACACTGCAATTAAACATCATTCTCAAACAATTTTCTTGGATAAGGGCTCATATACTATAATACACAACCCCAAGTAATGTCATATTCCGATATTAACCGGTTTCGTCACGTGATATAGAAAAGAAAATTAGATAATTTAAATGTTCAAAATCTGAGGTTCAGGTATTGACTGAAGTAACATGTTTGTCCCATTTTGGGAAAAATATCAATACCTATGTCCCCAATATCTAAATTTGTGTGTTCCGACAGTAGAATCGATTGCTTTATGTTAAGAATCATATTAAAAATAACTTTAAACATTTAATTTAAAAACACCAGGATATGAAAGTATATTAATTCCATTTAATAAAAGCTAATAATTCATAATGGCGTTTTATTTTTAGTGACTGTTTACTCTGGGCCCAAATTCTCATACAAATTGGACAATTCTCTTTAATACTTCAAAAAAAGCTTTGTTAAAAATATGCATTTTGCAAATTCTATAAAAAATTAGACCATGTTAGTTGCAAATTTTACTTAAAGCATTTAAATATTTTCGTATAACACTAAACTTACGATTTTCATTTTGCGCTCTTTGACATTGGGAACTAAATGATTTTGGAATCGAATAGTCATTGCTAGCAGCATCTAAAGGTCGGAAAAAAGTTTTTTTTTCGTTATTTTCTATACTGAAATACCGACAAATTTATTGTTTACAAAGTTTATGAAAGTTGTCAGCTCATATCAACAAAATCATTAATTAACATTATGGATAAAATCTACCATGGTAAAGATGCAATTATCTGAATGTAAATTAAATTGGTCCATATATTTGACAGAAATATTGCATACCTGAGGAATGCGCAGCAATTAAGAAGCCAATCCCAAGTTGTAACATGTAAAGTGTTTTTAGCATCGTATCTATTTAACAGGTACATTTTTTTTATAACCTTAGCTTACTTATATAGCGAATCGTGCACTTGTTATAACATTGTGTATCACCAAGCAATTATTTATTCAGTAATTCCTAAAGCCGTTGTCGCTTTATTGACACTGTTATTTGTTTTATGTGTATTTATCATATTAGTTTCATTAAGAAACCCAAACAGACGTAGATAAAAGATCAACTTAACAATAGTTTAATGATATTGCCAAATTTATCAGTTTTTATTTCTTTAATTTAAGTTACTCGTGTCGTTTATTTTTCCTGCAAATTTTATATCTTATAATTTATATAATTGGCTACTTTCAGTAATTAACATAGACCATGTATTTTGTCACAATGAAGTACACGATAAATCTATCTTGAATTAATCTGAGCTGTGATCACTTTGGTTTAAAATTTTCAATTAATGACAAATTTGCAACAAGCAAACTTAATATCAATTGTACATACATCAGTCACTACTATAAGATATTCAGTATGTTAATTAATGTAAGATATTCAGTGAACCTATAAAACTGGTCATAGATAATACTCCGATAACTTCAAAAGTTTTTAAGTCTATAAATCTTAAAAATACAGGGGATTTATGGAACATGTCCATAAAATTAATGACACAATAATGGCATAATGCGCCACATTTGACATATACAGGAAGGCTTTTTAAGTGTATCCATTTTTTTATTAAATATTTAAAATTACTCGTAATTAATTAAATACATTCATCTGAACTTATCTCAAAAAGTGCTTGATTTATGGGCAATGGAATGGAATGGCAATTTTTTTTGAAAAACAAAGTTTGTTTTATTTCAATAAATGATTATACTACCGAGTCTGAACCTCCTGTGTGAATTTGGCCACCTTTAGAAAAGCCACCCTGTATTTTAATAACTATATAGATTCTGGAATATTTCCAGGTCTTATAAAATTTATTAAGAAAATACCCGTCTTCAAAAAAGGGGATAAAATGATCCAGGCAACAAGCTAGATTATTATGGCATTCGCGGCATCGCCCACAATCTCATTGCCTCTTACCTTAGTAACAGAATTCAAAAACTATCTTTAAAAGATGTTAATTCCTCAGAATCCCCTATAAAAATGAGTTTCCCACAAGGATGAACCTTAGGTCCATTATTATTTTTAGTATATATAAATGATCTATCCTTTTATGCCAGTGAGTCGTGTGATGTTGTACTGTTTGCTAACAAAACATCGCCCATTTTTAAGATTGGCTGAAATGTATTAAATTACGACGAGGTGAATAGTGCACTTTCGCATATTATACACTATTATACCATTAATAATATGGTAGTAAATGTCAAAAACTAAATGTATCTTGTGGTCGTCCGGACACTTTGGTTTCAATTATGAATTAAAGGCGATTGTGGAAGCTGATGATACTCAATCTACAGCCAAGCTAGCATCTGCTTTTGATGTTAGCAAAACAATATTGGTCCATTTACGACAAATTGACCAGGTAAAAAAGCTTCCATGCGCCACGAAGGTGGATGCCCCACGAACTTAACGATCGCCAGAGTAATGTACACGTCGTGACCTGCCTCGCATTGATCAATAGGCACAGAAATGAAGTAATATTGAACTTAATTCTTACCCCTAGAAAGGTAATGGTCACTGTTTGGCGGGCTAGTGCTAGTGTGATTCATCGCTTTTTACAAAACGGTAACATAACGGTGTTCTTCTCGTTTCGTAATAAACGTACTTCATACGAGCAATCTATTAAGATGACTTTGGCAGATATCGCGATTTTACAGTTACTCATTATTTTTGCGGGACAGTGTATAAAACTAAAACCATAACTTCATATATTTAATGTCTTATTTTATACACGCGGCACGGTATCTTGATAAAATGTAGAACGTGCCACGACATTTCTTTTTATTTCATATCTTCGTTTATTGTTGTGATGACTCTGTGTCGCAGTTGTTAGTTGCAATGGTAGCTTAGCAAGGACGAAATACTTTTAAATGTATATTATTTTTAAAAGTTCGATTCACATATAATGTGTAGCACAACGGTTGTGGATAAAAATGTCTTATCATTCGATGATGATTTAGTTCACAGTAACTTAAACTTCTGCGATATGAACGCGTTAACAACGGTAAATGCAACTAATGCACTCGGACGCACCACCTATCAAGAGCTATACCTATAGTTTTTAAGCAAAGTGTAATTAAATATTTATAGTGCAAATGTCGATGACTCCGTGGCGCAGTTCCCAAGACATTGGCTGCGGCGTTCGGGGTCGTGGGTTCGATTCCGACACGGGATAATTATTTGTGTGACCCACAGATACTTGTTTCGCATCTGGTTGTTTGTCCACGTGAAATTTTTGTTTGCAAAACGTCCTTATAACACAGGATAAGGTGATTCTGTGTTATAAGGACCTGTTTTTCTAGTGTCTGATTGTTTATATATGTATAACATGTATTTATTTACAAAAAAAAAGTATGTTTATCAGTTTTCTAGTACCCATAGTACAAGCTTTGCTTAGTTTGGGACTAGTGAATGTAAAATGTGTCCTAAAATATTTATATTATATTATATCCTAAAGAAGGGCTACGTTTTTTAAAAAAAATGTCTGCATTTTTGATAAAAGATTAAAACTTGAAGAAAATTAACGAGTAGGTATTGCTTAAATACGCAAGAGCAATATTGCCATAATCTAACTAGTATTGAACTTGAAGTGCTTTTCTATGATTTCTCACAATCTGTTTGCAATGAAATAAAAATTTCCTAAAATCTTAGGCAAGGTACAAGGAAACAAATAATGTATTTTCTGCCACCTCGGTGACTGTATGATTTACAAATTTATCAACTCTCCGCTGTATTTATCCATTGTTAAATTATATACGATGACAATTCAACGTTTACAAAGCCAGTATTTTTAATCAAATTCAAAACTGTCAGGATTTTCAAGTTTTTAACTATAATGTTTTAGTTTTTATTTATGCTTTCATACTAAATCAATATAATAATATTATTCAATAAAGTAAAATTCTCATAAAGCAATATTTTTTTAATACAGAAGAATTCCGAATTCCTAAAAATTTATGTAGTGGTATTTTTAGTGCTTTTCGGCATTTTTACTGAGTCTTTATTATCTGTTTCTTCATCTATTTTGGCAATTTGAAGAATGTAATGTGATAAAGCATTTAAAAATTTGTAGAAAAATGACCGAATTTTTTTTTGATCCTCACTCATTATCGCCAGCAGATTACTTCGGTGAGGGCATTTCGAGTTGATTAAGAACTTAAACAGGGTGGCTTTTGTAAAGGTGCCCAAATTCACACAGGAGGTTCAAACTTTTTTTTTCTATTCCCTAAGAAACAGAACTTGTTGACAATGCGGTAGTCATTCATAAATGCGTCGTCATGAAACGAACTTGTATGCGTGATAGTTATTATGATTGCGTGTAAAATAAATGAGTTGCTCATAAATCACGCACTTTTTGAGATAAGTTCAAATGAATGTAATTAATTAATTACGAGTGATTTTAAATATTTATAATTTTTATGTAACATTATTTATGTCTAATGTTTAATAAAAAAATGGATACACTTAGAAAAGCCTCCCTGTATAACGGTTTCTAATTCTTCACTAATCACTATCAATGGTACGTTGTATATTTCTTCTGAGAATGTATATAAATGTTACGCGCATATGTTTAAATTTAAATTTAACTCAACTGAGAATACCTTGAAGAAAGAGTTAAAGAAACGATGGGCCAGACACATTTGCCAACATAAGAAAGAAACCTTCATTTTGAATAGGATGCACGTAGTAAAATCTACCTATAGCAGTTTCTTTAAATATACTAGTCTGTTCGTTGATTTGCTCTCTTCGTTTGCATTGCTTATAAGATTTTCTAATTGCAGTTTTCAAGAAAAACATAGGCAGTGTTTGTGCAATCGTGTATATTCACCGCAGAGTGAAGAAAACATTTAATGCTGTAAGCATTTACACATTTCGAGTATATTCAGGTTTCCATAAGATGTTTTTCCTTCAAGGCCAACCATGTGATAATTCAGCACTCAAAATTAATAATTTCACTGGACTCTTCGCCGCCTCTAGGATTTGAACGCAAGATGCTTAAGTAAATTTGATTTAAATTTAAAAGATTTAAAAAAGCGGCGTAACCGACACTGAGCTTTCATGGCTCAGTATTTCAAGTTTATGAGGGTTTTATACGTTTTTTCTGAGAGCTAAGGCTAATATAGAACTATCCACTGGTTGTTTATTTTGATTTAAAAGTATGATTGCTAAATGTACTATTTTTTTAATCTCTAATATCTTCTAATTGTGTGTAATTATTTTATAAAGACAGGTATTGCCATCTGTAACTGTGTTAGATGCAATTACTCTAGGATATCGCTTATACACGTAAACTGGGAAGGAAACACACAGGGAAAGAATGTTACGGTTAATGATGTAGGTTAATTTTAACACATAAACATAAAGTAACAATTACTCGTTTATTTTTTTAAATATTTAGATACGTACACATCAGCACCACTCGCCTGCATAAACTCTAAACCACGCTACTGGTACAAGGTTGAATCGAAGTTCGTCGATCGACGTAGCAACGGCGAACCCTCGAATAACAATAAAAGCTCACAACCGTTTCTCTGAAAGAGTCTCTGAATAATATCAACGCCCTGATGATAAATGCTACCTATCCGAAATCAACGAAATCTCTAATTGAACAGCTTTTATCTATTGTTCTCTTCGTTTAGGGTTTCAACCTATAAGCAGAATTCTCTGGTTGCTTATAGTTTTCGAGAAAAAAAAAATCAAAACTTGTTACTTTTCATAAAGAAATCCGCCATTTTGTGGTTGACATGTTAAAAGTAAAGCTACTAAAGGAACTTTTTTAAAAATACTAAAAGTGCTGTCACTTTGACGTTTCTTCGTCCTTGGTTTATTTATAACATTGTAACATTTAAAAACCTTCCGTTGTTCCATAATTAAAACATTAAAAACTTTGAACTCTTGACTCCATGACGACACAAAAAATTAAAAAGTACTGAATGATCTGATTCCGATTTTAATATTCTTATAAAAAGAAAAAAAAAACGCGAAATTACAATATATATACAACTTACTAGTGCTAGTAGACTCACACGTACGTGGGGGGCACTAAAAGTTTCCGCGATGAGTAAGAAAATAAACTTTTTAAAGGTCAAAAGTATAATAATAATAATAATAAGGACTAATAATAATAATAATAAGGGAATAATAATAATAAGGAAAGTTAGGATGGCGTTCGCAGGGACCAACATCAACTTGTCCCAGCCGGATATTACGCAAAAACTAATGGAGCGCATAGATGATCTGAAGCAGAAGATCGCTGCTTGGGGTAAGCGTATTTGGAGATATACCGAGAGGACGGCGCGGTTTAGCCAGAATCGCCTCTTCCAGAGTGACCAAAAGAGGCTCTACAAATCTTTGGTCCGACCAATGAGTTGTGGAACGGGCCAAGAACCAGTCAGGCCGACACTGTCGCCTTCTGGCGCAGCCTGTGGTCAGAGCTCGTAGACCACAGCGAGGGCCCTTGGACACAAGTCATGGCAAGCCAATGCGCAGATATTACACCCATGGACCCCGTCGTCATAACACCCGACGACGTATCTGACGCAGTCCGTAGAGCCCCGAACTGGAAAAGTCCGGGACTCGACGGTCTGCAGGCTCTATTGGTACCGGTCCATCATCACGGACAGGACGATTGTCGCGAAAAAACCTGGTATCGTGTTGATGGACCGGGCACAGTCGCGGGTATTTTTGGTCGACATTACCATTCCATATGACGAGAACCTCGTGAAAGCGAAGAAGACGAAGTATCTGGACCTGGCTCACGAGCTGACCGACATGTGGGGTGGTGTACCAGCCGAAATTATGCCGATAGTCGTATTATCTGCGAATGGGTTGAACCCAGCCAGCCCCTCCGGACATCTGAGACGACTAGGACTCCGGGACGGAACGCAAGCTTTAATTAAGAAAGCGGTGCTCCTCGATACCGCCCGCATCGTCCGCCGGTTTCTCTCCCTTTCATCCTAACCCTCGGCCGTTTGGTATCCCCTGCCGAGGGCTTCCGTCTGGTTGGGTCCTATTTATATATGTATTATATATAATATTTATTTTTATCCATAATATTTATTTTATATATGCAATATATATTTATATGTTTATTTTTTATCTATAAACCCAACCAGACGAGAAAACAAAGAAATAACCCCAATAATAATAATAATAATGTATTTTATTTCTCCTCATAATACATGACAACAAGATACAATGTCATAAGTTGGTACAGCTTCAGTAAAAAAATTTAATCAGGTAATTGTGCGGAGCTGGTGTGTATTATACGTGTAAAAACCTGTATTACAGATCACCAGGTCCTCACTCCACGGAATCAAGTTAAACATAGTTAACAAAGCTGAAATAAGTGTACATAAAATAAATTGTCTTAAGTAACTGTCCAGGTATAAGGAGATTGAATAAAAAGAGATCAACACGTGTGTGTGTGTGTGTGTGTGTGTGTGTGTGTGTGTGTGTGTGTGCGTGCGTGCGTGCGTGCGTGCGTGCGTGCGTGCGTGCGTGCGTGCGTGCGTGCGTGCGTGCGTGCGTGCGTGCGTGCGTGCGTGCGTGCGTGCGTGCGTGCGTGCGTGCGTGCGTGCGTGCGTGCGTGCGTGCGTGTGTGTGTGTGTGTGTGTTTGCGTGCGTGTGCAGAAGAAAGTCACAAGGTGCCAGATCAGGTCTGAACTTCTACGTTTTTCACCTACTACCATTGTCGTGGTGCAAGCGTACAGCGTTTACGGTTATTTTTACGCAGTTCGTCAATAACTACCGGCAAACAAATGGTCGTGTACCAGTCACTATTCTCGGTACGACGATTCGCTAAAGCAACAGTAGTTACGTGTCTAGTTTTATTAAAAAAGAAGCAATCATCCGCTTCGATGTACTATTCACGCGCGCCACTGGTTGGTTTCGGCTCACCATACGCTCGATTGCTGCTTTGTTTTGGGGTCGTTTACTTTGTCGTTCGACTGTTACTATGTCCCAAACAAAATTTGTATCCACTTCATTAAATCTGGTATGGATAGCATTGCACCAAGTGACACGGTCCGTTTTTTAAGCCTCGGTCAAATTGTGTGGGATTTACCGCGAGCATAGCTTTCTCACAACCAAATGTTTGTGTAGGATTGAATGTATTTGACTCATACCTATGTCTAAGGATGCCCTAATCTAATGGTAGGCCGGCGCGCGACATGACCATACAAGCTCAGGCGCCGCTCTTGGAGCTTATCCACTACGTCACGGTCCCCGAGACTGCCTCGAATGAAAAATCTCATCCTTTAAACGAGCAATTCTTGTATATGTATATATATAATCGGAATCTCGGAAACGGCTCCAGCGATTTTCATGAAATTTAGTATGTGAGTAGATTCGGGGGCGAAAAATCGATCAAGCTAGGTTTCATTTTTAGAAAATGTCGTTTTATCCCTGTTTTTGGGGAATGAAAAATATAATTCGAATGTGACGGTAAATTTCGCCGCAAGAGAAAAAGTCGTAATAGCTCGGTCGGTAATCGGGCGGCCCCAAAACGGACGGCCGTGGTTCGCGTCACGATCATTTACACATTTATTTTTTTACTTTTTTTTCTAATCCAGATCATTGCTTTCTTTATTTTTAATTTTTTGTCGATTTGTTATTTTGTTATTTTTTTCCCTTTTTTTAAAGTTCTTTCTTTTGTGAAAAACATCAGTTCATATTTTGTTATTATTACGTCGGTAAGATCGAAAAATATTATGCATATTTCATTACTCAGTAATTTGTATCCAAATGTAATTTCCAAAATACACGATTTACCAAAAAAAAAAAAAAAAAAAACAAACCGAGCAAAGCTCGGTCCTCCGGGTACTTATAACAGTAATATACAATCAGTAAACATAAACAAAACATGGAAGCATTATTTTCACTCAAAAATGACATAACGAAAACTGTACCCAGACTTGGTTGGATTAAAGATGAAAATAGCAATTCTTAATTTTGCAGTAAAAATATTACAATTCAGAATTATTTAATAATATTTGATAATATAATAATCAGTTTCACTTTATGGGAAATAGAAACCATATTTTTTTTCAAAACATAATATATAACACCTTTAAACGAGCAATTCTTGTGTATATTTATATACATATATAATATCATCTAAATCATAGAAACGATTTTCATGAGGTTTGGTATGCAAGGGGTATATCGATCTAGCTAAGTTTCTTTTTTAGACAATGTAAGTTTATCCGTATTTTCAGGCAATGAAAACTTCCACAATATCATTAGATATTGTGTGTTTTCATTTCATATTCTAATAGAATACGATGGAAAATTTCGCCACCATCTACAAGGTGACAAATAGCTCAGGGAAATTGGGCTGTCCCGAAACCAGAAGACCCAGTTCCAGTCCAGATTATTTTTTTTTTATCTTTTTCGTTTATTTTTAAGTTCCTCCTTTTCTTAGAAAAAAAAAACCGAGCAAAGCTCAGTACAGGTACTTTTAATTAAATATGAAATAATTACAATCCTTATATGATACATAGGATGATTTTATAGACGACGGACATATTTACAGGCAATTGCAGAATTTGATTCTAAATCTGAATCTGGAAGAGCCGTGATAGCTCAGTGTCCGGGCGCTCGCCTTTAAATCAATATACTCGAGCAACCTGAGTTCGATCCCCGGTGCCGGCACCAAAGAAGTTTTTAACTTTAAATGCTGACTTATCACGTGCTCCGCGGTGAAGGAAAGCATCGTGAGGAAACCTGCATATTTTCGAAATAATAACAAAAAAATATATATTTCGAAAATATGTAAAGTCCGCCAATCCGCAGTGGGGCGCGTGGTGGACTATGCCCTGATACCCTCTGAATAGAGGAGGCCTTTGCCGCTGTTACTTTACTTTTTTTTACTGAATCTGGTATGAACTTGTGACCTCATTTTTTTTTCAAACATTATATTTTTAATTTTTTCAAACATGCTTACCGTCATGCTGCCTTACCGTCTCAATACAATAACCTAGCCGCTGATATCACTGTGCCGTTGCTGTTCGCTATTAGATTTGTTGCTTTCGCATCTGTGTCAATGTGAGTTCAATGTCTGAAATTATCTCGTCTCAATGGCCTTCCTTTGGTCATACTTCATGCGTATACCTACAGACTGCAGTCTGTAGGGTGACTACTCTTAACGTGATAAACAAACAATGTTTGAATGGACATTTTTCCAGTTATTTTCTTGACAAAATAAAATATTAATGTTTTTTTTTGAGTTATGGAAATTAACATTATTTCAAAGTATGTAATTCGTCTAAAAAATCACCCTGTAATACTCGTGTATATACCATACATTACATTTTAAAGATATCAATTTTTAAAATGATAATAAGCATTCATATAATGATAAGTATTAATGATAAAACTGGAACTATATATTTTTAAGCTTCATTGGAAATTATTTTATCGTAAACTTAAATGCATCCATACGATTTACCAATAATTATAAATCATTTTATATCCGTATTGGGAAATTCAAATGTTCACGTAGAAATAATAAATAAGTACCGCAAAGTTTACTCTACTTCAAGGAACTTTCAACGGATTTACAACTTTGACGTACTTGTTAAGGTAAAGATTGGCGATCTCGCAAATTAGTTGATCGTTAGTTTCTTGCGAAGTTCAAAACGAACTATCGACCATCGACTATAAACGTCGAGTAAATTTCGAACAAGAAAGTTACTTGAATTTCGATCTATCCTGTCGTATGCCCAATTTAGAGTGCACAAAATAATTATCTCGCAAGATCAGGTGGAACATGATAATTACATGACAATTCTTTCTACATTTGTTTGTACATCAAGAAAGAAAGAAAGAAAAGATAATCAAAGTATTGTTTAACTAACTTGTGTCAAATTAACAGAGCTATCAAATCAATTCGAGATTCTGAAACGTTATTCAGTATAAAATTAAGAAATCAGTAAGTATTTTGATTTGACATAAGGGTTGTTTTTAAATATTGCCACGAGTTAAGTAATCGGCGATCGGTATTCCAATAAAAAAAGATTTATTTAATTAATTACAAGGTGTTAACTGTATGACAATTTGGAATGGACTGATTTATAATTACAAAAACTTATGAACTAAAACTAATGGTGTCAGCGTTCCTTCGATGCGCCTTCGCCGTGCTGAGTCTGCAGTAATCGCGGTTATGACGTGCTAACTCCTCCCTCCTTAAGATAGAAGCGAGAGTTGGAGCTTCTAGCAGCGTCCTCGCTGCTGTTGCTATCCTGTGGTAGTCTATTGCTTTTCCACTTCTACAGCTTCCAGATGGCCGCTACACTCAGCAGCCCGTATATTAAAGTTGTCCAGCTGGGGGTTGCCATCAGGGTTGTCCAGTTGGATTCATCATGTGGGATTTTGTCATCTATCTTGATGTTGAGTTTGTGGATGCTGTCTAATGAGATATCCTCTTGAATTTATTCAAACTTGATGTGTTCTTGCGTGATTTGCTGTGCCTCAGGAAGGGGGATGGTTTCGTCGTTGAAGACTGTCCTCAGGTGGGTCTGTAGTGTGCTATTCAGGACATGTATCCGACAATCTTCAGTCAGTGTGACTATGAAAGTTCCTTTCGTCTTTTTGTAGTCTGTCTTGGTGCCACAATGGATTTTGATAATTTCATCATCTTGCAGGATCAGTATCCAGCTGTGATCCCGGATTTTCTTGATTTTTCCTTTGTGTCAGGTGCAGCTTGGCATAACGTGCAATTGGCTTTCTGATGTTGAAACAGCGACGCTATGCAATCTGTGTGTGTTTTTCATTCTTCTGACTTCCAGGGATTTGCAGAGATGAGTGTCATTGGTGATTGGTTGGCAGTCTTCTTCCTCGATGTGGGCGTACTCATCGCTACCAAGTGCAAGGTATTTGGACTTTGAGATTATAGTTAGGTTGTTGCGGTCAGGAATGGAGTAAAGGTGAATAAAATCGTATATTTTTGAATCAACAGAGGGGATTTCCAGGATAAAGTTTATTGAGTGTGGTGTACTATATGCTTTAACCTTTATAGATTTCTCTATCTTATGTATATTTATAATATTTATCTCATCTACTGGATTCATTGAATAATAATTACGCAAAATTACTAATTCTTTAATAAGATTTTGTGGACCAATAACGCTTGGGTGCATAGTTCCTAATTGAGCGAACGTGACGGCATCTTCCAAAGTCATTAACTTTTCTAAAATTATTTGTAAACTTAAGTCTATCTGTAAATATATATCTAATAAATGAAAACTGTCCCTAATTCCATTAGAGTTTTGCGTTATATTTTGCAATATTAATATCTGTTATATTTTGCAATATTAATATCTAATATATTTATTATATCGTTATATTTTGCAATATTATCTTAACTACATATTTCTGATTTTCCTCTAATTTACTTATTTGACTTCCGAATTCATTGATCATACTTTTTGCTAATATTAAAGATTTCTTTTGTGAATTTTGAACTCTATTAACCTTGTTACTTATATCTGAAATTTCTTTCTCGAATTTAACAGCATCGTCATTATCTAAGTTGCCGGTTATTGTTTTTACGATTGTACCTAATCCGTTTATTATTCCGCATTTTACTCTAACTGGGGGAATCAAATATGCTAACTTCTTATTTATTAAACTTATACTATATAATATTAGATCTTCGTAGGACTTATATCTATAATTAGATGTTAAGGTATTTTCAACATCTTTAGTGCTTGCATATAATGCCATTAAATTCAATTCATTTAATTGTTGCTAACTTTGTTTGTTATGTTATACACACAAGCTAGGCTAACTCGGTACTCGGTCTGTCTAAGTAACTGTCCCTATTTGAGTAATAGTACGCCGTTATCATTACTAATGGGATCCAGGGTCACTTTTGCGGTTCATGGTTCCTGCGACGAGGATCTTGGAACAAGATGAGGCCTACGTATAACTTGAAGTGAACTCTTATAGAATTTGGGTGACTACCTATTATCTCCGCATATATACCGCATAAACAATACAGCAATCAAAGAAGTAGACACTGTACGTGATCTTGGAGTAATTTATGATAGTAAGTTAACGTTTAATGCACATTTAGAAAATATAACAAAAAAAAAGCATCTAAAATGTTAGGATTTATCGTAAGAAATTGTCATTCCTTTCGTAGTTTCAAAACTAAATTATGGCTTTACAATAGCCTAGTCCGAAGTATCCTTGAATACTGTAGTGTAGTCTGGCTGCCGCATTACGCTACGCACTCATTACGTATAGAAAGAGTTCAAAAATGGTTTATGTGGCATTTGGCGTTTTCTGAGGGTAAGTCAAGAGAACTACGATCTTATGAAGAAAGACTTAATTATTTCAAGGTTAACTCTTTATCTCATAGAAGAGAAGTGCTTGATGCTAAGTTTGTGAGTAAACTATTAAATAACAAAATTGGTAACCCACAACTATTGAATTTGCTTAAATTTCGAGTACCTATAAGAATCCCTCGCAAACCTATTACACCACTTTGTCCACCACTAAGAAGAACAGTGCTGGGAAGTAATTCTCCTTATATTAAATTTTGCAAAACAATTAATCTTTTTAGCGATCAAATAGATTTTCAAGTTGACTCAATAGCCAAAGTCTCTTAAATAATGTATACCTCACTTTCTAAAATTTGAATATATACATTTTACCTTATGTAATAAACATACCATAATTTAATTTAATTTATTTTACAGCTGTTTATTTTAAGCTACATTTTTTTTTTTACTATTTCATTATTTATATTTTTAATTTTATATTTATTGTTATGATGTTTAACTGTACTTTCTGTGCTTATCTTTAAGTTATTGTTACACTTATACAAGTACTTATTGTTTCTTTCCTTTTTTATTATTAAGATATAGTGTAAACAGTTGTTGATAGGCCTTTTAAAAATAAAAAAAAATAAAAGAAAAATAATCTCTGCGATACTATTGGGGTGTAGATGGATTACCTTATAGGGTCCTTTGAAGACAGGCTTTGTCCTGTCATTCCGCGCTGTCTTTGCCACCTGCTTATATACTATTTCACTTACCTTGAAAGATACTTCTTCAGCATCTCGGCTTCTTCTCGCGATAACCTGTTCTATGTTACCGGACATGTAAGCTGCAATACACTCCTGTATCGCTTTTACTTTTATTCGGTGATTGAGTACATAATCCTGGTAGAATTCCTTCGGGTTAAACATTTCTAAGGTATTTCGAGATTCTGTGTGATCAAATAGCAGTTCATGTGGTTTATAGCCTGTTACGAAATGTATCGCGTTATTGTATCCTATGATCACGTACTTCATAATATGTTGAATGGGTTGGTTGTCTTTGTTAGTTATTTTTTGTATATAATTTAATTCACAACTACTATTTCTATTTAAATTTTTAGAGTAAATATCTAATCTAATAGGGGCTTTGTTTGAAATATATTTTTTTTATCAGCTTTTAAGTTAATACCAGATCTTCTAAACGTCCCGTTCTTAACGTTAACTATCGCTGCGGGTGATTTTAAGCCATCAGACCAATAGAAATCGTGATATAAGTACTGTCCTTCTATGTAATGGGTCTTGAATGTCATTAACTTTTCGCATCTAGGTTCTTCTTTAAGCTTTTGGTATGGGTAGTTAAAATATATCGGTATATCCGCTGTTGAGGTGTGTAACGAGTTATTATTTAAATTAATGTTACTTTTTAATTTTCGCAAGTCAAATCCGATTAGACCTTTGTATTTTGGATCGAAATCAAAAATTAAAAATTTATGCGTAATATTGCTATTAAACGCGGGTGGTAAGGGCAAATAGACCACATGATTATGACGCGAAACAGTATGTGCCGTTGATATTTCAAAGGGTCCATAATCTACACACTGTTCAAAGCTAGAATCACGAATAACATCGGGTGAAATAGTAGAGTGACTTGTTCCTGTATCTACTAAAAATTTACCTTGAAATTCAGGTAGCTTGATGTAGGGGTGGTGGTCTTTATCTTGGAAGTTCATCTCTACCAGCTCTGGTCGTCCTGTCTCCTCCAAAGGAGAAACCTGGTTGGAGTCTTGCTTGTTAAAGTAAATATCAGTATCGAAGTCATCGCTGTCGACCGGCTGAATACTATTTTGATACTCACCTTCGTTGGAGTATAATTGCGTATGGTTAGTCATCTGACTGGGAGTGTAAAAGATCTCCTCGGTGGTGAACTGCGGTCTCGGAGTCTTGTTTACAGACCTCATAATCACGTCAGAAGGCTTTTGAGGGGTTACCTGTTGTTTAATTATGTTTGGCTGGTCCCTGAAATTGCTGCTTCTGAAGTTGCCTGAGCCACCTGTTCTAAAGTTAACTGAAGTTGGTTGTGGTATCCAGGGTTGCATTGGATGTACCCACTGCTGCCGTTGTTCAGGGGCTGCTCTATTATTGTGGCTAAAAAGGGGTTGTGGCATATGAAGTGCTAAATAAGTAGGCGCCATATACGGGTTACCATAATTTTGATATGGGTAATTAGGGTTCATTTTAAATAACTCCTTCGCCTTAGCTTGAAATGTTGACAGTGTATTAAAATGAGTGTCTTTATTATATTCAAGCCTAGCCTCTTCCTGTTTAGCTGCTATTATAGCCAGCTCTAACGTACCGGGTTTAGCGATTCTTACTCCGAATGAGACATGGAAGTCTAATTGATCAATATATTGTTCTATGACCATGTTCTCATAGAATTTTTTGTTGCTATGACTGCCTATCAAGAGTAAGGTGTCTAGCAATTCTCTAAGCCGTTTTCCAAAGTTCTCGGCATCCTCCTGTCTAGAACGGCGAGTATGTGTAAGTTCTTGCATCACCTGAAACTCATTTCGCGGTTGACGGAGTCCTCTAATAAGAGCATTTTTAATGGATTCCCACGTATCTAAATATTCCTCATAGGCTAAGGCTTCTACCGGTGTCGCTAAGCCTACTCTTAATAAGACAACTTACTAACGGGTGTGTCCGAGCATGTTCGTCTAGCAATAAATTCAGTATATTTTCGACTTCGCGAATATAGTGACTTAATAGTTTAGGATTCCCATCATATCGAGGCATTAAATCCACTATCAACTTAAAATGCGTATTGAAATCTTTTAAAAGCATTATTACTTACTAACTTACGATTCCTGTTAACATAAAACAATAGCGATACGTGTTAAGAACAGTAAATTCCTGATTCTAAGGAGGTTAATGAACAATGGAATGACGCTCGCGTTCGTTCAAAGTATCGAATGTCTCGTGCAATCGCACTGTAGCTAACTGACAAACGAACTGATGATAATTTTAAACAAAGTTATTGATTTTATTATGTATTTTAATTTGTTGTATTTATTTTATCTTCTTATTTAAAGAATTTATTGTTGATCTTATTATTATAAATATACTAATAGAATGGGAAATGTCTGTTGCGATTAAAGCTTATAGACATACACACTCAATAATAAAAAAAAATATAACAGGAAATAGAGCAGGAACACTTGGATATCTAGAGTACTTACCCCAGGATGTTCTGCATCTCCTGACGAGTCCTTGCCCGATCGCGCGATTGAGGTTCTTTAGGATCGCTCAAGGTACGATTTGAGAACCGTGACACAATCGTAATAGAACATTTGATTCAATACGAAAGTGCTGCGATCCTACCGACTGCGCCAGTTAAGTAATCGGCGATTGGTATTCCAATAAAAAAAGATTTATTTAATTAATTACAAGGTGTTAACTGTATGACAATTTGGAATGGACTGATTTATAATTACAAAAACTTATGAACTAAAACTAATGGTGTCAGCGTTCCTTCGATGCGCCTTCGCCGTGCTGAGTCTGCAGTAATCGCGGTTATGACGTGCTAACTCACGTTGTTCAAATTAACCTATTTCGATTGAAAGCACTAATGGTGATTTGGCTTGTATTTCTAATTGGAGTAAGGCAAATGGTTTGTCTATCAATTCTACGAAAACTCAAGCCATCATCATCGGGAGTTCTAGGTTGGCCGCTAAAATAGACTGGTCTACTTTACCTCTAATTATTTTTTACGGTACTCTCATCCCGTGCAGCAAAAAGGTGAAGAATCTGGGAATATTTTTGACACCTGTCTGAGATGGATACCGCAGATAAATGAGGCTCCTTACTGTAACTCGCACCCCCCTTCATGCATATATAATTATATAAACTTATATATATTTTTAGCCCGTTATACGAATAAATCATATAACATCATTACGTGACCAAGATAATTTATTAATCTTTCTATAGAATCTTTCTAAAGGTAATAATTAGCCGTATGAATATTATTGTGATCGTCATTTTCGGTAGGACCTCATTTACGTTGTGTTTATTTAGTTACTTGATTCTTTTAGCTGTATCTTGGATAGATAATTATTCACTAGTCGTGGTATAAGCCAGAGATAATGCCAGATTGCTTTCTTATTAACTAATAATCCCGACTCGCTTGAGACGGGCTCAGAGTATATAGTATACTCCCTCTCACGCTTGTAAAGGGCTCACAATATAATTTTAAACTAATATCCCTTCTCTCTTGAAAAGGGCTCACATCAATTTTACATACCCGATACAAGTCAACAGCTCCCCCACATTTAAAAAAAAATGTAGGGAAGGCACACGGCTCCATGAAAACACTCACCAACGCCGTGTGCGGTGAGCGCCAACCAACATATTGCGCCCCCCCCCCCCCCCCCCCACAGAAGAGGGACAAAAAGTTGGGGAAAGGACCGAAGTCCATTGCAAAGCTGTTTTACCAGCATAAAGAGGGCTTGGCCCCTTGGCAGTGCGTAAGCACAAACTTTGACCGAAGTCGCGCATGTCAATGCGTGTAAACGTCATACAAGTCAACGTCAAATCCAGTCTTCGTGAATGTACGTCAATACGGTTTTGGGCATGTGTTAAAGATCAGGCACTCTGTCCCTATGATATAATGAGCCCTCCGTAAGCGCCACCACTTTTGCCAGATCGCCGCGACTGCAGACGTGATTGTTAGTGTTTTGGCATCACCACCATTAAAAAGGTTAGCACGACATTTCGTCGCAGAACGCGTTATGAGTCACTGCTCACCCCAAGGGTATGGTTAAAACGTTTAGGCACGGCATCGCCGCAGCCTTGAGAGGTTTTCTCCCGCCAGCTACCATCCACATGAGGTAAACGCATATGCTCCACCAACCATTGAAATAGTCAGATATAGCCATAGTTGTGATTTTTATGTTTAGCCATCTATTTATTTGTCAGTGTCTCTGACGTTGAGTATAGTGTATTTTCGATCAAGTTTGTCTCACCCACCAGCAAGTTGCCATTATTCGTTCGAATGGTGGGAACTTTACTGAGATTCGTTAATAATGATAAAACGTATAAAGAGATCAGACAGTCTGCAGTTCCGTCATCAGGAACCCGACTTGGACAAATCTACTGAGATGTGCATCAAACCGAGACGCAGACTCGGCCATTATGAATAGCGTCGTCTCCAAAGCAAATGTCGCAAGACGCAATGTCACTAAATGCAACATGTATCAATACAACTATCGCAGGTCAACACGCCAACATACAGCCTATCCGCATACACAGCAGACATCATCACCTCGAACCTCCGTCAACCAGAATCATACGATGCAATGATATTAGTCGCAGATCACCCCGCAACTACCACAAGACGCAGTACTACATATAGCCGCATGCATCAATGTGACTATCGCGTAGGTGGCACACCCTCACACCACACCAATACAACTCCAATCAACTTCGGCTCCAAAGTTTAGAATATACTCAGAACACACGAAGTGTCCAAACATACTCTTTCACGATCCGAATGATAGTTGACGTATCATAGCGTAAACACTAACACACCAACCACCAACGGACCCCCACCCAAGTCAAGTAATAGCCAACGTATCATAGTGGAATACACTAAGACGCAAGCCACCACCAGACTCCCCAAAGTCAGATGATCAGTCGACGTATCATAGTGCAACACACTAAGACGCCAACTACCACCAAACTCTTACTATGCCGAATGACAGTCGTCAACGTATCATAGTGATGGTCACTAAGACGCCAACTACCACCAGCTATCGATGATATGTCCTCCACTCAAGACATATGCATTCATGGTTCCACGTTTACCGTAGACCATATCTTCGTACAGAAGTACCATGCAACTCCATAGTAATATCTCTTATAAAGTCCCAAGTCATTCAATGCTCTTCATTATATTTATATATTTATTATTTTTTCTCTGAGCCTTCACATATTATTACTTTTATCCATTAGACCTTACTTCCATATGATATTGGTATGGGACGTTCATACAATGTACTTTGACTATAGTACTAAGAGTCGCGATCGACCTTTGTACTTATATATGTACGATCATACAATTGTGTCCCCGCACGGTACATAATACTTCCCTTAGAAATCACTAAGTATAGAATTGTATTTAATTGACATAATAGTGATCGTATCTTGCTATATTTTTAATAAATATCCTTTTTTGAGTATTTTAAGCGATTTTTAACTATTTTTTATCAATTTTTGGTAATATCATTTTCTCATACTAACACTTATATTTCTTAAATTTAAGTATATATTATTAACTTTTATTGTGATTAAACGTTCTTAAACGTTTTATTTTCATGTAAATTGATCTTTATTTTGACTAATTAATAATAATATTAATTATTATTAATAGGTCGTTACATTACGAAGACTGTGTAATTTTCTTCCTACTGCTACTAAAGTTGCGCTCGCTCATTCATTACTTCTGCCCATCCTTGATTATGCTGATATTTGCTATCTTGACATTACCGAAGTACAGCTTAATAAACTTGAGCGGATTCAAAATTCGTGTCTTCGATTCATATTTGGGCTTCGTAAATATGATCATGTTTCCGATTTTCGTACACAGCTCAAGTGGCTCCCAATCCGCCTTCACAGGAATACTCATATTCTCTCTGCTTTGTACAGCGTGTTGTTTAATTCCTCTACTCCGAAATACTGAAAAAATCGCTTCGAGTATCTTTCCTTATCCCCTGAAAGGTCCCTTCGTTCTCCTGCCAATCTCTACCTCCAAACTCCTGTAAATTCCTCTTCCTTCTTCAAAAAATCTTTAACTATGACAGCTGTACGTTTGTGGAATTCTTTGCCCCTTCACATTCGACGAGCTGAGTAACTTCTTTCTTTTAAAAACCTATCAAAAGCTCATTACTTGGAACTGTGAATTCACGCTTTCCTTTTTCCTTTCCTATTTTTCCCGAAATCTTTGACTATCTCATTGACGTATAAATGCCTTCATCTGATGTTTATAAGTGTACACCTCCCTGTGCTCTCTTCTTTACGTCTCATTAGCAAATATTCTTTTCACAATGGTTGTCTGGAAGAAATCGCTTTCTGAGCGATAAGACCGCCTATTGTAGTTCCTTTTATATTCATTTGTAATTTGCTTTTTATATATATATTTTTATTTTTGGTATAAGGTATAAATAAAATAATTAAATTAAATAACTCATTCTATATTATTTTGTAATGGATATTTTGGGTCTTCCCAAGAAATAAAACAAAAAATGTCCGCTATTATCATGTCAGCAAATATTTATATCCGGTGTCTGAAATATAGATCAACGTAAAGATTAACTACTCTTCTTTCAAACGATTTCTTTCATTCAATATACTTGTCTATATTCAGCAATGCTTAACAAACGCACTAAAACTCTCCGATTGCGTGATATGTGTGAGCGCCGCTCATGTATTTATTGTAAACAAACTGTCAAGAGGTGTGTGTTTAGGGATGCCTGCCAGCTTCCAAATTATTAACATAATATAGCATAATATAAAGCCGTAAAGAGCCGTGATAGCTCAGTGTCCGGGCGCTCGCCTTTAATTCAATATACTCGAGCAACCTGAGTTCGATCCCCGGTGCCGGCACCAATGAAGTTTTTAACTTATCACGTGCTCCGCGGTGAAGGAAAACATCGTGAGGAAACCTGCATATTTTCGAAATAATCAATCAATCAATCAATCAATATCAGCCTATTGCCGTCCATTGCTGAACGTAAGCCTCCCCCAAAGTGCGCCAACTATCCCGGTCCTGGGCAGCCCGCATCCATCCGCTGCCCGCCACCTTTCTTAAGTCGTCAGTCCATCGTGCTGCAGGTCGTCCCACACTTCGTTTTCCTAACCGTGGTGTCCACTCTAACACGTGTCGGCTCCAGCGGCCATCAGTACGTCTGGAGACATGGCCAGCCCACTTCCACTTCAGCGTGCTAATTCTGCGCGCAACGTCGGTAACTTTAGTTCTCTGGCGAATGACTTCGTTTCGTATCTTGTCTGCCAGAGAAACCCCAAGCATTGCGCGTTCCATCGCCCGCTGAGCGACCTTGAATTTGTGGACCAGCCCCACGGTGAGTGTCCACGTTTCGGCTCCGTAGGTCATTACTGGTAGGACGCACTGGTTAAACACTTTGGACTTGAGGCATTGCGGTATTGACGACTCAAAAACGTGTCGTAGCTTCCCGAATGCCCCCCAGCCTAAGCGTATTCTTCGGTTGGCCTCTTTCTCAAAGTTGTGCCGGCCTAGTTGTATAATTTGGCCTAGGTAGGAGTATTCCTGCACAACCTCAAGCATAGCGCTATTCACGACCACTGGTCTCGGGATCACATGACTATTGGACATAATTTTCGTCTTGTCAAGGTTCATACCGAGACCCACTTGTTTCGAAGAATCGCTCAGGCTGTTGAGCATGGCTTCCAGATCTTGCAGAGATTCTGCCACGATGACAATGTCATCAGCGAATCTCAAGTGTGTTATTAATTGGCCATTAATATTAATGCCTCGTCCGTTCCAATCCAGCGTCTTAAAGACGTCCTCCAGTGCATTGGTAAACAGTTTCGGGGAAATCACATCCCCCTGTCTTACCCCACGATGCAACTGGATTGGCCTTGTGCTTTGACCTTGTACTTGGACGGACATTGTTGCGGTCTTAAATAGACGTCTCAACACTTGGATATATCGACAGTCAATTTGGCATCTCTGCATGGATTCTAGAACAGCCCAGGTTTCGATTGTATCGAAAGCTTTTTCGTAATCCACATACGCTAGGCATAGAGGCTGGTTGTATTCCTCGGTCTTCTGAATTATTTGCCTAAGTGTATGTATGTGGTCCACTGTGCTGAATCCTTTACGAAACCCGGCCTGCTCCACCGGCTGGAAGTCATCGAATTTTTGGGCGAGACGATTCGTTATAACCCTCGAGAACAACTTATATATATGGCTCAGGGGTGTTATCGGTCTATAGTTTTTCAAAAAAGTCTTATCACCCTTCTTGAAAAACAACATAACCATACCTCTGCTTCATGCCTCCGGTGTAATGCCATTATGGAGGACGGAATTAAAGAGCTTAGCCAGCTCCGCCAATACTGGTGTGCCTCCTGCTTTCAATAGCTCTGATGTAATTCCGTACTCTCCCGGAGCTTTGTTGTTCGCAAGTTGTCTGAGGGCAATACTAATCTCGCCCATGTCGATGTCGGGAAGCTCGTCTGACAGGTGGCGTGTTAGTCTAGCTCGAGGATCATCCGCATTGTGGGAGTGAGGTGGAGGTACTTGGGAAGTATATAGGTCCCTGTAAAACTTTTCGACTTCAGCGAGAATCTCTGGCTCTTGGGGTGTAAGGGGGGCAGCTTACATCTAAGGCCCCCTACCGTCAACCTCACCTGCACGTGGTACATCCTGCTAATCTACGGACGAGGCTCTGGCGACCTGAATCGGTGACGGTATAACCATACAATATTGCTGGAATCTATAAATATCAATCCTGACTGCGGGCAGCAGCGCCGTCAGAGAAGTATTCCAGCAACTGCGGTCAACAACCCGCCTGCCAAGCGTGGTGACTAAGGCAGATTTGCCCTCAATGAAAACCAACTCAGATCTAAGGCCCCCAGTTCCCGGTGGTTGCACTATTCCAGGCCACGGTACCGGTCATGGTAACGGTGCGACAGGGGGTGCTAAGAATCCCCGGGCTAAGGCAGGGTACCATAAGCGATTCTACCTGGCTACGTTTAACGGACGCTCTCTGCGGTTGAACGAACACCTGGCCAAACTGGAAGTAGAGCTAAGTCATATTAACTGGCACATAGTAGGTCTATCAGAAATCCGAAGACCAGGCGAGGATATGATGCACTAGATGCTGGTCACTTACGAGAAGGACATCAACTATCCCAAGGTGGCGTCGGATTTCTAATACACAAGTCGCTCAGAAGCAGCGTTGTAGAGGTTGGCAGTGTGTCGGCTAGGGTAGCGTACCTCGTATTAAAGGTGAGCGAAAGATACTCCCTAAAAGTGATACAGGTTTACGCCCCAACGACTTCACATCCTGACGAAGACGTCGAAGCCATGTACGAGGACGTAGCAAAAGCTATGTCCGTACCAAAACCTTCTACACTGTTGTTATGGGTGACTTTAATGCCAAAGAGGGAGTACGCGAGAATGGCGAATCGAGAGTAGGAGCATTCGGCTATGGGAGCAGAAATCACAGGGGGCAAATGCTAGTAAACTTCCTCGAGGATCAGGGGCTATTTCTGATGAACTCCTACTACCAGAAAAAGCCTCAGAGGAAGTGGACCTGGCTTAGCCCCGATAAGGTGACTAAAAATGAGATCGACTTCATTATGTCCAATAAGCGCCATATATTCAGGGATGTCTCAGTGATCAATAGGGTAAATACCGGTAGCGATCACCGTCTTGTAAGAGGCACCCTGAATATAAATATCAAGATCGAACGTGCGCGACTGGTGAAGGCGACTCTGAGACCATCACTGCCCCAGGTTGAAGCTGAATGTAGAAATTTTCAGCTAGAGCTACAATACGATTGGCCTTGCTGGAAAACACGCAGGACATTGACGACGCCACCAATAGTCTAACGCGGACCACGAAAGTCGAAGCTCTCAAACGAGACTCTGGAGGAGATGAAGAACAGACGAGAGGTGATAACAGCTTCTGAGCGTCAGGTACTTAACAGAAAGGTTAAGAAACTAATAAGGCGAGATTGTAGACGAGCGAAGACCCAAGAGATTAATAATCTTATATCGCGCAACGGGGGCTCAAAAGTCTTTGCTAAGTTTCAAACATCCTGCGGTCACCTGTCAAAACTCACAACAGCTCACGGAACCACCGTCACCTCTAAGCCAGAGATTCGAAATAATAACAAAAAAAAAATATTTCGAAGATATGTGAAGTCCGCCAATCCGCAGTGGGGCCGCGTGGTGGACTATGCCCTGATACCCTCTGTATAGAGGAGGCCTTTGCCCAGCAGTGGCACATGTATAGGCTGTTACTTTACTGTTTACTTTATTGTTTACTTTTTAATATAATATACTATAATAGTATAATATAATATAATATATTTCGAATATAATATAATATAATATCAGGATAAGACATCGCGACGGGGAGCCGGGCAGCGGCAACACAAACGTAATCATGTAAACATACGTCATGTATGCATCGCTTCTGTGGGGCATGAGTAGTGCTTAGGAATACTTGACAGCTATAGTATTTTTGGAGGAGTTTTGCCATGATGGTCAAAACATGCAAGATTTTTAACGTATAAAAAGGGGTCATCACAGAAAAAGCTACAACTTAACGTAATTCAACAATTGGTCACATTGTAGCCAAATAATAGGATCAACAGCGCAGGCGTGCGACGACAAGTATCTCATCCATATACATTAATTTATCTGACAATTGACGGATTACAGTATTCAATATTGTCTGCGTTAATTTGAATAGAATACCTAACTTTGCAGGGAAAATTGGAACGATATCTGAATACTCCTCGGCAATTTCAAAACAAATATGTTAATTTATTCCCCGATAGACTACGCCCATTTCCATAATTTGATTGCTTCGAGCTTGTATTAAAAGAATTGCGATATTGAATTATGGGTTTTATTAAAAGATTCAGCAATTCAAATAAAAGCATTTTATTGTTACGGTTAAAGAAATAATTGAATACTATATTGTAAGATATGTTTTAATAAGTTGAGTCTGACCAAAGCGTCTGCCTTTTCTTAATGTCAGATGTTTTTACTGGCTCTATCACGATATATAATTTATGTAAAATAATTTTGTATAGTTTTATTACATAAATGAATTTCCTAAACACTTAAAACCTCCTATCCCATAAAACGATCGTGATAAACATAAGAAATATTTATTTACCAGGTAGTTGAATTTATTATGTATATAAAAAATAAATCTAAAATACAATGTAAATGAATTGTTGTACACTAGGATGAGGCTGTGAGAGGGATATTACTTACTTTGTCTACTGTGACGATTACATAACTTATCTTTGATTTTATTGATATTAAAAAATGTGGATAATTTTCCTTGTGAGGTACGCCTTTCACACAAACATCTACTGTGTGATAATCGTCAACCGCAAAGACACTACATGTTTGTTTAGGACTGAACGTTGTTTCTTAGTAGCGACAACAAATATTTGACACAGTTGATGAAACGTTCGTATACCATCAAAGAGCGCGTATCGGCGCCAGACATCCAGTGTTATATAATATTAGTATCTTATGTGTTCTTATTTTACTACAGTGCATCATTTTACAATGTATAATGGTGGCAATAAATTTCCCATAATCTTCATTTTACTTTGCCATAATTTTCTTTTCAAAATGAGTGATATTTGTAAGAAATATTAAATTAAAAATGCATTTTTATATTTGTATTTAAAAAACTTGTATATTAAAAATTCACTTCTCTGATGATGAGACACATACGACAGGACCGATCTTTCCGGATGGCAACCGCCGGCTGAAATTAGCAGTCTACTCAGGCCAGTGTAAACAGAATGCCCTTACTCCAATTTTTAGAACGCCAATTTTTAGGGTCCTAATTCGATGGCTCCTACGTAAAGGGGCGAAACTGCCACTTACGCCTTTTTCCAATCATTAGCGCAATAAATATACTTTGCCCTATTTTATGAGAATTAAAAACAAAAAAAATTTTTTTCTTGTTAAATCCATAGGCAAATAGGCGCATCAGCACAAATTTGGTGCATAAAAAGCCCCATGGAATGATCGGCCGAAATGAATCGGGCTGTCAGAAAATTAATTTATAACTTAGCTGGTTTAAACAAAAATGATACCAAAAATGTGTGCAATTTACAAGAGCCCAAAAAATTATAAATAAATAACGTACCCATTAATCCAGTTGAGTCTACTGATCTGCTTATCTCTATTTCTGGGAATTTCAGTAGATTTAACGCTCCAGTGGAATCCCCTGGAGCATCTGCAAATGATAGAAATGCATCATCTCTTGTGAATAGGCTAAGCTCCGCTGTTTTTGCAATTAGAAGGGTTAGGCAACTAACAGACATCGACACTGCCAGACTTGTTTACTTCAGTTATTTTCACAGCATATTGTCGTACGGTATTTTGTTGTGGAGTAGTGCATCTGATATAAATTCTATATTTATTCTTCAAAAAAGAGCCCGAGCTATCTACAATATCCGAGCCCGGAATTCACTCAGAGATCTTTTTAAAGAGGTTAATATACTCACTGTTGCTTCTCAATACATTTATTGTAATATTTTGTATATACGTCATAACCTTAATTATTACCTAAAGAATAGTGACAGACATAAAATAAACACTAGAAATAAGGACAAACTTACTACGCCATTGTTTTGTCTACAAAAAGTAAATAAGTCGTAAAATTAAAAGGCAACTTATGGTTAAAGCATATTATAGCATTGCGGAATATCTCGACAACGCCAATGTATAGAGTTAATACTGTTGATACTCACGTAGGCTAGAATAAGACTATTATACCTGTCTATTATATTGTAAACTGATACTTTTGAAAAAGGGCAACTGTTGAGTTTCTTGTCGGTCTCTTCTCTACAGAAACTGCTTTCCGAACGGGTGATGTAAAAGTTGACGATTCATAAGAGCGGGCAAGCATCTATTTGAATAAGTATATTTTTGATTTGATTTGATTTGACTTTCGAGGAAGTATGCAACAGTACAGATATAATGAGTAGGATGGTGGTTTTACTGTCTGGTCACTTCCGCTTAAGTTATTACATATTTATTATATAATAATTATTAACAAAAAAAAAACCGACTTCAAACCGAAAAAAAAAAAAAACATTGTTAATACTTATAACATTTGAGGATTGCTCTTGATTTCTCTGGGATGCCATCACCAGTTCTGTGTTTCCTTATCGTGTTGCCACCCTTGGGATATCTTCTTTCCAACAAAAAAAGAATCATCAAAATTGGTTCATAAACGATGAAGTTATGCGCAAACACACATAAATATATATAGACAGGAAATAAGCCGGAAACTCACATGATGAAAAATGATGCGCCACCCATGAAGATCTGCAACATCGAAGGGCTTATTTAGCCAGTATTAATTAGTATGCCAGTATTAATACAAACAATTTCTCAGAACACTACCCATGATAAATGCGGTAGAAGTCGATGAGTGGCCCAACAGCTCTAGTGAGAGCCAAGGGATCAAGCGGATCACAAAGACTTTAATCTTCGATAACCCGAGCCGCCCTATGTTGAATGCAGACAAATGGAAAAAGCTGATAATGGGGGGGCTCCTGCTGAGAGTTGAGAGCAATACTCCATGTGGAGCCAAATTTGCACCTTATGGAGATTTATTTTGACCGACATAGCTCAAAGGATTAGCAAGCTGAAGTGGCGATGGGCCGCCCATATAGCTCGTAGAACCGATAACCGTTGGGGAAGAAAGGTTCTCGAGTGGCAGCCTCGTACTGGCCATCGCAGTGTGGGACGACCCCCCACTAGATGGAGTGACGACCTGTGCAAATGTGCGGGAAGTCGATGGATGCAGGTGGCTCAGGATCGTACTTCGTGGCAGTCTATGGGGGAGGCCTATGTTCAGCAGTGGACTCAAACAGGCTGAAATGATGATGATGATGATGAGATGGCGTTAGGTCACCTTGTTGTTTTGTCTTTGTTTATTTCCTTAGATTATTTCGGTACTAGTGATTTTATTGTCTTATATATAATATATAAGACAATAAAATATAAATATAAAATACTATCATTTTAATTATGTTGAACTGATATCAAGCAAATTTGTTTTTACATAATTTTCGATTAGAAACATTGTCTTGTTTAGCATAGTCTGTTGTTTGTATCATCTGTCGTTCCTGCGAGAACGGCAGTCAGCTTCGTCTTGATCATTTCTTATTGGAGCTCTGAGGCGGCCGCCGCCTGGCGGCAGCGCCTCTGCATAGTTCGAGAATGTAGGAAAGGAGTATGTGGCATCCTAGGCCACATCCTTTTACATCCTACTTGTATATGGCTTCTTGGCCTTTATATTTTATATAAAAAACCCACATCGTTGGTAAGTTTCCTTTGTGCATATATTTTTGGGATCTGACTGTTTTCGGTCCATCATTCGTTTGTTAACAATTGGTATTTTGTTACAGGGTTTTTTTTTTATTGGTTTCTCTTTCTTCTTTAATGCTACCTCGTATCACTCTGATCTGCTTCTCTCTGATGGCTTGATATCGAACCGTGTGTTCGCCTTATATGCAACTGCATATATATTAAGAATCTAAGGTCCTGCTGTCCACGTGAAACTTGAAGCCGCGGACTAGCTGAATGCCCCTCGGTGGCATGTGACATATGATTCTGGTATGTGTTTGCTCTAATCTAACTAGCCATTAAACTCATGATTATATTTATATACTGCTTTGTGACAGTGATTAATTTAATGTATACTTAACTCTTAATGTAACTATTATTATGCCTGATTGGTGAGATCTCACTCCTTCTATATTTTTAACTTGATATAGTTTAGTTTTATATTCAAACCTTGTATCAATAAATTGTAAAACTGTTAAGGAATATATTTTTTATTTCCACTAAGTAAATCCCTTAGAATAAGCATTATTCTGTCTTGCACGGGGCGGGCTGGCGCCTATTTAATATAAATTCTGTCCGTCCCCGTGACTGGGTCACCGAGCCTCACCCTGTAGTCTCGATAGGTCCGATTGAGTCAGCCGGAGCGAACCCCTACACCGATCTCCCACTGGTGGAGTCGGGGAGGATGTTACATCCTGTACTGGCACCAATGAAATTTTAAGTCCTGATTTATCACGTGCTCAGCGGGGACGGTAAAAATGGTGCGGAAACCTGCATATTTTCTAAATAATATAAAAAATAGTTTCGAATGTAAAGTCCGCCAAGTCACAGTGGGGTCGCGTGATGAACAATACCCTAATACTCACTGTACAGAGGAGGCCTTCGCCCAACAGTGGGACACAAATATGTTAGGCCATGTTTAAACCATTTCGTTGTAACACTGTTTTATAAGAGCTTATAACATAGTGCTGCTATTTACTTCTTCAAAACAGTGGGCATTTCATAAAATAAAATGAACATTAAATATAAAGTTAAGTGGCAAGATAAAAGAGTGGCAATGCTCCCAAAGGACCATTAATCTGCCAGTGCATTATGAAGCTTGGCATGATCGATAATACAGCTAAAAAGATTGATGAATTATCGTTCAGGCAACACACCATTAACCTCCTTGATACTGCAAATTTTGAAAATAGGAATGCAACTTCAAACATTTTGTTATATTACGTAGTTTTTGAAGTTATACTTGTTTTGGTGCGTTTGGAAAAAAATATTTTACTATAAAGACATTGATTGCAGCTTCATTACCATTTATGTTTTTGGGACTCCAAGAATAATATATAGTGAGCGCCGAGGCACACATACAGGATATTGTTAACTGTGGAAGAAATTATTTTCAAGAGCATTCATCGGTCTCAAGGAGCATGGATTTCCATTTCTTGGAATATGTATTGACGCCAAGTTGCAATGGTTGGTTCCTATGGATAAAATAGTTTAGAAATTGAGCACTGCCGTCTTTGCCATACCTAAATCAGGCAGCCAACAAACGAGGCAACAGCTTAATTCGTTTATAACGCTTATTTTCACAGCATTATATCATATGGTGATTTACTTTGGGGTTCCGCATTCGGTTTAGACACGATATTTGTATTGTAAAAGCAAGCGATATTGATCAGAAAAACAAAACAAATTTTTAAGCTCGCGCCGCTATACATAGTCGAGGACAACGAAATAATATACACCTTATTACAAAAAAACATAGAACATCGCATCGGGGCTGCGGTGACACGTTGGAAATCGTTTCATGGCAGATGTATTAACTTGTATAATAAAACATATAACATCCACAAACAACTAAGTATAAACAGTTTTAAACATTTTATAAAAGCTGGAAATGACTCTTGCCCCTCACTTATTCACTTGTTGTTTGTACTTAAACAATTTTGTACAATTATATAAAAATGTAAGACAACAAGACTGCAGAGTATCAACTAGACCTAGTTTAGTTAACCGTTGATATTTTTTTACGTTCGATAAGTGCTAAAAGTATATTGAAAGCCTATATTGAATGAAGAAATTTGAACTTTAACTTGTTATTGAAATACTTCTGTGTTTCTTAATTAACCGCGTCCTTTAATAATGGAAACCGGGGCACATAGGTACTTTAAAAATTCACTCACAACTCAACGTGAACTGTAGATTGAAAATGTGGTGGTAATCAAATTTGCTGAGTCACAGGCAGGCTTGCCACCGTTTCACGTAAAAAGGAACATGAAAAAAGAAAAATTAAAAAATAATACATTAGAATTGTAATCACCCTCAATATTATTTTAAGGTTTTGCTAGCTATACGAAAGTGTAGGGAACTTAAACGTTTAGTACTAAATTCTTATCTGTAAAAATACAACAGAGAAAATGTGTTTAAGGAATTAACAATTCTAAGTTCTAACGTTTTTACCTTGATCCTAATATTTTAACTATTACTGAACTTCAATATTAACAACTATTATAACGACAAGCAGCACTAGTGGTTACATCACCGTCCGGGAACGCAGTCGAAATCCAAGCGACTACCGCTCCATGCGACCATGTGTCCCTTAGCTCGAGTAGAAACGTCATATCCGGTAAACAGTGTTGTCAGCGCCAACAATTATTAGGATTAAATTAATAATAAGAAAAATTTTATTATTTTTTTCATATGTTAAGATATAGTGACGCTAGACTTGATGGCCCCATTTAATAATTTAGAATTAAATTGTAAATAGATTGATATAATATAGAGTACATGGTTTTTGATCGAATCTCGATCTAATTCCGTTAGAAATTGCATTACTTGTTGACGCTACAGTGGCCTGAAACAATCTAAGCAATTAAATATTGCTCATTATCATAAAATAACGATTACGCTAGAAATTGTAAAAATAAGTAAATAAATATTGAGCACTAAAAATGTTAAAATGTACATACCTAATGAAAGTAGGTATTTAATTTTGATTTGAAATGAAAAAGAAAATAGTTTTATTAAATAAGGGATATAACACACGATTGTGCTACTTATAACTAACTTATCTCATAAATCCCTACTTTGCCTAATACTAAACTTGTTCTCATAAGACAGCTTTGCCCGTTTTGTTTCGTGTGTGGCATACTCGTATATGCTGAAACTTTCAAATACTAACTTTGTTTGTTAATTTTATTTTCATTCTATAAAATTGTTACTTGCCCAAAAATTCTGATTTTGTAAACTTAATCTACATATTAATAAATGTCTATACAATTTATTCGTGAACAATTGTTTAGTGAATGTAACGAGAACTTTAGTACTTATGCATGTTTAAAAGGAAGAAAGTAAATAAAGTAAATAAGTTAATTCAATTAAAAAGTATGCTGACAATACATAACTCTAAAAGGAGGGAAAATGAAAGAGTGTCCATCGCATTAAAAACATATTTAAGTCAAATTTAATAAGTCACCTTCTGTAAGCTTCATCTATATATTCCTTTAAAAATATGTTTTTTTTTTTCTTATTTTACTTAGTTAACATTTTCCTTTCTTATTTATCACATGGTGTCGTAATAATTTTTCGGTCGGTCAACTGAAAAACCATTTTCAAGGGGACAGAACTTGAAAACGACATCGTAAGGTCAACTCATGTATGAATAACATAAATATACCACGCATACTTAGCAACACTGACTACAACTTTATGATTAGTATAAACATTATTAGGAAGACTTCCTTTGCCTTAGGTGATATAGTCCTCCTCTTCTGTCAAGATTTGAATTAGATAAGCTTGATGAAAGCTAGTAAGAGGTAGGAGTATCTATTTCAGTCCACCCCGTACCAGCCGAAGAATAAAGTTTAGTTATTTATTAACAAAGCCATAATTTGATTTAGATTGTTGCAAGTTGGCTGAGGAAGTGATTGTGACAGTCTGTGATTAGTACTTAAATAATAGTTTTACAAGAAATAAATTATATCTCAGATCGTACTTCATGGGAGTGTGATGAAGCAGTGGTAGGACCATGCAACAGTCTCTGTTACACGAACGGCTTGGTCCGTCCGAGTAAGTACCACGGACTCACAGAAGACCTGCGTAAAGCGGAAGTGTTATACTACTGCGTTTCGTCTGATGAGTGAGGTAGCCAGGGTCCAATTTAATAATAGGTGGCAAAACGATGATGATGAAAACGCTTAGTCAGTTTTTAAATCATAAGGTATGATTTGGCAGGTATCTATAAGTGATTCTTAGCGTAATTTGATAACTTCACACTCTACACTTACAAAAATTGAACACACCAAAATGATGAACCCTATACGATTCGCCGTAAAGTAATCTATTTAACTTAACGGTACTATCATCATAACTCAGAATTACACCCGACTTATTGTATACGCAAGGTAACGTTTAGGAAAATTAAGTAAATCTCTTACTGACATGACAGATAGTAGCTTGACAAGGGTCCTATGTAACATAAGCCGCCATACTAAGGCCAACGCAAATAATAACAAAGTCGCAAGAGAAATGATACCATGTCTTCTCTAATATCTATCTCAAGCGGAGGAATTAAATTCTAAGCACTTTTAAAGTCTTCGATCTTGAAGTACACGTTTGATCATAACCCTAATCTGTATTATGCTATCATGTGATTATCAAATAGACGGGTGTTTTATTATACCAGATTATTGAAATATATATTCCTTAAATTGTTTATTTATTGTGATAATACACAAATATGTAACAAGAAATAAGTTTGATAGTCCGCTGCCATACCAGCAATTCATCAATTTTCAAGCTTGAATATTAGTGATGTTCACTCGTGTTTAATAAAATTTTGTCGGTAAAAGTAAACAACTAAGGGTATAAAATATCAGACTGGTTTATAAGATGTAATTTGTACAAGATAATTTTGTAAATACGTAATTTTATTACAAAAAAACATGCTGCCAGCTTGTTAAGAAAAACTTGAAAGATATATATAGATATAATATATGATATGTCCTCTGGATCTTTGGATTTCTGTCCTAAAGGATGTTGATAATTTTACTATAAACGTTCTTTAAAGATCGATCTGAGGCACTCAAATGACACCAATCGGCGTAATAGATTGCGATTCTATAGACTGCCATCTCTTTCTTTATAATCATGCGTTCTATATTACCTGTCACATTCATTTATATAATAATATTATGTAATTTAATGTAAAGCGGAACTATTTTCGAACGCCGCGCAATATGGACATGCGTCATTTAATTATTAAAATATTTTGATATTGATTTAATCATGCAATCTCGTTAGATTGGCAGGTGTTACGTTAACACCTGCGAAACGTCAGAAGAAATAACCTAATCACTAAGGGCCGGTTTCAATATATATTCTATCTGTAGATTAGGTTACTGGAGACGGAATGGAAATACATAACATTTTCAAGTATGTACTGAGAAGCAACAGTCGATATTTAATTTCTTTGACCAAATTTCTTGGTGACTAATGGGGTCCCAGGTTATAAACTCCTCGAATAGCAAGCATTGCTTTAAGTCGGCCATGTATCCACAAGCAGAATGGCCATAAGATATTATAATAGGAAGCCCAAGTCTTTTTATAGATTTATGTGTACATATAAAAATATATCAAAATGTAAAAAAGACATTAAATTTTAAAACTAGATTGTATCTACAGTCTCTTTATGTATTGAGTATCGATGGCTGGGTACTTTGAACGAAAATATCGGCCTTTGTTATATTCGTTCAATCAGTACCAGCTACTTAAGTGATTGATACGAAAACCCCGGTGCCTTTAGTATACTGGTACCATTTAATTACATTTCGTATCTCTTTCGAAAGCTCTTATGATTCTTCATTTTTTGTCTCTGTTCGAATAATGCGCATCCAAAGAAAATAAATGTTTAGTTCTCCTTACATAATTTCTTCCTTCTATTTTTTACTTTACTACTTTTATCATTCCATGTTTTTATTTATTGTTCCATCGTTTTTATTTATTTATACCTACTAAAAGAAATAAGTAATTTATTCATGAACATCATAGTATTAATAATTTATACAATGGTCGTAACAATTTAACCAGTGGTCGTTCGAGTCGAGCCATTTTATACATTAGATTTTATCTCACAAATCCTTCAATGAACTCGGAGCAATTAGCTCTATTCATTTCTGAACAAATTTACCTTGCCCGAAACCTGAAATTTTGCCCCTTACCGTAAAATGGACATGAGTGTGAGACAAACATGACCGTGAGACTTTGGTTAGCGCTTTGCATGCTACTGAGAATAGACTAATGAATGACATTTACTAGGATCGCTTAGCTATACTCGGCCATAAAGATTCTTATAATTATACTACCGAGAAAAATAGTCATTAAAAGTCAAGTTTCGTTTTCTTAAGTTATCTTTAAGCGTATTAGATGTCTTTGCAAGTCATATCCACTATTTATATCGATTGGTGTGAAATAAGATAATTTTAATGTCATAAATAAAACATTACATATCTAACTGTCCACATACCTAATATTATAAATTTTATATATATATATATATATATATATATATATATATATATATATATATATATATATATATGTATATATAGATAAAATTATCGTAAAATTTTTACTGAATTTTCGATGAGTGGATCAAACGTACGTGGAAAATGAGTTCACTCTTTACTTCGAAATTGTAACCTTTTTTTTTGTACATAATAGTTTCGTCGTACAAAACCGACTGTATTTAATGAATTAATTTACAAAAGTCGCAAGCGCTCTTACGTGGGCGCATCCAAGATGTGGACATGTGCTCAGAGTAATAGATTACAGTTTGCTCCACGCGACCGTTGTCAAAAGCCAGCTGGGGAATCTGTCACTAATGTCGGGAGGGAAATATTTTAACCTCTATTTTCGGAATAACAGCGTTCGAAGCCACAGTGTAAGACTAAAGTTATTGCAGTTGAAGAGTTTTAGAGAGACAGAGTTTAGAGAACAATTTTATCATAATTATGTTAATAATAAACATCAATGATTGCCACCAATGATGAGAAAACGTTAAAGCAAATCGCTCGTCTCGAGATGGTACTTGTAATGAAAAATATTTTTAATGAAATATTAGATGGTATTTGTAATAAAAAATATGTCAAAGATGACAAAATTGCATTTAAAATGTAGATATTTGTTGAGTTTTTCGCGATTTTGTTAAGCTGGCTGGAGCATTTGAGTGTTGCCCAGTGGACGCATGATCGTACCCCGCAGACTAGAAAATTTTGACACTTCAAAATATGATGTGATGTCATATTTATGAGTCTTTATGTTTAGATTATGTATTTGTACCATTTGCTGTTGAAACTTTAGGTCCGTGGGGTCCTCGCCCATCAAATTTTTTAAAAAGTTTATGTGCTAGGCTTAACGCCGCGGCTGGTGACAAGACAGCTGGTTCTTTTCTCGCTCAAAGGTTAAGCATAGCTATTCAGCGAGGAAATGCAACTAGCGTTCTTGGCACCATGCCGCGTGGATTAGATTTAGTAGATAATATGTAACTTTAGATAAATTTAATCTTGCAAATATTACATCAATAATGAATGATTTAAAAAAATATCTGTTAAACTCGAAAAGCTTAATTTTTGACGCAACATATAAGGGCTAGCGTTTTTTTGTCATAAAATACCGGTGCATATTGGTTTACGGTAGAATTTTTGTTACTTCTAACAATTACAAGTTTTAATTTTACCAATACGATGCTAATTATATATATAAATTTTGTTATCTTACGTAAACTTTTTCCATTATAGTAGAAATCCTAATCAAACCCGTTAATGATCTCATATAATTAAAAAAAATATTGTTTTAAGTTTCATTGGTGGCTTATTAAACCCTCAGAAAGACGAAATTGCACAGATTATAATATAATATATGCCAAGATAACACTTAGGTTGCCTCAGCGAAAATTAAAATGCTGTTTAAGTTAAAAATGCTTTAATAAACTCAATTGTTTATAAAACTAATTTTGTGGCAAAAACAAAAGCGTTTTGGTTAGCTGAGGTGTCAATAATCAACAACAATCAACGACAATAATCAATCTTTACAAATACTGTGTGTGTTTTTACATCAGGTAATATTGGGCGTAATGTTCGAATCTTCGTAACGTGATAAATTTCCGTATGACGTGTAATAATAACTGTACCAATTGAACAGCTACGTTTTAAGACGTGAGTGATTAGAGATGCTTCTTTATTGTTCGTAGAGTAATAAAGGGCACCTATCATAATCCTTACGGTCAAAAAATGACAACGCACGAATATTATTGGTGCGCATTACTTTTTCCGTCTCGGGGGAAAGTATTGTCTTCCTTACACGGCACAAATTTGAAAATACGGCATCCTGGCTTGTAGGGTACTCCCATGGGAGATGATTGCGATTTTCGTAACGAACTTCGCTCATAAATCTGCGCCTTACATTATGCTTGTTTGCATAATATAAGTCTTATTTAGCTTTCCTCTCCTGAGGTTAGTACTTACCTGTAGCTTCAATATTTTATTTCCTTATTGGGTCAGAAAACTATAATTTGAGGGTATGAACTGGAACAGAATTATTAGTCATAATCACGATTAATTTCATTGAATTTATGAGGTATTTATGCGGAATGTAATTGGCTGAATAATCGAAACCGTAATATTCTAAATTAAAGTACGTAACGAAAGGTTTTTTTGTTAGGCTCCGGATCAGTATTTGCAATATATTAGCAAATTGTAATTTTTAATTATTACTGATCATGCTATGATGCATTTTATGTAGTAAGTGGAAAAGCTTATTTAAACGTTATCAACGTCTATTAAAATTCTGAATCTGTTTAATTTCTATGTTCTTTTTTTATTACTAAAGGCAATGTTAAGTAGCGATCATGACTGCACTTATTTTAGAATTAGGTAACAGTCGCTTATTTTTATGAAAGGAATTGTTAAACAAGTATTACAGACTCCGCGTTTAATAGTACTAGTTCCATCCACCAGTTCACTTGCCAGCATCTAACATAAAAACGTTCATAGAATACCTTCTACACGTTAAATATACAGTTAATCTACCTCAATAGTTCGCTGGCTCACTAAGCTTTAAAAACGGTCTGATAATTTTAACAATTTCTTTACTGTCAAACCTTAAGAAGATTATGAGTGACATGACAAGGGTTTCGTTTGACATTAGTTTTGAAACTGACGTAATGAGCGTTCGTAAAGCAAAACAATGCCATGTGTTTGCGAACTCTTGAAATACAATTATTGTGTTTCAAGAGTTTATTCGTATTTTATTTAAACACTTAGTGTAATATAGTAAATAAAAAGGTAATGTACATTTTAATATATTTGCCCTGAAGTAATTAATAATACAATGTTGAAAATTCAAGTCACCCTAGTGGTTACGGACATGCGATTCATGGGGAGTAAGACTTTCTTTACTCAGCCACACGCATGTCTCAATTGAACTTCAAACTCCAAAGATTAACTTTAAACTACAAGACATAAGCCACTTATACATGAATATGTCATAGTAACGAAAGGTATACTGGTGTACTCCAGTATACCTTTGGTGGAACTGCGGTAGGCGTTTATAGGTATTATGTTGCTGACTAAGTGACTAGCGCGGCCACGGTTGCTAAACGCTAAACGTCGCAGCAGTTGGCCCATTTTGATAGGGAAATTTGAACGAGAGATTATCAATCGAACATTGCTATTTAAAATTTAAATTGTTGTTAAGTTCTTATACACCGCAAAATCCCAAGTAAAATACGATGACATTTTGAGGTATATAAAATAAGAATAATATTTATAATTTTTATACATAGGTACCTATGTATAAAAAATCTACATTGTTATTTTCGAATTTTGATAAAATACGTTGACATTTTTGTGCCTCATTGCCACACCGACCTAATGCAGTATCACAAAAAGTAGCACAATGCTGTTTCAATCGAGAAATTTTGATGTCAAAGATCGTTCTGATTGGCCTTGTACGGATAAAGTATTAAAAAGTGGAACAAAATCGGCACATTGGAAGAAAACCAGTGAATCGTATACCCATTTGCAATTCTCTTTATAGACGTTATGAAACGGACCCATTTTTGAAGAGATTAACTATAGCCAAAGCCGGATTAACACGCAATAACATAGTGCTGTCTAAGGTGATATTGGAAGGGCATCGTTAAATATGAGATTTTACCGCTTGGCAAAACCATCGATTCTGATCTCTAATGCCTACAGCTGATGATATTCCAGCAATAAATTGAGAAAAATTGCCCGAAATTGATCAATAGAACGTGGTTTTTCATCATGATAACGCCAGGCCACACGCATTTTAGCCACTCAGCAAAAATTGATAGAGTTTGGTTGGGAAGTGTTAATACTGGATCCAACATATAGCCTTGACCGTGTGCACTCGGATTTTCACCTGTTTCACTGTCTTAAAAATTCATCATCATTATCATTTCAGCCTGTTTGAGTCCACTGTTGGACATAGGCTTCCCCCACAAATTGCTACGGAGCACGATCCTGAGCCACCTGCATCCATGGACTTCCCGCACATTTGCACAGGTCGTCACTCCATCTAGTGGGGGATGTCCTACACTGCGATGGCAAATAAGAGGCATCCATCAGAACTCATACCCACTTACCTTTCATCCCGATCAGTTATCGGTTCTATGAGCTATATGGCCGACCCATCGCCACTTCAGCTTGCTAATCTTCTGGGCTATGTCGATTACTTTGTTCTACTGCGAATGACTTCGTTGTGAATACTATCACGCAGAGAAATACCGAGTATAGCCCGCTCCATAGCTCGCTGAGTGAATTTGGTGTTTCTCATACTCAAAGTTAACGTCAAGGTGAATGACATACGTCGCTTTTTTTAATGAAATCTCCCAATTTTTACAGCAACGGGATTGTTTCATTACCTACATGATGGCCATAACTTACCGAATAAAATGGCACATATATTTAAAAAAATCAACGTAACTTTGAACAAAAATCAAACAAAAAAAAATCTAAAATCAAACTCCACCCAAATGATTAATAGATTTACATGAATACCTGCATCTATTCACGCGTGTTTTTCACACATGAAATTTTTAATGGCAGACAAAAAACGATGGAGATTTATGTATTTTAGGGACGATATATGTTCTTTTCATTGAGCACATTTGTCCGTCCACAAGTTTTCAGTACTTTCATCAGATAGAATCAAAACAAACAAAGAACCTGATCCCAGCTATGCAGAAAACGTGGATCAGATTTTCTTTTTCAGTTGATTGTATCCGTCGTCTGTTTGCTAGTTATGATGATACTTAATTGCCGTTATACCTAAGATAAATATGTCAGAACACCCGACATTATTTATATATTTAAAAACCGAGCCTCTCAAAGTAAATGGTACTTAATTTTTTTCTTTTTTTTTTATGTGACAGTGGCAAACGAGCTGGTGGTTCACCTTATGTTAAGTGATAACCACCGCCCATGGACAATTGCAACACTCATAGGGTTGCAAATGCATTGCCACCCCCAAACAAAGGGGGAAGTGTAACACTTCTACTTTACGCCGGTCATCTGTGAGGTCGTGGTACTTCCCCGGACGGATCTGCCCATTCGTGCAACAGTGTTGCGTGGACCTACCACTTTTATACAATTTAGTTTTCAGTAGAAAAAAGAAGACGATTCTCTTCTAGGAAAATTCCTTTTGAATTAATTTAGTCAAATAAATATTTTTAAAGCAATTTTATAAACCTTAACAAGGCGCATTAAAATATTACACGGTGTCTAATATTTTATACCACTATCAAATATCGATATGGAAATTTAAGTCTCCGTTTTAAATATGTATTCTACTTGTAATTTAAAGTGCGAAGTCAGGCAACAACTGACAAAAGCGTGTAACGCCTTAGAAATTATTATCCTTATCCTTAGAGAGTGTACATGTTACTTACTCGTTGAGAGAGTATGCACAAAGATTAAAGATTATTCACACATTTAAATATATTTATATTTGAGTTAAAATAAAGGTAAAACTTTAACATAATGAATGGAAATTAAACATATTTATCGTAATATGATATACAGATTTAGTAATTATAAAGCGGCAAGAAATAAATTAAGTGGACTCATTCTTAAGATAAGTTCCTGACACTTTTGCCTCAATTCTAAGTGTAGTTCGAAATAGTTTTTCTCAATGCAGGTACAACATGTAAGCTTTTGATGGTGACTTATAACAACGTTTATTTAACTGAAAGAATGGAACCTACCGGTTACTACAAGGCTTGAGTGTCAATCGGCTTTTACTGACCTAGTATGTTTATTGTCTACGACCGCCTAACATGAGGTGGGATTGAGGTTAAGCGCTGGCTAGTTATTTATAGATATACTAAGGTGGTTTTCACTATAAGGAACCCCTTCTCCCCTTCAGGGAGCGACTGCGCCATATGCGACCAATTGTGGGTAATCATCTCTATAGAATATTTCTCTTTTCATCTTTATGTGATTTTCTACAGCCGTCAACTAGTCTTCGTCTACTCTTCGTCTAGTCCGTCCGTTCTCTAGTCTATTCCATCGTTCGTTACGTTTCATCCATCGTTCCCTAAGGTCCAAGATGGTGTGTGCAAAAATAAAGGATTTTTGCAAATACCGATTTCTTGTGCCTGGATGGGAATGTGAATACGTTGAGTTGATATAGTGAGGTGCTGACCAATGCAAACTCCGAATTCACTCCGCATTCAGAGTTCGTATTGCACGACTCGCAAGCGTTGTTATTTTTCACTGTATTACCCTCCATCACTCACTATTATTAAGGTTATTATTTGGGGATATTTATTTGTTTCAACATTATTAATGTTTTAAGTGATAATTAGCTATTACTTTTTAATACTCAATTTGTTATTAAATTTCAGAAATAGAATCAGCGACCAGAATTTTTACAAATTGTGCAAAGCTGTCAAGAATACCATTTCATAATTATTATAAGATAAAATAAAGATTAGTTATGCGGCTTAAAGAATCTCAAAATTTAATGGTCACTGTGAGAAGCAAGTCAAGTATTCTCTATTCTTGCTCTGAATAAATAATATCCGTAAAAGCTCCAAAACAACGATCGTATTTTATCCAACGCACACAACGACCCCAAGCTAGACTATAAGTGCAAATGATACTTGCATAAACTTGTAATGATTTAGGCTTTACGTTATTTTCTTTGTTAATAGTAATAAATAATACACTGCTTTATAAATGTTAGGAAAAACAAACAGATTTTAATGGATTGTTTTATTTTGATTTTGTGAGTGTATGGCTATTGTTACATTAATTATAATTAGAAACTGAAGATTCATGTCAGAGATAAAAAACTGTTAAAAGATAGATAAAAAACTCTTAAAAGATATTACTGTTATTTACTCCTTCACTAATGCACAACGAGAATTTTGTGGGCCTGAGTTTGCCCTGGATACAATTAAACATTATGTGTTAGATATGCGGAACAATTTCACATATAACTCGGCGTATAACATTAATATCCTTTCTATATAAACTACTACGAACGTGGTTTACATAGGTATACAAAAATATTTGCTGAAAAGAATAACAATGGAAACGATCGAAATTTAAATCGAAAAACATAACATTTAAAATGAAGGTTATAGTGTAAAAATTATATTAAGGTACAGAAAGTACGAATACTCAAAAGACGTGACAAATTTACGAGAAATAATCTATGAGTACCTCATAAACTGTCTAGACTAAAAAAATATCGTATCAGTTATGAGCGGCTTTCAAGAATTTTGAAATTATCGTTTTGACGGCACCTGCTGACGAGTCGGGGAGGAGAATATAGAAATATTAATATAATTTACTCCCGAAATCGCAAAAATAACCACCGAGAGCCCATTTAAAGGTATTATCTTGGATTTATGTCTGATACTTTGCGGAAATTACGGGTGCTCCGCACTGCGGCAAGTTCGCAGTTCGGCGACTGAATTATCTTTGCCATGTCACCGCATTCGTTCTTATTATGAGCTTATTGCGTACGGCACTGCTTATTAGAAACCCTGTCTATACTCTAACTCACCCGAGCTCAAAAGGAGCACTGCTTTACATTGCTTGTTTAAAACATTACGGAGATTTAGAATTTTAGAATCTTGTGGTTATCTCTATCCCCTTTATTGTTCTAGAAGGTCATTAACATTACAATGTATTAATAATTTTTTTGATACGAAATAATTGGGGTTAGGTTTTTTTTAATTTAATTTGGAACACATTTCTATTATTATTAAATTGCTTATACTTACCGTAATCCGTAGCCCAGGGAAGTTTTTGTTTATACAATATAACTACTGACACACTGACACATGACATTACAGTTTAAAAAAATAAAAACTACTCACGGCCGTTTAGCTTTATGGGGTGATTACTGTTTGCGGCAACGTGTATAAACCATTCTTGAGAATATGTACAATGTTAAATACAACATGAACGAGGATTTATTCATCGATTTGAGGCAAATAATCTTTATCTGTTGTATGAGATAAAATACCATACTATACACGCGTTCATTTAAAAAAATAAATGTAGTTTTCATTCCGAACTCTCATAAGTTAAAAAACCATCAAAGAGTCGAAGTTCCTTAAGTAAGCACATAGCGGTCACTTTCTCTGCGGTTCTGTAGTCGCTCAACTTTGTTTACAAAGCTTGACTCACTTCCGAACTGTGAAGGAAATGCTTCAAATATTTTGCAATAATTTCGAAATTTGTACGCGCCATGTCCATGTTTTAAACTCATATGGGTTTAAAGTAAGGTTTAATGGATATTTTTTCCACGGTTAGGTAAACGCTCTTAAGAGAAGTATACGGTTTCAACAAAAATATTCATCACGTAACATACATATTCTGTTTTAGTTAGAGTAATTACTTGAAAAGTATGTCTAAAGTCAACACTTATTCAACTATGCACACGTATTGTGTTTACGCTTCATGTGAATCTGGCATTAACGTAGCTGTTTTGCAGTGCGATAAACAGATATTTATTAAAGATCTGGATATTTATTTCAAAAATGGTTGATGTCAGACAGGTAAAAAACTTAACCATTACCAGTAACAACATAATTGACATGTTCTTTCTTTAGGATAAGGGCAGGAGGATCTAATCTTTAAATAGATAATATAATAAAAAATAAACTTCCGCTATGTTTATAAAACGGGTAATTCCCAGGCGTTCAAGCTATTTAGTTAGTGTAATTATTTATCCTCTCCATGATGCACCTGTCTCTGCTTCATTTGAATACGGTCGAAAATTCGATCTTAATATATTAACATAATGATAAATATAAACATCTACATATAAAATATTGAGGTCTTTACGTATGAAAGACGAATAACTGACCTAGTTAATAATTATTATAACTGAAAACTTTTTCGAACATAAATTAGCCGAAAAAAAAAGCCCCATCAATTTCGTGTTTAAGTAAACAGCTGAATCAGGTCACAGAGAAATTAATTTAAACGGTAAATTCTAATCGATTGACTAAGACATACATGCACATTTCTGAATGAGGAACAAGTGAGCTAAACTGCCACATTCTTAGAAATTGGAGACATCTTGAAAATACAGAACAAGGCGGTGCAATATGCTCGGTTTCTATACACAAACAAGATAGAACACGATCCGCCCAACAAGTGACTCTTGACATGTTCACTCAGAAGCCATGGCTGTGTTTTCTTTTTTTTTAATTACGAATAACGAGTTTGTGAGTTATATGTTCGATATATTTTGTATAATTTTGCAAATAGCAATAGGAACCTTTCGAAGTTTGTTCCACGAAAGTAACTTTTATGGTACTTTATAGTTGGTAAATTATTTACTATTTGATGTGAAGCGGTCAGATATGCAGGATATATTAAGGTGCGCAAGCGTTCGCGCACACGCAGGCGCACGTCCTTCGACTCCTTGATCCAGTGGAACGGAAAACTACGACTGAAGGAGAGGTTATATGATGTGTCTAGCCGACGTTACTATAACCCTTCTAACGTCACCCTTGGCCATCCACCTTGCCTTGCTGATTCGCTGAGTCCACCAAGCCCATTGCATATCTGCGGTGGGTCACCTTTCTCACCAAATGCCTGCCTGAAAGACTTCATGCGCTATGCGGGAGGGATCCACACTATACTTGTCCACCAACACGTGACAAGCCCCACGTCCATCCGGTGAGTAGACTCGATCCTCCGGGGTATGGTCGCTGCGCGCATCGCAACAACTTTAATCCCTTAGTCGCCTTTAACGACACCCATGGGAAGAGACGGGGTGGTCCTATTCTTAAGCCGGAACCACGCGGCAAATTACTATTATTACTATTTAGTGTGTAATAATAGTGTCAGTACTATAGCAATCGCAAGATTACTCGTATATAGCGTAATATCCGCAACGATTAATTTTTTTTGTCACAAGTTGATCTGCTACCAAAATGATGTTTAATTAATAAATATAGTAGTTTTTTTTTATCTACTCTTTTGACGGAAACTAAAAATAAGTCATATAGGTTTTTTAATAAAAAATTAACAAAATGACTAAGTCAACAATGTATAATAAGCCTTCCTTAAATCCGTGGACTTATGAAACATGTTGTGAAATTATGTTTCAGTCATTTTGTTCAAAAATACCGTGAATATACCCTCATAAAAATTAATTAAATTCTATTAATATCGCAAAAAATATTTGGTTTTCTGTTACTTTAACAATAAAAAGAAAAAGCATAATAAGCAATTAATTGTATAGACTAGCAAAGTTAACAGAAACGTAGTAGATAGAGATAGAAGACTAAGTACATTATCTTAACTAAGCCGCATGGAACGGAAAATATTTTGCCAATTTTCTTTAATCTCCGTCTGCGCCGTCGGAAAAAGCTAGTCTGACTTAATCCGATGCACGTCGTCAATGAAAAGAAGATAAAATAGATAAAAAGAATATAACAAGACTGCAAGATGTAATGTCATTTTTTTCTTATGTATAAATTTGAATGAGTAACAATCCAATTTTTTGGATCAAACTAAAAAGTTAACTTTTAAAAATACCTTATACTATTTTGGACCTATATGATGACTATTTTGTACGTGTTAGAAAATATCCTTTAAATACTGCACCTGCAAACACTTTTGTCCCTTAATGAATTACTACAGACTGGGGATAGTTATAATGGCATAGAGTAACTACCGGCTCGCTGGTGTTGAAACTATTGTCTCAATGTAATTTTTATCTTCATTTCGCGGTGTAATATGTCTTGTTTCTTTTCATTAGAAAATTTATCTAAACTTATTTTAAACAGCCGTTCAACCTTTAGATTTATATGCAGAACACAAGACCTACATATTTATATCATAAATACTTTCGACATGTAACACTGAATCATTTAAAATATAAAGGCAAGGAGAAAAGCTATCGTAGCACCATGCACTCCTAAAGATGGTTAAAAGGCTACCTTAATGAAAAATATGATTAACTGATAATGGTCAATCGCTTTACTGGATATAAAAAGTTTAATGCGAAATGAAATGGCTGTTTTCACTTCTTTGTATCCACAACTTTGTGAAGAAATACACCGGGAAATGATAAATAGGAATAATTCATAACGTGTACTGTTCTGTGGGTATTGTTCTCAGAGGAATAGGAATGTACGCTTTCTTTTTTCCATTTTATTGCTCCATTTGCGTCAAGCTCGGCTTGTCTCTGCAACCCTCCACTCCCTGCGGATCCCTAATTACGACCGACCACATGACTAATTGAATGAAAACATTTCATAATTAACCGAGCAATACGCGTCACTCACTTTGATATTTGTTTCCGTAACCTTAGGGTATAAACGCTCATCAAACTCCAGTGTTCAGTTTCCCATTATAAGGTTAATTAGTATGTGTGTGTGTTTACAAACTATTTTTTAATAAATGATATAAATAAAGTAAAATTGAGTAATGTCATATTTTAATTTAATATAAATTAAAAAAAATAAAGTTAATTAAATATTATTAAAATTAAGTCATAAAGGTTTCTTGTAGATTAGTGTAATCTATTAGGTTTGTAATATTTATACATATAATATTCTTTACGTTCTTAAAAGTTCATAATACGAAATAATAGGGTGTTTATATAATTCCATGTAGCGTGTTTTAAATGAATTGTTAATTTACCAGAAATAAAGCTAAAGGATCGAATTCTATTCCGTACATGCACATGTTGCTACGTAATCCTAAATGTCTTACTTACCGTTTTTCTCTTTGAAATTTATATGAATTTCAAACTTTTCTAATTTTAATTATATAAGAACATTAATTATATGGACGTAAATCAGTTTATGAAAAGGTCAATGGTAGTATCCCTCTCCTAGATCTACGAATATACATTTTTAACTGTGAATGTGGTCTCAATTATTTTTTTATGATTATTGCGAATATTAATAAATTTTAGGATTTATCAATCTGATCTAATTAGTTATAGATCATCTCAACTACTAAATTAGGGCAGTTATATGTTCTTTTATTTGTGTTTATTTACGCTGTTTTCAGAAAAATCCGTGTCATCTTGGGACTGTTGGTCATGTTGTTTACAGAATAAATAATAATATACATGTTAATAAATCAGCTTTATTTCGTAAAAAAAATATTTTTAGACAATTGTGTTTTTCTTTAAAATAACAACCCAATAAAACATACTAAAATAAAGTTTTTCTGTTAGTAAAAGAAATAAAATGTGATGTTACTACATCGAGTTTTATACCTTCCTTTAAATTACCAGTTAAAAGATTCCAATAGATATAGAATAGAGTGCACTTATGAGATGATGCCTGTGGTAGAGTCTGTATCTTTTCAGCGCTTGGATTCTCCTTTTTTAATCGACCTAGGCCTCGTTTTTACTAGAGTGTGACACGAGTATTTGAGAGTAAAAATATTTTGAACAACCTGGTGACAGACGGAGAGACAGACAGACAAATAGCGGAGTCTTAGTTAAATGTAAATAGATATAGAATAGTAAATAGTATTTTTGTTTGAAGTTAGTCCACCCTACAGCTATTTTAAATAAGTGTGCCTGTAATCATACGTTTAATGTTCCTCATAATGACCTCATAAAACAGTAAACACTGGGAGCTTTCTCATAAATACCGACCCATAATTTAAAAGACCAAGATTTACGTTTGCTGCAAAATCTAACATTTAATTTCAGTTGAACTACATAGCTCATAAATTTTTATTTTATATCATAATAACCTTTCATCAATTTCATCTAATGAATTTCGAAATGACTAACTTTGTATAACATGACATGATTGTTGTATACAAGCAATGTTGTGCCATGTTTATCCTCTATTACCAAGATCGTTCGTCTAATTTAACATTTTAAAGCCTATATTTGAAACAACAAAAACATAATATAAAATTGATTTTAAATTGATTAATATAAAATATAACATTGTTTTTTAAATAGGTACTAATAAACAAAATTGTTTATTAGTACCTATTTAAAAATCATTTATTACTGTCGTAACTACTTAGGCTTCGTCATAAACGTAATTTTTGTTAAGACTTGGCTTAGAAATTGCCCAAAAACAAATTTGCTTACAAGTTATGAATAACATCGTTTGTGCATTTACCACGGCGCGGGCGTGATTAAACAGATAATCGAGCCAGAAACATTGTGAAACGACCCGTTAATCCATTTATCCTGTAAAATTACCCTCTGTTGTCCGAGCCCATTTTGAATTCATTTTAATTGCGCTAATCAGCAAAATTTCAAATTTGGTCGACGTTATATAAGGATATGATTGAAAGAACAAAAGGTTTTTTTTTTTTTCACTTCAACATTATTGCTTTGTTTTTAAAATGTTAATTTAACACTAGAATAACTCTGGCTTGCGGAGGGATTTAAATAAGTTTTATGATTTATGTTTAGGTTTTTTATTTGAGTAAAAATAAGAAAACGAACCACCAGAGATGATGTTAAAGAGATAAAATTAATTAAAAACAAATTTTATATATGGGGAATAGCATGCAAGTAACACAAGTGAACTTTCTTTTTTATCTAAGACAAACGCTATACCCAGTTTGTTTGCGGTCACTATAACCCATGGGAAATTTGGATTTGATTGATGTTGTTGAGTGTACCTAAAATAATTGAATAAATATTGTCTCTACATAAATATTCTAAGTGATATAGTAATATAGAAGTAAAAGAATAAAAACTTGTGTAAAGTACAGTTCCGTTGAAAACACATTTAATGTGTTTCTTCGTTTGCCTATTATTCACCAAAATATGAGTTGATGTTCTATATGTAATTCATTTTTTTCATCACTTAATTAATATAATTAAAGTAATTCCGGCTGCAAACCGTTGTGAAAGTATTAGTTATTATTATAAGGAGGCATAAACTTTCACTTAAAAAAATCTCATTCCTGATTCCTGTAAATTATTTTTGTGTTAAGTGGAAATTTTCGGTGGGAGTCTAATAACACGACGATCAGATATGACAGTGAGGTTTGAATTATGACTTATGGTATTTATTAAAATTACAATAAAAATATATGTATGTATTGTATACCTATTTCTTTTTACAACAAGAACAACATGTGTAATAGTAGAACCTGCACGGCTACTACCGTCTAAACTATAGAAACCTATTGTTATGTCGCTTACGAATAACCTTTAGTGTCTTCAACCGGAATGAGGATGCTACATTTAGATGTCTTGGAACTGTAATTCGAATGATTCCATGTCGTGTTTAGCTTTGCAAAACGAAAATAAATATGAATTTTCATGGGCTTCGTTGTGGTCACGCACAGCTTTGGACGTTTCTTTTTATTGTTCAAGAAATTCCTGTTCCTTTTATGTTAACTGGTGCTTTATCGTGTTGCATGCCAGTGAACCCTTCAAGGTGGGCCAGGAAATTCGAGTATCCCACCTATTTATTTATAATATTTACTCCAATGATGTTTTGGTTTTTTTTTTTTTTTCTTTTTTTAATTTAAGACGAAAATCAAATCTTATTAATAGAAAATGAAGTATATATTACATGGAATAATTTAAAGTTTACAGCTAATCTAAAGCTGATGTCCTTTGTTATTCTTTTAAATTATCGCTCATTTTGTTTTTACCTTAGCGTCAGTAGTCTTGCATTTTCAACGTTAGGACAAAATTATATTATAAATACAGTTATTATTAGATATTTCACATACCTCTTAAAAATATTAATCCGCTATCTCCCGTTATAGTGGCCATATGTATACAATTACTAGTGGCGGGAAAGGCGGTACATATTTATTTGTCAGCGAAATCACGTTCGCCCATTAGGGCTTAGGAAATCGTAAGCACGCAATAAGGACTTTTTAGAAGTTCCTTGAAAGTCACCAAGTGCCTGACGTCATGTTTATATTTCATACGACTTATCAGATAATGTCCATGAATTTAAATAATTTATGCCATTTATAAATAGCGTGGTTCTTGAGGTCGTTTTCAGGGAATAAGTATAAATAAATAGACTAGGTTAATATTACTACCAGGTTTAAAATGATTAAATTTTTAAGTACTTTTGTAAAATGCCTAATCTAAGCAATATTTGAAATAAGCAGTTATAGCTAAAATATGCTAAAATAACGTAGGTAATAGTACCTCGTGTAGTAATTAACCTAATACCAGGACGATAGATAATGTAGTAAGAATTACTTTAGTAAGTGGATCAGAATGTAGGTAACACTAAAATAGTTTCTTTATAGTGGCGGTAGGTGAATCCCGAGGGAAATTAACGATAAATTGCAGCGTCAAAAAATTTGATATTACATTGTACTTGAATTCTTTCAAATATTTCCTTCTTGTGGGCTGAACACGTTTTGGATTAAAATGGAAATACCAAAGACATTTCCCACATCAGTACACAGAGCAGTACCATCCTCAAAATGCAATAAACGATTGTATTAAATAATTAACGTTTAACTGTACAACACGAAGAGAACAACGTAAAACACCGAAGCGGCTTTAAGCAACTGATGCAACAAAACAACATTACAATGAACTATTACAAATTGAAAAACCTGATTTACACATTGAAAAGCCTAATTTGGCAATCAACTACGTTTTATAGATAAAAAATTGGATACTATGAAAAAAATTAACTACAAATACATGACAAAATACAAATAATGTAGTGTAAGTGAATGGGAAAAGTCATTAAACTTATTGAAAAAAATATTTTTATAACTCATTTATCTTTAACTTAATGCTTGAGAGCAGTGGCAGCAAACCAAAGGATTTACAATACAAGTATGACGCTAATAGTTGCAGAAAAGTATCGTTAACGTTCACTGGAGCAGAAACTTTCCGTAAGCAGTGGCAATGGCATGTACTTTTTATCGATCTTTCATGTCGCGTTAAAAGGGCTCATTTGGTTTTATTGTATAAAATGGATGGAAGTGTAATTTGCATTGAGTTGGTGGTCACGCACGTCGTGGGGAGTTTCCTTTTTTATTGTTCGGCTTCGCCTTCGTCTTTCCTTTAATGTTGGGGGTGGCGTGGACCCACCAAGGCTGTAGTAAGAGGCTTAAAACCGGACATATCGTTTTACTCGGTGTGCCTAACGTGAGGAATTCAGTCTTGTATTGACGTAAGCAGAATTTCGCATTTGTAATTTAATCATTTTCTGCAGTACTGGTGGTTAAAATAATGTCGCTGATTTTAATTACAGCATGTAATCGGCAGTTATTTATTTTTCAAGTTGAGTCTGATAAATCTTAAGTCTGAACGTCTGAAAAGTACGTAAATTAACGTGTTATTAGTAGTCTTTAACAACTTCACTGCGCAGTAACTCTTAACCAAACTTTGTGGTCATCTGCAAAGTTTGGCTGTCCGAGGAAGGAATCTGGAGCCGCTGGCCACTAATTCAAAGATATTCAGAGCCTTTTTAGTAGTATCTTCCTCGTATAAGACATGTTTGCAATTCTAGATAGTTAAGACTTCGGTGCACTCCTTAAAAATTTATAAATATAAATAAAGAGAATGTATGTGTGTATATTTGTTCACCTAAAACTCGAGAACTATTAGCCCAATATAAATAATTACGTTACTGCCGGATAGATAGCGCTGGTGGCAGTGATTTTTATCTTTGAACCATAGATGGATATGACATTTTTATAGATGATATGAAATTATGTAAATATGCATGTGGCAGAATTGAAACATCAACTAATATGGTTACACTGGTAACTAATAGATGATGTTAGTGACGTTTGCTAAAAATTAATAAAATTTAGAATCATAGATAGCAAAAGTATAACAAAAGTCAATTGTATACCGCGTGTTCCCTCGATGGTAAACCGACAAGTTTATTTGTTTTTGCTCAAGATGGCAAAACCAAAAATATTGTATACTTACCATTTTGTGCTTAGAATAACAAAAAGTATAAACAATAAAAAAAGTTTTTTATTTACGTTTTATAAATGGTAGATTTTTCTGACGTTTTTCTTCGTGAAGTGCAGCTTATTTCAAATAAATTCTAATTCTCAAAGATACTTATTGTCAATTGCAATGGGCAGTAACTTAAAAATCCTTTGTAATTTTTAAGTTACAGCCCATTGCAATGACCGACGAAGATAAGTTGATTACTCATATTATATAGAATTAAATAAAAAAACCTGAGCTTTGACAAATAAGATTTCTCAATTTACTAAATTAATATCAGATCGTATCGTTGCGACTAGAATAAAGATGTGGATGTTTCGAATAAATAGGGGATGCTAAAAATCTTTCCGTTATTTATTTTTCATCGAACACGATGCTCATTAAACTGATTAATCTCAACATATTACATTTATATCGCGCCCGTGATGCGAGAAACTAGTATTATTGATTATAATGATTTATTTTATTTTATTTTATTTAGATACCATATAAAAAATCACAGTATATGTGTTGGCCACCAATCTCGTCGTTATTGAGAAATTCACGGCATTTAATGTATTTCATGAAATTTATTTAAGTTTTGTAAAATATTAAAATATTACCTAATGATTTCTCTTGTTTATTTGAATACTACACATTGTTATATCAATATATTGATGACTATTATACTATGTATTGGTTTCGGTACCGGAGGTTTTGCGTTCGAATTCCACAAGGGGCAATTGGTGTGATTTAACTATGATCAGAGCTTTTCTTGATTGCAAGAACTTTTCGAAATGACCTATACAACTAATTGTGACGTTCATGCATATTTGTGGTGTTTAATACCCGGAGAATAGTGTGTATAGCTTTTTAATAGTTCTCAATATGTCCCCGGACCATGAAAGCTGGTCAGGCTTTCAAACCCTCGTACTAAAATTAAAAATAAACGCGTTAAATCGTTAAAAAAAAAATTCAAAAAAATCATTTAGGAAAACAGTTTTTATTAAATAAATGTTGTAAAGTATGTTTATGTATAATAAGTAACCAACTTATAAGTTAATATTTTATTGATAAAATATGATATTTTTCCTATTTGCAATCGATGAACGTTTCGCAAAACAGGTTGACATAGTCGTAAATCAAAAAAGGCAATCACCGCCTTTTTAACATTTGAATCGCGTGCTAGAATGAAAATAGATCTGGTTCTGTTATTAATATCGTGCACGTTATTCATACAACTTGCGTTAAAACGTGTCAAGGTACCTAAGGAAAGCATTATTCCAAAGAGTTTGCAAACAGGGTTGTAAACCACTAACGACTGCCCGACCGCGATAATGAATTCGCTCTGCACTCACACCGACTCCGCATTTGATTCTAACGAGGGACTCAAAATATTTGAATACATTCACGATTCCAGTAGCCGTTTGTACAAAACATAAGTTATGTACACTCGATGATCTACGTTCATCAGACGTAAAAAGTTTTGTAGTTAGAAACTTGAAAATAGAAATGTGTTTTAGTGTATTTGTTAAAAATTTAAGTTAAATCATTTCATTTTAAGAATTAGACTCTTTTTGTACTGTAAAATCACGATAAATTTTAAAATAAAAAAGTTGGCACGAACATTATACCTTACTTTACCTACTTTCTTCAATATACGGTGCTACGTTTTATGATAATTTTAAAGTGGCTGTAACTAAGGGGCGTGTAAGCAATCATGATGGAGAGAAAAAATATAAAATACTTTATTTTGATGAAGTGTAAAATCCATAGGTATCTACATTTACTTAAATCACATAAATCATTACATAAATCACATATATAAAAAAATCACATAAAATTTGTTACCACTTCTTTCATGCTTTTGTGTATTTTTTTTGTCAGCTCTTTGTTACAAATCAGGTGCGACAATACAATTTGAAGATAAGACCGACATTTTGTACAAAACTGACACTTTGAGCCGTTGTAACGAGCCTTTAATTTAAGTGATGTATTTTATCTAAATTGTTTAACATTTTTACATATAAAAAGCCTCATTTCGATATAAACCTTAAATTTCGCAGAAAAGATAAGAACGGACAGCAATATAAAATATTTATTAGAGTTTAGCTAATAGGTAAATAATTTTAATAAGCTTTTTATGCTCTAATGCAACAATATGTAACAGTGCAGTGTTATAAAATCAAACACAATTAAAATATAGGACGTCGTTATACCCGTGTCGTAAAAAAACATTACCATTAAATAAAAAATTGAATTATAAATATTATTAATAACTACCCAATATATACCTCATTTGGTAAAAGAACCCGGTAAATTAACTTTACTGGACATGCAGACTTTATATAATTGCTTAATTTTAAAGTCTGCAGGTCCGCTATATAAATATGCGATTCAGTGCGTAAAGTTTTCCTCACTTTGTCCGAGCTAAACCTCTTGGAAGATCTATCTTTATTTGCTCCCTATTTACGGAAATCGAGTCTTTTTTCGTGCAACTAAAATTAAATTACGAAAAGTTTTTACGTAAAAACTCCAATCCAATACCATTGGCCCAGATTCGCTTTTCTCGCGCTCCATTGAAATTTTTGTATTTAAATAGGCATCGAATTTGCAGACTACTACTGTTTTCGGAGTTTAAATCATAACATATCAAACTGACCAAAAAATTAATTTTTAACAAGATCAATTTCATTGTCTACCATTAATTAAAAAATTTAATCTGAAGTGATTTTTGCCATTTTATAAGCAATTCTAATTCACGCGCGGAGTGACATTAATTTTACTAATAGCGGTCACAGCCGCGGGTGAAACAATTTGCATAAAGTATTTCCTTGCCTTATAACTTGCGTCACGACATCTTTAATAACTATGGAGGGTTTTTGCGACGCCTTAGGCAAAATAATTAGTATATAGAATGTAATGCTTTGCTACAACAATGTAGAGAACAATGTACCTTTCATTCTTTTTAATAATCAGTTTATTAATTTTTATTCTCGAGTCTGATATCTGAACACTTTTCTTGTTGTGTTCGGGACACCAACGCCGCGTAATAAGAGAGAGTTCCAGCAAAAAATGCCACGCTTCATGGCTGGGAAATATTATATATGGAAAAAAAATGAAATATAAAACATTTCTGATATAGAAATCGAATAATTAATTGGTTTGCATTTTCCTTCCCAACATGTAAGAATGTGGCGATTCCATCACTTTCCAGACATATTCTAATATAATTCGCTAGAAAGGCAACAGTATAAGTAACTCAGCATATCTTGGTTGAGGACAGCAGGAAATGCTGTCTGACCTTCTACTTTATAGTTATGCAATTATGTTTTAACAAAGATGGCCCATGTTCATATTGCGCGGCGTTTTAAAATAGTTCCGCTTTACATTACATGACATATATAATTGAATGTGACAGATAATATAGAACGTGATATGGAAAAAGATAGCAGTATATAGAATTGCAATCTGATTACACCAATTGATGTAATTTCAGTGTCTCAGTTTCAGCTAGTGTCATATATACTTCATATTGGTATATAATATCCTCGTGTCTGTGCTACAATATTTTAAACAAAATCGGGTGTAATAACGCCTTTATTAAAGGCCAACTGCGAAGGAGCTGAAAAATATACCCGATGACTACTCAGCGGTGCAATTGTTCACTTACAAGTAAAACTCAAGTCAAGCGAGAAACAGGAAAATATTTTATTTACATCCCTGTAACATCAACAGATTCTTGGAGCTTAATTATTAATGTTGTAAATAAATATTTTGGTAATATTATTGAATATTATTCTCAAAATGAAAATATGTTGCATTAAGTTGTATTAAGTTTCTATTAAGTACTTAATAAACAGAATGTTCTTACTCCAATTTCCAGAACGCCAATTTTAGGGCTCTAATTATTGTATATTCTAATCGCTGCTTTAATTGTATTTATACTATGAATGTATAATTAATATGAATAATACCCGGGTAGATTTATATTTCAAATAGGCTATGACGGACTCCCAGCGCCTAAAACCTTCTTGATGTTCCATCAAGGGCGCATGGAAGGTAGGAAGGCCATGGGAACGTTCACCTCTGTCTTTAGGCGCTCTCTGAAGCTAATGTGCACTGGAAAATTGACCCCACCTTCCTGCTTGGCCCCTATTGCTTGGGCAATGAACCACGAATCCACTGCGAAAGGTTTACGGAAGACAGGAGAGCTAGTGCTAAAATCTAGCAAGCCTCCTCCTTGGGCGTGGTGTGTTGGGAAAACAGCGCATCGCATTACCGATACTCCTCTGCTCCCACGGCTCCTCAACTGTAGCATCAGCGGTGCAAGCCTGCCGAGTTGTAGCATCAGGGGACCAAGCCGTGGATAAGCCCTCCGTCACGACTAGGCTGGAACCAGGTCGAAGGGTACAACCATCCACCTGCCTAGCTAAATCTCCTCTCAGAACGAACGCAAATAATAAACCCATGATTCCCGGCAATGAAGCCAATGGCATAGCAACTGCACCACCAGGTCATAGTATTAATATTACTTTATATTAGTGCGAGTATTTGTGTAAAATTGTTAATTTTATATGAATATTTCTACAATAGAGTCAAGTTGAATATTTTGCACATTTATACATGGAACCCATAGATTTGTTTGGATCTGGATGCCCGAAAAGAGTTGGTCCTTACATAACGTATACCCCTAACAACATGATGTAGTACATGTGCCGAGCCGACCTAGGTTGGTTAAGAAAGAAGACATATTATATGTCTAGGGTACAAACTAACATCTGTAGTGGAAAAGAAGTCCAAAAATTTTTTGAAATAATCTTACTCAGGCGACAATCTTTCATACTTAATACATTACATAATAATAATCACCATAATTTACCAAAAAAGGCGAAGTATGTGTTTAAAAAATGTTTAAACAGTCAAACAAAAACGTGACCCCAATTATTTTAATAACAATGGCCTTTGTACACCGGAATCAGTAAGGATCCCCAAATTTGCATTACTTTTCAGCTTAAAAATATGATTTTAATTTACCGCATTTCCTATTTTGGTTACAATACATTTTTTTTATAATTTATTTTCTATTCATGTTTTATATTCTTCGATGAAAGTCAAAAGCCATCACTAAAAGTGGGTATAATTTCAAAGTATAAGAAAAAGAATGCACTTTAGTGCACTTTTATATAGACATTAAGTAAATGTAGTTATAGACATTAAGTAAATGTGTAAAAAGGTTGTTATTGTTGCCATGGTGATACCGTGAAGTTGATTGCGAAGCTTGTCGGTTTTTGTGGATCGGTGTGCGCGTGCATCGTAACAATTTTACTCTCATAATTTATTAGAAACGCGCTAAAAAAATATAACTTCAAAAAGTTTGGCAAAAAAATATTTTACAAGTATTATATATATATATATATATATATATATATAATATTCATCCACAGCTAACGATAAAATTAACGTTCACCAAAGATATATACTCGAACCCATGAAACCTATCTGCACTCAGTACATAAATCAAACATAAATAAAGGACCTCATAAGCTGTCAACGTAATACCATTCAAGCTAGGCCGGGGTGCGTAATATTGTGGAATAAATCATGTTTAGTTAAAATATGCCTGAATACTTACAGCTGAATATGTAATTTAGCCATTCTGTTAAATGAAGAAGAAGTAAAACACAGAGTTGGGAGTTGCTTTTATTTCTGTTAAAACACCATTACGGTGTTTTAACAGAAATAAAAGCAACTCCCCTAATGTCTAAAAAGTTAAAGAATATAATTTTTAATTCATATATTTTTACTGCAATATATTATAAAATTTGATCTGTAACATTACGAATATTAAACAAATTAATACGCAGGGATGATTAAAGGCTGGCGGTCTCTAATCGCCTCTCCGTAGAATAAATCTGTTTAATTCAACATAAAAATATAACTGGATTAACCACAATATCAACTCTAACCGTGGATGGTGTTATGGACGTTTTTACAATCTCATATACAAAATTTCCACTGAAATTGTTCAATACAGTTAAAAAAGCTTAAAGAATTTTATATTAAAGTGTATTTTAAAACTATTCCAATAACAGACATCGCTTAATACACGTACCGTCGATAGACTGATGCACTTATAAATAAAAGTATAATACAATACTGCCGTAAAATATTTTCCAGCGAGTTAAGCTCAATATCTATTTGGTCTACGACATTCTACCTCGTGAAAATCTCAGATACGATCATAAATCGCTTTGGTTGACATAATAGCGTGAAGGGAAAGGTCCGGATTTATGCATGTTTGATTTAGGAATAGGCGAGAGTTGTCATTTTATGAATGGTTACACAAAAAGGGGAAAAATTGTCTTCAGAAATATTATTAAATTTTGACAAAACTTTAAAATTAACTTTCACAGAATGACATTTATAATTTTTAGTATCTCGAGTTAAAAAAATCGTACACAGTTATACCTTTTAATCACTGTAGCGAATAATTTATGTAGACAATAAGGGTTAAATTGGATTGGCTTTGGTAGTATTAAAAAGGGCCGTCATAGGATTCGATTAATTTTCTCTTTTCAATTCAATGGTGCTAGCCCCGGGATATGAACTCGCAACACTGAATTGATCAGAATGATTTTCTTAATAATCAGACTGATCATTTCAAAGAGTTTAACAATCCTTATCGCAACTCAAATAACATTTGAAAAGCCATTTGACAGCTGATTAGTTGACTTCTACGATGATCAGTGTTTCAGAAACCGGGCGTAACTCTTGAATATATCTTGAGTGTGTTATGGTCACTGAAACATGTGTAGTTAGTAAAAAAATTCTGACTACCCCATTAAAGTTCAACACGTTCCAATTTGAGGCTAGTATCATGTCCTTGTATTTAAAAAAATGTTATTTCAATAAGAAAAAAATTGTTGCCCTAATTCGCAATGCCATTGTCTCCATTGAATTAATCATCCGATGATACACGTTTTCCGCGGACCGAAACGAGTTTGAGGCGAAAACGATCCATTCTCAATTCAGGACACGATTCAAATTAAGTGATAAAGCGTTCGCAGTACGCCGCCTGCGCTCGGCTGTCACTCCGTAGGTAATTCGCGACGGGGCGTAGTATCTTTTACCCGTTTATGTTTGCTAAATATTATGTAACACAAACTTAATTATCAAATCTGATTTTCTGGATTACCTGTATAAGTTACTTACCTTCATCTACTTATTTTTTACGTAGCATGGAACTTTTTTTTTTTTTTTTAAGAAGTGAAGGAACTTGGATGACTATTTGACAACAAAATGTTATTTTTATATATGAATTATTAAAAAGTTTTAGTGCTTCAGGGATTGAACCCGCGTCTTCAAGGTAATGCGCCAAGCTGCTTTAGCAATAAAAATAAGCGGCCGAAGACCTCACAGCGCACAAATCTTGACGTCTACCTACGTTCTTTCTTTTTTTAGGGCCAGTCTCTACATTCAAGATGAAACTTAAAATATGATTTTTTGTAGATCAATTATCGATAACTTTTGGTTCGAACCTAAGTATGGGTAACACACCCAGACGCTTTATCGGTTAATAATTTCAATTGTAGATATATTTGTATACAAAAGAAGCAGTCGCGTGGCCCTACCACAGTTTAAGTTAAGGAAGTTCTAAACTTTATCGAATGAAATGTTTTCTCATGCAACGAGTTAACTAAAGAGTGAAAAAAAAACTGAAAATAAAATTGAAGTATTTAATTTACATGACTTTTGGTATAAACTCGCGCATGTAGAGTAAAATATACGCCTTTTTTTAAAATAATTTTAAATTGAATTTACATTTAAATTATGGAAGAACTAAGTAAATTTCCAAAAAGTAACTAAGTTTTTAACGTTTCAAGCAGAGCATTTTTAGTATTATTATAATAATATTTAAACCACGATGACTGATAGCTCTTGAAGGATAAAGTAACTAATAAAACATGATATACAATTAATTGTATAAAAAAATGGAAATACCATTCCCAAAAATTCTAAGTAAGTCTAGGTAATTCGTAACCTCAGTCCGCGACTACTGACAAAAAGCATGGATAGGCCCTTGCCAAGTTTACAACTATTAAGACTATACCTAACCAAGCAAGATTTCAACGGAACTTAAACTTTTAACGAAGAGTAGTTTGTCGATCATACGGTCACCCAACTCAGAAAATTTAACAGAGTCATTTATAAAACAACATATAGATAATTCTTACTCTTTATGAGCAAAAACAAACACACATGAGTTTAAGCCCGCTACGACAAAGTCACGGGATTAGTATTATTATATCGCATCTTTAATTGTTTTATTACATTCAAATCGTATTAATATTATGTCCGTATTACGTACCGTAGATCGTATTATTATTTTGTTATTGTACTTATAATATTGACAGTTGCAGCCTGGTAAGTTTTGCATTACTGATTCTGCACAAAGTCACAAAGGTGAGACCTCGCAAAAAGCACTTAAAACTAAGGTGTACCCTACTGGGAGAGATGCAGAATCATGAACTAACACGTGCGCTAGAAATTTGGCTCTTACTACTGTGAAACCCTCGGAACTCACGACAAATCTGTTATCAAGCTACGAAGCCTAGCTTCGTAAGAAGGGAACCTGGATTCAACGCAATGTATGCTTACAAAATGGATCCAAATGATCAGGACAAACCTGATTTCACCTGTTGCAGTGACAGCTATGATAGAGTATAGGAATATATAGAAATCGGCTCGCATATCACTGGTCTCCTAATCTGAACTGTCACAATCCAGAGCAAAATTTCCAAACTTGATCAGGAGAGAGGCGACACTGAAGTTGACGGGGTCTGGATAAAAGCTATGTTGTCCAGGGCCTAATAGCGTAAGGCTTACGTATGTAATCTAAAAGTAACATTGTGCTCACAGGTAATTAGAATGAGGGGCTCTGGTCTTGTTATACCAGGAACTTTAATTGTACCCTGTTCTGCTTTTAACCGAAAAGATAAAGCTTTTGAAAACGGCTGTTCCCTCTTTTTGTCAAATCAGGACATTTAATTGCACTGTGGAAAAGGGGACAGCGATGTAGATTATCACATAAACAATAGCTTGCATGTGTTGAAAAATGTTCACAAAAAGCGGCCTCACAACATTGCGTCTTTTACCACGATAAAGCGTCCGTTAAGGTAAGAAATCTCCCACGTAGGCTTATTTGTCAAAGACAAATTCTAAATTTCTATGTTCAATATAGGTTTATTTTAAGCTCTTATTGAACGTCAAAAAAACTTCCACCGGTTCTCTAAAGTAGAACTGTCTGTGAAGAATGGGCAAGAAAGTCTGTGGTCTTTTCTTTATTTTTTTTAATTATTTAAGTACTCAAAAGTATTTAAGTATAAAGTTAGCTGCAGCCAGAGGATTTGCAATACCACAGCAAGAGTCATTTCCACACATCCTGTCCTCAATGTGTTCTTTTAGATTATAACAGGTCCTTTCTATTAAGGAAACTTTTACAAAATGTTTGAAATTGTATAAATTTAATTGTTTGTAGATGTCATCTTTTTTATTACATAAATTAATACATCTAGCAAGATTTGAGGTTCCTCTCGAGGGGAACTGATGACGCCTTTGCTATACAGCCCCGACAGCGACTTAATTCTATTTACGAAAATTAAAGATAAGCTTAAGATATTTACGATTTGAATGTCCGAAAGCTGCGATTATGATGCTTTCACGAAGCTATTGAAAACATTCCTGCTGTAGGCTTGATCCAGTAATTCACACAATAGCTCCAACAAGTTATAAAAATGTGTAAGGATATTAAAATATTATTGAAATATGATCAATAAGTATATAAAAATCGCTAGACATTAGAATAGAATAGAATTGAATATACTTTATTACACGCAAGGAAATATATAGAAAGAAACATATAGGTGGCTTTATTGCTAGAGTACCAATTTGTCTACTATATTTCTACTAATATTATTCATGTATAATGTATCTACTAAATTATTCTCATTATGGAAGAACAGCAGTATATCACTTTTAACTAGTCTCCTGGTGTGATCTATTAATTTATATATATATTTCTGTACTAAAAAAAAGCTTTGGGCTATTTAAAACAAAATTGCGATAATGCCTCGATACATTGGTTACTAGTTTTGAATAAGTTGACAGGACGTTTGAAACGCTTAAAAGTTACTATTTAGGGTAGGTTCCGTACCCAAAGGGTAAAACGGGGCCCTATTACTAAAACTCCGCTATCTGTCTGTCCATCTGTCACCAGGCAGTATCTCATAAACCGTGACAGTTAGACAGTTGAAATTTTCACAGATGATGTATTTTCGTTGCCGCTATAACAATAAATACTACAAAACAAAATAATTTTTTTTAAGATTGGTACGTACAACAGACATGATTTTTTTTGCTATTTTTATAGAATATAATGGTATGGAACCCTTCTTGCGTGAGTCCGATTCACACTTAGCCGGTTTTTTTTAAATTTCAATACGATCTCGTTCATGATGACATTCATATTGATGAAGTTCTATTTCTTGTAATAACAAACAAAACGCGAAATGCACATTTAACAATGTAATATACGGCTATGTCCTATAAAACTATATTTTTTCATCTAACTTCAGTTGCCATCCACGGTCGGTGAAGAATATATGATGATGATTGTCGCAAAAAGTTGGCGTTGATCCAAAAACAAGCGTAACGGCACATACACTTTAGAAATCACGAAAAGCTAAGCAAAATAATGAATTGTTCTGAAGAAAGAAATTGTTGTTATAGAAAACTAATAACGTTACACAAAACATTAATTAAATAATATATATAATAAAAATTTAAATTCCAAACAGCGCGGGTACGACACTTTTAAGATTGCATCCGACTTTGTTTATTCAGAAATTAGCTATGATGGAAACTGTCTCGGAAAAATTAATTTGTTTTCAAAACTCTCGACTTCACTTTAAAACCCGACAAGTAATATGTGCATTACTTAATTTAATAAGTAATACTGAATGAATTACAATTTATTATATAAGTTATGAATTCAATATATTTTTTTATTTATTTATCCGTTTCTGTCCCATAATATTTATTTTATTACGTAAGAATTTTATCTTAAATTTTCACTTAAATTATAGGTACTTATCTATATCTCGACGAACCTTTCAAAAACGCACATAAAAAACCACCAGTTGCAATACTCATTCTGAGCTGATTGATGTTGAATGGGTACTTTATAAGGTTATAAGGAAAATTAAGGTTCGTATGTGTGATTTTATGATACTTTCCCATTCTCGAACATCGTACAGACAAAGTGTTACGACCTTTTCGATGTGCAAGAAAAAAGTATGATATCTACTCACGTTCCACTTATAAGGGTAGCAGATCTAATGACATTTACCTTAATATCAGGGGCATGTGATATTGATATCATAATAACTTAATAAAAGAAAGGGAGCGTGTGATGCGATAATGTAACAGAAGACTCATCGCACTGTGTTAGAAATGGCTTCCTAATTATATTTTGCTCTTCACGAGGTCCTCTCTACACGTTATTCATTTTCTAATAAGCCTATGAATTAACAGATAAATTATTTTATTACACAGAATCATTCATTACCGTGTGATACTGTTACCCGTTATTTAAACTCTCATTTAATATCGACGCTATGAATCTTCAGTGTGTCTGTCGCAAAATCTTATTTTTATTATAGCACACATTTATCCCTTAAACTTCCAAACTACGTTAATACCCGAATAGATTTTCATTTGTCAAGCTTAAGTATGTTATTACTGACGACAGTCACTGTTATAATTTTTCCGCGAGCCATTAATTATTTCGATAAACTATAATTGTAGACGGGTAACCGTTCTTTGTGACCCCGGCGCAGGGTTAGCGGTCGAAAACGCAACCGAGTGCCGAGAGCCAAGAACATGGTTCAGTCGGATTGTCGGGTTCACAGGTGACGGACGCACGCATCCCATTCGAGAAAAGCTACGAAAAGCTTTCGTCCCTAGCCACTATCGGTGAGCAACGCTGCAGCCGATCGAACCGCGTGTGTTTAGTGATCAATTTAAAATAAATATATGGCCTAATTGTGTTACGTGATGAGACTATTTGTTTAACTATACGAGGATGTTTCTCACTTTCGCAATTATCGGCTTTTTAATAAAAGGTAATGTGTTAATCTGAATGTATTTGTTAATTCGAGGAACATATTTGTAAATCTTAATAATAAAGGAAATGTATTATTGCTTAGTTCTCTATGTTAATTTATTTGTAGCTTATCACTCCTCTATTACATAATAATAGATAAACCTTAAAAAATTTCAAGAATATATTCGGAAAATTTTTTTTATTGGAATACTTAATTGAAATTTAATTTATGGTTTCAAAAAAATATATGTTGGGTAAACTTTAAATAGTACGTACAAATTAATCATGGTAATTTAAACCAATTTCTACTGCAACATTAATAATTATACTAAAATATATGAAATGTAATTGAAAATATGCAAATTGAAATGATTTTCTATTTGCTAACTTTCGAAATATAATATATTCGAAAATTATTTCAATTCAAGTGAACTTGCTTTAATAACCAGTTCATAAGAGGTTCAGATTAATGAAATAGATATAAGTAACCTTAATTTTTAAAATAAATTAAATAGTAATATTATTAGTAGTATAATAAACTATTAGTATTAGCTTTAAAATTCAAAGTTTGAAGACTTCAGTAGTACGTAAAGCAACTCTCACTAGTTTGTATCCATTTTACTCATTCATATAAATGTGCTTCACGCCGACACAGAACTCAAGGGACTTTACTTGTGCACATTTATTTATGTGGCAGCGTATTATCGACCTTATTGTATTATATGTCCATAAAATAACGCTATTTTTTAATGTGTTTCCCAATAAAAGCAGATCTAAAATATAGAAAGTTCACTTTTTTATATTCTTGTCCATAATTTTTTTATATTACCAATAATTTATAATAACTTGAGTTTGTCTGAAGACAGTGCTGTAGTTGGTTAATTTTTATAAAAAGTATTTTGTGCACTAAAATAATTCGTAAGAGAAAAAAAATAGATTTCTGTACGTATTCTTTTACCCTCACTTTCGTATTTTGCTCAAATATAGCTTTATAAAGAAGAGTTTCGTTAATCACCGGAAGATTAATGTAATATTAAATAATGGATTCCAATTTTACAATTCTGCTGTGAAATCATTGTTGGAGACTTATTTATGGTGAATTAAAAATAATTAATTGATAACTTAATTGCGTAGTTTGCGTAGCACATGTGTGCGATCGCAAAGTTTATCGTTTCGTATTTCTTAGGAGTTATTTTTTTCCTAGATTTGTTGCATCATTACGGTGGCAAGGGTCGCCACCGGTCACGTTTAGGACTAAATAAACTAGGTATAACCTGGATATACAGGGCTGTGCTCAAAACACATGAAAATGTTTAAAATAGAGCTTTTACGTTTCTTATATCGAGAGCCATAAAGTAATAAATCCGTATGTAATGTTTTAATGTAATAATTAGCTTACGAGTAGTTCTAATAATTTCGACATTTATGTATTTATTTATTATTCTTACAGAATCCTTACTACTAAAAATTGTTAGAGTGGCAGTACCGTCGTATAAAGTAAGAGGTCAGCCCGCTCAGTTAGATTGTGACTACGAATTAGGGGATGATATACTATATTCAGTGAAATGGTACAGAGATAACGAAGAGTTTTATCGCTACATGCCCAAGTATGATCCACCTAAACACGCATATAAGTTAGACGGAATCAAAGTTGATGTAAGTATCTTTAATATTCATTGTATAATACTGCCTTCGAAACTTGAATAATATTATTAAGCAGTTACAGAGTTTTTTTTTTTCATAACACACCTGATACAAAATAAACCGTTGGCGTTTAATCTATTTTAGACCATAGCTGCCAGTTTCTAGTTCTCTTCAGCAAAACTTCCTAAACCAGGAACAACTCAGAACTGCTATTGAAACAATAATAAAATATGTATTATAGATTAGAATTCTATTTGCTTGCTATGTTCTTATTACAATACCGTTAAGCTATATAAATAAAAAGCAGTAAGCATCTCATTGGTTGAGAAACCATTTTAGATTTTCACGAGGCGTGCATCGTCATATCGTCTGCACAGTTTATTGTTATACCATTATCATAGTAAACAATGAAGACGGCGTGCTTGCGAATTGCTATGATCCATTTTATCTATTATAAGTGGTTTTTTTTGCACATCTGCTAATCGTCACAAAAGCTCAGATAAAGAAGTTAGGGCTTTAATTGTATCAAATTGCTTGATAGAATTGTTATTGAATACTTACTTCCTAAATTAGTAATAAAAACAAGTTTAAATTTTAATATGTTTACAATAAATAATACAATATTCAGAAATATTAAATAGTTTGTGTAAAAAATTACAATCAAAATATTCTAATCATCTCCTTTTATAACTATTACTTCATTTCAAAATATTATGATATAAATTTAAAAAAAAAATAACGGTGGTAGAGCCACGCAGCAGCCTCGGCTGTTGCACGAATGGGCAGGCTCGTCTGGGACCACGACCTCACAGAAGACCAGCGTAAAGTGGAAGTATGACAAATACTTTCGCGTTTCGTTTGGTGAGTGAGGTAGCCGGAGCCCAATTTCCAAAAAGGTAGTCAACGCATCTGCAAACCCTCGGGTATAGCAGATGTCTATGGGCGGCGGTATTCACTTAACATCAGGTGAACCGTCTGCTCGTTTGGCAACTTTTCACATAAAAAAAAATAAATGAAATTGTTTTTTGTCATTTACTTGCACACCACTTCTTCCAAAAAAAAAACATAATGTTCAACCTTAAAAACGCCTAATTCTGCTTTTTCTGCCCTCACATATTGTTACAGTTTATCATTCAGAACATAATGCAATTTATAGGTGACTTTCTAATTAACATTAAACACTTTCAATCCTCAAGACCTTCGTACAAGGTTTCTAATATTTACAGCTGTCAAAATCTGATGATCGCCGAGTGTTATTACATCCTGTCACATTGAAATCAACTGGGCAATATAGATGCGAGGTGTCCGCAGAAGCGCCTAGTTTCGCATCTGCAGCTGGTGAAGGCCGAATGGAAGTTATATGTAAATATTTAATTACCTTACCATAAGCCCGTAAATAAATCTTTACTTAATTCGCAAAACTGACAAAAGGTCCGTTTGACAAATGCCTCAGTAATAATAATAGTAATAATAACCGATATAAGGGAATCTATTTTATTCCCTTGAGATAAATTGCATACTTGCAAACTTTCAATTTAGCCATAACCAAATAGCGCACGCATGGGCACATGCGCGGCCTTACCCAAGGGAAGGCCATAGCAAGCTCGAAAGATCTGGTTACCACATTAATTCTGCGTTCGATGAAGTTTAAGTAGTCAACAAACTGAAAGCGAGAAAATCAGACATGATATAAAGGAAAAGCGATCTCATAGTTTTTAATTTGTCCGCTGTATCATTGTACTTACTATTTTGCAGCTGTAACAGCTATTTCGTTTCTAAATTATGTTTTTGCGCATATATAATATAAACACGCGGAATGTATGAGTATTTTAAATGACCTCCCACTCAAGAAACCCCATAAAAATGATTCATGCTATATATTTACGGATTTCATTTTTTAAACCCATAGACGGTAACACGAAGTTTTTTTTCTTTACTGATAATTAAGACTAAGAATATTTTACGTATCTAGATTTGCCACGAGAAGGACCACGAATAACTGGCAACCAACAAGAGAATAGAAGAGGTGACTCCATGTTTTTGAATTGCACATCGGGCCGCTCCTACCCGGCGGCAATTCTCAGTTGGGATATTGACGGTGAAAAGGTACTTTGTTTGCTTCTCAAATTTGGCATTCATTAAATGTAGCCAGCGGTAATTTACTTCGAAACAAGTTCCGTAGGAGTTTATAACAAATTCTGTTATAAAATTCTTGTACTCAAAGAAATGTTCCAAAATATTTTAACATGTTTTATACTAAATCGCTTGCTTGTATGTCTGTCCGGGTGGAATTTTGTAACCGATTTTAAACTAAGTTATTGATGAACTAGATGCTTGAAATTTAGATCATGGCTCAGACATGGACGACGATGCACGAAAAAAAAAAGAATGTAATACCTTTAAACGAGCAATTCTTGTATATACATATATACGTGTGTGTGCGTAGATTCGGGGGCGAAAAATCGATCTAGCTAGGTTTTATTTTTAGAAAATGTCCTTTTATTCCTGTTTTCAGGGAATGAAAAATGCCATTCGAATATGACGGTAAATTTCGCCGAAAAACAAAATGTTATAATAGCTCGTTCGGTAATCGGGCGGTCCCGAAACAGTAGGTTCGTGTCACGATCATTTACACACTTATTTTTTTCTATACTAGATCATTGCTTTCTTTATTTTTTATTTTTTTATTTTCCAAAATACTCGATTTACTAGAAAAAACCGAGCAAAGCTCGGTCCTCCAGGTACTAATAATAAATTAAGAAAGATTAATAGACCAAATTTTTAGAATGGACTACTAAGTATAAAACAGTAGATGTTAAAAGTATGTTACAGTATGTTTTTATTTTTATTTTATTGTACACATATTATGAACCAAACACAATAATGAGTAATTATATAAATACAATAGTAAACGATAACGAAAGTAAAAGATAATTGGGTAATATTTAAAAATATATATGTATATGTACGTATAACCTACGGTCCTACGGTTTTGCATGAACAATAAAGAGAAATATTTGAAGTTAGAATCTATTGCTAATTAATAACTGATTTTTTAAAACAATAAAAACAAATTTAAAAAGAAAATTGACTTAATTTTTAACTCTAAGTAATAAAGGGATTCGTAAAAAAATACTTGAACTACTTTTACTCTTTTATGAAACCCTTCTCTAGGCTCCTTAATCTAGTACATAATAATAGAGTAATTTCTTACGATGTAATTAATTTCTGCTTTTATGATTTTGCAGTCTCCCTATCTACGATTCAAAGAGGAACAATTTAAATTTTCCATATGTTGTTGGTATTCAACAGAACTACTGGAAACATTTATAATATTTTTGCACGTTTAGGTGACTGATGCAACACTTCTTGTCGAATATCCTCCTATACAACATCAGCATGGCCTGGTGTCTACAGCATTAGGGCTGCGCGTACCTACAGGAAGGACAATGCAAGTGAGATGTACTGCTAGAGTAGCGCCTTCGTGGAGAGAAGGCAGCGAAGCAGTAATTGGTAACAGTCAACTTGCTGATAGCAAGGAAGCTATGCTACTTGGTAAGACATTATTTATTACATTACTAGCAACTCGCCCCGGCTTCGCAAGGGCATGTATTATGCGTATAAACCTTCCTCTTGAATCACTCTATCTAGTAAAAAACCGCATCAAGATCTGTTGCGTACTTTTAAAGATCTAAGCATGCATGCCCTATGCATGCTTATGCATATATACACATAGCGGGACGACTTTGTTTTATACTATGCAGTGATTACTAAATAACTAGTAAATAATAATGAATATTTGGAAGGATCCATAAGAGGTGCGACTGAACTCATAAAGTCATATACTAAGATCTATTCCTACCGTCGTTAATTATAATAACCTATAATTTTTTCTTCATTATCTTCGCGTATGTTTTATATTTTTTGTATGTCGTAAGGAAGCTGTCTGCAAAATGATTGTATAGGTTTGGCTAATTTCATTAATATACCATTGTATGAATATATATATTATATACTGTGAATATATTCAGGGCTATTAGCCCAACGTGGTATCATATGTATATGTATATGTGCTCATATGTATCAACTGCCAACTACTACTAACTCTCAATCCTGGGTTTTGTTCCTAGGAAGCAAAAAAAAACTTAAAATAAAGTTTCGTTTTCGTGTGTAAAAAAGTTTGCGTTACTTCTAATGACCCATTATTAATGAAATAAATTTGTAAATATTTTTGACGGCTTAGGTTTCCGCATCATTAATATTTATTATATCACTAAACACAATTTTGTTTGTTCCAGTGAAAAGTTCAAGCGGAGGGTCTTCATTAAATGTAATGCTGTTAACACTTTCCTTTATCCTACTTCTCAGTTCCTTAATGCAATTAGAAACGTGATAAATTATCCCTTGTCTTTTATTAACAAAAATGTTAGAAGCTAGCACGATTCAGCCTTCTTCATAGTTTCGTCTGAAAATGTGTAGTTAATGGAAGTCATAAAGGTTACTTTTCGTGCTTCTTGTAATTTTTTGTTAATAGAGAATAAAATGACGTTTGAAATGTTATAATGTTGTAATTAGTGATAATGAAAACATATCTTTTGTAAATTTTTATCTTTATGTAATTTTAAGTAGGTACTCATCCTAATTGATTTCCATTGCATATTTTAGGTTTGAGTAAGACAAAGTGGTTTTATTTCTTAGGCCCCTAAGACTCGTAGAAGATAATTGAATAATGTGTAAGTTACCTGTAAATATGAATAATTAGAAATGCCTTCTTAGATAGTTACTCGAGAACATTGTAAATAATTGATAAGAAAGTTTTGTAATGAAATTGCTTTATTTAAGATCAGAAAAATAAAAACGGAATTGTTTGTATAATGTTGTAATTATGAAGCTTTAGCTTCTTTTATTGATTCTTCGAAATATTTTTAATAATGTACTTATTTTTTTCACTCGACCATTGCATAAGAATGATAGCGAGGTCTTAATTTTTGAAATCCATAACATATTTTATACGTTATTTAAACTAATAATTTTGAACTAAGAAGATAATTTAAAAGCGAATGGTATTTTTTTTTTAATTTTCATTTCATTACGTTAAGACTTCAAACATCTTCCTCCGTGACCAGGAATGAAAGTTGCAAATAATGAGATTATTCTTAAACTAAAATAAACAATTGTTTTAAAAATAAAATTAAATGCTAAAAAATCAGTACAATTACAGCAGCAGGGTAAGCGTGTCTTCTGAACTGAGGATATTAATCAGATATGCCGTGTAGATTAGCAGAAATGTTTGCTTCAATATGATTTTCAATTCCATTGGTGCCGGATTTGAACTCACTTTGCTGAAGAATATTGCGTGATTTAAAAACTCCTGATGCTACCAAGGTTCTCAAAATCAATGTATTTGCCTAAATTTTAGAATACAATATTATTAGAGCCGTTTTTAGCTCGTATAGGCCGTGAAGAAACTGTATTTGTTACATATTATATAAATATGCGTGAAAAAGTACTTGTTAATTTTTAATATTTAATTTAGTTTCCGAACAGCAAATCGTCTTCCTAAAAATGTGTAACTGCGATCACTCTGTAATATTCCATTACATGTTCTTTTCCATTTAATAAGGCACTGCTAATGTACAAATTATTAATGTCAAATTTCTTATGATAGGTGATTAAAATGATCAATTCGTATGTGCCTATGCCTTTTCTATAACATGTCGTAGTTTTTTTATTTGCGCGATATCACATGATGCAAATTAATTCGGAAAAAAAAATGCTTTCGTCGTTTAACTGTACCATAGTTAGTATTTTATTGACTTATTTAGGTTGTATTAAAAACGTTATATTGCATACGTATTTTATTTACCTGTTGCAGTCCGATCTCATAATTTTAATAAAAAAATACTTGATTTATCCCAAAAAAGGTGACAAAAAAGTAAAGATTCTACTTCCACAAGCAACTTATACTTCTTAAGCTGGTAGTATCAGTGTAGAATTATTCATGACATCATTGCGATTTAGCTAAACGAATCGTCTTCAAAGGTTTTCAAATCTGGGTCCTATCCTGCCCATGCTCTATAAATTGCTAAAGCTTTATCTCTTGAGCTCTTTTGTCAGCAATATTGCACACTGGATTAAGAGCCTTTAACAATATTTCAAATCCAATTCGACCCTCATTTATGTGCCGTTGTATAAAATTACGGATATATCCTGTTATATTGTATTACTTCTCTTATATGAAAAGTGTTGCTATATTTTATGTTTTACAAATTAATTATTTATTATATTTCTAAAATAATAGATAATAAAACAAAAAATATTTGTTCAAAATTTTATTTATTATTTTAAATAATTTTACGAAGCAATACACATGAAAAAATAAAAACTTATAAGCGAACAACTTATCATAACTATAAAGCCATTACGTTTGACAGCCTTCAAAGTTTACTTGTATAAAGCAGAATGTGACAAACACTCAGTTTGTATGCCTACGCCGATGTAATGGCGCACGCAAAGAATCATTTACATAAAACGACTTGTGCTACGAGATTCATCAGAATAATTAAAGCGCCAAAATGAAGTGAGCTACCTCTCTTCCCGTGTTAAAATAAATTTTAGATTGCGAAAGGGGATGGCGCTAAAATTGTAAGAGCTCGAGTTTTAATGGTCGTAGCACAACACGCATTGTGAGTTAATAACAAAGGACACGCAAAGGGGTTGAGCCTATTACCCACGTGTTAAATGCGTGAACATTGTGCAAATAATTTTGTTTCAGAAATGTTTCGTGGCACTGAAAAGTTTTAATGAGCCATTAGCACTTAATGTCAAAGAATTGTTGCTGTTACAAAGTTTCGTTCCAAGACGGTCTCAATGGATAAATAAAATAAGATGTTTTAATTTTGTGTCAAGCTCATGAATATTTATTAACTCCAATTATGTTTTTCAATAAAATTATAAAATTAATTATGTTAATATTTATCAAAGTTAGTCGAAATTTTTTTATCAATAGTTATAACGTTTCTATACAGTTTATAAATTGTATGGAAACTACGCATAAATTATAATAAATATGTTTTATAAATATTAACTACAAATATTAAAAATGCAAAATACGTAATTGTATTGATGTAAGAACCGAATTGTATTTACATCATAATATAATACTAGATAATAACGTTGTAATGATTAGGGTTTCCGTACATAACAGTAATAGTTGTCCCTTATCTGAGTTTGTGGAGCGGGCCGACAACTTGTAAAAGCTGATAGGCCAACGGTTTAGTACCTACGGATCCGTGTGATAGCAGGCCAAGTAGTGCGGTAGCCAAATGGCCAGATAATCTGATTACTGTGCACCAGTCGTGTTTTGTCACGCAATATAACCCTCTGACAAGTTTCACAGTTTCCCTAAAAGGGACGGTTGGCTTGTTAGTTGAAACCGCCATTACAATTTCAAAATGACCCTCCATTACTACTTACCTCCTTTATGCTTCCCACGAAGATAGCAATTCATAAGATATGGGCAACAAAATTGTATATTGTACATCATCGGTATTAATATACTCAATTAAAAGAAATAATAAAATTTAAACATGAAGTTTTATGGAATTGAAATTCTCTTACAATTATGGATTTTTTTACGAAAAGACCATATATAACATTTAGTTCTAAATGATTAATACTAAAAATACCTTTATTTGATGAAGATTCAAATCCTTTCATTGGTTTGAATTTGCGAAAAGAATGTTTGAATGGAAGAAATGGTTATAAAAATTTAAATTGTTTATAGTGCTAATCTTTGCACTTAAGATTTAACATTAAAATATGTAGAAAAAGTGCGAAAAGATTGTCGCCGCTGTGGGAATCGAACCCACGTCTTCGGCATTCGCGGCCTGACGCTCTAGCCACTGAGCTAAACGGCTGATTACCACACCGACGAATATCTTAACGCATTCTTCCACATTGTTTTCTTAGCATTTGAAGCAATGCTTGGCGCCATCCATTGTTATATCCTTTCCAGCATACAAACAACTTCGAATATCGTTTTACAACGATAATTCTAACGAGAGATGTCGCCATTGCTTTTTTAGAAATTTGAATTGTTTATAGTGCTAATCTTTGCACTTAAGATTTAACATTAAAATATGAAGACGTGGGTTCGATTCCCACAGCGGCGACAATCTTTTCGCACTTTTTCTACATCTTTTAATGGTTATAAAACTTTATTATAAAATTAAATACATACAAAGGTGTAGAAAACACCTTGCCGTCACATTTACACCTAACAAATTTCTTTTACTCTGCACTTTTTACGTAGTTTTTTAACTTACAGGTTCTAAAGTTCTTCAAATGAAATTCCATTCGCCCTTGAAAGATTGCAGTAAAAACATCTATTTTATTAGATAACTATCTACGTGAATGACCTAATTTATAACTTCAGGCCTTTCTGTTACGCTTTGACAAATTAATAAGTCAATCAGAGCCCCACTTTGTTATTTCAGTGTACATTAACAAACATGACAAGGATTTTTAATGTTTCAAGCATTTAAAAAAAATTACTTAAATAATTAATTATATAAAAAACATTATCGTGTACCAATTACATGTACCTAGGTAAAATATGTAAAATGTACCCTCCAATGTATAATTAAAGCTTCAGTATTGTCATCATTCTAGTTCGTGCCATGTCGTATATGGAAATCGTTACACATTATCCTGCTTTGATACGTACAAAGTCATTGCTCATCCTTAACGAACAGATGACAAAGTATCCGGTGAAAATGTTTGCGCCTACTCCGGTCATTAAAGGGCGGTTCGTGTGAAAAAAATATGTCCTTCGTGTCGTATCTCACAAGAATGTTGATCGATGGACAATGGTCACGCAGAAGTGGCGCACGCGAGGCTCGTCCACTCATTCTTTAGCTTGCCTTCTGACACTTAGTTCGTAGATTACGGACATAAAAATACCCACCGTGCCTCTTCGTTAACGTTGCCGACTTAATTCAATAGATTAATAGAATTTCGTTTGCATTTCCAGTCTACAGGCACATAAGAAGAGCTTAGACTTTCCATCTCTCCTATAATAGTGAATTTAAATGATGATTATGATATATAATTATTCACTGATACTTCAGCTTATGCCAGCGCAGTTTCTTCGATATTCACGATATTGGCAGCAATTAACTTTTGTCAACTGTTTTAATAGGACTTTAGACACGGTAGAACTACAATTATGTATAATGTTACCTTGAAAAAAGCTGCTTTAAACTTTCAAATATAAAAAACTCCCCAAACACTCAAAATCAAAAATCAAAATCTATTTCAAAATGTATTCATAGACAAGAAAAATACATTGCATTTATCGATAGTCATTTTTTTATCTACCACCACTCAGGTATTAATGATTTCTACGATGTAAAAAACAACAAGCTTTATTTCTAATTTTTTTTTCTGACCCTTATGAGGGAAACAGATATACGACGATATACTCATTTTCACAAACCCACTTAGTCCCAAACGTGACACGTCAATAATGTCACGTTGGCGGTGACATTTTAAATTTTACGATAATCCTTTTCGAAGCAAAATCCACTCCATCTTAACACTGACCGTTTTAGTGTCCTTGTACTTTTTAAGAAAGATCTTGTGATTATTTATAGAGCACGTAAAAATTTTATAAAAGTCGGAGTTTAGTATTTCCCCGAAATTAACACGACAAATATTTATGATTTATTATTTGCCATTATGACTTCAAAAATTACACAACTTTAATTAAAAATGGGAAAAAGTATTGCACAATCAATTAAAGGATCAGCATACCTTTATCGTAATTGTTAGTCTAATTCAATTATCAAAAACCAACACAAAAGGTATAAGTTAATGTCGACTAAATAAATCTCCGGTGAATGGGGATCACACGATCATTAAGATCCCGAAATCCTCTCGAAACGGTGCTTACTTTACGAGCCTTTTGTGATCTTTTGTAATTAATAGGCTTAATATTTCAAACGTTTCCACGGAATTATACTAATTTTCTCCTCAACGTTAAGGCGAAATTGGTTATTATATGATTTTCTTTTATTGTTTAGGTATTTCAATTCCTATAACATTATCCGGCATCTGCAGTTCGAATAGATTAGGGAGTTTTTATTTCATTTTTGTACATATTCTTTTCAATTACAGTTTTTTATATAAGTCTACTAGTTACTTACCTAGTTTGGTCTATGATCAGTATTGGAATTGATTAGGCGAAAATAATGGTGAGGATGATGATTATATTAAGTTTTTGAACTTCACAGGATTAATGAGATCTAATGAATTTTATAAGAAAGAAGTGTATTCTATTTCGGACAGTCTTATAAAGTACTTACATCGGATAATCTACGTATTAGATACGCTAATCTGAAATTTGATACCACCTGCTGAGGTATCACATTTGTTAATCACTTAAGATACGCCTTAAAACAGTGGAAAGTTTAATCTAGAAGGGAGTATTTAAATGCCTTCGTGAATTTACACCACAAATTGTGGAGGATTTGAGTTACAAGTAAGAGCCTTTAATATTCTGTTAATAGTGTTTGCAACTACCATAGGGCGATTAAATCTTATAAACATCAATATTTACATGAATATTTTCAATTATCATGTCGAATATTATAAAGAATGTTCAAGAAGATTGCTACAGATAATTAATTAACTTCTGGTGTTGCATGAATGGGTCGGCTCATCCAGGAAACTACCACAGCTGTACAGAGAACAGTCGTAGAGTATTTTTTTTTTCTTTTTTACGGGCTCTACCACCTTAAATGTTAGGAATGCAACCAGTAACAACTTGCGTGTCTTGAATATCTTGGGGTAGTCGTAATTACCCACATCGGGTGAACCTCCCTACTCGTTTACTTCCTTCTCGCACTAAATAAATGTTGTGTTGAGATTTTTTACCAAAAACCTTGTAATACTTTCATATGTAAGTAATATTGTGCGTATGTATAAATGGTCCAGCTTTCATTTATTTCCTAAGGAAATAAAACCCAAAAGCAATTAAGATAATATTATTTATGCTAAGCCTGTGTAGTAATTTGAATTTAATTTAAATTTAACAGAAAGATAATGTTCATTCCTCCAATGGATGCATTGAACATTATTATATACCTGCATTCACTTCCAAAAAAGTAAATTAAACGAATTACCTTAACGATCGTTAGACTAAGCAATACGAATGCATACGAAAGCTAACAGGAACGGTGCAACTATCAAGCCTGTGCTTCCATAATATTCCCCCTCGTACATAATTCAAGTTTAGGTAGTCACGTATTTTTCGAGTAGCTCTAGTCCGCTTTCGCTTATGAATAAGTAAAGGTAAAAATGTCCGTAGCAATTGGAGGTAAGATCGTTGGAGCAAGTTTTTTTTTTTTAATTTCAATAACTACACATATTTTCACTGAAAACGTGTTTATGGTGAAAAATTTTAATCGTTTAACTCATAACTTTCAGACGTGGAACATTTACAAAAGTTTCAAGGCCTTTTCAGATCTAAAAATTCGGTATAAAGTAATATATTTCGCATTATTTTGACATATTTTCAGTATAATGTAAGAATATGTAAATTTGAATTCTTACTTTTTTTTTAATGAATACAGGTTTATGAGATACAGCATGATTATAGACGGACAGACATACAGACAGCGGAGTGTTAGTAATAGAGTCCCGTTTTAGTACGGGTACCTTTTGTACGGAACCCTAATAATATTATGCATTTATATTATATGCATAATACTTCTAATGAGACATCTCCAAAGCTGGCAACAAAAATTCTTTTTTCTGGTTAATTCAACCTACTTGTACCATTTATATTATCATGTTCTTGCTGCGTAATAGAAATCGGAAGCCAGTAGTTGAATTACTGAGGCGGGTCGGGCTGCTCCACGTGCCCCTCTATTGCTTTCTGAGCAAACAAAGATGCAATAAACCCTACCGAGACGATTGTAACGCTCCTACTATCTTAATAGTGCTTTTATCCGCCGGGCGCGGTTACACCATGTCGCTTTGTGAACGTCTTGGGCCTTTGTCTGCTCAGCTGTATTTTATTTCGTGCTCGTATGTTATAGTGAAATTGACAATGCCACCCACACAGCGGATGCCACCGATTTATTTAGGGTTGACTCGCATCGGTGAAAGACGCTTCTCATACGCATGGTATTTTTGATTTTCGGTATAAATGACCATTGATCGTGAAATATTCGATCCGTTTGATAACATTATTAATGAGAATTAATGAAAAAGATTTTTTGGCTTGATATATATTTACCGTTGTAATTGTTATAAATATAAAAACGTAATGCCATAAGAAAATGCATCCGTTTGATAACATTATTAATGAGAATTAATGAAAAAGATTTTTTGGCTTGATACATATTTACCGTTGTAATTGTTATAAATATAAAAACGTAATGCCATAAGAAAATGAAAATTAGATATGGCCTTAAATTTTATATTTTCTTGCTTAAGTCGAATAACGCAATTTGTTTAATTGTACTATAACATAAAAGTTAAGGTTTCAAAGACATTAAGTAAAGAGCAAAAGTTTCAAGTTGTTTTTCACAGCCTATTTCGTTTTAAATAAATTACTGTTAGAAAGTAGCGCCCGGTGTCAAAGGGATACTTTTTCTAACTGTATGTTAATGAAGTCTCCGATGCAATCCCTGGCGATAACTTAGTAAAATTTGACACTACCATTGAAACATTTTTCATAGATGACTTATTTAGGGGCGTTACTGATTTGAATCGTTTTACTTAATTATATTTTATTCTCGTCTCGGCTTAATTGTGCAAGCTATACTTGTATTACTTCATTTAGTTTCAGTTTGTTTAATATTTGTAGAAAATCTGGCGAATCGACGATGTTTATAGCATTTTAAGTAATGCTTTGCGCCATCTAGTTTATTTCGTTTACAGCAAACTGGCACTTTTCCATATAACATTTTACATTGAATATGTAGGATATTTGAAAATTAGAGATGTCAAATTTATTAACAATAGTTAATTTTTATAGTGAAATATTTTCTCCACTTAGATGAAGTTTTACAGATATTGGATTTTAACCTTATTAAATAATTACTGAAAATGAAATAAATAGTAAAGATAATTTTAGGTTTTGATTACTAATTTGACCTTTTGTTAGAGACTTAACAATTAAGAACATTTTTTTAAAAATCTTCATTCCTTTCTTCGGAAAACATCCAACTTACCTACTTTATATTTTTAACGTAATACATAGAAATTAAAAATCCAATAACTGCAAAACTTCATCTAAGAAAAATGTAATATATATTCTTTATTTAAACATGAGTTGAAAAATACGAATGAAAGCAAAAGTCGCTAGCAGCGTTATGTAGAGTGTCTCTTGGGCTGACAAGAGACATAAGTACCATTTTGTCACCACTATAAGACTTATGTTTAAAGGAGTTTTCTTGCGTGTTATGGTTTCTTTTATCGTTTTCGGCTAAGCTTTAGAAGTATTCATATTATGTAAACTCTAGATTAATGATTATTTCCACGAAGTACGTACGAAATTTTATATATAATATAATTTTTATATATATATATAATATGTATTTATGATATAAGAAAAAACTGTTTACAAAAAAGGGGTGATAATCGCCTTTTTTAATACTGTTTAAAGCATTTATTTGTTTATTAATATTGCTACATGTCACTTCGGGACAAATTTTGTTGTACAATGTGTTTTAAGATTTTCTTATAATAATAGCCAGTCAGCTGCAGTGGTAAGCATTCATTTTACTCTTTAATTTAGACATAAACTTAATTTACTGCAACTATGAAATCATCAAATAAGCCATTTCTAATAGCTTAAACGTGATGTAATCCGTAAAATAGATTTATCCAACCATTAATTATTTCTTTTTACAAAACAACTTAAAAAATACACTTTATACCATCGCCATCTGGCTATTGCATAAATTTAGCGTCACATCTTGCACATTAAAACTTTAAACTATAAACATAAATAAGTCAGATTTTTTGATAAAAAACGCAGGGAACAATCTGTGCATTATTCTACCACTTTATTATCATACAGATAATAAATTATGGTTATTTATCACACGGTTCAACAATTCAATTAAAATTCAGTTTTTATTTATTATAGAAATGAAAATTTAAAATCCTATATATATATTTTCAATTAGGAAACATAAATTTTTCACTAACAATTTTTTTTTATCAAAATCATATAAAACACTGAACCACTGAAACATTGAACACTGGCGTCGGTAGCACAGTCTTCGGTGCTCGGGGTCGTGAGTTCGATTCCCACATCAATAAGTACTCATTTGTCCCACTTATAATTGTTTTGGATCAGGATGTTTGTACACGTGAAATTTGTGAATATGAGACGAATTTATTGCACAGGATAAGTGCTATCCTAAATTAATGACAACATTTATTAACAGCGATTTATATTGAAGAAGAATTGAGAATGAAGAAGAAAATTGAAAGAAGAATATTGGCTTATAAAAACTTGATTATTGGAAAGATTCAGTGCGTCACGAACGTGACGGTTCACTTTTGTTAATTTCTCGGAAAAAGGCGTCTAAAGAAGTTTTCACTTCAATAATTTTGACTTATTACTATCAATAGTGTGACATCTTACATCATTATGATTTTGATAATGTGTTCAGGCAGACTCCTCTTTACATTATACAATAAAATAATTTACATTAACAAATTTACACTATACTGTGCACGTTTCACTGGGCTAACAAGCCCACAGGCGTGACAGGTGATAAGCCTGTCACTGAACACCGGGACAATTGAGCAGCCATCTTAAATATAATAGGATAGCTTACTCATTAAAGCCTAAGAAAACCACCAACGATTTATATTTACTCCATGAAGCATACGCTCTGACTGGAAATAAGCGATTACGTAAGTCATTCTTAGTCACGTGGTTTACCGCTCGAACACGTGCGCAGCCATTTGACACACTAGACGAGAGTAACATGTAAGTGATTATTCCTCACGCACAAAAACGTTTTAATCACGCATGGCACCATTTTCTGAAAGCCGTTGAAAAATTATATTTAACAATGTATCCCATATGATAACATCCGAAATGATATTATGTTAAAACTTAATTCGATTCTACACCGTTACGTTAATATCAAGATTACAATGAAGGTTTAATATTTTTCATATAGCTAATTTACTCCCTTAAAGTCGCACAAAAGGCCTAAAAAGGTTTTTTTGGGAAATGGATTGATAAGAATACCCAGAGATTTAGGACATGTTGTCTAACATGTCCCAGCATTTGTTCGGGCAGTCATGACTACCTCGTCCTGTATATCGTGATTATTGTAACAAATGTTAATTCTTTACAAGGTCACAGTAGCCGTTTTTATTTTTACTTATTTTAAACTATATTAAATTAATATTTTTTAAAATGGAGTTTAATAAACTTTGTTAGAAATAAAATTTTCTAGAAAATAAACGACAAATCAAGTATATGCGCCCGATGATCTATGAAATCATTATTTGCACCTTATGCAATTTTTAGCTTTTTTAGGTTTTATTTTTAGTTTCTATAATTTTCTCAAGACTAAAATCTTTATAGATAATTCAAACGCTCTCGCCGAGATCTGGCATATTTGATTTTACTCGAAGGCTGGTACATAAGACAGAATAATATAGCCCTAAGTCTTCGCCTTTCGTAAAAGTAACGTCTTTGCGATAAGGCAATAGGTCGGATTCAACGTCAATATTATGAGATGTTGGTAGTATAATCCTTTTGTTATTTGGTTTATTTTTTCTACGACATGATTAACAAGAACTGTTAACTTCATTTTAAAGTACTCAGTCTTGCTATGATATTATAACTATTATTATAATATCATAGTATAATATTATAGCTATATATTATTAACATATAAAACAAACATAAACATATATAATAAAATATAACAAATACTTCCTGGAAAAGGTATGGATAAAATATATTTAATTTAGCACTAAAACTTTTTTTCATAACATCATAATTGGATGGTAACTTTGAATGAGATACCTCGGATGTTCTTATAAAAACTTAAGCATGAAAAATCTTGTGTACTTTCACCAAATATTTATCTGTAATATCACAATTTCGTGTAAGTAAGACCAGAACACGTTTTGAAATTAAGCTACACATTTTATTGGATAGAAAATAGTTTTTTTACTAAAACTCTAAATATTCGGGAGTCTAAAAGAAATTTAAATCTTCAAAATTGTGTTTATTGTGACATCAAATATGTATATCAAATACATGTTTCTAAAACATTGCTGTATTGAAACATTCTATTAAGAAGATAAAAAAATTGTAAATATTTCTCTTGGATCTTACGCTTTTACTCTATTTTGATTGTATAGAAGGTTGAACGGTTGCTTCCGTACCTTGAACTACATGTGCCACGGCACGGTTTGACCTTAACAAGGGCTTACGTAACAATTATTATAAGATAGTTTAGCCGTACACTTTCGTAATATTATTATGCTTTTATCAGACATATTATGCTTATCAGATGTACTTTTAGTCAACGGGCTTTTTTCACCAAAATTTTATTGTTCGATTAGCAAACTCAAAACATTAAACAAAGTAAAGTTTATAACTCATCAGCTGCATACAGGTTCTTCAAGATATGAACGAAAATTGTGAATATATAAGCCCTATCATTTTGTTCTTAAAAATAATATCATTGGTTTTGTTAGTTCGCTCGCGTTGAGTGCGTAATCCAGCAATTTGTTATACTGAATATGCCATATCCGTAATAATACGTGACGCCTTTATTTTAAGGTTATTGTAACAATAAATTTTCGAAGTTCTATTGTCAAATGTCATTCTTATGAGTACATATAATGAGTATTTATATAATGCCCCGAAGCATATTCTATTCCTAATCAATAGGCGCACTTACATATAAATTGCTATGTTATTACGATTATAGTAATTTATGAATAATTTGAAGTTAATGACCAAGTTTTATTATATACATTGATTAAATTTTCCGGGTAGACTTCGCTTTTTTTTAATAATATTAAAACAACCTTCCGTGGACCTTAAGGAACATACAAAAATAAATTAGCCGAATTGATCCAGCCAGCCTTGAGTTATGCGCTTACCAACATTCATTTTTGTTTATTAAGATTTGCTTGTCACGTGCAATCAGTTGTGTCAAAGCAAAAAAGTGAATATTCGAGAATTTTTGATTTATCGTTACCTGCATTTCCATTTGGTACGCCGACAATCCATTATTCTACGTCAGAGACACGATAAAGGATGCTTCCCTAAAAATTTTGTGCTGAGGGCAGGAAAAATCAAACAGATAACGATGGAATATAAAAGATCAATAAATTAAACTTATTTAACAATATTTTATACAAAAAAATCCATTGCTGCTGCCGTGATAGCTCAGTGCTGGGCGTTCGCTTTTAGTTCAATAAACTTAAGCGACCAGAGTTCAAATCTCGGTGCCACCATGAAGTTGTTAGTTCTAATTTTAATTATTCGCTCACTCTCAAAGGTGAAGGAAAACGTTGTGGGGAAACCTGCATAGTTTTGAAATGGTAATAATAATAAGAAAAATATTTCAAAGAAATGTGAGGTCGGTCAATCGGCGCATGGTGAACTATGCCCTAATAATAGCCTTTGTACTGTGAGGCTTTTGGTTAATAGTGAGACATATCGAGGTCGTTACTTTACTTTTAACAGTGAATTCACAAAACGTTATTAAAATTAGTAACAATTTTACAAATAAGTATGCGATAAATGTATGTTAATATAATAAGTTCTAAATATTAATAGGTATGTACTGTTATTGTATAATTCCAATACGTAAATACAATAATTTAGTTATTAAAATATTTAAATTAAGTGATGTTCCCATTTAAAGGTTGTTAGGAGTATAAACGTCAAACATCGCTAAAAAATTTAATAAAAAAAAATAGTGGATACAAAATACGTTGAGATTTTCATCGATCACATCGATGCCCTCCTTAGAATATTAAATATGAATAATATGTGAAGTGTCTGATATCCTCTTAATTTTGATTCGAGCAGCAAACAGTTTTGTGTTTATTTCCTACATAAATCAACAGAATGTGAGTCAAATATCAAAAGTTTGTGATTTATCATAATCTGAAATTTCATAGGGAGGGAAAAACGAGGGACCCATTATTTTATGTCACAAACACAGTAAGGGTAGCCTAGAAGGAGAAAAATATTGAAATTTACAAGTATAGCACATAAATTTTTCTGATAGTGTTATATCACACTCATTATAATATACATATTATTTTCATCATACAAAAATATACTGTCTCTTCATACATAACATATTATGTCAGTATTTAAATCAAAGCTTTCTACGTAAATATTTAAAGCATTTTGCAAAAATCCCGTTCCTGCTTACAGCTTTCAAATCCTGTAGTGTTGGTGTGATGAATTTATACGACAAAATAATAGCCGTAAATAAAAGCGTACACTTCTAAACAACCGAATATTGTGTAACATTCATCATTTCATGTCTAGAAGTACCAATGGATATAAATTTTACCTATAAATAATTGTTTATAATCTGACATTTAATTTTAATTTTATTAATGCAAATTTAAGCTGAAGGAAGAAACTTTTAGAACCTCGAGAAAATGTCTCATCTTAAAGCCTATACAATTCGTTCATTCGAGAGGTCATACAGTGGTAATTAAAATCGTATTCTGCAACTTTTTTTTATTAATGTTTAATTAATAAAAAAATGTCTGGTATCATATTCTTAGGTACTTAGTTATAAACATAAAAAATATATGTAAAACATATACTATTCTCCATTCCAATCATATTGAGTTTAAAAGGACTTTAATTTTTCCATATGGATAGGTAAAATTATGTAACCCACAGATAACAGCTACGGCAGCTCGTTAAAACTTAGCTAAAATCACTTCAAAAAACGGCTCGTGGATTATGATTATGTAAAAACACAATTCCTTTGAATACACCAGTATTCTATGTGTTTCATCACCGCTAACATTGTTTCAAAGCTCCAACAAAATTGTTTACATCAGAAACTCATTACTCGAGAGCCACGTTAATTTTACGACTGTTTGTTATTTACCTATAAACCTAAAGGACACTTACATAGTATGATTAATTATGACCTATGGCTTTTGTTTAACACACCTCGCTACAGAAAACGTTCTTATTGTAATTTTATTACTCTTATATTAAAATCTTTCTATACCTGTATAAAATCTAAATATAAATAATTTTACTCATACCAGGTATGCTAAAAATTATTCAAGTCTGCTATGTACGTTTATATTAATAATATGAATGAAAAGAATCAGTACATTGAAGCACCTTTTGGGGGCATAGCGATAAAATCATCGTACATGTTAAAAGTAGATGTACAATTAAGTACTTTGCTAAGTACACCTTAGTACTTTTACATTATTACATCTTTCATTCCAAAAAGGTTTATACATTTTTTAGATATAAAATTTAACTCTTAACAATAGAAACGTACATTTCGCGTCAACTAAATTGCATTGTTAAATAATGGTCTACTCAGGTAGTCACATTATGTCTGCAAGTGAATTGAGCTTCCGGCGGTATTCCATTCTATTTCCGTTTCCGCACTAGTCGGAAATGAATTCAAAACACCCTGCAGTGCATTTGATAGGCAGGAATGGCAAAAGGAATGGAGGCTTTATCGACATCAACACTATAATTTAAAGCCATCATGATTTTCACGTTTTTACTATACATCCCAGTTTTTACTATAAGTTGAAAAATATATTGTTTGTTCATTACACATCCTTTTCTAATAATCCTCTTATTTCATTAATTAATAACTCTCTTTCGTCCTTACTTTTTCAAAAGTAGTTCGTATATAATTACATTAATAAAAGCGACTACTAAGTTACAATTATATTTTTTTTTAATTGTTCAAAACTAAAATGATTTTTAAGAATTGTTTTTATTTGTAATAAGAACATCAATCAAAATGACTAGAAAGATTTGAATGACTGATACAAGTGACCTATGAATTTAACTTGCAAATACTGCTTTCTTGGTGCATCAGAAGGGGTTCTATATCCGGTGATGTATGCATACGTTGAGGGATTAATTTGCATTCTGAACCACACAGTATTGTTCAGCCTTTACATCGGCATCTGGCATTTCCTGCATTACTAACACTCATCTAGTGTGAGCATTTGAGTCATGTATTATATGCAACAAATATATTTTAAGCTGGTTTAAACTCAATTCGAATTTGTTTTGATTACTACTGAAAACCTTTACGAAATTGTGGGTGGCCACTGTAGATCTGAAATTCAAATATCAAAACTTCTTTCAAAATTGGGATTGGTTACAACAGATGAACCAAATGTTTATTGCAGCCGAGCAATATTGACAGTATTTTTTTGGCAGGATCTACCACTGTTGGTCTTAGGAGCCTTTACAGATCCACTTTGGAGGCCACCAAGCTCTTAGGCAGACGCTCCATGGAGTAACGAGGCGAAAGGGATCCCAAAAAGGGACTTCAGCTTGGGATGTCACAGAATACCCGTTTAGCATTCTGATTTGAGGGTGCCCGAGAGCTATAGTCTGTCTGGCGTTGGCGCTGGGAGAAGAAATGGCGGAAGAAACTCCAGCAACGCTTCTATCATAAACGGGGAAACCTGCCAGGTACGTGTTTTTGTAGCATACCGTCCTCTTAGTAATCTTACTGCTAGTTGCTTATTGCAGGGTTTTTGTATACCATAATCCTAAGCTTGTATTTAATGGCTTAAGCTTTAAAGAAGTCACAAATTGGCACATGGTCCGAGCTAAATATATGGTGGATGCGTTAGTAGTTTCAAATTTGAGGTCTTTAAATACGTGTTTCTTAGCGGAAGTGGACGTTTTATCGTTGTGTCTTGTGTTCTTTGGTTTTGAAGTGAAAGTAATGTAATATTTTTAACATTATATTACAGTGCATTACGTGGCGAAAAAAGAAACAGTTTTTTACTTTTGCCAAAGCTCCTTCGTCAAAAAGAGAAAAGTCTTCATAACAAAATACCCATTCTGCAGACTGGTTTTTCTTACCGGTTCAAAGTTTACTTTCCACGTTATTAAAGAGCTCTCGAGAGCTTTTGTCTTCCATTAAATAATGCGGTATCGATCAAGTGCAATGTTTCGGAACCTTCGTTTTGCACTTCCATTTTCATTCCAATAACTCATACAGTTCGAAATTGCTGAAAATTAATTTTGAATACTGTAACTGTAACTGAAGCAGGCTGACCTTCGTTAACATCTTCATGGATATGACTTTTCCGCGTCCATATTTTCTCAACTACGAATAAACAGGGCCCACGAAATGGGGGCTTCACTACTAAATGCCATGTTATGTCTCTGGCCAACTTCAATCGCAGTGAAAATCGAAAAAAATCATCATGTAACACATTTCCATAGCATTTTACTTTCGAGTACCTTAATCACTTTTTTATTTTTGGTTTTTGGGGGCCAATTTCAGAAAATTTCTCCAAGTGAATAACATTAAATTTACAACATTACAATGTTTTTATAGCCTTGTGAAAGTAAAAAAAGTTTTGCTGATTCTGATGTCCCGGATTTTATGTATGAAGTTATACATACGAAGCATTCCCTAGTGTGTTAATTCATTTTTAAAAGCGTTAATTTCACACGCAAATATACAACAATCCTTATATTCTCCCTAATGTTGTCATAAAATAATAAAAACATAAAAGTACTATTTTTTTAGACTGATAAAATAAACATTGAAGCGTGTTTTTTAGACAAAATATAAAAATTTTACTTTCCAATAAAATTTGTATTATGTTTCCTAAGACGTCCGAAGTCCATTAAGAGAAAGTACATCGTCTGATTTCTGCACGTTGGTTGCAAAATTTTTCTACTTCCATTTCCTAAACCGCGCCTACAGCGCCCTCTATACTCCTTTCTGGAACTAACTCACAAGCAAAGACAAGCCGCCGTATTTTGTCATTGTTCGGCTCATAATGATGGATGTAGCCCCAGGAAGACATTATCTGGACTTCGGAAACTCGTCTTAGGAAACATAATACAAATTTTATTGGAAGGTAAAATTTTTATGTGTTCCGATTGACGTCCGAAGTCCATTATGAGAGACGTGTTTGTTATCTCCTGGTGGCTTGTATTTATAATAAAGTAATATTTATTTAAACGCAAAAATGTGATTCGTTATATTTAATATAAGCAAGGTATTAAGTACATAATTTAAAGTAATTTGTAAAATATAATATGACATATAATATTGCTTATTGAATTTACATCGACATAAATCAAATATTTTCCAATGAAATATTAAGATTTAGGAAGAAAATACTGAGACAGAGATTTCTCAGAAGTTATATCTGTATTAGATGTATTAATAATGTGTTTATGATAGAACTTCCTAAATGTATGCTCATGTTGCCAGTTACCTTTAGCTAAAATATCATTAAAGTGGTAATTTTCTATCCAATTTAAAGATGATAGATTACTAATATTTCCTCTCGTTTGCTGTGTCATATTCACTAGAGTGCGTAGCCAGCATACTGCATCGATTGATCGATCAGGAGCAGTCACAAATGTCCAACTTATAGTTGATATGAAGATGAATCAGTTTTCGACCCGAATATGGGATACAAGGCAATAGAGACTATATTGTCAATAAAATGGTCACTGTCAATATGTAAAATAGTAAGGTCATGTACTCTACGACCCGGTGATAACAGCAAAATAGCAGCAGTTTGCCTGGATACTTGATAAACACTATTTAAATCTCTATTATAACTCTTTAAATAACAAATCAAAATTCTTGCATCCCATATAATTATGTAATTAGGTAATTTAGGAGGTGCAGCTTTAGCCCAGGAAATTTCTTTTAGTACATGTTTCACTATTGGGCACGACGCTATTTTTATTTCCGATATAGTTTCGGAAACGGATGCTATAACCGATTTATGAACTAGAATGATTCGCTAGGAGACACCATGAGATAATTACAAGTTTCTCTCGTGCGATGTCCATGTCCCTGTCAGACATGGCCGGTTTAGCTTGCAGACTTGAGCTGGGGGTATCATTGTCGTTGTGTCTGGACTGGTGCTCTGATCTCTGAGTTTCACAGGTCGTTTGAGAGCCCGTGTTTTCACGGCGCGGTTTAGGAAACGGGAGTAGAAAAATTTTGCGACCTACAGCGGAAATCAGACGATGTACTCTCTCATAATGGACTTCGGATGTCAATCGGAACACATAATAATGTATTCGTAAATGTTTTTTTTTTTTTTTTTTTCATTTAGTTAGTGTAATACACACAAACAGATTAATTACAGGAAAAAAATCAAACCGCCGATTCTATTTAGTGTTTAATAAAGCGTGGTAGTTTAATTATCGTGTTGCGTGACTAACGTTCATCGCTTTGTTCTTGAGTTATTTGATAAGAAAATGAGCAAAGGTCCTATAAACGTAATCTTTAAATAAACACGACACCAAAAAGCTAAAATATTTATTTTATTTAAACTTTCACATCAATATTCACTATTTTAAATAAAATGAATATTGTGAGAGGGATTTAATACCTGAGGCTTTGATACCGGGATCCCGATCGTTTTTTGGTCCCGAAGATTTTGAGATTAGATCAAAAAATTCCGGAATTTTCAGGCTAACCCTTTTTAATATTGTAAAAAAAAACGAAATGAATCTATTTCTATTTAAAAAAAAACAACGAACGGAAGTGATGCACGAAATACTTCTGGTGTTATCACCGCTGCGTGGCACCTTTTATCTGAGTCTTTCGAATTAATTTTTCATGAAAGTTCATGGTGTCGATTTTAAGTATTATAAACAGAGACTGTAGTCAAATAACGTATATTCGATGCAATTAAGTCGATTTTGAATTAAGTTATAAGTAATAGAAAGTTAACCCGTATCTCCAATTATCAACACTTAAATTGTATTTAATATGTAGTATGTAAAATTTTCTCACAGTTAAGTGAATATTGCAATATTCTTTTGGAAAATATTTCTTTGAACCTTAAGTTTACATTGTTATGTTAAAACTGTATGTTGCCAGCTTGTTTTAAGCGATGTATGTACTTTATAAATTGGATGTTATTGAAGTAAAACTAAAGTAACAGCTTATATATGTCCCACTGCTGTACAAAATTGGTAGACTTGGCATATCTTTGAATTTTTCTTAATACTATTTCGAAAATATACATACAGGCTTCTTCGTTATGTATTCCTTAGCCGTTGAGCATGTAATAAGCTGTTGAAGTATAACGTTGAATTTTTGGACTGATTTATTAATTTGAAATATTAATTTATTTCACGGTGGTAGGGCCACGCAGCAGCCTTGGCTGTTGCACGAATGGGAAGACTCGTCCGGGAAAGTACCACGACCTCACAGAAGACAGGCGTAAAGTGGGAGTATAATACTTTCGCGTTTCATCTGGGGAGTGAGGTGCCCGGAGCCCAATTTTTAAAAGGTTGTCTACACATCTGGAACCAACGGGCGTAGCAGATGTCCATGGGCGGCGGCATTCACTTAACATTAGGTGAACCGTCTGCTCGCTTGGAAACTTTTCTCATAAAAAAAATTGGGAAGGATATTTCTACGTTATTTATTAATTAATCTTAAGGGTAGAAAATAATCAAATTAAAAGGTCTATTAAAATCTATGTCACAAGATTTTCAATAAATATCGCCGCAAAGTCGCATCGTCCTCAGGAGCGATCGTTATTATATTTTGGCGCTTCTGCAGAGTCATTTCCTTAAGCTATTTCTTTAAAAAGTTGCTTTAATTTGATAGCATTCTGATCACGTATCAAAAGCTATGTTGCTCGCAGGAACAATCCGATAAAACGGAATTCGTGCATTGAATGATGTTCCGGAAGTGTATATTTTTTTATAAAGTAAATTGAGTTATTTGAATAACACATAAGATTTTGTTCATATTATTCAAATCATTCATGTATTTTAGGTTTAAAATCAAAGCATTATAAATAAACGTACTTGTGTTGTTTTATAAGAAGTGGTATTTTTAGTTAAGTCCACGCAACAGATTCTGTTGTTGCACGAATGGGCAGGCCAGTTTTTTTAAGGCTGTAAAAGAATCTGCAAGCCGCTGCCGGGTGTTGTAGATATCCAAGGGCGGCGGTATTCATTAAGCATCAGGCTAACCACCAAAGATATGGGCACAAATAATTTTAAAAAAGAACTACTGAAAACTTTAATAACTTGCACCTTTCATATTTACCTATTTAGAAAAATACTTAGCCATACTGCAGCATGTAAAATAACATGTTTAAGGTACAGTGACAGCCTTCATGCGTCCCACTGCTGGGCAAAGGCCTCCTCTTTACAAAGGGTATTAGGGCATAGTTCACGGATTGGCGGGCTTCACATATCTACGAAATTTTTTTTTATTTTATTGTAATTCCATTGGTGTCGGCACCGGGTATCGAACTCGGGTTACTTGCGTCTTGAGTATGTTGAATTAAAAGCCAGCGCCCGGACAATGAGCTATCACCGCTAACATGTATATAACAAAACACACTTTTCCGTATTTTTACATCAGTTTGGATTATCCGTAATGATTAAGAAACGAATATACCTGTGGCTACACATAAACATCAAACAGAAAAGAAAAATTACTATTACAGAATAATATATTTATCTAGCATGATCTAGGTCCCCATTTCATTGACCTTACCGCGTGTATTATACCATAACACATTAATTAAAAAACGTACCCATCATTGTGTTTAACCACGTTTCTGTTTTAGATAACCTTAAATAATATTTAGGCCACAAATTGGAAATAAAATATGTTTATTCTGATTATTTCATATCTTTGACACTGTATCTGACCCTTTTTCTGATTGTATCGCATTCGTTTTATATCGAATTTGGCTATGGACGAACGAGTATCTTCATTTATCCGTTAATATTTACGACTAACTTATATAAATATTTTGATATAAGAAAAATATGTCGTATAAAATGTGTATACATAATTTCATTGAAACAAATATAGTTTTGACATGTATTTTAGTGGATGGAACGGATTCTAACATGACGAACATTTGTAATATATCGATTTTTAAAGCGAAATAAAATTCCCTATTAAAAATCAAAAAGTACGTTTATACTATTATGTCTATCCTGTATCGGATTAAGCTTTTAAAACATATAATATACGTACAAAGCATTAAAAATGTATTTGCACTCGCTTAAAGGTATTATGTAAGTAGCTTAATGTTAAATTTAGGTTAACGTCATCGCTATAAGCCCGTATTACTTAACAGTATTCTGATCACGTAACAGACGCTGCGTCTCTGGCAGAAACTGTCCGAGAACGAGAAAATTTTGAGATCTTTTAACGATATCAACTAAGTATCCGGTAAGTGCTACAGTATCATTTTGATTGTGTACGTTCATTTATTGTTTAGAACAAAATGCACTCTTTATGTTTTTTTATTTTATTTTTAGTGCTAGTCTGCACTGAATCTAGAATTTAAGCGTTAATATCCGAGATTAATTGAATAAAAATTTAAAAATAATAATTAAGTCAACTGAGCGCCCAATTTCAGAGAGTGAATGATTCGACATTTTGAATTCGAAAGTTCGTAGTTATATTTCGTGATTTAAAGTTACATTGTATGCATAGTGGATTCTCCACTATCATTGCTGTACAGACCGAGTTCATTCCCTTGTGTCGTGAACCCCGATGCCGCCGTGTTAGTCGAATGGTCCATCTTTCGTTTACAAGGGCTGTGGCAATGCAAAGGAGCGGACGGTGTGTTAGTGTTGTCGTCGTATCGTCGTCAAGTTTACCTTAGTCGTTCTCCTTAGATATTGGGTCCCTTACCTCCAGACATCATTCTATGAAACTGTCAAACCACTGGCTAACAGTAAAACACTGTCAACGTCAAAAATATATACGCTTGATATTTAACGCACCTTTTGGAAATGCTTTCATGGTACGATTTAAATAAAATATTCCACCAAAGGCCAAAGGCGTTCGAACGCAGAAAGGGAATACATTTATGTAAATATGTACAGACCGAGTACACGCCGCGGGCCGTAGTTGGGGTTCTGTTTAATCTTGCAAATTTATGCAAAAATGCCATCTACACATCAAACTGTCTTCATTACTATAATGTGGTTCAAAATTAATTTTATCAGTAAGTTTTTCCAATAATAATCGATTGTCTTATATTAACTAAAAAATTTTTATTAAATTTTTTCTAATAACCGGGAAATTTTTCGAACATAGATTATGCAAAAGCCATGACATATTTAAAGTTAGGACGAACGAAAACTTTAACAATTTAAAACTGATAGGGACAAGTTTCGTATGAAAGTTATCATAAACAAAAATGACATTACCACGATCGAACCTACATTGTCAAACTTGTGCAGCCTGGTGTACCGCATAATGCCTTTAGAACCATTGTTAGATTCACGACACCGCAGTAATTTAGATCCGTATCGGTGTCCGAACGACCATGAATCCCGTATTATTGCCTCCCGTTATAAAGTGAGTAGTGATCTTCCAACTACAATGGCCTTTGAAACCTAAGATAACATGATTTTCTCAATAATTTCTTCGAATAGTGAGTGTGCACGATTTATCCAAGTAATTGAGCCAGAGCCATCTTGGAATTTTCTAATTCAATTCTGGGAATTAATTGGCTGAGACAGGCTGAAATGATGATGATAATGTTGAATCATTATATACCGAGAGCTAGAGCGCCGAAACAATACTAGTACGGATGCTATTGTAATAAAAAGCTAGATTTTACTGTATGTACCTCATGTATGTACCTACAGAAATAGTTTTTGAGAACCCTATCGCTACCATAAACATCATCATTTAACGTGAAATATGAAAGAGAAACTGAGAAAAGGAGCTATAACCTATCTTATGATTTTTACTTCTTCTATACTCTTTAATTCAAACTCATCTTTAAATCATCGTATCTGTCTATAGCTGACTTTATTGGCATTTTATGGTGAAAAGGATTCTCATAAATAATTACTATAAACAAATATCTATAATAATTAAAAAAAAAGGTTATTTAGTCATTCGTCTCCCCTTCATGCAGGTTAAGTAATTATTTCTTTCTTTCTATCTTAGGCAAGCAAAGGCGATGTAATATTACCTGCTTCATCCAGCGTGGTCATTTACGGATTTCCCCCAAAAAAGGGTAAAATTGAGTGATACAGTTTTTGTCAAATAAACATACTCGAAACGGGATTTGTTAAGCTTGACACAAAAATCAACACAGAGATATTTTTTGACTTTTGCGTTCAATTCCTATATTTGCCCTTTATTAATTTAAATATTGAGTCCTAAAAAGTTCATTAAATTTAAAATAATAGGAATGAACACATTGCACATTACACTCGGTAGGTACACATTTTTGTCAACTAAATTATACATTATACTAACTCTTATTATTTCAAATATACGCCTGCCTCCCAAAAGACATTTAATATACGTAAAAACGATCTATTGTAAGTAGTAGCCATAGATTTGAAACAAAAGTCGCATGAGACTCGTTTGAATAAAGTCAACTCGTTGATTTATACCAAAACTTTGGACAGTTCCGGTACTTTAAAACATATGCGTGCTGCAAGTTTATTTCGTATTCATCGTAGTAAGATACAAAAAGTACTAACATCAATAAATTTTAAAGGATAGTAAAAAGTTTTATTTGATATTACCAACATTGACAAAACAAAAAAAAAATTGTGAAATGCCTATGCATGGCCTTGCCTATATGAAAATAGATTACTTCAGTAAAATACCGATTAGTACTTTCTCGGAAGTTCCGCATTCTGAACCGTGAGTTTTAATTTTGTTATTTCATTCTCTTAAAAAAATTAGACTGTTCCGACCCAACGGAGACTCTGCAATGGATTTGCAGCTTATCACGCTCTTTAAAAACATAACCATTTTGCTAGGGAAAATGCAAAATCGTACCATTAACGTTCCTCTTCCTCCTCCTCTCCCTCCTCCTCCTCTTCCTTGGCTTCAACGTAATTGCAGTAAAAGAGGGAACTTCACACAGTTTTCCAGTCCCTTTTAAGCTCTCAGCTCTGAGGTGAAGAATATACCTAAAGCAATCCTCTCCGTTTGGACTAATTAAGGTTCTATTTTACGTTACGTTAAATAAGAATATGAATATTGTTTTTCTTTTCATCTTTTACATTGCCGTGTTGAGACAATTCTTATTGAAAAATTTAAACTTGCAATTTCTTTGTTCCTTTTTTATAGATATTTGAAATAATTATAAAAAGCACACACTTAGCCAGAATTGGAAAGAAATTTTATATAAAAATTATATTATTAAAGTGACATTTTACGCCATGTCGTATAACATAATTCAATGCTACTACAAAGCACCATTACAATTGAGTCGCTTGAAGACGCTAAACTAACACCTGATTTTATAATAAATAACCGACTGAACGATGGCCAACACGGAAATTGATCAAAACTTCGAAGTATTAGGAAGAGGGAAAAGATGATTCCGTTGCGTACCTAAATTAGAAATTTTATGTTTCAGCCCTTACTTAAATCTAAAAAATGTGATGAAATTTTCAGCAACATTTGTTACGATTTGTACAGCTATTTAATTTGAAAAGGGTAATAAGTTTATTGTCACGCAAATCGTCAATCAACTGACTATGGACCGGTGCCAGTAGTGGAGTCAAAGTAATTAATTCGGAACCAAATTCCCGCGGTGCAAAGATATCACACCAGTTAATTAACATGTTACAAATTTATGTGCCTTTTATACGTTAAGGTGGTCTTTGGAATAATCTGAGAAAATGCATACGGAAACCAGGTAAAACTGTTCTAACCAATTTCAAACATTGCACAATTTATTTCCAAACTTATCTATAATAGTATGTTCATTGCACATTTTTATGGAGAATCAATTATAACAATATTTCTGTTATTAGTAGCCAAGCACGTTCTACTCCCCGTTCGTGATACGAAAATAAAAATGCTGTAATGGACGCTTTGTTATGAAGGGCGAGAATTGTTATGTAATGTGTACTTCCGGAGCAATCTGCGAGTAAAATTCGGATCAGACTCAATATATTGAAATATGTCGTTCGCCAAGCACTGTATCCTTCCGAAGGATATATCAATACAACTGGTAGCAGACCGAAAATCAGTGCCAACACACAAAAGCATCTTATCTTACAATAATACTTTGAAATTGCAATTACCAATATACGGCACGCGTGCAACAATTCTGAAAACATTTCTATGTAACGTAAAATCTATAAAAATACGTCATGAGGAAAATAAGCATTATAACTAATGAATATTCTTTTGCGGCTATCATATAAAAAAAACGAGAATATTTTCTGACTGACGGACGATTGAGATATAAAATTTGCATGAAAATAACTGTATCTATGATAAATTTGAATATAAATTTGAATGAAGACATTTCAGGGTATTGAACGCAACAATAACTTATACGTAAGATTGGAATTACATTGGAGACACTGTTGATTGGAAATGTTAAAGTGACTGAAACAAAGAGCGGAACACGGAAGCGGATCTTTTAATACAAGCATGAAATTAATTTGCAAATCGTATAGTGGTATTCATTCATTCCGCTTCTTGCTCTTGTACGGAACGGACCTCTCTCTAAGACAGAGGGCACTTGCCACCCGAATTAGACGCTATTCGCAACCTCGGTTGCAATTTAAATCTTGTGCAAATAGTGCAGTAGTTTAGTGTTAGTGTAGTGTTTTGCTCGTAGGCTTCGTTTAGGTTCCTAGGTTCCTGTTCCTAGGTTCCTAGTTCGCTAGGTTCCTGTTTTGTAAGTTGAATCCTAAACACGCTTCTCGCCTCAGAGGCGGCATTGTTTCATTTATTAACTGTGTACTTGTTGCAATAGGCGACAGCCAGGTACCCACTCTAGCACACCTAAAGCGCAGGCAAATTAGTTGTTATTTTTTAGGCACACTGCTCCCTGCCGCCAGGTGGGGAGGCTTATTTAGCTCACACACGCCGGCGGGGCTACAATCCCCAAAGGCACTTACGTCGCGATGGGCTCCCATTTCGAGGAGTTCGTACGCAAAGAATGCCCCGCTATTTCTTCCCTATGCAGCCGAGCATAGGCAAGTAGCTGAACTCGCGTCGCCGCCATTGCCCGCGACCTCTGCGCCCGTTACCCCGTCGCCCTCCGCGACCTAAGAAGCCCCTGTCGCGTCGCCATCCGCTGCCGCGAACTCGTCCATAGCGCCTTCCGCGCAACCAAACTCGATTTCTTTTCGCTCCGTCGTACCCGACTCACAATCGGACGGCGGATCAGAAATGGAGGTCAAAACGACCCCCGCTGAAAACGCGAAGGCCGACGGTTTCACCGTCGTTAAATCGCGTAAAAAGGGCAAGAAACGCCCCACTACCGACAGCGCGACCCCGAATGCGAGGCTGCCTCGACGATCCGTCCCACCACGACTCCCGCAAAAAAGACAGCCGCGGCGGCTAAACCGATGCCTGAATTCGCCTCCGAGAGAAAAATAAAGCCTCCTCCACCCATCATCGTTTAGGAGAAGGCTAAGTGGCACCAAATTTGTTCGTGGTTTGAACGCCTCAATATCCGCGACCCCCGGTCGAAAAATACTCATATGGGTATCCGCGTACACCTTGACACTACGGATCCGCCGGGTAACTAAGTACTTGCGCGAAAACAAGATAGGTTTCCACACCTACTCTTTGCCCGAAGAAAGAAAATTTTGGGTAGTAATCAAGGGCGTCCCCAAAGAAATCAAATCAAAATCAAAATCAAAATCAAAATATATTTATTCAAATAGACGCTTGCGCGCTCTTATGAATCGTCAAATTTTACATCAAAGATTATGTGTATAGGTTCGTAAGGTACCACCGGTTCGGAAAGCGGTTTCTGTTGAGAAGAGACCGGCAAGAAACTCAACAGTTGCTCTTTTTCAAAAATATCAGGGTACAATATAATATACAGGTATAATAGTCTTATTCTAGCCTACGTGAGTATCAACAGTATTAACTCCACACATTGGCGTCGTCGAGATATTCCGAAATGGTATAATATGCTTTAATCATCAGTTTGATTTTTAATTTTACATTTAAATTGGTCAAGCGGCAGACTTAATATCGACTGTGGGATTTTATTATACATGCGTACACTTTGCCCCATGAACGACTTATTTACTTTTTGTAGACGAAACAATGGCGTAGTAAGTTTGTCCTTATTTCTAGTGTTTATTTTATGTCTGTCACTATTCTTTAGGTAATAATTAAGGTTATGACGTATATACAAAACATTACAATAAATGTATTGAGAAGCAACAGTGAGTATATTAACCTCTTTGAAAAGATCTCTGAGTGAATTCCGGGCTCCGATATTGTAGATTGCTCGGACAGCTCTTTTTTGAAGAATAAATATAGTATTTATATCTGATGCACTACCCCACAACAAAATGCCGTACGACAAGATGCTGTGAAAATAACTAAAGTAAACAAGTCTGGCAGTGTCGATGTCTGTTAGCTGCCTAACCCTTCTAATCGCAAAAACCGCGGAGCTCAGCCTATTCGCAAGAGATGATATATGGGGACTCCACTGGAGCTTTGAATCTACTGTAATTCCCAGAAATACAGCAGACTCAACTGGATTAATGGGTACGTTATTTAATATTAAACTAAAACTTTTCCTTCTTATACTGGGAAGGGTAAAAAGAATACATCTGGTTTTTTTGGCATTTAATACCATATTATTAATAGTAAACCAGTGGAGGATATGTGAAAGCGCACTATTCACGTCGTCATAATTTAATACGTTTCGGTCAACTTTAAAAATAAGCGATGTATCGTCAGCAAACAGTACAACATCACACAACCCACTGGCATAAAAGGGGAGATCATTAATATATACTAAAAATAATAATGGGCCCAAGATTGATCCTTGTGGGACTCCCATTTTCATCTGGGACCCAGTGGAATTAACATCATTTATAGATACTTTTTGAATTCTATTACTAAGGTAAGAGGCAATGAGATTGAGGGCGATCCCACGAATGCCATAATATTCTAGCTTTTGAAGAATAGTTTTATGGTCTACGCAGTCGAAGGCTTTTGAAAGGTCACAAAAGACACCTATTGCATCTTGTGACCTTTCCCAGGCGTTATAAATATGTTTGACAAGTGCGACGCCCGCATCTGTTGTCGATCTGCCTTTAGTGAATCCATATTGCTCATCGTGAAAGATTTTGTTCACATTAAAATGAACTAAAAGTTGATTTAATATTAGCTTTTCAAAAACTTTACTAAGAGATGGCAATATGGAAATAGGTCTATAGTTGCCTGGATCATTTTTATCACCACTTTTGTAGACAGGTATTATCTTACTAAATTTCATAAGATCTGGAAATATTCCAGAATCTATGCAGTTGTTAAAAATAGAAGCCAAATGTGGTGCAATATATGGCATTATTGTGCTCATTAATTTTATGGACATACCCCATAAATCCTCTGTATTTTTAAGATTAATAGAATTCAAAACTTTTATAATATCATAAGTATCTACGTGATTAAATTTAAATGTGTGTAGGCAAGGGGTAACATTATTTCTTAAAACATTAATTGCGTCTGCGGGAGATGATTTTAATGTACGTGTGACATTAACCGCAATGTCTGAAAAATAGCTTTCGAAACTACTCGCAATTTCGTTATCTGATATTATGGGAGTATTACCTATAACTAGTTTTATAGGTTCCCTGAATATCTTGGTTCTTCCAGATATACGGGTAATGATGTCCCATGTGGCTTTAGTTCTATTGTTTGAATTTATTATGCTATTTCTTATATAAATAGATTTTGCCTGAATACAGACTTTTTTAAATATTTTTGAAAATGTTTGTACCCGTTTAAGGAAGTTAGGATCGTGATTCCACTGCCTCATACTATATAATTCATACAATGAATCCCTACTTTTGTATATACCCACTGTTGCCCAGTCACTAAATTTTAATTTTGAATTCTTAACAATTGTGCGCGATTTAAAAGTATCATTATAAGAAGATATGAGGAAGTCAACCATTGATCTATAAGAGTCATTAGGGTTATTGACTCCTATATCTTTATTTAACATATGATGTGCCACTTTATTCTAAAAGCATTTATTCTATTAGTAGTGACTGGTCTACACTTGATCTTAAGTTTGCTTGTATTAGCTTTTTCATTTATTGAAAATTTTAGCCCAAAGTGATCCGAGCTCAGATGATTTATAACATATTTATCATATACATCACTGTGACAGAATACATTATCTATACATGAGGAGGATAAGTTAGTAACACGAGTTGGTTCATGAAAAAGATTTTTAAGTTCAAATGAGTTAAATAAATTTAAAAGTCGTTTACTGAGTTGTGTTACTTGTAATAAATCCACATTAAAATCTCCACAAACTATTAATGATTTACTACTTGAACATAGTTTTTTAAGAACATCATCCATTACACACTCAAACTGATCGAAATCACCTGAGGGGGGCCGGTATACGCATACTATAATATACTGTTGACTCTCAACGCAGGATAATTCAATAGAACGTTCGACAGAGTGTGCCACTATATCCTGTCGATTTTTACAGACTATATCAGTTCTAACTAATACAAGAGAGCCACCGCGAATAGCATTTACTCTTACGAACGAACTTAACAATTTATAATTTTCTATATTAACAATATTACAGTGCTTATGTAACCATGTCTCTGTGAAGCAGATGACATGTATATTAAATTTCCTAAGGAACAATTCAATTTCGGGTTCTTTGCCGCTTAAGCCTTGTATATTTTGATGCACAATATTTAATTTAAGTGGCCTAGGCGTTGTCTCAATGTTTAGTTTAAACTAACATTGTTTGCTGAAAGATTATTACATAATAAAATATTCTTAGTTGTACTATTTACAACTGGGTTTTGTATATTATATGCTACTAGAGTAGCAATTAGTTTCTTATAATATAGTGGCAAATACAAAGTATTTTTTGTCACCTTAAAACTAGATTTAATAAAATTATTTAAGTCGAAATAAAAGAAAGCGTCACTATGACGGTGAGTTATGTTATATATAGTCATGTTAAGACTATATATGTATTTATTTTGTTTCCTCTGAAAGGAAAGAGGAATATGGAAATGAGCATAATATAAATTTGCACTTAGTTTTATAATGTAAGTTAAGTAATATTTCCATATTATTAACAATTTCCTGTTTCCTTACAGATGAACTATCCCCATGAAGTAGTACAATAGTACTATTCTCATTTAAATTTAATGTCAATAATTTGTTAATATTGTTATGAAAACTGGCACCTGGTGAACATATATTATATACATTATTTACATGTTTGGAAAGTAAAGAACCAAAACCTTGTCCTATATTATCCGATACAATTATAACTTTATGTTTATTATTGGAGATACTGGATGATTTGACAACTGAATGTAATTTATTTTCAAATTTATTATATGATGGCTGATTGCGTTTTTTCTGTATGACCAGGTCACTTCCCGTGTCTGCAGATATATTCTGAGTGTTTAATTTATTTGGAGATTCTGTGTTGGAGCAACAACATGTATTTTTGCTAGTAAATGATTCAAATCTATTATAATTATAATTACAAAGATCTAATAAATTATCAGCTGCTAGAATATGTTCCTGTATTTGTTTTTGAGATGATTCATATTTAGCAGTTAATATTTGTAATGTGCTATTTAAGTTATTAATTTCAGTTTGAAGCTGAAGTGTTACCCGGCCATACTCAGACCTACTTTGTTCCCATTTATTTTGATACATTTTTACTAACTTACATAACTTTGACCGTTCATTTTTTATTTCATAAATTTCTTTGAATGTATATCTATTTCTTAATAATTTATTTGTTTTCTTTATAAATCTTTTAACTTTAATGTATTTTTTAAGCTTATTGTGTGAAAAGCAAGATTGCTTGATACAAGAGTCATCTTTTGTCAAGTCTATAAGCATTTGAGAATTACATTCCAATCAAAATCAAAATCAAAAATATATTTATTCAAATAGACGCTTGCGCGCTCTTATGAATTGTCAAATTTTACATCAAAGATTATGTGTATAGGTTCGTAAGGTACCACCGGTTCGGAAAGCGGTTTCTGTTGAAAAGAGACCGGCAAGAAACTCAAGAGTTGCTCTTTTTCAAAAATATCAGGGTACAATATAATATACAGTTCACACATTGGCGTCGTCGAGATATTCCAAAATGGTATAATATACTTCAATCATTAGTTGATTTTTAATTTTACATTTAAATTGGTCAAGCGGCAGACTTAATATCGACTGTGGGATTTTATTATACATGCGCGCACTTTGCCCCATGAACGACTTATTTACTTTTTGTAGACGAAACAATGGCGTAGTAAGTTTGTCCTTATTTCTAGTGTTTATTTTATGTCTGTCACTATTCTTTAGGTAATAATTAAGGTTATGACGTATATACAAAACACTACAATAAATGTATTGAGAAGCAACAGTGAGTATATTAACCTCTTTAAAAAGATCTCTGAGTGAATTCCGGGCTCTGATATTGTAGATTGCTCGGACAGCTCTTTTTTGAAGAATAAATATAGAATTTATATCTGATGCACTACCCCACAACAAAATGCCGTAAGACAAGATGCTGTGAAAATAACTAAAGTAAACAAGTCTGGCAGTGTCGATGTCTGTTAGCTGCCTAACCCTTCTAATCGCAAAAACCGCGGAGCTCAGCCTATTCGCAAGAGATGATATATGGGGACTCCACTGGAGCTTTGAATCTACTGTAATTCCCAGAAATACAGCAGACTCAACTGGATTAATGGGTACGTTATTTAATATTAAACTAAAACTTTTCCTTCTTATACTGGGAAGGGTAAAAAGAATACATCTGGTTTTTTTGGCATTTAATACCATATTATTAATAGTAAACCAGTGGAGGATATGTGAAAGTGCACTATTCACGTCGTCATAATTTAATACGTTTCGGTCAACTTTAAAAGTAAGCGATGTAACGTCAGCAAACAGTACAACATCACAACCCACTGGCATAAAAGGGGAGATCATTAATATATACTAAAAATAATAATGGGCCTAAGATTGATCCTTGTGGGACTCCCATTTTCATCTGGGACCCAGCGGAATTAATATCATTTATAGATACTTTTTGAATTCTATTACTAAGGTAATGAGTCGGCAAGAGTCGGATGTCGACAAGGCCAAGGCTGACATCCGCACTCAGGGATACCCTGTGCATGCCGTACGACGCCTCAGGCACCCCAGAACCCGTGTCCCTATAGACATGGTGATGGTTGAACTTGACCCTACCCCGGAAGGTAAGGCCATTTTCAACCTGAGGGGCTCAGCGACTTTGTGATCGAGCCCCCGCGTAGGTCAGGAGATTTGGCACAGTGCCACAACTGCCAGCATTATGGCCACACGGCTAATAATTGCTTCGCTCACCCTAGGTGCGTCAAATACACCAGTGACCACGGCACGCCCAACTGTACGCGGCCGAAAGATTACGTAGATCCACCAGACTGCGTCAATTGTCATACCACCGGCCACCCGGCAAGCAACAGGAACTGCGCTAAGGCCCCTAAAACTCCCACGAGTAAAGCTCCCGTGAAATCAACCCCAGGTAGTCGCGCCCCCGGTCGCCTCACGACCAACGTTGGCCCAATCGCAGCCCGCCATTCAACAGGCGCCGAGGCCGCAGGTGCAGTCAACACCACCGGTATTCACCGGAAACAATGACGACCCGTTCGCCCAAATCGCAAATATCTGCGGCTTATTAGACCGCATAAATAGACAAGAGCTCGCCGTATTGTCCAATAAATTATCGGCCACATCTGGCCTCGAGCGTCTCACAGCTATTCGCAACCATAAAACACTTGTAGACGCCCTCTGGATGTCCACTTTACAAGCCAGCCGTAAACTTTATAGTCCGCGCAATAAAACCGCGCTCCGCCGCGTCGTTAATTAGAAACTATAAAAAAACTTTTATGGAAAGTATAACCGCAGGTAGATTAAAACCTCGGGCTCTGGTTGTTTCCTATTGCAACGCAAAAGGCATTAAGGGTCAAAAGGGACGAAATGTCGGAATTCCTCCGAGATTATAATGTAGATATTTTTCTAGTGCAAGAGACATTCTTAAAACCTAGCGTACGCGATCCCAGAATCGCAAACTATAATATTGTTACGTGTTAGGGGTTCGAAGGATTTGGAGAGAAAGACCTGCTGACTCTTTTGAAGACTTTATTCAATAGCACTAGGTCCAACACAAAGCACTAGGTCCAAACACTAAGCACTAACGGTGTCCTGTTTTGTAGCCAAGTCGTAGGTTTCACTGGTATCGCTCTTGATCACTAGTTTTCGCTCCGAAGTCGCCTCGAAGGTAGCTCAAACTGAACTGTATTCGCTCGCCTCCCCGCGGCTTTTTATATGGGCCGGGACCGGTTCCAGACTAATCCAGAAAGATCCTTCCTGGAACGTACCCGACACGCCCGAACATGTTCGTGATTCCGGAAAGTTCGCGACTGTACCCGGTTTTCGAGACTATAGTTCCACAGCAGTTCCTCTAACGCCATCTAGTATTGAATAGGGGGTTTTATGTCGTCTTTGTTCGTTAGTGATTTTAATAGTTGACGCTAGATGGCGTTAGTTCCTTTGTGTGTTCATAACACTACTCCCCTCTTAGAGATGCTCGTCCCGAGCATCATTGTTACTGCCATGGTAACGCGCCAGACGGGGTCTATGTGTACCACTTTTAATGTCCCTCTTGGTTGCTTTTGAATCCTATAAGTCACATCATTCAGTCGGGTAACCACTTTGTATGGACCGTCCCACTTGATCTGCAATTTTGGGGATTTCCCTTTCCGACGAGTTGGGTTATGCAGCCACACCAGTGACCCTTCTTCGAAGCCGTCCGTGTTCGATTTCCGGTCGTATCTGGTTTTCATGTTCTCACTTGACTGTAACCCATTTTCCCGAACCAAGGCGTGTATATAGCGCATTTTTTCCCTTAAATTGCAGACATAGTCTTGTACGGTCTGTGGTCCCTCCGGTGACCCTCCTGTCAATAGGTCTACTGGTAATCGTTGTTCTCTCTACCGTAATTGACATACGCCGGGGTAGCTTTTATGCTCTCATGCTCGGCGGTTCGGTACGACAGAAGGAAGAGTGGTATATACTTGTCCCAATCCTTTTGTTCGTCGTCTACCAATTTCGCCAAATGCCTCTCAAGGGTCTGGTTAAATCTCTCAACCATTCCATCAGACTGTGGGTGGCACGCGGTGGTCCTCGTCTTATGCATGCTCAAAATTCTACACACTTCCTGGAATACTTGTGATTCGAAGGTCCTGCCCTGATCGGAATGGATTTCTAGAGGCACACCAAAACGACATATCACTTCTTCGACTAACTTAGAAGCGACTGTTGTAGCTTCTTGGTTTGGTATGGCGAACACTTCGGGCCATTTGGTGAAGTAGTCCATGACGACCATAAAATACTTGTTTCCCGATTCCGTTACAGGAAATGGCCCAGCTACGTCAACTGCAATTCGTTCCCGACGGTGCACCGACGTTATACAACCGCAGGTTCCCACGGCTTCTGGTCTGTGGTCCTTTTACAGCAGCGCAAGTAGTAAATTTGCGGCACCAATCCTGTACATCATCTCGACAATGCAACCAGTAGAATCGTTCTCGCACTTTTGTTAACGTTCTCTTGACACCTAGATGACCTCCTGATACGCCATCATGTATTTCACGGAGAACAACTGGTACTCTCGTTCTCGGGACAATTATCTGAAGATGGAACTCTCTGCCGTTAGTCTTCTCCCATTTCCGGTAGAGTATTCCGTTTTGAAATATCAGACTGTCCCAGTATTTTTGCGCCCAGTACGCCTCAGTGACAGCGCCAGTGGGTGCAAACTCACTCCAGTTTGGTTTTACATCGCCCCGCTTCTTCCATGTGATGATGTGCCGCAGGTCGTCGTCACTTTCTTGAGCCTCTCTCATAGCATCATTCTCCCAGAGACCCAAAGGACTTGTCCTCGTTAGCTTTAATGTAACTTCATTAGATTCCTGCTTAACACAATATTTGCAGTCTTCCGAACACGGCCTTCGTGAGAGTGCGTCGGCATTTCCATGCGTCTTTCCGCTGCGGTGTTCCGTCTTGAAGTCATACTCCTGGAGCTGCTCAATCCATCGAGCTACTTGACCTTCCGGGTTCTTGAATTGCAGTAGCCACTTCAAGGCTGCGTGATCAGTTCGCAGTAAAAACTGTCTGCCGATGAGATATTTGTTGAAATGTTGTAGCGTCTTTACAACAGCCAAGAGTTCTCTTCTTGTTACACAGTAGTTTCTCTCTAGCTTGGATAACGATTTGCTGAAATATGCAATAACAACTTCTCTTTCACCCTGTTTTTGAGATAACACCCCTCCAATGGCCGTGTTGCTTGCATCTGTGTCGACTATAAACTGACCTTCAGATTGTGGATACCCCAGGGATTGGTGTTTCACACAGATGTTTCTTCAGTTTCTGAAAAGAATCTTCACAAGTCCCATCCCAACTGAATGGTCGTTTATCTTCTGTCAGCCGATGTAATGGCTTGGCTATCTCTGAGAATCCCTTAACAAAACGCCTGTAGTATGAGCATAGGCCGAAGAATGCCCGCACTTCGGTTTTGTCCTTAGGGGTAGGCCATTTTTGAACTGCTTCCAGTTTCTCCGGGTCTGTCTGAATTCCATCACTGGAGATAACATGGCCGAGATAGTTGTCCTTGCTCCTGAATAAACGACACTTTTTCGGGTTCAACTTTAATTTGGCTCCCTCTATTTTGGCGAAAACTCGCTCCAAGTTTCGCAAATGGTCCTCGAAGTCACGGCCGACAATGATGATGTCATCTAGGTAGACTAAGCAAGCCTCTCACACTAAGCCTGCAAGTACACACTCCATGAGTCGCTCAAATGTGGCAGTCGCGTTGCACAATCCGAAGGGCATGACGTTAAATTGCCATATACCTTTACCGGTCGAGAAAGCTGTCTTCTCCTTGTCTTTTGGATGAATTTCCACCTGCCAGTATCCAGATTTCAGGTCTAGGATCGAGAACCATTTCATGCCACTTAAGGTATCCAAAGTGTCGTCGATTCGAGGTAACGGGTAACTGTCCTTCTTAGTGACATCATTGAGACGCCTATAGTCCACACAAAATCTCGTGCTACCATCTTTCTTCTTCACTAACACAACAGGTGAGCACCACGGACTTGTAGACGGTTCAATAATCTTATTCCTTCTCATGTCCTCCAAAAGGCCTTCAACTTCTTTTTCCTTTGCAATTGGTATCCGTCTTGCTCGTTGACGAATTGGTCTTTCGCTTCCGGTATCTATCCTGTGCTGAACTATCGAAGTTCTTCCAAGGTCCCCTTCTTGACTGGAGAAGATATTCGCGTAGCGCTGTAAAAACTTCCTAGCTTTAATGCCCTGCGAATAAATCAGATTACTCTTGCAGTCATCGAGTAGCTCAGTCACTAATCCGTAGTTATTGCTGTTTGCCGAGTCTGTGCCTGTAACCGAACTACACTTTTTCATCCAGACAACTTCCTCGCACTTTCCAATGACGTCACCTTTGTTCAAGCAGACCTCGCGATCACCAAGATTCAAGACCTTGACCACAGCGTTACTGCTTCTACTAACAAGGGTTCTCGCCGTCATCAGTTTTTGCGCTGATGTCTTGGTAGCAGTGCCTTCGATCAACACGCATCTGTTTGACACCTTATTTCCAGCCGGCGGAAGATTCACCAGCACCTGGGCTTCCGCTCGTCCAGGTATAATGACTTTCTTTATACATGCGACTTTCCCGCAGGTGCCTCCGAGAATGAAGATTTCTTCTTCACCACATTCGAAAACTCCGTCAGCGACATTAACTCTGCAGTTGTGTTTCTTCATGAAATCCAAACCAAGGATGCAATCATCCACAATCTCAGCCACAATGACGTTATGAGAGTATGATGACCCCCCTACATACATCGTGACTGACATTTCTCCCAAGACGGGTATTGGCTGACCGGAGGCAGTAAGGAGCCGGCAGTTAATTCTCCTCTTGAGTCCCCTTGAGGCTTTTACCAGTTGTGGGTTCACTATTGTTCTAGAGGCTCCTGTGTCTAGAGTCATTTTGCAATCCGACCCGTTAATAATACCCTGAATCACAAGGCTATTCCCGCTGCATGCCTGGGAGATAACAGTTATCGGGGCTTCTTCCGCGTCAGCCAGTACTCGCCCCTTAGTACTGGCTTTTATTAGTTTCCCTGATCCCGGGCAGGGGACGAAGCCTCTCGCTTCTTCAGCTCCGCTATTTGTTCCTCGATCCATTTCATCCTTGCCATCTGGGTCTTCTTCTGCGGGCAATTGAGCTGAAGATGGCCCCTCTCGCCACACTTGTAGCACATGGCTCCAGGACTTCTCTTCGTAGGAGCCTTAACCTCCTTCACTTGACTCAGAGACCTCACGGATCCTATGGGTCTGCCTTATGTCGTAGCGAACAGCCTCGACCTCCAAAGCGTGCGCCAATGCCTCCTTTAGCGAGGTATGGTGACGAAGCCTCACTGCAGCTCTGACCTCCAGGTCTTTGATTCCGTCCACAAATGCTTGAACAATATTCGTGTCTACCATCTTGGTGTCGGCTCCTGGGTGTGCCTTCCTGACGAGTTTTTCAATTTCCAACGCCCATTGTTGTAGTCCTTCTCCTGAGCGTTGGAATCGGTCACGCAATTGGGCACGGAACACGTGCTCCAGGTGTCGCTCCCCGTACCTGGATTCAAGTGCCTCCATCAGGTCTTGGAACCCATTTCCTGTATGTGGCAGTGCTTGCAGGACCGATAAAGCTTGCCCTCTAAGCGCAACAGTGAGAGCGGTCAGGCTTTGCTCTTCCGTCCATCCGTTGGCAGTAGCAACAGTCTGGAATTGCCGACGATAAGCGTGCCAAGAAGTAGTGCCGTCGTATGGCGGCACTTTCACTCTTGGTCCTTGCGCCACTCCAGTGGTTCCACTAGACATCGTGACTCCAGTGGTTCCACTAGACATCGTGACTCCCGTGGTTTCCAGGCGCACTACTTTCTTCTGTAGTTCAGTGAGGCCGATTTTCACATTTTCAACATCCAATCCTAACCCGGTAACTCGTTCTTCACATCACTTCGGAGCTTAATCACCGTGTTACTAACATTATTTATAGCCCAAAGCGCTTTTTCTTGGAGGTCTTTTTGTTGCTCTTGTGACGCTTGCAAAGCGCTGAGCTTGCGTTCTTGTGACTCCTTCATTGCCTGAATTTCAGTCCTTTGCAGCTCCATTAATTTAATTAAACTTCCTAATTGAAGAGCCACTTCAGGGGCTGCAGAAGCTGTGGTAGTTCCACAGCAGTTCCTCTAACGCCATCTAGTATTGAATAGGGGGTTTTATGTCGTCTTTGTTCTTTAGTGATTTTAATAGTTGACGCTAGATGGCGTTAGTTCCTTTGTGTGTTCATAACAATATAATCCGCCACGATCGGTTTGCAACCGTCTGGGAGGCACTCTAATTTATTATAAACGGTCCTTGCACTGCAGCCTGCTCGACATTCCAGAGCTAAGCCATATAGAGGCATCCGCGTGTAGGTTAGCGCTCACCGGTCACAGGCCGCTTGTACTAGTCTCAGCCTACCTCTCGGGGAACAAATCCTTATTACAAAGCGATCTTGAAACGCTACTCAATTTATACCCTTCCGTGATAATTGCAGGCGATCTAAACTGAAAACACAGCTCATGGGATATTCATAGTCTCCCAAATAATAACGGTAGGCAGCTCTTTACCTTATCCGATAACTTAAATTTTAGCATAATCGCTCCTGCGACTCCCACTAGGTATCCTACGGTGGACAATTACCAACACGCGACACCGAGTATCCTAGATATTATGTTATTCAAGGAGGTCTTGGTTTGGAGACAATCCAAGACCTGCATTCAGATCACAGGCCCGTCTAAACTGGGCCAGAACGCCGGCGCGGTCCCTCCGACCAAATACGTAATGGACTGGCATCATCTTGAGGTCAAACTCAAGGCCTTGGACCCCTAGGACATAGTCAACCTACCCGAGACGATAACTACGTTAGATGACGTGAATCAAGTGATAGCAAGTCTCCGAGAAACTATTACTTGCGCAGTCGCAGATTCGGAACGTACGGTGAAACTATCGGGCGACCGACGGTTTAATTTTCCGCCCGACCTGCGACTGCTAATTAGACAAAAAAATGCAGCCAAATTTGCTTTCGACCGATACCGATCAGAATCGAACTGAACCTTACTTCAACGCCTTCAGCTAGAAGTCAAAGATCACGTATCGGAACACCGACATACCGCGTGGGACACTCTCCTAGAGGACATCGAGCCATCGTACACCGTCTACTGGCGGTTGGACCACAGTCTCAAAGCAGACGCCCGCGAATCTCTACAGCCGTTAATTATACCTAATAGCCCTTCAGTAGCCATAGATGACTACGAAAAAGCCGAATGCCTTGCGGACAACCTAGAGCACCAATGTACGCCATCGCGTGAACACACCGATACAGTCCACCTAACGGAGGTAGACCGCGTAATCGAAACTAGGGCTGCGCTTCCACCAGAAGGCGATGCTTTAAATTCAGTGACCCCCGAAGAGGTCCAAGACATTATTAAAAATTTATCTGCACCGGGCGCAGACAATATTAGTAATAAAATTCATAAAGCTCTCCCCGGGCTGCTTATCTGTTTACTGGCGACCATTTACAACACTTTAATCTCCATTTGCTCCTTTCCGGACGACTGGAAAGAAGCCACGGTTATCGGCATTCACAAGCCGAATAAACCAGCCAATCAGCCCTCAAGTTATCATCCCATCAGCCTCCTCAGTTGCCTGGGGAAGCTCTATGAGCGGCTATTATTAAACAGGATCAAAGAGCACGTATTTTCCAACGGTCTTCTGCCGGCGGAACAATACGGTTTTCGAGCTAGACATTCCTGTCCCGACCAATTATACCGCCTAATGGAACACATCCTGAAAGGCTCAAATCATCAGAAACATATTAGCACGGGGGCTCTTTTTTTCGATGTCACAAAGGCATTCAACAAGTTCTGGCCTAACGGCTTGCTTTATAAGCTGTACACACTCAAAGTGCCAGATAGGCTCATACACACCATCCGGGCCTTCCTGTCGAACAGATCTTTTCGATATCGAGTTGAGGGCACCCTCTCCACAAGCCGCCGCCTCACGGCAGGCATTCCACAAGGCTCGTGCCTCTCACTCTTACTCTTTACGCTCTACACGAGCGATACCCAAAGACCCCCACGTCAATCTCGCGCTTTTCGCGGATAACACGGCGCTCTTTTACACAGATAAAAATCTCAATCAACTCACTAGTCTTCTCCGGAGCGCCGCCGACCACCTCGGCGATTTGCTCCGCAAATGTAGAATAAAAGTAAATCCCGAAAAGAGTGTGGCGATTCACTTCACACGAAGTAATTACCCGTCATATCTTTATAAGGGCGCGTTTGTCATTTACTACGCACATTAATAACGTTCGTAATAGAGCTGCGTTCGTCTCCGGCCGGCTCCACAAATTAACTAACACTAAAAGTAAAATGACCTTAAGGCACAAATTATTATTATTATATAAGACCTGCGTATGACCTATTATGTCCTACGCATGCATGACCTTCGCCCACACGCACCCACTCGCTTGTACAAGCTGCAAATAGTACAAAATAAGTTCATTCGCCGCGCAACCGGTGCGCAGTGGTATTAACGCAACGTCGACCTGCACAACGATTGCAGACTCCCGACGATTCGCGAATATTTTAAAGACCTGACCAAACGGTTCTTCGATAGAGTCGAACATCATCCCAACCCTCTGGTGGTAAGCGCAGCAAATTACCAACCCGACACAAACGCGAACGTCAACAAGCGTCGCCCGCGAAACGTCCTCATCGACCCGGTCGAGGAAGGGGACTTAGATACGTCAGACCCACCGTCGGTGGTCCTGCCGGATAACACTACACCCACAGCTAGTGTAACAACAAACACAATAGTTCCCCTTCGCCTCCGAGCACGGCGTAACCAACACAACGCGTACACAAGGTTCCACACCCGCGTTCCAGGGCGGTTCTCACCGCCCCCAGCCACCGATTAGCTAAAAACACAGTCGAAAGCCATCGGGGTCCGAACCGCAACCTCGATAGCCCTTAGATGACATACCATAGTTAACGGCACAAATGAGCACATGCGCGGCCCTGCCCACAGCGAAGGGCCCAAACCCGTGAGTTCTGGCTAGCCTACTGCGTCTGATAAAGCTTTAATAGTCTCGGGACTGAAAGCAAAGTACAAGATACAAGGTATTTATTTAGGTGACGCCAAGACATTTATTATTACAGCATTATTAATTTTGAAATTCATTTATTTATATGTTTGAAAATAAGTTTTTTCACTTTTGTTTGTGATTATATTAATTAGTGGGAAAACATTGAAGAATTAGATTAATTACAAATTAAGAAGGTATTGTTACGAGCTGGGGGTCCAGGATTGGAGTGAAACGCCGGTCGTTTAAATGATATCTTTGTTGTCACCAACAAAGATGTGCACAGCGACCCACTCAATACCGCTCTAGTCCTTACTACTTCCACCGGTGCGACGACCCTCCCGTTCCGCACCAATCTTACAGTGACACGACTGCCGGTGCACTCCCTCTCGCACCAATCACCACGTACGCGTCCACTGGTGCAACGATCCACACGTTCCGCATCAACCCACTGCGTACGACTTTACCCTACTAGTCACTTCGAATCACTGTTCACTCACTATTACTCCACTTTCCACTTTCTTCTTCCTGTTCCTTCTTCCTTCTTCCTCGAATTCCTCCACTGAACTGCCGTCTAACGCGCTCTGAGCTCCTTTTATAATCGTAATTTCGTTCCTTTTTTAAATAAAGTTCTGAAATTCGAACCTTCTTTCAAATCATAATTATATTTCTAATAATTTAAAAGAACATTTTACACGTCAGTTCACACTGTCATCGACAGATCGTTGACATTTAAGACGTCAACCTCGTAATCGTAACAGTATTATACCTTAATTTTATCCATATAAATAAACATCAATTTATAAAATATTCGTTATAAAGCTATAGCGAATGCGGGAAATCCATCTCACGGTCAAATAGCTAACGGATATTTGATTTATTTCCAATCTGTATACCTAGGTCATAAAAGTACCATGGCACGAAATATTGGATCGAGTGCTACATCAAATGTACCGATAGGATAACGGTGCGTGTACGTGATACCAATCCAAACGTAAGTTTCCAACTTAATAAACAACGCCGAAAATAAATCCTTTTTAATAAATATTAGTTTGTATGTATTAAATTAAGATAAAACAAGTTGTTTGAATTAACGGCAGTAGTCTCTGTCTAAGCGCCTATCCTACCCATACAACTAACAGATTTCGCACATTCGAATCTCAATAGCGGTTATGATATAAACTGTGAGGGCCTACTTTTCATCTAAATATCAAGAACAAATAAAATACCCCAACAAATAGATGATTTCGGTATTCGATGTAGCAACATATCAACAGCATGGAATCAAAATGCTTATTTTAGACTAACTGATATTATATTATGTATATAAGTGGTAAAAGTATTAAAAATGAAATAAAATTATATTGACTGTATGATTCTATATTTAATATCTTTAAAAAGAACCCCCTATGTGACTGCCCAAATTTGTTGCTTCTTTCTTAAAGTTTTCAGATATAACTTTTCACATAAATCAGCAAGAACTGTAGGATTCGTAGAAGCAGTTAAAATATCTCAAGTCCTTGTTATCTGAAATGTCGAACTTCATCCGGCTTGAGTTGTTTTTAAATGTAAAATTGGAATATTTTGCAGTTAGTGGTATAAACAAGGTTAGTAGGTAGTATCTATAAGTTTTGAACGCTACAACAACAAGTAAATTAAAATTAAATTTTCGTCACGGCAATTAGTATGTAACACAAGTAAAAATGTGACTGATTTTATATTAAAGAGAATTAAAAGTAGAATTTAATAATTAAATTAATAAATAAAGTTCAGAGCTATGAATATAGTAAATAATTATAATTTAACCCTCCACATGGAATTCACACAAGAAATAGTTCATAGACCAAATAGCAAGGAATATTCCAGATAATAGTAATAAGTAAGAGACTTCCTCGGGCACTGTATGGGGCAATGGACGATCCGACGGTTGCGGTATACCAGATAAGGATACGACGGGGTATTTTCCAGGGCGACTGTTTGAGTCCAATATGGTTTTGCCTCTCCCTGAATCCTCTCAGCGTATTACTGGAGGGCTCGGGGGAAGGATTTCAGCTTCGGAGAGGAAGGACAAAAGTGACCCACCTTTTCTACACGGATGACCTCAAATTATTGGCCTCCAATCGCTCTCATTTAACGGAATTCTATCAAAATCGAGTTTGGTACGGATAAGTGTGCGGTCCTCCATGTCGAAAGGGGTAAGGTCGCTAACACGGAGGGCATAGATCTATCTATGCCCGTTAACATAAGGACCCTCTCTGAGGCTGAAACATACCGATACATGGGTGACATACCCACAGAACATGTGTATCGATGAGGCAGTCAGTTTGTGACATGTTTTTTGCACGTCTGACAAAGGTGTTTAACAGCCATTTGTCAGGCGTGAACAAGGCGCGCGCATTTAACGGCTGGGTCATGCCAGTCCTTATGTATACTTTTGGCATACTCAGGTGGACTCAAACTGAGCTCAACGTCCTGGACCGAAAAGTCCGCACAACTATGACGTCCTACAGGATGCATCATCCGAGATCGTCAGTGATGAGGCTGTACCTGCCGCGGAAGCATGGCGGGAGGGGCTTTTTAAGCGCCCTCACCATGCACAATCGCGAGGTGTGCAACCTCCGCAACTACTTTCTGGCGAGATCGGATGAGTCAATCTGTACGGACGTCATTAGTTGTGATAAAGGACTTACCCCTCTATCCTTAGCCAACAAGCAATGGCAGGACCCGGGAGTGCTTAGCGTTTTCGACCGGGAGGCCATATGGAAGGAGAAAGAGCTCCACGGGAGGTTCTACAAAGCTCTACACGAGCCTTTTGTAGATACTCTTGCCTCCCTTAACTGGCTACGTTTCGGTGACCTCTTTGGGGAAACCGAAGGTTTTGTCTGTACGATACAGGATCAGGTTATTAAGACGAGCAACTATTGGAAATACATCCTAAGGGATGACACCGTCGACATCTATCGAGCTTGTCGCCATCCCGGGGAGTCGCTTCGGCATGTTATTTCCGATTGTTCCATGCTTTCTAACTCTGAGTATCTGCATACACACAACCTAGTAGCCAGAATCCTACACCAGGAGCTCGCTCTGAAATACGGCCTCGTGGATCAGAAACTGCCGTACTACAAGTACTATCCGGAGGCCGTGCTCGAAAACGACCGCGCCAGGCTCTATTGGGACCGGCCCATCATCACGGACAGGACAATTGTCGCCAACAAACCTGACATCGTGGTGATGGACCGGGCACAGTCGCTGGTATTTTTGGTCGACGTTACCATTCCATATAACGAGAACCTCGTGAAAGCCGAAACAGATAAGAAGACAAAGTATCTGGACTTTGCTCACGAGGTGACCGACATGTGGGGTGGTGTGCCAACCGAAATTATCCCGATAGTCGTGTCTGCAAATGGGTTAATCCCAGTCAGCCTCTCCGAACATCTGAGGCGACTGGGACTCCGGGACGGAACGCTCCAAGCTCAAATGCAGAAGGCGGTGCTCCTCGATACCGCTTCCGTCTGGTTAAGTCCTATTTATGTATGTATTATATATAAACTATTGTTTTATGTTTATTTATAATATTTATGTTACATATGCAATATATACCTATAAGTTTATTTTTATTTATAAACCCAACCAGATCTGAAAACAAATAAATATCCCCAAATAATAATAATAATCTTTTATTGCCAAGAAAAAATAGATTGTACAATAAATTTAAATGCTAAACAAAAAAAAGAGAATTTAAAAAGGATATTAACAATATTATATAAAGACAAAAAAAAAGAAAAGCTCCTTGGCAAAAGGTGGAAACTCAGCTTAAGCTACAACAGACGGCATAAGGCTGACTGTGTAGAGCTGATTTTCAGTTTCCCCTGTACTACAGAAATGATACAATTTATTTAGCTGTATACGAAACATGAAACAGGAACATATACCGTTTAAAAAATTAAAGCAAGCTATTTGCTACTGGTTTTAATTGAAGACATATTTTACCCCAGAAAATATGGCCACATTCAATAAATTCACATGTTTACTTACTTTTAATTGAGTTTATACCTAATTAAAGCCATCGTAATAACGCTTTTGACAATTTTCAAAATATCTGAACATTAACTTACAATCTCAGTTTCCCCAAAAGAAAACTTTAGTAAAAGAGTATGAAAATAAGCCTAAATAAATACCAAAACGTATTAAAAAATCAAGAATAATTTTGGTAGATTTTCTACAAGAGACAGCAAAACTTAATTTAGTAAAATGAGGTACTCGCTTTTAATTCAATATACTCGAACTACCTGCGTATGTTCTGAGAGCTTACACCAATGAAATTGTCAATTTTAAGTGCTGGTTTATCAAGTGCTCAAAGGTGAAGGAAAACATCGTGAATAATGAGACACCTCAATTTTATCGAAATAATAACAAAAAATATATTTCTGAGGTATCTGTAGTACGCCAATCCGCAGTGGGGTTGGGTCATGGACTATGGCCCAATACCCTATATGCAGAGGAGTCATTTGACCAGCAGTGGAATATTTATAGGCTGTTACATTACTTTACTTTTTATAAAGCAACATACTCTTAAATGTTCTCAATTATCTAAGCTCATGGAGCTAAAGTATAAGTTAACTAAATGCACTTATTAATGTGAAATACACCGAGCCTAGAAGATTTCCCAAAAATAAAATAGAATTAGTAAAAACAAGTTTTCTAAATTTTAAACTTTGTAATCTTTTCTTGAATTACTGAATGAAGAAGAAAGACTGTGATTTTTTAAAGATTTTGAACATTTATGACACCATTTGAGAATCCACAGTCAAGTTCGTAGGAAACAATATTTTCTCCATGACTAGCATGCCAAGCTAACTACGGCAGATGTTTAGGAAATATCTAAAAATTTGCGATAATTTTCTCGCTTGAAAAACAGCACCACATTTCCAAGCTGCTACTAAAATCTACACGATAGCCATGAGTTAACACGCAATGGAACAATTACTTTATTATTAATAGCAAGGTTAATCAAAAGCTGTCGATCCGTTACAAATGATTAATAGACCTTGATCAGGCAAACTTGGCGAACTAATGCTGTTAAAGGTATGTTTTTGATCATATGGAGCTAAAACTACATAAAAATTTTAATCTCAATTTTTATATTTTACCTGTGTATGCCTGGTGTATCTCATGCACTACTTTCTTAGTGGTGCAACACACCATTGTTCCGTTGTTCTAAATATATTAATAATATTTTGAATAATACAACTGAAATATATTCCTCCGTCTAATATCAAGGCCTGATATTTGGTGCATGTCGACAAGGCTTACTTTTCTTATCTATTCCATTAATAGTTAGATAAAGTAGGACATAATAGTTTGCTTTTGAAGCTATACACACTCAAAGTGCAAGAAAGACTCGTGCACACTATACAGACCTCTTCTTGTCTCCGCTCTTATCTTAAGCGAGCACTCTAAGACTATCCCTACCCTATATGGAACGTTCCTAAAGGGATATGACTCTCATCTTTACTTTTCCTACTCTACACAAGTGACATCCCCAGGAACCTACATCGACAAACATGCAGATCATAACACTATCTGCCTCCAAAGCGTAGCCAATCGCCTTGATTACTGGTTTTGAAATTACGGAGAAACGAAATCAATCCCAAAAAGAGTGCAGCGACTAACTAGATAGGGCAAATCATTGTTTTCGTCCAACCGATCCCTTAAGAGAATAAAATATGAGTCGTTTCTGGCCGATAGAAAAATACCCTTAAGTATCTTAAGGGTATTATAAATGTATCTTAAGGGTATTTTGCTTGGTTGTGTACTAGACGAACAATAATATTATGTGCTTGCATGTCTTTTCCACGCCTTAAAAGTACATCTGAAAAAAACTCCTACAAATTTACCAGCACGATCCAAACGCGACTGTTCACAGGGTTCAAAGGTAGAAGAGTACGTCAGACTTACAGGGGTTCCCGTCCAACAATACATAAAAGTGGTGCTAATGATGAACACAACGAAGTTCGCCCTCGCCTACAAAAACCGCGTATACTAGATAAGTAGATGGGTGTATCTATATATAGCCTTCCGATTCATTCCCATTCAACTCGTGGAAAGTAGCTTTTCCACGGGTTCGGTATCAGATGAATATTTATATAGTCGCTGAAAGTGTAACTTCAGTTAATACAAAATACAAGACATGTCCCGTTCGAGGCTAAAAATACTTCATAAAACGTTGATAATACGTAAAGTTTATATTATAGTTCACAACTCTTACTGTCTCCTATTAGTGAAAAAACTTGAGATCTTACATATCACATTTTCATACGGTTTTAAAATGACTTACTAGCGCACAAAAGGAATTGTATCGTGGATTTAGAAGCTATGTTCGAACACATAATAAATCGATTTTCTTTAGTTGAAATGTTGCTTGCGTGGTAAGGGAGTACAAAGAAAATACTTACTTAATGGATCTGAGCGCTAGCGGCAGGAGTGTCCAAGATCAGAATGGGGTTTTTCGGTGATAGGCGAAGCTAATAATAGTCTTAATCTACTACACAATAGATAAGGCGTATTGAAATAATGGTTTAAAAAATTACAATCTCCTAAAATATATTAAGTCATTTTTCATTCGCCACACGAGGGTGCAATGAATTAATGGTATTCTCGCTCGTTAACGCTCCCTTGCTATGGAGTCTGCAGTAATCCGATTTCATTGGTAGTTCCGACAAATTTGCGGTCCGTTGAGTCTATGCCGCATTCCCCGTTGATGGGCTACCGAACGTATGTACGTTCCTAATGATATTGAACTATTTTGTATCCAACTCAAATTACAACCTTTCTGTTATTAATATTGTCCTAATCTGCGTAGTATATCTATTTCATTGTAAAATTAATTGTTCCGCTTGGCTTCTTCAATTATTAGTTTTAAAATATATTTTGATCACATTAAAAAAGTACCCGTTGTTATTAATGATCCATTGTAAGTTTTTAAAATAATTTAAGCAATAGGAACCGAAATGATCGTTACAACCAAAATCTAGCAGTCTAATTATTATTTATTAATCAAACATTTATTTATTAATTAAACAATACTATTACTCTATGGGTTTTTATAAAGTATAAATACTGAACGTTGAACAACTAATTGTTGAATACTTTAATAGTACGTCGAGGAACTATAATCAATGTACAAATATATTACGAGTATTGACTGTAAAATAAGAATAAAGTTAAAATCGAGAAACATGAAACTATAAACATAAAAGCTATATGCACGGATGGCGTATTGTCTTCATTTTGTTGTCAGTATTTAATTTTAGAAGTTCTATTCTCCAAAGGCAAAACATTGCGAGATTCACAAAAAGTTTTTCTGAGTCCACGTGTATTTTACGTCCGTGATTTCCTGTTTGTTCCAAGGATCAAAATATAAATAGTTTTAGAATGAAAAACGAATGGAGCTATCAGTCATTAGCTAACAATCAATTTAGACAGTGACGCGCTAATCAAGAAAAATAGGTTTGTCGCCTGGTCGCAGCCCAGATTATCCATTTTGTTAATTGACACGTCAAATTGGGTCACGCGAAATTCGGATTAAGTTTTCTCACAGTTGTAGAAATTAGTTGGAAGTTCACTGCTAGGTTTCAAAAATAAAATTATACTTGTATTGTGTTTTAATGTACAGTAGTTATAAAAAAAAATTATAAGTGAATAAAACTATAAAATTAAAGCAAGTATAGAATTTTTTATGTTTATTACAATCCATTTCATCATCAGACGAATGATATCCACTGTCTATATGAATGAAAGGTTCAAACAAAAATAATTTAATTTTCGCTATACTGCGCTGTAGCAATTTTTTGCAAGTTCACTGTCGCAGCCGTCCGAGTTGCCTCGAAGTGCGGGCAGGACTGAAAACCGGTGTCAGGATCAGAACTATTTACTGTATCTCGACTTTCACCGAGTCTCGTCCGTTTCACGGTCTTATTCTGCTACACAGACCGTCACTTACTGTTGTTATTTTGTTTATTTTTTTTTATGTTTACTTTTATTTTAAGTTTCTGTGTAGTTACATTATTATTTTAAAGTTTTGTATGTATTCATTTGTTTTTAGACCGTGAATAAACGTTTCTTCTTCTTCTTCTTCATTTAAAGTGAAAAAATTCAAGTATAAGTCTATACATATATGTCCCACTTCTGGGCAAATGACTCCTCTGTAAAGATGTTTTGGGCAAACGCAAACGAGGATTTGCTACTTTACATGTCTTCGAAATGTTTTTTATTACTATTTTGCAAATATGCAGATAGATTTCCTCACGATGTTTTTCTTCACCGCTGACGTGACGTGTGACGTGATAAGCCAGTATTTAAAATACAATTAGTATGTTGCATTAAAATCAAGCGCCCAGACACTGAGCTACCACGGGTCTTGCAATTAATTTATTAAATAAGGCAAAGTAACTAGCTGCCGTGATTACTAGTACTAAGTACATTTAACAAATAAAGGGTGGCCGGGAAGTTGACGTTCTCACATAAAATTTAGATACTTTATGATGAGGAGTATCCGAATCACCCCCATGTATGTTCTACGATTTTCCGTAGTTTTCGAGATAGAAGTTTTGAACGATTTTTGTCGTAATTTTCACCTAACACCAGTTTTCGATTTTTTTCTCGTTCTTTTGAACATTTCTGGTTCAGTTTTTTTTTTTTTTTGTGATAACTAGTTAGCAGAGTCTAACCTAACACCCTAAAAAATGTGACATATCTAGGAATTGCAGAACTTACTGAGAAATTTTTCGAAAGTTCAAAATTAAGATTTAAGCTCAGTACTTACTAATAACAGTACTTACAATAATAAAATGGTACCTAATAAAATTTCTAGAACAAATTTCCTTTTAATACAATTTCAAACAATTTCTATTATGTTGAACTAAAATATTGAGTTCCACGTAAGAAAAGATGTTTAAAAAAATAATTTTTGAAATATTATGTATTTTTTAATGTTAACAGTGTTACTAAGTATACCATAGCGTTACTAAGTATTAGGTAATATATCGGTCGTTGCAATTTTAATTTAATAAAAATCCAGCTTCAGTCTTGGAAAAAAACAAATTAAATTTTTATTTTTTCCTCGTCTCCAACTGTGATCCATACTCGATAGCCATATGTATATTGTTGAGGAGCAAGACCAACTATTAAACCAAACGTGTTTTTTCCTAGGTTTGTAAGTAGTTGTTATATAAGTACAATAAACAAATACGCGGTGGTCAATCCGTCAGCGGATATTGCTGAATAAATTCGTTTGACTTATCGCCTGAAGTATCGTACTCTATTGGCAGCTGATCGACGATTTGCGTGACCGCGGCATTTTTAGAACACTGAAAAAATTAAGGGCCCGCAATATTTCCTTCATTTTGTGTAGTGTCATTATCATTTATGTAATTATGTATGCTCTAAAATAAATGAACTGTTCGGTCTGATTTGTGCTATAATTTTTATTAAAATATTCTTACACGATGAAATTCTTTATTCATGTTGGGGCGCATGCCTTACCGACTTTGTATACTTACAGTAAATTTGGACACGAAATATATCGTGTTCAAGTCATTTAACTCTAACTGAATGGTAGTTGTTTTTACGTTCAATAATAGGTTAAAACAAGCCTATATTGAATAAAAATATGTCTTTGAATGGAAAATGTGTCAATGTTCATTTTAAAGGAACAATTTATTGAGGAATTTTTTTAAAAATCTAATTTTATTTTAAGTGCTAGTGTATGTGCACTTAAGGTGAAACTTAAAATGTGTAGAATGTAAATTTTCGTTTGTTTTTTCCGCTGCTGTGAAGAAATATCTTATATATAAAATACTCGTGTCACGGGGTTCGAACTTGAACTCCTCCGAAACGGCTCGACCGATTTTTACCAAATTTTATATGGTATTCAGTAGGTCTGATAATCGGCTACTATCTATTTTTCGTCCCCCTAAATGTTAAGGTGGTAGTCCACCCCTAAATTTTTTTTTTTATTTTTTATATAAAACTTTTTGTTTCTATTTTTTTATGACACAGCATACAAAAATACATACAACCCTAAATTTTCACCACTCTACGCAGACGTAGTCGCGGGCAGCAGCTAGTATCTCATAAAAAAATTATAAAATGACAAACCCGACTGCGTAAATAAACTAAAAAAACTGAAATAAATAAAAACTAGAAATAAAAAAAAATCACAGTACATTAGAATGTTGTAAAAAGTCATACTGAAATTAATACTGATGTATTTGGCACCATTGAAATAGTTTTATAATCGATACACACACAAAAAATCATAAATTCTTATGTGGGATAGAAGGATTAAGCGTCGGAACTCACTTAAATTTTACATGGCTTCTTGAGAAGATTAATTGATTGTTAAATAAAAGAATGGGTTCGGCTTCTTAGTTAGGACTCATTAGATTTCGTTATCAAGATTAGATATACGAGTAAGATGGCAAAATTTGCAATCTTGTGATGTCATTGAGGCAGTTGGTGGGGGTTAGGATATGAAGAAATTTTCCGTGGTTTAAACTACTGATTTTTAGACCCACTAGTGACCTAACCCAGCTCATTGATACATATAAAGTAAGTAAAGTCATAGCCAAGCACACGCCAATCATCATTTGATGATTGGCGTGTGCACCTAATCTAAAATGCAAAAAAAAAAAACATAGCAGATAAGACGTTGAGAGTGTAACGCAGTGAAGGCATCAACCGTCTAGCTTAGTGATTGAGCGTGTGGCTGCGTTATCCGGAAGGTTCCGAATTATATTAACAGTTATCCGCATGTTCGATTCCAGCCTACGGCGAATAAATTTTTCGACTAATTTATCAAAACAATTTATTTAAAAAAAAATCACTGATTTGGATCAAAAACAACCTTTCGATTTTATTTTACGCACTCTTACATACAAACATCCATATCGTCCTGTTTATGCACATATGTATGTGCGAGTACGTATCGACCACGGGAAGCAAGCATATATGAATGCATAGAATACTGTATCAGTACGTACACAAAAACATATTTGTGTGAGTCAAATGAACGTATAAGCGTTCCTCGGTAATATTGAATAAATCTTCTTTTATTGAAAAATTGTTTGTGATTTGCAACAGTCCGTGATCTAATCAACTTGCGTTAACTTAACAGAAGGTTCGCGGGTGGCGTAGGAATTTTCTGCTTCTTACCCATTATTCGTTTGACCGAACTCGTTAAAGTGTGCTGAGATTTTATACCTATTTGATATTGCTTTGTAATTTTCGGTCTTCTTTCGTTATAATGCGATACAATAGAGAAAATTTAATAAAGTCTATATTCTTAACAAAATGTCTTCCGTCTTCTTAAGTTATATTAAAATCTAGCTGCTATTTCACTTCAACAGCCCCTGGAATGATCCTTAGTAGGACTCTATTTTCGTGAGCAAGGATTTGTCGAGTATCAAATATAGTATGGGTAATGGTTGAAATGATAAAGTTTGATAAAGTTAAATGATATATTTTAGTCATATAACACATATATTTAATGATAGATTCTACTACTCAACTTTGTGCTTATGTTTTCATGCTGACGTTTATTCCTTTGAAAACGTTTTTTGTTTCTCGGATGGGCTCACCAGTGACAGTTAATTTTTAGATTGCTAGATCGCTTTCTTAGTAACTAATCCCAACACGCTTGAGAAGGGCTCAGGCATATACTTTGTGATTATAGTAGCATACTTCCTTTTTATCCTGTAAAGGGTTCACAATATTATTTATAAAGTAACCGATAGAAGGCATCGGCTTCTCCACACCTTCTAAAAAATATGGGGAAGGCACAGGTCTTGACAATGAAATGAAAACAGCTCTTCAACGCCGTGTGCGGTGAGCGTTAACCTATCCACGCGCTCCTCCCCATGAAGAACGTGAAGTAGGGGAAGAGGATGTCAGTCTATTGAAAAACTTCTTACTACCATAAAGAGGGCTAGGTCCCTTAGTAGTTTGTAAGCACAAACTACGACCGAAGTCGCGCATGTCAATGCGTGTAAACGTTATACAATCCAACGAAAAATCCACCTTCAGTGAATGTACGTCATTTGGTTTGGGCACACGTTGATTATAGTCGGACACTCTGGCCGTTAAATAACCTCCTCCGTAAGTGTCACCTTGCTAACATGACTGCAGAAGTAATGTTAGTGTTTTTTTTTTTGGTATCACCACTAATTACATGGTTCGCATGGCAACATTTCCACAGAGTGCGTCGTAAATCTACTGCTCACCACGAGGGTATGGTTCCCACGTTTAGCGGCGTTCGGTCGTAGCCTTGAGAGTCTCCTCTCACCAGCTACCACCCGCATGAGGTAAACGCTTATGCTCCACCAACCATTGCAAGAGACAGATTTTACCATTGACGCTTTAACTTCTAATATAAACGGTTGACAGACACACCGACGAAAATCTCTATGCCTTTACCTACTTATTCTTTTCGCATTTTAAGCAATGCTTGTGAGGAAAATAAATGAATACAGCGAAAATAGTATTAATTGAGTCGTTAATATACGTCAAAAAGCCAAAAAGTTCAGTGCCACGATCGGTGAAGAAAAGGTTTTTTTTTTTATTTAGGCTTGGGTGTGTTTACCATTATTCTAACAGCTTGACGCTTTTACTAACAGTAACCATGATTATGATCAATATGTGCATAAATATGTAAAAGTTACCGTGTTAGTTATGAACGATAAGCACTTTTATCGCTGCAATCATTGAAACCAATGGATTAATACAGGGCTTTAGATCCATTGCTCACGCTTCCGTAAACAAAAGGCAATTAACAACTAAATTGAATCCAATTTCATCGTTTAGAGCGATATTTGAGGGCCTTCGTAAATCTCTTGAACTAGTGGATTGAATTCGGATTGATACGACTAATAGATTGCTAATTAGAAAACCTGACTAGTCAAAGCGACCGTTCAAAAGGTGCACGTTGTTTTAACCGAACGCAATTTAAACCTAATACGCACTAATTAGCGCAAAACTCGTCAATGACTAAAGCATGCTTAGCGAATTTTGCCATTCATTGCGTAATTTACATACTTATCTCGTAAACTTTTCCATTTAATTATGAATCCCATAGTAAATAGTTTGATACTACAATAATTTCAGTTTTATTTGATAAATACAGCGCTTAATTCAATAAATTGCGATTAACACTTGCGATGAGGAGGAAATATTTTATGAAAATACGCATCAATATAATAACTTTATGTTTTTTTTTTTTCATATGTATATGGACAAGAAATAAGAGAATTGAATTAAATTCTCTATGTTAAAAATTGCCATTGAAATATGAAACTTTCTCTTAATGGATCAAATGCTTTAAAGTGGATAGGAATATTAAATTTCACAATTGTTATTCCTATAAAATAAATTGCGAGGATAATAGACTATACAATAGACTGAATAAGTGGATCAAGTTACGTTAATGCCTTTTAGTACACTAATCTTGTATTCAAATATTACAAATAGGAGGAGCATAGGAGCAGCGTTCTGCTTTTGTTAAGGAATAACTTCATTAATATTTAATCTTAAAAATTATTATACTTGAGTAAATTATGTATTTTGAAAACAAGCTTATTTTATGAGGTTTCGAAGTTTTTTTTTAATTGGCTTTTGCCGATGCTCTCGGTACTCTGCTCCAGGTGTCGTGGATCACGTCTCGCGGCCTGCCGAAGAACTTATGGCCTTAACCGACCGGACTTCGAGAAGTAAAGCTCTGAAAAAAATCTGGAGATTTTCGCGTTACAGTCCGCGGCGTCAAATGCTCGAACGAGCGGCTGGACCGTAAAGCCAGTCTTAGCGGCCATCTCAGGGTCTGTCTTGACTTTCAGATGTATGTAGAATTATCTGGTTATTTGGTCCTTGGTCCGGCGGACTTAGAATTACCCTTTTCTCGAGGGAATTATATGGAATCATCAAACAGAAAAAATTAACAACTCACAAACGGACACGTACCCGAACAAGAACAAAGATATAATTTTGCCAAACGGAAGCAACAGAACGATGCATGGATCGAAGAAGATCCACTTCAGTAGGAGAACTAAGTCAGGAGCCTGATAACGTTCCTTCAAAATTCTTCAGAGATATTTGAACGCGCTAGATAGACGGAGACAAGGACCTGAAGAGTGGGGCCTCTAACGACACTGAACAAGCGGCGCAAAAACGACCAGCCAGGAAAAGTGGCCAGGGGCTCATTTGCGCGGGGGCAGTTTTTGAAAACCGCATATTCGCAAAACGTCCGCTCAAAGCAACCACTATCGAGGAAATTGAGGCCAGCGCCCATCGGAAAAGGGGGTGTCCACATACTAATTGTGAGTGTACTCACCTAGCAAAGCCTTAAGCTACACTGGCCGCTGCGGAGCGCGCCAATAAAGAGCTCCAGGCAGAAGAAAAGGTGATGGAAACTACACGCAGGGCGCTCGAGCAGAGGCCAGTGTTGCTCAACGAGGCTTCAGCTGATGAAGCTGATCAATTGCCTCTAGCGGTTGACCTTCGTAATCATATCCTACAGCAATTGGAGATCATTTCTAAGGTTAGTTTTTATGAAAAGCGAAAAAAGACACGTTTGTGAGAGTTTTTAAAGAGATCGCCTCAACCATAAAGTATGCTGTACATGCTCATTTAAAGACAACGGTCACGGAGGAAAATAAAAAGATGGAGGCGGACAACAGGCACCTGAAATCAAAGGTCCTGGCGCTAGAACATATCTGGACCGTCGTCCCAGTTGACGCTGGTCACCCGGCGCAGGCCTGCCAAGTCAAGCACCGGCCCCATCATATTCGCCCCGGTAGCAAACTCAAAGGAGCAAAAAAGGATACCGAAGTGCAGTCTCCCTCGCTCACCCACTATGGTTATGAAGCTGCAGCAGGTAGCAGCAGCCAAGGAGGCTACATATGCTAACGTCTTCAAAGAATGGCGGTCGACTTCAAGGGTCTCGGAATCCAGGCCCTCCGATTTAGGAAAGCTGCAACAGGTGCGCGGATACTGGAAGTGTCAGGGGCAAGCGTGAGAGATATCTACCAAGATAATTATAACTTGCCTGGTTACGGGCTTAGTCGGTTACCCAGTTGGTGCCGCCAGCGACGTTCTCAACACCGGTTGAGTCCTCATAAGCTGGTTTTCAGTGCGGTCCAAGCTGCTGCCACAGAGGTCCCTTCGATGCTACCGGTGCTTAAAGTTAGGACATTTTTTTTATTTAAGAAAATGATAACCGCCGCCCAGGAATTTTCCAACTTTTACTAAAGTAGGCCCCGGTTACCTCACTTACCAGACGAAACGCAGAAGTTTTCCTTCCACTTCACACCGGTCTCCTGTGAGGATGGACAGACCTGCCCATTTGTGCAAAAGTGGTGACTGTATTGTGGGCCTACCGCGGTTACATACTATTCATTTATTGATAATACCATTCATTTATTATTATACAATAATAAGGATGTGTAAAAAGTTAAACACTCACTAATATAGATTAAAACGAATAAAACATCAGTTGCATCAGAGAAATACGCTGAAAGCACGTCAGTAAAGATATTCAAGTGACTCACTAACGACCGAGTCTTTTCGTGTCTGGAATATATTATGTTCTGAAACGTTTGCCGTATATAAAGTAATAGGTACGCTCTATCTTAGTTAAATCTGTTGAAGGGAGTCCTGAGTGCACGACGGTGAAGATCTTAAATTTTTAACTTATTACATAAATCAATAAAGTGTATTCGAATCGCAGTTGACGATTAACTTACGTTGATTACTACATTATTACACAAAAGTATGTAGCATAAAATATTTTAAGATATTTCTTGATTGTTAAATAATTGTGTAGCCTCCATATAATTCAAATTAAAAATACTTTGTATAAAAAGTTAAAGAAACAACAAAAAACATCGCATTATTTTGTTACAATTATACACTAAACTTTTAAGAGCATCACTCATGCTTTATTTGTAGTTTAAAGAGTAATAGTAAAAAGAGAACTGTAATAAAATAATTAATATAATTTCAATAAATTGTCTGTTAATACTTTCAAATAAAAAGCTTTAATTTTTTTTCTATCAGAAATAAGAGTATTCACCAGACATTAAAAATTCCTAAGTAACTGACCTAGCCTCAGTTTCTACCAACTTTCACTTTTTGAGTTTAATTTCTTATTGAAATTGAAGGTCTTCCTTTTTTTTTTTAATGAAAAAGTTGGCAGGCGATCAATCAGTTCATCTGACGTTAACTGAATACTGCCCACCCATGGAATACCTGGTGCGTTGCAGATATGTTGCCAACTTGAAAAAAGTGAGCTGCGGTTACCCCACTCACCAGACGAAACACGAAAGTTTAGTACTTAAACTTCACGCCGGCCTTCTTTAAAGCCGTGATACTTCCCCGGATGATCCTGTCTATTCGTACAACAGCACAACGTGCTGCGTGCCCTACCACAGTACAACTAGCAGCTGACAATATTTTTAGTATAATTCTGGCAGTCATGACAATAACATTTCATTTATACTAATTTGAAGATATGATGATTAAAATCTGCTAAAGCATTGCGCCCAAAGGGCAGAAAATTCTGAGAGTACAGTGGGAGTAGGGCTTTGCAACAGTCTCCGCCGTTGAACCAAGGTCGAAAAAAAAACTCGCTTGCCACCTTCTCATATAAAAAAACAATAATTAAAGGTAAACCTTACTATATACAGCATAGATATTACAACTTCGGATTTCATAATTTTCATAAGTAAAAGTAAAGAATTTGCTAGTAAATACTAATAAGCTTAAAACAACTTTAAGCTTTTAATTTAATATAGGCCAAGTACTACTTTTTGGTTTTTTAACCCTTAAAGTAAGACTTTCTTAGTTCAAATAAATAATAAAAAAATGTTTTTCAGAAAAAAAAATTATCAAAAAGGCCCCGAATGCCTCTAAAATTCTGTTATAGCATATAACTATGATGTCTTCATAAAAACAAAATCAAACTTTAAGAGCACAATATTTCATTGGTAGGTAGTTGTTTACATATGTCTGTATAATGAGCTCATGTATCGTCTCCAATTGCTAGGTACGTTTTCGCGAGCAAACAATTTCCGGAATCTGCCATCAGTCTGTTTTCAATTTCAGACACACATGTGTACTCAACATATATTAATCAGCATTTTCTCTTGATCATATACAATATTTGCAATTGCCGAACTATACCATAAGCAAACGCTTAAAACTTCGGTGATACGTAGCTTTTGAATTTTATAGCATTCCAAGTCATGCCTTCTAATTTGTGAGTAAAATGATATGGCATGATTTGTTAGAATGGCATTTTCCATTGCGCTAGTCACAAACAATAGCACTGCAGGTGCATTTGAATGGTACATTCAAGGATGATTCAGACAGAAGCTCTATGTCGAAACGACCGAAGAGAAAAGATTTTACAAATGTCATATATCGATGAATTCGCGTCGTTGATTAAATGACATCATCATTTGTTTACCATAATCAACAGTATTCTTATTAGTTTTTGTGATGTTAATGGAAGGAAAAAAATTTCTATTGGTACGTATTGGAAGTGAAGTCAGTTTATTACGCAAAATCTAGCAAACATTTATTTTCAATCTCAACGGATGGTAAGTAAGAGCTAATCTTAAGCATAGATGAGAGTAAAAATAATTCCTAAAGTACAGTCTCTGGCGTTTAGGGAGATTTTGCTAATAATATTTGGATATTTAGTCATATTTATGTAACCCAAAAATGTACCTGATAAAATTAAAATATAGTCACTTCAACTTAAATAAGTTACCAAGATATCTCGGTTTATATGCGGAATACAATCATCTGTATAATCAATAATGTAATAGAATTATCCAACTTGACTTGGTTTTGTACCGATGACCGTAATTTCGTATTAATTCTGGAATCACATTTTTATTTGGTTGTTGAATGTAGATAATTATCAGCGTATGAAGTGACATGGAAATGCTCCGGTATGTTTATGTTTGAACATTAAAACATAAACATATCGGAACAATTATGCCATTGCATCAAGCATTGACCAAATCATTGTGATGTCGCCGAGGTCACCATTCGGAACTGTGACCCTTTCGCTTGGCTAAATTAGCCCCATCTAGACGAGTCATTGTTATTTCGAAGACCGAAACTTGGTTCCATCGTGACTAGGTGGACTCAACTACGACTTCTATCTATTATAACTCAACCAATCAAGACCGTCCTGGTCTATCATACAGAAGGTAGTCGAAGCCATCTGAGTAGTCTTTTCTCTCAGATGGCTTCAACTATGTGAAGTGATCATCCCTCGCACCATAATGTGTGCAAAATAATGTCCATCACTGTCACCTCAAGATTAGATTATAGGACGGTAAATAATTTCGTGAGTTTAGATAGATTTGAACATTCTGCCCCAAAGGAGGTCTCCGATACTGTATTGAAGGTTCGAAGACTGACAAGAAAACTTTTGTGCGCTTATTGCACTACACACATCTAAACACGTCACATCATGAAAGCGTTATGCCGTTCTAAGAATAGAATGCAGGTACTTCATTTAAAGGCGTGTGGTTGGACGAGGTCTAAGCTTATTCGCATTTGACTTACTATATGCTTAGTAAAAGTTCACATTTTTCTTCGGGCTCTGATTTATAACACACTGAACTACTTCATCATTGCACTTTGGAACCTTAATTAGCCTTATAATCTGGACTGCATGAAATATATTTGGTGTTAAATGGTCATGCCGTAATATCAAGAAACGCTTGCCTAAATTCCTTTATTGACATGTATTTTAAACCATGTTTCATTGAAATAATTTTCAAGCAACAATCATGTACACCATATAAAAAGTATTACAACTTTATTAGGGAAAATGTGTCAAGAACATAAATATATCGCTTGTTAAAGTACACGTTTTTCGTCTTGGCGTTGTAGGTTGCTGTTTCCTACTTTTTACCTTAGGAAAAAACAGTTGGCACGGTGACGATGTCGTAAGTACCGTCACATAGGAAATATCTATTTTTTTGTATTGAATAGAGGCAACAAATGAAGGCTGGAAACTAAAGACGTTAAGATAGCATATTTACAGGTGAAAAGTGCTCTAAAACATATCGAGTATGCCATTTTTAGTTCATTTACTGCCGCGTCATTTTCATATTTGTCGAAAACACATATTCTTTAAAATATAAACGTCAGGTCGCGAATGCCGAAGACGTGGGTTCGATTCCCACAGCGGCGATAATCTTTTCGTGCTTTTTCTACAAAATTTTAATGTTTAATCTTAAGTGCAGAGATTAGCACAAAAAAATAATTTCTAAAAAGCAATTGCGACATCTCTCGGTCGAATTATCGTTGTAAAACGATATTCGAAATTTTTTGTATGCTGGAAAGGATATAGCAATGGATGCGCCAAGCATTGCTTAAATGCTAAAAATTATAATTTTTAACAAAAGACCGACTTCAAACCGGAAATTAAAAAACATTGTTAATACTTATAACATTTGAGGATTTCCCTCGATTTCTCTGGGATGCCATCATCAGATCCGGGTTTCCACCACCCTTGGGATATCTCCATTCCAACCATTCCAACAAAAAAAAAGAATCATCAAAATCGGATCATAAACGACGAAGTTATTCGCGAACACACATAAAAAAAATTAGAAACCTTCTTTTTAAAGTCGGTTAAAAACAATGTGTTAAAAATTTTCGTCGATATGACAATCAGCCGTTTAGCTTAGTAGCTAAAGCATCAGGCCGCGAATGCCGAAGACGTGGGTTTGATTCCCACAGCGGCGATAATCTTTTCGTACTTTTTCCACAAAATTTCAATAAAAAGAATAAACTTGTTGTTTATTCTTAGTCAGTCATTAAAGAAGTTACTATGTTTTTTTTTTTAATAAAAAAAACTCACGTATAATATAATGTTAAGCCAACGAACGCTTAAAGGGTGATATGTTAGCAATATGAATCGGTATTTATAACACCCGATGGCATGCTGATGCGTTGACCTTTAAAAAACTGGGCCCTGGTTACCACACTGACCAGACGAAACGCCAAAGTTTTCACTTCATGCCGGTCTTCTGCGACGCCGCGATACTTCCCTTGACGAGCCTGTCCATTCATCCAACAGCAGAAGCTGTTGTGTAGCCCTACCTATCCAAGTTAATTTTTATTTGTAATATTTGACAAATAATAATATATTATACCACTTAACATGGGACTAAATAAAGCAAATCGATGATTAGATAAATTTTTATTTCATAAAATTATACAATATATAAAATTAAGGTGAAAAGACCCCACTAAACAAAATGTTTTCCCCTGTTTTTAACACGAATACAAACGGATGGTCTGCAACAAATTTGATGTTCTGGGAAATAAATGCAGCCAGATAGGAAATACCAAACTCTGAAATAACATAAATCATTAAATTATTTACTAAGAATTAATCAGACTCACTTTGTTAAATAGATACGAAATATAATCAATGAATTACGTACGCACGTAAGAATTTATACTGCTTTAGAGTAACAAAATAAAAATAACTTAAAATTTCATCCCCAGTGCTAGTACTTTTTGTTTTTGAAAAAGACATTAAATGGCTATTGGTTTAATTACATAACTTAGAATTATGGGTAATAACTTGAAGTTGGTCGCTTTGCAACCAACTCGGTGTGCGCACGCATCTTAACAAATTTATTGTCATAATATTTTCCAAACGCTTCAAAAACCGTTGTAACCCCAAAAATTAAAAAGATAATAAAAGAAATTGTGGCACTCAACATAATGTAAATTTAGTTTTATGTCAATTGAAATATTTATATATTACAAGTTTTCTAACGTTTCAGTTGATGGACCATTTTGCTTAGGCAACATTTAATATCGATACTTGTTTTACAATCGGTGTGGCAGTCAGCCGTTTAACTTAGTGGTTAAAGCGTCTGGGTGTGAATCCGAAAGACGTGGGTAAAACTCCAGCATTGGCAAAAACAAAACCTTTTCGGACATTTTTTCAAAAAATTTTAATGTTTCATCATAAGAACTGACCACAAAATTATAGTATTATTATTATTAAAAAATTAAATTTCAACTACTAGTAGAAGTAGTAGAAAAATTCAGGTGAAATTTTTTCCTGCTATACTTTTGGATGCTATGATGATGAGAAATGTATCAAAAAGGTAATTAAAAAATCACCGTTATTCATATCAGTGTAACATGAAAAATTAAATCTATTCAATTTGCTGAAAAGACTTCATTAAATATAGAATTTTAGTTAATTATTAAATTAAAAAAGAATGGACTGTCAGTAACGAAATTATCTGGAATATAAAACTGAAAAATTATTTGAGATTTAATTATAACCTTATATATGTGGTAACATAAAATATTAGGCTTGTGGTAACAATATATTTTAAAACTCAAAGAATCCTTACCATTTGCTGCTGCGGCTTCAACACCTTCTTCATTTATTTCTATAAAGGCCTTTTGGATCGCGTCACTTATGTACAAATCTCCTTTTTCTTTTAACAGTTTGTTGAAATTTGCTTCACCAGCTTCAAATATTTTTTTAACACCAATCTAACCATAAATCAATTATATTCTCAGAAAAATACAAGTTATTGTACTATAAATATTAATTATATTTTTTACAAATTGATATGAGTATTTTAACAGTTTTTGCAAAAATAACTAAGTACACTAGTTCTCACCTTTTGTAATATTTCTTTAAGGTTTATTGTAGTTTCGATTTTAAACTTAGGTATATATGCCTCTACTTCCACATCAAATAAGTTTTTTAACGAATTGTCTAACACAGAAGGATCTTTTAATTTATTCTCGAGCTCCATTATTCCATCGATTTTGTCAGGTAATATTACGTAAAATGCAGATTCACTACCTTCATATGGAATTTCTAAAATCTGAAAATCATCAATGAAAATTAATTATTATTAATTAAACTTAACACAAGATATTAACGCGTTTATAAAATATCATCATCAGCCTTCTGCTCTCTTCCCACCTAGGCGTGGTCCCGCCAACGTCAAAAGATTCTTAGTCCTGATTTGGACCTAGACTGAATTCGAGAAGAGTCTCGTATTCAGAACTCTCGTATTAAGTCCAAGTTAGAACATTTCAAAAAATATGATATTATCCCGCTACTCTACACTCAAACACCGCATCAGGCGACCTACAATATGACCATATTTAAGCAGTTTGTTTTGTACAGTTTAAGGCGAACAACTATGCCAGTTTCGTTTTGAAGCCCTAAACCTATTTCTGGGATAAGTTAGTCATCTTAGACTGACGTCTGAAGGTGAATTGAATAAAATGATGTTGCAGTCTTCCAGGACCAGGATGCTGTTCTGTGAGGTCCCTTGTGATGCTCTAACGGCGCACGACGATTAGTTTTATTTCGATTTATACCAAAAGCCCGTGCTACCTCTATAATAATATAATATCTTTATTCACATAGACGCTTGCGCGTTCTTATGATACGTCAAAATTTTACAAAGAAATTAACACGTTCGTAAGTTACCACCGGTTCGGAAAGCAGTTTCTGTTGAGAAGAAACCGGCAAGAAACTCAACAGTTGCTCTTTTTTAAAAGGTCAGTTTACAATATAATAGTACAGGTATAATAGTCTTGTTTTAACCTACGTAAGTATCAACAGTATTAACCCCACACATTGGCGTCGTCAAGATATTCGGCAATAGTGTAATAGGCTTTAGCCATAACTTTACTTTTAATTTTTCGTTTAAATTCATCATTCATTAATTTCGCCGCTGCGTAAATTATTTTCAATAATTTTTAACGTTTAAAAACAATAAATGTTTCTATATGCAAAAATAGTCGTAATAATTAATCAATTCAACCACTCAAAACCCACAAAAAAAGAGAAACTTCTTTTGGCGCATTTGGAAAAAGTTATAAAGGTAAATTTTTTACAATGCACGCGCAGACTGACAGTAACGTTATGATGAAGTTTGTTACACAGCGTCCAACTTCGGCCACCGGGTATTACAATGGACACCAATAACTTTTTGATATTTCATAATTCATCTATAATTCGAAATTGTTTAACAAAGCCGTTATTATTTGGCTTTAATGTCATTTTCTCAAACAAAGAGGCATAAAATTTTGGTAATTTTTTTTTATTACGCTAATGTTTTTGATGAACATGCGTTTTTTTTATATTATATTATATTGTTAAATACGATTCTGTTATCTAAAATCAAACAGAATTCAATTTCAGATTAAAAACTTTGCATCCAGCATTTAAAAAAAACATAATTTAAATTATTTTAGCAAATATCACAATATTTTAGCGTTTTTGATGTCTATATTATTAGAAAGCTCATTTTTTAAAGTTTTTAGAAATAAAATAAATTACAAAGAATAACTTTACCTTAGCACCAAGATCCGCGCTTTCACCATAGTTGAAGTTTCCTTTTCTGTACATCATAGGTATTTTAACAGTTTTCTCACCCGACACATGAAAATCGCTTTGGCGTGTAAAAATTTTATTAAATGGATCTTTCCACATACCCTATTTAAATAAAGTTTTCATTATTTGTTTTACAATATATCATTAAAAATCAATTCCTATAAAATGATTTTGTGGTGAGAGTGAAAATCCTAAAATTATTTATGTTATCTAAAGCCATTTAAATCTACGTCTATTAGTTGTGTTTGTCTGACTACCACTTCTCGATACTTTAAACGATTAGGGATTTTTATAAATTACATCAATCATACCTTAAAATAAACTGCATTAACAAGAACTGCCCTTGTGTTCCCTGATAATGTGCCGGGATCAACTAAGTCTTTTATACGATGGTTTGTTTGATCTTCTACCTGGAATTTTATGTATTATTTTAGCTTAACTGTACCACTTTTGATTGTTTGTAGTTGGATCACTGACTGTAATTAAAAAATACATTGACTCGATAACTTAAACTGTATTAAGCTTACTTGTGTAATTTGTATGAAATTTCCGGAAATTATAAGGGTTGTCGTTTTAATAAAAAATAAAAATTGCGAAATCTTTTAATAATCAGAATATTTTAATGATTAGATAATTGAGGAAAGATTAGATATTTTCAGGAAAAAACTGATAAAGAGAACTAGTGATATTAAATTGCGTATTGAAAAAATAGAGAATTGTATGTCATAATTTTGTTTAGAATCTTTGGATTTCGATCGATTATCTCATCTCAAATACACACATACACGCAGAGCATAAACACAAATAAAATTATTGATTAATTTTGACAGTAGCCAATTGTAAAAGTTCTGTTTATCTTATAGTCTCGTTCGTGATTTAGATCACAGTTCATTGTATTACATTTTTAACGTTTTTTTTTTTAAATAATATTGCATAATATAACATCGGTACATTCAACTTACCCAAGCATTTATTTCTTCTGATGTTTTTCCACTATTAGTAAAGTCAACACTTTTGATATCTGATTGAAAAGTTTCCCTTGATACGGCAGCATAATCATCATTTAGATCATATCCATTAGCAACGTAAATCTTGTTTGCCATTCTTAAATCAACGCCTTTTACGGATCTGAATTTTTTGTTCATATATGAAAAAACTGATTTGGTCTGGAACAATATGCATCTTATATACTTTACAGAAAAATTGTTGTGTAAGCACACACGAAAATTAAAATATACATACTATATAAAATATAATAACTACAATACAATTCGATTAAAACATGCTGTTATTGTTGTTTTATTATATACATAAATAATTCAGTATATAATATAAAATTTGTAAAAATAATAATATTTATGTCTTTGAACTAACCGAATTATCATCTGGTAATCCAATAGCCCTAAGAATTTCGTCGTGAGAGTCTCCTTCTGAGGCAAGTGAAAGTTGGCCTAGAGGAGTGAGCACAGAAAAAGCAGACAAAACAAAACTCTTCTTAGCGTTGATTTTGGCGACTTCCTGAAATTTTAATATTTTTTTTAACTACAATTATTCGGCAAGGCATTCGGTAGATGTCGAACTTGAGATTTGTATACATGACGACATTTCAACGTCATAGCAATAATACAGGTATTTGCGTATATTTTCACCAAAATATCAACTAGGTTATTTCCAGATTACTTTTACAATAGAATTTTTCTTTAACCACAAAAATTAGAACGGAGTATTTCCGCTTATTAATGTTAAGTAAGGTTGTTAGCCTTACTGTTGTTGTTGTTGGGAGTAAGTTTTGCTCCAAGTTGCTGACGAGTATGTATGTTTACCTAGGACAGTTAGTCTTGCTAGTTAAATCAGCAGCTTTCGGAAAACGTTCTTCTCGTCAAATATCCGTATATATTTGACGATTAGTCATCACTCAATGTGTGTTGCCAGTGACCTACAGAACTGAGATTTAGTCCTTTACTGCTAGCTGCATGAGGAAGCTCAAGCTCAGCTAGCTATGGAATGTTTGGCATATCTCTGCGTGATAGAGTCCGAAATGAAGACATCCGCAGTGAAACAAAAGTTACCGACATAGCTTAGAGGACTAGTAAGCTGAAGTGGCCACATAGCTCGAAAAACCGATGGGGAAGAAAGGTTCTCGAGTGGCGGCCACGTATTGGTCATCATAGTATATGGATGAAGTCGGGTCTCAGGGTCATTCATGCTCTGTAGCAGTCTGTGGGGAAGGCCTACGTTCAGCAGTACACTCGAACAGGCTGAAATGATGATGAATGTTGAAGTACCTACTATGAAATCCCTTATTTTAATATGAAATAAGTTAGATCGATTAGATTTACATTGTTGACATGTATTTCATACATTTTGAGAAATCGTTATGAGAATATATTTTTCATTTATTAATATATTTTTGATTGGCGTAATGTTAAAGGTAAAAGAGCCGTGATAGCTCTTTATTATGGATTTGGAGCAGTGTTTGCTTAATTAACATATACTTGAGCAACCTGAGTTCGATCCCCGGTGCCGGCACCAATGAAATTGTTCATTTTAAGTGCTGAATTATCACGTGCTCAGCGGTGAAGTAAAACATCGTGAGGAAACCTGCATAAATTAGAAATATTAGCAAAAAAAGTATTCCGAAGATATGTAAAGTCCGCGAATCCGTACCTTCTGTACAGGAGGCCTTATCCCAGCAGTGGGATATTTATAGGCTGTTACTTTACTTTTTACTTTTATATGTGGTGTGTTATTGGTATAAATTTATCCGATGATCTTAGCTGACAGCTTTAAGGGTATACCATACACGTCTTGTATCATCACAGAACCTTTTTTATAACCTTTTAGCAATTAATTTATTTCTGAAAGGCTCGGTTGGCCACAGTTAGACTACCACTACGACTATACTATACTATTGACTACATCGCCAGGGATCGTAAATTGAATTTCTATGGGTCCCTTCCTCGTGTACAGATATACGTTGTGTAACTGGCAGATAATATTCCTGGATCTGGGTATTACTTCCTAGGCAAGGTTGACGTCAAACAAGTGGCTCGTGTCGTATAAAACCTTGCCAATACCATGAACAAGTATGCAGTTACCTTTTTAACTTTTATTACATCTCAAGCAACCGTGTCATACAAACAAGTTAAATTTACCAATATATAATTTTTTCTACATCTTATTACAGTCATATCAGTGGTAACAAATTTTCACTCACCGAAAACATTTTTGCAGTAAATTTACTATTCCCGGCGATTAGAAGTTCGGCGTCGATAAATTCATCACCATAATTTCCCACAGTCATGACTGCTATTATTATTACTGTAACCATGAGATATGTATGTATATTTTAATACGGTAGTTAATATTTACACTGACATTTTATATTGAGAGATAGTATAGATTTTAATAATATCTTGAATTTTTTATGTATACAGTGGCAAACGAGCTGGCGGTTCACCTGATGTTTAGTGATAACCGCCCATAGACATTTGCAACACCCTTATGATTGCAGATGTGTTGCCACATTAATAATAAAGTGGGCCCCGGCTTCCTCAATCACCAGACGAAACACAGAAGTTATGTATACTATTATGTACCACCCTACCACCGATATATACCGATATACACCAGATGTACAAGTAAGCGCCAGATACTCCTCCTCGATTTATCGATTACTCCTCGTAACTTAGATCTTTTTCGGACGGAAATACATTTGAGTAGAAAGAATATAGTTCGTTTAAAAGAAGTTTTACTTCATTAAAACATGTAGAAAAAGTACGAAAAGATTGTCGCCGCTATGGGAATCGAACCCACGTCGTCGATAAGTTTTACTTCAACCACGCGTATCGGTTACACACACGCATTTGGTATATTTCAAAATAATAATACTGCATTTTCGATGAGAGCTGACATTTGGCTTTATTTCGTCCTTCATCTTAAACAATTATCGTTATGTTTCAAAAAGTTATCTCAAATCAATATTAAACTATAGTTACAAACTTTCGTCTTGAATCACCCTATCTTTAAATGAAAACCGCATTAAAAACCGTTGCGTAGTTTAATAGATCTAAGTGTGTACAGGGACAGATAGCAGGAAGGGAGATTATTTTGTATTCTGTAGAGATGTGTAATCTACAGAAGACAAGGCTTTTATATTATTTGTCTAGTAATACCTAGTGAAAATACCAAGTCACACTAAAAAGGTAGTAGCAAACTGTCGTGTTTTTTTTTTTTTATTTAAACCTCAAAACTATATTGCCAAGAACCCCCCAGTGCGATAAATTGCTTAACTAACTATTAGAAATTAAGCACGTCAAACTCAAATAGAATTAATTTTTAAAGCATTAAATGTTATTAGGAATACTGCGTTGTGTGTCATACACAATAATGTAGCGGTTAAGACCTCTCTGTAATCGCGTGTGATGGAAACCGGTCTGAGAGTGTAATGTACATCTGTAGTCAATGACTATTTTTATTGTCTGGGTATTTCAATGTCATCTAGCGACGAGAAAAAAATCGTTGATATTTAGTTGCTTTGTAAGTAGGTACTTTATATCGTTAACCTAATTTGACAAAACATATTAGAAGTTATTGATATTGACTTACGTTAATTTTGTTCGATAAACATTTTATTTGTTAATTTTATCCGCAAAATCAATAAAGAAATATTAATTTATGGAAGGGTTTAGTAACAATGCCATGAAACTTCACCAATACCCATGAAATGTAATTCTATAAATTATAATTATTTTGATTAAATAATTTAAACAATTCCTATTTAAAACGAATACTCAATCAGATGATAAGAATTACTCAACCAGAATAAAAAATACGACAAAATAAAACAATACTAATGTATACAGAATAACTTACGGCAAATACACGGCTTCATATCGGTAGCGGTCACTCGCACGCTTGCTGGAAGTATACTAACCTGTTTGCTTGTTCGAAGCTGTGGTTGATTCGTAAATCGATATTTGAAAATTCTTGACGTTATATTATCTTGGGTATACAATAGGTCATTGTAATTATGACGTTCTTGAAATTACGCTCAGCGGGAAGAATATCAAATTTATTATCTTTAAACAAGGAGAAATAACGTCGGAATTTTAGAGTCGCTTATGCACGCTAAATGTTCAAGTAATGTTTGATACTTTTTATTGTTACTTAACGATAAAAATGTTAGTATTTTAGAATTTTTACGTTAAAACTTCTAAATATTAATTAGTCTTGTATTTGAAGTAATGAATGCCATTACAGTGACGGGTACATGGTTGGATGTAGGATAAAGTTTCAAATTTACTATTACCTGTTAACTTTACTGCATTACTTGCGATTCTCAAATAAATAAGTTTTGTAAACGGGAAAAAAATTTGAAACTTTGATATACTTTATAATTCGAACATTAATTATTTTAAATAGTTGCTTTAATATTTTGACATACTTATATGTCTTTTCTCAAAAAATAAGAACTAGTCACCACAGCCCAAAATCTAATATAAATGATTATATCTTAAAAAGATTACAGATCATATGTATGTTTCATGCATTTTAAAATATATGATCCTTTTCCTTCTTTACATTTAACTAGCAAGATATTACAACTTATTGGATTGTAACTTTTTGTGGGTTAAACAAATGAGTTTTCTTTAAATTGATCTTTAAAAATCAGCAAGCTGGCGTAACATGTTTGTTGTATGTAAAAAGTACAATGATGTAAAGATGCATTTTAAATACATAAAATGCTTAAATTATCATATTACCACGGTAGAGAAAAAATAATATTTATCTATGAATGCCTTACACGATCGGAGAAGTAGTATTTATTATAAACTAGCTGAGGCTCTTAGCTTCACTCAGAGAGTTGATATGAGATTGTGTAGTAGTTGAAAAAAATACTAACTTTAATATTTAAGAAACATTTTTCTTGTATTTAAAAATATTCTATTTCCAATACTTGTTTTTAAACAGCATTTGTTATTCTCTCATCCGGGATAGCTCATTTATGTCTTAAAGTTGTTATTTTGTCGGTACGCCATAACTTAAATTATTAAAGAAAATAATCATTTGAACACCATTTTAAAAATTATTTTAGCCGCTATTGAAAAAAATAGTCAAACAGTTTCCAAGGTATTGGCTTTGGCGTCGGGAGTCGTGCGTTCGATTCCCATACGGGACAACTATTTGTGTGACACACAGATAGTTGTCATCTGGGTGTTTGTCCACGTGAAATGTATGTTTGTAAAACGTCGTTAAAACACAGGATAATGTTATTCTAAAGTAAGGGCTTTGTTTTAAAAAAATAATACAAAAGAAATAAAACGAAGTTGACGACGACCTGCTTGGCATAGTGGGTAGTGAACCTACCGGACCTATTTATCAGCTTCAGAGGGTGTGGGTTCGATCCCCAGTACTGGAAAAGTATTTTGGAATGAAAAAAGTGTTTTTCCAGTGCCTGTTGTTTATATACGTATAGTATGTATTTATTTACAAAAGAAAAGTAGGTTTAAGTATGTTTATTAGTTATATAGTACCCATAGTACAAGTGTTGCTTAGTTAAGGACTGGAAAACGTTGTGTCAAAATGTGTCTTAAAATATTTATTTATATATTTGCGTAAAAAAAACTTTATTTAAAAGTTTCTTATAAGACTGTATGATAAGGTCATCTATTGACATTTGTGTAAGTGAGCGATAGCGAAGTAGACTGAATTCATCAATATAAGATACTTCTCACCGATACATAATTATTTACATATTATTATATTATCATTCGGTGACTGATTATGGTACTGTGCGATAATTTCGCACGGGTCAACATGTATCAATTTTTAGGGTTCCGTATCCAAAGGGTAAAACAGGACCCTATTACAAGACTCTGCTGTTTGTCTGTGTTCCTTTCTGTCTGTCTGTCTGTCCGTTGTGTCTGTCCGTCGGTCCGTCTCTCCGTCTGTCACCAGGCTGTATCTCATGAACGATGATATTTAGTCAGTATATTTAAATTGGGCTCCCATACAACACACATGATTTTTGCCGTTCTTATTGATACTGGTAAACCTTGGTGCGCGAGTCAGAGTCGCACTTGGCCGGATTTTCTAATTCCCTCCTCGTCAGCAATCTACTTATAGCCCTTGAAAACATCAGCAGTTTTTGAGGTTGAGGCCACAATGTTATATAGTACGTCATTACCTTTTTTAATTGAAAAACTATAGGCTAGTTTGATAGCGGATTACAATCTACATTGTTTTACATTTGAATAGAAGTTCAGTAGAGATTGGTTGTATCATGGAGACAAATACTGCATCCTTTGCCCTTTCTACTCATAAGTTTGCCTTTGATGGTACATAGATATTTGACGATCACCTTGTTCCATTGCATAGTTTTGGTTAGTTGAGATTTCGGTGTAGTATGACCGGAGATCTAATTTTTAGTCGAATACATTATAATGATATTCCTTAAAAAGTTTTTAATAATTTTTTATTTTTTCTCTCTATTCTCTTTGAAATTTTTTTGCAATATTAAAGTTGATATTGTTGACAACTTTATTTTAGTATCTTATGATATATCCAATTAGAATTCATATAAATTTGATGTAAATAATGTTTGGATACATATAAATTGAGATCATAAGGCCGGTTGTTGGGTCAGTACGATATTTTTATTTGCCTATCAGTAAAAGTTTGTTTTTGTAAGAGTTCAAGTAACATGTGCTGTTATTTCGTCTTACGATAGTACAATTTTCATGTTTTTTGTTATGTTTCTCTATGTGTAGCCAGTGATTTAAATTTTTAAGCATTGATTTAGTCTACTGTTGTTGACTTTGGGATGGATTTTTAGTAAAAAATCTCCTGAGAGCATGAGTAAGCAAGCTCCCATAACTTAAGAGTTATTCTTGTAACGTTTTGCCCTTTTATTTTTATTTTTCTATGCCTTGGTGCATAAGTCTCAGAAGATAATTTAAGTTAGTTTTAGAAGTTCACCCCGTCCATGTCATCTAGAGATTTTATATACTGGGAATTGTTCTTTGACTATACTCAATGGTAGTTGTATGATGGAATGAACAGTTCATTCTCCTTCGACACCAGTGGCGCTAATGCTGCATTATAACCGTGCAAGTGTGATGAGTTGTTAAGCACATACTTCTGCCAGCAAAACTTTATTAAAACGTTTTCCATGTGCCACCTGGCGGGTGCAAATAAACAATTCCGCTAATTGCTGCTCCGATCCACGATAAGTTTTTGATTGTATTTTTTTTTTTTTCATTTTCATCAAGAAGTACTTTGCTGTGAATAATGTATTAAATTAGTTTATTGACATCTTAACTTTATCCTTTCGATTTCATATTTGATCACTGAAAATATCATGTCAATATCCTGACATCCTGAATTGTACTACTCTGTCTTTTTATTGCTAAATATTTATCTAATAATTGTCTGTTGGCTGTTGCACGAGTGGGCAGACTCGGTAAGTGCATAACCAAAAATAAACACGATAAATCCGTAAACATAGTTCCATTTAGTAGCTTGTCGGATTAGGTACAGTATGTTATCACTCACAATCTTTTTGAAGTTTCACTCAGATTCTTTTTTTTCCATTGCTGTTTTGAATTCAATGGGTTACATGTTGTTAGAATTATAGCGAATAAATCTCTGATTTGTTCAACTGAGACTGTTAGAGGCTGTTATTGTTAATTTCCAGTGTTTGTCGTTTTCCAGTAGCTCTTGTATAATCTTGTAAATCTTGAAAAGTAGGAATTAATCGTTATCAATGGAATAAGCAACAGTCTTGCGATCGGTAAAACTTTGTTGGTCTCTATATTTTGCGTGGCATTGTTCGGATGTACGGTGTATACTCGGCCTTAACGTTTTTTTTTTTTTCATGAATCCTGGATGGTTCTCTACAGAGAACCCTTGTTTTCTTCGTAAAACGATTTTTTCTTATTGTGTTCCTCGTATTATAATTATGAGTAAAGTTATTAATGTACAACATAATTATTTTCTTGAATATTAAATTAATCTTTTACAAGTACAGAAAAATGCTTTTTCACGTAAGAAAGATTACCTCAAATTCTAAGTTATTTAATTAAACGGTGATCAGTTGCATTTAATGTATTTTTCAGAAACAAAGAGGAGATAAATTATTAGCTATTTTTCTTTGGTTACGTTAAAGAAGTACAACTTCTCACGTGCGTGCACACATGTTTTTTTTATGTGAAAGGTTGTCAAGCGAGCAGGCGTTTCACCTGCTATTAAGTGAGGGTTACCACCTGAGGCTTAACAGATGTGTTAACAACCTTGACCTAAAGAACTGGGCCCGGGTTACTTCACTCACTAGACGAAACGAGAAAGTTTAATTCTTCCACTTCACGCCAGTCTTCTGTGAGGCTATGATACTTCCCGGACGAGCCAATATCATTTTTTGTATAAAAATGAACGACAAATGTTTTGCCGCTGGAAGTATTTAAGTCACGACAAACAAAAGCTTAAATACTTTTTGATTTGCACGAGTAGTTATTTTTAATTACTTACTCTTTGCTCTAATTTCATTAATGTTTGTCATTTAAAATTGGAATATTTTCTTCTAACTGTCATCCAAGTTTTGACAAGAATGTCATTATTTTTCCGCTGTCTCCGCAAGAACATGTAAAATGTAAATTTAATTATATTGTTCATTTTGATTAATGACCTAAGGATTTCTTGCTGCTAGTTCACAAACACCACACCTTCTACATTACACACAATGACGCAAAGATCTACGTGGAGATTATTTCCGTCGATTTATGTTAAGTAAATGTAATTCCTTTAAATTATTAGAAAAGTTATACCGCGCACTCAAGTAATAACAGCCACGAGGTGATTGCTCGTGCCGGGCGTGACTAGATTTGAACCTGCATCCTTCGTCGTCCATCCTCATCGTATTTTATCTACTTTTTTTTTGTAAAAATGTAATAAAAATCAAAGTAGATAAAATACCCTGATATTTTCGTCGCTGTGAAGATAAGCTCAGTCGTTAGACCGTCAAGCTTGTACACCGTAGGACGCAGGTTCAAATCCTCATAGCAGCGAAAATATTTTCGTCCATTTTCTACAAATTTATAAGTATCATGGTAAGTGCAGAGGATAACAACGGTAAAATTAATATCTTTTAGAACAATACATTTATTATATAATAATACTAGTATTTGTGGTTATTATTTTATATAATAATACTAGTATTTGTGGTTATTTATTGTTTTAAGCAACCTCTATCTATTTACTTCTTCTTATTTTTGCTCATATTAAATTAATATATAATTTTGCTAAAATTTAAAGTTTTAGTAATATTTATTAAAGTTTTAGTATTTTAGTAGTGAAGCGATCTTTCGACTGGCAAATTTGTAAAATAGATGGAAATCGCAATTAGACGGCAACCACAGGACAGGCTTTTCCTAGTGTGGTGCCAACGCACAATGTACTTAAGTGTAATTCTGTTTGTCAATAAACATATTTTCATTTTCATTTTCATTATTCTATGTAATAAATATTACAAGTATATAATATTATTAACCAAATAACTTAAAAAAAAGCAAGTCAGTTATAGAACAAGTTTTTATTTTATAATTTTTTATTTTGTATAATGTGATTAATTAAGATGAGAAGACTCCACTAAACAAAATATTTTCCCCTGTTTTTAACACGAACACAAACGGATGGTCTGCAACAAAACTGATATCCTGCGGTGTAAATGGAGCCGCAAGGGAAATAACAAAGTCTGAAATAATATAAAATCACATTTAGTAAAAATGTTCGTAATTCTGATATTTGAAATTTGATTATTACAAGTGACACTACCTCTAACTACTTGGGATCTATCTTAATACAAACAATATAATTTTTTTTTAAGAACGGATGCATTGATGAAAATTGATGCTAGTTGAATTAAATAAATATTAATTATAAAACTAAACTATTTTAGATACGCGATTCACCATGATATCACAATTCATAAACGTCTTTAACGAATATTGATGAAGAGTAAGAATTATTTGCCGGTCATTTGAAATGGGCAGAAAAAAGTCATATTGATATATACTATAGTTTTACTAGTACTTTTAGAACGAACGAACATTGACATTGTTATGTATTGGATGATTTGCATGATATTAGGGCTATGTTTTATAACAGTAAAAGGAGACTTTTTCTCATAGGACAGCATCCTCTTAGGTCTGGGCGGATTAAATATTTTCATAATCCGTGTACATAGCTAGTATTAGGTGATAACATTTTTCAAAACCAAATCCAATGTAGAAATTATTAAACAAAATACCGAACACATATAATAACTACTTATCAGGGCCGGCGAAATAATATTAATAATATTTTCTTACTTTTAAGTTTCACTTAAAATATTATGGGATTTCCACTTTCAAAATTAATTGAATATTGCTGTTTTATCATAATATGAAAACTATTTTAATAAAATATATAGGTTCGAAATATAAACATATTATCACATGAGATTTCTAAACATTATTCCAATGTCAAAACGTATCATCATAATGTACCAAATTAATATACTAATCATCATAATATACTAAATTAATTATTTTGACTAGCTGAATATACTCCAATCGAATAACAATTACTCATAACCTTTGACTACACATAAATTTATGTTAAACTTGTGAAAAGAAAATTATTGAAATGTCAATGAATCCTTACCATTTGCTACAGCAGCTTCAGCACCTTCTTCATTTATTTCTATAAAAGCCTTTTGGACTGCGTCACTTATGTATAAATCTCTGTTTTCTTTTAACAGTTTGTTCAGATTTGCTTCACCAGCAGAAAATATTTTTTCAACGCCAATCTGAAAAAAACACCAATATGTATATTACATACACATCATAATAATTACAATTCAATTATAATTATTATGATGTGTATATATTAGTAATATAAATTAATACTCACATTTTGCAATATATCTTTTAAGTTTGTTGTCGTTTCGATTTTAAACTTAGGAATGTGTGCCGCAACTTGTATTTCAAATAAACTTTTTAAGGAATTTTCCAACACAGAAGGATTTTGTAACTTATTCTCGAGCTCAGTTATTCCATCGATTTCATCAGGTAATATTATGTAAAATGCAGATTCGTCTCCTTCATAAGGGATTTCTAAAATCTGAGAAATATCAATGAAAGAAATGTTATGATGTTTTTAATATTAACAAAATTATATTCACAATAGAGCATTCGCTTTAATTTTTCAACTAAATGATCGAAAGTTACTACAGCTCATAAATGCCCTTATATTATTAACTTATTAATGAGCATATGACGATAAAATAAAAACAACTAGCTTTTCGCCCGCGGCTTCGCTCGCGTTGAAGCCCTTAAATAAATATCTTTTAACCCTGTACAACATTTTTCTAATAAAAATATAGCCTATGTCCTTTCTCAGGCTCTAGACTATCTGTGTACCAAATTTCTTTTAAATCGGTTCAGTAGTTTTGGAGTGTAAACGAGACAGATAAACTCCGAGACAGGTAACTCCGTCTAAGTTACTTTCGTATTTATAATATTAGTATGGAAGTATCCATACTGAGCAGCAGAAAATTATTTTATCGATGGAAGTATGATGATCGGTGTTGCATTGAGAAACGGCTTCCTTTCGAAAGCGAGACTAGTCAAATTTGTGGCTCCAGAAAATTGTACAATGGGTCAGAACAGAAAAAGTTTTGACATATAATCACTATAATATTAATTAACAATTTAAGAATTTATTCTTGATCTTAAAACAAAACTGTTGACCTAACTGATTCACGAAAAAAATCTATATGTATAACATGTTTGCCATTATTACATTAGTCAATTTAATAATCGTTGTCATCACAGAGCCAAAACCCTTAAATCAAATGATAATAATTTGAATTTCTTTAAAACAGCTTATAAGCTAAGAAATGTATTGCATACAATCTTACGATACATTGTTTTTCAAGAATATTTCAAATGAAAATAATAAACAAAATAAAAACAAGTTACATAAACGCACTTAGAACAACAATTTTGTTTTTGGAGTGTTAAACGCTTTCCAAAAACAGTTTTTTTTTAATGTAAATGTTAGAAACAAATGAATTCCCGTAGGAATTGGTCAAACATGTTTATGATATTTATAAATATAAAAATATGACTGAACAGATAATTGTTAATTTTTTGAACGAATAAAATATATTACTTAAAATAACTATACCTTAGCACCAAGTTCCGCACTTTCACCATAATTGAAGTTTCCTTTTCTGTACATCATGGGTACTTTAACAGTTTTTTCTCGCGTCGCATGAAAATCGCTATCGCGTGTAACATTTTTATTAAAGGTATCTTTCCACATACCCTGTTAAAAATAAGTTTTATTCAGTTTTTGTAAACCTATTTCTAAAGGATTTTAAATTTTACGTGAAAAGTTGCCAAGCGAGCAGACGGTTCACCTGATGTTAAGTGAACACCGCCGCCCATGGACGTCTGCTACACCCGAGGGTTCCAGATGCGTTGACAACCTTTTGAAAATTGGGCGTTGACAACCTTTTGAAAATTGGGCTCCGGCCACCGGCCACTCACGAGACAAAACGCGAAAGTATTATACTTCCACTTTACGCCGGTCTTCTGTGAGGTCGTGGTACTTACCCGGACGAGCCTGCCCACTCGTGCAACAGCCGAGGCTGCTGCATGGCCCTACCACCGTGGCCGTTTTTCAGGGGCATTCTAATCTCCGTCTAAGCGTTGTGGAAGACAGCTTGTCACAATCTTCATTTTCTCTTCTTTATTTTTAAAGTTTTTTTTAATAAATCGAGACCATACCTTAAAATAAATTGCATTAACAAGAATTGCTGTTGTGTCTTCTGATAAAACTTCGGAACTAACTAAGTTTTTGATATGATGATTTGTTTGGTCTTCTACCTGAAATTAAAAAAAATGAAAAATTTATGAAAGTGTCACTTACTGAGCACGGTTACGTGCTTTTGAGTAACTTGAAAAATTATTATGTTTTTCCGTGTAAAAATTAAGGAAATAAAAATATAAAAATCAATGTGTAATGACTCCGTGGCGCAGTTGCCAAAGTATTTGCTTCGGCGTCGGGGGTCGTGGTTTCGATCCCCCACATGGGACACCTATTTGTGTGAACCACAGATAGTTTTTTCGCATCTGGGTGTCTGTCCACGTGAAATTCATGCTTGTAAAACGTCCTTACAACACAGGATAATGTTATCCTAAAGTAAGGGAAATGTTTTTAATTAAAAGAATAAAAAAATGTTTTGTCAAAAACTAAATAGATTCTAAATACATTCCCCCCTCTCGCGTAATCCTAATAATGTCGCCATCGCTAAGTAAAAAATAGATTAAATATGTTTTTTGTAAGGGTCAGAAAACCTAAACCGTGGTAGTTCAATGTCCTAGTGCTTACTTTAAATTCAGAACACTAGAGTAATTTGAGTTCAACTCTTAAATAGTATTATGGTCACCTATTTGAGCTAAAGAATAAATAATTGCGAGAAAACAAATAAATACAGATATATCTGTTGGTTTGTGGTGAATGAACAAGCAAATATTGGCGTGCTGTATTGCACGGACTCTAATATCAGCTGCTTAGCTCAGTTCGTACAAGTGTCTGAAAAGTTTTCGGTAATTTATGTACAAAAATGGCATTATAATATAAATATATAATGCTGTAACATAACAATTTTTAAATTTTTGCACTACTACATGCAACTTACCCAAGCGTTTATTTCTTTTGTTGTTTTTTCACTTTTAGTAAAGTCGACACTTTTAATATCCGATTGAAAAATTTCCCGTGATATAGCTAGATAATCATCATTTAGATTATATCCATCAGCAATGTAAATACTGTTTGCCATTCTTAAATCAATTCCCTTTACGGATCTGATTTTTTTGTTCATATATGCAAAAACGGATTTAGTCTGAAACAATACGCGTTATATATATATCTTATTAAAAAATATCTCAACCAACCTTTAATATTAAATAAAATAAATTTTAACTAGGCTGATTTTATCATTATATACTATATACATAGATATTTAGTATCAACCGTGACAGCTCATTGTCCGGGCGCTCACTTTTAATTTCATATACTCGTGCAACCTGTGTTGGATCTCCAGTGCCGGCACCAATGAAATTGTTAATTTTAAGTGCTGACTGACAGACCACGTGTTCAGCGGTGAAAGAAAACATCGTGAGGAAACCTGCATATTTTCGTAATAATAAAATAAAAAATCAAAGATTTGTTTAGTCCGCCAATCCGTAGTGGAGTTCCGTGTTGGACTATACCCTCTGTACAGAGAAGGCGTTTGTCCAGTAGTGTGACATATCTATAGGCATATGCTGTTTCTTTACTTACACTGCAACTACCTTTACATAAACTACAACAATATCACAATAAACAATGCTGTTTCTTTACTTTTACTTTTATTTTTAGTTAATGATATCACCATTAGTGTCTCTGAACTAACCGACTCATCATCTGATAATCCAATAGCTCTAAGAAGTTCGTTATGAGACCTTCCTTCTGAAGCTAGTGAAAGTTGCGCTAGAGGTGTGAGCACAGAAAATGCCGACAAAACAAAGCTCTCTTGACATTATTTTTGGCGACTTCCTGAAACAAATAATTAATTTCAAATTTTAATAACGAGTGGCAACTTTTATTAAGGAAGTTATTATTAAGATGGTCCTCAAATATAAGATTTCGTACACAGTCATCAACGTCAGTATTCAAAGTTATAAAAAATCTAAGTTAGCGTTTCTCAAAAATTGTTCTACGATATGTCTTTTTGAGATTCTCTAAACATTTTACAGAATATCCTCGCTTATTTTTTAATACAACTTTGGTTACCAGAATTAATTTTAAAACTAGCGTTTTATCAACGTTCTCGTTTTTATTTACAAGTAACAGATATTTTATTTCTTGTAGTTATTCTATTTCTTTTATAGTTTGAGGCGTATCACTAAGAATAACTTTATAAGCCCTGATCTGAAATAAAAATTTATTATTAAAACCAATCTAAAATATTGACCTTTTGACACTAAAAAAAAAACTGAGAATAGTTGGTGGGTACAATATTTTCAGCCCTATAGACATACAGGGCTGAAAATATTGTCAATGATATGAAAATATTGTATATTACAAGAATGCATGTATGTACAATCCTTGTGTTCGTACGCTTTGAGAAATCCTTTCTACTCTGTTTTAATCATTCCTATGCATTGCTGCATGTTTGTTAAAAAATAAGCTATATTAAATATAGTATTTTGTCTTATATTTTTAATTTTAATATTTTTTTGCAAAAATTGTCAAATAAAACAAACAGTAACTTTTATATCCGCGTAGAAATCACTTTGGTTTTTTGGTGAATCTGTTGGTACCGTAGTAAAACTACTGGCATCGATTCCCACACGGGTAAGCAATTGTGTGACCCATAGATAAATTAGATAACTTCAGAGTCTGGATACTTGTTCACGTAAAATCTGTTAAATTTTTCAACACATGATTTTATGTTATAAAACAAGGGATAATGTTACCCTGCATTAAGGGTAGCGCTTTAAAAAAAAAAATAAAGTATAAGGTATCAGCCTATACATGTCCCACTGCTGGGCAAAGGCCTCCTCTGTACAGAGGGTATCAGGGCATAGTCCACCACGCGGCCCCACTGCAGATTGGGGGACTTCACATATCTTCGAAATTTATTTTTTTATTGTTATTTCGAAAATATGCAATTTCCTCACGATGTTTTCCTTCACCGCTGAGCACGTGATAATACAGCACTTGAAATTAACAATTTGATTGGTGCCGGCACCGGGATCGAACTCAGGTTGTTCGAGTATATTGAATTAAAAGCTAGCGCCCGGACACTGAGCTATCACGGATCTTAAAAAATATATAAAATACAAAATACCAGACAGAATACATAGACAGAAATTTTCAATAATGAGTGTGCAATCATTCTATTTACGTTGTACTACTTCTCAAGTGACGGAATTATTAAAATTACTTTGGACTTTTTTTAATATTAATAACAATAATTAAATAATTTTTTCGCGTGTTTTTAATTCCCGACGTTCCAGACCTTTTACAGAGTTCACAGGACAGACTCATCATCTTCCTCCTGCCCTGATCCCACCTAGGTAGGGTCGGCACAACACGTGGATTATGTTGTGAGTCTTAGCTATATTTTTTATGATCAGATCCGTAACAATTATCTGTGGGTCACACAAATACTTATCCCGTGTGGGAATCGAACTCACGACCCCCGATGCCGAAGTGAATACCTTGGCAACGGCGCCACCGAATCATCAGTTCACAGGACAAACTATTATGATGTATTACGTCCAAACGCCATAATTCAGGCTACTTTCAACATTTAACTCAATCAAAACTCACCGAAAACATTTTTGCAGTAAATTTTCTATTTCCGGTGACAAGGAGTTCCGCATCGCTAACTTCATCACCGCCACTTCCCATCGTCATGACTGTTACTATAAACACTGTAACAATTTTATATGACAGTTAAGAGTCACGTTAAAATTATTCGTAAGACTTGTATACATACAAGTTTACCTTTAATTCACAATTAAGTCCCAAACTTTACTTCACAATGCCAACGTTGATAAACAAAAATGAAGTTAATACTTTTTGTTTTATTTTGGTTTAACATCAAGATGCATTACCGTGCTTCATGGCAGTCTGTGAGGGACGGCTATGTTCAACAGTGATGATGATATTTAGTAAAACGTTTCTTTTATGAATACATGTATAAGTAAAACTTTTAGTAAATTATTAAAATAAAATGCAATAAAACATTAAAAACAATGAATTATTATTTATATTGGCTTAAAAGATATGCATGTAACCTATTATTTTGTTTTTTTACCTGTGAAGGGTAATTGTATAAAATACATTTAATATATTTAAGTGATTAAAGCAATAATATTTGTCTTTAATACATATTACCTAAAATGGAATGAAATAAAGAAAATAATAAATTAACTGGAAAACTATTAAGGTCATTAAAACATAAAAGACAAATCAATTTTATTTGCACAATAATCACTGGATGAAACGAATCACTGGATGTAATAAATACGACAACATAGTACAATAAGTAAATACTAAAACATTAATGTATAAAATATAAACTTACGGCAAATACACTGCTTCATATCGGTAGCGGTCAATCGCATGCTTGCTGGAACTATACTAACCTGTTCACTTTAAACTATGGTTGATTTATTAATCGATATTTGTTTGAATCATACAAAGATCTTGACGTTATCGTTGGTTAAACAATAGGTCATCTTAATGATCTTGAAATCGATTCAAGAAATTAAGCGCAATATTAATATAATCAAATTTTATTATCTCATTTTAGAAAAATGTAATGCTGGATTTTATGTAAATGAAGTGTAAATAATCGCTTATGTACCATGAGGTATTGAAGTAGTTTAATGCTATAAGTTATTATTATTAGTTCCTTTATTTTCTCCATTTATTTTTCGGTTGGCAGGTAGAGAACACCTAATGGTAATAAGTCCGCCATTGTACGGTATTGTGCAAAAAGTTTTTAAATTATAAAATAATAATAGAATAGTATAATTAAGTAAATAATTAAGCATAGTTATTTAACGATGGTAGCCTTAATTCATTTTTTTTGGTAGAAGGTAGCAAGTGAACTGGCAGTTTAACTGACGTTATGTGATAACCGCCGCCCATTGACACATATACAACAATGTGTATATCATAAAATCAATTGACTTTATATCAAAGACACCGGTGTAGCCGAATGTATTAAATGTTTCTCGACATTGGCCAGCGTGTTATTATATAGTTGCTGGATGACCGAGCCTCGCTCCGTTTTGTTTTCTACAAAAGAAGGATCTTAAGGGGAAAAAACAAAAAAAACATGGGGTCTTCTGGTTCCAGTAGCGCCCAATTTCCCATCTAAGCTATTATAACATTTAAGATGTTTGGTCCTTCATGAAAATCGCCGGAGCGGTTTCCGAGGTTCAGATTTAATTATTTTTTTATTTTTTTAATAAAAAGAATCCTATGTCCTTTTTAATACCTCTAAGAATATGTGTATAAAGTTTCATGATAATCGGTTGAGTAGTTTTGGCGTGAAAGCGTAACTAATAAACTTACATTCACATTTATAATGTTAGTAGGGATATGTAACGTAACTAGCTGCTGACGTAACTAGCCGCTAGCCCGCGACTACGTCTGCGTAGAATAGGCTGAAGGCGTAATATTCAGACACAAAGACATAAAATAAGATATACATAAAAATATGTATATAAATTATAGCCTATGTGTTATTCTGATATAAAAGCTATATTAATGTAAAGTTTCATTAAAATCCATTCAGTAGTATTTGTAACAAACATCCATCCAAACCATACAAACTTTCGCCTTTATAATATTAGTAAGGATTTTAATAGAAACCAATATTTTTAAAAACCCTTAAAATAATTTGATTTGGATATTTGGAGAGTTTGGTAAAAAACGAACTGATTTGGTACAAAAGGCTGTTTCAATGCACAGGTTTACATCAAAACAAAGTAGTCAAATTTTATCATGTATGCTCTTCTCACATATTCACGTCACATACACACGTCTCAATACACTTAGATTTACTCTTTCTGAAGTTTACAACTTCTAATCGCATTCTGCTCAAGTGCCAAATTTAAATCACATTGAATAAACATGGAAAACATATAGGTGCTAGCAACGATACTGATGGTCATCCACATTCTATAACACTTACCTAAGGGGTACGGTATATTAATTGTTAGGCAGCGATTAGACTATACAATAATTAGGGCCCTAAAAATTGACGTCCTAGAAATTTGAGTATATTTTTTGCTGTTGGCCTTTACATATCCACCGGACTTGAGGTGACCGGGCCCTTGGGGCGCTCGGGGCGCCTAGCCTAAACCTCGGCTACGCGTTAGTACGGGTACGGGTTACGGGAGCCTAGTCTCGAGGCGTCATGCTCTTATCATTCTCACCGGTTTGGGAGGCCACCATGCTCTTAGGGCGCTTTCGCATGTCGCGTCAAGAAGACAACTAAGTATTTTACTTAATTGACCCATGGTATCGGACTGTCCATGAGTTTTGCGGGGGATTGGACACATTATTTTTGTGTGAGAAATAGACGGCAGTTCTTTTGGCGGGATTGATCTCGATCCTCCATTTACGGAACCAGTTAAGGATGGTGATGACCGCAGATTTGAGGCGTCGATGGATTATTTCTGGCGTTCTGCCTGACGTATAGAGACAGGTGTCATCGGCAAAGAGTGCCCTCTTTGCCGATGACACCTGTCTCTAGACTACACTATTTCTACACCTTTGACACGTGGCATGTTGTTTGTGTAGAGCGTAAACAGGACTGGGCCCAACGCCGACCCTTGAGGCACCCCGACACGAATGGGACGCATTGAAGAGTATACAGAGAGGAAAAAGCGAAAAGTCCAATCACTTAGGAATTCTCTTATTATGCATACGAGATGATCTGGCACTCCGTACTCATATAACTTGTATATTGGGCAGAGAAATTGGAGTAAGGGATTATTTTTACACTGGAATAAGTAGATTGCCAATTTCAGTCGGCAGTTGACGTCCAAAACAATCAATAATAAAACCTAAAACAGTGACTACACAAACTGTCAAAATATAAAGAAATAAATTGGCGTTGCTCTTGCTGCCATAGCAGTAGTACCTACATGATGGGAGAAAAATAACCGGCCAGGTGCGAGTCGGGCTTTTATATTAAGAAGGATGAATTCCGAAAACTTCAACTGTCTAACTGTCATGGCTCATGAGATACAGCCCGGCGACCTACAGACAGACAGCGGAATTTTAGTAATAGGGACCCGTTTTACCCATGACTATGGGTAGCAGTAATCACTTACCATCAGGTGAACCACCTGCTCGTTTACCAACTTTTACATATGACAAGAAATAATATAATTTTAATATGTTAAATTTCACACTTAAAAACGCAATAAATAAACTGAAATAGGTATCACTAAACATATTGGATCTTATCGAAACACTGTAGCAATGTAATTGAAAACGTAAATTGAACTCATTCCAGCCGCTGTTAACAGCGATAACAAAAATTTTCACTTTTTCCATTCGAAGTTTAACACAGTACTTGAAACTGAATATTATAATGTTTTTATTACGATAAATTGTGGGATTTATAAAAATATACATATTTGAAATACATCACGTTTTCTTTTCTATGAATTTTCTATTCTTTCATACGTTTAATACGTACTGTAACACTTATATATAGTTTAAAATGTAATTTAACATTTTTTTAGATAAATGAACAAAAACTTTCGGTGCTACGGAATTCAAACCTGCGCCTGCGTCTCAAATACTGTTTGGGACGCAGGTTTGAATGTTGTGTTCGCTGTTTTAATTATTTTTTTGACAATTGCTAATCGGTTATTAATTTTCATGTTCAATATAGATGGCAGTAGTACAACAAACTCCATTTAAATTGTGATGGATCAAATCAAATTAAATTAATTTATTTTCGTAGCTGTATGCAAAAGGCTTAGCTAACAATACTAAAATATATTGATAAAGTATTATATCCATGGCGATGACACATTAATAACTAACAGCGATGACAACGCCGAGAGCGTAACAATTTTTCCGGATGAGGACCAATATGTGTGCCTCAATGCTTACACAAAGGCCTCAAAACTCTTTTTATAAACTTTTTAATGAAACACACGCAAAGTACGATGTTAAAGTAGTAAAAAAAGATGCATACGAACCTGTATGTGTCTGTGCCTTAGTAAAAGACATTTTGTGTTTTGTCATACAGCTCAATGCTCTGGAAATATGGATTTTCTTTACCTATTTTATTTGTTGAAATTCATAGTGTTGAAATGAGAGAATGAAAGAATTTATTATTCCATAAAATTTCTGGAAATGTTATGGAATAATACATATAAAAAATGTACAAGTCCATCTTAAAATGTGGGAATATTGACATTTATTTCATAACTAAAACTGCATGTTTTAATATATTGCTTTATTCACCTTCTTGAAGCAATTACCAACACTCTTAAAGATAAAAGGGAAGCAATTACTTCGAAGAGTGATATTAAGAAAGAAACCATTCAACTACTTCTGAAGCGAACTCAAAACTAATTAATTTTCTTTCATTGAATTTATGAGTAATATAAAAATTGTTTTTTTAAATACTTTTGCGTTTGCGTAAAAATTTTCATTTTTTATGGCAAGCGATATACACTTCTGATTTGAGGCCGTGGTTTAGAATATCAGTCAGTGAATTAATGAAATAGAGTTACAGAAAATGTTCTTACAACGAACAAGCTGGTTTGGTGATTTGGCTTGGTTGTGAAAGATGAGAGTTTAGGTTTCGAAAGTAAAAAAAAGTTTACACGTATATCAATAAGACAAACTGTAGTAGTATTATCGCTATAAATGTTTATAAAGTTTTGTGTGAAAACCATATTTTATCAAAAAATCTTGCGTTATATGTCAAATAAGGTACACTCAATAGCCACGGGCTTTGAAACTTTCGTAAGTTTTCGTCATAGCATAATGATTAAAATTGACGGGTTACTAGCCCATAATTGACCATGACAATCGTTATGAACTGCATTATTATTTCTATTGATTATTGTTTATTTATAAAACCAAACAAATAAAAAGAAATGAGCTGTGATCATAAGTTATGGATAGCACGCTAGTTTGGCTAGTTTGAACTTTCTTGTAAAAAGGTTCTCGAGTAAAATAAATCTATCTAATGAAATTTAATCACTTGTAAATTTAGCAAGTCAACATAGGAAGCGCATCAGTGGTGTTTACTATTTAGATAGCCTTTATCTCAACGACGCTCTACGGGCTAATTGATTTTCTTTCATACAGTGGGAAACAAGAAAATGCTTTTAAGTCTTATACAATTACAATCTGCACTAGTGCTTAATGCAATTAGTTTTAACGAAGCAAACAGTGTTGATGAAAGTAGAAAATAATCTAAGCGGTTTATTATATTTTAAAAAAGAGCCAAGAAATGTGTTTCACCAAATTGTTATAATCTAAGATCATTTTATTAACCATTTTGAAACGGATCATTACCCGCTTCTATGCAAAAGTGTAAAATTCGTAATATGTCATACCTTTAATTATCATTGTTCTGTTGCTTTGTAAAATTTCTGAAAAGGCACCTGCAGTCAACATTAATTAATCTAATAGAATCCTACCGATAGTCACTTATCATACTAAATTGTAATATTCTTATTGTAGTATTTATATTTTATGACATAGAATATGGCATAAAAATACACATGACAGAAAATATCTACATGGCGATTGTAAATATCTTGATCGACTAGTGGGTAAGTGAAATTAAATCCTTTAATCGTTAGAATTATCCTGCGCAATGAAATAATATCGTGGTCGGTCATTGCTCGTGCCCAGCATGAGTATTTTATGGTTCCCCATGTGAGAACTTAGATTTTTCTTTCCGAAACGTTATTGCTTGCGGCCATCGCTGCCTATGAGTGGACAGATGGGCTGAAGTGTTCGACTGAGCTGCTAAGATAGTGATAGGGAGGTGAGCTCTATATTATGCGCTGAACCTTCTCTAGCTAGTTGGAAGTTGGTTAGGTAATAAGAAAGCAGTCTAGCACTATCTACAACTTATACCGTCACTGGTCACACATAGATTTTCATTATCTATCCAAGAAACAACTAAGAATCTGATTATTAAAGAAACACAAACTCAAAAATGGTCTCTAATTTGACAATCGCCTTAATATATTATACGGCTAATTTGATCCTTTGGAAAGATCCTAAAGACAGATTATTACTTTATCTTGGTCATGAAAATATTTTTATATGATTTATTGAATATTGATTAGAATGGAATATGTTGTAGTCTAAACGTTGCATGTTTAATTTTTATAAGAAAAACAATTTTTCTGTCACTCTTTATGTAATTATCGTAAATGAAAATTCCTGAACCATTACTGCATACTCATATTGTAATTTTAATTTTACTTTATAGCAGTCGGGCGGGGTGAGAAATCCGAGGAGCGGATTAACTGGTAACATTACCGTGTATCTCTATTATTGATGAGAGAGGTTTATATAGGTTTATATCCCAAAGACTATTATTTTCACATAAAATATACACTTACTTCACTAACAGTTAGTCAATCAAAACTTTATTTGATTTGAACCAAATTATTGTAATTAAATTATTCAATTTTGGACTTGGTTATTATAATTGCCGCGCACGAAATTCTTTACCTACTCTTTGAATAAAAAGATAGTATTTGATTAAGGCGTTTCGAATTTTGAAAAATATTTAATACAATTATTAAGAAAGGTTAAATGCTTCTAAGGATACTGAACCAATAAAATTATTACACTTACCACTTGCAAACATTTTAAAAGCAGATAAATAATATCTTGTCGCTTTTTTTTTCAACGAGCAGACGGTTCGCCTGATGGTAAGTGAATAGTGCGCCCATGGACATCTGCTACATCCGAGGGTTACAGATGCGTTGACAACCTTTCGGAAATTGGGCTCCGGCTACCTCACTCACCAGATAAAACGCGAAAGTATTTATCATACTTCGACTTTACGCTGGTCTTCTGTGAGATCGCGGTACTTACCTGGACGGGCCTGCCCATTCGTGCAACAAGCGAGGCTGAACCGTTAAGCTTTTTCTTATTCATTTCACATTATTCATGAGATCGTATCTCCCACGATTTGGTTGTAGTTGCAAGTTAAACATGGGCTGAAAGTGCGACACATTTATTTTGATTCCATTTTCTTACCTTTTGTTTTATTACTCGTATCAGATATAAATCGGCCAATATAAAAAAACATAAATTCTCTAATTGCTCAAGAATTTATTAAATGTAACAAATTGCGCCAATACTGTTTACGCAGTTTCATATTATAATATCAAAGCTCCAGAAAAAAGTAATCTTGAACTTCATGCGTTTGTGCTTCTTTCAACACGTAAATATTTGTTTCAATGTAATTATGTATGTGAATGTTAAACAATTCTCAAAAACCGGTCAATTGCAAAGGACTGGACTGGACTCGCGCACAAAGGGTTCCATACCATTCAAAGTCAAAGTCAAAGTCAAAGTATATTTATTCAATATAGGCCTAACTTAAGCTTTTATTGAACGTCAACAAAAATCTACCACCGGTTCACTAAACTAGACCTGCACAGAGAAGAACCGGCAAGAAACTCTGCGGTCTTGTTCTTTTTGTTATATATATATATATTTTTTTTTAATGCAATTATACACACTTATTTGGGTATAAAATCAGCAGCAGCCAGGGGTCTTGCAAGTGCAGAGCAAGAGTCATTTCCAAACATCCTTGTCCTCTATGTATTCTTGGATATTATAGTAGGCCCTTGCCATTAAGGTAGCTTTTACAAATTGTTTGAAATTGTTTACTTAGTTGTTTGTGGATGTCACCTATTTTATTATAAAAGTTGATGCATCTTCCAAGAAACGACTTTCTGGTTTTAGCCAATCTAAACCTCGGTACTTCCAGAGTGTCACCACGGCCCCGACGCGATGTGGATTGTTTTTTCGTAAAAAGGTGGATATTATTACGTACATACATGATGTTCTCAAGTATGTAAAGCGACGGGAGCGTCAAAACGTTTAATTGCTTAAATATTTGTCGTAGCGACTCACGTGGACCCAAGCCATAGACGGCCCGTATAGCCTGCTTTTGTAATACAAATATCGTGTCTAGACCGGATGCGGAACCCCAAAGTAAGACACCATAGGACATTATGCTGTGAAAATAAGCATAATAAACTAATTTTGCAGTTTCCTCATTAGTTAGCTGCCTGATTTTGCGTATGGCAAAGACGGCAGCGCTCAATTTCTTAGCTAACTTATCTACATGAAATCCCGATTGCAACTTGGAGTCAACGAAGAAATGCTGTTGAATCCTCAAGGGGCAGGATTTTCTCATCAATAGAGATTCCTGATTGGTGACACAACTTTGAAAGAGTAAATCTAATACATTTTGTTTTATTGGAGTTCAAAAGTAAGTTATTGGTAGCAAACCAGCCAGGCACAACATCTAGTATTTCATTTGCTTGTTCCAGTGCATCATCTTTCCTTTTAACTTTAAACAATTATGAAGTGTCATCCGCAAACAAAACAATTTGGGACCTTTTTTCCACTATATATGGCAAATCATTAATATAAACTAAAAACAGAAAAGGGCCCAGGATCGATCCTTGAGGAACCCCCATTTTTACTTTTGACCCTGTTGACAATATACCATTTATGATTACTTTTTGTTCCCTGTCAGTAAGATATGAGGAAACAAAATCATTTGCACAATTGCGAATACCATAATATTCCAATTTCCTGATTAGAATTGTATGATCTACGCAGTCAAATGCCTTGGAAAAGTCACAGAACACACCAATGGTGTCATGAAAGCTTTCCCAGGACTGCAGGATATGTGAAACTAATTCTATCCCTGCATCAGTTGTAGATCTACCTTTAGTAAAACCAAATTGGTGCTGGTTTAAAATTTTATATTTGTTAAAATGAACTATCATTTGATCCAGCATTATTTTCTCAAACACTTTGCTTAAGGCCGGCAACATAGAGATAGGACGGTAATTAGAGGCATCATCTCTCGATTTATATACTGGCACAACTTTACTACATTTCATTATCTTTGGGAATTTGCTACTGTCTATACATGTATTAAATATTTGGGCTAATATGCAAGCAATGTCATAGATTATAAGATCAATTGCCCATATTGATAAGCCCCATAAGTCTTCTGTTTTCTTTTTATTTAGATTTTTAAATATTTTAATAATATCATTCGGGCCTATATGACAAAATTTAAAATCTGGAACAGAAATATTAACATATTTATCAAGATATGTTACTGCCTCTGTGGGACAGTGTTGCAAATGTCTAGTAGTTTCACAAGGTATATTTGTGAAGACATTAAGAAACTCATTTGCTACTTTATATTTTTCTTTTAAAACTTTGCCATTAACTTTTAATGTAAAATCTGCCTTTTTTTCATTATTTTTTTTTCCGTATTGTATTTTTTTTTTTTTCATTATTCCGTATATCAAAAAAATTATGTCTGTTTTGTGTTAGCCTCACTTAAACTTTTTTTATTGTGTTTTTTAGTATCTGTTGTTATAATGGCAACTAAAATTCAGCTGTCTAACTAAGACGTTTCATGAGCCGTCTGCCACCAAGCTGTAGTGCCTGGTGACAGACGGATAGGCTGTTTTTAACAACGGAGTCTTAGTAATACGGTCCGGTTTTACCCTGTATGTATTTTCGGAATACAATGGCCTTTTGCATAGTCGTTGCGAGAATGCTTTTTAATTTCTATGATTAATTTGAGTCGCAAAAACTATCCTAATGACCTTGGAATTTGCAATTAAACTCTTTGTAGTTAATGTCTAAGTATTAACCAATTCTAAACATCACTGAATATTTACGAGGGGCACCCTCAATTGATCGGGAATTGAATATTTTGGATTGAGTTACAATAAAACCTTTTTTAGAATTTGCATACTGGCCTTTAGGAATCTTAATGACATTTTCTTAATGACATGTTTAAATGTTTAATAACAAAAATAACTAAAAACTTTAAAGTTGACACGTCGTTAACAGAAATGGAGCTCACGCGTGAAAATTTCCGTGCCATTGTCGAGGCTTATCTCAAGATAAATGTCTCAGCGAACTTGTTTCGATTTATGATGTTGAAGCACCGAGTCAAATGACAATATACCGCTGGTATGCCGATTTTCGACGCGGTCGTGTGTCGCTCAGCACACTTTCTTCTGCGAACTGTTATATTAGATGAACGTCATGTGACATAAGCAGATTCGGGCTGTTATCAGTATCGGAATGACTGCATTCAGTCGATATTAGATAATGAGCTGTGTGTAAGAAAGCTAGTTTCGCGCTGGGTTCCCCACAATTTGTCCGAAGAGCAAAAGGCGGCTCGTGTAGATTGGTGCCGGAATACTCTGCAACGCTTCAACGAAGGGAAGTCAAATGCCGTTTATAATATCCTCTCAGGTGATGAATCATGGATTTATTCTTACGAATCTGAAAGAAAACATCAGTCAACAGTTTGGTTCTTCGAAGACAAAGTCAAACTAACGAAAGTGGTTCGTTTCCGCAAGGTGTTAAAGAAAATAGTCGCTACGTTTGTCTCGAAAAAGGGGCATGTTACTAAAATGTCTTTACAGGAAACTGAACGGTTACCACTGAGTAACAAACCGTTTCTTTGCCAGAAATAAAAGCCGAACTCCAAAAATAACCCGAAATGTCGCATTATCTTACATCCCATACGGCTCGGAAGACAAATGTTTTAATGAATTATTTTTTGAAGCAGGAAAACGTTGAGCTGATGAGCCGTCCTCCGTAAGATCCTGACCTGAGCCCAAACGATTCCTTTACATTCCCTAGAATGAAAGATTTATTACGCGGTCAACGGTTTGAAGATCCCGAAGCAGCTGTGGAAGCGTACAAATCAGCCATTTTGTCAACATCAACTTAAGACTGGAATTACTGTTTTAATGATTGATTTGCACGAATGGAAAAGTGCATTAAGTTGAACGGAGAAACTTCGAAAAACAATAAAATACAATTTAGCTATACCGTGTATGCGGTTTTTCTTATTCCCGATCATTTCAGTATGCCCCTCCGTATGAACAATTCGGACCACTTTTTAGAGTTCAAATATTATCGTTTTCTCCAAACGAAAGCTTAATAGACGGGGCCTATATTTAGATCAAATCATTCAAAATGAAGTAATACATTGTAGTTGATCTAAAGAATAGTAAAGATCTAAATCGTAGTCAAGATTATAATAAGGCAACAATCTAAGTTAATCCAAATAATGGATAGTTTAACATTATGAGTTTAACTCTGTCTCATGAGATGTACAGCACTCAAACGACTACTTATAGATGGTTGTATAGAAGTTGACCAGAAGCTTCTGGCAATATTATTATTATTACATTTTTCCTTTTTCGTAATGTGGTTTGCTTAATTAAAAAAAATATATCAAACTCGTGACAAAAGATATACGAGTTACATTCGGAGAGCTCTGGAATCACTGAATCGTCTCGTGGCGATCGTAAATCATGAGCGATTACAATATTCCTGTGTGAGAAAAGCGTCGTTATCAAAGCTATAAATAAGCACGAATTGAAAGTCTTTCTCTGAATACTTCTGTCGTAAATTTACGGAGATCAAGAATGTAGTAAAAAAACTATTTATATACAAGTAGTAGTATGTATTACCTATATTTGGTAGATTTTTCTTATATTATAAATATTTTAGTATTGTATTCAACATTAGCATGTATATATATGACATAGTTTTTAAATATTAGCGTTTTGTTATAATCTGTGCACCTACCTAAATTAAAAATTTCTCGGTACCACCCTAAGTTTAGTTGGGAAATAATGCCTATGAAGTATACGCCTATATGATAGTAGTACGCCCTTGTACTATTTGTCAATAAAGAATAAATAAATTAAAAAAAAATCACATGTATTAAATACAATTAAGTTGAATTTAGGATAGACTAGTTTTATAGTTGAATTCTTAATTTTACGCGAATATTATACGTATTAAATGAAACTAGTTTACAGATTTAATCGCGTTTTTATTTTGATTTTGTAATACTCGACGTTTCCAACCCTTTCCAGCGTTAATGGTCACGAAATATGTCCCGAAAACTAGATTCATTAAAAAGTTTTATAGTTATTATTAAAGGTGCGTAATCATAGAGAAAGGTAGGTTTTACGAATGGCAAATAGCTTTGCAAATTTGTGGTGTGTCTCATATCTAGGAGTACTAAATAATTATTAAATTAATCTGTTTTCTCGTTTCCTTTCGTGCGTAATGCTGAAACAGAGAGTAAAACTACAGTTACAATGAATCTGACTGTAAGTATCAATGTAGCGAGCGTTTAAAAAAGATAAACCTAGATCCATTATCGATTGTGATAGTTCTAATACATTTACCCGATTCAACGGCTACAGGCAAAGGTTAATTGAACACTCGCTTGACTCGATCAACGTAGATTCGAAACCTCATCACATATTCTATCAAGTTCTATTTTGCTAGCGTTCCATTTTGTGTCCAAACTTATGATATACATTTACTTACGAAATACGTTTTAACTAACTTTCCTTTCGTTTCCTACACACTTATATGGTATACTAACTAACATTGACATTATGTTCTCTTAATGAGACATAAAGCGGTTGCATACGACGCGGTGACATAAGAGTAAGACTGGGTAACGTATGTTTGTACATACGTTTACATATTTTTTTGTATTTTCTCTTCGGATTGCTAAATTTATGGCTTTATTCAGATGGTTACAATATCTACCACGAACTAAGTTGAAAACTTTTGGCTTAAGACCAAGTAAATGTGTGGAGAGCCGTGTCTTCCATTGAAGCTACACTACGTTGTAGCACACTTCGTCTTATATGATGACGTGACTTCTGTAAGTTTCTTGAACAGGCAGTTTTCTACAAGCACCGCACATAAGTTTTCTAGATAATTGAGGGAAATCTTAATAATCGGTTAGCAAATGTGCATAATGCTTTTTTTCACCCAACGTTGTATGAAGGAATACGCTAAGTTGCGCCTACGAATTGTATTCTTTAATTGTAACGGCGGGGTCAGCTTTTCCTTCTAATTCAGAAAGATTTTATTTAAAAAGATTAGATTCTGTGGATCTGTGGCTAAAGCGATGGCATTGTCGCGATTTGTAATGAATGAATTTCATTTATATTATTAAATAGTTCTTCGATTCACATAAGCTCCCCCTTTTTAATTTGCCATTATAAAATACGAAATTAAATTAGTATTTAAATGTTATGTATAATAGGTGGCCAACCGAGTACATTAATGCGAACTACTGATAAGTATCGAAGGAGCTCTATATAAGAATTTAGTGTTTAAATAAAATGTCATATTTCAGGTACGGTAGTTAAAGTATTAATGTGCATAAGAAGTTAAAGTACTTGGAATTGAACGGTAAATCATTAAATTTAATAAAAGGTAAAAATGCCTCAATTGAAAAATTGTACGGTTAATTTTAATGAATTATTTAAAAACATTTTTAAATAATTCATTAAAGTTTTATTAAAGCTTTCGGTCTTGATTAAAATTTAGCATCTTTCCTCCGGGTTTACTGGGACAGAATGCAAAAATGTTTTAAGTTCGCATTCTGTAATCCTTCTTTAAGGTAATTTCAATAGAGAATAAATACATTTACAATCAGTTTATTCTATAGATAATTAAGTTAAATGACACATTGTTGTTGATGTGAATGCGCAAGTTAAGGTTCATATCAAAAATAAAAATCACATACTTGGAAGTTTTCTTAAGACGAAGATTAATCTTAATTTTTCGAAAACTTAATTTAAAAACATCCCATAATTTCTTTTATGTTACGTTAAATGCGGCCAATCTTACTTGTCTTTGATAAAACTGAATTATAACAGTTATTTTCCCCGGTCTATGATTTGAAAAGGAAGTAATTAGCTCGTGGGGTATTCTTACGGTGGAAGCCCCATCGAGTACAACAACGTTTCCTGGCACGTTCTCATTGCTTGAACGTGCACCTAATTAATTTTATGTGATCGGTAGTAATTATATTAAACTGCAAAGAGAAATGAATACCAGTCCTCTAAAAACTATCAAATTTAAATTTAGTATGTAGTTTAGTACCGGTAAGTTTACAGTTATACTTCTTTTGATGCGTTTGGAAAAAAATTATGACGGTAAAATTTTTACGATTTGCGCATATCGCGAGCAAAAAGCGGTTGATATGAAGTTGGTTTCAAGACGACGAACTTCGGCCAACTTCACGTTATTGCCATGGCAACCAATAACATTAGACCGTTATCAATTACATTTAATTTTTTTTTCACAAACTAAAAGTACTGCTACACCGAATACAATTTTTAGTTATTTTTCTTTTGTTACGCTAAAGAAGCAAAACTCTGACGTGCATGCATAAATACACATACTTTTTTATTTCAATAACAAAGATACTCAATTATTACTTAAGTATGTTATTAAAATGACTAATATATTATTGTTGCATTTGTTAAATTGTGAATTTATTGTAACTATTATATAATTACTAGCTGTCCCGGCAAACGTTGTTCTGCCATATAAATTTGAATTTGTAGGGTAGAAAAAACTGTTTAGGGTGGACCCTTACCATTAAGGGGGATGAAAAATAGATGTCCGATTCTCCATCCTGGCAGATATCCACACAAAAGTTCACGAAAATCGGTTGAGCCGTTTCGGAGAAGTTCAATTACAAACACCGTGACACGAGAATTTTATATATTAGATATATACAAAATGTATCGCTTTTTAATGTCGGAATACTCTGTGACTACGAGAGAATTTCTTTTGAAAATGAAGTTCATTATTATTAATGCTTTAAGCAGAACTATACTCTCATTTTAAATAAAAAGCGAAATCAATGGAAATGTGATCTGGTTACATCTTTGTATCGAAACTATCGTGACATTTATCTTCGCAGACTGTCGACCTGCATGCAATATTAAAGTGGATTTTCACAGATATAAAAAGCCACAGTAGTATTACTTCTAACATCGTATTTCCTTCAAATCCGTCAAGTGGTATAAAATTCCATATTTAGTAGTAATTAGATAGTTAAGATTATCAACATTTTTAGGCAATTCGTAAGAGAAGCACTTTAGTAGTCTAAAGATGAAGATGGTGCAGGGAAAATCGGTTCAGCCAATGATATTTTAATAAATAAAGAAGACGCATGTCCATCCTGAGCACCGTTTAAAAATTGTTCCGTTACATTATTAAATAACATAATTATGTAATGTGATAGATGATGTAATTATGTAATGTGAAAAACGTATGATACGGAAAGAGATGCAACTAAATCTAATTAAACCAATTCCCATAATTTAAGTGGCTCAGTTTCGGCACGAAAGTGTGGATTTGTATATATTACAATTTGATTCGCTGAAGCGTGAGATGTCAGTTTTTCACAGTTAATTATTTTCCGCTCCTATTAGCCTAAGCTAACAAAATATAACCTAAATTGCTTAAACCATTTAACAAATACTAGAGTAGCCTTAGTAATTTAAACATTGGCAACTTAAGTTTATTATCTGGAATAGGTTTCATTCTCATACCACCTCGTTACGGAGAGAGCAGCTTCATGAATAATGTTCGACTAATAAATGAAAGCACCGCGAAGTATCCACCTGCTGATTTAAATTCTACGAATTTCGTCTCTCAATATTTCCCGTACTGCGCTATCAGATGAATATTTAAAGGTTATCGGGTAATTCATTTTATGAAAGTAGGTGCCGATAAGCAGGAGGTTCATAAGAAGATAAATTTATTGTATTGTGTCCAAATATTGTAACCTTATGATAATTTCCTTGATAATCCATAGTAAAGAAATAAATAATATATGACATTTCCATTTCATTTGTAATGACTTCACTTAGATAAAACATCAAAATGTAATCCCTTAAATTTTGGAATTTTTGAACGTTTAGATAATATATTTATTTATTCAAAAACTAAGGTATGTTAAGCTATTTGCAGCCAAATAATGTTAATGAGAGAAAAGTCCTTTAAAACTTCTACAAAAATAGATTTCTACAAAAAAATTATAAAGGCAAAAGTTTGTATGTATGAATGCATGTTTTTCACTTTCACGCGAATACTACTGAATGTATTTTAATGAAACTTTACAATAATATAGCTATGATTTATATACATAATTTATTTATATCTTTCTGTCTAAATATTACGCCTTCAGCCTATTCCACACAGACGTTGTCGCGGACAGCATCTAGTACGGCAATAAAAACATTTTACGAATGACATTTCATTAAGTCAATAATTAAGCGATACTTTGACGACTTTTAAAAACGGACAGGTTGCACCACAGAGTACGACTTTAAAAGCATGCATACAATCGCGCAAACATTTGCTCGTAAGACTATTTTAAAATGTTTTCTTCACGATTCTTTGTAAAAGAAACAAGACTCGGATAATACCTGCTTAAATTCTAACCAAAAACACTTTAAATGGTTCTGAAATCTTAAATACGGAAAGGAAAGAGTTAAATTAAATGGGGAATGTTTGTATCTGATGACAGGGTATGTAAAGCCTAATGCTACAAGCATGGAGTGCACGCGCCTGGGTTGACCAAAAGAATGATTTGGGCATTAATTCTGACCTTTGTTACTTTAAGATTGGTAGAAATTAAATAAGTAAACATACGGAGAATATGTTAATTCAGTGTATGGGCGCTCGCTTTTAATTCATATACTCGAGCTACCTGAGTACAAATCCAGCTGCCATGTATAGGCTGATACTTTACTTTAAATACATATCAATTTATATATTTAATTTATAAAAATATATGTTCAACTAGTAAAATGTAAATACAATACAATATAAATTAACAATAAGGCGTTTTCTATAATAAAGTATAACAAGGCGTTCTATGTAATAAAGATCTCTATGATAAAGTTAGAAATAAAATTGTATAAGACCATACTTTTTATCCTAAGTTGAATTACCCTTGATACGCAATCGGAAACAATGGAATTTCTTTTCAATTTAGCGAAGGCAGGTTTTGCGACAATTTCTTCAATCATATTTGTGATTGACAAAGCCAACTCGTTAGTAGCTATGAATAATGGATACCGAACACCCGAAACACCTGTTAGTACCTTAACTTTATAAAACAACACTGTTTCAAGATATAAAGTGCTTAATATACTTTTTATGATTTTTTTTATGTTTTAGCCATCTTAACAACAGTTATTACACACTACACTGTTACTACACTGATAATGTTAAACCGATACATGAAAATATCTTATGGTAGAAATGTTATTAACTTGAGTATGAATAATTGTCTCCATCTACAGAACTAAGATCTTTTTCCCTTGTAGATTTGTAGATGTAGAATTCAAATATTTTTTTTACATAAATTAATATTAAGATGGTTAAAAGACGGAAGGATATAGGCAATACCTGTAAAAATATGAATGTTAAACATTGGCAATGTTCCGCATTTTTCGTTAACATTATATTTTAGTCAATTTACAAAATAGATATCTTTGTTCAATATAGAAGCATTACACTTTTCATTGAGTGTCAAAATACTACTACCAGTTTGGAAAAGAAAAGTCAAATACTTGAGAAGAACCGGCGCAATAAATTTATCATCATCATCTATCAATTGAGCAAGTTATTTGGTAGTTTGTTACTTGACAAATAATTTTCAAGGACTACGTATTTATATGTCGAGAAATCTAAAAATATTAAAAATTTATCTATTTAGTAATAGCTTTGATGACGGTGCTTTGATGCTCGGTGAAGGAACCAATGAAATTGTTAATTTCAAGTGCTGACTTATCACGTGTTCAACGGTGAAGAAAAACATTGTGACTGAACCTGATTATTTTCGAAATAATAACAAAAATAAATATTTTGAACATATGTGAAGTCCGCCAATTCACATTGGGATTGTGTGGTGGACTTTGCCGCAATATCCCCTTTTAGAGGGATATACTCGTACATAGGCCGTTACTTTTTTTACTTTTTAGAAAAGATTTATACAGATTACGTCATCTTAATCTCACCGTTCATAAGGGAATACCAAAGTAAGATTTCACTTTAAAATTCTCACAATGCATAAATGATGATAGCTATTATAGAGTTTGGAAACAAAGTAGGCCATTTTTTCTCGCTGCACTTAATTTCAGACCTTTTTAAATAAGATTTAATCTTTGAGCTAAAGGTCATTAAGACATTAAACAAGAAATGAAAAAAATATTAAACATGTATTCTTATTGAATCAATACTTAAAACCTTACACATTTATTATCATTATTTTTTTCCGAGAAGGTGGCAATAGAGCTAGCAGTTCACCTGATGTTAAGTGATATCCGCCGCCCATGGACATTTGCTACACCTATAGAGTTTCAGATGCGTTCATTTTTAATGAAGTGAGCCCCGGTGACCTTACTAACCAGACTAAACGCAAAAACACAAAACTTCCACTTCACGGCGCTATTCTGTAAGGTCGTGGTACTTCCCCGGACGGAGCTGCCCATTTGTGCAACAGCGAAGACTAAAGAATTATAATAAAGTAAAAAATTATTTATTTTATTTATATGTTACTTTATTGCAATTAAATTAAATAAGGTTTACAAAGGGTGAACTTAATGCCTTTCTCTCCTAGTCAACATGAGCCGTAGAGATAAATAGTGGTAGGTGCAGTAATAATATTATTTATGCCATTTAAGACGAGAGTAATAGGGTGTATAAAGCAATATCCCAGGAACAACAGAAGTCACGGATTTTCAGACAAATGAATTATGTATGATTGAGTAGTGTTATGTACTACGATCGCATGCCATTCTAGCTTGGTCAGTGGACCAATTTAATCAAGATACATAAAAACATTACTTACTTCACGTAAATTCTCCAAGCTAATTTTTAAGTATATTTTAGACTATATCGTTTGCAGATACAGACCTTAAAAGTATCAAAATAATTGCTCAACTTCACGTAAATTTCGCATTTTTCTTAACTTTTAAGAATTAATTAATATGAGTTAACTGTAAAAGAGAAAAAGAGAGCGATAGGGTTCAATACAATAATGCTAATATGGGCTGAATACTGAAACGTTACTTAAATGTTTAAAGGCACATTAAACATTCGAGCAACTCGAAAACACTAAATTCGTCAAGTTCACTAATTCCTTGGATCGGTCTGTCTTCTTGTAAAAAGTTTTAAAATAGTTATCGGGCGATAATATATAATAATACAATAAAAATACAATACAATACAAAGAACGTTTTCAAAAGGGTGTCAACGCATCTGCAAACCCATGGGTGCAGCAGATGTTCATGGGCGGTGGTATTCACTTAACATCAGATGAACCACCTGCTCGTTTGGCAACTTTTCACATAAAAAAACATCAGAATTATAATTTACACCGAAATAACTAAAAATACAATCCAATGGTTAAATACACAAAAAATAAATACTCCAACCCCGCTCGACACGCTGCCGACATAGGCGCTAAATGGTGCTCAACTCAAGTCAACCTCATTGTGAGATTTTTTAAACTATTCGTCCAAATAACTTAGTGTAGAAGACAAAGTGCATCTACATTAAATACTGAAAGAGACAAATGTATTAATTTTGGTAATTATCAGCTAAATACCCTAAAATGTGTTTTTATTATTAACGTATCCAATCTAAATGTGTTCATATTTTAGGATTGTGCCAATACTAAAAAAGTGTCAATACGTCCTGACATTTTTTGAGAAATTCACTTTTTCACCGTTAGGAATTTAAAGTTTAGTTTTAGTCAAACCTAAGTGGACTTAGTTTTAACAGCAGCAGAATTAAGGAATGCCATCTCCTCGAAACATGGTCGATATTTGAATAAAACTCAGAATCTTAATGTCTGCTTAATCTTAATATATTAAAATTTAGCTTCCGTTTGTTTGTGTTCACAAAATTTATGGATGCGAAGAAAGAGAAAGAAAAGTGAGAGATTAACTTGATATTATTTCAAAATATACCTATTGACCAGGATAAAGTGTTGATATACTTTTTATTCCGAAGTTCCAAGGGAAACGACAAAAACAAATCACAACAAAGCGGCGCGGTGGTAGGGTTTGTCTGTCCGTCTGTCACCAGGCTGTGAACTCATGAACCGTGACAGTTAGACAGTTGAAATTTTAACAGATTATGTTTTTCTGTTGCCGCTATAACAGCAAATACTAAAAAACATAATAATTTTATTTTATTATCTTTTTTAATATTTGCTATCTTATTTAAGTATAGCTCCCATACAACAGACATGATATTTTGCCGTTTTATATATAATGGTACAGAACCGTTCGTGCGTGAGTCCGACTTGCACTTGGCCGGTTTTTAATTTAAAATATAATACAAAACGCAATATATGTTATCTTATGATTAAAGATAAGTATGCGTGCAGACACAAAATTGTGATAGTAATAATAATAAAAATATAAATAAACCTTGTAAAAAAATAAATATCGATTACATACTAAACATTACATAAATATGGCTAATGGACACTAAGTCACTGAGATTAATATCCGCAGAATGGCAATAGCCTACAAGTATGGACTCCATACTTGGGAGTCGCTTCCACATTTCAAAATCTCTCTGGAAAGTTATTATCTTTTTTTTGTCATATTGTAATTTATTAAAAATATTTTCTACAAATAAAGAAAGTATAATAATATATATTAAATAATTGTACTAACAATAATTGAATATAAATAGTAACAAATAAAAATTAAATGTCAGTCTAATTGGCATCGCCTTGGTCGCCGCGCACAGTTTTTTTCTCTGGAGTGACTTTCTAATTGATTCTGAATCTGTAATCTCTGGGCCCCAGAGAGCCCACAGCTAGATTCAACATTATGAACATAGGGAGGGGATGCGTGTCCGCGTCATACAGCACCACTGGGCATGCCATCTTGTGACAGAGCATGATGTCGATAACATCTGAACGTTCGGAGGCGGATATGCGCCACGGCTCCTTCTTAAGGTCCAGCAACTCCTAACCCGCCTCTACTGCAACCCCATAGATTCCCGCCAACGGGGGTTACGATCTTAAGCCCATGACAGATGTTTAGCGTTAAGTTAATGGATGGTAGCGGTGTGATGACAAGAGTGTTGTCGGAGATCTCTAGTTCTTATGGTATTACGAAGTCCATGGGTGGCGATGACTTACCATCACGCTTCGTTCTTTTGCACCACTCTCCCATTGGAGAGTGGAACAAACGAACGAAGCATTAGAAAAAGAAACAAAAATAATATTGCAAAATATAATATCAGAATAAGTAAAACGACCAATTTTCATTATTTAACAAAATGTTTTTGACTGCAACATATTTTTGACTATTTAAAGTTTATTGTAATTTATTCTCACATATTCCGCAGCAAATAAATAACTGAATACCATAGTGACAGTGATCTATGCATCCTGAAATTTATTCTGTTCAGTCTTCCAAACCAGAGAACCAGTATCTATGTAATTGTATACTTTCATTATGTAATTGTAGCATATTGATTTGTTAATGAACGACGCTCAAATTATAATTCATTCAAATAATTTTCAATGTTCAATAATTGTCTAGAAAAAAATATTAGATACTTGTATGTATATTATGTGACTATAGCACTAAATTTAACTTATCTTTGGTAGCAACACATAAGACTGGTATTGTTAAAAAGCAGGTAGTACAAATCCAAAAGGAATATAAAGGAATATAACGAGTTCACTAATAATGTTCACACGTTAATATTTAAATCAGTATAATACCTTTTTGTTGTTATTTTTAATATTTTACTAGATATTTTTTTATATTTTAATATTTTCGTTATAAGTATATTGACTTATTTTTACTTAAGGAAAATTATTTATAGTATAATATATGCACAAAACATAAACTAACACATTTTGTATGTAAAATACTTTAATAAAAATAGTAAAAAAAGGAGCACCAAATAATATTTCGATTAGACAGTGTTTTTTAGGTTAGCACACAAAATTAGTATATTTTATGTAAACGTAATGATTAATAAATTGAAAAAAAACATTAAACAAGAGAAAGTAATAGTATTTCTATAGTGCTAATCTCCGCACTTGAGATGAACATCACAATTTGTAGAAAAAAGGACGGAATATTTTTTTCGCCACTGCGGGAATCGAACCCAGACGCTAAGTGGCTGATTGCCACATGTGATTGTAACAGTATACAAACAATTTCAAATATCGTTTTACAACGATAATTTTCTGTACAGCTACATTGTGGAACGACTAAGGGGCCTTCAAGAATAGAGCCTTCTCCTGCCTTAAAGGCCGGCAACGCGATTATTGTGACTCAACCGATGTTGCAAGTGTCCATGGGCGGTGGTGATCACTTACCATCAGGTGAGCCGCTTGCTCGTTTGCCTCCTTTTGCCATTAAAAATTTTTACATGTTTACGCTTAATTAAAATAACTATTTACTAGTCTTTTTCACTCAATATCAGCAGATACTGTGCACATATCACCATGAAGTATAAAACATATAATCGGATTTATTCATTTTTGTTTAATTGCATATCGTTGAACTTAAAGTTGACATACCAAAGAATGTAAATATACGGTATCACTTAAAATTCAACAAAATAATTTTTTTAATCAATAATTATTTTGAACCAACAAAAATCTTGGGCTTTCTAACTGAGCTATTTGTGTTGCTCTATATCAAGTTTTTATTTCAGTGTGAATATACTATAAATTTCAAATTTGAATAATTTTATAATTAGTATTCATGCTAGTTTCGATGTTATTCTTTAACCTTTCACTGAATTATGCACTATTTAATATTATCGTATGTCGTTTACTATGGCCATCCACGTCTGATTATAATACAATGTTTATTTATATAATTATATCTTTTCAGAAACTAGCGAGTCAGGCACTCTACAAAATAGTTCCACGCAAGTTGATACCTAGTTTGTTCTCAAGTGCGTACTTTAACCGAAAGCGGTAAATGACTTCTGGGTATATATTTTTTTAATGTTAGAAAGTGGCAAATGAGCTGGTGGTTCACCTGATGTTAAGTGATAACGGCCTGCCCATGGACATTTGCAACACCCGTAGGGTTGCAGATGCGTTGCCACCTTTAATAAAGTGGGCCGTTAAGGGTCCACTTTATTAGAGGTGGCAACGCATAAATATATATATATATATATATATAATTTTGATTAAAATACTAATGTACATAATGTAAATACTAGGAACAAACACAAGCTTGTTACGCCAGTTACTAGACTCCATAGAGTAAGTAACTCGTTCGTGGGGCGGTGTATACGCTTTTACAACAAAATCCCAGTAAATGCGCAAAACCTGCCTATTAACAGGCTTGAAAAAATTATTAAAGATAATCTTTATACAAAGGAGTATTATAATACAAATGAATACATTAATAACAATACCCCTGGGAATGAGTTGATCGCTTCCAAGCTATTTCTAATAGGAAAAAAATCGGTTGTATATTTTAATTTTTTAATAAAAAAAAATTAATGACAAGAAAGAGCCTTTTACTTCTCCGCTAGGAAACTCATTTAAAAAAATGACTATCGATGCATGAAATGTAAGTTTCTTATGTCGATTAATAAATTATTTTGATTTTGGATTGGGACCAAGGAGGAGTGGCTTGGACCCATTTTGGATATAGTGAAGGCGGTATTTGATCGGGTATGGCAAAAAGCGCCTCTTTCAAAGCCACTTTAACATCTACTTTACTATAACCCGGCCTTCCCGATAAATTAAACAACTGCTTTTGGAAGACCGGAATATCAGGGTTGTCGTCGACAGTATCTTGTATCTTGTATTAACTGATGTTTTTGCTTTCAGTCCCGAGACTATTAAAGCTTCATCGGACGCAGAACCGGTGGGCTAGCCAGAACCCACGGGTTTGGACCCTCCGCTATGGGTAGGGTCGCGCATGTGCTCATGCGTGCGTTTTAACTACTATGGTGTGTCATCTAAGGGCCGTCGAGGTCGCTGGTTCGGACCGAGACCCCGACGGCCGTCGACTGTGCATTTAGCTAATCGGTGGCTGGGAGCGGTGAGAACCGCCCCGGAACGTGGGTGTACCTTGTGTACGCGTTGTGTGGGTCTCGCCGTGCTCGGAGGCGAGGGCGAACTGGTGTGATTGTTGTTACACTAACTGTGGGTGTGTAGTGTTATCCGGCGGGACCCCCGGCGGTGGGTCCATAGTATCTAAGTCCTCTTCGTCGACCGGGTCGATGAGGACGTTTCGCGGGCGATGCTTGTTTACGTTCGCGTTAGTGTCCGGTTGGTAGTTTTGCTGCGCTTACCACCAGAGGGTTGGGATGATGCTGGGCTCTATCGAAGAACCGTTTTGTCAAATCTTTAAAATGTGCGCGAATCGTCGGGAGTCTGCAATCGCTGTGCAGGTCGACGTTGCGCTGATACCATTGCGCACCGGTTGCGCGGCGGATAAACTTACTTTGAACTACTTGCAATTTGTTAATGCGTGTAGGATTTATATGTGCGAAGATCATGCAAGCGTAGGACATGATTGGCCTTACGCAAGCTTTATAATTATGACAGTAGTTTGTGCCTTAAGGGCATTTTACTATGCTTATTCGTTAAATTGTGTAGCCGGCCGGAGACGAACGCGGCTTTATTTCGGACTTGATTGATGTGCGTAGTGAAAGTCATACGCGAGTCGAAAGTGACTCCTAAATATTTGACCGTTTTCTCCCAGGGGAGAGTTTGGCCGTATAGTGATATTTGCCCCAACTTTCTGTACTGGCGAGGACCTTTGTAACGGTGTGGCGGATGGGGGTTGGTGCTACGAGTGAAGTGAATCGCCACACTTTTTTCTGGATTAATATCGATTCTCCATTTGCGGAACCAATCGCCGAGTCGGTCGGCGGCGCTTTGGAGTCGAGTCGTTAATTGACTGAGGTTGCGATCTGATTAAAAGAGCGCCGTGTCATCCGCGAAAAGCGCGAGATTGACGTGGGGGTCTCTACGTATGTCGCTCGTGTAGAGCGTAAATAACAAGGGTGAGAGGCAGGAGCTTTGTGGTACGCCGGCCGTGAGGCGGCGGCTTGTGGAGAGGGTGCCCTCGACTCGATATCGAAAAGAGCGGTTCAACAAAAAGGCCCGGATGGTGTGTACGAGCCTATCTGGCACTTTGAGTGTGTACAGCTTGTAAAGCAAGCCGTTGTGCCAGACTTTGTCGAATGCTTTTGCGACATCGAAGAAGAGAGCCCCTGTACTAATGTGTTTGGGGTGGTTAAAGCCTTTTAGAATGTGCTCCGTTAGGCGGTATAGCTGATCGGGACAAGAGTGTCTAGCTCGAAAGCCGAATTGTACCGTTGGCAGAAGGCCGTTGGAAAATACGTGCTCTTTGAGCCTGTTAACAATAGGCGCTCGTAGAGCTTCCCCAGACAACTGACGAGGCTGATGGGACGATAGCTGGAGGGCTTATTGGCTGGTTTATTCGGCTTGCGAATGCCGATAACCGTGGCTTGCTTCCAGTCGTCCGGAAAGGAGCAACTGGAGAGAAGCGTATTGAAAATTGTCGCCAGTAAACAGATAAGCGGCCCAGGGAGAGCTTTGAGAATCTTATTACTTATATTATCTGGGCCCGGGGCGGATTTTGGTTTTAAATTTTTAATAATATCTTGGACCTCTTCGGGGGTCACTGAATTTAAAGGTTCGCCTTCCGGTGGAAGCGCAGCCCTAGTCTCGATTACGCGGTCCACCTCCGTTAGGTGGACCGAATCGGTGTGTTCGCGCGATGGCGTACATTGCTGCTCTAGGTTGTCCGCAAGGCATTCGGCTTTTTCGGAGTCATCTAGGGCTTCTGAAGCGCTATTAGGTCTAACTAACGGCGGTAGAGATTCGCGGGGGTCTGCTTTCAGACTGCGGGCCAACCGCCAGTAGGCGGTGTGCGATGGCTCGATGTCCTCTAGGAGAGTGTCCCACGTTGTGTGTCGGTGTTCCGATACACGATCTTTGACTTCTAGCTGAAGGCGTCGAAGTAGGGTTCGGTTCGATTCCGATCGGTATCGGCGAAGGCGCGTTTGGCTGCATTTTTCTGTCTAATTAGCAGTCGCAGGTCGGGCGGAAAGTTAAACCGCCGGTCGCCCGACAGTTTCACCGTCCGTTCCGAGTCTGTAACTGCGGAAGTGATAGTTTCGCGGAGACTCGCTATCGCTCGATTTGCGTCATCGAACGTAGCTATCGTCTCGGGTAAGTCTACTAAGTCCTGGGGGTCCAAGGCCTTGAGTTTGACCTCAAGACGATGCCAGTCCACTACGGATTTGGTCAGAGGGACCGCGCCGGCGTTCTGGCCCAGTTTACACAGGACGGGCCTGTGGTCTGAGTCTAGTTCATGGATTGTCTCTATCGACTCGATGTCGAGCGAGACCTCCCTGAATAACATGATGTCTAGGACACTCGGTGACGCGTGCTGGTAGTTGTCCACCGTAGGATACCTAGTGGGAGTCGCGGGAGCAACTATACTGAAATTTAGGTTATCGGATAAGCTAAAGAGATGCTTTCCGTTGTTGTTTGGGATGCTGTTGATGTCCCATGAGCCGTGTTTGCAGTTTAGATCTCCTGCAATTATCACGGAAGGGCCTAAGTTAAGAAGCGTATCTAGGTCGCTTTGAAGTAGGGTTCTATTCCCCGAGAGGTAGGCTGAGACTAGTACAAGCGGCCTGTGGCCGGTGAGCGCTAACCTACACGCGGATGTCTCTATTTGACTTAGCTCTGGAATGTCGAGCGGGCAACAGTGCAAGGACCGTTTATAATAAATTAGTGTGCCTCCCAGACGGTTTGCTAACCGATCATGGCGGACAATATTGTAATTTGCGATTCTGGGATCGCGTACACTAGGTTTTAAGAATGTCTCTTACACTAAGAAAATATCTACGTTATAATCGCGAAGGAATTCCGCGATTTCATCCCTTTGACCCTTTATGCCGTTTGCGTTGAAATACGAAACAACCAGAGCCCGAGGTTTTGTTCTACCTGCGGTTGTACTACCCATTAAGGTGTTTTTATGGGATTAATTAACGACGCGGCGGAGCGCGGTTTTATTGCGCGGACTATTGTTCTTTATGGTTGGCTCGTAAAAGCCCAAAGGGCTTCCACAAGCGTTTTGTGTTGGCTAATTGCCCTAAGACGCTCGTGGCCAGATGTGGCGGCCGCTATTTTAGCGGACAATACGGCGAGTTCCTGCCTATTTATTCTATCTAATAAGCTGCAAATGTTGGCTATTTGCGCGAATGGGTCGTCTTTGTTTTCCGCGAAAATTTGCGGAATTGGCTGCACCTGCGGCCGCGGCGCCGTTTGAGAGGCGGGCAGCTGTTGCGCGATCGGTCGTGAGGCGACCGGGATTACCGGCGCGATTACCTGCGCGGCCACCTGGGGTTTCGCCCAGGCGTTTACGACGGGTACGGGCGCGGGAATGAATCTGACGGGCGCGGGTTTGGGCAACGTCGTTTTCGCGGGAGATTTCCTCGCGGGAGTTTTCGGGGCCTTAGCGCAGCCTCTGTAGCTAGCCGGGTGGCCGGTGGCGTTACAGTTTACGCAGTCCGGTGGATCTGCGCAATCTTTCGGCCTCGTGCACTCGGTTGTGCCGTGGTCACCGGTGCATTTGACGCACCTTGGGTGAGCGAAGCAGTTATTGGCCGTGTGGCCAAAATGTTGACAGTTGTGGCACTGTGCCACAACACCTGATTTACGTGGGGGCTCGATGACTAAGTCACTGAGCCCACAGACCCTCTTAAGGTTGAAAATGGCCTTACCTTCCGGGGTAGGGTCAAGTTCCACCATGACCATGTCCATAGGGACACGGGTGCGAGGGTGCCTGAGACGACGCACGGCGTGAACCGGGTATCCCTGAGTGCGGATGTCGACCTTAGCCATATCGACATCCGACTCTTTTGGAACGCCCTTAATTACGACCTGAAGTTTGCGCTCTTCGGGTAGTGAGTAGGTGTGGAAACCTAACTTAGCTTCGCGCAAGTACTTTGTTACGCGACGGAAGTCGTCCGAAGAATCGAGGTATACGCGGATACCCATATGCGTATTCTTGGACCGGGGGTCTCGGATGTTGTGGCGTTCAAACCACGAACAAACCTGGTGCCACTTTGCCTTATCTTGTATTATTATTGGCGGCGGTGGCTTGATTTTTCGCTCGGAGGCGAATGTCGGTTCCGACTGGGCAGACGCGGCTGCCTTTTTGGCGGGCGTCGCGGTGGGACGGTTTGACGGGGTGGCCTCGCTTTCGGGGTCGCTGTCGGTAGCGGGGCGTTTCTTGCCCTTTTTTCGCGATTTGACGACGGTGAAGCCGTCGGCGTTCGCGTTGTTAGCGGGGGTCGTTTCGACCTCCATGTCTGAGCCGCCGTCCGATTGTGAGTCGGGAACGACAGCGCGGAAGGGGGCCGAAATGGATTGCGCGGAAGGCGCGTTAAGATCGATCGCGGCGGCGGAGGTCGACGCGACGGGCGTATTAATTGTCGCAGAGGGCGACATAATAGCTGGCGCTCGTCGACAGTGTTTGTTCTGATTGTAAAATTGTCATTGCTAGTGTTTCACAAGGCTGCGTACTGTGTCCTACTCTGGTTGTTCTGCAAATGACGATAGCACTGTGGATGTCTAGTACACTGGCTGTGCTACTATTTTTCGGGAATAAGTCGTTGAGAACCGGAACAAGCTTGTCTTTGATATTCGACTCTTTGTTAACTACGTACAAGCGTAGTGGTGTTCACTTTCCATGAGGTGAGACTGCTATCGTTCGCTTCTATATTCCTTAAAAACGGTTCGTTAAAACTCGTTATTTCTGCTTGTTAGAAGGCACAGGTTCTGCGTTCTATAAAGTTTTAGTATTCTACGGAGTGAATATAAAAACATCAGTTCACTAGTTTAGTATTTTATTACTTATGTGTTACAAAAACTTAAGAAAATATTAATAACTTTGGACTAATGTTTAAATTTTTTATATCATAGTGAATATATATCACTATACTAAATTTCTCTTTGGCTTCAAACATTGGCATTTGGCCAACTTAATACCGGTCAATTTTTCACAGATCACAGACAAGTTTCGATCATGCGAATACACTTGAAATTGATTTTCAATTCAATATGGTAGTTTCGATAGAAGATGGTGTAATTTTGTTCTAAGAAATGAAAAATCAAATTATTTTACATGAAAATTATTTCGAAGACATGTGAAGTCCGCCAATCCGCAGTGGCGCCGCGAGGAGTTCTATGCCCTAATGCCTTCTGTACAGAGGAGACCTTTTCCCAATAGTGGGAAATATATATATATATATATATATATATATATATATATATATATATATATTATATAAGCTGTTACTTTAATTTTTTTTTATGTGAAAAGTTGCCAAACTAGCAGACGGTTCACCTGATGGTGAGTGAATACCGCCGCCCATGGACATGTGTTACTCCCGAGGGTTACAGATGCGTAGACAACCTTTTGAAAATTGGCCCTTTTATTGGGACCTTTTGAAATTTGAAAATTGGGAAAATTATTTTTTACATTAAAAGGTTTAGGTAGGTTTTGCAGCCACCGTTATCCAAATTGGGAAAAGGTAAAAAAAGTAGTTAATATTGCAAATAATCATATCGTGATAGAATACACACACATAGTTTCACTAAAATTATATCATAATATGATGGTTTGGTACTATATCAAATCCTGAATTACGATTATTTTGTGATCATGGTGAAGGTTTAAAGTTATAATTTAACGTTTCACAATTTTTCTAAGGTAAAATGGGAATAAAACAAATTGAAGACTGATAAATTTTGCGATCAAATCATTTATTGTAAACTGTTAAGTCAAAGTGCTTTTATTCAATATAGGCTTAAGTTCTTATTGAACGTCAATAAAAAACTACCACCGGTTCACTAAACTAGACTTGAACAGAGAAGAACTGGCAAGAAATTCTGCGGTCTTGTTCTTTTTGTTACTTTTTTTGTGATGCAATTATACAAACTAATTTAGGTACAAAATCAGCAGCAGCCAGGGGTCTTGCAAGTGCAGAGCAAGAGTCATTTCCACACATCCTTATCCTCAATGTATTCTTGGACATTATAGTAGGACCTTGCCATTAAAGTAGCTTTTACAAATCGTTTGAAATTATTTATACTTAGTTGTTTGTGGATGTCACCTATTTTATTATAAAAGTTGATGCATCTACCAAGAAACGACTTTCTGATTTTATCCAGTTTAAACCGCTTGACCAATTTAAAGGTAAAATTAGAAGTCAACTTATGGTTAAAGCATATTATACCATTACGGAATATCTCGATGACGCCAATGTGTGGAGTTAATACTGTTCATACTCACGTAGGCTAGAATAAGACTATTATGCCTGTAGGTTATATTGTAAACGGACTTTTGAAAAAGAGCAACTGTTGAGTTACTTGCCGGTCTCTTCTCAACAGAAACTGCTTTCCGAACCGGTGGTACCTTACGAACCTATATACATAATTTTTGATGTAAAATTTGACGATTCATATGAGCGCGCAAGCGTCTATTTGAATAAATATATTTTTGATATCGATTTAAACCTCGGTACTTCCAAATTGTCACCACGGCCTGGACGCTATGCTGAATGTTTTTGGGTAAACAGGTGGATATTGGGGAACCGGATGCGGAACCCCAAATTAAGACACCATAATACATTAAGCTGTGAAATTAGCATAATAAACTAATTTAGCTGTTTCCTCGTTACTTAGTTACCTGATCTTGCGTATAGCAAAGACGGCAAAGCTTTGCTATTCAATTTCTTTGCTAACTTATCGATATGAAATCCCCATTGCAACTTGGAGTCAATGCTTATTCCAAGAAATGCTGTTGAATCCACAAGGGGTAGGATTTTCTCATCAATAGAGATTCCTGATTGGTGACACAACTTTGAAAGAGTAAATCTTGTAACGGGTGATTTCATCACTTTGTCTAAATTGTTGTTTTTCTAAAGACTAGGTTGCATGTCCTATGAACCTTTGCCTTTTCGAAAGGTCGAATCAAAAATTTAAGTTCATTTGTTGGTACTTGGCATTTGAGATTGCCGCCGGTTCGAATTGACATTGGATAAATTAGTTTTTGTGGATCCATTATCTTCGACTGGTAAGTAGTTACTTGGTTTTGTTCATGCCAGAGGTTGTTTTGATTACGTATTTCGTTTTCTTATCAATTCGCTTTTTTACAGTGTATGGCTAGAGGTTGAAATCAGACCACGTTCCTCGTCGTAATATCTATGTGATTCCTGTCTGGGAACCCCTCGTGGTAAGATCCTTTGTTATTTTCACTGGTTTCCTACTAAAATTGTAAAGGGCTTGCATTGGGAATATATTTGGAATCTCACATGAAGGTAGAATGAGAATTTTATTGCCTCGTGTTTCTAAGTATGGTTTTTCGAATATCACAGGTGTATGCTGAAGGCATAGGTGGCTTGCAAGCTGGTCTGAGCTGCTGCTCGATTAAATATTCTTTTTTACCTCCATTTGGTAAGTGTTTCACATCTTATAAGTGTAGGTAGATTCATATCCCTGCCTTTGTAGTTCTACAATGTAGTGTTTGTTGGCAGGAGGTCTCCTACATACCCCCCATCAGTGTGGCTGTACACACTACACTTGGCCTGATTTTCTCTGCTGGTTCTGAGCTGAACGCTGACCTGTGCACACAGGGCAGGTGTCTGCGGTGACATAAATTTAAAATACCTGATTGGACTTTGCTTTTAAATTGAACTGCATAACTTTCATAATCTCAAATTAATTTAATTATCTAACCTTTTTATGGTCGCACAAAGTAATGTGTAGGTCCTATGTACTCACAACTCCCTGAGATACTTAATTATAATTATTACAAAAGTCTGTTCCTAACAGACAAGGCGCCCAACTCATTATTATTATTATATTTTAAAATATATTGTATCTGAGCTAGTCCAGGGATGGTAACTTTAAACTGAAGGGATAAATAAAACATCTTAACTGCTAATAAATATTTTATTAAATAATCCCATAATTGAACAACACCCATAATAAAACGTTACAATCTAATACATTTTGTTTTAGAGGAGTTCAAAAGTAAGTTATTGGTAGCAAAACAGCCTGACACAACATCTAGTATTTGGTTGTTCTAGTGCATCATCTTTACTTTTAACTCTAAACAATAGTGAAGTGTCATACGCAAACAAAACAATTTGAGACCTTTTTTCCACTATATATGGCAAATCAATAAAATAAACTATAATACCTGTTGGCGCTGGCAACACTGTATACCGGATATGACGATATCTACTCGAGCCAAAGGACACATGGTCACATGGTCGCATGATGACTCCGTGGCGCAGATGCCAAGGTATTGGCTTCGGCGTTGGGGGTCGTGGGTTCGATCCCCACACGGGACAACTATAATGTGACCCACAGATAGTTGTATCGCATCTGGGTGTTTGTCCACGTGAAATTTATGTTTGTAAAACGTCCTTACAACACATGATAATGTTATCCTAAAGTAAGGGCTATGATTTTTTAAGAAAATGGAGCAGCGGTCACAGGTTTCGGCTGCGTTCCCGAACGGTGATATTAACACTAATGCTACTTGTCGTTATAATAGTTGTTAATATTTCAGTAATAGTTAAAATATTAGAATCAAGTTAAATACGTTAGAACTCTTATATCAGAAGTGGGGTTCAAAACGAAAACTCGCGTGTTTTAGTACGTAAATCCTGATATAAAACGTTTTTGGCTGTTCAAAGAGTCGGTGACATATATTTCCTGTGAGTACCCTCGTGAAAGGAAACGGTATTTTATACTATACGTAATAGTGATAAAATCTGGTTTAATTGTAACGAAAGTTTTGGTGAGTACCTTCTAGTTACTTTATTACTTAACATATTTGGAAAAATGGAAAATATTTACATTAAGAAGAATCACGAGTATAAAAGTGTAATAACAATAGACCAAGGTTTTGTGTATAAACTAATTGTTTAGTGCAAGTCTTCATGGTGATGGATATTTATTGTGAACACCATCACTGGTAGTTAGACGAACTATACAAAACTGGTTTTCCCGGCTAAGCTACTGAGCATTTTAGTAGTTGCAAGATGTTAAGGAATGAACGGGTGATGGATATCCATCGTGAATACCATCACTGGTACTTAGATAACTAAGAACCAGTACTACTAAGTTTGATGATTCGTAAACCTGAGAAGTGGCGATATGTATCCCAGTTGAGGGATAAGCCACAGGGTAAGGTGTTCTGAACGTGGCGATATGCATCCCAGTTAAGGGGGATAAGCCACAATGTAAGGTGTTAATTTTATAAAGGTAACTTTGCACCACCAGACTACAACGCCATTCGAAGACGAATGCGTGTTGCAGGACGGCCGAATGTTGGCGCTGGCAACACTGTATGTTGTTAATATTCAAGTTCAGTAATGGTTAAAATATTAGTATCAAGGTAAAAACTTTAGAACTCTTATATACCTATAAAGATAAATTCCGTAATAAAATAAATAGTATTCGTTTTGCACAAAATTTGTGCAAAGCGAATACTACTATTTCATCTGATCAAAGTATATAATAAATATTACCTTGCTAAATTTTAAGGAGTCTGTATCGATGTTTAGTAATTTTCGATGTTTTCTATTTACGATCAGAATTTCCGGTTTTAACTCTTATCTATACAATTCTCGGAGAACTTTCAAAATGTATGTCCCTATTTTATACATAATTATTTAAGATAAACCTAATATTAGAAATTTAAATTGTTTATAGTGCTAATCTTTGCACTTAAGATTGAACATTAAAATATGTAGAACACATATTTTAATGTTCAATCTTAAGTGCAAAGATTAGCACTATAAACAATTTAAATTTCTAAAAAAAGCAATGGCGACATCTCTCGTTCGAATTATCGTTGTAAAACGATATTCGAAGTTGTTTGTATGCTGGAAAGGATATAACAATAGATGGCGCCAAGCATTGCTTCAAATGCTAAGAAAACAATGTGGAAGAATGCGTTAAGATTTTCGTCGGTGTGGTAATCAGCCGTTTAGCTCAGTGGCTAGAGCGTCAGGCCGCGAATGCCGAAGACGTGGGTTCGATTCCCACAGCGGCGACAATCTTTTCGTACTTTTTCTACATATTTTAATAAACCTAATATTGTTGTAGATCGATTGATTAATAACATTTCTTCTAACTGCATGTTGAGAAAATCTTTAAAAGTTAAATCTTATTTAACTGTAATTTTTTACCTTAATTCCCTTTTTCCAAAGGTTTTCCAAAGGTTCCAAATTTTTATGTCCGATAATCTAACTAAAATGCCGCTCACTATTTCACTGTTTCGCACACTATTATGAAAATCAAAATTATATATTTTTTTAGTATGTTATTTACAACGGGCAAAACAAATAATTATAAATTATACTTAGATTTAATTTCTTATCATGAACATTATATTTTTAACAATAATTGAGACCTATTGTAACTTACAAAGTTTAAAAAGTAAAATTCTTGACATTATTTGCCTCTCTAAGCACGTCACACGTCTAATTTCTTAGCTTCAAGTTTATATGTTTGTAATTCATTAACGTTGAGTATTCTAATCAGACAGTCTAAGCACGTCGAAAACTACCCTACTGAATCTTAAATACCGCTTCCTAAAACGTATCAGAATTAAGCCTTTATTTTTAAAACTTTTCGCAACCAATTATTTAAAGTAACTGTAATAATCCTATTGAAGAAATAAAAGAAAAAACTTTCTTGTTCAGTGAATGTTTAATTGATGAACCACCTATGGATAAATTCAACGGTTGAAAAAAAATAAAAAGACAACTGTGCCAATTATATTTAAATGATAAATCAAGTTTTACTATATTTTGATATTTTTGAAAAATGGTGTTTTTTGCTTTTATTCCATAGATTATTTAAGATTCATCGAACATAAAGCTCGTGAAGTACCGAAAGTAAATATTCTGTCCTTGACCCGCGAGGGTGGTTAGTAAAATGTCTACGGGTATGCGTAGGCATTGAAGCAAAAAAGGTGATCTATTGGGGCTGACATTAATTGTTTTCAGAATGCCTACGACATAGACAAGTTGAATGCGACGATCTTATGAAAACTTGCGTTTGAGGTAACGTCACCTTGTTCGTGCATTCCCGTGCCGGTCACTTGGTGCTGCGGTCAGCGGATAAATAAAATATTGTATCGGTAGGTAACGCTGATCTATTGAATGGTATTTAAATATTTTTTTAAAGTTAATATGTTAAAAGCTAGGTTAAATAAGTGCTATTAATTTGAAACAATGTCAATTTTGTTTACCTCAAGTAGTATGATCTCAAACAAGATCATACTACTTCTCTGGTTTAATGGGTCTATTCATGCCGCATTGTAAGTAAACTATTGCTACCTATTTCTCTTTTACATTTCGAAAATTAGCATGGCACTCTTACTTAAAAACTCGAATAGTACGATCTCATTAAAAATTAAATCTACTTTTGAACAATTCACGCTAATATTTACACCTACCTCGAATGGTTATTAATATCTGGTTATTATGAGAAAAAAAATTCTTTAGGGAATCTGTAATCGGAAAAAAATGATGTCAGTACCTAACATACAAGAAAATCACTTTCACTGATGATCATATAAAAGTTTGTATTCGCATATTAATACACGAGAAGTGGATAAAAATATTGAACAGTACAACAGAACACTCTTTTGTTTTAAATTTAAATCCGAACGTGATAAAATTTTATAAGAGCGGCTTAAACGATGCAATATGCATGCGTAAAAGAATTAAAGTTTCACTTCCGTTTCAATCATAATATACCTACCCGAATTTTTAAATGCGTGACTTGTTACTTATTTACGTATAAGGCATTGTTTTTTGTCGATTCTAAGATGTTACTGATGTTATTTTAAGAAAAATCTATCATTCTCATATAATATTAATCATCAAATCTATCATTCTCAAACGTATCATTATCATATAATATTTAATAATAATATTTTTTTAATAATACAATTTTAAAGTAATATTGCCAGGGAAGGTGGAAAACGGTAGTAAAAGAATATACCGCTGAGTTTCTTTCAGGTCAGGCTTTTCTTTTCCGAACCGCGATGGTGGCGTTTTGATAATCAATAACTAAGTATAATGCTTCTATATTAAGTAAACATATTTGAATTTGAATGATCCTCGAGAGCTAGACACATTTAGGTGTGACACCGGTGTTTTACAAAGATTTATTATTCATCATACTGTCGTTTAAATTATTCATCATTACACCCATTTAGATAGATTTTTAAATTCCAAAAAAGATTTTAAGTTGTTTTAGAATGTAAATATATTGAGTTAGAAACCCAATACTCGTGATAAGGCCTCGTATTTCTATTACACAATGTCAGTTTAGTTTTATATTCTTTGCAATTATCAGCTTTCATTCGATTTTGCATTCATATATTGATCGAGAGATTAATCGAGTCACATTATCTTCTAAAATTATTGTGCTTTGGCTAGCAATGACAAAAATTAAGAGCAATGGCGACATCTCTGGATACAAATATTCATGATGCACACTGATGACGCCAAGCATTGCTAAAACGCAATAGAAAGAACGTAGATAAATGTCATGATATCCCGCTGTGAGGTCATCGGTTGCTTCGGAGCCATCGGGAGCTTAGTTGGTAAAACGTTTGGGCGCGGAACCAGAAGACACAGGTTCGATTAAATATAATAATATAATAACATAGATAACACGAACTTTTAACCCGCTTTTAGACACGCTGATTAAATTTTAGTCGTAATAGACAGAACGATTGTCGATTATTAAATGGACACTTCTTTTATGTCTTAACACTAAACCGTTTGCTCCAGCGTGAAGTAGAATTATTACAATTTTGCGAGTTAGTGAGTGAGGTAACGAAGATTATTCATTATTTTTTTCATTATTCATTATTTTAAAGGCTGACAATGCCAGTGATACCTTGTATTTTAGATGTCACGTTACATAATCTGGTGAACGGCCTGCTCATTCGCTAAATTTTGATACAAAAAACCTCAAAGGGAATTTAAGTGTGTTTAACACAACAAAGTGAAATCTACTCGTTTTTAACTAACTTTACCACGGTTCGGATTCTGCAAAAATAATTCTGTACAGTCTGTCGAGAGCACTTTTCTGATAAGAATACGTTTTATATTGAATGCGTCTGATTTTCTAGTATTTTTATTACTTCGAACAAGCGGATTCCAAAACTTTTGTCTTTTATTTTATTCTTAGATATTTTACAGAAATTAATAAGATTTCATTACGTCACTTATATGTTTATCAGAACAATGCAGAAATCAGTTTTGAATAAATTGAAAGCTAACAGATTCTAATAAAAAATATTAGTTCCTGAATAAATTTATTTAGCCCAAATGTACTACTGTTGTGAAAAGGACATAAAGTATGCATACTAGATGGCGCCATTATTGCTAAAAATGAATGTAGATTTATGTCAAGATTTTCGAGCCGTAACCGCCGCTTGACTGGTGGTTTGTTGAGAATTATTCTCGAAAATTAAAGACAAGTCTTTTAAAGCCACAACAAATGTTTTCCCGCTGTCGAAAAATATGTTTTATAAAATATTTGAGAGCCAGAGATAGCCATTTGTGGAGAGGTTTAAAGGCCACTAGTTCCAAATGAATGAAAACATACACGTAGCGAAACAAATGTATAAACAAACGTAACCCTTTGTCAAATTAGCTCCTGTGCCCGGCCGATTCAAAATTCACGTAATGTGAGGTATACATGAATGGAAAACCAGAATCGAGAGGTTTGGTTGGTAAATTATCCATTATAGGTGATTTTTTTTTTATGCGGAAAGTTGTCAAACGAGCAGACGGTTCACCTGATGGTAAGTGAATACCGCCGCCCATGGACATCTGCTACACCCAAGGGTTACAGATGCGTTGAAAACCTTTTTGGGCTCCGGCTACCTCACTCACCAGACGAAACGCGAAAGTATTTGTCATACTTCCACTTTACGCTGGTCTTCTGTGAGGTTCGTTCGTTCATTCGTGCAACAGCCGGGGCTGCTGCGTGGCCCTACCACCGTTATTTATGGGGTATATCTGGGAATACTTCGTCGATACTCAATTCTTGGGAGACGAATCTTATCATTTCTCCAGTAGCGAGTATGTTAGGTATGATGATATCTTGTTGTCACCTGAGTATTTCTTTAAAATAAAAAATCCATTTGTTCTATGGTCACGGCGTATACTCATATAACCTGCGGCCTAATCATCAGCCTAGTTATCATTCGCAGGACCTGTTTGCCCTTCTTGCGCTTATGACGCAACAGAAAAAACACTGTGACGGGTTTCACTGTAGTGTGGAGACTTTGGTCCACCCTCGTGTCCGAACCGGCATAGGAAATGGGATCGGTAAAACATCATCATCATCATTTCAGCTTGTGTGAGTCCACTGCTGAACATAGACAGACATAGAAAGAACACAGACGGCCACGAAGCATGATCCTGAGCCACCTGCATCCATCGACTTCTCGCTTATGTGCACGGGCAACAGCGTTAAATGTGCGAAGAGTCTGGAGGAACTGCAGAACGCTTGCCAGGCGTGGCAACTATGACTAAACCCGCTCCGGTAAAACATATGGTAACAAAATTTTATATGCTTTTGCTTTTGACATCTGGTTAAAATTCAAAAAAATAAATCTCTAGCAATTGAATTTTACCCCTATAAGTTACATTTTGATGTGATTTTTTTTTTCTAAGGAGGGATACTTAGCAGAAGAGAATTTAGAAAGTAAAATAGTTTCAATTTACGATCGCTTTTGTGACGTCATTCTATTTCTTAGGACGAACCTGCGTATACAATAGCAAAAGTTGTTGCGTGGCCCCTCCAGGAAAAATTATGTAATTTGCTTTAATGAGTATAGACTATGTAACAATTCTATGAGTAATTTATAGATTAAAACCCATCTCTTTGTGTTCGTTTCTGAATAGTTTTCTCTTTGATTTATTTGCTTGTGCTTCGTTTACTAATTTGTATTTATATATTTATAAATCTGATTTATAATTAGAGTTACATCTTATTTGCAAATATTTTTATTGGTCTTAACAGGCTTGTGAAGTTTCCACTGATCTTCATTTCATGTCCGCTGTATAATGTCTTTCCAACAATTTGCTAGTAACGAATCCGTAGGAAATCAGAAATCCAAAAATAAAGGAAAGAACTAACAAAAATATTATTAAGTGCAAGACGTCATGGGTTCCATTTATTTTGTGTAGGTAAGTTATCGTTTACGGCTCCAATAAATAATATAATTTATAAAATAATAATATTCTGATCGAAAGTTGCAATGATACTTGTATTATAACTCACAGTTTCCCCAAAACGCCATGAAGCGATAAGGCCGCCAAATTGTACAGTGCATAAATTTGTTGTTCTCTTGTTACTTTTATGTATACTCCTATTTGTGGTGGACAATAAAAGTTTATACATTCATTCTTTGATTCATACATTCAACACTTCCTAGTAACGAACTGACAACACCAACGAACCAGACGAAATAATGAATTAAAAAAATCGTATATTCATATACTAATAGTGGTTAAATATCAAAACTTGCCGATAAAATGTGATCTTGGTGTTATTATACCGATTTCCGATATATTATTGCGACGCAATTTGACAGGAAAGACCGGCATAATTAACTTTTTTTCATGAGCACGTTACACATCAGTGATTCAATTGACACTGAAATATGTGAGAAGCGATTCTACCAATTTTAGAATTTATTTGCGCCCTTTGGTAAGGTTAAAAGTGTATTCTAGATATGTATATAATCAGAGTTGAGAAGAGCATACTATGAACCATCGAAAAATAGCGTTGGTTTGAAAAAATCAGTCTGATTTATTTCACCCTTAAAAATGAATTCTAAAACCATTCGTGGGAAAGAGTCCAACTGTTTTACAGAAAACCCCTGCCAATTTTAGAAATATGTCGCAATATTGCTATATGGTAATTCTTCCAATGCTTTCGGAGCAAAATTTTTTATAGACTTAGGGCCTACCATACCCTCATACAAGCCCAGTATGCCTAAGCTTCTTTTAACCTTAAACTGTTGTTTTAACCCATTCTATTGATTAGAGTATGGAATTCACGGGTTATGAAAAATTTCCTAAAATTCCAGCTGCATTGCAATAAACTTGTCTATTTCCATCAAGGTTTAATAAACTATGATTACTGCTTGCTTGTGTGGTGAACACCAGTATCATTTGTTTATTTAAACCGAACTTTGATAGTTCTGTCCATGATAATAATAAGTTTAGGTTTAAATTTGTTTGTTGGTTAGAATTGATAGAGATAATTAAAAATATCTTCATATAATACTTGTGTAAAATAAAGTAAAAGTGCGACCAAGACCGGGTCTACCTTGTTCATATCAAAATTTATATTAATTATCTCTTTTCAGTTTTATAGAAGTGACTTTTGTATAAGTTTATTCCGTCGAATAATAAATAGGCTAAAATAATTTTGCTCCTTGCTACCATTTTTAAAATGTTATGTTAATTAAAAAGGGTATTGTGTATATGACTTCGCTGTGGTATGTTAAAACACTAGAGGCTACACGCAATTTGGACTCTTTGGATTAGGCATTTTGTTTTGTTTAACAAACATAGCTCATGCACAGTGTCGAAATAGATAAATTTCGAGAATACTAACCCTTCCACCAACCGTTTTCTCAATTCAGCACTTACAAATTTTCTTAATCTGTATATACTACATATTTGATTTTTTAGTTTTTTTTTTATTTCTGTAATTCAAAATAATTAACTATGCAATCGATGCATCTTTGCCAACGCAGTGGTTATTTATGCCCATTTTGATGCCCATTTTGTAAAACTCAGCTGGACGGGAAGCCAATAAATTGTTCAAGGGCATTGCCTCTCGAGAAGAGATTTTTTTTACAGCTAAAATGTACTCCAAATTTTAGAAAATTTAATAGTCGGTAGGTGCAAGGTATGGTAAGTATGGCGGATGAGGGAAAGCTACCAACACAAACTCTTGCAGCTTGGAGACTGTCTGATGTGCATGCAGTATGGGGCTGTGCGTTGTCGTGAAGGAGCATCGGGGACGACCGATTGACAAAGCTGATTGCAGATGAGCGTGCTTCTCCATCATTGTCTTTAGTTCTTCACAGTACACATCTGCAGTAATGCTCATACTGTTTTGTAAAAAGCTGTGATGAATCTTACAAGTACTAGACCCCCAAACAGTGAACATCACCTTTCTACGGGTCATTTTTCGTTTAGGGCATTGCTTTGGTGCTGAATCAGGATCTAACCAACTTGCTGAGCGCTTTCGATTGTCGAGCAGAATTCATTTTTCGTCGCACGTAACAATTCGTTCAAAATTTCTTAATTTCTCAGCTTGTTAAGCAGCCCGAGGCAGGTCTCGACGCGTACGTTGCGCTGGCGCTAAGTTCGTGGGGCACCCATCTATCAAGCTTTTTACCTTGCCAATTTGTCGTAAATGGACAAAATATGTTTTGATGCTAACATCAAAAGCTGCTGCTAGCTCGGCTGTAGATTGAGTATCATCACCTTCCACAATTGCCTTTAATTCACCATTGTTGACCAAAGTTCCCGGACGACCACGAGGTTCAAGACAAAATATCCAGAACGGAACTGAGCAAACGAATAACCGTTTGTGTGTGTTTGTAAAGTTCTCTCCGTAAACGTTGTTACTGTAACGTACCGTTTCTGTCAGGACGGAACTCATATTCCATAATTACTAACTTAATTACACACAGCCCATAAAGTTTTAAAATATTCTTATGGAATGGAAATAAATTTAAGTTAAATGTTGTAGGTTGACAGGCGCGCAACCCAATGTTTCGGAATCTGGTTTATATACTAAATGCAACAAGGTTACGCTGAATTGTCGCCATTTATTTTATGTGAAAAGGTGGCTGATGGTTCACCTGCTAAATAATAACCGCCGCCCCTGGGCATTTGCAATACCCATAGGGTTGTAGATGGCCTTACCACTGTGAAAATTCGTCATAACTTCTCTCTTTATGCCTGTATATGATATTATTGACTTCTCTAGCTTAAATTCTTAATACACCATGATCTAAACCTTCTACAGATTAAGGTTAAAGGTATTTGTATAAGTAAAATTATCTTTTTATTGTTATTTTATAAATTTAAAGATAAATCGATAATATCATGAATATTCTCTAACGATAATGTTGAGAACGCAAGGTTCTTTATGATTACGCACTCACTCTGACGAAGAATTTCCAATGGGTCCAAAACTAGTCGGCACATACACGAGTTTAACCTGAGTTCAGCTGTCTTTTTAGTACGTTCTTTACAATTAATCCGGGTAATGAAAAGAATTTGTAACACAATTTGTTTGTTTTTAATATTTTATTTTATTTCATTGATAGGAACAATTGTAAAATATATAAAGATCACGGTAATCGATGGTACGTTGACCTTAATTTAATTTTCTTTTCTTCCAGCTTGTGAATTGAGCTAATAATACACATTTTGACATAAAACCAAACGCTTTCTTAAAACCATAGTTATTTTCATGTGAGAAGCTATCAAACGAGCAGGCGGCACACTTGATGTTAACTGATGACCGCCGCCCATGAACTTTTGCAACACCTTTGCAAAGTGGGGATATTAAAGCACTACATTTAAATATGATTAGTAAGTAACATCTTTATGCAGGTTTTTAATAAGTATTGCAAATATTTACATAATTTATATCAATTTATCTCTTTTCTGTACGGTCTGCTTATTAAGATGCAATTATGTTATAAAAGAAAACAGTGTTTTTTTTTTTTTTATAATTCTAAATTAAATGTTTCGTTACAATAGCTTAATTGTTACTAGAAAAATATATTTAAAATGCTTTGTTTCTCTAGGTTTCATCCAGAATAAAAATAATGAACAGTGCTTTCACATCACTTAGAGTATGCGACAGATAGTATGTAGAGACATTCTCATTATAAAAAGATTTATTTTTCCTCATCTCTTTTAAATACCACGTGTTCATATTTGTTGTCAAGTTATACAGTACATCGTTCAATACGTATTCGCTGATAAATAATTCATACTAATAATAAATACTAAATAACGTTTGGTACCGGAAGTTCATAACATGAATATGCAAATTCAATTGTTGTAGGAGACAGGAACGAAAATTATTATTGATCAACAAGCAGCAATACTTTTTATATGAGAAGGTAAACGCAAAAATCTAAGTGGATTTTTGAATGCCACCTTCTCACATAAAAGATTTTATTTCACACAAAAAGTGCCTAAAGAAGTTTTCATTTCAAAAAATCTTTCACATATAATGGTTTAAAGGGATATTTTATTAATTATAAAAGACTTATTTTGTTTAATAAGTCTTTTCTTAAGATGAAATTATAATAATAAATGTGAGTTTAATAGATAATTTGTCTAACACCGATAGCGACATGATGAAGTGGTTTTCAAAACTACTTTCTGTAAGAACCTGCCCATTCGTACAAGAGTTGCGTAACCCTACTACATGTTGTTCTAAATGCAAATAATGATTGTACATATATTTGTATTGTATTTTCAAAAGGGTCATAAATTAAACCTTCTTAAATAGGACCTCCTTTACCAAAAAGCCTGATGATTACAATGCTATTTCACTATACATTTAAAATTACCCGCAAAATAAAAACAGAACATCTTTAAAATTGCGATTTAAATGCATAAAAACTTATATAAAAGCCGAGTAGACAGCCTGTATAGTAATATGGAACCCTTTGTGATATGAAGAGACCGTGCTTCTAAATTTAGTGATGTTTACGAATTGACTGAAAAATGTTTAAATTTCTTATAGTAGGTATTTATTACATAGAACAGTATTGGGTAAGAAAAATCTAGAAATACATTTCTTTCTGCAAAAAGAAGTTTTTTAAAATGCCTAGTAAAAAATTACTGGTAAGATCTCTTTGCAGATATTATTTAATACTAAAACGCAAATATTTTTCGACTCCTCACTAGGCAAGCTTAGGAAAACTTTAGTCTAAAATGATTTTTTATCATGTTTATTTATTACCCGACTGCACCAAAAGGAGGATTATGTTTTTCGAGAGTATGTATATATGTATGTATGTTTAATTGTTCTGCAGCCTGAACTGTGTCGTTAGATTCATATTTGCTGTGAGAGTAAGTAACACTGGGTATATCAAAATAAAAAATTACACAGAAACGAAGTCGGGTTTTTTAGTTTTTTAAAATACTATCTACTTGTTTATTTAAAGTTTATGCACAAAATAATACAAAGGCGGACTTAATGTCAATGGAATTTTCTACCAATTAAGTGGGACTTAAGCTTCAGGTTTCAGTGTATGTTGGGTTTAAAAGTATTTATATCATAAGGACATTCAAATAGAGGTTAGTCTTAGATAGGAAGATAGGGTTAATAAGGTAAAAAGATTTACTAAACTTTTAAATATATAGGCAGAATCTTTATAAGTCCCGAATTTCGCTGAAGATACGTTCTGAAAAAACATGTAGTCAGGTAATAAGAGGGATGAAGCTTAAGTTTCATCTGTAAAAGATTAATTATTAAGTTAAAATTGTCTACTTAAGTTCAGTAGACTTACAAAACGCTCCAGTTGAAAGATTTTAATTGTAGGAAACTTCTTAGCTCCAATAATGGATACGAAGGCCCTTTGCTTGAATTTTGTCCCGTGTTTTGAGGGATAATTTATTGCAAGGTTCGAAAAGAAAACGACCTTAGCCAAGGCTACGAATGAGAGCATCGTGTAATAATTTCAGAGAAAAGGAATGAGAACCCTAACATAACAGATAGAGAGCACCTAATATTTAATTTTTTCACTTTTTAGAGAATACTCAATTTGAAGAATAAAGGAAAATTTTTGTGTAACTAGAAAACACCCAAGAAAATGTACTATGGCTAATCTCTTACAGGGATATACCAATTATCATAAGAGGCGTAGACATGAGTAGTAGTCATAAACATTATATTTTTATATTATTTTCTAATTTATATGATTAACGTTCGACTTACATGTTTTTTCAAAAAACTGTTTTATTACATTTTTAAATTAATCTAACTTCAGTGAGCCGAAATTAATGACACATAATTGATATCGCTGTCGATCATTCCTTTTAAATTAATTATCCTTTGCTTTTATCTTAACAATTTTCATACAATTTTAGTGATGGGACATAAATGTTACTTACTAATTTTATTGTTTTTATGTAAACGTATGTCTAAAAGCAATAAACAAGCTAATTATATAAATTGCTATACTTAAAAAAAGCCATTATTAACAATTAAATTAACTATACCAAAAACATTATCTTTATATCAATGAGATTATTTTGTGTAATGATGTAATGCTATATGGGCATGATGTTATCATCTAGTTTATACTTACTAAGTTTATATTTACAGTTTGGTTACAGTAGTAACGTTTACTCCCATAATCACTAGCAACATTAAAGTTATCTGTAGTCCTTTGAAACGCAGCAATAGGCTTCCATTTCATTAAGCTCAATTTTGATTCTTAAGAGAAGTATCAAAACTGAGGCTGCTTGAAACAATTAGGTTTTGGCTTTCGTCCATGAAAGTTTGATTACGTGTTTCACATATTGTACAGTAGGGTAACTTGTTTCACAGGTTAAATTTATCAGAAGAGTCTTTCTAATAAACGATACAATCTAATTTGCTCATTATAAATATCTAATATTCTTATATTACTCCTGTATAATATCTGCATATGAGAGAAACACAAATATTAACACATGAGCATATAAGTAAATATACTAAAAGATTTTTCACATATTTTTGTTTATGTTTTATGATTACGACACAGTGATCGCGGGAGTCCGTATTCCACGTGGCCTTTCTAGCTTTATTGATTAAACCTGCACCGACTGCAATCGGGATTCATTTTTTATTAGCTGAGGTGTTCCAAATATATTTGGGGAGCATGTGCTTGGTACATGCAGGCGTAGGAATATAGGTGGTACGCAAGCCTTATTATAGCAAGCAATAATAAATTTAATTAAAAATAATTTAATAAAATATTTCAGTCTGAAATAAATACTTTTCTTTCGATTGCTTTTCATTATTTACCTGGATTAATAGTTTTGTTTCTTTTTTTTTTGTGACTACGAGTAGGATTAAACATTTTATAGCTGCGAATAGAATTTTTAAGAGATTAAATAGCTGAGAACGGTATGCTCAACCAAACTTAAAGTTTAATTCCTATTTATCATTCTAAATAGGAATAAACTTTAAGTTTGGTTTCCAGAAAAAAGAAGAAATAATCAGCACTGGACAAAAAACGGGTCTTACGAAAAGTTTCAGAAACAAAAATAGTGATGTTACATAAAAAGGAGGAAAATTAAATGGAGCTAAGATCGATGGAAAATAAATATAAAAAAAGCAAAAAAAAATGTTTCCTAATTCAAAATTAACATAGATATAATTAAACATATCAAAAGCAATGTTAAAATTTATTTGGTAATTATTGAATTTACTCATATAAACTAATGTAAGGCAGAATCTTTTGGGGAGCAGGATGTGTGCCTTCATATTGAGTTTTCTGACTCCAATATCCTTCCTCCTCATACTGTTTTTCCCATGAGTGTATTTATTACTGACATCGGTTGAAATTCTTCTAATACCGAAACCGCTAATATAACAGGGAAGAACATAATTACAATATTTCAAGCGAGTATCTAATGTTATTTTATAGTGTCCATTAATACGTGTCCCTATTTTTTTTATACCAGTCCCAAATTTGATATTATTTATGTTGCAAACCTTTGTCACTTTCGCAATATCATTTTGAAGTCTTAAGAACCTTTTATTGTGGCAAAAAAATGTGAACAAAATTACGGCGTAGCGTAGAGCGTCCTCTTTAATGCAAGTACATTCTCACTCGCGATTGCGTTTAATTGTTGTATCCGGTGCGAAAACAAACGCAGTAATATTAGCGAAGTATATAAAAGCTTATAAATGTTTCGAAAAAATAATTATCTTTGGTGTTAGTATAAAATATAGTGACAATATTTATGTTACGTCTTTTTAGTAAAGTAAAGTAACAGCCTATAATACATGTCCCACTGCTGGTCAAAGGCCTCCTCTATACAGAGGGTATCAGGATATAGTCCACCACGCGGCCCCATTGCGGATTAGCGGACTTCACATATTTTCGAAATATATATATATATATATATAGTTATATATTTCGAAAATATGCAGGTTTCCAAACGATGTTTTCCTTCACCGCGGAGCACGTGATAGGTCAGCACTTAAAGTTAAAAACTTCATTGGTGCCGCCACCGGGGATCGAACTCAGGTTGCTCGAGTATATTGAATTAAAGGCGAGCGCCCGGACACTGAGCTATCACGGCTCTTGTCACGTCTTTTTACAGTTACTCAATTTGATTCAAAAGTATATAAAGCAGTATAATTCATACTTAACGCGCTCATGATATATAGTTCAGGGACAAATTCCAAAAGGCAAATGGGTTTACTTGTCAATTTTAATGAAATAGGTAGTTTGAAAAGATAATACTGTCTTTTTCTATGTAAAGTAACAGCCTATAAATGTCTCACTGCTGCAAAGGCCTCCTCTGTAAAGAGGGGTATGCGGCTTGGCAGACTTAGCATATTTTTAGAAATATTATTTTTTGTCATTATTTCGAAAATATTTTTTCAGGTTTCCTCACGATGTTTTCTACACAGCTGAGCACGTGATATATCAGCACTTAAAATTAACAATTTTATTGGTGCTGGCACCGGTGATCGAAATCAGGTTGCTCGAGTAAATTGAATTAAAGGTGAGCACCCGGACACTGAGCTGTCATTACTTTTTTCTAAGACTAAAATTAATTATATAAAATGAAGGTAGTAAAATTATTGGACTTAATTCCATCTATCCATTAAAAAAATCGCTTATAGTGACTTACTGGTGTATCGACCAATACGGTTGTTTCCCCTGGGAGTTGTAGATGCGTTGTTAGCGAGCCCCAGTTAGCCCGAGATAGACGGATGAAATTTTTACAGATTAACGATTTTTATTTTGTATTTCTGTTAACGCTTTAACAACAAATACTAAAAAATTTAATTAAAAAATATTTAAGTGGGGCTCCCATACAACAACATGATTTTTTGCCACTTATAGAAAATTGTACCGAACCCTTCGTGCGCGGGTCCGACTTGCACTTGGGCGCTTTTTTTCGGATTGACATATTGATTGTCGACATCATGTCTTGACAAATAAGAGTGATGTATTTAATTTCTTTTCGTTAAATAGTTACTATTACTAGTAGTATTATAATAATACAAGAATTTCATTAGATTAAAATAAGGTTTCTATTTGGAACCTTTCCATATAAAGCGACTATCGAAATTCAATCATTAAATTAACGTCCTCATTCTAAAACGTTGTACACGAACAGACGATCGAAATTCGGCCTATAAGAGAATCGTGAGTGAGCTAGATAGCACTTCATTGGTAAAACTCAAAAGGGGGAAAAAGAGAGTGAAGAAAAGGAAAAGTGTAAAGTGAAAAGTGATGGAGAAGTCAAGATTGTAAATGAGTGTAAGTGAAGAGTAAAGAATGAATCTTTTGCGACACCAAGAGGGCGTCGCATCTATAAAGTGTAAGTTGAGACCTTGTGCTGTAAGAAGAGAACCTTCTCATTGTGTATATAAAATATATCTTTTATTATCATAAAATCTTTGAAAATTTCATTTTATTCATACAGGGTACCAAATTACAGATGTAAAAGACTTTGTTAAAGAAAATCAGTAAATTCTTCTATAGCTTTTTGAACCAAATGACGCAAGACTTCTGGCTATTCATGTATCGGCTTCATATTTCTATAATAGTGCATAAAATTAATATGGAATCGTATATAAAATATGCATTTTGTCTTCTTGCCTCTATGCGTCGAACTTAAGACGCTAAACTTGTTACTATAGTAGACACTACTGTCAAAGTTGGCGATAATTTAACAAACGTGACTAGATTGAACTTATTGATCTTACAACCCATTCCAAAAGATGTGGCTTGGAATACTAAATAGAAAATGACAATTTAAAATAACGTACATTTAATTGTTACAAAGAAGACGTGTCAACCCAACCTCTCAAGTGGTGAAAATGTGTATGGGTGGCAACGTACTTAACATCAGGTGTTCACCTGATGTTAAGTTGCCTCCTCTCTTGCTAAATTTTGACATAAAGAAATATAAGTGACTTCGATTTGATCGGCCATAATTTCACCTAATGGCATAACAGTCATTGATTCACTCTTTTGGTGAAAACACACATTATTATTAAAGTGAAAAACTGATGCTGCAATATTTTTCTAGTCCCTTGTTGTAAATATTATGATTGTTAAGATGAACCTCTATAATAAATCCTACGAATATCTATATATTATACTAAAAAGTCCTTTGAACTGGGACATTAAACGGAAAAATAATGTGGCCATTTTACAAAGTTCTCACTTACTTTATAATATATGAAGAAATACAATATTGATTCTTCACATTAGAGATCCATACCGAAAAATAGACATAATTGTACAGTAATCAGGTACGGTAACATATATATAGGAATCAGGTGCTTGTAAATGAAGATTAAACAGAGTTTAAACTTGACCAGCTAAAACCAAAAAATTAACGTACTGTACAAGACAAGAACAACACTACAACCTATAAATTTTTATAATATTTCGTGGATAATTGAAAATTGCTATAAAAAAGGTTTCTTCACAACCGTTGCTATGCGCATATCACTGCTTAGATCCGTGGGTTAAAAGCATCTGGGTGGGTTTTCCTGAACAGGCAGACTCCAATCTTGGTAGTGGTGCATTTTTTATTGATAATTTATGCATGAAACTCACTAATGTAAAGTCTTTAAATAGGGTGCAATCGCAATCCATAGCGCCTATTGGGGTATGGACCCTGGAAGCCATTGGCGAAAATAAAAATTGATTGGGATGATTTTTTTAACACTAATTAGATCATTCACAGTCCTGAATAAATTAGTTTCGAGTCAACAATTTCTCGGCCCTTTATTATCTTATTTCTCGAAAAGCTTTAGTGAGTGCGTGTATAGTTTGAGTTGTTGCATTACAGCTCATTAGAATGTTTCGTGCTAAACATTGAATATTCTGAATACTCAGCCTCCTGAGAACATTAGACGAAGATTCGTGCTATGATTTACATCTATACTGACAATGTTCAAAATTGTTCGATAATACGATTGAACATGCCCGTTCTCTTTGTGAATATTGGACGTTATGTAATGTTCTTTTTATGCCAAAAGATACCCACTTACCAAGTTTGCACTTTTGAAGTCTCTACCTTATTCAAATACATATCGATGTGTGCCATAAAAAATAAAGAGGTCTTTTAGATGTCCAGGGGCGGCGGTTATTTATTTTTTCACTAATTCATAAATTGTTAGATAACAATTCGCCAATTTAATAAAAGTAAAGTGAGCTTCGGTGACCAAATTAACCATCTTGTTACGATCACGGAGATGACGTCTTGATTGTCAATGTCTTTTAATTTTTAAAGGCATAACTTATTTAGTTTTAAATTATTGTAACTTCTTAAAGTATTTAAGCAAATATCACCTTTTAATTTCATGGAAGACTTTGAGGAGAGTACCCTAAGTACAGGTCCCATTCATCCAGGTTTTTAAGAACTGTATGTAGATGACAGTTTTACCATCTGATAAAGAAGATGCATCTAATTATTGGGCTTTCCTGGATGTTCTAGTTATCCGTAATCCTAATTATATCTTTAGCCGTACAGGATACCGAAAAACAACCGATGTTTTAATGACGACTCTCACCACTATCATTTCAGTTAGTTACCGTCGATAAATTTTTGCTACAGAGAGCACGCGGGATCTCTGACATTGGACTCCTGGCCGCTGAGCTACAAAACGTTAAGCGAGTTCTGCGGGACAACAAGCTTCCAGCACCTCGCCTACATCACAGTTATCAAGTGAAAGTTGTCACAGTTGGGCGAGTTACAGCTGTCGTCCTGTATGTAAGAAGAATCACTGACATGATTTTCCGCTTCAAGATGTAGCCATTTTGATGTGGGCTTCTATGAAAACATTTTATAAGCCACTGAAGAAGATTGATCAATATTTACCATTCGTCTAGATGTATGACTTTCTACTAGAAAGTCCTAGATATATGATAGACTTGAAGAAAGAGTTCAATATTAGTTTTCCGTTTGATGGGGAGTTCACAACATATACTTATATAAAAAACAAACCACCAAATTGAGAACTTCCTTCTTTTTGATACCGGTTGAAAAGGAGTCCGGAGTGCGCTAGACGGGCAGTGTAGTAGTCGAACTCGACGAGGAATACAGAGAAAAAAGAAAAGGAATAGTGAAGTGAACGATGTGGTGAGAAGTCTAGAGCAAGTGATTTTTTTTTTTTTTTTTGGGCTGGATAAGCCACTGTTGGCCTTAGGGGCCTTTACAGATCCGACGGACTTGAGGTGCACGCGGCGCCTAGCCTGAACCTCGGCGTACTATTATTACGCGTTATGGTGACTAAGCTGGAGGGCTCCCGGGGGAGCCTCGGCTCGGGCCGTCACGCTATTATTATTACCGGTTTGAGAGGCCGCCAAGCTCTTAGGGCGCTTTGGCGGGCGCTCCATGGAGTGATCAGCCTCAAGGGTCCCCGAGAGGGGACCTCGGCTTGGGCTGTCACTCAGCACGCGTTTAGCATTCCGATTCGAGGGTGCCCGAGAGGGCCCGAGAGGACCTCGGCTCGATCGGTAGCTATTATCTGACTGGGGGAATTACTAGAGCAAACATTACTACCACTTTGGAGAGCGTTGGTGCTGGGAGAAGAAGTGGCGGAAGAAACTCCAGCAACGCTTCTATCATTAATAGGGGAAAACCTGCCAGGTACGTGGCGGAACCTAGTATATGTTTGCCGCACTCGCCGGCGAGTGCGGTGTGTGTTGGTGTGTTTCTTGAGTTTTTTGATCCTTTCGATGGCGATAGCCGTTTCATCGTCAGGGAAGTCGAGAACGTGACGCGGTCTTCGGTAATCGCGGCGGAAAATATTTAGCGGCAAGGGCCTGTAGGTGACGGCACCTACGATAAGTGGGTTGGGATGCGCGGCGGCGGAATCGAAATATCGGCGCGACGCCGACTTCAGGAATTGCGCGATGGTGGGCAATTCTAGATCGACATGTTGGTCGATATTGCGCATGAACCAGGGTGCTCCCGTGGCTCTGCGCAAGAATCGATTTTGAATCACCTGAAGCCGGTGTATTTGCTTCGGAGCAATGTGAGCGAAGACGGGGCTCGCGTACGTCATGATAGGGCGAACTACTGCCTTATATAAGGTCACCTTGTTCCGAAGGGACATTTTAGATGTTTAATTGAGGAGCGGGTAGAGGCGACCGAGTACGAAGGCCGCCCGGTTCCTGACCTGGGTCACGTGCTGGGTGAATTTAAGCTGGGAGTCGAGTACGACGCCTAGATACTTGACTTTATTAACCCATGGTACTGGGCTGTCCAAGAGTTTAACGGGGGGTGGTATAGGTATGTTCTTTTTGTGCGCAAAAAGGACGGCCGCGCTTTTGGCGGGATTGATCTCGATCCTCCATTGCCGAAACCAGTCACCGATGGTGATGGCCGCAGCTTGGAGGCGTCGATGGATCAATTCGGGTGTTCTGCCTGTGGTATAGATACAGGTGTCGTCGGCAAAAAGAGCAAGTTCTACATCTGTGACACGCGGCATGTCATTGGTGTAGAGGGTGAACAAGACTGGGCCCAACACCGACCCTTGGGGCACCCCGGCTCGAACGGGATGCGTAGTCGAACACACGCCCTCGACGCGATAGCGAAAGGTTCGATTACTCAGGAAGTCTCGTATTATGCATACGAGACGGTCAGGCACTCCGTACCCGTATAGCTTGTATACGAGCCCGTTGTGCCAGACTTTGTCGAACGCTTTTGCCACGTCCAGGAAGAGTGCACCGGTTTTGAGTCAACGTTGGCGTTTGGTTAATATGTGCTCCGTGATGCGGTGCACTTGGTGGGCACATGAGTGTTTGGCTCTGAATCCAAACTGCTCTGGGATGGGGAGCCCTTTGGTGCCCATAAGGGATCTTAAGCGGGCTAATATTAGTCTTTCAAAGATCTTCCCAAATGTTTTGAGAAGACTTATTGGACGATATGAGGTTGGGAGAGTGGCGGGTTTAGAGGGTTTGAGGAACCCTATGACATCGGCTTCCTTCTACTCGGATGGGAAGAAGCCTTCGGTTAAGGCCGCGTTGTAAATTAATACTAGTATCTGAAGGATACCAGTAGGGAGGAGCTTGGTCACCTTATTGGTGATTCCATCTGAGCCTGGTGCTTTACGGGGGCGTAGTTTTTTAATGGTCTCTACTAGTTCTAGGCATGTGACCCGGGGAACGGGATCGCGGAGTGGCTCTAAGGCTTTCCTTTCTACCTCTTCGTTCACCTTGCGGAGGTGTTCGGGGTCGATCGGAAGCAGGCTGGGGGAGCATTGGGACTCTAGGCTGTCAGCCAGGCATTCGGCCTTCTCTTCGTCCAGCATTGCTGGCGTACCTATCGGACGGATAGAGCAAGTGAGACGAGTTGTACAAGCGTACCGGAGGATTGGTACGACAAGGTGAGGGCCGTTGAACTTGTAGAAGTGTACATAGAGTATTGGTGTGAAACGGTATATAGAGCCGTCTGACCTGTAATACTAAAGTGAAATTATTTGCTGAATATTTGTGTACTGGCGACTCCAATCCCTAACCCCGTAGCTGATGACAATATAAAAATAAAGCGTCAGTAAACACTTCGTATTTTTTGCTATATTGAAAACAAAACAAAAGAGCTGCGTTTCTAAACATTTGTATATACATACTAGCATTTATTTCATATTTAACAGTTTACTTTTAAAATATATACTATAAAACTTGGGCCCCAAAGAACCACTAAGAAATTTATTTAAAGAAATAAAAATATTGTTTATTGCTTCTCAGTACATACTTGAAAATGTTACGTAGACTGCGTAAAATAAGTAATTCTATTATAGGACAATGCTATATGTTTGTTGCTATAGGATATGCTTTCAACAAAATCCCAGAAAACGTTAAACGAATTCAAAAAAATGTTAAAGAACATTTGTAACAGATTATTATAATATTAGTCTTTTTAAATTGTAACACACACTGGAAATGAATCGATCACTTGAGGCTTTTTCAAGTGGACTTTAATTTTGATAATTTTAAATATGTTTTGTTGTCAAGAAATGGTAAAGATGAAAAAAATGTGAATGCAGTACGAAATAGAAACGTGTATCTAAAGGGCTTTTCATAAACATTAGGTATACGTAAAATTATGTAAGCTTTGATGCGGTATATATATATATATATATATATATATATATATATATATATATATATATATATATATAGACGTAGAATCGCTCATATGGCGCAGCTCACGCGTACTACTTTGCGGTTACTATGACAGCGCATTTAATTTTAAGAGAAGCTTGTGAATAAGACGATTGATGTTATGAGCGAAAGACAGAAGATCTTTAACCGAAGACCCTCATAATTTATTCTTTGTTATGAGACAAATTTAAGTCATGACATTTGTCTTAATGGTAAATGATTTTGTATATTATTTATTATTTATTGTGATTTCTCTAAAACAAATCATTGTACTTTTTGTACTTTTAATTGCAATTTATCGTAACTTTAAACAATTGTATGAGTACTGATAATAAGAACCACCTTTGATCCGTACAGATAATTTTCATGTTCATCTCTCTCTTAAAGATAGTTCATAGAGTAAGAAATTTAATTAAAATCATAAAACATCTCACTAAGCAAGATTATTTCATTCTAATGATAGTCCAGATTTATCAACCAAATTGTCATAGTTTTAATAACAAGCACAATATCCTTTACTTTTGGTTGCAATATTGTTTCAAAATGACTTTTTATTTAATATTCGGTCTTCTTAACCGATTTATAAGCTTGGTAAATACATATAAATAGTGAATAGTTAGAAATAATCCGTAACATAACCTCACATAATCCGTAACATAACCTGACATTGTTACAGGCCATTGTGGGTTTGAGCTTTCAAGATGCCTCTTACGCCAGTTGAAAAATAGTGACAGTAACGTGATCGGTAAAAAATAATACGGAAAAGTAAGCGTCAGTTAAAACAAAGGATCTTAAAGATTTAACATCACGTGAACATAGAGCAATATAAATGAAGTGGCGGTCTACTGATCTTCGATGAAACGGTAAGGACAGAGTTCTTTATATTACAAGCACACTCAAGAATCATCACATCCTAGTTTATGGTGACCAGGACCTACGTGCCAAATTATTTCAAGAGATTATTTTCATGGCGACTAACGGAAAATGTCAAAAATCGGAAGGAAGAAGTTATTGTAAAATTATTTGAGGAGAAAGCTGTCAAATGCTCTAGGAAGACACATACAAGTAATACAGTAACGACTTGCTATGGATCAAAGTTACATAAAAACAGCCTATGCCTTAAAAAAATTTTAAGCATAAAAATCGAAGAAAATGTCGAACGGTTTTACTTATTAAAGCGTGTGCCGCGCTTTTGAGCTGTATATTATTTTTTTTTATGTGAAAAGTTGCCAAACGCGCAGACGGTTCACCTGATGGTAAGTGAATACCTCCGCCCATGGACAACTACTACACCCGAGGGTTACAGATGCGTTGACAACCTTTTGAAAATTGTGCTCTGGCTCACTCACCAGACGAAACGCGAAAGTATTTATCATTATACTATATATACTTACACTTTACGCTGGTCTTCTTCGTGCAACAGCCGAGGATGCTGCGTGGCCCTACCACCATGAAATTTTTTTCATGGTGGTAGGACATTAGTTCAAAAAAACTTAAAGTTGTGTTTCGAGTAGATTCCACCATTTTTTTCGCGATAGCAAGTATCCCGGTACACTGAAGTACAGCAGCGGTATCATAATTTTTCACTGTATCAGAAAACCTATTACAAAAACTATGTCTAGTAACTATCACAATTATTTAGTAGCCTGCTCGCATTAAGATCATGAATTGAAAATATAATTTGTTTTGGTTGAGAAATCTCAATGATTGTTTATAACATCGTCGGGTATTATTCTCCGAAAATTACACCCTTAAGATTGGGTCTAATAAACGGCGCAAGAGAAATAAATGAATGCCTTACACAAAGCCGTGTGTACGACATTCGTAAATTATAGCTTATATCCCTTGCAGACTCGTTCTATAACTGATTATTCGTGGAAGTAAACATTTGTATTGAATAAAGATGGTTCAATTATTTCCTTTATATTTTACTTCAATCATTTCTAACTAGCTTCAATTATTGAACAGAATTTGAAGTTTTTATATATTTTAATAGATTGCACGAGTAGTGAAAGTTACTTTTTAATAATGTTTTTGCTTTAACTTGAACGTAGAACGTCGTTAGATAGCCAGATCCCGAGAGCCTTGATACGGGATACTTTCCCATACACATCGCGTTAGGTTAGGCCTCGCATATGCGCATGATTTACGAAGAATATCTCTAACGAGCCATCAGGGTTCGATACGGACCATGAACCCGGTCGCCAATGACAGTATTAATTGTTTAGTTGAGGGCAGTGAGAAGTTATATTCGGTATGTTTGGGTCCACAAAACTGAAAAGCTGGCCGACGGATTGACTTGACATTTGGCCACAGCGCAGAACAGGAATGTTTTAAGTTTATGTAAATAAATTTATTGTGTTTCTAATGACGTTAATATGTAATAAGAATGCACGACTTTTTCTGTGTCTTCAGCCCAGGTTTGTCTTTGGCTGAGACTGTACTTATCGATCTGAGGCAGCCGAGTAACTGCTACCTCGCCAGGAACCGCATTACTGTCACACATATCACCAGCTCTAAGTTTGCCCCAGCAAACCCCGAGCAGTGGCCATAAATTATACTTGCGAACATTACATTCTATTACATCAAAAAAAAAAATTTTGCTGTTAAAACTTCCTAACGATGCGGTACATACTAAGGATTGCGGCTTTTTGCATTATTTTGTTATTAGATATTTCGAAAATATGCAGGTTTCCCCATGATGTGCTCCTTCAACGCTGAGCACGCGATAATTCAGCACAAAATTAACAATTTTATTGGTGCTGGCACCGGGGATCGAACTCAAGTTGGTCTAGTAAATTGAATTAAAGGTGAGTCCGGATAATATTGGGTTACTTTTTCGATATCTATGTTTCTGGCGCCATGCACAATTATTTTGATCAGAAGAAGTCAAAAGAAGCTGTATGAGAGTGTACACTGAGAAGACAATGGATAAGCTCACTATATATAATTGATCTATGCTGCTTCTTCTTGACGCCAACTCTCGTCCACACAACCGGAACCATCAGGCTGTCGCAAAATATCAAAATTAATGTTCCCATACTCTTTACAACTCCTAACACGCCAGATCTTGCTTTAAATGGAAATCAGATCTTAGTAATCCAATGAGCATAGCGGATGACTGTGACGTTTCGGAACACTCTAAGATATCTAGTAAAAATATAGTACAAAATATTCAAGAAGAATAAAACATAAATGAATTTTAAAAATACTCATAGCAGTTTTTATTAAAGATATATCTTTAATAAGAAAATGACTCTAAAAAGGAATGTTTTTAAAAGATTATACTTTTTATCTGTGATGAAAACATAAGATTTACTACAGAAAATCATTATGAAGTTCGAAAAATGAAGCTCTTTAGATAAGTTTCGTAGACCGGCGTCTTTATTCTATCGTGACATAGCATCCTTTGAGGAGTACTCCGATATTATCTTAGTCTGAAAAGTTATAATTATGAAATTGATTTCATAAAATGAGAACTATTAAAGTTACTTTACAGCGTTGTTCGCGACATAATTATTACAGTTTTTTTTTTTATTATTTTTATTTTATTAAGGTAACTGGGTGCTGAGCTAGCCGACTGAGCGTCCATCCATCTTCCCATGGTCAGGCATTCATGAAATTTTGATATAAATGATATACCTACCTATTTATTTCTTCAATCCTTACAATTTTTTCAATACAAACGGTGAAGATTTCGTCCATGAATTACTTAGCTTTTGAAAAGTTAAAGTATCAGCTGCATAGTCAATGCATGCAGGTAGCTAACAGCAAATTAGTTCCATTCCAAGGCATAAGGTTTTTTTGCCTTTTGAGATCAATCTGACCTGAAACGAGAAACGATGAGCTTTTTTCAGTTATTCCTGTGAAAGATGTGGCAAATAATTTCACATTAAACGTTTGCATACAGTCACTATTACAAAAACAATTGTGAGAAATAGAATGCAGAAGAACGTTTAGAATAAAAGGAGAAGACAAAGAGTATATAAAAGTGATATAAAGCGAATAATTTACCGACGGAGTAGATCGAAAGCGCGTGACTTTAAGTCCTCAGAGTACAATATGAACTGGCGGCGATGGGTACGCCGACGCGGCATGAATGTCGACGAGACGGGCGTGAGCGCAAGACACTCTTGCTTACTTACGAATAGGTAAAGCTTAGTTTTAAATTTCGACTTACTTTACTACGAACTGTGAATTCAGGTCGGATTTAATTTTTTTTTCAGTCCGTGGAATATTAAAGCTTTATCAATTTTTATGCATTGCTTTAATAAAAATAAGTACTAAGAGTTAAGTCGAAATTTAAATTGTAATTAATATACAAAATTGTTATACGTTGTTGATTGATTCAATAAACTGCATACTTTGATAAATAAATTAAAACATATTTTCTTCTTGATCGTTATTTCAACACATAGTAATTTGAGAGTGCTTTCTATTTTTCGCTTCTTTTCCCTTATTTAAAAAAAAGCTTTAATGTCTGCAGTCACTGTTGTGACAATTTTTTACTCAATTAATGACTCAAATTCTAGTTACAATTCAAAACCCAGATACTCAGTGTCAGAAATATCTTACAGATACTTTTATTCTTTCATTTCAGAAAATATTTATTTTATATTCTACTAATTACTAGAAAAATAACTGTGCTATTAACGGGTAGGGTATCTTGACCGGATGGAATATGTGATGAAATAATATTCCCTTGGGTGCACTATCAGCTGTTAGAAGTATTGCGGTTTTGCAACTTTAAAATTATTTTTAATTTCTTACACTTTCATTAATTTTAAACCTAGTGTTTATAAGGGTACACTTATAAAATCAATTTCTTGTCCGTCTGTCTGTCGTGTATTTTTTTCTTTTGACCAAAATTGACAATTCTAGGTCAACCGGAAGTACCCTTTACGTTTTGGGTCGAAAACCTATATGGTAGTTCCCGTTCACCTAGAATAACGAAATTTGGAAAAAAGCAAGGTTTTACATCACAAATACAGGAAAATTTGGTAAATTTGGTACTTACAAGTTTTCGCGAAAATCTAAATTTTTCCCATATCTTTTTATCGAATTGACTTAGGATTTTGTGTTTTTTCTTTATACACCTAATAGGGACTATCGACCTCAGTGTCTGGTATAAATTTCAACTTACTAGGATCACCCGTTCCTGAGAAAATCGGTTGTGATTATTTACCAATTTCATTATGGCGGTATAACGGGTAGCTACGGAACGTACGTACTACGGAGCGTACGGGTTCGACTCGCACTTGATCGTTTTATTTTTTAAAATGGCATTTCACCGTTCCCAATACGAATGGTAGCACACTGTTCAAAAATGCCTTGAGGAAGAATTTACTTATTAAGGCTTTCACTATCTAAACGAGACAGCGAATTCACTAAAAGAACTCATACGTATAATTCATTAGTTTAATGCTAATAATTTACTGTTAATTGGCAATAAACTTAAATGTTAAAAATTTTCGGTATTTTGCTATGAGGGAATGCAGCCGATTTGGAAACAATATTTATTTTGCAATAAGAGCAATTTACAATATAAATTTGAAAGCATCTCTGAGAGAGAAATTTAAAGGAATATATATTGGCCTCTCATATATATATGAAAATGTATGTACATAGAAACATTAATAATTTTAATGAGAATACTGTTGCACATAATATAAATACTAGGAACAAACACAAGCTTGTAACGCCAGTAACTAGACTCCATAGAGTCAGTAACTCGTTCATGGGACGGTGTATACGCTTCTACAACAAAATCCCAGTTAATGTGCAAAGCCTATGTATTAACAGATTTATCAGGGTTTTATCAGGGTTATTATAATATAAATGAATACATTAACGATAACAACCACTGGGAATGAGATGATCGCTCCTAAGGTGTTTCTAAAAAAATTATGTACAAAAAATAGGATACCTACGAAGTTTCTTTCGCCTGTTTCTTCTCCGTTAGAGGAAACCTTATTACGAAACGGTGGTAGATTTAAAAAATGCCTATTGATAGATAAAATGAACATTTCTCATTTCAATGAATAAATGATTTGACAAAAGGCGGCTAATCTTACCCCAAAATGGCCGGCCACTGAACCTTAGTTGACCCCTGGTCATGGGGCAGCCTGACTATCTGGTAGTTCTGAGTTCCGCATGGGAACATATCGTATGAATGCTGAGTATTTCCTCCTAGTTGTGTCCATGGCAGCGCTGGACTACTACGAGTCTGCAGAAGCGAATCTGTGATCGATTTTAAAATAAGGTGTCTATTTAAAAAAAAAGTTCATGATAACGAACCGTTATATAAATCTATTTTTGAATTCTCAACAACAATAAATTGAAGTCTTGTTACTAAATTGGCCGAACGTCTTATCGTTCAGTTTCAATCAAAAAGTGGTCCATTTGCTAGCAGCCTTAAAAAGTTTATTATAACTACCTAACTTGTATATCTGAATAACGAACATTTTAAATTTGGGTAATCGTAATTATTGAGCAATTTTATTTCATTACTTTTTACTTTATAAATGATACAATGTTACATCAGAAGATAATGTTGATTTTTAAAATAAACTGAATGACTTACATGAACTATATTAGGATAGATATAGGAAACTTGAGTTACTCAAACATAAGTTATTGCGTAGCTTATTACAAATAATAAATCTAGGAGATAAAAGGCGTCGTAAAGCTATAAACTATGTACCGCAGCTGTTTTTCGTTGTAAATAGTATATTTTACCTCTTTTCCCAGGAGCTTTCCAGTGTCTGTGCTTGAAAATTTAAGTTCGTCTCTGCAGTACATTGGTAATTCAACTAGTCAAGTTCTATAGGTGACATTGGTAAAGGAATAAAATATTTATGCAAATCTCCTACAATTTATATGTTTTCTGTAGCTATTCAGGGGAACATATTATGTTTATTCCGTGAACATTGAGCATACCTTTAGTTACGATGTAATACATGGTTGAACATAAGTTAAAGTTCACAAAACGAAACAATATGAAATAAAAATACTTCATTGGAATATATGTAGTGTTTCAAAATTCTTTTTTTAATATTGCCGTTACTATATGACCATATTATTTTTTAACTAATTAGGTATAGTTAGAATTATTCTTTTTTATCACTTGCTCAGCGGTGAAGGTAAACATCGTGAGGAAACCTGCATCTTTTCGATTAATAAAAAATATTTCTAAGATATGTGAACACCGCCTATCCGCAGTGGAGTCGCGTGGTTGACTATGCCCTAATACCCTCTGTATATAGAGGCCTTTGCTCAGCAGTAGGATATATATAGGTGGTTACTTTACTTAACTTTTACTTGAGTTTACCAGGGCTGGTACCTAGTTGGCTTAATGGGTAATTTGTTTGGTTTGCGAATGCCCATAAATATGACCTCTTTCTAGACATCCGGAGAGGAGCAGCTGAAGAGAAGCGGGTTGAAAATGTAAAACACAAACTTGAAACATATCCCTATCGTCGAGTTTATAATTACACCAGAACAAAACATTTGGGCGAAAAAAGTTTGTCCTATTTACGAGGGTAAATTGAAAACATCACGCTTCTAGTATCTAATATCTATTTTCACATATCATCATCAATAGTAAATACGTATTTAAAATTAAGATATTCACAACAAAGCAGAGGCTTTCTCCCATATTTATGGATTCATTTTGAAGGATTTAAATGATATATAATTAAGATAGAATTTTTTTCTAACCAGTATGGCTAATTGGCTCATTCTTTAAGTACGAAATAAAACTAAAACATTAACATAAGATTTTTTGCAGGATACCAAAGCTGCTAAGAAAATGGAATGGTATGCACTGCGATGGTTTGTACGAAGCATTTAATTTTTCGATTCATGTGTAAATTCATAAGATATACATATTTATATCTGTAATTGACTGACTATTTGTAACGTAAAGCCCTACATAGAGTCGAAACGTTAATAATTGTAATAAATTAATTCCTTAAGCATCAATAATCCAGTCAAAAGTTAAATTGTGACCATGGTACAGCCCAATTTGAGAAGTTCCCAATAAAGAAGAAACTTCTCGAAAACAGAAGTAGAGAGTCCTGATAGATTACCGCAAATTAAATGATATAACCGTAGGTGATAGCGCTACCTTTCGCCTAATATCCTCATGAATAGCTTATTCTACGACCCTACGATGAATGATGTTTCATCTATATATATAAAAATGAATTCCTATTTCCCTTGGTCACGCCATCACGCGTGAACGGCTGGACCGATTTAACTTTTTTTTGTTGTGTTTGTTATTATCAGGAGAAGGTTCTTATGAAAGAAAAAAATTAAAAAAATGCCTAAAAAGGCTAAAAATAACGTGTACAAAAGATTCGTAATAATACTTAAAAGTCCATTTGAACTTTAATACCATACCAAGTTTAAGTGTTATTGGAGGGGTTCCGGGAAGGCAAAACAAGTGAGTGACTGTGGTAAAATGTCACTTGAAATGTAAACGTCTCTTTGCTGTGCATCAATTCATAGTACGTAGGCGGGATGATAAGTAACTAGCCATTGCTATTTAAAAAGTTAAAATTAAAAAATATATGTCATTTTTAAATTCGTATCTCTGGCCACCTGTGTTCTAAATTTGAATTAGGTGGCGTGAAAATTTTATTGTTTTTTTGTCATTTGAAAATATATTTCGTCAACTATTTTCAAAATGGATAAAATTGAACAAAGAGCGGTGATAAAGTTTCTTCATATGAAGGGGATGAAGGCGAAAGATATCTATGACGAGTTAAAGAATGTTTTGGGTGAATATGCTCTTTCTTATGCCACAGTAAAAAACTGGGTGGCTGAGTTTAAACGCGGTCGTACATGTGTCCAAGATGAAGCCCGCCCCGGACGTCCAAAAAGCGTTACGACTCCGGAAATGGTCGTGAAAGTACATGATATGGTTTTAGCAGATCGACGATTGAAGTTATCTGAAATAGCTGACACTACAGGTATCTCAAAAGAACGGGTACATCATATCCTAAGTGAGGAATTAAATATGAAAAAGTTATCGGCACGTTGGGTGCCGCGATTGCTTACGCACGATCAAAAAAGGATTCGGGTGCAAAACTCAAAAGAATGTCTGGACCGTTTTCAGAGTAATAAGGCCGATTTTTTACGTCGATTTGTAACAACAGATGAAACATGGGTTCATCATTACACGCCAGAATCAAAAATTCAATCAAAACAATGGACTCAATCGGGATGCCCGGCTCCAAAAAAAGCCATGGCTGTAACGTCGGCTGGAAAAGTGATGGCTTCCGTCTTTTGGGATGCAGATGGGATTTTGATGATAGATTACCTTGCTAAAGGTCAAACAATTAATGGTGAATACTACGCTAATCTTCTTGATAAGATTCATCAATGTATTCAGCAAAAACGACCAGGTTTGGTGAAAAAAAAAATCATCTTCCACCAAGACAACGCTAGGGTTCTCACATGTGTTAAAGCTATGGCAAAAATCAACGAATTTGCTGCCCACCTTATTTGCCTGATCTAGCGCCATCAGACTTCCACTTATTCCCTAAGCTCAAAACTTTTTTGGGCGGGCAGAAATTTGCCACAAATGATGAAGTCATAGCCGCCGTAGAGGAGTATTTTGCAGGCCTCGAAAGAAATCATTTTCTGGTAGGCATTACTGCTTTAGAACGAAGATGGAATAAGTGTGTAGCGGTTCACGGAGAGTATGTCGAAAAATAAAATTAATTTTATCACGGAAAGTTAAGTGTTTTCTTATTAGGCTAGTTACTTATCATCCCGCCCTCGTATAAAACAAAGTCATCCCGCTGTCTGTCTATCCCTATGTATGCTTAGATCTTTAAAACTACACAACGGATCTTGATTTAAGAGGAAGGTTCATGTGGCTTTTCTAAGTGTATCCATTTTTTTTTTATTAAATTCTAAACATAAATAATGTTAAAACATGTAGAAAAAGTACGAAAAGATTGTCGCCGCTGTGGGAATCGAACCCACGTCTTCGGCATTCGCGGCCTGACGCTCTAGCCACTGCACCTGCTAAATAACAATGTAGAAAGAAGGCGTTAAGATTTTCGTCGCTGTGGCTATCAGCCGTTTAGCTCAGTGGCTATTATTTATATACCTCATGAATTGTTTTGAATTCAAAAGTAACGGTTTAAACCATAATTATGTTATAAAAAATCAAATCGAAATATTATGCGCATGAGTTACATGCGCAAGCTTATTTGACTTCAACCATACTACGTGCATAACAAATTCTCTATTCTCTAATTTTTCTACATGTTTTAATTACAAATTCTTCTGAAAGGGGACAACTATAACTTATAAGGATATAGTTACATAGGAATAACCTATGTAAATTAATATATTTTGCCGAGAACGCATTTTTTTTTATTTTATTTATAGCCTAAGGACAAGAATAAGGTTTCGTTTTTATTTTATTGATTGAGTCTGTAGCTTAAATATACTACTTCGATTTATTAAGAATCGAAGTTCCATTTATTATATCGAGTATCCCGTGACTACACTATATACATTAAAATAATATAAACTATATATTTATAAGGAAATTTAAAAATCTTATTCACAAGATATTAACTTTATTTGGATCACATTTACTTTGGGGATAACCCCAATTTAAATAAAACCCACAACAATTTTCGTAACAAACTGTCAGGTTGTTAGCAGAAATGTTGTTTCGAAAGGAGGAGCTTAAAGCTCCTTCAACACTTATGTTTCCGCGGTGAATTCTGTGTGCGTTGCCGTCTGGCAATGAGTGTCCTTTGTAATGAGTATCCATGCTTGTTCCGAGTGCGTCTGATTGTGATGTCTACGTATAAGATATGCTCATAAAAGTACGTGGTCGTATGCTATTGTAAGATTTTTATCACGTTTTTAAAGAAACTGGTGGGTGAATGTCTGTTCTGGTCAACTTCTGGAATTGACGTTTCATGGTCACAGGACAGATTGAGGCGTCAGACGTTCGAGTGGCATTGTTAAACAGCCTGTTTTTAAGAGTCATTTTTGTGTCTGAGCTGCACAGAATGTGTTGATTGAGTTTTGTCCTGCAGTGGTTTTAAGGTATTTAGATTTCATTTTATTAATTGTAAGATTCTAACTTAGGTGGCGCAGTTGCTAAGCTATTGGCTTCGGCACTACGAACCTAATTTCGAAATGGTGGTAGATTAAAATAAAAACAATGTCTATCGACAGATGAAATTTATGTTTCTTATGTTGATGACTGAATGATTTCCATTTCGATTTTTTTACTGTTGATCGTGGTGTTCAATTCCCACGCGGGATGAGTATTTATTTAACCCACGGATTGTACTGGATTGACGGATTGATGTTTAATCCCAAGGAGGGTTGAGGTCAGGAAAACGGCTTGTCTTTAAAAATATACCTAATACTATTAACAACATGATTCAATTGTTGTTTCGACCCCTCCTAGGAGTTGAGGGCAGGAGAAAGAAGAAGAACAAATATATCATGATGCCAAGCTGATGGTAGTAAGTAACTCAAACGAAAATCCCATGAAAGGAAGTAGTGCGCATCATTTCAGCTTATTTTACAAATTACGGTGCATACAAATTTTCCAAAAAAAATTGACAGACACATAACAAATACTGATATACAGCGCTAGGCCAGGGGTAGAGCAAGAGAAGCGGTCGCTCTTAGCGCTAGGTAGCAAAGGGTGCAAAAAATCAATTGCAAAAAAAAAAACTTTGATGGCGCCTTATGAAAGATAGGGATTTAGTTTACTAGGAAACAAATTTTATTATAACATACATAAAGCCTTTCTATTCAAGTATGTGACTGCATTACGTTCGAGATCATTCTGCTATAAGAGGAAGAAAAGTGAGACATGTTATTACATTTTTATGAAATGGATATTATAATTTATTTTCAATTTCAATAAATGGATAAGAAAGTACATATTGTAATTTGAATTATAGGTGTATAATTTGAAAGCACTGAACCGTTTATATAACTCACTACTATTGTTCGTAAATCAACTCTTCCTTGCACGGTTGTCGCCGACTAGGTGATTTACGAATGTTCGCTCAATCAAGTGTGGAAAACGCTTGTGAACGTTGATTTGCGACTTGAAAAGTGGAAAAATCAAACTACTGTATTAAGAATAAGATACTGGAATAAACGCCAAATCAGAACTTATCACAGTTGTAATTAGACAACGACGAGCAAATATTAACCTTTGGTATTTATTTAAATACGACTATCGTTTCCGCCTCTAGTGTCAACCGCAGCGCATAATCGCTTACTTGTCATCGCGGACGTAGGTTTGTGTGGGCGTCAGCGATAAGGTGTTAAGAGTTTTGTGCTCAGATTCCTCTACTTGTAAGCAAAGGGGCACACACTGTATTAATTCGAAGTCGTAGAAATAATTGAACTCTGTTAGTTTATCAGTTGGAAATGTGGTAACAATGCTTGGCACCATAGTCTCTCTTCTCCTATGCAGAAGTCTCGCCAAGCCTAGCTAAGCTCACCTATTTTATCAGCCTGTGTGATAGTCTACGTGAAATTTATGTATGTACAACTTTTTTACAAACAGGACTTTTGTAATCCTACAGCAAGGGAAATGTTTTTAGAAAAGAATGAAAAGTAAAATAGAGTGCAAATCATCAAAATTTTCGGCGAAATAACTAATTAATTGATTAATTAACGTTTAATCGCCTGCGCTTTAGGTGCGCTAGGGTGAGTACCTAGCTGTCGCCTAATGCAACAAGCACACAGATAAAAATTACAATGCCGCCTCTGAGACGAGAAATGTGTGTAGATTCTACTTACGGACAGGAACCTGCCTACGAGCACAACACTACACTAACACTATCCGCTCGGAAGTCGGGCAAAGTTTCTTCGTTCTTCTCTAATGTTTTTTTTCTTTCTTCTATAATTTTTCTTCTATCTTCTTGCTTGAGACTTCCCTAACCGTAGACCGCGAAACACGACAACGATGAGGAGAACAGTGCACACCAAGAAAGATAATAAATATATCAGCAACAACGGTTGCAAGATGGCTTCCGGGTCGGCTGGCATGGGCCCTCCGGCTCAGAGTAACGTCCGTTCCGTGTGGAAGCACGAAGCGGAATCCAGTAGTTCTTATAAAGCCGTATAGCCATTAGGCTACATTTGTCGAGCTACGTCCCTGAGCATCAGGTGACGACGTTGCCAGGCGTAGATAAGACATCGAGTGACATGAGGCAAATGTCACCTCGTGCGGAAGCGCCTTTATATTATTTCAGAAAGTATACTGAATATGCGCCATGTACAAAAACACAAAACTGTTAAAATATTGAATTTCCTGCGTTAGGGCGTAGCAATCCACCTTATACCGCACAAAACAGTGGCCTTTGGAGTTTTAAAATGGAACAAATAAATAAATTCTCCTGGCCTGGCACCGTACAGTACTGACAAATGCTAGAACTAACTTGAATTTACTATACCAAATTAGAACCCTAACCATCGACTGTTTAAAAATATAAAGTATTGACTGTTGCTTCTCAGTACACCCTTGAAAATGTTTTCAAATTTTCTTCATATTTGTGTCATTTGGTACTTTTGAGCGTTGATGGAAACAAAGAAATAATGAATTTATTTTACGCAAAATTACATCACAGAAACTTGGTTTCATTTAGTGTATTAAAAATAATTGTTAATTATATAAATGTATGGATCTGTTTTGTCTAAAATGACTGAGTAATTTAGTTTGTTTGAATAATCGAGTCCCGTTGTGCTGTGATTTGATTTGGCTTTATACGTCATGTTTGTGGTTGCTATTGGTTCTGTTCTGCTTTTAGTATACCTCGTTTCCAAGAGAAAAATCTTGTGTTTTTCTTTTGTATAAGTAGACCGCTTTAATTTTAGTACTCTTCAAAAAAAGTAAAAATGAAATTTGTCGTGAGGTACCTTTGCATAAATATCAACACTGCATATTTTCGTCTGATAAGAGAGTTAACTGGGGCCCACTGGTTTTATGGTTTTGTTTGCCACTAATTTAATTGATAAAACTATTACAATGTTTAAGTGTCATTAAAAGATGTATGATGTAATGAAACTTAATTAATTATTATTTAATATAACAGATAGGGAAAATTAATGTTAAATTGTCATTCAGGCTTAGGAATAAGTAACAAATAAAATGATATGCATACGAACACTTTTAAGAACATGATGTATCATGCAGAGACTTCACAATCAGACGCACTCGTAACAAGCATGTATACTTATTAAAGAGGACACTTGTTTCCAGACGGCACTGTACTTGGAATAAACCACGCAAGCGTATGTATTGAAGGAGCTTTAAAGGCATTGAAAAAAAAACAACTTCACTGTTTGTGATGATGTGACATTATTTTTCAATTTTTTTTCATAGTGTTGAAGCATTATTAGCAAAAAAACAATTTCATTAAGCTGTAATAAAGACCTAGATGTACATCCTCGTTTTTAACATTTATACAAATAGTATGAAATATTTGAATTACGAGAAATTCATAATATGTCAGCGTCGTAACTTATATATAAACAATGTTGTGCTTGATTTTTCCACGTAAACGTGTAATGATAAAAATAAAGATACCTGGTGTACATTCTTCATGAGTATACATTATCAATACATTCTTGTTAACATTACTTCGGTATCATTACTAGTCGTGATAGCTTAGTGTCCAGGCGAACGCCTTACCTACATCAATTTACTCGAGCAAACTAAGTTCGACCCCCGGTGCTGGCACCAATGGAATTGTTAATTTTAAGTTCTGTCTTATCACGTGCGCAGCGGTGAAGGAAAACATCGTGAGGAAACTGCATATTTTCGAAGTATTAATAAAAATATTTCGAAAAGTCCGCCAATCCGCAGTGGCATCGCATGGTGGACTATGCACTAATACCCTTATGACAGAAGAGAAGAGAACTTTGCTCAGCAGTGGGATTTTCATAGATTTTTATCCCTCGTACTAAATGACGACGAAAATATTGTGTAAAAAGTTCATATTCCTTGTATTTTTCTCATTTAAGGAATTATCATCAAGTTTATTTACTTTCGACAAATATTGATTAATAATAGTATTTGCGGTAATATGAACTTGTTGTAATAGGAGTTAATAGATTTTATACAGAAATTCTAACAACAGTACCGTTTTATAGGACCGAGAAATAAATGAAAGTACTTCGTTCTGAAACCGTTACAGTAAATTGATATTCTAAGTGCGTGGATCATCATGTAATTCAATGAGCTTTATACGCTTAAAGCCTTTTATTTAAGCAATCGTACATTCGTCTATATAGAATCTTCTTTTCCTCCAAAGACATATAAATCTTATCAAATCTATCTAATGACATTGTAGCAGGCAGTGAGCCTGAAAACATGGATAAAACTATGTTTTCTAAAAATTAAACCTACCTAAATCGATTTATCGTTCAGCTTGTTTTTCACCTTATATTTTTATAAGAATAACTCACGATATTTAGTATTGGACTTAAGAAATTTAATTATGAAGCCAAAGGTGAATTCATTAAGTACAATGAAAATAAAGGACCATTCTGCTTTATGAGACAGTTTAGCGAGCGAGTGAGGATTAATTCTACTGCTCTCCAGTAGACATAAATTTATCAGAACCTACTTTAGAAATATTTACATCAAGTTTTGACAAAAAACATATGAATTTTATTTATTTATCTTTCTATATATTTTTATTTATTTATCTTTTTATTTATCTATATATGAAAAATTGGTAAGCGAGCAGTTAGTTCACCTGATGTTTTATTTTATTTATTTATCTTTTTATTTATCTATATATGAAAAGTTGGTAAGCGAGCAGTTAGTTCACCTGATGTTAAGTGATAATCGCCAGTCGGTACCCATGGCCAAAACAACATCTGAGGAGTTACAGATGCTTTGCCAACAAATAAATAGTGGGCCCTGGATACCTCACTCACCACATGATTTTGGAGAGAAAAATTTTCCACGTATGATCACTTTGTGTCATTAGTTTACGTCAGTGGTATTCCTGAATCGATACGACTTGGGTAACTACAAGAAAAGAAACTTTTCCGACCAGAAAAAATATTTTTTGCACCTAGTGCTGTGAATATCCATGAGCGACTTAGATAGGCGCCTTCTCGTTTGGCACCACTTCCATATCAAAATAAACTAAGGAAGTTGACATAGATAATAGAATAATACCATAAATTTGTCGATTAGTGGGAGAAACTTATTGTTAAACAAATCGTAAAGGCTGCCTAAATCCTTTCCCAAAATCATTACACTTCCTTGTTAATTCGCTCACGTTGAGCGAAATAACAAGGAAGGAAATTACGAAACGAAGTGTTAATCAATCTAACGTCACATTCTCTCGGTCGAATTACTAAAGAATTGTGATTAAGCTGTCAACTATTATTATTGTTACTTAGTTTCATAAATTAATATACCTCGTAATATAAGTTTACGAACACCGTTTCACATACCTTTACTGTATTTGACTTAAAGTAAATAAACACAATTATTAAACATAATGCTTATAAACTAATGCACGCGGTTTATGGAAATACCACACAAGCTACGCCATATAAACGATTTTCATTTGTTTAACCCGGGCTACCGTCAGTTTTAGAATTTTTGATTTTGTGTCCGATCTATGCAGAGGGAGCTAATTGTATCTCGTCTTGCAGTAGTGGTTCTTTTGGGCTTAGATTTAACTTTATTAAATTTACAATTTTACTTAGATTAAATTTAAGATTAGAAAAGAGGGTTGGGTACTACCATCAGCTTGGGATCCTATCATCAATAAAATCATATATATATCTCTGCATAGATCGGACACAAAATCAATAATTCAAAAACTGAAGGTAGCCCGGGTTAACTTTGACAATCAGACGTCTAACACCTCAGTCTGTCCCGTGACCATGAACGCTGTAAAGGGTTCGAAACGTCGGGAACTAAAATTAAAAATAAACGCGATAAATCCGTAAAAATTAGTTTCATTTACATATTTTTATTTATCAGCTGTTTCTATAATTTATCAATTTAAGGTGTTAAAACTATCCGAACTGAAGTATAAAATGCTGAATGAATATCGTTATGTTTTAAATTATTATCAAACTGCATGTTATGGTCTAATTGTACATTGCATAAGCTGTTCTATTGTCACTTTTATGTAAACTCTCATTTGTGTTGGACAATAAAAGTGTATTCATTCATTCATTCATATGTTCTACCTTAAAAATATGGTTGTAGCTGTCTCAAACAATACTGTATTATTAAAGAGAGCAAGATCATTAAAGCCAATTAAAGTAACTGTTGCGTTTGCTATTAATAAAATGTTATTTCACTTAATAGGATTAATTTCAATGTAGTATGTCTCTCATTTCATTATAGCCTATTATTCGTTTATAGTATTTGTATGTTGTCTAACAGGAGTATAAAATAAATTTTTTCTATAGTTAACACCGATATTAACTAACTTTCGCTTTACATTTATAAATATAAATATTTAAGTGAAAAATAAGAATACATTTTCTTCCCCTTCTTTTAAACCAGATCACAGTCCAAATCTTATTTTTAAGTCTTACTCTTATAAGGCATTGGCAACTATGATTATCACTAAAATTATTGTACAGTAATTTCGTTATTTTAATTTATGATTTATCGTTTTAACAGCTAAATAGCCCTATTAAAATTAAAAAAAGTAAACTAAAAACAATAAACCTTAACGAAACACCGTAGCAATGAAATTGAAAAAATAAATTGAACACATGCGACTAGTATACGGCTACCGTTATCGGCAATAACAATATTAACAGTTTTTCAATTTATACCTTAACATAGTAGTTTTAAATTAAAAAATTGATAATATTTTTTTAATAAAATTCAATAGGATTGGAAACCACGTAGGGATAAACACAATTTAAAATTATGCGTATAACTATCAACTACTTTTCCATTTTCTTTCTTTTGTTTTTACTTATTTTTATTCGTATTTTCTTTAACTATAATATTATCTCTACTATGTTTTCTTTAAATACTTTTTATTCATACCAGAAGGAAAAGTTTATAAAAAGTTCATCCTGCTTAACGGCTTGCTCATGAGCAGTACCAAGATGCGTTCCGTTGGATATCCCAGAGTCCCTCCAAACGCACAGAAGGTGCCCCGTGGGCATTTTAGTGAGTACGAAACCCAAATAACCCTGTCAAGTGAAAAGTGACACGGTACCTTTGGAAGATTTCAAGACAAGAAAAAATTGCTACCACTGAAAAGTTGCCACCTTTTAATAAAGTCGGCTCCGTTTAAGTGACGCACCAGACAAAACGTAAAAATGTAACACTTCTTTTTCCGTTAACTCGTAGTACTTGTCAGATTAAGAAGCAAATACAGAGGGAACCTGCCCGGTCATGCAACAGCGAAGACTATTTCGTGGCCTTACACAGTTATGTATTATTTTAAAAAGGGATTCGTATATATTATTATTAATGTATTAATTATATTTTTGCCAAAAAATTGGATACTAGGCAACTTTCACAGATTTTAAAAGCAGAGACATAATTCACGAAGCTCGTACCTCTCATAAAAAGTCGAACTAGAAATAATGGTCTGATTGCGGTGTACTTTATGGAATATTTTGTTTTACCCTTTTGTATTTCGACTTGTGTTCATAGAGTAATAATTGTACAATTACTCTATGAATTATTAATAAATGTACAAAACTGTCATCAAAACTTGCATTGCTGAAGAACTTATACTTTATATCTTTGAAACTAAAATACAGACGAGCAATTTTCAACAAAAACGAAAAGCACTATAAGAATGGATTTAAATTGTCTACTTTTTCAGTTATTCTTTAAAATAATTCAAACGATGTAAGTTATAATATTAAATGTGAATTTCTTGTATTTTTGTACAAATTAGGCCTAAGACATACCTTGCCACTTGTTACTAGTTAATTTAAAAAAAAAGTGTCTACGTAAAAATCCGTCATTTATGATTTAAAATTTCATTTTTGCATTGTGTCAAATATGAAAGTCGCAATAAAATATAAACGAGATACCGTACTTTGAAAAAGCCATGGAATTACAGAATCGTCTCATGACGATTATAAATCATCCGTGATTACAATATTCCCCGTGCGAGAAAAGCGTCGTTATCAAAGTAATAAATAAGCAGTTGAAAGTCCCTCTCCGAATAATTTTTGTAGAAGCAAAGATAACCAGGGCTCTGGATGTATTACAAAATGGACTTTTCATTTAAAACTAAAAGAAATTGTAAAATGTGAAATATTTTACGATGTTTATACTCGACATAATTTGAAGAACAGCAAAACACTTTTCCCAAAGTGTTAAATTTTCCCCTTTGAAATAATACGTAGTCAATTTCTATATAATTAAAAAAATATCCTTCAATGTTTAACATTCATTTACCGATTACTTTTGTACGACTTGATCATCTTTATGGTGAATAACCAAAAGTACCTTTTTATGTTTTTTTTATGATTTTTGATGTAAACGTACGTAAATTTTTAACACTTATTATAGTTTTGTACATTCGTTCATTGAATACCTGAGACTTTACACTTTTGTGTGTGATTGTGGATCAGTAAAATATAGTTCAGTACCATTGAAATGTAGGGAAAAAATGTTTCAAATAAGATTGATTGACGAAAAACTGAACGAAAAACGATAATAAAGACAATTATTTCACAAACAGGGTAAAATGTTGTTGATCTGTTTTTTCTTTATCCACTTATATTTTAATAGTCATTAATTAAACTTCATTAGTAACACTTTTCTATAATGTCACATTATGCTTAATATCATCATAAATTCACCGTTTATAATAAATTAAAATGAAGAAATTTAATAACAATTACTTTATTGTTACTGTCAAATACTCTAATTACACAGTTTAACTTTTAAAACGCTTTGACTTTGAAGGAGAAATTCTGTGAGAATATTATGTCACTGCATGTGGCAACAAAGGAACATCGAAAGCTTGTAAGTACAAAGCTTTGAGTCTTAACAAAGGAAACGGCCATCGCCAATCTATAACCTAAAAACAACGCAGCTGTGCTAAGACATTATTATAGTTCGTATTAAATTGACTATAAATATAAATAAAGTAGGGATTTGTAACATCATCAACTTTTAATAAAAAGAATTAAAAACTCGATACTAGTAAAAAGAAAATATTTTGTGTTTGGTCTACTCGTACATATATTGAGCAATTCACTGTAAATTCTAATCTACACTCGTGAGCAAAAAAATCGACTCAAGCGGCATGCAAGTGGTTCAATGTCTTTAAAAAAAAGAACCGAGGCCTATATGTTTATAATTTTTTTTATTATTAGATGTATATGTTTCAGCTTCTAAATAATGTACTGCTGATCACCATTTTCGCATCTACTTACAATAGCGCTAATTAAGTTTTATCATGGTCTATAAGTGCCATTTACCAGACCTGACCTTATCAGTTAGTCGTCAAACGTCAACCGGCACAATTATTAAACACGAACAGTGCCATAAATTGACACATCTATTAACGAAGCGAATAAGAATTAGCATGAAGTGGCTCGTGTGTAACACGACTAAGTGCGGCAGACATATGTTGTAGTCCCGAAACATATATCCCGGGTACCCACGTTACACCAGCACTGTCATCTTTCTTCATGTTACAGCCACAAGAACAATCAAAGCCACTGACAGAGAAAGCATTGATGCCTTTACAGTAATGCTAGCATCGCATGCTAAGAATACCATGCCTACCGCACAAACATCTCTTCTCCTTCTTCTCCAGTCGTTAGCTCACTGCTGAGCGTCGTGATGTGTCCGACTTAAATTTTGGTACAATATCCTTCCATTTGTTGCGGCTGTTGTCGAATTTGGCCCGCTGATGTGGGATCTTGCGAGTCTTGCGTCTTATATGATCTACGCATTTTATATTCTTCATCGAAGCTCTGAGCTTTAATAGTCTAGGGGACAACAAAAGAAAAACATCAATTAAAGTTGAATGACTTAAATCTCTATTGATGCTTTTATAATCAATTATAAAATAATCACAGTTTTTCATGCTTACATTTAGTAATTTTGCTTTTAACAAAGATGATGTTAATCAAGCGATTTAACCAATAATGAATAGGACAATCTATTAAAAACAACGAAGGATTAGCTCGTTCAACCACTTCGCTTCCTGTCGTTTAAACGGCACAAAATGGACTAGATGCATTCAAGTGATTGAACTGCGTGACATCTGTAATTATGAATGTGATATGCCTTGTTCGACCAAACTCATGACTGGTAAATTATAATATCCAAAAGTATAAAAGTGATGGTCAATATTGGAAAAACGCAAAATATTTTCCAAGACATCAAACATACAGTTTTATAGAAGACAAGTCTCTTTGGACGGACAAGGGATCCTGACGCGCCTGTATTGTTATCATTTTGCTCTTATTAACAAAGTTTTGACGTTTTTCTTTATCTATTATTGTACAAGTATAAGGCAAAAAGCATGGTCCTTAACTGCTGGCCGTATAAGGAGGCTCAAAGTCGCTTAACGAATTAAGGAGCGGAAAACAAACGACGGACGAACTAATTAACCATACACTAACACTTAATTCTTCAAAATATTAATAAAATATTCCCCTTAAATATCCTCAACTGCAATCAATTGTACGTGCTTTATTACAAAATGGAATTCTTTAAGGTTATTCCCCACACTGTATGATTTGCAAAGAAAATAATTAGTAGGCCTTGAGGTTTTCTTGAGACGAAAACTATATTACTTTCAAAACTATATTACAAGCCCTCGGGTACTGCAAATGTCCATGGGTGGTGGTAATCACATAAAATCTGATGAAGTTGCTGGTCACTTGACAACTCTTCTCTAAAAAAAATCTTATCTTTGAATATTTGTAATCTCGTATTTGTAAATATACTACGGCAAAATCAACGGAAATATGATTGCAACTTTGTATCGAAACGAACGTGACATATATCATAGAGATTGTCAACCTACGTGCAATGCATGAGTGAACCTTTACATAATATATTACACCGGTGACGGTAACGGTACAATGTTTCTATAAAAGTAGTGTGACAAGAAACATGATACATTTATAATGAACCTGGAAAAAGAATCAAATATGGTTTCTGTGATAATAAGCAAAACATTTTTACAACAATTTAAAATCATCAGTAAACTTAAAAACAGCACCAACTTTACACTTTTTTAACTGTGATAGGGCCACAGCCGTCGCCGTTGCACGAATGGGCCGGTCCAGGTAAGTGCCACGACCTCACAAAAGAGCGGAATGAAGTGAAAGTGTTATAATTCTGCGTTTAGTCTGGTGAGTGAGATAGCCAGGGCCCACTTTGTTAAAAGGTCTAGGCAACGCATCTCTAACTCTAATGTTCATGGGCGGCGGTTATCACTTAACATCAGGTGAACCGCCAACCCGCTTGCTACCTTCTCACATAAAAAATATATACAAATCGTATAAATAAACAAATAAAAAAACTATTCAAATGGTATAATGACTTTTTATCAAACCATCTACTTGTAGTCTAAAATCAGGCGGTTACCTTAACTTAGTAAGTTAGTATAATAAGTTTGGTGATATATCTCAGAAGGAAATAAGGTATTTCTTTTTCTCGCGTATGCCATTAAATTTATCAATCTTGAATATGAACAATGTATAATATAAATGTAAATAATCTACCGATATGGCGTGCATTTGAATTCACTCAAATTTTCAGGAGTTTTGTTAACTTTCTCAAAATATCACCAGTCTTTCTGCCAAATTTAAATTTTGTAAACGAATATTGCGATATTCTACGCTTCTTGATAACTTGAGGCTTAACTACATTAATCCTCTCAGAAAGTATTTTTTACTAAATCTATTATAGGTCTGTAGAGCCGTGATAGCTCAGTGTCCGGGCGCTCGCCTTTAATTCAATATACTCGAGTAACCTGAGTTCGATCCCCGGTGCCGCCACCAATGAAGTTTTTAACTTTAAATGCTGACTTATCACGTGCTCTGCGGTGAAGGAAAACATCGTGAGAAAACCTGCATATTTTCGAAATAATAACAAAAAAAATATTTTTCGAAGATATGTGAAGGCCGCCAATCCGCAGTGGGGCCGCGTGGAGGACTATGCCTTTATACCCTCTGTATAGAGGAGGCCTTTGCCCAGCAGTGGGACATGTATAGGTTGTTACTTTTTTATTATAGTTCTGTACCTCGATGTCGGCTTTCTTTCAAGTACGTAGAGAGCAATGTCGTGTATATGTTCCATTACATATTTCGCAGTAAATGAAGTCATTGCATCGTATATAACTACTTTATTACATTCTACAAATGAAGACTCTCTATCTTCTATTTCAATGGATGAGCATTTAAAAATTATATAAGGTTCTATAGGAAGAAAACAGTTTTGCTTCCCTGCAAACAAGGGTTAATTTGCTGCAAATAAAGTAGTCTACAATCAAAATGTCCTAATAAATAAATTTTATTAAACAAACCTATAAACAAAGAATCGTCATTTAATATTCATTCTTTACACTGTCTATCATGATTAACCTTCTTAATAAATAATTTCCATTCTAATTTCCTTGAATCTTTTGTCGCCATTGCACACCAACTATTTGGTATATATCGTTTTTAAAATTCTATTGATACAACATTGCCACAGTCTCCTTTACAATTAGCGTGCAACACAGAAAATTCAACCTTTCTTCCCCATCGGTTATCGGTGCTACGAGCTGTAATGACTATATGGTTGTACAGTTACATTTTATGTTTAATGCTACTTTAGACAATATTATTACCATAACTTTTTCTTTTCATGAAATAAATTTAAAAAAGTTTTCACCGACTTACTTCCAAGAACTTCTTTAAATGTTTAAGATTAATAACAGCAATTGAATTCCCCTTAACTAAACAGTACGACAAATTAAGCCTTTTTCATTTTCTAAAATCAATTTAATTTAAAACTTTTCAGACTAAGATTAAATCAAGGTACTCCTCAAAGAAGCCATGTCAAGATAGGATAAAGTAATAAAATGTGCTGCTCTGCAAAATTTATTTAAAGTGCCCAGTTTTTCAAACTTCACGATATTTTTTTTCGTCAAACTTGTGACTGTTCCGCAAACAGAAAGAGTATTTTTCTCTTATTCGTTATTGATTAATTATTTTTCATTTTTCTTAAGTAAGAATAAACCAGATTGGTCTATTTTCATTTCTATTCACTGTTGTGAGATATTTACTATAAGAAATAAATTAAAGTAGTCGACTAATAATTGCACCCTTCAGTCCCCACTTCCTAAATAAAGTATTCTTATAGTTTATAATATATAAATTTTTACTGTCAAAATTCTACAATTCAGCTGGCGCTTCACCTGATGTTAAATGATAACTGACACCCAAGGACATCTACAACACCAGAGGGATTGCAGATGTGATTCCTATCTTTAAAAAGTTGGCCGCAATTACGTCATTAAGGTAGACAACAGCTCTTAGTCTATAATGTAGAAATTTTTTGGACTTGCTTACATAACGAGTACAAAACAAAGAAAGTATTATGCACAATAGGACTCGCTTTTGATAATTATTTAAAATAGATAAAAATAGGTTAAAATATAAATAAAAGCATAGCGCGGTATAGAATAATATATCGCGCGGTATAAAATAAAAATATCGCGTGGTTAGGCGAGCTTGGCCGTTGAACTACTACGACCGAATGTACGTCTCAGTGACACAATATTATTGCATTTTAATAAAATAACCGAAAAAAATAATTTAATGGCAATGTTGTGGTTTGAGGATATCATTCGAAAGGTAATTTCTTTAGCTTTCAGGAATTTTAATTGAATTTTACTTTTATAACGAGACGAAAGAGAAATTAAATTAGAAAAAGACAGGGTATGTACAAATTTGCAAATTAATAATTTAAAAAAAAACTTAATATATACAAAAAAAGTTCTTAAAACCTAGTGTTACCCCCTCTTGCCTTGATAACGGCTTCCATGCGATCTTTCATGGACCTCACAAGGGTCGCAACAGCCACGTGGGGTATTTGTTCCCACTCTTCAAGTACCGCATCTGGGAGCTCTTGAAGAGTGGTTGGAGCTGGATCTCGAGCTCGCACGCGCCGTTTTAGGTCATCCCAGAGATGTTCTATTGGGTTAAGGTCTGGACTTCGTGCTGGCCAATGCATAACAGGGATATGCACCTCTTGTAAATAATCCCGTACAATAGCCGCGGTGTGGCAACGAGCATTATCATGCATTAACATGAATCAATCACCGACATAACCAGCATACGGGACCACATGTTCCTCCAGGATTTCAGATTTCAATTCCTGAAGTCGGCGTCGCGCCGATATTTCGATTCCGCCGCCGCGCATCCCAACCCGCTAATCGTAGGTGCCGCCACCTACAGACCCATGCCGCTAGGTACGTTCCGCCGCAATCACCGTAGACCGCGACACGTTCTCGACTTCCCTGACGATGAGACGACCATCGCCATCGAAAGGATCAAAAAACTTAAGAAAAAAAACAATACACACCGCACTCGCCGGCGAGTGCGACAAACATATACTAGGTTCCGCCACGTACCTGGCAGGTTCTCCCCAGTTAATGATAGAAGCGTTGCTGGAGTTTCTTCCGCCACTTCTTCTCCCAGCGCCAACGCTTTACGAAGTGGTAGTAATGATAGCTCTAGAGATCCCGCCAGTCAGATAACAGCAATCGATCGAACCGAGGTCCGGCCCTCTCGGGCACCCTCGAATCGGAATGCTAAGCGCGTGTTGAGTGACAGCCCAAGCCGAGGTCCCGTCTCGGGGACCCTTGAGCCTGATCACTCCATGGAGCGTCCGCCAAAGCGCCCTAAGAGCTCGGCCTCCCAAACCGGTGAACCCCGAGCCGAGGTTCCCTCGGGAGCCCTCGAGCTTAGTCACCGTAACGCGTAATAATAATACGCGAGATTCAGGCTAGGCGCCTCGAGCGCCCGGCCCCCTCAAGTCCATCGGATCTGTAAAGGCCCTTAAGGCCAACAGTGAGCCAGCCCAAAAAAAAAAAGGGTCAGTCGTAATTTAGACTTTGCAGTGAACACACGTGAACAAGTAACCCAAGTAAGAGCAAGTAAAGATGGACACCAGCTCTGAAGAAGCCGCTCAAGTGATTGCCCTATTGCAGTCGGGGATGCGGCAGTGTGACGTTGCTCGACAGTTGAACCTGTCCCGTTTTTCAGTTCGACGGGTGTTCCAAAGATTTTTAGCAGACTGGTGGTTTTGTTAGAAAACCGAGATCTGGAAGAAAACGGTGCACATCAGAAAGAGATGACCGTTTCATCGTTACGCAATCTTTACGAAACCGTTTTACAAACGCTGTTGAGTTGCAACAACAGCTTCGATCAACTCGGAGATCATCTGTGAGTGTTTCTACGATAAGAAGAAGGTTACACGAAAAGAGTTTAACAGCCCATAGACCTGCTAAAGGTCCAAAACTTACTGCACAGCATCGCAGAGATCACCTAGAGCTTGCTCGCAATCATTGCGAGTGGACTCTAGAACAGTGGCGGACCGTACTCTTCTCTGATGAGACGAAGGTCTGTCTCTTCTGCAATGACAGACGTCGAAGGGTCTACAGAGGACAGGGGGAGAGGTTCACACGACCCTACTTCGAAGAATCCGTCGAATACGGGGGTGGCTCGTGTATGTTTTGGGGCGGCATTTCCGTCGACGGGAAAACGGAACTTGTGTGCGTTTCCCGGACTCGGGATGGCCGTGGGCAAGGGTCATTAAATACTGGTCGGTACATTACTGAAATCCTGGAGGAACATGTGGTCCCGCATGCTGGTTATGTCGGTGATGGATTCATGTTAATGCATGATAATACTCGTTGCCACACCGCGGCTATTGTACGGGATTATTTACAGGAGGTCAATATCCCTGTTATGCATTGGCCAGCACGAAGTCCAGACGTTAACCCAATAGAACATCTCTGGGATGACCTAAAATGGCGCGTGCGAGCTCGAGATCCAGCTCCAACCACTCTTCAAGAGCTCCCAGATGCGGTACTTGAAGAGTGGGAACAAATACCCCAAGAGGCTGTTGCGACACTTGTAAGGTCCATGAAAGATCGCATGGAAGCCGTTATCAAGGCAAGAGGGGGTAACACTAGGTTTCAAGAACTTTTTTTGTATTTATTAAGTTTTTTGTTAAATTATTAATTTGCAAATTTGTACATACCCTGTCCTTTCCTTTAATTTCTCTTTCGTCTCGTTATAAAAGTAAAATTCAATTAAAACTCCTGAAAGCTAATGAAATTACCTTTCGAATGATACCCTCAAAACAAAACATTGCCATTGGCCTGTTGTGTTAAAATAGTATTTAAATTATTTTTTTCGGATATGCGATTTTTTTGACGCCGAGTGTATATGTATATATATATATATATATATATATATATAGGCAACGTGACTACTGAACAAAGTGACTACTGAATGCTATTATGTCACATTTTCTGGTAACATTACGTGAGGTAACATATTTAAGCAGCTCGAATATGATCATTAAAATTGAGATTAGAAACTTTTAAAGCACTAAGTTCTCAAAAGATCAATTTTCAGTGCATGTCTGATAAGTGATTTGAAATAAAGCTTTAAAAAATATTGAAAGAGTTAATAAAGTATTTCGTATAAATATATGTATGTGTATTTTACAAAAACGGAATTCGATTGCCGCACCACATAACGGGAGCGACAAAACGATTTATAGCATACTGACCGTCAAACATGAGCTTTGGTCGAAATAAGAATATTATTATATTTCGCTCGCAGTGAAATAAACCATTAAAATATTGTGATGTTATAATTCATTTTATGTGTTAATGCAACATTGTTTGAAGCAAGGTTGTATTGGAAATCATTGTAGAATTTAACAATATTTACCAAATAAGCCGTGATAATTTATAGCCGTGATAGCTCGGTGCCCGGGCGCTCGCCTTTAATTCAATATACGCAAGCAACCCGAGTTCGACCCGGCGCCAGCACCAATGAAATTGTTAATTTTAAGTGCTGACTTTATCACGTGCTCAACGGTGAAGAAAAACACCGTGAGGAATGCATATTTAGGAAATAATAACAAAAAAAAATTTTTCGAAATTATGCGAAGTTCGCCAATCCGTGGTGGGGCCGTGGCCCGTGTTATTAAAAGGTGGCAACGCATTTGCAATATATCATATAGGTTTTGCAAATGCGGCGGTTATTATTAACATCAAATGAACCGCTAGCTCATCTGTCACCATCTCACATAATAAAATACGTTTGTCCGTTGCAAAAATGGGATCCTGCTTTTTATTATATAAATTTATTATTTTCTTAGTATAATTAATAATTAATAGTTTAGAAAGTTGGATCTGGCAGCAGTTTTTGGCATTTTCATTGAATCATTCTTTCAATACTTAATTAGAATCGAAAAAAAAGTAGGTACTTGTGTCAAATCATATCATCCTTTTACTCGACTACTACATTATTTTTATAATTGTAAAAGCTACCTATAGAAACTGACTATTGACAGTTTTCAGTTTAATTATATTCCAGTAAAAATAAGAAATTTTTAGAGTTCCGTACCCAAAGGGTAAAACCGGACCCTATTACTAAGACTCTGCAGTCTGTCTGTCTATCATGCGCGAGTTCGACTCGCACTTGGCCGATTTATATTTTGGTGCACGTTGATTTGATTATCATATAATTCATCCTTTAATTCATTAGTTATGTTCATTTTTTCGATATGAATGAATGATCCTTATTTACTTTAAAATTCAGTTTATTTAACGGACATTGTGATTTATTAAAAAAAAGATTATTATATGAAATAAAGCCTAAATTATGTATTCTATATTTATTTCTAACTAACTGTTTGTTTTGATAACAATTACTATATACGATTCTAAGAATACTCATAAATGCTCTTACGTTTGTGAATCTTAAAATAATTATATTCAAATATTCGGTAATTAGTCGGCAAAATTGTTGAATATTCGAGCGAATACGATCATAACAAATACGCGGAATACAAATATTACCTTAACATTTTAAGAGCTGTAATTAATTCCGAATAGAATAAGCCTGAAAGCGATATAAGGCATAACTTACAAATGTCGTACACACGGCTTTTGGTAAGACATTAATTTAATTCTCTTGTTCCTTTTATTTTATAAGTCTCTATTTAGGGAGACAAAGTATAATAAAATGACAATGAAAAATATTTACACATACTTTCTACACGTTTCATTTTCAGAAAATATCATTCAGCACATAGAAAATACCATGGAAAGTAGAGACCAATTCTATTTACTCGTATAATAAGTGTAAATTTCTTCCCAGTAATAGGAGGTCAATTTTCATTATTTCGAAACATATAAGCCTTGTAGAAAGACAAACATAGAAATAATGAGACAAAAATTTATTTGATCATGTATGATATTATTTTATGATTGTTCATCATAATTGCAACTATTGCATTTTGAATAATTTCTAAACCTTGTCGACTGTCCCTTTTTATCTCATAAGAGTGCTAACAATGGACAGCATGGAGGCAAAAAGATTGCATTTAAATTACTACAAGATTGAATTCCATGAAGTTTTTTATTTATTTCAAATATAAATATCAAATAACAATCTTATATTCTTATATCACAACACAGACATAATCTTTACCACAGACACACTATTCATCACTCCTAACATAATAGAGCTAATAACAGTTCAATTTTAAAAATAAGAATGATGCATTCTTACCATAGAAATATTCATACAATGTAAAAGGCGCATTTACATTTATCTAAAAAAAATAAGTTCTCTTATAAATGTAAAGCACATTTTAATTTTCTTAAACTTTAATACAAAATGCAACTTAAATAAAATCTATTATTATATTAAGTCTATATATTAAGATTCTCTAAAATTTCTCAAATTCATTTAAAAGTAAATGGAAATTGTTCAATTTTCACCAGGAAATCAAACTGTTTTATTGTCTTCCCGAATTTAAATCACAGATTGAAATTGGCTCGTAAATTCAGAAAAAACAACTCTTGGTTTTTCACTTTTTTCATTTAAATGAATACGGTATTTTTTCTGTGTTGTATTAAATAAAGCTTACTGCCATAATGAACAATTCATTAATCATGTTTCATCATACCACGATCATATTAAATTTATTTTTACAAGTTAAATTTTCTAAACAATATAAATGAAATATACGTTTTTAAAATAACAATTGATTAAAAACTTGAATCAAATTTAAATAAAAAAAGGAGGCCGTACAAAACATTTTATAAACTCGATAGTACTAGTGAAAACTTACTAGACAGGTTGACACTACATACATGTTGGTGGTTATCGGTAACATTTTTAATGCAAAATTTTTTTCCATTGGGACAGTATACGGGCCGAGGTGTGGTGTGGCCAATTTTTATTCCGGAAAATAAAGTGCCTGTAAAATAGACTTAAAGTAATTCTGAATCTTTTTTTTATGTGAAAATTTGCCAAGCGAGCAGGCGGTTCACCTGATAAGTGAATGCCGCCGCCCGTGGACATCTCCTACACGCCAGGATTGCAGATGCGTTCACAACCTAATTATATTATATAAACTCATGGTTATTTCACAAGTGGAATTATTTAAAATTTATAATACAACATTGTAGTAAAATGTTATTTACATAAACAAAAAATGGTGGATAATTTGGGTGGTTAATAATAATTAATTATAATTAATTTGGGTGGTTGCTGTTAATTAATCGTATTACATGCCCAATATTGAACGTGGTCGTAAAAGGAGGACAATAACTACTAAGCAATGATAAATATAAAATAATAGAAGATTTGACTTGATAGTAAATTCACCACAGAGAAATTAAAACAAATTGATGAGAGAAAAATCCTGCCTGAATCTCCAAATGAAACAGTTAAGTCACTAGACTTTATTAGGCAGTAAATAGCTCCTCCAGACCACAAGGAAACAAATTTATGTTTCCTATCTAAATCTTTACTCAAAGCGTATAGTTGTATTTTTCTTTTTTTTAATTGAAGTTATTTATACTTCCAAATTAAATTTATATTTGGTCAAGGCAAGAGCCAGCGAACGCTTAGCGGGACGACAACTTGCAATCTAAGCCGAAGTTTCGGTACGATTCATCGGTTTTTGGGTTTCTTACCTGCAAACGTCCCCATTAATACTCGCATATCATACGTGCCAAATTTTTTACTGATTTTAAATAGGCCTTGCGAGTATTATCATGAGTCATGTGGTTAGAGCTAAAAGACGTGAAAACTTGTATTGATATGATTAAGTGCTTGCTTTTAACATACTTAACTCGTTAAAGACGCCAAGGAGAAGCATATATTTATATAAAAAGTAAAAAAAAAGTAAAGTATCAGCCTATACATGTCCCACTGCTGGGCAAAGGCCTCCTCTATACAGAGGGTATCAGGGCATAGTCCACCACGCGGCCCCACTGCGGATTGGTGGACTTCACATATCTTCGAAATATTTTTTTTGTTATTATTTCAAAAATATGCAGGTTTCCTCACGATGTATTCCTTCACCGCTGAGCACGTGATAATTCAGCACTTAAAATTGACAATTTCATTGGTGCCGGCACCGGGGATCGAACTCAGGTTGCTCGAGTATATTGAATTAAAGGCGAGCGCCCGGACACTGAGCTATCACGGCCCTTATATTTACATGTATACATATAAATATACTTGTATACATAATGTGAACTCAAAGATCAGCTGTAAGAATATGACATTCAACGATGTTTTACATAAATAACTTCTTGAATAGTAAACAATCAAATTTTGGATGAATATGTTACAAATTCATAAAATAAGTACAAAATATTGTGAAAAATTTGGAAATATTTTTTATATAAATTTGGGACTTTCACGCGCACAGCCAAAAAGTGTCATTTTTTATGGATAAAGGAAGTAAACGATGAAGAGAGTACCTGATGGTAAGCGACCACCGCCGCCCATGGCTACTTGCAACATCGGACGAGTCACAATTGCGTTGCCGGCCTTTAAGATAGGAGTGGGTCTCGTTTTGGAAGTCCCTAAGTGGTATCAGTCCTGAAATACCACTGGCGATGATGATGAAGTTGGTTGCAAAGTGACCACCTTCACGGTATTACCATTGCAACCAATAAGTACTTCATTTAATTGAACCGTTATCAATTGCATTCAATGTCTGTTTCTCAAATAAAGAGTACATACTTGCGCAGGGGATAGTTATTTTTCTTTTGTTTAGCTAAAGAAGTATAACTCCTTACGTTCGTACACAAGTACACACATATTTTGGCTCGATTACTGTTTCCATTTTTGGTTCATATATTCTAAATATACCAATGTGATAACTTAAGCTGGCCTAAACTCAATGAAGGAGTGCACGATAGCAGTATCAACGAAATTTATTGCCTGTTTCACAAGCCCATGACACTGTAAATTTATCGCTTTTTATTATCTTCGTAAATCCTTAGAATCTAAATATTATTGATAAAATGGAAATTAGAAAAATATAAATGAATACTAGATAGATCAATGGAAACTTGATGGATTGATAACAATCAATTATTTATTATTTTTAATTATAACTCCCAGTGCACAGGGGTTATAAGTATGTTTTGAACTGATTTAAGCCAATATTATAGTGGGCCAGCTCGTTCGGATAAGAAACACTGCTTTACAGAAGTCACTAGCATGAATGTGAAATATCATACACTAACATTTCGTTTGGTGAAAGAGGTAACCTGGGACCACTGTCTTTTTAATCAGTAAGCCGTCCAGGGAAGTACCACGAAAAATACAAATAAACAACATTACACAAAACAGTGTCGATTTATTTACACTATTAACGTTACTAAGGGAGGGCCATGCAGCATCCTTCGTAGTTGCACGAATGGGCAGGTCCGTTCGGGGAAGTACCACGACCTGCATGAAGTGGAAGTGTTATACTTCTGCGTTTCGTCTGGTGAGTGAGTTAACCGGGACCCGCTTTATTAAAAGGTGAAAAATCATTTGTAACGGTACCTGTGTACAAAATTTTCACGGATTGCAGTTATCACTTAACATTAGGTGACCCGCCAGATCGCTGCTATCTTCCTACATTAAAGAAAACACAATATCCATTAACTTACATAAGACACTGTACACACTAAAAAGCATTCGTGCGAATGGGTTTTTTTTTATTATCTTTTTTTATATTGATATGTTTTTCTCAGCGTACATCGAATTTTAAACGTAAAAAGTAAAAAGGCTGGAATGGTAATGAAATACGTAAATTTAGTAGAAAAAAAAATTCATGACTGACAATAATTTTAATTAGATGCGTATTCAAATTAAGTAATTTGTTCTATTTTTGAGAATAAAATCAGTTATACTCAGTCATATGCAAAATAAAAAAAAAACTAATAGGATTATAATTTCAAGTCTCATTAATCTTTGGAAGTAAAATCACAATATGTAAAAGAAATCAACAAGTAAATACATAATACAGCTCAAAAAATATTAAATTCGTCACTGTCAGCTGAATCAAAAAAATTATTGGCAATGTTTTCTCTTTCTGATTTATTTCACTGAATAAATGCTTCGAATTGAAGCTCATTATTATTTAAATAGAGTTTTTTGGAATTAAATTTTTATTTGGCGTCTCATAAAATTTACGATTTTCCCAACTCAAACGGATATCGGATAAAATCTTGACTTTTGGAGATCTTGTCTTTGTTGTACTAGCATTCGTCATGGGCGAGAGCTGTAAGTCGATTGGGCCTGAGAGAGGTTCCAAGTCATCAAAAATAACAGATTCGTGTCATATAAAAATATTCTTATTTCTGTATTGGCTAGTCGGCGAATCAGATAAAAAAATGTACAGTATTAAACGAAACTAGCTCATAAGCCATCTTTAAAATAGGGCATAAGTGAGCCCATATAGCTCCAGCGTCATGTTTTAGGCCATCACTTATTGTACAAAACGATTTTTTGAAAGGTACCCTGTATGTTTTTATAGTAAATAACTCCTTTATGTAAAGATACCTGTTGACGACTTCCTCCGAAGTGGTAGGATTGTATCTCCTGATTGTATTTTAAGCAGTAATTCTCACTAAAATCTATGTGTACAAGTATCTCATCATCTTTCAGATTTTGTTTTAGTTGTTTGATAACCTCGTACTGTACTGTAATGTTCAGGTTGTGCTTAAGAAATGGAATTAACATTGACTCTAATTTGTAAATAATATCGCGCGGATAATCTTGAAGTCTTTTTTAGGATAACAATTTTAATCTTTTTTCTCTGCAATCCATTCATAAAACTTTATTTTTTTGTCATTTTTTAATTCACGATAACTTAAAACTTTACTTACGCATGCTGTGCATGTACGTTCAAGACAGTTTTGCTTTATATCACAACAGAGAGTTTTAATAACGTCTGTACCAGTAGTTTCGGTAATGATTTCTGCAGTTTTTAAAGCACTGATTAAAAGATTTACGTTGGAATGTACTTTGCACTGACAAGTCTCTCGATCTTTATTAAGAAGAACCACCCAAAAGGGTCGTCTATATTTCCAAAATGTTGAATAGCTTATGCTACTTTGCTCCTTCAAAAACTTTTCATGCAAATTTTTTAAATTATCAGTCAGGTACCGGTTCCGTTTTTTCAGGCCTCTGTTTTTTATAAATTCTTTCTTCCCCGCACTCTACTATTTGTGTGTTCTTCGAAAAACGAATGAATGTCATTTATCAATGATTGTTTTTTTTCTATTGTGATGTTTTTCTTTCTTCTAACAAATGGCAACTTATGAAGTAGCTTATATTTCCTCAATCTTTCTTCATTATGAATTATCTGTCCTGCAAAATGTCTCTTTTCCTTTTTAGTCATTGTTTTATAAATGTCTTGTACGTTCTGTGATATACTTTCACTAAAAAGCAGTTGCTTTTTAACTTCTTCTTTATTTTCGGATCGTATTACCGTTAAAACTTCTTCAATTCTTTTTTCGACAGAATCATGGTCTGGTTGACCTATATAAATTTGTTTACGAAGAGCATCCTTTTCCCTCTTTAGTTTATTAATTTCATCTTTTAATTTCTTCACCGTCTTTGAATAAGTCACGTCTTATTGCGCTGTTGAACTTAAGTAATCTTACAATTTTAATACTCAGAGTTGAAGATGGTCCCGGTTCAGCAAGCATCAAGGGATCTGAACTAGGAGGGTCTGGGTTAACATTAATGTTCAATTCACTCACTGAAGGTAAGTTTTCTATTAATATTTTGTGTATTTCGTTTTTTTCTTCCTTCCTATTTAAATACTTTCTAGAGTTTTTTCTCCAACGTCTTCTTTGTTCTCGTTGTGCTCTAGGGGTCATTTCTTTGATACTACAAACTTTTTTCTTTTCTTGCCTTGCTAAATATCTCTTTATATATAGAATACAGCTCTGGGTCGTTTTTTATTTTTTTATATCTTTCTCTTTTACGTAGTTTGTCTTTTGCTAATTTTTCTTCTCTAGTTAATTTTTTACACGTTTTGGCCATTTTGGTACTAAAAAAAGATAAAGTAATAATATTGTATAAGCTATACTTACATAGGCTATAATTATAATAAATTTACGATTAAAAACTGAAAAGTAACTAAGAGTTACTTTTGATTTTAAATTTTTGACGTTGGTTAAAATTAAATGAATATTTTTCATTTCCTTCTAAAGGACTTCATTACCTTCCAACAATAAAATGGACGGTACTGATAGGAATGAAATGGAGATGAATGAAAATTTTCAACTATTTGCTGTGTTATCTTCATAAAAGTTTACATTAATAGACAGTGGATTGTAATATAAATCAAAACTAATAAAAAAACGTATTTTTTGAAAAATTAATAATTTACATTTTATATTACCTTGTGGAATCGAAGGAATGTGATGAAGCGATTTATGGACGAAGCACTTAAAACAATGTAAAGATCGTCAATAATTTTGACAGCAATAGACATACGTCCAGCTCGCTCAGTGGCCTCGGCCGAATGATCGGTATAATATACTTTGTGTTTGGCGCCTTCTGAGTAAACGCATTGATCTCGTACATGGAGTTAATTTTTAGAGTATGGATGGTAATGAAATTTTAATTGTGACAAATTTACAAATGTTTATATTTTTTATTGCATTAAGTTAATTATTTATTAAAAATATTTTATCGATAGGTAATGATTTCAGTTACAATGTAGCATAATCATTATAGCTGTTATTTGGGAGATTGACAAATTATTATTTAAAAACCAGCTAAGGTACCTCGTTGGAAACAGAGAGGAATGATTTTTCAGGCAGGTTTTCATAATAAACTTAGTAATGTACGTGTAATAGTAGCAATGCTACTTTTAAAGTGATTATTTTCAAACCTAATGGGCAAATAATATTCAAAATGTATACCGTTTTTCATGCGAAAATTGGTCTGGTAATGCTTTTTGCATGAAACTACGGAATGACCTAAAGTGAACTACCTCCACTATGAAATCCCGGTAAAGTGACGTTTATAAGGTCGGTTGGGTCAGCACTTGGGAAGTTCAGGGGACCACCTAATAAGTACTAAGCCCCAGATGCAACTGCATTTGAACAGAGCTGAATTTGACCTCCACGGCGACTCCAACATAACCCGGTACATTTATGGGCCATGCCTGTAAAGGATTTACCAAAGTAAAAGAGAATGTAACTGTGTATATCGAAAGGCTACTTCAATCTAGTTCTTCGATCTAGATCTAGTTCTACTTAGAACTTTAGATCCGTGCAACGTGATAAGTTCGTCCTCAGACTTCAAAAAATATGTTAGTATGTTAAATTTTATCTTTTCTTACAAATCAATTATCAATTTTATTAGACAATATCATTAGGGCTGTTCAATTTTTATTAACCGTGAAAGCAACTAATCTAATGTGAAAGTAAATAATCTATGGCTATCTAATCTAATTTTGACTTTTGACTTTGAATCAAGTGAATTATTTATAGGACAAAATAGTGACATGATTGTAATTGTAATAATAACTTGATTGAGTTCCGAATCCAAATAAAGTACTAAAGTACTACTAGTAATTCAGTCATAAATTTGCTTGTTAACATTTAAAAACAGCTTTTTATTATATACAAGGTTAACGAATTGATAAGTAATAAAAAATAACAATTTAGGACATATTTTTACACAAAGTTCTTTAGTCAAAAACTAAGCAACGCTTGTACTATGTTGTATAACTGATAAACATACTTAAACTTACTTTTCTTTGGTAAATATATATATATATATATATATTATATAAAAACTCAGACACTAGAAAAACACTATGTTCATCACACAATGTTTTTCCAGTGGTGAGGATCGAACCCACACCCTCCGGCGCAGGAGACAGGTACACTACCCACTACGCCATTCGGGTCGTCAAATAATAAAAAAAGTAAAATTAAAATGTCGAGACTTCTTTTTACTTTTTTTTCAGAAAGGGTTCGAAAGGTCCAGAGTTCAAATCAAAATAAAAAACGCGATAAAATCCGTAAACTAGTTTCATTTAAAAAAGTAATTTAAACGTAGCATAATTTTGGCGAACATATAATAATTAAAAATAAAACATCATAATAATGTTATATATTATATTATTATTCTTATTTATTACATTTAAGTGAATAATATAAAAGTAAAGTACACTACTAGTATAAAAAATTAAATAGCGAAATAATGGTTTTAAAATAATTAAATTTCTCTTTGAATAACATAAAGCAACTTTCGTACCAATCCTGCGTACCAGCCTGTTGTTTGTAAATAGTATATTTGCTTTTTCCTCGGTAGCTTTACCGTCCTTGCTTTCGTGAAAATTTAAGTTTGTCTCTATAGTGAATCTTTTCAACTATGCAAGTTCTATAGGCTTCTATCTTCGGTTGTAAATAAAATATGTATCACACTAAGACAACATGTTGCCTATTGTTGTGAGCAATACAGAGGTGTACACTCGATATAAGAATATGAAAACTACTCTGCGTAATCTTTCTGCAGATGTTTTTAAAACGATAACTAACGATAATCAGCACGAAAATTAATTTGGTATCATCGTTATACTTAATAATCTCTAGGGGCATTCTTTTCCCCCATTCTTGACCTTATTAGCTAATTAATTAAACACATATATCATGTGGTCTGACTAGTATAGCTTATGTGTAAGGAAATTTTTATTAATGTTTATCTACATAAATATCCTGTTCTCCAGTAAAAAGCTTTGTTCTCCAGGAATAAACTCTCGCTTCTCATGGAATGCTTTATTATCGTCTAATGGCAGTGATCATTTCACAATTCTAGTGAACACACTCATCATCATCACCATTCCAGCCAGTACACTTCTAAACATAGGCCTCCCCTTCAAAATATCACAAAGCACTATCCTGAGCCACGTGCATCCATCGACTTCCCGCACATTTGCAAAGTCTTCACTAGATCTAGTGGGGGCTATGGAAGGGACTATTTCTCTTAAGGGGATATTTCTCTCCGAGATAGAGTTCGCAACGAACACAATGATCTACAAAATACTACCTCTAAATTTAAGCCTCGTTTTAAATATATTATTTTTTATTGATTATACATATAGGTATTTATAATATAAATTAGATTATATTTATATATTGGCAAACTGGTCATTATTTTCTTCACTTTTACGATCTACAAATTTTATCTTTTCAATCAGTACAAGAAGAAACTTTATATTAAGCTGGGGCAAAACTCTTTTCGCAAATAGTATGTATGAACTTATAATAATATCTCTATGGCTATACCATTTGCATCTGGCTGGTTTTGACATTATTAAAAAGTTTAAATTTTAAAAAAGATAATTCCAAATTCAAATTAGGAAAATGTGTGATTTTCATTTGTTTTTCTTACTGTTAAGATGAGTGATTCTAATGATACATTTTAAATTTTTACTACCAAAAAGGTAAAAATGCAACTCAAGTCGCGAAAAATACTTGTGATTTTTATGGACCTAGTGCAGTGTCTGTGGGAGTAGCACAAATTTGGTTTAAGCGTTTTCAATCCGGAAATTTTGATGTCAAAGATGCATCTCGCTCTTGGCGCCCTGTTACGGATAAAATGAATGCCATTTTTGAAAAAGTGGAGCAAGATCGGCATATCAGTAGTTAAATGTAGCTGAAGAACTGGGATTTGACCACAAAACAGTTTTGGCGCATTTGAAAAAAGCTGGGTACACAAAAAAGCTCGATATTTGGGTACCTCGTGAGCTCACTGAAAGAAACCTAATGAACCGTGTACTAATTTGTGATTCTTTATTACGACCTAATGAAACCGAACCATTTTTGAAAAACATGATAACTGGTGATGAAAAGTGGATAGCGTACGACGGTTATCTCACAAGGTAATTTTTTTTTTTTATAAACATTGCCCTCGCTTTAGGATAACAATATCCTGTGTTGCAAGGACGTTTTACATACATAAATTTCACGTGGACAAACACCCAGATGCAAAACAACTATCTGTGGGTCATACAAATAGTTGTCCCGTGTGGAAATCGAACCCACGACCCCCGACGCCGAAACCAATACCTTGACGACTGCGCCACGGAGTCACCATAATGCTGTGTGTATAATGGGATTGGAAAGGCGTTATTCATTATGTGCAATTACCGCCAGGTAGTAACATCGATTCTGAACTCTACTATTGACTACTGATGAGATTAAAGCAAGAAGTTGAGAGAAAGCGGCCGGAATTAATTAACAGAGGAGGGGGAAGGGGTGGTGGATGTGTGGTGTGGTTTTTCATCATGATAACGCTAGACCTCACACATCTTTAGCCGCTCAGCAAAAATTAAGAGAGATTGGCTGGGAGGTGTTAATGCATCCACCGTATAGTCCTAACCTTGCACCTTCAGATTTCTACTTGTTTCGATCTCTTCAGAATTCTTTAGGTAGTGTCAGGTTAACATCACGAGAGGACTGCCAAAATTACTTGTCACCGTTTTTTGATCAGAAGCTCCAGAATTTCTATAGCAATGGGATCATGTCCTAACCTACAATATGGCAGAAAGTTGTCAAACAAAATGGCACCTACATGTTTAAGTTAAATTTAAATAAACTTTATTAAAAAATATTTTGAATTTTCATATAAAATGCGAAGAAACTTTTTCCAGCCTATTATTTTACTTTAGTGTACCGAAGGTGACTACCGTTTGACGAATAACTAATAAGAGCAGCTCAGGTTAATAACCTTTTATAGGGCATGATTAAAAAGAAATATAGCTTAAAAACAAACAAATCACAAACTATAACATGCAATTGGGAATATTCATAACTTTGATCATTTATTCAATATAGTGAAACACTTTTCTCTTATCCCTCATGAGTGCAACCATGTCTGTAATCGTTACCACTAACCTTTTCTCTAATGAGAGCACATACTTTACACACACGAGTGTGTTTAAGTATTGCAAGCGTTTAGCAAACACATTTTGACTATATTTTTTGTTTAAAATTGGTTCATATTTGAATCATCCTCTTCTACAAATTATTTTTATCTTAAATAACTAATAATTTAAAAATCTATTACCATGAATTATATTAAATATGTTACGGTAAAAGACAATGCATTATCACCAAAAAATTTGGTAAATATGATAAATTTACCAAAATTAAGAAGAAGTATTATTACACTTCCACTTCACGCCGTTCAGTGAGGTCGGGGTATTTACCTGTATTATTTCATTTCACAACAACTGCCACTGCGTTATTCGAATACTTATTTATTGAGTGTTTATTGTAAAATGTAAAATATTGAAATACTCTAGTGTCATAGTTTCCAACAAAAAAATCCTTTTCTGAGTAGTAACTGCACAAAAAAACTGCATTCTGTACTACTGGCCTAATTAGTCATGAAAATCACTTCTACCATTGAGTTGAGAATTATGCATATAAACTTGATAATTTTTCAAAATTTTATGATTGTGAATAATGATGTCATTATGCGTAATTACCACTTATTATATTTAATCACCGGATTATTCACATTTACCGTAAAATATTTAAAACAACACACTTCAATGTAAAATATTCATAATTCATCGTCACAATTCATTGTACAATATTAACAAATATAGTAAGCTCCATACTGTGGAATATAAATATTTAAATAATCCATATAACAGCATGACCATAGAGAGAGTGCGTCTGGATTGCAAACTCAATAACTCATAAAAAAGTAAAGAATTTAATTTTTTAATCATTTCGTAGATATTCAGGTTTCCTTGTGATGTTATCCTCAATAAGAACTTAGAATTTTAAGTGCTGATTAATGCTGCCTTTGGAAAATGAACTAAGGTTGCTCAAGTATAATGACGATCGATTGGCCGGACTTTTATTACAGCTGTACTATTATTCCCCCTTCTCCCTAGAATCGTGAAATATATATTTATGCTATGTCTTTCTTTTATATCATTTGGTAGTTCTTTTATATCGTTTGTTCTACAGCTGTGCTCCTTCAAATAATATTGATTTCTGATCTTTTATCTATTGTTGTCGCTGTTGGTCTGTCTGTCTATCCGTCTGTATGTATGTCTGTCTGTCTATCCATCTGTTAACATGCTGTATTTCATGATTTTCACAGATGTATTTCTGTTGCCGCTATAACAACCTTTAAAACAGAATAAAAAATATTTCAGTGGGGCTCTCATACAAACGATTCAGGTTTTGTACAATTTCTCAAAACAATTTTTGTGTTTTAACCATTTTTTTCGTCAAATCATTGACGAGAAGAGATTAATGGCATTTACAAAATCCCTCGATTATTGAGATATTTCAGCTTTCTATTACTTTGATACAATTCCATAAAATATATAAGTGACAACTTATTTAAATTAAAGACATTTAAAATTTTTAAGGTATTAATAATTCTTCTGAAACCTTATTTAAAGTTCCACTTGAAAACAGTTAAAAACCCAATTTGGCCAATACTCGCAAATCGAACGCAGGTAGAAACTTTTTTGAAGCTGGAGAACAGTTTGGTGAGTTTAAAGATATCTTTGATAGTGAAGTAGGTATGTTGTATGTGCATTTAATAAAAACAGTGGCTTTTATTTATTTGTAAAAAGAACAATCTTTAATAAAGATCTGTCATTATTTTTGCCAAACCCGCCATAATTTCAAAGAAATGAATACATTTAATTTTATTGTTATATTATTTTTTTAATGCGAAAAGTTGTCAAATGAGCAGACGGTTCACCTGATGTTAAGTGAATACCGCCGCCCATGGAAATCTGCCACACCAGAAGATTACAGATGCGTTGACAACCTTTTGAAAATTGGGCTCCGGCCACCGCACTCACCAGACGAAACGCGAAAGTATTTGTCATACTTCCACTTTACGCTGGTCTTCTGTGAGGTCGTGGTACTTATCCGGACGGGCCTGCCCATTCGTACAACAGCCGAGGCTGCTGCGAGGCCCTACCACCGTCAGATTATTTACAAACGGTGTCAAATTAAACTTGATGATAGTAACTTACGGTTATAATTCTAACAATTCTAACAATTATGATTCCTTTTCAAGTGGTTCTTGAATTATTTTTAACCTTTTTAGTAACTCGTACAAGATAGTGGTACGAATATTTAAAATTAAATCATAAAAAAGAGCTTTAGTACGGGACGTTCGGATTTCATTGCAATCTATTTTGCATGAAAATGGAGCAAGAGTTCCAACCGAGACGTTTATTTAATTGGGAATAGAAGTAAATGCACGTCCCAAGTTCTTTTACTCTTACTACATCATTAAGCAAAGTCATTCAGTGCTCTATCTATATGTACTTATTATGTTCATTTATAAATAATTTTTGCTTACTTATTCACCATGAAAAGCTTTCACTATGTGATTTAATAGTAATATACAAACGGTGTCTATCGATGCGAAATGAAGTCAAATTATAATAAATTTGTTTAAACAGAAATAATAGGTTTTAGTTCATAAATCCGTTGTTAGGACCACGCGTTAACCTTGGCTGTCGCACAAATGGGCAGGCTCGTCCGGGTAAGTACCACGACTTCACAGAAAACCGGCGTAAAGTGGAAGTATAATACTTTTACGTTTCGTCTGGTAAGTGAGGTGACCGGAGCCCAATTTTCAAAAAGTTGTCCACGCATCTAAAACCCTCGGGTGTAGTAGATGTTCATGGGCGGCGGTATTCACTTAACATCAGGTGAACCGTTTGCTCGCTTAAAAATTAACTTATTTAGTACTTTCTTTAGCACTACGTAATTTTGAGTTTTTATAAATGTTACGAATCCATGTTTATTTGTGAAACGTAATAAAACATAGTTTAAAAACATCTGAGAAGTTATATACAATTAAGAACATTCGTAGGTAGTCCTTTAATCAATGATTATAAAATGTTGTGTACACAATGTTTCATAATCATGGATTAAAGAAGCACATCCTGTGATTTAATCACTTTATTGAGATAAAATAAAATAATGTAACCATTGAGCATGCCCAAATCTTTGTTGTGAAACTTCTTTCTTTATTAATCCTACAATGTAACAGAAAACAAATTCAATTCATGAATTTAATGAAAATTTAGGACATTAAATATTGAAATATTTGCTTCAAAATAGAACTGAATATTTGTAATTGTCAGTTATTTTCAAGATAAAAGAAAACAAAATTAAATTTACGAATTCAAAAATATTTAATTTGTTAGTACCTGCAAATAATTTTAAGAATTTTAATAAAATTTTTATGCATTCGCAATTTTAAAATCGTTAATTATATTAATTGACGTAACATTGAGCTTTTCTGATTTTGATTTACGGAAATGATTAAAAAAATGTAGCTTTAATTGAAAGTTAAGAGTGAAAATATAAAAGTTGAGATTTGGAACAGTTTTAAAGGGTTTATTCACTATCCTTTAAACCACGCATTATATTTAAATGTGTTTGTACCATCATTATAAAGCAATTATTAAGTCTATTTTTCAGTTATTTCTTCTATTATATATAGTTAAGAAACACGGTCTCTAAGGAACATATTAGGGAAACTGTACTTATTATTGTTGTTAATTTTATTACACTGTTAGGTAAAATAAACCCTGTATAACCGTTAAAATTATGTTTGGATGATTTTATCTTAAGCTTTTCATCGTATTATATTAAACTCACATATAAACCATATGTGATAGTTTAATATCAAACAATATTTGCTTAGAAAATATTTATGGGTTTGACGTGAACAAATAATGTTTATGTTGTAATGAATGATGTAAGTCGAAGAAGGCTTACTGAAAAGGATGTTGTCAAATGTTGAAGTTATTATTAAAGCATAATAAGTAAATATAAACAAATGCTATAACAATATAACATAATGTCAATCCCCCAAGAGTAGTCTTCATCGCCTTAAACCAAAGTAGCCTAACGCCCTAGCCAATAAAACTGGCTATAGCTACCGCTTTCAACGTTGAGAGATAACAAAATATTAAGCTTCTTTATTCGTCTGTTATTCTCTTTCATATTCTTTATTATTCTCTATAGTTATTAAGCAGTAGAGATTTTATTTAAAAATGTCTCATTTCCCTTGCGTAGTGGCTGCACAGTAATGCTTTGAGAACTTATAATAAATTAAGATTTATTAAGACTATCTTACATCTGATTAAAAAAGAAAATTAAATTAACATTTAAGTTTTTAATTTAGATCAGTTCAAGAGTGCTATTTTACAAACAATTTTTTTATTATATATCCAAAATAATAAAATGACCGGTTTTTACAAACATTTATTGTCCTTTATATTATTCATCATTATACCCATTTAGATAGATTTTTAAATTCCAACAAAGATTTTAAGTTGTTTTAGAATATAAATATTCTGTATTGTTTTCTTGATTTTACACGAATATTATACATATTAAATGAAACTACTTTACAGATTTTATCGCGTTTTTTATTTTGATTTAAATTCCCGACGTTTTGAAACTTTTCCAGCGTTCATGGTCATGATCATTCGGTCATTCAACAAATCCGTAAAGTAGTTTCATTTAATATGTATAAATATTTTGAGTTAGAAACCCAGTTCTCGCGATAAGGCCTCGTATTTCTATTACACAGTGTCAGTTTAGTTTTATATTCTTTGCAGCTTTCATTCGAATTTGCATTCATATGTTGATCGAGAGATTTATCGAGTCATTATCTGTTAAGATTTCTGCAAAAATTAAGAGCAATGGCGACATCTCTCGATACAAATATTCATCGTTGAATAATATGTGTAAGGCGTTTTATGCTGTAAAGGATGCACACTGATAACGCCAAGCAACACTAAAATGCAATAGAGAGAACGTAGATAAATGTCATGATATCCCGCTGTGAGGTCATCGGCTGCTTCAGAGCCATCGGGAGCTTAGTTGGTAAAACGTCTGGGCGCGGAACCAGAAGACACAGGTTCGATTAAATATAATAATAACATAGATATAATAACACTAACTTTTAATCCGCTTTTAGACACGCTGATTAAATTTTAATCGTGATAGACAGAACGATTGTTGATTATTAAATGGACACTTCTTTAAAGTCTTAAAAACACTAAACCGTTTGCTACAATATTAAATGAATCTTAAGATTGCAAATAGAATGGTGGTGAAGTAACACAGCTACACAGAAGTAGAATTATTACAATTTTGCGAGTTAGTGAGTGAGGTAACATAAGATTATTCATTATTTTTTTCATTATTCATTATTAACTGACAATGCCAGTGATACCTTGTATTTTAGATGTCACGTTACATAATCTGGTGAACCACCTGCTCATTCGCTAAATTTTGATATAAAAAACCTCAAAGGGAATTTAAGTTAAACACACAATAAAGTGAAATCTACATGTTTCTAACTGACTTTGTATCGATTCGGATTCTGCAAAATCCTCGGTACAGTCTGTCGAGCGCACTTTTCTGTTAAATGATACGTTTACGATACACGTACGTATTACAATAATACGTTTACGTAAAAAATACGTTTCATATTGAATGTGTCTGATTTTCTAGCATTTTTCTTACTGCGTGCAAGCGAATTCTAAAACTTTTGTTTTCTATTTTATTTTTAAATATTTTACACAAATTACTAAGATTTCATTACGTCAGTTATATGTTGCAGAAATAAAATTTAAATTAATTGAAAGCTAACAGATTCTAATAAAAATTATTTAGTTCCTAAATAAATTTTTATTAACCCAAATATACCTCTGCTGTGTAAAAGGACATAAAGTATGCATACTAGATGACGCCATCATTGCTAAAAATTAACGTAGATTTGTTAAGATTTTCGAACCGTAACCGCTGCTTAACTGGTGGTTTGTTGAGAATTATTCTCGAAAATTAAAGACAAGTCTTTTAAAGCAACAACGAATGTTTTCCCGTTGTCGAAAAATATGGTTTATAAAATATTTAAGAGCCAGAGACAGCCGTTTGTGGAGAGGTTTAAAGGCCACTAGTTCCAAATGAATGAAAACCACACGTAGCGAAACAAATGTATAAACAAACGTAACCCTTTGTCAGATTAGCTCCTGTGCCCGGCCGATTCAAAATTCACGTAATGTGCGGTATACATGAATGGAAAACCAGAATCGAGAGGTTCGCTTGGTAAATTATCCATTATAGATGATAAAACCTTACCTTTAATTCGCACGCATTTGACGCATTCGCGAGCTACTTTCCTGGCTAAAGTCCGTGCACCTAAAAGCATTCACGAATATTGGATAACAGCAGCTGCGAGATCGGTGAAGTTATCGCAAATGATTCTTTTTCAAAAAATAATATACACAAAAGATGCTTACTGGCAAATAAAACTCAAATGTTTCCTTTTTCGTAATTTTAATTTAGTAATTAGTTTAATAGTTTTATTTCTTATTGCAATCACATTGAAAAGAGATTTTAAAAGATTGTGAAATAATAAGATTATAAAACATTCTCTATTAACTCCCAAACATTAGTGGAATTGAAATCTGTAAATTCCAGCGCACGGATGATTTGTAATGCACTATCAATTAACGAATAACTTAGGAAGAATAACTTAGAAAGAAAATTGTCAATCTGACATCTGAATCTCCAGCCATAAATCAAAATAATCATCGAATACGCAGGTAACTTAGTTTCGGTTAGCTTTACTTATGAAAATGGTACAGTCTTCAAATTATATATGCTATGTTTGGAACCGGTTACGTGAGTCTTTACCTCAACACGGAGGCAGTGTGCCAAGCCATAGCTACAAAATGTAATGACTCAAATGACTGAAAATAATGATAAGGAGACTCGGGCAAGCTAATTTCTATTTCACTTTCTAATTTCTTTCAACTATTCGAAAATTTTAAATAAATGTCACTTTCAACTAAGGATTTGCATTGGCAGTTACTCGTTCGTTAACGTTTTGATGGTTCACTGCAAGTACATTCATTTTACAGCACTGAAAAGTTAACGCGTTGACGTGCCAGATAACGAAAGTAGTTTTTTGATTATATATATGTACTAAACTATTTCATATGTGAAATTTATAGACCAACTGTCTCAAAATTAAAGATAAGCTCATTTTCTTTTTTCTCATTTAATTGTGTGAGAATGCTGAGATCTCCCTGTTGTATTTATCTATAAGAGAAAAGAAGCCTTTAAGCAGAAATAAGTGCAAAGACCAAAATCTAAAAGAATAGATGAATAAAATGTTAAAGTACGTTATAAAACCAAGCTCATGCTCAACAACACTTCAAGTTCCTACTGACCTTTTGACCAAAAAAGGTCAGTAGGGACATGAGTGTTGTTTATTTACCATTTTTAGCTTTATGTAACAAAGTAGCACCCATTACGACACCGAGCATTAAACGAATATAAATTCTGTACCCACAATAATTTACCACTTATGAATATTTTATTTTGCCATCAAGTACGTTAGCATGATTTTAAAAATGTGAAATTTTGTTAGATAAATGGACACACCTTCAGTGCTGCGTAATTTAAACCTGCGTCATACAAGTATGCAAGCGAGGACGGAAAAGAACCACTACTGCAAGAAAATATAAATTTGACACAAAATCAATAATTTAAAAATTGCTGGTAACCAAGCTAACCATAACATTCAGGCGTCCAGCGCCTCAGACTATCTCGTGCCCATGAACGCTGTAAAGGTTTAGTGAGGTTGGGAGTTAAAATAAACACGATAAATCCATAAAGATAGCTTCACTTAGTCCTTGCACGATTTTGGTGAAAGCTAAGCATCATTGAATTTTAGAGATTTTTTCGCCAGAAATCGCACCATTCTATAGTGTAATTAATACGGATCCTGGTACATTGATTTATTTTGAGTAACTACTTTACACTGAGCTAAGCGCCCGACATCCTGCCAGTAATTTTGCGTTGTTAGCAATACTTGACGCAACTTAATGAGCAACTTTACAGTATGCCGACTCTCTCAAAAATATTTTACGCCTTTGTTTTTGAAATTCCTGATAATACATATCATAAACCATCGATAATCACATTTATATATAAACTATTTAGATATAAACTTTAATTATTTAAAAAAAAAATATTTATTTATTCTTCGTTGCTAACGTCTAGGTATTTAAATGGCTGACCCAAGGTCTAGTTAAGGTCTATAATTTGACACCAAGCGGTAGTAATAGCAGTTCAGATGTGCATTAATTATACTTAAAACTTGAAATACAACAGTGAAGCAGTTCAACACTTAATTTCTATCTTTATATATCTGTATTTTTGTCTAACTAAAGTGATGCTCCTTACAAATTTTTATTAAAAGAAATTAATTTACACTTTATCACAGTAAAATTTTATACTGCATTATGTATAACACCTTAAATGCCAGATCCACGTCGGGTTTAATAGTCAAAATTGATTAAGGAAAAATATCTAATATGCACGTGACGCTATAAGTATATAATTCTAACTTGTAGTCTGTACGAATGAATGATTATCACTCGTTACCCTAGACGCTCACCAAGATTCTTTCTTAGGCCCTTTCATATTTAGCTTAGTTGTATACACTCTAGAGATCCACAAGATAAACCAATGTAGGAAATACTTTACGCTAAAAGTTTTGAAATCTGCATAGAAAACATTTCTTCGCTGCAGTAAACTACAGTACTGGGAAACTTAAGTTGTAATCCCGTCAGTAAGTGTTGGGTGTTACAAAATATATGGGCCTGAATGACAGAAAATTCGACCGCTAAAAGTATTTGAATAATATGATGCATAGAAATCATTGCGCACCGCATAACAGACGCCTGATTAAATGACGAAAGGTAATTGTATCTGTGATGTCAAAAGCAAATGTTCTGGTATAATAATCTATTATCAGGCAAATTCTTATGTAAAAAAATGTAATCTAGGTAGTCTCGGTGTAAACAACATCGCTACGATAGAGTTACAATGGTATGGACATATAAAAATGAAATATTCAGATTATATAGGTAAGATGTCATAAAAAACCCATGCTATGTCTTCAAATTGAATGAAAAGGATGGAACGTTACGGAGAAATAAAGTTATGAATGCTGACCCCAGCAATACCAATAAGGAATTTTAACTGTCGGTAAGGAAGAAAATAGTTTATTTTTCAAAATGCTGCTAATACTCAATACAAAATTATCGATTCTTAAGACAGGTTTTACTTATGGGGCATTCCACGCGAAGCGGACAGGTAACAAAAGTTGATGTTTTCGATTTTAGTAATATTTGATTATGTTATACCTATATGTGTCCTCAATCCAGATACAAAATATTTTTACCCCCCGGTTAGTCACATTTTTAAAGCTCTATAAATCGTAAACTACATTTTATACTGTAAAAATATTTTGTATCTGGATTGAGGACATATATAGGTATAACATAATCAATTATTACTAAAATCGAAAACATCAACTTTTTTTACCTGTCCGCTTCGCGTGGAATGCCCCTTATATTTACGGTTACAACAATATAATATCATACAGACTTTAAATTGAAAACTTTACTATTCGTCTTACTCGTATTGTGTGTGGAAAGTACAACTCTGCATTGCTGCTTAAACGACATTGTTTAAATTGTGTGCGCTACCTGCCTTAATATTTTATTTGCAACCCTGGGTAACCTTTCTCAGTTGACTATTTGAATTATAGATTTACTTCAGAGACAAGCTTAAATTTTCAAGAATATAAAAATAAAGCTATAGGGCAATGGAGAAAAAATTACTATTTATTACAAAAAAAGCGTTAGTATGTAGTTTACTGCTTGTTCTTTTTTAGTAACTTCTAAAAGTGTTCAATCTTTTATTTATCTTTTTGCAAAATTATGCCCCTTTCTGCCATTAAAACTCTGTGTGACAACGCTGCACTCATATGAATGATGGTTTTGTGTACTTAACATATCACCTGCATTCCTAAATAACCGTTCTATTCCGTTCATTTCCACGTTTATTTAGTGACCAAGTGCAATTAGGTCACTAACTCTGGTAGGACTAACTGTGGCAGGACCACGCAATAGTGTTCGCTGTTGCACGAATAGGCAACCTCATAGAAGAACGGCGTAAAGTGTAATAAACTTCTGCGTTTCGTCTGGTGATTGAGGTAGCCGGGGCCCTCTTTATTAAAAGGTGGCAACGCATCTGCAAACCTACGAGTGTTGTAAATGTCCATGGGCGGCGGCTATCATTTACCATAAGGTGAACCGCCAGCTCGTTTATTCATTTTATTTTTTATTTACTTTATTACGAAACTTCACAGCATAAAAGAAATGATTAGCATAAATACAATTAACAAGGATATTTAGCCATGAAGAAAGTTACAACTATATACATATATAAAATGTATATAGTTGAAACTTCCTTCATCATTCATATTTATATTTTTATATACATTTTTAAAAATTAATGATACGTATGTGCAACAGGCTTAATATACATTTTAATCTGTAGTGTTTTGTGTGTGTGTGTCTATGTGTGTGTGTACATTATAAATGTATCTAAATCATACATGTTTCCACCTGGCTGCGAAAAGGTGCGGGCCAAGATCGTAACGGCAACCGTGATTTTTCAGTCTTATGGTTATTGCCGTGAAGTGGACGATTTTTTATTTAAAAATAAGTGAATGATTTTTTTCCCGAAAAATCAATAAACAACAATTAAATTATAATTATTAGCCCCAACATTTTGGTTGGCAACTCGTTAAATACACATACGTGTCGTTACAACGGCGACAATAAATGAACACTCGTCTAACGCTACTTGCCAATAATCATAAAAAAATTAATGTTAAAAAAAATACATAATTAAAAAAAATTTTTTCAAACAAACTAATTAATTAAAAAAGAAACAAAATTTGTAACATCCTATACAACTACAACTAACTGATTCATACATTCAGAGACTTTTTCATTCATTGCCACAGCGTCGCATTACAAGCCTCTCCTTCTAACAGTATGTTTTGTCTCTTTTAAATTCATTCAACCCATTAATATGCTTTGTGACTTTTACAAATGAACTTTACGTTACAGTTTTATATGTAATGGTGTTCAAAAATTGTTTGTTTTCGAAAATTTAATAACTCGGTAAATATTGATGTTTAAGGAATGTAAATTTTTAATAAAAAATTTAAAAAGTTATCCTCTATATGTGTTTTCATTTATTGTCGCAATTGTAAAGACACGCTGTATATTCTCCTAATCATAAATATACGTAAAAATTTGGATTTTAGACTAAATACTCGATGAGTGCAATAATTCTACAGCCGTATCTCCGAACGTGGGATTATTATATCCTGTGCGTAGTATGGAGCCCCTACATACACCATGAGCAAGTCTTTCGGTGGGTCATTCTCCAATAAATGGTCACGATTGTTTCCAATTCAATATAATTAGTGATTAAGGAATAAATTATGTTTTTTAAAAAGTGTTTTCCTCAGATCCTTTTCACACTAAGAACATTTCTAAGAAATGTTCTCTCTTAAGAAATAATTACCGAATTTTCAACAAACAATTACTTAATTGCGCGTAGCAGCCTCAAATTATTCTACAACCATTTTCATTTGTGCACTGTTACCTCCAAGTACAATTTAGTTCATCCCAATCACATTGCGAACTCCGATTGTAGTGTCCATCACGTTAACGAGTTTAGCAATGCATTATTAGAGTTAGAGCACAATGGGAGAACGGGTCGAAACGCGCTACACGAGCAAGTATACATCGTTATTGAGGCATGCGCTTTTAGTCCACTTACTTCATTCGGGTATTTTCAAGATATAAAGTATACTATGTTCTTCAAATATTTAGCATATAAGTTTGAGTACACGGCTGCACACATACAATAAAAATAACATAATTTCAATAAATATTACAGATTAAGAATTTATAGATAGTTTTTAAACATAAATTAGATTTGAAGTTACTAACAACAAAGTGGATAAATTTTATAATATTCACTTAGTGCTGGTTGCCTTAAAAAATATTCAACACATTTTTTACTAGTATGCAATTAAAAAGAAATTATATGCAGAATGCTTAGTTCTAATTTTTCGGCACAAAGTATGTACCTTTTTACATTATAATTATTTATAACAACGTAAAATACAAACTATCAGAAGTATAGATCATCGACGGAAAGACTTGCAATAACATGGTGGTTAGTACAGATGGACATAATTTTATAGGTTTATCCTATAAACATAGTAGTATTTAGGAAAAGTTCCATAGATTAAATAAAGTTACTCTCTCCAAGACACCGCTGAGATCATATTAAAGATTAGGGTGATACAAAATATGCATGCACATGTACAAGCTAAGAACTGGATGTTTTAAAGAATTATATAGCAAACATTAGTAAATTGCCTTTTTTCTTACTGGAACTTTAAAAAATATAATATTTAAATTAGAAGTACAACATACTACATTTCAGGTTCCTTGCAACTGGATAATCTTTTCAATCTTTGCCATTTTAGTTTAGAGTTTCAAATAGTGCCATTGGAAGAGTAATTGTCAAAGAAACTTGCAAGGGTGTATTTGATAATCTAGTATCACATCATATGCCGATGTAACCTGACGAAATGATTTACCGATTTCTTTATTGTACTGATTCATTACCATTACAAATAAATTAATAAGTTATTTAATTAAACCATGGTCATTCTGCATGACGTTTGTAGAACAGTTATCGCTAAAAAAGTGGAGTGAGCAATTATTTTTCATCAAGACGAGACGCTATGAGAGTTCTTTGAAAATATTTTATGAAAATATTTTATCCATATAACATAGTTTTTAGTTTCTTAAATCGTTCTGAATTTAACACGTATATATTAACTTGAAGGAAGCATTTTGATAGTAGTGTAATGTTGTTATTTACTTGTACTAATTAATATTTTTTGTGCAACTAAAAACTTCTGAATAAGCTAAGAAATATTTATGGATTAATACGCCATTATACTTACGTTAGTCTATCTTGTGAAGAGGCTTTACGATAATACATAACGTTTCTTTTTTTTTAAATCAACAAAAACAAACCATTACATCCGATATTAAAGTGCTATTACATTTTATGTGTGTCATCAAATTTTACTCAACGCTTCTACGTATTTCTATGATGGATTCTACGTTTATCCTAAGACAAATTACTTACAATCATTGTTTCCTTTGTGAATTACTTTTTACGAAATATTTATTCTATTTTTAAAGACCATTTTTTTTAAATCAAATGTACATATTTAATTAATTTCTACTCTTTTGCCTTTTGTGAAGGGGCTAGAGCAATGTTGGTTTTTTATGTGAAATTTTTTCAACCGAGCAGACGGTTCGATTGATATTAAGTGATTGCCGCTGTCGAAGATCATCTGCAACACCTGAGTCTTTATTTTTTTTTTGTGAAAAGTTGCCAAACGAGCAGACGGTTCACCTGATGTTAAGTGAATACCGCCGCCCATGGACATCTACTACACTCGAAGGTTCCAGATGTGTTGACAACCTTTTGGAAATTGGGCTCCGGCCACCTCACTCACCCGACGAAACGCGAAAGTGTTATACTTCCACTTTACGCCGGTCTTCTGTGAGGTCGTGGTACTTACCCGGACGAGCCTGCCCATTCGTGCAACAGCCGAGGCTGTTGCGTGGCCCTACCACCGTTAACACCGAGTAGTGGTAGATGCGTTAACAGCCGTCAAAAAAGGGGGCCCCAACTTCTTTCTTTACTTACCGAAACACGAAAACATACCTGTGGGGCTGTTATACATCCCTGGTAGTCTGCCCGTTGATGCAACAGTACAAACGGCTGCGTGATTCTACCACATTGTTTAATGCTCTGTCTATTATAATTTGCAATTCTTCATAGGACAGTGAAAGATATTAACGTTCTTTATCTGACTTAAAGATTACTTACTATTCCTCATAACACTCGGTTAATCATTCTTCGGTAAATCTATCACTGCCATTCTTTTGAGGCCGCATTGCTTAAGAACCCCTTGCCCAGTTACGTTTACAGGGCCCAGACTTGGTATATACATCCTTTGTAATTCTTTTTACAACAAAGAATAAATAAATAGTACAAGCTTTGATTACTTTTGGCGTCGTGTATAAATAATATGTATCCTGAAACAATATTCTGTCCCGAAACAAATTTGAAACGGAAAACAAGAATAATAGCTTAAAAATTTTATATTTTATAGGGTTTTATGTAATTATATAATTATATTAATTTTCAAAACACCAAGCGTATTTGTGAAACAGCCTGGGCACTTGTGCATTCTTTTTTTTAATGTGATAAGTTGGTAAGCGAGCCATCGGTTTACCTGATCCTGTGATGATGATGAAAATCGCTGCAGATAGACGACACCAAATTGGTTGTAGATGCGTTGCGTTGTTAAAAATGGACCCCGGTAACCTCACTCACCAGACGAAACGCTAAAGTATTATTATAAGTACTTCCACTTCACGCGGGCCATCTGTGAGGTCTTGGTACCAAGGATGAGGCTGCCCATTTATGCAATAGCAGTAGCTGCTGATTGGCAAAACCACACTTCAAATTTAATTTATATCTTATCTTTATGTACACCGCATGACGCAATTATTTAAATCCTTGTATAAAATTTATTGCCTGAACCGTGACAGCTCTGTGACCGCTCGCTTTTAATTCAATATACTCAACCAATCTCATCCCTCTGTTATTTGCAATTCTGTCTTGACATCACGTGATCAGCAGTGAAAGAAAAAATCGTTAGGTTTTAAAAAGTTTTGAAATAATAATTAAAAAAAACAAATTCAAAGTCTGCCATTCCGCAGTGGGTTCGCGTGTTGTACTGTGCCATAATACCCTCTGTACAGAGGAGTTTGCTCGGCTGTGGGACAAATATCGGTTTTTACTTTACTAATTTCATTTTTCAATCAGTTAATATACATTTTGCCCGTTTTCAACAATGAAATAAAATTCAATACGAAATAAAATATTGCGCGGTATTATCGACAGTAGCTTCTGTGTCTAAATCATCGTGTTAAAGAGACTCGAACCATGAATAATTTACTAGGAAGGGAAATAGACGCCTTGGGAAATTCTTACATCCCTTTTTTAAATACTGCATACTTCTTTTAAGATTTTTTACAGGTGATAACGGATTATACTAATAAGATGTACGAACACATACTGGTAGATATCACAAGGAATGAAGTTTACGATTTAATCAATTCAGCAAAATTAACAATATAGCTAACATAAAGTGAATTTAACCATCTTTGTTATTAATTTTGTCTTTAATATTCTAACTTCAATATAAAGCTTTTTTTTTAATAATTGTAGTGCAAATAAGGACAATATCGCGAAAGCTTTACTTTCCATAGTTTTTCGTTCTGTTGAAACCGATGTTATAAAAAACTTTATTTTGGGTTTTAAGATAAATTCTTTACAAACACAAGTTTAAGTTGTTTTCTTTTAAAATTTTTGTTACAGGTTGGTTCGAATTTCTCGCACGAAAGGATTGAAAATTAAATCCAAATAATTTTCGTATCTAAACCGTTTCTAAGTCGACTTATTTTAGAAGATACAACCTTTATGAATAATGTGAAATTAATACGTAACTGAGAGGGATTCATTGCTTTTAAAATGTTTACAAATGAATTTATAATATTTTTGAGTAAAGGTTTATTTAAAAAAATCTTTAAGGAAATTACTTGCTTTTTGATAAGTTCAAAACAAATTACTGCTTCGAGTTCAGGAGGCAGTAAGAAAAAGCGTTACGTATACTTTGGTGAATTGACTTTTGTAGATAAGAAGTATCATACTGAAGCGGAGGACTCTATTATTAGTTAAACGGTTATAACAAACTTACGAAATGAGGATAACTGCGAATTACGTATAATTTGAATACATCAAATCAGGATATGATGAATTTGGAACCTCCAGTCAATACTCCACCACGAGAGAAGTGTTTTTAATACAACAGGCTGTAACTATGCTAGCAAGTTGAAAAAGGAGACACTGACAATGATGATTTTTACAAAGAAAAATGATCATTATCTTTAAAGAAAAAAGAAATAATTTTAATTAAATTAATTTTATGGTAAGTCTCGTCTGGTGGATGAGGTAGTCGGGGCCCACTTATTTTAAAGTGTTTTCAGCGCATTTGCAACCCGTGAAGTGTTGTAAATGTTCATGGGCGGTGTTAATCATATAATATCAGGTGGACTGTCTGTGAATTTATAGCGCTAAAGTTACGGTTAAGCCTTTGACATCGCTGTTAACCTTAACTGTCAGTTTATTTTTCTAAAATTATGTATTGAAATAGTCTAACTGCTGCTACAACAAATTATTCGCGCATCTAGGTTCTGATTATAAATTGACTAGCTCAACAGAGCACAATAATTACTTACTCAGAGGGCGCAGAAGTTCGAAAACTCTGTAGTGCGCCAATCGAAGCTTCATCGAAGCCTTTTAACCAATTCTACTGACTTCTACGTTATATGCAACAAAAAATTGCGCCTCTAGATAGGAGTTATTCCTCTGATGTTGATTTATCAACTAATTAAATGGAAAATAAGGTAAGATGTTTTGTAATAATTAATTGGTATATTTTAGAAATGTTATTGTTAGTCTGTGCCAGAGGCTCATGCGATGCAGATTATCTAATTTCAGCTAAAAAAAATAGAAAAGGGTATCGATAAATACCAGCTTCCGAAAGCGCTCTATTTTAAAAAGAAACTAGAACCACTTGGTGGAGCGGATCGGCCGTTAAATCGACGTTCGTAGCTGCGTCACTCTCAATCAAAATCAATGTCTCTGTAGTGAACAGATTGCGAGCCTGCGATCGTTATCTGTTACAAAACTGCGCAATATTTAGAGAAAGACATAAGTATTAAATACCTACATTAACTATTAATGAATTTCTTGTACCACTAAAACAATTCTTCTACGTCGCATTAATCTCGGCTGTTACCAAGATCTGCCTTCCTACTCAAACTCCTCCACTTTCCTATATCCTCAGGGGTCCGTCCATTGGCCCTCATGTCCTGCTTCACGACATACAGCCATCGCTTGCAGGAGGTCTAGCTCATTGGCCAGGTATATCAAGGCATAACCCTTCCGTTTCCGGCATAGTTTTCAGCGACGTGCGTTGCGTTTCATAGGCGTGCGACATGGCCATACCATCTCTTGAGATGGTATGGCCATGACAATTGTGTCGCTCTTGGAGCTTAAACGCTACATCACGGACCCCAAGACTGCCTCGAATGAATGCGTAACTAAAACAGTTATATGGGGCAATTAAATCAGTATTCAGAATATATTAATCTTAATTAAGAGATTGAGTGCGTTTGTATATGAGATAAGATCGTTTTCAATGGCTTCTTGTAAATATTGAAGAATAAGAAGAAATTGCTAGTCAATAGGTCTAGAACTAAAAGGTAAACCAATTAACTTGAAAATATATAATTTTTATGGGTCATTTATTTTCCATTTTCATTTAATTTGAAAACAAAGACTATTAATCACTTTATAATCAATATGATGATCTACATGTCTTCATAAATATTTAAGATTTTTGTCGTACGGAACAGGGTGCGGTAAAAGTCACGTTAATATAAGCTTTATATGTTAATAATGCATATGTAATGTGGATTTTCCGCATGGAAGGAAAAGATTAAGTGGTATTTTTCATTTGACAAACAAGATACGGAGATAAATTAACAGAGTAATGTTATCATATATAACATAGAATAATTTAACAAAAACAACCAATTTTATATGGGAGTCTCTATAAAGGTTATATATTACGGTATCGCCAGCCCTAGCATATGTTACAAAACTTTTTTTATATGATTTTTAGTGTTCCGTATCATAAAAGGTATAAAAAGGATCCCTTATAACATCACTTTCTTGTCGGCCTGTCTGTCCGTGTGTCACCACTGATTTTCCCAGGAACTTTTGAAATTGGTACCAGAAATTAGGTCTATGGTCCGTATTAGGTGTATAAAACTCAAGGTCCTGAGTCAATGCGATAAAAAGATATGAGCAAATTTAGATTTTCGTGAAAACTTGTAAGTACTAAAATTTACCTTTATTTACCTTTTCTTGTGCTGTAAGCGTAACCTTGCTTTTAACCAAAATTGACAATTCTAGGTCAACCGGAAGTACCCTATAGGTTTTGGGTCAAAAACATGGTAGTGCTACATTACATGGTAGTTCCCGTTGGCCGTGTATAACTTAGCAACCTCGCACTTGGCCGGTTTTTTTAATTTTTGGGCTACACAACCGTTTTCGGATTTACAATTTATGGAGCATTAAATTCCTTGCCTGAAATCAAAACTGCTAGCAAGTTATCCTTTGAAAAATGTATGGTTAAGAAAACTTTCCAGAAAATTATCACCTTCTGAGATGAGTTATTTTCTAAATTTATCATCATTAAAACCGTCTTATTTTTTTTTTATTTTTACGATAATGTACTAAAACTTTTGTAATGTAATATCATATCAATGATATGACATCACGCAATAATAATACAAAAACATAACAAATTTGCTAAAACGTACTATCATTCATTGACGTTTTTAAATATTGCAACGCAAAAATTTAAAAAGTTGCAATAAATGATAAATGAGATACGTTAGAAAAGCTCTGGAATCACGGAATCGTCTCGTGACAACCGTAAATCATCTGTGATTACAATATTCCCCTCGAGGGAAAAGCGTCGTTAAAAAGGTAATAAATAAGCTGCAGTTGAAACTCCCTCTAAATATTTTTGATAAAATAAAGGGAATCAGATTTCAGCGTGAAAAAATAATGAACTATTGACAGTACCTGGAGGTTATTTTTTGGGAAATCGTGTTTTCTGGAAATAAAAAATAAAGAAAATGATTTGGTATAGAAAAAAAGTAAAAAAATGAGTGTGTAAGTGATCGTGATACGAACCGCGGCCGTCTGTTTTGGGGCCGCCCGATTACCGACCGAGTTATAACATTTTTTTTTGCGGCGAAATTTACTGTGTATACAAGATTTGCTCGTTTAAAGGATAAGATTACATATATCTTTTATTCATAACCGAAAGGAATGATCTTTGACATATATCAATAATTGAAACATAAAGATGATCGATAATATTCTTAGCATATGAAGTGATGATCAGAAAAATTCTGGCGTGCAAAACTAAGTTTGAAGACAATTTTAAATTTAACACTTTAATATAATCCTTAATAAATGATTTATGGTAAAGTGAAGAAATGAGAATAAGTCCTCGTTATAATGAACAACCAAAAATTTCATTTGACTTTATTTATTACCAGGCTATAATAAAATAAAGGGTAAAGGCTAATATCAAAATAACTTTTGAATATTTTGATCTACTGTCATTTATATTCTGAAAAATTGTCCGTAATTGTGATAGCAAAACTAAAGGAAGCCATTCCTGAGTTCGTGAGTTTTAAAAATTTTTGATGATCGATTAGTTCAATAAGCTTATTATTGTTAGCTAGAGGTTGGAGTGAAACCACCAGCGTTTTAACCTTTCCTTTTTTAATTTACAAATAAAAACATTTGCTCTTGATGCCGCGCCAATTGTTAATTTCACTGCTACAGATACGAAGGCCCTTTTATTGGCAAACCAATTCGCCACCTCTAATGTTCTACACCTCTTCACACTTAAACACACTGTTCACTTCACTGCAATGATGTTTAACGCTATTATGTCCATAATGCATGGCGTTTAAAAATTTTTCTGCTTTATGTTATATGACATAGCAATGTAATTACAGCAATTGGTGTAATTTATTTAACCGAAACCCCTCGGTTTCAGTCACTAGTGTCATATCTACGTCGCATTTGTATATAATATCATTGCTTCACTCTATTTCCTTTTCTCCTTCCTCTTCCTTTGTCTTCACGTCCTACCACTGATTTTCCCATCAGCGCGCTACGGGTCCCTTTTCTTATGCAGAAATTATATCCACTTTTTATTTAAAACGTTATAGAAGCGGCATAAAAAAGGCACACCCCTCCTAAGAAATACAGGGTGTCGCAACCGGCTGGGAAAATCATGGTAACGATCTTTTGGGATTCAGAAGGTATCTTACTGTTTGATTATGAAGAAGGAGGTGTCACCATAACCGGCCAATACTATGCTTCCTTACTAGAACGCTTAAAGGCGTCTATCAAAGAAGAAAGAAGAGGAAAATTGGGAAAAGACGTGCTCCTTTTGCACGACGACGCACTCGTGCACACCAGGCGAGTTGCGATCCTATTTATAGTGATTATATTTATTATTATATTATGATCCTATTTAGTTCCAAAATTAAAGAATAAGCTCCGCGGACAAAAATTTAACGTCGATGCAGAAGGCATGTCAGGAATTTCGACACCAAAGACAAATAATTTTTTTTTTTCGATGGTATAAATAAATTATTTATAAATATTCATCGATAGGTATATATTAAGGATATGTATATATTAAGGATATAAGGGATATAAGGGATATGTATATATTAAGTAAGAATATATTGAAAAGGAAAAATATGGCCTATGGTCTATGGGTCAAACACTGATATATACACACATATATATTATATATAATCAGTGCAAAGGGCGCAGTAGTATTTCTTGTTCTACATAATTTACAATTAATCAATAAATATTTGTTTCGTTCTTACTTATAAAATAATGCTCTAAAATTAATCAATCTTTTAAGGTCCTAACATCACGTGAATGTCACATTGTAGCTAAAACTTCGTTAATATATTTTATTTTTATAGCCCAGTGAAACATGAAATGCACAGGATATTCCTATTCGTCTGTTAAGAGCCTCAGAAGAACGATCAAAACTCTGTTGTCATTTTGAAAATAAAGTTAACATTAAAATTCAGTCATAAGCATGTGAAAATTAAGATATAACACGCATTTTAATTGCATTTATGATCTTACGAACATTAATGTCAGACTGTATTATAAAAACGGACTGTATTATAAAAACGGACTTTTTAAAAACAAACTATTCATTACAACAAAGTAAAAATGGCTTCATGTGAAAATTATATTACTTCTAGTGAATTATTTTAACACTTGGGTATCATGTTGCTTTTGACAGGGGCATCCTTAAAAGATTTAATTTTTTCTTTTTATATTTATTAGATTTATAAATAATTGTTATTCATTTATCACGGGAGCAAAATTTATAAACATGGAGTACACATAAATGTTTGGCGAGAATATCTATGCAAGCATACATCTTTGTATTTTTTTTATAATTAAAAATCGTGATAACGTTCGGTCGGAAGAAGTCACATTCTGAAGTTACGGGCTTAAATGCTTGTGAATTGAACCTAATTATATTTCCTTAATTACACAATCGAAACGCACAACTAGTCGACGCGTTTCGAAGTTTTCAAAAATCAAATAAAAACAGTTTAACACGGGCCATTATAATAATAACAATCGGACTGCAACTCTCTTTACCTACACGGAGAGATAAATTAAGCCATTCACATTTTCTAAGAACAATTTCTTGTCTTTTTTTCAGCATTTCGAGCACTCCATGTTACATTAATAAAAACTCATGGCTTTCGAAACTTATTTAAAACATCAAAAGTTTATGTCACCATATCTGTGCTCGAAATAATAAATTCGCTGGTCCCGGTATCTAACTGATTTTATATGTCCTATAAATTATCTGGCATAAATCGGAGACCCTCGGAAATATTCAAAACATAAAAAGTGAATTAATGTACATATGCGTGTGCGTGTGTGTGTGTTTGCTGTATGCACGTAAAAAGGTCTGCTCCTTTGGCCTAACAAAACAAAAATAGCTGCAAAAAATAAAAGAGTTTTCATTTTGAAAATTTTATTTCAGGTTAGTGTAGATAACACATATAAATAATACAACTTTAACTGTGCCAGTACCACGCAAGTCTTCGCTGTTGTACGAATGGGCAAGTTCGTCCGGGTAAGCACCACGACCTCGCAGAAGACCAGCGTGAAGTAGAAGTGTTAGGGCAGGAGTTATATCAAACTTGGAGTGGTGACACGACTAAAAAGAGTCAATCAGTGTACCTACATCGGAACAATATGTAGCATTAAAATTTGTATAAAAATTATGAAAAGGTTGTCGTCGCTGCTGTGGGAATCGAATCCACGTCTTCGGTATTCGCTGCCCGACGCTTCAGCCACTAAGCTAAACGGCCGATTGCCACACGGACGAAAATCTTAACATCTTTTATCTAAATTGGTTTTTAGCATTTGAATTTTAAATGCAGAGACTAGCACTAAAAAAAATTAAATTTCCTCTATGTTAGCACTTAAAGTGACTAAGCTCAATGACGCATATTTATTAGAACAAAATGTAAGGTGGCAATTTTTCTTCCCCGTTCTTTTGAAGTTGAAGTATTACAAAGAACATAAAAAAGTTACATTTCTCATAAGCATAATCACGGAAAAAAGCTAAACAGTGAACAACAAAGAAAATAAATCCCACCCTTATTCTCTAAATTAATTTTCTTGAAAAAATTATTTCAAAGAATTTTATATTCTAATATTACTTTTTTTTAATGATTAGTATTCCCTTTTCCTTTTAGGGGAATCTTGAAATTTTTTTTTGGGCTTGATGAGCCACTGTTGGCCTTAGGAGCCTTTACAGTTTCGCCGGACTTGAGGTGGCCGGGCGCTCGGGGCGCCTAGCCAGAACCTCGGCGTATTATTATTACGCGTTATGGTGACTAAGCTCGAGGGCTCCCGAGGGAGCATCGGCTCAGGGTCGTCACGTTATTATTATTACCGGTTTAGGAGGCCGCCAAGCTCTTAGGGCGCTTTGGCGGACGCTCCATGGAGTGACCAGGCTCAAGGGTCCCCGAGAGGGGGAACCTCGGCTTGGGCTGTCACTCAATACCCGTTTAGCCTTCCGATTCGAGGGTGCCCGAGAGGGCCGGAACTCTGCTCGATCGTTAGCTATTATCTGACTGGGAGAATTTCTAGATCTAACATTACTACCACTTCGGAAAGCGTTGGCGCTGGGAGAAGTGGCGTAAGAAACTCCAGCAACACTTCTGTCATTAACGGGGGAAAACCTGCCAGGTATGTGTCGGAGCCTAGTATATGTTTGCCGCACTTATATGTTCGACGGCGAGTGCGGTGTGATCTGATGTGTTTGCGTAATTGTTTTATTTTGTCGATGGCGATAGTCGTCTCATCGTCAGAGAAATCGAGTACGTGTCGTGGTCTGCGCCATTGGCGACGGAACGAGCCTAGCGGTAGGGGTTTGTACGTGACGGCACCTACAACTAACGGATTGGTATGCGCGGCGGCGGATTCGAAGTAGCGGCGCGACGCCGACTTCAGGAATTGAGCGATGGTTGGCAGCTCTAAATCTACATGTAAGTCGATGTTCCACATGAACCACGGGGCTCCCGTAGCTCTGCGCAAAAATCGATTCTGGATGACCTGAAGCCGATTCTTCTTACTCTCTTCTCTATTCTCAATGACCCTGCTTCTCCTAAGTACTTAAAGGAAAAAATCCAATCTCTCATTAACTCACGATAAAACACTTCGTTCCTCAGCTAGTAGAATACTTTGTACTCCGACGCATCAGTCCAGCTTCTTCCATAAATCTTTTACTATTCAGGCTATACTACTCTGGAACTCCTTGCCTCAATTCATCAGAAACGCACCAAGCAAGGTATCATTTAAGAAAATGCTACGATGTCACTATGCCAATATTGCCGATTGTTAGAGTCACTAACTTTATCCTTCGTTTTTATGTCTCTTATATTATACTTGTATTACATGTGTATAAATATATATATATATATATATATATACTTATTTTATATAATGTTTATATATTGAAATTTATATGTATTTAATGATTATATGTAAACTATTTATCTTTGAGTAAAATATATTTCTATAGAATGTACCTTTGCTTTTTTTGTTTTATTTTTATTTATTTTTCTTTAATTTATTTCGCGTATTTTTTTAACTTTCTCTACTCCCAGGGTCAACCCTGGAAGAGAATGCTTAATAGCATCATCAAGTTTGTTTAGTTTTTGTTTAGCCTTAAGTTGAGGTGTAAACAATAAATTTTAAATAAATAAATAATATAAGCCGATGTTTTTGCCTCGCCGGTTGATTGCCTCGGGGCAATGTGCGCAAAGACCGGACTCGCGTATGTCATGATGGGGCGAACTACTGCCTTATATAAAGTCACCTTATTAAGAAGGGATATTTTTGAAGTTTTATTTAAAAGGGGATACAGGCGACCTAGTACGAAGGCCGCCCGGTTCCTGACCCGAGTCACGTGCTGTCTGAATTTGAGTTTAGAGTCAAGGACGACACCTAAGTATTTAACATTATTTACCCATGGAACCGGACTATCCATGAGTTTAACGGGTGGAAATCTTGAAGTATTAAGAAAATTGCTGAATATTTTTATATAGATAGATAGAGATAGTAGTCGATCATTTGCGCCTTTTACTCGTTTTTAAATAAAAACAGTATCCACTTACATTCTTTATTAATATTTTAGAAATACATAACTAAAATACTTACTAAGGTTTTTCTTCTCGATTAAAGTTTATACAAATGCGACAGCTATTTTCAATGCAGAACAAAATATATATATATATATATATATATATATATATATATATATATATATATATATATATGTGTATATATAAAAAGACCTAGAATTGTCATTTTTGGTTAAAAGCAAAGTCTTATGTCAGCATAAGTAAAGAGAAAATTCCGAAAAACAAAAAGAGTTTAAAATTAAATTAATTTTGGCACTTACAAGTTTTCGCTAAATTAGCCCATATCTTTTTATCGTATTGAATCAGGGCCTTGATTATTATCTGGTATAAATTTCAACTTGCTAGGTCCACCCGTTCCTGAAAAAATCGGTGGTGACGCACGGACAGACAGATGGACAATAGTGATCTTATAACGGTTCCTTTTTTACCTTTTAAGGTATGAAGCCCTAAAACAATTCAATGTATAAAACTATCTCGGTAAATGCTCTATAATATCGCAAAGTAATTTAAAATAAATGGAAATTGCATTTTAGGTAGGTAATCAAACCGTTTTAGTGTCTTCCCGAATTTCAATTACAGGTTGGGATTGGCTCGTAAATTCGTGAAAACAAATCCCGGGTCTCCATTTTCTTTCATTAAAATTGTTAATCGCTTTTTTAATGTTGCGTATTAAGAAAAAACTTTAATGGTATACCGTACATTTTATTATTTCCCGACATTGCCAATAAATGTTATTTTTAAATATTTCAAAACCTTGGCCATGGCTTAATTTCAAATGGTTATTAATAATATAAAATTTTAAAGCAATAGAGAATGAGAAGTAATGAGAATATTCCCAATAAGAAAAAATAATATAAATCTTGTAAATAATATGTCATATTTTTACGTAGTTCGTAGGTCGAGGTACTTCCCCGAGGCGAAGACTGTTGAGTGGCCCTACAACATATAGTATTTAAAAAATGTTATAATCTATGCATAATAAATAATTTTGTAAACAGCAAATATAATTTTTTATTGAACTTTTGATTTAATCGAAAGGATTAAAAAATTACAGTTTTCTTGAGAAACGTATTTAATCATATAATTTATATTCACAGCGTACGGAAAGATCTGAAATTATTTCAAATTTTTCTCAATTCATGATAAATAAGACATAGCTGGAAAATGACCCAAAGATGAAATAACGTGATGCCTAACGTTATACTAAATTCCATCAGAGTCTCAGGCATAATACACAAATGAAATAACTTTGGCACAGGTGTAGACCATTAGAACATCTCAACTAGGATTTAGGCTGGATTAATTTTGAATTCCACCCAATCCCCCCAGAATGAATTACATGAACAACTTGTCTACTTTTATTGAATAAAGGCATTTGTGCGACATTCTGCTTTGCATATTAGATTTTTTTTAGAGAAGCCGATTAAATCACGGTCGGTTCCTAAAGCGATGCAAATTTCTTAGAATTATTTCTAAGAATCTGAATTTCTAAAGTACTGAATTATAAAAATTTATACATAGGTACTTATTAGTAAAACCGTCTAAAATAAAAAATAAAACATTCTAAAAGTCTCGTATTCTATCCTCTTCTTGAAATGGATAATGTTATATTTACCGTCTGGATATGGAGGGTAGAATAATTAATTTAATAAAATTTAATTTTTCATAAAAATAAATAGAATAATTAATTATTCTACCCTCCATAAGTCTGGAGACTATCTACCTAACTTTAGCTTGAATGGCAGAAAATGCCTTTGGCATTAAGTCCGGCTTCGTATAAATTTTTTGTGTACACAATATTAAATAAATAAATAACGTTTTTGATTTTGATTATTTTCCACATAATGTGATAAAATTCATTTTTATCGAGAATAGTAAGTAGTGTCTAATATTCTAAATTACTAAACTAAGACAATGGCGATCTTTTCTATCTCAGCACAAATGAAACGATTGTTATTTATCCCACTGATGTTATCGATGTGAAAGAGATAGATGGAAGGGATGGAAAGAGAACGTAAAAAGAGTTTAATTAGCAGAAAACAGGTGACTTCTATGACATCTCATGAGCTACAATTAAGGATACATCAAAACATCATCATCAACAACATCTTCCAACATCGGATGCTAATGTCAGTGTCACTTATTTGACATATTTGATACATAGGTAATATGATTTGGAATTATAGTCTGTTAATACATCATTTGGATTGTCGAATTTATATATTTTCCTCTTTTTACGCTCAATAACATTAATAAATAATTTCCATACGTTTACATAACCCCTTACTAAAGCACAATTTTATGTATATATTTTTATTGCAATGTTAGTATGCCAAATAATAAAAAATATGTTTGATATAGGCTGTGAAAATTACAAACATGGAAATACATATACGCAAATTACACTTATTTAAGAAATAAATAACATTTATCGTAACATAAGTCAATCTATTTGAATAATAAACACTGAACGTTATAAATGTTGGATCTGTGGTTGAAGGTAGTTCGATTCACCGCACTGCTCTACTAATATCTCTGTATTAAAACTACAGATTAATTACTACATTCATGTCAGCATGGAACAAACACGCAATAGAAGTGAGCATGAGATCATTTCAATACATTCATCATATTATGTGGAAATTACTAGCTTAGTAATTTTTCTGATGTTTACAAATGTGTTTTCTGCAACTTCTTCAGTTGTAAAAGAATATAGACGGCCGTGAACCAGGGAAAATGTTCGCCAATTCATCTAAAAATCAACGCAATTAATTTCGCGAGTTTCTGAATAACTATACTTGGAAAACAGCTTTTCGGTTGTTTTACAATATCCATAGTCCCAAGCTGGACTTCATAGTTGGTTAACAAGAGAACGTGTTTAATCAAATTTGTATCTTTTGAGACGATTTGTACTCTATTGAATTTGTTTAACAAATTTCTAAAATAAACTATTTAGTTTTAGTAGGTTTTAAAGAGTTGGGTTTGACGTGAAGATTACTTGAAACTAAAAACACATCATAATGATCCAGGCAATCTACTAATATCCTTTTGTCCAAAGATAGAAAATGGTCTTAATTGCAGCGCAGTTAGTATTTAAAAGGCTTAGCGGACCATAAATAAAAGACTATAAATAAACATAAATGACTATAAATAAACTTAAGTTCAATTTCAAACTTTATTAAAACTGTGTTAAAAGTTTGAGTTGACAATACCCGAAACTCAATGGCAAAAAAGTAGAAGTACCGTTCGTTCCCAATACAAGTACACTATTCGCTGTGTATTTCGTACAAAGTTTCGGAATTTCGTTGTTGTTCAATGTGCTTACACAGTACTAATTTTGTTATACAAATGTTGCTCTATAAAAACCTGTGAATAAAACGTAATTAAATTCGTTAAATGTAAATTAAGGTTTAATATTAAAATTAGTAAACACTTTAGACACACGTAGATTTTTTCTTTTTTAATGAACATCAATGTTTTAACAACATTAAAAGCTATTTATTATATTGAGAAATGCTCACAAAATTACTATTTCTAAAAAAAATCTGCATTTCCTTGCTGAATAGTTGTTACACTTGACCTTTGTAGAAGTCGTAACTTAATTTATTAACAAATAAAAAAATTATTACATTTATGGTCCATGTACCGTGATAGGATTTTGACATTTTATCACTCACATGGTGTAGGAAGAGAAACCGGAAAGAAAATGACAAGAGGCTTATCGTAGTAAACCATACATTAGATATATTATACAAACAAATATATATATTAAATACTCGGCCAAATACGAATCAATTTCGCAAAATATACTGATTAGAAAGTAATAGGCGAAAAATTGTTTCAAGGATATTATTAAAAATCCAAAAAAATGTTTAATTACATAACTATAAGAAAAATATCTTATATACCTTCAGTTGAATTAAGATTAAATATGTGTAAAAATTAGGGGCTCAATAAGTTGTTTCACAAACTATTATTTTTTGTGTGTATTATTTTAGTGAAATTAAATACATTTAAAACTCTATTCAGTATATTCATATGAAATCAATTTCTGCTGAGATGTAGAAGCAAAAACCCTCACTGTAAATGATCAAATCTCAAAGTCAAAGTACCTTCTTACATTGACTAAAAATACTAGGAAATCAGACTAAAAACAAAACGCTAATAGACGCTTAGAATAAAATACGTAAAATTTCATTACATCAGCGTATTATATTCTTTCATCATCAAAACTTGGGTTTTTATTTGCTAAAGTGAATTGAAAATCGTTCCGAAACAATCAGAAACTTCACTTGATTGTTCATATAAACTCAATTTTTCTATATTATATTTTGACGTCTAAGTTTTACATTAATATTACAGTTTACGGACTTTAAACAGTAATATTGTACATGGTGATTAGCGTTTATTTTTTATTGAATAAATATAATTATGGTAAATACTACTTATGTTATAAATATGAAATTGTAATATAATTGTTCTGTTATAGCAATCTTTTTTAAATTGTAATTATCTGATTAAGTTGTAGTACCTATTTGATTTTTGTAATGATAGGACGATAGGCACTAAACATTCACTGTGGAGTGTTGATGTTAGCGATGTGTATAAAATACGATTGAAAGTCAGAGGAGGGACAACTCTTGGCTGGGCAGCCGTTCTAAACATTACCATATTCTATAGTACTGTGCAGTAATAACGTTACACGTTTGATACTACAGTTTTAATGAATAGAACAAGTACTAATACTGAAATGAGTCCTTTTTTTATTGCTGCCTTACCCTCGAATTAGGTACCTCCTTTTAGTTGAGTTAGTTTCTCGAAAAAGTATAATAAAATCAATACGAATAAGTTTACTAAATTAGGTTGTGCCTGAGATAGTCTTAATCTTTTTTTATTAGTAAAATCATTTTAAATCTAGCACACGTACGTCTACATGTATGACTCTACTACGGGTAAGTCTATCAAGCTTCGGCAGCTAAGCTTTTCCACGAGCTTTGACAATGATGAAGCTTATATAGCATACGGACTGAGAATACAAACATCTATCACGATAAAAAAAAGGCTGTCTCGTTTAGAATATAATAAGCATGTCTTTATTAGGTAGGTAACGCAAGAAAGTGTTTGTATTTTTATATTAAAAAATCTTTAAAAGGTACAGCCCTCTGCTTTTGTTATAAACAATAATAAATCATAATATTTTATTTATCTGATAGTTTAGTTTGTAATTAATCATTAAAAACAACTACAAAATTAAACACTGGCCGAGATGATTATAATATCTAGTCTTTTTGGTTACCCCTTTTTCGACTTTCAATATCCGCCTGTACCAGAAAATAGTTGGTCATGCCGGACACATTAATCTTTTTACTAAGCGAAAGCTTCTCAGCATTAATCTAACATGATAGTGAATAATTCAAGACGGAAAAGTCTTAACATGAAAATGAATTCGGTTTTAAGTTTTGTGAAAAACGAATTTTAAATTGGAAAAAATTTAAAACCCATTATTTATTGCTTTGTTCCTTGCAGATATTATAAATATCACTTTTACGCCGACAACCTTCAATTATATGAGCTGAGGTCCGGACACCCTCGAATCGGAATGCTAAGCGGGTACTGAATGCAGCCCATGCCGAAGTCCCCTCTCGGAGGCCCTGGAGGCTAGTTACGGAGCTCTAGTACTAATGGAGCTCCGTTAAAGCGACCTAACAGCTTTACGGCCTCCCAAACCGGTGAAAATAAGAAAAGCGTGGCGGTTCCTGACCCCGGTACCGTGCCACCTCAAGCCCGGAGGATCTGTAAAGGCCTCCTCAAGGCCAACAATGAAAGAATCGTTCAAAAAAAAAGATCGGCACCCATTTCATTCAGATACGTCTCGGTGCATGGACCACTGTTTCGTACAGAAAACGTCACTGGTTTCTCTCTCTCACTGTCTTTGGTGAATAAGGTAGACGTATAATCTTTGTTGTATTGCCACATAACCCTAAACGAAAAGAACAATGTTCAATTACAGAGACACGAAAGTGGTCGGATGCCTACCAAGACTTCAAAAATATGCTTAAAAGCTCAGAAGTAGATTGCTGTTGAGACATTGTGAAAACCGTTAAAAAACACCGTAAAGTCCGCGTATTAATATAGATTTTACAATAAGTTTTTTGTGTCATCGTACGAGAGGGCATAGCAGAATTGGCTTGTCTCGCAGTCCGGTTTTTATATCACAAAACTTCACAACTTTGTTATCGACAGAGCTTGATGAGAAAGGGCAAAACCGACTTGTAAAAGAAGACTTGTTGTTAGATGGAGACAAGATATTGATTTTGTTTAGTAATCCACTATTTTTATTTTCCGTATTCAAATATTGTGCAAAGGTATGGAAAACCCATTATGATGATTACATAGGAATTTTTTTTATTCATTGTGTATCAATGCCCTAGAAAACTAAAACCGGCCAAGTGCGAGTCGGACTTGCGCATAAAGAATCCCGTACCATTATCCATAAAAATGGGAAAAAAAGCATGTCTATTGTATGGAAGCTAGCATGAGTTGTGGTGTTATTTATTAACAATCACTTGTATTAACGCGCGTGCGTTTTCTATGTTTTATTTGCGTTCACTGGTAATATGCATATTTTATCTGACATGACATCATATAATTTTTATGTACAAAATTAATAATAAATTCATTAAAACATTCGAAAGTTCAAAGGATAGTGTTTGAACTAACACCTTTTGTTTGTATGCAAATGTTGGCTTAAGCTAAATTTTGAAATTCATTTATTTAGGGCAGGAAAGCTCAACGTTATACCAAGCGGATTTGCATTTGTAACTCCAGAATGTTAATATTACGAAACAATTTAGACGGCGTTTTCTTCCCCCGTCGTTTATATTCATATGTACAATATGTGAGAATTAATCATTCTAAATTACAATAAATTTTATATCAATTTTATAAAGCGAATCAACATACGAGTTGTATGTTAATTTGTATTATTGAATTGCATTAATTAGTTGGTGTTATTTAAAGTTATTTGTACAGAAGGTTTTAGGATATAATCCTACACACACCGCAGATTGATAGACTTTTGATATTTTCAAAAATATTTTTTTATTATCATAGAAAATATACTGGTTTTCTCACGATTTTTTCCTTCATCGGTAAGCCCGCGATAAATCAACACTTAAATTTTTTGCTATTAACAAATTCATTGGTGCCGGCACCGGCATTTTGGGTCGGGTTGTTCGTGTATATTTAATTAAAAACGCCTGCCTGAAAGTGTCCAGGTAGTATAACAGTCGTGATAGCTCACTGGAGCTATCACGTTATACTTCGATAGGTTAATGAAGCTTTAATACGGATGCGTCAAACAATTTTGAGTACTATGCCCAATGCAGAAGAATTTTTGTTTTTAATGTACTGTTGGTATCCAAGATTGTATATACGTTGTTATCGGAGTGCGGAGAGAGATTTTGATGATATTTTTTGTGATGGAACGTGCTTGCCGACCTTCTTTTGTTTTAGTAGCATCAATTGCTACTTAACAAAAAACGGTTATGGCCGTCGAAGTAAATAATTCTGTAATTAAATTCTTTTGCTATCAATATATTAATATTGTTTGCTTTCTTCTCACATTAAAAAAAAATCAATAACGTTACTGAATCTTGCCAACAAATGAAAAATAAAACGAATACTTAATAGATCTGATGCATCTGTACTGTGGCTACAGGCTTCGTTTACGTGGGATTTTCATTTTACAGGGCAAACAAGCCTAAATGACCGTACAAAGGCGTTAGATTTCGTAGATTCACGTAATAAACTTATTCCCTACTCTACACATAGTCGGATATGCGAATGGCGAACTTTTAATGCATGTAATTTAAATTCTCGGATATACACGTTCCCACGATATTTAACAAAATATGACCTTTGAAAGTTGCAAAATAATAAATATCACCGGAAAGTTATATAAAAATAAAAGTTTAATGGCTCTTGTTTCTGTATTTTTAAAATACATAGTAAAACGGTATGTAATAAACTAATATAACATTTGAATAAGTTTTTCTATTACTCTACAGGAATCTTTAACAGGTTGTCATAAGGCAAACTACTACAGTTAGATAATATTTCCTTTAAGTTAAATATATGAAGTATAAGTAATTTCTTTCACAAGATAATACGAGTTTCAGCGCAACAAAATGGTTTTTTATATATCATATTTTTGCGCGTTATAAACATTTAAATTCTTTAAACATCATATTAAATACACTTTTTAAAGTTGTATTAAACATTTTATTTACACAGTTATTAAATTTTCCAAAACAAAGAATTTTAGAACACCCTTACCTATAAAAGCGTAACGTAAAGTTCATTTGTAAAGGTCATAAAGCATATGAATGGGTTGAATGAATTTAAAAGAGACAAAACATACTGTTAGAAAGAGAGGCTTGTAATACGAAGCTGTGGCGCGAGTTGTATAGGATGTTACAAATTTTGTTTCTTTTTTACTTAATTAGTTTGTTTGAAAAATATTTTTTTTATTATGGATTTTGTTTAACGTTAATTTATTTTTATGATTATTGGCAAGTAGCGCTAGACGTGTGTTCATTTATTGTCGCGATGGTAACGACACGCTGTATAAAAAAATTGGTTAATCATTTTAAAAAAAAAAATAATATTCCAAGACATATTGTTATGAATACCTTGAATGCCTTTCTTTGCCTCATGACTATGAACGTGCCAAAGTAGTCGAAGCGACGAGCTAAACCAGTTTTCAAGATCTCAATCAAAAGGATAGTATATTGTGAAAAATTGGAAACCTAACTACGTTCATCAGAAATTTTTAAATTTCCTTTTAAGGAGCATAAAAAAATCACTCTGGGCTAAATCTTAGCTGTAAGGTAGATGGGGTAGTAATTGGACACCTGTTGCATCTAAAAGGTTTAATGTTCTAATGAATGTTCGCATGGGCGAGCGCGGTGCCCAAAGAAAAAGAATAGGAAGAAGTTTCAGAAAATTAAGGCAACCAAATGTAAAAGCTATCACAGATAACTGTTCTACAATTAAGTGGAAGTGTTATAATTCTGCGTTTCGTCTGGTGGGTGAGGTAGCCGTGACTCGCTTTATTAAGAGGTGGCAATGCCAGATGCAACCCTACGGGTGTTGCAAATGTCCATGGGCGGCGGTTGTCAATTAACATCAGGTGACCCGCCCTTTCGCTTTTCACCTTCTACACATAAAAAAGTTGTAAATAAAACCGTTTAGTAATGCATCAGATTGTATTTCTTCAAGTATTAACTTGATATGTTTTATCTCTTTTAAATTCATTCAACCCATTCATATGCTTTGTGACCTTTACAAATGAACGTTACGTTACAGTTTTATACGTAAGGATGTTCTAAAATTATTTGTTTTGGAAAATTTTATAACTCGGTATGTATTGATGTTTAAAAAAAATAAATGTTTAATATAATTTTAAAAGTTATCCCATATATGTGTGTTGATTTATGGTTGCGTTAGTAGCGCCACGTTGTATATAACATATTAAGTAAATTAGATATCCATGGGCGATGGTTATCGTTTGACATCAAGTGAATCGTCTAAAAACTTTCCAACATTTGACATAAAAAAGATACCATGAAAAGTGTAAACATATTAAATTATTTAAGTCATGATGTTTATGATATGATACGAGGCTAGAAAAAGGGTTAAAATATGATTAATACAAGAATAATTTAGAAATAATTTAAAAAATAACTCCACTAGTGTTCTTCCAATCCGCCTAAAAGATATTGCATTCGAATCATCAGTACTCCAGATTTAATTTTATAAAACTAATAATAATTTGCATCCAATTTGATTCTCCAATCGCACGTATAAAGACTAGATAACAATTCCACTCGCATATAAACATTAATTTCCACGCAGAAATGATGTAAAGTAAAACCTAATCCCCATTCTTACAAAATATCGCAAATGATTTCAGTTTCTGTGACTGAACAAATAATATCTGTTAATTTAAATTTAGCATAATTTGTAAGAGATAAAAATCGAAATAAGTTGATTTATTTCTTCTTATGTATACAATCTTGTGCCAGAATTTACGGATACTTGGAAAGTTTATATGCATTATTAAGGACTGCACCTGAATTGCATTGCTTAATGATGTAGTAAGAAAAGAGCTCGAGACGGGGATTTAATTCTATTACCCATGAAATAAACGTCTCGGTTAGAAAATTTGCTCCCATTTACACAAAACGGAGCGCAACTTAATGCAACTATCCCGTAAGTACGATCCTTTTTAAGACTTAATTTTGAATGCCCGAAGCATTCGAAAACAGGGGTTTTCTATAATGATGTAATTTCAAAAAGTATTTTAACTTAACCATTAAAACAACACAAAATAGGCTAGTTACCAAGTGACACTGAAAATTTTTAGAACTGAGCAATTAGCATCTCTTTGATATATTGCATTCATTTTTCATTTGCTACTGTGAATTGGCGGCAATTGCAAAAGTCATACAAATAAAAGTTACACCCCAAATTTAACGTGAGAAAATTTTCGGTCCATGATTTATTATGACGCTGTGTTTCTCAACAACAATGATAAACTTCGAATGTTATTTAATTATGAAGCCCCATCTAAAATATTACACGACCATAAGACGTCAGTGAGCTTTGTACCAGATGTATTCTCTTCTAGACATACTTTTACTTCAAACCCCTTCGCATGGATTAGTATCGCGAAATGTTTCATCGTCACAGTTTATGAAAGCTGGACCGAACCCGAAACCAAGAGACAATCTACTCAGTGGGTGTTTCCTTTCATCAATTGTTGGGCATCGGCCAACTAAAGTAAACAAAGGAAGAAGACAAGGTAAAAACATTTTAGCCTCGTTCTTTGGTCGGAAACTCATTTCCAGATAATTGTGCTGGAAGATAGAAGGAAAGTTACTGCAGACTGGTATGTTAACTATTGTTTGCCTGTTGTCTTAGAAAATGTCCGACAGCATCGCCCTCGAAACAGGAAGATCCCTCTGCCTATTCCTACTTCACCTAAACGAAACTCCGCAAAATGAAAAATTGTAGATTTGACTATGACAGGTGTCGACATAATAAGTCATCGGCCATATAGTCCCGACCTAGCGCCTTGTTTCTCATTTATTCCCAACATTCTACATTTAGCCTTTTTATGATTTTCTAAAAACTTTCAGTGTGCGTACCTGGGTCACGTAAATAATAAAAACCGTGGGTTCGAATATTTGATTCATATTCAGGAAAGAAACTTTGTCTTCATACTTTGTGTAATATACACTTAATTACCTCTCCCGATCATTCAAATCTATTACATTGAAGTGATAATAAAATGAAATATGTTATATTATGTAATATAGTATATAATTGTTATATATAAATATAACGATTTATATTTATATACATTTCTATTTATTGGACGATAAATATCAAATTTCTTTAAATAACTTCTTTTATTTACGCGAATATTATACCGTCTTAACGAAGACTTGGCCACTGTAGCTAACTAGAAAGGGTGGTGGTGAGAATTTTAAATATGTGTTTGTATGCGTTTTTTCCGGTACCCGATATGGCTCGAAATAAACTGCGCTAAAATCCGTAAATTAGTTTTGTTAAAAAGTTAGCTTATGTTTAAAAAAAAAGAAAAATAGGCATTGTAAAACTACCACGACATGAAATAAACAAGCTTAATCCATTTATTGAAAATACTCGTAGTAAAGAAGGGATAAAAAGACGTCTTGTTTAAACTATAAGCTGTACAAAACTGTTCTCAGTTTAAGGCATGGAGAAAGTTTCTGCATTCGAGTTACAAGTACTAGCAAAATCGACTCTCTATCTGTTTCAACGTGTAACTTTTAGTAAATCCCCGTTAATGTACCTTATCAGGATAATTTAAAGAAAGGAAGTTTTTACAGTCTTTCTTCTTCTTAACCTGTTGTCGCAGAGAATGTCCAATTTTTAAAAACTGTAAACTGATTATTGCATTCAGTTTACTCAAAAGGAAAAGAAAACGTACGTATGTACTGACGTATTTTCAAATTATTTATTACATCTATTTCATAAAAGTTAAAAAACATGATGTATGGAATACATAATACAAAGTGATAACCTTTCTGCTTCCAAAAAAGCCTGCATTTCGCTTATTTCCTTAACTTCAGTACGTACTAAAGCATAAGGACCCAATACGATGTCATATTTTTGTAACTTATGGCGTATATTTAATATGTCTTCACCATATAAGTCATATGAGATAGGTCATATTTGAAAGCGGAGCTTTAAAAAAAATCTTAAATTGGAAATTTAAATTAAATTATGTTTTTTTATTTCTTTTGTTTATTATTTATGCAATACGATTTCATATTCACATATTCGACATTTCGACATATTCATATTTTTATTGTATGAATCGAATACGTATGGGACATAAATAAACTTATCACATCAGGTACGTGGAAAAAATGTAAATTGGAAATTTGTATTGTGTTTTATTGCTTCGATTTTTCATTTTTGCAATTTAATTTTTTAATTAATACCATCTTAAATTACAGATCCTCCATTACAAATACATCCAATTTGAATATATAGAGGTAATATAACCCGAGACTTACATTCTACGTGGTAGGTCTGCACTTAAAATCAGGTGAATTTACTGGTTTTGTATTATGATATATTATGTAGTCACACAAAACTAACCCTTCACATGTTTAAAAATAGAAACTCATTAAAAGTGTCATAATTATTTTCCTCCTCAATCCGCATTGAACCCGTTCCCATGAGCACTTGAAGTATGTGTTTAATGATGTCAGAAAATATTGAAGTATCAAACATATTTAAAAAAAAATAACTTTCTGTTCCTACAGTACTGGAAATAACCATAGACATCTTTTAAAATAAAACGAATTCGACCTCTTAATACTCTTTTACATGCACAATTAAATGTAAACGAAGTTTGTTTCACTAAAAAAGAAAAAGGTAAACAAACTAAGCTAACCTACCTGATATACATATGTTTGCTAATGAGAAATAAGTAAGACTCATAGTTTTAACACGCTTTTATTAGCTTGGTAGCTTAATACTTCTTTGTTTTGGCTGTCAAACTATTGAACTTTTTACCTTTGGCTACTAAACGTACTCAAACCCTAGATTCTTTTAAAAACTTAAAAAGTTAAGGGGTCCTCTCTGTCTCTCGATGTCTCTCTCCTTCCCTTTTTATTTCACATTTAACTCAATGATCACTCACAGGAAGCATTTTTTCTTATTTTTTTTTTTGATATTTTCTTTTCATGTACATAATGGGCAGGCCATTAACAGAAATTGCTATGTAGCATTAGGGTCGCCCCTTCCTGATTAGTATTTGATAAATATTTTGTTTTTTGTACTTTTTTTCTTTTGAAGCGTACAAAATGAAGCGTACGAAACAAGAGTTTTACTGCACTTCGTCTATACTCAATAGCGGTGGCCCAATTTTGGTGGAAGCAATCAATAGTGCCAAGATATTTACCTTGTTACATTTTTTATCTTATAATATTACTGGCTTATTTTTTTCAAACATTGTTTACTCTTAAACTGCTCAATTATTATTCTATTATATGCTAAATATAAAATGTAAATCCTTTCTTGGCTATAAGTTAAGCACATGTGATATACAGGTAAAGAACTAAAGGCTGTAGATTTAGTTGCTCAATAAAATAAAAATAAGAATTACGAAAGACTCATACAATCACAACTTTATAGCATCGGGGCCGCCAGCATTGAATAGTAAGAGTAGAAAAAAACATTTGTAAAAGAAAAAAAATGAAATAAGTCCATACGCACGTTTCTCTGCTAAAGTAAAAAAGCCTACGCAGCTAGACGCCAACATTCAACTCCATCATAAATAGACCTTAATACGACAAAACTATCAATAACATAATCCCCATTTATTTTATTGTTCATTGTTTTTTCCGGTAGCGTGTCCATTTAGAAATAATAAAATAAAATAAACATACCTTAATGCGCAAACTATTAGAGTAAAATAAAATGAAATAAAATTGTTAATAATTTAATAAAATTTATTTCATCATATTATTAAAAAAAAACAAATTCATGTCGTGTTTTAAGCAAACAAACAACTCCAATAATATCTATTATAATTATGTACCTTTTCATACCAGTACGACCAATGTTTAAGTTAACATCTTATGTTTTTCTTTTTTGACTGTTTTTTTCTGTTACTGTGTATTTGCAGAAGTAAAATTCAGCTCTTACTTCCCCCGGGACTTTGTATTATGTTTGAACTTTCAGGGCTTTTATTTACGCTTCGGGCTGCTTAGAATTTAATATGTTTTCTCCTGTATCATAAAAAAAACTAATGAAAAATTTATTTAAATCATTACCTAAATTATTTACATGTTCCAATTTGCAGAAGGGAAACAAAAGATTGGCACTAAAGAAATCTTTTGTTTCGTTTGGTTTGCAAGGAAATACAACAAATATATATAACAAATATAAATAAATAAATAAAACTGACCTTTAAATCCTGTCTCCAGTCTGAGTTTTTAAATACTGTATGTAATCTTTTACCTTAATGTGAATAAAAACAGTGAATTGATTGAAGAAGCATTCTAAGACATCCCACTGGTTCGACTGTGTATGTCTGATAGGAATAATAATGTTATTTAGTGTACAAAATACATCTAAACATGCTTGTACAACGTGTAAAAGCGGTTTGACTGGTAAGTGAAGTAACCGGGGCTCACGTTTGCCACCCCTCGTGTATGCACGAACAGACGCTGTAGACGTCCACGAGCAGCGGTAACCACTAATCAGGTGAACCATCTGCAGACTTTGGATTTTTTTATGTGTGAAAAGTTGGCGTTTCCACAAATAAAATAATATTCTAATTTACTTTTCAAGTAACAAACAAAGGTACTCAACGAAAAAAAAATTCCGTGGACAAAATTTAAAGTAAAGTATTTCCCACTGCTGGAAAAAGGCTTCCTATAAGACGTATTCTAACACACGATCCCACTTCGGACTGGCAGACTTCATATATCTTCTTCATATCGAAATATGTTTTTATTATTTCGAAAATATGCAGGTTTCCTCGCTTTTCTTAGGGTTCCATACCTGAAACGGTAAAAAAAGGATTTTTTTAGTAGTTTTCAACATTTTATTATTAGAAATTTTTATTTACTTCTGCTGTGAGACCTAGCTTTTAAACAAAATTAACAATTCAAGATCAACTGGAAATATCCTAGGTTTTGGGTCATAAATTATGCTAATATTAATTAGGCACAAAGCTTACGCAGCCTTTTTGCGTCTCCTGGTCTTGATCAGCCCAACCCCATGCAAATTGGATGATACGTCAGAGCCAGAGTATTACCAAGGTCACTAAAGCCTCTTCCAAGCAGCGTACTCTGCTACTACATTGTGCAGATGTTTGTTACCGAGACTCGGAACAAGGAACTTCCTAACAAGCCAGAGTGGCTACTCAAGGACTGTATCAGTCTTCGAAAATATGATCATTTTACTCCCGAGAATTCTTAGTTTTAATGGCTCACTATTCAAAGTTCGTATAACCTTTACACGCAGTTGAAGTAGAAGTAAAAAAATCTTTAAAATAATTAATAACGATTTAATTTATTATTAATGTATCATTTAATAATAAATTACTTTTATTTTTTATTTTATCTTTATAATTAATAATTACTGAATGTAATAATTAATAACAGGTTTTTGGTGCAGGTTTCCACAACACACATTCTTTGGAGATATTAGCGAAATAGGCATATTTTTTTAAATGACTACATTTTGATACCATTTTGTGCAGAAAAAAATATATACTGGTGCGGAGTAAAAACGAGGCACATGTGACAGGAAGTATCATTGATATAATTGAAACATTGAGTATTTCATTATCGTTTAACAAAAATACTAGCACGCAAGCAAATAAGGCCTAGGAGCGATTTTAGAACTTATATCTAATGAATGTCAATTTAAGGTCGCTTACCAGTGGCAACGCAGCCGTGCTCGTATATCCGACAACACACCTGACAATTGAACGTCAATAACATATCCACAATATGGCAACTGCGCTGGTTACGGTTCATTGTGCTTTCACGTTCCGGGCCAACTTCCAGTAATTAGTATACAATACTATACTGCTCTTCTAGAATAAGATCTTCTACAATACATGTACAAAAATTTTGTGGGAATCGAATTCACTAGCGACTAAACTTATAGTAGTAAATGCGCCACATGAGCCATCACAGAGGATTGTTGTTTTTGTTTGTATTATGTTGAAAGGCATATCCTTCAAGCAAAATCTGTTGTCAATGTTAGTAAGGTAGATCTATCTAAAAATATATTGAAATAAATTTATGTTTTAACGAACTTTACTATACCATGCATAGCACATGCATCACAAGTAAAAAAATTATATACTATACCTAAGTTCCATGAATATTTACAAATATCTTAGCTGTAATAAGATGTAAGTAATTCTTCCCAATCTTACGGTCAATTTAATGAGGAATAAAATATCGGCATTCTGATAAAAGTTAACTTCATCTTAATTTCATGAATTATTACGTTGTTTAATCTGTGGTTTATAAAACAAACGAACCAACGATACGTAAGAATAAATATTATACTCCGTCATAAGTTTCGCTTACTTATCCGCTACTTGAATTGTGAAGATATTTTTATCCAACATTTAACTATTGTATACACATTAAAATGAACCTTCAATTCGATTTTTTTATATGTATAGTCATCATCTAGCAGCCATCGCATGAAGTATTTTTTATAAAAAAAAGGGGCCAAATGGGCAGGACGCTCATCAAATGGATAGTGATCACCGCCGCCCATGAACATATGCAACTCCAGAGGGCTTGCAAATGCGTTGCCGACCTTTAAAATAATATATAATTAAAGTTACATCCTAAATGCAAATGAGCCGGAAATAATGGCGCACTGCACCGTTTACAGCGAGCAGTAAGTATGAATTACGACTACGCACACGGACAGCAATTGTCGGAATCACTTCTCAGTGAAATTTTCACTTAAAAAAGGTCATGATTTAATGGACTTAATAACTTATGTGCGGGAAGTCGCTGGATGCAGGTGGCTCAGGATCGTACTTCGTGGCGGTCTATGGCGGAGGCCTTTGTTAAGCAGTGGACTCAAGCAATCTGACATGATGATTATGAATAATTATTTTAATTAATTTATATAGATTTTTATTGAAGTAGGGAAAATACGGATAGTTTAAGTAAGGCTCATCAAAATCACATTCATTAAAATAAAGAAAATAGCGCATATCGGGGACGAAAGCTGTTAACTGAATAAGCTAGTTGTTAACGAAAACTTTTAAACAACAGTCTATTCCACACTGTAAAATCATACGTCGTTTCATAAGTCGAAAATTAACATCGAATTGATAAGCGAAAAAAACCATAGTAAAAGCTCAGAATGACACGTTTAATTACATATAAGATAAATAAATACAAACCTATGGAAATAAATTATAAACAAAACTTGGCAATGTTCATTACTGTAAATTATAATTTGTTCAAAACCTAACTTAATCATATTTGTGAACTTCATACGTGCCAATTACGTTTCAATCTAAAACTTCACAATTACCAATACAAATCCGATTAGTCAAATTATTCCAATCGAATGTAATTGTGCTTTCAGTTTCATAGTTAATTGGTTGCAAATTTCCATTTATTCCCACCACGTATTTAGAATAGTCAAATAAGTCGAATACGTGATAATTCACTACTTATTAAAGAATGAAAGAGATTCTCGTGGTTATTTTTTATTATAAAAAATGGCAAGCGAGTAGTTCGTCGCCCGTATATATGTCTACTAAACCTTATGAGCCGGAGAAAAATTAATAACATTTTGAAAGTTGCCAACAATTATTTTCATCACTAGGGAAACGCAAAAGTGTGAGACCGTGGCGAAACTTCCCGTTTATGCAAGTAGAATCCGCTGCGTGACTTCATAAAGGCCGAAACGTTGGGTCAACTTATCATTAAAATAAAGAAAAACGATAAAAAATTGTAAAGATTTATAGAGCTTTGCGTTTTCAATGTAGTCAAGTGGTCTTCTTTACACGTGTGTAAACCAACGAAGACTACCGCAAACGTATTTGTTGTAGATATTGTTCCGCCTCGTCACTCCGCATATCCACCGCAATATAAAATAATGAATAATATGGAGATGCTTCTTCATAAGGCGTTCGTCTATCTTTCGTGGTGACCGTAATGATTTTTTTTACAAAATTGTGAATAATATTAAATATTTTTTTTTCATATTGTCCCCTTTATCTTACCTAGCACCGGTCTGCCATTATTTTACTATTACTATAACAAAACTTTATGAGTTTCCTCGTTGTAGCCTATTTAGGTTCCTCACGGAATAGAAAAGGAAAATGGAAAGATACAAAAAAGGAAGCTAAACGAAAGAAAATAAGACAATCGAAAAGGAAGTTGTACAAGAAACGAAAGGTTCAAAATAAACTTCTACGAATACTTTCGCCATCCGAAGAACATCATTCCGAAAATAGATAAGCTATTTCTTAAACTTCACAACAACCGAAAAGTATAAGAAAAAAGATTCACTAATAAAATCAAAAATGCCTTTGAGAAATGTCAAAGGAAATTTGTGTACATCCCTTTACCCTGGGCAACAAATATATTGTCTACTACAATGAATAATGCTATAGAAAAGCTATGCCCCTTCCAAGAACCAGATTGCCTCAACGGCAGCATAAAGTAAAAAGACAGGGCTGGTTTGTTTACTATTGTAATCCAAATAACTTTTCTGGGGTTTTATCTTTAACGTTCACGTGATATTCATTCGGAGGTGGAATCATCAAGGAATAACATATCACAGTTAAGACACTTTATCTGGTTCATTTATTATATTTTTTGGACATTTTAAAATCATTACTCTCGAAACACAAAACCTTCTTTTATATATGAGAAGGTAGCAAGCGAGCGGTTCACCTAATAGTAAGTCACAACCGCCGCCCATGGACATTTGCAACACCCGTAAGGTTGCAAATGCGTTGACAGACTTTAAAAAAGTTGGCTCCGGTTACTTCACTCACCAAACGAAAGGCGACAGTATATATTTCCACTTCACGCCAGTATTCTGAGGCCGTGGGATTCGCCAGCCCATTAGTGCATCAGCAGAAGCTTTGTGAGGCCCTACCACAGTACCATTTTATTTTATATTAAGCTTATTACATTCTGAAATGTATACTTATAATCGTGTGTATGTAAAACTATTGTTAAATGTCTTAAAACCAGTGACAGCACAAGCAACAGAGCGAACATTATTTCAAAAAAATTTGTAACATCACCCGAATTATTTTTTCTTTTTCCTAATTAATACGTGTTTCACATTATAATATACCATATTATTATAATGTGAAACATGCATTAAGGACCAAGATGAATGGAAATGACTCTTGTTATGTTATGCACTTACATGCCTGCTGACTTTATACTGATATTTTTATTGTTTTCTTCTATAGTAAAGTATAACCCTATATATGTTCTCTGTACAGAGAGTATTAGGGTGTAGTCCACCAAGCGACAACACTACTGATTGGCGAGCTTCATACATCTTCGAAATGTTTCCTCACGATCTTTTCTTTCACCACTGAGCACATGATAAGTCAACACTTAAAATTAACAATTTGGTAGTATTAAATTAATAGATATTTTATAATAGTACATATTTAATAGTGCCGGTACCAGGATTTGAATTTAGGTTGCTCGAGTATATTAAACAAAAACGAGCAGCCGGACATTGAGCTATTAGTTATAGTCTGAATAGATAAACCGTTGGTTTATACATTAATAAGATTTTTATAAAAACCTAAATACAAAAAAAAATATTTTGGATAAGTTGACAGAATCATGGACCATGAGAAACATTCGACTGTTTGATGATAGATAATTACTTAGAAGACAACAGTGACTAAGGAGTCAGCTCTAAATACAGACTTCAAGCCCATTATTATAATCACTTAGTTGGCCTAATCAAAAAATTGACTCAAAAAAATTAATTGACTTGAGTATTGAAAATCACTATTGTGTTTTGTGTTTGTTAGTGATTATTATGATAGTATAATAACATATAATAATAACAACTCTTCCACTCGACTCATATAGGTACTTTGATTATTGACTTGAGGCTTGAGTACTTTGATTATTTACTTGTCATTTGACAAGTGTATAATCGAAGCTTGGGTACTAATGGTACAACTGAACGATTGCTCTATATTCTACAATTATATTACTACAAGAATGTTATTTTTTCAATCAGATCAGTATTGTGTTTAATGTTTGTTAGTGATTACTGTGATAGCAAAAAAACATCTAATAATAACAACCCTTCCACTCGATTCATGTAGGTACTTTGATTATTTACTTGTCACTTGACAAGTGTATAATCAAAGCTTGGGTACTTATGGTACAATTGAGCGATTGCTCTATATTCTACAAATATATTACTAAAAGAATGTTAGTTTTTCAATTAGAAGATCACTATTGTGTTTAGTGTTTGTTAGTGATTATTATGATAGCATAATAAAATTTAATAATAACAACTCTTCCACTCAATTCATGTAAATACTTATTTGTATATGTTAAACACAACACGTGATGTCGGAACGTTCGAGTGGATTAAACAATAATTAAACTAGAAAACAGTTTCCAAACAGATGCGACTAAATCATATTGTTATAGCGTGGTGTATAGTTTACGTTCTGTGAATAAATGTTCGCAACAATTTGTTCCATTATGAACTGAATTTATAACAGACTAAAAATAAGTGCTAAACGTGACCCAATACATTGGTGCCTAAATATGCAAATGCAACTATGCTACTAATTATAAAACAGAACAGAAATTTAATTTGTGATTGAGCGTAAAATAAACTGAATTATTGTATATAATTCAATTGGCATATTCATTGGACATAACGAAAAAGAAAGAAAGAACGCCAAAACGATTTGACAACTGTTCTGTGCCTATACATACGTCACATAAAAAATACCTTGAATTTAACAAAATTAACAACATCATTAAAGCACTCTTTAACCTTAAAGTCAATGCAAATTTTTGGGCTTCATCTTTGCTTCAAAAGATATGTTTCTAGCACCACGTAAAACAAAAAAGACAAAAAAACAACAACAACTAATGTAAACTTAGAGACTTTCCTCGTTTTGTAGAGGTGTTGATTTCAGCTCTCCAAATTCAGCTCAGCAATCCAATATTCGTGCTTAAGTATTAAATGTTTTGAAAGGTTTAAATATTTGTCCCTTTATAATTAGGTACCATAATTACGAACAAGTCAAAAAAGAGCCCCGGGAATTTAAACATTGATATAGAATGATGGTTAACATATCGATAACGGCCGATAACCCCTGGTCAGAGTTCAGAGAACAGGCTAACGGGGGCCTTTAGTGATTGATACTGAAGAATGTTTTAGCTATTGGAAAGAAAATTAAAAGAAGATTAGTATATATTGAGGAGTTGGAATTAAGAGCAGCCTTTTAAATATTTGCGAAAGACCTACCTATGTACGAATCGATAATTTAACTTCATGCACAGATAGAATGGGCAGAGTCTAACATGAATATTTAAACGTAATTTGCAGAAATATTGGTGTTAAATGCCTAATCAAATTGTTTTCGCGTCTTACAAAAAATACAAAGGATAATTTATTGTGAAGCTGATGAATTATCACGAATAAGATTTTTGGATACAGAATGGGAATTAAATGACTATGCTTTGAAACACCTCAAGTTATTATTACATTATTGCATGATTTGTTTGCATGTAGATTGAACGTAAATTGTAATTTATACGTTACTTGGAAAGGAGAGACGGAATTACAGCAAAATTATGATAACTCGGGAAATTTGCATCATATAAATATAATTTATTTCACGATAAACGATTTCATCAATCAAACGGTGGTAGGGCCACACCTGATGTTAAGTGAATACCGCCGCCCATGGACATCTGCTACACCCGAGGGTTAGCATTGACAACGTTTTGAAAATTGGGCTCCGGCTACCTCTCTCACCAAACGAAACGCGAAAGTATTTGTCATACTTCTACTTTACGCTGGGGTTCTGTGAGTTCGTAGTACTTTCCCGGACGGATCTCGCCCATCAGTGCAACGGCAAAAACTGGTGCGTTTTAGGCCTAACCCTGCCCTATAAAATTTGAAAATATTAGTTAGAAACAAAATGACTAGGGAACGGCGGCCTAGCCAACGCCAACACTTTAGTCGTGACTACTCCATAAAAAAATAAGAATATTATAAAAAATAAGTTTATGAAAAATCCGGCCAAGGTATATATATAAAAGTAAATCGTATCAAATGAATCTGTTCACACAATCGTCATCAAACTCACTTGGTATGTTTGATTTCCAATTAAATGCCCGCTCGGGACTAAGCTTTGTTTTTACCAAAAATAGATAATCCGAGTTAGATTTTTCAGGTCTGTTTGTCTCAATAATTGGTACGTCAATCGTCCATCGGGCAGTTACGGTACGTTAAAAGCGCCTAAAAGTAATGAAATTGAGACGAACATTACTTACAGGTAATATAATTGTCAATATGCATTATCTAAGCATCGCATTTTCTATTTACTTTTTCTCAAAAAAATAATTTCATTACTTTTCCGTGATGATGCATAGTAACTTTAAAAAATAAAATAGACCTTTGGTTCATTAATCAAAAGAGAATGGTCGACAGTCATATCAGAGGCTTGAATGCGGTCAGATTAATGTCCTTCTTAACAAAAGCATGCCATAAAAAGAATTCTTTTTAATTTCAGTTGGCTATAGTCCGATCATAGATTAATTTAAAAATGGAATTACGGAGTTTCCGACAAATGTTGTTGGTCAACTTTTATCACGTAGTAATTTTTTACCCGATAAATCTACAATAATAAAATATTTAAATTTTAGTTTAATAAAAACTGCTACCTGTTACTGCTAAAACTACTTTAGCAATAATTTTGTAACATTGTTCATATTAACAAATCTAAATAAAATAAAAAGGAGAGATTCCATATTCTGAGTTTAACTAATATGGTCCGAATCAGGTCACGAAATGGTCATAAACGGTCAGGGATTTTAAATAACTGGTCAATACTTTGACACTACATAGAGTTTAAAATTCTAAAACTACTTTAGCAATAATTTTGTAACATTGTTCATATTAACAAATCTAAATAAAATAAAAAGGAGAGATTCCATATTCTGAGTTTAACTAATATGGTCCGAATCAGGTCACGAAATGGTCATAAACGGTCAGGGATTTTAAATAACTGGTCAATACTTTGACACTACATAGAGTTTAAAATTCTAAGGTCACCAGAATAATAGTGGCGGCTCAAATTAATTTCTAGATATCGGATCTAAAATTATTTCAATTGACCATAAAATTAACACAATTGGTCAAAAACTGTGACTTATAGTCACAGTTTTTGGTTATATATTTACTATAAAAATAAAAAAATCTAAGTTAACTTTTTCTGATTTCAAAGATGCTAGAAAGTTACGAAATATCATAAAAGCTCAAATTGATTGGATGTTCTGCTTGAAGAAGCAAAAGGATTGTTCCAACAACTATGCAAAAGATCTGAGTATTGCGGCAGTTGGCAAGCTAAGATTTTTACTAGATTTGGCTTAGATGGAACTTTTTAATACCACATATAACTTTAATCCCCACTAACTTTCTGTGAAAATAAAGCACATACAGTTTATGGTAATCATTTTCTCGGGAATTAAATAAAAAAAGTTCCAGGGTTAGACCCTTTAGGCTGCTGGTGTAGATTTAAGGTCTCATTATTATTCTCACAGCCAACTGCATATCAGCAATACCAACAATCATGTATGGCAGGTCAAATATGTAGATTAAACAGTAAAAATGGTTTAGAAAGAAATGAAACTATGATACATAAAAGTAGAGCTTTTATCGCCAAAAGTTTAGGCAGTAAGTTATTGGTAATGCATAAATTCAAATAGAAGTGTGCAGTTTGTCATTTGTGAACATAAAAAACTTTCTGTAGCTGTATCAACTAACAATATGTAAATCACTTAATGGTGCAAGATAGCACTAAACGCTACGGAAGGGAAGTGGGGATAGCAACAAGTTATTAATGAATGACTAGGTGAATATATAATTATATAGTAGACTAGCGACCTTCGCACGGGTGTAATGTATTATACATATAAACTTTCCTCTTGAATCACTCTATTTAGTAAAAAAAAAACCGCATCAAGATCCGTTGCGTAGTTTTAAAAATTTAAGCGTACATAGGGACAGACAGACAGAGGGACGACTTTGTTGTATACTATGTAGTGTTGCACAGCAATGGTATATATATATATCATTGCTGGCAAAGTAAGAGACAGCTGAGAAGCTTGTCGATGTGAGGGTAACCTCAGTCTTATTTCCTTACAAGCCCGCAATACACGGTGGTCCGCATGTTATGAGTTGAAACGCTTGGTATTTTGTAATTGGAGGGTTTTAACCGTCTCAACGATGTAACAAATATGATGTATTCTGCTTTCGACCAGTGCACTTCCGCCCAGACTAAATGCTCAATTGAATCAAACCCTTATGTTCAGGTGTCCTGGTTCGACGTCGCATAGGCGTTTGAGAAAGACTGGCATAATGGCTTGCATTTACAAGCTAAACACACTAAAAGTGCCAGTTATACTCGTTAAGACCAAAGACCATCGGCACGAGACTTCTTGTAGAACCGCTCTTATCGCTATCGATTAAAATACACTCTCAGAACCGCCCCTTTATGGCGAGCGATCCTCAAAGTTCATGCCTCTCATCTTTACTGATTTAGCTCTACAAAACTTACTCACCTTCTGTTATATACACTTTATTAAATACTCCTTACCAAGCGTGCTACCTAATCTATCCCTTATTATTATTTCTCAATTGGAGAACAAGCTGAATTCAACATGGCACTGTCATTAAGGGATATCTGAAGAGAACATGTAAAAAATGTAACTTACCTAGTCACATTCCAATGTCACTGCGTCATATGCAACGATATCCTACTACGATATAACACTATCACACATTTACATCAGTGATACACAATATTACGATTAGACCTCAAATACCTAACCATAACAAAGTATTCGTCGTCACTACAAGGACTCAAGTGCATTAAATAAAATATGCAGAAAAAGCGAATGAAACAATAAACGGTATATTCTACCTCGATATTCGTTTCATTCCATTTTTAACATTAAAAGGAACGGATATTAATAAAAATGCTAGGGCCACGCAACAGTTTTCACTCAGCAGAAATGGGCAAGTCCGTCCGGAAAAGTAGTCAAAGACTTTACAGACGACCGGCGGGAAGCGAAAGTGTTATACTTCTGCGTTACGTCTGGTGAGTGAGGTAAGCGGGGCCCACTTTATTAAAAGGTGGAAACGCATCTGCATACCCAAGGGTGTTGCAAATATCAATGGGTGGCGGACTTAACATCAGGTGAACTGCAAGCTCGCATGCCAACTTCTCACATATAAAAAATCATAGGCCTCCCCACAGGCCAACACGAAGCACCTGCACTCATCGACCACCCGCATAGGTAACTAATACGAGGCTGCCACACGAGAACCTATCTTCCTCAACGGCTATCGGTACTAATGCTCTGAGCTATGTCGGTTACCTTTGTTCTACTGCGGGTGTATTCATTACCAACTCTCTCATGCGGGATTAAAGGTTATATACCTATTTTAGAAATTAATTTGCGGGACATAAGATATAATAATGGGGAAAATTAAACCAAAAAACTTCAGTAATTGCTTCAGAGACACCTCACTTTACGTTAGCTACTTATAAGATCATATTGTTTAGCATTGATTGCATCTTGATTTGCACTTTCTCCAAAAGCGTCGCCATAAAAGAAATAACATTCCAATATGTACATGCAATTTTAGTCCACAATTGAACCCACTGAATATGCAATAAATTCTTATCATCCTTTTGGAATATGTGTTAAAACTGTAAAAAGTAACTGCTAATAAATGTCTTGCAATTTTCTCTTCTTTTTCAACGTCACATAAGTCTATTGAAAAAGAAAAAAAGTTTAATATCATCATTAGTATCTATTTACCTACTTATTGAATCGATTTGTGTATAACACATCTTGCGAACATTGCAACATATTTATTAAATAAATAAGTTGATAAGAAGGGCATAGATCCTAATTTCACGCACATGCATGACTATTAGATTTGAATCCGATCCAACTGATGGGTTTGGTATTACTTAAAGCCTTATTATACATTTTCATAGTCTCCAGAGTTAAAGCATAACTTCAATCAATACAAGATTCAAAGTATTCCACACGAGAGCAAGTTAATTTGCATCTATATGATATGTCAGTATTAAAGTGCAATTAAAAAATCTTAAAAAAACCCATTAAAAAAACATCAATGAGAGCATTAAGGAAAATCTTAGTTTATGCTAGAAGGATTCTCACCAGCCATGTCAAAGATCATAACATTAACAAGGGAAATAGGAAGAAAACTCCTCTAAAATACGACTACGAACGTGCGCAAAACGCACTTAAAGCTGATACCATCTTTAATCTTCCCACCTGTTTGTGTAAAGCGCGCTCGGCCTGAATCAAGTCGTTCTAAATAAAAGGAGTTGCGAACGCTCCATGAGATGAAATAAGGGCAGCGAAATATAAAAAACGTAAACGCCCTCTTAATCTTTTCTCCCTCTAATGATAGTTTTCATCGACTCCTTTTTTCCGACTTTAAAAATCAAAACAATTAAAATTATTTATCATTCATAATAAAATGCAAGTTACATAAGTAAGTCCGCATGTATATCAATGAGGTACGCTTGTCCTAAGAACATCTGCTTCAAATATGATTTCAATAACTACTTATTTAACTTATATACCTACTTATAATACATTTTACCAAGTATGTGAAAATATTTTTATTACTCTCAAGCCGCAGTTAGTTCGATTGATGGACTCTGTATGCCCTAATACACTCTGTACAGAGGCCGTTGCCCAACTGTGGGACATTTATAGCCTATTATTTTACTACTTTACAAGCCTAATTAAAGTATTATATTAAAATCATAGAATTTATTATCAGCACATTTTTATTAGATGTTAAATGAATTTTAATTTTTTGATAGCGCTCATTTCCTCATTTTTTTATCTGGCAACTTCCTAACTCGTAATAAAGCAAGCAGGAAGCGAGAATGCAATAACAACAGCAATTAACGAAGCTGTAAAGTTGTAATGATCCTAAAGAGAGTCATAAAGCAGAGATGGTTGTTACAAACAGCTTTCGGTTAGCCAAGAAAGTTTTTTGAACGTTCTCTTTTAACTTTAGTTCTAAAGTTTTTCTGCGGTTCTAGATTAGTTTGTTACTAATTGAGATCTAATTATATAGTGTATTACATGGTCATGATGATTAAAGACTCACTAGTAACTAGTTAAAATAATAATTTTTTATGTTACTTTAATGTGTGGAGAAGAAAGCTAATCAATGAAAGATGAAGAACTAATTACCACACACACACACAAGCATGAAAAAAAAACAATCGAAGCAACTTGTCCATACAATGGCAGAGACGCTGTGTCACATCGTATCTTTCGCTTGTCATATGTTTATTTACATACATTACATATGAATTAAAATAAAAATCCGGTATTTATTTGGATCGTGTATTTTTAATGAGCATGTACATGCCAACAATGTTTTTTTAAAAACACAACAATAGCCATACCCAATTTATTTTATTAAATCTTTAAGCTTTTTATTACATAATAGGATCCAGGCAATAACGCATCGTCGAGATTTTCTGCACCTGGCAATTTCACACAAGAAGCAGACAATTTAATTGTTATACCAGTCGTCTTGGGATCCGGTGCATTTTGTAAGAACATTATAGAAGATTTGTTAGACAAAAAGTATGTGTATAAAAATATATTTAGATAACAGGTTCTTATCAAAACCTTTTTTTATCTTAATATTGTACTTTATAAGATTAAAATACAATAGTATTACTAAAAAGTACTTTTGAATACATGAAAATAGTAAAGCTAACTCATGAAAACATTATACAAGATATAAAAAAGCATATTACGTTTCTTTCTTTTTCCGCATTTCGGTAAATATAAAAATCATGAACAAAGCTTTCACACCGCGCACATTATGTTGAAGAGAGAACTTACGCTCTCATTAAAAAACCTACATTTCTTCTTTTCTGTTTCAAATACAGTGTATCTGTTGTTCAATTATACATAAAATTTATAACATTTACGCCATTCGTAAATAATTCAATTGCATAAATATATTTATACTACATAATAATTATACCTACTGTTAAATTTAACTTTAACTAAAAGCCTATATATGTCCACTCCTGACCAAAGACCTCCTCTGTACCCCCTGTATTAGGGCATAGTCCACCACGCGGCCCCATTGCAGATTGGCGGATTACTAATTACTACGATTAATGCAAGAAATAATTATATTTATGAATAAAAAAAATGAAGAATTCATGAAAATAAAATGCAACTACTAAAATTGAATCTACAAACAGAAATCCTAACTATTGTCAATTAGTTTGCGTTACAATCGAGCCCAATAAAGCATTTCAATAAAGCTGTTATTCCAGACTATTATTGAATACTCGACACTAGATTAAGTCTACGAGACACATCCCCCACGCTACGACACACCGCAGCGTAGCTCTGTCATTTGTAATTAAATTCTGTTGCAACAACGGAATTTCTCTCTGAGGCATGCATTATATACAATAAAGACATCTCTAAATTAGAGCCCCTACGGCCGCACTCAAAGATTTTGAGTAACCGCTAATTGAAGTAATTGTGTTCTTCAGAAAAAGCTCTTAAAATAAGTCAACTTTTATAAAATTAACCGTAATTACGCCTTTATTATAAAACTAGCTTTTCGCCCGCGGCTCCGCCCGCATGTCATTTTATATTGTGCTTAAAAAGTACCTACGGAACCCTTCGTGCGCGAGTCCGACTCTCACTTCGCCAATTTTATTTACTTAAAATCATCATCATCTTAAATACCATATTTTTTATTTATTTAAAAACTTTATGCACAATAACGTACAATGGCGGACTTAACACCATTGGGCGTTCGGTACCAGTCAACCGACATATAAACAGAGAGAATAATATACAGCGTGTCGTTACCATCGCGACAATAAATGTCTAAAAGTAAAATGCCCTTAAGGCACAAATTATTATTATATAACACCTGCGTACGACCTATTATGTCCTACGCATGCATGATCTTCGCCCACACGCACCCTACTCGCTTGTACAAGTTGCAAATAGTACAAAATAAGTTTCTCCGCCGCGCAACCGGTGCGCAGTGGTATCAGCGCAACGTCGACCTGCACAGCGATTGCAGATTCCCGACGATTCGCGCACATTTTAAAGATTTGACAAAACGGTTCTTCGATAGAGTCCAGCATCATCCCAACTCTCTGGTGGTAAGCGCAGCAAACTACCAACCGGACACTAACGCGAACGTAAACAAGCGTCGCCCGCGAAACGTCCTCATCGACCCGGTCGACGAAGAGGACTTAGATACGATGGACGCACCGCCGGGGGTCCCGCCGGATAACACTACACCCACAGTTAGTGTAACAACAATCACACCAGTTCGCCCTCGCCTGCGAGCACGGCGAGACCCCACACAACGCGTACACAAGGTACAGCCGCGTTCCGGGGCGGTTTTCACCGCTCCCAGCCACCGATTAGCTAAATGCACAGTCGACGGCCGTCGGGGTCTCGGTCCGAACCGCGACCTCGACGGCCCTTAGATGACACACCATAATTAAACGCACGCATGAGCACATGCGCGACCCTACCCATAGCGGAGGGTCCAAACCCGTGGGTTCTGGCTAGCCCACCGGTTCTGCGTCCGATGAAGCTTTAATAGTCTCGGGACTGAAAGCAAAAACATCAGTTAATACAAGATACAAGACAATAAATGAACACCTTAGCCCACATAGGGGATAACTTTTTAAAGTTGTATTAAACATTTAAATTCTTTAAACATCAATATTTACAGAGTTATTAAATTTTCCAAAACAAAGAATTTTAGAACAACCTTACCTTTAAAAACGTAACGTAAAGTTCATTTGTAAAGGTCACAAAGCATATGAATGGGTTGAATGAATTTAAAAGAGACAAAACATACTGTTAGAAGGAGAGGCTTGTAATACGACGCTGTGTGCGAGTTGTATAGGATGTTACAAATTTTGTTTCTTTTTTACTTAATTAGTTTGTTTGTAAAATATTTTTTTTTAATTATGGATTTTGTTTAACGTTAATATTTTTTTATGATTATTGGCAAGTAGCGATAGACGTGTGTTCATTTATTGTCGCGATGGTAACGACACGCTGTATAGTTAACTATAGTTTCATTCAATTCAACTATAGCGTTTTATTGCACATAACTGCAATGTGATTCTTTAAGTTATAAATAATATAACTTTTTTATTTATGAACCGATTAAATAACATTAAATGTGAGGTGAAGCTTACTACAACGCATCAGTAAAAGTTGCACCTTAATCGGTTATGTCGTTTCTGAGATTAGCGCGCAAAAACGCAGAGAAAAAGATACAGGGACAAAAATTTTAAATCATTGTTTTGCGTTCTACTGTGTTGATCAAGGCCCCCAATAATAGTTTTTCTCAAATACCTCCATGTACGGACTTACAGAAGGTACATGATTTTTTGCGACAAAACATTACCACTTGACTTAGTAGATTATTTTCTAAAATTATTTTCTAAGAAGGAAAGGATTGTTAATGAATTTATTGTTCTTGCAGGATACTGGATATAAATACCGTATTTTTAAATATACCTAAAGTAGGTGTTTAAATTGTAACTTTTATGAAGCCATTAATAAAAAATTCCACAATGTAATACTTGAAGATATATGGTGTCGTTTTTAGTGAATTGGATAGAATCCAAATACTTTTGGCACTAATAGTACTGTCGTCAATATAAATTATGCCGAAACTCCGAAAAATATTCTGGGCGATTATAAAAAATGAAAAAATGGCAAAAGGAATGAGTGGTTTGGAAATAGGTACAATTTCTCATAACTGAATAATTAGAAATTGTGTGATATTTTTACTTTAAGTTTCATCTGTAGGTACAACTCAAAGGAGAACAATGCAACAAGCGCGGTTCTTTGCAAGATCGCGAAGAAAGCGTGCAAAACGCACTTCACACCCAAACTGATATCATCTTTAATCTTGGCACCTTTTTATGCGGTTTATAAATAGAGAGTCGAGAACGCTTTGTGAGATGAAATGAGACCAGCGAAAGATAAGAATCTTGAAAGCGCTCGGAGCGTGCGGTAAGCCGCGTGCCTGTCAAGTGCTTAGATCTATTGCGCTTTTCATTATAGAACTAAAGATAAACGTTTATGTTACATAATGTAATCTCATTTGAAGATTGGAATCTTCGGCGGTAAATTTAAGATGGAAAAAAATTTCATGAATGTATTTTCTTAAAATTCATATTTTTAAACACTATTAAATTATGTAGATCTATACGAATGTGACAAAATATACCCAAAACCTAATGGGGGTAACAAGGTAGTATGATCCCAAAAAAATTGGACAAAATGTAAAATAATCATCATGGAAACGCAACACCGAAAACCTAAAGAGTAGACTATCCCTATAGTTTATCACATTCTAAAATAATTTTCTATAAGACATGACAACAACCATGAAACATCACTTGATTATCTACCGGAATAATAATAACAGATTTAAATTTAAACTTTTAGAAAGCCTGTATAAAAACGAAAACAACTAAAACCTAAATAAAATGCACACGACAATACTGGTGATGCTTTATATACCGGCCGGGCAAATATTTCTCAGGAATATACCGATGAGTCTTGAAACTTGTGTCTGAAGTCGATATTATTTAGATTTTGTTAGGAAAATTTTCTGAATGGGGCCGGCTAAATCTAGTCTAATTTAACCGTAAGATAACAATGTTGCGCGTTTACCGCAAGGAAGAAACCGTTAGTCGTGTCTCTTTTTTTAGGGCACTCCCCTTGTTGCCATTGACACGATTGGAATTCGTGGAGTTGACATATCTAGCAGCGTTCAATTTCGCGGTCACTTGGAAGAGAAAGAAAAAAAAACTGGCTTTTAAAAATCTTGGTGTTCTGGGTAGACGAGGCGGTATTTCCTGCCGTCCCATCGCACTGTTCTCATCTCTGGGCTCGGGCACACCAATAGGAGCTCTTTCCTTTGACCGCATCCAACGTTTTGCTGCTTGAATCGTCGGCGTCGGCAAGAGTCGAGGACTTGGTTCCTCGACTCTTGCTTCTACTGAATTTTTACACCCTACGACGCGTCAAACTGTAAAATACCATCGCCACCACCTCGGTGGTTGGCAGTCCACAACTGTGCGTTTTTCGTCCAACTTACTGCCACGCACGACTAAGTTTTGAAATCCGTTTTCGCCAGCGGTATTTCCCGACCGATACGACATAGGAACCTTCAAGAAGAGAGCCTATTCCTTACTTAAAGGCCGGCAACGCAGTTGTGACTCCTCAGGTGTTGCCTGTGTCCATGCACGGCGGTAAACACTACCAGGGCCACCTACTCGTTTTCTTACAACGATGCCAGTCCTAAAGTAATTCTAGGGCTGCTATACCACCCTTACTAGGCAATAATTTGTAACCCCAATAATAATACTTTATTTATCAATAGTTTCATCCATACATTTTATCTGCTAAACTTTTGTATAGCATTCGCAAATATAAAAAAAATATTGTTAATACCATAAAGCACGATTCGGTTACAATACATAAAATAAGTATTAAATTATTCTTTCATGTGATTAAAATAAAAATAAAAACAGCTTTCTAGTTTGGATCTCTCTACTTAGAATGGCTTGAGCTTGAGTTCGACTTGAATTAACTAAAACACAAAAAAAGACTGCTGTACAAAAAATATTTTGAAAACACATTTTAGCGCCGAAAACCCGTAATTGAGATTTTTTATAATTTGTGACTCGTCCAATGAAGGAGAATCTTACAACATATCATTCATCAAAATCGGTTCAACTGTTTAGTATTTACCAGGGAACATCGGGACAAACATACACGTACAACAAACAAGGGTAAAAAAAACTTTTAGTTAAAAATAATGGCTTTTAGTTCATAAGCACGGTTCAAATCTTACGTGCTTGAGCGAATAAAACTGATCGCAGAATAGAATTTTTAGAATTAAAACATTTAAGAATTAACAAAGCGCAAGGGTTGCAATGTTGCTATATGAAATCACAATCAATGCAGTATGTGGTACATCTATTAAAAAAAAGTAAAGTAACAGCCTATACATGTCCCACTGCTGGGCAAAGGCCTCCTCTATACAGAGGGTCTCAGGGCATAGTCCACCACGCGGCCCCACTGCGGATTGGCGGATTTCACATATCTTCGAAATATATTTTTTTTTTGTTATTATTTCGAAAATATGCAGGTTTCCTCACGATGTTTTCCTTCACCGCGGAGCACGTGATAAGTCAGCACTTAAAGTTAAAAACTTCATTGGTGCCGGCACCGGGGATCGAACTCAGGTTGCTCGAGTATATTGAATTAAAGGCGAGCGCCCGGACACTGGGCTATCACGGCTCTTACATCTATTAATGTTAACAAAATTATTATAATCAGTAAAGCACAGTGACTGGGTCGCCGCGCCAATCTAGCGTCTTCACTGCCTCACTTATCCATCCAATTCATATCCTATATGCTGTAATAAGCCTCACTACCATCCCACTTAAATTTCTTGAGGAAAAATTTGCAACTTTCTGTCTACTCCGTTTAGGTTGAGATATAACAAGTTTTTCGTATTTTCTAGTTCTTCCAGAGAATTGTAGATGGAATTAATATAATGGACAATAATACAAGTATTCGTTGAATATAATATGTTTATTCGTAAAGTGATTACTACTAACATACGTAGCAATAAATTTGCTCGGGGTCACCATTCAGACGTTTGCCTAACATTCGATCCTATTCATGCCGACTCTCATACTTCCCATAACACCCGAGCTACTTCCAAAATACCGAGAACATCAAAACGACAACGTGGACACTATTTAGTTAAAGGGTGCATTTTATTCATACATAATAGAGCACAGAGTAATTAGAATACACGTAAATTTTACGAATTATCGATGGACATGTCATTTAAACGGAAAACTCTTGCATTAAGCATAATCTAGTTATTGTTTACGTATATATCAACGTTGCAGTCCACTAACTGAAATTTTATATAAAATACGCAATGATTTGGTGTTGATCCTTACATATTAGACCGTTTAAAACGGCGGTAACTATGTTAGAACTACATCTATATGCACAGGGAACGATCGGTTGCAAATAATAACAAAATCTACGCTTTTAATTGCTTTTAACGCACTACTTACAGCTTTTCTCTGAACTCTCCATCGATTTATTAATAATATCCAATAATATCTCACGTCTAATATCGTTATACGAGTTTTACGATATTTTTTTTATATTAGATATGCTACAAGAATGTTAAAAATTTGTATCTGCATCACTGTAAGTAAACTGTACTTAAGGTAAAGATCGTTCTCGCAAGGCTATTTAATACATAACAGTGACTATATTTATATTTAAATTACATGTAACTCCGCCAAAGATCAAGACTACCTGCCTAAATTAGCCAACAAATGTTACGAAATAAAAACTCGTTTAAATATTTTCGCACATAGATATTTTCGCTATGTGAGGGATAAAACAAAAAAATTGTTTATTTACAAAAAAAATACTAGCAACGTGTTAAAATTACTGAATCCAGCGCTACATGACTACGACGGAATCGCTCTACAAGTTAAACATTAAATAAACGCTACGGTATCACGTATTATGCTACAATTAAATAAATAAATAATAATTTTATCTAATCTACCTAAACGTGAAGAGAATTGTCGCAAAATACTGACAGTAGTAGTAACATAAAATAAAATTGAAAACAAAAAAATAAGTCGTCGTCAGTGGAGTAAATAGCAGTATCAGAAAAATGTTTTTCGGTTGTATGCAGTGTGATAGACAGACAGCTATTTCGGTAGTAAATATTTAACAATCGTTTAAATGGCAAACAGAGAATTCGTTTCAAAGGCTTGTCGGCGGTGGTTTGTCTATACATTTTGATAGTGAAATTCGAGGTGGAGGGGGCATCGTTTACAGCACGCAGAACTCGTCTAGTAGATTCTTCAGCTCCTTTATTGTGGGCGGCCTTGGAACCGGTGGCGGGCGATGCGGCGGTCGGGCGGCCGTTGTAGCTGCAATGTTATCGTCGGTTTTTTATTTGGTAACAGTAGTCTGAACCAATAAAACAAACACAAAAAATTAAACATTTACAAATAAGACACGTAATACTCATTTAAAAGTCAATTCATTCAAATTATTTATTGCATGTTATAGTATGGAGGTATATGGTGTCTTAATGAGAGAATACTGACAAATGTAAGGCTGCTAGGGAACACCATGCAATGCAGTAAATATCGAAATGTTGTGATAATTTTTTTTAACAAAAAATGTTCACTGTACAATGAAAATTTTTACAATTTTTAGTTAATATAAAACACTTTAAAATTAAGACAAAATATAAAAACATCCTAAATTAGATTGATTTTCTAAAAACAAAATAGTTAAAAACATTTTAAATTAAAAACCCATAGTAGAATATAATTAAACTTGGCAATTGTGAATTGTATTGATGCCAGACTATTATTTGTAATTGACATAAACATGGCTTGGAAGTCGTCCAACTATGTTCATTTAAACTAAAACAATAACAACTTTTATTCACATGTTACAAAAACGCACAGAATATAGTTTAATTTATTACGTATAAATAGAAATTATAAAAAATAATGTCATTATAAAAAAATGTGTCAAGAATAGGTGTCAAAATCATCATTGCGTAATAATAAAAGTATTATTGTAATAATAAAGTCAAATAAAATAAAAGCAATAATTATATAAGTGCCCGCAGCCAGCCCCATAAGTCATCCATCATAATTATATAGATTAAAATCTATTAAAAACCTATATCCAAATAGTTGTCCTAATAATATATGTACCAAGTTATTTTCTTTTTGTTCAGAAGGTGTATCAATACTAACTTGTCCTGCGCTTATATTTGAAAACAAAACAACTATTGAAAATACGAAAACAATATAAGACAAAGCAATGACAAAACTGTGAATAAAAGATCTTTACCCTCGCATTTCTTTTCTCATCATTTCGTACTAAATTTTTTTTCTCAAAGCTAAGCTCTCATATCTCACCTAATTACTCTCGGCACAGTTTCAGTTTCCGTACTGTCAGTTTGTGGGGCTGGCTGAGATGAGCCGAGAAGTTGGCTTAACCAACTACCCCCTTTTGATTGGGACTTTGCCCTGGAACCAATAGCCGATTAGGTAATGGAATGTTGAAAATAATGTTAATCAAATATATTTCATACGCGCACAAATATTCTTTCTTGGGTACCTTATAATAATATTTATATATTATATACCTTATAATAATATTATACATATAATAATTATATTATAAGTATAATTTCTTTGGTACCTTAAGTCTCGAGTAACCATATAACGTCAAATTTCAGTAGTAACTATACCTTATATATTATTATTATAAAGTAACGTCAGTAAACATGATTTTTAGTAAAACAAATTTGTGGAACAAAATCAAAAAAATATTTATGCACTACACTTCAACAAATATTTGCTTATTTTTATGTTATATACAAATATTTGGCCAAATAACAATTGTCTAGGTAATATTCATATAATTACGTAAGATGTTTTGTTGTAAAAATTATTACATAGAATTATTTTTCTGTCTTTATTACGCTATTTGCAAACCTAAATTGTCTAAAGCGCATTAGGAACCGTTCTAGGGATGGGTTAAAAATTTCAGATACGTCATAATAAACGATCGATCATTATAGGCAGTATTAACTGAATTCAAATTCAACTATATTTTTATTTAAAAAATATCGATACATATCGCATAAATTTTCAAGTACTTTACGGCAGTTTTTTTTTTTATTAATTCGCAGTTAAATACCTAACTAGCGGGGTTTCTTCAGCGTGTTCCGAAGCGTTGCTTTAACTGTGATCCTGACAGTACCTGATAAAAGTAGCCGCTTGGAGGCAAGCACATCACCTAATGCCAATGGCTGTTAAATACTGGTTCCGACCGATAAACGAACAATAAGGCAGTTTTTTTACATCTAAATTAGGACTGCATTCTTTTTTTTTATCCTTTATTTATATGAATTTAAAATCATTTTGTATATATCGCTTTTTTTCTCGATAATTAAGGATACTGATTTAAAATATCGATATTTTTTTTTTTCACTGGCCATCCGTAAATTGGTGGCGCGAGGCGGCGCGACGTGGGAATGAGGTAAGTACATTTGAATAAAACAGCGAGAAATGATAACATCGATACCAGTTTTCTAGCTAAGAGTGGGCCTAATACTTTTGCCATATTCTCCTATTCGCTATTCGGTATTCGGCGTGTGAACGAATGTACTATTCGTTGCAAATTTAAAGTAGGTACTACAAAGCCTAGAGAGCGAATCTGTGATAAAAGTCGTATTAATCAAAATTATAAAATTATAATGCTAAATATATTTAGAATATTAGTATAAATAATGTACATTTTTTAACATATTGCTACAATATTGGGGATTGAAAATAAAGAAGACTGCACTTATTTCTTCATTAATACATATCTTATTTTCCTTAAACGGACATATATTAGAGGAAATTAAACCTTTCCTACCATAATAGTAGTAGTAACCTATCCATGAGGTAGCATGTGGTGAGTGCAGCGGAGCAGGTTAGACATAAGTAAATTAAAACAAATAAATTAGGAAACACACAGTACAAGGTTACAATAGAGCCTGTAGTGCCATTCACAATTAAATAACATAATTTAGTTTTTTTAGAGACTAAATATAAATAAAAAATATAACTAATGAATTAACTCATTACTTGTATATATATGCAAATACAGTATACAAAACTTGCATGAATAGTAAAACATACTTGTCTTTCTGAAACCAAGCATTACCTTTGGTACCAATATTTTACTTAGTTTACTTATAAATAAATAATATAATTATTCACTTATAAATAATAATCAAATTATAAGCGTAATTAATTTGCTTAATCATTCAATTAAATCAACTAAATTAGAGACTTATCATACATGCAATAACTAACACACCAATTTAGCAGGTCAATAAGAACCAGTTGTAAGAGCTAAATAGAGTAAGCAATAAGCCCCGGGACAAGTGGATTATATTTACTGCCTTCTATAAGGGTTAGAAATAAGTAAGCTTGATGGTCAATTATATAAACAAATATGGGGTAGATATGAAACTAGCGCACCGAAATTGAGGCACTCGAATTACGCTAATTTGTGTAATAAGATTCTAAAGACTGCTATATCTTTACATAACATACATGCTACAATACACATCACTTATACAGCGTGTCGTTACAAACGCGACAATAAATGAACACACATATAGAGGATAACTTTTTAAAATTGTATTAAGTATTTACATTCTTTAAACATCAATATTTACAGTGTTATTAAATTTTACAAAACAAACATTTTTAGAACAGCCTTAGGTATGAAACTGTAACGTAACATTCATTTGTAAACGTAACAAAGCATATGAATGGGTTGAATGAATTTAAAAGAGATAAAACATACTGTTAGAATGAGAGACTAGTAATGCGACGTTGTGGCAACGAATGAAAACGTCTCTGAATGTATAAATAAGTCAGTTGTAGTTGTATAGGATGTTACAAATTTTGTTTCTTTTTTATTTAATTAGTTTGTTTGAAAAATATATTTTTTTAATCATTAATTTTTTATCGATTTATATTTTTTATGATTATTGGCAAGTATCGTTAGACGTGTGTTCATTTATTGTCGCGGTTGTAACGACACGCTGTATGACATATACAGCAGCATAATTTCAAACGCCGCGCAGTATGGACATATTGTAGGTACAGCACTATTTCTGTCCTTCCCGCAAGGACTAGCGGCGTGGGTTGTAATTTATGAGACGGTGTTCGTACCTGATCTGCTTCTGGTTCTGCAGCATGGTGCGGAAGCGCGGCTCGACGTAGCTCCAGGCGCCCATGTTCTTGTGCTCCTCCTGGCTCCACACTAGCTGCGCGTTCGGGTACTTGGCCACCTCGGCCTTGATCAGGTCGTACGGGAACGGCGAGATCTGCTCCAATCTGCGTGATCGCAACATATACTGTTAACTTTGCTATCACCCAGGCAATGAGCCCGTGGTGCTGTTGCCAAGTATCGTGGTCTCCAGGGGTCGTGGGTTCGATTCCCACAAGAGACGAGTCTAGCGCTAAAATTAAACATTACAAAGAACCGAGCTGAACATAATCTGTGACTATAGCGTTAGTTTATAAAGGGAATAAGAAGTATAAAAAACTTTGAAGTTACCTGACAATAGCGATGTCTTTCTCAAGCCCTCGCTCGCGTCTCTCCTTCAACATGTCGTAGTAAACGCGACCGGAACAGAATGCCACTTTGCGCACATTCTGTGGGCATTGAGACGCTGGACCTTCCTCAGGGATCACCCTGTGAACATAATTAATAAAAGATTGCATAATTTGGTTTTTGTTCTTCATTTCTGAACAAGGATGGTCATAGAATGGTATGACACTTTAAATTTTTCATAAATGACCTTGGCATTGCCTCTAGTAGTGTACACTCGCAATATGGGTTCAGTGATTATATGCCAATTGAATACGCAAATGGTGATACATTTTACGGAACACACCAGTCGCCTGGTAAATACTATACAATGGAGGGCCCCAACTTGATTAGACCCAAAATTAACTCATCACTGAAGCGATCGAATCTATGCAATAGACTAATTAAATCTTGAAATTTTATATGAAACAGTTCAATTCAATATACAATTATCTAGTATTTTTTATTTGATTAAAATGGAAAACTAAATAGAAATATTTTTTAGTAAATACTTATTTTCATTAGTATTGCATCTTATTCGAAATTGCCAACCTTATGGTGCGTTCCACTAAGCGTTCACAACGATCACGCTCACGATCGCAGTTTTTACCGTTCCACTTGCTTGTTAGCGTTACTGTCGTAAACTCAAGTGGAGTGGATTATAGAGGATTTTAAACGTGGAGGTAAATAATACAAACGCCAAGTAAGTAAAAAGGAAGAAACAGATTTAAGAGGTTAGGTTATAAACTGTAAGTCTTGAAAATAAACATAAACAATTATTCTTTAAATCAATTTATATTGAACAATTTAAAATGTATACTATATATTTTACTTTTACGTAAGTTTCAGGGTCACCATCTTCGATGCTTTGAGTATTGAAAAAGCCGCTAATTTTGTCAACGATTACTTCGACCCACTTTTTAAATGGGTCGTAATGACTGACGTTTTCGCCGTGACCACAATGACCGCGGTCGTTATGTGGAACAACTAAAGGAGCATTTTGATCGTTGTGGGCGCTTAGTGGAACACACCCTATAGAAATCCAATGTATGAGCATCTATCAAGTGAGAAAGGTTACTTGTCGTTTGTTTTAAATAGAAAAATGTTGAGTCACATGCAGTACATACAAGTAGTATTAAACCATAAACAATTGCAGTTATGCAATTATTCATCACATCTCTTTAAACTTGAATATTTCACGTTTTAACCATTGATCAAAAATATAAAGATGATGAGGTCAGAGGATGACTTGGGTCTAAGAAATACATTGCAACATAGATTAATAATTTCGTTTTAAAATATCATTTGGTCTCTTTGAAATGTATCTGTCACAAGATCAATGAATTATTAAATGTATAACTAATAAATTGCACCAACTTTTCTTTAAATCCTTAAATTAGCCTTAAATTCTGCATTGTATACTGTCAAGTATGCATAATGAAATTGAAAATAGAATGTTTTTCATAAAATCCTTGATGTTTACAAATAACTTTCTTTTTCTTGATGTCATTTATCATTGTCGGTATTTGACTTTGGAAAGCTGCACGTTATCATATCTGTTACCGAGCTTATCATTATTATTTCCGAATTAATATCGCAATGACGCAATCGCTATAAATCATCATACCTCTGTTCAAGAAACTATTATTTCGTCCAATAGATAGATGTCCAAATTAATCGTCTCACACACTTCCCGCTTATTATCCATCACTAAATTAGATTTAAAGAGAGCTACTGCGTTCGAAGAGAGGATAGGTAACTTGATAGAACGGCGATGAAATAATGATAAAGTATGATGCGCGCAGTTGATGATTACGTTGCGCAGTCTGTTCTCCGGACTTCTTTGTTACACTATAAATTAAATTTATGTAAAACTAATGAAACTTAAACTCTTTTGCTTTGCCATGATCGACTGGACTAATCGTCGCGATCGACCAATCATCGAAAGGTTACCTGAATTACTTTTGTCTACCCCATATGGGTAGAAAACTAATTTTAGTTTCTTTATAAACACAGGTAACACAAGTAATATTTTTATTTTAATATTTCAATCAATAGAATTTTTTAATAACCGCAATATTTTTATAGAGGGGAAAGTAGCAGGATCATGATGGTGACCAAGATGACTGCTCAAGCAGTTGAGCGGAATCAGCGAACTTGGTGATTCAGATTAAAAATAAACATTATTTTTAAGTTTCACTGACCCTACCTATTTTTTCCATTTTACAGCTACGCAATACGCAGCTACACAATACGGCAGAATTAGAAGCACATTCTCATTTGAAACGTGTAGTATACATGGCTCTATAAAATTTGGATGCACTGTGTAAATTGGGTGAGTATTGATATGATAGCTGATAGAGGAAAGCTGGAATTACAGTGAAAGCACGTAGTGTCGGATAATGGCAGGAGAAAGATAAGATTATACATGGATGTATGCGGGAACGCGGTACCTCTTAAATGCGGTGCCCTCGTTCATGTCGTCGAAGGAGGACTTGCACTCGGGATGCCTCAGCAGGGATTTGGGCGTCATCAGGATCAGCGGCTTGCGGAACGGCAGCGCGATCTGGCGGCGCAGGATGTGGAAGTACGAAGCCGGCGTCGAGCAGTTGGCCACGATCCAGTTGCTGTCGTGGAGCTGGCGCACTGCACAGAATGTCCAAAACAATAAATAAAATATATATATATATATATACATATATATATATTGTTCGAAAACGTCATTTAAAATATGTCATAGCGCCATGTACCACATTACACAGGATTCAAATTAAGATGAATCTCTGTGTCTCAATTAATTAGATCAATACCGACATGGCGTGTGCGACATTATATCATAGCAGTATATGAGCAATTGAGAAAAATTGCTAAGATAGAGTATCTTAGCAATCATAAATCTACAATAAAATCAGATATATCTAATTATCAAGATCTATAAGTCAATACATATGCGCCAATTGACTTAATTATGAATATTGTACAAGTGATATCCATGTGTAATGTTGTGCTTACCCTCATAGTCTGGGCTTTCGGGCGGCATATAGTCTGGATCGTCGGAGCTCATTTGCAGGAAGCGTTCCAATCGGGCAGAGGAATGTTCCGGACCCTATTAAAAAAAAAATATTACTCAATGGTATTGATTTACAGTGAGAGATTGACAGTGTAATATAGAGAAATTGTTATTTTGATTGTTTAGTCAACTTGAGCACTTATCAATTTATAAAGTAAGAGCCTACTAATTTTCCACCGCTGGGTAAATCCCCATTATAATACCAGGTATTAGGACATAGTCCACCACTGTAGCTTGGCAGGCACTTTTCAAATATCTTCAAACATTTTTTCTAAAAACATGTAGGTCTCTTCATGACATCAGTCATTACTTGAAACTGGAATCAACAATGTCACTGTTTACTATATTAAATTTTTTTTTCATCCTGTATATTATAATGTACCCTGATTTTTTTTCAAAAAGAGCAACTGTTGAGTGTCTTGCCGGTCTTGTCTCAACCGAAACTGCTTTCCGAACCGGTGGTACCTTACAAACCTATATAATCTTTGATGTTAAATTTTGCGATTCATAAGAGCGCGCAAGCGTCTATTTGAATAAATATATTTTTGATTTTGATTTTTTATTAGATATTTAGCTCAATCAGCCTTGCGCCTTAAAACTATTTAAGGTTCACACGGGCACCCACCATGCCCTCCATTCCGTGCGGCTGCAGCAGCACGATGCCCGACTGGCGCACCCACTTGGCCTGGCCGCTGGAGATGAACTGGTCGATGATGCACTGCGCCACGTTGTTGAAGTCGCCGAACTGGGCCTCCCAAAGCACCAGGGCGTTCGGGTTCGTCACCGAGTAGCCCACTTCGAAACCGAGCACACCTAGAAAAGGCCAATTAATAAGTCTTTTTAGTAAGAATAATCTATGTCATATATGACAATAAGCCACATTGAAGACGTTGGGATAACTGAAAGTTGTAGTTGTGTTAAGCCCTAGTGGTTGACATTTTATACGAATTTTATTCATAAAATTAAACATAATTTGAGGTGTAATAAAGACTGTGGTACTTGTAAAATTAAGGAATTGGTATATGTAGATACTTACCATATTCAGACAAGGAACTGTTACACACAGTGTATGGAGCCTGATCCGGGTACAAATGTGCAAGAGCACAGTAAGTAGCTTTGTCCACTTTTTGGTGGTGGAGTACATGATGTCTGCAAATAAATGCTTAATGTACTTCTTAAGAACTTAAAATATTTATGAAAGAAATAGAAAAAGATCTAACAAACTGCCAAAATGTGCATATTTTAAATTACCTTTAATTAATACTTTTTTACAGGTTTTTCAACATAATTTGTCACTGGAAAGGTAAAATTACTTAAATGCCAAACATTTTTATGCTGCTTAAGTAATTTTGCCCTTCCAGTGACAATATGAAAGACTATGTTATTTAACAAATCACACAAAAACTACTGAAATATAAAAGAATGAAAAGATATTTGAGTCCAATAGTCAAATCTCGCATTTCCTACACAACTCTAATCAATATCATACAGTTGTACTATATCTCAAATTATCAATCACCTGTGCGAGAATGTGCCTCTCTCAACGTCCTCTCCAGAGAGGCGCACATGAATGCCCTCTTTCAGCAGGGATCCAAAGGCCATTGCCTCGGCCAAAGCCCAGTCGACGGTGCGGTTCTCGACCATCTCCATGCGAGCTTTGAGGATACGCAGCAGCCCCTTGTGGATCTCAAACTCGGCGGCGTTAGGGGGAGGCGATGAGAACCGCTTGCCGATATGCACCAGAGTCTCTTCAACCACACCAGTTGGCGACATCTGAATAAAAACATAAAGAAAATATATGCAATAGTTTGTTTTATTAACTATTGATATAAAATTGTTAGTCATGGATTAATATCAATGCACACTCAAAACTACTAAGTCTAGAAAGCTGAATGTTGAAAATAATGTCTTACTTGCACACATGTTTTTTTGGAGATTACAACTTTAAGGGGGCAAATGTGATGTTACCCACATTGTATGAAAGTCATTGTCCTTTGTAGTTAGAAACATGAAAATTTGAAATAGCATAAATTATAATTACATGTTTCATGTTTTTGGGTATTTCAGATTTATGGAGTGGAAAAGACTGATGAAAATATGTATGGACTGTCAGTATTCTTGAAGAAAAGCCAGATATTTATACCTAGTGTAAGGTGACATTTTTAAAAGGCTTGTTGAAAAGAGAAAGGACTGACATCTCCATCTTTCCTCTCACTAATGAAACATGCGAGACAATGAAACAACAAAATTACGTTTAAGACTTTAAAATTTGTAGAAAAAGTACGAAAAGATTGTCGCCGCTGTGGGAATCGAACCCACGTCTTCGGCATTCGCGGCCTGACGCTCTAGCCACTGAGCTAAAAGGCTGATAGCCACAGCGACGAAAATCTTGACGTTTTTTATCTACATTGTTTTTTAGCATTTGAATCAATGCTTGACACATCTATTGTTATATCTTTTCCAGCATACAAACAATTTCGAATATCGTTTTACAACGATAATTCGAACGAGAGATGTCGCCATTGCTTCTTATAAATTAAAAATTTTTATAGTGCCAATCTCTGGACTTAAGATTGAACATTAAAATGTTCAATCTTAAGTGCAGAAGACATTAAATTACGTTTAAGACTTTTAAATTCTATAATTTTATTATCCATATAAAGTGACCACTTTTTGTAAAAGCAATCATTGTTGTCACAGAACATGAGTTGTATTTTTTTATGCCTTCGGTTTATGCTAAAAATATTTGTAGATGATGGATATGTTTGTGATATGTCATTTAAACAAGGAGATAAGTTAAAAAAGCCACATATTTAGACATAATTTTAGAAACAGTGAATTAGGTCATGATAATTTTTTTTACATTATATTAAAAAATTCTTTACCTTCAATGGATCCTTTCCCTCGAAGAAACCAGACCAAGGTGAATCGAGCCAATCCTTGTATTTGATATGAGTCTCCTGTTTAGCCTGGTTGTAAGCATCTTCACAGATTTTTTCGTATTTGTCCTTCACATCTTTCACCTCTTCGGCGGTAACAACACCTTCGGCAATCAGTTGGTCAGCATACTTCTCCAATACTAGAAAAACGTTTTCCTTTAATAAATTGTACTTAACTCAGTACTTTATTATTGTACCTTTATGGAAATACCTTCAATAATGTAGGACAATGAATTATTTTTAGGCAGTATTCATATATTGAGAATTATTACAATCTTTTCATACTGAATTATGAAAAGAATCATTTTTAAATCCAACTGATCATTTAGTTCATTTGAAATCTCATAATTTTTTTTCATATTACAACAACTTTGTTTTAGTGATTAAAGTAACCCACAAACATGAAACTCTGCCTTTCCTCTGATGTGAAAGGACACGGACTACGTCGACCAGTTACGGTAACTGGTCACCATCGTCCATGAGACATCACCCTTTGATAACCATGTAACCAAATCGATGTTCCTTGATAGATTAGATAAGCCACAGTGATTGTGATGGCGTCGTGTGAACTAATTTCCATAGAAACATTCTCATAGTCACCTGGCTTCGTCTTCCTGATCTTCTGGTACATGAGGGGCTGGGTGAACATCGGCTCGTCGACCTCGTTGTGCCCGTTGCGCCTGTAGGACACGATGTCGATGACCACGTCCTTGTGGAAGGTGGCACGCCACTCGGCGGCCACGTTGCACACGTGCATCACCGCCTCGGGGTTGTCGCTGTTCACGTGGAATATGGGCGCGTTCACCACACGGGCCACGTCTGCGGGTGGAAAAGCCACAGTCAAAATGTGGCGGGACCGCGCGGCAGCTTCTGCTGTTGCGCTAATGGGCGCGCTCCGGCGGCAGGAGACCGTTAAGTGGAAGTATTACAGTATCGCGTCTCGTCGCGTCAGCGAGTAAGCCGGGGTCCACTTTTTTATGGTTGGCAACGCATCTGCAATCAGTCTGGTGCAGCAAATGTCCACGGGTGGCGGTAATCACTTTACATCAGGTGAACGGCCCGGTTTGCTTGCCAAGTTTTCACATTAAAAAATGTTAAATAGAGCCGGTACAAGTAGATTAAGAATTAACACAAATTTTCCTTATATGGCTTGTTCACGCTGAAAACGCAAGAAGTTGAAGTATTTTTTTTATGTCAGAAACTATTTAAATCGATGACTCCGTGGCGCAGTGGCCAATGTATTGGCTTCCGCATCGAGGGTGGTGGGTTCGATTCCCACACGGAACAACTATTTGTGTGACCCACAGATAGTTGTTTCGCATCTGGGTGTGTTTGTCCGCGTGAAATTTATGTTTTTAAAACTTCCTTACAACACATGATAATGTTATCCTAAAGTAAGGGCAACGCTTTTTAAAACAAATTAATAAAAAGTTTCAAATTACTTGTAATTCCTTGCAACCCTTGGGTTATCAGCATTACATCGACACCCGATTAAAGGAAAACTAATGAATTTCTATCAACAGTGAAACTCAAAATATACAGCGTGTCGTTACCATCGCGACAATAAATGAACACACGTCTAACGCTACTTGCCAATAATCATAAAAAAATATTAACGTTAAGCAAAATCCATAATAAAAAAATATATTTTGCAAACAAACTAATTAAGTAAAAAAGAAACAAAATTTGTAACATCCTATACAACTCGCGCCACAGCGTCGCATTACAAGCTTCTCCTTCTAACAGTATGTTTTGTCTCTTTTAAATTCATTCAACCCATTCATGGGCTTTGTGACCTTTACAAATGAACTTTACGTTACACTTTTATACGTAGGGGTGTTCTAAAATTGTTTGTTTTGGAAAATTTAATAACTCGCGTAAATATTGATATTTAAAGAATGTAAATGTTTAATACAATTTTAAAAAGTTATCCTCTATATGTGTGTTCATTTATTGTCGCGGTGGTAACGACACGCTGTATAGTGACAATAATATTTTATTTAAGGTACAAACTTTTTTGCTATATGTGAGTTCGAAAACTGCTCTATTATTATTCCTTCGACGGAGTTCTTCGTAGATATAACGATATAGAAACAGCGCTCACCTGTGCAGTAAGCGGACGAGCGGGAGTGGCGTGGGTCGGTGGTGAAGCCGATCTGGTTGTTGACCACGATGTGGACGGTTCCGTGGGTGGTGTAAGCGGGCAGGTCCGACAAGTGCATGGTCTCGAATACGACTCCCTGGCCGGCGAATGCGGCATCGCCGTGCAGAAGGATGGACATAACCTAAAATTTAAATGGTCTTATAAAATCATCTGAAATTCAAAATTTTATAGTGCTAACGTCTGCACTTTGGGTACAACATTAATTTTTGAAGAATTTACGGAAGTAAAGTTTTTCGCCGCTACGGGAATCGAGCCCACGTCTTGCGGCTTCGCACCCAGACGCTTTAACCACTAAACTGAACGCCTGATAGGTCGCACCGACGAAAATGCCAACTTATTTGATCTACATCATTTTTTCCAATTTTTAGCAATTCTGGTGCACCTACCGTTATAAACATTACATCGAACAAACATTTTCAAATATCGTTTTACAACGATAATTCGGACGAGAGAAGTCACGAGTCAAGAGTTTTTCCAGTAGTGGGGGTCGAACCCACACCCTATGGCGAAAGAGACAGGTTTTCTATCGGGTTCTCAAATCGTACCTTTTTGCCTTCATTGTCCCCCCTGTAGAACTGCTCGGCGCGCGTCTTGCCCTGCACCACGGGATCGACAGCTTCCAAGTGGGAGGGATTGGCGCAAACGGCGAGACGGATGTTCTTGTTTGTGACGCGGTTGAGGCGCTCGATGTATGTTCCCAAGTGATATTTCACGTCACCGGAACCCTAAAGTGTTATAACAATGTCAATGACATTAATTATGATAAATTACGACGAATACATTCCTCAACTTATCCGACATACATTAGGGGTGCATCCGATACCGATACATCAGCTATATTCGGAATTGCGACTTTCCGATATATCGAAATCGGCGACACACGACCACATTATTAGAGTCCGAGGAAAATTAGCCTCTGACCACCCTGAACCGCAACTCAATGACTAGCAAGATTCTACAACTCTCCTAATATATCGGAAGAAGATCGATGAATTCGTAAATTAGACGTTATTGAAGTATTCTATAATGATATTGAGAACTTTGTACCAACTTGAAGAAGTGAACGTTATTATTAATTTAATAATTGAAGTAAGAGTAATTTCATAATAAAATAAAATAATCTCACATCATCCTCGGCTTCGAGTCCTGCGAACTGTGTGAACAGCTGATGTAGAGGTTTGCGACAAACATTGGCCAGAACGTTGAGGCGACCTGTCAAGACATCATTATTATAATGCTAAATTCAATAAAGGGCCACGCAACAGTCTTCGCTGTTGCACGAATGGGCCAGGTCCGTCCGGGAAGTACCACGACCTCACTGAGGACCGGCGTGAAGTGTAAGAGTTACACTTCTGCGTTTCGTCTGGTGACAGATGGCCCACTTTATTAAAATGTCACAACGCATGTGCAACCTTACAGATATTGCAAATGTCCATTCCATTGGCTTACTTAATATCAGGTTAAGCGCCAGATCGCTTGGAATTTACTTTTATAAAAAATAAACATTTGGTAACATAACATTGGCAGCTCTTAACCAAATCATGCGCATTGAAAATTACGGATTTTTATATAAAAAGCTACAAAAATTAAAGGAAATTACCGAGAAAACCAGTCTCATGCTCATTACTGCATTAAACAACTTTTAATTTTCTTTGCTTAAAATGTTTAATAATATTTAGATATTTATAGGGTAAAGAGTACGAAGGGTGCAAGGCTGATATTTAAAAAAAATAATGATAAAAAAGTACCTCTATGGGGCATGCCCATGATGATAGACTCGACACCAAGTTTTGTAGAGACATCGATGACCTGCTTCATGGCAGGGATAAGAATTTCGCATCCTTCCAAACCGAAACGCTTTTCCGATGACCATTTCTTCGCCAGGAAGTTTTCAAAACTGTACAGGAAAATTATGAACAGTTTCAATTAGTATATTATATAATTGTAAAATACACTTTTCAATGATTGTACCTTTAAAAGATACATGAAAGTTATATCTTTTTTCAAATATATATTCTCAAGTTCTGTCCAGATTTCTTTAGAACGCCTGATATCTTCTGGCTATTAGTAACCCCAATATATTTTCTTACAATGTATTCTTAGTGATGACGGTTCTTATACGACAGTGAAAATTACTGGTGTTTACCCGTTCACCCTCCTGCTGCTGAACAGATTTTGATATCATTATCATCACCATCACCATTTGAGTCTGCTGAACATTTGCCTCCCCCACAGGATGCCACGAAGCACATTTGTAACAAGTGCACAGATGCATTCATTCCTTCTAGTAGGGGTGCTTGATTTTGATATGGGATCTAATCCGCTTAAATAATATTAGACTTTTAGTTTTTACATTCTCCCCCTACGATATTGTTCTCTTAATTATGTATTCTTTGTATTATCCTTAACATTTAGCTATTCTAATTTATTAAATGAAATTATTTATACAGTAATGCATTGTTTGTCCTTTGTTCAGGTAACTCAACTGGATTCGCATAATAGTCTAGCTACCGCACAAAAGCCAATATTACTGGCTAATCTCATGTTTTACTATCTTTTTGTTTATCTACATTGGTATGGGACGTAATAATTAGCATGCAATTTCTTCACGAAAGCCGCAAGAAATTAATGATTAAATATTGAACAGACAATCGATCAGCATTTGTTTGGTTCCATACTCTTTATTATCGCCCTTATCTTAAAAGGAAACAATGTTTCGGCAGTGGCAGTGGAGTGACGCGGTTATCAGCCTGCCATGACATTGTAATAGATCCAAAAATCTGATCGGTACTATCTTATCAGCGTAGTTCCCATTGATAGATAGATAGACACGGTTTATAAGAAAAATGCTGATTATTTTTGTTACTCTGTCGATAGGCCTTATTTTCTTTATGATTGCGTGATGTATCATCAAATATGACATATTCACTTTCATTTCTTAGTTTAAAAAGAATTCTAAACGATTCAAAATATCTAAATAAAAGTAATAATAACCATTTATTGTATATCTAGTGATACAATAATTGGTTCAATAGTCTACAAATATAAACGCTGTACACCTTTTATTTTGTGATGAATGAAATAGACAATGTTATCAATTATAAGTAGATCATTTACCCAGTGGATCTCGTAAGCCGGGCGAGGATCAACCTCTTTTGGTCGGGGCTCATCTTGGTGACGTTGGGTGGTTCCATGCGCTGCCTGATCCAGTTGCATTGCTCCAGAGAGTTGATGAACATGAACTCAATGCCAATGTTGTTACAGTATGCCTGCTCCAGACGATTCAGGATTTCCCTAAAAGCGTATAACGTTTTTTTTTAAGTATTTTTAAACAATTTTGATAGCGATAATGTCAAACTAGTTTTTGATTACTCATTGGTTCTAAGAGAAATAAGTTTACATAATTCTCTTTTCATAGTGATGATAACAACGGAAATCTTTAAAATATCATTAAGAACTCGCTTATTTTATAATTAAATATGTAAATGATTACTATGATATTGTGGTAGGGCCACGCAACAGTATTGGCTGTTGCACGAATAGGCAGGTCCGTCCGAGCTAGTACCACAATAAAGAATATTAAAATTGATGTTAAACATGTCATACAGCTCTTTCAGTTTTAATTTGCTTACTAATATGGACTAATTTAGTATTTCAGTCTGTATCGTGACCATGAATGCTGCAAAGATATTTAAGACATTAGGAAACCTTAGAAACAAACGCGATAAATCGATTAAAATAGCTTCATTTTAATATAAGAGATATGATAATGATAATTACAGTCATTGTTCTTCCTATATTGAAGTCATACTTTTTTTGGCGCGTTTAGAAGAAATTATGAGTAAAATTTTTACGATGCGCGCACACAGATAGCCAAAAAACAGCTTCGCTTCGAAACCCACTTAATCAAGCATGCTTGACGCCAACCGTCCTTAGGGAACAAACAGCTAGATCCGTAACAATTATGTGGTTCACACAAACACTTGTCCCGTATGGGAATCAAGTCCACGACCCCTGACGCCGAAGCCAATAGTAGCAGGGACACCACTGACTCATCTATTTAACTATACTGTTATCAATGGAATTTAATGTCTTCATTTAAAACATATGGTCATCCTTAAAAATCCCATACCTCAACGGCAAAGCTTTCTCCTTTTCGCCGATAAAAGTCGTCGAAGGGAGTTTGAAAACTCTGTCCATGTCGGCCTCATCTAAAACATGCAGTGCTATATAAGAGTATGAATATCTTCACATACATTGTAATCACATTCAGAATCAAACATTATACAATGCAGCATAAATATAACAAGCAAATAAAAAGCAGTTGAAATTAAGAAGTATAGTATATACATCTATCATATCCCTTTACTAGCTTACGAAATGATGTACAATGACATTTTCCACAAAGACTCATACCATATGACATGTAACCCGTAAACCACCCATTCAACTTCACAACCGTTGCTATTAATAGTCCAAAGGAAAAACCACTTTCATCGGGTGTAATACGCAAATCGTTATTGTCCAAAGTCGAATAGTGTCGAAACATCAAGATCGATGCCGGGCCTAAACTATTCGCTGGCCGCGCTCCAAGATCGCCCGAGGAACTCGCTTCAAGGTCGCTCCGATGTGAAATTACCACACTCTTTTTATAACGTTACGTTATAATTGACAATAATTGTATGGTACATGTATGGAGCTATTCGAGAGTGCAATAAATAGTTCGTTCGAGTAACAGTTAGTTCGAACTCATGCTGTTAGTATATTAATGTTTATGCTGACTCATGCAAAACGGGACGGCGATATCGGACGGAGGTTACCACGAAATGATGCATGCAAAAGTATGTCGAGATATATGAATATAGAAATATATACAGTTAATGGCGTGCGAGACCAGGGTTCTGTGCATTACGTCACTTCGATGATGCGCTACAGTTATGGCGTGAACAAATTTTGATTATAAAAAGGCTGTCTTTCCTTGATAGTTCAAATAACCGAAAAAAAAGCAGTTTGCAGTGACATACTTCTGATTTGAATACGGCAAAGTTATCATCAGGCAACCTTGTATTTATTCAAAGCAACTGCCCTTATCATTGACATAATTTTTTACAGCGATCTGCATTAGGTACTACAAGATGAATTCAAAACACTGAATATCAGAAATATTTCGATACAACCAGCAATATCAGATAGTATTTGAGGTTATAACGAATTCCAACGGATGGCACTGGCAACTGGATATATTTTTTTTAATGGCAGCCTCGAAAGTAATATATGGCAATTTTAAATATACGAAACTGTACAGCCATAACTGCGCGTTGTTTCTGTCGAGCGGCCAGGATACTTGCTATGCCAGGTTCTCTAGTCTCCTTACCAAACCTGTAGCTGTTGTGAATCACCTCCCGGGGATTTTTACCGGCCAATTCATGATTTGCTATTTCCAACGGGTCGAGTTTCGCTATATGGTGTCCTCGGATCTGTTTTTTTCAGTTTATTCTTGTGAGTATGCAAAACAATACACTTAAATCGTGTTAGGTGTCAAAGTCACCAATAATATAGATAAAAAGCGTTGAACTAAAGGAAGAACCAATATAAAAATAACATAAATGGGACGCGTACATTTTTCAGTGAATAGTAACTTGCAAGAAACAAAATATAACATTAACAGCCAAACACCTCGTTTAGTTGGAAGGAAAATAATAATTTTATACGTAAGCCGTACGTAACAGTTTGCATGGTTGTTAAAATGCACAACTATGTATATTATGATAGAAAATCCTGAGTATTAACATATTGATTTTACAACTTGTGTGTAAAGGTGAGAAAATTCCGATAGAACAATATATAAAACACAATCGACATGACAGATAACTAAAACATATAAACATTACAAAAGATATAATTATGACGTGACAAGTTTGATCACTATTAGAAAAAATGTAGGAGAGTAATGGATATAATATTAGTTACATTAAATATCTTAACAGTCTTATAATCAAACATTTGTCATTAACAGAATATGCAGTTAATAAACTGTTTACAAATTTCTGATGTTTCTTTAACCTGGACATATCAAACAATGTTTCGAATGTTAAGGCACTCAATCGCTTGGCACCCGCCACAAAGGAGAAAGCTATAGTCAAGTGCATTCATAACAGTGTTATCATAAACTTTATCAATCAAAAGCATAACTTATCATAGGATTACAATACGCAATCATACGATTACAATACGTCCATATCGTTTAAATATATTTTTTTATTCTAGTAAAGGAATATGATTCTATTTGCTTAGCGTTAGTTATGATAAACATACATAAATGAAAGCAATTTTAATAAACGTGTTAATCAAATCAAAATCTTACAAAATGTTATTTACACTATTCTAATGCAATATGTAATATGTTTGTATCATATAATCATATGTCAATAATGACCGAATATATCAAAAAGCTAGTCTCAAATTAAAAATCAATCAATGTTTTCGACTAAATTATTCAATTATTTACAAATTTAGAGACTTACGCAATAACACACATTCTGAACGATATTTGTAACGTGATTTTAACCATATAACTTTTGAGAAAATTAACTTTAGGGTAAAGGTAATCGTCCCAAGCACCTGTTGATGCGAATACAGAAGAGTTTAACGACAACATTATTTTTAAGTCTAATCTACGACCAAACACCAAGGAAAAGCGTAACTAGTAACTACGGCCCAAATGTACGCAGTGAGAACCGACCTCCGACAAAACAGAAGACGAAATGCAACAAATCCTCGGGGGAGAATCGATGCAATTTGTGCGACCGAAGCTATACAAATTTTGAAGAGACGTATTGCTAATTGATAATTAACGGCACTGGGTTTTATAATATACACGTGTAATGTCGTACTTAAAAAACAAAAATAATATATATTAAAATTATCGAACGCCGATAAATAACTATTTTTTTATATTTATCATAATTATTAGGTATGGATAATTAGCTTATATATAAAATTTACTTTATAGTTAATTTCGTATCGGGCGCGCAAAACTTTAATGCGCCTAAGTTCGTGCGCATTGAACATTATAGATATCAAAACTTACGCGACGCGTGAACGGAAATCCGTTCGTCTGTCTCGTTTGCGCAGTCAAAACCGCTTTCTATCTCGCTCCCATGACAAATTCGTGTACAGTCGCTAATAGCTTGTTTTGCGAATATACACTTTCATATTAGACAGTCTCGTCCAGAGATTTTTGCGCTCGACGGTACACGCGCCGCGGTTGCAATGTCACTCGGGCGCATTCGAGTTTCTCGCGGCCCGTTTCGATTGTATCTTCAACGATCGCGACGGATGCGTTATACGTTAGTACGACTCCAAGTGGCCGGTGGTAACGGTCAATCGCAATACGCCCTCTGGCTTTGTGGTCATACCGAATCGCACGTGCTGCCTAATGACGGCCTCGCTAGCGAAGGCGCGGAGGCCGCCGTGCCACTCGCCGCTCGAGATCGGGTCCCCGATGGCGATGCCCAGCGGATCGAGACGCGCCACGAGGTGGCCCCGGGACTGAGCCAAGGGAACAATCCAAAAAGAGCTTTACGGGAAACTCCAGACCGACATTTTTTCTTCTTTTTCTTTTTATTAATGGAAGCGCAGTACGGCATCGTCGGCGCGAACCGACCGAGATGCGTGTTTGTCATAACGTACAACCTACGCTACTTCAATCCTACTTTTTACATAATATTTTACTATATACCTATGTTTGAACAGGGTATACAAACAAAATCTTATATTATGCCAAAATTGGTTGAGACTAGCAATTTTACAAATCGGTCCGTTAGTAACGAGTCTTGGGATAAAAATGTGATGGGATACGTTAACGTGGTGTTCGAAGAGTGATGCATTGATGTTACTTGGTACACTGCTACGCTACGTTAAACAACTACTGCAAACAAATTAGTTAATTTCTCTTTACGCCAATATTATTACATACATACGAAACTATAGACACCATATTAATCCCCCCATATTAATTTTAATAAGCGGTACGTTTAGAGCGTCATTCAAGAACAAGTCATTCGAAGAAACAGCCATAAAATAATAAATTCAAAACGATCGCCTGTAAAAGGCAATTCAAATCGAATGTATGTAACAATATCGCATTATAAAATTAACGTAACAAATGCAACACGTGACACGCAACGTAATAATTAAGAACCTCTGCACACCAAACCGAAATGCGTCATGATCGTAAATAAGAATTCATATGATAAAGAACTCATGGGAAATACCAACAACCACGTTTTATTTTTATAACGTAGTTTAACTTGTATTCGAATTTAAAATTCGAACGGTCACGAGCGATGCTCATAATGACTTGGACAGCGTGAATGTCACGTTCGAAAACCCACATTTTTTTTTATTTTACCGTCGAGTTGTTTTCGAGCGGTTCAGTTCGAACGACAACAACACGATAATGACGCATAGCGTTTGCGCACCAGACGTCTGTACTCGTCCTGTCTCCCGCGGGCCGGGCGCGTACCGAAATTGAAATATTTCCTCATGATGAGCTCGGAGCTGGGCGCGCGCATGCCCAGCTCGGGCAGGTTGGCCGTCGTGATGCCGAGCGGGTCCACGTCGGCCGCCAAGTGACCGCGAGCCTGCCACGCACCCGCCACCAACATTGTTTACGCCCGTATACCGGCGCCCGTGCGACTTGGCGACAACGCCAATACGCTCAATCGCCTAGCCCTTATTTTTTTTAATATCCTTTGAGAATCGAAAGCGCATTCGAAATTCGAATGGTCCTTGTGCTTAATCTTTTTTTTAATATCCTTTGAGAATCGAAAGCGCGTTCGAAATTCGAATATTCCTCAATTGGAACCATTCGAAAAATTAATAACATTGTGATTGGAGGATTTGACTTATTTTTTTGCCGGATGCGTGATAAGCAACCAGTTTGTTTTGCAGCCATTCCACTACATGTAGATGTTAGTTAACTTTTTTTTCAGTACAATCTGTTATTGGGACAATTTGTATCAAATTTTAATCTAAAACGTAGGGCTTTCCTATAAGCGCTAGCCAATCGTAAAGTAACAACTTTGTAAATGTCCTTATAACACTATTATAACTAACTGCGTTATCAATTAAGCTATTCTGTACAGTTGGTAAAAGGCAAAGTGATATTTTGATGGTTCATCGCAAGTGTCCGCTTAAAACAGTGATAAAAACTTTAACCAATTTTACATGAGTTTATTAGGAATAAAAAGGGAAATCCTAACATAAAAAATTCAATATCCATATAATAAATTATAAATGCAATTTTTTGCCCTGTTTGAAGATTTCTTTATCCTAACATAATTCAGTCGTATTTTAAAAATATCTTATTGAACCGTACTTAATCAGACACTTGTTAATATTATCGTACGTGCACGAATAACAATTAAGTCGAAAAGAAAAATGGTTCAAAACAAATACATAAATGTCAAAATTGTAGGACAGTTGTTTTTATTTTTTTTATCTTTATGTCGCCAGGTCGCACGTCGCTCTGTAATTCCAATGTCAGTTAAACAATTGCAATGCCAATCAATGCTACAATGTTAAATTCCAAGTTCTCGTAAGTAAACTTAAAACGATTTTCCTAAAAGTTAACAAAAGTAACATCTTTATCTACAATTTCACAACTTCCCTTAAGATTTGCATCACTGAAAGTATGACATCGTATTTCCATTAACACCTAAATGTGCACCATCTTGTCAATACGTGCATTTAAGTGAATCGTGAGATGTTAAAAACTGGGAAATCAACTCGACCGTTTACCAAGGAGTTTATAATACATTACGTAATCTTAACTACGTCTTAAAAAATGAAAAAAAAACAACGTTTCTTTAACCTATAACATAGATAACTACTTTTATAGGATTCACAATTATCTTTTCTAAAATTTCACTGGATTAAAGAAAGCATACGGCCGCACTCAGGAACGTTAATTAATAAGCATTACTACATAACGTCATCTTAAAAGCTATTTAATGCCTGTTATAATTGACGAATCTGCGTGCACCCGACTGGGAGAAGAGCTAGCTGGCACAATTCATTACTTTAATACACCTTTAATAAACATTAGTTACGGGGTCAAATCGAACGTATGAACAAACTGTGCAAACGATAAGAAAAATGTAGAGCGAGTGTTTGTGTGTGTTGATATGGTGAAGTTTTCACCTGGTAGCTCCTGATGATGGCCTGCACCGCCAAATGGTCGTCGATGATCTTCTCGTTGATCGGCGAGCCTGCACAAACACGATAACGTAATAATCGGACCGATTATAATCGATGTTATATTAAGTATTAGAGCTATTTAATTTTATCTCCATGACAAGTTTTTAATTGCCTTTATTATTATTATATTGCATATATGACAAAAAGCAAACATCCTAAAATATATTCCAGTCTGAATGAGATTTTTTTTTGAGAAAATTTAGTCAAATTATACTTTTTCGTGTGACAACTTTGGACCTTATGTTAAGGAAACACTAGAAGGCTTGCATATCTCCTTGACATGCTTTTAAAAGGGCCCCAGTCGTACTCCCTCGCCAGACGAAGCACTAAAGTATAATACTTCCACTTCACGCCGGTCTTTTGTGCACTTCTCCGGACGCTTATTCATTCATATAACAGCAGAAGCGATCGCACGAATCGGCAGTATCTTTAATGATAAACAACAGGTACAACGACAGTTTACTGTGGGAGCGACACGCAACAGTATTCGCTGTTGCACTAATGGGCAGGTCCGTCCGAGGAAGTACCACGACCTGACAGAAAACCGGCGTGAAGTGGAAGTGTTATACTTCTGCGTTTCGTCCGGTGACTATATCCAAGGGTGACAAACCATGTGCAACCCTACGGGTGTTTCAAATTGCCATGGGCGACGTCATCACTTGACATCAGGTGTTATTCCAGCATGATTGCCATCTGTTCAAATGAAAAAAAAACAAATCGTGCCTTACCTGAAGCAATGGACGGCATTCCGGCGGAGGCTGGCACGAGAGACGTGAGTGGCACCTCATTCTTGGAGTACGGCGCCAAATTCGGCGGCGGAGTATAGGCAACGCCGGGCTGCGCGCCATTAGTCGCATTGCGGAAGAACGCGTCCCAAGACTATGTAGGTTGAGAAAACATTGCGATGACGCAGTGACATTGGGAATGGATCACACCTAGCCTAGTTATCGGTCGAGTACATTTTTAATGTTTGACAATCGTCACTACGAATTATTACGTACGACACGGGCCACGATAAGGGGCTAACGAATGACGCTCAGAATTGCTACGGTAAACATCAATGAATTCAACATAACCTCAACATTATTTTATTGCGTCGTTATCTGACTATACCTCCGCAACTATCATATCTAAATTATGAGCAACATACAAAAGTGTCTGTTTGTAGGTACAGGAAAGCTGCGGCATCGAGTTATAACTAGATAGAATTAGCCACCAACCGCAAATTACCCACGCACGCTTTAACAATATCGTCTCCAGGTCGTTTTCGCTGAATAATTGTAACATTCATGTCTCTTACGATAGAGCATTGCGGTCAGTGTTATACGCAATTTAGCAATAAAACAATTAAAATGACACCGCAAGTCAAACTGATCATTGCAGATTTAATTTTCATTGCAAATTGACCCATTATTAAGAAAACACTAAATATTTAAAAAATAATCATACATATCTTTCTTTACTTAACTTTTTTAGATAGTGCTTCTGGTGTAGTGTATATTATTACATTAAAATTCAATTATCATGAAGAAAAGTGAAAAATTCAGATTATTATGATATTTTGTTGAAATGAATAAATAAATATATTAGGACACATTTTTACATAACATTCTCTAGTGCCAAAGTAAGCAATGCTTGTACTAGATTACAGATAAACATATTTTTCTTTTATAAATAAATACATATTACACATATATTAAACGCCCAGACACTAGAAAAACACTATGTTCATCACACAATATTTTTCCAGTAGTGGGGATCGAATCCACACCCTCTGGCGCAGGAGACAGGTACACTAACCTTTACGCTATTCGTGTTGTCAATGTGAGAAAACTTAAGTAATTGTAAGTCTTCTCACTATCTAAATTAAAGTTAGTACTTATTATTCTTTTATTCCTATAAAATACTCATAAATCACTTCTATGAACTAACTTATTAAATTATTAATTATAAGGTATTTTCTTAAGTAAATATTATTTAGTGAAAGCAAAATAAACAGATAAAATAGCTAATGAAAAAATATCTATATACAGTGTGTCGTTACAACCGCGACAATAAATGAACACACATAGAGGATTACTTTTTAAAATTGAATTAAACATTTACATTCTTTAAACATTAATATTCACAGAGTTATTAAATTTTCCAAAACAAACAATTTTGGAACACCCTTACATATAAAACTTTAATGTAAAGTTCATTTGTACAGGTCACAAAGCTTATGAATGGGTTGAATGAATTTAAAAGTAATAAAACATACTGTTAGAATGAGAGACTTTTAACGCGAGGCTGTCAGTCATTTGTAGCTGTATAGGATGTTACAAATTTTGTTTCATTTTTATTAATTATATTTAGTTTCTTTTTTTTTAATGTTGTATTCTTTTATGATTATTGGCAAGTAGCGTTAGACGTGTGTTCATTTATTGTCGCGGTTGTTACGACACACTGTATAATAATATAACTGTTTTAGGGCCACACAACAGTGTTGCATTAATGGGCAGGTCCATCTGGGCTTAGTACCACAACCACACAGAAGATTGTTGATGATATTCGTTGAGGTTGTGGTTGAGATGTGTTACCACCTTTTAATAAAAGGGCCCACTTTATTAAAAGGTAACGCATCTGCGACCATATGTGTGTTGCAAATCTCCATTGGTGGCAATTATCACTTAACATCAGGTGAAACGCCAGTTTTTCACATAAAAAAATAAATTAATGACAAAAGTCTGTGTAGACAGCAAAGAGACAAAAATCGAATCCATAATTGCTTATTATTAGTTACACTTAATATAACAATAATTATTAGAAACAATTATAGATGAGAACATGAATACTTTTCATTTTTCTATATAATATTAAATAGCTATTAATATATAATGTTTAAAAAATTATAAATGAAGTCATATTTGGATAACAGCTTTAAAAAAATTATTTACTTACAGCATGTACAGAATTGGGGTCTGACAGCCAGGCATTATACATTGTCTCAACATACGCAGAGCTAGAGCCATTTAGGAAGGGTTCTGCCGCTGTTGAACTCTTCAGCCTTTGGGCATTTACGGTTACAGCAGCAGTCTATATAAAAATATTTATTTTAATATTGTATTTATTAATTGCTTTAAAATTACAATAGTTTAAAAGATTTTTCTCATCTTCATATTGAAACCTTGTCATTTTCATCACATGTAGATAATTTTGTTATCATTTTAGGGGGCCTGGTAGTGGTAGACATATCATATACTTGCAAAGATAAAACAAGATAACACAACATGACTCAATTAGTTTAAGTTATTAAATTGTTTTCAAGATAGTAATTAACAACAATGGACACTAAAAATTTTTATAGTAGTCCAATAGACTGTATAAGCTAGGAAAATTTAGTGTTACAGACAAAAACAAAACAATATTAATGTCAAAACTTATCTTTAATTTCAAATAATTAAATTAAATTTACATTCCGCTTGACACCATTGAAAAAATTGAATTGGATGATGAGATGGTAAATTACAAGTACAAACCATATGGTACATAAATAACTATGACTTTCCACTTTTTTTTATTATTTACTACTTTTTTCTTGGTGGTAGATCAATAAATATATCTTTGACTATGAGTTACCTGTGGTTTGTTTAAAAGCCATGATGCAAATCTTTCACTATTGCCAATTTTTTTTGAAGCCTGAAGAACAATCCTTGCACGATGCATGTCTGATTCTAACTATGGAGCCTAGGTATAACACAGATCTGTGAACAAATGCTTGCATTATATAACATTTCTTTCATTTTACATTCATTGTGTTATTTTATAACACAAATGTTAGCAAAACATTTAATTGAAGCACAAAACATTTCCTAAGACAATAGATACTAAGAATATCAATCAACTGGATAAATTAAAATTGTCACAATATCAGTAAATCCAGATTTTAGTCAGATCAATTTAAATGCATTAGTAAAATACTATAATTAAGGAGATTTAAAACCATCAATAAATAAAAATTGTCAATACACCATTCAAGTATACACAACCAATAAAAAAGATGCAAAATGTAGGTCACTGCAATTATACAATTCGAGATTCAACTGGCACTGTGACAAAAACACAAGTTAACCAGTAAGTAGTTGTTACGGTATATGAGAATAAAATTCTAAATTTGTGGAGGCCTTACTTGTGTTTAAAGTACTGCAGCCTTAAAATAAATAGATAAGAATATTCAAGATAGAACAGACAGATCAATCTCATAACTTTGTTACACTTTCACACATACAGAACGTATGTATATATCTTAATATAAATAATTCGGAAGCATATTGAGAAAATTTATATGTGATGGTAATCAAACCATCAAAAAAAAGTAAAGCCTTGCTACTTTAAAGTTTATTTTTATGCTATCAGGATAGGAGCATAGATTAACTTCTGCTTTTGTATGAATGAGCAGGGAACTCTGAGGAAGTATCATAACCCCATAGATGAAAAGCATGAAGAAGTAATACAATACTTTTGCTGTTTTCACATATACTACTTTCATATTTTTTTAATATGATTGTAAAGAATCCTTATTACATTCAAATCTTTAAAGTAATTAAAGCTATAGTTTTGTGCACTTACCAAAGATTTTGTAACATCTGCATTGCATAAATTTTTTTCATTTCTAAATTTCCTTACTTCCCTTTATTTATATATTTAATAAATTACATATTCATTATATTTAATCCAGGAAATTTAGGGACGAAATAATCGATGCAATGCAGAAATTACAAAATCTTTGGCGAGTGCACAAAACTATAGCGTTAATTACTTTAAAAATTTGAGTGTAATAAAGATTCTTTACATACATATTTCGTAATGAATTCAAGTAACCAACATTACCATGTATTTAAAAACAATTCGAGCAATTTTGGCCCACGCCATGGTATATTCAAGGTTACTTATCTAATTTTATACATGAATGTTAAGAAACGACAATGAAAGTTAATGAAATACATGTAGTGTTAAGTGTACATAAATACATAAAAGAATGTGATCTAGAGGATTTCCAATTTACAAGAAACCATTTAATAGACATATTTCGCTTTATCGTAACGTCAATGATATCGGTTGTTCGTCGCAGCCTTAACCATTTTCTGCAACGCAAGTAAATGCATATTTAATAAAAATTTTAATTACATACCTCTTAAATATTCTGCTAATAATTTAAAGAAGTCTGATCAATACTTCAATCCCGTGATTCAAGGTTATATAACTCACTCCTTTCTATTGCGTACGAAATGAAATGTTAGCAAATTTAAAATATGTTGGAAATTGTATTTAGTTCAGAATACATACAATAATATTAAAATATTTCTAAGATATAACGTCATTTACCTTTATCACTACCGAAATATGGTCTTGCACAAACCAATCAATTTTTAAAATAATTCAAAGAAAATAGCAAACATCTTTCTCGGTCGTTCGCGCTACGGCTTTCCTCCTCCCTCTTTTCCTGCTCTAAATTTACAGATAATATTTTATCATTAACAAAAATGTTGCCCTATGTTAAAGTTAGAAATACATACCGATTATTTTAATCGAAAAATACTCTTGATTTGTTTGGGCTATCTAGATAAATAACATTTTTAATTTTTGGTAATTATGTGAAAATTGGGAATAAAATTATATTTTCTTGTCTGCGATTTAATGTCATGTCTTGAGGTGTATTAATTCAATAACTACAATTTTAAACTATAGCTTTTAAAAATGTTAGTGCCTATCAGAAGTCGCGTATAAAACATGTCACTATGATTGATTTACACTATGATATTTAGATTGTACATATTATGATTATTTTACATTGGTATGTAAAATAATCATAGTATAAGAGATTACGGTTCACCAGATCTTAATCATAGCAACGATGTTTGCAACACCCGTAGGGTTGCAGATGCATTGCCACTTGCCACCTTTTATTTATACCATATAGTGATGCTTTTTCAAATGGCATCAAGACAAATTAATTGTATATGGAGCGTTATTGTTGGTAGACTAAATTGCTTTAAGGACGGTGCCGTCTTGGATACACATTGCCGAGAACGTGCGGGATAGATGCCAAAAGTTTTTACCAATCGACTTGATTGGCTATTTATTCAATTCAAATGTTGTTTCAACATTTCTTTAAAGAAGGTACTGATTCTAAGATCATATTTATAACACTTTACTTAGAATGAAAAACTCATGGTACAATAACTCCACCTTAGTATATTTTATTGTATGATTGTTTGAGATAATACTCCTTAACTGAACTAAGCTTACATTCCATTATGGTATACTATAAATGATAGATGTTTGGCTTAAAGGCCTTGTATCCACTACCGGGCCATAAAATTTTTATAAAAAAAATTATGTCAGTTGTCAGTTGTCACCTTAACTAAGTCTTGCCAACTTAGGGCTTTTAGCCCCAAATTAAGGGCGGAAATATACATGTTGGGCTTTTTTAGGGTCAAAAAAATTTAAGGCCATTTTAACGGGCCATGAATCACTATTTTCACTGCCAGAATGAGTAAAATGAAAACATAATGTCTATAATCAATGTAATTTATGAAATGTTTGTTAAAATTGTGTTATTTTGTTAATTATTTCAAGTAATTCTAATGTAAAGTAATTAAAATTAAGATATAACATTAATAAAAAATCTTTATTCACATAGACGCTTCTGCGTTCTTATGAAACGTCGAAATTTTACAAGGAAATTAATATGTTCGTAAGTTACCACCGGTTCGGAAAGCAGTTTCTGTTGAGAAGAAACCGGCAAGAAACTCAACAGTTGCTCTTTTTTAAAAGGTCAGTTTATAATATTACAGCTGTATAATAGTCTTGTTTTAGCCTACGTGAGTATCAACAGTATTAACCCCAAACATTGGCGTCGTCAAGATATTCGGCAATAGTATAAGAGGCTTTAGCCATAAGTTTATTTTTAATTTTTGTTTAAATTCATCAAGTGGCAGACATAAAACGACTGTAGGATTTTATTATACATGTGCACACTTTGCCCCATGAACGACCTGTTTACTTTTTGTAGACCAAACAGTGGCGTAGTTAGTTTGTCCTTATTTCTAGTATTTAGTTTATGTCTGTCACTATTCTTTAGATAATTATTAATATTATGTTTAACATACAAAATATTACAATAAATATATTGAGACGCAACAGTGAGTATATTAATCTCTTTAAATAGGTCTCTGAGTGTATTCCGGGTTCCGATGTTATAGATTGCTCGGAGAGCTCTTTTTTGAATAATAAATATTGAATTTATATCAGATGCACTACCCCACAACAAAATGCCGTACGACAAGATGCTGTGGAAATAACTGAAATAAACAAGTCTGGCAGTGTCAATGTCTGATAGCTGCCTAACCTTCCTAATTGCAAAAACAACGGGGCTTAACCTATTCGCAAGAGATGATAGATCGGGAATCCATTGGAGCTTTGAATCCACTGTAATTCCCAAGTTTACAGCGGACTCAACAGGATTAAGGGTTACGCTATTTAATGTTAAGCTAAAACTTTGCCTTCTTACGCTGGGAAGAGTAAAAAGAAGGCACATAGTTTTTTTAGCATTTAACACCATATTATTAACGGTAAACCAGTGGAGGATACGCGAAAGTGCACTATTCACGTCGTCATAATTCGACACGTTTCGGTCAACCTTAAAAATGAGCGATGTGTCGTCAGCAAACAGTACAACATCACATAACTCACTGGCATAAAATGGGAGATCATTTATATACACTAAGAATAATAATGGGCCCAAGATTGATCCTTGTGGGACACCCATTTTCATGGGGGACCCTGCGGAATTTACATCTTTAAAGATACTTTTTGAATTCTATTACTAAGGTAAGAGGCAATGAGATTGAGGGCGATGTCACGAATGCCATAATAATCTAGCTTTTGAATGAGGGTTTTGTGGTCTACGCAGTCGAAAGCCTTTGAAAGGTAGCAAAAGACATCTATAGCATCTTTTGACCTTTCCCAGGCGTTATAAATATGTTTGATAAGTGCGACACCCGCATATCTAGTCGATCTGCCTTTAGTGAATCCATGCTCATTGTGGAAAATTTTGTTCATTTTAAAATGTCCTAAGAGTTGATTTAAAATTAGTTTTTCAAAAATTTTACTTAGAGATGGCAATATGGAGATAGGTATGTAGTTTCCTGGATCATTTTTATCCCCACCTTTGAAGACGGGAATTATTTTACTAAATTTCATAAGATCTGGATAGATCTGGATATGATCTGGAAGATATTATATTTACCTACCAATAAAACGTAAAACTCTTTACGCTATATGTATGAATTCAATACAGGGCTTTTTTGGGGCTTTTAATATTCCTTTTAGGGTTAATTTGGGCTATTTCATCTTGATTTTAGGGCCATTTCTTTTTAGTAGTTGGCAGCACTGATAACCAGCTGTTTGTCGTTTTGTCGTTTGTCCTTGGCATTTGTCATTATGTGACGACATGTATTTTGCATTGTGATAAAATTCAATGAATTAAGTAATTAATTAATAAGTATTTATTAAATATAACGGCTAACATTAAAGCTGTAAACTAGTGCTTGCAAAACACCACATACCATCATTTAACAATAATTTAAAATGTACGGATTAACTTCAAGATTTGGCAAAATACTATGGGAATTAACTGTTACAAGAAAAATATCGCAAGTCGGAAAAGTTTCAAGAATTATCGCACCAGCAAGTCTAAACAAATCGTGTTATTGTTATAAAAGTTGCTTTACGGAAGCTCGAGAAACAAAACGTACTAGTTTTCAAAGATATTCATACAAATATTTATTGTATTCTATTTTATTTAGTACAGCTGCATATACTTCCTACAAGATCTGGTAAGATTTGAAATAAAATAATCTTGCTTGAAATAATGTATGTTTTTACTATCCTTCTTGGTTGTATATTTATTTTTTCTAATATCTTTGTTAAAGCTTTATTTACAAAAAAAAACCTTTTTTACAACCATCAAAACAAACAGTTTCAATCCATTTACTTTACATTCTCAGGCTAAAGAGTCAACTATTTCCCGCAATAACAGCTGCTGAAGAAATAACAGAAAGTGATACAGATAATGAAGTTGAAACAAAAAAAAAGAGATACCGAAAAGAAAAAATTGGATTCAGAGATAGAAAGGTACTATTGATATTTTATGATATTATATTTTATTTTTGTTTGCTATTTCTATTCCTTTGTATATTATTATTTGGTAGTGGTAAGAATATTCAATAGTACCTTTTTCTTTTATACACATAGATAATTGAATATGAAAATCGTATGAGAGCATATTCAACACCTGATAAGATATTTCGTTATTTTGCTACTGTTAAATTAAGTATTGGAGAGAACACTGAAGTTTATATGACCCCTGATGATTTTCTCAGAGCAATCACACCTGGCATGAAACAACCTGATGGTATATTTTTTTATTTTTTTTTATTTATTTTCATTAAACTTGGTTCTCTTTCTTAAATATATATTTTAATAATGTAAGATAGTATATATATAATGTGTTAATTTTGTTCACCATTAAACTAACAATTTCCCATTTTTACATTTGGATTGCTGCTGGATTAGATTATTGAGTATGAGAATCGAATGCGACAATACTCTACTCCTGACAAGGTATTTCGTTATTTTGCCACCCTACAGGCTCAACACCATGATCAACATGAAGTGTTTATGACACCTGATGATTTTTTACGCTCCATGACACCTGGTGTTAAACAGCCTGACGGTAATTGTAGTAAATTAAATCATTCATTGTTCCTTTTTTATTTGGTATTTTAGTAGTTACAATACAATAGATCCATCATTTTAATATATACATTGTAGAAACATAAAGAAATTTTAATCCAAATTGAGAAGTACCAGAGATTTGGATAGGTTTTTTTTTTACATTTTTGGTCATATATATTTTTTTTTCAGGCTTGGGTTTGGACCAATATCGAAGATATGATCCAAAGGTAAGGGTGCTTTTTCAAATTATATAAATGTATTGGGTTGTAAGATTATCTAAATTATATTTAATTTCTTCAAATTTGTTAAATACTGTTTTGTTCCACTTGTATAAAATATTAAATTTATTTGTAATATGTGCCTTAACACTTTTTAATGAGTTTTTCTTTATATTATCTCTGTTTAACAAAAGTGAGCAAAGTTACTTCTGTTTGTAAATATAAAGTTCATTCCATGTACTTTTACTGTTTTAACCTTGTTTAATTTCCTTTTATATAATAAATTAAATGCAAGCCACAATTTCCGAAAAAAACATTTTTATATAAGAAAAAAAGGTTTGTTTTTAATCTTAAATGCATGCTTAAAAGTAAATAACAGCAGATATAAAATAACTTTTTCCATACATTTTATTGCTAGTAACATACTCACCTAAAACAACTATATGAATGAAATTTCCTTAACACTGCACTGGCACAGTCTTTAAAGCCACTCACACCACTTTCTTGTCTTTTCAGAACGTCGATGAGGTATTGCCCTTTCCTTTCTATAAGCCTCTTCTGCTCTTAATTTTTATTGTAATGCACAGATATTTTGTATGGTTTATAACTGTGCTGCTAAATATGACATTTTGGCCTAATTTTTAACAAATTAGAATTAAAAGCAATAATATTCATGTTTTGCGTAGGTTTTGTAGCATATAGTTGAAGCTTGATTCTTAACTAGACTAAGGGTGTAGCCAGCTCAAAATTAAAAAGGCTAAGGGGCATCTATTTTGGTATTAAGTTTTATTAAAGTCATTTTCTATTTAGGTACATAAAATTTAAACATTTGAGTGCATGCACATTTTAAATATTATAAAGAACGCATGACGCATTATCTAAAGATTAATGTAATAACGATTTATATGAAGCAATAAAAATAATGCTGTCTAATTTTTCTTTTTTTAAGCGGTACTTAAACATTATTAAATACCACAAGGCATCTCTAAGTTATTATTGGCACAACCCTTAACTATGGATACATTTATATTTTAATTCCGCATTTAGATTAGAAACTGACATTTATAGAAGCAGGCAAGAATAACAAATGTATACACATATCAGCATGAACAATTTAAGCCAAATGAGATTGCTTTATAACTTGATATACTTTATTTTACTTCAAGCAGCATTGAGCACATTTAGTTATTCTCACGCAGTAATAAACAATACTTATTTAGAATAAAAAATCACAGAAAAAAAGTTACACTATTGTTTCTATAAAAATATTTATGTAGCAGTAAAGATTATTTTAAAAAGATAAAAACATTGATTCTAGATTTGATTGGCTTATTTATAAGTGGCTATAAAAGTTTTGAAGTAATAGTACCCATAACTCAGTCGACATAATTTTTAAACAAATCTAAAAATATTAAAAAAGTTTAAACCAAAAGAAATAAACTTTATAAGGGCCAAAATTTCTACGTTCTATCATCTATCCACTTATTTTTTATTCAAAACTTATATAGTTACTTACAAATAAGTTGTCCAATAATATTTTAAAACTTTGTAACGCTAAAATTTTCAATATTTCTCATATACAGAGTATCAGCCAACGTCTTAACCTAGATCTAGATGAAGATTCAATCTTTTACAAGCTCGGCTCATCCGGTTTGATCACTTTTAGCGACTACATCTTCCTTCTCACCGTTTTGTCAAGTAAGTAGACTCACCTTTAATTCAAAAACTTACTAGATTGATATCCATAGAAATAATACAAATTTTACAATTTCCTTACATAACGATCATAAATTTTCGCTTCATATCCGAACATTTCGAAATCTATACCGTATATGCGTAACAAATCATTGAGCATGCGTTTATCGAGTTGGCCAAAGTAATGTTTCAGGAGCGCCGAAGTGTTCTTTCCGTCACGGGATTTGTTCATGACCGTGCGGAGTCTAGTTCTGCGATCCCTCACCCTTTTCTGCAGAACGTGCCCTAGTCCCAGTTGATGCACCACGTAGGCCGAGTCCCTGGACAGAGTCTCCACCTTAGCGATAACGCTGAAGTTGACGGCGCACGGAGAGCAAAACTGATAATACGGCGCCCAGTGCTCGTCGTAAACCATGTTCGGGCCTAGCGACCTATGCTGCGCTATTAAGTACGCCACGAACTCGTGAAACGTCGGTCCATCGCTCTTAATAGGTCCCAGGATTTTAGTAGCCTGTTCCCTATGTTCCGTCACGATAGTTTTGGCCAGTTTCCGGTAGAATGGCGGCGACACGTATTCGAGTTTATCGCGATAGGCAGACAGCAACCTCACAAACGGCTCCCGCACGATCAGAAGGGAAATCACGCCTGGGGTGGTAATCGCGTCTCTCAGCTCTTCTTCACTCGGCCGAGGGAACACCCGTCTCGCCAAAGTTAAAGGCGTGTATCGAGTACGAGATAGGAACTTCTTATCGTAACCGCCTGGAACAAATTCTATTGTTAATATCCGCTTTTAAATGTTATTTATCACATAGACCTCTTCTAAAAGGAGCAATATACGTGTATGTATAAGTGAAATTCTTTCATAATAACAAAGTTACCTAAAATATTGAATTTGTATAACCACGAAGAACTGGCCGCTTTGAAAATGTTGCACCACACCAGATTGTGTGCGTGGTCCACAAAAAATTCCTTGTTGTTGATCGCCTGCGACCCCAGAGATCTGAGGCGGCAAACTTCCTGAACTCTAGCGGCGCGCTTTTCTATTTCTGTGAGAGTAACGTTGTCCGGTTCCAATAGATTGTCATTGATCACGTATTCCTCGGGGTCTTCGCCTAAAACTGGGCCCTGTAACTAAACAAAAACTCAAAATATAAACGAGTAATGTAGAACGTATATAATCCTTAAGATGCTTTTTAATTTAGAATGTACACAATGAAACGTTAGGGGATTATAAACACAGCACTTGTTGATTCCATACTCAAAATGACTTGTGAATTCCAGATAAATCACTTACGACAATAGAGCTATTTCAAACTATTGAATAAAATTATTACCAGCCACTTAGTGTAATTGTCAGGTACAGCGGACCAGTCCTTCGTTTGATTGCCGCCACTGCTCTTGAATATTGTCATTTTCATCACGACTATGTAGAGCGTGGCCCAGAACAGGAACGCGGAGGTCTTCGCGCCGCAACTCAGGCAGTGGTACGCGTTTGTTTTTATCCTCGTCCGATATCTTTTCATGGATAATAACATTTTTAAGCGTCATGTGGGAAAGAGAAGGAAGATGCTTAAACGCGTCTAACACCCTATTTGGGAACTGTACATTTAGTAGCATCGAAACAAACAAACGCGTGCAAAGTATTGTTTTGCGCCGAGTCCTTCGCACGCAGCATCACTGGGATGGCGCTTACAGAGCATGAGCGAACTTAATGATTTTTTGATCTCGACGCGCGTAGTCTAGACTCGTCTCTGTACCGTCAATTGTTAAATAGAGGCCGAAAGAAATCAATATTTCAAACGACAAAGCCAATTTGAGTCTGATGTAAACTAAAGCTTCACGAATTTTCTGTTTTAATACTTTCTAATGAAAGAATTATCTCTTATTAGAAGATGTTTTTCAATATTACGAACCTTTATCCCTGCGATGGTTTCTTTTTTAAACTGCTTTTGCAAAATTGAACAGTTAATCTGTTTTTAGTGTGAACAAAAATTTACCCTGTAAAATTTTTGGTTGTAATAATGTTAAAAATTTTAATATAATAACTGCTCCACGGAAAACATCTACAACAACTATCTAGAACAAATTGCCTTCATTTTGTAATGAGTGACGGTAAAAGTAGGGTCTTTACGGAAATTGCACTAGCTCAGTAAAAGCTTATTTATTGTTGACTTATATACTCCGCTATTTTTGTGTTAAAAAGTGTTACTTGAATGTTCGAACAATGTACCGTTTTAATGCGAGCTTTAAAATAACAAGATTGTAAAGTTTGAGTAGGTACTACATAATATTACCTCATAAGCATAAGCATCAAAGCGATTAGTGGTCTCATAACGGTTAAAGTAATTCGTACGTTTATAGTTTTTTAGACTCGCTGATAAAGATATTAATTTTTCTAATGGAATAGTAGAGATGCGCAATATACATACATATTGTTACTTGCCACGGCCTTACAAAAGAGCCGTGATAGCTCAGCGTCCGGGCGCTGATTTAATTCAACCTGAGTTCAAATACCGGTGCCAGCAGCGATGAAATTGTTAACTGCCAAGCCGTGGAGTCGCGTGGTGGACTACGCCTATAACCTCTGTACATGATAAGACTTTTGTTCAGCCGTGGAGCATATATAATTTGTTACTTTATTTTGTTTTTTTTTATTACGCAAGATCGTAGTTGAGATTTATGTAGACTTGCATGTCGCCTAGTCTATTCGATAACCAAAGGCCTATCTAAATTTGCCACTTTATCTTATATGAAAATTTCTTTAGGCCGAAGAATAAGGATTAGGATGTTTTAAAGTGCAGTTTTCAGGCGAGCAGGCGGTTCACCTGATATTAACTGATTCCACCGCTCATGGTCATCAACAACACTTGAGGAAGCAGATGCGTTGCAAACTTTTAAAACAAAATCTCCGGCTACCACTGTCGCCAGTCGAAGCGCAAAAGTATAACACTTCCACGTAACGTTTGCTTCCACTGTGAAGCCGGAGTACTTTCCCGAACGGGCCTTCCCGTACGTGCATTAACGTAAGCTACTGCGTATCCTGGAGCCAGGAAAACAAACGAGAGTTTCAAGTACGTATATCGTCCTCTATCGCTCACGTAGTTTCCTCGGGCATTTACGATTCGGAAGCTGCCAAGTTCTGCTCAAGTAAACCTAGCCTCTCTTGTAGCCTCACGTCGTCACTTCGAGATAGCGTTCCGCATGTTCGACCTGAACGGCGACGGGGACGTGGACTGCGAAGAGTTCGAGAAGGTCGCAGCGCTGATACGGCAGCAGAGTAGCATCGGCTCCCGGCACCGCGATCATGCGAACACTGGCAACACTTTCAAGGTATAACATGCTAGTAGAAAAATACAGTTATTTTAACCGTCTCAGTCAGTCAGAAGTTTAGTACTGACAACACTTTCAAGATATAATGTGCAAATAGAAGAAGATCGTCTCATTTCGAAGGTATTGTTTTTTGTATTTTTGAAACGGCCTACGATCAAGTAGAATCTTCTAATTATTGAGTCCTTGATTAAACTTCCCCAGAATTTTTAGTCTCTACCTCTTGGGTAGGCTGGTTTCAAATTGATTGAAAAAAATTTTTTCCTATATACAACATTGTACTTAATATTTTTTATTTATATTAAGGTTTCAAATCTCTAACTAATCGGGAATTTAATACGAAAATCGGTTCGTTTATAAAAAAAACAGATAAGAAATCAGTTTCATATCGCATCATTCAATTTAGAGCTTTTTAAAATGCTCTTTAAGAGTTAATAAAAACATGGTAAACCTGTACACCTTTTAACTTTCTTCGCTCTAATAAGATCCTAAGAACTAAGAAGCTGTTTTAAGGCATAGACCGCCACGTCTAATCCCTTCCTATAGAGGGGATTATGGAAGACACGTAGTGAGCTGAGGAAACCTTGAAAATTTAAGTTGTTAATGTCCACCACTAGAGTTCAAATCGACAATTATAGTTTGCAAATCTGTCGTTCTTACTTCTTCGTTTTCGTAATGATTCAGTTTTTTTTTTTCTGGGCCCATGTTACGGTACAAAATCTACCAATGCATTACGGAGACTGGAGAAGTGACGTTACACTAACTTCCTGATTACAAACCACAATGATACTATGAACAAACCTGATAATTCAAAAATGTGGTCTTGTTGATTGACTTAATCAAGCAATGAAATTTCTCTTTCGTCCGTGATTATAATGGACTTCGAAATTAGGTCGAGTTTTTTATCTTGAGTACGATAGTGTCAAAGACCGTGACCGTACTACCTTAAGTTGAGTAAAACAGTGAAGATAATAAATTATTTACTGTTGTTGTTGTTCTTATTTCGAGAAATATTTTTTTAAATACTAGTGCATATTACTACATAAAACTGACTATATTATAAAATTAGCCACGGCTAGGTTCACCTAATAGTAATTGATAACCGCTCCCCATGGACCTGCAACATCCGTAGGGTTGCAGATGCGTTGCCACCTTTTAAGTTTGTCCCGGTTTTCTCACTCAACATACGAAAGGCAGAAGTATAACACTTCTTACAACGTTTCACGCCGGTCTTCTAGGATGTCGTGGTACTTCCCCGGATGTACCTGCCCATTCGTGCGACAGTGAAGAATGTTGCCTGGTCCTACCTCATAACATAGGCATGGTATCAAAGCTCACCCTAATGCTTAACATTTATATGTATATAAAAATATAAATATAAATTTCCAGGGTATCAATTCCGCCCTGACGACTTACTTCTTCGGTCCGAAGCTGAACGAGAAACTGACCATCGAAAAGTTCCTTGATTTCCAGCAGCAACTCCAAAAGGAAATTCTGTCTCTGGAATTCCAAAGGAAACAACCGGGTTAGTATAACTGCGTTTAAGATGCTTTTAATACTGTATTATCTCATCTGGATGTCTGTTGGAGATAACGAAAGTACTGAAATTTAGCTACTAGGCGTAATTAAAAATATAGCTTTTTTTTAGCGAGTCGAAATGATGTTAAGATTCTTAAGATTTGTATTATATTTTATAATGTGTTTTTAGAAAAATATTTTCTCCTTTTAAGTTTTATGACCTATCAATATGTATGCTTATATGTAGAGAACGCCTAAAAAAACTAACCAGTTCTAAATATTCTTTCAATTATATAGGGTCTTTATTTTCTTTTCAAATAATTTTTGCAATTAATTTATTACTAGCTGTGCCCGCGACTTCGGGTCAGTAGCTTTGGAGTGAAAGCAAGACAGACAGACAGAGTTACTTTCATTTGTAATGTTAGTATGGATTAAAACGTTTCAGATGAAAATGGGCGCATCACTGAAGCGGACTTCGCGGAACTGCTGCTCGCTTATGCGGGCTACCCGGCCAAGAAGAAGGCGAGGATGCTGAAACGCGTCAAGAAGATGTAATAGTTTGTTTCAGTGTCCGCTTACTTAGCTTAACGCGTTTGCAAAACAAAATGCACCCGGGAGAGAATGTGTCGTGGTTCAATAAAACGAAAATTTTTCTTTAGCGATATAAAAAGTAGCAGCTAAACACCCATAATGGTTTCATAAAAGAATAATGGTTAAATTAAATAGCGAGCAACGGATAGCACAGTCCTGCAAACGAAGATGCCCGTGGGTATTAACAGACTACAATAGATTGTGTCTATCGCAGTGGTCGTTGGGTTTCCTACCCAACGTACTCCACACAAATCACGGTGTGGGTGTTAATTACTTGACATCGGAACGGTTACCTTCGGCTACCTTCTCCAATGACGTTTTAACAGTGATAACGCATGTACACACTGCGCGGCTTTAAAAAATTGTATTCGCTTTACATCATATGACATACAGCATAAGTGAATGTGGAACGTATGATACGGAAAGATATAGCAGTCTATAGAATTGTAATCTAATTACACCGATTGGTGTAACTTGCTAGTGTCGCATCTACGTCGTATTTCTTCCACGAAAAGACCCTGACGTGACCTGCTGACGCCGCAGGTTCCGCGACCACGGCGTGGGCATCACCAAGGACGACTACCTCAAGTTCTTCCACCTGCTGAACAACATCAACGACGTGGACACCGCGCTCACCTTCTACCACATCGCGGGCGCCTCCATCGACCAGCCCACGCTGCGCCACGTGGCGCGCACCGTCGCCCACGTCGACCTCCACCCGCACCTCATCAACGTGGTCTTCACCATATTCGACGAGAACAGTGAGCGCAACACCCCACTTAAGCCACCACCCATCAACAAGGTCTTCACCATTTTAGACGAGAACAGTGAGCGCACCTCCCGTTTTAAACCAACTTCCCAAAGTGGGTTTCACCATATTCGACGAGAACAGTGTGCGCAACACCCCACTTAAGCCACCACCCATCAACAAGGTCTTCACCATTTTAGACGAGAACAGTGAGCGCACCTCCCGTTTTAAACCAACTTCCCAAAGTGGGTTTCACCATATTCGACGAGAACAGTGTGCGCAACACCCCACTTAAGCCACCACCCATCAACAAGGTCTTCACCATTTTAGACGAGAACAGTGAACGCACCTCCCGTTTTAAACCAACTTCCCAAAGTGGGTTTCACCATATTCGACGAGAACAGTGTGCGCAACTCCCCACTTAAGCCACTTCATCAACGTGGTCTTCACCATATTCGACGAGAACAGTGAGCACACCTCCCCATTTAAGCCATCTCCCCAAAGTGGATTTCACCGTATTCGACGAGAACAGTGAGCGCAACTCCCCACTTAAACCACCATCCATTAACGTGGTCTTCACCATATTCGACGAGAACAGTGAGCACACCTGCCCATTTAAGCCAACTTCCCAAAGTGGGTTTCACCATATTCGACGAGACCAATGAGCGCAACTCCCCACTTAAGCCACCACCCATTAACGTGGTCTTTACCATATTCGACGAGAACCGTGAGCGCAACTCCCGTTTTAAGCTACCACCCATTAACTTGGTCTTCACCATATTGGACGACCAACATTGAGCGTACCTCCCTTTTTAAGCCATCACCCATCAACGTGGTCTTCAGATATTCGACTGGAACAGTGAGTCCACCTCTCTACTTGAGCGGCACAGTCGACCCATCGTCCACCAGAATTGGAAACCTTGGTCAGACCACATCTTGATCTTGACCTATCAAGATCTCCAACATATTAATGTCAGCTATATCCACCACTGTCTCGGAAACATTTCCTTACGAAGTTCTTTAAAAACCTTTAGATAGTCAAAATAAATTACAAAGTAACGATGTAGAAAACTAGATCGTGGGATCGGATAATAATTAAATCTTCATTGTATGCCTGAAATTTCAAGCAAACTAAAATCCTAATAATTTAGGCATTTCACAATTCACTCTGAGTCACAATCAAAATTTCTTTATTCAAGAAAGGCATATTTTAAGCTCTTACTGAACGTTAAAGAACTAGCACCGGTTCCCTAAAGTAGACATGTCCAGAGGGGAACCGGCGAGTAACTGCGTTCTTGTTATCTCTTTTAAACGATTTAAGTATACAAAATTATTTACGTATAAAATGCGTAGCAGCCAGGGGACTTAAAGTGCAGAGCAATAGTCGTTTCCACACCCTTGTGCGCAATGCATTTTTCGACATTATAATAGTCCCCTTCCATCGGGGTAGCTTTTTTAACGTTTGAAATCGTTTACACTCAGTTGTTTGACTGATTCTAATGGTACATTGTGTTTCAGTGGACGGCCAGCTCAGCAACAGAGAGTTCGTGGCGGTGATGAAGAACAGGTTGCTGCGTGGCCTCGAGAAGCCCAAGGACACCGGTTTCGTGAAGCTCATGTATTCGCTCATCAAATGCGCCCGGGACACCAAGCCCGCACTGCTCGATTTCTAAGCTTCCCTCTAATTATAAATATTTAATCGAACTAGATTATCAATTGCTGGTCATTACGTTATAGGCTCTATTTTCTAAGTGATAAGTGCTATTTTACATTGTTTTTTATTTTTTATTTTAATGAACAGTTAATTGTGTGTAAAGCACATACAGATAGGCTCATTCAAAGAGGCTCAACATACTTTTGTGTTAAGGATTTTTCGTTTTTATTATTTAATTTTTATTCAGTCATTAGATATTTTATATTGTATACAATAAGTTATTTGGTAAGCATTTAATAACAATTATTGTTATAAAAGTCCCCTTTTAAACGAAAAACTAAAGTATTTCACCTGAATCTCAGGACGTCATCAAGATCCAAAAAAAATAGATAAAATAATTAATGCATTGCAAAAATTTGAACTATAATATTGCCTATATTCGCTGACTAAATTATTTGCTATAAATTTTACTATATACACAGTATTAAAATGTATCCAGAACACAATACTTACTTTTTTTCAATTATGCTTAAGTATTTTGCTTTTAAGTTATTTCATGCAGCACGTGATTTATATGATTATTATAAAATTTGATCTTGCCAGCCTCTTATTTCATAATTTACTGTACAAATGTGTATGCAGTAATTGAATAATTTTGACCCGAATCTTCATATTTTACGAAGGTAGATACTAAAAATTATTAACGGTGTTATGCTAGCCGATGCCGGGTTGTTCTGACTATACTAATATTTGAATTTAGATGTCACAAGGTTGCTTTGATTTACGTTGGATTTATGAATGTTATTTTATTTTTATATTGTACGTCTTATAATCTGTCGTTTACTAACGTCAATTTTTTGTTTTACTGCCATCGCAAACAATTATATTCCCTATTGATCTTTTATTTTATTGTTTTAATAAAAAAAATCGACAAATACGTTCGTCCGTGATACCTTATTGATAGATTCAACTTCAATTGACTGGTAAAATAAACCAATTTTATGGATATTTCTTTAATATTTGACTTTATGTTTCGATCAAATTACAGGTAGATAGGTGATAACGGGACGGAAGGATCGGGAATTAAAATAATACATAAACTCGATAAAAATCCATAAAATTAGTATTGTTCAAGATGTGTAGCATTCGCATAAGCTCAAGAAATCCTTATAATAATGCTTATTTATAAAATACTGCGGAAGATCCACGCATATCCGGTGCCTGTAATTTGACATGCCAATTATGTATGGATTACATTTGTTCGAAAAAATCTCTAAAACTCCGATCTTCCTGTGTAGTTTCTATTCTTGCGACGTACGCGTAAACGCGTTGTTGTCGCTTTATAAAATTTCGCTATGTAAGTTTATATCTATCTACTCGTGTTTTCGCGACACAAAACATTTGTTATCGATTAAAAAACGTTTTCATACGTTCGATTGTTACTCGCAGCTTTTGCAAAATAATCCGGACCACAAGTGCTTTTATGTGTAAAATAGCGTTTGCGACAAACATGTTTTTGATGAAAATCTGCACGAGCGAGGCCGATGGAGAGCGTTAACCCCCAGTGTCAGCTGTATCATGAGAGCATTCTCGAAGATGGACTGCGCCCGCGACGAAAACGAAAACGAAAAAGGCACGCGAAGAACGATAACGGGAGCGATGAACCGGCCGCTTTGGCCGATTTGTTCGAAAGGCAAAGGCGAGTTGCGGATTCGGCGCGGCCCAGAGGCGCGTGTAAATCACCCGGGACGACGCCCCGTCACGTTTCCCGCCATCGTATCGACGCCGCGAAAAATAGCCTTGCGATATCGCCGGGAACGCGCCGATAATACGGACGCACAACGCCTGCGACGCCGAAGCGGGCACAACGCGCGCCATCTGGTGAGTGCCATTGTTATGCTTGAAGCTCGTGCTTGTACAAGCTCCCCGTTTTGTGCTTACCCTTGCCGCGGAGTCCATTTGTTACGTAAGCCCATATATTGCCGACTAATTTCCTCTTTCCCCGTACGCCTCGATATCAGCGCAAACGATAAACATGTTTTCACCGCGGCCGCCGCTCGATTCGTTCGAAATCAACATCGGAGCGTTTGCCAAAATTATTGTTATTTATTGCATGTTTCGCTTTAAACGAGCGTTTTTTGATATTCGTATATAAATTTAAGTAAAGTAATGCGTTCGTTATTCCCGCAGAGCGAACACGGAGACATAAATTACGGCAATGCCTATGTATCAGAGACCCCCCTTCTGGAGAGTTCCGCATCAGAGGCCAGACCCCGACGATGAACCGAGAAACTTCTCCCGGAAACGTGTAAGTATTGTCCTACTTCTATAAGTCACCAGTTTCAATTTAATCATCAATAAATCAATCGGCACTATAATCGAAGAAACTGAAAGTGTCGATGTTCTAATTATAATGGTGGTCTTCAATAATTTGTGCCGGCTCGCAATTGTCCTAAGCTGTAGCGTACAGAAAGCAATAGATCATCCGCTCCGCCCACGCATTTCACGGCCTGCCAAATGGCTTATATCTCGGTTTGCCCTTACGTTTAATTATTAATACTCTATTTCTGTACCGTCAATGAGAAATGGACATTTCAACATACACCCTCACGCCAAGAGCGTTTAGGGTGATGATTAATAAATTCTCATCTTCTCGATTAGTTAGTTGAATTTTTTAATTTGTATTTATCGACCGCGCAACTGTTACATTCCTCATAAGTAAACGGCATCAAAAGCATTACGTTAGACTCGAGCCGAATCTATTGCCGCCGGTTCCCCAACCATTCGTTACGTAATCCGGCAGGACGCCGCGGAAAGTTGCTGGAAAGTTCGACGGCTAATTGGTGGACGGTGGATAGTTTCGCGAAACGGAAAGACCGCGGTGGCGGTGGCAGGGTTGCGAGGACCTCGGGTTGGGGGGGAGGGGGCTAGTGCCCGTTCGCGTATCTAAATCCGCGCGCACAACGCCGCGCGCAGCCGTTGTGGAAGCACCGTTCGCGCACAGTGCGCGCGCCGCGCAGTGTACCGACATGGGGCGGCTGCACACTTCTCGTGGTGACACTGAGGCGCGAGGGGCGCGACGCCAACTGGGGCCTGAGGCTGGTGGGCGGCGCGGACCTCGCCACGCCGCTCATCGTCACCAGGGTACGCCGTTTGCGCTACGGAACGCCGGCGACGCGTAAACAGAAACACTAACGCGACTTGGCCCTTCCGCTTTCGATAGTTTTGTTTTTGTGAGATGGGGGCAAACGATCTGGCGGCTCACCTGGTGTTAAATGATAACCGCCGCCCATTGACAATTGCAACACACGCGTTGCCTCCGTTAAATAAAATTGGCGCAGGCCACCTCACTCACCAGAGGAAACGCAGAAGTATAACACTTCCACTTCTCGCCGGTCTTCTGTTAGGTCGTGGTATTTATCCGGACGGACTTGCCCATTCATGCAACATTGCCCTACCACAGTTAGTAAAAGTAAAATAATACTCTATTACCCTCTGCTTCTCGTACATCCTCTCTACTGTGGGTATAAACTATATAAACCCACTGTACAGAGGATGCATGCCCTATGACATGAATGCTCTTTTGGGCATCCACCACGCAGCCCCATTAAATGCTGATTGACGGACTTAACATATCTTCGAAATATTTTTTTTGTTATTATTACAAAAACTTACAGGTTTCTTCACGATGTTTTCTTTCGCCGCTGAACACGTGATTAGTCAGCATTTAATGTTCAAGTCGGGATTTGAAATTGAACTCAGATTGCTCATGTATTTTTGAATTAAAAGCAATGCCGAGTCACTTAGCTACCACGGCTCCTATCCTTCTTTCGATAGTATTTCCCCAGTATTTAGTCTTGAACGCGTAACAAAAATTTCCACACAACACTTTTCTATATAGTTTTCTTTTTTTTTTTTTTGTTTTTTCCTTTTTGTTCAGTTTAACTGAAATTAGGTGCACTTTTATTGAAATATTAATAAAATTTGTCGTAGTTGAATGTAAATGAAAAATTGTTAAGAACGTATTTACTCACAAAAATGTTACCTTTTTTCGGGTTGCCGGTTGTGTCTGTGCGTAAAGTCGAACTTTCACCATAGCACCTCCTGCTGTATGTCGAATACTTGAGAATTGAATAAATAACATTTTCCAATTAAAGTATGACATAAGGACTTGAAGCTTCAACTACGATGGAAAATAAGACTTCGATCGTTAATTTAATCTTACAACGTCCCAATAACATTCGAAGATGTATTCTGGGACAAGAATCGGTCACAGACGTTCGACAGCTGGCGACAAAATTTCACATCGGCCTATTTTCTTTAAAACCTCTGCTAGTCTTACTAGTAACTTTCATCTTGACACATTTTGCCATTAGTCTTGTGCTTGTCGTGTGCTGGGTAAAGTTTATATTTTAATATTTAGACAATGGAAAAACATTTAAGAGAAAAATATTGAGACTCTAATTTATTTAGATTAGAGAGAAGAATTTTGAGGCTTTAAATTTTAAACTTTCATTCTTTTAATTTAGTTTTCCAACAGATGAGTGGATTATTTTTGTGATGGTAATTTTTCTTGTTTATTATAAAAATAAACTAACAAACAACCCCCGATGTACTAAGACTCACGATTCCTTACTGCGACTGAGATATTTGCAATCTCCTTAAAAGATTACGTGAAACGTCATCATCATCATCATTCCAGCCTGCTTGAGTCCACTGCTGAACATAGGCCTCCCCCACAAGTGAAACGCATTACTATATAACATGATAGAAATAATAAAAATATAAAACAGATAATTTTTTTACCTGACAATATTGACAAACTTTAGTTAAAGATCGTTATTGTAAAAAAATCCGTAGTAAATTATTTTCTGGCAATTTTGACAAGAACTTGAAATTGATATTAAAATGACACTAACTTTTTTAAGTTATTTTGATAGAAATAGCAAACTTTTTGATCGTATACATTATTGTATTTTTGACTTCCTTTTATTCTCTCAAAACACATATATTTTTTATATTTGAATTATGCTAAACCAAGTTGACTATGATGGTACGCACAACGTACAACAAACGTGTACGTACGTTGAAAATTATCTCCAAGATCCTCTGAGTCAGTCTGAAATGCCGCAGCCAGTATTGCGGCCATTAATTTGTGTTTATTTATAACGAAAGCCGACATCTAGGCTGGTCGTCGCGCGTCGTCGCGCGTCGTCGCTAGGTCACGAATCAAAACAATCGGATGTAGTGTTCAGTATAATTTCCAAACTGGCGACAGTATCATCTTTAACATAGGGCACACGATAATAGCAGAAAAATGTTTTGGTCATTCACTTATTTTACTTTCTATCAGGACCCTCATATTTTTGTGTGTCTAGGGCCCCGAAATCGGGGCCACTAGATATGTCACTTATTTCGCAATGCAATTTTAAGTAAATGTTTTATATTCTTATCTATAAAATTTCAATAATCATAAATAATCATGGACGGTTTTTATTTCACCCAAAACAGTTTTATCAAAACGTAAGTGGTAAAAACATCGTCCGCCTCGTTATCATTAATGCTGCAAATAAAAACGTTTTCACTTGGTAATACTCAGTATTCGCATTAGAAAGCTTTATGAGATCAGCTAATCCAGACCTAACGCAAACACGTATATGTCTTAGGCTTGAAACCTGCACCTCGTCAAGACAATTCTTTTTTGCATATGTTGCATACATTTTTACCAAATTTATTAAATTTCATCATACGCCAATAAGTCAAACGATATATACAAATGCGTAGGTGGAGTATCTAGCGCGCATCAGCCATCTGGAATATTTCTATTTTTTTCTATGCACTCCCCGGTGACCTCTGTTGTAATAGACCAGACGTTCTTACTCTAGCCTTGAGCCGATTTTAATTCCTGTTACCATAAAACACCGGCTACATATAACGTACGTCGATGACTCAATCGATCTGCGGAAGTTTGTTTTCGTTTTCATTTAGCAGTTTCAGACCATACTCGTTAGAAGCTAATAAAAAAAAAAACAAACAACTTAAAAAACATCTAATATGCCCCAATGGCCTCTTACGATCGTTATTACCACCTAATTTGCACTAGACAACATATAGGGTTAAAAATATTTGTGATACATTCGCTCTTGTTTTGGTTTTAAAACTTATAAAAATCAAAGTTACACAAATCATTACGTTTGGAGACAGGACATCGTCAATATTTCAATAATTCTCTGTTGACTGAACTCTTTATATTTTGTTAATTTATCATTGCTTATAAATCCTTAAACAACTATTCTTTATTTTGATTCTCAATTGTATAGCGTGTTAAAAATGTTAGTAAAAAGTAAATCATTAATCTTACTAGCAAACAGATGCTTGCAAAATGATCGTTCGCTTGTAAAACATGACAAGATACTAGGGCCCTTGTCAAACTGTACATTTATCCTGTAATGTAATCAATTTTATTTTAAGACAGTAGGTCTTCATCTTTTTATTAATGGCTTGCTTTGTGAGTTATCACAATTCCGCCAATATCAAGTTGATCTAAAAATTCTCAATTTTATATTATTCACATTAAAATTTTAATAGACAAAGAAAAACTTCAGAAATCCCACTTGTATATAAAATCCAGTGTCAAACAGTAGGCCAATGACCGGTTTTCACCCTAAATGTCAAAACGCACACAACCCACGTCCGAAATCTGACACAGATTAATAGAATTAACGGGGACTAGTAGTTTTAAAAGTAATAAATGTACGACATAAAAGTCCTTATTTTCATACTTAGTGATTCAATTTGATAGACAATTTGAATTTTATTATCATCGTATGAAATCCAATTATTAAGATGTTTTGCTAAAATTAAAGAAACAACCTTATTGTAAGATTGTCTAGAAGTACCCCTTCTTTTGTCTGGCATCCCAACAAGTACCTTTAATCTGGACATCTCGGATTCACTTTTTATCAATTAATAGTAGTCAACCTTACAGTAAGTGGGCAGTGGCGCCTTTTCGTTTAAAAACTAAATGGTTTTTAAACGACATTAAAAATCAAAATTACAATAATTTTCCATTTTGTCACGTGGTTATTTTTGTAATGGTCCACTTGTGCGGTTCCCATAATCCATGATCGAGAGGAACTAAGATTTTCTTTAGCTGCGATTACTTCACCCGCTAAAAAGAATTCAATAGACTATACCTACCAATATAGTACTTCTCTGAATGCAGCTTCTGCACCTGTACTGTAACAGTTTGTTCCAAGATGGTGCGTCACTCCACTATAGCAATTTACTATGGAATGGCAGATCTAAATAAATAAATAAATAAATAAATTTATAAAATAAACTTTAACTAACTAGCTAGCACATTAATAGCTGATGTCTAGATTATTGATAACAGTGCTCTGTGTTCCCGATCTATTCAAGAAATGCAATAGGCGTACAAGATGATTTTGATAAAATAACTTTAAAAACTTGCATTTTAGTAACATTTTTCTTAAAATGTTTTTGGAAAATCTTATAAGATTTTAATAGGTCCCCGTAAACTGGTTTTATTAATTGGTAATAACTTGATGTATTCGAGTTCAATTTCCTGTTGCAACGATCCCTCCGAGTGCGTCCAAAAACTATAAAAGCGTGGAGATGTATGATTTTTCAAAAAAAAAAAGAAAGTATTCGCGAAACGGCGCGAACGGCGTTCGTCAGCGTTAGATAAGCCGTGGACTTGTGCCAGCTGTGACACAGGCGGCACTCATCGTCGACCTCAAACCGGCGACGGAGCCACGCACGCCACCGAGAGAATTCCGCGTCCGCACGGCACATCTGACACGCTGTCGTTTTGTCGGACACGTGTAAATATAGGTACGCGTCCTCGCCATTGAGCCGTAGGAAGTGCTTGTATATCGGCGCGGATCGATACGCGGACCTGACCGCGTCGTCAGGCCGGCGGTTGTTTTCAATAAAGCGCGATTGGCGGTTGGCAGGAGGTGGCCGGTGGACGCATTTAGACTGGCCACTAGCCAAAGCCGGTGCATTGCGTCCCAACCTCTCCATTGCCTATTCGCAAGGTCACCATAGCTAACCAGATGACATCGCCCCAACTCCCTACGAATTGATGTGTATTAATGATATCAATAAACTGTCCGCTTATTAATAAACATGACGGTATTGCAAACGCTGCCATGCGAAAATGGTCTCGTATTGAGATAGTGATTCATTGAGAAGGAGCTTACGTAAAAGACGAATTTACATCTGCTCTAAGTAAAGATGTCGTGTCGGTCATGTTAGTTTTTAATATCACATCTTGCAGTATAAATCGCGCTTATATAACATTAAATAGTTCATACTATCTGAATCCATTTATGATAGCAAATAATTCGTTATGTGACATAACGAATTATTTGCTATGCACGTAAATAAAGACCTTCACCTGGAATTTTGCTTGCCAAAACATGAGAGATGACGAATGTAACCACAACCTTAGTACCTATCTATATATCACTTATCTGTTTAAATAGTTTAATATGTTTTTTTTTTTTAGTTGTATACTTTCGAAATATAAAGAATCTGTACTGGCATAGGAACCAAAAATGAAATAAAACCTATTTCTGGAGAACTCTATCCCTGTTCTTCTTTATAAGGAAAATGAACCTACGATTTTATTTTATTTCAAAACCTTTATTTGTTTCTCGCCAAAAATGCTTGATGCATTTAAAAATAAGCTAAGGTGTCTTTAACCTGCACTAGCATCAAAGGTCACGGTTTAATTTCAAAGGTGATGTTTGAAGGTAAAACAAGCGACAATGACCAGGTGTCCTAAATATATTATATTAGTTAGACAAATGCGTATTTTCTAACTCATGTATTTACAACTTCGTAGTGTTCTTTCCTCTTTTATTAACTTTGCAATTCACACACTATAAAATGAAAATTAGAATTAAAACAAATATCATATTATCATTTTAAAGATTTCCAAACTTTACATAATAAGATCGCATTATAACAAGGGTACTACTAAAACACTTCAAAATGGTTCTTATAACTCAACATATTCGATAAATCTAATTCCAGTGTCCGTTTCTTTGTAAGCTCAATTTGTAGCAAACAGTTGCCTTTGATGTTCGTGTATCTGTTCTTCAATGGTGGAACTGTTATCAACAAAATGTTCAACACTTCGTTGGTGTTTTCAGTAATTTGTACCTAGCAATGTGTTACGCAATATATAGAATCTCTACAAGTATATTTTACTTTAAAGGTAAATTAGAACTTTCTCTGAAGTCTGTCGTAGCTAACACTGAGATGTGCTGCGCGTAATTTTAACGAGTACAAAATAAAGTTACTTATTTTTTTGGACTATATTCAATGGAAATACTTAAAATCAATACGTATTATTTTGTTTCTTTTTTTATTTATTTCCAGGTGACTCCTGGAACACCTGCTGGTCGGGATCTGGCTCGTGGCGACATAATTGCGAAAATCGACGACTACGATGCACGTGACCTGAGACACGAGGACGCGCAAAACCTATTCAAAAACGCCTCCAACCAGATCAAACTGGTGGTGCAGAGGTAATGTCCGCAATAGCAATGAAAAAGTTTCAGTATGCGGTAACAATTATGTTCCGTAGTTTAAACAAAACAAACTCTATATATATAGAGTATTGGATTTGATTCTGGTTACTTAAAAGTGACTTTGAACTTGTTAACCATAAATTTTGTAAACAATTTAATACCAATTAGAAAAATGTGCCTTATTAAATTTGATCTTCCGTCATTAGGCACAATCGTACAATTTGTAGTATATACGGTAACTTGTACCTCTCTGGCTTATACCTCTTCAGAAAATCCTAACTTATGCTCGTAAGTTATAATTTCAAAAATGTTATTTCTGTACGTTCTGTAACATTTATAACCATAAAGTCTTAAGTTATGGTTTCTCAAAGCATACAGTTACTGTCAAAGAATTAAAAGGCAAGGAAACAAAACAAAGATTCTACTATAACTGGTAAACACACTCAAAAGAGGTCACTTTGTGATGGTTCTATGTCCACAAATATGACTATACATAAAAAAGCGTCAGATCTTCGTCTATTGCTTCTGTTAATGTGAACATAAATAACGCTGAATTTACACTGTGAATCCACGTTAAGGTTAACGGAAAATTTAAGGTTCAGTTTAAACGCAGGGGCAGACCAAGTACCCACCTGTATCCAATGCCGCGCTCTTGCGGCAGCTATGTAGGGCGCTCGCCAACGCCTTCGTTCTATTATGAACGTTTTGAGTAAGAACGTATTGATGTCGTCGCTGTTGTTGTTTTGATGTTGTAGCTGTCTCTTTCTCTCAAAATAGAAGTAGAACTAATCCATAAAAATACCTAAACTATTTATAACGAAAACACTTTTCTTCGTCCGAAATAACATTATTTCTTTATATATATATATATATATATATACATACATACATATATACATACATAACTATATATATATGAAACAATTTGCCAAATGGTATTATCTTTTTAGAATCAATAATTGGTTGATTTTGTTTACTATCGTCTAGTGTTTAATACAGATTAGACCCGAAATCTGTATTAATATATTTAATACGCTGTTATAACATTTGTATTAACACAATTATGAGTTTTTGTTGAAAGTTTAATTCGGGGAAAATATCACCTCTTTTCAATTAAGTGACGCTCAACACCCTTAAATACAGTTCAATCAATCAATCAGTTCAATTAAATGCGTGGGATCTTATCGATCGATTCACTCGATTTCACTGACAAGGGCGTTGGCTTATCGCCACAATTGTTCTCTTTTATAAAGTTAAACGTTTATATAAATAAACCGGTGGCACGTGGCATTATTAGCGGCAACGTGCAACTGCCGGCAGGTTCTTAGATTTCGAAACCCGAGCGGGAGCAAATTTGATTCGGATCGAACGAATGCTCCTGATTTTCCATGATAATACTCTTAATACTGTAAAACAGGGTTGGTCAACTGTTCTTTATGAGATCTATTTTTGTAATAAAAAGGTTGACAATCGGCTTATAACCGAAGTCATTATTTAGATGAAAAGGCGTTTGAAAATATATGCAAACAAACATGATCTTTTTACTAAATATACTCACGAGAGCTGTGAATGGATTAGCATAACATAATTATTTTTTTTAACCCTGAATTGAATTTGGTTTTCAGCAACATACATGGTGAGGTATTTTTTTAATCTGTTCAGGTTATAACAAAGATGGTAGAAATCGTTATTATAGTAATCATTCAAACTACCTTTAGATTTATAAATCTTCGAACCTTTTGCCCCGCGATCGACGTGTCTTCCACCTCTGGCTTAAAAAAATTAAAATAGATAGTATTTTTCTAAATTATTTTTCCGTCACGATTCCTTTAAACCAAAGATCTATATTTCTTTAGATAAAGGATGTACTTGTCTGCATGTAAATGTTGCTAAATGTGTTGTGCACACTGAAGTAGTAGCATGTGTAGGGACGTGGAGCGTGAGGGACTGCGCGATTCGACACAAGCGCAGCGCTCGCCTATATGCCAACGCAGCCGCACCTCCCTTCAGGTAATACTATAATGTATTATTATATTAAACTTAACCTAAACCTTGATTCGTGTAGCCCGCTTGATATATTGATGCGCCTGTAAAGTTCGTCCAAGTCGGTACCCTGTTTATAGGTATCAGAAAAGCTACAAATAGCGTACGGGGCATGAAACATTGCTCTGTCATTATCGCTGGCTTGAGCAGAGTGCAGCTGATTCTCGTTCATGCCGAGAGACTACATTTTTATTTGTCTCGCTCCCGCTACACTTCGTTGGCTATCGTTGGCGCACAAGGGTTTTGTTTATAGATTTTTTAGAGATTCTAAAATATTTTTCAAGCGATTCCTTTTTTTATGTGACAAAGTAGCAAGTGACCTGACGATTCACCTGATGTTAAGTGATAACCGCCACAATAAACATTTGCAACTCCGTGGTGTTGCAGATGCCACATTTTAATAAAGTGGGCCTTGGTTATCTCACTCACCAAATGAAACGCGGAAGTATAACAAGTCGAGGTCGTGGTACTTCCCCATTCGTGCATCAGCGAAAACTGTTGCGTGGCCCTACCACAGTTAAAGTAGAAGCGCAGAACTCGCGCAGCCAACCTCCCTCAAGCGCACTAAAGTATTTAGCATCCTACACATCCGACCTGCCAATTGGAACTTATGAAATTTCACTGAAAACTGGAACAATCCTGTCTATCTCTCTCGCGTCACTAAGGACAGACGTGAGAGTGTTTTTTGTTTTAGTTGCTAATTAAATAAGTATCAATGTTTGAATGTAAGTTCATTTCACTTCGTGTGTAATAGTAACTCTATTCATAAATCGATTACGCAATCGATTTAGGTTTGCATACAAGTACTTCATGTTAGAAAATGCTTTATTTATGGTTTATCATCGATACTTAAGTCAGGAATTCATATGTGTCATTATATGAAATTAAAGCATCTAGCGGTAATTATATTATTTATTAAAGTTTCAAACATGCAAACATTTCTAACATTACATGTTTAAAAGTATTATATTCGTAATTGTAGACAGTCTAAATTGTAAAACGTTGTTTCAAAAACTATCTCAAACATCCTCAAAATAATTGTGAAAAAACACTTCAATCATCCAATAAATGATACATCTACATTTATTTACTATAATTTTAATAGTTCTAAAGTTTATAAAAGGTCTGTTTCCCATTATGCCCATTTTGAAAAACTTAAACCATTATGACGCAATTTAACAATTACATACATATTTTTAGGAAGCATTATAAAAGAGTCTACGGAGAAAATAAAATTACCTCAATAAATAAATTCATTTAAAAATATTTTATATTTGGCTTTAGACATATTGGTGCTATTAGAAAGTAGCAGATATGAACATACTTTTTGTATTTAACAAAGTAGCTACAAATAAATGCTACGGATGTGCTTAAAACTAACATTTGTTTCCGGGCGCTCGCAATTCTTATATTCAGGCACGTAGGGGTATATTCATTAATCGTAATTCAATAATCATACAGGATAGTTTTCAAATGGATGGGCGGATTGTGGATAGTTGATTAAACATAAATTATGTATCTGAAAACACCATTAAAATATTACGTAAGTCTTTAATGCATGCCTAAGTGATAGTCGCCAGTCTTTACTACATTATTATTTATCGGTTATGGTGCCTATAAACTTAAAACAACAAATTTAGAAACTCCTCCCACAACTGATATTACAATTAACACTAACATTATCATCACAAATAATAATAACATTTATTCGCTTAAAAACTTCTTCATAATATCTTGACATTGAAACATTCTAAGAATGTTTCATATTATCTAACAATTAACAGTTTACTAAATGATATATATGTATATTATAATATACTACATTCTAAAGTTTTAAACGTTTTCAAGGACATTATAAAACGCGAGCCATTATGACCATGTAAGTTATGTCCTACGTCGGTACTGAAAGTGCCTACGAACTGTAGGGTCTACAGTAAGTCTACGTAGTATTGACACTGATAATCTGTAGGTGACATTCCTTATTAGATAACGCACGCCGTATCAAGCTCGTGGATTCTCGCTAACCCACGACTTCTGCGTTCGATGTAGCTTTAGTAGTCTAGATATTGAAAGTTACAGTAATTTAAACTTACAGTAATTTTACTGTGGCAGGGCCACGCAGCAGTCTTCACTGTTGCACGAATGGGCAGGGCCGTCCTGGGAAGTACCGTGACCTTACAAAAGGTCGGCGAGAAAGTGGAAGTGTTACACTTCCGTTTGGTGAGGGTAGTAACCGGAGCCCACTTTATTGAAAGGTGACAATGCGTTTGCCACCCCACATTGAGTGTTGCAAATGTCCATGGGCGACGGTTATCACTTTGCATCAAGTGAACCGCCAGCTCGTTTGTCGCCTTCTTATATATATATAAAGTATATGTTATATTTTTTAGCGTAATAAGAGAAGAGAAATAACTTTTTTCCCACATAGCGGTGCAAATACTCCTTTAATTGTCCCGCATCGTAAATATTCACTCTAATAATTTTTCGCAAACGCACCAAAACAAGTATATCTTCAAACGGTACAAGATAAATGTAACTTCGAACGCGCCGAAAGAACATTTCTACTATAACTACTACACCTACAAGTGGTTGATTACCACGCAAGTTAAGAGTCTAGTTTGGTTAGGACTCCGAGCCCCCTGCCGAGCGCGTGGCGCGGTCCGGAGTCCCTCCCGCGGAGCACCCCGGTGCCGCCGTACTCGCTCCCAGTGCAGCAGGAGGGCGAGTTCCGCACGGTGATGCTGTCGCCGACATCGAGTCGCAACGACGAGGTCATCGACGAGTCCATCCAGAGCCAGGTGAGGCGTGCGACGTTAGGGGTGCTGTGCCAATTGCACCGGCACAGTACCATTTAGAAGAGGAGGCCCATAAAGGCCGTAGTCGCGGAAGATTGCGATTTTTTTATGGGGTACCCGTCTCCGGGACTCCCACATACCCCTGCAACACCCCCGATCCAGTGGCAGGGGTTCCATAAAGGATTTTACCCACGGAAATAAAAAGGTGAGCCGTGCGACGAGCGATGACATTAAATTTGTCATTTACAATGATGTTTTAATAAAGATGACGCATGTTCACACTGCGCGGCGTTAAAAAATTGTTTCGCTTTACATTGTATGACATATGATATAAGTGAATTTGACAGATGATACGGAAAGAGATAGCAGTTTATGGAATTACAATGTAATTACATCAATTGGTATAATTAAGTGCCTCAGTTTCAGGGCACTAGTGTCATATCTACCCCGTATATGTATATCAGATCGTTTAGGCTTTATTTCAAACCTTAAATAAAAAGCTTACAAATGCGGACTCGATACCCAACGGAATTTATTATTATTATATATTTATTATAAGATATATAAATGTAAGGTGTGGCCAACCGTATATACTTCTAAACTATTTCTTTTTTTTTTACTAACGTCTTTAGAAAGAAAAAAAAGGACTACCGATTTCGATTTTTACACTACAGTTTGTCTCAGTTAATAATGCGAAATACATATAAAATTAAGTATAATATGTATATAAAATGAAGGCTCACTATCACAACAAGAGTTCATAAAGATTTCATTTTCATAAAATCCTAAACAGTCCTAGTGAAACAAGGCGAATAAATTAAATCGTTATTAGCGAACGCTCTATTTTGTGTAATTTTTAATTACATTTTCTTTATTAATTGAACTAAAATCCACAAGCAAATATTTTTTTACTCTTGTTATAACACGGCTCTTGTCAAAAATCTATTTTGCCTCTAAAACGTCAGACGAAATAGGTTAACCGAACCACTTTTATAACACTGACGTCCGATTATAGGCTGGACGAGAGCCAGGAACAGTTTTTTATTATTTAGCATTATTAATTAGGTCTATTAAAGTTAGTGACTACAACTACAAGGCAAAAGATAGAAAAATAATCAAAAATAATACTCAATATAACTATTTACATTAAGTTTGAACAAACAGCTTACTGTTTGTTGAAACTCAAATAGAATGATATACTAGGCCGCTAATTTTGCTGGCTGAATCATATCCCGTAATCATAAATATTGCTTGAGACCATTTTATTTTTAAGTAATTGATTAATAATATTCGTACGCGGCAAATTTTATTCTTGCTACCGTTACGTGCCAACGTTCAGAAATTTGTCCAAATTACGAAATCATATCCAGCGGTGAATAAAATCGGCTACATCATTTGCGTTCAAAATCGCCGTTTTCGTTTAACCTAATTATAATGCTTTTTATAAGAACCAACGTCAAAGAAAATCCCAAGGCTTTCCAACGGCTAGGGTTCGTTAAATTCTTTTAATTAACGTTTTAAAATTGGCTGATCGTGATCAAGTCCAAAGAATAGAGAATTCCCCCCGAGAGTCCCGCAAGGCTAGCGGGCTAAGCTGTCGCCCACGTCGACGCCTTCTCCGGCCGTCACATCTCCAAAATAGAATGCATTGAGCGCGAGTTGTTTATCCGAGAGCCGGCTGGAGTACAGTCCGCGGCCGTCCTCAGCACGACACGTCCGCGCCAACGGCTCCCACCGAGATGGCGGCCAATCCGAACTTCTTCCCCAACGGCTACCAGGACCCAATGCACCCCGAGGAGGAGGCGGTCACCAACTGGGTTCGCTCCACTATACGTATTCCTCGCACCTTGCTCACGAGTCAAACTAGTGCTCCACAACATCCCTTCGTGGGAATTAAGTGAATCAAAAGGAAACTAATGTTGCGTACATGAAGCTCGCGTATTGTATAATGTGCTACGATGATATAATAACACGACGTAGTTATCACTCTAACAATTTTTGTGAACGGTTTAAATCATAGACTAGATAATTCTAAAATAAATCATCCATCACTCATTTGATTATTGAGACTCGATTATAGTCTGTTTTAGAGATACTTTGCTTACAAAAGCTTTTCTGTCTGGAACGAATAAAGTAAAGCCATAATAACATAATTTTATTTTTATTCGAATATTTATATTAAATCGATTGTTACGTATTTGAAACTACTTATTTGTATCTTAATAATATTTTACAATAGGGAGATGAAAATTAGAAAACAGATTACGAAAAGCAAGTACTAATGTTAATCTTAAAATAATAATAGATATAATTCTTCATAAATAGTTTCAATAACTGGCCGTCACAACATCGCCATTTAATTTAAGGATCCCAGCTGTGGATGCTATTTTAACGTCAATGTCACATCGCCATCGTTCACATTCCAAACGCCGTAACGGTATGACGTACAGAATTAAACTTTTCCACTTAAATTATATACAGCGCTTGCCTTTTGTCAATTCAATGTAGTTACTCTGACATCTAACGTCGATCTATCTCTCAATCTAAATGTAATATTGTTTGGAACGAAAGTATAAAAATATGGAAATAATTATAACGGATCATTTAAAAATATAACGTAACGTAACGTAAATTACTTAATCATTCAAAATTTTTAACTTTGTAACACCAAAGTTAAAAATTAAAGATAATTAATTTTATATAAAACTTTTAATTTGTTGTGTCGATACTTCTTAAACGCCAAGTTTTATTTATTTATTTATTTAAACTATTACACAAAAAAAATGTGTATAGGCGGACTTAATGCCTTAGGCATTCTCACCCAGTCAACCTGAAAAGTTCTCATACAAAAAAATGCGAAAAGTGAACTTCATGGAGCAAAGTGAGCTATTGCGTCAGTCACCAAACGCGTCTTTGTAAACACGACAGAAATAAAGCAGAAACGTGGCGCCCGCCCAGTGCCACAACTATTCCATCGTGCCTAGTCCTCGCCTTCTATAAAGTGTCGAATAACGCACGTAATGTTTTGCGACTAGTACACGTTACTACTAACGATCGCATTGTCCCATTTTATTGTGCAATTTATTGAACTGTATTCATCAATACATAATACGCACGTGAAGAAACGTACAGGCAATGAAGTACATGCTTATTATCATTTATAATCCAGACTAAATGCTAGAATAATGACGAACACTGTAAACTAATTGTGATAAAAGCATTTATAGACCATAAATGTTATATACTTAAAATAAGATTTTATCTAATGATGTAGCAACGACCGGTCGCTAAAGTTTTATCAAGTCCTATCCCGTAGGACTTGACAAAACTTTCTATTATTAGTAGAGTATTAGTGTTATATTTATAACAATAAGAGTAATATTTATCACGACGATTTACATAAATTTTAACAGCTTATAAAAATAAACGTTAATTTTCCGCCCAGTGACCTCGACCCACATTTATTCGCGTAATCTCAGAAATGTAGTGAAATTGTGCCAGTAATCATAACCTATATGAAACAACCTCGCTTTATATTTAGACCGTGTACGCGCGCCGTTTCAGTGATTGAGGCTACATTTCGATATCGTCTTGCCACACACGAAAATTAACCTAAGGTGAATATAAATAAATAGGTAATGTTTTAAGAATGAAAACTATCCTTATTGTCTCACACACAGACTATCCTCCGACCCTATGAGACAATTAGATGTAATAAATTTTGTTTTTACTGTATGCTTAGGTATTTTTTGCTATAACAACAAAAAATTACTTTCCAATACCGGTTTGCTTAAGGCTTTTAACCCCAAATTTAGGGCTAAAATATGCATATTGGGCTTTGTTTGAGTCCCAAAAATTTAGGGCCATTTCTAGAATCATAAATAATATTTCATGCATAACTATTTTGACTGACCAAAATGAGTAAAAAATAAAGTAAAATGTCAATTTTTTGATAAAATATTAGTACCAATATATAATATTAGTAGTTAATATTTGTAATGAAAAGTAATTATAACTGAGTTATATTTTATTTTCCTTAACAAAACGTGAACCTTTTGATAATTGCATTTAGGTTTATTTACAGGCATTTCATCCTGTTTATCTACTTTAAGTACTAAGCCACACTGTTACAATTATACAGCACTAGCTGCTACCCACGACTACGTCTGCGTAGAATAGGCTGAAGACGTAAATTCAGACAGAAAAACAGATGTACATAAAATATGTATATAAATAATAGCCTATGTCTTATTCTGATGTATAAGCTATATTATTGTAAAGTTTCATTAGAATCTATTCAGTACTTTTTGCGTGAAAGAGTAACAAACATCCATCCACACCTACAAACTTTCGTCTTTATAATATTAGTAAGGATTAGTAACAGTGCTCTCTGTCATTCCTTAATCAAAAATCTGCTACTTAAATTTCGTCATATAATAGATTCGAAATCTATGATAGCCTATCATGGCAATTAAATATAGGAGGAAAGAACTTCTTATAAAAAGTATTTGAGACGCCAATTTATGCAAAGTCCTACAGTCGGAGGTTACTGCAGTAAAGTTTCGAATACCCAGGCTAACACTTCTACTCAAATCATACTCATGCGCAAGAGAGCAAAATGAGTACATACTTATGCTCACGGATAACACACAATATGTGGTATTTATATGTAGATCGCGAAAACGTTAGCAATTATGGACAAGTTTCAAAGGAAAAATACGTGTTAACAAATCGATGATCAAAGTCGAAAAAATAATCCGTTTGATATAAATATACTCGCGAAAACTTTAAGAATTATGACCAGGTGATCAAACGAAAAATACGTGTTAATAAATCGATAATTCAAAGGTAAAAACGTCATCCGTTTGATATAAATATACTAAAATCTTACTTACTTTAACCGATAAGTATGCGGATCGGTGAACGTTCAAGAGACAGAGCAGTGTGAAAGTGTCATAAAAATTTAATCCCCGCACGTACCTCTGCCTTTCTGAGTGACAGAAACGCAGGTTCAAGTCGCGTCAAGTGACGAGATCTTGTCGCCGACAGCCTTACCGCACGACGCCGCTGGTGCTGCCGGGCGCGAAAGTTCGCCGCGAGCCCGGCCCAACAGAGAGCTACTTGCGCCACCACCCCAACCCAGCAATGAGGGCGCCACCGCACCACGACTACCGCGACACTCTCATGAAGCAGAAGGTATCCGCACGTTCGACTTACGACAGGACAACACTGAATCTACACACAGAGATGCGGCGGCACATGTACACACACACACCTTTCTTTTTTTATAACTGATGTTAACGCTTTCAATCCCGAGACTATTAAAGCTCCATCGAACGCAGAATGGGTTCGGTTCAACTCCCATGTGGTCCCATATTGAATTCATTGATACTGGATCTTATTGGTACAACGAAACTGCATAGACATAACCAGGCGGTACCATAAAAAACGCAGATTTTTAAAGAAACTATTTAATAAAACATTACGTGTTCTATTGGTTATTAATTACAAAAAAAAAATCATTTTCCCAAATAAGGCTATATAATGAAACATAAACCAAACCTTATAAACAAATCTGAAAACTTCGTTTGAGTTTACGATTATGATGAGGAGAACATTGGTTCAAAATGAGCCAATTATGCGTTAAGCTATAATAGATAATAATAAGACTCTTTATTATTGCGGTAGTATTCATATGTACATATTGCACAGCAATTTCTATTACTATTGCTATTGCATTCATATTACCATAGAATTACTATTAGTTGGCATTATTGTGACATTGTTTATTCTTACGGTACACGCACGCTCACACACATATATACACCTGCAAATACTATGCTTAACCACCACTATATACTAGAATACTAATATGCTTTTGAAATGCACGCAGCGCCTGAGCACAGTAAGATTATTAATTGACGCGAAACAACGAACCATACGTTAAATATAGTTTATTTATTAAATTCAATATCAAAGAAAAATCCACACTTTTTGGAATCTATCATCATTTATCTGTGGTCTGTCTTAATGGCTTTTCAAAAGTTTTTTTTTTTATTTATTAAGTTCATGAAATAATGTGCGACAAAAAGCTTATTTTATTGAATTAGTAAAAAAAGAAAATAATAGAGGGCGTATTGGTTACATGTGAAATTTTTGAACAAACTCAGGTTGCCGAGTCGGTGTTGCAGCGAGTGGTTGGCGAAGAGGGCAATAAGGTGGTTCACTAAAGCGTTGTGTGATAGTTTCCACATCTGGCCGCTTTGAGCATGATAGCATTAAACTTCTGATACGAAGCCCTTCTTATTTTCATCTGACGTCGAACACGCATTGCAGGATATTTTAAATCAATGATAATGTTTGTACAAATACTTTCATTAAGCATGTATCATTATTCGATTTATCTTTTTTCATCAGAACGTTTTGAACGATAATCTAGAACATCGTAAAAGTTCATTCGACGTTAGTCATTTTGTAAAAAGCTATAAAGGTTGTATTGATAGCGAATGAATAAAAAAAGAAAACAACAGCTCATTTATTACTTATAAGCAACAAATAATCTAAAAATAATTTATAAGAGATATATAAAATAAAAAATAATATATTTTAAAATATATCCTCGCAATATTTGTTCCGTTTCTCAGTAACATGTGTCTATAAGCCGTCGTTGTTAAGCTTCAACTTTTTTTTTATATTGTATCATTTATATCATAAAAGTGAGGGCTGCTGCCTCATTCACCGTCATAATTTTTTACTTTTATGTTAATTTCATACTAGAGTAATTAAGTACTTGTCTTGAAGTCATATGTATCTAAAGGAAGTAACATGAATTTGACAAATTAATGTCACTTCAATACTATCGCAAGTAAACATTATTTTGTCAATTACAATGTTGGATTCACTAATTTGAAAATTAGGACAATTACGCAGTTATATCTAATTCATTGTCTTATAACGAATGTTTCTTTTACAATTTTGTAATAAATGGAAGCTAATTGATTTAATGTCTTTTCAGTTTGTGCACAAACAGTTCAACTCGCCCATCAATCTATATTCAGAACAAAACATCGCCAACTCGATCAGGCAACAAACAACGCCTCTGCCGTAAGTCTCTTTTCTTTTTACAATACCAGATATACACCCAATACATTGTTAACTATATTAAAGTAAACTTTTTAAATTATAAATCACTTTTTTTGTATACAAACAGAAGTACCGTTCATTTTTCAATTCAATCTCAAATACAGTCAATAAAAATTAGGTAACATTTATATGAACTACGGGTTAGCAATGAATTTCAAGAGCATGGGATAATGCCAAGTGACACCGCTTTACAAAATTTACTCCGTGTTTCAGTTCTCCTATGTGACGTATTTCAGAAATGTTTGCTGTACGTTTTAATTATATACAGTTAAATAATGGTTCCTCTACGGCTACTGTTTCCAATGAAAATATTTGTTTCTTCAATGACACCATACATGCATTGGATGTAATACATATACAGCGTGTCGTTACCACCGCGACAATAAATGAACACACATATAGAAGATAACTTTTTAAAATTGTATCAAACATTTACATTCTTTAAACATCAGTATTAACCCAGTTATTAAATTTTCCAAAACAAACAATTTTAGAACACCCTTATGTATAAAACTGTAACGTAAAGTTCATTTGTAAATTCATTTGGGTTGAATGAATTTAAAAGAGACAAAACATACTGTTAGAAGGAGAAGCTTGTAACGCGACGCTGTGGCGCGAGTTGTATAGGATGATACAAATTTTGTTTCTTTTTTACTTAATTAGTTTGTTTGAAAAATATTTTTTTTAATTATGGATTTTGTTTAACGTTAATATTTTTTTTATGATTATTGGCAAGTAGCGTGAGACGTGTGTTCATTTATTGTCGCGATGGTAACGACACGCTGTAGGTAATACCAACAAATTAATATCAGAATTCTTATTATTCTATAAACATGTAGCAGGTCTTGTAATTTACGTCATATTAGACATATTTAATAATCTGTGTGCATTTGATACGTTTCTTTTTTTTAAATGACATTTACATAGAAAAGCAGTTTTTAACCATAATCATTTTTGCTAGACATAATTATGTATTAATAGAGTATTTCTCTGCTCACTTAGCTCTAACGGCCATTACGCGCGGCCGCACGTTGTCAAGAGGCAAGTGTTTTACTAGAAACACAAAAAAAACAGTCGACGCCCATCTCTCATGACGCATTAATGCTTATTTATTTATTTATTTATAATTTCGCTCTCTACTGTCTGTAATCTACTTCGGCTACTTCTCACCGCACACCGACCACATACAGCATGGTGTAAACGATCGACATTTTGCTAATTGGTGACAAAAAAAATTAAAAAAAAAACAACAAAGTGTCAAAATGGAACATCACACAGCGCACCATGCGACACGCACTCACACGTAGCGGACTAGCCCTCAGTAGATTTGGCACTTCACTGTATATTAATTTTAGTGTCTAATATTACTCTGTACGATTAACGTTGGCCCCTCCACTCGTCCCGAACGCTGAGCGCGCTCGAACTAACCGCTTCCGGCGACGAGGTCTAATTCCCTTCTGTTTATTACGCTGCGCCCGCTAACCGACTAAAACCAAACGCCCCCCGCCGCCGCCCGTGCAGCCACAAGCCGACGCTGCTCTACGACCCCGCCAAGTCGGAGACGTACCGCGCGCTGCAAGAGCAAGAGCACGGTGACGGCGGCGAAGCGCTCGAACAGCCGGCTCCCGCGCAGACCAAGCTCTTCACGGCGCCCCCCAACAAGGTATTGCGGCCAGTTTGCGCACTTTTAAAACTTTAGCTTAGATTACGGACGCTGTCTAAAAACTTTAGCTTTGAGCCCAGACGCTGTCTGCTTAGCTCACGAGATGTGAACGTTCTCGGTCTGGACCTGTTTGCGCTCTACTAAAACTTTAGCTTGGAGTACGGATGCCGTCCACTTAGCTCACCAGACGAGATGTGAACGGGCTAGGTCGCGTGATAGTGTGTGGGGACATACACACCCGACCCGTCTTAAATATTGCCAAAACACCTCTTTCTAAAAGTCAGATCTTAATTAATTATAACAGTTCAACCTTATCTTAATATGTTGACTTCTTCACTTGCTTTATAAAACATCACTGTTTTTAACACCATGTCAAACAATGATACTTGATCATGAAATAAAATCTATATTATACTCCCTTTAAAGCTAATTCCAATATTATAAAACGATAATATACATCACGAACGATAAAAATAATGGAACTCATGTCAACAGAGGCCGACGCCCACTCCGAAACCAACGAAGCAACCAGAGGCGAACTCCAATGGAAAGCAAACAACCTTCGTAAGTTATACACAAAGAAATTTATTCATCAAAAAACACAGGTCATAGGAATATTTGAAAAGAGATACTACAATGCACTGTTTGAGTATATACGTTATTGGTTGTTATTAATTTCAGGTGAATTCGTTACAAGAAGAGCATATCCAGCAGTCTAACTCGTTCAAACGCCTCATGTACAACGTGCTCGGCGACACGGAGTTCTAAGACGGGACTTTAAGCCATATAAAACAGTTAATGTATGAACGTGCCAAAAAGACTTGGAAGACGTATGCTTTTACGAATCTTAAGCGCCTTGCAGATTGCGTATTAATTACTTATGAATTCCTTAAAATACATGTAATTTTTTCCGATCAAAATATTGTGCATCCATTAACTGATTTATATTATTTCAATTCGAATCCAAAGCGGTTAGAGAGCGCCGCGTATTTAGATATTTCACTTATTCGTTACGAAGTAAAGACTAACATGATTAATTTAGGATGCTAAAAATATACAATGCTCCTGACAGTGTGTATTGTTGGTTTCGATGGATTTTAATTATTCTAATACTCGAGTATTAGTCATGTAATTTTACAATAAGTAGACAAGTAACTTTAATGTACTAAGTGTTGATTTTCTGTTTGTACAGAAATATAATTGTTTATCTATACCTAAGAAATGTTGAGTGTACAGTCTAGTCACGACGACCCGAGCTCTGGTCGTAACACGCGTATGTGATTCGATCATATTGAATAAATTATTTATTTTATGTAACCTTGCGTTTTATTTGTTTAGTCTTTGGCGAAATAAAACATTAAAAATCTCAAAATACCTATATTTATAACCTGGAGTTAACAATTTACATAACAAAATAAAATACAGTCTTACAAATTTCATGAATGATAAGTACACAGATCTAAGGAGGAAATTTTTTGAGTAAACATAAAAAAAAGCTTAACAAAATATATCACAATATATAGACATGGGTGCCGCCTCACGTTTCGTTTCATATGACACGAACAAATGAATAACGAATAACTATACATAAAAATAAAAACTCATCATTAAATTAAGGCACTACCAACATTATAAAAACTCATAGTAAACAAATGCTTCCTAATTCTCTCCCCGCATAATATAGTCGAACAATGAGATGAATTATTATTAGTTACCCAAGACTATTACAACATCGATCTATATACAAGTCTCCGATTAATTGTGGCGTAATTATGTGATATGTAACAGATGATGTAAGTACGCAAAAAGTGCTTTAAAACATGTAATAACTGAAGACATCTCCAAGCACCCAATTATCATTACTTATTCGTAACTTTATCTATAAATATACACTAGTTTGAGGATTCCGCGCTTGAAAGTTTATTTATACCTCGTCGCAAGAGACACACCATAATGCACGAAGAAGATCAATATTTTTGGAAGAACTCGGCTAAAACGAACCCTTAAAACATATTTTACGTTAACGAACAATACAATATTGAAATATGAAGGGTGTTAGAAGTTCTAACACCTGCATGATCGTGCAAGTTAAACAATACGCGCAAAAGCTCTAACAATAAGTGGGAAAATATAAAAAGCAAATAAGGAAATTAAACATGTAATTTGCATTGGGTCTGTACATTATGTTATTGCCCGCTATTATAATATCAATAAAATGTAACTTTTAGTGCTGAACCCAGCTTTATGAAGATTATATATATAATCACAAATATTGCATAAACAATACAATTAATCTGATCTAGCTCGTATAACATGTGGGTATGCTCTCTATCTATAACAAAAATAGGCGGGGTAGAAAAACTGATTTCCTAGATTAATAAAAGAACAAAAATCAATTGCATTTTAAGAAAATATTTGTTTTTAATTCCAATTTAAATGTCTGAAGTGATGAGATTATGAACTACAAACATTATGACCCACCTCTAGATTAATGTACATAAATTTAAAAGCATTTTCTTTTATTTTTAAATAATACAGCGATCACCTAAAAAATTGTGGTCACTTGACAGTATTGAAGAACGCAAAGGAACCGGTCTGTATGTAGCACCAAATGCCAAGCCATTGATTGACAATCTATTTACAAATAGCTAGGTTTACGTGATGTTTGATTCGACAATACTTATTATCTAACGGAAAATGAGTCGCAAGTCCAAATATTTGTAAATCGATGGCAATTTAGAAAATAAGAAAATTCATTAAAGTGTAGGGATGTTGAAAGTTTCTATATATATCAACATTTTCAGCCGATATATTTGCATCTGATATATCTATACAGATTAATCATTGATTATTTCGTATAGATATATCGGCTGAAAATATATTATTTATTATCGTATCTAAAACAATATTTTTTCAAATTGGAATCCGGGACAGAATCCGTAGGTATGTCAAGTATTTAATACTTGATATACCTTATTTTTGACAAAGGTTTCTAGGACTATATCTGTCTATATCGATATTTTTTCCTCGATATATCGTGGTCGATATTGTTTTTTTTTTTTTTTAAATAAATATCTAAATATCGACACTACCGACATCCCTATTAAAATGGTCTTTGCCTACTAATAAAAAACAACTGCGGTAAAATAAACATATAATTAAGTCGTTAATAGAAAGCAAGCCTCAAAAATATCATCAATTTAATATAAATCGTATCGAAAATATTATACATAAATTTATAAGGATGAAAAAAGTGATTTATACAAGAAATCAGGAAAAATTTAAGCGGATTTGGCCTTTACGTTCAAATTAAGATAAACATTTAAATAGCTCAGATTGGTTTCATCATTTATAATCAAAATACATTCATTTCTAAGAAGTATGTACAAGTCAAATTTTAACATTGGTATTTATTACGTATCACGATAATTCTACAAAGCACATGTTATTACGCCTTTAATATTTTAAGGGTAAAGATGCAGATTGGCGGCACAGGTTATTTCTCTTATAAATATTTTTAAACGATAAAAAAACATACTCTTTACATAAATTATAAAACCAAAATCTACGGAAACTATAGATTTTCAGAAAATAATGATTTATCATGCAGTTTTAAACTGAATATTTTTTATTACTTTACGTACAACGTATACATACTCATGTCGATTGTTTGATTTCTTTTTAGTTAACGAGTCATAGATCCGACACAGAGCAATCAGACACGGACATGTTAGGTTAGACTTAGAACCAACCACACAATTTTTTTAGAACCCCCCAGAAATAGGAGCTTAAAAAATATTGATTATCTGTGGTGTTTCTGTAAGACGAAGCTGTGAATGATTTTTGTATTGGCGCGCTAATATTAACTTTAATGCACGATGTTAATGTGTAAAATATAAAAATAGAAATGTGTCTGTGATATGTTATTTAAGTATCCTGTATCACTATGTAACATCCATCAAAGTAAAAACGTAAGTTTAGTAGTTTTTTTGTATTAGTATTGTATTTCCGTAATGGGGTGAATAAGATTTAATATTTATTTTTTATGATTAGTAGCTAATATCATAGACTTTTACTCTTAACATCTAATTATGGCTACGTTTTTTTTATCGTTTAATAATATTTTTAAGAGAAAAAGCCTGTGCCGCTAATCAACATTTTAAGTTTATAAAAATGACAACAAGCGAACGATGGTCGAAATGGATAAGATGAAAAAGTGTTTTTCCGTTACGACATGGTACAGAATGTTATCAGATAAGCCACTAACTTTACAGACTAAGCAAAATAAAAGAGAGTCTGACTTTAAAAAACAAAATATTTTAAAATTGTATGAGATCCATGTTCTTTTTAATAAATAAGACCAACGCGTGTGACATACTATGATAGTTTAATATTCGTTTTTTTTTTATTGAGATCAATCGAATTTATATTGGTCAAAATGTTATTTGCATTAATAAATGGCGAAAACAAGATAACATTTAAATATTTTGATCGCGCGTTTTTGTATGTTTTATCAATAGTGCAAAGAAACACGAATGAGAATTTATTAAAATTTAACGAGCTGCTATCAAGAATATTAAAACTTGGGACTAGATAAACCTTACGGACGGATTTTAATGGAATTTATAGTTTTGCTTTTATATTCATTAATTTCTTTTATATACAATTTTTATGCCCGCCATTTTCTCATAGCTAGACTAAGTAGCTATTAGAATTTGTATAATCGGGTACTTGACTTTTTTAAGTCCTTTCTAAATTGTTTTTCGATAATTCTCGGTAACCGCTCATTAAATAAAAAAAAACATTTTGGACATAATGTAAACTATCTCATGATTTTTGTCGTAATAAAATTCAAACAATATGATAATGTTACTCTAAATCCATCAAAATATCTAAATCCATCTAATTCCATCAAAATGTATTGTTCATTGGACTCAGATAACTCGAACGATGACAATGTGTGTATTGAATCAGTAGGTATGTATTATAATTATTTACAAAATGGTTATTATATACATTATTTGTTCAAACAATTATAAAATGTGCCATTTACGGCTACCCAATCATTGTCAAGTATTTTACAACTGGTGTTAGCTGGTCAATCGGGACAGAGAATGCGGATTATTGCTTTTATTGATAAGAATCAACAAATTCCTTTTATCAATTATTCCAATTTCTTAATTAGTACAGAGAACATACAAAAAATTTATTTCAAATCAAGTCTTGTTTATTTCTATTTAATGATTATCTAAGAAACTTAAAAAAATCTACATTTCGATTGCAGTCAGATTGAAGTCCTGTTCTGCATTCTGCATCCCAATTTACTTTCTTATAAAATAATCTGTTTCATCATTCACCAACATCTAATGAACTTGACAAAATTATGCCAGTTCGAACCTTATTTATTGCTTTCCCAATTTCTTCAGTTGTCAGATTTAAATGTTTTTTTAGATTCCGATTTTCCAACAAAAAATCTGCTAAAGAAAGACAGTTCATAATGCAGCAATTCAAAAGCACTTTCGTATCGATATCTATCGTATTTAATTTAGAAAACTCATCAAGTTAATTTTATATTTCAAAATTCTTTTTCTGTTTTATTGCAAATGACAAGCCTCTTTTCTGTTTATACATTCATTATAGAGAAGTGGTTTCATTAAAAAATTAGCACCCAATGTAATTTCTAAAAAAGAATAATTGAATTCTAGATTGTAACCAAATATTTGTTTGTTTTAACCGACTTCAAAAAAGGAGGATGATCTCAATTCTTAATAAACTAATTCAATTGGAAATCAGTATGATATTTGCTTATAACTTTTGACGGAAATAAAAAAAGTAATGTCTTAGTTTAGCCAACATATTAAGCTCCTATTCTGAATTTTTGAAAAAAAAACTATATAAATAGGATTTGTTTTATCTATATAAATAAATAAAACAAATTCCAATTCACTTAAAAATTGTACCCACTATATAATTACACAATTTTTTAACTTTGAATCAGATTAAACCTAATATGTGGGATTCAAACAGAGAAATATATACATAGCAGATTATAGTTATATCGGTTCATTCAAATCACAACATAATTTGTGAACAGTGCTTGAAATACACTTCCTTTTATACAAACTCCCAGCATCACACGTCGTCGCATCAATTATTAAAATATAGACTACTAATTTCCCAATACGAACTTCGTCCTTGCCACTTTCCAATCGCCGCACCGAACAATGGCCAATTGCCGCGACACGTCGTCATTTCAATATCCAACTACTGAGATCTCCCCAGTCATATCAATTTCAGTCATTAATTCATTATTACTCCACCGAACGTTACAAACCGAAGCGGCAGTATCATAACGCGTAGTTGAAGCACGAGCATCAGCGTCCGACTTAATTCACGACCCACTCAAGTCCGACCTGCGATGGGGCCACGGTACTTTCTAGAACTCTATCCTATAGAGGCAAGGCTCATGACGACATGACGTCGCTAGTACACGGTGTCGTCGGGGTAGAGTAAGAGCGGCGGCAGAGAGCGGCGCGCGGGGCGGAACTCTCAGGAGCCCTGCTCCTGCGCAGCGGTGGGGGGCGCGTGCGTCGCTTGGGTCACGAGCGTCGCTTGGGTCACGTGCGGCGCGTGGGTCACGAGCGTCGCGTGGGTCACGTGCGGCGTGTGGGTCACGTGCGCGGTGAGCGGCGCGTGGGCGTGGGCGTGGGCGGGCGCCGGCAGCAAGCTCTCGCGGCTGGCCCGCAGGTTGGGCAGCGAGCGGGCCGCGCGCGCCTCCCTCCTCGCCTCCAAGGCCAGCAGCTCCCTTATGTCCGCCTCGAGCGGGTCCACGCTGATGTGGTAGACGCCTCCCTGTCATCAGATCGAAACGATATTTATCCTTTGTTAAATAAAACAATTTTGAGGTTTTTCAAATGCAGTAATTTCAAACAATTTATGCTGAACATGGTCGAGGGACATACTGGTGTTATTAAGCTATTTTTAAAAGACATATCTGAGTAGATAGATCATTTGATTTTTATAATATTTGGACTTGACACGCTCTGCAAATGTCGAGTTGACTAAACCTACGCAAGCATGCACGTCCCAGCCGCAATTTAATTTTGGAGCGGCTAAAAACGCGCAATATTTAAATAAGTTCTATTATTTACTATAGCATCACATTTATAATGGTGTAAATTGGTGATTCCCGATTATTCGGCTTACTTATACAGCGTGTCGTTTCCATCGCGACAATAAATGAACACACATATAGGGGATAACTTTTTAAAGTTGTATTAAACATTTAAATTCTTTAAACATCAATATTTACAGAGTTATATTTTCCAAAACAAAGAATTTTAGAACAGCCTTACCTATAAAAGCGTAACGTAAAGTTCATTTGTAAAGGTCACAAAGCATATGAATGGGTTGAATGAATTTAAAAGAGACAAAACATACTGTTAGAATGAGAGGCTTGTAATACGACGCTGTGGCGCGAGTTGTATAGAATGTTACAAATTTTGTTTCTTTTTTACTTAATTAGTTTGTTTGAAAAATATTTTTTTTTAATTATGGATTTTGTTTAACGTTTATATTTTTTATGATTATTGGCAAGTAGCGTTAGACGTGTGTTCATTTATTGTCGCGATGGTAACGACACGCTGTATATACCTATTTAGTTACGTACCTTTTATCATATATACTACAACTTGAAAATGAGCAAGCTACAAGTTATTTACTATTTACATTGTAACATGGTGCTCGTGACAAGTTGACAAAAGTGACAAGAGTTTGACATAACTAGAGATTGAAGAACTTTTACTCGAATTAATAAATTTCGATTATTGATTCTTAGAACCTATTATTTCGTATCTATTGAACTGAAAAAAACATTCGAAAAAAACCGAATATATTACAGTCATTATAATAAATAGGATAAACTCAGACCTTAACACATCCACCACAAAATCGTTACTTACCGTGAACCACACAGATCATGCCATAGACGCCTAGATGTTTGTACAGAACTTTTTGAGAATGTTGTGTCAGAAATAAATTAATGTATATGCGCAATGACTGACTATAATCTTAAAAGCAGGGCCGGATTTAGGCGAGGGCAATCGGTGCAACAGCCCCGGGGCCTCCACAAAAGACTTACAATAGACTTCGGAAAAAAAATTCAAATTCCAGATTAGTAAAAACAAGTAAAAAAATTTTCATTTTAGATAAAAAAATAGGCTTCGAACTACAATAGGACTGAAAAAAAATTATTCATTTTATTTGGAAAATAATTTGCGGCCAAGGGGTATCCACTCATTTGTTGCCCCGAGGCCTCGCTCTCGTTTAAAACAAATGTTGGGCCAAAGAAACAAGATATTAATATACGATTCAATTTTACGCTACATGCACATACATAATCAGATATTTTAAATTTTGTGCAGTTGCATACTTTACTCGATGATACTATATTCGTGCGCGTGACACACACAAAGGCAATAAAAAGATTTTGTTGAAGTCCACGCTCTTGTTCGATGTATCGACAACATCGACGTAATATATCTATATATTAGCTCATCGGAATGTGCCTTCGCGTCGCGGGCCTACCTCGACGGCGGGCGCGGCCGAAGCGACGAGCGGCGGCGGGGCGTGGCCGTGCGCGCGTGCGGCCGCGGGCGATTCGTGCGTGTGCGAGTGCGCGTCCGAGTGGCGGCGCGGCTCGAGCGCGGACAGGCGGCGCGGGTTGGCGCGGTAGCTCTCGAAGCCGCCGCTCTCGTCCTCCTCGCGGTAGGCGGCCGGCGGCGGCGGCTCGACGCTCGCGACCGCCTGCGCGCGCCCGCCCCGCTCGCGCCGCTTGCACCGCGCCGGCGGCGAACCGCCCATCGGCAGCTTCTCGGGCGCGTTCTGGATCAGCAGGATCCTGGGACGCGGACGCGGTATATTATCATCTTTGTCGCATCGCGAACGTCGTAGTGGGGTCTAATTTGGACGCTAGGTTTCACGACAATCATGATTGAGTGCGAATGCGTACGGAGTATTTAGAAATATTGAAAAGTCGAAAAAATCGTTACTCGCTGATTCGTTCGACGAACTCACGTGTGAATAGCGAACCGCAATCGCCTTTAAATATTACTCGGAAATTAAGATTTTTAAGTTTATTTAATGATTTGAACTCGTTGCCTAGCAAGACGCGTTCGAGGAACGAATGTATGTGCGATTGATGCTCAAACTAAAATCTGTTACTTAATTAAAAAAATTAATATCTTTTTGCATTTAATAAATGCTGGCTACAAAATTGAATTGAATATTTAATATTTTTGTATATTTAAAAAAGTTATTTTTAATAATTTATGGAGTTTATGGTCTTAAAGAAAAATTAAAAGACGATTCAGTAATTTTAGAAATAACACGTTAGATGAAAAGAAACCAAATCTCAACACTATGTACTATACATGGGAAAAAGGTTTATTTAGTATTATTTACCACAGATCAAAAATACCTATGAACAAAAACGAAAGCAACACGAATGTTCAGAGTTACGCAACCGAACACAAACATTGTCACTTTGAGCATCATAGGCACATTACACTAACATACATATGTTCGTTTCATGCCTAATTTAAGGCAGTACGTGCCTCGCCAATTTTTGTATCGCGTATTCTTTATACCATTTTATACCATATACCATACCAATACACAGCGTGTCGCTACCATCGCGACAATAAATGAACACACGTCTAACGCTATACGCCAATAATCATAAAAAAATATTAAATTTAAACAAAATCCATAATTACAAAAAAATATTTTTCAAACAAACTAATTAAGTAAAAAAGAAACAAAATTTGTAACATCCTATACAACTCGCGCCACAGCGTCGTATTACAAGCCTCTCCTTCTAACAGTATATTTTGTCTCTTTTAAATTCATTCAACCCATTCATATGCTTTGTGACCTCTACAAATGAACTTTACGTTACGCTTTTATAGGTGAGGGTGTTCTAAAATTCTTTGTTTTGGAAAATTGTCGCGATGGTAACGACACGCTGTATATCAAAACTTGGAGGTCATATGTGAATGTCATTAAAATTTTTAATATAGTATCTTTCGTATTGAAGAGGAACAATGTTTACAATAATAAGGGTCATGGCGATATCTAATACAAATATATCAATACTAAGTATTTACAATTATAAGTTAACTTGTACATCCATTTTTTGAAATACTATCTATATTATGGCCAATGATTTATATTATTTCTTCCCATTAAAATTCACAGCATGTTTTTTTTTTCAATATTTTAAAGAATTTAATTAAATAAAAATGACTTGTATAACAATTTGCTTCAACGTAACTCGAAGTCAACGCATTTGCATTGTGGCAAACCTGTATGCAATATACAGCGTGTCTTTACAATCGCGACAATAAATGAACACACATTTATAGACGATAACTTTTTAAAATTGTATTAAACATTTACATTCTTTAAATATCAATATTTACCGAGTTATTAAATTTTACAAAACAAACAATTTTAGAACACCCTTACGTATAAAACTTCATTTGTAAAGGTCACAAAGCATATGAATGGGTTGAATGAATTTAAAAGAGACAAAACATACTGTTAGAAGGAGAGGCTAGTAATGCGACACTGTAGCAACGAACGAAAAAGTCTCGGAATGTATGAATTTGTCATTTGTAGTTGTATAGGTGTTACAAATCTTGTTTCTTTTTTACTAATTAGTTTGTTTGAAATTTTTTTTAATTATGGATTTTTTAACGTTAATATTTTTTATGATTATAGGCAAGTATCGTTAGTCGAGTGTTAATTTATTGTCGCGATGGTAACGACACGCTATATATTATTATGGACACATCTCTATTTAAATCAAATTAAATATGCAAAACAGACAGACTTAAATTAAAAAGCGATCATCGTTAAAGCTTATTTATCGTTATATCGTTGTTTAAAAATACACGATGAACAAGCATACGAAAAAGATCTCGACTGCATTAAATAGACCATCTGTTGCTCAATTTTATCTTTCTATTATGTAAATAATAATTACGAATGTAATGACATCTCATATTTTGAAATTCTTCAAAAGATTTGGTCTATAGAGCAAGCCAAAGAATTAGACATATTATATGCATACTTGCGTTCAGATAACTTTAACCTTCCTCGGCAGTCTGTTGCGTGTTGCGGACTGTTGCATGGCCCATGGTAGGGCCACGTAGCAGTCTTCTGTTGCAGGAATGGGCAGATCCGTTCGGGTAAGTACTACGACCTCACGGGTGACCGCCGTGAAGTGGAAGTGTAATACTTGTTCGTTTCGTCTGGTGAGTGAGGTAGCCGGGGACGGCTTTATTAAAAGGTAGCAACGGATCTGCAACCCTATGGGTATTATAAATGTCAATTGGCGGCGGTTTTCACTTAACATCAGGTGTACCATCAGCTCCTTTGCCACCGCCTCCCATAAACTTAAAAAAACCCGAAGAACGGACGCAAATGAATATTTTACCGAAATTAAAAAAAGTGATTCTAAAAACTAACAAAAACATTATAAGCAGATAATTTTTCATACCTATTGTGCGCTCTCCATCTATTGCAGAGGTGCAGGTACTGACGGCATTGTATATACATGAACACAGCGCCACCCGTGAAACCCACCGCAACGACCACCAGTTTCGTCCAAAAGGGCCATGCTGTGAGAACCATAATGGTAATCATCATGAAATATGATGAGAATGTTGAATAAGAAATATGTGCTGGAATGTAGGCATCATTGCTTGGTATTGGCAATCGCTTTACAGAGAAGAGAAAACATAGCCAGGTTTTCTACACAACTTGAAAAAATACCCGACTTGTATTTATTACATATACATTTAGGACAATTTAAAACTTAACAAAATAACGAATTACCCTAAGGCACTGAAAAAACTCTTCTTTTACAGCTATATTTATGTTAATAGATGAAAAGGAAGATCCCCTGCAACCTGCTTCATACAGAATACTTCATTTGAATGTTGTTATAACCTTTCACACAACATTTTTACTACGGCTTACCTTAAATTTATTATATTAACCTTTAGCTTTTGCAAATCATGGTTTTCAGAAAAAAAAAATGGAGGCCCTATTTATCAGATATTAGCAATAGCTTTTTTCACCTTTTTTCTAAACTTTTATTATTTTAATAAGAACAAAATGTAAAGCAAAACAAGACTTAATTTTATTATGAACAAAATAGTTTAAGGGTGGCAATCATATGTAACTGATTAGAGCTGACATAAAATAATCACATAGCAGATAAACAACAATACAACAAATATGAATAGAAAAGGCTAACTTTTACCAATAAGACCACGGTTGACCTCTTCTACTGCTCGCTCAATAAGGACAAACAATGACCACATAACGCAAAGAGCGGCAACACAGTGAAACAAAACAGCGCAGCATAATCTACGCCGTTCCACACCCGACATCTCAAGTAACCGCCACTGTAAAAATAGAAGCACATATAAAGCTTATGATCTCATCATCATAAAATTATTAAAAAGCAATATTTAATCACGGTGGTAGGGCCACTCAGCAGTCTCGGCTGTTGCACAAATGGGTAGGCTCGTCCAGATAAGTACCACAAACTCTCAGAAGACCCGCGTAAAGTGGAACTATTATACTTTCGCGTTTCGTCTGGTGAGTGAGGTGGCCAGAGCCCAATTTTCAAGAGGTTGTCAACGCATCTGGAACCCTCGCGTAAAGCAGATGGCCATGGGCGGTACTATTCACTTAACATCAGGTGAACTGTCTGTTCGTTTGGCAACTTTTCACATTTAAAAAAACACATGTTGCAAATGTCTGTGGTAAAGTGATCTCAAACAAATAACCACTTAAGGGAAATTTCTTCCCTACTAAAGGAAGCTACCCATGCCACTTCAGCCTCAATACTCCATAAGGCATTCAAATAAAGTTTTGGTTTATCTTGCATTAGATACATAAATTACACATGGATGCATTAACAAATTATAACCATTTTCAAGTAAATAATGATGTACAATGATAATCCTTCTTTTTTCATAAAAATTTAAATGATAATTGAAATTATTTTCAATGATTGTTACTATTAAAATCATATACAACTGTAACAATCTCATTAACATGATGCTGTTAAATTGAAAATATTTCACAACTTCCTGATTTACGGCAAACATTTAAGAACACATCTAACTATTAAAAGAATGAAACAAATATAGCAACTTTAAATATAAACTTACTTCATTGAATGGTTTTATTTTTGTATGCATAATGAAATTGAACTTGCACAATTCACATGATCTAGTTTCTGATGCTGTCAACCATTGCTGCAAGCAACTCTGATGAACATATTTAAGACTACCTGTAAATAACAGCGAACAAAGTTTTATATGTAACAGTTCATTGCCAAAGAAATCAGTAACATTCTTTTTTTCATGGCTGTAGTGGTATAAATGCTATGCTCAAGTATAAAATGTTATTAAAAATCATTAACTGATAACTAACCAGAAATATTGCAGGAGATTACTTAATTCTACCTTTACTTAATGTTGAATAATATCATGAATGGTTGCATTTATTATTGGTTTACATGATGGATGCATTAAAATAAAAACAAGCATGAAAGCGAAAAAAAAAGAACTCAATGTACCAAATTTCTCTGAAGTTTTCCTTAATCTAGTTGACATTCTAAAATATATTGACATGGATATGAAACAGTCATACTATAAGATTTGTCAATTTGATATTTCATTGTTACAACTCTCACCCATTAATCACTGATTACTTATTGCATTTTAGTAACAATTTGCAACATATTTCATATTTTTCGTAACAGTTTTTTTGAATACTAGCGAAAATACTAACATAAAACCGGCCAAGTGCGAGTCAAACTCATGCTCGAAGAGTTCCATACTATTTTCTATAAAAACGGCAAAAACTCATATTTGTTGTTTGGGAGCCCCTTTAACTATTTTTTATTTTATTCTGTTTTTTAGTATTTGTTGTTATAACGCAACTGAAATACATCATGTCTGAAAAATTCAACTGCCTAACTATCACAGTTCATGAGATACAGTCTGGCGACAGACAAATACACAGACAGTGGAGTCATACTAATAGGGTCCCATATAATTTAAATAAGTTATTTAGTTTTTGTAAGTTAAACTCATCAAATAAAGAAACTTGTTGAACATATTATGTTACCTGTATATTTTAATATTTATAGAATTTTATATGGAAGGGAAACACATATCATATTAAAATTAATAGGAAATATGAACATAAATACAGTAACTATATAGAAAAACCAAATAGGAAATACAGTAACTACTTATGTATGAGAAGGTAAAATTCTTCTTGTCAAAACTAACTAAAGAGTGTTTAGGTAATTATAAATTAATAAATACAATATAATTAATCAATAATAATTATTGTCATTAAACAAATAAAGAAAAGCGACTTAACTATGAGGTTAAATTAATAAATTTAAACAATAAAACTTTAATAGTACTTAGTACCTCTATAATTATGTTTATACCTTTGGATTCAACACTACACAGACATTTCACTAATGTTCATTCAATTTAATATTTCATTCTGTGTTAAATTCTATTTAAATGTTAAATTTTAAAATACTTAAAACAATGTAGGTATGTTAACTAAATTAAACATTTTATATAGTATAAGAGTACCTTTATATTTCTTAATTTAAGAACTTTAACTAAGAACAGCTGTTAAGCATCAGGCTCAAAAATAAATAATGCCTATGACTAAATTGTACAATGTTATATCTACAACTTAGATAAATGCTTATAAAAGGATATAAAAAGAAACCAAACTTACCAGAGCAGTAGCATGGTGCCAGTAAGGGATTATGAGGTTCACTCTCGCAGTGGCAAATACGACAGATGTCACCACTAGAATTACTACATGACGTGCGGCTGCTTCCCGATCCTGCCCGGACTGCTTCTCTTCCACATCCACCACCCCATTCCCAACTTTCGATATCCGACGAATTCTTAACGTTAATTTGCTGAACTGGCATTATGTACCGCCGTAGTTAACATTCAAAGCGGCTCACGTAACATAATATTAGACCTCATTTAGTAGATACTAAAATAAGATTGTGATCACATCGCGTATTGACAAAGCAGATATTAAGAAACATGTCATCCCTTATTTGCTACTATAAAAAAAATATTAAATTTTAAAACAGGTAAAAATATGTGGTATGTGCACTGAAAAGAAACTTTAACACGATAAACGATTGCAATGCCCCTATTTACTCTTGATTAAACAACATTCAACAAGGAACGACAAAAACATCAATAGCTGCATGATACATAGATTATATAAAAATATATTCCCATTTCCCATATTCTATTTTCTGTGTTCACTGGTGAACTGCAAGTGACTTCAAGTCTGGCTGGGCCTGTCAACATTGTTCTATGAACAGAATGTAGGAGGGCCAGAAAACAAGAGAGAGACAACGATATTAAACTAAAAGAGATGAATTTACTGAATTTAGACATTAATATGATGTTGCCACCAAAAATACAACTTCGTATTCTCCATAATAATGAGTTAAAAATTTATTTTTAAAGTAAAATACCCTCAAATATAATTATCTTTTGCTATTGTTCGGGTTTCGAAACAAATATATTTTATTAATAAATATAGCATATTTAACTGATAACTACATAATAACAAAATATTTGGCGATATTGATTGGCAATAATTGTTTGTACCAATATTTATTTGCAATAAATAAACTACTTCCATTTGATTTTACATACATTAGTAGAGTTGAGTTGAGCCTCCTCCGCCGCGGCGGTGTTTTGATGAAATTAAGTGTGCTGTGTGTATTTGTGAGACATAGACTCGGTGTATGGTTAATTTAGCAATAACTATTGACATCACAGAAAGAGAACTCTAAAATATGTTGCATGTATGGATCTTCGCCATCTAAAGATCCCAGCGTCACTTTATTTCGGTTCCCAAAGCCTGGCTCAAACATTGCTCTGCGGTATGTACCTACTTCTGTACTTTCAATGCTATTAGTTTTAAACGACTTGGAATTAAGAATAACACACCACAACTATTGTCAATGTATTTGATTTGATACCCTTTGCTTATGTATTAAGCTTTGCAAAATGATGTTCCGTTGCACCTAATTTCAAAGTCGTATAAAAAAAACTACTCGTTTTCTAAGGGTAAGGGGTGTGTCGTTTGAATAGGACGAACAATCCCTATAAAAAACAACCCTTATCAAACCTAAATTCGGGATGCGAATTTATAATGCCCACCCGGAATATGATTATTATGGTATGTAATTTTGATATTTTTAAATTGACAGGATCAGAATTATGGGCAAAGTTTTGCTTCCCAAATGAAGCCTGGTCTTCGCCAAAGTTCCAGGACGGACTATATTCTAAACATAAGGTGCTTTGCAACAAAGTTATTGAAAAGAAGTTGTTCAGATGAGAGCTGTACCTGATGTTCAATCCCATAAGGTTGGTACAATAAACAATTAAAAAGTTTATTTAAAACACCTTTATTACAGAGAAATACTGACATTATGTTGTATATACGGGGCACTATACAATTATTGAAAATTTCGGTATTAGTTTCCATTACCACAATTTGATTTTCGAGCTAACAAAAAACTTTTTTCGATGAAGAAAAATTACTAATGAAATAATCAACACGTGGAATTATCTGCTCGCTCACCGCAGCCCGCGAGGCCAAGAGAAGCGAAGGGGTGAGGTGGCGAGTGAAGTGAGCCGGCGAGATCCGTAGCGGAGCGAAGGCCGAGTGGGTGAAGCGACACTCAGGGGCGACATAGTGAGTGTTCTGGCGAAGCACGTGGAAGAGTCAAATTTAATAATGAAATAATAAATATAGAAATATGAATATTTCTTTTACATTAAACAAAAAGTTAAAATTTATGAAAGGTGAATATTTCGTATGTAAAAAACTTCGTAATATCATTAAAAAAAATTAAAGAAAAATTCACGATTAATCTTAATCAGATAAGGCTTATAGTAAGTATAAGGCAGATATATAAAAATGTGCAATTACGAAAAAACCTATCAATTTGTGTTAAATAGACTTGAAATTAATTTATACTACTGATTAAAAAGATTTTATAAAATTTGTAATCGAGTTCCAAATCGATATTAGCATATTGGCTGTATTGATATTTGAGTTCATAATATATTGAATTTAAAAAGATAAGTATTTCCCGTTCTTTACAATTTCCTATTTAATATTCGTATTTGTAATGGTGGGTGGATAATATGTATGTACATATTGTAATCTAGATTTTATTTCTTTTTATAAAATTTTATTAGAATCTGAATCAGATCGTTCAGTATTTTTAATTTTTTTTTGTGTCGTCATGGTGTTCTTGTACAAAAGTTTTGTTTGTTTAAAGTGTGGACAAGACTGTTTTTCATTTACCACAACGGAAAGTTTTTAGATGTTACAATGTAATAATTAAACCAAAGACGAAGAAGCGTCAGTGTTTTTTATTAATGCGAGATTACCATTTGAAAAAGTGTGGGACTTCAAATATGTATGTATTTTTAACAAAAAGTCCTTTAGTAGGTTTATATCTAAAATGTTGTCAATAACAAAAGTTAGGACTTTCTTAGTGAAAATAACGAGTTTTAAATAATTTTTTTCTCGTAAACTATACGCGGCCAGATAATTCTACTTGTTATTTATTTTATTAGTGATTTTTCTTTATCGAATAAAATTTTTTTGTAGCCGGTAAATCACACTGTGGTAATAGAAAATTTTAGCTAACTTTCTGTATTTTAAAATTTTCTGTATTTCTGAATAATATCATTAATATTGTAATATACTTATAATATTATTTTTATTTATGTTTAAAATTTGCTGACGTTTGTGATTCATTATCATTACACCCACTTACGTGATTTTTGTACCAAATTTCTGGAAATGAATACAACTCATGTATGAATTCATGTGAATGTATGTCTGTTATTATATATGTTGCATAAATGAATATCTCATATATTGTATTTATTATCAAGCTAAATAAAAAGTGAAGTACCAATTTATTCGTTTTTTTTTTTTTTTTTTTTTGTTTAATTAGACTGTTCTCTAAAGATGAATAAATATAGCAATTTATGCACAAGTATACTATGTATTACAAACGCATTGTACTTGTGCATAAAATGCAATGCCAAGTACGGTTAAAACTACTACTTTGAAATTCCCGCCCGAGCTTTTACACACTAGTTCTTTTGGGTAGAACACAGATGGCGCCGGTCGGTAAGAAAATATTTCCTCCTAAAATTTGTATGGAGCCGTCATTCTTCTCTTTGATTAAAAGTGTTCTGTACTTCAAGTGATTGAATTGACAATCATATTTCATTTCAAATAAAATGTAGTTTTGCCTTAAAAATACCATAGCGAAATACTCAGATGATTTCATACAATGTTTTAAATAATTTATAATAACAGAATTTCAGGTTTGGTTATTTTAAATAGCGGTAAAGAACGAATATAGAAAAAGAGAGAAATATGTAAAAAAATATCAATTTACTTTACAATAATATAGCTTAAACATCAAAATAACACATAGGCCTGTAATTTATAACATATTATAGGTATATCTCTCTTTCTGTATGAATGTTACGCCTTCAGCCTATTCTACGCAGACGTACTCGCGGGCAGCAGCTAGTTACATAATAAACCTAATCCACGCGGCATGGTGCCAAGAGCTGCATTTCCTCGCTGAATAGTTACTTTTAGCGAGAAAAAAAACAGCTCTCTTTCCACCAACCGCGGCGTTAAGCCTAGGACATAAACTTTTTTAAAAAAATTTTGAATTTTGATGTGTTTCAAAGGCAAATGGCTGTTTTTTTCAATTTAATATTTAAATGAAAAAAAAAATATGTCAAATATTTGTTTTATGAAAACTCGATATTATACTAGGTGACATTTAATTATTGAGAATTTGATTATAATTAAATTCTTGTTCACTTTATTTGCATAATAAATTAAAGTAACTTTAGTTGATGCAATTAATATCCTGCATGCTATTTATACAGAGCTTAACATGTAGTTCAATATTAATGATTTGTAGTACCTCTATACCATGTTGTACTTAGGATAGTCTATAGTAATATATGTATAGATAAAATGCCAACACCGCATCCGCGACAATACTAGTCATAGACAACAGTTTTCATTCGTTCATTTTAATCTTTACGGCTTTGAATCAGTTTGAACAAAAATATCGTTTTTGATACGATTTCGATATTCAATTTTTTATATCGATATATTGGATCCAAATATATCCACCAGTAATATCGATATATTTAAAAATAATATCGATAAATCGATATATCTATATATTTTTTTAAGGTTTTTTTAAATTTATATTTGCAAACCATTCAAAATTCGTGAAAAAGAATAGACATGAATAAAAAAGTAATATTTATTAATAATCGACTCAATTAAATACAATTTATTCGAACCAATAATCATCTGATAAGGACATTAGGAGCACCATTTTTTTAATGTGCTCCTCTGATAAACGGCTTCTATTGTTGGGTACTGCGAGATTCACAGCTGAAGCAACTCATTCTGAAGACACCGAAGAAGTCTGGCAAATAAGATACTTAAGGGTGATTTTTGAATTTCACTTATTTTTAAGGTGTTATTTTGTAAATTTATTAACTTGTAATTTCATAAAATTGAAAAATATTAATCAGTCGGACGATTTGGACTCATTGAACGTGACAAGTGTGCGGGATACTTATAAATAGTTGAAGAATTTAACTAGCTGATCAACTTCTCATGTTACTGAAGTTAACCAACGTCTATTAATATTTGAAACCTTTTTCAACGATAAATTATAAAAGAAAATATTAAAAAAAATGTACTTGGAGTTTTTAAATTTCTACATGTGCAATTTTTTTCTTTTTGTTACAAACAACTTTCTTTCCACGCAACAGTGTTCGCTGTTGCACGAATGGGCAGGTCCGTCCGGGTTAGTACCACGATCTTACAGAAGACTGGCTTAACGTAGAAGTGTTGCACTTCTGCTTTTGGCATGGTGAATGAGGTAGCCGGGGCCCACATTATTAAGAGGTGGCAACGCATCTGCAACCCTACGGGTGTTGCAAATGTCCATGGGCAGGTGGTTATCAGTTAACATCAGGTGAACTGCCAACTCGATGGCCACTTCTTCACATAAAAAAAACTGTTTTTAATTGTTACAAAAAAAGATCTGAAAATTGTTAATTGTTGTACTTTGTTGCAACTTTAGAGTCATATATGTCTCACACTCATGGTTTATTAGTTAAAGTAATTATATTTTCATGCTATTGGCTTAAGGGTCTTGTTACCAGGCCATATAATCTTTATTAAAAAAAATATTATCGTGTGCGCATCTAGGAACAATAGACACTAAGCCAGAGTTGCGTTAAAAAATATATTGAAATTGACATGAATTTGATAGTCGAAAATAATTATCGAATATCGATATATCGTGAATAAAAATATCGACGATATATATCGATATTTACTTGGAAAAATATCGATATTTTTATATATCGATATTTTTTGCCCATGGGTAGAGAAAAGCAAGGATTTATATTTCTTTTATCTGTGGACTTGCGGTGCGGCAGCGTTGCATTCGTGCATCGCAGAAGTTTAAACTTTGTTACAATATAATTCGAAATGGGTGTTCCTTCTGATACTCAGTCTGAGGCCATTTCAATTGTTCACCAGTTCATTCAAACAATTGATAAATCTTTAGCGCAACAATTACTCAAGAAGACTAAGTCGGTAAGTCAGTGTGAAACCTCTACCACGTGTTTGCTTAGCACCACTCCACACGTGGTGCTTAAATGGAAACAGCCGATGGAAAAGTCTTTAGCTTCTTCATTATGTCTCTTATTATTCTTTATCTGGTCTCGTAAATGTTGAGCAAATTTCAGAGTTGATTGTACAATAAAAAAAAAATTAAACTTGAGAAAAATCACTAGTGAATTAATCAACAAGAAGAATTCTTGGGTTCCTTTATTTTCTGGAAAAAATATTTGAACCTTGTTATTTTCATTAGAAAAGTACGCGATTTTATTAATTTGACTCAAAAACTAAATACACGGTTCTGCATAATATATGATTGTTAACAAATTAATACTTGAACGTATTGACGTATAATTATTTTATGATGTATTATTCTTCCCTCGTTTTATTTTCAATTTATATTCATTTCAGAAACCGATTGCAAAAAAGTTGCCAAGTTTGATTGAAATTATATTACATTATAAAAATACAAAAAGTAATACTGTACAAAAGCAAAAAAGGTAATATAATGATATATTAAAATGCGGATGAAGGTTGAACGGAAATTTTTGTAAAGACTTAATGCAATCGATTTTTTTAGCTCTGATGAATCTAGTGATGAAGAAGATACGTCAAAAAAGCCTGTTGCAGTCAATGGTAAGGTACCAGCAGTAAATATTAAACAAAAGGAGTCCTCGGACTCTGATAGTTCTGATGATGAAAAGCCACCAGCAAAGCAAAATGTAAGTTACTAATATATATTTGGATGAAAAATCACATAAAGATACATGATGTTAAAAATGATATTGAAATGTTATGATATTATACTTCATATTCGTCACTACCTCTGATTGTTACAATACTATTGCAAAGTGATAAATTTTATAGGCATTTGTTAATCATTTGTGCATTTCAGAATAAAGCAACAAAACCTCAATTACCTGCAAAGAAGCCAGATTCATCAGATGATAGTGACAGCAGTGAAGATAATGCCACAACAAAACCTAAAAAACAGCCAGTTAAACCACTACCAACAAACACCCCTAAAGTAGTTAAAAAGCAGTCATCATCTGATGATAGTAGTGATGATGAACCAAAAGTTCCTCAAAAGAAAACCACAAATCAAACACCTGCAAAATTAATCCCACCTGTGAAGCAAGTGACAGCAAAACCTAACCTTACGAAAGAGGAATCATCAGACAGTGATGATAGTAGTGAAGATGAAAAGAGTAAAAAACCTGTTGTAAAGCAGCCTGCTAAAGCTGCTCCAGTAAAGAAAAAAGATTCTTCAGATGATAGCGATGACAGTGAAGATGACAAACCTAAGATTAACATTAAAACACAGCCTGCTAAAGTTAATAATGCTAAAGCAGCTCCAGCTAAAAAACAAGATTCATCAGACAGTGATGACAGTGACAGTGATAATAAAGCTAACAAAATTCAAAAACCAAGTCAAAAAACAGCAGCAAAACCACAAGCAACACCAGCTAAGAAACCAGGTAAACTTGAGCCACCTAAAAAGCAAGCACCATCCTCTGAAGATAGTGATGATGACAGTAGTGACGACAATACAAAAAAACATCCCAAAGCAGTCCCTAAACTTCAAGCAACACCTGCCAAAGTAATAACTAAAAAACAAGAATCATCTTCTGAAGATAGTGACAGTAGTGATGATGACACCAAAAAACCTGTGCAGAACCAAAAAAAAACTGTTGCTAATAAACCTGTTGTTGCTAAAACTACTCCAGCTAAAAAACAAAAGTCTTCTTCAGAGGGCAGTGACAGTAGTGAAGAAGAAAAGACAACCAAACAAAAACTACTACCAAAAGCTCAAACACCTGTTATTAAGTCTATGAAAAAAGAGTCTTCTGATGACAGTGACGATAGCAGCGATGATGAAGCATCTAAGGTTGGTCCAAAACCAGCAGCAAAACCAGTTGTGATGGCATCCAAAGTATCAGCTCAAAAGTCATCATCTGATGATGATAGCAGTGAGGATGAAGAACCAAAAAAATCGGCTCCAGTGACAACACCAAAATCAAAACCTAAACCAGTCAAGAAAGAGTCTTCGAGTGAAGATAGTAGTGAAGATGAACCCAAAGCAAAGACACCAAAAAAATCAGATACATCATCAGATGACAGTGATGATGATGGTCCACCAAATAAAATTGCGAAAAAGGGGAAAGCTGAAAATGCACAGGTCTGTTTTGTTTCATATTAATTAAAATTTCTGCATTCTTAATACTAATATTGAAGATAAGTTCTGATAATAAGACCTGTCAAGGATATCAGTATAAGTTGTAAGTTCCTAAAACAACTAAAAATGTAAAAACATTGCAGAAAACCTTAAAAGCTTTATATGATAGGCTTTCCTCTTATATCAGACGTGTAGCCCAAACCATGCCACCTTTTAAATTTATAATGTGCAATGCCTTGACATTCTGGAACTATATTTAGATTCTTCCACATATTGTAGAACAGTTTGCATTATTTCTGCAATAAACACAAATTATATAAAAGAAAAAAAAATTGATTATAAAAAATAAGGTTCTTATTCTTGTTCTTTTCAGGAGTCTGAAAATAAATTCCAAGCAGGTAAAAAAAGGAAAGCATCTGGCGGTGAACCTACACCAGCTAAAAAACCCTACAATAATTTTGTTAAGGTAAGTTTTTTTGTAGAATATTTTTATAGTAATAATTTTTTCTTTCAATGTTAAATATAAATAATAATAATAACTCTGATTACCCCATGATGTCTCTGCCAACAAAGCCAGAAAATGCCAAAGTAATGATAGATTAATGAATAAAACATTTTACATTATACATTGCTGAACCAGACTTGGTTTCAAACAAACAAGAACAAATATAATAGGTATATAGAATTGTTATTTACTCGCCTTCCACAGACTTTGTGTAGCCTAGGGGTGAGCAACCTTTTTAATCAATGGGCCAATTTAAATTCAAATTTTTTTGGTGGGCCGCACATAATAATGTAGGTAAATTTATTCATAATAAATATTAGAATAAAAAAGTATAAAATTAAAAAAAAAGTAAAGATTTCATATACAAATTTTAGTGCAAGGTAAAAACAAACAAGAAAAGAACAGAAAAACGAAAAAAAAAGTTTTCGGTTCAGTATGTACTACCATTTTATTATAATTAGTTTTATAACAATATATTGACGGGAGAAATTCGATAAAATAAATTCAATTTTAGAAAAGCTTGGCGGGCCGCTTAAACATGTTTAAGGGGCCGCAAGCGGCCCGTGGGCCGCGCGTTACTCATCCGTGGTGTAGCCTATTGATTGTGTAGCATACAGTAATTGTTCTCCGACCATGATAGTGACCATGAAGAATTACTATAGCTCCAAATTTAAACCTCCTTGAGTTGTGTATTTTTTTCATTCTTTCAAATTTCAATTTGTTAGTCAATTAATTATTTTGTTTTTATTTCCTAAAATGGCTCAATGTGGAAAATAAAGAAATAAATGAAAAAAAAAATGTAATACTATTATTTTTCGTGTATAAGAATAATTTTCGTTTTAGGTTGAAAAATTAAATATTTTTCAACCTAAAACGAAAATTTTAATAAAAAAACTCGAAAATAATAGAAAAGACTTTAAAATACTTTTAAAATAATGTAAAGTTGGGTTTATTTACAGATAGATTGTTCTCCAACTGTTTAATTCAACTTTAAGTAAATACAATAATATTTTGTTGTAATTATTTATATAAATAAAAAAAATCAAAAAGGTATAACAAAGAAATGTTGGGATTTGATTCCAATCCTTACAGAATGATGTACAGTGGTAGGCCAATAAATCATAAGAAAAAATGTTGAAATTATGCTTTAGTTGTTAATACATATAAATGATTTATAAATACGAAATATGTGAATATAATTTTCAATTTTGTGTTTTATAAAGATTAACTAATAAAATTATAACTCTCAATAATTAATAACGGACCATATTTTGTAAAGTCGAGCGGAAGATGAGTGCCATAGGTACATTTATCAATGCCCCTCATCGCGCTTTGTTTAGCGTGTGGAAATGAAAGAGTACCGAAACAATGTCGCAGTGGCGCTTTGTTTTGCTTGTCGCATTCAAGTTAATTTTAATAAATGAAGTTAATATTTACAAATGTCATACTTCAAACAACAAATAAAGAAAACAGCCCGTTAATATTGTACACCACTTTAATGTCATTAAGATTTATTATTTTATTACGTATATTTTTGGATTTGAAGTTCACTTTTAAAGGTAGTTTCATGATTTTGTTCTATTGGGAAAATTTATCGAGAATATTTTATGAAAACAATGGTCCATTTGAATGTAAAATTAAGACTAAAAAATTTATTTTTTATTTGCTGCTATATAATGTATAGATTAAAAAGACTTTCGAAAAACCTATTTACTTATTTTACTGCATACAGAGGCTCATAGAAATTTAATGAGATGCAAAATAAGTCATCAAGTGTCTCTTCTATAACAACTAAAGGGTAACCCATTATTGAATTTACCCTATTTCTTGGCTTTCTATATTTTACAAAGCGTGGAAATGTTTATATGTTTCACAGGCCTGTAAATATGAGTTTTGGCAACCTTCTTTTATGATTTATAAAGCAAAGACATCATTATCTATCTTTTAGAGGTTTACATCATTCACTGCTTTTTAGGGGCCAAAAGTAGTTTCAACACCCAGTGAAAAGGATATTGAACGAAATACTAAGCCTACCCCATTCAGACGCGTTATACCTGAAAAAGTAGAAGTGGACCCTAGACTTAAGGATAATTCATTTGAGGCTAAGGTAAATGCCCTAAAATTTTAGAAGCTAAGGCAACTCCATGTTTTACTAACAATTTGACAATAGGATTAAATCACAAAAGGCTTATAATTTCGGGCATTTACTTTATAATAATTTAGTCTTAACATTGAGTTGTCTTGGTGCTTATAAACCTATCTCTCTATCAGGAGGGTGAAGAACAAAATGGTGAGGACGAGGATGATGAATCTGAAAACAACAAATCTGGTGGTTGGCAAGATCGGGGACAAGGAGGATTTAATCGTGGCAGAGGAGGATACAATGATAGAGAAGGCCGTGGGGGATTCAAGGATAGGGGGGGTAGAGGAGGTTTTAGGGGCCGTGGGGGTTTTAATGACAGAGGTGGAAGAGGTGGAAGAGGGGGAAGAGGTGGATTTGGGGATAGAGGGGGAAGGGGTGGTAGGGGTGGTTTTGGTGATAGAGGAGGCAGGGGTGGCCGAGGTGGCGACAGAGGTGGATGGGGTAACCGCGGGGGTCGCGGCGACCGTCATTCTTGGGGTGGAGACAGAGGAGGGTTTAATAAGGGAGGGTTTAATGACAGAAAAAGCTTTGATGGAGGAGATAACTCTCAAAACAAAAAAATTGTATTCGACTAAGTAGGTAAGATCTGTTTTATAAATTTGTGATAATAATAAAAACCTGTTGATCTCTGTCAATATTTTTGGAAAAAGAAAGAAAAATTGTTTACTACACCAACTTAAATTGTTATAACTTTAGTGTATGTTGCTAAGCTGACTTCTAAGTGTCTTCACGCAAATATCATTCAAAATTTTTATCAACAGAGTGGAGCTCGCGGATCATGGGGTGAGCGTGCTAATAAAGACTTAAAACACACTCGTGGCAAGTCTTTCAAACATGAGAAGACCAAGAAGAAGAGAGGTTCTTACCGAGGTGGTGCCATTGATACAGGGGTCCATTCTATTAAATTTGAGGATTAAAGTTAAATACACAAATTCAGTTCTGTCATCCTTAGTACATGTGTACAAAACTTTCTTTAATGTTTATATAATTTTAATTCTGTAAGATTTTTAATGATTGTATGTTTTAAATTTGTATCCGAAGTTGACACTTTATTTTTTTTAATGTTTTGTCAAATTAAGCCTTTACTCATACTGTAAACATCGCCCAAATATGCTTAATTTATGACATGTTCATTCATTTGACTATTTTGATTACATAGCTTACTATTAAAATAAGTTCACAATTTTAGTGGTGAATTTCATTTAATTAAATGAAATAATTTGAACTGTGCACCTTGCAAACTTTTTTTTTTCATATTCTTATTGTAATATGTAATACTTGCATTAAATTTAGGTGATTATACCTATATTTAAGGTCAAAACTTAAAATTGAATAACTAATTATTACTGGTAATGATTTATTATATCTGATGAATCTTTAAATAAAGGTGCACTTTATTACATGTAAATAATTTTATATCTAAGCTAAGATTTGAGTCTGCTATTCTGTAAATAAGTTGAATAATATAGAATGCCCATGCATTTAATTTGCTAGTATTGACTTTGTATGTGTATTAGTTACATTAATACCACCTTCAATTACAGACATCTTAAATAATTAATGTGTTTAATGTTTTACCTAAATCAAAGACGAATTAAGTGGTCATTACAGGAATATCTATTTACCTTAAAAGGAGTTGTTTAGTCTTTTTGTATCTATTAAGAAGTACTCCACCATAAGGCTGCCTCTCCATTGACGCGGAACGAGCGACGAACGAACTTTATTCAAGGGCGGAACGAGCGAGCATCCCGAAAATCAATGAATTTTTCAACTAGCTCGTAAAACCCACGCGTAAAATCGCTGGAGCGGAGCAGAGATTTTATGAAAACGTATTGGTTAAAATTTCTTTGTTTCCCCGCTCCGCAGCCTCGCTCCGCTTTAGTGGGACTGGCACCCTAAATAATTGGGAACATATTTTTACAAAGATTTTATGTGGTTTATTAAAATCCTGAATCATTTAATGTAATTTGGTTGGGAGCGCCTGCGAGTGGGAGTGCCTGTAAAATGGGTGGATTCTGAGTGCTGTTGTCATTTGAGCTAGGGTTGGAGAACGATCTAGATACTTTGGACTCGGTGGAGGAAAGATGTGTGACGAGGCAACGCTAATAAAAATATACTATAAATGAAACCGTAAACTATAAATAGTCATCTGGAGCACTTCTGTGAACATGCGAGCGAACGAAATTGCGAGTAGTTTCGAAAGCTATTTTTCAGAAATTGCGGTTAATGTCACATGTACATTAAAATAATTTCCCGCAGACGCAATTTATGTATTAAGAAATAATGTTACCTATTGTCTACACACATTTAAATTTAATCACTTAGATACTTATGATATTATAAAAGTTTTGAATTCTATTAATCTTAAAAATACAGGGGATTTATGGGGCATGTCCATAAAATTAATGAGCACAATAATGCCATATATTGCACCACATTTGGCTTCTATTTTTAATAACTGCATAGATTCTGGAATATTTCCAGATCTTATGAAATTTAGTAAGATAATACCTGTCTACAAAAGTGATGATAAAAATGATCCAGGCAACTCTACATCTCTTTCCATATTGCTATCTCTGAGTAAAGTTTTTGAAAAGCTAATTTTAAATCAACTTTTAGTTCATTTTAATGTGAACAAAATCTTTCACGATGACCAATATGGATTCACTAAAGGTAAATCGATAACAGATGCCGGCGTCGCACTTGTCAAACATATTTATAACGCCTGGGAAAGGTCACAAGATGCAATAGGTGTCTTATGTGACCTTTCAAAAGCCTTCGACGGCGTAGACCATAAAACTCTCCTTCAAAACCTAGAATATTATGGCATTCGTGGCATCGCCCTCAATCTCATTGCCTCTTACCTTAGTAATAGAATTCAAAAAGTATCTATAAATGATGTGAATTCCGCTGGGTCCCCGATGAAAATGGGTGTCCCACAAGGATCAATCTTGGGCCCATTATTATTTTTAGTATATATTAATGATCTCCTCCTTTATGCCAGTGGGTTGTGTGATGTTGTACTGTTTGCTGACGATACATCGCTAATTTTTAAAGTTGACCGAAACGTATTAAAATAAGACGACGTCAATAGTGCACTTGCACATATCCTCCACTGGTTTACTATTAATAATATTTTGCCCTTTCCAGTATAAGAAGGAAAAGTTTTAGTTTAATATTTAATAACGTACCCATTAATCCAGTTGAGTCTGCTGTATTTCTGGGAATTACAGTAGATTCAAAGCTCCAATGGAGTCCCCATATATCATCTCTTGCGAATAGGCTGAGCTCCGCTGTTTTTGCCATTAGAAGGGTTAGGCAGCTAACAGACATTGACACTGCTAGACTTATTTCTTACTTCAGTTATTTTCACAGCATCTTGTCGTACGGTATTTTGTTGTGGGGTAGTGCATCAGATATAAATTCTATATTTATTCTTCAAAAAAGAGCTGTCCGAGCAATCTACAATATCGGAGCCCGGAATTCACTCACGAGATCTTTTCAAAGAGGTTAATATACTCATTGTTGCTTCTCAATACATTTATTGTAATATTTTTTATATACGTCATAACCTTAATTATTACCTAAAGAATAGTAACCTTAATTATTACCTTAAGAACAGACATAAAATAAACACTAGAAATAAGGACAAACTTACTACGCCATTGTTTCGTCTACAAAAAGTAAATAGGTCGTTAATGGGGCAAAGTGTGCGCATGTATAATAAAATCCCACAATTGATATTAAGTCTGTCGCTTGACCAATTTAAGTGTAAAATTAAAAATCAACATATGATTAAAGCAACCATTTCGGAATATTTCGACGACGCCAATGTGTGGAGTTAATACTGTTGATACTCACGTAGGCTAGAATAAGACTATTATACCTATATATTATATTGTACCCTGATATATTTGAAAAAGAGCAACTGTTTAGTTTCTTGCCGGTCTCTTCTCAACAGAAACTGCTTTCCGAACCGGTGGTACCTTACGAACCTATATAGATAATCTTTGATATAAAATTTGACGATTCATAAGAGCGCGCAGACGTCTATTTGAATAAATGTATTTTTGATTTTATTTTTGATTTAAAATTATAATTTCATGAACATTAAGGGTGTCTGGTAAGGAGTTGCCACGATGTTAAGTGTCTTGCAATGAATAACGTGATTTTTAATAATAGTCTGAAGGTAAAACCAAAAACTGGCACTTTATTATTTGACGAATTTAGATCGGTAATTTACACAACTTTAATACCTTTCACCTGCCAATGCCAGGGTAACCAAAACTTCATAATTGTCCATCGTTCTTACATGTCTTGGGAGCATGCGCTGACAAACTTTCAGCTTTTATAAAATGACGAAGGTCTGGGGTTCACGGGCGGGTTTTGTTTGACTCCGTGTGCGCATTTATTATTTTTTCTTTGTTGTTCTACATCTGTATTGGCTGCTGCACAATGAGCAGGCTCGTCCAGGTAAGTACCACGAACTCACAAAAGTCCGGCGTGAAGTGGAAGTATAAAACTTTCTCGTTTTGTCTGGTGAGTGAGGTAGCCGGAGCCCAATGTTCAAAAGGTTATCGACGCATTTGCAACCCTCGGGTGTAGCAGATGTCCATGGGCAGCGGTATTCACTTAACATCAGGTGAACCACTTGCTCGCTTAGCAACTTTTCACATAAAAAAAAAATATCAATATATTTTCGACATCCCTATTTTAGAGTTAAAAATGACACTGACAGTAGACTAACCACTGTCAGTGTCATTTTTAGCTTTTGTTAATTTTGTCATTTACATTATAATTTATATTTCTTGGCTGAATATTGTTAATTTTGTTATGTAACTTTAGAATAAATAGTCTAATCTCTTTGGATATTTACGCTAGTACAGTTAATTAAATAAAAAAATGATTCGACCAGCTCTCCGATTATTAAGCGATAAGGAAAACATAAATTTCTTGCACTTTAGGAAATTTAAAAATTTTGGTCATAAGAAGGAGCGAGTCCCTCGTTTTACATTTTATTGGCATGGATTTTTAACATTTTCTTTTATAGGCCTTGGAATAGAATGGAAAAGGTAGTACAAAAATAAAATGCTGGAGAGCATTGTTCGGAAACACAGTAATATGTCTTTTCTTATAAATTCGTTTTTGTTTTTTAGAATTGGCAGAATGCTTTTTGGTGAAGACATTGAGAGACCGGTATAGTTTGTACCATATTATAAATATATTTTAAACTAAAATGGAGATAATTCTATATTATCAGAATGACAACAAAAAAGAAAAATAATTGCTATTCTTAAATAATAAGTAAGTTTAAAAGCAGACAGTTAAGTCATATATAAATGATAATTGTGATTACTATTTATACATAATATGGTATTTTCACAGCCCTTATGTTTAACCAATGAGACATTTAACAATATTACAAATAGTTACTTTTAACTCTCATGAGGTGTAATAACTTAGAATAATTGTTAATTTAGAAATTTTAAAGCATTATATTTAATGTTAAGGTTATACAAAAATAATTAAAGTTTTTCATTTAAACATTATTTTTATTCCATTACCTTATTCTAGTTTCAATAATAGAGTTGAGTTACAACTTAATGGTCTGTGTTTTCTAGCTTACTAGTAATTACAATGTATGCTCAATAATATTTGATATTTTCAGGTAAATGGTCCAATAAAAACTGTTTAATGCACCTACAAAAGAGTCTTAAAGGTTTTTTTAAACTTTTTTATGCTGAATTCAGTATTTGAGATTTAAATTTATTTAATTCCCAAGCAGTTTCAATCTAATTTTATTAAATGTTTACATTATTTTTAGGTGCCTTACGATGAAGAATATTGTATCAAATCGATTGAGACCATTTGCGGGGTGGTGTGTTTTATACAGGGTGGCTTTTCTAAGTGTATCCATTTTTTTATTAAATTCTAGACATAAATAATGTTATATAAAAATGATAAATATTTAAAATTACTCGTAAATAATTAATTACATTCATTTTAACTTAGCTCAAAAAGTGCGTGATTTATACGCAACTCATTTATTTTACGCCTTATCATTCATAACTAACACACACACACAAGTTTGTGCACAGTAAAATTTAGGTATTTATGAATGACTACCGCATTGTCAACACGTTTTTTATTTCAATAAACGATTATACTACCGAGTCTGAACCTCTTGTGTAAATTTTGAGCACAATCCTTCAATCCTTAAGTTAAAATCTCAAAATATTAATGTGATACTACAGTGAATTCCATCTCACATTCAATTAAAAGAAAACGATGACGTTGATCGCCTCGCCAAAGAAGCTGCGGCAGACGGCATACCATTTAGTGTTGTACCTCTTTATTCAGATTATTTTAAATATATTAAATCTAAGTGTAAATCAGACTGGCAGGAATATTTCGATGAGCAATCGCGCGAAAAAGGAATCTGGTATCGATCTATACAACCACAGGTGTGCCAACAACCTTGGATAGACACATTTAAATTTAAGATAAATATTCTAAAAATGTTACTTAGATTACGTTCTGGACATATTCCGTCGAATAAGTTTGCATTTTTAATGAAGGTTAGATCGCCAAATTGTAATAACTGCGGTGTCGTTCAAGATGTACTCCATGTACTGACAGAATGCGTGCGCAACCAAGGTCTCAGAAAGTCTTTGATGGGTTCCCGAAATTTTAATGTTAGTTTTGTGACCAGTAGCCTGGCTGTTCCGATATCAGTTCAGGCTTGGATACTGGCCAGTATTGCCGAACTTAGTTTAAGAAAAACTTGATTTTGTAATAGATGTTAAGCAATGTTGTGTTGATTTACTATATTTTTCTTGTTAACCCTACGAGGCGATGTTATCGCTCAGCGATAAAGCTCTTTTCTAATAAATTAAAAAAAAATTGGGCACTTCTCAAAAAATCTCCCTATATCCTCCCGGGGTTGGCAAAGCTAAGTTTCTATGAGTAGCGTAGCTACCGCCGTATCAACTGTATCAATAATACGAGGCCCCTTGGCTGCAAAGGCCCCAAACGGGTGTACGCAAAATTTTTTAAATGTTATTTAGAATCTCACTTAAACTCTTAGGTGCTCCTTCCCGTGAAAAAAATCATAACTTATAATTCAATATCATTATATGGATTCATTCTCATACATGATCAATATTGTCATAAGTACACTAATTTAATCCATGTTTGTGCAGTTATGGCACGAAATCAACAGTAAAATTGCTTCCTGGCAAGATGTAGTATAGTTAAGTGAAAGTCAAAATATTTTTATTCAATATAGGCTTAACTTAAGCTCTTATTGAACGTCAAAAAAAAAACACTACCACCGATTCACTAAACTAGACCTGAACAGAGAAGAACCGAAACTCTGCGGTCTTGTTCTTATTTTGTTATTTTTTTGTGATGCAATCACACAAACTTATTGAGGTATAAAATCAGCAGCAGCCAGGGGTCATGCAAGTGCAGAGCAAGAGTTATTTCAATGTCTTCAATGTATTCTTGGATATTATAATAGGCCCTTACCATTACGGTAGATTTTACAAATTGTTTGAAATTGTGTATATTTTGTGTATATTATTGTGTACTAGTGGTTTGTGGGTGTCACTTATTTAATTATAAAAGTTAATGCATGTACAAAGAAACGACACTCTGGTTTTAGCTAGTCTAAATCTCGGTGCTTCCAGAGTCACTACGGCCCTGACGCGATGTGGAATGTTTTTTTGTAAATAGATAAGGAAATAACATGATGTTCTTGAGTATGTAAAGTGACGGCAGCTTTAAAACGTTTATTTGCATATAAAGATGCATTAATGCTTCACGTAGACCCAAGCCATAGACAACCCGTATAGCCTGCTTTTGTAATACAAATATGTCTAAACCGGATGCAGAACCCCAAACTAAGACACCATGAGACATTATGCTGTGAAAATAAGCATAATAAACTAATTTAGCTGTTTCCTCGTTAGTAAGCTGCCTGATCTTCTAATTGCTTACCTAACATATACATGAAATCCCGATGAAAGATTCCTGACTGGTGAAGACTGAAATTTTAAACACCATAAAAGAAGAATATGAAATTGATTAGTCCAATTGTAGAGGGCAAGGTTACAATAGAACAAATGTTATGACGAAGTGGTAGAGAAATGTTTATTTAAATTATCTTATTTGATAGAGGTAGTAAGGTTTGGAAAACCTGGCGACTTACCAATACCTAGTTTCAAGGAACTTCCAGGTATCGGTAGAAGTAGATGAAGAATAGAGGATGTGACGGCGTTTAGTGTTGCGTACCATCTGATTATACCGATTTCTAGCTAACTTGTAGAGGGACTAATTCTCTTCGGAAGGTTGTTTTTTAAATTTACGAGAGGCTGGATCCTTTCGTCTCATAGCCATTCGAATACCCTTAGTCATCCAAGGTGCAGGAGGGGCGTGAACATCATACAAGTTTATTATTAACATATTAAGGATATGATATGCACGTTTTTATATTAATTAATAATGATAATTTTTACAAACTGAGTTAATTTCCATTAAAATCAACGAACGTTACGAATTTGACATTGTAATTAGCATGGAGCTACGATTTTTCATAATTATTTATTTTATTTAATCCTGTTGCTTTAATGCTTTATAACTAATAATATTTATATATTACAACACCATTGTCTACAGCATGAAAATTTTACCAAGCAACCTTTTAAATATACCGAGCTTAATGAGAAATAAAAATTCATTATTGGTAAGCTAAACGAGTCCAGAGATCTAGCAAAAAATAAAAAATAAACTAAGTGTATTCAAGAGGGCAGCGCTACACTTCTTTGCTAATTTTTAGGGTTTCGTACCCAAAGGTTAAAAGGACTGTCTGTATGGGGAATCGAATCGAAAATCGCGAATGCCGAAGACGTGGGTTCGATTCCCACAGTACAATCTTTCGTACTTTTTCTACATGTTTTAATGTTCAATCTTAAGTGCAGAGATTTGCACTATTAAAAATTTAAATTTCTAATAAGCAATGGCGACATATCTCATTCGAGCTATCGTTGTAAAACGATATTCGAAATTGTATGTATGATGGACAGGATATAACAATGGATGCGCCAAGCATTGCTTCAAACGCTATAAAAACAATGTAGATAAAAGACGTTAAGATTTTTGTCGGTGTGGCAATTAGCCGTTTAGCTTAGTGGCTAAAGCGTCAGGCCGCGAATGCCAAAGATTTGGGTTCGATTCCCACAGCGGCGACAATCTTTTCGTACTTTTTCTACAAATTTTAATGAAGTAATTTATTTTTATTAGGATTAATACCAAGATACCGTAATATTAATACCAAGATAATATAGGTTTCGGGTTCTATTTGAGATAAACCTATAATAGTTGTCGCGTTTGTAAATCAAACTATAATTGTCCAGCACAGGTATATTGTTTATTTACACTTTAAAACACGTAACATATACATATACAACGTTAGAACTCACACATACACAACAGAGATTTAATTGTCCAAATATTAGCACTGGATTCGCAAGGTTTACGTATCGGTACAAGTGACGCAGTTTAATGTACGGAAGCCGTGAGCGCACTACTGTATCGCGCGATGCAACGGCGCTTCCAACTCCAGCGCAGCGGCGACGCTTCTCGTGCAGAAATGTGTAAGTATAATTTGTAATACGATTGATATTTATTTATTATTTTTATTTAATATTCTTTTTCCTTTCAGGTGGCGTGCCACATCACTCCCCTACCGAGACCGGTTCACGGTCGATAGTATTTTGGAAAATGTACCGTTCTTCCGCTTCTCGTCTTTTTTTCAGTTTGCTGAGGTGAAGGGGGTGGTAACTCGGGTGCGGAAGTCATCACTGGCATCTGGAATTCTTCGTCCTTGCAGATGACGTCTATCGTGAGGTAAGCCGGTTTTATTCTGTCTATTGTAACAGTCATTTCTTTGCCTTGTACTTCTATTTTAAATGTTTTTGGGCCGTGTTCTAGGACTTTATACGGACCTGTGTACGGTGACTGTAGGGGACGTTTCTCAGGACCACGGCGCAGGAACACGAACTTATTTGTCCAGATATCTTTGGGTATATAGAATGGTTTATTCTTGTTGTGATTAGATGCAGGTACCGGTGCTAAACCAACTATATGTTTTCGCAGCCGTTCCATGTAGTCAGACGGATCTAAGGTATGTTCAGCCACCGGCTTAAAAAATTCTCCCGGTAGTCTAATAGGCTCGCCGTAAACCAGTTCTGCTGACGAAGCTTTCAGGTCTTCCTTCCAAGCTGCACGCATGCCAAGGAGCACTAGAGGTAGCGCTTCCGACCATTGAGTTGCATTGTGACACGCGATGGCAGCTTTCAGTTGTCGGTGAAGCCTCTCCACCATTCCATTACATTGAGGATGGTATGAGGTGGTTGGGCGGTGCTCAGTGTCAATAAGTTTTGCAATACTTTGGAAAAGATGCGACTGAAATTGCTGACCTCTGTCCGTAGTAATTGATTCTGGGCATCCGTATCGTGACACCCAGCCGGAAACAAAAGCTTTGGCGCATGTTTCAGCGGTGATGTCCGGCAGCGGGTAGACTTCAGGCCAGCGTGTGAAGCGGTCGATTGCAGTCAAACAGTACCTGAAACCATTACAATATGGCAGTGGGCCAATTAAGTCAACGTGGACTTGGGAGAAACGTTGTGAAGGAATGGGGAACGTGGACAAAGGAGAGGAAGTATGACGGGTTATTTTGTTTAGTTGGCAATCTGCGCATTGTCTTGTCCAAGTTTTACAGTCTCGCCTTATTCCAGGCCAAACAAATCTTTCTGCGACTAGCTTAGCGGTTGAAGCTGAAGCACCTGGCTGAAGCACCAGGGTGACTGAGTTCATGCATTTTTCGGAAGACTTGTTTGCGAAACCTGGGTGTAATGTAAGGGCCAACTTGTTCAGTCGAAAAATCACAATACAGTTGATTGTTTGGCAACTTCTTTAGCTTCAGCGCGGTATCTTTTTTAAGTAGATCTTGCAGTTCAGGATCTTTTTCCTGATCTCTTGCAAGATCGGTAAAATCTACTGCTTGAGTTACTTCCTCGATTCTTGAAAGTGCATCAGCCTCAACATTGTCTTTGCCTGGCACGTGTCTGATGTCTGTCGTAATTGGGATATGTAATCCAAATAGCGGAATTGTCTTGGTGAGCATTTGTCTCTTTTTGTTGTAAACGCGAATGTCATTGGTTTGTGGTCTGTGTATACGACAAAATCTCTAGCTTCCAGCATGAACCTGAAATGTTTAATGGCTTCGTAGATGGCAAGAAGTTCCCTGTCATAAGGACTATAGTTTTGTTGTGCTGAAGAAAGTTTGCGGGAAAAGAAACCCAGTGGTTCCCACACGTTGTTCCTTTTTTGTTGCAGCACCGCTCCAATTGCTTCGTCTGAAGCGTCTGTAAATAAAGCTAGTTCTGCTTGTACATCTGGATGTGACAGAAGTGTAGCTTTTGTCAGACTTTCCTTACATTTGTGGAAGGCTCTTAACATCTTGTCCCTCATGTTTATGGGTGTTGCTCCTTTGATGTTTCCTGTGAGTGCTTCGTTCAATGGGCTTTGGAGTTCGGCTGCGTGAGCGATAAATCTTCGGTAGTAGTTTACCATTCCCAGAAATCTTCGCAATTGTATTGCGGTTTTAGGTGGTTCAAGTAGCTGTATAGCTTCTACTTTCTCTAAAAGGGGGCGTGTGCCCTCATACGATACGTGGTAACCAAGAAATGTGACTTCTGGTACTCCAAAAGTGCACTTCGCTGTGTTAATAAGTACACCGTATTTTTTGAATCTATCAAACAGTTGCTGTAAGTGATACAAGTGTTCTTCATCTGTTTTTGAGAATACCAGTATGTCGTCTAGATACCCGTAGACGTAGTCCATCCCTTGCGTCACTTCGTCTATGAATCGTTGGAAGGTTTGAGCCGCGTTTCTTAATCCAAAATGCATAAATGGGAACTCAAAGAGGCCAAAAGGTGTGGTAATTGCTGTTTTCGGTATATCACTCTGTTCTACAGGGATTTGATTGTATGCCTTTATTAAATGAACTTTTGAAAATAATTTGGCTCCTGATAGCTGGTAAGCAAAATCATTAATATGACGAATTGGGTATCGATCTGGAATTGTCCTCTCATTAAGGGCTCGATAGTCTCCGCATGGACGCCATCCATCGTCTTTTTTCCGCGCTAGGTGTAATGGCGACGCCCATGGGCTCTCAGATCGACGTGCAGTTCCGTTGTGCAACATCTCCTCGAATTCCTTTTTGGCAATTGCTAGACGATCAGGAGCTAGTCGGCGTGGACGTGCGTTCACTGGCGGTCCAGGAGATGTTCTGATGTGATGCTTGGTACTATGTTTGGGTACGGTAGGAGTACCTGCAGGTCTTGTAATTTCTGGATATTGTTTCAGTAGATCATGAAATGGTGAATTTCCAGAAACTGCTTTAACTGCGACATTTTCATCCCTGGTAATGTTCCGATGATCGATGGACACTGACAGGCTGGTGAGATTGTCAATGAGGCGATGGTGTCGACAGTCCACAAGCAAATTGTAGTGGCTTAAAAAATCAACACCAATTATCGGCTTTGTTACATCTGCAACAACAAACTTCCAAGTAAAATCTCTCCTCAGCCCGAAATCCAGATGTAACTGTAAATAACCATAAGTGGATATCGTTGTGTTATTTGCAGCGAATAGTTCGAACTTTGTTTTGTTTCGATGCCCTGCGGTTGCCTTTTTCGGGTAAACACAGAGGTCTGATCCCGTATCTACAAGGAATTCTATCTTTGTCTTCTTTTCTGTTATAAAGAGGCGGCCGTTGCATTCATCAAGGCAGTCATTAGCCGCCACTACTGGCTGCCGTTGGCATTTCCCTGCTGGAAACCACATGGTTTTGTGCACTTATACGCACGGCTACCGAACTTGTTGTGGTAGTAACAAATATCACTCCTGCTTTGAGATCTTGAACGAGATCTTGACCGTCTTCGGTAAAATCTGCTTCCCGGTGGGTGGTTCTGACGTGCGCTTAATGCAGCTACTTACTTTGTTAGCTCTGTTATCTGCTTTGCCATCGCTTCAAAGCGCCTGAAGTAGAAGGCGTTATCTCTGCGACTTGAGGTGTTGGAGCAGCTATCGCAAGTATTTTATCTGCCAATTCTGCCAACTTTTCTATGGGCATGTCACAGTGCGACGCTATAATGGGCTGTATGTTCTGTGGCAGTCGGTTGTGCCATGTCGTGCGTATGAGTTCTTCTGGTATTTGCGGTCCAGCCAGATGTTGAAGGTGCCGCAAAAATTGGGAGGGTTTTCTATTTCCCATCTCCTCACTACTAAGAAACTTTTTGATCTCTTCTTCTCGGGGAGCCGATAGTCTACGTATTAGTTCTGCTTTTAACGTTTGGTACTTACTCTCCTTTGGAGGGTTCTCAATAATGTCGCCCACTTCCACCGCGTATTGGTGATCTAAGTTGCTGCACGCAAAATAAAATTTGGTAGTATCCGAATTTATACCTGATAATATAAATTGGCCTTCTAGTTGCGCGAACCATAAAGCTGGGCGATCCGGCCAGAATGGGGGCACCTTGACACCGACTCGAAATAATTCTGAACCCGTTTGTAAATTTTCAGTGTCGGCCTTATGCGGCGGGACCGTCTCCTTCGCCGGGTTGAGTTCACGTGGACATTTCGACATCTTTTGTTTGTTGAAAAATTGCAGGTAGGTCTTACTTTAAGGTCCTCAGATCACGTCGGGGTCACCAGTTTATAGGTTTCGGGTTCTATTTGAGATAAACCTATATAATAGTTGAAACCTATATAATAGATATAATAGTTGTCGCGTTTGTAAATCAAACTATAATTGTTCAGCACAGGTATATTGTTTATTTACACTTTAAAACACGTAACATATACATATACAACGTTAGAACTCACACATACACAATAGAGATTTAATTGTCCAAATATTAGCACTGGATTCGCAAGGTTTACGTATCGGTACAAGTGACGCAGTTTAATGTACGGAAGCCGTGAGCGCACTACTGTATAGAAGTGGGCGATACAAATCGTATCAGATATGAAAACTAGATATTAGTACAATATCCGAATATCGCTTACTGGCTCGTTCAATATCTATGTATTTTACAATATCTGATATTTCCGAAATCTGATGTACCGTGCTCGCTCGCTATACCGACACGAATCGCGATATCATACGCGTTTACCACAATATCTGATTTTTAAACAGATTTCGAGAGACAAAGCGCGTGAGATACAAATACTCACTAGTTAGAGCGGGACGGCAAGCAATGCACGATATCAGATATCGAGCGACAAAGCGCGTGAGATATAAATACTCACTAGTTAGAGCGGGACGGCAAGCAATGCACGATATCAGATATCGAGCGACAAAGCGCGTGAGATATAAATACTCACTAGTTAGAGCGGGACGGCAAGCAATGCACGATATCAGATTTTTAAACAGATTTTGAGCGACAAAGCGCGTGAGATACAAATATTACACTAGTTAGAGCAGTACGGCAAGCAAGGCACAATATCAGATTTTTAAACAGATATTATGAATAAGTTAAGTAATTTTGAATCTTAACACCATGCAAATAAGATCCGTTTTAATTAAATACTAATCATGGTATCAAAGATTACTACAACGATATTATTATATTTCTATTGTTTTGTTTAGCCTTGAGCCGTAACGGGCGACAAAGCGCGCAGTTAAGTAATTTTGAATCTTAACAGCATGGAAAAAAATCTCTGTTGCATTTAAATACGAATTACGGTATTAACGATGTCTTTAAATTTTGTTTAGTCTTGAGCTGGATTGCATTGGTACTAAGCACGTAAGGGATGCCAACTTACTACTTAAGAATTTTCTGCCTAAATTAAGGAAGAAAAATATAAATGGAAATTTTTTAGGAGGTAAATTTTTTGTGAATATTTTTATTAGTTAAATTTTATTCATATTTTTGTAAAAAAATAAAAGTACACAAAAAGAAAAATATAATTTAATAGTGTTGTGCTGCTTGGGTGGAAATCAGACCAAGGCTTATGTGCTTTGTGTGTATATTTTAAATTCTTCCGCCCTAAGTTATAATACTGAATGTATTATTTCTTACACAAATTATAAAGATATTGTCACTCATGATTGCGTGTTTTAAAAATATGTTAAAGTCAATTATTAAGCGATATATAAGACGTTAAAATAAATCATTTTTATATTACTTCAATTTCTATTTTTAATGAAATTTTTAATTTTATCAGGTAATGTTTTAATTTTACCTTAATAGTATAAAAAAATCGTGATTGTAAATTCAGTAAGTTTTTTGAATTTAGTCAATTTTAGTGGGTTTTCGAATTTATTTAGAAGTATTCTTTTTGAACAGTTGGTATCACTGGTAATAGCTCTAGCTAGGTATAGGTACAATGATCGTCGAACAAGACTTTCGACGATTAAAGTCAAACAGCTTACGTTCGTAAACGTGAATTTAAACCCGGAGGAATCTAAATAATTATTAATCCACACATCATTGTAAATAAGTTAAGTTTTAAATATCAGGAAAATTATGTACATAGAATGAATCAACTTTTAAATACTCTTTTTTTTTTTTTTAGAATTCAAGGTAGATACGGGACCGTAAAATATCTAGATATTAAAATACATAGTTTCGAAATCTGATATTTGAAATCGATATCTGATTCAGATACGGTACTCAGAAAAAGCGATACGACCCATCTCTACTACTGTATCGCGCGATGCAACGGCGCTTCCAACTCCAGCGCAGCCGCCACGCATCTCGTGCAGAAATGTGTAAGTATAATTTGTAATACGATTAATATTTATTTATTATTTTTATTTAATATTCTTTTTCCTTTCAGGTGGCGTGCCACAATAAAGAGCCTTTTCTAGCGATGGCATTTCAATTATTATAATTTAAAATAAAAGAACACTGGAAAGCAATTAAACGGCTAGCTAACATAAACACAACTAGTAATAAATCAAATGTTCTTTTAAAACTATAAGTCCATAAAAGTCCTTTGACGCAGTCAATGACTTTTTTGCTAGTATTGGTTACCACCTGGCTGAAAAAATCAAACTAACAATAACCGACCCTACTGCGAATGTCATAACTTCATCCATTCACTTCACTCCATAGCATTTTTACCAACTGATGATTTGGAAGTAATGTCAATAATAAACAATATGAAGAGTGACGCTTCCCCTGGATGGGATAATATACCAGCTAAATTATTGAAACAGACCAAGAATACAATCACTAACCAGTCTAACGAAATTATATAACCTTTGCATTGAAGAAGGCACTTTTCCAAAGGCTTTTAAAATCTCAATTATAAGCCCCATTTATAAAGGAGGTGACAAAACAATATAAGTAATTACTAATTACCATTCTATATCTCTTCTACCTATAATGTCAAAATTTTTTGAAAAAAATATAAATAAACGTCTCATTAGCTTTTTGGAACATAATTAATTTTTTTTCTGATTCACAATTTGGTTTTAGAAGAGGGAGATCAACAGAAGATGCTTTGAACGAACTATCTATGTTGCCAGAAAGCTCGATAACAAACTTAAGCATATTGGAGTCTTCTTAGACCTTACGAAAGCTTTTGATACAGTTTCGACCACTATATTAATTAAAAAATTACATCATGCCGGTGTCCGTGGCAAAACTCTGGATCTCTTTTCAAGCTACATTACTAATAGGAAGCAAAAAGTGAAAATAAGGAATCATGTAGGCTCTAAAACTACTATAGCATGTGGTGTTCCACAGGGCAGTGTGCTGGGTCCAAGTCTTTTCCTTATTTATATTAATGAGCTCTGCAAGCTCAATTTACATAACGGAAAAATCTTTGCATTTTCTGATTACACGTCTATTGTGTTTCATGGTGAAACTTGGGAAGAGGTATTTAAGATAGCGGAATATGAGTTTATTAAAGTAAAAACATGGCTCAGACAAAGTTTGCTAACACTGAATTTAGAGAAAACAAAATTTCTTTTCTTTTTCCATCAGACATGACAAAACTTTGGATAGATATAATTACATAAGAACTCACGATTGTTGTGTTAATGAAATCCAAACACGAAAAATTGATTGCTCATGTCCTCGTGTGGAGAAGGTGGTTATTTTGAAATATTTGGGAGAATATGTCGATACGAACTTAAACTGGCAATATCACATTAATATGCTATCAGGCCGAGTACGTAAGCTAATATGGGTATTTAAAAGACTGCGTAACGTAGCTGACCAGTTCCTCCTCAAGACAGTTTACTACTCTTTATGTCAATCGTTGATCACCTATTACATCTCTGCTTGGGGAGGTGTAACTAAAACAGCTATAACTCCATTAGAGCGGGCTCAAAGATCTGTACTGAAGGTAATCATGAAGAAAACATTTCCGTATCCCACGATTCAACTGTATTCTGACTGCCAATTACTCTCAGTGCGTAGGTTATTCATATTACATTGCACTCTCAGATATCACAGGTGTCTTAAGTTCGATCCAAGACTCTATAAAACAAAAAGAAGATATCGAAATATTTGTCCTAGCGTAAAATTTAACACCGTTTTTTGTCATCGCTTTTATTACTTTCTGGCACCATATATCTGTATAATGAACTTCACAAGAGACTCGATATATTCCATTTAAACCAATTTGCTTGTAAAAAAAAGTTAGACGAATACTTGAATTACCAGCAGACAGAAGACTTACTCAGGTCAGCAAAATGACCCCACTACGCACACTATACAAAACAATATCAACATAATACACTTCTATTATACATAGATAATAATACACTTATATTATAAATATATAAAAATACACACATACTTTTTGCAACTACTTTACATCTACTACTTTTTTCTCTCTAATACTTTTTGCTACTACTTTAAATTATGATGTGAAAGTAATGTTATGATCCTAAATTAGCTAATCCTCAATTTGATCCCAGCGAGAGAGGTTGCTACCTAATGCAGGGTTCACTATGCAAATGTGAATACGATTTGTAAACGTACTTCCTGTGTTTAATACTGTAATTGATGTTTTTGTTCTCTATTATTTGTTTAACCCTTTATTATTATTATTATGTTGGGGATATTTATTTGTTTCTTCGTCTGGTTGGGTTTATATATAAAAAATAAAAATAAAATAAATAATATGAATTAAAATAAACATATAAATATAAATATTGTATATAATACATATATCAATAGGACCCAACCAAACGTAAACCCTCGGTAGGGGAGACCAAACGGCCGAGGGTTAGGGTGAGAGGGAGAGAAACCGGCGGACGATGCGTGCGGTATCGAGGAGCACCACCTTCTGCATTTGAGCTCGGAGCGTTTCGTCCCGGGTCCCAGTCGCCTCAGATGTCCGGAGAGGCTGACTGGGATCAACCCATTCGCAGACACGACTATCGGTATAATTTCGGCCGACATACCACCCCACATGTCGGTCACCTCGTGAGCCAGGTCCAGGTACTTAGTCTTCTTATCTGTTTCGGCTTTCACGAGGTTTTCGTCATATGGAATGGTAATGTCGACCAAAAATACCCGCGACTGTGCCCGGTCCATCAACACGATATCAGGTTTGTTCGCGACAATCGTCCTGTCCTGTCGTCAATTATTATTATTATTATTATTACGTTTTATGGCATAACTATAATAGTTAAACATATGCTGTCGCGACACTTTTTTTTAAATAATGATGTGTTCTACAAATTCGTAGTATTATTATATCATCAATAGTTTTCGCAGCTCACGCGATGTAAAGAATATTTTAGGTAATTTTTTACACTTTGGGTTTCATTATTGAAGTTTTAGTAAGGACACCTAGTTTTTTGAAAATATAATATAGCCTATGTCATCCGGGGATAATGTAGCTTCGAAACAGTGAAATAAATTTTCAAATCGGTTCAGTAGTTTCGAAGCCTATTCAATGCATACAAACAATCAAATCTTTCCTCTTGTATCTTGTATCTTGTATTAACTGATGTTTTTGCTTTCAGTCCCGAGACTATTAAAGCTTTATCTGACACAGAACCGGTGGGCTGTTAATTATTGATGGTGATCTCTTCAGTAAAACATCTTCTATCATAATAATTCTCATTTATTATACGCAAATCACACAGAAACTTTTGGAGGCAAAACGAGAGCGGGAACAGATTGACAGTTGTCACAAAAAGGTTGCGTTCCAATACTTGCTCAGTTAGGTACTTAAATATAATTATACTCAACATCCCCCCTCGATTGATGTCTATCAGACTGAATCGCTAACAAAATAAAGCAAATAGGTACAACTATTAACAAAGAATGTTCAAAGAATATTTCATTTGACACAATTTTTCTGATGAAAGAATTTTCGTAAACATATCAGCAAAGTTATTATGTGTTGGCACATATTCAATTTTAACAAGTTTCTTAATCATAACGTCTTTCAGGAAATGGTGCTTAATGTCAATGTGCTTTGCACGCTTACTATTTTCACAGCTTTTTGCTATTTGAATAGCACCTATATTGTCCATATACAAAATGCACAACACATCACCTTTTGGTCCATTTAAATCACTGTAGAGTCCTTTTATATAAAGTAAGTCACACACACTAGTAGCTGCTGCCACATATTCAGCCTCAACAGTCGACAATGCAACACAGGCTTGCTTCCTTGACAGCCAGGCAACTGTGCATCCTTTATACAATGTTACAGATCCTGACATGCTCTTTCTGTCCATAAGACAACCAGCCCAGTCAGCATCAGAATATGTTTCTAATTTTGTTTCATATGACTTCTGATAGTAGAGGCCTTGTTCATGAGTAGCTTTCAGATATCGTAAGATCCTTTTTCCTTGAATCCACAGGCTCCTAGTGGGTCTGTCCAGATATTGACTGAGATAAGAAACTGGAAATGAAATATCTGGTCTTGAAACAGTAGCTACATACATAAGTCCTCCAACTAATTGCCGGTATGGAATATCTTCTTCAATACTCTCATTTCCATCATATTTAAACCCATTGGTAAGTGGAGTAGTCATGGTCTTACAGTCTGTCAGATTGTATTTTTGAAGCATTTTATGTATTTGTTTCTTCTGAGTTAACTTTTAATCCTTGATTTATTTTTTCTATTTCCATCCCAATAAACAAATTGGGAAAACCAAAATCTTTTACTTTAAATTCTCTTTTTAAGTCAGTTACAATTCTTTCTATGTTTTCACTTCGTCCAGCAAGTAAAATGTCATCGACATATATCAGCATTACAAGGCTATCCATTGTGTAAAGACAAAAATCATGTTGTGACCGTATAAATCCTTTTTCTTTTGCAAAACTGTTAAAGCGTTCATTCCAGCATTTTGGACTTTCTCTCAGTCCATACAGACCTCTGTTTAGTTTTAATACTTTATTCTGTTGTATTTTGATACCTTCAGGTGGTTTAATATAGACTTCTGATTCTATGTGCCCATTGAGAAATGCAGTAGGTACATCCAGCTGCCTCAGATTCCATTCCATTTGCACTGCATGCGCTAGAACTGTACGCACTGTTGACATCCTCGCTACTGGTGCATAATTCTTGCCGAAGTCACCATCTTCTTTTATTTGGAAACCCTTGACCACCAGACGTGCCTTTTTCATGCCATTTTCTTTTGTCTTAAAAACCCACTTCGTGTCTATTGCTACTTTACCTTGAGGTAAGTCTGTCTCTGTCCAAGTGTTCATTTTATTTAATGCTTCAATTTCAATATTTATTGCCGTCTCCCATCCAGCATGAAATGCTTCTTTATATTCTTTGGGATCTTCTTCTATATTTATAAGGCAATATGCTTCATGTAATTCGTATTCAGTTAAATATTTAGGTTTAGTAGTATTTCTTCCGCTTCTTGTAGTAGATGTATTTTCTAGTTGTTTTATAAATGTATTTTCAGTATGCTTAGTAGCTTCTGCTTCTTTCTTCTTTGTGTCATCTTCTTTTTCATATTTCTATTTCCCTTCTCTTTGTCTCCTTCTTTCTTTTCTTCATTTTCTTTTTCCTTCTCTTTGTCTTCCTTATCCTTTTCTTCATCTTCTTTTAGCTTCTCTTCAAGGTGCTCATGGTTGTAATCATCATTTTGTTCACTTTCTTTTTCAGGTTGGTACTTGAAGTTCCTCTCATCAAACCTGACATCTCTGGTTGCTGTTACAGTATCCGTTAAAGGATCCCATACTTTATATCCATTTCTTCCATATCCTACTAGTCTCACTTCCTTTGCTCTTGGGTCTAGCTTGTCTCCTCTTGGTAAAATTATCATCCAGCCTTTGCAACCAAAAGGCTTTAACTTATTAAGCATCATGTTTCTCCCGAATATTTCAGCAGGTATTGCAAAACTTATAGCACTTGAAGGCGAACGATTAATTAGAAATGTTGCTGTCAATACCGCATGTCCCCACAGATGTTTTGGTAAGTTTGAGTCATTTAATATGGTTCTTGCCTTTTGTAATATTGTTCTATTTAGTCTTTCACTTTTGCCATTCATTTGAGGACTATATGGCAAAGTGTATTCCATTTGTATCCCTGTTTCTTCACAAAAGCATTTAAGTGTGTTGGATGAATACTCTCCTCCATTATCACATCTAATTCTTTTTATTTTTGTATTATGTTCTCTTTCTATTTCATGTACATATTTTATCAAATTTTCTCCAGCTTCTGATTTATTTTTCAATAAGTAAGTTTGAGTGAAATGAGAATAATCATCAAGTATGGTCTGGAAGTATCTATAGCCTTCATTTGTCTGTGTTCTCATAGGTCCTGCTACATCTGAATGTATAAGATCTCCAATATGTTTTGATTGCTGTTTAGATATTCCTTGAAATGGTAATCTTGTAGACTTGTTCTTCATACAAATATCGCACATTTTATCACTAAACGGCAGGTTCATAATTTTTAAGCATTTTCTGTTCATATGTCCTAAGCGCAGATGCCATAGGTTTTCATTTTTATCACTTTCAGAGTAATGACAATTATAATTATCACTGTCAGGTAAGTCAAACTTCAATGTATATAGTTTTCCTCTTTTAACTCCTATGTATTCATTCTTCTTTGATTTTATTATTAATTCTCCATTTTTGAAAATTACCTGTTTTCCTTTTTTCATAAGCTCATTAACCGATAATAAGTTATGTGCGATCCCATGAACTATTAAACCATCCACTGTAATTTTTATTCCTCCATATGTGGCTTTCAATACTCCTCTTTTGTATGCAGTAATATTGTCTCCGTTTGCTATTTTGATATCAATTGGTTTTTGAAGACTTTCAACATCCACTAAGAATTTCTCATATTTACTTTGAATAAAGTTGTGTGTCGCTCCTGAGTCTATTACGAATACTATCTTATTTTCCACTTTTTCTTCTTTAATATGTGTTGTCAATGCCACAAATGATTCACCTTCTGTTTCTTCACTATAATTAACTCTTGAATTATTCCTTCCTCTATTGAACTTTCCTCTATATTGAAATCTTCCTCTTCCTCTCGATCTATTATTTGAACCTCTTCCTCGACTGTAGGTCGGTTTCTCATCTTTATTGCACTGGTATGCCATGTGCCCTTCCTTACCACACTGATAACAGGTGAGGAAACAGTTTTCTACTTCTTCTTGAGATTTTTCTTTTAGTTTTAGTTCTGAATCTAGTAACCTTGACTTTGCAAAGTCCATTGTAATTTCTTTTTCATTACTCATAGTCTCTAATGTTGTGATGACTGTATTATAATCCTCAGGCAAGGTGAGAAACAGGTGAGTTAGTTTATCGCTTTCCTCCACTTTAGATCCAGTCGCTTCCAGCTCTGCAATTAGGTTATCAAATTCTAGGAAGTGGTCTTGGAGATTTTTACCTATGTGACACTTCATAGCTAGCAATTTTTTTACGTAGATACAGCTTATTAAACACACTTTTTCTTTCGAAAACACTTTCTAGGGCTTGTAGCATTTCCGCCGCCGTGCTGCATCGCTTGACAATATCAAGATATTTGTCTGTTATGCACTGTACTATAATGGATCGCGCTTTTGCGTCCAATGCTCTGTCTTCTTTGTTTTTCAAATCGAGTGAAGTCAATACCGATGCAAAATCCTTTTCTTCTAATAAGATTCTTACTCGAAATTTCCAGTTAGCAAACGCCACACCTTCTTGCAGTTTTGGATAATTACAAGTTGTCGAGCTCATATTTCTTTTTCACTTGATGAACCACGCTCTGCTGTTAATTATTGATGGTGATCTCTTCAGTAAAACATCTTCTATCATAATAATTCTCATTTATTATACGCAAATCACACAGAAACTTTTGGAGGCAAAACGAGAGCGGGAACAGATTGACAGTTGTCACAAAAAGGTTGCGTTCCAATACTTGCTCAGTTAGGTACTTAAATATAATTATAACTCAACATGGGCTAGCCAGAACCCACGGGTTTGGGCCCTCCGCTGTGGGTAGGGCCGCGCATGTGCTCATGCGTGCGTTTAACTACGACATGTCATCTAAGGGCCATCGAAGTTGCGGTGCGGACCGAGACCCCGATGGCCGTCGACTGTGTTTTTAGCTAATCGGTGGCTGGGGGCGGTGAGAACCGCCCTGGAACGCGGGTGTACCTTGTGTACGCGTTGTGTTGGTCTCGCCGTGCTCGGAGGCTAGGGCGAACTAGTGTGTTTGTTGTTGCACAAACTGTGGGTGTAGTGTTGTCCGGCGGGACCCTCGGCGGTGGGTCCGGCGTATCTAAGTCCCCTTCCTCGACCGGGTCGATGAGGACGTTTTCGCGGGCGACGCTTGTTGACGTTCGCGTTTGTGTCGGGTTGGTAATTTGCTGCGCTTACCACCAGAGGGTTGGGATGATATTCGGCTCTATCGAAGAACCGTTTGGTCAGGTCTTTAAAATATTCGCGAATCGTCGGGAGTCTGCAATCGCTGTGCAGATCGACGTTGCGTTGATACCACTGCGCACCAGTTGCACGGCGGATGAACTTATTTTGTACTATTTGCAGCTTGTACAAGCGAGCGAGTAGGGTGCGTGTGGGCGAAGATCATGCATGCGTAGGACATAATAGGTCGTACGCAGGTCTTATATAATAATAATTTGTGCCTTAAGGGCATTTTACTTTTAGCGTTAGTTAAATTGTGTAGCCGGCCGGAGACGAACGCGGCTCTATTACGAACGTTAATAATGTGCGTAGTAAATGACATACGCGAGTCGAAAGTGACTCCTAAGTATTTGACCTTTTTCTCCCAGGGGAGCGGTTGGCCATAAAGGGATATTTGCCCCAACTTTCTGCATCGACGAGGACCATTATAAAGATGTGACGGGTAAGTACTTCGTGTGAAGTGAATCGCTACACTCTTTTCGGGATTTATTTCTATTCTCCATTTGCGGAACCAGTCGCCGAGGCGGTCGGCGGCGCTTTGGAGTCGAGTGGTTAGTTGTCTAAGGTTGCGGTCTGAATAAAAGAGCGACATGTCATCCGCGAAAAGCGCGAGATTGACGTGGGGGTCTTTAGGTATATCGCTCGTGTAGAGCGTAAAGAGCAAAGGTGAGAGGCAGGAGCCTTGTGGTACGCCGGCCGTGAGGCGGCGGCTTGTGGAGAGGGTGCCTTCAACTCGATATCGAAAAGAGCGGTTTGACAGGAAGGCCCGGATGGTGTGTACGAGCCTATCTGGCACTTTGGGTGTGTACAGCTTGTAAAGCAAGCCGTTGTGCCAGACCTTGTCGAATGCTTTTGCGACATCGAAGAAAAGAGCCCCTGTACTAATATCTTTCCTCTTACATAGTAGGCGGAGTGGTTGGTGTTATGTTTTATTTTCGTTACGGAATTTCTTGATTCGGTCGCCGCGCTCAAAGCCCGCGATAAAAGTTATGCAAAAGGGGCTACCAAACAACAGACAGACAAGTTTCGTCTGGTGAGTGAGGTAGACGGAACCCACTTCATTAATAGTTGGCAACGTATCCGCAATAGTACAGGTGTTGCTGAATGGGCGGCGGTTATCACTCAACATCAGGTGAACCGCCAGCTCACTTGCCGTCTCCTCACGTAAAAGAAGATAAAAAACACCGAAATCAATGTATATTCCAAGAAAAGCTATTTAATCTTCAAGGAGTAGAATTTTCTCTTCAGATCTGGCTTGTGGGACAACTTAGAGTAAATCTTATACATTTAGTTTCAGTGGAGTTTAAAAATAAACTATTGGTTGCAAACCAGCATGACGCAACATCTAGTATTTTATTTGGTTGTTCTAGTATTTCATTTTGTTTTAACCTTAAACAACAGTGAAGTGTCATCCGCAAGCAAAATGAATTGAGACTTTTCTACCGTATATGGAAAATCATTAGTACATATAAATTAAAAACAGTAAATTTACTCAAGATTAATCCAGAGAAACACCCATTTACCATTGACAATGATGAGACCATATACAATAAAAATAAGTTATAATATAATAAAAAATAAAGTCCAGTGGACAGGTAATTTATTAGAAATAAAGGCATGTTAGAATAAAATACTTTATTTAAGCTCACATATTTTTGCATTTTAGACTAAGAGCAGTAAATTAAAACTAAATAAATAGGTTTTATGGAGACATAATTTTAATGATTCGATTTCGCTAAATATTAAACCGCAGATGTATTATAAGTCATCTTCTACATTTATTGGTGTTATAACAAATAACTTAGAAATATATTTCAAATTATTATTAAAAAATAACTAAGAGACTCATATAATATGTTTTTTCTAAGTAGGTACTAAATCTGAACATTTGGTGCACCAATCAAAATATTTTTAACTCTATCGTTATACTGGTTACTCTTTATTCAGCTGATATAAATTTAATAGATCTACTGTTAAATGTTAGTAACAGTTTATTGTTTGTAACATTCCGGAAGCTGTATACAAAGCCTTATATTTAAATTAGAAGTGACATATCACATCGTCGCGAGCAGTTTTAGCGTAGATAAGCACGATCTGTTAATTTTCAATATAAAATACTGACATATTATGATAGTAGAGAGTTTATTACCTGTGATTATTTACATCTTCAGCTTCAGCTTTTGTATAATAATATTTATACAAAAACCTTTTAATACAAAATTTGAACTCATTTCATATAAATTCCGTGACTAGTTTAATTAACCTGCGTACAAATTTACGGAGTTATAATTTTCGTTGTATTTCTTTATTTCTTATTTTCATTGCAATAATGTTTTATATACTGATGTGTAAGGTTATATACAATTAAAAAGAAACACAGGATTGCGGCATGGTAATGCATCGGCATGTTATATATAGCGCTTAATACTCCCGGATGTTTTACTTTGACACTGTTTAACTTGGTTTTATAAGATTTGGAATACTCATCGATATGAGTAGAGATAGCAATGGATTCTTTTGCAAGACTATTTTTATTTTCATCGTCAGAGTGACTATTTGTAACGTTGTCTAGATTTTTTTCGGAGAACTGAATCTCAGTCTCTTCGTCTATTTTATTCATTTTAGTATCCTCGAATGTCAAATTTGCCTCCCTTTCTTCATTTAATTTAAAAGATTCGGACTCTTCCTGCACTGAAACATCAGAACATATTTTTAAACTTTCTTGCAAGTAACTATCGATTTTTGTTAAATGTTCCGGTACTGAGAAATTTGCCAAGGGGCTATGTGATCTTTTGAAAGGCTCATTGGTATCAACACCGATGTGATCCAAACTTTTATCCCGAAAACTGTTTAAGCTGTCAGTATTGGGAGTCCAATTTTCTTTTAATAATGAGTTTACTATTTTGTAACTCTGTAAATCTTCAAAATCGTTCTTGATTATCTGAACTGGTGTCGTTGCACGATTCATCGCCAGCTTGGGTCCGAGCTGTGGACCGTCGATTTCCGGGGGAACTGGGGTAAATTTAACTTTAATGACATCTTCATTTGTAATCGTTTCAGTTTTTACAATGTCATCGATGTATTCCTTATTACCGTGCAATCCGATGCTTTCGGATGTACTTGGTGAATCGATTACGTCGCGACGCGTGGAGCTGTGCACTCGATCAACTGTAACTTTGCTAAGTAATTTACCATCAGAGCTTCGTATGTCGGAAAACAGCCCTCCCTCAAAGTGGAGGGGCGTTTCTAACTTTCTCGTTCTCTGAGGTGGAAGAGAATCAGCCTCGTGCTGCGTGGGCGGGGAAAGGGAGACGGGTCGGAAAACAGTAGTAGAGTAAACAGTGTCAGAGTTATAAATTATCCGCCCAGGGTTGTTAACGGGCGTGTATCCTGCAATATGGTCGGCCTCCTCTGGCGAAGAAGCTCTGCCCTTCGAGATTCTTCTTGCATACCTGAAAGAATAGTTTAAGTAGACAAGATGGCATATGTACTCTTTAAAATGACAAATCGTTTTTATCATTAGTAACTACTTTAAAAATACTGTTAAAAAAATGACCCCTAGCTTATTTTATATTATTATTCAATTACCTCAGTTAAAATTGTTAACGCAAAACTGGTCAATCGTTGCTAAAATTGTCTTCACAATAAAAAATTAATACTGTATTCAGATGTGAATAATATAACAAAGTATTCGTGTACAGGTATTGTTTTATAATGATGTAACCTTAACATGATTGCACTAAAAACATATAATATTGTAACATACATAAAATAGCCAAAACATGTCTACTTATTTAATATATATTATCACTCAACTCTAAGCATTTGTCTACAAGCAGTAGCTCTGGTAGGGTAAACTAAATTCTACAACACAACATAACCTTCTAAGAATCTCTGGAAGGTTCATCAATCTTCAAAACTGACATATACATACAAATACAAACAAGCTAATTTTCTAATCAATACAAGGATTCGGAGGACACACTTTTTAACACGCACACAGTGTACAATGGTTAATCTGGAAAAACTTCAGTGTGGGAGCGTATGACGGGCTTTGTAAAATTAAATGCGCGAATTTATATGTTTTTTTATATAACGTTCATTCAAAGTGGGCATTTTGATGATCTGTGTGATCGATTTATTCGACGGGATGGGACTGAATTATTTGGAGATGTTGCATGTTCTTTCAACAACTCTAAGGATATAAAATGCTATGACCATTTTAATGATGTGGAATAAAATAATATGATAATTTACGCAATAGCGTAATTTTTATTTACGTTGTTAATAAACAATTATCTCAGTTTTGACCATTTTACGAAATTAAAAAAGGGGAAATTTTTAACTTGTTCCTCTAAACTATTAAATTATCTGTGCGTCCTCATAACCATTACAAATTAAAGACTTTTATTATCATTCTGTTTATTTACGATACATGTACACGTCAAGTGTAGATTATCAACTGTATTTATATTAGTAGGCTCGCATCATACGCACCGTGCAGTTGAAGCACTGACTGTGGTAGTTATTGTTGAGCGCCTCGACCCACCTGTCGCCCGCCTCCACGGGGAATCCGCAAGCGAAACATTTTGTTGTGAACAGCTCATTCCAGTCTGGAAAATTATAAACGGTGGCAATGTGCATTCTGTTTTTAAAACATTTATTTTTACTATTCCATATTACCATATAAAAGTACGATAGCACGGGGCTAACAAAAGGCGAATTACCTGCTTCACAATATGGCAAACCGTCCTCTAAGAAGAACGGATTGTTACCAAACAACTTGCCGCAATATACGCAGTTGAAGCATTCAGGATGGAAATGTTTGCCGATGGCATTCAAACAGTCCTGCAAACAATAAATCAGTTTTATATACGTGTCAAACTAAATTTGTTGCATCTTTTGAGGTATTACAATTAACGGGTAAAAATTTTAAAAATCTTATAGAATGTTTCCTCTATCTTTATGTAGTATAAATGAAAATTAAGTGGCTATAAGTTGCCAAGCGCATCATACAGATTGACCAATGATAAATTGTCATAGACTAAATTATATTTTTAACTTAAAGTTAAACTTCAATATATGGAGGAAATTTTTGAGAATTAGGTTAAAATAACATAAATACACTGTGCCGGCCGGCGTGGAGTAGAAGTATTATAATTTCACGTTTCTGCTGAGTAAGACAACGGAATTAACTTTTTTTAAAAGTGGAAACTCATTTACAATACTAGTGTATTGAAGATGTCCATGACCGGCTGTATTCATTTAAAATTAGCCAAACCGCTTGCCCGCTTACCAACTTTTAACATAAAATTAATATATGATTTTACTTCTCATTCGGTTACATCGCGTACAGTACACACATGGACATATGTTTGCTAAACTGTTGGTAATCCAGCACTTTAGCGGTGGTCTACCAATAAAGATAATTTCGCATACAACATTTTCCATTGAGGAACTTCTGAATAAAACCATCCTTAAATTGAGAATATTCATCACTACAGGCGTTAAATATACAAAGATCACTCAGTAATATCATATTCTTGTTTTTAGTTTGTTTACACATCAATATTAGATTTTCATACAACGATAACAAATTAATAGTATTGTGCAGAGTATGTCAGTCGGGTCCAGCTTACTTAACACTGTAATAATGTATAAAGTTTTTTTGATGACTCCGTGGCGCATTTGCCAAGGTATTGGCTTCGGCGTCGGGGGTCGTGGGTTCGATTCCCACACGGTACAACTATTTGTGCAACCCACAGACAGTTGTTTCGCATCTGGGTGTTTGTCCTCGTGCTATTTATGTTTGTTAAACGTCCTTACAACACAGGATAATGTTATCCTAAAGTGAGGGCAATGTAAAAAAAAATAAAAAAAAATGAAAAAGAAAGTAAAAGTTATAGGTAATCATGTCATAAGGATAGTTCATAAAAATTACCCGTAACCTGTGTCGAATGAGGTGTGTCAAGATCGTAATAAAGAAAAACACGTTATAACGTGCTGTTCGGGTTTACTCGTATGTACACAAATAATAAGAAAAACTTACACCCTTGATCTTGGCGTGACATTTATCGCAAGCGGGCGCGATATATTGTTCGAAACAAAATTCGCAGTATAGCTGGCCGTTTTCCTCGACGAACCCGATGTCCTGAAGTTGACGGCGACACGTAGCGTTCACGCAAATGAAGTGTTCCGGACACCAAATGCGGCCTAAAGCCGTTATGAACGGACCCCTGCATACATGACAGAGGTTAAAATAAAACCATCACTACTACTTATGTTTTAATCTTTTTCGCGATAAATTAAACAAATGTTAAATCTCGAAATATTGTTAATGTTTTATTCTTGAATTAGTAAAGTCATGCTTCAACAAAAAAAAAACACAAAATGCAAGTCACGCAAATTAAGAATTGCTAATTCTTACTTTAATTTCTTGAGTTTATGTGGTTTAGAATTTTATCATTGACTTTACCTTGTTATTGCCTTGTCACATATGTGGCATACAGGGTACTGTCCTTCAGCTACATCGACCGATGTCATCGTACTTAATGGACGTGTAACAATGTGAGAATCCCTTCTACCATCATCATTAATACATTTCTTTTTTTCTCTGCGCTTTACCACAGTTTCTGTTTCTGTATTCTCTGCTTTTATTTCAGAATCATTATTCTGTATTTCAACATTGTCATTTTCTGTAGAATTTGTCTTCGTTGCTTTAGGCGATTTAAAGGCATATAGTGTGTTATCATATAAACTGCTTGGCAACTTTTTTGCATATTCTTCATCATTTTTCGTATTAATTTTATCGGTATCGGGAGATGTAGAAGATTTGCGCGATACATTTGTTTGACTTAGTTCTGGCACACTATCGTTAGTTTTGTTAATATTTTTAAACGTCTCCTCGGAGCTATTCAAGTCATCCTTTCTTTCAAAAATTTTTCGCTTATTTAAAGTATTTGAGTAACTATTGTCAGTTTTTAATTCCGTTTTATACAAATCTTGATTTAATGTATTCATTCCATCTAAGAAAGAAGATTTCTCAAAGTTCGTCTTTTTTCGTAATGTGTTACCATTGATTATATTAATTTCCGATTTTTCTTTATTCATTTCTTCATTACTAGAATGATTGCTTCCATTTGAAGATTTTTCAATATTATTTAGAGATTGTAGTATACTTAATGTTAATAAATTACTGTCAGAATTTTTAATAGGATAATCTGATGTTTTTTTCTGAGACTGTGGTGAGGATGAATTTAAAACTGATGTACTCGGCAAATCAAATGTTGGTATAGGAGTGTTTGGTATCGGCGGTGGAATAGGTGGATATCCATTATTAATATCGGCAGATAATCCTGGTGTTTTACATACATCATCCAAATTTTTGTTTATTGGCCTTCTAAGAGTATTTTCACGACTGTTGTGTTCTGGTGTTACGCTATCCGAATTAAGAGGATGTTTAGTTACAACAGTATCTTGAATTTTGTTCGCCATACTTTGAATGTGATCGGCTGGCTTTATTTTTCTTTGAATCCCTATTTCGTAGCCGTTTAATGCCATTTTTGCCATTTTCCTTATAAGTCTTTCTTCCGCTTGACTTTTGAACTCTGTTTTTACAGGACTGCCGTAAATCTGCGTTTCATTAACTGTTAGAAAAACAAAACACTAAAATAAATATTTTTTCAAAAGCCATGTTCAAAATTAGCCTGCAATAAAATACAAGAAACACGTTAAGTCAATCAATCTTATAACAACAACAATCACGCAATGTTAAAGTTAAATTGTATTATGAGGTAGGCATCATTTCTATTCATGCTCCACACAAATCAACAGGCACGATCTTTTTCTATCAAATCACCTAATATTCCCATTGCAGGAAGCACAAAGCGGTACGCGAGACCCTGGCATTACAGCTTTGTTCAAAACACCCCTGCCACGTTTAGGTGCCGACGAAACACCGAACGCTTTGCCTCGAGCGGCTCCTCCTACACTCGAACCTGTCGATGGGGTAGGATCACACACTGGACCTTGGTTAGCACCAGAATTTGAAGGAATTGGTTTATAAATTTCAGATTGTCTATTAGCAGTGGCAACATTTTCATTAGTAATATTAGAGGATACGTTTTTATTGGTGTCTTGCAAACTCATCATAGGTGGTGGAAAGACTTGTTTGGAGATGTTAGATGGCCTAATATTAGGTTCAATTTGTTGATATGAATCACAGGATTTAGAACCCCCCTTTTTTATTTCTATGAATTTGGCAGTTTGCATTTGTTCAAATTGCTCGTACGTTTCCTTCACAGTTTCCATAGTTGTATTGCCGTATTCAGTAATATTATGAGATTGTATTTGTTTTTGTGCGTAGTTTTGATCAAACATTGAATTCTCTCTGAACGTAACGTTTTCCTTGTCATCATTTTCTATATTATAACCTACATTCGTACTTCTAGATTCATTTATAGAATATGCTTGTTCGGAAATTGATGTTGTAAAAGGTTCATTCGGATTCACGTTATGTACATAATTTTTTTGCATTTCGTCGCTAACCGTTTTTAAATTTACAGACGTTTGCTGCTTCATTTGTTTCTGTGATACAGGATCTTTAATACGTGGCGCTTGAGCTTTTAAATTGCCAGCTTGTCCTGGAGATCGTGATCTTAGCATGGGTGTAGGAGAACGACTAGCATCGGTACTAGATGGTTCATATACCTGACTCTTCGGAGCCGTATGCTCTATTGTAACTAAATTCATCTGATAATGAGGAATAATAGGTGCTGGTTTATTAATCAAACTGGGTGTAGTTGGCCGACTACATACAGGAGAATCTCTTAGGTCTCTTTCATCCTTAACAGGTTGAAAAGACATTGCGATGTTTTCTTTTTGTAAATGTTGGTATTTACTTGGCTGAACACTTGTCTTGATTTTTGATTCATTTAATATAAATGATGGGTCTTTTGGCAATTCAGACATGACATTTGAGTGAGAAATCACTTCTTCGGAATTTTTGTGAGAATATGCGGTGTCAGTTATTTGAGAACTCGACAAAGGATTGGCAGATGTCGATGACAAAGTCTCATTATTACTTTGTTGTTCAAAAGAGCTTTGAGCTGTTTTGACTGATGAGAAACTATGTAAGTTACTACTAGTTGTTACTGCAAAGCTTTTAGATTCAGTTTTATCCGTCGTTATTATTTCGCATTTTCCTTGATTTGTTAGTGCGAAATTGGACTGTTTTCCTTCAGAAGACTCACGAATTGACTCCAATTCATCAGGTTTTGGTGGGGGGAAAATTTGTTTGGCTACAGGTTTAAAGGCAGATGGTTCAGAATGTGACTTTATTTCTTTTTTGTTTTGAGGGATTAAACATTGATTTGTTTCTGAAATTGCCGTACATTCTGAAGGTATATCTAATGATATTTCAGACTTAATATCTGATAATTTGGTTTGATCTAAAGATGTTGATGTATAATACGTTGGTATATTTGAGAAACGTAACGGACTGTAAGGTCGGTCTGGAGCTATTGTAAGAGCATCTCTAAGCGAGCCGCGTGGTAATGATGCATTTTGAACATTAGGTGAACTATCTTTTTTTGAATTTGTTGTTTTATGGGCCGTACGCCCAGCAGACATTGTCTTATTATCCGTTGCATCATAATGTCTCTTAGATGGTTTTGATGGATTTACGCGTTTTTGTTCCAAGTCATTTGAGGCTTTTGATTGACATTGTACGTTTGACAATTCTACGCAAGATAACAAGTCTGATCCTGGATTTGAATATACGGAAGAATACGGAATTTCTGGAGCAATCGTTAAATCTTTTGCCTTAGAGCTTACATCGATGTTTTTACGAGTTTGTTTTTCTTTTGACACAAATTGTAATCGATGCTCATGGTCATTTTTTAGTTCTTGAATGGTTTCACATTGTTTTCTAGGAAATTGTTCCAAAAATTTAGCTTGTGTGTTGGTATCACATAATATTTTTTTGTTGTATTCCAACATTTCTGATCCTAGGCTAGAAAATTGCTTTTCTTCTTTTATGGTCGTAGCTTGGTTAGAATGTGTGTGGATAAAGGCTTCTGTTCTGGAAGATTCTTCTTTAGTGCTGGCCATTGTTTTATTATTCATATAGTTTTCCATTGGATTATTTATAGATAGTTGAGCAAAATCTTTAGGATTAATTTGAGTCTCAAATACTGATATACTTTGATTTTGCGTAGAGGCATGCTTTGTAAAAGATTCCACACATCGTTTGGCTTCCTGTGTAATACCAGCTTGTGTGCTCTGAACCATCGATGCAGATTGAGAGGAAGCAGTTGTAGCTGTTGACATGGATGAAACATTCGAAGCAAATACTGAAGTTTGCTCCGTAGAAACTATCTCTGAACATTTTTGTTCATTACTAACACTCTCTGATTTTAAAGCATTATCTTTGTTTCTGATTAACAATTCTTTCTTTTCTGTCATATTCTCCATGCCTATAGTTTTCAAATTGTTACTTTGTATGTCATCATCAGGGGGGTTCGGTGGTGGAGGCCATACTATGCTTTTAATGTTTTGTGCTATTAGTATTTTATTATTAACAAAGGTAAAAAATGGAGGAAGAAAAAAATAAATGAAAGTAAACATTAGTCAACTTGAAATATTCAATGATTTTTAAAATAAAGTTTGCTTAACTGAAGTGTGTGCTTAAGTTCAAGTTGCGTATGAGTGGGAACGTTATCTGATATTCATAGAGATTCTGTACAAAATGCTTTATGACGTATGATTTTAGGATAGAAGTTATTTTAATGCTGAAACTAACGTTGGCTGCTTGCTTAGCGCATACACACTTTGCAATATACATTTGTACATAAGCTTCAAGCCGGTCAGCATCTTTTTATAAACCTGTTTATAAATTACCTTTAAAAATGGAAACTGGGCCCTCTGTCGAAAACAAATACAGTTTTATAATTATTCCTTTACTCTTTAGTTGCAGTTTTCTTAAACATATTAACCACAACTCAAAAAAAATATAATTTTAATAGGCTGTGAGATCTATTAGCGGAGAAATACTGAAGTACTATAGGAGACTTTCTTAAGACATAAAGCCTTTTTGCGTAATATATAAAGTCAAAAACGATATGCTAGCTGTTAGATGTACACACTCTGAATACACAATCTTCGGATTACATATATTCAAATGTAGTTAGATTGTGTCATTTAAATAGACTTCCATAGATATTCTGCATTCATTCGTAGTCGATAATAAAAAAATCTATTTTCTTTCGAAGTATAAATATAAAGTAAACCTATTTTTAAAGATATTTTTGTTGAACGATACTTTATCTTTAAATGAGAAGAAAGTTAACTTTTCTTTAGAACATATCTCCCAGCAAGGCAGATAACCGGCAGGTCCGGGATTGGTGTGGGAGATAATCAAAATTCCTGCGCTTAAATCTAAAAAAATCAAAAAATATATTCATAAGTGCAAGGTGGTTAAATGGCAAATGTGACTCGCTTACTGGGCGCAAAGGGGGCGGGGGCTGGTGTTACGGGGGCCGCGGGGGCGGGGGCGGAGGCGGGGGCCGGGGCGGCGACCGGCCTGGCGGGCGACATCGGCGCCGAGCGCGGCGACAGCGACGGAGAGTAGGCGGAGCCGAGCGACGAGCCGAACGGCTTCGGGCCCGAACTCGACAGGTTGCTCGAGGGCTGTTGACAACAGTACAATGACCGCATGTCAGGGATTATATCACACAAAATACAAACTAAATCGTTATCAACCGTCCATATAGTAGAAGTTTGTGCGATTGTCAGAAGAGTGAACTTCTCAATATGCAAGTCCTCATAATCAATATAATTTTAGGAAAAATCTGTCTCATCTGGTTGTGTCACACGGGTGAAGGTCCATCTCTCACGGGATATTCGACCAATAGTTATGTTAAGCAAAGTCAAGATAATGTTATTTATTTAATGTCGTATTGGCGTATACATGAAAAACCGCTAAAAAAATAGAGGAGAGGAGGAAGTTTGACAATGGTTTATATGTCAAATTTCTCCTTCTTTGTTAAGTCTTATTTACAAATTGAAAACGCAATAAGTAATTGATAATGCTATTTTTTTTAGATATTATTGTATAAGACTTGTGATTATTTTCCCTAAGCAACAAGTTCATTTTAACAATTAAATTAGAAACACATGTTCAAATTTTACTTTCACGGTATTATTAAAATTTGTAGAAAAAGACAACCAATAACAATTTTTGCCATTTACTTAAAATTCCAAGATATTTAGTTAAACGGTTATCAATTGCAATTAATGTCTTTTTCATTTCATGAACAAAAAGTACCGGGTAAATGGTAAGTATAGGGGTAAAACTTTTAGTTATTTTTCTTTTGTTACGCCAAAGAAGTATAACTTGGTAATTATTACGTGCAGTGCAGGGTTAACCACGTAGCAAGAGTAGCGATGGTACGGGCTCAGCGTGAAAGGGGCCCGTAACCCATTGCAGATAAGACTGTTTGAAATAATTAGAATTTTTTTCTTGCTTACGTGGTGCAGTGGTTACGTGCGTACATAAGTAAATTAAGAATTTATCCTTTACAACATAATTATTTGAATTAGAGAATAATGGTCGTACTTCACATGCAAATAATACTCACGCTAAACATTGACGACGAGCCGTTGGTGTAATTGTTTGTGGCCAGGGGAGGCAACGGTGTTGAATATGAGTTTGTTGGAATACGCCCGCCGCTAAAACATATTGCAACACTGTAGCAATGTTATTTTTTTTACATTTTATAAAGACGCGACCAGACGCTTATCAAATTTAAATCCATTTGTTTAAGTTAAGAAAATAAGTACATTACAAAACAAATACGTAAATAAGCTTTAACTTGCTAAAACCTTAGAACGAATAGAGAAATGTTATTGCTAATATCTCAATATAAAATACAATATTAGCTACTAATATTGAGACACTGTAATACTTCAATAAGGCAAGAAAATATTTAAAAAACGTCCTTTAATAATATATAGAAAGTTCGGTTCTAGAAGCAAAGCAAATATTGTCATTGAGATAATAATGAAGAATAGGGAACCTTACGGTTTATAAAAGTGGAGTTTCTAAAGGAAAGAAATACCAACGAGGAAATATAGTAAGAATGGAAAAAAAACTTACGGTGGAACGGTGACGGGCTCGAGATTGGGGGCGGGCGGGTTTTGGCGCGCCACAAGCTTCGCGTGGATGTCGCAGTAAAGCTTGCCATTGATATTGTAGTAGCCCTGGTTCTTTAGTGAGGAACCACACGTCGAGCACTTGAAGCACTCCACGTGCAGATTTTTGTCCTTGATGCGCACGAACACGCCGCTACGCGCAAACAAATCACTTATAACCTGTCTTTATTGGATGTATATACTTAAATAGTGATGAATCTTTGATGTGATGATTTTGTACAAACATGCTCACCAAATATCTAAGGCGACTCCATCATTCCGTCAGGCGGTTTACATAGGTGCGTGTCTAAATACGATGCAATCGAGTGATGGACATGCTGAGTCAGTGTACTATCTGCTTCGGTTTACAGTAAACTCACTACAATGTGTTTATTGGTGAATTATGTGATACTAATGAGATACGATGAAATATAATGTGCAGCGGTTAAATAGCGCTACTATCGACAGTGGAAAATCGTCGCAATAGTTGCGCTAGCCCGTCACGGTGTCCCGAGAGGGGCCGCCGCGACGGGGCGAACACAGAGCGTGACTACTTCAGCTACTTCACAGTCCGACACGGTTGCAACACGGCAAGGCATTCGAGGAGCCAGGCCCCGGCTCTTACATAATGCGGTGAGTACACTCGGAGCATAGTGGTGTGTCGGTGGTGACGGTGAGGGCGCGCTGGGCGCTGGCGGCCGGTTGTTGGGCGAGCGGCAGGCTGGGGCGGTGCGCCGGCGCGGGTGCCAAGTAGCGCGGTGAGGGGGCGCGCCGATTGGCCGTCGCCCGCGCACCCTCTACGCGCGGCGTGTGCGATTGCGCGTGCGTCGCGCGCAGCACGCTCGGCGAGCCGGCGCGGCCCACGCTAGCGCGCGAGTAAAACCGACACGGCTCTGCCGACCCGCAACAATCACACCGCTAAATCAAACCATTTAACCGCACCGACGACGAGCGCTACGAATGAAACACCCCCCCAAACTCGAAACCAGTCAGGCACAACGCAGAATCTTATCCGTGAACGAGGGGGCGCCGCGCCATGTTTGCAACCGTGTCGGGCCGCGGTCGTCCGACTTACGTAATGAGCCTCTCGCACTCCTCGCAAATATTCTGGCCCGGCGGCAGGCCGCCCGTGTTCAGGGGTGCGTCCGGCTTGGTCACGGGCGCGGTCACGTGGCGCAGGCCGGTCACGGGCGCGGGCGCGGGCGCGGGCGATACTGGCGCCCCGCTCGCTTCTACTTCAGGGCCGATTTGGACGTTTAGAGTTAATTTCGAAAATAGTTACACAGTAATTCTGGATGTTGACTTCGACGTTCGTTTCGAAAACATAGCAGGATAAAAATGTCCATATCCATATGTGAAGTGAACGTACGAATGATCTGCAATAATGGTCATGGTTCGACATACCTACGTGATTTATTGAAAACCTGAAAGTTTTATAACTAAAGAGTTACTTTTATAACTAAAGAGGTTTTACCTGGTTCAGGGTCGTTTTGCTCCTCCTGCAGTACTTTGAATACGGCACTCTTTTCAGCGTCATACGTCTTCTCGTTCTTTTTGAAATTGACTCTGGGATTAAACGAAAAAGAAATTAAGATTAGCAAAGATATTAAAGTAAAAAAATTATAATAATATCATATAATAATAATATTTTCATTTAATTAATCATTTTTGAGAAAAGCAACAAAGTTGAATCTTTTAAGGTACCATTTGCACGACACACATGGACATGGAGAATTCTCTTGGTATGTAATAATAGAAAAATAATTGGATTCAATAAATATATACAAAAAAAGTTAAAAATTTGATTAAAAAAGTACCCCAAGACGCCGCCTGCCAGCACTTCGGTCTGCGCGGATAGGGTCTCTGCAATCGTCTTGTCGCTGTACATACTCACAGGCGAATTGTATTGTTTATTACCAATGCCGTTGCCGTTCATCTGTAAACAGGTTTTTTTCGTTAGTAATTCAAGTTCTATGCGCTTCATTGTTGTAACGTTATCATATCGGGTGAGGAAAAAAATGCGTCTTTAAAACAATTTTAATTTTACTTTTTATCATTAAGTAAAATTTGTTGACATGTAACGAGTTTCACTTATGCAATTAAATAGCATTTATGCAATTGATTGGAAATGGAAATGATTTATTTACTCGCATTGGCTTGTGAGCGACTCATAAAATATATATTCTCTAAAAAAAATACATTATCAAATATAAAGTACAATCATTGCAGTAGTTGCCATAAAAAAAGGCAAAAGCAGATAATATAGTGTTGCCGAAGTTTATATAAATAAACATTTATAATACAAAACGCATGGTCTCTGTGTGTTTGATTGCTGGCGAGCTTAATCATACTTTTCGGCCCGCCCGATAACATATTTGTCGATTGCCTTGCATTTGTTATTTTACTACGTGATGATTACGATAACATTACGATAACAATGGTTCGCGTTATTTATTGTACGTATATCCACGCTGAGATTCAAATTTTTCGGCATCTACCCGCAGGGACAAAGGGTCGAGAAAGCTGGTAATATAGAGTCAAAGTAGGCGAGAAAGCTTATAAGATAGACGGAATACAGAGTGGTACATACGTAGCCGAACGGCTTGGCGACGCTGTTGTGGCCGGAGCCGAAATTGCGCGATGGCTGCGGCGTCGCCTTCAAGGAGGTGGTGGTGACTGGCGCTGGCGCGGCGCCCAGAGGCCTCGTGCCAGGTCGCGGCAGGCTGCCTGTCGGGGTCACCGTGGGCCGCCAAGTGCCACCGCCACTGGGAGTGAAATAAATAATGAATAAATAATAACAAATTTTGCACAGCGTTCCCTAGTCCCAAACTAAACAACACGTACTGAACATGCCTTTTCTTTTGTAAAGACATACATGTTATACACCTATAAACGCCCAGACACGTTCACGCCACCGTTAGAAAAACACCATGTTCATCACACAACATTTTTCCAGTAGTGGGGATCGAACGTCCACCCTCTGGCGCAAGAGGCAATTCATTACTCCCTTCGCCCATGGGGTCGCCAAAAATTTAATGTTTTTAATACATGTGTATAAATTTGTAATAATAATGTATAAATTTCAATTGGCTAGTTCAACCCGCTCCTGAGAAAATGAGTGGTGATAATTTACCAATTTTTATTATGGCGGAATAATGGAAAAAGAAGAAATTATTTTTACACGTTGCGCACGAAATGTTAATATAAGAAAGGACAGCGCCAATACTCAGCACAAATTTATTCCAACCGGTTCTATTTTAGCCGTTGTTATTAAAAATATAAGTCTAAATATAAACTTTCAAGAGCATTTAAAGGTAACAAACAAGTTCGCCGGGGTGCTTTAACGCGCGTTATAATTTAGAGCTGAAATCCAGGACTCGAGCCAGCTTATCGTCAGTAGCTGGCTGAGTCATTACGTATTGTGCATAATAAGATACGAAAACAATTCAGCGAAGCGCATAATTGAAATCGAGGAAATCACAGTTAAATATAGTTAAATTGTTTGAGATGAAAAAGCTAGGCGCTACTCTACTGTGATCTATAACAATGAGTTAATCGTAGACAACAACACTGGATAATGCTGCGCTGTGTAGCTTTAAACCACCCGAGTCGTATTACCATCGCTTGCTATAATTATTGCATTACTATAACTTAATAAGAACCTACTTGATAGTTTATTATTAGCAGTGTGAGCGGTAATCACTACGTGTGCATCGTTAAGAGGAGCGGATCTTATAAACCTGTTGATAATAACGATTCGTAATAAGTTATGTATTCAAAAATATTAACTTTATCTTTAATACTACTGTGATCTCATGTCAATGGAATTAGGTAAAGTAAGAATTTATGTTATTAACAAGTAATAGAAAGAGGTTTTGCTACAAGTAATCGTTTTTTTGTATATTAAATAACCAAATATTCCATATGAAATATTTGACAAAATTGTGTGCACGTCCCTAATGCTTATCGTGCCCTACAATAAGAAATGCTTACGATGTGACTTTAAAGGTCAATTGTTACCAAGTGCGAGAAAAAATAGTTCGCTTTCATCACAACTGATCACTAATGTTTTAGTCTACTGAAGTAAAGCCACGCCAAAATTTCTACCATAGCACGAATGGGCAACGGTAGAATGGAGGTACCACGTTCTCACAGAAGACCAGCGTGAATAGGAAATATCATACTTTAGAGTTTCGTCTGGCCAGTGTGGTAACCATAGGGTTTTTAAAGGTGGTCCCGCTATCCCTAAGGCCTCAGGTGTTATAGATGTCCATGGGCGGCAGTTCACTTAACATCACATGATCCGACTGCGCTCTTGACAAGTTTTCACATAAAAAAAATTGAGGAATAATTTTTCTTTTATCATGTATCGGTATTGGGTCTTCTGTTAATAGTGTCCAAGGATCTACCGCGTGCCCGAAATGGAATAACGTGGCCGAGCAAGCGTTTTGTTGCATTCCTAGATAATGTTTCAGCGTTTACCGCTGCACGGTTAGCTCCAGGGCGACGCCGGCGGCGCGTATAGCGTCCTGCGCCTCTTGGTGCCTCAAATTGTACACGTCGGTGCTATTGACGCGGATGAGAGCGTCGCCAGCTTGCAGGCCCGCGCGCTCCGCGGCGCTCCCGCCGTTCACCTGAAATCGAATCGGCAGGTTGATCGGTAAAACATAGCAGATTAATGTTCTAAAACTTAGAGACAAAATAAGAAACTACGACATAAGAGATGACGTCCGACGACTCCGTGGCGCATTCGCCAAGGTATCGTTTTCGGCTATCTATCGTCGTGGGTTCGATTCTCACACGGGACAACTATTTGTGGGAACCACGGATAGTTGTTTCGCATCTGGGTGTTTGTCCGCATTAAGTTTATGTTTGTAAAACGTCATTTATATCAACTACGTTTAATGTAACGTAGTTGATATAAATGACTTGCTTATACATTTCGCTCCGTTATTAGAAATATAATGAAAACTACATATTATTTCGGTGACTTTTATGCAATTAACAAAATACATGCCATTATTACAACACACACAAAAAATTTGGGCGAAATGCAAGTGAAGGTAATATAAACGCGTTAAAACCGATTTTTAATTTGCCAATCATTGAGATTAAGGTCTTTTCATGGTCAGTTCCGGATACACTCTGTTGCATACGCGCATTTTGTAATGAATAAATTAACTCATTTCTTTAAGGAAATCTGAAAGTTGTCATAATTCCGAAAGTAACTCACGAGGCGCCATACCAGCTTTTTCGGTCTTCTGTTCTGATTCATCCTTTTTTAAAGGGCCAGTCGTGCATTCCCCACACTCCTTTTTTATTAAACTTTATAGTCGTAATCTACTAAAATTCGAATAAATAAAGAAAATATACATCGGGTAATAAAATTGTGTATTTGTCAACTCGTGTTTTCTCGGCAGCACGAATAACTAAAATAAATCTCACAATTTTGGTAATTCAGTTGTTAATACTTTGAATTGTATTCGCTTATTGGTTAAGAAAGACCGTGAATGTAAAGATAGTACGCCCAAGTAGATAAATTTAAACTTCGTCTTTATTTGGCCTGCATACGAACCGGTTACCAGGTGATCACTATGTTATGTGGTCATTATTTCGTTACACTAGCACGTGGCACGTTATGCGATGATAAGGAATTTAAAATTTGCAAGAACAATAGTTTTCACACCGGTCTTTTCAAGTATGCGTCACCTGCCGTTTTCCCCTGGGGTGGCCGCAAAAGGGCTTCAAGTTTAAGAAAGGGTCTTTTTTATTTCCTCCAGGCAACTATGAAGTATGCAGCATAATTTACGTCTACCTATAAATTAGTCGTGTTTATTTGCTGCATCGTAAGGAATCTATTAGGTTGACAAACTATTAAAGATTTGTAAAAATATTTTCAACGGACAATAAAAAAGTAGCAGCTTCTCAATTTGGTCGTATATTTAATTTTGATGTTTGATACCACCGTCATTTATGAACCGATTTTATATATTCCTTTTAAAGTGCGTTCGGTTTATCTGCCATTTACCAAATGGACCACCCAATCACAGGTTAATTTCATCGATATTGGACCTTTGACTTCGGGCATAAAACAGGGAACTCCTCAAAATCAAATCGAAAACGTTTAGAGAGTCTTATAGTTTGAATCAGGTTTTTTTGTGAATATTTGTAATAAAATACCAAATATTCTTCACAAATGCCACACCACTTCACCACCGAGCTATTTAAATACCTAGAAGATAGGACAAATGGCCACGCATTGTCGTCATTGATGCGGTTATAATTAGTTGGCAATTACAAATAACAATGCTTTAAATGGATATGATTCATGTTTTCCCATCTGTAACTAATATTTTCCTGTTACATGTTAACTAAATTTTGCACAATTCGAAAAACAATTATTTAAAAAAATACATTTTGTTACGGCATTGTCCAATTTAACTTTTTTAAGTTTTATTTTATAAAGAGCCTTAAAATAAGGGGGGAGGGGGTTAAATGACGGACACGAGACAGTCGCATAAAATTATAATGTCGATAAATCTGAAACGGCTTGCACGCGTGTTCTTTCAATTAAGCGAGGAGAAATCAATTACGCAGGAAGGTCGTCCGGGGTAAAAAAAAGCAAGTATCTATAGGCACGCTGCATACCTAGGTATCCTGGATTCGATACGGCATCCGATTCCTAGACGAGGCGTAAGCGTATTTTAGTACGGAATGCGAGGCGAGGGGCGGAAGGAAGCGGCGCTGACGTCACGATGAGATCAGCGCTCGCAACCCGTCTGGACTGGACCGCATCGCGCGCAAAGGCGACTTTTTTCGCTCTTGCGCGCAAAAAGCTGCTCACACGACGCTCCACCACGTTGGAATTTCTCGTTTCGTAATACGTTTGCGTTCAGTATCGATAATTGCATTCTAGTGTTTTGACGACATACATGGCCTTGTCTTTTTTCGCTGTAATTTTATGCGAACTAATACATATTTATTCCTAAGAGACATTTGGACTGATTTCATGATAATTCGTCAACATTAGATCACGACTGTGACTTTAACAATATATATAAATAGATAGCACCACTAACTTCTTAAATTTCATTTAAAGCTATATTAAGAACGATATTTAAGAACATTAGGCATGTATAAATCATATTAAAAATAAAAATATCGTTCAGACAATTGGTGTCGATGACATTTTTATTTCAAAGTTTTTCGTTTAATTTTATTAGGATAAACCTTCGGAAAATTTATTCACGAGGTTAAGGCGAGGTCGGCATGTGAGACTGAAAAACATTGAGGTAAATAAAGGTGAAATTTTAAAACAGATGTTGTCAGTATAATTTAAAATTTTTAAATCAATGGCAAGAAGACCAAATTAACTCATTTTAATTACATAAAAAACAATGCATAAAATATAATAATATAATTATAATGCCGTCGTATTAGAAAATGTTTAATTATTCGCTGATATTTGATAAAAGTTTGCCCAGTATTTTGAGCTTATTTCCCATCTTTTAAGTAGTAAAAAGACTAAACAAGAATTCGTTACACTGCAAGCAGTAAGAAACAACCTCCTTCCGACTGTCGAGTCGTTGGCAATGACCTCGCCTAGTCTACCCTTCGCCAAAGACTGAGAAAAATAGACGTGGAATTAGGTTACATTATCGCGTTCATTTATTTCCGCCGAATACGACAAATATCTGCTGTTGTTTTCGAATACACCTTGCAACAATTAATAAATAAGAAATTTGGTTTTCAAGTACTTTAATAAAATTGCTTACAGTATTAACAATATTTTCAATATCTTTATTAGAATTATCGTTCATATTACACATAAGCATTAAAAACTAATATTGCGATATTAGCTCCTACTGAATATACTAGCACACTAGGAAAGTTAGAAAGGGAGAGGAAGAAAGAGCTGGCTATCCTGTCTAATCCAGTCTATTACCTGTTCTTAGAAGTAATGTCTAGAAACTTTTCGCTAAATAATTCTCCATTGTTTCTGCGTCTCTATATATTTTATCTATTCGCTTGATTATACTGGATTTAGTCTGTGGCATCGCCCTTAATGCGGTTGGCGCTCGCGCACGCCGTATATGGCAGCAGAAATACAAGAACGGGAGATTACATGCGGTGGCACTCTGTTGGCGCGAGGTCATAACACATTACGTTTCGGCCGTCTACGGGCCGACCTACGTACTCAAATGAATAGACCCGAAATTCAAATTAGGGTCAAACACCCTCAATATTTTTAACGTTCTGTGATACTGATCGTAGCAAAGACAATTCTCACTCTTTTTATAACATTAAACTTAAGAACACTATCCTATAAATAATCCCTTACATATTCATGTTTCATATAAAGATCTTGTACGAACGATAACGCTACTATGTATCAGGCTTGATCTTTATAATATCTGATGGCCATTGAAAATTAGAGTTATTTGCTAACTATTTTATACCGCAATCCAAATACGGGTGACCCAAAATCCAATAACAATTTTATGTTGTGACGTGGTAATATAAACAAAACGAAATTACTTTACCTTATTCTTATCTTCTATATATTCTTTTGTCCTTTAATGATGAAAATAAGAATAATATTAAATAGCGTTGTTAATAAACTTCTTCTTTATTAATATTAAATTGTTTTTTTAAACGAACGCAAAAAATCTATCGGAAGGCCAGATATATACTTAACCTACTTTTTGGATTTCAATAAGCCATTGAATTTACATGATTGTCGAGGTAATTGGTTGACTTATTCGACATTGCCTTTGTGCAATTAATGTCGATAACTGTTTGATAGCGCTGTATTATCGGTCTCTTTGTTTATTTGGTTAATATTTTTCGTATTCATGAAATCACGGCACGGCACTAAAATTTTTTCATAAAGCTCTCGATAATCTTTCTTTGTTTCGTGATTTTAAGAAGGAACCAAATCTGGAAATTTCCCCATTAACTTATAAAAATATTTACTTCACTGCCTAAAACAATACATTGGGGTTTTACCGGAGTCAACATCAAGCGAGCTGCTAATACTTTTCAAAGCGAACAATAGCAGGTACAAGTTCCAGCTCAAATTCTGTTTTCCCTCTTTTAGTTACGGGCACTACGTGGTAAATTGAAAGAATTAACGATTTCTCGGACAGTGATAAAATTTAGAGAATTACTGGACCCTTTGTTCTTTATAGAACTATTACAACTACAACGCGATAAATCCGTAAAATTAGTTTCATTTATAATGTGTAATCGCGTAAATACAAGAAATTATTACGATTCTCGAGTTAAATTTGTGCCGTAACTAGAGGGTTATAGGACTAGGCGTATTCTATTTGCTACATGCACTATAAATTTCTCGCAACCCTCGAGACAGTTAATATTAATGTAACACAGGCGCTTATATATTATCTCGGAGACTCGGCCCGGTATTTGATACCTACGTAGCCGAATAATTAGAAAATACCGACGGCGATAATCCACGGAGCGCTGTCGCCGCTCGCCGTGCCAGTTTCAAAACAAATCCTTGCCAGTACGTGACTCAGATTGTGTTCCAAACAAGAAACCCGTCCAGTTACGCAACGACTAGTGCCCGGTCCCGGCTCCGCGCGATTCCGGTCAACAAGAGTGAATCTGGTAATACGGCCCAGTATAACTGGACGCTTTGCTTTAATTATCCTCGCCACCACTGTATGACACATTTATGATCCACTCCTAGCATAGTTTAAATCGATATACCATATATACAATGTAAATATTTGAAATACGTAATTTGAAGATTCGACTAGTTGTTTTAATGACAACTTTCCAATTCAAACTAATATTACTTCCCAAAGATTTTCCGTCGGTGCGGAATATTATATTACAATTAATGATTGACACATAAATTAAATATTCTTTTTATTTATTTGACTTAATAAGGTCCCCTGCCAGGTGGACCGATGACCTGAGAAAGTAGCTGCTAGTGGCTAGATGAGGAAAGCGGAAGATCGTACTCTGTGGCGTACTCTTGGGGAGCCCTATGTCCAGCAGTGGAGTGCAAAAGGCTGATTGGATTGGATTGGATTGGACTTAATAAGGTAAACGTCGGCATCTATTCACAACCTGCTTGGATTCCAAGATATTTATATTTTTGTTGAAGACACACACCACAAAGAAAGCGATGATCATATTAAAACTGTTTTACTTTTCAAAAAACCTCTAAAAGTAAAAAAATAAACAATGGAGACAGATAATTTCATTTATTCAAAAGTATCTACTTATCAAGTTTTATAATGTAACTAACAATAAAGACTTCCTAGTAAGAGTAATGTTAACAAAAACTCTTATAAAATAAATCATTAAAGTGTTTACAGATACTTAACTGGCATTTGCTTATTTTCAGGTCAATATATTATTACCATTCAGTACCTGATTAGTGATGACTGAAAGGAAATGGTCATTCGGTTATAAAATACATATCGAATATAACTCGTTGAAAACTACGTTTCTTAACTATTTTGCATTGCAATTTCCGAAACGGAAATTGTTATGAATAATGGATGACTGGATTTGATATTGTTTGGCTATAACTTTTGGCTATAATATTGGCAATAAAAGTAAACGTTGGTACCTGTCATTGAAAAAGGACATAATTAGGAGACGACTAGTCGGCATATATTCAATGGGTTGCAAGTTGAATTTTTCCAATTAATGATCTGAAATATAAAGTAGTTTTAAACAATTTGGCTAATTATAATTTATTGGAAACCGAAAGCGCTCAAAAAGAAAAACGTGCAACCTCCACCAGTGTAGGTCGCGTCTACGGTACAAGGTATCTATCACTGTTTCTTAAAAGAAATTTATCCTGCGTTATTGAGTCAAAGCCTTTTGCTCAAAAAACATAATTGGTTGAAGCGAGAAAAACGCAAACGACCGATCTGGTATTCTTCCTTTCTTCCGCGTTTGGTACGTTGATATGGTGGTCCTATCGGAATATGCAACAATCTGGCGGTACATGGAAATTGGAACTTTTTTGAAAAAAACATTGCCCTTACTTCGGGATATTATTATCCTGTGTTGTAAGGACGTTTTACAAACATAAATTTCACGTGGACAAACACACAGATGCGAAACAACTATCTGCGGGTCGCAAAAATAGTTGTCCCGTGTGAGAATCGAACCCACAACCCCCGACGCCGAAGCCAATACCTTGGCAACTGCGCCACAGAGTCATCAATTTGGTTGCTAATGCTAATGCTTGGTTAATGCTAGTAAGAATTGTTTCGGGCGTACTTTGCTAAAATTAAAAGTATATTTTACCGTTTTCAAAAACAAACATTAACAAGTAAAAATACTTCAATTTGTTAAGTTTCTTAAAAACACTGTAAAGACAAACTACGTCCGATGGTAAAACAATGTGTAAATAGTGCAGGAAGGTGTTTAGACACTGATGATTACGACATTACTGATGGATAACATCTAAACATAGAAATGTTTAGATGTTATCTATCAGTAATGACATAAACGACACAAGCTTTATCCTAATTAGGCATTGGTATTACTTCTCACCATTTATAAAGTACCACTAATCCGTCGTCCGCGACTTTAAAAGTTGTCAACATCTACTCGTGCAGTAATAACATTATCAATCATTTATAACGTATTTGTTTAATTTAAGTCATAGTTATTATACTAATATTAATAAAACAATTTGATTGAAAAATTATTTAACGTCTTTGGTGATTACGATATACATCACGTAAATAACACCGATTATACTATTTTCTCCTTTATTAGAGCCGAATGAAAGACATTAAAAGTTTTTTTTATGTGAAAAGTGTAAGCGAGCAAGAGGTTCACTTGAAATGAAGTGATTACACATGGACATCAAACAACACCTGAGGGCTTCAGATGCGTTGACACTCTTTAAAGAAGTGGTCTCCGTTTCACAAAAACCAAACTCAGCCGACGAAACGCGAAAGTATAAAAACTACTAAAATAAAAATACTTCTGTGAGACCGTGGTACTTCCCCGGATGTCTGCCCATTCGTGCATCAGCAGAAGCTGATGCGTGGCCCTGCCAAAATAAAAAGAAGTGACGAAGCATCTCTATTCCATGAATACGTAAACACTAAATAGCTGAAGTATTAACAGTACGCACGTATTATTTAAGCTTTTGTTACCAAAATCATAATTCAACATTAGCATAGCATAACTTGGATATACACACAACATAACTTTGATTTGACGAGATTTCTTTTATATTAAATTGTTCCAGCCCAATAAGAAGGAAGTTGAAATAATCTAAAAGTTACACGACCATTTAAGCCATGAAATTATAACTCCGCATCCATTGAGATCCGGGAATTAAAAGTTCAGTGACATTGAGGACGCGGTTTCGCAGTTGTTGCGACTACATCGTGTACAATTTTTTGTACACATCTGTTTAGTATGACGTCCATTGGATATACGGCAACGAGATCTATCGTCAATAACTCAATATCACAAAAGTACCGTTGAGGCCTCGGGATCGTAACCATTACTGTTGTTATTTTGACATTATTAAAAGTCTCGACCGATATGCGGTATGTACAGATGACATATTCTGAGAGGTAGTGCTGTACCAACAGCCGGCAGGTGTACTAAACATATTCCTCCTCCAAAGGTCACGCGAGTAACTAGCAAGGAATAAGTTTAACCGCTTTTTACCTCGAACACGCTTATACTAACAGTACAAATATTTAAACTTACTTTTGATGATACCAATTATATATTTAAATTTCCATCAACAAAGATAAATAATTAAATTATCATTCATTACTCTGAATCAATATCAATGTTGTTCCCTACATAATTTTATTTAAACATAAAATATATTAATATTAGACCTTTGTGTTACATAGAGGTCAATTATCGAAAGCATTTCGATAGGTCTTTGTGTGTGTATGGTGACGAGTGTCGAAACTACTTTAACGAGGACAGTTAACAGTTAATGAGAGGTAAAAGCTCCTTGGATAACTAATCACCTATTTGAACACGGCAAACAGATAACAAACGACAAACGCACAATTGAGGATACTAAAAAAGCTCAAAGTGTTTTAGACGGCATATACAAGTGATGTAGACGGCAAACGCTTTGTTTATCCTTTAGTAAATGTATGATTTATGCGAAAAGTTACTAGGAAATCATAAGTGGCAATCTATTTCGGTTCATCATTTACGTCATTAAATATTCGCAATGCTATTTTGAATGGCTATTTTTACAAGCAAAGTTATGTCTGCTAATATCTAACATGGTATCTTTACCACGCGTGAGCGATGCTTTTTTACGCTTCATGTTTTTAGACTGTGGTGCTTTATGTCGCTTTAATGGTTAATTTTTATAATATTTGCTTAAATAAAATTTATGTCAGTAATAAACGCGGTGTGGCCAATTATTTAATGTCTGAAAACAAGGCAATAAATTCGATAATTATAATAAAAAAATATTAACTTACCTTCTGAACAACGAGAGGCGTTCCAAAATCTTTCCCGCCTTGTAGCCGGAAGCCTAACGGCTGCTGATCGGACTTATTCAGTCGCACAGTTATTAACTGTGCCATCTGTCAAAAGAAAATAAAATACATTACAACATTTAAAAGCATATTAGCGTTTGCACCGAGCTGTAAAGTTGAAAGGCTTATTTTTCTACAAACTAAAGATATACACTAAGTTACTTAATTACCACGGCTTATACAATAAACGTAATCATATGCGTGGTTAATAGTATATAGTTTAAAAGAAAGAATGAATGACGACTTCTTCTTTACCCCCAACTACTTATATTTGTAATCCCCCAACTACTTATGTTTGTCGAATATACCTCAATGTAAGAAGACTAAAGTCTTCAATCAATGTGTGTTGCCAACATGATCTACGGAACCGAGACGTGGTCCTTCACTGCTGGCCATATGAGGAAGCTCAAAGTCGCTTAGCGAGCTATGGAGCGGGCTATGCTCGGTATTTCTCTGCGTGATAGAGTTCGTAACGAAGACATCCGCAGTAGAACCAAGATTACCGATATAGCTCTGAGAATTAGCAAGCTGAAGTGGCGATGGGCCGGCCATAAGCTCGTAGAACTTATAACCGTTGGGGAAGAAAGGTTCTCGAGTGGCAGCCTCTCTGGCCATCGCAGTGTGGGACGACCCCCCTGACGACTAGATGGAGTGACAACCTGTGCAAATGTGCGGGAAGTCGATGGATGCAGGTGGCTCAGGATCGTACTTCATGGCAGTCTGTGGGAGAGGCCTATGTTCAGCAGTGGACTCAAACAGGCTGAAATGATGATGATGACTTATATTTGTTAAAGTTTATTTTTATAGATGTCCTCGCTGTATAGGCATAACTAAGAACAAAAATTGTTCTCGAGTTTACTTCTAACCCGTGACCATGGACTCTATAAAGAGTTCGAAACATCAAAAATTAAAAACAAAATTTAACGCTGTAAAAATTCGTAAATGAGTTTTACTGAACAATGAAAATATTGATATATTGTAAGAACCGTACCTCGGTTTTTACAATTTATGAATATTTTTTTACCAACCCCTTACCCAAGTTCCTATTTTAATGTGTATTTGAATGAGATACAATCTTAAATACATATTTCGGTAGCTGACTTTCGCCATTGAGAAGTATGGCAAAGAAAACATAATGGAATTGTGCAATAATAATCGGAAAGGTAAGCATTAAACGCGATGGGCCAAGCATTAGGCCTGGCGTGGCATTTGATTGACCCAATTGAAAATTTATTTTCTCTCAGGCGCAATTCCGCTGACCGCACTCGGCGGGTATTCGGTCCGTGCGATCTATTTTATCATCGTCGAAGATCTTTGCGCGAATCAATAGACATTAGTGAAAGGAGGCTGAGAGCCGAACTTTCGTTTATTTGTACAAGGAATAAACAATAATCCAATCATTTATCTATTTCGCAGAGTTTCTCTTTTAGTTATAGGTACCTCATTACAAAATAACATGTGTACAAAACTATTTTTAGCGCAACTACTTCCATACACTTTTTTTGCATCAGTGTTTTTGTGAGTTTTACACTCGTTTTTGTTTTTACATCAGTGAAGTCCACCACAGATGCGACGGGTACATAGGCGGTAGCACAGCGATGAAGCCGTAGTCCAATCCTTTGCAAACATCCACCATATTAATATGGTAATAAAAAGGCCTTTGGCGCAGTTATTATTGAACGTTATTGAATAATTAGTCTTACTGTTCAAAAAATTCACCAACATTTGACTGTAGCAATAAACGATATTTTTTTCCCTAATTGTATTTGTTAATATCGTTCCAGTTATATTATTTTGGCTTAGTAAACAGGTATCGAAACATAGTTTATAATTGCATTGAAACAAATTTTATCATCCTTGTTATTAGTCTGGGCGCCCTGTCGTGAGTTCGATTCTCATACGGGAACATTACTTGTATGACTTAAAGATAATCGTTACGGTTCTGGGTGTTCATTCCCAGGGAGCGTTTAGGTCAATTTGTCGGCTGGTTATAAAATCTAACCAACGGAAAATAATCGATTGCAAGGGTAAATTCAACTATATATTTTAATAATAAATTTAAATAATAAAATAAATTTTTATGAAAAATAAGCGCTAAAGGCCGTTTATCCTAACCTAGTGGTCAGATATTATGGAGACAGGGTAACTCAAGGCAGGTTAAGTTATTAAACTCCTATTTATACCTCTTTTTCATAAAATCCTTTATCTAAAAATCATCACATAATTGAATTCATTAACGCGCAGGAGTACGTAAAGCAAGCAGGTAGGTAATGTGTATACATTAAAAAGAGTCTTGCCTTGAGCTTTTGCAAACTGGCATTCCAGGTCTGCCCGAGGAATCAACATAACAAAGGTCGAGATCTCAAGGCGCTGTTGAACTGACAATCTTTACACCACTGAATCACAATAAAAAGCTAAATGACTAAAGAACTCGTTTGTTGTTAATGAGATGCCATTCATTCGCTTTTTTCGTAAAGAGGCACTGTTCGGTTATCACGATTAAGGCTTTAAATGTCTTTATCATCAATGGAATATTTAAAGAGAAAAGCATAATATTTTACAACGATATGCTTAACAATGGATTCTATAAGTTGGCAGTTTTTATTAATATTCTTACTTGTGGCTTACTTAACACAAGTACATTCAGGGTTACATTAGAAGAAGGCAAAACGAAAAATCGACATGCAAAGCCCTGCGCCTTGCTCGCTGAGTAGGAAAAATGCACCTTGAGCCTAAGATTTAAATAACATCGCGATGTTACGACGTTATTATTGTCAAGAGGCAGCCATCACTTCTTACTTTTTAACGATTTGTTTTTCTATTATCGTGGCAGACGCTGCCGTGAGACCACAATGTCATCTTCAAGCCTTTGTTCATGATTAAAAGTTTTTACGTGTGGGTGACTTATCTTAGGAATGAAATCTATTGTAATTATATGGCTTCTCGGTAGACTGTATTTAACGTCGTAAGCTATACTACAAACATTCCCCCATTACATAAAGATTTTGAAAAAGTAAATTCATTATAACAATATTTTATGACATTAATTGGCAATGGAGCGTAGCTTCATCTGTCAAACGGTCTTGTCTCTTGGAAGAACATTAACATTATCACATAAAACTGCTTAAAACGACAGACATGTAAAATTATTTTAAAAAAATAACATTGGAAGGAATAACATGATCTTTTTTACCTATTGGTAATTTTAACTGTTCAAATAGCAATTAAAAGGGCTTACCCTCACCCTTAGTTCAAGCGCCGGCTGTAGTCTTACAAGCAACGTAACGACTTGTAGGATTTCTTCGATACTTGACGACAGAAATGCAGCGTTAATTTATATACTGATGGTAGGTACTATGATTACGGGATATAAATGTTATTAAAAATTCTTATTATTATTACATGCCACGAGTAATTTATATTTTAAATTACTCGTCATTAGTTTACCGCAAAATTACTCACTTGACGAGTGAATTTTTACCACGATCATAGAAAGATTTATGGTAATTTATCGGGCATTGTATTGTTTTTCGGTTTCAGTATCGTGCCCAGACAAAACAATCATATTTAAGAGTACGTTGGTGTTATTTCAATTACTTCGATTTTTACCGGATCGTTACTCACGCGCGAATAGGTATAGGTGACGTCAAACGCATGAGTAACCGCAAGACCTCGCGCACGGTGTCAGTCAGAAAACTGATTACTTCGGTATTTGGGTGACTGAGATTTCTTCGGAAGAGGCAGCTATGTTCATTGTATTAATGTGCATATTCAAATACTAAACGGTATACTTAATTTCTTGTTGATGGATACTGTTAGCTTTGTTCTTTTGTTTAAAATCGACAGTTGAAATTTTCACAGATGGTGTATTTCTGTTGCCGCTATAACAACAAATAGATACTGAAAATCAGAAAAAAAATATTTAAATGGGGCTCCCATACAACAGACATGATTTTTTTGCCGTTTTTATATATAATTGTACGGAACCCTTCGCGAGCGTGTAACACTCGCATTTGGCCGGTTTTTAATTTTCTGGTCAGCCTAGATTACAAAATATTTTTAAAGCTGCTGTGTATTTGTTCCGATTTGCACTTTTATTGATAAACAAGGTTATTGACAGCAAGGATATTTGCCTAAAAAGGTGTAATAATGTGAAACGAAGACTCAGTCATGACTTTGAGAAAAAAAACATGGTATAGTTAGTGTCATTACCGCTACCGCGCATTCTCATTCACATTATTTGAACATGAAAGGTCACGTACCGAGACACTCGTCTTCGGAAATGAACATTAACAAACTCTCAAGGTTAGTAACATTTCACGTGCTTATTTACGAACTATATGTGCAGGAATGTCAATATACATACGAGGTGTTGGCAAAAGAACCAAAGTTAATTTAAAGTCGACTTCGGCACTCCCGAATTAGATTTTTGGCATGATTATTTTTCGTACAGTCAACAACAAGACGGGGAAAGACAAATTTATTGAAATTAAATTATGCATTGACATGTGAGTGCGAAATTAAACATTCACAACTGTGTATTTGCGGTGTAGCGACTAGCGAGAACTTGCGGGATGCGTGGGAGCTGCTCCGCTGTGTAAATATGGACCGTTAGAATCCGGATCACACGCTGAACTGATAAGCCACCAAGCGACAAAGAAAGGTTTTTTGTTTCCTCGACTACATGGTATGCGACGCTGATGTCATTGTTAGTGTTGTAATTGCAAAATACATTGACGGAGCATCGTGTTTGAGCAGCTGCGTCCTTCTGAGGTCACGTCGCGCCGTCGTCGACTGTCCTATCGCCGCTTGTAAGACTTGGTTTTAACCATTCGACTCGAAAGCCACCAAGACCCACTGCGTCCAGGCCACGGGTCTGCACAGTGGGCTGCGTACGAAACGAACGCATATCGAATGCCGGAGTCCGGTCTGTGTCGCAAGCTTCGGCGTCAGTTGCATTAAAATATTCAAAGCTTATGCGGCTCGGCGCCATCGAAATTACAACGCTTTGTTCGACGTCGGTCTGTTGTGGGCTGCGAAAGACAACTAAACTTTTGGACTAAACTAAGCAAAGTAAATTGTTAGAGATAAGGGATATTCGCGTAGTCTAATCTTTATTTATATAAATTTTAGATAATTACGATTCAACCACAATTGATGTACTTACTCTAGTTTACTATAGGTAACAATATTTAACGCCTTTCAATGCTTAAAAACTTGCAAGAAAAGCATAAAAGTCTGGTGCAATCTTTTTCAAGCTTGTAATGAACTCTGAAACGAGGTGGGTTTTAGTAATACTGATAACTAACTACACGTGACAAAATATGGAAATTAATGTTAAATGTATATAATGTTCTTAAAATACTAACAAATAATAATGATTAAATTTAATAATTACAAGTATATATTTCCTAGAATTATTCAGCGCATAGATGATTTTTAGGGTTTCGTACCCAAAGGGTAAAACGGGACCCCATTACCAAGACTCCGCTGTCTGTTATGCCAAGCCTTATCTCATGAACCGTGATAATTAGACAGTTGAAATTTTCACAGATAATGTATTTCTATTGCCGCTATAACAACATATACTAAAAAATAGAATAAAAAAATATTTAAGTGGGGCTCCCATACAACAGACACGATTTTTTTACCGTTTTTATAGATAGTGGTACGGAACCCTTCGTGCGCGAGCCCTCGCACTTGGCTGGGTTTGTATAAAGAATCTATTTCACGGAGTTAAGGTGGAATTTTGGTGGATGGCGCAAAATGCTGTGCAGATGTCACTCAGCTTAAATCCAGACCAGTGAAGTATAGTGTAAGCCTTTAATCTTTTTTCACACAGAAAAAGTTAACCCTATCTATAATATGTATATCCCATAACTAATTTACGTATTAAGAATGGCCGTCACTTTAAATTGTTTTTTTTTATTGATATTTACGTAAACAACGGCATATATTATTATTAGGACATTAGGACCAATTTAAGAACAATATAAATCACTAAGATAAAATAGTATGTCACTAAGATGAATAATAAATTCAAACAAATAGTTATAGGCAATATACTGTTGCCTTTTTGTTGCGATCTTTCGCTGTAGACCTTATGACTTGCAGCTTGGCAAATAAACTCGCACGACTCGCACATCGAATAAGTTTTTTTCGTATCTTATCGCCTCAACGTTCCCGTTTGCTTTTGACAAATATTTATCCATCGGTTTTTACTCTCCAATAAAATTTTTGCACATTTTCATTTCGTGACGTACAACAGGAGAGTAAAACTGAATAAACCTGCAACACTGTGGTCTAAAACTTTATGCTTCATTGAAATAACATTAATATAAAAGTAGCGTTTACATAAATTATAAGTGTTAAACTTGACTATAAGAATTACTGAAGGGCTTCTGTACTTTGATAATATTTTCTAATTAAAATCCGCTCGGGCACCTACACATAAAGATACCTACGTAAAGATAGTATAAGACGACTGATTTTTTCCCATAATATATATATTTTTCAGCGCACACGACAGCGATACACGACCTCGAATTATTTCTGTTAACCGTGGGCGGCGGCGGCGTAAACTTGGCACTTCACACGTGTTTCACACGGTGCGATCAACTGTCCTCGTTCCATGAAACCTCCCGAATTTCGTGCTACAGCTTAACGCTTTTATAACAAATTGTATAATTCTGTTATAATGTCAATAACCCTCAAAATGCAACGTAAGAACCTTGGTGAGCGAATATAGAGCGGTTGCGAAAGAGTTGGCGGGCAGCCACAGATACGGTCGCACGGCTGGCTGAAAACGCTCCGTTTTAAAAGCTCCCAGTACGAAAGCAATAAATGTTAATTATGTACAATGAACGCAATGGTCCATATAATTAAATCTGCAACCGTTTATAATCGGACTATGCATTGCCAATTCGTCATCCGTCAATTAAAATCATTATATAACGTGAATACCAGCTTGTTAGAAACATCGAAGTAAACTAAACTACAAACGAGTAAGACCGATAGAAAGATAAACAAATAGTCGCTTGTGTCGCATGCTGATATATAAGTACTTCAAAGCCAAGTTCAATGCGATTGTCGCAATTGTCGCTTTAGTTATACGTTCATGTACTACGTATAGCTTCGTCGAGTTTCTACATTTCTATATATTAAGCTATAGCAATATTCAATAGAAATTATACACTATATAATATGTTTGCTGTGAGTTAAAAATTGGCACGTAACCAATAATAGGACCGTCACTGTCGCTCCACTGTAAAGTTACATTGATGCGACAAGGTTTAGGTGTAATGATTTATTTAATCGTATCATATATGGGTACATAGATAAACTTATGCGTCATGATTCGATCAAACGCGCACAAGCTAACGGTCGATGTATATAGCAGAGAATTAAAAACGGCCAGTATTTCTAAAAGAGCCAGTGTGACGTCATCATATGCAAACGGCCGCTGCAATTTAAGAACAATGCAGCCGGTTATTGTCCCAGACGTAGCCCGCGACCTAAGAATGAGTAAACGGATGTGCACGATTGATCCCGATGCCATATTGGCATGTTTATGAACGCCGCGTTCGCTGGAGCCCGTAACCATGTCCAAGCGCTATCTCGTTGCCTATTCGGGCGAATCACGGTTTAATCTTATCGAGAACGGGGAGTGAAAAATCCATATCCAAGGGATTCAAAATGCTGAAAGTTTATAATTTACTAACGTATTTAAAAAGAATTTTAGGTAGTTAAGCTAAATAAGATTGGAATGTTTAATATAATTTAATTTTCATTTACAATAGAAATATTTTAGACAAATGTACCTATTATAATTAAATTTAATAAAACGCGGAAACTTAACTTCCAAAATTTGCTTCAAAAAATATAGGATGTCCCAGAACTCAACGTCAAGCCGAAACTGGGTGACAGGATTGATTGTAACCATCATGAGAAAAATCAGAAAAAAATCTATCCCATGCAGTTAATGTGAAATTATGGGCAATTAAGAAAAATCTAGAAATTTTGTCAAACTGTAACAATTTTTCGGTTATTGTGGTTAATTCTTATTACTTTTGTTCATTTAAACTTTGGAACCGTAACCCTAAATAACATTTCTAGAACCACAGTCAAAAATAATAACACAACTGCCCCAAGTTTCCTAGAATTAAGACAATTGGTTAAATTATGAATTTTGAAAATTTGACGATTTTTGCTACCCATTTTACTCTGTTAAAATGTTTTTTATTAGGTCGCTCATGTCCTCTATACATTTCTCTCATCATTTTGTCGTAAAATTAAAAACCTTCCAAGAGCTTGTGCGAATAAAAAACATTTGAACTGAGTAAAATGGGTTAGCAAAAATCGGCATACTCGAAGTTTTTTTTTACTAGTTTTTTTTAGTATGAAACTTTGTTAGTTTTATATATTTACAAATATTTTACCATTTTACAATCCTGATTAAATGCGCGAACTTTTGCCAAGGCTCTTTAGTACATTTTTTTAAAGGAGGGCCTTTCAAAGTCGACAAATTTTGAATATTTCAAAATTCATAGTTTAACAAATAGTCTTCATTCTAGAAAACTTGGGACAGTTGTGACATTATTTTCGACTATCCTTCTTGAAATTAGTAATTAGAAATTAGTTTGACCAAACTTCTAGGTTTTTCTTAAATGCCCATAATTTCCAAACGGCATGGGATAGATTTTTTCTGATTTTTCTCATGATGGTTACAATCAATCACCCCGTGTCGTTGAGTTCTGGGACACCCTGTATGTCTGCATTTGACGCTACACGGTCACTTATGAGTAATCTAGCCAGGCCAACCGTTGTCCTGCCCCAACGCAACAGTGCTGACTCATTCATAATAAAACAAGCAACAAATTACATTGGAAGTAATAACTATACGTCAATAAACGTTAACAACAAACATCAATAATAATTCAACTGTTTTTTTAAATGTTCGAAACGAATACGTAACAGAAGAATCTTGAGCAATCAAAATCACTACGTAATCTTGAAATCGCAACTTGGTCTTCACTAATGATTAAATAGAAAACACGTTTTGTCGATAAACAAGTGATTGCCCATCGAGAAACTTTGTAATAGACGTGACTCATGCTTAGCAATAAAAATGGTGATGAGGAAAAATTTTTTGAGTTTATTTACTTTTCGTTTTTAATATCTTTTCAACCATAGTCACCCGGATAACTGTACTTTTGACGTTTTAACTTGTTCTAATGGAACGGAAACATTGTTGGTGGCCCTTATCTGAATATAAAATTGTTAAATAACTTTATGACAGACATTTATATGAATACATTATGTAAAGTGTAAAGAAACTATCAGGGCTATGTGGATTCATAGCTATAGTCGGCCTTTTATCTTATGTTTACTTGAATTTAGTAAACATATGGAAATTTGTATTCAACCGATGTCACAGTTAATTATTCTCCTTATCAATTAATTACAAGTGCACAGCACATTCCGCTGGTGCTCGGAACAGGAAAACGTGCAGGTATTACTGCATTGTAAACAAACGTCTCATCATCCGTCGCATACTATTGATATTTTATACTCATGTCTCAAATAATACACTAAAAGCCCGAAACTTGGTCGATTTACATATGTTGTGAGACAACAGAAAGAAAACCGAAGGAATCCCTATATAACGGGTATCTATAAGTAAACGATTTTTATATGAGCCCCATTTTACTTTTTTTTTAATTTAATATTATTTTTTATGATTAGCAATAAATATAAGCAACAATTCAAGCAAAAAAAAAACCCAAATTAAATTGGAATTTCGACATACATACGTTATATAAGCATATTCGTAAATTTTAAAAGCACCATAGAAACTTATTAACATATACGCATATATGGGTAAAGGAACACGAGCATATTGTGTACACTCCGCAATATTTATTAACATGAAGGATTCCTTGAAAAATTTGCATATGCTTTTTCCTTATTCTTTGTTCTTACACTAATTGATTACGGCCAAGGTTACAGACGGGAGGTTGTACAAAGGACGTCATCGAACGAATACGTGATATTAAGAAAAAGCAACGTTAGGCTCATGATATTGAAGTCCACACGTCTTTAATGCATTTCGTAAGGCATCGTGGCCGTGTACTGTGAGATCAAAGGGCCTGCGAGTATGAACGTTTTAAAATTCCCTTTGGTTTGGGCCGTTGCACTCCGGCTTGGGACTCGTCTAACCGGCCCACTATCAGTGCGCGGCCCGATTCATCGCTCGCCAACCCGTGGCCAAAGCTGAGCTATCACCAATTGTAACTATGGGCTGGGTTGCTAGCCGTTCCTCCTTATTACAATGTTATTATATTTACTTGTCTAATAAATACCGGATAAAATAAAGATTATCTTGAATTGTATCCATGGTAACATGTTACGCATCGATTCAAACTTAATCAGGTGTGAAAGGGTGATAACACTAATTATAAGAAAACTCAATCTGGGTCCCACCAAGTAACATTTAAATTCGATTTATGTGACTTTTAATTTAATCTCGTAACAAGACTAAAAATTTGTGCTTCTCTATGTAACGCTAAGCTATGCTAATTATGATAAAAATTTGTTTACTCATATGGTCATTTGTGCTTCGTATTATTAAGGAGCAATGACTCCGTGGCGCAGTTGCACAGGTATTGGCTTCGGCGCCCAGGAACGTTGGGTCGATTCCCACACGCGACAGCCATTTGTGTGACCCACAGACAATTGTATCGGATCTGGTCCTTCCTTACAACATAGGATAATGTTATCCTACAGTAAAGAGCATTTATTAAAAAAAAGATAAAGTAACCGCAATGTGAGGAGCCACCTTCCTTAAAAACTTGCTGGGCAGAAAGGTTTGTTGTTAAGGTGAGAATTTCTAGGTTTTGACTAATCGATTTCATAAACCAAAAAATGTTAAGTTTACACTTAAGACACTAAACTGTCCGTTTACAAAATACAATCATGACATCAATTACCGTCAATCAATTAATGTCATAAAGTTTCGATTAACGAAATGCGTTTAATGGGTTAATTTTTATCATTTCAAATGGTAAAATAATTGGATTTTGTTTCTAGAAACCGTCAGAAGTGCGAACAAAAGATATTTTTTTAAACATATTTTTATCTCGAACTCAGTCTTAAATATCATTGCCATTTAGCATCACGTATGCTGTTGCCAACAAAACTATTTTTTTTGAAAAGTAACTGAAATCTTGCCTCCTGACTCACTGCCCACAACATGGCCAGCGATATTTACTGCTTATGCAACTGACTAGGTCTTGTAACATATTTGGTATGCTTCAATAATACGCATTGGGTTTTAATACTATATGAACTTAATTTGTCGTTTATTCAGACAGTAAAGTACTAATTATTTATTTAGTAACGTTCGCGTTCTGAGCGTATTTTGCAAGAGGCTGTGATTATATATTGCCTATACTATAAACAAAGTTCTAGTCACTTTTGGACTAATTTTCAGTTGTCACAGAACCATCTAAATATGACTAATTCAAGTAAATGAGGGAGATATTTTTGTAAACATTTATAATTAAATAAAATAGTTGGAGGCATTTCAGTTTGCGCTTTCTTTTATTGACATGTTTACTTAACGATAAATTGATATTTAATGAATCTGAAAAATTTTATCCCACAGAACTGATTGTCGGGTATCCTTAAAGTTTAATTATGCTTTTTTATATATTCGCAACCATAATTCAGCATCTCTGGTATCTCGAAACACACACGAAACCCATTCCCAATTTAGCACGTTACCAGACGTATCGATTCCGCGAAACAGCTGTTTTATTTTAAAACCTCGACTCGCTAATGCCGCACCGACAAATTGGCGAACACCGAAGAACCTTAAAGATACTCACTTCGGACGCTGGCCTGGTGGGTTATGTGTCTTCACTCGGCACTGTCAATCACAGGTTCAAAACACGCCGCGCGAGCGTCCAAATAGGCGATCGCGCACGCGAGATATATTTAGAGCGGTAATACGACACCGTGCGCGGGCGTCGGTCGTTCGTACGTAATGCTGTGACAGGGCGCGACGCGCGAATGAGGCCCGGCCGCCGCCGGAGCGCCGTGACCTCCCCCTCCCCACCGGGATAGCCCCCCCACCCCCCACGGCGCGGACACCGTCGCCCCCTCCCCCGCCCCCGGCCCCGCAGTAGGGCGCGTCGGCGCAGCCTCCGAGGACGATACCCTCGGCCATCCCTTTGTGCGGTCCAGCGCTGCCCACGAATCCGCGAAACCTTGGCCACGGACTAGGCCGGCACCCGAGCGATCTCAGCCCGCGCAACAACAAGCGTGCTAATACGCAAAAACGCATGACCCGCACATTCCGTGCGGCGCAAATGTTTTGATATGCAACGGCCATTAGGTACAACACGGGCGGGTACTGTCCGTCGGTTTTGTGTTGACACGTATAATAGTAATTAGTGAAGGACGGCTCTTTGTACATTAGCAACTAATACCTATCAATAACTTACCTTATATTAAAGAAAGTAACAACTCCGCGATTACGAACCATTCAAGACGAAATTTCTTTATCACAAGGGCAATAATATTCATTATAAATTATAATAAAAGAAATGATAATGTGTGTTGCTGGTACTAAGAACATACAAAAAGTTATAAAATAACAATTCCATAGAATTGTAAGGGAGGGAAGATGAAGGAAACTAACGCTTTATAATTTTCAGCAAGCATGTTAGTCCCATACGTGGCAATTTTGTCGCAGAACATGTTTAAATGTAAGCTTATTAGCCAGCGTATTAGTCCAATACGTGAAAAGTTTGTCGAGCTACATGCTCAAAAGTAATAAGTGTTTTGATACACCCGACAACCAAAAATGCATTTGTAAACAACATGAGGATTCAAACTTGCGCCCCTAATGACTAAGCAGTTTATCAACACTTAGTGAGTTGTTAGCAACACTTAGTGTGTTAATGATTCTCAAAAATCTTAACACAATAAAGCTATAAACGATGAACCGCGACCAACAAAATAAGGTAAATGCATAATAAAGTCATATAAGATTTGAAAAGCAACATGTCTGATTGAAACAAAACATTGGTATATAAAAGATACTATATTCATTCGTTCTCAAACCATACAACAACAAACTCCGTGTACAGCGCATTATAAACTCTATAAAAATAACTTAATCCCCATCACTCCTCCTCCACCTCATCGTCTGTCGTGAACTCGCTCTCGTTGCCGCCCTGAAACAAAACGCACCAATTAATTCTCAATTATTTCATAAAACTTTGTACTAAAAAAAATAACTTATTTATAAAAGACAACAAAAAAAAATAGTAAACATATTACGCCGCCTTTCCCTGATCTCTATTTGTTGCTTTATGTCGCATTGTCACGTTTCTATTCTTAATTACTGGACTCAACTGTTGATTAGTTGAGTCCAGAAATTAAGAATAGAAGCAATCAACAACTTTTGACCTCATCTTCAAAATCTTTTTATTCATGCTTTCCTTTACCGATGAACTGGTAAAAATTCAGCACTCAAAGTGGCAATTAATTATTGATTTCATTGGCGTACGCACCGGGATTCGAAGCCGTTTATCAGGTTGCTCGAGTGTATTGGATTAAAAACGAGCGCCAAAATACTGAGCTATCATGGCACATTATATATAAGTTTAATTCCATTTTTATTATTAATATTAATTCCATTCAGTGAACACGTAGAGACGCATACAGTGCCGGATTTTTACCTGGACTTAAGGAGGCTAATGTTTATGGAGCTTATTTATGCTTGTTCATCCATTGACATACATATGCTCCATAAATATTACGTTAGGTTAGGGTTTACGGTAACCATGCACATGTTTACTAATTCCTAGGCACGCTCTACAGCCTAAACCTGTCACGGATTGCATTTTATGTCGTCATTAAATTCGTGTCAATTGTGGGGGCAACATAGGGTAAATATAGAAAAAAATATCAAGGAATAGTTAGAATTATTAATGCATTCGGTTTTTTTTAACATTTCATAATATATACTTTTTGATAGATGTTATAGTTTAACGTTTTCAATCCGTAAACTACGTAAAGCTTCATCAGGCACAGAGCTTGCGCGGCCCACAGGCGATGACATCAACTTAGTAACAACCTATAAATGTCCCACTGATCGGCAATGGCCTCCTCTGTACAGAGGGTATAATGCCCTAATGGGCATGGTCCACCACGCGAACCCACTGCGGATTGGCGGACTTCACATATGTCGAAAAAAAATTTTTATTGTAATTATTTCGGAAAACTACAGGTTTCTTTACGAATAAACAATTTCATTGGCGCCGGCACGTTGCTTAAGTATACTGAATTAAAACCGAGCTCCCGGATGTGCTAAAGGAATCAACTTATGCCACATGAATGCGTTCTAAGCTTGTATGATTATTTTTCATTACACCGATAGTAAACAGACACTAAGAATATTCTTATGCGCGAACAACTGTGACAGGGCCTCGCTACAGTATTCTTTGCTGCACGAATGGGCAGATCCGTCCGGGTAAGTACCGCGACCTCACAGAAGACCGGCGTGAATTGGAAGTATTATACTTCTGTTTTTCGTCTGGCGAGTGTGGTAGCCAGTTTATTAAAAGTGGCAACGAATCTGGAACCCTACGGGTGTTGCAAATGTCAATGGGCGGCGGTTGTCACTTAACATCAGCTGAAACGTCATTTCGTTTGCTACCTTCCCCCATAAGAAAAATAACACACCCAATGTGACTGAAGTTCTATTAAACAGGCCACTGCCGACTATTAGATCATGCGAATGGATATCATAAATAAGATAAAACGATTTCGATGCCCATCCGTTCCAATTTCCATAAATACGAAGCCCGCTGCCGAGAGTTAATTGGGTCATTGTTGCAATGGGAATGATTATATATGTTACATATTGGATCAACTAATTATGCGAGATGAGAATTAATGAAGCAAAGAAAAAAACCTTTTAGATTGTAGTGATTTGCAAGGTGGAAATCGATAATATTGGAAATTAATAAGTTGAAATAATTCCTTGCTTGCACTTCCCATTTACTAACTATTCATAAGTTTTGATAATGATATCGAAATGAACGACATCAACTTCAACTAATTTAAAAAGACCATATAATTATAAGTTATAAAAACAATAACAAATTGCCCATTTATATATTCGCAAAAATCATATTAATAATAATCAGTTATATAACGGAATTATTATTACTACTGTATTATTAATATTCGGAATTCGATTATGTAAAGATACAGTTCCGTATAAATTGAACACCGAACATTTACTACTTGACCGATAATATTAGTTGAATACGAAACCAGGATACAATAATCTTGTTTGTTCAACACCATTCCACTCCGGTATCTCGTCAGTGCATATGTACTCTTTCCCACTTTTGGGGTAACCAATGCAAAACTAGTTTGGATTTCACTTACTATAGTATCGCATTGTAAAAAACAACGACCAAATCAATATGTATAGTTGGTGAGTTAATAGAAAGAGTACATTACGGTTATTAATTGGAATCATTTTATTGACTTTGTCGCGTTTTAATTAAATTTAAATACGTCGGATATTTCGACGTAGTTCGTGCTAAGATTAATATTTTCAAAAGCTGACAGTTTAGCCCGAGTTAACAACAGTGTTAACATTAACTAGAACGAGAGCACCTCAGCTGCCCATGACACGTGAATGAATGCTATTAGAAACGTCGGGACGTTTAATAAACTCGATTGAATCCGTAAAAATATCTTTAGTTTAATCATGTGTTTTATTCGCAAATATGAACGTAAACAATTATATTCAATATTTACTGTGGTAAAATCTTAAATCAAAAACTTAAACAATAGGCGGTTCAGATTTAAATAACAATGGCTGGTACCAATGTTTTCCGAATTGTAAAACCAGAAATCTGCTTTGCAAATTTGTGCCCGCCTAGTATATATATGACAGTAGCTAATTATAAGTAGGTCGTGAGTAAGCCGTAAGTGCTAGCTCATTGATCGAGCGCTCGCCTTTAATTCAATATACTCGAGCAACCCGAGTTCCATCCCCGGTGCCGGCAACAATGAAATTGCTAATTTTAAGTGCTGACTTATCACGGGCTCAGCGGTGGTAAGAAAAACATCGTGAATAAATCTGCATGTTTTCGAAATAATAACAAAAAAAACAATATTTCGAACATATGTGAAGTCCAATATGCTGTTCGCTCTCTGTAAAGAGGAGGCGTTTACCCAGCAATGGTATATAAACTGTACAGTTTAGGCTGTAACTTTACTTTTTTTACTACTTTTGATTACAAAAAGGGTTAAATGTCTACTCTTTTATAAGATGATGTCGAGCTAGATCACATTATGAATGAGATTTTAGGTGAGTGTTAGTTCGTGGTGTGTACGTATATTACTCGAATGGAAACTAGAAAGAATCCAGAGATGCTAGCCATCAACGTAGCTGTAACTAAGCCACTAAAAACCCCTCATTGACCACTTTCAACACGTTTGGGGAGCTCCGGGACCTCCTACGGAATGCACCCTACACTGTGCATGAGCACATCTCGCAGTAGGACAAACCTTCCCCAATCCCCAATTCATCATGCAGCGACAAGAGCCCATCCGAGCCTTCGAACAGCTACGAATCCGTCCCTTCCGGGTCCAATAGACCCCTTTTAGTCGCAAAAAAGTAAACAGAAAATATATAAAAAAAATTAGGACACATTTTTACACGTTCTCTAGTCCCAAACTATGCAACGCTTGTACTATGGGTACTAGATAACTGATAAATATACTTAAACATACTTTTTTTTTTGTAAATAACTACTTATTATAAATATATTATAAATATCCAGACACTGGAAAACACTGTGTTCATCACACAAAATTTTTCAGTAGTGGGGATCGAACCCACACTCTCTGCCCTATTTTAGCAGATTAATACCTTAGCCTATTCTAGCAGACAGACCTGGTCATTGTTGTCCGTATCCGAGTCGCTGAGCTCCCACTGTGGATGGTCGGCAGGCACAGCGGCCGCCTCCTTCACGTCCAGCTTCATATCCTGTTGCTGATCCATGCCGATGTATGAGTCTGTGCAACAAAAACCTCCTATTGAGCAACCTCCGTAGACAGTGTAATATATAATCTGATTTGTCTTGTAGCACTGTTATCTGTGGTACGGCCCCGCAACAGTCTAAGCAGTAGCAAGACCTCACAGAAGACCGTCGTAAAGTCGAAGTGTTGCACTTCTGCGTTTCATCTGGTGAGTGAGGTAGCACTTTATTAAAGGTGGCAACGCATCTACACCCCTACCGGGTGTTGCAAATGTCCATGGACGGCAGAGATCAGTTACCATCAGTTAAACATCCAGGTCGCTTGCCACCTTCTCATATAAAAAAGCACTTGTACCGAACAAAAACGGGGATTGAAAAAATGGGAATTTGCTTGCATATATTAATTTGTCTATCGCTTATAGACACAAAATCGCATACAATGATCTATTGATCCGTTGCTCGGATTAGAAACACACCAACTAAGTGCCTGTGTTTTGAGGCACGGCTAATACAGATAACCCTTCTAAGAACCACATCCAGCTCTCTACGATAACTATGGGAATAATTATTAGGTCACTAATTTAAGAAATGACGTTTGATCACAATTCGAGTTATCAGATATGAATATCTCTCCAGTGACATTTAAAAAACCAGAATATTCTTATTGTAAAAATTATTTATCCATCCATACTAATATTATAAATGCGAAAGTAACTCTGTCTGTCTGTCTCGCTTTCACGCCAAAACTACTGAACCGATTTAAATGAAATTTGGTACACAGATAGTCTAGAGCCTGAGAAAGGACATAGGCTATTTTAATTGGAAAAAAGTGTTGTAAAAGGTTGAAAGGTCTTTTAAAGAAAGATATTTATTAAAGGTCTTCAACGCAAGCGAAGCCGCGGGCGAAAAGCTAGTAACTTATAAGCGATGAAATTGATACATTATTAAATAAGAAATCAATTATAGTTATTTATCTGGAAAAGTAGCTGCAACAAATTGTCAGGTAATGATTTAATTTCCCTGGCCTGCTTCTTAACCGACGAAGAATGACATTATTTTTACGTGCATCTTAAAAAATATCTCCGTAGCAATAAACACAGTCGACGTGTTCCACGAATTTGTAGATATAAACACGGATTACTTCTCCGAGCTTTGCAGACATTACGAAGGTGGAACGATTTAAAAATAGATTGTAAATTCAACAACTCGCTCATTCTTCAGTTGTTTTTTGGTTAAATCTTTCCTAATGAAGGCATTAAGCATAATGATATTTGTTTAAGAGTCTTGATTGGAGTAAGAGTCAAAAACGTTTATAAAAGAAGTTCCTAAAGTCCAAAAGTAATATCGTCCCAATCGCATTTTTAAATTGGATTAGCTTGAATAGACATTACAATGCTCAGGAGGGGCAATATTTTGAACAAAATAAATAAAAAATAATTAGATGCACAATGAATAATTTGCTACTTCGGTAATCGTATTAATATTTGGTAATAAAAAATCCGTCTATAAATTCCGTATATTTTGTTATTATTCGGCCGAATACCGAATAATATTTAAATATTTTGTCTGGTCGGATACCGAATTCTAAAGTTATGTTGTAGACTTGAATGATGAAAATGTTGATACATTTTGTAATAATTTCTTCTTTTTATAATCAGAATTCCATTAGTTACCAATTTAAATTTCAAAACATTAATTCGATTTCGCCGGTGCATTACGAATATTTAATCAATGGACTCACTACCTAGTAATAAACAAAGAAATAAAGTATTGAATACTATCGCGCAGTAGCCCCCAAGTTTCAAACCGGGATTAATGTTCCTTGAAATTAATAAAACTATGACGTGTATAAATGTTATAAATACTAGGAACAAACAGAAAAATAATTCTACGCAGAATAAGAAATCCTTTCACGGGACAATGAATACGTTTTTACAAAAAAACCCATCCCAGAAAACGTTCAAAATGAATCACTCACAAAAAAATTGTACGGAACGTTTGTGTGCTAAAGGTTATTATAGTAGTAGTGATTATTTAAATGATTACACTAACTTAACATATTGTAAACATTTTTTTTGTCAAATATTGGTTACGTAAAATGTCCCTCCGAGTCTCGCCGGTTCTTCTCAGGTTTCGTTCCGAACCGATAGTAGTATTTTGATAATCAATAAGTGTGAATAAAGACATTTGAATTTGTATTTGTAAAGCTTACACAAGGAAGTAAGTACATACCCAGGTGTTGACAATGTAACGACCACAAAGTTCTTTAAAAATTAGTGTATGTCATCAGTTAAAATAAGAGTCATTTGTAAAATACAAACGATACTAATGTCGGTTTCCTAAGTATTACACCAGTGTCGTTTGGTTACGTATCAGGTCGACTTAGTCACATAAGGAAAAGTATACGTTAACTTTCCCTTTCCATCGAATAGACCGATCGATGAGTGGGTATAAATGTTTCGATGAGTGTTTTGGGAAATTTTGTTTAAAGCACCTTGGGATCTTCTTAGGCATATCGTTTCGTTCAAAGTCAAAATTTCTTCATTCAGTATAGGCTTATTTTAAATTCTCATTGAACGTAAAATATCTACAAGTCTGGACAGCTTCAACCGGCAAGAAACTGTGGTCTTATTATTCTTTTTTATTATATCTTATATTTTTTTTTAATTACAAGGCTTTACAACATTATGTAAGTATAAAATTAGCAGCAGCCAGTGGCACTTACAAGTAATTTCCACACATCCTTGTCCTCAATGTATTCTACGACAATATAATAGGACCTTTCCATTAAGGTGGCTTTTACAAAATGTTTATAGTTGTTTGTGGACGTTACCTATTCTATTATAAAAGTTAATGCATCTACCAAGGAACGACTTTCTAGTTTTAGCTAATCTAAACCTTAGTATTTCCAGCGTTTGACCCGACGCGATGTGTTGTTTTTTTGTAAAGAGGTGTATATAATTTCGTACATACATGATCATATCGTGTATGTATAGCGACGGGAGCGTTAAATTTATTTGCTTAATAATATGCCGAAGTGACTCACGGGGATCCAAGCCACATAGCCCGTATCGCTTGCTTTTGTAATACAAATATCGTGTCTAAGCCGTATGCTAAAGTAAAATACCATATGACATAATGCTGTGGAGATAGGATTTTCTCAAAAATACAAAATCCTGGTTTAAGAGACAACTGGGATAGAGTAAATCTTATACATTTAGACTTATTGGCGTTCAAAATCAAAAGTAAATTATTGGTCGCCAACCAGCCGGACACAACATCTAGTATTTTATTTGGTTGATCACGTGTTTCATCTTTCCTATTAACCTTAAACAATAGCGAAGTGTCATCCGCAAATAAAACCTTTTTTCTACCACATATTATGGCAAATCCTTTATCCAAAAACAGAAATGCCCAGGAGTCGATCCTTGAGGAACACCCATTTGTACGCTATTGACCTCAATGATTAATTTTTGTTTTTTCTCAGTAAGATACGAGGAAACAAAGTCAATGGCAGGTTAGCGAATACCATGCGAAAGCTGCAAATTATTGAATTATATTCATACATACCTACAATCGAGCTATTTTACGGATTTTATCAATGTATCAATATACACAAACTACTATTAGATTTAGTACAAGAAATCATAACGTAAGCCATATTTACGGATGATACCGCGTTTGATAAAAAAATTGAAAAACGTTAATGAACGGGTTTCCGCGAATTAATTTAATTTTGTCTGTTAATTCTCTTACTGATACTATGCAGCTCAGAAACTTAGTCCTAACAGTAAAATTCAGCGAGTGTGTCTGCAACACTACTAGACGCACCGGGGCGGAAGCGGCACGCGAGCCTAATCGTAATAATTAAGCTGCGCGAGTGTGGCTGCAGCAGCTCTAGACATATCTGAGCAGAAACGCCTAGTCTTAACAGCACGAGTGTGGCTGTAGTAACAGTAGACGCACCGGAGTGAAAGCGGCAAGCGAGCCTAGAGGCCTAACTGTCAAGTTACGCGATTAGGACTGCAGCAGCATTAGACACACCGGATCCGAAGCAGCACGTGAGCCTAGATTTCGAACAGTGAGTTGTGCGAGTGTGGCTAAAGTAAAGTAACAGCCTAAACATGTCTCACTGCTGGGCAAAGGCCTCCTCTATACAGAGGGTATCAGGGCATAATCCAACACGCAGCCCCACTGCGGATTGGCGGACTTCACATATCTTCGAAATTATTTTTATTGTCATTATTTCGAAAATATGCAGGTTTCCTCACGATGTTTTCCTTCACCGCGGAGCACGTGATAAGTCAGCACTTAAAGTTAAAAACTTCATTGGTGCCGGCACCGGGGATCGAACTCAGGTTGCTGGAGTATATTGAATTAAAGGCCAGCTAACCAAGCCCGGAAACTGAGCTATCACGGCTCTTGTGTGGCTACAGCATCATTAAACAGACCGGAGAAGAAGCGGCACGTGAGCCTAGAGTCCAAACAGAGAGCTGCGCAAGTGTCACTTCAGCAGCATTAATCAGACCGGAGGGGAAGCAGCACGCGACCCTAGACCTTACAGTGAGTTGCCCGAGTGTGGCTGCAGCAGCACTAGAGACCAGAGCGGAAGCGGCACGCGAGCCTAAACCGTACAGTGAGTTGCCCGAGTGTGGCTGCAACAGCACTAGAGACCAGAGCAGAAGCGGCACGCGAGCCTAGACCGTACAGTGAATTGCCCGAGTGTGGCTGCAGCAGCACTAGAGATCAGAGCGGAAGCGGCACGCGAGCCTAGACCGTACAGTGAGTTGCCCGAGTGTGGCTGCAGCAGCACTAGAGACCAGAGCGGAAGCGGCACTCGAGCCTAGACCTTACAGTGAGTTGCCCGAGTGTGGCTGCAGCAGCACTAGAGACCAGAGCGGAAGCGGCACGCGAGCCTAGACCGTACAGTGAGTTGCCCGAGTGTGGCTGCAGCAGCACTAGAGACCAGAGCGGAAGCGGCACGCGAGCCTAGACCGTACAGTGAGTTGCCCGAGTGTGGCTGCAGCAGCACTAGAGACCAGAGCGGAAGCGGCACGCGAACCTAGACCGTACAGTGAGTTGCCCGAGTGTGGCTGCAGCAGCACTAGAGACCAGAGCAGAAGCGGAACGCGAGCCTAGACCTTACAGTGAGTTGCCCGAGTGTGGCTGCAGCAGCACTAGAGACCAGAGCGGAAGCGGCACTCGAGCCTAGACCTTACAGTGAGTTGCCCGAGTGTGGCTGCAGCAGCACTAGAGACCAGAGCGGAAGCGGCACGCGAGCCTAGACCGTACAGTGAGTTGCCCGAGTGTGGCTGCAGCAGCACTAGAGACCAGAGCGGAAGCGGCACGCGAGCCTAGACCGTACAGTGAGTTGCCCGAGTGTGGCTGCAGCAGCACTAGAGACCAGAGCAGAAGCGGCACGCGAGCCTAGACCTTACAGTGAGTTGCCCGAGTGTGGCTGCAGCAGCACTAGAGACCAGAGCGGAAGCGGCACGCGAGCCTAGACCGTACAGTGAGTTACCCGAGTGTGGCTGCAGCAGCACTAGAGACCAGAGCGGAAGCGGCTCTCGAGCCTCGACCTTACAGTGAGTAGCCCGAGTGTGGCTGCAGCAGCACTAGAGACCAGAGCGGAAGCGGCACGCGAGCCTAGACCGTACAGTGAGTTACCCGAGTGTGGCTGCAGCAGCACTAGAGACCAGAGCGGAAGCGGCTCTCGAGCCTCGACCTTACAGTGAGTAGCCCGAGTGTGGCTGCAGCCGCACAAGAGGCCAGAGTGGAAGCGGCACGCGAGTCTAGACCTTACAGAGAGTTGCCCGAGCGTGGCTGCAGCAGAACGGCACTCACCCGAGCGGAGGCAGCACGCGAGCGTGTAGAGGCCGGGCCAGCGCGGCGCCGTGAAACGCAGCTGCAGCTCGTGGGACTCCGCTAACGCAGTTATATGCGCGGGCGCCGTCAATAGCGTACGCGACTTGCGGTCACAGATGTAGCACCACCAGTATTCTTGCTTCTCCTGCACGGAAACGGATCACAGTTTAGCAATATGTTCTCAACAGTAATTGAAACTATACTTGTCAATATATTTTAACTTACTATATTTTATTAATTAAGCATATTCTATTTATTGCCAAATGTATGCTGCTAATTATTGTCATATAATAAAAAATTAAAAAAAACAGCCCATAAATGTCTCACTGCTGTTCAAAGACCTCTTCTGTAAATAAGGTATCAGGGCATAGTCCACCACGCGACACCACTGCGGATTGGCGGACTTCACATACAATCCAAGCCGAGTTTCGAAATCATATAACGTCTTTACGTTAATATTTATTTAGTTATCGTTGGCACAGTAAATGTACTTGTATAATAGTAGCATATTTTTAAACTTGAGATAATACACGTATTACGTAATATTTTCTCCAAGTCTAGAAGTAATATTTCTAATTTCGTACATAGAGCACATTAAACGGCGACAACTCATCACTGCGGCGTCTGGGACTAAGCTATATTAGACTAATCTGTCTATAAACCGAGCAAAACTTAAATGCCCCTCTGGAGTTCGTTCAACTCAATCGCGAAGTACACAGTTATCACGAATCTCAAGGAGATGCATGCGGGATGCTGAGACAGGATTACCATCTCTTTCGCGCCACAGACTTTTTCTTCTGATTTTCCGTTCCACGAACACACGATTTAACACTCGTAAGCTCTGCCCCGTCGCTCTGCACTCGGCGCAACTTGTGCAACCGGGCACGCTAGTCTTACTTATCGAACCGATTCAGCGTTCGTCCGTGTTCGTGAGCTCAGCACCGGCCGCAACTTGTGCAATCTTCTTCGTCTCTTGTATCTTGTATTAACTGAAGTTTTTGCTTTCAGTCCCGCTATTAAAGCTTCATCTGACACAGAACCGGTGGGCTAGCTCACAGGTTTGGGCCCTCCGCTGTGGGTAGGGCCGCGCATGTGCTCATGCGTGTGTTTAACTACGACATGTCATCTAAGGGCCATCGAAGTTGCGGTGCGGACCGAGACCCCGATGGCCGTCGACTGTTTTTAGCTAATCGGTGGCTGGGGGCGGTGAGAACGGCCCGGAACGCGGGTGTACCTTGTGTACGCGTTGTGTTGGTTTCGCCGTGCTCGGAGGCGAGGGCGAACAATTGTGTTTGTTGTTACACTAGCTATAGGTGTAGTGTTATCCAGCGGGACCCCCAGCGGTGCGTCCGGCGTATCAAGTCCCCTTCCTCGACCGGGTCGATGAGGACGTTTCGCGGGCGACGCTTGTTGACGTTCGCGTTTGTGTCGGGTTGGTAATTTGCTGCGCTTACCACCAGAGGGTTGGGATGATATTCGGCTCTATCAAAGAACCGTTTGGTCAGGTCTTTAAAATATTCGCGAATCGTCGGGAGTCTGCAATCGCTGTGCAGATCGACGTTGCGTTGATACCACTGCGCACCGGTTGCACGGCGGATGAACTTATTTTGTACTATTTGCTATCTTCTTCGTGCGACCGTGCGCTCGGCCGTGTTTGCGCACCTGCGGGAAGTAGGGGCAGTGGACGGGGCGCGAGCTCTTGGAGCGGCCCTCGAGCCGCTCGCGTTTCAGTATCCGCTTCTGGAAGCGCTCCCACTGGTCGTCGTCCTCCGCCGCGGAGGACTTGCCGCGCGACTCGTCCTCCGAGCACGAGCTCCGCGAGCCGGACTCGTCCGAGCTGCCCGCCGAGGACTCCTCGCCTGCGACATAGTGAGTCAGGTTATGAATGCGCGAAAGAGATGGCCTATTCGTTAGCTCACTGCACGTATACGTAAATGGAGAAACCAAAAAGTAAAGTAACAACAAAATGTTCCACTGCTGGGCAAAGGCCTCCTCCGTGCTGAGGGTGTTACTGCATAAACCAACCACGCAACCCCATTGCGGATCGACAGACTTCACAGTTTTTTTTTTTCAATCCGAAGATACGCAGGTTTCCTCAAGTTGATTTCCTTCACTGCGATGTGATAAGTCAGCACTTCAAATAAATTTCATTTGCGTCGGCACCAGCATTTTAACTCTGGTTGCTCGTGTATTTTTAGAAGTAAGAAAACTAATTCGTTGTAACTATTGTACGACGTGACTTACATGCGACGTTCAGTTCTTTCTGAGAGCTGTTGAGATGTAATCTCAACAAATATTTTTAAACTCAAGTTGTTACGACCTATATTTTTGAAGTAAGTTTTTTACGTTTTTAGTGGTCTTTTTACTCTGGAATTAATTGGTGGTTACAGCATATAAATAGCCCTTTTCACCAGTGAAACGAACAATAAAATTAGTGACACAGTTACTTATAAAAGATGTGTAACTTATGTATGTGTTATCCGCTTAAGCGTGCAACGATTCTCTAGACGTAGCTAGTTTTAAAATTTGTGAAAAATGGATGACAAATTTTTCGCCGTTGCGGGTATCGCACCCACGTCGCTTTAACGACTAAGCTAATCGGTTGATTGCCACACCAACGAAAATCTCATCGTACTTTATCTACAATTGTTTCATGGCATTTTAAACATTTCGATTTTTTTTGTAGTGCCAATCTCTGCACTTAAAATGAAATATTAAAATAAAATAAAAAATTTATGTTGTCTTAAGTGCAAAGTTAGCAGTATAAAAAGAATAAGAAAACGGTACCTTCTTCGTCCTTCTTCTTTGGCTCCCTAGTTTTCTTGGCGTCGTTGGCGACGGGAGTGGTGGCGGGGGTGGCGGGGGTGGCGGGCGCGGGTGCCGCCTTGGCAGGCTGCTTGGCCGCTGCCGGCTTCTTCGTTTTCTTCGCAGGCGCATGCTTCTTGGCCTGCTGTTTCATCCAGACGGGCCGTTTGAACGTGTCCTTCTTGTCGTTCTTTTCGCTCTTGTCGTTCTCGGCCTTGTCGCCGTTCTCGACGCCGCCCCCTTCTTCGTCCTCCCTGCGATGGGAATCGTTAGATTAAGAAAGAAAGAAAGAAACATTTATTTGGCACATGAAAATAAAAGTTTACTAAAATCACATATTAATTTCGTATTTAACAGGAAAGGGATAATATAACACGGATCAGTAGTAGGTAGAGTTTGTTTAGCGAAAATTTTAAAGAAGATGTGATAGGGCCACGCAGCAGCCTCGGCGGTTGCACGGGCAGTCTTGTCCGGGTAAGTACCACGACCGGCGTGCGGTGGAAGCAAATAATTATTACACTTCCACGTGAGTCGGGTAACGGGGCCTAATTTTTTATTAAAGGTTAGATTTGGCAACGCCTCTGTAACCTAGGTGTTGTAGATCCATTAGTATTGGTCACTTGTTGGAAAAGTTCCTATTTAAAAAAAAAGTTTTTTTCCTCTTTTTCAAGTGACAATTCTTCGGTGGCGATTCTATAATTAATCGAACGATAATTAAGAGCTAGTTTTCAAGGAGGAAGGAAAGGTTAGGAAAGCTACTTATAAACTCAATACGAAGCCATTAAATAATATATTATCGTGCATATGCGACTTGTAGATGCGCGCTATATGTGTACGAATACCTGATTTACCACGAGGTATGTACTTCTGTAAACTTCTTACTTAATATTAGATATTGAGAAGTTTCCCTTCCATCATGAATACGGCCATGAACGCAATTTTTTTTGCCAAACATGTACTGAATTATTTTTTAAGATGAATTTTTTATTTTTAGTGCTATACTCTAGACTCAAGATGAAACTCTTAAATTGTAAGTTTTTGTATATCAAAGTCAAAGTCAAAGTATATTTATTCAATAAAGGCCTAACTTAAGCTCTTATTGTACGTCAACAAAAAATCTACCACCAAAGAATGATTCTACCACCAAGAAATGATACATGATCGGCGCTTTCTTTCGGCGCTGTGTGATTCGAATCTGCGTCTTTTGATTTCGCTTTGGTTCTTACCAATTGAGCTAAACGACCGATAACCCCACGGTGCGAGTGCCGAGACTTGGACTTAAAATAAAAATTGATCTTGTAATTTTAAGAGCAATCTCTCGTTATAAATGTTCATTGTTGAAAGATATTTGTAAGGTGTTTTATTCAAGCATTGATAAAATGCAATAGAATGAACGAAGATAAATCTCAAGATTTAATCTCGAGTTTGTAATGCGTCTAGGCGCGAAACCTGAAGACGCAGGTTCGAATCCCGCATCGCCAAAAATTTTTGTTCACAAACATTTACAATTTTAGAATATACTGAACTATGAGCCACTTACTTTATAACCTCCTTTTCTTTGATTGTTGTATCGCCGAAAAGTTCCTTCATGTTGGTCCTCCTGAGGGACACAGTTACAGTAACTATTGCGCCTGCTGTCACCACTGTAGAGTTTTCATCATCAATTACTGAAATAAAGAAATTTCAAATAATTTACCATAATTGAATATATTTTAATACATGCAATTGATTTTATTAACAGTAGCGAGGAGGCCTGTGCTCTCTTGTCTAACCTATGTTTTAAATGTTACATGGAATTACTATTACATTACATTTCTAACACAACAAATTGCTTCCCAGGATAATTATAAGCATTTAAAGACATAAAACTTCATTTCACACTTCTTGTCTTTAGGCTAATATTCTTTGAATCTGTTCAATTGATGTTATTAATGCATAAACTTCTTTTTTTATTTTAAATGAAAATACAATATTGAATACATTTAATATAATTATGTTTTAATATTATATTATATTCAATAAATTGTTACCAATATCATAAATATATAAATCATGATATTGACATACCTTCAGTGTTCACTTGGAAATGTATATAAGGCATATTTCCTAAAACTTTCATGACATCTTCATATTGAGTATCATTCAGAAACCTAAGTACTTGTCTTCTCTCTTCACCTGACAGCTGTGCTAATTGAAGTAGTGATTTTATATGTTTCTTTCGATTTGTGAAATATTTCAAATGATCTTCTGTTATATATGGTAGTTGAAGTAATGGAGATTTATATTCCCAGAGGGCTTGAACTATCATTGGCGACAGTTTCATGCAATTCTCTATTGTTTCTATAGTGGGTAAGCGAGGAACTGTAATTTTAATGAGGAAAAACAATGAAACATCATGAACGATGAAATGTAAATATTAAATATTGTAGAAAAATTGGACGAAATGTTTTTCATCCCTGCTGGAATCGAATTCACGTCGTCCTCATTCGGACCCACACTCTTTAACCACTAAGCTAATTGCCTTATTTTTCTATTATCACCACAAAAATTTTAATTTCAAATAGAAATAAAATACTGAGTAACATTAAATATTTCCAGTTTGATAATTGCTTGAGTGTGAATACATTTACACTGTGTCAAATGCATTTATCACGGAAACAGTTTGGACATAACTGATTACTTATGCACAATTTCATGATGATAGATAACACATAAGAAACCAAGATTTTAGATTATACATCAATATTTCAGCTTTTATAGAAGGAAATTATTTTACATTTAATATTATCAAAATGATAATAATACATCTTTTTATAAATGATTGTTTAAAAAATTTTTGTAACCGTTAACATGACTGTTATAAACATAATAACAGATAATTTTTTGTGTCATACATATAATCAAGACAAATTTTTATATATAGACTTGAAAATCAGGGTTGTAAACCTAAATTTACGCACTAATGTAATTTTCTGTTTGCTTTTAAATAGGGTTTTCTATATACAGCGTGTCGTTACCATCGCGACATTAAATGAACATACGTCTAACGCTACTTGCCAATAATCATAAAAAAATATTAACGTTAAACAAAATCCATAATTAAAATTAAATATTTTTCAAACAAACTCATTAAGTAAAAAAGAAACAAAATTTGTAACATCCTATACAACTCGCCCCACAGCGTCGCATTACAAGCCTCTCCTTCTAACAGTATGTTTTATCTCTTTTAAATTCATTCAACCCATTCATATGCTTTGTGACCTTTACAAATGAACTTTACGTTATAGTTTTATACGGAAGGGTTTTCGAAAATTGTTTGTTTTGGAAAATTTAATAACTCGATAAATATTGATGTTTAAAGAATGTAAATTACCAAGTTGTTGGCAAAATCACTGACGTATCAGTGGAGCCATAGTAGAAAAAAAAAAAAAAGAATGTAAATGTTTAATACAATTTTAAAAAGTCATCCTCTATATGTGTGTTCATTTATTGTCGCGGTGGTAACGACACGCTGTATAGGCAGTTTAAAATAATTTAAACTCACTTCTTCTAGCGTAGGCTAGTGCAATAAGCTGATTAACACAGTTAACCATCTCAACTATAAGGTCAGGGCACCTTGACACAACATATCGTCGATCAACCTCAAGGGTATCTGGAGGCAGACGCATACGCGATAAATGTGCGTGCAATAGAGCTCGCGCTTTTATACTGTATGGCCGACAAAGTGGTTGCTCCTTGTTTTTCTCGCCAAGATTTGGTAACTCCCGTAAAAGCTGAAAAGGTCATTTCCTAACAAATCTAATTAATGGATTACACATATGCTCCGCATATTCATAAACATGTTCGAGTAGTGATAGAGCTGAGCAAAACCTTGTTTATGATATTACAGATCAAATACCTTGAAGACATTTTTATGTTTGTAGTAAAGTATGGTCAGCAGATAAACATAATTAAAGAAATAATTTTTTACACTACTTTTCTATTTTCATATGTATTTAACATATTAAGCATAACTTTTTACCATGGATTCTTGCCATCCAGACATTTCATAGTGATCATCATCCTCACTTTCATGTGATAAGTTCATTACAATTATATAATGTATACTATTCCGCTATATCTATGGTAAAAATTTTATGATTAATGCCATCATTCAACTAATTAGAAAAAAAATAAAAGTCGCTGTGTTTTTTATTCTATTTAAAATGCAGAAATGTCTCCAAGCTATTTATAAATGTAACATATTTAATGCTTAATTAATGTAACATATTTTACCGCAGGAACTTCCTCATTATCTGTTATCCTCTCAATAACTTCAGAGTTATGTCTGCGATCAAATTCACATGATGCAGCAAGAATCATGAGAGCTCTTTTTAGAGGCATGGAAGGAGTTTTATGGCAAAAGTAAAAGTATGCCTGTGTTGTATTTAATAAGACCTGCTCTCCTGAGAAACGAATAGAGCGGTACCACCATGTACCAACCTGTAAAATAAATGAAAATACATATATATTTTATATTATCATAAGAAATATTAAGTAAATAGTTCACCATCTTTCATTAATAGTACATATACCCAGTTTCTGAAACACTGATCATCTGATGATCATCAGAATGATCTTCTTAATGATCAGAATGATCAATTCAAAGATTTTAACAATCAGATGATCAGTGTTTCAGAAACTGGGTATATGTACTAGAAACCGGGCATTAATCTTTAAACATATCAACAAAAAATAAAAATAAATTTTCCAAAAAAATATAGGTATTACTTAATTTTTAAATATTGGTGATAAAATTACAGGAGTAAATTGGTGCTGACATAAAAAACTACAGTGGCTGTTGATTGTCATGTTTAAAGTAAATGTATTTTTTAAACTTAACTTAGGCTATAAACAATGAACACTCACAGCTGTAGGTAGTGCAACCATAAACACAAGTCCATATAAACCAAGTACCCATACACTATTTTCTTTTTCAACAATCCAGCTGGGCAATGCTATGCCAAAGCTCATTGCTCCAGGGCCATCAGGGTTACCATACTTTTCCCAATTTCTACGCGCTTCATCATCTGTTAAAGCCTGAAAATAAAAAAAATATTCATTCTTTCTGTTCTCTAATGAAAATAGTAACAAAATAATGGCATAAGAATTTACTTGGTATGCTTTGGTGAGTCTCATAAAAGCTTTTTCATCACCAGTCTCTTTATCAGGATGAAGAATTAAAGACTGCTTTCGGTAAGACCTTTTAATTTCAGCTTGTGTTGCACCAGGAGGAAGTCCAAGTATATCGTAAGGATCAAAATTGGACATTTCATAATCAAATTGTGACACTTTATATGCTAAGAAACCAAGAAGCACCCATCCTGAGATTATAGCTAATTTAGTAAAAAGATTTTTAAGGCTTTTATATGGCTGTGATTGTTCAATAATTTGTTGCTTTTTTATACAATTTGGACATTGACAGCGTTCTGCTATCTTTGCAGGATCTGAAAAATACGAAAGATTTTCTTGAATTTATAAACTGGAAGATAAAACGTCTATTTACGTTCTTAATTTACTGAAACCGTTTATGATTAAAGTACATTAACTGTATCGTCACGTTGACAATACCGTAAAATAATCAACATAACTGTAGTTTTGGAAAGTGGGTTAAATATGTAAACACCTTTAGGTTTAAATGGTAAAAGACTTTTTTGCGGTGTAAACAACTATTAAGGTATTTCTTAGATTAATTACACTTATACATTACCTTCTTTTCGTTTTCTTGGCCAGTAGTAAAATGTTGCTGGCACAAGTATTAAAGCAAGAAAAGAGAGTACAAAATAAAAGAATGTAGACCCACTCTCGTCATACTCAAACTTTTGGCCACCCATTTTTCAATTAATATTTTAAATCATACTGCGATACATGAAAATCATTACCGCGCTACACGATTAACCTGACGTGTCATTCGCTATTTGTCAGTGAAAACTTGAAAAGGGTTGCCCTTTGCCAGATGACACCTTTGAAAGGACTTATTAATGTACGCACAATAAATGTGAATGAAAATATTTCTGTTAAATTGGTGCAGACAGTTTAGAAACAGGATACAATAACAAAAGAATATGCATACATTAAAAATTTATAGTAATTATTAAAACGTAACGATAAAAGGCATAAAAAATCAAATTGAATTAAAAAATATGTATGTAAAACGCGGCTGCAACGGCTGCATTAGGCCTATACTGTTCAAGGTGTATGAGTTGCTCCAATTGCTCTTTTATTACAGGGAGCAGGTATTTTTCAATACTTCTTCGCACTTGAACCATAATTCAAAAATAACAGAAGTAACGTAACTCGTACTTGTGTTATAAAATTTATGTTCCATCTAAAGTAAATTTTATAAATTTCTATGTTATTTTTTAATATTAATTTCTTTCTACTTCTACTCTTGGTTTCCACAAAGAAAGGTAAGTTACGCGATAAGCCATGAAAAAAAAAATTATGTAAGTGCGTACCTACAAGTACGGATAATAATACGTACGGCTGTGATACGCGTGTGCCTTTAATTAATAAGTGCAATTACCCAGTAGAATGTGTGTTGTGCTTGGTTATTAATACGCAAAAGAAGCAACGTATTTATACGTTTGAAGCCCATATAAAATTCATACTTAATGGAATAGATATTTGTATCGCATCTGATATTGATATAAGTATCTGAGTGTACCAGGAACAGGCGTACCGAGTATTATGACGTAACCTCCTCTATATCTTACAAAATGGTTTCGAAATTAATTATATTTGTAAACCTTGTATTTCCTAATTCTTATAAACTCATTCTCGCTCATGAATAATTTTCCTAATTTTATTTTCGTTGTTACGTCTCCTGATTATATCGCAGTTTTGACGTTGTTACTTCTTCTGGATACGTTCCTGTACCGACTGCAGTCCAAAACGGGTTTTAAATTTCACGCTGTATATATATTATTCGACTTGGGAATAAACTTAAAGGTGCTGTATGCAGTCAATTTTTAACTATTTGAGCGGTAAAGCAGGGAAAGCGGAGGCCGGGAAATCCCGCTTGGTGCGGGGCGCAACGCACGAAGTTCGTGCACGCGCCGCGTGACCTTCATTCTTTACCTTTTAGTGGTGGGCCAAATTACTCTAAAAAGTTTTGTAGAAATTACGAATACGACTTATATTATACATATTTTTTATATATAAGGAATTTTAATTTATTCTTTAAATGTTCAAGACTCACTAAGTTATATTAATTTCTCAACTAAAAAAAAATTAATAAACTTTCGATAAAATCCTTATATTGACAGCAATTATAAAATCGAAATTTTGTTACTTTCCACAGACATCGCGTATTGGTCCGAGCGTCATAAACACAATGGTGAACTGCGGTTCCAAGTTCAAACCTCCATTTATTGGGGTTGTATTTTTTATAATATTTTCACTTTTAATTTGTTAATCAACTAATTATTTTGTTATTATTTCATAAAGTGGCTTTATTTCCGGCATTATTGAAAGACAAATTTTCGTTTTAGGGTGAAAAATTAAATATTTTAATAATAAAATAAATGAGAGTTGGTTTATTTACTGATAGATTGTACTTCAATTGTTTCGTTCAACTTTGAGCAAATACAATAATATTTCGTTGTATATTTATTAAAATCAAAATGATAACAAAAGTTAAATGGTAAACAAAAAATACTTCCAAGTAATAAAATCAACAATAAATATAACAAAAGAAATTAGGGATATGAACCCAATCCTTAAAGAATGATGGTCCCATGCACTGTAAAGTCCAATCAATCACAAGATACGACATTGAAATTTCGCTGTATATAAATTAATTAACAACTGTTAATACATACAAATAATTTAAAAATATGAAATATGCGAATATATATTTTGTAGTTTCTTGTTTTCGTAGATCTAAATAAAATTATAACTCTCAATAATAAATAAATACTGAACGTATTTCGTAACGGTGAGTAGAGATGAGTAGCATAGGTCCATCTAGCAAACCGCCTCAGCGCTCTCTTTTCAAGTGTTCAATCAACGTGTGGAAATGAAAGAGAACCGAAACAACGCTGCCGTGGTGCTTTGTTTTGGTCATCGCGTTCGAATTAATTTTAATGAATTAAATTAATATTTACAAATATCTTACTTCAATCAACAAATTAAGACAACAGTACTGGTTACTAAATAATTCTACAACAATGATAATAATTTAATTAGGATTTGTTGATGTATTACGTTCATTTTGGGTTTTGAATTCCACTTCTAAAGGTACACGATTTGAGAAAAAAACCGATTACGTTCTATTTTTAGAAAAAGCTTGTATAGCAATAAAACAAAGAGATTAGTCTAATGATCACAATTTATCAGAATCAAAATCAAATTAAATGAGTAGTATAAAAAATTACCTAAACGACAACCTTCTGATTTCATAACAAAAATACAAAATAACTTTTTTTTAATGTTTTAAACTTTTAACAATAAAAAAAATAAAATAATTTTGCCACAAATACTCAATGCCATTTAACATTTTATTTCAATCCAATCTGTTAAAAAGTAGGAAACTGGTTTACAATAAACAGATGGTTCCATTTATTAAAAAATCGTTTAAAAAGAAATGATAATTATGTAATAAAATCGATAACAAGTAAAAAATTAATCGATTAATATGAAAATCGATTATTTTTCCATCCAATTATTATATTCTGCTGTTTCTTCTATGACAAATGTCATTGTGACAATCTACTGAAAATTTGTTGCAATTTAATCTTTAATGCTATGGACATAAATTTAAAGTTCTGCCCAATTACTTTTCTTTGAAATCTGCGTGTAATATGCTATCTGCCAGAAGCTAAAATTTGTTATGTGTCATATAAATTTAATTTTATAAAGCCAGATTGGTAATTTTTTATTTTTTTCTATTAAGATGTCAGTTTTATTTTAACAGGCTGTGAAAAAAAGTATCGACCATCCATAGATGGCTACGTTCGATAATTTTACTTTGATTAATATTTTACGCATTACTTCTAGATGACTACTAAAATAATTGCTAGTGCTACTGTAAGAGCCGTTAAGAAAAGGGTCCTCCCTTCACGAGCAGCTCTTGTACTGACACCAACTGCAGTACAAAAAGTCAAAGAAATAATGTCTAAAGAAGAAGCTAAAGGATTTATTGGACTAAAGGTTGGAGTCAGACAAAGGGGATGTAATGGATTATCCTATACATTAGATTATGCAACATCAAAAGACAAGTTAGATGAAGAAGTGAAACAAGATGGAGTTACAATTATAATAGACAAAAAGGCGCAACTAACTTTATTAGGTTTGTATTCTATTTTTGATGTTAAATGTTATGATCTATAATGATCTGTGTTTAACAAAATTTGTTTTTAATCTTTCTTCACATATACCTGTGATAGGCTTTGAAACATTTGGTATAAGGCTTTTTATAAGAATTTTAACAATTCTTGTAATATTTACCTCTTTGCAGGAACTGAAATGGATTATGTAGAAGATAAACTTTCGGCTGAATTTGTTTTTAACAATCCTAACATAAAAGGTACTTGTGGCTGTGGAGAATCCTTTAGTATATAAAAATTTAAGTCTTCAAACTTAGTTTGCAGTTATTTAATTTTTAGCCAATGATATTTACAATGTGGGCAATTAGATAGAAATTTATTAAGAAGCTACCATGGCTTATTAAAAATAAAAATGTGTAGTATAATGTTTTTTTGTTATGAATAGTACCAGATAAGTTGTATATACATTAGGTAACAGCAATATTTTGTTTGATAAAATAATTTTCTACCGTAATAAAAAAATTTAGATGCACTAACTATCCTGCTATGATCAAAATGTGTATTTTCATTCATAGTATGAAGATCATAGAAATAATAAGAAGAGAATACAGAGTTATCTATTTCTGGCTCATATACTTATAACAATATGGTTTAAATAAATACTAGAAAGTAGTAGACTACTTGCTGGAATTGTTCGGAGATAAACCTTATAGCTTCAGCATATTCAACATGTTAAGCTATATGTCAAGAATGCTGGTAAATGTTAAAACAAACCACTTAATAAATTTTATTTGGTCTGAAAGAAAAATAATTGTTCTATGTCATATTGAATTTTAAATTTTATTAACACCGCTTTGTATATTTTATTTCAATGTGCATGTTAAAAATATGGATCAACTGTCAGACTGACTTAGTAGCTTAAAGCACATTATTAAAAGCATAGCAAAAGGATGACTGTTTCACTTTAAAACTCTAGACCTATATTAAAAAAATTCTGAATGATGTACTTGGTTAATTTTCTCTCCCTTTTTTCTTCCTTAAGAGTCACATGTATGAGCTGTCGTGTCCAACAGAATCTCAAATTTAACCATCCATTTATATTAAAAATTGTTATTGCCCACACCTTATCAAGCTTCTTATGAGCTATAAAGGACATAATCACGTCACAATAAATGCACCAAGCATTGCAAAAATGAAACAACAATGTAGATAAAATACATTGAGAGTTTATTTGGTGTGGCAATCAGCCATTGACTTAATGGTTAAAGCGTCTGACGTGGATTAAATTCCCTTTTTTGTCAATGATATGTTATACGCATACAAATTCACGGTCAAAATTATTCCTATTTCAGAGTGACTTCACACGTTTCATTCGAATGGTGTAAGCACAAAACATAGGTACTCTAGGGAGTACAAGGATAGCGTAGTAATAAGAAAAACTAGAATCTGCCAATCCAGAAAAGCCCTAAACCAGTACAGAGTACACCTATTTGAATTTTTAAGTTTTCGCATTTAAAAAAAAAACAGTACTCATATTTATGAATATCTAAAGATAACAGATGACTGATCAAATAATTTTTCTAAGTACAAAGAATCATACAAATTTCTCCCCTTTACAAAGTTGAAATTTTATAATAATTAATATTAATAGTTTTGAAGTTATACTTCATACCGACACCGACCTCAAAGAGAATGTAATCACTACGTTTATGACCGACCTGATGAAGTTGGTCGCAAAGTGACCAACTTCACGGTGTTACCACGACAAACAAAATTTTTGAAATTTATCTATAGTTCCAAGTTTACATTGTAGCTTTATAAGCTTAATAACTGAGTGAAGTCTGAATTAGTGTTTTGCCGGATCATTAAAATTGTTGATCCGCAGATACGGATCATTGGCGTCAAAATCCGCTATTGTCTTTACCTATCATGACTTTTGGGGGATAAAGCTACCAAGTTACTCTCTTTGAAGTACAATTTACCGTTCTTTATTTGTCACTGTGTTTTTAATCTAAAGTTAACATTTTGACTGTCACAGTGTATTATCATCTATTTACGATTATAAGGGTGAAATCCCTCAAAAATATAGAGGTAACGGAAATGGACCTTTTTTCCGACGGATATCCGCAGATACGGATACGGATATCCGAAACATCACACGATGGTCGGCAAAAGTCATTTTTAAATGAAATAAAAATTTGTAAAACTGTAGAACGCATCGTACTTTCTTTATTACAATACAAGGATCTAGATAAACCTAAATAGGTATTCTATTTCGCAAAATGATATATTGATTAAAAGGTATGTAACCATACGTTATTCACATGTCATGCGTAACTAGAGACGTAACCGTAAGAAAAATTTATATTTTTTTCTGTCTCTTTTACACAAATAACATGGTGGTAGCTCTACGTTTGGATGTAACTGGTATTGCTGTGTGGGACGTTTCAGTGTTTGTCTATTTCGGCTTTGTTTACGTGTTTAGTAAAACGAAAGGGTTTTGATAAACGGGAAAGTTTAACTGTCGTTTATGGAAATTAATTGTAATATTCCTAATATACAATTTGTGAAGAAAAAAAATATAAACGGTTGAAATGAATAACGGGGATGTTGGAGGATCGAGAGGCAGAGGCCGTGGATGGCAACAACCTGAAAACCCACCTCGGGAACTACGGCGACCAAAAGCCGTAGTTGAAGATAATAAAGGTAGGTTCAATAGGTAAAGTTTAAATTAACACTTTCACAAGATGCATACAAATAAGTAGTAGAGCGACTACGTCATGCATTGGTCATCTATGCATTTCATTTCAAGACTTCAGGTGAAAGTTACGAAGATTTCCATATATGATGACGTCGACGTATTTTGACAGTAACCGGTTGTGTTGATGCGACTTCACCCCTACCGTTTAAAATGTATTAAATTATAAATGCGGTATTAAAATGCTTCTTCATTAAACATTGAATAATTAAATGATTCTGTTTACATATTTTTACTTCAATTTAAGCAGTAAATTTAATTTAATTTATTATATTTAGGTTAATTTATTTTATTTAGCTTACCCAGTTTGTCTTAAACATCAATGAAGCTTGATTAATTTCTTTCATTTTAATAGTTGAGCCATCAAAGTCAAAGCTCTCTGCCGATGCCAAAGAGTGGTACCCTCCAAACTATGTACCACAAACTACAACAACATATACTGAAACATCTGCCTACAGGCCTCAACGGTTTTCGGTTCAAGATAGACTTCGTCAGGCTCAAGATGTAAATCCCTATAATTATGATGATATGTCATATTCTCTTGCAGAATTTGAGAACCAGGACTTGCGGGTTAGTTGTATTAAATGTTTAACAAATTATTTGACCCATCAATGTATATATAATTTATACTTTCTATTTATTTTAGGAGAATCTTGCTAATTTGATAACTGTTATGTGTGAGATAACTTTTGAACCTGGCAAGTTTGACACTTTGTGCGGCCCACTAGTTGATTCTTTCGTCTCAACATTACATGATGTCAAGTACACTAGACCTCTTGTGGAAGCTATTGTTAATCAGGTAAAATATGTTTTTAACACATTAATTACAAATTATTCTATTATTTATGCAAGCAAATTCAAATACATGTCTAATTTTGACTTTTCCTGACCTCTAGCTTACAAGATATGTTACTAACATTAAGCATAATTTGAATATCTCTATAGTATGTAATCACTAAAGTAGATCCTAATCAGTTTTATAGAATCTAATGAAAAAGCACCACATACCAATATTTGTATCTTATCTTGATAAAAATTTGTGCCTTCTATGAGCAAAATAGAGAATCAAAAATATATCATCTCTTGATGACCAGATTTAAAATATAACTAAAATATCACACAACATGTTTTTGAAGCCCTTCATTTGTTACACCATTATTGTTTCCCAAAACTTGCAATGCAGAAATGAGTTTGTGTGAGATACAAAAACTGTTGCACAATTTATTTATTGCATTAAATCAAATTATTGCACAGGTACAGTTTCACTCTTACATTTATTTTGGAAATTAAGTTATATCCAAAAAAATTTTTAAACCTTCATATAACTATAGCCTTGATGTCCTTTATCCTTCTTAGGGTTTCATACCCAACGGGTAAAATGGGACTCTTTAACTAATACTCACCACCTCTGTCCACTCTCTGTCTGTTTGTTACTAGGTTGTACCTCATGAACCATGATAGTTAGACAGTTGAAATTTTCACATAATATGATGTGTTTCTTTTGCTGCTATAAAAACAAATACTAACAACCAGAATATAAAAATTTGTAAGTGGGGCAGCATAACATGATTTTTCTGATGTTTTTATAGATCCAACTCGCACTTGGTTTTTTTATTTATATCATCATGGTTATTTTATTTGAATACTAGATTTCTCTGTACAAATGGTACTTAATTAAAGTTCCCTATTTTTTTCAGGGAAGATGAGAAACTGTTATAAATTCATGTATTCCATTCTTTAATAAATGAAATCTGTATATGTTGAATAAAACAGCACCAAAAAAATGTGTGTTTACTAAGTTTGCATGTAAGAAGTTATTCTTCTTTAGCATAACAAAAGGAAAATGACCAAAAATTTTATCCCCCTTGTAATAATACTCTTTGTTTGTGAAAAATACAGTAAATGCAATTGATGACAGTTTAATTATACATGTAACTGGATTATAGGTTTTTTTTTTTGTTTTTTTGTGTTCGACTTACTGGACGGACCTGGCTTTTCATGCTACAGAGAATACTGTTGCATGGCCCCACCACAGCTAAAATATCAAAAACTAGTTGCCATGGTACTACCGTGAAGTTGGTTGCAACCAACTGTGTCATGTTGCTTTTTGACTGTCGTTGTGCGCGCGCATCGTAAAGATTTTAATCCCAATTTTTTCCCAAACACCAAAAGAAATATAAGTTCAAAAATAAAATGATTATTATAAATGAGTTTTTTTATGTGAAAAGTTGCCAAGCGACTAGACGGTTCATCTGATGTTAAGTAAATACCGCCGCCCATGGACATCTGCTACCCCAACAGGGTTCCAGATGTGTTGACAACCTTTTGAAAATTGGGCTCCGGCCACCTCACTCACCAAACATGAAAAGATAAGATAATCATTTATTTTCTTAACTGTGAACGCGAAAGTATTATACTTCCATTTTCCTGTTATAAATTATGCACACAAATTTACATTCCTTAATAATTTCTGCTTAGTCAATAGGTGAGTCTAATTTCCGCTACAATGGAGCCAGGCTTTGCTCTATGTATGATTCTGTGGCGCCACCTGAAGAATCAACATTCCGTGCATGCCTTTTGGAGCGCTGTTCCACTGAGGAGAATAAAATTATTACTGGCATTGAGACATCTGAAGAAAATATGAGAGGCTTTGCCATGTTCCTTGCAGAAATATATACTCAATTGGAAGATAGCCAGGTATATTATCTAAAATATATAATACTTAGTGTTCCATTGATTATGGTTTTTTTAACAACCTATCTATTTGACTGATAAATATTATAAATCTTTATTTGCTAATGTTAATTCAACTTTTTTAAGTATCATGATAATATCTAAAAGTTTTGAATGAGCCTAACATTATGTTTTGAAATTTTATGTATACTTTTATATTTGGTTTTGAACTTTTAACTCTTAACCTTATTGCTTAAAATTTGTTAAATTATTATGGTGGGATATTTATTTGTTTTCTCGTCTGGTTGGGTTTATAAATAAAAAATTATTATTATTATTAATATTCATCCATGACTGTGTTAAAATTATATGTTTTAATTTTTAATTCTATATCTGGTGAGTTGTCTGTTTCAGGGTGGCAGAATAAAGTCTCTAGGCGAAAGTCTCTGCAAAGTTCTTTTACATTTGCTTGATACAGACAAAGAAACAAATATTAAAGCTGTGTGTCAACTACTTAAAGTAAGTAATGGAAAAGTAACACTTTTTATGTGCTATTGTTGCGTTTTTTATAACTCCGTAATGTCAAGGTGTTAAGGTATTTATTGGCTTTGCTATTGTTGGTCGTGGGTTTGATTCCCACACGAACAACTATTTGTGTGACCCCCAGATAGTTATTTCACATCTGTGTGTCTGTCCACATGAAATTTATTTGTGTAATTGTGTGTTTCTAAAGTAAGGACAATGTTTTTTTTTAAAGTAAATATTGCATTGTATGTTTTTCCCTTTAATTGTAAATGTTTCAATTATTTTTAGCTCTATGCAAAACTTTGTATTTATGCTAAGTACAGTTGTAATCAGTTCTCACGAACTTACTCAAAACTTAAATAAAAATTTAAAATACAGAGTTGGATTTTGAAATATAATCAAAATTAAAAAAAAGTGAGTAACAAGTGCTTCCCCGAGCAGCTGTCGGGCATAGCGCTGGACGCGGATTGCCCGTCGGGCATGCACGCGGCGTTCGAGCGGCTCCGGCGCCGCACTTCGCTCGCCTGCGTTCGCGGCGTGGTGGCGCTGCGGGCAGCACGCTGGGGCCTCGCGGAGCCGGACCACGCCCAGCCGGCCGCCACGCCCATCATCGACCCCAGGAGGCGTAACCCTAACAGTGAGTAGCTGATTGGTAAACAGCACATCTCTCAGATTTAGCGATGCATCTGTGAGGTTCCCAGGTTATATAGCATATCGAAGATAATTAAACAGATTCAGGAGAGGCAACCCTACTGTTAGTAACAGAGTTGTGAACAACACCTCAAATTAAAAATATCTTTATTCAATAGACGCTTGCTCATTCTTATGAAAAGTCGACTTTTATATAATACATACAAAATAATTAATACGTAAGTTCTTAAGTAAGTTGCCATCCATCATTCATAGACTTGAGCGATCCATCCGTAAGGTTTCCAGATTGGGTACAATTAAACAGATTCAGGCAGTGCAACCCTACTGTTAGTAGCTGAGTTGTAAACAGCACATCACTCAAAGACTAGTGATCTATCTGTGAGATTCCCAGGTGATTCTATAGCACATTGGCTACATCTAAACTGGCTGGGATGTCTCATAAGGAATAGTGGACTGAGTAAAATAAAAATACTTTAATTTGTATAAAAAATATAAATTTCTTTAATTTTCCAATGTAAAATAATTCAAAATTTATTATATCAGTTATGAATGGAGAAATGGATGGAGGCTCAAACAACGAAGGAGGGTACCTTGCAGATGGCCACATGCTGACAGCAGAAGAGTGCGCCTTTCTACAGAGCAACCTACCACCTAAACCTGCTGCACTCGATGAAGATATACTGTAATATTTTTAGATAATTCAAACTTGGAACAAATTTCAAAATAACTAATATCAAGATTAGAATTTTAATTAATTTCATTCTGAAATATGTCAAATTGTGTTAAGAAACTTATTCTAATTAATAACTAATATAATCTACCTACATATTTGGCATATTAGTTTATGGACACACATAGTTTACTTCTTATAAAGCTAGTAACTATTTAACTAATTTAATGATAATATTTTTTTATATCTAGTGAGTCATGTTATGGATCATTAAAATACTCGTGTTTACATGAAATTAATAATAAAATATTAAAAACTTTTCAGTGACGAATTGGAAAATGAATCATGGGAAACAGGTATGGATGCTGAAATGCAAGCTGGTTTCCTGGAGTTCCTCAAGATATCAAACCAGATCAAACGATAACCAGAAATTTTACGACAGATTAGACTTCGCCCAGGAAAGACCAGAGCGAGTCGTCAATCTACAACGACAGTGGGATTGTGAAAATGTAACAAAAAAAATTAAAATAATTGAAAACGATAAAAATATCTCAGTGACAGACCAACAATATCACTTTAGAAGAATTAGCATGAGTTGTTTAGGGTGCGCCTAGTGAAGACTCTAGAATTAGAGTTACTAAAGCATTTATGATTCATTATAAATCCCAAGTTCTGCCTTTAAAACCATATCCTGATGTCTGGTTGTGCATTGGGCTCTTTGATACCTAAAAAAAGTAAGAGTGGATGTTTGCATAAATTGTCTTGATGGTGATACTTCCATATTTGCATTTGTTAGCAAAGTCTGTAAAAAGTGTCCTCATCAGCAAAACGAAACTTATACCTAATGCCTTTCAATAAATGTTTTAAAAAACAGATACATATACATAGGTGCTCTTTTAGAGTAGATATTGGATGTTAAAGATGTTCATATATGTTTATTTTCTTCTAAGTGAGCCAATTAGTGTAATGTAAATCAACACCCGGTTTCTGAAACTGATCATCGTAGATGTCAACTAATCAGCTGTCAAAAAGATTTTCAAATGTCATTTTAGTTGCCCTAAAGATGGTTAAACTCTCTGAATTGACCGGAATGATCTTCTTAATGATCAGAATCATCAAATCAAAGAGTTTGTGAGCCTGCAACTAAAATGAAATTTCAAAAGCCATTTGACAGCTGATTAGTTGACATCTACAATGATCAGTGTTTCAGAAACCGGGCGCAAGTGTGTCTAAGTATAGTTGACATTTATTTGCAATTAACATGTTTTGGTCTGTCGCTACATTAGTGTAAAATTATAATTGCATGCAAGCAACATAATTACTTTGGATAAACCTGCATAATTTTATTTGTCTTATTATATTCACAAATGTCTAAACTGTTTAACAATATGCACTTATGTCAGAAGACAAAGACTAAATGTAAACAAGTATCATAATCATTCACTAAGGTGTAACAGAAAGGATGGCCGCGTTTTTGATATTTCAATATCACTAGAGAATATTACTAATTTCAGTTGCCACATGGTGCATATATATATTTGTTACATATATTATAGTAACCCATTGCTTGTTTACATTTTTTCTATACTCTTACAAATATTGAGTGATCTCATTTTCCTTCCTACAATATTTTTCAAAATTCGTCGTGACAATAAGATGTGACATAATAATTTTTATTTTGTTTATGAAATGTTTTTAGATTAAGTGAAATTTCTTTAATGTGTATCATAAAGGTTAGTTTTGAAAGAACGAAAGATAGTACATAATCCAATTGTCTATTATTTAGTAACTCAGCCGTAAGCACTTTATCAATTTCAAGATCCTCGTATCAAATACATTACAATACAATTTTAGTAATTGAAATAATGCACAAAATGTCGAAAAATAATAATTTAAAAGTTAAGTAGATATGAAACATTTGTTAATTACAACTATTTTAATGTAAATTTTAATTAAAAATCCTTTGTGACAACAATCCTTATTTCATCAGGACATGTATTTTTGAAGTCTTTAAAATCCATAACGTATAATATGCTTCAATTGTAAAATTGAATGATTGTTCATAACTTGTCCATATTCGTGCATTTATTGTCATACCAAGTCATTTACTGGTATTTTTTGCAAGTGATATATATTCAGGGCCAATGCAAGCTACCAACCTGGTGGTGCAATGTACTTCCATTATTTTATTTCTTATGTAATATTCAATGGTTCTAGTTAAACCAATAAAGCCAAATTTGTTACTTTATGATGTAATTCGTTATCAATGTCAATAAGCTTGTTTGTAATAAGTGAGACTGTGTGATAGTGGTATAATGAATTTTAATCAATGACCTAAACGCCATTTGGATATAATGTTGTTCTTCACATACTTTAAACTTAAAGTAGGTATATCATACATGTCCATTCATGCTGCTCTATAAGGATGCATAAATAGAAATACATTTTTGAATATTTTTCCACTATATACTGGAATTATTTATTTGAAATGATTAGGCAAATGTTTATAATATTCCATTGTATTTTTGTTGCAGTGATATTATGAATGTTATAAGAATAAATGGATATTTTAATAAAAGTCATTTAAGTAAAACTTTGTATCATTTAATGAAAAGTAAATAGAGTTGTGTAATAAATACTTATTGTAAATAAACAGATTTCCAAGTATTTCTATTTTGGATGTTGGTAATTTTGTACTATTATTGTTCATTTCAGTTGTAAATTTGAGTAACGCATTTAAAAAAGATATGTATAATTTAACCATGTAATCAAATGAGTCATATATCCTGTAATTGCCAAGTACATATAAAGTCCTGAGATTAAATCTCAGTTACACACATTGGCTTAAATATCCATAAAATGTGTTTATCTTTTAAAAAAAAAATACTTATTCGTTTTTTATTAAAATATAAAATAATATTTGTATAAATATAGGAAACTTGGTTTGGCATGATAATATATTTTAGAAGAATAGAAGAGCAGCAATAATTAAGCAATTAATTGCCCCTGTTCTGTGAGAATAAAAATCAAGAAAGATATAACAATTGGTGATAAATTTTTCTATACTTAATAAACTACATTTTTCATCATTTAGCTAATGAAATATTTCTTCAAAACAACAAGTACAAACATTGAGATTTCAAACTGAAAACTTACTATTGGAGTAAAAAAGTGTCAAAAATATAACATTTCAATAGGACAAACAGTTTTAAATCATTCATTTGAAAATTAATGATTAAAATTTTCTCACCACAATTTCGTTGTATATTGAACACATTTTATTAATCAAACATCTGGTAGAACTTTATAGGGGTTAAGAATGCCATTTGGGTCCATAAGTTGTTTCAACTGGTTCATGAGTAGGAGGGCGGTCGCATCTTTGCTGTAGTGGATATAATGTGGTTTACGGAAGCCCACACCGTGTTCTGCACTGATTGAGCCTCTTAACTTGGCAACTTCTTCGAAAATAAAAGGCTCCAACATTGATGACACTTCTTTACTGTACTTCGGTACCGTGACATTAATGTGAATATTTCCATCACCTGAAATAGTTGTTTATTAGGAGTTATAATGTTTTAAGTTATACTTTTTTTGGCGCGTTTGGAAAAAAATATACTTATATGAGAGTAAAATGTTTACGATGCGCGCGCACACCGACAGCCGAAAAGCGACATGATGAAGTTTCTTGCAAAGCGACCAACATCACGGTATAACCATGGCAACGGGGCATACAACAGACATGATTTTTTTTGCCGTTTTTATAGATATATACACAGAATGATTTTATAGACAATGGACATATTAACAAAGCATATGCAGAATTTGATTCTAAATCTGAATCTGGTACGTACTTGTGACCTCGGCTTTTTTAAAAGGTTATATATGTACAAACATCTTTGAAGCCTGTTGAAATATAGGTGTACAAGTTTTGACTAAATAACATAATAATTGCGACGTGGTGTTTCCCGCTTATATTTTGATTTTGTAAGATTTGACAAACAGTCCAGCAACAATCCACCAACAAACTTTCCTTAAAATCGTTTTACTTGTTTACGATGTCCCCATTTCTTCTATAAAAGCCCTACCGATTATCCGAAAAGACGTCCAAATGAGAATATAAAAAGTGAAGCTTGAAAAACTTAGTTATTGGCATGATGCAAACATTGATAAGTTTAGCATGGTTGTAACTTCTCTTACTTTAAGATGTTATTTAAAATAAGGCGAAACTCTTCCTAGGTATTTTTTTATTTAGAATCCAGAACAAAGCCAAGGTTATCTTGGAATAAATTTATTATTTAGAAAGGACGAATATTCTAGGGAAGAATTTTAAAACAGCAGCTTCATTTTCGTTTTGTTAGCCTTTTTTTTTTTTTTTGGTATGGGGGGGGGGAAATCTTCAAAAGATACCCTGTCACATGACAGGGTTATGTGGGGTTCGTACTCACTAAAACCCCCTCGGTGGCCACCTTCTGTACCTTTGGAGGGACTCCGGGATCTCCTATGGAACGCACCGGTGTCCCTCGGTACTGGGCGTGAGCACGCCTCGGAGAAGGGTAAACCTTCCCCGATTCCCTCGCCGTCTTCCAGCAGCCCGAGACCACTTCGTGCTGCTGCCAATCCGTGTCCCCTTTTAGTCGCCTTTTACGACAGGCAAGGGATACCTTAGCTCTATTCTACGAGCCCGACACTACAGGGCTGACGGGGCGCCTCGTCCATTTCTACCGACCCGGTGTCTTCGTCTCCGAGCGGAGTCGGCCCTCTCCCGTTCCCGCTCAGCGGTCTCCTTCTGAAGCATAACAGCTTCGCAGAAGGAGACCAGTGCATCCGTGCCCGGTGAGTACTTGCGTCAGACGAAAGGTGACGTGCGCAAATCCCGCACTAAGCCAGGCTTCGAAGCTTGGCAGGAACGCAGTGACAATCCGTTGGCGCGAGTTCTGAGGTTCTCCCAAGCGCTCGCGCCAAATCTCAAACCCCCTTGTACGCTCCTGCTCCCGCACCTCTCCCGCATCCAGGGGCTCGGTATCATCCTGGGGTAACCGAAGGCGAGTATAAACTCCCGCATCTATCTCCGCCAGGATGTCCAGTGGTGGAAACCGAGCTAGGATAGTGGCCGCCTCAAAGGATATCGTTCGATAACCTCGTGCGATTCTGATGACCATTCTCCGCTGCAGGCTATAAAGTTTAGCTCTGCAGCGGCGAACGCTCGTCAGCCGGTGGAACCATACGGGCGCACCGTAGAGGGCCATCGAACGCACGACCCCCGCATAGAGGCGGCGAACTCCTTCCCTGGGGCCCCCGAGATTAGGCAGTAATTTGTGTAAGGCACCTACTACCTTCTCTATACGGGGGGCCAAGCGGTTGAAGTGCTCCTCGAAGCCCCAACGACTATCCAGAGTGAGACCAAGATATTTCATCACTGGTCTCACCGGGATCTGCACGTCACCCACGCGAACCGACCAGCTGGGTGGATCCCTTCCTCTAGGAAGTTTGTGGAACCAAAGCGCCTCGGTCTTATGAGGCACTATCCGAAGACCCAGCTCATGGATTTTGCCCACAACGCAAGCCACCCCAAGCTCAGCGAGCCAACTGGTGCTTTCGAAGCTACCCCCGTCGGCCAATACTAGAGTGTCGTCTGCATAGCAGATAACACTTACACCGACGGGGAGAACAGTTCGTAGGACGGCGTCATATGCGAGGTTCCAAAGTAATGACCCTAAGACGGACCCCTGTGGAACCCCGCAGTTCACCTCCCTATAATGGACTAACGCGTCCCAACCCACGTACTGAATGCACCTGCCGTGCAAGTACGCCCCGATAATACGCTGCAGATAGGGGGGTACCTGGTGGTAGGTCAGTGCTTCCCTGAGTGTCTGTCTAAAACCATACTGGCTATCCGATAGGTCGGGGCCTACCTGACGTAGGTGCATTTTGAGGCGGTCGGCAATAATTCTTTCAAATAGTTTGCCCGCCTCATCCAGCAAACAAATAGGTCGGAACGCAGAGGGAGCGTCCTTCCATCCTTCTTCAATAGCACCAATTTGGCCTCCTTCCACCGTGAGAGAAAAACACCGGCTCCGAGACAGCTATTGGAGAGTCGCCTCAGTCTCCCTCCCAGTCCGGCGGCGAGAGCTAGCACCCACACCCGACCATGAATACCATCAGGGCCTGGTGCGGTGTTCCGGCTTCGAAGCCGTTTAATGGCCCGGTTCATCTCGTCCTGAGTGACTCCCAATCCATCAGACCGGTCTCATTCATAATTATGGTTGGGGGCTCAGGGATTTCCTGGGTTAGGGGGAAGAGCGTATCAATCACTCTTCCCACAAAAGTTGGGTCCAGGGTCTCCGTCAGTGGAGGGGCCCATGGTCGGAGCTTGCCCAATACAATCTTATACGGGCGCCCCCACGGATCCCTATCCAGACTCTCGAGGAGTTCACTCCAGGACCGAGCCTTGGCTTCCTCGATCGCTCTTTGCAGTGCTTTTGTGGCACCTCTGTAAGCCTCGTATGCTCTCGCCTCCTTCGTTTTGTTGGCCTATGTTAGCGAAGCTTTATAGTCCGTAGACTATAAAGCTTCATCGAACGCAGAACCCGTGGGCTAGCCAGAACCCACGGGTTTGAGGCCCTCCACAGTGGGTAGGGCCGCGAATGTGCTCATGCGTGCGTTATCTAAGGGAGGAGTGTCGCATATGGGCTATGGAGGCTCGGGGCGGATCGTGAACCCGTTGGCCGTTGATTGTGCCTGGTAGTCGGTGAGATCCGCCCTGGAACGCGGATGTACCTAGTGTACGCTTTGTGTTGGTTTCGCCATGCTCGTAGGTGAGCTAGTTTTCATTTATATTGGTTTAACCAAGTTTCACACCAGTCCTAGTTTTACATGTAACGGTGGAAGCAACACTTTTTAGAAGCAACTTTGCATTTTGTAAATACACAAGTTACACAAAAAAACTTACCGACATGCCCGTATCCATAAACTTTGGTTGCCATTGGGCCCAATTTTTGTCTTAGTAACGGAACGAGGTTGTAGTAGCTGGTTAGAGGCAAAGATACGTCGTATTTGAAGACATAACCGTCTAGAAGACCGGCGCTAGCTATATTCTCGCGAAGATTCCAAATTGTCTGTGTGCAAATAGTAAAACTGGTTCAAAATCATACATACAAATAAAGTAGGTAAGTGGTATTAAAATTTGTAGAAAAAGTACGTATGTTTTTCGTACTTTTTCTACAAATTTTAATGTTGATTCTTAAGTGCAGAGATTAGCACTATAAAAATTTTAATTTCTAGGTGAGTGATAATTATTTTAAAACTAACCTCGTCGTAATTTATTGAATAAAAATATTTCCCATATTAAATACAAACTAAACTACTTGTTATATTAATTATTAAACCTATACCGCCCAGCGTGGTACCAAGAATGCTAAGTGGTTTTCCTCACTGAATAGTTACTTGACTTAGAGCATGGCCTTTTATCACCAGCCGCAACAATAAGTCGAGGGCATAATCTACATATTTATTATAGCTTGATAATTATAATAAGTTTGATTCCAAAATAAAAAACACAATTCGGTATCAAAAATTCCGATACTAAAAATACTACTATACTAAATACCTATTCGTACTCTTGTTAGAGTAACAGCAAGGGCAAAAAACTTGGACGTTAGTCAGTATGCGAAAACCCTTTAAGGGTTTAAACTGGTATACTTATATTAACCGGATAATAACTTGAAAAATGCATATGATTGTGCAGGAGTAGATTTTTAGGGGCATCGCAAGCGGGCGGCTATATATTCAATATACCGGCGGCGGTATATTGACTGTGCATGACCGAGTTTTATTGCATGATTTTTTTTTCATATGACAGCATAATTTTTATTCCTACTATGGCTCTACTGATACGCAAGTGATTGTACCGTATTCATTCTACCTGCATTTTAGCTGGTTCCGACGTGACAGTTCCGTCCATTATTAGACCGCTATCCATTTCCTTTTCGAGGAATCGAGTAAGCTTCTCGGCGTCATGTGCCTCGTCACTGCCGCTGGTTTCCACCAGCACATAAAACGGATAATCCGATATCGGATTTCTGGGGAAAGATAAAAAATATTACCTCATAGGTACCATGATTTTCCCCCGAATTAGTGTATATTGTGAAATATTTAGCCAGAATTATAAGACATTTCATTTACTTAATATAAGTAGATGTTTGAAACCAAAAATGTTATTAGGATAATTAACTTCTTTTAAACTACCTAGTCAAACACAAATGTGTCGATAAACCAGAAAGCAATATCACCCATTGTCATTAGATGGCGCAAACCATTGCTAAGAATGCAAGAAAAAAGTAAAAAGTCAAGCCAAGTGCCAGTCGGTTTCGCGTATGAAGGGTTCCGTGCTATTATCTATAACAACAGCAAAAAAGTCATGTCTGTTGTATGGGAGCCCCCCTTAAATATTTTTTTATTGTTTTTTAGTATTTTTTGTTATAGCGGCAACATAAATACATCATTTCTGAATATTTCAACTGTCTAACTATCATGGTTCATGAGATACAGGTGGTGACAGACGGACAGCGGAGTCTTAATAATAGGGTCCCGTTTTGCCCTTTGGGTACGGAACCCTAAAAAGACATGGAGATAACGCGTGCTGAGAATATCAACCGATTTGTTTAGTGATTAGCGTCTGGCGCGTTACCCGAATCTTGGCAGCTGCGAAAATTTTTTCGATAATTTAACTACACACTTTAAGTTTCACCAAAGTGCACACACTATCAATAAAAAATACATTCCTTTTAAAACATGAATAGCGCTTTATTTCTGTTTCATAAAAAAAAACACTTACGGAAGCTTTAAGTTTTTCACCGTAGAACTTATTGAGTCGTTGTCTGCCATTTCAAAAGCTGATAAAATTTCACCAAGGGATGATTTAGCGCTTGCGTATAAACGAAGTATATTATTGAAATTCTCGACCCCTGAAACACAAAGTCAGTGTCATATTAGGGGCTCAAAATTAAAGTACAGCGAAGAGCGGATAAAGACGCGCATCGTTGATGTCTTTTATTTTTTTTTTTACATTTCATCTTAGCAAAAATGTTTAATTATTTCATAGTTATTCAATTCTTGAATTTTGAATTTACCGACATTCACTTTTTGAACAAGAAGCGAACGAATTTTTCGACATGTGCTTAAAACCCAGGAAAGTTTATGTATATGTCTTGAATGGTTTTAACAAATTGTTTTGTTTTATGTAGCTGCTTTCCGATAACCATTGCCATAAAGTGAAATTAAAATTTTACCGAAGAATCCAACTGAAACCGCTTTTGGTAGCGCGGGACAATGGATAGCGACTTTCGTCACCACTCCTAGAGTCCCTTCAGAGCCAATGAACAAGTGCTTCAGGTGATACCCAGTGTTGTCCTTTTTGAGGGTTCTCAGGCAATCTATTACAGTCCCATCGGCTTTTACCTTGTATAGAAGAATAAATAAGTAAGAAGTTCTAAAAGGTTTTTGCTATTCTCTGTGCTTATTGCTCCGTTACCGTTTAAAAGATTTTCTCTCCGATTTAAATATTTTATTATTGTATATCACTTACCGCCTCAACTCCTAGCACCGAACCGTGGAGATTACCATAACGCAATAATCGAAGCCCACCAGCGTTTGTGCTAACGTTACCTCCGATTTGACACGAACCTTTTGCCCCTAGATCTAGAGGCATAATAAGCTTACGCTCTCTCACATAATTATCTAGATTCTCCAATACGCAACCCGTTTCACAAACTAAAACACCTATAAATTACAAATAAGTTTATTAGGCTATAAAAGGAGCTGACTTGGCGCTTGTTTTATAAATCAAAAGTAAATATTTTGTTAATTATCTACACCTACATGAAAGGAATTTCATAATACAAGTAATTTTTCAACATAACTTCTTCCAAAGTAAATCAATTCGAAATATATTCCAAAGATAATTGCGTAAAAAACTTGTATTCCAGAATGGTAAGTAAATGTTTTGTTGTCGTCTTTGCTTTTACTTTATTGTTGTACAATAAACAATATTTTCTTTTATTGATTCATTCTCAGAAATTACTATTATATCACAACTCGTTCTATTTTTAGAGCAGTACCCCTGTATTATAGAAATGTCTCTGAAAAAAACCTTACACCCGAGCGACCTGAATCATAACAATAATTATTTGAGATGATATTACCTAAAGTAAGGGTGATTAAAAAATACTAGTGAAGAAGAGGTTTTCATCGTAAATGCTACATAAATGCTCTTAACTATTTTTTGGTTCGGCAGGAGCCTTTTGTCAAATGCTTCGATTCTATTGATCTGACGAGAAAATTCTTTTCAGGTGGTTTGAGTATTTACACTTTATGTATTCAAAGTGTCATCAGTCATATAAGGTGCATGCTTGTTAGACCAGCTTATTTTAAATCGCGAAGTAACGATACCGACGGAACTTAGGAATAAATAACTGTAAATGGAAAAAATCTAATAACTATAAATGGGAAATAAATCTATTAGCATAACAGGACAACTTTGCTAACGATTATTTTAATCTACAGAGAGCGATTATACTGTAAAAATACAAACCTGATAATTCATCCAAACTGATTATTTTGTTCATAAGTCCAAAACTGAGGACTATTTCGTCAAAGACCGGGACCGACCCACCAACAAGGCCTGTATTACCGCCCTGCGGACATACTGCTAAACGTTTTTCGTTGCAGTATTTGAGAATAAAGGAAACTTCTTGTGTTGTCTTCGGTTTGAGAACCAATTTTGATTGGCCTGTAAGAGTATTAATAGGAAAAATAAAATAAGAATTTCTTTTACTCGCTCGATGTTTTAAATTTAATATACAACCTTCAACAGCTATCGATTTAAGAAAATTTTACATTGAACGAAAGAAAACTTTTTCTATGAACATGATAATACATAGGAATATTCAAACCTCGGCAATTTTTTATCCAATCTATATTGTACGGCAGGACATCGCTTTCTTCGGTCAATACACGGTCCGCACTTAAAATTTCCTTAAAGTAATCTATGTCCGACGACCGTATGTGCCCGAATAGCTTTCTTGTCACTTTATACTTTTCCTATAAAATACCAATATTAATAACGTTAAAGTTTAGCGATTAACAATCCATGTGTTTCTGTGCCTGATAATACATTCAGAATAATCGTATAATTCTTGAGATACAAAGTTCGCGGAATGAATGGGTTAAAAAAAGACAGGAACTGTTACGTACCTGTATCTAGGACTACTTGATGACTCAATTTTTCGTGAGGTGGCCGGAGCTCAATTTATAAAAAGGTTGTTAACACGTCTGCAACCCTCAGGTGTAGCAGATGTCCATGGGCGGCGGTATTCACTTAACATCAGGTGAGCCGCCTGCTCGTTTGGAAACTTTTCTCATAAGAAAATGTTATCGCCAAACCAACAAGTCAAGTGGGAAAAAATTTCAACTTTACCAAAAATTGAGTTTCGCACAGTTATAAAGTTTTTCACTAAGCATGCGGATGAACTCATGGCATGTCATCTGCTTACGGGGACTTTGCCTCGGCAAAACCATTTCGATTTACAAATCACGTAGCCTTTTCGCAAAGCAAGGCAAAGTCAATTGAAGACAATGACAGGTCAGCCGAATGAAACCACTTTCTCAGACTTTGTCGAAAAAGTGGAAACTCCGCCTTAAGACGCCTGTCTTCCGTGAGGTGTGGTACTTCCTCAGAAGGACCTACCCATTCGTGTTACAGCGAAAAGTGATACATGGCCCTACCACAGTTAATTTTCACATTTTTCTTGAGAGAATCAAATTAAGACAATGAATGTCGTAGGTGAATAGTCAATAACTTTTCCAAATGCTAAAACTAATATTTGAAACTTAAAAACTTTGCTTTAATAATACGATTAATAAAAATACAGCATGAATCTTTCAAGACAAAGAAATATGGATGTCTCCTCAATTCATTTAATACCCAATACTAACATACAATTATTTAAACGCATTACTTCGATAAGATAAAAAGGGGTAACAAAGCGAAAAAATGTGACATGTTAATGCCTATTAAATAGTCTGTCTACGAATCTGGATATTTTATATTGTTGTTAATAAAATTACTTGACATTTATATCTATAATTAAAATAAATTGTCATAAAAGTGAATGAAACTGTTTATTAACTATAATTAAGAGTAATTTTTTCATTATCACTTTGGACTATCATTGGTTTTTTTTTTAACTTGAAATGTAGATATCATAGTTGCCAGGCCGATTCACATGAATCGTGTAAGCTGCAAAGAAAAAGTAGGTATATTCTGATGAAATAAATATCTAAAACTTACTGAAGAAAGTTGCGGTAGAAGTTGTGATGCATATCTCACTTGTTTTACCACTTTAAACGATTTCAGATTTGTCATAAAAAAAGTTAGTGAATTTATCATTTCGAAACTGTCTATAATTATTGTACACAAATTAATACATTAAGAAATAATGTGTAACGCGATAAGCATGCGACCAACCGGTGCTAAAATAATTTCCAATTGCGTTGTTTTATGTTTGTTTATCAGCAGTGTTTATTGTGTTGGAATCAGTATGAATAAGATGAATTGCGTAATACTTTTCCGGGGTTGGAGGAAGGAGAAACAAAGATTATAAATGTAAACATGGATTCAGATTTAATCATTTATCTAGTCAACTTTTTCCAGCTTGCCGCTCGTAAGTTGGATAATGGGTATGCATAGTGTTAGGCTATGTATTTAGTGAACAGGATTATTCTTATTACAATTAACACTTGATATTCCGGTCAACTTAACTCATATAGCTCAAATGACATTTCTAGAGGTGTTAAAGTAACGAAAAAAAGCGTACCCGTATGTATTCGTTACTATAACTATTAGTACTCGTTACTGTAGTATGGTTACGTTACTCGTTACTTTTGATACCTACATGCTATGTTAGATATTTTTTGGCAATATTTGATATTTAACAGTTTTTGTTAACCAAGAAAAGCCATTTGACAGCTGATTAGTTGACAACTACGATGATCAGTGTTTCAGAAACCGGGTGTGAGAGAGAGAGAGAGTCGATGCGTGACCGGTGAGCGGTGAGTGGTGACCGAGTATAAGAGTATGTGGAGACCCGACGAATTACGGTGTTATTATTACTGACCGAACGAATTGGTTAAACTGTCAGTATAGATATTTTTGTTGTATACCAATCTATTAACGACGCAAAAAGGCGGGAGACTCGTGTTTATTGTGTATATAATAAATAGGTACATAATTATTTTTATCGGACAAGTTAAATTTTGTAAGATATTGTAGAGAAAATATAGTGGTGCTTGTACTTTTTAATTTTTAAATACTAATTGCATTTTTGTAAATTTTTATCGCATGCTGTGGATGGTTTTAGGAAGTTTCACACATTGCAAAACTGCAATTTATGTAATTTTTTCGTATTAAATTAAATATTTTTTATGTGACTAACATTATTCTTATTTTATTGTTTTGTTCTTGATCAACTCATTGCTATAAAGTATGGATTAATATTTTGATCCAGATTAAGTGTGCGTGTTTGTGTACGAGTGACTTTGTCGCGTTATTGTATCACTACTTTTAATGACGATTTTATAAATCGGCTGAATAACAAACAAACTTATATACATTCTAAACTTTAGAATTTTCCTTTTCTAATAAACCCTACGCAAGAAAAAGAAAGAGCTTGTGACAGTCAAAATGTTCAGTAACAAATGTGTAACAGTTTTTATCTCTTTCTAACTCAGGTAAAAGTCGTAAGCATGAATACACAAAAGCTTGTGACAGCGCGTTAAGAAACACTGTGTGGAACAGAAACTGTTATTTAATTTTTTTCATAACGCAGGGTAGGGTCATGTCGTGGTAGGGCCACGCAACACTGTTGCCCGAATGGGCAGGTCCGTCTGGGTAAGTACCACGACCTCACAGAAGACCGGCGTAAAGTAGAAGTGTTACACTTCTGCGTTTCGTCTTGTGAGTGAGGTAGTTGTCAACGCTTTTGCAACCATACAGGTGTTGTTGTGTTGCAAATGTCCATGGGCGGTGGTTATCGCTTAACATCAGGTGAACCGCCAGCTCGTTTGCCACTTTCTCACATAAAAAAAAATAACAGGTACAGTCTGTTATCTCAAGATGCCTATTATATCTACCTGTTACGATAAATTATTAGAGACATGTTATAAAACATAGCTTTTACCGATTTATACAACTATAACTCAACATTGACTAGATAATTGGATAACAATAGTGTTGATTGGTAATCTCAGATTATACATACTCTTTTGATGTAAACTCTAACCTGTTTGATTTATGTATTGTTTGAATTACTTTAAATTTGGTATGTTAGTTTTATTTGTTCAGACTGAATTGTGTCCTATTTGATTAATTCCGTTAAAATCGTTTGTAGAAGTAACATGTCTAGCTATCTGACATAACTCTTGTATTTTATATAAATTTCATAATGATTAGGTTTAGTCTAAAATAAGTTCAAAATGTTAAAGTTGAAATAAATAGTTTTCCTATCAGTCCTTAAATGTCTTTTTGGCTTGAAAGCGATCCCATTAGCCACATCTACCATTCAAGAAATAGTACTTAGCTTTTCCAACAGAGCAACAGCCTTAACAACCAATAACCAAAAACTAACCCGCGTACGTTGTGAGAGTTGAATTTATACCCCTCAAAAACAAATACTATTCACCCCTCCATTCTAGGGTGTAGGAAATATCACGACGCAATAGGTATCAAACCGACAACTTTAAAATAAGTGATAAATTATTAATTACATTATATATGTGCCATAATTATAACAAAATACGCTTCACGCTATAGACTGCGTTTCTCTCCCGTGATAGCCTTTTGTTTCTCCCGCTTCCTTTACTACGATCATTCGAAATAACATACACGCTATTTATTCATCAACATCGTCATTTAAATCATATTCGGCATATTAAATATGTTTAATGTCATTGGAGGCTTGGATATCCCATAGGATGATTACATTAACATTAACCGGTACCCGGTAACCGTATATATAATGTATCAGTATAAATAATCTACTCTGTGCCGGTAACGGCAAAGCACGGATGCCAACTTAGAAATGTTCTTCCTAAATTTAGGAAGAAAGTTTTTAGGAGGTAAATTTTCGCTACATTTGTAATTTTTAATTTGAATTGATTCAATTTTAGTGGATATTTATGGGATTGTGAATTGCTTTTGAAGTATTTTTTTTAAACAGTTGGTAGCACTCCCGCGAAGAACGGTTTTATTAAAGTGACATTGACAATGACAACAGAGACGTTGGTATTGTAGGTTAGAATTCTTAAAAGTTTGTGTATCCACGTGCGATTAGTCACTGCGTTGCCTATAATAACAATGGGTAAAACAAAATTAAAAAAGAATAAAAAGGTAGATCCAAAGCCGAAAGAAACGTCCAAGGAAGACGACAATATGTTAGTACTTCCGCCAGTACGAATGTCAGATGATCCAACGCCAAGACAGGTACTTTTAAGGTTCATTTTATTTTAAAATGGATATCAAGCATACGGTCTTAGTTTTGGTAATTGATTACATCCGCCTATGATGTACCAACGGTTCATTTATGCAACAAAAGACCCTGCAATGAGGATTCGCCGTAGAAATACAAGTAGTTCTATTTATTAATTTTTTTTATGTGAAAAGTGCCAAGCGAGCAGACGGTTCACCTGATGTTAAGTGAATAACGCCGCCCATGGACATCTGGACCTTTAGAAAATTGGGCTTCGGCCACCTCACTCACCAGACGAAACGCGAGTGTTATACTTCCACTTTACGCCGGTCTTCGGTGAGATCGTGTTGCTTACCCGGACGAGCCTGCCCATTCGTGCAACAGCCGAGACTGCTGCGTGGCCCTACCACCGTGAAATTTATACTATTAAACTATTTCATCTTCCTCCTTAAGATTGCAGATGGGAGTGTTTAACATTGTTATTATCTAATGTTTTAGATCAAATGGATAAATCGTCAGCGAGTGCTGGTTTTTGCTGCTCGTGGAATAAACCATCGCCACAGACATTTAATGGAGGATTTAAAGAAGTTAATGCCCCATCATAAAAGTGAATCCAAAATGGAAAGAAGTAAAAATTTATATGTTGTTAACGAAATTAGTGAAATGAAAAATTGTAATAAGTGTCTCCTTTTCGAAGGAAGAAAGATGCGTGATTTATATCTTTGGATGTCAAATGTCCCCAATGGACCATGTGCAAAATTTTTAGTAGAAAATGGTATGTAATAGATATTGTTACTGTATAGTTTAATTGACAATATTATTTGTTAAGTATTAATTGCCAATTAATAATAAAGATAAAAAAATATGAACATTAATTGAAGAATTTATTTTCAGTTTATACTATGGGTGAACTTAAAATGACAGGAAATTGTTTGAGAGGTTCTAGACCCCTTTTGTCTTTTGATCCTCAGTTTACAAAAGATGCTCATTACTGTCTATTAAAAGAACTGTTTATTCAGATATTTGGAGTACCTAAAAACCATCCAAAAAGTCAGCCATTCTTTGACCATGTTTACACATTTATGATTCTTGATAATAGAATTTGGTTTAGGAATTACCAAATACTTTCTGAAGATGGAGCTTTGGCTGAAATAGGACCTCGATTTGTATTAAATCCAGTGAGTATACAGAGTCCATTTTACCCCAGCTTGTGAATACAACCCTAAAATTATATATTTAATAACAATAAGTTTGCTTAAAAGAACCATAGATAGGTAAAAAGTTTCTAATTAACTTTTTTCTTGAAAATATTTATACTTATAAAGTTACTGTAAATGTAAGTTAGCAGTAAATGTTATTCTGGTCAGCATTTTTACTGTAATTCTTCCACAGTATTCTCATTATACTATTTGATATAAGTTGTATAATAAATTTATAATTATAACAGGTTAAAATATTTTCTGGATCATTTGGAGGAGCCACATTATGGGAAAATCCAAAATATATCAGTCCAGCCAAACTAAGACAAGCTTTTTCAAAGAAAGCTGGTAATAAATATGAAAGGAGAATAGAGAAAAAAGTAATGAACGAAGCTACTAGACCAGAAACTGGATATCCAGATATTGAAGGAGCAGATTTCTTTAAAGGTGATCCCCTTGAAAAGGCTCAAGATGTTGTAAAAGGTATGTACGCATCAGTAGAAAAACCATAGAAAAAGATTTAATAATGAAATTTTAACTGTGGTAAGACCATGTAATGGTCTCCGTTTGAATGGGTCTGTCCAGGAATGTACTACAACCTCACAGAAGACTGGCATGAAGTGTAAGTGTTATAATTCTGCATTACGTCAGGTGAGTGAGGTAGCCAGGGCCCACTTTATTAAAAAGTGATAATGCAGCCATAAGAGGGTTGCACATGATTGACATTTGCAATACCCATAGGGTTATATATAGGTTGGTGGTTATCACTTAACATCAGGTAAACTATCAGCTTGCTTTTCATCTTCTGACATAAAAAAAATGTTTATACTGATGTATGTATCTAAGAAGTTATACATATTTACCATAACGAAAGCAAAGTAAGTTTAAATTTCATCCCGTGCCAGTACATTGTGGATGGGGTTGCATAGTACACCAACAGCCACTGCAACCTAGTAGATATTATTTTGTAGTCTTCCCTTCGAAAACATTGCCCTCTTATGGTAGGATAACATTATCCTGTGTTGTATGTACATTTCACATGGACCAACACCCAGACCCAAAACAATTATCTGTGGGTCACACAAAAATTGTTATCTCATGTGAAAATCCCAAAAAACACAATCCCTCCACATCAAAGCCAATGCCTTGGCAATACCGCCACAGAGACATCAAAATGTTCAATGTTGCTCTAAGACTTAAGGCGCTGTATGCAGTAAAAATAGGTTTTTCAAAAGATTTTTTAACAAAATCTATACATTTTATAGAAGCAAAAAAAATATATGTTAATCTTGATCTTACATTCTAATGGACCATTGTTTTCAAAACATATTCTCAATATATTTTTTTCGATAGAAAAAAATCACGAACCTCTAAATGTGGAATTTAAATAAAAAAATAGATATAATAAATGAAAAAATCTTAATGAAATTAATATCAGTAGTGTAGAATATATTAATAAAAAGGTCTATTGTCTTGTTTTTGATTGAAGTAAGATATTTGTAAATATTAATTTAATTCATTAAAATTAATTCGAACGCGATGGCCAAAACACCGCGCCACCGCGGCGTTGTTTCGGTTCTCTTCCAACTCCACACGTTGAACAGAGAGCGCTGAGGCGCCTTGCTAGATGGACCTGTGCCGCTCATCGCCCGCTCACCGTTACGAAATATGTTTCGTATTTATTTATTATTTAGAGATTTAATTTTATTAGACCTTCGAAAACACGAAACTAAGAAATATATATTCACATATTTCTTATTTATAAATTATTTGTATGTATTAACAGTTGTTAATTAATTTATTTAAAGCATACTTTCAATGTCTTATCTCGTATTGATTGGTCTATCAGTCCTATACATACAGTGTATAGGACCATCATTCTTTATGGATTGGGTTCAAATACCTAAATTTTTTGTTGTACTTATTGTTGATTTTCTTATTTGGGAGTATTTCTTAATTACCATTTAATTATTGTTGATTTTATTATTTTCATAAATAATTACAACGAAATATTATTGTATTTGTTCAAAGTTGAAACAGTTGGAGAACAATCTATTCAGTAAATAAACCAACTTGAAGTATTAAAATTTTTTAACGTCATTTATTTTTTTATTAATTTATTTAATTGTTCACCCTAAAACGAAAATTTATCGTGTACACGAAATATAATTATTTTATAATTTTTTTTATAATTTGTTTATTTCCCAAATTGAGCCATTTTAAGAAATAAAAATAAAATAATTAGTTGGCAAACAAATTAAAAGTAAAAATAATATAAAAAATACAACTACACTCGATGAGTGGTTTGAACTTGGGACTACAGCAATAGTTTACCGTTGTGTATGACGCTCGGACTAACAGGCTACGCGAGGTCTGTGCAAAATAATTACAGCAATTATCGATACAAATAATTGATTATGATGACTCCGTGGCGCAGTTGCCAAGTGGCTTCGGCGTCGGGGGTCGTGGGTTCGATTCCCACACGGGACAACTATTTGTGTGACCCACAGATAGTTGTTTCGCATCTGGGTGTTTGTCCGCGTGAAATTTATGTTTGTAAAACGTCCTTTACAACACAGGATAATATTATCCTAAAGTAAGGGCAGTGTTTTTTAAAACAAACAAAGAAAAACAAAGAAATAAGGATTTTATCAATAGTTTTTTAAATTTCATTTTAGTTCAAATAGTAATATAACATAGTAAGTCTTGAACAATGAAAGGATAAATTAAAATTCCTAATATATAAAAAAAATTATAAAAAAAAGTTGTATTCGTGATTTCTGCAAAAATTTATGAGCCATTTCTTTAAAATCACAATATAACCCATAAAACCAAAAAATAATAATTATAAGTAATTTGCCTTTATTAATTTATTTGACTTTAAGATGTATTTTTAATCAATTCCTTTTCCATTTTATTAAAAAAATAATAATAAACAGGAAGATTTTCTAAAATTGTTGATTGCTTTCTCATACTTTATATTTGTTTGTTTATTATTATTCCTATTATAATATAAAAGTAAAATACAATCATGGTCTATAAAAGATATTATAGGGATCATCTGTGTACGTTTTCGAAAGCCTTCCATGATACTATCGATAGTATCCTACAGTCCATCACTACACACACTAAGCAATGAATGACGCGGTCTAGCGGCGCGTTGACGAAATTCGCGCGTTGCGCGCCGCTAAGCGGCGTTACCCCTCCTCCGCTTCCTCATACTTCACCACCAAAATTGTTAAAAATTCACTGCATACAGCGCCTTACGTCTTAGAGCAACATTGAACATTTTGATGTCTAAAATATTTCTCTTAGTCTAAGAGAAATATTTTTATATTGTTATAGACTATTTCAATGTTTCTAATAGCTCGGTTTTCAACACCTGGATGAAATAAATTATAAATAAACATTAACAAGAAATTTATTTTATCATAAAATTCCACTTCATGTAATAAATTTTTCTTCTCTATGTTTTATGTCTTATAAAATGAGTAGAGAAAGCCTTTTGCCTCGTCCATACAGATAAATAAAATTGGGGTGTCTGTTTGTAGTTATAAAATAACCACTTTTTATTAAATATATACATATACCAAAATAACACTTTTTACAATTTTTGTCTGTCTGTTAGTTCCGGATAATCTCAACCGCAACAACTGATTTTGATGTAACCTTCACTGGCAGCTAGCTGATTTAATAAGGAGTAACTTAGGCTACTTTCATGTTAGAAATTTTATTTACAGGGTGGCTTTTCTAAAGGTGCCCAAATTTTCACAGGAGGTTCAGAATCGGTAGTATAATCGTTTTACAAACATTCACGTGGACAAACACCCAGATGCGAAATAACTATTTGTGGGTCACACAAATAGTTGTCCCATGTGAGAATCGTACGCACGACCCCCGACGCCGAAGCCGATATCTTGGCCACTGCGCCAGGGAGTCATCATACATCTTTTAAAGCAATATTTCTGATTATAAAATAGTTTTATTTTTAATTTACAGAAGAAGAAAATAATTCTGATACTGATGATGATACAAGTGAAAATGAGGTTCCAATAGTTGCAAAACCGAAGCATAAATTTAGTATGATGCTTACTAAAAAGAAACCAGAAAAGGTTATACGACGTAAACAGTTGAAAGCAAAAAGCAAGGCTATATCGGATCAAATCAAGAAACGAAAACAATTCAAGAAAAAGACAATGAAATAAAAAATACCAATTTTTTACACTTGTATTTTATTTATTAATAAAAGAACAAAATGAGTCATAAAATTTCTTTTTATGTGTAACTATGGAAGTAGTGTGAGGTAGAAAATATTTTTTAAATTTATATTACTCCACATTGTGGTCGACAAAATATGAATTGACAAAAAATATTTAAATTTAAGAATGTTTACATTGACAATGTTTATTTATATAAAAATTTTATTCATCCCTTAAATACTAAATTTCCATTACACAAAATTAATGAAAACCAAAATATGTTTTCTCGAAATTATTAAAACCTTGTCACTACTAAACATTTACGTCAACAGAAAACATTAAATTAACAGCTAAATCTGTTTTTTCACAAGCAATGAATTTGATACATGTACTCTTTTAATATTTCATTGTTTATGGTATTGATATGTTACCTTTAGTTACACAGCACAAGTTTCATATACTACAAAACTATTTTAATAAATGGACGGCAGATAAGCTATTTAAAACATTATAGCAGAAATACACTCTGTAGAGTGCAGGTACTAAAAATTACTCTTCATAATTTATAGCCTCAACCTTTAATACTTGTAGATCAGTATTCTGAATTCTATACAAAAATGATCTCTAAATTTATCAATTTGATTTATATACTCTTTATAAAAACTTAAAATAGTTCTTACTGCATTTAAAATAATAATTTTCGTCAAGGCGCAATCAGGCGATAGGTGAAGTTGGTGCATAATGATAATTGAATGAATAATAAAATATTTTGTCCCACATATTATTATCAGTATTATTTTGTCATTTATCATTATTTAAAAATAAATAATAAAATACAATGATCCGATTGTTTCATCATTATGCTGTTTTTGTGACTTGTTAATTCTTAACGGATATGACACTTCATGCAATATGCTTAACAAATTAATGATGGTATGTTGAAATAATACCTATGAAATTGCCGTTCTTCAGTACTGGCCATTTCAAAAAAAATAGTTTGATTGGCTGTGAATTGTAAATTCACAGTAATTTTGTTTTAAAAACTTGAAATTGTTTTCCCCCTAAGACTGACTCCCTAGTCAATCTTTTGTTTATTGATTAGCTTTGTATTTTTTTATAATGGATATTTTAAAAATTCTTGTAATCATGGAATATGATATCCGTCGTGGCACCAACACGGCACAAGCGAAACGTAATATCAAAAACGTTTACGCAAAGAACTTTGAAAACTTAGATTCATAAATCTAATCCTATCTATACACGGTTTTAGGAATGATACGACGATATCATAGGTTTCAATATAATTCGGTATTGTGGTTATTTTATTGGTGTTATTTCTGTATATATTCTGTAAATTTATCTCATATTGTTTAAAGTAGATATTCGGGGTTGGAAGGGAAATTCACAATGTATTCGGCTTTCTTCTTTTTATAACTAACTTTAGAATATAATTAAAGAATATTTGATGGAAAGATATTATTGTTGATTTATTAAGTTAAGGTTTTTAAGACCAGTGAGTCCTACAAGGTAAAGCGTACGTTTTAAAAATTTTAAGCTTTTCTTTTTCGTTTTATTGCAAAGTTTGGAATATTCACGTTAAAACCTTTAGTACATAATCTAATTATTAGTTGTTTTATTCCCGCCAACTATGATCATATAATGTGCACTATGTTATTATGTACACTAGTATTTTTTTTAAAGTCCATAAAAACATCCCATAACGACCATAACAAAACAAATCTTTCCTACGAGGAAAATTAAGCAAAACTTTCTTACGCAATTATTCCGACACAAGCATACATAATATATGTACGTATTTAACTAAAACTATTACGTGCTTAAGAACCAATGCACTCTAGCTCAAGGCTAAATAAACATGATTAGTATTTATCTGAAACAGTTTTTTTTGCATGCCTATCGTCATTTCGCATGCACATTCAAAATCACTTTGCTTAGGTTTGATGCCTCCCGTCCAGCTGATTTGTATAAGAATGAACTACCACGGAGTTGGTAAAGACGCATCGATTGCATGGGTGACTACTAAATAAATAAAAACGGTAATTTCATAGGTATACTGGAGCAATAGGTAAACCTAATATTTATTATCATATGTTTAGTTTGTAGTTTTTAAAAACATATGGCGAAATATGAGCTAATACTTATAAACTAAAATATGTAAGAACTTAGACTACGTTTTTACTTTTAAAGCAGTATGTTATTACGCGTGTTGTAAAATAAAAGATTCAAAAAATATTCGGATCAAAAAATAAAGTTGATTCATGAAGACTTTTCTTATGAAAGACATTAGTAATTTTTAAATACTAATAATATTTATTACGACATATAAAGTCACATTTGATACTTATGCATGAGGATACATGGATAACATCAGTTGTTTTATATATACGGGGTGGACGAAATGGACACCCTATTAGAAATTCTTGCCTTACCGTCTCAATACAATAACTTTTTCACGAGCAGTTCAAAACTATACGCTGAACGCATAATTACTAAACTGCTTATCAATAGGGTGACCACTCTCAACGGGATAAACAAACAATGTTTAGATTGACATTTTTCTGGTAATTTCTTGTCAAAATAATATTTTTTTTTTTTGAGTTGTGGAATATTAGTATTAATCTGGCATTATTTAAAAAAGATATAATAAAACACTCACGCAAAGGGCATGAAACTTAATGCTTAACAAATCAACGACGTTACGTCGAACTAATATAATTTATGTTTGTACTTCGTAAAAAAACAAAGGGCAAAAATGAGCCAATACTTATGAACTAATGCATGTAAAAAATTGTAAAAACCGAAATTACATCACTAATTAAAACATACAATTAATATTCCGCGTGTCATAAAATAAAAAAATAATTGATTAAAAAGAGTTGATTTTAAATGCTAAAAATAAATATTAATAAATCATAATCGGTTTGCATCACAGATCTTTTTTGAGATAATATACATAAATCCTATTATGTATAATGTAACTATAATTCTATCAGATCTGATATTTGTAATTTTCAACATTTATCATGTAGTACTGTTTGTATGATGCGAAATTTTACCTGAAATAAAATTACTTACAGTTAGTTTAAAAGACCTGTGAAATGCTTGTACATATGGAATACATACTATAAAATCAAGTTAATATGACATGCAGAAAAGGGTACAAGTTTTGTCGTTCCAATTGGCGTGGATAGTCGACCAGCCTCCTGCGCCAGACAGTGTGGGTTCGGTCCCTACTACTGGATAATTATTGTGTGATGACTATAGTATTTTTGAAGTGTCTGGGTGTTTATAATATGTCTATAATCTGTATTTATTTACAAAATTATATTTAAGTATGTTTATCAATTACCTACAGCATTAGTTCAAGTTAGCATGACTTGGAATACCACCAAATTTCAAACCAATCGTATCTGTGAAAGTTAATAAGACTCTTTTGTCTGGTAGGAAATGAACTGATTATTATTAGTTATTATTAATCACTACCACACTGTGTTAGGATCACACTTACTAAAGAAGTTTAAGGTCCCCTCTGCCGGCAAACACATGGCATTTATCTCCATGTTTTGGAATTCTAAGGGAACCTAACTGATTGAGTACGCAAAGAAAGGCCAATGAATTACTGCGGCATCTTACGCAAACAAACTACGTAATATAGAGGAGGCAATAAAAGAAAAAAGATGTTAAAAATTGGTGGCAGCTGCCTTGCTTCTTCACGACAACGCGCCGGTTAACAGCAGCCTTGGCAAGGAGCCGGATTTCGAATTTGAAGTAATCAAATATCCACCATACCACCCTACCCCTAGTGATTACTTTCTGTTCGCCAAAATCAAGAAAGATCTTCGACGTAAGCATTTTTACGACGATAAAGTGTTGACGGCGGCAATTGATGAACATGCAAGAACTACAGGTGTATCAAATAAGCGTCGATGAGACATACGTTTCATCTAGGGCGTCCTCTACTGACTTTAAAAAGCCACTTTTTTATATACTTTAAATAGTTATTGCCGTTTTTCATAATCACCTGAAACTTCAAATTCAGGAAACAAAGCAAATTTCAAATTGGAAATTTTTATTTAGTTTTAATAATAATAAATATTTCAGGACATTTTTACGTTCACATTTATTTCACATAAGTTTTCTAACGTTACTAGATAACTGATAAACATACTTTTGTTTTTTTTTTAAATAAATACATGTTATACATAATATGTAAACAGTCAGACACTGGAAAAACACTATGTTCACCAAACAATATTTTCCAGTAGTGGGGATCGAACGCACATGTTCTGGCGCAAGAGGCAGGGTCACTACCTATTAGGCCAATCGGGTCGTTTGCATTACTATCATCCGTACTCACATCATCTTCATACTATTAACGACCGCCATTATTTAACAAGTCTAAGGTATCATTTAACGCTTCTACAATGCATAATGTTCATCTATATAAGCATTTAAATACGAAAACAGGTACAACATGCATAAAACTCACGAATTCAGTACTTTTCCTGTAGGTCTTGGAGTTCTGCGCCATCGTGTTCATTCTCACGATTACCAGATTTATGGCCTCCGAGTTCGGCCAGCCTTGAATTTTTCCATCTCCCATCTGATCCATTCATATTGCGGTCTTCGCAAACACATAAAAATAGCGAATCGACAACCATCTGTGAATACAGTATTGTTATTGCGATGTTTTTGTATATTTAATAAATTCATATTTACACTAACAGCTTGTACATTAATGTGTACATTCGAAAATATATTAGAGCATACTACGACACTCACACCCAGTTTCCGAAAGCGCAATCAATTTTAATTTACGATAAATCTCTTGTCAATCTTTGTTTAACATGATCTGAGTTGCTAGAACGTCTGAAAACAACATTGATTTTGATTTGCAATTAGTCACTGATTAACGGCCAATCAACAGAAAATCGAGTTTCTGAAAGCGTTTTTCGGTGGTCAACGAGCTGTCAAAAGTTTTATTAAGTAATTTGTCAATCGTTGGTTAAAAATGTATTTTATCAAAAATTTTAGTTTTTATTAGAAATAAACATAATTCCTTAATACGTTGTAAGGAAATTCATGTGTTCTATTACCTATTTATTATTATGCGAACATATCATGCGATTAGAAAAAATAGAAAATGCAATTCAAAAGTTAATAAATAATATGGATTCTTTCTTTTTATAATACTTACTTGTTTATTATGAACAAAAGTTCATTTTTTTCACGTTCTGTAATGTTTTTTCTTGACATTTTGCATGTATTTATATAAATTAAATTTTATTATAGCTCGGATTTTTACGTTGGCAATCACACGGTGACAGGATTGGATAGTGACGTTAATTTAATTTTTGTTTAAAAAGGGACAGCTATACAATAGAAAGAGTTAGTTGAAGTAAATCATTCATTTCATTCATTATCGTTGGTTATACAGTGATTAGCTAATTTTTCTTGAACAAACCTTCCAGAAACCCAAGGCAGTTTAACAGCTGATCATTTTTGACATAGTGTTATGTGATTGCTGCTTTGATTGGCCTTTCGGAAACTGGGCATCAATCAGTTTGAATTGTTTTTTTTTTGAAGCGACTTTCTCGTGTAGCTATAACCGGCGTCAAGTGGCAGAAATATAAGTGGGTCACACTGAAAGTTTTTAGAAAATCATAAAACGTGGAGCCGTTTTTTGTTGTTCGCAGTGGTCTCCGTTCGTCTCTACATCTTTGCATTCGATGGAACCACTGATAAAAGCAGTGGGTATGTCTTTTAGTTTCTGGTTCGTAGCAATATATCCAGCTTTCATCATCTGTGACGGTGTCAAATACATCAATAGAGACACCTTTACGGTGGTAGGGCCACGCAGCAGCCTCGGCTGTTGCATGAATAGGCAGGCCCGTCCGGGTAAGTACCACGACCTCACAGAAGACCAGCGTAAAGTGGAAGTATGACAAATACTTTCGCGTTTCGTCTGGTGAGTGAGGTAGCCGGAGCCCAATTTTCAAAAGGTTGTCAACGCATTTGTCTTGTATCTTGTATTAACTGATGTTTTTGCTTTCAGTCCCGAGACTATTAAAGCTTCATCTGACGCAGAACCGGTGGGCTAGCCAGAACCCACGGGTTTGGGCCCTCCGCTGTGGGTAGGGCCACGCATGTGCTCATGCGTGCCTTTAACTATGGTGTGTCATCTAAGGGCCATCGAGGTCGTGGTTCGGACCGAAACCCCGATGGCCGGACACGCATCTGTAACCCTCGGGTGTGGCAGATGTCCATGGGCGGCGGTATTCACTTAACATCAGTTAAACAAACACAAATTTCACTCATTAATCATCATGATCATCACTGTATTCGTTGATGCCGTGTCCCAAAGTACTAAAGTAGAATAAAAATGTTTAGATATTTAAGGCGATTTCTTCGTACTCTAGTTTAGATTCAAAAGTCTGAAAGTGTGAGCCTGATCAAACTGAACATAGGACTCCCCCACAAACTGCCACGAAGCGCGCTCCTGGGCAAACTGAATTCATCGACTTCCTGCACATTAGCACAGACTTTTCCGATCAAGCATGTCACGAATATGGCTTAAAAAACTTTAAAACTTGCCACTCTTTCAAATATTCGAAGCAGTCAAATCATTACAGTACAAATCAATTAGTACGATTTCACTGTTAGCAACAGATTTCATTGTAGTGTGTTAAAAGTGAGGTAGCCGGAGCCCAATTTTCAAAAGGTTGTCAACGCGTCTGTAATCCTCGGGTGTAGCAGATGTCCATCAGCGGAGGTATTCACTTACCAACAGGTGAACAGTCTGCTCGTTTGGCAACTTTTCACAAAAAAAAAATTAAAAAATGAGAACAAACCTCATATAGAGAAAGGATGCAGTGAGCGATGAAGAATGAGTAAATGCATATCACGAGCGTGGGTACGGCGAAGAAGTGCAAGTCCGAGTTGCGTTTTAGCAGCAACAGGCCTATTATGCCGGTCACTGCAGTCACTATGCACTTGCCCAAGAACAGTATGAAGTCGCCCACGCTGTTGATTGTGGCCACTTGCAACGCGTTATTCACAATTGTGCTAAACGCCTGTAACAATACACTCGACTGATTTCATCTTGTCATTAACGTAACATTAATGATTTCTTGGTTGTTCAATCAAATGTACTCGTTTTTGTCTAGCGTAAGATAAAACAAATCTTAATACCATGTAATTGTTTTGAAAATCACATTAATAATTTATTTTACGGTTTACTGAATGTTGAAATGAATTCAAGAAATAATCCTGTATATTGGACTGCACATGAACAAACACGCAGATGCGAAACAACTACCTGTGGGTTGCACAAATAGTTCTCCCGTGTGGGAATCGACCCCACGACCCCCGACACCGAAGCCATAAGGACTCCGTAGCGCTACGGAGTCATTTATCGATATTATTGATGCAATAATAAGTTTAGATTTCTAACGTAAAACCTAAAAGCCCTCTATACAGATCGCGGCGACATCTTACTAGACGTTGGTGAATAATTATTCACTCACACAAAAGGTACGGTATTTAAACTACCGAGAGTAGTGGTAAAAGACTATGTCAACTGATCTTGATAACCATGTCATAACACTGCTTAAAATTAAAACAGATATTGCTAATGCTCTCCTGATTATTCAGAAGTTGTATATAAGAAGTTAGTTACTTAGGCCCATCAGAGTGAACTTTAGCAAAAAAAAAGATATGAAAAGACTGATGTAAAACAAAATGTTTCAGCTATACATCTCACCCTTGCAGCAGCTTTGCAAAAATGGCATCTCTCTATAGTAATTATTGTATAGGCATTATGGTTCAGATAGCGTATAAATTTTTCAAGGCAATAGAAGCAGCAAATTCCACATTTGAGTCCACACTTTGCACAATCTGAGCCTTTCTCAGCTCTTGAAGACAGTCTGAAAAGTTAGTTTAATGTAGCTTAAGAAGTTATTGAACCCAAATAAATTTGGTACTATTAATGTAACATCTCTTGAAAATTGGAGCATGTAAGCATTGTCTTAAATAGTGCACATATACAATTTCTTCAACTTAATAATTGTTTCTATATTGTTTATGGTTATGGTTATGGTTAAGCCTTTATTTTCATTTCTATTTATGTAATATTTTACAATGTATAGTAAAAATATTTTTCAAATAATTTGAGGTGACATAATTATGTGATTTATTGTTCACGTGTCGATGAAGAGCTGAATAAATGGGTCTAATTACCATTGACCTTTTATGTAATATTCTTAGTAACCTTTTTTACATAAATTAATATTAACAAAAACTCAATAATTTATATAAATAACCAAAGCATTGTTAAATATTTTTAATTGTTTGTTTCCATAAATAAAAAGAGAAACATATATCTGTATTTCCTTCATTTTTTATTTGCTATAATGAAATGTTATAATTCAGAACAGATGATTATCCAATTAATTCACCGATTCTTAGAAAAATAAGTGTAGGTAGAAGTACAATTATCATAATGTTTCACTAACCGTGTGTTGCATGAGTCATGAATGTGGGTTGGTTATGTAGAATAATAAACAAAGTTAATTTATGTGAATCATATTTAAAATTAGAATGTTATGAAATTCTTTTGAATTACTTTTTATAAAATAAGTAATAGTAACTTTTGAAAACAATAATTGAACTTACTTTGCATGTAAATATGTTAGAATAAGTCGAGGTATTTTAAATAATGTTATTAAAAATGACCCTTTGGCGACGGAACCCAAATGATATTTTAAAAGTTTCCCGATTGAGTAAAGGACTGGGGATGGATGGGCATTTGACCCTCTGAAAAAATATTGCATTGTTAAGTTTGAATAAGAATAATTAAATTAATTTTCAAAATAAATCTTAAATACTGTTAAATTCTTGAGAATATTATCAAAAAAGTTAAAAGTAGTTTATGAAGGTTACCTGAAATACCAATGTGAGACTGCACCTGCAATGGTCATCTGCTGACAGCCTAGAATAAACTCACTACCCCAGATGAGGCATATAAGACACATCCACCACATGCTCTTCACCCACATTGGATCAAATTCTACTGGATCTAGAATGTAAGCTACAACAATAATATCTCCTGTGATTGACCATCAATAGTGCAGCCATAATGTCATATGCCGTGCAGTTGTTACATTATCTTAAACAGCATTTACAGTTTATTGGAATATAAATTTGCTATGGTAAAGTATTCAACAGATAAATAACATTTAAACAGGTTTGAATTTCATAACTTTTTTTTAAAGTGATGTCAGATTTTTTAAATTTTAATGACAGGGTAATGAGTTCCTTACCCTACATTTTCCAAAGCCTGAGTATTTTAGAAGCTTTTAAATACTAACTGCAGCATTTGTTACAAAACTACTCACATTTTAAATTTGTACTCTTGTTAATATTTTGTGCTTGTATAGCAGCATTGTCTACACGGTGCTGAGGTGTTCCATTGATGAAAAAATTTGTCTTAAATGGTATTCCAGGGTAGTTAGCAGTAGCTAGGCATACCTGAAAATTTTATTTTTAGTTAAAATTTAACAATTTTAATGCACAATTTTTTAAATGCCTTAAAAAACATAGGCCACTTACCACAACTAGTGACCAAAATGTAAAGAACAATATAAGAAAAAAGAATGTTATGATTGGTTGTAAAAACAGGGCTGGAATTGATCCAAGACAATGTGCTGTTTCCTTAAACAGAGCAGCCAAAAAAGATACACGAGAACGCATCACCCATACTAACAATAACAAAATAATCTGTGGATATTACAAAAATATGGTTAATTAATAAACAAGTAAGAGCTCAATAACGAAATTACGAATTTGTACTAACTGTTATAATAGTGGCAATAATTGAATACCACAAAAATGCCGTCTCATTTTTTAAGGATTCCTAAAAAAAAATAATTAATGTATAACTTGAATTACATTGAAGAAGTTAAAATATGTATGTATATAAAATATAATCAAAATGCATACCGATAAAAATAATGTTTCTGAAAAATCTTTCTTTTTTGTATGTAGTTCATGATAAGTGTACCAAAGGAGTGCCGTTCCTGCTATACTAACAACGGACACAATGATCATAAATATCCATGATACAAGGGTAGCCAGCAGATGCAGAATGGACACCATAATTAACGAACATACTGTAATATATAGTAATTTTCGTAAATTTAGTATTTATTTAAATTAAAGTAAATGTCATGATTGTCAAGATATATAAACTTAATTGCAATTATTCATAAGTTTACTCACTAAATGCTATTATAACACATATAATCATCTCTTTCCAGGAAGAATACAGATCTGACAACATTTGCTCAATAGTATCCCAACTATTAAGCAAGTCATAAAAATCGTTGAAAACCTTCTGTGCTATATCCTTTGCTGATTTAGGGAAACACCTATTTAATAAGGGAAATGAATCATATACTGGTAATGTTGGACAAGGTCCTGTTAGACTGTGCAGATTTTCTGTGCTTGTTATATTATTCAAATTTATGTTATAAAGGCAAAGGTTTGATCCAGTTTCTCTATAAAAGTACTGAATGTCAGAAAGGGACTCCATTTTTTTATTAGGACATTTCTTAACACATATTTTTATGGAGCGCCTAAGTTCCTTTATATCCATAAAGTATAAATAACTTTTGTCAGCGGTGCTAATGCCAGCTAGCGGAAATTCAATTAACTTTTTATTGCTTTTAACTCCACATGTGTTTCCAAAGGAATCATATCCATTTATAAGCCTCTGCGGATTTCCATACACAAATGATATACATGCAATTATTATCTGAAAAATAAAATGAAACAAAAATTCAATGGAAATAGTGATTACCGCCAATAATAAACATATTTTTAAATCATTACTGACAAATTTATTTAATCTAAAATTTTAATTATTTCACGAACATACCATTAAGATCCAAAAAATAACATAAATAACGAGCCATAAAACATCAGTACATCCTTTTCTGGGAGTTTCATTTTGTGGAGAAATTTCACTCTGTGCACAGCCCATTTTGTTGTATTTGTAAGAGCTATGAGGAGTTTCATTAACAGAAAACAACGAACACTATTATTAAGCTTCACAATAAACAAATAGGATCCATCAGTCTGGCATAGATATTTTGTTACATTAGTTGTAAACAAATATACCTAATACCTACTACCTATTTCGAGATCATATATTTTGATAAAATATAATATTTATATACTTGTAAGGGTATCAAAATAATCCGGTCACATTGTAAATAGGTTGCTACACACGTAGTAGCGGGCTATAAATAGTAAATACGTTCTAAACTGGTTAATACTGATCACTTAGGGCGCGGCTCACGGCCTTTCAGTGTATACAAAATAAAACAAATTATGCGTAAGCGTCTATAGTTAGTCTGTGCAAATTACAAAGAGAATGAATGAAGGATTGAAGGAAAGCATTTTCAGTATATATGTCTTATCTATGGCATTAAAGGTTAAAGGAAGCAGCTGCAATTGCATTAGATAGTAGCAAAGAGTACTTTTGTATAGGGATGAGGCGTATATACTGGAACAGGTATAAATACCCAGTATGAACATACCAGTACGCGCACCAGGTATGTACGGCAGAGGCCCGTTCCATACCCGATAGGTATGGCTTTGGCCGCCTCGTCCGACGGTGGCGGTATATACGCTCGCGACAACCCGCCGGCCGAATAGGTACGAAGTTCCCCGAACGCTTACGGCGGCTCTTCCCGATCATGCCCGAATTGAAACGTATTGATTTAGGCATTTTATACCAAATAATTCCTTGAGATAAATTTATTCTTTATTTCTATGACCATAAGTTAAATAAATAATTGCGTAATAAGGTTAAACAGTAATATTTATTTTGAATTACTTTTTTTTATTCGTTACGTTAATAAAGATGGAGCTTATTTTAGACTGATTAAATCTCAATTTAAAAAAACTGATTGCTAAAAAAACATCTAAATGTTCCAATTCCAACCAAAGAAAGGTTCAATTCCATACCGGGTCTCCAAAAGGAGGCCTGAACATAACTAATACCTATAGGTATTTTGATACTGGGTTTTAGCACCGGGTATACGGCGATACCCGTAACTTTGAGGCCGGGTATAGAATGTTGCAGGTATATCTCATGCCTACTTTTGTATATCTGAAAGGATAGTAGATATAGAAATGCCGAAAAAATTTATCGATATTTTTGCCGATATATTTTGATTCGATATATCGAAATAAAATATTCAATATCGAAGTCGTATCAAAAACGATATTTTTTTCAAATTAGAATTCGGGACAGATTTCGTACATTCAAATCCTTACTAATATTATAAACGCGAAAGTTTTTATGTATAGATGGCTGTTTGTTACTCTTTCACGCAAATACTATTGAATGGATTTTAATGAACCTTCAGCCTATTCTAGGCAGACTTAGTCGCGGGCAGCAGCTAGTATTTAATAGTTGGCATACGTTTTTTTTGGACTATAGGGCCTAAAAAGAAAATACCGATATATTTTTTCACTTTCGTCAGTACGTTTTTCACGTTCCATAGCTAACAGTAAACAGTAACTCGCTCCAGGTATGGGTTACAAATTTCGACATATCGAAATATCGAATATTGTTAAAAATTGTGGTGAATCGATATTAAATATTTATTTTAGAATATCAAATTCGGATATTCTTTTAAAACAATATAAATAAACAATCACAATGAGTGTAAAAATCTTCACACGCTCTTTACACTACGTTTGTTTTAAAAAAATTATCAAACTCTTCTTAAGACTTTAGCTGATCCGTTAAAATCTAAAATATAAAATTCTCGTGTCACGGTGTTTGTAATTGAACTCCTCCGAAACGGCTCGACCAATTTTCGTGAAATTTTGTGTACATATCGGCCAGGGTGGAGAATCTGACATCTATTTTTCATACCCCTAAATGTTAAGGGTGGTCTACCCCTAAATTTTTTTTATTATTTATATAATTTTTTTTCTTTTTATTTTTTTATGACCCCTCTACGATCAACCCGACTTTTATTTATAATTAATAAAGTATATATAAACTTTAATTTTTTTGGTAAGATTTTTTTTATTTTGTCATGACACAATAAAAAATCTCATATTACTCTCAATTTTTAACCCCTTTACGATCAAGCCCTATTTTTTATTTGTCACTACATAGTATTAAACAAAGTCGTCCCACTGTTTGTCTGTCCCTATACCTTGTGCGTACTAGATTAATAATGTAGAAGACATGGGCGTGGGGGACAAATTTAATATTCATATCGATATCAAAAACCGTTTACAAATATCGATACTAAATTCCATGTTACACTGGTTACCGTACACTAAAAAGTAATTACCCCCTACACTACACATGTCCCACGGCTGGAGAAAGGCCTTTGCACCCTATGCCCTAATACCCTCTGTACAGAGGCCTTTACGTTATTATTCAAAAATATACAGGTTACCATACACTGTTTTCCGTCACCGTTGAACATGTGATATGTTAGCATTTAAAATTAACAATTTCATTCGTGACGGCACCGGGATTTGAGTTCAGGTCGAGTAAAATCTATTTAATGCGAGCCGTGATAGCTTACCGCCCAGGCTTTCGCTTTAAAGTTGTTTTATTCGCAGACATAATTATATTAAACGAAAGGAAGTTCGGACTAATTCTGTTTTAGTCAATTATATATAGTTTATGTAATGCATCGATTTTTAGCCGATTTATGTCATAGTATTTGCCTATATCTCCAAAACTCCAATTAATTATCACTATTTTAATGCGACATACATACTTCATGAATAGTAAACAGTTTATTTACAAATTAACCTAAAATATAAACTAATCCAACTATAAAAACGTAATTACATTATTGATTTTCTGTAAACGTATTTATATTTTATATTTTAAAACAATAAAACTAGACATTATTCTTATTCGGAAAAATTCTTTATCGGTATTTAATAATTTATAAACGCCAAAAGTAAGTAAAAAATATTTAATTTTTACAAATTTTCGGAAATTTTTATCCAGCTAATGGTGCGGAACGATGTCATTATTTTCGTTAGTATTTTCGTTCTGTATTAATGGATACCAAAGTTTGGTGTATCGATAATATTTAAAATAAATCATTCAAAACACCTTATTTTCATACAGCTAAAGTTTGTTATCAGTCATTATGATAACCTAAACTAACCTCACAGTAGCATTTCCATCTCTTTTCGCCACTGTGCATTAGAAAGTGATGAAATGTGAATGGTAATAACATTACGGAGAAAACGTTGCGCTGTACCTTTTTGCTTCGTTTTGGTTATAGAACGTTACGGTTAGTTATTAGCTTATACAGTTTTTGTGATATCGGATATGAAATCGATACAAACGATATGTACCGCGTAACTGATTTCAGTTACGTTTTGATATATCGGAAACATACCTATAATTTAGTCGAGTACTTACCGAGTAATTTAAAAGCGCCCGTTCCGCGACATCGTGTGTGATAGAAGCCATCCAGCCGAAGTCCGCCGAAGCCACTCCGCCTAACGTCGAGGTACTAACTCCGTGAAGCGTCGAGCAGCCTAGGCCACCTTGTCCGGAACGTGTGCGCCGTGCAAGCCTCACCGACTCCACGCACCCCTGCGACATTGAGATTACTTGCGCGACCTCGCACTATGTCCCCCCTTTCTTTGGAAAGGGGCAGGCAGTACGCGCGCTGGGAAGCGCGACGATCACCGAAACACAGCGACCTTGTTACCCCTCCCTGCTCGCTGGGCGCTTCGCTGGGCCTCCCCTAGGGGTCTCACCCGGCTAAGTTGCCCGCGCCGAAGGGAGTAAGGTACTAGCTCGCCTAGGGGATCGATTCCGCCCATAATAACGGGCTAGTGACGGAGACGCGTAGGATGGAGGGCACATCGCCCCCCAAGCCGCGCAGGAGGACCCGCACATCTGCGGCAGCGGACCAACTGCTCACCGAGGGAGCTAAGCTCCCAAGGGAATTGTTGCGCCCGCAACCGCAGCGACACCAGACAGAAGAGGGATACCTGTCAAGCGATGAAGAGTATCAAGAGAACGTTGCCAGTACTTCCAGGGTGGCGGTAGTCAAGGCCGACGGTGGAACGTCTATGTACGTATCCACCCCGGCTAAGACGTACCACCCGAGGAAAGCTAGTAGGCGTCATACGCCGACGGAGACCGACGCGTCGCTCACTGATAAGCGGCAATGCGTCGAACAGATGGAAGCCACTCAAGAAGACCAAGACCAGCTTACAACATTGAATACCAACGTAATCAGATATTCGCAACCACCAAGATCCCCCTCATATGACACCGTGCGCACGACTCCGGAGCGCATGGAGGTCGTACAGGAGGGAGCGTCCTATGCAAATGTAGTAAGGACACCGACGCAACCTACGCCGTTGGCATCGACATCCGCGCAAGCTGAGGAGCAATCGACTCCCAAGACTGACGCCACTAAAAAAGGATATCCGCCAATAAATCAAAATCAAAAATATATTTATTCAAATAGACGCTTGCGCGCTCTTATGAATCGTCAAATTTTACATCAAAGATTATGTGTATAGGTTCGTAAGGTACCACCGGTTCGGAAAGCAGTTTCTGTTGAGAAGAGACCGGCAAGAAACTCAACAGTTGCTCTTTTTCAAAAGTATCAATTTACAATATGATAAACAGGTACAATAGTCTTATTCTAGCCTACGTGAGTATCAACAGTATCAACTCCACACATTGGCGTCGTCGAGATATTCCGAAATGGTATAGTATGCTTTAATCATTAGTTGATTTTTAATTTTACATTTAAATTGGTCAAGCGGCAGACTTAATATCGACTGTGGGATTTTATTATACATGCGCACACCCTGTCCCATGAAAGACTTATTTACTTTTTGTAGACGAAACAATGGCGTAGTAAGTTTGTCCTTATTTCTAGTGTTTATTTTATGTCTGCCACTATTCTTTAGGTAATAAATAGTGGTGGAAAACCTACCTAATTGGGCCAACCATTTTGCGGCCCTAAAAGGAAAACTCGGACACGCCCCCAACGCGCGAGCCTTCGGGTAGGGCGTCCGGTTTTTGCCGCAATCCGGACATGAGTACCGCGTTATACAGCGGTACCTAATAGCAGCCACTAACAACGATAGCAGTGTCACATGACACTGCTATGCACCCGCCAGAGATCTCCCCACAAAGGTGGGAATAAGAGGACTACCCGAGACGACCGAGCCGGAAAGCATCACCGACGCACTGCGCGAGTTGGGGTTCCCGGCCACATACACTAAACTGATTCCACCCACAAGAAACAGAAGCCGCTGTATATTTTTCGTACAGCTCGAGCTCCTCAAGACGAGAGAAGCGACTCGGCTGTACGAAATAAATGAATTACTCAATATGCCGGGAATACAAATAGAGGGGTGGAAAGGAAAAACCGGCCCACCCCAGTGCCATAGATGCCAAAAGTTGGGGCATTCGTCGGCAAACTGCCATAGGCCGGTGGTCTGCGTGCGATGCGCGGGCAACCACATTGCGGCAGAATGTCCAATACCGCTATCCACCCCCGCACGTTGTGCAAACTGCGGGCAGCGACATCCCGCCAATGATAGGCGATGCCCCGCATTCCTTAGGGAGGCAAGGAAGCGCGGGATGGCCATCAACCCGCCGCGTTCCCCCCCACGACTTGAGGAAGCAGGATGGACGACGGTGGGAAGAAGGACGGAAAATCATAGCGGGGGGACAGCTCCCCCCACCTCAGACGTCCCCCCTCAGCCCCGCCAACAAAGCGAGAATACGCAGAGAACCGCGTTACAAACCCCTACCGCAGTGCGAACCACTGCGGAGGATATAGAAAGGCGAGTCGGCCTGCATTATTCAATTGCCCCCGACGTCGCCTCCACTGCCGCCAGCCATCCGAGACCGACCACTACGCTAACAACTACGCTTCAACCGCCAGCCAACCCCGCATCGACAAGAGTGAGAAGCCATCGACGGAGACGCCGCGGACGTAATGCACCCGCGGCTACATCCCAAGACAACTCGCGACGCAACAGCTACTGCTACCGCTACGGAGAGGGAGACGGCGCTTCCTTACCGCCCCCTCCGCCCCCGCCAAAGACACCACTCCTCCCCTCCGGCAGAAGAAAGTCGCCGACCACAGTTCGTGCTAAGGACGGAGCCAGCGCCGACAAACAGCCGCACGCACCGCCTACAGGAACGCCACCACACAACTGATATACAGAGATCCGTCGAAGAGTTCGCGGCATCACTACAACAGGTTGTCCGCACCTTAGCGGACGCCTTTACATCTATAATCGCCGCAATGGCGAACGGACAATCACCTGTAGGAGCATCCCTCCATATTCTATCTACAATGCTCGCCGCGCATTACGGCGAACGGCAATAAACCAATAAACAGTGTTGCGCCATTTTTATGGCGAGATACAACAATACCAGCTGGCCAACATAGCCCAGATTACCGGGGGCACAGAGTGGCCCCTGCGATGAAGCCCGGGTTATGAGGACAACCTCGACACCCGCACCTGCAGCCCTTATAGGGCACGTAGATGACCCGTGTGTGTGTGTGTGTGTGAGTAATTTAGGAACTAAACGTGTCTGAATAACAAAAATTTTGTCGAGAAGATTAGCAAATCATTTAGTCGAGTCGATAAATTTCTTTATATTTTTTCGTAGATCCTCCCACATCACTAAAGCCTTCTCCACTTAGCTTCATGTTTGGATTGGAGTGGACAATAATTTACATGCATAGCAATATATTTTCTCCGTTGTTGGATAATGAAAAGACAAATGTCTTGGTTTTGATTGCGACGTGTGAAACCTTGCATTATCTCGCGACTGATCTTGATGAACTGATTTCTGCGAAGACTTCATCACAATTCTGCAGTTTTGTTGAATCTTCCTTCGACCAATATTATATCATTCCTTTCGTTATGACATCAGACCAAAAAGAGAGAAATATTTAATAACTTAATCACAATCACACACTCCGTTTGCGCTCCCCAAAATCTGGGCGTGACAATAAACACCAGGGCGCATATTGACGACGGATCGACGGTCACCTTAAAAGATGAAGGTATGGTAAACCACGTGGGAGCGAATGCACCTACCAACCCATTAAAGATAGCACTATCAACCACTTGATGAAATCGGAATCGGGCTCAAGAATTCGTTAACATTAATCTGAGAGTTCTTGAACAACTAAGAAGAAAAAAATACTAGCACGCAGTCATAAATCACCTGGTGTCGTCTCAACGGGTCCCCAAAAAGGTGTTCAACACTAAGCAGATATCCACAAGTACCTATACGCCGAGGTTAAACCACAGGTACTTATAAGACAAACCAGTCGCAGCGCTCACATCATTGGGATGGGTATATATGGGTAGTAGGTACGCCACGGCAGCCAGAAACGCGCAACCAAGAAGGATATTTGGGATATATGCACTGCGATATTTGGGGCGCGGAGATCGTAGAGATAGACAACCACCGAATAAGTACAGGATGAAGTTATTGATTTTGGGCGCTATGAGCTCTCCATCTAGATGGCCGTACATCTATACAGGGTGATTTTATAGACGTTGGACTAATTTGTCCATCGTATAACTAAGCATATTCAGAATTTGATTATAAATCTGAATCTGGTACGTACTTGCGACCTATTTTTTTTTTTCAAAGATTATTTTTAATCTTTTCAAAAATAATGGACACCTTAACAAATTACTGCCCTACCGTCTCAATACAATGACCTATTGACGAGCACTAAAACTTTTCGCTGAATGCATAACTACTAAACCGCTTATAGATAGGGTGACCACTCTTAACGGGATAAACAAACAATGTTTGAATTGATATTTTTCTGGTTATTTCTTGCCAAAAAAATACATTAATATTTTTTTGAATTATGGAATGCTCAATTAACATTATGTCAAAGTATGTACTTCGTCTAATAAATCATCCTGTATAAAAGACTTAAACGCCCGACTGTTCGGGAACACTCACTCTCAAGTAGACGTTATGTGGACAGTTTCGACAACATATGCGACACAATACGCATAACGAAGGGAGTAAGAGAAGTACACAAAAGGTCAAACTTCGAACTTACTTGATGGACTTGACGAAATAAGTTCCACGGAAGATATATATACATCAAGTGAATGGGGAAAAAATCGAAAGAATGTTGCGAGTAATATGCAGGCTCAATCCCGACGGGGAGGGGCTCATTGATGACCCCAATTTGTGAAGATCCAATCTTATCAGCCTTAAGCAAAGCCAGCTATTGTTTTTTTTTTACAGGTTGCATCGGAATTAAACCATAATTATGATGAGTGTCTCCGTGAATTTATCGTCTTGTCTCAATAATTACTGTTCTTATTCATTGCCGACATTCATTCTACGACCCGAATGGCGTAGTGGATAGTGTACCTGCCTCATGCGCCAAAGGGTGTGGGTTCGATCTCCACTACTGGAAAAATATTGTGTGATGAACATAGTGTTTTTCTAGTGCCTGGGTGTTTATACAGCGTGTCGTTACCATCGCGACAATAAATGAACACACGTCTAACGCTACTTGCCAATAATCATAAAAAAATATTAACGTTAAACAAAATGCATAATTAAAAAAAAAATTTTTCATAAAAAAATAGTTAAATAAAAAAGAAACAAAATTTGTAACAATTTGTAACCTATACAACTCGCGCCACAGTGTCGCATTACAGGCCTCTCCTTCTAACAGTATGTTTTGTCTCTTTTAAATTCATTCAACCCATTCATATGCTTTGTGACCTTTACAAATGAACTTTACGTTACAGTTTTATACGTAAGGGTGTTCTATAATTCTCTGTTTCGGAAAATTTAATAACTCTGTAAATATTGATGTTTAAAGAATGTAAATGTTTAATACAATTTTAAAAAGTTATCCCCTAAATGTTTGTTCATTAATTGTCGCGATTGTAAAGACACGCTGTATATGTATAATATGTATTTATTTACAAAAGAAAAGTATGTTTAAGTATGTGTATCAGTTATCTAGTATGTATAGTACAAGGGTTGCTTAGTTTGGGACTAGATAGTGTTGTATAAAAATATGTACTAAAATATTTATATTTTACTAGCGACCCGCCCCGGCTTCGCACGGGTGCAATGTATTATACATATAAACCTTTCTCTTGAATCACTCCTATCTAGTAAAAAACCGGCATCAAGATCCGTTGCGTAGTTTTAAAGATCTAAGCATACATAGGGACAGAAAGACAGCATAATAAGTATTCTTAAATTTTCTAATTTTCCGCACAATTTTTCAAACTTTTTCTTTCATAAGAACCCTCTCCTGATAATAACAAATACAATTAAAAAAAGAAGTGAAATCGGTCTAGTCGTACACGCGTGATGGCGTGACCAAGGGAAATAGGGATTCATTTTTATATATAAAGATTATTGCTCGTTAGTAGCATTTTTATAACGAGATCATTACGAAATTAAATTAAGATGCGAATCAGAGGCCAATAGTAATGAAAACAAGAATTTGTATTATGGCCAAGTCGAGTGCCCTTTCTTAGGTTAAAAACCTTCCATTTGCTTATAGATGAACTATTTCCTTTAAATCTATACTTAGCCAACCTCGAGTATAGTCGTCTAGAATTGTGCATTCCAGCTGACACTAACTTGTAATGTAGTCTTATTTCTATAAAAGAACCCAGCATATACATATTTGTTATTTCTTTGAGCATGAATAAGTGTAAGGTGGTTTGGAAAATATTTGTTAATGTCTGTGTTCTTCACTTAAGTTCACTTATAATTTTATTCTAAAAAAAATTAAGAGTAGTGGCGACCTCTCTCATTACAAATATTCATTGTTGAATGCATTTGTAAGGGATTGTATGCTTGTTTGAAAGGGAAGCACACTAGATGGTGCCAAGAATTGTTAAAAATGCAATATAACAAACATAGACATAATTATGTTAAGATTTTCACTCTGTTACGTCATTGACCTCTTAGCATCTGTATCTGGGCGCGAAACGAATGACGTAGTTTCGAATCCCACAGCGCCAAGAGTTTTTGTTCATTTATGTAACAAAAATTTCAAATATACCTCAAGATGGTAATATCCATGCAATGTTTAAAAATAGAGTAACAATGCAGATTTAAATTTATAATTTGTTATTAATTCTACTTTCTTTTTACATGTTTTCACTTATACAGAACATTTAAATAATCACTTATTTCTTTATGAATTTTAGATACTTTTTAGCATTAAAGTTATCATCAATAGTCTCAGTTATCTTGATTTTCCGTTTAGGTTTTCTCTTTTCAATCCTAATTCTTCGTTCTTCATCAGACAATTGCGTAAGATCCAATGGTAACTGAAAATAGTAATAATTTTAAAATCACTCCTCCAATTGAACATATTTACTTTTTGTTTGCTGTATTATATTTTTACGTCATAACAAGATGAATATTATTATAGTAAAATAATTATTACCTTTATGATACCCCTCGGTTCATAATACCTCACGTTGATAGATGATCCATCGGGCAAAACAATAATTGTAGGATACATCCTAGTGTACACTTCTCGGTGTACCTTTGTTATACTTGCAACATTATTATTTAAATATCTATGGATCGAAAGTGACAAAATGTTTTTCGTCTTTCTTATTAAACTGTGATTCATATTGATCATTAAACTTAAAATGATGGCAAAATTAACCTAAAGGTCCTTCTTGAACTTTACGTTTGTTTTGTAACAGTCAACTGTCATCGGTCACTGTCAGTGTCACTGTCATTAGTTTGTCTTTGGATATCTTCTTTCAGAAGTGTTCATTGGCGTATTCATTGAAAACTACCAAAAAAAAAGAAAAGAAGAAGATATCTTCCTTTATTTACTAAAAATTTTATGGCCTGGTAACAAGAACTTTAAGACAATTGACTACCTTCTATTGACTATCGTCCATGAACATATATTTAATTTTAAAGTCCTCTTCCAAATTCAGTTTTGCTTAGTCAATCCCACTACTTTATACTATGTGTACTCATTCAACCTAGTGTTAGCTATACTTTGTTTTATCGAGCTAAGAAGAAAGAAATATAAATACTTTTACCAAATTACCGTAGTTTCACTTTGCACAACAATAACACTGGTATAATTACTTATTTTATAACTAATGAAACACCACTTTAACATTTTAATTTGTGATACCGATTGGGCAGCACTATCGCGTATACTTCTTGTCAACAGCCAGAGAAAGACGAAGATGACGAAGACCATGAAATGCTTCGTGCAGCTGCATTTATACCTCATTACAATCAACGACTTCTTTTAATGTTGCCAACACTAGACATAAGCAAAATCATCAAGTAGTCTTTGATCGTTGAATTTATCTATGGGTGGATTAAGTCGACACCGACAGCCAAACCTCTGAGGGGCCCTTGGAACATGTTGTGCTTCTTCTCCTTCCCTCCCAACCTAGCTGTCGAATTGTCCATATTTCGTTAACAGTGACCCCAGTCGTGGCGATGGGATCTAGGAGGACTTGTCAAGAATTCGATAGTCTGAAATAAATATCGAACATCGATATATCGCGATAAAAAAAATATTTCCATATAAAAATATCGATAGTTTTATATATCAGCAAAGCAAGTATAGATGACAAAGAGTACTTTTATATATCTGAAATATATATCTGATAAATGTATTCAATGATACACTTATGTAGTGAGATGAATGTATTTCAGTCAGAGATGTAAAACGATTACAATTTTACACACCGGTTTTATACCGATTACTGTAAAAAAAAAACATTTTTTAAAGTAAAAAGAGCTTATTGATGCCCATAAACCGCCGGTAAGGGAGAAACAGCAACCAGAACAGAAATTTACAGGGGTTTTGTAGGTTTTGTGGCTGTAATTAAAATGATTTAATACATATAAAAAAATACTTTATTCAAATACATCTAGCGGGAAGTGCTTACTCACTTGTCATAGATTTCCGTTCTCTGTTTGTTATAAGGTAAATGGTTTATCCATAAGATGTCGTATTAAGTGATAGATGGATCAATATGCTCATATCTCTATCTATGGCAGCAGCTGTCAGCAAAGAGTACATTATGGACTGAAAAGACCAATAGCTGTCAGCTGTCAATCTGTCAGTCTGCCAATGTTAAGGCTTAAGGTACAGTTTAATAATTTAATTCGGAACATTTTTAACATTCCTCTTCATATATTCGTATCAATTATTAGATATTAGTTTTTGCAATAAAAGTGTATTTTTCGTATATCATTTACAGGATTGATATCAAAACTTTGATCACTTAACCTATGCCTTACGTAAGGTTGTAATAAACAAGAAATGGGCAATAAAGTCTCCGCTGAGGGTCCAAATATAAGGCCCTTTGAAAGCAATGGAAGTCCTCCACCGGAATGTCCCATGCATAACAAAACTACTAATGAAACGAATGATAAACCCCGACCTTCTGAGTGCCCAGTTCAACAAGACAAGAATGATATCAATCCATACAACATGGTAATGTAATATATGTTTTGACGCTGACTCATTCTCATTTTTAAATGTGCAATTTGTTTTTCATATTAAAATAAATGATTTGTTGATTAACTATTATGCAATGTGTCATAATCTTCGCTGTAGGAGAGTAGTGTTGCGTTATATAGAATATTAATCATACTCGTAAAATAAAACAGCAATCTAATAAAATTGTTAAAAAATTATGCTCTCAAAGCTACTGAAAATGGCCATTTAAAGATAAGTTTTATTAAGTTCCTAATTGGTGTAATTATTATATCATTTTATAGATGCCTCCGGCTAACCAAAAACCTGCACCTGATCAGCCTTTTCCCCTTCCAACAAACCGTCAAGTATCCTCAATTCCCCGGGCGATGCCTGATGGTTCTACAGAATTTTGGGTATACCCAAGCCAACAAATGTTTTGGAATGCCATGCTGCGTAAAGGCTGGCGCTGGAAAGACGATGAGATCAAACAAAAGGATATGGAGGACATAATCCGTATACACAATGCCAACAACGAACAGGTATGTAACATTATAAACTAATTACTATGTTCACTTCTTTATATTTTCTACTGACATCTAAAATATTCATATATATTATACACTATATTTTGTATTCATTTAAGTATTTTAAAACTTTTGCAAAAATTTAACTTATTACTTCTATCCATCCACCATATTCTATCCATCAGAATAAGGAAAAAATCCATGATGATTCTATAAAACTAATGCACTTTTGTTTTTAATTTTCTTTTTTCAAGTGCAAGTGTTCAAAAATAAATTTTCAATTTTCAATTTTGGTATTGTTTTAGGCTTGGCAAGAAGTATTAAAGTGGGAGGCATTACATGCTAAAGAATGTGGACACCCAAGGCTGAAAAGTTTTGGCGGTAAAGCAACTGATTATAGTCCGAGAGCAAGGATACGATCATGGTTGGGGTAGGTCTTTCCATTCCATAACTTAATATCTTATCTGGTCATAAAATCGGCTTGGTTTTATCTATACTTGTTATCTTTATTTTCAAACATGAAACAGGAACAATTTTGAAATGCTCGATAAATTTTATTAAACTGTAACTATTTTATTAGAGCTGCCAAATAAATTTTAATTTTAAGCGCTACTGTCTGTATTACAGAATCTAACAATTTTATTAATAATACTTTATTTTTATTTTATTAATAGTATAAAACTATTTGCAAAATGGACACTTATGCCCAGTTTCCGAAAGACCAATCAAAGCAGCAATCACATAACACTATGTCAAAAATGATCAGCTTAATCTTTTGTTAAACTGGCTTGGGATTCTAGAAGGTTTGTTGAAGAAAAATTAGCTAATCACTGTATAACCAATGATAATGAATGAAATGAATGATTTACTTCAACTAACTCTTTCTATTGTATAGCTGTCCCTTTTTAAACAAAACTTAAATTAACGTCACTATTCAGTCCTGTCATCATGTGATTGCCAACGTAAAAATCCGAGCTATAATAAAATTTAATTTATATAAATACATGCAAAATGTCAAGAAAAAACTTTAAAGAACATGAAAAAAATGAACTTTTATCCATAATAAACAAGTATTATAAAAAAAAAAGAATCCATATTATTTATTAACTTTTGAATTGCATTTTGTATTTTTTCTAATTGCATAATATGTTCGCATAACAATAAATAATAAATAGGTAATAGAACACATGAATGTCCTTACAATGTATTTGGGAATTATGTTTATTTTTCATAATATATTTCAAGCAACTCAGATCATGTTAAACAACGATTGACAAGAGATTTATCGAAAATTAAAATTGATTGCGCTTTCGGAAACTGGGTGTTACTGAATACTCAAAAAATCTAGCCCACGCCGCTAATAATGGAAACCGTATTTCCAGGCAGATTTTTAATTTTTTTATGTAACATTTCAGATATGAACTTCCATTTGATCGCCATGATTGGATTGTAGATAGATGTGGGAAAGATGTCAGATATGTTATTGATTATTATGATGGTGGTGAAGTGGACAACAAATATCAATTTGCACTTCTTGATGTCAGGCCAGCATTGGATTCTTTTGAAAATCTATGGGATAGAATGAGAGTGACCTACATGAGATATCGCTATGAACTTATTGGAAACAAGGAAAATAGTAAATTGTCAAATTCTTAGACTTAATTATTTTTCAAACATAATTTAGATTGTTCTATTTAAAACATGACTTTTGTTTACATATCACCCCATTATTTCAAGAGATATGTCTAACCATACCATGCATATTCTTACATTGTTATGTGGGGTTCTTCTGTCGGCAAAATTTGTCACTGCAGAAACTCTTTGTGATCCTAATTTTTTTGTTTTATAGTATTAACTATTTAATTGATTGCTTGCAAAAGTTAGATGTTTTAGTATTGTTAAGTAATCTTTGAACCTGATTTAACTATTGTATATTAGTTAATAAACGGTACAAATTAAACATATGAATTTACTCTCATTTATATTTACATCTGAAAAATACTTAAAATAACGTAAAATCAAAGTAAAGTACAGCAAATAAACTGACTGAATCCATGGCAGCTTCTTGTTAGCACTGGCTCTCTTGGTTTCCATGTCTTTTGAATAGAGAACAAGGAATCGCTGCCGGACCCACCGCCGGGGGTCCCGCCGGATAACACTACACCCACAGCTAGTGTAACAACAAACACAATAGTTCGCCCTCGCCTCCAAGCACGGCGAGAACTACACAACGCGTACACAAGGTACACCCGCGTTCCAGGGCGGTTCTCGTCGCCCCCAGCCACCGATTAGCTAAAAACACAGTCGACGGCCATTGGGGTCTCGGTCCGCACCGCAACTTAGATAACATGTCGTAGTTAAACGCACGCATGAGCACATGCGCGGCCCTACCCACAGCGGAGGGCCCAAACCCGTGGGTTCTGGCTGGCCCACCGGTTCTGCGTCAGATGAAGCTTTAATAGTCTCGGGACTGAAAGCAAAAACATCAGTTAATACAAGACACAAGGAATCCCATGCAACAGGAGTTCACCTTGTGTGCGAGTAGGAAAGCGTGTTTTGTGGAAAAGACAGGGAGTCCTACTTTATTCTCCAGGGTTAGGTACATCAATATCCTGGCTAGGTACACCGTTATCCATGCTATATAAATAAGCATTTTAAAGAAAAATTGATGTTTTTAATAGGTTTACGTCTGGACCCTGGGAGTCATACACCACCCTCACTCCGAAACCTCTATGATGGAGGTTCGTATAAAAAAACCGTGGTCTTAAGAGCCTTAAGGATTCTAGATGAGAACAAAGCTTGTAGACCAGACGGTATACCAGCGTTAGTTCTGAAGGCTTGTGCACCCGAGTTGTCTCCTAATTTGTCTATTCCGCCTCTTATTTGAGACTGGAGTAGTCCTGGAAGTTGGCGAATGTACCTAAAAAGGGTTGTTATGCCGATCCTGCCAATTACAGACCAATTTCAATTACCTCCGTAGTCTGTAAGACTATGGAGCGTATATTGAACGCCCGTTTCATGGCGTACCTAGAACACAACGACCTTTTCAGTGACCGCCAGTACGGATTTCGCCGATATTGGTCAACTGGGGACCCAGTGCCACTCACCTTTGGGGCGAGGCCCTCGAGAACACTGGTGAAGCACTTGCGGTTTCCCTATATATCTCGAAGGCCTTTAACACGGTCTGGCACGCCAGCCTCCTCAGCTTTTTTCCGCAAAAAGGAGACCCTTCAACTTGGCTCTTACTTTCCAAAATGTGTCCTTGGAGTATACCGACGTATCCTCTATCTCGACATATCCTCAAACCTCAACTTTAGGCGGTTTATTGAGTCTAAAGCCAGGGTAGATGCAAGGAAGTCCTTGCAAAGGTGCGACGGTACTTTACATTGGGACAGCTTCTTATGCTGTGCAAAGCTCAAGTCCGATCGCATGTGGAGTACTGTTGCCATATCTGGGCTGGGGCTGCAAAATGCATTCTGGCTACCTTGGACTCAATGGAGAAACGTGCGGAAAGAATTATTGGTGACCGTAACTTGGTTAAAACCAACCTTACTAGCCTTGAGCACAGGCGCAGAGTAGCCAGCCTCTCGGTCTTCTACAGGATGCATTTTGGAGAGTGTGCGTTGTAGTTGCATGATTTGATTGCTCCTGCCCCTTTCCATCATCGGACCACTAGGTGTTCGGCGAGCCTCCACCCTTATGCTGTCGACGTTCACGGAACAAGAACCAAGCGATTTGCTTCGTCATTTATCATCCGTACAGCTAAGGAATGGAACAACTTGCCGGCGTCCGTCTTTCCGTCCGATTACAACGTAGGCGTCTTCGAGGCAAGAGTAAAATAGGTTTATACCGAGCTAGCCCGCTTACCATCAAAGGCTGCATCGCCAAGTGTTGGCCAGTTCTAAATAAGTAAAAGGTTAATAATAACTGTAGGTAATAACTCGACACATTTAATACAACAACATGAACATTTGGGGGTTTGAGGCGTGTGAGCACGCCACATATAATTACCCAATAGAATCAGTTTTTTTCTAAATATACACCTGCTACAAATTTAAAAATGAGTCAAATTTAGGTGAAACTAAAAGAAAATCGAAGTAATCCCTTACATACTAAAGCATTTATTCATTGGATTGAAGCTGAAATTAGGCTTAAAACTGGTTTAACTATTGACATGAAAGAACGGAACGTAATTTCTAAAATATGAACGATTTTAAAATGTGCTTCAAAGGATGATGCTCATACCTTTGTATTTTGCTGCCTTGTATCTGATAAATTAAAAAATCTTAGTGCTTGTATAATTATTGCTAAAGTTAGACCCATCATGGAAGAACATCACTAGTTAAAAGTAAATTTGCTGAGCGACAAAATATAGGTAGAAATCGATTTAATTTTTAAATTAAGTGTATCATTTTTACAAGGTTCAAAACGAAATAATAGAGCTCATGGCGTCAAAGGTTAGGTCATAAAGAGAAGTTTCAATTACATAAAGATTTTATTGCCTGTCCCAAAAATGTGTGCAAATGTTTCCAAAGATCCTCAAATGCTATGTGTGGGAGACATTGGCAAATATTTTTACAAACATTTTTTATTTTATTTGTCATTTCATTTTTGCCACTAGCGTGTGGGTTTTTCAACGCACATCAGAGTGTCCTATACTTGTTAAAGCGTCCATTGAGCTTGCTAATAGAATGGTCAATGGACGGTGCAGCTGCAAAAGAGTGCATTAAATATTGCAAAAAGAAAAAGAAAGTCTCGTCTCCTCTGTAGCTCCTGCATGTGCTTTTTGACATCTCTTTGGATGTGGCGCACCCTGGAACTTGGTTGAATTTTTCTCCCTCAATAAACACCTGAGGTTCTCCTACAGTTCGAAGCGATAATCTTTCACTACCACGATCCAATCGTAGCAATCTCCGACAACTATTTGGGCCGTCTCGGGTAACTCTATTGTTTGGGGAATGTGTTTAAGTGCGGGGAGCTTGTGGATTCGAGCCTCACTTCCCCTGTAAGTCATAAGGATTATAAAGACTGTCAAGTCTTGCCTAATATAAACTACTATGGACTAATACAAAATTGACTCGGCATGGTCCGAGTTTAATTCAGTAATTACCTTCAAGGAAAGGTTTAGGTGAGGAATTTTTATTGAGATTCGGAGGCACCCTGGTAGGGTCCAGACTGTTTGCTACATGTTAGCATATTTGGTGTACGTAACTATTTCAAGCAAAGTCTTGGAATTTAAATCGTCGGACATTATTACATTTAAAATCATGCTTAAATATTAAAACTAGCATCATGCATTACACGATGCTAAAGTTTAAAATTTAACATTAAACATACTACATCTCGCCAGAAAATTATATATTACTATTGATTTCATATCATTACTGCGCAAACACGGCATTTTATTTCATCCGTTGGGGGTCTCTGTAACCCGGGAGCCCCGAAGCATTGCTATGGCTGATACGGCGATAGCTACGCCTCTGATAAGCAATAGTTGTTATTTTAAAACATGTAGAAAATTGTTATTTTATTTATAAATTGTAAATTACTAGTTCAGACTGTGTTTATTTAGGTAATTTGTATTTTATCTGAAAAAAATTATATTTGTATGGGCGAACTCCAACTCTAACCTCTTAGATAGGCACAAAACATCTTTAAGCCCTGTTTAGGATTTTTTCAAGGGAACATGAAGGCGTTTGGGGGCATTCAGGACCGAGGGACGGGGCGGGCCGCCCCTTCCGCCCCCCGATTAGTCCGCCACTGTCACAGGGGAAAGTAAAGGCGCACAGAAAACAATTAGGTACGGACATTAATATGGGTGCCGTACCCAAATTGTAAAACGAGACCCTGTTATTAAGACTACGCTGTCTGTCTGTCCGTCTGCCACCAGGCTGAATCTCAACCGTGATAGTTAGACAGTTGACATTTTCACAGATGATGTATTTCTGTTGCCGCTATAACAACAAAGACTTAAAAAACAGAATAAAAAATATTTAACTTGGGCTCCCATACAACAGACACGAATTTTTTTGCCGTTTTTATAGATAATGGTACGGAACCCTTAGGGCGCGAGTCCGATTCGCACTGGGTGTTGTTGATCGGTAAATAGGTGGAAAACTTTGACTGATCATTTCAGGGAATACGCGCTGGGAAGATATACTTAATGGTGACCAGCTACGTGAAATATGCTTTAGTTTCCTTACTATTATACTACGAGGTCATACGAAGTGACCACAATGGAACAACACTAAATATTTATCTTTATTGTTTCGTTTGAGATGTCGTATGTTCTTTTCCATATTAACGTGAGTAAAGCGATACGTTGCCACCTTTAAACATGGTGGACCCTGGCTACCTCACTCACCAGTTGACACGCAGAAGTGTAACACTTTTACTTTAAGCCGGTCTTCTATGAGTCCTGCTACTTCCCTGGACGAACCTGTCAAACAGCAAAAGCTGATGCATGGCTTTACCAGTGAAAAATTATACGGTTATCAAAAATATTAACTAAAAAGAAGTAATTAAGTAAAAACAATTTTAAAACATCTCGAAGGAGAAAGACAGATTGTAAAAAAGTAAAGTAACAGCCAATACATGTCCCACTGCTGGGCAAAGGCCTCCTCTATACAGAGGGTATCAGGGCATAGTCCACCACGCGGCCCCACTGCGGATTGGCGGACTTCACATATTTTCGAAATACATTTTTTGTTATTATTTCGAAAATATGCAGGTTTCCTCACGATGTTTTCCTTCACCGCGGAGCACGTGATAATTCAGAACTTAAAGTTAAAAACTTCATTGGTGCCGGCACCGGGGATCGAACTCAGGTTGCTCGAGTATATATTGAATTAAAGGCGAGCGCCCGGACACTGAGCTATCACGGCTCAAGACAGATTGAACATGAAATATACACAATTAATGATAATCCAGAAAAACAGAGTTTTAAATTTTATCACAACATTTAAACAACTTTTAGTAAAATGAAACCATTTAATTATCCAAATTCAACAAATTATGATTGCCTCCTGTAACACCTTTACATTCATTTTTAAAAACGTCAATTTGCTGTTCGATGTAGCCTTCGAAATTATTGTACGGGCAAGCAGATAAAACTTTGAACTTTGGTTTACCTTTACTGCTGTGATAAACAGATCGTAGAGTCAAAACTGGTGGCTTTTCTGGAAATTTCAAACCTGGAAAAAAGGATTATTTCAAATCTTGCATGCTAATGCCAACAAAACTTTCGATAATTGAAGTATATTGTGATATATTCCTAAAAGCATGGACTTTCCTCCTTAGATTTCGGGCGCTTGGCCCAGTTGGCTAGAGTTTAGAACGTTACGCAGGTTCCTGCCAAAGCCGCAAACTTCTCGACAATTTTTTGATGTGAAATGTTGGCAAACGATTGAGTTCATGTTAAGTGATAACCACCGCCCATGGACATCAAGAACACCTGACGGATTGCCGATGTTTTGTCAACCATTAAAAACTAGACAAGTAACTGGTTACCTCACTCATCATAGCAGAGACGGGGTTTCTGCCACGTTAACGTTAAATAAATATTTTACTCATATTTGTATTAAAAATCTATAATATTACATTGTATTTTTGGTACCATCCATGTCGTTTTTGAATTAACAAATTTATATTAAGTCTTTGGATAAAAACAATTACAAACTATTATTAACATTGATAGAAAATTAATTATGAAAAAAAAAAACGTGCATCTACTTATGTAAGAAGTTAAAATTCTTTAGCGTAAAAAAAGAAAAATAACTAAAAATTTTATCTCCTGTGCCGATACTCTGTTTGTGAAAACGACATTGAATGCATAATGGTTTAAATAAATTATTATAAGTTAAAAACTTGTTATTGATGTCATGGTAATACCGTGATAACTTAAGTCGAAGTTTTGCAACCAACTTCATCATTTGGCTGTGCGCGCGCATCGTAAAAATTTTACTCTCATAAATTTTTCTAAACGTGTCGAAAGAAGTATAACTTCAAATGCTTAAAATACTTGCCTATGTCAATTTGCAAAATCCAATGAAAGTCATTGACTTCGAATAGAAAGGCGGCACTGTTTGCGTCATGTTCCAAGACAGCACCTTCATACTTGACAATCATTTGTGCTAATAGCTCTCTCTTTAACTTGTCATTATTAAGTAGGTCTTGAATCTAAACAAAACAAATATTTGACTTTCTTTAAAATTATATTTGGTCCTTAAATATGAAACTAGCGTTTTATATGGAAAAAGTATAACGAAAAAAGAAATGAAATTACATATTTAGAAAGAAAGAAAAGTTTTTTTAGTATACAGCGTGTCGTTACCATCGCGACAAGAAATGAACACACATGTAGAAGATAACTTTTTAAAATTGTATTGAACATTTATATTCTTTAAACATCAATATATAACGCTGTATAAATAAATGAAAATTGTTTACAATAAAAAGAAATATAATTTCAATGCACCAACAGGTTTTCACTCAGTTATTTAGTCAATCTATGTACCTACCATTATCATCTATTCACTTTCGCTATTTCATAGGTGATTCATTGATTTTGAAAAAAATGTGGGAGGAATGAATTAAATCTTTGCAGGCGGTTGGGAATACCCCATCGGAATAAAATTTTTTCGCATGCAATTTTTTTCTTTTCACGACGTCGTCCAAATTTTACATAATAAATTTTAAATTTATTAGAATTAGAAACTCCTAACCAAATTCCAGATATATCAGTAGCCATTTCTACAAAACGCCAAGATTCATATGTAACGACCTAATATTAAAACAACAATGTATAAAGACAATATAGATATGTAATTATTGATTAAACATTAATTACTCACTTTATTGTTTAATAGGTCTGTAACCATTGGTACGTAATCCATAAGTACTCCAGACTGGTGCATTCTAAAAGTACAGAATTATTTTACTGTTTTAATATTAAATGATGACTTCGTGGCGCAGTTACCAAGGTATTGGCTTCGGCGTCGCGGGTCGTGGGTTCGATCCCCACACGGAACAACTATTTGTGTGATCCACAGATAGTTGTGCCGCATCTGGGTGTTTGTCCGCGTGAAATTTATGTTTGTAAAATGTCCTTACAACACAGGATAATATTATCCTGTGTGGCATTGTTTAAAAAAAAAAAAACTAGTTTTCATGTAAAATTAAATATGAATGAATATTGTTTTTTAACTTTATGAAATACTTACAATGGTAATGATATATTTCCAAGACATTTTGTTAAAAACGGTGATAACATAAGTTCTGCATTTGTAGAATTTGGAAATCGAACAAGTAACAAAGCTGTATCAATACCAGGGTTATTGTCAGTTCTGCAATCATTGTGAAATAACATTATAATTTCCTCAACTATATAATGGTATGAAATTATAACATAAATTATAATATATATAAAATTTATCATAATTCATAGTTTCAGTTTTCAGTGTTGAGTGTAAATTAGAATTTTGTATAATTTTATCATTTTTTTTGTTATTTATTTTCATTTATGTGTATGGTATAATTTTAAAGAATTTTGAATTTGGTCATATGTATGAACAGTCATGCAAAAAAGGACGATATATCGATATCGTGTGAATTTTTTTTAAATCGTCCTTTGGATATACTATTATACTGTTTAAAAATATTGATATGACAAATATAAATATATTTTTTCCATTTACCCGTTTCCAAATTTCCTTAATCTTAACATTTATATTAAAATGGGAGAAAAAAATTATGTTATTTAAATAAAAAATGATGTTGACTACATTTACCCTTCATCATTATACAACTCTGGTAATCTTGATGTATCTACTTTGAGTTTTATTAAAAATTCAGCTATATGCCCTCCAACCCAAACTTCAACATCTTTTTCAGAAATAAATGCATTACCTAATAGAGCACTGTATTCAAAGGCAGCACGAGAGCTCTCATCATCATTCAATTTTTTAATCTGAAAATAATATTTTACTTATGATTTAATAAAAGTTAAATGATCAAAATTGTAAAAATTAATAATGATCATTTTGCTTAAATAAGTTGGTGGCATAATCTAACAGCAGGTTTCAATATTGTATCTATGTATAGATTTGGTAAATGAAGATAGAATTTTAACGTAAGTATTATTAACCTAATGTCAAATACCTATCGCTAGTAACCAAATCAGATACTTACATACAATATTGAAACCGGACATATGAGGTATACGTGTGTTTATTATAATAATTTTTACGAGTTAGGGGTTCGGAATCGGAGTGATATGCCGGTCGTTTAAAATTTACACTCAAGTAGTACACGGCGAACTTCTTGATACCGCACAAATCCTCACTTTGCCACTACAGGGGTGTCGGTTCTCACGTTACAATCTTCCAGTTACACGATTACAGGTGTGACGTCCTTTCTCGTTACAATTCCTCCGAATACGCCTTTATATCTCTTGTCTTCACCACACTGTTAATTTTACTTTTTACTTCGCTTTTTCTTTTCTTTTCCTCTTCAAGCTCCGCCACGGAACTGCCCGTCTAGTTCGTTCCCGACCTCCGGGCCTTTATCATCTGAATTTCGATGTCTGTTTTATCTAAAACGTTCTAGAGTTGAAAATGTCCTCGTCGGTGGTCCCACATGGAGGTCGCCACTACCCCAGGTCTCCTTGAAGAACCGGCTATTCCATTACCGTGAGCGATATTTTTGTAGCCAATGGTAGGGCCACGCAACAACCTTTGTTTGTTGCACCAATGGGCAGGTCCGTTCGGGTAAGTACCACGACCCTCAGACCAATAAAAAAGTATAGACAGATTATTGCGGACATATCAATGGGGCACATATATAGGCACGTAACATGAAGACGATTCGGTCATACAGATGCGTTGACAAAGGGATTGAAAGTAGCATGGCGTAGTTTTATTAAAATAATAATTGCAAAATTATGCCGTCCTGTGTCATAAACGGCTGCAAAAACAATTAATGTGTGTTCTGGTATTACTTTTCACAAGTAAGTAATCGATTTTCTGTATAATTTAAACAAAATCGTAAAAATATTTGACATAATTCCTCGGAACACGAACGACTTTACCCAAAAGATAAAATAAATTTAATATATTACTAAATTATGCTTAAACATATTATGTAGGTACACCACATGGGTATATGGCGTGCAAGATTTTAAATACATAAAAAAGGTAAAATTTCCAATACCACCGGGTGTTTTACGACCTGCAAAAAAAAAATTATTCGATCAAGAAAAATATCAGAAAAAAATAAAACATACTAAGCACAATCCTCCGGTCGCTTATAGTATTCGAAAAAAAAAATATTTAGAACTTGTTATTTTCATTAAAGAAATCCGCCATATTAAAGAGTTTTAAAAAATATTAAAAGTATTTTACAATGACGTTCTAAAAAAAATAACCACGAAGGCTAAGGCGGATCTGTGACTCTGTCTTTTTTTTAATTTAATAAATTGTTTTAAAATCGACGTCGCCCACTTCCTATATTTATTATATTGGCAGTACTGTGTATTGAGTTTTTGAAGTCAAATTAGTAAGATGGTGAACTTTCTTAGTTTTAAATATTTTTTTCTCGAATACTATAAGCGACCAGAGAATCCTGCTGGTTGATTAATTCATTAGTGATTTTTCTCTACCGAATAAAACTTTTGGTGAAGTCGAAAAACACGCGGCAATATATCATTTGTGAAAATTTTAACGAATTTAAGGTATGGAACCCTAAAAATTTAAGATACTATAATATGCTTTTTCAGTCAATAAAGACTTAATTTGACTTTTATGATCTGTAAGTGCTCAATGTTTTCCACGAATTGGGCAATTTATTCAAATCATCTATATAGCTTGGGTATGACAAAATAGTAAAACGCTGTAATACCTAATAATAACATTTTTCACCGAATTATTTTATCTCTAGCACTTGCGAGTCTTAACACAACACTTGCAACATTTTTCTCAAGTAGTCAAAGTTACGCACACAAATATAATCTATACTTTTTGATTGGTTTGAGCCATGACCTCAAATAAGGCTAGCGTGAAGTGGAAGTGTTATACTTTTGCATTTCGTCTGGTGAGCGAGATAACAAGGGTCAACTTTATTAAAAGATGGCAACGCATCTGAATTTTAAGAGTGTTGCAAATGTCCATGGGAGGCGGGTATCACTTAACATCAGGTAAACTGCTAGCTCGTTTTCCACCGTCTCATATAAAAAAGTCTCTCGCCGTGTCTCTGAGCAAGATGACGTACTTAATTTTGAAGCGGTTCAGCCAATTGTTGCTGCCTAAGAAGGTTACGATGTCGGTGTTCTTTGTAAACAACTCAGCGGTGTCAGAAATCAACTCATCAGACACTTACGCATAGTTGGCCCATTTTCTGTGGAACAGTTCTACTATTCTAGCACTCAGCAAGCCGTCCATGGACTTCTTGCCTTTTCCGGCTTATGCATTCCTTTCGTATCTCATTGATCACCACGGACGTGAGGTTGTAGAGTTGACAAAATGCCTAGTAGGGGAGTGCAGCAACGTGGTTCAGATCCTCCCACCTCATATATCCCCCGAAGTCCTCTGTTCTGCCTTGGCTTTGTTTACTGTCGGTTATCCAATTCAGGCTCAATCTCGACGTTGCCGCGCATAATGTCTGATATATGGCTTGCGGGAGGTGGCTTTGATTTGGGCATCAGCTTCTCCTCGACCTTTATGCTCATCACGTTGCTGCCGTCGGTATATTCCGGAAAGACTTTGGCGGGCAATTCCGCATTGATGAGCACCTGCGTCTGAGACTTTATGGACATTTTGGACGTGATTTTGAAGGTTTATATAAATACGGGTTTTGCAGTTCCAAATTTTCCATCTCCTTTTCTACGGCTTCTTCTTCCGCCGTATTGTGAGCAAGAGATCGTAGAATCTTCTCATGTCGCCACGCTTCTTCTTCCTGAAAAGCATGGAGTAGTTCGTCCCGTCGACGTGCATATTCCTCTTGAAAATCACGCAAATGTGCCAGAAGTACATCTAGTCCCACAGTTGATTTTGTACTTGCAGCATAAGTGGATTGCGTTGACCCATTAGTGGATACTTCCTCTTGCTGCTCCTGTGCAACGCAGCGCGGGTAGTGACGTCTTCTTTTTGTTCCCTCGCTATGATCGGTATTCTCCAATCCCATTCCAATCCATTTCTGAAACCAATTGTTGCGAGCTAGGGCTCGGGAGTGAAACGTCGGTCTTTTAAAACTTAACTTTATTTTCACTGAAAAAAGTACGCAACAAATCTTCAAGTTATATGACTACAGATGCGACGGCCGTCACGTTGTCGCACCAATACTCCGCGTACGCCTTTGCACCTCTTCTCTGTTTCTTTACACTTTTCACTTTCTTTTCTTCTTCCTCTTCCTTCAACTCGAAGTTCCTCCACTGAGCTGCTCGTCTAGTGCGCTCCGAGCCCCCCCCTATAGTCTGAATTTTGATCGTCTTTTCGCCTAAAACATTGTCGAAACAAGTAGAATTTAGTTTGTTTTGTTATTGAATTTTCTGCCGAATTCTTTACCCGAATCTTGATCATCTCTTTAAAATAAAGTTCCCGAATAAGAGCCATCTTTCACTCTATATTAACAATTTAAAATTTATTCAAGTACATCATTTGAAACTGTCATTGCAGGTCATTGTACAATATCCCTTTTCTGATAATGCCTGTTGCTGTTTTGTGATATCATTGTATAGAAAGTAAGATATTACGCCAATAAATAATATACAAAGATTGGTATTGGGCTAATTGTGTTATTTAAACACTCTTTTTTTTTATATTACTACAACATCCTTATTTTATAGCTATTGAGTGTCCAATGAAGAATACAATGTGCTATAATTGCTAAGGCAATATGATCATTTCTGATTTTAATAGCACTAAAAATAGAATTAACCATAAAATTACGACCGAAAGTTCGGTTTCGGTTTCTGTCGAGTTGCGGCAAAAAAACTAGTTTCGGTTTCGGCGCCAAACCTGCCGACACTACGAACGAAATCGAAACTGCATTCGGGAGTTCTCGCTATGATCTGTCATAAACAGCGTGTTAAATTCCATCCATGCAAGCAAGCAAAGTAGAAGAAGAGAGAAGCGATTGGTTGTTGAAGGTTTTTTCGTCAACATTGATTCATGTTCGTCAATGTGATGCGGTCTGAATGAACGTATTTTATTTGACGCTGCGACGTTCAACGAGTCTAAATCGTCCTTCAGCTGACTAATTAATATTATACAATTATAAATAAATAATTTTACAAAAAAAGACACCAGACAAAGCATCAAGTAAAATTCTGATAATAATTATGATAAGCCGCAAAATAATCTCTGACCTTACTGTTCACAAATTGTCACACAAAAATTTAAGGAAGCGAAACTTCTTTTGAGAAAAGTGGCACTGCAATTCTTTTCAGCTTTTACATTTTAAGCACAGCTTTTACATTTTAGGCACAATTAATATTTTTTTCTTAAATGGAGTTGTTATGTTGATTATTATACCAATGAGTGAAAATGTCGAAGACCGCATAACTATAAGATATAAATATATTTATTTTTCCCTCAAAACATGACCGTTTTATAGAAGTTTTGGTTTCGGTTTCGGCCGTAACTAAGACTGTTGCCGAATTTCGGTTTCGGTCGTAAAAACCAGTTTCGGTCTGACACTACCTAAAATATAGCTCTTTTAAAATAAAATGTAGGAGCAATTTTACTTTTCTGCCTTTGCATAAAATTTTACCTTAATTTCCTTTGTTTAAAGTTCATAATCATACCTTATTTAGAAAAGTTGAGAAAGAATAACCAAGTCCAGTGCAGACTGACTAGGTTTGGGTTTCTTTTTAATTTTATTTACATTAATTAAAAGTACCTGGTGTGTCTTGTACAGTTTGACAAACTCAGTAATAACATCTCCCAAAGCTTTGGGATCATTTCCATTCCAATTAGTCAGACTAGGGACATTTTGCAAGAAAAAATTTTCATCTGGGTTATTTAGAAAGCTGTCATCGTCAAATCGAAAATCTGGAGCAAACCAAGGTATAGAGGAATCAAAAATGACTTCCCATTTCAATTTTTTAGAACAGTATGGCAAAACTAGTCGAAATTGAGTTTCAGCTCCATCACAATTTCCACTAATTCTCTCTAAGTCAACCTTAGCTTTACATAATCCTGAAAAAAAAATTTTGTTAAAACAAAAAAACGTTAAGTTATTGAAGCACTGTAACCATAGATGAAAAACGAACCGAAAGAATTATTTCAGTATTCATATAGTCAAAATCAGACAATAATAATATTATCATATTATTCAGGAAATACTTGCCTAATTGTGAATCACGGTATAAATTTTGGATATAAGGACGAAACACGGGTGAAATTTCGCATAACACACCACTATTATCCATTTTCATTATTCAAGTTTTTAATTTTATGAATAACTAGTATACTTCTATTTGTGTGCTTGAAGGTATCAACAATCAGAGTATTTTGAGCTAATAGCCAAACAATAACAAATTAGTGAGTGAAATAATCAATAAATCTAACGATTCTCCAATCCGACATCACATTCACACTGTCAGACTGTCAGTGTTCACTGTTCAGTGTCACTGTCAAGTGTCAGCATAGATAAGACATATACTCAAATAAGTGTCAGCTCAAGCTATCAGCGCCATAGAGCAACATATGTTACTGAAGAATTACATAGTTACAGTAAGTAACTTATAAATACTGATCAGTACAGTACAAGCTGACCGTTGACATTTGATTTTTTTGTTTATGTCATTTTGGCTCAAATATTACAGTTACTCTATCATCATCATCGACGTCATTTCAGCCTGTTTGAAGACATGTCTTCAATCATTGGCGATGGTCTGGCCATGTAGCTCGTAGAACCGAAAATCGATGGGAAAGAAAGGTTCTTGAGTGGCATCCTCGTACAGCGTACTGGCCATTGCAGTGTAGGACAACCCCCATTAGATGGAGTGACGACCTGTGCAAATGTGCGGAAAGTCGATGGATGCATGTGGCTCAGGATCGTTCTTCGCGGCAGTTACTCAATGTCTAAGTTATTTTGCTGCAGCCCCTGTTATCCTGGAGGATTATAATTTTTAAAGCTCACACTAGGGGTGAGGTTGTATACAATCGGTATAGAACCCGATCGATTACCGATTACTATTCTCAAGTTGGAATCGATAATTGCATGGTTAAGCAGTATGGTCTGATAATAATACTAAACAAACTATATTTGTTTGTATGAAAAACAAAAGCCCTCCCACAACGACGGTGGTAGGGCCATGCAGCAGCCTCGGCTGTTGCACGAATGGGCTGGCCCGTCCGGGTAATTATCACGACCTCACAGAAGACCAGCGTAAAGTGGAAGTATGACAGATACTTTCGCGTTTCGTCTGGTGAATGAGGTAGCCGGAGCCGGTAGTACTTATTGGTTACAGTAAGGTTTGTTTTTAAATCTAATTGATCTATTTAATTACTAACCTATAATTTTTTTTACTACTTATTTATATTATCTATAATGCTAAGATATTTTTTTTATTCCTCGGGCAAAGTGAAAAAAATGTGCAATATACGAGGGGCACACTGAAATGATCGGGAATAAGAAAAACCACATGCACGGTATAGCTAAATTGTATTTTATTGTTTTTCAAAGTATTCTCCGTTCAACTTAATGTACTTTTCCATTCGTGCAAACCAATCATTAAAATAGTAATTCCAGTCTGAAGTTGATGTTGACAAAATGTCTGATTTGTACGCTTACACGGTTGCTTCGGGGTCTTCAAACCGTTGACCGCGTAGTAAATTTTTCATTCTAGGGAATGTAATAAAATCGTTTGGGCTCAGGTCAGGACTGTACGGAGGATGGCTCATCAACGTTTTCCTGCTTCCAAAATCATTTGTCTTCCGAACCGTATGGGAGCTCGCATTAACGTGATATAAGATGATGCGTCGTTTCGGGTTATTTTTTTTCGGAGTTCGGCTATAATTTCTGGCAAACAAACCGTGATATACCACTCAGCGGTAACCATTCTGCGTTCCTGTAAAGGAATTGTAGCAACATGCTCCTTTTTCGGGGCAAACGTAGCGACCATTTTCTTTGACACGCTGCGGGAGCGAACCAATTTCTTTGATTTGACCTCGTCTTCGAAGACCCAAACTGCTGATGTTTTCTTTCAGGTTCGTATTAATAAATCCATGATTCCACCTGAGACAAGATTATAAACGGCATTTGAATTCCCTCCGTTGAAGCGTTGCAGAGCATTCCGGCACCAATCTACACGAGCCGCCTTTTGTTCTTCAGACAAATTGTGGGGAACCCAACGGGTAAACTAGCTTTCTTACAAACAGCTCATTATGTAATATCGACTGAATTGCAGTCATTCCAATTCTGATAACAGCCCGAATGCTCGTATGTCACATAACAGTCATCTAATATAAAAGTTCGCAAAGCTGCGATGTTTTCAGGCCTGACCACCGTTCTTGGTCGACTAGCAGAAGAAACAGTACTGAGCGACACACGACCGCGTCAGAACTCGGCATACCAGCGGTATATTGTCGTTTGACTCGGTGCTTCAATATCATAAATCGAAACAAGTTCGCTGAGACATTTATCTTGAGATAAGTCAAGACGAAAATTGTGATAAATTATGGCACGGAAATGTTCACGCGTGGGCTCCATTTCTGGTAACGACGTGTCAATTTTAAACCAACATAGTTTTTGTTTTTAAACATTTTTTTAAATTGTTTGAATGTCATTAAGATTCTAAGAGGCTAGTATTCAAATTCGAAAAACGGTTTTATTGTAAATCAATCCGAAATATCCTATTCCCGATCATTTCAGTGTGCCCCTCGTATAATTGAAACGTACTAAAATTGTAAAGATTAGAACTCGTAGTAATTTTTTTATAAATTGTAAAAAAACAGTTCAGGCTGTATTTACTTATTCGTATTTTATCTGTATGGGATCATATTTGTATGGGACCTCCCAAAATCAAATTATCTCTTAGATAGGTACAACGAATTTTTTTAACACCTTGTTTGTTGTTGGGGCCCCCCTAGACCCTGAGGCCCGGGGCGGGCCGCCCCTTCCGCCCCCCAATTAATCCGCTAGTGGTAAGCGGACACTAAGAAGCCCAAGGATATAACAGTGCTTGAATGATTTCGCGCAAAGTCGTACTAATCGGAAACAGTAGAAAAGCCGAACAGCCAGTGCAGAATAATTGTGAACTAAGCAATTTAAATATCAATTTATGGAAGCAGAGCTCGGAAATATTGAGAAATAATAAAAATTTCGTCAAAAAGTTAGTGCAGATTTTTAATACAATTTATTTATTTATTTATTTATTGTCAGGTACACCAACATTATAAAATATTATATTATTTATATGTTCTTTGCTATAGGGCCAATTTTTATATATATATACCTATTACAGGTATACACAACATTGATAAAAAGAGTTAAACACACAGTTCAATCTTAAATGCAGAGATTAGCACTACATAAAATTTAAATTTAGAACATTAACGGTTAAATCGGTCTCTTGCAAAAAAGTACTAACTATTGATCAGCCACAAGCCACGGAGTGACCCTCTCAGTATATAAGTGTATAATCTATGGCGTCAACTATGTGACCGTGTGTATCCGTGGTGTGTGTCGTGTGTAGAGATGGGTTGTATCGCCTTTTCTGAGAACCGTATCTGAATCAGATTTCGATTTCAAATATCAGATTTCGAAACTATGTATTTTAAAATCTCCACTGCACTCCAGGTCAAGCCTAAACAAAATTTAAAGACATCGTTAATACCATGATTCGTATTTAAATGAAACAGAGTTTCTTTCCATGCTTTTAAAATTCAAACTTATTCATAAAATCTGTTTGAAAATCTGATATTGTGCATTGTTTACCGTACCCCTCTAACTAGTGTAATATTTGTATCTCACGCGCTTTGTCGCTCGCTACGGTTCAAGACTAGTGCTAAATAAAAGAATAAAAAGATATCGTAATCGTTGATACCATGCTTAGTATTTAAATGAAACGGATCTTATTTGCATGCTGTTAAGATTCAAAGTTAAGATTCAGATTTTTAATCTATGTATTTTACAATATCTGATATTTCCGAAATCTGATGTCCGAATACTCGCTCACTCGCTAGACCAACACGAATCGCGATATCATACGCGTTTGCCACAATATCAGATTTTTAGACAAAGCGCGTGAGATTAAAATATACTTAGATTTTGAACGAGCCAGTAAGCGATTTTCGGATATTTTACCAATATATAGTTTTCATATCTGATACGAGTTGTATCGCCCACTGTAACTATATAATACAAATACATATCTATGTCGGAATTGATTTACTAACTGGTTTTCAGAGTCCGTTCAAAAAAGTATCATTTTCAATTTCGTCTTAGGTTATCAAAGTAATGAATTAATAATTATATGACAATACTGAATGCAATTTAATATTTTTGCTACCATTTGAGTGCTACAAATTATGAAAGATATGCATTCGATACTCCATAATCAATTTTCAGAACTCACAAAATTGGCAAGAAAATTCAATTGTTTCTACCTATCAGGTATTTTATTGTTTTGCTTGTAAAATCTACAACGCAAACAGGATTAAACTGCTTTTTGTTGTGTTCAAGGGTTACACCAAGGAATATGTAAACCATTTATAGTCGCAGGCCATCAAGTTGGTCTAATTCGTCCTGATGTTATGAAATATCTTCAGAGATTTCCAGAGGTAAAACTAAATTTTTAAATAGCCTGAATTTTTAAATATATGATAATATTTTGTTGAATTTTGTACTATAGCCATGAGATCTATTTTTATTTTAAACACAACATACAAAAATGCGATTATTCAGATAGTATAAGTATTAATAATCTATTTTCAGGTGTTTATTGTTACTGGAAAATTTGTTGAATTAAATCCAGCCTTTAGAGGTTATAAAGAGAGAACATCCAAAGTAGCTGATGTGTTACAGTCTCTACGTAAAGAAAATGAAATTTGTGCTTTAAAGGGCTGGCGAGATGAGGTTTGTGTTTTTAAAATATTTTGATACTTATAATTAAAGAAAGTTGTAGGGATAATATCTATAGAATTTGTTTATTCTTATATACATTTATTATTTTAATTTTGTTTCTACAATTGTTATCCAAGTTGATAAATACCTATGTTCTTCATTTATTCTAATGTGAATTTACTTGTTTTAGTGTTTTGAAGTGAGTACTCCATTTTACCATGAAAGTCTTTTGGAAATGGATAGAAGTGCTATATGCCTTTTTGGTATAAGGAATTATGGAGTTAGTGTTAATGGTTATTTGACTCATCCCACAAAAGGTCTTTGTATTTGGTTACAACAAAGAAGCTTTACGAAGCAAACATGGCCAGGTAAGTTGTATAAAAATTTTCACACCAGCTTGTATTAAGAACACATTTTGTATGTCTCATCAATATTTATTATAAAACAAACAAAAAAAATTATTTGGTGGGATAGATAGATTTGGTAGGATAAATTTGGTGCCAAAAAGTATGTGCGGTTGTGGTTATTACTTTCAATAACTGTATATTTGTATTTGGAATGACACCTTTTACTGGACTCTATTATTATAATAGCTTCAATTATAACATGAAAAGGTAAATTTTTAACATGTCTGTTACATGACCATGACTATGAAAATTAAGATATGATAAAATCTGTACAATAGTTTTGTTTAATATGTATAAATTATATAATATTCACATAAAAACACAAAATTGAAATGTTATAGTTTTCGATTCAGATAGATGAGGAAATGATTAAACAATTTTTTTTAAATAATCAATTAAAAAAATTTCTTTGGGATATTTGTAGTGCAGATGGAATATAACTAAGTAATTATATTTCATCACTTGAGTGTACTCAAGCACTTATATTCAGTTAAGTAGAAAAGGTTCATTGGCTCTTGAGAATTTGAAATGTAATATTTTTTGTATTACACATATTGTTTCTAAACTCTTGGCTAAAATTAAAAGTAAAACTGAATTCATAACTAATAACTGTTATAATAGGTTATTCAAAGTCATATTAGAAATGAATGTTTTTTGGTACTTGTAGAATAATAAAAATAAAAATCTGTTTCTTTTAAAACACTATCAGTTTGATACATCAGGTTTAAACATGACTTGCTATATTAACATCATGAGTTACAAACATGACAAAAGTCAATGTATTGATGCTGTATAATAATAATATATTATATAATTAATTCACAAATCTCTCAATGTTTTGCGCCATAGCAGAATACTCTTTGGGGATTTTAGAAAGGGAAATAATTGGACTTTGTTTTGATAAATGTTAATAATTGTGTAAATAATTAACTGTTATTTACTTCTTATATTTTGTTACTATTTTAAAGGATTTTCCATCATCAAGGCCATCTTACTGTAACTTCATGGTAAAGGAAGAAATATAATGCCACATGTTTAAAAAATTTTGCATTACTGTTTGTGCATTTTCACTGCAGTTTACAGTTTTGCAGTTTATGATATACATATTTTGTTTAGGAAAGTGGGATTGTTTTGTCAGTGGAGGATTAGCAGTAGGATATGGAATTCTTGAAACTGCAATTAAAGAGGCAGCAGAAGAGGCCTCCGTTGTAGGTGATTTGGTTAAAAAGTTGGTACCATCAGGTTGTGTCAGGTTTGTTTTTTAATATTTATCTTTGCAAATCAATGTTTATATGGCAAGAAGTTATCAACTTCATAAAATTAATTAAGTGTTTTAGTAATAATTCATTTAATTAAACTGAGTTATAAAAAATTAAAAGGACTTCCCTTAAAAATATTTAATTTTGAACATTATAAATTATTACTGGTTTTTGTTTAAAATTCTAATTATAGAATTTTCATTAGTGATACAATTTGCATCTTAGCAATTTTATTGAAGATTAAGAAGAATAAAATTTTTAAACCTAATTTTATTTTATTTAAATTTTAATTACAGCTTCTTCTTTGAAAGTGAAAGGGGATTATTTCCAAACACTGAATATGTGTACGATCTAGAACTTCCTATCGATTTTGTGCCACAAAATGCTGATGGTGAAGTCGAGAGTTTTGAACTGTTAACTGCTGAAGAGTGTATCCAGAGGGCGCTCAGCCCACAGTTTAAGACCACTAGTGCTCCCGTTTTACTTGACTTTTTAATAAGGAAAGGATATATTAATCCTGAAAATGGTATGTTTGTCACATTATTTTAGTGAAATACACATAAATTAGCTTGGAGACGTTTTTGCATTTATAGTAGTGCAAAGCATTCCTTGTCCTATGGCCTATAATCAGAATAAGTCAGCTTACCTCATAACTATATACACAACTCACGCTTCAGTCACTTATAAGTAACTTTGGAACATAAGTTGTGCCATTTTGGTGGATATTCTTTTAAAAATCAAAAATTAAAATTAGAATTTATTACCATTCATTGATTTATTGTTGGCAAAAGGTGAGGATGACTATGAAATGAAATATGAAATCTGTATTAATATCATTTGTGTTTAAAAATTTCCTTTAATACGTGTAACATTAAGTGTGTATCCATAAAATGATGGCTTCTACGTAAAGGGGCGAAACTGCCGCTTACGCCTTTTTCCAAATATTAGCGCAATAAGTTTATTTTGCCCTATTTTGTGAAAATAAAAAACAAAAAAATGCCTCAATGACTCTATTAGGGGAGAAGTTGCCGAAATAGTGCTGCTAATATAAAAATATTATTATTTCAGAGCCCCACTATCGGCATATTGTTGAATTGCTTCATGTTCCTCTGCAGAGCATTTACAAGTGGCCATATACTGATATGACCACCAATGGTGATGGCAAGGATTAATACTATTTCTCAATATAAATTAGTAAAAATAAAAGAGAAACGCAAAATAAAACACAATTGTTATTTCCATATGAACATTTTACTTCGGCCTGATTTATGTTATAGAATAACTTGTTTTTTTTTTGTTTATCTCTTAGGTAGGCTTTAAGTATTACCTAAGTATACCTACATTATTACATTTTCTCTTAATATTTACATTGACCAAATTCAGAAACGTAGAGTAGTTTTGAGATATTAGATGTCATGATAGTTTAGCTAGGTATGCTTAATTTCTGTGATACTTTACCAGTTTGGTATAAGGGATTTGTATATTGTTTTAGTTGGATTTGTCATCTATATAAACACCTTTACCAAGAATAAGTATTTATTGATTGTTTTAACATATTTAAGTTTAATGTAGCAGACTCTTTCTGCTTTTTTAATTTTTCAAAATAGTCGAGACACGACATTACATTACGCCATTTAAACTAATTTATTCACTTCTTATTAAAATTTTGTCTAACTACAGCTAAGTCGTAAGAAACCTATATGTACCTTATTTTTCGTATTTTGTCTGTTATATATTTTCCTAGGGTTTAATTTGGTTTCTGTAAGTATGTTTTTCATTGGAGTAAAGAAAAGAGCAAAATATTCCGCGTTCTAAAAAAATATAATTTTTTGTAGCACGGTATTGGAAATTTTAACTGATGTTTTTTAATTATCTGTATTTTTTTTTCATAAAATCATGTCTTACGTGGAAAGAAATAAAATATTACTTTTGTAAAAACAATGCTTTTTATGGGATAAATTGTGTTTACAAGAAATAGTGCCAACTTGTACTTTCGTTTTTATTACACTGGTCAAGAAAACACTTTATAGATCCTCTCATTAGTTTTGAATTTTGCAAAGAATATTTATTTATGTTTTATTAATATTTATGAGGAACTACAAATTAAATAACGAAATATTGGTGTGCGTTATTATAAGATTCGTAATAAGAAGATAAAGGTTATCACATTAATTTTAACTTTGAATGTCGGCGCGATGAAATTGCACGCTTTCGTCCCGTCGATATTGTTGGAACTAAGTTTTACGTGAAGCTGTTCCAGTAATTTTTTTTTTCAAAAACGCATTTCTTGTTTTTTTTACGATAAGCGATATTTTTTATCTTGAGTAATGTATATCAGCCCATATAACTTGGTGTTAAAATAAATGTGATAACCTTTGCGCCACCTTGTGTATTTTAATTGCCTTAATTCGATAAGTCTTGATAGGTGAAGAATATAAACATTTAAGAGCCAAAACTAGATTAAACATTTACTTTCGTAAAAACGAGCGTGGGATAAGCCGTTACATAAATATATTTTTATATTATAATTATCTAACTTTTTTATATTTTGAACTGCGAATATTTCTTTAATATAATATCCTTTACTGAATCTTTGAAAAACTTCAATTCCGACCTCCAAATAAATTTTTGCTATTAGTACTTAACGACAAATAATTATATTGACCAGTGGTATTTAAATTAAGATAGGTACACTAAGTAATTAAATTGTCTGGAGTTAAAAAAAAAGTCTAATCGGTTATAATATTTCAAACATTGCTTAGTGCTAATTAGTTCAGGGTACTTCAGTTGAATTGTTTGTGTGAAGTTTGTTGAAGTGTTTGAATTGTGTTAAGGCTGAAATTTAACTAACTTTTTCATATGTTTTATGATAAAAATAATATAATAGAGCATTATTTGTCCATATTTTCTCTAGGAGTTACAATCCGCGCTAAACTTAATGGCGATTGAGAAGTGTGATACGAATGCAGCTTTGTTCAGGTACAGTCAGCTCACCAATTGTAAGAGTGCGGTATTACAAATAATATTAAGATCTATTTAAATACCTATATCTAGCAAAATACATACATTTTAAGAAATAAAATATTAGTTTTGTCACTGGTACCTATTTGCTTTTAACGAAAATGTAAGTTAATTGCCAGATGACATTAAGTTGAGTTTAAAAACAGTTGAACATCATTAAAAAAACTATAACAAAAAAGTTTAGGGAACAAATAATAGGCTACAATGACAAGAACAAGAGTTGACTGAGGCTTGAACTGAGGCGTGTGCAGCGTAGATAACAGTTACGGAGACACCTAGCGGTCCACGAATGATAGCGGGCGGATGTGTTCTGCCTCTCTCGCCTTTTAGACTCCTGCGCGCAACCAATATTTCTCAGTGCGATGCGCCTAGCTACTAACTTCATGGCTGCCATTAGTTTGGCGCGATCTATAAGATAATGTATACTCGTTGCCTTTATATGTTTCTAATGGTGATATCAATAAAAATAGATAAGTATCATGAAACAGCACTGCCGTAAAGTACGAATGTCTTATCAGCGAAATGTATCTGTTGACCATGACACCTGTAATTTCCTTTTCCTTTTTTAGGCAAAGTAGATAATATTATTCGTATTAAAATTATAAAATCAATAAAGATTTCATTGGTTTCATAGTAATTGTCTTTCCGATTTTTTGGTTTTGTATAGAAAATCTAGAGGCCATGAATGGTTTAATTATGATTATATCAATATAATATTATGGGTTACAGTTAGTAGGTACAGGATGATGTCTAGTTACAAATGATACTGATGGTATTAGGAAATATTAAAATCCCATTTCGAAGTATAAACTGTCAATTTAGTTTTAATTTAATTAATGAACAGCCTTGTTTAATCTGATAAGCAATAACATGGTAAGTATACGATGTATTTTTTTTGTAATTACCCAATTTTAGTTCAGTCTGAATTATTTTACAACGAAAATGGTTTTTTCCTAGACCTAGTTTCTTGTAATATGTGTGCATAGTTAAATTAAGATATGTGAAATGCTAGTAATAAACGATGTGTACTATAATAATGACAATTTTATACATTTCTATGATATGTTATTGGCGTCAAACTTTTAGATATTAAATTTACTTGAACATAATTTTTTTTCTGATATGTATTATAAAATGGATTTAGGGAAATAGTGCTTTCCTTAACATTAAAGCAAAAATAAAAATAAAAAAAAAATCTCGAAGTTATTTCATTTCGTGCATTATCAAGACTGTGTAGCATTAAATTTTGGAAGTCTGCCACCATTGGTCATCTATAAAATTGAATATACTGCCACTATTGTTAAGATATAATGCTATTTTTGACGACCCGAATGGCGTGATGGGTAGTGTACCTGCCTCCTGCGCCAGAGGGTGAGGGGTTCGATCCCCACTACTGGAAAAATTTTATGTGATGAGCATACTGTTTTTCTAGTGTTTATTTAGAAAATAAATGTATTTTTATCAGTTATCTAGTATTCATAGTACAAGCAATGATTAGTTTGGGACTAGAGAACGTTGTATAAAAATTTGTGCCAAAATATTCTGCAGCAATAGGTAGAACAAGAAATAATGGTATTTAGTGAATTAGGGTAGGTTCAAAGAGTCACAAATCCGACACAGAGCGACCTAATTCCACGTGGCCTTGTGGTCCCTACCCCTAGAGTGAATTTAAAAATGCGGAGTCAGAAACAGATTTCTGGTGAGAGCGCATGGACAATTTAACATCTTACAACACTCATTAAGATAAATATCTTAATGAGTGTTGTAATCTTAAGTCTTATTACTATTTTTCCCCTTTGAGTCGTCTCAACGTTTTCTAACATGATTTTATTGTCTAATTAATAACATTTGCAAAAAGTTGTTTATTCCAATGACTAATAAATTGTGGCAGAAGCATTTATGTTACGACTACCACTGTAAGAACTATTTCACTACGCTATAATGTATATTTAAAATCAAACTTTGTTATATTCGGTTAAGGTACATATTTGAATATCTAATACCGTGCAGATTATGGCCCAATTTATAGTGGTCAAGTGTTTAGTACAGTAGTGGAAGCCGTCGGACAGTGGCGAGTCAACTTGGCTTGCAACTTTACCGAAATAAATTCGCTTTCTACTTTTGATGCATAACTTACCATTAGAGGCGGAATATTAATTTTTATTAAATAACGACTGTTGGCAGACTAGACACTTTCCTAAATTTTTTATAGCAGTGCCGTCGTTTTGTAATGGTTTAATTTACGACACTGTGGATTATTTTACGTACTTTAATAACTCAGGGGATAGATTAAAAAAACAATTTTTTACATATTTTACCTTGGTTTACCTGATTGTTATTACTATTTCCGCATAGCGGTATGTTCATGTGACGTTATTTTTTTTTAATTGGCCTAACCTCTATTGAATAATACAAGAATTCGAGAATACAAGTAAACTTTATTGAAACAATGTTTTATAGTTACTGAAAAAAAAAAAATATGAATACCAAGGTATTGCATAGTATTTGTTAATAAAAAGAAACTAAAAATTAGTAAGAAATATTACCCACAAACAATGACTGTAATTAACAAAAGCGGTTCTTACGTAATACTACATAAACGACAACCATGCATGAACAACAATACTAGTTTCTTCTGTCGCACGCTAGAGTTATATAGAAAACTTTAATAGGTAAAATATGCAGAGACCACATCTGATCACTTCTGTTTCCCTTATAAAAACCTTACAAAATGTTTCTAGCAGATGCATTGAAAACTTTAATAGTCGTCGCCACGTGATACAACTTCTTTACATGTTGGTCTAAGGAGTATAGTATGTTCATATTGAGCTGTGTAGCATCCTTTTATATCGCAGAGCGGTGGGTAAGCTTCTACCACTCCTTTGTCGCACAAGTCTTTAAGAGCCATGGCATAGCGACTTGCGCCAGCGCGTTCCAACCATCGCTTGCAAAATGCTAATGTGCCAAAGTTTTTATTGATCAAATTCAAAAGTTGTTTGGATGATTGAAGCCTGAAACAATATATGGTGATTGAGGAATCCGTTTAAAGGGAACCATTAAATTTTTTTACCCGTATGGAGATTGGAGTAATATTACGGGCAATAAGACTTAAAAGAGGGCTACTTAAATTCTTGCCCTCATGTATTTAATTAAATTCTGACCACGGTTACACATTTAAAGAACTATTTCAAAAAGCATTTTTTCATCAGTAAAAAAAGCAGTGTTGTGAACTACTCTTTTACTCCTGACTTTCCATCATTCTACTCACAAACAAACTAAATAACAGACAAATTGATTGAATTTGACTCCTAAAAGTTCAAAATGAACATAATTCGTCATTTGATATCAAAGTTATAAAAATGTACATTGTATGTTAAATATACATACATTATAGTATATACCTTGCCGCCCATTGTACCCATCACTTCTACATTAAGTTTTAATTTTGTTTGTTTTTATTTTTGGTGTGCAATAAAGTATATTCATTCATTCATTCACATAGTAATGCAATTTATACTGACAATATAATTTAGAGAAAAGAATTTAGCTTTATTCTTGGCACCATGCAGCTTAGACTAGGGTTGTTAAATATAAATTTCATTTAGTATTTAATATTGTAAATATTTTTTGTTCAATAAATTGTAATAATACAACAAAAAAGATAAATTAAATAAATTGTGTAGTATATACCTTAACGGTACAAATGTTTGATCAAAATTTTTCATGTAGTGGGAACAATCCATATCATCATGGACCTGTCCGCGTCCAGTGGAGCCAAAAGTTTCAATGGCATAAAATTCGTTTTCTTCCATGCGCGTTGTCTCACCACCCTTCACAATTGGAACAGTTTTCCCCGCGTGAATTCCTAAATACAAGCAGATCATACTGTTACAAAAAAATAATGGATAAAACACTAAGTCATGACAACTTATACATGACTTAGGTTTTTCATATATTATGAATATGTTGCCCATATGCCTATTAATGTGCAAAGTAAGGCAACATCCTTACTATTGATATTTGTTACTCTTTCACACAAAAACTACTAAATGGATTTTAATGAAACTTTACAATTATATAGCTAATACATCAGAATAACACATAGGCTTTCATCATCACCGGCGCAACCCGCGCCCCCCGCCCTCTCAACAGGCGCGCAGTGCGAGACGGGGCGCGACCGCGAACTAGTCGCACTCACCCTGATGAAGAACCTCCTATGAGTCCGAAACTAGTTAGTACATACACCAGGTTTACGTGAGTTCAGCCATCTTAATACTACATCAACACATAGGCTATAGTTAATAAAGATATTATGAGAATTATCCAAAATACAACAACAAGTGTCAAGTAAGTAGGGAACATTCTGCCATCTGTGAGCTATTCTGGTGTATAAAAAATTCCCTTTGACGGCGCGGGCGAAGTTGTGTTTAACAGCTAGTAAGTAATAAAGTTTACTGTTATTGATACATACTGTAAGGTCCAATAGAGTGACCATTAAGATTACGAATCGGTTTTACTTGATAAACTTGGCCATCCAATTCTACTTCATGGGATTCCATAACCTATAAAAAAAAGGAAAGGTCAAAAAAAAATGTTAATTTATAGTGTAATACACAGTATCTATATAGTAACTTGCTCTTACCTCTTGAACAGCAGCTCCTACGTCACACAGCCTGACATCAACTCCACTGGCTTTGATGCCAGCTTCAGTAGCCTCCTGCACACCTTTTACAAGGGGGTCATAACGTGGGTTGAAATGCAGTGTAAATGCACAATCAATAATCCGTCCATTAATGTGTGTTCCAAAATCAATCTTAACTACATCATCATACTCCAAAACAGTGTTATCACCTGGATTAAATAAAATCATGATTTTGAGAAAATTTTGTTGTATGCAATCAATAGATTAAAGATAGACCAAAGAACCTGTATTTGGTGTGTAATGTGCAGCACAATGGTTACGACTGCATCCAGTGGGAAAAGCCAAACCTGCCTTTAGCCCATCTTCACCAATGAGGCGTCTTGCAGTTGCTTCTAATTCCTCACAAATTTGTATCATGGTCATGCCAGGTTTAATCCATTCACGAATATATTTTCTTGTCTAGAATTAATACTTCGATTTTAATGAATGCCTCATTACAATTATATTTAACCGGGAATCAAGAATATATTCATGAATCTTGTGCCTAATTTTAGTTTGTTTAGAGTTGTTATTTTAATACCTGTCTGTGAGCTTCAGCAGCATGTCTTATTTCTTGATAGATGTCCTGATGCATTCTATCTAGAGCTCTCTTCTCTTCACTGGTAAAGCGATCTTTAGCTGTTCTTTCATCAATACCTTCAGCCCGTCCATGACTCATAATTTGTCCTTCAGGGAAATTACCTATATATTTGAAGAACTAAAATTTAATTTATTTGTACATGTTATAATGGAGTTGTTAGAAACAGAATCTTGTTCAATTAACTTATGTGATACACTGTTTTATTTTCATCTTTTTATGGCAAATTATTGATAAAATACACAAAGTAAATGTAATGCAATAAAATAAAAAATAGAAATGCAATAAAAATACCCACCGTCGGGGAATAATTCCGCAATCGGGATAGTTGGCGGGTCGGTCTGCTTTTTATTAGTGGATTTGGCTGCCTTATTTTTATTTTTCTTCTTTTTTTTCTTTTCCTCCCCTTGGACTTCTGTAGCATCTTCCACCGAATCATTTTGCGCGTTATCGAGCGTTTCAGATCCATTTTCTATGGAAGCTTCGCTTCCCGCTAAAATGCAGAACGTATGTCATACTTACATCTAATTAATTTAATAAATCGATTATTGGTAGTGGCAAAAGCCTGCAAAACTCTCAATTTCAGTTTAGTATAATCTTAAAGGTAAGAAAAGCTAACCTGTCTTCTTCTTCTTTTTTTTCTTTTTCTTTTTTTTAGCGGGATCCTTTGCTTCAATTTCTTCGTTAGCATCATCATCATCTTCATCCTCCTCTATATGTGCTGTAGTATTTTCCTCAATCGTTTTTACAGCAGCCATTGTAATTATAAATTAATTAGAATTATTTAAAAATAAAACTTGTGGTATCATGCATGCGATAAGCCAATATTTTTCAATATGTCTAATACAGATTACAGATTTTTGCTTTGAAGCTTTGAACACAAGATTTTTTATCCAATACACAGATAATAAACGTGAAAATGAATACATGTATAACTAAATAAATTATTGATATAATTGTTATAATACAAAATTTGAAGAAATATGAAACATTTCTATTTATTTTGATTTGTTAAAAGCTTCGATTCCCACAGCAGCGACAATCTTTTCGTACTTTTTCTAGGTGTTTTAATGATAATGGTTTAATTAAATAATTCACAATTATGGGTGAATGTAAAAAATTGGTATTACTTTCCATGGTAATACCGTGAAGTTGGTCGTTTTGCAACCAGCTTCAACATGTCGCTTTTTGGCTATCGGTGTACACCCGCATCGCTAAAATTTTACTCTCATATTTTTTTCAAATGCACCAAAAGTAGTATAACTTCAATATAACTTAAAATACTTTTCGCTGACAGGACTCTCTGAAGCTACCTTGTTGTATACATAGTTTTCATTAATCCAAAATGATGGCAGCATTTTCCGAGATGCTACAAATGGAATAAAAGCAGGATGGATGAAATGGCGAAAGGACTTTACTGAAAGGACAGGAATTTACTTTGTGCTTTCTTATTTTTGTCAAATAAATTATATTTATTGATTTATTTATTTCGAAAAACAACCTTATAAAAAAATCTATGTTGCTCATGTTAAGTATTGTGCAGAGGCGAAAGGCATAAATCTTGAGATACACTAGCTGTAAGTGGACGATCCGAAGAGAGGGCACCCTCAATACGATAGCGAAAACATGAATTCGACAAGAAGGTCCGAATGGTGTGAAGGGGCCTATATGGACATTTGCGTGCGGTCAGCGTGTATAGTAAACCGTTATGCCAATTGCCTTTGATAAATGCCTTTATGAGATCGGACCCTAAAAGCGAAGGCCTTAACCAACGCCGTCTATAGGAGAGGGTTGGTTAAGGCCTCTAAAGATGTGCTTGGCAGAGTGAGGCGGTAAACGAGGTGCATACAAGAACATTGTGGACGGAAGTCTAATTGTTGTGAGAAATAAGGTTGTTAGTGAAAACATCATGATCCTTCAACCTATTGCCTATACTATACTTTCCCCCATGCAAGCGAGGAGAATAATTGAGGACGATAGCTATTTGAGAGATTTAGCGGTTTGTTTCGTATTCGCATGCCTATGGTTTCTTTTTGGCGTCCGGGAAGAAGCAGATAAGGAAATAAGTGGGCGTGAGTTTAAGAACTTATTTACTGGTTCGATCTTGACTTGGAAGATGAACAGGATTTTAACCCTTTAATTATGACTTTGACCTCTCTCGGGTCAACTTTAAAGGGTCAGCGTCTGGTGGTAACACAGCTCTACTTTCGATAACGCGGGTCACCTCCAACTGGTCAATTGGATCGACGTGTTCACGAGATGATGTAGCTCTAAGTCTAGCATAGTAAGGTTTTCCGATTTTAAGTTGTTCGATAGGCTTTTTGGAGTAATCAAAAATGAATAATTAGATGTTCCCTAAGTAGGTTAAGTTCTTTGAAAGACTCATGTTGGATGAAGATCTTGTCTGAAAGCTTTCCATAATGGTCTTTTATTCTATCTTTCGATAATTAGTCAACAGCACATTGGCACATGAAAGTATTATCCGAAAGGTTTTATTCCTTCGTTGAGTTGAAGAAATAAGTATATTAACAAAAAGAAACCGGTCTGATTTTAGTCAGAGATATGAATATTTAGTGTAGCAAGTCTATAGATAGTTTATTTGCTTCCATCAATTAATTATTTTTTTTTCTTTATTTGAACCGCGTATTATTTGTGGACCTAGACGAGTAACTCAATGAAAGCGTGGAATTCCCAAACATATGATAATTAATTTATACATTGTTCTTGACATTGAGAAATGAATGAAGAATTATAATAAAATAAAATGCAAAAGAACCGCAGTGGGAAGTAAAAAAAATGTCTCTATAACAATAAATATGCTTATATATATGATTACAATCCACATACACTACGCACTGTTGTACTGAAATATATTCATTACAATAGGGTCATTCGTTTATACCAAAAATATCAAATATGGTGAATAAAAGTTACATCAATAGCATTCATTATTTTCTAGTTCTGTATATAGGTAACAATGACCTCATTAAAATAATTGTTATTGTTAGATCAAAATTTGTTTAGCCAAATATACTAAATTTTTCTGCGATGCTTGGATGTTGACGTCACTAATTTTTAAATAGAAAGGAAAGTTTTTGTTTGATATGAATATTGTAACGAACTTCTTAAAAAAAATTCCTTTTAATCAGAGCGCATGAAATTATTTTGTTAAGTATATTAAACTGCAAGTATCTAATACTTGAATGCTTATGTCAGGAAATAAGCAGAATACTTAAGTTTATCATCATGTAAACAAAATAGTACCTACTGCTGGACAATGTGATGTGGACTCGAAAGATAGGTTCGAAAGGTAGGTAGGACAGAGTTATGTCGGGGTTTTCCCATCGCGGGGACAAGAACGGGTTATGTCAGTCTCGCACCAACTATGACCCCCACGATGTTCCACCTAGGTGCATATCGGTAGGGCCACAGGAACGCTTCCGCGATATGCTGAAAGCTAAAATATGTTTAAAAGAATGTGATTTACTTGCTAAAGCGAAAGCAAATAAATATATAATATTCTATTGTAGCAATAATTAACGGAAATTGTAAGCATTAAAGAAATACTAAATTGCTTCAAATGAAAACGGTGGATAAAAGCTAATTGAAAGATAAATACAATTTATGCAACACAGAAGGTATGAAGTAATTAGCAATTAATAATTATAGTATGTTTTCTGCTGGTCTTATATGTTACTAAAAAGCAGGCGTATCTTGAAATAGTATAGGGGAATATTTTTTTTAATAGTGTGCCCACCTAATACAACAGAAAATGGGTCAGAATGCAGAAAGAGAGTCAGAGGGCCAATCTAGCCTTCTTTCACACTGAAAGAAAAGCACTCAACCAATTCATCAGATCAGTTGGTCTGATCTGACATTAAGGTGAGGAGCTCAGGATTTTCCTAGGTCGTCAAAGGGAAGAGCGTATAATTCACTCTTCCAATGAAAGTATGATCCAGGGTCTCCATCAGCGGAGTGACCCAGGGGTCGGAGCACTTGTTTGGGTACCCATGGGTCTCTGTCCAGAATCCCGAGAAGATCACAATCAGACCGAGCCTTAGCATCCTCGATAGCAATTTGGAGTGCTATCGTGGAGCCTCTATGAGAATGTATTAGTATATTAAAATAATATAAAATTAAAGGTTAAAATTGACGACCCGAATGGCGTAGTCGGTAGTGTACCTGCTTTCTGCGCCAGAGGGTGTGGGTTCGATCCCCACTACTGGAAAAATATTGTGTGGTGAGCATAGTGTTTTTCTAGTGTCTGGGTGTTTATATATGTATAATGTGTATATATTTACAAAAGAAAAGTATGTTTAAGTATGTCTATCAGTTTTCTAGTACCCATAGTACAAGCATTGCTTAGTTTGGGACTAGAGAACGAAAACCACTACTGCAAGACAAGATACAATTAGGTCCCTCTGCATACATCGGACACAAAATTAATAATTCAAAAACTGACGGTAGCCCGGATTAACTTTGACAATCAGACGTCTAACGCCTCAGTCTGTCCAGTGACCATGAACACTGTAAAGGGTTTGACACTTCGGGAATTAAAACCAAAAATAAACGCGATAAATCCGTAAATTCATAGGAAACTAAATGAAAATTTAGTAATTAGGTGAATCGCATGTTCGCTCACCAGGTTCTCATATAAAATAAAATAAAATGAATGTGGAGCTGTGAACGATGTGTTTATTAACATCGCAGATTTTTGAAACACCGATGAATCTGGTGACTATTGTCGAATAAATACGATAGAAAATCCAGAAGATGTATCGTAAAAGTTATGAAGATTTTTAATGTAGGTACTGTGCCACATGTAATGTAGGATGCTAAGTAATGTAGTACTTATTATATAGTTATTATTTTTCATGCGTTATAATTTGAAAAATAATATGTGAGAGTAGTAAAATAATACTAAGTGAAAACGAAATTAGTAAATAGGAAATAAAATTTATTTCATGATTATGTTCAAATTATGTTGTACAATTACAGTTTTACAATTTAGCACCTAATCATTAGAAGGTCACTTATGTCTTGAGTGGTCACTGAAATGCGGTTTATACGTTACGATGAGTGATTGCGCCGAGGGAACCTATTTCCTTTAGGAGGATATTCTCTTTGCTCTGATGTAACTTTATTTCATAAAAGTCTTTCTTATTTCACATGTAACAATTTATTACGAATTGTATTTTTAATAAAATGTGATCGCCGCTATTTATGCCCGATGCTTTCATGATCACAATTAGGCGTGTGATATTTTAAGTTTATTTTGGACTTCAATGTAACCTATAAGTTATTAATATTTTTTCATTATCGAAAACAGATTATCTTTTGCATATTATGTGAATTTGAATTGAAACTTAAGCGTTTATTCATACTAGTGGTCACCCTGTGGTCGAAATTCGACCATAATTAATTGTACATGGTAGTTTGTGTAGTGTTTTTTATTGATTTCATGTATTTTTTGTGCATAATTAAAAAAATTTTAGCATTCTATGCTCCTTCTCTATATAAAGTATAAGTGTTTGAAACATACTCATCCGTCTGCGCAATTTTCGTAAAAAGGTAAAAAAAAACTAATAAAAAAATTTAAAAAATATTATTTGGTAAATTTAAACTAGATACTTAAAATAAACAAATTTACGAATTAAATCTACCGTTATATATTCAAATTTACTTTTATAAATTATTTCCTAACAGCAAATTACAAAAAATACCGGTTACATCCCCGAGCTTTTACCTACGTCATTTTCAATAAAAAAACTAAATAAGCAATTCGGATGGTGAAAAATATCCATTTTGTTCGTTGTTCTATTTCATCTGTTGGATATACGATATAACAGTCCTTTTACCGTTTCAGCAAATTGTTTGTTATGACGTAGCCGTAACATTTCTTGAGGGAGATTTCGACGTTGTTCCATCATTTATTCGTGGATTTCTTTGTTTTAATATTTTCTTGTCGTGGAAAACGAATCGATGCATATTATTACATTTGTAATGTTTGGAATTATGAAAGTATTTAAACTGCTTATTTTGACTATAATTAAAATCCGTTATGTTCTTTAATACAAAGTGGTTGAACTTTTTAAATTAATTATGTATTAAAAAGTAAATTTTGACCATGGCATTGGTTGTATAATATTAAATAAATACAAATAAATTAATAATTGATATCATTATCTAAGTCGTAAAATAAGCAAGGCTTGTACTATGTAAAGCATGTTTAAGTATGCTTATCAATTAGTACCTATAATTGATAAGCATACTTAAACATGCTTTTGTTTTGAAAATAGATACATATTTTAGACTTATAAATCACAAAATCTTTATTTCAGTAGTCGGGGTCGAACTCAGCATTAGCGACAAAATCAATTTATCTGTTTTACAATTATACATCTGATATTTTAATATATTTCTGTGGTTTGATATCATCCTGAAAGCTTATCACATCTACAAAAGGATTGATAAAAAGCAATTGTAGCCTTGTTATTTAAAGAAAATATTACAATAATAAAGTGAAAAAACACATTTACGGTAAAGAAAAACCTTAACCAAGTAACCTTATAACCTCAGGCTATTTCCTTGGTCGTTTTACGATCAGTTTGCTCGGTTTATGGTACCTGCAGATTCTAGTGCTTAGACACCGCTTTCATTTGCCCGTGAATCATCTAAGTCGAGAAAATGTCCAAAGTAACTTGACTGTCACTACTCTGCAGTTTAATTGGTGTTTTATACTATAAAAAGTTTGAAAATATAATTATACGAAAAAAGATGCAACATTTAAAGTTACATATCGGAAAATGTAGGATAAATCTTTTAACAATGTTTATGGGATTTAAGATAAAAGGCAGTTGTTTAGCCCACAAGGTGATCTGAATTTTCCATTTAACTTTGTGTAAGCGTAAATGCATTAAAGATGTTAATGGGTTTACAGAATAGGTAAGGCTGTTTGATGATAATTACAATTCATTAGTTTAAAATGGTTGTTAAATAAAACTTAAAATTTATTATTGTTTATTTACGACTTTTATGCAATTACGTGTTAAAATTAGCATCTAGACGGCACTAGCTCGTAAATTAAATTTGGAAATATTACATTGAAATTTTACTAAGTCCTTATCCCATGAGTTAGACCGCATTACTTAACATGTACTAGTGACTTTTCTCAGTTATGTAATTTACATGATTAAGTAAGAATCTGAAGCGGTCGTTACGTGGAATGTGATACTCGTAGTTAACTCATCCATTATATAACGACGAAGGAAATTTAAATGAAATTAGGAAGGTGGATCTCCTGTATTTACACAATATGATGCTAAGATAATGATTATGCTGCTAAGAACAACTATTACATTTTGAATAAAATCAAAAAGGTAAGGGGAAGGAGAGTCGCTTTGTTCACTTAGGGCAGTTATTTTTCCTAATAATTTACGAGTTCTTGATATCAATGTGAAAAATAAATCTGGACGAAAAGACAAGGTTTACCAACTTCCACAAAAATGTGTAACATACACGAGATACTCAGCAATGACACCCAATGTCGAGTCCATATTAACAGTTTGGCCGTAAGCCAAGGTTCCGTGTTCTGATATTTTAAAAAGCATTCGACAACTGTTATTGTCACCGTGCTCGTCGTTAATGCCGGCTATCAGTTTGATGAATGCTAGTAGAAATCAGATCGAAGAATGCATAATATTATGAAGATTAGAATTATTTTAGATTATACAAGCCGATTTGGATTTACTAAAAATAAAAGAAATGGGTCACCATAAACGATCAGTTGGGTCAGGATAATATTTTTTCTTTGTCATAGCTGAATTATTTCTTTATTTTTTATATGTTAATTATTTGGATGGACGATAACGGTTGAATTGAAAAAAACTACAAAATCGGATTAAATAATGTGGGATTTTTGCCATTTTTATATCTGTCCTGTGTAGCATAATACATGGTAATACGAACTTACTATGCATAGAGCAAATGCATAGCATGCATATAATTTTTTTGACGAAGAGCTACTGTTTCAAGTATATGAAGCTTTGTCAAACTTTTATGAATAAAACTTCCTTCACCTTAATGCTGATAAACATAACAAGATAATTAAATGATACGCTCAGTGCATTGAGTTTAAAAAGTAGAGACGTTATCTACGCAATATTAGCATATTACACCCATCCTAGGAGTAACCCTATTTCATTTGACTGTTTAATAGTAAATAGGTATTTGTAAAGTAAAATGTTTAAAATTTTTATTATGTATGAGGAAGAATTGAACTCAGCAATTTTCGCTTTTAAAAATATTGTTGAAGATTACAGTACATAAAGTAAAAAAAAAAATTATTAATACATTTTATGACAACTACTATGGTTATTACTGAAACTATCTAATTCTTATCTAAAAATTAAACACTAGCTACTTAGTTATAATTGATAGCCTTACAAGTAAATCGACGGGTATCGCTATATCTGTGAGTAATATAACTTTCAGTTTTATCGATTGAATTGGCGTATATTGGGAAAAGCCGTGATCGAGCAATTTGAAAATCTGTGGGCATTTTATTGTGACAAGGCACGCGTTTATCACTGCATAATCAGCGATCGGCCGATAAGGGTACATACTACAGCGCGACGCATGTTTACAAAGTCTCTAGATGTAGTTAGATGTGTCTGCAGCAGAAGCGTAGCTTGCACGTAGCGCGTTTGGCCATTTTCAGTATGTCGTCAGTCGTTCCCCGCTTGTTCGCCGGGTGGCACGCGTCGCCGTAGCGCAATACGTCTACGTGCTACGAAGTTATACGTAGCGGAATCTCTGCCTCGACCTATTTCTCTAATGTTTTGTTAGGGAAAAGACAATTGTTAATCATATTTTAAGTGACAGTCTAGATTAAAAGGATATATTCCGATTTAACTATCTCGTGTGTTATTCCTAATGGTACTTGAAAAAACTGTGTTTGTGTGATACATGTATGTTGTGATTTGAAAATATAAAGATTGTTAGTTTGGTAAGTACAATTAATTATTTTTTGAACCTTTCCCTTTTTGAACATTATTTAATTTTCATTAAAAATACAAAAACTTAAAATAACTTCCACATATGATAAGATGTAACGTAAATCGCTCTAAAATATATTTAAATAAATATTTTTAAGACACATTTTTGCACAACGTTTTCTAGTCTCAAACTAAGCAACGCTTGTACTATGGTTACTAGATAACTGATAAACATACTTTTCTTTTGTAAATAAATATACATTATACATATATAAACACCAACATCACACACTACACTACAAAAACACTATGATCATCACACAATATTTTTCCAGAAGTGAGGATCGAACCCACACCACCGACGCAGGAGGCAGGTACACTACCCACTACGCCATTCGGGTCGTCAGCGAGTATAACTGCACTAACACGATGCATTATGCTGAAGACCAAATGTTAATACAAGTTTGGGCTCAGTTTATATAAGTTAAACAGAGTAAACAGCTTTTGCAAATTAAAGTTATCTCAAAATAAGTCATTGAATAATATTTAACAGTAAAGTGTAATTAACGTTACCATCGAAGTCCTAATTAAACAGTACCTTATGTTTAATAAGGGCTTTTAATTGGAGAAACCATATATATTAGTTCCAGAAAACATAAATACTAGGTAATAAATATTAATTCTAAAATAAATATAATTTAATCATTTGGCTTTATTTTCCTACTTGTTATATATTTATTGTAATGGGTACGTATATAAAAGCTTATCCACTAACAAAAATTTAAAATTATTTGAAGCCACTTTAACTCTAAAAAGTAATATTTATTGATTGCCATTTAAGAAACTACAAATATGTGAGATTGCTGATTTCATTCTTTATATAATGAAACAGAGTTTCCATATGTTTGTGGCCATGAAACTCAAAAACTAACCGATGGATTGACTTGACATATGCTCACAACAGAGCGATTAAACAGGAGAGTGTTTTTATATAAGTTTTTAATACGAAATTTTAATGGAAATGAAACGAGTCATTTTTTTACTAACGAAAAACAAAACCAACTTCAAATATCTCGCTCTGTATTCATTTTATAGTTGATTTTCAGGAGTTTCCTAAGTATCTCCGGATCCCAAGATCCAATACCAATGAAATGCTATGGGAAGCACCAGATTTAAAATAAAAAAAGAATCATCACCATCGGTTCACTCAAGTTCTGAGGTAACAAACATAAAAAAAATACAGTCGAATTGAGAACCTCCTCCTTTTGAAGTCGGTTAAAAAGCAACAGCGAAGCGTGGCCGTGTTTTGTTATTCATAATATGATAAAAAACCACAATTAATATATTGCATGCAATAGTTATATTTTGGTCGGATTTATGAGTTGTCAATTTTGGAATAAAATTTAATCATAATCATCACCATCACGACATAGGCAATTATTTTGTAGTGATATTGGGTACGTTTCGAAGATTGATAGTAGGAAGATGACGGATTTGGCCTAGAAAGACACCTCTATGTGTAACTCTTCTCCATTAAAACTTCGTCGGTGGCCACCGTCAGTAATAGATGTCGTACCTGATATAATGGTGATCCGATAGAGTCTACACCAACAACCACTTACCAGCCATAAACACGGGAGTGGCTGACTGTAACTGAAACACGGAAACGTCCATGACTGATCCGCCCCGTGACCACACGCAAGTATTCACCGATCCCGGTATAGGATAGACAGCCCAACCTCCAGAAGCCATTCCACCAGCACCCTATCGCGGGCATCATTTACGGGTGATCCCCACCCGCAGATTTAGCGTTGAGCATTGAGATCGCTGAATTGGCCAGTGTTTTATTGGGATTCTCTCCCAACAGAGAGACGACAACAATTTCTCTCAGCAGAGATGTTACGATGCCCAGACCTATCTTCGCATTGTCGAGGAGAGGAGGGTAACTCACAGCAGTACTACACAAAGCCGCAGTGCTGGGGTGATCTCCAGCCCAGTTATCACTAGGGGACGAAGTTCGACGCGGCACACTTCAAGCAGTGTGGCATCGCGGAACCCAAGTCGGAGAGGTGGTCCACCTGTACTCAGCTCGCATATGCGAGCGATACCCTAGTAGACGATCCCTCATCGCGGTTAAACTCGAATTCTACATCGCTTCTAAGACAGGAAGATAATGCATACCCTATGCTGTAAACCCTGAGCTACGTGGTTCATGATTCCGTTGTCTAATGTTGCCTTGTAAATACTGTGAATCATTAAACATAAGATTGTAGACATCATTCGGTGAAAACATGTAATTACGTATACGAGAATACTACACATGTTTAGCACAAACTGATGGATGGAATGGATTAAAATTTTAGCGTATTGTTTCGACAAGTCAAACACTTGTCAGCGTTCATAGTTGAGACAGACTGTTGTGGTTGACGTCCTAATGTCAGTGTTAATTCGGGAGTCGACGGTACATCAGCTTTAAATAAATTATTTTGTAGGTCGATATTGATTTCGGGCTAAAATGAATAATTGGAAACCTGTGGAAAAGTTGGATATTTAAAATAATATCAGTAAAAAAGTTTATTACTTTAATTTATGACTGACTAATGTTATATAGTTTAATTATATGTATAGTTTAATGTATAGTTTAATTTTATATGTATTACCATTGTGATGTTTTATATTTGATGAATCAGTGGAGCAATTATCATGGTATTGACATCATAATTTTAAAGCTTTTCCATGTCCACTAAGAAAAAACAAAAATTTTCTCTCTCCTTTAAAATAAAATGTATGAACAATTTTTATTCTTTACCTTTTAATGAAATATAATTTTCTTGCCTCATTAAGAAAAGTAGAGAAGGAAAAAACAAGTCGTGGCTACGTCACCGGGTGTCGTGGGTTCAATTCCCACACGAGACAACTATTTGTGGAACTCACAGACAATTTTTTCGGATCTGGATGTTTGTCCACGAAAGTGAAGTCCATCAGGTAATATTTTGTTCAAACCTTCTGTACGTATTATACATACAGTATTGGACTTTTTGTATAAAAATAAACTTTATGTAATAAAAATAGTGAACTGATTTACATGTAAAGCATAAGACGAATGAGATTGTATTAAGATATCACAACCAGCTGTAAAATCGGCTTAATACTGCTAATTATTTCTAAACAAATTGTGGCTTGATTCAAACATCATCGTAGCCGCAAATATCCGTTCTGTTTCTGCGGTAAATTGCTTTCTCTCCAGGTGTGTCTTCGTCCTTTGAAGGCGATTCATTAAAATATTGTATCACATATTGTTTCATAATCTCACCACTTTATTATTTGTTTTAGGAATGAACAACGAAATTTATTTTTAAAATAAAACGCAACTAAAATAAAATAACGATCTTTACCGTTGGAACAAGAATGAGTGTCGGTTTTTTGATAACTGAAAAAAAAATCAAACTCCAGAAAAATACTTAAACTATTAAATTTCTTACACACCGCATTCATCAATCATACATATTATAATATAAAAGATGAAGCTGATACATTGTTGTTAAAAAATTATTATATATATATATACAGCGTGTCTTTACAACGGCGATAACTTTTTAGAATTGTATTAAACATTTACATTCCTTAAACATCAATATTTATCGAGTTATTACATTTTCCAAAACAAAGATTTTTAGAACATCCTTACGTATAAAACTGTAACGTAAAGTTCATTTTTAAAGGTCACAAAGCATATGAATCGGTTGAATGAATTTAAAAGAGACAAAACATTCTGTTAGAAATAGAGGCTTGTATGTAATGCGACGCTGTGGCAACGAATGAAAAAGTCTCTGAATGTATGAATCAGTCAGTTGTAGTTGTATAGGATGTTACAAATTTTGTATCTTTTTTACTAAATTAGTTTGTTTGAAAAATATTTTTTTAAATTATGGATTTTCGTAGATGTTGTACCGACACGCTGTGTATATATATATGTGTGTGTCGGAACAGGATACAAATGAGTGGAATGAATGGATGAGTGGGCGTCTTCTCCAGAGCATATTGTGGGCGTTGCGTGGATTTTAAGCGACAAACAAAGTATCTTGATAACACAAAAGATTTATCGACAGGAAGTCACAATGATCACAACGAGTCCTAAGACAGTTCCAAGACTAGTTGTCGCAAGTGCCCTTCTCCCCGCGTGCGAACTTCAGTCGAGACTCTGTTGAACCGTTAACGTCATAACGCTTGCGCCTCGTTGTCAAGCACTTATGAGTCTGTCGACACGGCCATCCTACGGGACACACGTCCTTGTGTGTTACTCTGGAACAATATTCATAGCTCGGTCACTCCTGACCTAACTATAACTAGACATCATTATTTATCGAGATTCAACAAAACTCAAGATTCGACAGAACTCTGCGTTTAATTTTTAACAAAATTATTAAACCAAATCAATTATTATCAATCAATAACCAATTCCAATATTGACTGTTTTCAATATCACGATTAAGTATCAGGAAATTCAAAGCACTTTGTTTACGTTTCTCACTAAGATTTCAAGTACAAACATTCTATATTGAGTGAACACTTAGCACAACAATCATATGAAACGTAAATAACTGACCATTTTTTTGTGCCTGTCATGGGATTTACGACACACACTTCACCCGTTTGTCGCCGCTTGGATTGCGTGGTGTCTCGGTTCCACCGTCTCCACTAGGGCATCGTGTAGAAATGTGTTGAAAAATAGCATACAATGGATCTTGGAGTTTCGACTTGATGCTGAGGTTTGAGTCTTGAGGCTTCAATATGTTGTATTTTTTTTGTATGCGAATTGTTGCCAAACGAGCAGACGGGTCACCTGATGTTAAGCGAATACCTCCGCCCATGGACATCTGCTACACCCGAGGGTTACAGATGCGTTGACAACCTTTTGAAAATTGGGCTCCGGCTACCTGACTCACCAGACGAAACGCGAAAGTATTTGTCATACTTCCACTTTACGCTGGTCTTCTGTGAGGTCGTGGTACTTATCCGGACGAGCCTGCCCGTTCGTGCAACAGCCGAGGCTGCTACGTGGCCCTACCACCGTTAATTTGTCGTTTTCCCTTTTGCTTCCTGTCTATGTAGGCAATCAGCCAGTCTATGTCCAATTTTCCTACAGTGGAAACATTTTATCGACGTTGTTTGAGATATCTTTATGCGTTTAGTTTCAAATGTTTGCTGATCCGTTACCGTACTTGACTTGCGCCCCAGCGACGTAAAAGCTTGTAGTTCTTGTTGTAATCGCTGACGATTGTTTATTTCCGATGAAAAAGCCATTCTCTGAAATTTTGAATCGAACTGGGAAATGTGTGCGACTGTTGTTGCTACCACAATCTGTTCGACGGTGAGATTCTTCCAGTGATTAAATAACAGTGACACAGTTTCTTTGGGTTTGTCAGTACTTAACTTTATCAAAGTAGAAAACTGAAGATAGCCACGCTTATACTTTTCCTTTGAGCGCCTTGCTAATGACGACAATCAGCTGACCTCCTTCCATTGGGTTATCGGCGAAACATAGGTCTGAATTTGCACACCATAAACTTCCATCTGCGTCGGTCTTGTCTGGGTCGAATTCAGGTAGGTTAGAAGTCCGAGTAGAACGTTGTGGCTTACTCAGTGCTTCAATTAAGGCCTTCATATTCGAATTTTGCATTTCGAATAATAACCGCCAGTTTTCTCCGTTTCCGCCATTTTCTTCACAGTGTGGTGCCTCAGTACTGTCTTTGTTTACCTGCTCATATCCCAATTCTGATGTCGAAACAGGATAGAAATTTGAGTGGGCGTCTTCTCCAGAGAACATATTGTGGGCGTTGCGTGGATTATAAGCGACAAACAAAGTATCTTGAAAACACAATAGATTTATCGATAGGAAGTCACAATGATCACAACGAGTCGTAAGACAGTTCCAATATATATATACTTATAACATTTTGAATGCTTGAATAGTGTATAATTATTATCTTAATATTTAGATTTTGATTTATTTTCTTAACGTTTATAGACTTAACTAAAGATGACTCTGGTATCCAGCAAACTCACTTTTCCTCTCACAATAAATTAAAAAATACATTGACATAAAGAGATTTATTAAGAAAACTTATAAATTATTAAAACGCTTACGACCGCAGTTTTTCCCGTTCCACTTGCTTGTGAGCGTTACTGTCGTAAAATCAAGTGGAATGGATTATAGAGTGTTTTAAACGTGGGGGTAAATAATACAAACGGCGAGTTAGAAAAAAGGAAGCAAAAGATTTAAGGTTAGGTATAATCTGTAAGCCTTGAAAATAAACTTAAATAATTATTGTTTAAATCGATTCATATGGAAAAAAAATATAATTTAATTTTTTATATTTATCATAAAAACCGAAAACTAGGTTTTCATATCTTGCGACATGAGCAACAAGCGATTCAATTCAAAGACTCTCTGAAGAAGTTAGTAGAGAAATTAGGCTTTAAACTTAATCGGGACACATGTGAGGCTATTTTTGTGCTTCAACTTCGAGAGTCAACCATTGTGACTATTGTTAAGTTGACTTGAAAAAGGCTTTGACTTGAACCCTGCGCCTCGTGAAGTCCAATGGTTTTACTACGAAGCTCGGATGCCCCGAAAAGTTTGTGCAAATGTCTTCTGCCTGATGACATGCGGCGCTGCGTCAATGTACAAGGTAATACTTAGATGTTGAGATTTTTTGCGAGGTGAGGATATTGCCTGCTTAGCTCAGTGATTAGAGTATCTGGGTGCGTTACCTGAAAGACGGAGGTTTAATTCCGAAGTACAAAAGTTTTTGACTGTACAATTTTCTTTTGAAATTTAAGTTTGATTTTCAGGTCAGAAGCTAATACTAATATTCATTGTATAGGGTTAGAGATATTTATATTTGTTCCAAATTGTGACGAGGAGATGAGATAAATACTACGCTACTATTCTTTATTATTTATTATTAACTCTACAAGATATTCACATGACAGTGTGCGTTCGCTAGCTACTTGCGATGAACTGTACTGCGCTGCACAATGTAAGGCGCATGGGGCGTTCGAATAATATATCATATTACATTGTGTCGCCACAACCCCCTTCTTTAAAAAAATATAATAATACATAACATGGAACAAAATAAAAAAAACATTTAACCGCAACTGCACACACTCAACTCTAAATTACTAGCTACTCGTTATTTCAATACACTGCGGCGGCTGCCGGCTGCGGTGTAGATACCGCGACCTGCGGTACAGTCGTTGGCTGCTGAACATGAATGACGGGTGGAGCCGCGTTGACAGCATGCACCTGCTTTCGTAGCCAGTCTTTCGCGTGATTACGGCATGACCTCCAGACCACGTATATGGTAATTATGGCTAAACATGTTGCTATGGCCACTAACAACATGCTCTGCTGGGCATTGTAGGACTCGACTTGGCTTCCATTCTGCACGACGACTTCTTCTTCCTTACTATACGACTTTCCCATTGTATAGAATTCGTAACGTATAAACGAGTAAAATGTTAAAAAAATATGCAAACCTTATATAACCAGGTACCTACGCCAAATTTGTTAGCTAGGCCAAAAATTGATAATATCTAATAAAATGCGTGCAATTGCGTTCAGAATACAACAATACAATTAAAATAGCAAACTTGCAAATATTATAGTACTCGTACAAACTAAACTTGACACCCGTATGCCTTGCGCAAATACGGTAATAAGTTAAAGCAAAACACTGTTATAATTTAATACTTATTTTTGTCTAAGACAATTTTTGTCGAACAAACACAATAAGTATTAAGGCTGTATACACAATGGTTGTATATTTATAAAATATAATTTAACATCATATAAAAAAGGTAAAAACAATTGTATAAGTATATGTAAAAATAAGATAAATGCTTAAATTTAAAATTTAAAATTGAACATATCTCGATGGTTTTTTAACAATACGTCCACATCGTGTAGTTCTTTTCACATTGGATGCATACCGATCCTCTGCACCTTGATCCAGTGGTACAGGGCATGTAATGCCTGTCTGCGAATCGGTATCGTCATCTGCCAGCACGTACGCGGGTTTAAGACGATCTATTGAAACACGTACCTGCTTATCGTTAATGTGTATTACGAAAACTTTTTCTCCTCTTTTTATTACATGGAACGGACCGTTATAGGTCGGTTGAAAAGGTTTTCGTACTGCATCATTTCTGACAAAAACATAATTCGCCGTTTTAAGATCGGGATGAATAAATACTTCGCGCGTGTGTACACGCGGCTTAATCGTGGATCTCAACTTGAGCATTTGATAACGAATGGAACAATGTACATGCGCTTTGTAGGCTAGTTTTACACTGTTTGAAAGCTATGTTTGCCTCCTGAGTCCACTCGATTTTAGTTTTTTCGTTTAGCACCGTGTAAGTATTTATTCAACACCGATTGCCCTTTGGAAAATGACGACGATATAAATTAACCATTCCTAAATATCTGCGTAAATCGTCGACAGTTTTCGGTTTAGGAAAGTTTTATTTACGGACCCGTTCGTTGCGTAAAGTTTATACTCACAACACTTGCAATATAGTCTCTTATCAGCTAGTATAACTGAAACGTTAGCACCGGTATCCACTAAACATTATAACCACTGTTTAAGTCGGTGGGACGAGACTATAGTGCTAACATCCGCCTCCTGCTGCACTCGTCCTAGTATTCCGAAACTTTTCAGATGCACGGCATTGCGCACTTCTTACCCCGTTCACAAAAACGATGATGGTAGAAGCTAAACCAATCTTGGCGTCTCTGAGAGTTTCCTGACTGGAACGGAATACGCCTACGCGAAGTTTCACGATGTTTGTAGCGCTGCTGTGACTTTGGCCTGTCCATATTCTTCGCGGTAATTTTGGAAATCTCCTGCAGTAGTTTATCCGTGCTACTCGTTGATACTTGAGCTATCCGCAACTGATCAGGTTTAGTGTTTTCCAAAATTTCTTCAGCGATGTAGGCCAATTTAACAATGTCTTCTGTGTCAGCGGCGGCAAGGACTGCTCGTGCCGGTGACGGCAAATGGTCCAGCCATAGTAGCTGCATCGTTTTATCCAGTAACTTTCTCCTCGCCAAGTTTTGCATGCACCGTAGTAGTTGCGAGATCATTTTCACGGTTGCACACAATATGAAGTCAGTAACGTGTTCACTTCAAAGTTCGTGTTCGGGTCACCAATGTAGGGTTAGAGATATTTTTGTATGCCCTATTGTGACGAGGAGATGAGATATTTACTACGCTACTATTATATATTATTTATTATTAACTCTACAAGATATTCACATGACAGTGTGCGTTCGCTAGCTACTTGCGATGAACTGTACTGCGCTGCACAATGTAAGGCGCATGGGGCGTTCGAATAATATATCATATTACATTGTGTCGCCACAATTGTTAAATTTTATTTGATTAGTTTAGTGAATTGAAGTAAAATTTTATTTGATTAATTTTTTGAAGTATGCACAGTCCATTTGATGCCATTGCATATGCACTAAATATGCAATTTCGATAAATAAAGTCGACCGATCGCGATGTTGAGATTTTTCGCGACGTGAGTATATTGGTCGCTTAGCTGTCAGATACCTGTGAAAAAGACAGAACCAATGGTTTTTAACAAACCGAACAAAGCCCGAATTGACATAAAATTGTATAATTTAAATATCTGGACAGCCCCGTACTCTCGATACTCCTCCTTCATGAAAAACAGTAGAATTGGAGCAGCTCCTGCAGCTATTGGTAATTTTCGCCCCAAGGCAGGCCCTCATTTTGATAAGCATGATTGTTTACACGCTTGCATTTTTTCTACGAGCTCTGTTCTAGAATGGAATCAGACCATTACATTGTTATTTTACACGAAATTAAATTGCTTTAACACGTTTTCAAAAGGAGGATTATAACTTACATAAGAAGACAGACAAAGACTTCTTGAAGAAAGAAAAATTAAATACACTGCAAACTCACTTTACGTCTCTCGAAACATTTTAGATTCTTCGCCTCACTTACTTGTGTAATACGAGCACGTGAAACTGGACGTTCAGTTAATTCACTTAGCAAGTGTGTGCAAACTGAGTCAACCATGACCTTGAAATGTCATGTTAGTATGTTACAACATTAAATCTCCAAAATCTTGTAAAATTAAAATATTTCAATATACGAAGGCCGTAGGTAGGGTCAGGAACCTTAAATTCGTGTCTGAACTTACTGAGTTAACATTCTTTCTTACAAAACACACATGGCTCACCTATAAAAATAAACAAAGAATAATAAAATCATAGTCGCTAATAGTGGTCTCAGTTTGTGCCGTAAGAATAAGGATCCAAGAGCTCACTCCTCTTGACATCCTTAACATAAATTTTCAAGATCTAGTTCCTTCCTCGTGCAAACTTTGTAGTTAAACACGTCTTAGTCACATAATAATTGCATAAAATATTATCCATAAAGTGATATCGTAAATGCACATTTCTCAGGTGTTACAAACAAAACGAACTATAATAAACTTTCTTAATAACTTTTCTTGAATTATCCACCTAATTAATTTAATGGAAATTTAAAGAAAATTTAATACAATAATAATATACAAATATTATTCAGCAACATTTAATTTTTTTACTTTAAAATTTGATGGGAATGTCTTTTGTTATTTATTCTTATAATATGGATTTTACTTATGCAGGCAGGGCGGTAATATCGTCCCGGTTATGATCATGTGACAGAACGGTAAACACCTCCATTCATCCACGATAAAATAGTTAAAGTTTAATCGCGGCCCATTGTTTGTGCTGTACAATTTCCATTTATCACAATACAATCAGAGATGGCCCGATAAGGTAACGGTACGATAGAGCTACGTTTATGTTTACAGAGATAATTGCTGTAACTAGGCGAGTAAACAGTATGAATGTTTTTACAGTTGGCGACTAGACAACTTAAGAAACTTTACGGATCCGTACATATAAATAAATGATATAAAATGAATTTTCTCACAAACTGTAAAGGCCCCCAAGGCCAACAGTGGCTCGTCAAGTCCAAAAGAAATGGATATTCTTAAAAAAAATGAGTAGTAAGAAATTGACATATAGTAAGCGCTGTTCTTTTAGAGGTTTTTTACGAAAGTTCAAAAGTTAGGTTGAAATTTACGAGCAAAAAGAAATATTAAGAGTAAAAAAATACATTACAAAAATTATTTAAAATATAAACGCCAGAACTGACTAGGCAAGATCGAGAGTGCTTAGGCCTCGTGCAAGGCATATTTTTGGTTCAAGTGCTTTCAGTTCATTCTATTAGGTATGTATGTACATAATTTTAGGTTACATACGGTCACTCGGGCTGAAATGTTCTCATAATTGATAATCAAATTTTGTCTACTATGATTTTTAGAATAGTTTGTATGTCATTGGTGATTTGTGCGATAAACATGCGGTCGATTAAAAGCATTTAACATCTGAAGCGGCTGCTGATAGAACGTTACGTAAATATGCGTTGTTTTAACGCTTACAATTTTATACATCCTTTGAACTTTTAAGAAAATATATGCAGATGTTCTTGAAAAGAACGCATTAATTAACGTTGGTATGAAACATTTGTTAGTCAATTTTCTTTTAAAAGTTTCTCCAGACGTAGAAATAGTTTAGAAAACACTAAAAAAATAGATATGCGCGGGACCTACCGTTTATTCCAATAATATTATAAATGATTAAATAGGAATTTTAAAGCGAAAAGAAGAAGATTTGATTTAAGTGGAGATAAATGGAGTATTTTAGAAATAAATTGATAATGGTTGTATGAACGAGCCTTACTTTATTATATGTATTGATTAAAATCTGTTAAAATAAATTGCTTTAAGTTTTATTTTCTTTTCTGGTAAAAGGGAATTCTAAGTAGATAGTAGATAAGCAGGAAATCATGAGCAACTTATCTTAATCGAAAAAAGAAACTAAAAACGAGTAAATAAAGCACTTAGTAAAAAGTTTAACAAAGTGATATTTAAGATTCGCTTAACTGCGTATTGAGTAAACTTTGAAGCACATCGTTCTTGTGAAAAACAACTTTTTAACCATACAAATTATATATTAAATCTAAATCATATTATTAATGTTGGTTTTTAAACCTGTCGCAATAGGTTTCTAAATTTAAGAAGAATGTTGCAATCTTGTCGGTTTGAATTTTGTATGCTAGCCACAAAAATGTTTAATGGATTTGAATTCCGTATGTTTCATGTAAAATAAAAATGTGCACTGTTTAGAATTTAATTAATTATTAGATATGGAGAGGACTCTTGAAGAAGATCGAGTTGTGGTTATCGCGTTGCATTGGTGCGGTTACGCGCCAAATCAGATTTTCGGTATACTGAAAAATTTGAATATAACCAAAAGGTTATTTAAAAAGGTCCCTGGGCAAAGGCCTCCTTTGTACAGGTTATTAGGGCATAGTCCACTACGAGATCCCATTGCGGATTGGCGCACTTCAAATATCTTCGGAATATTTTTAGGGTTCTTTACCCAAAGGGTAAAACGGGACCGTTAGTCGAAGGAATACATATCCTGTAGAGAGCATAGGTGTATAAACTTAAAAATAATTTATTTTCTTCATAGCATTCTATCACTTTCTATGCTTTAAAAATGGTGTGATTCATAATTGCGACTTTCTTATTTTAAAATTAACAAGGTGAGCAGTTGTTAAGTGATTGTCTATCATAAATTCGCTCAGTATGCTATGGAGTAGGCTTTGCTCGGTATTTCTTTGCGTGATAGAGTTCGCAACGAAGATATACGCAGTAGAACAAAGACATAGCTCAGGAGGTTAGTGAGCTGAAGTTGCGATGGGCAGGCCATATAGCTCGTAGAACTGATAACCAACGCGGAAGAAAGGTTCTCGAGTGGCAGCCTCGTACTGGCCATCGCAGTGTGGGACGACCTCCTACTAGATAGAGTGACGACCTGTGCAAGTGTGCGGGAAATCGATGGATGCAGGTGGCTCAGGATCGCGCTTTGTGGCACTCTGTGGGGGAGTCCTATGTTCAGCAGTGAACTTAAACAGGCTGAAATGATGATGATGAAAGGAACTTGTATACTTACTTCCGTTTTCTCTTTCGAATTCTTCTATCGTAGTGATCTAATACGTTTAGCTGTTAACCACACTGTACACAGATATACTTTCGCGCGCCTTTTGAACGATTTGACAATTCAATAGACAATGCTTGCCTAGTGTAACTTAAGCCCCCCCTTTTCATAGCATATATATAACGGGGTAAAACATATATAAAATTATATATATTTTACCCCGTTTTATGAATAGATCATACAACATCATTACGTGACCAGGATAATTGATCTTTCTTTAGGATCTTTCTAAAGATAATAATTAGCTGTATGAAATATTATTGTGATCGGTCATATTCGGTAGGACCTTATTTACGTTGTGTTTATTTAGTAACCTGTTTCTTTTAGGTGTATCTTGGATAGATAAATATTCACTAGTCGTGGTATAAGTCAGAGATAATGCCAGATTGCTTTCTCATTAACTAATCCCGACTCGCTTGAGACGGGCTTACAATATAATTTTAAACTAATATCCCTTCTCTCTTGAAAAGGGCTCAAATCAATTTTACATACCCGATACAAGTCAACAGCTCCCCCACATTTAAAAAAAATGTAGGGAAGGCACACGGCTCCATGAAAACACTCACCAACGCCGTGTGCGGTGAGCGCCAACCAACATATTGCGCCTCCCAGAAGAGGGACAAAAGTTGGGGAAAGGACCGAAGTCCATTGCAAAGCTGTTTTACCAGCATAAACAGGGCTTGGCCCCTTGGCAGTGCGTAAGCACAAACTTTGACCGAAGTCGCGCATGTCATTGCGTGTAAACGTCATACAAGCCGACGACAAATCCAGTCTTCGTGAATGTACGTCAATACGGTTTTGGGCATGTGTTAATAATCAGGCACTCTGGCCCTATGATATAATAAGTCCGCCGTAAGCGCCACCACTTTTGCCAGACCACTGCGACTGCAGACATAATTGTTAGTGTTTTGGCATCACCACCAATTACAAGATTAGCACGACATTTCGTCGCAGAGCGCGTTATGAGTCACTGCTCACCCCAAGGGTATGGTTAAAACGTTGCACGGCATCGCCGCAGCCTTGAGAGTTTTTCTCCCACCAACTACCATCCACATGAGCTAAACGCATATGCTCCACCAACCATTGCAATAGTCAGATATAGCCACAGTTGTGATTTTTATGTTTAGCCATCAGAAGGGTTTATAATTGGCAACATATATTTTTTTGTCAGTGTCTATGACGTTGAGTATGTATTTTCGATCAAGTTTGTCTCACCCACCAACAAGTTGCCATTATTCGTTCGAACGGTGGGAACTTTACTGACAGACAGACAGACAGACAGACAGTCTGCAGTTCCGTCATCGGGAACCGACTCGGTCAAATCTACTGAGATGTGCATCAAACCGAGACGCAGACTCGGCCATAATGAATAGCGTCGTCTCCCAAGCAAATGTCGTAAGACCCAATGTCACTAAATGCAACACGCATCAATACAACTATGGTAGGTCAACACGCCAACATACAGGATCACTAAGGATGGAATTGTATTATATTGACATAATAGTGATCGTATCTTTCCATATTTTTAATAAATATCCTTTTTTGAGTATTTTAAATGATTTTTAACTATTTTTTTTTTATCAATTTTTGGTAATATCATTTTCCAATACTAACACTTATATTTCTTTAATTTAAGTATATATTATTAACTTTTATTGTGATTAAAAGTTGTTAAACGTTTTATTTTCATTTTAATTGATCTTTATTATGATTAATTAATATTTATTATTATTAATAGGGCGTTACACTAGGTAAAGAAGTGACGGACGAAATTTCACCCCGGAACCCGCTCCCCTGTCCCGTGACTCGTGCGCTCGGTCGAACTCGCGAGTCGTTTGGCCCGGTTTATTTCGGCGCCCTCTACTTGATGGCGCCCGGTGCCGTCACACCGCTCGTACCGCCCTAGGACCATAAGGCTAGACTAAATAGAGGTATTGAATTCAAATACTATATAAATGGATATGTGAGAAGCATGGGGACCTTGTCTTTAAGGGTTCGTTTAAAACATTAAAAGATAGATCATTTTACTCACAAAAGAAAATACTTATTTTTTTTCTTCCAAATTGAAATCTACCTATTGTTTTATTGAATAGCCAAAAACATTTCAAGCTATAAATTACTAAATATATTTTATGGAAATATACAATGTCACACATTAAAGTTAATAACATTTAAGTCACACTAACTACGTTTGTGTGACTTAAATGTTCTATGTATTTTATACACTTTATTATAATTTACATTTTTGGCGACTGAATGTAGAAGTAATTTGTTTGAAGAAATACTTTTGATGTTTGTGAAAGACTAAACTTTGAGAAGAAAACGGGAGCAAACGTTATGTTTGAAGCAATCCTAATACTAGCTTGTATAATTATTCCTTAATAAGTTATCTTCAATTCTGCTTATTAGGTGGAGCTGTTTGTGGAAGTCGACGACTTCTTTTAATATTCATTTTGAAATGACGCTATAAATTAATATATGTAGATGTATCTAAGTATATAGACAGCAAAGAAAATTGTTATCATGTTTGTGCCTATATTCGCTGCTTTATGTTTATTATAAGGTGAAAGTTCGTAGAACCAACACCGTCTTCAAAGTGTATTTAAATTTAACCGTTGCTTATATCTAGTGAAGGATTGTTCTAATAAAAAGCACCTAGTATATTATTACTATTGTCACTGTTCCTATAATTTGGAAATAACTTAGGACAAAAGGGAAAATTCCTATTTAAGCTATGATATTTTTGTTTTACTCTTTCACATATCGTGTTAAACAGCATGACAATGGAGAGATTGGCAACGCTTGGACGCGCGATCTATTTACATAATGGTTTAATGGTAAACGCTTGCTGCTAGGTCGAAGGAATTCTAATTACTTGATGATCTGTAAATTGAGGATTCAACGATCTGTCAAAGGCAATGTGAAAAGTTCAGGGTTATATTCATTTTCTTAGTATGCGAGCAACCAAAGTTTAAAAATTTGCATTTTTAGCTATTCATTTAGACGTGAACTGCTTGTCACTTTTTTAATTTCAATATATTTCTTTCTTTTTTTTTTAAACTTTGTGCTCACTTTAGGATAACATTATCCTGTTTTTTAAAGACGTTTTACAAACATAAATCGCACGAGGACAAACACCCAGATGCGAAACAATATCTGTGGGTCGCACGAATAGCTGACCCGTGTGTGAATCAAACCCACGACCCCCGACGCCGAAGCCAATACCTTGGCAACTGCCACGGAGACATCAAAAGTCATGTTCGGTGTATGTCGCCATGAAACGTCTCTAAACGAAATCTTCTGTTTACTTCTTTCATAATTTAATTATGATCATTTAGAAAATAACAAAAGAACTAAAAGCAAATTAAATAATAACAAATTAAGAAATATGGTTCTATAATAATATTAGTTCAGTTAGACTGTGATCGTAATTAAAAATGTGTTTATTGCAATTATTCTATACATGTTGAGCCATAGTTTATTTCCGTGGCTAAAGCAGAATTTGAAATCACTTTAAATTCATATCATGCATACGGGATCCTGCTAATGCCGAGATCATGTCAGATAGTAGTAATGCCGTCTTGCAAGCGCTACTATTACAAATGGATTTGCATCTATAATTCCATTATATTTAAGATGACTGTATTTATGCCGATGCATTACTATATAGCCCACATATTAACAGCATATGTTTATTGATCGTTGCAATGATTTTAATGCAACAATTTCATTAGACAAAAGTTTTCATTTTAAACTTAGAGCACAGAGTAAAATCTAGATAAAAAATTTCATATATATCACACAACTATACAATAATAATTAATTATAAAAAAATATAATAATACAATTTTACTATACAAAAATAAGTCACAACTTTTATTATGTCGAAGGTGACCTACCTTATCTCGTTCATAATAATTAAGAGATAGTATTATTTGCTAATGACACTTCTTTAGTTTTTAAAGAAAAACGACTTTCTTTAAATTATGATGATGTAAATTGTAAACAATACGCACTGTAGTGCATTAGTTTAGTGCTAACAACTTACTGTTAAATAAGAAAAGGGCTTAAAGAATTAAATTTAGTCCTCCCAATGTCATACATGTAACCCCATTATGGCTAACTTATATGTCCATAAAAGAAAGAATGAAGTTTCAAGACAGAAATGTGTATGCTATAAGTGAAAAACATTAATTGATTCTACACACAACTAGGCTGCCTATAATAAGTGAATCTTTTATCTAACAATATAATTATTACAACAAAATCTCAGAAAACAAATTAGACGTGGACATAGGAGTATATATTATATAATTATATATATCCAAAACAATATTATCTTAAAAGAAATATCTTGTAAATACTTCTGCATCAATTAGGCCTTACAGGAGATCGGAAAAATTGTCTGGTAGAGAGATAAACAGGGGCTCTTACAAGGTTGCCTACTTAATCAGATTTTGCTTGCTTGTTACAAATTTGTCGGTGTTATATATATGAAATATTTCCTTTATGTAATGAAAATTTATTCAACAGTAGGTAATTATCTTGTATTAGTAATGAAAATCAATGAAGCTAGGTAATATCCGCAAGTAAATGGACTTCAATATACGACTGCGATGCTGTCAGTCCATTTGAAGCAAAACCATTTATTTTCTCAGCAACACAATAAATCTTTTATATCGGTGTTTTGTTATGTAAAGGCATTATTCTTGAACTGCTTTCTTTTATTGTTAAAATGGTTTTGACTACAATTTTTCTTATGAATTCATTGATATTCCCTGATTGTTCTTCTTCTTTTAGGATTTAATAAGGTAATCGGATTCAGTCATTTTATGGAGAAAGTGAGTATTTTACATCTCTTTTCCTTCTACAAAATCTCAGATAAAATGTTTTATACCCAATGAAAAACAGAATAAAAAAATCAATAGTAAATTAAGGTTAAAAAATTAAGCTTCACAGATGTGCTAAACCTAGGAGCGATAAATATAATATTTTATTAAATTGAGGTTACATGGCCTTTGGCCTGTGGGCCTTTTCTCAGATACCTTCTCTGAAGTCACGTTAAGATCTATTAATGATCTGATAGTAGAAGTCGTATAGCATACTATGCTATACTATGGATATATGTGCAATTTAGGACTTTGTTATTTGTATCGTCATATTTTTTTTTACTGTGGCGTATTCTAATTATTTACAACATTCACACGCTATAAAGTAGTACAAAAAACGAATCGGAGTGTTGATCGTGGGTGAACGTGTGTGAACGTGGTGCACTGTTTCTTTTAAATACATATTGCTTTTCGAATGATCCATCTTCCGAATAGCACAAAAAGAAGTACATTCTCATTTTTACTCACGCACTGTACTGTTTCTATTTGATTTTAAGGAGTTCTCTGATGTATGTCCGGATACCAAGGTCCAATACCGATAATGTACGACCCCATGCGAAATAAAGTGAACTCAATACAATAGCAATTTTGAAAAACGGGTTAAATATATTGAAGTTCTGCGGTAACAAACACAAATAAACTACAAACATATTGAGCATTATAGCCTCCTTTTTTGAAGTGGGTTGAAAATATTTAACGAGAATACATCAACGAGTGTCGAAACAAACTTGTGTCTGAAGTTGGGGTCTTGTTGAACAAAATATTGATTTCTCAGTGTCTGATAATTTAGCTCGATTAAGATTCAATTAATCTCCTAGGCGTGAATTCTCCTTGGGTTAAGTCGGTGGCAAATATTCCTTGGGCCTCACGATCAATGGTTGGAATGGGCGGTGGAATGTTATTCGACTGCCCCATTGACACTCGTAAAACCAGTGGAGATTCAGGTGCGTTGTCGGCTCTTTGAATATGGTAAAATAAATAAGAATGGTTCATTGCATACAATTTTAGATCATCTAATAATATACACAACATAAGAAATAAACTACTGTTGCACTCGGGGACTGCCGCATTAAAGCAATTGCATAGCATTTTTTATCAACTTATGCAATTATAATTATTTATTTATTTTTTATTTATGCAGTATTTTTTTGCTTTGATATTAATTCAAGTTACACTTTTTGAGCGTGGTGACCGATAAGAAAACGATTTTTCTTTTATTGAATAAATGAGAAGTTATCGTTTTAATATCGTTTAAAATATTTTTATTATCTTACAATACATGTAGGTTATTCAGGAATTTTTATCATTGAAACTATAGGTTTATGGTAACTGAAATAAGAAACATAAGTTTGAGACTTGATATCCTCTAAATATCATATCATCTTATGATAATATAATATTATGATATCCATCCGTACGAGCTTCGTACAGTCGTACCATATACATACATGCTAAGCGAACGCTGGGCAGAGCTACATGGTAGGCGGAGTGGGGGATGTTAGGTTTTATTTTCGTTACCGAATTTCCTGATTCGGTCGCCGCGCTCAAAGCCCGCGATAAAAGCTATGTAATAGCTTAAAATTCAATTTAAATGATAGAAAAAAAAAATTAACGGAGCCTGAAGTAAAAAGAGACATGAAAATTCTTATCTGAGCCAAGATAAAATTTGTTTCGGTTCCTATATCATATCAACATAGAAAAAACTACTGTTTTATTTATTAATATGATATTAGTATTTACTTGTCCGTTTATTCTTAATTTATTAAATCACAGTCACACAAATAAGATCATTTTCCTTATTGTTAAATTGTGTTTAACGTTAATTGATTCGATTAACATTTAAAATGAAATTGTTTTGTCTCTTTTTTGTAACCTGACTAATAATATTTTTAAATGGTTTGTATAAAACTTAAAAATAGTAGAAAAAGATATTTAGCGTTGTAACATCCTTATTAATTAACCAATCCCAATGGCACAACCTTATACTGCTGCTTTTATTAATATGTATCATCAACATAGAAACTCACATGTGATACGCCGTTGGTGTTAACATAAAGCTCAAATTAGTAATAAGCTTCTTTAAGAAGACCGTCTATTATAAAGTGTAGTTCTAATACAGTTTTTGTGGTGAAAGCTGTACAAATGTTCGATACAACATAAATTGCGAGTATTTTCAAAAACTCTTCTTATTACATCTACATCTCGACTTATCTAAGTGGGAATAACAAATGTCAAGATTTTTTTCATATGATGGCAAGCAAGTAATAATAATAATAATTATTATTTATTATATTACATTATATTATATTTATTTTATATATGCAATATGTATCATTACACATACAAATTAATTTTCATATTGTGGGAGACTGATGCACCAAACTAAGCTCAAGGCTTGTATTATTGGGTCATCAGGTCGCCCTCTCCTTATAAATTTGACAGCGTGTTTGCAGTTTAAGAGCCGTATCTTTCAAAGATCTTTACAATTAGGTAGGTAGTAGGCGGTTTACTTGATGTTAAGTGATTACCGCCGCCTATTGAAAGCTTCAACGACGGTGGAGCTCTAGATGTGTTTCCAACCTTTAAAAAAGTGGGTTCCTGCTAACTCAATTAAAACTCTCAAACCAGAAAATATATCGACAAAAGTAGTGTAATAAATTGCGCTAGGGTTCTGTAAGGCCTTGTGGCCACCAGTGATCACAGCTGCATGGTCCCGCCACACTATAAGAAAGTGACAGATTTTACACTTATATATACAAAAAGGTTATTTATTATGCTGTCAAGTGATGCAGCAATAATTGAGTGTAAAAATAGTTAAGTGAGTAGTTTTGAAAGAAACTAATTTTTAAACTCGGTTTTTAAAATTATGTTATTAAAACGGTTAGTTATTTTAAGACTGCTATAAGAATAATCTGTTTTACAAGTGTACAGGGATTTAGCATAAAAATAACTATTACTTTACACTGATGGATTCAAGAAGATATAAGATTAGTATTTATTTACTAAACACATGAAAAGCAATTACAAATATCGATACAAAGTAAGATTTGTTATTTAAGTTTTAACAGTTACGTGTGTATCTGTGTGATAGTTTGAGTCTGCCGCGATCATCTGTACAATGAGAAGCATTCGATGTTGGGAATGGGATTGCTTTTTTTGTTAGACAGTATTGAATACCGTTTTCTTGTTGGGTGTTATATACTGGAGTTATTAGAAAATAGTTTAAGTATTTTTATTAGTAGCAAAATAGACTTAATAACAAAGGCTATATAGGGTATACAGCGTGTCGTTACCATCGCGACAATAAATGAACACACGTCTAACGCTACTTGCCAATAATCATAAAAAATATTAACATTAAACAAAATCCATAATTAAAAAAAAATATTTTTCAAACAAACTAATTAAGTAAAAAAGAAACAAAATTTGTAACATCTATACAAATCGCGCCACCGCGTCGCATTACAAGCCTCTCCTTCTAACAGTATGTTTTGTCTCTTTTAAATTCATTCAACCCTTTCATATGCTTTGTGACCTTTACAAATGAACTTTACGTTAGTTTTATACGTAAGGGTGTTCTAAAATTGTTTGTTTTGGAAAATTTAATAACTCGGTAAATATTGATGTTTAAAGAATGTAAATGTTTAATACAATTTTAAAAAGTTATCCTCTGTATGTGTGTTCATTTATTGTCGCGGTGGTAATGACACGCTGTATGTGTTAAAATTTTTACTCGTATTAATGTATTTCGTTTGTGTTTACAAAACTATCATTCGTTTTATTTTTTTATAATGATGTGCCTTGCCTTACTGATATTCACTATATATTTAAATGTAAAATTTTCATTGCTCTTCTATTCTCATTAATTCTTATCTACGAACAAACGGGAATACAAAACAGTAATTTTCAATATTTTCAAATGTGACTCATTTGTATAACAAAAAATATTTTACTATTCATGTTTTGCGAACAAATGGTTTTTGTATTTTGGAAAGGTATTGGTTGTTAATGAAACCATTGCTTGAATAAAACACATACAATACATGTAAACCAATTTGTTTATTCCTAAATTATTTGTTTACAATACTGTAAACAGTATACAACATGCTAATAACAATAGTAAAAAACTCAAAACTCATTTGGTTCTTTAGTCTTTTTTCTTAAATTTGATAAATAATAAGAACTTATTTGATCGAATACGTACTTACTGCATGTGTCTGTACTTATAGGTGAAAGGAAAACACGCGATGAGACCCTGCATATTTTCGGAATAATAATTAAAAAAAAATCTAAGATATCACTGTGGAGCCGTGATAGCTCCGTGTCCGGGCGCCTGCCTTTAATTCAATATACTCGAGCAACCTGAGTTCGATACCCGGTGCCAGCACTAAAATTTTAATTTTAAGTGCTGATTTTAACACGTGCTCGACGGTGAAGGAAAAGCCAATAGGCCAATAGCCATCACCTCCTTGTTCTCCAAGATAATGGAGTCTGTTGTCAACAGCCAGCTCCTGCGGTACCTAGAGGAGCACCGGCTGATTAGCGACCGCCAGTATGGCTTTCGTTGGGGCCGCTCAGGTGGTGATGTTCTAGTCTAACTTACACATCGATGGGCAGAAGTAGTTGAGAGCAAGGGGGACGCGCTTGCAGCCAGTCTGAACATAGCGAAGGCCTTTGATCGGATATGGCACAAAGCGTTTCTTTCGAAGCTGCCTTCCTATGGGCTTCCCGAGAAATTATGCAATTGGATCACCAGCTTTTTGGCAGATCGGAGCATTAAGGTCGTCGTCGACGGTGCATGCTCCGATCCTAAATTTGTCAATGCTGGTGTTCCACAAGGCTGCGTACTGTCTCCTACTCTGTTTCTTCTGCATATCAATGACATGTTGCAAATCAGCAACGTCCATTGTTATGCAGACGATAGCACTGTGGATGTCTCGTACACTGGCCGAGCTAATATTTCTCAGGAAAACGTCTACGAGAGTCGGAACAAGCTTGTGTCTGAGGTCGAGACTTTGTTAACCAAAGTCTCAGACTGGGGTCGACTAAACCTAATCCAGTTCAACCCCAAAAAGACACAAGTTTGCGCGTTAACCGCTAAAAAGTCCCCATTTGTCGTGACTCCTCATTTCGAAAATACTCCCCTATCTGCCACAGCTAGTATCGGAATGCTTGGCGTCGAAATCTCGAGCAACGTCCAGTTCCGCGGTCAATTGGAAGGTAATGCCAAATTGGCCTCAAAGAAGCTTGGTGTGCTCAGCAAGGCGAGACGGTACTTCACGGCTGCTCAACGCCTAAACCTCTATAAGGCGCAAATTCGGCCCCACATGGAGTACTGTTCTCACCTCTGGGCGGGAGCCCCCTATTCCAGCTTTTTCCATTTGACCGTATTCAACGTAGGGCGGCTAGGGTTATCGACGATCAAAGTCTTTCCGATCGGCTTGATCCTCTGGCTCTGCGTAGAGATGTTGGATCACTCTGCATCTTCTACCACATCTATCACGGGGAGTGTTTTAAGGAATTGTTTGGATTGATCCCGGTGGCTGAATTTCACCATCGGACATCATCGTTCCACAACAGCGCGGTTTTTAAGGCATTTCTTGCCTCGCACAACCACTATGTGGAACCAAATGCCGCCGGCGGTCTTTCCGAACCGTTACGACCTGGGAACCTTCAAAAAGAGAGCATACTCTTTCTTGAATGGCCGGCAACGCATTTTTGAGCCCTCGGGTGTTGCAGGTGTTCATGGGCGGCGTTAATCACTTACCATCAGGTGAGCCTCCTGCTCGTTTGCCCCTTTTCTCCATAAAAAAAAACATTGCGAGGAAACCTGTATATTTTCGGTAACCTGGGCCCATTTTTTTAAAATGTTTGGCAACGCATTTGCAATTTGTCAAGTGTTGTAGATATCAACTTTTCACATTAAAAAGATTACTTAACTTGGTAATAATAAGCACATGGCTTGTGGTGCCATGCCGGAGCGACTAAAAGATAAGCCACAAATATCTGGTGACCTCCTTTAAATAGTGGGATAGCTATCTCGATTCTCCAGGCAGTAGCAGTACCTTTAAAGGTGCGAGGGGTCTGGAAAAATGCTTGTCAAGGGTGGCTACTATGGCAAAATCCCCTTTTCTGAATGAAAGGTCAAGATCTAAGGCCAGTCACCGGCCTCCCTGCTTTTCCTGGCTACGGTAACGATCATGGTGAAAGTAGGGCGAGGATTATACGGCTACCAAAAACGATGACCGGACCTGCCAACATACAACGCAAAATCATTGAAGACCAACGATAACAGAGCTGAAAGAAGAGGTTAACAGGCTGCGTTGGGATATAATAAACACAGGTCCAAAAACAGGGGGAGGATACAATAATCTTCGAATCCCGCAATCTGTTTTACCACCAGGAGGGTGACTAAGTGTCCCAAAGAAGTGTCGTATTTATCAGCTTCAGTAAAACCACTTCTCCACAACTGTAAATAGCGTTATTTTCCAAGCGTGCACCGTAAGACGCAATCCCGCTAAACACAACATGCATCAATACGATTATCAACACGCCATCACAAGGCTTCCCCGCATCTACAGCAGGCATCTATGCATCTCGAACCTCTATCACCCCGAACCATACGATATACTGATGTTAGGTGCAGAATATTGAAACGAATTTATGATGTTTGAGATTTATTAAGCATTAAATTCCTTAAATTTAGCGGCAAACATTTCTAGAACGATGCTCATCCAGAGTATAATTTAGCGCAGCGATGAAAATTAAAGCTATTATGTTCCCTTTAAATTTTATCAAATTTTAGCATTCCATTACCGCTTTCGTTCCACGCTAACTTGGAATGTTTGCCTTTATGATTTAATTATAGAGATGATTCGTTTATGAGAGTCCATAAGCCTAACCTTGTTTTCTCTTGTCAACTATAGTTAAATTATTATATGAACTCGTAAATTTGTCCAAGTGATGAATTTAAATAATTATTACTTGTACCGTGATTGTATTATCGGTTCGAGAAAATTAGTGAGTATGTTTGGAAAAAGAGAAAAGGGTTTAAATTTGTAGAAAAAATGGACTGAAAAATTTTTGCTCCCACGGTAATGGAACCCGCGTCCAAGCTCAGACGCTTTAACCACTAAGCTAAAAGATTAATTGCCACGCCGAAGAAACGTATTTTATTTCCTTGTTTTTTCGCATTATAAGCAATGCTTGGCGTCATCTATGGTTATGTCTTTTACAAGGCACAAACAATTTTAAATAACATTTTAAAAGGCTAATTCGAACTTGAAATGGCCTTGCCCTGCTATTGAAATTTAAATGTTAATCCTTACTAATGTTATAAAGGCGAAAGTTTGTATGTATAGATGGATATTTCTTACTCTTTCACGCAAATACTACTGAATGGATTTTAACGAAACTATACAATAATATAGCTTATATATCAGAATAACAAATAGGCTATAATTTATATACATATATTATGTATATCTGTCTTTCTGACTGAATGTTACGCCTTAAGCTTATTCTACGCAGACGTAGTTGCGGGCAGCAGCTAGTTTTTTATAATTCTATAGATGAGCTGCCTACTGCTTGTTATCTTCTCATATGAAAGCTTTAAATTTATTCCAAGCAAAAAATTTGGAAATATAATTTTTAAAATAGAATTCACTTGTCATTCAACGTAAATTTTTTTTCTGTTAAATGATCTAATTTTGTGTTTCTAATTTCATAAGTCATAAGCCTCATTACATGTAACTTTTTGAGAGGAAAGGAATCTTGTTATTCCTTGTTTAAATCAAATTAAATGAAATATTTGCAGTCTTTATACAGAGTAGATTATAATTGAGGATATAATTAACCATTTTCCAGTTCGCGTTAAACGTTCAAAGGTAGACAGACATGTATGCGGTTGAGGCTGTCTGACCTTCGTTTGAAAATAGAGGCTCGATAAATAAATTAACATGAGTTTGTGTTTCAATTTGAAATATATTTGAACCCGTAGTGACTTCCTCAAAAACGCTTAGTCGTATAATGTTAATATAAATATCGATTGTAAATAGCTTTTCATACTTCACATTACATTGTGTAATGATTTTTAGAAGCAATAGCAAAAGAATACAAAAGAAACGATAATCAATCGAGAAGAAGGTTCTCGAGTGGCAGTCTCGTATTAGCCATCACAATGTAGGACGATCCTCCGCTAGATGGGGTGTCGACCTGTGCATATGTGCGGGAAGTAGAAGGATGCAGGTGGCTTACGACGGTACTACAACTGACTGAAATAATGATAATTATGTGTCAGGTATCCAAATACTTAGACTAGGGTATTTTTATTCTTTCTAGGATATAAGATCACCCATGACAAAGTTGTTTATTAAAAAAAGTTAAGTGCTTACAGCAACAATATAAGTAAGAAACAGTTCTTTTAGTATCTTCAGTAAGTTTTTCAATCAGGACAAAGGACAATATATGTGCTTATTAAACTTTATGATCCATATTGATGTTTTCTTTTATCTAGACGAAATAAGTTCTCCGATACATTGCAAAGATAAGGTTGGTTATTACCAACTAAGAGACTATTATATTTCAGAAGATTATATACATATAACTTATATTATTTACACCAGTAGACATCAGTCTATTGCTGAAATTTTTGTGTGGTTATTACCCTCAAAAGCTTTAACTTTTGTGGAGAAGTGCAAGTCTCTCATAATAAACCCATTATGCGAGATTAGACTAAAATTCCCACATTGGCCACCCATATTTTTTTCTCATTTGTTTAAAAACATTGACCTTACTTACTTTAGGACACTTTATCCTGTGTTGCAAGGACGTTTTACAAACATAAATTTCACGCGGCACACCCAGTTGCGAAAACAACTCTCTGTGGGTCACACAAATACTTGTCCCGTGTGGGAATCGAACTTACGACCCCCGACGCCGAAGCCTTGCCCACTTGCCGTTCCTTGGCCACTGCGCCACGGAGTCATCATAAGTCATGTTCGGTGTAAGTTGCCATGAAACATTTAGTAGAACACACCAATGCTTCATTATACTGCCCTGAGCCTTATCATCAGCTGTGTCAATACGGGACACAGTACTCATTGCAAATGCACGATACTCTTACAGTTGCAGTTGTGACAGGCAGAGGATACCTTAGTGCTATCTCATATGTCAAGGACTTCTTTTTGAAGAAAGTATGCATGGAAAGGCGGCTCTCTTGCTCACGGATATACTAGCTCGTAGAACAAACTGGCTAGAGCATACGCTTCCACCTTTTACGTTGCGTACAAAATCAATTGAACAGGGGTTCATTTCAAGGGCTGCGGAAAAATCGTACAAGACTTCGGAAACGGCTGCAGCGATTTTCATGAAATTTTGTGCGTGCGTAGATTCGGGGGCGAAAAATATCCCTTTAGTTTTCAGGGAATGAAAAATGTCATTCGAATATGACGGTAAATTTCGCCGAAAAAAATGTCGGTCGGTAATCGGGCGCCCCCGAAACAGAAGGTTAGTGTTAGTGTCACGATCATTTACATACTTATTTTTTTACTTTTTTTCGATTCTAGATGATTGATTGCTTTCTTTATTTTTTATTTTTTGTCCATCTAGATGATTTTGTTCTTTTTTCCCTTTTTTTTAAAGTTCTTTCTTTCGTGAAAAACACCAGTTCATATTTTCTTATTATTACGTCGGTAAGATCGAAAAATATTGTGCATGTTCAATTACTGAGTAATTTTTTTTTTAAATTTGTATCTAAATGTAATTTCCAAAACACAAGATTTACCAAAAAAATACAACTCCTCCAGGTAATGTTCTTGTAAAGCACACGACGGCGATAGTTTACTAATTATACCATTTGGTTAATTTTATTATAAATAACGCCCTTGCCGTTAAATATGAGATTTCCAGAAAGTATTTCAGCTCATTAACAAATATGTTTAGAAAATATTAAACCAGTTAACTCGCCACCAAAGTATGATGTAAAATTTATCGTTAAAATGAAAAAAATATTCTAAATAATAACAGACCCAGAGAGACTCATTGATAGATTGTAAATGACTGTTCGGTCAAAAAACTTGACATGAAAACCCTATTCCAGCACTTTTTCATAAAGTTTACTCAAAGTATGTGTAAAAATATTTTAGTACTTTGCAAGTCAAAATTATTGGCCTTTCTCTTTAGGAATTTTAATGGTCACAATACGCTAAGAAGAGCCCAGTGATAGCTCAGTGTCCTCGCGTTCGCTTTTATTTCAATATACTTTGAGCAACCTGTGTTCAACTCTCGGTACTAGAACTAATGAAATTGTTAAATTTTTTGTCATTTATCACTGCTCAGCCGTGAAGAAAAACATCGTGAGGAAATCTGCATATTTTCAAAATAATTAAAAAAAAAGCTTCGAAGATATGTGCAGTCTGCCATTCTGCCCACTGAAGCGAACAGATTAATGTTATTACATTGCTTTTCTGTTAGGGTTCCGTACTAAAAAAGGTAAAAACGACGAAAAACCCTATTACTATGACTTCGCTGTCTGTCTGTCTGTATGTCCGTCTGACACCAGATTGTATCTCATGGACCGTGATAGTTAGACAGTTGATATTTTCACAGATGATGTATTCCTGTTGCCGCTGTACCAACAAATACTAAGTCAAAGTCAAAGTCAAAGTCAAAATTTCGTTATTCAACATAGGCTTATTTTAAGCTCTTATTGAACGTCATAAACTACCACCGGTTCACTAAACTAGACCTGCAAGAGAAGAAGCGGCAAGAAACTCTGCGGTCATATGTGTATATATATATATTTTTTTAACTATTTAGCAGGAGCCAGGGGACTTGCAAGTGCAGAGCAAGAGTCATTTCCACACATCCTTGTCCTCAATGTATTTCTCGACATTATAATAAGCCCTTTCCATTAAGGTGGCTTTTACAAAATGTTTGAAATTATTTACACATGTTTGTGGATGTCACCCATTCTATTATATAAGTTAATGCATCTACCAAGAAACGCTTTCCTGGTTTTAGCTAGTCTAAACCTCGGTATTTCCAACGTGTCACCACGGCCCCGACGCGATGTGGTATGTTTTTTTGTAAAATGGTGTATGTTATTTCGTACATACATGATGTTCTCAAGTATGTTTGCAACTTGGAGTCAATGCATATTCCAAGGAATGCCGTTGAATCCTCAAGAGGTATAATGTTGTCATCAATAAAGTTTCCTGGTTTGTGAGACAGCTTTGATAATGAAAATCTGATACATTTAGTCTTAGTAGCGTTCAAAAGTAAATTATTGGTCGCAAACCAGCCCGATACGACACTTAGTATTTCATTTGGTTGCTCTAATGTAACTAAGAAACCAGAATAAAAAAATATTTAAGTGGGGCTCCCATAAACAGACACGATTTTTTTTGCATGTTTATATATAATGGTACGGAACGCTTCGTGCGAGTTCGAGTTTGGCCGGTTTTTGATAATCTTACAAACTATGAAAAACAATAATCAATTTCATCATCATCATCATTTCAGCCTGTTTGAGTCCACTGCTGAACATAGGCCTCCCCCATAGACTGCCACGAAGTCTGAGCCACATGCCATCGACTTCCATCGACTTCCCGCACATTTGCACAGGTCGTCACTCCATCTAGTGGGGGGTCGTCCCACACTGCGATGGCCAGTACGAGGCTGCCACTCGAGAACCTTTCTTCCCCAACGGTTATCGGTTCTACGAGCTATATGGCCGGCCCATCGCCACTTCAGCTTGCTAATTCTCTGAGCTATTTCGGTTACCTTGGTTCTACTGCGGATGTCTTCGTTACGAACTCTATCACGCAGAGAAATACAGAGCATAGCCCGCTCCATAGCTCGCTGAGCGACTTTGAGCTTCCTCATACGGCCAGCAGTGAAGGACCATGTCTCGGTTCCGCAGGTAACTGTACTGGCAACACACATCATAATAAATTTAGCTGTTTTTTTAGTCAAAGCTGGTAATCATTAATTACTACTCCACTCGTTATGCCAATGGACGAATGCAATATTTCATTTTTAACTTTTATTGAATCACAAAATACCGAGAAGTAATTCAAATCTGTATTCTTTTCTAAAGGATGGGCTTATGGCGCATAATTTAAGCAAATTATGTTGCGCGTCACTTTGTCTTGGTTTGTAATATCTTTAAGGTAACGATGGAGGTAAAGCATAATCTATTTGCATTTATATTAAGCCTCAAAAGGGGTGTGAGATTAATGTACAATATATTAAGCATATTCCAATTGTAGTTAAGTTTTAAGATGACTTTAAAACAAATTTTAGCCAATTGCCTTATAGTGAGCAAAATGGGTTTTACTTTCCAATTTTTTATTAAATTCACCCGATATACCTTTATCATATTTTACATACACGTTTATCTGGATTCGAAGGCATTTAACCTAAAAATCCTTCGACAAATCCTAATAGGTCCGACAAACACTGATTTTCACCGCGATATATAAAAAAAAAGATCAGCAAAGGTAATTTAACCGCGCTGGAACTGTAAAAATTATTGTTATTTATAAATTCGTAATAATAATAATAGCCTTTATTCAGACACAAAGAATATTTACAAAATAATAAGCTTAAGTTAACGACTCTGTTGAGTCGACGATATCGACAACTTCGTCTGTTTGCCCTTTGGCAAAGGCTTTCCACTCCTCGTTTCTTTCCTTTCGCCTCGTTTCCTTTTATTATTTCTAGGGTACCAAAACACTATAGTTCTGTTCCACTTTTCGATGCCTCGAATGAAATGTCCTGTCCATTTCCATTTAAGCTTCCGTATTCTAGTTGTAACGTTTTCTATTTTAGTGCTATTTCGGATGGTATCGTTTCGTACTCGGTCTGATTTTCTTAAATTCAGCATGCTTCTCTCCATTGCAGTCTTTCAAGTTTCTAATTTTTGTTTTGCGCTTTGGTGAGGGCCCAGGTTTGGCAGCCATAGGTAAGAACTGGTAGCACGCAAGTGTTGTACAGTTTTGGTTTCACCGATATCTTGATTTCATTATTGTTCTTAATTTCTTTTAGCCGCCAGTAGCACTTCCATGCATTGCCAATTTTAGTGTCTATTTCTTTTGACATTATATCAGTTGTTGAAATTTGTTGGCCTAAGTAAGTGTATTCTTTGACATACTGAATTGGTACGCCGTTTATGATGATTGGGTCTTCGGACGCATTTGTTAGTGCTTTAGTTTTGGAAGCGTTCATTTTTAGGCCTACCTTGCGACTTCCTCTTTTCAGGTCTATGAGCATGTTTTTTAGGTGCTCCTTTGTTTCGGTGAATAATATAATGTCGTCAGCGAACCGTAAGTGGGATAGCCCCTTTTGTGTTGAGCCCGTAATGATGCCAATTTAATTTCCGGAAGATTTCTTCTAAGACAGCTGTGAATAATTTACGCGATAACGGTGTCTTACACCTCTGTTTATTTTAATTTCCTTCCCTACTCTTTCTAGCTTGATTTTAGCTGTACTGTTAGTATATACGTTTTTTATTATTCTAATGTATTTTTGTTAGACTTCTTGGTTCTTTAGATATTTTCGTGTTCAATTGAGTCAAATGCCTTGTTGTAGTCGATAAAACAGCAATAGAATGACACATTAAATTCCTTGTTCTTCTCGATAATTTGTCTCACTGTATGTATATGGTCCAATGTCGAATAGCCAGCTCTAAAGCCGGTTTTCGTCTAAAGTGCTAGTTATTCGGGCTAAAATTACTTTGGCAAAGATTTTATAAACATTGGACATTAGACTAATGGGTCTATAGTTATTTATTTCGGTCTTGTTACCCTTTTTGTGGAGCAGGATGAAGGTTGATGCAGTCCACTGTGACGGAACGGTTTCGGTATTTAATATGTCATTGAAAATATATGTGAGTAGTGGTGCAACGTAGTTTCTGCAACTTAAAAGCAATTCATTACTGATTTTTTTTTTGTTGTTTCAAATTAGTATTTTACTCATACTTGTAATTATTATTGAGTTATCGTACACTTATTGTCTTTTTTAAACACGCTGTAAGCACCTTTAAATGGAAACATGTAGGATTGCTATATTGAACATAAAGGTACCCTTATGTTCAGCAATCCTTTCTGATATGGCAATTTGCCTGCAATAAAGTTTATGAGTGTTTTTCTTACTTGGAATCCGACTCCGTGTCTTCCTGGTGTTTCGCCTTTGTGGTACAGAATGAATTGGTCATGCTCTTCAATAGCTTCTCCGTATCTTCTTACTTCGCTCAAGCCGATAATATCCAATTTTATATGTCGTATAGAGTATAGAAGTTCTTGTAGGCTTTCTTCAGTCCTTTGAGAGAGTGTATTGTATGTTGCTATATATAGGTTTTCCGTATTTTTCTGTTTCGTTCTAGACGCAATAGTTTGAGATAAAGGGATAGTATTTGGAGGGTAGTGGTCATCTTCCCCCACGGTGACCGGTCGTCTTGGGGTGAATGTGTAGGTTGTTTTGTTGGGTGTATAATTTTTGTTGGTTGGTTTCGGTTTTCCGTTGTCGATGTCTATTGATCGTTTTTTGTAGTCGAGGGTGTTGACAGTGACGCGGATCTGCCCCGCACCATATAATTAAGCATATCATTTGTCTTGTTAATCTTTTTTGGGGCCAACGTGGGTTGTTTATTTGGTGAAGTGCTGCAGTCTCTTTTCCTCTTCTCTCTTTCTATCTCTCTTTCCAGTCTCTTTTCATCTCTGTTTCTTTGCTGAGATCTTCTTTGATGTATATTCCTTGGTCCAGTTTCTTTGTATTTTTGAGGATTTCAATTTTTCTCCAGTTTGTTGTAAACGTTACAAGGATAGGGCGAGGTTTGTTACCTTTTTTTCCCCCTAGTCGGTAGGCGTTATTTTTTCTTGGGGGTTTATATGAATGTTCAAATTTTTTCTAGCAGTTTTATTATCGATGCGATGGGGGACTCGTTGTTCAGGTCTTCTTTCATACCAATGAAAATTACTAACTTATTTATTAATACTAGCGGCATGTGGGATATACTAGGGGGATACTAGGGGACCGGACAGACGTTGTCCTGTACACAGGTCAACGTCGACGTCAATGACTTAAATTCGACAAAAAAGAAATTAAAAAAAAATTGTAGTGGACCGAATTGTGAATCTAAACCATTCTTGAATCGACCTGAAGACCCACAAAAAATTCATTAAAATCGGTCCAGCCGTTTAGGAGGATATATACATAACGATATAAAAATAAAGAGTTTGTTACCACTAACTGGTTTTAAATTTTATTACTTACTGTAATCGTAATATGTCTAAAATATTATCGGGGTTCAAGTATTTGCTGCATATACACGCTTGCGTATAAGTGTACTAAGTTCAGGAAATTCGTTAGAAAACAGCTTTTGAAAATACATTCTGAGTACGGTAGTTTAATATTTTATTCTCTAAGCCTACTTAACTCTCTCTTTCCTCTTAGCTACTTGATCCAATCTAAATAATTGTGTGCGTGTAAAACAAAGAAACAAAACATACCAATATTTACAAAGAACGTGCACAGTTTAACTTATCTCTTATCCTTTAAACGAGCAATATATATATATATATATATATATATATATATATTGTTAGGAAATAGAAACGATGATTGATTTTTTGAAGAATTTGGTGGCCTGTAGGCCAAACTACATAGAAGTTTGACTATAATTCTAAGTAACCGACACAATCGTTATTAATTCGGCATTTAGGCCGTAGCAGTGTGCTACTTACCCTCCTACCTTCTAACACAGGCCGTGTTCCCTCCTGACGACTGGTCGTCCTCGACCCTGGAGTGGTAGTCAGCATTGTCTGGAACCAAGCGGGGTTATCGACGGGGGCTTGAGGCATTTTATCGAATATCACACCTCTTTCAAAATATCTGACTAGCGAGTCGAACGCTACAGTTTGTATAGTGACTTTAGCAGTTGGTAACACATGTAACTGTCAACATGATGTACGACTGGATATTAAATACACATGACTAACAGGCTAACGCCAATATGACTTAGCACAGCGCCAGACTGGCTCCAATGACTTTACATAACGCTAGAATTACTTGAACGCTCGTGGTAACGTATTCGTTAATAAAAGGCGGCTTGGCAGCATATCAGCGCCTGTGTTCGACTAGCGAGTCTACTCACTACGAACAAAATAAACCAGCGACTTGACATTAAGTCAACGCCAATGTTCGACTAGCGAGACTACTCACTACGAACAAAATAAAACAGCGACTTGACTTTAAGTCAACGCCTATGTTCGACTAGCGAGACTACTCACTACGAACAAAATAAAACAGGGAATTGACATTACGTCAACGCTCATGTTAGACTAGCGAGACTACCCACTACGAACAAAATAAAACAGCGACTTGACATTAAGTCAACACCCATGTTCGACTAGCGAGACAACTCACTACGAACAAAATAAAATAGCGACTTGACAATAAGTTAACGCCCATGTTCGACTAGCGAGACTACTCACCACGAACAAAACACTCAGTAGCGAAGAATGCAGCACTCAGACGTCCACTCTCCGTGCCATAGCACAGTGTGTTTCGCAGCCGCGTAGTCTAGCCACGGGCTCTGACAACGAGTTTCAGCTCATAACGATCCCTGCATACCACCCGAACTATCCGGTACGGCCCACGCATACCTGGATCAAGTTTTCCCTGCAACCAGATCTGATTCAGCCTAATTTTCAGCCAGCCGCTCGGCCGTCCTTTGTCTTTGAATCTCCCTTAAATACTCATAAAGCTACGCCACTAAGAAAATTGTTAGTATGCGATTGAATGTACGTACTTTAGGGTACTCTATTAGCGGTTAAGTATTTCAATAGATAGAAGTCACTATAGAGCAACTACACAAACTTTTCTTCGTTCTTATTTTTTTGAAGGGTATAATTTCCAAATACACAGGCTTTTAATGATTAGAATACCTAGCACGGTTCACCTCCTCGGACCAGGGCTCTATGTCATCAACAAGTCTGGTTAGATCTCACCCGGTATATTGATGGATCGTATCGCAACGATAATGCGATCAACCGCACTGAAGTGGTCCACCGCGGCACTCCGGAACGCTCCGTTGAAGACGGGGTCACTGAAGTCAGCCTGCCATGCTCGCCTTTGAAGCGCGCTCGATGGCGGTGGCGTCAGCGTCGTAGACTCTGCCACCGTCGCGGCCTCGGCACCGACGGCTAGCACAGTCGCTGCAGACTGCCACAGCGGAAGCACAGCCACTCGGCTTCCTTCTTTGTAACGAGGCCGGAAGCTGTTGTTCCGCCAGTGATGTTAATCTATTAAAAATTTGTTGCATTGTTTCGATTAAAACATTGCTAGAAGGGCTGAGTCATTCGTGACGCGTATTACGTTGTCTAGAATTTGAACTGTTGGTTACTCGAACGTCATTTACTTTCTCTCTTTTTATGAGGCATAACTTTCAACAGATAATCTCAAATAAGGTGTATTTCGAATCAAAGTATCAATAAATTTGCCAAACAAATTACAAAAACTGACAAAACAAAATGGAACCTGAAGGTAAAGATATTTCAAAATGTATTCACAAATAAAACTTCTATTCCCGGTTTATTTATAAAACTGGAACGTACTCACCAAACCTGTCGTTTACACTTAACCAAAAGATAATTCCACCATTACTTTATTACCACCATTTACGAACCAATATATTTTCGACATTTTTTTTTTCATTGGGTAGGCACCCATTGTATGAAAACTCAAAAATGATTTATATCAGGATGTAGATGTGTGTTAAGAACGTAAGTTTTCGAATCCCACTTCTGATGTTAGGAAATAGAAACGATGATTGATTTTTTAAAAAGAATTTGGTGGCCTGTAGGCCAAACTACATAGAAGTTTGACTATAATTCTAAGTAACCGACACAAACGTTATTAATTCGAGTAGAGCTTCCGCACTGTACAACGGCTGACGAAAAAGTCTATTGACACGACGAGCGCTGCTCCGTTTATAGGCCGTAGCAGTGTGCTACTACCCTCCTATCTCCGAAACATACGGCCGTGGTTCGTGTCACGATCATTTACACTCTTTTTTTTACTTTTTTTTCGATTCCAGATCATTGCTTTCTTTATTTTTTATTTTTTGTTGATCCAGATGATTTTGTTATTTTCTTCCCTTTTTTTTAAAGTTGTTTCTTTTGTGAAAAACACCACTTCATATTTTCTTATTATTAGGCCGGTAAGATCGAAAAACATTATGCATATTTCATTACTCAGTAATTTGTATCTAAACGTAATTTCCAAAATACACGATTTAAAAAAGGAAAACAACAATAAACCGAGCAAAGCTCGGTCCTCCAGGTACTGTTAATTAATATCAGTTGTTGGGTGAAAATAATGAACCGTTGCAAAATAAAAATGTATAATTGGGGTTGTGCAACTTTTGTTTAAACTTTGAATTCAAATTTGGAATGAGGTTAAATATATTATGTATGTCTTGAATGACGAAAAATGGGTCGAGGTATCGAGCGCGTGGAAGGGCGTCGCGTGGCGGCGTTTGGTGAGCAGGTCGCTGCCCTCTGTAATGGCGTTACCCTGCAATCACACCTGCAATATATAATTGTATTCTAAAAATAGATCGTAATCGATTACTGGTCTAAATATATAGCTGAAGACTTGTAGTGAATTTATAACGAAGTATGTTTCCCATGTTTTGTAAATGTAAACAAGTTGTAATGAATTTTGCCTTTCATTGCATATCAAATGATAACAATCATATTTTAATTGATCTTTTAGAATTTTAATTTGGGGAGTATTTTGAAAAGTAAAATGCAAAAGTTCAATATGTATGTGCTTGATAGTATTTTTTTCACATTTTTTCCCGTTTTTACCTTTGGACTCGATTGTTAGATAGTTTAAATCATTCCTGGTAACTGATCTTTTATTGTCGTTTAAGGGGTTTTTTATAAGTATTTTAGATATATTCGAGGGTTTTCAATAAAATCGGGGTCCTAATTTTTGTACATTTTAAGTGAGCAAGAAATAAACATGAAAAATAACGTCGGTAAGAGAAAATATTCCCAAAAAGGGGTTTTATAAAGCATATTTTTCTTAATTACATTTGTTTTGTTCTGTGGTAGGGCCACGCAGCAGCTTTGGCTGTTGCAGGAATAGGCATGTTCGTCCGGGGAAGTACCACGGCCTCACAGAAGACCGACGTGAAGAGCAATGGGCCCACTTTAAAATACAGGCAACGCATCTTTAACACCTGAAGGGTTGCAGATACGTTGATATTAAAAAGTGGGCGGTTTCTGTGAAGTCCATCGGCGGCGGTAATCACTTAACATTTGGTGAACCGTCTGCTCGTTTGTCAACTTTAACGTAAAAAAAAACGAAATATGATTGATGTTTCTATTTATCATCCGGTCATACGGCTTAACGAGGGCATCCGTACCGTCTACCGGGTTTTATTAAACTAATATCGTTTCGGCCCAACTTTCTCACACCGATCGATACGGTGGCCCGAATCTAGTAAAGTAGAGGATACCTTACTCATATATACATTAGTTTTAGGGTTATTGAAAGCTGTATCGAATTGAATGCCGTGGCGATTTAACAGGTCCATTAATATTACTAAAAGTATACATTCAATAAAGGTTTTTCGAGTGTGTCATTCATAGGTATCACTCAGTCTCCTATCGGAATGTGAAGTAACGAAATTAAGTATTTTTGAGTTCGCTGTCTTTCGCTTGTGCGTGTTATCTCTTTTGCCTTTAGATCTATGACATAATCTTTTTATGCACGATTTACTTTGCGAATACGCTACGCTAGTAGTTTCCTGAACTTTTCTCGCTGCGTTGTCGTTATCTGAATTGACATTATTAGCGTCGATAAGTGGCCCTGGCGCTCGTACTTGCATCTGATAAAGGAATCAAGAGCCCATCGTGTTCCTAGAGCTTCAAGCTAATGTGATGACATGACTCACTCGAAAAACCTTAATTGAATGTATAATTTTAGTAAAGATATATCTGACTTATTAATTTTGATAGAAATATTTACTCAAATTCAGTCTCGTGTCCTCTATTCACCGGATCATAGATGAGTGTTGAAACTCTACGAGTATGGAGTTCCACGTTATCATTAAAATAGTACTTAGTTGTTTCACAGTTATTTTATAACTGTAACAATATTGCGGAAATGATTCTTCCAGTAAATAGTTTGCCTACCATTTAGGTATGTATTTTTTGTCCAAATTTAAAATCAAGTCAAGGTCCTTTTCATATGCCAACGGAATCTCATCAAACTATTTTTTTGTCAATAATTCATTACTTTTGCTAGAAGAGTTACTACAAGTAATTATCAAGGATATCAATAAAGTTTATATTAAAAAATAATACTTAATCTTATGTATATCATAAAACGTACGATTTATTTCACAAAAATAATTAGGGTTCCTCGCAAAAAAACATGAAAACCCATGAAACGTCTACATCTGTAGCTAAACTATATTGATAGGTAGTTTAGACAAATTAGTACGCTTACTTTTTACATTATTGATATTTATTAATAGTAACAATTGAGAATATCAGAAATAAAATCACGAGATATTAGGAAAAACTGAATGTTTTTAGTTTAAACAATATAAAATGTATAAATAATATTTATTTTGTTCCAGGTACGGAAATCGGTTTTCGAACGAGACTACCATTATCTAACCTTTTTTCACTTTATTACAACCCCATGAAAGTTTACCTGGTAAACTAATTTAGCGTTCGTGGCGTGAATAGACATTACAAAGTGTACAAAGGTGTGTAGGGTTCGTGACTGTACGAAGTGGTTTGAAGATTATAATTGTGCTAATAAAACAGTTTTACGGACAAGGCAGTTGTGATGTCGACTTGCGTGCTCGAGGAGGGGCACGATGAAAGCGACGGCGACAGTGGCAGGAGCGAGGAAGATTTGACCGTTGAAGTGTTGCCGGAAAGGCCGCGGCGCGAAGTTCTTGTCAGTGCTCGCGGAAGACGCGCGTGCTCAGAGCAGGGTCCACACCCGTCCCAGCTTTATATGCGTAAGTCCACTCTGCGTAACACACGTATTAGTAGTATTCTTATATAACTCCCGTCGCACGAATAGGCCAGCTTGAGAAATATCGCGGCCTCGTGGAAGGTTCATGTAAATTAAAAGTATCGGCTGTATATGTCTTTATTTTTAAATAATGTATATATATATATATATATATATATATATATATATATATATATATATATATATATATATATAACATAAGCAATAACCGAGTTATTTCTAGTGGAGGAAAATAATAAAATATACAGGAGCAAGGATAGCTATTTGTTATAGATCAAACAAAAATTAAAAAGCCATCGTTAGTGATATGATTACTTTTCTTGATAGCTCAATTAAAGGATACTTTCCAACATATTGTAGTAAGATAGGAACACAGAAAAAAGAATATTATCGTTCTAATTTACCGAAGAGATCAATAGGTTTTAAGTAAACTATTCCAGAGGTTTATAGTAAAGCTTTAAAAGCTCAGGGCAAACAAGCCTACGTAATTCTTCTTAATCGTAACTATTTAATGACCTTCTAGGGGATTTTTGCTACGGTTTATCATAGAATATGATGAAAAAAAGCTGGGATCATTCATAAAACTTCATCTTTGAGAAAAATCCGAGGAACCCTCTTTCTTACTTTTCGGTTTTTATTCTCCTCGGTCAAATTGTGTGGGTCGCGAGCATAGCTTTCTCACACCCAAATGTTTGTGTAGGATTGATTGTATTTGACTAATGCCTATGTCTAAGGATGCCCGAATTTCATGGTAGCTCATATGCCTGTCTGTTTCGATCATACGGCGCACAGCATCGATGTTTTTGTTGTTCACAGTGATGGACGGGCAACTATCGCGAGATTAGTTACTGATATTGGCACGAACGCGCTTGAATTCCGCAAATCAGCTATAAATACTTGTCTGACATGGTGCTTCATCGCCAAAAACCGAGAGCCAGATTGAAGTCGAGCGAGGCACTGCTAAACTGTTAAACTACACTTAAAATCGTAGAAAATCATACTATGAAAATTGTCCTCAGTTAAATCCATGATAATGTAGACTCACAATTTTATAAATGGTGCCACAATGTAAAAACAATCGACAGTCAGAGGAAACAAACTGTATTCTTCAGCCAAAGAGTTCCATTTTCAAATGTTGTAATTAATTTTTAAATAGTGTTTATAAGTGGCCAGTTCTTTTAGTGTGACCTGTGTATAATTTATACTTTCTCGATTTCCCAATGACGATGGTAGGAGTTAATTAATTGGAACCCACCCCTACTTGAAGTTCTTGTTTTGTTCCTTGATGATTGTGCTTTCAGCCCGTAGACTATATAAAGCTTCATTTTTTTTAAATTTATTTATTAACATAGTAAATACAATTGGTTCAAAAAAACATTAAGTTCGCCAAACTGAGAATACAGTTTATTAGCGAAACTGTATACGGTACTGTATTACGGTTTACAGTTGCATTGTAATACTTCTCTAAAATAAATTTTAAAACAAAACATATTAGTAAACATATAAAGTATCAAACACATACTTGAAGTTTTGGATCTTCCCTCGTAAAAGCGTTCGGACGATTAGCTACCACGATATATTTGTGAATGATGTTATTATTAAATATATAAAAAAAAAATTGAATTATTTATATTGCGAATTTTCATAGCTGTAATTTATAACGCACACGATTCATTACCCGGACGCAGACCGTGCAATAACTCTCTCAGCAAATTGATATAATTATATTTAATTTCAACGTTTTAAATGCCATTTTGGTAACAAATTTAAAAATGTAAATGTTAAATATAATTCCGTAAATTAAATTTTATATTGTATAACAGTATATTTGCTTTTTTTTATTAAATTTCATGTAACGCGTTTCTTTGTAAAATATTACATTTTAAAAACTCCGTCTGCTCTCTCGTTATAAGAGGTCTTTTAGAATTTAGAAAAGTTGATTTGCATGTTAAAAGGCAATGAATAGACAGGCGTGTGGATCAATATACCGTAAAGGCTGACATGCTTGACAATTTTGCAAAGTATTTTTTATGTTATTATGACAATTTTAATGATCGCTGCTTATTTTTTTCTGACTAGGTAAGTCAGTATATACTTTTAACTTCATTTTTTATTTTTTTTAAAGTGAAACTTATCAAACTAGTCCACGGTCACTTAGAACACCAGAGAACTTGCAGATGCGTTGATAACCTTTAAAATAAGTGGGTCCTGGCTACCCCGCTCACCAGACGAAACGCGAAAGTGTTATACTTCCACTTCACACCGGTCTTCTTTTAGGCCGTGGTACTTCCCTGGCCTTTCATGCAATAGCCACACAGCTATATAAATTATTCGAACATATCACATTTTAATATTTATACAATTTTTACAATAAAGACTAAGTTTTTATTTATTTAAATCATCCGGGGTAATTTATAATCCTTGAGTTTGAAGTAATTATAAAGTATAAGAAAGAAAAAGAGAAACACATTAAATACAAAAGACAAAATAATAATTTTTTTGCATAATATGTGTGCGTGTATGAAACACACAAATTTTCGATATATCCCACAAGCAATTGCGAAGCATCGGAGAGCCCGTAATTTGTAGAACCCTTAGACTCGGGGCATTCACGTAAAACCCGCTGATAACATTAATATACTTTCGATTACGCAATATTTACTTGTGTATTCGGTAAATGAAATATCTGCGGTTCCAATCTTAGCGGCTTTATTCATCATCTATGAGGACTAACAATTTTCCCTTAGGATATTTCTAACATATCCGCTACTAATGCGAAAGTAGATGGATTATGTTGTATTACAATATGATGTATGAGTAATTATAATTGTAATTGAGTTACCTTTACTTTTACTTTACGTTACTCGTTTAACATTTGATCATGTAGTATATGTGTGCGTAATAAGAGTGAAATTTATACATTATTTGTGAGTGTATAAATATGAGTTGTCCTGTGTCATTTAAATTGTCTACATCATTACATTATATCAATTGCTCAAATTTGTGTATTCAGTAAAAAAATTCAGCAGAAACCCGAAAAAAACCTTCTTGTACCTTTCAACTGTTATGTTGATTCAGAAATAACTAAAGTATTATTTTTTAAGGTGTAAGGCTATGAAATACAACCATTAAAAAGATATAAAAGTGTATATATCACACCCTTTTATACACTACCTAAAAATAATATAAGTTATTATGCCATAAATTACTATAAAACATTAACTCAGTTTTGGAGTGTTTAATACTGTAATTGTTGTATTTTATTTTAAATATAAAAGTTATTTGTTATTCGTTATTTCCTACATGAAAAAAAAAACACGTACTATGGACCAATGTCATTTGTTATCATGCAAACTGTTCCTCATAATCGATAGTGAGAAATCTATATATATAAAAATGAATTACTGTTCGTGAGTCTCGCTAAAACTCGAGAACGGCTGGACCGATTTGGCTAATTTTGGTTTTGAGATATTTGTGGCAGTCCAGGGAAGGTTTAAACGATGAGATATTATGGAAAATTGCATGGGAAATCGAAATAGCAACAATGTTATTGTTTTGTGGAGTGACGGCGTTTCTACAATATTTTAATGGTTTGGAGTGGTAATGGAGGTTTTACGATGTAAAAATAACTAACTGACATTATAAATTTGTTTCCGATAGATGGCTCACCCCATCTGTGGGGTACCAATAGCAGTCGACGGGGTTGGAGTAGAAAAAGGACTTCGGCCCCCCAAATGGGAAACACTCAAGGTTCGATGCCGCGTGTTGCGCTGGTGCTGCGGTCGCGTCGCAGTTGGCCTGTCGCACCGCAATCATACCGCAGGTGAGTTTTTCTATGTATTTTTTTTAAAACTACGCTAGTGGTAAGAATGTACCCAGTTATTTGCATTTTTAAAACAATTCAATTAACTCATCAAGCAACTTTTAGCTCATCAATGCCAAGGTTACATGTTCGACCATTTTCTTTACTTTTGTCTAAGCAATGTTACATTAGTGCTTGACATTTAAAAAAATAATTAATACTTTAACGTGTTTCCGAAAATTAAAAATAAATCTAAGCTAGAGGTAAATTGTTAAGAAACTAGGGCGTAATCAAGTAGTTTTTTGACTGGGATATTTTATGATTGTAAAATAACTATGTCCGCTCATGGCGAGCCTGAAATTATTGTTGTATTGCAATTTAATACTTTTTGCGTTACAATTAGTACACTTTTTTATGTGATAAAGTGGTAAACGAGCTAGCGGATCACCTGGTGTTAAGTGATAACCACCGCCCATGTAATTTTGCAACACCCATAGGGTTGAAAATGCGTTGCTACCTTTAAATAAAGTGCGCCCGGCTACCTCACTCACCGGACGACTTTACTTGACGCCGGTCTTCTGTGACGTCGTGGTACTAACCCGGACGGACCTGCCCATTCTTGCAACAGTGAACACCGTTGCGGTGGTCCTACCACAGTTCACCTACCTTTTTTATAAGTATTAATAAATATTTTTTTTATAAAACAGATTAAACCTGCCTCAGTTTAAAATATAAGATATTAAATTGTTTGCGATGAAGGATGTCGAATTATTTTGTCTGATGTATAAATTTCATAAAAGGGGGATGTTGACTGACATCTCACCATTCAGCTCTAATTAAAATAGAGGTCTGCTTAAATTGACGATAAATAATGACTGTTTAACACGAATCTGGGGGTTTAATTAAGCTAAAGTTTCAGAATTTATTTCAGTATAATGGCTAATGGTAACTGCTTTACGGTTTTATCATTTTCAATTTTATAGGTCTAATGTTTAGAAAGCTTTGAAGCATATATTGTCAAAAGGTAAACGTAAGTGAGTTTGCAAAGTCATGCATAGGTTGCAATGTTCATTTTTCTTGTGGGAAAGAGGAGTTGTAACCCACAACTGTGTGGAACCCACCACCGTCGGAGCTTGACTGAGCTCATAGGAACGTCACAAACATTCCGACATATCGACAAACAAGCCCATAAGTTGTATTACGTAGAACATGGCAAGCAGCCTTGCGTATCTTCTACGCTGCGCGTGTAAGCTTCTAATATACGTAGCTATCACGTTGTGGCAGACTCTGTACGAAGCACGTAGCAAGCTTCTGTGCGTAGTTTCTACGTAACACGTGGCAATCTCTTGTATTTCTACATAGCATCTAGCACCTCTGTCTGTAATTACAAATACTAAATTCAATACAAAGACTTGAAGACTAAATTCAGCCTGTAAGAAGCAGACGCCGAAAGCAGTGAATTAAAAAAAATAAAATAACAAATGTGATTTACGAATACGGCGGCTCTGCAAAAGTGTTAACAATCAAAATTGCGTGATGTGACGAAACGACCGACGCTCATCGCTTCAACTCCGTGTGTTGGAAGGTGATGAAACGCTTGTGGGGTGGGAAGCGAGTTCGCCAAGCAACACGCTATAGGACTGGAATAAACAACAAAAACATAAAAATCAGTGAAGTAATTAATGGATATTACAAAATTAATTTCTAAACATGCATAATTTATGTTAACAAATTAAATTAAGGTGTGATAATATAATTTAACTTAAAAACGTTCCGCTTACATCATTCTTATAAACACACAGCTTAAAAGTCATTTACAGGGGAAAATATAAAACACTCACGGGATGGCAAAGATCTGTGCAGGTGTCCGTGACGTTACGAAAAATGTAAATCACCATCTTCCTATAATGGATTAAACGAAGTAACGCCAGATGCTATAAACATTGTTTAATAAACATGACGTGATCATGATGTAAACACCAACGACGGGGACAATATTGCACTAGGAAATCTAATAAAAGGCAAGCAACTTTGTCCGCTGGAGGTCTGCTCAGAAAGATAAACTGCTGTGGTGTCGCAGTGCCGGCTTATCTGATTTTATTACATTAAAGCGTCGGCTTTGCTTAAACCGTGATTTGTAATAACTTAATTCCATTTATATTTGTATCGACGCGATATTCTTTCTGGTTATAATTACGTTGTAAAACAACATTCTTCTTATAATTGCGATGTTGACGATATTTAATACTAAGCACTCACCTGGTACAGATAAAAGGTGTTTTAATTAAAGCATTTTGCTCGTCTTTCCGAGGTTTTGTAGCAAATACAGTCTTCGAACAGATACTTGGCTGATACACAATTATATATGCACTCAGTAAAGGACAGTTTTCCATTTATTTATGTATGAATGCAATACGAACCTGATTCTGTTAGAATATGTAGTATGAGTAAGATTTATTTTAAATTCTTTACCGTTGTCATAGAATTTCAATTGATGGAAGGTATACCTTTTGGAAAGGTTGTATATATGTGTAATAAACTATGAGATGAGATGAATTCATTGGTATTTAACAACATTACGGAGATACATTCTTAAAAATAAACAATGTGTATTTATTTTGCACTGTATGACTGTACCCAAAACTCTTAAAACGACAGCATGTTTAGTGTTCCTAAAGCCGGCTTTTGTTTATGTATTGATTAAAGTCTGGCTTTATGCCAAAAAATAGGATGTAGGTTATGGTGCCGAAAATTACTCACAGCTGCTCGTAAATAAAAAATATGGAAAACGACTTTACAGTCATTCAGCAAGTTCCTTTATAAAATAGAATATTCTTGAAGATTCGTCATAAATAATCGAAACAGAATCAAAAAAGTCAAGGTCAACCATGATATCAGAAAAGAGAATTACCTTTATTTTTAATTTGCTTATTGTATTTGAAGAAGGATATGAGTACGCTCATGCATTATTCCGTATGCTGAATATATACAAATTAAAAATTTATTTAATGTATCAAAAAATCTGTCAAGTGAGAGTCAGACTCGCGCATGAAGGGTTCCATACCAATCTATAAAAACGGCAAACAAAATCATGTCTGTTGTATTTATCTTGCATAGTTTGAGCCCCGCATAAATAACATACTTTTTATTATGTTTTTTAGTATTTGTTGTTATAGCGGCAATAGAAATACATCATCAGACAGTGATAGTTAGTTACCACGGTTTATGAGATACAGCCTGGTGACAGACGGACAGGCAGACAGACAGCGGAGTCTTAGTAATAGGGACCCGTTTTTCCCTTTGGGTATGGAACCCTAAATATAATTATAATGCATAAAAATCGAAACTTACTTTTTTACCCATAAATTTAAGAGAGAATATTATGTTTTCTTTTTGTAATAATTCTACGTAGAACATAGTAATTTACGTTATTATAACATAGCCTGTTTATTCGTTACTTTCAATTAACTTATATTCTTAGGAAATAACAGTCTTGATTGAATTTAATTCTTCAGATGCTTTACTATTTGTAATTAAATTGTACGTTGAAAGAATTCTAACAATGTGATTTTCAAATAAACTGTGATACATTTTACTTTGTTGGCAATCTTATAAATTGCGTAATACGAAAGCATTTGAGAACTACAGTAACGAATTCTATAGTAATAATATTCTAAAGGTGAATTTTATTGATTTTAGTTTTTGGGTTATGAATTTTATTTTTAACACACGTTTGTCGGCTTGAGTCAGTTTATATTTGGTACCTGGATGACCGAGCTTTGCTCGGTATTTTAAAAAAAAAGTGTGTAAATTATCGTGACACGAACCGCGGCCTTCTGTTTCAGGGCCGCTCGTCTAGCTATTGTAACATTTTTTTTTCGTCTAAATTAACCGTCATATTCGAATGATATTTTTCATTCCCTGAAAACAGGGATAAAATGACATTTTCTAAAAATGAAACCTTGCCAGATCGATTTTTCGCCCCCTAATCTACGCACATACTAAATGTCATGAAAATCGCTGGAGCCGTTTCCGAGATCCCGATTATATATATACAAGAATTGCTCGTTTAAAGGTATAAGATAAGATTCAACATACGACATAAATAGAATTTATTTTTCTGTTGTGCTAATTTGCATTACGACTTGAATTCTATGCATGAAGGTTTATTTGAACTGAAAATATAGAAATGTGTAAGCTGTTTGAATGGAAATGATTTCAAAAAATCAAAGCATAATAATATTACAATGGACATCTACGACTCTAAATAGATTGCATTTCATTATCGTCCTATCGATCCTATAATAATGCTGAATCTATTTGGATAAAGATACTTAAAAGTTCTAAATAGCTTTCCGAAGTCAAAGGCTTTCGCCCGCGAAAATCTAGCATTTTGGCGAAACCTGTGAACGACGAAGCTTTAATAAAACGCTAACTCATCTAAAGATTAAAATGGACATTCTTCCTTTCAGGCTCCTTTGTTATGATACAATAACCTTAGTATTTTATTGTTAATATAAGACAACGAAATATGACTCAGCTATGGCTAAAATGGAAAAGAACATAGCATATTTGCTTCTTTTGAATGGAACGTGTAATAAACTGGAGCGATAATAACACCACTGACATCGATGGTCGAAAATTGTGAACAAGTTATTCATTGTTTTAACATCTTAGCTCAGAGGGAAGTGACAGTACTATTATTATTACATTTTTCTTTCTCTGTTTGTTTTTTGTCTGTATATTAAAATTTAAGTATATGTACTACTAAGAATATAAGTTAATTAAAGAAATATAGAAAGAAAATTAGAACCTTTAGTTTAGATTTTCATTGCTATAAGGAACACATTTATGTAGAATCCGTTAGCCTGCTGTTGACACCAGACTAGAGTAAATGAAGTAATCGAGCGAGATAATTTCTGAAAGACGTCTTTAAAATTAATTAAGTTTAAATTGGAAGTACGATCAAACTGCCATACGATGCGCGTGGATCCGGATAGATTAAAAAAACGCCATTGATTAGCTGCATTATTTTTTGCTCTAAAGTGGTAGAAGTGGTATGGCAAGGTCTTTTAATAAAAGAATATTAGTAATAAATATTTCGGTACACAGTTTTACACAACGTTATACAGTCCCGAGCTAAGCAAAGCTGTACTGTACTATGGATACTAGGTAACTGATTCAATTACTTAAACGTACTTTTCTTCAGTTAATAAATACATGTTATAGATATAATTATGAACACATGAACACTAGAAGAACACTATGTTCATTACATAATATTTTTCCAGTAGTGGGGATTGAACCCACACCTTCTGACGCAAGAGACATGGTGACCACATCCACTACGCCGATTGAGTCGTCCATAAAAAATAAAGGAAGAAAATGTTGGAATATCAGTAATAGTATTACGGGGCGAAATAATTTTTATAATTATTATTTAAATTATGTATACAAATGTAATAAAAAAATGTATAATATAAGTAGACAAGTGTTAAGTGTCACTTAGAATACATTGAAAATCGTTTAGGAACAGCGAATAGGTAATTTAATTACGGTGCTTAACAGCTTTTGGATTGACGTGGGTCGCGTTTGTATATACTTGTGTATAAATTAATTTGTTCCGTTCACATAGTAGTAGGTACTCTTACCCAGACCGAAGTCGCGTTTGAGGTAGGCAGTGTGCCTGGCAGATGTTATCTCACTTGATAATAATGCACCTGATATGCTAATAAATGATTACATGAAATTGTTTAAAGAATGTGTTTTTTTACGTCGGTTAATTAATTAGTTATAACGGTTAATTATTACGATTAATTTATTATTATAAATATGCAGCTAAAAATATTTTTTCTCAAATATTTTATCAGCTGCATATTTTTTATTCATATTTTTTCTTTCTTGATAAGTATACTAATGATTATTTACTGTGGTTTCGTAAATTAATTTCATTAATGGCATAATTTTTGTATGTGATATTAATGTTTAGTAGCGTAGGTACAGTTTTATTGGCTTTTACCAATATCTTTGAGTTTTTTTATTTAAATGCTTACTTTGTTCGTATTTGTGGAAACCGGTTTTTTATTGTTCCGAGATGAAAAGTGAGTTTAGAAGGACCTACTCGCGTCGCTCCACGGTCGCGTGTTTTAATTGTAGCTAAGAGGACCAATAGGTGTTTCGTTTATTTTTGAGTTAAATGTATATTATCAATTGCATTAGCTGTATTTGATTGTACCCGTTATTAAGAGACGGAAATATTTACTTTTCCATTACCCAAACTACGTCTTACTAAATGCATATTCTACTATCGAATAGAATAGAGATATAGAGTTAAAGTTATGTAATAAATTATATATTTCTTAAGAATATTGCCTCTCGTTCTTTCAATGTGACCATTTGAAAAACGCTTCTGCCGCTAATGCCTTTAATTAGATCTATTAACTTTAATCTTTTCTTATTACAGGCGCAGTATGGTGTTATTGTGTCTCGTTGACGTTAATGATATTATATTATTTGTATGCTCCCGTAGTTTTTTGTATTATTATGTTATGTAAGAGATTTCCACCGATTATTGACTCATCACCATATCTCTGGTACCATAAGGCGTAGAGACTTGAAATTTGTTAGTAATATTCCTTTCGCCGAGTAGAGGTCAGCCAAGAATTTTACGAAATACCACAAAACAAAGTATGCCGGATCAGCTATATGATATTACTTTAATTTACTTTGACTGACTTTTTTGCCTTCGGTCCGTAGACTAAGAAAGCTTCCTCGAACGCAGAGTCCGTGAGATATTTTAGGAGTTTGATAGCGCACTCCTCGTCGAGCCGCGTAAGTATTTATATGCGCGTTATCTAATGGGGAGGAATATCACCTATGGCCATAAGCAACCATCGAGGACGGACCTCAATGGCCGTTGACTGTATTGATTGTTAGCTGCGGGGGGTGAGAACCACCCTGGAGCGCCTAGGTATCTTGAGTACGCGTTTTGTCGGTTTTATCATGTTCTTAGGTGAGGACGAACTAATTGGTTGTACGTGCTATCACTATAATTATGTCTGTATGGTGCCGAGATACTTTCATGCCTTTCTTAATACATTGACCTGTTTAGAACATTACGTTACGCGGACAACGGAACGTTTTGTCACGTCTCTAAGGTGATGGCATAACTTTGGGAGCCTACCGTCCTGGAGAAGTTGGTCGTTTCTTTTATAACTTGCACCGGTTGCAATGCGAAAGAATTTCTTTTGCACTATCTGACGTTTTCTGACGCACACATACACATTCACGGTGGTAGGGCCACACAGCAGCCTCGGCTGTTGCACGGATGCCTCGACCACCACTCACCACGGCCTCACAGAAGACCGGAGTAAAGTGGAAGTATAATACTTTCACGATTCGTCTGGTGCATGAGGTGGCCGTAGCCCTACTTTCAAACATCTTTTTTTACGCATCTGGAACCGTCGGGTGTAGCAGATGTCCATGGACGGCGGTATTCACTTAACATCAGGTAAACCGTCTGTTCGCTTCGCAACTTTCGCTTCGAAACTTTCAAAAATTAAAAAAAAAATAGACATATAAACGTAGGATATTATGGGCCGTAAGTATCGTACGTAAATCATTTCATAGTTTTCATTTTAAATGGTGGCAAATGGACCGGCGATTCACCAGATTGTAAGTGAAAATCGCCGTTTACGGAATCAAGACATCCGGAATGTACTTTGCCAACAATGAAAATGGTGGGCTCGAATACCACACTCAGCAACCAGCAACAGCAAAGTCAACAGCAAAAGCTTCTGCAAAGCTCTAATTCATAGAAAATTGTAGTGTTTAGAAGAAAATAATTATATTTTTACGTATGTTGTGGATATGCTAATTGAAGACACAATATGAAATCACTAGTTTTACGGATTTACTCTTGCCTTTAGTGTATTTAGTGCATTATATCATTGGAAAATAAATGGTATTGGCACCAACGATATTGTAGACAGAATTTTTTTTGTTATGATAAGGTTTCTTTAAAAGATGTTAAACTAAATTTGTCACTTGTATTAAGTGGTCAACTCGTTTAATGTGGTCGATTACTCGTATTTTTCTCGTTTGCATATAATATGATTTATGGAATCAAGTGATTCTATTTATGAATATAAAAGAAAGTGTCAATTAAATGCATAAAAAACTGCTACAATTCTTTACGCATATTAATAAGTATAAACACAATTCACGATAAAAGACTTTGTTGGTCTTAATTGTCAAGTGCAATAATACAGTAATAAAAGTGAGCAAAATTGTAGTAAAATGTATTTTGAAGGAGTAATTAAAGAAACAAATTAATGTTTTACGGCTAAGTGATTCGAAAGAGCGAAATAAGATCGCAAGTCACATCCACTAGGCCATCTCTGTCCATTAATAAGTAATTTGTACGTAATGCAATCGGAACAAGATTTATGGAATTATTTAAACGTTGCAATCTATTAGACGTGTTTATAAGGATATCAAAGCATCTATCGTCGTCTTAAGACATATTCTTCTTCTTCTTCATCGCACTTTTTATTTCTGAAGGTATCTATTGGTAGGGTGGTGGTGTCTGGTTTTCGTGAGGGGTTTCTCTCAAATGAGATTAGTACTTTTTTAGTCTTCTCAATCTTCGTTTTAACTGACTTAAAAAAAAGGAGGAGGTTTCTCAATTCGACATTTTATATTTTTATCTTTTCTGAGCCGATTTTGATGATTCTTTTTTGTCGGGAAGGTGATATTCCAAGGTTGGTACCATGGTAAGGAAACCCGGATCTGACGATGGTATCCCAGAGAAATCGAGGGCAATCATTGAATGTTATATTTATTAACAACGTTTTTAATTTTCTGATTGAAGTCGGTTTTTTTTTGTTCAAAATTATACTCGTATGGTTCCAAATCATGGATATACTGAGCATCTGAGAGGAAAAAGATTGACGCCTTTGAAATGGGGTGATGGCGTCGCATGCTTCGCATCCCATGGATGGCAAAAAGAACCAACAAGCCGATTCTCGAGCAGTTGAAAGTAACCATACGACTATCAACAATATATCACCGGAGAATACTCAGCTATTTTGGTCACGTTGCCAGAAGAGGCCCAGAAAATCTAGAAAACATTATCATGTTAGGCATGTTAGGCAGAAAAGACTATTATACGAGGCATTTTCCTATATTTTATCCTTGTCAATAATTATAATTAATGGAAATGTACAATTTTTTAAATAAATTTATTTTGTTGAGATGGTAGAAAATATTCTATGAGGTTGTATTTTAAATTTTTTTGCACGATTGGCTTGTACATTTTTTATATTATTACGTGATGAAATAATTAATATTTTGATCAGCATCAGATAACATTTTCATCAACATAGAGCTTTTAGAAAATAGCATTTTTGCAAGATTTATGGTTAAGAACGTGTAAGTCATAAAAATATGTAGTAAATGAGAGTTAAGATGTGTATTTGCGATATATCGCAATTTACATCCTTAAAAATATTATAAACGCGGAAGTTTGTATGTATGGATGGATGTTTGTTACTCTTTCACGCAAATAAAACTGAATGGATTTTAATGAAACTTTACTATAATATAGCTTATACACCAGAATAAGACATAGGCTATAATTTATTTGCATATTTTATGTATATTTGTCTTTCTATCTGTGACGCCTTCAGCCTATTCTACGCAGACGTAGTCGCGGGCAGCAGCTAGTTATGAATATAACTAAAAATTAATCGGATCCACTATAAGAATTTTATTACAATAAGTTTTAAATGTGCGTACTTTGAAATAGCTTATGCTGTTGTACTGGGAGGGCTCGTTCAGTGAAGAACTACGATCTCAGAGAAGACCATGGTAAAATGTAATAAGTAAGTATTAATTTATTAAGTTTTTTGAGTATTAAGTTTAAGTTCATAACTATTAAGTTTTTTGAGTCTTTTCTGGTTACAATCTTTTAAAGGATGTACAGAGCTGCCTCACAAATGCTGCAAAAGTTCATGGGCAGCGAAAATCAGGCCCAAATGGGACCGACACTCTCATTCTCTCATTTTAAAACCTGTCAATGCAACAAACCGTATTTTGTTGATGTTGTCGACAGGTAGGTGATCAATTTCTGTCAAGTTAACCGGCCTGTCGGTATCCATCTTCTATAATAAAAAACCGTTTGAATACTTTATCCATGAAATGAGGAATGATCGATGATACGACATACTTTCACGCTGCCCGCCAAAGTTGGATTCGACAAGTGCCCTCTTTGTCGAAGTGTGATCGCCCTCTTAGTTCAGTCTGACCTGGTTCGCCAATCGAGAATTATTCCCAATAAAAACATAAGCTATAACAATTCAAGCTTGACAATGAAATTAATTTGTTTGCTTAATTATATGCCGATCCAGGTATACAATGACCTTGACAAACATTTTCCACAGACCCGTTTTGATGATGTCTCCCTGTAGGTGTTTATTGAAATATATGTCACAGTTATTTTATTACATAACAAATAACACTAAAGTCACTGTTATTTTTGGTGTGTATAGTTTTTTTTGTTCTATATTTAACAGTGTACGAATAATTTTGTTCCAAACATTACTCGGTGGTAAACGAAGCTAAACCTCTACGGTTAGGATATCATAGTGTTGAATTAATACTGAACCATATATTTCAGACATTCGACATGGATATGAATATGACTTTACTGATTTAAATTATTTATAGTGCTAATCTTTGCACTTAAGATTGAACATTAAAACATGTAGAAAAAGTTCGAAAAGTATGTTACCGCTGTGGGAATCGAACCCACGTCTTCGGCAATCGCGGCCTGACGCCCTAGCCACTAACCGTTTAGCTTAGACGGTGACAATCTTTTCCAACTTTTTCTACATGTTTTAATGACTTTACTGATTTAGAATATTTTCTACCAAATTAAAATAAAGGTAACATAGGCCTATATTTGTCCCATTGCTGGGCAAAGTCTTCCTTTGTACAGAGTATATCAGGGCATAGTCAACCACGCGACCTCACTGCGGATTGGCAGACTTCAAACATTTTCGGAATATTTTTTGAAAAAAGTGCAGGTTTCCTCACAATGTTTTCCTTCACCGCCGAGGATGTCATAAGTCAGCACTACAAAATTGTAATTTACAATTTCACTGGTGCCGGCACAGGGAATCAAACACAGGTTGCTCGAGTACCCGAGTATATTGAATTAAAAGCAAGGGCTCGGTCACTGAGCTATCTTTTTATTAGCTCTGTCATTTTCTTCCAATCTAATATTTTTGGACCTCTGCCAGATCAAAGGAGAGCATTTATGTTTCCTTAATAAAATTCCTAAGTCAGATAAGCAATTATGAAATATTATTTCAGCTGCATCTAGTTATGCTAGGTTGATTTGGTATTTTTAGGAATAGAAACGATAATTGAATAAATATTAAATCGAATTTATTGGCCAGTAGGCCGAACTACATACAAGCTTAACTATAATTCTAAGTAATCGACACAATTCTTATTAATTCGGGTAGAGTTTCCGCATTCTACAAAGGCTGACGAGAAAGAAAAATACAGCGAACTCTGCTCCTTTTATAGGCCGTCGCAGTGTGCAGCTACTACTTCTAACAGTAAGCTTCTAACAATATTATAAAAGTTTTCAGTCATAAGTGATTTTTTTAATTAATTATACTCATCGTATACTGTACACTTAATAACCCATTCTCGCCTTTTTTTTTTGCATTTTCCCATAGCTCCTAGACTCGAAAATTTAATTTGTGTATAGAAAGCCTAAAGTTCTTATGATGTATATTAATTTCATTTTCATGTTCCAACGATAGTTCTAAAGACATAAAATCATGTGTGTATATGTGTATAAATATACAGAACGATGTTATGGATTAAAATTGCCTTTCTTATTTATGCTACGTTGATTATTTCCTACAATCTGTCGCGAGCTTAGTGGAAGGCAATTTACTCTTGTCTGGGAGATGCATTGTTTTTGCCGGAAAAGAAAACGGACGCTAAAAATTGTTCTACTTCTTTGATATGTGAACACGCATTATGAACGACACAAAAATAAAGTTTGTTTAAATTTTTAGTCAGATCTCTGTAGCAAAAGATCTTTTATAACATAACAACGTTGCTAAATAATAAATTTGACTCGTAAGTATATAATCGAAAAGGTGATTCATTATTTAATTGTTAGCGTCCAAACATTTAATATAATGTATACGGCAAATACATAAACAGCCATAAAAGGTTTTTAATGTACACAATAAACCATTCCGACGAATGAATTAGATTTCCAAGATTGCGGGACCGAAATGTAAACTCCATTCAACGTAGCTGGTTTGATGGATGGCCTAAAACATTGTGTGATCGAGGTCTGGTTTGCATAGCGAAAATAGTAATTTCTTACGTTTGGCAAATATATTCTAGCAATGATATAAATAAATGTAATTTATTTTTGTACTTTTATTTTAATGCTAATTTTGCTTTATTTTATCGCTTATTTTAGCAGACATTGCAGCCGAATGTTTAACGCAAAACTATTACGAAAAATATATCATTTAAGATTGGCTCATTAAAGAAACTGTCCTTAATTTTGTCTATGATGACTGTCACTCTTCTTTAAAAGGTAGCTTGTTAAAGATTGGTTAATCAAATGAAGTAAAAACTACATTAAAACAAATCAAACTTCTCGATAAAGATGGCATTGTGTTGATAATTATTGTTACGTTTGAAAATTTTTAAAAATTTTGATCAATCTTCTCATTTTACTGAAATGACCTTCATATTTATCGGAACATTTTTAGATACTTTGTGTTTCACGTGTTCAAGACTTCGATAAATAAGCGCACAGAAGCTGAAGGGATATAATTAAACAAAAATATCGTAAATGGAAACTTCTCACCAGTTATTTTTGTCTTTATAAACAACTTTTTTATGACCTCGAAATGTTTTTTGCAATACTGTACAAAGAGAAAAATATTTTAAAGAAAAATTTTTTATAAGAAAAGACAAACATGAATAATGCTTTGCGACAAACCAAACGAAGCATTTAGTTTTGTAGTAAATAACGCGGGCGCGTACAATGAACACCTGTACCCAGTAATGTTTTACGGCCAACTAAAAATACGAAGTAATTATTCTAGGTCTGTTTGTTTATAGCTTCAGTCAGGCCGTGATAGATCGTGCTTGCCTAATTTTTATGTGTTTACAAAAGCCGATCTTGTTTTGGAAAATGGTCCCGTTGCGTATCGGAATTCTGCATCATGACTCTGTACTATTTGTTGTAAACAACTTTATTCACACTATAATTATTGCATTCAATTCATTAGTTTATTGTTAACACGAAAACCTATTTTATCGTCTGATATTAGTTTCAACTCTTAATTTTTTTTCTCTTAATTTATTTTATAATGATTAATGTACTTTACGGTGAAGTTAAACTATTTTTCCGGATATTATCGCATTTTATTTTTATTTTATTTTAAATTCCTGTTGTTTTGAACAATACATTCGCAGCGTTTATGGTCTCGGGACAGTTACAGACAGACAGTGTAATATGAGTGATTTCTGTAAGGAGACGCTCCAATAGTGATACTATTCTAAACCTGTTGATATCATGATAGCTCATAGTCGTGGATTTCATAGCGGACAGAAACTTCTTAATGTCATTTTTTTATGTGAGGAAGTGGCAAAGGAGCTGGTGGTTCCCTGATGTTAAGTTATAACCGCATGCCCATGGACATTTGCAACACCCGTAGGGTTACAGATGCGTTGCTACCTCATAATAGCGTGGGCCCCGGCTACTTCACTCACCAGACGAAACGCAGAAGTGCAACACTTCTACTTTACGCCGGTCTTCTGTGAGTTCATGGAACTAATCCGGACGGACCTGCCCATTCGTGCAACAGCGAACACTGTTGCGTAGCCCTAACACCGTTACTTCTTGAAGCTATAGTTTGAAAGCACATTCAGGGGCCTATGGCAGAGGTAGAAGAAAAATAAACATCAATATTATCAAGAGAAAGAGAAGGACCACATTCCGGATTGTCTGGCTTATCAATACCAACAGATTCGAGGACTTATGAAGGATCATAATGTTCTTATGAAAATATCGGCGTTCAGCGAACTGTATTGTACTATTTGATTGCACCGCTTCCTAAGTATCTTTAAAATAGACCAGTAATCCTTGTAGCGTTTCCTTTTGAACGGAATAAAAGTCCTTACTCCTACAGTCCTCCAAGTAGCGGGAGGGGATTTTAATCTTACATTGTGCTCTGGAACACGAGTATCATACAATTTAAATACACTGCGTACATGTAGTATAGACAGGCTGTATTTAGGAGTTTTGCACTTGTAAGAAGAAAAGATAAGGTCATGACGTGGGTCGAGATGCCTGAAGTGGGTTGTTTTCACATGATAAATAGTAATTAAAATAATGTCAATCAAGGACTCATCGGTGCCAATGTTACGTTGATTTGCTCTTCGATTGAAAATAGAAAAACTAAACGATTCGATGATTATCTGAAGTTTATTAGAACAAGGAGAGCTTTTGAAAAGACAAGTATTGACCAAATCTAAAATCTTAGTATTTGTCTTCGAAAAACGCCTCTACGATATGAGATTATTTTCTCCTACAGTAAATACCATTAAAGTAGTTTTAAATTAAAAGCAAAAACAGTCATCACACTTTTGTCAGTTGCTTTGTTTATTGTAAGTTGTACTAATATTGATATTTAAATTAATTACTTTATTTTATTTTTTATTACTTGAAAGCAGGCTTAACCTTAAAACATCTCTGGTTCATCTTCCCTTTCCTGTAAAAAACAGGCATTTCTAATAACGAGAATATTAAATGGACACAATTTTAATGGAATACATTAAAACATCTTAAATGATATGAAATAAAATCATACCTTCTTATTTCATTATTACATAATGACATAATCAAAACAAAAATCATTATTTTTTTTTGACAACTGATCAAAACTTACTCATACTCATAACAATTTTTATTCCCTGATTATTTATACATAAGTATATGTTTATTTACTAAAAAAGGTCTCTGGAAAATAAATTTGGGGGAAGTCGTAAAACAACTTCCTGTACTGTTTTCGTGAACATTCACAAGTCGCTATCAAAACTCGTTAAATTGCAGAAATTCTGTATTAATATTTGGATGACTAAAATAATACAATCTCATTTCTCCCTAGCATTGAAGACAGAAATAGCAATTGTTATGCACAATTAAGAACCAAAGGGTAACCCTTTGGTTCTTAATTGTGGTGGTGACTCTATAACCGTGGGTGGCACTCAAATAGAATGTGTAAATAATATTTGCTCTTTATTGGAACATTCGTCAGACTTAAGATTTACTTTTTATATTATAGTTTCATAAAAGTTTCAGGTCACCATAGTAAAATTCGTATTCGTATCGTGTTTGCTATTCTTTTAAAAGTTTTCCCGAGTTTCCATTTTAATGAAGAATCTAGAACCTTTTAAACGGTTATGAATAAAAGCCATAAATCCAATACTTATTTAAATTTCCAACGGCATCGCATTAAATTATTTGAAATTTGAAATCTTCAACTGGCTACTTAGTTGTATCTAATTTTATTTTATCATTTTTTCGAAATATTTTCGAACAAAAAAATAAAAGCCACCAAATCAGTAACGCACTGATTTGGTGGCTTTTATTTTTTATACGAATAGGTACTAGCGACCCGCCCCGGCTTTGAACGGGTGCAATGCTGAATGATTGTTTTCGTCACCTCGCATTAGTAACGCATTAGAATCCGCTAATTATCAGTTTCTCTACTATGTATGGATTGTACATATATAAACCTTCCTCTTTAATCACTCTATCTATTAAAGAAAACCGCATAAACATTCGTAATATTTGTGTTTCCGTGTCAATTGCGTAGTTTTAAAGATCTAAGCATATATAGGGAGAAACAGACATTGACAACTTGTTTTATGCTATGTAGTGATGATGCGGCTGATCGCCACATAAAAAATTAGTAAAAACATAATGTTCGCTGGTATTCTTGATTAATCGAGAAAGGGACAAAATTCTCATCCATTACAGCTTTTCTTTCATTTCAATATTCAACCGTAAGAGTTTAAAGTTTATATTATAATATATATAACGATTTGCTACATAAAAGCAAAGATTCTTAAATGTATTTTATCACTCCAAATTTGTTCGCAATTTGTGGTAGGTATTTCGTGAGCATAATCCATGAATTAGTTTCATCTGTTGACAAAGGCTAATTGAAAGGGAAAGTTTTATGTAAATAAAAGTTTGGTATTATTGGACTTCTGCTTTAAGCAATTACTACGAGACTTATATTATTTATTCGTTTTGGAATATTTTTAACATGTACGGAATTAGATTTTTTTAAATTTGTATTTCTAAATAGTGTTTAGTTATATTACGAATAGCCGTGAAAACTAATAGGTATAACATTTTTATATATCAAGGAGTGATCAAAGCAGTGTGTGTTTGTCAAAAAAGTGTGTGTTTAATGGTTCTTAGTATACTTTTCTCCAAGCAAAATATAAACGTGAGTAAAGTAAATTTTTCTAAAAGAAAATTTTTTTAAAAGAAAATTCCTAAGTTGGCATCCATGAGTGCCGGATTTCCGTGATCTTTAATTAAAAAAATAATTAAAAAAACAAAATAAATTCTATATATTTGTGATAATTTTTACTCCATAATTATAATTTCGGTTGTTTCTCTATGAATTAAAAATATTTGTAAATGAAGTATTATTGTGCCCCTAATGCAAACAATTTATTTAACTCAGTAATTTGCTATAAACATTTGTACATATTTCGTGGCAAATTTATACACCTTAACATTTTCGTTATCAAATAACTCGATAGAAAATGTGCAAGTTAGGAATATAGTTAACTGCCATCTATTGATATGTTTTAGAACTTGTATCTTTGCAGTGACGTAGAATTTTATTTTTGATAAAGCTCGATAGATGGCGGCTATATCAATATTCTTAAAAAAATCATAAAAGACACGTTACAACTTCGGAATTAGATAATAGATGTCACTGAGGCACAAGTTTATGCTTATAATTTATTTCTGTACTTTTCAATATTTTATTTATTAACATAATATCTACCCTAATGTAACTCACTCGCCAATGATACAAATAAAACTTGATCATTTGCAATTAAGACATATTTCACGGCTGACTCGTCATTTATTCCCAGCAAAGGTATAATTTTTATACTCCTATATGTGATGAGATTTGTTTAAAAATAATGGTAATTCTTAATAACAAACGTAAACTCCCTGTGGACTATTAAAAAACAACTAACTACTCACGGATCATAGCATATCTGCATCCACCAATGTCTATGAAACTCGCAAAGACGTTGCCCCATCTAATTGAAGTCATCTCACGCAGTCTTCTAGTTATGAACTTACAGACAAACTTTACTTAGAAACGTGCTCAACTACCCTTGAATTGAAGTATTTCTGTATATAACTTATTAATTTAAGTCATATGCAACAATTTGTAAATAGAACATATTATAACTGTACAAAATTTTATAATTTATACTAGTAGCTGTTATCGCAAATCATTATTGAATAAACGAAATGAAATTGCAATAAAAATAATTACTGATCGTTCTTTCCACTATTTCGCAAACGGAATTGAAGCTTGATTTTATAAAATAAAACACATAAACTGTTGTATTGAATAGAGATGAACAGATGTGAAACGCTATTGAAATAGATTCTTTCTTTGAATTTGAAGTTACAATTTTACAAGCGCAAAGATAGGAAAATTTAAGTGACGTTAAATTTAAATGTAATAAACAGTCACTATATGTATAACAAAATTTATCAGTTTTACTACGCATTTTACTAAAAAGGAGTAAGTAATTTGAATTATATATTACTCACGTTATCATTAATAACTCACAAACGGCTTTGCATTAATGAATATTGCAATCTACATATTGGGTACGTCCGGGAATAACGCAACGACCTATACGTAATCATAGCATAATTTGCTTACTGTAATTCTCCTTCAAAAAAAAAACGAGCTCGACAAACTTCTATAAAAGCTTGCTGATCAAAATAATTTGCTATTCACGACTATAAAATTGTTATCTTCGCTAAACACTCATCATTAGTGTGAGACTCCTTTAGTTGACGAGACCTTTTATAATTCAAAGCTTTAAAAGGATTAGCAGCTTTTGCTAACATCGGCCGATTTTGGGCATCTGTCCATTAATCTTCCCTCTGAACTTGTTTATTTTGCCTTTGAAGACCTTTTGTAGATAATATGCTTCTATAGGATTCAATAGTATGAAAAAAAAAGTAAGAATTTTTTTCGTTTTGTTGATAGCGTATAATGTATAATTAAAAATGTATAGATAAAAAATGATACATGAAAATGGAGAAAATAACGTAAGTCTTTGTATAGATTATCTTTCAAAATTAAAACATGATAAAATCTGTAAACTAATTCCACTTCACACAATCACGTAAAACCAAGAAATCAATATGTAAGATATCTTGTTTAATACCGTAAATTACTACATAGTATAAAACAAAGTCGTCCCGCTGTGTGTCTGTGTTTTTTTTTTACTAGACAGTGTTACAGGAGGAAGGTTTATATGTGTAATACATGCATAATGTAGTAGTGTATATTTAGTATCAGCATTGCACCCGGGCGAAGCCAGGGCGGGTCGCTAGTATTTTATAAATGTGTATAAGCCTCAATGTCCAGTTGGTTTTAATAACAGAAAAATATTATATTTACAGCATAAGCATAGCAGGGATTTTAATCGGAAACTTATTAGAGAATCGCAGATGTCTTGAGATGAGGATTAACAAAAATACTACCGTTTTCCAAATCGAGGGACTATTTCTTAAATGACCATATAAATAAAATCCAATATACCAATTCATAAAATCGCATCGATGTAGAAGTTTCTAACTGCGTTGCATTTTTATTTTAAAAGCAATATGTATATTTTCTAGGAACTTAAATAACTACAGTACATCTGTATACTTGAGCTTTACGCCAACAATACTGAGCAGATTTAGTGATTCAGTCGATAATACTTTAACTACTTTTACTAATAATTCGTCAAAAATGCATGCTTGACACCGGTTCACGTATAGTAAGTATCTCATAAGTAAAATTTTATAAATGTTTCAAGGAACTATTTAAAGGTAAAAGTAAATTTTTTTTCTAAATAAAAAAAAGGAGAATGAAAGAAGTTCAGTATACCCCGTGGTAAGTTAATGTTTCGAATATCGACATTGCACGTTCCTATTTTAAGCTCATGAAAAGTAAAAGGGTGGGGTAAGGTCTTGGGGTGGCGAAGGGGGTAGTTGGCATTCAACAGGCGGCGGTCGATACGGACGGCGCCGCGGCGCAGCGGCACCCTAGCCTACCTACCTCACATATTACGTCCATGCGATTGCCGCGTTCTGCCTTGCGCATGTTGCCATTAATTTGACCCTTTCTTAGTTTTTTTAATCCCAGCCACTTTCAATCGCTTTATTTGCAAATGCTTATTCATCTTTACACACGCTTTTGTCATTGTTTTTGTTGTTTTTTTTTAAACCGTTAGAAATTATATAGCGTTTATCAACTCGCTGCCTTGAATTTTTGTTTGCATAGTTAATTTTAATATATTGTAACTGTATATTGTACTAATTTTGTATATATTTCAAGATACAAAGCATAGGTTTGAAGTAAAATATTCTAGATAATGAAAAATTAATTTCTTTGCATTAAGCGAGACGTAATATTTAGATTCAACGCTTTTGACTTGGTAACTTAATTTTTAACTGTCTTCGCCCACACTTTGCTCCTTGCTTAATTACGAATAACAGCAAATAAGTTTCACGACGGTTTTCACAAAACTTAATTACAGCTAAGAGTTTTAATTCCTGTGATGATTTTTTTGGCTGTGCATTATTGTTATGATTATTTAGTTGTTGATCCGATTAAAAAAAAGGAAAAATAATTTTGTCATGCCGAATTTATGTAACTTTTATTAATTTTTCTGAGTTGATTTCACATTGTAAATCTTATCGTTTATGATGTTATGGTTAATATATACCATAGCATCATAATAGTAAAAAAAGATGTAGAGGAACTCTTTAAAAAATTCTTGACTAAAATAGCCGATCATTCAAACACATATATGTTTCTTAGCTTTTTCTTGAAAATTGAATTCATTATATTTAACTCAAAATGTTTTATAAAAAAATCGGAGTTGTTTAATTTAAGTGTAGTTTAAGAATATTAAGAGTAGCTATATAATCTTATTATGTTCAAATCCCGGTGCCGGCATCAAAGCAATTGTTAATTTTATGTGCTGACTTAATACGTGCTCACTGGTGGTGAAGGAAAACATCGTGAGAAAACGTGCATATTTTCGAAATAAGAACAAAAAATTTTTCGAAGATACGAGTATGTGGATTCCTTCAATACGCAGTGGGGTCGTATGGTAGTTCCTTAATATTATATAAGAAGATTACATAAGTCGCATTGTTACTAAAAATTATTTAAGTATATGTAATGTGGGCTTGTTTGTTTCTCTGAACAAAGAAACCCAAAAATACTTTCACTAATGAAATGCTGCATCATCTCGCAGGGACATCCCTATTAATATAATACATGCGGAATAGTTTGTTTTTAGGTTTCCCTTTTCATGCTGGACTGGAATGGGTATCGACTTCATTTTTATAAAGGGATGGTATACGAGCTGGAATGTGACATAGCCTTAACTAGGAAATAAATACACCCTGTTTCTGTGTTGTATATCTAGAGCATCATTATCAAATATAATTTTATATTAAAGGGTTATCATAGGTTCGTTTAGTTACGAAAAGCTTCAGTTTATGAGAAGCTAGCAGATCATTCAGGACAAGCAGACCGGGACGGTAAAAGTAGTCAATGAAGACACATTAAATGTTTAATTTTCTAACGAGATCCAATAACGCTTATAATTAAAATGCTATAGTGATTTAAAGAATAATGAACTTATACAAAAAAAAAAAACAGAGAATAATTATTCTTTGGTTATTTTAAAGTGACATGGCTGTGACTTTCGAGTCTGGAATAATCACGATGGTTTCAGATTTGTCTTTGTATACGGGACAGATATGAGCAGAGAAACATTAATGCTTTGTATGAAAGTATCGTAGTAAGTAAACGTTACATAATATTGTTTGGATTGTCTATTCAGGGACAGATGTTTCCTTTCGCGGGCGTCGCTCTCGATCGATACGAGCCGTCTGTGCGAAATATCAGAAGACGTTTGATAAAAATCACAAAGAGTAGATTATTCGGCAACATCAACAAAAAGTAATAGATTGCGTCCATGTACTCTATGGAAAATTCTGTTTATAAGCATACACTGACAGATAGAACGCTGATAGCAAAGAGTTCAAAGTAAATTCCAGATCCATTTTCAGTAACTGTTATCACGAACATTTTCATTGTTCTTTCGGAAAAGAAGTTAACACTTCATTCAATGCGATTATTTATAAGGTAATTTAAAAAAAAGCTAAGGACTTATACCATTCAAACGCAACTTACGACGCTTTATTTCCTTACACCCCTTCTTTATGTCCTGAAACATTAAGCAACGTCATGGCAATTAAAGTGTTAATAGTAACGCAATAAAATTTCCTCTTCCGATTTGTTACTCGATCCCCCTTTAATGGCACACCGAAAAGGGAAGAAATAATGTTAATTTGCACAAGGAGTGAAATGAAAAATTAATATCATCGTTATTTCGTAAGTTTGTTAATTTCATTTGGTTTAGTCGTGTAATCGTTATTTAAAATTAAAAAGGATATAACAATAATCAATCATATGTCAACATTCCTCACATAAGTAAGTGGATTTATTTAGCTAATCTTATTTAGCTAATCAGCTATTGTTTTGCTTTTTCAAAACTGACTATTTGTGACTGTCTATTTGTAAGGCAATAATAGCAGTAAGTAGCGTAAATGAAAAAACCGTCCAAGTGCATATCGGACTCGCGCACGAAAGGTTCCGTAGCGATTATCATAAAAATGGTAAAAAAAATGATGTCTGTTGTATGGGAGCTGGAATTAAATATTGTTTATTCTGATTTTTTTTAGTATTTGTTGTTATAGTGGCAACAGAACACCCTGAAAATTTCAAGTAGCTGACGTACAGGCAGACAGACATACAGCGGAGTCTTACTAATAGGATCCCGTTTGACCCTTTGGGTACGGAACCCTAAAGTCGAGGGAGCCGTACAGTTGTCGCCTATTATGATATAACATCTGATATCTCACCTTGGTAAAAAACAACATTAAGATTATATCCTGAAAAAATAATTCAAGTGCATATTATTTAAGTGATTTTTCGCTAAAAAGAATACTTCTTTTTAATTAAAATGCATTTTATTTAATTAACTCTAGGAGTTATATTTAAGAAATTATTCAAATCAAGGAAATTATCCCAGTTATTAATTAATTCTTTTTAAACAAAATTAAAAATATCAAATGAAACCAAATTGACCTCAATGTTTAATAAACTAAACACTATAATATTTATTTCAATAATATTCATAATTACTTACTTGCATTTTTTATCAATGGCCTGCAGAATTATTTGACTCTTTAATGTGATACTAGCGACCCGCCCCGGCTTCGCGCGTGTTCAATGTATTATACATAATAACCTTCTTCTTGAATCAATTTATCTAGTAAAAAAACGGCATCAAGATCCGTTTCGTAGTTTTAAAGATCTGAGCATACATAGGGACAGACTCACAGTGGGATGTCTTTGTTTTATACTATGTAGTCAAGTTGGGGAAACGAGCAGGCGGTTCACCTGATGATAAGTGACACCGCCACCCTTGGCTATTTAAAACCGCTTAAGGGTTGCTAATATGATACTAAAAATGAAATAAGTGGGCTCCGCTTAACTCACCCACCAGACGAAACGCGAAAGTATAATATTTCCACTCCGCGCTGGTTTGGAGTTTGAAGACACAAAATTTCATTAAAAAGCTGTTTAGGAGGAGTTTAGAGACATACACACGTACAGAAGAATTATATATATGTAAAGAAGATTAAAGTTACATAAGTAAAACGCACATCCGATGGCTCATAGTACTAATCTCTCTATTAATACGTTGGTAACTTCTGAAGACCAATTCTAGCACCGCGTGCGCTAATTGGTCAAGTCAAATAGTGCGCGCTTCCCCGGCTTCCTGTTACTCACTTCCGTTCCTTTTCACGAAATCACTCCCACAGTTAGGAAGGTGAGAGAAAAGATGTTACACATGATACTAACTAATAACATTTATATTTATACTACTAATCGTCTGAGAAAGGTAATTGCTCTCCGTTTAAAGGTTGGTAACGTAACTTGCAGTTACCTTCTTCCTAACCTGGGTTAATCACTTTAAATTAAATAAACCACATAATTGCTTACCGCCATCTTAAATAAAAATAATATGGTATATGTTATCTTATATAAGAAACGTGACTCGGTGACGTAGCTGCTAAGATAATGGCTTTGGTGCCGCTGGTCGTGGCTGTGATTCCCACACAGCAAGTATTTGTGTGACCCACAGATAATAGTTTCGGATTTGGGTGTTTATTTACAGGGAGGATTCACGTCAGGCAGACGGCCGGTCGTAAAAAAACTTGAACAATCCCTTTAAAACCATAATAGTGTGCCGACCCCACCTAGTTTGGGTTGGATACAGATCTCGATACATATAGGTATTATACAAATTATCTTCATTTTAATACATTTACATACTTTTAATTTAATTTGTTGGCAAATAATTATGTTCTTTCAATTTTGTATTTCGAGATTACTAGCACCTCAACTATAAAAAAGCTTTAATGAGCAGCCGCCTGTTGCTTTCGAGGAACTTGTTTCGTATGAGAAATACGGGAAACTAATGGGTGTCAAAGGGGAACGCAACAATGATGAAACAAATTCTATACTAAATGAGCCTTTTATTAATATAACTTTGGGTTATGGCTTTTATCCTCACTTGATTTAATTGCTTTACACACGTGTAAAGGTGAAAACTCCTTGACAAGGCAGATCGACAAATTTGAAAAGTACATAAGCGAATTAATGAAAGTTTATGCCAAATTCCACACATCCATATTTACAAGATTTGCTCGTTTAAAGTTATAGGACAAACGTTTAAAGTTAAAGATATAAGACAAAAATAATTTTCAAAAGGTTGTCAACACATCTACAACCCTCGTGCGTAGCAGATGTCTATGGGCGGCGGTAATAACTTAACATCAGGTGAACCGTCCGTTCGCTTGGCAACTTTTCATATTAAAAAAATTGCAATAATAATAAAAATCTTAAAATATTTTGTCTTTAAATAGTTTGAATCATCGACAGTTTAAGGTCGACATATTCTAAAGGAGCCAAAGATGTGAAGAATTTTTCTGGCTAACCAGCATTTTTATCTCCTGAATAATTCATCGTTTCCACCTTTATTACTTGAGTTGGGACACATAAACTCCACTTTGTTATACGTAATCAGTGTTATATAATGTGAATAAAGCTTAGGCCATCGATATTTACTACATTGTATATGTTTTGATAGCTGTTACATTGTATCAAATATTCGTATGTATACAAACTTACGACGAAATTTAAGAAGATGTTATTCTTTTACTTGAAATATAATATCTGATTAACCATTATGTTTGCCGCTAGGGTACAGCGATAGGTTCGTCACTAGTTACGGTGGACTATACACGATTTATTTTTAACATAATATATTACATTGTACAATCCTTACGTAATTGTTATTTTAACCAAGTTTTTTTTTACCGAGCCATCCTATTAATATTAATATTATATTAACATTATAAATGCGAAAGTAACGCTGTCTGTTTGTCTCGCTTTCAAGCCAAAACTACTGAACCGATTTAAATGTTGGGTACACAGATAGTCTAGAGCCTGAGAAAGGTCTAAAAAAATTAATATAAATAACGAAAATAATCTTACAAAAAGGAAAAACGATATACAAAAAAACATATTCCAATGGTGAAAAAAAACATTAATTCCAATGCGAAAAAGTTGAAGTCAACGGTTACCTGATTTAAGTGAATAGCCGCCCATATTATCGAACATGCGTTGAAAACCTTTTATATCACTCACCCGAAAAACATTTGTCATACTTCCACTTTAGTACTTACCCGGACGGGCCTGCCCATTTTGTTGTATATAGTGGTACTTCTTCAATAATTTTTAATTTGTAAGGAACATATTTATAAGTTTTACTGTACCATCATAGTTTTGTCGATGGATTTATAAGCTTAACGTAGCTCGCATTGTACAAGCATAAAGTAACAAAGGGATGTGCGCGATTGTTGTTATTATCTTGTCAGCTTTTCACAGCTAAACAAAATCCTTTCGATGCCTCATAAATCACATAACTATGATATTGTTACTCGTTTTCACATTAGTAGATGTTTTTTTTTTTACTTTTACGTAACATTATCGACTAAATCAATTTACTATAAAATTAAGCGCAATAAAAGTAGAAAAATTTATTAAATTATTTTTATGTCAAATTAATATAAGCGACAGTACCTGGATGACCGAGCAATGCTCGATTTTTTTTTCACAAAAGAAGGATCTTGAAAAAAAAAAGGCATAAAAAAACCTGTGGCACTCGGGGGCTGCCGCGGTAATGCATACATTGTATTTATCAACTTCTGCATTTATAAATATTTATTTACTTTTATTTATGTAGTATTTTTCTTTCTTTGACATTTATATTAATAAATAATAATATTTTTAATAATGTAATTATTAATTTATATCATCATCATCATATCAGGCGTAGGACGTCCACTGCTGAACATAGGCATCCCACTTGACTTCCACTTCCACCCGTCGTTAGCGGCCTGCATCCAACTCGTCCCTGTGATCTTGGCTAGGTCGTCCGTCCACCTTGTTGGCCTTCCTACATATATTTATATATTATAATTAATTATATATTATAATTTATTTATATTATTTACAAAAACGATAAGAACTACTGAGTCAGTCACAAGCTGTTTGGATAGTTAAATTACAATATACTAACATTTTTAAACTTGTGATATCTTTCAAATGGAGTGTTCGAATTTAATAATTCAAAAAGTCACATAAATATATTGAAACAGTCTTAAATATGAAGTAATTTATTTTTATAAGGATTATTACCATACAAATAAGAGCCTTTTTCTAGCGGCGGAATTTCAATCAAAATTTTAAAACAAAAGAACACTTATTGTGGCATAACTATGATAGTTAGACATATGCTGTCGCGACACTCTTTGTAGAAAATGATGTCATCCGGAGATAATGTAGCTTCCCAACAGTGAAAGAAATTTTCAAATCGGTTCAGTAATTCCGGAGCCTATTCAATGCACACAAACAATCAAATCTTTCCTCTTACATGGTAGGCGGAGTGGGTGGTGTTAGGTTTTATTTTCGTTACAGAATTTCATGATTCGGTCACCGCGCTCAAAGCCCGCGATAAAGGCTATGCAATAGCTTCATAATCTGAGACGTGGTTCTTCACTGCTCGCTGTATGAGGAAGCTCAAAGTCGCTCAGCTAGTTATGGAGCAGGTTATGCTTGGTATTTCTCTGCGTGATAGAGTTCGCAACGAAGACATCCGCAGTCAAGTCAAGTCAAATAATCTTTATTCAATAGACGCTTAACTTAAGCTCTTATTGAACCTCAACAAAAAATCTACCATCAGTAGAACAAAGGTAACCGACATAGCTCAGAAGGTTAGTAAGCTGAAGTGGCGATGGGCCGGCCGTATAGCTCGTAGTATTATGATAACCGTTAACTGATAACAGTTGGGCAAGAAAGGTTCCCGAGTGTAAGCCTCGTACTGGCCATTGCAGTGTTGGACGACCCCCCACTAGATGGAGTAGGAGTAACGACCTGTGTAAGGTACCACCGGTTCGGAAAGCAGTTTATGTTGAGAAGAGACCGGCAAGAATCTCAACAGTTGCTCATTTTCAAAAATATTAGTTTACAATATAACATACCGGTAAAATAGTCTTATTCTTGTCTAAGTTCTGTATGTCATCACTGGCAAAAATCATTGGTGGAAGGCTTTAGTCTTCATTGACATACTTTTAATTGTCAGTGACACGAACTCGGAAGTAATTTTCCCTATGTAAAATTGCGCAACGTGCCTATGTTTTGACGTAAAAAAGAAACAATTTCAAAAATTATCTGCTGTTTTACCCGTATTGAATAATCAGGTAATTTATTAATTTAAAGCGATTAAAAGCATGTAGTTGTAATTTAAAGCTTATACTTTAAGGTTAGGCAAAGAAAAATCACATTTTTAACACATGCGTTTGAAAAGTTACTTGAAAATATTCAAGGCGACGAGTGTTCATACATCCTCCACTTCCATTTTTCAAAGTCAAAGTCAAAGTATATTTATTCAATACTAGCGGCCCGCCCCGGCTTCGCACGGGTAACAATAAATTAAACAAAAAATTAAAAAATTAAAACGTATCATACACACACATAAAACCTTCCGAATGTTTCGCCTGTGGTGAATAATTTTATGAATTTCTTATTTCTCTGCGTTATAAAGTTCGCAACGAAGACATCCGCAGTCAAGTCAAGTCAAATAATCTTTATTCAATAGACGCTTAACTTAAGCTCTTATTGAACCTCAACAAAAAATCTACCATCAGTAGAACAAAGGTAACGTCATGAAGATCGAAAGATCGCTGACCAGATAATGGTTCCGCTTTAATTACGGGACATTCGGGGTTACACGTAAAAGTGACAAATAAGTCTGGTCTCCCATAGCTTCGGACGTAAATCATCGCATGTTGGTTTTTAATGCAGATAATTCGGAGAACCTGTAAATGAATATGACGTTGCAGATTACGCTTGACCGAATTGATTTTCTTAATTGAAAGCGATCTCTAAGATGAATGTTTCACCAGCCCTCAGTCTCTGGTGATTACGACATCATATGTAATTCAATCTTTCTGATATCTTTTTGCCATCATGTCGACAATATATTGAATAAAAACCGGCCAAGTGCGAGTCAGACTCGCACACGAAGGGTTCCGTACCGACCTCACAGAAGACTGGTGTTTTTTTTTTTGTTTTTTTTTTTTGTTGGGCTGGCTTGGCTTTGTTGTTATAGCGGCAACAAATGACAACGAAATACATCGTGTGAAAATTTCAACTCTCTGACTATCACGGTTCATGAGATACGGCCTGGTGACATATGGACAGACATACGGACATACAGACGGACAGCGGAGTCGTTGTAATAGGGTGCCGTTTTACCCTTTGGGTACGGAACCCTAATAAGTCCCAAGTAATAATGTAATGGATTAAAACAGGTAGCTCTAACCATCAACCTAAATGCATAAAATTGCATGCACGTCACAGTTTTGTTACACACAGTACCTTGCTGAGGAATAGTCAAATATTAACCGTCTTCTCCTATTACGACTATTAAGATATATTTTAGTGGATCATACAATCGGTGTAACTCAGAGACCCTTTTAAGTTGGCCGTGTCTAGCGTGCAACAGTATATCATATATGCAACAGTGATAGTTACAGAGTTGAAATTTGATCTGGGTATTTGTTTCCCAAGGAGGGTTGACGTCAGGTAGGCGGCTGGTTGTAAAAATATAGCCAAAACCGCTTACAACATGATTCATGTTGTGCCGATCCCACCTAGGTGGGATAGGGGCAGGAGGATGATGATAACTTGTATACTTGTCCCTCTATTTTTAAAGTTCACGCTAAACGAAATCATTTAAAAGAGGCTAATTGCACTTTCGAATGTTGGTTAAAAATGTCCAGATGGTGAATGATTATTTGTCAAAAGATTTTTTATTGGCTATGGCGGCTCCTCTATATTGGGGAGACTAACTTTTCCAGAAGCACAGCACATACCATTTGGTTCATCGACCCATTTTTAGGCAGAGCACTTAGAGCAGATTTTATTCATGGCTCCGATTTGGACCAAAGACTGTTGAACTTAATGCATTAAAGCTGATCTGTTACTGTGAGCTAAAACTCTATTACGAACTCTAATCGTTGACGTTTGTTGTCTTTCCCTCTAATCTCGTAGGCGTTGGGAACGCTCAGAACTCGACCCCCTAGTGTGAATTTGTATATTTATATTATTATGCTCTTCAAGCCGCTGCAAACACTACTTGACTCTCTCCGACTTGTAAGACTATTTTCAGTTTCCGGTAAAGATTCCTCATTACGACGTATTTTTGATGCCCTCGCCTGGGAACTATTTCTAGAAAGATGAGATCTTTATAATGATAAAAAAAATTAAACTGCCTTTGTATTTAATAAATTATTAAATACAAAGGCAGTTTATTTTTTTTTGCTAACTATCGAACAGGAATTACCAGTATAAATGTGATTGAAAATTTATAAGAACTACTAAGTCAGTCACTAAGCTTTGGATAGTTAAATTCCAATATACTAACATTTTTAAACTTGTGATATCTCTCGAATGGAATGTCCGAATTTAATAATTCAAAAAGTTATATAAAGATATTGAAACCGTCTTAAATATTTATTTTTACAAGGATTAATACCAAGATACAAATAAAGAGCGTTTTTTAGCGGAGGCATTTCAACCAAAATTTTAAAATAAAAGAACACTTATTGTGGCATAACTATAATAGTTAGACATATGCTCTCGCGACACTTTTTGGAAATAATGATGTGTTCTGCAAATTCGTAGTACATTACAATATTCTATCATCAATAGTTTTCGCAGCGCACGCGATGTAAAGAATGTTTTAGGTCATTTTTGTACACTTTGTGTTACATTATTGAAGTTTTAGTAAGGATCCCTATTTTTTTGAAAATATAATATAGCCTATGTCAAGCAGGGATAATGTAGCTTCTCAACAGTGAAAGAATTGTTCAAATCGGTTTAGTAGTTTCGGAGCCTATTCAATACATACAAACAATCAAATCTTTCCTCTTTATATAATAGAAGATAGGCTTAACTTAAGCTCTTATTGAACGTCAACAAAAAATCTACACTCAATCTACTAACGGTTCACTGAACTAGAGCTGCACAGAGAAGAACCGGCGAGAAATTCTGCGGTCTTGTTCTTTTTGTTATTATTTTTAAAATGTTTTTGTTAAAACATAGGTAACACATGTTCATGTCTAATGTCCATGTCACGCCTATACCGGTTGTTGTTGGGAGCACTGAGCTCGAAGTTGTTGACGAGTACGTTTACCTAGGACAGTTAGTCCGGCTAGGTAAGTCCAACTTCGACGCAGAGGTCAATCGGCGAGTACAACTCGGATGGGCAGCGTTCGGGAAACTTCGGCAAATCTCCTCGTCGAATGTACCTCAATGTTTGAAGACTAAAGGCTTCAATCAATGTGTGTTACCAGTGATGACCTACGGAACCGAGACATGGTCCTTCACTGCTGGCCGTATGAGGAAGCTCGAAGTCGCTCAGCGAGCTATGGAGCGGGCTATGCTCGGTATTTCTCTGCGTGATAGAGTTCGTAACGTAGACATCCGCAGTAGAACCAAGATAACCGATATAGCTCAGAGGATTAGCAAGCTGAAGTGGCGATGGGCCGGCCATATAGCTCGTAGAACCGATAACCGTTGGGGAAGAAAGGTTCTCGAGTGGCAGCCTCGTACTGGCCATCGCAGTGTAGGACGACCCCCCACTAGATGGAGTGACGACCTGTGCAAATGTGCGGGAAGTCGATGGATGCAGGTGGCTCAGGATCGTACTTCATGGCAGTCTGTGGGGGAGGCCTGTGTATGTGGACTCAAGCAGGCTGAAATGATGATGATAGGTAACACCAACCAGGTAATTTAAATAATGACGAGAATGTTCATCGTCATGCTGGATAAGCCTAAATGCTTAATTGAAAATTAAGAAAATGTAAGACTTTTATAAAATGACGTTGCTTACAATGATGTATTTTTTTATTATCTCAATTACTTTACACAATTTTATTATTGAAATAAAAATATTGATGCGTAAGCTAATAAAACATCAAGCTATATAACACCCTATAGAAAAAACGCCGCTAATGGGCGAGAAAAGTGAATACGAAGAAAAAGATTTAAAATATAATGAGGCTTAAAGCCTTAAACGGCAGCAATTTTGTCCCAATCATAATGACGGTCGTGGAACAGACGCAAAGGAATTGAAAAAAATACAACTACATTTAATTTTATCTCGAAATCGAGGAACCAAAAAGTGCTTAAAAAGATTTTTGTTCGTTATTACTAACTCTGTAAACTATTTTTGGTTCGTTATTTTTGTCAAAATTATCGGTGTGCAGTGGAAATAACAGAACTAAAGTAAGCTTTCAGGTTTTATATATCTATTATTAAATTATGTACTATACGTAATAATAAGTAATATAATCTTATTAATCCGTGTGCTTCACGTTCATTATGTGTATCGTTATAATTTAAACTATTGACATTTATCTGTGGTAGGGCCACGCAAAAGTGTTCACTGTTCCACGAATGGTCAGGTCCATCCGGGTAAGTACCACGACCTCACAGAAGACCGGCGTAAAGTAGAAGTGATACAATTTTGCGTTTCTTCTGGTGAATGAGATAGCCGGGGCCCAATTTATTTTAGAATGGTAACGCAACCATACGGGTGTTGCAAATGTCCATGGGCGGCGGTTACAACTTAACATCAGATGAACCGCCAGCTCGTTTGCAACTTTCTCACATAAAATAGTGTGTGTGTACTTATGGACACGCGTTAGAAGTTGTACTTCTTTGGCGTAACAAGATAAAAATCTTTTCAAAAACTATATCTTTCACCTTATTAACAATAGAAAAAAGGTATTTAATACATTGAAAGTTTTATTATAACGCTTATAACCACTAGTGCTGTTTGTCGTTATAATAGTTGTTAATATTCACGTTCAGTAATAGTTAAAATATTAGGATCAAGGTAAAATCGTTAGAACTCTTATACGCTTTATCTAGTCAACTAAAGTTTATTTAAATATCACAAAATAAATATCGTGAATACAGTTGTCAGTTCTCACGCAAACATACGTAGATTTCTAGCTAACTTCCAGTTTTCGGGTCGGGTTTTCGTGATGTGAAATTTACACTCATTATTTTTCCCTAACGTATTTAAAGAAGTATATAACTTCAAAAAACTTGTGCATAGCCTTAATTCGCAATAAATAGTAATAATATTTTTTTTTATAATTTAACAAAAGGGTAAGCGGCTATTTTTATATTTTAAGGCAGAATTATTATCTTCAATGGCAAAGAGAAGGCGGTTTATCTTCTTTTTCGTTTGAAAATTGAGTTAAGTTCAGTAAGAATAAAATTTCAAAGGTTTATGTCGAGTCAAAAACACGCGTTTGATACTAAAAGATTCTCAGAAAACGAGTAAATTGCTAGAAATTTGTTTTGCCAGCATGCCAATAAATAACTTTAAATATTATCTGATTTTATAGATTTCTCGTTGAGATTAGATACTATTGATAAGTTCAAACTACAGGACCCACACTGAGCCTGTAATTAGTTATACATACGTGCCGGTCATAAGTATCGTAATGTAGAATAAATTACTCATATGAAGGTTATGATGAGACGAACTATTAGGACTACGAGTCTATGTAATGAATTTGATTCACATGTTGTTTGTGAAAGCATAACACCACATCAAAGGATAAGATTAGAATATTATACGCGTGTCTGTTTTCCTACGGAAACATGTTGATTAAGATTGTTGTTATTACTTAATTCATAATTACTGTTGAGTGCGAATACTCTCAATAACACACAATTATATCTACGCTATAATTGGCAGTTATACGCATTATCGCATACATAATATATGACATGTATAAGAATGGGTTAATAAATAATCAGTTTTCCATTGTAAAAAACATAGAGCTAATATCTTTGTATCACTGATAGGCAAAGGACTCCAAAAAACTACAATACAGACGGAGTAAGGTGATAGTGCAGAAGAGCGCTTAAACTGCGAATAGCAATTGGTGCCCGAAAAAGTTTTGCGTTGAATTGCTAAAGCATGCTAAATTCAAGGTGTTGTCTTGTGAAATTGTGAAAATATAAAAAAGAGTGCATTAGATGCCAATCCATCTTTCAATGTCTCATTATGTCTCTCTCTAACAACATACGAGACATTACATATGTACATAATTATGTAGATTGTATACAACGTTTGTATTAGGTACGTGTTTTGACTAATGCAACGCTGTACCAGGTATGGATGCTAAGTTCTCAGCATACCACGTGTCTTATTATTGAAATAATAGATTTCAAGTTTAAGACCATATATGATATACCATTAAAATTTTTAAATTTATTTTTATTTTCGTATTTACCCAGAAAATGAAATGATATAATCTATAATAGGAACGTCGTATGCGAGTATCCTAATTGGTAATTTGTGTCCATGTGGCCGTAATAGTTTGAGCATATAAATAGAAATGATTAAACCATTCATAATTAGTGGTATGCTACAAGTTATGACTGATTATGACTGTGGTAAGCGAGCTGGCAGTTCACCTTATGTTTAGTGATAACTGCAGCCCATTGACTTTGGTACACGTAGGACTGCAGATTTTTAGCCACCCTTTAGTAAAGTGGGCCCTTGCTACCTCATTCACCAGACGATTGCAAAGAAGTATAATACTTCTAATACACGCTGGTCTTCTGTGAGGTCGTGGTACTTACCGGGACGGATCTGCCCATTCGTGCAACAGCGAACATTATTGCGTGGCCACGTTTATATTTACCAGAATTTACTAAAAATTCCTACTTCTTTAGAAATTTAAATTTTAAATTTTAATAAAGAAAATATCCGTTTTTGAACATGCTCTCAGCATTTTGATCGCTTTAACTATTTCATCTTTATTAAGTTATTAAAATTTTAGAGTGAATTGTTTTTTCAACATTAATTAGAAGGTATACGGAATAAGAGGGAATTGGAAAGTGGTAAGGTGTGAGGAAATAGCTACCCTAATATTCCACTCTGTGTTACCCTGAGAAAATAATTCTTACGGTCGCCTTTGTTTTTCTACTCCCTTGCGTACTTTTCCATGAGTTTGACTTTCCGATCTTGTTTTAATGTGAATTTGTTGTACAGATAGTGTTGAAAATGTTTTCTACACAATTATTTATTTATAAATTTAAGTTATATATTATAATCTATACATATATTTAAGAAAAATAAATTTAATAGCAATGTTATTTGAAAGTGTTAATGTATGTATGAATGATCGAGCGTAAAATAAATGAGTTGCGTATAAATCACGCACTTTTTGAGATAAGTTCAAATGAATGTAATTAATTATTTACCGGCGACTTTAATATTTATCATTTGTATATAACATTAAATATGTCTAGAATTTAATAAAAAAATGGATACACTTGGATACAATGGAGCCACCCTGTATATATATATATAAATGAATGTTAATGTTAAAAATACCTAAATAAAAAAAAATCTTATTTTGGTCACTATCAATTTGTCAAAAACCAATTGTGAATATCACTTAATGATTTAGATTATTTTAATGTTTCTTAAATTATTCTGAATTTTTAATAGATTTAGTTAACGTAAATTGTAATCATGATCTAAGATTTTAACAACACTAATTGCCATGAAGTTTATGGTTTGTTAAAAATTTTTGCTCTACAGATATCGAAATCTTTCAAAGTGACTTCGTATCGAGCACCGTGCCTTTTAAATAACCGTGATCGATATCTGGACTATGAATAATAAAAATGTTTGAACTACTTAGCTGCCTGGCTAGTAGTTTCAGGACTATGAATTTTAGATGAGATTGTAATACAACTTGGCTATAATTTTTTTTACAAAGTTTTAAATCTTTATTTTTGCAATTGAAATTTGAATAAATTATTTGATGATTATCTTGTAGATAGACAATATTTCACAGAGAGACAATATTTCCATTAATTATAAACCTTACGACAAATTTAATCAAAGTACGAAATTTACGCTATAATTAGAGGTACAAGGCCACTTGGGTTGTTCGAAAATTATTTCAGACCACTATGCGGGTCTTACGGGCGAGTTACAGTAGTTTGCCTCTTTATAACCTAAGAACTCGTAAGTTTTTAATTAATATATGGTTCGCTAGCTCGGTTGAAACTTAAGTAAGGGAAATAAGTTTATATGAAATAATGTTATATTTGGGAACATGCGGCGCATTGCGAAGTCCGCATGTCTCGACGAATTTTCGGTATATCGGATTTCTTACGCGTCAAAATTCATCGCATTATACATTTATTTTAATGTGAAAAGTTGCCAAACGAGTGGGCGGTTCACCTGATGTTAAGTGAATACCACCGCCCATGGACATCTGCTACACCCGAGGGTTTGCAGATGCGTTGACAACCTTTTTGGAAAATGGGCTCCGGCTACCTCACTTACCAGACGAAAAGCGAAAGTATTTGTCATACTTCCACTTTACGCCGGTCTTCTGTGAGGTCGTGGTACTTACTCGGACGAGCCTGCCCATTCGTGCAACAGCCGAGGCTGCTGCGTGGCTCTACCACCGACTAAATATACATACAAGTATAATTGATTTGAAGCGAAAGTTCTTTGCGCTTTAAAGTTAAGGTTGATTTATTTTAAAGTATTTAGACGACTGATTGAGCCGTGATAGCTCAGTGTCCGGGCGCCTTTAATTCAATATACTCGAGCAACCTGAGTTCGATCCCTGGTACCGGCACCAATGAAGTTTTTAACTTTAAGTGCTGACTTATCACGTGCTCTGCGGTGAAGGAAAACATCGTGAGGAAACCTGCATATCTTCGAAATAATAAAAAAGATATTTTTTCGAAGATATATGAAGTCCGCCAATCCGCAGTGGGGCCGCGTGGTGGACTATGCCCTGATACCCTCTGTATAGAGGAGGCCTTTGCCCAGCAGTGGGACATGTATAGGCTGTTACTTTACTTTAGACGACTGATTATGTGCCACAAGATTTTTGAAGCAATTACATGAATCAATAAATGCCGATTTCACTTCAAATTTATATAATGCAAAATATTGCAAATACAATAATTACAGGGTAATGAATTGATCTCTTCTACTTCTGTCAAATCTGTTTTTAAGTATTTTTATGGAATATTTACACAATTTTCGTTATTAAAGATAATTTTATAAACAATAAAAATGCTCGGTAATATTTTATCGACCGTTTGGTGCATATCTACTTTATGTTCTTTTCAGTGCGATGTGGTATCTTGATACTTACGCGTCTAATAACTATATAATAAATCACTAATAAACAATTAATGTAGACCGAGAAAATATTGTAACTGGAAATGGAGACATGACAATTTTTAAATGACAAAACAAAAGCAATCTTCGAGCTGAAGAAAACTTAGCGATAATTTTTCTTTCACTGCCAACTGCAATCTTGAGAGAAAAATATTTCGATATTGTATTTCGTCATACAATAATTCTTACAGTCTAAAGTGCGAACTTCGTATTACTACTATAGAGGTCATCAAAAAACATGTCAAATTTTTAGTACTAATAATAGACGATTATTAATATTATATTTACTTAAAGATATGTTCCTTGAATAATTAAACGTTAATACACAACAATATCGGGTAAAACAGAGGTAGCAGCTTTTAATCAAGCTTATTATACCAAACCCTTTTGTGATTATTAATTCTGTTAGGTCAGTTTTAATGTTATTTAAAGTACTGTATTCTTGAAACTTAGTCTACGGTATTAATTATTCGTAGAAATGGTTAACAAACAATCTTATGGCATTACATTGAATACTTTAGAATTTGAAAGTAATTACACGGATGGTCCAATTGTTTAATGGCCAAAAGTCAACTGTTATAGCGCGACGGGTAGTGGGCTCGATGTTGACACGGGACAAAATTTTTGATTTTCATCCAATAGTTGTTCGAAGTTGTACATTGTCCCCGTTAATTCAAGTTTGTTAAACTGCTCGTTACGTAAGAATTTTCCATAGATTTGTTCCTAGGCACAGTTGTAAACACGGCATTTAGACTTTAAATTATATTTTTTTGTAAATAAACGAACACAAACATTCAGCGTGCGAGAATCGTACCTGCGTCTTCTGGTTTCGCGCCCAGACGGTATTTTAAGTCTTCATCACTAGAATCAACAATTCAGTGAACTTACTAACATTAATTTAACGAACTGACATTACTGTAATGAAAATACCATCCCCTTCGTGCTAGCAAAATTATGTACTAAATCATTTAGAAGTGCTGAATATAATATGCAGAGAAATTTTATGAAAAAGCAGTCTACGGACGCAATGGTCCATATTTTGTTTCACTGGCAATTTCACGCTCGGAATTTTAATTGAAAGCAACGTTGTACGAAAACGCGTTATTGTAATAATGGATGACATTGTTCGTCCCTGACATGCGAGTCCACACCAGTATTGATTGAATAATAGAGCGCCGCAAACACCTTTTATACGATTTATGGTCAGTTTACACGAAGTATCGCTTTACTTTTTTAATAATGAAATTTAGAATTGTTTATGAGATATCTATCATTGCCGAGGGAATTGATACTATTTACATTTCTGAAATGAAGGTAATAATACTAAATTACGAATGATGGATTGAAATGTTTTTTAATTATCATTATTTTATGATATTTTTGAAGATTAAGATAGTCTAATTAATGTATTTCGTTAATAATATATGTTTTTCGTGATCACTACAATAGTATAAAACAAAGTTGTCAGTCTGTCTGTCTGTCCCTATGTATACTTAGATGTTTAAAACTACGCAAGGGATCTTGATGCGTTTTTTTTAGTACCTAGATAGAGTGATTCAAGCCGGGGCAGGTCGCTAGTTGTTTATAATTTACTATGGTCTGTTTCGGTTATTATTATACCGGACCTTTAAAATATTAATTTTGTTCTTGAATTCATACACATAATGTTGAAAGATTGCAATGTTATTGTTGCATTATCAATGATAACGACAATAAAAAAAATAATCATTCAATAATATGATAATTTCAATAAACTTATCCATGGATGATTAAAAACGATGACGAAGAGCAGCAACGACAGTTAAAGCTAATACGAACGTTCGCAAGTTTACTTTTGCTGAATAGACTTTCGAGAATAGAGACGTAAAGGTAACGCAGTTAAGACCTTATTTTACCTCCGTCTTTCTGTAAAAGCTGCCTGTTTGGGAACGATAGCCAAAAAGTTTATTTTAAGAGACATAACAAGTTTTTACTTCTTGAGTAAAACATTTAGTTACCTGTTTATTTGACGCTGCTGACCTGGTTTTCGTATCTGTACTTCAGAAAGGGAATGTTTTTGAGTGAAAAGTTTCTCAGTTTATCTGAGGATAAGGGATAGCTCATCTGTGAACTTTATGTAATCATAATTTTTACGATTGCCCTAGGCGTAGAAGTTATCAATATGGATCATATAATCAATGACTTCTTGCCCTTTAAATATCTCTCAACTAACGAGTAAGACGCAACAGACCCTGATGAGTATTCATTTTATAAATAATAAATAATAAATAATTTTACGTAATTTAAGCAATTTTACCTATGATGTACTATCAATACAAATTTGTAAACTAATTTTGCTCTTGAATATTAAATGTTTTTATTTTTACTTTATTTGTTGTTCGTACTAAATAAATACTTGTAACTCCCATGGCGTTGTAAAAATTCTAAAAAGATGGCGATTATTTAAAGAATAAGAAGAACTGTAAAACATGTTTTCGTACTCTTGTGATTAGAACCGCATTGTGTTATGATCAGGTCGTGCTGTTTAAGTAAATTAATATAGGATTTTTCTATTTAAAAAAAAAACGATTTACACGAAAAAATATTTTTCAATGCAAAATAACACCGACATTTTATATATTATAAAATATCTAACATTAGCGGAAGAACACAATTTTACATAAAAACCATTCAGGGACCAAGCTTTAAAGCTTAAAAGTAAAGTAACAGCCTATACATGTCCCACGGCCTCCTCTATACAGAGGATGTAAGGGCATAGTCGAACACACGGCCCCACTGCGGATTGGCGGACTTCACACATCTTCGAAAAATATTTTTTTATTATTTCGAAACTATGCAGGTTTCCTCACGATGTTTTCCTTCACCGCGGAGCACATGATAAGTCAGCACTTAAAGTTAAAAACTTCATTGGTGCCGGCACCGGGGATCGAACTCAGGTTGCTCGAGTATATTGAATTAAAGGCGAGCGCCCGGACACTGAGCTATTACGGCTAATATAGTTTTAACCACATTTTTTTACAGAACTTGCCTTTGTTTAAAACACTTACACACTTTGTTTCTAAACCAATTAATTATACTTTTAACATTATTCGCTTTGCCGTTACTTACAGGGATGTCATTATTAGAAAATTTCCAAAAAGTTCGGAATACTCTTTTTGTGCTGGGTAACAAAGCAATCCTCTCATACTTACATATTCGTTACTACTGAAACTTGAATATGTTAATAAATTTCATTTCCAAATTTTAATTAATTTAGTTTTCTTTTCAAAACAGAAATGAATGAAATTGGATTTGTGGAATGTGCGCTGTATTAACAGACTGTTTATATTTAATACCGTTAAAATTACAACTTTGTTGAAAGAAGCTCGCACGAGACTGCATTTATAACTGTTAAAATAATATACACAATGCACGGGTAATGTACTGTTTTCATTAATGATTGTTTTCGAAGTTACATTTCGTTTGGAGCGTTTGAGAGTAAAATATCTACGACAGTAACGATATACAATAAGCGTGGAGTAAGCAGGAAAAAATTCTGTGTTTTGAACGCGCGGGCGAAGTCGCGTTTAACAGCTAGTCTGGAATAATTTGAAAACATGTTTTAACTAGTTGGCTGCGATTTTATCTGCGTTGCTCATTACATCAACGACTACACCTTTTGCTCTACTTCACCACGGCAAGAATACAAACATCACTTCAAGTGTACATACGTGCTTTGTTCTTTTTTTGTATGTGAAAAGTTGTCAAGCGAACATGTGGTTGACCTCATGTTAAGTGAATACCACAGTCTATGGACATCTACAACATCCGACAGCTTGTCGATGTGTTGACAACGTTTAAAAAAGTTGGTCCCGGTTTCCCTCTCCAATACTCACCAGACGAAACGCGAAAGCACTAAGACTCCGCTGTCTGCCTGTCTGTCTGTCCCTTTGTTACCAGGCTGTATCTCATGATGCGTGATAGACACTTGAAATATTCACAGATGATGTAGGTAATTCTGTTGGCGCTATAACAACAAATATTAAAAAAACAGAATAAAAAACATTAAGAGATTCCCATACAGCAGACATGATTTTGTTGCCGTTTTGTTGCACCTTCGTCACCTACAACTTCGTCTAACTTGCTATTAACCTTTGTTAAAATTATCTTATGTATATTTATCATGTGTTCAATTTTAAAGGAAATCGAAAAAAATGAAACAACTGTGAGAGTATATTAGACCAACAAACAATTTTCAACATTAATGTGAATTACATAAAAGTATAAGTTGAAAATTGCCCGAAAACTTGTTGATATGAAAAAAGTTATGTAAATGTGAAAAGTGATGTTATTGGGATTAATTCTGTTAGAAATTGTTTATGTTGAAAGGGTTTATATCGAATTAAGCTTGAGAAGAAAAAAAAACTTAGTGTAAGTGACAAAATTCATACGTCGTAATGATACAGACATAATAGTAAATTATTGTAATAAAATTTTCTTCCACGAGAGGAGCTTATTTTTGGAAATAATACAGAACTAATGTACCGAGAATGGCTGGTTGTTATTTAATTAACCGTCTATCAATTAATGGCTGTGAATTTGTGTATTGTAATGATTTAATATTAAATTGAATTTTGTGTGTAATTAATTTGTATATATTTTGTGTCTCTTTTTCGACTTCTTTGTACTTTTATTATTCTAAAGGAGATTTCAAAAGTTAATAAGTTATTCTGTTTATGATTGGAGTATTATGTAGGAGTATATGAAACGAATACATTATAACTTCCTATCAGGAAATGAATATTTTTTGTTTGGTTATAAAACGGGGCGACCCGTTCCGTTTTTGCTCAGGCTTATAATTTTGTTACACGGCATTCTAAACATGTTTCGGGGTTTTACAGCCAACTGAGTTTGTTAAAAATTGTTTACGCTTTTCATCTTCTATTTAAATACAATAAGTAATTGAACAGTGATATTTGTAATTAATATAGGACACCTTTAAAGTGTAGTTGTAGCGAAATACTCTTGAATTAAAAATCGTATATGTCAAGCTATCTTTCTTTTGTAATTTAAAATTCACACAATTTTAATTTTACTTTCAATAAAAAAAACTAATTTAGAAAAAAAGGTAATGGAACGAATGAAATTTGTCGTAGCAAATGTCCTGATTTTGTGAATTCCGAAATTAATTTAATCTTTAAACCCCGAAACAAAATTTCATTAAAAGTCTCGAGTTTTAATCCATTTAGCAAAATTACGAAGCAATGTTAAGACCGTACCGAATTAACTTAGTACAATAAGTCAACAGCAGTAAATATAACAGTTTTACAGTAAAATAAATAACTATTTATATTCTATTACTTAACAAGTAAAGGAAAAGTATGTGAACTAGCATACATTGACCGCGTGGAGGATTTAATAATATTCAAAGTAAAGTAATATTCAATGGGTTTGGTGTTTTTGATAATCAGATAACCATTTGTATTAGGATATTTTTGTACGAGTACGCAATCATAGGAGGGTTGTTTATCAGTTTCAATCACAAGTAACCAAATAATATATTAAAATATGTTATCGATATATTTTATTAACATCGATTTTACGTTGTATGTATCATATTTTTATTGTAGCTCCTCAAGTTTTTTTTTTTTATTTTTTCACTATTTTCACAAAATTGCTTAGATTATAAGGATCGTATAATCCGATATATTTAAAAGTATTTTTTTTTATTATAATAGCATTGATTTTATCGCGCAGCAATGATTTTATCTTCTTTTAACTTTACCGTAAAAACGTATTCAAATCAACTGTATTGCGAATATTATTCCTTAATTTAGGGTAGAGGTTGAGGAACGCTAACTGACTCTATCGTTCCAATCTCTTTCGATAGACACGTACCGTGCTAATCTTGATCAAACGATATACCGCAAATCCTTTGAAGTAACTCCACTACTGACAGGGTATCCCGTGTCACAAAGGGGGTGACGAAATTGCACGGTGTCAAATATTTTTGCGTGGAATTTTCGTTTCATATTTCACTGATGTCAAAATGTTTCAATGTTTCCAATTCAAAGTCAATGTCAAAATTTCTTTATTTTATATAGGCTTGTCAAAAACTATCATTGGTTCGCTAAATAATATTTGTCCAGAGAAGAACCGATAGTAAACACTGCGGTGCTGTTTTTATTTAGGATCCATCCGTTTTATACTACTGGAGCCGATTGTCAATATACGATTTATCATTACTTTTTATTTCCTGTCAGTAAGATACGAGGAAGCAAAGTCGTTAGCAGATTTGCGAATATCATTATATTACAAATTCCTTATAAAAAATCCCCTAAAAAGTGAAATGCCTTGGAAAGGACACAAAAGATACGCCAATAGTGTCATGGAAGTATTTCCCAGACTACAGGAAATGCAAGAGTAATTCTATTCCTGCATCAGTTACTACGTATACATTTTCCTTTAACAAATCCAAATTGGTGCTGGCTTAAAGTTATAAGTTTATTAAAATGAAGTATCTTTTGTTTCAGCATTATTTTCTTAAATACTTTGCTTAAGGCTGATAAAATAGCGATGCGACGGTAATTAGAGACCCTTTTTCTTGAGCTTTATATTGGAATGACTTTGTTTTATTTTATAAAATTTCTAAAGTTGCAATAGTCTAAAATTATTTTAAAAATTTGGGCTAATAAACAAGCGATGTCATAGATTATCTTCTGTCTTCTGCCTAATTATAATATAATATTTCGATGCATTGAATAAATGAGAAAATTATCGCTGATCACTCTTACCAATGCTTAGCCGAAAAATACATAAAATATTATAATGTAGTCTTGTCTTGATGATTTTGGCTCTACAGTGTCGCTATATAGTAGTTTGTACTGTTTAACGTGTTAGTTGTTACATTCCGACTTTTATGTGGGAGAATGTAGCAAAGTATATTTAAAAGAGGTCAATAACATCATAAATATAAGCATTAACTGGCTATTTGACACTTTCATATGTAAAGTCTTACATAAAGTATTAACAGTAAAAAGATATTTGAAAAATATAAAAATATCACTACAGCTTAGCTTATTTGTTTCTGCTTATATGTTTTATTTATATTACTTGTTCTATGCCCAGTATTTTTTGTATTTTGTTTAATAAGATTATGGTTGGTTCTTATAGGGTTAATTTATAAGACAACCATAATTTTATTAGTATCACCATCAATACTAATAAAATAAAGGTTGTCTTTTAAATTGACCTTATAAGAAGGTTAAATGATGCTGCAATATATTTAACCTGTAAATGAAAATGGGTAAATTTTATTAAAAACTAGTGGCAGCGGAAAAATTGTCTCGACGCGGACACAATGCAATTATTATCATTGCGGCTTGTGTAAAGCTCTCTTCTCACTATATGTTCTTTTGAATTGCACTCCCAACAATTGCAACTTGCAGTAACAATATACAGTGTGTCGTTACCATCGCGACAATAAATGAACACACGTCTAATGCTACTTGCCAATAATCATAAAAAAATATTAACGTTAAACAAAATCCATAATTAAAAAAATATTTTTCAAACAAACTAATTAAGTAAAAAAGAAACAAAATTTGTAACGTCCTATACAACTTGCACCACAGCGTCGCATTACAAGCCTCTCCTTCTAACAGTATGTTTTGTCTCTTTTAAATTCATTCAACCCATTCATATGCTTTGTGACCTTTACAAATGAACTTTATGTTACAGTTTTATACGTAAGGTTGTTCTAAAATTCTTTGTTTCGGAAAATTTTATAACTCTGTAAATATTGATGTTTAAAGAATGTAAATGTTTAATACAATTTTAAAAAGTTATCCTCTATATGTGTGTTCATTTATTGTCGCGGTGGTAACGACACGCTGTATATGACATATATCTATAATACAAGCCACATATTTTGAATTTCATCGCATCAAAATAAATATTAGTCTTTAGTTCTGCCACACAATGAAAACTTTTGATTTTTCAATGCTGGCAACAAAAATATTTATTTAACTCGAATTTTGAATGTTTTAATAAAAATGTACCCTATTTCGAATTTCATTCATTTTTAAATATAAAGTGGACGATTATAAAAAAACTGAGTTGCGATCATCACGTTGCATCGGTGCAGTTGATTTGTGTGGATGGGATTGCGAAAAAAGTCTCAACATCCACTGTGACCTAAAAAATCTATTGTAATCGGCTCGCTTATTTGCCAAATCAGATTTTCGAAATACTGAAAAATGTACTTATAACTTAAAGATTCGTTTATCCATATCGCTTCAATATACTTAATGCAAATTTAAGTATAGAAAGCAGAAAAATTGATAAAAGCTGTAGTGAATCCAAAGAAATCCCATAGAATTAAAACAATACATAATAAAGCAAAAACTGTTAGTCCTTTATATGGGGTTAAGCAAAATCATGGTGCGAGTCTTGAATGAAGATTTAGGGCTCCGAGCTTATTGAAGAAAAACAGGCATCGTTTGGATGCGTTTAATAGACCTGAGACTGAAGAGAGCTGACGTATTGTTGAAGCTATGCTCTGGAAATAAAAAAAATGTACCATCCTTTTTTCGAATTTAAAAATTTTCACCGTGGCTGAGAATTACAATAAACGAAATTGATGACTCCGTAGCCTAGTTGCCACAAAAAATTTTTTTCATCAACACCCGCGCATCAGAAGTCATTTTCCGTCGTCACCTTATGGTCTGGCTGAAAATCTCACATTCGAGCCTAACTGAGGCATATTTTTGGCAGAAAGGCGTAAAAACGAATGCAGTTATGTATGAATACAGTTCTCACAAACCTTGTGGTAAAGCTCTTTTTCATACAACACTCAATAAAAGACACCGGGGTATTCCAGCAAGATTCTGCGGCAGCTCATAGATCGAAAAGCAAGCAAAACTGGCTGGCGGCGCGTGACCTCATACAACACGAAGACTAGCTCTCCTCCATTCCAGAATTAAATTCATTGGATTATGGCATTGTGATAAATGACAACATTTGAAGCACTTTTTCTTTTGCCCGTTCGGATTTATGACCTAACTAATGTATATGTGTTTAATTTTATTCAAAAAATAAAATACACAATCCCACTACACTGATATTCTTTGTGTCAGTTTCAGCTTTCCTGAAACAGCGTTCATAAAAAGTACTTCAGGTCTTCTTATTAATACCTCGTTCTAAATATTATCCACAATTTTTACTTCAGCATATATAACAATTTTAAGATCAAACCTGAGAAAAACTCAAACGGTGAACGGAAATAACGTAATGGATAAGTTTAATTAAATATATCTAATTTGCTAATGAAAACGATAAAGTGTAGATTTGTTTGTGAGAGTAATTAAATCAAAGAAGATACCCAAAGAAATGCTACGTGTCTATTGTATGATGTATCAGATATGGAATGTTTTTACAGTAATAGTAATCCAGAGCCTTTTGAATCCACTTTTAAGTTTAATAAACGAACATTTTGTTACATTGTTATTTTCTCTTCGGGTTTCTTTCATGTAAAAATAAAGTACGAAATCTCAGACAGTTCAGTTATATTCTATATTATAAAGAGGAAAGATTTGATTGTTTGTATGTATTGAATAGGCTCCGAAACTACTAAACCGATTTGAAAAATTCTTTCACTGTTGGGACGCTACATTATTCCCGCTTGATATAGGCTATATTATATTTTCAAAAAAAATAGGGATCCTTACTAAAACTTCAATAATGTAACCCAAAGTGTACAAAAATTACCTAAAATATTCTTTACATCGCGTGCGCTGCGAAAACTATTGATGATAGAATAAAATAATGTAAAATGAATTTGCAGAACGCATCATTATTTATAAAAAGTGCCGCGAGAGCATATGTCTAACTATTATAGTTATGCCACAATAAATGTTCTTTTATTTTAAAATTTTGATTGAAATGCCGCGGCTAGAAAAGGCAATTTATTTGTATCTTGGTATTAATCCTTATAAAAATAAATTACTTCATATTAAAGACTGTTTCAATAGCTTTATATTACTTTTCGAATGATTAAATTCGGACATTCCATTCGAAAGATATCACAAGTTTAAAAATGTTACTATATTGTAATTTAACTATCCAAACAGCTTAGTGACTGACTTAGTGGTTCTTATAATTTTTCAATCACATTTATACTGGTAATTCCTGTTTAACAGCTAGCAAATATTTAAGTACAAATGCAGTTTAATTTTTTTTATCATTTTAAAATGGCCAAAAAATCATCTTTTTAGAAATAGTTCCCAGGCGAGGGCACCGGAAAGTGTAAATCGTCTTACAAGTCAGAGAGAGTCAAGTAGAGCGGCTTAAAGAGCAAAATAATATAAATATACAAATTCACACTCGGGAATCGAGCTCTGAGCGTTCCCAACGCCTACGAGATGAGAGAGAAAGACAACATACGTCAACGACTAGAGTTTCTAGACTTTTAGCTCACAGTAACAGATCAGCATTAATGCATTAAGCTCAACAGTCTTCCGTCCAAATCGGAGCAATGAATAAGATCTGCTGTAAGTGTTCTGCCAAAAAATGTGTCGATGAACCAAAAACCAAAAACGGTATGTGCTGTGCTTCTGGAAAAGTTAGACTCCCCAATATTGAGGAGCACAGCCAATAAAAATCTTTTGACAAATAATCAATCACCATCTGGACATTTTTAACCAACATCCGAAAGTGCAATAGCCCTTTTCAAATGACTTCGTTTGACGCGAACTTTTAAAATAGAGGGACAAGTATACAAGTATCATCAATATACAACAATCATCATCCTCCTGCCTCCTAGGTGGGTTCGGCACAACATGAATCATTTTGTTAGCGGTTTTGGCTATATTTTTTCAACCAGCCGCCTGCCTGACGTCAACCCTCCTTGGAAAACAAATACCCAGATGAAATTTCAACTGTGTAACTATCACGGTTCATGAGATTACAGCCTGTTGACAGAGGGACAAACAGACAGCGGAGTCTTAGTAATAGGGTCCCGTTTTACCCATTGGGTACGGAATCCTAAAAAGGCCCCAGAGGTATAGTGTTTCACGGTAGACACGTTCAACTTATAAGGGTCTCTGAGTTACACAGATTGTATGATCCACTAAAATATTCCTTAATAGTCGTAATAGGAGAAGACTGTTAATATTTGACTATTCCTTACGGTACTGTGCGTAACACAACTGTGACATGCATGGCATTTTATGCATTTAGGTTGATGGTTAGAGCTACCTGTTCTAATCCATTGCATTATTATTGGGACTTATTAGGGTTCCGTACCCAAAGGGCAAAATCGCACCCTATTACTAAGACTCCGCTGACTGTCTGTATGTCCGTATATCTGTCCATATGTCACCAGGCTGTATCTCATAAACCGTGATAGTTAGACAGTGTAAATTTTCACTAACGATGTATTTCTGTTGCCACTATAACAATAAATACTAAAAAACAAAAACGTATAAATAAGCGGGGCTCCCATAAAACAGACATGATTTTTTTGTCATTTTTATAGATAATGTTTACACTAGTAGTGTTTTTGACAATATGTAAGTGTAATACTTCTATACTTCTATTGAATAAAGGTATTAAAACATGATTTTTTAATGTGATAGAGTGGCAAACGAGCTGCCGGTTCCTCTGATGTTAAGTGATAACAACTGTGTTGCCAACATTAAAGGACACATTTACACAACATTCTCTAGTCCCAAACTAAGCAAAGCTTGTACTATGGGAAGAAAAGAAAGAAGTGGGCACCGGTTACCTCTCTCAACAGACGAAACGTAGAAGTATAACACTTCTATTTTACGCCGGTCTTCTGTGAGGTCGGTACGGAATCCTTCGTGTGCGAGTCCGACTCGCACTTGGCCGGTTTTTATTCAATACATTGGCGAGTCCGACTCGCACTTGGCCGGTTTTTATTCAATAGATTGTCGATATGATGGCAAAAAGATATCAGAAAGATTGAATTACATAATTATGATGTCGTGATCACCAGAGACTGAGGGCTGGTGAAACATTCATCTTAGAGACGCTTTAAATCAAGACATTGGCCCATCAAATATCGGTCATCGGTTCATTCATTTACGGGTTCTCCGAGTTATCTGCATTAAAAAACCAAAGATGCGATGATTTATGTCTGAAGCTATGGGAGACCAGTATTATTTGTCACTTTTACGTGTAACCCCGAATGTCCCGTAATTAAAGCGGAACCATTATCTGGTCAGCGGTCTTTCGATCTTCATGACGTAATTTCAAGAGTATTTCATTAAAAGATGAAGAAATTCATAAAATTATTCACCAAAGACGAAATATTCGTAAGGTTTTATGTGTGTGTATGATAACTTTTAATTTAAAAAATTTGTTAAATACCTGTGCGAAGCCGGGGCGGGCCGCTAGTATACAATAAAATAAAAGTTTTAGCGAAATGTCTCTAATGTATTTATTTTAGTTTAACTACCTTTGTATAGATAATAAAGTATAGATTTTTTGCGTATTTTACTAGCTTTTATGATTTACTAAGGTATGTAGAAGATTACTCCAAAGATTACAGACGTCAGTCTGTCTGTAATAAACGATCGGGATCAATCACTTAGGGAGAGCTCATTAATCTAGATTATTCATGCTATCTGTATTGATTTTACAAAGTTAGTCCTATAATGTAAACATATTCTCTACTACGAAAGTTAGAAATTGTAATAGACTACTAAAGTTCTTATCTATAATGAAATGATAAATATTTGCGTCACCATTTTGATATGGGTATCTATTCTAAATATGTTTAACAAGTGCTAAGTGAAATTATGTTTACGGATTTATCGCGTTTATTTTAGTTTTTATTTCTCGGGGCTGCTGTCTGTCTGCCTGTCTCGTGACCATGAACGTTTTAAAGGATACGTTATGTTGTTAGGGTCGTTTACTTCGGGCAATAAAGACTAAAATAAACGCGATAAATCCGTTAACATACTTTAATTAAGTAATGTATAATCGTAAAAACAATAAATTATTATGTTTAACAAACAAAGTTTTATGATAATAAATATTAATGAAATTCTCTGGCAACTTAAGAAACAATTATTGATATTAAGACAACAAAAATAATTCATACACTAGTCTCCGCTTGCTGTCCCAGAACGAATATTGATTTTATACACAATTAAGATAAATGAGCCGCCGTTCTAAATTAATTATACTCACCTTGTTTGGCTGATAAATTAACGTATATAATGATGATTATGACATTTGCTACAGTTACAATTTAAGCTTTACTTTTGAACATTCTTGACTTCAAACACGCTAAATACATGTAGCTTTAGTGTCTTTGATTTTTGTCCTTTCATGACATTTATTTATTTCGAAAAATCGGTCTAGGAAATATTAAGTGAAGATATAACTTTCTTCATAGATAAGAATGTACAATGTAATATAGAGAATATAAGAATATAAATTATTATAATTAGGTAGCCTTTTTCATACGAAAAGTTGTTTCGTAAGCTGACGGTTCACCTGATGTTAAGTGATTACTGCCGACCATGGACATCTACAACGCTTGAGGGATTACAGATGCGTTGAGAACTTTCAAAATAAGTCGGCCGTGGCTACATCACTCACCAGATGAAACCTGTTTCATTTGCAGTGCTTTAGTTTCTTTTCTAACATTGGCACTACATTATTCATTAATGTATAGATCGTGTAGTGAGTAATTTATATCTAAACTACAATTTATTGCACATTATGAAAATTGTTAATAACGATGACGAACTGGGCTTGACACAATTAAAAGTCGAGTGTAAATTTGAAATTCTCGCACACTATGTTGAGTAGAGGACTTAAGTAGGATGAAATAATGAAGATGATGATGATACATTTAAGAAAAATTCATGACTGAACGGTTAGAAATTTATTAATGAGATTTCAACTGAGTCGTGTCGAGTTTTAAAGCTTGGTAAATGAGAAACTTTTTAGATGTAAGAACTTTTACTAGTTTAGTTTTCAAACTTGTTCCAGATTCGTTTACCTCCCGCAGTTTACAAATTAAGAAGCCTAAGGGTTAAACTTAGTTATACCACTGCAAAAATTTATATTTTGATTAAAATCATGAATTAGTAGAATATTAAAGCAATTTAACAAGTAAGATAGTATTCTTATCTTACCTTTTAGTATTAATGAAATGAATTCACAAATAATCATACAATCGGATTAACGTCTTATAAAAAAATTGGTTATTAATGGAATGAAGTAATAACACTTCAAGAATAATCAGATAAAACCTAACTGTTTTACCTTATAGCTATTACTACTGGAACTGCACGGAATGTTAGTCTATAATATAATGCTCGCTTACCAGCACAGCACTGAATTAGCCATATACGGTAAGAATAGAAAAGTTTTATTGTGTTCGTTATTTCAAAGGTGCAAAGTTAATATATTTCATAAACGACGAATAACGTAATTCCACCCGATATATTCGCGTAAAATTCATGCTATTTTTTAAATAGCCATTATTAATTGACATTCTATTTTTTCGTTATAATTTAGCATGAGATAATGCTGCAGATTATTTTTGAATTAAAAGAAATATTTTAGTTGTATAAAATAGACTGTCACATGTTTGTCATATTTTATATCACTCCAGTGTAATCGCTATTTATTCGGCACTTTTAAATGTAGTATATGTAATTAAATGATAAATATCTAGTTTATGAATACTATTAGGGCATACCTCCTCTACAAAATCTTTTTCTTATGACTAATTCTGTTGTATTATGATCAATAACAAACCTATTAATAGTAGTACTAACCAATTGAATAAATTGTTTGCAAAGATTGAAAACAATTGCTCCTCATTGTCGGCCGCTAGATCTGTGTGTGTAAATTGTCTTACGAATAATTAAGTTGTTAGTGATCCAATTGGCGGTAGTCGTCAATTGGCATATATTGTGTATAGATTCTAGAAAAACACATGAAATAGCGCTAGTTAACTGCTCCACACTATCCTCTCCCCTAATTTACTACGATAGCTTTCTTGAATTTACTGTCGACAGTCCTCTTAAGCTAGGAGGTATGTTAAGCATATAGCAAAATAGTGGAATAGTTTGTACGAGCTCGTCTCTACACTATCCAAGTACAATGAGAATAAAAATTACTACTGTAAGTAAAGTAGGAGATATATAAATAACTGCAAAACAGTGGCTCCACAACAATAGTTTATATGCATGTTATTCTCCTTGTAGTAGTACATAAACTATAGAGTAGTCTTGGCGGGTTAATAACGTCCGGGGACTAAGCTGGGACGCCTCATTGCATAGTTATCGGGTATTCGTCATGTAACTCTTGTATTTTGCGGAATCGAAATCCGCCCGATAGCTCCGTGCCATGGGCGTGGCAGTCTCTTTCGAATATATTAGCACATATAATTCACTTTTAAGAAATACTACGAAGATTATATTACAATTTCTAGTTCTATAAAGGTTATATTAATTTAAGGATTACTTAGCAGTCTATTCATTTATTAGTCAAGAGGCTACTTATAACTTAGTCTGGGACTGAACTTCGTAAAGAGGATCCTTTTCGAAGTCTTTTAATTAAACGCCAATTGATGTCTTTGAGGGCAAAAATTAACGTTACAATACATACCTATTATGACAATATAACTTAAATTCGTTTTTTATAATTCATATAAAGCAGGTCAATAAATGTCACAACGAGCGAGCATAACATATGTAACATCGAAAATTATTAACCCTAAATAAATGATTAATGAGATGTTTTGAAGATCAAAGTTTTGGGTTATATTAAGATTAAATTTAAATATCACTGACCAATATTTTATAACGCTCCAATGATAACAGCGACGATTTTATTGGAGCGAGAAATTGTTACGGTGTATGAATTTTGTATTGTGTTTTCGTGGTGTCCAATTAATATCAGATTCTGTTCTTCGAAATATGGAATGACCATTCTTTTGAAAATATGTACCTATGTCACAAAGTATGATATTTTCAAAGCAATATTATAATTTATGTAACGAAAGTAATGTATTTGTCCTTAAGTGGGAAATAACAAATTGTGAATGAGTAAAAATGCGAAAGAAGTGCGGTGAAGTGTAGTGGAGAAATCACTCCACCGTCCACATCAAAATCAGAACCGAGACTTGTTAAGGCGCAGACTCCAAGAGAAGGAGATCCTTCGCCCACCAGACTAGAGGCTCCGGTCAATGTAAGTCCCAACCTCTACCTTAATATTGATGACAAGGCATTCGAGTCAAGCTCCTGTTCGAAGTCCCATCAAACAGGCAGCGAGAGCAGCAGAGCCGGAAGTTGACCTTCTATATGGGGACCCTGCGGACCTACGGATCTATAGTATAAGCTTCACCTAGGATGGACTGATTCTGGAAACATCGACCCCGGCGCAACAACAACGACGGTTGAAAGTACCCGCCTATCAACGTTGGACGAGAATGCGGTTCTCCAATACAGAGGCAACATTTTGTTTTGTACAATGTTACCTTATTCAGCAAAGACAAGGTATTTGTGTTTTTTTTTAATGCAGGCACTGTCCACAAAACTTGGTGAAAGAGGTAAAGACTTCTCTTTGACGAATTCGCTAACGAAGTAGTAACAGCGTATATGGCAGGAATTATGGCGTTCACGACTACAAACTCAAAAGCCATTCCGTCCAGGATGCCGGAAACTTTGATTCACCTCAAGTTTGACCACCTCGAATGTTAAAATTAAGAATACTGAATAAGTTGAACAATACCTTAACATGCTTAGCATTGAAATCTAAGACCGAAAGACAAAGGACAGTGGCATAGGTACCAGGGGCTCGGGTGATTCTCGATCAATTGTTACAGACCATAAAGTCGCGTTAAATTCGCCGGAAAACACAGAGTTATGAAAAAAAGCGAACAGAAGCACACGAAGCCATTACTTGGAACCCCATCTATGTCCACATCTTTACTGTATATTTCAGTTTCCTAGGGCAATACAACTAAGGCTAACGTACGTTCCAAGGAAATACTCAGTTGTCCCTTCACATATTACATTGTCATCCGGTACCGGTAAATAAGTATGCTGTGAATAGAATGCAATAATTTTTGTATGTGTATATTTTTTTAGCAATCATATTAGCGTCTAGTTACGCAATAAATTAGAAAAAAAAAAGATGAGGAGAATCAGACTATCCCCGAAGTTCGATTGTCTTTCGATCGGCTAAAACATTCTAGAAACGATTTTAATTTCGTTAGTCTTTTTAGTAGTGGTATCATATCATACATATTCAGGGCCCAAATTACGATACGTCTCTTTAATAGAAATTTCTGGAATAAGAACCCCCATTTCATTTACTCTACACTATTAACTTAAATCACAAACATCAATCGAAACTATCATTGCTGGTCGTGATTGTGTGTGAGTGAAACTCTTACTTTCATTTTCCGTTTATCAATTAATAAATTTTGCGTGAAATACCAGATCCATTTGAGTTTAATAAATCATTAACTTATATAATATTATAAATGAGAAAGTAACTCTGTCTTTCTGTCTCGCTTTCACGCCAAAACTACTGAACCGATTTAAATGAAATTTTGTAGACGGATAGATAGTCTAGAGCCATAAAAGGACAAAGGCTTTTTTAATTGGAAAAAAGTGTTATAAAGGGTTGAAAGGTTAAAGAAAGATATTTATTTAAGGGCTTCAACGCGAGCGAAGCCTAGGGCGAAAAGCTATAAGAGAGAAGGGCTATCTATAAGAGAGAAAATAATAAAATATTGTAGTTTAATTTTAAATTTTAAATTTTGTAGAAGATATCATTAGATGGGGGTAGTATGCAAAACATTGCCATAGTATGAACAATTACAAAATTTACTAGAAAAGAATAACACTTTCTTAGCGTTTACAATAGGAGTATTGTTGTGTGCCAGGTTGCCTAGCTTACTTACTCCTCTGCTTTGTTGGTTGACTTAAATCTCTGCGATAAATGATAGCTGGATGTTTTATGGAGAATTTATTTTTCTTATAACAATAAATTATATTTTCTTTCTAGTTAAGGAAAAGTTTTCAGACAAACTTGCTTTTTTATTTTCATGAAACTTGCTTATGGATTCCTATTATGTAATATTAAAAAATGCTTAGCTGATGATATGCGGAGATGCAGATGGATAATGATTATTTAGTAGTTAATTAATTAAATGAATATGATTAACATTAATTCATACGATTAAATTAATCATATTAATCTTTAGAATAATTAAAGGGTAATTATTCTGATTAAATTTAATCTAATTTTAATTTGTAGGGTAAACAAACAGCAATTCACGTAGTAACAACGTAATTTAGTGAAAACCAAAAAGAACATTGTTTGGTTTTATTAAAAGATGCAAAGAAATTTTTTTTCGGATTCCTATTATGTTATATTAAAAAATGCTTAGCTGATGGTATTCGTAGATGCACATGGATAACGATTATTTAATAGTTAATTAATTAAATGAATATGATTAACATTTCTCATACGATTAAATTAATCATATTAATCTGTAGAATAATTAAAGTGTAATTAATCTGATTAAATTTAATCTAATTTTAATTTGTAGGGTAAACAAACAGCAATCACGTAGTAACAACGTAATTTAGTGAAAACCAAAAGAACATTGTTTGGTTTTATTAAAAGATGCAAATGAAATTTTTTCGGATTCGGAATGAAGGCATTTAACTGAAAATCGGATTAAAGGCATTTAACTGAAAATTTTCAATAATGGCCTGGGCTGGTCTGTCGAGCGCAATTCATTTTACCACTACGCCGCGGTTGGTTGTATTGCGACATGTGTCATATTGTAGAAAAATTTTAGAGTAGATGGAAAATAGTTTCACTTCAAAATATTTGGTGGAAGAGCCTGCGTAGATACATTATGAAAAAAAAATAGTTTTTTTTCAATCCTATTTTATTAACAGGAATGACTGTAATAATTTCTACCGACAACACGTAATTTTTCTACGCTTTAGGGCTAACACAATAGGTATTAATAATTGCTGTGCTGCCCACATGGTGCCATTTCTTGCCTACCGGTAAGAACGGACACAATTTAGATTTTGTGTTCAGGCTTAGGGCAAGTACAGGCTTTAGGGAATTTATATGACGTGGTGCGAATAAATACTACAACAGAACTTCGAAGTTTTCACACAAGTACATACATGCGCACGATATGAATTACAAATTTATACTTACTATCCGATTATTATTTTTGTAAGAAAAGTAAAATTAATGTTAGAAACGCGTGTTAAATTATTTTTTATTTATTAAACATAAACATTTTCTTTTTGAATTACGTTACAAAATTTTTAACATAACAGTAAGAAAGATGTGATAAGCAGGCATTCGGCACGCTAAAGTGACTTTCCAACGATATATATTTTTGTTATGAATAAACGCGACAATAATTGAGCACACATATAAAGGATAACATTTTAAAATTATATTAAACATTTACATTCTTTAAACTTCAATATTTACCGAGTTAATGAATTTACCAAAACAATCAATTTTAAAACACCCTTGTATAAAACTGTAACGTAAAGTTCATTTGCAAAGGTCACAAAGCATATGAATGTGTTGAATGAATTTAAAGAGACAAAACATACTGTTAGAAGGAGAGGCTTGTAATGCGACGATGTAGCGATGAATAAAGACGATGAAGTCTCTGAATGTATGAATAAGTCAGATGTAGTTGTATAGAATTTTACAATTTTTTTTTCTTTTTTACTTAATTAGTTTGTTTGAAAAATATTTTTGTTTATTATGGATTTTTTAACGTTTATTTTTTTATTATTATTGGCAAGTAACGTTAGACGTGTGTTCGTTTATTGTCACGGTTGTAGCGACACGCTGTATATAGAAATAAATAAATATGTATTATTAATAAGTTATAGGTACATAACTTATTTATCGACATATAGCCGGGATTCCCGACGCACTTTGGTCATTTTTTGCTACATCCTGGAGATGTAAACTTTTTAAACTGGTTTTTGAACTTTACATTAAATAATTAATAAAAAAATATTTAATAAAAGGGGCAAAGTCCATGTTTCCTCGACCTTACAACCTGAGAAATGTTACAAGCCGATATTACCAACACCGTCGAGATACTAACACCTTGTATTAATTCTTGGCGTTTTTATCACATACCCAATTTCTATAAATAAAAGCGTATTATATATTGATTGCAAAAGAAAAATAATAAAAGTGTAATTATGCTAAATGTTCTTTAATATTCCAAGCTGTAAAATTTTAGGGTTTAGTAAAAATGTCTAATAGGTTAAAACATTGTCACGCGATTAACACGTATAGTATGCAAAATTTCAACTTAATCGTTAACCGGGAAGTGGATCAAATTTAATTTGTAAGATTTGATGACAAACATCAGGGACAGGTAAAACTAAATAAAAGCTTGTAATATTTGAATTTAAACATTTAATTAGAATGAAATAAATCATTACCTCTTCACATTTCTTTTATTGAAATTTTATAAGTAAGGATCTAAGGACCTGATGAAATTTACTTTTGTTGAATTCTAAAATATTATGTAAATGTATTATAATATCGGTAAATATACACGGTATTAAAATATTATTTAAAATTTGTTCATTAATTGATCAATCTAATACATTTATACAAGCAATTCTTGTATATGTTTATATATTATATAATCTGAATGTCTGAAATGGCTCGAATGATTTTCATAAAATTTTGCATGCTGGGGGTTTTGGGGCGATAAACTAGGTTCATTTTTATAAAACGGCATTATATCCGTGTTTTCAGGCAATGAAAAAGTTTGAGTCTAGATGTTTTTTTCCCCCTTTTTTTTCAAGTTCTTTCTTTTGTGAGAAAAAGAACATCACGTATCGTCATCCAGGTACTTTGTATTATGTTTTAATGTAGGTACACGTTCAGGCTATAAATAAGCTTGGTAATGAACATTACGTGATGTGGGCTTTCAATGGTTTTGAAATATTTTGTCATTAATTCAAGCCGGTTATTTTATTAGCATTAAAACGAAGAAATTAAACTTTAAATCAAACCAATGAATTTAGTAAAGGTATTACACAATTTATTATACGATATAAAAGCTTGTCGCGAGATTTACCTGTGTACAAACTATAGCTTGATATCTGCTTATAAATAATTCTATGCAAGAAAATTTTACCTATAAAATATGCGAATCTCGGGACAAGCTTTTATATTATTGAAGGTATGTTTTAAAAAAGTTTGTTTTTACTATTAATTTGTTATACAGATCTATGTGTCTGCGCTCATAGGACAGCAATCTAAAAATGACATATTGCTGATAGTTTTAAATTCCTCACAATAAAGGTTTTAAAAATATTGTTTGATTTTGTTACAGGTATGTCACTGAATAAGTAAGGTTGGTAAGTGAAGCGATAATATTTTCAAGTAACGAATGTACCTATTTGTCCAAAATCTAATTATGTTTCGTATTTACACGTTTAATACCTTCTTTACATATACCAACACAATGTCATGATAGTTGCTGTTTGTTTGTTTTTATTATAGGCTATTTAACACGAGGAAATTTAATACGAGAAAATGCAAGAGTATATTATATAATAAGTTCTCTTTTCAAAGTTCATGTTTTATCGTGTTGTATATACTATATTTCAGTAAAACTCTGTGATATTTTAATTTAAAATAATAATTAAAAAGTTGAAAAAGTGGAGACATCGCTAATTCTAGGTTTAAGATTAAATCATAAAAGTAGGACAAAAAACATTGCGCTCATTTACATTAAGTATTTACGAAGGTGGTGAATGAGTCTGGGGTTGAGCATATTTCAACAAGTCGGCAAAAAACGCTTTTTGATAAAATTCTTGAAGCAAACATTTTTGTTATTTTTTATTATACCTTATTTAAATTATTCAATGGTCATGCCCGCTCCCCACGAAATCAAGGGGAGGTTATGTCAACTCCAGGCGACTAAAACCTCCACAGGGTCACGATAAAGCTATCGTACACATCCGTTACCGTGCTGGTGGACCATCAGAGGCTATGGGAGCCAGGTGAGTTAGTGCTAACAAACAGCAAGCTCCCAGCAGTGGATCTGACCCTCCGCTCACCACGTTCTGACCGGGGAGGGTATGAAGAATGGCAGAGACTGCCCATTCGAGCAACAGAAGAAGCTGCTTTATGGCCCTAAAACAGTAAAAATCTGTTACCGATAAGAAGTAGATGAGAATTAAAGTTACGAATATAGTTACTATGTTGGTATACGATTAACGTAATATACCAACACAGTTGGAAACAAACTTATATTGTGTAATATTCTTATATCAACTAACAAGACGCGGAAGCAATTAGATGAGAATGATTGTTGAGTGAAGGAAGCCATATGACACATTGAAGTGGCGATAAATGGAGGGCGTTCATAATAGGAAAGCTAAGGATTAGGTCAGGTACTGGAGAGAAGCAAGTGGAGTACAAAAAATTATCACGTATCAATTCTCGCGTATATTTCAAACTATGTAATATAATAGATAAAAGCTATATTAGGCTGGATTTCAAAATAGTGAAAATGCATGTACCGTCAATACTTTAATACGCTGATAGGAGCAAAAATTTTGTTGTTTGGGAAAGTAATGTAATATCATGCAAATTTTCAGACAAATGATATTAGTTGATATGTTTCTCAAAGATCTGTCTTTTACCATGCCAGAAACAATAATCTCGGTATGTTTTCAAAAATAAACGTAGTCATATCATAAAACACGGCGGCCTGTTATTTATACGCGGTGTCAGGATGCACAGGTGTGACAGTTATATACCACGCACGATTGCCAAAGTAAACTGCGTAGCGTGAACAATTTCTTTTTGACAAAAGTATTTTATTTATAAAACAAAAGTTTTGCTCTCATATAATTCTATTTATATATATCTCAAATAATTTTAATATATAATAGCACACATTACAATTGAACAGACATAATTAAAGTTTTGAAAAAAAAAAAAAGTGTTTAGTATATTCAACATGCAGAATACAGTCCATGTTATGCCATTTTTTTAGTTATTACAGATATATCAGTAAAAATAAAAGAAACATTTTATGGAATTCTAGACTAAGCTGATTATTATTCAGATACGAGTTTATAAATAATATATTCGTCGGATCATAAATATCGCCCGAGGCAACATTTTAAGGGCATCATAACGTTCAATTGAATATGAGCGTGTTTTGGCGTTTATTTAAGGTGAATTATAAATTTCAGTCTAAAAATTTTCTCAAAACATAGGTATTCCGTAGTACCTAAATTTTTAAAATGAAAAATGTTACAGAATAATTGATAAAAATATATTAAGTTTATATTATATTCCGCTTTGTAATGTTATATTTTATATGTAATGTTATATTGTAATAGGTCAAAACACAAATCACGCTGACACGTGAAAATAATCAAGAATTTTCACTCGATTGGCAAGCGTTTAAAAAACTGCAAAGGATTATTGGATTCTCAATGTTATTAATAGAACTAAATTAATAAAATATGAAATATTATATGACTAGTAAACATCTCGAAATATAAACCCACGACATGAATTACATATTTTAAAAGACGTAGATGTTGTAAAAATCATTGCAATATTCCTCGTTGCAATGAAAAAAAAGGAAACAACTTTATTATGTGTAAAAGTAACAGAAGTTGCCAGTATATTAGTCTTTAATGGTGGGCTAAATGTCATTATATTTTGCGTTCGTCAACTTAAAGTTGCGAGTATAGGAAAGATTCAAGATTTAACAGTACTTAATAATTAATACACATTTTTGTTTCTTAATTAGTAAGTTTAAACGACCCATCAAACTTTAAATTATTACGATTTTTACTTAACTTTTTCATATATATGATTATGTTTGAAGATATAAACGAAAAATCAGTGAAAAGTGTTATCGAATAACACATAGTACTTTTTATCTAATAAATTATTAAGTTTTATTTTGAAATACTTTTTCTATCCTCTTAAAACTTTATGATCAAGTGGAAAGAAAGCATCAAAGTGTAGAGATAAAAAATTGAAACATTTTCAAACAACAAGGTATTTCGTGCACTTATTTTTGAGAATAATTCTTCTAAGCTAGAGCGTTTACCAAAAAATGGAATAGAAGTCAAGGACTATTCAGTTTCCTTTTAAGAATCTGAATTACTTACACTATGTATGTACCTATGTTACGTTTATTTATTCGGCCAAAGCTTTTTTTTCACAAAGCTTGATGATATGAAAATACTGTGGGTTCATTTGAAATTTTACATTTCGTCCTGAACGAGAACTGCTGCGCAAATGCCGCGAGTAAAGCCGTCGGTCGCCTGTTCCTATTCCAATTTGCACGACGTAGCTGAGCTCAACTTCTGAAATACGCAATTTGTGAGTCCGATAATTCAAGCATCTTTGTCCTTGGGATATGTCAGCATTTTAGATTAATTTAATAAAATTGGCCAATGATTTAACTACGCATGTTTTTTTATATAAGTAAAAGTAAAAGTTAGTTATCAGGGGAGCAGGCGGTCCACTTGATGTTAAGTGGATACGTCCATGGATATCTACAGCAAGCTGCATGCTTGCAGATGCGTTAACAACCCGGAAAAAGTGGACCCCGGTTACCTCACTCGCGAAAGTATAATAGCTTACCACCACTTGAAGTCTTTCTCACTTGAAGGTTTTCTGCGATGCTGTGGTACTTCCCTGGACGAGTTGTTGCACAGCTGCTACCACGCAACGGATAACATTTGGAAAAATACATGTTATTTAAAAATTTCGTCTACGGTTGTGATTTTAATCCAGTTGAAGCAGAGAAAATAAAATCAGTCTTAATAAAGTTTATTTGTTACATGAGTATACTGATCGATCGACCCGAATTTTTGCGTTTTGCCTAGAAATTCATATTCATGTATATGACCATGATGAATAGGTTTTCGGACGGGCATTTTGTATTTTTATTCAAAATTTTATTGTTGATTCTCCAACATAATGCTCAACAAAAGGCAAAACTAAATTCTTATAAGCATTCTCTTCCAGTCAACCCTAGAAGTAGTGGAAATTTGCCGTAGATGCAAAACAAAATACCCGAAATATAATTTTAAATATGAAAAGAAAACAAAAAAGAAGTACATTTTATATAAATGTTCTTTACACATACTTATACATTGTGATATTTTATTCATCATTGTTATTTTCAAGAACAACATGCGAATAAAATACATTATTTGAATACAGAAAATATATAAAACCTGATAAATCTGAGTCATGTTGACCTAATTTAAAACAGATATTGGATTATGTTTAAGCATCGTGGAATATAATATATCCATATAATTCATACCCACTATAACCTATGGATTCTCGTAAATATAAATTTTCTTTTGCATCCACTACCAACTTCAGCCCAGGGTTGTCCTTCTAGAATCTCACCTTGTTTAAGTATTCGTAATGACGCACGAGTAGGTCGTGAATAGGATTTTACCGCACTACTAACCGTTTGTTTACCGTAGCTTTTTATGGACTATCATCAAGAAAACCGATAGAACATAGAGCATTTTCGTTTTAGAACAGATGCCCAGTCCTGTCTGCACAGTTATAAATAGTGATCGATTTGGCGTGCAAATTGACGCTACAATAAGTGCCACACTCCGCTGCGCTGCCTTTGATACATTGCTTTGTAACCGCCTTGACATATATAGAACTAAACATTTTATCGAATCATGAATGATTAACAAAATTTTTTCAGTCATGTTTACATATTTTAGTTTTTTTATGAAACGTTGATCTGAAATTACTTCCTTTTCTAATATACATACATATATAAACTCATAGGTATTTGCATTTTTAATTACCAGCAGGCTAATAACTGGTTTATATGAGTTTGTGTAAACTAAACTTGGCCCACCGTCAGGGTTATTCTTTGTATTTAAGGTATTACGTCAAAACTTTTAACAAAGTAAAAGGAAATGTTTTTGTTAAAATTACACACTCAAAGTCCGGGAAGTTAAAAATGCAGCTAGCTGCAAGAGTTCCAATGTCGTTTGTTTTGATTCTACTTTAACGATGCAAATATATAAAGATGTACTATCATCGTGCACATGACTTTTCAAGGGCTTTCTTTAAAGGTTTTTCTTTAAAATTTGATAGATAATTTACAGTTGTATATTGTGCACAGACAATAAATTAGAGACGCGTTCAATAGTGATATAACGCCGAAACAGCCCGTAAGAAAAGCCGCACAGCATCTCTATCCACGTAACAGCGTTCATGGGAATGAACGCTCCGCGGGGTGAAAACCCTTTGGCAGTCGCGCAAAAACACAAGAGCCGGGCTTTGGGCAAGGTAAATGGGAATTAAGAGGGAAGGTTCAAGGGCTAGAATCGTGGGTAGCGCGCGGAGCGGGGCGCTATCTGCGTCCCGCTCTCTCTCCGCCCTAGGCTGCGACGCGCAGCGACGCTCCAGTCGCGGTCCGCCGGCCGTCGCGACGCTTAGGGCCGTTCCGTCAGGCCGCCAAACGCTCCGCTGTCTAATCTCGTGCCATGTGGACTCTGTTGATGTGTGGTGCACCGCTGGAAGTCCGCGGCGCCGCGCGCCTCGCGTAGGCCCCGCGCCTCTTCGTATCGGACCGCGGCCCATCTCGTCTCGTCATCCCACTTGGTCGCGGTACGCCGCTATCTAGTGCACTGTGTTACTGGAGCATCGTTTCGTATTAACACGCCACTGTGGAACAGAGAGCCCTAAGTCCACATCCGCGCGGTTTGGTGGACGCGCTCATGTGATGTGTTTGTAAAGCGAAATCGTAAAGTATGCTGTCGATTCACTGATGTTTCCAGTTCGCGTGTGCTGATGCGAACAGTTTTTTTTAATTTCCTAATAGAGGTTTAGCTATTGCGATGAGTATCGTAACACTTCAGATCGTCACTTTTAGATAGAAATTTTTCAACAGTAAACACGTTCCTCCTAACAAAATTCAATTGCGCAACGACCTATGCATAAGTTATACCGGGCATATAAATAACATTGTATTGATTGTTTTTGCAACACTTAAATATAACGCTATAAAAATCATCGACATTAGTATCTTAAATGCCACTATCGATTTTATAGTTTATTGGGTACTTGTTGAATGTTTGCAAACACGAACATCACAACCCAAACAAGTAACTATACAAATATGATACAATCTTCCTATTTACGTAAGCGATAAAATCATTCAAAAGTACTCTAGTATATTGTCACAGCAAAAATATTGTCATTCCACGGACGTGTTCATGGGGAGTATAAAAATAACATAAAATCGTTACAAATGACAGTGATTATGTTACTACATCTGAGATAAGATATAAAAACAACGTTTAATTTTATCTCAGCTATAGGTAGTGTGTATGTAGATTAAAAATAGATGCAGCCATTAGCGGATGGCATCTAACCGCTACAAACTTTTACGATGACTTTTATAATGTACAGTTCGTTTTTTTGTGTAATATTCACGTGAATCTTTACGTCATGCAACGTTAGTGTCAACGAATTGCGTGAGCTACGCAAATGTGAGAATTGAAATAGAAGTGTCCACATACCGGAGGTTTTCGGCACTCAGAAACGCTTTTTGCAGAAATATTAATTCTAATACGAGGCCACCATTATCCAGTTAGCGATGATAGCAACAGAAACGACAACGCAATTGAGCCATGTGACCGCTCAACAAGAAGTAATTGGATGTGTTTCAGTCATGATGACTGGTTATTGGTACTAGCTGTCAATTCATGCAGAGGCTACTATACGTCGATTCACCCAATTACATTGTTCATTGCACCGACTTACGTACTGCCAATAGCCATTGCCTGTTTGGGCGTGTTCAGTATATTTACAATAATGATATTGAGGCCACGTTCGGTGCATTATCGAATTGATCCCTAGGCGTATCGCAATTTTTCTATTTCCCTCAACTTTTTGAAATTTTTATTTCAGTGTTTAAGAAAAAGTAATAACAAAAGTGATTTTGGAATTAATGTATAAATATAAACTTATCGTATTTTAAAAGAAAAGGACAACGGTACAAAAAATATTTTATACGAAAAAATAATACTTGGGATAAATGTTTAAAGCATCTTTACAAGATATGTATATATAAAATGATATATGTATGTATGTTGCAATAACTTGAAACAAATCGGATAAATTGCTACTATAATAAATTCATTCAGAATTGTATTTATCACAGCATTAAATAAAATAAAGTGTCATTACTTTGCGATGAAATAAGTCGGAGGAAGTAGGCACTTGCCGTAGCAATAAATTTTAGGAGATTATAACGTTTAAATATTATCCAAAAATATTTCTATCTCAAAGATACTCTCGCATTTGACATCAGTCGTAGGTATGTATTGCTGTTTACGAAGAAGTGAAATATTCCGCTGCTTTTCATTCATTGAGTCGGTCGAGAAACACATTTAATTACTTTCATAGAAATAGATCACGATAATGACGAATGTCCATCGTAAATCTATTATATTAATTATGTTGATATTTGAGAACTTATTAAATTATAATTATTGTCAACATTCATTTATTACGAATCTTATTCAAACGCAATGTCAATGGTTGGCGTGTACTGTCGCGAAATTAATAAATCCGGAGAAATCATAGTGTATTTAATTGAGTATGGGCCAAAAATTCTCACGGATCATTTTATTAGTAGCTCCCTCGAAATGTTTCGATGATGGCAGCCGTTGACATGTCTCATGAGTGCATCTGATTCAAAGCAGTACTTTTCATTCAGATGATTTTCTGTACAAACTGAATATATATGTAAAAACTGGCTTGTTAGGCTTGAAAAGTTCCTTTTATATTCAAAATATTTACTTAAAGACCTATCAGTGAACCGAAAGCATAATTTTCCTAAAAACAGATTTACCGTTATATAATTAAAGGCGAGTCAAATAAAAGTGAGATAATTAATCTATTTTGAAATTGAAAAAACATTTTAGTGCATTATTCTATTCCACTGTGTCTTAATAATAAATCTCTAGAAAGGCGTCTTCGAAGCCACAAAATCGGAGTTTTATATCGATATCAAACCATTCATAACTTTCAAGACTGAATTAGGACTTTCCTGTTGATACTCATCACGACCGAATGTTCTCGTATCTTTGTGTCAGAAGAGACTTTTTTTCGTTGCTGTTGCTTTAAGAGTGATTACAAAGTGAAGTGAACTTTGCTAATGGTGTTCGCGGTGCCGTCCGAGGGGGATAGCTTGGACTATCGTGGTGATTGTGCTTCGGGCGAGGGCACGAGCGCTTTGGATAGCGGCAAGGGCAAGGCCCCACGGTGGTTGGAGGCGGGGTGTTCCGTTGCTGCGTGCCCTGGTGCGGGGCGCGCGCGGCGGCGCCCGTTGACGAGGCCGACTATGCCCTGAGGGAGGGCAGCCCGCAGCTCTCCCACGAGGAATACGGTAAGCCTAACTCTTCATCATCTGCCCTTATTCCACCTAGGTGGGGTCGGCAAAACATGTGAATCATATTGTAAGCGGGTTTGGCTATGCTTTTTACGACCAGCCGCCTGCCTGACGTCAACCCTTCTTGGGAAACAAACACCCAGATCCGGAAAAATTATTTGTGGTTCACACAAATACTTGTCCGGTGTGGGAATCGAACCATCAACCCCCGACGCCGAAGCAAATAGCTTAGCAATGGCGCCATCAAGTCATCCGATAAGCTTTACTTTCCAAGTTTAAAATCACCCAATTTCCTATAAGAGTTCTAACGTTTTTACCTTGATCCTAATCTTTTAACTATTACTGAACTTGAGTATTAACAACTATTATAACGACAAGCAGCAATAGTGGTTATATCACCGTCCGGGAACGCAGTCGAAATCCAAGTGACCACCGCTCCATGCGCCCATGTGTCCCTTAGCTCGAGTAGATAACGTCATATCCGGTAAACAGTGTTGTCAGCGCCAACATTCCCCAAGAGTCACTCAGCAGTTTCTGCTGATACACGATTCAGCCGGCTCGTCCGAGGAAGTACCATTGGTTAAAATATCAATTCGGTTATAATAAGTGATGTACATTGTCTATGGGATGCGGTAATAACTTAACGAGAGGTTTATGAAGGATAGTGACAAAAGAGCGTTTTATCGCCATCCTTCGTAAAAATATTTCCCCATCGGATTATAAGAGTGGAGGTATGTTGTCGACTGTACATAATTGACAGAAGACGGTACCTCGAGAATATGTAAAATTTACATTTTCTGAGTAGGGATATGTCGCATAATTTCGAATATAAGTTTTGTATTTTAAATGAGGTAGATTTGATAAAATATTGACTAAAAGCCAACATTAAAAAATAGAGAAAGTCTTAACTTTTATATTAGTTTTAAGATGATAATTATCTAGCCGGTCCTTATTTTGTTTAAATGTAATACTGGATTTCGATTTGAAATCATTGAAAAAAAATAAGTCATTCTTAAGGAATACATTACTTTAAATTGATTACATTATACATTGTAATTGTTTGCCTAGTCGTGATCCAATACAAACAGTTTCTCATTCTATATTAGAAGGATCCTTTGATCTTTACCTATTGGATTAAGGAGGAAATACAAATTAATGCCTCTGTCTTATCGCGAAAGCTGATTGCAAAATGTTTCATTCGAACTCATATTACAATAGCAAACATTAGAATATGTATGTATTGAACACATACATATTCTTACTTTGTTGATTTGGTTATATTCGTTTAAATTGTTTATCAGCAGTCGTTTAGTTGCTAATAGTATTCGATGTATTTAAATTGCCTCTATAAGTGTATACGACCTTAGTGACCATTAGGCGTAGCGTGTATGTAACTGAGAACCTGCTAGTGTATGTAAACAATTTTAAATGGCCGGCCACACACCACAAAACCACGCCTATGCTGTATTACATGCATGTATGGTGATTTCAGCGATTATTCTTTCCTACGGTCAGTTGCCGCGGGCAAATAATTAAAAAATAAAATCTGGAACCGTCCAGAAATGATAAGTAGGTGACTGTCATGTAACTTGGTAAATTTATAGGGTTAATTTGTCCTGTAACATCACAGATATCATGTATATTTATTAAGCAATTAATACATATAAATGCAACTTTTCATAATTTAAAGTCTAAACCAAATATCGGTATTTTTTAATACGATCCAATGTAGTTTTTATCAATAGCACATTAAATATTTTATTTTTATTTAATCTTTTTCAATTAAAGTCGAATTATTTTGAGAATACGTATTGCCTTGTTGAATTGTATACTTTCTTTGTACGGTTCAAAGAGCTGTAGACGTTCCGGGAATAATTTGAAAATCACTACTGTTACGCAAATACCTTTACTTGGCAACAATGTTACATTTGACCAATGCACATAACAAATAGTAAAATATGTGTTGAAGGAGTTTTAATTTCTTGCTCTCTGAGAATTTGTAATTAAACTTAATATATAATGTTTGTGCGAGTAATTAATTTTAGCCATACTTGAGACATGCTTTTCTAACTTGCAATTCTTTCACAAGTGGGTACGTTTCCATAAGTTTAGTTAAGCAAAAGTTTAACATTTAAGTTGCTTTTTAACTAATTAAAATTTATCTAATTTGATTTTATCTTGTTTTTATTTAACTTCAATTTCCGACGGCCTAAATAATTTGCAGCATTCGTGGAACCGGGATAAAGTTCATAATACACATTTATAAAACAGTTTCTTTTTCCTTTCTATTGAATAGTTTGATTTAGAAATTAAATAAAATATAGTTTATCCAATGGATAGTAAGCAGGTAATTTATTGAAGGAAATATAATTCTAAAAGTCAAAATGAACGTTGCTTGTTGTCAGTAGAAATTTTTATTCGCTACTAATGACTTTTTAAAACGGTATTGCTATTTAGATCGATACTAACGCTACTGGTGCCGGATATTGTCGCTTGTTGCCTGAAAGCAATTGCGTCTATATTCCTCAACGATAGTGCTCTTGCTACAAACTTTGCATAAGCAAAATCTACACCATTCTGAAGGGGAAAAAAGCACGAGTCAAATTCACATATACAATGCCATTAAATCGGATATCCATGGACAGAGTATAGTAAATGTACCAAATACTATCTAGTCAGTTTTAAATATCTCCGTATCTTCAATAACTTAAAAAAAGATGCTGCCGTTTGTGTACCGAAAACAGGCTATTATTATTATGAGTTGTTTAATATTGTAAAATTGAGTAATATGATTTATGAAATAATTAAGGTAGCTTTTAAGTTGCATCAACAATCTTTCCCTCGACGCAACTACTTTTGTATTTCGAAAACAATATATACGGGTGTGCCTAAGAGCAAGATGCATTGGCATGGCGTACCAGAAATTAGATGTCCATTACTAATAAGTGATGCACATATCGCCCTTCTTCGATAACCAAGCTGGTCATCACTTGGTTGGCTAGCTGATAACCACGCGGCCGATTTTAGTGTACAGCGTAACGACCTTCAGTTCCTGTTATGGATGACTATCTTATAACACTAACAAACAATGCGAACGTATTGTATTGTTATTCTTCTGAATACATAAATCGATATGGTATTCTATTTTCGTCTACGCCGTGCTGATGTAGGGATGTGCTTACACGTATGTGCCTTTGCAGCGCCAATGCTTAATAATATTATAAAGGCGAAAGTTTGTATGTATGGACGGATGTTTGTTACTATTTCACCCAAATACTACTGAATGGATTTTAATGAAACTTTACAATAATATAGCTCATACATCAAGCAGAATAAGGCTTTAATTTTTATACATATTTTATGTATATCATCTGTCTTTCTGTCTGAATGTTAGCCAATTTACGCAGACGTAGTCGCGGGCAGCAGCTATTCCTCAGTTGTCTATCAAAAGATAACAATATTTTGTCAATAGAAGAATGTTACAAATGGGTAAACATTGTTTCTGTAAAACCAAAAAGATTAAACTTTAAACGTTAAAAGTTATTTTAGAAAAATATTTTGTTTACAGCAAACATGAGTATGTTTATTGCATGTTTATTGCAAAACATGAGTATTTTCATATGACGCAAACCCAGAAAAACTTTTATACGCAAGCTTGTGTCTACATACATAATACAAATGTATGTAGACACAAGCTTGCGTATAAAAGTTTTTTGCACACTAACAAATGGTTAGTGCTCTAAATTAAAGTATTTAGCAATGTTTAACGTATTTTGAACTTCGTCTTCAGTGTTATTAAATTTTTTTTATTTAACAACTAGCTTTTCGCCCGCGGCTTCGCTCGCGTTGAAGCCCTTAAATAAATATCTTTCTAAAAATTTTTTTTTCCAGTTAAATTCTCCTATGTCCTTTCTCAGGCTCTAAACTATCTGTGTACCAAAATTCTTATAAATTGATTCAGTAGTTTTGGCGTGATAGCGCGACAGACAGACAGAGTTACTTTCACATTTATAATATTAATATGGATGAATAGTGTTAACTAAGGATAGATTCGATTGTAAAATACTAATTATGTCGATATGCCAGGAACTAACTATTTTTATTTTTAATCTCGAATGCGATAAACTTTATAAATGATCCAGCAGAATATGATAGTTTTATCGGAAAGGATTCCTTTTAGGATAGTTATTTATGCACGCTGCTCGCACAGATTACGTTATCTTTTAACTGCTTCAGTCACCGCTCAGCCTACTGATATCAGTTTAATATTCATTATGTAATACTAGGTAATTATGCCTTTTTATTAATACAAGCACGTTTTGAAACATTCTTTGGAATAACGGATATTATTCGATTTTCTTTTGTTTCATGCTACGAAACTGAAAGTTGATGGACAAAAATTGCAATTTACTCGGAAACATTGGCATCTTTCATAACATTTATAAATCTTTTAAGCATTCATTATGTTCTAGACAAACGAACATAATTAGCTTTCAACTCCTTTCATAATATCAATTACAACAGTTCAACAGATTTCATCGTATGTTTGTGGCGTTTATTGGCACTATTCCACGTGACTAAGATTTTGGGTCGAGTTCAAATTATAAAATATCAATAAGACAGCTACCTTCCTGACACAACGGTATTCGTGTAGTAAGATCGTATTTTTTTTAGATTTAATAAAATAAAGACTTAAGGATTTTCAATTATAGCCTAAATTATTCAAATTACTTATATCGTTTTTTAGAAATTTGAATTGTTTATAGTGCTAATCTTTGCACTTAAGATTGAACATTTTTTTCTACATATTTTAATACTTATATCGTTGTTACTCCAAACGGTTTACTATTTTTTAAATCTTCTTTCTTTTTTAATTTTTCATCTTCATCAATAATTCTCTAACTTTATCGTTATAAATAAAACCTGCCTCACTATTGTGGTAGTTGAAACAGGAATGAAATTAATATGTAAATTAATTGTTTGAAGAAGGTTAAGTCAAAATTTGAAAATTATCAATTTAGAAGAGCTTATTCGTCATACTTACAGATATGATTGCATATTTTAAGACATCTTTTAAGCTAATACTTTAATGCCGTGAAATATGAGATGAATTAAATGCTTACAAGATTTCGTAAAAACCAGAGTGAAAAATTTTAGAGCACGTGCGCACTTTTATTCAAAACAACTACGAGATTTCAGGGGTTATTTCATGGGAGATGACAGTCAAGACCTGTCTGAGATAGTTTTAAATAAAGTCTATTTTAGTTGAAGGTTATTTACAGCTAAATCCAGCAGTTGCATAAAAGTCTGCCAGATTGAGATTGTTTCGACTTCAGGGTAAGCTTGAAGTCGTAAGGCATTAAAACTGCATGATTTTATTTGTATTGAGCCTTAGGTAGGGATTAAACCACAGCCTAAGTGCCCGTCGCCATATACAGCAACGAATAATGAAAGCTGTCAATTTTCAAAGCTTTTTGATGAAAATTTTCTTCCTCAGCGATGAAATACATAAGCTGGTTTTATAAAACAAGTGTAACAGTGCCCGGTCGTACTTATCTGCAACATTAAAGTCTGCATCGATTTTATACTTTAAAATACTCCATTCGTGGGATGGCGCTTTTCGTGCAAAATGTTCGTGATGGATTTTACTGTCACTTAATAAATTTTAATACTGATTTTATACAAGTCTCTAAAGCACAAGCTTTTCCTCGCAACGAGGTGTAAAAGTAGTTTTTATACCTTAACAATTTTAAAAAACCTAACTTAATATTTATTTTTATTTTAGTACTAAAGAAAATTGTAGTCAGTTTATGTAAAACATTAGCATTTTAGCGATTGCACGGTCCAATGCCTTTACCTCAGCCTCAACAGCTGACAGTTTCGTAGAAAATATCTAAGCGTAAATAATTAAACAGACACTTCATACACAGGCCGACGCGTCGCTATGGCCGGCTCTCCAATTTCGCAGTTGATTACTTCTGAGTGGTCTGTTACTTACGCTGTTTCGTTTCACGACGATGTTGTTTGTTATTCCCTCTATGGATTTGATTTTATTTCCATCGCATTAAGCTGGAAAACCGTTCAAAGATTTTGTTTTATACTTTGATACTCTAGTTTTTTTTAAAAGTTTGTACTTTAATTCTGAGGGTACGAGGGCTCACAGTCAAAATTACTAACACAAAAATCTACATTTAGGATTTTTAAACGGTTATCTGCAGCTTGACCTGTTTTTAGCATTCTATTATCATAAAGAGCCCGAATCAATTCCTTCAACGTTCTCGTACTCCAAAGAACCTTAAGACTTTTAAATCTTTAATATATATAAAGTTAACCCTATCTATATAATAAGAATTATTAAATGTAGACCATTAACGTGTTTATAGCATTACAAAATGAAATGATCGTGAAACAGAAACGTGTTTGTTGTATTCTTTTAGAAAACATAAAACATAAAATATTCACGTAATGACTGTATCTTCTGTTAGGTTATTTTAAGGTGCAATAAATATATGAAAGAAAACTAGCTGTATTTCTAGTTTAAAATTTAATATTAAATTTAATTTGTTATTTAATTTCGTTGGAGTAGTTGCTATAGTTAGCTATGGGCATGGGCGCCGATGTCATGGGTTCGGTATCAACACGGTAAAAGTGTTTGTGTGAATCACAGATAATGTATTCCGTATTTGACCAAATAAGGTTGACATGACAGGCGGCCGGTCATGAAATAAACCTAGCCAATAACATTTAGTGCATGGTTCACATGTTTTGCCGACCCCACCTAGGTAGGACAGGGGCAGGAGATATTACATGTAAGTAGTTTAGAAGAAAGGATTTCATAATTACGGTGGTAGGTCCACGCAACACTGTTGCACAAAGGGGCAAGTACAGTAAAGTCCGGGTAAGTACCACGACCTCACAGAAGACCGGCGTAAAGTAGAAGTTTTACACTTCTGCGTTTCGACTGGTGAGGTAGCCAGGGCCTACTTTATTTAAAAGTGGCAACGCATTTGCAACCCTACGGGTGTTGTAAAAGTCCATGGGCGGCGGTAATCACTTAAGATCAGGTGAACCGTCAGCTCGTTTGCCACTTTCTCACATAAAAAAATAATAATATAAGTCACTTAAACTGTGTTTCTATTGCGAAGAATGGCAACATTTATTGAATACATTATTTTTAAGTCAATTTTCCCTTGCTTCCATTTTACAATTAAACGTGATAGACCAGTAACCAGTAACTAGCTCGTAATTCTTTGCAATATATGAAAGATAGATAAAGAAAACCGGCCAAGTGCGAGTCGAACTCGTACGCCGAATTGAAAATTAAGGTCAATTTTGGAACTTTCAAGTTTTTACGAAATTTGCCTATGTTATTTTATGGTGTTGACTCAGGACCTCGATTTTTATACACCTAATAGAGACTATATACCTCACTATAGGGTATAAATTTTAACGTGCTGGGTCCTGAGAACATCAGTGGTCACACACGTACAGACAAAAAGCTCCGTGTACGGGCGCACGCTTTTAATTCAATATAGTCTAGCAACCTAAGTGCAAATCCCGGTGCTGGCTCCAATGAAATTGTTTGTTGAAATTTCGTGTTGAGAGGAAGCTTTTGTCCAATAGTGGGTCATATATAGGCTGTTTTGAATTTACTTTATTTTAGATCAGAAACTGAAACGTTCATTTCATTTGCAGTTATCCCCGAACCCGTGATCAGCTCGCCGCGCCCTATAGGCCAACAGTCCCCCTTGCCCGGAATAGAGGAGGAGGACGATTCCGACTGGCCCCTGGAGGACGCTACCGACGCAACACTAACCCCCTCGTATAAAAGCACCAGAAGTAGCACGGACACCGCCTACACGTCGTCGCGTAGCTCGGGAAAAAAGCGCAGCCTCGGTAGCCCGTCGTCGGTGAAGATATGCGTTTCTGCAGCGGCCAGGAAATCCAATAAGGCACGAAAGCGTGGCTCCGGCGCGGTTGGGGGCCCAGGGCAAGGTGGCGACGAACCACCGCCACCACCGCAGCACGGCAAGATGCAGGCCGAGCAGGGCAGCATCGGCGAACTGCAGAAGTACCATGGCCGCTACCTCAAGAGCCGCCGCCACACTCTCGCCAATGTCCGGTGAGTTCACAAAAGGCTATTTACTCGGAAGGATATTTCATAGGACTAACCAAAAATGTTAAAATAAATTAAAATGTTAAAGTAACGTGAAGATTTCTAGCTATTACAGTGTTTACATATTACTTTTACATGAAAATTAGTCAAGCGAGTAGGCAGTTGGATATTAACTTCAGATGATCTGTGATCGCCGCCGTCCAGGGACATTTACAACAACTGACGGTTTGAAGAGGCATTACCAACCATTAAATAGTAGTTCCTGGCTACTTCACAAACGAAACGCGGAAGTATGTACTTCCACTTCATATCGGTCCTAGACAAGGCCGTGGGACATCCCCTTCCTATCCATTAGTGCGATAGCAGAAGTAGGTTATTTGTAAATTACATTTTGGACTTTACAATATCATCAGACGAAAGCATCCCATTTCACAGATTCAATGTGGGTTACCGCATTTCTATTGTCTTTGGAATAATTAATTATGATTAATTTCTATGACACAAAGGTTTCTTTGTGTTAGGAATTTATTATAAAATAAATAAAAATGACAATTACACTGATAAATTTGATTAGTACTATCAACTTGATTAGACTTTTGGGTATTAATAAACTTCCTTAATCGCCATATGAAGCTATAAGTTATGAAAAATTTTTAAACATGTTCCAGTTCTATATTACGTTGGTAAATTGTTTTAATATCGCTATTTATAATACAAAAGTACCCGTGGAACTTTTTCATAGCACTCAATGTAAATCGCCATCATGAATATTAATAATTCAGAAAATATTAAAAAAATAGAATTTTTAAATGAAAATCATTTCAAAATTGAAATTTCTTATTAATATTCACTTTACTTTTATATACACTAATATTCATTAAAGTCCCAAACTAGGTCTATGATTTCTTTCCTTTTTCAGAATCCATAGTACTGAGACTTGGGATAAAAGGATAGATTTAATTCTGTTGAATCGTCCATTTTCCGTAATCAAAATATTATTATTGCTCGTCGTTGATCGTGGAGGTTATGACTCCGTATTATTATGCAAAGCTATTGATTACTTCCAACTGAACTCAAAGTGAAAAAGCTTTTATCTTTTCTGATACGATTCAGGCAGTGTACGTTTTACGTGAATTAATTCATAATGCGTCGATGAAATGGTATAACTTCTTGCTTACGTATTTGATAGAAACACTGAGATGTGTTAGTAGATTAAAATTAGTCAAATGTATGGTAATGAATGGAATCGAAACGTTATGAAGTAATTGCTACATAATGCTTTGATAAACATAAAGGTCGATACCACATGTTTAATTTCATAATTATAATAGGACGATCGATTATGTTAAAATTTCGGATGTGTGTAACTCATAAATTAATAGATTTATGTTTTCCTTTCATATTTCTCAGTCTTTATCACCTTTAGCATTTAAAAAAATGCGCATGTTTATTGAAAACATATGTGTTGTCGACGGACGTGGACGATACATTCGTAGCATTCCTGGCTATGATTAATTGACGCCCGACTAAAGTTGATTGATTTCGACGTACATTCTGAATAAGTAACAAAGCAAAATATGAACGCGAATTATTTCGCCGCTCTGCAATACAACGAATATCGGGAGAAAATCTTTTGGCACGTATCATGTCAATCTACTCTGTCTGTGTTTACATTTTGATGATAATGTTTGCATTATTGAGCTCATACGAATCACTATTGGTTGATGCAAAGGAAGTGAGTTGTCAGTTCAACTGATGTTAAGTTATAACTACCACCCATGGACATTTGCAACACCCGTAGGGTTGCAGATGCGTTGTCACTTTTTAATAAAGTGGGCCCCGGCTACTTCATTTACCAGACTAAGGTTTACTTCACGCCGGTCTTCTGTGAGTTCATGATACTTACCCAGACGGACATGCATATTCGTGCAATAGTCGAAGCTGTTGCGTGAATTATGCTGAGGACATGTGCTCCAGAGCTACCTCGAGGAGCACCAGCTGACAGATGAGATGATCGTCAGTAGGGTTTCCGTCTGGTCCAGTCAGCTGGTATTCTTCTGGTCTACCTAACTCATTGATGGGCAGAGGTAGATTTGAGACATAGAATGAGGGATTGGTCGTAAGTTTGTATGTAGCAATAACCTTTAACCGAATTTAGCACGGAGCACTTCTTTCGTTACTGGTGCGTTACGGTACTCTCGTTGTTGTCTCAGACTTGATTGAAATCCGTGTTGACATATCGAGCTGCGTTCATTTTTTCGTTCACTTAGAAGAGAAAGCCAAAGTGGCATCTAAGAAGCTTGGTGTTCTAGGTTGATTGAGGCAAAGCTTTACAAAGCGCAGATTGGGATTCGTACTGCCAAATACCACGTACTGCCACCTCGATGGTTGGCAGTCCGCCACTGTGCGTTTTTCATTTTCTGCCACGCACAACTAATTTGTGGAAAGAGTTTCCATCAGCGGTATTTCCGGACCGAAAATGATTAAAACGGCAGAGTGCCACATCAAATGCGGTGGTCAGATAATGTGACTACTTCCTTCACTACTATCCCGTGGCCAACGATAAGTCCACAATCGATTCCGCTTGCCACCGCCCACATGTACTCACAGAACCTCGATTTAAGAGACGGAGGTCTAGTCCTGCCGCCCACACTGCCAGGTTCCTGCCATTGCATTGTCCCGGGTAGACCCCATACTTTAAAATGAGCGTTGAAGTCTCCCAGGATAAGAACAGGTCCTACTTGATCTAGGTACGCCTCAAATGTAGCGAGGTTGCAATTGGGAGATATCTTGCAACCTACCACAGTCAACGTACCCTATTTGACAGCAACGAAGCCCCGTAACCTTGCCATCAATGAACAGAAAGGGTCCCAATTGTCACCACTCCAATAAACCGCCACGGAGCCTCCATCGTCACCAAACCAGCGAAGGTGTTCCGGGATCCAGTATGGCTCCGCTATAATCGTCAGTGCAACAGACCACTCCGCGACGGTTTGCAGTAGCAGGTCCTGTGCCGTGCGTCAGTGGTTCAGGTTGGTTTGGAGGAGCTTCACGTTTCTGTTGAAGGTGAAGCATCCATAGCCTCCGGGGCACACGTGCCCATAGGTGGCGGATCCTGCTTACTCCCCCTACCTTGTGTCTTCCCTTTGGATGCACAATCTTTTGTTCCCAATCGATGGCTAGCCGGACGTCTAAGATCCATACAAAGTGGACACTTCAGGACTCCTGCTTTGAATTCAATGGCCTTGTGGCCAGGTCCACTTTATTGGGGCACCTGCTGCGTACGTGACCCGATTCAAGGCACCGGTAGCACTGCAATGACCGTTGTGCTAGCACCTGTACCCTAACAGCAGTCTACCCTATACGGACACTTTTAGCTGCCGCCAGCTTACGAACCACCGTAAGTGTGCATTGTATCCATGTGGACCCCAAACGCAATGGTTTCCGATGTATTTCACCAACCTATATGTCCTTGACGAAACAGCCTCCCGCTTCAGCCACCGCAGCTGTAACTTCTGTTGAAGTGATCGATTCGTCTAAATCCATCACCCTTAGTTCGCCAGTTTTCACTAGCCGTGCGATGTACACGTTCATTTCGGCAAGAGCTTCCAGCATTTTGTCAGCCAGCTTGTCGGTCTTAGCAGCGCTGTCAGTTCCAATGACCTCTAGTTTCAAGGCCCCAATAACAGCTCTCCTCGTTCGGACTGTTTGGACGCCACAGTCCGACAGATTCACCTTTTAGCTAGCTGCTGCCATGACTTCCGCATACAATTTCTCGCTATGCTCTGGCACAGTGACCGTTATGGCTGCTGAGCTGGGCAACCTTCACGGCTTTGGTGCTTTCATAGCTGGCTTTGGGACCGACTCTTTCCCTGGGACTTTCTGAGACACAGGCTCTTTTTGTGACGAGGTCTTCTGACTCGTAGCCACCCTCTTGGCTTTGTGACTCAGCACTACCGCCCAAGGTTGCGATGGCCGTTCACTTTCCGTTATATGCTCGAAAGAAGTGGAGCCCTTAGGTTGATCGCCCTGAATGCGCTTTGCATCAGGTCCTCCTGATGATGATGGGCACTGTTCCGACTTCTTCATCGTTCCTTGCCCAACGAAATCTATCAGGTTTTTATCGATGAGAAAGCTAATGCGCTCAGTCAGCCGACTTTCGAATTCTCCTTCCGTCATACAAAGGGGTGGCTTGGGTGCGCATTACATTGTTCTGTTTTTCGTAAAAAACTGAGCTCCTCTTTCAACTTGCCAACTTTCGCCGTAAGCTCAGCGATTTGAGAACGCAATACGGCGTTCTCCAACCTTTCGACACTGTCGTTTGGCGTTTCGGCTCCGGCGCTTTTAGTTCTCCTGGAGATTGTTGTTTTGCCTTACTCCGTTTTCTGCTCACTTGAGAGGCCGTTGATTTAGCCGAAGCAACCGACATGATGGAGGAGTCCGACCTGTACCTGGATAAGCCTACATACACCCAGGCATCGAGTAGCAGTAGTGATTGACAACCCCTCAACCATGCATCTCCTTGCGCTGCCCTCACCGCTTGAGATTGGGGGTTTTTATAGAGGCTTTCTCTTTAATAAAGGCAAGGCCCTCGTTCCCGATCAAAGCCTGCCTGATCTAAACATGACCACAGCACTTTGACCAGGTTTACGAGTTCTACGCGCATTCCTACGACGTGGTCGACGGTGGAGACTGCAAGTGGCGCCTTTCTGCATATAAAATTCCGCGCAATGGCGGATTCCATTTTCAACTTCATATAAATTTAACTTCACATAAACGTAACTTCTCTACAAAGGCACATAATTCAAGTTGAGATCGTCACTGGGTGTAATAAATATAAACAAGATTTTGTCTGAGCCAGACAAAATTTTGTTTATTTCGCGAATACAACTCGCTTGATCACTGACCATGGTGCAGTTGTCAAGGCATTGCCTTTGGGGTGGGTTCGATTCTCACACGGGACAATTATTTGTGTGACCCATAGTAATTGTTTCCCAGAAGGCAAAACTATGAATGTGGTATTTAAAGTGATATTTTATTGTACACTAGTATTTCGCCCGCGGTTCGGTCCGTATGTACCACATTTTATATCGTGCTTAAAAAGTAGCCTTCCTCAATAATTTGGCTATCTAACAGTGCAAGAATTTTTCTAATCGGACCAGTAGTCGCTGAGATTAGCGAGATAAAACAAAAAGACAGATGCTAGCAGTCTAACTAGCATTTGTTTGATACATGTATCTCATAAACTGTGATATTTAGACAGTTGAAATTTTCACAGATGCTGTATTTCTGTTGACGCTATAACAACAAATAAAGGAAATCAGAATAATTTTTTTAAGTGGGCCTCTCATACAACAGACAATTTTATAATTTTATCGCCTTTTTTTATAGATTATGGTATGGAAACCTTCGTGCACGATTGCGACTCGTACTTGGCTGGTTTTTAAAATATAATAATTATCATCATTTTACAGACCATAAGTACTACAATGCATCAGTGAAAGTTGCACCCAAATCGGTTAAGCCGTTTCTGAGATTAATGCGCACAAACGCACATACACTCAGACAACAATTTTAACAACCTTTGTTTTGGGTTCTATTACGTTGATAAAGGGGGATCTTTAATCACAGTTTTTCTGAAATGTCTTAGATATCTGTCCCTTCCGCCTATTCCTATCCCTTCCGCAACAGCTAGTGAATAAATAAGACGATGATTCAACTGCAAAAATAAATCTATGATACACATTGAATAGTTCTTATTTAAATTTCATTGTAGGTATTTTGACATCTCATTTCTATCTTTTACTTATATAGATTACATAACAAAATTTCAGGCCCGTTTTAATAAACGCACCATCCAGTTATTCGAGCGTGTTATGAAAGTTTGTCGAGTACTTACAACTGACAAGAAACTTTGTAAGTCTTTGGGCAACTACGTTGAAATCATGTTGTATTCGAATTCTTGTCATTTGCGTTTGAAGAAAGTTAAACGATTATTAAACTTTATTAACTTTACATCGTGTTTTTTGCGAAATTATGAATTATTTATTAAAACATTTGCAAATATATGTTAATTTTCTTTACTTTAATTCAAAATTATATTCCAATAGCTATCTATATCATAGAAACCTCGAAATTTTGGGCCATAACGCATTAATTTATTACAGACACATATGGACAAAAAGATCGCAGAATAGCAACGTGTTTTAACTTCATTGATACAAATATGCCCCAATTTACAAGCAAAGCGCGTCCAATATGTAACCGAAGACTATAATTAATTGAACACAGCCGATTATAAACATCATATCATGAAAATACTTGAACAAATTATTCACGCATATCGCTATATCTACTCTTTTTAAAGCCAACCTTTTAGTAAAAAGCCAATAGCATTGTTTGTACTAACAAATTTCTGGAACAGCGTAGAAGCCATGAACGGATTTATTGGTTTATTGCGAGTGCTACGGAAGCCTCGGAACTCTACGCCTGTTACTTCAGGCTCAAGTAGAAGCTTCTAGAATGCTTGTTAAGGTCGATATTTTTGCGTGCTTAGTGGAATGTAATAACATTTTATAAATTATTAGCTGTTCGAGGATTCGATCTGGCTTCATAAATGCGTACACATGTAGATATATACGATAAATTTAACAAATCGTTAATTAAGATATCTAGACGAAATTAAATATCATTACACTTAATCAAATAAAATCAAAAATATATTTATTCAAATAGACGCTTGCGCGCATTAACATATTTTACATAAAAAATTATATACATAGGTTCGTAAGGTACCACCGGTTCGGAAAGCAGTTTCTGTTGAGAAGAGACCGGCAAGAAACTCAACAATTGCTCTTTTTCAAAAGAAGAAACTTAAGAACGAAGAACCCGGTTACTGTCTTATAAATTTTATACAAAACCGTAAAACCTTCATTATAATGAAACGTCCTTTAGAGGAGATATAAAATAAAATGAACCGATAAGTTCTCCTATAACTTTTACCCTAGAAGGTAACTAAAGTGCGTTTATACTTTTAATGGCGTATTGCTTATTATTTATGAGAATACTTTAATAGAATTCGTGCTCCGTTTTTAATTCATAAAATTATCTTTAAGACCTACTCATATTTTAAACGTTTCACGATACAGAAGTTTTTAAACAACCTGGTGTATTTATGCATCATTGTGAAAGATGATATCTGTATAAGTGAATCATTTTTCAAATATTTTCATATTTATTCTTCTTTCGGACCTCCTTTCCGTCGTCGTCGTCGACCATCTTTTGGATTTATTCCTCAAACGACGAAAAATCTTCGCTAATTGCTCTTGCTTTGAAACAGAAAATTCATTGGTGCACAACATTGCTATTCGAATTGTAAATTATTTAACATATATTACTCAAATATCTAAATACGCCGAAGCAAGTTTGAACGTAATATCTAAACTGACCTCACGGACAAAGTTTATAAATCTTGTTACTGTGTTGTACGCTTTGTATGAATATAATTCTGTTATCATTGCTTAAAAAACTACGTGTATTAAAATACGTGTAGCTATAACTGCTTTGTTTTGTATATGACATTTCAACAGATATACAAGTATAATATAATTTAAAAGTGCATGTGCGTATAATATATTGGATCAAATTAAAGAACATTTCTTAATATACAATTATAATAAAAGGATGTGCAGGGTGCAAATTTTAACTACGAAAGAGTTAATGAAAAAGAATCTGAGAGTCCCAGCAATATATTTTCCTTTACCACAAGAAAATTGTACTCTAACACCCAAATAAAATTTTACTGCTAGTTCTAAGATTTAGACAGTGATTGCTCAAGTAATAGCAATTAAGATAAGCCGCAGTTAATTGATATACCAGCTACATGATTTAATTAAAGCAGTAATGTAGTATCCTATTTAAATAAAAAATAACTTCAATGCCATTGCTAAGCCTGAGCTCTAAACCTGAGATTTCGCAAAAAAATAGGGGTCTGAAAGTAACTTACCGTACCCGATATAAAACAAGCCACCACTTGTGTAGGAATTGAACAGATGTATGCATTATTCAATCGTTGGAGATGAACAATAGATAACGATACTGTGTTAACATACACTACAATTTTGAATATTTAAAAAAGGCAGAAAGAAAATACTCTTTGCAATCATAAAAGTACAATACTTTTTTTTTAATACTAAGGTGCCTTGAGAATTATGTTTTTTATTGTTGCTTATTTTGAAATTACCATCAGAGTACCATAGATACTTTCCCAAAATACATGGTTGTTAGTGTATTGTTTTTATTCTTAATAAAGACAATATGCTGTTAAACAATGTAGTACGTGATATGTATCTATCTAATACCATTAAACGAGCAATTATTGTATATATATATATATATATATAATCGAAATCTCGGAAACGGCTCCAGCGATTTTCATGAAATTTAGTATGTGCGTAGATTCGGGGGCGAAAAATCGATCTAGCTAGGTTTTATTTTTGGGGCATTCCACGTGAAGCGGACAGGTAAAAAAAGTTGATGTTTCCGATTTTAGTAATATTTGATTATGTTATACCTATACGTGTCCTCAATCCAGATACAAAATATTTTTACAGTATATAATGTATTTTACGATTTACAGATTTATTTAAAAATGTGACTAACCGGCAGGTATGCGCCACTTCGAATCCCATTATCCCGGTATTGAAAAGATAAATGGAAATAAATGAAGTAGTCAAGTGTATGCCTAATTTAATGAGCTTTTTAATTGCATTTTTATATATTAAAAAATTTTTTTTTTGGAAAGAAATCATGTTCAAACTTTTTAAACTTGAATTTTTTCTAAAACTAGTTAATAGTGTATAGATAGTCCTTGCCAAGTTTCATAATGGGCCGAGAAGTCCTTTAGGAGCTAGGCCATCTACAGTGTCGAAGGGTAGCGCCGGTGCCCGGATCGCGCCTTCTGCCAGTTAACGCGAGATTACAAAAACATCCAACAGAATATTTTGTTTACCTAATTGAGTTTAATAAATCATTTGATCTCACTTAAATGTACTTAAATTTACAATAAAACGACGTTACTATGTTTCAATTAATGTTTATTAAAAAAAATCAATTTTTATAATCTTCACTTTTACTCAACACTTTAAAATTATAACACCCCAGTGTTTGTATAAATCGCACCGTGCATAACGTTTTGTGGTCACATAGAACGAATTTGATTTTATCGTCGGAAAGTACTAATTATTGCCTACGCTTTCAGATAACATTTTTTTTTTTCGTCTCACTTATAGATATTGAGATTCAGAATAGAACAACGATCTATCTGATTTGTGCTCCGCAGTACAAGGACCTATGTACGTTTAGACACTGTTTTTTGTACTGACTAGACTAAGTTTACTAATGTAACAGACGAGTCTAAAATACTCTATAGAGTCAATATATTTTGTATCTGGATTGAGGACACATATAGGTATAACATAATCAAATATTACTAAAATCGGAGACATCAACTTTTTTACCTGTCCGCTTCGCGTGGAATGCCCCTTTTAGAAATTATCCTTTTATAACTTTTTTACTTTTTTTCTATTCCAGATCATTTCTTTATTTTTTTTTTAAATTTCCAAAACACGCGATTAAATTCCAGGATGATACAAGTATTTTGAAAAATAGTATGGCCTTAGCAAAAGCTAAAAGCAGCGTTGTAATATGCTAGGCTTTAAAGAATTAGGGCCAGTTCCATGGATCCCCGAGACACTGTAGTGTTAGTCGACATCTGCTCAGGCAAGCGACCCTTGACAATGACATTGATAGACTGTTCAAAAGTCCTTGACTGAGTTAACAGATATTATGCTGTAGGTTGGAACCTTCTTGATGATATAAAATAAAATTAGCGCTTGATTATCAGACCTTATCTTAAATCCAAATAATGATTCCTAAATAAATAGCATTTTTATATTAATTACAAAAATGTAGAAAAAATATTATATTAATAATGTAACGAACCTTATTACTTACATATAATAACTCAGATTAATATTAACACGAGTAGGTATACGAAACGTACAGGAATAGTTTTAACGCGTCAAGCGTTTTCTAATCTTACGTCTCGGTATGGGTTTAGGAAGTACAGTAGTTGTATAGTCGCTGTGTTGTTTCACTCAAACAAACAAAAAACATTTCGTTGCTCAGACTCACGTATTCAGTTCAACTTACCAATCATACATTCAAACGAAAATAACTGTATGGCGAACGCAAGCGCACAACACGATTGATGTTCGTGTACAACTTCTACTCGCTCGAATTTGTATTATGCTGAGTTGTGAAGTAAGTTTTTCATCCATTTGCCGCACATTTAATTTGAAAATATTGAACAAAAAATAAAGTAGAAGTAGAATTGGATATACATAATTATATTTCCCTTTACTGAGCAAGGACCTCTCTTAGCACCAGGCTATTAGGGGTAGTTCGTCGCATGATTCGAGTAGAACTACGTCGTACGACTACCTAGATAGAGGGTCGGCACAACCTGTGTAAACGGAACCATGTTGTAAACGGTAACCGGCCCATACACCCAGATACGGAACGATAATCTGTGGGTGACACTTGTAATGTCCCGTGTGGGAATCGAACCCACGACCCCCGATGGCGAAGCTAATAGCGTAGCCACTGCGCTGCCGATTTCTCGTGTATAATATTTGTTAGTACCATCTTCTTGTAATGTACGAGTTTTCTCACAATGTTCACGTTGTATGTGCGTGGCAACTTTAAACTAGGTTCATTAGAGTACACTGAATTAAAAGTGATTGCCTGAGCACTTTGTCGGATATGGCTTATTGCCGTAATAGTCAAGCTAAGCTGCATGATTGACTCATTAAAGCTGAGAATAGGGTACGATACGGGGATACTTTTTTATACTTAAATGAATATTTTTGATATTTAATCTATTAATGCCCGGTTGCTGAAGAACTTTTGTCAGCTATTTATAATATAGTCGTTAGCGCTATTGATCCGATAACTTATGAAAGTGCGTTCTTGAACAACGCCACGTAAGATAAACTGAGATTAATCTAACTAACCAATGAGTGCCGTTTATCGGTTCCATAACTCTATTTGACCTTTTATTTCTTAAAAAGTTCAAGTTTTAGGTTAATTCATGCGATATTAAAATAAATTACGGATGACACCTAAGTATTAAAATCGTTCAAAAGATAAAACTGCATTATGTTTATTTGATAATGCCATCCAAGCTTGTTTCTTCGCCTCCGTAGAGGTCCCATCCGTGATTTTGTTGTCGATTACAGATATAAATTTCTGTCCTTGGCGACTATGATAAGAAACATCTCTCTTTCAGTAAACATTTTAGTACTCTTTCTAAACTCCATTACTGTTTTTGTTACAAAAGAATAATTTTAAAAAAATATTATTATACTTAAAAATAAAGAATAATAAATTTAAAATGAATCTATCTTCAGATTCTATGAATTAAAGAGACACAATTCTAGCGGGAGACAAGAAACTACTTATTGATTCCATAGTTATTGAATCGTTCGTTGAATGTTCAGAAATGCAGTGACAGTTAACCAAAGTTCATATAATACATTACTTTATTGAGCTAATAGCTAATCTGAGTTTAACCAAGAGAGCTTCAGAAACCGGGCATAAGTATTTTTTTCTATATCCAAAAGCTTTCCTGTTATTAACACGGTTATATCAGAATTATTAACCTTAAGAGGCAGAGAGTAAGCGAAAACAGTTTTTGTTTTAAACTGCAATAATGACAGATAAGTAGTTTTTAGGTACTAGTATAGAAGAGAACGCTTATGGGTACGCGTATTACTTTTTTATTTCCAATGTCGAAGTTATGGCTCTACGACTTAACAGACGAGTATTTGGTTTGCGATGTGGCACAACGCAATATGTGATTACTATATTTAACGTCCATATTGGCCGCCAGGGGATTCATGTGAGCCAGTAGATGCAAACAAATTGTGCATTTCATTTCCATGTTCAAATATAAAATTAATATCTATATAACTCGATTTTACCTACGGAACATTTATGTATCGAAAATGAGAGTTATACATTATTAACTGTTACAAACAGTAAACGTTATTATTTCACTTAGAGTGCTATTTAGAAGAGTTTAATCTTAAGAGTTTAAGTTTAAAATTAAAGTAAAGATGGTGACGTGAATTATCGAATTTCTTTAATCTAATACGCTTTTATTGTTACCAATTTCTTAACGTATTAGTAGCTTGTACATTGTATTTTTTTAAATGTTCTGGATATTCATTCAATGGTGGATTATGATTTAATTTTTGTGGATTATTATGTACTAATAAATCTTTAGGCTTTTTTTTCATTTAATGGAGATGGGCTATACATCAGAAATCCCCAATATCCTAAGAATAGTAACGGCAAACCCGAACTATTTTCCACTTATTAGTAAATTAAATTTGCCTCATAGCAAAATAAAGTAAATGGTATGCCATCTTATTTTTGCAATCTGCCACTACTGTGACGTACGAGTAATACCTAGGCGATATTGAGGTTTCTGGCTCAATATATTTTAAGAGTACTAATAAGATCTGTATTTTTTAAACTAATACAAACCTGCGTGTCCCGCGGAGGCAGATTTACGACGTACTAAACCACAGGCGTCCTATTTCAGCAGCTTCGCTCGATATTTACTGACGGCGTTAAATTGCGTCGATAAAAAAAAACTCCGTAAACTTTATGCGAAGCGACTAATGCTTACGTAATATATAACAAACGTGATCCCATCCGTGTAACTGTTTTATTTGATGTTGAAATAGAAACTGCCATACGGCCAGTTTCAGTATTCTATCAACAGATAGATTTGGTTACTAGCGATAGGTATTTGACATTAGCTCCATAATACTTACGTCAAAATTCTATGTCCGCTAACCAAATCTATCTGTATATAGAATATTGAAACCGGCCTAGTATAAGGTAACGTATGTATTCCGATCATTATTTCGAAGCGTATTCGGTGTTAATTTATCTGATAAACCGATATTAACATATAATCATCATCATCATCATCATTTCAGCCTGTAGGCGTCCACTGCTGAACATAGGCCTCCTCTAGGGATTTTCACTTCGATCGGTTTGAAGCGGCTTGCATCCCTTATATAATGCATGACATGAACTCCAAAATTATGGTAAGCGTTATTTAATATGACGAGATAAAAATCTAATGGTACAACTTTGGAAAATGTTAAATAAGGTAATTCTATTCTGTAATCAGATTATACTAAATTCTAAAATTAAACGTGAAATATATGGGTATAAGTTAGGTCGTTCTATATTGGTGGACGGTAGTCTGCTTAATTTCTAGCGAACAGGCGCTTGTGTTGAACTTTTTATATAGAACACATAAAGAATTAAGTCATTAGATATAATCCATAATACATCTACTAACTTCGAAAAAATCGAAATTTTCAACATCTTTTTATCTACAATATTTTTCGCATTTTTGAGCAATGCTTCGCTTATCTGTTACCTCTTTTACAGCAGACTAAACAATCTTAAATATCGTGTTACTACAATAGTTCGAAAGTCAAGGTCATAGATGTCATCATTGCTATTTTAAATTTACTAGTGCTACTTTTTTTATAGTGTTACTTTTTTTATAGGTTAAAAGCTCGCTAAAAGTAGATTGTCAAAAAGTGTTATTCATAATCGTTAGCTAAAACGTTCATCAACTCTCCGATAAAGTGTCTTTGATACAAACAAGCTAGGACCCTTATTATTATAATATAATAATAAGTTTGATAAGTGTATATTAGCAAAAACATAGCCGATTTTGGTCAGCTCATTTTTGACATTTGCAATGACTACTTTTAAATCATTCCACCCCCCTCCACCCCTTTAATGCGGTTGAATTCGTGCCGGTGTTTTTATTTTCGATGAAGCGAATACACTTCTTGACAAAATCTTTCAAGATATTGGCTTAACTGGATACATGAAAATTACAGTTCGAAGAACAAGACTATTATACCTGTACCATTATATTAAACTGACCTTTTAAAATAGAGCAACTGTTCAGTTTCTTACCGGTTTCTTCTCAACAGAAACTGCTTTCCGAACTGGTGGTAACTTACGAACGTGTTAATCTAATATATAAAATTCTCGTGTCACGGTGTTTGTAATTGAACTCCTCCGAAACGGCTCGACTGATTTTCGTGAAATTTTGTTTGCGTATCGGCCAGGGTAGAAAATCGGACAGTATCTATTTTTCATCCCCTAAATGTTAAGGGTGATCCACCCCAAACATTTTTTTCTACCCAACAAATAATTTATATGGCAAAACAACGTTTGCTGGGTCAGCTAGTTTCTTTGTAAAATTTTGATGTTTCATAAGTACGCGCAAGCTTCTATGTGTATAAAGATATTTTATTATTATTCTTAAAAAAATTGCAACACCAACATAATTGTTCCTCTAGCCAATTTTCACTTCTTTTTCATTTTAACAGTAAATTATCAGCCTATACATGTTCCACTGCTGGGCAAAGACGGATCTATACAGAGGGTATTAGGGCATAGTCCACGTGGCCCCACTGCGGATTGGCGTACTTCACATATCTTCGAAATATTTGTATTTGTTATTATTTCGAAATATGCAGGTTTCCTCGCGTATGCCTAACGGTGGGCGAACACACGCTGAAGAAGAAGAAGAAGAATAAGAAATTACATTTTTTTTAAACAAAGTTGTCCTACATTTAGGTATTTTTAAGACTTAGTCTTATTTCTTAGACAAAGTTTTATTTCATTGTACTTATCAAATAGAGTTTCAAACAGGTGAGGATGTTTTCTTACAAACGTACACGTGAGCAGATCTACGAAAAATCACAAGAATTCAATAAGCTGAATTTTGGCTTTGTTGATTTTTCTAAGGCACTTAACGCCAGTACCTGGAGGACCTTGATTTTTTTTTGGTAAATCGTGTATTTTATCGTGTACATTTAGATACAAATTACTGAGTAATGAAATATGCATAATATTTTTCGATATTACCTACGTAATAATAGGAAAATCTGAACTGGTGTTTTCCACAAAAGAAAGAACTTAAAAAAAAAGTGAAAAAATAACAAAATAAAGAAAGTACTGATCTGGAATCGAAAAAAAAGTAAAAAAATAAGTGTGTAAATGATCGTGACACGAAACCACGGCCTTGTGTTTCGGGGCCGCCCGTTTACCGACCGAGCTATTATACCATCTTTTTTCGGTTAAATTACGAATACGAATACGAATTAAGAATACGATGGTAATTCGAATGATATTTTTCATTTCCTGAAAACTGGGATAAAACGTCATTTTCTAAAAATGAAACCTAGCCCGATCGATTTTTCGCCCCCAAATCTAGGCACATACAAAGTTTCATGAAAATGGCTGGAGCCGTTTCCAATTATATTGCTCGTTTAAAGGTATAAGATGAAAAGGCCTTTATTTTGAAACGCTTTGTTGAATATGGATACACTAAGCCTATCTTCACAGACGCGTTTATGATGTGGAACTATAATGTATAATCTGTTTGATTATACATTATCGGACAAACTTCATACCAGCTCGGAAGCCCGCCACGAATGCAAAATGTTTTCGTTTTCGTTTGGATTAAACATTTAACACAGCAAAAGCAAAATAATGACTAAAGACCGTGCCAATAGTAATTTTTCATTCAATCCTGCATTTATCGTGAAACTTTAATTAAAAATAATGGCGGTTGCGTGGATGAACTTAACGATTGGATGAATGGACAAGCTGGAATAAATATGGAGAAACAGAAACATAACCTAAAGCTACGAAGAATGGGTCCATCCAAACGCTTTTGTTCCCCTAATTTTTATACGCTTCTGAGACATGCATTTGGCGACAATTGGAGATGAAAAAAAAAGATGCTTGGAAGACAAAGAAACGAGTGTTAGGAGTTTCATCGACCGAATTTCACACAACACAATCGCGTTTATTCTTCTTGGCATCGGGCAACGGACACCGGCTTTCGGTAGTCGTGCAAAGTCACATATTGAAGTTCTTTGGACACGTCTCCCGGAATAGCAATGACTGCATTAAGCGTGGTTCACGTTTAAATCAGAGGGCATTAGATGGTGAAGAAGGACGCTCATCCGATGGACCGAACAAACCAAGTCCAGTGTAGGTTCATAGAGAAATTTGGGCAATGTTCGTGAAGCAAATGAGATCTTATCAAAGAAATAATGTGTTCTGTTAAAAGCGATACGTAGAAACAGAACGTATAGTATTGATTAGTGCCTATTAAATTGCTCAAATTGTTGTGTACCAATTTTTACTTAAATTTAGAAAAGAACTGTTTTATAATTAAAGTACGTTGTAGTACTTACACTGACATTATGTATTTTTCGTTGAGAGCTCATCTCGTGTGATGAAGTTTATTGCTTTATCTTGCTTATCCCGCTTACAAGCATAATAAAACGCGATAGGCTCTTAAAGTAGGCCATAGGCAATAGCTGGTATTAATGGTTGATATTAAGTATTAAGTTGTTCAACAATGTCTTTTACGATGTAATTCATTAAATTTTTGGCTTTCAATTTTTTATTAATAATATTTTTTTGATAATTATTTATTGATAGTCTGCAATAAAGATGAAATTTAGATGTGAGTTTTTACAAGATAACTTGTTGACATATTATAACTGGTTAATTGATTATTGCATATTTTATATACGGTGACAGCAAAGTGGAAAATTAATAGTTTTTGGATTCCCGTAAGTGTTTTATTGATTTATATAATAATAAATGTATTATTCCGGCTACATTTAAAAAAAATATCTAATGCCAAACTAAACAAAACGTGTACAATGGGTACTATATAACTGATCAACACACCTAAATTGTTATATAAATAAATTTATATTATAGATATAGATACAAGAAAAACAGTACTGCACCAATTGTACCTGTCCTTTGCTCTCCAAATTAAGGACCTCACAATTTACCCTTATATCCCGTGCAAATTAAATATGATCCAGGATATTATCGTATTAACCGTAACGTATCGTTATCACTAGCTCAGCGGTACATACGCTTCTCCAATTTTCTTTAGCCTCCTGTCTCCCTAATGTGATCGGACCATCGGGCTGGTGGTCTGCCCACATTTCTGCCTAGCCGGGGTCTCCACTCCAAGACGCGCTTGCTCCAACGTTCGTCTTTTCTGTGGCACATGTGTCCGGCCCAAGCCCACTTTAACTTCGCTACTCGGTGGCCCACGTCGACCACTTTCGTGCGACGTCTGATGAGCTCGTTCCGGACTCGGTCGTGCAACGTTATGCCGCTCCATATTGCGCTGCATCTCCTTGAGTTTATGGATCAACCCCGCACTCCGTGTCCATGCCTCGCACCCATATGACATTGCCAGAAGAACGCATTGGTTAAACACTTTTCTTTTAAGTGATATGGGAATTTTAGACGTTTGCACGCAATTCAGCTTCCCAAAGGCTATCCATCCCAACATAATCCTTCGCCTCATCTCTGCCATCATCGAGTTACGACCAAGCCTTATCACCTGTCCTAGGTAAGTGTACTCCTGCATCTGCTCTAGTGGTTGTCCGTTCAATGAAATGGTGTGTGAACACAACACCGAAGTGTGAGATTGGCTGGCGCCATAACCTTGGTCTTCTCCATATTCATCTTAAGACCAATTCGCTGGGACGCGTGATATACGAGTAGTTGCTCCAGCATGTCTTGTAGGTCTTCAGCATGTTCAGCAATTAAGACTATGTTGACTGAGATATTTGCCATTGACATTGATTCCTTGCCATTCCAGTCGAATGTCTCGAATATGTCCTCCATGGCGTTGGTAAATAGTTTAGCTTAGGGGTTACCTTCGTAATTTCGCTGAAACACTTTGTAACCCCGGTTTTCTCTTTCAGCGCTTGGATTTTAAGTGTTTTTTTTACGAATTTCACGTTTGTGAGTCTTGTGAATCTTTTTGTTTAGCTCGCGATGTGCAACGCTGTTAACTTAATCGTCTGCTATCTTACAGCGTTCTTGCATCATGTTTTTCACGTTTTCTGGAAATCAAGATGAAGATGTATTTACCGAACTGTTCTTTTGCTATGGCCGTCAAGTTCTTTGTAAAACGGTTGTATTTAGTTGTCTTCCATCTTCGAAATGTTCCATCGCTGTTTTTTCAAGGATTTTTCTAGAGATTTCTCAAACCTTTCGTCGACGCTCTCTGGAATATACAGCTTTCCCAATTTTCTTCTTACGAGTTTTGTTCTTTCTAGTTTCGAATGTAACACGATTATTCCTCGGACAAGTTTGTGGTCGCTGCCTGTTTGGAAACGATTGAGTACTGTGAAATCAGTGAAAATGTGCTTGTTGTTGGAGATGATGAAATCTATCTTATTTGTCTTATTTCCTCCCGGACTTACCCATGTCCACTTTCTTTTGGGCTTCTTCTGAAAATACGGATTCATGGCAAATAGGTTGTTGGCTGAGAGATAGCATATCAGCTTTTCTCCACGTTAGTTCCTATTTCCTATGCCGTTAGGACCCATACAGGTTTCCGACTCTAACTTGTGTCATTTCATGTGCATTAAAATATATAACAAAATACCGAGAGAATTTCGAGAACTAATTTTTTTTTGATATGCCCTCAGACGTTGACTTATACTTAAATTTTTTATACCCTGCAAGAATTCTTTTATTATAAAACAAAGGAGTGACATTTTATGTTGTGTTTTTAATTTTTTTTGGATCTGCTATATTTGTAATGGGACATTGAGTTATGTTATTGTTATTTATTATTATACAAAACACATCAAATACTACATCATCATCATCATCATTTCAGCCTGTTTGAGTCCACTGCTGAACATAGGCCTCCTTCATTGATTGTCACGAAGTACGATCCTGAGCCACCTGTATCCATCGACTTCCCGCACATTTGCACAAATACTACATATTAATAAATTCTTTCCTCATTTATAGTAATTGTGATTGTATTGAATTGTGACATTATTTTTTATTTATTATTTTTTTGAATGATAACATTTGTTATTAATTAAAATTTCCACAATTTTGGTTCATTTTAGTTTAATTTACTGTAATTAATAGTATTTGATTGATTTATATTGTGTTTGTATATATTATATTATTTGTGAAATATTTGCATGCCAATGAGGCGAAATATGTCTGTGCTTTTATCTATATCTACTGAAAATCTTTATCCACCATATTTCTGCAAATAAATATGATTTGATTTGATTTGTACCTCTTATTTCTGACAAAAATCGGTTTGATTTGGTGCGGTCTCCTTGGGAATCATGGTCTTCAGTCGTTAATTTAGAATGTGTTACGAGATTTTGCTAGCGTGAGTGAGATATGTGCTATAATTTGTTCTTCTTCGTTTTTTAAATCTTTAATTTATTAATGATTGTAAGTGATAACCGCTGCCCATGGACATCTGAAACATTGTTGGTTTGCAAATGCGTTGCCTTTTAATGATGTTGGCCCCGGTTACCTCACTGCCCATTCGTGCGACAATGAAGACAGTTGCGTTAACCTACCACGGTGTTATGGTGACTTCTACTTTTGCCTTTATTACATTTGGTTCTTCGTTCTCAATTCCTGGTAAAAAGATCTTTTACACATTTTATAAAAATATTATATTATATAACCAATAGCCTGTAAATGGTTTGCTAGTTCACCTTTATATCAGCGTGTCTGAGATAATGGATACTAAATGGCTAAAATTGCGATATTAATTTGAAATAATCCATAATTGTTATAAAGTCATGATAAATCAGAATTAGGGCTTAAAGTTTCGACGAAAGTAGCTGCTAAAGTTATTCATATGTTTTTAAATCGACAGGTAATTTTTGGTGCTCTACGTTCATAAAAAGAACAGTCGATAGTAATGAATTGATTATTAATGAATTAATTTATTTATTTGTCGGTTGATTGTTAGAGAACAGCTAATGGTGTTAAGTGCGTTGTTGTGTATAATGTTTTTAAATAAATAAATAAATGAATAGTTCATCCCCAATGCTCAACAGTAAGGTGTGTCTTATGTGCTGTGACATCTAACGCATTGTATTTTCCGTTGGATTTATAAACGAAACGCTGAAGAATAAATCCAATTTTAAGTAAAAATATTGCTTACCCCTATAAAGACGTGGAGGATATGGAAATTCAAACATTATAATTTATAAATATAAAAGATATCAACACTTCGCTAAAATCTGGTAAACAATATGTGAGTTTTGCTTGTTTCCTTCTTTTAAATTATCGCAGTATGATTTATAACTATAAGGAATGACATAATTTCGTTCCCAATGACATCACGTTTTCTGTGAATGTTCGCTAAGTACTTTATGTATGTTATGAGTAATTAACCAACTATAATAGCCGCACCTTTATAGCGTTAATATTATTTATTCTGTGCCCCAAAGCAATACATATTATTTAGTCATCGTTTGTTCATTTATTTCATGATTAACTTCAGAACCTTCAGATGTATTATTAGCTAATCTATTATTTTAACTTAGTCCCTTGATAAAACACTTGGGGTACATTTAAAGATATTCTGTCACCAGGGTTCTTTTTGTAAAGTACTCGTATGTAATACACGCAAGTCTAAGCAACAACAAATACGCAACGGTATTTTTTCGTTTATTAAGAAAGTATTATACTATATTTCAATACGTTTTGCAGATGTTGGGTGGTGGTACACTCCAGGTCTTTCAAAACCTTCCTCTGGAGCATATTCCTTACGTGCTCAATTGGGCTTAAGTCGGCGATTGAGCCGGCCAAGCCCGAACTTGAATGTTCTCCTTCAAGAGCTATTCTTGAGTCTTTCTGTATAGCAACGAGAATTGTCGTGTATCAGAGGAAAACATGAACCACGTGAAAAGACCATCAAAAAGCAGAATAGTTTTGATGTAAAAATTAGCGACTAATTTTTTCATGATTCCCGTCTATGCCCTTGTACGAAATGTTGACTCGCTGTCGGGATAAACTTTTTCAAACACATATTATTAGCTCACTGTCTTCAGGACGTCAACAGATCCTTACTCTTGTCGAAGCAGTTTTAAAGAGAGAGAGAGAGAGAGAGAGAGAGAGAGTAGGTAGGTACATGTAGCTGTTGTAATGGCAGTTATGTATTTGCATACCAATAGTCATGAAGTCACTTTATGGCTTTTAGCCGCGTTTTAAAGCTCTTAAAATTCATAGCAGTAATTAAAACGAGAATGTTACGTCCGTTGGCGTCTATACATTTATAGTTAAATAAAGTTCACTATTTTGTGGATCTTACCCTCCGTGCTAAAAACAAAAAAAAATAATGTCGGATACCATTCATTCTTCTCAGCAAGCGTATTCTTATGTATAAGCTAAATATGTTAACATCAGGTAAACTGCCTGATTGCTTCACCTCCCCACATAAAAAGAAATGGCTATGAACTTAAAGTGTATTTTCTGAAGCCAACGTTGACATTAGCATTCTTCTATTGTTAAGTGTAGCAACACAATACATTCTATTGATATTATGGCATTTTTTTTAAATATGCTGTCTATTATAAAATAATAAGAAATACTACGCTTTGTTGCAAACAGACAATATTTATTAATCGATACTCTCTTAATCGTACGACATGATGAGGAAAAAAAGGTGTAATAAAGCATGATCATAAACTATATTTCAATTATTGTGGCCGTTATGAATTTCGTAATAGCGACCGTCTGCATACGTGCCGTCACTCATAAAATAGATTTTATTGCCTTTTGCTTCACTTTAAAGCTCTTAAATTTAAAGGTGTTTTAAGCGTGGAATTTTCGGTTTTTGCGAAAATATGAATGTAACATTACCGCGAGTGTGTATTATTTTTAATTTGAAATTATAAAATTTATTCACAATTAATTAATTAACAAACTTTAAAGTATCACGAACCATTATAAGTAACGTTTCACGCTTGATATTAATTAAAACTTTTTTACAAATTTTAAACAAACTGAGATGATACTGAAGTTTGTTTGGAAAGTTTCTACGAACTTTAATTAGAAGAAAGTTCAAAATTTTGCCATCTGACATAAGAACATATGTAGGAAAATTTTAGAGCAGTAACATCTTTTATATTTACGATGTGTTTATTGCACCTTAATGTTGTAATAGTTATTTTTTCTGTGTCAAAGCAAATCATGATATGTGTCAAAGCAAATCATGATATATAATTCAGTTGATTTCAACTGAAATTGTATACGACCGGTTTCAATATACTATCTGTAGATTACTGGAGTTGGTTGCTAATATAAAAATTGATCGTGTATTGATATTAAAAGATTTCGAATCGATAATCGTACCGAATTTGGACCGGCTTAAACTGACCTATCACACGGCTTCTACTCATCTTTTATTTGTCTAGCAAAAAAGGTTGCTTGAGTGTTTGAATGTACACTGACCTATCACAGCAATTTGTTTTGTGTAACTGCCTGCATGTGTTACGATTCATAGTTGATTGATTACATTTTTCTATAATTCATAAGAAATATTGCATATGTTTTATCTATCACATGTGATTCAAAACGTCATTACATGTAGCGAGACCAATAAATGTATTGTAAAAATTAATATAAAAGAGGATAACCAATGCAAAATTACCATGAATACTTTGATGTACAGACAGTTTTATTGCCACGGTCCTAGGAGACACTATTTATAAATACGCTTTAATCGCGTCTAGACGATAGTCCAGATATTCATTGCTTTGAAGTTCGTGTAATTCTCGCGTAGCGAATTTCATTTGCCGAATCGTATCCGCTTTTAAACAAATTTGTCACCGGTCTTATAAAAATCCAGTCCATTCGTGCATTTCTTCTGCACTTAATCAAGCCAATATTGAAGATATGTTGCGTACATAGACAATCATTCAGTATCGGCATGCATACATATAGCAAATGCTTCTTATACATTAATTTTGTTCCAATAAATGATATTGATTTTTGAAACCAATATTTTGAAAAAAAAAAAAAAAAAAAAAAAACCAGATATATAAACTAGCTTTAAATAAAGGCGATTATGACCATATAAAATATTTTTTATAATTTTATAAACATTAATAACCCTGAGGGTTATTAATATCGATATATATACATCATATATGATAGCCAGGGTTTATTATTAGTAAAATATAAAAAAAAATTGTCATGTGTACGCCATGCCAGAAACTAATTATTATTTCGAATTCCGAGGAAAACGAGTACAGAGAGAAATAAAGCGTCATAATAATTAGCTTAACATTAGCTTAATATAAGTAACATTATTTCGATCTATGCATAAACCTCATTAACTGGAAGCTTTAAAGTAGTAAATAATTTTTATAAATTTTTTTTTTCTATTTATGTAGTATCAATTGTATACTCTCTTTTATTCTTATTTTTATTCAAATCTGAGAACTAAGAAAAGGTTTTATATTTCTCTGATTTGAAGTTTGACGAGCTTTCATTGATTAAATCAAGATAATTACGAGACCTATTATCGCCGAGAAATCCAGCGAATTCATTAGTAAGTTTTCTCATATTCACTTTAAATGTAGTTTAATCAAATTAAGATCACCTTTGAGAGCTTATTAGTACATAGCTTATCTATAATAAAGATAAATAAAATTGGAGTGTCTGTTTGTGATCTTAGAATAACCGCTTTCTACTAAATGCATATGGATGTATACACGGTACATATACCAAAATATTTTTTTTATAATTTTTGTCTGCCTGCCTGTCTGTTTGTCTGTTTGTTTCGGCTAATCTCTGAAACGGCTGGACCGATTTGGACGGGACTTTCACTGACAGATAGCTGATGTATTAAGTAACTTAGGCTACTTTTATTTTATTTTAAATGCCACGCGGGCGAAGTCGCGGGTACAGCTAGTCTATTAATAAAATGAAGTCAATAAGCCTATATGACATTAAATTTTGATGTGGTTTGACGGGATAAAACTTGTGTACTCCATAGAGTTCTTGGGAGTCATTTCATGTCTGTGAAACCACATAGTACACGAGAATGAAGGAAAATGTAATGAAAATATTATGTGTGTTTTATTTTAAGGACCATCGGTCGAAAAAATGTTTTTATTTGAAATTAACGTGAAAGGTTTTTTTTAAATAAACATATTAAGAAAGCTAAATTATTCACATTAATTAATAAGTTAACGTTAACTATTACACATTATTTTTATCCTAAATTCAATTGGAAAACTTTTATTCAATTACCGAATTCTCCTCATTCTTAAATACGGTCGGCTTTCGCAAGGGATTGTTTCCAAAAGAATTTCTGTCTTAAATCAATGTCCAGAACAAAGACAAACTTAAGTAAAAAAAAAACATTGTTTTATCCTGATGGTTTTGTATTTTATTTATTATCATTGATAAAAGAACATTTGATTTTTAATTTTTCAAACAAAAGTTTCAATTATTAGAAGGTTGGTATGTCGAATTAAATTCGTCATGAACGTAATGTTAAGATTGTCGTCTCTCTTTGTGGAATCAGTTCATATGAGCGAATTCTCGGACCAATTTTACTTATGAGAGGGGTCTCACATGTAATATTGGTCCGAAACCGCTGATTTACCTTATACCCATTGCTCATACCTCTATGACCAGCAACGCATCTGTAACCCCCCCCCCCCCTAAGAAACTCCACGGTGCGTGTATACTCGTAGAAACGACTCGGCAGGTACCGAGAGATGGCGGGAGAAGGCACTTGTCTACTTAGATTGGCGTACGATAATGACTAAATCGGCTTGTCGAAGGACATACCCTAAGGTGGAGCACGATAAAGCTACACGATATGTTTTATTTTCATATTTATTATTTTACAGGACTAGAATGGCTTTTTTACATAAGGGAAAAAAGCGAGTAATTGTTTTTAAGTGGTATTTTTAAACTTGAAGTGTTAGTTTTACGTGATCGATATATTTTTGGTATATTGCCACGCGAACACCGTGGTGTTCTCGTCCGGCATTCGAACACACATTTGCTGTTTGCAACATGAAATGGACTTTTCAAGCAAGAGAATTGCAAGAACGTGTTTTGGGAATAGACACAGATTAACGTGCACACCTCATATTATATTAGTAATAGCGAACCGGACAGATGTTGTCCCGTACACACGACTTAAATCCGAGAACAACTTATAAAAAAAATTACAAAAATGTGAATCTATACCATTCTCGAACCGACCTGAAGACACAAAATTTCACTGAAATCGGTCCAGCCGTTTAGTGTTCAGTGACATACACACGTACAGAGGAATTATGATATATATAAAGACTAGCTGACCCGTTAAACGTTGTTTTGCCATATAAATTATTTGTAGGGTAGAAAAAATGTTTGGAGTGGACCGCCCTTAACATTTAGGGGGACGAAAAATAGATGTTGTTCGATTCTCCACCCTGGCGGTTATGCATACAAAATTTCACGAAAATCGGTCGAGCCGAGAAGACCCGGTCGACGAAGAGGATTTAGAAACAATGGACCCACCGCCGGTGGTCCCGCCGGATAGCACTACACCCACAGTTGGTGTAAAAATAATCACACCAGTTCACCCACACAAGGTACAACCGCGTTCCGGGGCGGTTCTCACTGCTCCCAACCATCGATTAGCTAACGGGTCGGGAGCGATTGAGGCTTTTCAGGATTTGACTTCGTTATCATATTGTTAGTTTTATGCAGATGATGTAGCCATTTTGTGCGCATATTTTTGGTATATCTGCATAACAAAAATAATCCTGAACTGCCGTAAAATAATTCAGAAATATTATAACTGTCAAATATGAAAAGTAAAATTTTATAATAATGCAATACTTAGTGCTGTTTATATTTAATTTTAATCATTACTTTTTCCTGAGACGAAGGAAAGGCACTTCATACCTACTTTTTTGCGTAGATGGTTGAAGTAGACGAAAGTGAACATCAATCTGAAGTAGCGGGACTAAAGAAATTAACACGACACGTTGTTATGAGAATCGCTTGCTCTGTAGCTGAGATGTATGTACGATAACATGTTGTATATATGCTTCAACTACTTTCTTTAAGATAAAATACTACCATTGTACATAATGGCATTGCGTTTGTTAATTTTATTTTACCAAATTTTCATAGCAGTGAGAGTTGTGCACAGGCGCTCGCTTTATTTCAATATACTGGAATTAAAATCCCGTTGTCGGCACCAATAAAATTGTTAATTGCAATTTTGAGTGCTAATTGATCACTTGCTCAGCGGTGAAGGAAAATATCGTGAGGAAACCTGAATATTTTCTAAATAATGATAAAAAATATTTCGATGATATAAGATATCTCCCAATCCGCAGTAAGGCCGGGTGGTGGACCTGCTCTAATATTCTCTATACAGAAGATGCCTATGCTCAACAGTGGGACATGCATACATATATAGATTTTTACTAAATCTAAATCCCTACCTACAGCGCCAATACAGTTCTAAAAGTATACAGCTGCGGCCAAATTACCACATTTCGCTATTTACGCTCTAATAGCGAGCGAAGGAAGCGGATTTAAATCAGAATTCCCATCTTCTTATTTAGATTGCAAAGCAATTGCGATGATACTCGTTTTTAGCAAAAAGTGAAATGTGGAGATAGAGCTGACAATGGTCTTTCTTTTTCATTTTAATTGCATCTTACTACGCGCTTGGCTGGAATACAATAGGTCTTGCTCTAATCTTGCTTTATACTACCTGAAATACCTAGAATATTCGTCCTCGTTTTGATTTTGATGTTCTGTCAGAAAACTATAACAAGTATTTAGGTTATTATGGGAATTTAGAAATCATTTTTAACGGTCATTTAACCGTTCATCACCTAAACTTTACATTAATTATATAAGAATTTGGATTACTTAAGGTAAATTAGATGCCATCGATGTTTGTTTGTAATTTTTCGGTACACTTCATTGTTTATTTTTGTATGTCAATCCAGTTCATTTTTCATTTTTGTACTTGATTTTTTGAATGCTTTCTAAAATCTATGGTTATTTATGCGTTTATATTTATTTTAAAAATTCAGTTGTTTGCCACCTCCTTACATGTAAATAATCTGACTTATCTAGAATGTATGTCTATATATGCGTAGAATAAAGTTTTGTAATCTTTTTAAAGCATATTTCATGAAAGGAACAGAGCAAAGGTAAAGTTTGAATCGAGAAGGATTGCAGAAACCTTTCTGACACAAAAAAATGAAATATAACATGTTATAAATGTTAATAATACATTAAATAAAGTGAAAGGTTAATTGTTTACTTTCATACATCAACATCAAACGTTTTTATCAAAAATTTTAATAATGACCTAGTAATTGAATATATTTAGAGGGGAAAAATATTAAGTTCGATTTTCATCAATCAACCTATAAGGCGATCGACACAAGAAAAGTTTCGAGTTCAATAAAGCTGTGGAACCCGACAGGTAATTGTTAAATTAACAAAGCTTAATATTCAATAATAATAATAACAATAATAAAATATCTTTATTCACATAGACGCTTGCGCGTTCTTATGAAACGTCAAAATTTTACAAGAAATTAACACGTTCGTAAGTTACCACCGGTTCGGAAAGCAGTTTCTGTTGAGAAGAAACCGGCAAGAAACTCAACAGATTCTCTTTTTTAAAAAATCAGTTTACAATATAATAGTACAGGTACAATAGTCTTGTTTTAGCCTACGTGAGTATCAACAGTATTAACCCCACACATTGGCGTCGTCAAGATATTAGGTATAATAGGCTTTAGCCATAAGTGTACTTCTAATTTTTCGTTTAAATTCATCAAGTGGCAGACTTAACATCGACTGTGGGATTTTATTATACATGCGCACACTTTGCCCCATGAACAATCTGTTTACTTTTTGTAGGCGAAATAATGGCGTAGTTAGTTTGTCCTTATTTCTAGTATTTAGTTTATGTCTGTCGCTATTCTTTTGATAATTATTAATATTCTGTTTAACATACAAAATATTACAATAAATATATTGAGACGCAACAGTGAGTATATTAATCTCTTTAAAAAGATCTCTGAGTGTATTCCGGGCTCCGATGTTATAAATTGCTCGGACAGCTCTTTTTTGAATAATAAATATTGAATTTATATCAGATGCACTACCCCACAACAAAATGCCGTACGACAAGATGCTGTGAAAATAACTGTAGTAAACAAGTCTGGCAGTGTCGATGTCTGATAGCTGCCTAACCTTCCTAATTGCAAAAACAGCGGAGCTTAACCTATTCGCAAGAGATGATAGATGGGGACTCCATTGGAGCTTTGAATCTACTGTGATTCCCAAGAATACAGCGGACTCAACAGGATTAAGGGTTACGCTATTCAATTTTAAGCTAAAACTTTGCCTTCTTACGTTGGGAAGGGCAAAAAGAAGGCATTTAGTTTTTTTAGCATTTAACACCATATTATTAATAGTAAACCAGTGGAGGATACGCGAAAGTGCACTATTCACGTCGTCATAATTCGATACATTTCGGTCAACCTTAAAAATAAGCGATGTGTCGTCAGCAAACAGTACAACATCACATAACTCACTGGCATAGAAGGGGAGATCATTTATATATACTAAGAATAATAATGGGCCCAAGATCGATCCTTGTGGGACACCCATTTTCATGGGGGACCCTGCGGAATTTACATCATTTATAGATACTTTTTGAATATATTATATTAAGGTAAGAAGCAATGAGATTGAGGGCGATGTCACGAATGCCATAATAATCAAGCTTTAGAAGGAGGGTTTTGTGATCCACGCAGTCGAAAGCTTTTGAAAGGTCGCAAAAAACACCTATTGCATCTTGCGACCCTTCCCAGGCGTTATAAATATGTTTGACAAGTGCGATACCCGCATCTGTTGTCGATCTGCCTTTAGTGAATCCATATTGCTCATTGTGAAAAATTTTGTTTATATTAAAATGTACTAAGAGCTGATTTAAAATTAGTTTTTCAAAAATTTTACTCAGAGATGGCAATATGGAGATAGGTCTGTAGTTTCCTAGATCATTTTTATCCCCACTTTTGAAGACGGGGATTATCATACTAAATTTCATAAGATCTGGAAATATTCCAGAATCTATGCAGTTGTTAAAAATATTAGCTAAATGTGGTGCAATATATGGCATTATTGTGGTCATTAATTTTATAGACATGCCCCATAAATCCCCTGTATTCTTAAGATTAATAGAATTCAAAACTTTTATAATATCATAAGTATCTACGTGATTAAATTTAAATGTGTGTGGACAAAAGGTAACATTATTTCTTAGAACGTTAATTGCATCTATGGGAGATGATTTTAATGTACATGTGACATTAACTGCAATTTCTAAAAAATAGCTTTCAAAACTACTTGCAATTTCATTATCTGATGTTATGGGAGTATTACCTATAACCAGTTTTATAGGTTCCCTGAATATCTTGGGTCTTCCAGATATACGGGTAATGATGTCCCATGTGGCTTTAATTTTTGGGAAAATCTGCAAGGGGTTAACGATCTAAGTAACTGGTATGAGTATATTATTCACATTAACACCGGAATATTACGGTTTTAACAAAATCAATTTACTTGTAATGAAATTAAAATGTCAAAAACCTTACGATACCCTTCATCCGCTTAAATAAAAATTAATTATTAATTCTCATCCTTCATTGTTCTCTGAAAGTTATATTTTAACCATGGTTATTGTATTAATAAAATTCGGACCCACCGTCGGGTTGTCCCGCCGGATAACACTACACCCCTAGCTAGTGTAACAACAAACACAAAAGTTCGCACTCGCCTCCGAGAACGACAAGACCAACGCAACGCGTACACAAGGTACAACTGCGTTCTAGGGCGGTTCTAACCGCCCCAAGCCACCGATTAGCTAATTACACAGTCCACAGCCATCGGGGTTTCGGTCCAAACCGCAACTTCGATGTCCCTTAGATGTAATACCATAGCTAAAAGCACGCATGAGCACATGCGCGGCCGTACCCGCAGCGGAGGGAACAAACCCGTGTGCTCTGGCTAGCCCACCGTCAGATGAAACTTTAATAGTCTCGGAACTGAAAATAAAAACATCAGTCAATACAAAATACAGGATACAAGATTAATAAAATTGGATACTGTTTTTTATTTCCCTATTAGAGTAATAATAATTTTTATTGTACAGTTGACCTGGGCAATAAAAATTATTATTGACCTGAGGGAACCTGTTCTGACAATAGGTGACTGAGTTAATTTTCGAGATATCGTACTGCTTATGGATGGTATTCATTATCTAGATTTAAATGAACCATTCTTTGTCTCTTAGCAGTTAGTACATACTAGGCATCAACATCATTACAATTCCCTACTGGAAATCATTCAACAGCATCATTATATCACAGTAATGGACGCCATCGTTGTCGAAAAACCGTGTCTTGCCTCATATCCAGGTTGGACAAAATCTAATGTGAATGCACCGTTGACGGCATGGCCTTTATCTATATCATCATAAACGTTTACGTCACGTTATGTAAATGCCACTCATAACCAAGTCACTTTACTAGCTGTTAGCAAACAGGCGAATAACAAACATTTAGCTAACGCAATATAAATGGATAAGATATGTTATATATGGGTAAAAGTGGAATCTAATTCTTTATTCATTCCCTCTATGTGAGAACGTTGCAAGCAAGCAAGTGGTTCAACTGATGTTAAGATGATAACTGCCGCCCCTAGACATCTGCAAAACCTGTAGTATCGTAGATGCATTGCCATATTTTAATACAATGGGGCCTGGTAAAAGTATAACACTTCCACTTCATACCAGTTTTTTGGGAGGACGTGGTACTTCCGAGGACGTCCGTGCCCATCAATACACATGCAACAGCAAACATTTTCACACAGCAGGCGTGGCACTGCTACGGTAAAAATGTATTCAGAAGTAATAAACAATCTATTCATACACGTTTTTGTTTATCCGATGTATTATGTGAAAAAATAACCTGCACCGTGTAAAACACTGTTTTAAAGTCTTCGAACGTCAGAACTTTTAGAAGAAAATAAGCCACTCTTCTGGCCATATTACCCGTCATCGTCATATGATTTTTGGCGACAACAAACAACGTGTGTAACAAATATTATATATCACGTAAACAATGTTAATAACGAACAATTTTTACATTATACAATTCCTATTGTATCCAAAAGGATACGATGTGGTGCAATCTTCCCGTCGTTTCCTCTCGGCAACGGGTCGTGACCTCTATATAGAAAAGTTATCGTCGTCGATGTATTATAACTTTCAATTTGAGATTGACATGGTGTAGTTTTGTGCTATTACGTATACAGCGAGAATTTACAAAAAGTGCCCAAATTTACACAGAAAGTTCAGACTCAATAGAATAATCGTTTATTGTAATAATAGCATGCTTTTTTTTTCAAAAAAATTACCATACTATTCCCCAAAAACAGAACTTATTGACAATGCAGTAGTCATTCATAAATACCTAAATTTTATTATGCGCGCACGCAAAACGAAGCGCTCGCGACGATAAATCGCAGACGACCCTTCCACATAGCCAGGGTAGGATTCAGTACTATAATTATAGTATTTGTACTATAATTTCATGCTTCGTACTATACACTATCCATATCTAAGGATAGTACGAAAACGTACTATAATTTAATTACTTTACCTAAATGACCAATATTATACCATTCACTGCCAATCCAACATTAAAAGAAGTTCTGTGGGTTATAATCACGTTGTAATTCTTTAACTTTTTTCAATACTTTTTCAATACACCGGTTTCACAAACAGTCAAAGTGACTCAATGAAGTAATTCATTTTACAATTAATTTATTCTTTTTATGATACTGCCGTTCCATTCTTATTCAAAATTCAAAGTGATAACAATTTTCTGCGAGTTTTTGAGTAAAATAATTTATTTTTTGAGCATTAACTAAGAAATGAACATCCTTTAAAATATATCAAATACCATCTTTTTTACCGCACCTAAATCGAACCCTAGTCATAGCGTTGAGGCTCTTCGTTAGTTTCAGTTTGACCGTGACCTAATTACGGCCGCACGTCTCTAACCGATGTCGGAACAACGACGCCGTTATTCGAACCGGTGAAAGTTTACAAGGTGCGCAAAGACTTTATGAAAGTGACTCTTTACCGCGTTTAAAAAGACAGGCAATGGACTCGAGTGTACAAAATCGAAGGTCAAGTTTGGCGGCTAACCAAAGGTTATTAGATTTTGGACAATTTACTACACCGGCGCATGCAATGATCAGACACAAGAAATGTTAAAAAATATTTTGAGAATATTATATCACGGAACCAATGAGAGAAATGGACTCTATTTTGAACAATTGTTAAAATTTAGTTGTTGTAAATAGTTGATTCCAGTTTTTAAATACGCCATAATAAATACGAACAGTAGTGTGTGTTTTTAAAATAATAAAGTAATATTTTAGTATACACTATATTATGACGGTGCTAAGTCCGTTCTAAGTATGATGGAAAATTGGAATCATTAACTTACTTGTGCTATGATACGCGTGTAGTAACAAACTTTAGTTGTGTACGTGTCACGATGTAGATAGATAGGTCTCGACATTCATGCGTCGTATACTTTTGAAACGAACTTGTGTGTATGGGCGCAAATTTATGTATAATGATTATACTGTGACAAAATATGAATTATATTTAAGATTGATGTTTTAATAACTGTTTGAGATCACAAGTTTGGAGTAATAAGTAACATGTGATTATATTTAAGTCTTGTTAGTCGCGCCACCTGTTGACGGACTTTGTAAAGTGGTGTTTGTTTATCAAAATAAATTAGTAATTTGTGTGAAATAAATCATTTAGAGTTATGTGAAATTCATTATAATGTTAATATTGATTTTTGGACTATATTTCATAATTAATTGTACAGTAATTTCAATTAATGTTGTAACGGAAGTTGCAGTTGTTAAATGTTGAGTTTAATGACAGTTGGTTTATATAAAAGGGATTGCAGCTCACATTCAGGCTTGTTCTGTGCTAGAAATCGTCTGAAAGTAAACCGTGATATTACGTGTGTGTGTTTTCATTATAATGGAGTCTGGACGCGATATTTACGGCCTATCCCCGACATGTGCGTGTTAGTTATGAATGATCGCGCTTAAAATAAATGAGTTAGAATTAGTTGTTAAAATGAATGTAATTAATTACTTACGAGTGATTTTAAATATTTATCATTTTTATATAACATTATTCACGTCTAGAATTTAACAAAAAATTGAAAAACTTAGAAAAGCCTCCCTGTATGTTGATTGCAATAAGTTTTTAACAATACTTTAAAAAGATAAATTGCAAACCTTTGCAGTGTTTAAGTTAATACATTTCTCCTGTTTCAGAATTGTATGAAAATAAAGTGACAGTTTTTCATTTAAACTTTTTTCTCCGACTTTCGGTCAACTTTGCCTGAATTGCTACGGCGAAATACGAAGTTTATATAAAATGGATATGTCCAATAAATTGGATTTACGGGACATTAGATTTCAAATGCTAAGCACTCTCCCAAATGAGGCGTATGGACGTGATTGAAACTGAGATGAATGTTTTTATAACTTCAGTAAAATGGTTTTGTAAGTGAATTTTGTTTATTTATTTTAGTTAACTTTCTGTTTTCTTCAGCTCAGTCGTATAATAAAAAATCCTTTTAAAACAATAAAATAAGTTTATTTTGGATATTTTATCCTAGGTTGAAGAATTTGTTTTTAATAAAACATTATGTTTATTTGTAATAAGATATAAAGTCACATTATAAAATAAAACATATAATTTTACCTGGGTACCTGGAACACAAGTTTGAACGTTACATATGCAGTATATGTACAATACATATGTATGTATCATATATAGTCTGTGAAATTATATCTAATAAAAAGCCATATGCAAACTTAAATAACATTCAAACGATAAAGTAATGCAAAATATATACTAGAATAATGAACCTAAAACTAAAAACCTTAAAAAAATAATGTAATATCTAAAATATATTATTAAAAGAAGTCCCTTCAGGCAAGGTTCCGAAGATACTGGCAGCGTTCCCCCTTTGAATAGCTAGACTTTGTCCAAGGTAGCTGCCAGCTTTACGGTCTCCTGTGATGTCAACTAACATTTTTGCTATTTCCTTAAAAAGCCTTACAGCGCTAGAACACCACGGACCAAGGGTCTCGACACCGAATGGGACAAAATCATATTCGGAGCCTAGACCACTGTATTTGCAGGCTTTAGCTTTTTCAGCCGCTTCACAAGCCGCACCAAGGGAAGGGGCCAGCGTGTCTGAACAGGTTGCATTCCATACCAGCACCCGGTCCATCTTCCATGGAATCAAATTCATACCATCCGGTCTCTTGTCATCGTCTCTTGCAATACCAGTCGGCCCAAGTAGACTTGGCACGTTGACGGTGGCAAGGGACCGGCGTATGACATCGTTAATCCTTTTTTGACCTGACAGTCCGTGATGTCCTAGCTTGTCGAAATCACTGCCAAAGGAACATTTATGAGGAGCGCAGACCAGAAGCCCCAAGTAGTAGACAGGTTGCGATTAGGAGCGTGCCAGGCTCAAGAAATGTTCCTGTATTTGACGAAGGGTACGCGTGAAGCCAGTAGCCAGACTCATGCGCACCCACGGCCAAAAGCCTAGCACCCACCGAACCTGTACTACAGCTCAATAGATTGTCATAAGTCAATTTGCAGTTTAAATATGTCGTCCCAGCTCCTCTGTGAATTTGGAGAAACTTTAAAATTTTGACTTGGGCATGCAATTAAGAAAGCCTTAAAGCCTTTCTAGCTTCTTCCAAGCCAGCATTCAATCTCAAAGCTTGTAGGGGATGCCCTTAAAATTTTACTTATGAGATTTGCTGAACTATGGACAGAAGATAGGAAGGCTGGTAAAGCGACACAGGAAATTTTGCGAATCCCTAAACCACCATAACGGATGGGTAGAGATGCTTGGGTCCAAGATTGCTCGTTCAGCTGCATATTAAAAATGGATTCTAAGCTAATTTTGATTTTTTTCCGTGCACTCAATATTGGTATGGGTTTTTCTCTAAAGTTTTTAATATCCAAATTAGTTTGCCATAGACAGTGGTGTTTTCTTTTTTTAATTTATCAGATGGCAATAGAGCTGGCGATTCAAATGATATTAAGTGTTAACCGCCTATGGACATTTGTAGCACTTATACATGTAGTTGTTACCTTCTAATAAAGTGGGCCCTCGTTACCTGGTTACTTTAGTCTGGCGAGTGAGGTAAACAGAGAAGTGAGGTAGAAAACTGATGCTGGCAAATGGTTTTACTGCTTTTCTGTACGCATTTCGAAAAGGAAAAGAAGGGAAACATCATCGTTTGAATGCGGGGAATGTCATTAACCAAAGGATGGAGCCCTGCAAAGCGTTTAGTTGTCCGATGATGGAATCGGGATGGCAGATTTAAATTATGTGATTTCTCTGAACATCGTTCGAAATCTAAGCTATTATTACGCGCCTGTATTTAAGACCCAGCAGATTGGTCAACTTTACCAATAAGTCTCCTTGCAAACGCACATCCTGCACAGCTGGATCATATTTTACAACACCAGTCCAAATATGCTAGCAATATGCCACACACGGTGTAACGGGTGATTTCCTCAATTTGTCTAAATTATTGTTTTTCTAAAGACTAGGCTGCATGTCCTATGAACCTTTGCCTTTTCGAAAGGTGGAATCAAAAAGTTAAGTTCATTTGTTGGTACTTGTCATTTGAGATTGCCGCCGGTTCGAATTGACATTGGATAAATTCGTTTTTGTGGATCCATTATCTTCGACTGGTAATTAGTTACTTGGTTTTGTTCATGCCAGTAGTTGTTTTGCTTACGTATTTCGTTTTCTTATCAATTCGCTTTTTTACTGTGCATGGCTAGAGGTTGAAATCAGAACACGTTCCTGGTCGTATTGTCTGTGTAATTCTGGGAAACTCTGTGCTGGATTTGTTATCCCTCGTGGTGTATGCTGAAGGCATAGGTGGCTGGCAAGCTGGTCTGAGCTGCTGCTCGATTAAATATTGTTTTTACCCCCAGTTGGAGGTCTCCTACATACCCCCCAACAGTGTGGTTGTACGCACTACACTTGGCCTGATTTTCTCTGCTGGTTCTGAGCTCAACGCTGACCTGTGCACACAGGGCAGGTGTCTGCGGTGACATAGATTTAAAATAACTACCTGATTGGACTTTGTTTTTGAATTTAATTGCATAACTTTCTTAATCTCAAATTAATTTAATTATTTAACCTTTTATGGTCGCACAAAGTAATGTGTAGGTCCTATGTACTCACGACTCCCTGAGATACTTAATTGTAATTATTACAACAGTCTGTTCCTAACAGGCAAGGCGCCCAACTCATTATTATTATTATATTTTAAAATATATTGTATCTGAGCTAGTCCAGGGATTGTAGCTTTAAACTGAAGGGTGAATAAATACAACTTCTTAACTGCTAATATATCTTTTATTAAATCTTCCCATCATTAACACACTCACCACTATTAAAACGTTACAACGGTTGGACTTGGGCATCATAAAATTGACTTTGCCATCATACCCACCCTGACAAGTCGCCGCATTATTGCAAGAATGCCCCCAGCTTACTTGCTACTGATTTGACCCTGGACCCATCAAACTGGCCAAAGTGGAGATTTGAGATCTTAGTACGCATTTGACACAGGTAGCAATTTCAGCCGGAGTATTCTGATGGTAAATTCCGAAAAATAGGTAGGTAATTTAAATAGTTATTTAAAAAAACATGATTTATTATTTTTTAAAACTTGTACCCGAAAATTAATGAAAAACTAAGAATATTGCATGAACATCAAAAGGATGCTGGTTTTCTGCTTTGAATATTGCAAATTTAAAATGCATAAATTTTAAAGTAAGTTTATTATTCATAAAGTAAATGTGCAACTCAAGATGATTTACATATTATTATCATTGAAAGCTTTTTTTATGATAATATTTATTTCAATCTTTCAAAATATATACAATCAGAAATATGATAATAAAAGGGTTTTTGCATATATAACGGCGTGCGCTTCTAAAGCCACCCATTGTTCTTATTTATAATATATCGTCAAACATTATGTCATATCTATGGGCGATATACAGTGACAGGCTGGAAGAATTATAGTAGATTATAAGTTTCTATATTTTGATGGCAAAGTATCTATGGAGAATCGGGTTATCTATTTATATAAATTGCGACCGTGCGACGATCAACGATGTGGCGCCAATATAGTCTGCACGTGGTAGAGACGAAATATATTCAGTTGAATTTTATCTGAACTTACCGTTACCAAAATAGATTAATTTAGAAGTTCTTAATATTGTCAATAACCAACAAACATTTACTGGTGCTGACTGGCGTTGCTTTTGATTTTAATTTCTTAAATATAAGGAAGTAAACGTTGTACAAATATTTTTAAAAAGTAATTTTACCTATAATGTATGTCCCCTACAAAAGAAGTATTAAATTACATCAGAACCGTTTTAAACTTCACGCAGCATTGGATACTGAGAAGCTATTGAAGTATTTGTATTCATTTTATTAACAAAAAACTTGATGACCGTTTATGTATGTTTGTAAAGATGACGCATTTTTTCATTTACTGAAATATTAACGTGCATAGTCCCAAATATTGTATACATAATTTAAATTTATTTTGTTCCTTTGGAAAACATACAACTCTCACATATAAATTAGTCATAAGATTTACACGTACTAATATCTGTGCCAATAAAGTATGTTAACCCTAGAAACTATCTAAAATTAGAAATTATACTATAAAAATATTTAAACACAGAATAGTATAGTTAAATAAATACAAATCTAAATTTAATCCAAAATTGAGCAATGAATTAGATTTATTCATTTCTATTTTGATTGGGGTATGTTTTTAACTATCATTAAAACGTTTAATTTTAATATAATATATAAAATTCTCGTGTCACGGTGTTTGTAGTTGAACTCCTCCAAAACGGTTCGACCGATTTTCGTGAAATTTTGTTTGCATATCGGCCAGGGTAGAGAATCGGACAGCATCTATTTTTCATCCCCCTAAATGTTAAGGGTGGTCCACCCCAAACATTTTTTCTACCCTACAAATAATTTATAGCAAAACAATGTTTGCCGGGACAGATAGTATAATTTGTATTATAATTATGACGAACTCTTACATTAAGATAGTTTTTGGTGTTATTAATCATACACACTTCACGGTAGTAGGGCCACGCATCACTGTTGCACGAATGGGCAGGTCCGTCCGGGTAAGTAACACGACCTCACAGAAGACCGGCGTAAAGTAGAAGTGTTACACTTCTGCGTTTCGTCTGATGAGTGAGGTAACCGGGGCCCACTTTATTTAAAGGTGACAATGAATTTGTAACCCTATGAGTGTTGCAATTGTCCATGGGCGGCGGTTATCACTTAACATCAGGTGAACCGCCAGCTCGTTTGTCACTATGTCATATAAAAACACAGCAGCATGTAAAACAAATAATTTGTACCAGACTTGATTTTGGAACGGGTGATTCCGTAACATTTTTGATTTTGGTGAAAAGATGTCTCAGCTTTCTTCATCGTTCCAGAGAAGTCATTTTGAAAGAAAGAAAGCGCAGGAAAAAAATTATATCTTCATCCTTCTGACAAAATTTGATGTTATATGTTTTCTAGCTGTATAATATGTGAGATGAAACTTACATATCAAGAAATCTCAGCAAGAAAAAAGTAAAATGTGAGTTTATTTTCTACTAGCTGTTCTATGGTTTTTTCAAATCTGATTGGTAGTCCCAACAAATAAACAAACAAATTCATCCGCTTTATTACTTATATTAGGTACTAGCTGTGCTCATAGCTTCGCACCGTTGAAGCACTTAAAAAATATATTTAAAATAAATAAAAAAACATTATATTTCTTTAAGAAAATGACTCCTATGTTCTCTTTAACGCCTTTAAGAACATGTGTACAAAGTTTCGTGATAATCGGTTGAGCAGTTTTGGCGTGCAAGCGTAACAAACAAATTACATTCACCTTTATAAAATTAGGTACTAGCTGATCTGGCAAACGTGGTTTTGCCATAATTTTTCAAGCCGTTTGGTCAAGCCGTTTCGGAAGAGTATAAACACTGAAACTGTGATACAAGCATTTCATATATTAGATAATATGTTATTATAGTAGGGATTGTTTGACCATGGCCATGACGCATCCCACGAAGAGCTGCTCAAATTGTTGCCAACCACATCCGATCCATTGTCCGATCGCCTCGAGTCTTTCAATATCCCTTCTGCATTTTCTATAAGATATATCACGGGGGACGCTCTGAGGGATCTTTCGGATTGATACCTGCTGGTGAATATCTCCATCGTACAACTTGTCAAACCGCCAATTACCATCGACGCCACCTTGATGGTTGGCTACTATGTAGAACCAGTAATCGTCAGCAATATTTCCGGACCGATACGACTTAGGGACCTTCAAGAATAGAGCCTATTAGCCTATTCCTACTTAGAGACCGGCAACGCAATTGTGATTCATCCGATGTTTCCAGTGTCCATGGGCGGCGATGATTGCTTCCCAACAGGTGACCCCCTTGCTCATTTGCTCCCTTTTTCCATAGAAAAAATATAAGGTTGGGGAAAAACTCTTTTCGCAAATAGTATGTATAAACTTATAATATAGTCTCTTTGGCTATACTATTTGTATCTGGCTGGTTTTGGTATTTTAAAAAGTTAAAATAAAAAAAAATATAATTCCAAATTCAAATTAGGAAAATGTGTGATTTTCATTTGTTTTTCTTACTGTTAAGATGAGTGATTCTAATGAAGAAATTCGATACATTTTAAAATTATACTACTAAAAAGGTATGGTATACCTACTAAAATGGTACTCAAGGCGCGAAAAAAATTTGTGATGTTTATGGACCTAGTGCATTGTCTGTGAGAGTAGCACAAATTTGGCTGAAGCGTTTTGTGGCACCTCGCTCTGGGCGCCCTGTTACGGATAAAATGGATGCCATTTTTGAAAAAGTGGAGCAAGATCGGCATATCAGTAGTTACGATGTACCTGAAGAACTGGGGATTGACCAAAAAACAGTTTTGGCGCATTTGAAAAAAGCTGGGTACACAAAAAAGCTCGATATTTGGGTGCCTCACTGAAAGAAACCTAATGAACCGTGTACTCATTTGTGATTATTTATTACGACGTAATGAAACCGAACCATTTTTGAAAAACATCATAACTAGTGAAGACAAGTGGATTACGTACGACAAGAACGTGCATCGTGGTCAAAGGCTGGTCAGACTCCGCAGACTCTGGCGAAACGCGGGTTATCTCGCAACAAGGTAATGCTGTGTGTATGGTGGGATTTGAAGGGCATTATTTTATTTATGAGCTGTTACCGCTAGGCAGGACTATCGATTCTGATCTCTACTGCGAATAACCGATGAGATTAAAGCAATAAGTTGAGAGAAATCGGCCTGAATTAATCAACAGAAGGGGTGTGGTTTTTCATCATGATAACGTTAGACCTCAGACATCTTTAGCCACTCAGCAAAAATTCATAGAGATTGGCTGGGAGGTGTTAATGCATCCGCCGTATATTCCTGACCATGCACCTTCAGATTTTCACTTGTTTCGCTCTCTTCAGAATTCTTTAGGCAGTATCAAGTTACGAGAGGACTGCCAAAATCACTTGTCGCTGTTTTTTAATCAGAAGCCCCAGAATTTCTATAGCAATGGGATCATGTCCCTACCTACAAAATGGCAGAAAGTTATCGAACAAAATGCCACCTACATACTTTAATTAAATGTAAATAAACTTCATTAAAAAATGTTTTTGAATTTTCATATAAAATGTGAAGAAACTTTTTCCCCAACCTATTAGTTTACTGTTTAGTTGAAACCCCTATCTCTAGCTTCGGTATTTTTTTTTGGAAAGCTTGATTAAATAAAGTTTAATCAAAAAATTACCTGGAAAACGGTATCGTACCACAGTAATCAGACAGTCTGCTAAGTTCACTTGTAAATTAATGATTATGAATCTGATATGTACGACTAATAGACATATATAAAAATGAATTACTGTTCGTTAGTCTCGCTAAAACTCGAAATCGGCTTCACGGATTTGGCTAATTTTGGTTTTGAACTATTTGTGGCAGTCCAGGGAAGGTTTAAACAATGAAAAATTATGGAAAAATTGTATGGATCAATCGAAATGGCTACCTGTCAACCACTTTATGCGTGCTTTGCGAAAATTCTCTTTCTATGTGTTCAGATTGACAAATTCTCTAGAAATAATTTATGTGGCAAAACAACGTTTGCCGAGTCAGCTAGTTTTAAATATTTTTATATCATCTGCGTACGAAAGTAACTCTGAATTAGAAAACTGAAACTGAAAATCAACTTGATCAAATCATTGATGTGCAAGGGTCCAAGATGAGAGTCCTGGAAAACAGAAAACAATTACTGATGATTGAGATGTGTCGTTAACCTTGATAATATAAATAATTACAAGTTTACTTACTAGTAATAGGTAGGAAATTTTATCAAATGCAATGGAATAGTTACTTTTATGGCAACCGTTTGAAATTCTTTGCCCAAAGCTGTCAACAGTTATATATACAATATTTAGCTCATGAAAACTTATTGAATGATCAAAACCATTATCTATTTGTAGTCACTTTTAGTAATAAAGGCTGATAAAATATCTATTTTTATTACGAACTAAATCGCTGGTATATATTTTCTGTTCAGGACTAGAATTGCAAAAGTTTTCCAAGTTCCTATTCCAAAGCACTCTAACAACCCGCGTGACAGTCGTAAAGAGCGCATTCACATTCGAAGCCTCGCCGTTACACTGAATCGCAATTATCATGTGGGATTTTATTAAATCAATTTCACGTTCCATCCTTAATACGCTAATCCTTAATACAATTCGAACTGTAAACGATCTAAACTAAGATTTTCTTAGGTATCATTCATTAATTCAATCAAATAATTCAATGATATAATTATTAATTAATTAATTAATTCATGTAGATCTGAAACGACTATTATTATTGAATAACAAACACTATTTATTATTGAATAACAAAGGGCAAGGAAAATCATTATTTTAAATGCTTATTCAACTTATCTGGCCTGGTAAATTAAGGTTTAGTCCCTTATTGAAATCTAACATAGCCAGCATCAATGATATTTTAAACTACAGATGTTATAAATCACCGGTCGAAAGTGTTTCTATTTACAAATACAGTGACAGCACACATTCACACGTTACGTTTATATTGCAATAGCTTTTCGCCCGCGGCTTCGGTCCCGTTGAAGCCCTTAAATAAATATCTGTCTTTAAAATATATATGTAACGAGTTGAGTACACTATTACAAATAAATATATTCTCCTTCAATGCACCGACACCTACTCCGTAGTTTTTCGAATTTACGCGCGCTTCGGCTAACTTCGTCGGGATTCGTTGTCGCGTCGCAAGCGCCATCGTAGTATAGTGCCCGCCCCGGCCATATTACTTTATTGTCTACCTACGCTGTATGTAGTTAAAAAAACGGTCGCAAAAATCAAATTGTTCATGTAAACATTCATTAAATTTGTGAAATAAGAGTCTTCGTGTTTACTTTTAACCACCTTCTATGCTAAGAACCATTACATATATTTATTATTTAAAATTTTAAATATATATTTCCAATTAAAATAGCCTTTGTCTTTTCACAGGGTACTATAGGGGAATATCTGTGTACCGAAATTCATTTAAATTGGTTCAGTAGTTTCGGCGTGAAAGCGAGACAGACAGACAGAGTTACTTTCGCGTTTATAATATTATTATGGATATAGAGGATAGCGTAATTAGAGCAGTAATAACAAAAAAGAGAGCAACAAGAGTTTGCCACTTTAGCATAAATGTGAACAAATTTCGTCTTTTCTTTCTCGTCCCCGTATTAAATTTAATTGCTGCCTCTTATGTAGTTCCGACACTACTAATAAACTACGACTAATAAAATTATGTATATATTGCATTTTGTACATGATATGAGATCCCTTGAATTTTGTCAACTTTAGAGTCGTAATTGGTACATTTGGTCTTTAAAAGATGCGCGTGCCGTCGCTTTATTATTGTCAAAATTTTGACACCATGTCTTATTCGTCACAATGCCTAGCGTGAACTGAAGACCAAAGAGAATTTAATCACTACGTTTAAGAGACGTGACTTCCATACTAGCCAAAAATATCAGTTTACGCGGCACTTCAATACCAACCATACCACAAAAATACCACAAAGATGTCAAACAACAGGAGTACCAACGTAATGAGACAAATAGTGTTTAACCAAGCTAGCTTAGCTTCTTATCAATATCGATAAAATATACTAGGTAGAAAGCGAGGTTTCCACTTAATTTTTTTTAATTAATTTTAGGTAAGTATCGAGTCCGTATTTATGTCTAATGTTGATGAGGGGATATTTGGTACTAATACAAGATTGGACTTAAATGCGGACCCGAAATAAGATAAAAAACTGTTTCTAATAATTCAAATAAAATTTTATTACTGAAATTCAATTTATTTCTTGTCTCTTGATTCTTCAGCCAACAGCTGTTGTCCTGCTGTACAAGTCTGGAACTAATTGAAACATAAAAACAGAATCAAAATCCAAAAATTATTTTAGTTTTCTTGCATACTCAGCGCACGAAATTAATTATATGACGTATCAATATTACAGAGACTATGTTTCAAAATCCTGCAAAATTCACCTATTCTGATGCTTGCTCATTTATGTAGGCACACCATTCAAATATGTAAAACTTGTGTGTGAAATATAAAAAACTATGCTCTTACTCTTTCGCGCAACATTTTATTTCTTATTTTTTTTCAATGATAAACATTAACGTAGTTATCGATATGTGGATATTACAGTTGCAGTACATCACTAGCACACAATTTAAATGAGATAAGTTTGTTAATTTTATTTGTTCTTAGCCTGCTCTACTTACATATGGCTGCTAAGTATCATATTTAAGTGCTTACATGGGCTTTATCTAAGGGAAATCTCGCCATAAACATCCTTTTTTGAAGGTTCGAATGACTTGCTCGATTTTCACCAATTTCACAAATAAATCGTCTTTTAGGCATTTTGAATTAAAAGTACAACTCTGATCACCTGTCACTACTTTTCGTGAGAAAGTTTACTTTAAACAATTTAAATTTACAATAAAATAAGCATTTACATTCAAAATACGCGATGCGAAATTAAGTTTTGACAAACAATCTGAAGACGAGACGTCCTGCTTAGGATGTCTTCGTAGCTTCACTTCAGGTGCGATTGAAACATAATATCTATAGTATAAAATATCATTGACCAGGTATCCATGACGAATTCTTTACAACACCGCAGCCTGTTATTTTTTGACATAATCAAGACAGAAGAAACAACTAGGTAACAAACGTTTGTTTCAAATCCTTTTTATATCAGTCAGCTAGAAAGGACTAAATCACTTTATTAATTGTTTTAGACTTGTTTCAAGATCTTAAAAATTTCATATCATATATTCAAATAATACGACATAATAACTCTTTTATATAAAACATGATATTATATGACATCTGTTTATACGGCAGCCCAAAAAATGTAAAATAAAAATGTCATGAAAAATATTCTAGAAAAAATTATAACTTTGAATAGTTAAGAATGTCTAATATAGAAGTCTGTGGACTGTTAAAGCTTCGTCGAATACAGAACTCTATGATACATTTTTTTTAAACTTTAAACCTTACCTAACTTAAACCCTTAATTTAGGATAACATTATCTTGTGTTGTAAGGACATTTACAAACATAAATTTCACGTGAACAAACACCCAGATGTGGAACAATTATCTGTGGGTCACACAAATATTTGTCCCGTGTGGGAATCGAATCCACGACCCAGGTCGTCGAAGCCAACACTTTGGCAACTGCGCCACGGAGTCATCGCCGTTGAAGTAAATACCGCCGTTAAGGTGATGAGCTACCGCCTTTAACGTAAATTAAATTTTAGAATTTATTTTTCATTCAAGTTAGCAAAGTGATTTTTCCAGTTCCTGCATCTTAATCAATATTATTTTATTTTTTTCATTACTGCTTAATAGTGCTTAATTTATTTTACCTTTTTATGATAGGAGGTAGCAAACGAGCCGGCTGTTCATCTGATGTTAAGTGATAACCTCCATCCATGGATATTTGCAACATCCGTTGAGTTGCAGATACGTCGCCGCCTTTAAATAAAGTGCCGGGGCACATTTTTCCTCACTCACCGGAGTAAACGCAGAAGTATAATATTTCCAATACACGCCCGTCTTTTGTGAGGTCCTGTTCCCCAGATGAACCTACCCATTCGTGTAACGGTGAAGACGCTGACGGTGAGTTGCGTGGCCCTACCACAAAAATTGATAATTAAGAAAAAAATATTTTCTTTTTGTTGTCCTATTACTACATAATTTTTGAGGTCGGCATCAGTCATTATCACCCCGGTAATTTGATTGCATATATTTTACTTTATTATGATTGTTTTCTTTTTGAAAAATCAAGGTGAAATTTTTAATAGTATTAACTTTTTAATTATATATAATATAAGATAAGAGAGTTTCAAGCTGTAATCATGTAGAGTTTTTATGTTAATATTATATTTATGTTGTATCTGAAGTTAGCGCTTTAAGTCCGTAGACTATCAAAGTTCATTGAACGCAGAACCCGTGGACTACCCAGAAGTCACGGATTTGAGGTACTATACAGTGGGTTAACTAAACGGTGGAGTGTCGTCTACGGGTTATTGAGGTTCGGTACGCACCGTGACCCCGGTGGCCGTTGACTGCACTTGATTAATCGGTGGCTGAGGGCAGTGAGAGCCGCCCTGGAATGCGGATGTACCTAGTGTACGCGCTGTGTTGGTTTCGCGGTGCTCGTAGGCGGGGACGAACTATGGTGTTTGTAGTTGCACCAACTGTATAGGTAGTGCTATCGGGCAGGACCCCCGACGGTGGTTTCAAAGTTTTTAAGTCCCCTTCCTCGACCGGGACGATGAGGACGTTGCGCAGACGACGCTTATTAACGTTTGCATTGATTTCGGATTGTTAATTTTCTGCGCTTACATCCAGAGGGTTGGGATGATGTTCGGCTCCATCAAAGAACCATTTAGTAAGATCTTTGAAATGTTCGCCAACCGTCGGGAGTCTGCAGTCACTATGCAGATCGACGTTGCGTTGATACTACCCCGCACCGGTTGCGCGGCGGTTAAACTTATTTTGTACTATTTGCAACTTGTGCAAGCAAGTAGGGTTTGTGATCGCGTAGGTCATGCACATGTAGAACATAGAAGGTCGTATACAGGCCTTATACAATGATAATTTGTGTCGTTTTGGACTGGACGCGTTGGTTAGCTAATGAAGCCGGCCGGAGACGAACGCGCCTCTGTTTCTAATGGCACTAATGTGAATTGCGAAAGTCATGCGTGAGTCGAAAGTGACTCGTAGATATTTTACCATTTTCTCCCAGGTGAGTGGTTGGCCATATAGTGAAATTTGCCCTAGCTTTATGTCCTGGTGAGGGCCTTTATAAAAGTGTGGCGGGTGATGAAGAGGTGTCTGATCGAACCTACCATGAACAGGAAGGAAGCCTGAGAGATATGTATATATTTCGACAGCCACCATTCGGGATGAACGTCACTGTTTTTTTATGCTGGTAACGTGTTAAAGTGGCGTCTTGAGCATGATTAATATCCATTCATGATTTATTGTATTCATAAGAAAATGTCACATCTTTGGATATAAAATTATTGCTTGTTTAGATTATAATTCTTTATGGCGTTCAGTTTTATTTTAAAAATTTTAATCATGCGGAAAGTAAAAATTGCCCCCTATAAGATCCATTCAATGTTCCTTTTTACCGACGATATCAATTATTTTCAAACAATTTGACAAATAAGATAAAAATAAAATAATACCGTATCTAAAAATGATAAATCAAAAGAGTAAATCTTAATGGGAACGATATTTATTTCATTATAATATCAACTCTATGATCGCATTACTACGCATATTTTCATGGCCTTTATTTTATTATTCCTTTACAAGTAAAGTGGTCTTTGGGAAATAAAATTGTGCTTTATTTCAAAAAGGCCTCGCTGTAATTAAGCCCTCACTCCTCTGTTCGAACAGGACTATGTTGATGTGCGTGGGTTGCTTTACTTGTTACCGAAAGAATAATTACGAAATTAGTCTGTGCGACTTTTTAATGTTACTTATTCATAAGATATATAAATATGTGAAATATATATAAATTAATAATTACAAAAGTAACAGAATACAGAAAATTAATGTAAATAACAAAACAGCCTATGCCTTCACTGTATAGGCGGTGTTAGGACCTGACCTAGCAACACCTTGACTTACACGACTCTAGTGCAAATTGGTGGACTAGATAGTGATAATTTTATTATTATCATTTATATGCTTTTCACCGCTGATGAATTGGTAAATACTGATTTATGTAATAATTAACTATAAATACTGATGGCGGAATTGCACTTTAGTTATAATAAGTATTACTATTAACATTCAATATTATTTTAAAAATAACTAAGTAAAAAGTTAGTAACAAAAAAAGAAACTACTTCAAAAAAACTCTATTAACATTTAAAAATTTATAATAATGCTAAATCTAATATAATCAACGTAACCTATAACACAATTTAACAATTTTTGGAGTAGGCGACTCCAAAAATTGTAAAAAATAGTAACAGTAAGGCCTTCTCTTGGACAGAGCCTTTCCCTGACAGCAGTTATTTCTGCAATGCTGTCCGGGTACGCAAAGTGGAGCGCCGTAGCCTCCTTATGTGAGACTGTTATGCTCCAAAAGGAGGCTGCTGAACGTGATTGCGTAATAAGTGCTCCCACCCGCCGGAGACGTTGGTAGGGAGCTGGTGCACCCAGCCATGGCACCCAAGGATAGCTCCGTTGTCTGAACATGTTCTTGGGGCTGCAGGCGATCAAGATATTCGCGCACGTACTTGGGGTAGCGAGTATATCCCCGAGCTACTCAGTAAGTCAGAGAGGCCGCGGTTGCGTCCCCTTAGGAGATACCGTGCCCATGCATCAGGACTAAAGATGAGTAACGTGGGGTTTTAGTCGGTAGTAAATACGATGTTATGTTTTGTGATTGCGTAAAACAAAGCATATTTTTGCGATAGCAGCAATCGCGGTTGACATGCTGTTATCGTTTGGACCATTTTGCAACAGAAACCCTTTCGAAAAAAACAAGAATTTTGCAAATCCAAAATATATGACGGAATTATGCTCTAACATACATAAAAATATAAACATCCGATTTGATAATCTCCTCCTTTTGAAGTCGGTTAAAAAAAGAATAGCGATTTAGTTTCAGGCCGTAGATCGATAATTGTAACGGTTCAATATTCATTAAACGAGCGCTCCCAGACAGAGCCACCATGACTCATCAAATAGTAATAACAACATAATAAAAATTAGTTTTTTTAGAGCCGGCGAAAGTGCGCATACCATCAGTTTTCGTAACTGCAAAATCACTCACCATTCAAATCTAGTAACTAGACTTACAAAAGTGACATGTGGAGCTAACTGTTAGCTCTACCTGTCAGTTTTGTAAGCCCCACGTAAGCTCATTGAGGAGTGAAAAGAGCTGTGTTTGGTACGTTCAGTCGGTTTAGTTAGTTCAGTCGAGCTACGCAATGTAGGGATCAACTTTAACTGTTTTTCATTACTAATAAAGATGATTATGTAAGTAAGGGAATGATGACGTATGAATTTAACACGAGAGTATTGTTGGTAGGTTAATTGTAATATTAACAAAAAGTTTTTACTTACTCTCTTTAAGTAAAGACTTTTTTACAGAATTATTACACGCATATCATTTAAAATGTTATTATTTTCATTATACTATGTATAAATTAAATAATGTACAAAATTTTTTTCAATGACCATACCAAAACAGAATTGTGGCGTTTTTATGGAAAAGGAGGCAAACGAGAAGGCGGGCCACCTGGTGGTAAGTGTTCACACCGCCCAAACACTTTGGCAACTCCAGGATTTCGAGGAGTCACAAAATGCGTTTGCCTGTTAACGACATATAACGACAGTTATACGAAACAGGTGTTACAAACGACAACGTACCAAATCAATTAAATAGTTCTTGATATTGACGTCTAAAGATTAAGTTTGATTGATTTCAATTGAATTATGGATTGAAAATACTTTACAAGAGTTACAAGCCATTACGTTCGACCTCTTGATAAAATAACTGTAAAAACCATAATCAACACGTGCTCTATAAGTTATTTTGTTAACATTGACATGTTAATATGAATTCTACATGAATTAAGAGTAAATAAATTAAATGTCTGTTATTAACAATTAGTTCGTAAATATATATTGATTGCATGCTTACGTCTTTTCTTCATTAAGAGGCGCGAAGAGTACCTTAAGAATTTTATGTCACGTTTAGTAGCACGATAATAAGAATTTTCTTATTTACATCAAATACTTAATTTAAGTGTTATGGAAATTATGCACCGAACTAAAGATCTCTTTGTACTCGTTTTTATATTGCTGCCTTTTTATCTTAACGTTTTATGAAAATAATAAGTTTCTTATACATCTCGAACTCGACTCATCATAAATTTCAAATGGTAAGTGACACTTGCAATATTGGAGGAGTCACAACTGCATAGCCGGCCTTTGAGTTAGGAGGCAATCTTCTTAAAGATTCTTAAATCAGTCCGGAAATACCACTGGCCAAAACTGATCCCACAAAGTGGCTGTGCTTGGCAGAAAATTGCATGAAAAATGCACAAAAGTGGACCGCCAACCCTCAAGGTGGCGTCGATGGTATTTGAAAGTTGGACGAGTTGTACGGAAGAGAAACTTAGCAGCCGGTATTAATCCGAACCGAAAATTCCTATGCGTGATAGATGCGATAGAGAATGCAGGGACTCAAAATCTCCTTGCAAGGCCAAACAGTCGAGGCGAACAGACCGGACTTGGTCATCAACAATTCGAGCAGCTCTTTGGGGTCAATTATTATTGGAATGTGTGACCAAATCTATGTCGTACAGAGCTGTAAGCGATTACAAAATACGGTCTTGCTCTACTTAAGACACCGAGTTTTTGGAAGCCAACTCGGCTCTCCCTTCCAAATGACCGCGTTAGATACAGCGTTCACGGGTTTAGCGTCAGAGCATGCACTGAAAACAAAGATCTTAATAAAATGAGTAAAAAAACTGGTTATCCAGTTCCATAATTTCTCCTGCAGCCCTTATGAAGTGATCTTTGAAAGAAGTTATGCCAAACCTGATCGAAGATTTTCGTTAGGTCCAAACTAACGACAAATATCTCACCCGGTGCGTCGTACCCACTTGACTTTTGGATGCCTATGAAGAAAGCGCTTTACGCTCTGTACTCTGCAGAAACCGGTATAGCATGCTCACACCGCGGTAGTATAGTGGTGGAGGGACTTGGTGAGAGACCAGAATGTATGAGTTCTTGAAGGAAGGCGAACTAAATAATTTTCTGATTCGACAGCTCTTTTGAAGGAGGCAGGTACAATTGTATACCTATCGAACCAGGACTGGGGGGTAGGCTGTCTTAAAAATTCTTGTCTATGATGGGAGCCGCATCCACGATCTGCTTGAATTTAACATATTTATAAGGCTTTGTTGTATTTGCGTTTATCATTATTGTTGCGGTATTAAATTCTTTTTATATCACGTTATTCAGCCTTTTCACCATCACTTGGTAAAGGAGGCTTTTTATTCGAAATACATCTCTCTGCCTCTACATACTTTATTGCTTAAGAAAAGTCACAAGACATTTTTATATTGTGTACATGTTATATTTAGATAAGTATAATTAAACGTATCGTAATAATTCATATGTAAGTTACTAAATGATTTAAAAATCTTCACGTGTGATTATTTACTGTCGAGAAGAACACATTTTCGCGAACAAACATTTGTATTTTCGTCCAAAAACTCTGATAAGGCCGTAGTTGTTGCGTAACTTTATCTTTCTGAAAGTTGGCGTTACATTGGATTTTATGTAAACACAGACATGATTGATGTATTCCCAATAAAATCTATAAGATTTACAGATGTACTTCAGAAACGCCTGTTCTACTTGTAAGCTTTAAATAAATTTAAACATGTTTTAAAGATCATTTAGGAGTGAAAAGACGAGTTGAAAGAGATGTCTTATACTCATCGAAATTTAGTTGGTAACAGCTTAATAAAACTGAAAAATTTTGGCCAGTTTTGAATCGTAGAGGTTATGGAACATCATTAAAATAATAAAAATAAATATATCCCTAAGATAGAAATCCTTACTTCCTTATTTATTATTATTATTATGGGGGATATTCATCTGTTTTCTCGTCACAACATTTTCCAAGTTAAGCAAAGCTTGTACTATGGGTACTATAAAAACTGAAACACATACTTAAACATACTTTTCTTTTTTAAATAAATAGATATTATACATATATAAACACCCAGACACTAGAAAAAACACCATGTTCATCACACAATATTTTTCACACTAGTTTACGGATTTAATCGTGTTTTTTTATTTTGAGTCCGTCCCGTGACCATGAACGCTGGAAGGGGTTCGAACCGTCGGGAGTTCAAATCAAAATAAAAAGCGCGATAAACTCCGTAAACTAGTGTAATTCAATATTAATCAAGGTGAAAATAAAAAAAAATTTCATCATAGTCTCCCAAAAGTTAATAATTAATCCATTTCTTCCAAACACAGGATATCCTTGAAAAATTCTATGGCTTGACATTCCCATAGCACCTTAATAGCAGCCAATATTTTCAAATTCTCAATTCTCAATTCAATTCAATTCAAAGTCACAGGGAATAGAGCGGTTGTTCAAGGCGTTAGAATGCTGTTTCTTGAATTACCGCTGAGTTGTGATAACCGCACACTGATGTCTTAATGAAACCAGCCTACGACTCGCAGTTTGTCACGTCTTTTTTCCTTAAAAGCTTCCAAAAATATTTTTATATAAACTGGAAAAAAACGATTATCATTACTTTTGGATCACTTCTTAATTTGCTAATTGACATTCCATAATGATATTTATTTATTTAAGTTTTACGGCAACGAGTTACACATAGTCTTAATTATTTACAATTTACATACAATTAGTATTTGTCATAGTTTTCTTTGTATAGATAAATATTTATAATACACGAACGTAGGCATAGATAAAAAATAGTTCATTAGTAGACATACAACGGATCGATTTTAATTTTTGTTTATAAATTTCTTTACAGTTTTGTTTCGTTATTGTTGTGGCTTATTCCTCACTCGCAATAGTTTCAATTCTGCTTTTCTTGTATAATAATGCCAAAGTTTGTGTGAAAGTTTGTTTACTTCAAACTGCAAATTAATGGATTGAATGAAATTTGAAATGTATTCTGCTTAAAAGCTCAATTATAAACCTTCTTATTTCGTAAAATTTTATTAATATATTTCTAAAGAATTCAATCAATCTGACCATGGTTTATTTTACTATCATTTATGATTTTGTAGTTTTAAAAATCAAATCTGAACGTACCAATATTTCATGACCTCGGATAATATATTGCATAGATTGGATAAAATTCAGTGTCTTTAGCTGCTGTTAAGTTAAAGCTATAAATGTCTAGAGTTACAAAGAAATCAATTACAATCTTAAAAGGAAATTCATTTGTATAATGTGTATTTATGTATAATTTATTAATATGTATTTATATTTTGACTTATAAGTTTCTCTTATTAATTCAGTGTACACCGTTACCCAATGCTACTGTTTTTACTATTTCCTTTTACTAGGTTGCCTGGAAGAAATCGCTTCCTAGCGATAAGGCCGCCTATTGTACAGTTTTGTATTATTTTAGTTGATTCTTCAATATCCGTTGGTTGTGTACAATAAAGTATATTTCATTCATTCATTCATTCATTCATTTACCCGATAGTGCCACGCGTATAAGGGTAATGTGTATTCAGCGTAAGTATAATATGCATACAGTCTCTTTCACACCAAACGGGTGGACTGATTAAGATGATTCTTATTTCAATCGAATTATCTTCATGTTACTAGTGTCCCGGGGAAGTTGTACTTGTTTAAGAAATGTTTCATTCTAACGGTATACTTTTTAAAAACTTTTAACCTTTTTAAAAACTTTAGCATTTTTGGATTTGCGTCTTGTAGTATTAAATTAATTAATATTATTATTTTCCACAACTTATTTTTCGACAAAATTAGCACTGGCTGTCCCATGATTACTTTTGATGAATTTTTTGTTTAAAACAAGTTTATTAAAGTTTTCCTTTCGGAGAATATGAAAATGTTTGATAATATTTTCTTTTGATGTGCTGATATCGTAATATTATTAGCTGAAAATAATTCCGAATGAATACAACATAATGTTTCGTTGATGAGGCTTTATTCTTGGACATTGTAGTAGGCTCTTGCCATTAAGATAGCTTTTACAAATTGTTTGAAATTGTTTGTACTTAGTTGTTTGTCGATGTCACCTATTTTATTATAAAAGTTGATGCATCTACCAAGAAACGACTTTCTGGTTTTAGCCAGTCTAAACCTCAGTACTTCCAGAGTGTTACCAGGGCCCCGACGCGATGTGGAATTTTTATTCGTAAATAGGTGTATATTATTACAGTATTTAGTACACATGATGTACTTAAGTATGCAAAGCGACGGGAGCGTTAAAACGTTTATTATATAGAGTATTTGACATAGATGTCACTACTAAAAAAATATACTTGAACACAAATAATTATAAATACAGTTTTTCATAGACATAGTTACATGTTTTTATTATTACAAATACATGATATTATATATACCTATTATTCACAGAACACAGTTCTGATAAATTAAATAGTTTTCGGATATACGCGCTTTAAAAACATCAATCGACGGGGCCGCTTCAGTAATCCGTGATACATGCGGGGTATTTAAATATTTATTATTGTCTTTTCGGGGTACACCTCCAACGTACTGTATGTATGAGAACCGCTCATTGAGGTATTGCGGAAACCAAGTGTTGTGAAGAACGTTATTTAATATTGTCAGTGCGTATTCATTTCTTCGATTCTGTATATTGAGACACCTCAGCTTAGTTCAGTATTGTGATACGTGAGTGTGATCAAACTTACGAATTCCGAAGTAAAAGCGTGTACATAGATTTAGTAGTCATTCAAGTTTATTTAAAAGTGCTTCATTGACATTAGTGTAGCAGACATCACCATATTCAATGTTAAAAGGTTATAAGGAGAAGGGTCTAAGGGAAGGAAATTCTGCATGCGCCCAGGGGCAATTGAACCCGATGACTAACTTTCGTGATGTGAAAAGACCAAAAGATCGTGTATAAGAGTTCTAACGTTTTTACCATGATTCTAATAATTTAACTATTACTGAACTTGAATATAACAACTAATATAACGACAAGTAGCACTAGTGGTTGTATCACTGTCCGGACAGTAATACAACCACTAGTGCTACTTGTCGTTATATTAGTTGTTATATTCAAGTTCAGTAATAGTTAAATTATTAGAATCATGGTAAAAACGTTAGAACTCTTATACGTGTGAGAAAGATCGTGTGAAATATGCACCCCAAGATTTTTCACAGTCTTACACAAAATGGAAGGTGTCATAGATGGCAGGGTAAGGAAGTCAATCTATCACAGAATTTTAGAGCTACCCACCATCGATAATTGAAGTAGTATAATAATGGAAGTGTTTGCCGCTCTTAAGTAGCGGTGTTTGTGAAATTGAGAATGGTAGAAAGACATAGAAACTTGCACACATTACGAAAATTGAAAATCAGTTGAATGCAGTTATTCGGAAGTCAGTTGAGTTTAATGATGTGATCTGAATTCAGGCCAAAGTAGCACACTTTTTTTTATGACCGGTTTCAATATTCGATCTACATTTCTCTTGGCCCGGCTTATTATAATATTGTCTATATTATTAAAATAAACCGGGCAACATAAAATTATAAAAATATCTTTTGTCAACACTATATTGACATAATCAGGTTACATTATGAAAAAAAAAGCTTTACACGACTTATTTAAAATTGAACCTCATAAGTTATAATTGAAGATTACAACAGTTTGGCAGTGCTTGGACACTCAATTGTCTTCCAACAGTAATGAATGCTAACCAAAGCATTGTGTTAGGGGAATCTGTTGTATGATGTATGCAATTAGTAAGGCATGTGGCAAGAGTGTTGGGTTGACATATTAAATACTCTTATTTATTTATTTATTTTTTATTATTTTTTATGTGAAAAGTTGCCAAACGAGCAGACGGTTCACCTGATGGTAAGTGTAAGTAACCGACACCCATGGACATCTGCTACACCCGAGGGTTACAGATGTGTTGACAACCTTTTGAAAATTGGGCTCCGGCTACCTCACTCACCAGACGAAACGCGAAAGTATTTGCCATACTTCCACTTTACGCTGGTCTTCTGTGAGGTCGTGGTACTTACCCGGACGGGCCTGCCCATTCGTGCAACAGCCGAGGCTGCTGCGTGGCCCTACCACCGTAAATTTCTCCGTAATATTTCTTCAGGTAAACAATAGTAACAAAGGGAGATAAGCGAATAACCTTAAAAGTTTCTTATAAATGTTTGCTTCATTAAGTTGTAACGGGTGATTTCATCATTTTGTCTAAATTGATGTTTTTCTGAAGACTAGGCTGCATGGTCTATAAATCTTTGCCTGTTCGAAAGCACGAATGAAAGTTCATTTGTTGCTTCTTGTCATTTTCAGACTGGCGTCGGTTCGAATTGACATTGGATAAATTAGGTTTGTTAATCTATTATCTTCGACTGGTAATTAATAATAAATAAATCTTTTATTAATCATCCCTTCCTTATCAACCCTCATAAACAAAACATTAAAAAGTTAAATGCTGATTAACAGTAAAATTAAGTAACATTGTAAAAAAAATGTGTGTATTCAATTATATGTACGCGCACGTAAGAAGTTACTTGTTTAGTGTTACAAAATGAATAAAATAATATCCCCGGTGGCGGTACTCTTTGTTCGTAAAAAAGACCTTTAATGTAATTGATAACGGTTAAACTAAACAACTTGGATAGATAAATGTAAAACGTTGTGTTGTGTTATTGGTTGCCAAGGTTCATTGGTCATTGCAAAATTCATCATATCGCTTAATGACCGTCGGTGTGCGCGCGCATCGTAAAAATTTTACTCATAAAATTTTTCACTGACTGAGATTCACTGTAACATCAATGTTGAATCGAAAATTGCCTGTAAATGTAATATAACATAGTAACAATCAATTAACAAAGATAAAGTTGGCTACGAAAAACGACCGACAGTTCCTTGATGTCCATCTAGTTCAACGGTCTTTTTTTTTTCATTTTGTTCATTTTTTCATCATCATTTTTCGAGTTGCAATGCAGTAACAAAATGCAAATGTTAGCATTAACAATTCAACTTTGTAAATTGGTGAACACAACCAGTTTTTATTCGATACCCCTTACGTAAGACAGTCGATTACAGAAACTTGATAGCTAAGAAAATGAAATATATTTTAGTGTTCTTATCAAAACCCGGCACAGTATCAATACATTGTTTCGTTAATTGGGCTTAGAAGTGCTCAATGTTCATTAGCATGAGCCAATATTTACCAGTCTTAAAGGCTTCACATTGAACTACTATTTATATTTGAATATCTAATTGTTCAATCGCGTAATCGTTTGGAAATAATATCTTGTGAAAAAAAAAAAAAATAACACCTGTTTGTTACAAGATCAAACATGAACGCAAATTCAGATATAGTTATTTAATCTTACCTAATTACTTGCAGCAAGGGCTTGGCAATGATTAGAACATATTAGTCATTTATATCTGTCTTTCAATTCGATTGAATTAATTGATGATAGTTAATAATACCATTGTTGACAAGTTTACAATACGATTTGTATTAATTTTAAGATACCATTCTAGGTTTTTTTAAAACACATCACTTTTTGTGTTCAAAATTTTGTAATGAAATTTATTTTTATGGCAATTTTAAAAAAAATCTATGAAACAAAAGTAATTTCAAATTCAAGTATTTCAAGACTTGCTCGTTACCTTATATAATAATAACCTTCATCATTACTTTTTCATATCTTTCATCTCTTTTGTTTGTTATCAAAAGTGACTTCTTAAGTAACACTTAAGGTTAAAAGATATTGATTTTATTCTTCGACGCTTTTCCAATACCTATATTTTTCGCAAGGAAAATGTAGTGGACTAAGATTACTGCGTCCACTTTATTTTCTCGCAAAACAGTTTTGCGGTACAAAATAAAAATATCCTCTGGCAGGCAGTAATAAAGAAGTAAAATCTTTCGTCCTCAACCGGGGTATAACAAACGGCATTTCAAATTATGTATATATTCTACGAAAAACATTCTCTACGAAAAGCGAAATAAAGGTGACGATAAACACAATTTAATGTAAGGGCCAAAAGTTTTTTCACTTTAGATATTTAATGAAATCGTTGATACGTAGATAGTATGAGTATTAGTGATTTCTCTGCTATGGATAACAAGTGGAGCTTGAAAAGCTTAAAATTACAAACACATTAATTTCTTCTAGTTTCGTGGCATTTTCTCTCATTTTGCTCTAAAAGTGAATAAGCTGTATTGTTTAAAGCTGGCCATTTTGTAACATGATCCTCAATCCACGAACACAATTACGTGTAATCCCTCCTTTAACAGCTGTAATCACGGCACGTCTCCACACAGACTCTGGGCATGTACGATTTGCATAGAACTGTCTTAAACAGATCGAAGGGAAAATCCTTGTTATGAAGAGATCTAATGTTGAATACTATTTCTTACCAACAATTACACGGCATCGTCATTTTACAACCATCAAACAAATGTATTGATATATTAATCACGTAAAAATTTAAATCATCTCAATTTTATTGAATTTCTTTATAATACAATCCGTTTTTTTATTTATCTTTCCCTATAACGGTTTAATGGATTGAGGTGATATGAAGGCACTAACTTTTCAATTTCAGATATGTACAAATCTTTTTAGTATTGAAAGATCCATTTACAATTAGACATCCGATGTATATGCAGTAAACAATTTTTTTTGTTTTATAATAAATAAATAAATATTTTTAGGACACATTTTTTACACAACGTTCTCTAGTCCCAAACTAAGCAACGCTTGTACTATGGGTACTAGAAAACTGATAGACATACTTAAGCATACTTTTCTTTTGTAAATAAATACGCATTATACATAATTATATAAACACCCAGACACTAGAAAAACACTGTGCTCATAATACAATATTTTTCCAGTAGTGGGGATCGAACCCACACCCTCTGGCGCAGAAGTACACTACTGACTACGCCATTGGGGTCGTCAACATTAAAGTAAAAAACATTAGTCAATTAAATAACATATTGAAATAATCATAAATCAGCATCAGAAGTAGCTCATATTAATGGAAAAGTACTAAAGTTTCCGCTTTCTGTAAAAAAGTTTTTAGTTATGTATACTGGTTAAATTTATCTGTATTCGGACAATATCATATAGTGTATCAGAAATATTCTAGAAATGGTGAGATTGATTTCGATAAAATTTTGTATTTAAATCGATAAGATAGATAATTTTCTATTTATTTATGACTTAGTCTTACTTACATAAGAAAAAAATGGTTTTATTGATTATATACATACTTAAACTTTTATAGATCTCATCTTACCTGATTTCAATTGAACAAATTTTGACGAATTTGATTCAATTGTGCAAAAATCGTGAGAATACGACGTACAGTATTGGCCTAGGGAAAAGAAGGATTTCTTCAATTTAACGAAACAATATTGAGTTTATGATCATGCAATACAAACGCAAACTTTAATGGGAATAGCTGTAAATTAATTTCCCTTCAGTTGATATAAAAAGTTTTCGCCACATAAATTCTGATTTATTTTATTATTCTATTTCTGCCATTTCCGTTTGCCCCTTTTCTCCTGTCATTGAACTTTGATGACATTTTTTTGTAGTTCTCACATGCAGAGCTGGTAACTGAAAAGTCTGCAACATGTTCATCACACAATATTTTTCCCGTAGTGGGGATCGATTCCACATCCTCTGGCGTAGGAGGCAAGTATACTACCTACTATGCCATTCGGCTCGTCATATTATAAATATTTGATTTGATTAGGAAGACGTTAACAAATGTAATTTGTTTTTGATGAAAACTAGTATTATTAATAACATTGTCAGTAGCCGGCTATATATATATTAATCGATATGGATTTCCACTCAATAAGATTAATAGTCCGGGGTCCCAGGCCCATTTTCACCTTTTATTAAGCAGATTTTTTGTGAGTAGCTTCATTTTAGCGAGTCGCCCAACTTTTTCCTTACAACAATTTTGGTAAACGGTAGCTAACAGGGTTAGCAGAGGTGAAATATGTTGATTTGTCGAATTTCAAAAATTATTACTAACTGAATTTTCCTTTATTAATTCCTAAGATAATTATCTAAATAAACAGAAAAAAGATTTGTCCTACAAAATTCAAAGTTTTAATAAAGAGTCCCGCCTCTCCAAGATGTATAATTAACAAGGTCATGAAAAGTAATTACTACACAGCAAATTTTTATTCAATTGGTTAGTTATTATATTTAGATAACACCCATATTGTCCTACAAATTGCGCGGTACGATGTCTTGGTCCTACTATCAAAAGTTTGCCATTGCTTTTTTAGAAATTTAAATTTCTAAAAAAAGCAATGGCTGGAAAGGATATAACAATGGATGCGCCAAGCATTGTTTCAAATGCTAAAAAAAAACAATGTAGATAAAAGGCGTTAAGATTTTCGTCGCTGTGACAATCAGCCGTTTAGCTCAGTGATTAAAGCGTCAGGCCGCGAATGCCGAAGACGTGGGTTCGATTCCCACAGCGGCGACAATCTTTTAGTACTTTTTCTACATATTTTAATGTTCAATCTTAAGTGTAAAACCAATTGAAAAAAAAATTGGCTGTTTAGTAATTACTTTTCATGACCTTGTTAATTATACATTGAACTTTGTAGGACAAATATTTTTTCGGTTTATTTAAATAATTATCTTGGGAATTAATACCGAAAAATTCAGTTAATAATAAATTTTTCAAATTCGTCAAATCAATATATTTCACCTCTGCTAACCCTGTTAGCTACCGTTTACCAAAATTGTTGTAAGGAAAAGTTGGGCGTCTCGTCAAAATAAAGCCACTCACAAAATTCTGCTCGTTAGTAGTAAAAGGTAAAAATGGGCCTGGGATCCCGGACTATATACAGCGTGTCTTTACAATCGCGACAATAAATGAACACACATATAGAGAATAACTTCTTAAAATTGTATTAAACATTTACATTATTTAAACATCAATATTTACAGAGTCATAAAATTTTCCAATACAAAGAATTTTAGAACCTTACCTATAAAGCTGTAACGTAAAGTTCATTTGTAAAGGTCACAAAGCATATGAATGGGTTGAATGAATTTAAAAGATACTGTTAGAAGGAGAGGATTGTAATACGACGGTGTGGCGCGAGTTGTATAGGATGTTACAAATTTTGTTTCTTTTTTACTTAATTAGTTTGTTTGAAAAAAAATTATTATGGATTTTGTTTAACGTTAATATTTTTTATGATTATTGGCAAGTAGCGTTAGACGTGTGCCGATGATTTAGAATGTGACTGTATTCATCATTGTTGATCATAATTCAAAACGCAAAAAAATTCACTGGTGATACTGTTTTGTTTGTTTGGCACCTGTAGTTGGATTAACTAGTTGAAAATTGAAGAGATAATCAAAAACTTCGGGTACAGTATGGTATCGACTTCTTTCAATAATACCTGCTTCAATACCCCTGCCGGCCTGGCGGCCCCGTCTCCGAGCGGGATCGGCCCTCTCCCTTACCCACTCAGCGATCTCCTTCTAGAGCATAACAACTCCACAGAAGGAGACCAGTGCCCGCCAAGCAGAACTCTCCGCCAGCGCAGCTGCTACTGCTGCTGAAGGAGAAAGATCCTCCCCTGTCTTGTGGACAAGGATCCGTCGCTCGGACTCCCATGCAGGACACTCAGCGAGTGTATGTTGCGCGGAGTCCCGTTCCCCTCCACAGTGGTGGCATTGCGTCGTCGGTTCGCGTCTAATTGTGTTTAGGTACTCACCAAAGCACCCATGGCCGGTGAGTACCTGCGTTAGCCGAAACGTGACGTGCGCATACCCCGTCGCATTTAGCCAGGCTTCGGTCGGTCCACCGTACGGTCCTACTGCGGATTGCGGACTTCACATATCTTGGAAATGTTTGTTTTGTTATTATCTTGAAAATATGCAGGTTTTTTCAAGATTTTTTTCTTCACCGTTGTTGAATGCGATAAATTAGCGCTTAAAATTAACAATTTCATTGGTGGCAGCATCGGGGATATATCTTGAGTTGCAATATACTCTGTGTTCCTATATATTCGATATTGAATTAAAAGCGAGCGCCCAGACAATAAGCTACCATCACTTTTGCCCCATATCTCTTTTTCCGATGTCTCTGCGCCTGAATATCTTAACTTTCGTTTTTACGTGTTACATTTCGTTGTCTGCGTAGAGTAGCCGTCCTTTCCCGATCTATTTAATTTTGCATTTGACGTTTATCAGCTGATTGGCTTTAAGCGCAGTTGCCAAGGTATTGGATTTGGCACCGGGGTCGTGGGTTCGAATCGCACACGCGACAACTATTTGTGTGATAATTGTTTCGGATCTTGGTGTTTCTCCACGTCAAATTTATATATGTGAAACGTCCTTAGAGCACAGGCTAATGTCATCCAACAATAAGCAGCAATGTTTTCGAAGGGAAGACTAAAATATATCTTCTATGTCGCAGTGGTCGTTTAAACTTACTACTCCCAACCCTTTCCACATAAAAATACAAATAATTTTGTAAAATAAATACATACTCGTTAAATGCTCGACATTATTCAAGAAAGTTTAAAAGCATTCTGGAGTACGATCGCTAATCCTCAATCATTTCGAAATAACCGGACTATCGCTTTCTTTAATTTTTTATGTGAAAAGTTGGCAAGCGAACTAGCGGTTCACCTGATATTACTTAACGTATACTAATTCTAACTTATAGAAGATGCGTTGCCAACCATTAATGTGTAAAAGTATGATACTTTCACGTTTTCTCTGGTGAATGAGGTAATCGGGGGCGACAATTTTAATGGACAGCAACGTTTCTTCAATCCCTCAGATGTTGTGCATGGCCATGGGTGGCGGTAACATCAGGTGAACCGGTAGCTCATTTAGCAATTTTTCACATGGAAAAAAAAAATTTAACGATAGTCTGGTAGGATTGGCAGTTATAATGCAGAATGATTTAATACATTCTAAAATGATCTAAAACCGCCGGCCATGGACGTTTGCAACAACCGTAGGGTTGCAGATGCGTTACCACCTCTAAATAAAGTGGGCGCCGGCTACCTCACTCACCAGACGAAACGCAGAAGTATGAAATTTCATTCTTCATGCCGCGCTTTAGTGAGTTAGTGGATCATTATAAGGTTACTAAAGAAGCAGTCGTTGAATTTTAGTTCTGTCCGGGTAAGTCATTCGTTAAACAGCCGACGCTGTTACGCAGTTATAGTCTAAAAAATCGTATAATTTTCAACTGTCTGGAATAATTACGAACGCTTTGCTTATTAGTACGACTTACGGTTACTCAAGTCCTCGTTTCCATTTTTGATAGGTTTTCATGTCTGTGATAAATATAATATAAAACACCGTGAGCTGGGTCTTTGCCTCCCTTTAAAAATATCATGATAGAGTATAACGGTTTTTCTTCGAAACAGTTTTAGTCGTTCAACATCAATTACGTTCATAAATTAAAAGAAATGTTGACAGTACGCCGTATAATCAATCATCTGGATAGGCAGTAGATCATAATACGCACTCTTCTAATCTCACCAAACACAAAGCTTCTTTCGAAGCGTGAATCAACCCCCTGCCATTGTTTAATGTACTCATTTATCCCTCATAAATGTTTTCTTAGGTGTAATTAAATATGCATTTATATAATTAGTTATCTATTCAGAGCTGTGTTATATCATAATGCTGAAATTATTTGATAACGCTTATTTTTAATCTAAAATTGTTTTTAAGTAAATAAATTTCATATTTAGCTTTCCAGCAATGACATTGAAATGCATATCCTTAGATGTTAACATTCACTATGCCAGGAACACGCAACAGCTTCTGCTCTTGCAGGAATAGGCACATTAGTCTAGGAAATTACCATGGTATAGTGGTATACTGTCTCGTATACCATTATGGTATAGTGGTATACGGTCTCGTCAACCATTATGGTATAGTGGTATACAAGACCGGAATAACGTGAAAATGTTATGTATTTGCAATTCGACAACAATTTCTTTAGGAAGTAACGTGCCTGTTGCCCACTGTTCTAATTTTTTAAATGTTGGCAACGCACTCGAGTCCATGAGTTGCGTTAATCACTTGATTTTAGGTAAGCTGCCCACCTTCTCATTTAAAAAAAAAAATTGAAAATTCGAAAATAAAAATAAATTAATCACCTGTGTTTCTCCTTTTATTTAGTACCATAGGCGTTTAAAGTTTTTCACAAGCCAGCAAATTATTATAACTTTAATTATTTTATTTTTGCCGAAGTTATATAAAATCATATTCGAATGCAAAATTTTCAATTTAATTATAATTAAAATAAAAAGCCATTAAAATTTACAAATACCTTTCGTATTGGCTTCTAAAAGTTGTATCTATGAAGATAAAAATTCCAATACTAATCAACTTACCGGATTTTGGCTTTCCACGCTTCTCAATGATATTGGAGTAATATTTATTCATTTTTTTTTGTATAATCTCTGACCGTTTATTTTTGGTGTCTATTGTAATTCCTTCGTACTTTATATTTTTAAGAACAGGCAAAACACTATCAGCATTTTTAGTAACTGATCATTCTCAACCAAACCAAATTTCACAAAAAAAAGAATGAAATTTAAGACGAGAAGTCTTCTAAAATTTTGCCCACCGGGTCGTCAAATTAATTTAAAAAATTCATAATTATATTAAAAATTAATTGAAGCTGTCTTCTCGTAAGTAAGTTTTGAACAAGCGCAAAAATATTTTGTTTTATTTCGGATTAATTTTAGCTTCGATTTATCTACATGTGAGAACTTTGAATCCTCATTTATTATTCGCCACAATTTATACGAGCCGTCCGGGCACTCGCTTTAAATTCAATATACTTGAAAAACCTGAGTTCTATCCCCGGTGCCGGCAGCATTTAAATTGTTAAGTAAATGCTGACTTGTCACCTGCTCCGCGGTGAAGGAAAACATCGTGAGGAATTTCGAAATAATAAAAAAAAATGTATTTCGATAGATATTTAAAGTCCGTCAATCCCCAGTGGGGACTATGCCCCGAATCCCATTTGTATGGAGGAGGACTTTGACCAGAAATGGGATATGTATAGGCTGTTACTTTACATATAGTGGAATTATTGTAAAAAACATTGGAATCTATATTTTATTTAATTTTTGAGTCTAATTTTATGTTTTTTATTAATTTGATATGTTACGATGAAATTTGTTTTCTTTTGTTACAGGTAAGTCGCACTGAATTGAAGAACGGAGTCTTGACGACGCTAATAACAACTTTATAATAACATTGTTTCATGGGGAAAAAATAATTTATTTTTATTCTGTCTAGAAAAAAATCCGTGTTTTGGTCGTTTGATGTTAAGTATACGGGTGTCAGACGTAACTACGTTTTTGCAAAAAAAAATTGTTTCACTTGATTCTTATCTAACTAAATATTTGATAAAGCCAAATTTTTTTTAAAATTTTTTATTAGGCGAAGGGAATATTCCTACCAAATTTCAAGTCACTACTTGAAATTTGGTAGGAATATTCCCTTCGCCGAGTAGAGGTCAGCTATGAACGGATTTTAGGAAATTCCACAAAACAACGTTTGCCGGATCAGCTATTAACATATATAATATCAATGAATCATTTTATTAAGGTTATTAAGTAAATTAATAAGGCTCTATTAATCTTCTTACACTGATAGTGAAATTGGTCATGTCATAAGGTATCCAACAATCGTCTCCATAATCTAAGACCTTATGTTATGGTTACTACTAGAAACCAAACTGCTTCGTGCATTCTGTGCATTTTTTTTATTTGCAAATGAAATAACCCTGAAAGCTCGATCTTGGTTTTCTTTCATCTATATTTACGTGCACCGACGAACAAATAAAGTTCAAAATTTCAGTTATTTTATTTTAGTTTTTTATTTGCTTTCATAGATAAGCTTTATTTTATTAACTAAAAGCTTTTATTCTCTTGAAATAAAAAGAACTCAATTATCATTCATCCTACTGTCTTCTACAGCGAGTCGCTTATTCATTTTATCTCAATAAAATGCTGGTATAGTACGATCTGTGCAAATGTGTGGGAAGTTGATGGACGCAGATGAATCAGGATCGTTTTACGTAGCAGGCTCTGAGGGAGTCCTCTGTTCAGCAGTGGACTCTAACAGGCTGAAATTATGATGCGCTTTCCGTCTTATTACATATACGCATCCTTGCATTTGATGTTGTCCTGAATGAAGCATTTTAAATGAAGAAATTGTAATAGGTAGTAAACAAAACAATGTTGGACTGTTTCATTACTTGAAATAAACGCACATAAGTTTCCGAGGATATGTTAGTTTCGTTTTCATCGCTGATCCTTTATCACAAAAGAAGGTGTAAAGTAAAAGTATTTAAAATTAAAATAATATATTTCTCCTTTTCCACTATCGTCCACAGCTGACCAAAGATCTCCTCGTTACAAAGGGACGACCCCACTGCGGATTGGCGGATTTTGTATGTCTTTGAAATATATTTGTAATTAGTATTTCGAAAATATGTATGTTTAAGCAATCGGTCGATATTCAGGCTTCCTCGCCATGTTTTCCTTCACCGCGGAGTATGTGATAAGTAGGCAACAGAACTCATGCTCCTCGAATATATTGAATTAAACGTGAGCGGCAGGACACTGACGTATCTGGGCTTCAAAAGTATTTATGCTTTTGTATTTCATGTGAAATTAAGGTATTTGGAGTCTACCTTCAGAAAATTGCAACCCTACGGGTATTGTAAATGCTCATAAGAAATGCTAATCACTTAAGATTGGTTTTCGCCTTAAATAAATGTCGTACATGGAAAATTCGGAACATTGTCCGGGCGCTCAATTTTAATTCAATATATTGGAGAAACCTGAGTTCGATCTCTGGTGCCGGCACCAATGAAATCATTAATTTTATTTTGAAACCTGCATATTTTCGAAATAATAATAAATATTTCGAAGATAATATGTGAAGTCCGCCGCTGGGCCTTTGCCCAGCCGTGGGACATACATTGGTTGTTATTTTACTTTATTTTACATTATTTTATGTTGAAAAAATCAACCGTGCCAAAATAATTGCAAAAATCAAATATCTTTTTCCAGGCGAGAGTTGCATTTTATAAAATCTTCTTTGTACAAGGTAGAAAATGTGTCAATTTTCTCGCTCAAACAATAAAAGGATGAAGCGACCAGTAAAATAAAATCTCTTTCAGGTGAGGATATTGTTTTATTTTCAGGGAGGGTTAAAGTCTTTTACTGCTACGTATTTCTAAGCGGTTTTAAAAATATGTTCGAACTATAAAATGGACTATGTTCAACAAAGTTAATCTTTTAATATACTTTAAACTCAAGACCTTAATGGTCTGGATAGTTTCTAACAACATAAAGTCGAGCAATGTAATGTCTCCAACTTCGGATAAAAAGTGATGGATAACAATCCTAATGGCATGCAGTAATCAATTAACCGTTTCTTGGACTTAAGCCTCTCTGTTCCCCCACCTTTTTAACGACGATAGGGTAAGCATCTAGCAGGTTTTGCTCTCATTAAACTTTTAACTAAAAAAAACTTGAAACATAAATTTTCATTGTTCCCGTTCGCACTATCAATGTTAACAGGTCTGTGCTGTTTCCGAATAAATATAATTTTACATCTCTTTCTGTTTCTGCTTCCGTTGTGCTCTTCACTACTCTTGCGTCATTTAGTCTGATGTCATACAGTTGCAAAGAGTAAAGATTGTCGACAAAGAATTTTGAAAATGCCATTCATTCATTATTAATATTTACAAATGACGGTTTAATTTATATCAATTAGCGATAACTAGGCACATCATAATCTTCATGACATAATCCCTTTTAAACGAGATACTGAAACTGATATAACTTGCTAATAGGGCGCAAATTGGCTTCATTAATTTAAAAGTAAATCATTAATGATTATTATCATCAATCAAAAACTGTCATTAATAATTAATAAGTTTAGAATATAACATAATGTTAATTAACGCACACGTTTCACCTTTCCACTTCGGCAAGGTCGTGACATGTTCATGACCTGAATCATCGCTCAAAGCAGATTGATCCATGTGCTAGACCTGCTTTAACGGCACTGAAAAGAGCTCTAGAGTGCTGAACAGTGTATGAAACTATTATTAATTTAAATGCCACTATCTATATCTATATTTACTAACATAGATATTTACTTATTAGATTACTAACATAGATAACATAGATTGTATTTGTAATTAAGAAGGGGTTTCTCACACCTTAATTTTATAACAATTTAGACATTTTAAAAGGCCACTGTCAAACACACCTTGCCAATATTATAGCCATCTTTCCATCACCACACAAAAACAACCACAAAAAAAGCGTGTACTTGGCAACTGTGGTGGGGCCACGCAACAGTCTTCACTGTTGCGCGAATGGGCAGGCTGCCCGAGTAAGTACCATAACCTCTTAGAAGACTAGCGTGAAGTGGAAGTGATATTAGTTCTGTATTTCATTTGGTGAGTGAAGTAGCCGGGGCCTACTTATTTAAAAGATGACGATGCATCTGTAACCCTACGGGCAAATGTCAATAGGTTGGGATGGTTATCACTTGAAGAGGAAATCATGCTATGTCAGAAATAGTTCATTGGTTTAATGCTAATAATTTACTGTTAAATGGCAATAAAATTAAATGTATAAAATTTTCGTCACCTAATGTTGGGTGGCAAAAACACTTGGGTGGTGCCAATGTACTTATAAATGGGAACGAGTTAGGCCTTGAACTATACCACTGTTTTTCTAGGAATAACTCTTGATTCAAAGCTTCAATGGGGCCCCCATGTATCCAAACTTGCTAGCAGACTAAGTTCTGCAGCATGTGCTGTAAGGAAAATAACATGTCTGACTGATGTAAATAGAGCTAGAATCGTTTATTTTAGTTATTTCCATAGCATAATGTCATACGGCATTTTGCTATGCAGCCGATGTTCAAACAATATTTATTTTGCAAAAAAGGGCCATAAGAGCAATTTACAATCTTAATATGAATGTATCTCTGAGAGAGAAATTTAAAGAAATAAGTATTTTAACCTTGGCCTCTCAATATATATATGAAAATGTAATGTATGTACATAGAAACAATAATTTTAATAAGAATACTAATGTACATAATGTAAACACTAGGAACAAACACAGGCTTGTTACGCCAGTTACTAGACTCCATAGAGTCAGTAACTCGTTCATGGGACGGTGTATACGCTTCTACAACAAAATCCCAGTTAATGTGCAAAGCTTATCTATTAACAGGTTTAAGAAATTTATTAAAGAAAAACTTTTCGAAAGGGGTTATTATAATATAAATGAATACATTAACGATAATAACACCGGGGAATGAGATGATGGCTCCTAAGCTGTTTCCAAAAAAAAAATATGTACTGTATAACAATGTATTTGTTCAGAAAAAAAAATTACAAAAAAAGGATACCTACGGAGTTTCTTTCGCCTGTTTCTTCTCCGTTAGAGGAACCTCATTACGAAACGGTGGTAGATTTAAAAAATGGCTATCGATAAATGAAATGTATATTTCTTATTTCGATGAATAAATGATTTGAATTCACTCAACATCAGGATGGTTATCACTTAAGAGGTGAACCTACTGCTGGCTTACCAAAACCGAGCGAATGAAAAAAGTTGAAAACCTTTCTTTGTCATTGAGTGGCCAGCACATTGCATGCATAGCTTATATTTTATAACTTAATTATATTCAACTGTTCAGAACTGTTATTCTCCAATAGGCTTTAGTTTTTGTACTTTTATTAATTTAAGAAATATGTATATTTTCTTGAAAGCATATTCAGAAAATCCAATTTTTACTTAACGTTTCACAAAAAGTTTTATATGTACATTTTTAATACATCGCAGATGAACTCTGTCTTACGCAGCTTTTATTTTCCGCTCGTGAGGTTTTAAAGGAGCGCAGCCTGTTTAAACTTTGCCGGCCTCAAATAATTTCACGAGAGCCTTCCCCTGTGCCACCTCCTGCGCCATACCCCCATCAAATAAATGTAATGAATCTTTAGACTACGTCAGATAATGCAAACCAAGTATAAAGTGCTAACTCCTCTTTCCTGATAAATTATTCAAACGGTAAAAACTATACAAACCCTACTAACGTCATACCATTAGTAGCTTTACAGGCTTCGTTAGCTTTACATGTGTCAATTGCATATCAGACGATATCAATGGGTATAAGTAATCGTATGAATAAAAAAAATACCTCAATTGGCTCCGATTACGCACTCTAATATGAAGGGCTGTTTGAAAAGTTTCTTTTATCAAGCTAAGGAGAAAATATTTTCGTAGCCCTACCCGCTGCCCGCGACTACGTCTGCGTAGAATAGGTTGAAGGCATAACATTCAGATATAAAGACTTATGTGTTATTCTGATGTATAAGCTATATTATTGTAAAGTTTCATTAAATAGTAATATTTGCATAATATTTGCATGCAATACATACAAACTTTCGCCTTTATAATATTAGTAAGGATTATTTATAATTCTTGTTAATAGATGATTCTAAGCATTCAAACTGTGTTGAGGTAACCATTCATGAACGAGAGGGAATTCCAATATAAAGCGTTGGCAATAACTATTAAATGACACTAGAGCTTTGGAGCTCGCTGAATTTCGTTATCCTTTATTGCCCTGGTGGAGGTCGTTAAATAATAAATTCTATTGAGTTTTCTAGTAGCAAGCCGCTCCAATTAAGCCCCATCTAGGGGAGTGAAATACTGGCCTCAGATTTATTTTAGCCTTGCGGTCCCATTAGTTGTTTAACATTGATAGTTTAATTTAATTTTAATTTTGAGTGTTTGAAATTGTTTGTTTAAATTTATGCTCAGTTTTTGTTTCTGGCAAGTATAAGTCTTTCATTCTTTCTGTAACTTATATAAACGGAAAAAATTATGTAACTTATATAAAAAACTTATCAATATAATTCAGTTGTTTCAAAAGTTTTTACCCAATCTTACTAAACACTCATTACATTTTTCTATGTCGTATTTACACGAATACTGCAGTTTGTAAAAATCTTGTATCTTGTATTAACTGATGTTTTTGCTTTCAGTCCCGAGACTATTAAAGCTTCATCGGACGCAGAACCGGTGGGCTAGCCAGAACCCACGGGTTTGGACCCTCCGCTATGGGTAGGGTCGCGCATGTGCTCATGCGTGCGTTTAACTACTATGGTGTGTCATCTAAGGGCCGTCGAGGTCGCCGGTTCGGAACGAGACCCCGACGGCCGTCGACTGTGCATTTAGCTAATTTGGGAGCGGTGAGAACCGCCCCGGAACGCGGGTGTACCTTGTGTACGCGTTGTGTGGGTCTCGCCGTGCTCGGAGGCGAGGGCGAACTGGTGTGATTGTTGTTACACTAACTGTGGGTGTAGTGTTATCAGTTTGTAAAAAAAAAAAACTATTTACGGCTTATATCGATGCCGTTCTTCAACATGGGTAATATGTATTTATTTAAAAAGAAAAGTATGTTTAAGTATGTTTATCAGTTATCTAGTTCTTGTAGTATCCATAGTACAATAGTACAAGCGTTGCTTAGTTTGGGACTAGAGAACGTTGTGCAAAAATGTGTCCTAAATATTTATTTATTTATAATACATACTTCTGATCTGATACTTCGTAACTACGTTACAATATTCTGAACGGTATTACGAAGTGAATTTTGAAAAACGTCAAAAATACTTAAATGATTCGAATACTTTTCGCATGTGTGCTGCACCGCATACTCAATAATAAAGTTTTACAAAATTCTTAAAAATTGAAAACTTTAATAAACACGTAAAAGTTTCCAACGTAAAAGTTCCAGTATTTCTCCAGAAGTTCCTACCAAGTACTGATTAATTAAAGGATAAGTTATCATTTATCGTCATTCTTTATAATTCCATTCCACTTTCAGAACTTATTACCACCTGTTTCATCCTACGTAACTTTATGGAAGTATGCTAGTAGCGGTAGTCTTATTGAAATAATATTGAAATTTTCCATTTGAAATTTACTTTCTCAAACCTTTTTTAGCACATCACAACTATAATAAGACGCAGGTAAATTCATGAAATAGTCATCTTGAAGGAACGAAATCGACTTTTTTTATAAAAATAACAAAGAAAAACTTTATTCAACAAAGATGTACCTAACATGATGTTCTATTATTTCTTTAGAAGAATTATTGTCAAGTTTTCGAGTCCTGGAAAAACATTTCTCAAAAAGCTAAATAATATATTTTTTATACAGTGAATTTTTAAATAAAAATCATTTTGAACAAAAATGTAGCGCAGCGCCATCTATCATTTTATTTCGTAACTACTTGGGATGGAAACTTTCACGAAATTCCCGCTATTCCTCTTTACAGATACAGTTTCAGCAACAAGAAAATAACTTATAAGTTCTTTCATTTTCAAATAGATGTCGCTAACTGCTTTCTGAGCGATCTACATTTTTTTCTGTTAAAATAGCTTAGAAAGTCCATAGGTTGAATATATATACCTATATAGGGAAAAAAATCATGAATTTTATTCCCATACATTTTATTGTACCAACTACGGGGAAACATGCATAAAAATTATAAAAAGAAACAAAATACATGATATATTTTGCTCAGACAAAGTAGGTTAAAAATTTTCTTCGATTTAGGCTGGAAAAAATGTAACATTAAAGAACTCTACGTTTGTAAAATAAACGGACATGAATATGTCTTAATAATTAAAATGGCATGCCAGGGTAATTGATTTTTTTTTCTCTAACTCTTAAGGTAAGTTTGCACCAACGTAGTGTATATGATTATCGTTAAAAATATTCACTAAGTAGTTGAATCTATCTAAGGTATTTGAGTAAGGGTTATTGCCAAATACAGGGTGTATATAGCAATAACCCTTACTCAAATACTTTAATTATTATTTATCTGGAAAGATTAGACAAAATAATAATGTGTTTGTTAAACTTGTTAGCACGGACTAAAAAATAACAGGACTTTCGCGCCATATCGAAAGTGAAGCATCGTCGAACGATCCATGGGTCATTTGAGGAGAGAGATTTGAAAAATTTGCCAATTTTTTTTCCAATAATTTGCCAGTTTATTGTATTATGTTAATAAGATGGTGCAAGAAGGCCAATAACAATATTTAATTTAAATTACAAAATATAAAATTAAGTGTTTGTTTGATATGAGTGACAAGAAAAATGCTCCTGCAGTTGGTAATGGTTATTCAATTAATTGTGTTGTGATCAAAATCATTTACATTGGGTTAGCTTTTATAATCCCGTTTTTCTGTTGTTGTTATTGCTAATTTGGAAATATAATAAAATCTGATGGCCAAATATTTTTCTGAAATATACCTTTATACAGACTGATTTTGTGTTCTACCCCTGAGAAAGTGTGATGGATTTCTAAAATTACAATAAATTTTTCTAATATTTTAGTTCATACATACGAATGTTGTCTTTAGAGATATTAATAACTAACTGGTATACAAATTGTATATATCTAAATGTATACTTCATACACGTTGCGCTTGTTTTCGATGAAATCCACCTATGCTGTTTGTTATAATTTTTATCCAACCATTTTCCATGGTTGATCATATATGAAACTTATAACAATAATCTTAATCATCTTAATCAATCCTTGGAAATAAACATAAAACACACATTAAAATGGATTATCTCTCGCCAAAATTACCCATTTATTTACTGACAACAATTATACATCTGTTAAGGTTTTTTGTTCTAAGATTTAAAAGTGTCAAATTTTAATACATCAACATGTTACGAGTAAATTAGTGTCTTGTGCGTTATTTTACAACATTTGACATCACTATATGGCATTATTTTATTTTCATTATTTCATGTAACGCCGTGGGTGATCGGCTTACTATGATGTATATGTGTGTGTGAGGCATAAATATACAAGCGCTGCGGCTTACTTACTATACTTCAATTTCAATGCGTGGCGCGGAGTCCTGTTGTTATTGTATTCTGTGCTTGTTATCAATTGAAAAACATTAATTCATCAATTAAGGTCATGATTCGATTTAAAAAAAATGGTAGAAAGATTGACTCTGCATAATTAACGGCAACAATATTGAAAAGAATCTACACGTAATTTAAATTTAAAATGACTACATGCAATAAACGGTGAAAATTGAGTAACCACTACAGTATTAAACAATATAATTATGTGGCAAGCAATAATGTGGAAAGCGTTTAATGTGTAATCCTCTTTTAGTTAAGTTTTAATTAAAAGTTACCACCTGAAATAGTAGAGCCAGATTTGTATTGTTGTATCATTGCAAACGTAACTAATTTTTCGTGTTTATTATTTATTTACATTTCATTTTTATGGAGCGTTATTTCAATTTCCTGATTCCGAAATCTCCTGTTTATGTACATTTTGTTTATTGCGATCATATCATCATATTTTAATTTTAAGTAAAGGTATTTCTATGTCATAATATGGAGTTGAACTTATGTCAATATGTTCTTAAAATTTTAACCAAAATAAAAAACGTAATTCGTTCCTCAAAGTTTGTATATACAATGTACCATGCTGTTATTATTATTTGTTATATATAGTTTTTGTTACAAATAGTTGTTGTTACATATTATGTTGTGTAATATGTATTTTTTTTATTTTGATACATTTTTATGTTAAAACAAACTAAAAATTTCTACGTTACCTTTTTTATTGTGTGAGAAGGTGGCAAGTGAGCTAATGTTTCACCTAATGTTAAGTAATAACCACCACTCATTGAAATTTTCAACACCCGTACTCCCTCGGATCGCAGATGCGTTGCCACCTTTTAGCGAAATGGGCCCCGGCTACCTCACTCATCAGACGAAACGCTTATAAGAAATATAAAATTTCTTCTTCACGCTGGTCTTCTGTGAGGTCGTCTTACTTATGCGGACGGACCTGCCCATTCGTGCAACTACAAAAATACTACAAAGAAAAGAGTACTTAAATTTGTCGTTTTACCATAACATGTTTTTAGAAAACAAGTGTTTTTTTGACTTAGCAAATTAAATTTTTAATAATAATTATATTTATCATGCATTTAACACTATGATAGTCATATATTCTATATAATTATATTTTCCTTTAATGTTGGTGATATCGATACCTTTAGTTTGAAAAATTAGGGTCGTATAGCTTTCAATTTATCAGTGTCAAAAGTAAAATAGTATGTGTGCCCCAGCGAAGTTGTTTACTAATTTCTTATGGTAAGCTATTGAACTTGAAACTTTATGTACCTATTTCAAACATTTATTTTTCCAAAAAAGAAATAATTGTATTTAACTCCTTAATACATAGATAATAGTAACTTGTATGGGCATCCTTATATGTTTTGGATAAAATATGTAACATGGGAATTGTGAAAGATTTAGATTCTCCAAAAAGAAACTTAAAATATTATGTTCTAAACAAAAAGCACAACATTTATACCTTCCATTGAATTTTACAATTAAGAGTCCAAATAAAGCATTACCGCTTAGATTGATATATTAGACCTTTATAATTAAACTATATTACTTAGCCTAATTTCTTCTCATTCTTAATAGAAGACAAAGTAAACGTATATTAAATATATTTAAATAGTAATCTATCTTCTAGTAGACTATCTTCTTGATTAAACGACTTGTGACCACATGATCCAATTTACTCCTCAGCGTCAGCCTCTCCTATTTACACGAAACACATTGTTTTAATTAAATGTGTGATCATAATCACATGGAACTTCTGTAAATGTTTTATAGTATTAAATTTACTTTCAAACATTAAAGTGCTCTCTACATTTATGTTGCAGTTGTGTTTAAAGGATACTTAATTTTATTTATTTGCAAATAAAGTATGGTAAACTTATACACTGGAAATTCTATAAAGTCTTTTCTAAGAAGAAGATATAGAGTTTACATAAAAAGTAACGTACAGTAACAGCCTATAAATGTCCCATTGCTGGGCAAAGGCCTCCTGTACACAAAGGCATAGTCCACAACGCGACCCCACTGCGGATTGACGGACTTCACATACTTTAGAAAATTATTATTATTTCGAAAGTATGCAATCCGATGTTTACATTAAACTTTAAATTAACAACTCCATTGGTGTCGGCACCGGGTTGCTTGAGTATATTGAACTAAAAGGGAGAGTCCGGAAAGTGGGCTCAAGACTTTACATATTATCACAAATCACTATTGCCATCGCGTTTTCAAAAAATAATTGTTATATTATATGAAAGATATCCGAGTCATAGAGATGCATTGAGCTTTAATGATTCTTTACAAGTTGTGAAATTGTACACTTTTAAGTAATATAAGCATATTGAAAATCTCCGCGAGGCAATACTTATAAGCTCGATGACGCAAAGAAATCCGACATCTATCGCAGAGTCGGAACGAACAGTAAACGTGTCCGCCCGACTTATAACACTTAATGAGACAAAAATACAGCCAAAGGGCATACGACAAATGCCGATCAGCATAAAACTGAGTCCGACTTAGACGCCTACAGCAGAAGTCAAAGATCGTGTATCAGAACAACGCCAATCCATGTGGGAAGCCCTACTTACAGAGAGCAACCGCACACTACCTATTGGCAGTTGGTTCCAAGTTTGAAAGCCCCGCAAATCCTTACCGCCGTTAGTTAGATGTAAAAGCGCTTCATGAGCTTTGCGAATAACCTAGAGCGCCAGTGTACGCCATACGTCGATCCAGTCTACCTGTCGAAGTTAGACCGTGATATCGAACGGAGCGTTATCACCATTAGGCAAACCTTTTATCCTACTTAATCTAAGAGACTCTGGAAGGGTCAAAGACATCATCGAACAGCTCAAAGCTAGATCCACCCCCGGCCCAGACAAAATTAGGAATAAAGTCTTGTAAGCCTTCCCTGCTCCATTTCCTTGTCTTCACGACATTTTCAACACGCTTTTCTCCAGCTGCTCCTTCCCGAATGCCTGGAAAAAGGCCATTTTCATCAAAATTTGCAAGCCGAATAAATTACCTTACCAGGCAATTAGTTATCTCCCCATCAGCCTTCTCAATTGCTTGGGGAAGTTTTCAAAGTGCATCATTCTTAAAAGGCTCAAAGAACATATGTATTCCAATGGCTTCATCTTTTCGAACGATTTGGCTTCCACCATCCTGAACCACTCTTGTCCATACCAGACACTCTTGTCGACCTGGGCACTCTCTTTTCGATATTGCAAAGGCATATGACAATGCCTGGCGCAACGGCATGCTATACAAGCTATAACGTGCCAGACAGGCTTGTGCGGATCATCTGAGTCTTCTAGTCGAATCGCTCTTTTTGATACCAAGCCGAGGGCACCCTCTCAGCACGGTGGCCGTTCACGATGTGCGTTCCTCAAGGTTCCTGCCTCTCCCCTTTGGGTTTTCGCTCTGTACGAGCGATATATCTAGAAATTCACTCGTCAATCACCCACTTTTCACGGTTGACACAGTTTATCGCTCGCCTTCAATGTACCACCGATCGTCTCAGTGATTGGTTCCGCAAATGGAGAGTCGTCGTAAATTATAAAAAGGGTATGGCACTACATTTTCCTCGAGGCAAACCCAAATCTGATCCTTAACATTTTCACAGCTACTTTCGCCAGAACAGGAAGTTAGAGCAAATCAAACTATCTGACCTACCGATCCCCGGAAAGATACCGTCATATATCTCGGAGCTAATTTCGGCTTAGAAACAGATCCGCGTCTATTTCGAGCCAGCTGTACAGATTAACCTAACGCGTCAAGTAAAACGCCCTTAAGGCTGAATTTTTTATTATACAAGGCTTGGATACGGCCTATATGCCAAATTCTTTGCCCACACAAAAGTACCTCGCCAACCCTACTCGCTTGCACAAGCTATACATGGTACAAAATAAATTCATCCACCGCGCTACCAGTGTGCAGTGATATCGACACAAAGTCAACCTGCACAGCAATCGCAGACACAGAATGTGATATATCTATTTTAAAAAGCTCATCAATCTATCCTTCGAAAGAGCCGAAAATCATCCAAACCCTCTCGTGGTAAACGCAACGAGTTTACAAATCGACATTAACGTGAACGCTAATAGACGTCGCCCACGTCACGCCCTTATCGAAGAAGAGGTTAGGTAAGTCAGGCCCACCTCCAGCCCATCAACACAACACACAAAGTTAGCGCTACAACAAACGCTCTAGTTCGTCCTCAACTATGAGCACGGCGAAACCAAAATAACCCGTACACAAGATACACCAGTGATCTTGGGCGGTTCTCACCACCTCCAGCCATAGATTAAACACAGTATACGGCCATCGGGATCTCGGTCCGTATCGAACCTCTATGGCCCGTAGGTGACAACCTCCTTAAAGAAAGCACCCATGAACACAAGCGCGGCCCTACCCATCGAGTAGAGCCGCGCATCGGTTAATGAAAGATGAAATAGATACAGATGGTTCATGAAAGCGCTTTGTGGCAGTCTGTGAGGACGGCCAATGTTCAGCAATGCACTAAAATAGGCTGAAATCCATCTAGGATCCATCCATAATTACTGGATACTGTTATATATGTATAATTTAACATTAATAAAATTTTTATGTGCTTACTTGAAAACTGCTCCATCGCTAATTTGCCAAGAGGTACAAGATTATTAGTAGATGAGAGTAAGTGGGAGAATCCGTGTGATTTTTGATGTGCTACGAATTTTGAGATCAGTGACTGATACTGATGGTAAAGTTGGAGAGTCATCAAGCTTGATACTTCAAGTATTCAGTAAACTCTTGCCATTCCTTACTCCTTCAGAGATTAAAGATATGAGGCCACTAATGTAAAATAACCATAAATTAATCGAGTTAAAATATTACGACTCTCTTTTAGATAACTTTTAATAAAAATGTAGAGGAGTGATTTCTACCATATTTAATACCTTGTACCCTTAACGAGGCATGAAAACAAAAAAGTTACGCGTACCACTTTGGCAGCTCGTATATTATGAAAATGTATTTAAATTATCTACCAACATTTCTTTTCTCAAAAATACCTGTGAATTATTTTTAATATTGCTTTCTATTCTATGATCGTACGGACATAGTCTATAAGTCTCGATATATAGAGACAGTCTATATATCTCGAGTCTCGTCTGGATTATACGGGGGTCTGTATGTGCAAACTTTTTGTTTCAGTGTTGTTACATGTTCATTTTTTTGACTTAGTAATACTTACGGTATCAATTTTACTAAAATACCGTTATTTAAATTCGAGGCTATTAAAACAGTTTGGTAACTGTAGGTGATATATATAACTTTGACGGAAGTTTTTGATAAAGTAAAAATTACTGGTGTAAACACTGTACTTTATCAAAAGCTTCCATCAAAAAAGTAAATAGAGATAAAAAATACATATTTTCAAGTGATGCAGGTACATAACATTTTGTCACCATTATATTATGTAGTTAAAATCTAATAAAATCTTACTTCTGAATAAACTGAGCTGTCACCGACATATAATTTACTGCAAATTAGAACTGAAACCTTTGCCGTAATTTAATGATAGAACATAGCATATAGCCGTGATAGCTCAGTGTCCGGGCGCTCGCCTTTAATTCAATATACTCGAGCAACCTGAGTTCGATCCTCGGTGCTGGAATCAATGAAGTTTTTAACTTAACTTACTTTAAGTGCTGACTTATCATGTGCATATTTTCCCCTGCATATTTTCGAAATAATAACAAAAATTAATTTTCGAAGATATGTGAAATCCACCAATAGGCTGTGGGGCCGCGTGGTGGACCATGCCCTTATACCTTCTGTATAGCGGAGGTCCTTGCCCAACAGTGGGACATGTATAGGCTGTTACTATATAGCATATATTTATATAACGATTATAATATTTGGTTTGCATTCTAAGACAACAGAATTAAAACCTAGCGGCCTGCATGAATAATTATGAAAACATCTCTGTCACTGTGCACAATTGATGTTGGTGCATAAATATGGGGCATAATGAATATGAGGTTGGTTGTCCCATTTTTTGTATTTATTTAAATATCTTATTACGTTACAGTCCTGTTTTGAAAGGCATGACACTATTGTAAGCAAAATCTGAATCTAATTGGTGGTGTTTAATTTGCTTAATTACTTAAACTTTACTGAACGCGGTTGCGGAAGTTGGCCCAAATCGTGCTTCGACAGTTCACTGCTAATGGCCATAATTGAGACTTGAACACCCACAATGGGGTAGAGTGGAACTAATAAGAGACTTCAGTTCAAATTACAGTAAGCATGTTGTAGCTTGGAAACTACCCTTTTGAGGCTTATAACCAAATATGGACTGAAATAAGAAAACATAAGTTTTTAATTTAATTTTTATAAGTATCAATCACCAGTTTTAGTTTACGATGACTACGTATTCTAATCAACGCCTTTCATAAGAAGTTTAACATTTTTATGGCATAGTTATGACATTTATTAATGTATATATTGATACGTCATAACATTTTAATATGTCAACTATTGAGCAATAAAACATTTATTATATCTTCTAACTTTGTTTATTACTGAATAAGACATTTATCTACTAAAGTATTTGATTATTGGTTCTGGCATTAATGTTACGATTTAGCCCTTTTCTTTGGAAGGCTTAATTGATTCTAGGAGAGTTTGCCGTCACTAATATTAATAGCTTAAAATTAAAGCAATCACCTCGCTATTGTATGAATCTATACACCAAACTGGCTGATTAATCGCATTACGCTTACTAACAGGACATGCAGGAGAGTCCATAAACCGAGTTTATTGATTGGATTAGCGGCCTGGTGAATATCAGTTTACACTATGCCACATTAAGAAGAAACTTGATAGCATTTATATAGAAACTAGTTGACCCAGCAGACGTTCTTTTGCCATATAAATTATTTGTAGGGTAGAAAAATTTTTTGTGGTGGACCACCCTTAACATTTAGGGATGAAAATAGATGTCTGATTCTCCACCCTGGCTGATATGCTTATGGCTGATATGAGCCGTTTCGTAGGAGTTCAATTACAAACACCGTGACACGAGAATTTTATATATTTGATATGGTCTGGTGAGTGAGGTAGCCGGAGCCTAATTTTCAAAAGGTTGTCAACGCATCTGTAACCCTCGGGTGTAGCAGATGTCCATGGGTGTCGGTTACTTACACTTACCATCAGGTGAACCGTCTGCTCGTTTGGCAACTTTTCACATAAAAAAAAACAAAAATTCTTAATTAAGAAATCGAATAATCTGTTGCAGAATTCTTCACCATTTTTATATTTTTATTTTGCTTTCTATATGTATTTATAACTGTGCGGCAACTGCGTTGTTCAGTGTCATAACTATTAATCTTTCGTTAGATTTTGGCTTGTTATTTGCCCTAAAGCTTACACACATACACTTTTCCCTGTTGGCCAATAAAGCAAAACGTATAAAACATTTCACTCTTTGTCGTGAATAACACGTGATGTTCGTCAATGAAAGTCATTGACGTTTTGAAATTCTTTCTGCGTCGGCTGCAAGCTGCAACGGATATCGACCGGGCTTATGTAATTGTTGCATAGTTGAGTACCAATCTTCACTCCCTCTTTCAAATTTGCATGTCTGTATTTTCATAATCTCTCCTAGTGCTTCGTAAAATTATTTCCTTATAGATGAGCTTTTACATTTAATTTTTAAATTATAAGACTTGAAATAATTTTTTTACCTATCATTATCATAAGTGCCTATGCCTTTTGAGTTATTTTTTCTTAAACCAAATATTTTATATTAAAATATTCATTAAAAGCAATTTTAAGAGCTTATACAACGTAAAAGGCGAAATCAATTGACGATGAGGCAAATTAAAACGATAATCTAAATAGACATTTGAGTTTATACAAAATAAGATCTGAAACTGGCCGGCTCTTGACTGCCATCCCACCTGATGGTAAGTGTAAAAACCTATTCACTTATGCCCTGAAGACGCCTACGTTGTGATCGGACGGAAAGACGGCGGCATATTGCTCCATTCCTTAGATGTACGGATGATGAATGATGAAGTCAATCGCTTCGTTCTTGTGCGTAGAACATCGACAGCATAAGGTCTGCCCCGCTGAACGTCTATTTTTCCCATGATAGATAGGGACGGGAGGAATAAGATCGTACAACTCCAATGCACACTCTCCAAAAAAAATCCTGTACAAAACCGAGAGGCTGGCAGCTCTGCGAACCACACCAAGCCAACCTCACTAGCCTTGAGCACAGCACTCAAGGCTAGTGAGGTTGGTTTGTAAGATTAGCACGACTACCCTTTTTTGGAATAGGCTGCACGTTCGCCAGCTTCCAGGTCTAAGGGACCACTCCAGGCTCAAATGAGAGGCGGAACAGACGTGTAGAGCAGGAGTCAATTTGGGTGCAGAAACCTTCTGAACTAACGCCGGTCGGTATATCAGCTGGTCCACTAGCTTAGTTCACATCTAGACTCCTTAAGGCTTTTAAAACTTCGCGATTTTTTATACGAACCTCCGTTATGATGGTTGAAGTGAAGCTGATGAATTGCTCCCTTGTTCGAGACGTGAAATGTGGGCAAATAAAGAGGCAAATAAATCGGTCTTCAGTTTGCCCGCATTTGCCACTGATTCATCCGGTTTTACCAGCAGAAGTAGTGTTGGCTGGCAGAAGTTGGAGTCGACCGCTTAGGTAAGAGACCAGAAAGCCCTGTTGCCAGATGGTTTGTTGATTACGGTCGAATCCAACCCGTCGCAACGTCTTTTTGTAGGACTTACTGGCCCGGTTAAAGGTTTTCTTCTTCAGGCTAATGTCCGGAGCTTTGTGGTGTCAAGCTTCAACCCAGGATAAGTACGCCTTGCTCTTTTCAGCCCTTGCACATGAAAGCACGAGCGAGCTTTGCCACCGATAACAAATGGGATGAATGCATTGCTTGATGCACCGCAACAGTTACGGCTTCCGAGCAACTCGACGAGTTTCTAGAAGTAAAGCAAATTTGCCGCCAAGGATAAGCAGCAAAATGTGCCGCATCTCGTCCCAATCTGCTTACTTGTATCGCCTATTTCGACCCACACCCTGTGATTTGTGTCACCAGGTGGAGAATAATATGACCTGAACACTATATCTGCCTGGATCGGTAGAATATATTTTTACTTACTAAATACTTTTTAATGTTAATTACTTGCATTTTGTTTATTTCGATACTGTGCGAATAATATTTAAGGCTGCGGTCCTTGAGCGTGGGAACTTCTTAAACAACCCCTACATTGATATTTTCTACTCATACAGACGCATCATGCACAAATCATACTCATCCTGGACACGAACAAATCGTCTTTCGGTTCTTCGCAAAACCTACATTATTCCTGCCTTCTTCACTTGTATTATAGTGACAATTTTCTTAGATATAAATCTAATTACCATTAGCTATCTGTGTCTACTTAGTGAGACATGAATATATGAGAATTTATTGATCTTATGTTATTCTAATTCGTGGATCTTTCTAATAGCCTCCAGTTGCTTGAATGCTTAATGCTTAAAACAGCTCAAGGTAAATGTGAAAAATGAAGAAGAAAAAATGAATCAATTTGGAATCATTCCAACTTATATATATAAAGTGGACTTAAACTGTCCTTTTGAAGGTCATGAGCAAAATTTCATACGTCTATTCTATGAAATTTTGCTATATATATACATTTTGCTCGTGACCTTCAAAAAGACAACTTAAGTCCACTTTTAACGCTACACTTTAAAATTGTTTTGGTCTATTATCATCGGCTGGAAATTAGTTTTAAGAGCGATAATGAAATTTAATGTTCGTTTAACGTTGTAACACTGGCTGAACAAATCATAACTTCATTTGTCTTCATGTAAATTTTATCTGTAACGGGTGATTTCATCACTTTGTCTAAATTGTTGTTTTTCTAAAGACAAGGCTGCATGTCCTATCAACCTTTGCCTTTTCGAAAGGTCGAATCAAAAAGTTAAGTTCATTCGTTGGTACTTGCATCTCAAGTATACAAAGTTACTCTATGGGTACTTGTCATTTAAGACAGCCGCTGGTTCAAATTGACATTGGGTAAATTAGTTTTTTTGGATCTATTATCTTCGACTGGTAAGTAATTGCTCGGATTCGTTCATGCCAATGGTTGTTTTATATACGTATTTAGTTTTCTTATCAATTCGCTTTTTTACAGTGCATGGCTAGAGGTTGAAATCAGAATCGTCCCTGGTCGTATTATCTGTGATTCCTGTTTGGTAACTGTGTGCTGGATTTTCTATCCCTCGTGATAAGATACTTTTGTAATTTTGGTAAATGTAAATAACTTTAACTCCGGCGTAATTCAATTAAAATAAATTTTAAACGATAGAGAAAAATCACTTATGAATTTATCAACAAGCAGAATTCGGCGGTCGCTTCTAGTTTTCGAAAAAATAAATAATGAAATAGTGTGATTTTTACTATAGAAATCCGCCATTTTTTTGTTGTCAATATGTCAATTCAGCTCGTATTTCTTGGTGGTCATAAAAAAAAAAACCTAACATCGAAGGTTAAGGCGGGAGCTCGGCTCCCGCCTGAACCTTCTAACCTAATCTATCCGAGTCGGATTCGCTCTGTGTCGGTTCTGTGATTCATTAAATTAATAAAATCGGAATATCGATACGTGTATGATGTCGCCCGCTTCCTATATTTATCATATTGGCAGAACTGTGTATTGAGTTTTTTGAAGTCAAACAAATAAAATGGTGGATTTCTTAGTACAAAAAACAAGTTTTAAATATTTTTTTTCTCGAAAACTATAAGCGACCGCCGAATTCTGCTTGTTGATTAATTCATTAGAGATTTATCTCTAACGTTTAAAATTTATTTTAATTGGATTACGCCGGAGTTAAAGTTATTTACATTTACCGTAATTTTCACTGGTTCCCTACCAAAATTGTAAAAGACTTGCATTGAGAATATATTTAGAATCTCACATGAAGGTAGGTTGAGAATTTTATTGTCTTGTGTTTCTATGGTTGGTTTTTCGAATATCACAGGTCGATGCTGAAGGCATAGGTGGCTGGCAAGCTGATCTGAGCTGCTGCTCGTTTAAATAGTGTTTTTTACCTCCAGTTGGTAAGTGTTTCACATCTTTATAAGTGTAGGTAGATTCATATCCCTGCCTTTGTCTGTTCTACAATGTAGTGTTTGTTGGCAGGAGGTCTCCTATATACCCCCCAACAGTGTGGCTGTACACACTACACTTGGCCTGACTTTCCCTGCTGGTTCTGAGCTGAACGCTGACCTGTGCACACAGGGCAGGTGTCTGCGGTGACATAGATTTAAAATAACTCCCTGATTGGACTTTGTATTTAAATTGAATTGCATAACTTTTACCATCTCAAATTAATTTAATTATTTAACCTTTTATGGTCGCACAAAGTAATGTGTAGGTCCTATGTACTCACGACTCCCTGAGATACTTAATTATAATTATTACAACAGTCTGTTCCTAACACACAAGGCGCCCAACTTGTATTGTATCTGAGCTAGTCCAGGGATTGTAACTATAAACTAAAGGGATAAATACAACATCTTAACTGTTACTAAATCTTTTATTAAATCTACCCTTAATTCACCATCACCAAAAAATAAAACGTTACATATCTACGATTCGGCTATGGTCTTTACTACACGTACAACCACAAAGTTAATATACGAAAATCTTCGACTACGATTTGTTCTCATTTACTGAAAATTTAACGATTTAATAGAGGTGATGATTAAAACATGTAGAAAAAGTACGAAAACATTGTCGCCGCTGTGGGAATCGAACCCACGTCTTCGGCAAGAGAGGTGATGAGTTAAAATTTTAATATTGTTTCTAGTACTATGGTTATGTTAAGTATGGTACATATTTTACTATCTATGTAAATTTAAAGATGTCTAAATTCCAGTTTTTTCTTTTCAATCAAATTTCAGGAATTTAGTAGACTATTATTATTTAGAACATACTTCAAAGACAAAATCAATTATGATTCGAGCATATGTGAATATACCCTCAGCCTAAGTTGGAATGATTCCAAATTGATTCATTTTTTCTTGTTCATTTTTCACATTTACCTTGAGCTGTTTTAAGCATTCCAACTGGAGGCTATTAGAAAGATCCACGAATTAGAATAACATAAGATCAATAAATTCTCATATATTCATGTCTCACTAAGTAGACACAGATAGCTAATGGTAATTAGATTTATATCTAAGAATATATATATACATATATATATATATATATATATATATATATATTCATCTCGTTACATAGCGCTCTAATCTAATTGATTACAAATGCGTTAATGACTTTGTAAGAGGATACGTAATTTAACAAAGAATTCAGCTTTTTGTGAAAGTTAAACAGAAAACGTAATTAAAATTAATACTTTCGCATAAATACGTACTTCAAATTCTGGGCTCATTTCGAACGGGTTCACGTTATTTCGGGCAATAAAGCGTTATTATCCACAAAAGCGTAGCGCACAAGCCTGCTACGAATTGCGTGGTTTTACTGAAATCCTCTCTTACATATGCTTTCATGACGAAGAAACTTATGTAACAAAACAAACGCTTAACGCCATTTACACGAAATAATAGCCTCTTATTATTTCTTAATATTCGTAGACATTATAGTAGTTCATTATGCATCGTTAAATTTAAAGTCAGTACATGCACCATAGTGGAATCAACAATTCACTTTCAAGAATGTCCAATTGAAATGGATGGTTTGTGAGTGTGAACTGAAAATCTAAGGGTTTTCGAATAACTTTTCTGTGCTCATAATTAACCGTCATAACTATTAAATGGTATTATATTAAATGTATTCTTTGACAATATTAAAGCAGGAAAACAAGAAACATCTTACCCTCATTCAAGGGAATTGCTATATAAAAAATCATATGTATCTGAATCAAGTTGGAGGGCATATTTCACGATTGACACCCAACAGTCTAATGAATCATTCATGGTCTACCATTAAATGATTAAAAAGCAACAAATCTATAAGTATACGTTATATAAGAATTTAAAACTTTCTCATCTCTATTATGATACAAAAGTGTTTCTTAAGATTTACCTAGCCGTAAAAAGAAGAAAGCTGTGACATTTCTTTCGACAGGCTTAACATATGAAAGATAATGTTAATAATAATATAATTATTGAAACGTACCAACAATCTCTTTAGCTCAAACTCTTGAGGATAGATTATATTCTGAGCTGACCAACACCCGTTGACAGTCTATTCAGTTAAAGTGCTATTCGTTTTTCCCAAAGGCACACAAATTATGATCACATTAAACCTGCTAGAAAATAAAAAAAGATTCTGTGAATCAAACAAGTTTTTAAAAAACAATTCAGAAAAAGCAAATAGTTATTGTAAAATATCTACATTATAAACGTTCTACATTCGAACATATTGTACGAGTTTATAATATAATGTAATAATAAAGATAATGAAGACGCTTTTTTCTCTCTACTGTTTATAACAAAATACCATTGTTTGTATAAATACTTGCATCTAACTATTTCTACATTATTATTTCAGTGACTGTTCAAGATGTTGAGCAGAGAAAAAATCGAATTAAAAAAAGTTCTACATTACGAAATGTAGAGCGAAAGCTGTTTATTAATAACAAGCTTTGCCTACGCGTACGCCAAATGAATGCGACCGTGATAATAAATCCGTCCACTTGCGCCTAGAGCTTTATTTATGACTCAATTACAATAATTTACTTTACACTTTGCGGTACGGGGCTTCCTATTACCAATATTTGTTCGATTTAGTATAGTAGTTAAGATACTTACGTGGTGTAGCCAGTAACAGCCTGTGCCGGTGCACATAACCCCAGTATATTCAGAACTTTCACATTTTTGAAACATTGTTCATTTTTTATTTATTTTTAGATATGTGGGTTTCCTACAATTTTCCTTCGCCGCCAGCACTCGGTAAACAAACACTTAAAATTTCAGTTACCATTTCTATTAGTATTAGCAACGAGATTTGATTTTAGGGAGATTTGATTTTGTAGTATAATTGATTAAAAGCGATCACTTGGACACATATACACACAATAACAATAATATTTTATTTATGTAAACACGTAATTATCAGCATAACCAAGTGTTTCAATCCAAATGTAACATCCTACCTAACATTACAAAGTAATAGCCCACCTAACATTAAAAGTATATATTATATGAAGTTCGCCAGCTTTTGAAATCGACCATGTCCCACAACTGATGATAGATAGCGATTGTCTAGAAAAGCGTTCGTTAATTAGAGATAACAGACAAGTAATTGAAAGCTTATTACTTTGACTAGACGTACAGCAATTGCTTAACAAGGTCCCATAGCTATACGTATCTCAAGATAATCAATACTCCTAATAAATTAGTAACATAAAAATTGACAATTACATTTAATTTCTTTTTTTTCACGTGTACAAATTTCATCGATTAAATACAGATTCAGGGCAGGAATTTCGATAACATCAAGAACAATAAGAAAATGAAGATAATTTATTTAAAATTAATTGTAAACATGATTGTAACTGGTAACTTACTATTAAAGCTTAAATTACAATTATGAATATGATCATTTAGAAAAGCTGGGATTTTTTTAAATGAAATGCATTTAGAAAAGATCACACATTTTTTTTTAAATAATACAAACATAATTAATCGAAGTATTTGCCATTATAGTTGATGCCAATTGCTATATCCAACTTGATCTTAATCCTTCGAATGTAAGAGTAACATAGTCAAAGTCAATGTCAAATATCTTTGTTCAATATAGAAGCATACACTGACACATTGATAGTCAAAAAACTCTACCGCCGGTTCGGAAGGAAAGCCACTGACCTGAGAAGAACCGGCTGAGAAGAACATAACCAGAACAAAAGGAGATTAAGTATTTAAAACGATTGATTTCGTAAAAATCTAAAAAATAATACTCATCGGTTAAGGCTCAGTTTCAAAAGTAGTAACGTCCTAATAAAACTACTTGAAAATACCGTTTATACACACAACTTTATTCAACTAAAGTCTTGTATTAACTGATGTTTTTGCTTTCAGTCCTGAAACTATTATAGCTTCATCTGACGCAGAACCGGTGGGCTAGCCAAAACCCACGGGTTTGGGCCCTCCGCTGTGGGTAGGGCCACGCATGTGCTCATGCGTGCGTTTAAGTATGGTGTGTCATCTAAGGGCCATCGAGGTCCCGGTTCGGACCGAAACACCGATGGCCGTCGACTGTGCAATTAGCTAATCGGTGGCTAGGAGCGGTGAGAACCGCCCCGGAACGCGGGTGTACCTTGTGTGCGCGTTGTGTTGGTCTCGCCGTGCTCGGAGGCGAGGGCGAACTAGTGTGTTTGTTGTTGCACTAACTGTGGGTGTAGTGATATCCGGCGGGACCCCCGGCGGTGGGTCCGGCGTATCAAAGTCCCCTTCCTGGACCGGGTCGATGAGGACGTTTCGCGGGCGACGCTTGTTGACGTTCGCGTTTGTGTCGGGTTGGTAATTTGCTGCGCTTACCACCCGAGGGTTGGGATGATGTTCGGCTCTATCGAAGAACCGTTTTGTCAGGTCTTTAAAATATTCGCGAATCGTCGGGAGTCTGCATCAACTAAAGTAAATTGTCGAAACGATTCGTTAGACGTTACACAAGACGAACATAAATTCAAAATACTTTGTTGTACAAAGTAAACGATACTCCAACGGAAACGAATATAAACACTGATGTATGACGTCAAACGCTTTATATAGAAATTGCAGTTTCATTAGCTTCAAAGAGAACTATTTCCTCTCACTTACTGCAAGGTAGTCAAATAAATGTAGTGCCAAAATTTAAGAGTAAGGTGCTTTTTCTTCAAAAACAAACTTTTATATACTCTATGCTTATTATGTCCTAAACGAGAAAGGCATTAAACTGAACTTCGAGCACAAATGTTATTTTATAGTTATATTCGGTAACTTTGCGTTTACAGTTTGACAAAAATGGGTTCAAAAGAATTTATAAATATACAAATATAGAAAATCAAAACTATTTTAAAGCCGAACTGTTTTATAGAAAATTATCCACGTTACATATTATTAAACCTCAATAAATGTCTTCACTTAAACTTCAAAGTGGTTGAAATTTAACGTCAAGATAAGCAAAACAGGCAAGGTTAGGTTAGCATAAACATTAACCACACACGTATCGGACCGAAAAACTATTAATTAATGTTAATTTATTGTAGATGAATTGTGGAAAAACTTACGGCGCTGCTGAATTTGAAACTGCATCTTTCGGGTGACGCGCCCATACACTCTAACCAACTGAACGAAGCAAATACCTCGCATTAAACTTACATCTAAGAATAAAAGCACATATATAATATACATGCAGCAAATGCACAGAGAGTTTCCTATAACTTCGGCCCTTTATAACTAAATAAATTTTTTCCGAAAATCGAAAGATAAATCAAATCAACTGTAACGGTCGGATGTTAATGAAAACACAAAAGAAAAAGTTGTACTCTTGCTGTATATACAATAAGTAAGGGGAAAATTTAGTAAAATAAAAATAAAGATAAAATTTTCATTAATTGCGAATCGTTAATCGTTAAAATATGTTATTCACTGAATTATTTTCGAACCTATATAAAAGTTCAAGCTCTAATAAATTGTTCCTTTATCTAGAGAGGCTTATCACGTTTGAACTCTAATGGATCGGTGAAAAGTGAATTGCATTCACTATCTTTATTTTCCCTGGGTCAAGAGAGTTAGGAAATTATTTACAACGAATCTTCTATTAGTAATAAATATAGAATCATTTTTTCGACTCCTAGATTTGGATTATATTTGTAAAGAGAAATTTTTCAGTAATAAATTAAGATCAAGATTTAAAAAAAATCATGATTTTATGTCAGGAAACGACCTGAAGTAACTAGCTTTTTCGACTCTTATTAAAACTATATCGTGTATGTCGGTCTTTCACTCCGCTCCAATAAGCACGTTTGTTCATAAGTGCATAAATCTTTATTTTACATTTCCCAAAAATGTATATTTTTAAATAGGTCACTATAATTATTCTAAAGGTGCGATATGGATGTCACATTAATTCGATTTCTTTTTAAAAACAATAAAGCGAGTGACCAGTTACACTGTGAAATTGTGCTCTTTAGTGTAATTGGACATTCGGAGGCAACCGAGTACTGGTTACGTCACGTCGGGTCGATAACGCCCGGCTGCTGGCTTGACACACAGGGTAAAACATAGCACAGACTAAAACCACCAGTTTTTCCCGTCTTTTATGCATGCACGTGCTTAAAGATTTTTTAAAACCGGTGTTTTTCAATTTAAATTGTTAAAACCTGTGTTATTTTTTTAATTGCTAATAAAAATGTTTCAGTTTGTCTGTCCTTCCTATAATACAACTACGGTACTTTGTGACTTTAATACAGATTATCACACGTATAACATGTTTGTGGTGTGTCGTATCCAAAGATTTTATTTTATTTAATCATTAAAAGCATCAACGGTGTTCAAAATCCATTACTTAACTACATCGCAAACCATTATGAAGAGAGGCAAGGTGCTTTCAAACATTGAGATACTACCGCGAAGCGTAACAAATAAATGAGAGCAACATATTTTAACACGGCGTTTAAAATGACAATTTAATTGTAATTTTATGTATGTTAAACACACATATTTGGATTTTCATCATCGGGGGGATTTCTTTTAACGTAGATGCCCGTTATTGGCCTGAGTATTTGGGATCTAGAGAGTCGATATTCCACTATTTTGTGTTTTTTTTTAATTATATTTATTTTTATGGGGCTTTATCTATAAAAATACGCCAACCCCATACCATTTTGTTTTATATTAAAAAAAATTGTCCGTTCTTTATGTTAGCATTTACCTGTTTTTAAGGACGTTTTACAAGCATAAATTTCACATGGACAAACACCCAGATGCGAAACAAGTACAAGTATCTGTGGATAACAGAAATAGTTGTCCCTTATGAGAATCCACGAACCCACGATCCCCGAAGCCAATACCTTGGCAGCTGCGTTACGGAGTCATCAATGGAATCAGGTGGCTCAGGGTCGTACTTCGTGAGACAATGAGGATGATGATGATGATGTCACATATTAACTCTATGTCATGTATGTTGTTACCTCGGTTACTAATATTATATATATACTCGTTACTAATATTATAAAGGCGAAAGTTTGTATGTATGGATGGATGGTTTGTTGCTCTTTGACGCAAATACTACTGAATGGATTTTAATGAAATTTTACAATAATATGGCTTATACAACGGAACAAAACATAGGCTATAATTTATACACATATTTTTATGTATATCTGTCTTTCTGTCTGAATGTTACGCCTTGAGCCTATTCTACGGGCCTATTATGCGGGCAGCAGCTAGTAAAGTATAAAGATCATCGCAAATAGGAGAAAATAGTAGCGTTTTGTTAAAAGCGTTGACTTGTGATTAAGGTCGTAGACTCACTAGTGGTATAAATAATCATTCGGTCGTTAATCGATGCGGTCAATACTAGCCGGTCTATTTTACTGGTGTATACGTAGTTCTATAATTTTATATATTGCAGAGATAACAATGGTAATCGACAATAATTGAACTGAAAAGTGTTGCCATACGATCTCTGTCTCGTTTAAAACTTATCCAAACGCTGATATTACATTATCGATTATGCCGACGCTAACCAAATATGTCCCAACATATTTTAAACAATTTAAACAAACTGGATCGCCTCCTTAATAATTGTATCAGGTACATTTTCGGTGTAATAAAGTATGAGCATATGTATATCCCAGTTTCGGGATATAAAAACGGTATTCCCGAATTCTGCTCGTGCTTCTCTTCGTCTTAAAAGAACGGTCTTTCCCTTCTTATCTGAAAAAATCTTCGTTTCATAAAAGGGTACTTCATTAAACTTTTAACAATAAACTATGGATCTCAATGCACTATACCGGGTTCTGTGTTACCTTCTTTACTATCAAAGCTACAGATACAGATCTCTGTAACAAGTACTCATATAATATGTTTTTATTACTATATTTTTGTATAATCTGTAATGTAAGTTTTATCTTATATTTATTTTCCTTCTATAATAACATTTTGTAACTTTTGCATTCCTTGCTGCACCTGCCATAAGCTTTCATTACGTCCTGGGTTAACTGTTAGGAAATGCCCTTGGGCATAAAGTTTGCCTTTTGGTTCTTTTTTTGTTAAGGTTAGCAATATAATTAAATAAATGTTTTAGGCACATTTTTACACAGCGTTCTCTAGTCCCAAACAAAGTAACGCTTGTACTATGGGTACCAGATAAATGATAAACATACTTTTCTTTTGTTAATAAATACATAATATACATATATAAACACCCAGACACTGGAAAATCACTACGTTCATCACATAATATTTTCTAGTAGTGGAGATCGAAACCTCACCCCTATGACGTAGGAGGCAGATACATCACCCACTACGCCAACCGGGTCGTCGAAAAATAAAACAAATATCAGCAAATAAAAAATAAATTTAACGCCAGGCACACGTTTTGTATATTCTGATATAACGAGCCAGTAGTATTTTTTCCGTAATAGGAAACAACCAGAAGGCACTAGTTATTATGAACGTAGAACAAAATCCGCGTCAAAGCTGAACTCAAATGCAAGTGCAACTCGGCCAAATTAGTATCTACGTTATGACGTACGATGATTCTACGTTATGACATCTCTTGAAATGAAGTGAAAAACCTACATATAAGACATAATATTCATTACACCATAAACGACCTTTATGCGAACCGAAATTTATATAAAATTTACAATTACGCATCGTTCGCTAAAATTCTTTACGTGAAATTTACGTAAATACTCACGTGATATTTTCGTGATTTTGCATCAACTTTGCAACTTTGATTTTGTTCACAAATTTAATTGAAAACAACGTGAAGGTTGCAAACACTATTCAGCCGAACATACGTATACTATTTTTTTTAGAAAAGAACGGTTGTAGAATGTAGTTGACAAGTTGTTCCATGAGTTTGTGTTGTATTTATACATAGTGGCTCGAAATCTTGTAGTATTGAGTGTTAAACTTCGGGAACTTAAATTAAATGCAATAATACCCTGGAAATATTATTTCATTTACAGGCTCATATACCTATTACGCATAATTATTATTGGTTATTGAGGAGTAACGAATAATTTGAATGTCAATATGGTAAAACTTTTTTATTTTGTTAAACTTGTATTTATTAACAGCTCCGTCCGGGGATGTACCACGATTTCACAAAATACCGGCGTAAATTGGAAGTGTTAACCTCACGTTTCGCCTGGTGAGTGAGTCGGGCTCCACTTTATTAAAAGCTGGCAACGCATATACAACCCTACGGTGCATATGCGTTATTTCAAACGTCCATAGGCAGCGGTTGTCCCTTAACATAAGGTGAACCGCCAGCAGCCCCATCTATTAAGCGGTCCAAATGATGAAATTTGAACTCTAAAAAAGTGATGGTCGTGGTATGGTCCGTCATAAATGGTCAGTGCTTTTTAGTAATAAATTCTAAGGTCATCGGAAAAACTTTGGCTCAAACTAATGCTACAGATCTAAAATTATTTCAATCGATCACAAAGTGATCACATTTTTTTTTAAACTCTCTGTCGTACGTATGGACCTATTGCTAAAAATCACTGACCATTTATGATCAATTCGGACCACTTTTATAGATTTCAAATTTCATCATCTGGGCCGCGTAGGTAGATGGTGCCGTCTGAGGACGGCCCCACCTTATAGGAAGAGCTTGCAATCTTCTCATATAAATAATACAAAATTTGTTTGATTTCAACACGGATTCAAAATTTAAAAAATTCTATAGATAAAATAATATATTGCCAGATATACATAACATTTTTTTTCTTAACGTGATAGTCTGAATGTAAACGTGACGTAGGAATATTAACCACAAAATGAAGCGAAATATTAAAATAATAAAGTATTCTAATTCACATAAGGGCTACAAATTGGGCTGTGTCGCACTTAGGTCTTAAATCGGAGCATACTTAAAAAGTTAATTATCAACTCAGATATTTAGTTTATTTAGCAATAATTATATGTAAAGAAAACTGTATAAGCACAAATAATAAAGAAATAAAAGAAGGTAAACTTATTTTATAAAAAATTAATTTTATTTTTCTCTGGATATATTATCTCTGGCCTTATGACTAAGCCTTATGCTTAAGCTACGTATAAAAAGAAACAAGGATATGAACCCACTTTTGTTTTCTAATTATCTTCTTATTCATTGTTTGATTATTTTTCTTTACTCCCCTGTTTCACTTCATTTAAGAATTAAAATTAAGAACAGCTTGGCAGCAATTTCTAAGACAATCGAAACCGACTTTGAACAAATTAAATTTTTACGTGCAAATAAGCTTTTAATTAAGTTTTTATGATTGTTTTTTTTTTAATTTTGGATTTCGAGATTGTCTGAAAATTACCAATTCTATTTCAGAAGTTTGATAATGTCAGTAATTGAGTATACAAAATAATAAAAGAAAAATCTCATGCCTAAATAATTTTTGTAAATTTCTGAATAATTATTTTTTTATATTGGTACGGATGTTGAATACATCCTTACAAATATATACGGAAATAATTACGATTAGAAAAATACACAATACAAAGCGAAGTTTTTAAGTACATTTTTAGCCTAATCGGTTAACATTATATTTTTTTCTGAAACATCTTAACACATTATTCATAATTTAAAAGCTACTCTAGATTTCAATTGTTTGTGTGTTACTGTGCTTTTGTAAAAATTAGGTACTATATAATTTATATACTTTACTTTAAATGAAACTTATAATAAAAAGTTTAATTTCAATCAAGTAGTCAAGTTTTCGTTTTGGGAGCGTTTTTATTTTCATATGAACAACTCAAATGAAATACGGAGCTGCATTATATATTACCTTTAAATATCTTAAACAGAAATTGTAAGAACGTGCATAAAGGAGATGACAATTCTGTAAATTCAAAAAGCTTTGGTAAATGTTATTTAATTTTCTGCCACGCACAACTACTTTGTGGAACGAGTTGTCGCCAGCGGTATTTCCAGACCGATACGACTTAGGGACCTTCAAGAAGAGAGCCTATTCGTACCTTAAAGGCCGGCAACGCAATTGCGACTCAACGGATGTTGAAAATGTCCATGGGCGGCGTTGATCACTTACCATCAGGTGACCCGCATGCTCGTTTGCCTCCTTTTCCCATGAAAAAAAAATCGTAAGATGAAAAAAGTTATGACCTTCAGAATTAATAACTCTGAAATACTCTTAAATGTAGAGAACACAGATAATTATTGGCTACGACTACCGGAGGAGAATAGTGTGCCTAAAACGTGTTCATGAAAATAAACCGAGTTATATTTACTTTACTGCCAGCTCTACCTATCGACCAAACTAACAGACTACTACATTTCTGGCATCTAAAGTTATGTACAATGTACATACATACATTTTGTGGCACACACAGCTTTGTACATACATTTTGCGTTATTGTTTTTAATTTGAATTATCGAAATTAATTCTAATTACCTTTCCTTCTGTCAGCCATGGTGGTCCATTTTTTAACTCCGATATTAATATAAATATAAACATTCAAATTATTTGTACATGGGTACTCTAGCTTCATTTATTTTAAGGATACTGTTGAATTAATTTTCCTGTGAAGGCCATCAGAAAACATCAAAACGATATTTAGCAAAATGGAATTAGTTTAATTAATATAAAAGCAATTTTTATGTAGCTAACTTGTACGTTCAAAGATAAATTTATCACATAGGATTTTTCATAATTAATCTTTATATAAACCGAACTAAGCAACATTTGTACTATGGGTACTAGATAACTGATAAATAAACTTTTCTTTTGTAAATAAATATATATTAATCATATATAGTTCAATTTTTCGTCAATTTGTATTTTAAGTGGAAGTTAAATTTACCTCCTGCTTAAAGTATGCAAGCTTCACTAACTAGGCCAAGGCCAACAATTGCAACGAACTAGTAGTGCAGCTTTTCAGTGGTTCAATTGTGTCGAGATAATTGAGGTTGAAAAAAAAAATTGATTCCCCGTTCCTTTTTTATTGGTAATATAAATATAGGTAATAATAACTTGATGAATTATCTCGAGCACTTTAACGTTAAATGAAACTTTTGTTAAATTTTTGTTGCATAATAGTTTAATTAGTTTTTTTATGTTATGTCAAATTAAGAGTGATGTAATATTTTTTAATATTTTTTTTTTCGTAAGGACCAAAATACGCTTAATTTCCCTGTTAAGTTTACTAACGACGAAATGAAAAAATATTTAAAAAAAATTGGTCTTATATAGACTTATTAAAGGAAAAAAAGAAAGTAACAGCCTATAAATCTTCCACAACAGGGCAAAGGCTTCCTCTGTAAAGAGGGTATTAGGACATTGTCCACCATGCGACCCTACTGCGGATTGGCGGACTTCACATAATTATCTTCGGAATATTTTTTTTTCTTATTATTTCGAAAATATGCGGGTTTCCTCACGATGTTTTCCTTCGCCGCAGAGCACGTAATAATTCAGCACTTAAAATTTAATATTTCATTCTTACTGGCACCTGATAGGTATTAAACATCCGTTCTCATATTATAAATGCGAAAGTAACTCAGTCAGTCTGTCTCGCTTTCACGCCAAAACTACTGAACTGATTTAAATGAAAACTGGTACACAGTTAGTCTAGAGCCTGAGAAAGGACATACGCTATTTTTTAATTTGATTAAAATTGTTGTAAAAGGTTGAAAGGTTAATGAAAAATATTTATTTAAGGGCGTCAACGCGAGCGAAGCCGCGGGCGAAAAGCTAGTATATATAGCATATATATGTTATATGAAATTAAAAGTGTGAATCTCAGAACTATAAGTCGTAAAGCAAAAATAAGAAATGTCGCTTGTTAACGTTCGCGTTAGTGTCCGGTAGGTAGTTTGCTGCGCTTACCACCAGAGGGTTGGGATGATGCTGGGCTCTATCGAAGAACCGTTTTGTCAAATCTTTAAAATGAGCGCGAATCGTCGGGAGTCTGCAATCGCTGTGCAGGTCGACGTTGCGCTGATACCATTGCGCAATAAGAAATGTATAACCGTGTTCGTATTATATATCCGAATATAAGATTATGAATTAATAATTATTATAAATATTTAAAGAATTAAACAACCTTTTGCCTATTACGAATAAGTGTGTAGATGACACTTTTTACGAATACCCAATTTCTCTTGGGTAACGAGCTGGGAATTGCTAATGATATTGTGAAACAAACTTTCACTTTGTCTTTTTACACAATTAAAATAATGGGCTGTCTCCTATTTTCCAATCCTAGACTACGCTAGAGGAATATACGAAGAAGAAAAACTTTTTTATCCTCAAAATTAGGAAATAGCAATTGAACACCTGTATTTTTAAATGTTACAATCAAAATGGACCACTGATTTTGTTAGAAGTACCCGAAGTAGTGTTTTACCCCGTTTGGCAGCTTCCAAACCTACGGTTAACCGTCTATGATAACTTGGACGCGTACCAAAGCCCTATTATCAGCGACCTTTTAACAGGTGTCGTAAATTTTAGGAGTTTCTTTCGAGAATTTCCATTGTTTTATATGATAACAAATTGGGAGACCGTTAAAAAGTTTTCATCCAACGATACGTGGGCAACGTCAGCTGCCATGTAAATAGCAAAATAGTTTTTGAATAGAACTTCTTCTTGTATCTTGTATTAACTGATGTTTTTGCTTTCAGTCCCGAGACTATTAAAGCTTCATCGGACGCAGAACCAGTGGGCTAGCCAGAACCCACGGGTTTGGACCCTCCGCTATGGGTAGGGTCGCGCATGTGCTCATGCGTGCGTTTAACTACTATGGTGTGTCATCTAAGGGCCGTCGAGGTCGCCGGTTCGGACCGAGACCCCGACGGCCGTCGACTGTGCATTTAGCTAATCGGTGGCTGGGAGCGGTGAGAACCGCCCCGGAACGCGGGTGTACCTTGTGTACGCGTTGTGTGGGTCTCGCCGTGCTCGGAGGTGAGGGCGAACTGGTGTGATTGTTGTTACACTAACTGTGGGTGTAGTGTTATCCGGCGGGACCCCCGGCGGTGGGTCCATCGTATCTAAGTCCTCTTCGTCGACCGGGTCGATGAGGACGTTTCGCGGGCGACGCTTGTTTACGTTCGCATTTGTGTCCGGTTGGTAGTTTGCTGCGCTTACCACCAGAGGGTTGGGATGATGCTGGGCTCTATCGAAGAACCGTTTTGTCAAATCTTTAAAATGAGCGCGAATCGTCGGGAGTCTGCAATCACTGTGCAGGTCGACGTTGCGCTGATACCATTGCGCACCGGTTGCGCGGCGGATAAACTTACTTTGAACTACTTGCAATTTGTTAATGCGCGTAGGATTTATATGTGCGAAGATCATGCAAGCGTAGGACATGATTGGCCTTACGCAAGCTTTATATAACAGTAGTTTGTGCCTTAAGGGCATTTTACTATGCTTATTCGTTAAATTGTGTAGCCGGCCGGAGACGAACGCGGCTTTATTTCGGACTTGATTGATGTGCGTAGTGAAAGTCATACGCGACTCGAAAGTGACTCCTAAATATTTGACCGTTTCCTCCCAGGGGAGAGTTTGGCCGTATAGTGATATTTGCCCCAACTTTCTGTACTGGCGATGACCTTTGTAACGGTGTGGCGGATGGGGGTTGGGGGTGCTACGAGTAAAGTGAATCGACTGTAAGTGAATGACACTTTTTTCTGGATTAATATCGATTCGTCATTTGCGAAACCAATCGCCGAGGCGGTCGGCGGCGCTTTGGAGTCGAGTTGTTAATTGACTGAGGTTGCGATCTGAGTAAAAGAGCGCCGTGTCATCCGCGAAAAGCGCGAGATTGACGTGGGGGTCTCTAGGTATGTCGCTCGTGTAGAGCGTAAATAGCAAGGGAGAGAGGCAGGAGCCTTGTGGTACGCCGGCCGTGAGGCGGCGGCTTGTGGAGAGGGTGCCCTCGACTCGATATCGAAAAGAGCGGTTCAACAAAAAGGCCCGGATGGTGTGCACGAGCCTATCTGGCACTTTGAGTGTGTACAGCTTGTAAAGCAAGCCGTTGTGCCAGACTTTGTCGAATGCTTTTGCGACATCGAAGAAGAGAGCCCCTGTACTAATGTGTTTGGGGTGGTTAAGGCCTTTTAGGATGTGCTCCGTTAGGCGGTATAGCTCGGGACAAGAGTGTCTAGCTCGAAAGCCGAATTGTTCCGTCGGCAGAAGGCCGTTGGAAAATACGTGCTCTTTGAGCCTGTTTAATAAGAGCCGCTCGTAGAGCTTCCCCAGACAACTGAGGAGGCTGATGGGACGATAGCTGGAGGGCTTATTGGCTAGTTTATTCGGCTTGCGAATGCCGATAACCGTGGCTTGCTTCCAGTCGTCCGGAAAGGAGCAACTGGAGAGAAGGGTATTGAAAATTGTCGCCAGTAAACAGATAAGGGGCCCAGGGAGAGCTTTGAGAATCTTATTACTTATATTATCTGGGCCCGGGGCGGATTTTGGTTTTAAATTTTTAATAATATCTTGGACCTCTTCGGGGGTCACTGAATTTAAAGGTTCGCCTTCCGGTGGAAGCGCAGCCCTAGTCTCGATTACGCGGTCCACCTCCGTTAGGTGGGCCGAATCGGTGTGTTCGCGCGATGGCGTACATTGCTGCTCTAGGTTGTCCGCAAGGCATTCGGCTTTTTCGGAGTCATCTAGGGCTACTGAAGCGCTATTAGGTCTAACTAACGGCGGTAGAGATTCGCGGGGGTCTGCTTTCATACACGATCTTTGACTTCTAGCTGAAGGCGTCGAAGTAGGGTTCGGTTCGATTCCGATCGGTATCGGTCGAAGGCGCGTTTGGCTGCATTTTTCTGTCTAATTAGCAGTCGCAGGTCGGGCGGAAAGTTAAACCGTCGGTCGCCCGACAGTTTCACCGTCCGTTCCGAGTCTGCGACTGCGGAAGTAATAGTTTCGCGGAGACTCGCTATCGCTCGATTTGCGTCATCGAACGTAGCTATCGTCTCGGGTAAGTCTACTAAGTCCTGGGGGTCCAAGGCCTTGAGTTTGACCTCAAGACGATGCCAGTCCACTACGGATTTGGTCGGAGGGACCGCGCCGGCGTTCTGGCCCAGTTTACACAGGACGGGCCTGTGGTCTGAGTCTAGTTCATGGATTGTCTCTATCGACTCGATGTCGAGCGAGACCTCCCTGAATAACATTATGTCTAGGACACTCGGTGACGCGTGCTGGTAGTTGTCCACCGTAGGATACCTAGTAGGAGTCGCGGGAGCGACTATACTGAAATTTAGGTTATCGGATAAGCTAAAGAGATGCTTTCCGTTGTTGTTTGGGATGCTGTTTATGTCCCATGATCCGTGTTTGCAGTTTAGATCTGCAATTATCACGGAAGGGCCTAAGTTAAGAAGCGTATCTAGGTCGCTTTGAAGGAGGGTTCTATTCCCCGAGAGGTAGGCTGAGACTAGTACAAGCGGCCTGTGGCCGGTGAGCGCTAACCTACACGCGGATGCCTCTATTTGACTTAGCTCTGGAATGTCGAGCGGGCATCAGTGCAAGGACCGTTTATAATAAATTAGTGTGCCTCCCAGACGGTTTGCTAACCGGTCGTGGCGGACAATATTGTAATTTGCGATTCTGGGATCGCGTACGCTAGGTTTCAAGAATGTCTCTTGCACTAGGAAAATATCTACGTTATAATCGCGAAGGAATTCCGCGATTTCATCTCTTTGACCCTTTATGCCGTTTGCGTTGAAATACGAAACAACCAGAGCCCGAGGTTTTGTTCTACCTGCGGTTGTACTTCCCATTAAGGTGTTTTTATGGGTCTAATTAACGACGCGGCGGAGCGCGGTTTTATTGCGCGGACTATTGTTCTTTACGGTTGGCTCGTAAAAGCCCAAAGGGCTTCCACAAGCGTTTTGTGTTGGCTAATTGCCCTAAGACGCTCGTGGCCAGATGTGGCGGCCGCTATTTTAGCGGACAATACGGCGAGTTCCTGCCTATTAATTCTATCTAATAAGCTGCAGATGTTAGCTATTTGCGCGAAGGGGTCGTCCTTGTTTTCCGCGAAAACTGACGGAATTGGCTGCACCTGCGGCCGCGGCAACGTTTGAGAGGCGGGCAGCTGTTGCGCGATCGTTCGTGAGGCGACCGGGATTACCGGCGCGGTTACCTGCGCGGCCACCTGGGGTTTCGCCCAGGCGTTAATGACGGGTACGGGCGCGGGAATGTATTTAACGGGCGCGGGTTTGGGCAACGTAGACTTCGCGGGAGATTTTTCTCGCGGGAGTTTTCGGGGCCTTAGCGCAGCCTCTATAACTAGCTGGATGGCCGGTAGTGTGGCAATTTACGCAGTCCGGTGGATCTGCGCAATCTTTCGGCCTCGTGCACTCGGTTGTGCCGTGGTCACCGGTGCATTTGACGCACCTTGGGTGAGCGAAGCAGTTATTGGCCGTGTGGCCAAAATGTTGACAGTTGTGGCACTGTGCCACAACACCTGATTTACGTGGGGGCTCGATGACTAAGTCACTGAGCCCACAGACTCTCTTAAGGTTGAAAATGGCCTTACCTTCCGGGGTAGGGTCAAGTTCAAGTTCCACCATAACCATGTCCATAGGGACACGGGTGCGAGGGTGCCTGAGACGTCGCACGGCGTGGACAGGGTATCCCTGAGTGCGGATGTCGACCTTAGCCATATCGACATCCGACTCTTTTGGGACGCCCTTAATTACGACCCGAAGTTTACGCTCTTCGGGTAGTGAGTAGGTGTGGAAACCTACCTTAGTTTCGCGCAAGTACTTTGTTACGCGGCGGAAATCGTCTGACGAATCGAGGTATACGCGGATACCCATATTAGTATTTTTTGACCGGGGGTCTCGGATGTTGTGGCGTTCAAACCACGAACAAACCTGGTGCCACTTTGCCTTATCTTGTATTATTATTGGCGGCGGTGGCTTGATTTTTTGCTCGGAGGCGAATGTCGGTTCCGACTGGGCAGACGCGGCTGCCTTTTTGGCGGGCGTCGCGGTGGGACGGTTTGACGGGGCGGCCTCGCTTTCGGGGTCGCTGTCTGTAGCGGGGCGTTTCTTGCCCTTTTTTCGCGATTTGACGACGGTGAAGCCGTCGGCGTTCGCGTTGTTAGCGGGGGTCGTTTCGACCTCCATGTCTGCGCCGCCGTCCGATTGTGAGTCGGGAACGACAGCGCGGAAGGGGGCCGAAATGGTTTGCGCGGAAGGCGCGTTGGGTTCGTTCGCGCGGCGGCGGAAGTCGACGCGACGGGCGTATCGATTGTCGCAGAGGGCGACTCGATGACTGGCGCAGAGGGCACCGGAGATGGCGGCGAGGCGGCAGCCGGTGAAGCCGGACTGTCGCTAGAGAATTCGGCGAAAAGGCGCCGTTTTCCCTCGCGAAGCTTAAATATTTTGCCCATACTTCGGGGCATTCCTGCCGAAGGAACTCCTCTAAGAGGGAACCCATGACGACGCTTGTGCCTTTGGGGCTTGCGCCCCGCCGGCGTGTGGTTTCTAAATAGGCCTCCCCACCTTGCGGCAGGGAGGTGTGTGCCTAAAAATTAACGTTTAATCGCCTGCGCTTTAGGTGCGCTAGGGTGAGTACCTAGCTGTCGCCTAATGCAACAAGCACACAGATAAAAATTACAATGCCGCCTCTGAGACGAGAAATGTGTGTAGATTCTACTTACGGACAGGAACCTGCCTACGAGCACAACACTACACTAACACTATCCGCTAGGAAGTCGGGCAAAGTTTCTTCTTTCTTCTATAATGTTTCTTCTTTCTTCTTGCTTGAGACTTCCCTAACCGTAGACCGCGAAACACGACAACGATGAGGCGAACAGTGCACACCAAGAGATAAAAGAAATAAAATTAGCAACAACGGTTGCAAGATGGCTTCCGGGTCGGTTGGCATGGGCCCTCCGGCTCAGAGTAACGTCCGTTCCGTGTGGAAGCACGAAGCGGAATCTAATGTAAAAAGTAAAAAAAAGTGAATAGAACTACATTACATTAGTTGTTTTATATCTAATCCCACATTTATTGGTATATTTTATATATACAATGTAAAAGCACTTGGGAATTCAAAAGATTTGCAGTCTTACTTATTTGCAACAATGTCTTTGCAACATAGTAATTATACTTGAGAATAAGCAGACTGACATCATTGTAAATTATAATTACATTACATTCTTTATGACGAATTGTATTATGTAAATGTTGATAAATAGCAGCGATTAAAATTATGTCCTACGCTTTTAATATTTCATTTCTTGAACATAAGACACATACAACGGTTACTACATACAAATTTTGATGTTATATGTAACCCAAACGGGACGGTAAATTATGCAATAGACTGAATTTTGATAATGCGAATTTATATCGCAACCTGATATGCGACGGCTACGGTTTTACATACAGGTTTTGCAATTTTGAGTTTCGACGTAGGCTTCTTAACGTGCAAGCCGTTAGCTTCTCTACTATCGAGGGATAGCCACTGCGAAGAACAGCCGTTTTCAATATCCTAGCTATCTTTGGATTTGGTCATTGACGATAGAGTTTTGACGTAAGTTTAAAGGAGCGTTTGTTAAATACTTATCGTTAGTGACAAAATCTACAAAAAGATAAAATATTGAAGCCGGCCGTAAAATAACGATACTACTCACACTTCGACTTTCAACGAGAGGTGTTCCAATAGTGGAAGACCAGGTACTGTCTGATTTGGCCTTACGAGATGTTGCATATATTTGCTGTTATTATCGGATGTAACACAAATATTTACAGTGCATTAGATATTTGTGAGACTAAAATAATTTCCCATTTACATAGTTCATAACTAAGTCACTGTTTTGGGAAGCAAAAAGTTATATGCACGGAAATAATTTGTTAATCAAACAATTTTTATTGATTAGCGTGTATTGAAACCATTTGGATTTGACTGATTATGAACCAATTCCAGTCTTAAATATGTAATTTTAAAAATTTGTTGATTTTGTGGACCACTTAGAAAAGAATTGATGATATCAGTTCGTCAGTCATTGAATGATTAGTATTGTATAATGCATTTCAGCGCATGGTCTCCAAAATTATAATTATTTACAATGTATAAAAAGCAGGGTCCACAAAAAGCGTCACTTCTAATAATGACGTTGAAACATACGCATCTTAAGTTAGTGCATATATTATTGAATAAGTAATTTTACATTACTTTGATTTCCTCTTCATTTTTTATTTTGGAAATGAAAAATATTTATTATAATATCTAAACGAGGATATTTTAGAAACATAATTTTAGGAAACGTAAGAAACAACATCACAATTACATATTCAACAATTCAACTCTCGCAAGCACGTGTTAGTTAAGCTGTAGACGATTAATTGGCGCGGAACACTCATGAGTTTTTACACCATTCACGCCAGAGACATGAGCGTGCATTGCTTTCGCTGTAAAAACATCTGGAAGCGCCATCTACGGGAAGTGCTAAATCTATCATTCACATCTATTTGCAGCGTTATAAGCGTTGGGTTTATTCATTGTTCGCTAGCAAAAGAAATATGAAATTGTTGCCGCCTATAATACATTTAATTAATTACGGTCAAAATTGACCGTAATTAATTAAATGTATTATGATTTTTCTCCGACAATCTTTACTCTGTGCAACTCATTTGATTTGATTACAATATGAGCACAAACAGTTGATGTCGTATTTTATTTTATTTTATCAATTTTTAACACATATTGCGTATAATTTTTGACTTTTTTCACTTTCTGTATACCTAAACAATGCCTATATCTAATTTCACGTTGCTCCGTGACCGAAATTTTCTAAAACAAACGGCAAAGTTTTGGTTTCACATATTAATATATTAAAACTTAACTCAACTGTGATTCCTCTTTCGGCCTCGGTGTAAATAAAGTAAAGAACTAAATCATTTTTTACAGTCAGTCTACAGCACTTTATGCCAAAATAAATATATAAATGATTGGAGGTTATTTTCTATATAACCTTTGGCAGGTATTAACGACTAACATTTTCAATATTTCTATTGCGAAAGAAGAATTCGCTTACGAATCCACAAATATTCGTTACAGAGGCCTTATAATTAAATTAACTATTTACTTTACGATTAGAATGGTAATAAAACGCTAGCCTTGTTAGGCTTTGACTACGACTAGTGTCAGAATGGATGAAATTTTAGACTAAAAAACAATTGATCCAAATGTTTCCAACAATAATGTAAACACCACCTGTAAGTAAAATACCTACTATTATATTCATTTTTTTAATTGCCTCAGTTTCACATAAGGGGCTAAAGAAAAAAAATAATTACAATTTGTATAGGTATTTATACATGTGACATGTGACTTATTTAAAATAAGTCACGTTTTTCTGAAAAGTTGGCGAGCTCACCAGGCAAGTTATTACCGTCATCCTTAAACATCTACAAAACCTGAGCCGTTGCAGATGCGTCACCAACCTTTAAAAAGTGAGCCGCGGCTACCTTAAACACCGGAGGAGCCTTGCCGTAGTTAAACATTTATTATTAATATTGGAACAAAATTACATTAAAGAAATTCAAACAAAAACCCGACTTAACACAAACAACTATAGCGTTTACAATGTGAGAAAAAAACGACGTACGAATAATCATATTCATCTTGGAAAGGTCTCTAAGATGTGCTGTTCTAGTAAAACATAACAGCGCCGTTGAATGTGGAAGAGAGCCAAAGCAATTAAGTCGGGTATCCGCACGCGACAGTTCTCTTTGTCATCTGGGCACCAAAGTATTGTAGAAGATTTTTCGTTGCATTCCTTTTCGAGCGTGAGTGTTTTGAGAATCAAGACGGACGGTGTAAAAGTTTTTAGCTGGTGAGTGCCGCGGATTTTGTATGTAACAGTTATAATTCTACGGGTTCTTTTGTTACATGAACACTTTGTTTTTTAATTCGCCACGTCGAAATAAATAGATATTCTAATAAATAGAATATTCAAGTGCTTTATATTTCGACGTAATACTCCTCACGCCCCCATGGATTAAGACTGAGATATTAGTGCTACTTTCTAAATTTTAATGAGCGAATTTTTGAGGAAACCATATATAACGATGTTTTATTTTATTCAACCAACAGCGAGTCATGAAATTTGAGCTCCAATCTAAGCTTACTATGGAATTTGTAGGATATTACGGGAAAATTGCTTCAGTGTGTTCATTTAATCAATGCGCAAGTTCTTTTCTTTCTCTGAGAGTAAGTCGAGACAGTAGCAAGCAAGTCTGTCTCACTTGCACCAGGCACAAATACCAGATAGTGATATATGCGTAAAGAACTGCATACATATATAGATAACTTTAGATCGCTACTTCAACGTTAAAATCGACTTATGACTGATATTTACTTATTACATAGGAATATTAGGATGTACATCAATAAACTTGTTAATGCTGCTTAAATATTATTTCCAAACAAAGCGCTCGAACGCAAACTGTCAAAAAACGTAGGGAGAGGAGCTGTAATTAGTTTCGAAAGGTCCGAAGTTTTTCCACCGTTCAAAGCCTACGCGTGAAACGTTAGTCTTGAGTTATTGGTGCTCAAGTGAGCGGAGTCCTCTCGTTTTAACATTACGGCCTCGGCTGCCGGTTGCGTCACGATGGGTCGATAGCAGGCGCGCCCACGTCCCAGCGATTTGAAGGGAAACTTTTTAATGCCACCACGTTTTGCGCTCCTCCCGTTCTTCGCAGCCATTCCCATTGTTCATGTAAATTAGTCTTAACTGCAGCCGCCACAGGAAGAGAGTTGAAATTTCTCGCGTTCCACTAGTGCCGATGTTCCAACTGGGTCACAGCCAGTTCAATGATCATCGGTCTAGGCATTGGAAACCATCGGACTATAGCTCGCGTCTCGAGGCCTTCACATGTAAGGAAAACACGAAATGTGCCCTTTGATGATTAATATAATTATATGAACGCGTCCTACGTTATGGAAATAGAAACTTTTTAATATTTTTTTTATAAATTTTATAAATGATGTTTACTACTACGTTTACTTGCCTAAAATTTTAAATATTAATATACATACTGTGTGGATTTTTTTATTATCAGTATGTGTACTGCAACATTTAAAGTACGTGATCTAATCACTTATTATGTATTACGTATTTAGTGCAAAATTAAATTGAGATCTTTTTAGGGCAACATGTAGCATTTTTTTTGTAGGAGTAAACAATTGTTTATATGCCATTGTTAGTTTAATTCACAATATGATTAATATTTTAAACGGCTTTATCTAAATGCGCATTTAGCTTAAATGGATGCTTACAGATAATAAACGCAAATAAAAGCACTCATAACAAATATTTGCCAAGCAAGACCTACATTAAATCTGCTCATGTAGTGTAATAAAATAACAATGTCAGCTTTTACGCGCCACGCTGCAGTGCGCGTGTTATTTTATAATTAACTTATACGAAACTCTCAATTCAACTCATTCATTAAAACTTTATTGACGCTGTATAATTATTTAAACACTATCTAAATAAAGGCCTTTCGGTTACATCCGCAACAAATAGTTAGTCTATCGTCGAGTTTAGATACAAAATTTTTAGTATTATACCCGTTGGGTCCAAAACATAATCACACCACAAAATCCATCACCTCTAATCAGTGAAGTTATAATTATGTGGACTATTGGTAACACGACACTACGATAGGTACGGTTAAAATTGATGAGGCATTATATCATGCTCACTCTGAATTGTGTACAGATTATATAAAAATGCAATAAAAGCTTTGATTAGAACAGAGTATAATTTATAGAATTTTTTTATAGATATTTGTTATAATATTAATTTATTAGTATTAGAATCCCCAACTAGTTGGTGTGACGACCTATGCAAGTGTGCGGAAAGTCGATGGATGCAGGTGTCTTGGGATCGAGCATCGTGGCAGTCTGTGGGGGAGGCTCATGTTCAGCATGAAGAAGAGGGAGATCAACAAGACGATTGATAGAGCCCCGACTCAATCAGTTTTAATCCCAAAATTCGTCCCATCTCAACTTAGTTCCTATTCGTGTTTTTTTTTTTTTTAATGAAACTTGTACTCAATTCTTGATCCTATGATTTTTTTTGTATTTTTCACTTCGTGTAGATTTTCTCAAAGTTCGTGTCTTTCCAATAAATACATCTCAAATTTAATTGCTAGTGATTGCGATTTTTCACGACTTATTGAATTTTCAAATCCATTTATCTCCAAATGACGAATTTTGGACTTAGCGGGTTTTCCTTCTACGCCCACGATATGCTTAAGGACGTGAGACGGCCTCTTTTCCTCAAACCTCCGTACCCTTTTTCAAACGCATAATCATCCGTGCGTGTAAATAAAAATTGAAATTGAAAAGCAAGCCCCTATTATGTCAAAATACCCACGAGTAAATATGAATATACAGCGTGTCGTTACAACCGCGAAAATAAATGAACACACATATAGAGGATAACTTTTTAAAATTGTATTAAGCATTTACTTTCTTTTAACCTCAATATTTACCGAGTTATTAAATTTTACAAAACAAACATTTTTAGAACACCTTACATATAAAACTGTAACGTTAAGTTCATTTGTAAAGGTCGCAATGCATATGAATGGGTAGAATGAATTTAAAAGAGATAAAACATTCTGTTGGAAGGAGAGACTTGTAATGAGACGTTATGACAACGAATGACGCATAGGATGTTACAAATTTTGTTTCTTTTTTTATTTAATAATTTGTTTTGAAAAATATATTTGTTTAATTATGGATTTTTTAACGTTTTATATTTTTTTATGATTATTAGCAAGTAGCATTAGACGAGTGTTCATTTATTGTCACGGTTGTAACGACGCAGATAGTAATGGGGTCCTATTAGTTTCCAATATTTGTAATGTTTCCGTGCAAGCCCAGAAACGTTTATGTTTATATAGCGCGAGAGTAATAGAAAATGCGGTGGACGGGGAAGCGTTATGTAGGCATAGAAATAATATAGAAGTTGAATTTTAAGCAAAAGGTGCTAGTGAACAAACATACATGATGAATTTATGTTATACTGTACAGTTGAAACGTGCGAAATTTTCGCAATATACCGTGATCACTCACCAAATCGTAATATTATAATGTGCAAAAATGTATTTATCAATAAGGTATCTTATATTGAATAATAACGGTGGAATTCAGCCTAGTTCGTTATATTTCATGTAAATGGCAAAGGCCAATAGATGGCATTAAAGAACATTCCATAAAAAGGTTTTAACGTAAATTTTTTTACAAGAACATTTTTTACAACTTATTATATTTGTTTATATTTCATTAATAGGGGAAAACATAAACTTAAAAATGATGTTCGATTCATTAAATTTGACAAAACTATGGAGTTCCGACATAAAACACCTTTGAGAAATAATATACAGAGATACAACCCATTGCTGTATTTTTAACCGACTTCAAAAAAGGAGGAGGTTATCAATTCGACTGTGTTTTTTTGTCTTTGTTTTGGCAATTACCTGTTTTCAGCTCAGAAAAGTAAATTAGCTGGATAACGCTTATTAATAGTAAAAGATGTGAACGCTGCTAGACTTATGCCTAAGCAATTTAAGATTTTTGTAATAAGAACTTGAGCAAAGTTAAAATAATTAATAAAGTTGAAATAATTTGAATAATTTTATGACAGGATAGAGATTGCGTAGCATTTTATTAATACCTTTTGATTCTGAACCGGTTGAATGGTAACTCGGGTTTCTGTTATCATATTTAGCAAACAGCTAGTATAGGTAAGTTTGTTCAAAGAGCCGACTGGTTTACTCTATTTATTACTCCCCGCAATTAAATATATTGTCATAAACTAAGACAAACTTACACACTGGGTTCACACATTAAGACAATACAGAAACATAATTTCAGAAAACTTTTCACTGTTTGAAATAGAAAATTAATCACAGACAGAAAATTTCCATACACAATTTTTCCCAGCAAAATGTACGTCTGGCCAATTTGCCACAACTCGACAACATCTGGAGCCGCTCGATAGATGACATTATGGTTTCGTCGCGAAACTTGGACACATTCCATGTGCCTAATTTATATCTTTCTCTTTCCAAATTCTCAACAGGTGCTGCGGAGTCAAAAGAATATACATTTACGATGCAACGTAAATATGGTTGTTTTACAAATATGCGCAAAATATTTATTCTATGCAATTTTCCTTACACTAACATACAGTTTACTCAGTGGTGCGAGATAACGCTTGTTTGTCGACTTACTTCGTTGTTTATCAGTTACTATTAAGGAACCTATAATTTGTGTCCTCGGTGTGTTAAATGAAGACTAAATTATTTATTTCAAATGAGCTCGTAAATATTTGCTGAGGCCGGTAATACGGTTTAGACAGTTCACTATCAAAACAAAAAAGATACGTTCTTATGCCTATTTTACGTATAATACGAAGTTTTCATAGCTTAGAAGAATGAGGATACGTATGACCAATGTTATGTAACGCAGTAGTACATTCATATGTATGTGACGTGTTTAGAATAATCTCAATAAAAAAAAGACGGTTCAGGTTAAATGGTGGCATTTTTGCTATTTCTAAGATAATTCAGAATTTTGACATAACACACATGTGTTTGACGCATACATTTTATATTTTACTTCTTTTGGTGTGTTTGAAAAAAAGAAATTTTTACGATGCACGTCATGATGCCGACAGCCATGAACATAGTTGCAAAACGAATAACTTCGGCCGACTTCACGGTGTTACCATGGTAACCAGTAACAACTTTTTGACATATACCTATAATTATAAGTTATTTAATTAAACTGTATTGCATTTAACGTCTTATTCTTTCTCGATCTATTGGACTCTATATACTTTATTTTATCTACAGAATCCCACGGTTCTTTGAAGTCAAAGACTTTAATTTGTTAAAACCCTATCATACAACAGCAACCGAACAACGTTGAGAAGTATGTCTTTGTAAGGAAAGCACATTCTGTCTTGTATCGTAAAATGTTCATATATTGCTTTTACTTTAAAACCAAGAGCTTTTAAGTCAAAGTGACAGTATCTTTCAATATAGAAGTAGAGAAATGTTTAAATTTGTATATTATTTATTAAATAATATAATATATACATATTAATTTTAGTCCGTATTATATCTCATTTAAAAGTTAAAGATTCCATTGACAGTAAATTAGAAGTTTTTACTACGTACTCGTATCGTGAAATAGGAATCCCGTACAGGCTTTAAAGTTTAAAGTTTCCTTAGTCTAATCTGAACTTACCTATCAGGCTCGAAGGAGTTAGCCTCAAGGCTATCTCCAAAACTAGTCCTTAATCTGATTTTGTCTAGTTATAAAGAGGCAATGTCACTGTGACACAAAATATGTCACAGTGTAAAGGTACGCACTCTTGGCTTGTTTTAATTATTATTTCTCATACTAAGACACTTATTCCAGAAAAAAAAAAACTTTTTTCCTTATTTAAAAATAGTCCTCCCTCTCTAACATTATGTGGCCATAAAACCTTATAAAGCCTACCCTAATAAAAGCCGTCGCATTAAATGTGCCGAACAAATACAGACATCGGCTATAAATCAAACCTAAGACCCAGATCTCTGTGAAAAAGCGACCCCGGCGCCGAACAACAAGTAATAAACAAACGACAACAACACAAAGTACAGATGACCGATTTCAGTGCGGCACTAAACAAGTATTAATGTTTTCGGTTGAGTTTCGCGACAGTTGCAGTGTTATTCTTTATGCGTTCGCCGACCCCCACTGTGGATACGTCACGTATGGAATGAAGCTGCTCTTATTTTATTAATCTACAATGTATGGATTGGTATCAGTATCTATATTTATGTTTACCTTGCACTTCTATGACATCTGAATGCCGCCGTTAAATATTGTTTCCATCGACACATAAAAATAGTAGTGGCAGCTTGAATTTTGTAAAAATGTTTTGATTTTTGCCATGAAAATACTCGGATACTTGAAATAAATAGAATGACATTTCTATAGTTTGGTTAGCCCCCCATGGTTATCAAATGAGTAGAAAGATTTGCAATACGGTATATGATATGACGTGAAAATCTCAGTGTGTGACTTGGTTCAGAATAATATTTAGAGTATTTATCAGCGAGCACCATAGAGTAACGAACTCAGAGAATGGTTTTCCGCTGGATAAGTAAACTTAATATCAAGACAAGAACCATTCTTTTGTCACCAAGGGCAATGACACTAATGTCTCACGGAGACTGCTAGAATATACTGTATTCGATCTCACACCATCTAACTTAATTGTATCAAAAATCTATCAGAATACATTAGAAAAAACGTCGATATACTTGTTTGTGCATTGTTTCGTTTTTTTTTATGTGTTAAATATTAGACTTTTAAAGTTCTCAATCCATTTTAGGTTTGAAGACCTCGCAACAGCTTTTGCTGTTGCAGGAATGGACATACTTGTGAGGTCTAGTCAGTGAGGTAACCGTGGCCCTCTTTGTGGAGGTTGACACAATCTCACGGGATGTTCATAGACGGCGGTGATTCCTTAACATAAGGCCTAATAGTTCTATAATAGTAAAGAACCCCGTCTCGGTTCCGTGGGTTAGTTCCTAGACGTTCCTTCACTGCTGGCCGTATGAGGAAGCTCAAAGTCACTCAGCGAGCTATTGTCCGGGATATGCTATCCGCTGTACAAAAAGTGTCTCAAAGGCTTAGTAAGCTGAAGTGACAATGGGTCGGCCATGAAGCTCGTTGAGCCGACAACCGATGGGGAAGAAAAATTCTCCAGTGCCAGCCTCGTATTGGCTATCGCAGTGTGGGATGACTCCCCGCTAGGTGGACTGACGAAATAGATGTATGCAGGTGGCTCAGGATTGTGCTTTGTGGCAGTCTGTGGCGAGGCACATATTCAGCAGTGGTCTAGAGGAGGCTAATGATGATGATGATAACATTACAAACATCAGTAATTGTAATAAAATCAATATATGTTTAATAAATCTATTAATCAGTTTCATCAAACAATAATAGTCATGCTATTAGCTTTGTTGAATTTCCAACTTAGCTTATGTTAGGGCGAAGTTGATTGCTTTTGTAAGCAACAGTTCGACCACACTAACTATGTAACGTTTGTTTTATTTAGAGTGAAAACAAATATGAATTAAATTATTCTATGTGGCTATAACTTCATCGTAACTTTTACACAACGTTTAATATACTAGATAAAAGATTCGATTAAATATGTTAGTGAAACGACAAACTATACGATTTTTTTTTAATTATCGTTGGCGCGTTGGTCCCCATCAACATAGTTATAAAAGATTTCAGAAGGTCAAATAATAGATATTGGCAAAAAAGGTAGCACGCGTGACAGTACTTGTTATGATTTTAACCCGTACCTGTTTTTTACTACTTATGCATTATTATAATAAAGTTAAACTACTTAACATAATTTTTCCCACATCATAAATAAACCCTTCAATTTAAACGTGTTAATAGATTATTCATATATATATATATCAATGAGATAGCAACATTAATTGCAGAAATCCACTCTAATAAATGTTTCCCGCTAATAAATAGCATGTTAAATGACACTGTGTAGCATCTATTTTATGTTTTATCGTGCGTTAGGCCATCCGGAAGCGACTCGCGTCGGTTATAATTTCTATTAGCTAAATGAAAGGCCGTAGATGCGGCCATTATAGCCGGACGCTAGGCAAATAATTGAAGCTCACCACACTAACATTTGCATAGATTACATTCATTGATTACCAATGGCCAAATATAATATATTCAGTAAAAATATAACATATTTCTTGTCTTTACGGATAACTAAACAAAAAAAATCTGTTATACGTACCTTACATGTCAATTATTTTGTTTAATAAGCTAACATTAAATAAAATCGTTTTGAAATAACCAGCTCGCGGGGAAATCGATCATAATTATATTTAATTTCATCAATCGATCGTTCTAACGAATAATATCAATTGAAGATATGATGTTGATGTTGAAAGTTATATAAATGTACGGATAAATTTTGAGGAAATTAATGTACATAATATAGAGGCAAGAAACACAATTTTCGTTGATAGACAAGTTTTCGTGACAGTGAACGCAATTTAAATAATTCTGTCACGTGCAACGTATAAATTATATATAATCGAGACAAATTTGGTCATTAATATATTAATCACTAAATGTCTGGTAATTACGGCTGGTTTAAAAATATATTACGTAGATTTTGACCTTTTGAACAATTAAGTCACCAAAACTAGTATCATTATTATGTATCATCCTATTTATATGTTTGGCCATAATTTCTTCATAGTACATAGAAGCATTGTAGAACTTTCCATGATCATTACAATTATACGCGTTATACGAAGTCGAATTCATATGAAAACATTTCACGCACGTTGTTATTATGTACATTAGAATCTATTGATTCCACGAAGATCACATAGACGTATAAGACATTTGAATCGTGTGTAATATCATTGGGTCAATGTGGAAATATTAGCGTTATTAACGCGCGGGGGATGATTCAGGTCGGTGAGCTCCCAAGCCACCGAGGCGGAGCGGCGCCGCCGGCTTGTGGAGTCTACACTCTAAGGGTCCGCCACACTCGACTGAGCGGTCCGCTCCCGCCTCAGCGTCCGCTAAAGCGGGCAGCTGTTCAGCAAAGCGGGCCGCGCTCACAGTCCTCTCTTAACCGCGAGTGAGCGCGCTGCCTCTGCGGCGCGCCCTCTGCACAACGCGAAGCACATGCCTGCGAAATGTTCCTACCTACATTTCCCGATAACGTCCGATTAACAATTCGCACCGCCGAATAGCACGCGCGCGGCGTTCTTTAATGCGTTTTCGCAATTCGAATTACAATCGTATAACATTCAAGTGTACTTTGTTAGTGTTCGAATAGTTGCAATATTTTCGAAAATGGAATGTGTTGATTAGACGCAACCTTGAGCGTGTGGCACATCACTATTTTTTGTGCGTGTCTTTTTTTTTTGCATGAAACCGCTGACGGCGACACAGTCATTATGTGGACGAGTGATGTGCTGTTGATTAGCACTTTTAGTTTGCTACTGCGCAAGTAAATCAGGTAATAAGCAGCTAAAGTAATCGACCGCTTGCATTGTTTCTTAACGATACTTAACTATCGTATGCGAGTAATTGATCATGAATGTGTGTTAATCCGGTTTTTGTGTTGACGGAAACGTGCTGATAGTGACCTTGATTGGGAATGGAAACAATAAAACGAAACTAGAAAAATCTCAAGTATATTTTAACATTATAAACATTTTCATTATGTTACGGTAATACTAGAATCAATGTTAGATACTTACTTAACATTTTAATAAAATGTTACTCGAAATTTATGACAAATTTATTTTCATACAAACAAGTCAGTTTCGTATTATCACAAAAAAAAATGATTATTTAAATTAATGAAACATTTATAAAGATAAAAAACTACAGTTTGTTATGTATACGAATGTAAAGTAACAGCCTATAAATGTCCGATTGCTGGGCAAAATAAGTGCTGACTTATTACGTGCTCAGCGTCGAACAAAAATATCTTGAGCAAATCTGCATGTTTTGAAAATAACAAAAAAATATAGTACGAAGATATCTGAAGTCTGCCAATCCGCAGTGGTGTTGCGTGGTGGACTATGCCCCAACACCCTCTGTATATAACAAATTTATTTTTTAATTTATTCACTACTATTACGTTATTACAATAATAGTAAGCATTTTGAAATATCTCATAATCCGTGCCGGTACCTGTATTGAACGTTGCTATTGTAATATTAAGTACGCACATTTTTTGGATTACTGCCTGAATTGTACTTTTGGTGAACGTCACCTTAAGCCGCCATAGTTTTCTTATTTATACAGACAGAAATTATGTTACAAACATTTATCGTTTAAATCCTGGTTTCTTTAATTATAATAATTACCGACGCCCATAGACATCTACAACTCCTTTGTAATAACAGACACATCACCAACGTTTAAAAATAGGGGCCCGATAGCTTCGCTCATAAGAAACTTAAAAGTATAACAATTACTTCTACGACGTGTTAGTATTTCCCCGGAAGCGCCTGTTTATCCAAGTAACATCAGATATTACTGCGATTCAAAAATATTATTATTATTAAGATAAGTATTATTGTATACTTAAATAAATATATAATATAGCAATTTATATGTAATAAACTATTTTTTTTTTTTTCAATATTTTAGGACACATTTTTACACAACGTTCTCTAGTCCCAAACTAAGCAACGCTTGAACTATGGGTATTATATAACTGATAAACATACTTAAACATACTTTACTTTTGTAAATAAATACATATTATACATATATAAACACCCAGATATCAGAAAAACACTACCTTCATCACACAATATTTTTCCATCAGTGGGAATCGAATCCACACTCTCTTGTGCAGGAGGCAGTTACACTACCCACTACGCCATTCGGGTCGTCTATATGTTATACTTTGCGTCACGTATTGATATTTGATTTGATTATATAGATATATAATATTTAATTTTCCCTTAATAATAATACTTCAAAAACATAATTTTTAACATAGTATAATATATTACGTTTGCTTAAGTAATTGATACTTAATCGATCTTCGATGCTGTTTAACTTTAGATTCGATTATAACCGATATAAAAATTAATAAAAATTCCTGTAAATAATTAATCAAACATTTTCGTTAAGTCACCAGTTCCTATCTTATATGTTAAAATACTCAACGTATTCTGAATTTATAAATCAGAGTTTTCATCCAGTAAGATTTTGTTTATACTAGTACACAATGTTACTCGATGAAAACTCTTATTCATTCAGCTATTAAGCCCATTTTCAGGGTGACCAAAATTATTAGTCTTTTCGTTCGTTAGCCCTGTAAACGACTGATAAAACTTAAGCTGTTTCTATAGCAGAAAAGTTTCTATGCGGGTTTAAGGCACTCCATTTCTCTTTGGAAACAAGTTAACTTTATTACCTTACCACATATTGGACAGTTACGGTTCTATTAAAAAATTGTTTTTGAAATTATTGTCAACTTTTTTCTACAACATGTAAGGTATTGTAATGTGCATGTCATCTGCTGGAAGTGACCGAATTTTTGCCATAACTGACCCTACGTATTGTTACAAATCAATTTTGAAAGTTGAAAGTAGAGAAATAATATTATTTAAATTAACTGTTAATAATCGAAAGATGGGTATTATAAATTAAGCTTCTTTATTGCAAAAAAAATGTCCCTAGGTCATTAAGAATCTTTATGAACTCAATGGCAAAATTTCCGAAATGGGCTATGCCCAATGACTCTTTCTCTGGCAGCGGAGCTCCTTTAGAATGAATAAGCTGTCCGGTTATTTATTTAAGACATCATATTCATCAGAAAGAAAATAGTTTTTTTTATGTAGACAAGCAGGTAATCACACAAAATGGTTAGGAATAACACAAAAAATATTGTACGAATAGACCACGTACTTTCGCAAAAACATCTCTGATTGTTAGACCTGCTTGAGCACACATTAATCAAAGAAAAAAATGGTGGTGTTTTATAACTAATGACTTTAAACGCAGCGCTCTTACCTTTATCTTGTTGTTTCTTTCTAAAAATATAATAACAACCGTTTAAATACGCCTTACGAAATAATCTCATTACCCTGCGTTAAGAATTTATAATGTTATTAACATAGAAGCAGAAGTTCTTAGACACATTTTTAATACCACGGATATCTTTGCAAGAATATTTAAAACATGTATTTTGTTGGACAACAATTAATCACCTAATAAGATTAACATATTTCTACCATTAATATGTCGATGACGTCCAGACTTTTATTTGATTAGAATATATTTCATTTCTTTGCGATTCCTGTTTCAATAGCTTTGTTTCTTCTCTTAGCTTTATAGCAAAAGCAATAAAGCTAAGAGAAGAAAAATATTTTATCGTAATAAAATTTAAATATTTTCCTAATATATTTCATACTTTACCTTGATGAAAATAAATAATTTTATGTCAATGTTCAAAATGTCTAAAATGATTATTAACATAATTTATTTAATAGTATATCGATTATAAGAACTCTTTGTCGAACCTTGATCCTTGATTTCTCTTTTTGCAGGGGTTTAATACGTCAATTTTCATAAAAATGTTCAGTAATTAAAACAGTATTCTGAAATTTTCTTGTGTCACTGATACATATTTTCCGTCAATTTATTTTCGAAATAATAAGAAAACTCAGGTGATTCGCTGTCCTTTTAGCTTGTTTGTTATTTATGAGTTGTATCTTGTAGTGTTAGTTTTATCTTTAACGTACATACAATATACTAATCGGTTTTGGGTGTTTTATGTGTTTTTATATTTATATATTGTAGTCATGGAATCAAATCATCAAAGTGCTTACGGAATCCATTGTCTGCATCAATTCCTCTATCCAGTACAGAAAGGCACCTAAAGAATAATATTATATTTATCCAAAGCAGCATCAATACTATTTACTTGCAGTAATTTATTATTTAAAGCCGAAAAAATAGCTTCTTTTACTATTATTAAAGTCATGTTATCACATTAAAACGTTTATCTACGGACAACGAAAAAAGTTAATTATTAAGTCACATAAGGTCGATTAACTTTTTCGTATTTTGTGTGTACTCGACGATTTCTCGTACTCGACGAAGTTCTAGCAGAATCTTTATGCTTGTACTATTTGTATTTGGCTGGATTGACTACCATTAAATATATTACTTTAAAAAAATAAAAATTTTAATTTAAAACCAAGAAATACAATGAATCTTGTACTCATATGCAAATCACTGTTTAAACGTAATGAAACAGATCTATTTTTGAAAAGACTGACCATTGGTAATTAAAAGTGGGTCATGTACGTTAAGGAAGTTTGAAAAATATCATGATCAAAGGACTTGCAAGCTCCACAGAGTATAGAAAAAGGCATCGTTCATTATGACATTTTACAGTCGGGTAAAATCATCGATTCGGATCTCTACTGCCAGTAGTTGATGAGACTCCAGCAAGAAATTGAGACTAAAGGCTGGAATATATCAACAAAATAGGTGTCTTCTTTTATCAAGATGACGCCAGACTACAAACATCTTTGGCTACTTGGCAAAAATTGAGAGTTTGGAGGGAAGTATAATGCATCCTCCAATGTAGCCTTGATCATGCACCCTCACGTTTCTACCTATTTCGATTATGTCGTTACCTCTGAGTGGGCACCAAGTTATATAACAAAATTTAAATTTAAAAACAAATTATTTGTATATACATAAAACACTATTGCGTAGCCATCCTTCCACGGTACATGGCCGAAGATCTGGAATATTGCATACGTAAAAAGTAAATTCGCCGAACTAACTAAGTGTACTCTACGCCGAATACTTTTCAAACGTCGGCTACAGCAGGCCGTCCTTCGGTGATTTTCAATTGCTCCATTTAGAATCGCATAAACTTCGATCACGCGCACCGTTCGTAAACAAAATTTAAATAAAGCAAATTGGTCGGGGCAGCGTCGTTGTATGGCACAGGATTACGATCCGTACGGTGGCTCACATCACGCTACTAAACCCGAATACTTTGCCTGAGTGGAACGACATATGTACGTACAGATGTTAGAGTGCGTGCGTTACAGACCATTTCAGATTTACGTTCTGTAACGGTTGGGGACGATAAAAACTCTTTTAGTCGATATTGGCCGTTCCCTGCCGCGGCCTTCCATTGACTAAAGAGGCCGGCGAGTATAGACAACGCCATGAATATTCGTTCAAGTGAATTTACCCTTTGTAGATATCGCTAGTGGTTTCAGAACAAGTATTTTTTTTGTATTTTGTATTAACTGATGTTTTTACTTTCAGTCCCGAGGCTATTAAAGCAGAACTCAGGCAGAACCGGTGGGCTAGCCCGAACCCACGGGTTTGGGTCCTCCGTAGGGCCGCGCGTGTGCTCATGCGTGTGTTTAACTATGGTATGTCGTCTAAGGGCCATCGAGGTTGCGGTTCGGACCGGGACACCGATGGTCGTCGCTCAACTGTGTTTTTAGCTAATCGGTGGCTGGGGGCGGTGAGAACCGCCCTGGAACGCGGGTGTACCTTGTGTACGCGTTGTGTTGGTTTCGCCGTGCTCGGAGGCGAGGGCGAACTATTGTGTTTGTTGTTACACTAGCTGTGGTTGTAGTGTTATCCGGCGGGACCCCCGACGGTGGGTCCGACGTATCTAAGTCCCCTTCCTCGACCGGGTCGATGAGGACGTTTCGAGTTCAGAACAAGTAACTATCCATAATGCAGATATTTTTTCTAAAGATTTGAAATGGAAAGGGATGGATTGAAGAGAAATTTCAAAATTTATTTAACGCAGCATGCGTGGGATATGATAAATTTAATATGATTATATGGTTATTGCTTCATTTAGTTTTTATCAATAACACAATTCCCGGGGGGATTGAACATTCAATATATTAAGTTTTTTAAACACCCATTATGAGAACATTCAAAATGATTGCTGTATTTCAACATTTGATGTTACATTTTCCTTATTATTTTTTTGCATATTACTTAGCATCCTATTACTTTCACTCGAAGACAGTCACATTCTCATCATCATCATCATCATCATATCAGCCGTAGGACGTCCACTGCTGAACATAGGCCTCCCCCATTGACTTCCACTTCGACCGGTCGTTAGCGGCCTGCATCCAACGCGTCCCTGCGATCTTGGCTAGGTCGTCCGTCCACCTTGTGGGAGTCCTTCCTAGGCTGCGTTTGCCGTCACATTCTCACTCAGAATATTTCCCGGTTCGTATACATTAACGGCCAAGGTACATACGTCATTTATGGGTACGAGAGATTACAAATATCTCTTAACTCAAATTTAATCCTTGCAGACCGAAAGGCTACCTAATACTACTGAGATTGAGATGATTAACGTTTATAACGAATGAAACTGACTATAAACCAATACTTTAAATAAACAATCAGTTGCAAATAATATCTATGTATCATTAAAATAATTAGTAAAAAGTTCAGCATGTGTAAATGTACTAAATGTAAAGGCTAAAAAATATAATGTCAAATTATTACAAATGCTGGATCTAAAGGCATACTTATTACACTAAATAAAGCAAAAAGTGAAAGAAGTAGCTACTGTTGGAATAACTCTAAATAATGGAACTCTAAGCCGTCCAAATTCATTCACCGGGATTAATACTACTGACGAGGATACAGGTTGCCGGGGAGATTTGCTGATCCCCAAGGGTTCGACGTGACGATAAATTTCAACATTTTATTTACGAGAGAAATCGAGATTTCTCTATAACCCTTTTCAAACTCTGGTGAATGTAGAGAGACACGAAGAATAATATGTTAACCGTTCGTTATACCCGTGTCTTCATTATATGTCACTTATATAATGAACGGGGATGATCCCAGTTGTTTACAGACTAATGCGTCTTATTAAAGCTAGTTAATCCAAACCAATACTAAAATTATGTTTCTTTTACAACGCATAACTACGTAAGGTCAGCACTTTTGATTACAAAATTGGATTTTATTGGATGAATAAAAATTAAAAATAAATAAAAGTGACAAACGAATAAGCATATGTTGGACGTGTATATGGATAGTACAGTGCATATGGATCTCATAGCTTTACTTTATGAACATAACGTGACCAATAGCTTTACTATTTAATGGAAGAGAGAGAGAGAACAAAGAACAGTAAAGCTGTGAACATCTGACACGACATTAGAATGACAGTCACGTTCCCGAACTCGAGAAACATGGAACTTTGGCGAAGCACTTCAAAAAGACCATCTTCACACAAAATATCCCAAATGTAATAAGATGCTTGACAAATTCTTACATAAGAAAGTAATTCAACATGCGTGAATAACATCTAGCATTGTATTGTAACTGTATTGTTATTGGACTGTGGTGAAAACATGACAAGGTACCACCAAGACACCAAGACATGTAAAAGCGAAATATGGCAGAAAATGAAAATTTTTTGCCTAAAAAAACTTTAATACTTGTACAAATATTGATCTAATTATACTAATTATGTAGTGCGCATTAAGCAATAAATGTATAAAATAACGCGTGTGTACGTATGTACGCACGTAAGACCTTACACTTCTTTAGCGTAACAAAAGAAAAATACCTAAAAATTATTTATCCCGTGTGCCAGTAATCTTTGTTTGTGAACAAGTATATCTATTTATTAACGAAAAACAAAACCGAATTTAAATACCTCGCTTTATATTCATTTTTAATTGATTTTAGGAGTTACCTAAGTATCTCCGGAGCGCCATTTGTAAAACTGCAGACGTTTATGAGAGTTAAAAAAGAATTTATTTCTATTCAACAAAACAATTCCACTAAAAACGATTAATTGGGCATTAGTCAATTCGTTGTAAGAAAAAAAAACTCGATTATCGAATAAAATCGATGTAGCGATATAACGTTTAACATAGATTGTTAATAATGGCACTTGCACAATTTTTGTAAAAAGTCTAACACTTTACATCGTTACTTGAAAATTGAAACCGGCTTTGCTTGTTTATAGAAAGCTTTCCAATAGAAGCAATCTACGGGGGTATGAACGTATGTACTTAATAGGCTTTTAATAAGCCACTACTATGTAACATGCAAGGCTACATTGGCTCTTAAAATCAGATAGGAGACTGTTTTTATTATTAAAAAAGTGGCTACTTTTTTTTCTACTTTGAGATTGTAGAAGACGCACAACCGAAAAGGAGCTCTAGATATGAAAACTCGACTTTTACAAAAAATTATTAATTACCCATATCTATAATATAATAAGTTCAAATTAAAAGAATTAAATAATAAAGTTGATATTGTAAGTAATTAAAATCAAAAGTTTGATAAAAATTCCACCAAAACTTTTCGTATGGCGAAATAACTACGTATTTTCTATTTGTTTTACGAAATTTATGGAGAGGACTCGTTGAATGATTTTACGATTCGTTGGGGAAAATTATCATAAATAAGTGGCACAAAATTGTTCTTAATACCAAGTACTTGACGGGACCGCTTAGCTTTTATATAGTCAATGCGTCAGAGTCATGAAGAAAAAGTCACGTAACAGCCGAGGCGCGCGCCCCTTTACACGAAGGTTGCATGATAAGCGTTTAAATATCTAGATAAGACACAGATAACTATCAATATTAAAGTTGCGCGTATCTGATAATTACGCTAATAATTAACATTTTGCAAACTTATTTTTGGTTATAATTGTATTGTTTTTAATAACAACCGCCAGATAATACGAGAGTCAAAACAACCTCCTTGATTTATATCACGCGTATAAAGTTCAGTTGTCAATTTTAAAGTCAGTAATAGAAGGCTGCTGTGAGTAAAAATGATGATAGCAAAACAATATTGCAGTTTCTCGTTTGCTGTTGTGAGTAAAGTTTCGCGACAATCCCCAATATTCGAATATATTATACGACCATGGAAGCAGCAAGGTAACGCGCCAATGTTATGAATATATATCGAACGGAGTTCAATCTTTAATTCATAAATCTGTTTCATTTATGTCATTATAATTCAGAGGACAAAGGGGACGCTGTAGGTGAGTGGATGCCGTTGACAAATGTTTTAAAATTTGCTACTGCGCAATTGATAGCTTGATTTCTTAGTAAATAAATAATGGTCATACCAGAAAAGCTTAATTCATCTATTCAAATTTATAAATAGATAATATTTTTCATTATTGATCACATTTATAATTAATCAATGTCCCATTGTGTTTGCATCAAATTAATATTCCCTGAAGCTTAGTTTAATTGCGTCGTGACGCACTAATGAATTATTAAACATTAATTCCTTAATATTCAATAAATGATATACACTTAAAACGGACTGTACCGGCAAAAAAGGCGGCTGTAAAGGCAAAAAAATAATAAAAATAAAATAATAAATACCTAATTATGAATATTTTGAAGCAACAAACAAAATAAACAATTTTTGTTATTTGTTAACTTTGAAAGTAAACGAAATTAAAATATACAAGAATCCTCATTACTTTTAATATGCATGAAGACACTCCCACGTCCAGATGAAATTGTTTCTTTATCTTAAAAAGCGAATCGTTCCCGCGAACTCTGTTATAACTTTTAAGAGATACAAAACTTAAATTGATAAATCGCATCCTTTTACTGCATTCTAATAATATTTTGAATGAATTAATATATTTCTATTCCTTTGCACAATAATGTTCGCCATCAATAAAATTGTTCTCATAAGAATAATAACAATACTGTTATTCAAAGGCTAATTTACTCTTAACATTAGTATCAAGAGTGGTATATAAATCAAAGATTGTAAACAATGATGTATGCTGAATGATTTTCTGATGACATTTGAATGTTTTCTCAATATTATACATAAAATGTGTAATTTAAAACTCCATTTCGTTAACATACATGAATAATGCTGAAGAATTGCTGTAGAATACATGAACTTTTAAATTCGGCCTCACCGCGTTCACTGCTATTTACCACGAGCCCGACGAACTTCGCGGCGAATAGTTTTATATACAGCAAACAGGACTAGAGCATTGAGACTTTCAGAACCGATTAGATTTAAATACATACAAACCAGATGAAACGTCTCTATCTTATAACGTGCCTATTTTTGTACCGAAAAGTAAAGTCGAAAAATCATCTCGTACGGTCCCACTGATTCATATTAAATGTATTTCCGTTTCATGACTAAAATAAGGAGGCCTAATAGCTCAATTTTGCGGGCGGCTTCAATTCAATATACTCGAGCAACCCGAGCTCAAATCTTGGTGCCAGCATGAATGCAATGTTTAATTTTAAGTGCTGAATTATCACGTGCTCTGCGGCGAAGGAAAACATCGTCATGTAGGTTCCACATATTCTCGCAATAATGACAAAAAAAAATTCGAAGATATGAGAAGTCTGGAATCTGCATTGGCCAGCAGTGGGACTTGTATAGGTTGTTACTTTACTTTTACTGAATTAAGTTCTTTTATCAGGCTACGAACGACACTCATATTTATTAATCAAAATATATAACAGTATTCACTTTAATTTATATCCGCCTTGGTAGCTACGGGCTGTTCAAGTTTGAATGACATCAAATAAGGTGCCATGACATTTCCTTTCCTTTTCGGAACTCGATTTATAAGCAAATTTCTGTAGACCAATAGAATGGATCAGATATTTCTTGCAGAGTCAAGATATTCAATTTCCTTTTGTTCATTTGCGCATAAGTATGCTATAAAAATGTAATTAACGATCTCTCTAGCTGAGCCCAGTGAGGGGTGAGATTAGAGCTTTTTATACAGGGTGCACTTCAGCACCAAGTACTCTTTACTTAGTCATTTTCAGTATGTCGCTAATATAAGCTTGTATTGGTTACATTTTGTTTACTTGTATTTACGTGATTACACATTAAATGAAACTATGTTTACAGGATTTTCGCGTTCATTTTTATAATTTTTCGTTCCCAGCGTTTCAAACCCTGTACAGCGTTCATGGTCACGTGACAGACTGTGGCGTCGGACATCTGAGTGTCATTGTTAATCCGGGATACCGCTAGTTTTTAAATTATTAATTTTTGTGTCGATCTACGTAGAACATTTTAATTTTATCTTGTCGTGCAATAGTAGTTCGTTAAGTCTAATAGTAGCATCCAATCTCCTTCGCTATTCAAATTACCCAAATGTTTTTATTTTTTTATTCTTGCAAATCATCCTTGGGAGGAATCGGTGTTTTGCAAAGTGTGGTCTATGAAACCTGATATAATGGTTGGGGTGATTTAAAATATGCTCACATACTGCATACTTAATTACCCTATGATGTTTTAAGTCAGCTATTTCTTATTTCACGCGGGCTTTTATAGCCCGTACTTTACTTTACTATTTTTTTTTGTATGATCTATGTAAGAGAGCCCGTATTCACTGTCAAGCTTTTATACTCCTGGATCTTACAGAGGGATATTGCACTTACTCAGATGGTAAATACTGACTAATCTTCTTCAGTGGCTTGAAGAATATATTAATCGAAAGCCGCTTCAAGATATAGCCAATCATGTCGGTGTCGACTCTGAAATATGGTAGGACAGCAAGTACTCGCTGCACTGTGGCTAATTTATTATTTTATTTATTACTTATTAAAACTAAAAATAAACGCGATAAATCCGTAAACAGAGTTTCATTTAGAGATTAGCATTGGTTCACGTGGGTAAGAGAAAAATGCCGTCGATTTCACAAACTCTCAACACCAGAAATACTTCAAGCACGCACTGATAAGACTAAACGCGACACGCAAAAGTATAAACACTTTCAGTTAATACTCCGGGCCCGTCTTCGCCGACGCCGTGGTACTTTTGTAGTCCAACTGGCCTATTCGTTCTGTATGTCGTTTGTAAAACACCTTGAGGAAAACTAAGAGGCGTTACTCATATGATATATGAGCGATTACGTTCGACCGTTAAGTATTATGTTTATGCGGTCGTCCTTCGTAGGCGGCAGTCGTCGCTCGTCAGTGCGAACACGTTGCCTGTTTGTAAACAAATCGAATCTTTATTATGACGGCTATGTACGGCATAGACAAACGCGCGTCGACGACAATAATACGCGAAACGTTGATAATGAGTTAAGGACGCGGCTTGATGCGGTTTTGTGTATGCCATGTTTACGGGCCCTGTCGTTTATCAGAAGTGCAGGCCAAAATATTAATTCTCCTACATACTTCTGTGAGTACATGACCAACACCTTTATAGAGCGGTACAAAAGTTTAAAAGAATTACATACTTCCTACAATATACATATGTATCATTACCAATAAAATCGAGTGCTATTTTTTTTTAGAAAAACAAGTCCTGAAACTGTTACTATTGATGACGCCTGTCTCAATTCGCTAATTACATATGTAATAAAAAACTTCAAATGCCAAATATTTTTCACATTGCACACAAATCCGCACTGCATCAATATATTTCAAAAGCCAATATTTATGTTAAAATAGGTGGACCATATATCCGCCGATTGTTAATTCAAATTTTGAAATGACAATAAACGTAATTAGTTTAGCGAGCACTATTCGGTAATTAGTATGTCATTGGTCCCGGTTGATTGTGATAGACAATGCTCTAGTTGATTATTGCAGTTCCAGTTGCCAAAACAATCAACCAACCAACGTTTCTAAAACATTATACGCTCAAATCGCGCACCATTCACCACACGAGCTATTTTTACTGTAAGTTTTATTGTCCGACAACGTTACGTAGCACCGAATGTAAACGCTTACATATATATGGCCCTTATCTGTTTTCGGATAGTAAACACGTATTTGGGTTCTTTTACAAGTTGTAAAAATGTATCATCGTAATTTTAAATGGATAGCAGTATACATAGCATCTCTCAAAAACTGCTGACCTGATCACACTGGTAAAATTTTTCTTCGCAATGTATATCGTAATTCATCTTTTTTTTACCTCAAGAGCGCGTTTGAAGTTTGACCTTTTAATTTATATTCACAATAATTAAATTTGTCATTGTATCAATTAATTTGTCATTGGCCTTATTCACGGTATATCTTCAATTACTTAGAACTTATCGTTGCTAAAGTGCCAATTTTTAAGGAATTTAATTTAACTAGCCAATAAAGCATAGGTAACAAAAGGTTAAATGTAAAATCAAAAAAACAAATTGCTTTCAACGTTTACGTTATAGTTTAAGCAACGTCTGTTGGTATCGTGTTCTAACCAATCCTTTTCTGAATATGGTGGTCCAGGTGTTATTGTCTCTTATTTAGACTCTCCACGAGTATGATGTAAATATTGCAATTTAAATTAATCGTCGAATATTGTAATATTGCCTCTATAATTGGATCGAAACGTGCAATACCGATGTCGAGTTCAATTCCTAGTGGTGACATATTATAGAATACGACACTTCCTCTTTTGTTTTTCAATTATTAATACAAGATTTATCAGACTATGAAATGTTTGTAACTGCTTACAACGCCCGGCCATTCCCGCCGCTTATAAAACCTGCAATGTGACTGGGAATCGATTCTAAAGTATTTATCGTTGTGACAAAACCTAAAACAAACAATAACATGACTCTTTAACGAATAATACCGACGGCCCGGTGTTATCCAAAACAAATATTGACTTTTATTTAAACACTCAGCATGGATGCTCGCTTCGTTCGCGCATTGGCAGTTCAATTATGTGGTATGCCCTTTTTTATTTACAAAAACAAATTAATTACGGACTCTCTCTGCGTCTGATGGGATAATAGCCAAAGACTATCTGTTTTGACAAATGAATATGTGTATATATATCCCTCAATAACATAAGATTAGAATACAAATCTAAAAGCATCAACTTAAAAATTACTCCGTGGCGTAGTTGCCGGAGAAGCACCGCATCTCGGCATTTAAATTTAACCATTTTATTGGTGCCGGCACCGGGGACCGAACTCAGGTTGCTGGAGTATTTTTTTTTTTACTTTTTTAAAAACAATGCCCTCACTTTAGGATAAACATTATGCTGTGTTGTGAGGACGTTTTTACAAACATAAATTTCACGTGGACAAACACTCAGATGCGAAACAACTATCTGCGGGTTGCACAAATAGATTTCCCGTGTGAGAATCGAACCCACGACCCCCGACGCCGAAGCCGAGCGCCCGGACACTGAGCTATCACGGCTCTTATTTGTATGACCCACAAATAAATGTTTTGGATCTGCGGTTTTTTCCCACGTGAATTTTTGTATTTAAAACGTCCTCAAGACACAGGATAATGTTATCCTGTAATCCGGCATTGTTGTAAAAAAAATAAAAATAAAAAACATATCCAACATAAGTTACCTAAATAATATGGCCAAAGGGAAAATAAAAAATGGCAATGTTAATTCTAATCTGATGATCGTGAACAAGTTGATAATACGGAATGGAGTAATTTAAATTCTACGCTTTTATATGCAGTAGCAAGTGGGCCTGTTTATGATAATGAACCTTTCCACCATTCGGTATAGAGAAGAGCATCGACCTCGGAACGGTTATTTTGTTGCTCTTAAATTCTACTTTTGCTTTTTGAAACAGCATAACTACTACCTTTGCCTTATTTACACATTTCACTTATTCATTATCGCATTTAGTAATATTATAAAGTTTTCGTTTACAAATAATCGCAATGACTGACTTCACGTTTTTTCCATTCATCCTTGACGACCCGAATGGCGTAGTGGGTAATCTACCTGCCTCCTGCGCCAGAGGGTGTGGGTTCGATCCCCACTACTGGAAAAATATTGTGTGATGAACATGGTGTTTTCCTAGTGTCTGGGTGTTTCTATATGTTTAACATGTATTCATTTACACAAAAAAGTATGTTTAAGTATGTTTATCAGTTTTCTAGTACCCATAGTACAAGCTTTGCTTAGTTTGGGACTAGAAAATGTTGTGTACAAATGTGTCCTAAATATTTATATTTATTTATTAATCCAATCCATCAACATGGCAGCCTAATCATGCAGCCGTAAAGAAAATTAAAAAAAATTACATTTGATAGTATCGGATTATGAAAACTATTGTTATGAAGGAACAAAGGAACTAACGCCATCTAGCGTCAACTATTAAAATCACTAAAGAACAAAGACGACATAAAACCCCCTATTCAATACTAGATGGCGTTAGAGGAACTGCTGTGGAACTATAGTCTCGAAAACCGGGTACATTCGCGAACTTTCCGGAATCACGAACATGTTCGGGCGTGTCGGGTACGTTCCAGGAAGGATCTTTCTGGATTAGTCTGGAACCGGTCTTGGCCCATATAAAAAGCCGCGGGGAGGCGAGCGAATACAGTTCAGTTTGAGCTACCTTCGAGGCGACTTCGGAGCGAAAACTAGTGATCAAGAGCGATACCAGTGAAACCTACGACTTGGCTACAAAACAGGACACCGTTAGTGCTTAGTGTTTGGACCTAGTGCTATTGAATAAAGTCTTCAAAAGAGTCAGCAGGTCTTTCTCTCCAAATCCTTCGAACCCCTAACACGTAACAACTGGTGTCAGAAGTGGGATTTGGAGATGCCATTGACTCCGAGAGAGGACTTCAAGGAGGGTGTCAGGACAAGGGCACGAGCTGCGGAGACCACACCCACTGGGGACCAAGCCCCGCCCACTATGGGTCAAGCCCCGCCCAGTGACCCCACCGACCAGGCCACGCCCACTCCGGCCACTCAGGCCCAAGCCCCGCCCACTTTGGCTCAAGCCACACCCATTTCGGGACAGGCCCCGCCCACTTTTGTGCAAGCCCCGCCCACTGACTCCACCCACCGGGACACGCCCACTCGGGCCACGCCCACTAGCCACGCCCACCGGCGGCACCACAGCTTCTGCAGCCCCTGAAGTGGCTCTTCAATTAGGAAGTTTAATTAAATTAATGGAGCTGCAAAGGGCTGAAATTCAGGCAATGAAGGAGTCACAAGAACGCAAGCTCAGCGCTTTGCAAGCGTCACAAGAGCAACAAAGAGATCTTCAAGAAAAAGCGGTTTGGGCTATAAATGATGTTAGTAACACGGTGATTAAGCTTCGAAGTGATGTCGACGTAGTCGAAGAACGAGTTACCGGGTTAGGATTGGATGTTGAAAATGTGAAAACCGGCCTCACTGAACTGCAGAAGAAAGTAGTGCGCCTTGAAACCACGGAAGTCGCGATGTCTAGTGGAACCACTGGAGTGGCGCAAGGACCAAGAGTGAAAGTGCCGCCATACGACGGCACTACTTCTTGGCACGCTTATCGTCGGCAATTCCAGACTGTTGCTACTGCCAACGGATGGACGGAAGAGCAAAGCCTGACCGCTCTCACTGTTGCGCTCAGAGGGCAAGCTTTGTCGGTCTTGGAAGCACTGCCACATACAGGAAATGGGTTCCAAAACCTGATGGAGGCACTTGAATCCAGATACGGGGAGCGACACCTGGAGCACGTATTCCGTGCCCAACTGCGTGACCGAGTCCAACGCTCAGGAGAAGGACTACAACAATGGGCGTTGGAAATTGAAAAACTCGTCAGGAAGGCACACCCAGGAGCCGATACCAAGATAGTAGACACGAATATTGTTCAAGCATTTGTGGACGGAATCAAGGACCTCGAGGTCAGAGCTGCAGTGAGGCTTCGTCACCATACCTCGTTAAAGGAGGCATTGGCGCACGCTTTGGAGGTCGAGGCTGTTCGCCATGACATAAGGCAGACCCATAAGATCCGCGAGGTCTTTGAGGAAGTGAAGGACGTTAAGGCCCCTACGAAGAGAAGTTCTGGACCCATGTGCTACAAGTGCGGCGAGAGGGGCCATCTTCAGCTCAACTCCCAGAAGGAGACCCAGATGGAAAGGATGAAAAGGATTGAGGAACAAATAAAGGAGCTGAAGAAGCAAGGGGCTTCAGGGAAACGAATAAAAGCCGGGACTAAGGAGCGAGTACTGGCTGTCGCGGAGGAAGCTCCAGTAAACGGCCACAACTACGGATCAATGACTGAGGTACTCAATGACTTCAAGACGAAACACCGCAGCGGAAAGACGCATGGGAATGCCGACGCACTCTCACGAAGGCCGTGTTCGGAAGACTGCAAACATTGTGTTAAGCAGTAATCTAATGAAGTTACATTAAAGCTAACGAGGACAAGTCCTTTGGGTCTCTGGGAGATTGATGCTATGAGAGAGGCTCAAGAAAGTGACGACGACCTGCGGCACATCATCACATGGAAGAAGCGGGGCGATGTAAAACCAAACTGGAGTGAGGTTGCACCCACTGGCGCTGTCACTAAGGCGTACTGGGCGCAATGGGACAGTCTGATACTTCAAAACGGAATACTCTACCGGAAATGGGAGAAGACTAACGGCAGAGAGTTCCATCTTCAGATAATTGTCCCGAGAACGAGAGTACCAGATGTTCTCCGTGAAATACATGATGGCGTATCAGGAGGTCATCTAGGTGTCAAGAGAACGTTAACAAAAGTGCGAGAACGATTCTACTGGTTGCATTGTCGAGATGATGTACAGGATTGGTGCCGCAAATGTACTACTTGCGCTGCTGTAAAAGGACCACAGACCAGAAGCCGTGGGAACCTGCGGTTGTATAACGTCGGTGCACCGTGGGAACGAATTGCAGTTGACGTAGCTGGGCCATTTCCTGTAACGGAATCGGGAAACAAGTATTTTATGGTCGTCATGGACTACTTCACCAAATGGCCCGAAGTGTTCGCCATACCAAACCAAGAAGCTACAACAGTCGCTTCTAAGTTAGTCGAAGAAGTGATATGTCGTTTTGGTGTGCCTCTAGAAATCCATTCCGATCATGGCAGGAACTTCGAATCACAAGTATTCCAGGAAGTGTGTAGAATTTTGGGCATGCATAAGACGAGGACCACCGCGTGCCACCCACAGTCTGATGGAATGGTTGAGAGATTTAACCAGACCCTTGAGAGGCATTTGGCGAAATTGGTAGACGACAAACAAAAGGATTGGGACAAGTATATACCACTCTTCCTTCCGCCGAGCATGAGAGCATAAAAGCTACCCCGGCGTATGTCAATTACGGGAGGGAACTACGATTACCAGTAGACCTATTGACAGGAGGGTCACCGGAGGGACCAGATACCGTACAAGACTATGTCTGCAATTTAAGGGAAAAATGCGCTATATACACGCCTTGGTTCGGGAAAATGGGTTACAGTCAAGTGAGAACATGAAAACCAGATACGACCGGAAATCGAACACGGACGGCTTCGAAGAAGGGTCACTGGTGTGGCTGCATAACCCAACTCGTCGGAAAGGGAAATCCCCAAAGTTGCAGATCAAGTGGGACGGTCCATACAAAGTGGTTACCCGAGTGAATGATGTGACTTATAGGATTCAAAAGCAACCAAGAGGGACATTCAAAGTGGTACACATAGACCGTCTGGCGCGTTACCATGGCAGTAACAATGATGCTCGGGACGAGCATCTCTAAGAGGGGAGTAGTGTTATGAACACACAAAGGAACTAACGCCATCTAGCGTCAACTATTAAAATCACTAAAGAACAAAGACGACATAAAACCCCCTATTCAATACTAGATGGCGTTAGAGGAACTGCTGTGGAACTATAGTCTCGAAAACCGGGTACATTCGCGAACTTTCCGGAATCACGAACATGTTCGGGCGTGTCGGGTACGTTCCAGGAAGGATCTTTCTGGATTAGTCTGGAACCGGTCTTGGCCCATATAAAAAGCCGCGGGGAGGCGAGCGAATACAGTTCAGTTTGAGCTACCTTCGAGGCGACTTCGGAGCGAAAACTAGTGATCAAGAGCGATACCAGTGAAACCTACGACTTGGCTACAAAACAGGACACCGTTAGTGCTTAGTGTTTGGACCTAGTGCTATTGAATAAAGTCTTCAAAAGAGTCAGCAGGTCTTTCTCTCCAAATCCTTCGAACCCCTAACACTATATAACACCTAACAACACGTAACACTATATAAAGTTTCTATAACATTTACAATAGATAATTCCAAAAAACCGTGTGCGCATATTTTTAATATTTATTCATACAACCTCACTTACAAACTTTCATAACCTGGAAGATTTACAGTACTCGTGCGCGTAAAAATTCCGCAGTTTTTCATTCTTCTTTAAACACATTAATCTCCTAAGTTCTGTTTACAAAAAGTGCGTGAATACGCTACAAAGGAACGACGGTCTGACACTATAAACGTATTCTTTTTTTCTTCATTGACATATACAAATCTATTATGACGTCGCACTTATTGTTTACAAGTTCATTGTGTACGCTTATAATTCATTTATCTTACAAAAATTTCCATGCGAAAATAATTGGTGTAATAAGATTTTTGTTTTGTCCCTTGCTTGTTGCTCCCAGAGGTGTGAATTAATATAACATTATTAGCTGCTGCCCGCGACTACGTCTGCGTAGGCTGAAGGCGTAACATTCAGACAGAAGGACAGATGTACACAAAATATGTATATAAATTATAGCCCATTTCTTATTCTGATATATAAGCTATATTATTGTAAAGTTTCATTAAAATTCATTCATTAGTATTTGCGTATAAGAGTAACAAACATCCATCCATACGTAATTTTCGCCTTTATAATATTAGTAAGAATATTCATAGTGAATATCATTTAAACGTCTTTAATTTTCTATAGCCGATGTTTCATCTGCAATAACAAAAATTGCGAGATCGAAGCTAGCTTATCAACGTCTATGTAAATTTGAGATTATAATTTTGTTAAAGAGGAATCCAGATTTAAAGTAATACTATCTCTCTTAGGAATCCGATATTACATTGAGGCTTTGTATATAAATAACTTTATCAAAAATCATTTTTATAAATAAAAGAGCATTATTCACAAATAGCTTGTGATCTTATCTTTTGAGATATTGTTTTCTTTTTTTTGAAGTTATACTTCTTTTAGAATAAGGCTAAAGATAAAATTTTTGAAATGATTTTTATCTTGTTACGCCAAAGAAGTATGACTTCTGAAGCGTATGCACACACACTTTCTTATTTTAAGTATACGTTTATATTTGACTATAACTTGTGATCTTGTCCTATGAAATATTGCTTTCTTTTTTTTATTTTATATTTTTTAGCATTCCTAGGAATAATAATGTGTTTAATTTTATTCATTATTTCTTCCTATTTCGGTACCATGAATACTGCGCAGAGTTCTTTAATTCGTATTTTTGTTACAAATGTAACGTTATCAAAAACTTGTAAATGCACACAGACATTACGTTTATTGTGAAAAAGAGTGCAAAGAGCGAGTTAAGTCCGTAATTGTTACGCGGAAGTGTTAATAATACGTGACGTTGTGAACGTTCTTTATTATCCAATTCGCCGGCCATGGGATCTACCCTGGTAATAAAATAAAACGAGGGCCCCAGCTATCCGTGAAAGGCTGACGTCAGCTGTCAGGCTTCGCTACGTATACGATTGACCGTCTTATCTTAATAAACTGCTGAATATCACTCGTTTTTTTCAAAATTCACCGTCGTTTAATTTAATTATTTTTACAATATTTCTTCTTGTATAATGGAGGATAGTGTATATCATACATTTAATTGTTGGCAACACTAAAAGAAGTGTCATACTGTGAGGTATAAATGAAGCTGTAAGAAGCATTTCATGGTCTTCGTTATCTTCGTCTTCTTCTTTGGCAGTCAACATGAAGTATACGCGACAGTGCTGCCCTATCGGTATCACAAATTAAATCGTTAGATTGGTGTTTCATTAGTGATATTAAAGTGATAAAATAAGTAATTATACCAATGTTATTGTTGTGCAAAGTGAAACTATGGTAATTTGGTAAAAGTATTTATAATTCTACCTTCTTAGCTTGATAAAACAAAGTAAAGCTAACATCAGAAGTGTAGTAAATAATATACCTGTTTCTTTCCTTTCCTTTTCCAGTACATTCTCTTTTAACGCGATTCAGTTTTTAATCTGTTCTTGTTTGAATAAAATCAATAGCCTTGGATGGATTTTATTGAGTGCACTATACCCATAAAAGAGCTGTTAAAATTCAGTATTCAATCTGTATATTTTTTTTGTTATTTTTTTTCTTGTATATAATCTTGTATTTTTCTTGTATTTTTCTATCGTATAGAAAACTCATGCAATTATTGATCAATGTATGTTTTAATTCAATTTTATACAATTTTTTCTAAGGTATTTGAAGTATTTCTAATTCTAAGTATTAAGCAGTTAAGAATATTTACAAATAAATAAAATATTATTTTTGGTATGTATATACCAAAAATAATATTTTATTGATCTTCATAGTTACAATTATAAACACATATATCATATACACTTCTTAGGGAGATAATATACAGGGAGGCTTTTCTAAGTGTTTCCATTTTTTAAATTAAATTCTAGACATAAATAATGTTATATTAAAAAATGATAAATATTTTAAATCACTCGTAAGTAATTAATTACATTCATTTGAACGTATCTCAAAAGTGAGTGATTTATGCGCAACTAATTTATTTTACGCGCGATCATTCATAACTAACACGGACACAAGTTCATTTGTGTTCGTGAACAGTAAAATTTAGGTCTTTATGAATGATTATCGCGTTGTCAACAAATTCTGTTTTTTAGGGAATAAAATAGTATTTTTTTTTTGAAAAAAAAAAAAGATTGTTTTATTTCAATAAACTTTAACTTGATTTCTATTGAGCCTGAACCTCCTGTGTAAATTTGGGCACCTTTAAAAATGCAATTATACAGCGTGTCGTTACCATCGCGACAATAAATGAACACACGTCTATCGCTACTTGCCAATAATCATAAAAAAATATTAACGTTAAACAAAATCCATAATAAAAAAAATATATTTTTCAAACAAACTAATTAAGTAAAAAAGAAACAAAATTTGTAACATCCTATACAACTCGCGCATAGCGTCGTATTACAAGCCTCTCCTTCTAACAATATGTTTTGTCTCTTTTAAATTCATTCAACCCATTCATATGATTTGTGACCTTTACAAATGAACTTTACGTTACGCTTTTATAGGTAAGGGTGTTCTAAAATTCTTTGTTTTGGAAAATTTAATAACTCTGTAAATATTGATGTTTAAAGAATTTAAATGTTTAATCCAACTTTAAAAAGTTATCCCCTATATGTGTGTTCATTTATTGTCGCGATGGTAACGACACGCTGTATATAATTTATGCTACACTAGCTGACCCGGCGAACGTTGTTTTGCCATATAAATTATTTTTAGGTTAGAAAAAAATGTTTAGAGTGGACCACCCTTAACATTTAGGGGGATGAAAAATAGATGTAGTTCGATTCTCCACCCTGGCCGATATGCACACAAAATTTCACGAAAATCGGTCGAGCCGTTTCTGAGGAGTTCAATTACAAACACCGTGACACGAGAATTTTATATATTAGATTAATAATTCTCACAATTTTTTTTGATAAATATTATATTTGAAAATAAACAATATTGAGTTGTAAATAATTTACAAACATTACAAGAAATAAAACAACACGAGGACTTCTTGCGGAGAAATAAGAAAAGTGAATTTATAATCTTACTGTTATAATTCATAGACTTCTCGACTATTTTATTGTATAGTAAAAACGTTTACTACTTTTTTTGAGCTCTGTTAATGAATTGGTTACATAATTTAATAAGAGTACTAGAAAATATTTGCAAGTTACATTTTATACATGCACTGCAATGGACTCTACTGAGAAAAATTCAAGCGTTTGTTTTTGAATAACAATGTATAATTTGGAATTGCGTTCGCATTCTCATACCATATTATCTTTTGTAATTTTGAAATTTATTTGCATCAATTTTTGTTCATAATGGGAAATTGAAACCACTAAGAAAACGTTTTGTGGAATTGAAGCCTCCGTTTTATGAGTAGCATAGGCATAGGCTATATAACAAACACTTTCAACTAAGGGCTTTAGTAGAAATCTAGATACACTACACGAAGTCGGAAGTAAAAAGCTGAAAACATGACATCTTAGTGCTTTGATAGTCATTATTTAAAGCAATACTCATCATCGTCATCATTCTCCTGCCTCAATGTGAATTCTGTATGAGTATTGGTTATGTTTATTTACGCGCGGCCGCCTTTCTAACCTTCCTTGGGAAACAAACACCCATATCCAGAACAATTGCGCGTGGGTCACACAAATAGTTGTCCCGTGTGGGAATCGAACCCACCACTCCCGGCACCGAAGCCAAAAAAGTTGCTGTCGAGTCATCAATTACAGTACAAAACTACCAGACCTAAATGTGCCTTGTGTTAGCTTTATTAGGTAACTAATAACACATGCATATAATATAATAGCGTGTCCATTTTTCTCCGTGCAAAGCTGGACAAGACAATTGTAATACTACGAGGGCTCATAATGGATGTGTTCTTGACATTTATTCAAACATTGTCGAACTACTAATAACGCCCTGATGTCAAAAGTTATGAAAAACGATGAACGTGTTTTTACACGAGTAAAACTGTTATTAGCTTCATTAGTCTCTTTCCAATTACGAGACGCGGTGCTTATGTTTGTCACACACATTAACATATATCAGAGTAAATACGCTGCATAAAAAATTTTGTGCTGAAAACTGTAGAGTAAGCCGGTAGATCCAAAAATTTTGAGTTTTTATTCTATGAAACAGGGTCACGTTTCCATATTGTAGTAATACAATTAAAGATGTTACTCGTCAAAAACGTTGGTTTAAGTTTGATGATTTGTAGACGTAAACAAATATTTCTTTTAAATCTTTATCGTAAAACGTACCTTGTTAAAGGTTGTCCATGCATGATGCATGTTGTCACTGAATTAATTAAATTACTCTATATCATGTCATTTCAGTGTAGACAACAATAAAATGGTAGTATCATATCATATCTCCGTACGTGAGCGTTATCTTTGGAGTTATCTGATTAATTGCTAGTCAATCGATCGATATAGCGTAATTCAATTTACAAGCATTGTAAACAATGCCTTTGTTTAACATAAACAACCACCGTGTATTTTTAGATTAATCTCCAATCTTTCTTTTCGCAAAGGCTTTCATATAAATCCACTTCAACTAGTTCCGAGGCAATGGGTTAAAATCTTCTTAAAGTCTTCGTAGACGAGTCATGCACATTAGACATTAAATATTGCACCTAAGAAAACAAAAAAAACTGAAGTATAATTTACGCGCTCCATTGGGATTCCAATCCACTACCCTAAGTCGCAGCGACTAGGTTGTCATTGTATTATATTATATGGATATATATCATTATCAGTGGCGGATTTACACTAAGGCCCAATAAGCCCGGGCTTAGGGCTCCCAATCGTGACAAAAAATTCACTGATGATAACAAGGTATATGATGGGAAAGGGGCGGCTGGAACTTACTACACATAGGTTGGAGCCCAGGGTGACACAGACTACAAATCCGCCACTGATCATTACATAAACCTAAATAGTATAGAAGTAAATATATCACGTTATCGCATCTGAAGCCTGTTTAAAATTTCGCAATTAACAGACCTTTGATCGTAATTCATGCACAGATAATAAATACAGGGCTCTTGATGCTCGTCGAACACTAAGCACCTTCATCGCCTAGTTATTGTTCATTGTTTTTGATGGCGCTCCAATTCAATGCCAGGTAAGGCCGCCAAAATCATGGATGGGCGTGCAAATGTTACGCGTAACGATCAATAAACCTTGACATTGATAAACAAATTAAATGTCTATTATACATACAATTACTTGGATCAATAGCTTCCGTATCTAGAACAGAATATAATCCAACAGAATATACCTAGAATCTGCTACTGCTCGGGTTAATAAGCTGAAGACAATGATTTTTGCACGCATGAAATCTTAAGAAATGTATCGCTGGGAGCTAGCACGTTCATTCAACTAAAATAAGAAGTCACAACCGCATGCCCAGGTTAAGAACATATCATTGGATTTGGATCTACCAAAGGTGAGGTTTGCAATATTTCCTTCCATATGCAGCACGCAATTATGCACTAAAATAATAAACGCGAGACCAGGTCACATCATGCGTCTTAAATGAGTAGCTATTTCATATAATACATGTAGACATTATGCAGGTAATGTAATGTAACATGTTATTTTTGAGATGAAATTTGTTTATTTATATTTTTTTATCATAAACTAATTACGTCACATCGCTAGATGAAAAAATAAATTTAAATTAAAATGAATACTAAACGAATTGCGAAATATAATATTCTCTACTCAAACCTGTAAGCTAACCAGCTTTATTTTTATAAACATAATGTAAAATAAAAATGTTAAATACATTTTCTTCCATATATACAGATCAGTATCCCTATGTTTGAGTCCACAAAACCCAAATAGTAGCAGATGGATTAACTTTATATTTGTTAACAATCACGGAATAGTAACATAAAAATGAAAATTTATTTTATGAGTCTGTGTTAAATACTGACTGATTACACTTAAAGTTATTGTTTATCATAACAATAATTTTTAAGGTAATTTTGTAATTGCTGTGATGAGGAGTGTCTGTGTAATTTACAATTTAAAACACAAATTTTGAATACGAAATATGGGAAACTTTTTCATGCCGCAAATTCTAGCCGCACTTACCAATTTTCATCGCCAACACAATTGAATATTGTCAACATTTCGCAATTTCAATGTTACTACTACGGAAAGTGGTTTTGCAAAGCATTTCTCTAGTATATTGACATTTTATGGAAAACCGTATGCAACAACGATAAGTATGATATAAAGTTCGATTAACTACAGTTTACTTATGAAGTTTAAGTGCATTTAATCAATGCGTCTTTAAGCGCCTGCCAGATCAGAATAGCACATAAACTTGTTCGTGTGCGTGTTACATGTCTTTTAGGCGCACGAGACACGCAAAGGTCACGATCAGCGATTTATGTACCAGCCCTGTCTATATTTTACTCACACTCTATCCATTACGTTATTAGATAAAAAAATGGAACATTCATAACAAATCGAAAGGTGCTAAGCATTTAAGACTTGATGAAGTTAAATTATAAAATATTAAAGAAATCATTAATTAACAAGTATCAAACATCAATTAGTTTCTTTTTCTTTTATGTGAGAAGTTGGCAAACGAGCTGGCGGTTCACCTGTTGTTAAGTGATTACCGCCGCCTATTGGCTGAAGCTTTTTAATGGTTTTTTCGTAGACATGACTGAATATTTGATTGAATTCTCAGCCGTACCGCAAAATATTCAGCAACCGAAATTTCGCGAAAAGATTATTGGAATTTTGCTAGGATTTATCTGCGTCTTCTAGATAATATTTATGACGAAAAACGGAATCATTCCGTACCGTAACACATGCTGGACATTTCTTAATTTCATTCATAAAAGTTTACATGGAAAAAACTTAAATATTAAATTATGAAATTTGTAGTACCAGTAATTTATAATATTGTTTTATTATTATTTTTAAATTAGCTATTTTTTTATTAAAACGTAGAAAATTTTTTATTTTTTTATGTTTGAAAAGTAATTTTTTATTTCATTGTACGATTATTTATTGTTGAGAGAGTTTTTTGCACAAGTTGTGTTCGCTCATAGAAGAACATTCACTTGCGTTATAAGTTCCGTATCATCGGCTTCTGCGTCCGTTATTCTGTAATTTGTGTGTCATGTTCAGTTTGCGATCCTATATAAATAAATAAAATGAAATAAATATGAAAAATGCACCTTTATGAATTTAAATAAAAAATAGATAAAATTAGTGTATGTAACGTTTTTATGATATAATATGCAATATATTCGATTGAAAAAGTCAAATATCGACCACGTACGTAACTCATATAACAAAAATGTTTATTTAATCTTTGTTCAATGACGAAGGTCCAAATATGCAAAAAATCAAACACATCTTCTGGACATTCTTCTCGAATTTAAATAAGTAACTTAATTTAAATTTATAACTTAAACATTATTTTAACAAGAAACAAAAGTCATTAACAACCTTTTATTGACTTGTTACATTAATGTAATGTGTTGGAAAAATTTGCATAATCAAAATGAAAATAATTTAAGTAAACATAGCTGTTCACGCAACACCCTTTGCAGCGCATCTACGAATAACAATATCAACAACGTGGGCATAAAGCCAGAACATGGTTGATTGTTTTGGTACCTTACATATTTATCATTTAATCTGTTAAAAAGTTGTTTTGTCACTAATTCTTCTTCCATTATTTACTACCTAGGTAGGGAAGGTACAACATGTGAATCACGTTGCTAATGGTAAATTGGTAATGGCTAGGTTTTTTATGATAGGCCACCTGAATGACGTCGACCGTATTTGCGAACAAACACCTTGATACGGAACATTTATAAATCTTTCCGTCACACAGTTACCGCAACCGGAATGGCATATTTTTTGTGTTCTCCTAAAATATCTGATATTGATCATATTTTTGTATAAGATGTGACATTTCAATTATGTGTGTTATATTATCTACTAAAACTCTTATAATATCTACTATAATTGCTATACTATATATACTTATAATTTATACAAATGGCCGCTTCGTAAGACGGATTTTGTTAAGACACATAAGCAAGGGTTCTCAGTTCGAATTGACACTAAGATGTTTTGAGACGATTATGTTGTAAGCATTTTGCATGAAGAACTGACTTTCAGAATAAAAACGCGCCGTGTACCGTTTAATAAAGACTATCGCATAATGAAATCTTTTTTGAAAGTGCTAAAATTTTTCTCGCGTCAAAGGTGTTTCTGCTTTCATCAACACATTCCATTTAAAAGGCACGCTTTATACTTTAAACCGTTGTAACAATAAAAGTTTAGTTATTCAACAGCTATAATTTTTATGCGGCATCAAACAACGTGCACGCCCCGCGTAATTGACGAATAATGTTGCGTAGAATGTACCGTTCGGCGTTGTCGAGTCGCGGGAACTTTTAGGGTTCAGTGTTATTATGAAAAGTTGGATACGGGATTGAGCGGGGAGCGATGAGTGGACGACACCAGCTCCGGGTTCCCGAGGTGCGAGTGAGCGGAGCGCCTCAAGATGAAGCCGACCATCCGCCCGCGGCGCTGCCCCCTTTCGCCCTCACTCTGGCCTCGATACCGCGACGTCGCCATTCGTGGATATGTGGGTGAGTAAGCTTTGATCTTTCGTGAGGAAAAAAACGAACCTGCTTCTGCAAACGCAGGCTTACGCTACTCATCTCCTCGTCACGATTCCACGCCGCACCAGCATGTCCTAAATTCTTATTACGTATATACTCATTTTCTGATTCTCCGAATATGAGTAATATTAAATCCTTGAACGGAAAAAAAGATGATGTTCCTACATTAAATTCCTTACGAAGTTTTAGGTGGATCGTTCCAACGATTTATTAATTATTTGTCAGTTACATAATCTAGAATCTAGAGCTAGTGATAGCGCAGTGGGGTCGCGACTATGCTCTAGTACCCTCAGTATAGAGGATGCCCAGCAGTGGGACATGTATAGGCCGATACTTTTCTTTCTTTCTTTACATAATCTATCCTATGTAAAATTACAAAATTGTATGTGTTTGGACGCATGAAAGCACTTCCAGTTTCTGTGTCGTCCCAATATCTACCTAGTGACAGCATTCATCCCATATTTAAAGTTAAACTTTACAGCTTGTTCGTATATACTGAGATGTAATTTTGATCCTTGTTAAATAATTGTGACTTGCTTCGTACTTACAAAGTAAGTCACAATTATTCACAATATTGTGTCAACAAATTCAAAAATAAAATGTACTATAAGCCTTTCGTCTTTAATGCGTTTTTAGCGGTAAACATTATATTTCACTAAATCATTCTAGTACAAGAAACATTTTAACATTTTTAAAAGTGGAATCCACCAGATGTTGGCAATGAGAATATGATAATTATATAATAGAATTCCATGGATATTACCATAGAAACGGCATGACACGAGTCATGCCCGTAATTGTAACGTTGTTAGGTTTTACAGAGGACCGGTGATCTGAGAGACAATTAATAACTCTTCATATTCATGAGTGGCACTTCTATAGCCGGTTATGAATATTAGCACAACAATAGTTCAGAAACACGAGCGCTCGTTCTACTGGCATATTCATTGTTTTTCGGAGGAATTTTATTTAGACCCACTCTTTTTAACTTAAATTTTTGACCATTCTGATTGACCATCACAGCGTACTCTACTGTATTTTGGTGCGTCTACTAAAACATACGATGCGGTATACATATTAGCACTATCACAGTCAAATAATTAAGGCCCATTTACACGATGCCATTTTCTTGAACATACAAGAGCAATAATTGAATGCAATAAATTGCGCGCAATAATTGTTTAGACCATTTCTTGTTTAGACCATGCAACTCATTTATTGCTTCAATTTAATTGTATACAACAGGCAAGAAACTGGCACCATGTAAATGGGCCTTTATTATTCTAAAAACAGCGGCAAAAAAATGGCGGGAGTCATACCATTTTGTCATGTATGATTGGCCTCGAAGCGAATAAAGATAAACGATATGCATAAGACACTTCAGTACAAGAAGCTAGAAATAAAAAATAATGAAAACTCAGTTCAAATGATGTACAACTCGTTTTCTTAACCATATATATACATATATGCGCCTTATTGAAAAAATTAAATATTTTGATAACCTGTACATGTCATACTTAAATATCAATGGAATATAATAACTAATAGTGATAACGGATGTTGCGTTGGCCGCGTCATTATTTGCCAGTTCGGATATTTTTTTATGGATAAAGATTTGCCGAGCGCCGTTCCGTTGTGATTTATCTATCGCCATTTAATAACATCTGACGGGCGGCACAGAAAAAGATTCATTGCGCTCAAATAGAATCTCGGATCCTACACAGGGTAAGGAAAACGTTCAGAAACTATTCAGTGTTTTCACCCACGATTGGCGGGAAATAAATCAATCTTGTATAAAGGAAATAACAATTTGATTCCAATTACGTTTCGATCTTTCAGACAGCATTCAAATCAAGTGATGCCGAGTTCTCGTTACTGCTACTGCTGTAATGGAAGTATGCGGAGCGAAGTGTTTATGTTTACCAAACTATATTTAATGCTTTGATGCTTCTGTATTTCAGAACAAATGCATTAGGTTTTTGAGTTATCTTTATTAAAAACCAGTAGGCGTTCTCTAAGAAAACATTTATGAAAATTTGGATATTAAACAGGGATAGAAGTGATAATATGTGCGCCGTAATGTATATTAGTAGTTTTATATACAGATTGAGTCGAGTTTCAGAGTTTTTGAACGAAAAATCCACGTCTTTGTGAAAGAGAGATTATGTTCCAAGATTCGCGTGGACAGAGTCACGGGCAAATGCTCACGATTAGTAAAATTTAAACATGAAACACGCTTGAGTTGCCACTTTAGTTCTTGTAATACTTGAGTAAATTCAAAACTTTATTTTGTAAGACGTAAATGATTACCTTTACCGATTCACTATCGTTTTATTTGTTTTTACCAACAACATACGTCGATATGTCTTGAAATGGTGGAATGAAATGAATGACTTTCAACCAAATAGCTCTTTTGCGCAGCGTTCGTAAGAACAGACGGTAAGACAGCCGATACATATTATTTTACACTTTATATACAGGAGATTTTTTGAGAAATACCCAAATTTACACAGGAGGTTCAGCCGAGTCTGAAGTATAATCGTTTATTGAAATAAAAAACAAACTTTAAAAAAAATGCCATTCTATTCCCTAAAAAACAGAACTTGTTGACAAAGCAGTAGTCATTCATAAATACCTAAAATTTACTGTGCACGAACTTGTGTGCGTGTTAGTTATGAATGATCGTTAAAATCATTAAAAGTCTACATCCTTATATTAAAAAATTGTGGGTAAAATATTGTTGCAACGATGTTCAAATAAGAGTTCTTTATTTTGGATTTCGCAGTGTTTTATTTAAAAAGAGATATGTCAAATCTCCAAACAGACCCTTTTTAATGTAGCTTTCTCATTTTAATCCTTTGTATTATGTACCCATTTTTTAGCAACAAGTTCGGTTTAACATGTCCAGGACCACGTGTGTTATTTACAATCCCTCTCTGTTGACAATTTCCAAACAGCCTTACCCTACAGCGACCCACAACATTAAATATGATTTAATCCTACTTTCCTATTTATAAAGTGCTTTGATTTTTGCAACCCATTTAGTTGATTCGGATTTTTTCGAATTAGATTTGAAAATGGAAGATTTTATGTTCACCCTTTATCCATTCCTAAACCACACAACCGATTTTTTCGGACCGGAACTTTGCTAAGAATTTCTGCGCCTTACTCTGTCTCTATACAAAACTGAAACTTTTTTGTGAACACTTAGCATAGGAAGTTGATAGTATATTAATAATTATGCGTGCTTATCTAGTTATTAAAAATATATAAATAAACATTACAGAATAGTTCTGAATCCTTTACTTACTAAACAATAGAAATTAAACGAATTTATATAATGATATGTTATTTTCCCCTATCAGTATGCAACCTTAATTGAAACGTTTTGATTCACAGTTGTTCATTATATCGTAGATAAAGATGCGTAATAACTCTTGCAATGCACTTACTTGCTCAATAACTGCTGCCAATTATGTACAGTTTTAAATGTATCGATACGCTTCGATCTTTTAAACTACGCAACAGCGGTTTTCATTAATGGATAGAATGATTCAAGCAGAATGTTATATTTAGTATACATGCATATTGTAGCAGAGAAAAGCTGAGAGAAAATTTAATATCCACATTGCACCCGTGCGAAGCTGGGGCGGATCGCTAGTTTTAAATATATAAAGAGAATGCATATTTACCGTACAATTTCTTTTCCATTCTTCTCAAGTGAAATTTGTGAAATATGGATAGATTTATACGTTGAAAGGAGATGCAAAAAATAATTTACGATAATTCTATATAAACATTTTAAGTTTAATCTTGCACTTAACATTCAGAATTAAATTTCCCTAAAATATTAATTTTATATTCGCTTTAAAATATTCATTATTGAAATTTTATTTAAAAAGGATAAGTATTTGCACATTAGGTAACGCCAGCATTGCTATACTATATTGCATTAAAACTATAAGTAAATAAAACGTCGAAAGCTTAGCTTGGTGGCTAATCCAAAAGTCACAGTTTCGATTCCTGGCACAGTTTTATCTACACATTATAAGTTAAAATTAATTGTTTAGTGGGAAAAAAAGATTATAAGAGTGTAAAACGAAATACCTTAAATTATAAAGGACTATTTAATAACTGAATTAACATTTAGGGATTAGAAATGAATTTCTAGATATAATACTTTATTGACTTGAGCTTTTCAAGACGTTTCCCTTTTGGAGGACTATGGAAATAACAGCAGTAAAACTGAGAAAGAGAAATCTTCTTCTCAGTGCTGGAGTTCACAAAAATGCTGCAGAGGTTAGGAAAGTGAAGATACGTCTCGGATACTGAAATCGAGACGACAGTAAACATATAACTTTCATCTTACTTCCTCTTTTACAAGTACGTAAGAGTGGAGTCGTTAAGCGACCCGAGACGGCCTTGTACAATAGGCCAATGGGAGTTATCAAATAACTACGAGTTCTGAAGTAAGTAGGTACTCCTAATCTGGGATAAGGTTGTGAGTCAGCCACGAATTAGAAAAGGATTTTATAGCGGTAAGGTGTCCGAACCAAACATAATCGGCGAAGCGAAAGCGAGACTGCGTTGGCTCGGCCACTTGGAGAGAATGGGGGAGAATCCTGTTGGTCGCCTAATATCGCTGTAAATATGAAGTCCAGAAAGATCTGAGAGCTCTTCAATCAGCCAATTGGCAAGAAACAGCCAAGAACAGAGAGTAGTGTCGTCTCTTCGTGTCGGAGGCTAAGATCCTCTTTGGGTCGCTGAGCCAGCGAAGTAGTAAGTATCGCGGTTTGTCTAATGAAAAGTGTTCGAAACGTCGTAAGGTTAAAATTAAAATGAACCAAAATAGAGAACGTCAATTGGTTTTATTAAAATCTATGATGCTTTATTCATTTTGCATGCTATAGTAATCGTAGAGTAAATTTTTTTTGTACATGAGATAATGGCAAGCGAGCTGATAAGGCGCCGTCGTCTAATGTTAGTTGATATCGGAAAGGACATCAGTAATACCATGTGCAGCAGATGCGTTGCTTACTTCACAACGGCCCTCTGTAAGGTTGCCGTATTTCCTAAGACGATCTTGTCCATTCATGCAACGGCAACGGCTGCTCGCCCTATCTCAGTGAAAGTTATCTTCGAAAAACGTGCCATAAAATGTAGTACCTATACTTGTAGTGTAACAGACGCCCGATTTGATCATCGCTAGGCCTAGTATTAAGTTTTACGTAACGTGACGTTATATTTTAAATTATACGAAGTATGACATAAATTACACTTTAACCGATGAAATATACCAATCTCCGGCCTACAACTATCTATTTGCCAAAATCTCTCGCTTTGCTGCAGCTTGAAAGAGTGACACACAACAATTAGTTAGTGTAAATACACATTACACAGTTGAAATACACCACAGTAATTGTTTCTTTTTTTTTAATATCTAAAATAATTAATTTACTATTGTAATGGGAACCTTATCAACGTTTTTTTCGGCTTCTGAGAATTTGAATTGATAAATAAATACAAACGGTGAATGCAATATAAATCTACCTTATAACTAAGCTAATAGGTCCGCTACGCTCAACGTTTAATTCACTTAGCCGCAAACAATTCTGTTCTACTAGCTTAGGTCGAGGCTTAAATGGATTAATTTGATTACGAGAAGCCGGAAACCTTTCAGTGACTTTTTTCAAACCTTTCGTAGCTTAGTAAATTGTCTCTTTGAAACTGCGGTTTCTCCATTCGATATTTAGTTGCTTTTGAAGTTACTCACAGCCTTGGTGATAGTTTTTCACGCATTATTTAACGTCTATGGTCTTTGTGTTTGTCATGATAGATCATTTGCGCTTTCATTCCGTAAGCTTTACCCGGCACAGAGCTCGTGGTAAGGCTAAGTTTCAACGAGTATGGATAGACCCTATGTAAGGAGAGTTATGTATGTGGACATGCGTGTGATAACAACATGAGGGGATTACCGAGTACAGTGGTCGGGTCCAGCATGCGAGCCGTAACATAGACTGTTAACTGTGCTTTTTAAGGGTTCAAGGAGTGGTATAAACAAGCCTTGGACCATGGTTTGTTCATGTAACCGTGTTCTTGAGGCAAAGACGAACTACAATACATTGTATATTAAGGCTACATGAGAACGTCTCTCGTGTTATAGTTATTAAAGTAATTTTCTTTACTTGTATTCGTAAACGCCTTTGACTAATTTATCGCTGTAATAATAAAAGTCAGATTATAAGCGTAAATATTATATTTATTATACGTCTTGTTACTCGTAGATATATAAATTTTTAACAGATTCGTTAAACCGTTTTATTTTATGCCAGTATTTTATGAATTGTGTATGCTTCATTTACACAAGCGCAGGGAAAATTTTGATCGCTATTTTCTTCACTTTGACTGTGTATCTGGTATCAATTCCATTACGAAATCAAAGCAGCGTCAACGCCGAATAATATACTACAAAATGCTTGACAAAAGTTTTCACTGCAATGGGCAATATGCGACTGAACACTGGTCACCGTGACCACGCGCCCGCGCACTCTGCACTCAAAACCATCGACTTCCTGGACACCACACCGATCAATCTTGGGTCACCCTCCTTACAGTCCTGATCAGGCAACGTGCGACTCCTTTTGTTCCCTAAAATAAAACACCAACTCAAAGGAATTCAGTTTTCATCGCTGGAAGACGCACTAACAGCGCCGTAGAAGAGGTGTCTGCGGCGGACTGGAAAAAGTGCTTCGAAACTTGTTCCGGCGCATGGAACTTTGTTTAGATAGATATATCTTTGAAAAGATTAAATGAAAATGTTTTATCCATATAAGTAAGTAAATTTTTTAATTTCTCAAAATTTTCTGACTGTCCCACGTAATGTCAAGATTTTATAATACATTATTAAACCAAAAACTGTCACAATCTTTCACCGCACCTAGTGAGGTGAGTAGTTGAAAATGTTTATATCAAGAACGCCAGTTTTCATGACCGGAGCTATAACTAAATCACATAAATTAGCCCAATAAGCCACCATAACATAAAAGTTTACGGTCAGAAGGTCAACAGACACCAAACGACTTCACAAACTTCTCTGCTTTATCTCTACTGCGGTTTAATAGTCGTTACAAAAATCCTGTGGCATTTTGAATAATCATTTATTCGTTGACTGTGAATTTAAACACATGTATGTATACAGTTTACTACATTAAAAAAATCGGAGGGTAATTACACTTTCAGGTTTTGTTTAGAAAAAGTTTCACTTTTTTCCGGACATTTTTATGTTTGTATGGAGATTCATTCATGCTAAAAAGTACATTAAAAAATAATAGATCATTTGTCAAAATCGAAAGCGTTGACGGTACTTGGTGAAGAGTTTGATTTTTTATAAGAAACGTAGCAAATTCTTGGCATTGACTACAGCATATGAATGGATGGTCGGCTAAAAGGCAAAAAATACTCCCACTATCTTTACTGTTTCTTTATACATATGGTGTTTCATTTTATTACATTTAACAATGTTGAGTCCTTCAATAATATTATATAAATATATAGGAAATAGAGTTTTCCGATCGTTCGTTCCAAATTTTAAATGCCAGAAGATACTTAATAAATAATTGTAACGTTATGAAAAACGGTTGAAATGGGGATTAGGACAGTGCGACATATTTGAATCTTTGCCACAGTCTATTCTCGTCCTCCTTCCCGCGTAAACACGTCTCGCACGAAGACTGTATTGGATATTATTAATAACATGATATATTCATATAATATAGCGCTGCCAAACGGCGTTCGTAAGCCAAGAGTGTTAATGTACCTTGACCATTTCAAAGGCAAGCAGATCCGTTAAAGTATAAGGTCGAATACGTACCTACTCCTAGACTTAAAGGTAGGTGCATTTTACAAAAGTTAGGTCGTTTACTCGACTTCGGTAAAGGCAATAGGTAGGTAATTCGGTAAAGGTAATAATAGAATCTATCATAATTTATTTACAATCTCTCTCTAGAAAATAATGTAAAGGTACATGTGACACAATTTATTTATTTTAAATGTTGAAAATATACCTGCACGCAGTAAGTAACTAATAATTACGAGATAACTATGTTGTGTTTACCTTTAATTTAAATGATATGTTAAATAATTGTTTCTATATGTATTTAGTTGGTAAACCTTGTTAAATAAATAAATATTTATAGAAAGATAAAAAAAAAAATATAAAAAAATATAATATAGAAATTAACACACACATAAATAGCACTCAATTTTATAAAGAGTATTTATCTGTTTAATTTAGTCATATTGTAACACTACTCAAAGTAACCAAAAATCAAGTATCAAGTAATAAGAGTTACTTAGTAAAAATATCATATCAGTCAAAAATGGATCAATCGGTAGATATATCAGGTGGAATAGATAATTTTAGCACAGTTTAATATGTGACAGTTTTCTATTTCTAACGATACATAAAAAGCTGAGGTTATTTTTAGTTCTTTAATTCTGAATTTAATTAAACTGTTTTATTTAATACATAAAAGCCAAAACTTGCGAGACTTTCAAAATATAATAACCCTTTATAGGCCCTTAACTCGCGATAGTATTTGATAGCTCTGAGCTGTATTGATTTTCGCGCTGACTGTTTTTTATTGCTTTTTGTATGCTATATCTATTAGTACATTTTATGAGGAATAAAGTATTACTGTACTGAGAATATGTTAGTTACAAATATTTCTTTAACACACGATACTTTTCGCGATAAAATTTGTTTTGTGATTTATCTTGGAGTTTTTGCAATAGTTGAAAACTAAAACGTACGAAAAACTAGAAACTTAAACAAAAGCAAGTGTTATTGACAAGTCCGATATCGGAGGCTTATTCGCCGAAAGAGCACGAAGAAATTTACCGCCAAAATAGCTGTCATCACCACGACACGGAGGGCAGTGTGAATGACGCTTCGCGCATTGCTGTTTGCGCCGAGTCGCACGCGCAGTCGCCGTCACGCCGCGGCCGTTTTAAACGTCGATCGAAATTGTAATTTCGAACACTACGAAAGTATGCTCAAAGACTTCATTCTTTCCTCGCGAATAGAAACAGTGATTATAAAGAGCTGATTCCTAGTGATTTTTTTAACGTTTTCAATTAGTTGTGTCTGTGAAAAACGCCTAATAAATAATATCTTTAATCATTTAATCGTAATACTATAAAACCATGGGTGTTCGTGACCTAATTCTATGCCTTGCTATTTATAACTTATTTAATGTTTTTTTTTAGATAGAATAGTAAATTTTATACGTAAGTCGACACTTTGATACGCTTTTATTTTGTACGTATGTGTTTTGAATACAAATACAAAAATGGTAATATTCGTGTGTATTTGAGATTTACCGTTAAAACAATATCAACTAATGTTCGTATTAAGCGATTTATACGTACACATTTAAGATTTTTATATGAAAACGTAAAATTAAAGAACATCTGAAAATTGAACATTTGAACAATTACATAAAATTTTTCATTTTTGAAAGTACAAAAGATAACGTAGGTAGGCATTAGTGCGTCATTATTTCAAAAATTCGTAAAAGTTTTGTAAGAAACAATTTTTATTTTTATTTTGTTTACTTTTAAATCTATTTAATTTTATACGTACACATTTTGAATATTTGCAATAAAATAAAATATACAAAATCTTTAAAACTATTCTGATTTAATAATCTTTAAAATCTAAATATATATATTTGAGTTTCAATTAACACCGAAGTAGAAATTAATAATTTAAAAAGAAAAGTAAAAATTTTGTAGGAAAAAATATTATTCAATTCTTACATAATTATATACATACATTCTTTCAACCATCCTTTCAACCTGAGTTATGAAGTAGGCCTATTTAAAGAAGACAAATTGATCACGTAAAGTTATTGTGAAAATAATAAAAGTTATGAAAGAAAGAGACGTCATATTAATTTGCGCACTCTTACGAAATATTATTTTTCATGTATAGTTTTACATACTTAAAACATCATTTCTTGGGTTTTTATTTCACTTAAAATTTCATAATAAAAATTTATTAAAAATAACATAATAAATTATGTAAGCATAGATGAATAGTTTGCGCTAATCTAATTTTACGTTCCTTTTAGCTCAACTATAAAACGCTAAAATTCGTATAAATATTCAAAAAGCAACGCAACAAGACGACGACATGATACAATAATTCCGTAAGCTGTAAAAAGTGCTGACCTTGAAGGAATGTGACAGTATCGTGTTAACGCCATCTACAGCTGCTATTTGAACTAAGCTCGACGCCTGAAATCATGTTGCCCATTGCGGAGATGGAAGAGGGCGCTACAAATCTCTTAGCAGCGAGCGCCAGCCGGCATCGGAGAACACGCGATCGAGTTGTTACAGCTGAAGTCAGAGCTTTGCGTCGTAGACGGGGCTGGACTGTAGTCGGATCTGAAACTAGGTGAGCAATAAGTTTCTTACTATACCGCTAGGTGGCATTGACTCAATTGGGCCTATTATATAAAACCTAGTTTAAATTACATGAGTTTAAGCCATTAAATTGAGACTGAAAAAGATATAACTATTTTACATAACATAACTTTTGTTTGGGCAAAAATCTTAGAAAAGAAAAAGGTAGGTAATATTCTTTTTTTAAGCTATTGCATAACTTTTATCGCGGGCTTTTAGAGCGGCAACCGAATCAAGAAATTCCGTAACGAAAATAAAACCTAACACCCACTCCGCCTAGCATGTAAGAGGAAAGATTTGATTGTTTGTATACATTGAATAGGCTTCGAAACTACTGAACTGATTTGAAAATTTCTTTCACTGTTGGGAAGCTACATTATCCCCAGATGACATAGACTATATTTTATTTTCAAAAAAAACTAGGGATCCTTACTAAAACTTCAATAATGTAACCCAAAGTGTACAAACTTACCCAAAATATTCTTCACATCGCGTACGCTGCTAAAACTATTGATAATAGAATAAAATAATGTACTACGAATTTGCAGAATACATCATTATTTACAAAAAATTTTGCGACAGCATATTATGTCTAACTATTATAGTTCTGCCACAATAAGTGTTCTTTTATTTTGAAACTAGCTGTCCCGGCAAACGTTGTTTTGCCATATAAATTATTTGTAGGGTAGAAAACAATGTTTGGGGTGGACCACCCTTGACATTTAGGGGGATGAAAAATAGATGTTATCCAATTCTCTACCATGATCGATATGCACACAAAATTTCACGATAATCCGTGGAGCCGTTTTGAAGGAGTTCAATTACAAACACCGTTACACGAAAATTAATATATTTTGATTCAAATGCCGCCGCTAGACAAGGCTCTTTATTTGTATCTTGGTATTTATCCTTATAAAAATAAATTACTTCATATTTAAGAATGTTTCAATATCTTTATATAACTTTTTGGAATATTAAATTCGGACATTCCATTAGAAAGATATCACGAGTTTAAAAATGTTAGTATATTGTAATTTAACTATACAAACAGCTTAGTGACTGACTTAGTAGTTCTTATCATTTTTGTAAATAATATAAATAAATAATATAAAATTAATTATAATATATATTAATAATTATATTATTAATCATATTATTATTTATATTAATATAAATATTTATATAATCATATTAATATGAATATAAATATAAAAAAAAATTCTGCATAAATAAATAATTATAATTGCATAAGTTCATAAAATATACTATGCAATAGCTTTACCATGGCAGTACCCCAGTGCCACAGGTTTTTTTGTTTAATTCGTAAAGGCGTAAAAAATTGACGTGAACCATCACTGATTACATAGAAATAATTAAAATACATGAAAGGCGCCTGAAATTACACTTCTTGTTTCACTGGAAGAGAAATATGAAGATTTTCCATCCAAACAGAAATAGGCCAACTTTATATATATAATCATTTGCATCCTTGACATCAGGGTATATTATTGTTTAAGTTGCTCAACGTGGACGGAAAATAGAAGAAAAAGGAGATTAAACAGAGACTTTATAAATAAGTTAGCATATTTTTACCAATTTCAATTTAAGATATAACGCACGTGTCTTATCCTTTCTTGTTCTATGGGTACATACATGTATCTTGACTTTTTTAACGGCCATGTTTATCGACATACGCTGATTGCTTTGTAATGATGATTTTTATTATTTTATTTCAATGTATCGTTGTTAGTGTTTGTTATATAAATTTTACATTAACATAGAGGTGTTTGAAATGTTTAATGTAAGATTTACCTGCTTTGTACGAACAAATACTAAAGCGTATTCCAGAATGTCACGATTAATTATTGTTTATCACGTAAATATTTAAAATATTCTGCATAACAAAATGTGTGCGGATTCCACACAGGTTTTTCTTTAACAAAGTATTGTAAAAATACAAACAGTCCTAAGTGGCGTAGGCATGTATTTTCGTAGACAGACTTGTAGGCCTAAGAAGCGTAGGTAGTATTTTCGTAGATAGAGTTGTTGAGTTCTACGAGGAAGGAGTCTGAACACTACACTAGAATAGAACAACTAATGATAGCAGCAATAAATATATTTTTTTAATTAGATTTACCATGTAACTCCTATTATCCATCTTTATATAGCTACGAGTAAAGTTTAATTAATATACATAGTTATATCAATGTTTGCGCAAACCATATAATACGTTAATGTTCAGTAATTGTATTTTAACCTTGGATATAGTGGAAAGTAAGTTAAATATTCAAGCGGCCTCCTGTGTGTTTGATCGTTGATAGCTTTATATATGTTATGGTACAAGTAATAAACTTGTGATTATTTATAATAACCGGTGACTAAGCATAATCTCCACAAGTTTTTTGTTTAGTTAGTACTCAGAAAAACATTTTTCTTGGACACTATTGCGTTAGAGGCCAATATTAAATTTACAATAAAACCTCTTTAAATTGTTTTTAAGCCACATAATATATTAATTACTTAAAGCAGAGGTATACATGTTCCACTGCTGGGCAGAGGCCTCTATACAGAGGGTTTTAGGACATACGAATTGGCGAACGAATTTGAATAAGGGTGTGGTAGGTGTCACATGAACTTGTACAAAATAACAAAGTTGTAAAGAATTAAAAAAATAAATTGCAGATACAAAACAAACTAAGCCCATTTTCATCTGTAACCCTACGGGTGTTGCATATGTCAATGGGCGGCGGTTATCAGTTAACATCAGGTGAATGAAAGAAGTTCACTCTTAATCGCTGTAAAACTTTACTTATTTATCTACTAAGTTCACTCTTAATCGCTGTAAAACTTTACTTATTTATCTACTACACACACATCTTTTCATTCATCACCAATTTTATGAAAATGAAAAGCATACAAATAGTAAATCTATCATATATATATATATATATTTATTACAGAGTACATGTGACAGATTTATATATATATATATATATGTATGAAACATGCGGAGAAAAGTTTCCACGTATATAATGTATAAATAGTCTTCTTTTATTAAGTGTCAATTCGTCCTAACCTTTAAACGAGTATATTTTTCAAAATGTTTGAACATTAAAAGCCATATAAAGACCTAGATTAACAACTGAATACGACATTAATTACAGACGACGTCAACCATTACAGTCACACGCCCCTGTTTCGAATAAAGAAAATAAATACAAAATTATAACCACAATTTTTCGCCAAGCCCCCAGTATCGATAACGAACGGAATAAGTTCTTTATTGTATTTGTTCTTTGGGCTGATGTTTGTTGAAGAAATTAAATCTGACAGTTTTTTTAGGTAGTAGGTGACTCCCCATTCGTAAGTGTCGCCTGTTGCCATATCTGGGCTTGGGCTGCAAAATGCCATCTGGCTGCCTTGGACTCAATGGAGAGGCGTGCGGAAAGGCTCATCGGTGACCATAACTTGGTTAAAACCAATCTCACTAGCCTTGAGCACAGGCGCAGAGTAACCAGCCTCTCGGTTTTCTACAGGATACATTTTGGAGAGTCTGCGTTGGAGTTGCATAATCTTATTCCTCCCGCCCCTTTCCATCGTCGGACAACCAGGCGTACGGCAGGGCTCCACCTTATATAGGGCTGCTATCGACGTTCCACGTACACGAACAAAGCGATTCGCTTCTTCATTTATCATCCGTACAGCCAAGGAATGGAATAACCTGCCGGCGTCGGTCTTTCCGTCCGATTACAACGTAGGCGTCTTCAAGGCAAGAGTGAATAGGTTTTTACTGAGCTATAGCGCGCTTACCATAAACGGCTGCATCGCCACTTACCATCAGGTGGGATGGCAGTCAAGTGCAGGCCAGTTTTGAATTTAAAAAAAATACTCACCACAATACGGACCTGCCGATTTATGCAGCCATGTTGACTTTTTCATAGTTTAGCTATAGCGATATCTAAATCTATAGAAATAAGATTAAATGAGCTTTAATATGTTGTTAATATGTTATTGAGTAATTTTCAATTGAAAAAATTCTCGTGACTTGTCATTTTAATTTTCAAGACAGTTTTAATATCTTTTTACAAATGTTGCTAACTAACACCTAACTCACCAAACCTAATATTTAAATAATACGTTCCGATAAACAATTTCATTTAAGAATGAACAGATGTATATACATCGCAAACACTTCTTCTATTTATGCACCGTTTGAGTGAAGCGTTTATAAACAAATCGACGCTTGGAAAATTACATTAGTGGTCGATTCTTAACATTAAGCATGATATCATTTTCCATATCGAATCAACAAGAAGACCTTGTAGTTTTCACATTTCACACACAACAAAAGACATTTTTAACGCACAACGTTCATATGACGATAAGACAAAGAGATAAAATTATTATTATTCACACAACCACTCTGTGGAACCAGCTGCCGCCGGCGGTCTTTCCGAACCGTTACGAACTGGGCACCTTCAAGAAGTAAACATACTCTGTCCTAAAAGGCCGGCAACGCATTTGTAAGCCAGTGGTGTTGCAGATGTCCATGGGCGGCGGTGATCACTTACCATCAGATGAGCCTCCTGCTTGTCTGCCGCTTTTATCCCATAAAAAAAATGAAATTATGAACGAGACTAGAATCGAAATTCCATTTTGACCTAAACGATTTTGATGTCTTTTTTTACTGATATCCTTGCATATTTTTTATAGACACATTTTTCGAGAGTAATAGTTTATAATATCCGATAGCAACAATGTCACACGACAACTAAAATATGTAAGCTTTTACTAACAAGTTGATCTAAAAAATATTGAGATTGCACTCAATTATGAAGAGGTATTTTATAATTTTTTATGCAAATAATAATTATCAAAAACATGTTCAATATTTTCAGACATTCCCAAATACACAAACATACATATTTTATCACTAGCTGCTGCCCGCGTCTACGTCTGCGTGGAACAGGCTGAAGGACTATAACATTCAGACAGAAAGACAGATACACATAAAATATGTATATAAATTATAGCCTATATCTTATTCTGATGTATAAGCTATATTATTGATATACAGCGTGTCGTTACCATCGCGACAATAAATGAACACACGTCTAACGCTACTTGCCAATAATCATAAAAAATATTAACGTTAAACAAAATCCATAATTAAAAAAAAATATTTTTCAAACAAACTAATTAAGTAAAAAAGAAACAAAATTTGTAACATCCTATACAACTCGCGCCACAGCGTCGCATTACAAGCCTCTCCTTCTAACAGAATGTTTTGTCTCTTTTAAATTCATTCAACCCATTCATATGCTTTGTGACCTTTACAAATGAACTTTACGTTACAGTCTTATACGTAAGGGTGTTCTAAAATTCCTTGTTTTGGAAAATTTTAAAACTCTATAAATATTGATATTTAAAGAATGTAAATGTTTAATACAGTTTTAAAAAGTTATCCCCTATGTATGTTCATTTATTGTCACGATTGTAAAGACACGCTGTTTAATATTAAAGTTTCATTAAAATCCATTCAAATAGTATTTGCGTGAAAGAGTAACAAACATCCATCCATACATACAAACTTTCGCGTTTATAATATTAGTTAGGACTAGTAAGGAAGTAAGGATTAGCTATTATATTTAAAATTTCTGGAGATTCTGCCACTTTAGAGCGTGTATGGTCACTGGATCGAATGTGGTGTTTTACGTCGGCGTGTCGTTGTTAGTTAGCCAACCTCGGACCCTGCAATATCTCAATGTATATTATAAATACATCCTGCATATATCGGACCAAAACTAAATACTCGAAAAGCTGTCAGCGGCGGTTTAACGTCCATCTCTACAGCTATTGTTTACAATAGACTATAGAGTTGTTACCAAGAAATAAGCGTACAATTTACCGAAGCTTTCATGTGAGTTTTTATGTTTTTATTAGGGCTGTAAATGTATGTAAATTTCCTTGAAGAAAACATCCGTATATTATCATATCTATCTATGATCTAACAATAACATACGTATTATTTAAAGACAAAACAGACTTCAAATCTCATTAACTGTACAATTTCTATTTGAATTGGATTAAATCTAAGATGAAATTTCGGAGTCAAAGGTCCAATATCATTAAATACCATTCAAATAAACATGCGGCTATATAGGAATTATAACGAATCTAATGCTTCTAAAAGATTTGTAAAATCAGTTCATAAATGACGGAGTTCAAAAGTCGGTTGATTAATATATCCAAACAGTCACTCAAAAGTTAGAAAACATTTCGCTTTATACAAAATATTTCGTTTGAGTAATATCTTAACGATTTTGTTCATTTGAAATGATCTCTTAATCCCGAACCACGTCTTTGGAATGTTGTATTGGATTCGTTCAAGCTCGTAATTACGATAGGATCTACCACTGCGATATAAATCGGAACGACAATTTCTCCAAAATATTTTTTTAATCTTTTATTGTTTTGCACGCTTATCAAGCGATCAGTGTTCTTGATAATTATAATTATCTAAAACCATATTGATACATAAACCTTATTCTTGCAAATAAATGCTATTCTATTCTATGCCACTCGGTGTATGTGTTGATTTCTAAACTACTATTTACTAGTATATTTGAATAGTTTAGGAGCAAAAAGCAGATGTCTTAATATTTTTTATTATATTTCTAGATATACATGGGTAGGTAAAAACATTTAAGTGTTGGAACTGAATATCTGATGTGTTTATTACCATCAATCGGACAACAAGGAAAGGGAAGTCATTAGCCCATTTTGCGACAAAAATTCATCGAGATGGAGTTTATATCTTAATTCCAACTTCTAAGGGTAGGAAATTTCTAAGGATGTTTTTAATACCAAATTTCTTATTCGCCTTGTACGTACTTGACACACATCGACTGTACAGAATGAAATTTCATTGCAGAGATTAGGTCACTAATTATAAATAATACTTGGAGCCTATTTTTAAAAAACCAATAAGTTCAAAAATAAAATAAAGGAAGTTGCGCCGAATTCAAATTGCCAGCGACGGACTTCGCGTTATGGCAGTACGCCAGAAATATCCGCTATCTATATGTCCTAATCAAATATAATTGTTAAATATTTGGCGGGATGTTTTAATTAGAGTAATTGTTGAAGTAATTTCCAATGAAAAGGGGAAATAAAATAATTTTAATATTAATATTTCCTTCGTATTTCTGACTTTAGCTACGTTGTCAAATTATTAAGATGTTAATTGGATAATTAATTTATGTAGCTAAGCGTACTTTCATCCATTTAGCCTTAAAACAATGCTTCAAATGCTAAATAACAATGTAGAAAGAAGGCGTTAAGATTTTCGTCGCTGTGGCTATCAGCCGTTTAGCTCAGTGGCTAGAGCGTCAGACATTCCCACAGCGGCGACAATCTTTTCGTACTTTTTCTACATGTTTTAGTTCAATCTTAAGTGCAGAGATTAGCACTATAAAAAACTTTAAGATTAATAATTGTCTTATTACATACTATTTAACCAGCAGATTGGCAAGTCCATGCCAATTAATACCTACCTAATATTATTCAAAAAAACTATTATAATTTGACATAGATAACATCAAAACATTTAACAAATTTTAACAGATTGTTTCGTAATAAACAGTTTTGAGAACCGCTTTACATATAAGAGAGAATAAACAAGTTTACTTTATAACTGTCCACCCACGAACCCACCGATCGGATGCAATTACCACAGACGTGATAGACGTGATCAAAAGCATAAATATTTAAAATTTCACTCGGTACTTCCGGTTATTCATACTGTAACAAAAGCTGTTGCGTGGCTTTAGCAGTAAAATACCATAGCTGATTATAAACTGTCCCTTTTTTACGATACACGTATTCCGTATAGAAAGGAATTTATGAATTTAATTTAGATTAAGACTAACTATATTTCATATTATATGTAAATGTAATTCTTAATAATGACTTATTGATCACATATAATACATATGTGATATTAATAATTATGTTAACGCGTAGTAGGTGTTGTATGAAAAAAGAATATTGAAATTAATTTACATTTTTATTTTGTATTTTGTATGATTTTTAATTGGTACACTAGTTAGTTATCATCCGAAAAAAGCACATATTTTGTTTGCCCGCATTTAGGGTATTAATCTTTATTTAAAATCGTGTCTTTGCGATGCGTCATTAGGAATGTGAAGATTTCAGGTGACGTTGAATATCCAGTACCCGGGAACGTTGGCAGCTTGCCTTCACGGATATAGACGGAGACATTGCGCCGAATCGCATATTTGTGCAAAGCCCTTACTAGAATCATGAGCGTAGCGATTAAGAATTATTTATATGTATGTAACATATAATGTAAATAATTCTTTAAATTTATAATGCCCATTTAAACATTTCATTTTTGTATCCTTCCTTTTTTACATGCAAGATAAAATTTATCGATTCTTTTTTATCATGAGTCGTTTTCCATATTCCTACATATTCATGAAGTCCTCACTTTTTTGCTTTTTGTTTTAGAAGCACAAATTTAATTGCTATTCAAAGCTTTTACTAATCTCTCACTTATTTTGTTCATAATTTTCTCGGTATATATTTTCACTTAATACAGTGAAAAAATATGAAGTAAAGAATCTTTTGCTATAAGGATAAGATTGTATTTTTTGTCTAATATCCAACTAAAAAAAATTACTAAAGTTCTTGGCAGAATAAATTTTAATTAAAACATAATCTTTTTTTTCTTATGTACATATTTTTTAAATAATCTGATAAACAAAGTTAAAGCTTATGTATTGGTAAAACCAATCATTACTTGAATAGTATTTTATGGATATTAACCCGACTTATAATTTTATTGAATTTCATGACGAAACACACTTAAATAAAGACAATCGTATGCATTTTTTTTATTTCGCAAAGCAAATGAAACAATATTTTTAATATTTCTTATATTCGATTATTCGTCACCGATTTTTCTCTAATGTTTAAATGTTTTTGTTTGTTATATTGACTTGATGATTAACTACAGTAGTAGTAACTACTGTAGTAACTACTGTAGTAGCCTGCTAAAATAATATATAATAACACTACTGCTGCTACGCTGACCCGGCAAATGTTGTTTCACCTTATAATTTTTTTTGTGTTTTCGGTGGACCATCCTTATTACTTAGGAGTATGAAAAATAGATTACGACCGATTCTCAGACCTAACAAATATGTACAAAAATTTAGAGGATTGCAACTAACATTGTGACACGAGAATTATACATACATATATATAGAGCCGTGATAGCTCAGTGTCCGGGCACTCGCCTTTATTTCAATATACTCGAGCAACCTGAGTTCGATCCCCGGTGCCGGCACCAATGAAGTTTTTAACTTTAAGTGCTGACTTATCACGTGCTCCGCGGTGAAGGAAAATATCGTGAGGAATCCTGCCATATTTTCGAAATAATAACAAAAATTTTTTCGAAGATATGTGAAGTCCGCCAATCCGCACTGGGGCCGCGTGGTGGACTATGCCCTGACACTCTCTGTATAGAGGAGGCCTTTGCCCAGCAGTGGGACATGTATAGGCTGTTACTTTTACTTTTACTTTTATATATTCCTTTTTTACATACAAGATAAAATTTATCGATTCTTTTTTATCATGAGTCGTTTTCCATATTCCTACATATTCATGAAGTCCTCACTTTTTTGCTTTTTGTTTTAGAAGCACAAATTTAATTGCTATTCAAAGCTTTTACTAATCTCTCACTTATTTTGTTCATAATTTTCTCGGTATATATTTTCACTTAATACAGTGAAAAAATATGAAGTAAAGAATCTTTTGCTATAAGGATAAGATTGTATTTTTTGTCTAATATCCAACTAAAAAAAATTACTAAAGTTCTTGGCAGAATAAATTTTAATTAAAACATAATCTTTTTTTTCTTATGTACATATTTTTTAAATAATCTGATAAACAAAGTTAAAGCTTATGTATTGGTAAAACCAATCATTACTTGAATAGTATTTTATGGATATTAACCCGACTTATAATTTTATTGAATTTCATGACGAAACACACTTAAATAAAGACAATCGTATGCATTTTTTTTTATTTCGCAAAGCAAATGAAACAATATTTTTAATATTTCTTATATTCGATTATTCGTCACCGATTTTTCTCTAATGTTTAAATGTTTTTGTTTGTTATATTGACTTGATGATTAACTACAGTAGTAGTAACTACTGTAGTAACTACTGTAGTAGCCTGCTAAAATAATATATAATAACACTACTGCTGCTACGCTGACCCGGCAAATGTTGTTTCACCTTATAATTTTTTGTGTTTTCGGTGGACCATCCTTATTACTTAGGAGTATGAAAAATAGATTACGACCGATTCTCAGACCTAACAAATATGTACAAAAATTTAGAGGATTGCAACTAACATTGTGACACGAGAATTATACATACATATATATAGAGCCGTGATAGCTCAGTGTCCGGGCACTCGCCTTTATTTCAATATACTCGAGCAACCTGAGTTCGATCCCCGGTGCCGGCACCAATGAAGTTTTTAACTTTAAGTGCTGACTTATCACGTGCTCCGCGGTGAAGGAAAATATCGTGAGGAATCCTGCCATATTTTCGAAATAATAACAAAAATTTTTTCGAAGATATGTGAAGTCCGCCAATCCGCACTGGGGCCGCGTGGTGGACTATGCCCTGACACTCTCTGTATAGAGGAGGCCTTTGCCCAGCAGTGGGACATGTATAGGCTGTTACTTTTACTTTTACTTTTATATATTCCTTTTTTACATACAAGATAAAATTTATCGATTCTTTTTTATCATGAGTTCGTTCATTATATATATAGATTATTGTTAAATCATTTTTCATAATCTTAACCGTTATTGGTAAAATAAAGAGACCAATAAATATTTTCCCAAACATCTTGTTTTATGTTTCCATCATAGCAATTCAATTTGATTCGATTTTAAAAATTCTATTTGCGATTCAATTTAGGTCCCATGTGGTCCCATAATTATTTCACTGCTATCGGACCTTGGACTCCGGAGATTCATCAAGGATTTCCTTCAAATCAAAATAGAAAAGGAAATCAAAATAGTAAGTGAGATATTTGAAGTTGGTTCTGTTTCTTATTAATATAAAAATATTGAACTTGTATTACTGCTATATTCTTTTTATAATTATAAAATTGTATAAGGATAAATACAGGCATTTCATTTTGATTATCACCAGTTGAACAGAAATAGATCAAACTTCATACCACAGAGGACACTGACATTTTATTTCTGTAATTGCTTACCCTGAGTTAAATGATATGGTCTAGAAATATACCAGATATTATTTTGCGTAAACGTTATTTAAAAAAATGGTTTTAGATAAAATCTTCCATAATATTAAAAAAAAAGTTTTTATTCATTGTATAGGTTAATCTCGAAGTCGTGGAATAAATATTTTCATACATTTTTAAATTAGATGTTCAAATATTCTAAACGTTGAGTATTTTTTGTTTAATAAAACCCAAACAAATTGGTTAGGTAGTTTTATCAAATAAAATGTTTGCCTCTTAATCATAAAATATCTCAAAAGCTAGTTTTGTTTTAAGTGATTATTAATAAACAAAAAATTGTGGGGAAAATAGAAACTGCATTAATTCAATTTCGCTTCATGTTTTTTTTTTACAAAATTACAGTTATACTTAACACAATGCAAACATTGTAGTTAACATGTGGATGTTATATCTACATTTAAACACAGGAGCAAATACTTCATGATGATTTACAATGTTGAGATGCTAAGTAATGTAACCCTTGATGATTTATCTATGTAAATTATGTGAGCACGTCGCAGTTATGTATACTTTTATATATTATCAAATTATTCTAAAGGTAATTTATGTGAAATATTGAATTATTACAAGTGATAGCAACAGCTTATGATTTCTAATAATGAGACATTCGAAATAAATCCTGAAATAGATTTGGGCCACGCAGCAGCCTCGACTGTTGCACGAATGGGCAGGCCCGTCCGGGTAAGTACCACGACCTCACAGAAGACCAGCGTGTAAGTATGACAATACTTTCGCGTTTCGTCTGGTGAGTGAGGTAGCCGGAGCCCAATTTTCAAGAGGTTGTCAACGCATCTGTAACCCTCGGTTGTAGCAGATGTCCATTGGCGGCGGTATTCACTTAACATCAGGTGAACCGTCTGCTCGTTTGGCAACTTGTCACATAAAAAAAATAGATTTGCTTGCCTCGAATATTATTACATATCAAATATTTGACAGCATTCAAGGAAACCATGGAACAGGCTATAGCGTATTATATTTTCATAACAAGTAATAACGAAAAATATAAATATGGAACATTGCATTACAAGGAAAAAAGTAAAAATAACATAATAAGAAAAATTTAGTTACTTAGCATAGAAACAAATGAAAAGATGGAGAAGCAGAAAAAAGCCAATGACCAAAAGTTTTGATAGGAGTGCCGCTATCTATACGATATAAGGATTCTGAAGCAAATAGAGAACTTAAACAATACATAAAATCTGATGTATTACATAAATATAAACGAATCCTCGACATATCGATGGAAAGGTCAGATACTACACTTCTATAAGTAGTGAAGATGTTTAACTTCGTCTTTTGCTAATAAAGAGTTCATTACTTTATTGCCGTGTATCGAGAGCGACAGTGTTATACGTATAAAACGGTCACAGTCTCGTAATTGGCATAGAAGTAACTTTAATTTGCCAAACAGATATGCTTCATTTTTATTTAATATTATACCAAAATTAAAGAATCTAAATGTAGTGATCGTCTTAATATTTTCATATTCATCACGTCGCCTCCATAAATGAGATCCTCCATGGTATATGAGATTGGAGTTTTTTGACGTTCTAGTAGGCACCTATCACAACCACTTACAATTTTGATAGGATTAGGAGAGATGAATGTACAAATCTATACTTAAGAATTGACTTCTTTCTGTACTTTAATTACCACTCTTAACCCTATAAACATCTCACACGAATCTCAACTATAAAGCCTAAACTTGATAAATTGTAATTCTCAAATTGAGTTCTGGCTTAACTCCATTTATTTATCTTAATTTTGTTTTCGTATAAAATAAATGGCTTATGGGATTCTAGAGCCAATCAGCAGCGGGGTCGCGTCACGCATGGTGTACTATATACCCTTATGTTCCTATACAAAGGAGGGCCTTCGCGAGGCAGAGGTACGTATAATTATAGGCTGTAACTTTACTTTTGGCAATCTAATCAAGATCGAGCAATAGACAAAGCAAGCTTTAAATACCAATTAATACGACATTCAACTAGTATTTAATTATCATAAAAAGTTTTTCACTATCAGTCTACAAGACATATACCTCAGTCGTTTAGATGTAATGTAATTATTAGAACATTTAAATAATTTAATAAAAATATCAAACGTACACTGTAGTTACTTCTTAAAATGAATAATTTATCAGCCGATCTTCTTATAAACGAGACACAAAACTTCTTTTGTGTTTGAAGGACGTGTTTTTGTTCTTTAAACAAGCCGCTGATAACAATATTGTAAACTGAAACCATTATTCTCTGTAGTAATTAAGACGTGTATTAATTCTTGGCTTACTAAGCTTTTGAAAGTATTTTGATTGGATATTAAATACGTTGGTTAACTTACTTGTTATACTTAGATAATAGATAAACAGATAAATGAAGATTTAAACATCTATCATTCAATAAAAAAATCATATTTATGATATACCTAAGAAATGACAAAGAATATTACAATATATTATGCTTCTTCAGTTATACGTAAAAAGGGTAATATAATATCCATATAGTTTTGGATCCACATAGGCAGTCCCAGGCTCTCCTACCAACTTAATTCCTAAGATTCTCAATCTGAATGAGGGGTTTGTGATCTCTTTTTTCCTCTTCTCAAGAATGCAACCGATCCACCTCCGACTTGCATGATAGCCTATCAATATATTATTTGCTCCCAGTACATTATCTCCCTCAGGGCTACTGTTATGAGCTCGAGATCACTACTCTGATTGGAGGTATCCCTAAAGACCCTGTTAAATATACACACTTTTCCGGAGGGTCATGACGGTGCGAGCGTCCGCACCGCCAGCTTTGTCTGTGAGTGGGATCGGGTCAAATCTTCGTAATGTAATATTATCCTCGAAACTACGATTTATCAAAACTTTTTTGTATTATTAAAACTAAGAGCATAATTTTAGCATAACGTTTCCTTTTTATTTCCTCGTTATAAGTGTGCAGTTATTATGAGTATTACATTGTAAATCATCAGTTATGGTTCATTATTATTCGTCATTAAGAATTTCAATCTATGCACAAAATACTCCAACCTTTATTATAATAATAATACCCTTAATAAATGCCCCTGTAGCTTCCTTAAAAATAACATTATGTAAAAAAATTAATGCTCCAAACTTATATGTACTAAATTGTGTTCTTGTAAAAGCAAGAACCAAGCGTCAGAGTATATTACTGTGGGGTTATTTATATATTTATTATGAGGTACACCAACAGCACAAAATATAGTATAATTTATGTGTTATTAGCTATAGGGCCAAGTTTCCAAGCTGAGTTTGTGATTCTCTTTATTGTTCTACTATTTATTTCAGCCTATTGCTAAAAGTGCTCTGTTCAATGATAATTTTTTTATATCAAGATGTGCTGTGCGAGCGGGCAATTCACTTGATATTAAATGATTACTGCGATCCTTGAAAGCACCGCGGCCTATTTTTTTGTCTGTGGTTCCGCCGCTCACCATGTTTGAGCCGTGGAGGGTAACGAAAACGGCACATGGCAATACCGATTCTCCTCTCCATCCATTGCTGTATCAGCGGTGCAGCCCTGCCGAGTAGAAGAGGACAGGGAAAAGGGTCAGGCAAAACCAAACACCAAAATTCCTCTTCCCCCGCGACTCCACATCGGTTGCAGAAGAATAGGGATAGTGGCTCATTCACTAACACCCTCAGCCTGTCCCCGCAATCACGCTGCAAGCACCCCACTTGGAGTAACTCACATGAGAAAAAAATGGAAACGTACTTTTATATATTACTGAGAATTAATCCATGAGAGCATTCCAATATCCCTGACAGACAAGTTGCTGTGAAAAAAGCATACAAACTTTTTTTTATGTAAAAAGTTGCCAAACGAGCAGATTCGCCTTATGGTAAGTGAATACCGTCGCCCATGGATATCCGCTACACGCGAGGGTTACAGATGCGTTGACAACCTTTTAAAAAATGGGCTCCGGCTACCTCACTCACCAGACGAAACGCGAAAGTATTTATCATACTTTCACTTTACGCCAGTCTTCTGTGAGGTCGTGGTACTTACCCGGACGAGCCTGCCCATTCCTGCAACAGCCGAGGCTGCTGCAAGGCCCTTGCACCGTAATCTAACAGTTACAGTTACACAATCTAACAGTTTTATATTACCAGGGCGTCTACCTCATTTGGATTCCGGCTTTCTATAATTTTTACTCAAACTACTTTAACCTGGCCAGTGTTTGACTACAATCCCACCTGATTTTAAGCAGTCGTGTAATCTTAGCGTAGAAAAAGTAAAATCACTGTTTTATTTTATTTTATTTATTTACTGTTGCCTTGAGACCTTTTACATTATACTCGGACGAAGAAAATGACGCAGGCAAATTGTTCCACTTGTTTGCTGTACGCATTATAAAAGAGGAGGAGAACCTCTTCGCTCAATTGCGGATAAAGTCGACAACAAAAGACCCGCTGAGCGTCCAGTCATCTGAAAATGGAAAGAGGCACGAACACATGACGTCGTTCCGGATTGTACCAGATTAAGTTTTTACAGAATTACACCAAGATTCTTTGGTTTGACCTTGAACACGGCTGGCAAGTTAAACGAATCTATCTAGATATATAAAAATGAATTATTTATTATTTGCTGTTCATTAGTCTCGCTGAAATTCGAGAAGAGGCAGGACCGACTTGGCTAATTTTGGTTTTGAAATATTTGTTAGTGATGCAACTGATCTCTGTTTCTGTTCCGCGCGCTTTTCAACATTCGTTTCTGCTTCTGTTTCCGCTCCATTTATAACGGAGATACAATCGAAAGTTTACGACAGCTGAGAGTTAGGCTTTTGCCATTTATGCGCTAATATTTGTCGGTACCCCCAGGCAGCGTCGCCAGTGAGCATTTATTTAGCGGAGCTGGTCTTATATACGAAGAACATTGGAACAAATTGTTAGGTGCAGAAGCGACCTAATTACTTTTCATAAAATATAACTTACCACTACTTAATTTTGAATATTAATAAAATGTTCATTTGCAAATTTGCAATATTGCTTTCTATAGTAGATTTCTAATATATCTATTTCTAATCTAGATTTGGTGTATTTGATACTTAATAAAAATATAATACAAATATAATTTGTGTAATCCAGGGAAAGTTCAAACGTTGTGAAATTATGGAAAAATTAAATTATGACAATTTTATTTTCCCATACAAACTGTTTCTACCTATGAATCTGCTATTTTATGCGTGCTTTTTCAAACTTCTTTTTCAAAAGAATTTTCTAAGTGATAAGTGTGTTCCACCCCAAATATTTTTTTCTATCCTGCAAATTCCCTGGAAATAATTTATATAGGAAAACAACATTAGCCGGGTGTCTTGATTTCAATCCTTCACAATTTCCTATTCTGATTAAAAATTCGCCTCTTCGTTTCTTTTTATATTATTTTAAATGCAAAAAACTAAAATGCTTTGGATATATATAGTTTAGTTATTTATACATCGTATCTAAGTTATTTACGACCACGTTATTTTATTACACTTTAGACATACATTTTTCATTTCAATAAAGTTCAAATAAAAATTGAACTACGCTAATATAAATTTTAGTTATTAGTTATAAAATCACATAAATATAACACATTCGACCCAATGGTTGAATGCGTTAGTTCAATGGTTGGAACTTGCCCAGGCTGTTACCTGATTTCAAGTCAAAAAATGGGTAGGAATATATGAGTATGTCTTGTTTCAAAGTTCATCATCTAACAGGAATTTTCTCCATGACATTAGGTCACCCTTACATAGAAAGAGCTATTATTACTTGCTATTAGTTTAACTGTCGAATCAAGCTACGTCATAAACTGCCCATTATCTTCTTGAATGATCTGCAAGTAAATCTTAATCTTATATTAATTAAAGATACGATTATAGCCCGATTTTCCATATTTACTCAAAGGTTGACAATGATATAAGCCCCCTTTAACGGATTCTTTGAAGAATGCTGGTAACTATTTTAAAAGAATCTATTCAAATCATTTCGTGCGTGTCTTATACAGATAAATCTAAATCTTCTTTATAAAAAAAATTACGCAGTAGTCACGAAAGGTCTTTAATGTAAATAGGTAAAAGATAATATCTACTTTTTATCAAAAACCTTTCTGACTGAATCTTTTTAGCATACTGGATAATTTTCTATTGCGTTAAAAGAAAAACACAAAAAATAATTGTTAATTTCTCAAGAGAGAGAGAAAAACTGTTAACTCCAGGGAAAGAATAAAGATTATAATATGCTTAAATTTCATTATTACTTCGCTTAATTAGTACAGTACCTATATTAAAGCTACGCGATGGCGTTCATTTCAGCTGTTACGAAACCGTTAATAATGTGCATAATTTATTTAAATCCAATGCAATATAAGCCATTGTTTTACGCTCGTCGTACGTCGTAGCTCATTATCGCAGTATTCGTCCGATGACTTAATTGGTGGCGAACAAAAATAGAAACGCTTCCCTTTAAAATTTTATTGCTTGTCACTCTAAACACGTAGTCTAATCTCATAGCGCCAAGTACTGTTTTCAAGTCAGACATCTAATGTCTCCTTTTTTAATCTTCAGCTAAGATATGGTTTCATCTCAATTTTACCCAAAAGTGAGTAAAAAAAATTGAGATGATAAATTAAGTAAGTTTTGTTGGTTTATTTTGTAAAATGTTTTAGACGTATAACAGACCATTAATGGTAAGTGGAACAGGAATGTCTATTTAATTTTCAAATAGCGCTAAGTATCGGTATTGTGCTCTTGGGCGATTACAAACGATACTTTGTTATATTTTTAAACGTTGGGTACACTATTTATAACTGTTATATGCATATTTTGAATAGATAAGCATTCGCTTCTATTCATCGTGATGTGCTGTGATAAATTATTGAAACAAAATAAAGTTAAGCGCCAAAGGCAAAGGGATACATAATCCACCACGCTTGTCATGGTCCACGCTCTCTTCACATATTTTTTTAATTATTATTTCCAAATTTGATGAACCGCTGATGATGTGATAAGTCAGCACTTAAAATTTCAATTTATAACTTAAAAATTAACAGAGTAGACAACTAATGGTTTTCATTGTGGAAATACGACTGTACCCATAAAAGGGCTCTCCAACAACCCTCGACAATTCTGTGCCCATAAAACATTGTATGAATAGAAAACACAGATACTTAAATCTTTTAAAGATTTGATAAAATCTGAACACCTAAAATCAATAGTACATCAACGGACACTGTACTAGTGATAATATTCAATGTAGCTGTAGTTCTCGATTGAATTTACTCTTAAGAATCCGTCTAATACAAGTTTAATATAAACCAAACAACAAGGCAAAGGTTGAGTCTCTTTAAAGAATGCAATTTATTTTTTACAAAAGATATATTCCTAAAGCCCCCGCCGCTCAAGCAAAGAGCGAGGAGTGTAAGTAAAGAACAGTAAATTTCAAATAAGTCTTTACTGCACAAGCTTATTACCATTATAGAAATCGTTTGCTTAACAAGCTTAGCCCGAGCTGCATTTATAAACCCTCTCCAAGCACTGTAAATAAGTTTTACACAATTATTTTTACCTTTTAAATATCTTGTTAGCTCGATCGTGCTTAAGAGTCTTCGGTCTGTTGAGGGGTGAAAATTACACGCGCTGTTGCATTCTTCGCGTTGAGCATAAGATATTTCATACATGTTACGAGTTCATTATTAGGTATTTGCTTCAGGATAATTCTGTTATTTGCAATTCTGTAGATTATTTTATATTTTTCATTTATATCTATCTATATTCAATATTTTAATACATGTTATTGCCTATATTATACTTTAGCATAAAAAACGCTAGAAAGTGTTAGAAATCAACCATACTAAGTAGAGACGGGTTTATAATGTTATCCTTCCAGTTTTAGTGTGTCTATACGTATCTATTGTTTTTAAAATGACAGATTTTTTTTTTTACACATAATTTAGTAACGGAGAATCCATGGAAACTGTTTTATAAGTATTTACTAAAGTAAACTATAGTGTGTATGTGCTAATGCTGGGCAAAAGCCTCGTCTATACAGAGGTGTAGTCCACCAAGCAAACCCAATGCGGGTTGGCAGACTTCACATAACATTGAAAATTATTTCACGGTTTCGTAATATTTGTATGTAGAGAGTTAAAACTCCCGTTAAAACAAACATGTTCCTTGAGTTTGCTTTCCTCAACCAATGTAATATAACGTCGCATGGAGTGTGTTAGTAATGTATAACTCGATCCATCAGGAAACAATGCACAATGGTGAAACACCTATATTTTATAACAATTGGCATTATATATTATATTTAGTATATTTATATATTTAGTATATTTAGTATAAATAATTGTAATGAACGTTTTTTGAAACATTTTTTTTTTCCTATAAATTGTAAATATTTTTCTTTACACCAAAAACAACGCTACAACTATAGGAATCCGCGGAAAAGGCATCAGTTAATACATTTTTGATTATATGAGTTTTAAGTTTTCTACATTTTCCCACTTTAATTATGAAAATAAACCGATGTTTGTTGGTGTTTCTTTATTACAAATATGCTTGTACTGAAAAATTTTTGGAAAATTTTAGCTTTACATCTTTACTACGCGCAGGTAAGTCAGTTAGCTGACGTAATAACAGTCAAATTATTATAATTTATTATTCATATTAACACCTTGGGGATCTGTAGCCAGGTTAGACAAGATAATAATTTTAGAAGACCGGCAAATCAGACAGTTAGGCTGGCTATCGTTTTAAGAAAATAGTCATTTTAACTCATACATTTATAACTCGTAGATGAAAGTATCGTGTGTCTTACGCAAAAATAAATATCTATTTCCAAAAAAGATACTCATTCACGTACAGTGGTAAGGTGGTGATGCTCCACATGGGGGCACGTTTAAATACTAAAATCTTTTCTCTATAAAGTTCCAAAAATGTATATCAAAATTATATACACGCCATTGGGTTTATCTATCTCCATGCAAACCTAATTATATGTCTACCTTAAGGATAGTAACCAAGATAGTGATTAACTAAAATAGAAAATGACTATTTTACTGTTGAACAATACATAAAGGTTCAATATGTGCGTCATATCTCATGCGCTGCACTCGCAAATCTCAGGAGCATCTACGGATAAAAGATGTGCAAAAATTATAGAATTATTATTATTTAAAACCGATTTTCTTGAAGATTCTTTTAATGAAAAGTAGCTTTACTTAGTTCTCATGTTAATTGTCTAAAGGTATACTGCCGTCTTACAGATATATGAATATAAAGGAAAGATAAATTGCTTATTTATTACTTACGTACCTATATACAACAGCACAGTAACGTATGCCTTTTACCCTTCCCCACTGTATTGGTGGTTATTTGATTGCTACCTAGCAATATCGTATCGACTGCTTTCATTTTAGTGGAGTGCATCTATGAGACAATATTCAATGGCATACGTAGTCCCAGTAAAAATCTTTTCGACAAAACTACTATAAGTGATCCCTATAGAGCCCTATAGATCCCCCTATAGAGCAAGAAAATAAAAATAACAAAGTTACAAAACCGGCCAAGTGCGAGTCGGACTATAAAAACGGCAAAAAAAATCATGTCTGTTGTGTGGGAGCCCCATTTAAATATTTTTATTCTGTTTTTCATTTGTTGTTATAGCGGCAACAGAAATACATCAGCTGTGAAAACTTCAACTGTCTTCGTATCACGGTTCATGAGATACGGCCTGGTGACAGATGGACAGACAGACAGACAGACTGCGGAGTCTTAGTAATAGGATTCCGTTTACCCTTTGGGTACGGAAACCTAAAAAATAAATTTCTTTTGACTCTGATTACTAAAGTTATTACTATTCAATAATCCACATCCCTCTTAACGAGTGAATTACAAACAATTAAAAAAATAAAATAAATTTTATATAGGGTAACTTGCAGTTTAAAGAAGCCCTTTTTGTTTATTTGTCTTAACGAATTTGGCAAACCACGGAAAAATTTGCGTTTTACTCTTGTCAAAATTAGGCATCGTTAATTAAAAAATCCTTTCATGGCTCAATACAAAAAGGTAAACGCTGTCGTTCAAAACTGCTTTGTTTGCTCAATCGAGCTTTAATATTTCAAGTTTCAATGGAACGGGATGGAACTTCGCACGTCGCACTCGGGTTAGACAGCCATTATGCTTTCCGAATTTCAAACAAATTGAATAGGCGTTATTTCAGCCACAACTTACGCCCTCAACCACTATGAATTGTTTCATAAGTATAGGAATAGAGTTGTTATACATATTTAAAACAGTTGTGACAATGTTTCATTTACTTTTAATACCTTTTCCAAATAAATCTCTATACACTTTTATGTAAATATTTATAACATGGAAAATAAGTATTCTATCGTTACGTGCGAAACATTAACTAGTTTAAAATTATCTTGAATTTTTTGTTCACTGTAAAGAAGAATACCTACGACCAGCCTCCTACAGTCTACTGTCGAATCCAGTCGCAAGCGTTTAAAATAATCTAATAATTTAAATTCTATCCTAGAACCGATCCATATTATGTGCAATTTCAGTTAGTTATAGTTCACTTAGTTAACTTTTTATTGATAATTTTTTGACAAAAATACCTTACCACACCCCCCTCCCCCTGCTTGACCCCTGTTAATGGTTGTCGTTGCTGAACATCCAGTTTTATGGTGTATAATAAAAATATGAAATAAAAATATTTTGTAAACATTTTATAGTCTTTGATATCTTGTTATTAATGTACCTATTTTAAAAAATATATGTAGTGTATTCGCATTCAATATTTTAAATCACAAAAGCGAATTGAACAACGGATACAAAAGAAGACAAAGGAGTTTTGTAGTCGTATTTGTCTTCGCCATGAAAGCTTTCTTTTATGTATTTTATGCTTATTGCTTTTCATTATTGCTAATAATTACTAATAATGAATTTTCTCGCTTAGTCCTGATAAAAATCCTATGCCTATACGTAAATGTTTAACTGACATGAATTTATGTTAAAGGAAACGGCAGGAGTCCTGCTGTTTTATTACCTTTTCGTGGCGTTTTATCAAACGTGCTCTATTTTTTGTTCACAGTGAATAACTAATTTTACATGGTTGAATAAAAAAACTGGCTTCCAGTAATATTATCTTTTAGAATTAAATTTGGTGGCGCAGCGTAAATTTGTTTTTATGATGAATACATTTATATTTTCCGCTTATAACATGTTCAACAAACTTAACATGAGAATAATTTGCAACGAAAATTACTCTAACGAACTAGAAACATGATTCCAACATTGATTAAGAGCGAAATGTAGACTTATAAGTCTTAATGCCTTCAGATATGTTTCGTTAACCAGCCTTGTACCGAGCTCATACCAGCTAGAAACATGACACAAAGACGCTGCGCGCTCTCAAACTAAACCACTACGGGGTAACTTAGTTGTAAACTCGGTTAACGAACGCTTATTATAAGCTTATGTACGCGGGTATTAGTAGATAACGTGCATACGAGCGGGTAGGGTAATCGTTTTATGGGCTTAATTAAAGGTCAATTTGAAGGGTTTAAATCGTTATCGCGAGGTAGAGTGCATAGTGGTGGCGCGGCGATAAGCGCAGGCCGGGCGAGGCGTAAGGCGGCTCGCAGCCGCAGTTGTACTCGGAAGGCCCGCGCGGGTGCACGCGTCGCGGCTCGAGCCGCCCGCCGCCTCCGCGACATCCCCGGCCATATTCCAACCCCAGGTAAACACGACACCCCTAAGCATAGTTCATCCCCCACCTCACCGCCCCTACCACACTCGAACAACGCGCCGCAACTAATTATTAATACTCCTTGTTTTCCGCTCGCCAGGCTGAAATATGGACGGATTTAAAGTGTCTCCATTGTTGATATTTTTGTAACGGCCGAGCTACGTGTCCATCCATAATGACATAATTATGTTACAGATTGCCAATATTACGGATGATTGTTTGAAACAATCCTCGGCTACAGTGGCCAAATAGCTGTTTTTATTTAATAACATAGCAAATTAGATGTTTCGACAAACGACGACGAATCGTAACGTTAATGCGATTTGCAAGTGGTCTTTTGAGCCTGGTCTGAAACGGTTATAGCGAAAACAACACGTCCAAGTATGAATAAATTATGAAGTCGAGTGAAAAATAAGTGGGTTTCGATGGAACGGAAAAAATTGAGAACAAAGAGAATTCACGGTTGTCCGTTGTTTTTAAAATGTGAAGCTGCTTATCGATGCCGGCCTTGAGATGAGCCCCAATTTCACACACTTATCAAGATTAACGGGATGTTTCAACAAGATTACAGACGTAATGTAAGATGTAAGAGATTATTAAAGACAAATCACTCAGTCCAGAATGGAGAAGACAAAACGCGAAAATCATAATATTGACGCATTAATGGATGAACACCGATTATAAACAAGCCTTGAATGTTTATTAAAAAACAAAAATAATCACATAATATAAATAAAGTTCCAACGATATGTTCTAAAAGTCTCTTTTTAAGCCAGCAGAGTTACAACGTGATTAACTTACATTATTATTTTACAGCCTTTCTATGTATTAGGGTTAAATTAGAAGTCAGGTGTTTTATAGATGTTATGTTATGTTATGATTACTTAATAAAATCCTATGCTTTACTAGATTTAATCGATGTCAGATGAGACTATCATGAGCTATTACGAATGTGTGTTCGACTCGCAATTCAAATGTAAATGATAACACTACAATCATAAATCGAAAACAATAACAAATTGCTTAATAATTCCTTAGTAATATTTTATTTATCACAATCTGATGGAGGACTTTGACGGTCAAGTGCTCGGAATAAGGCTAAGTTGAATTTGACTTTTTAATAGCACGTACAATACGAATCGATGTCCAATATAGACTTAATAGTTTTGATAAGAAAAAGTTGATACTTCAAATTAAATATTATAGCCAAAAAAATAGGAATATAAATAAAGATGGTATAGTTTAAAAATGAGATCAAGGCTTATATAGAAATGGGTCAAAGATTATTCCCATAAATTTCCTAATCTTATTCGTGATGTCACCCGCTTCTGGGGCTAAGCCTTTTGATATGTGAAATGTAAACAGTGTTACCATTCAAGGTGTAAAAACCTGTCATTGACGGACATACGCTAGGGTCGATCACATAATTCTGTACATTAAAAGATTTATTTTATTAGAAAGAAAAAAGGAAAAAAAGAAATATTTATTTGATACATAACAAACAAAACATAAAATAAAAACAAAATAAAAATAATTAAAATTTAGAAATCAATGTACCAAAAGGTCACAACTCAGCATTGCGATTGCTGATTTTCAGTGGAACCTAGATAGATGACGACTTTAAGAACAATATATATATATATATATATATATTAACTATAGAATTTTGCTCAATGAGAGTAAATTTTCCATTTTAGATAACATTTGAAGTTATAAACTGTTATGTTTACAGTATCACGATGAAAGAGGGATCTTTTCTTTACAAGTGACTTCGTGTTCGCCTAACAATAAGCTTCAGGAGATAATAAATAGGTCCTTCGACCAAAGAACAAATAAGGAAAAGTAACCTTATCTTTAAAATGGCAATTTTTTTTTTTTCATAAATCCAACTTTATAGTCTATTTTAATAAATATGGGTAATAAAGTTGTCAGTAGTAAGAATAACTGCTATAAGACTATTAACGCCATCAGACGCCAATCATGTTTATTATCCATGAATGGTGACAAAAACAATAAAAATGTAAGATAATCTTGGGTACAGAAACAGTGAACATTAAAAAATACAGGATTAAATTATTGACCAACCTATTTTAGGACAATTCGTAGGCGTTTATTAATAATATATTGGAATTGTATAATTAAAGGCATATCTTCATTATCATAATAAGCCCACATGTTGTTAGGGTTCCGTATCCAAAGGTTAAAGCTCGACCCTATTACTAAGACTTCGCTGTCTGTCTGTGACCTGGCTGTATCTCATGAACCGTGATAGTTAGATAGTTGAAATTTGATGTAATACTGTTGCCGCTATAACAACAAATAAACATCGATTAAAAAACAAAATAAACAAATATTTAAGCGGGGCTCCCATACAAGAAACACGATTTTTTATAGATAATTGTACAGAACACTTGTGTTTGTTAGATTGTTTTAAAAATACACCATATTGTTGTCTTACAAAATACACCATGTTGAATCTCAACAATTTGAGTACTGTATGATATCATAATTATATGTTTAACATATTTCATGTTACATAATTATGCTATTAGTGCAATGCAAATGCAAATATCATGTACGGTCCATTATAAACTATGTAATAATTTGAGTTACGTAAAAGAATTTAGTAATATATTGTATAATACAATTGTTATTCTGTTGCATATAACAATCAATTTCCAAACTGCATTAATCGAATCAATTATAACTGACTTTCAGTTTCTCTTTGTTTGACAACAGCAATGACGAGCAAATTTACGAGTATTATAAAAATGAATATTGGTTCTCGCAAGCAGTACTTTCTCTTAACCATTGTCGTAAACATCACTCATCATAATTTGAACTTGAGTCGGTATCATCTCAACAATTTTCTTCAAGTATAATTTTTGTCAACAATGTAATCAAAAACGCCAAATAACGTGAGTGCTAAGAATTCGAGTTCAGATGTTTCTGTGGGAAACCGCATGGCTCGCCCTGTGGCATTCCTAATGGTAGTTCATAGGCAGTAATGACTGCTACTTAATTTTTTTAAGTTCCTCTATTTTGTTAACAAGCTTAAATTCTAACAAGGTAGATTATTTAGAAATAATTCTACTTTGGTACGCCTTGCCCTATAAATTACTTGCCCTCTTTGTGTAAAAGTAAAAGTCAAACAGGTGAATATCTATTTAAATATTAATGTGTATGCGAGAATTGTTGGGGTGCTTAAAATGCTTAGTACTTGAAGCACTATCTATACCTTTCTTTTTTTGTAATTGCGGTTATTTAAACAAATATAATGATAAAATGGTGATAACAATTAAAATATAAGAATTATCGTTAACTTTCAGTAGACATTTTTATAACATGATAATAATTATTCTGTAAGCAATTTTGACTTAGTATCGATAGATTTACAATTAGCGATCTTTAATTACTACCTGACTACCTAATCGATGTCCAAATTTCACAAAATACTTAATTATATGTATTGTAGTGTACTCATTTACGGTTAGTTAGTATTAATCGCTCCATTATTGCGGCGAATGTTTTCTGACACACAGTCTGAATACATTAATCGAATAGCTGTGCTTCGTCTTTCACTGACATGTCGTTTTCTCTCAGAGAGTTTTTATATTACAAAATTGGTGTAAATTTTCGTTATAAATTTTCTCTTTCATGAATTCTTGCGCGAAATTGACTCTTTTTAACATGCTTTTATCATCTTCAACTTTATATAGCATTTTACGTTACTTTATTTAACTTTGTACTTTGTATATTGTACATACACATCCATACACATATACATGTGCATGGATGAATGTCTTTTACAATTGCTATTGTGATAGAGTTAATAGCTACAACAATCTTTTCAGTATTGTCTTTATAAAAAAATTGTTAATAGGAACGCACGTGTTATTTTAATATATAATTAGTGATTAGATCTAAAATAATATAATACTAAAACTATATACATCCATGTCGTTCGGTAATTGCTGTAACATATTTACATGAGCTTGTAACCTTGTACCGTCTAATATTCATAACCAGGCAGCTTGACCAATATTTCATAGAGCACAAATTCTTGTGTTGGATTGGGTTATCAACTCGCGATATAAGGTCATTAGTTTGATATCCACTACAATGAACAAGGGCTTATTAATTGCAAGTTTTAAATAAATGTATCGTTCTTAATGTATCTACCCTGTTTTTAGATGGTAATCTTACTGCATTACTGATATATTAGGACATTGGTACTTCTTTAAAAAGTTATATCAGTCTTATTTCAATTCAAGTTCAAAAAATTTTCTAGTTCAAGTTTTTTTAAGTTCTCAAATCTTAAATAAATTAGATTAATCAGAATCTTTACTTGCAAATGATTTCCCTAAGCCTTTGCATACGAGTACGTATGATAGTGCGTATAAAGCATTCTGTATATGAAAACTTCGCAGCCTCGTATACAGAGCCGTTAACGATAAAATAGAGATGTGTGGAATATAAAATGGAAATGGCTCATTTAAAAAGCAGAGGAGTACACATGATCGTTATGTTGTTGAGTAATCGGGATGAGCAAAATGGAGTTGCAATTAAAATCGCAAAAAAGCGTTTACTTTATTAAAATTATTGATTCAATTTGCTTTAAAACGCCATGTATAAATTAAGTGTTTGTGATTAATATAAATGATGTTTTGATATTGATCTCGATGATTGATGAAAATTGTACTTTAAAATTACTGTTCCATTCATGCTTTTTAACAGTCGACTAAGTTTTGAATCGTAACACAGTTTACTTAAAACACATGTAAATGTAATTTAAATTGTATACCGAAGAAAAGGGACGTAGCTTTCACAATGTCCGTTTAATTCCGGTGCCGGCACCAATGAAATTGTTAATTTTAAGTGATGACTTATCACGTGCTCAACGATGAAGAAAAATATAGTAAGGAATCCTGCATATTTTTGCCTCATCATCATCATCATCATCATATCAGCCGTAGGACGTCCACTGCTGAACATAGGCCTCCCCCATTGACTTCCACTTCGATCGGTCGTTAGTGGCCTGCATCCAACGTCCCTGCGATCTATCTTATTTTTGCCTAACAAAAAATAATTATTTCGAAGATATTTCAAGTTCGCCAATCCGCAGTGGGTTCGCGTCGTGGACTATGCCCTAGTACACAGTACCCGCTAGTACAGAGATACAGAGGAGGCCTTTGCCCAAGAGTGGGATATATAATTATGGACTGTTACTTTTTGCACAGCTGTAAATGAAAATAAAAGGACCTAACGTCTATTTAAGAAATGTTAACAAAACATTTACATAAGTATCATTAATATAATAGGTTGGCAACTAAGTGATTGCGGATTAAAGTTATAGATTTTTCTCACTCCCATTTTTATGATATCCGTAAATGTTAGGATCTTCTTATTGTTATATATGTTAGCTGCCATCCTTACCTAGCTTTACAAATTCATTTCGTAGATATTTTCTTTAAGTTTTTTTTACCCCAATATTAAAACACTAACATTTTCGCCATGTTTTGCTTTATTATTTCCGAATCGAAGTTGTTAGTTGTTGGGAATTGATATTACAGTCACCGCATAGCCCTGATCTCGCGCCATCGGATTACCACTTATTTCGATTCCTGAAAACATCCTTTCGTGGTAAAACTTTCAATGATGATGACGCTGCAAAATATCACTCAACTCAGTTTTTGACCAAAAAGGATCAGACTTTCTACGAGCGTGGAATTTTCAAATTATCAGAGAGATGGCAAAAGGTCATGGAATAAAATGGTTAATACGTTATAGATTGAACTTCATTCCGAGTACAAAAAAAATATTTCATTTAACAAATCAGGAATTACTTAGTCAACCCAAATTGTGTGCCAAGCCAATAATTATTCACACATCCTTACATTCATCCTTACATTAAAGGTAAGAAGCCTATGCTCGGTAATGGAAAATAAAAGTCAATTTATAATACATGTGTCATTTACTTCATATAATGTTAGATGATTCATATAGTTTAATCTTTAATAGAATATTTATTAACCCTTATACCGGAGGGTCCTTTGACGTTCAGGTTAAAGTCATTTCTTCGATGTAATCAGGTATAATCAGAGCCGTCATCGATTTCTACTTAAACTTTTTTCTGACATACCGTGACAGTATTTGAAACATTTTTTATAAAACTACAACACTTCTATCCAGTTTGACAATATTCACACACATCTTGAAACAGTAAAAGGAGACAATATATTGATTACAGGGGTGATGAAAAATCGTAAAATGCAAACTTTATTATCTATAGCTACACTATAGCAATTCTAACGACATGCGTATTATATTTACATACTTTAATTGGTTGCAGAACTTACTAGAACTGGATTTGAAAAATTAAAACGAAAGAGAAATTAAAAAGATATTTAATTTCTTGAAATAAATGTCTATTTTAAGAAAAAATTGTAACTTAAATAATATATTCTTGCAGTTTTTTCTGGTGAATATTAAGAAATTCAAAATAAAAGATAATTATTCTACTTTGAACTTAAAACATACAATTTAAGTTTAAACTATGATTCAGTTAAAATTGCTTGAGGATTTTAGACAAATTGATACACTATACTAATAGGCCCCTAGAGCTTTGAAAGTCAATACTTGGATAGAACCTGAATCTTTATATTTTATTGGCTTATAAAAATATTTAAGACTAACACTGCATAGGATTGTAGAATGATTTATATGTATAGTAATATCATAATTTCTTGTCTATTTATAACATTTTTAGTGGATTTCTATTTCATATAATTAAAGAGTAACTTTAAAAAATCTTTGTAAATATGAACTTACGTTTTATAAAATAAATATGTTAAAAAAAACTTATTAACATGCAAAGCAAGCCGGAATGAAAGTGTAATAGCGAAGTAAAAGCACTAAATCACAGAGACGTGTCCCTTTTATAACCATTTCATATACCGCATACAATATTTCTCTTGCGCAACAATCTAAATACTCAAAAAGCTTACTCAGATGCAAAAGTAAATTTTCAAAATTATAAGATAGTTTCAATGACACAAAATATGAGAAGTCAGAACGATATTAATAATTATTTCAGATTTTCTAATACATTTGGAATGATAGAACCATTCTTCTTCTTTCGTTCTTTATGGCTTCTCTTGAAAGAATTCTGCCAATGTCAGATAGAACCATTCTATGGATATTTTGATATTTGACATTAGATATAGGTGAATTGATTCTGAGTGCATACTGTAATATTTATCTATTCATATAAAGTAAAACTTACGCGAGTTCAGAATAAAGACAAAAACCAGATGAGAACAAATTAAGTTCTTAGATGAAAGTACCGGGGCCCTTATTTATAATGTTTTTTAAAATAATGTTTACTCGCAACTAATTTCGTACTTTGTTTTGACGTTACGGATCATATCTCATATTTAATTAATCGGAAATGAATGACACGTAACAGCTGCTTTTGTGAAAGCCGTCCATTTATAAAATTATAATGTGGAAAATCGATACATTTTTGCGGGCGAAAATCTTTTTGATCGTTAATTGAAAATTATTCACATAACCGGGTAGAATATTTTTTTTTTAATTTTGTACCTACATATTAATCATGGCGAAAATGGCGCTATTGTTTGCTTTATAAACAAATAAAGCCACGTCTCTTACTATGCAACTTCGTGACTACTGGTATCGTGTTTGTTATCTTTAAAGTATGCACATGGAAATGTAAAACTGTACTTTGTACAAATAAATATAACTGACTCGACTGTCGACTTACTGGTTGAATTCATGCAATAACCGACACAACTGTATGGGATCACACAAAAGCGATTAACATAAAATATGCATTTATTGACGGGTTGCGTAGGTAGAAATTACTACTGGGAAACACATAATAGACAACGACACCTGTTTCACTCACCAGTGAGTCATATCTGTTTATTTTAAATAATTTACCAGGCGCATAATGTTGTCTACAATCATAATAATTACAATCGTATTCAAGGTTAAGTAGTATTTAACATAATTTGTCCAGGTCCCGTAAATTTATTCTTTTTGATTGGATGTCATCGCTCATATTGTTTGAAGGCATGTAAGCGCTTCTTACCAAACGGCTGAAAATGTACTACACGTGAACATTGTTAATATTCACGCCAATAAATGAGTTGCTCAATAACTATTTAGTAGTAGAAAGCCGGCAAATTCTTTACCTTCTTCGTGTAAACAATGTTGGTTGGCTTTTACAATTCCTTTGTGATCAGTTCACAAGCAGTCGCTAATGAATGGGTCTGCTCAGCCGTGACCGGGTACTGAAAGAATGTACTCGTTAACTTTGGTCTGCTCATAAATCATTGCGACCTTTATATTAGTCTCGCCTGTAAATGGGCAACACTTTCAGTTATATTCACAACAGGGCGACCGAGCAATTTCAAAACCTACTCCCAATTATCCTTACGAATCCTTTCTAATATTATAAAGGCGAAAGTTTTTATGTATGGATGGATGTTTGTTATTCTTTCACGCAAATACTACTGATTGGATTTTTATGAATCTTTACAATAGTATAGCTTAGACATCAGAATAAGACAGGCTATAATTTTTTATATATATATATATATATATATATATATATATATATTATGTATATCATCCGTCTTTCTGTCTGAATGTTACTACTTCAGCTTATTCTACGCAGACGTAGTCGCGGGTGGCAGCTAGTGTTTTAATAAAGATGACGCAGGTCCATACTGCGCGGTGTTTAAAAATTGTTCCGCATAACATTATAATATGACACTTATAAAAGTAAATGTGACTGATGATATAGAACGTATGATACGGAAAGAGATAGCAGTCTATAGAATTGTATTTCTTCTTCTTTATGACATCTGAATTAATTTTTTTAAACACAAAGGAACCTTAAGTTCTAGGTATCAGTAAAATAGTCTTCATTTTATAATATCTTTGATTTTGTTTTTTACGCGAAAATTAACGTGAAAGCAATTTCAATTTTCTATAAAAAATTAATTTCTTGAGAAAATTCATGTTGGTAATTCGATTTCGTGTTTGTAACATCTACAAATGTTTTACACTGCGCCACGATTAGCAAATCTGTTCTGTCATTATAAGTCGTATGTGATATAGTTAATTAACTGCAATGCAAAAAATACAGAAAAAACATTTTCACTAGTAAAGATTATATGTATCAAAAGTCTATTTAGCCTTGTAACTGCCACTAATATTAATTAACTTTGTTTTTGGGGTACCGATTCGTGCATATTTAAACACACATTGAATAAAGCTCAGCAAAGATTTTTTCACCCGCGTTTTAATTCTGTAAAATAAAGAAGTAAGATATGTGTTATATATATATATATATATATATATATATATATATATATATATACATATATATATATATATATATATAAATCATACATATGGGGTATTTATATATTACATGTGCAAATATTAAGTAAGGAAGCCCTGAAAATATTTTCTCTCTCGTAATATAAGACGCAAGGAAGTTTTCCAGGAATATCGGAAAGCCTCGCGAACAAATTGGCTAGATACCTTACGACGAAATATTTTATCCGGATTTATGGATGAGTGACACGAGAGAGATGTCTTCGGATCGTGAAAAGCTCAATGCGTATTTATAAAGTAGGACTGACAACTTGCGATTTCGCTGCTTTTAACGGAAAGCATTTCCCATGAACTGAAAGCAACAACGTCATCCAATAATTCAACTGAATTCTGCAGGAAAAATTTATCGTTCTTATATACGTATACATACAGTAACATGATCGTATCTTTTTTGCAATCAACTTTAAGGATTTCATAAATATGAACGTGCCTATGTTTTAAGTCGTTTCTCTGCAACCACAAGCTGAAAGATCTTTACACAGAGGGAATAGTGCGGGTAGATGTTTTCCTTGAAGTTTCTGCAACTAACTTTGCTCATATGATATACGTTCAGGCATGGTCATAATTATGTTTATGTGATATACAGCGTGTCGTTACATCCGCGACAAAAAAATAACACGTCTAACGCTAATTGCCAATAATCATATAAAAATTTAAAACGTTAAAAAAAACATAATTAAAAAAATATTTTTCAAACAAACTAATTAAATAGAAAAGAAACAAAATTTGTAACATCCTATACAACTACAACTGACTTATTCATACATTCAGAGACTTTTTCATTTGTTGCCACAGCTTCCCATTACAAATCTCTCCTTCTAACAGTATATTTTTTCTTTTTTAAATTCATTCTACCCATTCGTATGCTTTGTGACCTTTACAATGAACTTTACGTTAATTTTATACGTAAGGGATGTTCTAAAATTGTTTGTTTTGGAAAATTTAATAACTCGGTAAATATTGATGTTCAAAGAATGTAAATGTTTAATACAGTTTTAAAAAGTTATCCATTAATGTGTGTTCATTTATTGTCGCGGTTGTAACGACACGCTATATTATATATAGCGTGTCGTTGGCACAAAAAATAGTCTATTATTGCGATAGTTTAAATACGACATAATATATGTACGTTTTTAATCACATGCTTATGCATACTTAATTCATTGATTGATTTAATAGACGACGCCCTTGTAAGTTTGCCGTCCGTATACATCATAACACATTAAAGCTCAGTGGTTTATGCATTAATAGCATATGAGAATATTTATATTACACGAAACGTCTATTACACCTTTTCCCTAAATAATAACATTCCTGTTGATTATTGACTTATGAAATTGTAAAGTATACGAAAGTGAAAACAAATATTTAAGTTGTTTACTCTTTCGAAGTTAAATAAAGACAAACACAGCATACAACAGTTGGGCCAACCAAATAACTTTCAAATTCACTTAGGCAATAATAAAGAATGAACAAGCAATAAAAAAGTGACCCCACAGTTAAATTTACCTTACGCTGAACGCAGTGCTGACTATTTCTTTATTTGGACATTTATTGCGAACTGCACGCAATGTTTGCAGTTGTTTGAATAAAACTCAAGCAGATACATTATTCTAGGCAATTCACGGGCTTAGGTATGGACTGTCGTGTTTTGAAAACTACTCAGCGTATTACTTTGTAGATATGTAGGTATTTGTTTTTCGTGAAACTCGAATATATAAATTATAAATATAAATAAATACCAAAACATTATATAATTTCATAAAATAAATAAGGGACATTGACATATTAAGGGGATGTTGATATATTATATATAATTATCTGCAGAGAATTCGGGAAGATTATACGTTTTTCACGTTTTGTTCCACCAGTTCCTTTTCATTTCAGATTGTTATTTCCTCTCGAAAACATGGTACCGATGCTATGGCAGAAAATATCTTCGCCTCATAAACCTTAAACATATTTGTATAAAATATAGCCTAACAAGGGCTCTAGCCCTTGTTTATTTTATATTACATTTTATAATTAAAAACATAGTAGAAACATAGTAGACTATGTTTCTACTTATAAAATGGCATGGTATATTAAGGACGAAGCTAATATTGGCTAAAAATATACCAGTAGATAAAAGCAACAGCTGACAGTCAGCTAAATCTAATAACGATACCTTATGAATACAAATCTTTCAACTTACATAAAATGGAGTCAAACACATAATTGAAAAAGATAGAAGATAACAAATATTATTTCACAATTTGTACTTGCACTTATTTGTGGTAAAATACCAAATAGTTTTCATTATTTTTTAAACAAGTAATGTGATTACTTGATATGTGATATGATTACGAAATAAATAAATGACATGTGACTTTTTCATAGGATAACGATACTTGTATTTTTTACGATATTACGATTTTTTTTAATTTTAACATAATCAGGGTTACTGTAAAATAACATGACTTCCAATTAATTATTTACAGAAGTAATTATAAAAGTTACGCCACCGACACCAGCTCCAAACTGCTCTCTCCGCGATAAATCAGAATATCAGCTAGCTTTATCGTCACTGAACTTTCAATCTTTTAATTTATATTGTACATTAAAAAACCGCGGTTATAAGAGGATGGTAAACACTTGAATGTATTCAATATTATGAAAATTTTGGCATAGATTGATATTTCACAAGCGGACGTCATTTTTCAAAATAGAGTGGGTTAATAGCCCATTACATTTTTTCTTTACGCGTGTATGTTTTCTGCCACAACAAATTTTATTAATGAGTTTTAAATAAGTTTATATTATACGTATCCGACGAACAACGTCTTTCGCTTCTCTACATCAACAGAAATACTGTTAATAAGTAGGGATATAGTTAATAATTTATTTATTTATATTTTTTTGAGTACATCATGTGTTGTTAGCTAGCTATAGGGCCAATTCTTATATATTATGTTTATTCCTATTGCGGGACCCACAGCATTGGTAAAAAAAATAATACACAATAATTATAATACGTGGAGATTTTACTTTATGATAATTAATTGACTCAATGGTTAGAGCGTCGGGCGTCCTTCCCGAAGAACTCTGGTTCAAATTCTTGCAGCATCAAAAAAACTTTTCGTTTATTTTTTTCACTGTGTAAGTGCAGAAAATAGGACTATAAAAATGAATATCCCTTAAAACCACTTATTATTCGATTGATAAGATTGCAGGAAATTGGACAAACGTATCCTGCTTACCCTTGAGAAGTGATTGTTGTGTAATTCTGGATGTATAATTCTATATTGTATAATTTTATATTTAACCGTGGTTAGGCCTCGCAACAGTGTTCAATGTTGTACGAATAAGCAGGTCCGTCCGGGTAAGTACAACGACTTCACAGAAGACCGGCGTAAAGTAGAAGTGTTGTACACTTCTACATTTCGTTTAGTGAATGAGATAGCCGGGGTCCACTTTATTTAAAGGTGACAACGTATTTACAACCCTATGGGTGTTGCAAAAGTCCATGAGCGGCGGTTATCACTTATCATCAGGTGAACCGCCAGCTCGTTTCCAACTTTGTCACATTAAAAAATACGACAGACTGGGACAGGAGTCTAGTCGCCCTCATTAATATTTTCGTTTCAAAGAAATGGCAATGACCAAGATGACCAAGTTAACATAAGAGACACATAACACCAGTTGTATTCTCAGCGTATTGCCACCTACTGAGAGTTTAGTCTCGCATCTAGTGAGGTAACCTGACTATATTTCACGTCACGTCCGTCTTCCGTCTAGCTGGCTTGCTTGTGTGGCAGGAAATGTTCTGTTATTTCTTTGTCCACTGTAAAACTCGATAGATTAGTTGCAATCTTGCCTTGAGCAAAGGGTCTTATGGTTTATACAACATTATGTATTTTGCGTGTGTGAAGGTCAGTTAGCGGCGTGGTTAGTAAACTTTTGTATTCTAAATTATAGAGCAGGAAACTCATTTCTGTACTACCCAAGCGATGTTCCGTCGTAATATTGACTTCGAATTGAGCTGAGCACGCCATGTTTAACCTTGTTGCTCTTTACGACCAAAACCTAATGATTTCAAAAATATAGCAATATTCATAATCATATGTACGTTTTTTTTTTGCAATTTCATCAGGAAGTAACGTACATATAATTATAAACATAATATGAAATCTTTTCACATGGTACTAAATGGGACCTATTCTAAAAGAACTTCAATAGAAGCCCATTTAGAGACGATATAATAGGTTGCAATTTCATTAGGAAGTAACATAAATTTCGTTTTGATTTTTAAACTTGTGCTGAGTACCGGAGAACATTATACGTAATAACGAGGCATAACGTCGAGACTGTGGGTGACAATAGCAAAAGCGGTCACGTTTTTTGATACTTAATTTTCATATCTCCCACTATTGCTTCGCTTATCTTTATTGCTCTCACTAAATGTTAATGTTTTACTGAAATAGTCATTAATTCATTTCAATATAGAATTAGGTCACGTAATATTTCTAAACTATTAATACTCTTAATACAGTGCGATTATATTGACAACTATTCCATTAAGGTTTATAAACTTATAGTTATTCTGAAGCTCATAAACATCAATTAAAACTTATTTGTTATTTATTATTAATTTTTTGATGTGAGAAGGTGGCAAGCCAGCTGGCGGTTCACCTGATGTAAAGTGATAACCGCTATTCGCAACACCCGTAGGGTTGCAGATTATTTAGAATATTATTCAGATATTTTAATAAAGTGTACCCCGGCTCACTAACCATAGGATACTCTTATATTAAGAAGTATAACACTTTCCTTCACGCCTGTCTTCTGTGAGGTCGTGGTACTTCCCGAACGGACCTGCCCATTCGTGCAACAAAGAAGACTGTTGCGTGGCCCTACCACCACTTAAGTGCAATCTGGTGAATAAATCGTTAAGATTTAACTATGGGAATTAAATAGCTGAATGCGCTTCAATTCGGCCGTTACATCTTCATGTGTATGTAATTCTGTGTACGGTTTGTGGAACGCCCCCAGCTCGCTCCGATAGTCATCAAGCAAGAAACTCCTCGCGTGTTTTAGTCGTGCATTTCCCTCGCTGCAGTTTCGCTCCAACACAAAGATCCAACACAAAACGACCAAAGGTCTAGTTACGTTAATAAATCTACGCTTTATTCCGTGTCGCCGCCGCTAAAGTACGACCTGAATGGTTTCACTGGAGAGATTATTTTTATTGTTAGATACTGTCCGTTTAGGTCGTTGTTAACGGTAGGTTTCTAAATAGGGTCATCAATGTTGTAGCGAAATTAAATATTGCCGAGAATAATAATTATGATGTCTCCCCTGTGTCTTGCACACACGCTCATTGTGGTAAATAATTATTTTTCTTTAAATCGTTGTTGTAAGACAAGATTTTATTCAATAGTCTGAGCTCCATTCTAACAGACAGCTTACGATGTCTTGTAATGCTTATAACATAAAGTACTGTCTTTAATATGATAAAACATTAAAAAGTTAATCAAGTTGAATGTAGATAAAGTTTTTAACTTCAACGTCCGTGAATGGTTTTAGTTAATAGATTCGGGCGCTTATTTGCGGAAATTGCAATACAGGCCGGGTACGGACGCTAATGAAGAAGGGCGGGCGGCCATCAAGTTAATCGGAACATTCACGCTATGTACCCGTTTTTGCATGAAATAAAACCAGTTTGCAATAAATTGAGCCGTGGAAATTAGAGCGGCTGTTGGTTATCCGAAAGTGAAGAAAATATATAGTACTTTATAAATCTATAATTTTGAAGTCATTACAAAAAATTTGTTTCAAAAGAGACGCAACTTATTGCGGTTTGGTTTTGTCTGTATATATATGCACGAATTATCTCTTTATTATTATTCTTTCCACTTAAAGATTCCGTCTAGATATTTTCTTTTATCTCTACCTACGAGCATACCACTCAAAATTCTATCATATTTATGAAGTACCGTTGAATTTCGGAATTTAAAAGATTATTGATCAAATACACTGAATTAACTTATAGAACTCGGACACTGAGCTCACTCATGTATATAGTCTTTCTATTAATATTTTTTAATTTATAAAAGGAAAATAAATATTTTCTAACCATCCCATGCTAAAGAAAATTTGAAATTGTTTTAACATGAACAGCGAGCTTGCGTAGCTTCGCCGTTAATTACTCAAATTTCGAAATCATGTAAATTTTATGAAAGATTTACGTAACGAGCACACTAAGTCCAACCTTTGCTATCAATTTTTAAGATTGAGTATTTCTTTTTAAACTTAAAAGTCAAAAACATTGTACGCGTATAGCATACATCAATAACAAATTAGGCAAGTAAAATATTTGATACATAATTACCAATAACTATAGCCAAATATTACCATGGTATGTCATAAAAATTTGCTTCATATTTTTATAGGATTTTTCTATATTAGGAACAAATCAGCTCTTCTATATACAACGTTGTTTAATAACACCGTGCAAAACTTACATTTATTCGCATATTCACTGTTATGCTCGCAATAAAAGGTGTTTAAAGGAAATTTGCGTGCTATGCAGTACTTTTATTACGACTCCATGATGCATTTCATGCGGTAATAGCCCATCGAATCACGGAATGATATCCGTACAAGAATGCTAAACACATCTGTATTATTTACGACTTCATGGCCGAAGTTAGGGAAGCAATGTAGAATATTTCTAGTCTGTGGATAACGCGAGCGGCCACTGAATGATTTTTTACTAACGAAAATACATTAATTATACACACTGTAACATAACACGAAGAGTAATTTTTCCTTTAGGCCACCATATAAAGACGTTTGTTTAATATGATGTTAATTACGATTAATGACGGAAATAAGCAATATATACATCTATACATATATATAAAAATATTTTGTGTATTAAACAAAAGACGGCATAAACAAAAAATAATTTGTACATGGATAGATTACGCGTTATTGTTGACCTTGGTTAAAGTGTTACGAGTTTGACCCAAACCCAACACTAACGCCAAGCCACGAAAACCTTGACGTCAGTCATTTGCTTATCGTTGTAACTATTAATAGAAAATTGAAATCGATGGTTTCCATTGGAACATGTCATAAGGAAACTTTTATTTTACGCTTTTCCGAAAATTATACATATCAATCTTTAAATGAGACCACTTTTTGAGCGTTTCTCTTTCAAACTAAATTGTAAGGAATAAAGACTAGAGAATGTTTAATACATTCTTTCTATATAGCAACATGTTTAGAGGAAAAGTGATGAGGGATATTTTTACACAATTACCAGGAATCGCGATTGCTTTTCATACCGCATTGATGGTAATCTGACTCAGAGTGCTTTGCCAGTCATTATTCACGTCGGTGGCTTGTTTATCATCCCACGTATGGAGGAGTCATCGCGGGGAGACGCGAATCTCCTGTCTCTTGACGCATACGATTATTTTAGGACGTCTTGGTTCGATGCAACGGGCGCGTATTGGATCCGCGTTGGAATTTAAGGGCCACCATTACATTTGGAACATCTTGTATTACAATCTCGATTCATCATAATAAATGTCTAAATTAAATATGAACGTACGTCGAAATTGATAATTAATTAGCAAACACATTTATGTAAGCGCTGAATTATTTATGCTAAATACATTTGTGGTTGCGAATCAAATAACAAATTTGAGAGTTTAGCTGCGTTTGAACTTTTTAATATAATCACGTTTATAAATGTTATAAACGTATAGCAATCACCCCATAAAGCTGTACAAATTCGAATAAAACCCAGTAAAGAAGCTGTAGAGATTGAGAGCAATTTGTGCATCTTTTATAGAAGCGCGACAAACTGTAATTAATTGGCGTTGTTAATTAATCTGCCAAGACAGCTGACGGTCCTACCGACCGGGATACGTCAGGCATGCTCAGACGCAACGTACACCCACGCAAAGCTCGGGGTATGAACAAAGACCGACGTCCCCGAGCTCAGTATACGCGGAATCTTGACGCGAGCAACAAGTCTAAGGGGAAGAATAGTTTAGTGTCTTGAGATTATACGGGATATTCTGCAACTCATCCAGGTATAATGGAATATTTATTTACTATTCAGACTGTAGATACTGCGTTATAATAAAACAAATTAAACTTGCTTTTTAAACTACTCTTTCTAGATGGTATTACTCTTTAAAATAATTTTGAAAACGTGCATTGGAGAATGCTTATATTATTATGATATGTTTGAGTTATAAGGCATATTAAAGAAACAAAATCCAACCATCCATATTTACGAGCAACAAGAAATTCCAGTACATTTTAGAATATTCCTATAATTTTTTATTTGTATTTCGTTGTCATAGCACTCAACTTCATACATCTGTCAATATTCTTGACTTTCCTAGTCACGTATAACAATAGATCTCGAATTCTGAAGCTAGATTTACAAAAATGCGACCGCCTCGTGTTTGTCGAACTTACCCAGAAATTCTTCAGGGACGTAAATTTAAATTCAGTCCCAGCTTTCTGTTTCTGGCATAACGCCAACCGCGGCTTTCGTTCCCATCAAACTAAAACTTCTCGTTTCACTTTCGTAATGTGTTGAACAATTCGAACCAATATTGATTTATTAATTATTTTGATACTTTTCAAGCAAGTTTCCACATGTACCTTAATTTATATTCTATTTAAATCTATCAGCAATAATTTATCCCATATAGTACATAATTTCAGAAAAAAATTATATTATGCATAACAAAAATAAATATTTTTTATAGATAAATCAAAAATAAAGCAAGATGTCTGAGCAAAAGAACTTAGAAGCTGGCCAACAACTGGTTAAGAAGACGATGGACGAGCTGATCCAACAAAAGCAAACATCAGAAAAAGTCACCATACAAGCAAGACAAGAGTTTCGCGAACACTACGAAGAGAGCTACGAAGAAGAGTTCGAGGAGGAGACCTTTATTGACCAATTTGGAAATGAAACTACAAAGAGAGTGGAATCGAGCAGCGAGAGTAAAGAACACTCTAAGAGCGCTGACGTACAAGTTAAGGCTACCGGACTCAATGCAGAACAAGTTAAAGCCCTCACAGATTGCGCCAACGAAGCGGGTCAACTTGCCCTAACTTCAAAGCCCGCCAACTGAGCCATGTAATTAAAATCATTATGTAAAATTTACCATGTAACATTTTAAGCAACATCGCATTAAGCTAACGCTTCCAAGAAAATTAAAACGAAACAACCATTTGTTTAACCATTTGAACGGAATTGTTTGCGTTCGTTGTTCGAGTGTTGTAAAATCCTTTACTTTAATCTTCCTTGACTCTCCCTAATTTGTCAGTAGAGCATAACGACAAAATTTATTAATCGTACCAATTTGTTTCAGGTGTCATTTCGTTGTGCAAGTGGTGGTATCAAAGTGTGATAAAGACTGTGCCGTGTTCCTTACTATATATATTTGTAAATTTAAGTAAACGTTTATATAAATGCAATAAATGTATTAATAATAAAATGGTGTATTAGTGTTCTGGGGCTTTAGTTGATTTTACGGGTGATTTAGAAAAAAACAAAATGGAGGAAGAAGAGGACGAGAGGAAAGTCAGGAGGCCTAAATTGGGTGCCTTTAGCTCTTTAAACGCCCGCATCGTTCATTCTTCTTTAGAAGAAGGTTTCCTGCGCCAGCAAGCGTCGTCCGAATCGGCCGACGCGAACATTTCGGGTGTGTCGACCGCACAGCTCAGCGATAGGAGTTTTGTCTCCAAAACTAGCACCTTTTCGCGGAGCGGCACATCGAGTTCTAGCCAGGAGGAATGTGAGGTCGCCCAAACTACCATCACGAGCGCCCAGTACCTGGCGGCCTCGAGGGTGGAGACGGCGCGTTCGATGGAAAGTCTGCGCCCCAGCAAGGACACGTCGCCGGCGCGCCCAGCTAGTTCCTGCACCACCGTTCGAGTCCACCGCAGCTCGTTCTTAACGGCTAGCGAGCGAGATGTGCGCGAGTCGAGGGGTCTGCCCGCTAGGCGCGCCTTATCCGGCGAGGACATGGGCAACTCCGCCGAAAAGAAACGGGGCTTGTTCGCAAGCACCGAACGGCGAGCTTTGCAGCAGTTAAGCCTACCCCCGCCGGAGCGCCGGCTGACCATCCTCAGCCCTCACAGCCCCATGGCGAACACGGAACTACAATGGCCTACACCACCTGGTATACGCGGCAGACGAAAGAAAGGAATGGTTCTGCCCAAACTGATTCTGCCCCGCAGCGACTCTGACGGATCCGAAGTATTTTTCGAAAGGTGCTTACATCTGTTATTTTAGTATTGTTTTAATCAGCGTATTTTAAGCATCTTCTTGTTACAAAAGTATAGAAAATTATCAGGTTTAAATTGTTATATCTTAATGCTTTTTAAAATATAAACAGAAAAAAAAAGAACAGCTTCAGCTGTTTCATAATCAAAACAATTTCATATACATAACTGATATTTAATACTGATACTACTGAGTACATTGTCACCCTGAAAACGTAGATAAGCCAGAAATTTGCGACATTTTGTATCTTATTTAGAATTCACAATGTAAAGTTAGTAGATGAATTAACAGATTAAATTCTTCCTAATACCTTTTGTACAGCATCTTTTGGACTCTTCGAGGGTTGTTTATCTTAAAAATATTCATTCTCTTCGGCACGTTAAACTGTTCTAATAAAACAGTTGATTAATAGTAAAATATTAAAAATTTATCATTATCCCGGTATTAATTTTATTAATACATACATAGTATATTTTAATATAAACACAGCTCAGAAATTTCGCTACCTACATGAGCTCTAAACCAAAATTCCAAGACAAACATGTTTCGGGCTCGATTGTACGTCAGTAATAAAACGTTTGTTTACTCTGTATGAGTAAAACGTTGTATTTGCGCTGTATTCTGCTCTTTAATTGCGATTTCTATTCTTTTCAATTTAAACGACGGACGAAAAAACATCAAAAATAGATTACAGATCACAAAATTCTTTCGGTGTATTTCTAAATATGTGTTCTAAACATCTGCTGCCGTAAATTGTCTCAAATATAGTTTAAACAAAAATGAAACTCAAAAGAAATTTATACTATTATACCGTTGTGACAAGAACAATAGAAAATTTAATATGATCATTTTCACATACATACGTACGAAATGAGCCGTGCATATGTGCAGAGTTGGACAAAATCCAAACAAGTTTTGCTTTATCGGTCTCGCGCTGGCTAGAAGAATAAACACGCGACGTGAATCACTGATGGTCTATTTTTAATTACGAAAGCTGAACAGGTAAACATAAATATAGCTCGATGCTCGTCGTTGGACTTCCCGCGGTACTTTTAATCTAATTTCATGACAAATTAAATGAAACGCTTAAACCGAATATCTTGAAACAAATTACACACCAAAATTAAACAGTTTTAAAGCAGTAAGGGTTTTTCTTTATTATTTACTCCGCACCTTGTTTCATTTATCATTGTTTCTTTGCAAATATATTTTTTATAAAATTGATAAGGCGCTCTAGAATTGTTACCGTTATAGTTTAATTGGCAACAATTACTAATTAAATAATAATAAAAAGTTTAAAAATTATGGTCTAACGTATATTTTAGCCCAACAATTCAAAAAGTTTTTAATGTTATTCAATATTTTTAATTCGTATTTTTCTGCAATATTCTACATCTTGAAGAAATTTAGCGTATAAAAACCGTATTGCAGGTATATGAGAGATCTAGGTAGTCGGAATTTGTTTCCACTTTTGATAGCAAACAAACATGTAATATGAATGCGTATTACATATATTGCAATGTTTTATTGTCTATAGCATTACTTTCAATGCATTCGCTAGAATTGTTGTATTTTTGGGCCCTTTTTTCTCTTCATCAAACTTTACTCACCACCTTACGTTTCACACACCTGTTTTTTATATAGTATATAAAAATGAACAAAGGAATTATATAATATTATTATTTTATTCAAATATCTCAAATATTTTTGTAGGTTATTTCAATGCTTACTATATACTTTTCAAACTTGTACTAATTACCCAAGCTTCACGTAGGCTTCGCAGACCAGCACACGTTTTTTAATATATCTTTATTTAGAGTTCTTACTCAACTCAACAATAATTTTTATGTTACCTAAGAGATGAATGAAAACAGTAAGCAGTTTCACTTATAGATAAGCTATCATAACGCGATGATCGATATTTTACAACACTGATAATGAAATATCATTATTTCGGTTTACACATGGCCACCTTATCAATATCGAGCACACACTTATCAATTTTGTTGATAGTGTGATTAAACGACTATCTGATATGCTTGCCAAAAATTAAATATGTTCAACAAATAATGTACACATGTCTAAGATATGTCTAGTTTGCTAAGTAGCCTATTTTCCCTATTATTGAATTAGTTCAACCCATTCTCCGGGGTCATTCATTTGACCCAGCAGTTTAAAAATAAAAATAGATTTTCAAAAAATAAATATTTTACGGATTTTATCTTGTTTTGATTTTATTCTTACATTCCCGACTCTTGAAATACTCTATAGCGACTTTCTCTTCTTTTTCTTTCTTTCTTTCAGTGTTAAAATTAATGACTTTGACATAATTTAACTTTATTTTGTGCACATCAGAGCCTCCTGTGATCAGGATTTAATAATATCTATCTAAATAAGAATATCTATTAAGTTTACAAAATTTTACGATAAAATAAAATGCGATTAAATGCTTTTGAGTAATTAAAAGAAAAATGAAATTAAAATATTGTAACGTTTTTTTCTCACGATTACATAACATGTTACCCATATTTCTAAAAACTCAACATCAAGAGAAGCACAATTGTAGCAAGCATTTTAATTCCGTTTTATCAACACAGAGCCCCTGCAAAAGCTTTTCATAGAAACACGTTCCAATATATTATTTTCAAGAATAAATAAATGGATTCACACTCTATAAATCTATTTGCACTTCAATTCAATACAGCATTGGCTATTTCTGGTCTTTTTGCTTTATGTTTCTTTTAAAGCATCGTCTTTATTTCATCCGCTTATTGCTTTTGAATTGATATTATTTATATAGAATATTTGTTTTAAAATATAGCAAATAATATTCAAGTAATATTATTTATCAACATATTTCTTGTTTTCATATTTCAACATTTATCAGAAACACTTTGAAGTACTTTTCGCATCATTTATAACTTTAATATTTAATTTTTTTTAATTAAAGGACCTTAGATTTAATCGTGTTTAATTTGTTTTAAATGCCAGACAAAGTTGTAAACCAAAGTTGTTTAGATAAAGATAAAGACAAAGTTGTTTAGATCACAAGATGTGAACTAAAATAAGTAAGTAAAATAAAATAAACACATTAAATCATTTAAAAATAGAACTTGAGACGTTAATTTACTTCTAATTAAATAATATATTTTAAAAGTAATTTCCGTACCTCTACTGACTAATTGAATAATTACATATTTAAAATTACAATGTATGTGAGTATTAACGTGACAATACGACACATCAATTTCTGAAATTGTGACACTGATAGCCAGTAGTGCTGTATTTCCACTGTTCACTGCCTAAACACCTGTGCACACATTTCGTGTTCGTCGAGCCATTGATCATGAATTACAGTTGAGTGTTGCGACACTGCGTACGGCATTGGTGATACCTTTAGAAAAAAAAATAAGCGAGTACATATGGAAATAATTGTCGGCAAAAAAATGACAATACAATGTATTGGCACAAATTTTATTCAGTTTTAAAATGATATAAAGAACTTTCTTTATTTAAAATTTGTATTAAAATAGACTACCTTATTCTTCCTTTCGTTACTTTACTCGTGGTTCTCAGTGTTATGAAACCTTTAATTGAAACCTTTAGTGCACTCTTGAAATGTTACGTATTACTTATAACTTTAAACTCATGTATTAATCAGCTATTATAAGTAGCTAAGAACATTTTATATCTACAAAATTACAATCTAGTGAAATCAATTTCGGGCATTTTAACCTTCTCCCGGTTTAAGGTTTTAAATAACATTTAATAGTAAATTTGTATAACACTATCTATATTTACGTTTAATTAGCCATTTAATATCGGATTTGATTATACAGCAGTGTAACTAAATCCCTAGTTAATCCGTTATTACAATCAGATTTATAACAAATACTTACCTAAAAATTCTTTATCTATCATGTCTGAGTGTTTTACATTAAAGTTGTAGTGCGATAAAGTTTCAATAAATAAAGTTCCTCATTCTATTTTAATTTAAGATAATTATAATGTGATAAAAATTAAGATATTAAGATGTTTATTGAATTTTAAATAAATAGTTTTTTTCTAATACGGCTCATGTTTCTGATAGCTCTATATACATAGTGTGAAAAGTTTGACATTCATTTAAACATGATTGACATAAAAAATATTTGATAGATTAAAGATAAAAAAAAATATAAATAATTTTAATTAAAAGCTTATACAAAGCTTATGTCCAATATACCTTTTTACAATTTAAATTATATTATCATGTTCATGAAACGTATATCATGGATGTTAAGAGGGGAATTCAACATATGTTTTTCCTAATATTTTTTTATCGATGATATTCCATTGGTTTGTTGGTTGGTTTCATTGTTGGTTGCATCACAAGGGATAAATAACAGAACTAATCATGTAAAATATCTATATAGCGCATATATAAGAACGGCGACAAGATAGTTAAGTAGATCAAAGCAATTTAAGTTATTTTCGACAGTTATATAAATACTGAGATGTTTCATAGTATAGTTTTCAAGCTATATACAGGGTGGCTTTTCTAAGTGTATCCATTTTTTTATTAAACTCTAAACATTAATAATGTTATATAAAAATGATAAATATTTAAAATCACTCGTAAGTAATTAATTACATTCATTTGAACTTATCTCAAAAAGTGCGTAATTTATATGCAACTCATTTATTTTACGCGCGATCATTCATACCTAACACGCACACAAGTTCGTGCACAGTAAAATTTAGGTATTTATCAATGACTACCGCATTGACATTTTTTGGGAAAAAACTTTGTTTTTTATTTCAATAAACGATAATACTATCGAGCCTGAACCTCCTGTGTTAATTTGGGCACTTCTCAAAAAATCTACTCGACTAGTTTCTGCGTAGAATAGGCTGAAGGTGTAACATTCAGACATAAAGACAGATATACATAAAAATATGTAATAAATTATAGCCTATATCTTATTCTATTGTATAAGCTATATAATTGTAAAGTTTCATTAAAATCTTTTCAGTAGTATTTGCGTGAAAGAGTAACAAACATCCATCCATCCATACAAACGCCTTTATAATATTAGTAAGGATATTTTATATATTGGCCGATTTTACTAGAATAAATTACAAACAAATTTTGTCCTTATTATATTATCTTCAAAGTAAGTTTTAAAAAAATTTCAATCATAGTCATCAAAAGTCTATTAATAATGTTTGATTTTTAATATTGCGATACTATTTTATTATACGTATGATTAAATATCAAAACAATAGACCCGCGCTTATTCAGAGCTTATTTCACCATCGGTGTTTCTTCCCACGCATATCACGAATGATGTTTGAGATAGACAAGCTTGTTATTTCGTAATATTTTTGTATACTAGTTGCACTTCTTTTGAATTTATATGGTTATCGTTTTCCAGACGTAAGTCAGATTTAAGAATTAAGTTAATTAATCTTTCAGGCACTAAGCTTCGCGCTTTAAAAGTAATTGAAAACGTGTAATTTGGAAAAATTCCAATGGGTGTTAAGTGTTCATAACATTTTAAATTTTGTTAACATTTATCTCAATGATAAGGAATTCTAATTCTTCTAAGAATTATAGGGATTCTAGGAATTCTAATTCTTGATACTAGCGGTTAGACTTTGTTGTGATTCTAATATTCGAATAATCTAAGAAGAAATTGACTATTACTAGACTTATTTTATCCTACCTAATGGCAAGTAATAGTGATAATTAGTTAATCCTAGAAGATAATTACGTTAGATTCGGATGGGAAGTCAGGGAGGATAACGCTGTGTACCGAACGCATACATATGACCATTGCTATGTTCCTACCGAAGTAATAACATGAAAAGCAATTATATCTAACATATACCCGAGAAATGAGCATTGGTTATTAGAATTACGATAATATTTTTAAACTTATTTTTACTCCCATTTCAAACATGATTTAACAAAGAAGGCACATGGATGGATTGAATCACTGTATCACTTATGATTTACGTTTCAAAAGACCTTTGTTTACGTTGAACACTACAGTTCACAAGTCCTTCTGTCAGTCAAAGGTTTGTGAATATTTAAGTCGGACCGTGCCAGTTTTGCGTCTATGAAAACATTGCGGCGCCCGCAGCTAACATTGTCAAGTTAAGTGGGGTCAAACATAACTGACATACTTACTGCATACGTTGATTCGAAATGAAATGCTGTAGGGGGATAGCAGTAGGGGGATGCTTAAACTAAAGCCATAAAGACTTAGCTTACCGGCGTAGTCATTGCACATCGAACGAAGCTATCTATTTTTTTTTTGATGAAAAAAGTTGACAAGCGAGCAGGCGGTTAAGTGACTACCACCTGATTGGTTTTAGATCTATTGCCAACCTATTTAAAAGTGTCCCCCTGCTACCTCACTCACCATACGATACGATAATACTTTCATGTCTCGCCGGCCTTTTGTGAGGCCGCGGTATTTCCCCGGACGGGTAACAGCCGACGCTACTGCGGGGTCTACGACAGCGAAATATTCAGATCTAAATTCACGTAACATCTATACTTCAGTGTCCATACCACACCGATAAATTATATATTATTAATCTGTATTAATTTGTGATACCAAAACACAGTACTTCTTAATCATCGGAAAAAATTTGGATGTTCACAAAAGCTTAAACAATTATATTTTCCTTTTTTATTAGAAAATAATTTACACCAATTGTTCGTACTATGGGCTTCCGTCATACATGTGTCCGAGTAATACATTAACATACTAAGCTAGTGGTAGTACATTAATGGAAATAGGTCAGACAGAATTAGCTCATAGAAAAAATACAATATAACAACTTTAGCTAAAATTCAACCAAAATTGTTCTGGCGCAACTTAGACTTAACTTCTCGCGATTTTTTTCGTCGCAGACATCAAAAATCTGTTAAAGTTGAAATAGGTCAGATGCCGTCAAAAGCTGTGAAAGAACTTCTTAATTCGATTATAAATTACATTTACATTCTCCAATCCAGAATCCAATTAGATGTAAAAAAAATCATTGACTTTTCTGAGGTTAATTTTTTAACAAATTTACTCCTTCCCCTACCCATCCATAACTTTACACCCGAAAAAATACATTTTTGCTTGAAAAACAAAATTATTTACAAATATAATTTTATGAAGTGGAAGTGAAATTTATCAAAAATTCCTAATTCATAAAGTAATGCTTTCAAATTTTGACTGTAAATAAACTAAAAGGAGTAATTTATGATGACTCCGTGGCGCAGTTACCAAGGAATTGGCTTCGGCGTCGGGGGTCGTGGGCTCGATTCACACACGAGACAACTATTTTTGCGACCCACAGATAGCTGTTTCGGATCTAGGTGTTTGACTACGTGACATTTATGGTTGTAAAACGTCCTTACAGCACAGGATAATGTTATCTTAAAATAAAGGTAATGTTTAAAAAAAAAAACAATAAATCATAATACATGTTTTATTTTCAGGTAAGTTCCAGGCGAGGAATTTGAGAAGTTTTTCACCAAACGGTACAGTACAACACAGACATTGTTAAAGCAATCATTGAGATCATTCATCAAATTAATTAATCAAATTTTAACTCAAGCGTAGCATGAAGTTATACAATCCTTTCATAACTGTTTGAAATTGTTAAATAAATGAATCCTTAAATTGCTTTTATTCAACAATGAGCCGTATTCACATAAACACACAAACTTTGGAATTTTGTTTTATTTGAAGTGAAAGTAAAGTAGACGAAAAGCTACGTCCTTTAATATATTATTATAGATATAGACGCCCGGTAATCGATTTAGCAATACTAGTTTACTATTGCTACTGTTTAGCTAATGACTAGTGTTTTTTTAATGTGAGAAGTTGCCAAACGAGCAGACTGTTCACCTGATGTTAAGTGAATACCGCCGCCCATAGACATCTGCTACACCCGAGGGTTTTCAGATGCGTTGACAACCTTTTTGGAAATTTGGCTCCGGCGAAATGCGAAAGTATTTGCCATACTTCCACTTTACACCGGTCTTCTGTGAGGTCGTGGTACTTACCCGGACGAGGCTGCCCATTTGTGCAACAGCCGAGGCTGCTGCGTGACTCTACAACCGTTAGTGTGTTTAACATTGAAATTAAACACGTATTAAATGTAAATTAACTCGTTATACTTCTCCTTCGTATAGATTTTAACTACGCCAAATTTTACGTACCTTCTTACCCACATATTCTTTTAAAGTTAGTTTTACTATGATTCTCTTCTTCATGTATACTTGTGCATTGACGGGCAAAGATTGCCTCTTTAGTCTAAAGGACTTTAAGAAAGTATATTCTATCAGAACGCCACAGTACTGATTTTCGATTACTACAAGTGTTTTCAATAATTTTTTTAATATTATATCATGTGTATGATGATCATTTCCTCATGTTTTCTTCGCATTTCTTTTAATTTCTTCGATTCTTGAAATCATCACTATAAAAAATTATTTTACCAGAAGATATACTTTTAAGATATATTTTCTTAATTCAAAAATATGGCAGTTGAGGAAGCGGATAACTTGATAGAGTTGAAGACTATCTGAACTATTCTTGTTGCTCTAACATAAAACGACCCGATTGGCGAAGTGAATAGTGGCTACCAGATGTTGTAGGTTCGATTCCCACTACTGGAAAAATACTGTGTGATGAACATAATGTTTTCCTAGTGTCTGAGTAATATATATTGTTATAAAGTTAAAGAGTGAAGAAACCCTAATAGTTTAGCCTCTTGGTTTTAATAAAAAGATAATATACTTGCAAAAACTGGATGAAAAAATTAGAAAACAAAGAAGCTGAAGAGACACAAATCTACAAGACCTCATTATTTTTAAGATGAGAGGCGAGGGATTACCCGCCATGTTGATCGATGATAAAGAGACTTGAGCGTTCTTAAATTGTGGCCGTTATGGTTGAAGAAATATCAGCTCGTTATTATTTGACAAAAATTCCAACTGTAATTACTATCTGTATCTTGAGGTAGCTTTTGTCGTATTTGTGCTTATTTCATTACTCCAGTGTTCTTTTATCTGCAACGTTTATTATATGCCAGAGAAGACCAAAACTTAGGGTTCGGTAATTACACAGTAAAACTATATTTTTCGTCGTCGTGAAGTTTCAAAATGGAACCTTATAGCAACTTTTTCGTATTGTAAAATTTTGGAATAGCTCTAAAGTTGAATAGTCCCACTTATCTAGACAGAGAGGTACGAACGTCACATTATACCATACCATCCGGCAACATCAAAAGCGAGAGCGCTAAATCTATAAGCTCTTATACTGCGATTGAACATGTGGAAGTAATTGCCGTATCCGCTAGCTTTATTAAGAAACCTCTGGTACAGTCTCGTTTTCGTCTTTAAATATCCCTTTGAATGCGAGAACTTTTTTCAGACAAAAACACACTCAACTATAAGTAGATATACGCAAAGAATATATGACTCGGCATGTTCAATAACGAATCTTTGTTCAGTTTATGTAGCTTCGTGAATTTAGGTACCTTACGCGTTAATTATAATACCTTTAAATATATAATATAAGATAAGACTTAGTATATATTTTTTTTTTAGTATTGGCCATAAACTTTTAAGCTATAGTACCACTTTCAAATATTACAAGACCAACTTAAAAACACGACACCGTTGGAAATAAATCTAATTATGTTTGAAAATTCATATTTATATATATATATATATATATATATATATATATATATATATATATATATATATATATATATATAATATTAGCCATATAATAAAATAATAATAATATATATATATATATATATATATATATATATATATATATATATATATATATATATATATATATGGCTAATATTCCGAATAGTACGTCTCGTTTTTCAAGCTAGAAAAAAAATGTAATCTATAGAGAAATGTTAATAATTAAATGTTATATAAGTTATAATCAATGAAAACCACTAGATTATGAGGAAAAAATTAACAAAGTTTTTAAATTTCATACAACTGAAATCCGTTATTACTGTGCGTCCATTATTCATTATAGACTATTATTTTAAGTTAAAAACTTACGTTTTCACTTTTTACGTTTTAAGGTGACACAAATACACAGATATATCACAAAAACACAAGTTTCTACTTCATGAACATGTATTATTAACAATTTAATTTAAAATTTGTGACTTAGTGTACACTTAATGTCTTGAATATTAGGTTCAAAATGAGTCACAGATCCGAAACAGAGCGATCGGACTCGGATGGGTTAGGTTAGAAGGTTAAGGCGGGAGCTTCGCTCCCGCCTTAGCCTTCGTTGTTAGGTTCTTTTTTTATGACCACCCAGAAAACTTTAGTGTAACAGTACAAAAACAAGAAACTTGAAAAAGAACAACAAACTCAAAATGGCGGATGAAAATAACAAGTTTTAAATATTTTTTTTTATTAAAAGTAAGTGTTTGCCTTGTTTTTCATGTATGTAATATTTAATTATTAACGTTTCTCTAACGATTAAAATTCTTTTCTAGCTTGAATAACGAGACGTACTGTTCGGAATTTTTACCATATATATATATATATATAGTATTCCCTATTCTTTTATTTCTATTCTTATATTTAAAAATGTAAACGTTAGTTGGTAAACAAGTATAATCCACATAACTTAGCTATTATTACAACGTTTCCATGATGCCTTTTGCATGTTGTGCCAAACAGTACGTCACTTACGTACGTTGCTCAAAATGCACTTTATTACGTTCTCGCAAAAAAATATTATAAGGCTATTATTCTGAAAACGTATACTTTCCTTGAACCGCAACCGAGGTTGTTACAACTTCATACATCTAGCTGAACGGAACTTGAAGTCGTTTTCCAATAAATTCTATATTTTCATAAATGTCATCGCTTTAATTTTTTTCATTTACGCCGTCATTACATTATTAAATAAAACTTTTTTCTACATTTCTTCTACCATGATTTTTGAAGTAAATATAAATAATTCATTTTTATTAGAACATAATTTTATTTTTTTTAACTGCTTATTTTTATTAAAGAACGAAACCTCTACAGATTGAAAGGGAAGCTCTAGAAATATCGACCTTTTACATTCGTGACCAATCGCTTGCATCATCTACAGTAATTGCGTTACCCTTGGTACTCATTATTGTAAGAACTCTTATTCAATATCAATGAATAAACTTTAACAGTATTTGAAATATTATTCATTATTTAACAGTAGAAAATACCGTAGACCTATTTCTAAATAATTATGAGATAGTACAGACGAAGATAGTAGTGAAAAAAAAATTGTTTCTAAAATATTTGGTAAGTCTATAAAAATCACTTGCGCCTTCCTTAGAAGTTACTAGTACGCTTGAAGGGCCGCCGTATTTAATAATTCGCGGGTAATGAGCTAGTTAATTCTGCAGTTTATTTTTGCTTAATTCTCTTTGAGGAAATTTTCTTCCTTTGAAAATGAAGCTAAAGCTTCCGAAGCCGTTAATTTGAACTATATTTTATTATAGAAACGTAATCACACACGTTAACGTAAAGGTACATACAGACTTAAACAAAGGTTTTCTTACCTAGCTGGAGCGCCTCTACAATAGCTCTAAAATACTGCTTTTGTTTCTCTTTATCGATTCTAAACGATCCAGCTTCTCTGTTATAACTGTCTATATTAAGAAGGAATTTCTATACCGTTCCTGAGATATTGAAAAGGGTCACCGATCTATATCTAATCGAAAGATTAAAATTCCTCAACATGTCTGAGGCTTCTACAGTATTTCTTTCATCGTACATGCTACAATATTTTGGAATTTATTCCATGAACACACACGTAGAGCGCCTTCCAGGTCCTCATTAAAAAGTCTTGTACGGAACTGTTACTTAAAGAAACATGAAATAGTGAATGTTGCCTATATATATCAGTAATGTAATTTTTTATGTAGTATTGTATGTGTATTGTATGTATTATTATACATATGCATTATTATTTATATGAGGTATACGTTACATATTATCATATTTATGTGTTAATGTGAATGTTTTAAAAAGGTATAATTGTTAAATATTTATACGTATATGGTTACTTATTGTTTTTAACTCGAATTTTAATATTTTAATTTACCTACTACATTTATTCTTCACATTCCGGTATGATTAGTAGAAAATGCCATTAAGTCTTTGTAACCTCTACTTAATGTGTCACAATAATGGATAAACCTACGTAAAGTTATTTAATGTCAGTCGTAAATAACTATAAACCTTTACAAATGAAATCTAAACAGTGTCATAGAATTCAGTAATAAATAGCAATTCAGCGCCATCTGTTGCAGAGAATTAAGACTAAGAAAATGTAGAGTTTTGATTGAAGTAAAGCTGCATCCATTTGATGCGCATCTTGATAGTTTACACGTTTATCAGCAGATGGCGCTGTTCAATAATAGATTGATGATGATGTATTTATTTTGAACCGATTTTGTATGCAGAAACATGCATACATATCACATCTAATGTTCATGTTCATACTTTTACATATATAAAAATACCTTTTCCTGAATATCACTATAGTCACATTTATATATTTATTAATAAGGTTTTCATTATTGTTTATTAGAAGTTAATGCTCTTTTGATTCTTATTGGTACGTATATTATGTAAAACATTCCTTAACTTAGAATGTATAATTCATAAGTGGGTATTAAAATAGATTTTGCATTTGTAATGGAGGCGCGGCATAATTGCGACGCTGCCGCCGCACCCCGCCCTCCCTTTGACGTCACAAACGTGACGTCAAATGTTCACTCATTCCTCCTCAGCAACACCCCCTCCCCGCAAGTTTGAACCCTCACTGGGGTCTTTTCGTTATGTTTAAGCCGCAGTTCCATTCTATATATAGGCGTAGGTACTATACATATTTGTTAAAATATATATTGATATATAACAATATATTTGATAAGACTTGTCTCAATCCTGAATTATAAATTACAACCAAACGTCTAAATTGAATAATTTAAATATTTTTCTTGTGTTTTTGCTTTCATTCACTGTTTAATTTATGATCGATATTAATGTACTCTGAAAAACAAGCGATGATCAGTCCTCTGATCAAGGCTAAAACTGAATTGATCAGCTACTTTGAAATCTGGTTTAATTAACTGTGAAAGAATAATAGGAGATAATTTCGCTAATAACATGTAATTGATGTAAATTTGTTACGATTAAACTGATAATAACGTTAATTATTAATTTTATTAATACATTCGATTGGATTTAAGAAAAATAATTTATAGTAGAAGATCCGAATCTAAATCGACCTTCACCGAGCTGATAATAGAATAAAATTTATTTCATAATAAATTTATTATATTACAAAATATATTGAAACTGGGTTGCCTAAAAAAATCTTGAACAGAATATTTTTAATAATTTTTAAAAAAATTATTTTTCATGAAATGTTGCAACATCAAGATAATAAGAAAATATTATCCTGACTTGCAATATAAAACAAAAATGTAATTTTTTTTTCTATTATCCAAACAGCGAAAGTAACTGATACCGCCATACCTGTTTACACCTGACAACCCATTAGTTCGTCCAGGTAAATAATAGACAACCCAACGGCTGCACATTCTATATGTTTTATATTGCAATCCAGAATAATATTTTCTTATTAATATCTTGATGTTGCAACATATCATTTTTTTAAGTATTCTGTCCAGGATTTTTAGGCAACCTAGTTTAAATTTTAAACAATGATACAGCCAAAAAACTGTTAAATAACTTAATTTAGCTGCTCTTAAAAAGTAATAAATAAAAGGAATAAAAATTGCAGTTTACCAAATAACTTAACAGCTCAGCTTTTCCTAAATATGACCCAAATTGGCTCTAGTTGTAGTCCCAATTCTGAAAAGAATAATAAAATATCACGTTAATTTCGAAGAAACGTTTCATAGTCATCCATTTTAGTTCTTCTATTTTGAAACTCCAGTTCGTTAACGTTATTTTATGCTCAAGGCAACTTTAATTTTCTTACTAATTTGTAACGGTAATTAATTCACTAATAAACCCAATTAATAATATATATAAAATTATATAATAAGAAATATAATAATAAAATTAACTGGCAAATTATCACATTCTGTGCTATATGCAAAATTTTTCATACACCACCTATTTACAACTTACAAACTTGTAGACATTAAACGTTTATTTTTATCTTTTTAAGATAGCGGAGTCTTACTCTCAAATTGGCATACCTTTTATAAGTTTGTTCTAGGGGCAGGCCCGTAGATCAGTAAAGGATAGCAACGCAAAGCTTTAAAGCTTACTGTAGCAACATAGCTCCGGGCAATGAATCCACTCTGTAGTACTTTCCATGCATACCTAACCAACGTGGCTTTTCTTCTCGCCTAGAGTGGACAGCAAATAGTAAAGAGAGACCTCGTACTGCTTCAAACAAATAAATCGTGTAAATCTAATTCCAACTTTTAGATAGTTCCTGCACTTAAAATGAAACTGAGCACTTAGCTTAGTGGCTAGAACCCCTTGACGCTTAATCCGAAAGGCAAAGGTTCGAACGAATTCTAGTAGCGGTGAAAACTTTTGTTGCAGTTTTAAGTTACGCCTGATTTTTTTTATTTTGTCCACCATAAGTTTGTATTTATGTTCGTTGGGATTCAAGATGATCAAATTCATTTCGAGATGGCTTCCGAAATGAATCCGAGACTTCTGAAAGCTTCTTTACATTCATCTATAAAATGTGCTAACATGCGAACCCGCAAGATGGAAAAAACTTTCATGTATTGATAATGAAGTAGATTGACTCAAAATATTAATCTCTTTACGGTCCTTTTGTAGTTTGGGACTTCCATAATTTTCTTATGCTACATCCATGAGGAGTAGAACTGAAACTGTGTTTAAAACTTCCAAGTCTTTTGTTTTTCGGAAATTGATTTTACATGCAGAAAACTTAGTGAGCAGAGATAAGAAAACAAGTTAATAAAAATGATAAGGTATATAAACACAAAATTTATGATCCCTAATAAAACTATATTGGAGATTTCGGACTAATCAATCTTTATACTTCTTTTATTCATTAAAAACATTTTCGATAAATGTAATATATCTCTTTTGCAATATTCTGGGTTCCTCAAAAAAGAAATTTTATCAATATTATATTCAAACACGAGATAAAAACCTTAAATTATAAAATGTTAAGCTCTCAACTAATATTAATTGTATTGCATATAATAGTGGTTTTTCATATCCGATGGAACTCGACACGCACCAACAGTCGAGGCACCGCACTCGACTCGCTATCCGACAGGCTCGCCTTTGAAGTTGTAGCCCCAGTCGAACATACGCACTTCCCTTATATATAGGGACAATCATCGGATGTGCTTGATATTGCAGTCGTCAAAAACATTAATCTGACCATGCACGACCCGGAAGTGATTCATGAGCTTCACTCTGATCACCGACCAGTCCTCCTTCAGCTAGGGCCCTCAGCAATAGCCGCCCCCCAAACCAAAACAGTCATTAGCTGGCATAGAGTCAAAACTAAACTTAATGAGCCCAATTCAATATTAGAGTCGATCCCCGACCAACTCAACAACAAACAGGACACGGAGACCGCAATTCGGGTCCTCACGAGTCACGTCAACACCGTCGTCGAGCAATGCTCGAGACAGGTTCCAGCGATGGACGACCATCGCTGGGCCCTGCCAGACAATGTACAAGACTTACTGAGGCGCAAGAATGCGGCCACACGCGCCTACGATAGATATCCCACCGACTCGAATCGTAGACTGCTACGTAAATTACAACGTGAAGTCAAAACACGTATAGCAGACTCACGAAACGAACGGTGGGACTCCACCTTAGTCTCAATAAAACCATCCCACCAAGCCTTTTGGAAACTTCTTAAAACCCTCAAGGGTATAGCCACTCCAAACATGCCACCACTAGTTCGCCCGATAGGAACGCCAGCAATGCTGGACGAAGAGAAAGCCGAATGCCTAGCTGACAGCCTAGAGGCCCAATGCTCCCCCAGCTTGCTTCCGATCCACCCCGATCACCTCCGTAAGGTGAACGAAGAGGTCGAAAGGAAAGCATCGGAACCACTCCGCGATCCCGTTCCCCTGGTCACGTGTTCGGAACTCGCAGAAACAATAAACAAACTGCGCCCACGCAAAGCGCCTGGCTCAGATGGTATCACCAATAAGGTGACCAAACTTCTCCCTACTAGCATCCTTCAGATACTAGTCTTAATTTACAACGCGGCTATAACCGAAGGCTTCTTCCCGTCCGAGTGGAAAGAAGCTGACGTAATAGGGTTCCTCAAACCCCACAAACCCGCGACCCTCCCAACCTCTTATCGTCCAATAAGTCTTCTCAAAACATTTGGGAAGATCTTTGAAAGACTAATATTAGCCCGACTAAGATCCCTTATGGACGCCAAAGGGCTCCCCATCCCTGAACAGTTTGGCTTTAGAGCCAAACATTCTTGTACCCATCAAGTGCACCGCATCACGGAGCACATACTAGTCAAACGCCAACGCGGACCCAACACCGGAGCACTCTTCTTAGACGTGGCAAAGGCCTTCGATAAAGTCTGGCACAACGGGCTCGTATACAAGTTATACGGGTTCGGAGTACCCGATCGTCTCGTATGCATAATACGAGACTTCCTAAGTAATCGGACCTTTCGTTATCGCGTCGAAGGCGTGTGTTCGACAACGCATCCCGTTCGAGCCCCCCACAAGGGTCGGTGTTGGGCCCAGTCCTTTTACGCTCTACACCAATGACATGCCGCGAGTCAAAGATGTAGAACTTGCCCTATTTGCCGACGACACCTGTCTCTATACAGCAGGCAGAACATCCGAAATTATCCATCGACGCCTCCAAGCTGCAGCCATCACCATCGGTGACTGGTTTCGGCAATGGAGGATCGAAATCAATCCCGCCAAGAGCGCGGCCGTCCTTTTTTCGCATAAAAACGTAGATAAACCACCCCCCGTTAAACTCATGGATAGTCCGGTACCATGGGTGAAATATGACTTGATAAATTTCATACTATAATGCATTCTCTAAAATGACATTTATCATCCTCAGCCACACAGAAGTTTAGCTGATGAATTTAAGTCGATTTTTGAACCAGTGACTGTTGAGGTGAAGTTCAGAAAAAATCTATTGTACATCAATTATTACAAAAAAATGTGTGAGTGTCAATTAAAATATGAAGTACCACTTGTTCAGCTTATTCACCAGACTAAAGTGTAGACACAAACATAATTTAAAGCAAAACGATTTGAAAGTTACACATTTGTTAACACAATAATAATTAAGCTTTTTCAGGACGTGCTACGTATGTAGCCCGGCGTAGACCGTCCGTAGCAGATACTAATAACGGGATTACGTCATTCGTTGTAAGTTACAGTTATAAAGCTACATTAAGTTAAGGCCCCGTTTGCCACTTAACCAACCACTTGATTAAAATAGTTTTTCACTTTTTTAGAAAGTGTAACATATGAACAACTAATACCTCATTAATGATGCAGTGGTTTATGTGATCATGTATCTGCGGTGTGAGTTCAATCCCCACATGAACCCATGATTCGGGATTTGATGTTCGTGAAATCTGATTCCCGGTCATTCGTGATACACCTGTTCCGTCCACTTCAAATTACAATTGTACAACCACCATAAGTATGCGAAAAAAAATTTGTGTGAATTTATTCAGAATTGAACATTAAATTATCTCACCGTTCACAATACTTAACTTTACCAATTGAACTTATATTTTGGAAATCTCAGGCTTTAACTAAAATGATCAAGGATCGTACACGCTAAAATTACATTTTGTTTTAGGTTGCAAAACTTTCAAATAAAACTATAATAATAATTGATTCGATGAATAAAAAAAACAATCTGTAATACAAATATAATAAATCCCAATGTCGAATACGTACCTATTTTGAACTTTCTGTAAAAAAAAAATAACTGAAGCTTATGAAAATAAAAGCCTTAACAAAATAATCCTACGCACCAAAGTTTTTACAAAGTAAGGGTGGAAAGTTTCGGACTACGGATTTATTTCCTATTTCCTGATTTAAATTATTTGGAATGCAAATTATTGTAAAGTTTTCTAGGTTATAATTTGTTTGTTTCTGTAAAATTTAACTTCGTTTTCCTTTATTGATATATCGTAATTCTTGCAATATAATTTTACCTATTTTTTTTTAATGAAAAAGTACAAATCAAACCGCCTATTGTATAGTTTTGTACTATTTTTGTTGATTATTCAATATGTTTGTGTACAATAAAGTATATTTCATTCATTCATTCATTCAAACTAAGCTATTTGTAAAAAAAAACATACTGTTTTTCAGTACGCATAAACAAGATAAGTATTAAATAAAGTGCCTTGTAAATAAATAGTCCCATTTAAAGCAAAAGTTCGGATATCCAACAAAATTTAAACATACGTATACATTTATGTATACGGATTTATTTACTAACTTTGTTTTTGTTTACTTAGTTTTAACTCGGTTTTAGTGTATTTTCCATGAACAAAATCGACCGGTGCACGTACCCCGATGGCATGGAACTGCACCTTAAAAAATCGATTAATCCCGTTGAGGTCTCGCGATGGAGGGCCCTCGTTGGATTTTTGAGTGAGCCCGTGTTCCGGGGGGCGCATGCGCGGCCGGGGGCCTGTGACGTCACGCGGCGCTCCCGGGGCGCAGCGCCAGTGCCCGCGACCGCGCGACCAACCACGCGCCTCTCCCGCCTCGTGGCCTCTTAGCCAACACGAGCCCCTGATGTTAATTCGCAACGACAAACAAGCAATAGACGAATAACGAACCCGTTAGTCCGACATGAGAGCGACGTTACCATTACATTCGCTAACGCCGAATTGACGCGTTGCCAGTTACATTGTGCGGCGCGCACTCTCTCGTTTACGCTACCATTATAAGTATTCATCGTAGACATTAGCCAGTCAGTAGTTTGACGTAGTTGTAATAGATGCAGGTTCGCTAACTTTCAATAGTAATGGTATACGGTTGATTTTGAAAGCTTTTATTTAGGATTACGTTTGGTTGGATCATTTACGTGGCTTGTAGTGATAATTCGATGCATTTGAAAAGTAAACTTACAGTAGCACTTTATTTGTTGCAATCCATCTAAACTAGTTCTTAGTATGTATATTCACTACCTCAAATGATCAGAAGTAAATGAAGCGGGACAATCGTGTCTTGCTAAAGTTAAACATTACGTTTAATAACGGGTCAATCTAAAAACTTAAACACATAAGTGATTAATATGTCTTACTTATAATACTTATCACAAACATCTTCAATACCGTGTCAATATAAACCTATAATAAAAAGGACACAGGATATAAAGAGTACTATTGAAACAAGAGTGATAAGTAAAATCACGATAATATATTTATTCGCACAACCTTCATTTTTCAAGTATGTTTTACAAAATTAAAAGCATGCAAGTTTAACAGCATCCCAAGTATATACCGAACTGTCAATTCGGTATATACTTGGGTTGTTTATGATTTTATCATTAACATGAGATAATGGACATTTACCACTAAGTATGCTGGCCTTTTAGCACTAAGACGAAAGTAAATGAAATGACTACGTTGAAACAAAATCGTGATAGTATTTTTCAAAATCACGTCATCATTAGCTACTTTCTTTACCCTAATATCCATCAACATTCGTTATATGCTCTTTTGATTTCACCAACTTTAAAACATTTTCTTATAAATTAGATATCTCTTAAATATGTACGTCCTTTGACATGACATATTTTGAAATGCATTGCTTGAAACATTTCTCTCGAAACCCCTATAAATTGTTTTACCCCTTATAAAGTTAACCCCTAAAAATTTTTTATCTTATTCATCTGGCGTACTCTCATTTTATTCAATTTTACTTCACGCTGTTCTTCCTTTGGGAATGCATACCGCAGTACACGCAAAAAAGTTTAAGTGCTTCTGATTAAACAGATCAGATGCTATAGTTAAAGCTTACAAAGATTGTCGGAGTTTAAATTTGGCCGCGCGGATGTAACTTGGCTGTAGGAAACAAACGGGGTCGCCTCCAAAGGTCCTTGACCTTCGCCGTTCATTTGTACGTTAGTGACACAGAATCAGATATACACTTCACGTGGGGCTTACTAGCTTCTATATGTAATAAATACCACCTTTGTTGAACACCCCGTTTGGGATCAAAAACTTATTATTACTTAATAGCTGTTAACCGCGGCTACGCCCGCGCCCAAAGGAAATTAGCAAAGACTTTTTTTTTTATTATAAACCAGAATAGCTCACAGATGGCAGAATTTATCTATTTTGGACAATTCACGCAATATCCTTATAAATTATAAGCCTATGTGTTATTCTGATGTATAAGCTATAATGTTGTAATGATTCATTAAAATCCATTCAGTAGTTTTAGCGTGAAAGAATAACAAACATACAACCATACATTACACAAATTTCAAGTTTATAATATTAGTAAAATAAAAAAAAGAACTAAGGATTTCGAATCTACATACATTTTTTACGAATTACCATTAAATTACATTTTTAATGCGACTCAACATGGACACGCATAATCTAGATTAGCAGTAACAGGTTTTGTAAAGAAAAGCGTCCATTATCTCATAACCCAGATGTTCAGCCAACTGCATCCTGGCTTCTTTCTTGCAGCAGTCATTCACCGACCGGTTTTATATTAAGTGTTTCCATTGATGAACACTATTCTTATTGCAATTAAATTCATTTAGAAATTAATTATTCAGGACATTATGAGTTGTGGGACTTCTTGTTTACTTTTACCGGAGCGTAATTGATATACATAAAAATGTGTTCAGGGAAACTGAACACATAGAAAAATAATTTTCTATATGATAAATGTGGTCCACCTCAAATATTTTTTGCTACCCTACAAACTCCCCAGAAATAATTTATATGGCTAAAATGTCAAATCGGCTAGTCATAACAATAAAAATGTAAACATGATAAAAATTCAAAATTTTAGCCAACATGTTAAGAAGGAAAAGACTATTTCTTTTATGACATAAAATAATTAATATTAAAAAATTTACACAAGATTGTATACATCTTAATCCGTTTTAATAACAAAAAAATCTTCGCTGTTAGACGAATGGGCAGGTTCGTCTGGATTAATACCATGATCTCACTGAAGACCAGCGTTAAGTGGAAGTGTTGTACTTCTGCGATTCGTCTTGTGAGTGAGGTACTCGAGGCCCACTCTATTATAAGGTGGCAACACTATTGCAATCCCAAGGGGCTTTAACAAAAAGAAGTGGTTATCACTTAATTCTCTCATTAAAGAAGATAATTTCACCAAAACCTATATAATCTCTGCTTATTATATTTTTATTTAATATAATATGAGTATAGTGCCTTGCTTTAGTCCACTCTCCACCTACTTCGCGCATGTTAAATTTTATTCAGAAGAATGCATACATGAATCCATTATAAGTTTCTTTGTTATCTTTCGAGGCTTCAAAACTGTGGAAGAGGCTCGGAATACACAAAATCTGTTATGTTTACATTAATGATTCGCTCCAAGGTTAGTCTGTACGACCGAAACCCTTCTCCATCCGGCTGTCACATTTTGACGTACATAGTCGTACCTGTATCGATCCGAAAAGGTCAAATGAGATCCGGGAAAGGGTCAAAATTGTCCTAAACAGAATAATGTTTTGAATATTATATGAAAAAAAAACACATACAATACTACAACTTTCCTAGCTTTCCCATTCCGCATGGAAAATGTCCACACTTTAATGTGTATTCACGAATCGTAATGAGATTTAGCAAAATTGGTTAATATATCTATAATATGATACATAAGTATCTATCTTAACATGTATAATTTCTTCAACTCTCTATCCTAAATGTAAATATTTTCAACGATTCTTTTATTTTATCTACTTATCGTATACTTAAATATTCTAGAATATTATAATTTTAATAGCCGTTTAGCATAAAAAAATGATATTATGTAATTTATACGTTGGCTATCAAAGAAGCCGTAGTTTCAGGAATGAATTAAGACAAGTTTTAATGAGAAATTCATTAGAAATGCAAAACTCAATAAAAAGAAACTTTACTTCATAATACTTTTGTTGATCTTCAAAATGCTCTCAAGGCTTTTTTTGCAAAATTAAAAAAAAATCTTTATTAAAACGCTACCAACTTCATTAATTGTTTGTAAGCAACCATTCCACGACTCTTTCAAAATTAGTGCAAATTAAAATATTCAATTTAGGAACAAAATAATTATGGTTTGTTTTAATTATTTTTTATTTCAAAATAAATATTGACTAGTTTATGACCATAATTTCTTTTCTGCAGCCTTTACTTCAGATAAACGTATTTGATTGACTCACAATTAATCTTAGGTTAGTTATATTTTCTTAATCTTGCATTGCATACGTGAGCTATTAGTTGCTAAACGATTATAAAAATATTTTTGTTTATTAGACTGCATGTTTATCATCTTCATACAAACTAGACAATTTTATACTTAATTTAAATCCAGGCGACTTGTCATGTTGCTTTAGGTTCTCGTCATTAACATACTGTTCTTGTTTCCTTAAAATATTGACAATAATTACATATAATAGAAAATTAGAAATGTTTATAACTCATGACAAAGTAGATTTGAAAATTATAAACAAGATTATTAAATAAGGTAAATTTCTAACCTGAGGGAACGCCGTGTTAATTATTTACGTTGTATTGAAACGTCAACCGCACGATCCCATACTGAAAAGACCTTAGTACGGGGAGAAACAGTGAAAGCTCGTCGGCTAAAAGCAATAAATATCTACAGTGTCCCGATCAGCGAAACCCGTCTTCTGTATCTAAATAAACGCATAACTGAAGTTTAAATTACTCATAATTAAAGTGTCAGTGCAACGAAACCGCGTAAACGTCTACTGTTAAACTGTACCATCGAATTCCTATCATGAACGAACAACGTTACGATGCGGATGGGCCAAACGACGATTGAAGGGCGTTAAGAGAGCGGTGGTGCGAGAGGAACGCGCCCTGGGCGGAGGCGGTTCACGGCACGCCGGCTGTGATGCGATGGGCCAGGACTGGTGCTTCCGACGCAAGAGGAAGCGCAGTAGCAGCCAGGAAGACCCCCACACGCATCACAACCGGTAAATGAGCGCAGACACTTCAGCACATGCATGCAACTCGATTGATGCATCAATCGACTTTATAAGAAAGTTAACGAGTGGTACCTACCACTCATCATACATCATCTCTTGAATCAAAATCGTCGATTTCGCGACAATTTCACAAAGGATTTCATCGTACACATTTATTTTCATAAATGAATCCGTTTTGTGCCCTTCGTCTTGAATATTGTCTATGTCAACCAATATTTTATACAAAATGACATTGGTTTTTGCTTTAACCGATTTAAGTATCTAAAAAGATCACAGATATCTAAATAAAACTATGATATAAGAACTTTTCTATTTTGGAAATCTGAAATTTTTGCATATTTTGAATTTGCGATAGAACATCAATATGAATTTTATAATTATAAACGCGGTACCTTTGGTAAGGCCGTGATAGCTCAGTGTCTGGGCACCCGCCACAGATGTATAGCAGAAACTTAGATTCAAAATTGTTTTTGGAACTTATGTTATACCATAATATAAAAACAATTGAAAATATATATAAAAACAATTGAAATAACTCAATAAAGGCTTATAAGGTAATGTAATAATTTTATAAATCCTAGACAATATGACATTGAGCCCTTAAACCGTGAACCTAAACTTATAAAAACTTAGATTACATTTAGAAAAACACATTTTATTTAACTATGGCATTATCGTTATAACTACATTTCAAATGTTATTTAGCACTTAAAGGATTAATTGGGTTTGTAGCGGCCGTTCTACGTCATTACCCGCAGACTTGACCAGTCTTCCGGGGCCACTTTGTACCGGAAAAAAATAGTATTAGTACCACACGCTATGTTAATTTCGACAAACTGGTGTCCTAAGAGAAAATAACATTATTTGATATAAATTCTCAATACGAATAATTTGCATTTAACAATTGTTCTCTAATGGAGCCATCCATTAATCACGTGAAGCTCGAAAGGGGGGATGGCGGGGTGTAGTAAGATATCACGTGTTTTAGTTTTTAGTTAAACGTACGAAAAGTAAACGTACCTCTACGTAAACTGAAAAGCGGCGTGACCTTGACTCGCCGTTGCATTTTTATCATGGTTATTAATTTCAGAAATTAACTGGATTATGCTTTATACCTATATGTAAAGATACTAAAAAATATTTATAGGAACTGAAAATACACGTGATTTTGGGTGGGGTTGAGGGGTAGTCTTTTAAACCTTACCACGTATGAGATCATATATATGGAAATGTCAAATATGTATATATTATTACATTCTTTACAAAATTTGTGTTGGTGTTGGCTTCTATTAAAATATAGTATTGATAAATTATTGCTCTTAGACGAGATTGAAGAAACTGGCCTATTTTGTCCTACTATCTTAGACGTACGCGCAATCCCTCAGTAATTACCCTTAGCCACAAACGTAATAATATTATGGGCGAGAACAAGGCTATTTGATTCCAAGGTAACGACGTCATTTGTTGTCAAGCGTTATATGGAAACAATATTCCTCGAATGTACAAGACATAATATATTCATTGTTGTTTCATGCAAGATAAACGCATATCATAACAATATAAAATGAAACATTAAGGCAGTCTACAAAGTCAAAGCTTTTGTTTTACAAATAATAATGTTTTTCTTAGAAGCTGTAGAAACATTAAATTACTTCAACGTACAAGTATGGTAATTGCTCTGTTTGTAGAGATAATATAAAAAAGAGATTTAGTTAAAAAAATGATATATACCACCATAAGGTATGCTATACCTCTTATTGCGATGTATTCTGCTGAATGAGCCAGACCTAATAAAGTTATAGCCTTATTTATTTAGGTATTCATTAAGGTGCAAGCCTTGTTACATTTATAAAATTTACGAAGAAAAAATTAAATTATAACACAATATTTTAACGTAGAAGGATAGAGAGTCATGTGACTAGAAAGAAAAGTAATATGACTAGATGAGTAATGAATATGTGTGGTTGTACGGTGTAAAGCTAAAGGAAAAAATGAGAAAAATATGTATGGACTTTATGGATTGTGATATGTGTCTGTAAGTATTGAGATGGCAGCTGAAATAGTAAAGGACATGTTGTTGAGATGCCACCTAGTGTGCGATAACAGCAGGAAAAAGAAGAAAACATTATTTTACCATGATATAAAATAAACTCGATTTAAGGTGGCAATTTACAAAATATGCAAATCCTAGGTTTAAAAGTAGTCGGTGAGTCAATGAATATGACTTAGCTAGAAGAGACGCTATAACGATTACAAAGCTTACATAAACGCGCGAGGTGTTAAAACATGCTATTCGTTTTCGGAGGAATTAAGCTGGAGCTATAAAGCAAAACCATCTTAGGAGTTGACGGTAATTGATTTGGTTGAATGTTAGGTCCAAAAAGTCCCTTTAAAGGAAAAGAGGCGCAAATGGGTAGGAGGCTCACCTAATCATAGTAGTAATGACCGCCGGTGACAGCTGGTTCCACTGAGGGCATGTGCATGTGCAGGGCATGTGCATTTCTGTTGAAAAAATACATCCTATAGGTGCAGATTATGTGTCATTGGCTGATTCTCTAAATCGTTTTTATATTCTTAATAACGTTCTATAATCTTCGTCGCTTGGTTTAGTAAAAGCTAGCAACAAACATCATTTGCCCACGTTAGTTCTATTCTTCTTAACATTTGAGCAATCAAAAAACCCATATCAAGAATTTATAAGCTCAGAGTCAACATAAGCCAATACCTACAAAATATAATATTGAGATACGTTGTTATGTGTACGCAATCCTTTTCATAGCGCATATTTATTAAAACCGTTTCAGTTAATCAGAGAAGGCGGAAGAAACATATAAACTGCTCGCATCTTCAAACCTTACCGGTTTCTTAATATATAGTCATTAAAGGAAAACTGATGTTTGTTTCTTTTTATTTCGCGTGACAATGTAATGAATCATTAATATTAACAATGGCTAATTTTATAAATATCGTAAAAATAAAAACGTATTAAGCATTTAATATGAAGTATACCTAACACTGATAATTATACGTGACATAAAAAAGTTGAATTATTACTTGCCTTTTACTCAAGATTAATTGATGTAATGCAAACATTTACTACGTACTGAAGGACTTTAATACCACTATGCAGATTTTAAGTAACATAGGGAGAATTTGTCTAAACCGTAATTCCGTGAAGGCGAAGTAAATTTTGCAATTATAATTTTCGAGATAAATTAACAAAGTTATTAACAAGCTACGCACATGTACAAAGAGGATGGAGGTTGATGAGCCGAGAGGGGAACGACCGGAGAAGATCCCGCATGGGAAATAAGTTTCGAAATTTCAAAGTACTTACTAGTATGAGTTGTCTTGATGTCTTGCTTATTTTTAATTGTACTTGAAGGCATTACGTGCTTTCATATCTCGATTTTATGACATGGTAAATAGAGATGTTCCATCGCTATACCCTCTATAAGCGTGAGATCGGGATCATTAAAAAAACCTTAAAAGTTAATTGGGATAGATTTTTCTCAAATTGTGGCGGGGCATTCATCTGCATATTGCGATTGCATTGTACAACGGTAATGTATTACTCGTTAATAAGAAAGAAGCTTTTAAAATTATAAATACACTTCATGATAACTTGATTTTTACATCAAAGGAAAATCGTATAAAATTACAATAATATAGGTAACCGTAACCTTAAGTTGCTACATAAAAGAACGTAACTGCAACTGTTCATACCTCATCGTTTTATCTAGATTTACAATTTCCTTTCACGACTTATACTTACATGTTGTAGATTAAATTCTACCATTCAAGAAGTTAAAGCCTGCATCATCGTTTAGAATTTTTAGATTTTCGTTAAATCTCTGAAAACTAATAAGGATTGTATCTAACGCAACCCCTGACTAAGAGCAGTTACATAGTACGGTCGAGGTCGTAGTGTACCACGTGCTTGAGCCACGCAACTTCTCCACAGAGTTTAAATCCCCCTTTTATATAAGGGAGACGCAAAACTGAAGTAGGTACTTTTTCTAAATTAAAATGAGCAATCTCCATTGCTACTTGAAAACATTAAACAACAAACTGTTAGGTAGCATATGATAATATGAATAATACAATATGTTAAATCATTTGTAACTAAAATGAATAATTGGTATGAAAATATTTGATCAATGATTTCTTATCCTTTTTTGTTATAAGAAATTTCGTAGGAGGTAATTTAAGTTAAACATTTTTAAAGACAATGAACTATTTCGATGCTTTATTAAGAATATTTCGAGTGGTTTTATCATCAGTACATTCGCGTATTTTTGGTTTAAAGTTTGGTTCACCTTAAGTTACAGTTTTTATTTATTCTGTAAAATATTTGCCTTGCGTATTATAGAAAACTAAGATGCCGGAAAACGAAAAGGAGCCGTATTGCTATTTTTCTTTTGACTTTACAACTTGACTTTACAACGAATAGCCACTTATTATTCATAAATTAAGAAAACTCTAGAATATTCAGATCTTAGGGGTCAGTCAGTAATAACTCCCATTTTCTAGAGAAAACATTCAAAAAGTCCGGAGGATAATTTTTTCAGACGCTTTCTAATATTAGCTTCCAGATATTGTTTAAAATTTAAAAGTAATGAAATGTAGATGATAAGCATATATAAATAAACATTTTTTAACCTAAATCTATTAACCTGAAGTTCTCATGATCCGTAGCAAGCTTCACCTTACTCACTCGAGGCTTTCGCCTGACCTATAAACGAACGCACTCCACATTGGCTCCCGTTGTGATCCTTAAGACCAAGGGGTTAAGGTGCTGATTTCATTGCGAACGGCGTCGCGACTTACGCCGTTTTGCCCCGGGGGCTGCGTGCCGGCGTACGCATGCGGCTCGCCCCATTCGACCCCCAGCAAAATGGCGGGGCCAACATGGCCGCCGGGCAGCCGCAGGATGCTCCGCGACGCTGCTCCTGTCCACAGCGACATTAGCACAATTCGCCTACGGGCTGCACGCCACGGCACGCACCTCTCCACCGTGACCAACACTGCGATCGATACGACGGCCGCCGTGATACGACGCCACCGCCGGTGCCCTGCGCGCGTGCAACAAGTGACGTTCTCTCAGATTCGGAGATAAACTACGCACTGAAGCGACGTTCTATCGGTGATGCGAGTGCGGGTCATTTGCGAATATAGAACGTGTCCTTTCGCCAGCGGCGGCGCGGGTGGGCCGAGCAGCGTGACGTCGGCCCCATGTTCCCCGCGCCGCGCGAACGTCAACAGTGCCGCGTCACGGACGATCGCCGCTCAACACAAATAACATCAACACGCGTGCCCCACCACCGGCGCTATGAAATACCGGGCGTCGCGCTATAAAGAATGAGTGAATACGATGATGGACAGTCCAAAGACGATTCGTAGCGGAGCGCGCTAATGTTGATTTCGTTTCGGCGTGGAGCGATCGAAAGAACACTTTTAAACGATTATATGCGAATGAGTATTGATATGACGATAACATTGTATGCGGGCAGGCCGTGCAGTAGTGGTGGCGTCCGCGCGTGAGCCACCCGCGTCTCGCGGTGTCCGCGCCAGTAGAACTAGCTTTGGTGCACGTGCGTGTTGTTGAACTGTTCCGATGCATGTGCGGGAGTGTTGCCCGGGGGCGGGTCGGGGAGGCGGCCGGCGTGTTGCCCGATAGCCGAAGCATGCTGACCTTCGTGTTCGCGGTGTGGTCGGCGGCGCGGGCGCTGGGCTGGCCCTGCGAGCTGGCGACCCCGGACGCTGACGAGGCGCCGGTGCTGCCGCGGCTGCGCTCCGCTCGCGCCTCCAGCGACCTCTCCACGCTCAGCACCACCACCACCAGCTCCAGTCAGACCAGCACCGGAGACCACTCAAAGAGGTCCACGGCTCGTTTAGCACGCGACACTCGTTTCCAGTTAAATTCGCTCCTCTCGCCTTTACCTTACGTTAGCTTGCTGATCTGAAAGCATTCATGGTGAAATTATCGAGATAATTTCTAATCCTTACTATTATAAAGGCGAAAGTTTGTATGTATGGATGGATGTTTGTTACTCATTCACGCAAATACTACTCAATGGATTTTAACGAAACTTTACAATAATGTAGCTTATATACATCAGAATAAAACGTAGGCTATCATTTAAATACATATTTTTATGTTTATATGCTTTTGTGTTTGAATGTTACGCCTTCAGCCTATTCTACGCAGACGTAGTCGCAGGCAGCAGCTAGTACTAAATCAAATGGACAATACTATTACAATATACAAATATCCGATACTACGCTGTTGCAAATACTGATATCATAATAAAATTGAAACCTAAACAAGTTCAATAGGCAATAGCACACATTGATTATTTGATATTTACTTGTGAGTAATGATCAAATGACGTTGATGATCACTCAAGGCCGACAGCACTGCGAATAAGTACTGTACAGCACGGTTTCGTGTCATTATAATTGCAATCCATTATAATCTGTTGTCCTCTATGCAAGCCGTAGAATTCCAAATAGCCACATTAGTCTCTCACTATCACAATTGCATAAATGATGAAAACTTTTAAAATTTTATTGATTATTATTAAAGCCACGTTAATAAATCGGACTCGAGAAAAATTTTATACGACTGTTATTTGTATAATAAACAAGGGAAATCTATAACATTCCCCTTGTAATGTTTACAAGAGCTACTCGTTTCCATTTCGCTGATAGGCGTATTTATTGTTGATGATAAAAGCGGGACACTAAGTGCAGTACCAAACTATTTATACGTACGTGTGATATAACATTAATTAATCATCGCCATAAGTGGTCTCGGTCATAACATCAACCGTGACTTGTTAATAACATAGCTGTACGCGTAATTTACTAGACGCCTGCACACTGCCGAAAGCTGTAAAACTTCATATTGGCCGCCCTGAATGCATTTGAACACTGCACAGAAAATATATGAAGGATAATAAACCTCGTAATAAGCTCCTGCAACGTAGTGAAGCCTCAATGGGTGGATATACTCTTTTAACAGAGTAATTAATAGTGAAGCCGGGATTACCTTCAAATCTGATTAAATTACTTATCGTTTTAAGATTGGGAACAAATGAATACAATAAGAGCACTCATATTTTCAAAATGGCATCATTCTGGCATTTCTGTTATATGAGAAGCAATAAAAAATAGACAAATTAGCTGGCAATTCACCTGACGTTGAGTGATATCCACTGCCTATGGATATTTGCAACATCCATTGGGTCGCAGATGCGTTGCCACCTTAAAAGTGGGCAACTTAAAGTGGGCAATGGTTACCTCACTCGTCAGACGTAACGTTACAGCATAACACTTCGACTTAACGCCGATATTCTGTGATGTCTCGGTACTCCCACGAACGGACCTGCCTTTTAGCTTCAAGACGTCAAACATTTCAGTCGAGCCCGTGACCGTGAATCCTGGAAAGTAGTCAAGACGTCGGGAGTTTAAAAATGATAATCAACCGTTAGTTTTACTAAAGTTACGATCAATTGTTAGAGAAAAGTTGTAAGTTTTGTAATTGAAATTGACAGCATTGGGTTCGCTCTATTAAATGTAAATGTAACCTAGCTGGCTTTCCTGTGGTAAGGCCACGCAATTCCCATTGCACGAATGGACTAGTTCGTCCGGGGATGTACCTTGACCTCACAGAAGACCACCGTAAAGTGGGTAAGATCCTACTATCCAGAGCCTACTTTAATGAAACATGGCAACGCACCTGGTGTTGCAGATGTCCATGGAGGGCAGTTATCACTTAACATCAGGTGAACCGCCAGCTTGCTTGCCACTTTCTCACATAAAAAATAAGCAGTCATGGGATCTACCGACAGAAGTGAAACTTTTGTTTTTAATGAATTATACTATGAATAATTAAAACTACAAAACATTTAATAAGACCTATGACAAACACGTAAAATTAGCATGTCAGTGACGCGAACCCATTAATTTTTCTATGTCCAAAATTGCACAACGTGCGTATAGAAGTTTTCGCTTAAAAAAAACCACACAAAGTCATTATAATGGGCCAAAATCTCCGTTAAACTGTTTAATGACAATCGTAAACGGTTCAACATCATAAAACGAGGCAACTTTCTCTTGTGCATTCTTGCAATACAAGAAACACATTACCAGCCGGTTTGAATAAAAATATTAATATCGAAATGTGTACAGAATTTTATAATCGAATTGGCGCTGCGCTTATTTCTCAATTCAATCAAAACTAATTAGGTAACTGTTTACTCGTACATCAGAAAGGGGGTAACTTTAAATTTAACTTTTATGTTCTTGCCTTCACGCTTTTGATGTGAGTTTGATTAGTTATGTTGCAATTTCATAATAAAAAAGGCAATAAAGCGTACCCAAGGTACGGTACACTTAATTTAATATTGTAAGAAGATATTTTACAACGTGAGATTGTAGGACGGAAGAGTAATTTCTCTATTGATTTCACTTTTACGTCTTAATTTTCCTGCTTTTATTATGGCGTAAAGGAAAGCATCAAATATCTAATTAGAAATATAATAATGCACACGAGTAAATAAATCTAAATGGACAATACAAACTTCACAGTTAATTTATCCGTAATGAAATGAAACGTACATGTTGTAACAAGTTTCTATTTAAATTAAATAAATTTCATTATAACTGTTAGGTGTAAAGATTAGCACTCGGTAAATGATTTCATTAATAACGTGAATGTTTTTAAAATCAATTGGTACATGATACATCGGTTTTTAAATATTTAAAGCCATAATAACACGGCCCAAGAAACAGTGACTAGCTATCTTATCAGATAATCTCACACTATCGAATACCCGGGTATTATCGAGACACCAATATCATGTAGCAACTTGTGCCAGCTATTAAAATATTTGAGACTTGGCATTATTTTCTAATTTGTCCTCCGCGAATAGAATAGCAATAAACGAGCTAAATATCTTTTTCGGACGACGGACCTATTACGTTATTAATGACGATGTTTTTATGGTAGCAGATATTTCTTCAGGGCAATAATGTCATGAGATATATATCATATAATTAGATATAAATTGTAACGCCGTAATGCGAATTCACCATTCTTACGTTACGTTATTCTTATTCTATCATGTTTCTCTTGCATAATTCCTTCAGTACAAGCAGTGTTCAAAGTGATAAATCGTCCAGTGAAAAAGAGTACATATGTATATGTTATTCACTTTTACTGATTTACACGAGGTTTTATTAATATTTTTCCAGTATCTTCAGCATTGCGATTAAATTGATTAGATTTGATCGAGAATTATAACTAAAAATGGCATTTAGCATTAAACATAAAAGCCGCCTTTGAAAATGTTTTTTCTTTAATTATGAACTTATTAACGTCCTTTATAGAATTACTTATGTTCTCTATTTTTCTCTTTATTTTTATTTACAGATTCCTCTCAATGTCTTTCCCTAAAAAATTTCATTAAATACAATTGAACCCAATAGCAAAAACTTTAAGGTTTTAAGCGTATTCTTTTTGTAAAGTTCAAAAATAAGTCAATACTACGCAAATTATTACGACAAGTGAATCGGTTAGTGGAAGAGATAGTAAATAAATGTATTAATAGGCTACATGCAAGACTTTTTAAAGCTGTGAGAAATTGTGGCATTCATAATGGCATACAATTATTAAATATCATATATCATTAATTAATAACTTGTAGGTTTGTTAATCTCAAAATACGCAGTCTGTTACTCGAAACAGATATTATGTTCATGTTAGAGACAGTTAGACATTTATTTTGCCAGCTATTCACAGAATGTCGCCATACAGTCTGCTTAAGTCTGATGTCCAAACTAATACTAACACAAATAAGTAAATACTACATAACGTATTAAAAGTATTTTTACAACGAATTTTTGTCTTCGTATTATGTTTCAATGTTATTGACATTGGTAGGTTTGCACTAAATGTTTAGCTACTGTAGTATAAACTTTGTCTAACAATTTGATTACTAATGAGGAGCATATTAGTATTAAGGATTTACATAGAGCCAAATATACTTCACGTATCACGTGGTCGCGTGCGTAAAGCTGGTCTGATTGTGGTGGTGGTGGATTTTGAAGTGGGACGTTGGCGGTGACCGTTCAGGTGGAGCGAGGCGCCGAGGAGATGGAGCGCCAGAGGGGCTTCGAGACGGCCCCTGCGGAGACCACCAGTTTCCGCACGGAGGCGGACCACTGGAAGGTACTGGTCGACCGGTCGATGCTGGAACATGGTCTAAAACCAAAAATGCTAAAATCAATGTAGATAAAAGACGTCAAAGTTTTAGTCGGTGTGGCAATCAGCCGTTTAACGTAGTGGCTAAAGCGTCAGGCCGCAAATGCCGGAGACGTGGGTTCGATTCGCACAGCGGCGACAAACTTTTCGTCCTTTTTCTACAAATTTAAATGTGGTAATCTCTGGCACTATAAAAATTTTTAATCTGTAGAAAAAAAACCACTCTACATATACCATACATACTTAAACTATATATTAAGGTGGGGTATGTTTGTATACCCCATACATACATGACTATACTAGCGATCCAAGAATATAGTCAAAAATGTTACGTAGCTTATGTGAGCTAAAGCACTATAATCGATCGTTGTAGGTTGCAGACTCTAAAATACTTAAGCGAAATTGTAAATGTCGGTGATACAGCGAATTATTGTATTGTTGCGTGTGTGTTTTGTTTCAAATTATGAAATGTTCGCTCACGATATGAACTAATGGAATTTGGCGACGTAACTAGCTTATAAGCTTGCTTAGCTCTTTTGTTAAATTTTATTTTGGTTTTATTTTTTTTAATATTTATGAATATTTAATATATTTCTGTATAAATGTATATCAATTGAATATACATAACTTACACATTAATTTAAAATACATATTTATTTTTCTAAATCGATGTAAAAATACTTCATTTACGAGAATCCGTATAAAATTGTTTATAACAAAGTATTAAAAATGGTACAGTTTATTGTTATAGCACTAATAATAGATTCTAACATTCACCTTTCCATTAATCATTTTATTATAATCTTCGTATTTTTGAAGTAGATAACTCGTCGACAGATTAATGCAGAGCTAGAGCCAGTAGGTGAGAACTTCGAGACCGTTCTCGTTCAAATCATAACACGCTCGTTCTCGAAATAGAAAGATTTAAAAGCTTTCTTATTCAGTCGGTAAAAAAATATGTATTTGCAATTTATCGTGATCTTTTTTTACCCGGTAACAAAGTAGGAATAGGAGTTTAACCAATTTTGACGTTGGTATTAAAAATATTAATAAACTTTATATACATAATTCTTCTGTGCGTGTTAACACGGTTCGGCCGATTTTGAAGAAAATTTTGTGTAAAAAACTGAAGTCGAGAATGGTTAAGATTCACAAACTTATTCAATTAAAGTTTTCAATTTTTTGATTTAAGACTTGTGAACAACATCTATCGAGTCAGCTAGTGTTGTTAAATTTTAGAACATTATAAGATTCTCTATATAAAGTTAACAACAGTTTAATGATGTTATACTTTTGTAGGATAAATACAGTCTTGATGTATATCATGAAAGCTTTTCATTCTTAGCCTAGCCAAAGCTGTATATTGTAAGAATATTACTATGAATGTTGGTGTTTATACCGAATACAATTTGTATATATTAAGAACCGTGACAGTTCAGTTTGCGGAAGCTCGCTTTTAATTCACTATACAGAATTACATACAATTACAAGGCAGTATAAATAGATTATGCATTTTAAGTTCTGATTTTTTATGACCTCTTTACGAACAAAAACATTGAGAAAAACCTGCACGTCTGAACAATAATAAAAAAAAACGTTTCGAAGACATACAGCGTAGAGTGGCGTGCCGAACTAATAACCTCTGTAAAGGGGTCTATGTTCAACAGTATGAAATATAACATAATTATAGGTCATTTACTTTTTTAAGTAAAGTAAGTTATAATATAGTAGGTATATTATGAAGAAATTAAATTTTAAAATACCATGTATTGCATGTATGCCGTAGAAACAGATTATCTAATGGGTGTGTATATAGAACACAGTTGGTAATAAACTCAAATATAAAATAAAACGAAAAAAATACAAGCACTTTCTGTAAGATTCGTTGGTCGCCTCTAGCGAAACAATCACAGTTCAAATATCATATCATTATTGACTCTACCACTAAAGGGAAGATGACCGTAATGGGTCAAAAAGAAAACCATATTACTACGGACGACATCCATTCAATATCATGCGATCTAATGGTTACTGGGAGTCTTCTATAGTAAGGAAAAGGAAGCACATCTTTTCTCACTATGTAATACTATGGGGAAATACCACAGCCCGCTTTTTAAATATTTGGCAACGCATTGTGCACAATGATGAACCGCATACTCGCCGCAGGAAACGAACCCACGTCTTCCGGGCATTAATATGCGAAAAAACAATGCAGATAAAATACTTTGAGATTTTCGTCGGCGTGGCAATTAGCCATTTAGTTAATATGAAACTATTTTACTTTTATTATTAGAACTGAACACATATAGCGTTAAAATGCCTAAGAAACTAACTGTGGACTAACTCCAAGAATGATCACATCTCACATTCCTTTCACATATGCAAAGAAATTGTAACGACGCGACGCAGTGAAATAGCTAAACAAATTAATATCTTGTATAAGAATTTTAAAGTTTTTGCTTTGATCCTAATATTTTAACTATTACTGAACGTGAATATTAACAACTATTATAACGACAAGCAGGACTAGTGGTTATATCGCTGATTTCGGCCGCGTTGGGAACGCGAACCATCGAAGTGACCGCTGCTCCATGCGACCTGTGTCCCTTGACTCGAGTAGATAACGTCATATCACAACACTTGTAACACATATTACAGACGATGTTAAAATCTTTTTAACTTTAGCTTAACTGTGGTAGGACCAAGCAACAGTGTCCACTGTTGCACGAATGGGCAGAGGTCAGTCCGGGTAAGTACCGCGACCTCCCAGAAGACCGGCGTAAAGTAGAAGTGTTACACTTCTGCGTTTCGTCTGGTGAGTGAGGTAGCCGAGGCCTACTTTATTTATGGGTGGAAACGCATTTGCAACCCTAAGGGTGTTGCAAATATCCATGGGCGGCGGTTATCACTTAACATCAGGGGAATTGCCAGCTCGTTTGCCAGTTTGCCAAAAAAATATGCCAACGAATTAGAAAACAAAAGAGGGTGAAACATTACTGACAGTTAACTTAACTAGCTGTCAAAACGAGAAATTAATGTTTCCCAACTTGATTGTGAAATGTGCCATTAGAAAAACAATGATATTTTAAAATAGAAGTTTATTTAAGATTAACAATACATAGATAATTAATTCGATTTGAATAGCTAATAAACAAAATCATTAAACATTAATTGGTAACTTTAATTATTTTTTCAAAAATACTGCATTTCGGAAATAATTCTCCATGAAAAATTTGAAATGTCATGTACATTAAAATTTCGCTACATTTGTTAACATTATCAACAAGTTCAATAAACTATCGTACAAGTGATTGTTTTAGAACAATGAGAAGTTTCCCCAAGGTTTTAGTACTTATCAGCAATCAATAAATCAGGTGTATTTCAAACAATGCCATGAATTGTTAATTGTATCAATCTGCAACATATTTTATATGTTATAGTTATTATATTATTATATGTGAACAATACTTGATCGACGTTTTATAGAAAAATAAATGAATCTTAAACAGTATACACAATTATTCTATGTACTTACAAAATATTTAATCTTATTACGATTTACAAGTTTTTATTAAACAGTTTAGTAAATTAAAACTAAATTTTTATGTAACAATTTTTTATTTGTTTTACTTATTTCATTGTTCACACATATTTTCCATTAAACTCAAGTCATCCTCTTTAGACTGGCAAAGTTTTAACTAAATATTGTTTAGTGTTTATTTATGTCTTAATGTTTCAAGTGGCACCACCAATCCACTTGAGGGAAAAATAGATAAAATAATATTTTACTCAATGCAGCTTTTTATTTGTATGACTAATTACTGTTATGAACTTCTAGATTTTACGCGAATATTATACATATTAAATGAAACTACTTTACGGATTTTATCGCGTTTTTATTTTGATTTGAATTTATATGAAAAATCCGTAAACTAGTTTCATTTAATATAATCTTATGAATTAATGTATATTCAGTTTACTACTTTGTAAATCAGCCATTAGTAAGCTACTGGTTCTTAATAATCAGGGCATTCATAGAAAGATCCCAATATGATTATCGGATTGTTGTGTCACCTTTCTTTCCAAACGCTTCTTTCAAAATAAAAGGTATCGTAACTTTTGCCTAAACTAATTAAAAAACGATAGAACAATTAGAAATATGTTTTGTTTCTGTTCAGAGTTTTCAGCGATGAACTTTAATGAAAGCTTTTTGGGTTGGAACACTATTAATTTAAAGATTTCTGCCATAACCTGAAATGCATGTATTTTATCTTTGAGTGACGTATTTACCTTACAAAATTACAACGCTTCGCTAACGGTCCTCGATTTACATCATATTATTACAAATGAATACGAAAACAGTTTGATTTGATTGGAATGTGCTCAAACGAAAGTAAACGACTTTAAAGTTTTGTAAAAATTGTACTGACATACATCATTCAATAAAACTGGCAGGGAAATAAAAAAAGAGAAATAAAATATTTTGTTACCTGCGCTTGTTCCAGATCAAGAAAAAAAAAAGATTTGCAGGTTTACTATGAATAAGATTTTAGAGGGATAAATCTGAAGTGCCATGTATCACCTCAGATTGATATTACTCTACCTACAAGTACCGAGATTCGTCCGATTGATTACAAATCCCCGGGGCAGGTTTCCGACCCCGAGTTTCGATCGTTGAGCCCTGGCAAGCGAACTCGATTTCGTTACATTGAAATGTTATCGCGTGGTCGCAGTAACAAATGCTCCTTCGTATTCATGATTAAGATGTAGCAATCTTAAACAATCCTCCCTAATTATTTTCCAGAAATATTTACCGCTGCCGAAGTGACGATTCAACTTATTTTCAAAAAGCTTGTGTTGATATTTTAAGAAAGGAATTTTGTTTAGGTAAAGTTTTGTTTAGGTTAATTAGCTCAGCGACAAATCGTCAGTGTTACTTATGACTATTAGGGCACCTTATATTCAACTAGCGACACGACCCGGCTTCGCGCGGGTGCAATGTATTATACATATAAACCTTCCTCTTGAATCACTTTATCTAGTAAAAAACCGCATCAAGATCCGTTGTTGCGTAGTTTTCAAGATCTAAGCATACATGACGACGCGGGACGACTTTGTTTTATACTATGTAATGATACTCAGGAATTTTTCAGAGAGTATGCATGGAGCATATCAACAATTTAAGCGTAAAATGCTAGTTTTTAGGCTTTTAATTTTCTTTGACCTTTTTTTGGTAGTTATAAATGAAATCTGATGCTCGCGGTGGTTTTATATGCGGTTTAAAATAAACCGCGATAAAATCTGCAAATTAGTTAAATTATATAATATTCGCGTAGATAAGAAAAACGATATTAATATTAACAATGATCAAGATTATCTTACCCGCTTTATCGACTTCTTCTGTTGGACTATAACACTAGCGACCCGCTGCGGCTTCGCACATTTTCAGATTAGACATCTGAAGATTGTACAAAGTTTTCATCAAGTACAACTATTGAACAAAAGTATAGTTAAAATTATAATTAAATACTTTTTGTATGAATGACAAGAAACACATTGCTGCAGCTGGCAGCTAGTTGTTAAAACACACAAATAATGCAAAAAATGCCCAAACTCGTGAGTTCTGGCTAGCCTACCGGTTCTGCGTCAGGTGAAGCTAGTCTTGGGACTGAAAGCAAAAACATCAGTTATACAAGATACAAGATGCAAAAACACAGAGTAAAATCCATTGTGCCGAATTAATTTTTTATATACTCGTACCTGCTTTTTACTGTTTACTGTCTTTGTGTTCTTTGCTCTACATTCTAATTTAGAAATATGATGAAATATGATTTTTTAATTCTATACCTGAGTAAGTGCAAAAAATGTGTTTTTTAATTTAAGAAATATGTACATATTTCTAAACTTAAAAAAATAATACTTTACATTATTGTAAAGGACTATTTTTCAAATATTTCAAATAATATGTACGAATGTTCCTTTTCGTTACATATTGTTAATATTTTGTGGTATACAAAATGTTCTCATCTAATTTTATAGTTACCTACATATCAAGCTTGTTTTGGATTTTTTGAAGTTTTTTATAGTTTTATCTACTGTCCATGGTTAATTTGCTGTAAAAAACCTATAAAATAATTATACGCAAAATAAATTGTATTACTCAATCCTTAGGAAAAATTACCCAATTATTTTCTGATACCTGGCATTTACATCTGTTAAGGTTTTGTGTTCTGAGAGAAATGATTTTAAAATGTCAAAAATAAATCAACCATCAATTAGTATCTTACCTGGGATATGTTATTCGTACACCATTTCACACCAATAAATACCATTAATTTTTTTATTACTTGAAATAAACAGTACCTAGACGCTGTGTCACGTATAACGGCTGCGATCGGTTTATTATGATGTGCGAGATATTTATGTTTAAACGATCCGGCTTACTTACTATGCTTCACTTTCGATTTTCGTGGCGTAGAGTCTTATCATTTTACTACTCCATTTTCATGAGTTAATTAAATTTTGTGTTATACATACAATGATACAATCTGCAATGAATTAATTATGTGGGTAACCATATATCTCATATGCTGTATTGAATTAGTGACCTCTCGTGGGGGCAGTAGGCATTACTAAACAGCAAAGATGCCTTCAGCACATTGGTTTGGTGGAATGTGTCATTCTCGTCGATAGATGGCTCTGTTTCGTTTACCAAGTTGTTTTCTAACCACATAGTCATGTTTAATTATTTTTTTTACTCATACGAAGGCGCATAATCATGTTTCATACTTCATAAAGTCTGGGTTTTCTACATTAGTATATTTACAGAAATATTTGTGATTTATTAAAAAGTACAAAAATGTTATATTTCTATCGCTGAAATAATATATGCAATAATTAAATGTACATTAATTTGTACACCGGCTGTAGCGAAAATGAAAAGGTATTGTAATACAGTAGCAATAGATTAAGCACATCACTGCCGATAATCGTTGTTGTACTTTTGATTATCGATTATCGCTTTATTGCATTGCGTGTTTTTGCGTTATTAATTTCTTCACCACAGCTTTTAATAACAACTACATAAGGAAATTAATAAATTAATATATTAATAAAATATAGTAGATCGTAATATTATAAAACTTCTGAACTTATGTCTAATTTTGGATAAGCTATTTCGTTCTGTCGTACATTGCTGAAATACAATGCTTGCGCGGACAATTAATAAAATTATGGTACTACACTTTGTCTCTTCCCCATCTTTCACATAATCTCATTGCTTATAGAGATAAAGATTAGTGTTTGCATTGTGCCAAATTTTACCACGGCATATTTAATAAGAAAACAATGAAATAAAAAGTGAAAAGACGACACACTGACGTCCGACATATTTTCCTAACAATTAAGAAAAGAATCCGGCAATTGCTTGACCTACCACCGTAAAACGTGGCTCTACCACCGTAAAGTGTTACAGAAGAATTTGCCGTAGTATATATGAGAGTATTATACAGAAAGCTTCAACGATCAAATTATTATTATTCATTATGGTAGGGCCACGAAACAGTTTTCGTTGTTGCCTTCAGGTCGAATGGTTAGGTCTGTCCGGGTAAGTACCACGACCTCACAGAAGACCGGCGTGAAGTGGAATTGTTATGCTTCTGCATTTCGTCTGGTGAGTGATTTAGCCGGGGACCACTGTATAGGCAACGCGTCTGCAACCCTACGGTTGTGGCAAATGTCAATGGACGGCGGCTTAAGATCGGGTGATTCGCCCGCTCGCTTGCCATCTTCTCACATAAAAAATAAAATAAAGTGGTATTAATACTCCGTTGTATTTTATCAAATGTTTATAGGTAAAATAATTCAAGATACAAGAGCGACTCCGGCCTACTGAGAACTCTAATTATAGTAATAAACTAGTTCGCAATGCAGAAACTTTTTATAAGCATCTCACTTCACTCGTTATTTTGATTGTTAGAAGAAATCGAGAGTTAGTCCATGCTTGACTTGCTTTCATTACCTAATATATTGTTATGAATTTATGATAACAGTCATTGTAAGAGGTTAAATGTTTAACCTTTATCAATAGCTGTTTTCGAAGGAACCTATAGTCCTTAAATGATGATTTAATAAAGATGACGCATGTCCATACTGCGCGGCGTTTAAAAATTGTTCCGCTTTATATTACATGACATATATAAGTGAATTTGACAGATGATATAGAGCGTATCATACGGAATAAGATAGCGTGTATAGAGTTGCAATCTAATTACACCAATTGGCGTAATTAGAGTGCCCCAGATTCGGTGCGCTTGTGTTATAACTACCTCTTATTTGTACAACATTGCTGACAATGGATTAATGGTCTTTTCCCAAGGAGAGTTGATGTCAGGTAAGCAGGCGTAGCCAGAACCGCTTACAACATGATCCACATATTCCGAACCCAACTGGATGGGATAAGGGCAGAAGGATGATGATAATAAATAACCTATAAATAAATATATAGGACACATTTTTACACAACGTACTGTAGTCCCAAACTAAGCAACGCTTGTACTATGGGTACTAGATAACTGATAAACATACTTAAACATATTTTTCTTTTGTAAATAAATACGTACTATGTATATATGTGTAAACACCCAGACACTGGAAAAACACAATGTTCATCACACAATATTTTTCCAGTAGTGGAGACCGAACCCACACCCTCTGACGCAGAAGGCAGGTATTACCCACTACGCCATAGAGGTCGTAATAATGGATTAATGGTCGGGTTTTGTTCCAGCTTCGACGTTGAAAATGGGGGCCCCAGCGGCGCGGCGGGTGGTGCCCGCTCCCCTCTGGAGGGCGGCTCTCCATCCGCCGCACTGGTGCTCCAAGCGATGCCGCAGCGGCGCGAGTCCTTCCTCTACCGCTCCGACTCCGACTTCGAAATGTCGCCCAAGTCCATGTCGAGGAACAGCTCGATCGCCAGCGAAAGGTAAGTGACGCCTAAGAACGAAACCACCAACGGCGGGATGAAACACACGAAGGTATTGGACTGAAACTTTATTCGTTTACGGACACCGCAACGAATAAGGGGAAAATAACTGACAAGTCTTAATGTCGCGCTTACTTTGTTAATTTCGAGTTGAAACTCGAATAAATGCGCAGTTTCTCCCCCTTCGTGTCGGAGAACTGTCAGATTGGAACGAAACTTACGAGTGCAAGAAGAGGATTAAAACACATGGAACACTTCGTTCTGTAAAAATATTTGTTGCCTATGATATAGTGAAAATTTTTGAGCAATGCAGTTATTTTCTTCTTTTATAGAACAATAAGTATTTCACGAATGGCCAGAAGATATTAAAAAAATAGTACATACACATTTATTAAAGGTCTAAAGTAGGTACACGCTTATAAATAGTCAAACTTATCACAACCGCTTACGATATTTTTAGATTCAACCAACGACGTATGAGAAATATTTCGTACGAGATTTTATGGAAGTTATAATCCGGAAATGTACTCAAAAGCTGCCGAATATGTCTTAACGGAATCTCCACGGATTTCCGTCGCAAATTACATTTGACCGCCCGTACCAATAATTTTAGATAATACATTAACAATTTGTAAATAAATAAATAGAACTATACATACAAATTATAAATACGAAGATTTTACAGTCAATATGACATTTTCATTCAACTTTAAAATTTTAAGAAATGAAAGGTTTTCTTTTGTTGTTTCTAGTGCTGAAATTTATATGTTGAGCAATTTTAAAAAGCACGTTTTCTAGTAAAAGCTTAAAGAGTTGCTAACCGCCCATGAAATTCTAATTGAATACGTGACTTTTCAAACGACTCTGCAGCTTAACATGTGCGATAACTATCTTATACATTGACACGTGTCAATAATAAACATTCAAAGAAAACTTTTTAGATTTTCACTACGCCAATTAACGAAAAATAAACACTAACCCTTGCTCTCAACTTTTACATTAAGAATGAAATTGTTCTATTCTATACATTTTCTGCATTCCTTACTAGACTTACTTACTTACTGGACACACACAATCTGGTAAAAACTTCAATCATACACTCCTTAATTTAGCCGTTTTCTTTCGACCCTCCCCCCTCCCTTTTTCCTCTGCGTTATCTCGTTCTCCCAGACCCCTGTTCTACGTCTCGACTCTTTCCCGCCTACATTCCACCCATGAATCTAAACACTAGCAAATTTATAAAATTCAGCTACGAAATATGAAAGTTCTTTATGATCGAATAAGAAAGCATTTTATTCCTTTGGTTGTGTCGCAATTTATTTGTCTGATATTATTTGTTCGCAACATCAGAAAAATCCTCAAACACCTCCGACCTCTTTTTCAGAATTATATGTTTTTCACTGTAAAAGGAAAAATTTTTACCTATCCTATTCAAAGATAAATCTTTTCAATATTACAAATTACAAATTATTAGGGCAAAATTCCTTATACTTTGAAGTTTTATGTACCAAATATTATTTTTTAACACTCAAAAAAATAGGAATTATTTGAAACAACGCCAGAGTTTTCGACTTATTTTCCACCAAATAGGTCTAATTTAAGAAACCAGTTAAGTTTTGACGTTCACAAGAGCTTGAAAAAACTAAATTGAAGAAAATAAATTGAAAAGCACTTTTTCAAAATAAATTTAGCTATTTAAAAAAAATACAGAAATTTATTTTAATCCGTATATTTCTATGTTACATAAAAATCAATAGTATTTTAAATACCTACTGACTAACTTTGTGCTCTTTTATTATTATTGCGGTAACACTTAACGCTACCGTACTGTATTGGTTCATTTTAAAATCAACTGCTCACCGTTCACAGTGTTATTTTTGTTATAAATAGTGACTGTACAGTGATCGATATGTTGCTCTACTATAATTCTCGTCAATGTTACAAATCAAACTACCTTTTGATGTGAAACAATTTATTTAACTAAATTGGCCTTAGTCGTAATGCCAAAATCGTAGAAAATTACGAATTACTTGGGATTTTTTCTACGATTTTGTACTTTGTCCAAAAAAGAGCAGGCACGTTCAACTTTTATCTTTCTCTCCATTTCACCATGTAATATTTTTAAGGAAGAAGTTTTCAGAATGATGAAAAACTTGATCTTATATTTCTAACTTTCATATTTTTAACTGCATTAACATGTCATATCATTATTATTCTTTTTATCACTCATTTTATTCCAGGATGTTCTCGTAGAAGCCATGAATACAGTTTAAAAAGTTTGTTAATGAATCGACATTAATCCGGGAATGTGGACAAGCTTTTGGGTCCCTTTACCAAAATCAATAAATTACGTTCCCATTATCTTATCATTATCCATCTCGTCATCATTATTCAATGAACTTTTCATGACAGAATGCGATTTAAATAAATTAGTTATCGAAAACCTTTTACATCTGTATAAATGCCTCGATATTAAGAAATCTTTGTTCTACGAACCAAAAGACCTTGAAATATTAAGTTTTGTTCTTGGTGTAAACAAGATTACAGACACATAATTCAGATAGATTGCTCAAAAAGTTCGAATTTGTCTTATCTTTAATGTCTGTAGAGTGGGTTAGTATACATAAGTTTAGAAATCATATGGTTAGTTAACACCTTCAAAATTTGAGCAGAAATTTGGCCACTGTAATCATTTATGTAAAGTTAACACTACATTTAATGTATTGTTTTATGCCTTTTTAGAAATCTATTATCACAGAGTCCTAAGCGATATCCAGTAGGTTTTATAGAACATTGCACACACATGACCCATATTTATAATAACTCATATTTCACCAATTTCAATATGTACCTACTCAAATTTAAACTTACTCCTCCGGATTTACACTAAATTAATAATATAATTGTATTCTCGTGGCAATTTAATGAGAAATTTCTCAGAATTGATCTAATAATAACGCGAAATCGTCTTCTTGAATTTGAAAATACAATTATACAAAAATCTGCGTAAAGTAGAAGTGTTGCAGTTCTGCGTTTCGTCTGTTGAGTGAGATAGCCGGGGTCCATTTCATTTAAAGGTGGCAACGCATTTGCGATCACTTAACATCATGTGAATCGCAAGCTTCCTTGCCACTTTCTCACGTAAAAAAAAACGTCAAATTTAGCAAACAAGCTCAAAATATGCACAAAATTTACATATAGAAAGGACACCATATTAAATTCTAGAAATAACATGAACTTCAAGCGCGATTATTCCCTTAGAGCAATTAATTATACTAGTGGTCGAAATTCGACCATAACAACAATTTTTGTGATTTTCAGGTTTTTAAATTTTTTTATAGTGATAATCTCTGCACTCAAGATTTAATATTAAAACGTGTAGAAAAAGTACGAAAATATTGTCGCCGCTGTGGGAATCGAACCCCCGTCTTCGGCATTCGCGGCCTGACGCTCTAGCCACAAGGCTAAAGGTATAATAGCCACACCGACGAAAATCTTAACGTCTTTTATCTATATTGTTGTTTAGCATTTGCAGCAATGCTTGGCGCATCCATGGCTATCGCAGCGCAATGCATGGCATGCACTATAAAAAAACTAAATTTATAAGAAGCAATGGCGACATCTCTCGTTCGAATTATCGTTGTAAAACGATATTCGAAATTGTTTGTATACTGGAAAGGTTATAACAAGAAATGCGCCAAGCATTGCTTCAAATCCTAAACAACAATGTAGATAAAAGACGTTAAGATTTTAATTTTCATGTTTTTATTAGTAATTAATGAGGACCCGACGGCGATCCCTGGGGAGGTTCGGGCGTCCCCGCAGTCTCCAGATCAAGCCCCCTGTACCACTGTGACTCTGAATGCGTTGTTGGGTAACATCGCGGGGCCTAATTCAACTACCATCCATCCTATCCTATTCACTCCAAAAAAAAAATATTGTTCGTCGAATATCAAAATATAAGTACATCAGAAAATTTATGCAGTGCTGAAATTACAGGGCAATTAAGACCACACAATTTCATGATAACCAAATTAATAAAAATTTCAATCAAACATTTAAGTATCTCTCCATAAATTTGAATCTAATAGCAGCAAATATTTTGTGCTAAATTTATAACGCAAAGATGAATCGCTAAGTTCAAAACCTCAACGTCGCCAATTCCATGCGAATGAACACAAAGCGGACGGACTGCGTAATGAAACATGAAAGAGTGAAACAAGATATTTGATACCTATTCTTACACAAACAATCCATTATGAAAGTAAAGAAATGAAAAGTAATACTTATAAAGAAAGGAGTAGTAGAAGTATCACATTTAAAAAAATAGGTATTAGACGTGGCATTTAGGTAGGTACATTTATCACCAAGGTCTGAAGAAATTCTGAAAGACATTCAATATTGTCACTATTATTGCTTAAACAATAAAATACCTTGAGCCGCGTCCACTTCAAAGTGATTCACCATTTATACAATTACAATGTAACACACGCTGCACAGCAAAAGGCAAGTCACAATTACGAGATACATTGGACAAAGGGACAAAGTAAGATATTACGTACCTTATACATATAGAATTCTAACATAAAAGTAGCTAGCTTACTTACACAGCCTACATTATCAGGTGATAGCATGTATTCTATGTGAGGAATGGATCCCTAAACTGTGTTGTCTTGTGCGTAAGCTGAGCGAGTATGTGGTAGTGCCAATTAAATGGACGGCCGATCGATTAGACCTAACTGTTAACGCTACTTATCACTGTCACAACTGGGCCTGCCACTACACAAGTATAGCACGATATCTGTTGTTGTGATGCTGAACCCTGCTGTCGCCCGATGTCCGTCAAAGCAGCAAATAGTAAGCCAATTAAGGATATTTCATACTAATGATTCATAATGTTATTACAAAAATAATGTGTAGCCATAGCAACAGCGCGTTAAAGTTATCTTCGATAGAGTCAATCGCCGCTGAGCCTATTTTAATTTAAAGATGCTCCCATTGCATTACAGTGATTTTCTTCCCTGTTAACGCGGACTACTGTGACTGCTTCGTCGGACATCGGGATATACCGTAACCGTGAATACCGCTTAGGTGGCACGATGAATGTGTCCTATGTTTCTATCTTTCTTTTCCATATTTTTAATTGCTTGCAGATTCAAGGAGACCGAGGCTGCACAACTGGACCGAGCGTATGTACTAGCATAAAAAGCATGCAAAACATTATATTGCATGGGCTTTATGTAGTGTTGCCCGGCTATTTCCCCTCGTCCCTTTCACTTTTGTCGTCTTTAAACCATTCATTTTTTATTTATGTGGTTTCCGCTTTCCATATTAAATATTATAGCATACATTTCTAACATTGACCATTCTCGTTTGACGATGAGGTGAGTTTCATGGTATTAATTTCGTTTCTATATAATTGTTTCATCAAATCTAAAGCGGAGAGTTTAAATTAAATTCTTAAAAAATAATACACTTTATTTTAAAAAAAGGAAATATTTTTTTTTTTCACTGTAAACTTATAAATTAACAAAGAAATATAGTTAAAAATGTGTAGATAAAATTGCAATGCAACATATTCGAACCTTTCTTGCAACGCATACGCCTTCCGGATTTATCAATTCTAGCAGCGGCGAAAAGTTTTGCTACATTTTTATCTATATGTTTAATTATTAAGTTACTCTTTATCATAATGTGAATATAATTGAAATTGTACTGAAAAATAAAACAGTGATCAAAATTATGGACAAAAACCCTATTAATATCGAATAATAGTCGTTGCCAATATTATTAAATGTTAGTAACTATTTACATTGCCGAGAGTTGCCAATTTCCGAATTCATCATTCCGTTATAATTATTGCTTCGTAATAAAGAAAATTAATTGCACATTAGTTTTAACTATCGAATTCAATATCGATGAAAGTTATGATGATGATTTACTCACGAAATGTAGACTTCATATTTTTACCTTAACGACATATTACGTATGGCTAGTTTGGAGAGTCAAATATAATGTAGGCTAAACAAAAACTTTAAGAAAATCACTATCAATACAATGTCACTCTCTCATTTGCTAATGTGAACACTTCACTATGAGCGAGTTTCTAAACAAAGGTCTGCCACCTTTGTTTAGAAACTCAAAACACATTCTTTCAATAACTTACCAGCAATTACAATAGAAGAGACTTTCGGTTGCAGTGCAAATCCAGATCTAAGCAACTATTACTTTTATCTCAACCAAACCCAATAATGCATAGGGTATTGCCCCGATACTAAATCGAATCTGGTAACAATAAATCTTTTCCTTTGAACGTCTGGGAGAACGGTAGGCTTATAGTAAATTTATTTTTAGTTAACCGATGAAGTGCTCATTTCCTATAAAATAATTCAAAAACAATTACCTAAAGAACAGCTTTATTATAGAAACAAGATCCAACTGGAAAAAACATTTTCGAAATAATGTGAATTTACATTTTCTTAGAACAACTCTACAAAGGTAACTTCTTCCTAATATTGAATTTCTCTTTGTGACAACATGAATACACGTGTATACGCACAATTCTCATCAAAGAGGGCAAATTTTCAATCCTCCCGTGATACCATAATAAACTTCTATCATCGTTATAATAATTTAATATAGAAAATAATCTGTAATTTTTATGTTAGAAAATATCTAATACTAGTAATATAAAAGTTCTGAGTGACGTTCAATAATAAATTTTTCGTCTTTTCGGATTTCTTACCCTTAATAAAACACAACGAGTTTTATGCCTGAAATTATTTTAGAAATAAAAATTTAGAGGAACATTATTATTATCTTTTCACTAACTTTATTGAATAAGGTGAGAGCTTGTTACTGATAATAATTAAAATTGTAATTACAAAATTTGAAAGAAATCTAAATTCGAATAATAAAATAAAAATATAACTAATAAATTGCGTACAAAGTAAGCTCAACGTAAATGGAATAAATACTTTTATAAGATTAGGATAATGCGTAATTGAAACCTTCCATTAACGTTTACCAAGCCAATATCTAAGGTCGATCCTTTTAATAAAATAATAGAACAAAATTTTCCTGCTTCTTTGCTCCGATCATATAATTTTTTTTTAATAAATAAAAGGAATTCAGTCGGATTCTATTATCGATATCTAATTAAAAAGTAAACCATTCGAGCAGTAAACGATTTTAATTCACATCAGCGATGGATGTTTTCGAGCTGCTATACAGCGGTATCCGGGTCGAGATGCCGAACCTGTTCACTACGGTGGAACTGTAGCGTGCGTAGTTTTTCGCCAATCACCTGAATCCGGCGCGGTCTGGTCCGGCTGGTTCTCGATCCCCACTCGGGCATTGATTACTGGCGCCCACCGCCGGTTTCCATTAGCGCCAAATTTATCCTCGGGCGGAGTCGCGCGTCGTCGGCGGCCGGGCGAGCGAGCGCGACGCCGACGCCACGCCGCCCGCCGCGCCTCGCCCCCGAGCCGATCTTCATTGACAGTCCGCGCGGCGCGCCGGCGGCACGCCACTACATGCCCCGTCACTCGCCCCCCGTGTCGTTCCGCTGAAGCCCCCCGGGCAGCCCCGTCTCGACGCCCCCGTTCGAGCCGCGAGCACGCACGCCGGGACTCGTTACGCAGTGCAGTAGCGGGTCGTATCGCTGGACGTAAACTCACTTGTTGTTGCACGCTGGGTGTGTTTCGCCCAGCGTTGATTCCGACGCCGGAGCGGAGTCCTACAAACTGATTAGTGTCAAGGACGCACCGCCAACGCTCAAAAGTTTCGAACGCTCGTCAGCAGCTTCGCGCTATTGATTGTAAACCTGTGCATTTAATAGTTTCCCCGTTCGAGCGCTACAAAACACTACTTGTTAAAACGTTGATAAGGACACGCGGGTGAGATAAAGCCACACACAATAGAATTATATCCTTATCTGACTTTACAACATTGAATTTGCCTGACGATTGTTAATTAAATAAAAAAAGCAAACGCTTTAAATTCCTTGGTTTCACTCGCGTAATCGTAAGGTGGTTGAGCCAAGTGTTTGTATTGAATCGCGCGGGAACATCTGACCTTTCACGAAACGGAGCATAATAACCTCGTAATGGTGAACATGCTCCACGATAATTCGTCTGGCATGGGCAATTGTGCAGCGAATCATGTAGTGCGTGTGTAATACCAAAGACGAAATGCAGCGTTCAGGGTCCCAGTCGGATCGACTGGGCGCGGGTGGGGGCGGGACAACGTTCATCGCGAAGAGTTCAGCCTCGGAGCATAGCATGTCCACCGGGGTGTCAGCCAGCAGCAGTGGCGGCACCCTACCTCGCACACTCAGCACTAGCGTGCTCAGAATCAAAAACCGTTCCACCTTCTGGGACAAATTCTGGGACGAGCGTACCAGACGCGACGCGTAAGTAACCTTAAATGTGTATGCATCCTCGGCAGCATTATGAAAGCTACGAACATTAATCGAACAGCGATCCATTATATTACCCAATTATTGCGATAGACTTGGTTCTAACCGTATTAAGCAAGCTATATGGTAATGGATAAATCGTGTTAGAGTATGACCGACGGGGTATTTTGCTAAAGCGAGAAAATGACTCGCTACAATCTTTCCACTTTCTTAACGTGTTCTTGCTTAAGATATTGTAGACATTCAATGACAACATATACTCGCAAATTGTAGATTAAATCTAGCCGGTGGCTTCTTTTACAATTCCACGCCACTTAACAAGATTTACAGGTATTTGTAGGTTCTCTTTATTTTCTTTGTGCCTAAACCCTATTCCAACAAGTTAGCATCGGGACAAAGATGTTAGTTATCTCACATTTTATTTTTCTTTCTCTCTTCTTTATTTATAACATTTTGAAATTGGGCAATAAAATGAAATCATTCAAAAGAAGACGTATTGTAACAAATTATTTATAAAGCATTTTCACATTGTAAACGTATGAATATACTTTCTAATATTTAAATACCAAAATTAATTTGATACATAATTTACATACAATTGAGATTTGTACAGAAAATTATCGTGATTGATAATTTTGATCGTATTAAGAATTTATAGCATCTTCCATTAAAGTTATTTGGAGTCCTAAATTGCAGTGCAGAATTTTTTCGCATTTTCATTGAGACTCGTTAAATTGCGATAAATAAAAAAAGTTTTAATGATGATTATAAATAAAACTTATGTAGCATAAATATTACATAAAGAAAATTGTTGGTAAAAAGTATCAAGATAGTCTAGAACATTTTTCTTTCATGAATATTTAAGCCAACATTTTAATAAATATGAATGAAGAAAGAGATGACTATTATTCACGTTAGCGGTATACCTAAATGTCGAGGAAATGCCGTAATTTGACTGGAATATGTAATGTACACATATTTAAAATTGGGTATAATATCACTACACTTTTATTACTATATAAGACATTCTAGTAATCCTTTGATAATTTAGACATAATTATAATGAGATTAATAAAATCCTGTCAAAATAAAGCCACCTCAAAAATCATATAAAAAAAAGAATATCTTTTTTTGGCCTTTATCAGCTTTAAAATACCCAATCGATATCAGAATCTTCGTCTTTGGGGATGACATCGGTGTACATGTAACTGACAATTGTATTTCATAATATTGTATTATTTCTTTCTTAAAAAGCGTAACGTGTCTTTGACAAGAAATATTATATAGATAACAGTCACCGGGCGAGCTCGTCTATAAATAAAAACTCCGGGCTTGGGTGTCATCTCAGTTGCCATTTATTTCGAATTGCTTCCTAAACAATCTGACAATAAAGGTTTTATTCGTTTCAGAGACTGTTTAATTTTATAAATAGAACAAATATTCAAGAAAGACAAAATAACTTACTCTGCACTAAGTTTACAGAATGGATTTTAGGACTCTTAGTGTAAAAAAACTCTATGCTAGTAGATTTCTTACCAATCTAGATGTATATACTTGTTGATAATAAATATCTTTACAATAAAACGTCTGCCAGCATGGGATGAATTCTAGTAATTTGATTATCACAATCTTCAGCTCGCTGGGAACGTAAAATGCAGGATATGGTCGAAGCTATTATTTAATAAACAGAGACGTTTAAAAGTGACTCGTCATTCAATCGTCTAAAGTAGGATGGAAATAGCTATAATATTCGATATCGACATTAGAGAGTCGTCTATACGTGGGTGTATGAATATTCAAGAATGCCCTTATTACCTCCCGGTTTACTAAACCTTTTCTACACTGAGATGTTGTACACGTGTTCTCTAGAGAAATAAAAAAATAAGAAGATCATTCGCTAGTACATAAATACTCGAACGATGTTTTTCAGACTATAATACCTATTCAAATTGTCGCAAAGACGTACAATATAAATATTTAAAATGTCGAAATCTAATTATCAATTCTTTGAGAAGTTCAATTCTGCCCGACATTTTGAAAAAGATTTCGTATTCTAACTTCCATGAATTGAATTGATTTATGAAACTGAAAGCATTCCTTTTGAACAGGATAGCCGGGAATGAAAAGGTACAAAGGTCACGATAAATTTTCGCCAAAAAATAATTGGATTTCCAAAGGTCTTGACCTAAAACATATTTCTTAAAAAATACCGTGGCCCAACAACCAAATCCGAGATCAAGGATTTGGTTGTTGGTCCGATATCAATTCATCTACAATGCAATCTTAACGATACAACATTTCGATTTTTTATTGAATTTTGCTAACGATGTCTGTAAACAACTGTTACCACTAAAACCACCTTCAGTTTTTATTATGTTAGCCGTTTGATTGAGAGAGAATTGAGATATGGATTGAGATTATTTAACAAAACTTAGACCAGGTGTTTTTGTTAGAGAGGAGGCAAAATTAAGATATTTTTATCATACATTTAATTAGTAGTTCCATAAAACAAATGCGAATGAAGTTATTAAGACTGTTAATTAATTTATATCAAAATGATGCGGAAAGTAAAAAAAAAATATATGTACTCCTTTTTTAAACAACGAGGAATACATTTTTAAAACACACTCAAATTTAAAGTCACACAGTTGCGTGTGTTTAAAATTTTAATATCACTTTTCCATTACAAAATTACTGCAACAAAAATATTGTAACAAATAACTATTCTCGTATTATAATATCCTACATAAGTAAAGCAATTCAAAATTATAGCCTTTTTACGCTACAAAAATTAACACGCGAAGTTTTGAAGCTGTTTTTCCTAATGTTCGGAAATAAGTTTAACCAGCGTGTAAAATGAAAACAGATTTGATTTCTACAAAAGCCTTTGCAATATAATTTCATTTTTTCAACGGTAACCTTGTCTTTTTAAATCAATGCTAATAATTATGCACTTCATCCAGATAAAATTATTATTAATTTTATAATCGGATGAACAGTTATTCCAAAAGATAAATTTAATTTACCGAAGATAAACTAATTGAACCTAATTTCAAAGAAATATAAAATCTATTACGAATGATATCTTCTTCGCTATACTCTTTATCGTTATTATCAAATTTATCTTCGTAAATTGTTTTTCATTAATTGAAACAGCGATTCGGCCGAAACGTTAACAAACATTTATGAAGACGTATTATTACGATCGATTACCTTCTCATGTACGCACGTAAGAATTTATACTTCTTTAGGTTAAAAGGGAAAAAATAACTAAAAATTTTAATCCCTGTGCCAGTACTCTTTGTTTGTGAAAGAGGAATTAAATGCAATTGATAACAGTCTAATTAAATAATCTGGAATTATCGTTAAATGTCAAAAACTTGTTATTGATTGCCATTGTGTCAACTTTCATAATTAAATCAAAATCAAAATAAAGAAGTATATCTTCAATATGTAGTACGTTCATTACGTACAGCCAACGGTAAAGTTGATTAGGTTTTTGCACTTGTTGTAAAAATCTGTTTCATGCTATAAATAGGATAAATTTACATTATGTAATTAAAATCAATATAAGCATGATTTTTCTTCTTTATTAAAAATTATGTGTAATTAAGACGATGATACCTAAATAGACAGCAACGTGGGTTGTAAATTGAAAACACGTGCCGTTGCAACCAGTAGAGCTGGCCCTAGCTTTCTATAAATAAACAATCCTCAATGAGAAAGAACAGACGTGATAATTTGTAGTGGTATTAAAAACACGTTCTCCGTTGTTTTTTCCCTCATTGCATTTGTACTCAACATTTACATCAGTCTTTATTATTATCATGCAAAGTTTTAGTTTTTTACAGTATTATTTAGATTTATTAAATGCAAGACAGTGAACGATGCCTCTTGATCACTGGTTGGTGTTTATAGAATTTCTGCAAATATTTTAATATGTTCAACTTCAATTAATTAAATCATCCACATCAGGATGTTTTAATACATTCGCGACACATTCTATTAGTCACTTTGCACACGTTACGAGATGAATGTTTCGCAATAATCAATTTATCTAGTACGACGTATCTCCATACTGAATCATTGCCCAGAGTGCAATCAGAGCGTTACGTTTACCACATATAAATTACCTGTTATATTTCATAGGAACATTCTATCAATAGGTACGATCGCAGCAGAACGCGGCAAGTTATTGAGTATACAATAAGTCAAGCAGGTAGATACATTATGACAGGTACTCAAGTTGGAAATGTTTATTGAGATAACGCAATATGAACTGGAAACAAGGGCCGCGGCGAATACGCGGGGGAAATATACGCGGCTTCAAACTTTTATCTAAACTCTGTGCGCGCCTCGGTACACGTATAGCATGGGTCAGATGCAAATTTCCTGTGGGATAAAGATATATATAAAAGGTTATGCAATATGCATATACAATGTGATACAAAATTATAACATCTAAATATTCAAACAAAACTATTTTTTGGATTCATAATATACACATGGTAAAATCGATAAAATGCGTGAAATGTCGTTATTCAAAATACCTTGACCTAGTCGAAATTACGGCGCTGTGATTATCTATATTAATATAATAAAGCTAAATTGTTTGTTTGTTTGCTTGAACGTGCTTAATATCTGGAACTACTAGTCGGATTTAAAAAGATCTTTTTGCTTTGATAGCCAATTGTTAAGGTATAGGATATTAAACATCAGGCTACGACCTACGGGGGCGAAGCAGAAGCGTTTCTCGCGGATGAAATCGCACGTAACATCTTTATTATAATGAAATAGAAAGTATGTCGCCGATAGCCATATAAATGTAGTACTAAAACAAAACAACCTTTCTAAGCCAGCGTTGGATGGATTAAGTTTAAATTGTAAGGGAACATCTGGTGGCAGGATTATATTTATTGGTATTCTTTAAATACGAGACTCCCTAGATACGAGCACACATGTCGTTAACAATACCACTGCTTACTTCTTGTAACTTTTATATTATATCTAAGAACGCTTACGGTTCAACAAAAAAAGTCAAAAAGTGATTTGATATTCCAACGATTACCATTAATTTGCTTTGTTAAAATTTTTGCGTATTTGAACAATTTTAGTGCAGGTTGGTTTATTTGCATAATCTCAGTTTGCAGACGATAATCCTTACTTACTTACTAATATTATAAAAGCGAAAGTTTATATGTATGGATGGATGTTTGTTACTGTTCCACGCAAATACTACTAAATGTATTTTAATAAAACTTTACAATAGTATAGCTTATACATCAGAATCAGACATAAAAGTAACAGCCTATACATGTCCCACTGCTGGGCAAAGGCCTCCTCTATGCAGAGGGTATCAGGGCATAGTCCACCACGCGGCCCCACTGCGGATTGGCGGACTTCACATATCTTCGAAAAATATTTTTTTTTTTGTAATTATTTCGAAAATATGCAGGTTTCCTTACGATGTTTTCCTTCCAGAATCAGACATAGGCTATAATTTATATACATATTTTATGTATATCTGTCTTTCTGTCTGAATGTTACGCATATATTCTACGCAGACGTAGTCGCGGGCAGCAGCTAGTTATAAATAGTTTAATTTATATTTTTTTATATGAGAAGGTGTCAAACGAGTTAGCGTTTCATCTGATGTTAAGTGATAACCGCCATTCATTGACTCATAGTGTGGGCCCCGGTTACCTCACACACCAGACAAAACGCGGAAATGTATTACTTCCACTTCACGCCGGTCTTCTGTGAGGTCGTGGTACTTAACCGGATGGACCTGCCCATTCATGCAACAGCATAGACAGTTGCGTAGGCCTACCACATCAAATTAAACATTAAATATAAATATGTTTTTGCGTTAATCAAGAAACTTTGACTATCCGCTGACCATATTGACCGTATAGCTTCCGAAATAGACAATAAACATTGTTATACTACAACATTATATGGAATACAGATATCTACATAACATTGTCGAAGGACAAATTATAAAGATCTTCCAATCATACTACATTTGACCGTTGTGTTGTCCGGGGTATCTAGTATCGGAATCGACTTTCACGTAGCAAATAAGGCAATTTGAAATCGATAGTACGGAGGTGTCGCTATACCATACTTTTATTAACATCATGACATTCCTCTATGTCACTACTCTCTAGGTGCTAAGAAAAGACAGTAGTTTATCTCTGAAGTAAAGAAATTCGTATTACACACAACGCTTTACGTAAAATACTCCTTTAACTCTAATTATGAATGTAGGTTTGCATTCAATAAAGCCTTGAGTTCATTATTTAATTTTTTGGTATATACAAAACGCCTCAAAGAATATACTCTAAGAAAATATACGTAATTTCTTCAAAAATATCAGGTTACCTATTAGTAGAGTTATATATTGTAATAACTTATCTGGTGAGACGAGATCCTTCTTTCATAATAAATCCCAGTTTTTAACGTGCCATTTTGCTGAGTCACTGAACATTGACGCGAGGCAAATTATTTAATAGATTGTTTAATGTCAACGTTCATTAAAGGCCTCTTTCAAATTGCCTAAGGGAATGTCTTATTTAATGCTATACTGTATAATCAGGTAAGACTAGCATTTCTAGCAGTGACACTTGAAAACTTGAAATCAGTTCACATCAGCCACGACTTTCACCTTAGAAGCATTTCTAGGTCTTATAAGATCTATATAAGATATTGATCTCATACAAGTTTATTTCCCATAGCTTTCAAAAAATATGCCCCTTCCATTATTTCTTTCTTCCTTCCTTTGGTTTAAAACACTTTCTATATTCAAAAAGAACAAATGTAAATTTTCTTAGTTTTTATTTTCTAGTAATAAAACTGTCTAATATTTTTTTTATTTCTAAATAAATTCTGTGCTTGTACATAAATTCATATAGTCTTTGTTAAAAAATGTTATTTAATATAGTCTCAACTAAACCAAGAGAAGAATCCCATTTTAAATTAAAATGTGCACAATGCCGACAACATGACATTGTCAAAAGACTAGTTAATAAAAAATATTCAACTTTTCTAACGTTGAGTAGCGCTTTTAAAGTAAACGTGTATACAACATTTTATCTACGTCCTCTAAACTTACTGTTACTACAAAGAATGAAAAGTTTTATTATTATAGATGAGCTGTGGTTTTTTCATACTTCAGTAAACAATTTTACTGAACTATATGCTTGTTGAAAAAAACAGAATGGTGTATTTATTTATTATGAGTTATAAATAAAATATTATTTTAGTGTGTGCAAATGGGAAAAAAGGAAACATTATTTATGTTAAGTAATTAAAGAGTATATAATATCCATATAATTAAATGGAAAGGCATATTAAGCAATAATATTACCAAGCCAACCAGTTGACCAGTGCGATACTTTCGCACCGTACCGTAATGCGTAATCTATTATGGCATTCGTACGGTGCGAAAGCCGTTCGTTAATTATTTTTTTTTTATGAAAACATTAAATTCATTCTAATTATCTAATTTTCGTCATTAGCCCTGGTACACATAAACTTTAAAATAGTGTTTGAATCATTAAATTTGATGAATAATTATGGAACTTATGGCATACCGGTAAAAAACACCGAGAAATAATTTATAGAAATGTTTGCGACAATGATAAGTGCATTAATAAAACAATCTTTTGCCTGATTATCTTAACGCCAGGGAAAGATTTTTTTCGTTCATCATCATCATCATCATCATTTCAGCCTGTTTGAGTCCACTGCTGAACATAGGCCTCCCCCACAGACTGCCATGAAGTACGATCCTGAGCCACCTTCATCCATCGACTTCCCGCACATTTGCACAGGTCGTCACTCCATCTAGTGGGGGGTCGTCCTACACTGCGATGGCCAGTACGGGCTGCCACTCTTTTTTTCGTTACTTAAACGAAATTTACTAAAAGAAAAGAGATATCTTTTAAGTCCGTAGTTATGCAGGTGCTTTTTTTTTTAATAATTTATTCTGCACCAACCGGTTCCATAATATTATTTTCTTTAACAATTGTGAAATAAAAATTTAGATACAATAAATAACTTTTCATATTTTTAGTAATAGAGCTAACGATAACTTCAAGAAGTACGATGAAAAGAAAATATTTTTCAAACTTACATAATTATACAAAATCAATACTAACCGAATTACAATTAAGGAAATACAAACTTTTTTATGGATTTGTTCATCATTATGAGACAGGTAATCAAAACGTTTGTTTGATGTTTAACAAAATTAAAATGTCAACAGATTTCATTAGATATTAAACGTCGAATGGGGAATGGAACAAGATCCATAAATGGTTTAAACGAAAGTCTATAGAGTATGTTTGGAAATAAGAATAACTAAAAAGTATGGAAATGAGGTAAGTCCTTTCATATATATTTCTATATCCCAAATATAAAAGTTTAATAACTATAATGCAAAAAGTACAAGTAAGATAATATTAATTATATAATCTTACGGGACTAATAAAACTATGTTATGAATTAAGATATATTATGATAGAAATTAATATATAGTAAAAACAAAATATTAAATGTCGTGAATTTAACAAATCTCTGGTCTTGTGCTTTGTCGACTATGCCAAGGCGTTTGATCGTGTGCAGTGGAGGACGATGTTCAATGTATTGTTTGACATGGGTCTGCCTGAACATATTACCTACTTTAATCAGAATCTGTACCTTGATGGCTAAACCTCTGTGAAATTGGGAAACCAGAAATCTAAGATATTCCACCCAGAAGGAGGTGTACGCCAGGGCTGCATTATGTCACCAAAACTATTTAATTTGTACGGAAAATATATCATGAGGAAAACACTGGAAGGGTGGGAATGGTGGTCTTGCAGTCGGTGGCCGAAAGATCTGTAACTTGAGGTATGCAGGTGATACGACTGCAGTGGTAGACAGAGGACAAGTTCTGCCAGTCTCTGATGCACTCAACGAATATGAAAAAGTAGGCCAATTAATATACCTTGGGTCGCTGGTTCTTAACGATGGCCAGCTGCACTGATGAAATTTGTCGAAGAAATTGAAATTCGTATGGCCAAAAGTGCTATGACTGGACTCGAAAAGACATCCATATCTCATCTATTATGATCATTCTTCCAAGAACCTTGGTATTCGGCTTGCAACTAAGGAGCGCTTGGCACGAACATTGATCTTCTCTGTTTTCATGTACGTTACCGAAACATGGAGTATAATAAGCCGCGATAGCTGTAAAATCGATGCTTTCGAAATGTGGTGTTGGTGTAAATGCTCCGTATTCCTTGGACTTCTATGAGAACTAACGACTCGATATTAACATCACAAAACGGCTTTCTTCAATTTGCCGGCGATAGTGAACGGGCCGTCTAATTTTTTGGACACAACATGCGATCGTCAAAGCACAGTCTCGAGAAGCAGATCATTATAAGCTAGATGAACGCTATGATGAACGTGCTCAAGACAGGGCACCGATAATATGGCAAAGTGAAGAATGCTGTGGGCGGCAGCATGGCTTCGGCGTCGGGGGTGGTGGGTTCGATTCCCTCACGGAACTATTATTTTTATGACCAACAGATAGTTGTTTCGCTTCTGGGTGTTTGTGCACGTGAAATTTATGTTTGTAAAACGTCCTTATAACACAGGATAAAGTTATCCTTAAGTAGAGGCAATGTTTTTTAATAATTCATCCTTTTTATAAATATTTTTTTTGATAACTTCAGCTCCTATATAACTTTAATAAAATCTTTTGGCCCAGTCCAATAAGCTTCATCGTTATAAAGTAATGAGGCTTTATTCATTTTAGTTCTCGTACGTGATTTGGCTCTGTCCGTCGTCGCGATAATGCTTCTAAATTTAGATTTTCTACTCTGTTGCTAATAAAACTTGATCCCTAACAGTCGCAAACAAACTGGTGTATTAAATGCAGTTAAATATTCTACTGATAGGATAAAACGCAATATAGGGTAGATCAAGCATTATATACTACTGGACAAATAATTGCATACAAACTCAAACACGCGTCAGAACAAATTAAGGTCAATTAAGCATTTTGTTTTATCTTTTGTCCAACCAATCAATACAGATCTATTTCATCGTTGGCATTTTAGCAATCGATTATTTATTAATCGACGTCAAATGAGGTTAAGTGAAATCAAATATATTCAGTTTGCGTAACACGAGGAGACGCATTCGATGAACATGTGTCTAAGGATATTTCTTAGACAATTTTAACTCCATTTAATAGTTACTAATGCATGGACAGAAATAACACCGATTTCAACTAACCAATGCTATGTTAATTGGCTACGTCGCAGAAGTTAAATGACTCGCAAACATACCAACGTCTCAAGTGCTTTTATTGAGTTTTATGACCATTGTTTTACTTCGACTATTTTTAGAGTCAACGAGCCCCTCAAGATAACCGTATTGCCAATTTTGCAGTTTAGAGTTACAGCTCTTCTCGAAGTTTCTTTATTAAAAGTCATTTGAATCTGTCATTTTAATTTATTTTTCTGTAGTCTGTTCCTATGTAGTACCTACATTTTAAATTAAATATATTTAAAGCTAAATTTCCTTATTTTTATGTAGACTTCATTTCATGCCCACAACACGTACAGTATAACCGTAATATTTGTATTGTATAGAAATTAACAAGGATGAACATTTTCAATAAACCAAATAGAACAAAGTTTTAATTAGGTTCCTAGTCAGTTTTAATAGCAATCCGCTTAAAACAAACCTATGGACATTAATAATTTTTCTATTTCAAACAGTTTGTGCAAATATTGGCATGGATCGACTATCACAAAATATTTAAGCAATCTGAGGAGTAGAAGTCTTAAGCATTTTCCCTCGCCTGTTAAAATATTCAAAAGAACATAACGGTTTACTTTAAAACGAACATTTAATAATTTTAACATTGAATGAATGTATACGTTATAAGTATTTATTTCAAAACGCCAAAAATTAAACTAATAATTAAATGCGAAAAATTAACAATGGATACTATTAATGAAATCTCTAGAAATCATCATAAATCGTAAGGCTTCTCACTATAAGACATGTAAAATTCGAAGATAGGCCTTAAATCTTTTTCTTTTTTTTTAATATAAAACATTTGTTAATGTTCAGTTTACTCAGTGTCAAAAGACTCACTTTATAGTTAATACATTTTCATCTCAGACGATGATATTAAGGCAATCGAATACGTCGAACCCCTCGACAATTCTCCCTTCTGTAAACAAAAGCAGTTTCTTACTTACATTAAGTAGATAACTGATTATTATCATCCACTTGCTATTCTCAGCCCGTTTTTCTAGAGTTGTTAAGGAAATGAGTTACTCTCGAAATTGGGGCCATCGACCCACTTTTTTGTCTAGTTAAACTAGTAGCAAGGAAAAAAAAGAGTCGTGTTTTCCTCTTACTCTAACCCGACTGCGCCAGGAGGGTTATGTTTTTCGAGAGTAATTATGTATGTATGTTTTTGCGTGAGTATATATGTACCGTATGTATGTATGTACGTATGAGCGACTTGATGGATTTTAGCTTGGGAGGTGTTAACGACACTGTGACAGTGACACTGGATATATCAAAATAAAAAAAATACACCGAAACGCAGTCGGATTTTTTAGTCTTTTTGAATTATATTCTACTTGTTATTTATATACATAATGATACTTACTTAAGTCTTATTCTTATATACTTTATTCATACGGAAAGTTTCTAGATTTTGAGTCATGTGACCAGATGAAACATTTATTTTTATCTAAGTTTATGACCTCACTATTTACAGATTGTTGATCGTTGGAACCAATGTTTTTTCCTTTATCTGAGAAGTTGGCTAACGAGCAGGCGGTTCTCCTGGTGTTTAGGGATTAACGCCGTCCATGTACATCAAGAACACATAGAAATGCGTTGCTAACATTAAAAAAGTGGGCACCAGTTATCTCACTTACCAGACGAAACGTGAAATTATACATACGTCCACTTCACGTCGGTCTTCTGTGAGGCCGTGGTACTTCCCCGGACGAGCCTGCCCATTCGTACTATAGCCTCAGCTGCTGCGTGGCTCTACCACATTGTTTGTTTAGAGCAATGGTTCCATTCTTTTTCTTCTGCTTCTTGGAACGCATTTCTTACTTATATTACGCTTCAGGGCTTGTAAATCGCCAATCTCTCAAAGTCGCAAAGTTGGTGGCTAGGGCTGTATGATGGGTACATCATCAATTCCACGCTCGTCCTTTTAGCGTGTCATATTGGTGAAGGACTACTTTTTTTCAAGAAGAAGTTTTTCTGACAAATTACTTGTACTTTTTGTGACTTACAGCACAATCTAGGAACACAGTCATTTCTAGATTTTCCTTAAATAAAAATCAAAAATTTCACAAGTTTAATTCGTTGTAAAAGCGTCAAACAATTTTTAAAGAACGATATAATGAAATAAAAACATGTATGTCTAGTCGTATACGCACGTCAGAAATTATACTTCTTTAACGTAACATAAGAAAATAATTTAAGTAATTATCCCCTGTAACGGTTTCATTAAATAGCTTGGAATTAAAGATAAACGTTATTGCTGAAGTTGGTCGCTATGCAACCAGCCAAAAAAGGATAACTTCAAAAATATCTCGTTATTCAAAAGTAATAAATTTTCCCAGATTCCTATTTTCGAAATCCGTTGTTGATATAAATTAATAAAATTTATATAGAGTTCTGTTGTTTTTTTTTAAATGAAACAGTTTTCCAGAAACTTAGCCCCACGTATAAGGCTTCTTATGCATCATTGCTGTTCTTGTTCGTATGACTCTTTACATGTTCTCATAATTCTTTAGGATCATGTGATTTCCCCGTAGTTTTTATATGCGCTCCTTAGTTATGATTGCAACATCTATTTTTCAATAGTGCCTCGTGAGGAACTGGGCATAGATCCAGCTTCGCCCGCCAATATTACCCAAAGCACATGAGCTCACACATGATTGCGAATAAACTAGAGCGATAGTGATTTACTATAATGAATCAGTTTCCAAGATCGTAAATCATTCCGTTTGTGTGACAGTACAATGTCTCATTATTCTAAATATAACGTATTGTTTTTGATCGATTACCTAACTAGCCAAATATATAATTTGAATGCTATACTATGCTTTGATCAGTTTTTTTGGTTTTATAAATAAATATATAAATAAATTAAACAAATTACACTGACTTTAAATAATATTGATTGGGCACTACACATTAAGAGAAAATAAAAATTACTTAAGTTTGAAAATGGTGAAATATATCTATTTACAACGTGTAGAATTCATTAGTCCGAAATCATTCAATTACCATAGGAATTGTAGCTTCTTAGCCATATTATTGTAAACATTAATAATTTATATTAAAACAGATCTAAATAGGAATTCAATACAACATTAATATGTGAAATACAACGCATACAGGTTGACCGCAGATCTAAGGTTGGTGTATCTATATACCGCAAGTAATGTTTTCAAGAGCATTACCAACAATTGAATATAGCTACTATTTAAAAATAGATTTATTATGATGTTTCCTCACCATTTATTTCATTCACCATTTATTCTCAAACTGACTGTTAATACACAAGGTCTGATTTCATTTTGATTTCAAACATTGTAAAGTAATTTGTAATTTTAAGATGAACAAAATTAAAAATGCGATAAAAAGATAAATCAGTACAATTTTCAAACATTTATTGCTTGACTAAGCATATCCTGAAAGGTCTCAACCACCCCAACACATAGGTACGCTCTTCTTGGTATCGTTCAACAAGATCTGGCAATGGTTCGCGTTACAAACTTTAACCACTACAAGAGTCAATTTGCTCTCTCACAGCTGGCATTCTATAAGGTTTCTGACCAACCTTTGAGAAAAGAAGGTTAAATACCTGGAGGCTACTTTCGACTCCAGAATGCCATTGAATCACTCAACTCACATCTAAAACGTTGTGAAAAAGGCCGCGTTCTTATACGGTCAATTCTATAATTTAACAAACCCATTTAGCAAAATGCCCTTAAGGGATAAACTTTTGCTATACTAGACTTTTGTATCTCCAATATTTCCTTCGCTTGAACAGTTTTTGCTCACATCCATCCTAAGTGCCGTTACGAACTTTATTCGAAATAAGTTTACCTGCCTTGCGATCAGTGTAGCGTTAACTACTCGAACACTTTAAAGGTTAACCCTTTCCAACAAGAAGATAAACTCCGTGAATAACTAACCCGACATAAACTTAATCAATTACAAACGTCACTCGCACAACGTCACAACAAGGCGTAAGTCGGATCCAACGGACGCCCCATACGACGTCACTAAATCAAACACAGTGCTAGCAAACAAGACCAAATGTTTGGTGCGTGCCTACGAGCACGGCGAAACCAACACATGGCGTCAATAAGATATATCGACTTTCAGGTTGGTTCACAACACTCCCAGCCAACGATTAATTCAGTCAACGGCTATGTCCATACTCCATCTCGATAGACTATAGGTAACATTTCTCCCCATAGATAACACATGTATGACCATGTGGGTCCCTACGCAACGCAGAGGGCGTATCAAACTCCAGGGATTTAACTATGTCACGAGTACTGCCTTCGTTGAAGCTTTAATAATCTAAGGACTGAAAGCAAAAATATCAATCATATATAAAGTATCATTTTGTTCATGGACAATTTAAAAAACTCAACAAAAAAGATTAAGCAGCAAAAAAACGTTTTGGTTAAAGTTTGGATTAATAAACGCTGATTTCTAATCGACAACAAAGCTATTGAAAACAATATTAACACCACAATCTTTATACCGTATTTAATGATGATGAATAATAATATTTTTTCACTCCCATCTACGGAAATAATAGAACCAATTTAACGGGTTACGTTCTCTTAAAGTCAAAAATCTTTTAACCTTTGTTATGATTACTTGCAGGATTCGAATCCATTATCTAATGTCCTTAACAACTAACTTGGCAGTGCTTTCCAATTTTTCTTAGATAATTCAAAACATGTTCTATCGAATTTGAATCTAACAAGCTAGAAACTACTCCAAAGTTTTAATTACTACATTCTTTAGATGCCTTAAAACTATCTCTGCAGCGTGGGGTCGAGTATTATTATCATACATTGGAAGAAAATTGTCCCGCATGTATCATTTGGAGCAAGGGTCAAAATCTGTTACATAACTTGCCCTTACCAAAAATTCCTATATAACACAATCGGTAACTTCGTAAAGCCCCTATGCAAATGCTACCCCATACTAACCCTTCAATATAAAACTCCCCTGAAAAAATTAAACTAAGCGCGACTATTTGCATATTTTGACTCTTTAATCATCTGGCAAACGTATCACAAAATCAGGAATCATCAGTGAATAATACCTTACTCCAGTCAATATCATTATAGTTTCGACTTTTTTTTTTCGTTTTATAGTTGTGACACGTATGGTACCTATGTGAAGAGTATCACTTGGTGCACGCATCTACTGGATGTTAGTACTGACAGTACTATTATCTGCCTAATTATTAATCTAGAACTATGAAAACATTGATAGCGTCATTTATCACAACTGTGATTTAACCGTAACCTGTAATTATGTTTCATTTGATCTAATTTGGATCTATTGCGCTAAATACTGGGCTGAAATGTTAATTTATGGCATTCAGTTCATAGTTTTAAAATATCGTATTTACTCGCAACGATACAACCAGTGACTATGATTTTACCGATGACGCCAGACCGTTTAGCATGCCAGAACTCTCAATACCTTTTGTTTAACAAAGCGTTATTAAACACTTGAAGTTTATAGATTAACATACTTTATGGCTCGGAGTATACGATATGGATCTTGGATTTAGGTCTCATTGTTTTTGAATAACTCAAGAACAATGAGATGTGTTGAATAAAAATACTTTTGCTATCTTTTCATTTTCAAAATGTTCGTAACACTTTTTTTTTTCAAAACCGAAACGACTTCTTTCACATTCAGTTTGCGATATGAAGATACTATGGATATAAAAAACAAATAATATTAATATCTATTATATTAATATATAAACATCAATATTAAAACTATGATTTCAATCACTTTTTATTAATGACATAATTCCGTACAATATTACTTTCTATACATACAACATAATGTTCTCCCTCGTTGAAAATTTTCCCTAAATGTATCAAGCTAAAATTTTATGAACTCAGATCGATGTAATGTATTTGTATCTAATGTATTATTGTAAATTGCAGATGTGTTTTGATTACAAATAAAGATTATTGTTATTATTTTTTATGACCCGAAAAGGAATATTTAAATCAACCTTAACGTTTTAAGATATAGAGAAAAAACAAAAGCAAAACTTATAATTACGTCTTAATGTAGTTTTTTTTTAAATCCATCGCCATTAGCTAGTTTGCAAAAATTAGTGCAACATCTAAGTGATTTTTCTCATAGTCTTTTAAGCGCTTTTAACATATACGCTAGTCTTTTTTAATCTAGCCGCTTCTGATGTAGGTGTACTGTTAAGATGATATAAAACAGTGAATTCCTCGTTATTTTACGGATTTTATCGAGTTTTCATTTGATTTTAAATTTACCGAAGTTTAGAACACTTTCCAGCGCTCACGATCACTGTCCCGTGAAATGTAAAACACGATAAAATCCGCAAAATAGTTTCATTTAACCAAAACTTTGTGATGTTCATTTTGAACGCGGAGAATTTCTCATTAATCACGGCGTTTTTGTCCACAGCCACGGCGAAGACTTGATTGTGACGCCATTCGCGCAAGTCCTGGCGAGTCTGCGCAGCGTTCGCAACAACTTCTTATCTCTCACCAATGTCCCGGTCGCAAAGTAAGTAGTTTCTACTGAAACATTGTTTTTTTTTTTCATGTTAATAATATGCACATCTACGTAATATTTTTGACTTCAAATATTAACGTTCAAAAAGAATGAAGGTGACCAAAATAATTTAATTTAGTTCATCAACTGCCCGTGTATGTTAATTATACTAATAAAATTATTACATATTAGAAATAATAAAGTTAATAATAGAATACAATTAATAAATAGCTCCAGTAACAAAACTATGAATCATCCTTTAAATAGTTCGCAGTTGAATTCGGAATAACGTTCGAATTAATGGAGCTTATATCATGTATGTACTTATAACGAGTACGCCTGTTTATCTCCCGCGTTACTGTTGGAGTATCAGTAGCATATCGTTATCGTTTAAAGTTAAACAAAACGCTATACATACGAACTAATACACATATTTTATGTAGTTGACCCATTCAAAACTTTTATGAACTTTTACGATGACGTACGGCGTGTCGATTTAGAATTAAGCTTTTAAAATTAAGTAAAAAAATATCAAACTTTATTTGAAAAATACACTTAAAGCGACTATTTTACTGCTAACCTAAATTGTTATACGTACCTACTTGTATATTTTATTTTTGATGGCTATATGTTGTCAGATGAGCCTTTGTTTTAAACTTTAATTTGTGCTTCATTTCCTTGTTACTCGTAAATTTCTTCAAAATGAACGGAAGATCTGACAAAGAGAAAAAGACAGAAATACGGTGGTAGGGCCACGCAGCAGCCTCGGCTGTTGCACGAATGGGCAGGCCCGTCCGGGTAAGTACCACGACCTCACAGAAGACCAGCGTAAAGTAGAAGTGTTACACTTCTGCGTTTCGTCTGGTGAGTGAGGTAGCCGAGGCCCAATTTTCAAAAGGTTGTCAACACACCTGTAACCCTTGGATGTAGCAGATTTCCATGCGTGGCGGTATTCACTTACCATCAGGTGAACCGTCTGCTCGTTTGGCAACTTTTCACATTAAAAAAAAAATAATAAAATGATGATGATTTTTACATTAAATTCTTAATTGAAAAACACTATTATACAAACTCAGCCTTATCAAAACTCAGGGTAATACTAAAGGTAATACACAATACTGTGCAATAGGAGTATTTCTGTTTTGTTTAAAAATATAAGCAAGAAAATACGCAAATGTCATAAATGTAATAAAATTAAAACACAGTCCTTGACAAATACTACAGGGCTTTTTTTCACAATATTATAATTTGGGCTACTTCGACGTGTTAATAAAACCATTGAACAAATATGACGTTGAATATAGCTGTAAATTAAAATAGTAATTTTACACCGCGCTAATTTAATGTACCAATAGTTTCGTATGGGTATTTATTTTATCAAAAGTTAATATCAATCTGATCCAATACTATTATACATATCTTCTAATGAATATCACGCACGAAACGACATTTGCGATTAATAATGACATTAGTGTCAAAGACTTTTAGATGCAGTAAATTTTAGCATGGTATTGTTTATTAAAAACAACAGCTCTTTCATGCTCACCGTTCAAAATTTTCATTTAGTTCCTAAATGACGATGAACTTTTCTACTAAACTTTTAACAAATATGTTTTTAACAAACTTCAAGATATCTCCAAAGAATATCTGTTATAACTATATCGCGGTATGTGCGTGCTTCACAATTTCCGCATTAACGGCGTCGCATACGTCACGACTACGTCAGACTCTGACCTGAGAAAGAACATTGTTCATAACCTATTATGCATTGCGGTTTCATTTTATAACCAACAACCGGTTTACTAATGCTTCGCTTAGAAGTGATAATAAATGTTATATGTAGTTAGTGATGACTAGTTATAACACAATTATTCATAGATAAGTTTCTAAAGACATCAGTTGGTTTGTATATTGAAATCCGATGAAGACATTCATAAAATTTGTTTTATGCACTTCTTTTGATATGGTTGACAGTTATTGAAAAATTATTCGAACATTATTCGACATTTAATTCGAAGTTAAAGGCCCGTTTCTTATGACGAAAACTCCGAAAACTCTCACCCTGAATAATGGATGTATATAATTTCAATACTGTCTGTTAGTGTGATAGTTTCGTGTTCAGAAAAGAAAATAGACAAATTGGTTGCAAAAAATTTATTGCTAGATCGACGCTCATGCAACATAATTTGTGGTAACATAATTTATTGTTTTCCTTTGAAAAAATTCAAACAAATCGGTGCTGCCAAGGAATTTAGACGCTCGCGTGGGTGGGCGCTGCTCTTTCTCTGTTTATTTACATCGTGGTTCATTCACAATTTATACATTCTCCTCAAAACTCGATCCGGCCAATCGCGAGATCGATCGGGCTTAATGTCACAGAAAGTGCAACTCTAATTGATAGTAGGCAGCCGCATGCAGAACAAAGTGTAATGCGTCGCGAAAGGTCACTGATGACGTCAGTTACGGAAACTGCTCCGATGTTTCATATAAAAGAGAATTGTATATTCAAAGGAATAAAATAACACTTCTTGTCTAAAACGGTCGAAGTATTTCATAACGCTGAAGCAATAAAGGAACCAGAACAAACACTGCATATTGCAGTCTATAAATTACATACGTACGAATTAGAACAGCAACACTAGTTTAAAACCCTAAAATTGAAATGGTTTTTTTTCTAATGTCACTAAGACAGAATGAATGTCATGAAAGTCATGAATCTAACCTAACATGGTATATGTTACGACCTTTTTATATTTAATCGAATTGTGATTATCTGATGGATAAAATTCTCGTGTCACGGTGTTTGTAATTGAACTCCTCCGAAACGGCTCGACCGATTTTCGCGTTTTTTATCCCCGTAAATGTTAAGTAAGGGTGGTCCACCCAAAACATTTTTTTCTACCCTACAAATAATTTATATGACAAAACAACGTTTGTCGGGTCAGCTAGTAATAAATATAAACAAAATCTTAAACAAATTAGTAATATAAAACAAGAAGACACCTCGAGATATTCTGCTAATTACGAATGTAAATATAAAGATATTTGGTAAATAGTTGAATTATCAGGAAACATTCAATAAAATTATGACCAGTTTATTACATTTCAGCTTAATTAATTTGGTTTCGCTAAAAATATGTGTCTATTTATCGTAGTTAGCCACAAAATTAACAATTCCTTCTATTGCTATGCAATTGTTTCTGTGAAAGTTGCCATATTTATGCCACGTGTCACATGTTGCTCACTTTTCAATGATTTTACTTTTATTTCACTTTCATCGAACATAATAAATAACAAAAATTAATGTTTTCAAAATCCTTTTACATTTTCACAAACTAATATCGTAATGTTCATAATTTCATAAAAATATATCTAGTTCAATGAAATACCTTGGAGAGTAATTTTAGTTACCTAAATACGATAGGGCCGTTTAAGAAATTTATTCAACGTTTACGTAATCCCAGAATTAAATACTTTTTGATTTATTGCACTACTTTTTATCTAAGTCCGTTGTAATTAGGAGGACATAAGCGCATAGAAATATCATACTAATTTTTATTTAATTTCATAAAATCCGGCTTAGGCGTCTCTCTGGCTCATTTTACTTTATATAAATATCTTTATTCAGAATCGATAACAAGAAAATTCCCTGTAGGTACGTCTCACCTCTCGCCCACGTAGAAATCGTGAAAAAGATGTTTTGAAATGAATGGAAAATATACCCCGCGATAAGATAAAAGCTTTTCAAATCAAATATTACTTTTATTTCACTGGAGCTTTCCAATTTAGCAGAAGATTTTACCTTAAGCCTTATTTGTATGTATCGTAAACTGTTAACACATTATAGTTTTGTATTGTTCTGTTCACTCGATTGGCGTGGTGTTAAGTTCCGTCTACTGCCATAGGTTGTTTTTTTTTTTTTGGTGGTTTTGGTTGTGTTGGTTCTATCTGCACCATTAATAATTAGAGAACTAGAAAAACCATATGTCAATCATTAAATAATGTTTTATTGATTGAGCTGGTGTTTATATATTTTAATATGAGCCGTGATAGCTCAGTGTCCGGGCCCTCCGGGCGCTCGTATTTAATTCAATGTACTCGAGCAACCTGAATTCGATCCCCGGTGCGGGCACCATTGAAATTGTTAATTTTAAGTGCTGTATTATCACGTGCTCAGCGAAGGCGAAAAAAAACATTGTGAGGAAACCTGCATATTTTCGAAATAATAATAAAAAAATATTTCGATATAAAATAAAAATATTTCGCCAATCCGCAGTGAGACCGCGTGTTGGACTATGTCCTCTGTACAGAGTTGCCTCTGTACAGAGGAGGCCTTTGCCCAGCAGTGAAACATGTATAGGCTGACACTTTACTTTATATAATATGTATTTATAAACGTTGTACCCAGACTTCTCACGAATAACTAATTACTAAAAAAGAATCTGTTGATCCGATCTCTACCAAACTTCACAGGATCATCCGATACTGCTGGTCTAGTCTGAAGATTATCTGAAAATTTCATTACAACTTGTCCAGCCCTTTTGGACTCTTTATTGAACACATCGATTTTTATATGCATAGATTTTCATATAGATCTTACAAGCTTGTTTATTGGTAATAAATAAAGTTGAGTAAAAATATGTTCAATAATATTATTCACAAGCGTGTTTGGTTCATAATATTTATATTTATAATTATTAGACAATAATATTTTTTGTAGTTTACATTAAACATTTATAGTTTTAGAACATCCTGCCATACAACGGTCTCCAAATACAGTAATGGAAACGCGCTTTTCGAAACCATTCCTTATTATTCTCATTCGTAAGTTGTTACTAAAACCCATTTAACTTACGTTTAAACATACGTTTCCAGATGGATATGATTCTACATCACTAAAGGCAATAATAATATATTTAGGCGGTTTCGAATATTTTTTTATGATTTCCCTATATTAAATAAATTACGTAGCATTCATTAATCTATAAGTATAATTATTTTTTTACAATTTATCTTCTTCTTCTTCACGAAATATTATTAATCGTTGAGTTATATCCCTAGTAGTTTAATTGTCTTCTTGATGTCGTTTCAGATCGCGGAGGTCTTCGGGAGCAGCGACAGCTGTTACACCCCAACCAAAAAACTTTAATCCTGGAGGTAAGAATACGATGTATTATTTTCTGATTGAAAACATAATGCTTACTTAAAAATATGCATACTTTATAATGCATACTATCAAATATTTTGAGTGTGTTAAATAGAGAGATGTTTAAAAGTAGTTATTTTCTTAAAGTTCAACTAGAATGAAAATTTTAGTCACATAAATAAATCGCGTTTTTAAAAAAAACTAAGAGTATTAACACCAAAACCAGATCCAAAAGAAGAAAATTTTACAAACATTACATTTGTCTGAATAAAAAAAAAACAACTTCAAGTTTGTTTCAAATCCCAAATCAATTTAAAAGCCATTAAACCTTTTTTTGTAAATCGATGAAAATATTAAAATATTGTAACAATTTTCGTATTCACACATTCATACGGCATTGTTCTTGATAGTATTTTGCAATCTGTATATATCAGCTTAGGCTTTGCAGATAACTTTTCCACAAATCTGTAGCAATGTAAACGATATAATCGAGTCGCTTCGTGCAATCAATCATCTGAAAAAGATATTTCGTATTATTTATCAATAAATTGCTTTCGAGTGGCTAAATATGATGAATCGTGGTAATTGAAATAATTAAATTCAATAATCTAATATACGTACATAAGTTATCATATTGAAACGCGTTTCAAGACTGCGGTGTAGCGACAAACACTCTTTCTGCATAATGTTAACGGTGCACGAGATGCTATAAATGTATTACAACAAACATAATACTCCTTGTGTTATTTCAAACCATCTTTTATAAATTCTCGAAACTCGAAGTGAAATGTCGCATGTCGCATGTTCGATGCGTTTTCAACTTGGAGAAGTGGAAAAGCGCAGTTTCCATTCGAAGAAGTGGAACCCGCGCCCGTACGCAAAAAGTAGGACGTGAGACACTGATTGCTTAATTTATCGTTTGTCGCCTTAACGTACGTGTTTCCCAACTTATATGTTAACTTTTAACTCAACCCTTAGTTAGCTTAATTTTTAATTTAGCCGTTAATTGCCTTAATTTTTAACTTAATTAGCTTAATTAGCTTAAGTCTTAGCCGTTATGTACACTTGCTTGGTTTTTGAATTTTCTATTAGAAGTATGGGGTATACTATCTCTACTATCAAATCTAAGAAATACAATCTAATAAATTATAACAAATATAATATTTATCTTGTGTGCTATGTACTATAGCACTCAAGATAAATATTATTTTAGTTTTTATAAAAAGTGTGTGCGTACTTTTGTACCTACACGTGTTAGAAGTTACAGTGCTTTGGCGTAACAAGACAAAAATCCTCACCAAAATTTTATCTTTCGCCTTATTCTACGTTTGTGGAAAAAACGACACTAACAATAAAAAAAGGTATTTATTACAATGAAAGTTTTATTATAACGCATTATCTAGTTAAATAAAGTTTATTTAAATATCACATAATAAATATCTTGAATACAGTTGTCAGTTCTCACGCAAACATACGTAGATGTCTAGCTAACTTCAGGGTGTTGGTGTTTCGTAACGGTGTGCGCGCGCTTCGTAAAAATTTACTCTCATTTGATTTTCCCTAACACGCCGAAAGAAGTATAACTTTAAAAGTACGAAAAGTTTCGATGCGGGAATCGAACCCACCTCTTTCAGATTCGCTTCCAGACGCTTAACCACTAAGCTAAACGTCTGATTACCACATCGACAAAAACCTCAACGTATTTTAATATATTATTTTAATGTCTCGTCTTAAGTGCAGAGATTAGCACTATAAAAATTTAAATTTCTTTAGATGGTCAAGAGCCATTCTAATCCCTCTCAAACTATCGCCTGAGATACTTTCGGATTAGTGTCGAACATGAATTGCTCCTAGAGCTGTGTGGCTCCTATAAGTGCGTGGCTCTACCAACTATGTACAGATATCATGTCAATAAGGTTACGTAATGACGTTTCTAATGAGGAACCACACGATAGCGTACCGTCAATTTCAAAATCATGTGTATCCGATTATAGGCTCATCCAGTCAACCCTGAGAATAGTAAAAATTTGACGTAGGCGCAAAACAAAATCCAAAATTTTATTTAAAAAAAAAGAAAAGCGCAGAAATACGTACTATAAACTATTAAATACATGTATAGTCCAATAACTACATAAACAAGAATTATAGGAAACATAAAAATAATTTTTGGAATATTTTTTCGCGCTTAACTTGAAAACTACATATGGGCTTTGTTTCATTTCAATCGGTTCACTCGAAGGGCAGATATGGGAGTTCTAAGATTCAAGCAGTGCAGCGGCACACAGTTATCACAGTTAGCCAACTACTTGAATATTTTTTGGTGTTTTTGAAAGTATTGAAGATTAATTCTGTACAACATTAAAGCTTTGTTTCATTGCAATCGGTTCACTCCAACAGAAGATATGGTAAGGCACCTGTGGTTTTTAAGAACTCACAAACCACAAGATCGATTTCCACAGGGTTTTTGACAGCGTGTCAGTATAACTTCCTTTCAATATTTAAGTTTCATTTGATCGATCGCAATCGGTTTAATCAAACATAAGATATACTTTATAAACTACTGAATCAATTGGAACAGTTTTTAATTTTTTCTAATGACAGCTCCCAATACAAAAAAATTACTTTCACTTCACAAAATGTGCTATCAGCGATAAAATATTAACTACAATAACGTGAGTTTTCAGTTTCATAATAATAAAAGTTTTATTAAACGAATTCTTAAATTGATAGAATTAACTTAATATAACATAGAATTAACTTTAAATAACGAGCATGCCCGTCCGGGTAAGTACCACGATCTCACAGAAGACTAACGTAAAGTGGAAGTATGACAAATATTTTCGCGTTTCGTCTGGTGAGTGAGGTAGCCGGAGCCCAATTTTCAAAAGGTTGTCAACGCATCTGTAACTCTCGGGTGTAGCAGCGGGGTATTCACTTAACATCAGGTAACCCTTCTGCTCGTTTGGCAACTTTTCGCATTAAAAAAAATTAAAGTCCAGCGTAGGTAAATAACGGATAAGAAATTAGTTCCCGTGCAAAACCTACGTGGGGTTGTTAAATTCCTAAAATGCGCTATAAACACATTTTCACAAGCTAACTATGGGACAAGCGCCGACCATTTGCATTTTAATAATAATAATGCGAATTTGTTGAATTGAGATTTACGATAGGTATGATTTGAGTTTTGCTCGGTATACGGATGCTCCTGATTTTGCTTTGCGATTTGGTTAGTTGTTAGGGACATTGGTGAATTTCCCTGTAGGCCGAGAACGCCCGGGCTAAATGTAAGGAGCTGCAAATTAGTGGGATTTTTTTAGTATCTCGCTCGTCTTCCGTCTCTCACTTCTCTGCGTAGGCGATATTCTATAAAAATTATAATAAATCAAGCGGGCCTGATAAGTAGGTACCATGCTTCGGCTCCATCATGGAGCCGAAGCATGGTATCATATAATAACTTTCTTTGTTTTTTAGTATAATTTTAATTTACTTCATTTAATTTTTTGTGCTTTCTAGCGAGTAGGGGGCGGCAATCTTTAATTTGCCTAGGGCGACCAGAGGATTAAATGCCACTGTTTAAGAATATAAATAAGAAATTGATTCGGTTAAGCTAGGATATTCGGATAGTACTGATATTGCTTTGTGTTTCATTAATTTCTCACTGATTACGTTTGATAACTGTGTTTGTTATTTGTCACTGATCAATTACAAAAAAAAATATCATGTTATTTTTGGATATTTTTTCTGTAATAGTAACTTATTTTTTAATATTTTCTAAAAAATTGAACTTTCGTAAAAAAATAGATTAGATTTAAGACGTTTTAGCATTTATTAAAAAATGCCTCGATAGAATTAAAAAGAATGAGAACGATTGGATACCAAAAACCTAATGACGAAAATCGAATACCACTTATTGCTGATAGGGAACGACATTCATTATCTCGCAAATTGGAGTCAGTTATAGGTTATAGACATTAAAATTAAGTAAAAAAGTAAACTGAGACTGAATTTTGACTGAGCGCCCGTAGAGGTCGATGACAATACATACGCCTAGATGAAAGGCCAATGGGGAAAGTCACGGTTGTTTTTTCTGGAGATTTTTCAAACCCATTACTCAGGGAGGGAGGGACTCAAGATTTTGTTTCAGAAAGTGAAGTGTACGTGTAAGTTTCAGGATTAATAAATAAGGTAATTTATAACTTTATTTTAGCAACACAAAGATGACTCCCCGGATATTTTTCTTACGGAATTTTTGTCCCGCATGCATAGACAAGGTTTTCCGATAGATGTCAAAACAATTTTTTTAGATTAAGTAGACATTAAGATTTTGCTGATAGAACGTTTAAATGTTTGCATAAATGTCCGTTGCTTGGTAGAGCACACCAAATGATGTTAAGTCCACCATTGTAAAGCGCAAAAAGTTTTTAAATAAATAATTAACTATATACGCCATAACAGACCACTATTGTTGTATTATGATGTTTTCTTTTTAATATCTGTTTTCTTTTTCTTATCTTACCTGGATTCTTCTTTTCTCACCAAAAAAAAATTCCACTTAGACCTCCGCAAAGGCCACACTTTACTGTTCAGTACTTTGGAGATAATAATAAAAAAAAATTGTTAATAATTGAAAAAGTATTCCACTATAATTACATTGTTGTCAATTATTGTTTATAAATAGAAGTACAGAAAACGTCGTTGATCATTATCATATACAGTGGGTTTAGGGATTTTTTATCCATACACAGGTAGTCGTATGAAATTCCGTTAAGTGCAAAATAAACACACCATGCCATAAAGTAAATTAACGCGTCATGTTTATCTTGATAGGTTTACGGCTTTGTTAACGACTGAAGCAGGGTTGAATTACATCTCGCATTTGTTTAGGGTGCTGAATCAATAAGTTGGCAGAAGATTTAGAAACTAAATAAACAGTCTAGTTGTGATTAAAGAATTTAATTACGGTGGTTCTTTCTAAAGCTTCGTAGTACATCATTCCTTTTAAAACACTTTTTAATGTTAAACTTATATGAACTTATATGAAACTGTAAGCAATGCACAACGATTAATAGTAAATTTGTATATAAAAAAGCATAAACCATAGATGATAAAACGGTTTAATGACCAAAAAAAGTATCTCCGAATCCAGAGATCCAATACCAATGAAATTTATATGGGAAGCACCAGTTTTCAAATAAAAAAAGAATCATCAAAATCGGTTCACTCAGTCAAAAGTTCTGAGGTGACAAACATAAAAAAAATACAGTCGCATTGAGAACCTCCTCCTTTTGAAGTCGGTTAAAAAGGCTTAATTTTTCATAAAAATGTATACGTTAGCTATACGAGGAAAATGAAAATGCAAAAGCTATGTATATTTTGTTGAGGGCCCCCCTCTAAAATGTTATTTTTTTTTTGCGAAAAGTTGGCAAACGAGCAGACGGGTCACCTGATGTTAAGTGAATACCGCCGCCCATGGACATCTGCTACACCCGAGGCTTACAGATGAGTTGACAACCTTTTGAAAATTGGGCTCCGGCTACCTCACTCACCAGACGAAACGCGAAAGTATTTGTCATACTTCCACTTTACGCTGGTCTTCTGTGAGGTTGTGGTACTTACCCGGACGGGCATGCAGGTTCGTGCAACAGCCGAGGCTGTTGCGTGGCCCTACCACCGTAAAATGAAATTAAAAAATAATTTTAAATATATCGCAAATTACGCTTCCAAACCTATCCTGTACTCAATTTAACTAAATAAATAATTTTACTGATCGCACAAACAGCTAGGTAGTTAAATAAAAAGGTATTATTTAAGTACCAATTATCTGATAATAAACCACTTCTTAAATGTAACTAATGTATATAATGTAATTTAATTGTCCATGTTAGATTCGTAGCAGATATTTTGTGTTAGTAGGAAACTAAGTTATCTTAAAAATATTTGTTAATCACTTTAATTGTAAACAGGAAAACATGCGTTATTCTAAGAAAAAAATACATTCAAATATGTGTCGATTAATGATTGATTTCTTTAATATAGATAACATGGAACATTTTAAGCAAAACTTAAGTGACTTTCCCCTATCGGCTATTGCGTTATATTTTCAAAGTTTACAAACGAAGCATACGTGTTAGGAATAATAGTCAAAAATCCGGCCAACGAGTTGGACCCTCGCACGAAAGGATCCGTACCATTATCTATAGAAACGGCAAAACAATCTTGCCTGTTGTATGGGAGCCTCACTTAATATTTGTTTATTCTGTTTTAGTAATAAGATTAAACTTTTTGATATTGAACTTTTTGATAACGAAGTAAATCCTTACTAATATTATAAACGCGAAAGTTTGTATGTATGGATGGATGTTTGTTACTCTTTAACGCAAAAACTACTGAATAGATTTTAATGAAAATTTACAGTAATAAAGCTACAAAATACATCAGAATAAGACATAGGCTATAATTTGTATACATAGTTTGTGTATATCTGTCTATCTGTCTGAATTTTAGGCCTTCAGCCTATTCTACGCAGACGTAGTCGCAGGCAGCAGCTAGCAATTTATTGTTTTGAACTGCATTCAGAGAGGATACGACGATCAGGACCACAGTTCCCTTTTTGAAATGATTTAAATGTATTAATATGATTTAAGCATATTATTAAGTTTGGTAGGTACCTGTTCCTATTAGTATATCTACTAGTTATTTAATATTTTAGGTTAGATAAATAGAAATTTGATGGAATTCTCAAGAAGGGTTGACGTCAGGCAGGCAGGAAATAACAACATGATTCCGAAAATAAATGATAGACAATTTTGTGCCGACCACATCTAGTGTGAGATAAGGGCAGGAGAAAGAAGAAGAGGAGTGTATCTAAGAAATAAATAATCTTTAATTATTAAAGTTATAGATAGGAAGCAGACAACCTTGAGCGTTTGATGGTGACTGGGAAAATAGAGGGTAAAAGATCTAGAGGCCGTAATCCTAAACGGAGTGCGGATCAAATTTCTGAAAACTGAGAAATCTCCAAAGCGCCGCACTCCACCAGGTGGCGGAGCGAAACCGATGGAGGCAGCTCGTTGACCATTTGAAAATTAGACGAGAACCTCGGCAGTGAAGGAACGACAAAGAAGAGTGATTTTATTTATTTTTAGAAAATAGTTACTAACCTTTATGCACAGTTAACATTCAGCATCATATCAGTCGTAGTCCATTGCTAAACATAGGCCTCCCCCATTAACTTCCAATTCAACCGGTCGGTAGCGGCCTGCATCCAACGCGTCCCTGCGAGTTAACATAGTAAAAAGCATTTTCTTAAATTGTTATATTAGCAGATTTTAGTGTTATGATAGCTTGAGTCCGAACCCCAAAGCGGGCACACGTGAAATTATTAATTTTAAGTGCTCAATTATCACGTGCTCAGCGGTGAAAGAAACATCGTGAGGAAATCTACAAGTTTCCGAAATAATAATAAAAAGATTTATAGATAAATTTTTTAGAACATATATTCCGCCAATCCGCAGTGGGACTATGCCCTGATATTCTCTGTACAGGCCTTTGCCCAGCTGTGGGACATGTATAGGCTATATAGGATGTGATACTTTTATATTAGCATTTATTATCTGCTTTTTTTAGTTGTTATAAAAAAACAAATATGCGCAGATATTAAATTTTGACAACGCAAAAGCCGATAGGGAAAGTGATTTATGTTTTCTATATAAAATTGGATGTTATCGAAAGAAATCAATGATTAATCGACACAGATTTGAATGTTTCCATAGAATAACACATTTTCCTGTTTACAGTTATAGTGATTTTTAAAAAAATATGAAAATACATATGCACTTCTTAACTGTGGTGAAAATTTTTATTAAGAAAACCTAACTCTGATGGTTAATTTTTCATAATTTATGTAAGAAACGATAGTTAGATCGTTATGATGTATTGTCAGATATATATAATACAAAACAAACTATGTTTGTTTCTATTTAATAATTTGTTAATATATCTAAGATCGCTCTCCCTCTCTGCCAACGAAAATTTCACCTCCATATTCTTAGTTTATATTTCAAACCCCATTTAAGTTAGCATGTTCGTTATGCGTGGTCACTTAGTAAATGAGCACACCTATGAAGTACGAGATTATGTGTACTATACTTATCAAGAAAAATACGATACTTCATTTGTTGAATCTATCAAAATTATCATCCTTAACTTGACAAGGTACCTCTAGTAAGAAATGTGGGTTATGTGGGGTAATAATTATATCGCTTTAAAAGGTGAAATTGTAGATTTCAACTTTTATGAAAATACCGCTCTTTGTTATTTTGAATAGTGTTTGCACTTTCAATCCGTAGATTATATAAATGCTTCATCGTACACAAAATTCGTGAAACGTCCATGTTCCCACGAGCAGACTATGAAGGCGTTAGGTTGAATTTGAATCTCACCAAAGCAGTCGTATCCACGTTCAAGACACAACTCACAAAAAACTTACACTGAAAATGTGAACGAAGAATTTCAAAATTATCGGTTTTGTTGATATACCGATCGCGGCGCCATCTAGATTTTAGTTCAAAAGCGGTGTCAAGTTATATTGCAATTCTGCGAAGACACAAGACTTATAATTACGACGCTATGTGTGTAACTTGTGCAAGGTCAAACTACAGAAAGTTTGGCAACACGTCTGCCATCCTGAGGCCTCAAGTATGTGAACGTTCGTTTTAATACAATATACTCGAAGCAACATCAGTTCAAATCTACCAATTATAATTTTTAATGCTGATTTAGCATGTGGTCATCAGTCAAAGAAAATATCGTACGTAAACCTCCATATTTTTTAAATAATATTAATAAAAATATATATCTCGAAGATCTATATATTGAAATATATGTTTCGGTATACTGTCTGCCAATCCGTGAAGAGGTTGCGTCTATTTTATCCTAATAGCCTTTGATAAGATTCCTTGGCCCAGCAATAGGGTATGTGTAAGTTGTTACTTTACTTATACGCTTTTACAACCCCTAGGGTGTCTTAGCAGCGGGAATCACTTAACATTAGGAGAAACGACCATTCACCCGCCAAAGTTTCCTATGAAAAGTTAAGTGTCTACAATTGCTAGGCAGGTCGACGTTTCTGTGATACCACTTTGCCACGGGTTGCAAGGCGGAGGAATTTACATTGTTATTTCTTGAATTATGTAAGATATATATTATTGTACTTAATATAATTATGTGTAGGAAAAATACGTGAAGGATATTCATCCATAGGACATTATAGGTCGTACCTGACCGAGCAAATCACACACGGACGCAATGACGTGTACGTCAAGACGAAGCAATTTCGTCTTATCATGTTTAATTAAAACTTATTGGTAACTTCCACCAAATTATTTTGTTAAACACAATCTCTTTGTAAATTTGTAAAATATGAAAATATGATCACGTTTTAAAAAGGTCATAATAATCATCATCCTGCTGCCCTTTTCCCACATAGGTGGGGTCGGCAAAACATGTGAATCATGTTGTAAGCGGTTTTGACCGTATTCTTTACGACCGATCGACTGACTCACGTCAAACCTCCTTGGGAAAAAAAATAACAAGGTCCGGAACAATTTTCTGTGGATCACACAAATACTTGTCCCGTGTGGGAATCGAACACACGACCCCCAACGCCGAAATCAGCTTAGGAACGGAACCACCATGATGATGATGATGACGATGATGCAGGCATGCAACGTATTCAAGAAACCATTTATTACAATAACAAAATATTACGTCGTTTGACTTTCATTCTATATATACAAATACCATAGCTAAGTAAATGAAGAGAACTTAAGTCAGCAGTAAACAAAATATTGCATCAAAGACCGTCGCTCGTTTGCTCTAGCTCGCAAAGTAAACGGTTTAGTTTTTCAATTAAGTGACTTGTTACTTTTAAACAGTTTGCTTTAAGACTCTTGCAGAAAATGGATTCATTAATGGACCTTCTAACTCACCCTTGCTTTACCTTAATTTACTTTTTAATATCATTTTGCAATCGTTTCCCCGATATATTTTTTTTTTAGTTTTATTTTTAAGTATTGTTCGCTAATTATTGAGTGTAGCTTAAGCATATTTATTTTTTATATTTTAATATAAGATTTTCTCCAAGCACCATTTATCATTTAGCATTTTCTCCTAGCTAATCCAGAGCACAGAAACAATTTTTTAAGTTGACATACTTACTAATAAAATATGTACAATAAATAATTCAAATAAAAAATATACCATTCATACTTTTTCTATAATAGAAGAAACACAAAGTTGCGGAAATCTAATGTATAGATTTACTCTTAATGGCGAAGTAAAGCGAGTGAAGAATCTCTTCATTCTTCTTAATCAGCTAAAACATTTACTCTATTATATTCAATATTTATTGTTTCACACTCGGAAGCGATAAATCTACGTGTTACTGACACTACACCAGTCTCAAAAATGATTAGAGTTTCGTCGGAAAATACTGTGATGTCGTGACAATATTGTTGTCACATACCATTACCAATATCTGTTTAGTGCCCACAGCGGCTAACAATTTAATAGTCTTAAGGTGTCTTTATCAATCAATAAAGATACGCTGCGCTGCTGACAGTGGTCGTTCAAGAGTAAATGTCGTATTATTTTAGAGACCTTATAATAATGCAGCTCTTTGCTTATAAATTTATTTAAAAAAGTAGACAGTGATATATTACCAGTGCAAGTGCCGGCAGTGCTTTATATTAAACCTCATATAAAATTTTACAAGTGAGTTCTTTTATATTTGAAAATAATAATATTTCATAAAAAACACTATAATTTTGTGCATATCAAGTGCTACTTCTGACGGCCAATGCTTACAGCCGCCCATGGACAGGCAATAACGGTGTTCGCTGTATACGTGCTTACAGCTTGGTTTGACGTGGTACCAACTATTATTCTTGCGCTACAAAAATATAATATTGACAATGGAGCCCCGACTCGACTAGAGACCGGCATAAAAGACCAGTACCAAATTAAAAAATTCGCGCACGAAGGTTTCCATACCATTATCAATATTAACTACAAAACAACCTAAATTTAAAATTTAGAAGATAAACTAATTAATAAGTACCTATAGTTAGTCTAGCTAGGATTTTTTATTTTACTCTGTTATTTAGTATTTCTTGTTATAGCGGCGACAGAAATACATCGTCTGTGAAAATTTCAACGGTCTAACTACCATGGTTCATGAGATGCAGCCTGAGAGACAGGCGGACAAACACACAGGCAGCGTAATCTTAGTAATAGGGTCCCGTAGGTACCGAACCGAAAGAGTACAACTCTACCTAAAAATCATACTCGCGGAATTTTGCCGGAACTTATCGTTAACACGAATACAACGACTTTAAAAAAAGGATTTCCTTGTGAATTAAATAAATATCTTAAAATAATAAGCTCAATAAAATTGAATTGTATTGCTAAGATTTGAGTTATCTCTGTTTTGATCATTTTTGTAACCTAATACTGTTCAGTTAAGCCATACCATTGACCAAATAATTTAGTATTATTTGCTAGATTTTGAACTCTATTTACATAAATTATGATTTTATATTAAATTGTGTATATTGTAATTTTTTATATTTAATTTAGTACTAAATAAGCCTAACAACATTTTGCTCACACTACTTTTCTATTCACTTTCAATTGATTTTTAATCATAATAATTTCTTGTATTTACGCGATTACACATTATAAATGAAACTAATTTTACGGATTTATCGCGTTTATTTTTAATTTAAGTTCCCGACGTTTCGAACCCTTTACAGCGTTCATGGTCATGGTCTGTCCCGTAAAATTAGTTTCATTTATGATTTTTAATCAATTGAAAAACTTCTTCTAGATCAGCTGTTAACACATTTTAACTTAAAAAAATTATTACATCACAACCAGTTTGGTTTTACAAGGGGTCGTTCTACAACCGATGCTGGTGTAGACCTGATCAAACATATATTTGAGGCTTGGGAGAGTTCACAGGATGCTCTGGGTGTCTTTTGTGATCTTTCCAAGGCTTTCGATTGCGTGAATCATGAAACACTGATCAGGAAATTGCGCCATTATGCCATTAAAAGTACCGCGCTTGACCTCATTAAGTCATATCTATCTAATAGAATTCAAAAAGTTGTAATTAATGGTGCTAGTTTTTCTGGGTCGACGGTATCTATGGGCGTTCCGCAGGGCTCGATTCTCGGCCCATTTCTCTTTCTCATTTACATTAATGATCTTCCTTACTTTGTAGGGAGTAAACACGATATAGTGTTATTTGCCTATTATGATACATCATTAATTTTTAAAGTCGATCGACAGCTTGTTACACTTGACGAGGTAAATAATGCTATGTCAGAAATAGTCTATTGGTTTAATACTAACAATTTACTATTAAATGGTAATAAAACTAAGTGTATGAAATTTTCAACACCTAATGTTAAACATTTGGGTGCTACCAATGTACTTATAAATGGGGGGGAGTTAGGCCTTGTGGATACGACTGTCTTTCTTGGAATAACTCTCGATTGAAAGCTTCAATGGGGTCCCCATATATCCAAACTTGCGAATAGACTAAGTTCTGCAGCGTATGCTATAAGGAAAATAAGATGTCTAACTGATGTAAAAAGGGCTAGAATTGTGTATTTTAGTTACATCCATAGCATAATGTCATATGGTATTTTGCTATGGGGGCACGCGGCCGATATAGAAACAATTTTTATTTTGCAAAAAAGGGCCATAAGAACTATTTATAATCTAGATTTGAATGCATCTTTGAGAGAGAAGTTTAAAGAAATAAATATATTAACCTTAGCCTCTCAATATATATATGAAAATGTTATGTATGTGCGTAGAAATATTAATAATTTTGATAAGAATACTGATATACATAATGTGAACACTAGGAACAAATACAAGCTTGTTATGCCAGTTACTAGACTCCATAGAGTAAGTAACTCGTTCATGGGGCGGTGTATACGCTTTTACAACAAAATCCCAGTAAATGCGCAAAACCTGCCTATAAACAGGTTTAAGAAATTTATTAAAGAAAAACTTTATAAAAAGGGTTATTATAATACAAATGAATACATTAATGACAATAGCCCCTGGGAATGAGTTGATCGCTCCCAAGCTATTTCTAAAAGGAAAAAAATCAGTTGTATAAAATTTGAATTTTTTGTTAGAAAAATAAATGAAGAAAAATAAATGAATTACAAAAAAGAGGATACCTACGGAGTTTCTTTCGCCTGTTTCTTCTCCGCTAGAGGAACCTCATTACGAAACGGTGGTAGATTAAAAAAAAATATGACTATTGACAAATGAAATGTAAGTTTCTTATGTCGATGAATAAATGATTTTGATTTTTGATTTTGATTTAATGGTAAACATAAGCATGCTGTGTTTGCTTGTTAATTAGATGTAGATTGCGCAGATGCTTCTTTCTTATTTACATATAAAACGTTTCACCTTTGTAACTCCTGCAACGTGATCTAAATAGATACGTAATTATCTATATTTAGTTAACATTGCAGGAGTCACAAATTGCGCAATGTATTCATTTATGTTTTAAATAATATTTTTTAATGTAATAACTACAGCAGACCTTCATATTAAATTAAAAGCGAGTACCCGGACGATTAAGCAATGACGGCCGAAAAGAAAAATTTTAACGTTTATACCAAATTAATTAGTTTTTTTACACTAATATTAAACTTTGTTAATTGTAACTTTTTATTCGTGTTATCGATTACATTTTTGATCTATTTACAAAAATAGGGAAATATTTTTCTAATTTTTTTCTCGTTTTTCTCTTCTTCTTGAGGATAACGGACAGCGAGTTAATTGCGCTAGATCCAGACATTAGAATCAAAACGGCACTGTCTCCGCATTATACAGAATGCCGCATGACTCGCTCGACTCCGCCGCAAGTATGTTAATGTACGACGACATTGTTTACAGACTAATGTACTTTGAAAAGCACAATATGCTTTGTCTATAAAACTCCCAGACTCTTACATAAATACTTTAGCTTTATGAGTTCCATTTATGATGAAGAGTTTCACTTTTTAAGTACTTTTTTAAGTAATCAGGACTTGTAATAATCGACTTCATGATTATTTGTATAAATTAACGCGAATAAAGTGTAGTTTTATTTTTTGGCACAACTCTATCTAACCCCAAATAAAGGAAAGCTTTGTACTTTGTGTACTTTGTGTACTGGGTAACCGATAAGTCTATTTAAATCCTTTTTTAAAATATAAATACATTAAAGATATGACTAAATGTAAACATTAAGACACTGGTAAAACATTAAGCTCATCAAACAATGGTTTTCCATTTGTGGGGATCGAACCCACACACGCGTACGAAGCAGGTTCACTATCCACTGTGCTAATTGGGTCGTCTGTTATAAATCATAATGTTACGAGTTAGACCTCAATTATTTTATTTTTAATTTTATTCCGATCTACGCAAAACGAGCTTGTGATATATTGAGGTCTTGTAGTGTCGGTGGGATTGTATTTAATCCCAAGCTTTGAAACCCCTAACCACCTTCACTATTAAAATCACGATATATAAGACAATAACCTTGCGGATAATCTTTAAGGCGAATAGGTATTCTTTTGGGAGGATTTGAGGTTTATCGAATTTAATGTAATAACAAGGGTCTAAAATGTGATCACAAACTGCAGACATCTTAAAAAGTCGGTGGTTCACGTCGAATGACTACACGGTCTATCGTGGACAGTTTGATGGGTCAAACTTTAATGCTGAGGTCAATCGACTTCAACTCAGATCGCGTTCGACAAACTTTCGGCATATAAAAAAGTAAAAAAATACCATATATGTCTCACTGCTGGGAAAGGCCTCCTCTGCACAGAGGATATTAGGGCATAGTCCACCACGTGACTCTACTGTGGATTGGCGGACTTCACATATCTACGAAATATTTTTTTTATATTATCTCGTAAATATGCAGGTTTTCGAACGATATTTTCCTTCACCACTGAGCGTGAATAAATTAGCACTAAATATTAACGGCATATCTCCAAGTCCAATATCCCTCAATGTTTGAAGAAGGGTAACCGACATAGCTCAGACGACTAGTATACTGAAGTGACAACGTACTAGCCATATAGCTCGTAGAACCCATAACTGATAGGAAATAAAAGTTCTCAAAATAAAGGTTTTTCGATGGGCAGCCTTGTAGCATTGTAGAACGACCCTACAAAATGGAGTGACGACCTGTGCAAATATGCGGGAAGTCGATTTTAGTGCAAAAAATGTATTATTGAAAAATAAAAAAAAAAACAAATGTATAAAATTTTCAACTCTAAATGTGAAACATCAAAACTGATGTACTATTACTCAGGGAGCGCTTGACCCTGTTGACTCGACTGTATTCCTTGACATAAATATAGATGCCAAACTTCACTGGGGCCCCCATATTAATAAGCTGGCGAGTAGACTAAGCTAAGCAGCCTTCGCGGTTAAAAAATAAGACAGCTGGCTCGTATGGTATTCTTAGTAATTTCCACAGTCTTATGACATTCTTCTTTGGGGAAACGCTGTCCATTTTAATACAATCGTCATCCTCTAAAGAAAGCTATACGAGCAGTTTATAACCTGGGCCTCAAAAAATCGCCAAGAAATTTGTTCAAAGAAAAAAAAATATGGACTGTTGATTCTCAGTACATATTTGAGAATATTATATACGTCCATAAAAACAAAATTAATTTGTTCAAGACGCATGTCTGACTATGCATGTTATAAATAATAGGAACAAACATAAATTAATTCCTCCCACAAGTAGATTAATTCTTTTATGGAATAATGTATATATACATTTTAAAACAAAATCCCAGAAACCGTTCATTCAGTATCAATTTGTAAATTCAAAACAAGTGTAAAGAAACGTTTGTGTGTTAGGCTACTATAATATTAGTGATAATTTAAGTGATAATTTAAGTGATAACAAACCCTGGAAATGATTTGATCGCTCCAAACTCTTTCAAATGTAAAATCATAGTTCAATATATTTGTAAACATGTTTTTGGTCAAATAATGGTTAAAAAAATATGTCCCGCTGAGTTTCTTTCACCGGTTCTTCTCAGGTCTTTTCTTTCCGAACCGGTGATAGCGTTTTGACACTCAATAAGTAAGTGTAATGCTTCTATGTTGAATAAAGTTATTTGAATTTTAATTGGAATTTGATACATGCAGGTAGCTCAGGACCAGGCCTTGTAACATTCTTTGGGGGAGGCCTACATTCACTAAGCTCGCGGATTCGTGCAGGCCGAGCCTCTTTGCGCCCTCTGAGGTTTTTATTTTGTAGCTGCGTTTAGTTTAATTTTCAATCAAGGCGTTATTATAAAATTATCTGTTAAGCATGATTAATCAAAGAAGTAATATGGAATGAAGGGAGAACTAACTATTTTTTAGAACCTTTTTTTAGACACAGGATTTTTTTTATGTGAAAAGTTGCCAAATGAGCAGACGGTTCACCTGATGTTAATTGAATACCGCCGCCCATGGACATCTGCTACACCCGAGGGTTTGCAGATGCGTTGACAACCTTTTTGGAAATTGGGCTCCGGGTACCTCACTCACTAGACGAAACGTGAAAGTATTATACTTTCACTTTACGCCGGTCTTCTGTGAGGTCGTGGTACTTACCAGGACGAGTCGGCCCATTTGTGCAACAGCCGAGGCTGCTGCGTGGCCCTACCATAGTAGAAATTATTACCTAATCCAAGAATCATGTTGTTTTTTTTTTCATTTTTACAAAAAAATAATTGACTTGTAGCACACGTGTCTTTTTCTATTATTATTGAATAATTTGTTTTCTCAACTGTTCTATCGCAATCTTAATCAATATTGATAGAAATCATCGAAACCGAATTTATCGAAAATCTAAATTACAATCTCGTGACTACCTACTAAATGGAAAACAACATTACCGTTATCTATCGCAGACGCGCAATCAGCGGGCGTTATAAGGCAATAAACTTTAGATTTTTCACCATGATCGCAATCTCATTTTTATCGTGTTACATCACGATTCACGGCGGGACGTCACCGTCGCACTCCGATGTCATTCATGCGAACGACGAAGCGTTGTAAATACGTTATCAATATTTGCTTACAATGAGGCTAAATCTCGTTCGTAAAAATGAAACGTTCGCGTGACGCGAGTATCATGGATTACATTCGTGAATGCAGCGCCTGTCAACCGAAGGTCAAGCTGTCAAGACCTCGCCGTGCATCTTCAATAGGGGCTATCGATTATTCTATATAACATTTCATTGCCACTAGGAAATGACAGTATAGACAGAGCAAAATAAAATAATGCATATACCTATATGAAACGATCATAATACGCGTGTCACACGTAACCACATAAACCGCAGGAAATTATGTTGCTCGGATAGTGGAATTAAATTTTCATCCTGACTATGCATTCGCATTATACATTACATTTCTTTACGTCATGAACTGCTTTGTGGGATTCTTTTCGTCACATTTTTCGTCGTATTTTTATATACACTCTTTTTATTCATACGTCCGAATCAAGACAATAGCGCATGACCTCAGCAGCGCTTAAATTTGCTTTATTTCTCATGCATATTGCACCCCTAACATTATTATATTTTGAAACGAGGTGTCTTTTAATTTAAAACATACAAACTTGTCGATGACCCTTATCTAACGTCGTATAACACAGACAAATTTAAATACTGATTTTAACGTTTAAATATTAGCTATTAAATATTATTTATTGCGATGCACGGAAAATATAAGAAATTTTCTCAGTGACGTAATAAATATTATAACGATATAGTCTTTGTATGTTTATCAGTCTCTATATTATAGAAGTTCAATGAATAGATCTTCATTACTACATATTAGGCGAGGAATAAATATTTTTTTTACTTTTCAAGTAAAATAGCTAATCAGCTCACGTTGTAATTGCTTAATATCACTTTCTAAGGATTAAGTTCCATCTACCTGAAATTAAAACCAATGACGTTTGAGATTAAATTAGAGTGCCGTTTACAGTTCTGAGTAAATTTATCCAGCAAGCAAGTCCCCGTCTATTTTCTAAACAAAAATCATTGAAAAGGGAAACATTTCGCGCTTTCGTTTTCGCTCGCATTTTCCAGCTTCATCAAAGAACCGGCAATTAAAACCAACTTTAGGTACTAGTATCAACAGCATCTCAGACAAGGGATCATTAAGTCCGCGGCTTTGTGTAATTAATACAGCCAATTTACTTCCCGTGTTTTTCCTAAGGATCTTACAGTCGTTTTTAACGACAGCTCCAATAAAACATTGAATGTAGACAAACAGTGAACTTAAATTAATTACTGATAAGACAATATTTACCTATTGTAATTGGTAGAAATAAAATAACGTTAAAAATGTTGTAATAAAAAAAACTAACGTAATGTCTAATTGGCATATTTTATTTTCTTCAAATTGTAAACGTATGTGTAAGAATCAGATGATTTTAAATTCATAATCACACCCAGTTTCTGTTAACTTTTAAATTATCCAATTAACGTAAAACATGTAAAACACGATACTTCACATGATACCAGTTTCCATGCGTTATTCCCACCACTCGTTTCCTTATAGATTTCTTCGTTATAGATAAATGAACAAACAAACGTTGTGTCATATATTCTATTTTAATTTACATGAAATTAGTTAACGAATTTAAATGAAAATTACTAAAACAACCTATATTCATATAACCGTGAATCTGATAACAGTTTTAACAAGATATCAACTCCCAAAATTACTCCAAATCTTTGTGCACTCTCATGTTGAAGAAAAAGTTAGAAAAAATTTGGAATGATGTGACAATACTATCTTCTCGTTTGTTACAGACGAAGCCTACATGAAGCTAGCACTAGAGACTGTGGAGGAGCTGGATTGGTGCCTGGACCAGCTGGAGACCATACAAACACATCGCTCCGTGTCGGATATGGCATCGCTTAAGGTATCATACATTCGCTTAGTAGATATCTTTGCTTGCTTATTTTAGCTTAAAATTTAAAATGACTGATTTTTTTAACGTGAAATGTTGCCAAGCGAACAGATGGTTCACCTGATGTTAAGTGAATACCACCGCCCATGAACTTCTGATACACCAGAGGGTTCCAGATGGGTGGACATTTGAAAATTGGGCTCCGGCCATCTCACTCACGAGGCGAAACGTGAAAGTATTATACTTCCACTTTACGCTGATCTTCTGTGTGGTCGTTATAATTATCCGGACGAGCCTGCTCATTCGTGCAACAGCCGAGGCTTCTGCGTGGCCCTACCACCAAGTGATATGATATGACTTATTTATAATGTGTAAATCATAGAATGTTTATCGTTTAAACATTACTCCGACTATTAGGCTGAACGCGGATTCGTAAAAGGTGACGGAAGGACGCACATATTTTAAGTAAACGTTTTATTCCTTCCTCCAATAAAAAAAATGATTATTATATTATTTTGTGAAGCTAAAGCATAGAGGGCCATTCTGTAATGTACATATATATAGGTGTTAAATGACATAATTTCATATTTAACAAAATCTATATGTGTTTTATGAAAATCCATATGTTTTTGTTTTCAATTCTTTGACTTTACACAAATGTATATAGCTTGTTACAATATAGTGTACAAAAATAGCATAATAAACTTTACAGCCGTGGAAGACTACGAAAAGTTAACTTGTTATACACTCTATACTGAAACTTATTTCGACTTTGTTATGCCCAAACTAAATGCACTACTTCATAGCAATTACTGTGTTCGCAATAGGGCGAATAATTAGATACTGTTGTATCATAATATAACTGTTTTCTTTTAATGTTACGCGTCCTTGTTGTTCAAATCTAATGCGAAATCAATTCGATTTATTCCATTGCTCACCAGAGACGGTTACGCAATTTAGTACAGTGATTGATAAGTACTCAGAAACGTCTGTTTGTGTGCAGATTAGGCAAATGTTGCCGATCCTTCCTCTTTATCGATCATCGCAACACGTAAACAGTGGATGTTACTTGCATTACCAATAAACGTTAGTCATGCGTTAGACATCGCGATGTGTGCTTATATACGAGTAAGTCACTTCGGAGAAAGCGATGATCCAGTTAAAAGACACACAGCAGTTTAAGTTTAAGGGGTACTACCGTACGGCAGATTTAAAAACAGAATAAGGTATCTTTGTGATAGATGTTTGCGCTTTCAGTCCGTAGACTATATAAGCTTTATCGGGCACTGAGCTCGAGGAGAGACTACGTAAATGTTTCCTCGCGCTTCATAGACCATAGCAGTGTCACGCATGTGGACATTGCGAGGATTGCCAGCTACAGGCCATCAGGGTGCGGTTACGGGATTCATCGCCACAGTCTATTATATAATTAATTGTGTTTCGTCTGGTGAGTGAGGTAGCCGGGACTCACTTTATTAAAGGCTTGTAAGGCGCCTGAAACCCAACGGGTGTTGCAAATGGCCATGGGCGGCGGACAAAACAACAAAAACGGGCCATGTGCGAGTCGGACTTCCCAACGAAAGATTCCATACCATTCATTATCAATAAAAACGGCAAAAAAATCATGTCTGTTATATGGGAGCCGCGCTTAAATATTTTTTATTTTACTGTTTTAGTGTTTGTTGTTATAGCTTCAACAGAAATATATCATCTGTGAAAATTTCAACTGCTTAAATCATGAGATATCGCGGTTCGTGACATACAGCCTGTGACAGACGGACAGACAAACAGATAGACAGACAGCGGTCTCTTTGGGTACCTCAAAAAGTAATATTTTATCGGAATTTTAAATCAAATATCGGAAAAAAGAAAAGAATGTGTATATATAAAATAAATATAAAATTCCATATAAAATTCAAAAAGAATAATACAAAATTGCTGCATCGTACTGGGCATTACTTAGTATTTCATAAATGAGCAATGAACTTTCACAAAGACGACCCCTGTCTCAGTTTAATTTGACTGCACTGTTAGTGAGATTTATCTGCTCGTTGAATCTTGATGTTTCGTTTCCAAGAGACATTCTTATTTATATTTTATTATCATACAATTAGAGTTATAATAAGTTCTTCTCAAAATTGAAACACTTAACAAGAACGAGATTCTTACGGTAACAGTATACGTCACTAAAGATATATCTATAAAACGGGCAAACATAATTGCAGCTTAAACGTATTGCTTATTTACTTTAAGATTTCTCAGCACATGCGCCGACGGAAAGTTACTCGGAACCGTCACGAACTCGGGCTTGAAATAATATCCACGTGCGGGGTTCGGTTTGATCGGTATTAAAGGCAATCGAATCACTCGATTCACTCATCCGGCTGTATAATGTCAAATTAATTCGGAGTTGTATCTGATTATCATTACTCATAATTTTAATAATTGTACTAATGCCAGACTGTGTCCTTTAAAATTGATTGATCATTTCATATTGCGATCGCGTCGCTGGCCCATAAACGTGGAAAATCTATAACCTTCTTTTATGGAGAAAAGTGGAAAACGAGATCATGTTAAGTGGTCTCTGCCGCCTGTGGACATCCACAACAGCCGAGGAGTTGCAGTAGTGTTTTCTCATTTAAGGAAAGCCCCAGTTTCCTCAATAATCAGACGCAACTTAAAGGTATGAATACTTATGCTTTCTTCTTTTAGGCCGTGGTGCTTCCCCGGACGAGGTAACCCGTAACTCTTTCATGCAGTACTAAAAACTGCTGCGTGACTCTTTCGAAGTGAACTAGTATTATACCTAAATTATATAATTTACGTATTTATGTGTCTATTTCCTATCATAAGCATTGGAGAAACAACTTTTTATGGTTGAACTAATGAAGGTATTAAAAGATAAATCGGAATGGAGATTAGAAACCTAAGCCGTAATCTTAACATATAAAGACAAATATACTGACTGTCTTCTTCATCTTTACAGCACCTTTAAAGCAATAAATGCACATAATTTCAAGTACATATTTTAATGAAATTATTATTCGTATTTTGTTGCGTTGAATTTTCTTTTAGTCAATGACATTTCGCACGGTTCCATGGTTCCGGAACAAACGCATTATGGTTTAAACTGTTAAGCGCGGTATTCGCATGAATCCAAGAAAATTTCAAGTAATCATTTTAAAACATTTAAAAGCAGTTATTAGAATTTTCCCAACAAGTTCACAATTCACAATCTTTATTATGAGTTAAGTAAAAATCATTATAATCATGAATTTTATTAGGAACGACGAACATCAATGAAACCAGCACCTTTGAGAAGAAAAAGTTTTAATGACTTTTAGGGAAGATCTCACCGTTTGAATCTTAAGATCCCTTGACATTTATAAATTTTCGTTTTCTGTGTACACTCAGACTATTAAGACTCGCTTGAATACACACAAATATTGTGAACATAAAAGAAAATGATGTAGGTGTATATTAAAATAGGAATGATAACAAACTCGTATATACCAACCATATCAATGTAAGCAGAATTCAACTAAAAGTTTAAGAAAATCTGTGTTTAGTAAGTTTCAATTTAAAGGTCGATTTCAAGATTTCCTCTTGTTAATAGCGGCCCTCCTTGAAACTGTAGTAACAAAACATTATAATAGTAAACAGATATAGTTTGTTACCAGTTATTTGAACTAAGTTTCTTATAATTTTTTTATTACGATTAAATTCTTATACGATTAGTATCTACTGTACATGCATGGTCTCTAGAAATTAAAAAAAATTACAAGTAAAAAAACTGACAAACTCGAAATTAGCCAATAAGCGGTAATATTTTTTTGTCTCTCGGCTGGTATAAATGCAAATATGACAGACAACAAATACATATTCTTTTCCGTACAGTATAGTTCGTTAATCCGATTGTATCGGGTTTCCCGCATCTCTTTGTCACCTTGTAATACCAAAAAAAGTAAGAACTAGCGTCTTTTCTAGCAGACAATAAATAACGTCTTTTAATATTTTATCGTAGTGGAGACCATTGCATAGTAACAGGACAATCGATACATGTGAACATATAACTCCACTGATAATATTTGGCAATCGTTATCAAAACATCTCAGTTATGGTGATGGTTTTGTGCAAATACTAAAATCAATGATTGATTTTTTGTCAAAATTTATAAAATTAAACAAAAATTTCTGCTGTTTATTTATATTATTTTTTGTGGAAACTTTTTCATTTCATAATAAACATTTATAATTTGAAATCGATACTATCACATCTTGACAAAACTTTATAATTAAATACAACGAAACGAGTGAAAAACCTTTAACCTATCAAAGAAAAAGCTACCGATTGCTACTGTCAATACAAAATTATTTGCGTAACAGCTTTCGTCTAACTCACGATCAATGCAAACTACGTCACAATGACGCATTTACTCAAATATTAGTCAGCCATTCCCATTAATATACAATCCCAGATAGGCCTAACTTAAACCGTGTCACATTCTAATTCGTTATATTTTAGAATTTATTTGAACATTAATTAAGTACCCATGGTACGTAAAGTAACGCCAAAATAGTGCATATAATATGAATTTTTCGTAAATATCTTCGTAATATTTAAGTAAAATCGTAATAATAAACGAATTTTCTGAGTTGTTGTGTACGTGTAGGGTAATCTTCGAAACCAAAATACATTATTTAAGTGATAACTGTATATTATATGTACATGGATATTTATTTACATGGCTATATGTTTTCATCAACTAAGATGGAAAGAGTCGTGCCTCTTTAGCCCGTTTATGTATGTTTTTTTGTTAATATCGTGCATTTCTTTCTTCGATATTCTAAAAAAAATATGTGACATTCAGTACGTAATTTCTGTATAGTGTTATTTCGTAATTGCACGATATTTAAAAATAATTTTTAACTGAGCTCATTCAATTTTATTACTCTTCGAAAATGTTTTCAGCCAAAGCGCGTCGTCCCGCCCCAAATCCTCTTATCTACTTTGATTAGATTTGCAAAGGGTTTCGGGTTACATTTTAAAGCACATAATGCGGTATCCCGTTATTACTAAACCGTAATTTAAGATCCCTCAGGGTAAGTTTGATGACATATAAGGCGTGCTTCATCTTCTTCTCATGTGACATACGGAGTTTCTTAATTGAAACATTGTCTTAACATATACCCTTAATCTTTTATATATTTATAACTTTAAATATATTTACGTAAGCATTCTGGCTTTCGTAGCGTAATGGACTTTCATAATTAATGAATAATAATTGCCGTAAAAAAATTTAATAATAATAATAAAGTTACTCATGGTACAAATAGAGCAACAAATCAAAAACCTGCATGGCAAATCCCAGTAGAAAATGATATTAAGAATTATAGACGAGACATAGGCAGAATAACGCAGTTCAAAAATGGAAACAGAGGAAAAAGACTAATGAAACATGTATAACAAGTGTTAAAGAACAATAAAATTCACGGTGCACATGGAGATATGAATAAAAAAATCGCAGATTTTATCGACACGTTAAAACAAAAATTAAAAGTCAAAAGTAATAGACTAGCTAGATATAAAAAAGCAGACATAAGAAAAGAAAACAATAGACTATTTAGTAAGAATGAAAAGATGTTTTATAGAAAGCTAAAAACATCAATAATAAATATAGAACAGGCTCCCTCAAAAACTGACTTAACTAATTTCTGGTCTAATTTATGGTAGAATACAGTGGAACACAATAGAAATTCTGAATGGATTAAAAGGGAAAACGATCGAATGAAAAATGTGCTAGATGTGGAATTCGACGGTATTACTTTACAAGAATTACAGATTATCATTAAAAAAACACATAACTGGAAAACAGCAGGGATAGATGGAATACACAATTATTGGATAAAAAAGTTTTCAAACTTACATAACATACTAGCAAAGCAAATAACGGATATAGTGAAGGGTGATGCTATACTCCCTGAATTTTTAACGAAGGGAATTACCTATATGATACCAAAAACTACTAGGACCAGTGACCCCTCGCAATATCGACCCATTACATGTCTTCCAACTATGTATAAATTAATAACTTCGTGCATAACTTGTATAATTGGTAGACATATAAACATAAATAATATTTTAGCTGAGGAACAAAAAGGCTGCAGAAAGTTCCATATGGGGTGTAAAGAACAACTAATAATTGATTCAGTACTCCTTAAATATGTACAAACCAATTGAAAATATCTCTTTGTCACCTATATCGATTACAAAAAGGCTTTTGATAGCGTACCGCACTCTTTACTAATACATATACTAGAAATTTACAAAATCCATCCATTAATAGTTCAGTTTCTTAAAAACACCATGGTTAAATGGAGAACAGCCCTT